>CM060407.1:165747101-170870030 GCA_030545235.1 Helianthus tuberosus | reverse complement strand
CATTAACAATCAGGTCGATACTTTCGTATACGCAGAGAAAGTCCAATGTTTAAACAAAATAAGAAAATAAAAATAAGTTGAAGTTGTTTAGGCTTTAACCACCAGGTCGATACTTCCGTATACGCAGAGGTGATCCAAAGCTTAAACGAAACACCAAAGAAAATAAAGCAGAACGTTTAGGCAACAACATCCAGGTCGATACTCACGTATACGCAGAGGATGTCCGATGCTTAAACAAAATAAAGAAATAAAACAAGTTTAAATCTTGGCAAAATGAAATGCACAATCACAGTGACTTTTCAGCAAAGTTGTGAAAGTTCACAAACTTAACCAGTTTTATGTCTTTCGACAATCAGCGATTACTGAGTAGGCACACAATCAAGAAGGACAAAACTAAGTACTATGCTTTCAATCATGTTTCCCACTAGAACTAGGCTTTTTCATTTAGGTTTGTATCGTTCTCGCAAATCTACTAATCTAGCTGAGCCTATCGTCACATCTTTAGTAAGATCGTTTATCACTTTTAGACTTTCCATTTCTTTAGCATGCTGTGACAGTCCAACTGATCTACTATCATTTCCTCTTTTTGACAACAAAACTCATTTTTTTTCATTTTTCAATATTTTTTACTTTTTCAAATTTTCTAATTTTTTAAAAAAAATTTCTCCCCCTAAAATCAAAATATGTTTCAAGTTTGATTTTCTAGGAAAATTTGAAAACAAGCTGTACAAGAAATGTGACAACATGATGAGAATCACTTCAATTCTCCATTCACTTTGGCATAAACAATCAGAACTCCCCCTCACAACAAACTATTTTCCCATAGTGATTTCAAAACACTTAAGTTTGTTTTAATCAAAATGGTTTTTCCGGAAAATAAGTTTTGTGTGTCAATTCTCAAATTTGGGGATCTTTCATCACCTTGTTCTCTTCATTCATTTGAAAAAAACTAACATTTTTAAGATCAATCCACAAACATCACTTGTAGAAAATCAAGTACAACTTAATGTTCCTGATTTACCACTAGTAAGTCGAAATATCACTTTCGTGAATTTCTCAAGAAATGTGCCGATTCATGTTCCACGCTTACCAACCTGGGAACTCCGGCAAGTCAGGTTTTTCATTTAAACAGATTCACCCAAGCCTGACGGTCCTTGGGTGATTTTGAATTCTTGTTCAACAATGGTGGAAAATTTGCATCATCCATTGTTAAACCTGAATTCTCAGTTTTTACCTCAACTACCGGCTCTTCTGGCTTTACCGTACCAGACTCATTGCCTGAATGTGGCTTGTCTGACTTTGATGAGCCAGATTCATCGCCGACACGTGGCTCCTTTGTTTCCGGAGAAACAAATTCATCACCAGGTAGTGAATTCTCCACTTTCTTTTTCTTCTCTTTCGTCCTCAGATTTGTATCTGATGAATTCGTCTTGCTTGACTTTGCAATCGAGGAAGTCGATTTATCAGAACTCTTATTTTTACCAACAGATGAACCTGAGGACAATATCTTCTCGAGATACTCTCTCGCCTTCTTCCTTTTCTTCCTCAGTCTGTCTTTCTGCCCCTGTGAAAGTTTAACTTTCTTTTCTTGAATTATCTGTTCTTGAACTTTAGGTTCTTTGGGCTTGACGTTGACTGGAATCTTTGCCAATTTTTGAGAATTAGCCCTCAATCTGTCATTCAATCTCCTTGGGCAATCTCTGGCAATGTGACCTCTGATGTTGCAATTAAAGCATCTTCTTGTCTCATAATTCCAACTTTGGCAGTTAACAGCAATGTGTCCTTGATAACCACATCGGTAACACACTCTGTTATCGTACCAATCACCATTTTCAGCCCAAATGCTCAAATCATAGCATTGTTTGGCTTGGTGATATTCCTTCCTCATGTTTGCTGGATTTGGCTTTTGAGCACTGTGGTCCGACCTGCACCACTTATTGCCAACAATTTTAGAGTTTTCATTTTTCGATTTTTGTAATTTTTCATTGCGATTGGATGATCGATCTGATGAGCTTTTATTGTCTTTTTGTACATTTTTCAAAATTTTCTCTTTTTGTTTTTGTTCCACTTTCTTCTTCAAAGGTTTTTGCTTAGAGCATTCTCCCTTTTCAGTTGATTGTGGAACAGTTTCTTGAAACTTTTCTTTTAACTTCAAAAATAAATTCTTTTTCTTCATTTTTTCATTTTCATCATCAGATTTCTCATCACAATCTTCAACTTTGACTTTGTCAAAGTTTGTGACATTGTCACTTATTAGAACTGAATTGATCGGTTTTGGACAAGAAAAATTCAAACTATCTGATAAAGTCACAAAACCTTTCAATTTCCTTTCAAGTTCATCAATCTTGTTTCTTGAATTCTCAGCTTCGTTTTCAAGCTGAGAGATTCTTTCAAAATGAGACTTGATTGATTTTTCATTCTCATTCTTCATGTTTTCAAGAACAGACTTTTCATTTTCCAAAACATTTATCTGTTCTTGAAATTTTGTCTCATTTGCTTTCAGATTCTTATTCTCAAGCTTTATCCAGAAATCTTCCTTTTCTGAATTTAACTCCTTTTCTTCTAACTCTTTGATTTTCTTTCGAGCACATTCACCTTCTTTTTCAAGTTTGATAATTTTCTGAAGATGAGAATTTATCATTTTTTGCTTTTCGATGTTATTTTTGCTAAACACATCTCTCCCATTTTCAAGAATTTTTATTTGACTTTGAAATTCTTTTTCCATTTTTAATTTTTCTATTTCAAAAACTTTCAATTTATCTTCAAAATTTCTTGCATTTTCTTTCAACTTCTGATTTTCCAATGTCAAACTGTTCAAGTTACTTAACAGTTTGTCATTCTCAGATTTCACATTTACACAATTTTCCTGCATAACAAGAATCTGCTTATCATCAGCTTGCTTCTTATCATTCAGCTTTTTGACTTCCGATTTCAAACTTTCCACATCTTTCAAGAGTTTTTCATTATCAGCTTCAAGTTTATCACATTTAGAGCACACTGATGCAGAACTTGAAGATTCATTCTTCACAGATTCTTCATTCTTTGGAGCTTGCTCTTCCTTTGCCCTAAATGTACCTGCACAAAAGATTTTAACGAATTCAAGAGGATTTGCATACTCATCAATATAACAACCTCTCTTAATATCGTATTTTATCACATATTTTGCTCTAACACATTCAACAATCCTTTTGTTCATCTCATCAATCACATCTAAGCCCATATCCATCAAATGATTTTCTAAGACATTTATCATTTCTTTCCTTTTCTTTCCATTTTCAAATTCATGAGTTTTAAGTATGCTGATGAATCTTTTTAGATGTAATTTTGAAAAATTTGAATCCTTTCTTAAATTTTTCAAAAATTCACTCCATTCAATAGGTAATGCATCTGCAAACTTTTCTATTTTTTCAGCATCTGATGGAAATTTCTCATGATTTTTTAAGTAACCAAGTAAGACTCCATAACGGTTCTCTAATTCTTCCAATGTTTCATTTTTCAAACATGCAAAATATTTAAACCTTTTGACCCAAAGATCCTTTTTCACATTTCTATAACTATCATCCAAATACCCCATATACCAATCATTTAATCTTTCAAGATCATGATTTTCCATCTCATCAAACATCATTTCCATTTTTCAAATAATCCCGACAAATTTCACTCAAAACACACTTTCACTTGTTCCAAATATAAAGTGGGTTGCACTACACAATGATTTGATTAAAAATAGAATGTGATTAGGCCGTGAACTTTGAAATGATCAAACAAATGATATAATCACATGCAACGCTTATCAATTCTCATGCAATATCAAAAGTAGCCGACAATTGAATTATCATTTACGATGCTCATCAATATACGAGACAACAAGAATCTATTCACATGTAATTCATACAACAATGACCGTCATTCACCTCGATAATCACATACTCACATGCAATGATATTATGTGACCGACAAACAAAAACAATTTACACATGAATTTGCAATGATATCACATGTATACTGACACTTTCTTTTTACTTTTCACATATTACAATGCACTTTATCGCATGCAATCAATTTAATCAGTCGACACATGAATCTAAATGTTGAAAATGGCTGACAAATGTTCACGATACTCAATAATTGAATCGATATACCCACTATCTCAGAAACAATCACATGCACACATGATTATCTTGTAAACAAATTGATTCAATCGATGAACATCACATGCAATCTCATTTAATATCTGACATGTATTAAATGGCCTGACAACAACGCATTTGTTTATACTGATCTCGTGAACAGAACTTTTCAAGCGAAAGACCCGGTTTCGCTTCAAACTACACTATTTTTCAAGCGAAAGCCATGTTCAAGCAAACTTAGCACGCATTTCAAGCGAAAGCCAGCATGATGTCAGCCTACAACGAACAACTTTCAAGCGACAGTTCAATTTTAACCAGTTTTTAAGTCGAATTTTGATCTGAAACTTTACAGGATTTGTTAATTCATGATTGCGCACAATATGTGAAAGTTTGAACCGATTTTAACCGTGAAAAATTTTTAATTTTGTGAAAGAATGGTGTAGAAATCAGAAAAAGTGACGTAAACAGGCTGTTTTGGCAAGATCTCTTCCTCCTGAGCTCTGATACCACTTGTAGGATCGTTTTGTGACCCGAATGAGTCGTTCAGAAGAGATTCTATCAGTTTCAGAGGCGGAAACTAAGACACTGAAGTCGAAACAGCTTGCGTATCACTTTAACTACTGATTTGATTAATAATAACACGAATACAATCAGTCTTCACACCGGCAGCACCTCGGTATGGAATTCGAAATCTGTTACAAATGAAATGACCTACTACCCTATTTATAGTAGTCAAGGTTTCGCTTGAGACTATACATGACACTTGAAGCGAAACCCTCTAGTTGCCTTGAAGCGAAACACACACAATTTGTATTCTGTTCAAGCGAAACATGCACATTAATTTGTCTTCTTGTGTGGTGATGTCATGTGATGATGTCATCTTGATGATGTCATCATGACATCATGTTTGAACAAAACAGCAACAAACCCGAGACTCGACATAAGACGAAGACGATAGATGAATGCACCAACAAGAACACAGCCAAGACCCAGTTTCGATGCATCGCAATAAACGACGAAATCATCATCACCCTCAGGCAATGATAGAACAGGCGCATCGCAAAGCTTCTGCTTTAAGTTTTGAAAAGCTTCCTCTTGTTTGTATCCCCAATCAAAGGGTTTGTTCTTCTGAGTTAGAGCAGTTAGAGGAACTGAAATCTTCGAGAAGTTCTCAATGAAGCGGCGGTAATAACCCGCTAGACCAAGAAAAGAACGAACCTCAGTAGGAGTAGTAGGCGTATCCCAATCCTTAATCGCACTGATCTTGGAGGGATCTACATGAATACCTTGTTTGTTGATGATATGTCCTAAGAATTGAACTTATTTAAGCCAGAATTCGCACTTGGAGAATTTGGCAAAAAGTTGCTCTTTCTTTAGGAGTTCCAAAGTAAGACGAAGATGTTGCTCGTGATCAGCTCGTGTCTTAGAGTAAATCAAGATGTCGTCAATAAAAACAATGACGAACTGATCCAAATAAGGTTTGCAGACCCTATTCATTAAGTCCATGAAAACAGCAGGAGCATTAGTCAACCCGAATGGCATGACTGTGAACTCATAGTGCCCATATCGAGTGCGGAATGCTGTCTTGGGAATATCTTCTTCATGCACACGAAGTTGATGATACCCGAAACGCAGATCAATCTTCGAAAAATAAGAAGCGCCCTGTAACTGATCAAAGAGATCGTCTATACGCGGTAGGGGATATCGATTCTTGATGGTAAGCTTGTTAAGCTCACGATAATCGATACACATCCTAAAGGATCCATCCTTCTTCTTGAAAAAAAGAACGGGAGCACCCCAAGGTGAAAAGATAGGACAGATAAAACCTTTCTCAGAGAGCTCCTGAAGCTGCTTAGATAACTCTTGCATCTCAGACGGTGCAAGACGATATGGAGCTCTAGCAATGGGATTTGCACCAGGTACGAGATCGATACGGAACTCTACTTGGCGTGCTGGGGGTAGACCAGGTAACTCTTCAGGGAAAACTTCAGAATAATCCCGAACGACAGGAATATCTGAAATAGACTTACCCTTGCCTTTATCTGCTGTAACATGTGCTAAGAAAGCCACATAGTTCTTTCGGAGATACTTCCGAGCTTTAAAACAAGACATGAGTTTGAGACCACCGGCAGGCTTCTCACCACGAACCTGTAGGATCTCACTTGTCGAAAGCGGCACACGAACAATCTTCTCAGAACAAACTATCTCTGCTTGATGCTTAGATAACCAATCCATACCCACTATAACGTCGAAGCTTCCAAGTTGCATAGGCGTGACGTTAATGGGAAAAAGATGACCGTTAAGGTTCAACTGGCAGTTGTGAAGAACAGAATCAAGAACAATGGGTTCACCACTAGCAACTTCTACTGTCAACGGTTTTCCTAGTTTCGTTCTAGACACGCGAAGCATTGGCTCAAAAGATAATGACACAAAACTCTTATCGGCACCCGAATCAAAGAGAACAGATGCAGGCTGATTATTAATAAAGAACGTACCGTTCACCACTTCATTGTCTGCTTGTGCCTCTTGAGCATTCATGTTGAAGACTCGACCTCGAGCCGGAGCCTGATTCTGATTTGGATTCTGGTTCTGGTTGGCTAGCCTTGGGCACCGGTTCCTGTAGTGGGTCAGATCCCCACAATTGTAGCACGAACCAGGAGGAAAATGAGGTCGTGCAGCTTGACCTTGTTGCTGAGCAAGAGGCTGAGCAACTTGTTGGGCTTGGTTCTGAACTGCCTGGTTCTGGTTAACAGGAATGCGACAAGTAGCGGCAAGATGACCAGATCTTCCGCAGTTGGTGCACTGACGACACTGGAGGTGTGGTGGATGATGGCCTTTACACCTGTTGCACAAAGGTGCATTGCCAAGATAAGGCTTCTTGGCTAGTGGCTGCGCAGGCTGATTTGGTGCAGCTTGGGCCTGTGCAGTAACGGCATAGTTTTGGGAAGCCTTCCGCTTCCTAGACCCTCCAGAATTCTTTCCCTTCTTGTTTTGACCTTTCTTGCTATCTCCCTTGTCAGAAGCCTGCTTCTTTCCCTTGTCACCCTTTTTATGCAGCTTTCCCTTTCGAACCTGCGACTCAGTCAATGTCGCTGCTAACTCGATCTCCTGACGGAGTGTGGCAGGGTTACTACCAGTAATGATGTCTTGTACTGAGTCAGGTAGGCCGTCGATGTACCTTTCGATAGCCTTGTCGAGTGGGGTAACCATAGTCGGGCAAAGCAGACTCAACTCCTCAAATCTATCAGTATATGCCCTGTGCTCGCCACTGTCTTGTTTCAAGTCCTCAAACTCTTTCTCCAACGCTCGCTGTTCATGACGAGGACAGAACTCCCTCATCATAAGGGCCCTAAGTTCAGCCCAAGTTTGTGCTAGAGAAACTTCTGCACCACGGTCTCTCATAACCCCATTCCACCATGTGAGAGCCCTCTTCTGAAACACACTCGAAGAAAACTCGACCTTGCGATTGTCAGGACACTGCACGTGGCGAAAAGTATTCTCAATGCTCTCGAACCATTGAAGAAGCCCAGTCGCTCCCTCAGAACCACTAAACTTGAGTGGTTTAGCCGAGTTAAAATCCTTGTATTTGCATGGAGCATTGTTGTTGTTGGCTTGGTGCCATTGAGCAAAGAGATTTGGGAATTGAGCAGCCATCTGCTGCGCAATAATTTCTGCCAGTTCGGCAGTCGCTATCTGGTTTTCGCGTCGAGGAGGCATTCTAAAAGAGGAAAACATGAAAGGAAATGAGTGAAATGATTGGATGAAGAGAATGAGATGAAACAAAATTAACAAAAGAAAAGATGGTGGTCATTTGTCCGCATTACCAAGCAAACAAACGACACACAGTGACTAATCAAAGTAAATGGGTGAAAAATAATGTATCGCGAAGACATGCTCGCCTATAAGTGAACACTCATCCCAAGAATTCCCAGGTAAGCACAACTGGTCTCGCGTCTGATGAGATATATACGAAGTGCTTGCCTAGACAGAAAACCCAGAATACAGGCATTCACTCTTCCAGTTTGCACGTGTTCACATTATTTAAAACCCAAAACCTTGACGAGATTTTGAAAATTTGAAGGCACAAGGCCAAAAACCAAACTAGAAGGGTTCAAAACCATATAACAGAGGGTTCAAAACCTTACAATAGAGGGTTCAAAACCTTGTACTAAATCATCCAAAAACAGATGATTGTTTTTCAAAAATTATTTCGGAAAATTTGGTTTTTGTTTTGATAATCACCTAAGGATATGTGATATGCATGTTTTAAGATCTAAACACAAGATAACTTGTGTTAGGGTCCTAGAAAGGTTATAGTCTAGGTCAAAGCATTACTAATAACCTAATTCCCTATAACCATTGGCTCTGATATCAACTCTTCTGTCACACCCCGACCACGTATAACATACAAAACGTGGCGGAAAACGTCGGGGAGTGTTGTAACAGGATTAATTGTTTCATAACCATGGCATACAAAGTTGTATTTTATTTATCAACATAAGAGTTACATTGTTTTAAACAGGAATCAAAGAGTTTATAACATATTTAAACTAAGTCTATCTTCGTTTTATCAGACAACGCTGGTGAGTTCATAGTTTTACGAAAACGTTAGTTACCATGTGTTTAGTTAATCCATTGAATTTAATTCCGAAAGTAATGTTGATAATACCCCGAATACAAGACGGCTTCTGATTATTTTGCCCTTTCTCCAATGCTCCTATCAAAGCATTGGTCATGACTAGGTCATTAGTTCAACACCCGTCCTCCCAGATACGGGGTGAGGTTGCCAAACCTAAGTAGCGCTACTAACTAATACCATGTTACCTCCCCGGTAACCAAACAACACGGAGGGACTTTAAAGGTGATAGGAAGAGTATATTATCCAACATTCCCGTGTTTACCCAAAAGACTTATCCTTCTCCGGGATACCCACTGACTGTCCCAACCACCGGGACGCATGCTCAAGAGAGATGAAATCACCTTCGGTTGCTCGGTAAGATTAACTACGTGTTCAAGTGATTCAACCAAGTCCTAATACGGTACATGTACAATTAGTTCACAAGCACTTACATTTCATGATAACATAATTAACATCTTGCAAATCATGCATAATAAATAATATCTCATGTCCCACCTTAGACACTTAGTACACATACTGAATCCATTATGGCATGTCACAATTTCACAAAGATTCTCACTAACTGTTAGATTATGCAAACCATTTAGTGCGAGTTGTTCAACATTTTACACAAGTAGCATACACTAATTATCATATAGGTCATAACACTTGATCATACAATCAAGTAAACCATAACATACATCATAATATTATACAACAGATGCCTTGGATCGCGTACTGTTCGTTCACATAGTTGTGTTTCAAGCATAGGTTGACAACCCCTATTATTTATCATGCAAACATAAACTCATGTTAGTTCGAAGCCCAATCCGAGTGTGTGTGCAACGTGTATTGTGAGGCCCAATAGTACTGGCCCAGCTTGAGTGCGCGATTGGGCTCCCGTGTGCGACTCGAGCTTGTTTGTGCGATCCATGAAAAGCCCATTCGGACCGTGCGGTTCTGAACGGAGTGTGCGACGTGCCCTATCCTAATGGCCTAAATGTGCGATCAAGGGGTGTTCGATGTTGGTTAATCACGCCGTCCATTTCGGTCAAGCATTTATACGTTCAACAAAATTTTCCATGAATCATGTGACCCTAACCATCTAAACACTAATCCTCCTCCTCAATACTCGAGATCACTAGCACCAGTTTTATCATCAACAAGCAAGAAATTACACGTCACTTTAACGTTGAAGTCCACAAATTTATTAATTATTAACATCTTGCAACCCAACCTACTGATTAGCACAAGACCTATCATTCAAATCTAAGTTTCACATAAACATAAAAATCTCATCATGTGGTCTTTAATTCTAGATGACATCCTATCCAACCGATTGCACTAGACCCGAGAATCTCCACCTGCTGCTAAACTCTAGTGCACATACACCGAAAATAATAATTGTTCCACCCGTGTGAATTCGATGCATGCTTAGGTCATGGGTGGACCCCCAAGTCTTCCCACCCATGTGAACAATCAAATCCATAAATCCAATCCATACAATTAGTCAAAATATATTGTCATACTATCTTGCACCAAAACTAGAAAATAAATCACCCACAACCAGTATGCAATCGGGTCCAACATCATGATCAAGTTGCAACATGAATTGAATATTATGGCAGATTTATTACTAATTTAATAGATATTCAGCAAGGTTTATCATGATATGACCCTAAACATAGTTTATCATGCAAGAACGTGATTCTCACAACACAAGTTTCATACGTTTTTCACATAACAAGATCACACAAAGAAACAATCAACATAATACTACGGCTGGCTTAAACAGGATGATGTCTTCGATGGTGGGGGGTCTACTGTCGTCGCACATCCAAGGGAATGGTAGGGTTTCTGTTTGAGTATTAGTTAATCAACAACCTAATCATACTCTAAATAATAGAGATTTTGGGGCGGATACTTCCTTAGCCAAACTGGGCTTACACGCCCATACAAGTGGGCTGCCACCACACACGGTAACGATGCCAACTCAATGGGCCATGGTGGCGGTTTGGGCCTTTTAATCCATTTGGTTTTCATAGGCTACAAGGGTTTGGGGGTGCGGCCCACTTGATCAACCGTTTACTTGAAACACTAAGATATGGCCCACTACTAGTGCGGCCCAAATATACTAGTATGATTGTTTAACGAAGTTATCGTACGATTACAAAATTTTTACTAGCACGGAACGTGTAACGTATAGAAGGGAAATTTCGGGTTGTCACAAACGTGCCATGAGAAATTCAGTGTTTTGCAGTCCTTTTGACCTAATACAAACTTTAAACAACTCACAAACGCATTATATCCGATTATCCATGACGAGACTTCATCTTTAATACGCTACTTTCGTCTATCTAATACTTATATCATTCATATACTTGCATTCATTTAGAGTTAATCGTTCGCCCCATACCCCTATTATTCTCCATTATCCTTTCTTTCATACGAACCCCATTCACAATCAAGCTTGTTTAAACATTCAAATCCTAACTTATCTCATTACCTTTAAAACTGTCTTCCTATTCTTTATTCTTGTGTAAATGTACTTAGTATACCTTTAACGCTTTATTCAAAGTACCAAACCTTTTCGTTCCTCTCAATAAACAATTTTTACGAAAGTGTGATTTTTATACTATCCTTAAAACTTCCCGTGTAAACTACCCCACTTTCCAACAAAATACAAACCGTTTGTCAAAATCTTCCTTCTTAATACGTCCCATTTTTAATACATCTCGAATTTAAGTTATCCAAACTTGTTTAGACTCACTTTACCTATATACGCACCTACACGTTTTCAACTATGTTTGGTACCTCAAATTATTTTAGACAACGAACTCCCTTGCAAATTTACCTTGTCGTTCTCCAAAGTTTCGTACTTTTCAAACCGTTTCAAAATTTCCAAGTCTCAATTTGTGCAAAAACTTTTTCAAGTCATCCTCTTGAATAAATTTCGGGACAAAGTTTCCTAAAGGAGGGGAGACTGTAACGCCCAGCTTTTTCATACTTTCCATATTTAGAAACCATTGCTTGAAATTCTATTTTTTTGGAAATCTTGTGTTCCTTGTAATCGTATTTCGTTGTATCGTTGTAAAATCCGAGACTTTGATCGTAATGAAACGAATCTTTTATACATCGTTTATACTTGTTTATACATTGATACGTGCACTCGTTTGATACATGGTTCGTAATTCGTATAAACGTAAGCTTAACTCGTAAACAATGATCGTGTATTCGTAATCCTTAAATCTTCATACATTTAAACACTTAGTTATTGGATTATAAGATTAATTTGTATGTTTTTTTTCACTTGATCATACCAAACTATAAACCATACATACTTGTTACATTTCATGTGTTTTACACACCTATGTTATCACACTTTTTGCTAAATTAAAACATGTCATTTATGTATTTTGGTCCTTGTTACAAGTTACATACTACTAGACAATATGTAACACTTTACTAAACATCAAATATATACCTTCTAATGTCAAAAAAATAAAATAAAATAAAAATTATAGGGATGTTAACAGCCTTGCATCAGCCCACTTAATTTCCTTGTTTTGAGTTATTTAGCCCTAAACACTTCCAAATCCCAACCCAATGAAACCCTAATCCATCCCCTATATAACCCAAGCCTCCTCCAAGCATTTTTCACTTTCTAAATACTCTCCATTCACTCTCAAACACTCCAAACCGTAGCTGATTGCAGAAGTTCGAGCAGATTTATACCACTTCACTAAAGTGAGCATAACTCACTCAATTCTTATCCGACACTCGATTCTTTTTCCTACTACCTTGTATTAACCTTAGCTACGTTTCCATGGGTTTTCCCTGAAAACCAGAGCCTGGAATGTTGCCAAAAGAGCTCCAAAGTGGACTGAGTTTTCTGTTCTTGTTTCAAACTTTGATAAACTTATTTAAACTTGAGGAAACTCATCTCAAACCTATGTCCTTATGCTTATAACCACTTCTATGGTTAGTTAGGCTTAAAAACAAGGTTGAGACATTCAAAATCAGAGGTATAAACCTCACAAACTTTCTGTTTTGTTCAAGGGTTTTAACCCACAAGTGATGCTCAAGTTCAAGACTTGATGATTGTGTGATTTAGGATTAGCTTGGGCTAACATACTTGAAAATCCACACATTGCTTGATGTTTTCTCATAGATTAGTTGTTCATATTCTATTGTTTCTTGTAAGTTCATGACCCTCCTTGTTGTTCATAACAACAAGTGTAGTGGTGAACAATAGAGGTACCTAAATGGAAGCTTTGCTCTTCCTACCTCATGTATGAATTCCATGATACTTAGATGTGCCTAAATGAATACTTTAATCTTCTACCTCATGCTTGACTTATATGATGTAATATACACTATGTAATACTTATGTAACAACCAAATAATCGAACTCTTGGTGATGAACTAATGGACATTCGTCAAGCTAGTAGATTGTATCATCTTAGGCCTTGACAACTTGTCACGATTCTAATGGAACTTTGTTCCATGAAAACATTTAAACTCTTTTAGAGTTTCATAGTGTCAAGAACAAGTGTCATAGGTGTTAGATGATTATTTTCATATGTTTATTTTTCATGTTATTTAAACTCAAAATCCCTAGAACCATATGTAAACACCTCTTAAACTCCAAATCGAACACATTCAACTTCCTAGTCTCAACAAATTCGTCACATGGGATAATCGAAAAGCATATGCAACTTTGTGAGTACACTTGATCCATTTTTCCTTTTAATACACTTTGGGTGCAACATGTTTTACTTGTTAAAATGCACGATTCACAAGCATGCTTTTATTCGTTCAATCCTTATACATGCTTTGCTATGCTTAGGTTCATGCTAGAATACATACTACTTGTTAACTCGGCTTAACAATTATATCGCTATAGGAGTAGCACACCACCCGACGGGGTTTTGTTGAGTCTTTATTCTATAACGGTCTCGTCACTTTTGTATCGAGGGATGCTAAATACTAGTGGACACTAGAGTTGACATATTGTTATGCATGATAGATTGACCTTGTATACCAATTGCTATGTTGGATTGAAAATACCTTTTTATACATATGCCACGAGTCTAAAACTAGTGTACTCGCCAATACCTTTGTATTGAACTATGCTTTTAAAACATGTTGCAGGTTTAGCGATGATGTTGATGATTCATGGAATCTAGTAGGATGCTTAGATACACACTTTAAATTTTGTATTTTATTTGTATTGTATTTCATTATTCATGTTGTATTTGTTTCAAATCCTTGTAATTGACTCTTTAGAAATGAAATGAAAATTTATCATTTAAATACTTGTCACAAATAGTGTTATGAAGTCTCTTGCAATCTATTTCGTCTCACTCCGATGTTTCCGCCATCGGTTAGGGTGTGACACTACTCCTCCTCCCCTCCACCTCGAGTGTTTCAACCACTCTAACTGGCTCTATCATTTGTCTCCTCTTCACATGCCCAAACCATCTTAATCTTCCCTCATTTATCTTATCTGCTATACTAGCTACTCCTAACCTCTCCCTAAAAACTTCATTTCTTATCTGGTCTAACCTTGTGTGCCCACACATCCATCGTAGTGTTCTCATTTCTAGTACCTCCGTCTATCGTGTTTGTACTTTCTTAATGGCCAAACAATCGGTCTCGTATAACATAGCAGGTCTAATTACCACCCTATAAAATTTTCATTTCGATTTAGTTGGAAACCTCATATCGCACAAAACCCCAATGGCGACTATCCACCTACACAATCCAATCTGGATGTGGTGAAAGATCCTAAATACTTGAACTTAGCCACCTGCGGAACCACTTGACCGTCAATGGTGATCTGAATGTCCTCGTCGTTACCTACACCACTGAAGGCACAATACAAGTACTCGGTCTTAGATCGACTAATCCTTAAACCTCTACCCTCTAACGATGCTCGCCACTCTTCTAGCCTCGCATTCAGACTTTGTTTACTATCCGAAAGTAACACAAGATCATCCGCAAAAAGCAAGAACCATGAAAAAGCCTCCTGAGTTAACTTTGTCAACTCATCTAGGATAACTACAAACAGAAAAGGGCTCAAGGCAGACCCTTGGTGAAGTCCTACCTCTACTAGGAAAAAATTAGTATCCCCTACTGACTCCCAAACTCTAATCTCAGTCCTAACATACATATCCTTGATTAAGTTTATATACTTCCCGAAAACCCCTCTACTCTCCAAACTATCACAAATCAGTCTACGTGGCACACTGTCATAGACCTTTTCAAGAACAATGAACACCAAATGTAGATCATTGAATTCACGTTGTGTTACAATATCCCTTATTTTCAAGATCAATGAACCCAATACAAAGATAGGAAATTACATAACAATATCCCTTACATTGAATTCGCACCACCTCTCCCTACTTAGGCTAAAAATTTATTAAATGGAAAGAATTTTAATAAACGAAAGTGAAAGGAGACATAGGGATTAATTAGCAATTGTTGGGTGTGAAGTCCTTGGGCTCATTTGCTATTGGGCTTGTATTATATGGATGATTAGAAGGCCCGTTAGGGTTTCTTGTTCACTAAGCCTAAAAACCCTAGATATAATCTATATATATTCATGATCTATGTAATTGTAAACTTGTGAGAGCTTAATAAAAATATCCCTAGTTGCATCCGTGGACATAGGTTCCCCACTGGAAGCGAACCACGTAAAATTCTCGCGTCTGTGTCGTGCTTTATATTTTTCTCGTTTATTATCGCGTGTTCGTTGTGAATCGGTATTCCGCTGCGTCACTTGATACCTAACAGCAACAACTTAGGTTGTTATGTTGTTGCATTCAATTTGCGTTGTGTTACAGGTGAAGAAACACCAAGTTAATCCGAGGGTTAACTTGTGGTTTGTGTCTCGTCTAGATAAGGTTAATCTTCTTTCTTCCTCGACTGATTACTGCAAAGATCCTGCAAAACATCCACAACACCGTGAAGCTCGTTATACGGAGTAGAATAGGGGGTTCTCCTTGTAACCACCCTCCGGCGTGAGAATAAGAACTTGTTTTAAGGATAAAGTGTGTGTATTAACTGAGAGAGCAAGAGAGCGATCCTTAAACCTGGAGACGAAGTTCTCTATTTATAGCCGAAAAGAGTTGTGAAGGAGGTGGGTTAATGGGCCTTGGCCTGACGACAACAAAGAATATCCTCTTTGTCTCCTCGATCACGATCGTTAGTGTTTATAGGCGAAAGAGGAATTGGCTCACATTGAATAGATCCATGTGGTCGGGAAGTGGTCCTTATTGTCTAGTTTGCCATCAGCAGCTTAATGGAGATCGTGGAGCAGTTGTCGACGCACGATGATTGGTGACACGTGGGTGTCCTTGTGTAATTCTTGTCCCCTGCACGATTGCTCATCGTGCAGCATTGCGGGACACAGACTGTTGTGCGCCTATTGGCTATCTGCTCTGACATTCGTAATAGTTGTATTATCTAAGGTTGTCCAGCTTGCGCTTCTTAGGCTTGCGCCATTTCGTTGCAAAATGGACCAAGTGTTGGACTTTGTCTATTTTGGGTATGGCTCGATGCGCTTAGAGACCATACCCTTCAACAGGTGTTAGGCATATGGATAGGTATTGAGAAAGTGTGATATATATAAGAAGATTTTAAAGAATTGTGAACTCACTAGCGTAAGTTAGGTGATTGATGACGAGGCATATCGGGCTATCTGACAAGAGAGAAGGGACAATCCAGGATAGTGAACTGCTTTAAGGGGGGACGAAGTCATATCGGGGAGTGGATGCGGGGACTTGGGTTGCCGCACGGGGAACCATTGCCACCCCTTCGGTGACATCTCTCCGGTGAATGGTGAGGGACTTGATCGGTGAATATTCACCGAGTGTTTGAAGAGGAGAGAGGTGGGAGGGTGAGGGAATTAATGGTGGGTCCCAACCTCTTCCAACCAATCACAAATTTATCTTCTTTTTAAAAAAAAAAAAATTTGTTTACCACTCTCCATGTGTTTGACCATTGTCAGTGATTGAGTGCAAAATGGGAAGTGGAGTGACGACTTAACATGACATTATATTATTGGCAAGAAAATTGTTTAAACACTCCCCCTTAGGTGACTACTTCCACCCCAAGTGAATATTTGTTAACTGTAAACTCTTTTGTAATAACTGAAATTTCATAAAAGATATAACGAATTATGAAAGGGTTTTAAAAGTCTTCCCTTGTGTATTTGATGTGCAAACCCAACAAGAGTGACGTGCCGCGGTGTCGTAATATTTCACATCTTAAGTACCCTTTCATTTTTTCTCACTAGATTAGCTTGTATTATATTTTCGTTTATACATATGTTACTACTCAGACGGGTTCAACGAAGAAGATAAGAGCACAAATTGGAACATTTTCATGATCTACACCTGATATGATTGTAAAAACACATAAACAAAGAAACTAATCCTTAGCAAAAATCTTTTAACAATTATGTTCCCCGCAAAGGGGAAAGCGCCATAACAACACCTACTGTACAACGCAATTCTTGAAGCGCTTTCCTCTTTCTGTTTCTGGGCATGAAGTTTAAATGTTTAATCATGATTTGAAAACGGGCCCGAACTTAATTCAACCCGGGCCCAAAAGTCAAATTCAGATATGAACAACAGGTTATCTGCCTTCATGAAGGTCTTCTGAAAAGAGAGCTGCACGTGGAATATTATCATGATCAAATGCACTTAGGCCCGAGTATGGACCCGATGAGAAAATAGAAGATGTCCCATCTGATTCAAAAGTGGTTGATGATTGCTTCTGGGCGGTCCGTGTAGTTGTTGCTGACGTGTCTTGATGCTCTGTTACACGCTGTACCATTTTTAGTGACTGTACAACTTCCCCCATGGTGGGCCGCTGGTTCGCCTCGGGGGCTACACAAGCTGCTGCAATCGTACAAACCCGAGCCAAATCTTCAATTGGGTATTTTCCCCCGAGCTTTGGATCAGCTAGTTCTTCCAAACGGTCCTTATCCCGTAGGATTGGCCTCGACTGTGTAACCAAAATTCATTAGTATCTCGGTTGTGTATTATTTCTAAAGGTAAAATGATAAATAAAAAAGAATCATAGCATAAAAGAAAACATGTCCAACAGGCCGAAGAATATCCAAAGTGTAGTTTAATGCATAAAACCCCTTTTACAAAAATACGCTTTTATTAATTACAATATCATAACTTGAGTCAAAGGTGCCCTAAGTGTAAGTTTAATGCATGAAACCTTGTAAACTGTTTTATAAAAGAACACATTATCTAAATATTACGAAAACCTTTTTCTAACTGTTCGACCCGCCGTCTATATAAAACAGCGTTTACTGATATTTAAAGTTTTAACTTAAATCAAAACTAAAACAAATACAACTCACCCAAGAGACAAGGTTCTCCTGTCCTGATGGCTGGGTCATATCCACAGGCTTTCTTCCGGTCAACAATTCAAGCAGGACCACCCCATAGCTGTACACGTCACTCTTGACTAACAGATGCCCGGTCATAGCATATTCAGGAGCGACATAGCTGTAAATTAATTCATATCAGCAACTACTAAATACATGAAGAAAAATGATGTGTTGAGATGACTCACAATTGACCATGTTATTTTCCTATTCGATGACTATCATATGTAAGTGATAGTTATGATATTACAAAATGTAGACAGATAAGTAAATGTTTTGATATAGCAAAAAAGCCTTTATAAGAACTAACCCGAATGTACCCATAACACGAGTAGACAAATAAGTTGCTCTGCCTTCTGGGGCTTGTTTAGCTAGACCAAAGTCGGCAACTTTAGCATGAAAATTGTTTTCTAGTAAGATATTAGAGGCCTTAAAATCTCTATGAATAACAGAAGGCTGTGAATCCTCATGCAGATATGCAAGTCCTCTTGCAGCATCAAGTGCAATCTTCATTCTGGTATCCCAATCTAACGGACAGTTAACCCCTAGAGGGCCTACAGAAAGACATTAATACCCTTAAACACAAAAAAGGTACGTCTACATTAGAAATAGAGTAATATACCATTTTTGGCCACTTTTGCGACTTTCGTCCAAACGTTTTTTTCGCATCTGGATCCAAAAGGTTTGAAATCTTGCCATTTTCATCGAACTCCTTAACTCCATCCATTTTTCTCCGTTAAATGAAGGGCATTTCCGTCTTTTTAGACACTTTTTGTCAAAATAAAAACACTATAAGTAATAAAGATCCACCTCTCTTGACTTTCTCTCCCCATCCAAACCCTTCAATCATCACAAAAAATGTCTAAAAAACAATAATACCCCTAACTTAGCATTAATAAATGGATGGAGTTTACTAGTTGGATGAAAATGGCAAGATTTCAAACCTTTTGGATCCTGATGCAAAAAAACAAACTTTTGGACGAAAGTCGAAAAGGCAGCAAAACCTCGAGGACGAAAATGACAACTTACTCTTAAAAATAATAGAAACTTACCATGGAGCCAAGCTTCCAAACTTCCATTCGATACAAGTTCATAACAAAGAAGATTTTCAGAACTATCCCTGTTGCTATAGTAACCAACAAGTTTCACAAGGTTTCGATGATGTAACCGACTAAGCATTTCAACTTCTACCAAAAATTCCTTATCGCCTTGTTGGCCTCCACTAGAAAGCCGCTTTATAGCTACGTGGGTCCCATCACTTAAAACACCCTTGAAAACTCTTCCAAATCCGCCTTCACCAAGTATGCTAGCATGTTCAAAGTTATTTGTTGCTTCTTTCAGTTCTTCGTATGCAAGAAAACGTGTACTCGTTGGATGTTGAAAAGATCCTGCAGTTGGAAGAGATTCCACTACCCTTGGCTTAACTGTTTACAAAAGGTTAGAAAACGTGTTGAAGATGCAATAGTTAGACAATCAGGTTGAGGTCCAGAATTAGCGTAAATTCATACCCGTTTCTTTTGGCAATGATTCAGGCTTTCGTCGGCATGAACAAAGTATAAGAACACAAATAACAGCAACCGTAAGAATTCCAGCACCAATTCCAACAACAAGAATCAAACTGAGTCGTTTTCCACTACTTGAAGTGTTCGATGATGTTGGAGTTGAAGACATTAAAGGAGGTGGTTTTGCAGGCGTTGTGGCGACATGAGGTGCTGCAAGGATATTGTAACAATTAGAATTTAAAATGCAAATTGTGGAAGAAAAAAAAGAGTAAAATGTCATTTTCTTCCCTCTGGTTTGGCTAGTTTTGCGACGTTCGTCCAAAGATTTGTTTTTCCGCATCTGGATCCAAAAGTTTTGAAATCTTGCCATTTTCATCCGGCTCGTTAACTCCATCCATTTTTCTCCGTTAAGTCAGGGGTATTTTCGTCTTTTTACCAACTTGTTTATATATTGTTTTTGTTTTTTATTTGGAAAGGGTATTTCAAATGCGTGTGCAATAAATTAAAAACCTGAATTGCCCTTTAAGTCAACAAAAAATACGGAAATACCCCAGACTTAACGGAGAAAAATGGATGGAGTTAACGAGCCAGATGAAAATGGCTAGATTTCAAACCTTTTGGATCCAGATGCGGAAAAACAAACCTTTGGATGAAAGTCGCAAAACTGGCCAAACCTCAGGAACGAAAATGGCATTTTACTCTAAAAGAAAAAAAGAAAGAAACCAGGTCAAAACTTGATAAAAAGTTTTAAGAAAAAACTGCACGAAATAGAAATGAACATTATACTTTGCGACTGCTTTTAGCAACCCAGATACATTTTATTACTGATTTATAGCAACGAATGACTGTTCATGTTTTAGCTGGTTTTAAGTACACTTATAACAAACAATGTTACAATGCGTAATATATCACAATTAAGAAATTACCGAGAGCAGGAGCAACCGACTTGAACCAGGTTAACTTAAGAAGCTCATAGCCACCGACGAGCTTGGGGTCTAGATGGACTTTATGCATAGAAAGTGAAGAGTTTATCACATAAGCTTCACGGGAAGAAAAACTGACTCCCGTTTGTGGAGTTATATCCATAGAAATATTAAGTCTTGATAAACTGAGTAAATAAAAGTTTATTAGCTCAATTTGAGAAACGTTAAGACCAAGTTGAGTAGCAAATTGATCGAATAACTGATTCCAGTTTGGGCTCGATGAGACATTTAAAAGAAGAAGGTCGAGCTTTATTGGATACACACAGTGGCACCCTTCAGTGTGCCGTTTTAGCACTGTTTCAGGTCCACAACAATCTGCCATGAATAAATACAAACAAATGTCAACAAAAGAAACAAGAAAAATGAACAGGAAGTGCAGGTTTGTAACAGGACAAAATGTGTTCAGGTTAATACAAGTTGTTTTTAGTATGGATCAAAAAGGTCCGGATTGGGTTGACCTGCAAATATTTTTTTTGTGTTTATTTAAAAATAATTAATAAATAAGTAATGGTTACCTATGATCACAATAAACATTGTCACAATAATAAACCTAACTCTTTACTTCTTTAAATGAAAAAATTTAAATGGTCGTTGCCATAGTTATTAATGGCGAATTGCGGACGATAGCGACAAGCTACCTCAGGGCCGTCTCCGAGAATGATAAAAAAAATTGGGCCCCGGGCGAAACAAAAAATTGGAATAATATAAACTCATCAAATATATATCAAGAAACCCCAATACGACATGCTAATCATGGGGTTTGAACTCATGACCTCAAGATTATAACCCAAAACATTAACTAATTAATCATATAATCATCTTGTTAACAAAATTAGTGAGTTACTATTCATTCAAGTTGTTTTATTAAGTGAGTTACTATTCATTAAAGTTGTTTTTGCCGATTTGGTAAATTTGATGCCGATTTGGTAAATTTGATACCGATAACGATACCCGATACCATTTGCTCATTACTTAGTGAGTTACTATTCATTCAAGTTGTTTTATTAAGTGAGTTACTATTCATTCAAGTTGTTTTTTAATATATAGGTAATTGAAGAGTCAATTAATTAAGTGAATTGATAGTTCAAAACAGTTTAGGAAATAAAAAATGCATGGGATTAACTAAAAATTGTTTAGGAAATAAAAATGTAAAGGAAGGGTTTAGAACTTATGACCTTGGTTTTGAAATTTGAGTATCTTAACCATTGAACTAGCTTTATTTTTGTTACTGAAGTCATTTATTAAAAAATTAAGATAACAGTGCTCATTTAAAAATCTTGACCCTAAATTTTTGTTGGGCCATATAAACCTTTTGGGCCTTGGCGTCTGCCCGGGCTGCCCAGCCCACAAAACCGGGCCTGAGCTACCTATACGCTACATAGCGATAGCGATGAAATAGCGGGCGCTATTTTATGTTTAGCGACACACTAGGAGAAAATTTTAGAAATATTTAATATGTATATTATATCCAAATAAGCTGTTTTATACACTGTGTTATATGTATGCTTAACAAAAAAAAACCTAAATTCCTCCTATTTTATACCTATAAAATCCCGCTATTTATATTAAAGCAAAAAAACCTAAAATCCCGCTATGGAGGCGCCAAAATCAAATAGCGACACAAGAGTGCTACCCTATGCTATGAGTGCTATTAATTACTATGGTCGTTGCAGTAAAAGGGATAATATTTTGGACGACTTTTAACCTGTTTGACTCATTTAACTCATTCACCTTGTAGCTGAATATCTTGAATGTGACCCATTTGAGATAAACATAACCAAAATCAGGTGAACAACTCAAAGAAAATGGGCAGTATTGACAAAAACGGGTGAAAAAAGGGACAACTTGGATGATTGCCTGTTTTAATTACTTGGAAAAGAAAAAAAATAATGAGAAAAGAAGTCTTACTGGATGCATGAGGAGACAACGGTGGCTGGGCTAAGCCAGTGGGAAATGTACCAGCACCAGATTGACTAGGAGCAATATCGGCTAACGTCGGAGGTGTAAGTCCAGCAACAGGAGGTGTGGCTTCACTCTTCCTCATTGAAGGATTTGAGAAATGTGAGTTTGAAGGAGGGTGGGCAGAGGTCACTAATGGTCCATAGTCAGGTGGTTCGGCTGGTGCTAGCACAAGCTTGGGTGCACCACGGCCCGAAAGCCATCTCTTATGTTGATGTATGATTTGGGCGTCGTTTCGAATATCAGCAAAACCAGCATCAACGGTGGATATAATAACAGACAGAATAAGTAATCGTTTCAACAATAAATATTGAACATTGTTCGCTGATCCTGCAATTTGGACCAGGTGAAGCAAAATCAGATCTACCATGTGTAAAACAACTCATAACAATACACATTTCGATAACAAGTGATAGAATTAAACATCTTAATCATGAATCATATTGCAAACTATAGTTAATAGCGAATAGCGACAAGGGACCTATATGCTACATAGCGAATAGCGACCGCTATTTTATATATAGCGATACACTAGAAAAAGAATTTTGAAAACTTTTATATGTATATTATATCAAAATACCTTGGTATATATGCTATTTTACATGTATATTTAACAAAAACCTATAAATCCAGCTATTTATAGCATATCTAACTGCTATTTACATCAAAAAAAACTAATTGTCGCTATTGATCGCTATGACCCAAATAGCGCCACTTGATCGCTTCGCTACATCAAAAAAAAACTAGCGGTCGCTGTAGCCGCTATTGACAACTATGTTGCAAACATGGTTAACAATTGTAAATGTGGAATAATTTCCTAACATCTAAACCTCAGATATCCTAGTATTAAAACTGAAAAAAGGATTGATGATAAACAGAGTACGATGTAGATTCCAGCGATTAATCCTATATACTAAAAAAATGGATTGAGAAGGAGTTAAAACCTGTCTACTTAAAATATTTAGCTATAAAAATGTGTGTGTGTGTATAACTGAAAATTACATATAAAATTTCCAATCCGGTTAAATCCTGATTAATTAATTTCTAGTTGGTACCCCACCGGCCGGCCAACTAGCAATTTTTACAACCATGATGACAGATAATTAAACAGCTTAATCATGAATTATATTGCAAACATAGTTAGCAATTGCACATAGAGAATAATTTTCCAACATCTAATCCTTAAATATCCTATAACTATATATTAGGGTTTAAACAATGGAAACCCTAATTTATCAACTGAAATCAACAAGTAACATCTAAATTTATAAAAACATTAACAAGTGCGTTCACATTACATATAAAAAACCTAATCTCCAAAGCGTAAAGTGAAAACTAGAGTTAACATGAAATTAACGGATAAATTAGGTAAAACCGCACCAGTGCAGGTGAAGACAGCAAGCAGCGACTTTACACGTTCCGACATCACCGACGGCACCGACGGAGATGAACGGTTCAGATCTACGAAAAAAAAAAGCAGCAGCTAGATCAGCTGCTAAAATCATGAACAATGCTCAGAAATCATATAATACTAATAATAATTATATGGCAAGCGAATCAGAGCATGATATTCTTCCAAATTGGAAACGAGTGAAATGAACGATTGTGAAAGAAAGAAAGAAAGAAAGAAAGAAAGTAGAAGAAGAAGAAGGGTGATAGGGGCTAACGTGCGCTAATAACGGAAAAGCGGTGGGTTAATAACGGTTAAAGAGGCATCGCCGTCAATCGCGTCCAAGTGTAAAGTGACATCACCAAGTGTTGTTTGTAAGAAGACGGGGAGTCTGTCTCTCTCTTGGATAATGTATGTTATGATGTCAACTCCGCTCCACCCAAAACAATATTACTACTTATTATTATTATTACGAGTTGTAGGACCACACGTCAGGGCCGGCCAGCTAGGCTTACGAATCTAGGCACGGGCCTATGGCCACAAAAAATCAAGGGCCTCTAATTTTTAGTAAAGTTTTATATATATTGTATATGTATCAGACTCAAATAAAAAGCAAAACTAAACCATGTTTTTTTAATAAAGTTACACAGATAAAACTTGTTTAGGAAAAAAAACCCACATTCAAGACCTAGTTTCGAAATTAAACCACAGACATATCTGCAGTGTAGTCTGTAGCAACCATCTACCACTCGAGCTCATCCGAATTCCGTGAATCAGAGCCAAAAATCCTTAAAATTGAGTTGCATTCATCGTTCCTACTTCCTATCGCAACCTGCTCTTTCGATTTTCTAGGTTATCGGCTATCACTAACGGTAATCACTCATGGCGTTGGGTCTGTCGGGATTGGAGGAGAATTTATGAGCAAAATTAGGACTAATTACTAAACGTAGGTTAACTTTAGCAACTAATTTTTCTATTAATCTCTATATGTTTTGCAAAAAGGGCCTCCATTTCGTAGTCCGCTTAGGGTCTACAAAAACGTTGGAACGGCCCTGCCACACGGGTAGGTTTAATAAGCATAAAAATAGATTATAATACATCATTGAAATTGTTTGTATTTAGTTACATGTCTTTATAAAACAATGTTAAAGACAATATGTGTTAGGACATTTAAATTTTGGTCTTTAGTTCTATATCTTTATAAAATAATGTTAAAGACAGTATGTGTTAGTATTATAATAACTATAATGATAAAAGTTTTTGTCTATGTAAATATGTAAACTATCATGTGAACAAATATTTGATGAATTCACATTCTCATTTTAGTTAAGTATACATTAAACTTGTCGACTAATTAACTATAGACATAAGAGAAGCATAACTAACACAAGAAAGATTATTTGTTGCCAATATACCAATTCAATAAAAGAGAAGCATAACGAACCCAGGCAACATTATTTGAAGCATAACCTGGACTTGCTGTAATTCCTTCAGTTCAGTATTTAATCCTAATATACCAACTCAATAGAAAAAAAAAATATTTAGTGTACTACAACTGTAAATAACTCATGTAACAGATTTGAAACCATAATTATGGATTATAGATGTCTATTTACATAATGTAAAAACATTATGTCACCAATGTACAAACTTTCATTAAAAGCAGTCTTATTTGGCCCAAACAAAACTTGTTCTTAGTTAAGTGTAACAAACGGGTTTAATAAAGAATTTGTTTAATAAAATCTTATCTATTAAAAATACATCTTACATTCTATTAAAAAGAATTTGTTTAATAAAATCTTATCTATTAATTTATTAAAAGTTAAAAAGAAAAGAAATACATTTATAAAATTTCCTAATAAATAATAAAAACTTTACTTCCAAATAGAGTTTTATAAACAAATAGGGTTTTATAAACAAATATTAAATATGGTTTTATAAATAGGGTTTGATTACTTAAATAACTCTTTTTAAATATAAGGTTTTATAAACAAATATTAAGTCTTCCAAATATAAGGTTTTATAAACAAATATACCCTTAACCGTTAATATCTACTTATAATATCACATATTAATGATCAGATCCATCACACTTCTCCAAAAGATCTCGAAGTCTCTTCTCCCAACTCCCAAGACCAATCATCATCATCATCATCGTCTTCATCTTCATCATCTTCATCTTCATTCATCTTCAACTTCAAAACAGAGGTTTGGATCATCATCTTATCTGTATATGTTTTTTATATTTGTAATGTTTTTGTGGAAATATTGTTTGGATCATCATCTTATCTGTATCTTCATCATCTTCATGTTTTTGTTTCCATACCGTGTGATATTTGGATGATCATCTTCAAGAATCGTTTGTGATTTTTTGTGAAAATATTTTCAAGAATCATGATTGAATGTAATCCGCTTGTAGATATTGGATGCCAATCAATCCAACCATCAAACGTTTTCTTCATCTTCTTCTTGGTACACTTTTCTTCTTCTTCTCTGTGATAGAATAGAACACATTTTGATAATCAGATCTTTGTTCTGCATATGTATAGTTCACCAATTTGTTTGTTGGAGTACTGACAGTACAATAATATGATGATGATTAGAGTTGTTTGATAATCAGTTCTTTGTTCTGCTTTGGTTTCAGTTTTTGATAACCAAATCTTTATCAATGAATAAACTTATTAATTGGTTAACATTCAAGAAAAAGTGTCAATAAATGGGTTGATTTGGGTATTTTTTTGCTAGCTAAATGGGTCACTCTGGTCAAAATGGGTTGCTGAAACTACTTTGTTTAATGTTTGCTTGTTTTGTTTTTGTTCTATGCTATCGTAGTAGTATCAAAATAGAAGATTTGTTTGTGATGTTTTTGTGAAAATATTGTTTGTTCTTGGAAGGTTTCTATTACCTACTTTGTTTAATGTTTGCTTCTTTTGTTTTTGTTCTATGCTATCGTAGTAGTATCAAAACAGAAGGTTTGTTTGTGAAGTTTTTGTGAAAATATTGTTTGATTCTTGTGGGTTTTTGTCTCGGGTATCAAAACAGAGGTTTTGTTTGATTCTTGTGGGTTTTTAAGAAATCTGAGTTTCTTACTATGGATGTTTTTATTGTACAGAATGGTTGCAGATGTAAAGATACGCAAAACACCAACTACGAAGGCGAGAACACTTGACAACCTCCTAGAAGATGGTGCGGTGCACATAAGGAAGTAATTGATCAAAACGATCAATTGCTCCTGAATGAATATAACCCCAGTGGCAGATATGTAATTAGCGAGCTCTGGAATTTCAAGGAAAATCGAAGAGCTACACTAAAGGGGGTTATCAGCTACATTCCGAAGTGCATCAGTCAGTAAACATCCACAATTTCTTTCTTGTGAATGACGTTTTGGTTTTAGAAATATTGTATGTTACGGTCTTTTGTTATCGAGTCTGTAAGTTCCGTCAAGTCTACGAAGTTGGATATCCTTCTATCTTTCTTGGTATTACGTTTTGTCTCTGTATTGTATGTATAATGCAAGTGTGCATTCAATACTTTGTCCGACTATGATATATTGTTTGTTTAACATGTTTATATTGTTTGCTTAAAACAAATGTTTCCAAGTCTGCTAACCTTGAATTCTAAATTCCAGTTGACACTTTATAAAACTTTACATTTAATATACAATTTAGGCTTTAATAATTTGTTATATATAGTATACATTTAAATTATTAGATTACATTTATTTAAAAAGAGTTAATTTGAATTATTAAATCAATGATTTCTTAACTAAAAAGCAAGTAGAGATTTTTGGTTTTAAGTATCCAGAAATTAAGTAAAGTATGAAGAACTTACTTGATAATCGGATTAAGAAACAATCAGTGGAGGCCTGCACAGATCCAACAGTGACATGGTCACCTTCTTTCACTCGGAAACAATGCACTTCTCATAACTGCATACAACACATAAATGGCGCTTATCATAACTGCATACAACACATAAATGGCACTTATCATAACTGCATACAACACATAAATCTTGCAAATTCGATTAGTTCTTGTCAAGAATACGACCTCTAATGGAGACATCACCAATGAAAGGGCACTTCTTGTCAATGTAAGTTCCTAAAGTAATCAAATATCGGATCATGTCTCAGATAAATGTCGAAAATTCTTTAAACAAACCTAAAAGAATAATTTAATCTCTCTTAACTGAACAACACTTTTACATAATCCTTCCATTGCCGAAACACAGTCCATATATTTCACCCAAGTTATCACTCAACTTTACAAACCATTTCACTTAAACCGACTTGCATTCTTGCGAAAATAGAAACAGTCACCCAAATACACTAACTTTAGCATAGAATTTCAAAGTAATCAACATTTCATTTGCAATGGAAATTCAAAAGAAATATTTTAAAAAATCAATCAACCTACTTGACTTTCTAAAGTAAACAACATTCATTTCACAGTAATATGAAACAGATTAACAGTCTTTGTTCAAAATAAGTGGAAAAAAACAACAAAAATGGATGGATCATGGATGAATCGATATTGACCTAAAATGGAGACATCACCAATGAAAGGGCACTTATTGTCAATGTAAGTTCCTAAAGTAATCAAATATCGGATCATGTCTCAGATAAATGTCGGAAATTCTTTAAACAAACCTAAAAGAATAATGTAATCTCTTTTAACTGAACAACACATTTACATAATCCTTCCAACATTTGCAAAATACAATCCGTAAACTAAATAATAAAAATGAAGATGTTATCATCCCATGAAATAAATTTGAACCAAGAATATGTGAGAGTACATACCTTGTTGTGTAGATCCTTGCAGCAAAGTGAGAACATGCTTTTATTTGACCCATTAGAGATGAAAACAAAACCCAAATCAATCCATTTACATGTGCTACCTTTAAAAATATTATAATATCTGGGTACTCATCTGAACAGCTTCTGACGGAATGCTTAGCACAAGTTACTGAATTTAGGCACAAGTTATCAAATCCACCTGAGAAGGTTTCCACGACAGCTCATATTACTGAATTTAGGCACAAGTTATCATAAGTTTTGGTTCACATTAATAAACTTAATTAAAAATCACAATCCGTTCAATCAATCGATTATTATGCACAAATTATCACAAGTTCAAATCATAAACATAAAGCACAATCGGTTTAACAATTGTGAATATAATAAATAATTTAATTTCAACGCGCAAACCTTTGCAAAACTCACCTACATCAACAACTGCTGCTGCTGAACCTCACAAACTCAATCTTCATATTCCTGAACCTCACAAATTCAATTATTTCGGTTTAACAATCGTGAATACAATAAATAATTTAATTTCAATCAGTCGATTATTAACTGAACCTCACAAATTCAATCTTCATATTCTTGCATCAACAACTGCTGCTGCTGAATCTGCCGTTGATTGGTCTGTAACACAACTGGAGCTAGAAACCCAATCAATAGAAACACAAAACGTAAATTAGAAACCCAATCAACAGAAACTCAAATCAATTTAAAACCAAAACTTACTTTATATTCAACGATTTCTTCATCGGATGAAGATGAGTACAGGAACATCGGAATCGCCGATTGCCGGAAGTTATTACTATCCATTAACGTCATCGGCGGAACCACAACCATAACCTTCGGAACAACTGTACCGTCTTCTGGAATTGAGAGAAAGAGAGAGTGAGGGGATTTGAATGAAATGAAATAAGAAAGAGTTAATCGTGTTCATCACAATCTCAAATCGTGTTCATCACAACACCGTCACCGGATTTCTTGTGCACTGAGGGAAAGATCTGGATGAGAGAGAGAGATAGGATTAATCGAAGCCCAGATTTTCAATTTTAGAGAGAGAGTTGAGAGAGAAATGGATTGATTTCTGAAAGTGAAGCTCAGATTTTGAATTTTAGAGAGAGCTTTTTATGGGTCAGCTGTTTAAATTTGAATTTTAAATTGTCCCGCCTAAAAATACCACTAATTAATTCTAATAAAAATAAAAATCAGATTTATAGATTATTTGTAAATTGTAAATTCTAAATCGGAATTTTGACATCATCATTGACATGTGGCATAGCTTAGGAATTGACACATATGCAGATTTACATCAGCCCAAAGTCTCTTATTATAGATAGTATAGATTTACGTAATATTTAATACTACTTATTATTATTTAATATTTAATGTAAATTGTCATTTTAGTCCCTGAGTTTTTGTCCAAATTGTCATTTTAGTCTAAATTGTTTTTTTTTTCTCCTCTGGGTCCCTGACTTTTCCTTTTTCTTGCCATTTTGATCACATTGCCTAACTTAGTCTAAAAATCAGGTTATAATCAGGAGTATTTTTGGCATTAAATTATTATGAGGTTTAGAAATTATGTTGTAAGCTACCCCTGGTTATCACTACACAACAGTTATGCCAAAAATACCTCTGGTTATAACTAGATTTTTAGACTGAGTTAGGCAATGTGATCAAAATGACAAGAAAATGGAAAAGTCAGGAACCCAGAGGAGAAAAAAACTATTTGGACTAAAATGGCAATTTTGACCAAACCTCAGGGACTAAAATGGTAATATACTCATATTTAATTTCTAGGTAAAGTTATTCTAGAGAGATTCTTGGGATAAAGTTGTTCTATAAATGCTTCTAGACACAGTGGATCGTAAAATATAACAGAATGTCGAGTAAAATATAACACATTGACGAAAAATATAACACAATGTCGAAAAAAAGACACAATTAGTCACAAAAAAGACACAATGACGCAAATATAGAAAAGACACAATGATAAATAAAAACACAATAATGTAACAAAAAGTCTAAAATATATAAGCTAAACATCTAAAACCAAAAACCAAAAACCTAAAATCTCACATCGTAGAGTTTGATGAGACGGTTCCTATGACGTTTGAATGAGGTAAATCGGAGTCTATTTGATACCCCGTGCATGACTTCTAACTTTTAGGAGACTTTGTATCTGATTCTGATTCTAACCCTATCAAGTACAAAGTCTCATAAAAATAAGAAGTCGTACAAAGGGTATCAAACGGACTCCGATTTACCTCATTCAAGCGCCATTGGAACCGTCTTATCAATCTCTACAATGTGAGATTTTAGGTTTTAACTTTTGGATTTATAGCTTGTAGATTTTATAATTTTTTACTTATTATCATTATGTATTTTCTATATTTGCTTCATTGAATCCTTTTTGCGACTCATTGTGTCTTTTTTCCTCGATGTTGTGTTATATTTTTCGGCATTGTGTATATTTTGCTCGACATTTATGAGTACAGTATGTCTATCGCTTCCGTCAATCACGTATCGTAGCTGGAAAATGTTCAAGACATGGTTTAGAATTGTTATTATTTGTTAAATACTGTCCATTCATGATTTGGAGTCCATCCTCACGAATGGAACATGGGCATGTTGGTGAGGATGGACATCATCTATAAACAGGGCATTAGTCTTAACATTTAAGAACTTTTGCCAACTTGAAGGCTGATTGTTTCAAGGTTTATACACTGTTAGATCAATCAATAGAAACAATATTGAATTACATTCTTGTGTCTGATCCACTCACGTACACGGATTCCGCACGTGATACGTGATCTTTGCAGTCATCGGTGTTACAAATTCGATCCAAACACGAATCCACAAGTGGTATCAGAGCAGGAAATCGATTGCACAGATTAAAGATACAAGAATTCACGAAATTTCATCAGATTCGGAGCTAAAATTCATCATATTTTCTTCTACTCATATTCTTCATATTTTTTAACTTTAAACTCAGATTTACACTGATTTCACGGATAAAAATGTAAAAAAATTTATATAATGTGCGAGAAACATTTTTGAATAATCCTCTAAAGTTTCTGAATCTAATTCAAACGAAATCTTGTTCAGATTAATGAAAAACCATGACGAAAACACTGTTTGTGCACTGCTGAATTCAAACGGATCTACCTGATTCGCGCGTATCGACATTCTTGACTTAGAAGTTTGCTTGTAATTGACGGATCAGGAAGCAAAATTTGAAGAGTATTTTAATTTTGAGAATCAGTCCATCAAAGCTTGAAAGATTGTTTGATATTTAGTTGATCCGCTCAAAAAATTCATGAATCAGCACCAGCGAACCAAGGTAATTACGAATCAACAGGTTTATTCGAACGAGTCTACATTGTTTTACGGATCTACTGTTTTAACGAACCTGCAAGTTTAAGAACGAACCAAGAAAATCAGAATTGATTTGAACATATCAGGATTTAACAATTTGCGGATCAACATTCAACAAATCTACTGTTTGAATTTGGAACGAATCTACAATTTGTGGATCAACATTCGGCGAATCAACTGAAATTTCACGGATCAACATTTTGTTGATCCGTACGGATTGAGAAATTACATTCAAACGGATATGCAAGAACGGATCAACAATTGTCATGATTCAAGATAGTTACGGATCTGGAAAACATTAAGTTCAAACGAATCTGGAATTGAAGTGTTCATCCGCTTGAAACTACAATCTGTTCATCCGCTACATGCATCCTTACGGATCTGAAATTAGAATTTGATTATCATGGATCGACATAAGTTGGACAGATCAAGGATTTTGGAACGGATCTGGAAATCTAGTTGTCTGTTTTGAGCGGATCTATTCAGTGAATCAACTACATCCGCAAGTCTGATAGTCAAGAGTAACGAATCAACAATCAAAGTTCATTCGTTGATTGATTACTGTTCATCCGCAGATTTGGGTGTTGTTGTCTATCCGCGCAGAAATTTGTTCATCCACTCTTAAAGTTCTTCATCCGCTGAAATTAACTCCATCCGCAGAATCAAAATAAACCTCCATCCGTAGAATCTGTTTGAATCTGTCCATTTGTCAAAAACCGTTCATCCGCAAAAACAAATTTGTTCATCCGCAGACGATGGTTCATCCGCTGATTCATAAGTCCATTCGCTGAATTATAAACATTTGACAATTGTTTCAGGGATTGCACAGATCTAATTTGTTCATCTGCGCTCATAGTTAATCCGCGCTAACAACTAGATTTGCATTTATTCCAGTCCATCCACAATTAAATACTGATTTGCTTGAAACTAGTCCATTCGCAGTTGTTCTATTTTCACACGGATAGATCTTTGCAAGAAATTAAGGTTTTGGTAATTGGAGAAAATCATGGAAGTGAAACAAGAGAAAACTTTGAGAGAAAGAACGATAGCATGTTACAGAATGGACGAAATGCAAACAGCTTATGACGAAGCTAGAAGAATGGGTAGACGGGACAGGAAGAGAGAATGTTACACAGATCATAAAGGAAATCCAGTGGCAGATTCAAGAAGTGTAAATTTTAACGATCTACTTGAGGTGATTCCTACTTCTGTAGAACTTTACTCGAAGAAATTTATGGATAAAACTTATATCCCAAACATGGAAAAATGAATCAGTGAAGTAATGCTTGCTAGTTTGAGAAACAGAGACGAAGAAAGACTTCAGAAAAGTGTTGAAAAGATGGTAGATGAGTTGAAGAAAAATGCAGAGGAAGACAGTGGTGAAAGTGAACAAAAAGTTAATGAGCTGCAGAAGATAGCAGGAGAAGCTGGTGAGGAAAGTCGGAAAAAGACTGATGAGAAGCTGAAAAAATAAGCAGAAGAAGCTGTTGCTAAAAAAACGGCAGGTAATTGATGAAGATCAGAATAAGAAGGCAAAGGAAGCCACGGTGCCAAAAACTGAGGAAAAAATTCAAACTGAATCTTCTAAAGCATCAAATAATGATAAAATCAATGAAAAATTTGATAATAAAATTGATGAACAGTGCAGGAAATGCGTGGAAACATGCAGTGCCTGTACTGAAAAAGATGAAAACTTAAAATCAAAAAATGCTGAATTTACTAAAATTGAAAAAGTTTTCAAAGAAAAGTGCAAAGAAATGTTAGAAAATGAATTTTTTTTTGAAAGAAAACGATGAAAAGCTGACACAAAAATGAATAGTCTTGAAAAGGAAAATGAGATTTTGAAACAAAAGTGTTCAGCAATGACCAAGGAATGTTTACACAGAAAATGCGGTTTAAGAAATGATAAAGGAATATGATTCAATAAAAATTGCATATCAAAGTTACAAAAGAATCATATGAAGCTGTGAAAAGCCAAATGAAACTTGTTCAATCAAGACTTTCACAATGTTCTTAAACGCCACAAATGCTTAAAAACCAGTATGAAATAAACAACAATTAGTTAATCAGTATATTGAAGAAGTCGCTGAACTTAAACGTAAAATGGCTGAGTTAGAACAAGATAATAACAAATTGCACAGTTATCATGCTTCTTCATATGTTCTTGAACATATTTTCAACATAAAACCGGACGATAAAGATTGTGAAAGAAACACGAAGGGAATTGGCTCAGAATATCATCAGGTTCCACCATTGTTTGAGAAAAAGTTTACATTCTATGATGACGAGAAGGTGAAAAAGCTTTCAACATGGTTGATCAATTGCCATAATATATTGACATAACCTATTCCAAATCTGATGATACTGGTGATTCAGAGGTGGTAGGTAAGGTCGTTGAAAGTGTTTTGAAAGATGGTTCTACCAAATCTGGTAAGTCCGAGTCACATGATGAAAATGAGGAAAGTTTTCATGAAAGTTATCTTAAGAATTCAAAATCTGAGGAAAATGCGAATGATGATTCAATAGGATTGGCTTACTACATGATTGGATCGGACAAATTAATCTCAGATATTGAAGTTCCGATTCAAAATGTGATTCTGGATAACATTGACAAAGTTTTCAAACTAGTAGAAATTGAGAAATCTGAAATTTCAAAATTTGTTGGAAAGAGAAAGAAAACTTTTTATAAAAAACCGGGTTACAAAAAGAAAAACATGAAGGCTGAGTTGGGTTATAAAAAGAAACAAAACCAAAGGAAAAGGGCTGAAAAGTCGAATTATCAGAAAAAGACGAACTTTGTTCACAGAACAAGTTCAGAAGAAAAGAAAGAACTCCAATTTAGTCGACAGACTAATGAAGAGTTATATGCTCAAAAGAAACAACAACAACGACAACATGCTAAAGATTTTCGAATAAAACATGTTTTAAATGTCAACAAGTGGGACATGTTAGTCACAAATGTCCACAAAATCTAAAGGCTCTTGATGTTGTAAAAGAGAAAAAGAAGTCTGATGTTGTTGGATGGAACCAAAAACGACATTACAAGCGAGTCATTTGATGTTAAAAGGTTACCCGACCCGAAACTGATCTTTAAATCTTCAAGTGGTAAACTTGTGCAATATGAAAGACACAGGACAAAGGAGGACTTGATTGAGTTCATTTAAAAGAATCACGTACTCACTTTCGAGTTGACTTTAGGGTCGGTCAAAGATTAGCTTTAAAGAAATCTTGTTTTTTTCTTCAGACTTTTGTAGTTGGTTATGCACTCTTATAGAGACATCAAATTAAAATTTAAGGTTTTTACATTTAATGCATAATACATTGGTATTATAAATAAATTACATGAAACTCATCACACAATGTGTGCAAAAAAAATAAAAAATAAACACCGACAGCAACGTGCATACATTCCACTATTATAACAATGACGGTTCAATTTTAATCGACCAGAAAAAACTGTTTATATTATTTTTGTTGAGTAAAACCGAACACTTATTAATACCGTTTTGGTCATATTACGACTCTAATTTTTGTTATTTTCTCTTCATTTGCCAACGGTAACGTATTTGGTTGAAATTGGTGGTGTTCGTTATAGTAGTGACATAAGTCTTTATGCAGGACCGGCTCAAAATTTTCTAAATTTTTCTAGGCCCAAAGCGGATAACAAAATTTGGGCCCTTTTTGTAAACGGAAAGTTTCTATGGATCCTATTATTCATATATCATCTTTGTACACTCATAATTATAGATCATAAACCTCAATGTTAACAATCTCAAAGCCAAAATTACCAACATATAATATATTTTCTTAGAATTTGAGGCCCTAGGAAAATGGAGGCCTAAAGCTCTTGCTTTATTTCACTCCCCTTGAGTCGGCCCTGTCTTTATGGTTATCAATCAGTAGACGGATTGGTTTTCTTTTAGGCCTATCGGGTCAGTAATATAGATATACAACTTACATATGATTTATTTATCATCTTAAGGTTTGAATTATGTTTCCGCCTCGTATTGCCGACTCCGTTGTAACGCGCGGGTTCCCCACTAGTACTTACAAAATATAAATACTATTATCAAATACATATACTAAAAAAATATTTATTTTTTTAGATTATGAACATACTAAAATAAATCACTAATAGACAAAGGTTAATGAAAATAAAAATATAAATTAAAAAATTCGGGTATATAGTTCGGGTAAACGGGTATGTGGTTTCGGGTAATTGGGTCGGGTATCACCTAATCCCATACCCGACCCATACCCGTCAGGTATCGGGTATACCCATCCCATTTGTGTCGGGTTTCGGATACACCCGTCGGGCTCGGGTATTTTTGTCATCCCTAATCGCATATATGCTAAAGATGTTGATAGTGTATTACGTTTTGATGTGATATTAAAAAAGGAGTCTATGAAAGAAGGATAAATAAAATAGCATTAGAATGCAACTTTCTAACATGTCATTAACTAGACTACGTAACCCAACTGTCAACATACTTAGTTTTCATTTTGCAAAATTACCAAATGGTCCAAAGTCTTGGTGGATTTGAATGGTTGATGTAGGAATAATTAGCTACAATTGTAACAAATCTTACCATTTGATCAACTACTCCAGTCCATACGGTTTGAACCGATCTGTAGAGGCATCCTTGAACCGGACAAATACTTCCTTGAAGGAGACCAAGGTGGCGCACCTTAAGAATTATAACAGCCTAACAGGGGCGGACTTAGGTGTTGTGGTGGGTAGGGGGACGCGCCCCTTGAATAAAAAAACTTAGTGGATTTTATAGGCAAAAATCTCGATCGCATCCCTTGAAAGTTTGGTTGAACCCCTCGTTCGCACTCCCCAGAGAATAATTTCTGGGGTCCGACACTGAATTGTAATATTACATGTTGAAAATATAACATGACCAACAACTAGTGTGGATCAATAATCTTGTAGAGTTCAAAATGGTGATGTGAGTATATGGTAACTATGGCTAATTAAAGACGTGTAACATGTATGATATTGATGGATTGCTTTAAAGAAAAGTGGAGGGGGTTGGATTGATGTTGAGATGACATAAAACCTTTTAGGACGTGCCAACATATATAAAAATTTGTTCACGATGTTACTAAATAAATATAATAAAATAATAATATAGGACAATTTTGATCTACTGTTTTAACTCGAAGCAAACCAATTAGCATATCAACACCTACCATGATACATTCTCAAATAAGGCTTCACGTCATTATTTATAAATTGTTACGCTAACAGACATCACTTTTGTTTATGTTTTATGTAGAGTAAAATGCACGGATAGTCCCTGTGGTTTTGCAAAGTTTCACCTATAGTCCCTAGATTTTGGAAATTACACTCCTAGTCCCTGTGGTTTAACAGTTTGTTACTCGGATAGTCCCTGGAGTGGATGACGGTTAGTTTTCTCTGTTAAGTGGATGTGAAATGACAAATTTACCCTTCATCTTCTCCATAAACACACACTCTGACTCTCTCTGTCTCTATATCTCTCTCTCTCTCAAGAAAAGCCCCACCACCTACCGTCACCAGCACCACCACTGCCACCACCACCTGCCACCACCCACCCCACACCACCACCACCTGATGCAACACGACAAGCATCAACCAGCGAGCTACAATTCCCAATTCCCAAATTCAAGCCCTAATTCCTTTGATCCACAAATAAATCATATTTCAGCGAAAGATCTTGTGAATTACATTGGGGGTTTTAATCTGAGTACAGAAACGAACAAGATGCATCAAAAAAATGATTACCGAAAATGAATAGAATATACCGTTGAAGCATCTAATCGATGAAAGATTGGGGGTGTTTGCAGAGGAGAATTGGTATTGTTCAGTATGAAAGATTCTAAACAGGCTTTCAACATCATCCCCATCGTCATCCTTCGCCACCATAGTCGCTCTCTTCACTGTTCATGATGAACTCTTAACCAAAACGACCAGAACTGCATGTCTGTGGCTGAAAAAAGGTGCGTAGACTCGAACCCAACTCGAACCACCAGTATCCACCACCTGTCGGACTTTAACACGCCATCAAACACCACCACAGCACCGCCGCCCTCATCATCACTACAACATCGCCTCCCACGACATCACCACGCCTCCCGTCGCTGCCACCAGACACACCTAACGCCTCCCTTCTTAGCAGTTACACACCACCCACCACCTAACACCACCACCCCGTCTCCGTTCCACCTGTTGAGTCCACCCCTGCCATTGCCTTTAGTTGATTGGAGTCGTCAACGACAGTGCCCGGTCACACACACACCCACATCTCTTGTCTCTCTCTAGATTCTTTCTAACTGTCTCTAAGTTGAATGAAATCAATGGGCGAAATGAATGACGGCAGGTGGTGGTTGCAGTGGTGGTGCTGGTGATGGTAGGTGGGGTGGGGCTTTTCTTGAGAGAGAGAGATAGAGATAGACTGGTGTTTATATATGCGTGTGTGATTTTTTTTTTATATTTTAATAAAAGCAAAGGGTAAATAAGTAATTTCGGATAGAGTTAACAGAGAAAACTAACCGTCATCTACTCCAGGGACTATCCGAGTAACAAACTGTTAAACCACAGGGACTAGGAGTGTAATTTCCAAAATCTGGGGACTATAGGTGAAACTTTGCAAAACCACAGGGACTATCCGTGCATTTTACTCTTTTATGTATTTCTTACATGTTATTTTGAATATCTTTATGTTAAAATTTGACAAATATTTATATACTATTAATTTAAAATATTTGTGTGCATCTTAGGTTGTAAGTTGTGCTTAAATGGTTGTACCTTAATAAAATATAGATTGTAAGTTGCGCTTAAGTGGTTGTACCTTAATCAAATAATAATGGTTTCATTACCTTACTAACTTCAATTTGTTTTGTATGCATGTATGGTTGTAAATTGTGCTTAAGTGGTTGTACCCTAATCAAATAATGGTTTCATTATCTTACCATATTCAGTCGGTTTGATCCATTCAAAGTTATGGTGTTTTATTTGTAAATTCTTATTATTTATAATAATCTAATTAATTTAGCCAAAATCTTGTATAAATAAAATTTGCAACATATTGATGCAATGGTTGTTGTAATGTATTCAATATGGTTTGTATAGTGGTCTGTCAAACGGGAAAAACAGACGCGTATTCATCGTAACGCGCGAGTCCTAGATCAACTTAGTTATTTTATTCTATGTTTTACGTTTCGGTTTAATTTCTTCGCATTAACACCGCAACTTTAGTGTCCGTGATCGCTGACAGTAGTGTGGCATTAGTGCTCGCCCCCGCCGCAACGCATGGGTGCTTAATTGATGTGTGTCGGTGTGTATATATTTTTATGTATATTTTTAGCCATTTTTAACACTTTAGTCAAGTTTTAAATTTATAAAACACGATATTCTACTAACACTAAACACATGTGGGCAAGTGCACCCATCGTGAGCGTAGTATAGCGTTGATAAGATACCAAGGTCGTCCAAGGACACATGAGCTTTTAGTACCGGTTTATCCTCAACGTCTAATCAAATCAAAAAGTTAGAAAAAGGTTTTAAACATGAAAATAAAAACTAAAAATGCTGAAAATAAAAATAAAAATAAAAACAGATAGACAAGATGAATCACTTGGATCCGACTCGTTTTTAGTGTAACCTTTGATGTTTTTCGCACTTTGCACTTTTTAAGAGATTATCTTAGTTATAGTAGTAGGCCCCTCTTTTGAAGTTGACGTTACCCTCAACCCAGTAGTTTGTGTCAGCAAGGATACAATCCTAAAGGGTTGTAATATTGGAAGATAATTAATTAAGTTATTAATGCGTAATGTGGTAGGCCCCTCTTTTGAAGGTGACGTTACCCTCGGCTAAGTGGTTTGAGTCAGCAGGGATACAATCCCAAGTAGCCGGGTTAATGTATTAATAGTAGTTTACATATGAGTGGATCAAGCCATTCGCACCCTCGCCATCCAATACCAGTGGGTATTGAAGGAGGTCCTAGTAAGCTTGACCTAGGTCCTTGCAAGATCTATACACTGAACAAGTCAAGAACCTTACCAAACCATTCACTTAACCCCCGACCAGGTAGCCAACATATCTCCATATAGACCGTGAAGATATGAATGGTGTAAATCTTTTATTTTATATAGACAGTAAAATAACGCCAAGACACCACGGACAAATGATAAGGAAGTTTCACCTTCAACATAAGAAACTAGTTATTAAAGTCATTAATACAAAACCAAATAAAAAGTGCGAAAAGATTAAAAAACAAAAGTATTACACTAAATGTTTGTCTTCACCAAGTGATGTAAGAGACTTAGGCAAACATGGCCTTTGATTGTCAAGAACTCTTACTATCAATCTTGGATCCCGAGACTACTACACACACTCTATGATGGATGATGGATGATGGATGATGGTGGTGGATGTGGGTGTTGTGATGGTGGTGGAGTGTGGGTGAAGTGGGAGAGAGGTGGTTTGTCAAGGGATGCATTTGAAATGAACCAAGCACCCATATTTATAGTCTGCACAAAAGCCCGGACATGGCCCCGTGTCCATCCACTTTCTCTTTCTTCATTTAATGCAGTTTGTCTGTATTAGTTAACCACGCCCCCGTGTCCGCTGGGCACGGCCCCGTGTGCAGAAGCGCATCTGTACTATCAATATTTCCTTGGATTCTGCGAATCTTAGCATTGACCACGACCGTGTGGAGCTGTGCACGCCCCCGTGTTGGGAAATAGAAGCTTCTACAACTTTGTCCTTTCTGTAGACACTTGGGCACGCCCCCGTGTCCGCTGGGAACGGGGCGTGTTCAGCCTTCTGTTGTTCTGTTTTTGCTTGGGAAGATGTTGTCGAGTGGTCGGGCATGCCACGTTTATTCCTTTTTTTGTATTTGTGTTAGATTTAGCTGTATTTTTGCTTCTTTTGTTCATTTACGCTTATTTAACCCTGAAGAAACAAAAGGAAGACAAAAGCACATTTTTCCAACATTAGTACTAAAAAAGAGTTAGTTTTATACCTTATTTGATGTAATTTATATGTTGCATTTTACACACATCATTAATACTAGTTATAGATATGTAACAAACATCATGTATATTTTACACTTACTTTACTTATAAAAATATGTTTAGATATAATCCTTGCAAGGAAATACATCTTATTTAGCGGTTGTATGTAAAAATATCGTGTATATTTTACACTAACTTCACTTACAAAAATATGTTTATAATCCGTGCAAGGAAATGCACCTTATTTAGGGTTTTTTGACAACCTTTTCTTGAGCTATTAACAGGTCTAACCGATTAAGATTAGCTTTTGAATCAGTCAACATGTTTTTAAAACTTATCTATTAAAAGATTTCATAAATCATTAAAAAATATTTTTAAATGAATCAAACATACTCTGTCTCTGAACAATTCAGATGTAGTGATAGAATGCTAAATAGCCCTCTTACACATGACAAAATGGGTGAACAAGTGTTAGGTAACAGTATTCATGTCTTAATTATTTTATGACACATCCTCAAAAGAATTTTTGATTAATGAACTCGTCGTTACAAATATTTCATGGCGTATAACATGATAAAATTTCAATGATTTAGATGCTTTTAATTAGTGGCGGATCTTGCACGTTGAACATGCTAGGGCCGAAAGACACGGGCACTAAAAAAAGCCCGAACAAGCCCGGGCCAAACATAGTATATATAAAAAATTTCGAGCGAAATGCGGAAAATTAGCACTACGGCCGAAAAACTTGCCCGGGCCGTGGCCCTGCCACGGCTCTTCTAAGAACCGCCCCTGCTTTTAATGAATGGTTCAATAAAACAAGATTACGATAACTTCACAAACATGCTAAGAACATAAAAAATTTAACTCGAAAACACATAATTTGAGCATAGACAAAATACGTACGTCAAAATGCGGTGATTTGGTCTTTTTACCACAACATATGTATGGGAACCATTCCCACGATCAACATCGTGTCAGTTTGATTAATCAAAATATGATTAAAAATATATTGTTCTCATTCAGTGGCGGATCCAGGGGTTCCTGGGTTCCCAGAAACCCTCTCAATTTGGAAAAAAAACGAAAAAAATTAGTGTAAACCTTGTGTGATTTAAAAAAAGTTATTGAGAATATAGCAAAAGAAACCTTCTGAAAAAAATTTATAGATTCGTCACTGTTCTCATCAATAGTGATTCTTTTCTAATACCCTGCTTCACGAGCTATAGAAAACATAAAAAGGGTAAATAAGTTATAACAAAATTTTATGCACCGTTTAATAAAAATTTTTACTTGTTAACACTTAATAGTGTATTCCTTGTGAACAACTTGTAATTTGAACACAACGTGTCATAGTGGATGAAAATATCAACACACAACAAGTTGAGAATTTATTTGTATTTCTATATATTTCAACAGAGATTTACATGTGTTTATATAGCCACAACATAATAACCTATGGAAGATCAAAAGATAATCTAACTGATGACATTTAGTGTATTTTATGACTAATTAAATGTTGAGTTAAGAATGAGAAAATGATGAGCCTTGGAGATAACTATTGCAGTGAATTTATTGTCTAACATGCCCCCGCAAGCTGAACGGTCGGTTGAACGTGAAGCTTGGACTGTATGTCTTGAAACTTAGATATAGTCAAACCTTTAGTGAGAACATCGGCGAGCTGATATGTGGTCGGAACATGGCAGACTTGAAGAGTTCGAGCAAGAACCATGTCACGAATAAAGTGAAGATCAACTTCTACGTGTTTAGTGCGTTGATGAAGAACAGGATTTGCAGCAAGATATGTGGCTCCGAGATTATCGCACCAAATAGTGGGAGAAGAAGCAGATGAAATCTGAAGTTCAGATAGTAAAGACTTTACCCAGCATACCTCGGCGGCGGTGTGAGCAAGAGCACAATATTCTGCCTCTGTACTAGATCGAGCCACAGTCTGTTGCTTTTTGGAACTCCAACTGATGAGATTAGCACCTAGGAAGACACAGTAACCTGTGGTGGATCGACGATCATCAGGACATCTAGCCCAATCCGCGTCAGCATAAGCATGAATAGAAGAATCTGAAGACCGATTGATAGTGAGCCCATGAGTAGGAGTCCCTTTGAGATACCGAAGAATGCGTTTGACTGCTTTCCAATGTTGATCAGTGGGTTGTTGGAGAAACTGGGAAACCTTACTGACAGCATAGGCAATTTCAGGACGAGTCATCACAAGATATTGGAGAGCCCCCACAATACTATGATATAACCAGGGATCTTCTAAAGGAATGCCCGAATGCCAAGATAGTTGACGACCAGAACTTACTGGTGTGGGCAATGACTTGCATTGGCTAAGACCAGTTCGTTGAAGAATATTTTGAAGATATCTGTTTTGTGAAAGATGTAGTGTTGAATCGGAAAACGTGGCTTGAATCCCCAAGAAGTAGTTTAATCGACCAAGATCTTTCAACGCAAATTGAGAGTGAAGACGGCCAATCAGTTGTTCAACAAAGCTGGTTTGGTTCCCTGTGACAATAATATCATCTACATACACTAAAACATAACAGAGTGTAGAGTTATAGTTATAAATAAATAATGATGTGTCAGATAAGCATTGTTTGAAACCAAAGGTTTGAAGGGTGAACGATAATTTGGAAAACCAGGAACGTGGAGCTTGTTTGAGACCGTAGATAGCTTTCTTGAGAAGACATACATGATGAGGTTGTGATGGGTCAACGAAGCCAGGAGGTGGAGTCATATAGACAGTTTTCGAAAGGTCACCATTGAGAAAGGCATTATTCACATCAATCTGTTGTATATCCCAACCACGAGAGAAAGCAGTAGATAAAATAACTCGAATAGTAGTAGGTTTAACCACCGGACTAAAAGTGTCAGTGTAATCAACCCCTGTAGTTTGGTGAAAACCCTTGGCAACTAATCGAGCTTTATAACGACTAATAGAGCCGGCAGAGTTATGTTTAATGCGGTAGACCCATTTACAACCAACAACATTGGTGGCAGGAGCAGGAACTAAAATCCATGTGTTGTTATTGTATAAGGCTTGTATTTCAGAGTGCATAGCGTCACGCCACTCTTGATGTTTATTGGCTTGGTTAAAAGTGGATGGTTCGATGATAGGAGGAGACGAGGCATGAAAAGAAACATAATCAGGAAAGATCTTTGGTTGGCGGGTGTTATCGCGTGTACGGGTTATCATAGGATGGGTGTTTTGTGGTGGTGGGGGTGGGGGTGGTGAAGGTGGTGGTGGAGGAGTGGGTGGTGGTGGTGGAGAAGATAAGGGTGTGGAATAGGTGGTAGATACAGGCGGTGAGCCTAGTGAATTTGACGAAGAGGGTTGAAAGAAGGGAAGGGTGTGAGGAATGATAGTGGTGGCTGAAGAAGTGATAGAATTTTGTGCTGGTAGAGAAAAAGTATTTTCATGGAAAACATCATGTCGGGAGGTATAGGTATGGCCAGATTTAGGGTCATGACACAAATAACCATGATGATTAGAGGCATAACCTAAAAATATGCAAGGTACGAATTTTGGTGATAATTTGTCTTGGCGAATGTCTCCAAGGAAAGGGTAGCAAAGGCAACCAAATGTGCGGAGATATGTATAATCAGGTTTGGTTTTGAAAAAAAAGTTCATATGGAGAGTGATGATTAAGATTTGCTGATGGGAGACGATTTATTAAAAAGGTGGCGGTGGCAAAGGCACCATACCAATAAATTTTGGACAAGTTGGCATGAATAAGTAATGAGCGAGCGGTTTCAGACAAGTGACGATTTTTTCTTTCAGCAACCCCGTTTTGTTGGGGGGTATAAGGACATGAAATGCGATAGTTGATTCCGCAATCTGATAAAAACGCGGCCCTGGTTCCTTGGGTGAGTTCGGGTGCTCCGTCACATTGAAGATTTTTAATTTTTGTGGAAAATAAATTCTTAACCAAGTTTTTAAAATGTCTAAAGGTGTTAATTGCTTGAGAGCGATGTGTTAGAGGATACATCCATGTGAATCTACTAAAGTCGTCAATGAATATAATAAAATATCGATAGTTAGAACGAGAGATAACGGGAGAAGGCCCCCAAATATCATAATGAATAATGTGTAGAGGATAAGAACTACGTGTTAAAGATGATGTAAATGGTAATCGTTTTGATTTAGACATATTGCAAGACGAACACGTTTTATTAGAATGATGCATAACAAAAGGAAAAGAAATACGATAAAAAACATAGCTAGATGGGTGCCCTAGTCTATTGTGCCATAAGATGTGAGCTTTAGAAGTCCGTGCAACAAAAGAGTAGAGCTTGAACGGCTTAGGTTGTAGGCGGTGGATGAGTTGTCCCGTCAACGTCTGTATAGATAAACCAAGATATGAGAAAACAACTGAAATAGGATTATCAAGCACAAGTTGTGTAATGGATAATAAGTTTTTGGTTAATTTAGGCACGATTAAAATATTTTTCAAGAAAATATTATGGTTAGATGGGGAAAGAGTAGTTTGTCCAATGTGAGTGATTTGTAAAGCCATACCATTACCAACTACGACTGATTCGGAACCAAGGTAGGGAACGACATGATCAACCATAGAGACACTTGTTGCCATGTGAGAAGTAGCTCCCGAGTCGGCAATCCAAGAGTCCACTTCTTTACAAATATCTAAAAAACTTGGTAAATTAGATGTGAAACCAAAGCGGGTTGGACTAGAGGTTGCATAAGCCAAGGGTCACCAGAAGTTGGACCAGTGACATTAAGAATGTCACACCCCAACCGATGACGGAAACATCGGGATGAGACGAAGTGTGTAGATTGCAAGATGCTTCATAACGCTATTCTGTGTCAAGTATTTAATAATTACATTTTACATGGTTTGAACTAGATTACCACAAGATTAAAATAAATAATGCACAATAAGTATTTAAATAATTAAATTTCCTTTCACTGATAATTAATTATTACAAGTATTGGAAACAAAATACAACATGATTGAAAGCAAAATAGAATACAACGAGCAATGAAGTTTAAATGCGTTTCTAAGCAATCCTACTGGATTCATCTGTCACGATCCTGCAACATGTATTAAAAGCATGGATCAGTACAAAAGCACTGGCGAGCATACAAGTTTGAATATAAGTATAAAAGTTTGTCTCAAATCCACATAGCAATTATTATTCACGTAAAAACAAGCATACATAAACAACTTAAGCATAGCAAATAGTATAAAATTATGATTTTTAAACTAGCTTGCATAAAACAGCCTAAGCATAACAATATCATGGGAATACAAGTTGAAACTAACAAGTAATAACAACCTAAGCATAACAACGAACGTGTTCGATGGATTGTGTGTTTTATTATAATCGATGGTGTAAAGTGGATTTTGTATACATGTTGCACCCCAAAAATGTGTTAAAACGTAAAGAGGGTCGAGTATGCTCACCGTTTTGCGACGCATTTCTCGGTAGTCCCGTGAAGAGTGGAAGTGTTGGTAGTGCGACGCCAAGGTCATCATACATGGGTGAACGAAAGTATATAGATATCAGTGGTTGCCGAAGTATTGTTGAAATTAAATATACATTTATATCTATTTGTTATAAAAAAAATTACTTGATTCCGATAGTTGCGTTCCATAATTAACACGCCTCGTTTACGGATTTTTACAAAAAAAAGGGGCAGAGTTTCCTTTGTTTTTGGACGATCCCGACAGCCCGAGTGTCGATTAAAATTTCAAAACTCATCAACAATTCAATTAAACTATATGAATACCTTTTGTAAAGTTGACAAATACTAAACAAAGTATATACTTTGATACGACGGTTCAAGCTTGATTTTTACGCTAAATTGTATATATGTAAAACAAAAGGAATAAAATTCGCGTCGTAAAGATTTTACCGTATTTCGTGTCTGACTCGTGTTGACCAGTTGACTGGTTACCCCGAAGCTGACCCGATGCTGACCGTCTTTGACTGCCTTTGACCAGTCAGTTTGACCTAACCGAGTTGAACAAGCTTGACCTGCTGTCGACCCGAGTCCGATCTGTTGACTGATACGCGACTGAACCGAGCCACCACTGAGCTAACCGAACCCAAACATAACCCGAGCCGAACCAAATCCCGAAGTCTGACACTCGAACCTACTGACTCGAACCCAAGACGTCACCCGAACAAATCTGTTGACTTTTGTTGACCGAACCAAAAAAAGTCGAAACCAAACCTGCTGAATCTGAGATTGAACAAAAAGACGCCACAAACGAACACCATAGCCGCTGTCAGCACTGACGCCGCCGTCGGAGTTCTGTCGCCGGTCAGCCGCACCATCTCTTTATCTTCACTTCCTCAATCCTCTCTCTCTCCCCTTCTGTGACCTCGCCGCCGTATGCCACCACTAAGGTGGTGGTCGACCGTTTAAATCGGGCAGAGATGGGTCATGTGGGGGCTTGAGTGATGAGTTTAAAGGTGAAGAGAAGGTGAAGGGGGTGTTGTGGTGCCTGTCGGAGGAACAAGGAGGCGGCCGGTGGCCGACCAAGGCTTCTCCGTCACCGGAGATGGAGAGGAGACGGGGCGCATGTGAGTGTTTGACATGAACAATGGAGGAAGGTTGTGATATGAGGGGTGTGGCCGGAGAATCTGCCGGAAATACGGCGCCGGTTGCCGGAGTTAGAGAGAAGAGAGAGAGAGGTCTGTGTGTGCGGGTGTGGTGTGTGGTGTGTGGTGTGTTGTGTAGTGTTTGAGTGTGTGTGAGTGTTTTATAAAGATTAGGGTTTAGGTAGGCTTGTGTGTTGGGCCCAACGCCCGTTTAACTAGTATTTTAGGGTTTTTGAGCAGCTTGGTCGTGTCTACGAACCCGTTTTCAAACCCGAATAATATCTAAGATCGTAAAATAAAATTTTAGATTTAAAAAAAAAATATGTAAGATAGTTTCGATATTCGTCGTTTCGCGTGTGATTGTCGGTTGCGTAAAAAGCGCGTAAAATAAATGCTTCGGTTTGTCGTTTCTTGTTCCGTTCTTCGAGTGAGATTCTAAAAATAGGGAAACGGCACGTATTTCCTAAAAATATGAATTTACGGAAATACGAGGCGTTACAAAGAATTTAGTTGAAATGAGTGTCAGGAGTAGATGGGTGTAAAAAATCAAAGTGTGGTGGTTCTGTATGGAAATATGAAAAATCAGGAGAGGTGTTTAGAGTGTTACGTTGGCCAGTAGCAATATTTGCATGGAATGGTCCAGGAGGTAAAGTTGGGCCAGTAAAATTGAAATTTGGTGTTTAGGCTTTGAGGGTTAGGAGGAGGGAACGGATCGGTTGGCGGGTTGAAAGGGATCCGTGGGTCATAGGTAGGTAGGTTAGAGATATTATAATTAAAAAAGGCTGCTTCTTTTTGTGGGTCTGTACTAGAACCAGAGAAAGAGGATGAGCGATGTGGTTCATCAAAAACCCCTGTGCGATTAGAAGCAACAAAGTTAGACATATGAGGGTGATAATTCGAAGAGTAATCAGAGGTGGAATGACCGTGCATAGAGGTCATCGCCTGATTAAAGGTTGGCGGCCGACGAGGCCCGGTGGAGCGGTTCCGACCCCGAAAGTTCGTTGGGCTTCCCCTTCGATTTCTGGGATAACGATTGCCCGGAAAAGGGCAACGAGGGCCGGGGGATTGTCTCGGAGGTGTGTAGCGATAGCGGCAGGAGGAGGCTTCATGGCCGGTTTTCTTGCAGATTTGACATAGGGCACGAAGCTGCGGGTTAGATGGTGAGGGAGGGATGTTGTTAACGGCGGCCATGGCTACCGGAGGAGCAGAATTTTGGGTTTGGGTTTGTTGATGGTGAAGGCGCTCTACATAAAGAAGAAGTTTGGATCGTAGTTGCGCAAAGTTTGGGGTTTTGTCGGAGTGCTCAACATGTAAGGCAAAGGCATCATAGGTTGGGTGATCAAGACCGTTAAGGACTTGCAGCACAAGAGCTTCATCGGTGACCGGATCACCAACCGATTGTAACTGATCAACAAGTTGTTTTGCTTCATTACACTAGTCAGTGACTGATTGATTCTTTTGTTTTAGAAGTTGGAATTGGGTTCGGTATTTGGAACATTTGGAAAAAGCTTGTTCATTGAAAGTATCTTCAAGGACTTTCCATAATTTAGCAGCGGTTTGTGTGCCGATTGCGAGATGAGCAATTGTAGCATCAAGCGTAGCATTGATGCAAGCAGAGACGTAGCCATTATCTCGTTCCCATTGGGCGGTGTCACTGGTGGAAGCGGGTGAGGTAGATGAGATGTGTTCAAGGAGACCCAAGGTTTTTAGAATAGTAATGACCTGATGTTTCCAAGATAGGTAGTCCGCGTAGGTTAGTTTGACGCTTACGAACGAGGCGATATTGGTGAGAGATGAGAAACGATAATTTTTTTGTGAATTGTTGCTAGGAGAAGATGGCGGGGTTGGTGGGTTATAGCCAACCATGATTATGATGTAAAAAAATGAAGAAGGGAAAGAAAAAAATCATGTAATGAAAAAGGATCAGAACAATGTTCTGGATACCATGAAACAAGTTGAGAATTTATTTGTATTTCTATATATTTCAACATAGATTTACATGTGTTTATATAGCCACATCATAATAACCTATGGAAGATCAAAGGATAATCTAAGTGATGACATTTAGTATATTTTATAACTAATTAAATGTTGAGTTAAGAATGAGAAAATGATGAGCTTTGGAGATAATTATTGCAGTGAATTTATTTTCTAACACCTTGTATGATTTAAAAAAAAGTTATTGAGAATTATTGAGAATATAGCAAAAGAAACCTTCTGAAAAAAATTTATAGATTCGTCACTGTTCTCATCAATAGTGCTTCTTTTCTAATACCCCGCTTCACGAGCTATAGAAAACATAAAAAGGGTAAATAAGTTCTAACAAAATTTTATGCACCGTTTAATAAAACTTTTTACTTGTTAACACTTAATAGTGTATTCCTTGTGAACAACTTGTAATTTGAACACAACGTGTCATAGTGGATGAAAATATCAACACACAAGCCTAAAAAGTTCAGCTGAATATCAAATAATCTATCTTACATCAACTCCTTGGCATTCACCAAGAGTTTTCTTTACTAAGAACATTTCTCTAAATAGATAGAGATCACCTTTCTATTGGTACCATCAACCTCTTCATATTCACCCTTTGTTATGGACCACCAATTATTTCTGTATATTCAATGTATATATCAGATTTATAAGGTCTCAATGTCTCATAATGTTGGTTGGGGGCGACTACCTAGTCTACCTATACAAGTACACATCATAAGTGGGATTTTTGGTGGTGACGCTTATAGACCACACCAACCCATACAACATTTTCCAATGCGACCTCTTCCAACGCCCTATTTGTATGCCCAACAACCTAATTAATTTTTTCACAACCTACGGTTCTACCGGTTCGGCTCGATTTCTCTCCTGAAGCTAGCTTTGATGCGTTTGGAACGTACAGGAAACCCATCTCATCATTATGAAGAAGAAAATATGGAACAAGAACCACCATTTCATTATCAAAACGTTGAACAAGTAAGTTAGTCCAACACAACCGAAGAGAAGGGTACACATCAAGACACCCGGTTCGTCAAGCCAAAGTGGAGGCATAGGCGAGAAAATGGAAGCTTACGAGTGAAAGTGTTGCCCAAGGGATGGGTGATAGAGATTTTAAGACAAGTACTTGGCCACACGGCCATCTAGAGTACGAAGGGACGAGTGACAAAGATTTTGAGACGTATACTCGGCCACACGACCATCTAGAGTATGAAGTGCGAAAAATGCCTTCTCTAGTGTCTTAGCCTAAAAAATGAATTTATAAAATTAACATATGAAGCTACCAAATTAAAATTTTGAATATATGAAACAAAACGACATAAGTTATCATACTTGCTTGCAATTCACTACAAAAGGAAAAAAAATATAAAAGAAAATCCAATAACGAACATCGAAAGGAAGAAGTAAAAAACCAGACATATATCGGGTGGTTCCGCTGGTGGCACGATGATACTCCAGTGGTCCGTCACTGATCCAAATTTGTCGTTAAAAAATAGACATATACTAGAAGGTACACATAATATTTGTATTTATTGTAAATATTGTGTCAAATATAGATTAGTCAACACAATGTAATTTATATAAAGAGTTAAGACACGGAATAACAATCAATGATCATTTTCCCTATTTTCATGGTATAAAGAGACCTATTCTCACTCTAAGACATCGATCCCCATAGGCCGACCACCATCCGCCGCCCATAGCCACTCCTTGCAACCATATTCCTCATTCGCGTTTCACTTTCTCTTCTCACTTTTTCCTATGGATCCCAAATATCACCCGACAATCATCGTTTCCAACATTAAAACTCTCATCCTTATCACCCTTGAGTTGGAAACTAGTCAATATGCGACTTGGGCTGAATTATTTAAGACTCGTTGTCATGCCTAGCAAGTTATTGATCATCTATTTCCTAGAAAAGATGGCTCCTCTTCTGTTGCCACAAAGGATGCTGACAAAGATAAAGATAAAGCTTCAACCAACTATTCGACTTATGAGATTTGGGATCGCCTAGATGCCATAGTCCTTCAATAGATCTATGGCACCATTTCTAATGATCTCCTAAGCACTATCATACGTTTGGATTCCACGGTCGCTTATGCATGGACGACATTCAAAATTATCTTTCATGACAACCTAACCACATTAGCAGTGTTTTTAGAATGAAAGTTCGCCAACGGCCGACTTGACTCGTTTCCTAAAATGTATGCATACTGTCAAGAGGTTAAGGTTCTATCCGATCAACTTGCTAATGTCGGTGCACTCGTAACCGATCAAAGGCTAGTTATTCAACTGTTATCGGGTCTTACTGAAGCATATGGTGGAATTGCCTCCATCATTCAAAATACGAAACCCTTACCCACTATGTATGAAGCTAGATCTCAACTTTGTTTAGAAGAAACAACCAAAGCAAGTCGTGTATCAAACAACGTGACCTTCCACACCTCCTATCAACAACTTTACACCTCTCCTTCTGGCCAACAAGAACCCTCTCAAAACTACACCATTCAGTCAACTAACTGTGGTGGACGGGGCCATAGACGTAGGCGCAACACCTCCTCTACTTCATGGAACCAAACCCAAAACTACACCGCAAAAAACTCATTACTCTAATATCACAACCCAACAACACTAGCCTCATACCCAACCTCCTTGGCCCGCTCCGACATTCGGCCGACATGGTCCGTTTCCATCTTGGGTCACCCCATACAATCCCACTCCATATCAGACTTGGGTTGTCCCACCATGTCCCTACCCCACAGCTCAAGCCCAAAATGCTAGGCTTGCCTATACTGGCCCACCTTCTTACCCCGTCCCCACAACAAGGCAATCCTTGCACACATCCACAACATTAGGCTTATGCGACTTCCGAACAAAGCTATACTCCTATCAAATTAGATCAAGTATTCAACACACTATCTCTACATCCTTCTGATCAAACCTGGTACATGGACACCAACGCAATAAGTACTATGACACACAACTCTAACAATCTGACTTCTTGTTTTAACAAAGTGTTTTTAAGTAACATTACAGTCTACGATGGCACAAACATTCCGGTCCATGGGGGTGGAAACCACACTTTACTTCCACCCTTTCCAAGCTTCAAATTAAATATCCTTTACACACTTAACCTTGTTAAAAGTTTAATTTTGGTTTGTCGGTTCACACCCGACAATCATGTTTCTATAGAATTTAATCCTTTTGGTTTTGATGTGAAGGATCTGCAACCCCGGATACCTCTCCTCATATGTAATAGTACCGACGATCTTTACCCGCTCCACTTCGCTTCAAGCAACCAAGTTCAAGCTTCTCCTGCCTCAAATTTTTTAGTAGTGTCTCGAGACACTTGGTATTAACTTCCTAGACACCCAACTCAAATTTTCTTAGTTATTTGAAACCTTGTTTACTATCTCTCTACAATAATGCTAAGACTTCATCAATTTGCCAATCTTGTGTGTTTCAAAAACAAATAAAATATCCTTCTCATGATTCTAATACTTGTATTTAATCATCATTTGATATTGTTCATAATGATCTATCGACGTCCCCCAATTTATCTTAAAATGGTTATCATTACTACATATTATTCTTGGATGACAAAACTAATTTCTTGTGGACATATGCTATGGCAAATAAATCACATGTTTACACAAAATTTCTTGAGTTTCACAAACTGATTACCACTCAGTTTAACACTTTGATGAAATGTTCTCAATGGCCGTGAATACAACAATAGTTCATTTCACCAATTTTGTAAAACTAATGGCATGACTTTCAGATTTTCGTGTCACTACACCTTATCTCAAAATGGTAAAGCAAAACACAAAATCCGCTCCATTAACGACATCTTGTGAACCTTATTATTTCATTCATTCGTACCTAAATCGTGTTAGCACCATGCTCTTGAACATGCAAGTTACCTTCTCAACATCTTACCAACCAAAGTTCTACATAACTCCACAACCACACTTTACCTCTACCATCGGCTACCGACAGACGATCATTTCCGCGTGTTTGGATATCTTTGTTACCCTCTTATCCCATTGACAGACCGTGTCGTCCCGATCAGTCAAAAACCCAATTATCCTAGGTAGCTAGGGTAAGTCGAGTATCGTATCCACGAAGAGCATGTGGTCAGTATTGCACGACTCGTTTGATTTATTTAAACTATTTACAAAAATGTACAAAGTAATTATGAAGCTTGCTAATTTTTCTTTGTTTATTTGATTGGTTGAAAAAGGTATTGGAGTAAACCGACAAGTTACTATTAACTATAAAAGAATTGATTACTTACTTAATTGCGAAAACTATATTACTTGATTGAAAACAAGAATTGGGAATACGGATCACACCCGGTTCAATGATTGCAAAACCTAGGGTTCCTGCACGTTTTAACTTGATTCAGTTGCATATAGTGATTAATGAATTTAGTGTCACGAGGCTTAGGTGCCAAAAGCTATCAACGTCATAGACAACAGACTTCAATGCACTTCTTTACCAAGAACATGTAAATCCTAACTTAAGATAAGGCATAATTGCACATAACCATTTCGCAAAGTCAAATTTTATCATCACTCGACAATTTACAAATTTGAAAAAAATGCAAGACAATTATCAAAGGTTTCAAATACTAAACAACTTGTCACGAAATCAAATCAAATACAAATGTATAAACCCTAGAATTCTTACAAAAAGCTACACCTGAGTCAAACCGAGGAGACTAGTCGCTTATGGTTGAATGAACGCGATCACTGGATGACGAGCACGAACACCGAGCCATGACCTTGAGTCTTGGATGAATGATGGAGGTTAGGGTTTAGGGTTTGGATGATGAGTGTGGATGGATGAAAATGATGGTTTAGGGGTTAGAGATGTTAGTGGAAGGTTAAAAGTGGAGAAGATGATCAAGTGATGCGTGTGAAGTGTTATATATATTAGGTGTATATTTTAAGCCCTTTAACACTTTTTAGCCAAGTTTTAAATTTATAAAACACGATATTTACTAACACTAAACACACATATGGGCAAGTGCACCCATCGTGGGCGTAGTATAGTGTTGGTAAGATACCGAGGTCGTCCAAGGACACAAGAGCTTTTAGTACCGGTTTATCCTCAACGTCTAATCAAATCAAAAAGTTTAGAAAAATTGTTTTAAGCTAAGAAAAATAAAAACTAATTAAAATGCTGAAAAATAAAAATAAAAATAAAAACAGATAGACAAGATGAATCACTTGGTTCCGACTCGTGCATAGTGTAACCTTTGATTATTTCCGCACTTTTGCACTTATTTAAGAGATTATCTTTGTTATTGTAGTAGGCCTCTCTTTTGAAGGTGACGTTACCCTCAACCCAGTAGTTTGAGTCAGCAAGGATACAATCCTAAAGGGTCGGATTATTGAAAGATAATTAATTAAGTTATTAATGCAAATTATGGTAGGCCCCTCTTTTGGAGGTGACGTTACCCTCGACTAAGTAGTCTGAGTCAGCAGGGATACAGTCCTAAATAGCCGGGTTATAGTATTAATAGTAGTTTAACTTATGAGGGGATCAAAGAGTTTGGACCCCCGCCATCCAATACCGTTAAGTATTGAAGGAGGTCCTACTAAATTTGACCCAGGTCCATTGCAGGACCTCTAAACGCTGAACAATGGCAAGACTCTTACCAAACCGTTCCCTTAACCCCCGACCAGGTAGCCAACATACCTCCATATAGACCGTGGAGATATGAATGGTGAAAATCTTTTATTTTATATAGACAGTAAAATAATGTCAAGACACCACGAACAAACGATAAGGAAGAATCACCTTCAACATAAGAAACTAGTTATTAAAGTGATTAATACAAAACCAAATAAAAAGTGCGAAAATATTAGAAATAAAAAGTATTACACTAGACACTTGTCTTCACCAAGTGATGTAAGAGACTTAGGCAAACATGGCCTTGATTGTCAAGAACTCTTACGATCAATCTTGGATCCCGAGATGACTTACACACTCTATGATGGACAATGGATGATGGTGGTGGATGATGGTGTTATGGTGGTGGTGGTGGGTGGTGGGTGAAGTGTGAGAGAGGTGGTGTGCCAAGGGATGGTTTGAGCTTGAGCCAAGCACTCCTATTTATAGGCTGAACAGAAGCTCGGGCACGGCCCCGTGTCCAGTGGGCACGGCCCCGTGTCCACATCCTTCTTTTTCTTCATTTAATGCAGCTTGTCTTATTAGTTGATCACGCCCCCGTGTCCGCTGAGCACGACCTCGTGTGCAGAAGAATCTTTGTACTATGAAGATTTGCCTGGATTGTGCGAATCTTATAGTTGACCACGGCCCCGTGTCCGCTGAGCACGGCCCCGTGGTGGGCAATAGAAGCTTCTACCACTTTGTCTTTTCTGCTGACACTTGGGCACGCCCCCGTGCTGGCTGAGCACGGGGCGTGTTCAGTCTTCTGTCTTATTGTTTTGCTTGGGAAGATGCTGTCGTGGGGTCGGGCATGTCACATCTTGTTCCTTTTCTTGTATTTATGTTAGATTTTGATGTCTTTTTGCTTCTTTTGTTAATTTGGGCTCATTTAATCCTGAAAATACAAAAGGAAGACAAAAGAACACTTTTTCCAACATTAGTACTAAAAAAGGGTTAGTTTTATGCCACAATTGATGTAATTTATATGTTGCATTTTGCACACATCAAATACCCCCACACTTGAATATTTGCTTGTCCTCAAGCAAAACTCTTTAATATGTGGCTATTACACTCCCAAATGGAATGGGTAGAAAAGAAGGTTTTGGGCTTGTCATAGAGTGTCGGGATTTTCCAAGATTCTTTATTTAGTTTTATTTTTATTTATTTACAATCCTATTCGTCATGATTTATTTAAAACTTTTCATAAGATAAATTACTTATTAGGGCATAACATGCCTTTGTAAAATTCTATTTATATACAAGTTCACATAACTCACGGGGATCACTCATCACTCGGCCGAAAATGTATTTTTGTGGATCACTCGAGAGCGGCATGAAACTTACTCCTACCATAGGCTTGCCAAGCAATCAATCCTTCTCCTTTTTAACTTCTATACCTTTGTAAATATCAAGAGGACTTTTTGGGTGAAGGGTTAGGCTTGGGTTAAAGGTAGGTGGTTGGGTTAGTAGTTAGTGGTTAGTAGAAAAAGGGCTAAAAGCGTAACAAGTATCGGTTTCCGTAAGACTTTCTATTTTTCCACTTTTATTTTTATGAAGTTATTTTTCAAACAAAGTCATTTTTGATAAACTTGTTTGTTTATTTGCTTTTGCTTCATAATCAACTGTTTTTTTTTTTTTGAAAGTCATATGAGAAACCAAGTTAGTTACTAAAACAAAGGGTTAAAAATGAAAAAGGTTTTGGTGGGTAAAAAGGGTGTTTGTTTGGGTTATGAAATGAAAAGGTTTAGGCTCAAAGGGGGACTAGGGGGATTTTTGGGTAGGTGGTAAAAAAAGAAAAAATAATGGTGTAGAAATAAAAAGGGGTTAGTCCTAATGCCCCCATCATTTACTTACTCGGGTTTAAGTTGGTAAGGACCGGGAATGTATTGTCGTGGCAAGTTCTAGAGTCGTAAGATCCAAGCGGCTATTCACACAAGAAACGAAAAATGAGCATTTAGTTTAAAGATATATATTTGTATGCTCAATAAAGGCTCAAAACTCACTTTTGTGGGAATGGGTTTTTATGTGATCAAGTATATATAATTAAATTTTAACTAAGCATGTCAGGCCTTTTCATAATTTTCTTATGTTGGTTCTTTTTATCACGACGCTATCGGTTGTAAATTCGTAAAAATATAACCTTTTTTAGAACTTGAATTTCCCGAGTTAAACCTAGACAAGTAAAAAACAATTGAAAAAATTTGGGGTGATTAGCGGTTCCAATAGAGTTTTGTGTAAGGCTTGTATTTAGGACTTGCAAGATTCAAGGTTTTAGCATCCCCCCCACACTTAAATTACACATTGTCCTCAATGTGTCCCAAAAATAAGTTTTTAGGTTGATTGAATGTGTAAAAGGTGTGAAAAAGCAAAAAATGTTGTGTTACTAGGCGCTGAACACGGCCCCGTGTTGTCCGGGCACGGCCCCGTGTTCAAGTGCCAGTAACAAAATTAAATCAAGAGAAACAGAAGCCTGGACACGGGGGCGTGTTGGGTGAACACGGCCCGTGTCCAGTTTACCTGAACTGGGTATTTCTGCAGACTGTGCAGCACGGGGCCGTGTTGGGCGGACACGGCCCGTGCCGAACTTACTGTAAACGAAGAATTTAGTCGGACGGTTCTGTTTTCCTGCATGGGGTGCTGGTTCAAGCTTCCCTTGTATCCTTTGCCATCTCAAGTGTGTTTTATTCCTGAAAATTAAAACTAACTAGAAAACATGAAAATTAATCTAAACTAATATAAGGGTCTCCGCGGAATGCCTCCGTGGTGCGCCACGTTTATAAGGGTCCTTGGCTAGACCCAAAGGCTGGTCATATGTTACCCAAGTGGGATGTATTGCTTCCCATGTTACACCGTCGGAGAGCGTCATCCAAGCTTGAGTCTATGACCTTCATGTAGTTGACCGGGTCTTCGTCCTCTACTCTCTTCCCACATTCAAACTTCACTTCCTTGTCCCCAAACTTCAATGTTAACGTTCCGTCATTCATATCCACCACTGCTTGGGCGGTGGCTAGAAATGACCTCCCGAGGATGAGAGGGACATCGGTGTCTTCTTCCATGTCTAGAATGACAAATTCAGTTGGGAAAATGAAGTTGTCAACCTTGACCAATAGATTTTCAGCGACACCTTGTGGAAATTTGACGGATCTGTCGGCGAGTTGTATGTTCATCTTTGTAGGGCTTGTTGCTCCTAGGCCGAGTCGTCTGAACATCGATGTGGGCATGAGGTTAATGCTAGCCCCAAGATCGGCTAATGCATTACGGACGGGGGATTCCCCGATCGAGCAAGGAATTGTGAAGCTTCCGGGATCAATTTTCTTTTGTGGGAGTTTGTTGAGTACTAAGGCGGAGCATTCTTCGCCTAAGTTAACTAATTGCAATGATTCAATTTTCCTTTTGTGAGTGAGGAAATCCCTCATGAATTTTGCATATTTAGGCATTTGGGTTAGGACCTCAATAAAAGGAATATTAACATGCAATTGTTTTAGTAAATTTTCGAACTTTGCGAATTGCTCATCGGTCTTTTGACGATTTAACCTACCGGGGTACGGAATTGGAGGATTCTTGGTGGGCTCTTGATTTGGTAAAGAAGCCTTTTCGGGTTGGGGTGCGGGTGGAGTCGTGGTTTGGCTAGACTGGCTTCTTTCATCTGGCGGTAATGGAGCCTCCTCGGGACCCACTGTTCGATTTCTCAATGTGATGAGATGTACTTGAGCTTTTGGGTTGGTTTCGGTATTGCTAGGTAACGCGCCTTGTGGTCTCTCGGAGAAATTTTGAGCTATTTGATTTAATTGTTTTTCCATGTTTTGAATGCTAGCTTGTTGATTTCTAAAATTCGATTCCAATTGTTGAAATCGATCCGAGTTTTTCTTTTCGGTGTCGGAGATGAGGCGAGATACAGTATCTTCAAGCCTTTCTTTTCCACCTTGTTGTTGAGAAAAATTTTGTGGTTGTTGAAAGTTAGTTCGTTGGCTTTGTTGGTTACTACTATTGCCGGGATCTCTCCAACCAAGATTAGGGTGGTTACGCCATCCTTGGTTGTAGGTACCCGTTGGTGGACCCGACGGCCTAGGTCTATTATCAATGTAGTTTACCATTTCTGTTTGGTCATCTATTTCTTTCATATAACTCCAATTTTCATGTGGCCCACCACATCCTTCACAAGCCATAACCGAGGCCGTTTTTGTCATTTCTAGTTTTTTGATTTTCGAAGAGACGGCCTCGATTTGGGCTTGTAAAGAAGTGCTTTCATCAACCTTATGGGCGCCCGGGGCAATAGATTTATTACCTCGGGGAGTGTGCCATTGAAAATTGGTTTGAGCAATTTCCTCAATTTGATTATATATTTCATTTGGGCGACGATTACCTAAAAGTCCCCCGGAGCTAGAATCAAGTGTTTGTCTTGTGTGTGGCAACAACCCATTGTAGAAAGTGTATACTTGTTGCCATACCGCAAGACCGTGATGAGGACACTTTCTTAGTAGCTCCTTGAACCTTTCCCAAGTTTCGTATAAGGATTCCCCATCCTCTTGTGAATATGTATTAATTTCAGTCATTAATTTAGCCATTTTAGCAGGAGGGAAATACTTATATAGAAACTTTTGGGCTAGTTCATCCCAGGTGTTTACCGAGCCTACTGGGAGGGTGTTAAGCCAATCCTTAGCTCGGTCTTTTAGTGAAAATGGAAACATCCGAAGGCGAATGGCGTCGTTTGATGCTCCATTGATCCGAAAGGTATCACATATTTCCAAGAAATTAGTAATATGTAGATGGGGATCCTCGTCCGCAAGCCCATGGAAGGTAGCGGAGTTTTGAAGCATTTGTATCAAATGCGGCCGAAGTTCGAAGTTGTTGGCTTCGACATTCGGTGCATTGATAGCGGCGCCTAGATTACCTACGGTGGGTCGTAGGTAATCCATGAGGGTACGTTGGTCCGCCATTGGAAGTGGTTCCCCCGAAACTTTCTCTTGGTTTTTAGCTTTAAGTCTTTTTCTGAGAAAGCGTTCGGGTTCTTCTAGGGGTTCTTTTATGTCTCTACTAGAACTGGAGCTCATGCACTACGTAGAAAGTTCAAATGTGGCGCCTTGGTTCCAAGTCCTGCAACAAAGACAGAAAAGAACGCTGGTCAGAAGGTTCACCATGGCCCCGTGTTCAGTGAACACGACCCGTGGTTGGAGATACAGTGATTATTTTCCGGATCCCTGTTACTGGGGAGTTGGGCACGGCCCCGTGTTGCACCGACACCCCCGTGTTCAGCTCTCTGTAACTCGGAAAATAAAAACTGCCAGTAACAATACTGAGCACGGCTCGTGTCCGACCTGGCACGGCCCGTGCTGAGTTCTGCAGAAGCTGAAAATTTAAGAAAAATCCTAAAAAAATGAAAAATAAGAAAAACGATTAAGCCGTTGATTCCTAACTTTCTTAAAATCCTTGTGTCCCCGGCAACGGCGCCAAAAACTTGATGCGTGTGAAGTGTTATATATATTAGGTGTATATTTTAAGCCCTTTAACACTTTTTTAGCCAAGTTTTAAATTTATAAAACACGATATTTACTAACACTAAACACAGATATGGGCAAGTGCACCCATCGTGGGCGTAGTATAGTGTTGGTAAGATACCGAGGTCGTCCAAGGACACAAGAGCTTTTAGTACCGGTTTATCCTCAACGTCTAATCAAATAAAAAAGTTTAGAAAAATTGTTTTAAGCTAAGAAAAATAAAAACTTATTAAAATGCTGAAAAATAAAAATAAAAACAGATAGACAAGATGAATCACTTGGTTCCGACTCGTGTATATGTAACCTTTGATTATTTCCGCACTTTTGCACTTATTTAAGAGATTATCTTAGTTATTGTAGTAGGCCCCTCTTTTGAAGGTGACGTTACCCTCAACCCAGTAGTTTGAGTCAGCAAGGATACAATCCTAAAGGGTTGGATTATTGAAAGATAATTAATTAAGTTATTAATGCAAATTATGGTAGGCCCCTCTTTTGGAGGTGACGTTACCCTCAACTAAGTAGTCTGAGTCAGCAGGGATACAATCCTAAATAGTCGGGTTATAGTATTAATAGTAGTTTAACTTATGAAGGGATCAAAGAGTTTGGACCCCCGCCATCCAATACCGTAAAGTATTGAAGGAGGTCCTACTAAATTTGACCCAGGTCCATTGCAGGACCTCTAAACGTTGAACAATGGCAAGACTCTTACCAAACCGTTCCCTTAACCCCCGACCAGGTAGCCAACATACCTCCGTATAGACCGTGGAGATATGAATGGTGAAAATCTTTTATTTTATATAGACAGTAAAATAATGTCAAGACACCACGGACAAACGATAAGGAAGAATCACCTTCAACATAAGAAACTAGTTATTAAAGTCATTAATACAAAACCAAACAAAAAGTGCGAAAAGATTAGAAATAAAAAGTATTACACTAGACACTTGTCTTCACCAAGTGATGTAAGAGACTTAGGCAAACATGGCCTTGATTGTCAAGAACTCTTACGATCAATCTTGGATCCCGAGACGACTCACACACTCTATGATGGACAATGGATGATGGTGGTGGATGATGGTGTTATGGTGGTGGTGGGTGGTGGGTGAAGTGTGAGATAGGTGGTGTGCCAAGGGATGGTTTGAGCTTGAGCCAAGCACTCCTATTTATAGGCTGAACAGAAGCTCGGGCACGGCCCCGTGTCCACATCCTTCTCTTTCTTCATTTAATGCAGCTTGTCTTATTAGTTAACCACGCCCCCGTGTCCGCTGAGCACGACCTCGTGTGCAGAAGAATCTTTGTACTATGAAGATTTGCCTGGATTGTGCGAATCTTATAGTTGACCACGGCCCCGTGTCCGCTGAGCACGGCCCCGTGGTGGGCAATAGAAGCTTCTACCACTTTGTCTTTTCTGCTGACACTTGGGCACGCCCCCGTGCTGGCTGAGCACGGGGCGTGTTCAGTCTTCTGTCTTCTTGTTTTGCTTGGGAAGATGCTGTCGTGGGGTCGGGCATGTCACGTCTTGTTCCTTTTCTTGTATTTATGTTAGATTTTGATGTCTTTTTGCTTCTTTTGTTAATTTGAGCTCATTTAATCCTGAAAATACAAAAGGAAGACAAAAGCACATTTTTTCCAACATTAGTACTAAAAAAGGGTTAGTTTTATGCCACAATTGATGTAATTTATATGTTGCATTTTGCACACATCATCAAGAATGGTTCCAAGATGTGTTTTTATGTTCAAAAACTCGTAACCCCCTCTTGAATGACCAACAAAAGCATTTTAACTTATCAAAAATTGATCAAACAACAAATTTCGCGCCGGCACACAGAAGGGGGCGTCGCCAACGCGACTCCCAAAGTCCAGTTTCTCCTGATGCCTTGTTTCACTGTCTACACACATTTTTGATGGCGCGGGGCGTCCCTGACAGCCCTTGTAGGGTATAATTCTTTGGGTTGTCATATTTCATGTTTCCGGTTGATCCCGTCGCTCCCGGTGCTCCGAATAGCTTCCAAATAGCTCCTTAAACTCCGTTAGATCTGCAAAGCACAATTCCAATCAAAAGTAGGCTATTCGAAACTAAAAGCTATGTAAAGACATAAACTTAAACATATTAGAACACCGGTATTCGACCACGCATCACCCCTCCTCCACCGTCCATAAACTAGTCGACCGTTCTGTCCCTTGCGTATTCCTAGGATACCCTTCAAATCATAGGGGCTACAAAGTGTTATAACCTCAACACTAATCATATCCAAATTTCACATGACATTTTTTTTGTGAGCACATCTTCCTGTTTAAACACTAAACTCCACTCACTACCACCTATGACTTTTTAACCAATACTCTCCATCCATATTTTTAGGAGTCTACCTCCAATCCTACTGATCTCACCCCACTCCCCAACACAAACCTCCTTACCATAGTTTCATGTCCCAATGCACTCATCACCACCTTTGCCTACCCCACCCATGCAAATCGGGCACCCCTTTGGAAGATATCATAGAATTTCGAAGGCTTGTTAGTGCCTTACAATATCCAACGTTCACGAGACCCGGAATTTCTTATGTCGTTCAACAAGTGTGTATACATATGCATGTACCAACAATAATACACATGCATGCTCTCAAAAGGATACTACGATACGTCAAATGCACTCTCTCTTTTGGGCTTCATCTTCATGCGTCCTCTCTCACTTCGTTAATCTCCTACACAGATGCGGACTAGGGAGGCTGTCTTGATATGTGACACTCAACGTCCGGTTATTGTGTTTACATGGGCGATAACTTGCTTTCTTGGTCCTCAAAACGCCAACCTACCTTGTCCCGATCTAGGCTGAAATGGAATATCGAGGTGTCACGAACGTCGTTTCAGAAGTATGTTGGTTTAGCAATTTACTTCTCGAATTGCATCATCCTCCTACTCATGCCATTCTTGTTTATTGCGATAATGTTAGTACCATTTACCTCACTGGCAACCCTGTTTAACACCAACGTACTAAGCATATCGAAATGGACATACATTTCGTCCGCGAAAAAACGGCCAAAGGTCTGATTTGAGTTCTTCATGTGCCATCTCGCTACCAGATAGCTAACATATTTACCAAAGGGTTACCCAAGATCCTATTCGAAGATTTCGGATCCAGTCTCAACATTCGGGATCCTCTCGTTTCGACTGTGGGGGAGTATTAGAAGATACGTAGAATATTTTGTATATATTGTAAATATTGTTTCAAATATATATATTAGTCAACACAATATAATTTATATAAAGAGTTGAGATATGGAATAACAATCAAGGATCATTTTCCCTACTTTCAACGTATAAGATATATTGTGTTTCTATCATTTATATATTGGTGTTTAGTTAAAAAAATAATTGGTGTTACTCAATTAACACACACACACACATAGTTAGGTTCATTGGGGAACACTAAAAAAATGAGGAACAATGGGGAACCGACTCAAACGAACTCCGATTGGATTCATTCCAACTGCGTTAGAACCAGCTCGTTGAACCCTAACTAGGATCTCTTAACCCTAAAACCTAAATCCTAACCCCTAAACCCTAAATATATTAGGGTTTGGCTTTTAGGGTCTTATATTAGGGTTTTGTTTTAGCGTTAATCATTAGTAATTAGGATTTAACTTTAGGGTTAGCCTTTAGTGTTTAGCTTTTAGGGGTTATAGTTTACATTTTACAGTTTAGCTTAAGTTTAGCCTTATTACTTAGCTTTAGGGCTTAGGTTTATAGTTTAGGGTTTAGGATTTAGGGTTTAGGGTTAAGAGATCCTAGTTAACATTCAATGAGCCGGTTCCAATGTCGCTGGAATGAATCTAATCGAAGTTTGTTTGAGTCGGTTCTCCAATGTTCCCCAATAAACCCTCCCATATATATATATATATATATTAAAAGACACGACTAGTTTAACATTAGAATATTGTTTAACACATACTAACTTCACTTTAAGTAAAAGTCGACAAAGGTTTTGTTTGAACAAAATACATAAAGTTTAAGTTTTCAAATGGTAAATGACAAAAACACGGAAGCATAAATCTTGAGTTGTGTTCGGTTCTTTGTATGTGGCTTGATCTTCATCCAGTCTCCTTCAGAATATTCAAACGATTAGTAATTGAATCTTTTGAATGAGATAGTTAATTGCGTAAGTCAAACTTTATTTTTCAAGCATTATGGAGTATGGGAAGCATACACACAAGTTGGAAGTTCAAAACGTGAAAAACGAGAAAGTTGGTATCATTCAACGCCACTAGGTGTTGATTTAAGCGCACCACAACAAACATTTTCCATTTAGCGCATTGGGCTCTGATTTTGGCACAGTGGGCGTTGAACCCAGGCCCAACTCACGAATTTTATGTTTTTCCACAAAACAAGTGTCCAGATCAGTCAAATTAAGTTTTTATGTTTAAAACTCAATCCTTATCATATGTAAATCCATAACCCATTACTCGGATCCATAATTTATATATTTTACGCTCCCATTACCTGGTTTACAGTTATATTTATTTGACCCGTGATGATGTTCAAGCACTAAAGCTTAAATCATTTGCATCCTTTTCATGGGATTATTCCCCTACAACTACAATCTATTAACCGAGCTTATTAATCTTGTGTTTCACACTCCCGTTACCCGGTTTGCGTTTACACTTACATGACCCGTTCAACCTTCTAGTGGTTGAACTTAACTAATTCAAGTTCATTTTCAAGGATTCATATCCTTTAATTATAACCATTTACCCGGGTTCATTATTCCGTAGTTCGCATTCCCGTTACCCGGTTTACGCTCACCATTACATCTTAACCCATTATCCGGGTTCCTTAGTGTCATTATTTACGCTTCCGTTACCCGGTTTGCATTTTACTCTATTTTTGACCCGTTTGGGTTGTTCGTGTGAATACCATCACTTATGAACAACCGAACCTTATGCAACTTATTCACAACCATTACTTTAAACCAACCATAATAACTTAATAGAAGAAAATAATGGAGCGCGTAGCCACGTACCTTAAAGCTTTCCTTTCAAACGCGCGTCTGCCCCGGTTTGACCTTCCGAAGCTCCACTCGAGATGCCTAAATAGTGCAACCCAATTATCATTAGAACCTAATTGTTCACATCCATGGCATGTAAACTTGCCAACAATTTAATTTTAGGTTCTTATCAATGTGATTCATTCATTATTATTAACCGACATTTCATTCAAGCATTTTGTCATACACCTTATGGGCAGTAATTTAAACTTTTCTTTTTGTTAGGTTTATGGGCTCCATAAACCCAATTTCATATCATTATGAACCTACCATCATAAAAATTAAATCTCTTATACAACCATGTTTATCAAGAGCATCATATCAAGCTAGTACACCGAACAATTTGGCTTCTTTCATATTAAAAATCAAAAATCCACTTACTCATTCAAACACTTAAACCCTAACACTTTAATTGTGCTATTTTTTTCCAAATTTAGCAAACATGGTGATTTTAAACACTTGCTTTATCTGACTTCTTGGACCAGCCCAGTAGGATAGCACCAAGCCCAACATTACCGGACCAAACCTTATACAAACAGACAAAAGAAAAGATTAAGAAAGCAAATAATATGCTAACATTTAAACTGAAACAATGACATATATAAGATATTTTAACACCCAATCATCCTGATTTGTACCATTTGCTATTCACAACCCATCCTCATAATGACTGTGACTGTGATTCCTTCCATCTCGATTCCCTCCGTCCTACGTGGCACTTCATCCTGAACTCCTCATCCTGAAATCATTCCAAGCATCTTTATGGGTGAGGTTAAGATAAGACACGAACCTGAAACAGGTAAACACGAACACGACACGAAATCTTATCATGTCAGATTTTCCAAACACGAACACGAACCTGATAATAAACAAGTTACACGAAACGACCTGTTAAGACATGGAAAAATTACCAATGTTTCATACAACCTGTTAAGACACGAACACGACCTGTTACTACACATCTAATATTTAGCCATTAACAAGTCTTAACATGTTTTGTATAATGGTTTAAGTCTTAACAGGTTGTATCGTATCTGACACGACCTGTTAAGACACGGACATGACCCTTTAAGACACAAACACGATAAGACACAAACACAAATTAGGTAAACACGAACACGACACGAAATTAAACAGGTCTTTATCATGTCGACCTGTTATAGACACGAAACCTGTTAAGGTTACACACGAAACCTGTTAACTTCGTGTAGGTTCGTTCGTGTTATTGTGTTTCCAACCCTAGTAAAAACTTCAAAAACGTTATTATTATTCTAGACAAAGGGGGTGTTTGGATTCCTTCTTAAAAAAGACTTATTAACTTATACTAGCGGTAAGACCCATGTGTAAACACGGGTCGTTTCTTAGAAAACCATGCATAACACATTTTGATAGAACATATACATATGTGTATAGATATTGTACCAAAACATGTTATCTATTATAGCTAAAAGACAACTATAGACATGCATCATCAGTTAATATATAAGATACATATGAGTATTTCCATTGTGCTATCCACAAAAAAAAGTAGCACCCGCCCATTGACAATGAAACCTGTTTATAGACATAACTACATATAGAACATGTCTAAGAAGCAAAATTAGTACCACAAACGAACCAAATGTACAACCACAAACAATCTTGACATGAAACTAAGAGGACTTTATCTTTGTCACGATATGCACAACTTTTTTTAACTTCAGCAATTGAGTAGACTTGTGATACTCTAACGAAAGTTCATCACCAAAAGCAATATTGCAAGATCTCAGAAAAGAAGACCATCCAACAACAGCGTAGTTGAATCCAGTATTAGTTTTTTGAGATGTTGTAAACAGTTCCTGGACTTCACATTTGAGATTCTGGATCTTGATAAGCTTAGGATTATCAGTATGCAGATCCAATGCAGAAGATGCATCTGATGGCAGATGCTAAAAAATAGAAAATTGAATAGTGAATTTTATAAAATATTGATATATAACTGAAATTGTTGAAATAACGAAACAAAGCAACGACTGCAAAAGCTTACAAGTCTGTCTTCAGCATGTGTGGTGAAGTGTAAGACTGATTTTGAAGTGGATGATACTAAACGAACCTTTTGAACTTTACACGGTCTATCAACAGCTTGGTTATCCTCTACAATTGTCTTGCCATGAAGTTTGTGCCTCTTTTCCACCTAAGTAAATTAATTTAGAATATAACAACTCTAAATTCTTGAAATTTTATAACTTTCTTTATCAACACAAACTATCTTCTCAACTCAGCTTTGAAGTTTAAGACTCAATCATACAGAAGAATATCAATATATTCACACAATAATAAAATAGACAGTATAAAACTAATAAACACTTACATTAGATACAACACTTGAAGAGGCAGAAATGTCACGAACAGGAAAATCTTTAGACTGTAGTTGAGGATCGTTAACATCATCAGCTATTTTTACAGAATGATCTTTAGGCTACAACAAAATTTAAAAAAACCTTCTTATACTTATTATACGATAAAATATATGCATAGGAAATTATAAATTTACAACATTTTTAACATCTGACTCATCAACCAGACGCGCAATCTTTGAATCAAATAGCCATCATCAGCAAACTATATTTATAAGAAGGATTATATATAAGAAACCATCCTTTAAATCATAATAATATATAAATATTACATGTGTATGTATACATTAAAAATATCCTCAAAACTCGTAAACTGCTTAGAATTACCAACCGAAGCTCCAGTATCTCATCATCTAAAGCAGCTTCCCCGGAATCCAGAACCTGTTTGTGTTTAACCTACAAAATGAGATTTCAAAAGTTATTAGCATAATATAATAAAAGTTACTTATCACCGTCATGTTATCAAACAATGTATTTTATCATCAAAATTTTATACCGCAGCCACTAAATCAAACCCATCATCTCCATAAACTGAATCATCCAAAACAACTACATTAGCTTTCTTGAAGGAAACCTCAGTTCCAGTCTCGGAATGGAAAACGGAAAGCTCAAACGATTTAGATGCAATAATGGTGAAAACCAACCAAGATTCAACTGCTATGGGAACTTCTTCAATCAATTTTAACCATCCATCAGTAAATCCGCATCCAGCAGTCCATCCTTTCATCATCACATTCCAAAACCTTTCGCCAACATAGATAGTTGCCATCCCATACTCGTATTTTTACCATATAATTGTTTCCAAAATTTGTCAGCAATTAGCTATAGAAGAAGCAAAGGAATATTTAGTGCAGACTTACAAATTTGATATGAACTAATGAGCAACAGAAGTTACAACAGATTAGTCAACAAAAGTTAAAATGAGAATTACTCAACAGGGTTAGTCAACAGTAGTTACAGTATTTACACACAACCTAACCACTGTTTAGCTATCAACTATTACATACCTCTGTTTCTATCCAACTGTAACACCTCGTAAAAGCACGTCTAATGATATATTGACACGTGTATTAAACCCTAATAAAGTCAAACGTTGACTATGAAGGCTAATTTTGTGAAAAATCAAAAACTTTGATTAGGGAAGGACTGGAAGTGCTATCATACTTAACATAAGCATCTGAATAATGTTACTCGGTAATCATATTCACAAATGAGCCACTTGTTGATCAAGAGTAGCCGTTTGCGTAATTAATTGAAAGTTTACGCGATGAAGGGTTAAAAGCGTCAACATGTTAATTCTTACCTCTGAGTGACCTTTTAACAAACTGGGAGCTTCATGATATTTTATTATACTCTCCGGAATGCCAATTAATGGCCGTCTAAGGCTTTTATGCTTTTAAGTGGCGTTACGCGCAACTTTGTAAGTTTAAGGGGTTAAAAGCGTCAATATGTTTAATTATACCTCTGAATGACCATTCAACGAACCCAAAGCATTATGATGTTTTATAATACTCTCAAGAATGCCTAATATGGATTAGATAAGGCTTCGATGCTATTAAACGATGATATGCGCAAGTTTGCGCATTAGAGGGACTATTTGAGTCAAACTGCAAAAGTATACCGATTCGTATGGTATCGAACCTTCCGGAATATGATCATAAGTTAAACATGCCCTAAATATCCTTTATATAGCTTAGAAATAGGCTTTGAGGTGTTTGGTGCGTAGAAATAAACTTATTTGATCAACAGGGACTAAAAGCGTCAAAAATACATAAGTTTGTATTTTCGCGCATATATTACGTTCTAAATATATCCGGACATCCAAAAATTTATGTAATCATTAAAATATTTTATTTTAGTGATTGGCTTGATAAAAATCCATTCGTCGCGTAATTTGGTTCGTTTTTCGCGTCCGTTCGTGTTTCGTCGTAATTACCCGAACAACGTGACCGTACGACCAAACGAACCGACATCCGGCATATTTTTGAGCATGTTTCATGTTCACTATGTTTAGGCATCATTGTAGAGCCTTAAAAATGGTTTAAAGGGCCTTAAATGTGTCAGAAATGGCATTTATCAAGTGCAGGGACCAAAAGTGACAACAAATGAAACTTTGTGAGAGCTGTATGTGTCCTTACGGATCGTATATAGGACACTTACGGTCCGTATACCATTTCCAGCAACAGAAATTTGAAAACCAGCTTTGGTTTTGCTTCCTTGTCTCACATATTTGATTCTAGGGGCTCTTAGATGGTTTTAATACCTGGTATTACACCTGTAATCATCTTGTAACTTCTCATAACACTTGTTGATCATCTAAAGACCCTCCAAACACTATAAATAGAGGTGAAATCCTTCGTTTCATTTCACCCATTTCTTGAGTTCTTGCTCTCTCTTCTCAAATCTGAGGATCCTGATCATTTGGAACCTCCTTTTGAGTTATTTTCTGTCCTAAGGACCACTTGTAAGTGTTCCTTTCATGCTTGATTATTTTGTTTGGCTCTTAAAGCCGAAAAGTCAAGCGTTTGCAATAAACGCTTTGACTTTCAGTTAGACCTCGTATGGTCAAACCATGGTTCGCAACGAACATGGCTACGTGATCGTAATTAGGTAGGTATTAAACCCTCAAAAGGGCACCTCCTAATTATCACGTTTACTTAGTTAATTGCCGGGTCAAAGTAATTAAAATAAAAGTCAAACGGGTCAGTTTTTAAATAAAATTCATAACTGATAATGTAGAAGCTATAAAATCAGTTTTGTCACGATAATAACTTGGTAAATATAAATTGAACATGTCTAAGCATGTTCAACCCAAAAATTATGAGTTTAGGATCGGTTCGCAACCGAAAGTCGCAAAAGTTGACTTTTGCTTTGACTTTCAGTTCTCACCTGATTTAGCTTAGTTTAGATATGCCTTAGGATTCCTTTAGGACCATGTTATAGGTTACTATAACCCTCTGAGGTTATACAACTTGGTTCCATAGTAATCCAAGTTCATTGCATGTTTCCGTTATATGCTTAAAGTTGACTATTATGCCCTTTTTATATTAAAACGAGATTTTTGAAAATGTGAGAGGACAAAAACCTTTGTTACTGATTTATAAACATGTCCTTAAAATTTCACATCAGTTCGTGGTCTAAAATGAGAAGTTATGCTCAATATCGTAAATTAAAGCCTTTTTACTAATAAACGACATGTTCGGCATAAAACCTATTTAAACTCAAATTTTGACACCAAACCTTTTACCCACTGATGTAATATAATATTTTGGGATTTTTGGAGATTTTTATTTATTTTAAACTGATCATAACATAGGGTTCTCGCATAGACACGGTAATTGACGATAATGCCCTTTTCGCAAATAAAATGAGTTTTACACATCCTTTACATACCAAAACTTTTTCTGATGATTTTAATATATTAAATAAGTTATTTTAAACAGTAAAGGCTGATCAAAATCTCAGATTTCCTTAATCAACCCGAATATCGTCAAATACCGACTTTTATGCGATTTAGGCGCATAGTATGGTTTAAAACCATATTTGGCACCCAAGGCTTGTTACCTACTGATGTTATGAATAAATGTTTATACTTTAACAGTAAGTAAAAGTTTTGAACACAGATTTCCAAATTTAACCTTTAAAGCTTATGTGAAAAGACCAAAATGCCCATTCGGTGCATAGTTTGGTCATAAATGATAAATTTCGCATATGTACAATATCTCACTGATATAACTTATTAAAATAAATATTTTTACTGATCATTTTAGACCAGAACCTCAGATTGTCATTTAATCTCTTTTATAATCTTTAAAATGACCAAAATACCCCTACAGGGCTTAAATTGGTTTTAAATTCGTTTTGGGCATAATGGAAGGTATCCCACTGATATCACAACATATTTAAGGCATATTAACTTGTGAGACATGTTCATGACTCATTGGTTACCCGTTATGCATTTTTACGCGTTCGGTACAGTTTATGTAACTAGTTTGCATAAATTAACCGAAACGGGTCAAACCTTATCATTTTCACTTCAAAATTCAGAATGTGTTTAGTTTACCCATGTTATACAAGTCTCCATACTTGTTGGGTCTAAATCACATTCTAATCCGGTCTTCGCTTAATCTTGCGTTTTGAACCGAAAACCTTTCCTTAAAACTAACCGGTCTAAGTTACGACTTAAATAAGACCCGTTAGGAATCTAATAGATTAATAAAACCTTCGTTCCAGATTGAGAGCCCCAGTAGAGGTACTTGTGCTTGCTGATTTGAATATACGGCTGAGAATAAAATTACATTTTAGCTCAGGTAAATACTTTTAACTTATTTTCCCTATACGGGCTTGGGATACGGTATTATAATAATACCGCTTGGTCGGGTATTGAATGTTTAATCGATTAGTGGTTAAATTATTGAGGTAACCCGTTTTAATCTATCTTGTTTGAAACAAAGCCTTTGGGGGTTAATGACCATGTCCCGGATATCATTGGCATCATTTATTAAGAAATGACCACGTCTTAAGCACGAGATGTAGGCATACACCTGACAGTTGCGTAGGAAAAACGGTATCTCACTCTCTTGTGGGCCTATACTTGTGGTGTGTCTGTTAATCTTGACTCGGTTTCTATATCGGGCCTTGAATGTATAACGAATATGTAAATCTGTATACAAGATTATTTTTATATAACTGTCCTAAGTTATAATTTGTGCCTTGTGCATTTAAATCAATTTTCATAAATGTTTTCAAAAGAGTCAGTTAATTGTATTTACCAGTGTAAACTGACGTATTTTCCAAAAAGATTAAGTGACAGGTACTGTACGTAATTGGCTGGGAGCTCAGGGCGTTAATAAGGAATCTTGCAAGTTCTAAACGTCTAAAGTCTGTTAAACAGTGTCTATATTTCTGTTTTAAGATCCGCCTGTGGATCCATCTTATAATCTGCTTGTAATATTCGATGTTACTTTTGAATCAGTTTGTAATATATATACTTTAGACTTCCGTTGTGCATTGAACTGTGATTATTTAACTATGATGATATCAACTACGTCACGATACTCCCCACCGGGCCCACCGGAAATACGTGGAAATATAGGGGTGTGACAGGTTGGTATCAGAGCCAGGTTGAGTGCATTAAACACTAGCCTTTTGTGTTTAATCTCAATGACACAGTTTGCACATTCCTTACCTTCCGAGTCTAGACATGAACTAGGAATGATCTTATCCCCCTTATATATATATATATATATATATATATATATATATATATATATATTGTTTTCAATATTTGTGTATTCCAGGAGTATGTCGCCGAGTAAAGTTGCCATTGGTGGAAGCTCTCCAAACTCGAAGCCAAAGAATGTTAAGCTTCGTACCACTGCTCGAACAAGCATACGACCAATATGGAGAAAGTACCTTTTGAACCCATTTAACCATATTTCAGATTCTGTACCTAAGACTTTTGAAACTTCAATTGAGAAGCCAACGTCGGAGGAGTCCATACCAAGAGTCCCTAAGGTTCCCGCACCGAAGATGATACCTATGGACCCGAAGGACCCATATTTCTTACCTCCGAGTCTTGAAATCCCAAACCTGGATTATACCTGTTCTGATCCTGTTCGTGATCCATATTATTCAGTAACCATGGAAGCCTTGGATTCCACTATTGTAAGGATTCCTAAAAATAGAAGATTTCGACTACACACCAAAACCTTCAGTATTCGTACCTCACACAGAGAGCCAAGGAGAAAATTTCCAGAAATAAAGTGAAGAAGAAACTCTTTTTGTTGTATTTCATTTCTTTATTAGTCCTTATAAGGACATAATTATCTTTAGTTCCTATGAGGACAATTTTCTTGTTTAAAAGTCCCGTTTAGGGCGTCTACGTATGTTTTCCTTTTAATGGAATGTTATAATTTAAAGTTTCATTTGTCCTTATATTTATGAATATAACATATAAAATAAATCAAAATATCATTACTTTTTGTAATTGATCTGCCATTGAATATTGAAAGAAAATCTTAAAGGGATGACCTAGCCTATATGTCATGATAGACATGGCCATGATGGTAAAACCTTTTTAAGATTTAAACCCTTGTTAACATCTGAAACCATGTTAGCACTCCTGGCAAATGTGATTCGATAAAATCACACAAGTCATCCTTATATTGGATTCTTCCAATTTCTTATCTAGCCTAGTGATTTAGAAATCATGGCTCAAATCATCAGATAAAATGATCATATCATGAACACCCCTTAGTGATGAAATGCCTACGGGCTATATCTATTGTCTTAAATGACAAAAGACAGTTGTAGTCTTTGACTCTCTATCAAGAAAGGTAATGAATTATGTTCAAACCTTAATGCCTCGATCCTTTAAGGTAATGGCTTATAAATTCAAAACTGTCCTCGTGACAAGGCCTTTTGTGCCATTTCAATATCTTTAATAGTTTATAATCAGGATAAAATATAATAAAAGATTAACCAACATGGCTTAAAGTCACCATGGTTAATGAATTACCATAAAAGACAATTCCTTTAAAGACTTCTGAGTGAATCATCGTCATCATCTTTATGTAGAAATCAAGCTACATGGCTGGGTCCGACGAAGTAAACAATCACCCGAGGGAGAATAATGATACTACCCGAGTCAACGTAGCTGGTGCGGAACTGCAGGCATTAATAGATAATGCCATTACCCGAACTCTTGACAGACAGTTTAATGAATCGAGTGGTACTCGCGTCAGAACTCAGTCAGTACCTCATTCAAAACCACCCTCCAAGACCCATACATCTCACAGGAGCGATTCTCATCACTCATCAAATCAGAGGAGTGTTCCGTCTAAGAAGGTTATGCTCAACCAAGAACCACGTGTTAAGACTTATTCTTATAAGTATTTTGTCTCCTGTAAGCCGAGGGACTTCACAGGGGAGAAAGGAGCCATTGATTGCATGACGTGGCTAGATGAGATGGATACAGTGGTTGATATTAGTGGTTGTGCCGAGCAGGACGTCGTGAAGTTTGTGTCACAATCATTCAAAGGCGAAGCTCTAGCTTGGTGGAGGTTTCTAATCCAAGCTACTGGGAAGATACCGTTATATAATCTGACTTGGGATCAGTTTGTTGAGTTAATCAAGGAAAATTTATGTCCTCAGCATGAGGTGGAAAGGATTGAAACTGAATTCTTGACATTGGTCATGAAGAACTTAGATTGTCAAGCATATCTTACAAATTTCAATACCATGTCTCGATTGGTTCCTTACTTGATCACACCGGAACCGAAGCGTATAGCTCGTTTTATTGGGGGTCTAGCCCCAGAAATCAAAGCATGTGTGAAAGCATCAAGACCTATTACATTCAGGTCAGCGGCAGATCTGTCACTATCTCTTACACTGGATGTGGTCAGAAACAAGACTGCCAAAGCTTCTGACGATGGAAAGCGCAAAAGGGAGGATGAGAATTCTCATCGCTCCGATAAGAAGAAAAAGGGGAACTCTGATCATAAGAAAAGTTCCGGGTTTAAGAAGGACAACCAGCAGTCAGGTGAAAAGACCAAGTGCAAAACCTGTAGGAAATACCACCTCGAGAAATGCAGATTTGAATCTCAGCCTCTACCTTGTGGAATTTGCAAGTCCAAAGAGCATAAGACCTTGGAATGCAAGAAGTTGAAGGATGCAACCTGTTATGGTTGCAACGAGAAGGGGCATATCAAGACTAATTGCCCTAAGAATCAGAAGAAGCCTGAACAGGCCAAGAAGACCAATGCTCGGGTCTTTCAAATGAATGCCCAGGAGATGGTGTAGAATGATGACGATATAACAGGTACCTTTCCTTATCAATGATGATTATGCGGGAATTTGTTTGATTCTGGCGCGGGTGAGTCTATTGTGGACAATAAATGTTGTAAACTGTTGTATCTGCCTGTTAGGACTCTAGGCATATAACGGGAGGTAGAATTGGCCATTGATAGTTTAGAGACTGCTTCAACAATTTTAGATGGATGCTTTATATCTATTAGGAATCACTCGTTTCCGATATCCTTATGGTGAACTTACAAGCTATCCGAAATCAATATGATCAAGATAGATGTGATATTTTAATCCCCTGTCAAAAAGGTGATGGACTAGGTCCAAACCTTAAAATTCCATTGATGGTCTTTTATGGCCTAGGCTAAGTATAATTTATATATATTTTTATAACATTCATTAAGAATGTTCGTTCTACATTAGCCTGTATGGTTGTTGATACCATGGTTAGCATATGTTAGGTCATCGGGATGATGAATAGCGGTTGTTGGATTGCAACTAAGTAATTGTTTCATTTGGTGTTAGGAACCAAGTCTCGAGTATGAGAAACTCAGATAAGACAACCGTCAATCGCGCCATTAATGATGCGACGCATGCTAATGATGCTACAATTGTGAACCTCAAAATTGACAAGGATGTTCTCCAAGCTATGATTGACGCAGCTGTTGGGAAGGCTGTGAAAAAGTTCAAAGAGCCCAATGCTACTTGCTCCAAATCCCATTTAAGACTACACTCCCTTACTCACAAGAAGGATCTTGTTCATACCTTGGGTGAAGAGAATGAACTAAAAAAGGAAAACGAAAGAAGATAACTCCCAGAGTTCTAAGAAAAAGGGTAAGCAAGAGTCCAACCAGAAACCTGTAAGAAGCGCCATCTAGGGAAGTGCAGGTTCGAATCAAAATCCCAATCGCAGCCTAGGGCTTGTGGGATCTGCAAATCAAGAGAGCATAAAATGTTGGATTGCAAGGACATGAAGAATGCAGTCTGTTTCGGCTGTGGTGAGAAAGGCCACATCAAGACTACATGCCCTACATCTGTCAAGGGAAGTGCGGCTAAGGATAAAAATCCTAAGGATGAAAGCGCTTAAAATTCTCCTGATGGATGCTAGAGATAGTTCACATCAATAATGACATCAGGTACATTCCCTATCATTTATCAGCAATATAAATGCTAAGAGTTCTGTTTGGATTCGGATACCAATAAATCCTTCATAAATTGTAAGTATAGCAAACTTTTAAAATCTTCCACGAGAACCTTAGATATTAAGAGTAAGGTAAAACTTACAAACGAAAATCATAGGAACCATTTCTTTTGTTCCTGTCATAAATCTTCAGTCGTAGAATTCTAGAGTACCCTCTCTCCAGATGAAGTAGGTCAGCATATGTAGTTGATATCTCTTTGGTCTCTATCGATTGCGAATACCAGACGGTATGACAGAAGCGCCATATGAGGATTGGTGTATCTTAATATGTTTCATAGATTGCTTCCATGCCTGATCAGTATGGAGGTTTAATGCATGGAACCACAAGGATATTCCAATGGTCATATGGTACTAAAGTCAGCTAATGGTATTCAAAGAAGATATCCAGAATGGAGTTGTCCAAGTAAGTGTCTCTGATTAAGGAATCCATGGACTCATAACATAAATGTGTCACTTATCTGACACAGGCAATGATAGATGAACTGGAGCCTGAGATTTGGAAAATCTCTGTAACCTCCTTGTGTCTTGATTATCTTCTCCAAGGACTACCCTGTTTACCTCCTGAGACAAGTAGAGTTAAGATTTACATCCCGCTTAGGGCTTTATTATTGTGAAACCTCCATGTCGATTAGTACTGGCAATAATGGAAGAATCAAAACCTCAATTAAATGAGTTTTAAGATAAAGGTTCATAAATCCTGATTCATAAATCCGAGAGCTCCGATATTATGGATTAAGAAAGACAGTTCATTATGCTTATGCATTGATTACCGCAACCCTACCTAGGCAACAATTAAGAATCGCCATCAGCTGCCCAGGATCGTCGATTTGTTCGACTAACTGAAAGGATTAGCTATTCCTTAAGATTGGTTTTAAGCAGTGGTTGGAATAACCATCTCACCTTAAATAAGCTTTTCTATAATAGTTGTTATGTAAGTATCAAGGCTGCTCCTTAGAGACCTTGTATAGATGAGGTGATAAACATCTGTTGTTAGACGGAAGCTCGGTAAGTCCGAATTAGCAGGACCTGAATTTACCTTGGAAAACAACAAATAAGATCATTCAAATCCGTAATCGTCTGAGAGTTGCCAATAATCGGCGGAAAATCAAGGAATGATAAAAGTCGCAACCCTCTTAAGTCCTCAATAAGGAATAAGGCTCAATTGAAGGTATCGCCCTAAGAAGGGTGTACTAAATTTTAATTTATCAGGGTAAGTTAAGCTCTGGATATATAGAATCATTCGAGGAAATCAAATATATCAAGATCAAGTAGCTTATAAGCTAAAACTTACCTAAGGGGCTTGATGAAAATCAATGTGACCCACACTAGTGATTTCAGGATATGTTTCGCCGATAAGTCGAGAAACATTATCACATAATGATATGCAGACTTATGATTTGATGAGAAACCCGTATCGATTAAGGATCGACAGGTTAAGAAAACTCTAAAATGATACATGTACCTATTATAAAGGTCACCTTGGGGGTTTGGAGAGGCACCAGATATGCTATAGAAGTTAAGTCCATTATGCGACAAAAAGTACTTCCATTATTTTAGCAAATCTCGAGGTCAAGATTTTTTTAAGGGGGTGAGGATGTAACACCTCGTAAAAGCACGTCCAATGATGTATTGACACGTGTAATAAACCCTAATAAAGTCAAATGTTGACTATGAAGGCTAATTTTGTGAAAAATCAAAAACTTTGATTAGGGAAGGACTGGAAGTGCTATCATACTTAACATAAGCCTCTGAATAACGTTACTCGGTAATCATATTCTCAAATGAGCCACTTGTTGATCAAGAGTAGTCGTTTGCGTAATTAATTGAAAGTTTGCGCGATGAAGGGTTAAAAGCATCAACATGTTAATTCTTACCTATGAGTGACCTTTTAACAAACCGGGAGTGTCATGATATTTTATTATACTCTCGGGAATGCCAATTATTGGCCGTCTAAGGCTTTTATGCTTTTAAGTGGCGTTACGCACAACTTTGCAAGTTTAAGGGGTTAAAAGCGTCAATATGTTTAATTATACCTCTGAATGACCTTTCAACGAACTCGAAGCATTATGATGTTTTATAATACTATCAAGAATGCCTAATATGGATAAGATAAGGCTTCGATGCTATTAAACGATGATATGCGTAAGTTTGTGCATTAGAGGGACTATTTGCGTCAAACTGCAAAAGTATACCGATTCGTATGGTATCGAACCTTCCGGAATATGATCATAAGTTAAAAATTCCCTAAATATCCTTTATATAGCTTATAAATAGGCTTTGAGGTGTTTGGTTCCCAGAAATAAACTTATTTGATCAACAGGGACTAAAAGCGCCAAAAAGTGCATAAGTTTGCATTTTCGCACATATCTTACGTTCTGAATATATCCGGACATCCAAAAATTTATGTAATCATTAAAATATTTTATTTTAGTGATTGGATTGATAAAAATCCATTCGTCGCGTAATTTGGTTCGTTTTTCGCGTCCGTTCGTGTTTCGTCGTAATTAGCCGAACAACGTGACCGTACGACCAAACGAACTGACATCCGGCATATTTTTGATCATGTTTCATGTTCCCTATCTTTAGCCATCATTTTAGAGCCTTAAAATTGTTTAAAGGGCCTTAAATGTGTCGGAAATGGCATTTATCAAGTGCAGGGACCAAAAGTGACAACAAATGAAACTTTGTGTGAGTTGTATATGTCTTTACGGACCGTATACAGGACCCTTACGGTCCGTATACCATTTCCAGCAATAGAAATTTGAAAACCAGCTTTGGTTTTGCTTCCTTGTCTCACATATTTGATTCTAGGGGCTCTTAGATGGTTTTAATACCTGGTATTACACGTGTAATCATCTTGTAACTTCTCATAACACTTGTTGATCATCTAAAGACCCTCCAAACACTATAAATAGAGGTGAAATCCTTCATTTCATTTCACCCATTTCTTGGGTTCTTGCTCTCTCTTCTCAAATCTGAGGATCCTGATCATTTGGAACCTCCTTTTGAGTTATCTTCTATCCTAAGGACCACTTGTAAGTGTTCCTTTCATGCTTGATTATTTTGTTTGGCTCTTAAAGCCGAAAATTCAAGCGTTTGCAATAAACGCTTTGACTTTTAGTTAGACCTCGTATGGTCAAACCATGGTTCGCAACGAACATGGCTACGTGATCGTAATTAGGTAGGTATTAAACCCTCAAAAGGGCACCTCCTAATTATCACGTTACTTAGTTAATTGTCGGGTCAAAGTAATTAAAATAAAAGTCAAATGGGTCAGTTTTTAAATAAAATTCATAACTGATAATGTAGAAGCTATAAAATCAGTTTTATCACGATAATAACTTGGTAAATATAAATTGAACATGTCTAAGCATGTTCAACCAGACAATTATGAGTTTAGGATCGCTTCGCAACCGAAAGTCGCAAAAGTTGACTTTTTCTTTGACTTTCAGTTCTCACCCGATTTAGCTTAGTTTAGATATGCCTTAGGATTCCTTTAGGACCATGTTATAGATTAGTATAACCCTCTGAGGTTATACAACTTGCTTCCATAGTAATCCTAGTTCACTGCATGTTTCCGTTATATGCTTAAAGTTGACTTTTATGCCCTTTTTATATTAAAACGAGATTTTTGAAAATGTGAGAGGACAAAAACCTTTGTTACTGATTTATAAACATGTCCTTAAAATTTCACATCAGTTCGTGGTCTAAAATGGGAAGTTATGCTCAATATCGTAAATTAAAGCCTTTTTTATTAATTAAACGGCATGTTCGGCATAAAACCTATTTAAACTCAAATTTTGGCACCAAACCTTTTACCCACTGATGTAATATAATATTTTGGGATTTTTGGAGATTTTTATGTATTTTAAACTGATCATAACATAGGGTTCTCGCATAGACACGGTAATTGACGATAATGCCCTTTTCGTAAATAAAATGAGTTTTACACATCCTTTACATACCAAACCTTTTTCTACTGATTTTAATATATTAAATAAGTTATTTTAAACAGTAAAGGCTGATCAAAATCTCAGATTTCCTTAATCAACCCGAATATCGTCAAATACCGACTTTTATGCGATTTAGGCGCATAGTATGGTTTAAAACCATATTTGGCACCTAAGGCTTGTTACCTACTGATGTTATGAATAAATTTTTATACTTTAACAGTAAGTAAAAGTTTTGAACACAGATTTCCAAATTTAACCTTTAAAGCTTATGTGAAAAGACCAAAATGCCCCTTCGGTGCATAGTTTGGTCATAAATGATAAATTTCGCATATGTACAATATCTCACTGATATAACTTATTAAAATAAATATTTTACTGATCATTTTAGACTAGAACCTCAGATTTTCATTTAATCTCTTTTATAATCTTTAAAATGACCAAAATGCCCCTACAGGGCTTAAATTGGTTTTAAATTCGTTTTGGGCATAATGGAAGGTATCCCACTAATATCACAACATATTTAAGACATATTAACTTGTGAGACATGTTCATGACTCATTGGTTACCCGTTATGCATTTTTACGCGTTCGGTACAGTTTATGTAACTAGTTTGCATAAATTAACCGAAACGGGTCAAACCTTATCATTTTCACTTCAAAATTCAGAATGTGTTTAGTTTACCCATGTTATACAAGTCTCCATACTTGTTGGGTCTAAATCACATTCTAATCCGGTCTTCGCTTAATCTTGCGTTTTGAACCGAAAACCTTTCCTTAAAACTAACCGGTCTAAGTTACGACTTAAATAAGACCCGTTAGGAATCTAACAGATTAATAAAACCTTCGTTATAGATTGAGAGCCCCAGTAGAGGTACTTGTGCTTGCTGATTTGAATATACAGCTGAGAATAAAATTACATTTTAGCTCATGTAAATACTTTTAACTTATTTTCCCTATACGGGCTTGGGATACGGTATTATAATAATACCGCTTGGTCAGGTATTGAATGTTTAATCGATTAGAGGTTAAACTATTGAGGTAACCCGTTTTAATCTGTCTTGTTTGAAACAAAGCCTTTGGGGGTTAATGGCCATGTCCCGAATATCCTTGGCATCATTTATTAAGAAATGACCACGTCTTAAGCACGGGGTGTAGGCATACACCTGACAGTTGCATAGGAAAAATGGTATCTTACTCTCTTGTGGGCCTATACTTGTGGTGTGTCTGTTAATCTTGACTCGGTTTCTATATCGGGCCCTGAATGTATAACGAATATGTAAATCTGTATACAAGATTATTTTTATATAACTGTCCCAAGTTATAAAAGGATATTTGTGCCTTGTGCATTTAAATCAATTTTCATAAATGTTTTCAAAAGAGTCAGTTAATTGTGTTTACCAGTGTAAACTGACGTATTTTCCAAAAAGATTAAGTGATAGGTACTGTACGTAATTGGCTAGGAGCTCAGAGCGTTAATAAGGAATCTTGCAAGTTCTAAACGTCTAAAGTCTGTTGAACGGTGTCTATATTTCTGTTTTAAGATCCGCCTGTGGATCCATCTTACAATCCGCTTGTAATATTCGATGTTACTTTTGAATCGGTTTGTAATATATTTACTTTAGACTTCCGCTGTGCATTGAACTGTGATTATTTGACTATGATGATATCAACTATGTCACGATATCAAACTGGGGAGGGGGATCCCTCCCGCGGTCAGGGGTACCATGCATTTACCCTTAACTACGTCACGATACTCCCCACCGGGTCCACCGAAAATACGTGGAAATATCTGGGTGTGACCCCAACAGAGGTTTCGTAACAACTGTCATCCATTATGTCCAGTAGAGGTTGCAACGTGGACAGATCTTAAATATCAGATGTTAGTCAACCGAGGTTAAAAGACTTAGTCAACAGAAGTTAAAAAGGTTAGTCAACAGATGTTAAGATTATAAGGAAATAGATGTTAAAAGGGCATACAGATGTTAGCAAGTTGTTGAGCTACAGTATTTAGTCAACAAAAGTTAAAATGAGAAGAGTATTACTCAACAGGGTTAGTCAACAGTAGTTACAGTATTTACACACAACCTAACCACTGTTTGGCTATCAACTATTACATACCTCTGTTGCAATCCAACAGAGGTTTCGTAACAACTGTCATCCATTATGTCCAGCAGAGGTTGCAACGTGGACAGATCTTAAATATCAGATGTTAGTCAACCGAGGTTAAAAGACTTAGTCAACAGAAGTTAAAAATGTTAGTCAACATATGTTAAGATTATAAGGAAAGAGACGTTAAAAGGGCAAGATGTTAGCAAGTTGTTGAGCTAGCAAAAAATGTGTCACACCCTGTCTTTTGCGGAAGCGTATGATGTGTGACTAGCTTGTTATCATTACATTCAATCGTAATAAACAACTACATGATCAAAACGATGTTCATCCATTCATGAAAATTTGAGTATTACAAACACTTGTTATTTAAGTTTTCAAAACACGACCTTTGACATGGTTACAATTCAACAAAAGTGGATGACATCTAAACTTGTAGTCTATTTCTAGTTACGACACTTGCGCCCAAGATCTATCCTGTCACCTGAAATACATGTAATTTTGGAAAACATCAACATAAAGTTGAGCGAGTTCATGCATTTTTGTATTTCACGTTTTTATACTTTGTATGAAAACATAGTATGTGTCATGTATAATTCAAGTCTTTCTTGAGTACCCCACGTACTCAAGTATAATTCCCGTTTTCTTGAGTACCCCACGTACTCAAGTATCATTCAGGTTTTCTTGTGTACCCCACGTTTTAAATGATTGTTTATACAAGGACATTAAGGCATGTGAGGACATATGGAGCACTAGTGTTGGCTCCTTTAAGGCATGTGAGCATATGGAGCATTAGTATTTTCTCCTTTAACTGTGTCGATTACCCTCGACTGTGTCGATTAACCTCGACTGTGTCAATTTCCCTTGACTGTGTCGATTTCCCTCGACTGTGTCGATTAACCTCGACTGTGTCGATTTCCCTCGACTGGGACACCGAAGCACTCAAGTGGTTACATGAGGACCCTGAGTGGGGCTCGGCCGTACCCGTTAGATCTAACCCTCGTCCCTAATTAAGTATTAATGGCATCTCAATATCTAGTTTAAGCTCACATGATCTAGTATTTTCTAGGCTTTTCTTAAAGCTCATCATATTGCACTCACCACGAGTGCTTCTCGTGTTCTCAAATCATATTGCACTCGGTTCTCGTTCTCACCAAGAGTGCTTCTTGTATTTTTACCATTTGTAAAAATTATAATATTTGTAACATGTATTTCACCCCCGAGAGTTATAAAACCAAAAACAGTTAAAGAAAAGGGGGAGCATGAACTCACAACTTTGCGTTCCTGTGCGTCGTAAACTTCACCGGATTTGCTTACTTAACGTCGTAACCTATACGCGTTTTCTTAACGTTAGTCACTAGACTTGCGTCGCACAAGTACAGTCACTCTCTTTTGTGTATAATTTCTTGTGTTAAAATTTTTTTATATTTTTAACTAAATGTCTTGCTTATATTATTTTCTCAAAAATAAATATAAGCTTTTTGTATTTTGCACTTTGCACCCGAATTATGTATCCTGTATGTTGTATGCGTATTTTTTTGTATTTTTACTCGTCACGAGTATCTCCAAGTCATATTATTTTTACTCTAAAAATAATATATACCTATTTCACAAAATAATCACATAATCATACAAGCGATAAATATATATTCTAAATATATATTTAACAAGTTTCATTTATGAAAATCCACCTCCGGTATTTGGTATCTTGTACTAAAAATCATGGCGAAGTTTATATTCTGAAAACAAGTTAAAAATATATTTATAAACACTTATCACAAAAATATCACTAAGTGTTATATTTCTTAGAAAAATTTCGCCAGAGTTTCCTCTGTAACTGGAGGTGGCCACGCTTACTAGCGTAATCAATTTCCAATCATCATCAAACTAGTCCAACATAAACATATATCGCAATCACATGAACTTGCAAGTTGTGTAAAAATGTGTAGTAACTCTTCAACACATTTAGTAGGTTTTTCCATCTCTAAAAATAAAGTCGGTTTCTTGGAAAACTTCTTTTTAAAGAACATGAAGTTTTACAACTTCTAGTCGGTTTTTACGAAAATTATTTCTTTGTTAAAACTTTTGTTACACAAGTGTCCACACACTTGTTTGTTCACAAAACACTTCTAGTTTATGGAAGATCCGGCCTTAAAACACTATTTCATCATATACTTGGTTCTTCGAAAATACCACTTGTAGATCTTTAGACCTACTAGTTTAGAACTTCATTTCGTAAGAAAAATCGATTTTACACAAGTTCATGTTTAGTGTGTAGTAGAGTTTCATCATTTAACCCTTTTCATTCTTAACATATTCTATGTCATGTTTCATGAACATGACTAATCCGGGTTAGATGATGATCCGAGCTACCACAACATAGATCGGCACTAAATAATCACCACAAAACAAGTCTTACAAGTTTTACACCATTATATTTCTTTTATCCAACAAGTTCATCATTTTTATAAGACTTTAAACTTTGATCTTATATATTCATGACTTTTATCCGACAAGTCTCTTATTAACCACTCTAAACAAGAACAAGAGGATGTTTTAGAACACTTACTACTAGCTCGAGGCTAGGGAAGAAACTAGACGAAAAATGGGTGGATAAAAGCAAACGGATGAGGTCCTTCAAGTTCCGAGACCACCAAACCTTCTTATATGGCTCCTTGCACCTTGAGAATGCCTTGAAATGGATGGAACAATGGTGGTGGTGGTGGCTCTATGTTTGGCCGAGATCAAGAGAGCAAGGGAGAGAGTGAGAGAGGTGTAATGTTGTGAAGTGAGTGAATTATGAAGATCTTTAGAATCCATATGTCATACTTATAGTCATATCTTTCAAGATCCTCATAAATCTTATAGAATCCAAGAAATATCACATAATATCTAAATAAATCTAAATAAAATCAATTTAAGATTTTGGGAAGATTACATAATCTTGTATTTAGACATGTTGGGCCGATTTTGTTAGGATATGGGGAGGGGTCTAGTTGTAACTTATAGTACTTTGCAAAATCTCTAGTAAATCTTTCAAGATTCATAATATCTATGCAATATCTTATGAAATCAAATTAAATCCAAGTAATATCTTATGAAATCTAGTGAAATCCAAGCAAGATCTTTGATGGATATTGTAGGATCTTGTGTATCCTCAAGTACTAGACCATATCTTACTTTAAATCTTCCAAGATTCACCAATATCTAACAATATCCCATAAGATCCACCAATTAGGCCACATGGCCGATTATGGCATGAGGGGGGGGGGGGGGGTCTCATGGTTGGTTTCTAACTAAATGATTAAGCATTAGTTGTTAAGTAGGAGGTTAAGACTAGATATTAGCATGTAGTGTCTTGTGACGGGTGTTAGGGTATTCGGGTACCCTAATTAGCTTAGAAAAATAAAAACATTGCTTCTAGCAATATTTTGGTGTTCCGGGTAAAGTCCGGTTGTTCGGTTAGATACCGATTCGTTAAAGTGCTAAATTACACTTTTTAGTACCCTTTAAGTACCTTTTTGTATCCCTTTTAATTCCCAACACTTGGGGAAGTATTCTGGATAATAAAACGACATTTCTGCCTAATATTCATATGTTTGAATGCTGAATATAGTTGAATTTAAATAAATTCTGCACTTAAAATGCGTTTCGGGTGCTTTTTAGTGCGTATTTTAGCTTTCGGAAGGTCTATATTAAAACCCTTGTATGTATTCTTGGGTTTTAATGCATTCTTGACGTTGGACCTACACCTAGGCTCCAATTCTAATGTCTGACTGCTTTCTGCAGTTCTGTTGACACGATGTGTCTTACCGGTGAGTTTACTAATATTTTTGACGCAACGCTATCATAACGAAATTCTTGTAGCATATATCATGCATGAATTCACTTGTATGGAATTCAGAAATTTATTTGTCTGGTAAACTAGATCATGCACAGTCGTTTAAGCGCAAATTACTGTTCATTTCGTGTACGGAATGTACGGAAAAGTGACGGTTGTCACAAAATGTTTACAGTAAGTAACAAAATAATATATCATTACTTACAGTCATGCTACATTCAGGTATAATATTTGCTGAATGTAAGAGTTCTCGTAGACATTTTCTTTAAAACATGAGACAACGAATGACAAACGTCCAATAGCTTTCACCAATACAACATCTTTCGTTTTCAAACAACAATCTCTAACAAACTTTGTCCATCCATCCGTAAATATACAATGATCATCTCTCTTCCTTACTCGTACTAACCATGATTTGTCACCATCGAGTAACTCTACAATTAGACCGTACGGGACCTCCTTGCCCCACAACTGTGACAACCCTCACCAAACCAGGTATCCGTACGAATTAATTAATATTTAATTAATGCTTAATTACTGTGCTTGCTTACAGTTTTGGTCAAACTGCTTACTGATTTCTGATACATACACATACATGCATCACATTTTATACTGTCACTCTATTATTTTTACACAAACATCAGTGACAACCTTGATGCACAAAAAGCACAGTGAGCACACTATACGGGATACCCAATAAACATGCTGACATAGCCAGCATCAGACAGTCACTGTCTCTAAGGCCAGTATGAGCCGGGAATAGTTTACTACACTAGTAGGGAGTGTAGGGAGTTGAGGATTGTAGAACTGCGTCACTAGGTGATTGTTATAGTGACCGGATGTGCCTAAAACGTACTTTAAGTACAAAATTCTGCACTTTAATATAAAAATTCAGCATTTAGCTAACTAGTAAAGTGCAAAAACATAGAAAAATATTACTAGACACTTTACAAAGTGTCGGGAATTTATTGTGTCACTAAAAATAATATTAACGACACTTTAAATACTTATTTAGCACTTTAACGGATTAATATCCAACCAAACAACCGGACTCTACCCGGAACATAAAAAAAAATATTGCTAGTAACATAGTCTAACTTTTACTGAGCTAGTTAGGGTCCCCGAACACCCTAACACCCGGTATAAATTACAACACACTAGTAAATGTTCTAACCTCCTAATTAATCTAACTATTTACTTAACTAAGCAAGTTGGAACCCAACCCTAACCCCCCCCCCCCCTTATCACCAAGTTCGGTTCCTAGGTGGGACACCACCCCACAAAATTTGATTATTATAAATGGAGATGTCTAAAATCTAGCCTACATATTATTTTTGGTTAATCAAGGATGTTGGTCTATAAATAAGACCATAAGGTCTTTTACTTCACAACAACACTTCACAAAAAAAAAAAAAAAAACTACATCTCCTTTTCTCTCCTCCCTTCTACAACCGGCCACACCCACACTTACATCCACCAACATTTTCCAACTTTGTTCAAGACATTTTATTTACATACAAGGGTGAAGGATCACGTATAAGGAAGCCCGGTGTTCACGGAATCGCAAGGACCTCACCACAACGCTATTAACCACCCGTTTTTCGTCTATTCTCTTCCCTAGCCTCGAGCTAGTAGTAAGTGACTCTAAACGCCTTCTTGATCTTGTCTAAAGTGGTTAATAAGAGTTTTGTCGGTTAAAAAGTATGAACACGAAAGATCAAAACTTAAAGTCTATTAAAGAAGGTAAAAATGGTGGATAATCAGTAAATATTAGTGTAAAACTCATAAATCTTGTTTTGTTATGATTATTTATTGTTGTTGAATGTTAGTGTTGGAATGGATCGTCATCAAACCACGCTAGGTCATGTTCATGGAACATGAACTAGCCTTGTGTTAAGTCGTAAAGTTATTAGATGACGAACTCTTTCAAACATAAACATGAACTTGTGTAAAAACAAATTTTCTTATGAAATGGAGTTCTAAACTAGTAGATCTAAAGATCTACAAGTGGTATTTTCAAAGAACCAACCGTAAGACGAAACCATGTTTTAAAACCGGATCTTTCCTAAACTAAAGGTGTTTTTGTGAACAAACAAGTGTGTAGACACTTGTGGAACGAAAGGTTTTAACAAAGAATTATTTTTGAGATTTTTGACAAGAATTTGTAAACTTACACTTTCTTTAAAATAAGATTTTTAAGAAACCGATCTCATTTATAAAAATAGAAAGATCTACTAAAAACACCGGAAGGTTACTACACACTTTTACATAACCCACAAGTTCATGTGTTTGCGACTTACGTATATTTTTGACTAGTCTAGTGTTGAAATATTGTTTGTTGATATTGAGAACATTGTTGATTGAATTTATAAAAGAAAATGATACGCTTGAAAGCGTGGCCACCTCCAGTTACAGAGGAAACTCTGGCGAAATTTTTCCAGAAATATAACACTTGGAAAATATTTTTACAACAAGTGTTATGAACATATTTTCAACTTACTTTCAAAGTGTAAATTTCGCCACAATTTTATTACAAAACTTCCAAGTGTCGGATGTGGGATTTTCACAAAATAAAACTTGCTAAAATATATATTTAGAATATATACTTTCCATAATAGCACTTGTGTAATTTTTATGATTATTTTGTGAATTATACAAATATTATTTTTAGAGAAAAAATAATATTACTGGAACACACTAAATATTAACGGCTCCAAAATAATACAAACGCTTTCACAAATAAGTGTCTAAGTTACACCGGTATTATTTATACCACCCGAACCTTACAACGTAACTTACGTATTTTCAGAAAATACTCATAAGTGTGTATTTTTACAATGATATTATTTTGGAAAATTATATGGAATAAAATATAATATTTTTGGGAAAAATATTTATATTTTGAAAGTAAAGTATTTTGGTCAAATGAAATAAAATATATTACATTAAGTGAGACTTAATAATATATTTCGAAGTTATACGAATGCACATGTATTAAAACCCCCATCCTTGGGAAGGAATATATTTACAAAATAATTACGAAGTGTAATTACGAAATAGTTGCCTAACTATTTCCCAAAAACGATAAACCTTCAGCCAAGGCACAACCGTCCGTCTAATAGAAGTTAGTACGTGTAGGTCGTCACGCAGCAGGTTACTTTGGGACGGACTATTTCAAGACGCACTACTGTGAGTTCATGCTCCCCCTTTTCTCTTAACCGTTTTCAGTTTTTAAACTGCGGGGGTGAAATACATGTTACATTTACTACAAACGTTTCATACACGGTATGATTAGCTAAGGAACCTACTGCTAGATCACGTGACTGGATAGGCTATTATCGTAAGACCATTAATCCTTGTATAAGGACCGAGAGGCATGAGTGATAGATCTATCGGGTGTTGCGAGCCCCACACATGGGCCAGCGTGTGGCTGCATGTGGTGACTATGTCGTTCCGCCGAAAGGACCGGTACGAAATCCGCGTTACAGGTTTGAGTGCTTCCTAGGCCATGTCACTTGTTAATGTATTAGCTACACATTAATCGATCTTTTTTTTCTTTATTTGCTACATACCAGGGACTTTTATACATACTTACAACATTTTCAAATGTTTGTACATGCTCACTTACACATGAACTCGCTCAACTTTATGTTGATTTTTCAAACTACATGTATTTCAGGAAACTAACGGATCTGGCACGGTATGCACGTGTTTTCAAGCTGCGTTTGAATAAAGAAGTCATCCAGGGTTTAGAAGGTGTAACCTCTTCCTGGACGGGTTACATATCTCTAAACCTAGTATTGCTTAAAGTCTTTATAAACCCAATTAAATCCAGTTAAGGTTTGTAACTTATTTTGTGATTGTTGAAAATGGGATTTTTCTAAACTTTATTAATGGATGAATATCTCATGTTTTTATCATATAGCATTGTTATGATTGTTGCTATGATATTAAGAAGTCACACCAAATAAACCCACGCTTCCGCAAAGCCAGGGTGTGACAGCTTGGTATCAGAGCCTCGATCATAGCGAACTAGGATTCTTTCTCGAGTCTAGACTATGATCATCAGGGCTCTCACGAAAATGTTTTCAAACATTTTTACATTGCATACCACTTAAGTCCAGATCCAGGTCACAAAACGTGTTTACAAACAAATGTTGAGCACATTTTATTTGTTATTTATGGCCCAGTCTGGGAGGCTGAGAGAATTATCTAGTGGGACTAGGGAGTCAGTCTGGGAGGCTGAGAGAATTATCTAGTGGGACTAGGGAGTCAGTGTGGGAGGCTGAGAGAATTATCTAGTGGGACTAGGAGATTCAGTCTGAGAGGCTGGGAGATTAATCTAGTGGGACTAGGAGATTCAGTCTGAGAGGCTGGGAGGTTAATCTAGTGGGACTAGGAGATTCAGTCTGAGAGGCTGGGAGGTTAATCTAGTGGGACTAGGAGATCCAGTCTGAGAGGCTGGGAGATTAATCTAGTGGGACTAGGAGATTCAATCTGAGAGATTGGGAGATTATAGTCGGAGAGACTGGGTAGGATAGTCTGGGGAAAACTAGGATGATTACATGCTTACATTGTGGAAAGTTACACGCTTAATTGCTGATTTTTTTTATATACGTGCATCTGAATATTTGCATACACTAATCGTTAATGATTACTATGGCTATACATGCTATGACTATTATGAACCGGCACACATGCCACTTCAATTAGAAAGCGAGTTATCAGACATTGATAACCCTACGACCACCGCCACGAATAAGGAGACTGCATCTGTGCCAAAGATATTTACGTCAGATACTGAGAGTGGTCCTGATATGCTGACTAAGGGCGAGGACGACTTCTAACAGTCCGTGCCACCAGATTGTGGTGATACTTCATCTTTGCTGATGGTTTCTCTGACAAGAATCTTTCTGTCACTCTTGTTTCAATCCATGACCACTCCATCACTGGTCATCCCAATGACGGACACACCATGGCTCCAATCCTCGATGATGCGCCTCCTGCGGACATCTCTACTGAAGATTGGCTACTCGACAAACAATATATGACTACGTTGGCATGCATATCGATGGTCCTCCTGCGGACGCCCATGACAATAGAAAATTTGACGAGGACACTGTCACTAACTTCACCTCTTAAGACCCCTGTTAACAAGCCATCATCTGATTCTAGCATGCATTCAGACTCCTTTGAGTCTGTGATACCTGCAACCTTACAAACAGCTGGAGTACGGCATTCTACCACTAACACAAGATGACGAAGACATGGTTGCTGCACTATCACCTGCTCAAGGCACCACACCGTTACACGACCCAGGGCCTGCTGCTAAGCTAGCTTCTGCACCTTTTGAGTCAGCCTGAGGTTGCAACTGCTGGTCCTACACCCTTGCTTGATTGTGACCCTGATACTTTTGGTTTACTAGACATTGCACCCCCACTATCTAATCCAGTACCAGCACCTGACAATCTCCTTATTGGTTGAAACGTTTATTTTTTTGCATCCATAACCGCTGATGTTGCTCCCTTACCCTATGAATACCGACGTCCGTTGCGCCAACGCGCCTATCGCTTTCTTTCAAGACATATCTGTGCCCCGGAGAGGTACTCCAGGTCAGTACGCACGTAACAATCCTTTTGCTACAGCAGCATTTTCTACGGCCTTACAGGCCGCACCGTTTACTACTTTCACCTCTACGTCACTGGACGAGCCAACTTGATGCTAATTTTAGACCCTTACCATCCCTCACGTTATGGAGGCCACATACGAGATGAGTTGCTCCTGTAACACCGACTACAGTTTGAGGATATGAGTCGCAGAACGTTGGAGCTTGAGCTGACACCACGATTGGCAAGTTCAAATGCAAAACATTACATAACTGAAAACATGGTTTAAGTGTCTACATCACAAGACAGCATATTGTCTGAGAAGTTATGTAAAACACCACGTCCTCCACCCTGTCTATTGTCAGCATACTTTGATTCACCACATACATCAAGTTTCTTTTTTGCGCTCTCGACCGTTGCTATTACACCGTTCCCAGGATTCTGATACATATTTCTTTACTATCGAGCGGCAGAGCAGATAATTACTTCAACGTATATACAAGCTCGAGGAGGGACTCACGCATGTTAACAGTTTACTTTTCCTTCCTCCTCCACCTCAGTCACCAGTATAGTTGGTTTCTGGATTATGCGGATTGCATTACACTTGGGTAAAGACACTAATGATAAGCCGGGATTGCGGAGACTTGTGAGGACCACTTCTGATTACGAAATTTTGATGCACTAATATACTTATTGGACAAGGGCAGGGTGACCCTGTGTCCCTTTCGATGTGATACATTTTGTTAGACATAATGATTGTGGCCGAAGGATAATGAAAACCCAATCATCTTTAAACATGCGACAACACTTTGTGGCCAATAACCAATGAAAGCTCAGTCGCTAGGTTTTCGCTAAGCACGTCATTGATCTATGTGTGGGTACTATAATTATAATACTACGTGCTTACTTGCTATGCTCTCATTAAACATAATTACCGAATTACTTGGTCATACTATGATTATACTATTATTTGCTTGGTTGGTATGGTAACCTGTTATGTGTATGTACTTATGACCACTAAACAACCAAATGCACGCATGAAGCAAATTAGACCTGACCTAACCGACCTTCTTCTAGGAAGATGTCGACTCAAGGGAACACCGATATCAGCAACCCTCTACCGACAACAGAGGCAGAAATGCAAGAGCGCCTCATACAGGCCATCGCACGGTACGAGGCCCGTCGCTCCAATTGCAACGGAGGTACCTCAGGAAATAACCCACCCAACGGTAATGTTTGGTCCTCTAAGACACATTACAAACGTTTGGACATTTCCTCAAGTGCTTTGCTAATACCTTACGTGAACAATGTCGCTTGTATCGCAGGCTGCACCTACAAGCAGTTCTTAGGCTGCCAGCCCCTATATTTCGACGGCACTGGGGGTGCCGTAGCCTTCGTACGCTGGATTGAGAAGACGGACACTGTTTTGCGTGCAAGCAAATGCGCCCCAGAAGATCAGGTCACGTACATTTCCGGGTTGTTCCGAGATGGGGCTCTGTCATGGTGGAAACTTCAGGTTCAGACAATGGGCGAGGCTGCTGCGTATGCTTTATCATAGGACGAGCTGAAAGAGCTAATGCATAAAAAGTACTGTTCGAGAACAGAAAGCCAGAAGGTAGAAACTGAGTTCTGGAACTTGAAGATGGAAGGTCCAAAAATAGCTGAGTATGTGGAGAAGTTCCAAGTTCTGTCGCGTATCGTTCCTTACATGGTAGATCCGGAGTTTAAGAGGATTGAGCGTTTCATTTGGGGATTGGCACCCCAAATCATGAGCATGGTGACGACATCAAAGCCTGCAACAATCACTGAGGCCATCAATCTAAGTGTAGCTTTAACTGAAGAGGCAATTAGGATGAACAAATTTTCAACCTCTGAGGAGAAGAAGGAGACTCATGTAGAGTCATCTGGGGACAACAAGAGAAAGTTGGCAAATTTCAAACAGGGTACCCAGTCGAGTAGCAACAACAAGGCCAAAAAGAGAAAAGAGTACATGGGTAAGCTACCTAAATGCGACCGGTGCCAACGTCATCATACCGGGCGATGTAAAAATGGGAAGTGTGACAACTGTGGCAAAGTGGGACACAACAGGGAAACGTGTTGGCGTGAGATGAAGCGTGGAAAGAAAGGAAAGGGGAAAGATAAGGGATGTTATACCTGCGGGGATATGAGGCACTTTAGGAAAGATTGCCTAAGGGAGATTAAGCAAAATGATGGGAAAGATGTCTAACACCGGAGCCAGGGAAGCACGCCAGGAATCCAAGCATGAATATCAGTACGTCCCATATTACTCAATATTATGCATCTGTATTGCCAAATACTGTTGCAAATTTTACGATTCGCACCTCTAGAGTTCGAAAGTATAATTGGTTTAAGTAGCGAGTAAGTAGATATTCCAGTACCCATTAGAACTAGCTTAGGGGAAGCTAGTGGAAGCCAACGGAGTAACTGGAATCGGCACGATAGAACCCGGAGAGCGTAAGTCTACGCTAGATCTATTGCCAGTTGAGTTGGGAAGCTTCAACATGGTGATTGGATGTATTAGTTGCCAAGCGGTCGAGCGGAGGTTGATATCCGCACCTCTATGACGAATGTAGGAACGATCGTGACTCACGAAGCAGGATACGCCACCACCGATCACGAATTTCTTAAGGCACGAAAGTTGTTGGGAAGGATGTGTTGTTTCCTGGCTCATGTCGGGGACAAGGGAGCCGAAGGACTAAAACTTAACGATACCCCCGTGATTGGAGAATACCCTGAAGTCTTCCTCGAAGACTTGCCGGAATCGTCTCCTCAACGATTAGTCGAATCTCGCATCGATTTAATTCCAGGCACTGCACCCGTAGTCGATGCATCGTAGCGACTTACATTTTCGGAGATGGAAGGATTGACAGTGAAGTTTTAGCAGTGGATAGAGAAGGAAGATAACAGACCAAAACTTCTGTTTTGGATAACCTCAGTGCTGCTCGTCAAAAGAAAGGACGATGACTTTCAAATGACCGGGAGTCAGACGAGCTAGCCAACCATAGTCGGTGGCTCTTGCTAAGACCTGATGACTTACTTATTTGATTAACTGTGAGCATCTAACAAGTATTACACGACTGATCGACGATCGAGCGTCTTTAGCTGGAAGTTTGGGAAGAAAGTATACCAGGAAAATTGTGGGACAATGACTTGTTCTTAGACGTACACAAAGATAGTGCTTCCTACACAATGCACAAACCAGTCTACACGGGATACGAAATCTGGAGGATTTAGAAAACATATATGTAGGACCTTTGTGAACCTAGGTCCAAACTCGTTAGGGTTTTATTTAGGAACCATATCTGTCAACTCAATCAACCATCATTAACCTGGCGCATATGCCAATTCTGTTGACCAAACCGGAAGTACTTGGATTCTTTTACTTCTAGCAAGTAGACGTTTGCATCTCTACTCCCCTTTAATGGTAGTTGCATCACACAAATCTTCTTCGCTGAGAGCGAACACACATTTGTTTCGATACTTGGTCATTTCTTTATTTTGGCGAGCACTCATTGTTTCAGTACTCGGAAACTTACCTGACATACATGCATTATTTGCTACGCATGTGATTTCGTTTTGAACAAGCACTTCATTGGGATTTACATATTATTTTGCTAAACCGAATTACTGACTCGTGATTCGAATGACCTACATAATTGTTATTGTTGACTCTTTTGTTATCAAGTCAACACACTTTCTTGAAACCGCTTTCTTTCAAGTTACATTCATGGTTTATTTTGCAACTATGCCGAGAATTCCTTGTTGATACATACGTTTATTGTCGGGTTACGTTGAAACCAAGTTCAATTGCTTGAACTTCTCCAGTTCACAGGTTTAACTTGAAACGCTATATGATGTATTGGGAGCATCATATTCAACTATTTTTGCAGAGATTCTTTCATTTCGAGTCGTAGTAGATTTGGTTGGCCTACGACTCCACTAAAACGTTTGATTTGTTTCGATATCTTGCGGTGATATTTTCACAAAATTGAAGCTTGCACTAATTTGGTTACTCACTTCGTATACGGATTCAATTCCCTATTTAGTTGTTAACAATCCAATTGGGATCTTCACGATCAAAGCGGTCTCAACACAATTGTGTGTTAAGGCAATGGTACATATATTCATTTCATAAGCACAATGTACCTCCTAACGATTCTTTCGTTGTCAATCAAATGCCTTGCGATACTTATTACTTTTCATCTTCGATTGGAAACAGTGGTCCTTTGATATTCCGTATTTAATTGGAAACTCTATAACATGGTATAAATCAAATCTTCAGATTGTCTCAGTACACTTTCATTTGATTTCAAACGCGGTGAACTTGTTCAGTCACCACTATTATTAGATAATGCCATTACGACACCTTGTGGTGTCATCATAAACTTGTAGCTTGTGCTAATCATGGTAACCGTTTTACACGAGACCACACATACTTTTGCTTGATTTATCATTTAAACATTACTGATGCAACTACGAATCAGGATAATGATACACCAGATTCGCTTGTATTCCATTCGGTGTATCTTCACCATTCAAAAATGTCAACACACTAAACCTTACCAGACATTTATTCAGGAGTTGACAGATCATTTTATTATTACGTTGAGTTGTTGCTTTTGAGTTCATATAGCGGGTGCTATGGTTTGTGAAAACTTGTTTGCATGTTGCAACTGAGCGATTAAAAATCTTATTAGTCAAAACTCCACTTTTGTGAAACCCCTACTAACTGGTTTACACTAGATTATACGTCAAATGCGTCTTGTACCTTTGACACCCAATGCTAGCAACACACACACCTTTCAACCCTAGGATTCGGGTTGCTATATATTCTTAGACTCACCTAATGTGAGTAACGTTTGTTTCGATTTGATGATTACCTGCTTCGATATTATTCATATACATACGTGTGTGACTTAACCATAAGGAGTAGGGTAGTACAAATTTCGAGGACGAAATTTCTTTAAAGGGGGGAGAATGTGACAACCCTCACCAAACCAGGTATCCGTACGAATTAATTAATATTTAATTAATGCTTAATTACTGTGCTTGCTTACAGTTTTGGTCAAACTGCTTACTGATTTCTGATACATACACATACATGCATCACATTTTATACTGTCACTCTATTATTTTTACACAAACATCAGTGACAAACTTGATGCACAAAAAGCACAGTGAGCACACTATACGGGATACCCAATAAACATGCTGACATAGCCAGCATCAGACAGTCACTGTCTCTAAGGCCAGAATGAGCCGGGAATAGTTTACTACACTAGTAGGGAGTGTAGGGAGTTGAGGATTGTAGAACTGCGTCACTAGGTGATTGTTATAGTGACCGGATGTGCCTAAAACGTACTTTAAGTACAAAATTCTGCACTTTAATATAAAAATTCAGCATTTAGCTAACTAGTAAAGTGCAAAAACATAGAAAAATATTACTAGAAACTTTACAAAGTGTCGGGAATTTATTGTGTCACTAAAAATAATATTAACGACACTTTAAATACTTATTTAGCACTTTAACGGATTAATATCCAACCAAACAACCGGACTCTACCCGGAACATAAAAAAAAATATTGCTAGTAACATAGTCTAACTTTTACTGAGCTAGTTAGGGTCCCCGAATACCCTAACACCCGGTATAAATTACAACACACTAGTAAATGTTCTAACCTCCTAATTAATCTAACTATTTACTTAACTAAGCAAGTTGGAACCCAACCCTAACCCCCCCTTATCACCAAGTCCGGTTCCTAGGTGGGACACCACCCCACAAAATTTGATTATTATAAATGGAGATGTCTAAAATCTAGCCTACATATTATTTGTTGGTTAATCAAGGATGTTGGTCTATAAATAAGACCATAAGGTCTTTTACTTCACAACAACACTTCACAAAAAAAAAAAAAACTACATCTCCTTTTCTCTCCTCCCTTCTACAACCGGCCACACCCACACTTACATCCACCAACATTTTCCAACTTTGTTCAAGACATTTTATTTACATACAAGGGTGAAGGATCACGTATAAGGAAGCCCGGTGTTCACGGAATCGCAAGGACCTCACCACAACGCTATTAACCACCCGTTTTTCGTCTATACTCTTCCCTAGCCTCGAGCTAGTAGTAAGTGACTCTAAACGCCTTCTTGATCTTGTCTAAAGTGGTTAATAAGAGTTTTGTCGGTTAAAAAGTATGAACACGAAAGATCAAAACTTAAAGTCTATTAAAGAAGGTAAAAATGGTGGATAATCAATAAATATTAGTGTAAAACTCATAAATCTTGTTTTGTTATGATTATTTATTGTTGTTGAATGTTAGTGTTGGAATGGATCGTCATCAAACCACGCTAGGTCATGTTCATGGAACATGAACTAGCCTTGTGTTAAGTCGTAAAGTTATTAGATGACGAACTCTTTCAAACATAAACATGAACTTGTGTAAAAACAATTTTTCTTATGAAATGGAGTTCTAAACTAGTAGATCTAAAGATCTACAAGTGGTATTTTCAAAGAACCAACCGTAAGACGAAACCATGTTTTAAAACCGGATCTTTCCTAAACTAAAGGTGTTTTTGTGAACAAACAAGTGTGTAGACACTTGTGGAACGAAAGGTTTTAACAAAGAATTATTTTTGAGATTTTTGACAAGAAGTTGTAAACTTACACTTTCTTTAAAAATAAGATTTTTAAGAAACCGATCTCATTTATAAAAATAGAAAGATCTACTAAAAACACCGGAAGGTTACTACACACTTTTACATAACCCACAAGTTCATGTGTTTGCGACTTACGTATATTTTTGACTAGTCTAGTGTTGAAATATTGTTTGTTGATATTGAGAACATTGTTGATTGAATTTATAAAAGAAAATGATACGCTTGAAAGCGTGGCCACCTCCAGTTACAGAGGAAACTCTGGCGAAATTTTTCCAGAAATATAACACTTGGAAAATATTTTTACAACAAGTGTTATGAACATATTTTCAACTTACTTTCAAAGTGTAAATTTCGCCACAATTTTATTACAAAACTTCCAAGTGTCGGAGGTGGGATTTTCACAAAATAAAACTTGCTAAAATATATATTTAGAATATATACTTTCCATAATAGCACTTGTGTAATTTTTATGATTATTTTGTGAATTATACAAATATTATTTTTAGAGTAAAAATAATATTACTGGAACACACTGAATATTAACGGCTCCAAAATAATACAAACGCTTTCACAAATAAGTGTCTAAGTTACACCGGTATTATTTATACCACCCGAACCTTACAACGTAACTTACGTATTTTCAGAAAATACTCATAAGTGTGTATTTTTACAATGATATTATTTTGGAAAATTATATGGAATAAAATATAATATTTTTGGGAAAAATATTTATATTTTGAAAGTAAAGTATTTTGGTCAAATGAAATAAAATATATTACATTAAGTGAGACTTAATAATATATTTCGAAGTTATACGAACGCACATGTATTAAAACCCCCATCCTTGGGAAGGAATATATTTACAAAATAATTACGAAGTGTAATTACGAAATAGTTGCCTAACTATTTCCCAAAAACGATAAACCTTCAGCCAAGGCACGGCCGTCCGTCTAATAGAAGTTAGTACGTGTAGGTCGTCACGCAGCAGGTTACTTTGGGACGGACTATTTCAAGACGCACTACTGTGAGTTCATGCTCCCCCTTTTCTCTTAACCGTTTTCAGTTTTTAAACTGCGGGGGTGAAATACATGTTACATTTACTACAAACGTTTCATACACGGTATGATTAGCTAAGGAACCTACTGCTAGATCACGTGACTGGATAGGCTATTATCGTCAGACCATTAATCCTTGTATAAGGACCGAGAGGCATGAGTGATAGATCTATCGGGTGTTGCGAGCCCCACACATGGGCCAGCGTGTAGCTGCATGTGGTGACTATGTCGTTCCGCCGGAAGGACCGGTACGAAATCCGCGTTACAGGTTTGAGTGCTTCCTAGGCCATGTCACTTATTAATGTATTAGCTACACATTAATCGATCTTTTTTTTCCTTATTTTCTACATACCAGGGACTTTTATACATACTTACAACATTTTCAAATGTTTGTACATACTCACTTACACATGAACTCGCTCAACTTTATGTTTATTTTTCAAACTACATGTATTTCAGGAAACTAACGGATCTGGCACGGTATGCACGTGTTTTCAAGCTGCGTTTGAATAAAGAAGTCATCCAGGGTTTAGAAGGTGTAACCTCTTCCTGGACGGGTTACATATCTCTAAACCTAGTATTGCTTAAAGTCTTTATAAACCCAATTAAATCCAGTTAAGGTTTGTAACTTATTTTGTGGTTGTTGAAAATGGGATTTTTCTAAACTTTATTAATGGATGAATATCTCATGTTTTTATCATATAGCATTGTTATGATTGTTGCTATGATATTAAGAAGTCACACCAAATAAACCCACGCTTCCGCAAAGCCAGGGTGTGACAACAACAGAGTCTCAAAATCAAGTGGTATATTCTGCAACAGTAGTTAACAAACATCTTACATAAAAAATTAACGTAGAATCCTAATAGTAGCAGGAAAGTTAAAAAAACATACCAAAAATATCAAATCATCTTCATTAAGGAATTGTAAAAACGATGGTGTTTGATTGGATAGATTCATATCTGCAATAAACAATTTAAACTTACAAGTTATAAAGATGAACAACATCCAACAAAAGTCATAGACAAACAACATTATAAAATAGACATCACTAACATCCCTTAAACTAAATCAGCACTTAAAAAACAAAAGTACCAAATATTAACCGGACTATTTGTATAAAAACAAAGCACAAAACGAAAATCATCATCTCTCACAACAGTTAAGCAAATGAGCATCAACCAAAAATTATATGGTTGATTTATCAATCGTAATGTAGAAGACAACATCATGAAGATGCATGCACAAATTGTGACAGAGAATGCTATCAGTAACTTCATTTTAAGTTAATGCAGTACCTAATCGATAAAAATACACCGGATTACAGCAACTATTATTTGCTTCAAGAAAGAATATGAAATGCCGTCAGTGACAAATACATACTCATAACATCAAATAATTATTAATCTAACATATATAATACAAACAATAAATTCAAAGAAACAATACTTGGTTTTATAGCGTGTAATCAATATTATGCAATAGAACCTCGTCGATTTTGATAAGAAAGTTATTTGAGAAAACTTCCAAATATGTTTTCTGGAGCTTATATTCAATAATGGAGATGAAAAGTATATTAAATGGAGTTAATACAAATGTTACATTCACACTAGTTGGTTGAAATTAAGTTTTGTAAAATTTATACTTTACCCCCTTTTACATTAAAACAGGGCAATTTTTGCACAACAGCAACCGTTGCTTGACTATAAATTTAAAATGTTAAATATGAAAAACTTATCTATTAATTTAATATATTTATATAATTAAAAATATTTTTTAAATCCCAATATTAAAGATTATTATAAGTTAAATAAATAAACAATTACAAGTTAACAGATACATATATTATTTTCAACAATCCCAATACAATCTCACCTCTTCATCTCCGGCGAAAAAACTCTACAGTTTCTTCTTCTTCAGACTTGATGATCAGAAGTTTAAAGTTTTAGATCAGGTATTTTTTTTTTGTTCTCTTGTGTATTTTACATGTATACTTTGACATGTTCCTTTCAGTTTCCTCATTTCAAATTATATAAACATCAAAATTATAATCTACTGATGTTAAAATAGATAAACTTATATGAACTTGTTTTCTTTATTTTATAATAAGATTTATATCAACCTATTTAGTTACATTTTGATTCATTCCATCTAAATAACAATCTGAAATATTATTGTTTCATAAATATTTGGTTGTAAATTTTACGAATGATTTTAGAATTATTGTATGAACTGCCATGTAGTGTTGATACATTTGTTCTATCAATATTAATTTTGATAAAATATTATGCAATCAGTTTATAGTACTCAAATGTCTGATTTGTAATTGAATATAGCCTTGTCTACTAAAAAAATTGAAGTTTGAAGTTGACACAAACATGGATATTTGAAAACTTTATTGTCATATAATACTTTTTTATTATACAAGAATATTAATTTGATCTTACACAGTGTTAGATTCATATTGTTGGTTGTAGGGAGCATATTGAAGTACACAACATATAAGTTTGGTCCTACAGAGTGTTGGATATTTTTTTATACCTTAAATAGAATGCTTTTCAGATACAATTGATTTTATGTTTTAGTATTTAACTGTTATTGTATTTTTTACTTTCAGATGGAGTTTATGATAATTATCAATGTCTCTGAATTGACAGACCTAAATACAAATTAGCTCAAATCACAATTGTATGCTAAAAACTGTATTTATAAAATTAAAGATATATTAAATGTTGTGTATTTTATATACATATGTACTTCCAAGGATAATGAGTAACCAATTACCAAGAAAGTGTGAAGTAATAAAGTTGGTTAATTATACGGGTTTTAAGTATAAGATTGCAGTACAAAGCATCGGTCATAAAAGTAAGAGGATAAACGGGCCAGAATGGACTCGGTTTGTTGAAACTTATAGAAATAACAACATAGAGAAGTTGTGTTTAAAAAAATTGAAAGAAACAAAATTTGAGATAAATGTTTTGAACAATGAGGGATTGGAGATTAGAAACGATGGCTCGAACACAGATTATGTTCATGGTTGCTTGATACAGGCTGAAGAAGAAACATACTGCAAGCAGGTTAAAAATTGCTACCTGATTTTTATATATTGCCAGTGTATCTTTTGGACTATTAGAAAACTTCTAATTTATATTTTGTATCCTATATAAAATCTAATATCACATTTCTGAAATGTATGAAAATTATAGCATTTACCACACAATTTGCTGAAGCTGTTGTCGGAGAGGAGATTAAAAATTTATAACTTGGTTGCAAAAGTACATGGACCAAAGCAGGGTAGTAAAGTTGATGTGTATTATGTTTTCTCTCCTGAAAACAAAAAGGGATTGGCTGCTGGTTTTATGGGACCAGGATGGACAACTTTTTGCTTCAAAAATGACATTGAGGAAAGCTGGCAACTGTTGTTTCAATGGATGGGAAGTACTCCTGAAGACGACTTTAACTTCACTGTGAAGGTTTTTAACAAAGACGGGATTGGACTTCACGGGGAGACTAAACATCACTGCAGCCGTACCAATCACCAACACCGCAGAAAGCGTCCACATTATAAAAAACAGTTTGAATACCATGTTTTAGAGACACACAGCTTGGTATTTACATATCTACTTTTAATATGGTTGATTTTACTAATAATGTTGGATCTATCTGTTATTACTTAAAGTATATGTTGTTTTGAATGAATAACTAAAGAAAGAATTTTCCTTTTGTTGGTGCATACGTCTGTCGACTTCGTCTTGTATCGAGTCTTGTATTGTATTAGATAGATCAAGGCATGGAAAACGAGAAATATGTATTGAAGGCTATTTCGCACGAAATAGGAAGGCTATTTCGCACGAAATAGGTTCAGCTATTTCATACGAAATAAAGTCTTGATATTTCGCACGAGATCACTATTTCATGTGAAATGGTTTCATACGAAACCACCATGCCTATAAATACTTGATGTGCCTTGTCATTTGTAACGATCTGATTCCGGCAACGAAGTGCGGCCGAAGTGTCTCCAGGCTGTAAAACGTTGTGTTTTCAATAAACAAGACAGTTAAAGTGATTTCCTGTGTAATTCAGCTGAAATAACTCCAATATGTGTGTTTCCGCCTCTTATATTGGACGAGTTCTCTTCTGAACGACTCGTTTGGTTCAGAAAACGATCCTACAAGTGGTATCAGAGCTTAGGAGGAAGAGTTCTTTCCATTTCAGCTGCAAATTCTGATTTCTACACCTTTTCAAAATTAAACTTGATTTCACGGTAAAAATGATTTGAATTTCTCACATTATATGCGAAACTGTGTTTTAACAAAGCCTTGAGAGAATTGGACTTAAAATTGGACTAAAACCTGATTAATTTGACACAAATATGGCCGAGATGATGACATCAGCAGCATTTTGCATGAAATAGAAATTTGTTTTCGCACGATATCACTTAGTGTCATCTCTTTCGCACGAAATAGTACGTTGATTTTGCAGGAAATAGCTTGTGTTACTTTTATTCCGCACGAAATCAGCTTATTTCGCATCAAACTGGTATTTCGTTTGGTTATTTCGCACGAAATCAGTCATTTCGTGTGAAAAGGGTATTTCGTGTGAATTGTTTTCATTTGAAGTTGTCTTCCAGAGTATTTCGCTTGAACAGAGTATTCCGTGTGAAGAGGTTATTTCGCTTGAGATTGGTATTTCGTTTGAAAGTTGTGAATTTGTGAAACTTGTTGCCGAAACATGGAAGAGGAATTTTATAACGCCTTTGCTACCCCGATTACTGTTGCTCAGAGCACTATGTTAGAATACGAAACGGGGACCATGCAAAAACCGCCAAAGCTCATGAATATTGAGGAGTATAAAGGATGGGAGGAGCGTTTTGAAAATTGGGTTCAAGCAAATTATTAGGATGCTTGGGAATGTGTTGAAACGAAATATATTAGACCGTTAAATGATGATGAAGAGGAGATTGCTATTAAAGATCTTAGTGTTGATGAGAGAAAGAAATACAAAAATGAAAAGATGATGATCAGTTTATTGCAACAAGCTGTTAAAGAAGATATCTTGGTTTTATTGCAACACAATGGAAGTGCATATTCAATTTGGAAAGCATTAAAATCGAAGTTTGTTGGAAGTCAAGAGCTGATTAAAAACAAAAAATCACTTTTGAAAAAGGAGTTTGATTTATTTCGTGGTTTAAAAACTGAAAACACCAAGCAGATTATCGAAAGATATTGCAATTTAGTGATGAACATGAAGAGATTGAGCATCACAAAAGATAATGAAGAACTGATTGAAAATTTGGCTGATGCGTTGCCAAATGAGGTTTGGGGCACGTATCTTATGATGTTAAGGAATAAGAAAGGGTTTAACAATCTAACATTGAGTAAGTTTATTGAAAAGATTGAAGCTCAAGAGATGGAACAAAGGAAGATCTCAAGAATGAAGGATTTTGATGGTGAACAAGCTATTGGTCTTTATTACAAAGGGGGTATCAATGATAAGACCAGATTGTCACCAAAGATTGAAACTGCATTCAATGTTAAAAATTCGTCTGGAGGATCGTCTCAAGGATCTAGTAGCAAAATTGGATTTTCTTCATATCCATCGTTTGATCCAAATTTTTCTAAGACAAAAAGTGGCAAAGTTCTACAATGCAACATTGCACTGAACCTTGAAAATGATCAGAATTACTCAGAAGAAGTTGCAAAAAGTCATATGTCTTTATTGGTGACTGTATTAGAGTCATATGGGAGTTTAGTTGCAGGAAGGATCGGGAATCCAATGTTGACAAAAGAGGATTACGATCAGATTGATGCTGAGGAGATGGAGTTAATGGATATAAAGTGGTGTATGGTAAGTGTGTTGAGACGAGCTGAGAAATTCAAACACATCACAGGAAGAGATGATTTCCGTGATGCTAATGTTTCTACTTTAGGTTTTGATAAATCTAAAGTTACTTGTTTTCGTTGTAGGGAAAAAGGACACTTCAAGAGGGAGTGCACAAATCGCGAAGCAAGTGGAGCTCAAAATCCGTTCAACAACAATGATTATTATCGGAAAGCAATTTATCATCAAGTTTCTCAACAAACAAGTCAACAACAACCACAAACTGCTCATACTAGGAAGGAAATTGAAGAATCAAAGAAAGCATATTTGATGAACAAATTGATAGATCAAGATGATGAAAGATTACCAGAAGGTTTTTGTTGGGAAAATTTTAGTTGGGACAATTATTGTCCGGATAAAGAGATTTTAAAAGCCAAAGCGTTTGTTGCTCGAGTTGAAGAAGATAGTGATAATGATGATTATTATGCAAACAGAAGGAAAGAGCATTTAAAAATGCTTGAAGAGAGTGACAGTGATGATGAAAAAGTTCGAAAGAAAAAGAAGAAAGTTAAAAAGCAAGTTAGCAATGATGATGAAGAAGTTCGTGTGATAAAGAAGTAGGTAAAAGAAGTTACAGCTTTCAAAGTTGAAGCAGAAGCTGATGCAAAAAAGAGTCCTGTGAAATGTGAAAACTGTGAAGCAGTGAAGAAGCAAAACAGTACTTTGATTCATAACATGAACAGATTGAAAGAATCCTATGATGTTCTAAACAAAGCAATGAATCAGTACAATGAATCAAGCAGTGAACAAGCAACAGCTATGAAGACACTTCAAGGGGCTTTCATGACAAAGCAGAAAATTGTCAACAATTATATTGAAAAGTGTGCTGTGTTGGAACAGAAATTGGAAACACAGAGGATTGAAACAGAAAGAGTAAACAGGTTATTAAAAAGTTACTCATGTACTTCTTATGTTATTGACACGATTTATCCAACTGTTGAAGGCATGAAGGCGTTTGACGAAGAGGAAGTATCTGAAGAAAAGAATTCTGAAAAGAAGAAGGATACTGAAGTGAAGATTTCTGGTAAGAAACAAGATGCCAGTTACAACAAGTGTCCACCCCCGCTTGAAAATTGATATTCTCCACGAAATCCAAATTCAAAAAGAGTAAAAAAGGCAACCAATTTACAGTGGGAGTCTGAGTCTTCAAAAAATTTGCCAGACAACATCGATGTCACTTTCACATCGTCTGACACTGATCATGAGTCCGAATTAATAAAGAAAGTGGTTGATCAGGTGTTGGATAACGATGAAATTGAGGAATCATAGCCGGAGTCAAACTCAGAGTCAAAATCTGAAACGTCAAGTCCAACAGTCAAAAAGGAAAAACGGGTGTATAATAAAGAATTTCTATTATCAAAATCTAATTTGAATGATGAAACATTCAAAATAGCCTATACTTTGAATGATTCTGACAAATTATATTATGATGAAGAATTTCCAATAAGAGGTGTTAAATCAGAAATGATAAAAAAGGTTTTCAAATTAACATAAATTAATATTTCTGAAATAAAGAATGTAAATTTTTCTGTAAAACCTAAAAAGTACACCTCAAGAGTTCAACAAATATTAAACAAGAAAAAGAGTTACAATTCTCGTTCCGGTTTTCAAAAGAAACCAAACCATAATGGTAATTTCAAAAGGAAAGGTCTTGGATTTATTTCACCGAAAAATCATGAAAATGGAAAAACTTATAAACCAAAAACTATTTTTGTTTCAGGAACATCATCTGAAGAAGAAAAGAAGAAATTGTTCAGAAAGCAAACAAACAAAGAATTCCTTGCTATGGAGCAAGAAGAAATGAAGAAGGAAGTTGCTCAGAAAAAGGAAACGAGAACCTGTTTTCAATGCAAAACAATTGGTCATATTGCCAGGAATTGTCCAAAGGCAATTCAACCAAAACAGAGAGTTTCTCTTAAAATAAAAGAAAAGATGGCTGAGAATGAACCACCAACCAAACAATTTAAAGTTTTCAAAAATTCTAAGTTTGAAGTAGGTGAGTGTTCAAAAAGTTTTTACAGAAGAAAAGTGAATCTTGATAATCACAAGTGGGTTGTTAAGAAATCTAATGATAGTTCTAGCAATGATTCTGATTCAATAAAATCAGAGGAGCTATTTTCTGGCGATGAATCTGATTCCACAAAGTCAGATGAGCCACATGTTGTTTTAAAAGATGAAAAGTCAGTTCCGCCAATGGATGATGCAAATTTTCCACCATTGAGGGCTGAAAATTTTAAACAAAAAGTTGGAAAAACAGAGATCTCAAATCAATTCTTTTCTGGAAAGAAATATTTTGATGTTGAAAAGGCATTTAACCCCAAAGTGAAACATATTTTTGGTAAAATGATTGACGGAAAGGTCAAAGGGGTAAAGGAATTTTATGAGAAAAAGATGAAAGGAAAGAAGCCGAGTGTTAATAACTCGGAATCTCCCAAGGACCGTCAGGCTTGGGAGAATATCTCTAACTAAAAAGTCTGACTTGCCGGAGCACCCAAGTTGGTAATCGTGGAGCAGGAATCGGCATCAATCTTGAAAATGTTTGTTTGGTAAACCTACAAGTGGTAGTTCTTAAAAATTGTCACATTTTACAAATGGTATGATTGGTAAGCGAATCTATAAGTGGTTGAAAAAGGTTTTCACTTACATAAGGTTAATCAAGGTCATTAAGTTGAACTTGATTTAACTTACATTCATGTGATTGAGAAAACAAAGTGATGAATGAATCCCCTAACCTACAAGTGGTTTGAAATATCAACAACTTATTTTCCGGAAAAAAACATTTTGATTAAAATAAACTTAAGTATTTTGAAATCTTAATGGGAAAATAGTTTGTTGTGAGGGGGAGTTCTGATTGTTTATGCCAAGTGGATGGCGATTTGAAGCAATTCACAACAGTTGTCACTTTTCTTGTACAGTTTGTTTTCAAATTTCTTTTAAATGGTTTTGAATTTTAGGGGGAGTAAGTAAATTTTCAGAAAATCCAAAAACATTAGAAATTTTGAAAAAGTCAAAAACATGATAAAAATAAAAAATGAGTTTTGTTGAGAAAAGAGGAAATGATAGTACATCAGTGGACTATCACAACACGCTAAAGAATTAGAAAGATAAAAGTAATAAACGGTCTCACTGATGATATGCCAATAGGTTTTTTCACACTTAGTAGATTGTATTCGAGATATAAACCTAAATTTCAAACTTACTTATCTCGTGGGGAACATCTCTCGGATATATGGGTAACCCCTGAAATCTTGTTTGAAAGGTTCCTCTTTCTGAGGTACTAGGTCTTTATGCTTAGTGATATCTGGGGTATTATCCCGGGACTTCTGATTTTGCAGAAGCAATGGCCTAGTCCCCGTATAATACTTTTCGCTTACTTGAAATATAGCACCCCCCTCAGCATAAAAAATGATGAAACATTGCAAAATGCTAATCATGTGTTGTTGAAGAAAAGATTCTCTAAAGGGAACACACCTAAAGTCGAAGCCATCATCTCTCTGATTTTGCGGAAGCAATAGTCTGAGCTCTCATGGCCCTCGCATTTAACCCTTTACAGATATCATCTAGGTATATTCACCTGTAAGACTGAATATTGGGATCTGGATACGTGAGTATATTCTGAGGTGGGACACGCGTATAAGTTTAAGTCTCTAAAACATTAATCTCGTATCTCGAAACAGTTGAACTTTGTGTGAAAATTTAAGTGGATCAGTATACTGACAATCTACGTGAATCGTTTAGAACTTAAAATGTTTAAAGCTTAACGGATTTGGTGATGTGTCTCAAAAACTAATATGATCCTCTTACATAAACTCACAAAATATTGTTTGTATATATTTTTTTACTGTTTTCTTTAAAATCAAAAATCCAAAAAAATTTTAGTAGTGTTTTAGTATGAATTTTGAAAATACAAAAAGATTTTTTACAACTGATGTTGAAGAGCTGATTTTCAAAATTTCGAGTGCTAAACATGATGAACAGGTTTGGGAGAGTCTGTTTAAAATGAGAAAATTTTTGAATGTTTATTTACAAGTGGTCATTAAAAACTTTTAAATGTTAAATCATTATGAACGACACCTGCTAGTGATATAAATTTGACAAATCTTAAATTTGTGAAACTTATGTTTGAGGTAGAGATTGTGCAGGACCGAAGTTCAAGAAAAGCCAGGTTTCGATCATTGAACCTGTAAAAGTGTGAGCCAGGTCAAGTTCCTGAATCAAGAATTCCAGACTGCGATCCCAGCTTATCAAAAGGGGGAGTCTGAAGTCACAGATGCTGAAACAGGATAAGAGCCAGGATTTCCATTCTGAGAAAAGGAGTCAAGAGATCTGATCAAGAGAATTAGAAAGCTTTAAAGCCAGAATAATTTTCAAGGAGAAGATTTGAGAGAGAAGAGATTGATTGAGGATACTTACAATGGAGAAACTTTGGAGAGAGTGTGAAGACTGATAAAGACTGAAGGATTGACAACCGAAGACTCGACACCGAAGACTTCGTCAACATCCGAGGGGGAGTCTGTTGGTGCATACGTCTGTCGACTTCGTCTTGTATCGAGTCTTGTATTGTATTAGATAGATCAGGGCACGGAAAACGAGAAATATGTATTGAAGGCTATTTCGCACGAAATAGGAAGGCTATTTCGCACGAAATAGGAAGGCTATTTCGTACGAAATAAAGTCTTGCTATTTCACACGAGATCACTATTTCGTGTGAAATGGTTTCGTACGAAACCACCATGCCTATAAATACCTGATGTGCCTTGTCATTTGTAACGATCTGATTCCGGCAACGAAGTGCTGCCGAAGTGTCTCCAGGCTGTAAAACATTGTGTTTTCAATAAACAAGATAGTTAAAGTGATTTCCTGTGTAATTCAGCTGAAATAACTCCAATATGTTTGTTTCCGCCTCTCATATTGGACGAGTTCTCTTCTAAACGACTCGTTTGGGTCAGAAAACGATCCTACACCTTTACAGTCAATACCGAGGAACTTTGTTCGAGAATACCAGCTAAATGATTACCGTAGAGCTGTGCTGTCATTTGCTCATGTGAAGTTTTTGGTACAGCTGGTTGTTAGGAGAGATCCTAGAAGACCTGACGACAACAACCATATAGTGATGCATACAAACTGGCAGCGTATCATGGATGAAACGGGAATATCTGTGGGGAAAAAGCTGAGGTTTGAGATAGTTGAAGAAAAAAGTGTAACAGGAGATAAAATACACTTTGAAGTTTGTTGACATGGTCTTTGAATGTCTTTTCAGCCTTTAATAATTTATGTTTTAGTTGACATGTTTGATGGACAAATTTCTTCTTTGAAAACTAACTTAAGAATGAAGTTATGTAGTCTTAGTATATACTTTCAAAACTTTGTGGTTTTACTTTTTTATATTTTTCAAGTAAACATTACTATATTTTGCATCTAAACATTACTATTTTCCATTACATTTCCTGGTCACTCAACAAAAAGAAATATAAGACTCAAAATTAAAATAGTATACAACTTGTAATTACAAATAACAGTGTTTTAAAAATCTGCTCCTACCAAAGGGACAAACTCAACATCTGTTTCGCTAAACTTTTCTAAGAAACGTCTGTTGAAGACAACCACTGTTGAAAGAAAAGTCTGTTAAACCAAACAACCTCACCTCATGAGCCAAATAAACTCTGCTGATGAACCAAAAGGTCTGTTAAGACAAAGACTGTTGAAGCAAAGGTCTGCTAAAGAGAACCTCTGCTGATGAAGCAAAATGTATGATGAACCTACGTTCTGCTGTGCACCAACAGATATTACACAATTCAACAGAAGATCTATAATATAAGATCTTTAATAGATGATGATCAACAGCTCATAAAGTCTGTTGAAACACGCTATAATAGTGCTTAGCCTTTAATAGATCTTTAACAGTGCTTAGGGGTTAACAGATGTTAGCACGCTATAACAGTGCTTATCCTCTAACAGATGTTAATGTATCTCAGACCCCAACAGTTTTTCGACTAACCAATTGATTAAATTTTCATTCATCAATCTAACAATAATATACAACCCTACTACTTATCCAGTCCATCAATATCACCAAAAATGTATATAATGTATAATAACAATATTATATAACAAACAAAAGGTTAACCTTACTTAATATTCAAACCGTAGACATTACATACCATATTCATCATTGTAGCCCTTACAAACCAAACTTTTAACCACATTTTGTTAAAACAACAGTTACAAATAACAATGTTTTAAAAATCTGCTCCTACCAAAGGGACAAACTCAACATCTGTTTCGCTAAACTTTTCTAAGAAACATCTGTTGAAAACAACCACTGTTGAAAGAAAAGTCTGTTAAACCAAACAACCTCAGCTCATGAGCCAAACAAACTCTGCTTATGAACCAAAAGGTCTGTTAAGACAAAGACTGTTGAAGCAAAGGTCTGCTAAAGAGAACCTCTGCTGTTGAAGCAAAATGTATAATGAACCTAAGTTCTGCTGTGCACCAACAGATATTACACAATTCAACAGAAGTTCTATAATATAAGATCTTTAACATATGATGATCAACAACTCATAAAGTCTGTTGAAGCACGTAATAATAGTGCTTAGCCTTTAACAGATCTATAACAGTGCTTAGGGGTTAACAGATGTTAGCACGCTATAACGGTGCTGTAACACCCCAAAACTCGAATTATTAAATTCACAGGTATTACACCATGTTTACTTAAATGAAATACAATAACTAGGTTATTAAACTTAGTTAAAAACCTAACAAGATAAGTAAAGGAATGAAATTTAGTGGAAATTATGATGGTGTCATAAACTTAAGGGACTAAGGTTGCCAAAGTGGAAACTTAAAATTAAATAAAAGAATAAAAAAAGAAAATTAAACACACACAATGTGTGTGCGTGTCTGGTGGATCGAACACAGCAGGAGAAAAAGGAGAGGGGTGTAAACCCTAATCCATGAAGAACCTCCAAATTGACAAGGAAATTAGGCTCAAAATCGGAAGCATCAACTAAGATTATGATCATTCAGGTGTTCTTCACATCAAGTAAGTTGTAATTTATGATTTGGTGATTTTTTAAGAAGTGGGTTTTTTATTAATCCACGAAATTGTATGAAATTAAGCAACATTATGTGTTAGAATCACCATACGGAACATGTGTTATGTATGATTTTGATCAATTAGGTGTTTGGAGGTGAAACCCACCATAGATGATGAAGATGGCGACATGGGTATGTCACCCATGTCTAATCTTTGTTCAATTCTTGATAAGTTATGTTGTATATGATGAATTCTTGCAAGTTAGCTTGAATATAGTATGAAATTAGTTGATGTTTTGTTATGTTGGTAATTAAAAGTAAAGAACTAGGAAGAAAAAGAATGAAAATACTTGTACATTAGGCTTAGATGGTAGTACGCACACAAGGTGTATGATGAAATGTCTAGGTGAAGCTAGAATGAGAGATATTTAGAAAAGATTTGATGAAAACTAAATCTGTCTAGAAAGTTACATCCGAATGTAATTGGTTGTAACCGGGTCAACTCTGGTCAAAAACTGATGTTTATTGAGTTTGTGATGAACTTCCAGGAAAAACCTTTCAAACCCAACTGGAATTGCATTTTTCGACGAAAAATGAACGTTTTTTGAATTTTTTCGTATAGAAGGTTCAGGATGCGTTTTCTGGCAGAATTTGCAGCCCATTACGAATGTCATAACTCAATTTAGGAATTGAGTTATGATCTCAAATTTTTACTGTAGGTAGCTTCAGGTGATTCCAAAAATCTCCAACTGGAATTTCGTCAATCGGATAAATGAGGAATTTTAAATGAATTTTTCCGTAAGCTGCAGTCAGAAGTGACGAATCTGATTGCAGCTTAGTAAATGAATTTTTATAAATTTTTGGTAGAGAGTTAGACTCTAAAAATTTAACACAATGATAACCCCTCCGAGGGGCACGTCACATAAAAAGATTGTAATTTTTGCAAGCTCGTAAGTACAGTAAACGGGCGTCACAAAACAGCCTATTTTCAGTGAAAGTAATGTGACTAAGTGGTTATATGTTTATCGGATTGGAAGTGTGTATGATTGACAGTTGACTTTTTAGAAAGTCAACAAGGTATGAATAATAAGATTAGACTTCCTAACACTATTGTGAGAATAAGGAGATCATGTGAATATTTGCTAGATTATTATATGACGTACATGACGGTAAGTTGAATTGGTTATGTTATGAATGATGTGATAATGGATCTATGCCATATTATGTTAGCAGTTGCCTACTAGTAATGGTTTATGGCATTACGAATTGTAAATTGTATGTATTGTTATGTAATCATTGGTAATTATGCATGTATGAAGGTATTTAATTTAATGTATGGTGGAATGTGTACTATAATACGCGTATGTGGTATATAGAACCATGTGTAGAATTTCTCGATGTATGAATAAAGTAATTGATAATATGAGTTATAACGTTTGCTAATAATGACATGTAAACATGGACATGAAAGGATAGGTACATGCCATTTTGGGTGCAAACTCGGGAGGCAACGAGACGAACATATGGAATACGTATCAACTACTTAAGGGTCAAGGTAAGTGCTTCTTGCACTTAATAGTTGTATGCAGGAACATAGGTTTATTGTTTGCAGGTTCTTGTACTTGTATACGTAGACCATCTTGTGGTTTAATGTGGAACTTATATGAGAATATTAAAGTATGAAATGTTAAATTGGAGGTATTCATAGGAGAATACCATGGACAAGGGAATCATAACCCACGAGTATGGTAAGTATCTATATCATAGATTTGAAACTATTTAATTAGTAAGATGAATTCAAGTCATAGGTACATGACTTTCCTGGTGATCATTATGTTTTTTTTTTAAACTAAGGGTAGAATTTTAGATGTGTTGATAACGGTTAATCTAATAAAGGGTTGTTGACTTATTAAAAGTCAAATTAGTACGTGGCTTCCAAACCACAATCTTAATAAATGGGATACTTTGGATTAAATAAGTACATATGCACATGATTCCAAGTTGTGTACAAATATCATAACCATGATGTTTATTTAGTAAGTGGATTAGATTACAGTGGTAACTGGTTAAACTATTGTCTTGAATTATTTAACTTGGGGGTAAGCAAGTAGATTTGGGTCACTTGATCCACATGAATGAAAAAGATTTGCATTCTGGCTAAGTAAAGCATTAATGAAATCTTTGGATCTGTTAGAAATAAATATTAATGGTCTAATAGTTGAATGAGATTTTTATCACAGGTGGCTTAATTGTGAATTCTAGTGGAGGTTGATTCACAAGTTGGAAGCGATAGTTGACTATGAAATTAATGGAGTCGAGTTCGTTGGAAGTTTGTGAAAAATATAGATCAGAATTCACCTATTTGAGTTATCTAATATATATTATATATAGAACTCATAACGTGCATGTTGGGTTTCAGGTAGGGCCGGCTCCATAGGCTTGGCAACCTAGGCACGGGCCTAGGGTCACCAAAAAATAAGGGCCTCCAAGTTTTTAGAAAGTTTTTATATATACTATATGTATGTATTAGGTCCAAATAAATACGTTTATTTCACAACTAAACTGATTTTTCATTCAAGGAGTCCAAAATAAATATTGTTTAGCAAACAAAGGTCAAGTTTCAAAACCCATTTCGCCTTGATTTCCAACTATTACAACACAACATCCATCGACCTACTCATCAATATTTAGCGGCCTAAAGCCCTTAAATACAGCCGCAATCATCATTTCCCACTTCCCGTCGCAGCCTGCTTTCAATTTATAGGCTATCGGCTATCACTAAACGAAAAAAATAAGTTTAATCACCCGTTGCGTCGGGATTGGAGGAGAGTTTATCAGCGAAATTAGGGCCCATACTTCATAGTTCGCTTAGGGTCTCCAAAAACGTAGGAACGACCCTGGTTTCAGGTATAATGGGAACTAGAGGTTCGCAGACTGATGAATGGAACAAGGTTTGGCGACAAATCCGAGATCGGGTCAGCAATGTCAGTTCGTCCGTCCGTCAGGTTATATCGCCGACTTAGACGGGTCATCATGTTTTACTTGCCTTTTTAGGCATTCGGTAGTTTTAAACCGTGTAAGCTTCATGAGTCAGACGTAGTGTCTTGTTTTGTTTATGTTCAAGTTTAGAGTTGTAAAATGGATTGTAAACAGGTTTTATTACCGTAACGGTTATCCGTATTACGAACGGGTCATGCCGAAATTTTATTTAAAAATAAATACTCACCCTTGAAGTTCGTTCATCAGACACCTAGGAATATTCTGAAAGGTTAACATCTTTAACGTCAGTTGTCTCTTGAGTAACCTAAAGGATCATAATATATGATATCGTATAAAAAAGTGCAGAATCCAGTGTTTAAAACTCAAAAGAAAAATAAATAGATTGAAAGAGTAATTTTATATGCTACCTCATCAGTATTTTCATCACCATTACCATCTCCACCAACCAACTCAGCAATTATTACTGGATCATCACATGTTTTTTGCACAGTATAAACACGATAGTCATTTTTAAGACTGAACTCTGAAACATCAATCTTAAAAACAGCCTTCTTATCAACCAATCGAAATATCTCATGAGGGAATGCAGTAACATTGGCCTTAACCTGCCTCTCTCTTATGTCACTCGCCGCTAATCCAAGAAGCTTCTGAACATCTCTATCAAACATAACAAAAGAAACACTACCACTCTCATCCTGCACCCGCACTTGCACCTTGAACATGAAATATACACAACTGACTAAGTAAACTGCAAAACTATATTCAAATATCAGTCTTAGAATGTTACTTATATAAATATAACTCTAAATAATCATCATTGCTTACTTTGTGGTGATCGATTTACATTCACTATGACATTTGGGACAAACCAAAGAAGTCGCAGGCAATCGAACAATATCATCTGAAACATTTTCAACATTCTGCAAGTATTCACTTTTACCTATCACCTTCTTGAAACACTTACGACAAGCAGCATAAAACCAACCATACTCTTCTTTCACAATCTTAATTGTCGCAACCACAACACAAGACATTTCCTGTAAAAACACAAGACACTTCCTGTAAAAACATGCAGGTGACAAACCAAACTATATAAAAAGATGTGAAACCTTTTATATCTCACTAATCTCATCAACATGTTTCTTCACACCATCGGTTACAAATTCTTTATGCAATGGAAAAACACTCTAAGACGACCTTATTGTTTGAGAAGTAGAACCACTCCCTTGTCCAAACTTCAGTATAAGCCTTTTGAATACCACAAATGATTAGAATTAATATACAAATAACATGAAACCAAGTATTTGACTTGAACATCTATATACAAGAGAAATTACATTGACAAATTACCTCCTCCTTAGCTCATTAACTTCATCAATTTCTACATTCAGAAAAATTCGTGTTGCAAACTTATCACTTTGAACAGTATATTCACCTACATGGAAAATTATATAGATATTTAATGTATACCTGTCTTTATATTGCCAGAAATAAGCAGTATAGTTATGATTTGCAGAAAGTAACAAAAATACCTTTCCATTCCTTACACTTTCCATGCTGTATAACAGCCATCACATGCTCATGAGGTGGGATTTTAGAAATGAAGTACTTAATCTGTAGAGCATAATCATTCCACACAGTACACTGCAAAACCTTACCCCTACATGAAAAGAATATTCATATGACGATATACTAAAGACTAATTTATGACCATTTCTTTACAAATCTCTAATATCAAAACAACATTGAATGAATAAAAACAGAAAATTAAAGGAAAATTATGACATTTATTAAAGTAGCAAATGAGCTATAAATTAACTACCATATTCACTAAGAATAAACTGTAGACCTAATTTATTACCATGATTCAGCATTAGATACAAACACTATAGATCTTATTTATTACCATTACCATGATCCTACATTAAATACCAACATTCTTCATCTTATTTATTAGCATCATTAAATACAAACAATGATCAGTACATGACTACACATGTAAACAACAACTTACTCTAAGTCTTCAATATCGAAATTCATCTTCTTAGTCTGCTTTGGAGGTCGATCAAAGATTTCAAGATCTCCACAACAAATCACAGATCCAGCAACATCTATATGATCACATTATACAAGAATATAAGTAAAACTCTCTAATATTATACAAGCAAGACATGATTACAAAAATATACACTACCAACACTCAAAGCATTTAATACCTCTCCCTGAAGAATATCTTCATAAGCTCTGAAGTTGAAACCATACTCAACACCTTGCCAATCTCTCACAGGAGTAACAGTTGTGCATCTATAAAAGTTGATTTTATAAGGCTGCACTACTACTTTATATAAATATTTATTCTCACCAACACCAAATTTCGACAGAATCACAACAGCATCTTCTTGAAGCTGTCTATCAAAAACAGGTATCAGATGAGTCTTAATACATGCTTGAATCTTAGCACCCTGAAGAACATTTAAAGAAAGTATCTTCTTAGCATACACCACTACATTCTCTAATAAAACGGAAAAACAAAGATACAAATTACCTTTTCAGCAATTAAGATGAGATCCATCTTGTAACCCTGATTCCATTTTCGAATAATTCTCGCTTTCATGTTCCACATATCTTTCCAAGGATTCAAATCGTTAACAAAACTAAGATTGTTACTGTCAACTGATAATGACATGCTTCTAATTCGGAATTCGGATTGTGATTAAATTTCAAATTTCAAAATAAGAGAAAATGAAAGCGTGATGAAATATGAAGAGGGAAACGAGAAGAAAAGCCTTATATAAGAAGGATGATTGACAGGAGTTTCTTGATGACATGCATTAATTGCTAATTACTTATTCCCATACATTTTTGAATTTGAATTTCCCGGTAATTAGCCTTAAACATCTGCTGATCTAAAAGCATTACGAAAGATAACAACAACTGCTGCTAGGTATTAAAGTAAAGTCACATATAAATGAGCAGATGTTTACCCTGGCAAACGTTTTGACCGTATTTTAAAGTGATTTATATATTAGGCTTTATGATGTAATAATGACATAAGAAAAACATTGTTGGACAGCCTCTCCTGCTGACACATCACCTTTTCTTATGTCATTGGGATTTCTCCTTTTATAGAAAGTATAGATAAGTCAATTTAAAGTTATAAATACTAACCTCTCAACACACAAAACCATTTTAAATAAGCTGACCAAAATACTATAAAAACAACTTATTAACTTTGGGGTGCCTTATTCCCACATACCCTATATCTTATTTTCACATCCCCTATTGTATACGGGCCGTATACAATTATACGGCTCGTATAGAATGTTTTTGAATAGGAAAATGCGCAGAGAATGTTTTTTTGTTTTATTATATACGGCCCGTATACAGTTATACGAGTCGTATACATGTGTATACGATTTGTAAAACGTATACGGCTCAATTGATTTATTTTTGTGGGTTTTTGATGTTAGCATATGTATACGGGCCGTATAACTATATACGGGCCGTATATATTGGCGTTTTTTCAAGTATCATGTTTTATTCCTGTAAAAACACAATCATTCTAGGGTTTCTAAACTCTTCATCACCTTTACGGGCCGTATATATTGGCGTTTTTTCAAGTATCACGTTTTGTTCCCGTAAAAACACAATCATTCTAGGGTTTCTAAACTCTTCATCACCTTTAACAATGTCGATAAACGTTGATCGGAACATGCCGCTTAAATCGGAGCACAGGTAGAGTAACGTTACCGATCAGTCCGTTGATGAAAACCTTAGCGATCGCAGAGATCTTCGTGTTGGTTATTTATCGATTCTGAGTAACTAGCAGAAGAACCTGACACAAACAAGTTCTCCACAGTTTGTTATTCAGATCTCTGTTCGGTCATCTTTCCAAACTACAACACACGATACTTTTAATAAGCTGTCATAGTTGTCAAATTCGATTTCAACAAATCTTTTCATTTTCCTTCAATTTCTTAAACATTCTCTGTTACATGAAGACGTGTCGGGTTCTTCTACTAGTGGTATTTTACTGAAGTATTGAAGATTGAGGCGGGCATTGTTTAAATCTGAATATAACTAGATGTTACGTGTATCAGCGTTGTTTATCACCCTGTGTGAGCATTGGAAACCCGACAAACAGTCTTGACAACTGTGACATTTTATCTATCTATATGTGTCACATCCATCCTGTTATTGCAATCGATATGATTAATTTTTTCAGATTTTTTTCTAATTAGCATTGTTAACTACCAAAAAAATGCATACACAAATAGTTCTAGTGGACGAAGCAAAGAGACCGTTGTGTATCTGAATCAGGTTCTCAAACAAACACTACCAAAGATGGGTTGGTGATAAATACCGGAGCTGTTATCTCGGTTGTTCAGTACTCTCCTATATCAACTTGAACGGGCTGATAATGGCTGATGGTTCTTCGTTGAGGAAACCAAACGTAGACGGAGATGATAGGCCTGGTAACCGGAAGAGAAATCAATTGTATTTTTTTAGTTGCTTCTCTTGTTAAGTTTCTGAACCAACCGAAATCCACAAATTCCAACAGTTTCTTCATAGATTCCGTCCGGTTTCCAAACTCTTTCACACAAAGTTAATATTCACTGTGGTGGATGCAAGCATAAAGTTAGAAAAATACTCAACTTGAACGGACGATATGTATCAACAAATTGTGAGTGGGAATATGGCTATGAAGAATAGTATGGATAAACAATCACTGGTACGGGTTTTTCTGCTAGTTATTCGGAATGTTTCGAATCATCACAGAAGACGTGTCGGGTTCTACTGCTAGTAGTATGAGTCTGAGTCCATTGTGGTTCGTGAATGTTTCGAATCATCACAGAAGACGTGTCGGGTTCTTCTGCTAGTAGTATGATCCAAAAATTCCGTTGTTTAAATCAAAATCAGGTTCTCACGACAAGGATCGTTCTAATAGATTAAAGAGAATAACCCCTTTTTTACCATTTTTTACCCATAGTATACGAGCCGTATAATAATATACGGCCCGTATACAACCATCGTATACATTGTATACGATCGGTAAAAATATTTTTTACCAATGGTATACGGCCGTATAAACCGTATACGACTCGTATACATATGGTAAAAAATGGTAAAAACCTCTTTAATCTATTAGAACGATCCAATAAACGAAGAACAAAGCCTATTTTCAAAATGACATCTAGCATTACTAACAGTTCAAGTAAGAACGGCCAGTATACATATGGTAAAAAAATTCTTTCTTTCCTTTTTTTAGTTGCTTCTCTTGTTAAGTTTCTGAACCAACCGAAATCCACAAATTCCAACAGTTTCTTCGTAGATTCCGTCCGGTTTCCAAACTCGGTCATTCCTTGTGATACATGAACGTTGTATTCTTGTCTTTCAGAAGAGTTTGTATTGAATGGCGAGTTATTTTCAGTTATTTCTGTTGATCCACAAAAAAATATCAACAACCATTTTTTCTTTTCCTTCAATTTCGAGAACATTCTCCCTGTGTATGTGCTTGTGCTGTAGAAACCGGTGATGAATTTGTATACACAACTGAACGTTAATTGATATTGTTTTAGACAACAACAGATAATGAACGGATTGTTGGTGGATAACGCAAACAAGTTCTCCACAGTTTGTTATTCAGATCTCTATTCGGTCATCTTTCCAAACTACAACACACGATAAGTTTAAACTTTATAGTGTGTGATTTGACCAGGAAATGATTGGAGGTGAAGGTTCAGTGCACGAAAAGTTTCTTACGAAATGTACGTGACAAAACAAATATGTTAGGAATTAAACGCATGTCCGTAATCCCGCGTTGATAGCTTCCGTTTTATTCAAACTCCTTACAACTCTCATCAAATGCGTCACCCTTCCTTTTATTCTATAAATATTAAATAAAGAATAACACCATGCCCGTAATCCCGCGTTGATAGCTTCCGTTTTATTACAGTCATACGATACGTTTTCTTGTTCTTCAATCTTTGTTACTTGTTGATGTTTTATTTTTTTCTACTTTTAGAAAGTTTTGAGCACCTCACAACTCTAAAATATTTGAAAAATCATAATTTCGTTCCATACGGGCCGTATAACAGTATACGGCCCGTATACACGTTCGTATACATTGTATACGACCAGACAAACTTATTTACACATGGTGTATACGGGCCGTATACTGTTATACGGCCCGTATAGAATAAAAACAACTTGACAAAGTCTGCTAGGGCACAGACTTTGTCAAGTTATTTTTATTCTATACGGACGTATACACCATGTGTAAATAAGTTTTTCCATGTGTTAATATTAGGACCCTTAACTTTTAAAGTTGCTTTAAAATAAGTTAAACCCAAACACCCCCAAAACCTTACGAGTTTTGTTGACATTTTGATACTATTAAACTCTTAAACCCCGATCAAACAACGAATCAACGATGATTATAATCCGCTGCCGGGGCCGGATACCGTTAACCACAACATCAACAATCCTGAGAACCTTTTCGACAGCGGTGGAAGAATCCAACGTTTCATCTGAAATTTTATCGCCGCCACACAAACAATCCGCAAACGAAAAACGGCTATACAGACGGCTGTCGGAGCTAGGAGCGACCGGCGGCACAGTTGCACAAACATTAAATCATTATATGAGAGAAGGTAATTTTGTTAAGAAGATTGAGTTAGAGAGATGTGTTAGGGAACTCCGGCGGTATGGCAAGTATCAACATGCTCTTGAGGTATGTTTTATGCTTATTGCTGTTAATTTGTTGATTTGATGTTGGTTTTCTGTGTTTTATATTTTGACTGGTATGGTGCAAGTGGAAATGTAAATTAGGGCTCACCGCAACTTAAGAATTTGAGCAATAACTAAACACTCGTTAACTAGGTGTAGTGAAATAACTAAAAGTTAAAATTTAAGAAGAAAACTTAGAAAAAAGAAAATGATGTGATTGATAAAAGGAATAACTAAACACTCATTAACTAGGTGTAGTGAAATAACTAAAAGTTAAAATTTAAGGAGAAAACTTAGAAAAAAGAAAATGATGTGATTGATCAAAAGGGGGTCTTAGGCGCGTTGTTGGGTTGGCGAAGAGGGCATTGGCACTATTGTTTTAAAAAAACGCTTGAGGCGTGCGCCTCAAGGGTTTCTATCGTACTTGCGCCTCAAAGGGGCTGAGGCACTAAAAAGCCGCGCCTCAGGGGCAAGGTTTTAAAAAACGGAAACGAGTATCGAGGCGTTTTCCCTTCGCCTCACGAGGCGTAAGTATTGAGGCGGAACGAGGCGTAAGGCTGAGGCGGTATTAATATATAAATATTAAAATTATATATATCATAAAATAATAAATACTTAACATCAAAAAATGACTTTTCTCATCAAATTACTAACCATTGTATCTTGAACATGGGATTATTCTAATAAAAACGAATTGAACTTGGGATTATTCTAATCATCATCAGCCATAACAGAATCAATAAAAATCAGCAAGTATTATTAATACAGGATCACGGTTTCATCATCATCAGCCATAACAGAATCAATAAAAATCAGTCATAACAAGATCAATCAACAATCATCATAATCAATTATTAAGAAACAAAATAGTTCCAGATGAAAAAAAGCAGTGAAGAAAACTTACCTGTATTGAAGATTGAAAGAATAGTTCCAGAATCACGATTGATTGCAGATGCGTGTGTTTTTGGATGTGTATAATGAAAAACCCTAAAGCTAATTAAAGAAACAAAAAAATAATGGCGCTAGTTTATTTATTGCCGCCAATATCTTTTGGCGCTTAAAAAAACCCTAATCTATTATTTAATCACGCCTAAAAAGATATACTTACGCCTCTCCAAAATCGTTCCGCCTCAGACCTGAAACTTACGCCTCACTCCACTGAGGCGTGTGTATAATTTCTGACCCTGAGGCGCCGCCTCATATACGTTTTTTCTTCGTTTCGAACTGAGGCGCGCCTCAGTACGACCGCCTCGGCCGTTTTTTAAACCATGCTCAGGGGTTTTTTGATGTTTTTGACTTTTTGTGTCAATTTCAAGCAATTTATGTCTTTTTATGTATGTTTTTGATGATTATGATGAATTTGATGATGAATTTAGTTAGTATTATTATTTTTATAAGAGATATAATTTTTATATTTATTTTTTAATTCCGCCTCGATTCGCCTCAAGGCTTATGCCTCGTGAGGCGAAGGTAACACGCCTTGAAACTCCTTTCCATCTTTTTAAACCTTGATCGGCACCACTCAATAACTAAAGGGAGTGGTGTTTACCGCCCCGAATACTGATTTGGCATGTGGGCATTAACCTTCGACTAAAGGCCTTATGTTTGTTGTACGGAATTAGGTTAAAATAGTTAGAGTTTGTTAACGTTAAACACGCATGTTTGTTTGGTGTGATGATGGATTTAACAGCTCGTTTTATCAGAAAATTGGATTTTAAATGGTGGATTGGGTGGAGTGGTTTACAGGAAACATGATTGAACGATTTTGGATCTGCTATTTGTAGTGATTAAGTTGCTTTTCGTGTCGGAATTGAGGTTCTTCGTTCATATGGCATTTGGGATTAAGGAACTGATAATGATAAATGTATAATTGTTTGTGGTCTTTATTCTTAAGGGGGTGTTTGGCATAATGTCATTGTTTAGCACTCAAGGTGCAAGGTCCTTAAAAAGCAAGGGGGTTTTCTAAGCAACACACACAATATGAACAAACCGTTTTTAGGGGTTTTAGACATGTTTGTTTTACACTGGCATAGGGCTAGTTTAGGCTGGTTCCAGGCCATTTTGGATGTTTCAGACCTGTTCGGACTTAAGTTTTAGTCCCAAATTCCTTAACGTAATCTCACTGCATTGTTCACATACTACAGGTAATGGAATGGATGGATAAACGAGAAATCAACTTTTCAAACACCGATTTCGCAGTGCGTTTGGATCTAATATCAAAGGTACACGGGGTGTCAGAAGCCGAAGATTTTTTCAACAATCTATCTCCACAATTACAGAACCGGAATACATACGGGGCTCTTTTAAACACTTACTGTAAGTTAAAAATGGCCGATAAAGCATTGGCTCTTTTTAATGTAATCGATTCAAAAAACTTCACAACTTCATTAGCTTACAACAATATAATGACCTTATACATAGGATTAGAACAGCCTGAAAAAGTTCCTCCTTTAATAGAAGAAATGAAAAAACGAAAAATTCATTTAAGCACATTTACTTATAACATATGGATGCAAAGCTTCTCGCTATTAGGAGATATCGAGGGGGTAGAACGGGTATTTGACGAAATTGCAAGGGACGGAAAGGAAACTTGTAACTGGACTACTTACAGTAACCTTGCTGGAGCGTATGTTAAAGCGGGTCTTGACGAAAAAGCTGAGTCAGCTCTTAAAATGCTCGAAAATGAGATAAAAGAGATAAAGCACCCGTCACGTGAAGCGTACCATTTTCTTATAACGTTTTACTCTACACTTAACAATCGAGAACAAGTTCATCGCGTATCGAGCGTACTAAAATCTTCATTTGAGACAACTAGTAACATGAGTTATCGAATCATACTTCAAGCTCTATCTAAGGTGAACGATCTTGAAGGAATGAAAAAGTGGTTCGAAGAATGGGAATCAAATTGCTCGTATTACGATACCCGTGTGGCAAACGTTGTTATAAGCGGTTATCTACGACACAACATGGTTGAAGAAGCTGAGCTAGTCTTTCACGGATCCGTAAAACGATCAAGCGGCCCATTTGTTCAAACGTTGGTATTATTTATGAAACATTATCTTGCGAGGCAGCAGATCGATTTGGCTATGAGATGTTTGGAAACGGCTTCTGCACAAGCTGAAATTGGTAACTGGTATCCTCATAGTGAGAGTATCGATGTGTTTCTGGAGTATTTCGAGAAAGAGAAAGATGTGGCGGGTGCGGAAAAGTTATACAAGATTCTGCAGAAGTTGAAGTGCGTTGATGATAAGGTGTATAGTCACTTGTTGCAAACGTACATTGCTGCTGGTAAAACTGAACCCGATATGAGCCAGAGGATTGAAAGAGATGGGATTGTGGTAACAACAGAGCTTGGAAATATGCTTAAAAAAGTTTGTTCTGAGTAGTTTTTGACTTAATGGGCCGAGTTTTGTGGTGGTTTGCCCACACTTCAGGCCCGAAGTTCTTCATTCTGGGCTCCAAATTCCAGGTTTTTTTAATCCTTTTCTGGAGTTATGTTTTATTAGGTAAACTACATGAAATATTGAAATTAGCCTTTTGATTTACACTTTTATTTAGGCATTGATTTTCAGTTTTTACTGAGCTGTTATTTAAATTTCTTCACTGAGCTACCAATTATATTTATGTCTTGTTAGGATTCTCCTTTGTAACTTGGATATTCATTTAGTAGTATTATACTTTTTTTTTTAAAGTGTGTTTTGTGTTTTTTTATTTATACGATGGGTGCACAAAAGAATTGAATAAGTGAACCGTAACTTGGGAAAAAATATACCGAAACCAATAACCGAACCTGATATTGATCATGAGTTTTTATAATCGAGTTTTATGGTTTGGTAATGGCTATATGTAAGCCTGACAAACGGTTTGGTCGGGTCGGATCGGTAACATGTTAACATGGGTTCTGACCAAGATGGGTTCACTTGCTATATTTGCTTTTTAGCGGCGGATGGCGGTCTGGCACGTGACAGTGATAGTCGTGGATATGATAATGGCAGTGGTGGTGGCGATGATATTGGTGACGTGGCGGCCGAGGGGGTGGGGGACAACCCATTTCTTGATGAATGGATTACAGTTGTCGGGTTTAGTTATATGTTTATACGAAACCGAATCAACTGAACCAACATCTATAATCGAAAAACCATACACATTATAACTAAACCAATTGGTTATGAAAATCCAAAAACCGGAACATTAGTTATATTATAGACTTATTGGTTTCGTTTTGGCCGACTAACCGAGTGTCCGAGTTTGGCCCCTTATATTTGTATAATGTGATAGGAGTTTTATGTGAACATCAAAGGATAGCTAGAAATAAGGGAAGGCAATCCTGATTAAATGATGAACCATTTATTGGTTTGTGAGTAGTTACAAGTTATATATATCCATTTTTTATTTGCAAATTACCCCCCTCCTCTCATTTCTATCTACATGTGAGAGGAGAGTAGAGATAATAAAAGAGAGATTAAATATGGAGCTTAGAGCTCGTATTTTGCTCATAATCTCCATCTCTTCTCTCATTTTATATCTTTCTGTTGAAGGTTTTAATATCCTGCCATCTATAGTCCAACCCAATTCTAAAGTAGGCGGTTTTGACGAACCATCCAGACCCATACTAGGCCCGGAAGAAGCCCGAAAGACGATTGCACCCGTTACATCCTCATTCGTAAACGAAGCGGAAACCATTTCATCGTCAGTTTTCAGACGAGATACAAAGGTAGCTAGCCCTGTTCCAACTCCTTTTTCCGGGCCCGGTTCCTTGAGCCCGGGTCTTGCTCCATCTCCGTTTTCAGGGCCCGCTCCTTACCCAAAACTTCTCTTCTCACCTGGCTTGGGCCCGGTCCTGGGCCCATCTCCGTTTTCCGGTCCGGCTCCTTACCCGAACCTGCCCTCACCTGGCTCGGACATGAGCCCGGCTTCATCTCCGTTTTCAGGGCCTGCGCCTTACCCGAACCCGCCCTTGTCACCTGGGTCAGGCCTGGGCCCAGCTCCATCTCCATTTTCAGGGCCCTCTTCACCTGGGTTGGCTCCAGGCCCATCTCCTTCTGGGTTCATTGATCATGATGTTGCTTTGGCCATTGAGTCCCGAATCAAGCAAAGTCAGTCCGATGCTCAATCAGCTATGGACGAGGCTAAGAAGCTTCTAAATGACCCAAACATGGCTTCTTCGGAAACAGGCAAGTGTTTGAGTAAATGTGTTGATAAGTATGGTGCGAGCCTAAACGAGTTGAACCGGGCCATAAAGGATCTTGGGGTTCGTGATGTAACATTGCTTGCTGATGATTTCGGTGCGGTGGAGGTAGATATATCGACGTGTCAGGCATGTTTTGCAGAGAACATTGGGGAGGATTCGCCGCTGAAGTCGTTAGAGGAAGCCACCACGAAGGCTGCCCGCGAATGCCTAACTGTTATGGATTATGCAGCCTAAGTTTTTATTTTGTTAAACGTTAGGTAGATTATGTGTGTGTAATTTTTTTTGGCAGGAAGATACTTTAGCAATTCATAATCTCATGTTACAAAATCAGTCCTCCTAATTAAGAGTCACAGCCCAAATTATATGAAACTACAATTCAAATCACACCAAGCCCATTTGGTTTGGGCTGTTTGGGATTGCTTCATGTCAACTGGGCCCTAAAATTTGAATCATTATTGGACTTATAGGAATATAGGTTATAAGCACCGACTTACTAAGGTGCAGTTTGTTTTTTACGAGGTAAAATGTCTGCAGTATGCGGACCACAACTGCAGACATCGGTAAAAGAAGAGGTTGACCAAACTGCAGTCTGCAAGAAGAAGGATATTTGTATTTTAACGTATGTAGATTTCTAAAATAAACTGGTGGTGGTACACAGACGGTGGTGGTGGACGGTGGCTGTGGACAGTGGTGGATGTGGACGGTGGGTGGTGGTGGTGGACGGTAGGTGGTGGTGGTGGAGGACGGTGGTGGTGGTGGACGGTGATGGTGGGTGGTGGTGTTTAACTCTCGGTAAACCTTAGAAAATCAGTCTGCGCAAGTTATTTTTTAGAAAAACAAACACCACCTAAACGTCTATGGCAATGTCTGTGCGACGCAGACATAAGAGCCTGCGCAAATTATTTTTTAGAAAAACGAACACCGCCTAAATAATTATTGACTCAGTTAAAATATATTACCTATATATTAAATCACCTATTACCTATATATTACAAATAGAACCCAATGAATAGTAACATCACCTAGGGATGAGCAAATGGTACCGAGTACCGGCATCGAATTTACCAAACCGGATACATTTTCGGTACCGACTTTTGACATTTTCGGTACCGATCCAGTACGGTACCAGTATTTACCAGTTTTTACCCTAAAATACCGGTACCGAAGCGTATCGTACCGTACCAGGTATATTCGGTATCGGTATCGGTACCCACTTTTGGGGATTTTCGATGTTGGTATTTTTGGTATCGGTTGTTTTGTTAAATAGTTAAAATATAGATTTGGGTTAGTTAAATTATCTTTAATATATATATTTTTGTAATGATTTAGATAAAAACAATTGAGCACAAATGGTCCAATAAAGATCTTAAAGATTTAGGAATCAAAATCAACATCAAAGAAATTTACATTTTTTAGTTACTTTTAAATTATACCAAATTATTCTTAATCTACACCTTGCTTGAGATTGAACCCAAAATTTCTCATTAAAAGGTGAGTGACTCTACCAAGTGATCTAGTCCCACATTAATACAAACACAAAGAAATTTACAATTGAAGTACAACGATTGGTTTGTATTATTAAATCTTAAATGAACTCTATTTTTCGATATCCGTATTTACTGTTAGATATCTCATTTTTTACTTTGTACCCGTTCATTAATGGCTATTAATTAACTAATAATTAAATTTGACAATCCAACCGAGAAACATAAAACATTCATCATCCGCCTAATATCTAACCAATTATTGATTCATATAATACTCATATTCAACACATTTATAAAATTTATAAAAGAAAACATTTACTAAGAATAAGACTTTTTGGAATTTTAATACACATCAAGTATAGAAAACGAGAGGTAGCGTGTGTAACCTTAAGCTTTAGAATAAGATATCTTAGCAGACGGGCTTGCATTTACGCCATCAAAATTATGCATATTACTTTTATAAAATTTAACCTAGACCTTTCATATAAAAAGTGTAGAAGATGATTTGCTTGGTATACATAAACCAATAAACGATCTAGTCTAGTATTATTAGTGACGTTTCCTTCCTCCTACATTATATTTATTTATTGAGGTTAAGAATAAAGATAACTTTGTTGTTTATTTGTAAACCACAAACCCAGGCCCAACCCGAATTCTCACATTATTTGGGTTTTCAATCCCCACACGCAAACCCAAATAAAAATCTACTTTCCATTTTCTTTTATCTTCACCCCTCCCTCACCTACTCCGTCGCACTCGTCGGCGTTATACGGATAACCCACCGTCACCGTCACCGTCACCGTCGCCGTCGCTTACTGAACTACAACATAGCATATCCTTAATTAATTTCAATGGCGCAATCGTGCGTTCCGTCTCTCAGATTCAACTCTCTCGTCTTCTCTTCCACAAGAAACCCTAACTCCATTTCCGAACCCAACTTTCACCCCCTCCGTTCCAGGTACCTTTTTTTTTACTGTTTTTTATTGTTTTACTGCAATGTTTATTGGTTTTTGTTCTTAACTTTGTTAGTTATTATCAATTAGCTTAGGTTGAATTAACTGGTGAAAATTTGAAGGTATATATGGGGGAAAGTGTGTAGAATTTAGTTGAGTTTGAAGTGATTGAATATATTTCCACTATGCAATTATTGTTTAAGATTTTTAAAGGTTTCCGAAACAAACATTAGACAAACAAACAGTACTAGAAATATAGAATTAGAAAACTACTGATAATGAAAGAAATGGTGAGGAGGAAGGAAGATAGAAACAAGGATAACGAAGGAATTATAGCCACGACTACAAGAATACGGTATCGTGTAAAGTCCAGTAAAAGTGTAGAGAAGACCCTAAGGCAAATTTGTACCCTTACTTAAAGAGTCCTTAATCTTAATCTTACGTCTTTGTAAACTGCTATTGGTGATGATGTCCTCAGAGTGGTGTAACTCTAACAAATCCTACCTAATCCGCTCATCTCAAGTCAGCTTGAGCATGCCTTCTCTACGTGCCCAAACCATTTTAATCTCCGTCTTATCTTATCTGATATTTACTAGCTTCCCCTAACCTTTCCCTAAAACGTTCGTTTTTTATCCAGTCCAACCTTGTGTGCTCACATATCCACCTTAGCATCGTCATATTTGCTACCTCCGTTTTACGTATCTGCGTCTTCTCGATGGCTCAACATTATGTTCCATATAACAAAGCCGGTCGAATTACAACCCTGTTGGGAAATTCATTTATCTGACACGAGTGTGAGATTTTAATTGTGTGAGCATTATTGATTGCAGGAATGTTAGTAAATTGAGAAGCAATCAGAAAACTGTTCGGACTTCTTCGGTGAAAGCTGTATATTCCGGTGATTATCCGTCACTAGACAAGAATTCAAGGCAGGGAATATGGTCCATTAGGTGGGGTTCTGTGCTTCTGTTTCATTATTGTTATCAATCTATTTATTTATTGTAATTGTTGAGTAATTTCTAACACGCAGAGAGGATGTACAAGTTCCATCATCACCCTACTTCCCGACATACGCACAAGGCCAAGGGCCACCTCCGATGATGCAAGAGCGGTTCCAGAGTGTTATCAGTCAACTCTTTCAATACGTGGGTATCTTCTTTGTGCTGGTGAACTTTGTTTAATCCGTTTATGGTAATTATACGCGTGTTTGGCTGTGTTTATAGAGAATCATACGTTGTGGTGGTGCGGTTGATGATGACATGGCAAACATTATCGTTGCTCAGCTTCTATATCTTGATGCTGTTGATCCTAACAAGGTTTGATCAGATCCATTACTTAACTGATTGAAAGTTAGTTATTCCTCTAACGACTGCTAATTACATACTACTGTCACCGTTATTAATATTATTGACAGGATATTGTTATGTATGTAAACTCTCCTGGTGGTTCGGTCACTGCTGGTATTTTGCTCTCTTCGTACTATATTTTGGTTTTTTTGGGATTCTTGAATATGAATTTTGTTGTTTATTTACGCGATTCTTTAGGTATGGCCATTTTTGACACCATGAAGCATATCCGCCCCGATGTTTCTACTGTATGCGTCGGACTTGCTGCAAGGTAATCAGTTTATATTTAATATAACGTTATGTTATACTTTTAAATTTCTGTTTAATCAATAAAAATTATAAAATTTCTGTTTTATCAATAAAAATTATATTTTGACTTGTTTATTTTACAGTATGGGTGCTTTCCTGCTTGGTGCCGGCACAAAAGGTATTAATTTACTTTCGCTTTAATTACTTTATGATTTCAGTTACTGAAATATTATGTTTATCTCTTCAACAAAATGTAGGAAAAAGATATAGTCTTCCAAATTCAAGGATAATGATTCATCAACCTCTTGGAGGCGCACAAGGTGGACAAACTGATTTGGATATTCAGGTACGTCTTCTTTTGTCAGATTTTAAAAACTTAACACAAGATGTGTAATGAAATTACAATGTTTAGTGGTAACTAATGACGGCATTGTTTTTGCAGGCCAATGAAATGTTGCATCACAAGGCGAATTTGAATGGGTATCTGGCATACCACACGGGTCAAAGTCTTGACCGAATTAACCAAGACACGGACCGCGATTACTTCATGAGTGCCAAAGAAGCTAAAGAATATGGGCTTATAGATGGTGTCATTATGAATCCACTTAAAGCTCTCCAACCACTGGCAGCCGCTTAAGTAAGCATCAGTTATAATTTTGAACTGTGTAAACCAACGTTATTATTTGCTTCACTTAAGTAGTGTCTTCATAATGCTGTGTCAAGTTGGATATACTGTCGAATTATGTGAACCACATGAAGAGTAATGTTTTTCGTTGTAGTGTAATATTTTTCTCCATTGCTTGTAATGATGGATGTTCAATTTAAAACCAATCTTAAGTAGATAACTGCATGAACATGTATAGATATTGCTTTAAGTGTGATACATAAGATCAGTTTTTACGGCTTTTCTTTCTCTATCCCATTACTCAAAATGGGTTTAGTATTGAACACTTTTGAGGGTAAATTAAAATTTACACTTAGATTAATATCTGGTTTGACATTCAAATTTTGTAAGTTTGTAGTATTAGTAGGAAATGTTTTAACAAGTCTATACGATATTCTAGTTCTTGTTTGACTTTACACAGTTGTCAATTAGGAGTGTTGTTCGGGTACTTTAATTAGGTTTCGGGTTATTTGGGTTTTTGGTTATAGTGATCCAAGTTAGTTTCGGGTTAATCTCGGTCGGGTTGTTCGGTATTCAGGTTTCTAAGTAAAAGTTTGAAGCATACACCTAGATGGTGGTCAACTGGGTTGGGGTAGTCGAACTCGACTTCGTAAAGGCAGTCGACCTCGTATGAAATGAAGATGATGCATAGAAGTTTTAGTTATATAAGTAAGCTTCGTTGCAGAACTTTTAATGGCCATAGACCTCAGCTTGTATGTCATTTGAACTTATGAGAAAGCACAACGGATCTCTTGATGATATGAAGAGTCCCGATTAACCTTTTCTAAAACCATTTACCGATTCAAATTCCAACTCTTTGGTTCGGGTTAATTATTATACGGGTTTGGGTTAGTCGAGCTCCATCTTATTCGGGTTCATTAACACTTGGGTTCGGCTTGTGGTAAAAAACGACACCCCTAGCGTTGTAATCATAAAGTTATACAGGAAAGTAAAAGTAAGTGAGATTTGATTTTTATTCATTCATAGAAATTGTATATGATTCCTTGTATCAAATCAATATTGTCAATCACTCTTGTCTAAAACCTTAAAAAATATATTTAGAATGGAAAGATTCAGATTGAGAATAGGACCTAACCTTCACGTGAAAACAATGGAAAGATTCATGTTATTTGAGAATAGAATCTAACCTTTATGTGGGTGCTTTTCATTTGATTTCTGAGAGTTGAAAGAATTGAAACTGAAGTACTCGGGGAAGAGAAAACATGTAGAGAGAGAAAGACAAAGTGAGAGATGACCTCACTTTATGTTACTTTGCTGAATATACGTGGGCAATTAGGAAGGAGTGATAATTGAACAGTAACTATTGACATACCTAAAGTGTATTTGCACACTTTAGGGTTTATATACGATTCTTATAGGTCTATACATAACATATAGGTCTATACGTAGCGTATAGGGTTACATAAAAATCAGTGTATGACTGATGTCAGTTCTGGTCTGCTGCTCATATACGCCGCATATAGGCCTATATGCGGCGAGTATAGTGTTTTTTTTATAGAAACATTTATACAATATTAATCGTTTTAGCAAAGTTTTATAAAAAAATAAATAAGTTTTCTATTTTAAATAAATAAAAAAGTAAGTATTTCTTACAAACTTTTTTATACAACATTAATCATTTTTATACGATAAATATCGTATAGGTGTAGTATAGGTCACCTATTGATCTCGTATAAGCCTATAAGTGTGATATCGTATCGGATAGTGTAGTATATGTTCCGTATAGGTGTAGTATCGTATAGTATAGGTCCCGTATAAGCCTCGTATAGAACTATAGATGTATCGTAGGCATATACAAGACCTATAAGGGACCTATAGAGACTTGTACTACACGATATAATACGATACAATATTATAGGATACGATATAATACCCGTATAGGCCTATAGGTGTACTATAGTTCCCATATAGGATTATAGGTGTGGTTTAGGTCCCGTTTAGCCCTATAGGCATATACAACACCTATAGGAAACATATACGAGACTTACACTATACACTACACTATACGATACAATACGATACTATAGGATACCATACAACACTCGTATAAGCCTATAGGTATAGTATAGGTCCCTTATATGCCTATAGGTGTGGTTTAGGTCCTGTATAGGCCTATAGGCACATACAAAACCTATAGGGAACCCTTACGAGACTTATACTATAAACTATACGATATGATACTATACGATACGGTACGCTACAATATGATACGATACTATATGATACCATACAACACCCGTATAGGTGTAGTATAGGTCCCGTATAGGCCTATAGGCATATACAAGACCTATACGAGACTTATACTGTACACTATACTATACGATACTACATCCATAGGATTATACGAGGCCTAGACGAGGTTTATACGAGACTTATACCTTACGATACGATACTTAAAAATGATTTTTTAAAGTACTTATTATAGAACTTTGCTAAAACGATAAATAATGTATAAAACTGTTTCCTAAAAAAACCCCTTTATATACGCTGCGTATAGGCCTATAAGCAGCGTATATAAAGGGTAAAAAAGACAATTTTACCAAAGTTTTGAGGTAAAAAAAACTACCCTTTATATACGCTGCGTAGACGCGACATATATAAAGGGTCAAAAAGACAATTTTACCCCTGGGTTGGGCTGCGTATAGCTAGGGGTGTTCATGAGCCGATCCGATCCGGGCGAGGGTCTGCTCGTGCTCGGATTGAATTACAACCGATCGGATCGGATCGATTTTGCAAAACCGAGCACAAAAGTGATGCTCGTGCTCGGTTCGAATTTTAATCGAGCGGATCGTTTTCGCTCGGTTTTGCTCATCACCTGAATTAAAACATGTGCAGCAACAAAAAAAAAAAAACTGAAATCAAGACTATTACATTCAACAAAAGCCAATCCTAACTTAATTAAAACATGTCTAACACGTTACTAACAAAAGCAATACATAACTGAAATCATGATCCTAAAAATGTTCTTAACAATATCAAATCTGAAGCACAAAATAAAGTGCGAAATACAAATCGTCATTTAGCTCAAAAGCCATAAACATCTTCTTAAAGCTTGATCATCTCCATCCACAAAATTTCACTTCAAATCAACATATATAACCTATTAACACTAGCCATTAAGTTCTACACGTTACATAACAATTTTTATGGTTTGTTAATTATAAAAATACCTTTCATTTATTATCAGACCCGTCTGGAGTCAACACATTAATTTCCAATTTTTCTTCATCTCTTTTGTTTGTTAAAAAACAAAATACAAATGTTAAAAAAACATAATGTGTTCCAAAGCAGTAATACCTTAATTTCACATACATTGGTTTACATCTTTTTTTTTGAACAAGCACCTCCAGTCGCTGTATCAACCATATCGGTATCACCCGATTCATCAATTATTGAATTCGGGTCGTCCTCTCCATCACTCAAGTCAACATGAGCCGCCGGATTCTCGTTTGATTCTTTGTAAGAAGACATTCTATACAAAAACACAATTCTTAATAATAAGATTATGTAACCAAAATATATAAAAACACAATTCTTAATAATCAGATTACGTAACCAAAATATATAAAAACACAATTCTTAATAATCAAATTATGTAACCAACTGGGCTAAATCTCAACTTCAAACAATTTTCATTCTGGAATTTATTTATTATGTAACTGAAATATTACCTTATTCCCAAATCAGTTAAATACATGCCTTAATTCTTGTAGCTCAAGATTAAACACGTAAGAGCTGTTGTTTTCATCAAACAGTTCTTATGAAATCTGATTATTTCATCAAACAATTTCATGAGTTTAACATCATTCCATCTCCAAGTCCACACAGCTGACATTACAAATTACTACTTTATTATGATAAAATCGAACAGAAGTTACCTGATAACTTATAAAATCTGCTTAGAAGTTCTGCCGACGAGATTACTGCTTTATTCTGATAAAATCTGCTTAGAAGTTCTGCTTGCGAGATGAGGATGTATGACCGTATGAGCAGTGCCAACAAAAGGTTGAGGTATGACCGTATGAGCAGCCGTCGAGATCAGTTTGGGTAAGCTTCAAAAATTTGGTGATCTAAAAGAAGCGAGATTGAGGTATGACCGTATGAGACTATGAGCAGCGCCAACAAAAGTTTTTTTTTAGCTGCTGATTTGAATTTTTAGGAATTAGGGTTAGATCTTAGTATTGAATTGGGCTATAAGTATGTTTACTGGGCTTTTAATTTTTCTTGGGCTACCTATCTATATAACTATATATATGTATATATAAATCTTTAAAATCTATAATATATATTAATTCGAGCGAAACCGAACGATCAACGAGCGAGCGGACCTTTGCTCATGCTTGGCTCGTTTTCAAATCGAACCGAGTCGAGCGGCTCGTTTACAAACTGAGCGGGAATCGAACGAACATTTTTCGGGCATTTTTCGAGCGACCGTCGAGCAGTTTGGACAGCCCTATGTATAGCCTCCAATCCAGGGGTAAAATGGTCTTTTTACTTTACGCCGCGTATAGCCATGTATGTGGCGTATATATGGGGCAAGTTTGGTAAAAAAGATCATTTTACCCCTGTATTTGCGGCTATACACAACCCAAACCAGGGGTAAAATTGTCCTTTTGAACCTTTATATACGTCGCGTATAGGCCTATACGCAGCGAATATAAAGGGTGTTTTTTTAGAAACATTTATACAATTTAATCGTTTCAGCAAAGTTTTATAAAAAAATAAGTTTTGTATTTTAAATAAATAAAAAAGTAAGTATTTCTTACAAACTTTTTTATACAACATTGATCATTTTTATATGATAAATATCGTATCGTATAGGTGTAGTAAGGTCACCTATTGACCTCGTATAAGCCTATAAGTGTGATATCGTATAGTGTAGTATAGGTCCTGTATAGGTGTAGTAACGTATAGTATAGGTCCCATATAAACCTCGTATAGAACTATAGATGTAATATCGTAGGCATTATTTATCGTTTTAGAAAGGTTCTACAATAAGTACTTTAAAAAAACATTTTTAAGTATCGTATCGTATAGTATAAGTCTCGTATAGACATCGTATAGGCCTATGGATGTAGTATCGTATCATATCGTATAGTGTTGTATAAGTCTCATATAGACCAATATGATGCAGGCCCAAGTATAGAGGATCGGGCCATGACATTTCTGGAGGCCCATGATCGAGCTTCTAAGAGTGTTTTACGAAAACGAGCATAACTTTGGCTATGGGTCTCCGTTTTGGGAATTTGACCAGTCAAATCGAAGCTTGAAACGAGGAGCACGTCATGGGGCCTTGTCCAGGTTTCGGCCTTAAAAACGAGTTCTAATGGCAGTTTTGGACACTTTTATGTTTTTTTCGGTGTTTTATGCATTTTGTTTTTAGGCTTGTGTTTGGCTCATGGCCTTTTTGTGGCCCATTTCGAATTTATGTCTTTATTTTTATGTTGCTCTTGTAATTTGGATGGTCAAAAATCAATTTCGAGTTTACTCACTTTTCACTTCAAATTCTCTGCCCTTTGGGTTGAATTTTGGGGTTTGAGGAAGATCATCACGGGTATTCGCAGAATCAACGTGATTTATTCTTCGTTACCATAACACCGCTACATCACTATAGGTGTAGTATAGTATCATATCTTATCGTATCAAATAATGTAGTATAAGTATCGTATAGGTCCCCTATAGATCTTGTATATGCCTATAGGCCTATACAGGTGTTGTATGGTATCATATAGTATCGTATCGTATTGCATTGCATCGTATAGTATCATATCGTATAACGTATAGTATAGGTCCCGTATAGAACTCGTATAGAACTATAGATGTAGTATCATATCGTATCATATATCGTAGTATAACTTAAGTCACGTATATAGCATAGCGCAGCGTAGGCCTATACGGGACCTAAACTACACATATATGTCACACCCCTTTCAGCGGCGGAAGCACGAGGTGTGATCATGAAAGGTTCTCATTGCATACGAAGAGTAAACATGCTACATGCTCGTAAAATAACATTCAAATACCATAATTTGAAAACATACGTTAGCGTTTACATCGCTAGACAGCATAAAGACATTGTCTCAAAAGTTTACAACTTTATTTAAAGTTAAACACAAGCGACATCCACGAGCATAAGCAAGACCACGCGCACATCCGTCCTAGTTACCTGAAATACATGTGAGTTTTTGGAAAAACGTCAACATAAAGTTGGTGTGAATTCATGCAGTTTTGTGTTGAACACGTTTGTATACTTTGTATGAAAACATAACGAGTATCTTGTGAAAATAAAGTATTCTTGTAGTGTAAACTGAATAAAGTATGCTTGTGGTATAAACCAAATAAGGTATTCTTGTGTAAATAAAGTATTCTTGTGGTATAAACCAAATAAGGTATTCTTGTGTAAATAAAGTATTCTTGTGGTGTAAACCAAATAAAGTATTCTTGTGTAAATAAAGTATTCTTGGGGTGTAAACCAAATAAAGTATTCTTGTGGTACAAACCAAATAAAGTATTCTTGTTTAGTTAATGGGTTGCAAGGCCATTAACGTGTGGCACAACATAGGAAGTCACCAAACCATAGGCATTTTTCTAGTTGTCGATTCACGACGGAGACACAAAAACACTCCTCGGTACTAGTGGTCACCAAGAGTGGGGCTGCCCGAGTACCCGTTAGATCTAACCTTTTGTTCTGCGGTCTAAGTATGTACACGATTAATGGTGCTTATGGTACCCTATTCGTGACACTATTTCTCGTTTATGATACCAAGTACCAATTCTCGTTTATTACACCAAGTATCAATTCTCGTTTATTATATCAAGTATCAATTCTCGTTTATTATACCCAGTATCAATTCTCGTTTATTATACCACGTAACATGTATTTCACCCCCGAGGTTATAAAACTGAAAACAGTTAAGAGAAAAGGGGGAGCATGAACTCACAACTTTGCGTTCCTAGCGTCGTAAACTCCACCGGATTTGCTTAATTAACGTCGTAACCTATACGCGTTTTCTTAACGTTAGCCACTAGACTTGTATCGCACAAGTACAGTCACTTTCTTTTGTGTATATATTCTTGTGTTAAAAATATTCCATATTTTTAACTACGTGTCTTACTTATATTATTTTCTTCAAAAATAAATATAAGTCTTTTGTGTTTTGCACTTTGCACCCGAATCATGTATCTTGTGTTTTGTATGTGTATTTCTATATTTCTACTCCTCATGAGTATTTAGTGTATTTTTAAGTCTTAATACACTAGCACGTTTAACACATACTATATACGCTTAGCACAAAATTTGGTGATAAAATAATATATATTTTTCTCTCAAAAATATATACTTATTATCCATTTTTATTCTTCAAGAAATCACCATTTCTTATCATCAAAAGTTAGGGAAACCTTGTTAATGCTTTTAAACACATTTTTAGGGAATAAGTTTCTCAAAAACTTATATTTTTCTAAGTGTCAAAATTTATAAAAATTTTGACAGAGTTTCCCCTAAAAATGGAGGTTTCCCACGTTTTCAAAACGTGTGTTTATTTTCTTTTAAATCATCAACAATCATCAACAATCAGCAACAACAATTATCAACAATAATCGTCAACAATAATCGCTAATTTCATGAACTTGAATATTTACAAAAATGTGTAGTAACTCACTAGCACATTTAGTAAGTCTTGTTATCTTTAAAAATAAGTTTAACTTCTTAAAAACTTTATTTTTAAAGAGTATGAAGTTTTACATCTTCTAGTCGGTTTTTACGAAAATTTTTTCTTTGTTAAAACCTTTGTTTCACAAGTATCCATACACTTGTTTGTTCACAAAAACCACTTTTGTTTGTGTAAGACCCGGTTTAGAACATGTGATTTCTTTAAAGTGTGGTTCTTCAAAAATACCACTTGCAGATACGTAGATCCGCTAGTTTTAAACACCAATGTACAGGTTAAATTACTTTTACACAAGTAAAATATTTTACACAAGTTCATGTCTCATGTGTGGTAGAGTTTCACCCTTTAACCCTTGTGTTAACTAAAAACGAGCTTATGTTAAGATCAACGATCTTACCAAACCGGGTTAAATGGTGATCCGAGCTACCATAACATAGATCGGGTCCAAACAATCATACATTTCAAATACTACAACATTTACACAACATATATGCTATTAACCACCATTTTATGTGTTTTTAGTAGACTTTTGATCATCATCTTTCATTTTAACGAGATTCAACCGACAATATTCCTTTTAACCACTTTAAATACGTTCAAGAACAAGTTTTAAACATTATACCTCTAGCTCAAGGCTAGGGAAGATCCTTGATGAAAAACGCGTGGATAAAAGCTAACGGTAGAGGTCCTTCGCCTTCCGTTTGCTCCAAGACTCCTAATATGTGACCCTTAACACTTGTGTGTGCTTGGAATGATGATGATCGAACTCGAAGATGGATGGTTGAATGAGGGGTGCTTGGCCGTAAGTTCTAGAGGGAGAAAGAGAGAGAGTTTTGTGGTGTTGGTGTGTGAAAGATCATGATCCTTGAGCTTTACTTATAGACCATGTTAAGGTTTTAACCAAAGTGTAACATGTTGGTCAAGTACTAGACATAATCTCTACTAAATCTATGAGAAGATTATGGAGGATCATGTGGAATATTTAACAAGATTTGGGTGGTGGGACCCCTTTATAACCGTCCACAATACAAGGGGGGGGGGGGGTAATGTGTAAATGTGAACTAATTAGTTACTTGTAATCCATAACCAAGTATATAGTTAAGTAGGTTAGTTACTAGCTATTTTAGTGAGTGTTAGGGTGTTCGGGGACCCTAACTAGCTCAGAAAAGATAATTAATGAAAATAACAATATTTTCATGTTCCGGGTATAGTCCGGTTGTTCGGTTACATACCGATTCGTTAAAGTGCTAAATTACACTTTTTAGTGTCGTTTAAGTACCTTTCTTGTACTCTCTCAATTCCCAACACTTAGGGAAATATTCTGGATAATAAAACGACATTTCTGCATAATATTCATGTGTCTAAATGCTGAATTATTGCTGATTTGTATAAATTCTGCACTTAAAGTGCGTTTCGGGTGCTTTTTAGTGCTTATTTTTGCTTCCGTAATGTCTATATATTAAACCCTTGTATGTACTCTTGGGTTTTAATGTACTTTTGTCGTCGGACCTACACCTAGGCCTCAATTATAATGTCTGACTGCTTTCTGCAGTTCAGTCGACACAGTGTGTCTTACCGGTGAGTTTACTATTGACGCAACGCTCTCGTTTATGCATAAAGCAAATATTTTGTAGTATACAACATGCATGAATTCACTTGTTTCTTGGGTGTTCAGCCATTGCTGACAATTAACTCATAATTGCAGTCATTAAGCAATAATTATAGTGTACGGAAATTACCGGTTTGTGCCAGTTGTCACAGTCTCCCCCCGTTAAAAGAATTTCGTCCCGAAATTCAGACTGAACTAACTCTCGCCGGAGTCTTCTTGAATAGGTGGGGATACTTTTTCTTGAACTGGTCTTCACGTTCCCATGTGTACTCGGGTCCGTGCTTAGAGCTCCAACGTACTTTGACAAGTTTCACACTGCTCCTCCTGGTCTTGTTGACTTTCCAGTCAGTAACCTCAACGGGTTGTTCTGTAAATCGGAGGGCTTCATCAATATGCACTTCATCCAACGGGATGGTCACGTTTTCTTGCGTTGGACTCTTCTTCAGGTTGGATACATGAAACGTATCATGTACTCCATTAAGTTCTGCCGGTAACTCCAACTTGTATGCCACGGTACCAATTCTTCTCAATATTCTGAATGGTCCGATGTATCGTGGATTCAACTTTCCACGCTTTCCAAATCTGACTACGCCCTTCCATGGTGAGACTTTTAACAACACTTTGTCTCCCACCTTGAAATCTACCGATTTTCTATTTGGATCCGCGTAGCTCTTTTGTCGCTCTCGAGCCGCCTTAATGCGCTCTCGGATCTGCGCAATCTTGTCGGTTGTCTCTTGTACAAGTTCAGGACCAACCATACGTTTATCTCCGGCATCTGCCCAACATAAGGGCGATCGGCATTTGCGGCCATACAGAGCTTCGAACGGCGCGGCTTTTATGCTCGTATGATAACTGTTATTGTAGGAAAACTCAACTAAAGGTAGATGAGTATCCCAGCTGCCGCCTAGGTCCATGACACATGCGCGAAGCATATCTTCTAACGTTTGTATAGTCCGTTCGCTCTGGCCGTCTGTTTGTGGGTGGAATGCCGTGCTCAGATCTAACTGAGATCCAAAGGCTTCCTGAAATGATTGCCAGATTCTTGAGACGAAGCGTCCATCTCTGTCTGAAATGATTGAGATTGGCACTCCATGACGTGCCACAATTTCTCTTAAGTATATCTCTGCCAGCTTTCCAGTGCTATCCTTCTCTCGGATTGGTAGGAAATGCGCAGACTTCGTTAATCGATCAACGATTACCCATATCATATCGTGCCCTCTCGGGGTCCTGGGTAACTTCGTTATGAAGTCCATCGAGATTTGTTCCCACTTCCACACGGGAATCTCTGGTTGTTGTAGTAGGCCGGACGGTTTCTGATATTCGGCCTTAACCTTCGCACAGGTTAGGCATTTTCCAACATAGACAACAACGTCGCTTTTGAGTCTCGGCCACCAATAGTACTCTTTCAAGTCTTGGTACATCTTGTCCGATCCTGGATGGATCGAATATCTCGATTTGTGGGCTTCATTAAGGATGACTTCTCGTATGCCACCATAGAGTGGAACCCAAATACGCTTCTTGAAGTATAAGGCTCCCTCTTCATTTGGCACCATGTATTTCAATGCACCCCGGAGGTATTCAGCTTTACGGTTCTCTTCTTTAAGAGCTTCTTGTTGTGCATCCCGAATGCGTGCAGTGAGGTTCGTTCGAATCGTCATTTCCAATGCTCGAACCCTTAGGGTCTTAACCCTTTCCTTTCGGCTCAACGCGTCTGCTACAACGTTTGCCTTTCCAGGATGGTACTTAATCTCACAGTCATAATCATTCAGCAGCTCGACCCAACGTCGCTGGCGCATATTTAATTCCTTCTGATCAAATATGTGTTGTAAGCTTTTGTGATCTGTGAAGATTGTACATCGAGTACCATATAAATAATGTCGCCAAATCTTCAAGGCGAATACCACTGCACCCAGCTCCAGGTCGTGAGTGGTATAATTTCTCTCGTGAACCTTCAGTTGTCTTGAAGCGTAAGCGATGACTTTTTGGCGTTGCATGAGCACGCAACCCAAGCCTTGTCGTGAGGCGTCGCAGTATACCACGAAGTCTTCAGTGCCTTCGGGTAACGATAGTATCGGTGCATCGCAGAGCTTGTTCTTAAGTAGCTGAAAGACTTCTTCTTGTTTGTGACCCCAGTCGTACTTCTTGTCTTTCTGAGTCAGGGTCGTTAGCGGTTGAGCTATCTTCGAGAAATTCTCAATGAATCGCCGATAGTAGCCCGCTAAGCCCAAAAATTGACGAACTTCAGTTGGGGTCTTGGGAGCTTCCCAATTCTTTATTGCTTCTATCTTGGACGGGTCTACATGAATGCCTTTCTCATTCACCAAGTGACCAAGAAATTGTACTTCGCGAATCCAGAATTCGCATTTCGAGAACTTTGCATAAAGTTTCTCTTTCTTCAGTAGCTCCAAGATGGTTCTGAGATGTTGCTCGTGCTCTTCTTTCGTTCGCGAGTAAATCAGGATATCATCGATAAATACAATCACGAATTTATCGAGATATGGTTTGCACACGCGGTTCATTAGATCCATAAAGACCGCTGGTGCATTCGTCAGTCCAAATGGCATCACAAGAAATTCGTAGTGCCCATAGCGCGTTCTGAATGCAGTCTTTGACACGCTTTCATCTTGGATTCTCAGCTGATGGTATCCAGATCGAAGGTCGATCTTGGAATAGTAGCTCGATCCTTGCAGTTGATCAAATAAATCATCAATCCTTGGTAGCGGATACCGATTCCTGATTGTGAGCTTGTTCAGTTCCCTGTAATCGATACACATCCGCAGTGTTCCATCCTTCTTCTTCACGAATAATACTGGAGCTCCCCAGGGTGAGAAGCTTGGTCTTATGAATCCTTTATCCAACAACTCCTGGAGCTGTGTAGATAATTCTTGCATTTCGGATGGTGCAAGTCGATAGGGTGCCTTGGCTACAGGAGCAGCTCCTGGGACCAAGTCTATACGGAATTCGACTTGTCGTTGCGGAGGTAATCCTGGCAGATCTTCAGGGAACACATCAGGAAATTCCTTCACCACAGGAATGTCTTCGAGTTTTGGCTCCACAGCCTTCTTGTCTAGAACGTGTGCTAGGAAAGCGACACATCCTTTCCTTAAGCACTTCTGTGCCTTCATACAGCTGATGATTCGAAGAGGCGCGTCTCGTTTTTCTCCATGCACGATGAGAGTTTCATCATTCGCTAGAGGGATGCGAATGATTTTCTCATGACAGATAACTTCAGCTCTGTTCTTGGACAACCAGTCCATTCCGACCACTACATCGAAGCTACCCAATTGAATAGGCAAGAGGTCGATGCTAAATCTCCGTTCTCCAAGTTCCAATGTGCAACCTCTAACAACTTCGCCCGACTCAACAAGTTTACCATTGGCTAGCTCTATGGAATAAGGTATTTCTAATCTACTAGATTCTATACCAAGTATGCGTTTAAATTCCACAGACATGAAGCTATAATCGGCGCCAGTGTCGAATAATATGGATGCAAAGTGATTGTTAATGAGAAACGTACCGGTGACCACGTTTGGGTCCTCGCGTGCGTTCTTTGCTCCAATCACAAATGCTCGAGCCTGAGCAGTGTTTCCTTTTGGACAATCTTTCATGAAATGTTCGTTGCTTCCACAACTGAAGCATCCTTGATTTCGCCCAGCTCCATTCCCAGTTCGGTTACCATTGCCATTCCCATTTCCACCATTGTTTCTATTACCAGTATCGTTGCGGTTTCCATTCCCATTCCTTCCTTTACTCCAACAATCCTCAGCATAGTGACCCAACTTTCCACATTTATCGCATTTTGGAACGCGACAAACCCCTTCGTGGTGACGCTTGCAATTGTTGCAAAGGGGCCGAGTGCCCAGGTACCTCTTGGCAGAAGCGTCATTCATGGCTGCAAGAGATTTCGCCCCCTGCGGCGGGTTAGTGTCACACTTCTTGTTGGAACCCCTGTTGTTACGAGTTGCTTGACTCAGGTTTGCATGTTTTCTTTTCTTGTCACCGGACAACTCAGCATGTGTCTCGGTATTTTCTGTTGGGTTCAGTGAGAGCTTCTTCATACGAACACAATCTTCAGTCAGGCTGACAGCCAGAGTTACAGCCTCGGTGATTGTTTGTGGTTTGGCCGCCGTTACCATGCCACGAAATTCTGAGGCCAGTCCCCAAATGTAGCGTTCCACACGCTTAAATTCAGGAGTCACCATGTAGGGAAGCACTCTAGACAGATCGTGGAACCTTCGAGTATAACCATTTATGTCAGCACCTTCCATGGTCAGGTGCCAGAACTCTGTCTCCAGCCTTTGGAGTTCGGCACGAGAGCAGTACTTCTCTCTCATCCTTTCCTTCAGTTCCTCCCAAGTTAGGCCATAAGCGGCATCATCACCCAAGGTTTGGGCTTGTAGGTTCCACCAAGTCAGAGCTTCATCGACGAATAACCCAGTAGCAAAAGTGACTTGTTGATCCGCGGTACACTTGCTCATGCGGAAAGTAGCTTCAGTCTTCTCCGTCCAGCGCACAAATGCTACTGCACCTCCTGTGCCGTCATAGTTTATCGGCTTGCAGTCGAGGAACTGCTTGAAAGTGCAGCCTTGAGCTGCATTGCCTCCAGACGAATCTCCATTCCCATTACGCCTAGCGTTGCTTGGTCCTCCACTGTCTTGAGTTCGGTTCGCCTCGTACTGGGCGATAGCAGCGGAGATCCTTTCCTCTAGCAAAGCGTTCAGCTCTTCAGCAGTTCTTGGCAGTGGGGGAGGTGGAGGTTGATCATCATTGCGAGCATTCACAGTTTTCCTGGGTGCCATGTTCTGACAGAACATAACACAGCAGGGTTAGACATTTGTTTGATATCGTCACACTAGACTGTAGTATCATATATATTCACAGGTATATATACCACACAAGTGACATCAAACAATTATTACTCTAGCAGAGTACTTAGTAGGCTTGCACTGAGGGAATCTATACGTGACAAGACTTGCTGTGATTTCTGTGCACTGAATTCCATAATTATGTATGCATCCATAATTACGTAACTCCTTGCACAGTCCGCACAGTTCGTTTCATCCTCGTATTTCTTCCTTCAGATGGGCCATCGCTTTCATGTAAAGTCACATATACTTGTGACATTCTACTTCTAGTACATGCTAATTATCACAAATAATTGCAAGTAATTTCTAGTCAACGACAAGTGCTACTCAAGTGCACTCTAAGTCTCGTAGTGTCTTTTCTAGACTCATGTATACAGTTTCAGGCAGTGGATGTCGCGGGACGTTTTATGCAATGAAAACTCTTTGAAAATTGTTTTCGTGAATGGATCCTAGAGATTGTAGACTAGACTCGAGAATGAATCCTGGTTCACTACAATCGCAGCTCTGATACCAATCTGTCACACCCCTTTCAGCGGCGGAAGCACGAGGTGTGATCATGAAAGGTTCTCATTGCATACGAAGAGTAAACATGCTACATGCTCGTAAAATAACATTCAAATACCATAATTTGAAAACATACGTTAGCGTTTACATCGCTAGACAGCATAAAGACATTGTCTCAAAAGTTTACAACTTTATTTAAAGTTAAACACAAGCGACATCCACGAGCATAAGCAAGACCACGCGCACATCCGTCCTAGTTACCTGAAATACATGTGAGTTTTTGGAAAAACGTCAACATAAAGTTGGTGTGAATTCATGCAGTTTTGTGTTGAACACGTTTGTATACTTTGTATGAAAACATAACGAGTATCTTGTGAAAATAAAGTATTCTTGTAGTGTAAACTGAATAAAGTATGCTTGTGGTATAAACCAAATAAGGTATTCTTGTGTAAATAAAGTATTCTTGTGGTATAAACCAAATAAGGTATTCTTGTGTAAATAAAGTATTCTTGTGGTGTAAACCAAATAAAGTATTCTTGTGTAAATAAAGTATTCTTGGGGTCTAAACCAAATAAAGTATTCTTGTGGTACAAACCAAATAAAGTATTCTTGTTTAGTTAATGGGTTGCAAGGCCATTAACGTGTGGCACAACATAGGAAGTCACCAAACCATAGGCATTTTTCTAGTTGTCGATTCACGACGGAGACACAAAAACACTCCTCGGTACTAGTGGTCACCAAGAGTGGGGCTGCCCGAGTACCCGTTAGATCTAACCTTTTGTTCTGCGGTCTAAGTATGTACACGATTAATGGTGCTTATGGTACCCTATTCGTGACACTATTTCTCGTTTATGATACCAAGTACCAATTCTCGTTTATTACACCAAGTATCAATTCTCGTTTATTATATCAAGTATCAATTCTCGTTTATTATACCCAGTATCAATTCTCGTTTATTATACCACGTAACATGTATTTCACCCCCGAGGTTATAAAACTGAAAACAGTTAAGAGAAAAGGGGGAGCATGAACTCACAACTTTGCGTTCCTAGCGTCGTAAACTCCACCGGATTTGCTTAATTAACGTCGTAACCTATACGCGTTTTCTTAACGTTAGCCACTAGACTTGTATCGCACAAGTACAGTCACTTTCTTTTGTGTATATATTCTTGTGTTAAAAATATTCCATATTTTTAACTACGTGTCTTACTTATATTATTTTCTTCAAAAATAAATATAAGTCTTTTGTGTTTTGCACTTTGCACCCGAATCATGTATCTTGTGTTTTGTATGTGTATTTCTATATTTCTACTCCTCATGAGTATTTAGTGTATTTTTAAGTCTTAATACACTAGCACGTTTAACACATACTATATACGCTTAGCACAAAATTTGGTGATAAAATAATATATATTTTTCTCTCAAAAATATATACTTATTATCCATTTTTATTCTTCAAGAAATCACCATTTCTTATCATCAAAAGTTAGGGAAACCTTGTTAATGCTTTTAAACACATTTTTAGGGAATAAGTTTCTCAAAAACTTATATTTTTCTAAGTGTCAAAATTTATAAAAATTTTGACAGAGTTTCCCCTAAAAATGGAGGTTTCCCACGTTTTCAAAACGTGTGTTTATTTTCTTTTAAATCATCAACAATCATCAACAATCAGCAACAACAATTATCAACAATAATCGTCAACAATATTCACTAATTTCATGAACTTGAATATTTACAAAAATGTGTAGTAACTCACTAGCACATTTAGTAAGTCTTGTTATCTTTAAAAATAAGTTTAACTTCTTAAAAACTTTATTTTTAAAGAGTATGAAGTTTTACATCTTCTAGTCGGTTTTTACGAAAATTTTTTCTTTGTTAAAACCTTTGTTTCACAAGTATCCATACACTTGTTTGTTCACAAAAACCACTTTTGTTTGTGTAAGACCCGGTTTAGAACATGTGATTTCTTTAAAGTGTGGTTCTTCAAAAATACCACTTGCAGATACGTAGATCCGCTAGTTTTAAACACCAATGTACAGGTTAAATTACTTTTACACAAGTAAAATATTTTACACAAGTTCATGTCTCATGTGTGGTAGAGTTTCACCCTTTAACCCTTGTGTTAACTAAAAACGAGCTTATGTTAAGATCAACGATCTTACCAAACCGGGTTAAATGGTGATCCGAGCTACCATAACATAGATCGGGTCCAAACAATCATACATTTCAAATACTACAACATTTACACAACATATATGCTATTAACCACCATTTTATGTGTTTTTAGTAGACTTTTGATCATCATCTTTCATTTTAACGAGATTCAACCGACAATATTCCTTTTAACCACTTTAAATACGTTCAAGAACAAGTTTTAAACATTATACCTCTAGCTCAAGGCTAGGGAAGATCCTTGATGAAAAACGCGTGGATAAAAGCTAACGGTAGAGGTCCTTCGCCTTCCGTTTGCTCCAAGACTCCTAATATGTGACCCTTAACACTTGTGTGTGCTTGGAATGATGATGATCGAACTCGAAGATGGATGGTTGAATGAGGGGTGCTTGGTCGTAAGTTCTAGAGGGAGAAAGAGAGAGAGTTTTGTGGTGTTGGTGTGTGAAAGATCATGATCCTTGAGCTTTACTTATAGACCATGTTAAGGTTTTAACCAAAGTGTAACATGTTGGTCAAGTACTAGACATAATCTCTACTAAATCTATGAGAAGATTATGGAGGATCATGTGGAATATTTAACAAGATTTGGGTGGTGGGACCCCTTTATAACCGTCCACAATACAAGGGGGGGGGGGGTAATGTGTAAATGTGAACTAATTAGTTACTTGTAATCCATAACCAAGTATATAGTTAAGTAGGTTAGTTACTAGCTATTTTAGTGAGTGTTAGGGTGTTCGGGGACCCTAACTAGCTCAGAAAAGATAATTAATGAAAATAACAATATTTTCATGTTCCGGGTATAGTCCGGTTGTTCGGTTACATACCGATTCGTTAAAGTGCTAAATTACACTTTTTAGTGTCGTTTAAGTACCTTTCTTGTACTCTCTCAATTCCCAACACTTAGGGAAATATTCTGGATAATAAAACGACATTTCTGCATAATATTCATGTGTCTAAATGCTGAATTATTGCTGATTTGTATAAATTCTGCACTTAAAGTGCGTTTCGGGTGCTTTTTAGTGCTTATTTTTGCTTCCGTAATGTCTATATATTAAACCCTTGTATGTACTCTTGGGTTTTAATGTACTTTTGTCGTCGGACCTACACCTAGGCCTCAATTATAATGTCTGACTGCTTTCTACAGTTCAGTCGACACAGTGTGTCTTACCGGTGAGTTTACTATTGACGCAACGCTCTCGTTTATGCATAAAGCAAATATTTTGTAGTATACAACATGCATGAATTCACTTGTTTCTTGGGTGTTCAGCCATTGCTGACAATTAACTCATAATTGCAGTCATTAAGCAATAATTATAGTGTACGGAAATTACCGGTTTGTGCCAGTTGTCACAATATAGTCCTATACGGGACTTATACTACACCTATAGGCCTACATGGGCCTATACTACATCCATAGGCCTATACAAGAACTATATAAGCCTATAAGGGACCTATACAAGACTTATACTACACCATATGATACGATACTACACCTACAGGCCTATACGAGACGATACTACACATATATGCCTATACATGACTTATACTACACTATACCATGCGATTCGATAGGATACAATATTATGTTACACGCATAGGCCTATACGAGATTTATACTACACTATATAATACGATACTACATCCATAGACCTATACGAGACCTATATTATACTATACGATAGAATACTTAACAATGTATTTTACTACACTATACGATACGATAGGATACAATATTATATTACACGTATAGGCCTATACGAGATTTATACTACACTATATGTACGATACTACATCCATAAGTCTATACGAGACCTCTATTATACTATACGATATAGTACTTAATAATGTTTTTTATTTATCTATTTTTAAAAATTACTTATTATAAAAGTTTGCTAAAACGATAAATAATGTATAACAATGTTTCTTTTAAAAAAACACCCTTTATATACGCTGCGTATAGGCCTATACGCGGCGTATATAAATGGAAAAATTCCCACATCATATCAGAGATTCGAGATTCTCTTGGAAATTGAAAAAGGTGGCTATACACCGCGTATAGATCTATACGCCGCGTATAGATCTATACGCGGCGTATATAAAGCTAGGGTTTGGTGTGCAAATAGGTATTTTAGTGTGCAAATATGTACACCCGAATTAATATACAGGAAATATATATTTTCTACCATTGCATACCAATCATCAAATACAAAACAAAAGATTTTCATCGACGGTAAACCCTTAATGAAGGTGGTTCACGACTCTAATTCGTTGGAAAATACGATGTGGGTAATGTATTAACCAACAGGTTACCGATTAAATTTCCGAGGGACCAACAACTGTGTATTCAGTCATGACAGTCATGACGGATTACCAACTACTATGTCGAACAACTATGTTAGCGTCGCACTTGAACTTCTTTTCCATAGGGTGGTAGGTGCGCCCTTCGCTGAACCCTTCGGTGATTCTTTTGCCGATCGGGGAAACGCCGCCGGGGTTGTTCGGTATTCGATGAATAGGTTGCACGGTAACTAGTCACTGAGTGAAAAATCCAACTGTTGGTAAATTACGACCGTTGGGATAAACAAAAAAATGACTATTGCACAATTAAATAATATTTGTTTTATTTTATAAAACCCACACATTTCAATCTTTTCACACCACTCTTACTACAATCTTAAATTTCTACACACCATGGATAAAGAAAACAAAGGTGAAGCAAAGAAAAAAAGGTTCCGCTAGCCGAGGATCGGGTTCAAACCAAAGAGGACGCGTGTCGCAAATGAGACGAGGCGGTTCTAATGGTCCGAGTGCACCGTTTCAAACCCCATACGAATATTCAACAAACTCTCAACCCCAATATTTTTACCCCCAAGCTTCACAACCAACTTTTTATAACACCCAACCCCAACCTAATTTTCCGCGACGATTATTTTCACACCCACACGGTCCAATGATGGTCGCACCCGGCATGTACGAATACTCCATGGAAGCGCAAAACTCATTCGATCCGTTTGCATTTAGGAGCCCACCAATTCAATCACCAAGAGAGAATGTCGAGCGCTCACTTCCGATCTACTGCAATGACAATGAGGACCAAGATGTAGAGGTTGTCCCCGAAACACAACATTTGGATGAAGAAATTGGCGAAGACGAAGAAGAATATGAGGTGGAAGACGAAGATGCTGGTGAAGCTAGTTAGCCGAAAGAAAATGGGGGAAGGCGGAGCGTCAATCTTGGACGAAAAAACAAGAAGAGGCCTTAGCCAAGGCATGAGTTCATTGTTCTTTAACCACGCAAATAGGTAACCAACAAATTAGACAATTTTTGGAGAAAAGTTGTCGAGAATTACAACACAACGGTCGGTGGAAGTACACAAACCGTTCATCAAGTACGTTCAAAATGGCTCCCTATGTTGAAGAAGATAAACTACTTCAATGGCCTTCGGCATCAAGCAGTATATTTTTTTTAACTTTATAAAATATTATCTATAACATTGTTTTTGTTTTTATATTTTACTTTATATTTGTTATATATGTAAGATCGTATTCGTGGTAGCGGGTGTGGCAACGTCGATGTCATGAATAGGGCTTTAAAAGATTACCAATCAAAATTTCTGATTGGTTTTCATCATGTTGAGACGTGGGAGGTTGTTAATAAACATGACAAATGGGCCCCGGTACCATTGTTGGGTGAAGATAGTGGTAGTTCGGGCCAAAAAAGAAAGTCGTCGAATTCAGGTAACTATAATGCGGGTACACCGGGAACTGAGTTCACTAGCGGTATACCCGACATAAACCTAGTCCCCTCACCAACAAGACCAAGAAAGAAAGATAAGAGAGCCGCAACACCATCGATAGTGAAACGACTTTGACCGAGAAGCTTTCACAATATAACCTTATGAAAGAAGCAAACCAAGCACGAGTGATAGAGTTGTCGAATATAAAAAAAGAAACGTGAAGAAGACACCATAGCGTTAGTGGCGGAACAACGCGAGGCGGTGAAACAACTTTTGTATGATTGGGATATGGAGACGTTTACTAAGCCACACAACCATGCTTCACCCGAGTGCCGTTTATTCTAGCCCGGAAACAGGAGACCGTGAAAAAATATAATTGGCGATGCCATTTCTAAATTTTTAGTTTTATTGTTTATGTTTTAATTTTATTTAATGTGTTTTTTTAATTAAATGTAATTTTATTTTGTTTAGGAAAAATTACAAGTTTTGTCCTTTATCTTTATAGTACTTTACAGGCGGTGTCCTTTTTTTCAAATGTTGACAGGCGGTGTCCTTTAGTAGGTATTTTGTTGCAAGTTTTGTCCTTTACACCCAACTCAGTTAAAAAACTCAGTTAATTTGTGGCACATGATAAGCACATGAGGGTAATTATGTCTTTCTATGTTATATCTTCTTCCCCCTGGTTATATCTTCCTCCACTCTTCTCCATAAACCCTAATTTCCTCCAATCTTCTCCATCTCTTCTCCATCTCTTTCTATGTTATATCTTCTTCCCCCTGGTTGTTCATCATCACCATCGATTCATGCCCACCGTAGGTGAACGGAGGGGTAGTGGGTGAACGGAGGGTGGAGATGACGACGATGATGTTTTGAAGACGAAGGTGGAGGTGGCCGATGGCGGCGCTGGTTCGTTTGAAGACGATGATGTTTTGAAAACGATGATGTCTTGAAGATGAAGGTGGAGGTGGCCGACGATATTGATGATGACACGAGGGTGGAGATGACGACGATCTGTTCAATCGTTTCCCCCAATTTGGATCCTAGGGTTTCGGGCAATCCCGATCTGGTTCGTTTCTTGCTGCCGTTTCTCCGATCTGAAACAATTTACATGATTCGACGAAGTTTTTGAAGTAGCATACTGATTTTGTGTTATTTTAGCTTCTAGTTTACCATCGATTCATGCCCACCATTGATTCATGCCCACTGCGGCTCGGGTGGAGGTGAACGGAGGGGTAGTGGGTGGTTGATGTGGCGGCGCTAAGGCGGTGAAGATGGTGGTGAACTGCCGTCGTTGTTTCTGGTCTTCAGGTGCGGCGGCCACCGTAGGGTGGAACATCTGGTCTTCTGATTTAAACGATGAAGGGTGGAACATTAGATGGTGGTTTCGGTTAAACGATGAAATTGGTGATTGATGAAAATTGGGGGAAATTGGAGTTGTACATTAGATGGTTCAAAGGAAGGATGTTGATGAAATCGGCGATGTAATTGGAGTTGTACATATCTGTTCGTATCATTATGAGTAGATAAGTTCATACATTTGCTTTTGGTTTACATCAGGTTCTTATCCTCATGAATTTTCAATTGTTGTAATGGAATTAGTCCTTAATTTAAAGTTGCCGGTGGTGGTTGATGATGGCAGGTGGTGATTAATAATAATAATAATAATAAATCTTAAAAAATGTTTTGTTTTAGGAAAAATTACAAGTTTTGTCCTTTAAATAAGTAAAAAGACTAAACTACCCTTGGGTAATCAGATTTAACAAAAAAATCTAACTAGGTTAGGCTCAAAGGACAAAACTTGCAACAAAATTCCCTATAAAGGACACCGCCTGTAAAGTACCCTAAAGATAAAGGACAAAACTTGTAATTTATCCTTTTGTTTAATACATGTTTTATTTATTTTTAATGCATAATTTCTAGAAATAAAAAATATATAAAAAAAGAAATGGATTCCCACGTGTTTGGCCCCCCTAGTGATTGAGTGTAAAATAGAGAGTGAAGAGGGGGGTTGACATGACAAAAGGTGATTGGCTAGGTGAAAAGTTTACCACTCTCCATGTGTTTGAGCACCCATTCCAATCATTGTGTCATCAACGGAACCACCCTATCATATCCATCTCCACTAGGCTATAATTCCTATATACCAATTCTGGAGAAAACCCAATAAATCTGGGAAACCCCCTTGTAGGAATCGAACTCAGGACATAATGGTTCCTAAGTGTTATCCCACCCCTAAGAGGGAAGTAGGCTATAATGACATAACCAATTAATCTACTTCTAATACTATATCACTGTATAGTGTATGTAGTGTTGAGTCCATTGGTGGTCACCGCTAAACGAAATGTTGGTGTGATAGATCGTCCGTGATACACGTTTTTGTGCATTTACAAGAAAGTGGCTGCATCTCACATAATAAATGCTTTCTAAAAAGGACTTCTTAAAAGTGGCTATATGATTGTATATTGCATATGCTCCAATCATCCATGAAGCACATGTAAACTTATTTGGAGCTTTTAGATTTGGCATTTAACAAAAAAGGGGAATCTCGCTAGTGCTAAGAAATCAACAAAACCAAAAATGTTTGTCGCCACTAATATTGATTCAGTTCTACCACATGAACAACCAAAACCCTTTTTTATAGTGCACCAACTTAACCTCTTGATTATGTTATCTTTAAATCATCAAAAACACAAAACATCTTGGAACCAACAATGATCCACAAAATTAGCATTATAATTAATATATCTACACTAAGTGCCTCTAGTTTAGAGGGATTATTATATATTATTGCTACTAACTAACTTCAAATAACAAACAACTACATTTAGTTACATATTTGCTTCTCACCCTTAATCAAGAAGGTTGAACAAGAACTCTCTCCTCAAAGAAATTACTTCTCATGATGCTTTTGAATGATGAGGAAGACATTGGTAGCTCTTCAAGTTCATCGTAGAAGTCGTTTTCTTCGGTTTTCGTTGTTGAAAAGTTCATGAGATCCGGATATGAAAGAGGTTCTTCATCAAAGTATGTATTTTCAAGAGTTACTGCTAATTGAGTTTCATCTTCTAGGGTCTTGATGTAGCAAAAACCATCATCTTTGGGCGTAATAACGGGTTTTTGCTCTTCGTTCTCTTGATCAGGTTCAAGAATGATGTTCATTTCAGGTTTTGAATCGGTTTTCGGCTGTTTGGAGAGATTAGGGTTTGGATGATTATGGGTAGAAGTGTAAGTGATGATGAGCATGGTTGAGTCTGTTCTACATATCTCCACTTGCTTCTTGGCTGAACAACTTTTTGATGTACTACATTTGTAGTATCCCCTGCAAAATTATTGAAAATGGAGAGGAAAGTTGCAAGTTTGTCAGCAATAATTGATGTTTCTTTAATAAAAAGGTTGGTGAAACTGAGTGATGGCTAAATGACCTATACTTTTTGGGATTCAGATTATATATATGCATGTACACATTTAACTCATATCATGTAGCTACTAACCATATGTCAGTCAATACCTAGTTAAACATATATACTAAATATGAGTATAGGGGTACTAAGTTTATTACAAAATCAGTTTTGAGTAAAAAAAATGAAAAAAAATAACCAAATCTCTTTTCTGAGTCCCTGTTGCATCTATCAAACACTATGTACAAGTGTATCATGTGTTCTGATGGGTTAAAAGGTAGCCAGATACACTAGGGTTTTCACTAGCAGACAGTTACACAAGCATGATTGGACTGATTTGAGTCAAAGTAGAAGCCTAGAACAGGAACAAAAAAAAAAAAACCAACTAGGGAAACCTGGAATCTATCACAGTTTTGTGAAATGTTAATGATTGTCACATGCTAAAAGTAGGATCAAGATGCCACCCTTTCTTCCCAAAATAGATCTTTTTTGAGTATGGAATATACTGAAAATAAATCTTGATTTACTACAAGAAAGTAAGAAACCATATATTAACATAAATTTCAAAATCAAGAACCTTGGATAAGGAGACCCTTTGATAGGTTTTTGACCATATTTCCTCCAAGACCAACAATCACAAGAAGGGTTTTGATCACTCTTCTTTTTTCCTTCAAGTTTCACTTTCACCACAGTCTTCTCAGCCACCTTTCTATCTTGCAAAAAGAACCAGAAAAAAAAAAGATGAAAACTTTTGTGCTTTTAAACCCATGTAAGTTAGAAAATACACTAAAAAAACCAAGAAAATCTTGATCTTGATGAGGGTGTACTTGCCTTTTCTTGGAAGCTTGAAAATCTTCCATTTTGATCTTGTTTATATGATGAGAAAACTGAAAAAGTGTTGTAGAATGGGTAAAAATGGAAGTAGGAAGAGGAGGAAAGCATTAAAGAAAGATAATTGATTAAGAGAGGAAGAAAAGGAAATAAAGCAATAAGATCCACATCATGCACTTCACCACTTCCGTCCACCCATGTGCAAATTACTTTAATACCCTTGTCCCCATGAACAGAATTTTTTATCCAAAATTTATAAAATATACAAGTGGCTATTTTTTTATTGTTTTTATTAAGTAGTAGTTGGGTGAGGTTAAATCCTCTAACAAACACATTGCAGGGTTCAATAATTTGAAGGCACCCACTTTTTTAGTCTATCAATCTAGCTTCTAGTTCTAGAATAACATGTCAGGACTCTTGATAAGTAGTTATATATGACAAATCACTTATGTACAATATTAGCATCATAATTTCAGTTTTGTTGGTTTATCTTTTATAGTAGGATATTTATTGTCTCATTTGTATATAAGTCTAGCGCTTGCATCATATCCTAATTGATATATATTAACAAATTACTATGTACAATATAGCAGTTTCATAATTTCAGGTTTGTTGGTTTATCTTTATGAGTGGGATATTTGTTTGTCTCACTTTGTATATTCGTCTAGCACTCATATCATATCATAATCAAATGATTAATATTATATCGTACAATATCATATTGTATTATGCTTATAATAGATTTCTACAATGTCGATAAAAAAGAAAACAGAATTCCCTAGGAACATGGGGCAAAGTGGATGGTATTACCACGTTAGTTAAAAATATGTCTGGGCGAGTCTAGTTTGGGCCGGTCTATGGGCCAAGGAGGTGCGGATATTCATTAGGATAGAAATGTTAGCAACATCAACATCAAACAATGTCTTCGAAAAGTTGCAGATGGCCACTTTACTGCAATGGTGAAAGTGTTATGCCCGTCTAGTGTCGCTCCATATAATGGTGATACCATGAAGGCTTTAGAGGCTAAACACCCGCACATGCCACCTCCAGCTATGCCAATTACCAAGAACCATGTATTCTAAGCCTCCCCTTGTAGCGATGATTGATAGTGTCATTGGTTGTTTCCTAAAGTAATTTCGTGTCGGGTGGCGTAGAGGCCATATTACATAGTGCCAACAGGGGTTTGTGTGGTCGTCACACTGATGGGTCTCTTTCTATGCTTAAAGTGGATTTTACTATTGCGTTTAATATGGTGGATAAACCAACCTTACTTCATGACGCCAGGTTCTATTTCTTTGTGGGTAGAATTCTTATACGGGTAACCATCACGACTGTGTCTTGGAGATGAGCATACATGGTCAATAGGGAGACCATTTGGGACCACTTCTTTTTGCACCCTCCGTGTGCATCAGATCAGAGATAAATGCAAGTTCTTTCTTCACTCTTAATATCTTGATGATGGGACTCTTAATGGAGATTCAGAAGAGGTGGCTAGAGTGTTGGATATTATTAGAGTGATGCGTCCATCTTTGGCTCCTGTTTTATATATAAAGAAAACTGAGTTATTTTGGCCTTCTTGTGATGGTAGGAAGTTTCGTGAGGGTTTATTCCTGATAGACACCAGGAGACCGTTATTAGGGGGTGAAGCTTTTGGGTGGGTGGGTGGTGGTGGTGGGTGTTAGGAGAGATGCATGGTTTAGTAGTGGGTTGGCAAAGAAAAGAGCTGCTAATGCTATTGATCTAATGCATCTTCTTCCAAAACTAGGTGACCCGCAGTGTGAGTTACTCTTGCTTAGATCCTGTATGGGTATTGCCAAAATTTTCTTTGGCTTGAGGATGTGCCAACCCGTACAGATGATGAAGGGAGTGTTGTTCTTTGACAAAGGACTTCACGAGGCGATTAAGGACATTGTAGTTTCTTGGAGGTCCTTTCTTTGGAGATTTTCGTTGGTGACTTGCTTCGTTATCAATTAAGTTTGGGGGTTTAGGGTTATATTCGTCAGTAGAGGCTTCATCCTAGGTCTTTGTAGCCTTGAGGTCCCAATCTTGGGTGCTTCAGGACCAAATCTTACGAGGGAGTGGTATATGTGCCATTGATTCTGATTATGGTTTTGCTTTGACTTGTCTTTTTTGATATGATTCCAAGCTTTGACTTCAGCTATTTCTCATACAAGGATACCACTCTTAAAAGCCCAACATGTATTGGCGAGTTCCCTTTTTAGTAAATTTGCCGAGGACATGGAAGCACACTTTGACATGACCATTAGACAAAAAGCCGTTTTAGAGTGTCTATGAGCACCACCTGCCTAAGACTTTATTCTTGCTATCCCTATAGATGGGCTAAGCCAAAGTATGTCACCGGTGGAGTATCATTCTATCCTTAAGTATTGCCTCATGATTCCTCTTTTTTCGATTGATGAGATATTCGCTGTTTATCTCAAGGTGTGTTTGGACCCATTTAGGGAGCATGCAATACATTGTAGAGAGCTAGCCGGGTTCAAGTACCGACATGATTTGGTTAGGGATATTCTTTATGACATATTTCGGCGTGCCATGATTTTTATTAAAAAAGAAGCACCTGTGAATTACTTGACCGATCCGTTGGAAGGGAGGTCAACACTCAAGACTAGCTGACATTTTGGTATTTGGATGGATGGGGGGGGGGGCATGCGTGTATGGGTCTAAGAGGGGTCTCCCTTCTTGTGAGTTTGGGGACTAATATTTTCATGGCGGGTCAGACTGCTTTAAATCCTGCTTCATGCAAGTGACCAAACACGAGAAAGCACGAATTGACAACCAACACGTGTTTGTACCATTTCCATTTGATGCTTTTGGTTTCCTTGCGTCTGAGGTTGTGAAGCTACTTAGTCGAGTCCATCGGGTCATCCATAGTAATGTTATGACCCCAAGATCTATGAATGTAGTTTTTAAAAGACTTAGTTTTGTTAGTCAAAAGTGCTAGCGATGCAGTTTTTATCCGTTTGCCTCAGTGGCGGGACTAGAAGAAAGATTTAGGGGTATCCCAAATTTTTTTTATCGTACATCATATACGATGTATTTTTTACAGTCCATTCATACAATAAAATACATAATAATAACAAAAAATAGTAACTAAACCCTAACCTAAAATCCAGTTTCATTCCTTTTGTGATAGAATACCTTTGCTCAGGCGGTGGCTGAACTTGAAACTTTTAACTAGGGCTCTCAATATAATTTTAACCTAATAATCATTAGTTGGTTAATGTATTCACTGATAATTTCTTTTTTCGATAATCTGCCTTTAACTCTATCTTTTTTTTTGTTATTATCTTATTGGGATTTAAGAATCTTAATAAAAACTTTAATGTTTGGTTACAATTCTAAAATTTATTTTTAGAGTAAACTGCCATTTTGGTCCATGAGGTTTGGTCAGTTTTGCCACTTTAGTGTAAATCTCAAAGTTTTTGTATCTGGGTCCCTGTGGTTTCATTTTTGTTGCCATTTTGGTCCAAAAATGAAATCAGACCAAATTCCCCTAATTAAACCCTTAAGTTTTGTCCTTTTCCTCAAGGGTATTTTAGTCATTATTATGAGTTTATAAAAGCACACCGATTTCTTCATCTTCCCCAAATTAAAGCAGCGCTCTCTCTCCTCTTCTCTCTAATCTGAAACTCCATCTCTCTCTTCTTTCTCTCTAATCTAAACTCACGGCGGCACCGCCTTACCACCGCCACCACAGCCACCATGGCAAGAGCTTTAGAGTCATCAGGGGGTTTTTCTTCATGAACAGGAGGTTAGATCGAGACAATGGCTTTGGCATCCTCCATCTCGGCAGTGACAGGTGCCTCCAGCAGGCACTCGGGTTGTGAGTGATGGTAAGTGAAACCACCCATATGTCTCTCCTCTCTTTCTAAAACCCATCCTCTTCACTCTCTAAAACTTCACACTAGAGATGATGGGTAATCAGTGGTGCAAAGATGGAGGTTGTGAGTGATGGTTAAATAGGGTTACAGTGAAGGTCGGGTTAACGTTTGGTTCAGGGGAAGTAGTTGGTGATCGTGTGGCGGCGGAATATGGAAGTTAGGGTTTCGCGTATGGGTAACCGGGTTAGGGTTTTTGGTGGTGGAGGGTGACGATTGTGGTGGAATTCAGTCGCAGTTGGGTGTAATGGGGTGGTGGTGGTGGTGGTATGGTGTAGCTGAACAAGTTGATCTGTTTCTTTGACTATTCTGCATTTAACTTTGGTATGGTTTTGGGAGTTCTTTATTTTCGCATATGGGTAACCGGGTTAGGGTTTTTGGTGGTGGAGGGTGGACGATTGTGGTGGAATTCAGTCGCAGGTGGGTGTAATGTGGTGGTGGTGGTGGCAGGTGGTGGTGGTATGGTGTAGCTGAACAAATTGCTCTGCATTTTTGCCATTTTTAATGATTTGTTATAATAAACTTATAATAATGACTAAAATACCCCTGAGGAAAAGAACAAAACTTAAGAGTTTAATTAGAGGGATCTGGTCTGATTTCACTTTTGGAACAAAATGACAACAAAAATGAAACCACAGGGACCCAGATACAAAAACTTTGAGATTTGGACTAAAGTGGCAAAACTGGCCAAACCTTAGGGACCAAAATGGCAGTTTACTCTTATTTTTATAAATACATCCTAAAAAAACAAATTCTAAAAGGTGTCAAATAATAAACGTTAAGAAAAAAACAAATTCTAAAGATATCAAATAATTAATAAACGTTAATAAAATAAAATTATAAACATAAATTCACTAGAAACAATAAATACACAATAAAATATTGCTTTGACGAACCAATGGGATGTAGAACTTGTTGTACTAGGCTTTTAAATTCGAAAAGAGAAATATGTAATTAAAAAGTTGTCATCTTCTTCCTTCTCTTGTTAGCTAGAGCTTCTTACCGGAAAAAAAACCCCACCTTCTTGCTATCCATCTTCTTCTGATCTCTTATCTCTCACTTTTACCATTCTCTCGTGGTTTCACGGATGTGCTTAGGAGTATCCTAATAAAGGGTATCCGATACATAAAAAACAGAGAAGAAAAACTAATATACTTTGTTAAGAAAGTTGAGGGGTATTTCGGGCAACCCCTGGTATAGCCATAGATCCGCCCCTGGTTTGCCTTCTATTTCGATATATTAGTTTGCTATTAGGATTTAAATATAAATATTATGAATATTAAATTAAGGGAAGATACAAAATGAAACATTAGATCTTAACTCTTATGATCAGTATACAATTACATTTGAATAGTGAAAACATTTTCATACAACCAAAAGATTCCATGCGGTTTATAATACTTTTTGACCCATTCTCTGAATGGCTGCAATGTTATCTTCATGCAAGGTTGTTGGGGAGCTTTTAATTTCTCAGAGCTACTTCATGTGTAATTTAAATTAATTTTAAATATTTAAAAGTGCGTACATGCCATTAAATAAGTTGTCGTTATGAGTTTCTAGAAGCTAAAGTAACATACAGTTTACCCAAAGTCATATAAAATAAGTTATGAACCATAAAAGTTAAAATTGTTTGATCTGTTGAAAGTGACTGTTTGTTGCAATATAATCGATTCATATTATTTACACTATAAACAGATTTAGGACAACACCACCCGACGACCCTTACCCTACTTTGCTTATTTTCCTTTGTTTTGTATATAATTTTGTATACATATATTCTGTATTTAATGTTTATTCTAATGAGATTTTTTTGGTTTACGATACTATTTTTTTTTATTAATTCTATGTTTTATTTATGTGCTTATTTTCTCTAAATAATTTCAAATTACTTAACAATCAAATATTTTGTGGGTGACGCGTTTGGTAAATGTCGTTGATTCGTCAGTAAGTATGCCATGGTAACAACCACTAATATTCGTCGTTGATCCATTGCTTAAACTATTTCCGGCGATCCCTTGGTTAATTTTGTCAGTAAATGCATCACTCATGTCATGTTTTTGATGGAGTATTACCGACGGGACTCACCTTCAGGCTTACTGCCCTTAAAATGAGAATAAATCATTTTTTAACTAAAGGGACCATTTGTGTAAACGGTAGAAATAAATAAAAATAGAAGTATCCTCTTGAATCAGATTGCTGGTCACCTTCCGTGCTCTAGCGCCTTTTCCGGCTGACTTGGACTTTCGTCGTACACAATTTAACTAAAGGGACCATTTGTGTAAACGATAGAAATAAATAAAAATAGAAGTATCCTCTTGAATCAGATTGCTGGTCACCTTCCATGCTCTAGCGCCTTTTCCGGCTGACTTGGACTTTCGTCGTACACAAAACACCTTCGTCACCATACCGACCACCAGATCCACCTCTTGGACATCCGATTTTGGAATATCTGGTAGTTAATTAGACAGATAATTCTTTGAGTGGACTAATCATGTTTGTTCTATCAGGGTTAGGATCAAATACAAAGGATAAAATAAATAAGAAGTGTAAGAAGGATTCTAGTCCATTGATCTTAGATTTGAAGGGTTGAGATTGGTTGTAGGGAAAAGAAGATAATAGAAGGGCATAAAAGAAATCCTATATTTATGGATTTTCTCTCTCCACATGCAAGGCACATGCCAATTCCCCCATCGATTTAAAACGTCCATAACTTTTTCATACGACATTTTTTTTCAAAAAAAAATTCACCATAATAACGAGCGTTTTTTTTTATCTTTAATATGAGTACCATATTATCATATAAAAATAAAATAAAAATTTTCATTTTTACTGGGTTTTTTTGGCATTGTGTTAAAGGTTCAGGTCATTGTGTCTTTTAACTGGGTTTTGGTTAGTAGAGTTTCTATACATTGTGTTATTATCAAAACCTATAACACAATGTTAATTTGAGTTCTATCCATTGCGTTTTTATAAAAACCTATAACACAATATATGACACAATGAAGATTTTGTTATATCTGGGTTTTCTATAAATTGTGTTATTAGTTCAGGTCATTGTGTTTAATATGTTATTCATTGTGTTTTAATATATTGTCCATTGTGTTTTAATAATTTGTTCAATTTTTTATTATCTTGTTCATTGTGTTTTAGTTTGTTATGTATTGTGTTTTTAGTTTGTTTTTCATTGTCTTCATCTGCTATCCATTGTGTCTTTTATCTGCTGTCATTAATTGTGTCTTTTATCTGTTGTCATCAATTGTGTTTTTATTTAGTCTGATTCTTATTGTGTTATATGTTATCGCCATTGTGTTATACGTTATGGTCATTGTGTTTTAGTATGTTGTCCATTGTGTCTTTATCTGTTGTCATTGATTGTGTTTTTATTCTAATTTACATTGTGTTTTACATCATGTCCATTGTGTAATATGTTATTCATTGTGTTTTAATATGTTATCCATTGTGGTATAATAATTTGTTCAATTTTTTTATTATCTTGTTCATTGTGTTTTAGTTTGTTATGTATTGTGTTTTTAGTTTGTTTTTTATTGTGTCTTCATCTGCTCTCCATTGTGTCTTTTATTTGTTGTCATTAATTGTGTCTTTTATCTGTTGTCATCAATTGTGTTTTTATTTAGTCTGATTCTTATTGTGTTATACGTTATGTTCATTGTGTTTTAGTATGTTGTCCATTGTGTCTTTATCTATTGTTATTGATTGTGTTTTTATTCTAATTTACATTGTGTTTTACATCATGTCAATTGTGTAATATGTTATTCATTGTGTTTTAATATGTTGGCCATTGTGGTTTAATAATTTGTTCAATTTTTTTTATTATCTTGTTCATTGTGTTTTAGTTTGTTAAGTATTGTGTTTTTAGTTTGTTTTCCATTGTGTCTTCATCTGCTCTCCATTGTGTATTTTATTTGCTGTCATTAATTGTGTCTTTTATCTGTTGTCATCAATTGTGTTTTTATTTAGTCTGATTCTTATTGTGTTATATGTTATCGTCATTGTGTTATACGTTATGTTCATTGTGTTTTAGTATGTTGTCCATTATGTCTTTATCTGTTGTCATTGATTGTGCTTTTAATCTAATTTACATTGTGTTTTACATCACGTCCATTGTGTAATATGCAACTGGGTTTTTGAATTTTTTTTTGAAAAATATAACAATATGGTACTCATATTAAAGATAAAAAAACGCTCGATTTTATGGTATAATTTTTTTTTTAAAACAAATGATGTATAAAAAAGTTACGGACGTTTAAAAGTTAGGGGGGAAATAGCATGTGACTTGCATGTGCATATTCTCTTTCCTCTTGTAGACAAAATTACCCTTTCCATTTAATTACTCATATGACACTTGTCACTCTCTGGTGCCTTCTACCCTTCTTATTTTTAAATTTTTTGTATTATAACGTTCTATCAAATCAAGTGTTTTCTTTGAATCAAAAGATGACCATATTTTAACAATTTCATAATTCATTATACTTGGGACCACATATTAAAACAAACAACTTATAATAAAAATGATGGCACTTATTTTGCATGTGCAGAGAACAAAACACCACATCAACCGATTTTTTCAATTTGTTTTTTTTTTTGGTGATTTTGGTTGTAGACTTGTAGTGATTGGAACAACATTAGGTGATTAACTTTCTTTAAGAAAAGTTTAAGACTTCCAAATTTGGACCAAAGATTTAGTGAACAAATACAACAAGAAAAATGGTTCAAAAAATCCCGATTGAAAAAATATACCACAATAAAATGGTTTAAAAAATCTCGATTGAAAAAAATGATTTACCAGTCGGGGTACATAACCGGTGGGATTGCACAGAATAAAGCAAAATAGAGACGTTGCAGAGATTGAAAAAGGGTCTACATATTTACACACCTTAATGCCTATTTTAACACCCTTCAGGACGCCTCGTATAGACCTATACGAGGCGTATAAGGTTACTTTTCCGACCAGCTCTGCACCAAAGCACAATGTCAAATCAGTCACATCAGACGGGGAGTCTAGGTCTGTACGAGGGATGGATACGAGGCACTAAGACGCCTCGTATAGGCCTATACAAGGCGTCTTCAGTGACTGATTTACTATATATTTGACAAGTGACTTAAAGCTATACGAGGGGTCTAGAGCTATACGAGGCGTCTAAGACTTATGAAAAAGTGCAACATACAGTGTATGCTTTGTCCACCCCCGAGCATTCAACATTTAATTCTGCTTCATCTTTCTGCGTCTTCTTTCATTCTGCTTTGCATTTGTGTTCTTATCATCCCGAAGTGTTGAAATGTCATACTGGGACGACAACTATGTCTTCGGGCAGTATTATAGCTAGAACTGGGTGCCCGAAAGCGATCCGGTAACAGTACAGGTACTTAAATGTTTTAATTAGTTTTTGTTTTAGTTTATTATTTACTAATGATGATACGGTTCTATATTTTGGAGGAGTCTTGCGTTCCCGATTCTAATGAGCAAGAGGAGGTTGTGTCTAGTATACAAGGAGAACAAAACAAACCGTTTCTAGATTTGAACAATCATCCCCCTGTTGATGAAACAGCCCCTGTAGATGACTCATACCATGCTTGTCAACCAAGTTATCCGACGCAACAAGGGTATCCGGATTATAGATACGGGTGTGAATACGGAGGAGACGGTGGATACGGATGAGACGGTGGATACGGAGGAGACGGTGGATACGGAGGAGACGGTGGTTACAGAGGAGATGGTGGATACAGTGGATACGGAGGAGACGGTGGTTATGGTGGATATGGTAGATATGGTGGTGAGACACCTCCCATCCAGGACAGCCCGTACTTAAAAAAGCAGGTATTAATTACTATTTTTGTATTATTTAATTATTTTTATTATTATTAGTATTATTATTATTAGTATTATTATTATTTATTTATTAATTTATTAAAATTATTTATTATCATTGTTGATGTTACAGGTTTTCAACTCTTTAGATGAACTAAAGAATCGGATACAAGAAACAGCAAACGCGGATGGTTTCGTTATTGTCACCCGTCGATCAAAGAAAACCGGGGGAAGAATCGGGAGGGTATGGCTTGAATGTGATATCGTGGTGGTGAGCACCAGACTACAGCAACACTTAGAAAAGCCGGAAGCAAAAAAAACGGTTGCCCGTTTTACCTGCTGGCTGTGCGAAACCACCCGTATGAAACCTGGGAGATTAAAGACGGAAAAATTGAACATAACCACGAACTTTGTGAGGACCTGTCGGCCCACGCGTTTGTGCGAAGGTTTACTCCAAGCGAAATGAAACCGATCGAGCAGCTGACAGCTCAAAACATGGAGTCACGCAAAATATTTCAAACGATAAGGAAGCAGGACCCCGACAGGTTTCATGTTCTGAAAGACGTTCAAAACGTTGTGGCGAAGATTAGAGCCGAACAAAGACAAGGATTGACTCCCATGCAGTCACTGGAAAAACATACTGATAAACAACGACTTTATTTACGAGACACGGGAAGAACCCGGAACAGAGATCGTAACAGAGATCTTCTTTCTTCATCGGGACTCGAGATGCATGTGGCGTGCATTCCCCCACATCATGCTGATCGATGCGACGTACAAGACAAACATATACAATATGCCCTTTATCCAGATTGTTGGTATGACGCCTACCAACAAATCGTTTATTATCGCGCATGCCGTTGTTAGTAAAGAACGGGGTGATAACTTTGTGTGGGTGCTTCAGAGGGTCAAGTCAATGTTGGATGAAAGCATGGAGCCACGTGTGATTTTAACCGATAGAGACCTAGCCCTTATGGGCGCGTGTGCTAAAGTATTTCCAAACGCCTCTAGGCTTCTTTGCAGGTGGCACATACAACAGAATGTTATGAAGAACTGCAAGGGTGCCTTCACAGACGAAGACTGGAAGAAATTTTTGTCATTCTGGGGGACATTGATTGAGTCTCCATCCATACTCATCTACGAGTACCACTTGCGCAACATGCGACAACGACTTGTGGAGTGCAAACGTTCTAGTAAGTTTTTATAATAACATACGACTCACCTATGCAAATTTTATTAAATTATTTTTACGTTTTAGGAGTCTTCAAATACGTGTACGATAACTGGCTAAAAGACTATAAGGAGATGTTCGTCTTTGCGTGGACTGATAAGAGGCGCAACTTTGGTAATCGTACCACAAACAGAGTTGAGAGCAAACACGCCAACTTAAAGAGATACGTTGAAGATAGGAGCTCGCTCGACCGTATAGTTGGTTGTGTCCATGATATAGTTGAGACACAGTTCGGTGAAATAAGGAAGACTTTTCGAGATAGCATCGAAAAAACAATGACCCACCACAAACACCCGTTGTTTCAACACCTACTTGGTAAAGTATCCTATACAGCCCTTGACTTGTTGAGGGGAGAGGCAATTAGGAAGCTAGATGTCTTGGAGCGCTTTCATTCATCATGTGGTTGCCAAATGTGGCACAGCTGTGGGTTGCCCTGTGCTTGCAGGATAGAAAAGTACATGCTTGAAGGTAATAATTGTTAAACGTACAACACTTGTGTGATATATTTCCGTTAATCATGTGACTTAAACAATGTTGTTTTTAACCGTGCAGAGCGTCCGATTCAACTCGAAGACATAGACGTCTTCTGGCGGAAACTTAACTTCCAAAGTTGTAAATTGATAGACGATGACGTGGTCGAAGAGCTAAATATTGTTAGACAACAATTAGAGTCGCACCCCCCAGCTCAGCAAAAAATCCTGATGTCAAAGATTAACGCGGTGTTGACTCCAAAGAAATCTACCAAGAAACCACCGGTTGTCCAACAAAATACTCGTGGCCGACCAACAACAAAGCAGGTACAACAAAGGTTGGACAAGGCCTCTCGTATAGATGAAGAATTGAGGAGAAGCTCATTCGGTGATGCAAACACGTGCTTTGAAGGTTCCCGACAAAGTAAGTACGATAAACCTCGCCACAGCTCGTACGTTCCGTCACAGGCCTCTCAACAGTCGGTTATAAGGTCCCAAAAACCCAAAGCGAGCCTAAGCCGTTCAAAGAGTTCTAAGAAGAAAGAGACACGAGATGCTCACGGTTTTCCGTTAATCATTGGGGACGAGTACGTGGGAATCATCGAACAGTTTCAGGATGACATTCCGCTAGTGTTCCATCCGTACGTCTCGTGCATACGAGATGTGATGCCGGACGGCCATTGTGGGTTTCGGTTTGTGGCTGTGGGCTTAGGTATGGATCAGAGTTCATGGGGGCTCATTCGAAGGCACCTTGTCCAAGAAATGGATCAGAACAAATCGATCTGGTTCCCAATATTTGAAGCATGGGGTAAAGGTTATTTTTACACCCATCGTCAGGGCCTAATTTGGGATTCAGTGTCCGGTTGTGGGGGGGATCACTGGATGGACTTCCCCTTTGCAGGACTTCTTATTGCACAAACGTACGGTATCGGGGTGCACCTGTTAACGACAACCATGGGTGCGAGTTCCACTTTCTTCCCGATACTAAGTCCTCCGGCTAATCAACAACCATTGTTCATAACGCTTACACATGTAAACGAGAACCACTTCATACATGTTAAGCTGGAAGGGGATTATCCAATGCCACCAGCACACGGGCTATGGTTGACCCACCGAACACCCCATACGGAACAATGGGAAGATATGTACTTGCCACGTCTAGAATGGTATACATCGATAATGAATCCTCCGCCAAGATCAAACCCCAGTCTTAATTACATCGATAGTGATACGGAAGAATGATTTTTGTAATTTGAATGTATTTTTTTTATTAATTCCTATAATTTTCTACAATTTCTATAATTTTTTTTATAATTTGTATCATTTTTCTATAATTAAAACAGGTTAATATCATTTAAAAAATTACAAATATACGACGCGTATAGAGCTAGACGTGTCGTATAGATTTGCCCAAAAGACCATTTTGCCCCTGGTATGCCCCCAATCTAGGCTTATTTCAGGGGCTAAAAGGTCATTCTAGAATCAACAGACGCCTCGTATAGAGCTATACGAGTCGTCTATTTGAGCGGGTTTTTGAAATTTTGAATATTTGAAAATCAAAATTTGAATTTTTTGAATGAGGACGCCTCGTATAGAGCTATACGCGGCGTCAACAGTGTCGGCAACAATTCTTTTTTTTTAAATTTGAATTTTGAAAATATTTTATGTTAATTACCATTTTGCCCCTGAAAGTCCCTAGTATAGGCCTTTAACAGGGGGCTTAAAGGTAATTTTGAAATCCAGACGCCGCGTATAGAGCTATACGTGTCGTCTTTTGAGGCGACAACTTTTTTATGTTTTGTTTTTTAATTATGAAAAAATGTTTATTAAATTACCATTTTGCCCCTGTAAAGCCCTCAGTATAGGCTTTAGTCAGGGGCAAAATGGTAATTAACCATTCCATAAATATCTTTTTGGATTGGTTAATTACCATTTTGCCCCTGAATAATGCCTATACTGGGGGCATAACAGGGGCTAAATGGTCATTTAATAAAAAGATAGGACGACGCGTATAGCCCTATACGAGGCGTCTATGCCTCGTATAAGGCTGGGGGGGTCTAGACGAGGCTGGTTATAACCCCCAAACAAAAAACAAACAAACATACGGAGAATACGCCTCGGATACGTATTTCGACCGGATTTTCGAAGATTTGAAGCATCACCGGTACGTATTTCGCCCCGTAGTTTAGTATTTTTGCCACGTTTTTGCCTTTAGACCGTAGGTTTGCCCTGAAATTTGATTTTTGTGGGGTTTGGGGGTTTGAGTGTGAGGTTGAAGATGAATGGGGAAGAACAGGACGCCGAGTATAGCCCTATACGAGGGCTATACGAGGCTCTGTAAATTTTTTTTCTTATTAATTACTATTATTAGTATTATTATTATTATTATTGTTATTATTATTATTTATTTATTATTATTTATTTATTATTGTTAATATTTATTTATTATTATTATTATTGTTAATGTTGTTATTATTTTTGTTATTGTTATTGTTATTATTATTTATTAATTATTATTATTATTGGTATTATTATTGTTATTATTATTATTATTTATTTATTTATTATTATTATTTATTATTATTATTGTTATTGTTATTATTATTATTTATTAATTATTATTATTTATTAATTATTATTATTACTCTGATTTATTTATTAGTATTAGTATTATTATTGTTATTATTATTATTATTTATTTATTATTATTATTATTATTATTATTTATTATTATTATTATTGTTAATATTATTATTATTATTATTATTATTCGGATTTATTTATTATTGTTTTTATGCGTATATGTTTTTTATTTGCAGATTGATTATGGAGGATGAGATTGAGATAGAGCTTGAGGGGGGTCAGCCGGCTCAGCAGGTTCAGCCGGTTCAGCAGGGTCAGCCGGTTCAGGAGGGTCCACGACGGAGACGGCGGCCGCCTCTGGATACGCTGCAGGGTTGTCCGTATCTAGAGTTTCCCGCGGGCACCGATGCCGCCCGCCATTACCAGAAGCTTAGGAGGATGCACATTGGATCGCATGCATCGATCGACTGGGATGCGATGGACCAGCTTGCTGAGACGGCTAGAGTGCGTCGGTTTGTACCTCTCGATTCGCCGTGGCATCGTCTTTTTGATTTGGCGCACACGCCGACCTACAGGGAGCTGCTGGTCGAGTTCCTTTCGTCATTCACATTTCACCCTCCTGGGGTCCCAGTGCCGCTTCCGTACCCAGGTGCTCCCCCTCCGCCTGAGATTTCTTTCAGGCTCGCTGGCGTTTTGCGTACGATGACGCTAGCAGACTTTGCGGTGCGTTCTGGTTTATACATGCAGGGGGAGATCGAGACTGAGGTTTACACAGCGGGGCTAGTGGTGGTTGAAAAACCCATTCTTCTAGGGTTTTGGCAGGTGATTGCGGGGCCAGATCATTGGGAGCACGATAAGTCAAAGGGGAGGGTGTCGTTTGTTACGGACCCACTGTACAGGTACGTACGTTTATTACGGCAATTATTGTGATTATGTGCATTGTTTATTAATCTCTGTTTCTGTATTTCGCTAACACTATTTGCACCATTTGCTCGCTACTTCTATCTCAGCGCGCGGGTACAGCCGTGAGTGGTGTACGACCACAGATCTTTTTTTCCTTTATTGTTTGTTGTATAGGAGGCCGTGCGCGCTAGCACACGGTCTAGCCCAGTACTACGCCTCCGCCCATCACCGGCAGGAGCGCGGATTTTTGTATGGCGGGGCGTACGTGACCGTCATTGCCCGTTCATTTGGCCTCGTACTGCACGAGGACCCACATCTACAGACGCTGCCAGTCATGCCGACGCGGATGGGCATGCAGTCGCTGTGGGGGATGAAGGTAATCAAGAGGTTCGCAGATGGCCCGCGGTTTAAAAACCGCGACACCGGGGGCATATGGACAGAGGAGGCACTACCAGAGCATTTCGAGCCCGTTTATCCTCCTGTAGATCCTGCTGATGTAGTGCATGTGGAGGAGCCTCCGGAGGATGTAGACGGTGCAGCGGTGCCACAGCCACCTGCCGGGGCGCCTCAGTTTCCACGTCACGCTATTCCAGGTCGTGCCCCAGGAGCTGCGTTACATCCGGATATACGAGCCGAGCTTGACAGGCTCAACGATTTGTTAGGTTGGCTGGTACAGTGCGAGCAGGATAGACGAGAGAGAGAGGGATGGCCCCTGATACCGCTTCCACCGGCTCGAGCACCACATCAGCAGCAGCCACATCCAGATTCGGATTCGGATTTGGATGCATAGACCTGTTGTTGTTTTTATTTTTATTATGGATGTACAAACTTATCTTATATATTTTTGTTATGGATGTACAAAGTTATCTTATATATGTTATATTTTTGTTTGTTTTCAGTTATTCGGTTACCTAATGATTGTTGTCTTAAATTGAGATAATACGGAAACAAAATATGTTTTGAATATAATACGAAAACAATATTTGAACGAGATAAAATTTTAATGGGAAGAATAAAAAAGTAAAATGTTAAAAACATTAAAGAGCCGATTTAATCGGAAACAATATTTAATCGATATAATATATTTAAAGAGCCGATTTTTAAAATAGTTGATTTTTAAAAAACAAAAACTTTTTTATAGTGTAAAAAACAAAACTTTTTTTAAAAACAAAAAAAATTCAACCAAAAAACACATCTTCAAAAACTATCCAAAAAACCACACCAAAACCCACCAAAACACCCCTCATTTCAGCCAAAAAAAAAAAACCAACATTAGACGCCTCGTATAGGTCTATACCCTTCGTATAGGTTTCCTTAAACTTTGTGCCTGACATCCTCTGAGACCCCCTTGAATTCAGTGCTTAGACGCCTCGTATAGCCCTATACGAGGCGTCTAGGGCACAAAAGTGTCCAAATAGGCGCAGAGGGTGTCCAAATATCTCCAGCCTTGAAAAAATGATTTTTTAGATTTAAATACTCACTGACGGCAGAAAAACAATCTGCTTGATTACCGTAAATTTTAGAGATGAATTAGTAGGGCCAAATTTAAAGCTGATTTACGAATTTAGGGAAGACAGCTGAATATTGTCCGATTTTTGATAAGTTATTTCTTTTAGTAATAGTAATTTATACAAATAGCCCATGTATTTAAAATATAGTTAGGGGTGGGGGTGGTCATCACTCATCACTCACAACATCCAATCAAGTTCTACCATGTCATCAACCATTATTCCATCACTCATAACCTTTTTAGTGGTAATGGTCATCACTCACAACACCCAATAATAAACCCTCATACCCTCTCACATCCATTTATCACTCACAGCCCATCACTCGTTGATTTTATCACGCCAAACCTTCCATCACTCGTGGAATTAGTTGGTGGCGGTGGTAAGTTCCATGCTATCACGCGTGGATTTGTTCTATCACTCGCCCACCCCCACTGCCCTTACTTTACATATATTGTTATTTGGAGCCGGGGGTCTTACTGGAATCAACTTCTCTATTCCTACGAGTAGAGGTAAAGTTGTCTACATCTTACCCTCCTCAGACTCTACCTTAGCTTTCCTATTGGTGAAATTTACTGAATATGATGATGATGTCCTTGTGGTTATTAAAGGATAAAACTGTTACTGTTAGGATCTGAGGCTCTCATGATTGTGTTTGTTTGTATGTTTTGAACAAATCAAATAGATATGAACAGTTTAAGTGCAGCGGAAATGAAAACAAACTTTGTAAACACAATCAAAGGAGAAAATAGTATGATAAACAATTGCTTTCCATAGAATCAAAAGATTTACAAAACAAAGCAAAAGATTACAGATATGCTCACATACTAAGCTCCCCCTCAGCCTGATGCCCCAAAGTTGGTTGCACACAAGATGAAAGGATTAGACATGAGGAGAAGAACCCGCTCAGTCAATCAAATGTAACAGTACAGGGTACTGTTACATTTATAGGCAAACCAAACCACTGAGGAATCTCAGCTGACGTCACCATGAAAGCGACGTCTAACATCCTAACAAACTATATCTACTGTCCTCACACCAACTACTGATGACTAACAACTGATTGTAATAATAATACAAACCATGAGAAAACAACTGCTTCACGTTTCACTGTTGTAACCTAAACACTGATGCTTAACAACAACATCAGTGCTTTCTTCAAAGGTGATCAGTCCTTGAATGAGCAGTGTTTGTGTCTTCAGCAGCACTTAAGAGACAGCAGTAGATAGAGCAACAGAGTTTGTCTTCAGCAGTCTTTAGGATCATATCAGCAGTTGAAAGGGCACAGTAGATGATTATGAGCAGCAGATAGAGACCATCAGATGTTATATCTCACTTTCAAGGGGAGAGCAAAGTGTAAACTGCTGCTTATTGTGAATCCTCTGGTGTGACCTGGTTTTGGCTTTACATTATCTGTTCCTCTGGTAGGGTTCAATCCCAACAATCTCCCCCTGGAACAGATAATGCCAAAACCTTTCATTATTCAGGACCTTTATTACTCATCAAGAGTGCCTTAGCTTGTTCTCTGAATTCAGCTTCAAATTCCTTTGCACTCTGGTCATCCTCATCCCTACACAGTGAAAGCCCAAGGAGATCCTGCAAATCTTGAACACTAAGGCCTAGTGCTTCTTTCCTTGATATGTGCTTCACATCGCCATTGGCTCTGACCAAGGTCAATACGTGAGTCTTTTGATCAGACATCCACTTTAGTATTTTTAAGCCAAGTGGGTTTCTTGGGAGAGATTTATTTGAAGATGAGTTGAGGGATAATGGCCTTGAAAACAACTGCAGACTTTCGGACATTCTTTTGAAAGCTTCTTCAAATACTTTGTCAACTGCAGCTATATCTTCTGAAGTTTCTTGTTCAAAAAGTTCTTGTCGTTCAGTTTCTGTCCTGTCTTCAGCAGTGTTTGGAGTCGCAGGTTTGTTTAACGCCTTAAAAAGGCTTTGAAGCTTTGTTGAGGTTTCTTCTTTTAGACCCATTTTTGTGATGGTATCTTTGAAGTACTCTGCTTCCTTTTCTCTTACCTCTTCTTCAGTCAACTGTTCTCCCTCATCTTGATTTTTTGCAAAAGTAGACCGGAACAGTGTGTCAAGGTTTCCCATCTTCTGTTCAAGCTTCATCATTTGTTCTTGCTTTTTAGAAGTGCCTGAAACAGTTGTCTTTCTTTTCTTCAGCCTTTTGTAGGCTTCATCAGTCTGCTGTCTTGACCACTTTGATATGGCTTCAGCAGAGTCTATTTTTGCATCCACCAGCTCCTCTTTCTTCCTTTTATACTCAGCAGTGAAATCAGCAATGAGCTTTTTGAATTTGTTCCAGTTTGGAGGATTTTTCTTCTTTGTGGAATCCTTCTTGATTCTGTCAATCCTCTCAGCCTCATGCTTTAGGGCGATTATTGGCCATTCTTCAAACTGTTTTTCTTCAGCAGGATAGAATTTTTCTTTCAAAATGTAGGCAAGATATTGTTTTCTTAGCTTTTTCCGTTGTTCAGCCTTTTCTTTGATTAGTTCCTGTGCAAATTCTTCTATCTGCTTTACTTTTGTGAAGTAGAACTCCAGTCTTTCAGCTGTGCCATCTTCGCTTAACCTTTCCTTTTCACTATCAACCTTGGCTTTTACTTTGGCCTGCTTTGCCTTGAGTTTGAGATAATCATCCATATCTTCTGGTGGCAAGTAGCCTATGAGTGAGGAGAATCTCCTTTTTGAAGGATCTTCTTCTGTATGGAATTGCCTCATCTCATTTTTGATAGCTTCAAGTTCCAGTGGATATTTTGCAGCATTAGGATCATGTGTACCCTCATCGACAGAGATTGGCTTTCTTATTCTCTTGAAGAGCTTTGGTTGTGAAGTATGAAAGGTGAGAGCAGTGGTGGATGACTGACTAGCAGCTGTTGAGACAACTGGTGTCTCAACATCTGCTGTCATTACAACTGCTGATATGTCAGCAGTTGTCTTCTGCTTTTGAGCAGGGGATGGACGTGGTGATGTTAGTGGTGATGGTGGTGAATCATTATCTGATATGAGATTTCTTCTCCTTTTTAATGAAGAAGAAGCAGATGATGTTTTGGGTGGATCAGTGGTGGTAGATCTGACAGCAGTGGATTGTGGTTGACTGACAGTGGTTGAAACAACTGGTGCTTCAACCGCTGCTGTCATTACAACAGATGTTATAACATCTGTTGTCTTCTGTTTTATGACAGGAGGCAGTGGTGATGGTGTGATTGTAGATGATGATGGTGGAGCAGTAGTTGTGGTGGTGTGTGGTAGAGTGGTGTGTGTTGAAGATGTTGATGACATAGCAGCTGTTTGGCTACTGACATCAGTTTTTGTAACTGCTGCTGCAGCAATTTTTGTAACTGCTGCTGTATCAGCTGTTTGACTAACAGGTTTTGAGACCTGTTTTTCTTTTGCCTTTTCAGGCTCAACATGGAGGCCATGTTCTATTCCCCTCCTAATCAAATTTCCCAACAGCTTGTTATTCTCCCCCGTTTTGGCATTATCTGAGGAGGGATTTACAAGAAATGGTATGGAAGAAGGAACTTTGCCAGAAGCATTTTGAATGCTAGCCTTTATAGCCTTGATATCTGCTTGAGTATCTTTGAATCTTGATTCAACCATGTTGGTCAGCATTTGTACTTGAATAGCATGCTTTTTATTAGCCATTTGTTGCTGTGCTTCAAGCATGGGTTGAAATATATTCCAAAGCTCATTTACAGCAGGTGCTTGTTGTGCAGGTGCTTGAGCAGGAACAGCAGAGGATTGTGCTTTTTGAGCTTTTAAAATCTCTTGCACCATCTCCTTTATTTCAGAAACTGTTGCTTCAAGTTTTTCAACTCTGCCCGTCAATTCCTGATATCTTGAATCATCACCCATTTTACTGGGATCATCTGAATCCCCACCTGTGGTGGTTGTATCAATGTGTGACTTAGGAACAGAGTCCCAAAAATCACTCATTGATGCCCCTTGTTCTTGGTACTGGGGACTTCTCTCTTCAGCACTTGATAAATCTTTAATGTTACTAGTGGACAAAATAGCCTCACTAGTGATTTCCAGAGGTGCTATGGAAGAAATTGCCTTCAAGGGAGTCTGACTAATGAAGCAACTGTCCAAATGTAGACCTGTTGGTCCAACATTTGTAGTTGCTGCTCCACTTGAACTACTGACAAGAGTTACTTGTAACTCCTGCAGTGTAACCTCCTCAACTGTTGCTGGGATAGCAGTAGTAATAGCATCAGACCCAGTCACTTGTGGATGTATACTCTCAGTGATAGGTGATAGAGAGGAACTGGTTTGTGTCTGTGCAATAGCAGCTGCATGCAACAGAGGTAGCATGGATTGTGGCATTATTATTGGTGAGGGGATGGGGGTTGAAAGAGACATGTCCTTGGGATCAGGACTGAGGAAGATGGATCCGAGTGGATTCAGAGCTTCATATTGTGGTGTCCCTGTGCTTACAACCTGATCCTTTTGTGAGGATGCAGGAGGAGTTTCGGTTATGGGTTGAGATCTTTCTTCCAACTGCTGTGAGGAAGTAGCAGCAGTGGTTTGTGGTGACTTTTGTGTAGTCACAGGCATTTCCTCTGGGATCTCATCTTCCAGAGTTGCCTTTGTTTTAGGAATGGTGGGTTTTCTGGATGTTTTCTTTTTGGTCTTTTTAGTGGTGGCAGGTGTGGGTTTCAAAGCAGTGGGAGTGCTGCTATGATCACCTGGAGCAGTGGGCTTAGCAGCTGATACCTGAGGAGCAGTTGTAACCGCTAAAGTCTGCTCAGGTACCCCTGCTTTTGTTTTTATTGGTGCCATCATCCTTGAAAATGTTTCCTTTGTTATGCTTTTTATTTGACAATGAACACCTTGTCTGAGCAAATTTACATTTTTCTTTTCAAATTTTTGTTCAAAATAATAACTCAAAAATCTTGGAAAAAGTAAAAATGCTTTACTTTCAACGTTTTTCACCATGTCATTGAAAATCTCCTGGGAGTAGTTATAGTTTTTATCATTCAAAATAGCGTAACCCAGGCTTTGAATTTTCAATGGTATTTCGTTGAAAGATGTTGTTTTATTTGAAGCACACATCAAGAGTGTGTGAAATAAAAACCTGGGTGCAGATGGAAAATAACCCTTTTGTAGGGTATCTACCTTTGGTTCTTCTGCATAGCCCCTTTTCAGAAAATCAGCTTTTAACTCGTTTTTGTCAAAAGAGGTTTTACCGTTCTGATCGTCGAGTATGAAGACTTCTGATATCGATTTTGGTGTGATTATGATCTCTTTTCCCTGTATCGAGGAGTTAATGGCTACGACTTTTCCGTCTTGTTTTTCAAGCGACGCCTTTTTCCAAAACTCTCTCTGGGTTTGCAGATAGATAGGAGCATTTGCTGTCAACAAAGTTTTGTACTTTGATGCAGATAATGCATCAATGACGGTGTCGAAGGTGTGATTATCAGTAGGTTTTGTGAATAAACCCAGATAATTATGAGATTGCTTGAATGGTATTTCGATGATTTCTTCAGCCGTTTGAGCGGCCTCAGTTGCAGGTGGTGGTGATGTAGGTTTTGATTTTGATTTTCCTTTTGACTTCGTCATTTTAATGAAGAAGAATCGGAGAATGATTTTGAGGGTTTTGAGAAGAAGGGTTGGAAACTGCTATGAGAAGAGAATTTTTGGAATTCAATTCGACAGTGTAAAACCCTGTTTGGGGGTTTAGGGCAGGGTTTTATTTGAAAATGATCGCTGATGTGGCAGCGGTTATTAAGACCTGAGGGCTAAAAACTGACCACGTGTCAAACACTGATGAAACGGATGAAGTATGGAGAACAGTTGTTTTCAGAGCCACTGACGTATCAATCATCAGTGGTTACAACGGTAAAAAGCTTGGCAGTGGATGATTTTAACTATCAGTAGATAGCATATCAGTGGATAAGACACTAATTTTGAGCATCAGTGCTTTTCAAGAAAATGAGGGATCAGTGGTTAACTTTCAGCAGTGGACAGTGTTTAGAGATCAGACGTTGGAGCAAAACAGTGGTTAGGGTAAATGGTGCAAATCTGAAGAACAGGTGTTTCAGCAACAGTTTTGAAAATTTTCATTCAAGGTTTTGCCACATGTCAATTTTGAAAGACAGTGGTTTAGTACCCCAGATGATGAATTTTTTTTTTGCTAAGGCAACTCATTTTCGTTTAATATTCAATTAAAACATGAGTACCCTAGTAAATTAAGCACAGTTTGCAATCAATTTTTGATGAAAATTTTGGAGCAAGCTTGAGTTTGACATGATCATGACATATGTACCATTTCCTTTTGATCCATTTATGAGGACACAGATACCACCAAAAATAAGGTATTACATCCTGACAGGAGCTGAAACTATTCCCAACAAAAACAAGCAAGAGTTCCAAATATATCCTTAAAAAAATGAAAGATATATCCTGATTATTCGAGAAAATCCTTTGAGGAAAAAAAATGATTAAAGGATTTTCTGAGAACAGCATCAAAAAGAATTTGGTGTACGTCCAATAAAACACATAATCATATCATTCTCAAGTTTTTGAAAATGGTCAGTGGTTTTGACAATAGTGGTAGAAAAACTTTGAACATATTTTGACCACTGCATGGTACCATTTTCTTTGTCAGTTGATTGCAACCATGATTCTTTTTGTAATTCATTCACTGGAATCAAAAACCCTTTTCTGAACAGGTGAATGCACATAGTTGCTTAATGACCATTATTACCCTATACTTTAACTCTTCAGTGTTTTATGATTATACTCTTTTCTTCTGACTTCAGAAGTTTTGAGATAAACACACTTCGGAGTTTTTGTGAATATTCTTAATGTACTTTAACATAGTTGATTTTGTCCTTTTGAAGAACTCAACCTGTTTTCAACACATAAGATCTGGATAACTAAAGCTTAATTTCCCTCTTTTTGTGTTAACATAAACAACAATGCTTTTATAAACATAGGTTTTGTTAATCTGAGGTTTGTACTTTAGTATTTAATGAAAACAACACATATTACACATCAACAGTTTAAATCAATTTAGAAAATAAGAATAATCTCATGGTTTAACAGATATTGCTTTCAGATCTAGAAACCATGAGTGTCTTGTGCATGAATTTACATGTTGTGTGAAATTTGTGTGTCATATGACATCTTGGTTGATTTTCAGAGTTTTTGAATAACCATTTTGAACATGATTTAATCGATACTCTGTTTTTCAACAAAATACAACCAACCTTAGTATCAATGAATTTTGAGCCGAACTGTTATGTCAAATTGATTGTTAGATCGAATTTGACTGTCCAGGCTCTGATACCAATTGTTAGGATCTGAGGCTCTCATGATTGTGTTTGTTTGTATGTTTTGAACAAATCAAATAGATATGAACAGTTTAAGTGCAGCGGAAATGAAAACAAACTTTGTAAACACAATCAAAGGAGAAAATAGTATGATAAACAATTGCTTTCCATAGAATCAAAAGATTTACAAAACAAAGCAAAAGATTACAGATATGCTCACATACTAAGCTCCCCCTCAGCCTGATGCCCCAAAGTTGGTTGCACACAAGATGAAAGGATTAGACATGAGGAGAAGAACCCGCTCAGTCAATCAAATGTAACAGTACAGGGTACTGTTACATTTATAGGCAAACCAAACCACTGAGGAATCTCAGCTGACGTCACCATGAAAGCGACGTCTAACAGCCTAACAAACTATATCTACTGTCCTCACACCAACTACTGATGACTAACAACTGATTGTAATAATAATACAAACCATGAGAAAACAACTGCTTCACGTTTCACTGTTGTAACCTAAACACTGATGCTTAACAACAACATCAGTGCTTTCTTCAAAGGTGATCAGTCCTTGAATGAGCAGTGTTTGTGTCTTCAGCAGCACTTAAGAGACAACAGTAGATAGAGCAACAGAGTTTGTCTTCAGCAGTCTTTAGGATCATATCAGCAGTTGAAAGGGCACAGTAGATGATTATGAGCAGCAGATAGAGACCATCAGATGTTATATCTCACTTTCAAGGGGAGAGCAAAGTGTAAACTGCTGCTTATTGTGAATCCTCTGGTGTGACCTGGTTTTGGCTTTACATTATCTGTTCCTCTGGTAGGGTTCAATCCCAACAGTTACCCTCTGATGGAAATTTTAACTTTAGTTTGCCTTAATATTCCAAAGTGTTACAAAACTGAAACTAGAGAATCGAACCTATCACAAAAAAAGAAAAAAAAATTAATTTTTGGTAAACCATAAGGAGTATCTGTGTAATTAACTCTTATGGAAATTTAAAAACACAACTGCTATATTAAGGATTAGGATCAAACACAAATGATCCTAATTGTAAAAAGTGTAAGAATGATTTATAAAGTGACAAGTGTCCAATAACCTAAAAAAACCCACTACACAAAAAAAAAAAAAACCTTAAACATCCACCACCACCAAAAACCTAAACCCCCACCCCACCCCCTCCCCTATCACCCACCCCAATTTTTTTTTTTTTTGCCAAGGGGGTGGGGGTTTAGGTTTTTGGGTGGGGGTGGGTGTTTAGTTTTTTTTTATAGATTTTTTTAGGTTTTTGTGGGGTGGGGGAGGGGGGTTAGGTTTTTTTAGGTTTTTAGGGGTTGGGGGTGGGATGGGGGGGGGGGGGGGGTTAGTGTAATACCCCGAACCTTAATGTACTGGTTATAAACATATGAATTATGTAATTTATATTTCATATATTGTTAAACGAGTAAGATGATTGTGTGAAAGGTGAAATATCTTGAAAAGCCTTGGCTAATAAATGAGACCATTTAATATTAATAATTAAATATATTATTTTTGACCTTACTCCGTTTTTAATTAAACTTAGGTTAAAACGTAGATAAAAATATGCTCGTTCTACTGACATATTCGTTGTTTTATAAAACGTCATATTTTAAAAGTTATACGAGAAAAACGAGTGAAGCAGCTGAATTAATATATATAAGCAAGCAAGCTAGCAGGTCAAGCAGGCAGGTAGGCACGTCAATTGAATCCCACAGGTTTTGAGGTGTTTGCTTGCTTGCTTTAAATAAGAGTCTTAGTAGTTTGTTTAGGTACCAGTTTCTTTAATGGAAACACTCTAGTATAGAGAATCCCGAGTATACGATATCCCGTTGGGTGTTGTTAATAGTCGCTTTTGGAGCGCGAGTAGGAGCAGGAGTAGGGAAACTCTACATCAACGTGCCGTAGATAGTTTTAAGGTATGCTCTCGTTTACATTTACGTTTAGTTATTTATTATTCAATTTTAGTAGTTAATAGGAGTATTATTATTAGTAGTAATATTATTATTAGTAGTAGTGGTAATGTTAGTATTATTTTTAGGTACTATGGTTATTGTCAGGGGCGGGTATTGGGTAGCCTAGCCTTAGTTAAGCATAGACTGATCAACCATGCTTAAACAAGGCAACACTAACCAATATCCAACCATGATAATGACTAGTTAGGTGTACCATTACCAAACCTAGGATTATGTAATTGTGTCAGGACCTTGAGACATAACCCAGTCATACTAGCGGCTGTTATGCAATTGCTAATCAGGTGAGTCATCATACTTGTTCTTTTAAACTGTGATAGTATACTCGTCCATAACCGGTAAGAATGAGAATGCTGCAGTATGCATGTGTCAGTAGGGGTATATGGGATCCTATTATGCTTAATGAGGTGTGTCACTCGGGGAAGGGTAATAAGGTGTTGCACCCACAGGCACCTCGTGCTTATAAGGTCCAGCGACACACACTCATACCTATGTGACGGCTGTAGGGGGCACAGCTGGAGGACCAGCATGTCTCTTGTACGGTGGTTTGTGACAAGTCAAATGTGACCTATAAGGTTCAATGAGGCCCAACCTGACTATAATGTGGTCACATGCCCATATTGTGTATGCATATAATGTAAACTGTGGTCTGTCTTTATAAAAATTGTATAGTATGAGCTCACCAGTATATATCTGATGTCGTTTTGAGTATACTTATCTCAGGTGAGTCATGAGGAAAGCTATAGGAACTACTTGACAGTTGTGGAGTTTTAGAAGATTAAGGAGTTCTTAGTTGCCAAAAGTTTGTAAATAAATAAAGTGTTGTACTCAGACTATTATAAGTTTTAATGAAAGTTTAGTTTATTTCCGCTGTAAGTGTATCAATTATGCACAATCACCCGGGTTACGGGGTGGGTGTTACAATTGGTATCAGAGCCCGAGGTTTTAGCGAATTAGGTATTGCAGGAAGGCCTAAGCTTTAACCAGTAGTTCTCTAAAGATTAATAGCACACTCAGACTAGGCCAAATAACATGTTCTCAGGAAAAGTACATGTGCTATATATATATATATATATATATACACGTATATATATATATCTCTATGTGATGTATATAGTTGTTATATTATAATGATGTATCATACACACTAGTAACTCTTTATACTCATATTCCTATAGGAAGGAGACAATGTCTGAACATAGAGATAAACAAGGGTCTAGAATTAATCAGAATAACAGAAGGAGAGAGGAAGGATCTTATAGGACTCGAACTCCCTCTCACAGTGTCAGGTTCCGGTCTAGTACAAGCATGCGTCTAAATACTGAGGATATCCACAATATAGCTGTGGAAGTGGCTAAGGTAATGAAGAATGCACAAACTGGTAATGTTAACCAATCTGGAGAACGACATGAAGAAAGCTCAGCAGCCTCCACGCCAGTACAAAGGGAAGGAATGGGCGAAAGGAAAAACACTATTGCAACCATGCCACTAGAAGGAAAAGGTGAATACTCCAAATCAAAGGAATGTACTTATAAGCACTTCATGTCCTGTAAACCTCAGTCCTTTGACGGAAGAAAGGGAGCACTAGAAGCTCAAGACTGGCTCAACAGAATGGAGTCAGTATTAGACTTATGTGAGTGTGATGACCGCAACAAAGTACGGTTCGCCGTACATATGTTTGAAGCTGAAGCCCTTCACTGGTGGAACATTGTGGTCCGAACAGAGCGAAAAGAAAAGGTTAAGGAGATGAAGTGGGAGGAGTTTATTCATAAGTTTCTTGCTAAGTATTGTCCTCCCAGTGAGACTGAGCAACTGGAAGTGGAATTCTTTCAGTTAAAAATGGGAAATAAAACCTATCGAGAGTATGTTTCTTGTAGGTCCGGCTAGGGGAGGATCTAGTCGCCTAATCCTTGTGTACAAACCAACCCGGTTGTGCGGAATCCAACCGAGATAGCAAACCGAGATAGAACACGCAAATAAACAACACACAAGACTCAACGATTAACACCACTTGTATTAATGCGTATGAAAGGTCCGTTACAAGCACAAGGTTTACAAATCAGTTCTGCAAACTCTCTCTAGTGTGTGTGTGTGTTCCTGATCTATCTAAGTGTCTAACTCTCGAAGTGAACACAACACACGGGTATTTATACCCAAAACAGCATGTCTGGTCGAAGGATCAAACAGTCTGGTCGAAAGATCATCTTTCGACCAGAAACAGCTCGAACGATCAACATGTACCACGAAAGATGGGATCTTTCGTGGTCCATCTATCGAATGCTATCTTTCGAGCAGGTCATCGAAGGATATAGGCAATCCTTCGATGGCACATCCTTCGACCTAACATCTTATAAACATAATGTTGACTGTTTGGCCAAGTCAAACCAGGAGGATGGTTGACTTGGTCAAACCTACAAGACTAACAAGACATCGTTCAGTAACAAGACAAAATACAGACAAAGTACAGACACAAGTGCACCAACAAACTCCCCCTTGGCTGTAGCTTTGTCTCGATCTTCGAGATAGTTTTGTCTTGATCTTCATTCTTGTAAGTCTCTCGTGTCTTCAAGTCTTTGACGTCTCTTCCCGTCTTCAATGTCGGAGGATCTTTAAAGTCTTCACGTCTTGAAAGCAGAAAGTGTATCAACAAACTCCCCGTATCACGTAGGAAGTGTGTTGACAAACTCCCCCTTAACATAAGCTCCCCCTTGAGTTATGCTCGTGAAAGTCTTTATCTTTATGAAGTGAGATCCTTGTGGTGTTGATCATGGTCGGCGGCAACTCGATCATCTTCATCATTTGAGTGCCTTTACGTCGTGTCTTCATTCCGAAGCTTGTCATCGACCATGTTCTCCTAGCCTTTAGAATCTGCACATGCAAGAAATCTAAACGCGTAATGAGAACAACCGCCTGGAATATCATAAGCAAACGACACACATGTGACCATTGTTTAATCAAACAACGTCCGACAGTTTGAAAGTTTAACAAAGTTTATCAATTTCAATTTTAACTTTCAACGCTTGCAAATTTCGACCGTTTATGAAGATTCAGTCGTTTTCGGTTTTCGTTCAGGTTTCAGGTAACGAAGACTCGAGTTCCAACATCGTACGATCGAAAAATAGAAATAAAATCTTTTTGGCTTTTATAAAGTTTATATTAAAACACGCCTAAAATCTTTTTGGTATTTTTTTTTTTGAATATTTCAAATGTAAAGACTGAAAGCAGTAAATAAATATATACAGACATTCTTTTTGTGAGTTTCGAGGGTAAGAGAATCATATCAGTGTACGGTCATGCCAAAACGCTCTCTTTGTTCAATTAGTTAACATTAAGATAAGCATCCTATAACAATTATCGGTATTGTTGTCCACTTAAGCTCAACTTATCAGATGTAATCATGGCGAGGGGATACGTTAAGGTATGATTTATACTTACCGACCGGTGTTCATCCACATCACGACACATTCCCGTATCAAGGTATGCACGAGGGTTCATCTTACCGGTGAGTATACCGATTATCATCTGTTTGACCGTATATGATGTGAGATTCTCACTTATTTTGTTTGAAAACAAGCCCTATGTGATATAATCACTTATTGATGAGGAACTTGGTTTTCGATGCATGAGGGCACAGGAGCAAGTCCGTGAACAGGTCAGTACTTTCGTACAGCAGAGAGATGAACTTGACACCCGTAAAGAATTTGTGATATATTATCACTTATTTTGTTTGGACATGTGATTGTTGATCACTTATTGAGGTCGTATGCAATATGTACACGTATGTATAGTATCATGGAAGATCTAGACTTGCGTCCCCGTTATTTTTCGGTAAAAGATACAACCATGATACCCAGATGATAAGCAGCATAAAGACCGAATATCTCAGAACCTCGGCAATCTCTCAAACGAAATTTCGGTACTAAGACCATATGCCAATGAATGGTTCCCACCTGGTCTTCAGTCGATTTAAGTTTATATCACCCTGCACACTTTAAAATGATTGTGAGCCTACCGATACATCTTATATAGAGCTGCTTATCGCTTTTCAATTTAAGGTTTAAAGAGGTTTAGACAGACCACTGATGCTCGCCAGGAAACTCATTTTTGTTTTTCTATTGTTTTTGTGTTTTTGAAATTTTTCGATGTTTTTGGATTTTCAAATTTGGATTTACTCCCCCTAAAATCAACAAACTAAGATAAATTTAAAACACAAAGGTATTTACAAAAATGATTTTCCGATGTTGGTTTTACTCTTGCTTGACCTTAATGCCATTTACCAATAATAAATAATCAAATCTTGATTTGTCAAAAGCTTTGGTAAAAAGGTCGGCACGTTGGTCATCGGTGTGGACGTAAGCAACATCGATTAGCCTTTTCTCAAAGCAATCACGTATGAAGTGATATTTGATTTCGATGTGCTTAGTCTTTGAATGCTGCACAGGATTTTTGGTGATCTGTAATGCAGCAGAATTATCAACGTAAATAGGAGTAGTTAGGAATTCAAAACCGTAGTCACGCATTTGCTGTTGTATCCACAGGACTTGGGAGCAACAACTCGAGGCAGCAATGTATTCAGCTTCGCATGTTGACGTAGCGACGCACGTCTGCTTCTTGCACTGCCATGTGACTAGGCGATTTCCCAAAAACTGACATCCAGCCGTTGTGGATTTGCCGTCGATTTTGCATCCGCCAAAATCAGAATCACTGAATGCGATCAAGTCAAAGTTATTATCCCTAGGGTACCACAGACCGGTGTCAGGGCAACCCTTCAAATAACGAAAAATCCTTTTTACAGCTGCAAGATGTGAGGCCTTCGGGTTCACTTGATATCTGGCAAGCAGGCACGTTGGGTACATTATATCTGGTCTTGATGCTGTGAGGTACATAAGAGATCCAATCATCGCGCGGTAGTATGAGGGGCTAACATCTTGACCCTTCAAGTCTGGAGTAATTCCGTGATTTTGTGGCAATGGGGTACCGATGGGCGTTGCATCAGACATCTGGAACCGGCTCAAGATGTCACCAACATATTTAGTCTGATGGATGAATATCCCAGACTCTGTTTGTTGTACTTGTAGGCCCAAAAAGAAAGTCATTTCCCCCATAGCACTCATCTCGAATTTATCTTGCATGACACGCTCGAAATCCCTACACAAAACATCGTTAGTAGAACCAAATATAATATCATCAACGTATACCTGTACCAGGAGAAGATCTCCATCTTGCTCTTTGATGAAAAGAGTACAATCGATAAGACCTCTGCGAAATCCATTCTCCAGCAGATAATTAGATAAGGTTGCGTACCAAGCTCGCGGTGCTTGATGTAGACCATATAGAGCTTTGTTGAGCAACCAAACCCGATCGGGATGGATAGGATCTTCAAAACCTGGAGGCTGTTCGACGTACACCTCTTCTTCCACCACACCATGTAAGAAAGCACTCTTCACGTCCATCTGGTATACCTTGAAACCTTTGAATGAGGCATAGGCCAGAAAGATCCGAATGGCTTCTAGACGTGCAACAGGTGCATACACTTCGTTGTAGTCGATTCCTTCAATCTGACGAAAACCTTGAACGACTAGCCTTGCTTTGTTCCGGATAACGATCCCACGGTCATCCTTTTTGCATTTAAACACCCAACGGGTACCAATCTTCTTGTATCCAGCAGGTTTCTCTACGAGTTTCCAGACACCAAGCTTCTGGAATTGTTGCAGTTCTTCCTGCATCGCTTCAACCCAAGAGCTATCTTTCAAAGCATCTTTCCAAGTTCTTGGCTCTTCCTGTGAGACATAACACGCGAAAGACCAATCATTCTGTTGACCAGATTCTCGGATAGTTGCATACAAGCCTGCATTGTTGTTGTTTCGCAACATGTTTCTTGTTTGAACGCCACTTTGTACATTTCCGATGATGTTTTGTTGAGGATAGGTATTATGAATCCTTGTTTCTGGATTATCTTGAACTGGAATATTTGTACCCAGATTGTTGAGATTCAGATCAACAATCAATTCAAGGCCCGGAATTGACGAAGAGGATGATGTAGAAGTTTCAGCTGTTCGAGGGACATCCACTGGAGGTGTACCTTCTGAAGTACCATGAACTGCTGTTGGAGCTTCTTGATCTGCATCTAGAAATTCATCATCCTCTGAAGATTCGTTCAATTCGGTAGCATCTTGAAAATCCTCATTGTCGAGAGCATTATTGTTCACTGAAGATGGTTCTTGATTGACTATAATGGGACGAACCAACGGTGAATCTGTTGCATTGTCGCTCTCGAAAAACATCCTTGCCGCAGCACTTTCTTCAACGACTTCAACATTGATCGAATTGAAAAAGTCATCGTACTCAAACATCCAAGGCTGACCAGGATTTCTGACTGGTAAAGTGTGCCTTTGTACTCTGACTTCAGACCATTCCTCGACCCTTTTAGTCTCTAGATTCTAGACTCTTAAGTTCGGGGTGGAATACCCAAGAAAGTATCCTTCAATTGCTCTTGCCCCAAACTTTCCATTAGGATCGATAATTGTGCAAGGAGCTCTAAACGGTTCAAGATAAGACAAGTCTGGTTTCCGTTTGTTGATAAGCTCAAAGCAGGTCTTGTTGTGCCTTTTGACTGTAAGGACTCGGTTCAAAGTATAGCATGCAGAGGACACAGCTTCAGTCCAGAATGGAATGGGTAGCTGCGACTCTACCAACATAGTCCTAGCAGTCTCGATCAATGTGCGGTTCTTACGTTCAGCGACGCCATTCTGTTGAGGAGTATAAGCTGCACTAAATTCGTGAAGAATACCTTTTGAAGTGCAAAACTCCGCCATGGCATGATTTTTGAATTCGGTACCATTGTCGCTACGTATCCGCCTAACCTTCAAGTTGTAAAGATTCTCAATCTGAATGATCAAGTTTTTGATAATACCGAAGGTTTCACTCTTGTGTGCCATGAACGCCACCCAAGAAAATCTTGAATAATCATCAGTTATCACGAGGCAGTATTGATCATTCCTAATGCTTTTGTGCTTGACAGGACCGAACAAATCCATGTGCAAACGTTCAAGAGGAACAGCCACCGTGTTGACTTTCTTTGTAGGGTGTCGCTTCTTCGTTTGTTTTCCTTTCTGGCACGAAACACAGACGTCTTGAAGATGGAAATTTTTAAGAGGAACACCATTCACCAATTCATTTGACACCAAATGATTCATTTTGCGTAAGTGAATGTGACCCATTCGTCTGTGCCAAGAGATTGTGTCTTTTTCTGTGGCTTTGGAAACGAAACATGTTGCTTGTGAAGACGTTGTGATAGCTTGGCTCATATCAAGGACATACAGATCATTTATCCTTGGAGCCGACAAGAGAATCCATTCTTTTGGAATTTTGAAGCCGGGTTTCAGCACATAACATCCATTAGCATCAAAGTGTACTGAGAACTGCTTGTCACAAATTTGAGAAACACTAAGAAGATTGTGATCAAGTTGTTGCACAAAGTTGATCTTGTCAAAGCTAACAACCCCGTTGGAAATCATTCCTTCACCCGTAATGTATCCGCCCTTATCTCCAGCAAAAGCAACATAACCTCCTCTAATAGATTTGACGTCGTAGAGAAGCTTCATGTCGCCTGTCATGTGCCTGGATGCCCCACTATCAACAATCCAATGACTACTGATAGTTCCTCCTGGAACACCCTGCACATTAACTCAATCGATTAGTTGGAGATGGGGACCCAAGCCATTGTGGTCTTGGGTCTTCCATTTTTATCAACAACAATAACTTCCACCTTTTGATGATTTGGAAATTGTGATGGTCCCCCTGATTCAATAACCGTTTTTGGTTTCCAAGTCTGTTTTGTTATACCAGTTTGATTGTTTGAAGTTTTTGAAAACTTTGAATTATCTGGTTTAACTGAAACAGATGGTTTGTGACCCACATCGGTTTTAATTGCTTTTTCAATTTTCTTGACCTGTTGGCGTTTCTGTTTCTTTTCCCTTTCTCTTATGAGTCGGGGATCTTGATTTACAGAAACAGATCGCTTGCGGTCAATGTGGTCACGGGGATCATCAACTATGCCTTTTTGTTTATGAAGATACGGGCAATTTCGAACAATATGCCCGATTGTTCCACATTCAAAACATGATCTTCGTTCAACAAACCCCGAAGTATCATGTGGTCGTCTTGCCGATGATGAACTTTGTGATCCCGAGGTACTAGGTTTTGAACAACTTGGTTCATTCCTTTTCATCACAGTTGCTTTTTGGACAAAATCTAAGTTAGATTGATTTGCAAGTTTTTCAATTTTGTCCGTTCCCTTCGATTTCACAAAGTTCACATTCTTCTTCTTCTTCTGATTCGGCTTCTTTTGATCTTGAGTCGGTGCCTTACCCTTTGTTTTGGTATGGTTTTGCTGTTTTGGCACTGTTGGTAATTTCTTGTTCCCAAATTGTTTTCTAACTTCAGCCTTTGGGATAGGAGGACACTGTGTGACTGTAACATGTTGTCCTGTCTTTCCCAAAAACTTACTTGTAGAATTTTCAAAGACTTTACTGATTAAAGATTGATTAACATTTTTAATAGGAAAATCTTTGTCTGAATAGATCTTATCATCACCAACAAGAGTGTACAGCAAATCCACACTCTCCGACTCTTTTGCTGATGTGGACTCGGTTGGAACAGTCTTAGCAGGTTTTGTGGGAGGATCACATAGGATATGATTCTCAAGAGGTATGTCCTCTTCTTTGATCACTGCATCAGACTTTTCCGAATCAGTATCATCAGACTCATCATCAGAAGAATCAACATCCTCAACCACAACTGGAGGATCCTGATTCTGTTCAGCAGTTACAAATGTATCTGCTGACACATCTGAATCTGACGATACTTCTTTCTTGTATCCGAGCCCTGCTGCAAATTCCTCAACGTCCATAGGAACAGATGGCTCAAAGTGAGTCCTATACTCCTCATCAGGCAAAGCATCAAAATTGTTTCTCACTGGTGGTGGACATTTCTTGTAACCTATGCATGTGACATCCTTTTTCTCTTTCTGAACATCAATGATGTGATCCAACACATAGCTAGAACTCAAATAACTGTCTAACTTGAGTCGGATCGCCTCACTTTCAGTTTTAACACAAGCCATTTCTTTTTGCATTACCTCAAGACGAGTGATATACAAATTAATGTCCGTTTGTTTTCTGGAAACCATTTTAGTTAACTCTGTTTTATCTTTCTTCAATGTTTCAATCATTGATTTATATCCCTTTTCATGGTTTTCATAAAACATATTGGCTTCAGTGCACTTTGAAATATCAACGGTTAATTTCTGATTGTGAATGAATGTCACATCATATTTTTCTTGCAAAGCCTCGTGTTTGCTTTGCAATTCACACCACCTATCATTCACAGAAACATGTTTGTCTTGCAATTCAAACAAACTAGCTTGTAAAGCATCGTGTTTGCCTTGCAACTCAGACATGTTTGCTTCCAACTCAGCACATCTAACATGCAAACTATCACAGTTATTACAGCTAACAGAAGTGGGTTCGTCGACACATACCTGACTTGATGAACTGTCGACATTCGCCATAAAGGCTGAATGGAGAGAAGACGAAGAATAAGCAGCTTGATCCACCAAAATAGATCTTCTTTGAATTCCTGTTGCAGCTTCCTCCAAAAGCTCATCAAAATCAGCAGCATCGACTGACGCACTTGTTGTGTCATCCACCTGATCATTGCCTGAAGTTGAGGATTCTTCATCCGAGCTTCCACTATAACCAGAAGAGTCTTCATCCTCAGAAGATACATCACCATTGGTGGAAGATTCTCCACCACTGGCGTGTTTAAGATCATTAACCACTTCAGCAAAACAAGCGGTTCCATCTGGTGCATCGTTTCCCAATTGGATTGACCAATCACAACCTTCGTCTACCTGAACCACTAGTGCCTGGTTGGCATTAGATGGTCCTGCTTGACACTGGTTATTGACAGGCACCAGTGTTCGTTCGTTGTTCCTTCCTTGGTTCTGATTTGCCCTGTTGCCTTGACCTCGGAAAGGATTCTGGTTCCCATGCTGAGATGGCCTTGTACATTCACGCTTGAAATGACCACGTTCACCACAGTTGAAGCATTTAACAGCCTGTTTATCAAACCCATACTTGGTGTCTTTCTTGCTTTCCAAGCTGGTTCGGCCTGTTCTTTCCATGAAATCCTTTGCTCGCCTAACTGCACTGGCAAAGGCCCACTTAATGTCCATCATCTCCATCTCCTCTTTATCAATCTGCTGATAGTCTTCTTGTGTCAGATTAATATTACCAATCTGACCTTCCACTAATCCACAGTATGCGCTCACCACAGTGTTTAGCAGCTCCATGTGTTCCTTTGCTACTTCCACGCTGACTTTAGAAAAGCTTGAGGTGTCGAGCCGTACTGTATCTGGCTTTGATTGCTGACCAGCAGATGATGTGCTTCCATAACAAGCTTGCTGTTGAGGAGGAAGCGGATTCCCATACATATCTGTTGTTGGTAAAGGATTTCCGAACATATCAGTTGGTCTGAAAGGTCGTTGCTGTTGTGGTGCTGATTGAGGGACTGGTTCCAGCAGATTTCCATACATGTCTGTCTTTGGAGGCACAGGAACTTGGATAGTATTGCCATACATATCTGTGCTAGTCACAAAAGCTGTTTGAATTGGAGCATGCGAAGAAGGTTTTGTAGAGGTGCTAGAGGTTCCAAAATACATTCCAGGATTTTGAGGCACGGGAATTCTTTTTGCCTTCAGAGTTTCTTCCTGATTCTTGTTTTCTAGAATTTGAACAAAGTCGTTGAAGCTCGTTGTAGCTAAAGTACCATTGTACTTCATGATTTCCAAGAATGTATTCCACTGAGGTGGCAATGCATCTGCAAACCTTTTCACAATCTCTACAGGAGTTGTAATAACCCCAAAATTTGTCAATTCAGTCAGCAAGTGATTAAATCTACTTGTCAAATCACCCAACGACTCATTCTCCATACAAGTAAAACCATCAAACTCTTTCTTTAGCAGTTCTTTCCTCAGTTGACGTGTCGCTTCATTTTCCACGCCCCTTGTCTTCAACGCGTCCCACAACCTTTTTGTAGTCTTATAACTGACGAACTGATGATAGATGTCTTTACTTAAGGCCTGAGTGAGAATGGCGTATGCCTTCTTTTCTAGATCATAGACCTTCTTCTGATCTTCCGTGAGATCTGCAAACGTAGCAGCAGATGATGCGGCAACCTCTATTGTTTGATCGAAATCAGTGATGAACTGCAACCACAATTCTGTATTTTGACCAAGAACGTATGTATGAAATCTATCAATCCATCCTGGATATTCATATAAATGCATCAACTTTGGAGGTCTATTCAAACTTCCAGTTTCGCTTTCGCTTAAAAGAATGCTTTGAACACTTGGAACTTGATTTGATACAAATGCCCATTGACCGGTAGAAATTGCATTAGCTTGTGAAGATACCGGTGCGGAAGATGACGGAGTACCAAAATACATATCTGTATTTACCAAAGTATTCCACCTTGGATTCATATTTAATCAGCCGAAGGATACCTGTCGAAAGACTTGAAAAACACAAACTGTTAAACACAAACAGACTAATGATCGAAAGATCAACACCTGTTTGAAGGATCAACAGGGTTCGAAAGATCTCTGTTGAATTTCGAACAATGTTTTTCGAAAGATTCTCCAAACGAAGGATCCTTATCCTTCGAAAAAGTACTGTAGACCGAAAGATGAAATCGAAAGATGACTTCGAAAGACTCCCCAATCGAAGGATCCTAGTCTTTCGAAAATGAGCAGTGGACCGAAAGATATATGTTTCGAAAGTATTCCTTGGAACGAAAGATAAGTCTCACACTTCGAAGGATGCTCGAAGGATAACTATCTGTCGAACCTCCTTTGGTCGAAAGATGATCTTTCGACTTCGAAGGATATCTTTCGAACTAGCTCTGACACAGTTGACAAATCGGACAATTTGGTGAAAAGTTGACGGGTTGGTGAGAACTTTCGGCAGAAAGTATGTTCAGACCATATCTTTCAGGTCTGAACATGCAGGTTTTTCACCAACCGGGTAATGATCCCAATATTTTAATCAAAACACTCTTTTCAATGCACAAACACCTTGAAGTTCAAAATTTTTAAGATCAAAAGTGTGAACTATCAAGAACACAATGAAGAACAAACCCAGAAATATGAATATTTCTGCAAACCAACAACAAAACGAAACCCGATTTTGCTTGAAATTTCACTAAAAACCCATTTTTAACATGTGATAAAGAAAAGTGACAAGGTTTTTATAAGAACAAACAGCAAAAACAGCAAGGTTTCCAGAAAATATGAACTTTAAAACCCGAAAAACAGTCCGAAAACTCTCGGTTTTAACAAGGAGAAGAGCCAAGGCTCTGATACCACTTGTAGGTCCGGCTAGGGGAGGATCTAGTCGCCTAATCCTTGTGTACAAACCAACCCGGTTGTGCGGAATCCAACCGAGATAGCAAACCGAGATAGAACACGCAAATAAACAACACACAAGACTCAACGATTAACACCACTTGTATTAATGCGTATGAAAGGTCCGTTACAAGCACAAGGTTTACAAATCAGTTCTGCAAACTCTCTCTAGTGTGTGTGTGTGTTCCTGATCTGTCTAAGTGTCTAACTCTCGAAGTGAACACAACACACGGGTATTTATACCCAAAACAGCATGTCTGGTCGAAGGATCAAACAGTCTGGTCGAAAGATCATCTTTCGACCAGAAACAGCTCGAACGATCAACATGTACCATGAAAGATGGGATCTTTCGTGGTCCATCTATCGAATGCTATCTTTCGAGCAGGTCATCGAAGGATATAGGCAATCCTTCGATGGCACATCCTTCGACCTAACATCTTATAAACATAATGTTGACTGTTTGGCCAAGTCAAACCAGGAGGATGGTTGACTTGGTCAAACCTACGAGACTAACAAGACATCGTTCAGTAACAAGACAAAATACAGACAAAGTACAGACACAAGTGCACCAACATTTCTCGTTTCAACGACATATCTCGACTGGTTTCTTATTTAGCATTGACTGAGGAACAACTGATCAATAGGTTTATTTGGGGTCTACCCTCTGAAATGAGGGTGTTTATCAAATCCAAATCCCCAAAGACTTTTGCAGAAACTGTTGAGGCTGGCGCCGTCATGGCTGCCGAGATGATTCTACGGCAGGCTGAATCTCCCGCACCAAAAAGGAAGTGGGAAGAAAGAAAGGGGGACACCCGGAATAACAACTTTAAAAGGCCTAAAACATTTCCTCAATGTCAAAATTGCAAACGCTTTCATACGGGGGAATGTCGTTTTCCTTGTCCAAATTGTAAAAAGACGGGTCATGCTCTTCAAGAATGCAAGGAAAAGAAGAAGTGTTTCAAATGTGGAGGCCCTAACCACATGAGATCTGAATGTCCCGAATTCAAAAGAAATGATAGGACACAACCAAATCAGCCAAAAGGGCGGGCATTTGTACTCACCACGGAAGAAGCTAAGATCAATACAGACGTTATCACAGGTACGTATCTCGTAAATGATGTATATGCGCGTGTGTTATTTGATACCGGTGCAAATAGAAGTCTAGTGTCGACTACCTTTAGACCTTACTTGAACCAGGCGTCCCAAAACCTAGATCATGCCTTTACAGTAGAAATGGCTGATGGAAGTCAAAGAGAGATAGTTGACATAGTTAAGAATTGTAAAATAAGCTTAAACAACCATGTTATCCCTATAGACCTAATGCCTACGGAACTTGGAGAATTCGACATAGTCATTGGAATGGACTGGTTGACACCATATCATGCGGAAGTTATATGTGACAAAAGGATCGTCCGACTCCGATTACCCAACGACAAACAGCTAACTGTATCGGGAGACCGCACTGACAAGACTAAGAACCTCATCACGATAGCACAAGCACATAAATGCCTAAGGAAAGGGTATGTTGCCTTTTTAGCATATGTCGTAAATGTGACAACTCGAGTTTCCACGATTTCCATCTTCGCATTAATTACGCGTTAATTGTTTAAGTGTTTGTTTACACGACTTGTGTGTTTCACAACTGTGCACGTTTGTATTTTGTTAAACTGTATTGTGATTGATATGTTATATATGGTGTGTATTAAGTGTGATTAAACGCGTTATGCTTATATTCTAACTTGTTCGTCGTACCATTTGGTATTTGGGCCGCACTTTAGCATGTAGCTAGTTATAGGTGGGTTACGTTAATAACTGGTTCATACACACGGCTCATACTTGCAAATTATCTTATATTACACTATTCGAGCCCAATACCAACCAAAGCCCAAACCGGACTCATTGTATCATCTGAATGTGCAAATGGGGCTTGGTAGAGCCCAAGTGGATAACTATTTGGGGCCGGCTATGGACTCTAGTTTTCAACGGGTCCTAGTTTATATACATAGGGGATCTTGTAGCATAAGAAAACACATGCACAAACCCTAGGCTCCCATAGATACTCGACGGCAGTAGCAGACTCTCACGAGATATCATCCTCTTCGATTTAGTCATTGGTTAGTAAACTAAACCTACATTAACTGTTGATTGTCAATGGATGTTTATGTTTATGCATAATCTTGGTTATGTGAATATGTGGATAGAAATCACCTAATATTTTCGGTCATAGCATTTACAATTGCACATGGAGTTGTCAGAATACATGTGATTGTTATTTGGTTTTCAATTTTAATTAATGTTTATCATGATGATAATGATGAACCGATAACATGTCATGTGCCGATGACTTTTTAGTGAATGATTCTGATATAATGATGTTGTGGGTATATTTCTGAATATTAATGTTGGATGGATGTGTTTAATGATCGGTCAGAAAGCATGTGGGTTAGGTCTGATACTAATAAGATAATTGTTTGATCTCGATAAAAGTTCACTGTAATGATTAATGATCATATAGATCTGAGGTTGAATGATTATGTATTACTGCCGTGTATGTATGGGTGATCGTGTGATGATATGTCGGTGTTATTATTGGATGATTATTAGGGTTGTGTATTGTAACTGTTGATGAAGATGATGTACAGCCAACGAAATCACAGCAATGGACGAAAACACTCATGTGTTTTCGTCACACTTGAAGCCAACGAAAACAATAGAGTTCGGCCCAAGGGTCTCTCGGCCCAAGCTTGGATTTGGGCCCTGTTAGTTCTGTTAACTAGTTAACTTTATTAACTTCGTTAATTATTAACTCTGTTATGCTTTATTAACTCTGTTAACTTGGCAATATGTTAATTTGCTAACACTGCTAAACATGTCAGTATGTTAGGTATGCTTGATAACTCTGGTTAATTCTGAATGATTCTGTTACGTATGTTTTCTATGCTAAGTGCGTAAACCTTGTCAAGTGTGGAACCTCGTTAAACCTGCTTAACGCCGTTAGACATGATTAATGATTAATATTGTTCGAATAAACTGAGAAAGCCCTCATGTGATGCATGGAATTTCATGACTTTGATTTAATTGCTTATGTGATATGTGATAACTGCTTAAACACACTTCGTGATATAAATGACATACGAACCTGAGCTGATTATATTTACGTGCGTACAATAGGACGTGATTGATTAACTGTGAGCACATACTTAGCATACCGAGCAAACCAAGGTGAGTTCACACAGCCAAGGCATGGGGTTCCCAGGGTGGGAATGGGTTTGGATTATTTACTTGTACTTACCTAGCTTATGGAACTTAGTTATATGGTCCTCGGGTGAGGAAGGATTATTGATAAGATACGACTAGACTAGTGATACTAATAGAACTGATCTTCGCACACACGCCGGGGTTGGCCGCGATAATATGACTGATCTTCGCACACATGCCAGGGTTGGCCGCGATAATATGACTGATCTTCGCACACATGCCAGGGTTGGCCGCGATAATATGACTAATCTTCGCACACATGCCTGGGAAGGCCGCGAACTATACACTAAACTTCGCACACATGCCGGGTGGCCGCGATACAAATATACCTAGTCTAGAATACTCGGGAAGTTTTCCCTAATCTTCGCATACATGCCTAGAGGGCCGCGATACGTACTAATACGATACATGACTTATTGAACGAACACAAGGCTTACTATACTATTACAATTACTGAACTATTAACTGTGAACTCGCTCAACTAGTTGTTGACTCTCTGCTGCATGCCTTGCAGGACCTTAGGTACATATGGAGCTTGCACAGGGAAGGAGCAGGTCGTTGTGGGACATGGATCGAGGATGCCATGTTAAATATTTAAACACTTGAACTTATGATTTACATTGGGTTTACATACTTATGCTTCCGCTAAACATTGATACTATACTTTGGTTTTTGGAACACCTTTCATATTGTTTGGTTGATTTACACTTACTATTTACGTTGTTCAATATGATTGGTGGTTTGATCCTGGTCAGTCACGCCTCCAAGCGGTGGTACTCCGCGTGTGGATTTTGGGGGTGTGACAGTAAACACTACAGAAAAGAAGAAGGTCGAGGACGTGCCAGTAGTACGAGAATACCCCGAAGTGTTTCCCGATGAGCTCACGGGACTACCATCGGATAGACAGGTTGAGTTTCGCATTGACCTAGTTCCCGGTACATCACCGATTGCTAAACATACTAGCCCCGACAGAAATGCAAGAACTCAAGAAGCAACTACAAGAGTTCCTTGACAAGGGGTTTATCCAACCTAGTTCGTCGCCATGGGGAGCACCCATCTTGTTTGTCAAGAAGAAAGATGGGACGATGCGCATGTGCATCGATTATAGAGACTTGAATAAAGCCACTATAAAGAATAAATACCCTTTGCCCAGGATCGACGACTTGTTTGATCAATTACAAGGGGCAAGCTATTTCTCTAAAATAGACTTGAGGTCTGGATACCACCAATTGAAAGTTGCACTAGAAGACATACCTAAGACTGCCTTCAGGACTAGGTATGGTCATTATGAATTTTTTGTATTGCCATTTGGATTAACCAACGCACCTGCAGTGTTCATGGACCTCATGAACAGGGTTTGTAAACCTTACCTCGATAAGTTTGTGATTGTTTTTATTGACGATATCCTTATCTACTCTAAGAATGAGGCAGAACATGAACAACACCTGAGAGCAGTCCTTGAATTGCTTAAGAAAGAAAAACTCTATGCAAAGTTCTCTAAGTGTGAATTTTGGATACGTGAGGTGCAATTCCTAGGCCACGTGATAAATGAATGTGGAATACAAGTTGACCCTGCAAAGATCGAGGCCATCAAGAAATGGGAAGTACCGAAGAATCCCACTGAAATCAGAAGATTTCTGGGGTTAGCAGGATACTATAGAAGGTTTATTCAAGACTTCTCAAAGATTGCAACACCATTAACCACACTAACCCAGAAAGCCTCTAAGTTTAATTGGGGACCTAAACAAGAAGAAGCCTTTAACATGTTAAAGCATAAGTTATGTAGCGCCCCAATACTGTCACTTCCTGAGGGAATAAAATATTTTGCCGTCTACTGTGATGCATCTCACTATGGTATGGGATGTGTACTCATGCAAAGAGGCAAAGTGATTGCCTACGCCTCTAGACAGTTGAAGATTCATGAACGGAACTACACAATCCATGATTTGGAACTTGGTGCCATAGTGTTCGCATTGAAAATTTGGAGGCACTATCTTTACGGTACAAAGTGCACTATCTATAGTGACCATAAAAGTTTAAAACATATATTTGAGCATAAGGAGCTCAATATGCGTCAGAGACGATGGATGGAGTTATTAAGTGATTACTACTGTGAGATCCAATACCATCCAGGTAAGGCTAACATAGTAGCAGATGCTCTAAGTAGAAAAGAGAAACCTCAACCAATAAGAATTCGTGCAACCAGAATAGAGGTTAAAACTAGTCTCTTAGATCAAGTTAAGAATATACAACAAGAAGCCTTAAAAGAGAATCATATTGTAAAAGAAAGAATGATTGGGAGACTGAAGCTACTGACAATGGGAAATGATAATATCCTTAGGTTCAACAATAGGATATGGGTTCCTAATTTTGGAGGACTGTAGGATACAATCTTAGAGGAAGCTCATAAGTCTAAGTATTCCATTCACCCAGGCAGTGACAAGATGTATAAGGATTTAAGGAGAGATTATTGGTGGCCGGGAATGAAGCGATCTATTGCCCATTATGTGGAAAAGTGTCTTACATGCCTTAAGGTGAAGGCAGAACATCAAAAACCCTCTGGATACTTGCAACAACCAGAGATTCCAGAATGGAAATGGGTGAAAATCACCATGGATTTTATCATGAAGCTCCCACGGTCAAGTCACAGTTATGATACTATTTGGGTAATAGTGGACAGACTGACCAAGTCTGCACACTTCGTACCAATTTCGTGAGGACTATAAGATGAACAAGCTAGCTCAAATTTACATCAAAGAAATAGTCTCGCGACATGGGGTGCCTGTATCGATCATATCAGACAGAGATAGTCGTTTTACATCTAAATTCTGGCAAAGTTTCCAACAAGAGTTGGGAACCAAGCTTAATCTAAGCACTGCATATCATCCTCAGACGGATGGGCAGAGTGAACAAACTATTCAGACATTAGAAGATATGCTTCGGGCTTGTGTAATTGATTTTGGTGGAAGTTGGGACACTCATCTACCACTCATCGAATTCGCATACAATAATAGCTATAACGCCAGCATCAAAGCTGCACCTTATGAAGCTTTATACGGAAGAAGGTGCCGAACTCCTATCTGTTGGACGGAAGTAGGGGAAAGTCAACTATCAGGACCAGAAATCATTGTGGAGACCACAGAAAAGATCCAGCAAATAAAAGAAAGGATGAAAAGTGCTCAAGATCGACAAAAGAGTTATGCAGATCAGAGGCGTAAACCCCTAGAGTTCCAACTAGGGGATAAAGTAATGCTTAAGGTATCACCCCTGAAAGGAGTGATTCGGTTTGGAAAGAAGGGAAAGTTGAAACCCCGATACATTGGGCCGTTTGAAGTAACAAGCAAAGTAGGACCAGTGGCTTATCGGCTAAAACTTCCTGAACAGCTAGCAGGAATACATAATACTTTTCATGTATCAAATTTAAGGAAGTTCCTAGTGGACGAAGCCCAACAAATACCCCTGGAAGACGTACAGGTTGACGACAAACTCAACTTCATTGAAGAACCACTACAAATCGAAGATAGGAAGGTTAAAAAGTTACGCAAGAAGGAAATCCCGTTAGTCAAAGTCAAGTGGAACGCACGTCGTGGACCCAACTTTACATAGGAATTAGAAAACATAATGAAAGATAAGTACCCTCATCTTTTTAAGTGATGACAAATTTTGAGGATGAAATTTTTGTAAGAGGGAAGGATGTAATACCCCGAACCTTAATGTACTGGTTATAAACATATGAACTATGTAATTTATATTTCATATATTGTTAAACGAGTAAGATGATTGTGTGAAAGGTGAGATATCTTGACAAGCCTTGGCTAATATATGAGACCGTTTAATATTAATAATTAAATATATTATTTTTGACCTTACTCCATTTTTAATGAAACTTAGGTTAAAACATAGATAAAAATATGCTCGTTCTAATGACATATTCGTCGTTTTATAAAACGTCATACTTTAAAAGTTATACGAGAAAAACGAGTGAAGCAGCTGAATTAATATATATAAGCAAGCAAGCTAGCAGGTCAAGCAGACAGGTAGGCACGTCAATTGAATCCCACATCGACTCAGAAAGGGTTTTGAGGTGCTTGCTTGCTTTAAATAAGAGTCTCAGTAGTTTGTTTAGGTCCCAGTTTCTTTAATGGAAATGCTATAGTATAGAGAATGCCGAGTATACGATACCCCGTTGGGTGTTGTTAATAGTCGCTTTTGGAGCGCGAGTAGGAGCAGGAGTAGGGAAACTCTACATCAACGTGCCGTAGATAGTTTTAAGGTATGATCTCATTTACGTTTATGTTTAGTTTTTTATTATTCAATTTTAGTAGTTAATAGGAGTATTATTATTAGTAGTAATATTATTATTAGTAGTAGTGGTAATGTTAGTATTATTTTTAGGTACTAGGGTTATTGTCAGGGGCGGGTATTGGGTAGCCTAGCCTTAGTTAAGCATAGATTGATCAACCATGCTTAAACAAGGCAGCACTAACCAATATCCAACCATGATAATGACTAGTTAGGTGTACCATTACCTAACTTAGGATTATGTAATTGTGTCAGGACCTTGAGACATAACCCAGTTGTACTAGCGGCTGTTAAGCAATTGCTAATCAGGTGAGTTATCATACTTGTTCTTTTAAACTGTGATAATATACTCGTCCATAACTGGTAATAATGAGAATGCTGCAGTATGCATGTGTCAGTAGGGGTATATGGGATCCTATTATGCTTAATGAGGTGTGTCACTTGGGGAAGGGTAATAAGGTGTTGTACTCACAGGCACCTCGTGCTTATAAGGTCCAGCGACACACACTCATACCTATGTGACGGCCGTAGGGGGCACAACTGGAGGACCAGTATGTCTCTTGTACGGTGGTTTGTGACAAGTCAAATGTGACCTATAAGGTTCAATGAGGCCCAACCTGACTATAATGTGGTCACATGCCCAATATTGTGTATGGATATAATGTAAACTGTGGTCTGTCTTTATAAAAATTATATAGTATGAGCTCACCAGTATATATCTGACGTCGTTTTGAGTATACTTATCTCAGGTGAGTCATGAGGAAAGCTATAGGAACTACTTGACAGTTGTGGAGTTTTAGAAGATTAAGGAGTTCTTAGTTGGCAAAAGTTTGTAAATAAATAAAGTGTTGTACTCAGACTTTTATAAGTTTTAATGAAAGTTTTGTTTGTTTCCGCTTTAAGTGTATCAATTGTGCACAATCACCCGGGTTACGGGGTGGGTGTTACAGTTAGGTTTTTGGGGTTTTTTTTGGTGAGTTATAGTTTTTTTTTCTTTGCCTTCGGGGGGGGGGGGGGGGAATATCAACCCAAAAGTGACAACATATTATCACGAAACAGGAAGTAATAATATAAAGGAAATTATTGCTTTTGATTAAAAAAGGTTACATCACTTAACCCGACTCCCCCATTTGCTTCTTTGCGAGCCTCCTCTCAAAAAGCTTGGTAATAGCGAGCTTGCATTTGTTCTCCGCTCTCTACAATAACATGTTAGATTGTATTTAATTAAAACGGGTACAAATGTAAGAGAAAGTTACAAGAAGAAAAAAACTTGCAAACTTCTTCTGATGGTGTGTCACACTTAGGTACACCGGGATGATACACCATCAAACTCGTTACTATGATTCAAGCTAGTGGTCTTCGCCCTTGCTATTCCAACAGTCAGTTTCCCAAGCTTTTCACGTAAAAATGACTCATAAAAAGTAATACATACGCACTCAATCATCTCGTGCCAATCCGTCACTGATATCCATTATGGAGGGTATGGCATGATGATGTTGAAGATAAGGTGTTGTCAAAATCATTGATATGATACACATACATTAGAAAAAAAGGTTAAATGTGTACTTACATGAAAGCACTCTTACATGACTCGACAGTCTGACTCAGTGACGTCCTTCAAATAACACTGAGGACCATTGAAGCAAGAGTTAATGACATATATAAATTAAGTAAGACGAATATGTCAAACATATAGATTAGTAATACAATACAAAAGATGCAAACTAGGTACTAACATATATAAATTAAGTCGGTCACTATTTTCACAACAAATTTTATCTTGTAAAACTTCTTAAAAAGAGTGTACTTAATTAGTTAGGAAAGCTAATATGACTTGCAATTTATAGTTTTAGGTGAATTGCCCTAAATGGATGACTAGATGAGCATGTCTTGGGTTGGGAAGTCAAGTTCACTCTTTTGAGAAAACATCTTAGGTGGTGTTTGGGAGTGCTTATTTTAATGATTTATTAGTTATTGACTTTTTTAAAAGTTAAAAAGTGTTTGGATGATACTAAGTTGTGAGAAGAAAAGTCAATAAGTCACTCCATTGTGACCTATTAACTTTTCCAAAAAGTTATAAGTTATTTTGAAAAGTTAAAGCCAAACATGGCCTTAATACATCTCGATCTTTGGTATCAAACAAATTAGAATGATGAGGTTCACTGTTACCTAACTTTTGTATAATCGTAATCTCCTGATTACATCTCTACTTGAGTTTTTATTTATTTATTTATTTTATAAATCTTCAATTTCATAAGCAAAATGTTCGAAGCTTGTTTTGTTAGGGTTTGTACTCGAACGTTTGGGTTCACTAGCTAGTCCAGGATTTCATCTGAGACAACCTCGATGGATTATAAATTATACATGCCTAGTCGTGTCTATCAAATGAACAAAACACTGGTAGAGAGATGTTGACGCTCTCTTGATGAGTCCAAAGCATGATGAAACCGGTGACCCCTATCAAGAGCGGGACAAATTGGCTTAGCTCTATGAATCGAGGATGTCACAGTGGGCCTCGAAAGACAACCCAATGACAAACCGATATTATAGTACGTCCATCCTCGGATACTTCGGAGTGTGACTTATCCAGATGTGCTAATGAAACCTGGTTAGTATTATTACGCACGCTATGGTGGGGGGAGAAGACTAAATATGGGGCGCTTTGACGATGGTCTTTGTAAGCCACGAGTATGGGATCGTGAACTCCACCCTAGTCTAGTTTCAGTGAAGCCCTCCGTGACCATGTTCAACTACTATGGTTCAGCAACGCTGTAACCAGATTAAAGGTGCTACAACATGCAGGCCCTATATTGTTGAAACTATTGGCGAACATCGACACCACCTAAGTTAACCGATGCAACCCTTTGAACCCATACAAATGAAGTTCTCTTTTGCTGTGTTACCGGGAGTCCTACTCAACTAAAATGAATCATACTCAATCTTACAGGGTGAAGTTTCATTATCCAACAACTTGTGTGTAACTTTGAGATTGTGAGATGCATGCACCAGGGCGTGCATCTAATGGTGATGGGAGAGTGTCACATACCAAATATTCAAAGGTCGCTTTTCAAGGGGTTGAACCTGAACGCTTGGGTTCAATGGCTAGTCCGGGATTTCACCAGGGAGTTGGGGACGGCCTTAGCGGATTGTAAATTGTATTGTATGTAGTTATTCTATCTGATGAACGCACCACTGGTCAAGAGTTGTTGTCGTTCTCTTGATGAGTCCAAGGCATGACAAAACTAGTGATCATTATCAATAACGGGATGGACTGCCTTATCTCCGGGCATCAAGGTGTCACGACCCCGGACCCGGTTTTACCCGTTTCAGGAGCCGCGGGACAGAAATCCCGTGGTATTTATTTATTTGAGTTTAACAGCGGAAGTTTATCATCAGGATCGTTGTAAAGCTAAAATTTTCCCCGATTATTTTATTTCACAACTCAGGATAAAACCCCGTTAATTTACAATATTATGATTTCACGAAGAAATCTTTATTTAACAAAACATATTTCTTTCTTTTACAATGAGCCACTCTCTTAAGCTTGCAGTGCTCCGTAGCACCTTTCCTGAATCACAACAGATCACCTGAAACATGTTTGAAAAAGGTTTTGTCAGCGGGAAATACTGAGTGAATCATTCTATTTACTAAAACAACCTATTTGTTATAATTTACAGTATTAAGGAAGATTACAATGTTTCTGATATCAACCAACTACCCACAGTATTTGTCACTCGAACGGATCTGTGACTATGGTCATATCCCCCATTGGCTGCCCCAATGGTGACGATTATCAAGTAATGTATACAAAACCCCACATACCGGCTGTAACTTGGTGATTACATAAACTTAATCACTGTAATTATAACCTTTGAAATAAACATGATTTTGAAAGTAATTTGATAAAAAGAGAATGACTCACATTGCAGATTTAACACGGATAGAGTTTACTCTACGTATTAGCCTTGTTAACCTAATTTAAATAACGATGCACACAAAACTGGGTTAGTAATCAATACAGCATTTACGATAACTCACGAGATCAACCCTCACAACGAATGACAAAGTGCTATGCTTAAACATCCATCGAATTAACGACTAATGACAATGCATCACCCTAATGTGGGCAGCACTTAAACATCCATTGAGTACATTGATCGATCGGAAAATGAATCGTAATAGCGATCGAATTATTACCCTGTTTTGTGGCAGCACTTCGTGAATCGTGTGTGTTTTTTTAGTAAACAGCGTCTAAGTGATTGTACGTAACGAATTTTATCGTCGTAACATGCAAACAGTTCAAGTCCCAAGCCCTTGTATTTATACCCACAATTTGCACCCCCCGCGTGTCGCGAAGGGATCCCCTTCCCCTGTCGCGTGTCGCGGGGCATACCCCCTAGCCTAGGGTTGCTTCGTCACCTATCTAGCTCTGATGATTCGACGTTATATGATTTTTCAATTTAGACAACGCATTTTAGAGATAATCGTCAATTAGGCTTACCCCCTTGAGTTTTAGGGGCCCTGATTCTAATTCCAACTATTCTGAAATTTTTAGGGTTTGTTCAGAATCACTTGGGTTTCTCAATTAGGGTTTCCTATTGGATAATTTAATTTAATAAATATGACTTTTGATGAGAGTTGTTACACAAGGACACTACATTGGGCCTCAAATGACGACCCTGTTACATTAAGGTCACTGGTTTTGTAAGCAATGCTTACAAGTTGGTATGCCATTTTATGAGTTGAGACCTATAATTTGTAGGAATCCGTTCACGTAAAATTAAATAAAAACTTTTATCAAACACTTTACAATACAAAAGCAAAAGAAAGCGGTAAATTACAGTACTTTTACAACTGAAATAAAAGAAAAAAACAGAACATAAATCTAAACAGAAAGTTGTTCTTGGCTGAGAATCGTGTTAGACATAAGTCCCTTAAAACAAATTTCGAGTCTCCCAAGAGAACTCGTTTGTCTCCAGGATACAACAGTCTAAGCAGTTGCACTAATGGAGATGACGAAACCCAAAGGTGTACCTTGAAACAAGAAGGAATGATAAAAAGATTCTATAGAGAGAGATTAGCATAAGTTGGTGATTTCAGTGTGTCTTCATACCAGGTCTCTCCTGGTATTTATACTGCGGGTTGAGGTGAAATAGAAAAATGAATGATATGAGAGAATTAATCTACATTAAACGTCTTTAATGCATTTTAATTGGTCATTTAAGTCTCAGGCATTCCCTTGGCTCGTCTGTTTCAACTGCAGATATTTAACTGATCTGTTGCTGAAGTCTGGAAGTTGCCGCCAGTGCGCGCACTGACTCATGGTCACGCCATATTGGCTCATCTTCATACGCCACGAGGCGCCTCCTGTTGCTTAAGTTTGGAAGTTGCTACTAGTGCGCACACTCTAACTCATAGTCTTGCGCCACTCATGTGCGCACACGCCACGTCATCAAGGAGCCAATATGATCACGCCACACAGTCACGCCGTATTGGCTCATCTTCTGTAACGCCCCGCGTTTTCATAACTTTCCTAATTTAGAGACCGAGTCTTAAAAATCTATTTTTTTAGAAGCTTGCCTCTTTCAAAATGATAATCCGTTGTATCGTCGGAAATCTTTTATCTTTTCTTAATTCGTTATAAATATGGGTAATTTTTCATTGTTTAATTAATTAAATTAGTTAATTATACAATTTAAAAGTTTATTTTTTATATAGAGTAAAATGCACGGATAGTCCCTGTGGTTTTGCAAAATAACACATATAGTCCTCAACTTTTGGAAATTACACCTGGTTTGACAGTTTGTTACTCGGATAGTCCCTGGAGTGGATGTTCGTTAGTTTTCTCCGTTAAGTGGATATGAAATGACAAAATTACCCTTCATCTTCTCCACTCTATAAAAACAAAACAACCTCACCCACCCTCACCTTTCTCTCTATTTCATCAAAACATAATATGAAGGGACTATCCACTCCTGTTGATCTTATAGCGTCTCTGAACTTCCGATACTTACTAAAGGTACACATTTGGTTTATTTTCCATCATCTTCACTCTTCATCATACTATCATACACAAAACCCCCTAAAATATCTTCACTTATTATAACCTTAATCGATCGGTTTTTCCTTCAATTTTATCCCCCAGATGAGGAAAAGGGCTCGTGTGGCACGACATAAGGTTTTTTCTTGATTATTATTAACCAATTGATTATGTTTTTAATTCAATTTTGTTGGTTAATTGTTGTGATTTGACCCTAATTATTTGTCATGTGATTGTTACTTGTTAATGGTGTGTAATTATTATTCAAGTGATTTGAACTTTTGAATATTAAACATTTCATTTTTTATGTGAATTGAATATGTTCATTGATAGTTCGATACTGTTGGAAACTAGAAATGAAGCTAATGTTTTTATTATTATTGTGTGTGTTAAGGGGGGCCATCATGGATTAAATCCGAATGATTTCATCAGCCGAATGCCGGATGATATACTTATATCTATACTATCGCGACTGCCGCTTAAAGAAGCGGTGACCACTAGTAACCTGTCATCAAGGTGGGGGTGGGTGGGGTTGGGTTGTTTTGTTTTTATAGAGTGGAGAAGAAGAAGGGTAATTTTGTCATTTAACATCCACTTAACGGAGAAAACTAACGGACATCCACTCCAGGGACTATCCGAGTAACGAACTGTCAAACCACAAGGAGCACCAGTGTAATTTCCAAAAGTTGAGGACTATATGTGTTATTTTGCAAAACCACAGGGACTATCCGTGCATTTTACTCTTTTATATATAATAAACTAAGTTAGTCTCGTTAAATTTTAAAGTTAGTAAACTAACCTAGTTAGTTGTTTTATGGAAAAATTGCATATTTCCCCTTAAAATCACCCTTAATTGATTATTTACCCAAGCCTAAATACAAATTGCATATTTCCCCTTCTATGTTAAAATGTCAAAACTACCCTTCTCAAAACCCTTCTCAAAATTAAAATATCAAATTAGAGAATCAGATCATTCATTCGACGTTTGGTTTTCTTTCTTCATCATTCGACACAGCAGAGGGTTACTTCATTAATCGACACAGCAGGGGCCGGATTTGCGATTCTGCCGGCGACATAGAGATTCCGGCGGGCTGTTCTTCTGCCAGCGACACAACGATTCCGTCCGGCCGTCGATCCTTCTGCCGGCGAAATACTTCGGCCGGCTTTTGTTTCAGGTTAGTTACTTCGGCGACATATTTCAAGATTGTTTGAGAATAGTTATGTTTTTACAGTCACGTTGTTTGAGAACAATAAATTTCTTTTTAGGAAAGTTGAAATTGCATATGTAGGAAACTTGACAGTGACTTGTAAATTTGTCTTTCTTCATCACATGGGAAACTTGACAGTGACTAGTTTTCTTATTGTTTTGTTTGTTTTCGTATTTTTTTTTTTTGAAAAACAGAATTGATTGAAGATGGAAGATGATAATATAGATGCACCAACATGGGAGAACATGTCTCAATCACCAACACTTGAGCCAAATGTTTTTCAAATAACATCCAAGTATAAGATAAAATTAAAATATGGAGGCTACTTTCGATTAGCTAAGAACTCGGCTAGGAAACGGTATTGTTTTGGTTATCAAAAATGTATTTACATTGATACATACTCATACAACTTTGATGATTTAGTTGAAGAGGTTACAAATCATTATCCACCAAATAGGGATCTCATTTACTCTATTTATTTCGTTGACAAGTATGCCATAGATCAATCTATTATCAAGCTTGATTCTCATGAGAAATTTGAGTTTATGATTAGAATGTATGAAGTGGAAAAAGAACTTGTCGTTTATGTGACAACGAGTAGTAATCATGAGACTTCTTCAGTTAATCAAAGGTAAAAGTTTGTTTAAAAATGAGTTTAATATCGTGTGCATCAATATCTACTAAATCATTAGAATTGTAAATCTTTTTCAGGGGTCAAGATGAAGTGGGCGACGAACCACACAGTGAAGATGAATCAGAGTATTCATTAAGTGATGAAAGCTATCATAGTTATTATAGTAGTGATGATGAAGTTGAGCAACATAACTCCCAAGAGGAAACTTATACCAAGAAAAGTCGACCCATCAAGTTGAACTCAACATTTGAAAATGTTGCCGCGTTTAGACGAACATTAATCCATTATGCACTTGTAAATGAATTTGAATACTTCATTGAGAAAAGTGAACCGACAAGAGTCACAGCAAGGTGTGTAGACATAGAATATAAGTGTCGCCGGTGCCTACAAAGGATCAATGGGATCAATGGGTGCATGTAGATCGGCTTAAATCGGCTTATGCTCTAGAAGTTGCTCCGATGCCTACAAAGGATCAATGGGTGCATGTAGATGATGAGGAGAAGATATACCCACCTATTATCAAACGGCCCCCCGGAAGACCAAGAAAGGAGAGAATTAGAGCTAATGATGAGCAAAGAAAAAAATATAAGTGTCACCGGTGTGGTGGGTATGGACACCAACAAAAAAAATGCAAAAATTCGGCATCGCAAGATCAACCATCAACAAGTAAACGGGGGAAAAAGAACAAAAACATGTGAAAATAACTAATCAAAGTCGAGCAATTTACTTTTTTGGTACCAAATGGTCAAAACTTTGGCATTTGTCTTTTTCATATTTTGGATATTGTTACATGGAATTTTTGTGGTTGTTCTTTTGGGATTATTTTTTGGTACCGTAATGGATTAAAGTTTTGGAATTTTTGTGGTTATTCTTTTGTGATTGTTACTCTAGTTCGTGAGGAAAAATAATGAAAAAAAATCCATGAAAAAATGCAAGTAGTGAAAAAAGACAAAAACTAGTAAAAAAAGGGTAAATATGCAATTTTTCTAAAGTTTAGTAAAATGAAGGGTAAAATGGTCTTTCTATAATTTAATTTTAATAAATTAAATCAAAATGGGTAAATTTGCAATTTTACTAGTTAATAGAGGGGAAATATGCAATTGAATTTTTGGCTTGGGTATATATGCAATTTCAAAGTTTTTTAAGGGGAAATATGCAAAAAACCCTTGTTTTATAAAGTTAGTTTCTTCTAAAAATAGAAAGAAAAAAAAAAGAAAATAACCAACAAAAACCGCTGACCGTAGGACTCTAACCCGGGTCACCCGCCTTACAGACACGCACACTAACCAGCTGAGCTGGGTCTTCAAATCAAACAAACCCGCTCCTTTAATTCATTAAAACCCTCGTTCAAGCTCAAACCCACTAATTAAACCCTATTTATAAATAACTTGTGTAAACCGTTCTTTTTCTTTTGAATAGCCGCACATAACTTCGATCTTCTTCTCTTTTCTTTGTTTAATTGTCTGCTAACACACACACACCCACATACAAATGGATATCAGAGATTCCATCTCTTTCAAAGCTTACATAACCTCACACTTGAAGAGAGTTTATCCACACCAGCCACCTCCTGGCTCCCTGTCCCTCTCGAGCTCTGATTCCGGCGACCGGAATCTCCGACAACTGGACAACCGGCGCTCCGGCGTCGAGACACCCGTCGGCAACAACTCCCTCCCCTTAACATGTTTCTGCTCCGGCGAGGTACCACCAACACATCGTGTGATGTAGTGGTGCGACGACGGGACTCAGAGCGAAATGGAGGCGCCGACCACCATACGCGGCGGCGGCGGGCGGTGACGGCGGTGGTGGTGCTTGTTTCCGACGAGTTTAATCGGGTTCGGTTTTCTCTCCTTTTGGTCTCCGTTTTTGTTCTTCTTAAAATCTGATTCAGGTTCGGTTTTTGTTTCGGTGGGAGCGATGATGGTAACAGTGGAGGTGGTGTCTCTGAAGAGTTTCCCGCTCAAGTTGGGGTCGGGAATCTCAGGTCAGATGTTGGGTTTCGAAGCTCAGCCGGTTCGGGTTTGAGATTCGGGTCTCGTTTTGGTCAATTTCAACTCGAAGGTTCGTTTCGGGTCAGCGACTCATCCGAAATTTGGTACAATTTTAACACTGATTTATTATTGTTTTTACATATATTTTATTTAGCATAAAACCGAGCTTCAGCCGTAGAATGATAGTATATATATTGTTTTGTAAACGTCAAACTTATTCAAAAAATATTCGTATATTGTCATTGTCGTATTATTGAATTTTGGAAAAATTATAACGACAACTTTAGTTGTCGTGATTGTCCAAAAATAGAGGAAACTCTGCCCATTTTTTTGTTGTAAAAATCTATAACATGATACTCATTTATGTTCTAAAATCAACACTTATCGATGTTCAAATAATTTTTATAACAATAAATATGAATATATATCCATTTTGACAACACTTCTATAATGCTATTGATAGATTTAATTTAGAACTTTTACTTAAACTGTATGAATACATACGTATATATATACATTTGTATTAACTAATTATACTCTAATTTCCAATTCAATCCTCCATCGTAATTCCGATTTCTCATACTCCTGTGTTTGCCCATATAGGGTGACCTCGATGTTCCATCCTCCTAACCTCATACACTCGTCGACACTTGGATAATCGGAAGACTTAGCAATTATGTGAGTATACTTGAACCCCTTTTTACGTTTATCACTTTTTGGGGTGTAACATGTTTTCTAATGAACCTTACACTTTAACCGTAATACATAAACATTCCTATTACACGCATGCTTATTTGATTACTTGATACTTTAAACTTGGGTTGAGGACATCTTGTGTCAGACTTATCATTAACTTCGTACGAGCCTATCCGTGACATATATAACGCTATAGGATTAACGCACCGCCCGTAGACTTGTGGTTATGTCATGAGCATATTGCGTTTCATCATTGGTTTGATATGTTAGACACATGCCGAATTTATTGTTTATCTTGTATCAAGAGCTTGCCACATGGAATTGTTTGAAACTTATCTTTTTATGCTATGTATGAAAAACTTGTATACTCACCTTTGCTTTTGCATTGAACTTTATTTTAAAACATGTTACAGGTTGAGGATGACGACGCTTTGAACTTGAAGTAGTGATGATGCTTAGATACACATTTAGACGTCTTAAGTTAATGTACTTATTTGTTGTACTCTTGTATTGAACATATTGTATATCAAGTTGTTGTATTTGATTTTAATTCTTTGTAATCGACTTTTAGAAATGAAATGAAATCCATTATTTCATTACTGTCACAAATAGTGTTATGAAGTCTCTTCCAATCTCGTTTTCGTCTCACTCCGATGTTTCCGCCATCGGTTGGGGTGTGACAGATTGGTATCAGAGCCATAACTATAGGGAATTAGGAAAAAAAAATTTGCCATGCTTTTGACCTAGTCTATAGTTAAGTACCAAATTCGACCATACTTGCTTCACATGCTACTTTTATGAAATATCTTTACATGCTATACTATAAATGACTCTTTACGTGCTATTCTTGCAATGTTGCTTATGTGTTAACTTCTTTAAAACGTATCCTATGTGTTAATTTCTTGAAATGCATTATGTGTTATACTTTTTTAATATTTCAAACATTCGCCTTCCTAAGGCATTTCACTCGTTTATACCAAACTCGAAACCACTCGTAATACACAAACGAGACGACTTCACCAAAATAGGCGTGAAACCCACAATTTGGTGAACGACTCTCAATCCATCTATTCTTTTACGCGAAATTCGCCACCAAGCTAGGAGTGAAATCTTCACCTTGATGGAGAATTTCCATTTCAAATTCTAGTGGACCCTTGTCAAAGTGTCGAAATTAAATTTTGACGCAACGAGTACCAACCACACTTAGGATACGAAATCGTCAAGTTAGGGGTGAAACCCGCACCTTGTCGACTAGTCCCGCTCCTTGATTTTCAAAAAAAAAAAAAAAAAAAATCCCACCAAGTCTCGAATTTTCGATGGATTTGGAACATGTAGTAACTGGAAGGGTGAATACTATTAACCGAGTTATCGGCGTGAGTATTCCACCTATTAGGCCAAAACATGTTTCTCAAATTCAAAGGAGTTCTCGACCCCTTGGTTTAGTCAAAGTTCCGTTTTGGAACAATCCAAGTTTTAATCAAACCTATGCTTTACTATCATCGCTTTTATATGATATAATTCTCTCGTTTCAATTCAAATTTATTTTCGAGATCATTTTCTCACACACACATCATACAAAATCTTTTCATACATTTATACATATGCATGATTTCGAAAACGTCACTCAACTAGATTTACACTTCCTATAACCACAAAATGGAGAGTTATCATCGAGATATGAGTGATTTCCTTACCTTGACGATTAACTCCACTCCTCCCTTTTTCTTAAAACGACCTCACCAACGAGTTAGGGGTGATTCCCTTACCTAGGTGATCGTTACCAAAATTTTATTTCAAAAGAGACTTCATTGTACAACGCGATCAAGTTTTATATCTAAGTCGTTTTCGTTTGTCAAAATCCCTACTATGCAAATTTCAAAATTCATTGTTTTATTAAATGTATATCTTACCCCATAATCTGTTCTCACTTAACTCACAAATACAAAATTCTTAATCATACCTTAAAACGTTTTATTACCCGAATTTCAAAACCCTAAGAAATGCTACCTATCAACTTAATCGGTTCAATGAATCTCTTGCCCATGAACTTCATACTCAACCTAATCACAAACACACACTCACATATTATCATTATACCAAAGACTTTGTTCGCAATCGAAAATGAAACTAGCCATTTCATTTACCTATAAGATCTTATAGATATTGTAAGATCATTTTTCTAAAGCCTTTTTCAAAATCAATAAAGCATTTTAATAAAACACTTTTCGGCGATCACTAAGTTCAATATGCATAAAAATATTTCTTTAAGAAGCAACGTTTTCACAAGAACCTCTTAATTTCAAATTTCCTATTTTAATGCAAGACCCTTTAAAACGATGCAAACTTACCATTTTCAAAACTTTTTTTCATACACCGCTCAATATGTCATTTAAATTCAAAACACGTGGGCAAGAAGACTCCATAGGGACCAACGCTTTTCAACTAATGTAAATTCTTTTGAAACAAGAGTAGCATTTCCGTTCTTATACCAAGTATACTCACATAATCAATAGATGTTTTACGTACTTTTGGCATTCACTAACTAGATCAAGCTTAAACTATTTCGATTCGATAAACTCAACGCGTTACTCAAACAACTATACTTACATATCATCGCACTTGTTTTATTCTATGTCTCACAAAGATTTCCTTATATCATTCGTTTTATATACTCAAACTTCTCAATCATTTTACATGCTTAAGTTCGTCGCATTCAATACATGTCATACACGAAGTCATCGTCATTTATGTCCACTCACATTCATACTTATACATATTTTCATGTTCATACTCATACGTTTGAAGTTCATGCTTACATTTATACTTGTGACCCATACATTCGTATCCGTACGCGAGCGAAATCCGAGGGATTCGCTTACGTGGGTCCCATACATGCTTACATACTACATCGTACCCGTACGTGAGCGGAATCCGAGGGATTCGCTTACGTGGGTCCCATACATGCTGATACACTACATTCGTATACGTACTCATTCTTATTTTCAAATTTATGAATACCCTGATTCATACACAATTAGTACAAGCTGTGCGGATCATGCGACGATCAATATAATCACGGGTGCACACGGGATTATAGTGATGGGCGTATGAAAACCATAGAGTGTACTACTGCGTATGGTAAGACACTGAACGAAACATGACACCGAATACAAGATCGACGTAACGTGGTTAAAACATGGTGGATACGCCGTTGGTACTTCCTATATATAAGTGTTTTCACTATGTTGCTAAGTTTTCGTAAAACGTGCCATAAGAAATTCAGTGTTTTGCAGACCTACTTAGACCTAATACGTAAACTTTAACAACTCACAAACGCACTATATCCGATTATCCACGACGAGACATAATTCTTAACGCACTACTTTTGTCTATCCGTTACGTACGCCATTCTTATACTTGTAATCGTTTATTAGATCAATCGTTCACCCTTATACCTCAATCATTCTCTGTTGTCTCAAACTCCAAAGCCTCAATTTTAAACAATCCCCTTCGATTTACCAAAATCCTTTCGAGTCTTCCTCTTGAATAAATTTCGGGACGAAATTTCCTAAAAGAGGGGAGACTGTAACGCCCCGCGTTTTCATAACTTTCCTAATTTAGAGACCGAGTCTTAAAAATCTATTTTTTTAGAAGCTTGCCTCTTTCAAAATGATAATCCGTTGTATCGTCGGAAATCTTTTATCTTTTCTTAATTCGTTATAAATATGGGTAATTTTTCATTGTTTAATTAATTAAATTAGTTAATTATACAATTTAAAAGTTTATTTTTTATATATAATAAACTAAGTTAGTCTCGTTAAATTTTAAAGTTAGTAAAATAACCTAGTTAGTTGTTTTATAAAGTTAGTTTCTTCTAAAAAAAGAAAGAAAAAAAAAGAAAATAACCAACAAAAACCGCTGACCGTGGGACTCTAACCCGGGTAACCCGCCTCACAGACACGCACACTAACCAACTGAGCTGGGTCTTCACATCAAACAAACCCACCCCTTTAATTCATTTAAACCCTCGTTCAAGCTCAAACCCACTAATTAAACCCTATTTATAAATAACTTGTGTAAACCCTTCGTTTTCTTTTGAACAGCCGCACATAACTTCGATCTTCTTCTCTTTTCTTTGTTTAATTGTCTGCTAATACACACACACCCACATATAAATGGATATCAGAGATTCCATCTCTTTCAAAGCTTACATAACCTCACACTTGAAGAGAGTTTTTCCACACCAGCCACATCCTGGCTCCCTGTCCCTCTCGAGCTCTGATTCCGGCGACCGGAATCTCCGACAACTGGACAACTGACGCTCCGGCGTTGAGACACCCGTCGGCAACAACACCCTCCCCTTAACCTGTTTCTGCTCCGGCGAGGTACCCCCTTCCTTCGATTGGTGTAATCGGTCGACCACCACCAACACATCGTGTGATGCAGTGGTGCGACGACGGGACTCAGAGCGAAATGGAAGCGCCGGCCACCATACGCGGCGGCGGCAGGCGGTGACGGCGGTGGTGGTGCTTGTTTCCGACGAGTTTAATCAGGTTCGGTTTTCTCTCCTTTTGGTCTCCGTTTTTGTTCTTCTTAAAATCTGATTCAGGTTCAGTTTTTGTTTCGGTGGGAGCGATGATGGTAACAGCGGAGGTGGTGTCTCTGATGAGTTTCCCACTCAAGTTGGGGTCGGGAATCTTAGGTCAGATGTTGGGTTTCGAAGCTCAGCCGGTTCGGGTTCGAGATTCGGGTCTCGTTTTGGTCAATTTCAACTCAAAGGTTCGTTTCGGGTCAGCGACTCATCCAAAATTTGGTACAATTTTAACAACACTGATTTATTATCGTTTTTACATATATTTTATTTAGCATAAAACCGAGCTTCAGCCGTAGAATGATAGTTTATATATTGTTTTGTAAACGTCAAACTTATTCAAAAAATATTCGTATATTGTCATTGTCGTATTATTGAATTTTGGAAAAATTATAACGACAACTTTAGTTGTCGGGATCGTCAAAAAATAGAGGAAACTCTGCCCATTTTTTTTTGTAAAAATCTATAACATGATACTCATTTATGTTCTAAAATCAACACTTATCGATGTTCAAATAATTTTTATAACAATAAATATGAATATATATCCATTTTGACAACACTTCTATAATGCTATTGATAGATTTAATTTATAATTTTTACTTAAACTGTATAAATACATTCGTATATATATATACATTTATATTAACTTATTATACTCTAATTTCCAATTCAATCCTCCGTCGTAATTCCGATTTCTCATACGCCTGTGTTTGCCCATATAGGGTGACCTCGGTGTTCCATCCTCCTAACCTCATACACTCGTTGACACTTGGATAATCGGAAGACTTAGCAATTATGTGAGTATACTTGAACCCCTTTTTACGTTTATCACTTTTTAGGGTGTAACATGTTTTCTTATGAACCTTACACTTTAATCATAATACATAAACATTCCTATTACACACATGCTTATTTGATTACTTGATACTCTAAACTTGGGTTGAGGACATCTTGTGTTAGACTTATCATTAACTTCGTACGAGCCCATCCGTGACATATATAGCGCTATAGGATTAACGCACCGCCCGTAGACTTGTGGTTATGTCATGAGCATATTGTGTTTCATCATTGGTTTGATATGTTAGACACATGCTGAATTTATTGTTTATCTTGTATCAAGAGCTTTCCACATGGAATTGTTTGAAACTTATCTTTTTATGCTATGTATGAAAAACTTGTATACTCGCCTTTGCTTTTGCATTGAACTTTATTTTAAAACATGTTACAGGTTGAGGATGACGACGCTTTGAACTTGAAGTAGTGATGATGCTTAGATACACATTTAGACGTCTTAAGTTAATGTACTTGTTTGTTGTACTCATTCAGTATTTGTTACTATTGGCTAACTCGTTGTCCAATAGCAACGCTTTACTAGTAGTGTATACAAAACCCCACATACCGGCAACAATTGTAGAATACAAAGACTCAATCACTGTTAAGTATAATTTAAAAATATCTGAGGTTTTGTAAAACAGTTTGGTAGAAAAAGAGAATGACTCACTTTGTAGACTTAGGTAATTCTATAGCTTCCTGTTGGTGTTCCTGATTATTTTCTATTAAAAATACACAATGCACACGTGTTAGTAAGATAACCCAAATCACATTAGCCATACAACATGAGACAGAACTCCAACGAACTTAGTCAAGCAGAGCCTCGACGCGCGTTACGGAGCCCTAGATCAATCGAGTAGGGTAACGAATTAGTGGTCGGGGTTAAAATACTTACAACGAGGCAGAGCTTCGTGTTTTAGGGGTATAATACCGAGCTACTATACTTGCACTATAGGGACAGAGAAAAAAAAGAATTTGAACAACTGATACTAAGGCTGAAAGCCTCAATTTATACTTGAATCAGGCACTCGCTCGCGCCCCGCGACCCACTGGCTTGGTCCAGTCGCCCCCCCACGAGAGACCCCCTAGCTACGGCTAGGGTGGCCAGGTTGCCTTGTAGCTATGCCAGATGTCGGGACACGTGGCGTGATTGGGTGTCCGGCAAGTAAAGTGGGTCGCGCCCTGCGAGCCACCCTCCTGACTTGGTCGCGGCCCGCGAGCAACACAAATACTTTATTTTATTTGATTTTTATAAAAACTAAAGTTATACGGGTTTAGTTCTTGTATACGGGGTGTATTTAGGGCGTTTTTCGAGGGTTGTTATACCAGGTCACCACTCGTGTAACACCCAAATTTTTGAAACACAATCTTTTACACTTTGCGGAAATTAGGCCCATTTTTTTATTCTTTTTTTGTGCTTTATTTCCTTTTTCTTTTAGAAAATTTCTGGAATGACCTGTACAAAAATAAAGGTACTCCTTACGGTGATGAACCTGTTTAGCAATCAAGACACTCAACGAAATACACATGACTCAATTCACCATTGACACGAGACTTTTTAGCTAAAAATTTATTGAGTTAAACTCTAATTCACAACCTTTAAATATATGAACCGACAAGAAATTTAAAAATGATACACACTAAACCATGCGATCTTAAACGTCAGTGATCCGCTCCCTTGTAACACCCCGAAAATGGGTTTGGTAGTCAAACCACGTGAGTACTAAAAGACGCATAAAATACCGTTAATGGTAAAACTAACCCGGCGAGTATTAGGACTTAAACAACTAATCCTAATATTAATTAAAAAGGAAAATAAATGCTTGAGGAAATAAAGTAACGAAAGGCCCGAGTTAACGGGACTTAAAAACATAACGAGTTATAACTTCCCGAACCCGCTAAAGTAACAAGGAATAATTAACCTAGTTAGTAGCATGTGATTAAGTGACTAATGGTGAGTTATAGCTTCATTTGATCAAAAGGAAACATGAGGGACTAATATTGTCAAGTGGGAAACTTGTTTTATTAAAACAAAAGTTAAACACCAAAACACACACTTAAGGTGTGTGTTCTGGTCGAGATATCCACAGGAGCCAAGAGCATCTTGAGCTCAAAACCCTAACAAGCACAAATCAAGAAAATTGGAAGGGCAAATCAAACCCAAATCGAAATTCAAGCACATATTCGTGATCACCAAGTTAAGGGGATCTTAAGGTATGTCGAATTTCTAACATTCATGAAGTTGTAAAAAAGTTGATAATCATCCTAATAGCGAATTAGGCATGGATTAGAGAAGATAGGGCTAGATTAGTGATGTACACTTGCTTAGGAACGAAACCCTAAGTGAAAATCATTACATAACATGCTATGAATTGAAGGATTTGATGAATTAACACACTTAGATAAGTGGGTTTTAATGTTATGATGATTTTGATGATATAACTATGCTTAGAATCAACATGCATGATAACAAATAGAAGGTGTTTGATTTAACCATGAATTTGGGTACTTGTTCATACATGATTGAAATGGGTTTTGAATGTTATGATGAAATTTGGTAGCCATATTCATGTAACTAAGTGTATGAGATCATGTTATCTACTAATTGATAGATAGAACTTGATTTTATTACATGTTTGGATGAATGCTAGTAATAGGATGAAATGGGGTTTTCGCTCATATATGAGAGACCCTTAGTTGTTGCAAAATGAATGAACAAACTAGCTGTGATAATCGCTTGAGCTAGTTGAAGTGTTGAAAAGACAATGGACTTAGTTAGACCTTTAGTTAAAACGGGGGCCTAAAAGTAATGCCTACCGGGTAATTATTGGAATGCTTAAACTAGTTGTCGAACTTGAATGTGCATCATATATGCTAAGGGGCGTTTGACTTTTAGTAGTCAAACCGACCATTAATAAGATCGAATGATAATTTTGAAAGAAAAATACGTAAGGTGGAATAGTTATGATTAACAATGACTAAAGTAACCATCTTATGAAATATGATGATAGTTTGACGCCTAACAAGCTAGGTGGAAGCTTATGGAGGAAGCGGGTCAAACGGAACGAGTACGGAAAGAAAAGCGTGGCATGGATGCAAGGTAAGTATATCTTACACTAGTCATATATTTTAGAATATTCTTTTGTCGTATTAATTACGTAAAAGACAAATACCTAATTGAGATATAGTGTTTCGGCGTGTAGTCGTACAGAACAAGATAATCAAATATGATAAGAAAACATAGTGATGGCTAAAAATGAGTTAAATCGGTAATTCGATCATATTATGACGAATGAAATATGTACTTTTAATGGTTATCATATAAGTTAAATCATAATAACCATTAAGGGCAAAATAGTAATTTGATAATTTGACGATGGTAATTGGTCATTTAGACCAAACGGGTCAAAAAGGTGAAATTATCACCCTTTGACAATATCGACTAATGGGTTGTCAAGTTGTATGATTTTAGGAAATAAATAGCACATGGATGCTTACATCGCTATCACTTAGCAACCACTAAGGAAAGGTATTGAAACAGGTCAATATATTGATCCGAGCCAGGTATGTATAATGATAGAACTCATCATGTAGAATTTGGAGTTCTATAAGAGTTAGACAAGGTTAAAACATAGATATTTGGTTATCTTTTAGGTAAACCGAATAAATTTAGTTATGATTATAACGTTTTAGAAACATAATGGTTTCTAAACAAGACTCTAGTTAAAAAGTCGGATTTTTGGGTCAAACAAGTACTAAAAGTCCTTCGTCGTAAAAGAAGGACTAATTTTTTTTTGACTAAAACGCCCTTGTAAGCGAAATTGAGCAAACGAACCATAAAGGTTGTTTTGAAATAAGTGATAGGATGAAATAAATATTTCGAATAAGTATGAAAAGCGAAAGATGTAAAATATTGTTCAAATGACATCTATAAAGAGTCTTTGCCGTAAAATAATGATTTGAAGGGTAAAATTTGGAATATATAAATCACCACATTGAATCCACCACAAATATAGTTGTGGTGGGAGATCATTTGATAAGAAATATGGACATAAGTATTTAGAAACGAATGAAAGCGACCTGTGCTTCAAATATGCTTAAATACCCTTAACGGGTCAAAATAAGCCTATGAGTGAAAATGGGTTTAAGAAGGTATATGAACCTGTAATTGAAACCTAATATGTTAAACATCATTGAATTTGATAGGTTTATGAGAAATAAGGGTCAAACAAACTTGTTTGTTTGATAAAGAATCGAACGGGTCAAAATTTGGTAAAAGGGGTAATAAGCCGAAGACTTAAAAGTCTGAAATGTTGTTAAACCGAATGTTGAATTTAAACTCCATATGATGGAGGATCAAATTAAATTCATGTAGGAAGAAACAGTAGGTCAAACGGATAAGCGGATTGAAAGATACGAAAGTTTTCGTGTCAATAAACGGCAAAATGGAAAGGTTGAATGCAGGGACCACCGTAACTTACGGTGTCCACCGTAAGTTACGGTGGAGGTGATTTAGTTACGGTGGTTGCCTACTGAAGTACGGTAGGAGATTTTTAATACAGGGGCCACCGTAACTTACGGTGCCCACCGTAAGTTACGGTGGAGGCCAGTTGGAAATGTTTGTTTTGAGATCAAGAGTTTAACGTTGGGATTCTTTTTCCTTCCATTATCATTACCAGATTTGTTTAGACACATTTTAATCCCCGTATGACTAAAGCATTTCATGTTTATGAAATGCAGGTACCGTTTGGATGCCGAAAGATGATCAAGCTCAACAAAGAACCAAACACGATAAAGATTCATGCTTCCGCACATTGCCTTGTCGTAAATCTAAACGACGAATCCGATCACGTTATGTCAAATAACTAATGATTTGTAAAAGTTTTAATAAACCCGTATTATTATAGCATGTGTAGTCCTAACTATACATCCTATTTTTTATATTTAAATGTAAAACCGTTAAATAGCAACTAGGGTGTTCCAAGTTGGTATCAGAGCCTTGGTTTAAGGGATTCAAGTATGGTGGGCAAAACCATGCTTGGACTTAAACCTTATGCTCTTGACAAAGATTGGTGTTCGGTTCGAGGCTTGATAGCAATTCCGGTAAGTGCATGTATGTTAATAGTTTAGCGCATTAAAGTGTTGTAAACAACACATAGGGTTATCGTGTAATACACGTCACCCCAATTAAATGATAGAGATAACTAACGAAATTTTGTGCATTGACACATATAGTAGAAAAGCCTTGTATTATGATACGTGCATTTTGTGAAGTTGACATGGCTAACTTTTGTGAATGTCTTAATTGAAGGACACTTGCATTTAAAGATGACAAAGGTTAAACAAATTTAGGATGTGATAGAGGGACAGTCCGAGGTATGACAAGAGGAACATGCTCACTAAGGACTAAATCGCGTAACGACTGCAAACAAGGTTAATGGCAAGAAACGCCCGTCGGGGCAAGCATTACCAGTTGCGTGCTTTTAAATATAATCGCACAATTAGCAATATGCAACAAACATGTAAAGAATGATTGTTGCATATGTAAATTAGAAACATGGGAAACCTGAATAGAATACCTATCCAGGATATTATTTCCAAGAAAACTAAATAGAGGTGTTACTTACATGGGGTGTGATGTGAAAACTATAAAAAGGTCATGTGTGTCATGTGTTAATCGCTTACTCTGGCCAAGTAAGTAGTGGCATATGATACCATGGACTTCTTATAGCGGACACATTTACATCCGATGTAGTAAGGACATGATGAATGGGACGAATCGAAAAGGTGCCCAAAATAGATCAAATAAGTAAAATATTTGTTAATAAACGTAAACGCAAGCCTGAAGACGGAAGCGTATTACGTTAGTACAATGGACCCAAGGGAAGGGACAATAACTAAGTAAATGAAAATACAAACCGACTACTAAGAATACTAAGGCATAGAGGATAAGGTTGACTATCAAAAGTGGTGAAACTCACACGAACAAGTTAAACGGGTTAGATAAAACGTAACATTGGAAAGGATAATGAGCCCGGTAATGGGACGAGATTGAATACAAATATGAGCGCAAACCGAATAAAGGAAAGCGTGAGATATTAATGAACCCATGTAATGGGACGGAACTAAATATGAAATGATTGCGGACACGAATCACAGTCGGAATGAACGAAATTTTGATGCAAAAACAAATGATTTTCAAATATAAAAAGGACGATCTACGGGATCATTATAACCTTCGGGTTATAAACAGTGTAATGGTCTATGGGACTAAACTGACCCATGGGTCATGAATAAAAAGGAAAAGAATCATAAAGGCAACGCCCTAAAGAGGTGAAAGCCTAAAGAAATAGCCTACGAGGCTAAGTGAAAGAATCTATGGGTTACTTAGACGAGTGAGGGAACCAGTAGAGAATTCCCACATAAAACTAAGACTGTAAAAGAATAAATTACAGACTGTCAATGTCCTCGTATGGATAATTGACAAAAGATAAAGAGAAGATCCTAAACTAAAACTTTGGTTTTAGTAAGAAATAACGTTTTTACAAATATGAATCCTGATAGGAAATTGAATATTAAGCATGAAAGGTTCAAGTCTTGACACTAATAGGCGCAAGACGTTTGTCACACCCCGACCACGTGGAACATACAAAACGTGGCGGAAATGTCGGGGAGTGTTGTAACAGAATTAATTGTTTCATAACCATGGCAATTGAAGTTTCGTTTTATTAAGTAAAAGTGATACAATGTCTTAACAAACAAAGAAATACAACATAATTAACTAGTCATGCATCTTTTATTGTCACTAAAGCCCAAGTCTGCCTATGTGTATCTTGATCATCTTATGCAACAGCTCCTGAAAAACACATGTGAAAATAGGTACGTCAGCATAAAAATGCCTGTGAGATACATAGGTTTTGTGAAAACAGAATTCATGACTTATGTTTGAGAAAATGTTTAGTCATGAACCTTATAATTTGCTTTGTCTTGTAAATCATTTGAAAAACGATAAGATCAGATTATATGTATAAATAAGAGAATAATGTATGGTTAAATGAATAACCATGTAAAATGAGTTTGTATAAGATAAGTTGTTTGTAAAACAATGTCTTGTGAAAAGTATGTTATTTGTATAAAATGTCATATGTATCAAACTGAAATGATTCAAATAACGCTACAATATGTAATACCATACAGACACTTATATATAGGAAGTACCAGCGGCGTATCCACCATGCTTGTATCATATTACACACGCATCGTTACTTAATCACTTAATCAAACCAAACCAATGTCAAAATGTCTATGTCAAATATCCATGTCAAATGTCTATGTCAAATATCCATGTCAAATGTCTATGTCAAATATCCATGTCAAATGTCTATGTCAAAATATCATGTATGGCAAGTGAAATGTCTCAACTAAACCATATACACAAAAACAAAGTATTGAAGTAAAACTTGGTTTAAATCAAAGTTATGTTTTGTGGGAAATGCATGATCAAATGTCAATCATATTAAAAATGTCTATGCCGAAATGTCTATGTCAAATACGGTTCACACGGTTCACAGATACAAACGGTTCACAGGTACAACGGTTCACAGATACAACGGTTCACAGATACAACGGTTCACAGGTACAACGGTTCAATATGCAGTATAATGTGTTCATATGCTGGATAAGCATATGCAACAGAAAAGCAACGTAAAACAATGTACTAAGTACGCACACAATGGGCATACATAGCATGAAATGTAATGTAGAACGATGTACTAAGTACGCACAAAATGGGCATACATAGCATAAAATGTAATGTAAAACAATGTACTAAGTACGCACACAATGGGCATACATAGCATGAAATGTAATGAAATCATGTACTATAATGTACTAATGAACATAGCAAGTATATGATGTCAAAACAGGAAAGCATGAAAGTAACAAGTAGGCACATGTGTTCCACCCCAAAACAGTTTGGAAAACAGTAAAAGAGGGTTCTATGTACTCACCTGAGATTGCTCAGTAGTCCTTGAGTAACAACTAAACAATGCTAGAGATCGCGGATATCAAACGGCACCTAGTATAGGTAGCTACATTAATAAACCGGACCTAAATCGGAGGATCGGGTAGCATTAGGGTTTGTAAACCAAACGAGTGTAGAGACTCGTGTCTTTTGGTTTAACAAAGCCTACATACTAAATGAAACTTAACCTAAGTGTCTACGACCCATTACGACCCGTTTAGGTAGCTTATGCTACTTTAACGCGTCGTTCGCGTGAAACGCGTTCGGACCGCCTAACTAGTCCTATGACAAGTAATATATGCCTTAACATATTACATAATCAGTTATGTGACAAAGGTTTAGGTTACATATGCTTAATTACCAATTATACATGAAAAGGGTATTCTGGTAATTTACCTAAGGCATATAAACTACCTATCATACAACTACTTAAACGATGTGACCATAGGGTATAACCTCGGAAGGTTATTCCCTACCTACTATGGTCACCTAATGTATTTGGTCGGATCCTAATGATCGACCAAACTGGGTCGGGTTCGAGGTATAAGCGATTTATTAGATCGCTTACCCTACGACCCTAGACAACGTGGTAATCAGTAGGCATAGTCCCAAGGGACTATAACCAACGTGATTACACTCACGTTGCGAAGTTCAAACGAACTTCGCATTGACCATTACTGGTCAACGCTGAAAGTCAAACAAAGTTTGACTTTCTGACTCGAAAAGCAGTAAAATAAGGAAAAGAACGAAAGAATACTTACGAAGGGTCCCCGAATGCTAACCCAGATCAAAATAGCTCAGGTATGAAACGAAGGTTCCAACTTAGAGTCTTTTCAATCAGATTTGTGGGTTTTAAGCCAAAAGGGGGTGTGTATTTATAGATAAAGTAGAGCCGCTAGGATCGTTTCTTGAATATCGTGCCACGATCCGAGCCGTACACTTGTCACAAAGGTTATGGAGCCACATATGCTCCTAATCTTAGTGATTAAGCAAGTTGCAAACATGTGGTTGTGGTTAAATCTGCTGAAAACAGGCTGTTAAGTACATTGCATCTGGTCTGCAGACCCCTAGCGCACCGCTACGCTAAAAGTGTAGCGCACCGCTAGGCTTAAGTTTGGCAGATTTACACTTTTGGTCCCTGTCATGCATTCAGCCCATTTTCGACACGTTTAAGGCCCGTTAACCCCATTTCAAAGCTCTAAAATGAAGTTAAAGTATAGGGAACTTAAAATGTGCTCAAAAATATGTCGGATGTCGGTTCGTTTGGCCGTACGAACGCGATGTTCGCTTAATTACGACGGAATGCGCACAAGCGCGGAAAACGATCCAAATGACGCGACGAATGGATTTTTCTTATGGCGAACACTAAAATATAATATAGTCATGCTTACATAAATTTTTGGATGTCCAGATGTATTCAGAACGTAAGTTATGCGCGAAAATGCAAACTTGTGCACTTTTTGACACTTTTAGTCCCTGAATGACACAAAAGTTTATTTTAGCACACCGAACCCCTCAAAGCCTATTTCTTTGCTTTATAAAGGATATTTATGGTATGTTTAACTTATGGTCATGTTCCGGAATGTCTGTTACAGTTCAAATTGGCATACTTTCGCAGTTTGTCAACTTTAGTCCCTGTAAGCGATTAAACTTTGATTTCACCACACCAAACCTTCCAAAACTTATATCTAAGTTATGTAAAGTTTATTTAAGGTATGTTAAGCCTATTTCACTTTTCCGGAGTGTTCGTTGCATTAAACTGGTTATATTTACGCATTAGTGCGCGTATAACCTTCCAGAAAGCGATTTAGAGCTTGAAATCGAACAAGAATTGATATGTGTAAACGATACACATATTTTTACAAATCCCAAGTATGAAATACAATATTTCACTGGTTGGGCATTTGTTTGATGGTTGAAATGACACAGGTGTTACAACGTTATATTCGAAAAGTGATATTTTCGAAAATGAAATTTTGATATAAATTAAACATGATGTGACACGATCACGGTCAAGAAATGCAATGTGAAGTAGAATCACATTATAACCAAGCAAGCGGTAAAAAGTAACTGGACTAATAAGTCTAATTAGTGAGACCGGTTAAGGTCATTTAAATAAATTTGGTTTACTTGTAAGCGGTGGATTCGGTATAACTGAACCGAATAAATAAAATTGAAAACAAAAGAAATCGTTGCGAAAAGTGACAGATTTCATTAAAGAACTTTAAACAGGCCAAAGTAACGGATTCATAAAGAATTCGAGAGTATATGAAAGCAATGGAAATCGCTAATTTAACTAAACTAGTGGAAATAACGAGATTACGTTATTTCGAGTTGCACTATGTTGTATGAGATACGTAGACAATTAGTAACCAGAAAGATGTTACCATACTTTTCTGGTAATAATAACAATTGGTTAAAAGTATAAGTAATGTTTAAAAGATTTCTCGGATCAAATACATTGAGTTTAAACTCAATGAATTATGTAAGAAAAGGTTTCGAGGACGAAACCTCTTTAAGGGGGTAGACTTGTAACACCCCGAAAACGGGTTTGGTAGTCAAACCACGTGAGTACTGAAAGACGGATAAAATACCGTTAATGGTAAAACTAACCCGGGGAGTATTAGGGCTTAAACAAATAATCCTAATATTAATTAAAAAGGAAAATAAATGCTTGAGGAAATAAAGTTACGAAAGGCCCGAGTTAACGGGACTTAAAAACATAACGAGTTATAACTTCCCGAACCCGCTAAAGTAACAAGGAATAATTAACCTAGTTAGTAGCATGTGATTAAGTGACTAATGGTGAGTTATAGCTTCATTTGATCAAAAGGAAACATGAGGGACTAATATTGTCAAGTGGGAAACTTGTTTTATTAAAACAAAACTTAAACACCAAAACACACACTTAAGGTGTGTGTTCTGGTCGAGATATCCACAGGAGCCAAGAACATCTTGAGCTCAAAACCCTAACAAGCACAAATCAAGAAAATTGGAAGGGCAAATCAAACCCAAATCGAAATTCAAGAACATATTCGTGATCACCAAGTCAAGGGGATCTTAAGGTATGTCGAATTTCTAACATTCATGAAGTTGTAAAAAAGTTGATAATCATCCTAATAGCGAATTAGGCATGGATTAGAAAAGATAGGGCTAGATTAGTGATGTACACTTGCTTAGGAACGAAACCCTAAGTGAAAATCATTACATAACATGCTATGAATTGAAGGATTTGATGAATTAACACACTTAGATAAGTGGGTTTTAATGTTATGATGATTTTGATGATATAACTATGCTTAGAATCAACATGCATGATAAGAAATAGAAGGTGTTTGATTTAACCATGAATTTGGGTACTTGTTCATACATGATTGAAATGGGTTTTGAATGTTATGATGAAATTTGGTAGCCATATTCATGTAACTAAGTGTATGAGATCATGTTATCTACTAATTGATAGATAGAACTTGATTTTATTACATGTTTGGATGAATGCTAGTAATAGGATGAAATGGGGTTTTCGCTCATATATGAGAGACCCTTAGTTGTTGCAAAATGAATGAACAAACTAGCTTTGATAATCGCTTGAGCTAGTTGAAGTGTTGAAAAGACAATGGACTTAGTTAGACCTTTAGTTAAAACGAGGGCCTAAAAATAATGCCTACCGGGTAATTATTGGAATGCTTAAACTAGTTGTCGAACTTTAATGTGCATCTTATATGCTAAGGGGCGTTTGACTTTTAGTAGTCAAACCGACCATTAGTAAGATCGAATGATAATTTTGATAGAAAAATACGTAAGGTGGAATAGTTATGATTAACAATGACTAAAGTAACCATCTTATGAAATATGATGATAGTTTGACGCCTAACAAGCTAGGTGGAAGTTTGTGGAGGAAGCGGGTCAAACGGAACAAGTATGGAAAGAAAAGCGTGGCATGGATGCAAGGTAAGTATATCTTACACTAGTCATATATTTTAGAATATTCTTTTGTCGTATTAATTACGTAAAAGACAAATACCTAATTGAGATATAGTGTTCCGGCGTGTAGTCGTACGGAACAAGATAATCAAATATGATAAGAAAATATAGTGATGGCTAAAAATGAGTTAAATCGGTATTTCGATCATATTATGACGAATGAAATATGTACTTTTAATGGTTATCATACAAGTTAAATCATAATAACCATTAAGGGCAAAATAGTAATTTGACAATTTGATGATGGTAATTGGTCATTTAGACCAAACGGGTCAAAAGGTGAAATTATCACCCTTTGACAATATCGACTAATGGGTTGTCAAGTTGTATGATTTTAGGAAATAAATAGCACATGGATGCTTACATCGCTATCACTTAGCAGCCACTAAGGAAAGGTATTGAAACAGGTCAATATATTGATCCGAGCCAGGTATGTATAATGATACAACTCATCATGTAGAATTTAGAGTTCTATAAGAGTTAGACAAGGTTAAAACATAGATATTTGGTTATCTTTTAGGTAAACCGAATAAATTTAGTTATGATTATAACGTTTTAGAAACATAATGGTTTCTAAACAAGACTATAGTTAAAAAGTTGGATTTTTGGGTCAAACAAGTACTAAAAGTCCTTCGTCGTAAAAGAAGGACTAAAAAAATTGACTAAAACGCCCTTGTAAGCGAAATTGAGCAAACGAACCATGAAGGTTGTTTTGAAATAAGTGATAGGATGAACTAAATATTTCGAATAAGTATAAAAGCGAAAGATGTAAAATATTGGTCAAATGACATCTATAAAGAGTCTTTGCCGTAAAATAATGATTTGAAGGGTAAAATTTGGAATATATAAATCACCACATTGAATCCACCACAAATATAGTTGTGGTGGGAGATCATTTGATAAGAAATATGGACATAAGTATTTAGAAACGAATGAAAGCGATTTGTGCTTAAAATATGCTTAAATACCCTTAACGGGTCAAAATAAGCCTATGAGTGAAAATGGGTTTAAGAAGGTATATGAACCTGTAATTGGAACCTAATATGTTAAACATCATTGAATTTAATAGGTTTATGAGAACTAAGGGTCAAACAAACTTGTTTGTTTGATAAAGAATCGAACGGGTCAAAATTTGGTAAAAAGGGTAATAAGCCGAAGACTTAAAAGTCTGAAATGTTGTTAAACCGATTGTTGAATTTAAACTCCATATGATGGAGGATCAAATTACAATCATGTAGGAAGAAACGGTAGGTCAAACGGATAAGCGGATTGAAAGATACGAAAGTTTTCGTGTCAATAAACGGCAAAATGGAAAGGTTGAATGCAGGGACCACCGTAACTTACGGTGTCCACCGTAAGTTACGGTGGAGCTGATTTAGTTACGGTGGTTGCCTACTGAAGTACGGTAGGAGATTTGTAAAACAGGGGCCACCGTAACTTACGGTGCCCACCGTAAGTTACGGTGGAGGCCAGTTGGAAATCTTTGTTTTGAGATCAAGAGTTTAACGTTGGGATTCTTTTTCCTTCCATTATCATTACCGGATTTGTTTAGTCACATTTTAATCCCCGTATGACTAAATCATTTCATGTTTATGAAATGTAGGTACATTTTGGATGCCGAAAGACGATCAAGCTCAACGAAGAACCGAACACGATAAAGATTCATGCTTCCGCACATTGCCTTGTCGTAAATCTAAACGACGAATCCGATCACGTTATGTCAAATAACTTATGATTTGTAAAAGTTTCAATAAACCCGTATTTTTATAGCATGTGTAGTCCTAACTATACATCCTATTTTTGATAATTATATGTAAAACCGTTAAATAGCAACTAGGGTGTTACATCCCTGGACTTGATCACATAATCCGGAATCCTCGGAAATGATTCTCGAGTAGCCACTCTTCCATTCAATATCATAAAGACCAAGGGTGGCCTTGTTAGTCCACATGACTTGGTCTCTTCAATCATCAATCACATCAGCTAGACCTACACGGGTTCACCATAAAAGATTAGCCACAACTAAGTGAGGACTCGTTAACAAATGTAATTATAACAGACAAGGAGAAGGTTTAATGCCCAAAAGGCATTATAAATGCACCACGAGCCATGGATTTTCTAACTCAAAACACCTGAAATCAAAACACGTGAAAATAGGCCCATCATAAAGGCCAGCGTATTACAGATAAACTAGGGCTTTAAAAAAACTCTGGCCTCCACAGTAGGCTAAGTTGGAATTTGCATAAGTTACAGATTCTAGTTTCATGCCTGAAAATACACGTCTACATATTAGCATGAACCAATAAGTATAGATTCACGAAACCTGTTTAAACGCATCAATAAAATGCTGACTAGTGGCTCAACCATGTGCGGCCTGTTAGCACGTCCAAACTTGACCCTCGTCATCGTGAAGATTAGTGGCAGCATGTGACCAATCTTTTAGGCATAACCCAAACACCTTAGAATCACAATTCGTTAATAAAGTGTCAGCAGGTTAAAAGTCTAATATTCACCTTCTTGTACATTTTAGTTAATTCCAACTTATGTTTATTACATTTTGTTATCATTTAAGGATCATAATACTCATCATAACTCAGTAACTAAAACTATAAGGTTAATTATCCATCCTTTTAACCTATTATCATTTGGCTAGTCATGAATACTCCTTTGATCCATTACAACATTACTAAACACATTGTTGTCAGCAACTTTTTTTTTCTTAATAAAACACCACAAACCCGCCTCAAGCAATTTTAGAAAAAATTACAAAAATTATACAAAATCAATTATGATGTTAGCTAACTTCTGACAAGAAATCATGGCGAAATAAAATAGTTAAGGTATACAATAATTACCCACTTAATCACATCAAACGATTTCAGAAAAGTATACAAAAATTACATAGTCATTGATGATGTCAGCTAACCTCTGACCAAAAATCATGCCAAAATAAAATGGTTAAGGGCCTTAAACGACCTCTGCAAGTAGGCTGATCTGGATTAGACAGAACCTGTAAATCGGTTTTACGAGCTTATTATGACCTTTTAACTAAGCCCGTTTAACTTAAAACCTTCTGTAGCACTTAGAAAAATGTGTCGGGAATATTGGAAGTTAACTTCGTATAAAAATAAAACTGTTTAGTACACGTAACAACCCTCGAAAAATAGACATGCATTGTAGACAACTAACTAATATTCAACCAAACTAATTGCATCTTCACCAACTTAATCACAGCAGCACTTATTTCATTACATTAGCTAGACATTAAGATTCACATAACTTTCAAATCATAACCAGACTTTATTCTAAAATATACAGAGTATATATATCAGGGTTATAGAGTGTTCACTCACCTTGGCCAAACAATACCTTGCAGTCTTGATTTGCACCATATATCTTTAAGTCCCTAAGTCAAACATTTTACATGGTATACGGTAGTAGGTTAGACTCCTCTTCACATAACACCACACACTCGATCAGATACGGGTCATTTTGACCCGCTGTAGCATTGCATCATAATTCCCCAACATTACAATCTTTTAAGTCTTTGAACAAAGATCACCATTGTTTTAGCTTTACAAGTTCATAATTTACTATAATGATGCAATTCTACCCGGATTCAATAGTACTCAATCTATGACATGCAACAGTCTTTGATTAAGACATGATAAGTATGTGATTTCTATCCAAAATCAAGTACCAGTAACCCAAGATCGCAGGTTTAGGGTTCAAAACAACTTGAAACCCTAGCTCATAAACTTTACCAACACTTGGAGGAAAAATTGCTTACCAAAAGGATTAGGAATCATAGAATGATGATAGAACTCGGCTTTAATCTTCTCAATCTGGTCCCAATCGACGCCGATCAGGAGAGAATGACACAATCCCAGACCTCTTGGTTATGCAGCCCCACCCCCTTTTATTTTGATGTTTTACAAATTTCCAAAATAAACCCCATAGTTTATAAGACTAGCTGCATATAGCCTTTACTTACAAGTCATCTAATAAACCCTTGGTTATTTGGTCTAGACTAAAATATTGGATAAATAATTTATTGAGTACTTTTCTCCAACACTACAACCCTCATTAAAATTATTTATAAACTTCATTCGATACGATTTTACCATATTAAACTCTTTATATTATAAGTCTTTCACTTATATATAAAGATATATTTTTAAACTCCATAGGAATATTGGGATGTTACAAATCCACCCCTCTAATAGGGTTTCGTCCCAGAAACCGTGTTACATTTTGCATTAGAGCATCCCAAAAAAAATTATTCGCATAGCTCTATTACTTACCTATTTACACTTATAAGGAGTTGAATCTAGTTTTAGTTAGAACTCAACCCATTAAGGTACTTTCAACTTGAATTTCTTAAATCGGAATCACTTACTTGCATCATGTAAAGAATACATCTTTGCTTGGCTTTAGTCTTGGTTGCATATCACCTATGTTGCTCCAAACCCATCCTCGGCTTTCAAAGTTTATCAATTAGTGGGTAACCGTATATATAAGTTTCTTCTCAATCTCTTTTCCGCTCTTAAGAATGATTTAATCTCTCTATACTGGCAATATTTTTTTTCGATCATTCGTTCATCTACAGATTTAATCCTTCATTTGTTTCACTCCTTTAGATTGAAAAAATAATAATAAATAAATAAAATAATCCGCAAATATGAAAGGCATGTCTCACGGCGTATAGCCGGTGTAACATAAACTTGTTCCAGCGCAAACTTCACCCTAATCAGCGTAGGAGTGGTGTAGTCTACACCCATACTTTATCTTATTTCAATTTTATATATTTATTTATTTTGCTGGTTACCCATACACAATAGCACAACACTTGAATTTCATTCTCATTTTTATATCTTCAGTAATAGTTGTATACCTTGTATATCCCCACATAAATAAGGTTAAAGATCTTAATTATAATAACATATGGCAAAGTAACCTTAGACCATGAAGATATGAATGATGAAAATCTTTTATTTTATATAGACAGTAAAATAATGCCAAGACACCACGGGCAAATGATAAGGAAGATTCACCTTCAACATAAGAAACTAGTTATTAAAGTCATTAATACATAACCAAATAAAAAGTGCGAAAAGATTAAAAATAAAAAGTATTACACTAAATGCTTGTCTTCACCAAGTGATGTAAGAGACTTAGGCAAACATGGCCTTTGATTGTCAAGAACTCTTACGATGAATCTTGGATCCCGAGACTACTCACACACTCTATGATGGATAATGGATGATGGTGGTGGATGTGGATGTGGGTTGTGATGGTGGTGGTGGGTGGGTGAAGTGTGAGAGAGGTGGTTTGCCAAGGGATGATTTGCAAGTGAGCCAAGCACCCCTATTTATAGCCTGCACAGAAGCCCGGACACGGCCCCGTGCCCGTTGGGCAAGGCCCGTGTCCACCCATCTTCTCTTTCTTCATTAATTGCAGTTTGTCTGCATTAGTTGACCACGCCCTCGTGTCCGCTGGGCACGACCCCATGTGTAGAAGCGTATCTGTACTATCAAGATTTGCCTAGATTCTGCGAATCTTAGCGTTGACCACGCCCCCGTGTCCACTGGCCACGCCCCCGTGCTGGGAAATAGAAGCTTCTACAGCTTTGTCTTTTCTACAGACACTTGGGCACGCCCCCGTGTTCATTGAGCACGGGGCGTGTTCAGCCTTCTAATGTCTTGTTTTTGCTTGGGAAGATGCTGTCGAGGGGTCGGGCATGCCACGTTTATTCCTTTTCTTGTATTATTGTTAGATTTGGCTGTATTTTTGCTTCTTTTGTTCATTTAAGCTCATTTAACCCTGAAAATACAAAAGGAAGACAAAAGCACACTTTTTCCAACATTAGTACTAAAAAAGGGTTAGTTTTATGCCTTATTTGATGTAATTTATATGTTGCATTTTGCACACATCAGTAGAATGAATATAATCATGTATGTATGATGAAACTAACTGTGATATATATGTAAGGTGAGCCTTGGACAATGAGGATTTCTCGAGGATGCGGTCCCGGATAGAAATGAAAGCATAAGATAAGACGGACTGACCACAGGTACACAATTAATAGATGTGGATACCAGTGTTGGGAAAACCTCCGTAGGGTGGGTAGATTTTAGATGGAAGACAACGATGTAGGATGGAGAAAGGAATTAAAAAATGATACACGAAAGCGAAACCCACTCCTCGGGCATAAGGTGATGATTACATGAAGGCACATGGTTAGTATGTGGATTGTGCGCCTGGCCAGTGCACAAGAAGCATATGATACACATGAGACCATGAGAATCATCACAGGTATGCTTGTTAAAGTGGGAAGTAAGCGGTCGTGTAAAAAAACGGGATGGAATAAACCTTCTACAAAGGTGTGAACGAGAAGGGGTTCATTAAGAATGTTTAAAATTGAACACGTGGAAATACGCTCAAGTAGAAAACGATAAAATTATTATAAAATAATTGTGATAGAGTATGGAAAAGTAATTTGAGTATGGTTTGTGGATTAGATATGAGACTCTCAAGTGATCGAGAGTATTCTATATTGAATGGAAAGGTTTAAGCTTATAGGTAAGTATGGATCAAACAAGTATGAATGAAAAGTTTGAGTCCATTGGTAAGTATGGATCAAATGAGTATGAAAGAAAAGTTTGAGTCCATAGGTAAGTATGGATCAAACGAGTATGAATGAAAAGTTTGATTCCATAGGTAAGTATGGATAAAACGAGTATGAATGAAAAGTTTGAGTCCATAGGTAAGTATGGATCAAATAAGTATGAAAGAAAAGTTTGATTCCATAGGTAAGTATGGATCAAACGAGTATAAATGAAAAGTTTGATTCCATAGGTAAGTATGGATCAAATGAGTATGAAAGAAAAGTTTGAGTCCATACGTAAGTATGGATCAAATGAGTATGAATGAAAAGTTTTACTCCATAAGTAAGTATGGATCAAATGAGTATGAATGAAAAGTTTTACTCCATAAGTAAGTACGGATTGCACGAGAATAAAGGAGGTAAGGTGTTTCCTCCTTTAATTAAGGTAAGTATGAATGTTGTATGTACGTAGTGTTAATAAAATAGTTGTGATACGCAGATTGTGTGACTAACATAATGTTTATATATGCAATATGAATGAGAATGGGTAGAGATAGGTTGTAGCTAATTGGAGAAAGTGATTGAATACAAAGCTAGTTAGGAGGGTATTTGTCACACCCCGACTTTCCACGTATTACCGGTGGGCCCGGTGGGGAGTATCGTGACGTAGTTGATATCATCATAGTCAAACAACACAATATATATGAATGCACAGCGGAAGCAAAAGATAAATTATATTACAATCCGAATATAAAGTAATATCAAGTATTACAACGAAAGTAAGGGATCCACAGGCGGATCAAATAAAAGAAAACTGTTCAACAGACTTTGACATCTAGAGCTTGCAAGACTTGGTTATTGATGTCTGGAGTAGCCAGCCTATTTCGTATGGTACCTGCACTTAACCTTTTTGGAAAATACGTCAGTTTACACTGATAAATACAATTAACTTACTCATTTTGAAAAATGGTTTAGAAAATTGATTTGAATGCACATGGCACAAGATATCTTTTTAACTTGGGATAATTATGTAGAAATAAACTTGTATACAGTTTTACATGTTTGTCGTCCATTTAGGACCCGGTTAGAAGAGCCGGTTTAACAAGATTAATAGACACACCACGCGGTATGATTCCACAAGAAGATAACCTTCTTGTGAACTACCCTTTTTACATACGCAGCTGTCAGGTGTATGCCTACACCCCGTGCTTAAGTCATGGCCATCCCTAATGAATGAGCCGAGGATATCCAGGACATGGTCATTAACCCCCCAAAGGCATTGCATCAAACAAGACAGAATAAAACGGGTTATGCATCTTTTTAATCAACATGTGATTGTACGACTTCATACCCGACCAAGCGGTATTATAATACCGTACCCCAAGCCCGTATAGGGAAAATAAGTTAAAATTATTTACCTGAGCAAAGTATAAATCAAATACAGCAAGTGCGCGTAGCTTTTACTGGGCTCCTAATCTGGAACGAAGGTTTTAATAACCTATTAGAATCCTAACGGGTCTTTAATTAAGCTTAGACTTAGACCGGTTAGTTTTCAAAAGGAAGACACGGATCAAACGCATGATAAAGCGAAGACCGGTTTAGAATGTGGTTTTGACCCAACAAGCTTGTATGCTTGTTTAATATGGGTAACTTAAACACATTCTGGGTTTTGAGACAAAAAGATATGGTTTGACCCGTTTCGGCTAATATATGCAAACTAGTCACATAAGCCGATCCGAACGCGACAAGTGCGTAACGAGTAACCAAAAGAGTCATATACAGGTTTCCTAAGTTAATATGCTTTAAATATGTTGTGATATCAGTAGGATACCGTCCATTATACCCAAAACGAGTTTAATCTCAAATTAAGCCCCGTATGGGTATTTTGGTCATTTTAAAGATTATAAAAGAGATTATTTAAGTTTCTGAGATTCGGGTCTGAATACATCAGTAAAATAACTTATTTTAATAGGTTATATCAGTTGGTAATAAGTCTTATGTGATAAAATGGTTTTAAACCCAAACTAAGCGTTTAATACGCTTAAAAAGCCATTTTAAGCGATTTCCGGGTTATAGGGGAAATCTGAGTTTTCTGATCAGGTTAATAAGTTCAAAATTCTTTATTTATTATATAAAATCAGTAGCAATTGGATTGGCATCAAATACTTTGTAGAACTCATTTTATACACAAAAAGGTTATAATCGGTATTTACCGAATCAACGCCATAACCTTAGGTTATGATCAGTTTAAAAATAATTCAAAATCTTTAAAAATCTAAAAATATTATATCACATCAGTGGGTAAAAGTTTTGGTGTCAAAATTTGGGTTTAGATAGGCTTTATGCTAATTGCGCCGTTTAATTAACATAAAGCTTCTTAAATGCGCTATTTAGCATAACTCCTATTCTGGACCTCTAACTGATATGAAACTTTAGGGACATGTTTATAAATCAGTAACAAAGGTTATTGTCTTTTCACATATTCAAAATTCTCGTTTTATGGTCAAAAGGGCATTATGGTCAACATTAGGCAATTAACGAAAACATGTAAACGAATCGGATAATCAATGAACCAACCACAGAGGGTTATCCTAACATGTAGCCTGGTCCTAAGGAAGCTCTAAGGCATTTCCAAATCATACTAAATCGGGTCAGAACTGAAGTAAAAGCAAAAGTCAAAGTTTTGCGACTTTCGGTTCCGAACCTGGTCTAAACAGAAAATTGTCGGATCAAACAAGCTTGGACCAGTTATTAAACTTATTACCAGGTTATATGAGTGATAAAATAGGTTACATGCCTTCTACATTGTTAATTAGGCGTTAAATCGAAGATTAGCATTCTGTTGACTTTTTCTAGTCAACTTTGACCCGACAATTGGTCTAGTTAGAGTGGAAATCAGAGGGTGCCCTTCTAAATGTTTAATGCCCACGTAATTACCAACTTATAACTACCTTCAATTCGATTAATCACTGGACCATTAATGATTAATCGCTAAGTCAACCGTTAATTACGACGGTTTGACTTTTAAGCTAAAACTAAGTAAAAACTCAACTAAGAAAGGTTAAGCATACTTACCAAAGTCTAATGCACTATTAGGGATGACTTGGGTCTGCTCCTATGCTCCAGGAAGCTCCACAAGTGCAGATGGAATGAGTGATCACAATGTTGCAACTATGAAGGCCTTTTATAGTGATCTTGAGCCATTTTGATGATGACAACTAAGTCTAAGGGGTGATCCAGATCATTAACAAGTGCCCCTAAGTCCTAGGAACTATTAGGGGTCGCCCATGTATGTGAAAAATCGTTTTTAAGTCGGTTGCAACGTTTAAAATAGCCAACAACCAACTTTCTGCATCTGGGCATCCCTTACGGACCGTAAGGGTCGACCTTTACGGTCCGTAAGCCAGATATCAGGGCAAATTTTTTTTTTCAGTTTGCATCCTTGGCTCTTGGTCCTTCGAAAGGTCAATCCACCTTTATTCTTTGCATGTTGAGTCCCTTTAATTTACTTATAAGGGCTTCAAGTCTTATACCTTCTTTGTTAAGTCCTTGGCCACTTTGTTATTACCCGAAAAGTCATAATTTTTCAACGTTGACGCTTTAACCCCTCGTATACGAATTTGATCATAACTTTCTCATACGATAACGAAACTTGATGACATTTTTATCATGTATTCTAGTGAGCATATTAAATCGTTACAAAGCTTCGGGTTTGCTAAAAGGTCACTCAGAGGTATACTTTAAACATGTTGACACATTTAACCCCTGTAGTTTGTAATCTCTCACTTTCTTTCATATTTAGCTTCGTATGATCCATGATTTATTCGTTTGAAGGTAAGAGCATAATGTAGGGTTACTGTAAAGTATATTTATCCCTTGTTGACATTTTGAACCCTTATATTCACATACTTTCCTTGTTTGTCAACTTTAGTCCTTCTAGAACATTCTTTCACACGTTCAAGCTTATGACACGTGTCAATACATTCTAGTACGTGAATTTTCGAGGTGTTACATCCTCACCCCCTTAAAAGAAATCTCAACCTCGAGATTTACTGAAATAAATAAGGGTACTTTTCTTTCATTGTGGACTCAACCTCCCACCTATACTCGGGACCTCTACGGGCATCCCATTTAACCTTTACGATCGGTACATGCTTCCTTCGAAGCTTCTTTACCTGTCGATCCTCAATCGACAATGGTTTTTCCACAAATTTCAAGCTCTCATCTATATGCACATCCGTATGTGGTATGACTAGCGATTCGTCAGCTAGGCATTTCTTCAGATTGCAGACGTGGAATACGTTATGAATACCACTGAGCTCTTCAGGTAAGTTTAACTTGTAAGCCACTGACCCAACACATTCAATAATCTCGAATGGTCCTATATACCTCGGGCTTAACTTACCTTTCTTACCAAACCGCATCACTCCCTTCCAGGGTGATACTTTAAGTAAAACTTTATCACCAACCTCAAACTTTAGAGGTTTACGTTTTAGATCAGCGTAGCTTTTCTGCCTATCTCTGGCAGCTTTCAGGCGATCGCGAATCTGGACAATCTTGTCCGTTGTTTCAAAGACCAAATCAGGTCCTGATAATTGAACTTCCCCTACTTCCGCCCAACAAACAGGCGTTCTGTATTTTCTACCATATAATGCCTCAAAAGGCGCAGCCTTAATGCTCGTATGGTAGGTATTGTTATAGGAGAACTCAACCAATGGCAGATGGTTATCCCAACTACCACCTAAATCAATTACACATGCACGAAGCATGTCTTCCAACGTTTGGATTGTACGCTCACTCTGTCCGTCCGTCTGAGCATGGTAAGCCGTACTGAAATTTAAGCGCGTGCCCAAAGATTGTTGGAAACTCTTCCAAAAATGTGACGTGTATCTAGTATCTCTGTCAGAGATAATAGACACAGGTACGCCATGTAAAGCTACAATCTTATCTACGTACAGTTGGGCTAACATGTCGGAGCTGTAGGTCTCCTTAATGGGTAGGAAATGTGCTGACTTAGTCAGTCTATCCACTATCACCCATATAGTATCATTTCCTTTCCTTGTCTTTGGCAATTTGGTGATAAAATCCATAGTTACCATTTCCCACTTCCAAGTGGGAAGTTCAGGCTGTTGCAGCAAACCTGACGGCTTTTGATGTTCTGCTTTGGCTTGCGCGCACGTCAAGCATTTAGCTACATAGGTAGCTACAGACTTCTTCAAGCCTATCCACCAATAGTTTTCCTTTAGATCCTGGTACATCTTATCAGCTCCAGGATGAACGGAGTATTTAGAACTATGGGCTTCCTGAAGGATAACATCTCGAAGTCCTCGATAAACCGGTACCCATATTCGTCTGTTTAACCTTAAAATTCCGTCCTTGCCATAGGATAACTGCTCCTCAGTTACCCCTAGCTTTTCATTAGGATAATTAGCTTCTAACACAGCTTCCTTCTGTGCAGCTAACAACCTTTCATTCAAACCGTTCCTTATCTCAATGCTCTTAGCATTGATACTTATGGGCTTCACCCTTTCCTTCCGACTTAAGGCATCAGCAACCACATTTGCCTTGCCTGGATGGTATCGGATTTCACAATCATAATCATTCAACGTCTCCATCCAACGTCTTTGCCTCATGTTCAAATCCTTTTGGTTAAACAGGTGCTAGAGGCCCTTGTGATCGGAATAGATCACACACTTGATACCATATAAATAGTGCCTCCATAGCTTCAGTGCAAATACAACGGCACCCAACTCCAAGTCATGGGTGGTGTAATTCTTTTCATGCACCTTTAACTGACGTGAAGCATAGGCAATAACTTTGCCTTTCTGCATAAGCACACATCCCATACCTGTGTGCGATGCATCACAATAAACTACAAATTCTTCGATTCCATCCGGCAACGTCAACACAGGTGCATTGCTCAACTTCTGCTTCAGAATATCAAAAGCTTCTTGCTGCTTAGGCCCCCAGTCAAACTTAATCTTCTTCCTAGTCAAAGAAGTTAGGGGTGCAGCAATCCTTGAAAATTTTTCAATAAATCGCCTATAATATCCTGCCAAACCTAGAAAGCTACGAATCTCTGTAGGCGTCTTTGGCTCTTGCCAATTCATGACAGCTTCAACTTTAGCGGGATCCACTTGAATACTACGCTCACTAACAACGTGTCCAAGAAATTGGACTTCTCGAAGCCAGAATTCACACTTCGAGAATTTGGCATAGAGCTTCTCTTGATGAAGTAGCTTTAGAATGCAACGGGGATGCTTCTCGTGATCAGCTTGGCTCTTCGAGTAAATGAGGATGTCGTCAATGAAGACGATGATGAATTTATCCAAGTAGGGTTTGCAGACGCGATTCATGAGATCCATGAATGCGGAAGGTGAATTAGTGAGCCCAAAAGGCATCACTAGGAACTCGTAATGACCATAATGAGTCCTAAATGCAGTCTTGTGTACATCTTCATCTTTAACTTTCAATTGATGATAGCCTGACCTCAAATCGATCTTGGAGAAGTAACTTGCCCCTTGTAGTTGATCGAACAGATCCTCGATCCTGGGTAATGGATACCTATTCTTGATAGTGACTTTGTTAAGCTCATGGTAATCGATGCACAGGCGCATCGATCCATCCTTCTTCTTAACAAATAGGATAGGTGCTCCCCATGGAGACGAACTAGGTCTAATAAAACCTTTGGCTAACAAATCATCTAGTTGGGTCCTCAACTCCTTCATTTCTGTTGGTGCCAACCTATAAGGCGCTCTCGCAACAGGTGCTGCCCCGGGGATGATGTCAATTCTGAATTCTACTTGCCTATCTGGTGGTAAACCAGGTAGTTCTTCAGGGAAAACTTCAGGGTATTCAGAAATGACAGGGATATCCTCAATCTTGGGCTTCGGCTCATCAATAGTCACTTGTGCCATGTAGATGACACAACCCTTCTTTAAACACTTAGTCACTTGCTCAGGCAGTCCATACTGGGTATCTCCCTGAATGGTAAGTGGCTCTCCAGACGGAGTCTTGATCACCACTTGCTTCTTATTGCAGACAATTTGGGCCTGGTTATGAGATAACCAGTCCATGCCTAATACTATGTCGAAACCGGCTAACTTCAAAGGAAGTAAGGTTAATGGAAAAAAGTGGTTCTTAATGGATATGAAACATCCATCAAATATGGTTGAGGCGGTTTCTAAGGTGCCATCAGCTAATTCCACCTCATATTTCACACTTAAGGTTTTGACAGGCAAATTCAACAATTCACAAAACTTATTATCTACGAACAACTTATCAGCGCCTGAATCAAAAAGTACTCTTGCATATACATCATTTATGAGGAATGTACCTATGATCACATTGTCGTCCTGGACGGCTTCCTTTGCATCTATCCTGAAGACCCTTGCATTGGTCTTCTTGACCTCCTCAGGCTTCTTGGCGTATTTAGGGCAGTTGGTTTTAATGTGCCCTTTCTCATTGCAGTGATAGCAGGTTGCATCCTTCAACTTTTTGCAATCCAAGGTCTTGTGTTCCTTGGAATTGCAGATCCCACATGCAAAAGTCCTGGACTGCATCTGCGGGTTCGGTTCAAGCCTACACTTTCCAAAGTGATGTTTTCGGCAAGTCTTGCACTTTGGCTTTTCCTCTGTTCGCTGACTATTCCTTCCAGACCCAAACTTCTTAGAATCGGTGTTTCCTTTGTGCTTCTTCTCTGACCCTCGTGAGTTATCATCCTCACGCTTCCTCTTACTTTCTTCAGAATTCCTTAGCGATCTCAACCTGACCGCATCTAAAGTAAGGGACAAAGATAGATCAGCTGCCGACCTAAAAGTGGCAGGTCTCAAAGCCTTAACACTAGCTTTGATTTCTGGGGCTAAACCCCCAATGAAGCGAGCAATTCGCTTGGGTTCCGGTGTTACTAGGTAAGGAACCAGCCTGGACAGTGTATTGAAACTGGTGAGGTAAGCTTGACAATCTAAGTTTGTCATAACCAACGATAAGAAATCTGACTCAATCCTCTCAACCTCGTGTTGAGGGCAGTAGTTCTCCATAATGAGAGTAACAAACTGTTCCCATGAATGTTGTAGAGCGGGATCTTCCCAGCAACTTGAATGAGAGACTTCCACCATGCCAGTGCCTCTCCTTTGAACGATTGTGATACATACTTCACCACATCCTTTTCAGCACAACCGCTGATATCGACAACTGTGTCCATTTCATCCAACCAGGTCATACAATCAATTGCCCCTTTCTCCCCAGTGAAATCCCGGGGTTTGCAGGAAACAAAGTATTTATAGGTACAGAACTTGGTACGTGGTTCATTATCGAACTCTATCTTCTTGGATGGAACACTGTGTTGAATAGATGAATGTCGATCATCATCCTTCTTTGACTCATCTTTCTTTGGGGGTGGCTTGCTGTGAGCCTCAGAATGAGTCTTAGGGACATACTTAGAGTGGGGTACAGATGAGGCTTTACTATGAGCCCCACTATACTCCCTGAACTGCTCCTCTACAGCTTTAGATACAGCTATATCAATCAGCGTACAAAGTTCTCCTCTGGTTATATTAATTCTATCATTCTCATTATTCTCTCGGGAATGACTGTTGATTTCGTCAGAGTCAGCCATGTAGTCTTAATTACTACAAAAAGAAAATAAGGGCAAGGTTTATTTAGAAGCCCATACAGTACTATCCTTCTTGACGATTTATTAACCATGTTTTTAATACACATTTTAGTTAATTTGTTAAATATATAATTGTTCACGAATCTTTATCAAAATCCTAAATTATAAGTCAATAATAGCACAAAAGGCCTTGTCACGTAGACAAGTTTAATTTATAGGCCTTGATTTTACGGAATCGAGGCATTAAGGTTTGAATCAAAGTTCATTACCTTTTCTTGACAGGGAGTTGTAGGCTACCACTGTCTTTAGTCTAGAGGACGTTAATTATAGCCCGTGGGCACTTCATCCTTAAGGGATGATTACATAAATAAGGGAATTTAAAAATAACCCATTTAAGAATGACTTATGTGATTTTATCGTATCACATTTTGTCAAGCATGTTAATATGCTTTCAGATGTTTAACAAAGATTTGAATCTCTTGAATAAGTTTTACCATCTTGGCCATGTCTATAATGACATTTAGGCTAGGTTTTACCCTTTAGATTCTTTTTAATAATTAACGCTGAACAATTTCTAAATTGAAATGTTAACAAGGATCTGAATCTAATTGTGGAACTACCATTTTGGCCTTGTCTTAACGTGACACATGGGCTAGGTCTTGTTCTTTTTAGATTTTGCCATTTTATTATAATGGTAGATCTTATAATATAGGAATGATATTTTAAACATAATCGTTCCATTAAAATTTAAACAAGTATATGGTTGCCCTAAACGGGACTTCTTAAGAAAAAGACTTGCCCATGCAAGGGCTAATCAGAAGATAACAGAAGAAGCAATTAAAAGACAAAGAAACGAATTAGGATTAGTCCTATGTTCTTGTCTAGACTCAAGAATGTGCATCTGTGTAACTGAGATTAAACACAAAAGGCTAGTGTTTAATTCACTAAGTGTTGGCTCTGATACCAACCTGTCACACCCCGACTTTCCACGTATTACCGGTGGGCCCGGTGGGGAGTATCGTGACGTAGTTGATATTATCATAGTCAAACAACACAATATATATGAATGCACAGCGGAAGCAAAAGATAAATTATATTACAATCCGAATATAAAGTAATATCAAGTATACAACAGAAAGTAAGGGATCCACAGGCGGATCAAATAAAAGAAAACTGTTCAACAGACTTTGACATCTAGAGCTTGCAAGACTTGATTATTGATGTCTGGAGTAGCCAGCCTATTTCGTATAGTACCTGCACTTAACCTTTTTGGAAAATACGCCAGTTTACACTGGTAAATACAATTAACTGACTCATTTTGAAAAATGGTTTAGAAAATTGATTTGAATGCACATGGCACAAGATATCTTTTTAACTTGGGATAATTATGTAGAAATAAACTTGTATACAGTTTTACATGTTTGTCGTCCATTTAGGACCCGGTTTAACAAGATTAATAGACACACCACGCGGTATGATTCCACAAGAAGATAACCTTCTTGTGAACTACCCTTTTTACATACGCAGCTGTCAGGTGTATGCCTACACCCCGTGCTTAAGTCATGGCAATTAACGGAAACATGTAAACGAATCGGATAATCAATGAACCAACCACAGAGGGTTATGCTAACATGTAGCCTGGTCCTAAGGAAGCTCTAAGGCATTTCCAAATCATACTAAATCGGGTCAGAACTGAAGTCAAAGCAAAAGCAAAAGTCAAAGTTTGTTGGACCGTTCTACGATCTTAAATCGTCAGTTAAGGCAGTTCATCTTTGCGTACGAAGGCGGAATCAACGTAAACAAATTCATAACAGCTATTATCCTTTTAATCCTTCTTTTCTTATTGATATTTGTGCTTATACAATGTTTTCTGATACAAAACCGGCAGCACTTCGTGATTCATACAATGACCAAGTTATCTAAAATGAATCACACAACAACCTATATATAAGATGTAGATTTCGCTTGAAACAGCTTGAAGCGAAATCAATAGATGTTGATTTCGCTTGAACTCAGTTCAAGCTAAATCACTTGATGTTGATTTCGCTTGAATCAGTTTCAAGCGAAATCTTGAAGTTAAATCACATAAACCCTAAATAAAACCCTATTGTGTGATCATTCAAACAATTCTAGACACAAGACTTGATTATGACGTAATCAGCAGACATTTAGTGCACCAACAGACTCCCCCTTGGATGTTGATGAAGTCTTTGGCTTCAAGTCTTTGTCTTTAACAATCTTCAAACATTGTAAAAACTCTTATCAATCTCTATCTTCAAGAAACCCATGAAAATCTGGAATAATCATCAGTAACTACCAAACAATAGTAATCTCCTGTAATACTTTTGACATTCACCGGACCAAAGAAATCCATGTGAAGTCTTTCCAGAGGTCTCGAAACTGAATTGACTTGCTTTGTAGGGTGTGACTTTTTCTTCTGCTTGCCTTTGATACAGCTAATGCACTCCCCTTCCAGATGAAAACCTTTGATATTAACTCCCAATACCAACTCATTGTGCACCAAGTGATTCATCTTCCTTAGGTGAATATGCCCCATCTTTCGGTGCCACAATCTTGATTCTTTCTCAGTTGCTCTAGACACAAAACAATGTGCTTGACCAGTAGTTGTAGTTGCTACACTCATATCTAACACATATAAATCATTCACTCTAGGTGCCCTCATGATAATCCATTCTTCAGGGATAACAAAACCAGGTTTCAAAATCAAACATTCTTTATCAGTGAAGTGAGTAGTATACATATTGTCACAAATCTGCGAGATACTAAGTAGATTGTTCTCCAGCTCAGTGATGTAGTTAACTCTCTCAAACGTCACAATCCCATTGGATAACGTTCCTTCACCAACAATTCTACCTCCTTCATGACCTGCAAATCCCACATAACCACCATTGATATTCTTCACATCATACAGTAATGCAGTTTTTCCTGTCATATGTCGAGATGCGCCACTATCCATGATCCATCTTGAAATGGCTCTTGGAAGATCCTGCACATAACAAACTTCAAATTAACCAACTTTAATAAAGATGCCGATTCATGCTTCGCGAACAAGGAAGCTCCGGCAATTCAAACTGCTCATTCGAACATGGTGTCCACCCAGGCCTCATCAGCCTTAGGTGTAACCTTGACTCTCGCAATTTGAATTTTGAAATTTTCAGCCTTCAAAGGTGGAAAATTTGCATCATAATCAACCGAAGTTGATTCTTCAGCCTTTTTCACTTCAGAAGTTGAAATTTTCATCTCTGTTTTTGGTTTCCAAACTTGTTGAGATAATGCAACCTGTTTATAAAAATTGTTGTTTTTAGTTACCACTTTCTTTACAGGTTCATTTTTCACTTTGATGTTGTTATTGTTCACACTCTTTTTCTCAACAACGATTGGTGCTTTACCCTTCACATCAACTTTCTTCTTTTGAATTTTCACATTTTCAGTCTTAGGCTTCACATTGGTACACTTTCGTGCAATGTGACCAACTTGATTACATCTGAAACATGTTCGAGTATCAACAATTCTACTTATGCCTTCAGACTGATAATGTGAAGCTCTTTTCTCAAAGAATTCTTTATTTGATTTTGAAAAAATTTCATTTTCCTCATCAGAAAGTGAACTTGAACTGTTCACAAACACCTTCTTTTCAGCAAACCTCTTGTTTTGAAAATTCTTCTTCTGATAACTATTACCACCCCAATAACCACCTGACCAACTGTTTCGATTGTTATTATAAAAACGTGGTGGAACAACAGGCTTTTTGTAATAAGCTTTATCTTTCTCAAAATTCATTTGCCTTTTTGTTTGACTCAAACTGTTCACTTCTGACAACTCAACTTCAACCAATTTGAAAACTTTTGTCAACTTTTTCACATTAACATTCTCAATTGGAAACTCAGAATCCGAATACAACTTATCAGATCCAGCCATCTTGTACATCACAAGACCCGGTTCATCACTTAAGTTGTTTTTGGACTTTGATTTTTGAATGTATTTATCCAAGAAACACCCATCATCTTCAATTGAATCAGACATCAAAACACTTTCAGCTGTGCTCTTAACAATCTCTGTCTGAACACTATCATCAGATGATGTAAAAGTAACATCAATGTTTTCCGGAAGTTTAACTTCTTTTTCATCCTCAATTTCAACCAACCCAGATTACTTTTTCGTGTAATTATCAAGAACAGGTGGTGGAACTTGATGAAACCCCACCCCAGTTCCATCACAATACACATCTTCGCCCACTTTGTCTTTCCCGATGGGTTTGGGAATGATATGTTGCAAAACAAAGCTTGTGGAGCTGTAACTGTTAAGCTTCAACTGGATTCGCTCATTTTCGATAACAGCCTCTTGAACTTTAAGTTTCAATTTAGCGATTTCATCCAGTTGTTGGTTGATTGATTCTTCTTTGACTCTAAGCACTACTTTCAAATGTTCATTTTCTTTAAAAGTTTTACCATTTCGATCATCACAATCTTTCATTGTGCTTTTGAGTTTTTCAAAATTTTCAGAAATCTGACGATTTTCAAGAATCAACTTTTCATTTTCTTGTTTAATTTTGTCATGATCAATTTTATCATTTTCAATTTGTTTAGTTAATTCTCTTATCCGTTCAGTTGAAGCTTTAACTATTTTGTCACGATCAAGAATCTGATTCTCAACGCTTTTGACCTTAGCTGTCAGATCATCAACTTTCTTCCCGTTGAGATACGTGACTGTGCTACAAAATTTGCACTCTTTGTTGCAATTTTTGCAATCAACATTTCCATCGATTTTCTTACCTAACACATTTGTTGACACATCTGAACTGACCTGGCTTTTTGACTCAGACACGGAGTTAGAGTCTACCTCAAGTGCCTTAGCAGCTAGCACTTTGTTAGCCATTCTTCCAAGATTTTCAGCAGTCAACTCCTGCGTTGTGTCAATAACTCCAGTATCAATCTTCTTTGCTTTCTCGATCTCTTCTTTCTCCTTCTTCTCTTTCTCTTCTTTCTCTTTCGCTTCTTCTTTCATTTTCTCGGTTGGAGTTCCCCACCATTTGTGTTGCCAATACTCATCATCATCTTTGTATTGCTGGATTATGGCTTCAATATCAAGTGTACTATCATCAATTGCAATATTTCCATACTCATTAAGATAGCACTCTCTATCTGGATCCCATCTATTGGCTCTCCTTGCTTCCAGAAAGATACGAGATATTCTAATGATTTTGTTTTCAGCTATCATTTTCCTGTATCTATACTTTTGCTCTTCAGTTCGATCGTCATTCCATGGAATAGGTTCATCGTTTTTCGCCATGAATGCGTAACCAACCGCATCTTCTTCTGGTAAAACCTCCTGACTCCAATCATAACCCTCATCATCTTAAATCACCGCAAGAGCTCTAGATTTCTCTCTGTTGTCTTCAACCTGCTTCAATCTAGGCGGCTCGGATTTATTCTGGTGATAAATTGCCTTCTTGTAATAATCATCTCTGAAAGGGTTCTCCGATTCATCAGCATAAGCATTTCGGCATTCTCGTTTGAAGTGACCCTTCTGCTTACACTTGAAACAAGTCACCTTCGATTTATCGAACCCCAACTTAGTAGATGCACCACCAATTGTCTTTCTTCCGGTAATTTCCATGAATCTTTGTGCACGACGAACAACACTTGCCATAGCCCAACGAATATCGATCAGTTCCATTTCCTTCGGATCAATCTGATCGTAATCTTCTTTTGTCAGATTTGTGTTGCCTATCTTCCCAGCTACTAACCCTTCATACGATTCCAACATCGATGCTAGGAAGATCATCTGCTGCTTGGCCAATTCCTCATCAAAGTTCTGAGCATTCTTCAAATCTATCGCGATGTTACATTGAAAACGATTCTTTGCATCTGGATGATTTCCAGAAGATGAAGATCCACTGTGATAACCACTGTGACTTCCACTGCTTTGAGTACTTTGACTTTCTTTGCCAGCTGTCGACACATTTTCAGCAGAAAACGCAGTTTTTGGAGAAGTTGCTTTTGGCATCATGCTCTTTGGATAATACAAGTCCAAATTCTGCTGGTAAGATGAGTGATTGACTTTGTATGTCTTTTTCAACTCCAACTCGTGACTCTCGAGTTTCTCAATCAGCAAATCTAATGTCAGCTTTTCTGGTTCTTTGATAGTATTCTTCAGCATCAGCGCATAATATCTCCAATCCATATCGTCAGGTAACGAATCGAACATTTTTTCGATAAGATCTTCTTCAGAAATTTTGATATCATGTCTTGATAATTCCAGCTTCAGATGACCGAACCTTTCTATCATTTTACACACTGACTCATTCTTAAGACAACCAAACATATCAAACTCTTTCCTAAGAAGTTTCTTTTTGTTTTTCACGATTTCGGTACTACCTAAACATTTCTTTTCTAACTTTTCCCAAAGATCTTTTTCATTTGAATAATCGATCAATGAGATTATGTCTTCCCGGACGGACTGAAATAACAATGCCACACACTTTTGTTCAGCTACAAACGATTCAATCTCCTCGGCTGCTCTTAAAGTTTCACCATATTTCTTTCCATGTTCATAACCGTTTTTCAAACTCTTCCAGCTGGGAAATGCGAATGCCATCAACCAGTCTTCAAACTTTCTTGACCACCGACTGTATTCCTCAATAGCCATTAGCTTTGGAGGTTTATTGAATGTTCCGAAGGCACTTTCCGACTCCCAAGCTTCCTTTTTCTTCTCTTTTGGCGGGTTATCATTCACATTGCTTGACGAAGTATCTTTGTTTCCAGAATCTCCAGCGAACGCATACATGTCGCTAAACGGGTTCATGAAAAGATCATCCATCATGAATGTTCCTGCAAAATCAGCAAACACTTAGAAAAATTTAAAGTTTTGAAAATTCAGCAAGTTCAAGCGAAATCCTTGAAGTATAAACAGCTTCAAGCGAAATCAGCTCTATATAACTGTTCAAGCGAAATCTGATCCAAGCTATATTTTAAGCGAAATCCAGAAATACAATTTCGCTTCAAACAGTCTCAAGCGAAAACTACAACCATCTTTGATTCAAGCGAAATCTACTAACAATTCTGATTCAAGCGAAAACCACAAGATCAGTTTCGCTTCAACTGATTTCAAGCGAAATCCGAGAACAAATCTGATTCAAGCGAAAACCACAGTTAATCAATTTCGCTTCAACAACTTCAAGCGAAATCCAGCCAAAATTTTCTGTTTTGAAGCGAAATCAACTAATAATTTCGAACACTTTCAAGCGAAAATCTGTTTTAGGTCATTGTTAACAAGTTTTAGTCTGAATTTTAGTCCGAATCTTTGTAGGCTTTGTTAAAACACTGTTATACACGATATACTCGAAAATCAGACCATTTCGACCGTTGGAACTCTTTCAGATCAGAAAAATATAAAAAGAAATGAGTAGAAAGAAGAGAATCCGCTGCTATGGTATGAACTCCTCGTCCTGAGCTCTGATACCACTTGTTGGACCGTTCTACGATCTTAAATCGTCAGTTAAGGCAGTTCATCTTTGCGTACGAAGGCGGAATCAACGTAAACAAAGTCATAACAGCTATTATCCTTTTAATCCTTCTTTTCTTATTGATATTTGTGCTTATACAACGTTTTCTGATACAAAACCGGCAGCACTTCGTGATTCATACAATGACCAAGTTATCTAAAATGAATCACACAACAACCTATATATAAGATGTAGATTTCGCTTGAAACAGCTTGAAGCGAAATCAATAGATGTTGATTTCGCTTGAACTCAGTTCAAGCTAAATCACTTGATGTTGATTTCGCTTGAATCAGTTTCAAGCGAAATCTTGAAGTTAAATCACATAAACCCTAAATAAAACCCTATTGTGTGATCATTCAAACAATTCTAGACACAAGACTTGATTATGACGTAATCAGCATACATTTAGTGCACCAACAAAGTTTTTGCGACTTTCGGTTCCGAACCGGGTCTAAACAGAAAATTGTCGGATCAAACAAGCTTAGACCAGTTATTAAACTTATTACCAGGTTATATGAGGGATAAAATAGGTTACATGCCTTCTACATTGTTAATTAGGCGTTAAATCGAAGATTAGCATTCTGTTGACTTTTTCTAGTCAACTTTGACCCTACAATTGGTCTAGTTAGAGTGGAAATCAGAGGGTGCCCTTCTAAGGGTTTAATGCCCACATAATTACCAACTTATAACTACCTTCAATTCGATTAATCACTGGACCATTAATGATTAATCGCTAAGTCAACCGTTAATTACGACGGTTTGACTTTTAAGCTAAAACTAAGTAAAAACTCAACTAAGAAAGGTTAAGCATACTTACCAAAGTCTAATGCACTATTAGGGATGACCTGGGTCTGCTCCTATGCTCTAGGAAGCTCCACAAGTGCAGATGGAATGAGTGATCACAATGTTGCAAGTATGAAGGCCTTTTATAGTGATCTTGAGCCATTTTGATGATGACAACTAAGTCTAAGGGGTGATCCAGATCATTAACAAGTGCCCCTAAGTCCTAGGAACTATTAGGGGTCGCCCATGTATGTGAAATATCGTTTTTAAGTCGGTTGCAACGTTTAAAACAGCCAACAGCCAACTTTCTGCATCTGGGCTACGGACCGTAAGGGTCGACCTTTACGGTCCGTAAGCCAGTTATCAGGGCAAATTATTTTTTTTCAGTTTGCATCCTTGGCTCTTGGTCCTTCGAAAGGTCAATCCACCTTTATTCTTTGCATTTTGAGCCCCTCTAATTGACTTATAAGGGCTTCAAGTCTTATACCTTCTTTGTTAAATCCTTGACCACTTTGTTATTACCCGAAAAGTCATAATTTTTCAACGTTGACGCTTTAACCCCTCGTATACGAATTTGATCATAACTTTCTCATACAATAACGAAACTTGATAAAATTTTTATCATGTATTCTAGTGAGCATATTAAATCGTTAAAAAGCTTCGAGTTTGCTAAAAGGTCACTCAGAGGTATACTTTAAACATGTTGACACATTTAACCCCTGTAGTTTGTAATCTCTCACTTTCTTTCATATTTAGCTTCGTATGATCCATGATTTATTCGTTTGAAGGTATGAGCATAATGTAGGGTTACTGTAAAGTATATTTATCCCTTGTTGACATTTTGAACCCTTATATTCACATACTTTCCATGTTTGTCAACTTTAGTCCTTCTAGAACATTCTTTCACACGTTCAAGCTTATGACACGTGTCAATACATTCTAGTACGTGAATTTTCGAGGTGTTACAGTATTGATAGTTTGACTTTCTAAAATGGGTTAAACAAGTTGAATTATTAAATGTAATGCAAGTATTAGTAAGATTTTATGAAATGATTATGACATGATATTGGTATCAAAGGTTGGAAATTTTGATGTGGCAAGTAACTTACCTTGAAAGAAAACTATATTAAATGTAATTACATGTTTATGAATGCTAATAATTTACTCATGAGAGTCAGGATGACTAACATGCTAAGACCTAGACAAATGACTCAATTATAAAAGGAAATGAAACTTTTGCAAGAAATGGGAAAATGGCATAGTTGTAAGTATGTCCAAATTGAAATGGAGAACAAATACGTACTTCAGTATATAAGTAGTAAAAAGCGGCAGTTTGACCTTGAAAAGTCAAACAACAGAATTTGACAAAATGATGAATGTAATGTAAGGACTTTACATAAGAAATTAAACATGTGACTTGGTTTAACACATAAACATAAATTTTCTAAAGAATTGTATGATTTTAGACAGGGTATGTGAAAGAAGTTTTGATTGGATCATTGGAAGTCGACCGTTATGGAATATAAGCGTATGTCCGACCGTTGATTTTGTGAATGAGAATGATTGAATTCTTGATAGAATGAACGATATGATAACCATGACTTGGAACTAGTAACGTGGATGATTGTACAGATCCAGGTATAACATGAACTCGAAGTAAAGCGTGCCGATTTGGCGTACAGATTGTCGGTTAACGCTGTGAAAGCAAGGTTAGTAAAAAAAAAATTTGTTATGATTATTATTGAAGAAGTTAGTAGGTTGAATAATATCCTACTTACGAATCAAAGGTGTCTCAAATATGACATAATATAGCATTTTTTACTTTTAAAGTCATTTTGAGGATAATTTTTAGCTAATAATTGTTGGTGTTGAAATTAATCTTAATCTCTGGATAGAAATTTCGAGATCTGAATTAGTAGATGCTTGAGAAATTGGGGAATTATGTGCATATGGAGGTATTGCAAGTAAAGAATGAAATAAACTAACAAGTGTTTGGTATGAATAAAATGACTTGGAAACTCACCCTGAGAGGATGTATCTAGGAGATGATAAGGTTAGCGGCTATAAATGGATATTTAACTTTCGAGCTAATTTGAATGTAAGGGAGTAAGTAAGTGACTTCGTTATGATAATGATACCACCAAATGGACAATTGTGATGTGAAGATGTTTATAGTCTAAAGGTTGTGTATTAAGGAAGTAATTAGAAAGAATGTCAATAATGGAAAACTAAAGTAGGCTCATGGTGAGCATTAAAGTGACTTCCACAATGGTGAGAGAATCAAGTGTGGGTTATAAGGTGGAAGGTGATAATGATCGATTCATCATGTTTGAAATTTCTTGAAAACATTTCGTTAATGTATGAACATAGGAACAAACATATGGTTATGTTCTGTCACGACTAAGCCTTTGTATATGCTGTAGAGTGGGATCGTGTCGTGCCATGAAAAATTCAAGAAAACGGGTGAACAAGTAAATAAAGATAATGTCGCTAGTAATTTAGGATTATGCAAGAACTTGAGAATTGATAGGCTGGAATTATTGGCCAAAGACTACTAATGTCCACAGGCTCGGGGTGTGCAATGTGGACCTATGGTAGGTAGTGTTGCATGACATATTTAGGTATGCGCTCCTATATCGATTGTATGAATAAATAATCGAGGTTAAGAATAGACTTGGTATGTGAAGAATGAAGGAGGTTTCGGGGACGAAACCTTCTTTAAGGGGGGTAGACTTGTAACGCCCCAAAATTTGAAGTTACCTTAACTTAAGATGTTAAAAAAAAGGTTTTTGATTGGTAAGGTCCAATAGGCATCTAATATGGTGTGAAAGAATATTTATATTGGTCGGAAAACCTTTAAAGGCTAGTTTGAAACATTAAAATGTCAATGAGGTGAAATGAGAGTTTATGTATAAGATGTCAAAAATCAAACAATAAGGGCTAAGTATGCAATTTACCCTATTTTGCCTATAAAGTTACCTAATAATGAAAGTAAATAATTTAGTAGCATTGACAATACTAGAAAAGTTGTAAGGAAGTGAAAGTTTGGGCAAAAAGGCAAAGACTACCAAACTAGAAGGACTGTTTATGTAAAGTAACAAAGTTAGGTTTTAAACCTGCATAATTATGTAGGTTAATAGTGTCACACCCTGACTTTTGCGGAAGCGTGGTTATTTGGTGTGACTTCTTAATACCATAGCAATCAATCACAACAATGCTATATGATAAAAACATGAGATGCTTACTCATTAAAAGAGTTTAGAAAACTACCACAATACCATTGTTGAAAACATCAATACCAAATGAAGTTACAAACCGTGACGTGTTTAAACGAGTTCACAAGACTCAACAAAAGTACTTAAATAAAACATGAGCTTAGGGACGTGTATCCCGTCCAGGATTAAGATACACCCTCTAAACTCGACAACCATGGATAACACATTTGTGTGGAACGGTTGACCATGATTAGCACAAGCTACAAGTTTGTAATGACACCACAAGGTGTCATTATTGACATATTTCAATAATAGCGGTGACCGAACAAGTTCACCGTGTTTGAAATCAAATGAAAGTGCACTAAAACAATCTGAAGATTTGATTTACACAATGTCACAGAGTTTTCAATTAAACGTGGAATATCAAAGAACCACTGTTCCCGATCGGAGATGAAAAGGTAATGTGTACCACAAGGCTTTCAGTTAATCAAGGAAAGTATCGTCAGGGGGGTACACCGCGTCATGAAATGAATATAGGTACCATTGTCTTAACACGCAACTGTGTTGAGACTGCTTTAATTGTGATAAACAAAATTGATTTAGAGCAAGTCAACAAATAAACAACTAAATCCGTGTATGAAAGGCGTAACCAAATCAACGCAAGCTTAAATTTTTGTGAAAGTATCATTAAAATTTTTAAACTTATTCTCCAACACTCCAACCCTCATTAAAATTATTTATAAACTTCATTCGATACGATTTTACCATATTAAACTCTTTATATTATAAGTCTTTCACTTATATATATAGATATATTTTTAAACTCCATAGGATTATTGGGATGTTACAACTCGGCCATGTGCCATGCACTCGCACACCACCCGCCACACCACATAGTCGCAGCGCGCAAACCAGGCCACCACCAGGCCATGCGCCATGCACTCACGCACCACCCGCCATGCCATTTCATCCACCAAGGTTGACCCACCACTTGCCTCTGTACTGATCCATGAGTGCGCTGTCAAAAATACATAGGCGGCTCTCAAGCGGCAATATGTGCCATCAAAGCACCACATTGCGCCTGTCGCCCACGCCACGTGTGTGTGCGAGTGTAGGTTGGGGACCCTTCGCGAGTACACTGTGTACGCTTCCATGAAACTATAAGGAAGGAGTGTCCCTACTTAAATACCACATTAAGTTACATCTCTCATCCTCTGTGGGACAAGGTGCCACTTTCCCATTGCACTTCAATATTTCAGCATTCAATGTATTAAACACCAAACTTTGAGTATCGATATCTCATTAATCTTAGCTTCATTTTGGACACTGTTTAGTTCGTTACGAAGCTGTCATAACATATAACATAAACCCATAAATAAATATATACATTAATCTCAGTTTCTAATATTTATATATATAGTCCAAAATTAGAAAATATGCATTTCCTATATTTGTGAAAAATGTTATTTGTAATGTCTAAAGTTTCTTATTCGTAACATAAGAGTTTAAGCTTGACAACAAAACGGGTCAAACATAAAACTTATAAAATTGACCACAAAATTTCGACAAACATAACCCAAGTTAACTACATAAAAAGTTTACATCCAAAATCTAAGTTAACCACCGTACACTTATCCGGCTAAGTTCCGGAAATACTTAAAGTTAAACATTACAAAACTTAAAGCATAAATGAAAGTTTGTACAAAAGATTTTGACCCGTTTAGTCGAGTATCATAGCGGAAGCATAAGAGATGGTGTGTTCGTTCCAAGCTTGGCATCACCTAACACGTTAATTTACCTACAACCATATCATACAAATTAGTTATTTCATAGTTAACTAACGTAGACTTCAAATCTTCCATCGATTTTAATGATAATCATTTCTTTAACATTCCTTCAATCATAGTTTCTAATGGGTATAAATGTCAAATTCCTTCTATCTTCTATATCCGATTCGACATCAATTTCTTATCAGTTAATTTTTGAGGCATAACTCAGACAAGTTACCTGGTCATCTGGGTTATCAGTCATAACCCAGACGAGTTACCTGGTCATCTGGTATCCAAATCCGCCCATATCTCGTCTTAATTCCACTTGCATTTACTTCGAGCTTATTGACAAACCTTTCGTTCTTTCACTTTTTGGATCACTTGAATTCAATGACTTATCTTGGGCTTCTTGTATTGTTTGAAGAAGGCTTAGTGTGACTATCGTTCTCATCGACTTAACCCGAATAACGGTGGATATTCCTTTCGGCTTAACGCATCCGCCACGACATTGGCTTTTCCCGGATGGTAAAGAATGTCACAATCGTAATCTTTAATTAATTCTAACCACCTATGTTGTCTCATATTAAGGCCCTTCTGCTCGAAAAAATATTTGAGACTCTTGTGATCCAAATAGATTGTGCATTTCGTTCCGTACAAATAGTGCCTCCAAATTTCTAAGGCAAAAACTACCGCCGCCAACTCTAAATCATGAGTCGGGTAGTTATTTTTGTGTTGTTTGAGTTGTCTTGAGGCATAAGCAATGACTTTGCCTCGTTGCATTAAGACACACCCCAGCCCCTGATGCGATGCATCCGCGTAATCTACTAGATTTTCCGTTCCTTCCGATAAGGTCAACACCGGAGAACTCGCCAATTTTTCCTTTAACATATGAAAATCTTTCTCTTGTTCAACACCCCATGTAAATTTCTCTTCCTTCTTTGTCAATTTGGTTATAGGCAGGGCTATCTTAGAGAAATCTTGAATAAATCTCCGATAATAGCCGGCTAAGCTGAGGAAACTTCTTACTTCGCTAACATTCTTTGGGGGTAGCCATTTAATCACAGCTTCTACTTTAGACGGGTCTACCAAAATTCCTTTTTCACTAATCACATGGCCCAAGAATTGCACCTCTCTGAGCCAAAATGCACATTTGGAAAATTTATCATATAATCTTTCCTTACGAAGGGTCTCGAGTACCTCACGTAAATGATACGCATGTTCAGATTCACTACGGGAATATACCAAAATATCATCTATAAATACTATGACGAATTTGTATAGCATGTTTCGGCATACCCTATTCATTAAATCCATAAATGCGGCTGGAATGTTAGTTAACCCGAAAGATATTACTAAGAACTCATAATGTCCGTAACGGGTTCTAAGCGCAGTCTTAGCCAAATCTTCTTCCCGTTCTCATAACTGATGATAACCCGATCGTAAATCGATTTTCGAAAACCAACTTGCCCCTTGAAATTGATCAAAAAGATCATCTATTCTTGGTAAGGGATATCGGTTTTTCACCGTGAGTTTATTGAGCTCACGATAATCGATGCACATTCACATCGAGCCATCTTTCTTTTTCACAAATAAGACAGGTGCTCCCCAAGGGGACACACTGGGACGTACAAATCCCTTGTCAAGGAGTTCTTGCAATTAAATCATTAATTCTCGTACTTCAGCGGGTGCCAACCGGTAAGGAGCTTTGGCTACCAACTTGGTGTTTGGTTCCAATTCGAAACGAAATTCTACCTCGTGTTCGGGTGGGAGTCCCGATAATTCATCCGGAAACTGTAACACCTCGTAAAATCACGTTTAATAAAGAATTGACACGTGTAATAAACCCTAGTAAAGTCAAACCTTGAATATAAGGGACTAATTTTTCGAAAAATCGAAAAACATTAATTATGAAAGAAATGGAAGTATTATCATACCTAAAATAAGTTTTTAAATAACCTTTTACGGTCTTATATTCACAAATGAGCCACTTGTTGATCAAGTGTAGCCGTTTATGTAATTAATTGAAAGTTTGCGCAGAAAAGAGTTTGTTGGGTCATGTTAATTTTTACTCTGAGTGATCTTTTAACAAACCGAGAGGCCTCATGATATTTGATTATACTCTCGGGAATGCCAATCATTTGGGCATCCAACTTGGCATTTATTGCAAATGGTGACCGAGAATTTGCATATGTTTAAGGGATACGGTGTCATTGATGTCTTTAATTCGTAGCTATGATGATTTTAGAGAGATACGTTTCGTCAAGAATGCCTAATATGGATTATATGAGGCTTCAATGATATTAAATGATGAGTTACGCAAGTTTGCGCATTAGAGGGACCTACAGCGTCAAACTGTTAAAGTATACCGATTCGTATGTTATCGGACCTCCCGGAATATGACCATGAGTCAAACATACCCTATTTATACTTCTCATAGCTTAGATATAGGCTTAGAGGTGTTTAGTGCGCAAGAATAAACTTTTATGTCATGCAGGGACTAAAAGTGTCAAAAAGCGCACAAGTTTGCGTTTACGCGCATATCTTACATTCTGGATATTCCCGGACACCCAAAAATTTACGTAAGCACTAAAATATTTTATTTTAGTGTTTGGCTTGATAAAATTCCATTCGTCACGTCGTTTGGATTGTTTTTTCGCGTCCGTCCGTGTTTCGTCGTAATTAACCGAACAACGTGATCGTACGACCAAACGAACCGACATCCGACATATTTTTGAGCATGTTTCATGTTCTCTATGCTTAGGCATCATTATAAAGCCTTAAAAATGGTTTAACGGGCCTTAGAGATGTCGGAAATGACATTTGGAAGTTCAGGGGCCAAACATGTCAACATTTGAAAGATTATGTTTGCTGGCCAAGTGCTTGCGCACCTCAACACCAAAACCCTTACGGTGCGCAAGCAGGTCCCAGATGCAGCAACTCGTTTTTGTTGCCTGTTCAGCCTTTGTAAACGTCATGTATTGCCATTTAACACTTCATGGGCGCCCCCTAACTGACTCCTAGGCTCTAGGGACATCTGTTGATGATCCATGACCTTTGGTAGCATGATTTGTCAACAATCTATGAGATTAAGATCACTATAAAAGGCCATTCATGTTGCAACATTATTGCATTCATTCCATCTGCATTTTTGGAGACTTCCTGGAGCTCTAGAGCAGACCCTAATCATCCTTAGTCTTAATTAAGACCTTGGTAAGTTTGCTTAACCTTCCTTAGTTAAGTTTTTACTTAGTTTAAGCTTAAAAGTCAAACCGTCGTAATTAACGGTTGACTTAACGATTAATCACTAATGGTCCAATGATTAGTCAAATTGAAAGTAGTTATAAGTTGGTAATTATGTGGGTAATAAACCCTTAAAAGGGTTCCCCCTGATTCCCAATCTAACTAGGTCAAATGTCGGGTCAAACTTGTGAATAAAAACTCAACAGGATACTTAGTTTCTAATTTATGTATGATTAGCAATGTAGAACACATACAACCTGTTTGATCATTAATATAACTTGGTAATTAGTGTAAGAACATGTCTAAACAAGTTCAACCCGACAATTTCCTGTTTAGACCCGGTTCGGAACCGAAAGTCGCAAAGCTTTGACTTCAGTTCTGACCCATTATGGTATGTTTTAGAAATACCTTATAGCTTTATTTGGACCAGGTTACATGCTAGTATAACCCTCTGCGGTTATACACCATGGTTCATTAGTTAACCAATTAATACGCATGATTCCGTTAATTGCTCAAATGTTGACCATTATGCCCTTATTACCATAAAACGTGATTTTTGAAAATGTAAATGAGTAGAAACCTTAGTCACTGATATATGAACTTGTACCCAAAATTTGACATCAGTTTGAGGTATAGATTGTGAGTTATGCTCATTAGCGTAAATTGAAAGCTTTGTGTGAATTACACGGCGTAATTAGCGTATAGTCTAGTTAAGCCTACCTTTTGATATCAAACTTATTACCCACTGATGTAATATATTATTTTGGTATTTTTGAAGATTTTTAATTAATTTTAGGCTGAGCATAACTTATAGTCGTAGGCTTAATCCGGTAATTGTCGGTTTTGCCCTTACGGGCTATAAAATGAGTTTTACATATCTAATCGACTCCAAACCTTTTACTACTGATTAGATATGATAAATAATTTATTTTAAGCCTTCTGGAATAATAAAAATATCAACTTTATGTATAGAACCCGGAAATGGCCTCTAATCGCCTTTTAAGCGTTTTTAACGCATAGTATGTACTAGAACTATTTTAAACATACAAGGGTTGATACCTACTGATATTTTGGGCAAATTATAATATTTTAACAGTAAGCAAAAGTTCTTTAACTCAGACTTCAGTTTTGAGCTTTACGGCTTATGTGAAATTACCAAAATGCCCCTACGGAGCATAGTTTGGTTATAATTGATAAATTTCATATATATACTTTACCCTACTATTATAACTTAGTAAACTAAGTATTTTTGCTGATTATATCAGACCTGTAACTCAGGTTAATACTTAACTCTTTTATATCCTTGAAAATGACCAAACTACCCCTACGAGGCATAGTTTGTGTTTAAATTCGTTTCGGGCATAATAAAAGACATCTTACTGATGTCACAACATATTTGAAGCATATTAACTAAGGAAACCTGTATATGGCTCTTATGAATACCCGTTACGCTTATTACGCGTTCGATTCGGTTATGTAACTAGTTGCATAAATTAGCCGAAACGGGTCAAACCTTATCGGTTTTATCTCAAAATATAGAATGTGTATGAAATACCCATATTAAGCAAGTCTCCGAACTTGTTGGGTCTAAATCACATTCTATTCCGGTCTTCGCCTAATCGTGCGTTTGAACCGTATAATTAACCGGTCTAAGCTTAGGCTTAATTAAAGACCCGTTAGCATTCTAATTGGTTATTTATACCATCATTCCAGACTAGAGCCTTCCGGTAAATTGAACCTACGCTTACTTAAGTGAATACGACTGAGTTATTATAATTCTTGCTTTTTAAGACAGGAGCTAGCTCAGGTAAATACTCTTAACTTATTTTCCCTATTACGGGCTTGGGATACGGTAATATAAATACCGCATGGTCAGGTATGGGATTCAAAGACCAATAAGTCGGGAAATCCAAATATCCTGTTTTTAATTCGTATTGCTTGACTGAAACATTGGGGATTAATGCGACCGTGTCCTGGATATCCTTGACTCATTAAATGCAATGGCCACGACCTAAGCACGGGGTGTAGGCATACACCTGACAGATGCCATATGTTTATTAATTAATTATACCCAATAAGGGATTCCCAATAAGGGAATAGTGGTGTGTCGGTTAATCATGAACCGGCATAGAACCGGGCCCCGTATGTAGAGCAAGTTATGTAAAACTGATAACATGAAATATAGTTTGTCCCAAGTTATAAAAGATTAATTTTGCCTCTGTGCATTTTAATCAAGTATAAAAGATTAATTTTTCCTTGTGCATTTTAATCAATGTGTCAACATATTTTGTGCCGAAGTGCATTCAAACCAATTTACAAAATCTTTTCAAATGAGTCGGTTGAGTGTATTTACCAGTGAAAACTGACGTATTTTCAAAAGTCTAAGTGACAGGTACAAGTACGTAATAGGCTGGAAGCTGCTAAGGACGTTAATAAGGAATCTTGCAAGTTCTAGGCGTCTAAAGTCTGTTGAACAATATTTATGTTTTAAGATCCGCCTGTGGATCCGTTACTTTCCGTTGTAATACTTGATATTACTTTATATTCGGATTGTAATATATTTTATCTTTTGCTTCCGCTGTGCATTTATATATTGTGTTGTTTGACTATTATGTTGCCAACCACGTCACGATACTCCCCACCGGGCCCACCGGTGACGCGTGGAAATCGGGGTGTGACAGGTTGGTATCAGAGCCTACACTTAGGGAATTAAACACTATTCTTTTGTGTTTAATCTCAGTTACACAGTTGCACATTCTTGAGTCTAGACAGGGACATAGGACAAATTCTAAGTCGTTTTATTTGTCCTTATTTGGTTCCTTTGTTATTTTCTGATTAGCTCTTGCATGGGCAAGTCATTTTTCTGTTAGAAGTCCCGTTAAGGACAACCATATACTTGTTTAAATTTTAATGGAACGATTATATTTAAGAATATCATTCCTATATTATAAGATCTACCATTATAATAAAATGGCAAAATCAAAAAAGGACAAGACCTAGCCACGTGTTATATTAGGACAAGGCCAAGATGGTAGTTCCTCAATTAGATTCAGATCCTTGTTAACACCTCAATTTAGGATTGTTCTGCGTTAAATATTAAAAAGAATCTTAAAGGTAAAACCTAGCCTAAACGTCACTGCAGACAAGGCCAAGATGGTAGAACCTATTCGAGGGATTCAAACGCTTGCTAACATCTGTAACATGTTAACATTCCTGGCAGATGATAAAATCGCATGAGTCATCCTTAAATAAGATTACTCCAATTTTCCTTATTTATATAATCATCCCTTAAGGATGAAGTGCCTACGGGCTATAATTGACGTCCTCTGTGACTAAAGACAGTGGTAGCCTACAACTCCTTGTCAAGAAAAGGTAATGAACTATGATTCAAACCTTAATGCCTCGATTCTCTGAAATCATGGCCTACATCATCCTATAAAATGATCATACTATAACCATCCCTTAGAAGGGAAGTGCCTACGGGCTATAACGTATTGTCCATCTGAGACACTGACATTGTGATCTTTATGATTCCTTGTCTAAGGTGGTGAGCTATGCTCAAGCCTAATAGTCTATATGATCATGACTAATATCATATAGCATCCTAGTGATGTTTTGCCTACGGGCTATAATGTATTGTCCATTTGAGACACTGACATTGTGATCTTTATGATTCCTTGTCTAAGGTGGTGAGCTATGCACAAGCCTAATAGTCTATATGATCAATATGATCATGACTAATATCATATAACATCCTAGTGATGTTTTGCCTACGGGCTATAATGTATTGTCCATTTGAGACATTGACATTGTGATCTTTATGATTCCTTGTCTATGGTGGTGAGCTATGCTTAAGCCTATTAGTCTATATGATCAATGTGATCATGACTAATATCATCAATATGATGATCATATTACAAACATCCTTAGTGATGAAGTGCCTACGGGCTATACTTTATTATATTGTCAATACGACAATGACAGTTGTAACCATTATGGTGCCTGTCTAAGGTGGTGGGCTATGCCCAAGCCTCATAGTCAATATGATCAATACTATCATGACTACTATCATCAGTATGATGATTATTATTGTCTTAAAACATCGTTTTGTAATGTCAATCGATTTGCCTACAGGCTATATTGTATCGTCAATTAGGACAAAGACAATGGTACCTACAACTCCTTGTCAAGAAAAGGCGTGAAAACGTTCAAGCCTAAATGCCTTGATTCTACAAAATCATGGTTTATAATTTAAAGTTGCCCATGTGACTAGGCCTTTCGTGCCACTAGTAAAACTGTTATTGTTTTTATAATTAGTATAAGTTATAATATAAATCCTAAATAAATGTGATTAATAAGTTAACCAAATATGGTCTCCGTTACCATGGTTAATGAATTGTCATAAAAGACAATTCCATAAGAAACTCCCAAGTAAACTATTGTCCTTGTTTTATGTAACAGTTCAATTAAATGGCTGGCTCAGATGAAATTAATAGCCACCCAGTGGAGAACAATGATAACGCCCGAATTAATTTAACGGGTGCTGAACTAAAAGCGTTAGTTGACGACGCAGTTACAAAGGCCTTAGAGCGGCAATACGAAGAGTATAGTGGGACTCGAAGTAGGACCCTATCAACACCACATACAAAGCCACCCCCTAAGAAGGATGGACCCAAGAAGGAAGATGACGAGCGTCACTCTTCTAATCATCACAGTGATCCGTCTCAACAGATCATACTGAATCAAGGACCCCGTGATAAGGGTTGCTCCTACAAGTACTTTGTTTCATGTAAACCCCGGGATTTCACTGGGGAGGAAGGAGCTGTAGATTGTATGACGTGGTTAGATGAGATGGATGCAGTTGTGGATATCAGAGGATGCGCTGAGAGGGATGTGGTCAAGTTTGTGTCGCAATCATTTAAGGGTGAGGCCTTAGCCTGGTGGAGATCGTTGATTCAAGCCACCGGGAAGATCACGTTCAATAAAGAATTGAGGATGTAACACCTCGTAAAATCACGTTCAATAAAGAATTGACACGTGTAATAAACCCTAGTAAAGTCAAACCTTGAATATAAGGGACTAATTTTTCGAAAAATCAAAAAACATTAATTATGAAAGAAATGGAAGTATTATCATACCTAAAATAAGTTTTTAAATAACCTTTTACGGTCTTATATTCACAAATGAGCCACTTGTTGATCAAGTGTAGCCGTTTATGTAATTAATTGAAAGTTTGCGCAGAAAAGAGTTAAAAGCGTCAACATGTTAATTCTTACCTCTGAGTGATCTTTTAACAAACCGAGAGCCTCATGATATTTGATTATACTATCAGGAATGCCAATTATTGGCCATCCAAGGCTTTTATGCCCAAATGTGAAGTTACGCGCAACTTTGCAAGTATAAGGGACTAAAAGTGTCAATATGTTTAATTATACCTCTGAATGACCTTTTACCGAGCCCGAAGCATTACGATGTTTAATAATACTTTCAAGAATGCCTAATATGGATTATATGAGGCTTCAATTATATTAAATGATGAGTTACGCAAGTTTGCGCATTAGAGGGACCTACAGCGTCAAACTGTTAAAGTATACCGATTCGTATGTTATCGGACCTCCGGGAATATGACCATGAGTCAAACATACCCTATTTATACTTCTCATATCTTAGATATAGGCTTAGAGGTGTTTAGTGCGCAAGAATAAACTTTTATGTCATGCAGGGACTAAAAGTGTCAAAAAGCGCACAAGTTTGCGTTTACGCGCATATCTTACATTCTGGATATTCCCGGAAACCCAAAAATTTACGTAAGCACTAAAATATTTTATTTTAGTGTTTGGCTTGATAAAATTCCATTCGTCACGTCGTTTGGATTATTTTTTCGCGTCCGTCCGTGTTTCGTCGTAATTAACCGAACAACGTGATCGTACGACCAAACAAACTGACATCCGGCATATTTTTGAGCATGTTTCATGTTCTCTATGCTTAGGCATCATTATAAAGCCTTAAAAATGGTTTAACGGGTCTTAGAGGTGTCGGAAATGGCATTTGGAAGTTCAACATTTGAAAGATTCTGTTTGCTGGCCAAGTGCTTGCTCACCTCAACACCAAAACCCTTACGGTGCGCAAGCAGGTCCCAGATGCAGCAACTCGTTTTTGTTGCCTGTTCAGCCTTTGTAAACGTCATGTATTGCCATTTAACACTTCATGGGCGCCCCCTAATTGACTCCTAGGCTCTAGGGACATCTGTTGATGATCCATGACCTTTGGTAGCATGATTTGTCAACAATCTATGAGATTAAGATCACTATAAAAGGCCATTCATGTTCCAACATTCTTGCATTCATTCCATCTGCATTGTTGGAGACTTCCTAGAGCTCTAGAGCAGACCCTAATCATCCTTAGTCTTAATTAAGACCTTGGTAAGTTTGCTTAACCTTCCTTAGTTAAGTTTTTACTTAGTTTAAGCTTAAAAGTCAAACCGTTGTAATTAACGGTTGACTTAACGATTAATCACTAATGGTCCAGTGATTAGTCGAATTGAAATTAGTTATAAGTTGGTAATTATGTGGGTAATAAACCCTTAAAAGGGTTCCCCCTGATTCCCACTCTAACTAGGTCAAATGTCGGGTCAAACTTATGAATAAAAAGTCAACAGGATACATAGTTTCTAATTTATGCATGATTAGCAATGTAGAACACATACAACCTGTTTGATCATTAATATAACTTGGTAATTAGTGTAAGAACATGTCTAAACATGTTCAACCCGACAATTTCCTGTTTAGACCCGGTTCGGAACCGAAAGTCGCAAAGCTTTGACTTTTGCTTTGACTTCAGTTCTGACCCGTTATGGTATGTTTTAGAAATGCCTTAGAGCTTCATTTGGACCAGGTTACATGCTACTATAACCCTCTGCGGTTATACACCATGGTTCATTAGTTAACCAATTAATACGCATGATTCCGTTAATTGCTCAAATGTTGACCATTATGCCCTTATTACCATAAAACGTGATTTTTGGAAATGTAAAAGAGTAGAAACCTTAGTCACTGATATATGAACTTGTACCCAAAATTTGACATCAGTTTGAGGTATAGATTGAGAGTTATGCTCATTAGCGTAAATAGAAAGCTTTATGTTAATTACACGGCGTAATTAGCGTATAGTCTAGTTAAGCCTACTTTTTGATATCAAACTTATTACCCACTGATGTAATATATTATTTTGGGATTTTTGAAGATTTTTAATTAATTTTAGGCTGAGCATAACTTATAGTCGTAGGCTTAATCCGGTAATTGTCGGTTTTGCCCTTACGGGCTATAAAATGAGTTTTACATATCTAATCGACTCCAAACCTTTTACTACTGATTAGATATGATAAATAAATTATTTTAAGCCTTCTGGAATAATAAAAATATCAGCTTTATGTATAGAACCCGGAAATGGCTTCTAATCGCCTTTTAAGCGTTTTTAACGCATAGTATGTACTAGAACTATTTTAAACATACGAGGGTTGATACCTACTGATATTTTGGCAAAATTAAAATATTTTAACAGTAAGCAAAAGTTGTTTAACTCAGACTTCAGTTTTGAGCTTTACGGCTTATGTGAAATTACCAAAATGCCCCTACGGAGCATAGTTTGGTTATAATTGATAAATTTCACATATATACTTTACCCTACTGTTATAACTTAGTAAACTAAGTATTTTTGCTGATTATATCAGACCTGTAACTCAGGTTAATACTTAGACTCTTTTATATCCTTGAAAATGACCAAACTACCCCTACGAGGCATAGTTTGTGTTTAAATTCGTTTCGAGCATAATAAAAGACATCTTACTGATGTCACAACATATTTGAAGCATATTAACTAAGGAAACCTGTATATGGCTCTTATGAATACCCGTTACGCTTATTACGCGTTCGGTTCGGTTATGTAACTAGTTTCATAAATTAGCCGAAACGGGTCAAACCTTATCGGTTTTATCTCAAAATCCAGAATGTGTATGAAATACCTATATTAAGCAAGTCTCCGAACTTGTTGGGTCTAAATCACATTCTATTCCGGTCTTCGCCTAATCGTGCGTTTGAACCGTATAATTAACTGGTCTAAGCTTAGGCTTAATTAAAGACCCGTTAGCATTCTAATTGGTTATTTATACCATCATTCCAGACTAGAGCCTTCCGGTAAATTGTACCTACGCTTACTTAAGTGAATACGACTGAGTTATTATAATTCTTGCTTTTTAAGACAGGAGCTAGCTCAGGTAAATACTCTTAACTTATTTTCCCTATTACGGGCTTGGGATATGGTAATATAAATACCGCATGGTCAAGTATGGGATTCAAAGACCAATAAGTCGGGAAATCCAAATAGCCTGTTTTTAATTCGTATTGCTTGACTGAAACATTAGGGATTAATGCGACCGTGTCCTGGATATCCTTGACTCATTAAATGCAATGGCCACGACCTAAGCACGGGGTGTAGGCATACACCTGACAGATGCCATATGTTTATTAATTAATTATACCCAATAAGGGATTCCCAATAAGGGAATAGTGGTGTGTCGGTTAATCATGAACGGGCATAGAATCGGGCCCCGTATGTAGAGCAAGTTATGTAAAACTGATAACATGAAATATAGTTTCTCCCAAGTTATAAAAGATTAATTTTTCCTCTGTGCATTTTAATCAAGTATAAAAGATTAATTTTTCCTTGTGCATTTTAATCAATGTGTCAACATATTTTGTGCCGAAGTGCATTCAAACCAATTTACAAACTCTTTTCAAATGAGTCGGTTGAGTGTATTTACCAGTGAAAACTGACGTATTTTCAAAAGTCTAAGTGACAGGTACAAGTACGTAATAGGCTGGAAGCTGCTCAGGACGTTAATAAGGAATCTTGCAAGTTCTAGGCGTCTAAAGTCTGTTGAACAATATTTATGTTTTAAGATCCGCCTGTGGATCCTTTACTTTCCGTTGTAATACTTGATATTACTTTATATTCGGATTGTAATATATTTTATCTTTTTCTTCCGCTGTGCATTTATATATTGTGTTGTTTGACTATTATGTTGCCAACCACGTCACGATACTCCCCACCGGGCCGACCGGTGACACGTGGAAATCGGGGTGTGACAGGTTGGTATCAGAGCCAACACTGAGTGAATTAAACACTAGTCTTTTGTGTTTAATCTCAGTTACACAGTTGCACATTCTTGAGTCTAGACAAGGACATAAGACAAATTCTAAGTCGTTTTATTTGTCCTTATGTGGTTCCTTTGTTATTTTCTGATTAGCTCTTGCATGGGCAAGTCATTTTTCTGTTAGAAGTCCCGTTAAGGACAACCATATACTTGTTTAAATTTTAATGGAACGATTATATTTAAGAATATCATTCCTATATTATAAGATCTACCATTATAATAAAATGGCAAAATCAAAAAAGGACAAGACCTAGCCACGTATTATATTAGGACAAGGCCAAGATGGTAGTTCCTCAATTAGATTCAGATCCTTGTTAACACCTCAATTTAGGATTGTTCTGCGTTAAATATTAAAAAGAATCTTAAAGGTAAAACCTAGCCTAAACGTCACTGCAGACAAGGCCAAGATGGTAGAACCTATTCGAGGGATTCAAACACTTGCTAACATCTGTAACATGTTAACATTCCTGGCAGATGATAAAATCGCATGGGTCATCCTTAAATAAGATTACTCCAATTTTCCTTATTTATATAATCATCCCCAGACCCTATGAGTAGCTTTGCTATTTGTGGGATTTACTGGGTATGGTGGTTGTTGTTGTATATAATCATCCCTTAAGGATGAAGTGCCTACGGGCTATAATTGACGTCCTCTGTGACTAAAGACAGTGGTAGCCTACAACTCCTTGTCAAGAAAAGGTAATGAACTATGATTCAAACCTTAATGCCTCGATTCTCTGAAATCATGGCCTACATCATCCTATAAAATGATCATACTATAACCATCCCTTAGAAGGGAAGTGCCTACGGGCTATAACGTATTGTCCATCTGAGACACTGACATTGTGATCTTTATGTTTCCTTGTCTAAGGTGGTGAGCTATGCTCAAGCCTAATAGTCTATATGATCATGACTAATATCATATAGCATCCTAGTGATGTTTTGCCTACGGGCTATAATGTATTGTCCATTTGAGACACTGACATTGTGATCTTTATGATTCCTTGTCTAAGGTGGTGAGCTATGCACAAGCCTAATAGTCTATATGATCAATATGATCATGACTAATATCATATAACATCCTAGTGATGTTTTGCCTACGGGCTATAATGTATTGTCCATTTGAGACACTGACATTGTGATCTTTATGATTCCTTGTCTATGGTGGTGAGCTATGCTTAAGCCTATTAGTCTATATGATCAATGTGATCATGACTAATATCATCAATATGATGATCATATTACCAACATCCTTAGTGATGAAGTGCCTACGGGCTATACTTTATTATATTGTCAATACGACAATGACAGTTGTAACCATTATGGTGCCTGTCTAAGGTGGTGGGCTATGCCCAAGCCTCATAGTCAATATGATCAATACTATCATGACTACTATCATCAGTATGATGATTATTATTGTCTTAAAACATCGTTTTGTAATGTCAATCGATTTGCCTACAGGCTATATTGTATCGTCAATTAGGACAAAGACAATGGTACCTACAACTCCCTGTCAAGAAAAGGCGTGAAAACGTTCAAGCCTAAATGCCTTGATTCTACAAAATCATGGTTTATAATTTAAAGTTGCCCATGTGACTAGGCCTTTCGTGCCACTAGTAAAACTGTTATTGTTTTTATAATTAGTATAAGTTATAATATAAATCCTAAATAGATGTGATTAATAAGTTAACCAAATATGGTCTCCGTTACCATGGTTAATGAATTGTTATAAAAGACAATTCCATAAGAAACTCCCAAGTAAACTATTGTCCTTGTTTTATGTAACAGTTCAATTAAATGGCTGGCTCAGATGAAATTAATAGCCACCCAGTGGAGAACAATGATAACGCCCGAATTAATTTAACGGGTGCTGAACTAAAAGCGTTAGTTGACGACGCAGTTACAAAGGCCTTAGAGCGGCAGTACGAAGAGTATAGTGGGACTCGAAGTAGGACCCTATCAACACCACATACAAAGCCACCCCCTAAGAAGGATGGACCCAAGAAGGAAGATGACGAGCGTCACTCTTCTAATCATCACAGTGATCCGTCTCAACAGATCATACTGAATCAAGGACCCCGTGATAAGGGTTGCTCCTACAAGTACTTTGTTTCATGTAAACCCCGGGATTTCACTGGGGAGGAAGGAGCTGTAGATTGTATGACGTGGTTAGATGAGATGGATGCAGTTGTGGATATCAGAGGATGCGCTGAGAGGGATGTGGTCAAGTTTGTGTCGCAATCATTTAAGGGTGAGGCCTTAGCCTGGTGGAGATCGTTGATTCAAGCCACCGGGAAGATCCCTTTGTATAACATGACTTGGGATCAGTTCGTTACTCTTATCAAAGAAAATTACTGTCCTCAACATGAAGTTGAGAAGATCGAGACTGAATTCTTGACATTAGTCATGGAGAACTTAGATTGTCAAGCATACCTTACAAGTTTCAATACCAAGTCTCGATTGGTTCCTTATTTGATCACACCGGAACCAAAGCGAATAGCTCGCTTTATTGGGGGTCTAGCCCCAGAAATAAAGGCAAGTGTGAAAGCATCGAGACCTACTACATTCAGGTCAGCGGTAGATCTGTCGCTATCTCTCACACTCGACGTGGTTAGAAACAAGGCTGCCAAGACCTCTGAAGATGGGAAACGTAAAAGGGAGGAGGATAACTCCCAGAATCCTAAGAAGAGCAAATCCGAGCTCAACAATAACCAACAGGATTCCAACAAGAAGCCTACATGCAAAACCTGCAACAGAAGACACTGGGGACAGTGTCGATCAAACCAAAAGATAAAGCAACGTGGCATCTGCAAAAGAACCGGTCACCAGTCCCACGAATATAGGGACATAAAGAATGCAAACTGTTACAGCTGTGGCGAAAAGGGCCACATCAGTACAAATTGTCCTGAGGCTGCCAAGGAAGGAGCAGCTAAGTCTGGGAAGGATGAGAAAGGAAACGCCTGAACTACCGATTGAATGACAGAGACTGTACATATCAATAATAGCATCAGGTACGTCCTTACCTTTTAGCATCGATTGTATCTGCTAAGTATTTTACATTAATGCAAGGGATAATAAACCTTTAGTAAACCATAAGCTTAGTAAACTCTTGATTACATTCATAAGAACTCCAGATATTAAATGTAAGATATAACTTACCAATGGAATCTAAAATGACTCTCTCTCCCATCCTCGGAGATAATCCTTTCATAAGAATCTGGGGTACGACAATATATATTACTTTATTTTATTATTTCTCATTATTTTATATCGCATGCGAATGCCAAACTATGTTTGATAAGAGTACCATATGAGGATTGGCGTATCCTAGTGTGTCCCATAGATTGCTTCCATGCCTGATCAGTATGGAGGTTTAATGCATGGAACCCCTGAGATATCCCAATGGTCATATTGTACTAAAGTCGACTAGTAGTATTCAAAGAAGATATCCAATATAAAATGTCCTTATAAGTATCTCTACTTAGGATATCCTTGCATTGGTAAAGAGAATGTGTCATTTATCTGACGCCGACATCGATAGATGAACCAAAGCCTTATATCTATTAGTACCAACGGAATGGGAAGAACTAAGATCCAAATCGATAAGTTTTTAGAGAAGGTTTCATAAAGCCAAAATTCGAAGTTCTAAGAACTCCGATTTATATAAATAAGAAGGATGGATCATCTTGCTTATGCATCGATTACCGCAACTCTATATAGGAAACAATTAAGAATCGCTATTACCTGCCCAGGACCGTCGATTGGTTCGACTAGCTGTAAGGTTTAGCTATTCTTTGAGAATAGCTAAGCAGTGGTTGGAATAACCATCTCACCATAAAATAGGTTTTTCTATAGCAATTATTATATAAGTATCAAGGCTACGCCTTTGGAGACCTTGTATGGGTGGAATGTTAAACATCTATTGTTAAATAGAGAATTGGTAAGTCCAATTATCAGGATCTGAAAGTTGCCTAGGAAACAACAAATAAGATCATACAAATCCATAATCAATTGTAAGTTGCCAGTATACGGCAGGAAATCGAGAATTAATGAAAATAGCAATCCTCCTAAATTCTTGTTAAGAAATAAGGCTCAACAAAAGATATCACCCAGGAAGGGTGTGCCAAATTGCTAAATTATCAGACTAGTTAAGCTCTGAATATATAGAACCATTCGAAGGAAATCGAATGTATCAAGATTAAATAGCTTACGAGCTAAGACCTAATTAAGGAGCTCGGAGGAACGCGCAATGTGACCCACACTAATGATTTAACGTCGTGTCACCAATAAGTCGAAAAGCACTATCACATAATGATATGCAGACCCATGATAGTATGAGCAACCTATGTCGACTGAGAATCGACAGGTTAAGGAGCTCCAAAAGAAAGTATGCACCTATTGTATAAGTCAACCGGGATACCCTTGGAGGCCCAAATATACGATGGAAGTTAAATCCATGATACGACAGAAAGTACTTCCTTTACTTTAAGCAAATCTTGAGGTTGAGATTTCTTTTAAGGGGGTGAGGATGTAACACCTCGTAAAATCACGTTCAATAAAGAATTGACACGTGTAATAAACCCTAGTAAAGTCAAACCTTGAATATAAGGGACTATTTTTTCGAAAAATCAAAAAACATTAATTATGAAAGAAATGGAAGTATTATCATACCTAAAATAAGTTTTTAAATAACCTTTTACGGTCTTATATTCACAAATGAGCCACTTGTTGATCAAGTGTAGCCGTTTATGTAATTAATTGAAAGTTTGCGCAGAAAAGAGTTAAAAGCGTCAACATGTTAATTCTTACCTCTGAGTGATCTTTTAACAAACCAAGAGCCTCATGATATTTGATTATACTCTCGGGAATGCCAATCATTGGCCATCCAAGGCTTTTATGCCCAAATGTGAAGTTACGCGCAACTTTGCAAGTATAAGGGACTAAAAGTGTCAATATGTTTAATTATACCTCTGAATGACCTTTTACCGAGCCCGAAGCATTACGATGTTTAATAATACTTTCAAGAATTCCTAATATGGATTATATGAGGCTTCAATGATATTAAATGATGAGTTACGCAAGTTTGCGCATTAGAGGGACCTACAGCGTCAAACTGTTAAAGTATACCGATTCGTATGTTATCGGACCTCCCGGAATATGACCATGAGTCAAACATACCCTATTTATACTTCTCATAGCTTATATATAGGCTTAGAGGTGTTTAGTGCGCAAGAATAAACTTTTATGTCATGCAGGGACTAAAAGTGTCAAAAAGCGCACAAGTTTGCGTTTACGCGCATATCTTACATTCTGGATATTCCCGGACACCCAAAAATTTATGTAAGCACTAATATATTTTATTTTAGTGCTTGGCTTGATAAAATTCCATTCGTCACGTCGTTTGGATTGTTTTTTCGCGTCTGTCCGTGTTTCGTCGTAATTAACCGAACAACGTGATCGTACGACCAAACGAACCGACATCCGGCATATTTTTGAGCATGTTTCATGTTCTCTATGCTTAGGCATCATTATAAAGCCTTAAAAATGGTTTAACGGGCCTTAGGGGTGTCGGAAATGACATTTGGAAGTTCAGGGGCCAAACATGTCAACATTTGAAAGATTCTGTTTGCTGGCCAAGTGCTTGCGCACCTCAACACCAAAACCCTTACGGTGCGCAAGCAGGTCCCAGATGCAGCAACTCGTTTTTGTTGCCTGTTCAGCCTTTGTAAACGTCATGTATTGCCATTTAACACTTCATGGGCGCCCCCTAACTGACTCCTAGGCTCTAGGGACATCTGTTGATGATCCATGACCTTTGGTAGCATGATTTGTCAACAATCTATGAGATTAAGATCACTATAAAAGGCCATTCATGTTGCAACATTCTTGCATTCATTCCATCTGCATTTTTGGAGACTTCCTGGAGCTCTAGAGCAGACCCTAATCATCCTTAGTCTTAATTAAGACCTTGGTAAGTTTGCTTAACCTTCCTTAGTTAAGTTTTTACTTAGTTTAAGCTTAAAAGTCAAACCGTCGTAATTAACGGTTGACTTAACGATTAATCACTAATGGTCCAGTGATTAGTCGAATTGAAAGTAGTTATAAGTTGGTAATTATGTGGGTAATAAACCCTTAAAAGGGTTCCCCCTGATTCCCACTCTAACTAGGTCAAATGTCGGGTCAAACTTGTGAATAAAAAGTCAACAGGATACTTAGTTTCTAATTTATGCATGATTAGCAATGTAGAACACATACAACCTGTTTGATCATTAATATAACTTGGTAATTAGTGTAAGAACATGTCTAAACATGTTCAACCCGACAATTTCCTGTTTAGACCCGGTTCGGAACCGAAAGTCGCAAAGCTTTGACTTTTTCTTTGACTTCAGTTCTGACCCGTTATGGTATGTTTTAGAAATACCATAGAGCTTCATTTGGACCAGGTTACATGCTACTATAACCCTCTGCGGTTATACACCATGGTTCATTAGTTAACCAATTAATACGCATGATTCCGTTAATTGCTCATATGTTGACCATTATGCCCTTATTACCATAAAACGTGATTTTTGGAAATGTAAAAGAGTAGAAACCTTAGTCACTGATATATGAACTTGTACCCAAAATTTGACATCAGTTTGAGGTATAGATTGAGAGTTATGCTCATTAGCGTAAATTGAAAGCTTTATGTTAATTACACGGCGTAATTAGCGTATAGTCTAGTTAAGCCTAGTTTTTGATATCAAACTTATTACCCACTGATGTAATATATTATTTTGGGATTTTTGAAGATTTTTAATTAATTTTAGGCTGAGCATAACTTATAGTCGTAGGCTTAATCCGGTAATTGTCAGTTTTTGCCCTTACGGGCTATAAAATGAGTTTTACATATCTAATCGACTGCAAACCTTTTACTACTGATTAGATATGATAAATAAATTATTTTAAGCCTTCTGGAATAATAAAAATATCAGCTTTATGTATAGAACCCGGAAATGGCTTCTAATCGCCTTTTAAGCGTTTTTAATGCATAGTATGTACTCAAACTATTTTAAACATACAAGGGTTGATACATACTGATATTTTGGGCAAATTATAATATTTTAATAGTAAGCAAAAGCTGTTTAAATCAGACTTCAGTTTTGAGCTTTACAGCTTATGTGAAATTACCAAAATGCCCCTACGGAGCATAGTTTGGTTATAATTGATAAATTTCACATATATACTTTACCCTACTGTTATAACTTAGTAAACTAAGTATTTTTGCTGATTATATCATACCTGTAACTGAGGTTAATACTTAGACTCTTTTATATCCTTGAAAATGACCAAACTACCCCTACGAGGCATAGTTTGTGTTTAAATTCGTTTCGGGCATAATAAAAGACATCTTACTGATGTCACAACATATTTGAAGCATATTAACTAAGGAAACCTGTATATGGCTCTTATGAATACCCGTTACGCTTATTACGCGTTCGGTTCGGTTATGTAACTAGTTGCATAAATTAGCCGAAACGGGTCAAACCTTATCGGTTTTATCTCAAAATCCAGAATGTGTATGAAATACCCATATTAAGCAAGTCTCCGAACTTGTTGGGTCTAAATCACATTCTATTCCGGTCTTCGCCTAATCATGCGTTTGAACCGTATAATTAACTGGTCTAAGCTTAGGCTTAATTAAAGACCCGTTAGCATTCTAATTGGTTATTTATACCATCATTCCAGACTAGAGCCTTCCAGTAAATTGTACCTACGCTTACTTAAGTGAATACGGCTGAGTTATTATAATTCTTGCTATTTAAGACAGGAGCTAGCTCAGGTAAATACTCTTAACTTATTTTCCCTATTACGGGCTTGGGATACGGTAATATAAATACCGCATGGTCAAGTATGGGATTCAAAGACCAATAAGTCGGGAAATCCAAATAGCCTGTTTTTAATTCGTATTTCTTGACTGAAACATTGGGGATTAATGCGACCGTGTCCTGCATATCCTTGACTCATTAAATGCAATGGCCACGACCTAAGCACGGGGTGTAGGCATACACCTGACAGATGCCATATGTTTATTAATTAATTATACCCAATAAGGGATTCCCAATAAGGGAATAGTGGTGTGTCGGTTAATCATGAACCGGCATAGAACCGGGCCCCGTATGTAGAGCAAGTTATGTAAAACTGATAACATGAAATATAGTTTGTCCCAAGTTATAAAAGATTAATTTTGCCTCTGTGCATTTTAATCAAGTATAAAAGATTAATTTTGCCTTGTGCATTTTAATCAATGTGTCAACATATTTTGTGCCGAAGTGCATTCAAACCAATTTACAAACTCTTTTCAAATGAGTCGGTTGAGTGTATTTACCAGTGAAAACTGACGTATTTTCAAAAGTCTAAGTGACAGGTACAAGTACGTAATAGGCTGGAAGTTGCTCAGGACGTTAATAAGGAATCTTGTAAGTTCTAGGCGTCTAAAGTCTGTTGAACAATATTTATGTTTTAAGATCCGCCTGTGGATCCTTTACTTTCCGTTGTAATACTTGATATTACTTTATATTCGGATTGTAATATATTTTATCTTTTTCTTCCGCTGTGCATTTATATATTGTGTTGTTTGACTATTATGTTGCCAACCACGTCATGATACTCCCCATCGGGCCCACCGGTGAGACGTGGAAATCAGGGTGTGACAGAAACACATCCGTATATTCATTCACAATCCTTGTATCTTCTATTCTTAAGGTATCTTGTTTAGTATCGACTACATAAGCTAAGAATGCCTTACTTTCATTTCTTACATACTTAACCGCTTCAATAATGGTACACAATTTAGGTTCTACCTTTCTCTCTCCATATATGCTTACCCGCTTCCCCTTAGGAGATGCTACATGAATAGTCTTGCTCTCTCATAGGATTTCTGCATGATATCGGGATAGCCAATCCATGCCCATCAGTACTTTGAATTCTCCCAAGGCCGTGGGATCAATATCAAATTCTTCATCCTCAATAGTGATCTTACAATTTCTACATATCTTATGTAATAGATAACTTTTGCAATCAGCTATTTCTACTTCTAAAAGGGGAATATATAAATTTGCTCGAAACAAATGACCTACTAGCTCCGGTATCAAACAATATGTATGTAGGTATAGAGTTTATCATAAATATACCTGACACAACATTCGGGTGAGCCCTTGCCTCATCTAATGAAATTGGAACATTCTTCCTTTAGCTTTGAGGTTTTCTTCCTTCTTTCCTTCTTTCTTCATTCCTTGCTTGAGCTTTGGGCATTCGGCTTTCACATGGCCTGATTCATTACAGTTTTAACACACCCTTTTGGGATTGGGACAATTGTAGTATGGATGTCCCTCTTGACCACAGTTATAGCATCCCTTTTTCTCCCATTAAGCATTCACCTGAATGGAGTTTCCCACATGTCTTGCACCGTGGGAATCCTCCTTTAGTAGTTTCCTTCTACCATGATCGTGAGTCTTGGGCTTTTTAGGGGTGCCTTGAATTGATCCCTTTTCGACTTGTCTTTTCTCTCCCCGTTCCTCATGCCTTTTTATTTCGATCTCTATGTCCCTTGCCCAATTAATGAGCTCATTTAAAGTTTCGCATTTAGAAGGGGTGATGAACTCTCGGTTATCGGCTTTTAACATATAATGATAGCGTTTAATCTTCATCCTCTCTGTTCTTGCAAATTCCTTACAAAACTTCAACTTATCGAGAAAAATGTTAGTGATTTCATCGATTGTTTTATTCTTTTTTCGAAGACAGAGAAAGTCTTCTTGAATTCGATCTACAGCCGATAGCGGACAATGATACTTCATGAAGGGTTCTTCGATTTCTTGCCATGTAAGGGTTTGGAGTTTATCCTCGCCAATATCTTTACTATACGCATCCCACCAATCTTTTAGCTTGTCGTTGAAGTTGCCCCGTGGCAAACATAACTTGGTCTTCCTTCTCACAGTGACTTCGAATGAACATCCCTTCTATATTGGAGATCCATCTCTGGCATTCTATGAGATCTATTTCTCCACTATAAGATGAAGGTTTACACGCCATGAATTCTTTGTATGTGCAACATCATGCGTCTTTCTTGCCTTGTACCCCGCTTATCATTTCCTTCAAGTCATCCATCTTGCTTGACATCATGGTTTCTACCATGCTTAACACTTGACTTTCTACTTCTTGCGCTATATGAGGGATGTTTACGTCAAGTGCCTTTCCTACTTCTTCCGAAATCAGCTTATTTAGTTCATCCTGACTTATCCGTTCCGTAGCATTTGGGCTTCCTTCGTCAGTCATCTACAATCATATACTTACATTAGAGGTCATACAATTTATTCTCTTTAACATTCTATACATTGTATACTTTCATCACTTCATTCCCATAAGTTATAAGTTATGGGCTCATTTAATTCTCATCACATACATTCTTGATGTGTCAATCAAAACATGCATCCATCTATGCATACAACTTTCTTTTCATTCATTCATTCACTATTGATATTTAGGTTAACCAACGTAAAATCCATTTTCAAGCCCCGTTCCAGCCCGAAATGGTCCCTTGAAGTCCCGTAACCTCCTGTAAGATTTCGTAATGTTCCTACGCAGGCTATTCTAATGAGATACCCACAATTCCTTTCCGTTCCCAACTCAAAATATAAACATTGAACTTTTAAGATACTTACTTGCATTGCGCCTCGGAACGAGCACACATTTGCATGAGCTTTCGGTTTAAGTTTAAGTACTCTAGCTTTGATACTTGAATTCCTCAAACCTGGGCTCTGATACCAACTTGTAATGTCTAAAGTTTCTTATTCGTAACATAAGAGTTTAAGCTTTACAACGAAACGAGTCAAACATAAAACTTATAAAATTGACCACAAAATTTCGACAAACATAACCAAAGTTAACTATATAAAAAGTTTACATCCAAAATCTAAGTTAACCACTGTACACTTATCCGACTAAGTTCTGGAAATACTTAAAGATGGGGTATTATGTGACATAGTTAGGCCAAACGGTATAGAGTGGCTTGAAGATGGGGTATTATGCGACACGTGGACTACGCGTCAGTACGTGGCGTGGTGCTAAAACGGACGGCGTGGCTCGGGGCGTGAAGACGAGACGTTTTTCGACACATGACACACACCTTTTAAATTATAATAAAAAAATAGTCAAATTTAAATAATTAAACAAATAACGTAACATAACTTAAAAAATAAAAAAAATAACATTACATAAGTTATTCAGACGAGGGTAGACACAGTTGACAGTTCCATGTGTTTGTTAGAATGACAATAATGAAAACAGATAAGTTATTTAAATATACAAGTTTATCATATATAAAAAGTTTGTATAATTATAAAGATCCATTATTAAAAGCATCAATACACAACGTTTACAGTTATCCTAACAAATACAAAAAAGACAACTTAATTAAAGTTGATTGTGATATCATCCAGAACAGCGGCGAAGCTTGAAAATTTTCACCGGGAGGATCGGAAGTCACCGAACCTAATATTTGGGGGGGTCGAAAACATATATACCTAAAAAAATTTATATGAAACATACATACATAACACTACTGAGCGAAAAGTTCGAGGGGTCCCCGGCCCCTTGAAAGTTGCGCCCCTGATCCAGAACTTGATTTTAGTGTTCGAATTCGATGAAAATGGTATTGAATGATTAGAAACAAGCTGATAAGCATAGTAGAATATCTGATCATATCTATGTGCCATGGTGATTTTTTCGATTATTTTAAACTATGAGCCAATGTGATTATTTTTGAATCCCAGGTTTTAGAAAAGGAATTGTGAACTATTTTATTTTAAACTGATAGGTTCGAACTCCTTAATTGTGAATCCATCTTTCTATTCTTTTCAACATATGCTATAGTTGTATACATTAATTTGTATATTTTGATATTTAAACTGCTTTGTTTAATTTTTATGTCTACGTGCCCGCCAAAATTCAGATCGCAACTCTTGGGATTCCGGAATTTTCTACCAGCATCAAGGGACTTCCATGGCAGATTTTTCCTTAGAAAATTCTGGATTCAATGATCAAAAATATCTAGAAATACTAGAGATTTCTTAGGAAAATATCTTGGATATTTTCCTTAACATTCTAGACTAATCCTTGTAAATATCTTTGATATTTACTTAGAAATATCTAGATTAGGAATAATCTAGATCCTTAAGCACAAGTATAAATAGGTGATCCATAGTCATTTGTAAATCACCTTCCAAAATTGTAATCAAGCATCCTTTGTAAAGAGTTCTCAAGCAATACAAGTGTTTCCTTTATTCACAATCTTTGTTCCCCTTTGTTCAAGTCATTGAATCGAGTTGCAAGTTGGTGTCAAGGCTGATCTTAGCACGGTGACTAAGAGCCGCACGTGGGTTGAAGGAATAACTCCGTGACAAGTGGTATCAGAGCACGTCGATTCGCTGGGAAATGGCTGATACGGGCAACAAAGGAGTAGGCATCAATATTGTTGTTGATGAGACTTGTGGACGGGATGAAACACCCCATGGAGGGAAGAAACATCGTGGTGCATCTAAGGACAAGACCTTGGAGAAACGGGTTGCTGAATTGGAGACCGCGATGACCGGACTCGGAGCTCAAGTTGATGGTGCATTTCAACGCTTGGATGAGATGGATACAAGCTTCAGCGACCTTCATGATGGATTGAAGGCTGCTATGGAGTTGTTTCAAGCTGAGTTCCAGTCGAAGGTGAATGAGGCCATCAAGGAGGCTACAGAAAAGGCAATTTATAAGCTTCGTAAAGACATGAACGACTTATCCATGGATATGCATCGTAGCCTTCTTGGTCTGGAGACCAAAGTAAACGATTGTAGCAGAGTCGTGGCTTCAACCGGAAGTAGCTTTGTGAGTATCACTCCAAGAATCGAAGTACCAAAACCAACACCCTTCATTGGCAAACGAGAAGCAAGGGCTGTTGACGATTTCTTATGGGAGATGGAGAGATACTTCGAAGGTGTAAATGTGATTGATGATGCCACGAAGATCAAGACGGTCACACTCTACTTAAAAGAAACCGCGGGCCTGTGGTGGCGTCGTAAGCACGCGGAGATTGAAAAAGGTACGTGTATCCTTAACACTTGGGTTGATATCATTAGAGAAATCAAGAAGCAATTCTATCCGGAAAACGCAGAAAATGAAGCTAAGAGCCGGTTGAGAAAGTTGAAACAAACCGGCACTATCAAGGACTATATTAAAGAATTTACTACACTTGTCCTTGAAATTCCGGATATGTCCGACAAAGATTCTCTCTTCTACTTTCTCGATGGCTTACAAGCATGGACCAAAACTGAATTAGAAAGACGCGGTGTCCAAGATCTCTCTTCGGCAATCGCTATAGCCGAGGGCTTAACTGATTATAGCCGAAGAGAATCTAGGAGCAAGGACCGCAAGAGTAGCCATGAGAAAGGTGGGGGAAAAAATCAGCCCAAAACAAAGAAAGCACTACACGGAAGTCTCCACCACAATGGAAGGCCCGGGACAAGAAGCCCTCAACCAAGGAAAACAAGTGCTTTATATGTGACGGGCCACATTATGCTCGAGAGTGCCCCAAGAGAGCCAGCTTGCATGCTATGATTGCCCAAGCCGAAGGTGGTCACGAGGATGAAGATGTTTGCATGGGATCGATGCAAATATTAACCGCAATTAAGGTTATGGTTGAAACACGTCCGTCACCTAACAAAGGGCTGCAATTCGTCCAAGCTAACATTTTGGGCAACCAAGTTCGGGCCCTTGTTGACACGGGAGCGTCTCATAATTTCATGTCTATAGAGGAAGCAAGGCGACTGGGTGTAAAGTTTGCTAAAGGAGCAGGGGCGATAAAGACCGTCAATACTAATGCCAAACCAATTCATGGGGAGGCCAAGGACGTTCAGATTCGTATTGGCGAATGGGCTGGACTTATCAACTTCTCCGTAGTAGAGATGGATGACTTCAAGGTCGTGCTTGGCATGGAATTCTTCGATAAGGTACGGGCTTTCCCTATGCCTTTTGTTAACTCCTAATGTATCCCGGACGAGGGGAAGACTTGTATGGTGCGCACGGAGCGCGGGTCGAAGAACGGATCAAAGATCCTTTCAGCTATACAATTCAAGAAAGGATACAACAAGAAGGAACCCTGCTACTTGGCGGTAGCGAAGATCGATGAGGAAAAGCCCAGGGAAGCTGTGCCAATGGAGATCGAAAAGGTGCTAGAAGAATTTAAAGATGTCATGCCATCTGAATTACCTAAGAAACTCCCACCTCGAAGAGAAGTTGATCACGAGATAGAGCTGGAACCAGGTTCTAAACTGCCAGCAAAGGCCCCATATCGTATACCACCACCAAAACTGGAAGAGTTACGCAAACAACTTAAGGAGTTGTTGGACGCTGGCTATATCCGCCCCTCAAAAGCCCCATACGGTGCACCTGTACTGTTCCAGAAGAAGAAAGACGGGTCCCTCCGAATGTACATTGACTACCGGGCACTCAACAAAATCACGGTAAAGAATAAGTACCCTATTCCCCTTATTGCTGATTTGTTCGATCAACTTGGTAATGCTAGGTACTTTTCAAAATTGGATTTACGTTCGGGCTACTATCAAGTAAGAATCGCCCAAGGGGATGAAGCAAAAACAACATGCATCACAAGGTATGGCTCGTATGAATTCTTGGTGATGCCTTTTGGTCTTACTAACTGTAACACCCCGAAATTTTTAAAAGTCATAATATAATATTTTATTATTAATGCTTTATAAAAGAAAGTGGTAAATATAAGTTTTACCATATGAAAGTAAATAAGGTGCTAGTAATTGAAGTATTGACAATTAAATCATTAAAAGTAACCAAGTTAGTGTGATGGTCATTAAATGACAAGATAATGAGTTTAATCTCATTTATAAGCAATTAGAAACTTGAGGGACTATTTTGGGCATTATGAAAGATGAAATAAATAAAAAACCAATTAAAACACTAAAACTCACACACTGATGTGTGTGAGTGTCGCCCAGACAAAAGAAGAACAAGGGGAAACCCTTGTTCATCATGAATCAGCCAATTGATAAGGAAATTGAAGATGTATAGGATGCATGTATCAATATTTTCGATCTCGTATGCGTTCTTCACAATCAAGTAAGTTAAATTTTATGATTTGATGATCTTGAATAAAGTGGGTTATGATCAATCTAGGAAATTTCATGAAATTAGGTATGATTATATGTTAGAATCATCACATGAAAGACGAATTGTGCAAGACTTTAAGTAAATTGATATTTTGGGATGAAACCCACTCGTTCAATGTAGTATGATGATATATGATGATCTTGTAAGAATGAAGTTTGTGTAAATATGATGAACCAGTTGGTGTGGGATGCATAATTATAGGTTAGATTGAAAGATGGTATGAAATTTATGTAATTTTTAGTGGTGATGATGAATGAAGATAGGAAATAGGAATGAAAGCATGATTTGGTTGTACATTGTGCATGAAACGGTGTACGCACACCAAGTGTTTGATAAAATGCCTACATGAAACTTGAATTGATTCAAGTTTGTGTAAAAAGTTAGTAAATTCGTCACTTTTGACAGCCCTAAATAGTCATCTTGTAAAGGCCGTATCTCATTCGTTATTAGGAGTTAGACAACGAGCCTTATATCGTTGAAAAGCTTGTTTCGCATATTACATTTCATATTTGGTCACAAGAGGCTGATTATGAGATTTAGTGGGTCAAAACAGCATGAAAAGTTAGTAAATTCGTCACTTTTGACAGCCCTAGATAGTCATCTTGTAAAGGCCGTATCTCATTCGTTATTAGGAGTTATACAACGAGCCTTATATCGTTGAAAAGCTTGTTTCGCGTATTACATTTCATATTTGGTCACAAGAGGCTGGTTATGAGATTTAGTGGGTCAAAACAGCATGAAAAGTTAGTAAATTCGTCACTTTTGACAGCCCTAGATAGTCATCTTGTAAAGGCCGTATCTCATTCGTTGTTAGGAGTTAGACAACGAGCCTTATATCGTTGAAAAGCTTGTTCCGCATATTACAATTCTTATTTGAAAGTCGAAGTCAGATTATGTGATTAAAAAGGGGGAAAGTGACCCCGAACAGTTGCTATGTGAAAAATGCAGCAATGAAAATAATGTGTTTTATGAACTTAAAACATATGATTTTCTAGTCACCAATTTACTAAACACTAAATATTGCTTCGGGTGAATGTTTACAGTTGTTAAGGTGTGTTTAAAGCGTTACTATGTGTAAAATTGATTTTGTGAATAAGTAGGTATAACCGTTGACTTTCTAAAAAGTCAACGAATATGCGAGTGGCATGATTAGACTTATGAATATGTTTATGAGATTTAAAGAATCATGTATATGTGTTAGAACAATTATGTGTACGTACGTATGATAATAAATTTGAGTGAGTGAATGTTGAATATTGTGGTTGTCGGTTCATGTCATATGCATGATAAGCTTGACTAATGAAAGTCTATGTAGCTAAGAGCTAGGAATGGATGTGATATGAATGAACATGCATACTAAATATGATATGGACGTAATGACTTGAAATGATAGGAATCCCAATTGACATGGACTCAAGAATGGAAGGCTAACGGATCAAGGGTAAATAAAGAAGCTATGCACAAACTCGGACGCATGAAGTAAGTGATTCCAATTCACTTCTTAGTATGTATGTAGTATTTAATATTTATGTGTAGAAAAATATGCAAGAATCATATAATAAATGAGAAGTATTGAGGTAAGTATTATTTTTGTATAACAAAGGAGTTGTTTATAATGAAAGTGAACTAGTAGGATTAGACGGGTCAAATAATGTATAAAGGGGTTTATAACCCGGTTGCTTATAAATCAGCTTTTGATGTGACCCGAAGTGATAAACGGATCCGTAATTAAATTACGGGCGCGTAGGAAAAAGAATCGGGTAAAACGGATAAAAAATGATAGAGTTATGTCCGTTTCTATAGGAATTAATGGCTGGGAAAAGTGCAGAGCTGACACGGCCGGGTGGTGAGCTGACACGGCCGGATGAAGGCTCTGTGAAAAATATATGGTTAGCTGACACGGCCGGGTGGTTAATCCGACCCGGCCGGGTGCTTAATCCGACCAGGCCGGGTGAAGGGGCTGAAAAAAAATATATATATATGTAAGTAGGAAGTGGTTGCTATGAATGCACGTAAAAATTAGGAATAAATACGTTTGTGAATGCGAAATGTTATAAATGTATAAAGGTATGGTACGGAATGGTTTCATTATGTTCGAGCATTAATGATTGCTAATGGTGTGTTTGAGATTGAAATGTATTGCAGGTATATGAACACCGGCTTCTTGAAGTATTGAAGTCGAACTCTGAATAAGAAAATACGAGAGGATAGTTAAATAAATCAAAGTTTCATTGTTAAATGTTATTCACTATTAGATAATATGAGAATCATGTTGTATAAAGTTGTCAATGACTAATGGTTAAGTTGTATGTGATGTTCACAGGTATTACACGTATCTCTACCACTACTATCGAAGATAAGCATGCATTGATCGAGCCCCAAATTAAAGATTGTACGGGAAGAACGGCCACATAGTCTGATTTATGTGTTGTCTTGAAGCGTTACTTTAATGTGGTTATTGTTAATCCCTTTTTTTGTAAATGTTTATCATTTGTATTTGAGCTTTTAAATAAGTAATGGGTCTAAATAAGAAAGAAAATTTTTGGGCTCATATTTTCCGCTGCATCATGTTTAAGTTCTTACAGGGAATTGTTCATTATACGAACGGGTCATGCCCGAATTTTGTAAATAGTAATACTTATTTGGAATAAGAAATATGGGCGTTACACTAACGCGCCAGCGACATTCTGTACTTTAATGAACAAACTCTTCCACCCCTTCCTTGATAAGTTCGTGGTGGTATACTTAGACGATATAGTCGTCTATAGCCGCACACTAAAGGAACATGTGGAGCATTTACGGCAAGTTTTTCAGGTACTACGTGAGAACGAGCTCTATGTTAAGCTGGAGAAATGCTCGTTCGCCCAAGAAGAGGTCGAATTCTTGGGTCATAAAATCAAAGAGGGCCGACTCATGATGGACGACGCCAAGGTTAAAGCTATTCAGGCATGGGAGCCACCAACCAAGGTACCCGAATTACGTTCATTCCTTGGCTTGGTGAATTACTATCGTCGTTTCATCAGGGGCTGTTCCGCAAAAGCTGCACCATTGACGGATCTACTTAAGAAAAATAAAGCTTGGGACTTGGACCAACGCTGTCAGGCAGCTTTTGAAGGATTAAAGGAGGCAATTATGTCAGAACCAGTCTTAGCCCTCCCTAATGTTTTGAAGCCTTTCGAGTTACATACGGACACATCGGACTTCGTAATTGGAGGAGTACGATCGCGTTTGAAAGTAGAAAGCTTAACGACACCGAGAAGAAATACACGGTGCAAGAAAAGGAGATGACGGCAATCGTGCATTGCTTACGCACTTGGAGACACTATCTTCTCGGGTCAAGGTTCGTTATCAAAACTGATAATGTTGCCACTAGCTATTTCCAAACCCAAAAGAAATTAAGTCCCAAGCAAGCTAGGTGGCAAGACTTCCTTGCTGAATTTGACTATGTCTTGGAGTACAAGCCCGGGAAAGCGAACGTTGTGGCTGATGCACTAAGTCGCAAAGCCGAGCTTGCTGCCATTACACGCCCGACATTTGATATCCAAGACCAAATCAAGGAAGGCCTAAATCAAGCAGGTGACTCCTCGGCGGGAGCATCTGCGATCATCAAAAGATCTCCAGCAGGAAGAAGGGCCTCGCCCTGAACCTCATCCTCTAAGGGCTCGTCATCAAACAGATCGACGTCACCATCATCGTCGGCGTCGAGAAGCAAATCGTAAGCAGGATATGAAGCCAAAGGTATGGGAGCAGGGATCTCCACTAACGGTAGGTCCTCGGCCAAAGGGCCATCAGCGAGCTCATCAGCACCATCAGGTAAAGCGAAGGGCTGAAAGTCGTCCTCGTCCGTGCTAGTAACGTCGGATGTGTGGACCTCGCGCTCTGAAGACTCTAGGTCATCTGATACTATAGGTCTAGGTCCTGTGGTGTCTGAGTCACCTGTGCCAGAGGTGTCCATGGTGTCTGTAACACAAACACAAATATGCACAAACAGTCAATCATACAATCAAATAGTCACATAAGTCACCAAGTAAGCATTCAAATAGTTCTCCTAGTCCCACTAGCCTCCCAGCCTCTCAGACTGCTTCCCTAGTCCCACTAGCCAATCCTCCTAGTCCCACTAGCCAAGTCTCCCAGCCTCTCAGACTGCTCTTCCTAGTCCCACTAGCCAATTATCCTAGTCCCACTAGCCAATTTTCCCAGCCTCTCAGACTGCTCTTCCTAGTCCCACTAGCCAATTTTCCCAGCCTCTCAGACTGCTCTTCCTAGTCCCACTAGACAACTACCTCGGCCTCTCAGACCGAGCCTCGGCCTCCCAGACCGAGCCTCAGCCTCCCAGACTGAGCCTATAAATAATAAATAAAATGTGCTCAACATTTGTTTATAAAAAGTTTTGGATCTGGACTTAAGTGGTATGCAGTAAAAATGTTTTCGTGAGAGCCCTAGTGATCATAGTCTAGACTCGAGAAAGAATCCTAGTTCGCTATGATCAGAGCTCTGATACCAAGCTGTCACACCCTGGCTTTGCGGAAGCGTGGTTAATTTGGTGTGACTTCTTAATACCATAGCTTAACCATAACAAAGCTATATGAAATAAAATCATGCAAGATCATCCATTTAATTAAGTTTTAGAAACCAAATACAACAACATTGTCACAACGGAAACACATCCTACGACATTGTTTAACAAACACAAAAATCAAAATGACATAAACACAGTTTAAGGACTGTGACTTGTCCAGGAAAGAGTCACATTCCCCAAACCCGGATGACCTCGTAACTAGTGCAGCGGGAAAACGTGTCATACCGCGCCAGATCCTTTAATTCCCTGAAATACATGTAAGTTGAAAAATCAACAATAATGTTGAGCGAGTTCATGTGTAAGTGAGTAAATAAACCTTTGTAAGTATAAAAATCCTGGTATGTAGCAAATAAGGAAAAAGAGATCACCAATGGTTTGCAAGGCCATTGATATGTGTGAAGTGCAAGTAGGAAGACTCAAACCTTGCGATTTTGCGTCGGGGCACAAAGTCACTCCAAGGTCCGTTATGCTGGACCTGGAGTTGGGCTCGCTACACCCAGATAGATCTACCGCTTACGTCCCTCGGTCCTACAATGAGGATTAATGGCCTCCAGTTCCCGCCTACCCACTCACATGATCTAAGTAGTAAACCTCCTTACGCTAACCATACCATGTATAAAGTACTCGTAATCATAGTAACATGTATTTCACCCCCGCAGTTTAGAAAACTGAAAACAGTTAAGAGAAAAGGGGGACATGAACTCACAGTGGTGCGTCTCTACCAAGTATGCCTCCAAATCAAGCAGCTATGTGACGACCTACACGTACTAATTCTATTAGACGGACGACCGTGCCTTAGCTTTATGGTTTAAGTTTTTGGGAAATAGTTAGGCAACTATTTCGTGTTTACATTCTGTATATACTTGGTAGTCGTTTTCCTTCCCAAGGATGGGGGATTTAATACATGTGTGTTCGTATAATTTCGAAATATATTATTAAGTCTCACTTAAAATATATTTTATTTCCAACTTCAAAATATAAATATTCTTCTCAAAAATATTATACTTTAATACATGTGATTTTCCCAAAATAATACTTAGTAATATTATTTTTACCCTAAAAATAATATTTACGTAGTTCACAAAATAATCATATACACTTATACAAGTGATGTTGTGAAAAATATATACTATATATATATATATATGTATCACGTTTTATTTTGTGAAATCCCACCTCCGATATTTTGTAAATAAAGTCGTGGCGAAATTCATAGTTTGAAAACAAGTCGACAAGTATCTCTAACACTTATAGTGAAAATAATTCTAAGTGTTAGGTTTTTAGAAAAATTTCGCCAGAGTTTCCTCTGTAACTGGAGGTGGCCACGCTTTCAAGCGTATCATTTTCTTTTATAAATCAAACCAACAATTTTCTCAATCATCAATAAGCATTGTTCAAACCATCAAACTAGTCAAAATAGATGTAAATCGCAAAAATACATGAACTTGTGGTTTTTCCAAAATATGTAGTATCTTTCCATCATTTTTAGTGGATCTTTATATAAAACAATCCGATTTTGTAAAAACCTCGTTTTTAGGGAAGTTCCGTCTTTACAACTTCTCGTCATCTTTTCAAAAATAGTTATTTTGTCGAAACTTTGTGTTACACAAGTGTTTACACACTTGTGTGTTTACTAAAATCATTCTTGTTTATGAAAGATCCGTCTTTAAAAGTGTGTTTTCTCTTGACACGCGGTCCTTTGAAAATACCACTTGTAGATACGTAGATCTACTAGTTTTAAACACTATTTCACAAGTAAAATCATTTTTACACAAGTTCAAGTTTGATGTGTGGTAGAGTTTCATCCTTTAGCCCTTGTTACTTCCAAAACAACCTTATGTCATGATCCATGATCACGACTAAACCGGGTTAAATGATGATCCGAGCTACCACAACATAGATCGGGTCCAAATAACTACACAAATCAAATACTACAAGTTTTACACAACACATGAGCTTTTAACCAACATTTTTGGTGTTTTTAGTAGACTTTTATGTATCATTTTGCGTGTTCATAAATTTTAACCGTCATATATCGTTTTAACCACTTTAGAATGGATCAAGAAGGCGTTTAGAGCAACTTACTACTAGCTCGAGGCTAGGGAAGAAACCGGTCGAAAAATGGGTGGTTAAAAGCAATGTAAAGAGGTCCTTCGCCTTCCGATTGCACCAAGACTCCTTATACGTGATCCTTAACGCTTGTATGCCCTTGGAAATGGTTGAACAAAATCGAAAAATGGTTGGGTGTGGGGGGATGTCTTCGGCCGAGAGCTCCAAGGAAGAGAGAGGGAGTGTTGTCTTGAGTTGTGAGTTGTGAATGATATGATGTGCACAAGGGTGATCTTATAGGTAATTACAAGCTTAATACCCAAAGGACTTCATGTTCTCTAGATATGAGACAAAAGGAAATAAAATATTCAAATGATGTACCATGGGGGTCACAATGTGACCGAGTTCGGTCAAGGGGGGGGCGGTAATCTAGTTCAAATCCAACCATTAGTTAGTTATAGTTAGGTTAATCTAGGTTAGTTTAGGGATTAACCCGGTTACTAGAGTGTTGTGCTTTATGACGGGTGTTAGGGTATTCAGGGACCCTAACTGGCTCAGAAAAAAGATAAACAATGAAAATGACAATGTCTTCATGTTCCGGGTATAGTCCGGTTGTTCGGTTGGATAGTAATCCGTTAAGGTGCTTAACAAAGCTTTAAAGTGTTGTTAATATCCTTTTTAGTGACACAACTTAATTCCGACACTTTGGGAGGTGTCTAGTAACATTTTCCCCATGTTTTGGCACTTTATTAGGTAGCTAAAAGCTTAATTTTAAATTAAAGTGCTGAATTTTGTGCTTAGAGCACGTTTTAGGCACATCCAGTCATTGTAACTTATTCCTAGAGACGCAGTTCTACAACCCTTGTATCCCTACACTCACCACTAGTGTAGTAAAATATTTATGGCTCATACAGGCCTTAGAGGCAGTGTCTGCCTGATGCTGGCTTTATCAGCATGTTCAATAGGTTATCCGTTATAGTGCTACTGTGCTTTTTGTGCATCATGTTTGTCACTAAGGTTCAGCATGTAAATAATGTAGTGACGGTAAGTAAAGTATGATGCAAGTAAGTACATGTATCAGTATTCAAGTAGCAGTTTATTCACAAGTTCAAGCAAGCACAGTAATTAAGCAGTAATTAATTATTAATTAAGTCGTACGGATACCTGGTTTAGTGAGGGTTGTCACATTCTCCCCCCGTTAGAGAAATTTCGTCCCGAAATTTTAAGTTCTGCTTGTAGATGCAGGGTTCCTAGGAAATAGGTGGGGGTATTTCTCTTTCATCCGGTCCTCACGCTCCCAGGTGTATTCAGGACCATGTCTGGCATTCCAACGAACTTTGATGAGCTTGACACTGCTCCGGCGGGTCTTGTTTACTTTCCAATCTGTAACCTCAACCGGTTCTTCAACGAAATGGAGCGTGTCGTCAACATGAATCTCGTCGATGGGAATGGCAATGGTATCTTGAGTTGGACTTTTCTTCAGGTTGGATACATGAAATGTATCGTGAACTGAATGGAGTTCGGCAGGTAAGTCCAGCTTGTATGCTACCAGTCCTATTCTTTCCAAAATTCTGAAAGGACCAATGTAGCGTGGATTTAACTTCCCACGCTTTCCGAAGCGTGCCACACCCTTCCCGGGTGAAACTTTCAATAAAACTATTTCTCCAACTTGGAATTCCAAGTGTTTCCGGTTTGGATCTGCATAGGCTTTCTGTCTGTGGCGAGCTGCTTCGATGCGTTTTAGAATCTGCGCAATCTTGTCTGTCGTCTCTTGGACGATTTCGGGACCAGCAAGCTGCCTATCTCCTGCGTCAGCCCAACATAGGGGTGATCGGCACTTGCGTCCGTAAAGGGCTTCAAATGGCGCGACACCAATACTGGTGTGGTAGCTGTTGTTGTATGAAAATTCGACCAAAGGCAAATGCTTGTCCCAGCTACCGCCCAAATCCATAACACACGCTCTCAGCATGTCTTCCAAAGTCTGTATCGTTCGCTCGCTTTGACCGTCAGTCTGTGGGTGAAATGTGGTGCTCAGATTTAATTGTGAGCCAAAAGCTTCTTGGAAGGATTGCCAAATCCTTGATACAAATCTTCCGTCTCTATCAGAGATGATTGAGAGAGGCACTCCATGACGTGCGACGATCTCTCTCATGTAAATTTCAGCCAACTTGCTCGTATTATCCTTCTCTCTGATAGGTAAGAAGTGTGCTGACTTCGTTAATCGATCCACTATCACCCAAATAGTGTCATGGCCTCTTGGCGTTCTTGGAAACTTTGTAACAAAATCCATTGAGATTTGTTCCCATTTCCACTTGGGAATCTCAGGTTGTTGCAGAAGTCCTGAAGGCTTCTGGTATTCTGCTTTAACCGTAGCGCATGTTAAACATTTGCTCACATAAACAGCAACATCGCCTTTCATCCTAGGCCACCAATAATAATCTTTGAGATCCTGGTACATCTTATCCGCTCCAGGGTGGATAGAGTACCGCGACTTGTGAGCTTCATCAAAAACAACTTTCCTTAAACCACCAAACAGAGGAACCCAAATCCTTTTCTCAAAACATAACGTTCCTTCCTCGTTTGGTACCAAAAGCTTCTCCATCCCACGGAGGTATTCTTCTTCAAGGTTTCCTTCCTTGAGAGCTTCTTTCTGCGCGGCACGAATGCGCAAGGGAAGATCGGTTCGAATAATCATTTCTAAAGCCCTAACCCTTATGGGCTTGATCCTCTCCTTTCGACTTAGGGCATCGGCGACCACATTCGCCTTCCCTGGATGATACTTTATCTCGCAGTCGTAATCGTTCAGCAACTCAACCCATCGTCGTTGTCTCATATTCAACTCCTTCTAGTTGAATATGTGTTATAGGCTCTTGTGATCTGTAAAGATTGTACACTTTGTACCATAAAGGTAGTGTCTCCAGATCTTTAATGCAAAAACCACTGCGCCAAGTTCCAAATCATGTGTGGTATAGTTCTTTTCGTGCACTTTCAATTGACGTGATGCGTAAGCAATAACCTTTTGGCGTTGCATCAACACACAACCCAACCCTTGACGCGGAGCGTCGCAGTATACCACAAAATCATATGTACCTTCCGGTAGTGCTAAGATTGGCGCATTGCAGAGCTTATCCTTCAATATCTGGAACGCTTCTTCCTGTTTGATTCCCCAATCAAACTTCTTATCCTTTTGCGTGAGGAGCGTCAATGGTTTAGCGATTTTTGAAAAATCCTCAATAAATCTTCGATAATAGCCAGCCAAACCCAAGAATTGTCGAATCTCGGTTGGCGTCTTTGGCTTTTCCCAATTCTTAATCGCTTCGATCTTGGTGGGATCCACGTGGATTCCATCTCCATTTACCACGTGCCTAAGGAATTGGACTTCACGTAGCCAAAATTCGCACTTAGAGAATTTGGCATATAGCTGTTCTTTCTTTAGCAGTTCCAAAATAGCTCTTAGATGCTGCTCGTGCTCAGCCTTTGTCCTTGAATAAATCAAGATATCGTCGATAAACACAATCACGAACTTGTCCAAGTACGGCTTGCAAACTCTATTCATTAAGTCCATAAAGACTGCAGGTGCGTTTGTCAAACCAAACGGCATAACAAGGAACTCGTAGTGTCCATAACGAGTTCTGAAGGCTGTCTTCGGGATACTCTCCTCTTGTATCCTTAACTGATGGTATCCAGATCGAAGATCGATCTTTGAATAAAAGCTTGAGCCTTGCAGTTGGTCAAACAGATCATCAATCCTCGGCAGAGGGTATCTATTCTTGATCGTTAGCTTGTTCAACTCCCGGTAGTCAATACACATTCAAAAACTACCGTCCTTCTTCTTGACAAACAAAACTGGAGCTCCCCAAGGCGAGAAGCTTGGTCGGATAAATCCCTTGTCTAACAACTCTTGAAGTTGTGTCGACAGTTCCTGCATCTCAGACGGAGCAAGTCTATAAGGTGCCTTAGCCACAGGCGCGGAGCCTGGAACTAAGTCAATGCGGAACTCTACTTGTCTTTGAGGTGGCAGTCCAGGTAAGTCCTCTGGGAATACTTCTGGATATTCCCTCACGAAAGGGATGTCTTCGATTCTCGGCTCAGCAGCCTTCTTATCCACAATGTGTGCCAGGAAGGCAACACATCCCTTCTGCAAACACTTTCGCGCTTTTAGGCAGCTGATAATTCTCAACGGCGTATCACGCTTCTCCCCGTGAACCACAATTGTTTCGCCATCTTCGGTTGGGATACGAACGACCTTTTCGTGACACACTATCTCAGCCTTGTTGCCTGATAACCAATCCATTCCTACCACCACGTCGAAGCTTCCCAACTGGACTGGTAGTAGATCCAAAGCAAACTCACGCTCTCCTAATTCGATCACACAGCCTCTGATAACTTCATTGGCTTCTACTAACTTCCCATTGGCCAATTCGATTGAGTAGGGAATATCTAACTTATTAGCGGCTAAACCAAGCATATTCTTAAATTCTAACGATACGAAGCTATAATCGGCGCCAGTATCAAATAAAACGGATGCATAGCGTTGGTTTACAGGGAACGTACCAGTGACAACATTGGGATCCTGGCGCGCTTCCCTTGCTTCAATATTAAACACTCTTCCACGGGCTTGGTTTAACTCTGGGCAGTTCCTCTTGTAATCTCTGCCCGCTTCCACCAGCTTGATTATTCCTTTGGTCATGATTCACGGCGCCCGCTTGGTTAGCATTGTTGCCTCGATTCCCATTACCTCCATTGTTCCCCTGTGGGCAATTCCCAATCCCACCACGATTATTGTTTCTGTTTCCAAATCCTCCTTGGCCTCCCTGGCCAGCAGTGGCCCAACAAGTGTCCTTCAAGTGGCCCGGCTTTCCACATGCTTCGCATATTTTCACAGTACAGTAGCCAGTATGGTGGCGTTGGCAGGTATTACACTTGGGCTGGGTGCCCATATATCCCTTTCCTTTCTTTCCACGACCAGCTGTAACCTGGGCTGGCGTGCTTGATCCTCCTTTCTTAACTACCACACTGGCGCCCTGCTTGAAGTTCGAGAACTTCCGTTTGTTACCTCCTGATGACTCGACGTGAGTCTCTTTCTTCTTTGTCTCAGCATCACCAAACTTGTTCAGGCGAATAGCCTCCTCTGTGAGAGCCACGCTCAAATCGATTGCCTCAGTAATTGTCGCAGGCTTGGATGAGGTCACCATGCTTATGATTTGAGGAGCTAATCCCCAAATGAAACGTTCAATCCGCTTGAACTCCGGAGTGACCATGTAGGGTACCACATGCGATAAGTCATGGAACCTTTGAACGTATTCTGCGATCTTTGGACCTTCCATTTTCAAATGCCAGAACTCGGTTTCCAATCTTTGGATTTCCGCGCGAGAGCAGTACTTTTTGCGCATAAGTTCCTTCAGTTCGGTCCAGGTTAGCGCGTAGGCAGTAGCTTCACCAAGTGTCTGTACTTGCAAATTCCACCAAGAGAGGGCTCCATCCAAGAATAGCCCCGAGATATAGGTGACTTGCTGATCTAGCGCGCACTTGCTCATGCGAAGAACAGATTCAGTTTTCTCAGCCCAACGAACAAAGGCGACAGCACCTCCCGTGCCATCAAAGTTGACCGGTTTGCAGTCTAGAAACTGCTTGTAGGTGCACCCTGCACATACATTATAACACGTGAACGGCATTAGCATCGTTGCTATAGATATCCAATTAGGTCATGGTATGTCTAAATGACCTAGTATTACCATGAGGTGGATTGTTGTTGCCATTGTTGGTTGAGCTGCCTCCGCTGGGTCCTCCTTGCGAGGCGGCGTATTGTGCGATGGCAGCAGCGATGACTTGTTGGAGTTCTGCCTCATTGGTTGGCATCGGTGTTGGACATTTCGGCGGCATCTTCTAAAAGATGTGTTTACGTCGGTCAGGCCATAGTAAAGATCCAATGTTATAATACGTAAGTCAGGTCATAATATAGCGTACGTATATAACGATAGCAATAGTACATAACATCTCATGTTAAAATCATATCAATCACACAACATCCCATGTTACAAACATCAATCACACAACATCCCATGTCATAGAATATAAATAACCAAATCAAGCATCAAGTATGATGAGAATACTGCGATTGCCATATATCGAGACCACATAGTAAGCGTACAAGTACATCACAGTGTCATACAACATCAGTCGACTAAGGGCTACATCACCCTAGTCCAAAAACTATATCAAATCAGTGTCAGTACATCAAATACATGTCAACAAAAGTCAGAATCAAAATGTAGTCTCCAAAAATGCTGTGCAGTCTAAAGCATTCGCCGTCTTCTCACCAACGTCTACCCATACGGTACTGAAGAGCTCTACACGGATGGCGGTGGAGGAGGGGGAAAGTGAGTGTAAAACAAGCGACGCAACTGGAGCCAGTCCTCCTCCATGGCTCTCTGGGTACGTAACCAAGAAGCAACCTGCTGCTCAAGTGCCAAAAGGCGTGCAGCATAGTCTGGTGGTAAAGGTCGAGAGGGCTGCAAAGGAGAGTGGGTCTGACCCTGGCACTGACACGGCGGCGGCTGAGCTCTCTCAAGCTCCTGAATGCGCTGCGTGTGTGCCTCGTACTGGGCGACAAAAGACATCAGAACGTCCTCAATAGTATACCCCATATGGAAAGAATGGTAGGGGTCGGTCGGTGGCATGGCAGAAGGTGACGCCCAAAGAAACAGCTCACTGGTGGGGTCAAAAGGTGCCACATAAAATGGAGAAACAGGGGAAAAAGTAGCAGACAATGGTATAGCAGGGATAGATACCGGTATATGTCCAAAAGGGTGAGCCGAAGAACCTTCTAGCTCCCGTGACGCGTCGCCGACCTGGAGAAGGTACCGAGCAAAAGAGAGATCAGCGTGACGGGTATCGGTGATCTGAGGGGGAATAGGTGGAACCTCGTCATCAGCAGGAATCCATCCATGCTGGGCGTGCTCATCTCGTGGGTCAATCTGTGCCTCAAAAAGTGCCCGATCAAACTGAACTGGCATAGGATCATGGTGAGGTGCAACAAGAGGGTCAACTGGTGCATCAGCAATAAGTGGGGGATCAACATGATCAGCAGCAATGACATGATCGCCCTCCAACAACGGAGCATCTATAGGATGATCATCAATAGGTGGGTCAGCAATGACAGGCTCAATAATAGGTGCGTCAGCATGAACTGGGTCGTGCTCAAACGCAGGGTCTAGAGCGGCTACCTGCTCAAGGGCCATGGCAGGCTCGGGGTCATCAAAGGCCATCTCAAAATCAAACTCGGGATCGATGGGATCAACTGGGTCTACTGGGTCGACTGGATCCTCCATAGGCTGATCCATGGGTATAAACTCTATATCCTCATCTGGGTCGAATCCTGCGGGAAAGACAGGATCGGAATCCTCCACATCATCGTGGTTGAAAGCAAAACTAGGAATAGGGGCAACAGAGAATGCCTGGTCGGGATCTGATCCGTGAGAAAAGTGATGCGCACTCTGAGTGTGTGAAGGTGCGGAGGCCACAGACTCGAAAGAGTCTGGGACCGGAGAGTGAGCAGGTGACTCCTCGGCGGGAGCATCTGCGATCATCAAAAGATCTCCAGCAGGAAGAAGGGCCTCGCCCTGAACCTCATCCTCTAAGGGCTCGTCATCAAACAGATCGACGTCACCATCATCGTCGGCATCGAGAAGCAAATCGTAAGCAGGATATGAAGCCAAAGGTATGGGAGCAGGGATCTCCACTAACGGTAGGTCCTCGGCCAAAGGGCCATCAGCGAGCTCATCAGCACCATCAGGTAAAGCGAAGGGTTGAAAGTCGTCCTCGTCCGTGCTAGTAACGTCGGATGTGTGGACCTCGCGCTCTGAAGACTCTAGGTCATCTGATACTATAGGTCTAGGTCCTGTGGTGTCTGAGTCACCTGTGCCAGAGGTGTCCATGGTGTCTGTAACACAAACACAAATATGCACAAACAGTCAATCATACAATCAAATAGTCATATAAGTCACCAAGTAAGCATTCAAATAGTTCTCCTAGTCCCACTAGCCTCCCAGCCTCTCAGACTGCTTCCCTAGTCCCACTAGCCAATCCTCCTAGTCCCACTAGCCAATTCTCCCAGCCTCTCAGACTGCTCTTCCTAGTCCCACTAGCCAATTATCCTAGTCCCACTAGCCAATTTTCCCAGCCTCTCAGACTGCTCTTCCTAGTCCCACTAGCCAATTTTCCCAGCCTCTCAGACTGCTCTTCCTAGTCCCACTAGACAACTACCTCGGCCTCTCAGACCGAGCCTCGGCCTCCCAGACCGAGCCTCAGCCTCCCAGACTGAGCCTATAAATAATAAATAAAATGTGCTCAACATTTGTTTATAAAAAGTTTTGGATCTGGACTTAAGTGGTATGCAGTAAAAATGTTTTCGTGAGAGCCCTAGTGATCATAGTCTAGACTCGAGAAAGAATCCTAGTTCGCTATGATCAGAGCTCTGATACCAAGCTGTCACACCCTGGCTTTGCGGAAGCGTGGTTAATTTGGTGTGACTTCTTAATACCATAGCTTAACCATAACAAAGCTATATGAAATAAAATCATGCAAGATCATCCATTTAATTAAGTTTTAGAAACCAAATACAACAACATTGTCACAACGGAAACACATCCTACGACAGTGTTTAACAAACACAAACATCAAAATGACATAAACACAGTTTAAGGACTGTGACTTGTCCAGGAAAGAGTCACATTCCCCAAACCCGGATGACCTCGTAACTAGTGCAGCGGGAAAACGTGTCATACCGCGCCAGATCCTTTAATTCCCTGAAATACATGTAAGTTGAAAAATCAACAATAATGTTGAGCGAGTTCATGTGTAAGTGAGTAAATAAACCTTTGTAAGTATAAAAATCCTGGTATGTAGCAAATAAGGAAAAAGAGATCACCAATGGTTTGCAAGGCCATTGATATGTGTGAAGTGCAAGTAGGAAGACTCAAACCTTGCGATTTTGCGTCGGGGCACAAAGTCACTCCAAGGTCCGTTATGCTGGACCTGGAGTTGGGCTCGCTACACCCAGATAGATCTACCGCTTACGTCCCTCGGTCCTACAATGAGGATTAATGGCCTCCAGTTCCCGCCTTCCCACTCACATGATCTAAGTAGTAAACCTCCTTACGCTAACCATACCATGTATAAAGTACTCGTAATCATAGTAACATGTATTTCACCCCCGCAGTTTAGAAAACTGAAAACAGTTAAGAGAAAAGGGGGACATGAACTCACAGTGGTGCGTCTCTACCAAGTATGCCTCCAAATCAAGCAGCTATGTGACGACCTACACGTACTAATTCTATTAGAGCTTTATGGTTTAAGTTTTTGGGAAATAGTTAGGCAACTATTTCGTGTTTACATTCTGTATATACTTGGTAGTCGTTTTCCTTCCCAAGGATGGGGGATTTAATACATGTGTGTTCGTATAATTTCGAAATATATTATTAAGTCTCACTTAAAATATATTTTATTTCCAACTTCAAAATATAAATATTCTTCTCAAAAATATTATACTTTAATACATGTGATTTTCCCAAAATAATACTTAGTAATATTATTTTTACCCTAAAAATAATATTTACGTAGTTCACAAAATAATCATATACACTTATACAAGTGATGTTGTGAAAAATATATACTATATATATATATATGTATCACGTTTTATTTTGTGAAATCCCACCTCCGATATTTTGTAAATAAAGTCGTGGCGAAATTCATAGTTTGAAAACAAGTCGACAAGTATCTCTAACACTTATAGTGAAAATAATTCTAAGTGTTAGGTTTTTAGAAAAATTTCGCCAGAGTTTCCTCTGTAACTGGAGGTGGCCACGCTTTCAAGCGTATCATTTTCTTTTATAAATCAAACCAACAATTTTCTCAATCATCAATAAGCATTGTTCAAACCATCAAACTAGTCAAAATAGATGTAAATCGCAAAAATACATGAACTTGTGGTTTTTCCAAAATATGTAGTATCTTTCCATCATTTTTAGTGGATCTTTATATAAAACAATCCGATTTTGTAAAAACCTCGTTTTTAGGGAAGTTCCGTCTTTACAACTTCTCGTCATCTTTTCAAAAATAGTTATTTTGTCGAAACTTTGTGTTACACAAGTGTTTACACACTTGTGTGTTTACTAAAATCATTCTTGTTTATGAAAGATCCGTCTTTAAAAGTGTGTTTTCTCTTGACACGCGGTCCTTTGAAAATACCACTTGTAGATACGTAGATCTACTAGTTTTAAACACTAATTCACAAGTAAAATCATTTTTACACAAGTTCAAGTTTGATGTGTGGTAGAGTTTCATCCTTTAACCCTTGTTACTTCCAAAAAAACCTTATGTCATGATCCAAGATCACGACTAAACCGGGTTAAATGATGATCCGAGCTACCACAACATAGATCGGGTCCAAATAACTACACAAATCAAATACTACAAGTTTTACACAACACATGAGCTTTTAACCAACATTTTTGGTGTTTTTAGTAGACTTTTATGTATCATTTTGCGTGTTCATAAATTTTAACCGTCATATATCGTTTTAACCACTTTAGAATGGATCAAGAAGGCGTTTAGAGCAACTTACTACTAGCTCGAGGCTAGGGAAGAAACCGGTCGAAAAGTGGGTGGTTAAAAGCAATGTAAAGAGGTCTTTCGCCTTCCGATTGCACCAAGACTCCTTATACGTGATCCTTAACGCTTGTATGCCCTTGGAAATGGTTGAACAAAATCGAAAAATGGTTGGGTGTGGGGGGATGTCTTCGGCCGAGAGCTCCAAGGAAGAGAGAGGGAGTGTTGTCTTGAGTTGTGAGTTGTGAATGATATGATGTGCACAAGGGTGATCTTATAGGTAATTACAAGCTTAATACCCAAAGGACTTCATGTTCTCTAGATATGAGACAAAAGGAAATAAAATATTCAAATGATGTACCATGGGGGTCACAATGTGACCGAGTTCGGTCAAGGGGGGGGGGGGTAATCTAGTTCAAATCCAACCATTAGTTAGTTATAGTTAGGTTAATCTAGGTTAGTTTAGGGATTAACCCGGTTACTAGAGTGTTGTGCTTTATGACGGGTGTTAGGGTATTCAGGGACCCTAACTGGCTCAGAAAAAGATAAACAATGAAAATGACAATGTCTTCATGTTCCGGGTATAGTCCGGTTGTTCGGTTGGATAGTAATCCGTTAAGGTGCTTAACAAAGCTTTAAAGTGTTGTTAATATCCTTTTTAGTGACACAACTTAATTCCGACACTTTGGGAGGTGTCTAGTAACATTTTCCCCATGTTTTGGCACTTTATTAGGTAGCTAAAAGCTGAATTTTAAATTAAAGTGCTGAATTTTGTGCTTAGAGCACGTTTTAGGCACATCCAGTCATTGTAACTTATTCCTAGAGACGCAGTTCTACAACCCTTGTATCCCTACACTCACCACTAGTGTAGTAAAATATTTCTGGCTCATACAGGCCTTAGAGGCAGTGTCTGCCTGATGCTGGCTTTATCAGCATGTTCAATAGGTTATCCGTTATAGTGCTACTGTGCTTTTTGTGCATCATGTTTGTCACTAAGGTTCAGCATGTAAATAATGTAGTGACGGTAAGTAAAGTATGATGCAAGTAAGTACATGTATCAGTATTCAAGTAGCAGTTTATTCACAAGTTCAAGCAAGCACAGTAATTAAGCAGTAATTAATTATTAATTAAGTCGTACGGATACCTGGTTTAGTGAGGGTTGTCACAACCCAGGTATCAAACGCACATTAGCACTAATCGGAGGTACATTTTACTGGCCACGTATGGCAGACGATGTTGAAGCATACGTGCATACTTGCTTAGTTTGCCAGCAAGATAAGATCGTGCAACGCCAACCAGGAGGTTTGTTAGAGCCCTTACCAATCCCAAATGGCCCTTGGGAAAGCATTTCAATGGATTTCATCACTTGCTTGCCAAAGTCGGAAGGATCAGGGAGCATCATCGTGGTGGTTGATAGATTCTCCAAGTATGGAACATTCATCCCCGCACCAGCTGATGTTACCGCAGCGGAGACAGCAAGACTTTTCTTTAAGCACGTGGTGAAGTATTGGGGCATACCACAAACCATTGTCAGTGATCGAGATCCTCATTTCACAGGGCGTTTTTGGTCCGAGCTATTCAAGATTATGGGGACATAACTTAACTTTTCAACCAGCTTTCATCCCCAAACTGACGGGCAAACAGAGCGGGTCAATGCCTTACTCGAGTTATACCTCCAACACTATGTAAGTGCTAACCAACGTGATTGGGCTAAAATTCTAGATGTTGCACAATTTTCTTATAACATGCAGCGAAGTGAAGCAATCGGGAAAAGCCCTTTCGAGATCGTGACGGGACGTCAACCATTGACTCTGAATGCCTTAGCCGCATCTTATGATGGTAATAGCCCAGCTGCTTTCAAGAGTCTAAAGGAGTGGCACGAACAAGCAGACTTGGCTCGTACTTCCCTTGACAAGGCGGCTAAGAGAATGAAGAAATGGGCGGACGATAAAAGGCGACATGTGGAGTTCCAAGTCGGTGACCAAGTCATGGTGAAACTTTTGCCACAACAATTCAAGTCACTAAGGGGCGTGCACAAGGGACTCATAAGAAAGTATGAAGGACCCTTTCCAGTAGTTGCTCGAGTTGGCAAAGTATCATACCGACTACAATTACCGCCCAAGTTAAAGATTCATCCTGACTTCCATGTGAGTTATCTCAAGCCTTACCATGCCGACAAGGAAGACTTAGATCGAGGAGTATCTAAGCGGGCACCAACGGCTGTTGTAACTTCATTCGATCGAGAGGTTGCCGAGATCGTATCTGACCGCACCATCCGACGACGAGGAGTACCAAGCTACAAGGAATACTTGATCAAGTGGAAGAACTTACCAGATAGTGAAGCAAGCTGGGAAACAGAAGATTCACTATGGCAGTTCAGGGACGAGATCAAGAAGTATCATGAAGGCTCGACGAGGACGACGATGGATTAGGTGGGGGAGAATGTCATAGCCCGCCAAAATTCAGCTCGCAACTCTCGGGATTCCGGAATTTTCTACCAGCATCAAGGGACTTCCATGGCAGATTTTTCCTTAGAAAATTCTGGATTCAAGGATCAAAAATATCTAGAAATACTAGAGATTTCTTAGGAAAATATCTTGGATATTTTCCTTAACATTCTAGACTAATCCTTGTAAATATCTTTGATATTTACTTAGAAATATCTAGATTAGGAATAATCTAGATCCTTAAGCACAAGTATAAATAGGTGATCCATAGTCATTTGTAAATCACCATCCAAAGTTGTAATCAAGCATCCTTTGTAAAGAGTTCTCAAGCAATACAAGTGTTTCCTTTATTCACAATCTTTGTTCCCCTTTGTTCAAGTCATTGAATCGAGTTGCAAGTTGGTGTCAAGGCTGATCTTAGCACGGTGATTTAGAGCCGCACATGGGTTGAAGGAATAACTTCGTGACAGTATGGATATAAATTTTATCAGAAAATGAGATGTTTTTAAAATCTATCTATACTCTATAATAAAAGAAATCAATAAATGGACACTTGTCATTATTCTAAACCATCTTAATTGTAGATAATTATTATTTAATTTAAACTATTAAATATTAATTATCCTATATATTAAAAAACAAAGCTAATGAATAGTAGTTGTCACATCATAATGAATAATAAACTTTCCTTATTGGTTATCATGAATATTAAATATACATAACTCAAGTCATCTTTTGTTGACTTTTTTCCCCTATACCCTTTTTAAGTGTATATATATATCCATTTTCTTCAAAGTTAGGTAGATTATTCATCATGGTGAAGTGGTTTTGTGGTTGTATGTGTTTTAAAGAGACTCAAGTTCAAATCATAGGGTCTTCTTTCCATTTTATGCTTACATAACTTCACGTCATCTTCCTTTTTCTCCTCTTTCACACGTTTTTCTGAGTGTATTTATACAATTCTTATTCCTTATTTGTTGGGTTAGTGGATGCTTAGACATCGCAATAGTCGCCATCGCCAGGAGTTACTAACTCGCTTGCTACCAACGGCTCTGTTGTATGAAAACTCCACTTGTCAACTTAAAAATAAGACACTAAATAGCATAGCTTTAATAACAACCAAGTATTTAGTCGCAATAAATAGTTTTACAATGACTTAATTTTGTCGCGCCGCAACACGGCGCGCAGCATTAAAACCTAGTTAAATTAATATCAATCTTATCACATTTTTAAGTTTGTAAATATAGGAACAAGTGTATGTCTTTTATTTGCATAATTAAATAAGCATGTGCGGCCAAACATAATATTTTAATGTAAGACCCTTACTAACGAAATGCAAATTACTCCGAGATCTTTCTAGGCATATATGGTACGTCTTCTAACGATGTTTCTATGATTTATTGTGAATTTTCAAAATTCAGGTCTGCACCATATTTATTTAAGCATTTCATCAAACACTTGGCGGGTTTCGCATTCAAGATTAGTCCCTAACCTACCTCTTGAACACCTTACCCAAATTTTATCAATATATCGTTACAACCACACATATGTCACTAAGTTTTAGCATAAAAAATCAAGCCCCTATGTTCTAGTGTACATGAACTACACCTAGAACTAGCATCACAACATCAATGTTCATCCATTTAACACCCTAATTCAAGTGTTTATCTTTTTATCATAAAACCCACTTAGCACACATATGGGTAATCATCAAATCCCTAGTTTTTAATACTAATTCATCAAATTTTCAACTAGGGTTTGTTTCTAAACATGAATTCATCATAGTTTCACCCAAACATCAATCATTCAAGCTTGAATTTTCAATTTTCATAAGTTCATCAAGAATCTCAACTTCATAAATATCAAAAAATTGACATACCTTACGATCCCCTTGACTTGGTGATCACGAATTTGTGTTCATGCATCGATTTGAGCCTATAATCAACCTTCAATTTGATGATTTTGGTGAACTAGGGTTTGCTCCCCTTTTTCCCTTCCTGATGTCGACCTCCTACACACACTTTTAGTGTGTGTAGTGTTTTTTTTTTGTTTGTAAATTATAACTTTCCATCTTTACAACTTTGGCCCCTCAAGTTTATTCTTAAGTGTTTAAGCCTACTTATTCATGTTTTATTACATGTTTACACATTCATAACTAGGTGAATTTATTCCTAGTTATTTTGTTTTACGGGTTACTTTTTACCACCTATGGTACTTCACCCGTCTTTTTAGTATTATCATGGTTTGATTACTAAACCCGTTTTCGGGGTGTTACAAGTCTACCCCCCTTAAAGAGGTTTCGTCCCCGAAACCTTTCTTACGTAGTTCTTTAATTTAGACTAAACGAACTTAGTTTTGGTTCTACGATATTCATTCTTTCGGACAAATATTATTATTCATATTGACATGTGTGTCCTCTATGTGTAAGTCCTCACAGACCGTAACTTTCATCTTATATTTCTTATCCTAGTCACCTATTTGACCGAGTTGTCACTTGACCACTCAGTCGCGTTAATCTGTCAACATGTTTATTCCGCGCTTGTCTTATATTAACAAGCGCTTTGTATTTGTCATGACATTATCTTGACTTTAAATAGTTTTACCGGCTAGACTACTTAGTCGCCGTTACTTCACACCCCGTCACCCGGGTATACTATTTTGCCATCTCCGGCCTTATTTGTGTTTAAGATTTTCTAAACCTCCTTATACTACTTATGTTTGTTAAAATATTGTTTTTCTTAACTAAGAACTTAAATTTTTAATTTACGTTTTCTCTTGGTCTTATGACTTTTTCTCATGTCTAGAAATTTCCGTTCTATGTTTATTCCCGACCGTTATTATTTTTACACGAAGGATTGTAACCAGTCTTCCACGCTTTACTCAAGTGACCCGTAGGTTCTTTCACTTAGCCTCGTAGGCTATTTCTTTAGATTTCCACATTTTTAAGGTAAGACTCCAACAGTTTGTTTCTTTCTATTTGTGACCCAAGGGTTATGATGATCCCGTAAATCATCTTTTACTCATGTCGTTCTAAAAATATACTTTCGGTGTCAACACACCCTTTTTAAGTTTAGAAGTCATTCTCTTTTCATTCTTGAATTCTATGGACCTTTACCGTAGTCTGAGGCTACATTTGTTTTCTTTCGAATTATCTTTCCGATTTTATGACTTCTAACGTTATTTATATGTCGGTTTGTCCTACGCTTACCATTACCCGGTTCTTACCTATACTTCTTTACGACCCGTTACCCGGGTTCTTTATTATTTCGCGCTTCCATTATTCGGTTTGTGCTTACTTGCACTACCAAGCTTTTATACTTTATTTATCTCGTTTGACTTATTCGTGTGAGATTTCATTACTCATGAACGTCAAACTTCATTCTTTATTCGACCCGTTCAACTTTAAAATAGTTGAACGTAGTTATCAAAATTTATGTTTGCAAATTCTCATCGTCTTTTAGTCATGACTCTTAATTCGAGTCCTTTGACCTTTAATTCGTGTTTCCCCTCTCTTGGTTTACGCATACTTCGGAATCCCTACCATCAATCGGGTATTTTACCGAAGTCACTATTTTTGCAACCCTTCCGGTATGCATTAAAATTTCGTTTTGATTTATTCGGTCGTCTTAGCGAATTTCATTGCTTTTATTCGACCAAGTCTTCTATTCCTTATTCTACCCCTTTGACTTGTCTGTGTGAATTTCATCACTTATAACAGTCAAACTTTATCCCCTATGCCTTAGCATTCACATTAAATGGTTTGTATTTTTTTTATCTACTTTAATCTTTGTCCCTTCTCTCGGGCTCGTTATTCTAACGTAATATGCTTCTGTCATCCGACTTGCGTTTACGTTTACCATCAAACATCTTACTTATTTGATTCATTTGGGTACCTTTTTAATTCTTCCCATTCACCCCGTCCTTACTACATCGGATGTAAGTATGTCCATCATAAAAGTTCATGGTACCACGTGTTCACTACTTACTTGGCCAGAGTAAGCGATCAACACCTGATATACATGCCCTTTTATAATTTTCATATTACACCCCATGTAAGTAACGTCTCTATTTAGTTTTCTTGGAAATAATGTCCTGGATAGGAATTCTATTCAGGTTTTCCAAGTTTTTAATTTACATATGCAACAGTCAGTCTCTACGTATTTGTTGCATATTAGTATTCGTGCAATAAAATTAAAATGAGCACCTGTAAATGCTTGCCTAACGGGCTTCTCTTGCCATTAACTTTGTTCGCGATCGTCACGCGATTTAGGTCCTTGATGAGTATGCTCCGCTTGTCATGCCTCGGACCGTTCCACCGTCATGTCCACAATTCTTTCAACTCTTGTCATCTTCAAATGCGAGTATCCTTCAACTAAACATTTACAAAAGTTAGTAATTTCGACATTAATAAACGACCATATTGTAATACAAGCACGTGGTTTCGTTGGCTATATCTACCCTTTACCGATTTGATTGGTGTAACGTGTATTACACGATAACACTATGTGTTGTTCTCAACACTTTAATCATACTAAACCATTGATATATACATGTACTTACCGGATATGCGATCAAGCCTTGAACCGAACACACTTTACTTTTTAACCATGAGCTCTGATTACTGATGTGTGCTAAACAGACTATTAAAACAAACTAAATTAGACTCCCTAAGCTAGACACTAAAAAGCTTTAATTCTAGACTCGACCTAAAACCACACAATCGGCAAGTGTACCGATCAATGTAGTATAACCTAGGAAGTCCGGATATCGAACTACGAGACTCTATGAACCACGTAAACTAGACTTTGACTAGACACTGACAGACACGACTCAAACTATGTTTAGTTGTTTGGGGGGGGGGGGGGTTACTGAAAACTAAGGAAATCTATATTAAACTACTAAATTAAACTAGAGCTAGACTAAAAACGAATAAAGGCTGTGAGCTTTTCTTATATGAGAACTGGACCACCTAGACAAGAATCCTGGATTGTTTTTAAGAGATTACCAATTAAGTTAAATGCACGAGTTATGTAAACGGGATCTTATGATACTAAACATATTAAGAACCAACGAGTCCCCTCGACCCTTCTCAAGGAGAAACCTGTGGCACTACCTAGGCCGTTAATCCTACCGGTTATTAGACTTCTTCCCAGTTATCTAATTATTGTGTAAGTACCCTAATATTGACCTATTCTTTCCCAATCCTAGATCTAGGGTAGTCTGAAGTAATAGATTTGACTTGATAGACTAATAAAACCGACAGGTAAACCAAGACATAACCTTTCCCAAGGCCTATCTAAAGCAATTCGCCGGGTAAGACCTACCAATAGCCCCTCACTTTCCAGGTATTAGGACTAGCAGAATACTAAGACCTAGCAAATTATTATCAATTACTTCTAGAGGTTATCGCGCGATTCTCTCTAAAGAGTAAAGGTTTTCTTATGTGATATAGACACTCACCGAAACCCTAAACCCTAATATGACTCTACGTTGTGATATAGACCGTCACTAAGAATCATATGAAGCAAGTAACAATAATAAACCTAATCAAAGTACGCATACACATCAAATCATTAAATCAAACCTTTTACTAAACACAATCAATCCATAAACATCGTGCAAATAACGAAAAAGGTAAAATCTTTATATCAATCCATTCATCATAGTCTAGATGGTTTAAAGGTTTAGCCAAGCATGTCTATAAACGAAAACAAATCAAAGATAATCAAACTAGAATTCATTGTAACAAGTTTCAAGAAAGAAATCGACAAAACAAGGGATTGGAAAACCCGAGAAATCTTCGATTCTTCGCCTTGAACTTGATCCACTGATTCGAATGCTTCACGATCTCTGATTCAGCTCCAAGATAGCTCCAATAGTCTCTCGTTCGTAACTAAAATAATGCTTCTGATGTGATCGTCCAGCCAATCCTTCCCGTAGGGTTTTTTATATGTTAATAATATAACATATCTCTTCATGCAGAAACCCAAAAATCATGTATTTCACGAATGCTGTTGGCCTGCGGACCTTTCACGGCCCATAAAGGGTATGGGCTTGACTTTCTTGCCAAAGATGTCTTACAATTGGTCCAATATATATCATATGTCAAATATGTACGTCCAAGACTCCAAGGTGCATTAGTAATGTGTGTATATATGGGTTGGAAACTTTTTTTTTCTTTCATATTTTTAACAATATAGAGATAAGTGGGCTCGACCCAATCACAGAAAAATAGCGGTAACCTCCCTTCGGTCACTAGAGGTCTACTCCACTCAACTAGCTGGTTATTTGTTTATCACTCGTTTCCGCTCCATTTGCGCCAGGACCTGCCAAAACACCAAATAATGTAATCTACTACTAATAACTAAATAAAAATAAATAAAACCTATACCAAAATTATACAATTTACACGGGACAAATATGTGTATTTTACCCCACATCAATTACCAACTTGTAAGACCCTTACTATTATTTTACGATTTTCGTTTGTTTTAAGACCATAATCATGTAATTCCGGTTACAATTACAAATGAAAAATACGGGTTTATTAAAAACTTTTACAATTTAAAGTAATACAACATAATGTGATTTAATTCATCATTTAAGAATAACGACGAAACAACTTGCGGAAGCTTCATTTTCGTGTGTGTTGGACCGTTCTACGACCTTAAACCGTCAGTTAAGGTAGTTCATCTTTGCGTACGAAGGCGGAATCAACGTAAACAAAGTCATAACAGCTCTAATCCTTTTAATCTTTCTTTTCTGATTGATATTTGTGCTTGTACAATGTTTTCTGATACAAATCCGGCAGCACTTCGTGTTTCACACAATGACCTAGTTCTATCAAATGAACAACACAACAGCCTATATATAGACTTGAGATTTCGCTTGAGATTGCTTGAAGCGAAATCATCACATGTTGATTTCGCTTGAAGCTGTTTCAAGCGAAATCTTCAAGTTTAATACATACAAACCCTAATTAAACCCTATTGTGTGATCATTCAAACAATCTAGACACAAGACTTGATAATGACGTAATCAGCAGACATTTAGTGCACCAACAGACTCCCCCTTGGATGTTGATGAAGTCTTTGGCTTCAAGTCTTTGCCTTTAACAATCTTCAAACATTGTAAAAACTTTCTTCAATCTTTATCTTCAAGCTTTAAACTTTAACCTTCAATCTTCCCTTTGACCGTTGATCTAGACTCCCCCTTTCACAGACTCCCCCTCTCGATATGCTAGAATCTGAGAAATCTGGTTCAAGCTTTTGACAATTAGCCTCCATTGGGAATAATGAAGTCCAAACCTGTTACTCAACCAACAAACATTACAATTCTATCTTTTCAACAATAATTCACAAACTCAATCAGTTTTAGAAATCCACTCAAGTATTCAGGTCCAAGTTAATGACCCTGATCACTTGATTAATCTACCAAGTCCAAATTAATGACCTTGGTTGATCTTTTGACGAATCACACTGATTTTAAAAACAACAATTTCAAATATTTTCAGAAAATAACAAGTATCAAATTAATGAACTTGTTTTTTACTTTTCAAACAATTCAAACTTCATCAAAGATAAGCTCTCCTCATTCTTCAGACCAGAATCTCATGCATCTGCTTCAAACATATGAGAATCCAACAATCAACTTTCCACTTTGGTTTGTCGGAAAATAAAGCAGAAATAAAATCTTTTTGGATTTTATCAAAGTGATCTAAACTAAGAAATGAAATACAGAAAACTTAAATTGCAGAAAATTAACAAAGTAAACTATTTACAAACAAATTTTTGGCGAGCGTGTCAGGGAATCATATCAGCTTTTCAGACAAATCACAAGTACCGTTAAGCTTCATTTCATACTCAAATTTAAACAATTCACCTCAATTGTCGATATACTGATCCATCTTAAATTCTCATACAAATTTCAACTTACTCAGGATACGATTTAGATGAATTATGAACTTAGCTCATTCATGTGTCCCACCTCTTGAATATACTCCTGTATCCAGAATCTCAATAATCAGTCTTATAGGTGAGAATACTACAATGATATATGTATATAAATTAGGTATGCGAGGGCCGAGGGATCTCAGATCGATACTTCCGTATACGCAGAGAGATATCAGCTTCGACTTTCCGGTGTGTCCCCTTTAGAGGATCTTTTTGCTTACAACAGCAGCATTTATCAATTTTATTGTTTCAGCATGCTGAGGGTTTAATGCTGTGTTTCAAGCATTGCAGCAAGCATTATCCAGGGACTAGGTCAGAACCACCGTTCAGCAGAAGTCCCGGAATAATACCCCAGATATCATAGAGTATAAAGACCTAGTATATCAGATTAAGAGACCTTTCAAACGAGATTTCAGGGGTTACCTATATATCCAAGTAGTGTTCCCCACGAATTCACAAGTTTGAATTTTAGGTTTATATCCCGAATAAATCTACTAAATGTGTGAAAACCTATCGACACATCATCAGTGAGACTGTTTAACTCTTTTATACTATTCAAATCTTTAGCATACTGTAATCGTCTAGCCGATGTACTATCATTTTCCCTATATACACAAGCTCTTTTTCATTTTATCATGTTTTTGTATTTTTGCATTTTTTACTGTTTTTGTATTTTCTGAAAAAAAAAACTATGTACAAACATCTACTCCCCCTAAATACCAAAACAAGTAAAAATTCGACAAACCATTGCAGATTGTTTCTCGTCTTCATCCGCAACAGTTCTCTCATTAACGCCAATTATGCCATCCGACACCGACAGAAGCTTCATACCGTTCAGTTTTAACAAATATTTAAACCGATTTTTATCAAAAGCTTTGGTATGTAAATCAGCTTTCTGTTCGTCAGTGTGGATTTTCTCAATTCGTATCAACTTTTTCTCAAAGCAATCACGAATAAAATGATGACGAATTTCTATGTGTTTAGTTTTAGCGTGATGTACTGGATTTTTAGTTATATTTATTGCGGCCTCATTATCAACAAAAAGAGGTGTGTTAAGAAACTGCAAACCGTAGTCGTGCATCTGTTGCTGTATCCACAAGATCTGAGAGCAGCAACTGCTAGCAGAAACATACTCCGCTTCACATGTAGATAACGCCACAGACGTTTGTTTCTTACACTGCCAGGTAACCAATCTAGGACCAAAGAACTGGCATCCTGCAGTTGTTGATTTTGAATTGACTTTGCAGCATCCGAAATCCGAATCGGAATACCCTTCGAGCGTAAAGTCGCCTTTCCTAGGATACCACAACCCCAATGAAGGAGTTCCTTTCAGGTAGCGCAATATCCTCTTCACAATGATCATATGCGATGCTCTTGGGTTAGACTGAAATCTTGCTGCGAGGCACGTTGGGTACATGATATCAGGACGTGAAGCAGTTAGGTACATTAAAGAACCTATCATGGAACGGTAAAACGTTTCATCAGCCCTGTCTCCGGTGAGATCTGGGTGAATCCCATGATTTGTTGCAAGTGGGGTAGCAGCTGGAGTAGAACTTGACATCCCAAATTTCTCTAGAATATCATGAACATACTTTGACTGATGAATGAAAATTCCTTCAGGAAGTTGTTCAACTTGTAATCCCAGAAAGAATTTCATCTCCCCCATTGATGACATTTCAAACTTCTGCTTCATCACTGATTCAAAATCTTTGCATAGATTTTCATTTGTCGACCTAAAGATTATATCGTCCACATAAATCTGAACTATCAGAAGATGACCATCGACCTCTTTAGTGAAGAGAGTGGCATCCACTTTTCCACGAATGAACTTGTTGGCTAGTAGGTGTTGAGACAAAGTCTCATACCAGGCTCTCGGGGCCTGATGTAAACCATACAGCGCTTTGTCCAATAAGTAGACCTTGTTTTTATGGATTGGATCGGTAAAGCCCGGCGGCTGACCGACATAAACCTCCTCTTTAACCTTCCCATAAAGAAACGCCGATTTAACATCCAACTGATAAACTTTGAAGTTCTTCCAAGACGCAAATGCTAGGAAAATTCTGATTGCCTCTAGTCGTGCTACAGGAGCATAGACTTCGGTAAAATCAATCCCCTCATGTTGACTAAATCCCTGAACAACGAGTCGAGCTTTGTTCCTTACAACAACTCCTCTATCGTCCCTCTTACACTTAAACACCCACTTAGTGTTAATCTTTCTTTGACCATCCGGCAAATCAACTAACTTCCACACTCCCAATTTCTCAAATTGACTAAGTTCCTCCTGCATTGCATTGACCCAAGAGTCTTCAGTAAGCGCCTCTTTGTAAGTTCTTGGTTCAATCTGCGAGATAAAACAACTTAATGAGAATTCAGTTTGCAAAGGAGCAACTTTTGTATAAAAACATGTAAGCCCTTTATCAATCTGATTTCGAGTGCGAACTCCAGCTTGCAAATCTCCTATGATCAACTCCTCTGGATGATATGAAAAAGTTTGCGGCATCACTTCACTCGGAACATCTACATTTCCCTCCAGATTAGTAACATTCTGCTCTGCATCTTGTTCACCAACTTGGTTTGTTTGACCTGAAATCTGAACTTGCTCCCCCTCAGAATCTGAATCTGAATCACCATGATCAAATACTGGCATGTTTTCAGGTTCTAAATTATCATTCTGAGCCGACTGATTATCCTGAGCAACTTCATTATGTTGGACATCATCATGTTCACCAGCATTACTTGGACCTGCTTCATCATCATTTGAAGTTTCCCGTGGTCTCCTCGAATACTCAGCTGGGAACCTTAACTGCGACTCATATTCACGCAAAATATCCAACTCATCAAAGAAATCTTCTTCATCCTCTGATTCTTCTCTCATGTCAAACGAATCCCAAAGTTTGTCATAATGATAACGCCATGAATCACCAGGATTCTGTGGCGGCATAGTATAACCTTGACATTCAACATTTGCAGCTTCAATAATCCGCTTCTCACTTGGAACGAAGACACGTCGCAATGGATTGGCATAACCAACAAATATTCCCTCAATGCACTTCGGACCAAACTTTCCAAAAGGCTCTATAACCGTACAGGGTGACCCAAACGGTTCTAGATACTTCAAATTCGGTTTGCGATTATTGATAAGCTCAAAGCATGTTTTGTTGAACTTCTTGACAGTGAGAACCCTGTTGAGCATATAGCATGCGGCAGAAACAGCTTCAGCCCAAAAATTAATCGGTAACTTTGAATCTGCGAGCATAGTTCTAACCGTCTCGATTAGCGTCCGGTTTTTGCATTCTGCGACTCCATTCTGCTGCGGAGTATACGGAGCACTAAACTCATGCAAAATACCTCTTTCATCACAAAATTCTTCCATCTTGCTATTCTTGAATTCAGTACCATTATCACTTCGAATTCTCTTGATACGCCTTTGGTACAAATTCTCAATTTTCCTGAACAACCCCATCAAACTGTCAAATGTTTCATCTTTCGTCTTCAAGAAAGAAACCCATGAAAATCTGGAATAATCATCAGTAACCACCAAACAATAGTAATCTCCTGTAATGCTTTTGACATTCACCGGACCAAACAAATCCATGTGAAGTCTTTCCAGAGGTTTCGAAACTGAATTGACTTGTTTTGTAGGGTGTGACTTCTTCTTCTGCTTGCCTTTGATGCAGCTAACGCACTCCCCTTCCAGATGAAAACCTTTGATATTAACTCCCAATACCAAATCATTGTGCACCAAGTGATTCATTTTTTTAAGATGTATATGCCCCATCTTTCGGTGCCACAATCTTGATTCTTTCTCAGTTGCTCTAGACACAAAACAATGTGCTTGACCAGTTGTTGTAGTTGCTATAGACATATCTAACACATATAAATCATTCACTCTAGGTGCCCTCATGATAATCCATTCTTCAGGAACAACAAAACCAGGTTTCAAAATCAAACATTCTTTATCAGTGAAGTGAGTAGTATACTGATTGTCACAAATCTGCGAGATACTAAGCAGATTGTTCTCCAGCTCAGTGATGTAGTTAACTCTCTCAAACGTTACAATCCCATTGGACAACGTTCCTTCACCAACAATTCTACCTCCTTCATGACCTGCAAATCCTACGTAACCACCATTGATATCTTCACATCATACAGTAATGCAGTTTTTCCTGTCATATGTCGAGATGCGCCACTATCCATGATCCATCTTGAAATGGCTCTTGGAAGATCCTGCACATAACAAACTTCAAATTAACCAACTTTAATAAAGATGCCGATTCATGCTTCGCGAATCAGGAAGCTCCGGCAATTCAAACTGCTTATTCAAACATGGTATCCACCCAGGCCTCATCAGCCTTAGGTGTAACCTTGACTCTAGCAATTTGAATTTTGAAATTTTCAGCCTTCAAAGGTGGAAAATTTGCATCATAATCAACCGAAATTGATTCTTCAGCCTTTTTCACTTCAGAAGTTGAAATTTTCATTTCAGTTTTTGGTTTCCAAACTTGTTGAGATAATGCAACCTGTTCATAAAACTTGTCGTTTTTAGTTACCACTTTCTTTACAGGTTCATTTTTCACTTTGATGTTGTCATTTTTCACAATCTTTTTCTCAACAACGATTGGTGCTTTACCCTTCACATCAACTTTCTTCTGTTGAATCTTCACATTTTCAGTCTTAGGCTTCACATTGGTACACTTTCGTGCAATGTGACCTACTTGATTACATCTAAAACATGTTCGAGTATCCACAACTAGACTTGTTCCTTCAGACCGATAATGTGAAGCTCTTTTCTCAAAAAACTCTTTATTTGATTTTGAAAAAATTTCATTTTCCTCATCAGAAAGTGAACTTGAACTGTTCACAAACACCTTCTTTTCAGCAAACCTTTTGTTTTGAAACCTTCTTTGCTGATAACTCTTACCACCCTGATAACCACCCGGCCAGTTGTTTCGATTATTATTATAAAACCTTGGTGGAACAACAGGCTTTTTGTAGTAAGCTTTATCTTTCTCAAAATTCATTTGCCTTTTTGTTTGTTTCAAACTGTTCACTTCCGACAACTCAACTTCAACCAATTTGAAAACATTTGTCAACTTTTTCACATTAACATTCTCAATCGGAAACTCAGAATCCGAATACAACTTATCAGATCCAGCCATCTTGTACATCACAAGACCCGGTTCATCATTTAAGTTGTTTTTGGACTTTGATTTCTGAATGTATTTGTCTAAGAAACACCCATCATCTTCAGTTGAATCAGACATTAAAACACTTTCAGCTGTGCTCTTAACAATCTCTGTCTAAACACTATCATCAGATGATGTAAAAGTAACATCAATGTTCTCCGGAAGTTTAACTTCTTTTTCTTCATCAATTTCAACCAACCCAGATTGCTTTTTCGTGTAATTATCAAGAACAGGTGGTGGAACTTGATGAAACCCCACCCCAGTTCCATCACAATACACATCTTCGCCCGCTTTTTCTTTCCCGATGGGTTTGGGAATGATATGTTGCAAAACAAAGCTTGCAGAGCTATAACTGTTAAGCTTCAACTGGATTCGCTCATTTTCGATTACAACCTCTTGAACTTTAAGTTTCAATTTAGCGATTTCATCCAGTTGTTGATTGATTGATTCTTCTTTGACTCTAAGCACTGCTCTTAGATGTTCATTTTCTTTAAAAGTTTTACCATTTCGATCATCACAATCTTTTAATGTGCTTTTGAGTTTTTCAAATTTTTCAGAAATCTGACGGTTTTCAAGAATCAACTTTTCATTTTCTTGTTTAATTTTGTCATGATCAATTTTATCATTTTCAATTTGTTTAGTTAATTCTCTTATACGTTCAGTTGAAGCTTTAACCGTTTTGTCACGATCAAGAATCTGATTCTCAACGCTTCTGACTTTAGCTGTCAGATCATCAACTTTCTTCCCGTTGAGATACGTGACTGTGCTACAAAATTTGCAATCTTTGTTGCAATTTTTGCAATCAGCATTTCCTTCAACTTTCTTACCTGACACATTTGTTGACACATCTGAACGGACCTGGCTTTTTGACTCAGACACGGAGTTAGAGTCTACCTCAAGTGCCTTAGCAGCTAGCACTTTGTCAGCCATTCTTCCAAGATTTTCAGCAGTCAACTCCTGCGTTGTGTCAATAACTCCAGTATCAATCTTCTTTGCTTTCTCGATCTCTTCTTTCTCTTTTCTCTCTTTCTCTTTCTCTTTCTCTTCTTCAATCATTTTCGAAGTTGGAGTTCCCCACCATTTGTGTTGCCAGTACTCATCATCTTCTTTGTATTGTTGGATTATGGCTTCAATATCAAGTGTACTATCATCGATTGCAATATTTCCATACTCATCAAGATAGCACTCTCTATCTGGATCCCATCTATTTGCTCTCCTTGCTTCCAGAAAGATACGAGATATTCTAATGATTTTGTTTTCAGCTATCATTTTTCTGTAACTATACTTTTGCTCTTCAGTTCGATCGTCTTTCCACGGAATAGGATCGTCATTTTTCGCCATGAATGCGTAACCAACCGCATCTTCTTCTGGTAGAACCTCTTGACTCCAGTCATAACCCTCATCATCGTAAATCACCACAAGAGCTCTAGATTTCTCTCTGTTGTCTTCAACCTGCTTCAATCTAGGCGGCTCAGATTTATTTTGGTGATAAATCGCCTTCTTGTAGTAATCATCTCTGAAAGGGTTCTCCGACTCATCAGCATAAGCGTTTCGGCATTCTCGTTTGAAATGACCCTTCTGCTTACACTTGAAGCAAGTCACCTTCGATTTATCGAATCCCAGCTTGGTAGATGCACCACCAATTGTTTTTCTGCCGGTAATTTCCATGAATCTTTGTGCACGACGAACAGCACTTGCCATAGCCCAACGAATATCGATCAATTCCATTTCCTCCGGATCAATCTGATCGTAATCTTCTTTTGTCAGATTTGTGTTGCCTATCTTCCCAGCTACCAACCCTTCATATGATTCCAACACCGATGCTAGGAAAATCATCTGCTGCTTGGCCGATTCTTCATCAAAATTTTGAGCATTCTTCAAATCTATCGCGATGTTGCATTGAAAACGATTCTTTGCATCAGAATGACTTCCAGGAGATGAAGATCCACTGTGATAACCACTATGACTTCCACTGCTTTGACCACTTTGACTTTCTTTGCCGGCTATCAAAACATTTTCAGCAGAAAACGCAGTTTTTGGAGAAGTTGCTTTTGGCATCATGTTCTTTGGATAATACAAATCCAAATTCTGCTGGTAAGATGAATGATTGACTTTATACGTCTTTTTCAACTCCAACTCGTGACTCTCGAGTTTCTCAATCAGCAAATCTAATGTCAGCTTTTCTGGTTCTTTGATGGTATTCTTCAGCATCATCGCATAATATCTCCAATCCATCTCGTCAGGTAACGAATCGAACAATTTGTCGATAAGATCTTCTTTAGAAATTTTGATATCATGTCTTGATAATTCCAGCTTCAGATGACCGAACCTTTCTATCATTTTACACACTGACTCATTCTTAAGATAACCAAACAGATCAAACTTTTTCCTAAGAAGTTTCTTTTTGTTTTTTATGATTTCAGTACTACCTAAACATTTCTTTTCTAACATTTCCCAAAGATCTTTTGCATTTGAATAATCGATCAATGAGATTATGTCTTCCCGGACTGACTGAAATAACAATGCCACACACTTTTGTTCAGCTACAAACGAGTCAATCTCCTCGGCTGCTCTTAAAGTTTCACCATGTTTCTTTCCATTGGCATAACCGTTTTTCAAACTTTTCCAGCTAGTAAATGCGAATGCCATCAACCAGTCTTCAAATTTTCTGGACCACCGACTGTATTCCTCAATAGCCATTAGCTTTGGAGGTTTATTGAACGTTCCGAATGCGCTTTCCGATTCCCAAGCTTCCTTTTTCTTCTCTTTTGGCGGGTTATCATTCACATTGTTTGACGAAGTATCAGTGTTTCCAGAATCTCCAGCGAACGCGTACATATCGCTAAACGGGTTCATGAAAATATCATCCATCTTGAACGTACCTGCAAAATCAGCAAAACACTTAGAAATTTTCAAAGTTTTGAAAAATCAGCAAGTTCAAGTGAAACATAATAGTTTGAAGCGAACTTAACACTTAAACTATTCAAGCGAAAACACACAATAAATGTTCAAGCGAAATCTCTTTTTAAACTTGTTCAAGCGAAATCTGATATAAGCTAAGTTTCAAGCGAAAACTCAAACCAACTTTGATTCAAGCGAAATCTGCTAACAATTCTGATTCAAGCGAAATCCACAAGATCAGTTTCGCTTCAACTGATTTCAAGCGAAATCCGAAACAACAAGTTCACTATTCAAGCGAAATCCTTAACAGCTCAATTTCGCTTGAACTACTCAAGCGAAATAGTCCAATTATCAAGTGAAATTTTTCTGATTTTCAAGCGAAATCTATCTAAACCTACGAACTCTTTCAAGCGAAAACCTGTTTTAGGTCATTTTTAACATGTTTTAGTCTGAATTTTGGTCCGAATCTTTGTAGGCTTTGTTAAAACTACGTTTTACACGTTATACTCTAAAATCAGACCATTTCGACCGTTGGAACTTGTTCAGATCTGAAAAATATAAAAAGAAATGAGTAGAAAGAAGAGAATCTGCTGCTATGGTATGAACTCCTCTTCCTGAGCTCTGATACCACTTGTTGGACCGTTCTACGACCTTAAACCGTCAGTTAAGGTAGTTCATCTTTGCGTACGAAGGCGGAATCAACGTAAACAAAGTCATAACAGCTCTAATCCTTTTAATCTTTCTTTTCTGATTGATATTTGTGCTTGTACAATGTTTTCTGATACAAATCCGGCAGCACTTCGTGTTTCACACAATGACCTAGTTCTATCAAATGAACAACACAACAGCCTATATATAGACTTGAGATTTCGCTTGAGATTGCTTGAAGCGAAATCATCACATGTTGATTTCGCTTGAAGCTGTTTCAAGAGAAATCTTCAAGTTTAATACATACAAACCCTAATTAAACCCTATTGTGTGATCATTCAAACAATCTAGACACAAGACTTGATAATGACGTAATCAGCAGACATTTAGTGCACCAACAGTGTGTTCGGTCCTTTGTCATTGCTTGATCTCCATCCGGGTACACTTGATATCACCTATGATCAAAACCAACATAAAAGTTAGTTTTGATAACTTAAATATAAGTTTAAACAAGTTCTACGCATCAAATAATCAACAAAATAATTATTTCCAACTTTGATGTCTCTCGCGTGTCGCGCGAGACTCATCTCAACGTGTCGGGTGTCGCGACGTCTGTCGCGTGTCGCGCCCGAAACAACGTTACCCATCGCGTGGCGCGGGGGAGACCCTTTTCCAGCGATTCCAGGTCTGGGAGCTGCATATCTGCCCAGCTATGGTTTTAGTCGAAAATCGAACTTTAAAAGGGCATAACTTTCATTCTACTTACCCGTTTTGCGTGATTCTTTTTCCTACGCGTCCGTAATTTGATTCCTCATCACATGGAGTTAAAATTCGACATCTGGATTTACAATTTTCTAGGTTTTAGGCCTTAGGCTTAATTTTAATTATTTAACTTTTAACAAAGCTTTTAACCCGTTTATACTATCATCAAACCAACTTGTTTATTACACCCTAATTCTCGTGAATATCATATTTTAAGGTTTTCTATCACACGAGGTTCAAATCACGGGTTATTATATATCATTAACCCCTTTATACTTATGCGCTTGTTTTGACCCGTTAAGGGTATTTAAGCGCTTTTACGCACAAGCCATACTCATTCATTTCTAACTTCATATTCCCATATTTTAATATCTACTTATATTCCGCCACCACTATTTTCGTGGTGGATTTAACATATTGAACCCATTATCCTAAGTTTTACCATTCGGTTAGTCATTTTACGCTAATGACCCTCTTTTTTTTACTATAAACTTATTTATGCGTACCTGGCTCGGATCAACATATTGACCCGTTTTAATACCTTGTCTCAACAATCGCTAATTCATAGCATCGCTAATTCATAAGCCGATTTATCCTGTGTGCATAAAACTCCACAAACACTTATTAGTCGTTAATTGTCAAATGGTATCAACATTACCATTTGACCCGTTTGGTCTAAACGACCAAACATTTTGCGCTTATATTTGACTAGATCACCATTTTACCATTTTTATTCGTTTAGGCTTACTTAGAAAGTTGCCATTCAAAAACTCATTTTTTTTTATTTATGTCATCCCATGACCAAAATTACCATTTCACCCATTTTACCATTAACATGGTTTTTCGTCTTTTGATACATTCCGACCCGTATCTTTTCGTGTCAAAATCATATGTTGAATATAACCTTGTCGTATTTATAATCTATAAATAAATACATATCTTACGATAAAGGTGTAAGCTTTACTTACCTCGCGTCCGCGCAAACATTTTTCGCATACATCATCCGTTTGACCCGTTCCTTTCCAAGCTCCCACCTAGCTTGTTTAGAGTTAAACTATATCATAACATCCATAAGATGGTTAGATTGGCCATTCTATACAATGGCCATCACCCTATGGTCTTTCTCTTTTTTTACACACTTATCAATCAAAACATGCCATATATTCAACAACTAGTTTTATACCATAATTATTTTCATTCACTAACCTCTTGACCCGTTAGTGAAGTTACTTATACAAACTAGTTAGTAAGTGATTTTAAACACTTTAAGCATGTCACATAAAGTGTTATTTGTTTCCAACAATCAATACTTCATGCCTTGAGCAAGTATGTACAATCCTATGCCTTTTTCATGGTTAATAAGAACATTATTAATGTGCAGCGATTTTGTATTCAGCTGCTGTAATTGACAATTTTGACCCATTTAAAAGCTGAAATAGATCAACATGTTCAAAGATGGATCGTAGAACTCTCAAATAGCTTTCTAGGCATATATGGTACGTCTTCTAACGATGTTTCTATGATTTTATATGATTTTTACAAAATCAGGACAGCAGCCTATTTTTAGCCCAAACAGCATGCTGTCTATTCGAAATAGCCACTAAATTCGACGTTTTTGACCCATTTAACATCTGAACCAAATCATCATGTTAACTAACGAAATGAAAATTACTCCGAGACCTTTCTAGGCATATATGGTACGTCTTCTAACGATGTTTCTATGATTTATTGTGAATTTTCAAAATTCAGGTCTGCACCATATTTATTTAAGCATTTCATCGAACACTTGGCGGGTTTCGCATTCAAGATTAGTCCCTAACCTACCTCTTGAACACCTTACCCAAATTTTATCAATATATCGTTACAACCACACATATGTCACTAAGTTTTAGCATAAAAAATCAAGCCCCTATGTCTAGTGTACATGAACTACACCTAGAACTAGCATCACAACATCAATGTTCATCCATTTAACACCCTAATTCAAGTGTTCATCTTTTTATCATAAAACCCACTTAGCACACATATGGGTAATCATCAAATCCCTAGTTTTTAACACTAATTCATCAAATTTTCAACTAGGGTTTGTTTCTAAACATGAATTCATCATAGTTTCACCCAAACATCAATCATTCAAGCTTGAATTTTCTATTTTCATAAGTTCATCAAGAATCTCAACTTCATAAATATCAAAAATTTAACATACCTTACGATCCCCTTGACTTGGTGATCACGAATTTGTGTTCATGCATCGATTTGAGCCTATAATCAACCTTTAATCTGATGATTTTGGTGAACTAGGGTTTGCTCCCCTTTTTCCATTCCTGATGTCGACCTCCTACACACACTTTTAGTGTGTGTAGTGTTTTTTTTTTGTTTATAAATTATAACTTTCCATCTTTACAACTTTGGCCCCTCAAGTTTATTCTTAAGTGTTTAAGCCTACTTATTCATGTTTTATTACATGTTTACACATTCATAACTAGGTGAATTTATTCCTAGTTATTTTGTTTTACGGGTTACTTTTTACCACCTATGGTACTTCACCCGTCTTTTTAGTATTATCATGGTTTGATTACTAAACCCATTTTCGGGGTGTTACATTTAATCTATATCTATACTATATAAATGGAGGGACACTTGTCATTATTCTATACCATTGTCACACCCCGATAATTCCACGTATTACCGGTGGGCCCGGTGGGGAGTATCGTGACGTAGTTGAGATCATCATAGTCAAACAACACAATATATAAATGCACAGCGGAAGCAAAAGGTAAATATATTACAATCCGAATATAAAGTAATATCAAAGTATTACAACGGAAAGTAAAGGATCCACAGGCGGATCTTAAAACATAAACATTGTTCAACAGACTTTAGACGCCTAGAACTTGCAAGATTCCTTATTAACGCCCTGAGCTTCCAGCCAATTACGTTCAGTACCTGTCACTTAACCTTTTTGGAAAATACGTCAGTTTACACTGGTAAATACAATTAACCGACTCATTTGAAAAGGTTTAATAAAAATTGATTTGAATGCACAAGGCACAACATATCTTTTATAACTTGGGACAATTATATAAATAATCTTGTATACAGATTTACATGTTCGTTATACGTTCAGGGCCCGATGTAGAAACCGAGTCAAGATTAACAGACACGCCACGAGTATAGGCCCACATGAGAGTGAGATACCGTTTCCCTTATGCAATGTCAGATGTATGCCTACACCCCGTGCTTAAGACGTGGCCATTTTATAATATAATGATGTCAAGGATATCCGGGACATGGTCATTAACCCCTAAAGGCTTTTATTTCAAACAATACAGATTAAAGCGGGTTACCTCAATAATTTAATCAAAATACGACTAAATATTCAATACCCGACCAAGCGGTATTATTATAATACCGTATCCCAAGCCCGTATAGGGAAAATAAGTTAAGAGTATTTACCTGAGCTAGCAAACGCAATTTACACTCAGTCGTATATTCTAATCAGCAAGCACAAGTACTTCTACTGGGGCTCTCAATCTGGAACGAAGGTTTTATTAACCTATTAAATTCCTAACGGGTCTTATTTAAGTCGTAACTTAGACCGGTTAGTTTTAAGGAAAGGTTTACGGTTCAAAACGCATGATTAAGCGAAGACCGGAATAGAGTGTGATTTAGACCCCAAAAGTTTGAAGACTTGTATAATATGGGTAATCTAAACACATTCTGGATTTTGAGATAAAAACGATAAGGTTCGACCCGTTTCGGCCAATTTATGCAAACTAGTTACATAAACCGAACCGAACGCGCAAGAGGCGTATCGGGTAACCATGAGAGTCATTTACAGGTTTCCTAAGTTAATATGTCTTAATTATGTTGTGATATCAGTAGGATACCTTCCGTTATGCCCAAAATGAGTTTAATCTTAATTTAAGCCCCGTAGGGGTATTTTGGTCATTTTAAAGATTATAAAAGAGATTAAATGAAATTCTGAGATTCGGGTCTGAATACCTCAGTAAAATAACTTAATTTATCAGTTCATATCAGTTGGTGATAAGGCTTATATGACAAAATGGTTTTAAGCCCAAACTATGCGTTTAATACGCTTAAAAAGCCATTTTAAGCGATTTCCGGGTTATACCGGAAATCTAAGTTTTCTGATCAGGTTATAAATTTCAAAATACTTTATTTATCATATAAAATCAGTAGCAATTGGATTGGTGTCAAAATATTATGTAGAACTCATTTCATACACAAAAAGGGTATAATCGGTATTTACCGAATCAACGCCATAACCTTAGGTTATGAGCAGGTTAAAAATAATTAAAAATCTTTAAAAATCCCAAAATATTATATTACATCAGTGGGTAAAAGGTTTGGTGTCAAAAATTGGGTTTAGATAGGCTTTATGCTAATGACGCCGTTTAATTACTAAGAAGCGTTCTAATTACGCCATTGAGCATAACTCCTAATCTAGACCTCCAACTGATGTGAAAATTTTGGGTACAAGTTTATAAATCAGTAACTAAGGTTTCTACTCTTTTACATTTTTAAAAATCACGTTTTATGGTGAAAAGGGCATAATGGTCAACATATAAGCAATTAACGGAATCATGCATATTAATCGGATAACTAATGAACCATGGTGTATAATCATGGGGAGTATCGTGACGTAGTTGATATCATCATAGACAAACAACACAATATATAAATGCACAGCGGAAGCAAAAGATAAATTTATTACAATCCGAATATAAAGTAATATCCAAGTATTACAAACGGAACGTAAAGGATCCACCGGTAATACGTGGAATTATCGGTGTGTGACAACCATCTTTAATTGTAGATAAATATTATTTAATTTAAACTATTAAATATTAATTAAATTAATATCAATCTTATCAACTCTAAATTATTTGTATAAACTTAACTTCAAATCGCAAAGTCTTATTTAAACTAAAAAGTATTGTTTCACTAAACAGTAGATAAACATGCATATTATTTATTGTTAGTGTTATTATTGTTAACTATGATAAATTATATTAAAAAACTTATTAATCAAACAAAAAATTTAAAATAGTATTAACCTAATTTAAAAAAAATATATATATATAATTTTTTTATTGTTTGGTATATAAAATTATATTTATTCAACCCGCACAATAAACGAGTTTTTAAATATGTAATTTTAAAGATTTTTTTAACAATAGATAAACCCGTGTAATACGCATGGTTTTAAAGATATAACATTTTTTAATTATTTATTATATAAAATTAGATTTATTCGACCCGTACAATACACAGAGTTTTGTTTTGAAATATAACTTTTTTTATAATTTAGTATATAAAATTATATCTCTTCCACCTGTGAATACACAGGGGTTTTTTTTAAATATAACTTTTTTATTGTTTGATATATAAAATTACATTATTCAACACGCACAATAAACGAGGTTTCTTAAATATATAATTTTAAAGATTTTTTTTAACAATAGATAAAACCGTGTAATGCACATGGTTTTTCAAGATATAACATTTTTTTATTATTTGCTACCTAAAATTAGATTTATTCAACCCGTACAATACGAATAGTTTTTTTTAAAATATAACTTTTTTTATACTTTAGTATATAAAATTATATCTCTTCCACCTGTGAATACACAAGTTTTTTTTTTAAATATAACTTTTTTTTTGAAAAGAGAACTTCATAAAATATAACTTTTTTATTTTTTGGTATATAAAATTACATTTATTTAACCCGCACAATAAACGAGGTTCTTAAAGATATAATTTATTTATTATTTAATGTATAAAATTATAATTGCTCAACACGTGTAATAAATGAGGTTTTTAAAAATATATTTTTTTATTTAATATATAAAATTATATTTATTCAACCCGTGTAATACACGGGGTTTTAACCTAGTTAAGTATATTTTGTCGCACTACATCAAAATACTCTTTATACGGTAGAACTCAATTTTTTATAAAAATTTATATAATCTTTTTAAGAAAAAATGTGCATGAAAATATTTTAACGTGAATTATAATATTGTTGAGGACATGGTTCTACTTGGGCAGAACCGTACGGGTTCACGGGAACTAACCAACTTTTGAATTTTTAATAGAGGTTGTATATAAAAAAAAATGAATGAACCCTTAAATATATATTAAGTGCCTCCGTATATCAAACTGTAATTTGGTTCTAGCTGCTAGAGTGCTAGCTTTTGTGTTTGGTTGTAGAGGTCGTGAGTTCTAGTCTTTTAATTGCCTATTTTTGTAAACTTTTTATTTGTTTTTAAACAAAAACTTACACGCTATGAGGGTTCACAGCCGCTTGTTTTTTTTTCCAGAACTTTAGTGTTAAAAGTCACGAGACAATCTCAGAAAAAGACTCACACGATTGGGTGGTTTCATGGCAATGGGTCAATGATCCAAGTCTATCCTATGTTAATAATGAATTGCATGTTGTCCCCCTTTCATTTTGCTCCAGTTTCTTCTTATTTTTACTTTTTCATACGTATTGTTCAAGCAAACAATCATATAGCTTTCGCATGCCTAACGATAGCGGTATGGGGCGGGGGTTTGGGCGTGGGTTGGGGGAAAACGCCCAAGCCACCATCCCGGGTGGACTTGGGTTGGGGCGTGGCCCTTGGGGCTTGGGTTTCAAGCCGGGCGTGGGGCGGGTCTAGCAAGCTGACATGGCGGGCTGTGAATGGCCAAACCAAACTAGCCGTTGGGGGCTATTTTTTAAAAAAAAAAATTCCTTTATAAATACCTTACCATATTTATCATTTTTCTCACACAATATCAAACACATAAAACACAATCTTGCCATGAGTTATTCAAGTTATATTGAATCGTCATCATCATCTGACGATGGTGCGGAAATATTTCTACAAACGATCGCGACGGTGGTGAAAGCTATCGTGGAAGACAAAGAGGAGGAGGAAGAGACTCAACAACCTAAACGCAGGAGAAGGTACATCGCTCGTGAACGGCACACCGCTAACGATTTGTTGGTAAGTGATTACTTCTCAGCGGAACCTAAGTATGATGAAAAAATGTTTAGGCGTCGTTTTCGTATGAGTAGAAACTTATTTTTAAGGATATCTAGAGATCTTGAGGAGAAGTATGTTTATTTCCAACAAAAACCCGATGTAGTCGGGCAATTAGGATTTAGTACGTGGCAAAAGGTCACGGTCGCACTTAGGCAGTTAGCGTACGACAATAGTTCGGACATTATGGATGACTATTTAAAAATGTCTGCACGTGTAGCTAGAGAAAGTCTTCACAACTTTTGTTCGTGTATTCTAGAACTTTATAGGAAAAGATATTTGAGAAAGTCCTCGTTCAGTGACATGCAACAATTATTGGAACATCACGCAGATTATCATGGGCTACCCGGGATGCTAGGTAGTTTAGATTGTATGAAATGGGCTTGGGAACGTTGTCCTACCCAATGGCAAGGCGCTCACACGAGTGGATTTCACGGGATGCCAGCCATCATGCTTGAAGCGGCTGCGTCCCAAGATCTTTGGATATGGCATGCATTCGTCGGTATGCCAGGTTCACATAATGATATTACCATCATAAACCACTCGCCCCTTTTCAATGATCGGGTAAATGGTATAGGACCCAAAGAAACTTTCTTTGTAAACGGGGTTGAGTACGTGTATGGGTACTACCTAGTTGATGGGATTTACCCAGAGTGGGGGGTTTTCGTAAAATCGTTCACAAAACACGGTACCACAGATCCAAAGAGATTAAAGTTTAACAGGGTCCAGATGGCTGCACGTAAAGACGTCGAGCGAGCATTCGGTGTTTTGAAGAAAAGGTGGCGAATATTGGCAATGCCTTGTCGACTATGGGACAAGGATCAGATTGGAAACGTGATGTACACATGTATCATTCTTCACAACATGATTTTGGAGGATGAAGGTAGAGCGGTCGTTACCTACTATGATGACGATGACCCCCAACCAGGTAACGTAACAGACCAAGATAAAGCGGCAAATGAATTTTTGATCAAGTTAAGGGATATACATCACAACCTTCGATCTGATTTGGTGGATCATGTTTCAACGATTCCTGGGTTCGAAACCGACGAAGAATGATTTTTTTTTATTTTGATAATTATTATGTATGTTTATGTAGTTTTAAAAAAAAATATGTATGTTTATTATTTATGTAGTTATAAATATATATATATATATATATATATATATATATATTAAAAAAATGTTGATGTGGCTTGGCCACGCCAGCCCAGCCACGCCCAACCCAAGCCCCACCATACCCCTTAAAACTTGGCTTTGGGTTTGTTAATATTCAACATCCACGTGTCAACTAATGTCCCAACCCAAGCCCCACCATACCCCACACTCTTAAGGGTAAGTTTTTTAAAGCTTGCACATTGGGCCACCAATCCAATAACAAATAATTATATATGTTACGATTGTTGAAGACGTCCGCTTTGACTGGATCATCGGCATGACCGCTGATTGTACGCCCCGCTTGCGGTATGCGCACATAATGTATATATGTGTGGGCGCTCGGAGGTTAAAAGTGAAATGACACTAATTTCAACGATATTTTACTAATTTCGTAAAAATAATGTCAAAAGAGGGGGTTGGTTAATTATGCATCATGTGGTGGCGTTGATAGCCGAAAGACAAGGAAGTACATGTACTAATTGGCCTTTGTCTTAATTGTCGAGTGTTATGTGTCTTATGTCCAAGGCTTGATGCAAAACTACCATCGAGTCGGGGGTCTAACTGGAAGCAGTTTCTCTATTACTACGGGGTAGAGGTAAGGCTGTCTACATCTTACCCCACTCAAACCCTATCTTAGCTTTTCTATTGGTGGGATATACTGAGTATAATGATGATGATTAAAGCCTCCAACCAAGTTACGGGATTCATGCAGGGGCGGACCTACCCTTTGGCCAGGGTAGGCGACCGCACCCCTTAAAAAAATCCGTGTATATTTTAGGCAAAAAACCCGACCGCACCCCTTGAAAATATGGTTGAACACCTCATCCGCACCCCCAACAAATAATTTCTAGGTCCGCCACTGGATTCATGGTGGTAAGTTTTAGTTTCTTGGTTTTTAAATCTATGATAGATTGCATCATAAATGTTTGTATAAATTTTGGGTTAGTGTCAAAATAACATGATATTTGCCATGAATCTGATAATCTAATGCAAATACCCAAACCAAAAAACGTTTTATTCCCAAATATGATGACAATGATTCAAGATACAATCCCTAAAAACTCTATACAAATCTCAGAGACCATGACATAATAATCTCAATATGACAAAGACTGAATAAAACCACAAACAATCTGATTCAAGATGAATCAGATTCTGGACTAATTTATAAGTCGCCACTAGTGAGAGAGGAAAGAGAGTTGAAAGGGAAAATTATCTGAATCATTCATTGTGAGCGGCTGACGTATTCGTTATATTGAACCCATCAACCCTAACTTGATTCCTCATGTACGACCTAGACATCTTTCTTTTAAATCAGCTATAAGCCAGCCCACTAATCTTTTAACCAGCAACCATAACCAAGCCAGCCCACTAACAGCCCATGAGTCTATGCTTCCAGCCCATGAGTATGAGTCTATGCTTCCAGCCCATGAGTCCATGCTTCCAGTTTAGCCCATTTCCTTGTTATTAAATAAAACAAACAAATATAAGATATAAAAGAAATGATAACTATAAAAGTGAAAAAGATATGTTTATTTTTAACAGTTAGCATTTTGCAAAGTTTATCATTTTTCATGGCAAATTGTTGATGTTTAATTTAATGCTAAAAAACATCACCTCAACAAGAGTCATTAGCATGATAATGCTTGATACTGTTTGTAAACTTCACGCCCCAGTCTCAGTTTCAACTAAAAAATTTAGGGTTCTGATTAATAAATTATATATGTTAATTTGAAGATTAAATCTCGCTAATGTTGCTGTACTTTATGTTTCAGATGAAGAATGTAACCAGCCACATTATCAAAAGTTGGTCAAAGCAGGAGTACTTTATGAATTTTTAATAAAAGTATTTTTCTTGATGATGCTGCAATCTGGTTTTGATCTATTTGATTTAAGGCTTAAAGTATAGTTTTAAATTATATAATTTAGTTTGTAAAGTTAAAGTTGCCGAATCGAAAGGCACCAAATTTAGTTTCAAACTATATAATTTTAGTTTTAAAAACAGGTTTTTAAATCATATTAGGTTAGGTTCATAAATGGTTCAACCGGTTGAATTAGGTTGTACCGGACGGTTCTACCGGGTTGACTAATTAACATTATAAATCCATAAAATACAATTTCAACTCAAAAAATAACCAAATACTACATCATTCCATAATAAAAATATTCCAAAAATTAATCCATAATTAAAAGATGATCTAAAAATTCAACATTGGTACCTTTTTCGATACTAGGTTTTACTAAGAAGATAAATCGTCACTTTTTTGGCACTTAAAAGTCCAAATTTTAACCTTTGGCCTGGTACCGGTATAACCCAATTCACCGGCGGCACAACTTCTTTATCGTTTCGTCATTTTACCGGTATTATTAGTACCAGCTAAGTTTCCGCCATCCGGTTTAAATATCCCCCCCCCCCCCCTTGCAAATCAGATTTTTAACCCGCAACACTTCAAAACCTTTTTTATTTCGCTTGATTAACATGACACCCATCCCCTCAGGGGCGGACCCCAATGTTTTTTTTAAAAATTAGTAGATTCGGTATATTAAATTGTATAAGAACACCATAAATTCAATTAGATGGACACCATAGAGAGAAAAAGAAATCTGGTTTAGTGGTAAATCCTTCTCTTTACCAACAAGAGGTCAAGGGTTCAATCCTTGTATAGAACATAGGGTCTGTTTGGTATGACGTAATGGAATAGACGGGTGAATGGAATGTACGAGGTAATAGAATGGACGATGTAATGGAATGGATCATTACCATTCCATGTCTTGTTTGGTTACCATGTGAGAATGGAATGAATTATTACTTTGTGTTGTTTGGTAGGAAAGAATAGACGAAGATATAAAATCGGTGATGAGTGACGGTAGTCGGTGGTGGTGGGTGGTGATAGGTGGCAATGGTAGCGATGGTCGGAGGTGGTGGCGGTGGGTGGCGGCGGTGGGTGGTGGCGGGGACAGAGGTAGGTGATGGTGATGAAAATGGTAGCGGGTGACGGGGACGGTGGTGGGTGACGGCGACGGTGGAGGGAGGAGGTGGGTGACGGCTGACGGCGGAGGCGGGGGTGGGTGGCAGCTGTGGCGCGGTGGTGTCGGGGGTGGTGGGTGGTGGCGAGTGACGGCGGGAGCGGAGGTGTGGATGGTGGGTGACGGTTGGTAGCGGCGGAGGTGGGTGACGACTGGGGTGGAGGTTGGTGGTGGCGGGAGACAGCTGGGGTGGAGGTGGTGGTGGCGGCGGTGCGAAGGTGGGTGAAGGCGGCGATGGTAGTCACGGCGGTAGCTATGGCAGTAGTGGTGTCGCTCGTGAGTGAGTTATTAAAACCAATAAGAATAATAATAATAATGGTAAAAAATAATAATAAAACTATTGATATTGATAATAATAATAATAATAATATATCTTTCCATTCCTTGAAGGAATGAAAAAAAAAACACCACCCTACTAAGGAATGAAAATTATTATATTTGGAAGGTTTACATTCCTTGTGGAATGCTTTATTCCATTACCACTTGACAACCAAACATGTTTCTTTCATTCCAATAGAATATTCAATTCCGCCTTCTATTCCTTCATACCAAACGCTGCCATAGTGTCAAAATAACATGATATACTGCTTGGATCTTCAGATCTTCAACATAAAACCCAAAGCAAACGACTTGATTCACCCAAAATACAACAAGAAACAATTCGATACACAGACCTTAACAACTGCAAACAAAACTCAAAGATTACCACAATGACCATTACTGTAGGACAGAGACTAGACTAGAACTACAACCATCCGATTCAAGATGAATTCATATCTGGAACAAAGCCCTAAATTGTCATGTCAGAGAGGAATTAGAGCTACTGGAAGAATCTCTCAAGAGGAAGATAAAGTTCTCTTTTATATGCCTTGAGCCGCAAACCCTAAAAGATCCATAAAGCCCAAGTCGTATCAGCCTAACTCTGCATCTTTACTAGTCCAATAGCACATCAGAACAAGTGTAGCAGCCCAGCTCAATCTAGGGGTGTTCATGAGCCGAACCGAACCGAACGGAGGTCTGCTCGTGCTCGGTTCGGTTTGAAACCGAGCCGCTCGGTTCGGTTTGAAACCGAGCCGCTCGGTTCGGTTCGGATTTAGGAAATCGAGCGGAAATCTTATGCTCGTGCTCGGTTCGGTTTAGAACCGAGCCGCTCGGTTCGGTTCGCTTTTGCTCAGTTTTATTTAGCATTCCTAGGCAGCCATTCATTCACCAAAATTCACCAACTTATATGTCTCTCGCACACTTTAACAATTTAACAAAATACAAACATAAAAAGTCCCACAAAAATAAACACAAAATGTCATCCAAATGTTTAATGTTTAAGAGCATCTAAAATGCAAAATAACTTCCAAAACACGCATTGAACTGAAGATATGAAGACGTGATGATTTTAGGGGCTGGATATGCTACATGTTTATTATATTTAATAAATATAATATATATATATTTAAAAAATATAATATATATATATATATATATATAATAACAAATTCGATCGAAACCGAACGAGCGACGAGCGAGCGTACCTATGCTCGTGCTCGGTTCGTTTTTAAACCGAACCGAGCTGCTCGGCTCGGTTTTAACCGAGCAAGGAATCGAACGAGCAAATTTCCGAGCTTTTTCGAACGATCGTCGAACGATCTTCGAGCGCCGAGCAGTTTGGACACCCCTAGCTCAATCCATCTCTTAATCTCGGCCCAACACATAAAACAATTAGAACACAAAAAATATGATTCAGTAAAATCAACAATAATCATAATTATAACATATGTTTGATATTGAATTGAAAGATACATATATTTTAACACATAGCTTAACGACCGTTCGTCCCTCATGCACAATAGGACTGATTTCAAGGGATTACAAAAGTAGTTTGTTGTTGCACTTGTGGGTAAAATTAGTGGGGAAAACTAGGTTCGGTTCGGATCGACTTAAATTACAAAAAGAATTTGCAAACTTGTCAAGTAAAAATAGAGGATGTTTGAGGACAGGTATTCATTTTCAAAAGGTAAAGGGTGGTTTAGAGAACATAGTAATATTGATTTTGACGTCAAGACATAATTACTTTTGCTAAATATGCCTTGCTTGATATAAACACGAAAAATCCGATCGTAAAAAGTCCAACAGCCAATACCGTTATGACACGTTGTCTATGTAAAGCACGTATCTTGCATTCACCGACATGTTATTATACACATGCTTTTAGAACATTAAAGTGATCAAAGTTGGTTATAAGGGAAAATTACAAAAATGGTCATCGATCAAAACCACTTTTGAATTTGGCCACCTCATGTGTCTTTAGAGCGGCGCATCATGTGCGGGATGCGTCCATATACAGACTTCTGCAACATCCAATAAGAAATGGACACGTGGCAGTCTGGTAGGCCACACATTGGTTTTTGGTGGGTTCATATGCAGACTTCTCCTCTTACCAGACGCATTGGAATGTGGGCCTCCATCTTCTGACTTCTGTACATTTGACCAGAGCAACAATCTCCCCTTATCACAACTATCGCCGCCAGCAATCTCCAACTAAGCACTTCAACAAGTTCAACTATGCTATCCTAAAACCATGTCACTTGTGGAGATGGAGAAGACACCTTGTCGGAGAAGGTTAAGGTGCAGCGACGGAGAAGACAGCTCGCCAGAGAAGTTTGAGTCGCTGCCGGAGGGGAAGGTTGGCAGGTGAGATGGGGAAGAAAGATGGAGGTTTGGGACTCGTTGATGGTTGTAGTTTAAGTTGTTGCCGGAGAAGACAGCTCGCCGGAGAAGACGCATCCCATCTTCATCTTAGACGCTTTCCGTCTTCCAGATGCATCCCATCTTCATCTTAGACGCATCCCATCTACATCTCAGACGCTTCAAGTTCTTAGACGCATCCCATCTACATCTCAGACGCTTCAAGTTCTCAGACGCATCCTGTGCATTTGGATCCGTGATGCACTACTCCAAGAACGCGTGAGGTGACCAAATTCGAAAGTGATTTTTGTCAATGGCCATTTTTCGTAATTTTCCCAATAATATAATATGGTCATTGAAAATTTTGAAAATTTTACCAAAGGTCATTTCAAGGTAATAGAACTTGGTTATTTACCTCATTTTGCAAATTCTTTTAAATTCTTCTATAAACGAACATCGTTTGCTTTTATAATTTTCTATAGGGGTAACTATATAGGGTAATATAGCTAAAAAACTATGAAAGTATAATACAACTATGTTTATTAGTAATACAACTATGTTTATTAGTAAAAGAACGGACTTAATTAAATTTTACGGATAAAGATCAAATACAAATAAATTTAACGTACTAAACATACGAACTGAAGGAAAAGATAAAAAAAAGTACGGTGTTATTTTTGTAATTATCAGTGACTATCAAAATTACTCTTGTAGAGTAATTTTGATCTTTTGTAAAGTAATTTTGTAAAATGTTCTTGTAAAGTAATTTTGTTCTTGTATGGTAATTATCAAAATCATGGTTGTAAAAGTCCCGCCTAGGCTCCGAGTACTCGCTACAAGGTAGGCTGCCGAGGCACGAGTATTGTTCTTCCAGGCCAATTACTTCCCAAGTAATCTCCGCCTAAGCCGAGTACTTCCCGAGTACTCCCGAATCCAACTAGGGAGCGCCTAGCGACTTTTGCGATCAAAATTACTCTACAGTTTTTTATAAATACCCTACAAGACCAAAATTACTCTACATGAACATTTTACAAAATTACTCTACAAGAGTAATTTTGATAGTTACTGATAATTACAAAAATGTCACCGCCTCCTTTTGTCCTTTTCTTGCAACTCGTATGTTTAGTACGTTAAGTTTATTTGTACAGTAACTTTCCTCTAAATTTTACATATAAATGCAATAGAGCTATTTTCTTTTACCAAGCAACATGTATTGGCACCCTAATCTAACCTTTGTTACACATAAAAAAGTTTATAACAAAACACAATTTCTTACTATAAACTGGATTCTATTTGTTTGTTTGCTGTCGAATTAAACTTTAAAACCTAGTAAATTTTTTTTTTGTTTTTTAAATTATGTAATATTAAGAAGGATAGATTCATAACTTTACACCAGTAAGAGGATTCAATCGTTAAATGTAGTGGTGTAAACGAGTCGAGCTACTTGAGATTGATTCAAAAAAGGTAGAAACGAGCCGAGCTTAAAGGAACTCGATCCAAAGATTAAAAATAAGTTTATTTGGTAAATGAACCCAAACCCGAGCTTCACTTATTGAGCTCGAGCCAGCTCACGATAAGAGGCTATTTTATTCTCCCATGTTATATTTTAACCTACATCTTTATCATATAAACATAAAACATACTTCAATTTTTTACTTTACAAATACGTAGTAAGCTTCCATGCTATATTTATTTCAACTTATTATAAAAAAATACAAATGGTATCGCCGGTTCAAATAATAAAAAATATGTCACGCTTATCATAATAATAATAATAGTAGATTAATTGGTTCCAATCTAAGTCGTCATCCACAATATATGACATGTAATGAACGACTGACTGTCTTTTGTCAACCAACAACCAAGTCGTGGATACCACTCTATTCATAAGATGTTGTCAAAACATTAAACATATATATAAACATCCTTCAAACAAAACATCAACTCAAATTCTTGTTTTGTTCTTTGATTCACAAACATATTCTTATAATTTATCAATGGCTTCTATCAATGAGAATATTATCTTCAAATGGAAAAGAACCCTTCAAATTTTCACCACCACCCTTCTCAGCCTCCTTCTTCCCCTCTCCTTCCTCCTCCTAGCGCGTCTCACCACCGCGGATTATTATTTATCCGGGAATGGTTTTCTGGCCGCTGAGCCTCCGTCGACGGTCTTTTTCTCGCTTCTCCTCAATTCCATCCCACTCAGTCCTCTTCATGTACTCGTTTCGGTTATATGTGTCGCTGCCTTGGTCCACACGTTGAACGAAGGCCGGATCACTATCCCTACCTTCTCCGTTCCATCGCAAACCACCGTGAGACCGCGGTTGTACACCGCCTGGATTGTTTTGTGCACCTTGCAGGTATGTGTTGGTCAATGGTGTAGTTGCGCATAAAATTCTTTTTTCCCCTTATATTATTTCACCCTTTTATATTTATTTTTGGTCATTTTTCTAATGTTTTGTATCTAAATATTCATTTACTAGCTATTTAATATTTTATTTATTTAATCTATGTAATACACAGTTTCTAAATTAGCTATGTATATAATAATTATATTGTGTCAACTAAAACCCCACTTACACGATTTACACTACTAGAAAAATGTGTCATTTCCTGCGCAAATATTCGAAGAAAATTCATGGAAACGGCTGTTTCTGACCAATTTCCGACCAAATTATTTAATTCTAAGCGTTTTTCGACCTATACATTTTCAGGTTTGTGTCGGTTTTGGGATCGAAGGGAGCATAGGGGCCGGAATCGAAGGATCAAGCTTCGGTCACGAGCGAAACTTGGTATGTAGGATTGTGTTCTTCTTGGGATTGCACGCGACAACGGTGTACTGGTGGAGGACGATTGTGAAGCCGGTGGTGGACGATACGATGTTTGGGTTTGAGATGGAGGAGGGGTGGGTGGAGAGGGTGGTGATGGGTGGTAGTTTGGGTGGTTTGTGGTGGTGGAGGTTGAGAGATGAGGTGGAGTCATTGGTGGTGGTAACGGAGTTGAAGAGAGAGATGGGTGTGGGAGTTGGTGTGGTTGACTTGATGGGTTGGTGGTTGTATTATTTGGTTGTGACAATTGGGATTGTTAGGGTGATGAAATGTCTCATTTGGTTTGGTGTTGTTTTGCTTTACCAGAAGGTAGAACAAGTAAAAGATGAAAATGACTCCCTTAGCATTCAAGAAAAAGTATAACCTTCATGTGTTTTTTTTTATATAATTATTTTTTTTCTCTTAAAGTTCTCAAACGAAATGGTCATATGATATGTTACTAATGTTCATATTCCTCCTTATTGATACCCATATTAATTAATGTTTTGTATGTGTGTATCTAAAATTGTGGTTATTTTTTTATTCATGAAGAAAATACTATAAGATAACAACTTATTTCATGTTAGTTTACCGACTTTGAACATGTGTATCTACCAATCTTTACTTCTTTTTTTCACTTGAATCTCCACTAATTTAACATCTAACGGAAATTAACCGAATCCACTTTTGACTTTTTCACATTCTTTATTGATGATAGATATATATCCACTAATTGGACACCAAGCATGTTAGAAATACAAATTGATAATGCCGATTAAAAAAAACAAATTGAATAAATCAACCTTCATGCTATACCTAAACTGCACTTCATATTTTTCACTATAAAATTGATAAAACCTAACTTTTATGTTCATGTTTTGAAACATTCTATAACCTTTACAACTAACGTCGTCCAAAAACTCAGTTAAGTTACCTCAACATGCTTTGCATGTGAGGGTACTATGGTATTTTATAACATAAAGGTTGATTTGTGCAAAAAAAAAAAAAGATTATTTATAATATAAAGGTTGATTTGTGCAAAATGTTATTATATATATATATTTTTGGAAAAACATTATTATTTGTTAATAATTATATATATTTATATATATAAACATATATAAAAGATAGTTTTAAATTTATTTATAAAAATTCTGATTTTAATATTTTTATAAAGTAAATAATAATGACAAGATAAATTACTTTTTATATAAAGTATAACTAAAACAAAAATTCTTTTAAAATAAAGTTATTGTAATATTCGGAATATTTTTATAATTATATATATTATAACGGACGTTTTAAAACTACTCAAACTAAAAGGTATTTTTTATGTATATATAAGTATGTGTTTATAAAATCCAAAATATTAGACAAATTTATATCGATAAAAGAAACTAATAAATTAACTTGACGTTTAAAAAAAATCTTTAATTAACTTTAGTAAACAAATTCTAAATATATAATATGTAAATAATACTAATACAAATGCAATAGGAAATAATATAATGTCTTAAACTGCATATATATTTTTAATATTGCATTTGTATTATTTACATATTATATATTTAGAATTTTTTAACTGGAGTTTATTACCGATTTTTTTAAACGTCAAATTAATTTAGTAGTTTCTGTTATCGATATAAATTTGTCTAATATTTTGTTTTTATAAACACATACTTACATATACATAAAAATATCTTTTAGTTTGAGTAGTTTTAAAACATCCGTTATAATTATAAAAATATTCCGGATAATACAATAACTTTATTTTAAAAGAATTTGTGTTTTATTTATACTTTATATAAAAAGTAATTTATCTTATCATTATTATTTAATTTATAAAAAAATATTAAAATCAAATTTTTTATAAAATAAATTTAAACCTATTTTTTATATATATAAATATATAATTATTAACAAATAATAATGTTTTTGCAAAAATCAACCTTTATGTTATAAATAATCTTTTTGCACAAATTAACATTTATGTAATAAAAGACCATAGTACCCTCACATGAAAAGCATGTGAGGTAACTTAACTGAGTTTTTTGACGACGTTAGTTGTAAAGGTTATAGAACATTGCAAAACATGAACATAAAGGTTGGGTTTTACCGATTTCATAGTGAAAGGTATGAAGTGTAGTTTAGGCATAACATAAAGATTGATTTATGCAATTGAGTCTTAAAAAATGTGTGGAAAAAAAGCACACACGCCGAGAGAGAATTGTTCTTGCTTAAATGGTTAAATTCATGTAATTTACATGTACGTAAATGCTTGTGTAAATGATTACATCATATGTAATCTAGGTGGTTACATACTTGTAGTTTACGAAGTTACACATACATAAAACAGTTGTTTACTTGTTTGTGTTCTTCTCATAGATTTTCTATTTTGTTTAACACAATATACAAAAAATTGTTCAACTTAGAACGCTTGATGATGAAAAAAAAAATTGGAAACTTTTTAAATTGTAATTTAAGAGAAAGAGGAGATGAAAGAGATAGAGAGAGAAGAGTGAATATGAGAAATCTAATGGTGATTTCTTTTTGTTAATAATAAATTTGGATCACTGACAGACTATTAGACTATCAACGTGTCATCAGCGGAATCACTCGATCATATCCATCTTCACTAGACAATAATGTCTATACACCAATTCAGGAGAAAACCCAATAAATCAGAGAAAACCCATTTGTAGGAAACGACCCTAGGACCCAATGGTACCTAAGCCTTATCCCGCTCTGAAAATACCACTAGGCTATAATGTCAATAGGCATTTGATAGTGATTTCTAAAACTGATATATTTATTCTACCTGGTTTCCACATTATATTCTCAATTTAATCTTTAAGTAGTAGAATTCTCTTGTGCGTTGCGGTGAGAATTTGGTTGCGTTGTAGTGTTAACTTGTTTTAAATGATTTTATCATATGTTTCAAAAGTTGTAAGACTATGCGTTGTGGTTTAACAATAAAATGCTAGTTAAAGCGTTACATCACTGTCACGTAGGTAGTGGGGCTTTAACTAGAGCTGTTCACGAGCCGATCCGAACCAGCTTTAACTAGTGCACCCTTTAGCTAACGTGATTGTCACACCCTGGCTTTGTGGAAGTGTGGTTAATTTGGTGTGACTTCTTAATACCATAGCTTAACCATAACAAAGCTATATGAAATAAAACCATGCAAGATCATCCATTTAATTAAGTTTTGAAAACCAAATACAACAACATTGTCTTAACAATCACAAACATCAACATGACATAAACACAGTTTAAGGATTGTGACTTGTCCAGGAAAGAGTCACATTTCCCCAAACCCGGATGACCTTGTAACTAGTGCAGCGGGAAAACGTGTCATACCGCGCCAGATCCTTTAATTCCCTGAAATACATGTAAGTTGAAAAATCAACAATAATGTTGAGCGAGTTCATGTGTTTAGTATGTGCGCGCGAATAAACCTTTGTAATCATTGCAAGTATGAATGTTTTGTAAACTCTGGTATGAAAGCAAATAAGGAAACATATCAGTTATTGTGTATCCACATGGTCCAACCTGCGGGCGCATGGGAGGGGATAGGACAAGGTCACCACATGGTCCAACCTGCGGGCGCATGGGTGGTGTTACGACAAGGTCACCACATGGTCCAACCTGCGGGCGCATGGGTGGTGTTAAGACGGGGTCACCACATGGTCCAACCTGCGGGCGCATGGGTGGTGTTTGTTATGCTCAAATAGGCCTATCACTTGTATCCCTCGATCGTACTACGAGGACTAATGTTCTTAAGGTTTCACCTACCCAATCACATAACCTAACAGTTCCTTCCTTAGCTGACCATACCATGTAAGAAACATTCGTAATCATAGTAACATGTATTTCACCCCCGAAGTTATAAAACTGAAAACAGTTAAGAGAAAAGGGGGACATGAACTCACAGTGAAGCGTCTCTACCAAGTATCTCCTGCTCACGCAGCTGTGCGACGACCTACAGGTGCTAATTTCTATTAGACGGACGGCCGTGCCTTAGCTTTATAGTTTAAGTCTTTGGGAAATAGTTAGACAACTATTTCGTGTTTACATTCTGTATATACTTGGTAGTTAATCTCCTTCCCAAGGATGGGGGATTCAATACATGTGCGTCCAAATTATATCATTAAGTCTCACTTAATATGTATATATTTCCAATTTCACATAATTTTTCTCCAATAATACGTTGTCAAAATACGCGTTCATAAATATTTCCGTAAGTGCGTAAGTTACGTTTAACAATCGAGTGGTAATATAATTACCGATGTAACTTATATATTTATGGTGAAAGCGTTCGTATTATTTTGGATCCATTAACATTCGGTAGTATTATTTTTATCCTAAAAATAATACTAGTATTTTCACAAAATAATCATAAACACATGACAAGTGTCGTTAAGAAAAATATATACTAAATATATATTTATCGCGTTTCAATTTGTGAAATTCCCACCTCCGATATTTTATAAACAAAGTCGTGGCGAAAACAAGTCGAAAAGTATTTCTAACACTTATTTATGTCGTTAAGAAAAATATATACTAAATATATATTTATCGCGTTTCAATTTGTGAAATTCCCACCTCCGATATTTTATAAACAAAGTCGTGGCGAAAACAAGTCGAAAAGTATTTCTAACACTTATTGTGAAAATAGTTCTAAGTGCTAGGTTTTTGGAAAAATTTCGCCAGAGTTTCCTCTGTAACTGGAGGTGGCCACGCTTTCAAGCGTATCATTTTCTTTAACAAATCAACTCAACAATTTTCTTTATTTGATCAGAACAACTTTTCTCACAACAACTAATCAACATATGCGTAAACTTCCAAAAATTACATGAACTTGTAGTTTTCCCAAAACTGTGGTGTAAATCCCCTTAAATTTAGTAGATCTTCATATAAGGTAATTTGATCTTGTAAAAACCTTGTTTTTAGAGAAAATCCATCTTTACAATTTTCTAGTCTCCTTTTACAAAAACTGTTATTTTGTCGGATCTTTTCATTTCACAAGTGTTTACACACTTGTGGTTTATAAAAATCATGCTTGTTAATGTAAGATCTATCTTTTAAAATACATGATTTCTTTGATACGTGGTTCTTTGAAAATACCACTTGTAGATACGTAGATCTACTAGTTTTAAACACTATTCCACAAGTAAAACATTTTTACACAAGTTCATGATTCGTGTGTGGTAGAGTTTCACCTTTTAACCCTTGTATTATTCAAAACAAGCTTATGTTAAGATCCATGATCTTACCAAACCGGGTTAAACGATGATCCGAGCTACCACATCATAGATCGGGCCTAAATAATCATACATTTCGAATACTACATCATTTACACAACATATGAGGTATTAACCACCATTTTTAGTGTTTTAAGTAGACTTTAAAGCATCAACTTGCATGTTAACGAGTTTTAACCGATACAAATCCTTTTAACCACTTTAGATTAGTTCAAGAAGGTGTTTTAAGCATTATACCTCTAGCTCGAGGCTAGGGAAGAATCTAAGCGAAAAACGGTTGGATAAAAGCAATGTAGTGAGGTCATTCGCCTTCCGATTGCACCAAGGTTCCTTATACGCGATCCTTAACACTTGTAGAGGATTGGAATGGCTTGAACAAAATCGAAAATGGATGGTGTGTGGGTCTTGGATCTCGGCCGAAAGGTAGTAGAGGAAGAGAGAAAGAGTGGATTTGTTAAGTGGTGAAAATGAATATGGTGGACATAAACTTGAACTTATAGACAAATTTCTAATGTGTTTAACCATTGGGTTTTATGTCTAATTGATATTAGACATGTGGGATTTAAATAATCAATAAGTACAAAAGGGTGTCCCCTCTAGTTTGGGGCCGGTTAGCAAGGGGGGGGGGGGGTCTTGGTCCGATTCCAACTAGTTAGTTAGGTCTTAGTTAGGTTAAACCAAGTTAGTTAAGTGTTTAACTTGGTTACTTGTGTATAGTGTGTTACAATGGGTGTTAGGGTACTCAGGGACCCTAACTGGCTCAGAAAAAGATATATAATGAAAATAACAATATTTTCAGGTTCCGGGTAAAGTCCGGTTGTTCGGTTGGATAGTAATCCGTTAAAGTGCTTAACAAAGCTTTAAAGTGTCGTTATTAACATTTTTAGTGACACAACTTATTTCCGACACTTTGGAAAGTGTCTAGTAATATTTTCCCCATGTTTTGGCACTTTACTAGTTAGTTAGAAGCTGGGTTGTTATGTAAAGTGCTGAGTTTTGTATTTAGAGTACGTTTTAGGCACATCCGGTCATTGTATCTTATTCCTAGAGACGTAGTTTTACAATCCTTGTATCCCTACACTCACCACTAGTGTAGCAAAATATTTCTGGCTCATACAGGCCTTAGAGGCAGTGTTTGCCTGATGCTGGCTTTATCAGCATGTTCGATAGGTTATCCGCTATTGTGCTACTATGCTTTTTGTGCATCATGTTTGTCACTAAGGTTCAGTATGTAAATAATGTAGTGACGATAAGTAAAGTATGATGCAAGTAAGTACATGTATCAGTAATCAAGTAGCAGTTTATCAGCTAGTTCAAATAAGCACAGTAATTAAGCAATAATTAGTTATTAATTAAGTTGTACGGATACCTGGTTTAGTGAGGGTTGTCACATTCTCCCCCCGTTAAATAAATTTCATCCCGAAATTTTAAGTTCTGCTACCAGATGCAGGGTTCTTAGGAAGTAAGTGGGGGTACTTCTCTTTCATTCGGTCCTCACGTTACCAGGTGTATTCAGGACCATGCCTGGCATTCCAACGAAATTTGACGAGTTTGACACTGCTCCGGCGGGTCTTGTTTATCTTTCAATCCGTGACCTCAACAGGTTCTTCTGTGAAGTGGAGCGTGTCGTCAACGTGAATCTCGTCGGTGGGAATGGCAATGGTATCTCGAATTGGACTTTTCTTCAGGTTGGATACATGAAATGTATCGTGCGCTGAATGGAGTTCAGCAGGTAAGTCCAGCTTGTATGTTACTAGTCCTATTCTTTCCAAAATTCTGAAAGGACCGATGTAGCGCGGATTTAACTTCCCACGCTTCCCGAAGCGTGCCACACCCTTCCAGGGTGAGACTTTCAATAACACCATTTCTCCAACTTGGAAATCCACATGTTTTCGGTTTGGATCCGCATAGGCCTTCTGTCTGTGGCGAGCTGCTTCGATGCGTTTAAGAATCTGCGCGATTTTGTCTGTCGTCTCTTGGACGATTTCGGGACCAGCAAGCTGCCTATCACCTGCGTCAGCCCAACATAAGGGTGATCGGCACTTGCGTCCGTAAAGGGCTTCGAATGGCGCGACACCAATACTGGTGTGGTAGCTGTTGTTGTATGAAAATTCGACCAAAGGCAAATGCTTATCCCAGCTACCGCCCAAATCCATAACACACGCTCTCAGCATGTCTTCCAAAGTCTGTATCGTTCGCTTGCTTTGACCGTCAGTTTGCGGATGAAACGCAGTGCTCAGATTCAATTGTGAGCCAAAGGCTTCTTGGAAGGATTGCCATATCCTTGACACAGACCTTCCGTCTCTATCAGAGATGATTGAGGGAGGTACTCCATGGCGCGCGATGATCTCTCTCATGTAAATTTCAGCCAATTTGCTAGTGTTATCCTTCTCTCTGATAGGTAAGAAGTGTGCTGACTTTGTTAATCGATCCACTATTACCCAAATAGTGTCATGGCCTCTCGGCGTTCCTGGCAGCTTTGTAATAAAATCCATGGAGATTTGTTCCCATTTCCACTTGGGAATCTCAGGTTGTTGTAGAAGTCCTGAAGGCTTCTGGTATTCGGTTTTAACCTTAGCGCACGTTAAACATTTGCTCACGTACACAGCAACATCGCCTTTCATCCTAGGCCACCAATAATAATCTTTGAGATCCTGGTACATCTTATCCGATCCAGGATGGATAGAGTACCGTGATTTGTGAGCTTCATCAAAAATAACTTTCCTTAAACCACCAAACATAGGAACCCAAATCCTTTTCTCGAAGCATAACGTTCCTTCCTCGTTTGGTACCAGTAGCTTCTCCATCCCACGGAGATATTCTTCTTCAAGGTTTCCTTCCTTGAGAGCTTCCTTTTGCGCGGCACGAATGCGCAAGGAAAGATCGGTTTGGATAATCATTTCTAAAGTTCTAACCCTTATGGGTTTGATCCTCTCCTTCCGACTTAGGGCATCGGCGACTACATTCGCCTTCCCTGGATGATACTTTATCTCGCAGTCGTAATCGTTCAGCAACTCAACCCATCGTCTTTGCCTCATATTCAGCTCCTTCTGGTTGAATATGTGCTGTAGGCTCTTGTGATCTGTAAGGATTGTACACTTTGTACCATAAAGGTAGTGTCTCCAGTTCTTTAGTGCAAATACCACTGCGCCAAGTTCCAAATCATGTGTGGTATAGTTCTTTTCGTGCATTTTCAGTTGACGCGATGCGTAAGCAATAACCTTTTGGCGTTGCATCAACACACAACCTAATCCTTGACGCGAAGCATCACAGTATACCACAAAATCATCTGTACCTTCCGGTAGTGCTAAGATTGGCGCATTGCAGAGCTTATCCTTCAGTATCTGGAATGCTTCTTCCTGTTTGATTCCCCAATCAAACTTCTTATCTTTCTGCGTGAGGAGCGTCAATGGTTGAGCGATCATCGAAAAGTCCTCAATGAACCTTCGATAGTAGCCAGCCAAACCCAAGAATTGTCGAATCTCGGTTGGCATCTTTGGCGTTTCCCAATTCTTAATTGCTTCGATCTTGGTTGGATCCACATGGATTCCATCTCCATTTACCACATGTCCAAGAAATTGGACCTCATGTAGCCAAAATTCGCACTTAGAGGGTTTGGCATACAACTGTTCTTTCTTTAGCAGCTCCAAAATAGCTCTTAGATGCGGCTCGTGCTCAGCCTTTGTTCTTGAATAAATCAAGATGTCGTCGATAAACACAATCACGAACTTGTCCAAGTGCGACTTGCAAACTCTATTCATCAAGTCCATAAAGACTGCAGGTGCGTTTGTCAAACCATACGTCATAACAAGGAACTCGTAGTGTCCATAACGAGTTCTGAAGGCTGTCTTTGGGATACTCTCCCCTTGTATCCTTAACTGATGGTATCCAGATTGAAGGTCGATCTTTGAATAAAAGCTTGAACCTTGCTGTTGGTCGAATAGATCATCAATCCTTGGCAGAGGATATCTATTCTTGATTGTCAGCTTGTTCAGCTCCCGGTAGTTGATGTTTATTTGAAAATCATCATCCTTCTTTTTGACGAGTAGAAATGGGGTTACCCCAAAAGGGAATTTTGGTCTGTTATCTTCCTTCTCTACCCATTTCTAAAACTTCTCTGTCAATCCTTGCATCTCCGAAAATGTAAGTTGCTACGATGCAACGACTACGGGTGCAGTGCCTGGAATTAGATCGACGTGGGATTCGACTAATCGTTGAGGAGACGATTCCGGCAAGTCTTCGAAGAAGACTTCGGGGTATCTTCCAATCACAGGGATATCTTCGAGTTTCGGTTCTTCGGCTTCTTTTTCCACGACATGAGCCAAGAATGCAACACATCCTGTGTGCGAAAATTTTCATGTCTTCTTTGTCTGATAATTCGTAGGAGCGTATCCTGCTCCATGAATCACAATCATTTCTCCGTTCGTCATCGGGGCGCGGATGACAATCTCCACCGGGTTGTTCGACAACCAGTCCATCCCAATTATCACATCGAAGCTTTCGTTAGGCTTGTTCTATCAAGAACTGGGTATCTAGGTTACTTACTACTAAAACAACTATATTTTCTGAAGCTAAAATTTGACAATACTGTCAAATAGAGCATAACATTGACTATTATGAGACGTACCGATATCCACGCTTGGATTCTATCCCCGCTGTTGAGCTTTCATCCACGTGCCTGAGTGTTCTTAGGGCAATACTTCCTGAAATGCCCCACATCACCGCAATTAAAACATGCTTGGCCACAGTCTTGATCGCCAGCTTCCCTGCCTTGATAGTTGTTGTCGTCGTTATTTCCTCCGCGATTTCCGTTACCATCTTGACCTCTATTTCCATGTTTAGTACCTTGCCGACACGTTTCCTTGACATGTCCCACCTTGCCACAGTTACCACATTTTCCATATCTACACCGCCCGTTATGGGGTCGTCGACAGTTGTCGCACTTTGGTAGGATACCCGTGTACTCTTTTCTCTTTTTGGCCTTGTCGTTGCTACTCGACTGGGTACCCCGTTTGAAATTTGCCAACTTCCTCTTGTTGTCCCCAGATGACTCTACATTAGTCTCCTTCTTCTCCTCAGAGGTTGAAAATTTATTCATCCTGATTGCCTCTTCCGTCAAGGCTATACTTAGATTGATGGCCTCAGTGATTATCGCAGGCTTGGAGGAGGTTACCATACTTATGATTTGAGGAGCTAAACCCCAAATGAAGCGCTCGATTCGCTTGTATTCTGGTGTAACCATGTAAGGAACGATACGCGATAGAACTTGGAACTTCTCCACATACTCAGCTATTTTTGGACCTTCCATCTTCAAGTTCCAGAACTCAGTTTCTACCTTCTGGCTTTCTGTTCTCGAACAGTACTTTTTATGCATTAGCTCTTTCAGCTCGTCCCATGATAGAGCATACGCAGCAGCCTCGCCCATTGTCTGAACCTGAAGTTTCCACCATGACAGAGCCCCATCTCGGAACAGCCCGGAAATGTACGTGACCTGATCTTTTGGGGCGCATTTGCTCGCACGCAAAACAGTGTCCGTCTTCTCAATCCAGCGTACGAAGGTTACGGCACCCCCAGTGCCGTCAAAATGTAGGGGCTGGCAGCCTAAGAACTGCTTGTAAGTGCAGCCGTTGGGTGGGTTATTTCCTGAGGTACCTACGTTGCGCTCGGAGTGATGGGCCTCGTATTGTGCGATGACTGCAGCAATGATTCCCTGTAGTTCCGCCTCGTTGGTGGGTATGCGTACATCCCGTCTTGGAGGCATCTTCTAAATGATGATTCACGTAGGTTAGGTCATAATAAGTAGAGTGTACATAAGTATACAACAATATCAACACATAACATCTCATGTTATCAATCACATAACATCTCATGTTACAAATAGATCACCCATATTGATAGCTTCTGTAATGGTTGAGGGCTTTGAGGTAGTAACCATACCCCTGATCTGGGGTGCAAGTGTCCAAATGAATCGTTCAATCCTTTTGAACTCCGGTTTGACTAAGTAGGGGGGCGACCCTAGATAAGTCGTGCGATTGCTGGACAAGTTCAGGAATTTCTGGTTCGTCCATTTTCAAATTCCTGAACTCCCCCTCAAGCTTCTAAATTCCAGTCCTAAAACAACATTTCTTCTCAATCGTTTCCTTGAGCTCGTCCCAGCTCAGTGCATAAGCAGCGTCTGTGCCAAGGGTCTGAACCTGGAGGTTCCATCAAGAGAGTGTGCCATCTAGAAATGTCCCCGAGATATAGGTAACACTCTGTTGGGGCGAACAGTTACTCATTCTTAGAATGGAGTCGGTCTTTTCGGACCAACGAACAAATGCAACGGCGCCTCCTGTTCCGTCGAAGTTCAAAGGCTTGCAGTTCAGGAACTGTTTATAGGTGCAGCCAGTTGGAGGGTTATTTCCAGTAATGCCATCGTTGTACTTAGAGCGGAGGGCTTCATGTCGTGCATTTATCTGTGAGATGCGTTCTTGCAGCTCGGCTTCTGTCCTTGGCAACGTACTGGTGTTTGTGTCACGTCTAGGAGACATTCCCTTTTGTCGAAGTGGTGTGAAGCGGGTTAGACAACGTTTCAATTGTCCATGAGGTGTATATAGCAACATAAGCCATCATGTAATCACCCAATTTCACACGCAAATATACTCACCGTATGAGTGGGGGAGTAAATTTCTGAGCCTTCACATAGGCTTGCCAATTTGGCTTGTTGCTCGTAATAGAATGAACTTGAGGCTACATCGCCTTGGTCATTCGTGTTTAAGTTATTTCCTGCTGCATTGGTTATCATTAGCTTGACCCGCAGAGTCCACCAGGATTCCTGTGCACTACAAATCGTTATTACGTGGGCCCCCGTAATAATAAATTGTCCTGCACAGTTACCCCAAATTTTCTCTCGTCTAAGCAGATGATCAATCAAGGAGCAACAATAGGTGCATTGGTATGAACAGGGTCATGCTCCAATGCGGGGTCAGGAGCAGCGCCTGGCTCAGGGGCCACGGCCGGCTCCGGATCAAAAACTCCATCTCAAGATCAGCTGGATCAACAAACACAGGGGGTTACAGGATCCTCCAAGGGCTGGTCTAAGTGTATGAACTCAAGGTCATGGTCTGGATCAAAACCAGATGGAAAAGCAGGATCAACCTCAATATCGTGATCAAACTCAAAGCTGTGGGCGGGATCCGGTGCAGCTGATGATGCCATATCAGGGTCGGCGTCGTGTGAGTGGTGCTGCATTCCCTGTATGTGCGAAGATGCGGATGTCAGAAACTCAAATGAGTCTGCGATAGGGGAATGGACATGAGTTTCCCCTACAGGAGCGTCCGCATGCAGTAGTCTAATACCAGCAGCAATAGGGCCCTGCCCTCGAATGGGTCCTCCTCCAGTAGATCGTTATCGTCGTCAGAGGCCACGTTGGGAGGGCATATCATCAACAGGATAAGCGGCAAGGGCACAGGAGCAAGGACCACCACGAGTGGCAATTTCCCAACAAGATGGCCATCAGTAGGCTCTGCTACGACTTCAGGCAGCGCACAAAGGGCTGCAAGTCGTCATTGTCTGTGCCGGTAGTATCGGAAATGTACACCTCGTGCTTCGATGAAATTATGTCGTCTGATACTATGGCCATGGGATTCGTAGTGTCCATCTTTCTAGTACATGATGAAAGCATGACGTTTGTAACACAAACACATATACGTATGATAATCAATCATATAATCATATAAACATGTTAGTCAATCAAATAATTCTCCTAGTCTCACTATCTAATTTCTCCCAGTCTTTAAGACTGCTCTATCCTCCACCTCGACCTCTTAGATCGAGCCTCGGTCCCCTTGACCGAGCCTCAGCCTTCATAACTGAGCCTACTCTTCCTAGCCTCACTAGCCAACTACCTCGGTCACCTAGACCGAGCCTCGATCCTCCAGACCGAGCCTCAGCCCTCCAGGCTGAGCCTATAATAAATCAACGTGCTCAACTACCTCGGTCACCTAGACGGAGCCTCGATCCTCCAGACCGAGCCTCAGCCCTCCAGGCTGAGCCTATAAATAATAAAATGTGCTCAACATTTGTTTTTAAAAAGTTTTGGATCTGGAATTAAGTGGTATGCATAACATAAAGATTGATTTATGCAATTGAGTCTTAAAAAATGTGTGGAAAAAAAGCACACACGCCGAGAGAGAATTGTTCTTGCTTAAATGGTTAAATTCATGTAATTTACATGTACGTAAATGCTTGTGTAAATGATTACATCATATGTAATCTAGGTGGTTACATACTTGTAGTTTACGAAGTTACACATACATAAAACAGTTGTTTACTTGTTTGTGTTCTTCTCATAGATTTTCTATTTTGTTTAACACAATATACAAAAAATTGTTCAACTTAGAACGCTTGATGATGAAAAAAAAAATTTGGAAACTTTTTAAATTGTAATTTAAGAGAAAGAGGAGATGAAAGAGATAGAGAGAGAAGAGTGAATATAAGAAATCTAATGGTGATTTCTTTTTGTTAATAATAAATTTGGATCACTGACAGACTATTAGACTATCAACGTGTCATCAGCGGAATCACTCGATCATATCCATCTTCACTAGACAATAATGTCTATACACCAATTCAGGAGAAAACCCAATAAATCAGAGAAAACCCATTTGTAGGAAACGACCCTAGGACCCAATGGTACCTAAGCCTTATCCCGCTCTGAAAATACCACTAGGCTATAATGTCAATAGGCATTTGATAGTGATTTCTAAAACTGATATATTTATTCTACCTGGTTTCCACATTATATTCTCAATTTAATCTTTAAGTAGTAGAATTCTCTTGTGCGTTGCGGTGAGAATTTGGTTGCGTTGTAGTGTTAACTTGTTTTAAATGATTTTATCATATGTTTCAAAAGTTGTAAGACTATGCGTTGTGGTTTAACAATAAAATGCTAGTTAAAGCGTTACATCACTGTCACGTAGGTAGTGGGGCTTTAACTAGAGCTGTTCACGAGCCGATCCGAACCAGCTTTAACTAGTGCACCCTTTAGCTAACGTGATTGTCACACCCTGGCTTTGCGGAAGCGTGGTTAATTTGGTGTGACTTCTTAATACCATAGCTTAACCATAACAAAGCTATATGAAATAAAACCATGCAAGATCATCCATTTAATTAAGTTTTGAAAACCAAATACAACAACATTGTCTTAACAATCACAAACATCAACATGACATAAACACAGTTTAAGGATTGTGACTTGTCCAGGAAAGAGTCACATTTCCCCAAACCCGGATGACCTTGTAACTAGTGCAGCGGGAAAACGTGTCATACCGCGCCAGATCCTTTAATTCCCTGAAATACATGTAAGTTGAAAAATCAACAATAATGTTGAGCGAGTTCATGTGTTTAGTATGTGCGCGCGAATAAACCTTTGTAATCATTGCAAGTATGAATGTTTTGTAAACTCTGGTATGAAAGCAAATAAGGAAACATATCAGTTATTGTGTATCCACATGGTCCAACCTGCGGGCGCATGGGAGGGGATAGGACAAGGTCACCACATGGTCCAACCTGCGGGCGCATGGGTGGTGTTACGACAAGGTCACCACATGGTCCAACCTGCGGGCGCATGGGTGGTGTTAAGACGGGGTCACCACATGGTCCAACCTGCGGGCGCATGGGTGGTGTTTGTTATGCTCAAATAGGCCTATCACTTGTATCCCTCGATCGTACTACGAGGACTAATGTTCTTAAGGTTTCACCTACCCAATCACATAACCTAACAGTTCCTTCCTTAGCTGACCATACCATGTAAGAAACATTCGTAATCATAGTAACATGTATTTCACCCCCGAAGTTATAAAACTGAAAACAGTTAAGAGAAAAGGGGGACATGAACTCACAGTGAAGCGTCTCTACCAAGTATCTCCTGCTCACGCAGCTGTGCGACGACCTACAGGTGCTAATTTCTATTAGACGGACGGCCGTGCCTTAGCTTTATAGTTTAAGTCTTTGGGAAATAGTTAGACAACTATTTCGTGTTTACATTCTGTATATACTTGGTAGTTAATCTCCTTCCCAAGGATGGGGGATTCAATACATGTGCGTCCAAATTATATCATTAAGTCTCACTTAATATGTATATATTTCCAATTTCACATAATTTTTCTCCAATAATACGTTGTCAAAATACGCGTTCATAAATATTTCCGTAAGTGCGTAAGTTACGTTTAACAATCGAGTGGTAATATAATTACCGATGTAACTTATATATTTATGGTGAAAGCGTTCGTATTATTTTGGATCCATTAACATTCGGTAGTATTATTTTTATCCTAAAAATAATACTAGTATTTTCACAAAATAATCATAAACACATGACAAGTGTCGTTAAGAAAAATATATACTAAATATATATTTATCGCGTTTCAATTTGTGAAATTCCCACCTCCGATATTTTATAAACAAAGTCGTGGCGAAAACAAGTCGAAAAGTATTTCTAACACTTATTGTGAAAATAGTTCTAAGTGCTAGGTTTTTGGAAAAATTTCGCCAGAGTTTCCTCTGTAACTGGAGGTGGCCACGCTTTCAAGCGTATCATTTTCTTTAACAAATCAACTCAACAATTTTCTTTATTTGATCAGAACAACTTTTCTCACAACAACTAATCAACATATGCGTAAACTTCCAAAAATTACATGAACTTGTAGTTTTCCCAAAACTGTGGTGTAAATCCCCTTAAATTTAGTAGATCTTCATATAAGGTAATTTGATCTTGTAAAAACCTTGTTTTTAGAGAAAATCCATCTTTACAATTTTCTAGTCTCCTTTTACAAAAAACTGTTATTTTGTCGGATCTTTTCATTTCACAAGTGTTTACACACTTGTGGTTTATAAAAATCATGCTTGTTAATGTAAGATCTATCTTTTAAAATACATGATTTCTTTGATACGTGGTTCTTTGAAAATACCACTTGTAGATACGTAGATCTACTAGTTTTAAACACTATTCCACAAGTAAAACATTTTTACACAAGTTCATGATTCGTGTGTGGTAGAGTTTCACCTTTTAACCCTTGTATTATTCAAAACAAGCTTATGTTAAGATCCATGATCTTACCAAACCGGGGTAAACGATGATCCGAGCTACCACATCATAGATCGGGCCTAAATAATCATACATTTCGAATACTACATCATTTACACAACATATGAGTTATTAACCACCATTTTTAGTGTTTTAAGTAGACTTTAAAGCATCAACTTGCATGTTAACGAGTTTTAACCGATACAAATCCTTTTAACCCCTTTAGATTAGTTCAAGAAGGTGTTTTAAGCATTATACCTCTAGCTCGAGGCTAGGGAAGAATCTAAGCGAAAAACGGTTGGATAAAACCAATGTAGTGAGGTCCTTCGCCTTCCGATTGCACCAAGGTTCCTTATACGCGATCCTTAACACTTGTAGAGGATTGGAATGGCTTGAACAAAATCGAAAATGGATGGTGTGTGGGGCTTGGATCTCGGCCGAAAGGTAGTAGAGGAAGAGAGAAAGAGTGGATTTGTTAAGTGGTGAAAATGAATATGGTGGACATAAACTTGAACTTATAGACAAATTTCTAATGTGTTTAACCATTGGGTTTTATGTCTAATTGATATTAGACATGTGGGATTTAAATAATCAATAAGTACAAAAGGGTGTCCCCTCTAGTTTGGGGCCGGTTAGCAAGGGGGGGGGGGGTCTTGGTCCGATTCCAACTAGTTAGTTAGGTCTTAGTTAGGTTAAACCAAGTTAGTTAAGTGTTTAACTTGGTTACTTGTGTATAGTGTGTTACAATGGGTGTTAGGGTACTCAGGGACCCTAACTGGCTCAGAAAAAGATATATAATGAAAATAACAATATTTTCAGGTTCCGGGTAAAGTCCGGTTGTTCGGTTGGATAGTAATCCGTTAAAGTGCTTAACAAAGCTTTAAAGTGTCGTTATTAACATTTTTAGTGACACAACTTATTTCCGACACTTTGGAAAGTGTCTAGTAATATTTTCCCCATGTTTTGGCACTTTACTAGTTAGTTAGAAGCTGGGTTGTTATGTAAAGTGCTGAGTTTTGTACTTAGAGTACGTTTTAGGCACATCCGGTCATTGTATCTTATTCCGAGAGACGCAGTTTTACAATCCTTGTATCCCTACACTCACCACTAGTGTAGCAAAATATTTCTGGCTCATACAGGCCTTAGAGGCAGTGTTTGCCTGATGCTGGCTTTATCAGCATGTTCGATAGGTTATCCGCTATTGTGCTACTGTGCTTTTTGTGCATCATGTTTGTCACTAAGGTTCAGTATGTAAATAATGTAGTGACGATAAGTAAAGTATGATGCAAGTAAGTACATGTATCAGTAATCAAGTAGCAGTTTATCAGCTAGTTCAAACAAGCACAGTAATTAAGCAATAATTAGTTATTAATTAAGTTGTACGGATACCTGGTTTAGTGAGGGTTGTCACAGTGATAGGGTTTAACTAAACTTCAGTTATGTTTCTTTTTAAAATATATTCCTTTAGTTAAAAATAATAATTTTAAATAATAAAACACAAAAATAAAATAAAATACTATAAATTATTTTTTACAAAACAAACTACTAAAAAATACAATTATTCTATTCGTCGTCATGGCTATTCAACCATATATGTTGTACCAAATCTAATCGAAGATTTAATTGTGTCTCCCTATGTCGTATTTTCATTAAAATAGTTGATTTCTCATCGTTTTTAGGTAGTGGGGCGACGATTGGACATCATCGTAAATGTCTTAACAAATGGCTTTGACGGAGTCCTCTAGGATCATATTATGTAAGATAATGCAAGTATACTAACTTTTTCTTTTGTTGTATACGTGCCAGTTGATATAGTGTAATACCACTTCACCGCTTCTTTAATAACCAAAATGTTCGTTCGACATCATTTCTTGATGACTCATACAAACGCTTATCATCATCTAGGCATGAAAGAGTTTACACCAATGTGGTGTCACACCCTGCTAGTAGCGGAAGCGTATTGTGTGTGACGTAAGAAAGGTAATCATTGCATCCAATAAAGTAAACATAATAAACCAACAACGATGCCATACATATACTGATTTAATCCAAGGTTTACAAGTTTCCAAAATAGTTTCAAGTTTCAACAATGTTTACAACGTCAAACATAACATAGTTACCAAGTTATATTACACAACACAAAAGATTGTTTTTGACATAAAACATATCGAGGTTTTGTCCCCTATATACCCATACGAAGTTGGGATATAGAAGACAAATCCTCCAAAAGCGGCTATCGTTGTCATTAACATTCCCGTTTCCCGTAGTGTATCACCGGCTCAAGACTTGTTTCCTGAAATACTGTTGGTGCATTCATCTGTCGTCTTCGTCTTATGTCGAGTCTCAGTCTCGTTGCGGATATGAAAGAGGATGATGTCACCATCTTTGATGATGACATCATAATGGTGAAGTCATCATTGCATCATCTCATATGAGACAAAATAGATTGCATGTATATTAGTTGGTAATTTCGCTCAAACATGCATTTTATTCATGATTTCGCTGATGTGTCAACAACAGGTTTCGCTTATATGGTTGTTGTGAGATTTCACTTATATGTCATGTTCATATAAGCGAAATATGTTGGCCTATATATAGCATGTAAGAGCGAAACCACATAGATAGATAGAACATAGTTCTAGGTGTTGTCTTCCGGTGAGCCACGAAGTGCTGCCGAAGTGTCGTCAGGTTGTAAACGTTATCCAGATCAATAATATCGACAGTTTATAGTGAATACTTGTTGAATTGTACTCGGTTTGTCTGTTTCCGCCGTTCAAACTGAGATAAACTCTTCTAAGTGACTCGTTTAGGTCCGAATACGATCCTACAAGTGGTATCAGATCCAGTGAAGAAGAGTTCTATTCAATTCAGCCGATAATTCTGTTTCTACACCACTCTATTTCGAAAATCAAAACTTTTTACGGTCAGAATCGGTTTAAATTCACACAGTGTACTCGTAATCATGTTTTAGTAAATCCTTAGAAGTTTCAGAGCTAAAATCGAATTAAAAACTTGAATTTTGAGGGTTTCGCTCCAAGTGACTCGTGCAAAAAGTGACGTCATCAGTTAGTTTCGCTCATACAGACACTTTGGTATTTCGCTCTTGTGACACTCAAGGTTTCGCTTTTGTGAACATAAGGTTTCGCTCTTGTGTCATCATATCAGAGGTTTCGTTTATTAGTCACCTCCACTCCTGAGTTTAAGTGATTCCGCTCTTAGTTACCAAATAAGTTTGATTCAGTTCCAAAATTGTTTTTCACGAAGAAAAGTGCTTTGATTTGTGTGAAACATTTATGGTTGCATGTGAAATATCTCGAGAACATAAGAATTTTTGATCGGATCTTAGTCATTGTCGGTTTGCATGTGAAAGAGTCAGATTGATTTTGTTCAAAGAATTGCATGTGATGTTAACATTTGTCGGTTGCATGTAATCCAAGTTTGCATGTGATAAATTTGCATGCTCTAGATATAAGTGTTGTCGGCCATTTTGATTCAATCCATGTGATCATAAATGAGTTACAGTTGAAAGGTGAATGACATCGAGAATCTGATTCAACTTTCTTGGATATTGTGTTTAATATTCAGTCTATCAAAATTGTTGGCTGCACTATAGTCAAGGTGTTATTCAAAGTGTAATTTGGAAGTACTCAGCCCATGTGATTTTGTTTTGTCATCGGCCCAAGTTTAAACATCTACCAAGCAGCCCAATCAAATTAATTTGTTACTTGATATGTGTTAAGTGTTTGCAGCCCATGTCAATAATTCTGCCCATGTGATTCATTGCTTGCGACACATTGAAAGCCCATTTTGACGGCACAATCTAGTTCATTTAGTGTCAAACATTTCATACAAAGGTCAAGTTTACGAGAGTTTCGGTTGTCAGATCCATTTCACCGGCCCATGTGACTTGAATTAGTGTCAGTTACACAAAGTTGGTTTCGGATCATTCACTCAGTCTGCACGATTTGGAGTTTAGTCAGTCTGTGAGTCTTCGACACGAGTCCACAAATCTTCGACACGAGTCTTCAATTGATTTCATCAACACATTTTTACGTGTTCAGTTCGTTTAAACTGATAGTTTTGTTTGTAGTCAGGTATTTTACAAGCTCATTTGAAAATTCGAAACATGGAGAACGAGTTCTGCAATGCTTTTGCTAGTCTTGTTACAATTACTCAGAGTACATTGCTTGAAAATGAAACGGGAACATCACAGAAACTGCCTAAGCTCTTGGATATTGATGATTACAATGCATGGTCTGAACGGTTTGGGAATTGGGTTGAAGCTTATCATTTGGATGCTTGGGAACACACTGAAGAACCATATGTTAGACCCACAACGAATAATATTCAGCAAACAATTAGAGAAATGAGTACGGAAGATAAAAAGAAATATCGAGATGAGAAATTGATGGTGAGTCTGCTTCAGCAAGCGATAAAAGAAGATATCTTGATACTGCTTCAACATGATGGAACTGCTTATTCAATTTGGACAGAATTGGAAGCAAAATTTGTTGGAAGTGATGATATGCTCAAAAACAAGATGTCTCTCATGAAGAAAGAGTTTGATTTATTCTGTGGTTTAAAATCTGAAAACACCAAGCAAATAATTGATAGATATTGTAACTTGGTGAGAAATATGACAAAACTTGGTATTAAAAATGATACTGATGAATTGATTGAAAAACTTGCAGATGCACTACCTCATGAAACTTGGGGAACGTTTCTGATGATGCTGAGATCCAACAGAAAAAGATTACAAAAATATGACACTGGGAGATTTCATCAAACATCTGGAAGCTCAAGAGATGGAGCAAAGGAAGATAGCCAGGATGAAGAACTACGATGGAGAACAAGATATCAGCTTGTATTACAAAGGTGGTGTCAACGAAAAGTCAAAATTTTCTCCAAAAGTCGAAACTGCTTACAGTGTGAGAGGTTCTTCTGAAAAGAAATCATCCCAGGGATCAAGCAGCACAAGATTTTCATCATTTGATCCAAACATTTCAGCAACAAAGAACGGAAGAAAACTTCAATGCAATATTGTTCTAAGTCTTGAAAATGATCAAGATTATACTGAAGAGGTTGCTAAAAATCAAATGTCTTTGTTGGGAATGGTGTTGGAATCCTATAGTAGTTTTGTGGCCAGAAAGATCGGTAATCCAATGCTCACAAAAGAAGATTACGATCAAATCGATGCTGAGGAAATGGAATTGATAGACATTAAATGGTGCATGGCCAGCGTGTTGAGAAGAGCCGAAAAGTTTAAACAAATTACAGGCCGAGATGATTTTCGTGAGGCTCATGTTTCAACTTTAGGCTTTGATAAATCTAAAGTTACATGTTTTAGTTGCAGGGAAAAGGGGCATTTCAAGAGGGAGTGCAAAAATCGTGAAGCTACTAGAGCCCATAATCCTTTTGGAAACAACAATTATCACAAAAAGGCGATTTATCATCAAGTCACACCACCAGCATTAAATCAGGCACAAACTGCACACGGAAGAGATGTGATTGAAGGGTCAAAAAGAGCGTGTATAGTTAATCAGGGCAAGTATGATAATTTTACTTGGGATAAATATCTTCCAAAAAACAGTAAAGTGTGTTTGGCGGAACAAGATGATGAAAAGTTGGCTGAAGGTTTCAATTGGGACAATTTTTGCCCAGATCAAGAACTTATAGCCAAAGAGATGCCCAAAGACACTTCAAATGCTAAAGCTCTCATTGCAAATGCATACGATTTGAAATGTGCCGAAAAGTGCAGAAAAGTAATGGAAGCTGCTGAAGCAAGACGGAGAAAGCTTGAAGAAGAGGAAGAAGAGGAAGAGAGATTAAAAGCTGAAGCTAAAGCTGAGAAAAAAAGAAGAGCTGAATTTTTACAATCAAACCGAACAGTCAAAGAGGTTCCTGAATTTGAAGTCAAAGTTGATGCAGAATCTGTTAAAGTTCCTGAAAAGTGCATGAACTGTGATTCTTTAATCAAGCAGAACAATGAGTTGTTGCACAACATAAACAGATTGAAAGAATCCTATGATACATTGAACAGAGAAATTAACAAGTATACTGATACAAACGGTGAACAAGTTGTGGCAATGAATACGCTGAAGAAAGCGTACCTGAGACGGCTTGATGATGTCAACTTTCACATAAAGAAGTGTGCTGATCTGGAATTAAAGTTGGCAACACAAAAGATAGAAACTGAAAGAGTCAACAAGTTATTAGAAAGTTACTCATGTTCTACTTTTGTTGTTGACAGGATTTATCCGGTTGTGGAGAATTTGAAGACTTTTGAAGAAGTGAAGACTTCAGAAGGAAAGAAGTCAGAGACAAGAAAAGATGATGAAGTGAAGATTACTGGTGAGAAATCAAGTGTTGTCTATAACAAATGTCCACCCCCGGTCGAAAATGGATATTTGTCTCGAAATCCAAATTTCGAAAGAGTCGAAAAGGCAATTAACTTACAGTGGGAGTCTGTGTCGTCAGATAACTTACCAGAAAATATTGATGTTATGTTCACATCTTCTGACACTGATCATGAGTCCGAGTTGATTAAACGTGTGGTCGATCAGGTGTTAGATAAAGATGACATAGAGGAGTCAAAACCGGAGTCCAAATCCGAGTCAAAGTCTGGATCCGACAAGTCAAAGTCAACAATCCAAAAGGACAAACGGGTTTATGATAAGAAATTTTTGTTTTCAAAATCTAATTTGAATGACGAATCATTCAAAGTGGCATATACTTTGAAAGATTCTGACAAATTATATTCTGATGAAGCTTTTCCAATAAGAAGTGTAAGATTTGAAATGATTCAAAAGGTTTTCAAAATTACAGAAATTAATATTTCTGAAATAAAAGATTTAAATCTTATTGGAAAACCTAAACAATACACTTCAAGAGATCAACAAAGATTTAACAAGAAAATGGGTTACAATTGTGGTTATAGTTTCCAAAAGAAACCAAACCATAATCGTAGTTACAAAAAGAAAGGATTAGGTTTTATTCAACCGAAAAATTATAAAAATGAAAAATTTTATAAACCAAAAACTGTGTTTGTTTCAGGGAAAACGACAGAGGCTGAGAAAGAACAAGTATTCAGAAAACAGACTAATCAGGAATTCATTGCCAAGAAGCAAGAAGAACTGAAGAAGAATGTTGTTCCAAAGAAGATTGAAAAGAGAACCTGTTTTTTTTTTTTTTGTCACAAAGATGTGTAATGAATAGAGAATGAAATGGAACAAAATTTATTGAACAAATGATGTGCGATGAGGAGGAGATAAGCAATTCGTGAGTATGTTGGATCCTAAATTTGTTGAATTTTAAGAGAGAGAATGAAACCATGATTTAAAGGAGATCTTATAGGGGAGTTTACAGAAAGAGTTAGGTTAAAATTACTATATTACCCATTTTATTTTAATTCAATCTCCTTAGTATTCTATTTATTTACATATCTGCCATTACTCTTTTGAGCCATTGATCATATCATTGAATGGTCTTGATGGGTTCTGTAAGTTCTGAAAATATATAGGGTTCTGAAATGATCCTGGCCCTATATATATATAGAGAGAGAGAGAATCCATCAAAGTGTATATATTATGTGTTATGTGTGTATATTTAGACATTATATATATATATATATATATATATATTTATAAGTTTCATTTTTAACTTTTAAAAACCATTATAAGTGATTTAGAAACTTACTTATATGTTTAATACTTAAACTGTTTCGAAAAAGTTTGTTTAACCATGATTAAAATCCTTAAGTGTGATTAGCCTATTTAATCACACTTTAACCCCTATTTAATCACGATTATGATTTTAGAAAATTTCGCCATAGTTTCCCCTAAACTATGACGTTTTCCACGTTTTCAAAACGCGTTTAAGTCATTAATCAATTTTCTAAATCATCATCAATTCATCAAGTTTCTCCACAAATCATTTTACAAGCAATAACCACATACTTTCACCTTCAACTTTTCATGAGCATATTTCTTATACACATTTTTCAAGGTTTTAAAATAATCCATTTTTCAAGTTCATCTTTTATATAAACTTGGTTATGCTAATACTTATATTTTAGAAATCCCTAAAATCCTATATCTTTCAAGATCATCAAAAATATTAAAACTTTTATGGACTTCTTTTTACCACCATGTTTATGTAACTTGTTTAAAAATCAAGTTTACTAGCTTTCAAGATCAAGTTTCAAGTTCACAAGTGATATGTCTTTCAAGAACCAAGAATATGATTTATGTACATACTACATGAAGCTCATGAGTTTTTGAAGGTGATGATTGTAGGAAATGGGTCACAATTTTATTAATAAAACTAATAAAAAAATAAAGATACTCTTTTTAAACATTTTGGAAATTGTAGTACATGAACCGTGTACAAATTCAAACGAAATTAAATATGAACTACAACATATTTAATAAAACAATCGATTCAAACCAATATCTTCAAAAGATAAAGTCTTCAACTTGATCTTTAATCGCGCCTACTTGTATGGGTCGTTGTGTTTTCAGTCTGTTGTGTAGGCTTCAACGAGGTCTTGAACCACATTTTCTTGTACAATGATTTCCTACAAAAAGATCAAACAAATATTGACGGTTGTGGCTGAGGCACGTGTTCAACACGCTTCCCTTAAAACAGATTCCGCGCCTCTACTAAAGACGACGCGTCTGTCTCTTAGGGTACAACAGCCGAAGCAGTTTGTACTGCCAGAGAAGGTCACGTGCCCGAGGTTAAACCGGATAAAAACATAGTGTTAGACCTTTTGGAAATTAAGAATAGAATTGTAGTTGAATCATGTAGAGAAACTTATCTCTATATGTTCCCAACATATGGGTCATCAAGTACTTCTTCTTCAAGGACTCTACATTCATATCTTTTTGTCTCTTTCTTGTATTCTTACTCTTGTAGTTTTATATATGAAAACCCCTCAAGCTAGGCACATAGCCTACTTTTAATACAAAAGATATGGGGTAGAGAAAAGTCTCACTTAATTAGAGATTTATTAGAGACATAAACTCTAATAAAAAACTCATAAATTGACATAAAAACTATACTTAAGAGTTTATGTTCCATATGAAGAGTCTAGTACTTAATTAGAGACATAAACTCTAATAAAAACTAATAAATTGACATAAAAACTCTACTTAAGAGTTTATGTTCCATATGAAGAGTCTAGTACTTAATTAGAGATTTATTAGAGACATAAACTCTAATAAAAACTAATAAATTGACATAAAAACTCTACTTAAGAGTTTATGTTTCATATGAATAGTCTAGTAAATAATTATAATTTCAATAAATTATAATCTCACTAAATTAATATCAGCTATGCCCCCATAGTGACCACTCTACTTAAATTATAATTTCAAAATCATTTACCACATAATATGCTTAGCCTCACAAATTGTCACTGAATTTCATAGGAATGAACTATGACGTATTTAAACACTCTTTTATCATTTAGGGAGTATATATAACCATATATACTAACTTATGCATATCAGCTATGCCCCCATAGTGACCACCCTTAGGCATATGAATTTGTTATCCTATTGAACTTAGATCTTGGGATCTCCAGTCAACTAAGGTAGGTTTCCTTCACAAACCCTTTTTCCATGGGCTTTAGTCTCATTCCACAACTTGATCTCTAATAAATCCTTAGGTTGTTGGATCCATAACATTATCTTTGTCTTTTACAAGTCACTAAAGATAACTTTTCAGTTGAGATCAATTGTCATCACGTGTTCGTAACTCGAAAGTTAACATTGCCTATTGTCAACTTCTAAGACTATAACCTCAGTGGTCACCTGAATCTGGTTATAATATTTGTCTTAGAATGATACATTTATCATTTAAGGCAAACACATCTCCATTATGCACTACGACATTTGTGTCCTCCACTTAGTCGTCTATTTGCAATGTTAGATTGGATTACAAAATCCTTATTGCCAAAAACAAATGCAGGACACCCCCACATTGAAGTGTTATTGGATAACATCTAGATGGGTTAATGAGAACCATTTCTACATACCCTTATAGGGTTGTTTCTTAAATGGATCCTCCCCCACATTTCTTGCCATTTGATCAACATTTCCGTAACACTACTTATGGCGACATTTATACACATATGATTGAACAAGATCAACATCATTGTATCAGTGAATTCAACTCATATTGCATTAGCTTACATAAGCTTCCGAGCTGACCAAAGCAACACATGCCATTGTCATAAGTTTGTCACCAACTTAGAATAATTCTAATTTAACATCTAGAATAAGCTTAGACAATGAGTTCTCCTCATCCAACTTAGAATAATTCTAATTTAACATCTAGAATAAGCTTAGACAATGAGTTCTCCTCATTAGGTTTTCGAACAAACTCTTAAAAAGTTACATGTCTTTTCCTTATAATGAATGAAAAGTTCTCCCTCAACTTTGTCTATACACAATTTTTTTTTTTTGTGTTCATACACATTTGAATGTTTAGAGTTAATTAGCCTTCGTCAAGACCCATAATTAACCAAGTACAAGTCTAGCATGCTTTACACTACAATACTTTAGCATGTGAACAGAAGATGCATCATTCTGATTCTTCACATCCCTAAGGATATCATAATATCACTTTGCAACATTCATCCCTTGTTAAGACAAAATAATGAGACTTATTCATAATCCTAAAATATCAATATTTAGGAAGGTCTCACAAATTATTGTATATAACACATAGCTAAATTTTATCATTCATTTAAAGAACATAGCTTGTTTACCTTTGATCTCCAACACTTTACCATTGACTCATAAGGACTTAAACATAAGTCTTAATCCAAGTCACTTGGTGAACACATTCATCACCAACAAGATGAATGTTCCTCGTCTACAATCACTATTATGTGTGACATAGAGTCAACTAGATTGACACTCAACAACATGGCATTCATAATTTTGCCATTAGTGATTTGCACACAATTATTGTTATTCATTAGGAGATATGTATATTTAGGATGCTCTCCCAAACGAAGTTAAATCTCCATATAGTTCTAACAATAATCAAGTGGTAGACGCATCTACATGTAGATCACTTGTAACAAATCTCGCAGGATTTATTATTCACACTTGTGAATTTTCCAAAGACTTTTAACGAAGTATGTCGACATGAATCTCGTTTGTGTATTTCATCTCAATGCACTCAGTACGTTCTTTCATTATTCTCTCATGATGTGGTTACACATTTGATGTCTCGTCTTTGACATTTAGTCAATGCAACAACTCTTAAATTGTTTATGTCCAAGAATTTTCATGTACTATCCGTTTAAAACCATATTCTGTTAAACAATGTATAACTGGTGTCATAATTATTTTCACAAAAATAATTTATACGTCACACATATTAGTGATTTGTTTCTTTGTAAAAAATTGCATGTGTTATCCGAAGATATTGAACACAAAACAATAAAATACATTGGAAATTAAATCATAAGTGCCGAACACTTTTGAAATTTAAACGGAACTATAGATGATATGTAGACATCAAATATCAAAGTTCTTTGATCCTCAACACTTTATAATCTGACCGAAAACTTCTCAACAATATCGTCTATGGCATATCTTGAGGTACTCCCTCAATAAGACTCCATGCACTTGTAAGTACAAGTTCTCAATTTCATCTTGAAACTTTAAACTTAGAAAATTATGCTCAAAACAACACCAAGTTGTTGACTACATTTATGTAGTAAACTTGAACAATTAAATTTGTTCACAACAACACCAAGTTGTTTTTTCACCAAATAAATGACTAATTAAGTGTCATCAAGAAGCTCTACTCAAGAGTTTCTCTTTTATTCACCACATGCTACTTCTAGTAAGAGTGGCGATCCATTTGAATTATCAATGTTATGAAAAACTTTGTTTTAAAAATTATTCAAAACAATTTTGCGATATACAATATTAATAATATCAATTAGGGTTATGAAAACATATATCAAAACCCAAAATATCAAATGGTTTTATATTGTTTAGTCTTACTACACATGTACTAAACATTTTCTAACACACATGTTAGAAAAAAAATGTTATAACGAGCACATTATAGAATCGAACGCTTACATAAAACATTTTTCAAATATATATTTTATAAAATAAACCATTTCTCATCATTTTTAATGCATACATAGGCAATTAAATGTTTACATAAAACATTTCTGTTCATTATGAACAATCTCTAACCTTGTATTCGTGATACACATTTTCTAACACACGTGTTAGAAAATTTAAGTCATTTTATGTATACAAAACATGACCAAATTAAAGAATTAAATGTCATCACTAAAACTCATCAAATGTCATCAATAAAATTGTACTTAAGAGTTTCACCATATGAAGAGTTAAGAGTCTCAATAATTATAGACTTAAACTCTAATAAAACTAATCAAATATCATCAATAAAACTCTACTCAAGAGTTTCACCATATGAAAAGTTAAGAGTCTCAATAATTATAGACTTAAACTCTAATAAAATTCATCAAATGTCTTCATTAAAACTCTACTCAAGAGTTTCACCATATGAATAGTTTAATTAGTAATTATAGTTTCACTCAAATGGATTTAGAAATCACAAATTAAAGTTGGTGATAATTCCCACACAACTACACTATCATTTTATGGTGATTTAATTCTTGAAGCCAATCAAACATCAACTTCAATGTATCATCTTTTATTTCTAAATCATACAAAGCATTAAAAACAATGCTACAACAAATTACTTATATAAATGTTTACATAAAACATTTCAAAGCATTTGTATTTTAACCATTTTTAACAATCATGTTAAAATAAAAGTAATTCTAACCTGCACGTTAGAAATATTAACATTTCCACAAAATGTTAATTCGACTTGCTAAAAACACATATATGGTTCAAATGAATAAGTCATTTCTAATACACACGTTAGAAACTAAACAATTAAAAAATTGCTTCCAAACTAACGCTTTTCATGAACGTTTCTAACACACACGTTAGAAGACAAATGATTACAAAAATCATTATAAGACTTATTTGTTCATATCAACCCATGGGTGGATTCTACTTTAAATAGAGACTTAATTAGAGACATAAAACTCTAATCAAGTAACATAAAACTCTTATTTAAAGACATAAAAAACTCTACTTAAGATAATTTAACGTTTACAAAAAACGCATGGTTTACACCAATAATTCCGGTCTAACACACATGTGAGGGAATTTAACGTTTACAAAAAAAACGTATGGTTTACACTAATAAACCCGATCTAACACAAAAGTTAGAAAAATTAACGATTCCCAAAATCGTTTCAAAACAAACGTTTGAACCAAAACTATTCGTTTTGTACCACGGTATAGGATTTAATATTGTATCTCAATCTTAAGAAATCCAAACACAACAAGTTGTACTACATACATATTTCCCAAAAAAAATATTTATAAGATCATAATCTCTAAAAATATTTTTTTTATTATAAATCTTTTCGTGAACCCAAAATCCTTATAAATAAAGTTTTAACATTGTAGCAAAAATCTCACGAAATTCTGTTTTAAACTTGTAGGAAATGGGTCACAATTTTATTAATAAAACTAATAAAAAATAAAGATACTCTCTTTAAACATTTGGGAAATTGTAGTACATGAACCGTGTACAAATTCAAACGAAATTAAATATGAACTACAACATATTTAATAAAACAATCGATTCAAACCAATATCTTCAAAAGATAAAGTCTTCAACTTGATCTTTAATCGCGTCTACTTGTATGGTTCGTTGTGTTTAAGTCTGTTGTGTAGGCTTCAACGAGGTCTTGAACCACATCTTCTTGTACAATAATTTCCTACAAAAAGAACAAACAAATGTTGACGGTTGTGGCTGAGGCACGTGTTCAACACGCTTCCCTTAAAACAAATTCCGCGTCTCTACTAAAGACGACGCGTCTGTCTCCCAGGGTACAACAGCCGAAGCAGTTTGTACTGTCGGAGAAGGTCACGTGCCCGAGGTTACACCGGATAAAAATATAGTGTTAGACCTTTTGGAAATTAAGAAGAGAATTGTAGTTGAATCATGTAGAGAAACTTATCTTTATATGTTCCCAACATATGGGTTATCAGGCACTTCTTCTTTAAGGACTCTACATGCATATCTTTTTGTCTCTTTCTTATATTCTTACTCTTGTAGTTTTATATATGAAAACCCCTCAAGTTAGGCACATAGCCTACTTTTAATACAAAAGACACGGGGTAGAGAAAAGTCTCACTTAATTAGAGATTTATTAGAGACATAAACTCTAATAAAAAACTAATAAATTGACATAAAAACTCTACTTAAGAGTTTATGTTCTATATGAAGAGTTTAAAATTAGAGATTTATTAGAGACATAAACTTTAATAAAAACTAATAAATTGACTTAAAACTCTACTTAAGAGTTTATGTTCCATATGAAGAGTCTAGTACTTAATTAGAGATTTATTAGAGATATAAACTCTAATAAAAACTAATAAATTAACATAAAAACTCTACTTAAGAGTTTATGTTTCATATGAATAGTCTAGTAAATAATTATAATTTCAATAAATTATAATCTCGCTAAATTAATATCCATTCATAATATCTAAATTTCCAACAATGATCTTATATGATTTAAACATTTACATGTTTAAATCATATATTCAAGTTAGCATAACAAGATCATCATACATATGAAATACTACACTAAACAAACATCAAGCTCATAATATGATCACACTTTTAAACTTATGTATTCTTGTTTAGTTTAGAGACTTTGATGATTTCTTTTATGATTTTCAAGATGAATAATACTTGTACTTTTGAACTACATAATATAAGAACTTCAAAATATAAATAAGAAGCTTACTACTAGCACTAGACTATGGATGATTCTTATGAACAAGATGATGATGAGAAGATGAAGATTGAAGCTCCAAATAATGAGAAATAAGCTCCTAAAATGCTTCCATGGTTGCAACACTTTTAGATCATCTTAGTATGGATTTGTGGGGCTTATTTTGTGAGCTTGGGAAGATGAAAATGGTGATGTAAAGGGGGTGTAAGGCTGCCGAAAATAAGAGAGAAGGAAAGAAAGTGTTGGTGAATCTTTTGAGTGTGAAAAATGATAAGAAATATAGTGTAGGTTCTTAATAATTATTCATGCTCATGACAAGTCTTCTCAAAATCTAATACACCACACCATTTTATCCATAATCCATCATTATAATCCAAGTTGGGGAAATCTTGTGGGGCCCTTTGTATGACCGAATTTGGCAAGGGGGGAAATAAAATAAATTTTTTTTATAAAAGGTGTTAACTATATAGATTTTTAGGTGTTTAATTAAGTTTGATAATTTGGGATTGTCTTGCATCATTAAGGGGGTAATTAAGGGTTTAAGATACTAAGTGATATTAACTAGTTCACTAGTCTAGTTGGTATTGGTTTATGACGGTAAAAATACCACTAGTTCGCTCATCGGTTCGATACCGGGTGGTATACGAAAAGTACTATATAATACCGGGAACTATGGTTTTAATTCACCATCGAAACTATGGTGTTTATTTAGGGTGCTTACGATGCCAAAATATGGTTAACTAATTCGCTAGACTAGTGTAACTTGTATTTTGATACCTTAAATGCTTTTCGTTTAGGCGTCGGCTAGTTAACGGCACTTTGCGCCGCACCGACGAAGCTTTGCCGCAAGTTGTTATTCCACCGTCAAGTGATGCATAAAGTGATTCCGAGTCCCAAAATGAGCTTAACTAGTTCGGCATGTCTTCCGTTTAGTTGTTTTGGCGTCGGAAATATTATTTATTAGCTTGTCGGTTAAAAAACCGGACAAGTTGTGGGGGTTGCAACGCAGCACCGAAAGCTTATGTTTCTGACACCCCATTATTATCCTCATGTTGTTTTCATATGCTTGTTATCATTTGTCAATATTCCGAAGTCTCGGAAATGCTAAATTATTAGTTCGGACGAGTTAAAATTGTTTAATTTTTAGCGAAACGGATGATTTAGTGATTAAGGCGTTGTACCGAAAAGTCTTGTATTATCGCAAGATATGTTTTCATATTTGTGTTTTCTGATATTTATGGACTCAATTATGTTATTCGTGTGTCGTTTTCATTGTTTCGTTCTATTTTCACGGTTTTGCTGGCATGAATAGTGTAACCGTGAATAGTGTGCGCAACACTTTCTACCAACACTTTTTAGGACATTGTTTGATTGGTTTCGCAATACGACGAAAACCAATATATGTTTTAGCATTGTTTTCTTGTCCTAACCCTGTTTTCTAATATACGACACAATTACGTAATTAAATTACGCTAAATGCATGAGATTATTAAATAAAAAAGTGACTAGTTTGTACGGAATTACCGATTATTTGCCAGTTGTCACACATGGCTCACTCCGGATAAATATCATCGACAAGGCAATATATGTACTTGTATCTGACATCTTTTGCATAAAATGATGACCCAGGTGCAACTTTATCTATAACGTCGTTGAACACAGGTGATGATTGTATAATAATGATATCATTGTTTGCACTAGCAATACCAAAGTACACATGCTAAATCCACAGATTATATGATGCGATTGCTTCAGTTATTAGGACCTTGGTGATGTTAACCTTTCCAAGCAGCTGGAGAGGTGGCCCATACCCAATGTATACAATCAACAAGCATCTCGAGAAAACCATGTACTTGTTGATGGACCTCGTCTATTTTTTGGACGTCACCAAAGACAAGATTCCTCAATTATCTCTTTCTGTAGAGTTCAACTATACCTGATAATAATAACAACACCAACAACAAATAAAAGAAGGGAGGTTTCAACAGTGTGCCTCTCCTAATGTGCACCGATTGTTTATTTTTAAATTGGTTTTAGTTTTACTCTCTGCACTTTACTCTAGTTATTTTTATTTAGAGTAAACTGCAATTTTACCCCCTGAGGTTAGGGGTCATTGGCATGTCTACCCCCCCCCCCCCTAAGGAAATAATTGTAGTTTTACCCCCACTGTTTGGGGTTATGTCGCAAGATTACCCCCTGACACCCAATTCTGTCAGTCAACGTTTGTTTTGACTGTTATGATGTGTGAAAAGTCGTTTTTGCCCCTGTCTTATTAAAATTATATAAAAAATCAAGATTCATGTTCATCATCATCATCAGTTCATTCTTCATCATCATCGTCAGTTCATTCTGGGTGTTAGAAGCTAGATCCACAAATCACCTACAAACAATTACTCTCATAATTCATTCAACATCAAATTTACACAAATCATCAAACCCTAAGTGCCCTAACAACAACAACAAATCCAGATCCACAACACAAATCACAAAATCAACGAAACAAGTTCATCATCATCAGCAATTCATTCTTCATCATCATTATCATCATCAGCAGTTCATTCCGGGTGTTGGAAGCTAGATCATCAAATCACCTACAAACAATTACTCTCATAATTCATCAAACCCTAAGTGCCCTAACAACAACAACAAATCCAGATCCACAACACAAATCACAAAATCAACGAAACAAGTTCATCATCAGGTTCATCATCATCATCATCAGTTCATCACCACCACCACCACCTCCTTCTCCATTCAAAACCCTAACTAATCACCAACAAATCCACCAAATGTATATTCATCCATCATCATCATCTTCTCCATTTCATCATCCAAAATGCCCTCTATATCATCATCATCATCAGATCTCAATGCTGTATAGTTATCAGCATGATCTTGCTGTGTCTAATGATTCGAGCTCTAAGTTCAAAGGTTTGCCTAAATTTACAGATGTCCACGAGGGGTTCAAGACGGAGGTTGTGTTGATGGCCGCCGTGGTGACAGAGGGGTTCAAGACGGAGACGAAACCGTCTGGTCGCCGCCATCGCTGCCGTGGTGACAGAGGGGTTGATGGTGGTGGCGGTGGCAGGTGGGTTAATGGTGGTGATGGTCGGTTGATGGTGTTGAGAGATAGAGATGAGATCTGTGTGTGTGGCGGTGGAAGATGAAGGAAAAACAGGGGTGGGTTGAAGGAATTGGGTGTGGAAAATGGGGATTTGGAGGTGTGTAATGGGAGTGAATAGTTTGAAAGACATGGAAGAAGAAGAAAGCAGAAACCTTTTTGGGTGGTTGTTAATTGTTAAGGTTTTCAGTTCACCAAAGCGGACACAAACTATAATAATAATAATAATAATAATAATAATAATAATAATAATAATAATAATGGTTTGGCAAAATTACCTATTTACCATTTGACTCTACCCTTGTTATGTTGACTGTTAAGCAAAATTGACTCCGGGGGGTAATCTTGCGACATAACCCCAAACAGTGGGGGGTAAAATTGCAATTATTTTCTTAGGGGGGGGGGGGGGGGGTAGACATGCCAATGACCCCTAACCTCAGGGGGTAAAATTGCAGTTTACTCTTTTATTTGTTTTTCTTTAATCAATTTACATTTCTGTCCCTGAACTTTTGCAATGCTTATTTTTATCGTTGTTTTGACCGGAACTTTCTTACCTTTTAACGTTTTTTATATTAATTATTACGAGGCAAATACTGATGTACAAGTGGCTGAGAGCGAGCGTTACACATTTTCCACCGCATTTACACCCGCAGGAATTTAACCATGGTTCATATGCGTGACAATTCATAAAATATAAGATTTAATCAAATGTGATAAAATATAAGATTTAGTCAAATGTGATATACGTTACAATTTTGCATGGTACAATATCATATTATATCCAAGGGTAAATTACACTTTTCTTCCTTTATGATTGTATCGGATTGTATTGGATGACCTTTAACTTCAATAATTATAGTCATAGTCCTTTATTTGTAAAACTCATTACATTTTACGTCCTTTAGTACTAACCTGGTCAAAATTTTCAGTTAAGTATGGCATGTGCCTTGCACATGAGAGTATGTTGGTAATTTTACTCTAAAATTAAATTAATTAAAATATATACAACAAATGCATGGATGATTGGATTCAAAAGCCCCAATGGGCCCACACAAAATAACGCTTTCCATACTTTTGCCCTTCTTCCTCCAACCATGAATCCTGCTGCCACACACAGTTGCAGTTGCGGTTTCATAACCGTCGTACAAGGGAAATATTCGGTATAGCTGTGGTACTCGCGCTCGTCTTCTTCACGCAACGATTCTGATTCAGGTAGCGATAATTGTAGGTTTATTCTGGTTAATCTGTGTGTTTTGTATCTGTAGTGAGGTGATTATATTGTTCAATATTGTTCTAGATTGAATCGGAACTGACATCTCGTTCCACCATCACCGTCTTCCTCTAAATCTTGTCACAGCAGCCACGATCTACTTAATTTGAAACCCACTTGTCACACCCCCAAATCAACACGCGGAGTATCACCGCTTGGAGGCGTGACTGACCAGGATCAAGCCACCAATCATATAGAACAATGTATAAAGTAAATGTAATTGCAATTTAATTCCAAACAATCCATATGAAAGGTGTTCCAAAACATAAGTATGTTATCACTGTATAGCGGAAGCGTATAATTAAACCCAACATAATAAAGTATGAAATGTCATAAAGTCTAAACAAGTATTCAAGATCCTTGCCCACAACGACTACGCCTCCCGTGCAAGCTCCATAAGTACCTAAGGTCCTGCAAGGCATGTAACAGAGGATCAACAACTAGTTGAGCGAGTTCACAGAAAGTAAATGCGTAATAGTAAGTTCGTATGTGACATGTGGCGCTACTGGGCCGTTAGTACGTTCTATTAGTGGGGGCTTCCCATAATGTATATTTACTAGACTAGTTGTATTCGTAAGTATCCTTCCCAATCCGAGGATAGTAATAAGTATGAGTATATGTATAAGTATCCTTCCCAACCGAGGATAGTACGTATCGAGTACGTAGGTTTAGCGCTGGCGTCCTTCCCAATCCGAGGACGGTAGTACGTAGGTTTAGCACTGGCGTCCTTCCCAATCCGAGGACGGTAGTACGTAGGTTTACGTAGGTTTAGTGCTGGTGTCCTTCCCAATCCGAGGACAGTACGTAGGCTTTGCGTAGAATTTGGCACAGGCATCCTTCCCAATCCGAGGACCGTGGTAAGTAGTCTAGTAGTGATGTGAGTACAAGTAATCAATCAATCCCATTCCCAACCCACCTGGGGAATCCCATGCCTTGGTAAGAGTGTGAACTCACCTTGGTTTGCTCGGTATGCTAAGTATGTGCTCAAAGTAAATCAATCACGTCCTAGAGTATACACGTATACATAATCAGTTTGTGTTCAAGCGGTTCACGTATAAACACGTAGCACGTATTCGCAAACACACAAGTCATGTATATCATTTAACAGCAGTCAGATATTCCAGTTAACACTTAACAGAACTAACTCAAGTTACTGTGCTGGTACATATAGGCGAAACACACATGTTGGCGAAACACGACAGTTGGCGAAACACAGTAGTGACGAAACACATTATTGACGAAACACATTCAGTTTCGTCGTGGCCCTGTTTGGCGAAACAGGATTCTGATTCGTCGATTTGCTCTTGGCGAAACACTTCTGTTTCATCAAGAGACCTGTTTCGTCGAACAGTCAGTTACGTCGCATAATCAGTCACGTATGAAAACCCTAATCATGCTAACAGCCGTCATCAACATCAGTAATCATACAGGAACATTCATTCACAGAATTCATATCCACATAATCCTAACATCAGCATCATCGTTTTAACGTCTAGCATGAACCCTAGTTTAAACGTATCAACATATCGATTACAACATCACATTATCAAACCCTATCAAGATGCTAACTTGGATTCAGAATCAGAATATAGCAACAATATCCAGAACCAAGCATTCGATTGTATCAAGTTTCGCATATCATTGTATATATCCTACCACATCATACATATTGAAATCTATATCATCATCATCATACTCTTATCACAGCAGTAAGACATATCAATCACATATCCAGACATGAATCGAGATGTAACAGAAACATGAAACCGATTAACAAACACATACTAACCGATTAGAGATGAACAAACACGGATTCAAGAGCTAGGAATGATGGTAAACAATGGTTGTTGCCGTCGCACAAAAGGGAGAGTGTTCTAGGGTTTCCTGATTGCCTAACTTGTGAAACTAAACCCGTTTCACGTAAATATTCACGAAATAACGTTCTGGGCCGTACTGGGCTTTCGGCGAAACTGGGCCGGCGAAACAGTCTGTTTCGTCGAGTCGTTTATGGCGAAACATATCCTGTTTCGTCGAGAATGGTTATGGCAAAACACACTTGTGTTTCGTCGAGTTCTTTCCTATGTTAGGCAGTTTATGTTTCTCAACAGGTTCCATGTTATACAATCAAACACATATTCATGCAAACACAATGTATTTTATCATATCACAACTAAATAGTCAAAGTCAATCGTGCATTAAATGCGAATAAAGAATGTCGGAAATTCGGGTTGTCACATTTTCCCCAACTTGAAAGAAATTTCGTCCCGAAATTTAGCATGCAGTTACTGAGGAAGCTAGTAGTGTGACGTTGTTTACCTGTATTGTATCGCGGCTCCCCGAGCAGGTTTGCGAAGATTACTGGTTTTCCTGGGGTGTCACATCATCCCCCCGTTGATTTGGAATTTCGTCCCGAAATTCTGTATTGGTAGCTTCAGCCTCAGTAGTAGTTGCATTGTTTCCGAATAACTGGGGATATTTGAGTTCCATTTGATCTTCTCGTTCCCAGGTATACTCTGGGCCGCGGCGGGAGTTCCAACGAACTCGTACAAGAGGGATTCTCGTGTTCTTGAGGACCTTAACATCCCGGTCCGTGATTTCAACAGGTTCCTCGACGAAGTTCAACCGTTCGTCGATAGTGAGTTCCTTCAAGGGAACTACGTGGGTCTCATCTGACGTACATTTCTTCAGATTCGACACGTGAAAGACATTGTGAACTGCACTGAGTTCAGGTGGTAAGTCTAATCTGTAGGCCACTTTGCCTATTTTCTCAATAACTTTGAAAGGTCCGACGTATCGTGGATTCAGTTTGCCGCGTTTGCCAAAACGAACCACACCCTTCCAGGGTGAAACTTTAAGTAGCGCTCGATCCCCAACCTGGAATTCGAGTAGTTTCCTGTCTTTATCAGCGTATACTTTCTGACGGTCCCGAGCTGCCGCCATGCGTTGTCGTATTTAAGCAATCTTTTCAGTAGTATCAACTACCATTTCTGGACCTGTGATTTGACTTTCTCCCACCTCTGCCCAACAGAGAGGTGACCGGCACTTACGCCCGTACAGTGCCTCGAATGGTGCAGCTTTAATGCTGGTGTGGTAGCTGTTATTGTATGAAAATTCCACGAGTGGCAAATGTTTCTCCCAACCATTGCCAAAATCAATTACGCATGCCCGAAGCATGTCTTCTAAAGTTTGAATAGTGCGCTCAGACTGCCCATCGGTCTGAGGATGATACGCCGTGCTCATGTCTAAACGAGAGCCAAAAGATTTATGCATTGCTTGCCACAGCTCTGAAGTAAAACGTGCGTCACGATCAGAAATGATGGAGGTGGGCACTCCGTGCCTCGAGACCACTTCTTTTAAGTAGATGTCTGCTAATGTAGAGAACTTGTCTGTTTCTTTGATGGCCAAGAAGTGAGCAGACTTTGTGAGTCGATCCACGATCACCCAAATAGTATCATTTCCGCGCTGAGATCTAGGTAGGCCAGTGACAAAATCCATGGAAATTTGCTCCCATTTCCATTGTGGTATCTCAGGTTGTTGGAGTGGTCCTGACGGTTTCTGATATTCTGCCTTGACTCTCGCACAAGTCAAGCATTTGCTAACGTATGTGGCTATGTGGGCCTTCATGCTAGGCCACCAGTATGTAGTCTTAATATCGTAGTACATTTTATCCGAACCAGGGTGTACCGAGTACCGAGACTTGTGAGCTTCATCCATTACCAGCTCGCGTAAGTTGCCGTACAGTGGGACCCAAATGCGTCCTGTTACGTAATAAGCTCCATCTTCCTTCTGTTCTAAGCGTTGCCTTGAGCCGCGTAAGGCTTCTGCCCTGACGTTTTCTGGTTTCAATGCTTCCACCTGAGCATTTCTTATCTGGGAAGGAAGACTAGACTGTATAGTGAGTTGTAGAGCTCGTACGCGCTTAGGCGCGGTATCCTTTCGACTGAGGGCGTCAGCCACAACATTGGCTTTGCCTGGGTGGTACCTGATTGAGCATTCATAGTCGTTTAGCAGTTCGACCCATCGTCGCTGTCGCATATTCAGTTCCTTCTGCTTGAATATATGTTCAAGGCTTCTGTGATCAGTGTAGATTGCACATTTGGTACCGTACAAGTAGTGTCGCCATATCTTAAGTGCAAAAACAACCGCTCCCATCTCTAAATCATGCGTTGTGTAGTTTCGTTCGTGAATCTTAAGCTGGCGCGAAGCATAAGCAATAACTTTATCCCTTTGCATCAATACACATCCAAGACCTTGGATAGATGCGTCGCAGTAGACTACAAAATCGTCCGTGCCTTCAGGCAATGAGAGAATAGGTGCGCTACAGAGTCTATCCTTTAAGTGTTGGAACGCTGTATCCTGTGCATTACCCCAACGGTAGACAACACCCTTCTGCGTCAGTAGCGTAAGTGGCTGAGCAATCTTTGAGAAATCTTTGATGAACCTTCTGTAATAACCCGCCAAACCCAAGAATTGGCGTATTTCTGTCGGTGTGCGAGGTGCGGGCCAGTTCTTGATCGAATCCACCTTGGATGGATCTACATGAATCCCATCCTTGTTCACCACGTGGCCTAAGAAGTGGACTTCACGAAGCCAGAAGTCACATTTGGAAAACTTAGCGTATAGCTGTTCTGTTCGTAGAAGTTCCAGTATAAGTCGTAAATGATGCTCGTGCTCCTCCTGACTCTTTGAATAAATCAGGATGTCGTCGATGAAAACAATGACGAACTTGTCGAGATAGGGTTTGCACACCCTGTTCATGAGATCCATAAATACGGCAGGCGCGTTCGTTAGCCCGAATGGCATGACCATAAACTCGTAGTGGCCGTAGCGTGTTCTAAACGCTGTCTTGGAGACGTCCTCATCCCGGACTCTCAGCTGGTGATATCCTGACCTTAAGTCTATTTTGGAGTAGTAACTCGACCCTTGCAGCTGGTCGAATAAATCATCTATGCGCGGAAGAGGATAACGATTCTTGATCGTCACCTTGTTGAGTTCGCGGTAGTCTATACACATCCTGAACGTACCGTCTTTCTTCTTTACGAATAACACTGGGGCTCCCCAAGGCGAAGAGCTAGGACGTATAAAACCCTTTTCCAAGAGTTCTTGTAGCTGCTTTGACAGTTCTTCTAATTCAGTTGGAGCTAGACGATAAGGCGCTCGAGCTATGGGTGCTGCTCCTGGAGCGAGCTCGATCTGAAATTCAACTTGACGATGAGGCGGTAACCCAGGTAATTCCTCAGGGAACACTTGAGGAAAGTCACGTACTACAGGAATATCTTCAATCTTTCTTTCTTTCTTCGAGGTATCTGTAACGAGAGCTAAAACAGCTGTGTGGCCCTTTCGTAAACACTTCTGAGCCTTCAAAAAGGAGATGATGCCACTCACGACACCACTCTTGTCGCCTTGAACTTCGAGAGGTTCCAAGCCCGAACGAGGAATACGAATAACCTTTTCTTTGCATAAAATCTCCGCTTGTTGTTGAGATAACCAATCCATACCGATGACGACGTCAAAGCTACCCAAGGTTATAGGAATGAGATCGATGGAGAAAGTCTGACCAGCGAGGATAAGATTACACCCTTTAACTATGTGTGTGGCTTCTAAACTTTTACCGTTAGCTAACTCTACGACATGTTTGGTGTTTAGAAGAGTTGGGGCACGTTTCAACATTTCACTAGCTTTTAAAGACATGTAACTAGTATCCGCACCAGAATCAAATAGTACAGTAACATAAAAGTCGTCAAGAAGAAACTTACCCATAACCACGTTGGGATCATTCCTGGCATCACCCTGACCGATCACAAACATACGGCCCCTAGCACCATTGTTGTTATTGTCCCCACCGTTGTTGTTGTTCCCATTGCCCTGGTTGTTGTTGTTGTTCTGGTTTCGGTTTAGCTGAGGGCAGTGTCTTTTGAAGTGACCTTCGGCGCCACACTGAAAACATCCCTTATTGCGCTGTTGTTGATTCTGCTGTGCTTGCTGCTGCTGCTGATTTTGATTTGCAGGTTGTGGGCTCCTACAATCCTTGGCCTCATGGCCCGTCCTGAAACACCTTTGACAACGACCCCTGTTACACTGGCCATTGTGGTGCTTGTTGCAGATGTTGCACTTTGGGAGGTTCCCTCGATAACCACCCTGCTTGTGACTGCCCGAAGAGTGCTGACTAGGGCTCTGGTAGGTGTCAGTCTTTCGTTGCTGAACTTGGGGCTGAACTGAAGCTGATCCCTTGCTGGAATCCCCCTCCCATTTTCGCTTGCTGTCACTGGGAGTAGCAGGAGTAACCGAAGTAGTAGTTGTAGGGGTAGCGTTGATGCGTTTGGGCAACCGGTTCTGCTCCACCGCTTGATCAGTGAGACGGTGAGCCAACTGAACAACCTGCTGGTAAGTGGCATGATTTGCTGAGGTCACATGACTCTGGATCTCTGGCACCAGACCCTTAAGATAAAGTTCAATACGCTTGTCCACCAGAGTAGGACACAGTAATGCAAGCTCATTCGATCTCTTGGTATACGCTTCGATCTCAGACCCCGTCATCTTGAGGTTGAAAAACTCGACCTCCAGCTTATGAATATCATCTCTACTGCAGTATTCTTCCTTGATCATCTCTTTGAAATTGTTCCATGGGGTGGCGTTAGCAGCAACCAACCCCAGTATTTGGACCTGTGCTTTCCACCATGTGAGGGCTAAACCCTCGAGGGTTCCGGTAGCATATTTCACCCTGCGTGCCTCAGGGCATTCACACATCTCAAACACAGACTCTATCTTTTCAAACCAGTGCAGGAGACCTACGGCTCCTTCAGTGCCGCTGAAAGTGGATGGACGACAGTCCATGAAAGTCTTGAAAGTGCAAACAGGTGCTTGACCTGTTGTGTAAAAGAATTAGGACAAGTTTAAACACAAGAGTTGGTTTAGGAATTGTAGGATCTAAGGATCCTAGTGTGAGTTGTAACTGCAGGGTATACCTCCTGCTTGTGCGGCTGCAACTGCCGCAGTAACTCGTTCGTTAATAAGGGCCGTCAACTGGTCCTGGGTCATGTTGATACGTGCAGACATGATCTTCATAGTAAAGATAACGTAAGTGAGATAGGTTCGCGAATAGTGCGATGACAGAAGAGTGTAAGCACACAAGTGTTCTCATGCAATAACAAATAGTGAGCAATGTAATCTAAGCATACCACGAGCAAAGTTCTATGTAATTCTAATATGTAGGCAATAAACATAAACCTTATTACCTAGGATGTTGAGTCTTGCACGTGGAGCGAAGCGTCGTTGTGGATCGTTGGGAGCACTGTTCTGGTTATAGTCTGGTTTTAATAAAATCGTTTTCCCCATATTAAAACCGAGTTCTCTATAACCAATGGCTCTGATACCAATCTGTCACACCCCCAAATCCACACGCGGAGTATCACCGCTTGGAGGCGTGACTGACCAGGATCAAGCCACCAATCATATAGAACAATGTATAAAGTAAATGTAATTGCAATTTAATTCCAAACAATCCATATGAAAGGTGTTCCAAAACATAAGTATGTTATCACTGTATAGCGGAAGCGTATAATTAAACCCAACATAATAAAGTATGAAATGTCATAAAGTCTAAACAAGTATTCAAGATCCTTGCCCACAACGACTACGCCTCCCGTGCAAGCTCCATAAGTACCTAAGGTCCTGCAAGGCATGTAACAGAGGATCAACAACTAGTTGAGCGAGTTCACAGAAAGTAAATGCGTAATAGTAAGTTCGTATGTGACATGTGGCGCTACTGGGCCGTTAGTACGTTCTATTAGTGGGGGCTTCCCATAATGTATATTTACTAGACTAGTTGTATTCGTAAGTATCCTTCCCAATCCGAGGATAGTAATAAGTATGAGTATATGTATAAGTATCCTTCCCAACCGAGGATAGTACGTATCGAGTACGTAGGTTTAGCGCTGGCGTCCTTCCCAATCCGAGGACGGTAGTACGTAGGTTTAGCACTGGCGTCCTTCCCAATCCGAGGACGGTAGTACGTAGGTTTACGTAGGTTTAGTGCTGGTGTCCTTCCCAATCCGAGGACAGTACGTAGGCTTTGCGTAGAATTTGGCACAGGCATCCTTCCCAATCCGAGGACCGTGGTAAGTAGTCTAGTAGTGATGTGAGTACAAGTAATCAATCAATCCCATTCCCAACCCACCTGGGGAATCCCATGCCTTGGTAAGAGTGTGAACTCACCTTGGTTTGCTCGGTATGCTAAGTATGTGCTCAAAGTAAATCAATCACGTCCTAGAGTATACACGTATACATAATCAGTTTGTGTTCAAGCGGTTCACGTATAAACACGTAGCACGTATTCGCAAACACACAAGTCATGTATATCATTTAACAGCAGTCAGATATTCCAGTTAACACTTAACAGAACTGTGACACCCCAGGAAAATCTGGAAAACAACGCAACTTAACTAGCTTCCTCAGTAACCACGCGCTAAATTTCGGGACGAAATTCTCTTAACAGGGGGAGAATGTGACAACCCTCGAATTTACATGTATTCCGTACAATTTATTGTTGATAATGAAAGTGTTTGACGACTGTGTGGAATTACTTAACTGCCTTCTGATATCTGTGATGTGCTTACATGTGCTTGTCAACATACTAGTAGTATGCAGAAAGGTCACTAAATAATCTGTTATATTTTCCTAAGTGTTAGAAAGTATAAACGTTACAAAAATATACATATAGGACGCTTTGCGGATTAATTAAGCAGTTTAACGGAATAGTATCAAACCGAACAACCGGACTTTACCGGGAACATAAAAATATTGACATTGACATTGTTTTTCTTTTTCTGAGCTAGTTAGGGTCCCCGAATACCCTAACACCCCTTATATTAATTAACACACTAAACATTTGATACTACCTTCAAACTCCCACTAACTAGGTTAGTCACCATCTAAACACAATTTACCCCACCCCCTTGAGTTGTAACCGTCCCTAGGGACCTCCCCACCATAAGATTCCTTAATATCTTCCATAATCTTCATAGAGATCTTGACTTGATGTTGTATGGTACTTTGGGGGACATCATACCCAATGGTTAAAAGATCTTGAGAGTTATAAACCACCTACACTTCTTATCATCTTCATCACCAACAAACTTCCTCACTCCCACCCTACAAGCTTACGGCCCAACACCCCCATATTATCTCCACCATTTTCATTCCTCCATCAAGCAATCTAGGGTGATATTAAGGTGCACAAAGGCGAATAACGGAGCTCGGTGCGTTCGGAAGTGGAAGGACCTTCTCCATTCGCTATTAACCATCACTTTTCTACACTCGAACCCTCCTAGCCTTGTGCTAGTGGTAAGAACTTAGATCCATTCATTCTTCATGTTATTTAAGTGGTTAATAAGTGATTTGATGATTAAAGTTATGAAACACTAAAGAACTTGCACTAAAGTCTTGAACATGTTGGTTAATGGATGAATATGTGTGTAAATCATGTAGATCTTGTGTGGTTATGATGATTGGGTAATTATCTGATGCTTTACTGAATGATATTAGTATATGATGTTGTTGTGGTCACTAAACTCGTTAACGGAATCGATCGAACATGATTTAGATGGTTAAACACTTTAAATCAGAATCTGTCTAACTTTTACAGCCCACTTCTGTTGGCTGTAAACAGGTCTTAACCTCAACGAAAAATCGATATTTTGAATCTAAAATATGCTATTATGAAATACGGTTCTAATGGCACCGGAATCGTAATTTTTGGACTCCGTTTACTATTTTTAAAGTGTTAATTTGTAACAGCTACTTAAGCTGAATTTTGACAGCAATAAATGGGTGTCGTACTTTCAGTCATAACCTGAGTTTTGTGATGAATCGGACCATGAAAATCTTACTGTAGATGATAACTGAAGTATTTGTAATTACCCCACTGGAATTTCACAAATCGGACTTACGAAGAATTTTTAATAAATTGTTTTGTGGACTGTGGTCAGAAATACATAAATCTGAGTTCAGTCCCGAATATGAATTTTTATAAAATATTGGTGATGAACCGGACCCCGATATTTCTACACAATAAAATATGGAATGTTTATGACATTGTATAAAAATTTGGGAATTTTTGGAATAATCTAACTATTTTATTTAAATGTCCGAAAACAGCCGGTTTTGGTGTATTAATGCTGAATTGACATAAATTGTGACTTGCGTGTCTAAATGTCGAGTATGCTATCTGTGAATGATTTAACATGTTATATATGTTATGTGCATTATCGTATGATTGATTTTGAGTGGGGAATGGACGGGAAACTTAGATGGGCATAAACCGTTACAGTGATGCATGTTGTGTGATAGATACGTGTAGGAACTTTGTGTTCTATTTGAAAGCCACTAAATGACTAACTGGTAAATCATACTAGGACGTGATTGACCGACCTTGACTGTTAGCTATATTGAGAATCTAACCGAGCAAACCGAGGTGAGTTCACACCCTTACTAAGGCATGGGATTCCCGGTGGTTGGGAATGGGATTGAATAACTACTCGTACTATCACTCTATTTATATTACCAACACTACTAGACTACCTACTACTGTCCTCGGATTGAGAAGGGCACGTACGTAAAACCTACGTACACTCACTACTGTCCTCAGATGAGAAGGGCACGTACGTAAAACCTACGTACACTTACACTCACTATTGTCCTCAGATGAGAAGGGCACGTACGTAAAACCTACGTACACTCACACTCACTACTGTCCTCGGATGAGAAGGGCACGTACGTAAAACCTACGTACACTCATACTTAACACCGTCCTCGGATTGGGAAGGACTCTTATGGATACGCCTAGTCTAGTAACATACATAATGGGAAGCCCCCACTAAATATCGTAAAGGTTTGGGAATCAAGAATAATGGGTAATACTTGGTTATGAAACGAACTTCCGATTCCTGATACGAACTCATTAACTAAACAACCAAACGTGAACTCACTCAACTTTGTTGTTGACTAGTTGTTACATGCCTTACAGGTCGCTAAATGCTTGGAGCTTGCACGGGGAAGGAGTCGTTGTGGAACAGGGGTTGTTATATCCCATACTTAATAATTGAACTTTATAAACCTATGGAACTTATGTTTGAGACTTTAAACTTATGAACTGTGAACTTATGTTTTGAACTCACGTTTACGCTTCCGCTGTTTAAACCAAACAAGGTTAACTAGCTTTGGTCACCAATCGTATTATTTTTGGTTTTATTTACTTAATTGTGTTGTTCAATATGATTGGTGGCTCGATCCTGGTCATGTCACGCCTCCAAGCGGTGATACTCCGCGTGTGGATTTTGGGGGTGTGACAAGAACTAACTCAAGTTACTGTGCTGGTACATATAGGCGAAATACACATGTTGGCGAAACACGACAGTTGGCGAAACACAGTAGTGACGAAACACATTATTGACGAAACACATTCAGTTTCGTCGTGGCCCTGTTTGGCGAAACAGGATTCTGATTCGTCGATTTGCTCTTGGCGAAACACTTCTGTTTCGTCAAGAGACCTGTTTCGTCGAACAGTCAGTTACGTCGCATAATCAGTCACGTATGAAAACCCTAATCATGCTAACAGCCGTCATCAACATCAGTAATCATACAGGAACATTCATTCACAGAATTCATATCCACATAATCCTAACATCAGCATCATCGTTTTAACGTCTAGCATGAACCCTAGTTTAAACGTATCAACATATCGATTACAACATCACATTATCAAACCCTATCAAGATGCTAACTTGCATTCAGAATCAGAATATAGCAACAATATCCAGAACCAAGCATTCGATTGTATCAAGTTTCGCATATCATTGTATATATCCTACCACATCATACATATTGAAATCTATATCATCATCATCATACTCTTATCACAGCAGTAAGACATATCAATCACATATCCAGACATGAATCGAGATGTAACAGAAACATGAAACCGATTAACAAACACATACTAACCGATTAGAGATGAACAAACACGGATTCAAGAGCTAGGAATGATGGTAAACAATGGTTGTTGCCGTCGCACAAAAGGGAGAGTGTTCTAGGGTTTCCTGATTGCCTAACTTGTGAAACTAAACCCGTTTCACGTAAATATTCACGAAATAACGTTCTGGGCCGTACTGGGCTTTCGGCGAAACTGGGCCGGCGAAACAGTCTGTTTCGTCGAGTCGTTTATGGCGAAACATATCCTGTTTCGTCGAGAATGGTTATGGCGAAACACACTTGTGTTTCGTCGAGTTCTTTCCTATGTTAGGCAGTTTATGTTTCTCAACAGGTTCCATGTTATACAATCAAACACATATTCATGCAAACACAATGTATTTTATCATATCACAACTAAATAGTCAAAGTCAATCGTGCATTAAATGCGAATAAAGAATGTCGGAAATTCGGGTTGTCACACCACTGACGGTTACCGTGGTTGCGATTTTACAGATCGGTGTACAAATTTGTAGAAGAAGAATGGATACAGGAATGATTGGGGGGCTATACGATTAAGGTTTCTAAAGGTTAGGGTTTTGTGGTTTCCGGCGATGGTGGTTGTAAAGATGCTGGTGGTTCTTGTTGTTACCAGAGGTTGGGGAAGTGACGGTGGGCTGGTGGTGGAGAAAAGCTAAAGATGGGGAACCGAGAGAGAAATAGAAGAGAGTTGAGAGAGAGAGAGAGAGAGAGTGTGTGTGTGTGTGTGTGTGTTCATTTATATATATTTTAATTAATTTAATTTTAAATGAAAATTACCAACTTACCCTCATGTTCAAAGCACACGCCATACTTAACTGAAAATTTTGACAAAGTTAGTGCTAAAGGACATAAGATGTAATGAGTTTTACAAATAAATGACTGTGACTATAATTATTCGATACAAACATAAAGGACGAAAAGTGTAATTTACCCTATATCCAATTTATATCAGATTTTATATATTGTCCTTAACTCCTTAAATTTTTGATATGATGTTTTTGTCGTTAAGATAATAAATAATTTTGTAGCACTGTCAATATTATAAAATAAGACTATCCTATCAATTTTTTTTTAATATAACATAAATTTCAATAAAAAAAACTTGTCAAGTTGCATCAAAACAGAAAGTAGACGGACACAAAGCTACGCCGCCAACACTTTCTGAATTGCAAACCCTAACCTTTCAAATACAAACCTCTGCTGCCCCTTTGGGGATGAACAATTGTTGTAGATCACCCATTGGACCCTGGTCAAAAAGTGGATAACTTTTGGGGCTAGGGAGACAAATGTATTAAAAGCAAAAGAGACAAAAAGTGGATGGCTTCTGGGGCTATGGAGCCAATCTTTTGTGTATTTTAAAATAAAATAACAATTAAATTTAATGTTTATATTGTGTAAAAATGATCAAGAATAAAATCAATATAATTTGATGCTAAAAAGCATACATTTTGTCTTATATAGTGTGACAATTCTAACTTTTGAAATAGACAAGGTTTGTCAACATTTTATCCTTTTTCGACTTAACTTAGAGGCGGAACCACAGGGGGTCATGAGGGTCCGTTGACCCTCCGGCCGGCCAAAGCTTATCGGAGGTGTCTACCGGAAAAGCTTTTTATTAGTTGGACCCTTCACAAGTCTTTGGTATAGTGTAGTGCAGTAGTTAAAAGAGTGAAAACATATTCAAAACTAGAAGAAGACCACTGATGTTTTCTCTCCGGCAGTTCCGATCGGAGATCACGCCTCTGGTGTGTTCTGTAAAAAGAAATGGTTATCCGCTCGAAGAGAGAAGATATATGAGTTGCTTTTTAAAATATTAAAATAATATGATATTTTATAATAAGTTGGGTCTTATGGTGCTCATTTGTCCTTTGGTGTTCACGAGGAAATAAAAAAGGGCTACAGTAATCTTTATTTAACTCCAGTAGTTTGACTTTACTGTATTTATATTATTATTGTTTATATTTTCATTAAGTTTCATGATTTTATTTTATATATCTAGACGATTTGATTACATAATTTGTATAGTTACTGATTTATTTGATGTGGGGTTTATGATACTTTTGGTATTAATTTTTTTCATTGAATAACTAGATAATTTAGCCAAAAAAAAAAAAAAAAACTTAAACATTGAGGGTTAGTCAAATTCCTTAAGTACCGAAGAAAGGTCCCTTTCTCAATGAAAATGTTATATTTTCCTATAACAAAAAAGCATTGTGGAATGGTTTGATCATTTTTGCTGGTTAGAGTATAGCATACCCACATAATTAAGATACATTTACGGTTGTAAAAAAAATTATTACGACCCCCAGTTATAAATTTTTGGTTCCACCACTAACTCAACTAATAGCATTGGTATGAGTTATATTCCATTAGGTACGTTTGATTATTTCAATACTATAAATTACTAACATGTATGTCCATATAAGGGTTGTATCTAGGGTTTTGGGAGTTTTTCAAAATTATTTGAGTATTTTACCTTTAGTCCTAAAGTTTTTGATTAATTACTTTTAACCAAAAACTAATTACTTTTAACCAAAAAAATTTGATTTTTTTATTTTTAACCTAAAACTTTTTAACTTTTACAATTTAACCTTACAACCTTTTTACATTCAACTTTGGTCCTCTATATTTTTCATCTTTCGCAATTTTTTCGTTTTATGCTTTATTCTAAATTTCGCCAGTCAACACGGGGCAAAGTGCGTGTGTGGTTCAACGTTTTTACGTTTCGTTCTAAGTTTTCCGAGTTAACACGACACAACGTGCGTGTGTAGTTCAACGTTTTTACGTCGTCTATTTTTTCCGTTTGACAAGTTTGTTATAACATGCGGGTCCTCAATCGACTTAGTTATTATTTCTATGTTTTACGTTTCGGTCTAATTGCTCCGTATTAACGCGATGCAAATTCAGTGTTGATGGTCGCTCGCGGTGGTATGACATTGATACTACTTGGTATGGTTTTACGCCCCCGCCGCAACGCGGAGGTACTTAATACTAGTTGTTTATAAAAAGTATTATTTTTTCAAAAAACATTCCATTAGGTACGTTTGATTGTTGTTTATAAAAAGTATTATTTTTTCGAAAAACATTTTTTACACATAATTACCAGGTAATATTGCTCTTACAAGAATTTAAACCAACACTAACTTTACAAAAAAAAAAAAAAACAAACATTTAAAGTTTTAAACCACTACTCATGTTCAGACCTCCGGGTACGGGGCTCGTCCCAGGGCCGTCCCCCGTCATGGTCCGTCCCACACCGCCCCCTAGGGGCCCGTCGCGTCCTCAGCGGCTTCTGCAAGACGGAGGCGACGTGGTGGTTGATTGTCTGCAATTTCATTTGGTGGGCCCCCTCTCTCTCTCCTTTAGTAATATATTGATTTTTTTTATTAAAAGTGGGTAGTCATCCACACCCTTGGGTAGTCACCAAGAGGATGGTCCTCCTCCCATGAAGACGTGGCGCCTACGTGGCGGGTGGTCTCCAAATAGACTATCAATTCCATACCTCATGGTCTTTTTTTTTTTTTTGAAAGGTGAACTTCTTAATGGTGACCATTGTCACATCCGCACATCGCGGACCGTCTCCAAGAACGTGGGCCCAGATAGCGGAGCCAGCGCTGGGTTAACCAGTCTTGGGTCGAAGGCTTTCCCCCGGAAACCGTACTGCCTCCACACGATTTTACTCGCTGGAGTAACAGCCGGATGAAAACCGGAGTGACGCTCAGGATCAAACCCTCCTCGGTGGGTTTTTCACCATCATAGCGCACATGTCACACCCATATGCATTTGCCGGGAATTGAACCGGAGTCTCACAAGGAAACAACCGGTCCACCAACCAGCTGAGCTAGAGGGATAGACCCATACCTCATGGTCTCATTATATATTTTGATTTAAAATCTAAATGGAAAAAGAAATAAAATAAGAAACCGTTACTGAAATAAAGCACAAGAAAAGCGTCTTTAGAGCATTCACATCCAACACACTAAAATATGTGAGTGTAGTTTTTATAATATAAAGAGTATAAAAAGTGGTTGTGAGTGGAGGAGGGAGAAAAAATAATGATAAAGGTATAAAAGAATATTATTTAATTGAAAAGAAGAAAGAAGAGATTTTAGGAACTTTTAGGAGCTTCTAGCTTTAAGCTTTTAAGAAAAAGCTCCTACTTAATAAAAAATATTGTTTGGTTGAAGGAGCTTTAAGCTTTTGGTTGAACGCTACTACTAGTAGCGTTTAGAATGAGCTACAAGCTTTTAGGAAACAAAATGACTATTTTAACCTCTAAAAATAAGGAACTTTTTAATGCACCAACTTTCTAAATTTTTAGTTATGTCCATTTTGGTCATTTTATACATTTTATTAAAAGCTCCAGCTACTCTACCAAACACCAAATATATCTAAAAAGCTACAGCTACCAGCTACAGCTATCAGCTTCCAGCCACCAGCCACCAGCTACCAGCTTCCAGCTACCAGCCACCAGCTACTTTTGCCAAACATACCCGTAATGTTTTTTAGTGTAGTTTAGGGTGAAAAAATGATGAAATGGATGTGAATGCTCTGGGCCTACAATTAGTGGACCCCATTGATTAAACCACATGATCCCTCAGGCAAGTAATACACATACACTACTACTCAAGTCTCACAAGAGTCTTCCTTCTTTCACCATTCACCAACTTCACTAACACTCTCACCGTCACCGTCACCATCACCGTCGACAATGGCTTCCAGATCCACCGGCAACGACTCATCCAAGGTCTATTCTCTATCTCTAATCTTAAACTCTATGCATCTATCGTCTTTTGATTGATCGTTTATAATTTTAAACAATTTCAATCCGACGAATGTATGTTTGTCATTGTTTATCTCTTCAGATTCTAAATTCAGTGTTGATTGAATTTGATTACGTGTGTTAGATACTGTTGACAGACTATATCTCTAGTGATTCTACATTTGGCGTTGATTAAATTTTATTTACACGATTGAAGATAAACATTTTGCATAAATGATGTAAGATAACCGATCACTTGTGATTTAGAAATTTTTTGATCCAAAGAATGTATGTTTGTGTTTGTTTATGTTAACTGTGTGTTAGGTATAGTTGATCAACTGTAACGATTCTACATTTCTATATTTGGTGTTGATTGAATTTTGGTTAAGCGATTGAACATTAACATTTTACATGAATAATTTTTCAGAATGATGTAAGATACTATAACCAATCGCTTGTAATTTTGAAAATTTTAATCGGTAGAATGTATGTTTGTGTTTGTTGAAGTAATTGAATTGACTATCGCTAGACATTCTAAATTTTGTGAGTTTTGAATTGTGGTTACGCCATTGAAGATAACACCTGCAAAAGATCAAAGATCACTTGCCCAAGATAACAACAATGAAGAAGTTGGCATCCCTGTAACAGCCATTCTTCCGATGGTTGAAAAATTCCCACCTTATGTTACTTATGTACATACGACCAGGTGTTTCTTCATTTGACTCTAAAGTTACACTCTCTTATTGTACTAAAAGAATCATCATGCTAAATATAGTTTATGAAATTCTTTATAACATGGTACAGAAACCAGAAAATGACTGACGAACACTCGGTCAGAGGGAAACGACATATGTGCTATGATCAAAATGGGAGTGAGGCTATTATCTATATTGATCATAGTGATGAGGAGACTATTTCTCCACGTGAAGAAACCTATGAATTTTCGGAGGGTGAGAAACATATGATAAGGTAAATATACTTAAGACTCGCCTCATCACTCTAATATTGATCACAATTACCTCCTTTTGTGCAACTGATATTGTTAATTTGTTCGCCTTTGTAAACATGTAGATGATTATTACATTTATTAATGGGAAGAAATATAAAACATCCGTATGAATTTCTGCACTTGTAATCTTTTTTTATATAAAAAATGTTTACAGAAATAATAAAATAATTGTCTGCACCTAGTCCATATCAGTCTGTTACAACTTAATGTCTGCAATTAATTTTTTTCTCTACTCTTTTAAAAGTGCTGAGTGCGAAAATTTTATGATCTATTTGTTGTAGTGTCTATGATTATTTTTGTGTTTCATTGTGCTTATTTCTTTTCTGTCTATGACAGTTGGCTATAACTGTTTTTCTAGTTTTATAGTTGGTTCAATATCAAAACAAGGCTCTTGCTTTTTCACTTTATAGTAGGGCTGTAAACGAACCAAACGTTAAGTGAACCATTCAGTGGGAAGTTCGTTTATGTTTGTTCGTTTAATAAATGAACAAACACGAACAAGGAATTTCGTTTGATAAGTTAAACAAATGAATATGAACAGAGGCTGCGTTCGTTCGTTTATGTTCGTGAACGTTCGGTAATGCGTTCATCTATGTTCGCTCGTTTGTGTTCGTTCTCTAAAGGTTTTTATATGATATATTTTATTTTATTGTTTTTAATTTTTAAAAATTTAAAACAATAGTTATACTATACGCTTCTGTCAGCATCCCTCATGTGACCATTTCAACTTCATTTTGTGTTAAAGCTTGACAAACTTCTTAATTTTTGAGTTAATTATCTTTATAATAATTATGTTAACTATGTTCGGATACTTATGTTAAGTACTTGTTTATTTTTTATGGATTCTTTAGATTCTATTTTAAAATGAATAGATAACGTTTGTTTGTGTTCGTTTACGTTTGGTTGGTGTTCATGAACAGTTCATAAAGAACACGAACAAGAAATCTTGTTCGGTTAGCGTTCGTGAACCGTTCATGAACATGTTCATTCCTAAATGAACGAACGCGAACAAGGCCTTGTTGTTCGTTTACAACCCTACTTTATAGTACCAAAATGAAAGAAACATGGTTATCACTGTTTTTCTATCTTATATTTCTTATCCTGCTAGTAGAGGCTTAGAATATATATGATGTCCTCATGTATAGTGTTAATATAGTTCATCCTGTTTGTCGTTCTTTATAACTATATGTATGTATCCTGCTGCTGTACTATCTGGCAAAAGTTTTTAGGTGATAATGTGATATCAGTCCATAATTAATAAATCTTTGCTTCAAACTTCTATTACTTTTCCAGGATGCTTAGTCAAACGATTGAACCAAGTGAGAGAGTGGTTCAAACGTTGGCACGGTCCCTCAGCAGAAGTACTACTGAAATTCGCGTAATTAACTTCTTCCTATGTCTTACTGAGAGACTCGATTTTACTTGTTACAGCTATTCCATATGTAATTTACATTGATATATTATTTATTTTCGGTTATCTTTTTTATGCAGGAGGAAATTATCAGGCTCGAGAAAAACGATGAAGAAATGAACCAAAATGTCTTTGATAAAAGCCTTGCTAGTAATATGAATATCTTTGATACTGTGTTCTGCAGACGGTGTTTGGTACTTGATACCGTTTTTCTCATTTCATTATAGTATTTGGTTAACCAACTGTATGCTGATTAAACACTATTTACTTCACAGGAGTTTGATTGTCGTCTTCACGGCACTGGCCAACCTGTAATCTTTCCTGTAAGCATGAGTTACGCTTTCGGAATTGGAAGTTCATCACAACAACCTAAAGTTGCGTATTTTTGTTTGCATGAATATTTGCAGGCTGAAAGATTAGAGGGTCCTGTACTTGTATCTGGACAAGATGAGAAACCTTGCAGTAATCAGTGTTACAAACGCTCATATGAGGATTCCACCATTGGTGCTGATCCAGGTGATTCTGCACGACATTATTTAAAAGAATATATAGTTGGTTTTTGATCATGTTATATAGCGTTTAAATATAATGAAGCAAGCTCTGGATGAGATTTTAAATGACAATCATATACTTTGAAATTAATAAACAGAGCTAGCAAACAAAGGTGATTAGCTGATACATTTGGTTCTTGTTTTGGTGTTTCAGCAGATATAATCACTTGGAAACCTCTTGAGAAAGATCTATACTTGGAGGGAGTAAAGATATTTGGAAGAAACAGGTAATGTAATGTAATGTAATGTAGTGTAATGTAGTGTAATGTAATATAGGGTAAAATGAGAACCACCTTGAGTTGTGAGAACCGTAAGAACTTTTACTTCCCGTGCAAGTTTTGCCACTATTTCTTGTACAAAGGTAGATAAAAATGTCACAAACATATATATTTGCCACTATTTCTTGTACAAAGGTAGATAAAAATGTCACAAACATATATATTAAAAAAAAAGAAATTGCCGAGCTGGTATATATTCTCCATTTACACTGATGTAAATTTGTTTTACAAAACTGTTGACGTCACCCCGCAAATTTTTTTACATCAATGTAAATAAAGAATAAATACTGGCTTGGCAATTTTTTTTTTATTTTTATTTTTTTTGCAGATATGTTTGTGACATTTTCATCTACCTTTGTACAAAAAATTGTGGCAAAACTCGCACGGGAAGCAGAAGTTCTCATGGTTCTCACAACTCAAGGTGGTTCTCATTTGAACCGGATCCTACTATATATATGTGTGTGTGCGTGGTTTAATTTACTCCAATTCATATATCATTACACATCAGTTTGCTGTTAACCTTTTTATAAACATTATAATTAATTATGAATTGCAGTTGCCTTATAGCAAGGACCTTACTTCCAGGGCTCAAAACATGCATGGAAGTATACACACGCATGCGTAACGATGAACCAACTGGCTCTTCAACCGTTGTTGATCATCCTAAGGTTTTGATGATTATCTTCATGTGAATGCAACTCAACGTGTGTTTAAGGATAAACTAGCATAGTCTAATTTTGATCATTCTGTTAATTAGGATCATGAAAATTTAGCATCATCAAGCGGAAGGAGAGGTAAAAGAAAGAAAGCCGGTGGGCATCCGAGAAGAATTGCCGATGGAAAACAGTCAAACAAACAATATACTCCATGTGGATGCAATTCAGTGTGTGGAAAGGATTGCCCCTGCTTCAACAATTACACCTGCTGTGAAAAGTATTGTGGGTATGTATGATAGAACATGTCATATGTTGCTAAAATAGATGATAGAATACAAAGTAACCGATTCTTACTCATAATATAATGTTAATTATAGGTGTTTAAAAATCTGCAAGAATCGGTTTAGGGGATGCCATTGTGCTAATAAGAGCCAATGCAGAAGCCAGCAATGCCCGTGTTTTGTGGCCGGGCGTGAATGTGACCCAGATATCTGTCGAAATTGTTGGGTGAGGTAGGTAATTATACATTTAAGGCAGTGGTAATCGGTGTGTATTTAACTAGTGTTCTCTTTTAGTGTGTGTGACTTGATTAAATATTATGTGACTAGTGCAGTTTCCGGTTGTCAGCCGAATTAATCTTTATATGATCGACTTTATTAAATTTACAATGATATATCTGCCTGCGTATTTCTTCAATTACCTGCTTACTTACTGAGTCATGATCATGTACTTACATATGGAGTAGATTTTAGAAGTGAAGGGTTTTGGAGTACATGTGTGTGAAAGTGTATGTGTGATACACACATAAACTAGCTTAATAAGGCTTGCGGGTTGAGTTTGAGTATCTCGAGCTTGAGCTCGATGGACTTAAATCGAGTCTATTCCGAATATTTTGTAGTCTTGATTAGTAGTTTGCGAGTTGACTTAACTCATTACAACCCTGAGCTTAAGAAATATGACCATCCCAAGGATCTGAGCTTAAGAAATATGACCATCCGTAGACATGTACAAGGATGGGTCCAAACTATTGTTCGTAGTCGTAGTGTGTAAATGGGTTAGACCAAAGTTTTAAATAATATGAATTAATATTTTCTATATAAGTATATAAGGGTGTTTCGATAGCTTAGTATATATATTACGTAAAAGGTAAAAAGTCCAAAGCGTTAGGAACAGGGTATATGTAAAAAGATGTGGACCAAGTAGTATAAATGCAATGTAGTATGATATATCAACAATATAATCACCTCAACTGTAAATATATATATAATCAAATAATAATACACAAAAATTTTGGATCAATTATTAATATGCAACCAAACTTTGCTTGGCTTTGACCAGTGTAGCTGACTCAAGTTAAATCATAGCATACCTGAAATTCACTCGATTTAAGTCGTAAGTCGAGCTGAGCTAGACCTAAATGAGTAGACTTTCAAGTAGAGTTCGATTATTGAGATACTTGCCTCATAAAACTCATGAAGTTTTTGCCTTTTACATCTTTACCTTTGTGTAATATTTGCATATTCACCTCACATTTTTAACCCAGTCATCGAGCTCCATCAAGCTCAAGTCCAATTTTGAGCTTCGAGGTTTGTAATCAAGTCAAGCTCGATCCTGGCACTAAAGAATTGATTCAGCTCATTTACACCCTTAAACGGTATATGGACTAGACCAACGAGAGACTAGCACCTAACAGGTTACATAACGCGGTCTATGTTAAAAATACCTTATGGGGTTGAAACTATGCCTTTAAATATTTGTGCATCTCTAGTGATCTATCATGTGTTCCGTTTGTTTTAGGTTTGGTACGTAGGAAATGGTGATTGTGTTAAAATGTCAAAGCTAGCACTACCAAACTTTATCAACCCATGACCTAGTAGTATGGTGATTGTCCCTACAAAAGTGGTATGAGTTCAAATCTTTACAAATTCAATGTGAGATAATATTTAGGTGAAACAATTGTTCTTAAGAAAAAACTAAACTTAATCTAATTATATTAGGCTCTTTAGACCATTGGTAGTGGGCTAACGCCCCTTGACAAGTTGCACGTTTAACGGCCCACACTCCACGCCAGCTCGCCAATTGGGGGCGCCAAAGGGCTTAGGCACCAGGGGAATAACGGGCTTGAAGCCCATGTGAGAGAGATAAAAGATAGGGACTACTAACAATCAACCAATCGCACTTCTACTTTTTTTTTTCTTTTATTTAATTTTTAGTTAAACCACTACACCCTAGTTATTGTATAGTTTATTTATTGCTTCACTGTCTACGTACCAATAACATGACAACTTCTTTTACACTTTTTAGTTATTCCACTACACTTAGGCTCTTATGCGGTGTGGAACCGCGCCCCATGCCACATCACCATATAGTGCTCCACACACCGTTTGGGCGCTATGGAGGTTATCGCCAGAAGGATCATGAGCATTATGGAGAGAGACTTGGGGAAGGGGGGGGGGGGGTTGCATATCCAATCAGATCTCTTTATTTTGTTTCTTTTTATATAGTTAAAGGGGCTTTAAAGAGGGTTTTTATCCCGCATTGTGCAAGTTAACGGTAAAGCCCCCCGCTTACGTGACGTAGACGTGGTGTGATAAAGCCCCTAGGGCCTTTATCCCACACCATGCAGCCTTAGTTTTATATAAAATATTTGGATATTTTTCTTTTATGTTAAGTAGATGTTATCAAACACCAAATGGTGGTTAACTAAAGGATGCTAGGTTAGGTTCCTTGATATATTTAGGTCAACCAAACCGTAAACCATGTTATTATCATTTATTCTTGTCTAAAATACATAGACATAAATGAAGAAAGTCCAACAAATATGTGTTCATCTTATATTATTGAGTGGATTAGAAGTAAACATTTTTTTGTCAAAGTTTAAAACTTCAACGTTGTGATATAAGTAGTTCAAAAAACTAGGTTTATGAGTAAACAACTTTTAAAAGTGAATGCAGTTGTGCTCTTCCTTTCAACTCTAATTAAAGAGTAGCCGAGTTGGTCTAGACCAGACGCCTTGCAGACTTGATTTACCTCACACGTAATGGGCGTTGGGCATTTTGACATAGGGTGTGGATGGTTTGGCACGATTTAACCTTTTGAGAAATAGAAAGGACACCACCATTGTCAAAGGTGTTTCTTCTGCGTCGCTAGATCAGCTTAGTTGGATCACCGAGCACTTTGTGAGCTTGATTCACCTCACCTAAGGCAGTTTAACATAGGCGGGTTAAAATTTACAGAGTTCAACCTTTTTGAGAAATAGAAAAAAACACCATTTTCTATTAATCAAGGAGAATCAAATTCTTTGAAGGATGATACATTTCACTTTATGCAGTAACCAACCTACAAGATTCACATCCCATTCTCTAATTCTTTTGTGTTTAAACTTTGAAAGTTGTTTTGATTGAAATAATTGTGTTTTCCATGTCATGTACTAACGGAGCGTTTAATATTCAATTTTTTTTTTTTTGGGCGGATCGACAAAAACGATCTGACCCTGATATAGGAACAGAATGGTGTCAGCCTGCCTGAGTATATTATGTGTAGAATACATGCTACTTTCTTATTTTGAAATGTGATATAAACTTACTTGACTGTTAAAACATTGCAGTTGTGGTGGTGGGTCCCTAGGTGAGCCCCAAAGAAGAGGACAAGGGCAATGTGGTAATATGAGGCTCTTTCTAGGGCAACACCAGAGGGTCAGCACTTTTTTTTATCCCTTGATAACAACACTATCATCAATGTATAAAAAAAACTTAAGTACAAATTCTTTTATCCTCAGGTTTTGATGGGTAAATCTGATGTTGCTGGTTGGGGAGGATTTGTGAAGGTAATACATATCAAACACTCTTATGTTGTTGGTTTTAGATTCATAGGCTTAAATAAAAAAAAATATTGGTTATTGTCTTTAGAACACCATTGAGAAAGACGAGCATCTCGGAGAATATACAGGTGAATTGATCTCACAGGAAGAAGCAGATCTCCGAGGCCAATTATATGATCGTGTTAATTCGTCTTTCCTTTTCAACTTGAATGATCAGGCAAGTCTTTTTTTTAGCAATCGCGATTTTGTATATAAATAGTATCTGAACTCAAATCAAGTTGTATGTATGCAGTATGTCATTGATGCTCTTCATCTAGGGAACAAACTCAAATTTGCTAATCACTCGCCAAATCCCAACTGTCATGCCTCGGTATGTGTCTTTGTTTTTGTTTTTGAGATTGCTTGTTTAAACAGCTTATCTACTTATGTCAGCTAACAGGTCAAAACGGGTTCGGGTCAAAGAAGTTCTGACCAATGGGCTCAGGTTGAAATGGGTCGTTAAAGAAAAAAATGTATCAAAATGGTTCCACCCCATGAATTTTTAAAAGTAGATAAAACATTTTTGTATGTTTTGATACAAGACAATTATTTATGTGTTATAAAGTAATTTTAATAATGTGACTATGTGTTAAACAAACTTTAAATAAGCAATCAATGCCAAACACTCGTCCTGAAACCAATTTATTATGTGTAGATAATAAAAGTGGGAGGAGATCATCGTGTCAGCATATTTGCCAAAGAGCGAATTGAAGCGGGTGAAGAAATCTTTTATGATTACTGTTACGAACCTGAGCAGTCACCTTCTTGGGCTCGTAAACACGCTGATGCAAACGGAGGCTCGTCCAGTGGTCCTCGTGCCAGATCAAAGAAGCCACAACTAGATGATCCGAAAGAAGGCCCTTCGGTTCCTCCTCAAGCTAAATCTAAAAAACCACGACCACACCGTTAAAAAATCTTTTTTCTTCGGTTTGGCATGTGTTGTCATAAACCTAGGTTTTAGGTGATACATTAGATATCTTTCAGCTTCTTGCAGGATTGAATTTCTTACTTTTATTATGGCTTTAGCTTTCAAATGTCGACATTTTATGAAGTCAACAAGATTATGTGAGCTTGCTCAAAGAGACCAACTATGTTTCTTCATGGAATTGACTATACAGATATGACATATTTTAAGTATTAGTTCTAGGGCTGTCCAAAGAGCTCGTGGCTCGGAGCTCGCTAGGAAAAAGCTTGCTCGATATTTTAGAAATCGAGCCAAGCTCAGCTCTGTTGGTAACGAGCCAGACTGGCTCTTTTTGGCTCGGCTCGGTCAGATTATTATATACATATAATATAGGTGTGTAGTTGGATATCTATGGCATATTTGGGGGTTATTTAGGATGCTAATGACCTTATTTTGTATTTTGTTAAAATTTGAAACTTATTTTGTATTTGGATATCCTTAAACCTAACCAAGCCGGGCCGAGCCAGCTCGTTTAAAAACCAAGCCGAGCTCAGATTTTCAGCTCGGCTCGTGAGTCGTGAACAACCATAATTAGTTCACTGAATGTACCTTCGTTTTTTCTTGCAACTGTAGACTGTAGACGAACATACAGTATTTGATTCTGTACATCTGAACTCCAATGGCTGCAAGCTTACCCTTTTAAAGCAGTACCAACTTTTCTTTCACGAATTGATGGATGACCACCGATTCTGTAATCTGACAAATTCGTTATATTTTCCAATTTAACAACTGCTTTATAATCTTTTCAACAATCATGCTTTGTTGTGTAGCTGATCTTGTGAATTTTATACTGGTAAATGCGAATAAAAGATTAATTTCATATACATCAGTCTGATTCACGAAACGTTCACTGTGTAAACATATAGGAAAACAACATTATTTGCACAAAATTTAGGATAACCATATTTAAAATTATACTATGTTCATGAATTATCGTAACTAGATTTAATGAAACTCACGAGGTGAGTATACTGGTTTCATTATTAAGTTACTAAGCATATTAAAACAATTAAGGGGAAGTTCAGTTTAGAAATGTAATAAACAAGTTAAAGTTGTCCGCGCGTTGCGGCGGGGTGTCGATTATGAATGTTTTACTATGAGTATATGAGTTGGAAAATTCCAAAGTATATGCAAACCTTTCCTTTCCTTTTCTAAAGCATTTTACTTCAAAAATGGCAGCCTAAATTTGAACTAACCAAAATGATATATTTATGTAGAGCAAATAGTTATTAAACATGATGTTATATTTATGTAGAGTGAATAGTTATTTGAAAATTGTGTCGGTATAAAAGTTTGAAAATCGTTACCACTAGCTTAAATGGTGTTGGTGAAAATGATGTTGGGCAAATAAAAGACGTTGTACATGATCATTTTCTTTTTGTTTTTTTTTTTTTTTTTTTTGAACGGCCGACAGAAATTTTATTAATAGTAGCAAGATGCTACACACCAAATGTACACCGAATTACATCAAACCAACCAAATTTTTAAACCAATACTCTATTACATCATTACATCACATACCGTCTAGATTAAACCGACTCCAATCTTCCCATGTCAATGTTGTCGCTTTTGATCGATTCTTAATCCATAGATATGCCCCGGACTTTATCTCGTCAAGAGTTCTCGTGAAGTTTGGGACCGCTTGCCTGAATACTATATCATTCCTCGTCTTCCATATACACCAAAAAGCCACCAGGACTATAGCATGAATAACCTTTTTATCCGCGAACCCGAGGTTGAACCATGTAGTGTGAGAAGGTCCTTAATACCAAACGCTATAATCGGTTGAATTTTGATCCAGCCCGCCAAGTTCTGCCACACCATTTGTGCAAAGTGGCACGATACAAATATGTGATCACACGTCTCAGCGTACTCGCCACAAAAAACACACATTTGATTTGGAACCGGCACATTTCTTCTAGCCAGCGCGCATTTAGTCGGAAGCCTTTCCATTTCTGCCCGCCAAGCTACTATGCTAACCTTCTTTGGGACCCAGTTGTTCCATTCGAAAGCATTTCCGGGGCTACCCCGACCGGCCAAACATAACAATTTTTTAATGCACGCAACAGAAAAAGAACCATCCACTTCGTACCGCCATTTCCATCTATCTGAAGCTGCTGTCACCGAGCCACTGCTTAACAGCGACGTCAACTGCTGTAGTTGATCGGCTGCTTCAGGACCAAGGACAGGCCGAGCCCAGGCCCAATGCCAAACCAGACCGACAACGCTATTTGAGCAGCGATCTGAGACCAGGCAGTCTTTAGACCTCTCCTCTTTAAATAGGCTCGGGAACTTAAGATAAAGAGGTTCCGGGTCAATCCAACTATCTAACCAAAATTGCGTATTATTACCATTACCCACCACTGCTGAAAATGCATTTTTTAGGTCTATTTCAGCAAGTAATAGGGGCTGCCAAATGCTATAAATACTCCTCCAAGGGCCCGCAACTGAATTTTTTACATTCCACCCCCTCGAGTTGTGATGGATAGCCCAAACCACCCTACGCCATAGACCGGATTTTTCCGATTTAAACCTCCACCACCATTTTGCTAACATGGCTAAGTTAGCATCCTTTAGAGAACCAAAACCCAACCCCCCATATTCAGTCGGTGCTATTGTTCTATCCCACGCTACCCAGTTCATTCTGGCTTTCTCTTCCGAACCTCCCCAAAAGAAGGCTCTACGAATCCTATCCAAAGCATCTAAGACTTTCAACGGTGCTTTGAACAAGGATAGGTAATATGTTGGTAAAGCGTTTAAAACCAATTTTATTAGTGTAATTCTCCCACCATATGACAGTGTTTTGGCTTTCCATATAGATAGTCTATTTTTGAAAATTTCAATCACCGGTTTCCAATTCCGAGCCAAGTTCATGTTAGCACCAACCATAAGACCGAGGTGTTTAAAAGGGAACGTACCTTGCCTACATCTCAAAACTTGTGCCATTTCTTGGACAGCCTCATCATTAACTCCCACACCGTATATACTACATTTGGCGAGATTAACTCTCAATCCCGAGACTAAGTAAAAGCATCTCAGATTCTGCCTCAAATTATTAACATTTGATAGTGACCATTCCCCCAAAAAACATGACGTCGTCCGCATATATCAAATGGGACAATGAAGGCCCTTCATTAGTTACTTTAATCCCATTGAACAAGCCAATCGAAGCTGCCTTTTTCATTATACCGGTAAGCGCTTCCATTACAATAACGAATAGGAAAGGTGATAACGGATCTCCCTGTCGGAGCCCCCTTGAGCATTCAAATTCCCGGGTAGGAGAGCCATTCACTAAGACTGAAGCTTTGGCCGAGTGCAAAGTTGCCATTACCCAAGACCGCCACCTATTCGGAAATTTCATCTGTAACATAATCGAATCAAGGAAGGCCCAATTTACTGAATCATAAGCCTTATTTATATCCACTTTAAAATACATGGCACTACGCTTGGACTTTTTTAACCAACTTAAAACTTCATTTAGAACTAGCGGCCCATCCATGATATACCTACCCGCCAAGAACGCCGACTGTTGCTCCGATATCAAACCCCCCACTACACCTTTTAGTCGATTCACCAGTACTTTAGATATGACCTTGTTGATAACACCAATAAGACTAATAGGCCTGAAATCTTTTGGACTCGCCGGATCTTTGACTTTTGGTATCAAAGCGATAAAAGAGGATGTACAGCATGAATTCAAGGAGCCTGTCTCATAGAACTTATTAAATAACTTAACCAGATCATCCCGAAAGCCAGCCCAACACCTTTTTATGAACTTAAAATTGAAATCGTCCGGCCCTGGAGCACGATCCCCATCACAATCCCACACTGCTGCTTTGATTTCCTCTACTGAAAATGGGCTCTCCAACATAATGGCCTCATTATCCGAAATGGTAGCCAGATTCGGACATACCAATTCCGGTCTAACAGACATAGGTTCCGAGAACTGATGAAGAAAGAATCCAAACAGGGACTCCTTAATAGCCAAAGGATTCGTAATCCAAACATCGTCAACCATTAAACCATTTAACCGATTTGTGCTAATATTAGAGTTAATAATATGATGGAAAAAAGCGGAGTTTTCATCACCATCAATCGCCCACTTGGATCTAGATTTTTGCCTTAAGTCCAGCTGCTTTAATCTATCAAATTCAGCCATGTAGGTTTTACAATCCTCTCTTTCAACCAACTCCTCTTCCATCAACATTCGATCTTCCGCCAGGTTTTCAATAATAGCCAACCTCCTTTTTTTCCTATCATAAAGGCCTTCTCTATTTTCTTTTTCCACTTTCAACCAAGATTTAATCCTATATTTTAACCACCTCAACTTAATTGCTAGGGCAAGATCTTCCGGACCCGAAAAAGAGAAAGCACCACACCTATGGAGCACAAAGTCCAGGAAACCAGGGAACTCGAACCAAGAATTGAAAAATCTGAATAGAATATGCCCAAAGTCAGATTGGACGGTAGAAAGAACGATAGGGCGGTGGTCCGACGCTACCCTATCCAATGCAAGCACCGTTGCATTTGGCCATTGCTCCCTAAAGCCCAAACATACAAGGAACCGATCAAGTTTACTTAATTTTTTCCCATTATCGGAGATATAAGTGTAATTGCCTCCACCCATATTATACTCTACCAAACCCGCTGAGAGAATAAAGTGGTTAAACGCATCAGCGTTAGCTTCTACAAATTCGGAATTAAGACGCTCACTAGCATCCCTAACCTCGTTGAAATCTCCCATCAATACCCATAATCCTTGTAATGAATTCTTAACTTCCAAAATCTCCGACCACAACGCTCTTCTACTTAACGGATCATTCGGAGCATAAATGTTTATATAATTCATCCTACAACCCGTTTGCACAAGAAAACCCGAAACGACAATAAAGTACCTGTTTTGAATTACATCCACGCTCCTGAAAACCGCTGGACACCATATACACGCAAGTCCCCCAGATCTCCCTTGAGAATTCTCCACCGCTAGTCTATACTCTGCTCTACCCCAGAATTGATTGAACTTAAAAGACTCCGCATCTTGTAACTTCGTCTCCTGAATTGCAATAAAATGAACCCCGTAGCTGGTTTTCAGACCCCTAATCCAATCTGACTTTCGGCTGCTCCTCACCCCCCGCAAGTTAATAGAGAGACAATTCATCTTGCACCATTTATGACACCTTCATCAGCAATTAGCTGTTCAGTCGCTGGGATAAAACTATTAAGATCAACTCCTATAAGCGCCCCAACCCTGACCGTAGCCTCCACTTCTTCGTCAAAATCAAACTGTGGCCCGACCCCAGACGACTCGACATCAGCTGCCTCTCCCTGATTACGAATCCCGCCCACCGGTATAACCTGTGGATTGGTCGGAGAGTTCGGAAGAACTGTATGAAAAGGGCATTCTCCAACCGAATTCCTTATCTGCTCCCGAACAGGAGTATTCAGATCTATAGGGTCAACAAAAGAGCTGTTATTATTTTGACTGAATAACCTCTGAGTGGGCCCCTGAGTTGAACCTATCAAAGGTGGGCTTCGGGCCTCCCTATTCCTTTTCCCACGATTAGGAGCTAGAGCTGGGCCGGTATCACCACTACCCTCATTTGGCCCAATATTGATATCCCCTGTTGTGGTCTTATTAGGCCCTTCACTGGAAACAAAATTAGCATTCCCCATTTTGTCTGGTAGCGCCTCATTAACTTCCACTCCCACTTCATGCGCCGCCAACTCCACATTCCCATGCACGTAAACCGAATCACCATTAACATTGAACGAAGTGAACCCTTGGACTCCCACAGACTCATGATGACCCCCCGACTCTTCGAGCTCCACCGGTTGGTCAACATTCAACGGCTTTTCAATGACCACCGGCCCCTCTTCCGACCGGCCATTCTTTCCGACCACCTCCTGCCAGCACTCAGGATTGTCCTGGTTCTTTCCGATTTCACCTTCCTCTAGATCCTCCATGTCTACAGACTCATCTGAGTCCGACTCCGACTCCGATTCCGATTCTTGAGAGCCCGGTAAAGATGATGCCACCCTATCCGGCATCCATTTCTGAGATGTTTCCGACACCCAGGTGACAACTGTTCTATTATTCCACTTGATCACGACGGCCTCCTCAACCTTAGCCGGGATGGAGGTTACAACCATTACTAAACCCCCTGAATTATCATCCTCCTGCCATGAGAAAGATGATTTTTGTACTACTTCCCCGAACATTCCACCTATGTTATCATATAACGTATAATCACGAATCAAGAACGGGACACCAGAAATGCTCAGATTGACCAGTCTACTATATGGTATTTCTTCCCCATTCCATAATACGAACTTAGAGAAGACAGTCTTAAAGAATCCTTCATGCAACTCCAAGCATAATTTTGCATACTCCTTATCTCTAAACGTTAGTAGATATGTCACTCCTCCAGCGAAAGATAATCCAACTTCACTCATACCTTCATCTTCAATCTTCTGCCTCATCCTACCAACTAACATAACTTCCTTAGCATGACCCAGTACCGATCTACCGATACAATGAAGTGGATAAAGCGAGCCTTTCCCCCCCACCGAGATCACTTTTGCCCCGCTGTTAACTCCCCCACCATTGCCTTTCACCAGGTCCGCATACGATCTCCCATCCTGGAAGAATGTGGTAGACGTTCCCTGGTTAGACGGTTGTTTTTTCAAGGGTGGTAATCCATCATCTCTATTATCTTGTTGCCCATTCTTTGGTTTCCAAACATTCCGGCCCAGCATATTCGGTGCATAAATGATCTTCTTGTGATCTTTATCGTATCTTGCCAGTGAGACTGAAACTTTCATACCAAACATGATTACTGTATTCATCAAGCCTAACGTTTCTTTCATATTCTCCACCCCAACATAACGGACAAAACCAAAGCATCTGCCCCTCGAATCTCTCTTTCGAGCAACATACACATCTGAGACAAAACCATAGTGCCTAAACGCCCGCCATAGCACATTTCTGGTTACTTTATCAGAGATGTTCTGCACGAGAAAAGTCCACTCAATACCATCTCCCCTACCTCTGGAGTTTTTCCGATTCTGAACTTCCGACCACGGACCACCATTATCCGGCTCCCCCCCTCCGTCATCCATCGAAAGCCTTTCTGAAACCACAGGAAGCCCAAGCGGCAAATGGAGATTACAAGAACCCTGATAGGATAAACGGTTAGATCTAGATGGACCTAATGATCCGATCGATTAAACCACGTACACTATCCTGATTCCGGTAAGCATCGTCGAGCTCGCTTAGCGATTACCGGGCGGCGATGGGAGAGAGAGAAAGAGCTTCTCGTAAACAATTGCATGGCGTGCAGATTAATGATTACTTTCTAAACTTCGTAAACAATTGCACCCTAAAGTTGTGACTGATGAATTCAGACATTAAAAAAATTCAAGATCAAAAGTTATAAACCTTTTATCATTTGATGATGTCACTGATGACCACAAATATGAACTAAAGAAATCCCAACACAGTTTAACCTAAGTTAAAACCCAATGAACACAACATTATTATTAAATTATGCACAGAAAGCTATCATTTCAATCCCACTTTTAACAACGAAGACATCAATTAACAAAATTATCACGATCAACAAATTCCAGTTAAAAGATCAATAATTCAAGATCCACAACTCAAAATCCAAAAATGAACAATTGAATGGCATGCATGCTTTTAAAAACTAAACAAAACACTAATCAAGAAATATTAAAAATGAAACAAACTTACAACTTTAAACAAACTTACATTCCCAGCGATTATAGTGTTTGATTGATCACCGTGTACGTCATCATTTCGCTTGTTTTTGGATGATTTTTTCGCAAAGAATCCCCCAAGCGCTAGGGAAACAACCCATGCCGGTTTCTTAGTTTTTCAGTATATAACCAATAATAAACATATATGTATCGATTTGTTGTGAATCAATAAGGGAAAATAACGACAAATAAAACCAATATAGATCTATTCAAGAAGGAAAGAATACGATATACATGGAAAACCCAATAGGTTAAGAGATGTTACCTTTGATGGCGAACTTGTTTGATGAATTTGCGGATATTGAAGGTTATAACAATTTGATTTCGATGGAGGCAGTAGATGGTAATCCGATGAAGGAATTGGGAATAATGTACGGAGGCGGTTGTTGGTTTACAAAAATGTGGCATAATGTAATATTGTAAGGAATTGGGAATTTTGATTTGGTGAAGCGGTGCATCCGAAAAAGATATGACACAACCATTGATACATACAGAGCAAATATTATATTTTATTAATTCAAGAGGTTTGTCTTAAATGGTGTGATTTTGTGAGGAAAAGACGTCGATTGTAACGAAAAATATTATCGAATTAAGTCAAAAAATTATTTATAAACGGCGTGATTGATGAGGCGCGACCATCCGGTAGCCCGGTGGTGACTTTAGTTAGTTTTTGTAGTATTATATAATGATTAAGGCTGTTCAACAATCAAGGTGTTTGGTAAATGTAATTATACAAGATACATGAAAGAAAATGGAAATAACTTCATGAAAAAGGGCAGACATGAATCCATTGCAAGCGCTAAAATCAGAAACTTTCAAAAACAACTACCAACAGTTTGACTTGTTATAAAGTCAAACCGACACCTTTGACTTGAAATGCTTGTTTGACATTAAAATGGGTATAATCATCACATTTTAGTATCTTTAGCATGCTGAACCGGCAAACATAACCATAACCGCTTTGGTTCAGCCGGTATTAACACTATACAAAACATTTAGCATAACTTAATATATTTACAAATATGTACGTTCGGTGTATTAATGGTATACAAAAAGAACTTTTAACATAACTTATCATAACACGACAGCAGGAATACGTCTACAGAAATCACTTATCATGCATGAGCATTTTAAAAACGTACAACATCATGCGATCCAACCCAAAAGAGTAAAAATAACAAAATCAATAGAACGCACCTTTAGCTCTTCTCGATTTGGCGACAAACAATATGTCTACCTCTTACTTCATTTGGCCTCCTGTAATTGTAATGAAACATTTATCTGCATTAGTTCACTTCACAACATGCCATAAGCAGCTCTAAGTTGATTGGTCAAGTGTTTTTCTACATAAAATATGGAAGCTAATTAACATCCTTACCTTTTCACATAATTTCATCTCAATCAGGATTATACCGGATTTCATATGCTCTTTCTAAAATTAATGAAATTATTATAAAATTGAGGATGGTTTATTTCATATGCAAGTGTAAGGTATTACACCTTAGTGCTTCTTTTGCGTTCATCTATATGTTTGAGTTCATTTGTTTATTATTAATGTTTGATTGTAGCCCTACAAATTAACATTTTCTAAGCATTTCAAAAGACTTTTAAAATTGGAGCATGTTTACGTTTCGTTTCGTTTAAATCAAACAGTCTGAACATGTTTAATATGTTGTGTCACTGCATACATGGTCACCTATTACTTATCTTGATCTTGGTTTAAAAAAGCGCGCCTGAGGCGCGCCTAGGCGCGAGGCGCACTGAGGCGCAGGTCATGGGGCTTTTAAGTCTGAGGCGCGCGCCTCCTGTACCTGAGGCGTTTTTCCTGCATAAAAATGTTGTACCTTGGATTTTTTGACTTGTACATGTAAGTAAAATGGTATAAAAGCCTTATTTATAGCTATATTTTGGTTAAAGGAAGCTATTTTGGTTAAAGGAAGCTAAAAACCTATGGGATGTGTATGGGATATATATAAAAAATTATATAAACACCTTGCGCTTCGGGTACGAAAAGCCCACCGCTTTTGCGCTTTGCGCTTCGCGCCTCAATTTTAGACCTCGTCGCTTTTGTGCGCCTCTCGCTTTTTAAAACCAAGATCTTGATAATATAAATATGAACATTTAATACAGATGTTAAAGATAAATACTCATTTCTTCATGTCTTACATTCTGAAACATAAACAAAAATACAAAAAAAAAAGATCAAACAACTAATGAGAAGAAGAAACGATGTATACAGAGAGCACGGGCAATCCAGTGTTGGCCTCCGTAAAACAAACAAGTCAAACATCAAAACTCAACAAAACGATGGATAAAAACATATAAATTTAGCTTTTGATTCTAACATGTTTCTGGTGATGGGAGCGGCGTGTTTTAAGACTAGAGTTAGAAAATAAGGAAAGAAAAAGAAAGTGGGGATTTTTAAGCACTCAGAAATACGACCGAAACTTTAGAAAAGAAACATTATACGGCATCTTTTTAGGTAAGTTATGTTAGGTGATCCTCATAGCGCATTGCATCTAGGGGTTATTAGACAACTCTATAAGCAGGGATTATGAATAGTAAACCATTATTAAAACAGAACCCTCTAAAACTTTTAAACGAATATAGGAACCAAATTTAACGAGACAAATTACTATAGCTAGGTTTCATACAGTTTGAGCTTATCCGGGTTTTGTTTCTTAGTGGGACCATCAATGTGGGATGCTGTATATGAAAATATCAGGTCCGTTGCATCTTGAAGAGCCCCTAACAATGGTAATAAATCTTAATGTTTGCATTTTTTTGCCAACTTTTGCCCTACCCACATTAACAAAAAATGGGAACATAATAATATTCCACTGCAAAAAAGAATCATAGTAAGCGAAGATCAAGCTAGCATTTTATATTAAAGTTGCTTATTACCTTTTGAAATAATCAACTTCAAACTGCTTATCTCACTTGCAAATATCAAAATAAGAACATATAATATAGTGTTTCTATTTTTCTATATTCTTTGACTTGATGTGTTGGTATGATGTTCGTTTTGGAGCCGAGGGTCTCTCCTGGAAGCAGCCTCTCTATCCCTAGGGATAGAGGCAAGGTCTGTCTACATCCCACCCTCCCCAGACCCTATGAGTAGCTTTGCTATTTGTGGGATTTACTGGGTATGGTTGTTGTTGTTTATATGTGCTCTGCTGCAGTTAGAAATTGTGATAGCCAGATAATCACTGATCATTCAAATATTTGCATGTAAAATGACCCACCCACCCCCCCCCCCCCCCCTATATAATCATATATATACCCTTTTCGGATCTTTAAAGACACTAACTAACAAAAGTAACATGGACTCCCTATTAATCATGGAATGATAACTGATTCAATATGAAACACTAAACAATCATATATCATCGGACCATTAGCATAATAACCCTAATGAATCTAATAAACAGTAGGTAATGCTGAATCTGAGTGTTTAGCATATAAAATAATGGCCCTACCTAAACAATCATATATTCTTTGGGGTTGATAATCATAATCATATACAATTACTTGACCCATAAATAATCACATAGAATACTGAAACCCTAAATAAATCAAAGACAATGATTTTAAAGATGGTACCTTTGGAATGTTACAATCATCATACTATAATCTTGAATTTTTATCCAAATTGAAACCCATTAGAGGAAACGTTGAGGGGGGTTTTGGTGAATTTAAAGAATTGGGTTTGACTCGAGGAAACGTGTTGGTGGATTCCAACGGAAGGGTTTCTTCATTGATAATCGAAGGAAACTTGTTAGTGGATTCCAAAGGAAGGGTTTCTTGATTGATAATCGATTAGATTCAGTGGGTGTTTGGGGTTCCTTATTTTGAAGAAAAAAATGACTAAGGGTAAAAGTCCTTTTGAAAAGTGTTTGGCTTTCCATTTTTAAGGGCAAAAGTCATTTTTTGAAGGCAAAAGTCAGGAAAACCTGACTTATTTTTGCCAAAAGGACTTTTGGAAAAGTCACCAATAAGTTAAGCCAAACATGCCCTCAATTGAAGAAGCGTAATGAAAAGAGGAGGATTTTTGGGCGTTTTAAGGAGAAACTTAAGGACATTTGCTGTTTGAAAAAAACATGGGAATTTACGAAAATGGTGAAGAATCATGCTGACGTATCAAATTGGTCATCTCATGCGTCGGAGGAGTTGCGCATCACCGATTACGAGACACCGGCTCATTCATGCGTCCTTAAATATAGAAGTGACACGTGTCTCAATTATTAGGAATTAAAGTAACGACGCTTCGGAGGCGTCCACTTGACGCATCCACTTTAGCTTGCGTCTGACTTAGTGTGATCTGCCTGGCTCAGACCACTCTCGTGCGTCTTTGAAACTCTTCGGATGCGTCCGCCAACGCATCACGTGTCAGGTACCTAAGGCGTCTTTTCGACTCTTCTTGTGCGTCCAGCGACGCATCACGTGTGTATCGAAGGCGTCTTCCGAGTCTTCTTATGCGTCCAACGACGCTTCCCGTTTCAGGTATAGAAGGCGTCATGGTGACTCTTCTTATGCGTCCAGTGACGCTTCCCGTGTCAGGTAGCAAAGGCGTCATGGTGACGCTTCGGAAGCGTCCACCGACGCATCATATGCCAGTTTCGAAGACCTCTTGAGACGCCTAACATGCGTCGGTGACGCATCCTGTTCAGAAAAGTTATAATGTGACGCGCTAGAACCAACATGGACTCTTGTGAGGAGTCTTATGACGCTTAATCGAAAAAGGCAGTATTCCCTTTTATTTACTTTATTTATTACACGTTTTTTGGGTTGTAGGGACCATTACTCATAAAATTTTGCAAAATTTGATCTCCAACTCTTACCGTTAATATCTTCATATTTTTTCCCTTTCATATGGCAGTTAGATTTGTGGTTTACTCTGGTGGCAAGTGGGAAGTCGTTGACGGGAAGCTTGAGTACGTGCTCCAAGCAGATGCACTTAGACGTGGTTTTGAAAGTTGTACTACAATTTCTTATAACACGTTTTTTTAAAATGTTAGTGAGTCAACAAGTCTTCGAAACATCACACGATTATCTTACAAAATGTCAACTTTTATCGATCCCATTGATATAACTGGCAATTCTGATCTTACTTTTTTTTTCAATCTTGCGGAAAGAAATCCTTACGAGTTGTTTAAATTATATGTGGTGCAAGAAGTTGGTGTTGGTTCATCTTCTTGTGGTCCTTCCAATGATTTTAAATGTCCCGATCTTAATGAACTTGTTTTTTCTCACTATGAATTTAACACAACAGATAAATCAGGATTAACTGATAATGATATTTGTCCTCGTGAAAATAAATGCCCTTTTTACATAGGTTATACTTTCCGTAACAAATAGGAAATGAAAATTGAATTAGGAAAAATGTGTATGTCCGAAAGTTTTTTGTATAAAGTAGACAGATCATCAAAAACTCGTTATGAAGCATCTTGTATTGCTGAGAATTACCAGTGGAATTTAAGGGCAGGTAGTCGGGAATCTTGTGATGTTTTTTACGTTAAATATTTCAACAATAAACATACATGTTCTAAGACGCAGACACATCCACACATGCGTCAAGCAAACCCAATGGTGGTGGGTAGCTTATTAAAAGAACAATTCAAAGATTGTTGTGACAACCCTCACAATTACAGGTACCGTACTATTAATTAATCTTAATTATGTGCTTAATGATTGTGCTTGATTACAACTGGCACTTTAAACTGCTTTATGCTTTTTGTATCATACACACATATGCATCATATTTCATACAGTCGCTCCATCTATTACACACAAACTTTAGTGACATACTTGATGCACAAAGCACAGTTAGCACACTGAACGGATAATTCAGAAACATGCTGAAAATGCCAGCACATAGACAGACAATGTTTTGAGGCCAGTATGAGCCATAGACAGGGTACTACACTAGTGTGGAATGTAGGGAAGTGAGGACCATAAAATTGCGTCACCAGGTGATAGTTAAAGTGCCGGGAAGTGCCTAAAACACACTTTAAGTGCAGAATTCTGCATTTATTAACAAAATTCAGCATTGTAACATGCTAGTAAGGTGCAAAAATATGGCAGAATAGTCCTGTATGCTTTCCTAAGTACCGGGAATTAAAAGTGTTACAAAAATATATATAAATGACACTTTACGGTATAATTAAACACTTTAACGAAACGGTATCTAACCGAATAACCGGACATAACCCGGAACACTAAATGTTTGCCAAACACATTGTTTTATTATTTATTGGCTAGTCATGATCCCCGAACACCCTAACACCCACTAAATATCAAGTAACTAATACATGTAAGTATACACTTGGATTGTAACTATTAGTTACCAACTAACATCAAAAATTTACAACCAACCCCCCCCCCATACCCGAAATCGGTCACCCAAAGGGGCCCACCCAAAATCTTCACCATCCTTCACATCTTCTCCTAGATTTGTTTTAATTTTATAATAGATTAATTGCTTGTAAGTTTGAACAAAATATTAGATGACATCTCTTTAAGTATGGCTCCAAGATCATGTATCACTTCATAAAATTCACCCCATTCCTCACTCTCCTCTCTCCCTCTCTTGGCCACACCTTGACCGCCACCACCTCCACCATATCACCACCACAATCTTCCAATTTCTAGTTTCATTCAAGATTAGAAGGTGATTCAAGGAAGCTTGCAACTTGTGAAACTTCAAGGAGCTCCTTTCACTTGCTTTTCACCATCATCTTCTTCATCTTTTCACTAGAGATTCTTCCCTAGCCTTGTGCTAGTTGTAAGTCTTTGATCTACCCTAGTTTACTTCCATTTTGAGTAGTTAAAGGTCATGTTATATTGAATATTACAAGAACACTAAGAACAAGAACTAAAAACAAAAACATGAAGCTATACATAAAGTTTACATATGGATGAAACATGAAGATGAAATGTTGTAGTAGGATGTCGTAGTGAACATGTTGTTGATTGTATGATGATTCTTGGTTGTGTGATGTTAATCACCATATGGATCTTGTTAAATAATATTTAGAAATATGATTTAATGAGATTAGAAAGTGGTTATGTGCTACATAAAATAACCACCTTCTAGTTAAATATAAACTTGATAAAAATGATTTTTCTTGAAATATAATTAAACAAGTGAGTTGATGATCTTGTAAATCCAAGAGTTACAAAAGGCTTTTCTAAATAAACCTAGATAGAGAATCGATTTTTGGAAAATCATGACTTTATATACACTTACATATTTTTGGAAATGAAGTAACTGTAAAAACCTTTTATTTACAAGAAGAGTTCAAGAGTTTTATTTTTGTAAATATTGTCTACAAGTTGTAAACACTAAACTTTTGTACGAAAATGATATGCTTATAAGCATGGACGCCTCCGTTTACAAAGGGAACTCTGGCGAAATTTTCTAAAAATCCAAAGACTTAGAAAATTATTTTCTAACAAGTGTTTACAAATGTGTTTAACTTTGTTTTTCGGAAGTAAACTTCGCCATGAGCATTGTTACAAAATTTCAAAGTGTCGGAGGTTGGTTTTCATAAGTAAAAGTGGACAAATATATATATTTAGAATATATATTCTATACTGAAACGCTTGTGTGAATATTTGTATACTTTGCGGAATAGTTATATTATTTTGGGGTAAAATAATATAACTTAACAAATACCATGAAATTTACAACTCCAAAATAATACCAAAAATCACAAGGAATAAATATTTAAGTTACACGCTTAATATTGTGAAGCCAAACACAAATATGTAACTTACAAAATATTCCGGGAAATACTCTTATAAATATATTTTTGGTAAACGTTATTTTGGATACGAAAGAGGTGAAAATATGATTTTTGTACGTATTACCAAGTTATATCATATTTTTGGGACAAGAGAAAATGTATTATTATTTGAGAAAGTAAAAGTATTTTTTTTACTCGGGTTTATTAAGAAATATAGTATTTTTGGGAAAAATATATATTTTCTTGGACTGTATTGTTTAGAATAAAAATGAAGTTTATTTATATATTTCTAAGTGGGACTTAAAGATATATATTCTTTTGGATTAACACACAGGAATACGACGCCACTACATGGCTAGATAAACAAATACACGAATACGGATAACCATGTATGAAATACCCCATCCTTGGGAAGGAAACACTAATACGAATACTTGAGAAGTATTAATACAGAAATATTGTATAAACAATTATTCCAAAACTAAATATAATTATTATAACATGGAATAAAATCAGTAACGTAACTCAAAAACATAAATACTAAGACAAGGCACGACCCGTTTGTCTAATAGACATTAGACCATTGTAGGTAGTCGTGTTTGCTGAGGAGATTTGGGTTACAAGTACCGAAGACGCAATACAGTGAGTTCATGTCCCCCTTTTCTCTTAACTGTTTTCAGTTTTATAACTTCAGGGGTGAAATACATGTTACAACTATACAGACATTTTATACATGGTATGGTTAGCTTAAGGAGGGCAAACTACTTAGATCATGTGCGTGAGTAGGCGGCTACTAAAGGCCATTAATCTTCGTCGTAGGACCGAGGGACATGAGTGATAGATCTATACGGGTGTAGCGAGCCCCACTCCTGAGTCCGCTGAGTGGACCATGTGGTGACTATGTCTTCCAGCCGGAAGCCCGGTACGAAATCTGCTAGGTTTGAGTCTTCCTGCATCACTTCACACATATCAATGGCCTTGCAAACCGTTGGTGATCTCTTTTTCCTTATTGCTACATACCAGGACTTATATACATACTTACGATGTTTTCAAAGGTTTATACATACACACAAACGAACACATGAACTCGCTCAACTTTTGTTGACGTTTTTCAAACTACATGTATTTCAGGAAATTAGTAAATGGATCTGGCGGGCGTTGGAGTTATTAAGTTGCGTTGTGAACAAAGATGTCATCCATGGTCTTTGAGTTTGGTCGGTGTGTCTTTTTCCTGGACGAGACACGCCTCCCAAACCTTGGTGCTATTTATTATCTTTCGATGAGTCCTTAGTGATCTCATAAACATTTTGGTATGATTGTAAAAACTTAAATTTGAAGTCTACGTTTTAAACATTGCTGTTACGGTTTAAACTTAAATTAATGGATGTACATCTACTGGTTTTATCATATAGTGTTGTTATGATCGTATGCAATGGTATTAAGAAGTCACACCGATAATCACGCTTCCGCAAAAGTCAGGGTGTGACAGCTTGGTATCAGAGCTTCGGTCGTAGCGAACTAGGATTCTCCTCGAGTCTAGACTACGATCATTAGGGCTCTCACGAAAATGTTTTCACAACATGTTTTCATTGCATACACAAAACGTCCAGATCCAGGAAACGAACATTTTTACAAACAAAAGACACAAATCACATTTCAAAGAATCCGTTTATAGTTCAGTCAAAGAGACTGGGGAAGTTTGGTCTGAGAGACCAGGGATTTGGTCTGAGAGACCAGGGATTTGGTCTGAGCGACCAGGGTTTTGGTCTGAGAGACCAGGGAGTTAGTCTAAGAGACTAGCTGGGTAGTGTAGTCTGAGAGACTGGGAGTTTAATCTGAGAGATTCAGTCTGAGAGACTGGGTAGTCTGAGAGACTAGTTGGGGCAGCCTGAGAGACTGGAAGGTTTAGCCTGAGAGGCTGGGTAGTTCCGTTTGGGAAACTGGGAGCTTAGTCTGAGAGACTATGGAGTTTAGTCTGAGAGACTGGGTGTATCAGTCTGAGAGACTGGGTGTCTTAGTCTGAGAGGCTGGGTGTTTCAGTCTGAGAGACTGGGTAGTTTAGTCTGGGAGACTAGGTGGGTAAGTCTGGGAGACTAGGGAGGTTAGAAAGAATAATGTGACTACATGACTACATGACAAATTACCTTGTTTGCATGCCCTAATTGTTAGTAATTACTATGGATATACATGCTATGACTATTATGTATCGTCACACATGTCACTCTATTTAGAAAACGAGTTATCAGACATTGATAACCCTACGGCCACCGCCACAGATAAGGAGACTACATCTGCGCCAGAGATATTTACGGAAGACACTGAGGGTGATTCTGATATGCTGACCAAGGACGGGGACGACTTCCAACAGTTCGCGCTTCCAGATTTTAGTGATACTTTACCTTAGCGGGTGGTTTCTCTAACAAGAATCCTTCTGTCACTCTTATTTCAGTCCATGACCACTTTATCACTGGTCATCCCGATGATGAGCACACCATGGCTCCGATCCTCGACGGCGCGCCTCCAGTGGGCATTCCTTCCGAAGGTTGGCTACCCGACGACCAGTTGATGAGGACGTTGACATGTTTATTGATGGTTCCCCCTGCTGACACCCATGGTGATAGAAAGTTAGACGAAAACGTTGTTACTAAATTCACTTCTGAGACCCCCCTGATTTTGGTATACCCTCGATTTCAGGCTCCTTTGAGTCTGTGACATCTGCAGCCTTACAGACGACCGGATTACAGCTTTTTATTACTGACTCAGACGCCGCCGCCGCTATGACTGATACACCATCACCCGCTTGAGATGCCACACCTTTACATGACCTAGAGCCTGCTCCTGAGCCAGCTCCTATTCCATGGGCCAGCATGATGCTACACCTGCTGATTCTGCACCCTTGTTTGATTATGACCCTGTTTCTTTGGTCTACCAGGCATTGCACCTGACCCAGTACCTGCACTGATGATCTCCTTATTGGTTGAGACGTTTGTTCCCACACTTGCACCCGCTAAAATTGCTCCTATGGAGACCGACGTCCATTGCACCGGTATGCCTATCGTTTTCTTTCAGGACATACCCACCCCCCGGAGAGGTACTCCAGGTCGGCACCTGCATAACGATCCTTTTGCTACAGCAGCACTTTCCCCGACCTCACAGGCCGCACCGTTTGCTACTTTCACCTCTTCACCGCTGGACGAGCCACTTCAATGGTCCTTATCATACACTATGCTGATATTAGACCCTTACCATCCCTCATATTACAGAGGCTACACACGGTATGAGTTGCTCCTATAACATCAACTACAGTTTGGGGAATACGAGTCGCAGAGTTTTGAAGCTTGAGTTGACACCACGTCCTCCACCCTGTCCATTGCCAGTATACCTTGATCCTCCACATTTACCAAAGATTCCTTTGGCACTCTCCCCTGCTACTATTACACTTCTCCCAGGATTTGATGCTCAAGCGGCAGATCAGTTAATTACTCCAACGTATATACAAGCTCGAGGAGGAGTTCACGCATGCTAACAGTTTACTTTTCTTCCTCCTCCACCTCAGTCACCAGTATAGTTGGTTTCTGGATTATGCGGATCGCATTACATTTGGGTAAAGACACTAATGATAAGCCGGGATTGTGGAGACTTTTGAAGACAACTTCTGACTACGTAATTTTGATACACTAATATACTTGTTGGACAAGGGTAGGGTGACCCTGTGTCCCTCCTGATGTGATACATTTTGTAAGACAATGCAATTGTGGTCGGAGAATAATGAGAGCCCAATCATCATGTGACAATACTTTATGGCCAATAACCAAGTAAAACTCAGTCGCTATATCCTCGTTAAGCACGTTGTTGATCTATATGTGTGTGCTATAATTATGATGCTACGTGCTTGCTTGTTAAGCTCTCATTAAACATAATTCCCAAATTTCTTGGCTATGCTATGATTATGCTATTGCTTGATTGGTTGATATAAAAATCAAATACGTGTGTGTACATATGACCTATAAACAACTATATGCACTCCCTGAACAAATACAACCTGACCTAACTAATCTTCTTCTTAGAAGATGTCGATACAAGGGAACATCGCTACCAACAACCCTCTGTCGGCAACAGCGGCAGAACTACAAGAGCGTATCTCACAGGCCATTGCACAGCTCGAGGCCCTTCACTCCGAACACAGCAAAGGCTGCACCTATAAGCAGTTCTTGGACCACAAACCTTGGGAATCCGATGGCACTGGGGGTGCCTTAGCCTTCGTGCGCTGGGATTGAGAAGACGGATTCTGTTTTACGATTGTGCAAATGTGCCCCAGAACATCAAGTCACGTACATAGCTGGACTGTTTCTAGATGGGGCTCTGTCGTGGTGGAACCTTCAGGTTCAGACAATGGGTGAGACTGCTGCATATACTTTGACGTGGGACGAACTGAAAGAATTGATGCGTAAGAGATATTGCTCTAGGGCAGAAGTCCAGAAGTTGGAAACTGAATTGTGGAACTTGAAAATGGAGGGACCAAAGATAGCTGAATATGTGTAGAGATTTAACGACTTATCACAAGTTGCTACGCTCCTGGTGGGACCAGAGTCTAAGAGAGTCGAACGTTTCATAGGGGGATTGGCACCTCAGATTCTAAGCCTTGTAACAACATCTAAACCTTCAACGATCACCGAGGCTATCAACACAAGCGTGGCGCTCACTGAAGAAGCGGTTAGACTATGAAAATTTTCCAATATGGAAGAGAAAGAGGAGTCTCCTGTAGAATCATCTGGAGATAACAAGAGAAAGCTCGCAAATTTCAAAAAGATTACTCAGGCGAGTAACAAGAAGAAGGCCAAAAAGGGAAAAGACTACATGGGTATCCTACCTAAGTGTGACAATTGTTTACGTTATCATGCGGGCGATGTAAATATGGAAAATGTGATAACTGTGGCAAGAGGGGGGCATCCCAAGGAAACTTGTAGGCAAGATACTGAACGCAGAAATGGAGGCCAGGATGGTAGCCAGAATCACAGAGGAAACAACGACGACGACAACTATCAAGGAAGGATGAGTGACAAACAAAAACGTGCTCAAGGTTGTCTTAACTGTGGGAGCAAGAAGCATTTCAGAAAATACTGCCCTAAGAAGAATCAGGCACAAGGATGAAAGCTTAACAGCGAAATTGGGGAAACACGCCAGACTCCAAACAAGATTATCCATTCGTCCCATATTACTCAACGTTATGCATCTGTGCTTCTAGATACTGTTGCGAATTTTAAGCTTCGCATCTCTAAAAGTTTGAGAATATACTTGGTATAATAGTAAGTAAGTTAGATAACCCGCACTCGATAAAGCTAGCTAATAGGAAGCTAGTGGAAGTCAACGAAGAAATTGAAATCAGCAAGAAAAAACCCGGAGAACGTAAGTTTACGCTTGATCTACTGCCAGTTGATTTAGAAAGCTTCGACAAGGTAATTGGATGGGTTGGTTGTCAAGTGATCAAGAGGAGATTGATATCCGCATCCCGATGCCGAACGAAGAAACAATCTCGGCCCATGAAGCAGGATACGCTTCTACAGATTACTAATTGCCTAAAGGCACGAAAGTTGTTACGTGAAGGACGTGTCGTTTTCTTGGCTCATGTCGGGGACAAGGGAGCCGAAGAACCAAAGCTCGAAGATATCCCTGTGGTAAGGAAGTATCCTGAAGTTTTCCCTGAAGACTTACCAGAATTATCTCCTCAACGACTAGTTGAATTTCGCATCAATTTGATTCCAGGAGTCGCACCTGTAGTCGATGCACCTTAGCGACTTACACCTTCGGAGATGCAAGGATTGTCAGTGTAACCTCAGAAGTTGATAGAGAAGGAAGATAACAGACCAAAAATTCCCTTTTGGGTAACCCCAATTCTGCTCGTCAAGAAGAAGGACGGTGATTTTTAAATGAGCATCAACTACCAGGAGCCGAACGAGCTGACCAACAAGAGTCGGTAACTCTTGCTGAGGAATTAACGAACTACTTACTTAACTAACTGTGGGGATCCACTACTATTTCACGACTAATCAACGATCGAGTGTCGTTAGCATTGAATTCAGGAAGAAAGTATACCGAGAGAGAATTGTGGGACAATAACTTGTTTTTAAACGTACACAAAAATGGTGTTTCCTACACAATACACAAAACAGAGTTACACAGAATACGAAACCTTGAGGATCTAGAAAACATATGCTTAGGACCTTTGGGAACCCAGGTCCAAACTTGTAAAGGTTGTCACTTAGAAACCATATCTGTTAACTCAATTGAACACCATTAACCTGACATATATGTCGTTTCAGTTAGCAAAACAGAAAGTACTTAAATTTCTTTCGTTGAAATCTTCACTTTTGCTTTTGGCGAGTAGATGTTTGCATCTCTACTCCCCTAATGGTAGTTGCATCGCGTTAATTTTCTCGTTGAGCGAGAACACACATTTACTTCGAACACTTGGTCATTCCTCAATTTTAGTAGATACTCATTGTTCCTTGGAAACTTATATGTTACGCATGCACCAATTGCTACGCACGCGGTTTCATTTCGAATAAACGCTTCATTGAAGTCCAAATATTATATTTCTAAAGCTATCTATTGGTTGTGATTCGAATGGCCTACATTATTGTAATTGTTGGCTCTTTTGTTATCAAGTCAACACACTTTCTTGAAACTTCTTTTCTTTCAAGTTGTATTCATGGTTTATTTTTGTAACCATGCTGAGATTCCCCTTGTTGATACATATGTTCATTGTCAGATTACGTTGAAACCTAGTTCAATTGCTTGAACTTATCCCTTTCGCGTGTTCGTTTTGAGACGCTGTATGATGTATTGAGAGCATCATATTCAAATATTTTTTTTGCAAAGACTCTTTCATTACGAGTCGTAGTAGATTCGGTTGATCTACGACTCCACTAAATCATTTGATTGGTTTCGATACATTGCGGTGACACTTTCACGGGATTGAAGCTTGCGCTAATTTGGTTACTTACTTCTTACACGGATTTAATTGATTATTTGATAACTTGCCCTAAAATCTGTCCTGTTTATCACGATTAAATCAGTCTCAACATAGTTGTGTGTTGAGGCAAATGTACATAGATTCATTTCATATCACAATGTACCTCCTAACGAACCTTTCATGGTCGATCGAATGCCTTGTGGTACATATTACTTTTCATCTTCGATCGGAAACAATAATTCTTTGATGATTCGTATTTAGTTGGAAACTTTATGACATTGTGTAGATCAAATCTTCGGGCTTGTTTCGGTACATTTTCATTTAATTTCAAACACGGGGAACTTGTTCAGGTCACCACTATTACTGAATTATGTCGTTACGACACCTTGTGGTGTCATTGCAAATTTGTAGCTTATGCTAATCATGGTCAACCGTCTCACACGAAACTACACATGCTTTTTTTTTACTTATCACTTAAACATTTTCTGAGGCAACTACGAATTAAGACAATGATACACCAGATTCGCTTGTATTCCATTCAGGTGTACTTTCGAAACTAAAGATTGTCAACACACTAAACCTTACCATTCATTTATTCGGGAGGTTGACGGATCACTTTACTATTACTTTTGAGTTGTTGATTTTGAGTTCATATAGCGGATGCTATGGTTGTGAAGACTCGTTGGCATATTGTGACCGACTATCTGAGAATCCTAATAGACAAAACTCCTCTCTTATGGAACCCCTATTAACTGGATTACACTAAACTATATGTCAATACGTCTTGTACCTTCGACACCAAGTGTTAAAAGCACATACCTTTTAATCATTGGATTCGTGTTGTTATATATTCTTGGACTCACCTGATGTGAATAAGGTTTGATTCGGTTTGGTGATTATCTACCTGGGTATTATTCATATACATACACGCATAATGAAACCCTAAGGAGATAAGGTAGTACAAATTTCGAGGAAGAAATTTTCTTAACGGGGGGAGAATGTGACAACCCTCACAATTACAGGTACCGTACTATTAATTAATCTTAATTATGTGCTTAATGACTGTGCTTGATTACAACTGACACTTTAAACTGCTTTATGATTTTTGTATCATACACACATATGCATCATATTTCATACAGTCACTCCATCTATTACACACAAACTTTAGTGACATACTTGATGCACAAAGCACAGTTAGCACACTGAACGGATAATTCAGAAACATGCTGACAATGCCAGCACATAGACAGACAATGTTTTGAGGCCAGTATGAGCCAGAGACAGGGTACTACACTAGTGTGGAATGTAGGGAAGTGAGGACCATAAAACTGCGTCACCAGGTGATAGTTAAAGTGCCGGGAAGTGCCTAAAACACACTCTAAGTGCAGAATTCTACATTTATTAACAAAATTCAGCATTGTAACATGCTAGTAAGGTGAAAAAATATGGCAGAATGGTCCTGTATGCTTTCCTAAGTACCGGGAATTAAAAGTGTTACAAAATTATATATAAAGGACACTTTACGGTATAATTAAACACTTTAACGAAACGGTATCTAACCGAATAACCGGACATAACCCGGAACACTAAATTTTTGCCAAACACATTGTTTTATTATTTATTGGATAGTCATGATCTCCGAACACCCTAACACCCACTAAATATCAAGTAACTAATACATGTAAGTATACACTTGGATTGTAACTATTAGTTACCAACTAACATCAAAAATTTACAACCAACCCCCCCCCCCCATACCCGAAATCAGTCACCCAAAGGGGCCCACCCAAAATCTTCACCATCCTTCACATCTTCTCCTATATTTGTTTTAATTTTATAATAGATTGATTGCTTGTAAGTTTGAACAAAATATTAGATGACATCTCTTTAAGTATGGCTCCAAGATCATGCATCACTTCATAAAATTCACCCCATTCCTCACTCTCCTCTCTCCCTCTCTCGGCCACACCTTGACCGCCACCACCTCCACCATATCACCACCACAATCATCCAATTTCAAGTTTCATTCAAGATTAGAAGGTGATTCAAGGAAGCTTGCAACTTGTGAAACTTCAAAGAGCTCCTTTCACTTGCTTTTCACCATCATCTTCTTCATCTTTTCACTAGAGATTCTTCCCTAGCCTTGTGCTAGTTGTAAGTCTTTGATCTACCCTAGTTTACTTCCATTTTGAGTAGTTAAAGGTCATGTTATATTGAATATTACAAGAACACTAAGAACAAGAACTAAAAACATAAACATGAAGCTATACATAAAGTTTACATATGGATGAAACATGAAGATGAAATGTTGTAGTAGGATGTCGTAGTGAACATGTTGTTGATTGTATGATGATTCTTGGTTGTGTGATGTTAATCACCATATGGATCTTGTTAAATAATATTTAGAAATATGATTTAACGAGATTAGAAAGTGGTTATGTGCTACATAAAATAACCACCTTCTAGTTAAATATGAACTTGATAAAAATGATTTTTCTTGAAATATAATTAAACAAGGGAGTTGATGATCTTGTAAATCCAAGAGTTACAAAAGGTTTTTCTAAATAAACCGAGATAGAGAATCAATTTTTGGAAAATCATGACTTTACATACACTTACATATTTTTGGAAATGAAGTAACTGTAAAAACCTTTTATTTACAAGAAGAGTTCAAGAGTTTTATTTTTGTAAATATTGTCTACAAGTTGTAAACACTAAACTTTTGTAAGAAAATGATTTGCCTATAAGCATGGACGCCTCCGTTTACAAAGGGAACTCTGGCGAAATTTTCTAAAAATCCCAAGACTTAGAAAATTATTTTCTAACAAGTGTTTACAAATGTGTTTAACTTTGTTTTTCGGAAGTAAACCTCGCCATGAGCATTGTTACAAAATTTCAAAGTGTCGGAGGTTGGTTTTCATAAGTAAAAATGGACAAATATATATATTTAGAACATATATTCTATACTGAAACACTTGTGTGAATATTTGTATACTTTGCGGAATAGTTATATTATTTTGGGGTAAAATAATATAACTTAACAAATACCATGAAATTTACAACTCCAAAATAATAACAAAAATCACAAGGAATAAATATTTAAGTTACACGCTTAATATTGTGAAGCCAAACACAAATACGTAACTTACAAAATATTCCGGGAAATACTCTTATAAATATATTTTTGGTAAACGTTATTTTGGATACGAAAGAGGTGAAAATATGATTTTTGTACGTATTACCAAGTTATACCATATTTTTGGGACAAGAGAAAATGTATTATTATTTGAGAAAGTAAAAGTATTTTTTTTACTCGGGTTTATTAAGAAATATAGTATTTTTGGGAAAAATATATATTTTCTTGGACTGTATTGTTTAGAATAAAAATGAAGTTTATTTATATATTTCTAAGTGGGACTTAAAGATATATATTCTTTTGGATTAACACACCGGAATACGACGCCACTACATGGCTAGATAAACAAATACAAGAATAGGAATAACCATGTATGAAATACCCCATCCTTGGGAAGGAAATACTAATACGAATACTTGAGAAGTATTAATACAGAAATATTGTATAAACAATTATTCCAAAACTAAATATAATAATTATAACTTGGAATAAAATCAGTAACGTAACTAAAAAACATAAATACTAAGACAAGGCACGACCCGTTTGTCTAATAGACATTAGACCATTGTAGGTAGTCGTGTTTGCTGAGGAGATTTGGGTTACAAGTACCGAAGAGGCGATACAGTGAGTTCATGTCCCCCTTTTCTCTTAACTGTTTTCAGTTTTATAACTTCGGGGGTGAAATACATGTTACAACTATACATACATTTTATACATGGTATGGTTAGCTTAAGGAGGGCAAACTACTTAGATCATGTGCGTGAGTAGGCGGCTACTAAAGGCCATTAATCCTCATCGTAGGACCGAGGGACATGAGTGATAGATCTATACGGGTGTAGCGAGCCCCACTCCTGAGTCCGCTGAGTGGACCATGTGGTGACTATGTCTTCCAGCCGGAAGCCCGGTACGAAATCTGCTAGGTTTGAGTCTTCCTGCATCACTTCACACATATCAATGGCCTTGCAAACCATTGGTGATCTCTTTTTCCTTATTGCTACATACCAGGACTTATATACATACTTACGATGTTTTCAAAGGTTTATACATACACACAAACGAACACATGAACTCGCTCAACTTTTGTTGACGTTTTTCAAACTACATGTATTTCAGGAAATTAGTAAATGGATCTGGCGGGTGTTGGAGTTATTAAGCTGCGTTGTGAACAAAGATATCATCCATGGTCTTTGAGTTTGGTCGGTGTGTCTTATTCCTGGACGAGGCACGCCTCCCAAAACTTGGTGCTATTTATTATCTTTCGATGAGTCCTTAGTGATCTCATAAACATTTTGGTATGATTGTAAAAACTTAAATTTGAAGTCTACGTTTTAAACATTGTTGTTACGGTTTAAACTTAAATTAATGGATGTACATCTACTGGTTTTATCATATAGTGTTGTTATGATCGTATGCAATGGTATTAAGAAGTCACACCGATAATCACGCTTCCGCAAAAGTCAGGGTGTGACAATTGTGGCCGCATATACCGTTCCACCGAAATTGTATAGGATTTTGGAATTAAAGAAAAAGTAAATTTATCATACAAGCAAGCATGGCGGGGGAAATGTAACGCATTAGAACTTTTGTAGGGAAGTTCAGCAAGTTCTTTTGCCGAACTTCCTGTCTACTGTTATAACTTGGAGAAGGCTAATCCATGAACATTGACACACATACACACTGATTCTGAAAGTTGTTTTGAAATGGTATTTGTCGCCATAAGTAATGCTGAATAACCATAATCTAATAAACAATTGTAACAGTAGGTAATGCTGAATCTGAGTATTTAGCATATAAAATAATGGCCCTACCTAAACAATCATATATTCATTGAGGTTTATAATCATAATCATAATCATATACAATTACTTGACCCATAAATAAATAATCACATAGAATACTGAAACCCTAAATAAATCAAAGACAATGATTTTAAAGATGGTACCTTTGGAATGCCACAATCATCATATAATCTTGAATTTTTATCCAAATTGAAACCCATTAGAGGAAACGTTGGGGGGGGGGGGTTGGTTAATTTAAAGAATTGGGTTTGACTCAGATTTGGCTCAATCAAGGAAACGTGTTAGTGGATTCCAACGGAAGGGTTTCTTGATTCATAATCGATTAGATTCAACTGAAGAAAAGTAATTGAAAAGAGGAGGATTTTGGGGAAGAAACTTATGGACTTTTTCTATTTGAAAAAAATATATTTTATGCCAACACCAACACCTTTGATATAGTGATATGTTGTCCATACTAGACTAGGGGTGGGCAGGGAAATCGAAATAACTACATTATAACTGAAATAAAAATTGATGGTTCGGTTTTGGATTTTTAATAGCCAAAAGTTTCAGTTCGGTTTTCGGATAACCATTTTAAATAAGTAGAAAAAAAAAACGAACCGAACTGATAAGTTACAATAGTAGGCTCAATCAATATATTATTTGGTGAAATCCTAGTGATTTCTTGTACTTCCACTTGTCTTTCGGGTGTATGCAGGTTCCCACGTGGCGGCGTGCAGGTGAACTTATCTCTAAACTCTGGTAAAATATCGATCAACGAGTGTAACTGAGACCCATGAAGCGCCATTGGTTTGATGACATCCGATGGTGAGAGTTCCTTCTCATCCAACCTGAAGAAACAGTGGTTAACCAAGAGGTTATGTCCATAGGTCGAGTCTCATCAAGTAGGGTTAATCCCTCCTTTCCTCGATTGATGGCTGGGTCGTCTGCTAATCTGTCACCAGCTGTAACAACCCTACCTTTCGGGTTGTTAATTATTATTATCATTTCACTATTAAATGCTTGTACTCCCGAGATTGCACGAATGAACACCCGCCGCGTGGCCTGCTGGGGTTGTCAGTCTGTCCATCAACTTTTATGTAAGTGGGCTAGGTAGCTGCATATTGGACGATCAGCTGACCGCTATTGTTAGTGCCCAGGCATACCACTTGTTGGTTGGTCACAGAAGTCAAAGTGACAGCTCCACATGTATAACAATAGGATGCGGGCTTGCGCAGCCTCGCCACATGCGGTAAATTGTGCACATATAGGTCAACACATTTGTACATCACTTTGCACTTCCTTCGTCGTCCCGCACACACCCGCGCAGGACCGCAACATGGAAATGTGTTTGACAGAAAGTGAATGTAGTAAATACTATCATCTTTAGTAGTAATCACCGCATTACGTGTATGTTGCCGAAAACAACCACTTCATACACAAGGTGAGATTCTCATCTTTCCCCGAGTGGGAAAGCAAACCGGGTTCACGCGTTCCCACACGAACTGGGGCAAGTTCTTTGTTGATTGGGACAATAAGCCGGGTGATGGTCACTCACACCCAAGCCTGGTGCGAGATTTGGGACCATACCCCTTCGCAACCCATGGGCTTGCATGCACCTAAATCCTAACCAAAAACCTCTAAAACAAGCATCTTTTGACTCTTTTCTAAACTCAGCCACCACCTTACATAGCTCACGAAAATCGATCCGCGTTGTGTCCACCACAAGTAATATAATGCTCGGTTGAGTGGGCCAATTACTCGTTCGGGCCTGGGATACATTTGTCCCATCCTAAAGGAACCTCCTTCTGACTCCTACCAGGCCTAGTCAAATACCCGAAACTTAAATTTAAATAAGAGCCCGGAGAGCATACTTTACTCGCAGACTGTCTAAACTCCTTGAGAGTTTCCGAAAGCTATCTGACAGTTTTCCATACAAGAACTTTAACCCCGTGTTGCTAATGAAGAGAACCACCGTAATAGAGTTACAATCTTTTCACACTGATCTTTGTACCACCGTGCTAGAATTACAATGATAGTGGTTAGTTTAAGAGAGAAGGGGTTGATTCTAAATTAACTAGTATATACTAGGGGTTCAGATGGGAAAATTATTTTTGTTTTATTTATTAAAATATCTTTAAAGTTAAAAGACTAAATTACCCTTATGTGACTAAAGTTAACTGAAAAATTTAACTAGGTTAGTGATAAAGTACCTAGAGTGTAATGCGTTTAACAAAGAAAAGAAAAGACTATCAATATATCCAATACAAACATAGAGAACAAAAAGTGTAATTTACCCAAAATAAAAAGACATTAAGAAATCATAATATTTTAATTTTAATATTCTCGTAAAACATGAAACCTTTTCAATTATATCAAGAGTTAAATGCCTGGTTGGTCCCTGTAGTTTGCAAATATTGTAGACTTGGTCCCAGTGGTTTACTAATTACAGAGTTTGTCCCAATGGTTGCAAATTTTGCACTCGAGTGATCCTTATCACTAACCCATGTTAATTTTATCAGTTAAATGTATGCGCAATGACTAGATTGCCCCTGAACAATAAAATAAATAAATATGGCCCACCCTCATCCTTCATCCCCCTCTCTCTCTAAAACCCACCACCACCACCTTCAACCTACCACGACCTCCACATTCACCTTCAACCCACCCTACTTATAGAGCTTCAGTTTCGAATTCCAAACCCTAATTTCTAACTATTCACAATTAATAGCTGAAGGGGTATGGTTCCAAAAACCCTGCGCAAGCGTAGAGGACAATACCATAACTACATTTCAAATTCATCTTGAACAGACCTTGCGCAGCCACGCAACGTGTCTTGAGAAGATTTGGAAAGATCAGTCTTTAATAACCATGCGCTGGAGAAAGGAAAAGACAAATATTCAATCAACTCCCTTGTGCGGGCCCGCTTAAGGGTATAAGTTAAGCTTGAAGTTTTGACAACATGAGACAAGTCTTGAACTCATCCACGCGTATAAAAATAAAGACTTGAGCAAAGGAATCTTTTCTGTTATAACAGAATGGACAAGTGGCAAGGGATTAATGGTGTACAACTGTAGATCTTATAGAAGGCAATAAATGCTCATCGTGCACAACCTCATTTGGTTACAACCGAATGTGACATGGCACAATCCAGAGCCTTCATCTAAGTCACGATGATGGCAATAATTTGCATGCAAATCCAGATTAAACCACTTTCCACGTGGCATCTCCCCAACCGTTGATCAAGATCCACGATCCGTGTGCATGGATGTGGAGCTAGCTATTAACGGAAAAGGAGACAACTGTTAACGGAAAAGGAGATTCCGTTATTTCCTCCGTGATAATTTTGGCACCAAACTTCGGTTATAAATATGAGAATTCAGGTACAATCTCTTCATTCACTTTCACTTACTTTCACTCTTACTACTTCATCTTCTTCTTGAGATCACTGTACTTATTCTCACGCCGGAGGGTGGTCACAGAGAGAACCCCCATTCTCCTCGTGGCGAGTCTAACGGCTTTCTGTTTTGCAGTGTTCTCCGTTGAAGTATGTTAGTACATATGTCTGTAGCTTCCGTCTGCATCGAGTCTTGTGTATTTTGTGTTGTGTATGTACTTTTGTATATGTATGTATATGTTTGTTTATGTCTAGACAATTCAGGGAATGGGTCGTTAATGTAAAAGTGAAATTCGTCGGACGACATTTGTCATCCGATCGGATGGCCATCCAATCGGATGACCATCCGATCGGACCACCATCCGTCCGGGTGTCACTTATACCTTCCGTGGTTTCCTATAAATAGTAGGCTAGTGCATTGTGTCTAGAACCTTTTGCTGGTCTTGGTAGAGAAGCTCTGTTGCTCTGACTTTCTACCGGAACCTCTATATTTTCATCACCATTCAATAGAAATCAGACGCGTTAAACGTTGAACTTGTCGTTGTTGATTCTTTGACATTATCAAGGGATTCCGCACCTTGATTCTGATCGATCCAGCCACGTTCTTGTCACACCCCGACAGCGTAAAACAACGAAACCGCGGCGGAAACGTCGGGGTGTGTTGCAACAGAATTATTGTTTCATAACCATGCTAAGTAAAGTTATGTTTTATTTATCAAACAAGAGAGTTACATTGTCTTAAACGAAAGAAACAAGAGTACATAACATTATTTAAACTAATCTTACTTCTTTTATGTCACTAAGGCCCGAGTCCACCCTAGTGTGTCCTGAATCATACCTATGCACCAGCTCCTGAAAACACATGTGAAAATAGGTACGTCAGCATAAAAATGCCTGTGAGATACATAGGTTTTGTGAAAATAGGATTGATGACTTAGGTTTTAAGAAATGTTTAATAAAAATTTATCATGAATCTTGTTAAGTGTTTTCTTTTATAAATCATATGAAAACTTGATAAGAAATCAGATTATATAAAAGAAAGATGTATGATTAATTAAATAACCATGTAAAATGAGTTGTATAAAATAGACTGTTTTGTAAAACAATGTCTTGTGAAAAATATGTTATTTATGTAAAATGTTATATGTCTAAATTGAAATGATTTAAATAACGCTACGATATGTAATATCACAAAAGCACTTATATATAGGAAGTACCAGCGGCGTATCCACCATGCTTTTATCATATTACACACGCCTCGTTACTTAAATCACTTACCCAAACAAACACCAAATTGTCTTGTTTAAACCAATTGTCAAAATGTAAATCATGTAATGTGTAAACCAATGTCAAGATGTTTATGTCAAATGTAAACCATACAATGTCTAAACCAATGTCAAATGTAAACCATGTAATGTGTAAACCAATGTCATGTATGGCAAGTGAAATATATCAACTAAACCATAGGTAAAATGCACAAAACAAGGTATGGAAGTAAATCATAGTTTAAATCAAAGTTATGTTTTGTAAAACAAGTGCATGCTCTACTGATACAAACATCTATGCGGTATTGTGAAAATGCATACATTCAAGCCTTGAGACTATGGCGACAAACCCTTAAACAAATTAAAGGTTTATCTGAATTATGTGTATCGAATTCAGTCATTCCTTCCATCCAACAAACCTTGGATTTCAGGAACGAGAGTTGTCAATTCCTATGGTACCACTACCTACTAACGAACGGCGTGATCAATGTTAATGAATGTATTTTTTTCCCATTTAAACAAACCAAATGTCATACCAAAATGTAAGCATGTGATGTAAAACAATGCACTAAGTATGTACTAAATGGACATACATAGCGTGAAATGTAATGTAAAATAATGTACTAAGTATGCACTAAATGGACATACATAGCATAAAATGTAATGTAAAATGATGTACTAAGTATGCACTAAATTGACATACATAGCAAAAACATAATGAAATCATGTACTATAAGTGTACTAATGAACGTAACAAGCATATGATATGAAAACATGGAAAACATGAAAGTAACAAGTAGGCACATGTGTTCCACCCCAAAACAGTTTGAAAACGGTAAAAGAGGGGTCTATGTACTCACTTGAGATTGCTCAATAGTCCTTAGATAACCACCAAGCAATGCTAGAAAGATCACGAAATCAAACGGCACCTAATATAGGTAACTATGTTAATAAATGGACCTAAATCGGAGGATCGGATAAAATGTGGTTTCGTAAACCAAATGAGTATATGAACTCATGTAATATGGTTTAACAAAGCCTACATTCTAAAACGGAACCTATCCTAAGTGCTTATGACCCATTACGACTCGTTTAGGTAGCTTACGCTACTTTAATGCGTCGTTCGCGTAAAATGTGTTCGGACCACATAACTAGTCCTATGACAAGTAATATATGCCTTAACATGTATAATAATGTTGCATAATCAGTTTAGATGTCAAAATTTATATTACTTATGCTTAAAATGAATTTTGGCGCAAAAAGGGTATTTTGGTCATTTTTCCTAAGGCATATAATTTCCTATCATACAACTAAGTAGACTAAGTGACCATAAAGTATAACCTCGAAAGGTTATTCCTTATGCAACTATGGTCACAAAATGTGTTTGGTTGGATCTTAATGATCGACCAAACGGGTCGGGTTCGAAAGTCTAAGCGATTGTTTAGATCGCTTATCTTACGACCCTATATAAGCACTAAACCTAAAGTGACGAGCTAAACATGTTAAAACATGTTTAACGAAGTTTGAAAACAAGTTTGGTATCAAAACAAAGGGTCTTGATACTTAAAAGTAGTTTGGTTGCAAAGTACGCAAGAATACGCATTCTGACCGAAACTACGACTCGTCACTATGCCTAGATAACGTGGTAATCAATAGGTATAGTCACAAAGGACTATGAACATCGTGATTACGCTCATGTTGCGAAGTTCAAACGAACTTCGTGTTAACCATAAATTGGTCAAAGCTTAAAGTCAAACACAGTTTGACTTTCGTGCTTAAAACGCGCAAAAGAACGAAAGAATACTTACAAAAGGTCCAAGAAAAGGAAGTTTGATCTAATTATTCTCAGGTATGGAGTGTTAGTATTCCTACTTAGAGAACAAATTAGATCAAGGTGTGGGTTTGAAGCAAATGGGGTTGGGTATTTATAGATTTTGGGTAACCCTTAAGATCGTTCATCGAAAACCGTGCTTCGATCTAAGCCATACACATGTACCCCCTGATTTCTAAAGCCATGGGCACCCCTAAATGAGCCCATAGATTGCCCAAAACCATCTGCACACATGGGGAACAGCTGGATCAAGCTGGAAACCAGTTTCTACTGTCTGGGGCATGCTTACGGACCATATAAGGTCCCTTACGGTTCGTATAGACCTTGCATACCAGCAAGTTTCGCAAAATGTCAGTTTTGGTCCCTGTGTGCGTATTGACGTGTTTTGGCACTTCTAACACCCGTCAAACCCATTTTTAAGCTCCATAAGGATGTTAAAGCATAGGGAACTTGAAATATGCTCGGAAATGTCACGGATGTCGGTTCGTTCGTCTGTACGGTTGCGTTGTTCTGTTAATTACGACGGAAGTCGTAACGGACGCGAAAACGATCCAAATTGCGAAACGAATGAAGTTTTATCATGCCAATCACTAAAATAAAATATTTTAATGATTACATAAATTTTTGGATGTCCGGATGTATTCAGAACGTAAGTTATGCGCGAAAATGCAAACTTATGCACTTTTTGACGTTTTTAGTCCCTGAATGACCAAAAAGTTTATTTAAGCATACCGAACCCCTCAAAGCCTACTTCTAAGATATGTAAAGGATATTTAGGGTATGATTAACTTATGATCATATTCCGGAATGTCCGTTACAGTATGAATCGGCATACTTTCGCAGTTTGTCGAAATTAGTCCCTGTAAGCGATTTAAACTTGATTTTGCCATACCAAAGCCTTCAAAACTTATTTCTAAGTTATGTAAAGGTTATTTAATGTATGTTAAGCATAAATTGATGTTCCGGAGTATTTTTCGGGTTTAAACTGATTACGTTTACGCATCAGTTTGCGTATAACTCTCCAGAAAGCGATATGGAGTTTGAAATTGAACAAAAATTAAAACATGCAAAATGTCAAACATAATTAAACGAACATTGGGATCAAATAGCATTATTTTATTGATTACTGAACTGTTTACAATGATTACAAGCACAGGTGTCATAGTTCTACTCGAACAGATCCTGCGAAAACGGCCTAACAAGTGGTATCAGAACCACAGGAGGTTGAATCGGAGACGACAACAGCAAATTCACCGAATTTTCAGCGATTTTCTGCAGATTTCTGTCATATTTCACCGGAAATTTTAACAAATTCTTCATCTTCTTCGCCATTTCTTGCACTTTTTACACTTTCACACCGTAAAACGAGAAAAACTCAAAATTAAACAAGATTTCAAGGAACAAAATTCAGTAAAATTGATATCAATCGGATCGGAATTGAACATAGAACAATCCTACAAAGTTTCATTGAAAAATTCGGACTAAAACTGAATCAAATTGATCAAAAAATTTGTCGAGTTCTTCCCAGAAGATGACGTCATCCACCCAATCGGATTGCAATCCGAGTGGATTGGACTAGATTGTTCCTGATTCTCTTTGCTGACGTCAATTCTTATTCGATCGGATCACCAACCGGTTGGATTAGCTTTGAGATTTAAGTGTTTTAAAGGCTCAAGTTTCACTCGATCGAACGATCATCCGATCGGATCACCATCCGATCGGATAGCCATTCGACACTTGAGCTCATCTGACACTTGTGAACTTGTTTGGTTGATCATTTGTGTAATCCGACTGAATCACTATTCGATCGGATCACCATTCGACCCAAGTGCAGTTGTTTGAGATTTTTGAAAGTTGTGAGATTTTTCTAAGTGTTTGACTGTTTCAGGTACTTTCAAGATGGGAGACGATTTCCTAAACCCATTCAGCGACATCTTTGCATACAACACCGGAGATGCATCGTCAAATACAAACACCAATGCCAATCCAAATCCGGAAAAGGCGATCGCAGATTCTCTCAGCGTCGACAATGCCTATGGTACGTATAACAAGCCGTCGAAGCTAATGGCGATTGAAGACTACAACCGATGGGCAGACATATTTGACGGTTGGTTGAAAGCATTTTATTACCTGAGTTGGAAGTGCATGAAGAACGGTTACGATATTGGAAGAAAAGATTATGAAAACTTGAATGAAACTGAACAAGAGACATTTGTTGCTGAACAAAAATGTGTAGCCTTGTTACATCAATCTGTTAGAGATGATATTATTTCTTTGATTAGCTACAAAAATTCGAAAGATTTGTGGGACAAGCTTGAGAAGAAGTGTATTGGAGGGGAAGAGATCGTGAAAAACAAGAAACGTCTGCTGAAAAAGGAGTTTGACTTGTTTGCATGCATCAAGAATGAGAATGTGTTAAAGATGATTGAACGGTTATGCCATTTGAAGATATAGCTTACTAGACATGGCATCACAGTTACTGAAGAAGAGATGGCTGAGAAACTATTTGAATCTTTACCAGAAGAAAAAGATTGGCAATATTATGGCCTGGTTCTTAGAAATACCAAGGCATTGTCAGAAATGACTATTGACTGGTTGATCGAAAGATTTGAGAGTCATGAGCTAGAAATTAAGAAAATGAACAAAGTCGACAACACCCCATATCAACAAAATGTGGATCTTTACTACAGGGTTAGTATGATTCCGAAAACCACTTCACCGAGAACTGTATTCTCTGCTGAAAGTTCAAACATGATGAATCAAGAAAAGTAAAGCAGTAGTCCATCACCCAGCAGTGGTTATCATGGAGGTTCTTCTTCATCTGTTTCAGGGAATCAGCAACAGCAAAATGTTCCCAAAAACGTGTTTCAATGCAATATAGCCGTGAACCTGAACAATGCTCAAAACTTTAATGAAGAAACAGCGAAACAACAAATGGTGTTTCTCGCTTCGATCTTAGAATCATATGAAAGTCTGGTTGCCAGGAAAATCGAAAATACGAATCTCACAAAAGAAGATTATGACCAAATTGATCCCGAAGTGATGGAATTAATCGACATACGTTGGTGCATGGCAGTGTAATCAGGAGAGTACAACGTTTTATGGAGATAACGGGAAGAAATTCCATCGGAGGGCCTTCGACAAAGTTGGGATTTGATAAATCCAAAGTTACATGCTTCAAATGTAAACAAAAAGGGCACTTCAAACGGGAATGCAGAAACTCAGCAGGAGATGAAACAACTAATCCCTTTCATGACGACTACTATAAGAAAGCTGTTTATCACCGAAATCGTGAAGAGCCGCCCAGAATGAAGCAAATTAAGGAAACTACAAAGGCGAATTCGAGAGCCTTAGCTGTGATTCAAGATGACGAAGGTTTTGACTGGAGTGAGTTTTTGCCGGAAGATGATGCTGTTGGCTTTGCATTCATGGCACAAACTCAACCATATAAAGATACACGAACTGAAGAGAAAAAATACACCTATCGAAAGATGATAGCACAAAGTATTAAGGATAAGAACTATCGAGCTTGGAAATAAGCAAAGAAGGCAAACAGATGGGATCCTGACCGTGAATGCTATTTGGATAAAAAAGGCAACATAATTGCAGAACCGTCATCACTCAATCTTGAAACTCTTATAGAATCTCTAAAGCAACAAGATGAACAAAGAGAGAGAGAGAGAGACCTTGCAAAGAAAGCTGAAGAAGAAGAGCTGAAGTCAAAGAAGATAGATGAAGGGATAATCGACACCACGAAGGTGTTGGTGCATACATCTGTCGACTTCGTCTTATATCGAGTCTTGGGTTCGTTGCGGTTCGGAACAAGGATTATATCATCATCATTGATGATGACATCATATAGATGACATCATCAATTACAAATCAGAATGTTATATTGTTTGTAGTCTGTTTGAATGGTCCAATTAAGTGAGTCCGTTTGAACGTGTATGTTTGAAAGGTTTCGTTTGAAGTCAACTCATGAGTTTCCGTTTGAACCGAAGTGTGTGGTTTCAAACGGACTGGCTAGTCCTATATATAGGTGTCATGTATGCTCATTTCAAACGGACAGGTAGACGTTTAGAAAATCATACCGAGGTGCTGCCGGTTTGATTCTTGGATGTAATCAGTGTAATATCAGTCAGAAACATGGTTAAAGTGATATACTTCTGTTTTCTACTCCGTTCTTTCTGATTCTAATCTGTTTGAGTGTTTCCGCCACTCAAATAGTGTGTATTGACCATATTGACTCATTCGGTCGGTCAAAATCAATCCTACAATTGGTATCAGAGCTCAGGAGGAAGAGTTCATACCAATTCAGCCGCTATTTCTGATTTTCTACACCTTCTTTCAAAATTGAACTAGTTTTCACGGTTAAAAACTTCTGATTTTCACATATCAGGTGCGAAATGTTGTTTTAACTAATCCTTGAAAGTTTTGGACTAAAATTCGGCTTAAAACTTGATCAAAAACATACTTCCATTTGAAATTGTTCGAAAATTGATGATGTCAGCAGCCTTCAAACGTGATCAGAGGTTTAGTTCCATTTGAATCCGTCACATTCCGTTTAAAATCGGGTATCCCGTTTGAAAATGCTATGGATTACGTTTGGGGAATGTATTCAGTTTGAGAGTACCGTTTGAAACAAGTAGTCCATTTGAAGTTGTCATTTGAAACTGACCTATCCCATTTGAAATTGATGCTTCCGTTTGAAAAGTATAACACCATTTGAGGATTCCGTTTGAAAATGACGACTTCTTGATTTGTTTTTCACGTGAAAGTACATTGATTTTTGTGAAATATTAAACAAGATCATGTGAAAGTTCATTATATTCGAGGATATCAGTAATTTTGAAAAGAAACAACATGCTTGTGTCAGCTTGCATGTGAAAGAAATCAGAACCATTTGAGTTTGCACGTGTATAGTGTTGGCTTAGTGGAGTGTATTGGTCCAATTAAAAAAAATGTTGTCGAATTGCTAAGTATTTGAGGTCCAATCAAATTTAGTTTGGTAATAGAAATTGTCGGTCATCTATTATGGACATGTGATCATTTAGTATATCGATAAAGGTCAGCCCAAGTGTTATCATCGGCTCAAATCAGATATAAGTAAAAATTGAAGTTGTTGGATAAGTGGATTTGTGTCAGCCCATGTGAACAACATTCTTCGGCCCAATCACAAAAAGAAATCAAAAGGTGTTGTCGGCCACGAGAGTTGAAAAAGCACAGTCCAATCAGAATAATTTGTATCTTTGGCCCAATTGTGTTTGTGTTTTGTCAGCCTACTGTTTTCATCGACATAATCTCAAAGCTCAAGTGTTAATTGATAATCCATTATCAAGCCCAAATCAAATCATAGCCCGTTTATAGTTAGGGTCATAGCAGTCCGCACAGTGTGTCAACTGTCAGTTCGCACAGAATATTCATCAGTCGAGTACCAGTTTGTTTTCAGTTAATCGATAAGTCTTTAAACTGATCAATTATTTGTTTGTCAGGTGTTTTACGAGGTGAACCAGTTCGTTTGAAAGCTTGTTTGAGAAATTATTCGATACCAAAACATGGATTCTGAATTCTACAATGCCTTTGCTACTCCGACTACTCCAGCTACTGTGGTTCAAAAGATGAATATGGAATATGAAACCGGAACGTTGCAAAAATCCCCAAAGCTTATGAATATTGAAGAATACCATGGATGGAAAGAAAGATTTGAAAATTGGGTTCAGGCAAACCATCTGAAAGCTTGGGAAAGCATTGAAACCGAATATGTTAGACCTCAGAACGCTATGAGAGTTGATAAGATAATATCATAATTTTCAGACAAGGAGAAGGAGATAGAGTTTGAGGATGCTTTCATTGTGAGATATTTCAAAGAGCGTTCAGACTGATAAAGACTGAAGATTGTGAAGACTCGACACTTAAGACTCGTCAACATCTGAGGGGGAGTCTGTTGGTGCATACATCTGTCGTCTTCGTCTTATATCGAGTCTGGATTGCGTTGCGGATATGATCAAGCTTGATGTCATCATATTTAATGATGAACAAATGGTTTGGGAGAATGTGTTTTGAAAAGAAAAATGATTAATTTATGAAAATGGTTCATCAGAATATATCATTGATAAATCATTCTGGTTTAAATTTGAGAGAGAGTCTGTATATAAATCTGTCAAATTGTTAAATTTGTGAAATTTACTTCTGGGTTAAGAATGTGCAGGTATAGCCAGGTTTTGATCCTGAACCTGAAGATAGAGTGCCAAGTTTCCGATACCTGAGGATTTTGTGATTTCAACATGCCAGACTGCGATCCCAGTATATCGAAAGGGGGAGTCTGAAGACATCTGAGTAGAGATTGTTCGTGGGAAGTCTGTTGATGCTGAAGAGAAGAAAGGATTATCACCAAGCCAAACAGTGCTATGATCTGAATGTTTGGACTAAAGGTGGTAATTGGTACGATAACAGAGTGTGTTACACTTGTGGTGTGAGAGGACACATTGCTGTTAACTGCCAGAATTGTAGTTATGAGACGAGAAGATGCTATAACTGCAAAATCAAAGGTCACATTGCCAGAGATTGCCCAATGAGATCAATGAGAAGATCGAGGGTTGAATCTCAGAAGCAGGTGAAGAAATCAGTCAATGTCAAGCCCAAAGAACAGAAGGTTCAAGAACCTAAAGTTCAAGAAAAGAAAGTGAAGCTTTCTCAGGGGCAAAAAGACAGACTGAGGAAGAAGAGGAAGAAGGCAAGAGAGTATCTCAAGAAGATTTTGTCCTCGGATACAGCCGTCAAAGCGAATAACAGTTCTGATAAATCGTCTTGCTCTCCAAAGAATGACAAGTCTAGCAAAACGGATTCATCAGATACAAATATGAGGACGAAAGGGAAACAAAAGAAAGTGGAGAATCCACTTCCTGGCGATGAATTTGTTTCTTTGGAAACAAAGGAGCCAAGTGTTGGCGATGAATCTGACTCATTAAAGTCAGACAAGCCACGATCAGGCGATGAATCTGGTGTGGTAAAGCCAGAAGAGCCGTGTGTTGAGGTAAAAGTTGAGAATTGTAGTCTAACAATGGATGATGTAAATTTTCCACCATTGTTGAACAAGAATTCAAAATCACCCAAGGATAGTCAGGCTTGGGTGAATCTGTTTAAATGAAAAACCTGACTTGCCGGAGCTCCTAGGTTGGTAAGTGTGGAGCAGGAATCGGCATCTTTCTTGAGAAATTCACGAAAGTGATTTCGTCTTACATGTGGTAAATCAGGGACATTAAGTTGTACTTGATTTTCTACAAGTGACTGTGTTAAGAAAATCTGGAAATGTTAAATCATACAAGTAATTGAAGAAAACAAGGTGATGAATGATCCCCGTGTTTGAGAAATAACTCACAAAACTAATTTTCCGGAAAAACCATTTTGATTAAAACAAACTTAAGTGTTTTGAAATCACCATGGGAAAATGTTTTGACGTCAGGGGGAGTTCTGATTGTTCAAGCCAAGTGAATGGAGAATTGAAGTGATTCTCATCATGTTGTCACATTTCTTGTACAACTTGTTTTCAAATTTTCCCAGAAAATCAAAATTGAGACATATTTTGATTTTAGGGGGAGTAAAATTTTTAAAAAATTAGAAAATTTGAAAAGTCAAAAACATTAAAAAATGAAAAAAAATGAGTTTTGTTGTGAAAAAGAGGAAATGATAATATATCAGTTGGACTGTCACAGCATGCTAAAGAAATGGAATGATAAAATGTGACAAACGATCTCACTAAAGATGTGACGATAGGCTCAGCTAGACTAGTAGATTTGCGATAACGATACAAACCTAAAATGAAAAAGCCTAGTTCTAGTGGGAAACATGATTGAAAGCATAGTACTTAGTTTTGTCCTTCTTGATTGTGTGCCTACTCAGTAATCGCTGATTGTCGAAAGACATAAAACTGGTTAAGTTTGTGAACTTTCACAACTTTGCTAAAAAGTCGCTGTGATTGTGCATTTCATTTTGCAAAGACTTAAACTTGTTTTATTTCTTTATTTTGTTTAAGCATTGGACATCCTCTGCGTATACGTGAGTATCGACCTGGATGTTATTGCCTAAACGTTCTGCTTTATTTTCTTTGGTGTTTCGTTTAAGCTTTGGATCACCTCTGCGTATACGGAAGTATCGACCTGGTGGTTAAAGCCTAAACAACTTCAACTTGTTTTTATTTTCTTATTTTGTTTAAACATTGGACTTCCTCTGCGTATACGGAAGTATCGACCTGATTGTTAATGTTTAAACATTCTGTTTTGTTTTCGCACAAATCACAGTCGATAAAAGTTTAAAGGCATTACTTGAGTCAGTGTATTACATGATGAGGGGATATGCTGAGATCGTGGGGTCCATAAGAATTTAGTGCTATCTAAATATACCTTAACGTATCGGTAAGCATTCCGAAAGTTGTTAGATTGAGTTTAAGTGGACAACAATATCGTCAATCAACGTGAATCGTTTAGAACTGAAAATGTTTAAAGCTTAACGGTGCTAGTGATTGGTCACATAAACTGATATGATCCTCTTACACAAACTCACAAAAATATTGTATGTAAATATTCCTTTATTGCATTTTATTACATTAAAAAATCCAAAAAGATTTTAGTGTGTTTTAGCATAAATTTTGAAAAATTCAAAAAGATTTTCGACAACTGATGTTGAAGAGCTGATTTTTAAAATTCCAAGTGCTAAACATGATGAACAGGGTTGGGAGTGAGTGCTTAAATGAAGGAATTTATTTTGAGAAAGAAAGTTTGATTAGTTAATCAGGGTCATTAATTTGAACTTGATGTAACTATTACTAATAAGTTTTTCTTATTGATTTAAGTAAAAACTTATGTTTTGATGAGAAAATGTGTGAAGGAGTTGAACTGAACAGACTTAAAGCCAGGAATTGATCTCAAGGTGATAGCTAATTCCAGACGGAGATCCCATCATGATGAGAGGGGGAGTCTGACGAGGTTAGAGCCAAAGAGAAGATCCTGGTATATGCTAAGAAAGAAAAAGACTGATAAAGACGGAAGATGCGAAGACTCGACACTTAAGACTCGTCAACATCTGAGGGGGAGTCTGTTGGTGCATACATCTGTCGACTTCGTCTTATATTGTAGGATCGGATTGCGACCTAAACGAGTCGTTCGGAAGAGTTCTAGTCCGTTTCAGAGGCGGAAACTAAGAAACGGACGTGATAACAGCTTGTTTCACACTTTAAACCTCTTGTATATTGATATTACAACCTTTACAATCAGAAGAGAAACCGGCAGCACTTCGGTACACTTGGTAGAAAACTGTTCTCACTGTTACAAATGAAAGTCAAGAACCCTATTTATAGAAGTTATGATTTCGCTTCAAGACTCAAGCGAAATCTTCTACTTTCTAATTGAAGCGAAATTAACAATATATCACTTTCTGATTTCAAGCGAAATCCTTAAATCCATTTTGTCTTCATGTGTAGTAACTTTTGTCTTTTGTGATAATGATGTCATTTGTGTGATGTCATCATCCTAGATGATGACATCATGCTTGATAATATCCGCACCGAACCCGCACCGAACCCGAGACTCGATACAAGACGAAGACGACAGATGTGTGCACCAACAGACTCCCCCTCAGATGTTGACGAGTCTTAAGTGTCGAGTCTTCAAAATCTTCAGTCTTTATCAGTCTTTGATCTTCCTTCAGGATCTCTACCTGGCTCTATTCTATCTCCAATTCTCTCTTTCTCTAACAGACTCCCCCTCAAAACATGCTGGGATCGTAGTCTGGCTTTTACAGTATTTCAGAATCCTCAGGTATCGAAACCTGGCACTCTATCTGCTATCCTGCACATCCTCTACCCAAAAATAAGATTCACAAAAATAAAATATTTAACAATTTGTCAAATATCAAACACCAACACTGAGCCTTCTCCAATCAATATACAATCAAACATTAACAATGATCATTTAACAAATTTTTATCTCTGAAAAACTTTTCAATCAAATTCTCCCAAACAATGATCTTTTATTTGAATGGTTCAATTAGGTGAGTCGGTATGAACGTGTATGTTTGAAAGGTTCCGTTTGAAGTCAACTTATGAGTTTCCGTTTGAACCGAAGTGTGTGGTTTCAAACGGACTGGCTAGTCCTATATATAGGTGTCATGTATGCTCGTTTCAAACGGACAGGTAGAAGTTTAGAAAATCATACCGAGGTGCTGCCGGTTTGATTCTTGGATGTAATCAGTGTAATATCAATCAGAAACGTGGTTAAAGTGATATACTTCTGTATTCTACTCCGTACTTTCTGATTCTAATCTGTTTGAGTGTTTCCGCCACTCAAATAGTGTGTATTGACTCATATCGACTCATTCGGTCGGTCAAAATCGATCCTACAGAAGGAAATGACATCTAAAAACCTGAAGAAAATGGCTGACAAAGTGCTTATGGCAAAGGAACTAGAGGTAGATTCTAAATCTGCGTCCGAGTCAACAAGCAAGGTCAGTAGTAGTCAACAAGTGAATCAGGTAAGACTGATTGCGCTAAAACAGAGAGTGACTGCAAAAATTGCATGAAAGAATGCAAAGTTTGCAACACACATGCGTATCTCACAATGAAAAAGACCCAAGAACTGGTTGAGAAAGTCGAAATGACTGATAAAAGTATTTTAAATCGAGATCAACTTCTTAGAGCTTCAAATAAAAGAATTGATGAATTAACAGAAAGGATTGAAAAAGATAAAACTGATGTTGAACGTTTTAAGAAAGAAAACGAGAAATTAATTCTTGAAAACAGACAAATTTCTGAAAATTTTGAGAAGTTGAAAAGAACAGTGAAAGATTCTGATGAGCGAAATGGTAAAACTTATAAAGAAAATGTTCAATTGTCTGGAGTTCTTCAGGCAAAAGAAAGACAAATCAACCAGCAATTGGATGAGATCGCAAGTCTTAAGCTTCAGTTCCAGGAAGCTAAGATAGAAAATGAAAGAATTAATCTGAAATTGAACAGTTACAACTCCGGGAGCTTTGTTCTTCAACACATAGTTCCCAAACCAATTGGGAAGAACAATGCTGGTGAAGATGTATACTCGGGTGGAACGGGGGTAGGTTATCATCAAGTTCCACCGCCTGTGTTAAACAATTTTTCATAGAAATAATCCGGGTTGAATAAGATTTCTGAGACAAATGAGAAATCAGATGTTGAAAAACTTCCAGAAACAATCGATGTCACATTCACTACATCATCTGATGAAGATAGTGTTGTAACGCCCTAACACGTTTTAACCGAAAGTCGCAGCGGAAATACGAATTTTAAAATTTTCTTTCATTATATTCATTCTTTCACTTAAATACATTAATCCCTTTTTATAAATTGATTGAAAACTAACATACTTATATAAATTAAGTGACCACATTCACACCCACGTACAATCCATGCATTGACTCGATCTTCAACCGCATACACTTCTTGATGAAACATCCATAAACCTGTACAACCTGCAGTCACTACATTCAATCACATCATTAGCAACCGGTGACATGATACAAAATCTTAACACATGTATAAAAAGGCGTCAACATATCATGCTTTCTCTTATACTAGTCCTATCATCCATCCATTCGATCACTCGCATCGGATAGCGGAGTCAACCTTCACTTCCATTGTTAAGATGCCTATACTTCACATTAGTTCCCAATAAAAACACGGTTAGTATCATTAGCTTCCCTATCTTATCCAAACTTAATCGAATCTCTCTCTTAACCACTTCCGAATCATTTCCACTAAAACATGCCTTAGTAACAACATCAATTCATATCTTCTTACATTACATTAAATAAATTACCGTATATCATAAATACATTACCAAACAAGAGGGTAAGTTCGGAGTTCACTTACATTATTTGACCCGTTATGAACAAGCCAATATATAAACATTATGAGAATCATTCCACTAATCATTTCAATCCATTTAGACGGGTTGGTTCATATTCGCTACAACATAAATTTTAAAACCTTCTTTAAGTATAATTTCTTACATCTAATCAATTTTAATCTACAACGGAAATCTTACGAATTCATATTATCATTAATATCATTCATAAACCTACTAGTAGAGTAAACGAAGTTCATAAGAACTTACCGGGGGGCGTGCGCTCCTAATGCTTTCGCTTGACTTGATTCTTCTCCTTTCTTCGACCCTAAAGGGTGTATCACATTTGCATTTAGTTTTCACATTATACATCATTTACACGCATTCACATCATTCACTCTAACGCTCATTACTCATATTCATATTCCACGCTATTATTAGATCTTTCAAATCTAAAATTCTTCATATTCATACATAATCAATTCAGCTCAAGCATTTCATCGAACACCTTATGTGCATACTACTTATCTAGCGAAATGTACAAGCCTATTAAGCACATCTCTACAAAATCTTTTCTAAAGTCATGGCAAAACATCAACAACACATGAATTCTTCAAATATTCAGATTATTATAACATCATTATGCATATATTAACCTTACTCATCAAACTATATCAATAATTAACACATACATCATCATCACTAATCATATCATCAAAATTTCAAATGGGTTTCTTATCAAACCATCAATATAGTCAAAATCAAGCACATTACGACTTCCTTATGTTGAAATTAACTAACATTCATGCTTAATTTCGCAATACATCCATGGATTATACATAACCCATATCATTAAACATCACTAAAGCATAAAATTCAACTTACTTGATGTTGAGCACACTTAGAGGATTGTAAATCTGGATACATGCATCAATTTACACTTCAATTTCTCTTCTAATTTGATGGATTAGTAGTATTTAGGGTTTTGTTCTTCTTGCTTCACCTAATGTCGAACACACACACATACGTCTGATGTATGTGTTGTGTTTAGATATTTTAATCTTTCATTATTCCACTTTCAACTTATGCACATTTGGTCCCTCAAGTGTTAAGTCTTAAATATATATGGTTAAGTATCTATTTGCACACTTTAATGTCTTAACATAATTTCCTAGTTGATATTCATTTACGGGTTCACTTTTACCCCTAACGGTATTTTTACCCGTTCCTTTATATTAACCGGGTTTAAATTACCAAACCCATTTTTGGGGTGTTACAAGTGTTCAGTCTGAAGTCGTAAAAAATGTGGTTGAAAACATTTTAAAAACATATAGTGATTCGACTAAAGATGAAGAGTGTTTTCTGAATAACTACATTCCGAAATCAAAATCCCAAAACAACTCAAATGACGAACCTACTCTTGTCATGTACAAGATGTCGGGTTCTGATAAGTTGTATTCGGATATTGAATTTCCACTTGAGAATGTGAATGTTGACAAGTTGAAGAAAGTTTTCAAATTGGTCGAAATTGATGTTTCTGAAATTGAAGGTTTAAAGAGTTCCAAAAGGCTTTTGAACTTTGAAAACGATAAATATTACTATAAGAAACCTGTTGTACCGCCACGTTTTAACAATAACAATCAAAACAGATGGTCGGGTGGTTATCAGGATGGTAAGAACAATCAAAGAAGGAACTTTCAAAACAAAAGATTTGTCGAAAAGAAAGTGTTTGTAAAGAGTTCAAGTTCAATTTCCGAGCAAGAATCGGAAATCTTTTCAAAAACAAATGAAGAACTTTTTGCAAAGAAGACATCACAGCCTCAGACTGAAGGGAAAAGTCGGGTTGTTGACATCAACACGTGCTTCAAATGCAACGAAGTTGGACACATTGCACGAAAGTGCACCAACTCAAAACCTAAGTCTGTGGTTGTTGAGAATCCAAGAAAGAAGAATGATGTCAAAGAAAAAGCTCCAATGTTTGTTGAGAAAAAGATTTTGAAAAATGAAAACATCAAAGTCAAAACTGAACCTGTAAAACAGCCGGTAAAGAAAACTGATAAATTTTACAAACGGGTCGCTTCTCCACAACAAGCTTGGAAGCCAAAATCTGAGGCTAACACATCGAGTGTTCCAAAACCAAAGGTTTTTGTTGCTGAAAAACAATCATCTTAAACCAAACCGGTTAAGATGAATGTACCTTTGGATTTTTACCAGAAGTTAGAAAAACAAACTTCGACCCCACTAGGGAAGAAGTATGTTCTGAAGAAAGACCAACCATCTAGTCAACCTCCGAAAAATGATTTCTTTTTATATAAAGAGGTCGAGGTTGGGTCTGAAGAAAGTTTGAAAATGAATAACAAGAATTTGCCACCATTGCACACGATAAAATCTCACGTTAACGTCAAGCTACCCAAGTTGAAGGAGGCTTGGGTTGCTTCAAAATCTAACTGAACAATTTTGAAATGTGCAGGAGCTTCCGAGATCTATCTCACGGTGGATTATGGATAGCGGAGCTTCTCGCCACATGTCAGGGAGAAAGACACTGTTATATGATGTTAGAGGGTTCAACGGTGGATACGTCGGTTTCGTAGGAAATCAGGGAGGACGTATTATTGGTGAAGGAACATTATCAAATGGTGTAATCACGTTTGAAAGAGTCAATTACATTGCAGAGCTGGAGAATAACTTGCTTAGAATTTCTCAAATTTGTGATAGAATGTATTCGACGCATTTCACTGACAAAGAATGTCTGATCCTTAAGTCGGGGTTTGTCATCCCCGAGGAGTGGATCATCATGCGAGCACCACGAGTTAATGATCTGTACGTGTTGGATATGAGCGTTGCTACGACTACCACGGGTCAAACTCATTGCTTCATGTCAAGAGCTATTGAAAAGGAGTCAGAGTTGTGGCACTGGAAGATGGGTTACATTCACCTACGCAAGATGAACTACCTGGTGCATAATGATTTAGTGAAAGGTGTTCACTTGAAGAGTTTTCATCTTGAGGGGGAGTGTATCAGTTGTATAAAGGGAAAGCAACGAAAGAAATTCCATCCTGGCAAAAAGATGAACTCTGTCTCGAAGCCACTAGAGAGACTTCACATGGATCTCTTCGGTCCTGTGAATGTCAAGAGTATTACGGGCGATCTTTATTGCCTAGTAGTCACTGATGACTATTCGAGATTCTCGTGGGTGACGTTCCTTAAGTCAAAAGATGAAACATTTGAGAGTTTGCTGAGGTTATTCAGGAAGATTGAGAATTTGTACCGAGCTCGAATTCCCAGACTAAGAAGCGACAACGGAACGAAATTCAAGAACAACATAATGGAGGAATTCTGTGATCGAAGAGGTATTTTGCAAGAATTCAGCGCACCATATACTCCGCAACAAAATGGAGTCGCAGAAAGAAAGAAAGAATAGAACACTGATTGAAACGGCTAGAACGATGCTTGCTGATTCCAATTTACCGATTAATTTATGGGCAGAAGCAGTTTCAGCCGCTTGCTATACACTCAATAGGGTACTTACTGTGAAGAAGCATAACAAGACATGTTTTGAGTTGATCAACAATCACAAGCGTAATCTCGAGTATTTAGAGCCGTTCGGGTCTCCCTGCACTGTTCTAGATCCCGATGGCAAATGTGGTTCAAAGAGTATTGAAGGCATTTTTGTGGGATATGCTAGTCCACTAAGAAGAGTCTTTGTTCCAAGTTTCAAGCGGATCATCGAAGCACATCACGTTGAATGTCAAGGCTACACTATGCCTCCACAGAAGCTTGCAGACTCATGGCAATTCAACTATGATATCTTATGGGATTCATTCGAGTTAGAAGAAGTGCCAGAGTTCTTTGATGATTTGGATATTTTACGAGAATATGAAGTATCTCAGGGAAGATTTCCAGCAAGTTCTTCTAAACGTCAACAACAAACTTTCAATGATGATGAAGCTGGTCCCAGTTATGCTGAAGAGAATGATAAAACTCAGCAAACTCCGACTACTTCGGAACGCGAGTCTGCTCCTGAAAATCAGACGGTGGTCAATGAAGAGAATTCAGAATCTGATGATATTCCTACTTTTGATCATGATGATTCAGAGTCTGAGGGGGAGCAAATCCAATCATCAGATCAGACAATTTTTGACAATGAACAAGTTGCGGAGCAGAATGTCACTAATCTGGAAGGCGAGGTGGATGTTCCTGGCGAAGTTATGCCAAGGACTCTTTCATACCATCCAGAGGAGTTGATAATCGGAGAGCTGCAGTCAGGCGTTCGCACCAGAAGCCAGATTGACCATGGCCTTACTTGATTTTATACTAATATTGCTCCTTTACAAACTGAATTTTCACTCAGTTGTTTCATTTCGCAGATAGAGCTGAGAACTTACAAGGAAGCACTGACAGAAGATTAATGGGTCAATGCAATGCAAGAGGAGCTGAGTCAGTTTGAAAAGCTTGGTGTATGGAAGCTTGTAGATCTGCCTGACGGACACCGAAAGATAAATACAAAATGGGTGTTCAAGTGTAAAAGGGATGACCGAGGAGTTATTGTCCGTAACAAAGCTCGACTCGTAGTCCAGGGTTTCAGTCAGCAAGAAGGGATAGACTTCACTGAGGTTTACGCTCCGGTTGCTCGACTTGAAGCTATCAGAATTTTCCTAGCTTTTGCTTCATGGAAAGGATTCAAAGTGTACCAGTTAGATGTCAAATTGGCGTTTCTATATGGAAAAGTGAAAGAAGAGGTATATGTCGGTCAGCCACCGGGCTTTACTGACCCAATCCACAAAGATAAGGTCTACTTGCTAGACAAAGTTCTGTATGGTTTGCATCAGGCCCCGAGAGCCTGGTACGAGACGCTCTCTCAACATTTGCTTGCCAACAGGTTTATCCGAGGAAAAGTGGACGCTACCCTCTTCACAAAAGAAGTCGATGGGCACTTACTGATTGTACAGATTTATGTTGATGATATAATCTTTGGGTCAACAAACGAAGAACTCTGCAAAGATTTTGAAAAAGTGATGAAGCAAAAGTTTAAGATGTCATTAATGGGTGAGATGAAGTTCTTCCTAGGGCTGCAAGTCGAGCAAATGCCTGAAGGAACCTTCATTCATCAAACTAAGTATGTTTACGACGTTCTGGAGAAATTCGGGATGTCTGAGACAGCTCCTATATCCACCCCATTAGCAACCAATCATGGTATCAGCCCTGATCTCACCGGAGAGAAGGTGGACGAGACACTATACCGCTCAATGATCAGTTCGCTGATGTACTTGACAGCATCCAGACCCGATATCATGTACCCAACATGCCTCGCGGCCCGATATCAGTCGAGTCCTAGAGCTTCACATATGTCAATTGTCAAGAGGATCCTACGCTACTTGAAAGGAACTCCAACACTGGGGTTGTGGTATCCAAAAGATGGTGACTTCACGCTCGAAGGATACTCTGATTCTGACTTCGGTTGCTGCAAAGTCAATGCTAAATCAACAACTGCAGGATGCCAATTTTTCGGACCCCGATTGGTCACGTGGCAATGTAAGAAGCAAACCTCTGTTGCTTTATCAACATGTGAAGCCGAGTATGTATCTGCTAGCAGCTGCTGCTCTCAGATCCTGTGGATTCAGCAACAGATGCACGATTATGGTTTGCAATTTCTTACTTCACCTATTTTTGTTGATAATGAGGCAGTAATAAACATAACGAAAAATCTGGTACATCACGCTAAAACTAAACATATAGAAATTCGTCATCACTTCATACGCGATTGTTATGAAAAGAAGTTGATACAAATTGACAAAATCCACACCGGCGAACAAAAGGCAGACTTACATACCAAAGCTTTTGATAAAACTCGTTTTCAATATCTTTTAAAACTAAATGGTATGAAATTGTTGTCGGATGCGGAGGAGTTACTTGGCGTTGATGAGAGTACCATTGCAGATGATGTTGAAAAGCCAACTGCACTGGTTTGTCGTATTTTTAGTTGTTTTGGTATTTAGGGGGAGATAGATATATTTTCAGAAAATACAAAAACAATAAAAAATGCAAAAATCCAAAAACATGAGATATTTTCAAAATCCAAAAACAATAGAAAATTGGAAAGAGTTTGTGTATAAAGAGGAAATGATAGTACATCAGCTAGACAGTTACAGTATGCTAAGGAAATGTAATGTTTAAAAGCGTTAAGCAGTCTCACTGATGATATGCCGATGGGTTTTTACACACTTAGTAGACTGTTTTGGGATATAAACATAAAATCCTTTCTTGCTTATTTCATGGGAACATCTCTCGGATATATAGGTAACCCCTGAAATCTTGTTTGAAAGGTTTTCTATTTCTGACATACTACGTCTATGTGCGTGATGATATATGGGGTATTATACCAGGACTTATGATTTTGCGGAAGCAATAGCCTAGTCCTTATATAATACTCTGCACTGCTTTAATCATTAAAGCCTCCCCTCAGCATAAAAAATGATGAAACGTTGCAAAATGCTAATCATGTGCTGTTGAAGAAAAGATCCCCAAGAGGTACACACCGAAAGTCGAGCGATCATCTCTTTGTCTGAACGAAAGTTCTAACCTGAGCTCTCATGGCCTCGCACTACCCTTTACCGATATCATTATTGTACGTTCACATGTAAGACTGAATATAGAGATCTGGATACGAGAGTATATTCTGAGGTGGGACACGCGTATAAGTTAAGTTCTTAAAACACTAATTCGTATCCTTAATAAGTTGAAATTTGTGTGAAAATTTAAAAGGATCAGTATATCGGCAATCTAAGTGGATTGTTTAATACTTAGTGTGTAATCAAGCTCAACGGTAGTTGTAACTTATCAAACAGCTGATACGATCCTCTGACACACTCACCAAAAATATGTTTGTAAATACTTTACTTTTACTGCATTTCATTCCATAGTTAGTTCAAAATCCAAAAAGATTTTACATTTCTGCTTTAGTTTCTTGACAAACCAAGGTAGAAAGCTGATGTTCAGATTCGTAGTCATGAAGCAAAGCAGGAAGTTTCTGAACTGGACAATAGGGTTGGGAGCTAATCTTGAAAAATTTGATATCTCAAAGCCAAAGCAAGTTCATTAAGTTGATTCTTGTAAATTTGCATGAAATTGTGTTTGAAAAGTTTAAAATTGTCAGTTGTTTTGTTTCGGATCAACCAAGGTCATTAACTTGGACTTGGTAGACAAATTAAGTGCCTAGGGTCATTAACTTGGACCTAGATACTTAAGTGGATTTCTAAAACTGACTAAATCTGATAAAACGTCAATAGTTCAACACTTCAAGTCAAAGGGGGTTTGGATCGAATGGCAGTCCGATCGGATGGCAATCCGATCGGATGGCCATCCGACACATGCAATTGTCTATAAATAGTGGCCAATCGCATTCAGTCAAACCTTTACTCGATCGAATGACCACTTGATACTCTCTCAAACACTCTCACTTTCTTGATCTTGATTCTTCATTCTTGCTTTCCACACTACATTGGATTGTTGGCACGCTCAACCTTCACAATGGGAAAGGTAAGTTTGCTAATTTTAACTGTTAAAATTGGATGTTTTTGAGGTTTTTGATGATACGGCGTCTGTTCGGACCAAGTTTCTTAGATCTAGGCTTTGTTAGGATGTTTTGATAGAATTCAAGCATAGGGTTTTGTTCACGGGCCTTAGATCTATAAGTTTACCATCTCAATTTGTGCAAAAACTTGTTAAAATTTGATGAATTGTTAGTTGGAGGGTATCGGCATTCGGTACACTTATTGTCAAATTAAATCCAAATTATGCCGAGTTAGAAAAATCTGAACATAGGGTTGTTTAAATAGGCAAAAACTCTACATGGAAACATGTTCAATTTTGTGAATAACTTAGAAAAATTTTGATGTTCAAAGATTGTTCAAACTGTTCTTCAGTGTTACATGGTTCGAATGGCGGTTTGATCAGATGGCAATCCGATCGGATGGCCATCCGATCCAATGCATTTATTTGTTTAATATTTTTCTAAGTGTTTGCCAAGATATCTGTGCCTTCATGTTTAATCAGTTGTTTTGAAAAAGATGGCATCTCGATTGGATGGCAATCTGATCGGATGGCCATCCGATCCAAAGCACACTTGCATTTGAATGCTTATCTTGTCAATGATCGAGTGGCAATCCGATCGGATGACAATCCGATCGGATGGCCATCCGAGCCTGATGCACAAGTCTTGATTGTTTAAATCTTTAATGTTGATGGTTCATCAGATCGGGTAGCAATCCGATCGGATGACCATCCGATCCTCAATACTGCATAGAGTGTGATTTCCAGTGTTAGAAAAATTTTGAGTTTTTTTTCAAAATTTTCATCACTTGTCATTTTATGTCTCGAACTTTGTGCAAATGCTAACGTTGTGTATTATTGCAGGCAAAAGCATCATATTGGGATAAATCTCACAATATCTAATGTCTGTTGGATGCACACTATACGACACAACACTATACAAAGATATGGCGAAGTTTTTGAGAGAAAGTAGAGTTGCTAAAGCCTGAACCGATAGAACTATAGTGTATGAATCACATATGAGAAGGTTTTGGAGTTCAGTGAGGTATGAGGAGAGTGAAAAGACAATATACTCAGCTGTTAGGAAGAAGGACGAGAATGATCAGGATGTGGATATAGAGATTAAGTTTAATGTTGGTGATTTAAGGAGAGTTTTGGAATTAGGTGACAATGATAATGATCCTACGATAGTTCCTGAGAAATTATGCAAAGGACTGTGGTATAGAATGGGAATTACAGGACATGTGAACGGGAAATACCTTAAGTCTATGTTCAGTCCACCTCACAAGTTTCTAATTCATTGCGTTGCGCATGCATTATCACATCGGAATGGAGCTTATGATGAAACTTCAGATTATATCATGAACATTATCACGTGTCTGGTGCTTAATAGATGTTACAATATCTCTCAAATGATATTTGATCATTTAGTGGACAATATCAGGAATGACAAATACATAATGCATCCAAGATTCATGCAAATGATGATAGACGATCAAGTGAATGATCTTCCAAAGGATCCTGCTGATGTTTTAGGTCTACGTCATATGACAACAGATAACTTGAGCAGATTAATTTCATATAAAGGTTTAAAGAAAGATGAAGCTGTTCCAAGGGGCAGGAGATTGATATGCAAGATTGGAAATCCAGCATACGTTGCACCTGAGAACGGTGCTTGGAGGCATGATAATAGTAACTCTGAAAATGAAGATGATAATCTAAGGGATATGGTTGAAAAGAAGTATAGATACTGGTTCGTGAGGGATGGTAAAAGGAAGAGAACACCAAAGGTCTCCCAGCTGTATCTACTCCAAAGACAGTGACACCGAAGATCGTTGTTAAGGGTATAATTGAAAGGGGGAGTCATAAGAAACATTAGAATTATTAAATGTTATATCTTTCTAATGAATGTTCTAATACTTGTTTTGCAGGGCCTTCAAAGCAATCTACTCCAAGACTTGTGGATGAACCAGTGTTAGATCCAACAAGCATACCACAAGAAGGTGTTGATTTGGCTAAAGTGACGTTTGAACAATACATTCAACATACTGAAGCTGCTGCAAAGAGTGTTCAAGCTGAAAGTGTTAAAGATAAAGAACTTGAAGGTGTTGCTCATGATGATTCAGATGATGCTGACGATGAATCAACAGAAACAGAGCCTGAGATTGAGATTGATGTGTCAAAGATAGGTGTTGGAAAGGTTACCTTGAAGAAGAAACCTCAAAAGAAGAAGAAAGGATCTGATGATGATGATTCAACTTATACTCCAACAGTTGAAGAGAAAAAGAAACTTCATATAAAGCTTAAAGCTATTCAAACAGGAGTACTTCCAAGAAGCGTTAGGGTAAAGAAAAGATCTGCAATAGCTCCAAAGGATCAAAGCGGAAAAAGTGAGAAGCATGTTGAAACTTCAAAAGATCCTGAAGCTGTTAAAGACAAAAGTGTTGAAGTTCCTGAGGTTGAGCAGGTTCGGGATGAAGGAAAGAAAGTTGGTGATGATGACTATGTTGAAGTAAGGGTTGCTACACCACCACCACCACCACCACCAGAAAGTCAGCCTATTCCAAATACTGGTGAATCTTCAAAGCCAAAGAAAACTGTTTTTCCTGATCCATTTGAAGGTTTTCCTAATAATCACGGTGAACTCAAAGACGACATACTTCCTGATGAAGAATTCGATATGTTTCATGATGCATCAGTAAAAGATCTAAAAAAGAAAATGAGTCTTCTAGAAAAGGAGAAAGAGAAAGCTGAAGCTGAACGTGACGAATTGAAACAACAGCTTGAGGAATTGAAAAAGGTGAATGAAGAGATAAAGGTTGTCATGATCAAACATGCAAAGAAGATAAAGAGTATGGAAGGAGATGTTGATGATAATGCAAAGCTATTTGAGCTTCTATCAGCAGATATTTCTGATTTGCATTTGAAGATGAAGAAATTGAATGAGATAAATCAGACGCTAAATCAATTGTTAAGTGAACTTCATGATGTAACACCCTGCGTTTTCATACTTTCCATATTTAGAAACCATTGCTTGAAATTCTATTTTTTTGGAAATCTTGTATTCCTTGTAATCATATTTCGTTGCATCGATGTAAAATCTGAGACTTTGATCGTAATGAAACGAATCTTTTATACATCGTTTATACATGTTTATACATTGATACGTGCACTCATTTGATGCATGGTTCGTAATTCGTATAAACGTAAGCTTAACTCGTAAACAATGATCGTGTATTCGTAATCCTTAAATCTTCATACATTTAAACACTTAGTTATTCGATTATAAGATTAAGTTGTATTTTTTTTTTCACTTGATCGTACCAAACTATAAACCATACATACTTGTTACATTTCATGTCTTATACACACCTATGTTATCACACTTTTTGCTAAATTAAAACATGTCATTTATGCATTTTGGACCTTATTACAAGTTACATACATACTAGACACCATGTAACACTTTATTAAACATCAAATATATACCTTCTAATGTCAAAAAAATAAAATAAAATAAAAATTATAGGGCTGTTAACAGCCTTTCATTAGCCCACTTAATTTCCTTGTTTTGAGTTATTTTGCCCACTAAACACTTCCAAAGCCCAACCCAATGAAACCCTAATCCATTCCCTATATAACCTAAGCCTCCTCCAAGCATTTTTCACTTTCTAAACACTCTCCATTCACTCTCAAACACTCCAAACCGTAGCTGATTGCAGAAGTTCGAGCATATTTATACCACTTCACTAAAGTGAGCATAACTCACTCAATTCTTATCCGATTCACTCGATTCTTTTTCCTACTACTTTGTATTTACCTTAGCTACGTTTCCATGGGTTTTCCCTGGAAAACCAGAGCTTGGAATGTTGCTAAAAGGGCTCCAAAGTGGACTGATTTTTCTGTTCTTGTTTCAAACTTTGATAAACTTGTTTAAACTTGAGGAAACTCATCTCAAACCAATGTCCTTATGCTTATAACTACTTCTATGGTTAGTTAGTCTTAAAAACAAGGTTGAGACATTCAAAATCAGAGGTATAAACCTCACAAACTTTCTGTTTTGTTCAAGGGTTTTAACCCACAAGTGATGCTCAAGTTCAAGACTTGATGATTGTGTGATTTAGGATTAGCTTGGGCTAACCTACTTGAAAATCCACACATTGCTTGATGTTTTCTCATAGATTAGTTGTTCATATTCTATTGTTTCTTTTCATAACAATAAGTGTAGTGGTGAACAATAGAGGTACCTAAATGGAAGCTTTGTTCTTCCTACCTCATGTATGAATTCCATGATAATTAGAGGTTCCTAAATGAAGACTTTAACCCCAACTCCTTTTATTTCTTAGTAGATCTGTTTTTTCTTTTTTTACTAACGGCTATAGCCGAGAGTAGGGTTTAAGCGTAACTTCAAATTAGATCATTTTATTTTTTTATGGTTAGTGCTGGAATAACTTAATATAATTTGTTGACAAATTTGCTATTTTGGGGAAAAATTAGATTGATGCAGATATTGACGACAAGTCGAGTGGTCCATTTCTATAGGCATTCTACTGTTGATAACCTTTTTTTTGAAAGCCACAAAAGGCCATGGATGAATACCAGGCACATCGCATCTTTGGTGAAAGAAACCGAGTATTTGAAGATTAGTTGTCAACTCTACACATATTCCGTAAACTATATATAAGCTTTGTATAAAACACCATTTTGATTGACCGATGGAGATGATTTTTTAGTTACAAATGTATATGAGTTTACTTCATTTAAGTTTTAAACATAAGTAATGATTATAAATTAGGTTAGTTAGTCAAACCTATGTAATACAGTATGCTATATTTGTTGAATGAAATTTGGCAAGGATGATGGTATGGTATTGATGTCCAACCTGAAACAATTTTCATTTTGGGATAACATTGTTAATCGCAACAGTTTCTTGAAAATACTCAAGCTAAATGTTATGATTCTATATTATGGTTACGCAGATTGATACTTTTTTTATAAAAGGGATGAATAGGATTCAGTTGACGAGAAGAAGTATTTAGAGAGTTATGAATTACTATTACATTTGTTCTATTTGTAAGTATCAATTATAATTACAATTTTGCATTTTTTAATCAGTGTCATGTACTTGTACTTTTATTCAAAACATCTATTAACATAACATATTATATCAGCCCGTGTATCACACGGGTAACTAACCTAGTGATGTAATATACACTATGTAATACTTATGTAACAACCAAATAATCTAACTCTTGGTGATGAACTAATGGACATTTGTTAAGCTAGTAGATTGTATCATCTTAGGCTTTGACAACTTGTCACGATTCTAATGGAACTTTGTTCCATGAAAACATTTAAACTCTTTTAGAGTTTCATAGTGTCAAGAACAAGTGTCATAGGTGTTATATAATTATTTTCATATGTTTATTTTTCATGTTATTTAAACTCCAAATCCCTAGAACCATATGTAAACACCTCTTAAACTCCAAATCGAACACATTCAACTTCCTAGTCTCAACAACTTCGTCACATGGGATAATCGGAAAGCATATGCAACTTTGCGAGTACACTTGACCCATTTTCCTTTTAATACACTTTGGGTGCAACATGTTTTACTTGTTAAAATGCACGATTCATAAACATGCTTTATTCAATCAATCCTTATACATGCTTTGTCATGCTTAAGTTCATGCTAGAATTCATACTACTTGTTAACCCGCCTTAACAATTATAGCGCTATAGGAGTAGCACACTACCCGACGGGGTTTTGTTAAGTTATATTCTTTATGTCGGTCTCGATATTGTTATATCGAGGGATGCTATTATTCATACTTTACGGTCTCGATGTTGCTACATCGAGGGATGCTATTATACTATTGGACACTTGGGTTTGACTTTTAGTTATGCATGATAGTTTGACCTTGTATACCAAATTGCTATGTTGGATTGAAAATACATTTTTATACATATGCCACGAGTCTAAAACTAGTGTACTTGCCAATACCTTTGTATTGAACTATGCTTTTAAAACATGTTACAGGTTTAGCAATGACGTTGATGATGTATGGAATCTAGTAGGATGCTTTGTTAGGATCTGAGGCTCTCAGGATAGTGTTTGTTTGTTTAAAATGAACAATCAACGAATATGAAAACATGTTAGGTGCAACGGAAATGAAAACAAACTTTGTTAACACAATCAAAGGAGAAAATAGTTTGATAAACAATTGCTTCACATAGAGTCAAAAGATTACAAATCAAAGCAAAAGATTATAGACATGCTTACAAACTATACTCCCCCTCAACCTGATGCCCCAAGGTTGGTTGCACACAAGATGAAAGGATTAGACATGAGGAGAAGAACCCACTCAGTCAATCAAATGTAACAATACAGGGTACTGTTACATTTATAGGCAAACCAAACCACTGAGGTATCTCAGCTGACGTCACCATGAAAGCGACGTCTAACAGCCTAACAACTCGTATCTACTGTCCTTACACCAACACTGCTAACCTAACCACTGACTATACATAAAATAACAATTCACTAAACAGCTGCTCTCCCTTTATGTCAGTGCTTTACTCAAGGTTGATCAGTCCTTGACTGGGCAGTGCTTTATCATCAGTAGATAGGACCAACAGTGTTGGATACTTCAGGGTTTTGATCAGTAGTTGAAGGACCAACAGTAGTTGTATCTGAACAGTGGATAAAGACCATCAGTTGTTATAAATCACTTTCAAGGGAAGAGCAAGGTGTAAACTGCTGCTTATTGTGAATCCACTGTTGTGACCTGGTTTTGGCTTTACATTATCTGTTCCTCTGGTAGGGTTCAATCCCAACAATCTCCCCTGGAACAGATAATGCCAAAACCTGTCATTATTCTGGATCTTTATTCCTCATCAAAAGTTCCCTTGCTTGTCTTTTAAATTCTTTTTCAAACTCTTTGGAACTTATATCATCTTCATCCCGGCACAGTGTAAGTTCAAGGAGATCCTGCAAATCTTGAACACTAAGGCCTAGTGTTTCTTTCCTTGATATGTACTTCACATCTCCATTGGATCTGACTATAGTCAATACGTGGGTCTTTTGGTCAGACATCCACTTTAGTACTTTCGAACCCAATGGATTTTTCGGGAGAGGGTTATTTGCTGATGAGTTGAGAGATGATGGCCTTGAGAACACCTGCAGACTTTCAGACATTCTTTTGAAAGCTTCTTCAATGACTTTGTCTGCTGCAGCTATATCTTCTACAATTTCTTGTTCAATGAGTTCTTGTCTTTCAACTTCTGTCTTGTCTTTTGCAGTGTTTGGAGACGCGGGTTTGTTTAATACCTTCTTAAAAAGGTTTTGAAGTCTTGATGAGCTGTCTTCATTTAGACCCATTTTTAAGATGGCACCCTTGAGATACTCTGCTTCTTTTTCTACTACCACTTCTTCAGTCAGCTGTTCCCCTTCAACTTGGTTTAACACAAGAGTAGAACTGTCTGCTGATTTTAACATTGTTATGAGGTTTTCAATTTTCTGTTCAAGCTTCATCATGTGTTCTCGCTTCTTTGAGGTGCTTGAAACAGTTATCTTTATTTTCTTTAGCCTTTCATAGGCTTCATCGGTCTGCTGTTTTGACCATTTTGATATGGCTTCAGCAGTATCCATTTTTGCATCCACCAGCTCCCTTTTCTTTCTCTTATATTCAGCAGTTAAGTCAGCAATGAGCTTTTCATATTTTCTCCAGTTAGGAGCATTCCTCTTCTTCGTAGGATCATTTTTAATCTTCTCAATCCTTTCTGCTTCACGCTTAAGAGCTACTACTGGCCATTCTTTGAACTGTTGTTCTTCAGCAGGATAGAATTTCTCTTTCATGATGTAGGCTAGATATTGTTTTCTTAACTCTTTCTTTTGATCAGCCTTTTCTTTATTTAGGTCTTGTGCAAACTCTTCTATCTGCTTAACTTTTGTAAAGTAGAACTCCAGTCTTTTAGCAATGCCATCTTCGCTTAACCGTTCTTTTTCACTCTCAACTTTAGCTCTTAGTCTTGCTTGCCTTGCCTTGATTTTGAGGTAATCATCCATATCATCTGGTGGCATGTAGCCTATGAGTGAGGAGAATCTCCTTTTTGAAGGATCTTCTTCTGTATAGAATTGCCTCATCTCATTTTTTATGGCTTCAAGTTCCAGTGGATATTGTGCAGCATTAGGATCATGTATACCCTCATCGGCAGGTATTGGCTTTCTTTTTCTGTTGAAGAGCTTTGGCTGTGAAGTAGGAGAGGTGAGAGCAGTGGTGGATGACTGACTAACAGCTATTGAAACAACTGGTGTCTCAACATCTGCTGTCATTACAACTGCTGATATGTCAGCAGTTGTCTTCTGCTTTTGAGCAGGGGATGGAAGTGGTGAGGTAGTTTTTGATGGTGGTGATGGTGGTTGTGAATCATCATCTGATATGAGATTCCTTCTCCTTTTTAATGAAGAAGGAGCAGATGATGTTTTGGGTGGATCTGTGGTGGTAGATTGGATAGCAGTGGTTTGTGACAGTGATTGACTGACAGTGGTTGAAACAACTGGTGTTTCAATCTCTGTTGTCATTACAGCAGATGTTGTAACATCTGCTGTCTTCTGCTTTATGGCATGAGGCAGTGATGATGGTGTGATTGTAGATGATGGTGGTAGAGCAGTAGTTGTGGTGGTGTGTGTTGAAAACATGGCAGCTGTTTGGCTACTGACAGCAGTTTTTGAAACTACTGGTGTATCAGCTGTTTGACTAACAGGTTTTGAGACCTGCTTTTCTTTTTCTTTTTCTTTTTCAGGTTCAATATGAAGGTCATGTTCTATTCCCTTCTTCTTCATTTGCTTCATTATCTCCCCCTTTTTGGCATTATCTGCAAGGGGATCATCAAAGAATAGTAAAGTTGAGGGAGCCTTGCCAGTGGCAGTTTGGATACTGGCCTTAATAGCCTTGATATCTGCTTGAGTGTCCTTGAACCTTGATTCCATCATGTTGGACAACATTTGTACTTGAATAGCATGCTTTTGAGCAGCCATTTGTTGCTGTTTTTCAAGCATGGGTTGGAAAATATTCCAAAGCTCATTTGCAGCAGGTGCTTGTTGTGGAGCAGGTGCTTGAGCAGGAACAACATTGGATTGTGCTTTCTGAGCTTTTAGAATCTCTTGCACCGTCTCCTTTATTTCAGAAACTGATTCTTCAAGTTTTTCAACTCTGCCCGTCAATTCCTGATATCTTGAATCATCACCCATTTTACCAGGATCATCTGAATCCCCACCAGCAGTGGTTATATCAATGTGTGACTTAGGAACAGAGTCCCAAAAATCACCCATTGATGCCCCTTGTTCTTGGTACTGGGGACTTCTTTCTTCAGCACTTGAAAAATCTTTGATGTTGCTAGTGGAAAAATAGCCTCACTAGTGATTTCCAGAGGTGCTATGGAAGAAATTGCCTTCAAGGGAGTCTGATTTATGAAACAACTGGCCAACTGGAGACCTGTTGATCTGCCAGTTGTAGTTGCTGCTCCACTTGAACTACCACCAAGAGTTATATGTAACTCATGGGGTGTAACCTCCTCAATTGTTGCTGGGATAGCAGGAGTAGTAGCAACAGACCCAGTCACCTGTGGGGGTATACTCTCAGTGACAGGTGATAGAGAGGAACTGGTTTGTGTCTGAGCTATAGCAGCTGAATGCAACAAAGGTAGCATGGATCGTGGCATTATTATTGGTGAGGGGATGGGAGTTGAAAGAGACATGTCCTTGGGATCAGGACTGAGGAAGATGGATCCGAGTGGATTCAGAGCTTCATATTGTGGTGTCCCTGTGCTTACAAGCTGATCCTTTTGTGAGGATGTAGGAGGAGTTTTAGGCATGGGTTGAGATCTTTCTTCCAACTGCTGTGAGGAAGTAGCAGCAGTGGTTTGTGGTGACTTTTGTGTTGTCACAGGCATTTCCTCTGGGATCTCATCTTCCAGAGTTGCCTTTGTTTTGGGTTTGGTGGGTTTTCTGGATGTTTTTCTTTTGGTCTTTTTGGTGATGTCAGGTGTGGGTTTCAAGGCAGTGGTTGTGCTGCTTTGATCACCTGGAGCAGTGGGCTCAGCAGCAGATGTCTGAGGAGCAGTTGTAACTGCTAAATTCTGCTCAGGCACCTCTACTTTTGTTTTTATAGGTGCCATCATCCTTGAAAATGTTTCTTTTGTTAAGCTTTTTATTTGAAAATAGACACCTTGTTTAAGCAAATCTTCATTTTTCTTATCAATTTTTTGTAGAAAATAATAACTCAAAAATCTTGGAAACAACAAAAATGCTTTACTTTCAACGTTTTTCACCATGTCATTGAAAATCTCCTGGGAGTAGTTGTAGTCCTTATTATTCAAAATAGCGTAACCCAGGCATTGAATTTTCAATGGTATTTCGTTAAAAGATGTTGTTTTATTCGAAGCACACATCAGAAGTGTGTGAAATAAAAATCTGGGTGTAGATGGAAAATAACCCTTTTGTAGGGTATCTACCTTTGCCTGTTCTGCATAGCCCCTTTTCAGAAAATCAGTTTTTAACTCGTTTTTGTCAAAGGAGGCTTTACCTTTCTGATCATCGAGTTTGAAGATTTCTGATAGTGATTGCGAAGTGATTTGAATCGCCGTACCCTGTATCGAGGAGTTAATGGCTACTACTTTATCATCTTGTTTGTCAAGAGTAGCATTTTTCCAGAACTCTCTCTGGGTTTGCAGATATATGGGGGCATCTACTGTCAACAAAGTTTTGTACTTTGATGTAGATATAGTGTCGAGAATGGAATCGAAGGTATGGTTGTTTGCGGGTTTTGTGAGTAAACCCAAATAGTTGTGAGATTGTTTGTATGGTATTTCGATGGTTTCTTCAGCCGTTTGAGCGGCCTCTGTTGAAGGTGGTGGTGATTTTGATTTTGTCATTTTTGCGAAGAGGAACAAAGAAGGATTTTTGGAGATTTTGAGAAGAAGGGTTGGAAACTGCTATGAGAAGAGAATTTTGGAATTCAATTCGACAGTGTAAAACCCTGTTTGGGGGTTTAGGGTAGGGTTTTATTTAGGAAAAATGATTGCTGATGTGGCAGCGGTTATTACGATCTGAGGGCTAAAAACTGACCACGTGTCAAACACTGATGAAGCAAGAAGAACAGTTGTTTTAAGGGCCACTGACGTATCAAGCATCAGTGGTTACAACGGTAAAAATTGTGGGCAGTGGATGATTTTTGCTATCAGTAGATATCATATCAGTGGATAAGACACTGATTTTGAACATCAGTGCTTTTCAAGAAAATGAGGAATCAGTGGTTAACTTTCAGCAGTGGACAGTGTTTTGAGATCAGACGTTGGAACAAAACAGTGGTTAGGGTAAATGATACATATCTGAAGAGCAAGTATTCCAGCAATAGTCTTGAGAATGTTCATTCAAGGTTTTTCCACATGTCAATTTTGAAGGACAGTGGTTTAGTACCCCAGATGATGAAAACTTTTTTCTAAGGCAACTCATTTTCATATAATCTTCAATTATAACATGAGTACCCTAGTATTTCAAGCACAGTTTGCAATCAACATTTGATAAAGATTTAGGAACAAAACTGAGTATGACATGACCCTGACATATATATATATATATATATATATATATATATATATATATATATATATATATATACCATTTCCTTTTGACCCATTTAAGAGGACAGTGATACCAACAAAAATAAGGTATTACATCCTGACAGGAACTAAAACTATTGCTAAACAAAAACAAGCAAAAGTTCCAAATATATTATTCCTAAAAAAAATGAACAATATATCCTGGTTATTTGAGAAACTCCTTTTGAAAAAAAATGGTTAAAGGACTTTCTGAGAACAGCATAAAAAAGGATCTGGTATAATTTCAATAAAATACATAATCATATCATTCTCAAGTTTTTGAAAATGGTCAGTGGTTTTGACAATAGTGGTAGGAAAACTTTGAACACATTTTGACCACTGTTTGGTACCATTTTCTTTATCAGTTGATTGCAAACATGATCCTCTTTGTAATTCATTCACTGGAATTAAAAACCCTTTTCTGAACAGATGAATGCACATAGTTGCTTAATAACCATTATTACCCTACTCTTTGACTCTTCAGTGTTTTATGTTTATACTCTTTTCTTCCGACTTCAGAAGTTTTGAGATAAACACACTTCAAAGTTTTTGTGAATATTAGTCCAAAATCATTTTGCAGTAATGTTTTAAGAGACTTGGTCATGTTGCCACAACTTTTCAACCAATCTCACACTACACATGATACGGACTATGTTGACCCCTGATTTTCTTAATGCATTATTAATAAAGTTGATTTGTTCCTTTTGAGGATCTCAACCTGTTTTCAACACATAAGATCAAATGACTAAAGTTATAATTTGCCTCTTTTTGTGTTAGCAAAACATTAATGTTTTATGAACATATGTTTTGTTAATCTGAGGTTCAGACTTTAGTATTTATGGAAAACATCACAAATTACACATCAACAATTGAAATTAATTTAGAAAATAAGAAGTAATCTCATAGTTTAACAGATATTTATTTCAGATCTAGAAACCATGAGTGTTTTGTGCATAAATTCACTTGTTGTGTGAAATTTTGTGTGTCATATGACATCTTGGTTGATTTACAGAGTTTTTGAATAACCATTTTGAACATGATTTACTCGATACTCTGTTTTTCAACTAAACACAACCAACCTTAGTATCAATGAATTTTGAGCCGAACTGTTATGTCAATTTGACTGTTAAATCAAAATTGACTGTCCAAGCTCTGATACCAATTGTTAGGATCTGAGGCTCTCATGATAGTGTTTGTTTGTTTAAAATGAATGATCAACGAATATGAAAACATGTTAGGTGCAGCGGAAATGAAAACAAACTTTGTAAACACAATCAAAGGAGAAAATAGTTTGATAAACAATTGCTTCACATAGAGTCAAAAGATTACAAATCAAAGCAAAAGATTACAGACATGCTTACAAACTATACTCCCCTTCAGCCTGATGCCCCAAGATTGGTTGCACACAAGATGAAAGGATTAGACATGAAGAGAAGAACCCACTCAGTCAATCAAATGTAACAATACAGGGTACTGTTACATTTATAGGCAAACCAAACCATTGAGGTATCTCAGCTGACGTCACCATGAAAGCGACGTCTAACAGCCTAACAACCTGTATCTACTGTCCTTACACCAACACTGCTAACCTAACCACTGACTATACATAAAATAACAATTCACTAAACAGCCGCTCTCCCTTTATGTCAGTGCTTTACTCAAGGTTGATCAGTCCTTGACTGGGCAGTGCTTTATCATCAGTAGATAGGACCAGCAGTGTTGGATACTTCAGGGTTTTGATCAGCAGTTGAAGGACCAACAGTAGTTGTATCTGAACAGTGGATAAAGACCATCAGTTGTTATAAATCACTTTCAAGGGAAGAGCAAGGTGTAAACTGCTGCTTATTGTGAATCCACTGTTGTGACCTGGTTTTGGCTTTACATTATCTGTTCCTCTGGTAGGGTTCAATCCCAACATGCTTAGATACACACCTTAAATTTTGTATCCCTGTTGTATTGTATTTCATTATTCATGTTGTATTTGCTTCAAATCCTTGTAACTGATTCTTTAGAAATGGAATGAAATTTATTATTTAAATACTTGTCACAATTATTAGTGTTATGATATCTCGAGCAATCTATTTCGTCTCACTCCGATGTTTCCGCCATCGGTTGGGGTGTGACACATGAAGCGTCCTCGAATGAAATGAAAGAGATGAAGCTAGAGATGGAAGCACTTAGAGCTGACAAGATAGTGAAAGATGAGCAACTCAACATGTTGTATAAAGTGATGGAAAGTCATCTGGGCATCAACGTTCAATCTATTTACAACAATCTAGAGATCCAAAGGGTTGAAGAGAGAAGAGTTACTAGGGAAAGAGAGTTGGTTCAAGAAGCAAATCAGAGAAGGAAAGGATTGGTTGTTGATACAGAAGAAACACTTAGGTCTTCAAGTCAACCTGAAGCTGGTGGTTCTTCAAGTCAAGCCGATTTTGAAATGGTAGATGCTGAAGTTGTTCAAGCTCAAAGCTTCGTACTTGTTGGTGAAGCTACTCCTCTATCTTATAACTTTGAAGATATTATTCGTTTAGTAAGAGTCGAACAAAGAAAACGAAAGGCAAGAGAACCAGAAGTGAAGCTTCTGTGTTGGAAAGAAGAGGAAGAGGAAGAGAAAGAAGATGAAGAGTTAGAAGATGATCTTGATGCGATTGAGAACTATGATCCTTCATGGGATGCTTTTATAGACAAAGATGATGATAAAGACCAAGGATCTTCAGGGTTATTGATTATGAATCCATCTGCTCAACAAAAGTTAGAATATTTTCTGAACGACGAGATCAACGAGTAGGAGGAGGATCAACATCAAGAGTCTTCTTCTTCTTCAGGAAAACAACGTGCAGACCAGGTATTCCTCACACAACCTACTGTTATATATTTGAATGCTCCAGTTGAGGGGGAGTTAGAGGTGCCTAGGTCTAGGTCTGAGATGTTGGAAGAGTTGGGGTTAGACGATGGAAGGTTTAAGTTTGATATAGAAGATGAAATCCCTTCTTCGTCAGAAAAGGAGTATGAGTTCAAATATGCTCATGAAGCTGACAATTTTCATCATATTGAAGTTGAAGATTGGTCAGACAGTTCTGAAGAAGATATTCAGTTTCATTATTCTGGAATCGATGAATCATTTCCAAATCTTACCGAGATATTTAAGGAACAAAATGAGGATGAGTTGCGAAGAAACGTGGTCGAAAGGATAACTACTGAAGGCATTCCTCAAACTATTCCGAAAGAAACATTAGTTGAAGAAAGAAAAAGATGGTTCAAGGTCATGCCCAAGGAGAGGAAGTTTATAAGACCTCTTCAATATTTCATGCAGAATGCTGATATATCTTTGGGAGACATTCTTTCATGGGGGTATCTAGAGGATCTACAAGTGTATGCCATTAGACGGGAGTTGGGGGTTCAATACTTTGAGTATTTGTCAGATATCAAAACTCTCCCGTGGTGGGACATTGAGGAATTGGTGCAAACAAAGAACATAAAACAATTCTATCATGGTCTTGATGTGAAGCAACATGATCAACGATTGTGGAATTACATATAGTTGCAAGAAAAGCATAGATTTCCAGATTGGAAGCCGCAATATCCAGAACAAATTGTTACAATCTTGGAATCTGGTGCCACACCCCAACCGATGGCCGAAACATCGGGGCATGGCACTGAGCGAAACAGATTGTCCAGAAGTCTCCATAACAATTATCATTACCAATCAATTTAAAATAACATGTCCCATACCATGTCTCAAAAGGTAAACAAATTATTACAGACAAAATCTAGGCAAATAGTCTATTCCGACAACTCAGATTGTCAAGTAGAGCAATTGTTTATCTGCTTCTTGAGACCCTCGATTAAATTTGTACAGACAACTATTTGTTGGCCTCTAGAGCCTTATTCTAGCCTCGATTTCCTACCAGATGTGCATCCTAAGCACCTGTCACATACGTTAAAATAAAGTCAATACATATAATGTAAAGGTGAGCATACAAGTTTGATAATAGCATATAGTTCGAATTCGTTTACGCATAACCAGCACGTACACATAGTGAAATGAAGCACGTTAGTTATCGACATAGATCCATCGATACCAATGACTGCGGGTTGTCTGCCAGAGGCAGTTCACAATACATGATTACCACCGTAATCCATGCAAGTAATTGTCCTTAACAACCCCTGCGAACAGGTGCTGAGTCCAAACTATAGTACTATCGTTGCTAAGGCAGGTAGACAACATTCCATGTGTAAACATAACAAACAAGCATTCATAAGCCACGTATAACATGCATTAACGGTTAGCGTTCAAATTGTATTGAGTAGTGTGTTTGTTGTGTTTTGAATATTCGTAACGTATGTAACACCCAAAAGTGTGTAAAGCAAAAAGGGATCGAGTATACTCACAGCGGTTGATGGATTGAATGGAGCGCTTAGCGAGTAAGGTTAGCCTGAATAGTTTGATAGCATAACGATAAGTGGCGCGTAAAAAGGTGCAAAGTATCAGTGGCTCGGACAGCAGTTCAGTCGGATGGTAATCCGATCGGACGGCTTGTTCGTGTGGATGGCAATCCATTTAGATGGTCATCCGGTCGGACAGATTATCCGGTCGGATGACTATTCGAGTGGATTGTTTCTTCCTATGAGAAGGAGGTGTTTGTGTATGATGGCTTGACTTTTGAAGTTTTAGTTGTAGCATTTGAAAACATCGAAGTATCTCTATCCTTCAAGTCAGTCGATCGGACGGTCGGTCGTGCGGATGACAATCCGCTCGGATGGTCATCCGGTCGGACGGTAGTCCGGTCGGACGGCGACTCTAGTGATGAGGTTACTTAGTGGGAACAAGTTCATAGCAGAAGAGTCACTCGGTCGGATGTCCATCCGCTCGGGTGGCAACCCTGGTAGTGAACATGTTGAAAATTGTTTAAGTCTCTAAAGTCCTAGTATCTCATGATCCGAAGAGTAATCCAGTCGGATGGTATTCCGATCGGATGGCAATTCGTTCAATACTCAAACTTCAGATAAAGTTGATTAAGTGTGGGACCCAAGGTGTGATCCGTTCGGGTGGCTTATCCGCTCGGACAGTAATCCGGTCGGATAGCACTTCGTCCCGGTTGCTCCGTCCGTCTTACACTTGGTCATTTTGTTTGTTTGTAGTTTTATCGAGACGTTTTGACCTTGTGTTAACCAACAGAACCCCATCTTGTCCCAAGTGACCTGATCGACCAGGAATTACCCTATTTCGACCAGTTAACCGGTTCGAGACGGTTGTTCTTGGTTAACCCGAAATCGGTGGTCTCGTGAGTAGAATCCGAATCTCGAGCTAGTACAACACCGCGAGTGAGTAGAAGACTAGAACAAGGTCTGAATCTATCGGTTTTGAGTGCATTGAGTGTAAAAGAATTGAAAGAAGGTTAGAATCCATCTTTCAATCCTTTTCCACCGTGGAAGCGTTTAGATCTATGAAAGATCTTTGTGTATTCATGTGGAAATCGGTTAGATCTAAGTTGTTTTTGGTGGATTGAAGCCAAAACATGAAGTTCTTCAAGAACTCATGATGACGTCATCCTAGAACACCTCAAATCTAGTGATTTCACGGTCAAAAATTAAGATTCAAAAGATAGAAAGGTGTAGGAGTGCGTGTAAATCAAGAAAGTACAAGATTTAGGGTGAGATCTTACCGGAATCGAGAGAAATCGAAGAAAAGGTGAGGAGCACGGGCTGGTCGGACAGAGCGTTTCCAAAAGTAGAAAGTTTGAGAGTGACATGGGTATTTATAGGATTCCAAAAGGGGAAAGTGTGGGTCGGTCGGATGGCATCCCGCCTGGATGACTATCCGGTCGGATGTCATCTCGGTCGGATGGCATGTTGGCACCATGACCAAGTTGCAGCCCGGTCGGATGGTTATCCGGCCGGATGGCACTTGGTTCGTGTGTTTGACGCGACGATTTTTGCTGATTCGATTTCGATTACGAGCGATGCGATTGGGTTTCCTAGTTAAATTACTTTCAGTCCCAACTATTCATATCTCGCACTATCTCTTCTCCAATAATTATCATAGTTTGATTTCGATTGAGTTCGATTGCGTTTCGAGTTTCGATTGCGTTTCGATTGATTACCACAACACAACATAAATAAACATGCACAAGTAACACATAAGGCACACACACACGTATAACAATATCCAAAATGCGTAATTTGAGTTACGGTTCGATGTCGATTTGACTAGCATAGTTTGATTACCGTTTAGCTAACTTCATCGCATTGTTACTTCCTATAGTTCACAGTCGTAAGTCGATTAGGTAGCGAATAACATGCGTCGATTTCTGTAATTATTGACACTTACTCCACATAATAAAACTAAATTAAACATATAAAACGAATTCACTATAAGTCAAATCGCGCGATCGGTCGTTGACTCTGACCTTGACTTTGACTTCCCTGAAAACACGGGGTGTTACAGCCTCCCATTGTTTAGGGAATTTCGTCCTGAAATTAGGCTGAAAGTTGTACACACCGTGAATCACTTTCTCTCTCTGGACTTTCACTCTCTAGATCAAGCTTTTCTAAACAACTACGGGTACTTCGCCTTCGTGTCGCTTTCGAGTTCCCAAGTGAACTATGCGCCTCGTTTGCCTTCCTATCGGACTTTCACAATAGGAATGCACGAGCGCCTAAGCTGCTTGGTTTGGCGATCCATGATTTCGACAGGTTTCTCCACGAAGTGTAGTGTTTCGTTCACTTGTAGATCATCGAGAGGTACAATTAAATCATGCTCAGCTAGGCACTTTCGGAGGTTTGACACGTGGAAAGTCGGGTGGACGTTACTAAGTTCCTCCGGTAGTTCGAGTCTGTAGGCGACTTTCCCGATCCTTTCCAGAATCTTAAAAGGTCCAATATATCGAGGCGCTAGTTTCCCTTTCTTGCCGAATCTGACCACACCCTTCCAAGGTGATACCTTTAGGAGTACGTAGTCGCCAATGTCAAATTCAAGGGGCTTGCGTCGTCTATCAGCGTAACTTTTCTGTCGACTCCGAGCTTTTACCAAGTTGTCTCGAATTTGGAAAATTCTGTCTGTCGTTTCTTGTAATAGCTCAGGACCTGTTAAATGCGGGTGACCGATCTCGTGCCACACAATAGGCGATCGACATATTCTTCCATATAAAGCCTCGAATGGTGCCATTTGGATGTTGGAATGATAACTGTTGTTATACGAGAATTCGACTAACGGCAGGTATTTATCCCAATTACCACCGAAGACTATGACACACGAACGGAGCATGTCTTCAAGAGTACGAATCGTTCTTTCAGTCTGACCGTCGGTTTGAGGGTAGAAAGCGGTACTTAGATTAAGCGATGTACCGAGCGCCGTTTGAAATGTTTCCCACAGTCGTGAGGTAAACCGAGCATCACGATCAGAGATGATGTCGCGAGGCGTCCCATGATTACAAATGATCTCGTCGGTGTAGATTCGGGCTAATCGGTCTACCTTGTAGTCTTCCCGTATTGGCAAAAAGTGAGCTGATTTGGTCAGTCGGTCAACAACAACCCAGATGCTGTAGTGACCTGATGACGTGTGCGGAAGCTTTGTTATGAAGTCCATAGCTATACTCTCCCACTTCCACATAGGGATTGGTGGTTGCTCGAGTAAGCCAGAGGGTCTTTGGTGTTCGGCATTGATTCTTGCTTAAGTTAGGCACTTTCCAACATAAAGAGCAATATCCCTTTTCATGCCCGGCCACCAGTACTTATAGTGAAGGTCCTGGTACATTTTGTCGGCACCGGGATGAATAGAATACCGGGATTTGTGGGCTTCGTCCATCAGAATCTGTCGCAAATCAGTCCGTTTAGGGATCCAAATTCGGTCCAGAAAGTGGAATATCCCATTCGACTTGCTCACAAGTTGGGCTCCATCGTGGTAGATTCGTTCCTTCTTCAGAGTGCGTTCATTAAAACATGCGTGCTGAGCTTCGCGGATGAGGGATTCGAGGTCGTGTTGGGCTTGAACATTACGAGTGCTAAGCAGATAGCTTCGTCTGCTGAGTGCGTCGGCAATCAACATTTGCTTTACCTGGGTGATAACGAATCTCACAGTCATAATCGTTGAGAAGTTCTACCCATCGGCGTTGACGCATATTAAGTTCCTTCTGATTAAAGATATGTTGTAGGCTCCTATGATCGGTGAAGATCGTACACTTTGTACCATAAAGGTAGTGTCGCCAAATCTTTAACGCAAAAACAACTGCGCCTAGCTCGAGATCATGGGTTGTGTAGTTCTTCTCGTGTATTTTGAGCTGACGAGATGAGTACGCTATAACATTGTCTCGCTGCATAAGGACACAACCGAGACCAAGGTTGGAAGCATCACAGTAGACAATGAAATCGTCGTTTCCACCGGGCAATGTGAGAACAGGAGCATTGCAAAGCTTGTGCTTGAGGGTTCGAAAGGCAGACTCTTGTTCAGTTCCCCAAACAAAAGACTTGTCTTTATGCGTGAGAGCGGTAAGCGGCACAACGATCCTTGAGAATCCTTCGATAAATCGTCGATAATAGCCCGCTAGTCCGAGGAAAGAACAGACTTCAGATGGGTTCTTAGGCGTAATCCAACTCTTAACGGCTTCAATCTTCGCGGGATCGACGTAAATACCTTGTCTATTGACAATGTGACCCAGAAACTGAACTTCCTCCAGCCAAAATTCACACTTGGAGAATTTGGCATAGAGTTGGTTCCCCTGGAGTAGCTCGAGAACCAAACGTAGATGTTGCGCGTGTTCGGCTTTCGATTTAGAATAGATCAAGACATCGTCGATGAATACGACGATGAAATGGTCGAGATATGGTTTACACACGTGATTCATCAGATCCATGAAAACCGCAGGTGCGTTGGTCAAACCAAAGGGCATAACGATGAATTTGTAGTGGCCATATTGAGTGCGAAACGCGGTTTTGGGTATATCCTCCTCTTCAATGCATAGTTGGTGATAGCCGAAGCGTAGATCGATCTTCGAGAAGCACGTGGCACCTTACAGCTGATCAAACAAATCGTTGATGCGAGGTAGGGGATAGCGGTTCTTGATAGTTAACTTATTCAATTCCCGATAATCGATGCACATCCTGAACGATCCATCCTTCTTTTTGACGAAAAGGACTAGCGGGCCCCAAGGAGAGGTGCTCGGGCGAATGAAGCCTTTCTCAAGTAGTTCCTGGAGTTGGTTCGAGAGTTCACGCATTTCGGACGGTGCGAGTCGGTAAGTAGCTTTGGCAATAGGGTTGGCTCCAGGAATGAGGTCGATATGAAAGTCGATATCACGACTTGGAGGTAATCCAGGAAGATCCTCAGGAAAAACGTTAGGAAATTCTCGGACAACTGGAACGTCTTTCGCTTCTTTCTTTTCTTTCTTTTCCTTCTCCGCTACTACAATGTTAGCCAAGAAAGCTTTGTATTCCTTGCAGAGATACTTGCTAGCTTGGACACATGACATGAGTTTGAGACCTTTCGAAGCAGTTTCGCCATAAACACACAGTAAATCGCCATTCGCGAGCGATAATCGAATCATCTTGTCGAAGCACACAACTTCAGCATGGATTTTGCGAAGAAAGTCCATGCCTACTATGAAATCAAAACTTCTGAGTTGCATTGGAATAAGGTAGATTGGGAAGATGTGATTGTTGAGCTTGAGAGTACAATCACGAAGAACAGAATTAACGACGACAGTTCTTCCGGTAGCAACTTCAACATCGAAAGTCGAAGGGAGATGGGCGCGTTTAAGGTTAAGGAGTTTCTCAAATTTGAACGATACAAAGCAATTATCGACACCAGTATCAAATAGACATGAAGCATAAATACCATTCACGAGGAACGTACCATTGACCACGTCATTGTCGGCTTGGGCTTGGCGCACGTTGATGTTGAAAGTTCGAGCACGTGCTGCTTGTTGTTGTTGCTGCTGGTGTTGCTACTGCTGGGGCTCTTGTTTCACAACCCTATTTGGGCACATGTTGGCGAAATCGTTAGGATCGCCACATGCGAAGCAGGCTCTGGCATTGTCTGCGGGTGCCTGAGGAGCTTGTTGACCCTGAGGGGCAGGAAGTAGAGCTTGATGAGCGGTAGCTGGAGCTGGAGCTTGGGTTTGACGACCACGACAGTTGGTAGTGAAATGGTCGTACATATTGCAATGAGCACAGAAACGGCATGCGATGGTAGTCGGGTGATGGTAGGTACAATTAGGGCAAAACGGGTGTGGCCCAGTGTATGCACGCTTAGCAAGGGGTGCGTTTGCCACGGGCGCCGCTACTTGACGTTGTTGAGCGGGTACAGCTTGAATTGGTGTAGCAGTGATCGCGCAGTTCTTGTTGCTGGAGCTGTTCTTTCTCTTGTTCTTCCTCTTGTTGCTCGATGCGGTGGTGGTTTCAGTAGTTGGTGCAGCGGTGGCAGCTTGATGCAGGTTCTTTGAAACTTTATTCCAGACCCCAGCCTTAACCCGCTTGTCGTTGATTTCAGTGGCCACTAGGTAAGTCTCTTCGATCGTTGTAGTCTTGGCCGCTTACACGAAATCGGCAACATAGTCAGGCAGGGCTCGGATATACTTCTTGATCGCGATCTCCGAAGTCTTGACTTGATCAGGGCAGATGATGCTGAGCTATTTGAAGCGAGCAGTGAGAGCAGCATTTTCACCTTCCTTCTGCTTTATGTGCCAGAATTCATCTTCTAGCTTTTGGCGTTCATGAGGAGGGCAGAATTCTTCCAGCATGACCTCCTTGAGTTCGTCCCAAGACAGACCGTAGGCTGCATCATTCCCTCGTTTGTTTCTCTCGGTCGTCCACCAGTCTAGTGCGCGGGACTGGAAGACGCCGGTAGCGTTTAGAGTGCGAAGGTCGTCGGGGCAACCGCTCTGTCGTAGAGTGACCTCAATGGAATCAAACCATTGGAACAACGCTGTAGGGCCTTCCTCGCCAGTGAATTCCTTTGGCCCACAAGACTTGAACTGCTTGAAATTGAAGGTAGTCTTATTAGCAGCCTTGGGAGTTTCGGTTCTCGACTCCTCAGATGATTTGCTAACGTTCTCGTAGACATCACTCATAGCTTTTGCTACGTATTTAGCGATGATAGTAGCGAGACGTTTGTCTCTTAGCTCTTGGCAAGAGAGTCGTGGGTGACGGGATCCTGATGATGGTCCAGATAACATTGTCTGCAACAGACATCGCCGTAGGTCTCAGACTCATCATAATCGACACTCACCTCACACATCTAATATTTACATAGTCGAATAGTCACAGATTCACATAAACACAGAATCACATAATCACAGATGCACAGAAGCACATAAACACGTAGGGCACAGAATCACAGAAGCACTTAATCATGTAGTCATAAGAGGCAGTCAGAATACATAAACCTATTATTCACAGTTCGCGAGCGTTCGAATATAGCGATCACGAATAACTTGTCGAGTAGTGTAGTATAGGCGCATATCATAGCATAAGGTCGTCCATAATTTAACGATTTGGCAGCGTTTTGAGATAGAAATGCAGTGCGAATCGTGCGTGTCGATCGAAGTGGAAGGAAAAATCGAATAAATCTCCAAAATTTAAACACATAAATAGGTAAACACACATATAAGCACATAAAATCGACGAATCATCATAGTCAGCAGTTGCGGGCCCAGAATCGAAACACATAAAATTCGAGGAATGGATCGTCTGCGGCTATTAGACATTGACTAACCAAAGTGGTTCGACTATTCACAAGACTTTTCGTGCACATTTGACCTTCAGAGCAGTGCCTCTGCCTCGATTCTTGGGCATTTGGCACACATCCCGTTAGTCATATCGTGACTTCAGGTCGTTGGAGTCCATCGAGACTTTGGTGAGAGTTTTGTAAAATGAGCGGATCAAGTTGTCAAGGTTAGGGTTTCACCCCTGGCTTAACAACTTTGTCCATGTTTTGATAAAATAGAGAAGTTTATTCATCAAAATACGGATTTCACTCCTGATTTGACATAATTCTCCCCGTTTGTAGATAAAAATGCGGGTTGATTAAGCAACTTCAGTCGAGAGTTTGCGGTTTTCACACCTAATCTTGACTTAGTTGCTCCTTTATGGTTGAAAATTCGAGTGCAGTGATAGTGTAGCATAAGCGAGAAATAGCGGTAAGCTCATACAAAATCCCTAACGGATATGCACAAGTCGGTCTGTTGGTTCCTAACTATAGACTAGGTATCTAAGACATCGACCCGGACTAGGTCGTGTCTTGCCTAATTCCCTATAGTTATGGCCCTGATACCAATCTGTCACACCCCAACCGATGGCGGAAACATCGGGGCATGGCACTGAGTGAAACAGATTGTCTAGAAGTCTCCATAACAATTATCATTACCAATCAATTTGAAATAACATGTCCCATACCATGTCTCAAAAGGTAAACAAATTATTACAGACAAAATCTAGGCAAATAGTCTATTCCGACAACTCAGATTTTCAAGTAGAGCAATTGTTTATCTGCTTCTAGAGACCCTCGATTAAATTTGTACAGACAACTATTTGTTGGCCTCTAGAGCCTTATTCTAGCCTCGATTTCCTACCAGATGTGCATCCTAAGCACCTGTCACATACGTTAAAATAAAGTCAATACATATAATGTAAAAGTGAGCATAGAAGTTTGATAATAGCATATAGTTCGAATTCATTTACGCATAACCAACACGTACACATAGTGAAATGAAGCACGTTAGTTATCGACATAGATCAATCGATACCAACGACTGCGGGTTGACCGCCAGAGGCAGTTCGCAATACATGATTACCACCGTAATCCATGCAAGTAATTGTCCTTAACAACCCCTGCGAACAGGTGCTGAGTCCAAACTATAGTACTATCGTTGCTAAGGCAGGTAGACAACATTCCATGTGTAAACATAACAAATAAGCATTCATAAGCCACGTATAACATGCATTAACGGTTAGCGTTCAAATAGTATTGAGTAGTGTGTTTGTTGTGTTTTGAATATTCGTAACATATGTAACACCCAAAAGTGCGTAAAGCAAAAAGGGATCGAGTATACTCACAGCGGTTGATGGATTGAAGGGAGCGCTTAGCGAGTAAGGTTAGCCTGAATAGTTTGATAGCATAAGGATAAGTGGCGCGTAAAAAGGTGCAAAGTATCAGTGGCTCGGACAGCAGTTCGGTCGGATGGTAATCCGATCAGACGGCTTGTTCGTGCGGATGACAATCCGTTCGGATGGTCATCCGGTCGGACAGATTATCCGGTCGGATGACTATTCGAGTGGATTGTTTCTTCCTATGAGAAGGAGGTGTTTGTGTATGATGGCTTGACTTTTGAAGTTTTCGTTGTAGCATTTGAAAACATCGAAGTATCTCTATCCTTCAGGTCAGTCGATCGGACGGTCGGTCATGCGGATGACAATCCGCTCGGATGGTCATCCGGTCGGACGGTAGTCCGGTCGGACGGCGACTCTAGTGATGAGGTTACTTAGTGGGAACAAGTTCACAGCAGAAGAGTCACTCGGTCGGATGTCCATCCGCCCGGGTGGCAACCCTGTTAGTGAACATGTTGAAAATTGTTTAAGTCTCTAAAGTCCTAGTATCTCATGATCCGAAGAGTAATCCGGTAGGATGGTATTCCGATCGGATAGCAATTCGTTCAATACTCAAACTTCAGATAAAGTTGATTAAGTGTGGGACCCAAGGTGTGATCCGTTCGGATGGCAATCCTTTCGGGTGGCTTATCCGCTCGGACAGTAATCCGGTCGGATAGCACTTCGTCCCGGATGCTCTGTCCGTCTTACACTTGGTCGTTTTGTTTGTTTGTAGTTTTATCGAGACGTTTTGACCTTGTGTTAACCAACAGAACCCCATCTTGTCCCAAGTGACCTGATCGACCATGAATCACCCTAGTTCGACCAGTTAACCGGTTCGAGACGGTTGTTCTTGGTTAACCCGAAATCGGTGGTCTCGTGAGTAGAATCCGGATCTCGAGCTAGTACAACACCGCGAGTGAGTAGAAGACTAGAACAATTAGAGACGTGTAGTAACTGGAAGGGTAAGATACTGTTAATCGCTTCTCGACGAGAGTATCTTACCTATAGGCCAAAGCATGTTTCTCTAATTCGAAAGGACTTTCGATTCACTTTGGAATAGTCGACGTTTCTCTACACGAAACAATCCTATGTTTTATGGCCTCTCTTTTATGTGATTCAATTTATATGTGATTTTATACTTGTTACCTCGTTCATTTCAAAGCCGTTATACAATTTGCACGTCTCGCGCAATCAAAAACGATAATAATTCTCGTGAACAAACTACATTTATACTCTTTTCACGCATTCATACGTGTTTATACTTGTTGAATACTTGTTGAATTCATGCTAATTATGTGAACTATACGTTATACATCATGCTCACACGCTTAAACTTGCAAACGTATTTTGAATTTATTATCAAGTCTCATCCTTTTCCTTCTCTTTCGATTCCTTAGATGTCGTCCGGTGCTTCCAAGAGAACCAAGTCCAAGAGGGGTTCCACCTCTGCTTCAATGTCCAAGAAAGATTGTATGAAGTTCATGGCCAAGAAAATGGCCAAGGTCATACCCGATATTATGAGCAAGATTCAGCCAAACACCGATTCACCGCATGGCTCTGTCGATTCGATGGCAGAAAAACCCAAATCAACCTTCCAATTCAAGCAATTCATGGCTTGTAAACCCTTGGAGTGTACAACCAAAGATGGCGCTACCGCCATGATGAATTGGTTTGACGCAATTAAGCTTACTTTCTTGCAAAGTGGTTGTCCTGATGAGCTACGAACCTTGAACGCAACTGGAGTTTTCCGCTCGAGGGCACTCGAGTGGTGGACCACCGAACGCAACAAGAGGGGAAATGATGTTGCACATGCCATGCCTTGGGATGAGCTTAAGCAGCTTATGAAATACCAATTCTGTCCTCCTCACGAACTCCAAAATTTGGAGAACGAATTTTGGAACTTAACGTAAAAACGGAGCGACATGGATGGTCTGATCACGCGCTTCAAACAACTCAGTGTTCTTTGCCCAGGACAGGTCGACTCCGTCCCCAAAACCATAGCCAAGTTCATCCATTGTGTGGCACCTTCCTTGGTTAACCATGTTGCCTCTGCTTGCCCTAAAACCATAGAGGAAGCCTTTAGCATAGCCACTGAGCTTAACAACAATTGCGTTCTTCATGGAACGTATGATAAGGTTTCAACGAAGAGTGCTCACCAAGCCGTTACTAATACCACCAATACTACCACCGTTGTTGAACCTTCACCCTCTCAACCACCCAAGAAAAACCGAGGCAAGAAGCGGAAGGCTTCGAGCCAGAATTGTGCGGTCGTCACTCCGCCAAACCCTCAACCCATCCAATCAGTAGCTGTCGTAAACCCCACAACCCTAGAACCACCAAGAAGAAACTACACTGGGACATGGCCCAAGTGTAACCACTGTTCATACCATCACCCTACTGGCACCCCATGTCGCAAATGCGCCACCTGTCACAGGCTGGGGCATTTCGCCGATCGGTGTCGCTACAACCCAAAGCCTGCCCAAGATCAGGCTAACGTTGCAAACCCTACTCCTAACTAGGCTCAACCTCAAGCTGCTCCTGTGCGAGCATGCTTCAAATGTGGTGATCTCAATCATCTCGCCAATGTTTGTCCTTAAAGAAACCAACCTCAGCAACAGCAGCAGCAGCAGCAACAGCAACAAGCTCAACAACCCGCTAGAGGCCGAGCTTTTCTCCTCACTACTGCTCAAGCCCAAAATGCGAACGATGTTATCACTGGTATGTTTCTTGTGAACCATGTTTATGCTTCTTGTCTATTTGATACTGGTGCGGATAAAAGTTTTGTGTCGTTAGAATTCGAACCTTTGCTTATGTGTAAACGCTCTAAGTTGCCAAAATCTTTCGCTGTCGAAGTCGCTAATGGTAAATCTGTCGCTGTCGATTCCGTTCTCTCCAATTGTTCTTTGATTCTTAATGATCATACATTCTCGATCAATCTTATACCTATGCGAATGGGTAGCTTTGACATCATAGTAGGCATGGACTGGCTTAGGCGAGTTCATGCTGAAGTTGTTTATTCTGAAAAGTGTATCCGCCTTCGTCTTCCAAACGGTGATTCTCTACACATGTATGGCGAGAAACCTTCTCAAGGTCTCAAGCTTATGTCGTGTATCCAAGCGAACAAATTCTTGCGCAACAGTACCTTCGCCTTTCTCGCCCACATTGTGGAAAAGAAGGATAAAGGCCCAAGCATAAGTGACGTTCCCGTCGTACGTGATTTTCCTGATGTGTTTCCTGACGATCTTCCTGGTCCTCCTCCTGCTCATTCTGTCGACTTTCGTATCGATTTAGTGCCTGGCGCTACGCCCGTCGCTAAGTCTCCTTACCGTTTAGCACCCTCTGAGATGCAAGAGCTCTCGAGTCAACTTCAAGAGCTTCTTGATAAAGGCTTTATACGCCCTAGTACTTCTCATTGGGGCGCTCCCGTTATGTTCGTTAAAAATAAAGATGGGTCATTCCGTATGTGTATTGACTATCGTGAGCTCAACAAGCTTACTGTCAAGAACCGATACCCTCTTCCTCGCATCGATGATCTCTTCGATCAATTGCAAGGCGCGACCTGCTTTTCAAAGATCAATCTTCGTTCTGGGTACCATCAACTTCGAGTCCTCGAAGAAGATGTACCTAAAACCGTCTTTCATACGCGTTATGGCCATTACGAGTTTGTGGTCATGCCCTTTGTTTGAACAACGCACCTGCTGTCTTCATGGATTTGAGGAATCGCGTGTGCAAGGAGAACATGAGCGACACTTGCGTCTTATCCTTCAACTTCTTCGTACTGAATGTCTATACGCCAAATTCTCCAAGCGCGAATTTTGGTTAAAAGAAGTTCAATTCCTTGGTCATACAGTCAACGAACTTCGTGTTCACGTTGACCCCGCTAAAATTTGTTCTTTCCTTGGTCTTGCTGGTTACTATCGTCGTTTTATCTCTAACTTTTCAAAAATCACCGTTCCTTTGACCTCCTTGACTCAAAAAGAGAAACCTTTTGTTTGGGGTCTCGAACAAGAGGAATCCTTTCAAACGCTCAAGGACATGCTTTGTAGTGCTCCTATTCTCGCGCTTCCTGATGGAAACGACGACTTCGTCATGTATTGCGATGCTTCAAACCTTGGCCTTGGTTGTGTCCTCATGCAACGCGAAAAGGTTATCGCTTACGCGTCGAGACAACTCAAAATACATGAGAAGAACTATACTACTCACGACCTTGAACTTGGCGCAGTTGTTTTTGTGTTGAAGATTTGCCGACACTACCTTTATGGTACTAAGTGTGTGGTCTTCGCCGACCATAAGAGCCTTCAACATATCTTCGACCAAAAGGAATTGAACATGCGTCAACGTCGTTGGGTGGAACTGTTAAACGACTACGACTGTGAAATCAAATACCATCCAGGTAAAGCGAATGTAGTAGCCGACGCTCTTAGTCATAAAACTCATGTGAAGAGTATCCGTTGTCTCCAACTTGTTAACGATATTCAATGCCGCATTCGTGAAGCTCAATATGCCTCTATTAACGAAGGTAGTCTCTCTGTTGAGATACGAGGTGCTAGGGAGCATGATCTCGTGTCCAAACCTGATGGTATTCTATACTATCTCAATCGTATCTGGATCCCTAATAGTGAAAACCTTCAAGACTTTCTAATGAACGAGGCACACAAATCGAAGTATTCCGTTCATCTTGGCACTGACAAGATGTACCAAGATATGTGTACGTCTTACTGGTGGCCTGGAATGAAGAGGGATACCGCCTCTTACGTTGCGAAGTGTCTCACTTGTTCTAAGGTAAAAGCTGAACATCAACGTCCCTCTGGCTTGCTTGAACAACCAGAAATTCCTGTCTAGAAATGGGAGAGCATTGCCATGGATTTTATCACTAAGCTCCCTCGTACGTCTTCTGGTCATGACAGTATTTGGGTGATCATTGATCGATTGACTAAATCAGCTCATTTTCTTCCCATTCGTGAAGACTTCAAAGTCGAGAAATTGGCTAGAATCTACACTGATGAGATCATCTGTCGTCATGGTATCTCCATTGACATCATTTCCGATCGTGATGCTCGTTTTACGTCTCGTCTTTGGCAAACCTTTCAATCTGCTATGGGTATGTTCTTAACCTTAGCACCGCTTTCCATCCTCAGTCAGACGGTCAAACCGAGCGTACTATCCAAACATTAGAGGATATGCTTCGTTCATGCGTAATAGATTTTGGTGGCAACTGGGATTCACACTTGCCTTTGATCGAATTCTCGTACAATAACAGTTATCATGCGAGTATTCAAATGGCACCTTTCGAAGCATTGTATGGTCACAAGTGCCGTTCGCCTATTTGTTGGCACGAGATTGGTGAATCACAATTCATTGGTCCTGAGCTTATACAAGAAGCAACGGACAAGATTTTACAGGTTCGAGACAACTTACTGAAAGCCAGGAGCCGACAAAAGAGTTACGCCGACAAGCGTCGTAAGCCTTTGGAATTCGAGACAGGTGATTTCGTGCTTCTCAAGGTATCTCCTTGGAAGGGCGTGGTTCGATTTGGCAAGAAAGGAAAACTCGCACCTCGCTACATTGGTCCTTTCAAGATCCTCGAAAGGATTGGCAAGGTTGCGTATAGACTAGACCTGCCTGAAGAACTCAACAATGTACACCCTGTCTTCCACGTGTCCAACTTAAAGAAGTGTCTGGCTGACGAAGGGCTTCAAGTCCCACTCGAGGACCTTCAAGTCAACGAGACCTTGCATTTTGTGGAAAAACCCGTCGAAATCATGGATCAAGGAGTCAAGATGTTGAGGCGCAGTAAAATTCCTATCGTCAAGGTTCGATGGGAAGGTAAACGTGGCGCTGAATTCACTTGGGAACTCAAGAGTGACATGAAGACAAAGTATCCACATCTGTTTGTTACTTCTTCCTAAATTTCGGGACGAAATTTCCTAAAGGAGGGGAGACTGTAACGCCATACTTTTCGTAACTTTCCTTAATTAGAAAACATGTCGTGTATTTCTATTTTTGGAAGCTTGTTCTTTTATTTTCATATTCGCTTCAAACCATTGTAAATTCGAGACTTTGATCGTAATAAAATTAATCTTTTACATGAAATATGCATCGTTCATACATGTTTATACATTGATACATGCATTTGTTTGATACATGATTCGTAATTCTCATAAACATAAGTTTAACTCGTAAACAATCATTGTGAATTCGTAATTCTTGAACGTTCCATACATGCAAAACCCTGGATTATTCAATCACGAGACATACACATATTTGACACTTCATTATACGTTATATATACTTGATTTATCATTACAAAACTTCAACACCAAATTCATGTTAGTTACTTGATTAAATCCTTGTTTTTCATGACTATTACATGTGTTAAACCTTGTTCTATGTTATATAAACATGGTACATCATTAACACATAATGGAATCTACATATATATACCTTATAATGTTAAAAAAAATAATAATAATAAAAGAAAAGCAAGTTGCCAACTTGCGATCGGAAATAATAGGCAAACATTCAAGTTCTTTTTTTTTTCAAAAGTTTAACACCTAACCATTTAATGTTTAGTAGTTAAAGGTGTTTTTTTTAACCTAACTTAATATATTAGTGTGCAAATCCACTATGTACTAAAAAAAAGGGAAAATACATGGCTACTTGCTTTGTTTTAATATATAACCACCAAGAACATTTAATATCATAACTACTTATCATACTTCACTATTATATCCAATATTATGTCACTAAAAAAGAACGTTAAGGGCTGAATACAGCCTCCGTGCGCAGCCATGAGAAGGTTTTTTTTTTTTTTTTTTTTTTTTTTTTTTTTTATGCGAAAGTCCCAACTACTTGTATTAAATGCCAACCCAACTTAACCATAATCCTTCCCCCTATAAATACAACTTAATCTCAGCCTCCCTACCACTTTTGCAACACTAAAACACTCTCAATTATCTCTCCAAATCGCAGCTGAGTTCCAGATTCGATCAGATTGATACCTTCTTACAAAAGTGAGCATAACTCACTCGTTTCTTGTCCGTTTTACCTCATTCTTTTTCCTATATGCTTGGATTGACCTTAGCTTCTATTCCATGGGTTTTTTTTACAGTAAATCAGTCCCTGGAACGTCACCAAAAAGGCTCCAAAGTTCACTGTTTGTTTTTGTTTTGATTAAACCTTAACTAAAACTTGTTCAACTTGAGTCTAACTCATCTCAAACCTGTGTCCTTATGAATATAACCACTTCTATGGTTAGTTAGGCTTAAAAACAAGGTTGAGACATCCAATATCAGAGGATTAATCCTCACAAACTTTCTGTTTTGTTCAAGGGTTTAACCCACCAGTGATGTTCAAGTTCAAGACTTGATGTAAGTGTGATTTAGGATTAACTTGGGTTGTCCTACATAAAATCCACACATTGCTTGATGATTTCTTATAGATTAGTGTTTAGTATTCTTGTATTACTTGTAGTCCATGACCCTACTTGTATGTTCATAACATCTAATGTACTGGTGAACACTTAGAGGTGCCTCAATGGAAGACTTTTCTTCCTACCTCCTAAATGATTTCCATGAAACTTAGAGGTACCTAAATGAAGATTTAATCTTATACCTCATGCTTGACTATTGGACATAATAATATATAACTTAAATAATACTTATATATACTATTCAACATTCGAACCTTTGATGATGAACTTGTGTTCATTCGTCAAACTACTAGAATAATATCATCTAAGACATTAAACTTGTTATGATTCTAATGGGTATATTACTCATGAAAACATTATAACCCTTGGGGGTTTTATAGTGTCAAAACAAGTATTTTGTGTTAAAAGAAGATTACTTTCGTATACATATGTTCTTATGTTTTAACCTACAAATCTTTAATCTACCGTTACTCTCTGATACTCATGCGCCTTGTTTACTTCGTGTAGAAGGACTTGGTGTTCCAACCTCCTAATCAACAAACAACTCACTCGCGAATTCTCAAGTTCAAGGCTGGCAAAACCGTGAGTACACTTGACCCATTTATCTTTAAAAACACTTTGGGTTGTAACATGTTATTATACAAAATACACACTCACACACTTAAACATTCTTTATACTCTCAATGTGTTATACATGCTACTTGTTTACTTAGGTTCATGCTAGATTATACATGTTATATGTCATTAACTTTGCTAAGCCCTCAACATAACATATATAGCGCTATAGGAGTAGCACACCACCCGTCGGGGTCTTGTTAAGTCTTTATTCTAAACGGTCTCGTCACTTTAGTGGCGAGGGATGCTAAATACTAGTGGACACTTGGGTTTGACGTATTGCCATGCATGCTAGTTACCTTGTATACAAATTGCCATGTGGATCCGAGATAATGCCTTTATACTTATGCTATACTTATTCAAACCTTGTGTACTCGCCTTTGCTTTTGCATTGAACTTTATTTTAAACATGTTACAGGTTGAGGATGATGATGCTATGAAATGAAGTAGCAATGATGCCTAGATACACATTTAGACGTTTTAGGTTTAAATTGTTGTATCAAATTTTGTTTCGTAATGTTATGAACAAGTTGTTATTTGAGATTTCTATGTAATGTTGACAATTTGATTTATGAAACGAAAACGGTTGATTTAAATATTGTCACAAATAGTGTTATGAAGTCTCTTGCAATCTATTTCGTCCCACTCTGATAATTCCGCCATTGGTTGGGGTGTGACAATTTAACTCTTATATTAAACATAAAAAAGACGTGCCTCTTGCAACATTGTGTAAAAGGCAAAGCCTAGAGTTATGTTGTGTTCCCGAGTCTCATTTAATATGGGGAGGAGAAGGAAAATAAATTAAGAGAGGAAAGGAAGGAAAAGATGTGATTTTTTTCGTGTTCCCGAGTTTAATGAAAAGTAAAGGAAAAGAGAAGAAATCAAGCATTTTGCGTGTTCCCGAGTTAGGAGGAAAAGAAAAGAAAGGAACAATATTACCAGTATATCCTTTAAATATAAAACATTAGTAGTCGGACCCGTGTAAAACACGGGTAGTTTTAGTAACGTTTTATTATATTAATTAGTAAGTAATTATCGGTTCATTTAGATTTTCGGGGATTTGATATATATTGACATTCAAAGTCATTGTCCAATAGGCAGAAAAGTTAATAACAAGTCTAATCTAATAAATAAAAATGAAGTACACTTAGATGATTATTAAGCTCCTCATTTTGATTTTTGCCACTTGTCAATTATCTAGATTACTTTTGCCACGTTTCATGTTTTGAGCATCTCTACATTTTACTAACCTTTTTTTATTTAATTGTTGATTGATGCATTTACTATAAATAAACTATAAGTCAATTGTAATTAATTTGTGTATTATTTTTATTTATTTTTTGTTTTCTTAAATACTAAAAACAAAAATTAATATGTAATTATCCTGAAATTCCATTATGCATAACTTTACATTTAAAGTTTTTGTGTCCGATGGACGTGTTAAGATTGAAGTTCAACCACGGGTGGTGTTTAGAAATTTTACTTTTAGACGGAAGACCTGTGTGCACACACGGGTGGTGTTTAGAAATTTTACTTACCAAATTTTATTAAAGAATGAATCACCATGGCATAACATGTCAGAAAAAACCGAAAAGTATATATCATATCTACACTAAATTTGACACCATGACATGACATGTCATCAAAAACCATTTAAAATAACTAACGAAAACAATATATATCATATTTACACTAAACTCACATATGTCATCACATATGTGAGGCACTCAACTTAAAACATATTAAATAAATAATCATGCATGGCATATTTTACTTCTTTAATCATGAACACAAAGTTAATGAACTAACTTAACTGATTATTACACTAAGGATCTACACTCAGAATTAAAAATAAATATTATACTAATTCTATTCTCAACTGCAATACATATTTTGGTTATGGACCTTTTAAATATATAATCAAATGCCTTATGTGGTGTCTTAATCATTTACCTAAATCTTTTCACATCTTAAATTTCCTGCACCAGGTTACTTCCTATTAAAAACAAAGGACCAGGAAGTAGCAACACATCTTTCTCAAATCAATGTTTCTTCCTCGACATCATAGCCTGACTTGTCACTTTTCCAATTCTTATTTCCTGGACTAAATTTGATTATTTTATAGTTATTATATACATCAACATCACGTCATAACAACTTTTGAAAAAAATATAGAGTAGACCTGTATCCACATTGTTGATCATGAATCTTAAGCATATACAGTTTTAACAGGAGAGCAATTGTAAAGGTTTATGGTTTACCAGTCAATCCGTTGAAAATGCATGCCTAATTCTACTTTCTATTAATAATTTTACACCGAAACACATATCATCCTATGTGATTTAATATCTTAATCATTTACATTTTTAATATGAGAGCAAATGGAATGGTTTACCAAACAATCCTAATTAATATGCATCTTACTCATATAAACTTTTAACAGGATATCAATTCGAAAGGTTCACCAAATTAGACCTCATTTTCACAGCACCTAAAATCACTCTACAAACTTCAATTTATAAACCTAATCAACCGATCTAGATCGCACAAACTCATCCACAAAACCTAACAGATCGTTCAACAGTCAAGGGTAGAGCAACCAAATGGAGCAATCAATTTGATTTTTGTCATTTTTATGTTTGTATAGATATTTTTGAACTTTTATTTGAAAACCGACGCATATCACGGAACTAAGCCTTTTACCTTGGCTGCTTGAACTACAAGATCATCAATCTTGATCTCACTTGAAACGGATCTCAGCATACAGATGAAGAACAAATCTGATTTTTTCAAAAGCCACATTGTGCACATGCCTGAAAGCTATAACTTCCAAAAACTCAGTATCAATCTGGAAAAGAAAAATGAAGCATAAAACTTTCATACCGACTATGTGCAAAACCCAACTCGCGATCCTTCTCTACAATTCAAACCAACTGAAAACATAAGATGCCTCATTTCGCACTCATTCTTAACTAAATGACACTAACATCGTTAAAACAGTGTTTTGAAACCACTGTTTAACCTAACAGTCGTTTCAAAACACTGTTTAAGCCAAGAGTCGTTTCAAAACACTGTTTAAGCCAAGAGTCCTTTCAAACACTGTTTAACCTAACAGTAGTTTCAAAACACTGTTTAACCTAATAGTCGTTTCAAAAGTGGTTTCAAAACACTGTTTATTTAACCTAACAGTCATTTCAAAACACTGTTTAAGCCAACAGTGGTTTCAAACCACTGTTTTAACCCAACAGTGGTTTTAACCATTGTTTTCTTCACAAAACACTGTTTTAACAAAACAGTGGTTTCAAACATCTGTTTTCATCCAACTGTTGACCAAAGTCAACAGATGTATGAACCACTGTTTTACGTTCTAACATCTGTTCATAACAACCATAGGTTTTAAAATATAAAACAGACCTTTGCCAAATACATGTTTGACAACAAACAGAGGTTTCAAGGGCCTATTTTATCCTCAAAACCATTTAAATTCTCATAAATCAACAAACACCTATCAGATAAACGATAAACACTGACGTTCTCAAATAAATAATACAGTAAAAAACATACCAGTTCACTTCACGCTGCTCTTCGTTGAACTCAAGCTCATACACTAAAGACTGATGACAGTTTCAAAAGTGGTTTCAAAACACTGTTTAAGCCAACAGTGGTTTCAAACCACCGTTTTAACCCAACAGTAGTTTCAACCACTGTTTTCTTCACAAAATATTGTTTTAACCAAAAAGTGGTTTCAAACATCTGTTTTCATCCAACTGTTGACCAAATTCAACAGATGTATGAACCACTGTTTTACGTTCTAACATCTGTTCACAACAAATAGAGGTTTTAAAATATAAAACAGACCTTTGCCAAATACATGTTTGACAACAAACAGAGGTTTCAAGGGCCTATTTTATCCTTAAAACCATTTAAATTCTTATCAATCAACAAACACCTATCAGATAAACGATAAACACTGATGTTCTCAAATAAATAATACACTAAAAAACATACCAGTTCACTTCATGCTGCTCTTCGAAGAACTCAAGCTCATACACTAAAGACTGATGATAGTTCTTGTATATTTGGTGACAGTTCGTGTCACTGAAGAGGTCAATATTGTCCTGTAACTACTCATACAATAATAATCAAATGGATAAATATAAGAAGTAACTCAGATACTAATTTTTTTTTACATATAATTTATAAATTTAAAAACTTTTTAGAAAAGTCGCTTACTTTCATTGAAGAAATATTAGCTGAGATTTGACTAAGAACTTGGTTGTTTTATTCAACTAAGTGCTTTATTGAGCTACTTAATGCTGCATACAATATTCGAAACGCTAATTTCTCTACAAAAACGAAATTACTAAATGGAAATGCATCCCTTTCAACCCATAAAGCATTTGCTTAAGGCCCAAATAATTACAAAACAGGTTATTGCATCATCAAATATTGTATTTCCATTTAAAATATAGATATGCTTTATACACAATCATATATATCTGAATAAGTCAACCTATCAAAACACATTCTTTTTTGTTTATACATTTGAGGTAATAGTTACCTTCTTGTCTTTTAAATTTTTCGCCGTATACGGTTCATCCTGTTTCTTTGGTTTTCTCTGCCAAAGATCTCATGTCGTTAAGCATTAACCGTTTTAATAGTAAGAAAAATCCAAATCATGACTTGGTTACCAAAAAAAAGATAGTAGCTCACCGCCATCCATCTACATCTCAGGGCAACATCACGAACGGTTTTATCATTCAATGTGGCAGCATCTTGATATACCTCATGATATTGGGTTCATTAGTGAATCTACATATATTTTAAAAGGTTATTTATGAATAATAATTTATAAAAAAGCAAAAAAATAGAGCTCATTGGAAATAAAAATTTAATACTGAGGTTGAACCAATTATAGTAATTTCAATAGACAAACTTTGAGTGAACTTTTTTTAAGAGTCACATTATTAGTTTAATTAATAAATTAGCAATAATGACATCTCCATAATCAAATAGGCAATGATAGTATTTCCATGATCATTACAGGTAACTAATAAAATACCAACTGTGGAAAAACTTCAGAAATAGGCCGTGCGCCCATGCGAGATGGATTAGCTGAGCATGTCTGATTTAATACAAATTCTTAGGTTATATTCATCTATCATTGTATTTTATAGTATTTCACTTTTCTGAATAAAGAAAACTATCCGGTTTCGATGACCATGAAAATCCGCTAGATAAAACTCGTGGGTCCCATCAATAGTGGGACCAGGTAAAGTGTTGTTAAACCATTTTGACCAGTGGTTTGGTTTGTCTTTCCCCAAAACCGTAGTTAAGGGCTTGACACAAATTTTCATCAAAATCGGTCGAACTGAACCGTAAACACCCCAATTATAGTAGTGCACATGCTAAATACTTGAATAAATTTACACTTGGAGTGAATTGGCTTGTTGATTCAGATGATCTTTCTACCTCAGAAGAGTCTTCAAACTCTGCACCTGCTGCTATATATCATACTTTCCGCTGGGCATGTGGCCTTCTAGGTGTTAAGACAATAAATAAGTGGAAACTGGATTCAAACCAAGACCTCAACTATAAGGGAATCACGTTTACACTATGTCACCCCTTGAAAGTTGAATCATTGTAACTTGCAAGTAATGGTTCTAGAGCACAATCCCTATAACACATTTAATTATAGGATCCAAACCCAGATCCCAAAACTTGCTAGAAATATTGTTCTTAAATTCTAGCATACACAAAATTTTCTTAGGCAACTTGCATCAGGTTCATTATGTATAAAACTACAGGTCCTCAACCCAATTCGCAGTCTATTAAATTAGCATACATATCAACATTAATTATAAACTTGGAACAAATAACCTACTTGGAAAGCCCTTCCTCCAACCTATGTTGTACCTAAGGACCAGGGTAGCCTCCAACAGGCCAACCCAAAGGCCACTTTACATCTGGCTAAAGCAAAGTGTACTCTTGCTCAATTCAAACCTAAAATCATATTCGGTTAACCAAATTAATCAGTTAATATTAACATACACTTACTTCTGTCTATTTGTTGTTCGAATGAATTAATACCCCTCTATATAGAAAGGAGATATATATTTACCAAATGCAGCAGTTAATCTTTAAAGTTTAGTTGCACTAAAAAGATTTTCAATAGAAAAACCTACCAGGGCACCTGGTCTATGATTTTAGGATCACTAAAAATCTTAGCAGCCTTAGCACGTTTGTTTGTAGGGATGGGCTCGCCTTGTGGTGTGTAGGCATCACAAATTACATATACAAAAAATACAAATTAGAGTTAAGCTAATCTATAATACCATTTTACTTTGTAACTTATATATAGACAAAATACTTAAGATTCATAAATATTATACTCACCAATATGTTGTTCCCACCACAGAAAGGATCCCCAAAGATCGCCTGGGGGCTGGAAAATTGAATTTCAACTACAGTTACATCACCCCAAAAAATATATTAAAATTTATGAGTGTTTAAGACTTACTATAAGATAACTTCACTGTCTTCTCCGGGTGCTTGTCCGGTACTTGATCCATCATAGTTCCACTTTGGAAGCTCAGAAGGATGCTCAACTGGTTTCGAAAGTGTCTACAAAAGAAATAAAAAAATAAAATAAAACCATTTTTTCTTTCAACAAAACTATAGTTTAGATTATCATTATTATATATAATCAAAGCGTCAAATGCTAACATACCCTTGATTTGCTGTGAACGTCTGTCCCAGAACCTTTGTCAAAAGATTGTAAATAATGTACCAGTTGTAAGCCGTTTCTTTTGACTCTAGAGATCCCTCTGAGCATTTCATCTCCAACCAAGGTGTTTACACATGCATCCAAGCCTAAGATCTTTGTCAAATTAAACCTTTAGTACTTTAAAATTTACATAATTAAAGATCCAAACATGGAATCTTTGTCAACACCACCCTTTCCTCAAGTACATAAATAAATAAATAGATAGCGTATGTGAAGACCACCAAAGTATTTAATGTTTTCATTAAGAATAACAATAAAAAAAACTACTTTATCGGTCACCTAAGTATGTATCAGTTACATCCCTTTATGTTTGAAAATAAGATCATCATTAATAAGCAATGGTAGTAAAATACCTTTAGGATGTACTCCACAACAGGAGATGTTTCATGTCTCCCTAAGACAACGCCTAGAAAAAAAATGTTGATCTATTATATTAACAATGAATCTAAATAATAAAGGCTCAAAAACAAAAATAAACTATTTGTAAGATTAAAACCTTAGATGGCTTATAGTACGTGGGTATTGAAGAGGATGAGAGATAGTGTAATGTAATAATCGGGCGACTGGTCTCCAGCCTGCGCTAAAATTCCTCTAATCATCTAAAATCATCTCCTGCATCCCCATCTTAAATTGTCTCTCTGCAACATCAATCCTAAAGAAAATGGAAAAAAAATATGAAAGAAAATGTCATAATACAGTCTTCAAAACTGGTTAATCCATTCAGATTATGGAGCCGCAATGATTAGTTAACAGTATTAGGGATTTAGGGTTTAAAAGCTTTGAGCAATTTTAATCAACAACTCCTTTGACCGGTCAATTGCCTCCTCAAAATCTTCACCAATTAATGACGGTTGAGAATTAGGGTTATTGGAAGATGACTGAAAAAAGGGGAAGAAACAACATACAAATTGGGCAAGTACCTATTGAAATTGATTGACAAACAAAGAGAGCAGATCTACAATCTTCAACAAAAACCCATCCATTTTAGGATCAGTACAAAATAGGTGATGAAAGGAGACGAAGAGGAGAGAAACATGAGTTCGGATCTTACTGATCTGCGCCGATCTTTCTCTCATGCTCTTCATAAATTGGTATCGCAGAGAAATCAGACTAAGGGCGATGTGATTGAACTTCAAGGCGCTGGTTTTGGGAGTTTTTGAGGGAGCAGGGGTGTCGATGTGGGAGAGAAATCCTAGGGTTGGAGATTTGATTTTGAATTTTTAATCTTCCCCCTCCCTTGATGTGTAGATATATGTGGAGATTTGAATTTTGAATTTTGAATAACCTGCAAAGCAATTAATGAGCCCATTCCAACCCATTTACTATTTTGAATTTCAAATTTCAAATTAAAATGGTATTATACGTTTTTAAATTAAATAATGAAATGATATTTATGATGTAATAATGGAGTAAGCAAAACTGAGTTGTCATAGCTCATTGATTGCCACCTAAGCTTTTCTTAGGTCAGCATCTTTCTCCTTTAATAGAGAGGTAAGATTTTAATTAGATATGAGGGCAATTCAGTAATTAATAATATTTTCTCTCCTAATATCTCCAATTTAAAAGGTTAAATATATTAACACATTTTTTTTGTCCTTAAAAAATGTGAGAAACATGGTTTTTTCATATTTATCTCTTTTCTCTCCGGAGTGTTAAATAATGTATGTACATTCAATATATCTAGAGGGGGAAATCTTGACCCAAAGCATTCCAAGTGGGTTAGTTTGGGTTGCTTTTAAAATTATATGGGTTGGTTTGGGTAAGATATTTTAACTAAATGGGTCACAATGGGTCACTTGAAATTCCATTTTTTTTATTTTCGGGTCAAAACGGGTCGACAACATTAAAGAAATGGGTCGATGTGGGTTAGTGTCTTAAAGAATCGGGGGCAGGTTTTGGATCGGAACGGGTTTAGTTCAAATTGAGGTTCGGGCTGAGACGGGTTTCGGCACGACGCAGGTGTTGGATCGGAACGTGGTCGGTTCGGGTCGGGTTTCGGGCCGACACGTGTTTCTGCACGGGACGGGTTTCGGATCGCAACAGGTTTTGGGCCGACACGAGTTTCCACACGAGACGAGTTTCGGGTCGGAATGAGTTTCATACCATTTCGACCCGTACCGTTTCAACCCGTACCATTTCTACCCGTATCGTTTCGACCAGTACCATTCCGACACGAACCACCCGTACCGTTTCGACCAGTACTGTTTCTAATCAAACCATTTCGACCCATACCATTTCGACCATTACGGTTTCGAATTGAACTGTTTCGACGCGAACCGTTTCGACACGTACCATTTCGACGTGAACCGTTTCGACCCGTACCGTTTAGACCAGTGAAATCAGATTAAGGGACAATGATTGTGTGTGTTTAAAGTGTATAAGACTAGTGGGTATGGAGAGCCCCATCCCCAAGGGGATGGGCCGCCACGTCAGCGCCACGTAGGCTCGGCTTGGAGGGGATGGACCTAGGGGGTGGGGGATGAACCCCTTTATATATATATATGTATCTATGTATAGATGTGTGTGTGTTAGGAGAGAGGAGAGAGGGGCGTCGACTTCGGCTGTGGGCGGACGTTTTGGACGGAGGGAGGGACGGCGACGGGGCTGGGGGTGGTCTTTTTGGGCCGGCGGCGAGAGGACGGGCCAGGGACGAGCCCCATACCGCTTAGTCTAAGTGATCACATAATCGTAATGCGATTGGGGACGGATAATTAGAAAGAATATCGCATGCTGATGAGCCGCTCAAGTACATGACAGTTAGTTGACACAACATATAATAAACCTACTAGCTGACAAATCAACTTGGAAACAAATACGTATACTTCACCACGTTAAAGTTATTTCTATATGATAATCTCTGAGTTACCATATAGTTATACACTTATAAATATTACTGCTACATGGAAGACTGAATTACCTCTAAATTAACTTAAGGATCTTTAATCTTTTATCCATACACCGTAGTTCACATAATAATCAAAATTTATTACTGTCGTAAGCTATCTTGATTCAATAGCAGGTGTAAGGACTCTCAAAATTATCCTAAAAATACCCGTAAGTATAAACCCGGACCCCTGAAACCTTACTCTACATAAAAAATCAAGAAAAACAAAATCTGGATTCTCAGGCGGGCCGCGTAAGAGACAAGGGACATCTTACGCGGGCCGTGTCAAACCATGATTGACCGGATAAGTGTTCCGAGTCCAAGTGTCGCCTACGTGTCACACCTACTAATGACCAATCAAGGCTATACGTAGACTGGGCGGCCACGCGGGCCGCGTAAGACCTCAAAATCAGCTATAAATAGCTAGGCACCTGCACAGTCCACTGGTGTCGATATCTTTTCATAAAAACGAAGTTATAACACTCTGAAGTTGAAAATACTTTCAATATTAGTGAGGCGCTGCTCCGATAACCGGTATTAACTCGATCGCTGATACGATTCAATGTCCGATCGATTAAACTATCCAATGGATGTTTAAGTGCTGCCCACATTAGGGTTTATGCTTTGTCATTCGTCGTTAATTCGATGTATGTTTAAGTATCGCACTTTGTCATTCGTTGTGAAGGTTTTAATCTCGTGAGTTATCGTAAATGCTGTATTAGTTACTAACCGAGTTCGTGTGCATGTTATTAATTTAGGTTAAAAGGCTAATCAGTAGGCTAGGCTCTGCTCAATTAAATATGCAATGTGAGTCATTCTCTTTTTATCAAACTACTTTCAAAATCATGTTTATCTTCAAGGTTATAATTACAGGGATTAAGTTTATGTAATCACCAAATTACAGCCAGTATGTGGGGTTTTGTATACATTACTTGATAATATTTGCCATTGGACAAACGGGTGGCCAATGGTGATATGACCATAGTCACAGATCCGGTCGAGTGACAAATACTGTGGGTAGTTGGTTGATATCTGAAACATTGTAATTTTCCTTAATACTGTAAATTATAACAAACAGGTCTTTTTAGTAAAAAGAATGATTCACCAGTATTTCCCGCTGACAAAACCTTTTTCAAACATGTTTCAGGTGATCTGTTGTGATCAAGGAAAAGTGCCGCGTAGCACTACAAGCTTAAGGAAATGGCTCAATATAAAAATAAAGAAACATGTTTTGTAAAAATAAAGATTTCTCTGTGAAATCTTAAGATTGTAAATTACCAGGGTTTTATCCCGAGTTGTGAAATAAAATAATCGGGAAATATTTCAGTTTTAAAAAGATCCTGAAGAAAACTTCCGCTGTTAAATAAATACCACGGGATTTTCTGTCCCGCGGCTCCTGAAACGGGTCAAACCGGGTCGGGGGCCGTGACAGAAAAAGGTGGTATCAGAGCCACAGATTTAAGCCTATTAAGTATTTAGAAAATACTTAATTTTTCTACTTGTCATTCTGTGATTATTTGTTTTCTTATTTAAATATTTGTGTACAGTATGGGTAAACAAAAGCTGTCAAACATCTATCTTAAATTAGATAGGTCATCGAACGAGAAGGGAAGTTCATCCCAAACCAAATTCTCAAATCACTCTGTAATTCCTGAAGAAGGAATATTTGTGCGAAAGGCACAATATGAGGAACCACTTTCTCCTAATAAAAGAAGTTTGATTTTTAAGAAAACTCAGGAGAAAATAAAGAAATTCCGAGAAAAGAAGATTAAACAGGAAACCCAGGAATTAACCAGTAAATCACCTTGGGAAGACAAGTTAGATGAAAAATGGGCAGATCTTTATATGCTAGCTACTATAGCAGTAAATGTAAATCTTTAAATAATCTGACCAAAGTTTTTAGTACCTTTATCACCCACAATCCAGAAACCATATCCAGTAAATAAATAAATAAACTCTAGTGTGTTTTAATTTTCAGTTGTTTTGTAGTTACCCAATATGAAATAATATTTAAAGGTTTTCTATGAAATTTTGTTATAAAGTTTTAACTTAGTAATTGTGTGTATTTTGCATAACAGCATGAGTGACTTGTCTGATGCCCTTCAGAATTTAAATCTCTATCCAACAAAAATAGAGGTTTCCAGAGATTTCAATAGGTATATACCAGATATAGAAGAACCTATTGAATTCAATGCTACACCTCTGGAGAAACCCAAGCCCAAGAAAAGGAGAAGATTCGTAGGATGGAGGCGTGTGCGTAGGAGGAAACTCGTCACTAGAAAAATGCCTAAAATAGAAAATCCCTTAGATAAAGGGAAGGGAATTGAAGTCGGGGAAGAATCTAGGCAGATGGGATTACAGTTTGATGAATATTTTAAGAAAATAGAAATGGAGATTGGAGGAGGTTCTAAACAAACTCAGATAGAAATTGGGGAAAGCTCTAAACAAACCCAGGAAATGACATTGCAGGAAGAGCAAGATTTTATATTGGCAAGCTGTGATACTATTCAGCCTGTCAATAAAAATGTTTTTACTCGTCCTATTGAAACTCAACTCCCTATAAACTTAGAACCAGCAATCCCAGAACCTATAATCCACACCCAACCTCTGGGAATGGACGAATGGTGGACGAATGATTGGCAGTTCCAAAACCTGCTCAACAGTCCTTATTCCTTTCTTCCTCAGTTTGACCCTGAACCAATACCTAATCCACCAATGTGTAATGAGAATTTAGCTGAACTCCGCCACTTTGGCGAGGAGTTAATGGATGCAGGAAATAGGATCAGGGAAGTAGGAGAACAGATCTCCTGGAAGTATGATGAAAGGGAGCGCCGTTATTAAAATATCAGCTGACAAGGGATAAGGGGGTTATGAGACTATGGTTGTATAATAGCAATAATAATATAATCTTGTGTAATAACTTAAAATAAAACTTTGTAAATGGTGTGTAGTGATGCATACTATAAAATATATAAAATGGGAATCGAGAAATCGATAGTTTTGGCTATATGTGCTTTGTGAAATTATATGATTGTTTGTGTATAATTGTTATTTATTCAATACTAATAAATTATATATATTAATTATCAGATGGAAAACGCTAATAATGAACCAGTAAATGAGGTTAATCAATCTGAACAACACCTGGGGGATCAATATATGACTAGACAAGATATAGAAAATATCGTTGCTCAAGGGATAGCCAATACTATTCCGGCAATAGTCGTTGCTGTCCAGAAGCCTGCTGAACCTCAACAAATCATTCCTAGCAAACGTATTTCTGAAGATAACTTCAGTAATAGCGTAAATGGAGGCGGTAATCATACTAATCACGATAATAATCCACGGCAGGCTCCGCTCCCTAAGAAAATGAAAGCTGCAACGCCTGGTTGCACTTACAAAGAATTTCTTGCTTGCAAACCCGCTGAATTTGCAGGCAATGAAGGAGCGACTGCAGCACTGCGTTGGTTAGAAAAGACCGAGGCAGTGATTACAATAAGTAAATGTGCCAAGGACGATCAGGTAATGTACGTGTCAAATCTTTTTAAAGAAGGGGCGCTAGAATGGTGGAACACAGTGTTACCAGCAAAAGGAAGGATGATGGCTTATGCTATGAATTGGGAAGAATTTAAGGGTCTTGTAGAAAGAAAATTCTGTCCCGAATATGAAAAAGATCAAATGGCGAATAAATTCCTAAATCATCGTATGACGGGTGTAGATTGTCGTAGTTATACTTCGACATTCTTTGAATATGCTAGAGTAGTACCAACATTGGCTTCGCCAGAACCAGTACTCATTTCTCGCTATATTTGGGGATTGATTGGTGAAATCCGCAATATCGTTAAAGTTGCGAGACCTCGCACTATTGATGATGCTGTAGAATTAGCCAACACCCTAACTGATGAACTGGTACGCACAAGAGATGATAACAGGAAAAAAGAACTGGCTCAGAAAATTACCCAAGGATTTCGTACGGGTAATAATAACTTCAAAAGAAGAGGAACAGGGCAATCTTCAAACTTGACATTCTGCAAGAATTGTCAAGAGAAACATTATGGAAGATGTAATGTGACCTGCAACTTTTGCAAAGCCATAGGACATCGTGAGGAAGACTGTAGAAGGAAAACAAGGATCTGCTATAACTGTGTAGAAGCTGGGCATTTCAAAACAAAATGCCCTAAATTAGTTAAATTAGCAGACAACAAAGCTAAAACAGCTGATGGAGCTATAAAGAAGAATGTCAGAGCATTCCAGCTGACCACTCAAGAAGCCGAGATGATTCCAGATGTGATAGCTGGTACGTTCCTAGTTCCCAACGTGTATGCAAAATTATTATTTGACTCTGGTGCAAACCAAAGTTTTATCAATACTTCATTCTGTCAAGCTCTTAATTTACCCTTAACCAACCTTAGGCAGATTTTTACAGTCGAAACGGCAGACGGAAATTCTGTTAGCATAGATAAAGTTTTGCAAAAGGAAAATATAGAACTCTCAGGTCATAAATTCTTTGCAAACCTATTACCTATGAAATTAGCCAGATTTGATGTTGTGTTAGGAATGGATTGGTTAATAGCCAACCATGCTCGAATTCTTTGTGATCAGAATTCCATAGAAATTCAAGCACCTACTAGGGAAGTAATCATAATTACAGGAGATAAACCGCGTAAACCTATGAAGTTCATATCAGTAATGAAAGCTGCTAGTTATGAACGAAAGAAGGGAATAGTATATATGATTTCAGTAATCATTAGTACTAAGGGTAAAGAACTTAAGGAGATTCCTGTAGTCTCAGAATACCCAGATATATTCCCAGAAGAGTTACCAGGATTACCACCAGATAGAGAGGTAGAATTTAGAATTCATCTAATTCCAGGAACTATACCGATAGCCAAGGCACCTTATCGGTTAGCACCCACAGAAATGTTAGAACTGAAAAAGCAATTAGATGAATTACTAAGTAAAGGTTTCATACAACCTAGTTCATCCTCGTGGGGAGCACCAGTGTTGTTTGTAAAGAAGAAGGATGGTTCGATGAGAATGTGTATTGATTATAGAGAATTGAATAAGGTTACAATTAAGAATCGATACCCATTACCTAGGATTGATGATTTTTTCGATCAACTTCAAGGAGCTAGATATTTTTCTAAGATATATTTACGTTCCGGATATCATCAATTAAAGGTACAAGAAGAAGACATACCTAAGACTGCTTTCAGAACTAGGTATGGTTATTACGAGTTTACAGTCATGCCCTTCGGATTAACAAATGCACCTGCAGCATTCATGGATATGATGAATAGAATCTGTAAACCGTATTTGGATAAATTTGTAATTGTCTTCATCGACGATATACTTATTTATTCCAAAAATCAGGAAGAACATTGTCAGCATTTGCATTCACTCTTAACTTTGTTAAGAAAAGAAAAGTTGTATGCCAAATTCTCGAAGTGTGAATTTTGGTTGCAAGAAGTGCAATTCTTAGGACACATGGTGAATCATGAAGGTATTCATGTAGATCCTGCTAAGATAGAGGCAATTACCAAATGGAAGGTTCCACAATCCGCAATGGAAATTAGAAGTTTTATAGGTTTAGCTGGATATTATAGACGGTTTATTAAGGATTTTTCCAAGATAGCTGTACCATTAACTAAGCTAACCTGTAAAGCAGTTAAGTTTGAATGGGGACCTAAACAAGAAGAAGCCTTTAGAATATTGAAGCATAAATTAACCAATGCTCCAATCTTAGCCTTACCAGAAGGAATTGAAGATTTTGAAGTATATTGTTATGCTTCAAAACTAGGATTTGGATGTGTGCTAATACAACGCAAGAAAGTAATTGCGTATGCTTCAAGACAATTGAAAAAGCACGAAGAAAACTATACAACTCATGACTTAGAATTAGGAGCCATAATTTTTGCCCTTAAGATTTGGAGACATTATCTGTACTGAAGTAAGTTTACTGTCTATACAGATCATAAAAGTTTAAGATATATATTTGGGCAAAAAGAGTTAAATATGAGGCAAAGAAGATGGATGGAAATCCTAAGTGACTACGACTGTGATATTCAATATCATAAAGGAAAGACAAATGTAGTTGCAGATGCCTTAAGTCGTAAGTACCATGAAAAACAACGACGAGTTCGTGCTCTTAGGTTAAATCTACAGTTAGATTTAATGGAACAATTGAAGAATGTTCAAGAAACAGCAATCCAGGATAATGCTGAAGGAATAAAAGGACAAATAAAAGAATTAGAGCAAGGAGCTGATGGAATTTGGAGATTCCACCAAAGAAGAATTTGGGTACCTAAACAAGGAGAATTAAGAAATAAAATTTTAGAGGAAGCTCATAGATCTAGGTATACTATGCACCCTGGAAACAATAAAATGTACCAAGATTTAAGAAAAAAAATTTGGTGGATAGGCATGAAGAAGGATATAGCTAGATATGTTTCTAAGTGTCTTACTTGTTCACAAGTTAAAGCAGAACACCAGAAACCTTCAGGTCTACTACAACAATTAGAGATGCCTGTATGGAAATGGGAACTCATAACAATGGATTTTGTTACTAAGTTACCCAAAACCAGAAAAGGTAATGATGGGATTTGGTTAATTGTGGATCGATTAACCAAATCTGCTCACTTTCTACCAATGAAAGAAACCTTTAGCATGGAAAGATTGGCAAAGTTGTATGTAGATGAAGTTGTATCCTTACATGGAGTTCCACTCTCCATTGTTTCGGATAGGGATAGTCGTTTTACTTCTCATTTTTGGAAAAGTTTCCAAGAAGCAAAGGGAACTCGACTAAATCTGAGTACTGCATATCATCCTCAAACAGACGGGCAAAGTGAAAGGACGATCCAAACTCTAGAAGACATGCTCCGAGCATGTGTGATAGATTTTGGTGGAAACTGGGATTATCACTTACCTTTAATTGAGTTCTTCTATAACAATAGTTATCATTCAAGTATTGAAACTGCCCCATTCGAGGCACTGTACGGAAGAAGGTGCAGAACTCCAGTTTGTTGGGCAGAAATAGGAGAAAGTCAATTGTCAGGTCCTGAAATAGTGCAAGAAACGACCAACAAGATTACACAAATCAAGGAAAGACTGAAGACAGCTCGAGATCGTCAAAAGAGTTATGCAGACAATAGACGAAAGCCGTTAGAATTTCAAATTGGAGACAAAGTATTATTAAAGATTTCACCTTGGAAGGGAGTAGTTCGATTCGGTAAGAAAGGAAAGCTAAGTCCAAGATACGTAGGACCATTTCAAGTAATCCAACGTATAGGACCAGTTGCTTATCGTTTACAACTACCAGAAGAGTTAGCCGGAGTACATGATGTGTTTCATGTATCCAATCTCAAGAAATGTCTGTCAGACGAATCTTTGGTAGTACCTCTCCAAGATATAAAGGTAAACGAAAAGTTAAAATTTGTTGAGAAACCTCTTCAAATAGAAGACAGAAAGGTGAAATTTCTCAAACACAAACGGTTAGTACTTGTCAAGGTCAAGTGGGATTCAAAAAGAGGACCTAAATACACTTGGGAACTGGAATCAGAGATGAAGCAAAAGTATCCTCACTTATTCCCATGAATCTCGAGGACGAGATTTTAAATAAGGTGGGGAAAATCTAAGGACTCTCAAAATTATCCTAAAAATACCCGTAAGTATAAACCCGGACCCCTGAAACCTTACTCTACATAAAAAATCAAGAAAAACAAAATCTGGGTTCTCAGGCGGGCCGCGTAAAAGACAAGGGACATCTTACGCGGGCCGCGTCAAACCATGATTGACCGGATAAGTTTTCCGAGTCCAAGTTTCGCCTACGTGTCACACCTACTAATGACCAATCAAAGCTATACGTAGACTGGGCAGCCACGCGGGCCGCGTAAGATTAAGCTTAAGGCTTACGCGGGCCGCGTAAGACCTCAAAATCAGCTATAAATAGCTACGCACCTGCACATTCCACTGGTGTCGATATCTTTTCATAAAAACAAAGTTATAACACTCTGAAGTCGAAAATACTTTCAATATTAGTGAGGCGCTGCTCCGATAACCGGTATTAACTCGATCGCTGATACGATTCAATGTCCGATCGATTAAACTATCCAATGGATGTTTAAGTGCTGCCCACATTAGGGTTTATGCTTTGTCATTCGTCGTTAATTCGATGTATGTTTAAGTATCGCACTTTGTCATTCGTTGTGAAGGTTTTAATCTCGTGAGTTATCGTAAATGCTGTATTAGTTACTAACCGAGTTCGTGTGCATGTTATTAATTTAGGTTAAAAGGCTAATCAGTAGGCTAGGCTCTGCTCAATTAAATCTGCAATGTGAGTCATTCTCTTTTTATCAAACTACTTTCAAAATCATGTTTATCTTCAAGGTTATAATTACAGGGATTAAGTTTATGTAATCACCAAATTACAGCCAGTATGTGGGGTTTTGTATACATTACTTGATAATCTTTGCCATTGGACAAACGGGTGGCCAATGGTGATATGACCATAGTCACAGATCCGGTCGAGTGACAAATACTGTGGGTAGTTGGTTGATATCTGAAACATTGTAATTTTCCTTAATACTGTAAATTATAACAAACAGGTCTTTTTAGTAAAAAGAATGATTCACCGGTATTTCCCGCTGACAAAACCTTTTTCAAACATGTTTCAGGTGATCTGTTGTGATCAAGGAAAAGTGCCGCGTAGCACTACAAGCTTAAGGAAATGGCTCAATATAAAAATAAAGAAACATGTTTTGTAAAAATAAAGATTTCTCTGTGAAATCTTAAGATTGTAAATTACCAGGGTTTTATCCCGAGTTGTGAAATAAAATAATCGGGAAATATTTCAGTTTTAAAAAGATCCTGAAGAAAACTTCCGCTGTTAAATAAATACCACGGGATTTTCTGTCCCGCGGCTCCTGAAACGGGTCAAACCGGGTCGGGGGCCGTGACAGCAGGTGTGCTATATCTCTTGTGAGCATAGGGAAATTACTGTAAAAAGAATATAATTCATAAGCTAAAGATAAGTATGTATACACGGAAGGTAATCATCGTACTTCAGGGTTGAAATCTAACTGTTTCGACCAGTATCGTTTCGAACTTAACCGTTTCGACCCGAACCGTTTCGAACCGAACAAAATTGCCCCTTGATGTACAATCTCTTTAAAAAATATTTTTAACCAACCCGACCCGAAACCCGTTCTGACCCGAACCCGTTTCGACCCTAACCAAAACAACCCTTTTTTTAATTGACTCGTTTTGACCCGAATCCGTTTTGACCCATGACCCGACCCAACCCGTTTGCCAGGTCTAGCCACTTTTATTATCGATCTCATTCATTCGTTCTCTGCTTCACGTTAGTATCTATACATTCATACGCAATAATATCATCTTCATTCATATATATACATTCCCCTTATTAATTCCTTCAAGTAGAAAAATGAATGTTAAGCACCTGTTATCAATCAGAAGATATGTATCGAAGCTTAAAACCAGAGAAATTTGCACCAGAAGATATGAATGTTAGTCACATTTACACAGCTCATGATCTGTTTAGCAATCCGATGAAATATTCAGTAGATATATTCACTCTACTGTGTTTAGAGGTGGTGCAAAGGCTGTGGAATCTGTTTCCATAGACTCAGTTGAGGCTGTTATGAAGGAGTTTTTATCGCGGTTCGTGTAGGGGAAGCTTAGTGCGGTGTATATATAGAAAGAGATTGATGCTGTGCTGCAGATATGAAGAAGGAGAAAATGAGAAGGTTTTTACAGTCGGAAGAGGTGAAAGAGATGAGCAGGTTTGCTGGTGAGATTGGGATTCGAGGGGATATGTTGAGGGAGCTTAGGTTTAAATGGGCCCGTAAGAAGTTGGAGGGAGGATACCGAGTTTTATAAGTCGTTGGAGCGTATGAGAAAACCAGAAGTGGTGTATCAAGGTCGTCATGAGGTAGAAGATGATGGTCAAGTATATTCTCTACCCAAGAGGAGTGGAAAGATTAAGTATAATATTTATGGTCTTGATCTTTCCAAACCCAAGTGGGCTCAAGTGGCAGAACAAATTCAAGAAGTTGGAGGATCTATATGGCCTCAAGAACCAAAACCGATTTCCGGGAAATGCAAAATGTTACAGAGAAAATAGTTTCATTGCAAGTGGATGATGACCCTTCTCCTTTGATAGCAGAGTGGAGTGAGCTACTTCAACCTAGCAGGGTTGACTTGATCGACTCAAAGACCACAATTATTAAATGTATTTCAAGGTACTTATCATCTTTTGAATTTTATTATATTAAGCGTTTATGCTTTTATTATCATCATTGCCAGGGAATAGATGGTATAAGTTTAGGTCTAACATTTTATTTTAAAAGGTGAGCCTGAGGCACGGGTCAAAACTGTGTGGGAGGCGTTTGTGTAAAAGCAACCAAAGTGATAAACAAACATATAATGAATTGTTCAAGGTTTAAAGTACGGAATCGTGTCTCCAGGCGTTTTCCCTTTGCCTCACGCCTCGAGGCAGAATTAAAAATAAATATAACGATTAGATATCTTATAAAAATAAAATACTACGAACTTCTTCATCAAAAACATCCATTGTTTAAAAAAACGGTTGTGGTGTGCGCCTCAAGGCGAAACGCTCAGGGATTATTTTTGTACGTGCGCCTCATAAGGCTGAGGCGCTAAGAAAAGCTACGCCTCAGGAAGTTTTGTTGTTTGTTTTTGACTTTTTGTGTCAATTTCACGCATTTCATGTCTTTTTATGTGATGTTTTTGATGAAATTAGTTAGTAATAGTATTTTGTTTTTTTATAAGACATATAATTTTTATATTTATTTTTCAATTCCGCCTTGGGCTTACGCTTCGTGAGGCGAAGGGAAAACGCCTCGAGGCATGATTCCGTACTTTTAAACCTTGAAAACATCAAAAACACATATAAAAAGACATGAAATGTTTGAAATTGACAAAAACATAAAAAACAAGCATCAAAACCTCCTCTTTTTGATGGGAATTAAATTCACTAGTCTTGTATGCCTTGAATCTTGTTATATAGTTTTATTGAACAGATAAATTTTTATAGGTTACAGAACTTGTACTGGATGAAGAATCATTTGAAACTAATGTAAGAGATTATTCACAACTAGTTGATGCACAAGCGCTCTCAAGTAATAAATAACAATCAATCATCAGATTCAGAACAGAACTCAAGCAAGTAATATGTCACAATAAATAAGTCTCAACTCAAGTAATAAATAACATTCAATATTGTGGTTTTTAAAAATTCGTGATGATATCTATACTATACTGCTGATCATTGAAATCATAAAGAAAGAAGCCTGCTGAAGAAAGAAGAAAGGATCAACATTCAAGAGAAAATCGAAATTAAAGATCGTAGCTGAAACTTAATTGAGACTTGAGAGAAGAAGCAGTTTCCTTGATGGAGGCAGAGATCGGCAACAGTTGAAGTGATGATGAAGACGTGGTATTTGAAACGTCAATGTATTACGTGAATACAATAAAACCTAATACGGGCCTATAGATAAGGAAACAAATAAAAAAAACATGATGTCGCTATTTTCACGCTTTTCAGCCGCGAGATCCAAATGGCGCAGGTCCATCGATTCGCAACGCTATTCGCGATAGCAGTCGCTATGGCCGCTATCGATAACTATGGGGTGCGAACGCAATTGGAGCGTATTTGAACATGTAAGAAGCTATTTGTTTAGTGTTTAACATTTCGTAATAGTTATTTACTTATTAAATTTTATATATGTAGCTTCATTCAAAAAAGAGAATCCGACTTGAGCAAAGCAAGCTTAATGATCTTGTGTACATTAAGTATAATCGGGCTTTAAGAAGAAGGTATGATATGCGTGATACGATTGACCCGATTATCTTAGATGATGGAAATCTACAAGATCCAAATGAGTGGTTGAAGGGAGCTTTAGAGGGGTTAGAAGCGAATGAAGAAAATGCCCTTGTTCATGAGGGTGAAGATTTGACATACGGTGATGTTGCAACGGCTATCGGGGCGAACGAGCCGGTTTATTATACTAGAAGAAGTGGAAATATTAGTCAAAGGGGTGAGGGAACCTCAACATCGAGGTCAAGGTCAAGGCCTAAGCCTAAGAGAACTTTAGTAGATGAAGATGATTTTGATGTGGAAGTCGAAGAAAATGATGTTGCGCTTTATAAACAGTTTGTGCCGACATTGGATGGTGTTGATGATGATGAGCCGGAATATGAAGATTTAGATGATTTAGATTATTAGTCATAACATATATTAGCTATTTTGGTACTATGAGAAGGTTTATTTTTGGATTATAATTGGTACAATATTTGAATGCTTGATGTGAAATATTGTTGAATTTTTCTACTGCCTTATCGCTAAATACGAAATAGCGGGCACTATTCTATCGCTATCGCTACATAGCATATAGGTGCCTTCTCGCTATTTGTCGCGATCGATAACTATGAGGCAGGCAACCTAAATCTTGCAAGAGAGGCTTTTGAAAGCTTGAGAAGCCAAGGTTTCCAACCAGACATATGATCATGGCTTATGTTAATGTCGATGATCCCAAGTCAGCGGATTTTCTATTGAGAGAATTATTGGACTCAAAGAAGTTCAAACCATCTAAAGATTTGTTTTTTGCACTAATTAGATCATATGCTCTCAACGACCACGCAACCGGAGCCACTTGGATTTTGAACAATATGGAGTTTGAGGGTTATCAAGCGGGTCTCGAGGGAAACACGTATCTTGTCGAGGCATATAGTCGAACGGGCAATCCAGATGAAGCAAGGAAGCATTTTGATGAGATAATGAAACTTGGAAACAAACCCGATGACAAGATTATTGCTAGAATGATTGTAGCTTATGCTTTTACGAATGCACTGGATAAAGCGTTGAAACTTTTACTTAAGCTTGAAAAAGATGGAATCGAGTACGGTCTTGCCACTTACTCTATGCTTATTGATTGGCTCGGGAAATTGCAACTGATTGATGAAGCTGAAGATTTATTGGGAAAGTTTACTGAAAAAGGCATTGTTACTCCTTGACTTGATGTTCATATAAGTCTCTGTGATATGTATGCTCGGGCTGGGAAGAAAAGAAGACCCTTGAAGCCCTTGGGGTTGTCGAGGCTAATAAGGACAAGTTAACGTAGGATGGCGAGAGAATGCATCGCTTGATCATTGATGACCGCTCGAGGGTTTACTGCATCCGAGGGGCTGATTGTCACCTTAAAAGCTTCTCAAGTATTCCACCGACCCAGCTCACTTAAGAAGTAACTTTTTTTTAATTATGCTGCTGATTGTCAGTCATACTTGCATGAGGAATTTTGTTAGAACTAAGCTTAGGTTCATATGGGAAATTGGTTATAACCTTGCACCTCATTTTGCTACATCTGTGATCTTTGTTCTCAGGTGAAGACTATAATATATCCTTGTGTTTTTAATAACGACAATTAGCGTTTAGATCTGTTTAAAGTGTTTTTTTGTAGTTACCCTTTTGCTCTAGAAGCCAAAATAATGTAGGAAGTCAAAAAATAGGTGCAGATCCATTTTTAGGATTGAACAGAACAGATAGTATTTTTAGTTGCATTCCGACTATGTACAAACATCAATATATTTGGGCTTTTATTTTTGTTTTTCGAGTAAAAAGATATCTCGGCGAACTTTATTAACGAGAAAAATTATAGGTTCACGAAACCTACTGGCAATAGGTTCCTGGAACCGCAAGGAGAAAGCAGAACCAAAGCCAAAAATCAAGTATGGGTTTAAACACAATGATTACTGAAAGCCTGAAACAGAGCTAAAACTGACTGGGATTTGTAAAGCAACACTGTTTTGACCAGACCCGTTTTGAGTTCTGACTCAATGAATCGTTTTTTGCCCCAAGTGAAGAATATTCTTGGATCAGCTTTTTAAGCAACTGCACCATGACTACTACTGTCTTGTCATGAACCGAGATATTTTATAACTTAGGAACAAATAATAAACGCTCAAAAATGAATTAATAAAGCAAGGTCAAAAAATAGGAGTAAATCTTGTTGTAACCAACAAAGAATAAAGAGTACCTGAGCTATATGTCAAAACTCAAGTATGTACAACATACAAATAAATATCAAGTTCAAGATTAGTTTCTGCTATGAAGATCTTCAATCACTTTCAACAACTTGTGCTCATTTAATGGTTTGGAAACATGACTATCGATTCCCTTTACGAACTTGTTTAATTCTTCGCCTTCTCCATGCGCAGATAAACCGATGATGGGGATGTGCACACCATACTCTTTCTCCATTTGTCGTATCTGCCTCGTTGCTTCACAGCCGTCCATCACAGGCATCTGTAAAATCATAAGCGTTATAATCTAATACATCTAGATATAACAAAAAAAAGTTAAACACAATACAAGGTTGGGTAATGGGTCACCCAAGACCCTTTTTCAGTATGCGAGTCAAATAGAGTTGGGTTGAGCGTAAACACTTTTTTTACCCTTCAAAAAAGTAAAAAGTTACCTGGCAATCCATTAAGATATAGTCATATGGAAGAATATGTGAAGCACCAAGATCTTTTTGATCAGTCAACCCTTTGGAGACAAAAGTCAACGCTTCTTTCCCATTCGTACACGTGTCGAATATCACACCATTCTTCAAAAAGATCCTCTTGGCAATCATCTGTTGCATAGAGTTATCCTCAACTAGCAACACTTTCTTCCCTCTCAATGGGCTCTTGTTTGGTGAAATCCTAGTGATTTCTTGTACTTCCACTTGTCTTTCGGGTGTATGCGGGTTCCCACGTGGCGGCGTGCAGGGGAACTTACTTCTAAACTCCGGTAAAAGATCGATCAACGAGTATAACCTGGACCCATGAAGCGGCATTGGTATGATGACATCCGACGGTGGGAGTTGCTTCTCATCCAACCCATGGGCTTGCATGCACCTAAATCCTAACCAAACAACTCTAAAACAAGCATCTTTTGACTCTTTTCTAAACTCAGCCACCACCTTACATAGCTCACGAAAATTGGCCCGCGTTGTGTCCACCACAAGTAATATAAAGCCTGTTTGAGTGGCTGGATTACTCGTTCGGGCCTGTGACGCATCTGTCCCATCCAATACACTTAAAGGAACCTCCTTATTTGAGCTCCTACCGGGCCTTGTCAAATACCCGAAACTTAAATTTATATAAGAACCTGGAGAGCATACTTTACTCGCGGACTGTCTAAACTCCTTGAGTGTTTCCGAAAGCTCTCCAACAGTTTTCGCTACAAGAACTTTAACCCCTCTAGCACGTATAAACTTCTGTGACACTTTACGTCTTTCGTCGCTGCTAATGAAAAGAACAACTGTACTGGAGTTGTAATCTCTTCGTTTGGGGCTACAGAAGGGGGTGTTTGACCCGGTGTTTGACCCTGAGGACATGTTGACCTTTTCTTCATCACTAATTACATGTTGATCAGATCGGATAACCTTAAAAACAACATGAAACCTGAAACATGTCCCCTTTTCTCCTGGGTCTTTGTCAACTATGCTTATTTCTCCACCCATCAATCTTACCTGTATATAAGTTTTAAAATCAAATCTTTTTGGCGCAAAAATGATATAATATAAGGATGAAATATGGGGTGTAAATTTCTGACACAACACGAATCTAACACAAAATTTGCGGGTTTGGGTTTACCCTAAATGGGTTCGGTTTAGTTTCGAGTCGAACTCACAGACACGTTTAGCTAAACGGGTCGTGTCTGTGTCAACCCGATGGGTTCACTGTCACGGGTTGCCCACTTAACCCATTTTTTTGTGTTACCCATCAATCTTACCTATATGTGTGTGTGCGCGGGCGCATAAACTTAGAATTTTAAAGTATTAATGTGTAAAAAATTAAAGAGGAATATTTTTCGGGTTAAACGGGTTGTGTTTATGCAACCAACAAATACACATGTCGTGTTCGTGCTGACCCGGACCGGTGAATACACCTCTCGTGTCCGGGTTCATGTGTGTGACTATATACCCGCAAATTTAGAATTTTAAAGTATCAAGATATAAAAAAATAAAAAAATCTCAGGGTTAACGGGTCGTGTTCGGGTTCATGCATGTCACACGATTTTTAGGTTCATGTCGGGTTCAACCCACCAACCAGCAAACACGACCTGTTAAGCAGCCGTAAACGAAACGTTACCAGAGATTGTACAATGGCAAGCCCTAATCCAGTGCCTTCAAATTCATGTTCAGTTTCTTTAACCTGCACATAATTTTCAAAAATAGAAGCTTGTTTCTCTTTTGCAATACCCTTTCCAGTATCATTAACCTCAAACACAAACTCCATGCAGTTACTATCACCAACAACTTCATCAACTGCTTCAACATCACCACCACACTTGTCATTACTTCTACAAAACAAACACGGCCGCCATCGTTGAAACCGATCATGATCCCAAGCAGTTATCGAGCTCTGCACATTCTGGCTCATTGCACGAGCCCGAACACGAACAGAAACATGACCCTCTGATGTGAACTTGATTGCATTGCTTAATAAGTTTGATAATATTTGTTTAAGCCTGCGTTCATCACCTTTGACTTGTGAATATTTGGTCAACAGATCATCTTGTACGTCTAGAATCACATCAACTTCCTTTTTTATTCCAACTGGATAGAATAAGTCAACTACACCCTCAAGAACTTTGACCAGGTCAAAGGGTTTTTCTTCTAGCTCCATCTTGCCTGCTTCTATTTTACTTGTGTCAAGAATAGAGTTCAGTAAACCTGCAACAACTTCGTGGTTAGTTAAACGTTATTTACGCGTTGTATAATTTGAGTAGACTTAGATTGACCCGTTGTGTAATTTGAGTAGATTCAGATCGCCCGCTTGGTTTAAAAAAGCGCGGAGAGCACAAAAGCAACAAGGTCTAAAATCAAAGCGCAAATCGCAAAAGCGGAGGGCTTTTCGTACGAGACGCAAGGTGCTTATATATTTTTATATATCCTATAGGTTTTTAGCATCCCTAACCCAAGATATAGTTATAAATAAAGGTTTATATATGATTTAACGTAAAAATCACTTAAATGTACAACCATTTTAGCTACATGTATAACAATTTAATGCACAAAAACACCTTCTGTGCAAGAAGCACGCGCCTCAGTGGGATTGTTTTTCAAAAAACTCGCTTTTTGTGCTGAGCTCGCCTTATGTCACACAAGGCGCAGCTCTTTGCGCCTAGGGTCGCTTTGTACTTAAGCGCGCATTTTTAAACCAAGATTGCCCGTCATGTAATTTTAGTTGATCTAAATGGACCCGTTTGAAAAACCTCAAATCACTTACCCTGAAGATATTTTGTAGAAGATTGAACAATTCTCAAGTCTGTGGCTAACTCGGATCCTTGATGATTCTCATTGATCGACATCTCTACTGATCCGCTAATCGCTGCTAGCGAAGCACGAATATCATGGCTAGCAGTTTCAAATGCAACACTTTGATTCTTGCTTTTTCTCTCTAATTGTTGTGTTTTTTCCTTTTGTTTGACAAGAGTAGCTGTTAAACACATTTCTTTTCTTGCCAACTTCACTGTTAACATCATGGAAATAGCGACTGCGACAATCATTAACGACGAAAGCACCGACACCATAACGAGGTTCTGATGCATCCTACTTTGCACTTCATCATATGGTAATGCTAACACATATACCTGGAAAAATGCCGTATTAATGTGAAGAGGTCAACTTTACATATATAGTAGAGAGCTTAGTCTAATTTCAGTTTCTACTAGTTACACCTTCATTGCTTAATTTTTTTTTTAAATCCTACTTTTTATTCAAAATGTTTTTTTTTTTCGTTTTTGATTTACAACTTTTAATATCTATATAATTCAAATACGTTGTTGAGATTCATTTATTTCTGAGCTTGGTGCAAATTGTATTACAAACTCATATGTGATGAATAGAATTTATATGGCTCAATTTGTGATCGAATTTTTTTTTATCAAAATGTTGTTAAAACTAAATAAACTGTAATGTGGCATATTCGAATTTAGCTAGAATATTGGAATGTCAAAATTCAAAGAGAAAAAACAAATCCTATTTAGGGTTATCGAATATACATAAAATGATAAAAGTTACATACATCTAAGTTGAAGTACAATATCTTCGTCAAATTACATTAAATGTGTTTTTTTAAGTTTAAGCCTTCTTTATATATGCATTAACGTGCGTTACGCCAAAATCACATCAATGTGTGTTACTTTTCTATGCAATTAAGGCTATAAATAAAAACAATTGAAAAATTCTATAAGAAACAATAATCTTACCGTTTTCATTCCAATGATGTCAAGTGAGGAGGGGTATAACACATACTTTGTTCCCGAAACTTCGAAAACATAAGTTTTCCGCGTTTCATAACTAAGTCGTAATGTGATTCGGTCTCCGTTTGCTTTCAAAACCTGGAAAGAAATCGTTGAGTTTTCTTCAAGAGCAATATGCGTGTTTGGGATCCCATCACTTACAACTTTCCCATCTTTCGTTGCCATATACAAACCACCACCAAACGGTTTAATGCCTGAAAACACATCTAACACCGGTTTGAGCTCAAACCCGAGTGAGACAACTCCAACTTTATCCACGCGGGCTATGTTCAAGACAAGCGGATTTTTTTCATCAGTCCATGAATTACCTAATAAAGCGGATCCATTTGTCGTGTTCAATGCGTGTTGAAACCATGTTTCATTAGCCAAAGTAGGAAACACAACTTCTCCAAATAACTTCCCAGTGTCGGAATCAACACGCTGAGTAAACCATGGATGACTAATTCGGGCATTGGGGTATCTATAAATGGAAGTATTTGAATAGACCGCAAAGATTTGTCGGTCCGCTTGCGAGTATAATGCAAAGCACAAGCCATCTTTTCTCAAGTACGAAATTTGTGACACTCGCGGGATTGTTAGGAGTGCTTGAAATAATATAGGAGCCACCTTTGATCAAAAGGATACAAGATTACATTTTAGTGATTGTTTCTTGAGAGTAAAGATGTCTAAGTTGACCCATTTATATGCAATGGGCGTGTACATATTGTAAGATTAAATATATTATGTAACAATATTTAATCTATAGCCATTATAATCATTTACATAATAAAGATCAAAATATATAATAACCTATTATTTAAATTAGTTGGTAATTGTTGATGGACCATATTACCCTTAGTAACTAATTAGGTTTCCTCCTGGGTGCTTATATAAGGAGAATTAAGTGGAGGTTAAAGGGTTACTCAGTTACACACCCCATAAGCATAACATCAAATTCGTCCTCCTCTCCTAGCCGATATCCCTTTTCGGTTTTCTAAGTCCCCATCATCAGTCAACACCCTAAGGAGGAACCAGATCAAAGATGACAAGCATGTCGAACTCCATTACTGGATACTCCACAGGACTATCTGCTGTTACAGGTATGATTTCATGTTTTCTCACATGTTTGAACAGAACCGAACCAACATGTGGTATCAGAGCATATGTTGATTAGTCGGTTCTGTTTTATATCGGAAAATCTGGAAAAAGAATCGAAAAAATTCATATCAGATTACGTTTTTGCCATCCGAAATCCACATTTCGGATGATCACGGATGAAATTTCATCATTACGGACCATTTCGGATGTGGAGTTTCATCATTACGGATGATTACGGATCAAAGTTTCATCATTACGGACGATTTCGGATCTAAGTTTCATCATTACGGATCATCACTGGTCATTACGGATGATTTCGGATATGGAGCTTCATCATTACGGGTCATCTTTGATCATTATGGACGATTTCGGATCTAAGTTTCATCGTTACGGATCATTACTGGTCATTACGGATGATTTCGGATCATTACCTATGCATTTCGGATAAATGTTTGATTTTTCGATTTAGGGTTCATCATAAGTTCTTGATTACGGACCATTTCGGACTCATAACGGATTCATTTCGGACTAAGCATCCATCACGGACCATTTCGGACTGAGTATTACTATTTCGGATCAATTTCGGACTAAGCCTCATCCGAAATCATCCGAAATGAGTCCGAAATGGATTCATCCGAAATCATGGGTGTTTAATGTGAACTAAAATTTTTTTCGGGGCTCCCGCCCCGAACCCCGAATAGCTTAACTTGAATGAGCTTTTGATATATCATTTCTGGCCAAAGCTGACTTGATACATCTACTTATCGTTCAAGTATTACGAAAGCTATGTTGTGTGTGCATCATAAGCATGAATGTCTTAATTTCTGGCCAAAGCTGATTTAATTCATTCATAGATGGCATACTCAACAAGTGCATAACTAAAGTGGTTGTTTCAATTTCTGGCCAAAGCTGATTTGTTACAAACACTTTGCACATATGCTTAAATGATTACACTTCTGGCCAAAGCTGTTTTGTCTTCGTTTAAGTAGAATTTTTTAGCTAAGTCTATTATTTTGATGTTAGTAATAGACAATATCACAACTTCATAATGTAAAATGGTCATTATTTATGCCCGCCTTAGTTTAACGTGCCCTTAGATCACATTAGGACTTCTTCATTTGTATCATAACTTGCTCATCTTATTTCCACTATCAGCACCAAATTGCGGAATTCCACCTTTGACTGGTGAAAACTTTGCTGCATGGAAGGATGCCCTCATGCTTACACTTAGAGTGCTGGACTTTGATTATGCTCTAAGAGAGGATAAGCCAGCGGACCTTACTCCACAGAGTACTGCTCCTCAGCAGTTACTTCATGATAAGTGGACTAGAAGTAACCGCATGTCTCTCATGTTCATGAAGCAGTCCATTAATCACTCTATCAGAGGAGCTATTCCTGATTCTGACGATGCTAAAACCTACTTGGCTTCTGTGGAGGCTCAGTTCAAGGGGACGTCTAAAGCACACGCTAGTACTCTTATTCTCAAGCTGGTGACAACTAAGTATGATGGGAGGAGTGGCATTCGCGAGCACATCATGATGATGAATGACATGGCCAATAAGCTGAAGGGGCTGGAAATGGAAATCAGTGATGGTTTCCTTGTTCATTTCATCATTACTTCGCTTCCTTCGTCCTTTGAAGCATTCAAGATCAATTACAACACTCAGAAAGACAAATGGACGATGAGTGAGCTGGTCGCTATGTGCGTATAGGAGGAAGAGCGTATGAGGATGGATCGCCATACTGATGTTGCCAACTTCACTACCTCCAACTCTAAGAAGAGGAAGAACAATTATCAGAGGAAGGATGCTTCTAAAGTCCAAAGGCCTAATCCTAATCCTAATACAAGTGCACCTTCCAGCTCTAAGAACTCCTTAGGCAGTATCCGCTGCAAGTTCTGTAAGAAGACAGGACACATGCAGAAGGAATGCCCTGACTTTAAGGAGTGGCTGGCTAAGAAAGGTAACGATTACTTTATGATACTTGAGTCCTATAATTTAAGTGTTCCTGCTAATTCTTGGTGGTTTGATTCTGGTTCTATGGTTCATGTTACCAATTCTACTCAGGGATTCCTTTCAATCCGGAAGCTGGAAAGAAACCAAAGAACGCTTAAGGTTGGGGATGATCGAGAATTAGAAGTGAAGGCCATTGGAACATTACAATTAGTTATGAAAACTGGTTTATGTATTAAACTTTATGATACCTTATATGTTCCTGAGGTAACTCGGAACCTTGTATCAGGACCAAAGTTAGACATGGACGGTTTTATTGTTTCCCATGGTCATCGCAAACTCTCTATCCTCTATGATTCTGTTCTTTATGGTACTGGTGTTCTGGATGGTGGTCTCTATAGATTAGAACTAGAAGATAACTTTTCCAAATCTTTGTTGTCATATAACATAAATGAATCACTCACAAAGATGGAAGAGAAACGAGACTTAGAAACTTCATCCATGTTGTGGCATCAGCGTTTAGGCCACATTTCAAAAGAACGATTAAATCGTCTTGTGAAGGATGAAGTCTTACCTCCTCTCGATTTCTCTGATTTTGGAACATGTGTCAAATGTCTTAAAGGTAAAATGACAATAGCGAATAAGAAAGGTGCCACTAGGAGTTCTAATTTATTAGAACTCATTCACACTGACATTAGTGGTCCCTACCAAATCGCTGGCATAACAGGACATACTTTATTTATCACTTTTATTGATGATTATTCTCGTTACATGTACTTGTATCTTATTAAGGAGAAATCTGAATCTCTTACAACTTTTAAAGATTATAAGGCTGAAGTTGAAAAGCAATTAGATCGTCAGATTAAAGTTGTGAGATCAGATAGAGGCGGTGAATATTATGGAAGACATACTGATGTGGGTCAAGCTCCTGGTCCATTTTATGAGTTTTGTAAGGGCCAGGGGATTGTGAACCAATACACCATGCCTGGTACACCTCAGCAAAATGGTGTCGCTGAAAGAAGAAACCGTACCCTGATGAACATGGTGCGCAGTATGTTAGCCAACACTAATTTACCATTATTCCTCTGGACTGAAGCGTTAAAAGCAGCTGTTCATATACTCAATAGAGTTCCTTCTAAGTCTGTCCCTAAAACTCCTTATGAACTTTGGACAGGAAGGAAACCGAGTCTTAAATATATGAAAGTATGGGGCTGCATTGCTGAAGCAAAACTTTACAATCCTTTCCTAAGGAAACTTGACCCTAAGACAGTTACCTGTTTCTTTATCGGGTATCCTGAGAACTCTAAGGGTTATCGTTTCTATTGTCCTTCTCATGTCACCCGTATTGTTGAAACCAAGCGTGCCGCGTTCCTGGAGGATTTCAAGGTCAGTGGGAGCAGTACCAACCCTTACGAAGAATTGCAAGAAGTACAAGACGCGGGGGGGGGGGGGGGGGGGAGGGGAGAGACTCGTCGCTTACCTTTACTCCGATTACTCCTCCTGTACACAATGCAACTACTGTACCTGAAGCTACTGCACCAACTCCAAATTTACCTCTACAATCAGAACCCATTATACCTCATGACGAAGGCACATCAAACGCTCAAAACCAATACAACGCTGAACCCGATAATCCACTCAGGAGGTCATCTAGGCAAAGAAGGCCTACTAATTGGGATGATTATGTTACCTACCTGACTGAAATGGATCCTGGAAAGCTCAATGATCCTATCTCTTACAATGAAGCCATTAGCAGTGATCAGTCTTCTGAATGGAATAAAGCAATGATTGATGAGCTTGAATCCATGAAGAAAAATGACGTTTGGATTTGGTAGAATTACCCAACGGAGCCAAACCCGTAGGATGTAAATGGGTATTCAAAACAAAACTGGATCCGAATGGGAACGTTGAACGCTACAAAGCGAGATTGGTTGCAAAGGGCTACACTCAGAAAGAGGGAATTGATTATCAAGAGACTTTTTCACCTGTCTCTCGTAAAGATTCATTAAGGATCGTCATGGCCCTAGTAGCTCATTTTGATTTAGAGCTGCATCAGATGGACGTTAAAACCGCTTTCCTTAACGGAGATTTGGACGAAGATGTTTACATGAAGCAGCCTGAAGGCTTTAAACCTGAAGGTGAGGAGCATCTAGTCTGTAAGTTGAAGAAATCCATTTACGGGTTAAAACAAGCATCACGTCAGTGGTACCTCAAGTTTGATGAAGTCATGAAGAAGCAAGGTTTTATGAAGAATCAAGTGGATCAATGCACCTACCTCAAGATGAGTGGGAGCAACTTTACTATACTTGTCCTTTACGTAGATGATATTCTATTGGCAAGTAATAGTTTAGACATGTTGCATGAGTCGAAGCGGTTACTCTCGCATAACTTCGACATGAAGGATCTCGGAGAGGCTTCTTACGTCATTGGCATCGAAATTCACCGAGATAGACACAAAGGGATCTTAGGATTGTCCCAAAGGGCCTACATAGATCGTGTCCTTACGCGTTACAACATGCAACAGTGCAAACCCTCAGTCGCTCCAGTAGTTAAGGGAGATGTTTTCGGTTCATTTCAGTGTCCGACAACAGAGGTTGAGAAGGAGCAAATGAGCCAGATACCTTACGCGTCAGTAGTCGGGAGCTTGATGTATGCTCAAGTCTGTACTCGCCCAGATATCGCTTATATTGCTGGAATGTTAGGCCGTTATCAGACTAATCCTGGCCTAGATCACTGGAAAGCAGCTAAGAAGGTACTTCGATATCTGCAAGGGACGAAAGACTATAAACTGACTTATAGAAGAAGTGATCATTTAGAAGTGGTGGGCTATTCTGATTCTGACTTTGCAAAGTGCAAAGATGACAAGAAATCCACTTCGGGCTATATCTTTATGTTAGCAGGCGGCCCTATTTCATGGAAGAGTCATAAACAACAGTTGACCACAACTTCCACAATGATGGCAGAGTACATTGCTGTTTATAACGCAACCTGTCATGGAATGTTGCTTAGAAATCTGATCACTGGACTCAAAATCGTTAATTCCATTTCTAGACCATTGAAGCTTTATTGTGATAATTCAGCTGCCGTTAGTTTCTCGAACAGTAACAGTTCGACTGGAGCTGGTTTATATCTCGATACAAAATATCTGTTCGTACGAGAACGAGTTGAGGAAAATAATCTTTGTATCGAGTATATTAGTACTAAGGATATGCTTGCGGATCCGATGACTAAAGGTCTCCCTCCTAAGGTTTATGAAGAACATGTTCGTAATATGGGATTTTGTAAAGACCTTATTTGAGCATATTGTACTAGCTTATGTTTTATGTTAATGAAATTTCCTCAGTTTGATTTTGTATGTCTCTTAGAATATGTTCAACCGGTATAATGGCATATTGACAAATAAAGTTACAAATCAAACAAAGGGCTTACGCGTATTTTGATCATGACGATTAGGTTTTAAATTAAGGCTATAGTATGATTAATGGGGGTCCTGAGTCGCATAATGATTCAACGGCTGTATTTCTCTGCTATAGTACTTGTTTAAGGCTAAAATGAGTGTTAACTCCTGATCAGGCTTATCTAATACTCATAGTAAATGATTACTCGGCTAAGTGGGAGAATGTAAGATTAAATATATTATGTAACAATATTTAATCTATAGCCATTATAATCATTTACATAATAAAGATCAAAATATATAATAACCTATTATTTAAATTAGTTGGTAATTGTTGATGGACCATATTACCCTTAGTAACTAATTAGGTTTCCTCTTGGGTGCTTATATAAGGAGAATTAAGTGGAGGTTAAAGGGTTACTCAGTTACACACCCCATAAGCATAACATCAAATTCGTCCTCCTCTCCTAGCCGATATCCCTTTTCGGTTTTCTAAGTCCCCATCATCAGTCAACACCTTAAGGAGGAACCAGATCAAAGATGACAAGCATGTCGAACTCCATTACTGGATACTCCACAGGACTATCTGCTGTTACAGGTATGATTTCATGTTTTCTCACATGTTTGAACAGAACCGAACCAACACATATAATGTAGATAAAATGATAAATACATTTATAGACAACTTTCGTATTCACTACCAACATTTCTAGTAGTGTTTATATGTTTTTCATTTTTAACATAAAATCAGATTTTCATGTCATATTGATATTCTTTTTAAAAATATAAATACAGGTTATATTTTGTTTATACGTAAGATATAAATTTTATTGAGAATTGAGTTGTAATAATATTTTTTACATTACAAGACAAATACTTTATTTAGCTACAACTTATTTTTTAATAAAATTTATATCTAAATGTAGATAAAAAATATACATTTAAACTTTTTTAAACACTAAATGAAAATTTATAAAAACAAAATTAATTTCACACATTCTAACTTTCTCAAATTTAAAGTCTAAAAGGAATAACGCTAGGGGTGTTTAAGGGCCGTGTTTATGGGTTGGTTGGTCCAACCCCTCACGAACCTGAAAATTTAACCCGAACTCGAAAACTATGTTAGACATAAGAGCCTGAACACAACATAAATATTTGCGGGTTGACTCAAAAACGAGCTAGTTGACCATTTTTTTTTCTTCACATATTAATACTCTAACTTATGACACAAACTCAACCCATTTAGCTAAATGGGTTCGTGAGTCCAACTTCAAGCTGACCTGAACCTGTTTATACTAAACCCAAACTCACGAGTTTCATGTTGATTCGTGTCATATCATAACACCCCTAACTAACCCGTAACTTATTTTTTTTAAAAAGGTCAACGGGTTAAAAAAAGTGACTAATCTAAAACTTATTCAAGCCCATTATCTAATTACCACAAATTGAAAGTAATAATTGGAATTATGTAAATGGGAAAGGCAAGCAAACCTTAGAGTGGATATGAGAGAACGTGACATCGGTTTTACCAAGTGATGTGGCTACAATTTTGGCTAAGTTGGTTGCCGATGAGTTCATTAGAAGCAATGTAGTTGTTGCCTTTTGTATGACTGACCATACTTCTTGATGAGCTTTACTTGTCACCAAAACCACTTCCTTTTCATCTTTGAAATTTGCAACCCAAAATGGGACCAATAAGCAAATAATCATCAACCCGATAAATGACTGCAATAATATATATACTTAAGAGAGTTTAACTTCTTTGCTAGAGAAACAACTACTTGAACAAGATTACAAGTTCTAAGAGCAACTTACTGATAGAATCCAGAAAAATAATCGTCGCAATGTGATCATTTTACGGTGACTGTAAGGCTATAACCAATGGCGAAACCTGCAATCACAAAACCAGTTCCAAGATTTGTGAGAGAACTTTAGAGATGAAAACTAAGTTTGTATGGTAAAATAACATTGGAAAAAAGAATTTTGTAATTGGAAACTAATCATTAAGTTTAATTAACCTTGTAAGAACATTAATGATAATTATTATTGTTGGTAAATTATATATTGATAATTAGAAAGGAAAATTTGTAAAGTCATGATCCATTACAATTCACTTGTCTTGTTCATTCCAAACATATCGTGTGTATCACATTAGTATAATATATTGCATTTAATGCTACATTTTTTATAATAACATACTACAAGTTGTTTGGTTGAGTTTTGGTGTGGAATAATGTATGTGTTAGGGTAGGAATAGTACGCGTGTATGTTAGGATAGGATGAGAAAGTTTACGGATCTATGTGTTGGGATGAGATGCGGGCGGATCTATGTGCTAGCTTAGGATTAGAATGCTGACGGATCTATATGTTAAGACGAGATGAGATACGGGCGAATCTATGTGTTAGGTTGGGATGAGATCCCACTCTCTCTTATGACTGTTAATAACTAATCTCTCATCGTTTTACATAATCTTACCTTTCTATTAAAGGAGAGTTTTCGATAACATATGAAAAGATTATGTGTCGAGCACTCAGACATGCCAACTCAGTTTTTTTCTTATGCCATTATTATATCATAATAATATCATTTCATTTATTTAAATTCAGAATTTACAATACATAAATTATTTATCCATCTTAATTTGAATTTCAAAACATGTAAGGGGGTTCAATTATTGCTTCAGTCTGGGTTATGTACTTTTATAAAACTCATTTTCTATACTCCTCCTTCATTAGACCTAACGTAGTGGGGCGCTTTATAACTGGGAAGAGGGCCATGGCGTCCCATAGCGCCGCCCAACACCGAAACAAGGGGCGCTATGGAGGTGTTTTTTGAAGCCAGCGAGATACATATAGCGGCGTGAAGGATCTGCACATTGTTTCCCCCACTCTCACACACACACACACACATATATATATATATATATATACATACATATGTATGTATAATTGAAGGATTATATAACTCCCTTACCACTACACCCTCTTGTGATATAAAACCTCATAAAGCCTATCTCTTACGCATTTCGTCACTTGTCGCATAACGCCCCAAAAGGGGCTTTATGACTACACATGGCCTTAGAGCTCCTCACTCTACTCCGCCTCTCACAGAATTTCTTCACAATCTAGGGTTTCTCCATGTGTGATTACTTCTTCTTCGTTGCTATGATCCAGGATCAAAACATATATTCTCTGCTCCTCCATAGACGCTCCATCTCTTGCGGTTCTTCCACGGATTTCCCAGTTATGGTTTCAAATCTCTAAATCTTTTATTCCCATGAACCCTAATTTGCTTCTAACCATCCTTCAAATCCCTTTTTAGATCTGATACAAAACCCTAAAATGCTTACCCTTCATAGCTTTATCTAATATTCCCATCATCATAATGAATCAGTTCAAGGTTTCGCATATCAATTTCTATTTTTTATTTTTAACTTTAATATGTTATTTCTACTTCACGTATGCTCTTTTTCGCGAATGAAGTTGTTGCTCCAAGCTTTAGGAATTTTTGGAAGGCTGGTGATTTTGATGAGGGTTTGGATGGTGATTGGGATACAATTCTGGTGAGTTTTAATGTTTTTGACATTTGAGGATTTGTTTTAATTTTTTGATGTTAGAGGTGAATGTTTGAAGAGTATGTTACTAATTTTGTTTACCTGATTGAGATTTTAGATTATTTTTTATTTGATTTTAAGTTTTTGTCAATTCTTAAGGGTATATTTGGGGATTTTGTGAAAGTTAATTGTGATTATTAGAATTTATTGATGTTAGAAGTGAGTGTTTGAAAGTTTGTAGGATGTTGGGAACTGTCGGTGAGAACGATGACGAAGACCGATGGCTGGTATTTTCTGGCCATTGATATAAAATGTGAAAAGGTAAACTTATTGTGAACTAAATGTAATATTATTGAATTCCAGTTATTATAAGAAGAGTAAATTACAAGTTTTGTCCTTTATGTATGTCCCAAATTGCAGGCGCTGTCCTTTGTCTTTAAAATTGATGAGTTTTGTCCTTAATGTTTGCAAATCTTGCATGTTATGTCCTTTAGGCCAAACTCAGTTAAATTTTTTGGTTAAATCTGGTCATGTGCATTGCACATGAGGGCATTCATGTCATTTCACATTTCGGGAGCTATTTGTAAAGAACTTTTCTTCATGGACTATCTCCGTCATTTCACCAAAACAAACACGCCGTGAATTCAATGGCCGTCAACCGCCACCACATCTCCGTCATCCCTAACCCTAACAACAACCAATCATCGCTCACTTTCTTCCTTCTTCACAATCTCCACTCTCTATACACACACACATCATTCAACTTCACAACCGATCACCATCTCAATCATCCTAGATCCACACATCTACTACCAGATCTGGTCAATCAAATGGGCGATTTCGGTATTCTAGCTCGAGATTTCAGATATAAACCCCAAGGAAAGTCCGCTCCCATGAAATCCGCCACCGGAGACTTTCGTACGCGACCAGCGTCATCACCGTCGCCTTTTTCCGACGATCAGATATTCAACGATGGTAGTTTCACCAGCACTAACCCTAGATCGACACCGGTGACGTCCGATATCGATTACGATTCGATTTTCAACAATTCGTCATCTGCGAATAGTAATAAATTAATAACGAGTATAGGGTTCAAATTTGCCGGTTTATGATGAAGATATTTTAGAAGGATTGCCTGGAATGAAGAACAAATCTATGTATTCTTCTGCTCCGACGAGATTTGATGATGATATTTTCAAAGGTTAGAGAGAGAGTAGGTTGGAGAGATAGAGAGGAGAGAGAGGTAGAGAGTACAGTTTTTTTTTATTCTATATATTATTTTCATTATATTACATAATAGTCCCTACACATTAAAAATTTACACAATAGTCCATCTAATGGTGAATAGACAAATATGCCCTCAGGTGCAATGCACATGACCAGATTTAACCAAAAAATCTAACTGAGTTTGGCCTAAAGGACATAACTTGCAAGATTTGCAAACATTAAGGACAAAACTCATCAATTTTAAAGACAAAGGACAGCGCCTGCAATTTGGGACATACATAAAGGACAAAACTTGTAATTTGGTCCTTTATGTTTTCAAATTGATAGCGCCTGCAATTTATCTTTATATCACTTTGCAGGCGCTGTCCTTTATGTTTAAAATTGACGAGTTTTGTCCTTTATGTTTTCAAATCATACACGTTTTGTCCTTTAGGCCTAACCCAGATAGTTTTTTCAGTTAAATTTGGTCATGTGCTTTGCACATGAGGACATTTTTGTTAATTCATATTTACAGGGACTAATTGTGTAGATAATAAAAATAGCCAACATTCTTTAAAAATAAAAAAAAATACTTTAAAAAAAGTTTCAGTAAATAAAGTGTTCTCTCTCTAATTCACTATCTCTCCCTCTTCTCACATCTCTCTCACACCACATCTCTCTCTCACACAACCACCATTATCCACCCCCCACCACCACCACCACCATCCACCCCACACCACCACCCACTGCTCTCCACCTGCCAAACAACCCCCCAGCCACCGCAACACTCCAACCACCACCTAGTCGATGGTGGTGAGACGGCGATTAGGGGTTTTCAGACCAAATTATCATAGCGGCTACAAGTAACGAGGGTGAATCGTTCAATATTTAGACATGCAAAACCGGGCAACAGTTACGGTTTCGCCATTCAAAGTATTAATCAGTGGGGTTTCACTGCGGTGTAGCGATGGTTGTGCTGTAGGTGGTTGTGGTTGTGTTGCAGGCCGGTTACAAATGAAATGGAGAAGCTTTGCCAATTTAATGTCAAAAATTGTCGTTTCTGTTGATGATGCTTATTGAAAGCTCAGGTTTTTAGGATACTTTTGTTTTTGTCCGTTACCAGTTAGGCCAATTAAAGTGAGTTATGACTATAAGACCACCCGTAGTGGGGCGTGATTTTTAAAAAAAATTGCAAAAAAAACGCCCTAAAACGCCGCCACCCCCATTACATGGGGCGTTATTTTTAAAATTTTTTGAAAAAAAACCTTACCGGCGTTTTAATGAAAACGCTCAAAACACAAATGGTTCAATTTGACTAATTTGACTAACCAATGGGGAGGGACTTTAGTGGTCCAAGTGGGTCCAATTTGAGACAGTTTCTTTTTTCTTTTTTTTTAATCCTTTGTAATGATTGGAATGGGCATTATAGGAATAATGCCCCACTACGCCACTTTTGCTATAATGGCCCATTGCTGACTAGGACGCCACGTGTCGGATAATGCCCTATAGTGGGGGCATTATAACCCACTACCACTACACATGGTCTAATAATCAAGTATCATTGATTTTAAATCACTTGCAGCTTTTTGGGATACTTTTGGTTTTGTTTAATTTTAAATCACTTACAGCTGCATAAATGTTTTTACTTCACTGTCGGTTTAATCAAGTATCATTGTCGGTTTCAGTTTAATCAATTATCATTGTGTAACTGATAGGCCAATTACAACTGCATACTAATCAAGGATCATTGGTGGCTGTGGGGTTTCACAACGGTGTAGTGATGGACGGAGGTGGTTGAGGGTGATGGTCGGAGGTGGTTGTTGGTTGTGCAGTGGTGGCCAGAGGTGGTTGTTGGTGGTGGCTGAGGAGAGCTAGAGAGAGGTGTTTCTTTATATATATATTTTTAAATTTGTTTTAATTATTAACTTATTGTTAAAGTAATTGGTAAAAAGACCAAATTGCCCTTGAGTGATCAGATTTAACAGAAAAAATTAACTGAGTTTGGCTTAAAGGACAAAACGTGTATGATTTGAAAACATAAAGTACAAAACTCGTCGATTATAAATAAATAATACATCAAATGGAGTATATGGGCTGTTTATGTACTGATGGTCAATCAAAGGAGATTATAAATTATAAAAAATAATAAAGGGGTTTTCTATTCAAAAGGGGGTGGCGGCACAACTTGTTGCCCGACTACCTGTCATTGCTTTGTAATTGCCCTTTTCGTGTGGAATGATATTGCAGCTTATTCTAAAAAAAATAAAAAATGAATCAATGGAGTATATGGGCTGTTATATATAATATTCGTTCATATTCGAATTTTCCCCATTTATATATGTATGTTTGTGGCTTGTTCCAAAAGAAACCCACCACACCATAAAACAAAGCAAACTAAAAAAAAAACTAAAATGGATTAATATTATGAAATGTATTGCTGTTAAAAAACATAGAATATATTAAAATTATGTATGGTATAAACAAACCCGAAATCTACCTAGACCCGTTCTTTATACTCGTCATGAGCCCTGGAATTTTTTATCATTCTAAGGGACATCACTGTCAAAATGAAATGTATCCTTGCTGTTAAAAAACATAGAATGTATTCTAGCCGAATAAATATAAAAAAATAGAACTTGCCTGAAATTCTTCTTTTGTTAACAAAATGTCAACCTTTACTCTATTGGTGACATAGAGCATTTTTATCCATAATTATGATAATCCCATGCATAACCAATGATTTATATTTTATAATAGTAATCATTTTTATTGGGTTTGAGTAATAATAATCTTCCAAACGAAGACGATATATGGCCCATCTTGCAGCCCAATGTTGGACACTTCGACCCCCCATAAAGAAAAACTTCCTCTTCATACTATTTCATTTCTAACTACCGTAAATAAAACTTCAATCTTCTTCATTCTTATCAAAATCAGATTATAAGTATACTTATCTCCATCATAAGAAGCATATTCATTCGACCCGAATATATCCCTTTGATTTGATATCAAACTCGACTTCTTTTTTTTTCATCTAAAACCGGAATGATTTAGTAATCCAAACGAACTTGTAACTCAACCAATCTACTCCATCGAAACTAGATTTTACAACTTAAACTTAAAATTTAAACAAGGCTTACCTTAAATAAACTCATTCAAATCGCCACCTTGTCTCCATCAAAATCACCGGCCACCTTGTCTCCATATGCTTCTCAACAGAAGTTAAGCATTGTTTTGTTAACACCTAAGATGACAATATCTATATAGGTAATGGTTTTTCAAAACTCTTTCTTATTTCGTTTCACTCCTTCATCTTATGTTACTTTTAAATTTGCATCCCTTCTACTTTGTTTTAATTAATTTTTTGAGTATCAAAATAACATCACTCCTTTGTCACTTCCTAAGTTCATTATATTGGTACAACATTAAGTCTTTAATTCGTTTATTCACTCTTGTCACTTCCTAAGTTCATTATATTGGTACAACATTAAGTCTTTAATTCGTTTATGTAACAAATCTTACTATGCAATTAATATAGTATGATTGTTTAATTTAAGGCTTTGATATTTAACAGCTGGCGTTTATAATTTGAAAATAGTAGGCAAAAACAAGGGGGGAAAATATCATAGAATAGTAACCAAGTTTTAAAAATGTTCTAATTAGGTCAATCGTATTGTTTTTGTCCCAATTAAAAAAAATGAAGCATAAGATGCTAGAGTCGGATTATTTTAATATATGAAATTATATTTATTAAAAATAAAAACACTTTAATTACATTAAAATTTTTAAAAAAAGTTAAAATCCAGGTCATCACTCGACGTTAGAATCAAATAAAAGGGAAAAAGAAACAAAAATCCACATCACCACGGTTACCTGTGAAATGGATGAAAAACCTCTTAATTTTAATGAAAAAATGAATTTTGAGTGACCTGATTGGAACACTTTTGAAACTTGAGTGACCTAATTGGAACACTTTTAAAACTTAGTTACTATTGTACAAAGTTACAAAAAAAAAAACAAAAAAAAAAAACTAAAACCCCAAGCCCGAAGGAGTTATTTTGTATATCAAATTTGGCTCTTTATCTACGTAAGTTTATTCGCTTCTCTTGCACTTCAATTAACCCGAACCGTTAACAACTCTAAACGCAACAATCCAGTTTACTTGTAAATGTTTTCGGATCCTTCTTCTTAACCCAGATTCTTTTATGAGGACCGAACTCCATGAACGTGATTACAAATCTTTAATTAGTCGCTTTAGTGTCAAAAAAAAAAAAAAAAAAAACCTTGGAACCAAACAAATGTAATCATTGTATTAGAGCATTCTCATCCAATCCATCAAATTATACATACATTTCACTAAAAAACAACTCCTATATCAATATATTTCCACTAAAAACAAATACTTTTTCTCTCTCCTTTTCAATTAAATAATATTATCATCACATTTTTCTCTTTCCTTCACTCACACCCACTTTCAATATATATTAAAAAAAATTATACTGGGTGAACAGTGTCCCCCCAAATATACAGATGAACAGTAATATTTTCTCTCTCCTCCACTCACAACCACTTTTTTTACCCTTTAAAACTACTTATAGGATTGTACCTATAATTGCTCTTGTGACTTGAATGCAACTGCTACTACTCCTTTTTTTGCAGTTTTGCCTTCGTTTGTCGACAGTCAAATTAGGGTTTATGTGGGTTTAGTATGGTGACAACAACTCGGTAAGGCCGGAGGATGTGGTTGAAGCCCCCCAGGGGCTTTATCAGTCCACTTAAGCGCTACGTAGGAGCCACGTCAGCCTGGAGGATTTATCACGCTCTCCTTTAATTTGCAGGTTATGGATAGAGCCCCCGTAATCATTGCCTAATTATTTATTTATATATTTATTTTTTTAAATTAAATGACAATTTTAATAACTAGAAAATAAAAAAAAACATAATTTCATTAAAAAATAAAAACACTTCAAAATCATTAAAATAAAAACACAAGGTACTAGAAAAAAAAAAAACACAATATACTAGAGAAAAAAACTACATATATTTTGCGCGAATTTGTTTACGAGCCTCCAAAATGACTCGGTTCTCCTCTGGTAGATTTGACAAATCTCTTGCGAGAAAATCCATGTATTTTTGGATTTGTTTCTCCATTCTCATTGTTGGTCTTTTTCCATAATGGAGATTATTTTGTTGAGACTTGCCTCGAAGTCGCTCAACTTTGACGGGCCATCCGATGGCGTTGTAGAAGACTTTCCACGTGCCGCTGCCTTACTTTTATCCCTACTAGTTGGTCGAGGCAGCTCTTCTGGTTCTTCAAATTCGTCAACATCGTCGTTTAGATTAATTATTGTACGAGCATCGGACCCTGATGGTTCGGTGGTGGATGTCGATTTGGACCGTTTAGATCTAGGATGGGTTGGGTCGAATGGTGGTACAAGATGCCCCCTTTAATTCTCTCGGTGTGGTCGTATAGCGCCCCAGGGCGCTATAGAGGCTGAGTTGGCCTGGATGGCGCCCCCACACCTTCCGGTCTAAGTGACTACTAATATCAATTTACAAAACTAATTTCTTGACAACTTCATTAAAAATAAGTACATGAACAAGATTACCAAGTTCTAAGAGCATTTTACCATTAGAATCGAAAAAGATAATCAATGCGATATGATCTTAAGGTGATTGCAAGTCTTTAATCAATGCCTTTGATATACCATCAGATCAATAGTCCCTATTATTCATATATGAAAATAGAACCATTATAAACAAATTTTTTTTTATTTTGTAAATATAGAGTTTCCATATTATTTTAAAACTCTAAAAATATAGGGTCACTGTCCCAATCATTACCCTATTCTCTTCTTCTTTTTAAAACAATAAGACTAAAGGGAGTGGGACATCCTTTTGAGAGGGCGTCTTGCGACACGTGGCGCCACGTCAGATTAGAGGTTTTTGGGCAAAAAAGGGGGAGTGGAGCAACTTGGCTGGCTAGGGCGTCTTGCGACACGTGACATTGATTTATTTTGTCTTTTTTTATGTAAAAGATATAAAAAAATTCCTATTTTTTTTATAAAAGTATTGATCAAAGTAAATAAAAACTAATACTTCAACAAAATAAATTACTTCAACAAAATAAAAAATACATCAACCGAAAAAAAAATACATCAACAAAAAAAAATACATCAACCGAAAAAAAAAAAAAATACATCAACAAAAAAAAAATACAATCAACAAAGGTTATATTTTTCTCGAATTTCTTGCTTCATTTGTTCGGCTAAAGCGAGCTCGGCTCCAGAAAGGTTTATCGTGTCGGATGTTAATATTTGCAAATCAAGTGCTTTTTGACGACTTTCTTTCAGCCCAATGTTGGACACTTCGACCCCCCATAAAGAAAACGTGTTTCCTAAACTTCCTCTTCATACTATTTCATTTCTAACCTCCGTAAATAAAACTTCAATCTTCTTCATTCTTATCAAAATCAGATTATAAGTATACTTATCTCCATCATAAGAAGCATATTCATTCGACCCGAATATATCCCTTTGATTTGATATCAAACTCGACTTCTTTTTTTTTTCTTCTAAAACCGGAATGATTTAGTAATCCAAACGAACTTGTAACTCAACCGATCTACTCCATCGATACTAGATTTTACAACTTAAACTTAAAATTTAAACAAGGGTTACCTTAAATAAACTCATTCAAATCGCCACCTTGTCTCCATCAAAATCACCGGCCACCTTGTCTCCATATGCTTCTCAACAGAAGTTAAGCATTGTTTTGTTAACACCTAAGATGACAATATCTAGAGTTAACTGCCATTTTCGTCCCTGCGATTTGGTCACTTTGGCCATTTCAGTCCATTTTTCAAAAATGCGCCATTTTCCTCCCCGACGTTCTGGAAAGGTGCCATTTCAGTCCAAAAATCATAACCCAGTTAAGTCGGTTAGTAAATAAGGACTGATTGTGTAAATTTGTAACACCACCACCACTAGCCCTGCCACCACCACCACTCCGCTGCCACCACCACCACCACCACCACCGCCACCACCGCCACCACCGCCACCACAACCACCACAGCCACTGCCACCACCACCACTCCGATCTGCCACCAACATCTCATACCACCACCCCCACCGTCGCCGGTTCTCTCTCCCGCCTCCTTCTCTCTCTCTCTCTCTCTCTCGTCGTTATCTCTCTCTCTCTCTCCGACTGTGATGATAATTTCCATAGACTACCTGTACAAGTTCCAGTCCTTAAAAGGGGGGAACAAGTCATCATAAACCTTTGAAGACTATTTTCAGATCAAGAAGACCAGAATGTGCATTCACATGAGTCAACCTATATGCCATGTAACCAAACCAGAACCGCCCTTAATCAAATTAACATTTTGAGAGTTGAGACATTTGACAGTTTACATTCCATATTATATTACCATAAAATTTAGCTGCATAATTGCTAGTCTTCAAAAGGGAGAAACACATCGTATTCGTTTCGCTAAATACAATAAAACTAAAATAATACAGGCTATACATAAACAAATTCAGTATTAAGAAGTATGTTAATAATAAATCAATCATACAAACAAGGTTGTAGGTGTTTGTTTATATATCTAAAATTTTCATCTGTTATTGTTTGTGTATCTCTCAGGTTTTGGCTCAGGTGATCAGATTTCATCCAAAAGTACCCGGAGTCTGGATATACGCCGCTTCATGGGAGTTCGACCACAACTTAAACGCTGCAGCTGCTCGTGCACTTATGCAAAGCGGTTTGCGATCTTGCCCACATTCCGAAGCTCTATGGGTAGAATATCTCCGAATGGAGCTCACTTACCTTAACAAGTTAAGTGCTCGCAGAGCAGCTCTTGGAGAAGATGTGGGCACATTGGTTCCCGATCGTTCAAACCCCGAAGATAAACAATGGCGAGATGAAAATAAAGAATTATTCATGTCGATTGATGGAGAAAGTGAAGATTACAAAGATTTAGATGTAAAAAACGACGAACTGAAACAGAAGATGGATATTTTTCGGGAACAAGGATTGAACATTCTTCAAACGGTTTACAAATGTGCAGTGGATGCGCTTCCATCCAGTTTCAGCTTGAGAACGCAGTTTTTGGAGATACTAGAGGCAACCGATTTGGCGAATTCCGAAAATATGCAAAACGAGATTCTTGCTGACATGAAAAATGAGTTTTCGAAAGAACCAACATATTGGGACTGGCTTACAAAATTTGAAGCAGCTGGGCGTAAGAATACACAAGATGTAACGTTAGAAATTACGCCTGATCAGTTGGTGGCGGGAGAGAGAACCGGAGAGAGAGAGATAACGACGAGAGAGAGAGAGAGAGAAGGAGGCGGGAGAGAGAACCGGCGACGGTGGGGGTGGTGGTATGAGATGTTGGTGGCAGATCGGAGTGGTGGTGGTGGCAGTGGCTGTGGTGGCTGTGGTGGCGGTGGTGGTGGTGGCAGCGGAGTGGTGGTGGTGGCGGTGGTGGTGGTGGTGGCAGCGGAGTGGTGGTGGTGGCAGGGCTAGTGGTGGTGGTGTTACAAATTTACACAATCAGTCCTTTATGTTACAAATTTACACAATCAGTCCTTATTTACTAACCGACTTAACTGGGTTATGATTTTTGGACTGAAATGGCACCTTTCCATAACGTCGGGGAGGAAAATGGCGCATTTTTAAAAAATGGACTGAAATGGCCAAAGTGACCAAACCACAGGGACGAAAATGGCAGTTAACTCCAATATCTATATAGGTAATGGTTTTTCAAAACTCTTTCTTATTTCGTTTCACTCCTTCATCTTATGTTACTTTTAAATTTGCATCCCTTCTACTTTGTTTTAATTAATTTTTTGAGTATCAAAATAACATCACTCCTTTGTCACTTCCTAAGTTCATTATATTGGTACAACATTAAGTCTTTAATTCGTTTATTCACTCATTTGTCACTTCCTAAGTTCATTATATTGGTACAACATTATATATAACTCTAATTTACAACATAGTTGAGCATATGGTGGTTGTAAGCTATGCTTCAATCGTGTTATATGCTTTTGTTACTTGTACGATAGCTTAAAAAGTAGTACATAAAGCATTCTCACCTTTTCTACTCTCCTCTTTCTCTATCAATCAATATCATCTGCACTTTCCTCTCTTCTCTCTTCTTTCTCTCTCTAGATCACCGTACCTGATCCCAACTCCAAAAATTTATCGGCCGAGAGTGAAGAGAGAGACAAAGGAGAGATGGGCAACATATATGTGGCGTCACGGTCGTTCTTAGGCGGCGGCGGCTTAGGGCTGGGAATTTATCCCGGCGGCCTAGCTTTAGTAGATTGTCGTGATCACCAATGCCAACCGTCTTCCGCCGCTGGTCGTCGTCAGATCCGTCGTATCATCATCATCACTGTAATCATCAGTAGCCAGGTATAAGCAACTTTCAGAGTTAATGTTTTTTTCAGGTATTATTGATGTGGGTAGTTGCATAGTGTGACCAAAGATTTGAAAAATCACAAACCCTAAAACACAATTTTGGAATGAATCCATCACTATAGCTTCATCCACCATGGTAAGTATTCTCCTTCAAGTGAAGGCTTGTATCTTTTCCAGTTGTTTCCACTACATGATACAGTAAAAAACATTCAATGATATTTTGTTTTTCCTGTTAAATAGTATGTTGGGATAAATATGCATGAATTAGTCATTAGCCCAGCAGTCTCTGTAATACCTTACGCCGGAACAAAAAGAGTTTGATAAAAAAGTTATAGATTTTCAACTATCTATAGTAAATTTACTAATAAGAGTGCGTGTGAATCGGGTTTTGTTTCGGGTCAGAATTCGGTGTTTGGATGCAGTGAATGTGTTTTGTGGATTTCCGGGTCACTCTGTACAATATAAAGTTTCATCCTTCATCAAACCAAGAGTTAATCTTAGAAGAGAGATTTCTAAGTAAATTGAGTAAAGTGAAGAAGCTGCATTTGGATAAGCTTTTATAAGAACCCTAGAGTTGAGTTTAGCGGAACGTTTTCTAAGTAGATCAGGTAAAATCAAGAACTTTGAATCGGCGAGTTTTAGCAGGGTATCAAAGATTGATTCACGTAAATCTTGATTGATTCCATTGTAACGTATTCTGGTAGTGTATCTATGTTTCTATGTTACAGAGTGTTTTATTCATGCGTGATAGAGGTGTACAAAAAAACCGGTTTTAAAACCGAAACCAGTTTTTTTAACCGGTTTTAGAACCGAACCGAACTGCCGGTTGTAGACCGGTTAGGATTTTTGATCTGAAAAACCGGTTAATAACCGAAACCGGTTTTACAAAACCGGTTAAAAACCGTTTTTTTTTTTGGCAAAAAGTGGTTAAAAACTGATCCCAACCGGTTACACCGGTTATTGTTTTGGACTTGAAAAACCGGTTATTAAAAAAACCGGTTTTCGTTTTAGATGAAAAAACCGGTTCGGTTAATAACCGAAACCGGTTTTTGAAAAAAAACCGATTTGTACACCTCTAATGCATGATTCTATATCTTTTTAAGTATATCATAGGTATTTTTTTTTTTTAATTTCATTCTATGGATGAACACATGAATAGTCAAACCTAATCAACAAAATGGTTGAAAGTGCAGGATGTTATTCTAAATTCCATGAAAATATGTGGATATTGAGAAGAGGAACTTTGAACACCTGGAAATGGAGTAAATAGGGGTGAGCTGAGAATGGGTTGAACTAACACGAATTAAAACTAAAAAATGCTTATGATGATATCCTTTTCTCATGGCACCGAGTAGTTTGGTAATATTGCGAACACGGGCTTTGTATAAACTCTGTCACTTTATTATTTTTCTGTAACAAATTTAGTCCACTGGATCAATGCTTGATATACAAATTGATCTTTTTTGCAACATTATTAGTGTTTTTTATAATATTTTTTTTGTAATTTTGTTTTATTTGCAGAGGTATATGAAGCAGCACAATGAAGTTGACCTTTTAGCCCTTCGAATCGATATTCTTTTTCATATCTTCATACATTACAAGTTTTCCGCTTTTACTTTTGACAATTATATATTGATTCCGGCGATGATGGTGTCCTGCTTCTTGGAGTGGCAACTCAGGTTGCAGCCGTGATGGCATTGAGTCGTTAAGACAATGATGATCTTTTAGATCTGAGTCTCTTCGTTAACTTATTTGTTTTCTACCCGGTTCGGTCCGGTCTTTTGACTTTGTTCACTCCTAAATTTAGTGATTGTTATTAGTAAATATACTTTATAGATTACCCTAATCTAATTTGCCAGAAAAAAGGATCCTATTTTAACACCCTGATGCAATGGTTGAAATATTTTCAAGCCCCCGCCGCATCGCGGCAGGGTACCTTTCTAGTTAAGTCTTTAATTCGTTTATGTAACAAATATTACTATGCAATTAATATAGTATGATTGTTTAATTTAAGGCTTTGATATTTAACAGCTGGCGTTTATAATTTGAAAATAGTAGGCAAAAAAAGGGGGGAAATTATCATAGAATAGTAACCAAGTTTTAAAAGTGTTCTAATTAGGTCACTCGTATTGTTTTTGTCCCAATTAAATAACTTAACATTCAAATCGAGCCATGTCTTTTTTTCCATGTTTCAAAAAAAAAATGAAGCATAAGATGCTAGGGTCGGATTATTTTAATATATGAAATTATATTTATTAAAAATAAAAACACTTTAATTACATTAAAAATTTAAAAAAAAGTTAAAATCCACGTCATCACTCGACGTTAGAATCAAATAAAAGGGAAAAAGAAACAAAAATCCACATCACCACGGTTACCTGTGAAATGGATGAAAAACCTCTTAATTTTAATGAAAAAATGAATTTTGAGTGACCTGATTGGAACACTTTTGAAACTTGAGTGACCTAATTGGAACACTTTTAAAACTTAGTTACTATTGTACAAAGTTACAAAAAAAAAAAAACTAAAACCCAAAGCCTGAAGGAGTTATTTTGTATATCAAATTTGGCTCTTTATCTACGTAAGTTTATTCGCTTCTCTTGCACTTCAATTAACCCGAACCGTTAACACCCCTAAACGCAACAACCCAGTTTACTTGTAAATGTTTTCGGATCCTTCTTCTTAACCCGGATTCTTTTATGAGGACCGAACTCCATGAACGTGATTACAAATCTTTAATTAGTCGCTTTAGTGTAAAAAAAAAAACTTGGAACCAAACAAATGTAATCATTGTATTAAACCTTAAACATTCATTAATTTAAAACTACTTATAGGATTGTACCTATAATTGCTCTTATGACTTGAATGCAACTGCTACTACTCCTTTTTTTGCAGTTTTGCCTTCGAGAGTCAAATTAGGGTTTATGTGGGTTTAGTATGTTGACAACAACTCGGTAAGGCCGGAGGATGTGGTTGAAGCCCCCTAGGGGCTTTATCAGTCCACTTAAGCGCTACGTAGGAGCCACGTCAGCCTGGAGGATTTATCACACTCTCCTTTAATTTACAGGGTATGGATGGAGCCCCCGTAATCATTACCTAATTATTTATTTATATATATTTTTTAAATTAAATGACAATTTTAATAACTAGAAAATAAAAAAAAACATAATTTCATTAAAAAATTAAAACACTTCAAAATCATTAAAATAAAAACACAAGGTACTAGAAAAAAAACACAACATACTAGAGAAAAAAAACTACATATATTTTGCCCGAATTTGTTTACGAGCCTTCAAAATGACTATGACAATCCTCACTAAACCAGGTATCCGTACGCCTTAATTAATAATTAATTACTGCTTAATTACTGTGCTTACTTGAACCTGTGAATAAACTGCTACTTGAATGCTGATACATGTACTTACTTGCATCATACTTTACTTGCTGTCACTCCATGTTTTGCTTACATCACCTTTGTGACAACCTTGATGCACCAAAAGCACAGTAGCACAATAACGGATAACCAATTAAACGTGCTGTTATAACTAGCACCAGGCAGGTACTGCCTCTAAGGACTTTAAGAGCCTGAGATAGTTTGCTACGGTAGAGAGTGTATGGATATAAGGGTTGTAGAACTGCGTCACTAGGAATGAGATTACAGTGACCGGATGTGCCTAAAACGTACTTTAAGTACAAACTTCAGCACTTTAATTAAAATTCAGCATCTAGCTAACTATTAAAGTGCCAAAACATGAGAAAAACATTACTAGACACTTTTCAAAGTGTCGGGAATAAGTTGTGTCACTAAAAAATAATATTAACGACACTTTAAATAATTATTTAGAACTTTAACGGATTACTATCCAACCAAACAACCGGACTTAACCCGGGACATAAAAATATTGTCATGAACGTTGTTTTTCTTTTTCTGCGCCAGTTAGGGTCCCCGAATACCCTAACACCCTTTATAATTTACTACCCACTAATAACTAATTAGATCTCCAACTAAACTAACTTAACCACTAACTATTTAGTTCAAATCCAATTATCTACCCAACCCCCCATACACGTTCGGTTCCCATGAAGGGGACACACCTCCACAAAGTATAATTAATTAATTTCTGTCTAATATCCACTAAGCATGTTAACTCTTGGACAATTGTAATATATGGACTATAAGAATACTTGGGGAGTTAAGCTTCCATTTGCAACAACACCACCAAAAACGTGAACCCTCTTTCTCTCTTGCCTTGGTTCTCGGCCAACCACCAAGCACCCACCCACATCCATTTTCCATTTTGATCTTGGCATTTTATATACATTCAAGGCTAAAGGATCACGTACAAGGAAGCCCGGTGTTTACGGAATCGCAAGCACCTCACCTCAACGCTTTTAACCACTCGTTTTTCGACTAGTTTCTTCCCTAGCCTCGAGCTAGTAGTAAGTGACTCTAAATGCCTTTTTGATCTATTCTAAAGTGGTTAATAAGAATTTTGACGGTTGAAATTTATGAACATGTAAGAACAAAATTTAAAGTCTACTAAAATAATATAAACAAAGTGGTTAATAGATGAATATTGGTGTAAAACTTATAAGACTTGTTTTGTTATGATTATTTAGTGTTGTTTTATGCTAGTGTTAGTTCGGATCGTTATCTAACCCGACTAAGTCATGTTCATGGAACATGACCTAGTGTATGTTATAGTGTGAAAAGTGGTTAGATGAAGACCACTACTACTTATAACCATGAACTTGTGTAAAAACAATTTTTCTTACAAAATGGAGTTCTAAACTAGTAGATCTACGGATCTACAAGTGGTATTTTCAAAGGACCAAGTGTCAAAAGAAATCATATTTTTAAAGCTGGATCTTTCCTAAACAAAGGTTATTTTTGTAAACACACAAGTGTGTAGACACTTGTGTGAGAAAAAGTTTTAACAAAAGAATTACTTTTAAAATTTTGACTAGAAGATGTACAAATGCATTTTCTGTAAAAATAAGATTTTCGAGAAACCGATTCCATTTATAAAAGTAGAAAGATCTATAAAAAAATAATGGGAAATTACTACCCACTTTTACACAACCCACAAGTTGATACGTTTGTGATATTTTTGAACTAGTATGATGTTGGAATATTGTTTGTTATTGATGTTGGGAACATTGTTGATTTGAATTATAAAAGAAAATGATACGCTTGAAAGCGTGGCCACCTCCAGTTACAGAGGAAACTCTGGCGAAATTTTTCCAAAAATCTAACATTTGTAAATATTTTTTTATCACAAGTGTTATGGATATATTTTTAACTTATTTTTCCAAATAAATTTCGTCACGATTTTTATTACAAATTAAGCAAGTGTCGGAGGTGGGATTTTCACAAAATAAAACTTGTTAAAATATATATTTAGAATATATATTTTCATAACAACACTTGTGTAAATTTTGTGAGTATTTTGTGAACTACGTAAATATTATTTTTAGGGTAAAAATAATATTACCAAATATTAACGACTCCAAAATAATTCTAACGCCTTCACAATAAATATTAAGTTACAACGGTATTACTATTACCACCCGATCTTTATCCGTAACTTACGTATTTTCAGAAAATACTCATAAGCGTGTATTTTGACAAGGATATTATTTTGGAGAATTGTATGGAATAAAATATAACATTTTTGGGAAAAATATTTATATTTTGGAAGTAAAGTATTTTTGGACAAATGAAATAAAATATATTTTATTAAGTGAGACTTAATAATATATTTCGAAGTTATACGAACGCACATGTATTAAATCCCCCATCCTTGGGAAGGAATATATTTACAAAATAATTACGAAGTGTAATTACGAAATAGTTGCCTAACTTTTTCCCAAAGACATTAAACCTTAAGCTAAGGCACGACCGTCCGTCTAATAGAAGTTAGTACGTGTAGGTCGTCGCACAGCAGGTTGACAGGGAGTTTACTTTTTAGAGACGCACTTCGGTGAGTTCATGCTCCCCCTTTTCTCTTAACTGCTTTCAGTTTTTAAACTGCGGGGGTGAAATACATGTTACATTTACTACAAACGTTTTATACACGGTATGATTAGCTAAGGAACTTACTACTAGATCACGTGAATGGATAGGCTATTATCGTAAGACCATTAATCCTTGTATAAGGACCGAGAGGCATGAGTGATAGATCTATCGGGTGTTGCGAGCCCCACACATGGGCCAGCGTGCGGCTGCATGTGGTGACTATGTCGTTCCGCCGGAAGGACCGGTATAAAATACGCGTTACAGGTTTGAGTGCTTCCTAGTCCATGTCACTTATTAATGTATTAGCTACACATTAATCGATCTCTTTTTCCTTATTTGCTACATAACAGGGATTTTATACTTACAAAGGTTTTACATACTCACTTACACATGAACTCGCTCAACATTTTTGTTGATTTTTCCAACTTACATGTATTTCAGGGAACTAAGGATCTGGCACGGTATGCTACGTTTTCACGCTGCGTAGAGTTATGGAATCATCCGAGTTTAGGGGTTGTGGCTTTTACCTGGACGAGTCACAGTTCTTAAACTACGTCTATATTAAGTTTGTGGTTGTGTCTTTCAAACAATGTTTTTATGTTATTAAGTTGTAATTTTAGTTGCATGTGTCAACGCCTTAAGTCAATGTGTGGTATTTTACTTAAATCAATGGATGATCTGCATGGTTTTATTTTCATATAGCTTTGTTATGATTAAGCTATGGTATTAAGAAGTCACACCAAATAAACCCACGCTTCCGCAAAGCCAGGGTGTGACAACTTGGTGTCAGAGCTCTGATCATAGCGAACTAGGATTCCTTCTCGAGTCTAGACTATGATCACTAGGGCTCTCACGAAAACATTTTTACACTGCATACCACTTAAGTCCAGATCCAAAACTTTTTACAAACAAATGTTGAGCACATTTATTTATTATTTATAGGCTCAGTCTGGGAGGTTGAGGCTCGTTCTGGGAGGCTGAGGTAGTTGGCTAGTGGGACTAGGAAGAGCAGTCTGGGAGGCTGAGAGGCTAGTGGGACTAGGAAGAGCAGTCTGGGAGGTTGGGAGGCTAGTGGGACTAGGAAGAGCAGTCTGGGAGGCTAGTGGGACTAGGAAGAGCAGTCTGAGAGGCTGGGAGAATTTGGCTAGTGGGACTAGGAAAAGCAGTCTGAGAGGCTGGGAGAATTTGACTAGTGGGACTAGGAAGAGCAGTCTGAGAGGCTGGGAGAATTTGGCTAGTGGGACTAGGAAGAGCAGTCTGAGAGGCTGGGAGGCTAGTGGGACTAGGAGAATTATTTGATTACTTATTGGTGACTAATATGTTTATCTGACTATATGATTGATTGTTGTACGTATGTGTGTTTGTGTTACAAAAAGTCATGCCTTCATCAGATACTGGAGAGTCGGACACTACAGATCCCACGACCATAGTATCAGGCGGCATAGTTTCATCGGAGCACGAGGTGTACACTTCCGATACGACCAGCACAGATGAGGACGACTTTCAGCCCTTTGCACTGCCCGATGTCGTAGCAGAGCCTGCTGATGGCCATCTTGTTGGGGATTTGCCACTCGCGGTGATCCCTGCTCCTGTGCCCCTTGCCGCTTATCCCGTTGTTGATATGCCCCCCTTGACGTTGTCTCTGACGACGATGTCGATCAATTAGAGGAGGACCCACTTGAGGGCGAGGCCCTATTCTTGCTGGTGATAGCCTACTGCTTGCTGACGCTCCTGCAGAGGAGGCTCATGCCCATTCACCTGTCCTAGACTCATTTGAGCTTGTGGCGTCCGCATCCTTGCATATACAGGGAGTGCAGCACCACTCACACGACGCCGACCCTGATATGGCGTCATCAGCTGCACCAGTTCCCGCACACAGCTTTGAGTGTGATCGCGATACTGAGGACGATTCTGTTTTACCACCTGGTTTTGATCCAGACCATGACATGGAGTTCATACACTTAGACCAGCCCTTGGAGGATTCTGTAGTCCCTGTCGACCCTATGTTTGTTGATCCAGCTGATTTTGAGATGGAGTTTGTTGATCCGGAGCCGGTTGTGGCCCCTGAGCCATGCGTTGCTCCTGACCCCGCATTGGAGCATGAGCCTGTTCATGCCGATGCACCTGCTGTTGCTCCTTGATTGATCATCTACTTTGACGAGAGAAAATTGGGGTAACTGTGCAAGACAATTTATTATTACGGGGGCCCACGTAATAACGACTTGTAGTGCACAGAAATCCTGGTGGACTCTGCGGGTCAAGCTAATGAAAACCAATGTAGCAGGAAATAATTAAAACACGAATGACCAAGGCGATGTAGCCTCGAGTTCATTCTATTACAAGCAACAAGCCATTTTGGCAAGCCTATGTGAAGGCTCAGAAATTTATTTCCTCACTCATACATTGAGTATATTTACGTGTGGAATTGGGTGATTACCTGATGGCTTATGGTGCTATGTATATCATAGACAATTGAAATGTTGTCTAACCCACTTCATACCACTACGACAGAAGAAATTGCCACCCAGGCGTGACACAGACACCAGTACACTGCCGAGGACATAAGCCGAGTTGCAAGAACGCATATCACAGGCAAATGCACGACATGAAGCCCTCCGCTCTAAGCACAGCGATGGCATTACTGGAAATAACCCTCCAACTGGCTGCACCTATGAGCAGTTCCTAAACTGCAAGCCTTTGAACTTTGACGGAACAGGAGGCGCCGTTGCATTTGTTCGTTGGTCTGAAAAGATTGACTCCATTCTAAGAATGAGTAACGGTTCGCCCCAACAGAGTGTTACCTATACCTCGGGGTTATACCTAGATGACACACTCTCATGATGGAACCTTCAGGTTCAGACCCTTGGCACAGATGCTGCTTATGCACTGAGCTGGGACGGCTCAAAGAAATGTTGGAGAAGAAATACTGTTCTAGGGCCGGAATCCAGAAGCTTGAGGTGGAGTTCTGGAATTTGAAAATGGACGAACCAAAGATTCCTGAATACGTCCAGCGATCGCACGACTTGTCTAGGGTCGTCCCCTACTTAGTCAAACCGGAGTTCAAAAGGATTGAACGCTTCATTTGGGGATTAGCTCCTCAAATCATAAGCATGGTGACCTCCTCCAAGCCTGCAACAATTACTGAGGCAATCGATTTGAGCGTGGCTCTCACTGAGGAGGCTATCCGCCTGAACAAGTTCGATGGGATCGAGACAAAGAAGAAAGAGACTCACGTCGAGTCATCCGGAGGTAATAAACGAAAGTTCTCGAACTTCAAACAAGGCACTAGGGGTGTTGTCAAGAAAGGAGAGCCAAACGCGCCAGCTCAGGTTACAACTGGTAGTGGAAAGAAAGGAAAGGGGTATATGGGCACCCAGCCCAAGTGCAACACCTGCCAGCGTCACCATTCTGGCCGATGTAGTTTGAAGGTGTGTGAAGCGTGTGGGAAACCTGGCCACTTGAAGGATTCTTGTTGGGCCACTGCTAGCCAGGGAGGCCAAGGAGGATTTGGAAACAGAAACAATAACCGGGGTGGAATTGGAAATCGCCCACAAGGAAACAATGGAAGTAATGGGAATCGAGGCAACAATGGGAATCAAGCGGGCACTGTGAATCATAACCAAAGGAATAACCAAGCTGGAAATGGAGGTGGAAACGGGCAAAGACCTGGATGCTTTAACTGTGGTGATAGCGGGCACTTTAAGAGGAACTGCCCAGAGTTGAACCAAGCCCGTGGAAGAGTGTTCCATATCGAAGCGAGGGAAGCGCGCCAGGATCCCAATGTCGTTACTGGTACGTTCCCTGTAAACCAACGCTATGCATCCGTTTTATTTGATACTGGTGCCGACTATATCTTCGTATCGTTAGAATTTAAGAATATGCTTGGTTTAGCCGCTAGTAAGTTAGATATTCCCTACTCAATCGAATTGGCTAATGGGAAGTTTGTAGAAGCCAATGAAGTGATCAGAGGTTGTGCAATCGAGTTGGGAGAACGTGAATTTACCTTGGATCTACTACTAGTCCAGCTGGGGAGCTTTGACGTGGTAGTAGGAATGGATTGGTTATCAAGCAACAAGGCAGAAATTGTTTGTCACGAAAAGGTCGTTCGTATCCCGACCGAAGATGGTGAAACAATTGTGGTTCATGGTGAAAAGCGTGATACGCCGTTGAGAATCATCAGCTGCCTCAAAGCACGAAAGTGTTTACAGAAAGGATGTGTTGCCTTCCTGGCACACATTGTAGACAAGAAAGCTGCAGAACCGAAGATCGAAGACATCCCTGTCGTGAGGGAGTATCCGGAAGTCTTCCCGGAGGACTTGCCTGGACTGCCACCTCAGAGGCAAGTGGAGTTTCACATCGATTTGGTCCCAGGTGCCCCGCCTGTGGCTAAGGCACCTTATAGACTTGCCCCGTCTGAGATGCAAGAATTGTCGACACAACTTCAAGAGTTGTTAGACAAGGGATTTATCCGACCAAGCTTCTCGCCTTGGGGAGCTCCGGTCCTGTTTGTCAAGAAGAAGGACGGTAGTTTTCGAATGTGCATCGACTACCGGGAGCTGAACAAGCTGACAATCAAGAATAGATATCCTCTGCCAAGAATTGATGATCTGTTTGATCAACTGCAAGGTTCAAGCTTTTACTCAAAGATCGATTTGCGATCTGGATACCATCAGTTAAGGATACAAGAGGAGAGTATCCCGAAGACAGCCTTCAGAACTCGTTATGGACACTACGAGTTCCTTGTTATGCCGTTTGGGTTGACAAACGCACCTGCAGTCTTTATGGATTTGATGAATAGAGTTTGCAAGCCGTACTTGGACAAGTTCGTGATTGTGTTTATCGACGACATCTTGATTTATTCATGGACAAAGGCTGAGCACGAACAGCATCTAAGAGCTATTTTGGAGCTGCTGAAGAAAGAACAGCTGTATGCCAAATTCTCTAAGTGCGAATTTTGGCTACGTGAAGTCCAATTTCTTGGACATGTGGTAAATGGAGATGGAATCCATGTGGATCCCACCAAGATCGAAGCGATCAAGAGTTGGGAAACGCCAAAGACGCCAACCGAGATTCGACAATTCTTGGGTTTGGCTGGCTACTATCGAAGGTTCATTGAGGACTTTTCGAAGATTTCTCAACCATTGACGCTCCTCACCCAGAAAGATAAGAAGTTTGATTGGGGAATCAACCAGGAAGAAGCGTTTCAGCTGTTGAAGGATAAGCTCTGCAATGCGCCAATTCTAGCACTACCAGAAGGTACTGACGATTTTGTGGTATACTGTGACGCCTCGCGTCAAGGATTGGGTTGCGTGTTGATGCAACGCCAGAAGGTTATTGCTTACGCATCACGTCAGTTGAAGGTACATGAGAAGAACTATACCACGCACGATTTGGAGCTAGGCGCAATGATATTTTCTTTAAAGATCTGGAGACACTACCTATATGGTACCAAATGTACAATTTTTACAGATCATAAGAGCCTACAACACATATTCAACCAGAAGGAGTTGAATATGAGACAAAGACGACGGGTTGAGTTGTTGAATGATTACGATTGCGAGATAAAGTATCATCCAGGGAAGGCGAATGTGGTTGCCGACGCCCTAAGTCGAAAAGAGAGGATCAAGCCCATAAGGGTTAGGGCTTTAGAAATGATCATCCAAACCGATCTTTCCTTGCGCATTCGTGCCGCGCAGAAAGAAGCTCTTAAGGAAAGAAATCTAGAAGAAGAATATCTCCGTGGGATGGAGAAGCTATTGGTGCCAAACGAGGAAGGAACGTTATGTTTTGAGAAAAGGATTTGGGTTCCTCTGTTTGGTGGTTTAAGGAAAGTTGTTTTTGATGAAGCTCACAAATTGCGGTACTCTATCCATCCAGGAGCGGATAAGATGTACCAGGATCTCAAGGATTACTATTGGTGGCCTAGGATGAAGGGTGATGTTGCTGTTTATGTGAGCAAGTGTCTAACGTGCGCTAAGGTAAAAGCGGAATACCAGAAGCCTTCAGGACTTCTGCAACAACCTGAGATTCCCAAGTGGAAATGGGAACAAATCTCCATGGATTTTATTACAAAGCTGCCAAGAACGCCAAGAGGTCATGACACTATTTGGGTAATAGTGGACCGATTAACGAAGTCAGCGCACTTTCTGCCAATCAAAGAGAAGGATAACACCAGCAAACTGGCAGAAATATACATGTGAGAGATCGTCGCATGTCATGGATTGCCTCTCTCGATCATCTCTGATAGAGATGGACGTTTCATATCAAGGATTTGGCAATCCTTCCAAGAAGCTTTTGGCTCACAATTAAATCTGAGCACTGCGTTTCATCCGCAAACTGATGGGCAAAGCGAGCGAACTATTCAGACCTTGGAAGATATGCTGAGAGCATGTGTTATGGATTTGGGCGGTAGCTAGGATAAGCATTTGCCACTGGTCGAATTTTCTTACAACAACAGCTACCACACCAGTATTGGAGCCGCGCCATTTGAAGCACTTTACGGACGCAAGTGTCGATCACCCCTATGCTGGGCTGACGCAGGTGATAGGCAGCTTGTTGGTCCCGAAATCGTCCAAGAGACGACAGACAAGATTGCGCAGATTCGAAAACGCATCGAAGCAACTCGCGAAAGACAGAAAGCCTACGAAGATCCAAACCGGAAACATTTGGAATTCCAAGTTGGAGATATGGTTTTATTGAAGGTTTCACCCTGGAAGGGTGTGGCACGCCTTGGAAAGCGTGGGAAGTTGAATACGCGTTACATTGGCCCTTTCAGAATCCTGCAAAGGATTGGGCTAGTAGCATACAAGCTGGACTTACCTGCTGAACTGAATGGAGTTCACGATACATTTCATGTATCCAACCTGAAGAAAAGTCCAACTCAAGATACCGTTGTCATTCCCACCGACGAGATTCATGTTGACGACACGCTCCATTTCGTTGAAGAACCTGTTGAGGTTATGGATTGGAAAGTAAACAAGACGCGCCGGAGCAGTTTCAAGCTCGTCAAGGTTCGTTGGAATGCCAGACATGGTCCTGAATTCACCTGGGAGCGTGAGGACCGGATGAAAGAGAAATACCCCCACTTATTTCCTAGGAACCCTGCATCTACAAGCAAAACTTAAAATTTCGGGACGAAATTTTTCTAACGGGGGGAGAATGTGACAACCCTCACTAAACCAGGTATCCGTACGACTTAATTAATAATTAATTACTGCTTAATTACTGTGCTTACTTGAACTTGTGAATAAACTGCTACTTGAATGCTGATACATGTACTTACTTGCATCATACTTTACTTGCTGTCACTCCATGTTTTGCTTACAGCACCTTTGTGACAACCTTGATGCACCAAAAGCACAGTAGCACAATAACGGATAACCTATAAAAATATTGTCATGAACGTTGTTTTTCTTTTTCTGCGCCAGTTAGGGTCCCCGAATACCCTAACACCCTTTATAATTTACTACCCACTAATAACTAATTAGATCTCCAACTAAACTAACTTAACCACTAACTATTTAGTTCAAATCCAATTATCTACCCAACCCCCATACACGTTCGGTTCCCATGAAGGGGACACACCTCCACAAAGTATAATTAATTAATTTCTTTGTCTAATATCCACTAAGCATGTTAACTCTTGGACAATTGTAATATATGGACTATAAGAATACTTGGGGAGTTAAGCTTCCATTTGCAACAACACCACCAAAAACGTGAACCCTCTTTCTCTCTTGCCTTGGTTCTCGGCCAACCACCAAGCACCCACCCACATCCATTTTCCATTTTGATCTTGGCATTTTATATACATTCAAGGGTAAAGGATCACGCACAAGGAAGCCCGGTGTTCACGGAATCGCAAGGACCTCACCTCAACGCTTTTAACCACTCGTTTTTTGACTAGTTTCTTCCCTAGCCTCGAGCTAGTAGTAAGTGACTCTAAACGCCTTTTTTGATCTATTCTAAAGTGGTTAATAAGAATTTTGACGGTTGAAATTTATGAACATGTAAGAACAAAATTTAAAGTCTACTAAAATAATATAAACAAAGTGGTTAATAGATGAACATTGGTGTAAAACTTATAAGACTTGTTTTGTTATGATTATTTAGTGTTGTTTTATGCTAGTGTTAGTTCGGATCGTCATCTAACCCGACTAAGTCATGTTCATGGAACATGACCTAGTGTATGTTATAGTGTGAAAAGTGGTTAGATGAAGACCACTACTACTTATAACCATGAACTTGTGTAAAAACAATTTTTCTTACAAAATGGAGTTCTAAACTAGAAGATCTACGGATCTACAAGTGGTATTTTCAAAGGACCAAGTGTCAAAAGAAATCATATTTTTAAAGCTGGATTTTTCCTAAACAAAGGTGATTTTTGTGAACATTGTGTGAGAAAAAGTTTTAACAAAAGAATTACTTTTAAAATTTTGACTAGAAGATGTACAAATGCATTTTCTGTAAAAATAAGATTTTCGAGAAACCGATTCCATTTATAAAAGTAGAAAGATCTATAAAAAAAAAATAATGGGAAATTATTACCCACTTTTACACAACCCACAAGTTCATACGTTTGTGATATTTTTGAACTAGTATGATGTTGGAATATTGTTTGTTATTGATGTTGGGAACATTGTTGATTTGAATTATAAAAGAAAATGATACGCTTGAAAGCGTGGCCACCTCCAGTTACAGAGGAAACTCTGGCGAAATTTTTCCAAAAATCTAACATTTGTAAATATTTTTTTATCACAAGTGTTATGGATATATTTTTAACTTATTTTTCCAAATAAATTTCGTCACGATTTTTATTACAAATTAAGCAAGTGTCGGAGGTGGGATTTTCACAAAATAAAACTTGCTAAAATATATATTTAGAATATATATTTTCATAACAACACTTGTGTAAATTTTGTGAACTACGTAAATATTATTTTTAGGGTAAAAATAATATTACCAAATATTAACGACTCCAAAATAATTCTAACGCCTTCACAATAAATATTAAGTTACAACGGTATTACTATTACCACCCGATCTTTATCCGTAACTTACGTATTTTCAGAAAATACTCATAAGCGTGTATTTTGACAAGGATATTATTTTGGAGAATTGTATGGAATAAAATATAACATTTTTGGGAAAAATATTTATATTTTGGAAGTAAAGTATTTTTGGACAAATGAAATAAAATATATTTTATTAAGTGAGACTTAATAATATATTTCGAAGTTATACGAACGCACATGTATTAAATCCCCCATCCTTGGGAAGGAATATATTTACAAAATAATTACGAAGTGTAATTACGAAATAGTTGCCTAACTATTTCCCAAAGACATTAAACCTTAAGCTAAGGCACGGCCGTCCGTCTAATAGAAGTTAGTACGTGTAGGTCGTCGCACAGCAGGTTGACAGGGAGTTTACTTTTTAGAGACGCACTTCGGTGAGTCCATGCTCCCCCTTTTCTCTTAACTGCTTTCAGTTTTTAAACTGCGGGGGTGAAATACATGTTACATTTACTACAAACGTTTTATACACGGTATGATTAGCTAAGGAACTTACTACTAGATCACGTGAATGGATAGGCTATTATCGTAAGACCATTAATCCTTGTATAAGGACCGAGAGGCATGAGTGATAGATCTATCGGGTGTTGCGAGCCCCACACATGGGCCAGCGTGCGGCTGCATGTGGTGACTATGTCGTTCTGCCGGAAGGACCGGTATAAAATACGCGTTACAGGTTTGAGTGCTTCCTAGTCCATGTCACTTATTAATGTATTAGCTACACATTAACCGATCTCTTTTTCCTTATTTGCTACATACCAGGGATTTTATACTTACAAAGGTTTTACATACTCACTTACACATGAACTCGCTCAACATTTTTGTTGATTTTTCCAACTTACATGTATTTCAGGGAACTAAGGATCTGGCACGGTATGCTACGTTTTCACGTTGCGTAGAGTTATGGGATCATCCGAGTTTAGGGGTTGTGGCTTTTACCTGGACGAGTCACAGTTCCTAAACTACGTCTATCTTAAGTTTGTGGTTGTGTCTTTCAAACAATGTTTTTATGTTATTAAGTTGTAATTTCCGTTGCATGTGTCAACGCCTTAAGTCAATGTGTGGTATTTTACTTAAATCAATGGATGATCTGCATGGTTTTATTTTCATATAGCTTTGTTATGATTAAGCTATGGTATTAAGAAGTCACACCAAATAAACCCACGCTTCCGCAAAGCCAGGGTGTGACAACTTGGTATCAGAGCTCTGATCATAGCGAACTAGGATTCCTTCTCGAGTCTAGACTATGATCACTAGGGACTATGATCACTAGGGCTCTCACGAAAACATTTTTACACTGCATACCACTTAAGTCCAGATCCAAAACTTTTTACAAACAAATGTTGAGCACAGATTTATAGGCTCAGTCTGGGAGGTTGAGGCTCGGTCTGGGAGGCTGAGGTAGTTGGCTAGTGGGACTAGGAAGAGCAGTCTGGGAGGCTGGGAGGCTAGTGGGACTAGGAAGAGCAGTCTGGGAGGCTAGTGGGACTAGGAAGAGCAGTCTGAGAGGCTGAGAGAATTTGGCTAGTGGGACTAGGAAAATCAGTCTGAGAGGCTGAGAGAATTTGACTAGTGGGACTAGGAAGAGCAGTCTGAGAGGCTGGGAGAATTTGGCTAGTGGGACTAGGAAGAGCAGTCTGAGAGGCTGGGAGGCTAGTGGGACTAGGAGAATTATTTGATTGCTTATTGGTGACTAATATGTTTATCTGACTATATGATTGATTGTTGTACGTATGTGTGTTTGTGTTACAAAAAGTCATGCCTTCATCAGATACTGGAGAGTCGGACACTACAGATCCCACGACCATAGTATCAGGCGACATAGTTTCATCGGAGCACGAGGTGTACACTTCCGATACGACCAACACAGATGAGGACGACTTTCAGCCCTTTGCCCTGCCCGATGTCGTAGCAGAGCCTGCTGATGGCCATCTTGTTGGGGAGTTGCCACTCGCGGTGATCCCTGCTCCTGTGCCCCTTGCCGCTTATCCCGTTGTTGATATGCGCCCCCCGACGTTGTCTCTGACGACGATGTCGATCTATTAGAGGAGGACCCACTTGACTCGGTCCGCAAAGCCACGCTTCCGCAAAGCCAGGGTGTGACAATGACTCGGTCCTCATCTGGTAGATTTGACAAATCTCTTACGAGAAAATCCATGTCTTTTTGGATTTGTTTCTCCATTCTCATTGTTGGTCTTTTTCCATAACGGAGATTATTTTGTTGAGACTTGCCTCGAAGTCGCTCAACTTTGACGGGCCATCCGATGGCGTTGTAGAAGACTTTCCACGTGCCGTTGCCTTACTTTTATCCCTACTAGTTGGTGGAGGCAGCTCTTCTGGTTCTTCAAATTCGTCAACATCGTCGTTTAGATTAATTATTGTACGAGCATCGGACCCTGATGGTTCGGTGGTGGATGTCGATTTGGACCGTTTAGATCTAGGACGGATTGGGTCGAATGGTGGTACAAAATGCCCCCTTTAATTCTCTCGGTGTGGTCGTATAGCGCCCCAGGGCGCTATAGAGGCTGAGTTGGCCTGGATGGCGCCCCCACACCTTCCGGTCTAAGTGACTACTAATATCAATTTACAAAACTAATTTCTTGACAACTTCATTAAAAATAAGTACATGAACAAGATTACCAAGTTCTAAGAGCATTTTACCATTAGAATCGAGAAAGATAATCAGTGCGATATGATCTTAAGGTGATTGCAAGTCTTTAATCAATGCCTTTGATATACCATCAGATCAATAGTCCCTATTATTCATATATGAAAATAGAACCATTATAAACAATTTTTTTTTTTTTTGTAAATATAGAGTTTCCATATTATTAAAACTCTAAAAATATAGGGTCACTGTCCCAATCATTACCCTATTCTCTTCTTTTTTTTTAAAACAATAACCATCTAAATCGAACAATCATGGCTGCTCTACAAAAGGAATCGTATACTGATTTCTTATTAAAAACACTTTGAAACTCATTGTTGGTTAGGCCATCCCTCAACAACCGTCCTATGCAAATGAGACCTGGCATCTCTATTCCCGATAACTTCCATTATGAGTCATGCCAGATCGGTAAACATACTCGACGTCCTTATCCCCCAAAAGTGTCAAGCCGAACCATTTTCATATTTGAACTTGTCTCTTCTGATGTATGGGGTCCATGTCCAGTTAAGATTACATTGGGCTTTCAATATTTTGTTACTTTCATTGATGATTATTCTCGTGCTACATGGGTTTACCTATTGAAATCCTACAGTGAACTCAACTCGATCTTTCGTGAATTCTATGCATATATCAAGACCCAATTCAAAACATCTATTCAAACCTTACGCACTGATAATGCTAAAGAATATTTGTCCACCGATTTCTCTACATATCTCAAAACACAAGGTATAACCTTGTTGACTTTATAAAATGTCAACATTTGATAGGTAAAGCGATAATAAAAGTAAGAAATTCAATCTGCTGCAAGAAGCTGAAATATATCTAATGTATCACCTAAAACCTCGATCGATGGTTGGGTCGTCTTCTATTCTGTCACCTGCACAGTGAAACACACCGTGACTCGCAACAAGGAGAATGGGGTGGGGGTTGCTCCTTGTTACCACCCTCCGACGTGAGAATAAGTATTTGCTTTGGAAGCAAGATGAGTGTTAAGTAGTAATTCTGAGTGAGCAGATTAGCATTATCTCAAACCTGTTTCGAAGTGGGTATTTATAGCCGAAGAGTGAAGGAGAAGGGCCAATGGGCCGCTCGATGAGCCTAGGGCCTGACTGACAACTTGCAGCTTTTCGTAGACTTGACAGGAGCATAGGTCACGGAGGTGTTAGGCGCACGAGGAGGTGTCGCCACGTGTCCTGTTGTACCAATTGCACGAAGGAACACCCGCCGCGTGGCCTGCTGGGGTTGTCGGTCTGTCCATCAGCTTTTATGTAACTGGGCTGGGCAGTTGCGTATTGGACGGTCAGCTGAATGCTATTGTCAGTGCCCAGGCATACCACTTGTTGGTTGGTCACAGAAGTCAAAGTGACAGCTCCACTTGTATAACAATAGGATGCGGGCTTGCGCAGCCTCGCCACATGCGGTAAATTATGCACATATAGGTCAACACATTTGTACATCACTCTACACTTCATTCGTCGTCCCGCGCGCACCCGCGTAGGATCGCAACATGGAAATGTGTTTGACAGAAAGTGAATGTAGTAAATACAATCGTCTTTAGTAGCAATCACCGCATTCCGTGTATGTTGCTGAAAACAACCATTTCATACACAAGGTGAGATTCTCATCTTTACCCGAGTGGGAAAACAAATCGGGTTCACGCGTTCCCGCACAAACTGAGGCAAGTTCTTTGTGGATTGGGACAATAAGCCGGGTGATGGTCACTCGCACCCAATCCTGGTGCGAGATTTGGGACCATACCCCTTCACAACCCATGGGCTTGCATGCACCTAAATCCTAACAAAACAACTCTAAAACAGGCATCTTTTGACTCTTTTCTAAACTCAGCCACCACCTTACATAGCTCACGAAAATCGATCCGCGTTGCGTCCACCACAAGCAATATAAAGCCCGGTTGAGTGGGCCGATTACTCGGGCCTAGGATACATTTGTCCCATCCTAAAGGAACCTCCTTCTGGCTCCTACCGGGCCTAGTCAAATACCCGAAACTTAAATATAAATAAGAGCCCAGAGAACATACTTTACTCGCAGACTGTCTAAACTCCTTGAGAGTTTCCGAAAGCTATCTGACGGTTTTCCATACAAGAAATTTAACCCCGTGTGCGCGTATAAACTTCTGTGACAGTTTACGTCTTTCGTCGTTGCTAATGAAGAAAACCACCGTAATAGAGTTACAATCTTTTCACACTAATCTTTGTACCACCATGCTAGAGTTACAATGTATGATCTTCTTTCTCAATACCTCGAAAACATATTATTTTATTAAACCCGAAGTTGGTGCGAGTTAGCACTAGTATCAGATAAAAATCAAAATCTGAAAAACCCTAGCTTGCATCTCGATGTTGATCGATCTCATTCATTCGTTCTCTGCTTCAGGTTAGTATCTATACATTCATACGCAATAATATCATCTTCAGTTCATATATATATATATATATATATATATATATATATATATATATATACACGTTCCCCTTATTAATTCCTTCGAGTAGAACAATGAATGTTAAGCACCTGTTATCAAGATTAACAATCAGAAGATATGTATCGAAGCTTAAAACCAGAGAAATTTGCACCAGTAGTCACATTTACACAGCTCATGATCTGTTTAGAAATCCGATGAAATATTCAGTAGATATATTCACTCTACTGTGTTTAGGGGTGGTGCAAAAGGTGTGGAATCTGTTTCCATAGGATGAGGTTGTTATGAAGGAGTTTTCGTGTGGATAATGAGGGGGAAGCTTAGTGCGGTGTATAGAAAGAGATTGATGTTATGCTGCAAATAATCGTCGGGAAGGTTGTTGCGGAAATGGAAGGGGATCGTCTTGATCGTTTTATTGACACGTCGGTTCAAGAGGATTTGTGGACGATAGTTGGTATAAGTTTAGGTTATTTTAAAAGGTGCGCCTGAGGCACGGGTCAAAACTGGGGTCTGTGGGAGGCTTTTGTGTAAAAGAAACCAAAGGGATAAACAAACATATAATGAATTGTTCAAGGTTTAAAGTACGGAATCGTGTCTCCAGGCGTTTTCCCTTTGCCTCACGCCTCGAGGCAGAATTAAAAAATAAATATAAAAATTATACATCTCATGAAAATAAAATACTAACTAATTTCATCATCAAAAACATCCATTGTTTAAAAAAACGGTTGAGGCGTGCGCCACAAGGCGAAACGCTCAGGGGTTTTTTTTGTATGTGCGCCTCATAAGGCTGAGGCGCTAAGAAAAGCTGCGCCTCAGGAAGTTTTGTTGTTTGTTTTTGACTTTTTGTGTCAATTTCACGCATTTCATGTCTTTTTATGTGTTTTTTTGATGTTTTTGATGAAATTAGGTAGTATTTTGTTTTTCATATGTATAGCAAGGCAGGCAACCTAAATCTTGCAAGAGAGGCTTTTGAAAGCTTGAGAAGCCAAGGCTTCCAACCAGACATTAAAATTTACAGCTCAATGATCATGGCTTATGTTAATGTCGATGATCCCAAGTCAGCGGATTTTCTATTGAGAGAATTATTGGACTCAAAGAAGTTCAAACCATCTGAAGATCTGTTTTTAGCGCTAATTAGATCATATGCTCTCAACGCCGACGCAACTGGAGCCACCCGGATTTTGAACATTATGGAGTTTGCTGGTTATCAAGCGGGTCTCAAGGCAAACACGTATCTAGTCGAGGCGTACAGTCGAACGGGCAATCCAGATGAAGCAAGGAAGCATTTTGATGAGATAATGAAACTTGGAAACAAACCCGATGACAAGATTATTGCTAGAATGATTGCAGCTTATGCTTTTAAGAATACACTGGATAAAGCGTTGCAACTTTTACTTAAGCTTGAAAAAGATGGAATCGAGTACGGTCTTGCCACTTACTCTGTGCTTATTGATTGGCTCAGGAAATTGCAGCTGATTGATGAAGCTGAAGATTTATTGGGAAAGTTTACTGAAAAAGGCATTGTTTCTCCTTCACTTGATGTTCATATAAGTCTCTGTGATATGTATGCTCGGGCTCGGGTAGAAAAGAAGACCCTTGAAGCCCTTGGGGTTGTCGAGGCTAATAAGGACAAGTTAACGCAGGGAGAATTTGAGCGAGTTATAAATGCTCTTATACATCGTGGATTTAAGCAGAATGGCGAGAGAATGCATCGCTTGATGACCGCTCGGGGGTTTACTGCATCCGAGGGGCTGAATGTGACCTTAAAAGCTTCTCAAGTATTCCATCGACCCAGCTCACTTCTCAAGTAACTTCTTTTTTTATTATTATTTTTTTAAATTATGCTGCTGATTGTCGGTCATACTTGCATGAGGAATTTTGTTAGAACTAAGCTTAGGTTCATATGGGAAATTGGTTATAACCTTGCACCTCATTTTGCTACATCTCTGCTCTTTGTTCTTAATATATCCTTGTGTTTTTAATAACGACAATTAGCGTTTAGATCTGTTTAAAGTGTTTTTTTTATTTTAGTTACCCGTTTGCTCTAGATGCCAAAATAATGTAGGAAGTCAAAAAATAGGTGCAGATCCATTTTTAGGATTGAACCGAACATATGGTATTTTTAGTTGCATTCCAACTATGTACACACATCAATATATTTGGGCTTTTATTTTTGTTTTTCTAGTAAAAAGACACCTCAGCAAATTTTATTAACGAGAAAAATTATAGAAAGACTCTGGGCCTTCCCGAAACCTACTGGCAATAGGTTCCTGGAACCACAAGGAGAAAGCAGAACCAAAGCCAAAAAGCGAGTATCGGTTTAAACACAATGATTACTGATAGCCTGAAACAGAGCTAAAACTGACTGGGATTTGTAAAGCAACACTGTTTTGAGTTTTGACCAGACCCGTTTTGAGTTCTGACTCAATGAATCGTTTTTTGCCCCAAGTGAAGAATATTCTTGGATCCTGTTTTTAAGCAACTGCACCATGACTACTACTGCCTTGTCATGAACCGAGATATTTATAACTTAGGAACAAATAATAAACGCTCAAATATGAATTAATGAAGCAAGGTCAAAAAATATGAGTAAATCTTGTTGTAACCAACAAAGAATAAAGACTACCTGAGCTATATGTCAAAACTCAAGTATGTACAAGCTACAAATAAATATCAAGTTCAAGATTAATTTCTACTATGAAGATCTTCAATCACTTTCAACAACTTGTGCTCATTTAATGGTTTGGAAACATGACTATCGATTCCCTTTACGAACGTGTTTAATTCTTCGCCTTCTCCATGCGCAGATAAACCGATGATGGGGATGTGTACACCATACTCTTTCTCCATTTGTCGTATCTGCCTCGTTGCTTCACAGCCGTCCATCACAGGCATCTGTAAAATCATAAGCGTTATCATCTAATACATCTAGATATAACAAAAAAAAGTTTAACACAATACAAGGTTTGGTAATGGGTCAACCAAGACCCTTTTTCAGTATGCGAGTCAAATACAGTTGGGTTGACCGTAAACACTTTTTTTTTTCTCTTAAAAAAAGTAAAAAAGTTACCTGGCAATCCATTAAGATATAGTCATATGGAAGAATATGTGAAGCTCCAAGATCTTTTTGATCAGTCAACCCTTTGGAGACAAAAGTCAACGCTTCTTTCCCATTCGTACACGTGTCGAATATCACACCATTCTTCAAAAAGATCCTCTTGGCAATCATCTGTTGCATAGAGTTATCCTCAACTAGCAACACTTTCTTCCCTCTCAATGGGCTCTTGTTTGGTGAAATCCTAGTGATTTCTTGTACTTCCACTTGTCTTTCGGGTGTATGCGGGTTCCCACGTGGCGGCGTGCAGGGGAACTTACTTCTAAACTCCGGTAAAAGATCGATCAACGAGTATAACCTGGACCCATGAAGTGGCATTGGTATGATGACATCCGACGGTGGGAGTTGCTTCTCATCCAACCCATGGGCTTGCATGCACCTAAATCCTAACCAAACAACTCTAAAACAAGCATCTTTTGACTCTTTTCTACACTCAGCCACCACCTTACATAGCTCACGAAAATTGGCCCGCGTTGTGTCCACCACAAGTAATATAAAGCCTGTTTGAGTGGCCGGATTACTCGTTCGGGCCTGTGACGCATCTGTCCCATCCAATACACTTAAAGGAACCTCCTTATTTGGGCTCCTACCGGGCCTTGTCAAATACCCGAAACTTAAATTTATATAAGAACCTGGAGAGCATACTTTACTCGCGGACTGTCTAAACTCCTTGAGTGTTTCCGAAAGCTCTCCAACAGTTTTCGCTACAAGAACTTTAACCCCTCTAGCACGTATAAACTTCTGTGACACTTTACGTCTTTCGTCGCTGCTAATGAAAAGAACAACTGTACTGGAGTTGTAATCTCTTCGTTTGGGGCTACAGAAGGGGGTGTTTGACCCGGTGTTTGACCCTGAGGACATGTTGACCTTTTCTTCATCACTAATTACATGTTGATCAGATCGGATAACCTTAAAAACAACATGAAACCTGAAACATGTCCCCTTTTCTCCTGGGTCTTTGTCAACTATGCTTATTTCTCCACCCATCAATCTTACCTGTATATAAGTTTTAAAATCAAATCTTTTTGGCGCAAAAATGATATAATATAAGGATGAAATATGGGGTGTAAATTTCTGACACAACACGAATCTAACACAAAATTTGCGGGTTTGGGTTTACCCTAAATGGGTTCGGTTTAGTTTCGAGTCGAACTCACAGACACGTTTAGCTAAACGGGTCGTGTCTGTGTCAACCCGATGGGTTCACTGTCACGGGTTGCCCACTTAACCCATTTTTTTGTGTTACCCATCAATCTTACCTATATGTGTGTGTGCGCGGGCGCATAAACTTAGAATTTTAAAGTATTAATGTGTAAAAAATTAAAGAGGATTATTTTTCGGGTTAAACGGGTTGTGTTTATGCAACCAACAAATACACATGTCGTGTTTGTGCTGACCCGGACCGGTGAATACACCTCTCGTGTCCGGGTTCATGTGTGTGACTATATACCCGCAAATTTAGAATTTTAAAGTATCGAGATATAAAAAAAATAAAAAAATCTCAGGGTTAACGGGTCGTGTTCGGGTTCATGCATGTCACACGATTTTTAGGTTCATGTCGGGTTCAACCCACCAACCAGCAAACACGACCCGCTAAGCAGCCGTAAACGAAACATTACCAGAGATTGAACAATGGCGAGCCCTAATCCAGTGCCTTCAAATTCATGTTCAGTTTCTTTAACCTGCACATAATTTTCAAAAATAGAAGCTTGTTTCTCTTTTGCAATACCCTTTCCAGTATCATTAACCTCAAACACAAACTCCATGCAGTTACTATCACCAACAACTTCATCAACTGCTTCAACATCACCACCACACTTGTCATTACTTCTACAAAACAAACACGGCCGCCATCGTTGAAACCGATCATGATCCGAAGCAGTTATCGAGCTCTGCACATTCTGGCTCATTGCACGAGCCCGAACACGAACAGAAACATGACCCTCTGATGTGAACTTGATTGCATTGCTTAATAAGTTTGATAATATTTGTTTAAGCCTGCGTTCATCACCTTTGACTTGTGAATATTTGGTCAACAGATCATCTTGTACGTCTAGAATCACATCAACTTCCTTTTTTATTCCAACTGGATAGAATAAGTCAACTACACCCTCAAGAACTTTGACCAGGTCAAAGGGTTTTTCTTCTAGCTCCATCTTGCCTGCTTCTATTTTACTTGTGTCAAGAATAGAGTTCAGTAAACCTGCAACAACTTCGTGGTTAGTTAAACGTTATTTACGCGTTGTATAATTTGAGTAGACTTAGATTGGTCCGTTGTGTAATTTGAGTTGATTCAGATCGCCCGCTGGGTTTAAAAAAGCGCGAAGAGCACAAAATCAACAAGGTCTAAAATCAAAGCGCAAATCGCAAAAGCGGAGGGCCTTTCGTACGTGAGACGCAAGGTGCTTATATACACAAATATATTTATATATCCTATAGGTTTTAGCATCCCTAACCCAAAATATAGTTATAAATAAAGGTTTATATATGATTTAATGTAAAAATCACTTAAATGCACAACCATTTTAGCTACATGTATAACAATTTAATGCACAAAAACACGTACAAGAAGCACGCGCCTCAGTGAGATTGTTTTTCCAAAAAAGCTCGCTTTTTGTGCTGAGCTTGCCTTATGTCACACAAGGCGCAGCTCTTTGCGCCTAGGGTCGCTTTGCATTTAAGCGCGCCTTTTTAAACCAAGATTGCCCGTCATGTAATTTTCGTTGATCTAAATGGACCCGTTTGCAAAACCTCAAATCACTTACCCTGAAGATATTTTGTAGAAGATTGAACAATTCTCAAGTCTGTGGCTAACTCGGATCCTTGATGATTCTCATTGATCGACATCTCTACTGATCCGCTAATCGCTGCTAGCGAAGCACGAATATCATGGCTAGCAGTTTCAAATGCAACACTTTGATTCTTGCTTTTTCTCTCTAATTGTTGTGTTTTTTCCTTTTGTTTGACAAGAGCAGCTGTTAAACACATTTCTTTTCTTGCCAACTTCACTGTTAACACCATGGAAATAGCGACTGCGAGAATCATTAGCGATGAAAGCACCGACACGATAACTAGATTCAGATGCATCCTGCTTTGCACTTCATCATATGGTAAGGCTAACACATACACCTGGAAAAATGCCATATTAATGTGAAGAAGTCAACTAAATGCAAGTTACATATATAGTAAAGAGCTTTAGTCTTATATCAGTTTCTACTAGTTACACCTTCATTGCTTAATTTAAAAAAAGATCTTACTTTTTATTCAAATTTTTTTTCTGTTTTTGATTTACAACTTTTAATATTTATATAAATTCAAATACATTGTTGAGATTCATTTATTTCTGAGCTTGGTGCAAATTGTATTACAAGCTGATATGTGTTGAATATAATTTATGTGGCTCAATTTGTGATTGATTTTTTTTATCAAGATGTTAAAAATAAATATAGTGTAATGGCAATTCGAATTTAGATAAAATATTGTTATGTCAAAATTCAAAGAGAAAAAAATGTATACTTTATGTGATATTATAAAGAGTTAACTGTCATTTTCGTCTTTGTGGTTTGTTCACTTTGCCATTTCAAGCTAATTATAAAAAATACACCAGTTTCCTCCCTGACATAATGGAGACGTGCCATTTCAATCCAAAATTAAAACTCAGTTAAGTCAGACAGGTTAAATGAAGAGTATTATTGTCAATTCATAATATAAGTTGAAAATAAAAGATATATGTATTGACAATAATACCCTTCATTTAACCTGTCTGACTTAACAGGGTTTTAATTTTTGGACTGAAGTGACACGTTTACAGTATGTCAAGGAGGAAACTGGTGCATTTTTAAAAATTGGACTCAAATAGCAAAAATAAACAAACCACGGGTACGAAAATGACAGTTAACTCTCTATTATAAGAGTTACATATATCCAAGTTGAAGTACAATATCTTCGTCAAATTACTTTAAATATATATATATTTTTAAAAGTTTAAGCCTTTTTTTGCATATGCAATAGCGTGCGTTACGCCAAAATCACATCAATGTTTGTTACTTATCTATGCAGTTAAGGCTACAAATAAAAACGAATGAAAAATTCTATAAGAAACATAAATCATACCGTTTGCATTCCAATGATGTCAAGTGAGGAGGGGTATAACACATACTTTGTTCCCGAAACTTCGAAAACATAAGTTTTCCGCGTTTCATAATTAAGTCGTAATGTTGTTCTGTCTCCGTTTGCTTTTAAAATCTGGAAAGATACCGTCGCATTTTCTTCATAAACAATACGCGTGTTTGGGATCCCATCACTTACAACTTTCCCATCCTTTGTAGCCAAATACAAACCACCACCAAACGGTTTAATGCCCGAAAACACATCTAACAACCATTGGAAGTCAAACCCGAGCGAGACAACTCCAGTTTTATCCACGCGAGCTATGTTCAAGACAAGAGGATGTTTTTCATCAGTCCATGAGTTACCTAATAAAGCGGATCCATTTGTCGTGTTCAATGCGTGTTGTAACCATGTTTCATTAGCCAAAGTAGGAAACACTACAACTTCTCCAAATAAGTTCCCGGTGTGGGAATCAACACGCTGAGTGTACCATGGATAATTAATTCGCGCATTTGGATGTCTAGAAAGTGAAGTATTTGAATAGACCGCAAAGATTTGTTGGTCCGCTTGCGAGTATAATGCAAAGAACAAACCATCTTTTCTGATGTACGAAATTTGTGACACTCGCGGGATTGTTAGGAGTGCTTGAAATAATATAGGAGCCACCTTTGATCAAAAGGATACAAGATTACATTTTAGTGATTGTTTCTTGAGAGTAAAGATGTCTAAGTTTACCCATTTATACGCAATGGGCCGACATATCACGTAGGTAAAGTGTTTATAGCTATAATGTGGTGGTCCATTGGCAAATGCAAAACCTTTAAAAACACTTCGGTTAGGAAGGGAAAGGTCTTCGGTTCAAGTCCCACAAATGACAGAGGATTAAAGAAATTAACCGTTCAAAAAAAAGGTAAAGTGTTTATCTTTAAATGGAATGTTGTAAAATGAGAAATACATTTTTAGTTTGATGAATACATAGCAATTTCACTTTCTTTAAACTTTAATGTATTTTTATTTTTTTCAACTAGACAACTTTCGTGTTCCCTACCAACATTTCTAGTAGTGTATATGTGTTTTTAATTTTTTAACATAAAATTTTGATTTTCATGTCATATTTGATATTTAAAAAAATATATATAAACAATTTGGTTTTTTTTTTTATCTATATGTGGATATAAATTTTATGGAAAACCGAGTTGTAATATTTTTTTTATTATGAGACAAAAAAAAAGATACTTTATTTAGATACAACTTAATTTTTAATAAAATTTATATATATCTTTTTTTAACAGCAAATTTCTTTTATTCTATTCGTCTTTGTGATTTGAACCCAAAATCTTCTCCTACCAAGGTATTTAAAGGGTTTGTCTTTGCTAATGGACCACCGCCCCATCATTAAAAAAAATATTTATATGTAAACATAAATATAAAAGACATGCATTTAAACCTTTTTAAAACATTAAATAGTACATATTGTAATGTACATTTAATGATAATGAAAATGAAAAAAAAGAACATAATAAAGTTCACACATTCTAAATTTATCAAATTTAAAGTCTAAGACGAATAAGCCTAGGGTGTTAAACGGGTTGTGTTTGTAGGTTGGTAGGTCTAACCTGTCATAAACCTGAAAATTTAACACGGACCTAAACCTGAAAACCTTGTTAAATATGTGAACTTGAACACCACACAAATATTCACGGGTTGGCCCGATTTTTTTCACATATTAATACTCCAAATGTACATTTTTACAACAAAAATAATACAAACATATATAAAACAATTACATTTTAAATATAAAACTTTATGTTAATTTCTCTTATAAGTTTTAGATTTTCAAATAGAATTTAATTTATAACATAAAGCCCATATTAAGAAAAGAAAAGGACTAATGGGTCAACCCGTGAACCGACGTGTTGACACAACCCAACCCATTTAGCTAAATGGGTTCACGGGTTCAACTCCAAACTGACCCAAACATGTTTATACTAAAGTCCAAACCCATAAATTTCATGTCAGGTTCATAGAATGTTAAAAATTCAGAGCCTTAATTAACAAACTCATAATTCAATCTTTTTTAAAAAGGTAACTTGTTAAGAAAAAGTGATTAATCTAAATGTTATTCAAGCTCCGTTATCTAATAAATGGGAAAAGGCAAGCAAACCTTAGATTGGATATGAGAGAACGTGACATCGGTTTTACCAAGTGATGTGGTTACAATTTTGGCTAAGTTGGTTGCCGATGAGTTCATTAGAAGCAATGTAGTTGTGGCCTTTTGTATAACCGACCATATTTCTTGATGAGTTTTATTTGTCATTAAAACGACTTTCTTTTCATCTTTGAAATTTGCAACCCAAAATGGGACCAATAAGCAAATAATCAGCAGCCCTATAAGTGACTGCAACAATATATATAATTAAGAGAGTTAAACTTCTTTGCTAAAAACAACTACTTGAACAAGATTACAAATTCTAAGAGCAAGCAACTTACCGATAGAATCCAAAAAAATAATCGTCGCGATGTGATCATCTTATGGTGATTGTAAGAAGACTATAACCAATGGTGAAACCTGCAATCACAAAGTTAGTTCCAAGATTTGCGAGAGAACTTTAGAGATGAAAACTAAGTTTTTATGGTAAAATAAATTGGGAAAAAGATTTTGTAATTGGAAAATAATCATTTAGTTTAATAATACTAATAAGATCATTAATGATAATTATTATTCTTGGTAAATTATATTGATATTTGGAAGGGAAAATGTTTAAAGTCATGATCACACTACAATTCACTTGCCTTGTTCATTCCAAGCATATCGAGTGTATTACATTAATATGATATATTGCAATCAATGCTATTTTTTTAGCATTAACATACTACAAGTTGTTTGGTTGAGTTTTAAGACATGTGCTCTGATGGGATTAAAATGTGGGCAAATCTACGAGTTAGGATGGGATAAGAACGCTGACGAATCTATTCGATGGGATTAGATGCGGCCGGATCTATGTGTTGGTTCGGATGAGATGTGTGCGGATCTATGTGTTAAGTTGGGATGAGAAGAAGCATTCTACAAAAGTGAGAAGAACTCCATCCATCCCCATATAACACTCCTAATTTATTTGCTAGTCTATAAATATTTCTCATCGTTTTACACAATTACCACTTACAAGAAATATATCTCTACTAGTATAATGAAAATATATAATTTAATCCATTGACGTTTTTTTATATTTTACCACACTTGACTTTACATAAACATTAAATATTTAAAACAGCATGTTGACTTTATACATAAACATTAAATGTTTAAAACATGTTGACTTTATTTTTGTATCAAGAAGGTAATAAAACTTTTATAATCTTTATAATATTTTGTGATAATCCTCTACCAATAAAAGCATGCAGTCTCCTAATAAATGGTGTATAGCATACTAATATATAAATAAATATATTTTATTTATCAATAAATGGCTTGTAGACTAGCTTACGAGTAGCCCGTTGACATTAATATGATCATTGAACTCTATCAACATATCTCATTCATATAATTTCAATTTTCATATTATGGTAAAATAAGAAAAGGTGGGAAAAAAAAACAATAGAATTTACCTCAAATTCTTCTTTGATAATCTATTATTCCTTTGCTATTCTTTTCGAACGATCTATAAACATAGAATTTCACAGTCAAGTTCTATACAAATACTATTGTATCTCACAAAAGTGAGTTAGAGTATCTTCTTATGCATAATTATGACAATAACTAATGATTTAATAGTATCCATTATTATTATTTATTCGGTTAGTAGTCACAAATAATAATTTCCTAAACAACTCGACCAATTATAAAGAAAACGTGTTTCTATTGTTTCTAGCCTCCATAAAATACACTTTCAAGGTTTTCACGCTTCTTTCAATTTTATCAGAATGAGATGATAAGACATCAATATATTTATCTCCATCATAATAAGCGATTTCAATCAACCCATATCTATTTCGACATAAAACCCGACCTTTTTTTTTTTAATCTAAAACCGTAATGATTAGTAATCTGAACAAACTTGAAACTCAACCAATCTACTCCATCCAAAACGATATTTTACAACTTAAACAAGGATTACCTTAAATGCATCGAAATCGCCACCTTGTCGCCATTGAAATCACCGGCCACCTTGTCTCCGTATGCTTCTCAACACAAATGAAGCATTGTTTTGTTAACACATAAGATGATAATATCTATATAGGTAATGGATTCTGTTATCATTGTAATGAATTCACAAACTTAATTCTTGTTTCATTTCACCCTTCATCTTCTGTAACTTTTTAATTCATATCCCTTCTATTGTGTTTATTATTTTACTTTTGAGTATCAAAATAACATCACTCATTTGTCACTTCCTAAGTTTGTCACATAGTTACAACATTACGTCTTTATTTCAATTAGTTTATGTAACATATTTTACTATGCAATTAATATATATAGTATGATATTTAATTTAATGCTTTGATATTTAACAGCTGTCATTTTTAAGAAATGGTATGTAGTTTTTATATAATAATTTGAAAATAGCAGCCAAAACTAAAACTAGAACTAAACCCCCAAGGAGCTTGCAATTCTACGATTTTTTTAAATCTTTTTAAAGATAATAATTGGTATTTCAACCACTATAATACAAAACTCCAAAAATGTAATACAAGGAAAATAATTTACAACTAATATATGGATCAAAAGGCTTCTAGGCTAACGACTCTAAGGTATTCGTTAAGGTGTAGTTCTTCCAAGTGGTGTGGGTGTAATCCATTGTGAGCGAAATTAGAGTATTTAAGGGTAAATTAGTTTCCCGTTAAAAAACAATGATTTTGGATAAAAATGTAATACTTCATAGTTTAGAATTGGAGGCAAAAGGTCAAATTCTTCTTAACCAGGATTTTTTTTACACGACCCGACTCCTTTAATGTGATTACAAAGCTTTAATTAGTGGCTTTAGTGTAAAAATTAACAGACAATCGAAAGCAGTCGAACAAAATCAAATAGATGTTTTTTTTTTGAACGGCAAATTTGGATCACTGACGGACCACTGGAGTATCATCGTGCCACCAGCGGAACCACCCGATCATATCCATCTCCACTAGGCATAATGCCTATACACCAATTCAGGAGGAAACCCAATAAATATGGGAAAAACCCCCTTGTGGGAATCGAACCCAGGACCTATTGGTCCCAAAGTCTTATCCCACCCCCAATATATCACTAGGCTATAAAGTCATGGAAAAATCAAATAGATGTAATCATCGTATTAAACCGTAAACATTCATTAAATCAAATTTAGTTATAGGATTGTACTCTTTATTGCTTTAATGACTTGAATGCAATCACCAATCTTTGTTTTGCAGTTTTTGCGTAGTTTGTCTAGAAAGAAATTAGGGTTTATGTGGGGTTTAGTATGGTGATAAAATGGGATGATTTTGGCAAATTTTCTTTGAGTTATTCTCTTACCAAATTGAGTTTCATCACAAAATCCAGGTTTTACGTATTGGCAACAGGCCCATGTGGCTTGTTTTATTTTAAAATGTTATTTAATAGTCTTTTCTATTCCATTCCCACTCATTAGACATGAGAAGTTAAGTAAATTGTGGTGGTAAAGTTTCTTCTCTCTAAAATTACAAGGTGTATGTAGAAATATATTTTAGTAGTATGTTAGTTTGCTGTTAAAAAGGTAAAAATATATTTCAATAGTGACAATAACAAGAAGGGTTGTTCTTTTGCCAAGGGATCGATCACTATATCGAAGACTCCAGACTTTCGGTTTATGACGCAATTGGCATTCTCCAAAAGGTCGTCATATTGCATGTATTTTATAGACTTTAATTTCTTTGGTCTACTTAAATTGTTCCTTCTTTAGACATTCCATGATCGGGGAAACAAATGTTGTTGAAGTTACGAATGGATCATTTGCGCAAACCCTAGTAATTTCTTAACAGACCCGTTGGAAGGGAGATCTACCCTTCGACCAGCCGACATTCTGGTCTTTGGATGGGTAGGGGGAAAACACGCCTGTGTGGATTTAACAGGGGTTTCCCCGCTTGTGGGCTTAGGGAGTAGTGCTTTCACAGTGGGCCAGGCTGCTTCAGGTAAAGTGATCAAGCATGAGAAAGCGTGCCTTGACAACCAGCACGTGTTTATCCCATTTGCTTTTGATACTTTTGGTTTTCTGGCCCTAGAGGCCGTGGACCTACTTAGTCGAGTTCAAAGGGTCATGCATAGTAATGTTATGACCCCGAGATCTATGAACGTAGTTTTTAAAAGGCTTAGTTTTGCTATTCAAAAAGGGGTAGCGGTGCAACTTGTTGCCCGTTTACCTATTATCTCGATGTAAATTCTTCGATTACATTGTATATAACTTAGTTGTTAAAATGAAGATTTGGCCTAGTAATTATACTTGGAGAAGAGAAGACTATTCTTAGATTGCTTGGACTTTGTCCACATGTATTCCTATAGCACTCACAAATCACAATATAGCCAAGAAAGTGAACATGATTTGTTAGAAAAAACTATATTTCTTCAACTCACCATATAACTCCATATCTTGGAGTGTAGACAAGATAATGTGTAAGCGATTAACGTTCTCTTTCTCGGTATAACTATAAATTAGGATATCATCAAATTAGTGTTTTGCTTAGAACTAGTAACATTCTAAATTATTTGGGTTATAATTATTCGAACACTAATAGTCATATAAATTTATTTGTTAGTTATATATAAACACACATTTTATCATTTATTTAAACATATGTTAAGTCATGCCTAGCTGTTCTTACAAGAAAAAGTTAAGCTCTCATACCATAAGTTTCAAACCCGGAATAGGCTGATCTTTCACATTTCTAAAAATCATAATAAAAAGTCGATAAAATTTCTAAAAGTCGCAATATATACCTCAAGTAAAAGTCTTTTACAATTTACTGTATATTAATCAAAATTAGGGAACATGCAACGATTAGTATAATTAGTACACGACATATTACATGCAAAACAATACAAATATAATGACATGTGAAAAATAGAATCACAGAATAACATAATACTATCAACTAAAAAGAAATGTCGAATCATAATATTAAAAACACAACTAGAACGACACGTTTCCAACAAAAATTAACTACAAAAAATTGGTCGGAGATTCTGACAATTTTCCGACTAAAGGAGAGAAAAATGACAAAATAAATCTTTGTCAGAAATTCTTTGGAAATTTCCGACTATTTTCCAACAAAATGTAATTATTTTTTTAATTAATATTTATATTATTTATATTATTATTATTATTATTATTATTATTATTATTATTATTATTTTATTTTCAACTTTATCATTTTAATATTATGTTTAACTTAATTTTTTTTAATGTTGTGTTGTATTACTATTAACTTTAATTATTTATTATTGTTATTTATATGTGTATGTATTATTTATATGTATGTATGTATATGTGTCTTGGCGTAGATTAAAACACATACAAGGGTATTTATAAAATGAGAAAAGTGTGGTTTGAGTAATGGGTTACAATGGTGTACACGTACGTACAAGGCTATGAACACTTACTGAACGAGATTTTTTTTTCGTGTTCATTTATTAAAGATATGAATGTGTTCGCGAACACAAATAAAATTGGCATTCGCGAAGGCTAGAAATGTACGACGGAGGGAGCAGTGCTGGAACTTGAAGTCCTATTAGTGAAACGGAGGTTGATGTATTCATTCATGAACAATATAAACAGCCGAACATGAATGATCGTAAATGAACGTACGCTCATGAACACATTACCGAACGTTCACAAACACAATTGAAGGAATGAAACTTTTGTTCATATTCGTTCATTTAACTAGTCGAACGAAATTCCTTATTTATGTAGGTTCATTTACTAAACGAACGAACGTAAACGACCTTCCCACTGAACGGTTCATGAATTCTTCGCTGAAAACGTTTGATTCATTTATGTCAATGTGTATAATACTTGTTTGAAAAACACAATGTGTTTTTACATATGACCCCATAAAGTATTTCGCTATTGCGGATAAAATGAATTACATAGTTGCATATATTAGTAAATACATATATAGTATGTTACTATTATGGATAGAAAATAAAGTATGTTGCTATAATGGATATTGCATAGTTGGTCCTAATACTTTAATCATTGTAGAGTTGGTATCAGTGTTTATAATTTTTACACTCGTGTGGTTCTTATCACTAACTTATGTTAAGTTTCTCAGTTAAGTTTCAAGAGTTAGGATCCGTATTTCAAAACGGGTCGGATTTTGGGAAACCCATTTTGACGGATGTTACAGTCTCCCCTAGTTTTAGGAACTTCGTCCCGAAATTGAGAGAAAATCGTAATTGGTACTGTTTTAGTATAAACCCTAAAAGTCTTCACTAAGATAGAATCAAGGTAGGGTTTAGGTTTGATTGTGGCGGTAACGTTCTCGGTAAAGGAATCGTTCTTTGTTGCCAGAGGTGTAGAAGTGACAAGCATCATAACACGGAGATAGCTCGTATCACGACAAAGACTTACTAAGAAGTTGTAATTGGAATTTGTAATCATGATAAGGGGTTTTGAGAAAATCGAAACGTCAGAATGATATTGTTACCTATGAAATCACAAAACGAAATTATCAACACAATGTTATCCACTACATACACAGAACTTCTCATGACAATATAACAACGCCTTTGATCCTTTGACAAGTACACTTATATATAGGAAGTACCAGCGGCGTATCCACCATGTCCTTGTCAAATTTCCATTGGCCTTGTTATCAAGTCATGATTAGTTCTATGTGACTCGTCCTAAATTCTACCAAACCTAACCAAACACAACAACCAATGCTTGAGTCTTGAATCTAAAGAAAACAAGACTAAATGATGACGGTACCTCTATCTGGTGTTATAAGGAAGTGGTCAGCCTATGAAAAAGTGAGACGTTACCCACTTTCCCTAAGTTATGAAACGAGGTCCACGGTGATGTATGACGACATGAAATTTAATCGATGTAAAATGACATGATATGAATTTGTAATGAAAACAACTGGCGTATCATAGCATTAATTGCAATGATGAAATAATGTGAAATAATGTTAACTTGAAAAGTTAAAACCCAAATTGAAAACAATTGCATCTTGAATAGTCAAAACAAGAAATGAAATTGATAAAAACTTGGAATGTAGATAAAATGATATAAACGACTGGAGCCTTGAGTCTTTATGGTGGGAGAAAAGCTAGTTGGGTTGCTCGTTTGCATCGTTGTTGACCTTAGCTGGGTTTGTGTTGATGTTATAGGCTCTACCCCTTGCTGGTGGGGGTGTTGGGTTTGCCTGGTTCACCTGGTTAGCTGTGTTCACTTGGGCTTGAGCGTTGATGATGTTAACTAGCTTAGGACACATGTTTCTGAAGTGGGTAGGGTCACCACAGTTAAAGCAAGCTTGAACATAGGGAACCATGGGATAATGTGGTTGTTGATAGGGTTGGATCATGTTTTGGGCTAGAGGTGGAGCTTGGTTTTGAGGGGTACAACAAGTGTTACTCAAATGACCATAACACCCACAATTGGCACCCGGTCGGCAAGGAATAGTCAGTTGAGGGTGATAGTGGCAGTTGTTGTATTGAAGGTGAGGACCAGTGTGGGGTTTCTTGTTTGGGTAAGATGGGTTGGTGCCACTTAGGTGATTGGGAAGGCTTGAAGAGGTACGACTAGCTAGGCTTGGATCATAATGTTAGGAATCACAGTAGCTATTTGCATGGAAATTTGGGCAGCCATGCGTTTACCGGAGTTCTGGAATTAACGCAAACGAGGTTGTGAGATTTTGATAGATTTGCTAGCAGATACGCGAAAAATATAAACATATGATAAAATGGAAACGTTTGGGGTGTATTGGAAAACAATAACTCATGGTAACACTTTTAAAAGTGTTCTTAGGCTTTGCTCGTAATTGGGCCTTGCATGCCGCCATACTTCACCTTCGTAATCATGTGGGCCCCTATGATTACCGGGCTTTCGTATGGTTCGCATGTGTTAGCCTGATAAGGTACACTAAAACCCGGAGAAAATCGAGAAATATGAATGTAATGTATGAAAATCGGAGGGTATCCTTGGTTGGACACTGTGACAACTCAAAGTGGGGTTAGTTCACACGACGTTTGGTGTGGCATGCTTTGGCGTAATAGGTCCTTCGTACTCTCATCGTTAGTCCCCAGGTAGACAAACCGGTCCGTTAATTTGGATTTATACGAATGCCAATCCTAGATAGGACGTCCCGACTACCGATACTCGAACCCCTCCAGTTACTACATGCCCGTCACGTGAACTCACTTTGATGAGATTTGAAAACAAAAACAACACAAAAGTTTGAATAACACGAAATCAGTATTTGAAAAATGGAGGGAAATGTTTTCGAAAATTTATTGAAATTGAGAACTTATAAATAAGGATTTTATAAGTTTCATATGGTATGTATGTAACACATATGTAGACTTCATGACATAATTATAACACACTACATGTATCACGTAATCAAATAGCAAATAAAGTTCTTATATGCGTTTGTGTGTGAAATGAAAGAAATTTAAGTGCGTGAGCAACAACAATTCATAAGTTAAGCATAACATAAAATCACATAAGCACATAGGTCCTAGTTGACTAAAGTATAGGTTCTAAGGGTCTAATAACCTATCCTATATCCCTAAAGTCAATAGCTCTGATACCAATCTATTACACCCCGACCCGCAGCGGAATAGGTGATCGGGGCATGAGTGGGTTGATTAGAAGAGCTTATGACTTGCTATTGCGTGTTTTAAATAATCATTAATTCATAACAAATGTTTCACGAAGCAACTAATTCAAATACACGATTACAAACACAAGACATTGTTCATAACAAATAAACTACACTAATCCGTTTCTTGTTAACTAAGGCCCATCCTATGTCCAGTCTTCTCTTCGTACCTGTTCACCTGTATTATGTGTAAAAATGGTTTTTGGGTCAACAAAAGTTGGTGAGTAGATCTTTATTTATTTTTAGTTAACCTTAAAAGATTAGTTGATTTTATTTAATAAAAATTATGTAACATGCAATATTAAATGTAATAGTGACATCAATGAATAATTTATCAATCAATCCACAACAACAAGTAATGTGACAAGACATAATGAAACATAATCAGTGAAACAAATGATGCGATTCAAGCCCCGAGAGGCGAAAAGCGAAACTGCGAAACAATGAGGTGATTCCGAGTTCGCCCATGGCCGTGGGGGAACCGGTCAACCAATGGTGATCCACGCGAAACAGCGAAACAGCAACACAAAGCGGTAAACACGTAATACATGTATGTGAAACAGATAGCGAAACAATGCGATACCAATCGTGAACACATATGACATTTAAGTTTGCATGTTGGGAAAATAATATGAAACACTTATGAACACGTGACACATGATACACCCCAAAAAGTTAAAGTGACAAAAAGGGGAAAAGTAAGATCTACTTACAGTGTTTGCGTATGCAATTCCTTGTAAGATTAATCATGCGGATAGGATTTGAGAACTCGGAACAATGGGAGTTATCCTAAAACAAGAATTTGGGAGGCACTAAATAAAATAGGAAAAAAATAAAATTAATTGTATTTTATATTTATACGTAGGGTAAGACTGGTGCCATTACAGTTTCCTAGATTCAACGGATCCGGGTGAGATCAAGGATCGTCACCACTTGGAAAGTTAGAAGTTGTCCTGACGACATTCCATTACAATTTTGTTTCCTTTTATTTTTGTGAATAGTGAACCGGTTTTATAAGAATTATGTAAGTAATTTAATTGATTTTACAATTCAATTGAATTAGATGATTCATCAGGTTATACAATCCACTAATAAAACTGAATTGTTCAAAACTCAAGTTGAACAAGAAATCGTGTAATACAGTTTGTTTTTATTATTTATGTAACTAGTGTATCTATGTATAAAAAAAAAGATTATACACGAGTGGGTTTAAAGGTATACCGAAGCAAAAGTGATTTCTCGTCGCGGCTTCGGTCGTCTTCTCCGATCGTCTCCTACGGCTAGTAACAAGTTATTTGAGAGAGATTTCTGGGGTAGTATTTGGCTCGTGGGGGGGATTTAACAAGGTGTAATTAATTCTTGTTTTGAAAGTTGTTAAAGTTTCCAAAAAAAAAAATCGATGATGTATGGGAGGTGAACCACGTCCAAAAACAGAAACGCGGAAAAGAAATTAATCTCGAACAATCAGCATGCATTCCTTGTTTACTAATTGAAGCTTGGCGGCAATATCTTTTTTTTTTAAATGAAGAAGCTTTGCTAGATGATTGATAATTGAATTAGGATAAATCCTTCAACGGTTGTTTATTTCGTGAAAATTTTTCGGAGTTTCAAGAGTTAGAATCCGTATTTCAAAACGGGTCGGATTTTGGGAAACCCATTTTGACAGATGTTACAAAGATGGACCCACTCTCATCTTCTTCCTCCTATCTCTCTCTAAAAAAAAAACCCTACCACCACCTCCTCCTCCACCGTCGCCTTCATGCTAGTAGAGAACTCAAGCATTAGACAATTAGTTATTTTCAAATAAAGTATGAGAAAAATACCCACAAATAAGTGTCACCTTACATTCTTTCCTATATATATAATAATGTACTCGTAGAGTTTGATACCTACTGAGCAGATCAACACAAGTTCATTGTTACTAACTATTAAACACAACCAATCAACTTCATAATCATATGACAAAATTTGTAGCTAAAATAAATGGATTATGGTGTTTTACCTTAATTACTTTCTAGCCTCTAGAAGAAGAACGTCGATTCCTCTTACACTTGCAGCTGCCCCATGAGCCGTCTCGCTTCTCTTGTAGGTCGAAACTCGAAACCAAAGAAATCACCCTCCTCCCTTCTAGTTTTGTAGGGTGGTACCGAATTGAGGGATTTAAAGGTTGATTTTGGCATAAATATTATTGGTTAGTTTCTCCTCTCCTATTCTAAATTTCTAATCTTATAAATTGATATCCATAAAAAAAAATAAAACCCATATTCACACCTTAAAATTTACAATTTCCATTTATAAGAGTATTCTTATTCTAATCTTCCTATTCGATAATCACAAAAAAAATATTCACAACTTAAAATTTGCAATTTCCATGTGCTCATTTTTTCCTTATTCTAATGTATTCGTTTTCAATTTTTTTAACCATTTGTAACACATCTAGCTTTAAAAAATTGTACCTTGTGTTTGAATACAATTACTTAAGTTTTATGTAAAATTACTATCTTATCTTCCTTATATTCATTATACATGTATATTACATATGTATTAATTAAGTTACATAGGTTTTATTACAACAAATTGTTGGACAATTAACGTAACTTGAGTAACAAATATTTACCAAAACGAAATTGACAAATGTGAGCTCTAATTTAGAAAATCTCTTACCTTAATACATTAACTCGTCCAATTTATGTATTTGCCAATTTAGTTGTAATAAAAATATAAAATTTCTTAAACTACTTAACCCAGAAAATATATATTTATTTTTTATCAGATCGATATATTGGATTCAGTTTATCAACCTAGAACACTGAATTGATGTATAAATTAGTAAATTACAACACTATGAGTACTTTCCTGTCTTAACAATATAACAATACTTATTTAATTATTTACCGTTTTATATATATTATGAATAATAGTTTAGTTTGTGCGTGGTGGTGCAAAAGAAGAAATTAGAGGTCGATTGGTTACCTTGAATCTGTCGAGGAGGATTCTATCACCGCTGCTGATCGCGAAGCTTAACAACAGCAGCAGCGAAGGAAGGAAGGAAGGAAGGAAGACGAGTGGCTAAAGCTTGAATCAAAACAGGGAATTATTTATTGGCTGAATAGGGAGAGGGTGTGAGAGTCGATCAGGAGGTTTATAACACTACCAGAAAATAAATAGATATTTTCCTATGAGTTATTACAAGTGTGTTTTATAGTACGGTAAACGGAATTACGTGAGAAGATAGTTGATTGTCGGTTGATTCCATGCAGGAGATATAGCATGGTACGGTCTTCACAACTAGACTAGAGTCAATGACCCATTCTTTTTTTTTTTTTTAAACGGCAAATTTGGATTACTGATGTACCAATGGAGTATCATCGTGCTATCAGCAGAACCATCCGATCATATCCATCTCCGTTAGACATAATGCCTATACACCAATTCAGGAGGCAGGACCGGCTTTTGCGCCAACCAACCCGTGCCATAACTCGAGGCCTAAATTTTCAAAGGGCCCGAAATGTTTCTATAAGCTTTTATATATATAGTAAATTATATATTTAAAATATACATTCATTTATTATAAACAAAAGTGTTGGTGGTGGAGTAGAAAAAATTATCTTAAGATAACAATGAGGTCTCAAATTCAAGGTTTGGCTCCACCACTAAGTTCTTATTTTTTTTAATTCGTTTTCCCTTACCCCAATTTTGGGGCTGGTTTTTTATTTTGCCCGGGGCCTAAATTATTTTGAGAGCTCTTGGAGACGGCTCTGTCAAGAGGAATATAAATATGGGAAAACCCTCATTGTGAGAATCGAACCCAGATCCTATTAGTTCCAAAACCTTATTCCACCCCGCCAAAAAGGCTATAAAATCATGGGCACCCATTCTTCTATATAACCTTTTCTTTTATTTAAATTATTTTATTTTAAATAAAATTTACACCTTTTTGTTTTATTTTAACTTCAACTAGCATTTAAACCCGCGCGCGTTGCGCCGTGGGTACTGTAAACATTGTATGGATTAGTCCAAACGTTATATGATGCATTAACCATATGAAAACCCACGTTTCGACGTATCCAATTGAACTGAATGTAACATGTATAAGCATTGTGATTGGATTAAAACGTAAAGTAAATCAAATTCACAACGTATTATATGTGACCTAAATCATACATAGAAAACGTAACGGGTATGAAGGAAAAACTGATACGTGTAATCAAAAGGGATCAATTAGAGCTTTCGAAAAAAGGGAAAAAAGAAACCATAATTTGACTCCACTCGGTTCAAAAGTTTTTTTACGAAACATACATAAAATAAGCACGCATTATATGTGACCTGAATCAACATGCTTCAAATTGATAGTTTTGAAGCCAAACAAAACAAAACCCAAAGTTAATACCTAAAAAAATACTACAAATTAAGCACATGATATAACTCAATACAACATAAACAAACTAATAAACATGTGGTACAAACCACATATGCACTAACATGTTTCAAATTGATAGTATATATAATGGTTATTATTTTATTATCATTGTTATAAGAATCGTTACGCTCTAATTAAATTGAGATTTTTATATATATTTTGAGTTATATACACACACATTTTAGAAGTAATATTTTTAAGTAGATATGTTTTAACTCCTACTCGATCCATTCTTTTAGCATACAGGATTAGTCGTTGTAATTTACAGATGTTGGCCGGAATCTCGCCGGAATCCCTGATTTTTGGGCTATTAGGGCCGACTAGCGACTAATGCACCAATTACCCAAAAGTTAATCAATTCCTAGGCCAACTAGCGATTAGTCGCTGACTAGTCTCGATTTTTCCAACATTACTTATTATTGTCGTTGTTGTTATTACTATTATTATATTTTTTAAGTAATTTAAAATTTTGCATTATTTCTAGAAAAAAACATGTGAATACAACAAAAATAGAATCGGAGAGTTATTTAAACTAAAATTGATTTAACTTATTACTTACATTTATCTAATTATCTTACATCTTTACGTCATTCTATATATATCAAATAAAAAGTATTACTTATATCAATATCCTTAGAATTTGTCGTGTGGACACCATTGACAACATACGGCAAGTCGGTGTGCACCACTTCGTGCGGTGCGACAAAGTGATTCGGCAAATGGTGGTGTGGCAAGGTGGTTGGGCGTTTGCAAACCAAGCTAAGCATCATGGAGATGTTGGGTGGGGGTCCCTCCCCAAAATCTAACCAATCACATTCTAGTTGATCTTTTTATTTTAGATTTAATTGAAAAGTTTGTTATGAAACGGGAAGCGTACGAAACATGTAGTATTTCATGTGATTTGATAAGTTGTAATGGAAAAAGCTGATATGACGCTAATATAGATGATAGAGAAGTTGTGACATGTTAGCATGAGAGACAAACACTCTCTCCACCCTTACATCTTTTACTTACTATGATATAGTGTTGTGTAATGTCACAATTATAAATTATTACATGCATTCAGTCATGGACAACATAAAACATTTTCCATATGATAACAAAAGGGTAAAATTAATTCCCGTTAGGAAACAAAATGTATTTTAATGTAGTAAACCCAAAGCAAAAACATTAAATGTTTATGTCCTCTATGTGAGACAAAAAACATTTACTTATTCATCAGTGTTTCATAGCTCAATTAACTCAATTAATACGTGCATAGGCGACAATGTGAGTGACACGTGAAAAAATGACACCAAAATTAATTCAAATTGATTTTGATAGTTTGTCGTATTTAATCTTTTAGTAACCTTGAAAATGCATTCAACGATATCATTATATCTCGAGGTGTATTACTACAAACCACATGACGCAGTGGACCTGTTTTATAAGACTAAAGGGTATGGAGATGATAGGCTTGGAGGGGATGAGCCGTCACGTAGGCGCCACGTAGGCGGCTCGTGGGGGATGGGCCTCCTTCACATTTGAGGGGGATGGAGGATGGGGCTACCCCACCTCATTATTTTATAATTTTCTAAGTGTTTAAATTGAAAATGGATGAGATAGAGGGTATTTAAATTGAAAAAGGATGAGAGAGAGGGTATTTAAATTGAAAAAGGAAATATAATATTCAAAGTGGGGCCCGTCTTATCCGTCTGTGGGGAGCCGGTTGGGCCGAGCCGAGCCTCAGGGGGGCGGTGTGGGGGACCGGCGCCGGTCCTAGCCGGGCCTAGCCGCCCCCCATACCCTTTAGTCTAAGTTTTCAAAAATGGGTATGTCACAATCCAAGGTTGTCATATCTCGTTTTATTTTGTTTTTATATTTTCTTTTTAATCTTTTTTTTAACATTCCTTATTTTAACGCCGAAGTTTACATTATTCCTACTCGTAATTTATACTAACAAATACTAATTATACCTTATCAGGATTTGAATCATGATTTTCTTTCTAAAAAACAAGAGTCTTTATCACCCAACGAAAGCTGAAAGCATGAAATGGCAATCTTTATTTAACATTCAATTTAGTATACACTGATAACATGTAATGTAAAAAAAAAAATTAAGAGTAATTTAGTATACACTGATAACATGTAATATAAAAAAAAATTAAGAGTAAACTGCCAAAATGGTCCCTAAGCTTTGGTCACTTTTGAAACATTAATCCAAAATTCAAACCTTTTAAATCTGGGTCTCGGTGGTTTCAATTTTGTTGTCATTTTCATCCAAAAACAAAATCTGATCAGATTTTTCAGTTAATATCTAGTTTTTTTTTTTCATCCCTTTTAATGAATGACAAAATGGTCAGATTTTTTTAATTTGTTTTAATAAAACGTTAAAAGACCATTTTGCCCTTTATTAAAAGGGAGGAAAAAGACAAAAAAAAATTGATGTAAACTGAAAAATCAGACAAGATTTTGATTTTGGATAAAAATGGCAACAAAATTGAAACCGCAGGGACCGAGATTCAAAAGGTTTGAGTTTTCGATTAAAGTGACAAAAGTGACCAAACCTCAGAAACCATTTTGACAGTTTACTCAAAATTTAAATATATAGAAAAACACTTTTATTTATATATTTTTGTCTACTTTCAATACAATTTTAATAACCAAGTTATGTTTATTCAAAATAATATATATTTCAAGCTAGTCTTGCAGTAAAAAAAAGTGTTTTACAGATACAACTGGAATTTCTATTAGATCTAAGATAAAAAAAAATAAAATAAAACTTTATAAAGATATGAATTAATTCTAATGTTGTTTGTTTAGCTCTTAATGAGATTTTTAATGGTTCAGATCTCTTACTGGCTCAGCACTTGATGGTTCAGACTGTTTGTTTCGCGAGCAGATGTCTAAATGGTTCAGACATTTGTCACTAAATGGATAAGCATTATACCGAGTCTGAATGGTTAAGACCTATAATCTGAATTTGTTAGACATTTCCATCTGAACGGTTAAGTATTATACTGACTCTTAATGGTTCAAAGCTCTTACTGATTCAAAACTTAATGGTTCAGACTTATTACTAGTTCAACACTTAAGCATTCAAAAGTTGGCAAACAACTCATTAGTTTAGTTTATCTGGTTTCTCAAAGGTAATAGGTTTGGGTACTTGAGGTTTCAAGTAACATGTTAGGGCTTTATGTTTTTATTTTTTGTAACAATGTTGGTTACTTTTAGTTAAAAGCTAATGAAAAAACAAGAGTATTTTTGTCTTTAAACTAAAATATCTAACATATTTAGCATATTAGATATTACATGTCGTTAAACAAAATTAAATTAAATGTTAAATGGAAACTGAAAAGGATAAAAAAAAATTAAAAAAAATTAATGTAACCACAGGTTGCCTGATGCCTAACATTAAAACCTTTAATAAAAATACACCTACATTATTACCCTCTTAAAGATTTATCTATTTCTTAAAATGTTTGTTTATTTGTTTTTATTATTAATCTGGTTTTTATTTTCATCCATCTTGCGTAATATGCAACACTTTATAATTGACGCTTTACAATTTCATCATGCATAGCCTGTATATCTTGATGACATAGTGTGTTAGAATATATCAATCTATGGAGTCTTAGGTAAACATTTGTGGACTTGTGTCACACCCCCATGCGGAAACGCGTGAATGTGACGAACCAAATTCTATTATGGCAATGCCTCAAATAAATGCGATGCTCATGCATTTTAGTCCTCAAATGCAATCTCTTCTAAGTCCAAGTCCAAGCTATCACAAATTTTCTCACTTGAAAAACATGCTAAAAACGGTCAACTATAAAGTTGGTGAACACGCAGGTTTGATAGTTCGAGAAAACAGTAAATCATTCAATAGTAGGTTGCTTGTATGTAATTAAGTGCGTGTTATGAACAAAAAGCACCTGAACATATGAGCTACAAACCAAGCCTACTGATAAGTTGGGGTTTTATGTTTTTATTTTTAAAAATAATGTTGGATATTAAGACAAACTCTTGTTAAAAACTAACCAAAAAACAAAAAATATTTTTCGTCTTTACACTCAAATATCTAACATATATAGTGCGTTAGATGTTACATGTTAAAAAAACTAAATTTATTGTTAAATGAAAACCGAAAAGGATAAAGAAAACAATAACAATAATGTTGAATGACAAAGTCAGTCCTTGTCTGTTGACCTTGGCCAAAGCGCCCCGCTATGGCCAAAGCGGGGCGCTTCGAGTGTGCAAAAAGACTAAGGCCGTGTGCGAATAGACCAGGCCTTTTATAATATAAAGAGTATAAAAAGTGGTTGTGAATGGAGGAGAGAGAAAATGTTAGTTTTCATCTGTATATTTGAGTGGACACTGTTCACCCCCTATAATTTTTTAATATATTTTGAAAGTGGTTGTGACTGAAGAAGAGAGAAAATGTAATGATAAAGGTATAAAAAAATATTATTTAATTGAAAAGTAGAGAGAAGATATAGTGTTTTTAGTGTAATTTAGGGTGAAAAAAATGATGGAATGGATGTGAATGCTCTAAGTTATTGCTCTCTTTCAAATTTATCAATTTCTTAAAAAGTTTGTTTATCTGTGTTTTTTTTATAAATCTGGTTTTTATTTGCTTCCATCTTGTGTAATACACAACACTTTATGATTGACACTTTACAATTTCATCATATTGTATAAATCTGGTTTTAAACGGTTTGATTGTTTTAGTTGGTTTTATTTTGTTGTTAGTTTTAGGATTTAATTAACAACCGGTTCCGGCAATAACCATTTACGCGAGAACCGTTTAACCCGGTTCCGAACCGAACCGGAACCGTTATAATGCGGTTCGGTTCCGGTTCCTATATTTAGCATTAAACGGTTCCGGTTCAGTCCCGTTTCGGTTCGGTTTGGTCCGGTCCGGTTCTGAACCGTTGCACAGCCCTAGCTATTAGCATTGTGGTGTGGTAAACTAACTTAAAAATACCCGACTCCTCGTTAAGGTTACCGATAAGTTTTTATTAAATTTACAAAATATATTTTTAAGGTTAAATTGGAAGGGCTCTGGGCCAGATTACCACATTCCCTTAGCCTATTGGAAAGCTTGCTTATAAAGTAACCGCAAGATCTAGATTAAAGACATCTAACTACTCTTTTTCTTAACAACATTACCACCTCGCATACCAATATAATCATGATCCTTTTTCGGGTCGAACTAAAACAACCTGGATATTTTTAACGTACACTAGTGTGACGTGTCCAAAAACTCTCCATATAAATCAGATATGTTGAAGGAGAGGGACAAAAATGATTTAAAAGGGTGTTGATAATAGTTGAGGAGCTTAAAGTGTGAAAATTTGCTTATGACGGTCCAAGGACAAACCTCTTATGGTCCGCAAGAGGGTTTAAATCCTTTTGCGCGCCGGGGTCATGAAGCCCACCCAAACTGAAACATTGATATTTCTTTTCTACATCAACCATGATCTCTGTTTACATCAAACAAGAACAAGAGGACTAGAAGCGAAAGAAAATATACCGAACAGTGACGACACGAACGTCAACGTGATCCCGGTTCCGGCAACGGCTTTGTCCCCGCCGCTGTAGGTGTCTCCTCGGGCTCCGGTGGGTTGTTGGAACTCCTGGTAGTGTACTCGACAACGTGCCGGTCCAGTGACAGTGAGGTGTTTCGAGTTGTGAGAGGGTGGTAATGATGGCTGTGAGAGATGTCGTTTATATAGGCATTTTGCAAGTCTCTTATATTTGGAAAAAGTTGTGATTGATTCGTATGTGAGTTATGAACGAGTCTCGATCAATCAGGAAGATTTACATGTGAAATCGATATATGTTTGGAAATTCTCATTGTGATTAGTTACTAAAAAAATGATGAAAGTTTTGGAAGAAATCCAGCTGCTTACGAGCTGGGTTTGGGCAGCAAAATGAAAATGAAGCCAACTTATCGCTTGTTTAAGATTAGAAGGACATACTATTAGTTCGAAATTAAGGCTTGGCTGAGCGGATAAGTTGGTGTTTGTTAAGCGCGAGAATTCGGGTTCGAGTCTGGGCACTGCCCATTCTTGTTGCCTTTTTATATTAAAGGTTTTCCAATATTACAATTTAACCCCCTTGACTTACAAGTTTATAATAACTGACACTAACTTGGTTAGTAAACCTAAAACTCATAACTAACTAGTTTACATACATACAAACTTCTTGTTTCATTAATTAAATAATTAACTAGTTTATATATTGGAGAGTTCAAATGAGAAGAAACTTTTTGTAAGAAGAAAAAAGAAGAAATTAAAACCAATAAGAATGCTTCATTTTAGTTCATTTAATATAAGTATTTAATGTTTACTATAAGGGTAATATGGTAAACCTACAAAGATCATTAATTAGTAGTATTTCTTCTTTAATAGCTAACAAAATTAAAATTTGTAACTTATCTTCAAAATATATATTTTTCAAAAAAATAAAATAAAATAATTTAAAGTGTAGGATAAATTATATTGTGTATATGATAAATTACGGGTTGTGTAGAATAAATTTCAACATGTGTAGGGTAAATTTCGAAAGGTGTAGGGTAACTTTTGATGTGTGTAGTCAAAAAACATTAGTGTGAATGATGATAGTTTTTATGACTAATTAATTAGTCAAAGATGATAATAAATGAAATAAATGAAAAAATATTTAATGTTTTACGATTATACCCTTTGTTCTTTTTCTTCTCAATTAAATTTTCTTCTCAAATGAACCTTCCCCTATATATATATATATAAACTTTTAAATTAGTTAATTTTATTAAATAAACCACTATATTGATAATTTAGATTAAAAGCATATAATTTCTCAATCGGTTGAATAAATTCGCGAAAATTTCCGATATTCAAAATTTTGGTTTTCGAGTTTCAAAACGGGTCAGATTTTGGATATCCGTTTTTGACGGATGTTACACCCACATCACTTTTGATTATAATATTTATTATGTTGGCTCGATATTGGACATTTAAACTAATGGTTAAAAACTTGTTGGAAGTTGTTTTATAAAGAACCATAAGGAAGAAAGACATGACCATTTCACACATTCAAACTCCATCTTCTTCTCCTTCTTCTCTCTAACCTACGGGCCACACCACAACCCCACTACCTCCACCATTTTTACTTCAATTCAAGGAAATCTAAGGTTATCACAAGGTGTTAGAAGATGATCTAAGAACGCTTGAAGCAAAGGAAGTTCAGGGACCATTTGGAGGAGCTATTAACCTCTCATTTTCTTCTATCTTCATCTTCATCTTGTTTGTGCCACTTCCCTAGCCACTAGAGCTAGTAGTAAGCCTTCTAAACACTATATTACTTCGTGTTATTAGTATGTACAAGTCACACCATCAAATAAACTAAACTTTAAAAGATGGTAACATGAAGATCTAACATAATCTAAGTGAAATCAAGTTGTTTTGAAGTTGTGAATGTTGAATCTTGTGTTTATGCTTAGATCCATCATGTTAAAGCTTGTTAGAAGCTTAGATCTAACAAGTTTAAGCATGGATCTTGAAAGATCATGGTTAAACTTGAAGATGAACTTGAAAAATCTGTATGTGAACATGAAAAATGGTTTTAAAGTATGTTTCTTATTATATTGAAATGATAAAGTGAACATGAAAAATGGTTTTAAAGTATGTTTCTTATGATATTGAAATGATAAAGTTTATGGATGAACCATTATGAAACTAAGCTTCACAAAAAGTTTGTTAAAAGTTAACAAGAACACTTGTTTTTGGAAGATTCATGTATGTAAAGTGTAGATCCTACACATTTGTAACAAAAATCAAGTTCATCATAAGGTTTTACATGATGAAATTAGTGCATGTAACTTGTTATGTTGATTGGAAATTGATTTTGATGATGAAAAGAAAATAAACACATGTTTTGAAAACATGGGAAACCTCCATTTTTATGGGAAACTATATCAAATTTTTTATAAAATTTTAACACTTAGAAAATATAAGTTTTGGTGAAACTTACTCCCCAAAATTCACCTAAAAATATTTACTAAGTTTCCTAATTTTTGTACAAAAATTACAAGCTAAGAAATAAGGATTTCTTCAAGTTAAAATCAATATTAAGTATGTATATTTTTTGGGAAAATATATATATTTAGTGATCACCAATTTTTGTGCTAAGTGTATATTATGTGTATTATATGTAGTAATGTATTAGGAACATGAAAATACACCAAATACTCCCAAGGATTATCACCATCAAAATACACATAAAACTACATAAGAAATACCTAAGAATATTCATACAAGATAACCCATGAAAGGGTTTATGGATAAATATATTCCTTAACAATTTTGGACTTGGACAAATATTTGGACCTCCTTGGACATAAATATATATTTGGACAAATATATATATATATATATATATATATATATATATATATATATATATATATATGTATATATATAACTATTACCAAGTAATGGAAATTATACAAAAATCGGGTGAATGACAAAAATGAATATATGAATGACAAAAATGAATATATATATATATATATATATATTTTACAAGTATAACAAAATATATATTTCAAACAAACCTTAAAAATATATTAATTTTAAGGAATGTAATTCCGGAAAGTCTTAAAAATCAAAGTATTGATTTTTGACAAATAATATAAAATACACAAGTACTTACATAAAAATACAAGTGTACTTCCCTAAGTATACTCACAAAAATAATATTGAAATATTATTTAACAAAATACTTATATTTATTTTTGGAAAATAATATAAGTAATAGATTTTGGACCAGTTAAAAATATAGATTATTTTTAACACTTATTGTTTGGCAAATACTACGTAAAAAATATATATATTTTTGGAAAGTAAAATATATATTTACAAGTGAACAATACAAATTCAAATTACAAGAACGCGACGAACAGGCGAGACCCAACAAACAAGGGCAAGACCCTCACAAATGATGAACATACACAAAACAAATTCATAAACTTAAGATGGTGACTTGTATATAGTGAGTTACAAGTCTAGTGATTAACGTACATAGAACACATATAGGTTACGGTGCCTACAAGACAAGCCCAATGAAGTTTACGACGCAGGATACGCAAATCTATGAGTTCATGTCCCCAGTTTTAAACTCTTTTTGTTTTCTAAACTTGGGGAAAATACATGTAAGGTGGTATGTAGAACAAAACTAAGGAATGACGTATAGATCATGTGACGAATTGGGTGAGACTTAAGCACCATTAATCAACTATATACCTAGACAATAAAACAAAAGGTTAGATCTAATGGGTTTCAGGCAGCCACACTCTTGGCCACATTCTACCTAGAGTGCTTTTGTGTCTCGATTCGTAAATCGACAGAAAATGCCTATGGTTTGGATGCTTCCTATGTTGTGAGAAATGTTCATATCCTCGCGAAACATTAACGATCTAAATTTCCTTACATTTACAGAATACATTTTTGAGTACATTTTACAACTTACATACCATGATTCTTACAACAATACTTATATGTTTTACACAAAACTGCATGAATTCACACCAACTTTTGTTGACGATTTTTCCAAAACTTACATGTATTTCAGGGAACTAAGTGGATGTATGCGCGGTCTCCTTGCTCAAGATGGTCGTTTATGTTTCAAGTTATTATGTGTCGATACTCCGTTGCCACTTTTGTGGGATTTGTTTGTTATATACCGCCTCTTTGCGGAGATATAATGAACAAAACCTTGATATTTGTTTTTGAAATGAAATTGTAGACTTTTCAAACAATTATCTTATGTGTTATATAAACTTTAAACTTAGCTTTTGTTATGGATGTTAAACTATCAATGGCAATATGGATTTGATTTACATTCATGTAGTATGTTTACTTATCGTATGCAATGAGAACCTTTCAGGATCACACATCGTGCTTCCGCCTTAGACAAGGGTGTGACAGTATATTATCATCAGATCTACGATTGTAGTGAACCATGATTCCTTCTCGAGTCTAGTCTACAATCCTTAGGATCCTCTCACGAAAACAATTTTTCAAAAGTTTTCATTGCATAAAACATTCCGCAACGTCCACTACATAAACTTGTTTTTCAAAAGTCAAGCAAGGACATTACGAGACTTAGGGTGCACAGAAGTAACACTTATCTTCAACTAGGGATTACTTGCAACAATGTGTATAACTATATATATATATATTAATTAAGTAATAATAATTAATATATGTACGTATACCATGATTTTTATGTCACAGGTACGCATGTCTTCATCAAAAAGCAGTGGTATATCAGAGGAGCATGACCCTATGGCTATTGTCTCCGACGACGAGATTGCCCCAGCTCCAAAGATTTTTACGTCTGACTCCGATACCGACCCCGAGATGATGACGGATGATGAGGATCTCGATGATTTTCAGCCATTCGCCCTACCTGACTTTGGAGATGAAGTCCCATTTGTTGATGATGTTCTAGCCTTTCCTTTACCCATCCACGACCAGCTCATCATCGCACATCCCGTTGGTGAGCATATTGTCGAGCCTATCCCTATCCACGCTATTCACCTCGCTACCATCCCTGCTGAGGAGTGGCCCTTTGTTGTCGACTTAGGTGATGATGTTGATGTTCCTGTGTTTGAGGTGGACCACCCTAACGATGGATCTTGGAGATGGCAAGGTATTTTGTCACACCCCCAAAATCCACATGCGGAGTACTACCGCTTGGAGGCGTGACTGACCAGGATCCAGCCATCAATTATACTGAGTATTGGTTAGGAGTAAGAATGTTCATCAATCATAATAGTTAGTAAACATTAAGGTGTAATAGTTTAAGTTCAAAAGACATTTTTAAGAGAGTAGCGGAAGCATAAGCCAAATAGTTTCGAAACAAAGTTCATAGTTCAAGATTATTTAGACCCCAACATATGGGTTTAGACGACCACTACACTTCCCAAGCTGCAAGCTCCTGAGTCACTGGGTACCTGCAAAGCATGCAGTAGGGTATCAACAAAAAATGTTGGCGAGTTCACGAGTTGTCCAGTTTTAATTTCCAAAAACTTGTTTCACCAGTTAATTTATCCGTTTATACATGCGATGGGGAGCTACCCCATAAGTAAGCGACTAAACTGTTTTTACAATACCGAATACTATTCATCCGTACGTTTCCGTAGAGTGCCCCGTTTGTCAATGTTCTATCATCATTGACGGTTGCCAGAGTACATTAGTTCACGCCCGATCCCATACGCGGGCACGGTGTGAGGTTGGTGAGACCTAAATAGCGCTATCAACTAATAACCCGTTCGCCTGACCCCGGCGACTAATCGGTATTAAGAAGTGAGGACTTGAGTGATAGAGTTTTGTTTAGTGTTGCTTGTTGCATCCAGTATAAACAGTAATTAACTAAAAGTCCCGTTTAAGGGGAGAGAAGTAAGTTTGTATCCCTTACGAGGGGATAGCGTTGCTTAAGTTTCCGTTTCCCAACCACCGGGAACGCATGCTTTATTAGTTGTGAACTCACCTTGGGTTACTCGGTAGATTATTTACTTGGTCAATCACGTTGGTCACCACGTCCTAGCATGGTCACCAATACAGGTCAAGTTGGGGTACAAGTATTCACGTATAATCTACACATAACTAACACATAGCATACACAACACATGATCATCCAGCAAGTTATCGGGCCTATTCTGATACGTAGTAGTGAAACAGTGAACATCAACAACTATCATACAAATCATAAGTGTTATTGGGCCTATCAGATCACACTAACAGTTAACAGCTTCACAGAATCCAAATAGAACGGTATGCGCAGCCCACACGTCCTTGGCCCAATAACGGAGACAAGCAGCCCAGTCGAGACCAGGAGGTCTCGATTCGAGAACACACAGTCTCGAGTCGCAACCGGAGGTTTCGGCTTGTCATGGTCTGGTTTCGAGTCGCAACCGGAGGTTTCGACTTGTCATGGTCTGGTTTCGAGTCGCAACCGGAGGTTTCGACTTGTCATGGCCTGGTTTCGAGTCGCAACCGCCGTAGTCTCGAGTTGTCATGTTTTGGTTGCGAGTCGTAACCGGAGGTTTCGAGTCGCAACCTCGGATACGTGCACAAGAATCCTTCTAGACCCTGTTCCAATGTACTATCCAATAGAATTCTGTTTTCATGTAATTTTGTACTAACCAACCATATTGCAATAACATGTTTTGTTGTCTAATTATTAATAAAAATGGATCAAACACAGCATATTCAAATATCCATATGATATTTAACCCACATTCATCCAGTTCATCATTTGCAAGCATGTTCACCCAAAACAAAATACCATTTAGTCATCAACATCGGCCCTATATCTAGCACATTATCACCGATTTAGTCATCATCAACATACACTCGATATTTGTGATTTTGTATATCATTATTCAAGCCAATTCATAGCTAATATTCAAGTAACAAGTCTTAACAAGTTTCATATCAATATGGCAAGAAATTGTCAAGGCATCACGGTTCTTTTATCCTTCATCATTTTAACAACAATCTACTTCATTTATCATTCAAATACACATATTATTATCAAAGAAGCATCTTATTGTTCATATGCATCATTCAAGACACACTTGTACCAAAGATATCACCTAAGGATCATAACAACAATAAAACACTAACCGGCTAGAACTCCAAAGTGTGAAGGTGTGAAGGATTGATGAAAGAACTTCCAATTGATGGTTACAAGCAAATTCCGAGAATCCCTTGTGGTAGCCGGTTTGATCCGAGGATGAGGAGGAGGAGATGATTTTGTTATGGTTTTGTTGAGAGGGTGAGGGAGAGTGTGTGGGAGTGAGTGAATGAGGAAAAGTTGCAAAATGGTGAAAAGTGGCAAAGTTGACCCCTCTTGTGGGTTTTATATCCGGACCGGCTTGGTGCACCCTAGTGGGTTTCCGAGCGGCATGGCCCAACCGGCCCAATCGCTTCACTGTTTACTCGAGACCAAGCGGTCTCGAGTCGGGCTCGTGGTCTCGATTCACTTATATATATATATATATAACTACGTATATAATATTTACACATTATCGATACATAGCACCTCAAGATAAATCACGACTTTCATTTAATATTATGTACACGCAAGTTAATATACACAGATTGCTCGGGAAAACCCGAAGTGTCACATTATCCCCAAGTTTTAAGAACTTTCGTCCCGAAAGTTAAAGCAGCCACTGACAAGCTAGTAAAAGTGAGAGCGTTTCAACGGGGTGTCACATCATCCCCCCGTTAGTTTGGAATTTCGTCCCGAAATTCAGTTGTAGCTTCAGTGCTGGGGGTTTCATTTGGGAACAGCTGGGGATACTTGCGCTTCATCTGGTCTTCCCGCTCCCAGCTAAACTCTGGGCCACGGCGTGAGTTCCAACGAACTCGCACGAGGGGTATCTGGCTACATTTGAGGGTTTTGATCTCACGATCCGTGATCTCAACCGGTTCCTCAGTAAAGTGTAGCTGTTCGTCAATAGTAAGTTCCTTGTAAGGAATGACGAGTGTTTCATCTGACAGGCACTTCTTCAGATTAGACACGTGGAAGACGTTGTGCACAGCACTCAGTTCTTCAGGCAGATTCAATCTGTAAGCGGCCATACCGATCTTTTCGGTAACTTCAAAGGGTCCGACATATCTCGGATTAAGCTTGCCCCGTTTTCCAAAACGAACCACACCCTTCCAGGGTGAGACCTTAAGTAGAGCCCGCTCACCAACCTGGAACTCTAGTGGTTTCCTATCCTTATCCGCGTATCTCTTCTGACGGTCACGAGCTGCCGCCATGCGTTGCCTAATCTGGGTAATCTTTTCGGTAGTGTCAACTACATGTTCCGGGCCTGTGATCTGGCTGTCACCAACCTCCGCCCAGCAGAGAGGCGATCGACATCTACGACCGTACAATGCCTCAAAGGGTGCCGCCTGAATGCTGGTGTGGTAGCTGTTGTTGTAGGAGAATTCCACTAATGGTAGGTGCTTCTCCCAATTTTTACCAAAATCGATCACACATGCCCTAAGCATGTCTTCGAGGGTTTGGATGGTGCGTTCTGATTGCCCATCCGTTTGCGGATGATAAGCGGTGCTCATGTCTAAACGCGAGCCAAAAGATTTGTGCATAGCTTGCCACAATTCAGAAGTAAAACGTGCATCTCGATCAGAAATAATAGAGGTGGGCACTCCGTGCTTCGAAACCACTTCTTTTAAGTATACCTCTGCTAGGGTGGAGAACTTGTCTGTTTCTTTGATAGCCAAGAAGTGTGCAGACTTAGTTAAGCGATCCACGATCACCCAAATGGTGTCATTTCCGCGTTGAGACCTAGGCAGGCCAGTAACAAAATCCATGGAAATCTGCTCCCATTTCCATTGCGGGATCTCTGGCTGTTGGAGTAGGCCTGATGGTTTCTGATACTCAGCCTTGACTCTTGCGCAGGTTAAACATTTTCTGACATACGTTGCTATGTGGGCTTTCATGACAGGCCACCAATAGGTAGTCCTTAAGTCGTGGTACATCTTATCTGAACCGGGATGTACTGAGTAACGGGACTTATGGGCTTCATCCATCACAAGGTCACGTAAATTTCCATAAAGCGGAACCCATATGCGTCTGGCTACGTAGTAAGCACCGTCTTCTTTTTGTTCCAATCGTTGTCTCGATCCTCGTAGGGACTCCGCCCTGATGTTCTCGGCTTTCAATGCTTCAACCTGAGCATTTCGAATTTGATTAGGGAGGTTCGAGTGGATAGTGAGCTGTAAGGCACGAACACGCTTGGGTTTGGTCTCCTTTCTGCTGAGGGCATCGGCTACCACATTAGCCTTGCCTGGGTGATATTTGATTGCACACTCGTAGTCATTTAGGAGTTCGACCCATCGGCGTTGCCGCATATTCAACTCCTTTTGTTCCATTATGTGCTGGAGACTCTTGTGATCAGTGTAAATCGTGCACTTGGTGCCGTACAAGTAGTGTCTCCAAAGCTTGAGCGCGAAGACCACAGCTCCAAATTCTAAGTCATGCGTCGTGTAGTTCCGTTCGTGAACCTTGAGTTGTCGCGAGGCGTAAGCAATAACTTTCTCGCGTTGCATCAACACGCAGCCAAGTCCTTGAATAGAAGCGTCGCAGTAAACGACGAAGTCGTCGGTACCTTCAGGTAAGGAGAGGATAGGAGCACTACAAAGGTTCTTCTTTAGTTCCTGGAAGGCAGATTCCTGAGCATCACTCCATTTGTAAGCGACACCCTTCTGAGTGAGTGTCGTAAGTGGTTGAGCGATCTTAGAGAATCCCTTGATAAATCTTCGATAGTATCCTGCCAATCCCAAGAATTGGCGAACTTCGGTCGGAGCCTTGGGTACAGGCCAATTCTTAATGGACTCAATCTTAGCAGGGTCAACATGAATCCCTTCCTGATTGACGATGTGCCCAAGGAAATGGACTTCTCTAAGCCAGAAATCACATTTCGAGAATTTGGCGTACAGTTGCTCATTGTGAAGAAGCTCGAGAATGAGACGCAGGTGTCGTTCATGCTCCTCTTGGCTCTTCGAGTAGATTAAGATGTCGTCGATAAAGATCCATAAAGATCGCAGGGGCGTTGGTCATTCCGAAAGGCATAACAAGGAATTCGTAGTGACCATAACGGGTTCTGAAAGCAGTCTTAGAGATGTCCTCATCGCGGACTCTCAGCTGGTGATAACCCGAGCGCAGATCGATCTTGGAATAATAGCTCGACCCTTGCAGCTGGTCGAACAGGTCGTCGATACGGGGAAGTGGATAACGATTCTTGATGGTAACCTTATTAAGTTCGCGGTAGTCAATGCACATTCGGAAGGAGCCATCTTTCTTTTTGAAGAAGAGCACTGGGGCTCCCCAGGGTGATGAACTAGGACGGATAAAACCTTTGTCCAAAAGTTCTTGTAGCTGAGTAGAGAGTTCCTTGAGTTCTGCAGGAGCTGGGCGATAAGGTGCACGAGCTATAGGTGCTGCTCCGGGAGCTAGCTCGATTTGGAATTCGACCTGACGGTGAGGAGGGAGTCCAGGTAGTTCCTCCGGGAATACCTCGGGATAGTCGCGTACAACTGGAAAATCTTCAATCCTGTTTTCCTTTTTCTGTGTGTCAGCCACGAGGGCTAAGATAGCGGTGTGTCCCTTTCGTAGACACTTCTGGGCCTTTAAGAATGAAATGATGCCTGTGACTTCTCCGCTCTTATCGCCTTGAACTATAAGAGGTTTGCCAGGGGGACGGGGAATACGCATAGCTTTCTCTTGGCAGAGGATTTCAGCTCGATGTTTGGATAACCAATCCATACCAATGATGACGTGGAAGCTTCCAAGAATGATGGGGAAGAGATCGATACAGAAGGTCTGACCAGACAACTCTAATTTGCAGTTACGAATTATGTGTGAGGCCTCGAGGTTTCTACCATTAGCTATTTCAACGGTGTGCTTAGAGCTTAGCGGTGTAAGAGTGAGTTTAAGTTTCTTACTAATACGTAGGGATACATAACTAGCATCTGCTCCGGAATCAAATAGCATGGAAACATAACGATCATTAAGTAGGAACTTACCCGCCACAACGTTGGGGTCATTCCTTGCTTCCCCAGCTCCAATCACAAAAGCCCTTCCTCTAGCACCATTTCCAGCATTGTTGTTATTGTTCCCAGCACCCTGATTGTTGTTGTTTTGATTCAGTTCAGGGCAATCCTTTCGCATGTGCCCCGTTGCTCCACACTTGAAGCATCCACGGTTGTTTCCTTGTTGCTGCTGTTGCTGTGGTTGTTGCTGATTCTGCCTAGCTGGGAACTGGCTTCGGCAGTCTTTGGCTTCGTGCCCCATCTTGTTGCATCGCTGACATTGACCTTTGCCACATGGCCCACTGTGATGTCGGTTACATTTGTTACACTTAGGGTGGTTTCCTCGATAGCCACCCTGTTGCTGAGGGCCCTTGTTGCTTTCAGTCTTCCTTTGTTGAACTGGGGCCTGAGTGGGGTTAGCATCATTTCCCTGACTTCCATCCCACTTTCGTTTGTTATCGCCAGAAGTTCCAGCAGTAGCACCGATCCTCTTGGGTAGCTTGCCCTCTTCCACAGCCTGATTGGTGAGTTTGTGAGCAAGACGAACCACGGGTTGTATGGTATTGAGGTTGGCTGAGGTCACATGACTTCTGATTTCAGGGACCAAGCCTTTGATGTACAATTCAATCCTTCGGTACATAGGTCGGGACATGTTTGGGCAAAGTGCAGCATAGTCGTTGGACTGCTTGGTGTAGGTCTCAATCTCTGATCCAACCATCTTGAGCGCATAGTACTCGTTCTCGAGCTTGTGGATGTCATCCCTGTGACAGTATTCCTCTTTGATCATGTCCTTGAAATCTTCCCACGCAGTAGCATTAGCAGTTTCCAGACCAAGCATCTGAATCTGTGCTTTCCACCATGAAAGCGCGTTCCCCTCAAGCGTACCAGTCGCGAACTTTACCCAGTTAGCAGGGGAACACTCACAGACAGCAAAGACAGCTTCGGCCTTTTCAATCCAGTGCAGAAGGCCTATGGCACCCTCAGTGCCGTTGAAAGGGAGAGGCTTGCCATCCATGAAGGTTTTGAAAGTACAAACACGTGGCTGTGCAGGCGCAGGCTGACCTGTTGCGAGAAGTGAAACGAATAGGTTTAGAGGTGGAAAGACGATGTGGGGGTAGGATCTAAACATCCTAAAGTAACGAGTTTACCTCCAGGGTGAGCTGCGAAAGCTGCAGCCACCGTGTTGAGCAAGTTAGCGAATTGAGCCTGAGTCATGTTAACGCTTCCTCTTCCGTGTCCACTCATTGTCTTCATAACCAGAAAACACAGTATGAGTGTGGTGTTGTAACGTAGCGAGAATGAGGTAGAAGAGAAATGTGTATCTATCTAATCAGGCACACTAGTATTTATAGCAGGGCAGTCAACTTAAGATAAACAAGCAAATAAACAGAAGTCCGAGCTATGAGGTCTAATATGCCGAGTCTTGCCCTTGGAGTGTAGTGTCGTCGCGAGTCACGGGTTATAGTCTGGTTTTTCTCAAAAAGATCTTCTTCTCTTTTTAAAACCAAGTTCACTATAACCAATGGCTCTGATACCAATCTGTCACACCCCCAAAATCCACATGCGGAGTACTACCGCTTAGAGGCGTGACTGACCAGGATCCAGCCATCAATTATACTGAGTATTGGTTAGGAGTAAGAATGTTCATCAATCATAATAGTTAGTAAACATTAAGGTGTAATAGTTTAAGTTCAAAAGACATTTTTAAGAGAGTAGCGGAAGCATAAGCCAAATAGTTTCGAAACAAAGTTCATAGTTCAAGATTATTTAGACCCCAACATATGGGTTTAGACGACCACTACACTTCCCAAGCTGCAAGCTCCTGAGTCACTGGGTACCTGCAAAGCATGCAGTAGGGTATCAACAAAAAATGTTGGCGAGTTCACGAGTTGTCCATTTTTAATTTCCAAAAACTTGTTTCACTAGTTAATTTATCCGTTTATACATGCGATGGGGAGCTACCCCATAAGTAAGCGACTAAACTGTTTTTACAATACCGAATACTATTCATCCGTACGTTTCCGTAGAGTGCCCCGTTTGTCAATGTTCTATCATCATTGACGGTTGCCAGAGTACATTAGTTCACGCCCGATCCCATACGCGGGCACGGTGTGAGGTTGGTGAGACCTAAATAGCGCTATCAACTAATAACCCGTTCGCCTGACCCCGGCGACTAATCGGTATTAAGAAGTGAGGACTTGAGTGATAGAGTTTTGTTTAGTGTTGCTTGTTGCATCCAGTATAAACAGTAATTAACTAAAAGTCCCGTTTAAGGGGAGAGAAGTAAGTTTGTATCCCTTACGAGGGGATAGCGTTGCTTAAGTTTCCGTTTCCCAACCACCGGGAACGCATGCTTTATTAGTTGTGAACTCACCTTGGGTTGCTCGGTAGATTATTTACTTGGTCAATCACGTTGGTCACCACGTCCTAGCATGGTCACCAATACAGGTCAAGTTGGGGTACAAGTATTCACGTATAATCTACACATAACTAACACATAGCATACACAACACATGATCATCCAGCAAGTTATCGGGCCTATTCTGATACGTAGTAGTGAAACAGTGAACATCAACAACTATCATACAAATCATAAGTGTTATTGGGCCTATCAGATCACACTAACAGTTAACAGCTTCACAGAATCCAAATAGAACGGTATGCGCAGCCCACACGTCCTTGGCCCAATAACGGAGACAAGCAGCCCAGTCGAGACCAGGAGGTCTCGATTCGAGAACACACAGTCTCGAGTCGCAACCGGAGGTTTCGGCTTGTCATGGTCTGGTTTCGAGTCGCAACCGGAGGTTTCGACTTGTCATGGTCTGGTTTCGAGTCGCAACCGGAGGTTTCGACTTGTCATGGCCTGGTTTCGAGTCGCAACCGCCGTAGTCTCGAGTTGTCATGTTTTGGTTGCGAGTCGTAACCGGAGGTTTCGAGTCGCAACCTCGGATACGTACACAAGAATCCTTCTAGACCCTGTTCCAATGTACTATCCAATAGAATTCTGTTTTCATGTAATTTTGTACTAACCAACCATATTGCAATAACATGTTTTGTTGTCTAATTATTAATAAAAATGGATCAAACACAGCATATTCAAATATCCATATGATATTTAACCCACATTCATCAAGTTCATCATTTGCAAGCATGTTCACCCAAAACAAAATACCATTTAGTCATCAACACCGCCCCTATATCTAGCACATTATCACCGATTTAGTCATCATCAACATACACTCGATATTTGTGATTTTGTATATCATTATTCAAGCCAATTCATAGCTAATATTCAAGTAACAAGTCTTAACAAGTTTCATATCAATATGGCAAGAAATTGTCAAGGCATCACGGTTCTTTTATCCTTCATCATTTTAACAACAATCTACTTCATTTATCATTCAAATACACATATTATTATCAAAGAAGCATCTTATTGTTCATATGCATCATTCAAGACACACTTGTACCAAAGATATCACCTAAGGATCATAACAACAATAAAACACTAACCGGCTAGAACTCCAAAGTGTGAAGGTGTGAAGGATTGATGAAAGAACTTCCAATTGATGGTTACAAGCAAATTCCGAGAATCCCTTGTGGTAGCCGGTTTGATCCGAGGATGAGGAGGAGGAGATGATTTTGTTATGGTTTTGTTGAGAGGGTGAGGGAGAGTGTGTGGGAGTGAGTGAATGAGGAAAAGTTGCAAAATGGTGAAAAGTGGCAAAGTTGACCCCTCTTGTGGGTTTTATATCCGGACCGGCTTGGTGCACCCAAGTGGGTTTCCGAGCGGCATGGCCCAACCGGCCCAATCGCTTCACTGTTTACTCGAGACCAAGCGGTCTCGAGTCGGGCTCGTGGTCTCGATTCACTTATATATATATATAACTACGTATATAATATTTACACATTATCGATACATAGCACCTCAAGATAAATCACGACTTTCATTTAATATTATGTACACGCAAGTTAATATACACAGATTGCTCGGGAAAACCCGAAGTGTCACATATTTGACATCGCTATCCTAGACGTAGCATCCCCTGTTGTCTCTATCATTGACATTCCTTCTGATTCCGACCCTGATTCTGACGCCAACTCCTTCGAGTCAGTGACCTCTTCTGCACTTCGAGCCGCAGGACTAGAGGCCTACCCTACAGATGATGATGATGCTATGTTGGCTGCACCTGCTACCCCTACCCCCGTTCCCACACCTACTGATACACCTCCTCATACCCCCGCTCGTGTTATCAGTGATAACTTCTCACAGCCACCCGTCCTAGTGGACCATTCTAGCTGGATACGTAGTATCCGTTTTGTGTCAGCCTTCCCACATACACCCCCTACTCATGAGGGAGAGCCCTCAGCTCACCCACATGTACCACCACCTGAGTCGAGTCCATGCTTTCAGCCACCCTGACCTTTCCCTCCCTATGCTATGCCATTATCTGATCCGTATCATCCTTTTCATCACTCTGGATACACCAGAGATGATCTTCTCTTATCACTCCAACTTCAGGTTGAGATCCTCTGTCATAGGGTCTATGAGCTGGAGAATGAGGCCGATGCTAGACGAACTTCTCCACCAGACTTCCCACCAATAGTCACACCACCACCACCATCCTCACCACTACCAGCATCTCCACTACCACCAGTATCACCACCACTACATGTTCCTGTACATGTTGATGGTTATGCTGCTCGAGTCCTTACACTTGAACAACAGGTGAGTTTCCTGATCCGTCGAGTCCACGAGCTCGAGGATGAGGTAACTCATCTTCGTAGTTTGGTTTTCCCTACACCCCCACCCTCTCCACCAGCCCATTAGGTTTTTCATTGAAGGTACTTTTATTGGAGTAGTATTTTTGGATATGAAGACTACAACCGAGTTTTGGGTCCAACTTGAAGACAAATGATCGCCAATGTGAAGAAAGCTATTTTTCCTTTTATATGTATTAAACTTGTACCGTTTGGGTGATGTAACCCATATGCATTTTTGTTTCTTCACAAACAAATTATGTAACAAGTTGTGCTGATATATATAAAAACTCGGTGATTATCTTTGTGACACATTATTATTTATCTGTTTATGCATGCTTGTTGGCTGTATGAATTGATTTATATGTTTGGTGGATTGTTTGATGTTGCATATGTGTGTATATATGTATATGTATATGTATATATTTTTTTATTATCTAGTATGGTGGTATCAGATAAATGCCTAATCCTATTGTGTTATGTTTTGAAAGAAACATGGCTCCCAGGAGAATGGTGAACCCCCATGGTTCAGATCAACCACCACACCACCGATGTTGAGGAGTGCTGAGGACTGCTGAGGAGTTGAACTCTCTTCTTGAGGAAAGGATTTCGGAAGCTATCGCCCAGTACGAGGCGAACTGTGCTGAGCACAGTGGCGGCTCAGGAGGTATTGGTCGAAATAGTCATGGAGATTCATCTGGAGGAAACCCTAACCAAGGTAACATTGAGTTGATTTGCTACAAAGTAATGAAACTTATGAATGGTCATTGTTTCATTGTTTCATAGTTTTCTCATTCATGAATCGGTTGAATAAATTTCAGGTTGCACCTACAAGCAGTTTCTAGACTACAAGCCACTGAATTATGATGGAATCAGTGGTGTAGTGGCTTTCGTGCGATGGACGGAGAAAACTGATTCCACGATCCGAATGAGCAAGTGCACCGCGGATCAACAAGTTACTTTTGTTACTGGGTTGTTTGTCGATGAAGCTCTGACTTGGTGGAACTTACAAGTTCCAACTCTGGGTGATGATGCAGCTTATGGTATGTCATGGGATGACCTAAAGGAGAGATTGAGAGAGAAGTACTGTTCACGTGCTGAACTCCAAAAGTTGGAGACTGAGTTTTGGAATCTGTCCATGGTTGGTGCGGACATTGTAGGTTACACTCAAAGATTTCATGATCTCTTGCGAGTGATCCCCTACCTCGTAACTCATGAATTTAAGCGCATCGAGCGCTACATCTGGGGATTGGATCTAGAAATTCATAGCATGGTGACTACAACCAATCTTACAACCATTACTCAGGCTGTAACTCTGGCTCTCAGCCTTACCGAAGATGTTGTCCGTATGAAGAAGTTATCTTTGAAGGCCACTGAGAAAACTAAAACACTTGCTGAATCATCTGGTGATAAGAAGAGAAAATCATTCGCATCCCTCTTACGAATGATGAGACACTCATAGTGCATGGAGAGAAAATAGACGCGCCCCTGCGGATCATCAACTGTATGAAAGAGCAGAAATGCTTACGAAAAGGATGCGTCGCCTTCCTGGCGCACGTGGTAGATAAGAAGGTTGAGGAGACGAAGCTTGAAGACATTCCTGTGGTAAAGGATTTCTCTGAAGTCTTCCCCGAAGTCTTACCAGGATTACCTCCGCAAAGACAAGTCGAGTTCCATATTGACTTGGTCCCAGGCGCCGCTCCTGTGGCCAAGGTACCATATCGACTAGCACCATCCGAAATGCAAAAATTATCCACGCAACTCCAGGAGTTGTTGGATAAAGGATCCATAAGGCCGAGCTTCTCCCCTTGGGGAGCTCCAGTATTGTTCGTGAAGAAGAAGGATGGAACCTTGCGGATGTGTATTGATTATAGAGAATTGAATAAGCTCACTGTTAAGAATCGGTATCCGTTACCGAGGATTGATGACTTATTCGATAAATTGCAAGGATCAAGCTATTATTCCAAGATCGACTTTCAATCTGGATATCATTAGTTGAGGATTCAAGAGGAGAGCATACCCAAGACATCGTTCATGACACGCCATGGGCACTACGAATTTTTAGTTATGCCATTTGGTTTGACGAACGCACCGGCAGTTTTTATGGATCTGATGAATCGCGTATGAAAACCATATCTCGATAAATTTGTGATTATATTTATCGATGATATCTTGATATATTCACGAACGAAGGAGGAGCATGAACAACATCTAAGAACCATTCAGGAACTGCTGAAGAAAGAGATACTTTATGCGAAGTTCGCAAAGTGCGAATTTTAGATTCGCGAGGTACAGTTCCTTGGTCATGTTGTGAATGAGTATGGTATTCATGTAGACCCGTCAAAGATTGAAGTAATCAAGAATTGGGAAGCCCCCAAAACTCTGACTAAAGTACGACAGTTTCTGGGATTAGCGAGCTATTACCGACGATTCATTGAGAATTTTTCCAAAATTGCTCAACCGCTAACTTCCCTTACACAGAAAGACAGGAAGTTTGACTGGGGAGACAAGCAGGAAAAAGCCTTCCAACTTCTCAAAGACAAGCTATGCTGTAACACCCCGAAAACGGGTTTGGTAATCAAACTCCGTTAATACTAAAAGACGGGTAAAGTACCGTTAGCCGTAAAAATAACCCGGTAAATATTTGGATTTAAATAAGAAATCCTAATAATTAAATACCAGCGAATCAAATAACTAAGGAATTGAGTTTATAAGAGCCCGAGTCAACGTGACTTAAAATAAAACGGGTTTTAACTCCCGGAACCCACTAAGTTAACTAGGTAAAATTAACCTAGTTAGTAGTGGGTAATTAAATAATAAACTATGAGTTATAGTTTCATTTATGAATCTCTAAACTTGAGGGACTAAACATGGGCAACTAGAAATGTGTTTTATTAAAACACTTCTATAAAAAAAAGAAATAAAAAACACACACACATGTGTGTACGTATGCGACCAGGAGAAGCTCCATGGGAGCTCAAACCCTAACTTCAACAAATCAACAAAATTGAAGGTCAAATCTAGCCCGAATCGGATGCATGAACACGTATTAATGATCACCTAGTCGTGGGGATCACAAGGTATGTTGAATTTTATGATTTAGTGATCCTTTGAGATTATGATGAACAATCATAATCGAAATTCTGAAATCAATGTTGAATCTATGAGTGTTATTATGATGAAATCTTCGTTTAGAAACAAACCCTAGTTGAAAAACTTGATGAATTGGTGTCAATACTAGGGGTTTGATAATTACCCTATTATGTGCTAAGTGGGTTTATTGACATGACAATATGATGAACACTCGGATTAGAGTGTTAAATTGATGAATATTGATTGTTATGATATAAGTTCTTGATGTAGTTCATGAACACTAGACATAGAGGTTAGATTTTGATGTAAATCTTGGTGAAAATAATTAGTTATGAACTAGTTAGTAAATATGTAAAATTATGCACATTAGGTGTTTGTTAAAATGCCTAAATGAGAACTAAAGTGTTGAAATTTAGAGTGAAAACGCGTATTTGAATGATATGGCAATTACATGTGATATGAAGTGATAAGGGTTCTAAATACTATGTTGATTTAGACTTAATGTTGTAAACCATGTGATTGAAAGTAGTTAACTTTGATAAACTAAGTTAACTAAGCATGAAGTCGAACAGCAGCTTCGACATAGAAAATAAGTGAGGTGGAATAGTCGTGATTGTTAATGACTAATTTAACCGCCTTGTAAATGATTGACAATAGTTTGACGCGTAACAAGCTAGGTGAAAGCTTGGTGGAGGGAGCGGGTCAAACGGAGCAAGTACGGAAAGAAAAGCGTGGCGTGGATGCGAGGTAAGTGTAATTTACACACTTATGTAGAATACTCGTTTATTCGATACGTTGTAAACGGGATAACGATAATATTGGAAATATGGATTTTCGTTAAGATTACCTTGTAGTGTAATCTAATAATGAGGGAAAAAGGGCAAAAATGGAAATTGGTCAAGTGTTGACTAATGTAAATCAAGGTTAAAAGGATACACATAGCGTAAACCGAAATGAGTTGAATTTGTAAGAAAAGAGTTTAAAAGAAAAAGGGTATGGTAATACAATCCGGGATGGGATGGATGTATGCATTGGAAATCAAAAACGATGTTTTTGATTAAATAGATAACGTTGGGCATATAGTCCAAACGGGTCGAATGGTGGTGATAACACCATTTGACAATATCGACTAATGTGGTTGTCAAGTCTTATGTTAACAGGACCGATTAGCAAATCGGATAATTGTGTCACCATTGATTGTGTGATAATGAAAACGAGGTATAAATCGGGTCTACTTGTTGATCCGGGCCAGGTACGCATAATTATGTTGTAGTTAAAAGTGCTATTTTGGTCGAATAATTGGAGAGAGAGTCCTTCGTCGTAAAAGGACCAAAATTGACCAAAACACCCTTGTAGGCTAAATTGAACAAACAACCCTTAGAGGTTGTTTGGAAACGAGTTTCATGATTAAATAAATACTTAGAATAAGTGTAGAAGTTGAAAGATGTAATACGTTAGTCAAATAGCTCTATTTGAGTCTTGCCGTAAAATAACAATACGAAGGGTAAAACTCGGAACATATAGATATCCACATTTAAATCCAACACACAAAGAGTTGTAGTTGAAGATTACTTGATAAGAAATGTAGGAATAAGATGCTAGAAATGAATGAAAGCGATCTCAAGCTTTAAAGTGCTTAAAATACCCTTAACGGGTCAAAATAAGCATACGAGAAAAAACGGGTTTAAATTGTGTAATAAACCTGTGATTAGAACCTAAAGTGGTAGATAACATTAATTTGAAGAAGTGTATGTGATATAAGGATCAAACAAATATGTTTGTTTGATAAAATGCATAAACGGGTTAAAATTTGGTAAAAAGGTAACGATTCGAAGGCTTAGAAGTCTCAAAATTTATTATGTTGGATGTTGGATTTTAACTCCATATGATGGAGAATTAAATTACGGACGCGTAGGAAAAAGAATCGGGTAAAACGGAATAAAAACGAGAGAGTTATGCTCGTTTCCGTGAAATCGGGTCATGCTGGGAATATGCAGCAACAATTTAAAGACTTTCTACCAAGAAGGGGGCTAGGTGGGGCGTCTAGCCCCTAGGTGTGACGCCTAGCCCCCCCTGAACCTGAAAAACGTTTAATTTTGTTTGTTTGACCCATATAACTTGTTTAAACTTGTTATTTAACTATCAAAACTAACTTTTAAGTTGGTTTTGATCATAGGTGATTGCCAAGAGTGCCCGGATGAAGATCAAGCTCGAAGAAGAACCGAACACGATAAAGTTAAAAGCTTCCGCGCGGCGTTTCTTCGTATCTTTTAAACGACGAATTCAATTACATTAAGTTGTTCTAAACTTTTAAATTGTAAAAGTTTTAGTAAACTCGTATTGACATACTTATGTGTAATCGTATAAACATGCATTTTTACGAATCTTTTATAAAATATTGTATTAAACAAGCAAGGGTGTTACATATGCGATGCACCGATACTATCGCTGCCCGAAGGTATTGATGACTTCGTGGTATACTGTGACGCTTCGAGTCAAGGTATGGGTTGTGTGCTCATGCAACGCCAAAAGGTCATCGCTTTTGCATCACGGCAATTGAAGGTTCTTGAGAAGAATTATACCACCCATGACTTGGAACTTGGCGCGGTGGTGTTTGCTTTGAAGATTTGGAGACATTATTTGTACGGTACTCGTTGTACTATCTTCACGGACCACAAGAGCTTGCAACATATATTTAATCAGAAGGAATTAAATATGCGTCAGTGACGATGGGTTGAAATGTTGAACGATTATGAGTGTGAGATTAAGTACCACCTTGGAAAAGCGAACGTGGTAGCCGATGCCTTGAGTCGAAAGGAAAGAGTCAAAACCTTAAGGGTTCGAGCTTTAGAGATGACGATTCGGATGAATCTCACATCACGCATTCATGATGCACAACAAGAAGCACTTAAGGAGGAAAATCTTAAAGCAGAATTTCTCCGAGGTATGGAGAAACGATTGGTGCCAAAAAAGGAGAGAACCCTATACTTCATGGGACGCATTTGGGTTCCTCTCTATGGCGGTGTTCGTGAGACTATCTTTGATGAAGCTCACAAGTCAAGATACTCGATCCACCCTAGATCGGATAAAATGTATCAAGACTTGAAGGAATACTATTGGTGGCCAAAACTCAAGAACGACGTTGCTGCATATGTTGCAAAATGCCTAACCTGCTCTAAGGTTAAGGCAGAGTATCAGAAACCATCAGACCTATTGCAACAACCAGAAATACCCGTCTAGAAGTGGGAACAAATATCGATGGACTTTATCACGAAGTTGCCCAGGACCCCTAGAGGGCATGATATGATATGGGTAATAGTTGATCGATTGACAAAGTCTGCACACTTCCTACCAATTCGGGAGAAAGATAGCACATGAAAGCTTACTGAGTTGTACCTTAAGGAGATAGTGGCACATCACGGAGTGCCTTTTTCGATAATTTCAGACAGAGATGGATGTTTTGTATCAAGGATCTGGCAATCCTTCTAAGAGACCTTTGGATCTCAATTGATCTAAGAACGACCATCCATTCGCAAATAGACGACTAGAGCGAACAAACCATACAAACCCTTGAAGACATGCTTCGTGCATGTGTAATGGATCTAGGCGGTAGTTGGGATACTTACCTACCTTTGGTTGAGTTATCCTATAATAACAGCTATCATACGAGCATCAAAGTCGCGCCGTTCGAAGCTCTATACGGCCGCAAGTGTCGCTCACCGTTGTGTTGGGCAGAAACCGGAGATAGACAGCTGATTGGTCCCGAAATTGTTCTAGAAATGACTGACAAAATCATTCAGATCCGATACCGTATCAAGGCGGCTCGTGATCGACAAAAGAGCTATGCCAATCGAAGACAAAAACCATTAGCCTTCGAAGTGGGAGACAAAATTTTATTGAAGGTCTCACCTTGGAAAGGTGTAGCAAGGTTCAGGAAACGTGGAAAGTTGAAACCATGATACATTTGACCGTTCAAGATTTTGGAAAAGCTTGGTACCGTAGCGTACAAACTGGAGTTACCGGAGGAACTGAATGGTGTACATGATACGTTCCACGTGTCAAACCTCAAAAAGAGTCCAACCCAAGAAATAGTTATCATCCCTGCAGATGAAGTACATATCTACGACAAACTCCGATTTACAGAAGAACCTGTTGAGGTGATGGACTGGAAGGTCCAGAAAAGAAGGAGAAGTCGCATTAAACTGGTTAAAGTACATTGGAACTCTAAACACGGGCCCGAGTATACTTGGGAATGCGAGGATCAGTTCAAAGCTAAGTACTCCCACCTATTCGAGGAAGCTCCTGCGAGAGATGACTCAGCCTGAATTTCGGGACAAAGTTCTTTTAACGGGGGCAGACTATGACAACTGGCACAAAACTGGTAATTTCCGTACTATGTTAATAATTATTTATTGTCTGCAATTATGTGCTTAAACGTCAACATTATCTGCTTACTTGCTTTACATATGAATTCATGCATGTTTTATACTTCAACTATTGCATTGTGCATTACATTAAGCGTTGCATCGGAACGACTAGTAAACTCACTGGTAAGACAAGCTGCATCAGCATGACTGCAGAATACAATCAGACAATAGATTTAGGGCCTAGGTAGGAACAAGGATTAACATACCTTGTAAAACTGCGCAATTTCCGGAAGCTAAAACAGACACTAAAAAGTACCTGAAAAGCACTCTAAATGCAGATTTCTGCAGAAAAACAGCAAAAACAGAATTTAAACCATAAAATAACATGCATAATTTATGTTTTAATGTCCAGAATAACTTGTAAAATGTTGGAAATAAAAACCGTCACAAAAGGAACTTCATACCTTGTAAAACTGCGCAATTTAGCACTTTAACGAAACGATAACCGAATGAATAACCAGACACTACCCAAAACATCAAAAATAGACTAGAAGCATTGTTTTTATGATATAAAGCTAGTTATGGTGATAAAACACCTTAAAAATCATAAAAACACATAAACACACTTAATTTAAACATAAACCTTCTAACTTACCTTCTAGTCGCTCAACTTCCAAAATTAACAAATTACCCCCCCCCCCCCCTTCATGTGTAACCGGCCGCAAGGGCCCCACATCACTTTTGATTATAATATTTCTTATGTTGGCTAGATATTGGACATTTAAACTAATCGTTAAACACTTATTGGAAGTTGTTTTATAAAGAACCATAAGGAAGAAAGACATGGTCATTTCACACATTCAAACTCCATCTTCTTCTCCTTCTTCTCTCTAACCCACAGCCACACCACAACCCCACTACCTCCACCATTTTCACTTCAATTCAAGGCACTCTAAGGTTATCACAAGGTGTTAGAAGGTGATCTAAGAAGGCTTGAAGCAAAGGAAGTTCAAGGACCATTTGGAGGAGCTATTAACCCCTCATTTTCTTCTATCTTCATCTTCATCTTGTTTGTGCCACTTCCCTAGCCACTAGAGCTAGTAGTAAGCCTTCTAAACACCATATTACTTCATGTTATTAGTATGTACAAGTCACACCATCAAAGAAACTAAACTTTAAAAGATGGTAACATGAAGATCTAATATAATCTAAGTGAAATCAAGTTGTTTTAAAGTTGTTTGATGTATGTGATGAAGTTGTGAATGTTGAATCTTGTGTTTATGCTTAGATCCATCATGTTAAAGCTTGTTAAAAGCTTAGATCTAACAAGTTTAAGCATGGATCTTGAAAGATCCATGGTTAAACTTGAAGATGAACTTGAAAAGTCTTTATGTGAACATGAAAAATGGTTTTAAAGTATGTTTCTTATGATCTTGAAATGATAAAGTTTATGGATGAATCATTATGAAACTAAGCTTCACAAAAAGTTTGTTAAAAGTTAACCAGAACACTTGTTTTTGGAAGATTCATGTATGAAAAGTGTAGATCTAAAAGACTACACATTTTTAACAAAAATCAAGTTCATCATAAGGTTTTACATGATGAAATTAGTGCTTGTAACTTGTTATGTTGATTGGAAATTGATTTTGATGATGAAAAGAAAGTAAACACATGTTTGGAAAACATGGAAAACCTCCATTTTTAGGGGAAACTATGTCAAAATTTTTATAAATTTTTGACACTTAGAAAATATAAGTTTTGGTGAAACTTACTCCCCAAAATTCACCTAAAATATTTACTAAGGTTTCCTAATTTTTGTACAAAAATTACAAGCTAAGAAATAAGGATTTCGTCAAGTTAAAATCAATATTAAGTATGTATATTTTTAGGGAATATATATATATATATATATATATATATATATATATATATATATTTACTGATCACCAATTTTGTGCTACGTGTATATTATGTGTATTATATGTAGTAGTGTATTAGGAACATGAAAATACACCAAATATATTCCCAAGGAGTATCACCGTCAAAATACACATAAAAATACATAAGAAATACCTAAGAATATTCATACAAGATAACCCATGAAAGGGTTTATGCTTAACATTTGGACTTGGACAAATATTTGGACCTCCTTGGACATAAATATATATTTGGACAAATATATATATATATATATATATATATATATATATAGGATAAGGATCATGTGAGAAGTAGTAGGCTAAATGAGAAACTTGAGAAGCATTCTGGACTACACATTTTCCCTAAGCAAAAAAATGCAAAAAAGAGGTGAAAAAATGCAAAAATTTTTTTGGAAAAATCGCAGCTTTTTCTTTAAGAATTAAAATTTTTTTTTTATTTTTTTTTTGGATTTATACACATGTGTATATTGTTAATCTTTTAACTATACATATATGTATATTGTCATTTATACATATATGTATATACATGTTTAAAATTGAAAAATAAGTGTTATTTAGGGTTTAGCATTAGGGTTTAGGGTTTAGCTTTATGGTTTAGGGTTTAGCTTTAGGGTTTAACATTAGGGTTTAGTATTAGGGTTTAGCAATAGTATTTAGGGTTTAGCATTAGGGTTTAGCTTTTGGATTTAGCTTTAACTTTTGGGTTTAGCTTTATCTTTAGGGTTTGTATTAGGGTTTAGCATTAAGGGTTTAGCTTTAGTGTTTAGTTTTAGCTTTTGGGTTTAGCATTAGGGTTTAGCTTTAGGGTTTAGAATTAGGGTTTAGCTTTAGGGTTTAGGATTAGGGTTTAGATTTAGGGTTTAGCTTTAGGGTTTAGAGTTTAGGGTTTAGCTTTAGGGTTTAGCTTTAGTGTTTATGGTTTAAGATTAACAATATGCACATTTTTTCAATTTTAAACATGTATATACATATATGTATAATTGACAATATACATATATGTATAGTTAAAAGATTAACAATATACACATGTGTATAAATCTAATTTTTTTTAATTCTTAAAGAAAAAGCAGCGATTTTTCAAAAAAAAAAAATTGCATTTTTTTCACCTTTTTTTTGCATTTTTTGCTTAGGGAAAATGTGTAGTCCAGATTGCTTCTCAAGTTTCTCAAATAGGGTGGACTTCTCTTAGGATCCCTACCCTATATATATATATATAGGGGGCCGCTAGAATGAGAACCACCACGAGTTATGAGAACCGCGAGAACTAAGTGCCACGGATGGCCGTTGACCACGAATTTTTTTTTACACATAGATCCGTATATTTTAAGACCCGGTGTAAATTTTGGGTTCAAACGGCGCGCCCGAGGGGGTAGTTTTTTACGCCCAAAGTTTGGGTTTTTTTAATTTTTCTTTTTTTTTAACCAAACTTTGGGCGTAAAAAACTACCCCCTCGCGCGCGCCGTTTGAACCCAAAATTTACACCCGGTCTTAAAATATACGGATCTAGGTGTAAAAAAAATTTCGTGGTCATCGGCCCTCCGTGGCACTTGGTTCTCGTGGTTCTCATAACTCGTGGTGGTTCTCATTCTAGCGGCTCCCTATATATATATATAACTATTACCAAGTAATGGAAAGTATACAAAAATCGGGTGAATGATAAAAATGAATATATATTTTACAAGCATAACAAAATATATATTTCAAACAAACCTTAAAAATATATTATTTTTAAGGAATATAATCCAGAAAGTCTTAAAAACCAAAGTATTGATTTTTGATAAATAATGTAAAATACACAAGTATTTACATAAAAATACAAGTGTACTTCCCTAAGTATACTCACACAAAAATACTATTGAAAATATTATTTAACAAAATACTAATATTTATTTTTGGAAAATAATATAAGTAACATATTTTGGACAAGTTAAAAATATAGATTATTTTTAACACTTATTGTTTGGCAAAGACTACGTAAACAAAAGGATAAAGTCGTGACCACTCTCGGGAATAACCTAAGTTGGGATTATTATTGGACAAAAATAGCCGGTTCAGATTATTTAAATCTAATTTACCTAATTTTTTAGTTTGAAAATTTTAGATGATTTTTATTTGGCCAATATTGGATGATTTTTAAATTTTTTAAGTTAGAAACATTTGGATAATTTTTTAATTTTGTTAGTTAAATATATTCTATTTTTCATAATATAAATTTGTTATAATTTTTAATGAGAAAAAATAGTGATAACTAGTAAAAAAAATTTGTCTTAAGACATGGGTATTTTTGTCATCTAAAATGAACTGCATTCTATTCATTCACCTTTTTCGCTTACTAAACAACACAAAGTAACGTATCAGTCCATTCCTATAGGAAAATCAACAAGATAACGGAATGGTAATGACTCATTTCATTCCCTTGCCCATTCTATTCCTACACCTAATCCATTCACTCGTCTATTCCATTACCTCATACCAAGCAGACCCTAATCCATTCCAAACTTCCACCTCATAATTCGGTTTGTTATCTAGACATGTGTTTTATGTTTTCAGAAGTTTGGATATTAGGGAATATCCAAATCAATACATTCTGAATAGATGGCGTAAAGACGCTACGCCAAATTGTTCTTCAAATTACCCAATGAGTCGTGATTTTATAATGGAGCTTGATCCTGATGTGAAATGTATGATGTAAGAAATTATTTTTGCAACGGAGTATACTTTGAATCGTTTGTCTGGTAACAAGGAGGAGCTTTCCTTATACAAGGATCATGTTCAATTATATATGAAGAAGGTTCAAGATATGCAGATTGTTGCCCCTTTCCCTAGTACCAGAGATAGATTTGCGGAGATAACGGGTCAATATCAAAACGACAAGAATCCGATACAGGTCCCTGTTGGGTATAAGTCGAAAGTTTATGGATCTCATAAGCGGTTGAAATCGAAACAAGATGTAGCAATTGAAAAAACAAAAACGAAAATAGTTACCGAGGCGAAAGAAAGGCAATGTAAGAATTGTAAACAATTTGGACACTATGCATCCACATGCAAACAACCCGTAATTAAAAGAGAATCGACGCGGGTTCTAGAGCGGACAATAGTGAATAATAGCGTTTAATTTGGTGTTTTACTATTCTATTACACTTTGGTGTCGTTTATTTTTTTACATGGTGGCATTTTATTATTATACAACTATTTATGGTGTTTACCTTTATTCCACCATTTTATGGTTTTTTATGTTTGATTACCATTTTTGGCATTTTATTTTCATCAACTTTCGTTTAATCGTTTACATTTAACATAATAGCGTTTTTTAATATTAGAACATCCATTTATAAAAGCGTTAATTAAAATATTTAAGACATTACCAAAATAATACAAGTGAACAACTAAAAGTCTTCATCGGATGGGACAATGTCCGAGAAGTACCCATCACTCCCTTCGTCCTCTTCTTCTGATTCCACACCAAAATGCTCCTCTTCGTCTTCATTTTGATGGCATTCTCGTCCTCGAGTGCTTCACATCTCCATTGAAACAACCTCTCCAACGATGTTACTAATGTTGTTATCTCAGCGTTTAAACATGTTGCATTGCATAATTGTTCTATAAACGAAAGCCCTAGTTCAGTCAGTATGTTATCAATTGTGTGGTCTTCTTCTTGACTGTTGTTCCACACAATCGTCACCTACTCATATTCTTCATCATAACGCCAAGATGAAATTATTGGCTCTTCATCAAATTGATTTGCAATATTTACAGAAAATTTTCACCTCAATCCCCTTATGACTGTTTATGTTTGTTCACACAAGTTGTCCGTAGGAACTCCAAGTTCCAGAATCCTCAACTGCACTTCTTCTTCCATATTAAGTATGGCGTTTAAAGTTTTCACTATAACCTTTCTTCTGGATTCGTATTTTATAAAACACCTGTTGATTGAAGTTTTGAACCCCCAAGAGATTACAGTAACCATTTTCTTTTTGGGTAAATTTCTTGAAAGTATTCTGATGTTTGGCGTTTTTTAGTGACTGGCGTTTTTGTTTTTTGAGTATGATCAATGAAAGTGATGTTGAGTTCATTTATACAATGAGTTTTAGGCGCGTGATTTTGGCGAGAGTTTGTTCCTTATTGAATGTAAAGCATTAAAGCCTCTGGCGTTTTGTTTTGCCTTTTTCAATACTACAATAATGTTTTATTGGCGTTTCAAATGCTTTATAATTAATCCATCAGAAGTGGCATTTTTTGGTGTTTTATTTATGGAAATGTTGATCATCACTAGTGCTCTAGTGGTGGCCACAGATATTAAGTTCCACCTATGGTGGGTCCGGGTGAGTTTTCCCCTCCAGGTCTCAAGTTCGAGTCTGGGTGATAGGGGTTTCTCACTGAGGGGTTTAAATTGGGGATCTATTCTACAAGGGGGCTCTCTAGTGCGGACTCGGTTAAGACAACGTATGCTAGACCTCCCGACATTCATGAATAATTCACACCTTTCAAAAAAATTTATGGAAATTTTACCTTTATACGCTTAATGAATCCCGCGCACGTTCAAAACTTGTACATATTTATAAAAACGTCGCCGCATCAGTCCCAGCCACAAATCAGAAAGATCTTGTGGCTGAAAATCGTTCTCACAGTTTTCACACTTTTAGGCGTTTTCTCCAGATCCCCCTATATATATAGAGTGGGGATCCTACGGAAAGTGTGTTTTTCCTAGAAAGTGTAGGAAGCGATCTGGGCCATCAGATGAGTGTGTTTAATGGTTGAGATAATTTTGATGGCATTTTTGTAATATACGTGTCTTTAAAATAGGCTAATTTAATTGATTGGGGGTAAATGTGTCATTTAATTTGTTTTAAATAAGGAAATAACTACCAATCATAAAACCACCTCCAAAAATGTCGTAATTTTTTTTCTCTCTCTCTAATCCCTCACATTTGAAAACACCAAATCATACAAAAAATAACGATAAGTCAGATCTAGATGTGTTCATAATAGTGTGTTTTAGCGATAAAACACAATGTTATGAACTAGTGACTGACTGCTAAAACACAACATCAAGAATGCCAAAATCATATCAACCAGTAACTGATAAAACAAACTGTGATAAAACAGTAACTGAAACTAGTAACTAATAAAACACATTGTGATGAAACCAGTAACTTATAAAACACAACGACAAAAATCCTCTAATTAATCCAATGATCAACTATTAAAACACAACGGTATTAGTCTGTTTGCTGGTAAAACACAATGTCAAGAAATCCTCTAGCAAATCAAACAAAAAATCAAGTTAATACTTAATGGTAATAGTCTGTTTGCTGGTAAAACACAATGTCAAGAAATCCTCCAGCAAAATCAAACAATAAATCAAGTTTTATACTCAATGGTATTAGTCTGTTTGCTGGTAAAACACAATGTCGAGAAATCCTCCAGCAAATCAAACAAAAAATCATGTTTCATACTCAAAGGTATTAGTATGTTTACTGGTAAAATACAATGTCAAGAATTCTTCCAGCAAATCAAACAAAAAATCAAGTTTAATACTCAATGGTATTAGTCTGTTAGCTGGTAAAACACAATGTCAAGAATCAAGAAATCCTCCAGCAAAAATCATTGTATGGATTGTATGATTTAAATTAAAACTATTAAAACACAATGGTATTAGTCTGTTTGCTGGTAAAACACAATGTCAAGAAATCCTCCAGCAAATCAAACAAAAAATCAAGTTAATACTCAATGGTAATAGTCTGTTTGCTGGTAAACACAATGTCAAGAAATCCTCCAGCAAAATCAAACAATAAATTAAGTTTTATACTCAATGGTATTAGTCTGTTTGCTGGTAAAACACAATGTCAAGAAATCCTCCAGCAAATCAAACAAAAAATCAAGTTTAATACTCAATTGTATTAGTCTGTTTGCTGGTAAAACACAATGTCAAGAATTCTTCCAGCAAATCAAACAAAAAAATCAAGTTTAATACTCAATGGTATTAGTCTGTTTGCTGGTAAAGCACAATGTTGGTAAAGATGTTGTGAAAGACCAGATTTACAAATTCCCTGTGAATATGTTGTATGGATTGTATGATTTAAAATAAAACTGTCGATTTGAATTAAATGGGATATTTAGTTTCCATAATTATCTGGTAAGTTAGTTATCCTAATAATATAATTAATAATTAAAATAATATTCAAATTACACAAATGCCCTTTTTATTAAAAACCCTCCATGCCACCTGTCACCTTCCTATTGCTTATTAGACTTTCTAGAAAACTTAGGCTTTCTAGCCAACTCCCACTATATATATATATTTATATAGGGACGGGGTCAGGAGAAAACGCCCTAAAGTGTGAGAATGGTGAGAACAGATCATGGGCTAACACGTGGCACGCGACATAGTGAAGGGCATAGGGGATTTTTTGTCCTTTCATATTCTTTTTTCAAACACGTCTCACAACACCTTTACATCTTTTGGTGTTTAACAAATACATGGTGTTTTTATTGTTTTTTAGATCAGGAGCATAGTAAATATTTTGGCGTTTATGGCAGCCCCAAATTGAATAAAATTATTTAGTAATTATAAGTTATTTCCTCAATGGCGTTTCCTAAATTCATTAGGCGTTTTTGTAGATTTCAACAATTTATATAGGTTATCAACGTAAATTTCTTGGCATTCATGGCGTTTTTAAATTCATTAGAAATTTATAAGAGTAAAGGTAAGACGAAATCAAACAAAAACTAATAGTCTTCTGTGGATGGTATTACATCAGAGATGTAACCATCGCTTTGTTCATCACTTTTCTCAGACTCATCATCATCATCTTGTTCATTGGCGTATAACGCCACAATCTCATCTCTTCTTTGTTCCATCCTATACTTTAATGTATTCACAAAGCTGGATCAAGGATTGTTCGAAGGTGCTTGTAGGATCGGTTTTCGACTCCGAAACGATTGCGAACTGAACGTGTGACGTGCGGAATCCGTACACGAACGTGACCGAACACACGAGACGTACTATAAACATGATTCTATTGAAAGATCTGAAATCGTACAAGAACCTGAATCACGTGGAGCACTTTCTGTCTCTAGACTTTCTCTCTCTAGCTCTAGCTCTCCAAGTCTTCAAATGAGCAAAAGTCTTGAAAAATCTCTAAGTCTAACCCTAAGACTTCTATATATAGGCCTTGGAATTAATGAGACTTCTCATTAATTACCAAAATGCCACCTTGCTATTTCTATCTAATTATTACAATATAAACACTTGAAATCTTCTATTTCAGCTACGAATCGGATTGACAGAGGCGATAGACATAAATGCACCAACAGACTCCCCCTTAGATATTGCTGCAGTTAATATTGTAGCATCTTGTCTTTTTCTCTCTCTTTGAGTCCTCTTGAAGCTTTAACACGTTTTCATCAACGTAGACTCCCTTTTGCTCGAACAGAATCCCCGTGGATCTGTCTTCAGCTTCAGCTTCCCCTTTCAGTAAACTCTTCCTTCAGGCTCCCCCTTTCGTCAAGCTTCCGTGCATTGGGATCGACACCTCGCTTTCCGGTTACAAGCTCCTTCAGGATAGTTACCTGGCTCCTTGAATGCATGCTCCCCCTTCCATTGAGCTCGTCTTCAGACTCCCCCTTAGACTCGGCTATCGGGATCGTAATCTGGTACAACATCTGCAATTCTTAAACATTTATAAGTGAAAATGTTTTGAACATCCATGATTGAAAACCTGGCTTTCTTAGCATAAGCTAAAACATTTCAACAGTGAAAGCATTTTCGGTTGTCCAGGAATCGTAACCCGACTCTTATTAAAATTTCTAAATCAAGATCCTGGCTCTAAGATATAATAATATGGATATATCCAGGATTAACTTGATTCTCTCCCCCTATCAATCATCTTCATAGATTTGGCAGTTTTTAGCGAACAGAATTGGAAACTGGCTCTTTTTACATTATATTTTAACAGATTAAGAATCCAAATCCTTCACGGTTAATCATCCAAGTCCAACTTAATAACCTTGGAGATATCACAAACTGTTTTTTGATTTTTTAATAAAAACTTCAAGTTTCAAATTAATGAACTTGTTTATTTTCAGAAACACTATCAGCATACTCAGATTTTGAAACTCAACATTCAGACATCGGTTGTCGAAAATAAAGTAGAATCAAAATCATTTTGTATTTTTATGAAACATAAAGCAGTAAAGAAATATTTACAAACATATTTACAGACAATATTTTTGTTTGAGTTCGTGTCAGAGGATCATATCAGTTTATAACAAATCACTAGTACCGTTGAGCTTTAAACACTTTAAGTTCTAAACGATTCACTTAGATTGTCAGTATACTGATCCACTTAAATTTTCACACAAAGTTCAACTGATTCGAGATATGTATTTAGTGTTTTAAGGACTTAACTTATTCGCGTGTCCCACCTCAGAATATACTCCCGTATCAAAATTCCCTAGATTCAGTTTTACAGGTGAGTATACCAATACGATATCTGTTCTCTGGGTTAGTGCGAGACCTTGAGAGCTCAGGTATGAACTTCCCTTCAGTCAAAGAGATGATGGCTCGACTTTAGGTGTGTTCCCTTTAAGGAATCTTTTCTTCAACTGCAATTGATTCATATCTTTCGATATTTTTCAATTTTATGCAGAGGGTGAGCTTTAAAAGCGCGTAAAGTATTATACAAGTTCTAGGCCATTGCTTCCGCAATATCAGAAGACCAAGGATAACACCCCGGATATCAAACAGTATAAAGATCTAGTATCTCAGAATCAGACAATCTCTCAAACAAGATTTCGGGGGTTACCTATATATCCGAGAGATGTTCCCCACGAGGTAAGTAAGTATTGATATTTAGGTTTATATCTCGAAAACAATCTACTAAGCTTGTAAAAACCTACTGGCATATCATCAGTGAGACCGTTTATCACATTTGACATTCCATACCTTTAGCGTACTGTGATTGTCTAACTGATGTACTATCATTTCCTCTTTTTACACAAAAACTCATTTTTGAATTTTATCATGTTTTTGGCTTTTTCAAATTTTCTAATGTTTTTGGATTTTCTGAAAATTTTCTTACTCCCCCTAAAATTCAAAACCATTTAATGAAAATTTGACAAATCGATGTAGATAGCTTTGTCTCGCCATCTATTTTCTGCTTTACATGCTCTGTTTTGTAGAAAATATACCCCCATGATTTACAACACATTGATTTTCTTTTTTATAGTTTGAAAACCGTTTTTTCAATCTTGAGAAATTAATCATGTTTGTTCCGCCGTGAGGGTTTGGCATATTCAATCAACATATTTTTGAATTTTTGGATTTTTTGACAAATTTAAAAACAAACACATTTTTTATTTTTCAAATTTTTGACAAAATTAAAACTTATATTTGGTTTTTAAATTTTCAATTTTTTAGGGTTTTTGAAATATGTTTTTTTATGTACAAAAACAAACAAACTCCCTGTTCAACAGTCGCAGGGTTCAGCAGCCTTCTCCTTTCCTTGTGCAGGCTGCTCCGATTTCCATTCTCACAGTCTTCAATTTTCTTGAGCCCCTGCACATTCAACTATTGAATTATTTGAACAATTTAGCCCATGTCTGTTTGACCTTAGGCATGTCAACACAATATGTTTCATTCAACTTCGGAAAATCTTTATCATTTTTCACAAATGTATTTTCATTTCGATTATCACTCACATAAACCGTTTGTTTCTTTTCAATCCAAGTTTGTCCTTTCGAAGCACTTCTTTATTAAATATGTGATTCATTTTGAACATTTTTATTTTGAACAACAACTTTTGGTTTCCAAAACTGGTTTGGTTTTGTTGCATCAACAGTTGTTTTCCAACTTTGTGTTGTTCTAAGTCTGGGTGTCACTGGTTTCAATACTTGTTGTGAATCATTCTTTGACATTTTTGGCTTCCAAGTTTGCTTTGAATCAAACTTGGTTGAATTCTGATTCACAACATTAGACTTCTTTTTGGTCTCAACACCAACAGGCTTCGGATTTGGACACTTGCGTGCAAGATATCCTGTATGATCACATTTGAAACATGTTCTCTTTGAAACATCTTTGACCTGTTGTTGTTGCTTTTTCTGAGCATAGAACTCTTCATTAGAATGTCATCTAAATTGGAGCTCTTTCTCTTCTTCTGAACTTGTTCCGTGAACAAATGAAATGAAAGCGATGAAGCTTGAAATGGAGGTAATGAAGACTGAAAAAGTGGTGAAGGATGATCAGCTCAATATGTTATACACTGTGCTGGAAAGTCATCTGAACATTGATGTTCATGCTGCCTTCAACAACCTTGAAGTCAAAAGAGCTGAAGAACGTAGAATTGAAAGAGAAAGACAAGATGCTACGAGATTGACTGCGACAATATCCAAGGGGGAGTCTGTTAGTACATTATGTCTATCGTCACCGTCAATCAGATCGCAGCGGAAACTGAAGAAATCTAGAGCTTTTATTGTAATATATAGATAAAATGGGCAAGGTGGCAATCTTGTAAATAAGGAGAAATCCTTATACCTTGTGCATATAAATAGAAGTCTTAGGGTTAGACTTAGATACTTTTGCACATTTGGAGACTTTAGAGCTAGAGAGAGAGTCTAGAGAGAGAACGTACTAAATCTGTGATTCGATTGATCGTATGAAAAGATTACAAGCACCGTGAATCACCTCTTGCACTTTCTCTCTCTAGACTCTCTCTAGCTCCAAAGCTCTAGAGTCTCCAAATGTACAAAAGTCTCTAAGTTTAACCCTAAGACTTCTATTTATAGGCACAAGGTATAAGGATTTCTCCTTATTTACAAGATTGCCACCTTGCCCATTTTATCTAAATATTACAATAAAAGCTCTAGATTTCTTCAGTTTCTGCTATGATCTGATTGACGGAGACGATAGACATAATGTACTAACAGACTCCCCTTGGATATTGTCACAGTCAATCTCGTAGCGTATTGTCTTTCTCTTTCTCTGAGTCTTCTTGAAGGTTTATCACATTCTTCAGTAACATAGACTCACTCTTGCTTGAACAGAATCCCCGTGGATCTGTCTTTAGCTTCAGCTGCTCCCCCTTTTGGTAGACTCTTTCTTCAGGCTCCCCCTTTCGTCAAGCTTCCGTGCTTTTGGGATCGACACCTGGCTTTCTGGTTACAAGCTCCTCCAGGATAGTTACCTGGCTCCTTGAATACACGCTTTCCCTTACGTTGAGCTCGTCTTTAGACTCCCCCTTAGACTCGGCTATCGGGATCGTAGTCTGGAATCTGCAGTTTCTCAAACATTTATAAGCAAAAATATTTTGATCATCCAGGATTGAAAACCCTGGCTCTCTCAGCATAAGCTAAAATATTTTGACAGTGAAAGCATTTTCTGTTGTCCAGGAATCGTAACCTGGCTCTATTAAAATTTCTAAATCAAGATCCTGGCTCTTAAAATATAATAATATGAATATATCCAGGAATACCTGATTCTCTCCATCTATCAACAATCTTCAAAGATTTGGCAGTTTTAGCGAACAAGATCGAAAACTAGCTCTTTTACAGATTTTAACAGAATAAGCATCCAAATCCCTCATAGTTAATAATCCAAGTCCAACTTAATGACCTTGGAGATATCATAAACTGTTTTTGATTTTTGATTTTAAAAATTCAACTTTCAAATTAATGAACTTTATTTATTTTCAGAAACACGATCAGCATACTCAGATTTTGAAACTCAACTTTCGGACATCGGTTGTCGAAAATAAAGTGAAATCAATTTTTTTTTGTATTTTACTGAAACATAAAGTAGTAAAGGAATATTAAAAACATATTTACAGACAATATTTTTGTTTGAGTTCGCGTCATAGGATCATATCAGTTTATGACAAATCACTAGTACCATTGAGCTTTAAACACTTTAAGTTCTAAACGACTCACTTAGATTGTCAGTATACTGATCCACTTAAATTTTTACACAAAGTTCAATTGATTCAAGATACGAGATTAATGTTTTAAGGACTTAACTTATTCGCATGTCCCACCTCAGAATATACTCCTGTATCAAAATTCCCTAGATTCAGTCTTACAGGTGAGTATACCAATTTGATATATGTTCTCTGGGTTAGTGCGAGACCTTGAGAGTTCAGGTATGAACTTCCGTTCAGTCAAAGAGATGAAGGCTCGACTTTAAGTGTGTTCCCTTTAGGGAATCTTTTATTCAACTGCACTTGAATTATATCTTTCGATATTTTTCAGTTTTTATGCAGAGGGTAAGCTTTAAAAGCGCATAAAGTATTATACGAGGTCTAGGCCATTGCTTCCACAATATCAGAAGACCAGGTATAATACCCCATATATCAAACAGTATAAAGACCTAGTATCTCAGAATCAGACAATCTCTCAAACAAGATTTCGGGGGTTACCCATATATCCGAGAGATGTTACCCATGAGATAAGTAAGTATTTGATATTTAGGTTTATATCTCGAAAACAATCTACTAAGCATGTAAAAACCTACTGGCATATCATTAGTGAGACCGTTTATTACATTAAAACATTCCATTTCCTTAGCGTACTGTGATTGTCTACTGATGTACTATCATTTCCTCTTTTTACACAAAAACTCATTTTTGAATTTTATCATGTTTTTTGCTTTTTCAAATTTTCTAATGTTTTTGGATTTTCTGAAATTTCTTAATCCCCCTAAAATTCAAAACATTTAAAGAAAATTTGACAACCTGATACTGATAGCTTTGTCTCGCCATCCATTTTCTGCATCTCAGGCTCTGTTTTGCAGAAAATATACCCCCATGATTTACAACCCATTGATTTTCGACAGTTTGAAAACCATTTTTCAGTCTTGTGAACATATTATTATAACGGTTTTCAAACTGTCAAAAATCAATGGGTTGTAAATCATGGGGGTACGTTATATTTTCTGCAAAACAGAGCATGAAAAGCAAAAAATGGATGGCGAGACAAAGCTATCTACATCGGTTTGTCAAATTTTCTTTAAATGGTTTTGCATTTTAGGGGGAGTAAGAAATTGTCAGAAAATACAAAATCATTTGAAAATTTGAAAAAACCAAAAACATGATAAAATTCAAAAATGAGTTTTGTGTAAAAAGAGGAAATGATAGTACATCAGTTAGACAATCACAGTACGCTAAGGAAATGGAATGTTAAAATGTGATAAACGGTCTCACTGATGATATGCCAGTAGGTTTTTACACGCTTAGTAGATTGTTTTCGAGATATAAACCTAAATATAAATACTTACTTATCTCGTGGGGAACATCTCTCGGATATATGGGTAACCCCCGAAATCTTGTTTGAGAGATTGCCTGATTCTGAGATACTAGGTCTTTATACTGTTTGATATCTGGGGTATTATACCTGGTCTTCTGATATTGCGGAAGCAATGGCTTAGACCTCATATAATACTTTACGCGCTGTAAAAGGTCACCCTCTGCTTAAAATTGATAAATATCGAAAGATACAAATCAAGAGCAGTTGTAAAGAAGATTCCCAAGGGGAACACACCTAAAGTCGAGCCTTCATCTCTTTGACTGAACGGAAGTTCATACCTGAGCTCTCAAGGTTTCGCACTAACCCAGATACATATATCAGATTGGTATACTCACCTGTAAGACTGAATATAGGGAATTTTGATACGGGAGTATATTCTGAGGTGGGACACGCGAATAAGTTAAGTCCTTAAAACACTAAATCCGTATCTCGAATCAGTTGAACTTTGTGTGAAAATTTAAGTGGATTAGTATACTGACAATCTAAGTGAATTGTTTAGAACTTAAAGTGTTTAAAGCTCAACGGTGCTAGTGATTTGTCATAAACTGATATGATCCTCTAACGCGAACTCAAACAAAAATATATTACAATATAAGCACTTAAAATCTTCTATTTCAGCTACGAATCGGATTGACGGAGGCGATAGACATAAATGCACCAACAGTGCTAAATTACAGAGCTGTTCGATAAGATGTAGTCTATCTGTGTTCAGCACTTCGTCCATTGTCAATGAATACTCCTTCCCGTGTTAAAAGCTCACCCTCACCGTTCCTGATTGTTCATCCGAACTCCAACTGGTAACTTTTGGTAGATCGGTATCTTCAACACCATCATCATCATTTTCCAGAAATTTTCTTTTTAATCTTCTTATTACCGTTCGATTCCTCTCACAATCGTAGGCGATTGGGACCCCAAGGGCTAGAATATCCCTCTGAACGGATTCATCCATACTAAGTATGGCCTTGATTGTTTTGACTTTCACCCTTCTTCTGTCAGAGAACTTTATTTTGAAACGTCCCTCTGAGCTCTTAAACCTCCATGCAAATACCTGCGCCATTTTTTTTAAATTGTATGGCGTTTTAGACAAGGTGTGGCGTTTTTAGGGAATGTGTGGAGTGTGAAGCTTTTTTGTTTAGCTGTTGTACTTATATAATGAGATTTGTTTTGGCGCAAGGTAGATATTTGTTTTTGGCGGTAAAAAACATTAGTAATTTTTTTTGTGTATTTTTTTTGTATCAATTGTTGTGCCATGTAGAATGCAGGCCTATAATATGACAGGCAATTATGGCGTTTTGGAAAGATAAATAAATTCAATTTCCCATGTAGTGGCTTTTAATATAATAAATGTTTGGCAATAATGTTTCCGTCTCTTTATTTTACTATTTGCAGTTACTGTTTTGTTCAGTTTCATTTGTTGAGGATGTAAGACTTCCCAACATTTTTAGGGTTTGGCGTTTTATATATTATCGTGTTTAGATAAAGATGGCACGTTGTTTTATACATTGTTTTAATGGCGTTTAGTCAATTAGTGTTGTTTTTAATAATACATTGTTTGGCATTTTTTGGCATTTTATACAGCAACAACGTGCTTTGCAAGCATCCGTTCTCACAGTTTTCATACTATTAGGCGTTTTGGTGTTTGTAGTTTTTGGCGTTTTGTAATCAAATTTTTTATTAGTAGAGAATTAGATTACAAACAATAGAAAATGAAAAAAAAATTAAAAATGCTAATCAAATTTCTTATCCAAATCTTCACTGTCATCAGCCTCTTTAGCGTTTGGAACCTTTTTGAATACCTTAGCTAGATGCCAATTTTCCTACATAATGTCCGCCTTTAGAAGAAGCTTATTTAGTAGCATCCTATATTTTGGTGTGACATATTCTTTGTTTGGTGACATGTTGAAGATCAACGCCTGCTCGAATGCTATTATAATAATGGAGTCCAAAATAGCATTTTTTACTCTGGTATTGATCCCTTCATGCCATCAATATATACATCAAGACCAAAGCTTACATGATGACATATCAGTGTCATCAGTCTCTTTTTCTTGAATATTTTTCCATCTCATTCAGCAAAAGCTTATAGAGATACCCACATCAGAGAAGAATCCATTCCGTGAAACTTCATTCAGAACAATACTAAATATAGAAGAAACGAGGTTTCCCATCTATGGTTTTTTAACTATTTTTTTGGCATTTTAAAGCGAGTGGTTTCTAGGAAACATGGCGTTGTTTTTGGGGGTGATCAATTGATTATGCAGAGACGTCTCTCTTATAGGATGTTTTTGGTGCGTAGTTTAGGCAGGATTTTATTATAATAAATGATATTAATAAAGGAATTGTGTGTATTTTACTGTTTTGATCAGCTTTTTATGAGTTTAGGGTGATAGATATCCCATCTTCCAAGTTTGGTGTTTTTTTAATGGTGTTACGTAATTTTTGGCGTTTTGTATATTTAATGTGGTTTAGATAAAGATGGCACTTTGTTCGATTTTCTTGTACCTTGTTCTATACTTTTTTTTTGAGTTTTTAATAATACTTGTCCAAAGTAATTTTATTAAAGTTTGGTAGTTTTGGGCGTTTTATGACATGATGGTGTTTTCAGAAGCATTTCGTCTGTGTGGTGTTTTATTAAAATAATGTATTTGTTCTTAGCTGAAAAATACATAACAAACAACTGAAAAAAATTAAATAAAAATAGAAACAATTCATCTTTCAAATCTTCACTGTCACAAGTCTCTTTCTTCTTTGAAACATATTCACTAGCGGTTTGACTTTGGTATGCTTCATATTGTTTTCTTGTTGTTGAAGTAGCTTTTTGTGGCCGTTTGGAAGGACAAAATGACATGAGTTTTTTTGTTTGAAGTTCATCTTTATCTTCATCTTTATCTTCAAACCACTCATCAGTGCCATCCGTCTCTTAATGCCATTCAAATATTCATTAAGAACAAAGCACAAAAAATGACATAAGTCTGACACCAGTATCTTTTTCTTGAAGATTTGTCCATCTCATGCAGCAAAATGTTATTGAGTTACACCCCTCAGCTAAGAATGCATTCTGTGAAATTTCGCGTAGAACAATATTGAATATACAAGAAACGATGTTTGCATTTTTGGCGTTTTACTAAGAAAATAGTGTATCTAAAAGAAACCTCGATTGGAATCTTTGATGTTTGGGTTTTTTGGCCTTTTTTTAGATGATTGGTATATAGTAAATATGACGTTTTTGAGTTGTTGTGTTTGATGTTTGGGTGTTTTGGCATTTCTAAAATGAATGGTATATAGTAGTAAATATGGCGTTTGGGGGTTCGGTGTGTTTAATGAAGGTCTGAGATGTTGTTTATATACCATGTTTTTGGCGCATAATGGCGTTTTATTCTTGAGTTTGGCGTTTTTGGTAGAGAAGTCTAAACACCCATTTACCCTTAATGAAGCCCGTCCACTTAATAGAATTTGTGTTATTTACGAAAACGCCACCGCACCAATCTAGTCCATAGATTGTTTTGATCAGACGATCTATAACCGTTCTCACTGTTCTCACACTTTTCACCGTTTTCTCTAAATACTGAACCTATATTGTAGGATCGTTTTCACGACCAAACGAGTCGTTCAGAAGAGTTTTTGCTCAATATGAAAGGCGGAAACAAACGTATCGAGTTGATTCAGCTAGATATTCACTTTAACTGTCTTTTTGATTGATATAACAACGTTTTACAGTGAGTAGACACTTCGGCAGCACTTCGGCTCTGAAACCGGAAAGTTACAAATGAAATGGCAGAACAGGTATTTATAGGCTAGCCTATTTTACACGAAACAGTTGGTGCGAAAACAGTTTCACACGAAATAGTCATTTCGTGTGAAATAACCAACTGATTTCGTACGAAATAGCTGTCTCCTATTTCGTGCGAAATACCCTTAAATCCTAATATCTCGTACTTCGTGCCCTGATCTATACAATCTAGTACAAGACTCGATACAAGACGAAGTCGACAGACATATGCACCAACAGACTCCCCCTTGGATGTTGACGAAGTCTTCAGTGTCGAGTCTTCAACATCTTCAGTCTTTATCAGTCTTCACATGCTCTCCAAAGTATCTGACAGTGTATAGCATCCTCAATCTCTAACTCTTTCAAAATCTCAATCTGACTCTATCTTTTTCTCTAATTCTCTTGATCAAATCTCTTGATTCCTTAAATTCATCAGCATCATCAGTTTGCATGAACTTCAGGTTCTGAATCTGGCTCTACTAGCTTCAGACTCCCCTTTTGTAAGTAAACTCCCTCTTGAATAGTGCTGGGATTGTAGTCTAACTTTTACAGGTTCTAAAATTGAAACCTGGCTCTTTGTAAGAATAGAATCTTGTTCCTGGCAAACCTGCACAATCTCTACCTCGTAGTAAATTTCTCAAATTTAAATTTGACAAATTTAAACTCTGCTTACCACATGCAAATTCAATTTCAAACCAACACTTGAACATATCATTCAAAATGTTTTAACATTTATAAACTCGAATGATCACTTAAAAAAAATTTCAAACACATTTTCCCAAACCTGTTCATCATGTTTAGCACTTGGAATTTTGAAAATCAGCTCTTCAACATCAGTTGTCGAAAATCTTTTTGAATTTTCAAAATTTATGCTAAAACACACTGAAAATGTTTTTGGACTTTTGAAAATAAAGAAAAACAATACAGAAATATTTACAGACAATATTTTTGTGAGTTTGTGTAAGAGAATCATATCAGTCTTTGAAACACATCACTAGCACCGTTAAGCTTTAAACATTTTAAGTTCTAAACGATTCACTTAGATTGCCAGTATACTGATCCACTTAAATTTTCACATAAAGTTCAACTGATTCAAGATATGAGATTAATGTTTTAGAGACCTAAACTTATTCGCGTGTCCCACCTCAGAATATACTCCTGTATCCAGATCCCAATATTCAGTCTTACAGGTGAGTATACCTAGATGATATCTGTAAAGGGTTAAATGCGAGGGCCATGAGAGCTTAGGCTATTGCTACCGCAAAATCAGAGAGATGATGGCTTCGACTTTAGGTGTGTTCCCTTTAGAGAATCTTTTCTTCAACAGCACATGATTAGCATTTTGCAATGTTTCATCATTTTTTATGCTGAGGGGATTGCTAATATTTCAAGCAGGCGAAAAGTATTATACAGGGACTAGGCCATTGCTTCCGCAAAATCAGAAGTCCCGGGATAATACTCCAAATATCACTAAGCATAAAGACCTAGTATCTCATAAAGAGGGACCTTTCAAACAAGATTTCGGGGGTTACCCATATATCCGAGAGATGTTCCCCACGAGATAAGTAAGTTTGAAATTTAGGTTTATATCTCGAACACAATCTACTAAATGTATAAAAACCTACTGGCATATCATCAGTGAGACCGTTTATCACATTTAACTTTCCAATTCTTTAGCGTGCTGTGATAGTCCACTTATGTACTATCATATCCTCTTTTTCACTACAAAACTCATTTTTAATTTTTATCATGTTTTTTACTTTTTTACTTTTTCAAATTTTCTAATGTTTTTGTATTTTCTGAAATTTCTTACTCCCCCTAAAATTCAAAACCATTTAAAGAAAGATTTGAAAAGAAACTGTACAAAATATAGTGACAACTGTTGTGAATTGCTTCAAATCGCCATCCACTTAGCATAAACAATCAAAACTCCCCCTTACAACAAACTATTTTCCCATTATGATTTCAAAACACTTAAGTTTGTTTTAATTAAAATGATTTTTCCAGAAAATTAGTTTTGTTGATTTTCAAAAACCACTTGTAGGTTATGGTTCATTCATCACTTTGTTTTCTCAACCAATTTGAATGAAAGTTAAATCAAGTACAATTTAATGTCCTTGATTAACCACTTGTAGGTGAAAAACTTTTTCAACCACTTGTAGGTTCTCATCACCAATATCACTTGTAACACAAAATATAACAACTTTCAAGAATGAAAATACCACATATACATTGAAATATCACAAATGTGAATTTCTCAAGAAAGATGTCGATTCCTGCTCCACGATTACCAACTTGGAAGCTCCGGCAAGTCAGAATTTTTACATATGAAAAACAGACATCCAAGCCTGACCAAATTTGGATGTAACCTTTTCAATCTCACTTGGGGTTTCAACATTTCTTTTTTCTTCATAAAATTCTTTAACCCCTTTTACTTTCCCATCAACCATTTTCCCAAAAATATGCTTTACTTGACCATTAAAAGCTTTTTCGACATCAAATTCTTTCTTCTCAAAATAGAATTGATTTGAGATCTCAATTTTACCAACTTTTTATTTAAAATTTTCAGTCCTCAATGGTGGAAAGTTAACATCATCCATTGGCGGAACTGAATTTTCTCTTTTAACCTCAACTTGTGGCTCCTCTGACTTTGACGAGTCAGATTCATTGCCAGATTTCACATTAGATTTCTTAACAACCCACATTTGGTTGTCAAGATTAACTCTTTTTTTATAAAATCTTTTCTTCGAACATTCACCAACTTCATATGTTGAATTTTTAAAAACTTTGAATTTTTCAATTGGTGGTTCAATTTTCTCAACAATCTTTTCTTTCAGTTTAGAAACAACTTCCTGTTTGATGTTGGTTGCCTTAGGACAGTTCCATGCAATGTGTCCAACTTCTTGACATCGGTAACAGGTTCTTGTCTCCTTTTTCTGATAACCTCCATTCTTTTCAAACCCTTGTTTATCAGCAAAAAACTCTTTGTTTGATTGCTTCCAGAATGAGCTCTTTGCTTCTTCTTCACACCTTGCTCCTGAAACAAATTTAGTGTTTGTCTTAGAAATTTTCTCATTTTTATGATTTTTGGGTGAAATGAAACCAAGACCTTTCTTTTTGAAATTGCCGTTATGTTTTGGTTTCTTTTGAAAACCAGAACCAGAACTGTAACCTTTTTTCTTGTTTAAACGTTGTTGAACTCTTGAAGTGTACTTTTTAGGTTTTTCAAAAAGATTTACATCTTTTATTTCAGAAATATTAATTTCTGTTAATTTGAAAACCTTTTTAATCTTTTCAATTTGAACACTTCTTATTGGAAATTCTTCATCATAATATAATTTGTCTGAATCATTCAAAGTATATGCCACTTTGATTGGTTCATCATTCAAATTAGATTTTGATAACAAGAATTCTTTATTGTAAACTCTTTTAACCGATGGTTTTGAACTGTTGATCAATGAACTCGAATTTTCTGACTCAGACTTTGACTCTGACTCCTCATCCTTATCCAATACCTGATCGACCACTTTCTTTATTAACTCAGACTCATGACCAGTGTCAGACGATGTGAATGTGACGTCAATATTTTCTGGTAAATCATCAGTTGTTTCAGACTTTAACTTTATATTGACTGCCTTTTTGACTTGCTCCTCATTTGGTTTTCTTGGAGAATAACCTTCCCAAATCGGAGGCGGACACTTGTTATAATTTGCACTATGTTTCTTACCAGTATCCTTCTCTTCAGGCTTCTTGTCTTGAAATGCTTCAAAACCTGCAACAGTTGGATAAATTCGATCAATCAAATAATCAGAACTAGAATAACTTTGCAACAATCGTCTAATTCTTTCATTTTCAATCCTTTCTGTCTCCAACTCCTGCTTTAGCTTTGCACATTCTTCAATGTAATAATTGATAGCCTTTTGCTTTGACATCATTACTGCATTCATCATCGTTAATGCATCTTCTCTTTCAGAATTTGTCTTTTGTAGACCATTCACTGTTCTATTCAACACATCATAAGATTCTTTCACATAATTGAGATCGAATAATAATTTTTCTTTCATCTTATCTTGCTCACTCAACTTCTCATCTTTTTCTTCACACTGCTTACACGACTCCAAACACTTTGGACAAGGTTTGATTACTTCAACAATCTTTTCAACTTCAATCACTTTTTCAACTTCAATTATCTTCTCATCATCAACTACCTTTACAGTTTCAACCACCTGCTCAGTAACTTTATCTTCATCACTTCGTTCAGAAATCTTTTCCTGAGCAACACTATCCCTTTTCATCTTTTTCTGTTATTTTGCTGCTCGTCTCTCCTTCAGCTTGTCCAATCAATCTGCAAAATAAAATTGAAAACTTTCAGGAGATAACATAGATTTTCCAATGTTTATTTGTGTCTCTTCTTCATCATCACTATTGTCAGATGATGATTGATCAAACACTTTGGTCTTTTCTGAACTATCGTCTGAAGAAACAAACTCTTCATCTTGACTTTTCTCATCACTGGCAAACACTTTCATCCATTCCGTCATCAAATCTGGCTCTTGAACTATTTGTGCAATAAGAGCTACTACTTTTGAATCAGGTGGAATGTATTTGTCCCAACTGAAACCTTCTGCTACTTTTTCATCATCCTGATCAATTATAACAAAATAAGCTTTCTTATTTGCTTCTTCAATTGCCTTCCTAGCATGTGCAGTTTTTGAATCTTGTGATTGATAAGGTTGTTGAGCAACTTGTTGATATATGGCTTTTCGATAATAATCATTATTCCCGAACGGATTCTTTGCTCCATTTGCTTCTCGATTGGTACATTCTCTCTTGAAATGTCCTTTCTCCCTGCATAAAAAACAAGTAACTTTAGATTTATCAAAACCCAAAGTAGAAACATTTGCATCCAGAAAATCATCTCTTCCTGTAATCATCTTGAATTTTTCAGCTCTTCTCAAAACACTCGCTAAACACCACTTAATATCCATTAACTCCATCTCTTCTGCATCAATCTGATCATAATCCTCTTTAGTCAACATAGGATTTCCGATCCTTCCTGCAACCAATCCTTCATATGATTCCAACACTGTAGCAAGTAACGTCATATGACTTTTAGCATCCTCTTCAGAGAAATTTTGACCGTTCTGAAGATGCAACGCAATATTGCAATTTAGCACATAACCATTACTGTTGTTTGAACTTTGGAACTGATGACCTGAGGTTGATCCATTAGGATTAACACTTGAGTATGAGGAAAATCCACTGTTGTTGTTTGTACTTTGATTTACTGATGCTTCAACATCCTGAACACTTCCCTTATAGTACATCTTAATGTCTTGTTGACCACTTGGATTGTTCATCATAGTAATCTTTTGATGCTCAAGATCTTGTCCTTCAATCTTTTCGATGAACTGAGAAATTGTCAAGCCATCATATTCTCCAGTGTTCTTTAATATCATCAAAAATGTACCCCATTCTTTCTGAGGTAAAGCATCAGCCAATTTGTCGACCCATTCTTCTCGTTCTTTGTTGATATCTAACAATGACATTGATCGTACCAAGTGACAATATCTTTCAATCAGTTTCTTGGTATTCTCTCCCGGCAAACTTGTAAACAGATCAAACTCCTTCTTTAATAATGATTTCTTATTCCTAATCATCTTCTCACTTCCCTCAAACTTAACACGAAGTGCATCCCAAATAGCACGTGAACTATTATCATGTTGAAGTAAAATGAATATGTCTTCTTTCACTGCTTGTTGTAAAAGACTAATCATCATTTTTTCTGCTTTGTACATGTCTCGTTCTTTGTCCGAAAACTCAGAAATTGTTTTGATAACTCCCACATCAGTACGAGGTTTAACATACTTTTTCTTAATACATTCCCAAGACCTCAAATGATTAGCTTGAACCCAATTTTCAAACCGATCTTTCCAACCATAATACTCCTCAATTCCCATTAGCTTCGGGGGTTTTTGCAAAGGTCCTGTTTCATTTTTCATGTTCATGCTTTGAGCAATAGCAATCGGAGTACTTGGGGCAGTAGCAAACACGTTGTAAAATTCCTCTTCCATTATTCGATAACAAATTTTTCCAAAATTAAACTTTTCAAACGAAATCAGCACTTTCAAACGAAATACTCTCTTCAAACGAAATACCCTGTTCACACGGAGTAACCTGCAAAACAACTTCAAACGAAATGAGCCCGCACGAAATGATTTCACACGTTTTCGTGCGAAATGATCCTAAATATCAAATGAAATAGTGATTTCGTGCGAAATCAACTCAATCTCAAATGAAATAGTGATTTCGTACGAAATAATTCACGCGAAATAGTGATTTCGTGCGAAATCAATCAAATCTCACACGAAATACTGAATTCGTACGAAATGAACGCTCTATTCCGTGCGAAATGCTGCTGATGTCATTATGTTGGCCATAATTTTGTCAAATTGATCAGGTTTTAGTTCGAATTTTGGTTCAATACTTTCAAGGCTTTGTTAAAACACTGTTACGCATATAATGTGTGAAATTCAAATCATTTTAACTGTGAAAACTTGTTAATTTTGAAAAAGAAGGTGTAGAAATCAGAATTTTGAGCTGAATCAATAAGAACTCTTCCTCCTGAGCTCTGATACCACTTGTAGGATCGTTTTCACGACCAAATGAGTCGTTCAGAAGAGTTTTGCTCAATATGAAACGCGGAAACAAACGTATCGAGTTGATTAAGCTAGATATTCACTTTAACTGTCTTTTTTATTGATATAACAACGTTTTACAGCGAGTAGACACTTCGGCAGCACTTCGGCTCTGAAACCGGAAAGTTCCAAATGAAATGGCACAACAGGTATTTATAGGCTAGCCTATTTCGCACGAAACAGTTGGTGCGAAGACAGTTTCACACGAAATAGTCATTTCATGCGAAATAACCAACTGATTTCGTACGAAATAGCTGTCTCCTATTTCGTGCGAAATACCCTTAAATCCTAATTTCTCGTACTTCGTGCCCTGATCTATAAAATCTAGTACAAGACTCGATACAAGACGAAGTCGACAGACATATGCACCAACATATATATATATATATATATATAGTGGGGATCCTGCGAAAAGTGTGTTTTTCCTAGAAAGTCTAGGAAGCGATCTGGGCCATCCAATGGGTGTGTTTAATGGTTGAGACCATCTTGGTGGCATTTTGGTAATATGTGTTTCTTAAAAATAGGATTATTTAATTAATCAGGGGTAGATATGTCAATTAGCTTATTTTAAATATGGAAATTACTGTCATTCCATAAACCACCCCACATTTCTTGTGATTTTCTCTCTCTCTCCCTTTCTCTCGTCTCTCTCTCTAACACTACAAAACAAGATATAAAACTGCTGGCTGTTAAAACACAATGTCAAGAAATCCTCCAGCATTACCAGCATGAATGCTAAAACACAACGGTATTAAACTGCTGGTTGTTAAAACACAATGTCAAGAAATCCTCCAGCATTACCAACATGAATGCTAAAACACAACGGTATTAAACTGATGGCTGTTAAAACGCAATGTTAATAAATCCTCCAGCATTACCAACATGGATGGTAAAACACAGCGTCAAGAAATCCTCCATCATTACCAACATGAATGCTAAAACACAACTGTATTAATCTGCTTGCTGTTAAAACACAATGTCAAGAAATCCTCCAGCATTACCATCATGGATGGTAAAACACAACGTCAAGAAATCCTCCAGCATTACCAACATGAATGCTAAAACACAACTGTATTAATCTGCTTGCTGTTAAAACACAATGTCAAGAAATCCTCCAGCATTACCAGCATGGATGGTTAAACACAGCGTCAAGAAATCCTCCAGCATTACCAACATGAATGCTAAAACACAACTACATTAATCTGCTTGCTGTTAAAACACAATGTCAAGAAATCCTCCAGCATTACCAGCATGGATGGTAAAACACAGCGTCAAGAAATCCTCCAGCATTACCAAGAACATGCTTATTGTCACACCCTGACTTTTGCGGAAGCGTGATTATGTGTGACTTGCTTAATATCATTGCATTCAATCATAACAACAACTATATGATAAAACCATAGATGTTCATCCATTAAATAAGTTTAGAAACATATCAACAACATTGTTTTAAGACATAGAAATTCAATTTCGAGTACAAACCATGCAACTTGTTTAAGAGTTCACAAAGACTCGACAAAAGACATTAAATAAAACCAGGGTTGGAAGACGTGTCTCGTCCAGGATAAGACACACTGACCAAACCCTAAGACCATGGATGACATCTTTTATTCTTGAACCACACTTGGAACTTCCGAACACCCGCCAGATCCACATCTAATTCCCTGAAATACATCAACAAAAGTTGAGCGAGTTCATGTGTTTGTTTGTGTGTATGAATAACCTTTGTAATCATTGAAAGAATGTATGTATGTTTGTAAACTCCCGGTATGAAAGCAACAAGGAAAAACAGATCACCAATGGTTTGCAAGGCCATTGATATGTGTGAAGTGATGCAGGAAAACTCAAACCTAGCGGATTTATCTCCGGGAATAAGACATAGTCACCTCATGGGCCACCCTGGTCCACATGGGTGTGGGCTCGCTACACCCAAATAGATCTATCACTCATGTCCCTCGGTCATACAACGAGGATTAATGGCCTTAAGTGTTATACCCATCACTCACATGATCAAGTAGTACCCTTCCCTAGCTAGCCATACCAAATCAAAATGTTTGTAAATAGTTGTAACATGTATTTCACCCCTGAAGTTATAAAACCAAAAACAGTTAGAGAAAAGGGGGCCATGAACTCACAGTCTTGCGTCTTCAATCACCGTAACTCAAGCTTCTTCGGACAAACACGACTACCTACAACGTACTATGATCTATTAGACGAGCGGGTCATGCCTCGACTTAGTATTAATGTCTTTGAGTTACGTTTCTTCGTATCTTCGATATTATTCCAGGCTATATAATTATTTGTTAAAATAATAAATATTTTAACTTAAATTATATTTATTAAATTTTGGAATAATTATTAAAACAATATATTTTACTTAATACTTTCCAAGTATTTATACTTGTATATCCTTCCCAAGGATGGGTGTATTTGTATTCTTGTATTTGTATATTTTTTCCATATATGTGCGGTAGTATTCCAGTGTGTATTTATACGTATGAGAATACGTATTTTTAATGTATTCATTAAGTATTCATATACTTAATTTCGTGTTAATTTTTCTGGAATAATATCCTTAGTAAGAATCCATATATATTCCCAAAATATATATTTTAAAAATATTACTTAGAAAAATTATTTATAATTTTTCCTTTGGCAAAAATATTCGTGTTTTCATATAAGTTCCAAAACTAATATATTTTCAAGTCTAACTTAGAAAATATATATAAGCTTATCTTTCTCCAAAAATGATATATTTCATATTTATTTGGGAAAACATATATCCTTCACCCAAAAATATTCTATTTCACGTTTGTTTAAGAAATGTATATTTTCTCCCAAAAATAATACATCTTCTAATAATTCAAATAAATATATATATATATATATATTTATACTTGCCAAAAATAATATATTTTTCCCTTGTAAAAAATATGATATATTCTTGTAATAATTGTAAAAATCATATTTTTGTTTCCTTGGTGTCCAAAGTATTATTTACCAAAATATACTTTGTGAATCAATTTTCGGAATATTTTGTAAGTCTTATTCCATAGTTCGGTTTCACTAATATTTTGTGTATAACTTGTATATTCATATTCTTGGAATTTTGGTAATATTTTGGATGGTAATTCTTGGTATTTTGATGAGTTATATTATTTCAAATCCTAAAATAATATAACTAATACACAAAGTATACAAATAATCACACACATGGTGTCTTCTAAATATATATTTTCCTAAATACATATTTAGTCAATTTTATTTAAAAAAATAAACCTCCAATAATTATAATTTTTGTAACAAAAATTATGACAAGTTTATGTAACAATTTATTGTTTAAAAAACACTTGTAAATATTTGTTTAGAAATATTTTTCTAAGTGTTTAAATTTTTAGAAAATTTTGCCATAGTTTCCCCTAAAATGGAGGTTTCCATGCTTTCAAGCATATCATTTTCTTTTGTAAAAATCAACACAATCAATCCACAATCAATAATAAACAACATTTACTTACCAATTTTGCCAAAAACAAGCATAATCTAATACTTCATGAACTTGAATATTTGTAAAAATTTGTAGAGACTTACTAGTGTTCTTAGTAAGCCTTGTTACCTTCTAAAGTGTGATTGACTCTTTGAAAACTTCATTTTTAAAGAATATGGATCTTTACAACTTATGATCATATTTTTTAAATATGTTTCTTCATGGATTTTTCTTGTTACACAAGTGTTTTTACACTTGTTTAACCACCAAAAATAAGGTTTGTTTATGTAAGAACCAAGATTTAGTAAAACTTATATTTTTGACTTGCTTTCTTTAGAAATAATCCATGAAATTTTTAGATCTACATGATTAACAACTCACTTTGATTATTACTTAACAAGAAACAACTTTATTCTTTCGAGTTCTGATATTTGTGTGGATGATCCATTTACTTCTATCATGTTCATCCTCTCATCTTGTTAGATTATCTTTTTAATCATGATCTAGCAAGATCATATGATGATCAACATCATTTTCACCAACAAAACATGATCTACAAGTATATCAACACATAAACAACTTAGTTTCTTCATTAATCATGCTTATGTTCAAGTTTACTTCTTGTGATTCTTAGTATTCTTCAATATTATGATTGTGATTCTTCTTTTAACCACTTAAAATGGAAGTAAAATAGCAAGATCAAGGTTCTTACCACTAGCACAAGGCTAGGGATGATCAAGTGAAGAAAACATGTGGATAAAAGCAAATGAACAAGGTCCTTGCACTTCCATAAGCTCCTAGCTCCTTTGTGTGACCTCTAACACCTTTGTATATGCTTGTAATGTATGTAGGAGGATTGAATATGGTGAGTGTGTATGTGTTAAGGTTCGGCCGAGAGCACCAAGGGGAGAAGAAAAAAGATGTGTGTGTTTTGAGTGTGTCTAAGAATGAGGTTAGAACTTGTATGCTTCCTTATAATCCATGCTAAGTGTTTAACTATTGGTTTTCATGTTTAGGAAAGCATAAACATATCTATTATAATATTGAAACAAATCAACAAAGTGGGGCCCTTGTCGGCCGTTCCATAGGTGGGGGGGGGGGTATGTAGGCTAGGTTCTAAATATAAGTTAGATTATGGTAAAATTGTAAGTATTAGTTACTAGATATTTAGGAGGTGTTATTATGTTCTGGGATCATAACTAGCTTGGTAATGTTAAAACAGTGCTTCTAGTGTAAATTTGGTGTTTCAGGTAGTGTCCGGTTGTTCGGTTGGTTACCGGTTCGTTAAGGTGCTAAACTATGTAGTTTAGTGTGCTTTGTTGGTACAATTTATGTGGACGCGACTCGGCTCAGTTCGAATCGAATCGGTTCGACGCGGTTAGGTTCAGCTCAAGCCCGACGTAGCGACATTCCTCCGTCATGCGCCCCAGAGTTCGACACGCGAAGCACGGAGAGCCGCGGCCATTCCCGCAGACACATCATCCATGACATCACCTTAGTGATGTCATGATGATGTCAATGGAAGACTTCATGCAACATATGATGAAAACTCTTTTGTTTTCGTCAAAAACATATATGGCGAAATACTTTATTTTCGTCATTATGTGTGTGGCGAAATCCCTGATTTCGTCACACATGGTTTTCGCCAAATGGGATTTCGTCAATCTGATAGTATATATACCAAGACACAGAACAGAAACAACAGACAAGTCTGAATAGATTTGAGAGCGAACACATTGTAACACACACACACTGAGAGTTTACAGAGACCATTTGTAAACACCGCATTGTAACCGTTTCATAGCATTAATACATTGAGTGTTAATTGTTGAATCTTGTGTCTTACGTGTTCGTAACTTGGTTTAACTTACCCATTTGGATTCCGCACTCTCGGGTTTGTCGGAAAACAGGGAATAGAGGTTACTCGATCCTTCAGGTGGACCTACAATTGGTATCAGAGCATTGGCGCGATTCCTTGTTAAAACCAAGTTGTTTTCTTGTGTTTTCAAAAAGATTTTAATGTGTTTTTCTTTAAAGCTTGAGTTTAAAGATTATATTTTTATGAAAAACAGGTGTTAAGATCTTGAAAACCTTGTGATTTTGGTGTTTGTTTTTGTTAAAAACCTTGTTAAATCTTTGTTATACATGTTAGGATAAGGTTGTTTTTGAAACATAGTGCAAAATTGTTGTTCGGAAAATTTACCGGTCACCAGAATTTTCATCAAGTTCTTCATATCTTCAAGATTGTTCTTATTTGTTCTTGATAAATATCTCTGTTTGATCTTAAAATTCTAAAATGATTTGTGATTGAATTATTGTTGATATTGTTTGTTTATTATTTGTTTGAATTAGTTCCCTTGCAAATGATGAAACGTTGAAAAATTGGATGTGTAAGGATAAGGGTTTGACAAAAGTGACAAAAGAAGTCTTTGTTGTCAGAAGGATAAGATATTGATTTTAAAATATCTTGCAAGTTGTTTGCAAGTTGTGTGGTCATTTTTGTCAACGAAATCCCTCTACACTTACCAACGAAATCACCAGGTGTGTAGCTGGACGAAATCCCTATACAAACATCCAGTCAACGAAATCTCTTTGGTCAACATAATCAAGCTGTACGAAAACAGATCTGGGCGAAATCACCATAGTGCTGGACGAAATCACTCCATCTTCTAGCTGGACGAAATCCAATTTCGTCACACATTCCAGTCAACGAAATTCCTTATAGTCAACAAAATCGGCTGCCACGAAATCAACAAATTGCTGGACGAAATCCCAGCTCAACGAAAACACCCATTTCATCAAATAACTGGACGAAATCACTCCTCAGCCGAAATCACTCCTCAGCTGAAATCACCTATCTCCAACTCTCCATGAAATCACCTATCCCCAACACCCTCCACGAAATCACCATTTTCATCACCCATCCCACGAAATCACCCATCTTCATCACATATCCTGACGAAAACCACCTGATTTCGTCTAACAATTTCAGCAACGAAAACACTTATTCTTGTCACACATCAGGGACGAAATCAATTATGATTTCATCACACATCAGCAACGAAAACCCTATTTTCGTCACAAATATTTTCATATTTTAAACAGAAGCTTTGTATACATATCTTATCAGTTTCATTTCAAGTTGTTTTTCAGGTACAATTGTTCTAATATCAAATATGAGTTCTAATCCATTAGATTGGAGCATTAGCACGGTCCCTGATATGGCATGGGTTAAGTCTTTGATGCCACAAGAAAGAATTTCGGCTATTCAATGGGCGTGCGTGGCAAATCAAAATCAAAGTATCCAAAACCTGCTCATAAGCGGAAATGAAACGGGTAGCAATAACCGTCCACCAAAACTCAACCACATGAACGACTATCCATCGTGGAAAGGTCGTTTTCAGAATTATGTTTTAGGTTAAAACACCGAGTTATGGACGTGTTTCACCACATCATATAACGACGCTCTTGAGGAAGCCGGATCAAATGCTACAACTTTGGGGGCCATGTCTGAAAACGACAAGAAGGCGTATGACCTTGAAAAGAAAGCGTTTGCTATTCTTACACAAGCATTGCACAAAGATATCTATCATCAATTCGCCCATTGTACCAGCACCAAAGCCTTGTGGGACATCCTAGTTAACAGAGGAGAAGGAAATGCGGCCACACGGAAGACGCGTCACGATTTACTAAAGAAAGAGTTTGAAGGGTTTATGTTTGTGCAGACTGAAACACTGAATGAGATGACAACTCGTTTTTATCATTTAATTAGTGAAATGATTTCTTACAAGGTTATTGTATCTTCGCAGGAAATATTCGCACGATTTGCTGATGCTTTACCACCAAAGTGGAGCCCATTCATTGAGTTGTTAAAGCATGCAGGTGTATTGGATACTGTCAGTATCTATGAGTTTGTTCAAAAGCTGGAGAACAAGGATGCAGAAGAAATCAAAAAAGCTAAACTAATTCCTGTCCCTCAAAATCCAGAGATGTACTTTGGAGGGATTGCTCCTGCTGCTAGTACAAGCCAGCAACCAAAGATACAAACAACTTATGTGTCAAATGCTTTCGACCCAAATTCCTATTTTGGAGGAGTAGTTACACAACCCCAATTTGACATAAATGCCTATCTTCCAAAACCTCAAGTTGCACCAGCCCAACCCCAATTTGATCCAGCTGCCTATTTTTCTAAACCTCAAGTTGCCACACCTCAACCCCAATTTGATCCAACTGCCTATTTTTCTAAACCCCCACCACAAGCCCAACCACAACAAGCCTTCTATGGTAACAAACCTGATACTTCAAATCTTTCCAAAGTGAGTGTAGAAGCTGCACGGGATCACATTGAAATTCTTACCACTATGGTTAATGCCTACAGCGGATTAGTCGCAAGTCAAATTGGCAACATTAATTTGACAAAAGAAGACTATCAGCAGATAGACAGGGACGAAATGGAGTTAATGGATATCAAGTGGGCGTTTTCGAGTGCTGTGAGAAGGGCAAAGGATTATATGAGCAAAACGGGGAGAACCAGCTTGGAAAGCAAAAAGGGATACCAAGTACGAATTTGACAAGGGTGCTGTCACATGCTTTAATTGCGGTGAAAAGGGTCACTTCAAACATGAATGCACGTGACCGAGTAAACAAGGCAACCAACAAGGCAACCAAAATCCCTTCCAAAATTAAACAAGTACTTCAAATCAAGCTAACAACGAAAGAGGGATAGTAGCTGCTAACAACCAAACCAACCAGTCAGGGCCTTCAAACCCCAACCGGGCATTGATAGTACAAGCCGATGAGGGATGTGATTGGTCCGTACAGTTGAGAGGAGGAACTGCATGTTATGCGAAGATCATCAGTCACATCAAGCATGTGCACAAAGAAGAATTCTCTGAAGATAAAGATAGTTCGGGATACAGTGGCAGTTCGGATGAAGAATCGGATGTGAATGAGAGAACTGGTTCTGAAGGTGATAGTTTGTTGAATGATGCTGAGGAGGTCAAGTGTCAGAAATATGTCTTGATCAAGAAAGCTGATGCTACATTAGAAGAAATGGAGAAGATTCTCACTGAAGATGGATCTTTCTCTTCTCAGACTGCCTTTATGGCTAATGTCTCAGCTTCTACAAGTCAGGTACAATCTAAAACTCCTAGCATATGTAGTGATTGTGCTGATATGAAACATGAATGTGCTGATATGAAACAAGAATCTGAAAAGATTCACAGTCACAATCAGAGTTTAGTTATTGAACTGTCAAAGTGCAAAGAGGCAAACATGGCCTTAGCTCGCAACGAAAAAGATTTTAAATCGGTAATTGAAACACTCAAGAAAAGTGTTTCTGAGTTATCAAAAACGGTTTTTAATAAGCAATCTAGTATTAATAATTACATTAATATCATCGAGGCAACTAAGAAAGAGGTAGCCGAGGCGAAATGTGAGCATGAAGCGATCAAGCTCAAATTGAAGAGTTACTCAAACTCCCGATATGTGCTTGATCACATCATTGACGTTCAAAAACTAAAGGGTAATGTGAAAGGCGTTGGGTATAAGTCGTGTTCGCCTCCTTTGAGACACAACTATACCAAGATGCCTGGTGAGGAGGAAATGCAGCGTTTTGAGCCAACTGTACCTCTTGATTATGAGGAAGTTACAACTGGCTTAGGGTTCAAAACAGACAATTCATCGGAGGGCTCATCTGATAGCAAGGAAAAGTCATCATGTACTTCAAATCAAAGTCCTCCAACCATTGAGGACTATGATTTGTCAGATGATGAACCAGATGTGAGTGATGAGGATAAATCTCTTAAAACGAACAAAGGAGTAGAAGTCCCTGTTGAGAATCATATTCTGTGTGATCCTCCTACTCCTGCTGTGCAGTCTGCTGTTAAACAAGAGATAGATCCTATCACTAAAACAATGTCTACTATTAAAAGTGATAACGTGTTGTACACTTTAGTCGGTGATGACAAAATTTATTCAAACAAAGATTTTCCAATCAAAAACGTCAATCAATCCTTGATTGATAAAGTGTTTGAAGATAATACAACTAAGTTTTTGGGTAAAGCGATCCCGAGAGTTTCTGTAACTCAATGTGATCCTATTCCAAAAGCTGAAGTTAGAAGAAAATTTGGAAATCAAAAATCACCAACGAAGCAACAACCTATCGCTTTTAAGGGTAAACAGCAACAACAACGAGCTCAAAAGCCTAAGGTTACGCAACCAAAGGCTGAAACAAAAGGAGCTCGTTACAAGAAGAAATGCAAAGATGTTAAATTTGTGGCCTCCAAGGGTACTGATAAAGTGGAGACTTTTGAAAATAAGTCAAATACCGATTTTGTTCAAAAAGTCAACATTTTGAAACGTAATAGTGATAACAATTACACCCAACACACAAACGGGTGTGAAGCTAGTACCTCGGGGTCTAAAAATTTAACGTCAGGTCCTCGAACAGAATCTCCTAATTTTGTTGAACGGAGATCATGCTTTAAATGCGGGGAGTTTGGCCACATTATCAGAAATTGCACAAACTCTCCGAAACCAAATTTTGTTGAAAGAGCCCCTTCTGAACAAGGTCACCAACAACGTCGTCCTTTGTTACCAAAAACTGACAAACGCACTGTTAAAGAACAGGAAACAAAACAACGACGTAAAAATGTGAAGGTGATCGAAAAGGCTGTAAAAACGGAAGTAAAATCTGTTAATAGGAAACCTAGTTTGTCACAACCATTAAAACCAGAAAGTGTAAATAATACACAAACTGGTAAAAGGAAACAGGCTTGGATACCGAAAACAGGTGAGGATTCAGGGGGAGGCTTGCAATTTAAGGACCTTCAAGAAATTGAAATTACATTTCTTGATTCTCAGGGGCAACCCAAGTCCATGAAGGCTTGGGTCCCCCTCTCCAACTAATCTCTGAGTGAGTGTACATGATGTTCCAGGAGGAACTATCGATAGTCATTGGATTGTTGATAGTTGAGTGTCCATGCACAAGATCGGCGACAAAAGAAATTGTTGCCTTTAATGGAGAGAAAAAGAAAAGAAGACAGAATTGTCTGTCGAAAGAAATTGAAAACCTTCGACAAAATGAAAATCATACCAAAGTTTGATTGTTCAAGGCTTTAATCGGGTCCCCAGGATAGATTCAATCAAAATGTACGCACCTGCAGCACGTCTGATGTTCAAAATCAACAAGATGAACGTGCAGTGTACATTTCTTCACGGTGTGATTGAAGAAAATGTGTTTGTTGAATAAACCAACCGGGTGTTCGGATGCCTTGGCATGGATTGAACAACCGCACACTACTTCTCAAAGAGAAAGACAAAGACCTTCGCTGGTGCAATGTGAAAGACCAGCCGGACCCAGAGGTTTATGATCTTGTTGCTGTGAAGAGAGTTTTCGGAAAATTGAAGTAGCTACAAAATCGACTTTGAAGTCCACAACAGGTGGATATCCAGTTTGGGAGAGCGCTCAGATTCCTTGCAATGCACGAAGCAGTTGCAGGATACAGTTTTAAATTTCTAATCTCTCCTATACTTGTCGATATTTAAGCTGCTTTATGAATTATTATCCTCTCGTACAGCACTCTTTGGCCAGACACGTTGATCTCGAATATCACCTCACACGTGATTGTTTTTACTATGAAACTCGTCAATGTTGTCATGGTCCGCATCGCTTACCGACGTGCCAACTCATTCTTTCCAAAATTCGATAAATCATTTCTGATTAAATTAATTTTGGTAAACGGCATTGAGGTAAAACATGAGTTAACCGACATCGGAAAATCGTTTTTGTAAATATCTTTGTGTCTTTTAAATTTATCTTAGTTTGTTGATTTTAGGGGGACTAAAAAAATTTGAAAATTCAAAAACATCGAAAATTAAAAAAAAAATAGAAAAACAAAAATGAGTTTCCTTGCGAGAAAAAGAGAAAATGACAGTAAATCAGTGGTCTGTCGAAACTTCTTTAAACTGAATTATGCAAAATGAAAAATGTTAAGCAACTCTATATAAGATGTATCGGTAGGCTCACAATCATTTTAAAGTGTGCAGGGTGATATAAATCTTAAATCGACTGAAGACCAGGTGGGAACCACTCATTGGCATATGGTCTTAGTACCGAAATTTCGTTTGAGAGATTGCCTAGGTTCTGAGATATTCGGTCTTTATGCTGTCTTATCATCTGGGTATCATGGTTTTATCAAACCGTACAAAACGGAGACGAAGTCTAGATCTTCCATGATACTATACATACGTGTACATATTGCATTCGACCTCAATAAGTGATCAACAATCACATATCCACAAAACAAGTGATAATATATCACATTTATACGGGAGTCAAGTTCGTCTCTTTGCTGTACGAAAGTACTGACCTGTTCACGGACTTGCTCCTGTGCCCTCATGCATATGAAAATCAAGTTCCTCATCAATAAGTGATTCTATCACATAGGGCTTGTTTTCAAAACAAAATAAGTGAGTTTCTCACATCTTTTATACGGTCAAACAGATGATAAACGGTATACTCACCAGTAAGATGATCCCTCGTGCATACCTTGATACGGGAATGTGTCGTGTGTGGATGAACACCGGTCAGTAAGTATAAATCATACCTTAATGTTTCCCCTAAACATGATTACATCTGATAAGTTGAGCTTATGTGGACAACAATACCGATAATTGTTATAGGATGCTTATCTAAATGTTAACTAATTGAACAAAAAGAGCGTTTTGGCATGACCGTACACTGATATGATTCTCTTACCCTCGAAACTCGCAAAAAGAATGTCTATAAATATTTGTTTACTGCTTTCGTTTCTGCATCTTTGTATATATTTATTTATTGCTTTCCGTCTTTACATTTGAAAAATGAAAAATTCCAAAAATATTTTAGGTGTGTTTTAATATAAACTTTATGAAAGCCAAAAAGATTTTGCTTCTAGTTTATTTTTGATTGACCGATGTTGGAACTCGAGTCTATCCTACCCAAAATCCTGATTGTAAGCCGGAAAACAATTGCATCTTCATAAACTGTCAAAGTTAACAAGTTTTGAAAGTTAAAAGATTAAAATTGATCAATTTTTAAACTTTCAAACTGTTGCCAGTCGGTGTTTAAATGAGATTTGATCTCATATGTGTCATTTGTTTAATTTGTCTAAATTCCAAGCAGTTTTTTCTCATTACGTGTTTAGCTTTCTTGTATGTGCAGATGCGACATCAGAATCAGCTAAAGGCAAAGAGAACGTGTCAGATGACAAGCCGTAAAGTGAAGACACGATGTTGATGCAACCAGAAGATCAAAATGATCGGGTTGCACTTGATCACTCATCAATACCACAAGGATCTAAAGTATTGAAGATAAAAAGATTCACGAGCATCATTCAAGGGGGAGTTTGTTGATACAATCCCTGATTGTGACACGTGAAGACCTTGTTGAAGATCCGACAATGAGTAGAACGAACCATCACGAGTAGCGTCCAAGGGGGAGTTTGGTGGTACAATTTATGTGGTCGCGACTCGGCTCGGTTCGACTCGAATCGGTTCGATGCGGTTAGGTTCAGCTCATGCCCGACGTAGCGACATTCCTCCGTCGTGCGCCCCAGAGTTCGACACGCGAAGCACTGAGAGCCGCGGCCATTCCCGCAGACACATCATCCATGACATCACCTTAGTGATGTCATGATGATGTCAGTGGAAGACTTCATGCAACATATGATGAAAACTCTTTTGTTTTCGTCAAAAACATATATGGCGAAAATCCTTTATTTTCGTCATTATGTGTGTGGCGAAATCCCTGATTTCGTCACACATCGTTATCCCAAAGGGGATTTCGTCAATCTGATAGTATAAATACCCAGACACCGAACATAAACAATAGACAAGTCTGAATAGATTTGAGAGCGAACACATTGTAACACACACACACTAAGAGTTTACAGAGACCATTTGTAAACACCGCATTGTAACCGTTTCATAGCATTAATACATTGAGTGTTAATCGTTGAATGTTGTGTCTTACGTGTTCGTAACTTGGTTTAACTTACCCGTTTGGATTCCGCACTCTCGGGTTTGTCGGAAAACAGGGAATAGAGGTTACTCGATCCTTCGGGTGGACCTACATGCTTTATATACCATTTTATGACAGTTTTGATTCCCGACACTTAGGAAAGAATTCAGGACCATTTAAGCATATTTCTGCATGATATAAATGTGTTCAAGTGTTGAATTTGCTGATTTTCTGCAGAATTCTGCAGTTTGTGTGAGTTTTAGGCACTTTCCGGCACTTAAACTATCACTAGGAAGGCAGTTTTATGATCCTTACTTTCCTACACACTATACTAGTGTCATACTAGGTTTCTGGCCCATTCTGGTCTCAATACACTGTCTGTCTATGTGCTGAGAACTGTCAGCATTTACCTGATTTATTTGATAACTGTGCTAACTGTGTTTCGTGCATCATTTAAGTCAAATAAGCTTTCATGCAATAATGACATATCATTGAGCAATATGTGATGCACATGAGAATTTAAAGCAGTAATCAGAAAGCAGTTCAAGTCATTATTTGTAATTCAGCACAGTCATTAATTACTAATCATAATTTAATAGTTGTACGGATACATGGAATTTTGACAATTGTCACATTCTCCCCCTATTAAGAAAATTTCGTCCTGAAATTTTAAGCTTTACTACTAGCAGCAGGGGAGTTGGGGAACAAATGTGGGTATTTAGCTTTCATACGGTCCTCACCCTCCCAAGTAAACTCTAGGCCGTGGCATGCGTTCCATCGAACCTTGACAAGTTTAACACACACTCCTCCGAGTCTTATTAACTTTCCAATTAGTAACCTCAACAATTTCTTCGGTGAAGTGGAGTGTGTCATCTATGTGAACTTCATCAGCAGGAATCACCACTATTTCTTGTGTTGGACTCTTCTTCAGATTAGATACATGGAATGTATCATGAACACCATTAAGTTCTGCTGGTAGTTCCAACTTGTATGCTACAGGGCCAATCCTTTCCAGGATTTTGAACGGTCTGATAAATCATGGGTTTAACTTTCCACGCTTCCCAAAGTGTACCACACCTTTCCAAGGTGAGACTTTTAACAAAACCATATCTCCCACTTCGAATTCCAAAGGTTTCCTTCTTTTGTCCGCATAGCTCTTTTGTCGATCACGAGCCGCCTTAATGCGCTCTCGGATCTGTATGATCTTATATGTCGTTTCCTGGACCAATTCGGGACCAACCAGTTGTCTATCACCTACATCTGCCCAGCATAACGGTGATCGACACTTTCGTCCGTAGAGAGCTTTGAACGGTGCGGCTTGAATGCTTGTGTGGTAGCTGTTGTTATAGGAGAACTCAACCAAGGGTAGGTGAGTGTCCCAACTGCCACCCAATTCCATTACGCAAGCTCGTAACATATCTTCAAGCCTCTGGATCGTTCTCTCACTTTGACCGTCCATCTGTGGATGAAATGTTGTGCTTAGGTTCAACTGTGAACCAAACGCTTCTTCGAAGGATTGCCAAATCCTTGACACAAATCTCCCATCTCTATCAGATATAATCGAGATAGACACTCCATGACGTGCAACTATCTCCCTCGGGTACAGCTCAGCTAGCTTACCAGTGTTATCCTTCTCTCTGATTGGCAAAAAGTGCGCAGATTTTGTCAGACGGTCTACAATTACCCAAATCGTATCATGACCTCTGGGTCTCTTGGGCAACTTCATTATGAAATCCATTGAGATCTGCTCCCACTTCCACATGGGTATCTCGGGTTGCTGTAAGAGACCTGAAGGCTTCTGATACTCGGCCTTTACTTTGGCACAAGTCAAGCATTTTCCAACATAGGTTGCAACATCGCCCTTCAGTCTTGGCCACCAATACAAATCCTTCAAATCTTGGTACATCTTGTCCGATACGGGGTGGATCGAGTACCTCGATTTATGAGCTTCATCGAAAATAACATCTCTCAGACCACCAAAGAGGGGAACCCAAATTCGTCCCATGAAACACAAAGTTCCTTCCTCATTGGGTATCAGCTTTTTCTCCATCCCACGGAGATACTCATCCTTCAAGTTTTCCTTCTTTAGAGCTTCTCTTTGTGCAACACGAATGCACAATGAGAGGTATGTCTGAATAATCATTTCTAAAGCCTTAACCCTTATGGGCTTAATCCTCTCTTTCCGACTTAAGGCGTCTGCCACCACATTCGCCTTTCCTGGATGATATTTGATTTCGCAATCATAATCATTTAACAGCTCAACCCATCGTCGCTGTCTCATATTAAGCTTTTCCTGATCGAATATGTGTTGTAGGCTTTTGTGATCCGTAAAGATCGTGCATCGGGTGCCATACAAATAATGTCGCCAGATCTTCAAAGCAAACACCATTGCGCCTAACTCCAGATCGTGTGTGGTGTAATTCTTCTCATTAACTTTTAACTGGCGCGAAGCATAAGCGGTAACCTTCTGTCGCTGCATCAGCACACATCCCAATCCCTGACGCGAGGCATCATAGTATACCACGAAGTCATCGTTGCCTTCTGGTAGGGATAAAATAGGTGCATCGCAAAGCTTATTCTTGAGCAACTGAAAAGCTTCTTCTTGTTTATCTCCCCACTCATACTTCTTGTCCTTTTGAATAAGGGAGGTCAGCGGTTGAGCGATTTTAGAAAAATCCTCAATGAATCGGTGATAATACCCAGCTAAACCCAAAAACTGACGGATCTCGGTTGGCGTCTTCGGAGTTTCCCAATTCTTAATCGCCTCGATCTTGGTGGGATCCACATGGATTCCATCTTCATTCACTACATGACCAAGGAACTGTACCTCACGCAGCCAAAATTCGCACTTCAAGAATTTAGCATACAGTTTCTCCTTCTTGAGCAGCTCTAAAATGGCTCTAAGGTGTTGCTCATGTTCTTCTTTCGTCCGTGAATAGATCAAAATATCATCGATAAATATTATCATGAATTTATCGAGATATGGCTTGCAAACTCGGTTCATCAGACCCATAAATACTGCTGGAGCGTTTGTCAAACCAAACGGCATCACTAGAAACTCGTAATGTCCATAACGAGTTCTAAAGGCAGTCTTCGGTATACTTTCTTCTTGAATTCGCAGCTGGTGATAACCTGATCGAAGATCGATCTTGGAGTAGTAACTCAAACCTTGAAGTTGATCGAAGAGGTCATCAATCCTCGGCAAAGGATACCGATTCTTGATGGTTAACTTGTTTAGCTCTCGGTAGTCGATGCACATACGGAAACTACCGTCCTTCTTCTTGAAAAACAGAACTCGAGCTCCCCAAGGCGAGAAGCTTGGTCGAATGAATTCCTTGTCCAAAAGCTCCTGAAGCTGCGTCGACAGCTCTTGCATTTCTGAAGGCGTAAGTCGATAAGGTGCTTTGGCTACAGGCGCGGCGCCTAGAACCAAATCAATATGGAATTCGACTTGTCATTGCGGCGGCAATCCTGGCAAGTCTTCGGGGAAGACTTCAGGATATTCCCTTGCCACGGGGATATCTTCCAGCCGTGGTTCCTCGGCTTCTTTATCAACAATGTGAGCCAAGAAGGAAACACATCCTTTCTGTAAAAACTTTCGGACCTTCAAACAACTGATAATCCTTAGAGGCGTATCATGCTTTTCTACGTGCACTACAATCGTCTCTCCATTCGCCATCGGAATGCGAATGATCTTTTCATGACATATGATCTCAGCTCGGTTACTTGACAACCAATCCATTCCAACTACCACGTCAAATCTTCCCAACTCAACTGGCAGAAGATCAAGCGTACACTCATGCTCTCCAAGCTCTATTAAACAGCCTCTAATTACTTCGTTTGCTTCTACTAGCTTTCCATTAGCTAGTTCTATTGAATACGGGATATCTAACTTACTGGCAACTAACCCAATTATATTCTTAAATTCTAAGGACACGAAGCTATAATCGGCACCAGTATCAAATAGCACAGATGCAAAGTGATGGTTGATAGGGAACGTACCAGTGACTACGTTCGGATCTTGACGAGCTTCCATAGCCCCAATGTTGAAGACTCTTCCTTGGGCTTGATTGTTCTTTGGGCAATCTCGCTTGAAATGCCCAATATCACCACAGCTAAAGCAACCTTGTTTGTTTCCAGTGCCTCCCTGATTGTTGTTTGCTCCACGGTTTCCATTACCAGCTTGGTTTCTAGAACCACCACGATTTCCATTACCTCCCTGGTTGTTCCTATTCCCACTACCGTTTCCACCACGGTTTCCACTGCCATTTCCATTACCTCTCTGACCACCATTTCCACGACCAGTACCAGCCCAAAACGTTTCCTTCGAATGACCATTCTTTCCACAGGATTCACATTTCCTAACCCTACACTGGCCGGCATGATGGAACTGGCATACATCACATTTGGGTAGGGTGCCCATGTATCCCTTCCCCTTGTTCTTAGAACTCGCAGCACCAGTCTTGATCTCGGCTGGTGGGTTCGCATCTCTTTTCTTCTTACCACTGTTGTTTCCTTAGGTACCCTTCTTAAAATTCGAGAACTTCCTCTTGCTCTCTCCTTACGACTCGACATGAGTCTCTTTCTTCTTTCCCTCAGATATCGAAAAATTGTTAAGTCTAATTGCTTCTTCAGTCAATGCCACGCTCAAATCAATGGCCTCAGTGATCATTCGAGGCTTCGAAGTAGTCACCATGCTCATTATTTGGGGTGCCAATCCCCAAATGAAACGTTCAGTTCGCTTGAACTCCGGCTCTACCATGTAGGGGATAACACGAGACAGGTCATGGAATCTCTATACATATTCAGCAATCTTAGGACCATCCATCTTCAGATTCCAAAACTCGGTTTCCAACTTCTGAATCTCAGCTCTTGAACAGCACTTCTTGCGCATCAGTTTTTTCATCTCATCCCAAGTCAAACCATACGTTGCAGCCTCACCTAGAGTCTGAACCTGAAGGTTCCACCACGATAAAGCTCCATCAAGAAACAATCCAGAAATGTAGGTGACCTGGTGCTCTGGTGCACACTTGCTTATTCGCAGCACTGAATCCGTCTTCTCAGTCCATCTTATAAATGCTACAGCACCTCCCATGCCGTCAAAGTTCAGAGGCTTGCAGTCAAGGAACTGCTTGTAAGTACAGCTTGTACAAGCAACATCATTCACTAAAAGCATTAGCAAACACACATGGAATGTACAAACGTATTGTAATGTGTCTCAAGTGACTTAAATATTACCGTGAGGTGGGTTATTTCCTGAGTTACCTCTGCTGTGTTTAGAGCGTAAGGCCTCATGTTGTGCGATTGCTTGTGAAATCTGTTCTTGCAGTTCTGCCTCTGTTGTGGGCAACTGATTGTTCCTTCGAGGAGGCATCTTCTAAAAGAAGATCGTATAGGTCAGGTCATATTCATATAATAAGTATATAGTATGTATATGTACTAGCATATATTGTAGCAAGCAATCAGGTAATCAACACAATTATAACACAAGCATGTAATTTAACAACGTATTTAATGAGAACATTACGATTGAGCTTTCATTAATCATCGACCACCAATATTGTTACATGTTTTACAAATGTATCGTATCAAAAGGGAACACAGGGTCACACTACCCTTTTCCAAAATGTCTATCAGTCTACAACAGTCATACAATCAAAAAGTGGTCTCCAAAAGGCTTCACTAGCTCAGCTCAATAGCGGTGCTCTCATCAAAAGTCATACTACCTACATAAAATAAAAAACCGGCTATGCTGATGGTGGTGGAGGAGGAGGTGGAGGAAAGAAAAGCAAGCTGCGCACATGCGCAAGCTCCTCCTCAAGATCATAAACATGACGCAACAGATAACTGATCTGCTGCTCAACAGTAAGAAATCGAGTGTCAAACTCAGGAAATGGAGTAAGCGGTGTAGGAGGATGTGAAAACGGGGATGGTGACGTACGAGGAGCAAAAGCAGGCTGACACGGACATGGCAAAGGTCGCGGTATCATCTCAAGCTCTAAAATCCTGTGACTTATGATCTCCTACTAAAGCAACAATGATAGAAGTATCTCATCCCGTGTATAACCAGTAAAGTGCGAGGGATGATAGGGATCAGAAATCAGCATGGTGTAAGGTGGGAACCATCTATGTGGCTCATCCAGTGGTGAAGAAGTAAAATGAGCAAAAGGTGCAGACTGAGGTACGTGTGGATAAGCTGCTGAGACATGAGGGTCATGGCCAGGCTGCTGGCTAGAAGTGCCTTCCCCTGGACGGGGTGCGGGTATATCCTGCAAGAAAACAATAGACAGGTCGACACGGTGAACATCAGACTCCTGAAATGCCCTCCCCAGTGGAGTCTCTGGGTGAAAAGAAGCAATATCAGCGGGTGCAGGAACCGGATCAGGTATGAGGGGTGCACTGTCAGGTAAGCCAAATGGAATAGGGTCATGGTCAGGCAAAGGCTCAGGATCAGCAGGTATCAGCTCGGGATCAGTGGGTGCATCAACAAGTTGATCGCATGAATAAAATTAAGCTCAAGTCCAGGCTAAAAGTCATGTGGAGGAGACGGTGCAGCTGACATGACTGTATCATCGTCAGTATCAGTGGCGTAACGTCGCAAACCCACTGCCTGTAAGGCGAAAGATGTCACAGACGTAAAAGAATCTGAGACAGAGTGTAAGCTAGAATCAGAAGAAATCTCGATAACAGGAATCCCCAGAAGTGGAACATTAATAACTTCCTCATCTAACTCTCCATCGCCATGAGCGTCATCAGGGGGACCATCGATAAACAGATCAACATCATCCTCAAAAAGATCATCGAAGGGCCAATCCTTAGGAGGAATGACCCCTAAAGGAACAGGGGCGAGGATCAGTGCCACAACATGCTCACCATCGGGATGACCGATGATAAGATGATCGTGGACAGGAATGGGAATAAAGAAAGGATCCTCGTCTGGGATACCATCAGCAAGCGGTGGATCATCTCCAAAATCAGGCAGCGCAAACGGCTGAAAATCGTCATCATTGTCGGACATCATCTCCGGGTCACTCTCTGTATCGAAAGTAAAGATCTCTGGCTCAGGGACGATCTCATCGTCAGAAACAACAGCCATGGGGTCATCAGTGTCAGACAATCCACTCTCAGATGATGACATACCGCCTGTAACATAACAATCACCACATATGCACATATATTAACTACTAACATTAAGCATGTAATCAATGACAATTTAGTCATGTACTCATGTATCCTTCCTAGTCTCCCAGACTAAACCACCCAGTCTCCTAGACTGAACTACCTAGTCTCCCAGACTAAACCACCTAGTCTCCCAGACTAAACCTCCTAGTCTCTCAGACTAAAGCTCCCAGTCTCTCAGACTGTACCTCCCAGTTTCTCAGACTGAACCACCCAGTCTCTCAGACTGAACCACCCAGTCTCTCAGACTGAACGTAACCCTTGAAATGTGTTTCGTGTCTTTTTGTTTGTAAAAATGTATGTTTTCCTGGATCTGGGCATTTCGTGTATGCAATGAAAACATGTTCTGAAAACATTTTCGTGAGGGCCCTAATGATTGTAGTCTAGAGTCGAGAAAGAATCCTAGTTCGCTACAATCGAAGCTCTGATACCAAACTGTCACACCCTGACTTTTGCGGAAGCGTGATTATGTGTGACTTGCTTAATATCATTGCATTCAATTATAACAACAACTATATGATAAAACCATAGATGTTCATCCATTAAATAAGTTTAGAAACATATCAACAACATTGTTTTAAGGCATAGAAATTCAATTTCGAGTACAAACCATGAAACTTGTTTAAGAGTTCACAAAGACTCGACAAAAGACATTAAATAAAACCAGGGTTGGAAGACGTGTCTCGTCCAGGATAAGACACACTGACCAAACCCTAAGACCATGGATGACATCTTTTATTCTTAAACCACACTTGGAACTTCCGAACGCCCGCCAGATCCACATCTAATTCCTTGAAATACATGTAGTTTGAAAACATCAACAAAAGTTGAGCGAGTTCATGTGTTTGTTTGTGTGTATGAATAACCTTTGTAATCATTAAAAGAATGTATGTATGTTTGTAAACTCCTGGTATGAAAGCAACAAGGAAAAACAGATCACCAATGGTTTTCAAGGCCATTGATATGTGTGAAGTGATGCAGGAAAACTCAAACCTAGCGGATTTGTCTCCGGGAATAAGACATAGTCACCTCATGGGCCACCCTAGTCCACATGGGTGTGGGATCGCTACACCTGAATAGATCTATCACTCATGTCCCTCGGTCCTACAACGAGGATTAATGGCCTTAAGTGTTATACCCACCACTAACATGATCAAATAGTACCCTTCCTTAGCTAGCCATACCAAATAAAAATGTTTGTAAATAGTTGTAACATGTATTTCACCCCTGAAGTTATAAAATCAAAAACAGTTAGAGAAAAGGGGGTCATAAACTCACAGTCTTGTGTCTTCAATCACCGTAACTCAAGCTTCTTCGAACAAACACAACTACCTAAAACGTACTATGATCTATTAGATGAGCGGGTCGTGCCTCAACTTAGTATTAATGTCTTTAAGTTACGTTTCTTCTTATCTTTGATATTATTCCAAGTTATATAATTATTTGTTAAAATAATAAATATTTTAACTTAAATTATATTTATTAAATTTTGGAATAATTGTTAAAACAATATATTTTACTTAATACTTTCCAAGTATTCATACTTGTATATCCTTCCCAAGGATGGGTGTATTTGTATTCTTGTATTTGTATATTTTTGCCATGTATGTGGGGTAGTATTCCGGTGTGTATTTATACGTATGAGAATACATCTTTTTATTGTATTCATTAAGTATTCATATACTTAATTTCGTATTAATTTTTCCGGAATAATATCCTTAGTAAAAATCCATATATATATTCCCAAAATATATATTTTAAAATTATTACTTAGAAAAATTATTTATAATTTTTCCCTTGGCAAAAATATTCGTGTTTTCAAATAAGTTCCAAAAATAATATATTTTCAAGTCTAACTTAGAAAATATATATAAGCTTATCTTTCTCCAAAAATTATATTTCGTATTTATTTGGGAAAATATATATACTTCACCCAAAAATATTGTATTTCACGTTTGTTTAAGAAATGTATTGTGACACCTGTGTCTCTACGATCATCAAAAAAATACCAAACCAATGAAATTTTTTGTTTTATACTTGGGATTTGTATAAATATGTGTATCATTTGCACATATCAATTCTTTTTCAATTTCGAGCTTTAAATCACTTTCTGGAAGGTTATACGAGCACTGATGCATAAATGTAATCAGTTTAACGCAACAAACACTCCGGAATAGTGACACAATCTTAACATACCTTAAATAACTTTTACATAACTTAGAAATAAGTTTTGAAGGGTTTGGTATGGCAAAAACAAGTTTGTTCGCTTACAGGGACTATTTGCATCAAACTGCAAAAGTCTGCCGTTTTGTAAGGCAACATATAGTCCGGAACTTGATCATAAGCTAAACATACCATAAATAACCTAAACATAACTTAGGAATAAGCTTTGAGTGGTTCGGTGTGCAAAAATATGCTTATTTGATCTTACAGGGACTAAAAGTGTCAAAAACGGCGTAAGTTTGCATTTACGCGCATATCTTACATTCTGACCACATCTGGACATCCAAATTTTTTGTAGACACTAAAATATTTTTATTTTAGTGATCGGCATGCAAAAATACCATTCATCGCTTAATTTGGATCGTTTTCGCGTCCGTTCGAGTTTCGTCGTAATTAGACGAATAACGCGACCGTACGACCAAACGAACCGACATCCGAGATAATTCCGAGCATATTTTGTGTCCTCTATACTTTGACTACCTTTTAGAGCCTTGAAAATGGCTTAATGGGGGTCAAATGTGCCAAAATGAGCTTATGCAAGTGCAGGGACCAAAACTGTAAAATACAAAACTATTGCTGATCTGCAGGGAGTTCGCGGGCCGCGTAGACCTGCCCTCATTCCTACGCGGGGTGCGACAGAAGGCCCCGTTCCAGAAAGTTGATTTTCAGCAACTGTTTGCAAATCCAGGGGCTGTTCTTGCAATCTTTTTGTGTGTTAACCAAGTTAACACCTCCCCAAGTAATATTACCTGTCATTAGACACATGTAGGGCCATGATTTAATGTTTGGAGGTTACACAAACACATAGATTGATCTTGTGAACTCCCTTCAAGTATAAATAGCATGGCCATATCATTTGTTTCCTCACCCTTGATCTGATTTTCTCTAAGTTGAGGTTTATAACTTCATACCTGAGAATTTTTAGATCAAGTTCTCCCAAGCTTGGACCCTTTGTAAGCTTCTTTCGTTCTTTTATCGCTTTTCAAGCGTGAAATTCAAACAGTGTTTGACTTTCAGCTTTGACCAGTCAATGGTCAACACAAAGTTCGTTTGAACTTTGTAACGTGTGATGTAGGGTAAAATACACATATTTGACCCGTGTAAAGTGTGTAAATTTTGTATAGTTTTTATTTGTTTTTATTTAGTTTTAGTATTATATTATATTATTTTGTGTTTTGCTAGGTTCTGGTGCAAATGGAGAAAAAACGAGTAATATAAAAATAACCAGCCAGTTGGACAGAGTGGGGTGCCAGAAACCGAAGTAAAATTGGCGTTATTTTCTGTGAGTGGGCCGAGACCACCATCTCTATTTTGAAAGTTAGAGGCTGCATATTATTTCTGAAAGGGACAAACTAAAAGAAAGAATTATTATTCTTTCTAACCACATCGGCCGTCAAGGACATTCAGATGTCATGATTTTTGTGGTTCTGGGCTTGTTGACTATATTTAGACAAATATTATTGGATGCAAGGCCAAGCCCAAGGTGTACGAAAAATAAAAGAAAAGAATAAGGCATTATTATTAATTCTCCAGCCATGTTAATTCTTGACAACATCAGGAGTGGGCCGCAAATATCCAAAAAGGCCACCATGCTTGCAAATCCACGATCAGGGGGTATTGTTTTGTTTATTTTTATTGGGCTTTGGAACATGTGGTATAGCAACATCAGTTGGGTTGCAACATCAAAACGCAAACGAGGAGACCATTATATAATCACATCTATTCGACAAGGAGGGGGAGGCGACAACATCAATACGAAGTCAACAACACAATCACGAACATAGACGAATTTAGAGTTCTTTTTGGACGTCTTGAAGGCTGTTTAGAGGCGTTTGAAGGCTCGGGATTGCTGGGAATCATCGGAGAACATTCGGGAGCACACGGGATCGAAGATTACGGGTTTTATCATCTTGTTCATTCGTTTCTCGTTTGTTTTTGATTGTTTAATGATGAATTCAGTTTATACATTGATTGCTATGTTTTTAGACATGATTATTGGCTAAATTTCTGTTACTACCTAGACATGGATGAATGATTGCTATATGATTTGATTATTTTTGGATTTATGGAAGCTATGGATTGTTTATAAATTGTAAACGGTTTGTTCTATCAGTTAGATGTGTTTGCGTGCTTGATATTATTTTATTATTGATTATTGCTTCGCTTGAATCTTGGTGACGCTCTTTATCACGGAATAGAGTCGGGCTAGGGTTTTAGGTTTTGGTGAGTGTCTATATCACATAATAAACCTTTGATCCTTTAGGGTGAAAAGTGCACAAGTAACCTTAGAATTAATAGTTGGTAATTTAATAAAATCAAGTGTTCTACTAATCGTCAATAGCTGTAAGGTGCGAGATTATTGCTAGGTCTAAGTGATTAAACCGCAAGGTGGGTCCTTCTTAGGAAGTTAACCTTTTGGCTGCTTTCTAGCAAGTCTAGCTGAGAAAATAAACCTATCCTAGGTTTAGGTCTCGTAAGGGAGTGAGCCTTGTAGGATACTTTTATAAACCCATTAGGTGTCTTGTAAAGGAGTCTAATAACCGGTAGTTTAACAACCTTTAGGGGATCTTAGCGTGCTCTTGAGAGGGGTCCTTAGATTTCCTGATAGGTGAGAATTTCAAGATCCCGGTTCCATAGCAGACAACTTCCAATTATAACCATAACTAAAAGCAATCAGGATTCCTGTCTAGGTAGTTCCTTCATCATCCTTGAGTTCAGCTTTCGTGTGAGTTTGTGTCTAGTTCGTCTAGTCTAGCTAGTATTCGTTATTTGCATTCTTAGGATTTTTAGAAACCCCCCCCCCCCCCCAATCAACAAACATTTAGTTAAGTCGTGTCAGTTTGAGTCTAGATAGAGTCTTTAGCGTAATCAGTAGAGTCTCTTGGGTTCGATACTCGGACTTCCTTAGGCTATACTACATTGATCGGTACACTTGCCGATTGTGTGGTTTAGGGTTTAGAGAGTCTTAGTTTTATAAATTTAAAGCTTAGAGAGTCTAGAATTAGGGTAAATTTAGTTAATTTAGTTAAACCATTTTTTTTAGCACATCAAGTTTTTGGCGCCGTTGCCGGGGACTCTTTGGCAATTGCGTTGATTACTTTGTTTGGACTTAATTGACACATACGTGCTACTTGCTTTTGTATATTGAGTCGTACGAGTCTAATTGTCCGTGTCTTTTATTTTTCTTGAGTCTTGTAAATATGTGTGAAATTTGTGGAGGACCTCATTTTACAGTTAAATGCCCCCAGTATGAGGGGTCCTCTGCGGATTATGATACTAACCCCTTTGTGCAGCAACAGCAATATTCTTTGCAGGGGTATCCCCCAAATGCTAAGGAGATGTTGCCAAATTTTTTCGCGCTCAGGGAAGTAATTTTGGAGTGCACGCAAGCAATAAAAGAGTTGGAGTACGGGGATCCAAGGTTACCAAGAATGATTGATATACTTGATCGACTGTTTAAGCAAATAGCCCCAACGTTAGAGTGTGACCTCAGTCGGCAAAGGGATCCAAGGTGTGAAGAATGTGGTGGATCACACCGGTATGAAGAATGTGCGATCCCTGCTCGGTTTGAAATGGGTTGGAGAAGTAGAGAACAGAAGCAACAAATACAGTGGGGCTATGATGATGATGATGAGTGGGTTACAGTTCAAAGCTCATATTATAAGGCGATAGTGTTTCCCGAGCTTGCTGATGGAGAGACAATATGGGGATATGTGGAGAGTAAGGAAGAAAAAGTGGGGATAGAAAGAGAAGGAGAAGAGGAAGACGAAGAAGAGTCGGTTGAGGAGGTCATTTCAGTCACGGAGACGATAATGGACGACGAAGTCCAACCTCCGGTTCCGCAGGGTATTATATATGATTACTGGAGTGATTCTGATGATAAGGAAGAAGAAGATGAGCAACTTCCCAGCAATCCAAATATTTCTGAGGATGATGATTATTTCACTGACCCAATATGGGACATGTCTGATGCATCAGAAGTGGGGGGTGATCATATCCTATCATGGGAGACGGAGTTTGGTGACGAGTTGGTTAATCTACCAACTCTAGTAGATGAAGAACAATTTGACCCAGTTGGCGTTTTTGACCGAATTAGAAGCATTATTGGAAGAGAAGCCAACTATGGAGATCAAAAAGTCACTAAAAGTAGAAGAGGTGGTGGAAGAGGAAGAACACCACAGCTCGCCCATGGAAGTATTGGTAAAAGCCACTAAAAAATCAAAACAGCGGGAAAAGGCAAGTAAAAGGAAGGATCGGAATTGGTTACGGATCGAGGGTGGCCATAAGAAGAAGAAGGAGCCATTGAAGTTCAAACATGACCGGTCTTCTCATTACATGCCACGCATCCGGTTTCTTCCAGGTAAGTTTAAGTTTTGGTGGTCTGACCCGTTTCGAATTTTTAAAATATTTTATAATTCCACCAATTTATTTTTGAAAATTTTTGAGGTTCGGGTGGAATTAAACGGGTTGGACAGGGTCCAGGTCAAAGAGAAACCTCCTGATTAAATTCAAGTGTGGGGAGGTTTTGTAGAGTTTGTATAGAGTCGTAGTTTTTGTATATTGAGTCTTAATTAGTAGTATTGAGTGAGCAGTTTGTGTCGAGTCGGTATTGCTTTGGTGTTGCTTGTTTTTGTTGATGCAGGTTCGAATATGTACCACTCGTACTCAATCTCCATTCGGGTGAGTTTGGAGCTGTTTATTCAAATTCCAGGCATTTATCGAGTATACCAGTTGGAGTCAAGCCAATCGCGAACGAAATGCTATACGATCGAGCTGGATTGGACGAGAGATTTGAAGCTTACGCGTTATATAACCAGCTAAGTCCTTTCCATTTATGCCCTTTGTTTTTTATTTCTTATTTATTTTTAATTTTTGAGTCGGTTTCCATCCTACATTGAGGGCAATGTAGAGTTTAAGTGTGGGGATGAGAATTATAGTTTTGTGTCATTAGTTAGTGAGTCTTGAGTCATAAAAGTCAAAAAATACAAAAAAATTAAAATTTTGAAAAAATCAAAAATAAAAAATAAAAAAATAAAAAAATGTCTTTTGAAATTAGAAGTTTGCAAAATAAAAACGGAAAATGATAGAAAAGTCGGGTTTTTGTTCGGGTTCAAATAATGATAATATGAGAATAAAATAATTGAGCTTGTGTCTAGTTTGGGATGCGCGGGTAGGCTCGGTTCGGTTCTGGATTCCTTTGATTTAAAATATACCTAATTGTCGGTCTACTAGTGGGTTCTCATCTAGGGAGAGTGGGGAAATTGAAACTGCCAAAAATAGTATAAGGGATGCCGTTATAAGCTAAGATCGTTAGAGTTTTTGGTCATTATCTCGTTGGAAAAGATAGAAAAAAATAAGTGAGCTAGAAACTAAATGAAAGTAACACAGGTCTATGTAATCCGAGTTGGGGATAGCGACTCTACAGCCGGAATGCCTCTGGGATGTGTGAAATCGATTTGCCGAATAAAAGTACCGAAACCTATGTAATCTGTGGTTGGGGATAGCGACTCTACAGCCGGAATACCGCTTGGTTAGGAAAAGCATCGTCTAGTCTCACGAATGAAAAAAAAAAAGAGCAAAAAGCAAAGTCTAAGCTCGTATGAAAAAAAAAGAAAAAAAATAGAAAAAAAATATAGATTTGATTCTAAACTCTTTTGATCTTGGTATAAAACGGTTAGGAAATAACCCAGTGGTTGTTCCTTTTGTCCTATAAGCTTGAGGGGGGATTAGGTGGACTTGCAATTCTTAGCGTGAGACCCTAGGTAGATTGACCGAACTTGAACTAAATTGCATGATAAGGGCTTGGAACCGGGTTGGGTTTAAGAGGATCGATATACTTGCAATCGCGGCTAACACGAGTTTCGGTTTTAATAAAATAACTAATACTTTGGCCCGTTCGACTATTCCGACTATGATTCCGTTTGCATAATTCTTTTTCGGGGACGAAAAAAAGGTTAAGTGTGGGGATATTTGATGTAGGGTAAAATACACATATTTGACCCGTGTAAAGTGTGTAAATTTTGTATAGTTTTTATTTAGTTTTAGTATTATATTATATTATTTTGTGTTTTGCTAGGTTCTGGTGCAAATGGAGAAAAAACGAGTAATATAAAAATAACCAGCCAGTTGGACAGAGTGGGGTGCCAGAAACCGAAGTAAAATTGGCGCTATTTTCTGTGAGTGGGCCGAGACCACCATCTCTATTTTGAAGTTAGAGGCTGCATATTATTTCTGAAAGGGACAAACTAAAAGAAAGAATTATTATTCTTTCTGACCACATGGGCCGTCAAGGACATTCAGATGTCATGATTTTTGTGGTTCTGGGCTTGTTGACTATATTTAGACAAATATTATTGGATGCAAAGCCAAGCCAAAGGTGTACGAAAAATAAAAGAAAAGAATAAGGCATTATTATTAATTCTCCAGCCATGTTAATTCTTGACAACATCAGGAGTGGGCCGCAAATATCCAAAAAGGCCACCATGCTTGCAAATCCACGATCAGGGGGTATTGTTTTGTTTATTTTTATTGGGCTTTGGAACATGGTGGTATAGGCGTATAGCAACATTAGTTGGGTTGCAACATCAAAACGCAAACGAGGAGACCATTATATAATCACATCTATTCGACAAGAAGGGGGAGTCGACAACATCAATACGAAGTCAACAACACAATCACGAACATAGACGAATTTAGAGTTCTTTTTGGACGTCTTGAAGGCTGTTTAGAGGCGTTTGAAGGCTCGAGATTGCTGGGAATCATCGGAGAACATTCGGGAGCACACGGGATCGAAGATTACGGGTTTTATCATCTTGTTCATTCGTTTCTCGTTTGTTTTTGATTGTTTAATGATGAATTCAGTTTATACATTGATTGCTATGTTTTTAGACATGATTATTGGCTAAATTTCTGTTACTACCTAGACATGGATGAATGATTGCTATATGATTTGATTATTTTTGGATTTATGGAAGCTATGGATTGTTTATAAATTGTAAACGGTTTGTTCTATCAGTTAGATGTGTTTGCGTGCTTGATATTATTTTATTATTGATTATTGCTTCGCTTGAATCTTGGTGACGCTCTTTATCACGGAATAGAGTCGGGCTAGGGTTTTAGGTTTTGGTGAGTGTCTATATCACATAATAAACCTTTGATCCTTTAGGGTGAAAAGTGCACAAGTAACCTTAGAAGTAATAGTTGGTAATTTAATAAAATCAAGTGTTCTACTAATCGTCAATAGCTGTAAGGTGCGAGATTATTGCTAGGTCTAAGTGATTAAACCGCAAGGTGGGTCCTTCTTAGGAAGTTAACCTTTTGGCTGCTGTCTAGCAAGTCTAGCTGAGAAAATAAACCTATCCTAGGTTTAGGTCTCGTAAGGGAGTGAGCCTTGTAGGATACTTTTATAAACCCATTAGGTGTCTTGTAAAGGAGTCTAATAACCGGTAGTTTAACAACCTTTAGGGGATCTTAGCGTGCTCTTGAGAGGGGTCCTTAGATTTCCCGATAGGTGAGAATTTCAAGATCCCGGTTCCATAGCAGACAACTTCCAATTATAACCATAACTAAAAGCAATCAGGATTCCTGTCTAGGTAGTTCCTTCATCATCCTTGAGTTCAGCTTTCGTGTGAGTTTGTGTCTAGTTCGTCTAGTCTAGTTAGTATTCGTTATTAGCATTCTTAGGATTTTTAGAACCCCCCCCCCCCCAATCAACAAACATTTAGTTAAGTCGTGTCAGTTTGAGTCTAGATAGAGTCTTTAGCGTAATCAGTAGAGTCTCTTGGGTTCGATACTCGGACTTCATTAGGCTATACTACATTGATCGGTACACTTGCCGATTGTGTGGTTTAGGGTTTAGAGAGTCTTAGTTTTATAAATTTAAAGCTTAGAGAGTCTAGAATTAGGGTAAATTTAGTTAATTTAGTTAAACCATTTTTTTAGCACATCAACGTGATTGTAATCACGATGGTTATAATCCTTAGCGATTATACCTACTGATTACCACGTTAACTAGGTGTAGTGACGAGTCAAAGTTTCGGTCAAAATGCGTTTTAGCACGCATTTTGCAACGGAACTACTTTTAGGTATCAACAAAACATTTTGTTTTGATACCAAATCAGTTTTATAAGTTAGTTAAACATGTTTTGACATGTTTAAGTCGTCACTACTAGTTTAGTGCTTGTTTAGGGTCGTAAGCTAAGCGGTCTAAACAACCGCTTAGACTTTCGAACCCAACTCGTTTGGTAGATCTTTAGGACTCGACCAAGCATGTTTAGTGATCATAGTTGCATAGGGAATAACCCCTGAGGTTATACCTTATGATCACCTAGAATTGGTTAGTTGATTGTTAAGTAGCTTATATGCCCATAGGAAATGACCAAAATGCCCTTTTAAAGCATAAATCCATATTGTGCATATGTGAACATATTTTTGACATCTAATCTGATTTAGTAACATGTTTTGGTATAATTGGGCATTTTAGACTTGACATAGCTCATTGATAACCATCCGACCATAGTTTTGCGCAACCGACGCGTTATAGTAGCTTATACTACCATAACGGGTTGAAACGGGTCAAGATACACTTAGGTAGACTTCCAAATTAGAATGTTAGCTCTATTAAATCATACCATGTGAGTTCAATTACTCATTTGATTTATAGATCATCATTCTATCCTATCTCCCAGTTTAGGATCCAATTATTAACATAGTTACCTATACTAGGTGCCACTTGATTCCTTGATTTCCCGAGCTTCGTTAGGACACTTAATCAAGGATACTTGCAATCTCAAGTGAGTACATAGTCCCCTCTTTACTGTTTTCAAATATTTTGGGGTGAAACATGTGTCCTTATTTGTTATTTTCATGATTTCAATATATGATTATACATGCTAGTACTTATCTTTTGACAAATTGAACAATTATCTATGGTTTAAACACTAATTTTCAAAGATTATAAATTGTTTGATTGTACTTATTTTATACATTCACCAAACCGATTGGTAGTATGATATAGCGCTATAGGACTAGACACCCCATTCCTGTTGTATGGAATGTCAGAAACCAAATTTTAACCAAATAGAAATTGCCTTTGTGGTATTTCTATAGTCTCTAAAGTGTAGTTTGATACACTAAGGTTTGAATGAATACTAAATCACAGTTTCTTTTGTATATTTGGATATACTACCAAAGTACAGTTTGATGTGCTCCCAAATGTGATATTATTTACCAAAGTATATTTTGATATACTATGTACAAAATCCAACATATATTTTAATATACTACTGACCTTGTTATTTACCAAAGCATAGTTGATATGCTATTTTCAAACCAAAGCATAGTTGATATGCTATTATCAAACCAAAACATAGTTGATATGTTATTATCAAACCAAAACATAGTTGATATGTTATTTTCAAAACCAAAGCATAGTTGATATACTAGTTTCAAAACCAAAACATAGTTGATATGTTATTTTCAAAACCAAAGCATAGTTGATATGCTATTTTCAAAACCAAAGCATAGTTGATATGTTATTTCCAAACCAAAGCATAGTTTGAGATGCTATTTACAAAACTAAAGTATACTTGAGATATACTACCAAACCTATTATTTCATTAACCAAAGTATATTTGATATACTATCTACTTAACTATTTCAAAACCAAAGTATATTTTTACATGTACCACAAAACCTTTTTATCAAAGCAATGTGTTTTCGAAACCAAACTTTTTACAAGGATTCATGGCTATTTTTGTAAACGTAAAACCTTTTTCTTGTGTTAACCAAAGTCATGAACCTAATTCACAAAACCTATGTTACTCACAGGCATTTTTATGCTGACATACCTATTTTCACATATGTTTCAGGTGCTGTTATATGATGATTGTTGATGCATGCTATACATAGGATGGACTCGTGCCTTAGTGACTTTAAAACTTGAAAGATAATATTTGTATTTATATGATTTGTAATAAAACGATGAGTTTAATAATTCAATAAAACGAAACTGTTTAATCCATGGTTGTGAAACAATAATTCTGTTACAACACTCCCCGGCGTTTTCACCACGATTTGTTGTTTTACGTGGTCGGGGTGTGACATGTATATTTTCTCCCAAAAATAATACATCTTCTAATAATTCCAAGAAAATATATATTTATACTTGCCAAAAATAATATATTTTTCCCTTGTCAAAAATATGATATATTCTTGTAATAATCGTAAAAATCATATTTTTGTTTCCTTGGTGTCCAAAATATTATTTACCAAAATATACTTTGTGAATCAATTTTTCGGAATATTTTGCAAGTCTTATTCCATAGTTCTGTTTCACTAATATTTTGTGTATAACTTGTATATTATATTCTTGGAATTTTGGTAATATTTTGGATGGTAATTCTTGGTATTTTGATGAGTTATATTATTTCAAATCCTAAAATAATATAACTAATACACAAAGTATACAAATAATCACACACATGGTGTCTTCTAAATATATATTTTCCTAAATACATATTTAGTCACTTTTATTTATAAAAATCAACCTCTAATAATTATAATTTTTGTAACAAAAATTATGGCAAAGTTTATGTAACAATTTATTGTTTAAAATACACTTGTAAATATTTGTTTAGAAATATTTTTCTAACTGTTTAAATTTTTAGAAAATTTTGCCATAGTTTCCCTTAAAATGGAGGTTTCCATGCTTTCAAGCATATCATTTTCTTTTGTAAAAATCAACACAATCAATCCACAATCAATAATAAACAACCTTTACTTACCAATTTTGCCAAAAACAAACATAATCTAATACCTTCTAAAGTGTGATCGACTCTTTGAAAATTTCATTTTTAAAGAATATGGATCTTTACAACTTATGATCATATTTTCTAAATATATTTCTTCATGGATTTTTCTTGTTACACAAGTGTTTTTACACTTGTTTAACCACCAAAAATAAGGTTTGTTTATGTAATAACCAAGATTTAGTAAAACTTATATTTTTTACTTGGTTTCTTTTGAAATCATCCATGAAATTTTTAGATCTACATGATTAACAACTCACTTTGATCATTACTTAACAAGAAACAACTTTATTCTTTCAAGTTCATGATCTTTGTGTGGATGATACATTTACTTCTATCATGTTAATCCTCTCATCTTGCTAGATTATGTTTTTAATCATGATCTAGCAAGATCATATAATGATCAACATCGTTTTCACCAACAAACCATGATCAAAAAGTATACCAACACATAAACAACTTAGTTTCTTCATTAATCATGCTTATGTTCAAGTTTACTTCTTGTGATTCTTAGTGTTCTTCAAGATTATGATTATGATTCTTCTTTTAACCACTTAAAATGGAAGTAAAATAGCAAGATCAAGGTTCTTACCACTAGCACAAGGCTAGGGATGATCAAGTGAAGAAAACAAGTGGATAAAAGAAAATGAACAGGGTCCTTGCACTTCCGTAAGCTCCTAGCTCCTTTGTGTGACCTCTAACACCTTTGTATATGCTTTTAATGTATGTAGGAGGATTGAATATGGTGAGTGTGTGTGTGTGTTGAGGTTCGGCCGAGAGCACCAAGGGGAGAAGAAGAAAGATGTGTGTGTTTTGAGTGTGTGTAAGAATGAGGTTAGAACTTGTATGCTTACTTATAATCCATACTAAGTGTTTAACTCTTAGTTTTCATGTTTAGGAAAACATAAACATATCTATTATAATATTGAAACAAATCAACAAAGTGGGGCCCTTGTTGGCCGTCCCATAGGTGGGGGGGGGGGTATGTAGGCTAGGTTCTAAATATAAGTTAGATTATGGTAAAATTGTAAGTATTAGTTAGTTATATTAGTTACTAGATATTTAAGAGGTGTTATGATGTTCGGGGATCATAACTAGCTTGGTAATGTTAAAAAAGTGCTTCTAGTGTAAATTTGGTGTTTCGGGTAGTGTCCGGCTGTTCGGTTGGTGACCGGATCGTTAAGGTACTAAACTATGCAGTTTAGTGTGCTTTATGTACCCTTTTATGACAGTTTTGATTCCCGACACTTAGGAAAGCATTCAAGACCATTTAAGCATATTTCTGCATGATATAAATGTGTTCAAGTGCTGAATTTGCTGATTTTCTGCAGTTTGTGTGAGTTTTAGGCACTTTCCGGCACTTAAACTATCACTAGGAAGGCAGTTTTATGATTCTTACTTTCCTACACACTATACTAGTGTCATACTTGGTTTCTGGCCCATTCTGTGTCTCAATACACTGTCTGTCTATGTGCTTAGAACTGTCAGCATTTTCCTGATTTATCTGATAACTGTGCTAACTGTGTTTCGTGCATCATTTGAGTCAAATAAGCTTTCATGCAATAATGACATATCATTGAGAAATATGTGATGCACATGAGAATATAAAGCAGTAATCAGAAAGCAATTCAAGTCATTATTTGTAATTCAGCACAGTCATTAAGCACTAATCATAGTTTAATAGTTGTACGGATACCTGGAATTTTGACAGTTGTCACACTTATGATTTTCCAGATAAACGTTAAAAATCTACAAACAAAACTATAATAGTAAACAAAAAAATAACTGTAATTACCATCTCCACAATCAACAAGTGTGTTTGAAGCCATAATTTTCCTTTCAGCAAAATAATATTGAATACGACTAAAGCTTGTGAACAAATAACGATCGAACATTTGATATATACATATGATTTGAAATCGAGAACAACAAAAATTCCAAAAATCATGGATAGAATCAGTTACAAACTCAAGTACGTGCAATATTAGTTAATGAATATAAATTCCAAATATAAAATTAGAATGTGAAAGTAGATAAATTCCCTTCTAGTTAAAATCCTTCAATGCCATATGTCCAATTCTTATTGCTTCCTAGACTTTCTAGGAAAAACCCACTTTCCACCCAACTCCTCCTATATATATATATATATACATAAATACAGAGTGGGGATCCTACGGAAGTATGTTTTTCCTAGAAAGTGTAGGAAGCGATCTGGGCCATCAGATGAGTGTGTTTAATGGTTGAGATCATTTTGGTGGCATTTTGGTAATATACGTGTCTTTAAAATATGCTAATTTAATTGATTGGGGGTAAATGTATCATTTAATTTGTTTTAAATAAGGAAAAAACTACCAATCATAAAACCACCTCCAAAAATGTCGCATTTTTCCTCTCTCTCTAATCCCTCACATTTGAAAACACCAAATCATACAAAAAATAACGATAAATCAGATCTAGATGTGTTCATAGTAGTGTGTTTTAGCGTTAAAACACAATGTGACGAACTAGTAACTGCCTGTTAAAACACAACATCAAGAATGCCAAAATCATATCAACCAGTAACTAATAAAACACATTGTGATGAAACAGTAACTAGAACCAGTAACTGATAAAACACATTGTGATGAAACCAGTAACTGATAAAACACAACATCAAGAATGCCAAAATCACGTCAACCAGTAACGGATAAAACACATTGTGATGAAACAGTAGATAAAATACAAAAGAACACACCATTCATGAATCATAACTGGTATAAACATTGTGATGAAACTGGTAATTGATAAAACACAACATCAAGAATGCCAAAAATCATATCAACCAGTAACTGATAAAACACATTGTGATGAAATAGTAACTGAAACCAGTAACTGCTAAAACACATTGTGATGAAACTACTAACTGATAAAACACAACATCAAGAATGCCAAAATCACATTAACCAGTAAATGATAGAACACATTGTGAGGAAACAGTAACTGAAACCAGTAACTGATTAAACACATTGTGATGAAACCAGTAACTGATAAAACACAACGTGAACCAGTAACTAATAAAACACAACATCCAGAATGCCAAAAATCATATCAACAAGTAACTGATAAAACACATTGTGATGAAACAGTAACTGAAACCAGTAACTGCTAAAACACATGGTGATGAACCCAGTAACTGATAAAACACAACGTGAAGAAATTGTTAATGATTTGAACTTCATAATTTAAAGTAACTGCCCTTTTGAAATCGTAATGATTGAAATTGTCAAAGAGATATACGTTTTCATAAATATCTGGATAGTTAGTTTAGGAAATATAATATTCCAAAATTAAATTAATAATCAAATTACCATCATGCCCTTTTGAATAAAAAAACTAAAAGCCACATGTCACCTCCCTATTGCTTCCTAGACTTTCTAGGAAACTTAGGCTTTCTAGCCAACTCCCACTCTATATATATATATATATATGGTAATCATTACATAATACTAAATATTACGAGAACAAAAAAAAAACTCTGAATCACTAAATTTTGGAATTTAAGGTTCATATTTTTAAGTTTTATATTTCTCACATTCATATGTGTATTATATATACATAAAGAAACTATATATTTTTACCTATACATTGCCTACATACATGTAGGCACTTTAACCTACAAATAACCTACATATGTATAGGTTATATAAAAACTGAATTTTTTTTTCTGATTTTTGTAAGACCCTTACCATTATTTAAACGATTTTCGTATAGATTACAAAAATAAACATGTAATTATGATTACATATACTTTGAAAAATGTCACACCCCAAAAACATCACAGCGGAATATAAAACGTAGTGGTGACGGAAGCTGGTGCCCATTTCTATCTTGATGTTTGATGCATTATAGTGTTGGACATTATTACTTAATTAAAAGGTTGATTTTAAACTTAACGTCCCAAAGCACAACATAACCATGACAAAATAAAGTTGTCTTTTGATCCTTATGGATCTTATTACATTGTCCCAGAAAATTTAAAAGTCAGTCCAACATTTTAAGTGATAAAACATGCATCAACAACCACAAGATACGCCATAATTCCCGAAGCCGAACTCAAGTACCTGTAGAACATTTTAAAATCAAGTGTCAACACAAAGGAAGGTATGTTCAGGTATTCACTTACAACCAATTTTAATCTAAGGAAAACTTTCTGATTAGGTGTTTATTTGAAAACATCCATATAATTTTGAAAGTCCATTTTACTTCCTTAATAAAAATCCATGGGCCTTCCGCCGGTTCATCAATCCGACAACTGTAATATATATATATTGACCAAGTTTTGTATTTAAAATTATTGCGTCAACTTTCAGACTCGTATGTTAGCTAGACGATACGAACTATATATTAACCATGCAGGTATTATCAAAGCTAGACAATAAACAGAATATTAATTCGTCGTTTGACATTGACACGGGGCGACCGGTCACGACGGGGTTGTCAACCCGATAGATCTACCAACAATTCATCACGTGCATTACTTAACTGATTAAATGGCATCATGGGCGCATGGTTCTCTCTTTGAGAACAATATGATGTTTGCCTCACGTACAATATATATATCCTACTAATATCACAATTTAATACACGACGTTGTACGAATTCCCCTTACTCTCCATCATATGAGACCCAGTCAAGAATTCGTCCCCAACTGTACGGTCTTGTTTCACTTAAGAAATACCGTACATACAATATTCATTCATCAAAAACGTTTTATTTTGAAGTCTATAACTTATCAAATTTCATATATATTCAGCAAAAATATATATTTTATATTAAAAGGTATGTTTTATTTCGAAAACATTATTAAACCCTTTTAACGATGTGTTCTACCCCCAAAATATATACAAAGCAGTAAAAAGAGGGGTTTAGTGACACTCCCCTTTGGGTGCGTATTTTAACTAGCGCAATCCCATAGATTGATTTTCTACACGTCCTAATATAGGAACGATTCTAAATCAATATATATAACACAAAAATCCTAAGTTTCTCCGTTTCTTAGAATTATCACATAACTTTGAGATTATCTCGAAAAGTTGTTATTTTTTTATTATGTTGGCACATTAATATATACATGAGTCCATATATATATTTTTTTATGATTTTGCGACTTGAACGATTTTATTGGTGACCATTATTGTGTAAATCTGTTAACTTTCCCGTTTATACGCAATATATCTACGATTTGCGCGTCGTAATATATATACATAAACGTTCATATAATTTAACACCGAGACACGTGAAATCTTGTTAACTTATATATTTTGTCAGTTTTTTAAAGCAAATATACATAAAACATCACTTAAGTATCAAATTTCATGCTCGACAAACAAATTACACATTTAACGCGATTTTTACCGTTTCAACCGTTCAAAACGCAAAAGTATACATGCATAATCAAAATCTTTAAAATCATGTTAAAACTTATCATATTTTCGCATTCTCATGTTTAAATCACATAACACATTTTAACACATAAGGTTTACCCAAAATTTTACCCATAATAGTGTACATTGAAAAATGCGCATTTTAGCGATTCGGCAACGTTTTATGGCGTCGGAAGTCACGTATGACCAACCAAACACCAAGTAGACTTAAAATTAGTTAAAATACTCATTTTAAACTAAAAATATCAGTTTACTTACTGATCTAAATCACTTTTATAAAAATCACCTGAAAAGCCGATTTTTGACCGTTTTAACGCATAGTTTTGCGTTAAACGTCACTATAATCATCCCAACTCAAAACGAATTGATATTTTAACACAATACATGTTATTTACTGATTAAAATAGTGGTTATAATCAGATTAGTGCAGTTTTTTTGTAAGTCACATAAATCATGCGATTTCACGTATTTTACAACTTTTAAAGCACCAAGTACAACATGCAAAGCTTGTAAACATTATGTCAAAGTTATAAATCACTAAACACTTTAAAATAACTTTATTTTAGTGTTTATAATCTGCACATAACTGATTTTTACTAAATCATGCTCAAATCACATTATTTCACCTATTTTACAAGTTTCTAAGTCTCATGTATAACATGGAAAGCTAGTAAACATTATGACAAAGTTTTATATCATTTTAGCACTTCAAATACTCATATTTTTAGTGTTTATTTTCTGATCAAAACTCATTTTTATCAAATCATGCTTAAATCATCATTTTATGACCACTAATCATCATGCATGTTCAAGTAAATGCATCTAATGTATCCATATAACATCATCATCAACATGCATGATCTACTTTTTATCCATCCTGCATTTAACTCATATTCAAACATTCAAGAACATTCTAATCTTCCTATGATCATTATCAAATCATCACTTTTCACATAAACTCATTTCAAATAAAAAAGCTTTCATATGACACCTTTTAAACATGCATGCATTCACCTTTTGATTCTTATCAATCAAGAACATCAAGAAAGTCAAAACTCAAACTCCACGCCTATATATATACACATACGGTCACACATATACATACAACTTCATCCATTTTATTTTTCTTTAAAAACCCATTTGTTTTAGTTTTCAAGTTTATGTTTAAATCCAAGAACAAGAGAAACTTTTTACTATCATCTTCTTCATCAAAAATCAAGAACATGGTTTTAAAAACAAGTTTATACCTTTCAAGATTTTAGTGGGGTTTTGACAAGATTTTGAGATTATGGAGCTTGTTTCACCTTGAAAACACCTTTGGACCTTCAAGATAGCTTAGAAAACCTTGGATTTAATTTGGTTCTTGCTAGAACATTAAGATTTTCGAAAATATGGGGTTGTGAAGGGGGTTTTCGGCTGAATATTGATGAGAGAGAGTGATGAGTGTTTGAAATGAACTTAGGTATTGGAATGGTGAAGTTATGGGGGACACAAAAGTACATACTCATCACCACCACCCTTGTTAGCCATTAGATGGAGGAGAGAGAGAGAGAAATAATCAATTGAATGGCTGCCAACCAGCCATTCTCTCTCTTATACACACATATATAATCGTATATATACACATATATACATATTCTAGACTATAAACTAGTATTTAACCGGTTACCGGGTATTTTATCTAGCTTTTTAACCCGTTTTAGCGCGTTTTAAATTATTTTTAATGCTCTATAAAAATAAACTCACCAAAATATTATTGAACAATATTTTGTTTGCCGGGACTGGCGACGTTGCCGGTATTTGGCAGTATGCGCGCTGTGCTGCGCGGTATGCGCTTAAAATCGCAAAAATAGGGATTTATGCTTTTATTTATTTTTATTATTCTAAAGTAATAAAGTCATTAAATTATTACTAAAATGATTATCAGTTGCCATGACAGGCTACGTTGGCTGTATTTTGTCGGTATACGCGCTGCATTGCGCGGTACGCGCTTAAACTCGAAAAATAGAGTTTCTTAGCGTTTTAATTTATTTTTCCTCACGAATAGGATTAAAATTATTATTCAAATCATAACAGACTATTTTTAGGTTTTTAACACTGATCGGGTGGTCACCGATGTTCGTTTCACATTTTAACCGTTACGCGATAAACGTTTATCTTACAGTTGCCAACATAATTTTTATCAAGGTTTAATTTAACCAACTCATTAAATTTCACATAAAAACATCATAACCAGTCAAATATAGCCCTATTACCTATTCACAACACATGTTACAATTGTACGGTACGGCCTGAAAAGCCGGGTTTCACAGTCTCCCCCTGTTTAGGAAATTTCGTCCCCGAAATTTTACTCTACAGGTTTTGTTTTCACACTGGGTGGAAACAGCAAAAACAGGTTTAATGAATATAGTCTTATAGTTTCTGCGGGAAACTTTGATTCTTACAAAGAATCTTCGTAGACCTATATTACAAACACTCTCAATTCCAAATCTCACATCTCAACGCTTTCCACCCTTCCTAGGGTTCAACATTTACAAGCACTTAATCAAGAAGATTAAGTCAAAATTCCACCAATTCGGGTTCTACATACGTATATTTACATATACATTACCCCGTACCTAAGATAGTCTGAGTTTACACCTGATTGATCTAACTCGAGATGGGCTCTCGAAAGAATCAAATCTCATAAAGTCGTCTTCCTTCCTTCTTGCTTTCATTTCAGATATCCACAAATCTCCCAATCAATAAATCGCATAAACAACTAGAATGTTGTAATTCGCCTGTTCGGTTATTAGCATAACTCTTCTAGGTATACATACTACTTCTACGGTGCTTCGATAAACTTCTGTTTATCTTCCAAACAAATCTCCATAAAGAACAAAATCAGTCTATTATCCATTATACACTTTCTCAACTGAACCCAAACAATACATCATGTATACTACTCCATCCTTATGGTAGCTTGAGCCTATAAGCGACTGATCCAACTCAAGATGGGCTCTTGAAAGGACCAAGTCAATGTGGCTCAGCTTTTCTTCTCTCTGCTAAACCTAATAGCACTTCTCTCAATATAATTCCTTCAATTGTCCATGTAATCCTTCTGTTGATCAATTGGCGACTTTTAACCTTCCTTTAATCCAAGAAAATCCTGTCGCTGGTTTCCTAGGTAAACTAAGGTCTGGTTAATTATCCTTTGTCATGTTAGCTCAACAAAATGGTGATCAACACTTCCATCCATACAAGGCTTCAAACGGAGCAACCTAAATATTAGCGTGATAACTATTGTAGGATAACTCTGCCACAGGCATGTGAGTATCCTAACTTTCTTCGAAATCCATCGTACACGCTCCCAGTTCTTCTTACAAGGGTTTGAAAAGCTTCCTCTCACTTTTCTGCCCAACCAATTCCCCTTTTCCCTTTTCGGGGTTATTAGTGTCGAAGGCTGCACTAATTTAGGGAAATTCTTAATAAATTTTTGGTAGCACCCAGCTAGTCATATAGATCATCATACTCCTGACGGGGTCTTTGGCGCTCCTCATCATTTGATTGCTCCAATCTCAAACTGATTCACTAGCATACCTTCCTCATTCCTCACCAACTCCATAGTTACTTCAAACGTTACTCATGATTCTCCTTGGTTCGCACATAGGCAAGTATGTCGTCAACGAATATTATCACGAATTCACCCATTTAGGGTTTCCATACCCTGTTCATGAGATCCATGAATATAAATGGCACATTAATTTAGTAAAAAGGCATGACTAATAAATCATAATGGCCATATTGTGTTCGAAAAGCAGTCCCCGGGATATCTTCATCAGCAACCTTCAACTGATGATATCCTGATCGTAGATCGATATTCATGTAGCAGCTAGATCCTGGTAGCTTATTTGAACAAATCGTCAATCCTCGGTAAAAGGGTACCGATTTTTGATAGTCAACTTGTTCAGCTCTCTGAAATCCTCTCACATCCTAAAGGATCCATCGTTCTTCCTTTTCAACAAAACAGATGCACCTCAAATGAATAACTTGATCGAATGAAACCCTTGTCTAATAGCGCTTGAGGCTGATTCGACGGTTCCTTCATCCCAAACGGTGCTTTAATCTAAAAGGAGATTGTGCAAATGGGTGCAGCACCGGGTATCAAATCGATTCGGAATTCGATCTGTCTCGCAGGGGGGGCAATCCAGGTAAGTCTTTTTAGGAAAACTTCTGGATAATTGTGAACACTAGGGATTTCTTCGATATTCCTACATTTGGCCTTCATATCCACCACGCTAACTAAGAACGCAGGATAGCCCCTTTTGCAACCACTTGAGCATCAATACAAAAATGACGTCTCTCAACCATCAACACTCGACACTCGACTTGGTCGGTCTTCGTGAACAACTACTACCTCTATATCATCATCAGGACGAGATATCCTAGCTAGCTTCTTCCAGCGATAGTCCCCACTTCGCTCTTAGATAATCAATCAATTCTCACATCCGCGTCAAGGCTCCCCAGCTCCACTGGAAACAAACCAACACTAGAACTACGATCACCAAACTAAATACTACAATCGCAAACGATCTTACTAGTTTCTATAAACTTACCAATTGCTAGTTCTATCGGACACTTTATACTCAGCTTACTTGTAGGTGAACACAAAAATGGTTCAAAGTTTCTCGAACAAAACTCAAGTCAGCTTTGGCATTAAAAGTATGAACATATATTGGTTTTTGATTCGAAACGTACCGGTAACAACAGCAAGATCATCTCGTGCCTTCCCAGCGTTTAGCTCGAACGCTCTACCCCTGGCATCCAGACCCTTCATTTTCAGACAATCTCTCTCAAAATGTCCTTGCTCACCACACTCATAGCATCCCTTGAGCGTACCTCCCTCCGATGTACTCTTAGCATAGCACTCACGAGTCATATGTCTAGTCCGTCCACATCTGGCGCACTTCCTCCGCTCATCCTCGTGAGTCTTCTTCTCGAAACTACTCCTGCCATCCCTGGCATTATCTTTTCTAGAACGACTAGAACTGGCCACATACGCCTTTCTCGAACTGCGTTTCCCATCACGCTTCTCACCGGTTTCCTTCCTCGAACTCTCAGACTTTCACTTTCGTGAATCCCCAGATATAGGCTCGGAATGCGGAATTATTTGGATGGTCGACCCGCTGTGAAGGCCCGACATCACGCATACCGTTGCCACGTCATTGCATAGGGTACCAATAAATGATCTTGGGTTACAACCTTGGATTGTTTTATGTGTACATCTATGTACGGTTCACAAAGTTAATGAAAAATCAGAATTACGCTCCGATTATATCATAACACAGAAACTACTAAAAATTTCCGATCATTATATCACCTGAAGGGTTTCCGATCTGTGTCCCACGAAAACCATGCCCATGAGCATAACGTACACGTTCCTGGCCATTATTTTAGCATCGCGCTGTTCCGTGGCAGTATTAACGTGTTGGGCTATGAGTTGTGCCAACTCTTTTGAGGTAATAGGTAGTCCAGAACCCTGTTTCTCTTTTGGCGGCATTTCATAAGACGATATCCCAAAATAATTCAATCACTAAATGGTAGTGGACCAAACATTGCGCATGTATAATATCCACATATTAATGGGAACAATTCTTAAACCAAAAGAAACCCATTCGATATTTATACCAGAAATTTACAAAGCTTGTTTTTAGTACTAAGACTAATCAAAATTCGGCGTGTCTACATCAACACCCGCAACAAGTCTATATGAAATTTCCTCCTAAATATCTGAAAATTTGGCACGCAAGCCATAAATAGGGTTCATCAAATGAGACATACAAAACAAACAACAGAAACAACTAACAACTAATGCTTCAATCCCTGGAAGTCCAACATCTTCCTAACAAGCTCTCCTAGCTCATCATACTAGTCCATCTGTCCCTCTGAGTCCTTCATCGTCTCCATGCCTCCACGTAACGTGGTGTAACAACTCTTGCCAAAATTAATATTTCTTATCCTAATAATGTCCATTAGGAAACCCTAATTGAGACCCCAAATATTATGGCACGACTCATAAAATTTTTAAAACAGTCAAAACTTGGATCAGGACCCCCTAAAACTCGAGGGGGGGGGGGGTAACCCCTAATTGATAATTATCTCTAAAAACGAAAATAGATCTCACAATTTCCGTTCAAACTGACTCAGCAAGGCTAAGCAGGACACCAGGCACCCCTAGCCTAGGTGTGTCTCTATCGCGACACACGCCAGGATCTAGGGGACCTGGCACGACACGCGGGGGAGGTCCAAATTCAGTATATAATGCTGGGGTTTGGCACTTGCATGGCAGCTCTGTTACGACGAAAAAAATTGTTACGTACGAGAAGTTATACACTGTTTCGTTCAAATACACACACAAGCACGAATCTCCGCTGCGACAACAGGGTAATAACTCGATCACTGCTACGATACAATGTCCGGTCGATTGAAACCGATCCGATGGATGTTTAAGTGTTGCCCGAATCCGGGCTATACTTTGTCATTCGTAGTGAGGGTTTTGATTTCGTGAGTTTATCGTAAATGTTGTATTAAGTTACTGACCTAGTTTCGTGTGCATTGTTATTTAACTAGGTTACAAGGCTAAATCAGTAGGCAAGGTTCTGTTCAGTTAAACTTGGAAAGTGAGTCATTCTCTTTTTATCAAAAGTATTTTCCAATACCTCAAATTATTTTCCAGTTATATTTTACATGGGGTAAGTCTTTGTTAACTTAAATTACTGGCAGTAAGTGGGGTATTGTGCACATTACTATTATTCTCTCTCGTTTAGGTGGACGAACCTAAACAGAGATAATCATCACTATTGGGTGAAAGGACCCAATAGTGGTATGACCATCGTCACCAGGGGGTGTCACTGGACCAGATAATTATAAGATAGAGGCAATTGTAATCGCTCTTAGTCCTATAATTTATAACAATGTGTCGTTTTGTGCAAAATGAATGACTTGCCAGTATTTCCCCACTGATAAAATCTTTTTAAACATGTTTCAGGTGACTTATTGTGAATCAGGAAAAGTGCCGCATAGCACTACCAGCTTGGATAAAGTGGCTCAGTAAAATAAATAAACATGTTTTTGTATAAACAAGGAATTTTCCTGTGAAATTTCCTTTATTGTAAATTAAGGGGTTTGTCCCCAAAAATGTGAAATAAAATAATTAGGCAATTTCAGTTTTAAAAGATCTTGTTAAAATTTCTGCTGCCAAAATAACAATACCACGGGTTTCTGTCCCGCGGCTCCTGAACGGGTAAAACCGGGTCGGGGCCGTGACAGAAAAAGGTGGTATCAGAGCCACTGATTTAAGCCAATTAAGTATTTAGAAATACTTAATTTTCTGATAGCCATTCTGTGATTCTGTGAAAATTCAACTTACGATAAATAAAATTTTAACTTAAATTTGTGCGTGTTTCTTCATGTGTGCTAACAGCATGAATGAACTGTCGGAGGCACTCCGAAACTTTACTATCCATAGTATCGATATGGATACCACCAGAAACCCATCTGGCTATCTGGCAGATACGGAGGAACCACTAACATTCCAGGCCCAGGCCCAGGAGAAACCAAATCCGAAAAAGAGGGGGAGAATCTTGGACTGGAAACGTGGGCGTAGGAAGAAACCAGCTGCACAGAAGGTTAAAAAGACCGAGGATCCGAAGGATAAAGGGAAAGGAAAAGAGATCGGGGAAAGTTTCGGGAAAGCTTAGGAGATGCCACCTTGGGAGGAGCTGGATCGTAAACTGGCGAATTGTGACCTCATCGGACCTGCCGATGAAAACCTCTTCAATTACCCCGCTGAATCCCAACTTCCAGTTAATTTGGAACCGGCTGTCCTAGATCCTATTGTCAACCCCAGACCTGTTATAGGCTAGCTGGAGGAATGGTGGACAAACGACTGGCAGTTTTCAGAATTTTATGAATAACCCTAACGTCTATTTTCCCCAATTTGACCCTGAGCCTGCATCAAACCCACCTATGAGCACAGAAAACTTGGCTGAACTCCGCCACTATGGCGAAGAACTGGTGGAGGCAGGAAATAGGATTAGGGACGTGGGGGAGAAAATTACGTGAAAATATGACGATAGGGAGCGTCGTTTCTAAGGGGCCAATCATTTGTGGTTGTGTGTTTAATAATAATATAATAATAAAATAATAATAATAAATAAAAAATATATACCATGTAAAATAACTCAAATAAAACTTTTATAAAATATCTGGGGTGTATCGATGCATACTGATATATATATATATATATATATATATATATATACCATATACAAAAAGAAATATGGTAGGGATTTTACAAAATATAAACCGTCAAAAGAAGGTTTATTAATTTTACAAAATTAAAACCCGTCAAATTAACTTATAAGGCAAATTAAAACCAGTCACACTAAAATTCCCTATCATTCATAAAAAACGGGATACAACGTGGATGAAGGTTCCCTTAGTTCATTAATTGCCAGTTTAAAACTTTAACCCTGCCAGTTTATGTTTTAACCAAAAACTTTTTATAATATTAGGACCATGTTATCAAAAGATGTTATTGAGCCATGCTTCAACACTTTGAGGGCTTTAGACCATCATGATTATAATAAAGAAATCAAAATTAAAATTCTTACTTTGGAACACCGGAGAGATCTTCAAAGTTGGAAGATTTTATTTAATATGCTTCAAATATTTTACAAGTGCAGAAATTTTAGAAAGAGAAGAAAGGGGCTAATGATTAGCGTGCCTTCTTCCTTACAAATTTACCCTATATATAGAAAAATTAAAAGGAAACAAACAAAACATAGAAGAACTGTCAAAAAAAGAAAAAGTAAAAGAAAAAGAAAAGAAAAGGAGGACTCTATAATTGTCCTTGATGCCATATAATGGCCCTGTTTTTCCCATTTTTCAAAGATGTCCATTATGAGTGGGGTCCTTGTGTCTGCTCAATTATTAGTCTTTTTTCACATCATCTTTGGATTCTTTTTCTGGGGTGAATTCTTTTACCACCGTTTGAAGATATGCTTCTAGATCATCATCCAGATTTATCTCTAGTATATCTTCTATTGGTTGAGATTCTCCTGCTAAACATGAGAAACGGTTCTCATCTTCTTGGCTGGTGGATGAGATCGACATTGTTTTGGAGGAGCTTTCCGTGTTTGCTTCAAAATACTTCTTTAACTCCTTCTTCATTTCTTCTTTGTATAATGAAAGAATTTCCATCTTTGAGACTACTGAAACTGCTTGCTTGTCTTGAATCCTTCTTGATATTTGTTCAAAAGGACTTGGAAGTTGTCTTTGTTGTCTTTGTTCAATCTGAGATTTATAATACTCAGTTTTATTGGTGATCAAATTTATTGTGTCTTGACCTTCCAATTCTTTTGTAGAGTTATTAACTCTTATCATTTTTTACCAGAACTTTGTATAAGATGTTCTTTTGAGACAGGGAATATTATCCCTCAGGGTATAACCTGTTGTGGGTTTCCATCTCCAAATCCATGGTATGGAAAATTCTATAAAAAAGTACATCGAGGCTATTCCCTCAAACCAAGTTTTATTATACTCGGCTTCTATAAGGTCTGGAGAAACTGCTACCGATTCTTGCTAGAGACCTTTGAATGGTTTAGGAAGGATTTGAACCGATGGACCATATAAAATGAACCATTTCTAGAACCAGCTTGGAATTCCATCTTTATAAATCTTATCACTCACTTTTATGAACCATGAGTGTTTTTTGCTGGGATTTTCATAATATAAACATTTTTCAAAGCTTTAGATATAATCCCAGTAATTATATTTGTAAGTTTGCCTGTTAGAATTTATAAATTCCTTTTCATTTAAAGTACTTAATCCCCACTTTTGAGGAGATAAAAGAGTTTTTATAAAAACCTTACTAAAATTAAATGAACTCTTAATTTTATCTGCTGGATAAAAATGTCTTATTTCAGCTGACTCAGACACTTGTATTATACTTTCATAATATTGCCTTGGTTTATAAGAAGTGGCATCAGATGATGCTGGTTCTAAATATTTTTGCATAAGAAACCAAGGATCATCAAAAAAATTTGTATCTTCTTGGTTTAAAAGAATTATTTTCTTCTGTCTGTCGGATATAACCCATGACTCTTCATCATCTTCTTGTGCTATATGAGCATAAGAGGGAACCTTTGAGACTTGTTCCTCTTCTTGGGCTTTTATAATAGCCATGATCTTTTCATATGACGGATCATTAGGACTAATTTGAATCCCCGAATTATGATTATTATTTGAGCTGCCTGAGGCAATATCAGAGGCTATGAGCCTCCTGTTTCCTTGTTGAACCAGGACTAAATCCTGGCCTCTTCCTTTTCCCCTTCCTCTTCCCCTATGAGTGGGAGAAGGTTGTTTTCCTCTGTTATGAGGAATCATACCTGAAAGTATAAAATCAAGCTGATGAGATTATTTTCTCATTATCTTCCAGAACCTTTATTTGATCCTTGATTACATTTAAAACAATATATTCCTCTGCAAGATCTTTCATTCTATTAGGATTACTATAATCATTCATTAAATTATGAATTCTCATAATTATCATTCTTTTTGTGATATTATAATTATTTTTATCAGTCTGAATATTATAAAAAACCCTTTTTAGTGGTCCTCTGGCCTTTGTCATTTGAATACCTGCAATTTACACAGAAGATATTATCTTCAAATATTCTCTAGTCAGAAAATCTGGAAGACTATTTTCTTCTCCTTTTTTATATTGTATTTCAAAATCAAATGGAGCTAATTGAGATTGCCATCTGGCAAACATTTGTTTTGAAACATCATGTTTAAAATCTTTTTGAAACATAAATTTAGCTGCTTGGCAATCAGTTTTTATTATAAACTTTTGATTGTATAAATCATCCTGAAACTTTAAAACACATTTTAAAATTGCTAGAATTTCTTTTGCAATAGTAGCATATTTCTTTTGGCTATCAAGCCATTTCCCTGAACGAAACCTAACAAGATATTCTTGTTTTGTTTGAGGAGAAATTTGTTTTAATATTCCCCCATAGCCTATTTCTGAGGCATCTGTTTCAATAATCTTTTCCCAATTAGGATTAGCAATAGTCATACAAGGAAGACCTAAAACCTTTTGTTTTATCTTTATAACAGCTTGAGTATGATTTTCATCCCAAGACTTTGGATTCTTTTTTAATCTATCATATAGAATAGAAGAATCTTTAGCTAAATCATGGTAATAAGGAGCTATATAATTCAAACTTCCCAAAAACCTTTGAAGTTGAGTTTTATCTATTATTTTATCTGGGAATTTAGAAGCAAATTCTATGCTTCTATTAATAGGAACGATTTTCCCTTTTTCTATTATATGACCTAAAAATCTGATAACTGTTTGAAAAAGCATCATCTTAGGACTAGAAATAACCAATCCATTTTTTATAATAATGGTTTTGAATATATCAAGGTGTTTAAAGTGGGTTTCAATATCTTTTGAAAATACTAATATATCATCTATATAAACAATTATAAAGTTTGAAAAGGAATAAATATTTCATTCATGATTTTTTGGAATTCTGAAGGGGCATTCTTTAGGCCAAAAGGCATAACATTCCATTCATATTGCCCAAAAGGAACATTAAAAGCAGTTTTATACCTGTCTTTTTTATCATTTTGAATTTGCCAATATCCTGATTTTAAATCAAATTTTGAAAATATTAAAGCATTATATAATCTGTCTAACAAATCTTTTTTATTAGGAATTGGATACCTTATCCATTTTAAAACTTTATTCAGAGGTTTATAATTTATAACTAATCTTGGAACACCTCTTTCAATTTCAAAATGTTTATTAACATAAAAAGTAGTACATGACCAAGGAGATTTTGAAGGACATATTAATCCTTTTTGTTGAAGGGACTCAATTTCTTTCTTACATAACTCCAAATATTCAGAGTTCATCTGGCAAGGTCTTGCCTTAGTAGGGATATTACTTTCTATAAAATTATCTTCATAAGGAAGAGAAACAATATGTTGTTTTCTATTCCAGAAAGCATTCGGATGATCATTACATATTTCTATATTAAATTGATTTTTTATAGTTTCAATTTTTAATATTAGCTTAGGATTTTTTAATTTTTCCTCAATTGTATGAATACTAATTTCTTCTTTAAGAAAATTTATCTGGTTAGTCTTAGCCTGTATAAGAAATTCATTCAAATATTTTTCAAACGGCTGAGTTATAAACTCAAAATATAACTCCTTGTTATTATAAGAAGCTTTAAACCCTTTTTTATCAACTTCTTTTCAAGGAAATATTTTTGAAAGAAATGGCGTTCCTAATATAACTTCATTTGTTATATTTTTTATAAGAACAAATGATAAAGGGATACATTCTCCCTTATTACAAATCTTTGCATTTGGAATTTTATATCTAACTCCTATATCTTGCCTATTAGCTGCTTTAAGGATATGAGTTGTTTTTTCAAAATATTTTGTAGGAATCAATCCTTCCCTTAAACAATTTAAGTCTGCTCCAGAATCAATAAGAGCAACAAAATCCTTTTTAAAAGTATTTTGTATCAATAAGGTTATTTTAACTAACCATTTTTTAGAGATAAATTTCTCCATTTTATGGATATAATCATCTTTTCCTTCATTTTTATTAATAACTAAAGGAGGATATTCCTGATCATAATTAGTATTATCAATAGGACTATTAATAGGAGATAACGGTGTATAAGAAGTTTCTCCTATAATATTAATAGGAGACGAAGGTTTATAAGATGTTTCTCCTATTATTTTTCCTTCAAGACTTATAATTCTTTTTTCAAAATTAGAATTTTTCTTTTTTAAATAAATTATTTCTTCTTTTAAATTGGTAATTTCCATTTTTAAATCTTCAGAAGTAGAGGGATTATTTTTCCTAGTGTTTAAAATATTATGAACATATTTCATGGAATAGGGACCTTCAGGTTCTTCTATTCTAATATCTTTTTGAACTTCTCTATTTTGGTATATCATTTGAAGAATTTTTAATCTTTCTTCAGGATTTTTGATTTTGTTTAAAATATTTTCTAAAATATTACTATCTATAGTATTGATCTCACTCTCATTAAGATCATTATCCTGAAATTGTGACATGACTTTATATATCATTTCATTATCAGAATCCATTTTATTACAACAATTTTCTTGACAATCTTCAGAACAAGAACTTTCATCTGTGCTATAATCTGAGGATTCTACAGAATCAAAAATTTTATATAATTCATTTTTTACATTTTCTTCTATGTCTAGACTATTTATTTTCTTTTTCATTATTTTTCTTTGGCGACATTCATTAGGAACCCATTTTTCTTTTCTTTGGGTTTTTCTCCTTTCTCTTTTTTCTCTTCTTTTCTGAAAATGTTTTTCCCTATTAGCTTTTTTGTATTTTTTATAATATTTTTCATTATCCTTTTCTTTGGTACAATCCATACCAAATTGTTCACAAAATTGCCCTAACTGAGTCTTTTCTGTGAGAGTTTGTTTTTTTAATTTGTTGGTTTAATTTTAGCTCATTACATAAAGCTAAACCTTCTTGGACACAGACTCCTATTAGTCTACCATAGGTATAATTATCATAAGGAATTTGAATATTATTACCTCTAAGGACTTTTCTTACCCTTTCTGCAAAAAGAGACGGGAGACCATCAATAAACTTGGACTTCCAGTGAGAACTATTATTCTCTGGGAGCTCATAGACCCTACTTAAAAAGACATCTTTATACCATCTGAACGAAGTTAAAGTATGACATTTGAGACCATTTAACAGGGTTCTTATGGTTTCGGAATTATCTGACCATCTTCCTGTAAAGTGTTCTATGATAGTTATGATTAAGGTGTAAACAGCATCAAAAATTTGCTTATCACCCTCTTGCCTATAATGTTTATAAATTTGTTCTTGTTTATCATTTATATAATTATCCCACCATCCTTTTAACTGACCTGTAAAACCTGCAGTTATCATTTTACAGACTATTTCATCAGTATTTTGATTATTTTTGGCGATAGTGGCATACATCAACATTCTATGTATCATCATATAAACTTGCCTATCAGTATAACCATCTAAATTCCATTCATAGATAGCCTTTCCATTATAAGAATTATTTATTTCAAATTCTTGTTCCTCATGGAGAACATCCTGAGGAGTAGGTCTAGGATAATAATATAACCTTTGTCTAGGCCTATCAGCATATTTGCTATTATAATTATAATAAGTCTTATGTTTTTTACCTTTCCCAAATTTATTTATATAATCAGTAACATAAGCTTCATAAGTTTCATTATCCATGTTTTCTTCTTCACTAACGACATTAATCTGGATATTTGAAAATTTTTCTTTTGTAATTCCTATTAAGTCATCCATAGACTTAAGCTCCTCTTCAGGTTTTACTCTATAATTTTCTATTTCAGGAGGAGGCTGAATAGTAGCTTTAGCTAATATAGCTGACTCAGGCTCAGAAGATTTTGTATTACTTGATTCTCCAATCTCTTGTTTCTGGTTAACCAAAATCTTTTCAATTTTATTATTTATTTCTTGAATATTTTCAGATAAATTTTTGAGACATAAATTTGTATAATTATTTTGTTGTATAATATGATTAACATGAGCAATGGTCGCTGTCATGGACTCATTACATAAAGCTCTTTTAAAGGCAGCAAAATGAATTGCACAATTTTCTTTTGTCATTTCAAAATCATTTTGAGGAGGAAAAACAGATTTTATTATTTCTCCTGCAATAAGCCTATAATTTTTTTCAATGACTGAAATATATTTCAAAGAATATTTATTTATAAACCAAACAGGAAACTCTATGATTTCTTGTATATCATTCAGATCTTTATAAAATTCTTTTCCTATATCAAACCTTTTATCTCTAGGGTATGATTCTAAAAACCATTCTTTAAATGGTAACCATATAGGATCTTTATATTTTTCACATATTTGCTGTCTAATGACAGATCCAGGACTAAAATCAAGTTTTTCTTTTATCATTATAAACTAAAACTCATGTTTGAGACCGTATCATCTTCACTAACAGGTTGGTATATCCCTGAAACTAAATTGTTGTTATCAACATTTAAAGTTTCTACTCTACTATTTTTTATTTGAGAAGTAGAGGCTCTAGAGGATTCTGGTAAATCAACTTTATAATCAAATGGTGATATATATGACCTAGACTAAATAGATTTCAAAAGTTTTTTATCTTTCCTTTCTTCCTCAAATTCTATTTCTACGTTTCCTTCAGGAGTTTCTATTAATCTCCTTAGCTTATGATTTATTTGTGGTTGTATTTTAACAACCCTATTAATAACCCAATTTTTTGGAAAAGTAATTTCTTTCCATTTAACTGGTCTTCTTATGGAAATATTAGATTTTCCATAATTTGTTTCTATCAAAATAGTTTCATCACTAGATTTATCAACCCTTTTACATCTAGCATTCATAGTGGTAAGTAGTCTATAATATATTCTATAACAAATACATATAACTTCAGACCCTTCAGCATAATTATAACCATGTGTTTTAACATATAAAGTTAAAGCATCATCAATATTTTGATCTGTTAGAGATAAATGAACATCAGGATAAACATTAAAATATACTGGACCATGTGCCAGACTAGTTTCTATAATACCCATTAATGATTGTTTCCAGTTTAAATTACGAGCATCTCGTAAAACAGCTATAAAGCTTTCCGGTAAACCTTTTATTGTTAAAGGTTTAAAAGCAACTTGAACTAAACCAATATGCATAAAATTAAAATCTCTTTTATATCTGTTTATGTCAGATATGTTTAAAAGTTTTATCACCATTTCCTCATCTTTTATAGAAGCTGATTCTTCAGTGGTTTTAACCATATGTTTGTTTATTAAATTATCAAAACTTCCAATTTGGTATATAACCTTAGGATTTATATGAGGTATTGTTCATTTATTAAGTAGATCAAGATCTTGAGGTATATCATATTCCTCATTAGTACTATTTTTAATAGTACACTTTTTCTTAAACAAATTTATCATGATAAAAATTAAAGTATTGAAACAAGACATACAATAACTTCCGGCAAATTAAAACCAGTCACACTAAAATTCCCTATCATTCATAAAAAACGGGATACAACATGGACGAAGGTTCCCTTAGTTCATTAATTGCCAGTTTAAAACTTTAACCCTGCCAGTTTATGTTTTAACCAAAAACTTTTTATAATATTAGGACCATGTTATCAAAAGATGTTATTGAGCCATGCTTCAATAATTTAAGGGCTTTAGCCCATCATGATTATAATAAAGAAATCAAAATTAAAATATATATATATATATATACTAGTCGTTTACCCGCGCGATGCGGCGGGAAACATATCACTTAGGTTGGTGAGTTTAGGGCTATGTACGGGGATGTCGTTTCCGATGTGGCGTGCGACGACGATGGTGGTACTGTAGCAGAACGTGAGGGTCGGTTGCGGCCTTCTTCAGCGGCGGAGAGTCAGCGGTGTGCAGCGATTGGTGGGTCTGTGATGGCGTTTGGTGGTTATTGTGCGACGGCCGGTTACCGGCTTCGGGAGAAAACAAAGAAAATCTTGTGAGGCCTTCGGCAGTGGCGAAGCTTGACGTTTTTGACCGGGGGAGGGGGGATCTTGAAAATGTATCTACCCAAAACTTTCTAATACGAATACCCTATCATCTAATTGATAAAAAAAAAGAACAAAAAATTAATTTAAATGCCCAAACACCCAAAACCCTTTTAATACTCGCAACAACTTGATGATACTTTTGATTAGATAAGACCGCGCCTCTCATTTCTTTACAAAGAACTATCTTGTTCCAAAAAAAACACAAATGGATTAAACTTTAATCATTAAAGTGTACACCAGCACCATTTGAGGTAAACACACCCAAATTAGTTTAGAAATGTGGTCAATGTGTGGAGTGAAAAAAAATCACGTTTTGTGAAGCGTATCTCATTTCTAGTAATGGATTTTGGCATGGTCTATAAACTTTATCCAATTTGTGATGATTCTCAAGTGGCCCACGAACGCATTCATTATTAAGGTACGTGAGCTACGAAATTATTTCTTTGTGTTATGGTCGTTGACAACAACTGTATAGACTCAATTATATGTAGACCGTGGCTACTCGCTTTTTAAGAGACAAATTTGAAGTTAAAAATCAAATCGATCCTTTCATTAAGATTCCTTTAAAATTGTAACAATTTACTTGGACTTATTTAACGACTTTTATGTAATATTACCACTTACATATATAGTCATTTAAATCTAAAAAAAAGTTAATTTTTGTTATATTATCACTCACATATAATCATAGAGATATTGTTAATAAAAAAATATAATTAGAATTAAGGCACTAACATAATTTAAAAGAAAGATATTAGAATTTAGAATTATGTATCGGGTATAATTGGTTCCGGTTCCGGGTATTAATCGGGTATAATCGGTTCCGATTCCGGTTCCAAGTATTGAGATCAAAATGAACACTCTATCTACTCTGGGTAGGGTCAGTTCCGGGTATTAAAAAATCCGGTTCCGGGTTTTTATACCAGGTCCGGTTCCAGGTACATATTTTTGTACACGTTTTAAATAATAATTAAACATTAAACATTAGTACAATAATATGAATGAACAGTTACTAAAATTAAAACTATCATACATTAAACAAATGTTCAACATGAAGCTTATGTTGATTTTCCACATGCTTTTTAATTAATTTTTACACAAACATTTGATTCCCAATCCACACCACAAACAATCAACTAATGACGACTTTGATGCACATTTAACTCGAACAACACTGGTTGATCCCACCAATCACCGCTGTTGGAACATCGCTTTGCATTATCGGAATCTGCAGTCGTCACGGATGAAAATTTTACCATTCCACGCCAACTAAATGTACCATAATGTAACCATGACTATCCCTTGTGTGATCTTCTTACGTTGCTTCCCTCCCGAAGCGGTTTTATAAATGGACAGAAGATCACGAACCTCAAACGCAAAGATCGGAGGCAACTTGCACCAACTTCCAATGCGACACCACACTTCCAAAGTAAACACGCAGGCTGTAAAAATATGCAGGGTCGAATCCAGGCCGTCCGAACATAGCACACACTCGTTAGTCAACCTAATTTAACCCAAGTTCAAATGACTTGAAAACCAACCCTAAATACCCTTGTTAAGTATTTAAGGTTATACTTGATAAAACTTTTTATTTGATATACAAATTTAATTATTTTAGTTTGACTTTTATATTTTAAAACAACATAGGGTAGGTCTCATTTTAAGAAATCTTATAGAAGAGTGTCTTCATAATGTAGCTTCAAAAACATTGTAGGAAATATTGAATTATTGACCTTAAATACTATCAACTAATTTTAAAGTTATGGATGGAGGAGACCTTCACAGTTCACAGCTTTGCACTTTAGCTTTTAGTTTTATGATACTTTTAAGTGGCACAAAAATAGATAAGAAAAATCAATATGAACTTTTGCACAAAAGGATTTTTTTAAGGGCCAACAAAGCTTAGAGTTTTAACCTCCCCCTTGATCACTTCCAAGTTAACTTGTTTCCCATCAAAGACCACACCAGTGCGACACCTCCACAAACACCAAGCTGTTGTTTGAATAACCAAATGCACACTATTCCTCCACTCTCAGACCCGGAGATGATTACGCATGTTGAACAAGTCTTTTGCATCGAACATGAAGAAAGATGTATCCTACACCAACGCTAAACTCCCGAACCGTTTGTGCCAAACTGCAGGATACAAAAAGATGTTACGATGACTCTTCAAAATGGTGACAAAACTTGCATCTGAGACAAGGGAGTTACACAAATGGACTTTGTTACTGAAACTACTGCAATAATAAATCTGAAGATGCTATACCTCTCAGTAGTCTTACAAAATCATGGAAAACAAAGCCTTATTCAGAGACATCAGCAGAATCCTCTGAATATGAACCATCAATCATTTTCTAGTGAACCAATATCACCGGCTTCCACAACTGTAAGTAGAATTTCATAAACCAAGTGGTTTTACAATGTATCAATACAACACATGATTTAAATAAAAAACCATCATAATTATAAAAATCCCCACCCCACACACAAAAAAGGGAAAACCTTAAATACTTGCAAATCAAATATTTCAAGACCATTGTACTTCGCAAAACTTGAGTCTGGGAGTTCAATGTGTGTATATAGGAAGATTCCAAATACGAAGGGTAAAAAGGTAATTGACTCTAAGAAATAAAGATGCTTACTCTGCACATCTGCAGCATCAAATATTTCTTTCACTATTAAGGAGTTGTCTCGTGCACAGAAACCTGGTAGCTGGTAACACAAAGCACCTATCTTCAACAAAGCAACAGCATCTGCATCAAGATGGACGTGTGAGCATAAAGATTAAGCTTAGAGATGAAAAAACAGTTTATATAGCATTGGTTTAATGTTGGAAGATGGTTGTTGTATGTGTTAAAGACCAGCTAGCTGTTTGATGATGAAGATGTGCCGGCTGTTAGACGACAAAGACGTACCAGATCTTTGATCAAACACTTGATTTGCTTTGATGATTCCATATAAACGTTGCCCCAAATACAGACAATAAATCTTTCTCGCACTACACAACATCAAACACGATTGTACTCATGCAGTTAATATGAAATTAAAGATGAAATCAAAAGAACTTGAAACCTGTGATTATTACCTAAATAATCAAGTTACATTTGGGAACATAAAACATAGTCTGGTGATAATAAATCTATTTATTCATCTAGATTTTAATATATATAATAGTAATGTTCTTGAAGGTCCCAATTCCTAACAGAACAGTCAAGATTAACTAATTCTGCCTCCAGTTTCATAAACATTGAAAAAAAAAAGTTTGGTCCGTCGTGTTTTGGTTCGTTACAGTGGTAAGGTACCAACATTCTCTTTAACAACCATTGAGCGTAAAAAGATAAACTGGTCAACAATATAGCAGTTAACGTTTTCGACAACTAAATGGTTTATAAACTGGTGTCATTAGCTGCCCCTAAATAGTTTCAAAAGAAACCAAAAGAATCAGTTGAGATTACATTGATGTCTTTAGATATAGAACTCACATAATGGACTCAATGTAAACAGATAGTAGATTAGTATCAGCTGCAGACATACATCTTTTGTGTAACCCGACATCCCTATAAGCTGCGAGTCCCTCACCGATCTATAAAACTCTGCAGGAATTATAGGTTTCTGCACATATAAACAGAAAGTTAGCCATGAAAACAACATTAGATCTAGTAAATTCCTGTGAACAAAACGCACCGATAATATTTTGTCGATCTCGTTTTCAGTTCTCCATTTTAAAGACAATCAACCCTAGGATTCCAGATCTGAACACTTTGAGTTATTACCGCCACCGTTCAACCTCTACCTTCTCTCTCGACTCTCCTTCCCGTCTCTCTCTCTCTCTCTCTCTCTCTCTCTTCTCCTTCCCGTCTCTCTTCTCGGTTCTTCCATTTTCCACCTCTACCTTCTCTCTCGACTCTCCTCTCTCGACTCTCCTTCTAGGGTTTGAAGTTTTCCTGCAGAAATTCAAGGATTACCAAACAAAGGCTTCAATTTTCCAGATGATGTTCTTGACTAATGCAAGGGATAGAGAGAGAAACGAATGAGTTTTTCAAATTTCAAAATGATGATAATGGGAATCAACTTGGGCTTTTGTTTCAATCGAGAAAGTTGTTTCAGAGAAAGAGAGAAGATGGAGCCAAATCCACAAATCGATGTTGAAACCCTGTTTCAAAATTCAAATGTCACAAAAGCTAAAGCAGTACAAAAGTAGGGATTGTAGAAAGTTGTGGGGATCATGATCCGGGTGGAGTTAATGGACGGTAGGATAGGATGATTATAGTGATGAACGGTAGGATGATTGATCTGTGTGTTTTTGTTTGAGTTAATAAGGGTATAAGTGGAAAGTGATGTTTTATGGTGCTTAAAAGACTTGTACATCATGCTTTAGGGGTGTTTTAAGGTAATTTTTATGACTTTAAGAAGTCCTTTCAATATGCTTTATAAAGTAGTATAGATATATGAAAGTCGCAAGGATGACAATTTTGGCTATCCGTGTTGACATGATTATGTGTGATTGCTTTATTGTGTTTGGTTGTTATTTATTTTATGCCAATAATTTATATATATATTGTTAATTATCAGATGGAACACGCCATTAATGAGCCAGTTAATGAAGTTAACCAATCCGAGCAAAACAATGAAGATCACTTTCTTAATAGGCAAGATATAGAAAATATCGTTGCCCAGGGAATCGCCAATGCCATCCCGACAATCGTCGCTGTGGTTAAAAGCCTGTTGAGCCTTCGCAAGCCAACCCTAGTAAACGCACGCGCGACGATAACTTCAGTAACAATGTTATTGGAGGCGGCAATAATGACAACAACATGATTCAAGCCCCAATACTTAAGAAAATGAAAGTTGCAACACCTGGTTGCACTTATAATGAATTTCTTGCCTGTAAACCTGTTGAATTTGCAGGCAATGAAGGGGCAACTACTGCACTACGTTGGTTAGAGAAAACTGAAGCAGTAATTAAAATAAGTAAATGTGCCGAGGAGGATAAGGTCATGTATGCTTCTCACCTTTTTAAGGAAGAGGCATTGGAATGGTGGAATACGGTGTTGCAAGCCAAGGGAAGTGATATGGCTTATGCTATGAATTGGGAAGAATTTAAGCAATTGGTGGAAAGGAAATTCTGCCCCAAATATGAAAAGGAACAAATGGCAAATAAGTTCCTGAGCCACCGAATGGTGGATGTTGACTGTCGAGGGTATACTTCGAAATTCTTCGAATATGCCAGAATTGTACCAACTCTGGCTTCGCCTTATTTCTCGCTATATTTGGGGTTTAATTAGCGAGATTCGGGATATCGTCAAAGCTGCGAGACCTCGCACAATTGACGATGCAGTGGAATTAGCCAATACCTTGACCGACGGGCTGGTACGTACGTGAGAAGAAAACAGGAAGAAGGAATTGGCTCAGAAAATTACCCAAGAATTCCGTGGGGGTAATACTAGTAGCAACTTCAAGAAAAGAGGAACTGGGCAATCCTCCACCATGCCATTTTGCAATACCTGTAAAAGAAAGCATTTTGGGAAATGTAGAGGGTATTGCAACTTCTGCAATAGACCGGGGCACCCAGAAGAAGAATGCTGGAGGAAGAAATCAACGATTTGCTACAACTGCGGCGAAACAGGGCACTTCAGGCCCGACTGCCCGAAATTAGTCAAGCCAGCCGATAACAAGGCCAAACCTGCCGAAGGAACTAATAAAAGAACGCAAGAGCCTTCCAGCTGACCACGCAGGAAGCTGATCTGATTCCGGATGTAATAGCTGGTACGTTTCTGGTACACGACGTTTATGTGAAAGTATTATTTGACTCTGGTGCAAACCAAAGTTTTATAAATACTTCATTCTGTCAAGCTCTTAAGCTACCCTTAACCACACTTAGGCAGATTTATACGGTAGAAACGGCAGACGGAAATTCTGTTAACATAAATAAGGTTCTTCAAGAAGGAAAGATAGAACTTTCAGGCCATAAATTTTCTGCTAATCTTTTACCTATGAATTTAGCTGGATTCGATGTCGTGTTAGGAATGGATTGGTTAGTGGCCAACCATGCTCGAATCCTCTCTGATAAGAATTCCATAGAAATTCATACACCCGTAGGAGAAGTAATTATGATTACAGGAGATAAGCCACGCAAACCATTAAAGTTCATTTCAGTAATGAAAGTTGCTAGTTACGAGCGAAAACAAGGAATAGTGTATATGATTTCGGTAGTCGTTAACACTTAAAGTAAGGAACTTAAGGAAATTCTTGTAGTATCAGAATACCCGGATGTATTCCCAGAAGAGCTACCAGGATTATCACCAGATAGGGAAGTACAGTTTAGAATTCATCTAATTCCTGGAACAACACCAATAGCTAAGGCACCCTATAGGTTAGCACCCACCGAAATGTTAGAACTGAAACAGCAGTTAGACGAATTGCTCAGTAAAGGATTCATACAATCTAGTTCATCCCCTTGGGGAGCACCAGTGTTGTTTGTGAAAAAGAAAGATGGTTCCATGCGAATGTGTATCGATTATAGGGAATTAAATAAGGTTACAATTAAGAATCGATACCCATTACCTAGGATTGATGATCTCTTTGATCAGCTTCAAGGAGCTAGATATTTTTCTAAGATAGACTTACGCTCCAGATATCATCAATTGAAGGTACAGGAAGAAGACATACCCAAAACTGCCTTCAGAACTAGGTATGGTCATTACAAGTTTACAGTCATGCCTTTTGGATTAACAAATGCCCCTGCAGCATTTATGGACATGATGAATAGGATCTGTAAGCCGTACTTGGATAAATTTGTGATTGTCTTCATTGATGATATACTTATTTATTACAAAAGCCAGGACGAGCATTGTGAACACCTGCATGCACTCTTAACTTTGTTAAGAAAGGAAAAACTTTACGCCAAATTCTCAAAGTGTGAATTTTGGCTATAGGAGGTACAATTTTTAGGTCACATGGTGAATCACGAAGGTATTCATGTAGATCCCTCCAAGATAGAAGTGATCACGAACTGGAAAGTCCCGCAATCAGCTACGGAAGATAGAAGTTTTCTAGGATTAGCTGGGTATTATAGGCGTTTCATTAAGGATTTCTCTAAGATAGCAGTGCCATTAACTAAGCTAACCTGCAAAACAATTAAGTTTGAATGTGGACCTAAGCAAGAAGATGCTTTTAAAATTTTAAGGCAAAGATTAACACACGCTCCAATTCTAGCCTTACCAGAAGGAACAGAAGATTTTGAGGTTTACTGTGACGCTTCTAAGCTAGGATTAGGATGTGTGTTGATGCAACGCAAAAAGGTAATTGCGTATGCCTCAAGACAATTGAAAAAGCACGAAGAAAATTATACAACTCACGACTTAGAATTAGGAGCAATAATTTTTGCCCATAAGATTTGGAGACACTATCTGTATGGAAGTAAGTTTACAGTCTATACAGATCATAAGAGTTTAAGGTATATATTTGGGCAAAAAGAATTAAACATGAGACAAAGAAGATGGATGGAAATTCTAAGTGACTACTACTGTGATATTCAATATCACGAAGGAAAGGCAAATGTAGTCGCAGATGCCTTGAGTCGTAAGTATCATGAAAAACAAAGACGAATTCGTGCTCTCAGATTAAATCTTCAAGTAGATCTAATGGAACAATTGAAGAAGGTTCAAGAAACAGCAATCAAGGATGATGCTGAAGGAATGAAAGAAAGAATAAAAGAATTAGAACAAGGAACGGATGGAATTTTGAGATTCCACCAGAAAAGGATTTGGGTACCTAAGCAAGGAAATTTAAGAGATAAGATTTTAGAAGAAGCCCATAAATCTAGATATACCATGCACCCTGGGAACAACAAGATGTACCAAGATTTAAGGAATAACTTCTGGTGGATAGGAATGAAAAAGGACATAGCTAGATACGTATCTAAGTGTCTAACTTGTTCGCAAGTTAAGGCAGAACACCAGAAACCTTCAGGATTACTCCAACAATTAGAAATGTCTGAATGGAAATGGGAACTAATCACAATGGACTTTGTTGCTAAGTTAGCCAAAACCAGAAAAGGTAATGACGCGATTTGGGTAATCGTGGATCGATTAACCAAATCAGCTCATTTTCTGCCAATGAAGGAAATCTTTAGCATGGAAAGATTAGCAAAATTATACGTAGATGAGGTAGTATCCTTACATGGAGTTCCACTCTCCATAGTATTGGATATAGATAGTCGTTTCACTTCGCATTTCTGGACAAGTTTCCAAGAAGCAATGGGGACCCGACTGAATTTAAGTACTGCATACCATCCCCAAACAGACGGACAAAGTGAAAGGACGATCCAAACCCTGGAAGACATGCTCAGGGCATTAGTAATAGATTTTGGAGGAAACTGGGATGACCACCTACCCTTAATCGAATTCTCCTATAACAATAGTTATCATGCAAGTATCGAAGCTGCCCCATTCGAAGCACTGTATGGGCGAAAGTGCAGAACTCCCGTTTGCTGAGCAGAAGTAGGAGAAAGTAAATTATCAGGTCCTGAGATTGTACAGGAGACCACCGACAAGATAACCCAAATTAAGGAAAGACTGAAGACGGCTCGAGATCGCCAGAAGAGTTATGCCAACAATCGACGCATGCCATTAGAATTTCAGGTTGGAGACAATGTACTCTTAAAAGTTTCTCCTTTGAGAGGAGTAGTTCGATTCGGTAAGAAAGGAAAGCTAAGTACAAGATACATAGGACCATTCCCAGTAATCCAACGAATAGGACCAGTTGCCTATTGCTTACAACTACCAGAAGAACTAGCTGGGGTACATGATGTGTTTCATGTATCCAATCTCAAGAAATGTTTATCCGACGAATCCCTGGTAGTACCTCTTCAAGATGTAGAGGTAAATGAAAAGTTGAAGTTCGTGGAAAAACCTCTTCGAATAGAAGACAGAAAAGTCAAGTTCCTCAAGCACAAGAGACTGGTACTAGGTAAAGTAAAATGGGATTCGAAAAGAGGACCAGAGTATACATGGGAGCTAGAATCAGAAATGAAGCGAAAATATCCTCATTTGTTCCATTGAATCTCGAGAACGAGATTTTAAACAAGGTGGGGAGGATGTAACAACTCTTGCCAAAATTAATATTTCTTATCCTAATAATGTCCATTAGGAAACCCTAATTAAGACCCCCAAATATTATGGCACGACCCATAAAATTTTTAAAACAATCAAAACTAGGATCATGACCCCCTAAAACTCGAAGGGGGGTAACCCCTAATTGATAATTATCTCTAAAAACGAAGATAGATCTCACAATTTTCGTTCAAACTGACTCAGCAAGGCTAAGCAGGACACCAGGCACCCCTAGCCTAGGTGTGTCTCTGTCGCGACACGCGCCAGGATCTAGGGGACCTGGCGCGACACGCGGGGGAGGTCCAAATTCAGTATATAATGCTGGGGTTTGGCACTTGCATGGCAGCTCTGTTACGATGGAAAAATTTGTTACGTATGAGAAGTTATACACTGTTTCGTTCAAAAACACACACAAGCACGAATCTCTGCTGCGACAATAGGGTAATAACTCGATCACTGCTACGATACAATGTCCGATCGATTGAAACCGATCCGATGGATGTTTAAGTGCTGCCCGAATCCGGGCTATACTTTGTCATTCGTCGTGAGGGTTTTGATTTCGTGAGTTTATCGTAAATGTTGTATTAAGTTATTGACCTAGTTTCGTGTGCATTGTTATTTAACTAGGTTACAAGGTTAATCAGTAGGCAAGGTTCTGTCCAGTTAAACTTGCAAAGTGAGTCATTCTCTTTTTATCAAAAGTATTTTCCAATACCTCAAATTATTTTCCAGTTATATTTTACAGGTGATAAGTCTTTGTTATCTTAAATTACTGGCAGTAAGTGGGGTATTGTGCACATTACTATTATTCTCTCTCGTTTAGGTGGACGAACCTAAACAAAGATAATCATCATTATTGGGTGAAAGGACCCAATAGTGGTACGACCATCGTCACCGGGGGGTGTCACTGGACCAGATAATTATAAGATAGAGGCAATTGTAATCGCTCTTAGTCCTGTAATTTATAACAATGTGTCGTTTTGTGCAAAATGAATGACTCACCAGTATTTCCCCACTGATAAAATCTTTTTAAACATGTTTCAGGTGACTTACTGTGAATCAGGAAAAGTGCCGCGTAGCACTACCAGCTTGGATAAAGTGGCTCAGTAAAATAAATAAATTAACATGTTTTTGTGTTGGTGCACTACATCTGTCGACTTCGTCTTGTATCGAGTCTTACTTTAGATAGATTAGATCAGGGCACGTAGAACGAGAAAATGTGAAAGAATTAGAAGATTTCGCTTGAAAGTGTGTAATGTATTTGAGTTTTCGCTTGAAGCCTCAAGCGAAATCATCATATCAGATTTCGCTTAAGTGATGTTGAAGCGAAATCTCAATGTCTATATATAGGAGGTTAGTGTCAAGCGAAATCAGGAGTTGTATTTTGAGTAATTCCATACCGAAGTGCTGCCGGTGTGAGAACTGATTGTATTTGTGTTCAAATATCAATACAAATCAGTGTTAAAGTGAAGATTCAGCTGTTTATAGATCAAATACTTGTTTTCCGCACCTGTATTTGATGGAATTCCTCTTAACCGACTCATTAAGGTCGCGAACCCGATCCTTACATTTTGTATAAACAAAGAATTTCCATGTGAAATTTCCTTTATTGTAAATTAAGGGGTTTATCCCCAAAAATGTGAAATAAAATAATTGGGCATTTTCAATTTTAAAAGATCCTGTTAAAATTTCCACTGCCAAAATAACAATACCACGGGTTTCTGTCATACGGCTCCTGAACGGGTAAAACCGGGTCGGGGGCCGTGACACGTGGCGAACTAACGATCACAGTGAGAGCGATTGATCCAAATCTCCTTCTGCTTCTTCAAAGCGGACGCTGTCTCCGCTCTCGAAGTCGAATGCGATCTCTCCAACGGGTTGAGTCCTCTTCCTACGGCGAGTGTAGACTTAAAAGAGGTATAGCAAAACACGTGACTCGAGTAGCATAATAAACGTTTCTGTAACGACGTGCGAAAGAATCTCAAGTGTAGGCTCGACAATATCAATGAGTAGGTCTACTATTGGCTCTATAGGCCGAGATGTGACATAATATAACCGTACAAAGTAAGTGTGTGATCAGTATCAATAGTAACACATAAGGCCCAAATAAACAGTAAATCACGTATGCACATAAACACATAAGGGTTTTCATACATGATAAAATTTTCCATGTTTTTTTTAAATCTTGGCTTCGAGAATTTTGGACTTTAAATCTCAAAATTCTTAAGTTGAAGTCTAGTGTTTTCCTCCGAAAACATCTAGTTCGCTAACAACCATTGGCTCTGATACCAACTTCTGTCACACCCCAAAAACGTCGCAGTGGAATATAAAACGTAGTGGTGACGAAAGCTGGTGCCCATTTCTATCTTGATGTTTGATGCATTATAGTGTTGGACATTATTACTTAATTAAAACGTTGATTTTAAACTTAACGTCCCAAAGCACGACATAACCATGACAAAATAAAGTTGTCTTTTGATCCTTATGGATCTTATTACATTGTCCCAGAAAATTTAAAAGTCAGTCCAACATTTTAAGTGATAAAACATGCATCAACAACGACAAGATACACCATAATTCCTGAAGCCGAACTCAAGTACCTGTAGAACACGTTAAAATCAAGTGTCAACACAAAGGAAGGTGAGTTCACGTATTCACTTACAACCAATTTTAATCTAAGGAAAACTTTCTGATTAGGTGTTTATTTGAAAACATCCATATAATTTTGAAAGTCCATTTTACTTCCTTAATAAAAATCCATAGGCCTTCCGCCGGTTCATCAATCCGACAACTGTAATATATATATTGCCCAAGTTTTGTATATTAAATTATTGCGTCAACTTTCAGACTCGTATGTTAGCTAGACGATACGAACTATATATTAACCATGCAGGGATAATCAAAGCAAGACAATAAACAGAATATTAATTCGTCGTTTGACATTGACACGGGGCGACCGGTCACGAAGGGGTTGTCAACCCGATAGATCTACCACCAATTCATCGCGTTCAATACTTAACTGATTAAACGACATCATAGGTGCAGGGTTCTCTCTTTGAGAACAATATGATGTCTGCCTCACGTACAATATATATATCCTACTAATATGATAATTTAATACACGACATTGTATGAATTCCCCTTACTCTCCATCATGTGAGACCCAGTCAAGAATTCGTCCCCAACTGTTCGGTCTTGTTTCACTTAAGAAATACCGTACATACAATATTCATTCATCAAAAACGTTTTACTTCGAAATGTATAACTTATCAAATTTCATATATTTTCAGCAAAAAATATATATTTTATATTAATAGGTATTTTTATTTCGAAAACATTATTAAACCTTTTTAACGACGTGTTCTACCCCCAAAATATATACAAAGTAGTAAAAAGAGGGGTTTAGTGACACTCACCTTTCGGTGCGTATTTTAAATAGCGCAATCCCAGAGATTAATTTTCTACACGTCCAAATATAGGAACGATTCTAAATCAATATATATAACACAAAAATCCTAAGTTTCTCCGTTTCTTAGAATTATCACATAACTTTGAGATTATCTTGAAAAGTTGTTATTTTTTTATTATGTTGGCACATTAATATATACATGAGTCCATATATATATTTTTATGATTTTGCGACTTGAACGATTTTATTGGTGACTGTTATTGTGTAAATCTGTTAACTTTCCTGTTTATACGCAATATATCTACGATTTGCGCGTCGTAATATATATACATAAACGTTCATATAATTTAACACCGAGACACGCGAAATCTTGTTAACTTATCTATTTTGTCAATTTTTAAAGCAAATATACATAAAACATCTCTTAAGTATCAAATTTCGTGCTCGACACACAAATTACACATTTAACGCGATTTTTACCGTTTCTACCGTTCAAAACGCACAAGTATACATGCATAATCCAAATCTTTAAAATCATGTTAAAACTTATCATATTTTCGCATTCTCATGTTTAAATTATATAACACATTTTAACACATAAGGTTTACCCAAAATTTTACCCAAAATAGTGTACATTGAAAAATGCGCATTTTAGCGATTCGGCAACGTTTTATGGCGTCGGAAGTCACGTATGACCAACCAAACACAAAGTAGACTTAAAATTAGTTAAAATCTTACTGATCTAAATCAGTTTTATAAAAATCACCTGAAAAGCCGATTTTTGACCGTTTTAACGCATAGTTTTGCGTTAAAAGTCACTATAATCATCCCAACTCAAAACGACTTGATATTTTAACACAATACATATTATTTACTGATTAAAATAGTGGTTATAATCAGATTAGTGCAGTTTTTTTGTAAGTCACTTAAATCATGCGATTTCACGTATTTTACAACTTTTAAAGCACCAAGTACAACATGCAAAGCTAGTAAACATTATGTCAAAGTTATAAATCATTAAACACTTTAAAATAACTTTATTTTTGTGTTTATAATCTGCTCATAACTGATTTTTACTAAATCATGCTCAAATCACATTATTTCACCTATTTTACAAGTTTCTAAGCCTCATGTATAAAATGGAAAGCTAGTAAACATTATGACAAAGTTTTATATCATTTTAGCACTTCAAATACTCATATTTTTAGTGTTTATTTTCTGACCAAAACTCATTTTTATCAAATCATGCTTAAATCATCATTTTATGACCACTAATCATCATGCATGTTCAAGTAAATGCATCTAATGTATCCATATAACATCATCATCAACATGCATGATCTAGTTTTTATCCATCATGCATTTAACTCATATTCAAACATTCAAGAACATTCTAATCTTCCTATGATCATTATCAAATCATCACTTTTCACATAAACTCATTTCAAATCAAAAAGCTTTCATATGACACCTTTTAAACATGCATGCATTCACCTTTTGATTCTTATTAATTAAGAACATCAAGAAAGTCAAAACTTAAACTCCATGCCTATATATATACACATACGGCCACACATATACATACAACTTCATCCATTTTATTTTCCTTTAAAAACCCATTTGTTTTAGTTTTCAAGTTTATGTTTAAATCCAAGAACAAGAGAAACTTTTTACTATCATCTTCTTCATCAAAAATCAACAACATGGTTTTAAAAACAAGTTTATACCTTTCAAGATTTTAGTGGGTTTTTTACAAGATTTTGAGATTATGGAGCTTGTTTCACCTTGAAAACACCTTTGGACCTTCAAGATAGCTTAGAAACACCTTGAATTTAATTTGGTTCTTGCTAGAACATTAAGATTTTCAAAAATATGGGGTTGTGAAGGGGGTTTTCGGTTGAATATTGATGAGAGAGAGTGATGAGTGTTTGAAATGAACTTGGGTATTGGAATGGTGAAGTTATGGGGGACACAAAAGTACATACTCATCACCACCACCCTTGTTAGCCAATAGATGGAGGGGAGAGAGAGAAATAATCAATTGCATGGCTGCCAACCAGCCATTCTCTCTCTTATACACACATATATAATCGTATATATACACATATACATACATATTCTACACTATTAACTGTATTTAACCGGTTAAAGGGTATTTTATCTAGCGTTTTAACCCGTTTTAGCGCGTTTTAAATTATTTTTAATGCTCTATAAAAATAAACTCACCAAAATATTATTGAACAATATTTTTTTGCCTGGACTGGCGACGTTGCCGGTATTTGGCAGTATGTGCGCTGTGCTGCGCGGTATGCCCTTAAAATCGCAAAAATAGGGATTTATGCGTTTTTATTTATTTTTATTATTCTAAAGTAATAAACTCATTAAATTATTACTAAAATGATTATCAGTTGCCATGACAGGCTACGTTGACAGTATTTTGTCGGTATATGCGCTGCATTGTGCGGTACGCGCTTAAACTCGAAAAATAGAGTTTCTTAGCGTTTTATTTTATTTTTCCTCACGAATAGGATTAAAATTATTATTCAAATCATAACAGACTATTTTTAGGATTTTAACACTGATCGGGTGGTCACCGACGTTCGTTTCGCATTTTAACCGTTACGCGATAAGCGTTTATCTTACCGTTGCCAACATAATTTTTATCAAGGTTTAATTTTACCAACTCATTAAATTTCACATATAAACATCATAACCAGTCAAATACAGCCATGTTACCTATTCACAACACGTGTTACAATTGTACGGTACGGCCTGAAAAGCCGTGTGTCACAAAAAATATGGGTTAATTAAAACTTTTACAATTAAAAATAATACAACATAATGTGATTAAGTTCGTCGTTTAAAATAACAATGATACAACGTGCGGAAGCTTCTTTTTCATGTGTTAGGTTCTTTCACGTCGCTTGATCTTCATCCGGGTACTCTTGATAATCACCTACGATCAAAACCAACTTAAAAGTTAGTTTTGATAACTTAAGTATAGGAATAAACAAGTTCTATGCATCAAACAACAATTAATAACAATTTTTCTAGTTTTTATGCCTCTCGCGCCACGCGAGAGGCTTACTCTTGTCCTTCGTGTGCCGCGACCTCCGTCGCTTGTCGCGCCCGATCTATCACACTCCCTCACATGGCGCGGGGGAGACCGTTTTCCAGCAGGTCCACACCTGGGACCTGCATATCTGCCAGCTATGGTTTTTAGTCGAAATGCAAACTTCCGAGTATCATAACTTTTTATCTAGTTGTCCGTTTTACACGATTCTTTTTCCTATACGATCATAATTTAATTCTCCATCACATGGAGTTAAAATCCGACATCCAGATTTAAAATTTTCAAGGTTTTAGGCCTTCAGCTTAATTTTAATTATTAAGCTTTTAATAAAGCTTTTGACCAATTCATACTATCATCAAACCAACTTGTTCGTTACACCCTAATTCTCGTGGATATCATATTTTAATGTTTCCTATCACACGAGATACAAATCACAGGCATTTATACAACATTAACCCGTTTATGCGTATGAGCTTATTTTGACCCGATAAGGGTTTTTAAGCGCTTTTACGCATAAACCACCCTCATTCATTTCTAACCTCATATTTTCGCATTGCTTTTTCGAGGGGTCTTCCACCACAACTACTATTGTGGTGGATTTTATGTGTATCTATGTTCATTCCGAATTACCCCTTTCGGATTGTCAAGTTACGACGAAGATTATTTTAAGGTATTTGACCCCAAAGGAAATTATACCTACTCTTATACACTTACTAAAGCTTAACTTTATCATAAGACTTATTCTCAATGATTCAAAGGACCACTTGCTCAACTTAACGTTCATGGGCATTTTGGTCAATCTTAGCCTCTTCTTTTACGATGAAGGGGTTTTGTCAACATATTTGACCAAATTTCACCTTACTTTTAAACTTACTTATGTGTACCTGGCTCGGATCTTAGGATTGACCCGTTCTACTACCTTTTGCTATTAATCACTAGTTAATAGCAATGCGAACCATATGTTATTTCCTGTGATCACAAAAACTCAACAAGCGATTTTCAGATGTTATTGTCGAATGGTGTCGACAACACCATTTGGCCCGTTTAGTTTAAATGATTAATTATCATTACGAGATGGCATTTAATTACCTTTTTAACCCTTCAACCTATCCCGGTCTTTCCCTTTTAACTTGTCTCATTTAAAAAGTCGTTTTCTTGTTTTGTTTGACCCGTTATGACTTTCGTCATATGGTGTCCTTTCGAAACCCTTTATTTATTCGTCAATCCATACCCGGATTACTACTTTACCATTTTACCCACCACGATTTACACCATAACATAGTGTTTCAAAATTTTATATTTGTTCATCATCTCACATCAAGTTTACCTTATTTACCCCTTTTTACCATAATCTATGGTTTTTGCCATTCTCACTTGTTCCAACCCGCATTATATCGTGCCGAAACATCTTATTTCATTTATATACTACTATTCATATTCAATACTCACAATAAGCATTTGGTAAATAATAGAAGGGGCTAAGCTTTACTTACCTTGCATCCAGTTATGCTTTTCCATGTGCTCAATCCGTTTGACTCATTTCATTCCCAAGCTTCCATCCAGCTTGTTAAGCGTCAAACTATCATTATAATTCGTAAGACGGTTAGATTAGCCATTATCAATTATGACTATTCCACCTTACGTATTTCATATAAAAATTATCATTCATCGTATTGTAGGTCGGTTTGACTTTTAAAAAGTCAATTGCCCATTAGTATATAAAATGCACATTCAAGTTTATCAACTAGTTTAGGCATTTCCCAAATCACCCGGTAGGCGTTCTTTTAAGCCACCATTTAGCAAATCTTTTAACCCGGTTCATTATATTTCCAATACTTCAACTAGTTCAAGCGATTATTAAATCTAACTTATTTATTTATTTTCGCAAGAACTAAGGGTTCTCCTCTATAAGTGAGACCCGTTTCATCATACCACTAGCATTCATTCGAACACCTTATCTAATCAAGTTCTTCATATGAACTAGTGTATAACACAATTACATACATCTATTTACATGGATGAAATTACCGGTTTCATTATAACATATAAAACCCATTTCAATTCTTGTATGAGCATACACTCAACTTATAATTTGTTCAAGGACCTTGCTTCTACTATCCAATATGATGATTCTAACTTGATTATATCATAAATTTCATCATATTAGTAAAACCCACTTATCTAAGTGTGGTAATTCATCTAGGCATTCAAATCATGGCAACATATATATAATTCACACTTAGGGTTTTGTTCCTAAGAAAGTACACATCACAATTTAGCCATAACCTCTATGATTCACACCTAATTCGCAAATTATGATGTTTCTTCATATTTCACAACTTCACAAATCATCAAAATTCTAAATACCTTATGATCTCCAAGCTTAGGTGATCACGGATTTGTGTTCATGCATTTGATGTGGGCTAGATTTGACCTTCAATTTGTTGATTTTGGGTGAACTAGGGTTTCACCCATTTTGGTCTCCTGATGTTCGATCCAGAACACACACTTGGTATGTGTGTGTTTTGCTTTAGATTTTCTTTTAATAATTAAACTTGCAAGTTTTTCCCACTTTGGTCCCTTATGTTTGGTTAGTTATTTAAGTAGGTCACAACCTACTTAATTCCAACAATATTTCCTCTTACTAATTAGGTTAAACATTCCTAGTTAACCTAATGGGTTCGAGAAGTTATAACCCGTCTTATTTTAAGTCCCGTTAACTCGGGCCTTTTATATACTTTGTTTTTCTCAAAGTATTTATCCTCCTTTTAATTAATATTAGGTTTATTTATTTAAATTCTACTATTTACCAGGTAAATTTTCACCACTAACGATATTTTACCCGTAATTAATATTAACGTGGTTTGATTACCAAACCCGTTTTTTGGGTGTTACAATTTTGTTTAAGTTCTAGTGTGAGATACAATAAACCTTACATTTGTATCATTTTCATTTACTTTTTAGGGTTTTAGGATTGAAAAACTTAGTGATTCATTTTGTTCTGTGTGTTCTGACAATATTTAGTGTTCTGCATAGAACACACACATATATATGTATATATAATATGTGTAAGAAGATACACATATGTAAATTACATAGATGCTTATGTCATGTACCAAACCCCTAAAAATTTATTTAGAAAAGCAGATGCAAACCATCACTAAGTGCTCTAGTGGTGGCCACGGGTATTTAAGTTCCACCTATCATGGGTCCGGGTGAGTTTGTTAGTCCTGGTGAGTTTTCCCCTCCAGGTCTCGGGTTCGATGTCACACCCCAACCGACGGCGAAAACATCGGAGTGAGACGAAATAGATTGCTCGAGACATCATAACACTAGTATTTGCGAAAAGTATTTAAATAATGGATTCATTTCATTACTAAAAGTCATTTACAAGGATTGAAATCAAATACAACAACATGAAGAACAAAAGTTACAATACAATAAGAATACAAAATTTAAATGCTTATCTAGGCATCCTACTATGTTCTATGCATCATCAACATCATCTCAAAACCTGCAACATGTTTTAAAAGGGTAGTTCAATACAAAAGTATTAGCGAGTATACAAGTTTGGTACATAGTATTTAAGCATAAAAATGATAAGGAACAATCCACATGGCAAGCCTAGTTATCAAGATTAACGTATAAACTGACATGTGATTTACAAGTCAACCCTCTGTTACACAAGTGTCACACCCCGACCACGTAAAACAACAAAACGTGGCAGAATCGTCGGGGAGTGTTGTAACAGAATCATTGTTTCATAACACATGGAAAATTGAAATATTGTTTTATTGATTAAAAGAGTTACAATGTCTTAACAAACAAAGAAGTATAACAAAATTAACTAGTCTTCTATCTTTTATTGTCACTAAGGCCCAAGTTCGCCTAAGTGTATCTTGATCAATCCTATGCATCATTTCCTGAAACACATGTGAAAATAGGTACGTCAGCATAAAAATGCCGGCGAGTACACAGGTTTTGTGAAAATAGGATTCATGACTTATAAGTTTAGAAAAAGGTTGTTTAACAAAAGTCAGTCATGATCCTTGTAAAATGTTTTGTTTTATAAATCATTTGAAAAACGATGATAAAGTAGATGATATGTAAAAGAATAATGTAAGATTAAATGAATAACCAAGTAAAATGAGTTTGTATAAGATAAGTTGTTTGTAAAACAATGTCTTGTGAAAAATATGTTATTTGTATAAAAATGTTATATGTCTAAACTGAAATGATTTAAATAACGCTACGATATGTAATATCATACAAGCACTTATATATAGGAAGTACCAGCGGCGTATCCACCATGCTTGTATCATATTACACACGCCTCGTTACTCAAACCACTTACCCAAACAAACCACCAATGTAAATTGCCCCTGTCTAAACCATTTGTCAAATGTCTTTGTGTAAACCATGTCAAAATGTTTATGTCAAATATAGTCCATGAAATGTGTATATCAATATCAAAATGTCTATGTCAAATGTCTATCATATAATGTCTAAACAAAATGTCATGTATGGCAAGTGAAATATATATGTATATATATATATATATCCATTGAGCCATAGGTAAAAAAAATGCACAAAACAATGTATTGAAGTAAAACATGGTTTAAATCAACGTTATGTCTTGTGGAAATGCATGCTATACTGAATATAAACATTTATGCGGTAATGTAAAAATGCATACATTCAAGCCTTGTGAGTGTGGTGATAAACCCTTAAACAAATGAAAGGACTATCTGTCTTATGTTTTAATCGAATTCGGTCATTCCATCCATCCAAACAAACCTAGGACTTTGGGAACGGGAGTTGTCAATTCCTATGGTTCCATTACCTATAAACGAGCGGCGTAGCTAACGTTAATGAATGTATATGGTCCCATTTAAACAAACCAAATGTCATATCAAAATGTAAGCATGTGATGAAAATAATGTACCTAGTATGCTAAGTAAACATACAAGGTAGAGATGTAAAATAATGTGTCCATATGTTACTGGAACATATGCAATAGAGATGCAATGTAAAGCAAATGTACTAAGTATGATGAACATACATAGCATGAAAAGGTAATGTAAAACAATGCACTAGGTATGCACTAAATAGACATACATCACGTGAAATGTAATGAAAACAATGTACTAAGTATGCGCTAAATGAACATACATAGCATAAAATGTCATGTAAAACGATGTACTAAGTATGCTACAAAGGACATACATAGAAAAAACACAATGAAATCATGTACTAATAATGTACTAATGAACATAGCAAGTATATGGTATGAAAACATGGAAAGCATGAAAATAACAAGTAGGCACATGTGTTTCACCCCAAAATGTTTGGAAAACAGTAAAAGAGGGGTCTATGTACTCACTTGACGGTGCTTAGAAGTCTTGAACAACAACCAAGCAAAGCTAGAGGGATCACAGAATCAAACGGCACCTTATATAGATAACTACATAAATAAGCGGACCTAAATCGGGAGATTGGGTAGTATGAGGTTTCGTAAACCAAATGAGTATTGGAACTCATATGATATGGTTTAACAAAGCCTATATACTAAAACGAAACTTATCCTAAGTGCTTTTGACCCGTTACGACCCGTTTAGGTAGCTTATGCTACTTTAACGCGTCGTCCGCGTAAAACGCGTTTGGAACGCCTAACTAGCCCTATGACAAGTAAGATATGCCTTAACATGTTTAATATTGTTACTAAATCAGTTTAGATTTCAAAAGTTACGTTACATAGGCTTAAAATGAATTTATACGTAAAAAGGGCATTTTGGTCATTTTCCTAAGGCATATAAACTACCTTTCATACAACTAACTAAACGTCGTGACCATAAGGTATAACCTCGGAAGGTTATTCCCTATACAACTATGGTCACCTAATATGTTTGGTTGGATCCTAATGATTGACCAAACGGGTCGGGTTCGAAAGTATAAGCGATTGATTAGATTGCTTACCCTTACGACCCTAGACATGCACAAATCTAAAAGTGACGAGCTAAACATACTAGAACATGTTTAGTTAAGTTAGAAAACAGGTTTTGATATCAAAAAAATGGTTTTGATACCCTAGAGTAGTTTGGTTACAAAATACGCAAGAATACGCATTTTGCCCGAAACTACGACTCGTCACTGAGCCTAGATAACGTGGTAATCAGTAGGTATTGTCACTAGGGACTATAACTATCGTGATTACACTCACGTTATGAAGTTCAAACGAACTTCGCATTGACCATAAACTGCTAAATGCAGAAAGTCAAACTCAGTTTGACTTTAACGCTAAAACGAATGAAAAGAACGAAGGAACACTTACAAAGGGTCCCCGCAAGATTGAATTTCCAAGTATTTCTCAGGTATGAAGTGTTTTCACACATCAACTTAGAGAAAATATCAGAATTCAAGTGGTTTGCAAGTGAACTATGGAGGGGTATTTATAGTTTTCGTAGAACCGTTAGGATCGTTTCTTGAAACCCGTGATTCAATCCTAGCCGTACACATCAAGCCCATAGTTTTACAAAACTAGGGGAGCCCATAGAAATGCTTAAAACCATGTGCAAAGGTGCCCAACAGCTAGATCAAGATGGAAAACACATTCTGCTGAACTGGGGACACCTTACGGACCATATGGTCTAGTCCTTACGGACCGTAAGCTGGTCTGCAGATCAGCAACTTTGAAAATTGGCAGAACAGGCCCCTGTGCGCGTATGGTCGTGTTTTGGCACTTCTAATACCCGTCAAACCCATTTTTAAGCTCCCTAAGGATGTTAAAGCATAGGGAACATGAAACATGCTCAAAAATATGTCGGATTTCAGTTCGTTTGGCCGTACGATTGCGTTGTTCGGTTAATTACGACGGAAGTCGTAACGGACGCGTGTACGATCCAAATTGTGTGACGAATGGATTTTTGGCATACCAAACACTAAAATAAAATATTTTAATGCTTACATAAATTTTTGGATGCCCGGTGTATTCAGAACGTAAGTTATGCGCAAAAATGCAAACTTATGCACTTTTTGACGCTTTTAGTCCCTGAATGAGCATAAAGTTTATTTTAGCACACCGAACCCCTCAAAGCCAATTTCTAAGCTATGTAAAGGATATTTAGGGTGTGTTTAACTTATGGCCATGTTCTGTAATGTCCGTTACAGTACGAATCGACATACTTTCGCAGTTTGTCGAATTTAGTCCCTGTAAGCGAATAAACTTGATTTCGGCACACCAAACCTTCCAAAACTTATTTCTAAGTTATGTATAGGTTATTTAAGGTATGGTAAGCCTATGTCACTATTCCGGAGTGTTTGTTGCATTAAACTAGTTATATTTACGCATCAGTGCGCGTATAACCTTCTAGAAAGCGATTTAAAGCCCGAAATCGAACAAAATTTGATATGTGCAAATGATACACATATTTATACAAATCCCAAGTATGAAATAGAATATTTCATTGGTTTGGTATTTTTTTGATGGTTGAAGTGACACAGGTGTCACAGTCTCCCCTACTTCAGGAAATTTCGTCCCGAAATTTATTTTAGAGGAAACTTGTGAGAGCTTGAAACATGAAGTTGAAAAGATCAAACAGTACTGGTTAGAGTCCTGAACTTCTAGTAACTTTAAATAACATCATGCTTGCAATGTGAGAGGGACACTTATATACAAGTATATAAAGTGTTATTGGTGCATCCACCGTACCTCTATTACATTGTTCACATTTTGTTATGGTTGTCACTATTGGTTCTTACACATAATAAGTCTTACCGTGGTTTCCGTGCACTGAACTTCGTAATTATGTATGCATCCATAATTACGTAATTCCTTGCATAGTCACGTAGCACATCTTATAATGTGTAGGGGAAGAAAATAATGAACGAACTTGTGATGATTGTGACTAGACCACCATAGGGTCCTTTTAATTAAATCAATAAATGATTTAAATAGACTACCAAAGAGTCTGTTCAGCTACATCACCACATGTCATTCGTAACCAGATTCTGACTCAATCTTTCTGACAAGACCACTCAAGGGGTCTCTTTGAAAGATGGAATGGTACTATATAACCCAAGGGTCTTGACTATCACGTAGAAGCCCAATAAGGATTTAAGGTAGTACCTTTTTGAATATCCTACTACGAATCCCTCATATGAAGATATGAAAGGTTCTACGAGGATTTGGATAACGAATATCCAGAGTATACAAAAACACAAAATGCATAAAAGAAAACACAAGATGTATAAACACATAGTCACATAACCACAAAATTGTTTACTTAGATCTTTAATTTGTTAATTTATTTTGTTAACTGCGTACATGTATTCAAAGTACACTAGGTATCCAATCAGTGGATTTTGATTGGTGCTTTAAATATTTTCAAGAATCTTACTATAAAGATAGAACGATTTTAAAAAGAGAATTTGATTTCGATTATTAGGAATCGAAATGTTCAAATTAGGGTGCACGAGGAATCCAATTAAGGATTCTGATTTGAATGATAATCATCCACAAGGGTCTAATTGTGAAGATAAAAAGATCCCATATGGATTTTGGGAGTTGAAGATGTTTTGAAACCTTGCACTGGATGTGCTTAAGTCAAAACATGAAGTAAAAATGCTTATGAAGTTGAGATGCTAGATATGCCAAGGCGACATATGAAGCGGAATTTGAAGGTTAAGTTAATGTATGAGAAAATGTTTTTGAAAACTATGCATGGGGTTTTTTTTTAATGTGTTTAATGTTTTTGAAACCTTATATATAATACTTTTGAAATCATAAAGTAGGTGTATTAGGTAAGTATATTTAAAAAAATGTTTTAAAATCATGCGAGATGGATTTTGAAATTATGTATAAGGTTTTGAAAACATGAATGATGCTTTTGAAATCATGCACTTGATATAAGTAATTATATTGTATTAATAACATTTTGAAATCATGAAGGTTGTTTTTGAAAATATAGACAATGCTTTTTGAAATCATGCATTTGATATGTTAAGTAAATACACTATATTAAGAACGTTTTCGAAAAATGTTTTTGAAATCATGAAGGTTGTTTTTGAAAACTTATGTTATGCATGTTGAAAAAATTAGAACGTAATGGGTATGAGATTTGAAAATACCCTTAGTTATCTAACCAAGGATTCAAAGGCACAGACGTGCAAAAAGCACGATTAGTCATAATTTCCCTTTATTTCTTGTACTTCGTCTCCTAGAACGAAACAAGTACTTAAAATTTTTCGAGGAAATCATGAGTGATCATTTGAAAGGGAGAATCACAAGAGTAGTTTGTAAGGGACATAGTTCCTTAATGTAGGTATTATAGGGAAATGCCATACACATATGTAACTACACTTCTATATCAGAATTTGAACAACAATTTATTTATAAACAAAATTGATTGTTCCACATTACAAGAAAAACAGAGAAAACAAAAGCATAAGATTAAAACAGCAATATCTTATGCTCAGCCATATGCTTATCCGTGTGTCAGACTTGCATTGACAATCTCTGATTACTTGTTCCTGAAATAGCTCGTCTCACCGTAGTTGTACCAAGTACCAGATGGTAAACGAGCTTGAGCAGGGTTGACTTGGGGTTGGTTTGGACCACCTTGGATTGGGTTGAAAAGACAAGCATTTGCCAGGTGACCGAGTCGTCCAAATGAAGCACACAGACGACACTGCAGGTAAGCTTTGTGAGGTACATAACACTTGTTGCACATCAGTGCAGTACGGTCATAAGGTTTCTTGGTAGGAGTTGAGCAGCAGCAAGGCTTATAGCAGCTTTGTTTTGGATAGCAAAGCGGAATATGCCAACCAAATGTCCCCACCGTCCACAGTAGGTACATTTGAAGCAGGTTATGAAGTTTGAATGATGACGGTTGCATCGTTTGCACCATGGGGCAGCTCCTATGTATGGCTTCCTAGCTGGTAGCCTTGCCACTTGGCTAGGTCCCACTTGATTAGGTGTAACTGCTGTGGGTTTCCTTGAAGCCTTACGCTTCCTTGATGTTGGTGCAGGCTTGACTTCTGCTTCCTTCGGTGACTCTTGAGTGGCTTCATTGACGAGACATGGCAAGGCCTAAATCCACAGTCTTCAGAATCACTTCGCCTATTTGCTGGGCAAATTTGGCTGTTTGCTCGGACATTTGACTGTTGCTGAGAGGAAGAGACATTCTAGAAGAAAACGAAAGACATAGGAAGAAACAAGTGAAAGGTTATCGGATAATCAAAACAGAATGGCAACGCATAAAAATTGTGATCAGTTGTTTGTTTCCTAAGGCAAACAAATGAGACGGTGACTAATCAAAGTAAACGGGTCATATTAATGTATCACTGAAGACATGCTCGCCTATAAGTGAACACTCACCCCAAGAGTTCCCAGGTAAGAGTGACTGGTCCGATACTGCGGATTTGTACGAACACTCTAGCCTTAGACAGAAAACTTAGAGTACCGGCATTCACCCTTCCAGTTTGCACGTGTTCACATCAAAAGACCCAAACTTTGATGAGATTTGAAAACTTAGAGAGTTCAAAACCTAGTAATTAATCATCCTAGAACAGATAATTGCTTTTCAAAGCGGTTTTGAAGTTTGTGTTCTTGTTGTGGTTGTCGCCTAAGGATAGGTGACGGTATTGTTTTAGGACTAAACGCAAGTAAACTCGCGTTAGGGTCCTAGGAAGGTTATAGACTAGGTCAAAGCATTACTAATAACCTAATTCCCTATAACCATGAGCTCTGATACCAACTTTTCTGTCACACCCCGACCACGTAAAACAACAAAACGTGGCGGAATCGTCGGGGAGTGTTGTAACAGAATCATTGTTTCATAACACATGGAAAATTGAAATATTGTTTTATTGATTAAAAGAGTTACAATGTCTTAACAAACAAAGAAGTATAACAAAATTAACTAGTCTTCCATCTTTTATTGTCACTAAGGCCCAAGTTCGCCTAAGTGTATCTTGATCAATCCTATGCATCATTTCCTGAAACACATGTGAAAATAGGTACGTCAGCATAAAAATGTCGGCGAGTACATAGGTTTTGTGAAAATAGGATTCATGACTTATAAGTTTAGAAAAAGGTTGTTTAACAAAAGTCAGTCATGATCCTTGTAAAATGTTTTGTTTTATAAATCATTTGAAAATCGATGATAAAGTAGATGATATGTAAAAGAATAATGTAAGATTAAATGAATAACCAAGTAAAATGAGTTTGTATAAGATAAGTTGTTTGTAAAACAATGTCTTGTGAAAAATATGTTATTTGTATAAAAATGTTATATGTCTAAACTGAAATGATTTAAATAACGCTACGATATGTAATATCATACAAGCACTTATATATAGGAAGTACCAGCGGCATATCCACCATGCTTGTATCATATTACACACGCCTCGTTACTCAAACCACTTACCCAAACAAACCACCAATGTAAATTGCCCCTGTCTAAACCATTTGTCAAATGTCTTTGTGTAAACCATGTCAAAATGTTTATGTCAAATATAGTCCATGAAATGTGTATATCAATATCAAAATGTCTATGTCAAATGTCTTTGTGTAAACCATGTCAAAATGTTTATGTCAAATATAGTCCATGAAATGTGTATATCAATATCAAAATGTCTATGTCAAATGTCTATCATATAATGTCTAAACAAAATGTCATGTATGGCAAGTGAAATATATATGTATATATATATATATATCCATTGAGCCATAGGTAAAAAAATGCACAAAACAATGTATTGAAGTAAAACATGGTTTAAATCAACGTTATATCTTGTGGAAATGCATGCTATACTGAATATAAACATTTATGCGGTAATGTAAAAATGCATACATTCAAGCCTTATGACTGTGGTGTTAAACCCTTAAACAAATGATAGGACTATCTGTCTTATGTTTTAATCGAATTCGGTCATTCCATCCATCCAAACAAACCTAGGACTTTAGGAACGGGAGTTGTCAATTCCTATGGTACCATTACCTGCTAACGAGCAGCGTAGCTAATGTTAATGAATGTATATGGTCCCATTTAAACAAACCAAATGTCATATCAAAATGTAAGCATGTGATGAAAATAATGTACCTAGTATGCTAAGTAAACATACAAGGTAGAGATGTAAAATAATGTGTCCATATGTTACTGGAACATATGCAACAGAGATGCAATGTAAAGCAAATGTACTAAGTATGATGAACATACATAGCATGAAAAGGTAATGTAAAACAATGCACTAGGTATGCACTAAATAGACATACATAGCGTGAAATGTAATGAAACCAATGTACTAAGTATGCGCTAAATGAACATACATAGCATAAAATGACATGTAAAACGATGTACTAAGTATGCTACAAAGAACATACATAGCAAAAACACAATGAAATCATGTACTAATAATGTACTAATGAACATAGCAAGTATATGATATGAAAACATGGAAAGCATGAAAATAACAAGTAGGCACATGTGTTTCACCCCAAAATGTTTGGAAAACAGTAAAAGATGGGTCTATGTACTCACTTGAGGGTGCTTAGAAGTCTTGAACAACAACCAAGCAAAGCTAGAGGGATCACAGAATCAAACGGCACCCTATATAGATAACTACATAAATAAGCGGACCTAAATCGGGAGATTGGGTAGTATGAGGTTTCGTAAACCAAATGAGTATTGGAACTCATATGATATGGTTTAACAAAGCCTATATACTAAAACGAAACTTATCCTAAGTGCTTTTGACCCGTTACGACCCGTTTAGGTAGCTTATGCTACTTTAACGCGTCGTCCGCGTAAAACGCGTTTGGAACGCCTAACTAGCCCTATGACAAGTAAGATATGCCTCAACATGTTTAATATTGTTAGTAAATCAGTTTAGATTTCAAAAGTTACGTTACATAGGCTTAAAATGAATTTATACGTAAAAAGGGCATTTGGTCATTTTCCTAAGGCATATAAACTACCTATCATACAACTAACTAAACGTCGTGACCATAAGGTATAACCTCGGAAGGTTATTCCCTATACAACTATGGTCACCTAATATGTTTGGTCGGATCCTAATGATCGACCAAACGGGTCGGGTTCGAAAGTATAAGCGATTGATTAGATCGCTTACCTATACGACCCTAGACAAGCACAAATCTAAAAGTGACGAGCTAAACATGCTAGAACATGTTTAGTTAAGTTAGAAAATAGGTTTTGATATCAAAACAAATGGTTTTGATACCCTAGAGTAGTTTGGTTACAAAATACGCAAGAATACGCATTTTGCCCGAAACTACGACTCGTCACTGAGCCTAGATAACGTGGTAATCAGTAGGTATAGTCACCAGGGACTATAACCATCGTGATTACGCTCACGTTATGAAGTTCAAACGAACTTCACATTGACCATAAACTGGTCAATGCAGAAAGTCAAACGCAGTTTGACTTTAACGCTAAAACGAATGAAAAGAACGTAGGAACACTTACAAAGGGTCCCCGCAAGATTGAATTTCCAAGTATTTCTCAAGTATGAAGTGTTTTCACACATCAACTTAGAGAAAATCTCGGAATTCAAGTGGGTTGCAAGTGAACTATGGAGGAGTATTTATAGTTTTCGTAGAACCGTTAGGATCGTTTCTTGAAAACCGTGATTCAATCCCAGCCGTACACATCAAGCCCATAGTTTTACAAAACCAGGGGAGCCCATAGAAATGCTTAAAACCATGTGCAAAGGTGCCCAACAGCTGGATCAAGCTGGAAAACACATTCTGCTGAACTGGGGGCACCTTACGGACCATATGGTTCAGTCCTTATGGACCGTAAGCTGGTCTGCAGATCAGCAACTTTGAAAATTGGGAGAACAGGCCCCTGTGCGCGTATGGTCGTGTTTTGGCACTTGTAATACCCGTCAAACCCATTTTTAAGCTCCCTAAGGATGTTAAAGCATAGGGAACATGAAACATGCTCAAAAATATGTCGGATGTCAGTTCGTTTGGCCGTACGATTGCGTTGTTCGGTTAATTACGACGGAAGTTGTAACTGACGCGTGTACGATCCAAATTGCGCGAAGAATGGATTTTTGGCATACCAAACACTAAAATAAAATATTTTAATGCTTACATAAATTTTTGGATGCCCGGATGTTTTGAGATCGTAAGTTATGCGCAAAAATGCAAACTTATGCACTTTTTGACGCTTTTAGTTCCTGAATGAGCAAAAAGTTTATTTTAGCACACCGAACCCCTCAAAGCCTATTTCTAAGCTATGTAAAGGATATTTAGGGTGTTTTTAACTTATGGCCATGTTCTGGAATGTCCGTTACAGTACGAATCGACATACTTTCGCAGTTTGTCGAATTTTGTCCCTGTAAGCGAATAAACTTGATTTCGGCACACCAAACCTTCCAAAACTTATTTCTAAGTTATGTATAGGTTATTTAAGGTATGTTAAGCCTATGTCACTATTCCAGAGTGTTTGTTGCATTAAACTGGTTATATTTACGCATCAGTGCGCGTATAACCTTCTAGAAAGCGAGTTAAAGCCCGAAATCGAACAAAAATTGATATGTGCAAATGATACACATATTTATACAAATCCCAAGTATGAAATAGAATATTTCATTGGTTTGGTATTTGTTTGATGGTTGAAGTGACACAGGTGTCACAACAAATAGCAAAATTCATGAATGATATCTTAACATAACCTCAAGAATACGGGCAGCGCGTTAATCCTATTGCGCTATACATGTTAAGTGGAGGCTCGTACGAAGCTAATGACAAGTTCATCACATAAGACTCAACCAGAAAACACGAATCAAGCATAACAAATAGTAAGCATGTATTGGATTGTTTGTTTATGTATTTGCATAAGAATATGTATACAAAGTGTGTTTGTATATAAAAACATGTTACACCCAAAAGTGAGAAAACGGTAAAATGGGTCAAGTATACTCACAGTTTTGCGTAGAGTTCCATGAAAACCGAGAGTGGAATTGACGAAGTCTTGAGATAAGTGGTTACGCTTGTGATGCCTTGTAGAATAACGCACGATGAAAGGGTTTGGAAAACCAAACGAATGGGAACATTTACCCTAAATATTAGAACACATAACACGATCTAGTTAAAAATCCTAATATTTATGGTTTATGCGTTAAAGTTATGGGTCTCGTTTACTATTTTGAAAACATGCTGCCTTAAAAATGAAACTTAATAAAACCACGCATATTTGTTTATACCTTACTTATTTATTTGCTATAATTTGTCCTCGTCTAATTTCAAATGATAATATAAAACAAACGTGATTTGAAAATAAAGCATGTTGTTTAGAAAGTCAAACCATTAGAACGGTTTAGTTTATCACTATAGCGTTTTATGATATCAAATAAATACTTTATTTCGAGTATAACTTCATTTTAAACAAAACTTATAACGGAATGTCGAGGGAAAAATCAAACACAGCTACGTACTTAAGTTTTTAGGAAAAAAGACATAAACGTAAATTATTAAAGTAGTATCAAATTATTTGATAAATTAATATATATTCTAAAAAAAGAAAAAAGAATAATTAAAAAATGGTAAAGGAAATATATGGTCCTAAAAAAGAAAAAAAGAAAAATATGTTATTAAAATTAAATGTAATAATAAACTATTATAATATATTAAATAAAATAATAAAAAGTTATATATTATTTTAAAAATAAAATTACTATTCATCGTTCTTTGTTAACTATATATATACTAGGCTATCACCCGGGAATATCCCGGGCTAGGAAAAATTAATTTACAATAAACAAAAATACATAAATAACACTTTGAACCTCTAAAGTATCCTCTTTTCCTTCTCCATATGTATTGAAAGTTTCCATGTAAAGCTAATTCCCTTTTAATCATAATGAGATCTCTGTATAAGAATGTTTTCGAAACCCATACGCCTAAAAAGACACATCATGGTGGATGAATAGCCAAAGGGACCTTGGAAGTCACATACTCTTTCTGCACAAAAAAATTAGACTTCTAAAGTCAACTTTAATTCTTTCGGAACTTATTTCATTGCAGGCCTTCACACATGAGTCTCCTTTAGCAGGTGATATATCAACAACTATTCTAAAACTATCACAAAACGGCAATACATCAACAGCTAATCAATCATTGATCTTATCGATTTTGCATATAAAGATTCCAACTACATGAGTAGGGTTGTTCATTTTTATCCGAAACCTGACCCGAATCCGAGGCCACCAAAACCCGAATTAGACAGTACCCGAGAAACCCAAAAAAACCCAAACCCAACCAACCCGAACCTTATATGGGTTGGTTATCGGGTCACTTTTTCCATGCGAAAACCCCACCCGAAAACCTGAAAACACGAAACCTGAAAAAAAAAAACCCAAACATTTGTTGTTTTTTTTATAGATATGTTTTAGTTTAGAGTCTATGGTATTTGGAACATTAAGTTTTGAGACTTTTAATTATTATATTATCAAACGATGCTTGAATTTTAATGAAATTTTGTTAGTAGCAGTATGAATTTTGATATTTTGCTGCAAATATCAAAAAAAATATTATAGATATAATTATCTTCCTAACAAATTACATCTTTAAAGGTTACTTAAATGTTAAAATGTGACGATAATTTAAATAATCATATAACTTAAATTAACCTGACTAACCCAATCAAACCTATCCTCTTCCTCTTAACCTGAGAAACCCGACTTATCTGAAACTTAATATGGTCGGGTTGCAAGTGAGTTTTTTTAATGCTATTTCAAGATTTTCGAACAGACCCACGATCAAAATAAGTATTTGAAAGTACCTATACATATAATAAGTAACTAACCCACGTAAGATCTTATGTATTAGATAAATACAAATAAAAACTATTCAAATCATATCTACAAACTACAATAAATATGATTATACTAAACCAAAACATATACATTACCATGTTTCCAAACATAACATAACCGCAGACGCTGATGAACCCAACTTTAAATGGGTCGGTTATCAGGTCATGTGTTCCCATCCACAAACCCGAATAACCAACTCATAAAACCCGAAACCGAAGAACACCGCTACCAGCAGGTATTGTAACGACACTCGCCTCTGTTTGATTTTAAATCTTAATGATACAATTCTACTTTATAAAGGCAAAGAACTCATGACGACTGAAAAAAAAAAACAGAAAAAAGACTGTATATAAAAAAGAAACCATGTAATTAAATGGATTTTTATTTGTATAACTATTATTTAATTGGGTAAATAAAACATTACATATTTCCGATAACGTCTAATGTATTTTCTTTTTCTAATAAATAAAAAAAAAAGTAAAAGACCTCAAATAAACCTTCGAAGTATTGAAGCTTCCTTTAATTGATATAGGGGTGAGCTCGGCACCAACCGAAAATACCGGTACCGAATATCTCCAAAAATTGGTACCAGTATCGGTACCGAAAAACCTGTACCAGTACCGAAAAATGTCAAAAGTCGGAATTGATTCAGTGCCGAAAATATAACGGTCCCATTTTTCAATAATAAAAAGTACATAAACAACATTTTCAAACTCATTAGTATTTTCTTTCCCTCCCCACAATAATTTATTTGTTCCGTTTCATCAGTATCCTAACTTTGTCTTCATAGTTTTCGTGTAAAGCTAATAACCTTTTAATTGTGTCCTTGAATAAATTAAAAAGACATTTTTCAAACGTCATATTGTTTTATTAGCTTAGTTATCTATGTTATAAATAATAACAACCCATGAATTGAATCTTTTTACGTGCCAACTTCAACATCCACTTCCCATATACACACGTATATATACTGCATTAGCACTCCATCATTTATGGATAAAAGTGTAAATGTGAAGCTTATTTGACTCAATGTTTTATACAATAAAAAGACGCATACTATTCAAGTGTTAGAGACATGATCACAAATGAAGCCCTTGCAGAATGACAAAGGTCCCTAGTGCCACAATAAACATTTATTTTCAGTTGAGTTGGTACGTCTAATTTGATTTACACCAAAATTTCCATTTACTTCTTTATACAAACCGGAGATAACAACTTCAGTCATTTTTTAAGTCTTAATAAAACAATCAATCGTGCTTGTGTAGCTTGAATCTCCCATTACTCTTGATTTCACCTGCAAAAAAAAAACTTCAAAACTTAATAAAAAAACCCATTTCACTAACGAAATCGAAGTAGCAGAACATAAATAATAAAGTATATACATAACCTTTATTTTACATGATATACACACACCATGTATATTAGAAACATTTCATTCAACAGTGTTGACATAAACTTTGAAATATAAGAAACGTTCTATTACTTATATAAAAATTAAATTACAATGAACTACGCTGTAGCGAGTGTCGACCGAACGACATTGGTACAAGTATCGATATTATCATAACGGGTGTTGGCCTTTGTTATACTTTATGATCGATGTAAAACACGTACCGGTATTTTTTGGGGCATCTCAAAACTTTATTTTTTGGTTTCTTCTTTCGGTTCGCTAACGGACCAAACCAATATCGATCGAATTCCCGTCGTATATAGGAAATCTCTTAATTCTATATAATTGACATATAATATTTCTTTATCAGATTATACAAATTAAAATGTGAGGGTATAGCACCAGCAAAATGAGAGGAAGGGATGAATAAAAAAACAACATACCTCGTTTCTTCGCAGTTTACTAACATATAGAGTGCCATCTCATTTGATAACAATTAAAATCAATCTAGGAAAAAAAAGTTATAAATATTCCATCTCATTTGATAACAATTAAATCAATCTAGGCAAAAAAAAAAAAAGTTATAACTAATTTGCATAAAAGGTTATTTAGTGTATTCATGATTAGTATTGTTAATAATATACAAATTAAGAACATATATAGATGATAGGGATGTTCACGGGCCAGTTTATGACGATTTTACATCAAACCGTGAACCAAACCATTAGTAATGGATTCATGATAATTGAAACGAATACCGAACCGTTTAAAAATGAAACAAAACCAAACAAAACTGTTACTAACGCTTTGGCTCCGGTTTGGTTTCATGGTTTGGATTCCGTATAAGTCATCTATGAAATATATATTTTTGCATGTAACTATACCTCTAATTGCTTATTGAGTTGTTCTATTAAGATAGATAATAGAGTTCTTATATGGGTTAAAGTTGGTTGAATCTTGTTTAAAATTAATGTTGGTTTGCTTGTGCTTTTATAACATGAGGTATGAGTTGTTTTATTTTTTATATACAGGAACTAAAAACTAAGAACAAAAAAATCAAAATTACATTCACTACTGCAAGTGAGGTCCACTACTCCAGTTGCACTACTTAGTGTAAAATTTTAGTCAAATCAAGCCTTAATATACTAATAATAATTAATTATACCTACTACAAAATATATAAAGTGGGTAGCCCATTATAAATATTCATGAAAAGTTTCAAGATTCGAACCTGAAATGTATTCCCGAGTCCCTTATATATTTAAGAGCTTGAATACCTTCTTGTATGATAGAGTGGGTAGCCCATTACCAGCTCAATACATATTCTTCCCAATCAAGACCAGGTTCCATTTCTTGCATTGACCAATGATATTTTTCTTAAGATGCAAATTTGGCTCACCATCACATTTCTCAAGGGCTGCTCTAATCCTATCTATTGGTTGAGCACTTATTGCACATGTCAGTATGCAAATCAACTATTCTTTTTGGTCCTAAGACAGCGACCATTTTTTGGTTTCCTGCAAAGCTTCAAAGATAATTCTTAGACCATGCGTAGTGGTTTGATGAATAATGTCCCCACCATGGGGCATTTTCTGCCATGTGGCAGTCCAGTCAGCATAGGGGCATTATTGGGCTTTTTGCAAAAGTGGCGTAGTGGAATAATGCCCAATAACGCCCCATCCAATCATTACACAATTATTTAATTTTTTTAAATTAAAAACTTAAAATACTTCATTAAATTAAAAAAATACAATACTAAAAAATTACATTGCAAAATTTTAAGTTTTATAAAAGATCCAAATAAGACATTTAATAAATAAAACTTTAGGGACTGATATAGCATTTTTGAAACTTAAAATACTAAAGATATTAAAGTTTAAAACTATAGGGGCCTAATGTGTCAAGAGCAAAGTTTTAAAACAGCCCACAACTAAAACCCTTCTTCTTCGTGACCTCCATCCCTTCTTCGGACCTGAAACTCAAAAATCCAGCTGAAATTCCGGCAAATCTAAAAAATCCGGCCAAATCAAACCCCACATTCCATCTCTAACCCACATGCCCTCATCTGATTGGGCAAACATTTTCCATTTCGGCGTGTTTCAAAAAACGCCAAAACAAAATTTGGCTCGGAAAACGCCGGGCCATAATAGGCTGAGGGCGTGTTTCGGCGTTTTTTTTGAATTTTTTTTTATAAAAAACGGCCCACTACGGGCATTGTTAGAGGAAATGGCTGAATAATGAACCAATCCTCTAATGGAAGGTTATGAGTATAACCTCTTTTTCTTGCCGCAACACAAAAGAATTTTGAATCCACAAATTCATTTTCCCGCCCAAAACACAACGGTTGCACCACAAGATGACAAATGTCCCAAATCTTATTTTTTTATTATAGATAATAGATGCGTATGTTTCTTTTATATAAAGGAACACATAAAATGAAAAGGATATCATATCCAAACTCATCACAATTCACAAAGATATTTGATTTTTCATTGGACATAATTCACTTATAAGATTTACATATACATGAAGACCAAGCAACCCATGAGCTGCATAAAATTAGCTTCTTGGATATCTAGTTAGCCAATTAAGGTACATATCACTATTACTAATCGAGATCCTCATATGATAAAAAGAACAATTACTGATTACCACTGGACTGATCACACCACATAATCTGAATGCCAATCAACCGAAAGCTACGACAGATTGTTATTCGGTTATGATTTCTCCTCATCAAAAACCTGAGGAATCTAAAGCCCGAACAACCTTAAACATATCCACAACGCCTCTATCTGGGGTTTGGCCATCACAACAGATTACCTGATCGAAATCCGTTAAGAGCCCACAATAGTAATATCGGAAAGAAAGAGGCATTCTTGAAAATAAATGGGTCTGAAACCCTTCCTTGGTGATACGAAGTTTGATCCACCAAGAAGAATCCTGTACAACCTCCATCTTCAAAGCTTGCGAGGATAAACACGCATAATATATAAAAATACATATGTGTACCATTTTCCCTGCGGATGTGATTCAGATTGTTGATGAACTAATGCTTCTTTATTAGATCTTTAGGCATGCGTTCTTTAAAATATTCTACCTTGTCAGCAACGAAACCAAATAAGCATAGTACAAACCAACACTAATGTATCCAACCATGCTAACATCAGCACCAACAACTCTTTGCTTCCGGATCTTGCAATGTACCAAGATTGTTCACCAAATCTGAAAAAATAATACCATAGCAACATTAGAACATTGTTTTCACAATATTTAAATATATAAAGAAATTTTGTTTTGTTACTTTGATCGCTGAATTTTTTTTATTTATTTACATCACATTACTATTTAATAACAATTTTTACATTCATATCTAATATATTACTATTATTGAACTTTAACAAAATAAAGTGTTGACGGGTCAACCCAACCAAAACCCTTTGAGCACGTGAAATCTTATCCATTTCAACCTATCATACAATAAGGGCCTTGAATGCCTAACATTATCAAAAGAAACCTATAAGATAATTGATATCGTTAATTTAACATATTTATTAGAAGGGGAACTTTTATCTAAAACGTGTTTAGCACCACCTATTCTTTTATTAAAAAATAAAGGATGACCATTTAAAAACATGCATAGTAATCATATAAAAAGTTTCTGTTTATGAGCTTTAATAAAAAAAAATGGGGCGAGTCATCCCAACCCAGTCCCTGTTAGCCGATCATGACATTTAATCCATATTGACATACCAAAAGGGCCTCGAAGCCCTATCATTTTGAGAAAACCTATATCATATCAGTAAGCTAACATCCTTTATCTAAAAGGGGAGCTTCACCTCAAACCCTTTTGGTTCGTCGAAAGTATATCCCACTACAACCTATCATACTGTATGGACCATGGAATCCAATCATTTTTCAAAAGAAACCCAAAAACAAAGACCAAAAATGCATGATTATAATTTTACATTTTTTTACATTTTCTCAAATGTGTGTAATTCGAATCCCTGTTTCCACTTACAATTGGGAGACTTTCTCATCAATAATAACTTTAATTGAAAGATTTGTGAGTGTACTCCTACCAGTCGTAATAGTAACAAAAACTTCAAACACAATCAAATGAAGACCGAACTACAGATCTTGCGTTCAACGTTCAAATTTCAGAAAAATAATACCTAAACTAAATTCCTAATGAAATATTGAAAAACCCTAAACATTCCTTATGAATGACTGAAAAAACCCTTACCTTTTGAACTCAATGGAGAAACGAAGCGTTTTCAAATCAATGGATGCCGGCGGAGCACGGCGACATTGAGTGATAGAGAAGCAGGCAGTGTGTAGTGTTCCTTTGTAGCCCATAGCTGACCTTGTCAATACAACCCATATAGCTTGTTGCGCCCCGGATTTGAAGTAACCACTAATGACAAGCACAAAACCGAAAAACCAGGATTTTCATTTACATAAATCCAAACAAAAGTACAAAACAATCGTCCTACTACTTACCTGCGCTACTCGGATTGAATTCTGAGTTAGCACCTACAATAAAATATTAGAAATTAGACTCGGTACCATAAAGTAAACAGTTTACCCATTTTGACATGCCCGTACCCATTTAGACCACTTACCCAACCCGACTGTTTTCCACGTTTGACATTAAATCATACTCTAGGCTACAAATGAAATGTGATTAAAATTTTCAATAACAATAATAATTACTCACCAATATTTATGCTCCGATACTATCAACAACTTCTACAGTCATTCTGTCAAAGAAGAGTATACCCTGTAGAATTAAGTGAGACATAAGTTCAGAAACTAAAATTGCAAAAATGTTGATAATACAATCTGATTAGATTCAAATTGTTAAAAAAAGGACATTGTTAAAATAAATATAGTAGCTACTTGCATTATTGCATTCGCATTCTAAACTTTGGAAAATTTTTAATATTATTAAAAAGATCTCTAGTTGTTACTACTTTTTGACCCTTGCTGCACATACGCTTACAAATCCTTCCAATAAACCTTTTTGACATTTTGCTAAGCTTCCAAGATTTTAGATTTTTTGATGAAACCTTTGAAATCCTACAGATTTTTTAATGTATCTTACGATTAAGATAATGGGCCAAACTCTTTTCATAATATCAGTAAATCTTGTCATAAATGGATACTTATTTCTTATACAAATCAGCTAAGAGTTTAAACATATAATATGGCATGTTTAAGTTAACTCGATTCGGCTCGAATACAATAATATAAGATACTCTTGAACATTGTTAAGTTGATCGTTGTCCACTCGAGCTTATCGAAAGTTGACATGATGTTGGTTAAAAAATTAACTTTGTATAGACATCAACTTATCTAGCAAGACATTGGCACACTACACTGCCTAAACACACAAATTAAACTTTCGTCGGCCTAGAAAACCAAACCAATAATACCTACCTACATGCCACCGATGGCGGAAGCTTAAAACCCACTAAAAGAAGATGATACAAACTTCATGTAAAGTTGAATGCTCTTCAACATCTTGATCATCATCGTCTTCCACGTATCAACTGTTTTGGCTGGAAATATAACAACTGCTACATATTAGTTATGCGATTCAAATGCAATCACTGCGTGGAGAATCATAACATGCAAGAATATACCCCAGTTTGTTGGTTTTAAAAAGAAAGAAATATACCTTTGGAGGAATCCTTTTGAGGAGCACCATTAATGTCTAGGAGATTAAGTTTGAAAACCAAGGGCCAGTGGCAACATATTCCAGTAGAGTATTAGTATAATTAAAATCAGATTAATCAGCAACCGATACAAATTTCTTATTTTTTGCCATTATCAAGTGAAATTACCTTTCAATATCGTCAAGCACAATAATGCTCAGTGTCGAAATGTCGATCTGTAAGCATCCTCAAATACCCAAAAAGTGTTCCGTTTAAAAAAAACTCATGAATCCATCATAAAATGGTATGAGTCGGAAGACGTAAAAAAACCTTGGCAATTTTTGCGCATTTACTGGCGTCACTGAGTCCAATCATCGATTCAGCCGAAATCTACAATTGTGGAAAACATGGAAACGACTCTTAGGAAGGCTTATTTCCACTTGCACTTCCAAACGCCCAGACCTAAGCAAAAGTTCAACATCGATTAATGTCATTTATGTTTAAACATCTTAATTAGAGATAAAGAACTCCGCTCATAAGAGCTTCACCTTTCTTCATCGCAACTTCAAGCGAAACCCTAAATAACATCCAGATCCAGCCGTCACCCAAGCACACCTTCATTCTTCTTCTGCATTCAAATCAACAAACAACACCAACAATAAAAAAACCCTACCTTAATTGAAAAAATGCTGAATCATAGTGTGACAAAGATGAAACCGAATCAGACCTAATCAAACAAAACCGCTCGAATTAGATTGTTTGTCACAAAAGATGAGATAAAACCCAAAACAATGCTTCAAGCACAAAAAACTCAATTAACACTCAGATTAGATGTAACTGAACGAATCATGGATGAATGATAGAAGAATCATAAGAAATTGAACGAAATCATCGATGAAAGATACAAGAAATCATAGGAAAATAAGAATAGATTCATTGACTTACCAGATAATAATGAAATCGAAAGAGATGGTGGTAGATTGGCTTGTCGGCGATGAACAAAATTAGGGTTTTGTAAGGTTGAATGAAAGCGTGAATGAGAAGAATGATGCGTTTCATAGATTTAGGCTAATTAGATAGTTTTTATACCCGGGTCCAAAAAACGGGTATGGTTAAACCAATTCGGATCCCGTGTGAAAACATAAGGTTTCTCACAATTTTCCCGCCAAAAATCCATTGTGGTTGCACCACCACTTGACACGTGTCCCACATTTTATTTATATATTATATATATAGATATAGATAATATAATTGCTAGTTTGTTTCATCTTCTTTAACATTAAACCGAAAACGACAAAACCCACTGTTATGGTTCTTAAGCATGATAGTTTTTATGATGAAAAGTGTGGTATAAACACGAAAGAAATAATGGAGCGACTGAAAGATAAAATATACCGAAAACAAAGCGAATGAGCCTCCGGCGACGGTGCGATCCCGGCGACGACTTCGTCTCTGATGGTTGCGGCGACTTGCGGGTTTCTCCGGTGGTCGCAGGTGATATCGATACAGGTTCGTGTTAATCACGATTGCCGTTAATCGAGACAGAAACAAAACGAAATAAAAAAAAAGAGGTAGACAGAGGGCATACCGAACAAGGCGAGTCGCGTTCCATTGTAAACTCCGGTGAATGCTCCGAGTCCCGACCTGTTCGTATCACCTTCTTCATTAAAGGAAACAAACTGCTTGTTATGAAACCTGCAATTTTAGTTATTTGAACTTTGTTAAGAAAAGATATGTGTCATCGAAGAACCAAAAAAACAAGAAGTTATACCGAAACATTAAGCTTCGAACTGTTGGTTCAGTTCTGTTTATACATGAGGGAAAACATGAAAACATACCTGTTACAGCAGACAGTGCAGTGGAGAATCCAGTAATAGAGTTCGACATGCTTGTCATCTTGATCTGGTTCCTCCTTAGGGTGCTGACTGATGATGGGGACTTAGAAAACCGAAAAGGGTATCGGCTTAGGAGAGGAGGTCGAATTATGATGTTATGACTAATGGGGTGTGTCTAATTGTGTAACTGAGTAACCCTTTAACCTCCACATAATTTTCATATATAAGCACCCAGGAGGAAACCTAATTAGTTAATAAGGGTAATATGGTCCATCAACAATTACCAACTAATTATTTAATAGGTTATTATATATTTTGATCTATATTATGTAAATGATTATAATGGCTATAGATTAAATATTAATACATAATATATTTAATCTTACATTCTCCCATTTAGACGAGTAATCATTTACTATGAGTATTAGATAAGCCTGATCAGGAGTTAACACTCATTTTAGCCTTAAACAAGTACTATAGCAGAGAAATACAGCCGTTGAATCATTATGTGGCTCAGGACCCCCATTAATCATACTATAGCCTTAATTTAAAACCTAATCGTTATGATCAAAATACGCATAAGCCCTTTGTTTGATTTGTAACTTTATTTGTCTATATGCCATTATACCGGTTAAACATATTCTAAGAGACATACAAAATCAAACTGAGGAAATTTCATTAACATAAAACATAAGCTAGTACAATATGCTCAAATAAGGTCTTTACTAAATCCCATATTCCGAACATGTTCTTCGTAAACCTTAGGAGGGAGACCTTTAGTCATCGGATCCGCAAGCATATCTTTAGTACTAATATACTCGATACAAAGATTATTTTCCTCAACTCGTTCACGTACGAACAGATATTTTGTATCAAGATATAAACCAGCTCCAGTCGAATTGTTACTGTTCGAGAAACTAACGGCAGCTGAATTATCACAGTAAAGCTTCAATGGTCTAGAAATGGAATTAACGATTTTGAGTCCAGTGATCAGATTTCTAAGCAACATTCCATGACAGGTTGCGTTATAAACAACAATGTACTCTGCCATCATTGTGGAAGTTGTGGTCAACTGTTGTTTATGACTCTTCCATGAGATAGGGTCGCCTGCTAACATAAAGATATAGCCTGAAGTGGATTTCTTGTCATCTTTGCACTTTGCAAAGTCAGAATCAGAATAGCCCACCACTTCTAAATGATCACTTCTTCTATAAGTCAGTTTATAGTCTTTCGTCCCTTGCAGATATCGAAGTACCTTCTTAACTGCTTTCCAGTGATCTAGGCCAGGATTAGTCTGATAACGGCCTAGCATTCCAGCAATATAAGCGATATCTGGGCGAGTACAGACTTGAGCATACATCAAGCTCCTAACTACTGACGCGTAAGGTATCTGGCTCATTTGCTCCTTCTCAACCTCTGTTGTCGGACACTGGAATGAACCGAAAACATCTCCCTTAACTACTGGAGCGACGGAGGGTTTGCACTGTTGCATGTTGTAACGTGTAAGGACACGATCTATGTAAGCCTTTTGGGACAATCCTAAGATCCCTTTGTGTCTATCTCGGTGAATTTCGATGCCAATGACGTAAGAAGCATCTCCAAGATCCTTCATGTCGAAGTTATGCGAGAGTAACCGCTTCGACTCATGCAACATGTCTAAACTATTACTTGCCAATAGAATATCATCTACGTAAAGGACAAGTAATCTTGAGGTAGGTGCATTGATCCACTTGATTCTTCATAAAACCTTGTTTCTTCATGACTTCATCAAACTTGAGGTACCACTGACGTGATGCTTGTTTTAACCCGTAAATGGATTTCTTCAACTTACAGACTAGATGCTCCTGACCTTCAGGTTGCTTCATGTAAACATCTTCGTCTAAATATCCGTTAAGGAAAGCGGTTTTAACATCCATCTGATGTAACTCCAAATCGAAATGAGCTACTAGGGCCATGACGATCCTTAATGAATCTTTACGAGAGACAGGTGAAAACATCTCTTGATAATCAATTCCCTCTTTCTGAGTGTAGCCCTTTGCAACCAATCTCGCTTTGTAGCGTTCAACGTTCCCATTCGGATCCAGTTTTGTTTTGCACACCCATTTGCATCCTACGGGTTTGACACCGTTGGGTAATTCTACCAAATCCCAAACGTCATTTTTCTTCATGGATTCAAGCTCTTCAATCATTGCTTTATTCCATTCAGAAGACTGATCACTGCTAATGGCTTCATTGTAAGAGATAGGATCATTAAGCTTTCCGGGATCCATTTCGGTCAGGTAGGTAACATAATCATCCCAATTAGTAGGCCTTCTTTGCCTAGATGACCTCCTGAGTGGATTATCGGGTTCATCGTTGTCTAGGTGTTGAGCGTTTGATGTGCCTTCGTCATGAGGTATAATGGGTTCTGATTGTAGAGGTGAATTTGCAGTTGGTGCAGTAGCTTCAGGTACAGCAGTTGCATTGGGTACAAGAGGAGTAATTGGAGTAATGTTAAGTGACGAGTCTCCCCCCCCCCCCCGCGTCTTGTACTTCTTGCAATTCTTTGTAAGGGTTAGTACTGCTCCCACTGACCTTGAAATCCTCCAGGAACGCAGCACGCTTGGTTTCAACAATACGGGTGACATGGGAAGGACAATAGAAATGATAACCCTTTGAATTATCAGGATACCCAATAAAGAAACAGGTAACTGTTTTAGGGTCAAGTTTCCTTAGGAAAGGATTGTAAAGTTTTGCTTCAGCAATGCAGCCCCATACTTTCATATATTTAAGACTCGGTTTCCTTCCTGTCCAAAGTTCATAAGGAGTTTTAGGGACAGACTTAGAAGGAACTCTATTGAGTATATGAACAGCTGCTTTTAACGCTTCAGTCCAGAGGAATAATGGTAAATTAGTGTTGGCTAACATACTGCGCACCATGTTCATAAGGGTACGGTTTCTTCTTTCAGCGACACCGTTCTGCTGAGGTGTACCAGGCATGGTGTATTGGTTCACAATCCCCTGGCCCTTACAAAACTCATAAAATGGACCAGGAGCTTGACCCACATCAGTATGTCTTCCATAATATTCACCTCCTCTATCTGATCTCACAACTTTAATCTGACGATCTAATTGCTTTTCAACTTCAGCCTTATAATCTTTAAAAGTTGTTAGTGATTCAGATTTCTCCTTAATAAGATACAAGTACATGTAACGAGAATAATCATCAATAAAAGTGATAAATGAAGTATGTCCTGTTATGCCAACGATTTGGTAGGGACCACTAATGTCAGTGTGAATGAGTTCTAATAAATTAGAACTCCTAGTGGCACCTTTCTTATTCGCTAATGTCATTTTACCTTTAAGACATTTGACACATGTTCCAAAATCAGAGAAATCGAGAGGAGGTATGACTTCATCCTTTACAAGACGATTTAATCGTTCTTTTGAAATGTGGCCTAAACGTTGATGCCACAACATGGATGAAGTTTCTAAGTCTCATTTCTCTTCCATCTTTGTGAGTGATTCATTAATGTTATATGACAACAAAGATTTGGAAAAGTTATCTTCTAGTTCTAATCTATAGAGACCACCATCCAGAATACCAGTACCATAAAGAACAAAATCATAAAGGATAGAGAGTTTGATATGACCATGGGAAACAATAAAACCGTCCATGTCTAACTTTGGTCCTGATACAAGGTTCCGAGTTACCTCAGGAACATATGAGGTATCATAAAGTTTAATACATAAACCAGTTTTCATAACTAATTGTAATGTTCCAATGGCCTTCACTTCTAATTCTCGATCATCCCCAACCTTAAGTGTTCTTTGGTTTCTTTCCAGCTTCCAAATTGAAAGGAATCCCTGAGTTGAATTGGTAACATGAACCATAGAACCAGAATCAAACCACCAAGAATTAGTAGGAACACTTAAATTATAGGACTCAAGTATCGTAAAATAATCGTTACCTTTCTTAGCCAGCCACTCCTTAAAGTCAGGGCATTCCTTCTGCATGTGTCCTGTCTTTTTACAGAATTTGCAGCGGATACTGCCTAAGGAGTTCTTAGAGCTGGAAGGTGCACTTGTATTAGGATTAGGATTAGGATTAGGCCTTTGGACTTTTGAAGCATCCTTCCTCTGATAATTGTTCTTCCTCTTCTTAGGATTGGAGGTGGTGAAGTTTGCAACATCAGTAGTGCGATCCATCCTCATACGCTCTTCCTCCTGTACGCACATGGCGACCAGGTCACTCATCGTCCATTTGTCCTTCTGAGTGTTGTAATTGATCTTGAATGCTTCAAAGGACGAAGGAAGCAAAGTAATGATGAAATGAACAAGGAAACCATCACTGATTTCCATTTTTGGCCCCTTCAGCTTATTGGCCATGTCATTCATCATCATGATGTGCTCGCGAATACCGCTCCTCCCATCATACTTAGTTGTCACCAGCTTGAGAATAAGAGTACTAGCGTGTGCTTTAGACGTCCCTTTGAATTGCACCTCCACATGTTCCAAGTAGGTTTTAGTTTCTTCAGAATCATGAATGGCTCCCCTGATTGCATTGCTTATGGACTGCTTCATAAACATGAGAGACATGCGGTTACACCTAGTCCACTTGTTATGAGTTAACTGCTCAGCAGCAGTACTTTGAGTGGTAAGGTCCGCTGGCTATCACCAGTCAAAGGTGGAATCCCAGCAATCCAAGTGTAAGCATGAGAGCATCCTTCCATGCAGCAAAGTTATCACCAGTCAAAGGTGGAATCCCGCAATTGGGCGTTGATAGTGGAAATAAGATGAGCAAGTTATGATACTAAGGAAGAAGTCCTAATGTGATCTAAGGGCACGTTAAACTAAGGCAGGCATAAATAATGACCATTTTACATTATGAAGCTGTGATATTGTCTATTACTAACATCAAAATAATAGACTTAGCTAAAAATTCTACTTAAACGAAGACTAAACAGCTTTGGCTAGAAGTGTAATCATTTAAGCATATGTGCAAAGTGGTTGTAACAAATCAGCTTTGGCCAGAAATTAAGACAATCACTTTAGTTATGCACTTGTTGAGTATGCCATCTATGAATGAATTAAATCAGCTTTGGCCAGAAATTAAGACATTCATGCTTATGATGCACACACAACATAGCTTTCGTGATACTTGAACGATAAGTAGATGTATCAAGTCAGCTTTGGACAGAAATGATACGTCAAAAGCTCATTCAAGTTAAGCTATTTTGGTTTTGTAAAACATTATCTGATTCTGATTAATTAACTAAGTAATTACAAAACCAATTATTTAAGGCCCAAAAAACTTGTGCGATCAATAAGGCCCAAAAAACTTGTGCGATCAATAAGGCCCAAAGCTTGTGTGATCAGTAAGGCCCAAGTAAACTTGTGCGATCAGTAATGCCTTGTGCGATCCACAAGTCTTGTGCGATCCACAAATCTTGTGTCACACCCCGACCACGCAAAACAACAAAACGTGGCGGAAAACGTCGGGGAGTGTAGTAACAGAATCATTGTTTCATAACACATGGAAATTGAAATATTGTTTTATTCATTAAAATAGTTACAATGTCTTGACAATCAAAGAAACATAACATAAATAACTAGTCTTGCATCTTTTATTGTCACTAAGGCCCAAGTCCGCCTAAGTGTATCTTGATAAATCCTATGCATCATATCCTGAAACACATGTGAAAATAGGTACGTCAACATAAAAATGCCTGTGAGATACATAGGTTTTGTGAAAATAGGATTCATGACTTGTAAGTTTAGAAAAAGTTGTTTAGCAAAAGTCAGTCATGAACCTTGTAAATTGATTTGTTTTGTAAATCGTTTGAAAAACAATAAGTTCAGATGATATGTATAAATAAGAGAATAATGTATGGTTAAATGAATAACCAAGTAAAATAAGTTTGTATAAGATAAGTTGTTTGTAAAACAACGTCTTGAGAAAAGTATGTTATTTGTATAAAATGTTATATGTCTCAAATTGAAATGATGCAAATAACGCTACGATATGTAATACCATACAAACACTTATATATAGGAAGTACCAGCGGCGTATCCACCATGCTTGTATCATATTACACATGCCTCGTTACTTAAATCACTTACTCAAACCAAACCAACAATGTAAGATGTCTATATTTAAACCAATTGCCAAACGTATTGAATATTATGTCAAAATGTTTATGTCAAGATGTAAGTCATGTAATGTATAACCAATGTCAATAATGTTTATGTGTCAAATGTAAATCATGTAATGTGTAACCAAAATTATATGTATGGCTAGTGAAATATATCAACTAAACCATATGCATAAAAACAAAGTATTGAAGTAAAACATGGTTTAAATCAAAGCTATGTTTTGTGGAACAAATGCATGCTATACTGATATAAACATCTATGCGGTATTGTGAGGATGCATACATCCAAGCCTTGAGGCTGAGGCGATAAACCCTTAAACAAATTAAAGGTTTATCTAAGTTATGAGAATCGAATTCGGTCATTCCTTTCATCCAAACCTACCTAGGATGTCCGGAACGGGAGTTGTCAATTCCTATGGTACCACTACCTACTAACGAACGGCGTGATCGGTGTTAATGAATGTATATTGATCCATCAAAACAAACCAAATATCATATCAAAATGTAAGCATGTGATGAATAATAAATGTACTAAGTACGCACACAATGGGCATACATAGCATAAAATGTAATGTAAAATAATGTACTAAGTACGCACACAATGGGCATACATAGCATAAAATGTAATGTAAAATAATGTACTAAGTACGCACACAATGGGCATACATAGCATAAAATGTAATGTAAAATAATGTACTAAGTACGCACACAATGGGCATACATAGCATAAAATGTAATGTAAAACAATGTACTAAGTATGCACACAATGGGCATACATAACATAAAGTGTAATGTAAAATAATGTACTAAGTACGCACACAATGGGCATACATAGCATAAAACACAATGAAATCATGTACTATGAATGTACTAATGAACATAGCAAGTATATGATGTGAAAACAGGAAAGCATGAAAGTAACAAGTAGGCACATGTGTTCCACCCCAAAATGTTTGGAAAACAGTAAAAGAGGGGTCTATGTACTCACTTGAGATTGCTTAGTAGTCCTTGAGTAACAACCAAACAATGCTAGAGATCACGGATATCAAACGGCACCTAATATAGGTAACTATGTTAATATACCGGACCTAATTCGGAAGATCAGATAGAATGAGGGTTTGTAAACCAAACGAGTATAGATACTCATGTAATATGGTTTAACAAAGCCTACATACTAAATGAAACCTAACCTAAGTGCTTAGGACCCATTACGACCCGTTTAGGTAGCTTATGCTACTTTAACGCGTCGTTCGCGTGAAACGCGTTCGCCTAATTAGTCCTATGACAAGTATTATATGCCTAACATGTTTAATTATGTTACATAATCAGTTAAGTGATGAAAGTTTAGGTTACATATGCTTAATTACCAATTACACATGAAAAGGGTATTTTGGTAATTTACCTAAGGCATATATACTACCTATCATACAACTACTTAACGAAGCGACCATAAGGTATAACCTCGGAAGGTTATCCCCTATATGCTATGGTCACCTAATGTGTTTGGTCGAATCCTAATGATCGATCAAACGGGTCGGGTTCGAAAGTATAAGCGATTGTTTAGATCGCTTACCTTACGACCCTATATAAGCACTAAACTAAAAGTGACGAGCTAAGCATGTTAAAACATGCTTAACTAACTTAGAAAACAAGTTTGGTATCAAAACAAACGGTTTTGATACCTAAGAGTAGTTTGGTTACAAAATACGCAATAACACGCATTTTGGCCGAAACTACGACTCGTCACTGAGCCAAGATAACGTGGTAATCAGTAGGTATAGTCACTACGGACTATGACCATCGTGATTACGCTCACGTTATGAAGTTCAAACGAACTTCACATTGACCATAAACTGGTCAATGCAGAAAGTCAAACAAAGTTTGACTTTCGGACTCGAAAAGCAATAAAAGAACGAAGGAACACTTACAAAAGGTCCCCGCAAGATTTAATTCCAAGTAATCTCAGGTAGGAAGTGAGAAATCACAACCACTTAGAGAAAAACTCAGATCAAATGTGGGTTTGCAAGGAGTGGGGGTTGGGTATTTATAGGAAAACGAAGACCGTTAGGATCGTGTCTTGAAAAACGTGCTTCGATCTAGGCCGTCCAAGTGTTGAAATGTTATGGTGCATCATTTTGCCCCCACCACCAGTTATTGACAAGTGGCATTGGCCTTTGGGGGTATTTAAGGGCTGTTAACAGCTGAAAAATGACTTTTGCTGATCAGAAGGGGCCTCGCGTGACACCAAGGGGGCTAGGTGTCACGCTAAGTTCCCCCTGATCAGCAAACACTTTCCAATGTTTCCATTTCAGTCCCCGTTGTGTATTAAGGCCATTTCCGACATGTTTAAGGCTCGTTAAGCCATTTTCAAGGCCCTAAAATGATTCCTAAACATGGTGGACATGAAACATGCTCAAAAATATCCCGGATGTCGGTTCGTTTAGTCGTACGATAGCGATGTTCGCTTAATTGCGACGGAATGCGCATAAGCGCGAAAAACATTCCAAATTGCGCGACGAATGGATTTTTCTCATGCCAAACACTAAAATAACATATTTTAGTGCTTACATAAATTTTTGGATGTCCGGATGTATTCAGAACGTAAGTTATGCGCGAAAGTGCAAACTTGTGCACTTTTTGACACTTTTAGTCCCTGAATGACCCAAAAGTTTATTTTAGCACACCGAACCCCTCAAAGTGTCACACCCCCAAAATCCACACGCGGAGTATCACCGCATGGAGGCGTGACATGACCAGGATCAAGCCACCAATCATATTGAATAAGCATGTAAGTAAACATAATTCAACCAAACAATATGAAAGGTGTTCAAAAACCAAAGCATTGTTAAGTGTTTAGCGAAAGCATAATTGTAAAACTCATAGCAAGTATTAAGTATAAAATAAAGTAATGTTTAAAGCTTGGCACACACTGCCATGTCCCACAACGACTGTTCCTCCCTGTGCAAGCTCCAAGAGTACCTAATGACCTGCAAGGCATGTAGCAACGAATCAATAACAAAGTTGAGCGAGTTCACAGTTGGTTGTTTGGTTATAGTATTCATTTCGTAAATTGTATGATCGTTTTGTAAACCATGTATCGTATTAATCCGTATCGCGGCCAATCCAGGCATGTGTGCGATGATTAGTGGGGGCTTCCCATGTGTTACTAGACCACGCGTATCGACTGCTACGAAAATGTAAGAGGTGCCCTAAGTCAATGTCTATCAGCATTGACCCTTTGCCCATAGTCCATTAGTACACACCCGTCCGACTGGCACGGTGTGAGGTTTGTTAAACCTAATATCGCTATTAACTAATGACCCGCTCGCCATAGGCATCGGCGATTAAGTCGATAAATGAGGGACTTCCTTTGATAGAGGTGATGGTCTTATGATCGTGTACGTAGGTTTTACGTACGTGCCCTTCAATCCGAGGACAGCAGTAAGTATAACTGTACGTAGGTTTTACGTACGTGCCCTTCAATCCGAGGACAGTAGTAAGTATAATTGTACGTAGGTTTTACGTACGTGCCCTTCAATCCGAGGACAGTAGTAAGTATAACTGTACGTAGGTTTTACGTACGTGCCCTTTAATCCGAGGACATTAGTAATTAGTTTAAATGTAATAGTTGTACGAGTAGTTATTCAATCCCATTCCCAACCCCTGGGAATCCCATGCCTTGGTTAGTGTGAACTCACCTTGGTTTGCTCGGTATGCTTAACTATGTGCTCACAAGTAATCAATCACGACCTATAGTGCGCACGTATATACAATCAGTTTCATCATCATTTAAATCACATGCTTGCACATGACAAATTATCATAACAGTCCACGTCCCATCCATGTGTCACTAACATTAAAGAGTGCAATCATCATGAAATTTCTATATTGTATAAATAAAACAGACATCGAGTCACACAAATGCATGGAATCTGACAACAACTTAAACAACTTATTGGGCCACACAATACTTTACATGCATTGACTTTTATTTGGCTTGATAAGCACCTATTCGACCAAAGATTGGATACCAGTGAGCATTATATGGTCTAATATAATATTACCACTAACATACATAATAGTCCATGCATACTCCCTGGCTAACCGATTCGGACTAAGTATCACTGTTTATACAACGAATGTCTATGATCATTCATTTCGAAAGCATGGTGTGAACAAAAAGTCACGAGTTAATATTTATCCGTAGTCACTCGAGATTAACTGAAAGACAACAATATACTTATTTTATCATGCTATATCCAGCTTTCCTTGCTATGTCACTTTGATCCGTAACAAGGCGAAACCACTCGTATCACACATTTAACAACCATACTCATATGCACATATCAAAATCATACAATAAACTAACTTCAATACTTAAACAGTTTATAAACAGGCCCTATCATCATGTTTGAGATCTAGCATAACCGCACATATTCACGGATCATAATTTAACCGAAACATTATTCATTACTCGTTTCGTTAGGCACGGGTCAACACTAATCATTCAAAATTCTCATCCTAACTAAACCTAACCATGTTTTTATTTAGCGACTACATATCATAGCACATGTTCAAATCATCACATAACAACTCGTCAGGTTCATATAATGGCATTCCACACATCAATAACCAATATTAATAACAACTTTAATAATCCAGATTATATAAAAATATTGCCACCAACAAGTAGTTAACAATAGCTTTAATAATTCAGATTTACTAACCAATAACTTAATTAATTGAGATGCAAGCCGAAACAGGAAGGGGGTTCTTGTTGCTGCCGTCACACAATGGGTGCAAGGGTAGGGTTTGTTTTACTTTGGGTTCTAATTTACGTAGCATGATATTATATGGATAAAAGGTTTGGGTCGGTTACACCTCTAGTCACATTTGGGCCGGTTGTTTAAGGTTATCGAGACAACATGTTGGGATGGTGATAGTTTGCTAATCAAAGCATGTTTTAGGCCGGTTGTGTTTTCTAAACGAAACAACGATTTGGGCCGGTACTACACAACAACACAAATGGGCCAATCCACAAGTTACTTTGGCTACCTAGCTTGGTTCGAAACAATCAATACACATAAAGAAACCTGTTGGGCTCAGTTGGTCCGTTTGGGCCGATACAGTATGGTGTGTTATACGCGGCCCAACATATACGCGGCCCAACAATTTTTAATAAACGTTTAAGTCTAACGATGTTATAAATGAGTAGCGAGGAATTAAGATCGTAAGGTCAAACGTTACTAACCTCGAAAGTTCAAGTTGTCACATCATCCCCAACTTGAAAGAAATTTCGTCCCGAAATTTAGCACGTACTCACTGAGGAAGCTAGTTAAGTTGCATGGGTTTCCTTGTTTTCCTGGGGTGTCACATCATTCCCCCGTTGATTTGGAATTTCGTCCCGAAATTCTGTAGTAGCTCTGATACCAATCTGTCACACCCCCAAAATCCACACGCGGAGTATCACCGCATGGAGGCGTGACATGACCAGGATCAAGCCACCAATCATATTGAACAAGCATGTAAGTAAACATAATTCAACCAAACAATATGAAAGGTGTTCAAAAACCAAAGCATTGTTAAGTGTTTAGCGGAAGCATAATTGTAAAACCCATAGCAAGTATTAAGTATGAAATAAAGTAATGTTTAAAGCTTGGCACACACTGCCATGTCCCACAACGACTGTTCCTCCCTGTGCAAGCTCCAAGAGTACCTAATGACCTGCAAGGCATGTAGCAACGAATCAACAACAAAGTTGAGCGAGTTCACAGTTGGTTGTTTGGTTATAGTATTCATTTCGTAAATTGTATGATCGTTTTGTAAACCATGTATCGTATTAATCTGTATCGCGGCCAATCCAGGCATGTGTGCGATGATTAGTGGGGGCTTCCCATGTGTTACTAGACCACGCGTATCGACTGCTACGAAAATGTAAGAGGTGCCCTAAGTCAATGTCTATCAGCATTGACCCTTTGCCCATAGTCCATTAGTACACACCCGTCCGACTGGCACGGTGTGAGGTTTGTTAAACCTAATAGCGCTATTAACTAATGACCCGCTCGCCATAGGCATCGGCGATTAAGTCGATAAATGAGGGACTTCCTTTGATAGAGGTGATGGTCTTATGATCGTGTACGTAGGTTTTACGTACTTGCCCTTCAATCCGAGGACAGTAGTAAGTATAACTGTACGTAGGTTTTACGTACGTGCCCTTCAATCCGAGGACAGTAGTAAGTATAATTGTACGTAGGTTTTACGTACGTGCCCTTCAATCCGAGGACAGTAGTAAGTATAACTGTACGTAGGTTTTACGTACGTGCCCTTTAATCCGAGGACAATAGTAATTAGTTTAAATGTAATAGTTGTACGAGTAGTTATTCAATCCCATTCCCAACCCCTGGGAATCCCATGCCTTGGTTAGTGTGAACTCACCTTGGTTTAATCGGTATGCTTAACTATGTGCTCACAAGTAATCAATCACGACCTATAGTGCGCACGTATATACAATCAGTTTCATCATCATTTAAATCACATGCTTGCACATGACAAATTATCATAACAGTCCACGTCCCATCCATGTGTCACTAACATTAAAAAGTGCAATCATCATGAAATTTCTATATTGTATAAATAAAACACACATCGAGTCACACAAATGCATGGAATCTGACAACAACTTTAACAACTTATTGGGCCACACAATACTTTACATGCATTGACTTTTATTTGGGTTGATAAGCACCTATTCGACCAAAGATTGGATACCAGTGAGCATTATATGGTCTAATATAATATTACCACTAACATACATAATAGTCCATGCATACTCCCTGGCTAACCGATTCGGACTAAGTATCACTGTTTATACAACGAATGTCTATGATCATTCATTTCGAAAGCATGGTGTGAACAAAAAGTCACGAGTTAATATTTATCCGTAGTCACTCGAGATTAACTGAAAGACAACAATATACTTATTTTATCATGCTATATCCAGCTTTCCTTGCTATGTCACTTTGATCCGTAACAAGGCGAAACCACTCGTATCACACATTTAACAACCATACTCATATGCACATATCAAAATCATACAATAAACTAACTTCAATACTTAAACAGTTTATAAACAGGCCCTATCATCATGTTTGAGATCTAGCATAACCGCACATATTCACGGATCATAATTTAACCGAAACATTATTCATTACTCGTTTCGTTAGGCACGGGTCAACACTAATCATTCAAAATTCTCATCCTAACTAAACCTAACCATGTTTTTATTTAGCGACTACATATCATAGCACATGTTCAAATCATCACATAACAACTCGTCAGGTTCATATAATGGCATTCCACACATCAATAACCAATATTAATAACAACTTTAATAATCCAGATTATATAAAAATATTGCCACCAACAAGTAGTTAACAATAGCTTTAATAATTCAGATTTACTAACCAATAACTTAATTAATTGAGATGCAAGCCGAAACAGGAAGGGGGTTCTTGTTGCTGCCGTCACACAATGGGTGCAAGGGTAGGGTTTGTTTTACTTTGGGTTCTAATTTACGTAGCATGATATTATATGGATAAAAGGTTTGGGTCGGTTACACCTCTAGTCACATTTGGGCCGGTTGTTTAAGGTTATCGAGACAACATGTTGGGCTGGTGATAGTTTGCTAATCAAACCATGTTTTAGGCCGGTTGTGTTTTCTAAACGAAACAACGGTTTGGGCCGGTACTACACAACAACACAAATGGGCCGATCCACAAGTTACTTTGGCTACCTAGCTTGGTTCGAAACAATCAATACACATAAAGAATCTTGTTGGGCTCAGTTGATCCGTTTGGGCCGATACGGTATGGTGTGTTATACGCAGCCCAACATATACGCGGCCCAACAATTTTCAATAAACGTTTAAGTCTAACGATGTTATAAATGAGTAGCGAGGAGTTAAGATCGTAAGGTCAAACGTTACTAACCTCGAAAGTTCAGGTTGTCACACAAAGCCTATTTCTAAGCTATATAAAGGATATTTTAGGTGTGTTTAACTTATGGTCATGTTCCGGAATGTTCGTTATAGTTCAAATTGGCATACTTTCGCAGTTTATCAAATTTAGTCCCTGTAGGCGAATTAACTTGTTTTTGCCATACCAAAGCCTTCAAAACTTATTTCTAAGTTATGTAAAGGTTATTTAAGGTATGTGAAGCCTATTTCACTATTCCAGAGTGTTCGTTGCATTAAACTGGTTATATTAACGCATCAGTGCGCGTATAACCTTCCAGAAAGCGATTTAGAGCCCGAAATCGAACCAGAATTGATATGTGCAAATGATACACATATTTGTACAAATCCCAAGCATGAAATACAATATTTCATTAGTTTGGTATTTGTTTGATGGTCGCAATGACCCAGGTGTCACATCTTGTGCGATTATGCAGTCTTAACTTGTACAATATGCTTAATCAGTTGTACAAATCTTGTGCGACTGTCTTGTGCGATCAGATCATCTCTTATGTGATCTGATCTTGTGCGATCAGATCATCTCTTATGTGATCTAATCTTGTGCGATCCAGTTGTTGTTTATGGTTATAACAACTGAAAATTCGAAATTAAGAATTGTGATAGAGTTTCCTATTATAACATTGATCTAATTTTATCATAAAATTTCGAAAACATAATCTGTTTATCCTTTTAACAGATTTCGAAAAACTTAATAGACAAAATTTAGATCAAAATTAGGGAAACATTTAACAATTCAAATCATATTCCAAAACTTAAAGGATATTTCGAATTTTAACTAAGAACATGATGAACCCTAAATAATTAAAACATGAATTCTGGAACCCGAAACCTGAATTTTAAGGTTTTTCTAAACAGATTTCGGTTATAAGATTACCCATATTAGTTTCGAGTGAACATATAATTAATCCTTTTCCGAAAACAGGGATTTCGAGTGGATCTTTATAACTCGAAATGGCTGTGATATTCATAAGATTTTCAAAATTTCTGTTTTCCAACTTTCAATCCCAGAATTATGGATACGAAAACAGAACTGACTAATCAACATATGCTCTGATACCACATGTTGGTTCAGTTCTGTTTATACATGAGGGAAAACATGAAAACGTACCTGTTACAGCAGACAGTGCAGTGGAGAATCCAGTAATAGAGTTCGACATGCTTGTCATCTTGATCTGGTTCCTCCTTAGGGTGCTGACTGATGATGGGGACTTAGAAAACCGAAAAGGGTATCGGCTTAGGAGAGGAGGTCGAATTATGATGTTATGACTAATGGGGTGTGTCTAATTGTGTAACTGAGTAACCCTTTAACCTCCACATAATTCTCCTTATATAAGCACCCAGGAGGAAACCTAATTAGTTAATAAGGGTAATATGGTCCATCAACAATTACCAACTAATTATTTAATAGGTTATTATATATTTTGATCTATATTATGTAAGTGATTATAATGGCTATAGATTAAATATTAATACATAATATATTTAATCTTACACGAACATCTCCGACAATGCCTCTAGTCTCCGGCGAGGATGCGGGCAGGTTTCGAACATCTAACGGTGAATGATCTAACACTAGAGTGTGTTTTGGCCGTAACGACTCCTTGTTATCCGACTTCGAAATGAGGCGAGTTCCGTAGGTTCCCTCGACGTGTCTTCAGTCATCTCCGACATTGAGCTTGTTATTCCGGCGACTGGTTATTGAAACAGGGAGATGAGAGAGGAACAATGTGGTGTCCGAACAGGTTTGTGAGTGGTGGTGGTTGCCGTGTATAACAACTATCCCAAAACCATTAAAACACCCCTATATGTCCTAAAATACACCCCATATATGAAAAACGGGCCTAATATACCTTTATATTAATAAAAATCAAATAAAACAAATAAATTGGGTTCTCGCGGGGCGAGACTCCCTTAGCACAAGTCGTCGCGGGCCGCGACAAGGTGACACTAGGCCGCACCCGATTGCGCCACGTGTCCGGTGAGTCACTCAAGCTAGACCAGTGACTGGCCAAACCTATACACGACATGCGTCGTCTCACGGGCCGCGAAGGTCTTAACCAAATCTCTCGCGGGGCGTGAGAGAATGTTCGACCAACCTATAAATGAAGGGCTTTGGCTCATTTGAACCCTCGTTCAGTTATTTTCTCTCTCAAAAGCCCCTATAATAGCAATAGTGTTGCTCGATGTAATACCCTTAAAAAGCAAAGCGCTGCCTCGTTGTAAGTATTATAACCCCCGGTTACGTATTAGTTACTCTGCCCGATTGATTTAGAGCTCCGTAACGCCTGTCAAGGCTCTTCCTGGCTCAGTCGTTGGAGTTCTGTCTCGAGGGTATAGCTAATGTAAATAGGGTTATCTTACTAACACGTGTGCATTGTTTAATTTAATAGATTATAAACAGGAAGTTACCAGAAAGCAGTAGTAGTATCTAAAACAGCAATGTGAGTACATTCATTTTTGTAAACCTTTTTATACAAACCTTAATTGTTTTAAATTATAATTAATAGTGATTAAGTCTATGTATTCTACAATTACTGTTGATATATTGGGGTTTTGTATACATTACTTGTTACTAATATTGTGAATAGTAACATGACCACAAGTCAGGATTGACATTACCGTGGGTGGTAATTTGGTAGATATAAACATTGTAATCGCCCTCAATACTGTTAAATGATAGAAGCTTGTTTTGATTAAATTGGGATGCACTCGCCAGTATTTCTTGCTAATAAAACTTTTTAAAATGTGTTTCAGGTAACAAAATGTGAAAGCCAAATAGAAGCCAGCTGGAGAGCACTAAAGGTTTGGAAAAGTGGCTATAAAAGTTACCTAAACAAGAAAAAAGTTTTATTTCAATAAATTAGGGTTTATCCCTATAAACATATTATAAATGGAAACTTGGGTTTTTCCCATGTATTTATTATTTATAAAAGTGTGGTATTTTACTCTGATAAACTATTTCCTAACTACGGTCATGATGTAAATTTCTGCTGCTAAATTAATAAACACCGCTACCACCCATCTGGATACCCGCGGCCGCCCGCTTCCGGGATAAGGGGTCGGGGGTTGCGACACCGTGGTTGTTTACGGTGGCTCAAGAAAGAAAGGAAAAGGGAGTGGTTTATATGTTTGGAAGTCATGGATGTCGAGGTTCAGTATTGGGCGGCAAACCTTGCAAAAAGGAAATCTTGCTGTAACTAATGAATGGTGTGAACTTTAATAGGTTAACACCAAAACAACTTCAGCCACAAGAGTCGGCAGCAAGACTTTTAGTCTTTTCATTTTCCCTTTTTTTCTTTTTGATTTGTGTGTGACATAATAGCTTTGGTATAATACATATTGTTAGGTTATTTAAACACGTAATTAATTATTAAAAGCATCAAGTGGTTAGGTTTCAAACAATAAAAAAACATTCTAAAGAGTTGTTACTGTCCGATTGCTGATCTTGGACAACTTATAACTTTTTTTTGTAGCACAAGTTGTTCATTTGTAAGGTAGAAAGGTGATACAATGTTATTTAATGTATAAACTAACATTCTTAGGTCTAAAATGCATATAAGACATGAATTTAAATGCTAAATAAGTATGTGAACATGATTGTCGTGTTGTAAGAAATAATGTGAAGTACGGAAATGTTTAAACAAGCATATGTAACATGTAATGAAGCGTTAGATAAATATAAATCTCGTATTACAATGATATGAATGAAATACGATTTTTTTAAGGGAAGCAAGTTTCCAAAAATAGGAATACAAGACTCGCTTGCTAAATAAGGAAGGTTACGAAAAAGCAGGGTGTTATAGTCTCCCCTCCTTTAGGAAATTTCGTCCCAAAATCTATTCGAGAAGAAGACTTTCAAAGTTATTTTGGCTAAAATAATGATTGACTAATATTGAGATTTTGAAGTCTTTGGAATGTGTTGAAATGTGTGAAACTCCGAAAAGTGAAAATGTTTGATTTGTAAACGTAACTTATTTACTAAGGTGATTTGATGTGTCAATCATAAGTAAAACGTGCAGGTGTGTATAGGCAATGTGAGTTTAAATAAGTTCGAATAACTTGAAATGGAGAGGTATTTTAAAATATGTCATCTTAAGAAAAAGTTTTCGTATCAAACGGTTTTGGAGGTAAAGGCCAACTAAGTATGTTCGCACATAAATAAAGAATAGAAAGATAGTTTTAACCACAAAATTACTTTAAACTTCGAATGTGTAAACGGATTTGTTCGTAACGAGGCTTGTATGAAGGACAACCGATAACAGGGAATAACGGAGGTAGGAGAGGGAATGATTGATCTAATAAACGAATGCAAGTATGAGAAGGGTAAGTGTATTGGACGAACGAAAGCAATGTGTTTGTGAGTTTTTAAGGTTTTGTATTGGGTCTAAAAGGTCTGCAAAAACACCAAATTTCTCATGGCACGTTTTATGAAAACTTGGCAACATAGTGAAAACACTTATATATAGAAAGTACCAGCGGCATATCCACCATGTTTTAACCATGTTACGTCGGTCTCGTATTCAGTGTCATGTTACGTTTCGTGTCTTACCATACGCAGTAGCACTCTATGGCTTTCATACGCCCATCACTATAATCCTGTATGCACCCGCGATTATATTAATTGTCGCATGATCCGCATAGCTTGTACTAATTGTGTATGAATCAGGGTATTCATAAATTTGAAAATAGGAATGTATACGTATAATAATGTCGTATATAAGCATGTTTATGTTTAAGTATGTATGGGACCCATGTAAGCGAATCCTTCGGATTCCACTCGCGTACGGCTACGAATGTATGAATCATGAGTATGAATGAAAGTATGAGCATAAGTGTAAGTTTAAGTATGAATACGCACGTGTGTATAAGCATGAACATAAAACGTATGAGTATGAATATGAATATGAGTATAAACATAAATTTATTGTCACGAATATCAGTATGAGTGTGGGTACGAATGATAAAGATTACGTATGTAGTATATATTGGAACATAACGAATTTAAGCGTATAAAAGCATTCAAAAGGTTGAGCATGTAAGTAAGAACGATATAAATGAAATTGTCGCGAGATATCGACTAAAACGTGTACGATCATATGCATGTGTAGTTGTTTGAGCAAAACGTTGAGTTTATCGAATCAAAATAGATCGAGTTTAACTTGGAAGGTAGAATCGAGTTTGTAAATGTAAAAGAATATAAATTACTTATTGGTTATGCATGATGTATTTTGTAAGGAACGGAAATGCTACTTTTGTTTTAAAAGAAGATTTATGTAAGTTGAAGATTGTCGGTCCCCATGAAGTCTTCTTGCCCACGTGTTTGGAAATTTGAATGTCGTATTGAAAAAGGTTTTCGGAAATAATTAGTTTGCATCATTTTAAGGGTCATGCATTGAATAAGAAATTTGAAATTTGGAGGTTTTTGTGAAAACGTTGATTCTTAAAAATAAATTTAGCATAATGAACTTAGTGATCGTTGAAAAGTGTTTTTAGTAAGAGGATTTACTGACTTTGAAAAGAGTTTTAGTAAAATGATCTTATGATATCTATGAGATCTTATAGGCATGTGAAGAAGGTTGGTTTGATTTTCGATTATGAACAAAAGTCCTTAGTACAATGATATAATGTGAGCGTGTTTTAGTGATTTCGTTAAGTATGAAATTTGTGGGCAAGATATTCAGTAGACCGATTAAGTTGATGAGTAGAATTTCGTCAAATTTTTGAAAATCGGGAAACAAAACGTTTATGGTATGACAGTATTTCGTGTATACGGTTTATGTGAAATAGATTATGGGGTAAGATTTACGTTTAATAAAACAATAAATTTCAATTTTGCATAAGTAGAGATTTTGATAGGTGAAAAATTACTTAGATATAAAACTTGATCGTGTTATATAATGAAGTCTCTTTTGAAAGAAAATTTTGGTAACGATCACCTTGGTAAGGGAATCACCCCTAACTCGCCGGTGAGGTCGTTTTAAGAAAAGAAGGAGTAGAGTTAGTCGTCAAGGTAAGGAAATCACTCCTATCTTGATGATATGTCTCCATTTTGTGGTTATAAGAAATGTAAATCTAGCTGGGTAACGTTTTTGAAATCATGCATGTAAATGATGTATAAATGTAAGAAAGATTTAGTATGATGTGTATATAAGAAAAACAGTCTCGAAAGAAATTTGAATTTTGAAAAGGGAGAATTGCATCATATAAGGTTGATAATAGTAAAACGTAGGTTCGATTAAAACCTGGATTGTTCCAAAACGTAACTTTGACTAAACCAAAGTGGTCGAAAATTATTTTAAATTTGAGAAACATGCTTTGGCCTAATAGGTGGAATACTCTCGTCGATATTTCAATTAACGGTATTCACCCTTTCAGTTACTACATGCTCCAAATCAATCAAAAATTCAAGACTTGGCGGGATTTTTGAAAATCAAGGAGTGGGACTAGTCAACAAGGTATAGGTTTCACCCTTAACTTGACGATTTCGTACCCTAAGTGTGGTTGGTACTCGTCGGGTCAAAATTTAATTTCGACGCTTTGATGAGGGTCCACTAGAATTTGAAATGGAAATTCTTCATCAAGGTGAGGATTTCACTCCTAACTTGGTCGTGAATTTCATGTAAAAAGTATAGATGGATTGAGAGCCATTCACCAAATTGTGGGTTTCACGCCTATTTTGGTGAAGTTGTCTCATTTGTGTATTACGAGTGGTTTCGAGTTTAGTATAAACGAGTAAATTTTTTAGGAAAGGCGTATGTTATGGAATTAATAAACAAGTATGAGCACTTAAAAAGGCATTTCAAGAATAACACATAAAGACGTTTCAAGAAATTAGCATGTGAAGCAAGTATGGTTGAATTTGGTGCTTAACTATAGACTAGGTCAAAAGCATGGTAATTTTCCTAATTCCCTATACTTATGGCTCTTATACCAATCTGTCACACCCCAACCGACGGTGGAAACATCGGAGGGAAACGAAATAGATTGCTCGAGACATCATAACACTAGTATTTGAGACAAGTATTTAAATAATGGATTCATTTCATTACTAAAAGTCATTTACATGGATTGAAATCAAATTCAACAACATGAAATACAAAAGTTACAATACAATAAGAATACAAAATTTAAATGTGTATCTAGGCATCCTACTATATTCCATGCATCATCAACATCATCTCAAAACCTGCAACATGTTTTAACAGCGTAGTTCAATACAAAAGTATTGGCGAGTATACAAGTTTGGTACGTAGTATTTAAGCATAAAAATGATAAGGAACAATCCACATGGCAAACCTAGTTATCAAGATTAACGTATAAACTGGCATGCGATTTACAAGTCAACCCTCTATTACGTAAGTATCAAAATGCATGAATGATATCATAACATGACCTCAAGAATACGGGCGGTGCGTTACTCCTATAGCGCTATACATGTTAAATGGAGGCTCGTATGAAGCTAATGACAAGTTCATCACATAAGAATCACCCAGAAAACACGAATCAAGCATAACAAATAGTAAGCATGTATTGGATTGTCTGCTTATATATTTGCATAAGAAATGTATACTAAGTGTGTTTTGTATATAAAACATGTTACACTCAAAAGTGTGAAAACGGTTAAATGGGTCAAGTATACTCACAGTTTTGTGTAGAGTTCCACGAAAACCGAGAGTGGAATTGACGAAGTCTTGAGATAAGTGGTTGCGCTTGTGATGCCTTGTAGAATAACGCACGATGAAAGGGTTTGGAAAACCAAACGAATGGGAACGTTTACCCTAAATATTAGAACACATAACACGATCTAGTTAAAAATCCTAAATTTTATGGTTTATGCGTTGAAGTTATGGGTCTCGTTTATTATTTTGAAAACATGATGCCTTAAAAATGAAACTTAATAAAACCACGCATATTTGTTTATACCTTACTTATTTATTTGCTATCATTTGTCCTCGTATAATTTCAAATGTCAAAAGTTATAGGTATTGTTTACCTTTTATATTATTTTAAAGATCCATTTAAACTTTGAATATATTTATTCCAAATTAATTTAATATATACATTATTGAAATTTAGAATTCGGAATAATATACGTATTGGATGTTCACTCACCAACAACTTTCGAAATCGGTCACCATCTTCATTGAAGCCAAATACAGTTTTCTTTTAAGAACCAAAATATTAACCCAGATGGATTAATCTTAAAGGTCATAAGTAAATAATATGGTTTCAATCAATTGAATTAGATAGAATAAAAAAAACTCTTAACAATAAACGAATTATATATAGGTGACGTGTCTTATAACTCATTTAAACTGCATTGCTTGTTTGTTTCATCTTCTTTAACATTAAACCGAAAATGACAAAACCCACTGTTATGGTTCTTAAGCATGATAGTTTTTATGATGAAAAGTGTGGTATAAACAGGAAAGAAAGAAATAATGGAGCGACTGAAAGTTAGAAGATACCGAAAACAAAGTGAATGAGCCTTCGGCGACGCTGCGAGTCCAGGCGACGACTTCGTCTCCGATGGTTACGGCGTCTTGCGGGTTTCTCCGGTGGTCGCAGGTGATATCGAAACAGGTTCGTGTTTGAAGAACCAAAGAATCGTGTTAAGGCCGAAGCCTGTAAACGAGGGTTTGGATCTTATAAGTGAGCTTGGAGAACAGTCCTGCAAAACAGAAAACCGTTAGGCTCGTCGCAGAGATGGGAGGGCCCCTCTGCGACCACCCTCCGGCGTGAGGATAAGTATTTGTAGAGAGAGAAAATAGAGAGAGAAAGTATGGACGAAGGTTCAGAAAATCGTACTTGGCTTTGTACTTGATGGGGTATTTATAGTAGTCAACTGAGATGATGTCATTCGTCTAGACGCACTTAAGTGGAGGTTCGCCTCCGAAGGTACTTGATGGGGAACAGACATATTTTAGATGTCCGTTTATGTAGGGTCCGGTTCGTCCCAAGTGTCATGTCCGGCTTCGGATATGTATCTTCAAGTCCCCTAGTTTGTTAAGTCTCGGTTGAGGCTTAGCAAAATGTCGTTTTAAGTTTGTCTTGTTCGGATGACGTGTCGCTGTTGGAGTGGTCAGGATTGAAGACGTGTCGTGTCTTGAATGGTGATGATGTGGCGTGGGTGACTTTTGTGACTCGACCGTCAGTCACCCACCTGTGACGGTTATAAACCCTTGTGTTGAAACTTGTGTTGAGGTGACGGTTCGATAAGACTGTCCTTAACCGACTTAAGACCTCTATAAATTTGCTTTTTACTTTTTCACTTTTACCTTTTTCCCTCTTGTTTTCTTCTCTTCCCCTGTTATCCTCTTAAATCTCTTCTTCTTCTTCAAAGGTGCGTCCTTTTTCACTTCTTTTATTTTATGAAATGGCTCCTGGTAAGGACAACTTGTCCGATAGTGTGAGTGTTCTCACACAACGTCAGTTAGATAAGTTTGTTAGTGAGTACAGGATTCCTCTGGACTTGAATCCGGTCCTGCCTTCAAAAAACGAAATCATTTACCCTTTCTGTCAAGGGAAATTTCCCTTCTATACTCGCGTCTGTAATTTCGCGATCTATAGGGTCTCGTTTTCTCGTTTATTGATTAGGGTTCTCCAGTTTTTTAGGGTTCATATTAGTCAGGTTAACCCATTCGGTCTTAGCCGTATAAGTCACTTTGAAATTTCTTGTCGGGCCCTGAATCGGAGACCGGACCTAAATGTTTTCCGATATTTTTACGAGTTTATCACGGCCGGAGATTGGTATACCTTTGCACACCGGAAGGGTATACCTTCCCCATCATCCGGCGAACGGTCTAGCTTGAAAATTTGGAAAGATAATTTTTTCTGGCTGGACGATCGTTGTCTTCTGGAGGATATGAGGTGGCGTTTCAAGGACCAGACGATGTCCTTTGATCTGGGCGAAAACTTCGTTTTTGACCAAGAGCTTGCCCGTGCCCTAATCGAGCATAAGTCCCCAATCTGTCCCCTTCCCGAGCATTTCCTTTGGTTAAGTCGAGTCAGTTTTTCCTAGGCCCAAGGGGATATGGATTGGCCGATTATTCGCCGAAAGCGTGATCGTAAGTTCCGGCCTTTTGCATCCCCTTCGGCACTATTACTTTATTACTTTACTGACTTCTTTTTAATTTCGAAAATGTAGGTGCCATAATGTCTCTTCTGGATGCTCTGAAGGTTCCAAGCATGGATGTTTTTTATTTAGACTTTGCGGATCAAGGCGAGGATGAGGTTACTCTTATGAAGCAAGTGGCTTCTTCGGCTCAGGAGGTTCATCCGGTGATTCCTCAGAATGTTTCTGAACAACCTGTTGCGGAGGCCGCTCCTTCCATCCCTTTGGGTACTCATGATCAAGCTACCGTGGAGGCTACTTCTTCTATTCCGATACCTTTAAAGGATGCTGGTGGTTCGTCCGGATCACAGGCTGGTAAGAAATCTATTTTTGACGACGTGGATAGTGACCCGGAGGTTCGCAGTTTAGATGAAGCCCTTCAATACCGCCCTTCTTCTGCTTCTTTGAAAAGTAAGGGTGTTATGCCGGATGTAGATCTGAAGGCTCGCTCTCGTAATAGGAAGAATGAACTGATCCAGATTCGTTCTACCGATCCTCTTCCATTGTCGAAGTCAAAGAAAACAAAGAAAGATTCTCACTCTGAGGGCAATGTGATGGAAAACCTGGACGAGCATCTTACCGGAGGCAAGTTTTCAAGGGAGGAGGCTGCTTTGGCTCGATCAAAACCAACTCCTGTGTATTCAAGTGGTTTTATTCCGGACAGTGAAGTAGAGAGTATGGAGATAGAAAATCCGGAGGGTACTGATAAGGGAAAAGCTCATGGTGGTCCGAAGGTGGTGACCTTTTCAGGTACTTTCTTGGACTCATCCTTGGGTCCGGACTGTCTTTTAGAAGATGAGGAAGATCAAGTGTCTTCACTTCCTTCATCTTGGTTCGGACCTGAGTTGATGTCCTTTTTTCGTTATGCAGATACTTTCTCGGACGAGATGGAGATTGATCCGGCGACGGCCGATGAGAAGTTTATTCCGGATTGGGATATCCGGAATAAAGACACGGTGATGGACGAGCTTGTTGCAAGAACCATGCTTTTTAATATTAATACTTCGTTGGATCATGCCAGGAGCCGGAAGATGAAGAACCAAGATCTGGCTGCGGCTGTTCTGATTAATCAGGCTCAATCAAATGTTTTTGTAACAGAGGTTTACCGGAGGTGGATAGAGGCGGAATCAGTGAGAGAAAATTTCGAAAAAGAAAACCGCTCTCTGAAGCGGAAGGCTTTAAAATCTCCGGACATGGAGAAGAAAGTTGCTCAGCTTACTCTTGACCTTCAGTCCCAACAAGAGAAAGTCAAATTACTTACTACACAGACTCAGTCCTCTCAAGCGGCTGCAGCTTCGGCAGCTGAAGATAGGGACAAGATATCCACGGATTTTAAAAAATTCTCCGAATCGATGAGGAAGAAAGACGAGGAGCATAAGGCTGTTTTGGCGAAGATGGAAGAAGCTTTTAACAATGCTCGTCTTGCTTATGAGAGCATGATGGCCGGTACGTTCTTTGATTGGTTTAGTTGCTTTTTATGTTATCTGTTTTTCTTTCTAACACTTTTTCCAGAGCGGGATACACTTAAATCAGGGGAGGCCGATTTAAAGGACCGGATTGAAGAGATGAAAGGACGTGAAGAAGATATTGAGGTAGAGAAAGCAGCTTTAAAAGCTAAAGTGGAGGAACTTCAGGCGACCAAAACGTGGATGCTTTCGGGGGGGTGCAAGACTTCTTGCTAAAAATATTCATAAAGGCCCGGAGATGACTGCAGCCGTAGCCGCAGTTAATAATGCAATGAGCTCCGTGGGTGTTAATTCCGGTGTTCACAACGGTTATCTTCATGCCTTGAAGAAGAAGACACCTTATGCCGAAGTGCCGATGCTAAACCGTAATGCGGCGGAGGAGCTAAATGCCTCGGTTGCTTGTTTTGATACCCTTAAGTTTCCGGTGGTGGAAGACCTTCCGAAACTCATCCACGAGCCACTCTCCAAGATTAAAGATGCTATTCTTTTTGCAAGTGGGGAGTCTCTGAAGGAATGAGGTGGACATGCCCGGCTCCTTGGGGTATGCACCTTGGGAGTTTTCAGTTTGTTTAACTTTTTTAGAGGGTGGACATGTCCGGTAGTTTGGGATATGCACCCTGTTTTAGGATTTTTGGAACGAATGTAATGATGTTCTTACCAGCGTTTGACAATTATCCTTTGTAAATGGTTTTGTATTTTCCGGTTTATACAAGTCCGGTCAATTTTTGATGTAATCACTTGCTTGTACATGCGTCCATGTTTTTTGTGTTTTACATTTCATGTTTCTTAGAACGTTCATTTTAAAGCACGGATCCGATTTGTATTGTTTTATTAGGATAATTTCTGAGTGAAGGAAAAATACGAACGGAACCAGTTCATACTTACCTTTTAGGGTTAGTATCCCTAGTTCGGCCGAAGATGTTCTTGTGTTGCAACTTTATTGATAGAAAAAATTAGTTTATTTTTCTAATCCGGAGTTAAATTTCTCCGGTTAACATATGGTAAAAACATTTTAAATAATCCGTGGGTAAAACCCTCCACGGTTCTTGGAACTATAAATCGTTCGGTGCGGGAAAAAACCATCCGCGTTACAGGGAAAGAACAAAGAGTGACGAAGGCCGTAGCTTCTGTATTACAATCTTATTTTTAAAATAGGAAAAAACTTTTTAAAGAAAACACTTCTTTAGGTGCGCTCCATTCCATGTACGCGGGACGAGGGTCCCGTCCATTTTCTTGAGCGTATATGCACCGTCCCTTCCTGCGGTGTTGATTAGATAGGGACCCTCCCACTTCGGAGCCAGTTTTCCGGTGCCTTCAACCAAACTTGCTTCATTGCTCCGCATGACATAGTCTCCGACCTTAAACCGGACCTCCTTTACTTTGGAGTTGTAGTGTTTTTCCAACTCTTTTTTATACTTTGCTTCCCGGATGGCCGCAAGTTCTCTCCTTTCTTCGACCAAATCAAGGTTTAGGCGGAGTTCTTGTTCATTCTCTTCTTGGCTGTGTTGCATGCGAGGTGTGGGTATCCCAACTTCAGCGGGAATGATCGCTTCGGTACCGTATGTCAAGCTGAAGGGAGTTTCCCTATTGCTTGTCTTCGGCATCGTCCGGTGAGCCCACAGGACGTGCGGGAGTTCATCCGCCCATGAAACGCCTTCCTTCCCCAGGCGCTTTTTGATGTCTTCCAAAGTGCTGCGGTTGGCTCTTTCTACCTGCCCATTAGCCTGGGGATGGGCAACTGAAGCAAAGTTTTGCTCAATGTGCATTCTTTGGCACCATGTCTTGAACGGTTTTTCCGCGAACTGCTTCCCATTGTCGCTTACTATACAAAGTGGCATCCCGTATCTGCATACTATGTTTTCCCATACAAACCTCAACACCTGATCCCCGGTGATTGTTCGGAGTGGTTTGGCTTCGATCCATTTGGTAAAGTAATCAATAGCAACCAACAGGAATCTCACTCCTCCGGTGGATACTGGGAAAGGACCAACGATGTCGATTCCCCACTTTTGAAATGGCCACGCCGAAGTTACGGGGACGAGGTTATTTTTTGCTCGGTGGCTGATGGAGGCGTGCCGTTGGCAATCTTCACATGCTTGCAACTCATTAATAGCACTTTGGTGCATTCCCGGCCAGAAATAGCCAGCGTTCATAGCCTTGGCTACGACCATCCTCGGCCCAGAGTGGATGCCGCATATTCCCAAGTGGATTTCTCTTATGACATAGCTGGCTTCGTCCGGTGTTAAGCATTTCAAAAGCGGACCTAAGAAGGTCTTGCGGTAAAGTTGCCCATCGTGAACTTGATACTGCAACGCTTTTACCTTTAGCTTCCGGGCCTGAGCTTTGTCTTCTGGGAGCGTCCCTTCTTTCAAGTAATCCAATATCGGAGTCATCCAAGATTTTTCCAGTATGGAGACTGACATGACCAACCCTGTCTGTTGAATGGCCGGAGCTTGCAAGGTTTCGACTAAAACTTCTTTGGATAAGTGACAGAATGCTACGGATGCGAGCTTGCTTATGGCATCGGCCTTTTTGTTCTTACTCCGTGGTATGTGTACTATTTTGCAAGAGTCGAAAGAGGAAATTAGACTGTTAACTTGCTGGAGATACCGAACCATGTTATCTTCTCGTGCCTCGTACTCTCCGCTGACTTGATTAGCTACTAATAACGAATCAACATGTGCTAGTACGGAGGTTGCACCGGCCTTAGCTGCGGTTTGGAGTCCTGCAAGGAGAGCCTCATATTCTACCTCATTGTTTGAAGTTTTAAATTCAAACCGCAGAGCATAAGTGTATTCTATCCCTTCTGGATCTATTAGAATTAATCCGGCTCCCGATCCTTCTTTGCTGGAGGCTCCATCCGTATATAAGTTCCATACCCTTGGTATGGCGGACTTTTCTGTGGTGCTTTCTCCGATTGGTACCTCCGTAAGGAAATCTGCCACAGCTTGGCCTTTCACCGGACCTCTGGTTCGATAGGTGATATCGAAAGCGCTGAGTTCAATCGCCCACTTGGTTAAGCGTCCGGAAACCTCCGGCTTTCTTAAGATTTGTTGGATCTGAAGATCAGTCTGTACTTCTATATTGAAGGCCTGAAAATACCTTCGGAGGCGCCTGGAAGCGTGTACTAATGCGAGCGCCAACTTCTCTATCATCGGGTACCGAGTTTCATAATCTTTCAAAATGCGGCTTACGTAGTAGACCGGAATTTGTGCTTGATTCCGGTGCACCACAAGTACTGCACTTATAGCGAAATGAGAGGCGGAGAGATAAACCGTGACGGTTTCTCCGGTAACTGGAGCTGTTAGGGTGGGTAAAGACCCAAGACAAACTTTCAACTCTTGAAACGCCGAATCGGCTTCCGGCGTCCATTCTATCTGACCTTTTCCCGTTCGTTTTTTCAACACATTCATGAAGGGAATAGTACGATCAGCCGCTTTTGAGACAAAACGATGGAGAGCTACCAGTTTACCGTTTAACGATTGAATTTCTTTAACCGTTTTAGGAGGCTGCATGGAGATTACCGCCTTAATTTTATCCGGATGTGCCTGTATTCCAGACTGTGTTATCCATACGCCGAGAAATTTTCCTTCTTCTAAACCGAACGAACATTTTTTGGGATTAAGTTTGAGATTGATACTCCGAAGCCTGGTGAAGGTTTCGAGTATGTCATCGATCATGTTATCTTCGGCCTGACTTTTCATGACCAGGTCATCCACATAAATTTCCAAGTTCCTTCCGATCTAGTCTTGAATGCCTTATCCATCAGCCTCTGGTACGTAGCTCCGGCGTTTTTCAACCCAAACGGCATTTTGGTATAACAAAAAAGCCCTTCATTGGTTACGAACGTTGTCTTATCTTCGTCCTCTAAAGCCATCTGTATCTGATGATAGCCTTTATATGCGTCCAAGAAGCACTTAAGACGAAAGCTGGAAAGAGAGTCAATCTTTAGATCGATCTCCGGCTCTGGATAATAATCCTTCGGACATGCGTTGTTTAAATCGGAAAAGTCTACGCACATTCTCCAAGTTTTATCTTTCTTGGTGACCATCACCGGGTTAGAGACCCAGGTCTGGTAACGTACCTCCCTGATGATTCCGGCACTTAACAACTTTCGTACATCCTCGGAGATGGCTTTGTTACGGGCTGGAGCCATGTTTCTTTTTCTTTGAGCTACTGGTTTTGCTGAATGCGACACTTTTAATTTATGTTCGGCCAAACATCGAGGAACTCCAATCATGTCAGAGGTTTGCCAGGCAAATACATCGAGTGAATTAGACAAGAGCTTCCACAGCTTCTTTTTGGTTCGTTCGGGAAGTTGAGCCCCAACTGCAATTTTCTGTTCGGGAAAATGTGGGTGTATGGCCCATTCTTCTGTAAGAAGATTCGGAGTTTGAACATTACAACCGCTTTGTCGTATTTCTGCTACACAAAATGTTAACTCGGAGTGTAAAGTTGCCACTCCTGCTTCGGTGGGGAATTTTAACGATCCATGAATGGTAGAACTGATGATACCGAAGGCGCACATACCGGGCCTCCCTAGTATAACGTTGTGAACGGACCTTGCTTCCACCACCAGATACGTCAAGTTAACAGTTCGGACCAGTCTTCCTTCTCCCAACGTTGTTGGTAAAGTGATTTGCCCAATAGGCTGCACCACTTCTCCGGAAAAACTGACCAACGACATTGAGACTCGTATTAATTTTGCTTTGGTCTGCGGAGCTAACTGCTGGAAACATTGTTGATACATGATTTCGGTGGCACTTCCGCTGTCCACATAAATCCTCCGGACCTTGTGACCTGCTATGATCGCAGACACTATGATTGGTTCGTCCTTGATTTCTTCAAGATTAATAGGAGGGAAAGCGATGGGTTGCTGCATCCAAGCGGCCATATGGTGACTGGACCGCTTGATGCCCTGGTTATCTACTTTCCTGATCATACAAATTGCCGGTTGATTGTTCGGATTATCCCCCGAATTTCCCGAAGATTTTCCTTCCTTTACTTCTTTTACTAGATGCGACAGTTTACCGGACCGTACTGCTTTTTCTATTTCTTGCTTTAGGGACCAGCAATCGTCTGTATTGTGACCTCGAGCATGATGGTAATCACAATATTTCTTGGAGTTCTTATCACCTGGATTTCGGAGTTTTGGTGGGACAGGGAAGCTTGCCCCTTCTGCACTGAGAATTTCACTGGGAGTTTTGGAAAGGTCCGATAGATTGTAGAACCTCGATCCGGAGCTTCTTCCGCGTGGAGGTCTGTCGTTCCTGCTGTAAGGGTGTGGTCGCCCCCTACTCCCGGATGGAGTTTTATCAAACACCGACCCACCATTTTTCTTCCAGGAAGATATCTTATGATCTGACTCCGAAGCTGGGTTACATGCGTTTTTTCCTCGAGCGAAAGCTCTGGCTCGCTCCATGAGTACTTCCATTGTCTTCGGAAGATTTTCGTGCAGCTTTTCAACTAACTGGTTGTTCCGGACACCATGACAGAAACCGGATATCCTTAACTGGTCAACTACCCCACTGATCTGCATACTTTCCCGGTTGAACCGGTCAATGAAACTATCCAAAGATTCCCCATCCTTTCTCCGGATGTTATGAACTTCAGCGATTTCTTTCGAATAGTGCATTTGTTGGCTAAAATTCTGGAGAAATAATCTTCGGAACTCTTCGAAATCATTGATCTCTCCTTCATTCAACGCATCAAACCACACCCGGGCGGCCCCGGTTAGCGTTTGCGCGAACATGAAACACCACGCCGGCATCGGCCATTGTTCTACTCATGCGACTCCGTCAAAGTCGAATATATGATCATCTGGATCAGTCGTACCATCATACTTTTTTACTGTAGTTGGCATTTTGAGCTTCTGAGGTAGTTTGGCGTGTGTGATGCGGGCGCTGAATTTGGACTTAGCAGTCATGGAAACTAGGTGATATGGCTTGGTGAGCTCCGGATCGTTAATTATTTCCATTTGTGTTTCATTTCGTACTGCCATTGCTGGAGATGGTCCGGAAGAACCCTGCACGTATCCACTATAAGTTTCCGAGGTAACAACTGTGGAGAAAGTAGGAGGGGTGAACATTGTAGGACCCACAGTCCTTACCGGAGTTTCTTCCTGAAATAGCCTGGTTCGTAAACCGAGGATTTGTTCATCTCTAGCCTGCTGTGCTTTCAATCTTCGTAGAAGACTTGCATTTTTAGTGAGAAATTCCGCGTCAAACTCTGACGTTTGCAAAGTAGGAAGTAAAATAAATGGCAAAGTTGTTCCTGGTCCCGAGCTTAGAGGAGCCGAGATTGCGGAATCAGTGCTTGCTGGTGCTGTAGTTTGTGTACTAACAGCCATGGATCCCAGATTCGCAGAACCTGAGGCCGCCATTTGTCAGTTCTTTGCTCAAGAAATTCACCAGAGTGAAGGACTAAGAGCTTTGAGATCAGATGGCGCCAATTGAAGAACCAAAGAATCGTGTTAAGGCCGAAGCCTGTAAACGAGGGTTTGGATCTTATAAGTGAGCTTGGAGAACAGTCCTGCAAAATAGAAAACCGTTAGGCTCGTCACAGAGATGGGAGGGCCCCTCTGCGACCACCCTCCGGCGTGAGGATAGGTATTTGTAGAGAGAGAAAATAGAGAGAGAAAGTATGGACGAAGGTTCAGAAAATCGTACTTAGCTTTGTACTTGATGGGGTATTTATAGTAGTCAACTGAGATGATGTCATTCATCCAGACGCACTTAAGTGGAGGTTCGCCTCCGGAGGTACTTAATGGGGAACGGACATATTTTAGATGTCTGTTTATGTAGGGTCTGGTTTGTCCCAAGTGTCATGTCCGGCTTCGGATATCTATCTTCAGTGTTAATCGCGATTGTCGTTACTCGAGACAGAAACAAAATGAAATAAAAAAAGAGGTAGACAGAGGGTATACCGAACAAGGCGAGTCGCGTTCCGTTGTAAACTCCGGCAAATGCTCCGAGTCCCAGCGTGTTTGTATCACCTTCTTCATTAAAGGAAACAAACTGCTTGTTATGAAACCCACAATTTTAGTTGTTTGAACTTTATTAAAAAAGATATGTGTCATCGAAGAACAAAAAAACAAGAAGTTATACCGAAACATTAAGCTTCGAACGTCTTCGACAATGCCTCCAATCAGGGCCGGCTCAACCATTTTAGAGGCCTAAAGCTAACTTGTAAAATGTGGCCTTTTTCGAATTTCATTTACAATAAACTCTACAAAGAAAATGATTTCATATACCAAAATTTTAGTCATTAATATTGATTATTTTCTTCTCCATCCATGCATAAAGTGTATACTACAATGATTACCTCTGTGTTTGCAACTACCTGATAAACCGTGTAATTACTTGGCACTTTTTTTTTTGAAAAGTAAAAAAATTACTTGGCACTTGATTAAAAGAATACTTAACAAAATCTAAGCAACACCCAGATTGATTGTCTAAGAAAAGAATGTAATTACTAAACGTACCTCATGCAACTCAAACCTCTTGGCAAAGCTATTCTCCGTAAAGGAATATATCAAGCGAACAAAAACTAACATGTACAAGAATTCAAATTTACCTAAGAAGTTGTTGCAGGTTTAAAGTTGTCAAACACCAAAACAAACCTTTTCATCACAAAATTAATATTAAAAAGATAAAAAAAAAAAAGAACAATGTCAATAAAAAATAGACATATGTTCTACCAGCAAATTTCCAGGATTTAACTTTGAGTTTTCCTTGAACAAAAACAACATAAGCTGCAAGCCTGCAATAACTACTTACCCGCATCAGTTTTATAAAGCAATTTTTTTTTGCAATAAATGTATCACATAAACTAGAATAAACACAAATCTAAATTATCACAAGAACTGAAAGGTCGCTCATTATGATTCATGGTTATCCACATATATTTAAATCTGATAATTATTGCTGTTGTTACTCTGACTCCCATGGCCAATCAATATTAACATCTAAATATATATAAAAAAGATTAAAACTAGAGGCCCTTGGAAGTGGAGGCCTAAAGCCCTAGCTTCACTTTACTCCCTCTAAGGCCGGCTCTGCCTCCAATCTCCGGCAAGGATGCAGGCAGGTTCCGAACATCTAACAGTGAATGATCTAACACTAGAGGGCATTTTGGCCGTAGCGACTCCTGGTTATCCGACTTCAAAATGAGGCGAGTTCCGTAGGTTCCGTCGACATGTTTGCGGTCGTCTCCGGCGATGAACTTGTAGTTCCGGCGACTTGTTATCAAAACAGGGAGATGAGAGAGGAACAATGTGGTGTCCGAACATATTTGTGAGTGGTGGTGGTTGCCGTGGTTGTTTGCGGCGGTTCAAGAAAGAAAGGAGAAGGGAGTGCTTTATATGTTTGGAAGCCATAGATATCAAGGTTCAGTATTGGGCGGCAAACCTTTCAAAAAGGAAATCTTGCCATAACTAATAAATGGTGTGAACTTTAATAAGTTAACACCAAAACAACTTCAGCCACAAGAGTCGGCCGCAAGACAGTTTAGTCTTTTCATTTCCCCCTTTTTTTTATTTGTGTGTGACATAATAGCTTTGGTATAATACATATTGTTAGGTTATTTAAACACACAATTAATTATTAAAAGCATCAAGTGGTTAGGTTTCAAACAATAAAAAAAACATTCTAAAGAGTTGTTGCAGTCCAATCGTTGATCTTGGATAACTTATAACTTTTTTTGTAGCATAAGATGTTCATTTGTAAGGTAGAAAGATGTTACAATGTTATTTAATGTATAAACTAACATTCTTATGTCTAAAATGCATATAAGACATGAATTTAAATGCTAAATAACTATGTGAACATGATTGTCGTGTTGTAAGAAATAATGTGAAGTATGGAAATGTTTAAACAAGCATATGTAACATGTAATGAATCGTTAGATAAATATAAGTCCCGTACTACAATGATACGAACAAAATACGATTTTTAAAGGAAGCAAGTTTCCAAAAATAGGAATACAAGACTCGCTTGCTAAATAAGGAAGGTTACGAAAAAGCAGGGCGTACATTCGAGTCTGTGTGATAGGGGTTTCTCATTGAGGGTTTAAATTGGGGATCTGTTGTGCGAGGGGGCACTCTACCGCGAACCCGGTTAAGACAATGTATGCTAGACCTCTCGACATTCGCGAGTAATTCATACCTTTAAAAAACAGATGCATGTAAACTTTATAGTAAAATCGTAAACCCTAGCAAAACTTGAAATCATAAATTGCTTTCCCTTCAGAGATACTTTTCTCTTGTATTTAAACCCCAATTAAAGTGATCGAAGAACATACATATATGTAAATTTCATATGAAAACCATAAACCCTAACAAGATTTGAAATCAAAAACCCCTTGTCTCGTATACATGTTTTTCTCCAGTACCTGAACCCAAATAAAATTGTTGGAAGAAGACACATGTACACAAATTTCATAGTAAAGTGATAAACCATAGAAATCATACTATTCACCCACCTTTAGGAAAGACATTTTACTCATTTTTCGAATCTACTTAAATATGATTGAAGAAGGAAGACGAGGTGAATGCGGAAACCAATGGTTATTCTGAGTTTTTTTCTTATAATTTGCTTCAACAAATGTAAAGTAAAAGAAAAATGGGTGTATCAAGTTTTTAAAAAGGGATTTGATGGCTAACGGTATTGAGAAGATTAAAAAGACCCAATATAACACCTTAGGCGAATCTCGCATCGACTGTGGGCATGAGAGATCCTTGGTTCATAAGGAATACCCCGCATCTTAAATCACTAATGCGTTTTAGGCGCATTGGCTATGGAGCAACTGAAAACTCTCAGTTAAGCATACTCAGGTGGTGGCAGTACTATGATGGGTAACCTTTTGGGACGTCTCAACCGAGATAACCAAAAACAAATCCGTAAGTTCCTGGATGGGCAACCCATCCGTAAGTTCCTGGAAGCCACTCCTGTGTCGTTCGGGGGATGGTGGGCAAACCTCATTGAGGATGATTAGACCATAAGGGGTGATTATAATGATACAGAGAACATTAAAGACCCATGGTAACACCCTAGGCAAATCTCACATCGACCGTGACCATGAGAGATTCTTGGTTCATAAAGAATGTCTGATGTTACATGCATAATTGATGTGATTGACTAACATGAGTTGATGTAACAAACCTTGACAAACACCACAAAGAATCATAACCGAGGCTCCAAACACGTACAGCGAGAACCAGCACAAGAAACGAGGAAAATCCAGATTTTTACCTCGTCGCGCTACGCGACGATGTCAGCATATGCTGGTCGGGTAACGCGACCCCCTTATATTCGAGGGGACACTTGGTAGCCACCTGTCACACCCTGACTTTTGCGGAAGCTTGATTTGGTGTGACTTGCTTAATATCATTGCATTCAACCATAACAAACAACTATATGATAAATCCAAGATGTTCATCCATTGATTAAGTTTTAAGACATTACAACAGCATTGTTTTAGAATCCAAATACTGACTTCAAATCTGAATTACAAACCACGCAATTTTGTTTTAGAGTTCCATAAAGACTTCTCAAAAGATACTAATGAAAACTTGGCTTTTGAATATGCATCCTATCTAGGATAGGGTACATACTCCCAAACCATACGACACTAGATGACATCTTTTATTCCCAACAACACTTGAAAACTTCAACGTCCGCCAGATCCATACTTAATTTCCTGAAATACATGTAGTTTGAAAACATCAACAAAAGTTGAGCGAGTTCATGTGTGTGTTTGTGAATAAACCTTTGAAACATTTGTAAGTATGTTTGTATGTACTTGAAATCCCGGTATGAAAGTAACAAGGAAACAGATCAATTAATGTGTAGCTAATACATTAATATATGTGACATGGTACAGGAAGACTCAAACCTAGCAGACTTTGTCAATAAGACATAGTCACCACATGGTCCACTCGATCGACTCATGGGTGGGCTCGCTACACCCAAATAGATCTATCACTCAAGTCTCTCAGTCCTACAACGAGGATTAGTGGTCTTAAGAGTGCGCCTACCAATTCACATGGTCTACTGTACTTTCCAAAGCTAACCATACCAATTGTAATTGTTTGTAATCATTTTGTAACATGTACTTCACCCCCGAAGTTATAAAACTGAAAACAGTTAAAAGAAAAGGGGGACATGAACTCACAGTTTTGCGTTCCTTGTATCCAATGTAACTCAAAGCTTCTTCTAGAACGCACGACTACCTACATGCGTACTACGGTCCATTAGCAGATTGGGTCGTGCCATAATTTAGTATTAGTTAGTGTTTTTGAGTTACGTTCTTTGTATCTTCAACATTATCCCATGTTATAAATTATTTGTTAAAATAATAAATATTTTAACTTAAATTATATTTATTAAATTTTGGGATAATAGTTAAAACAATATATTTACTTGACATTTTCCACGTAATTATACATGTATTTCCTTCCCAATGATGGGTGTATTCGTATTCTTGTATTTGTATATTTTTGCCATGTATTGGGGTCGTATTCCGGTGTGTATTTATGCGTATGAGAATAAGTATTTTTATTGTATTCATTAAGTATTCCTATACTTAATTTCGTATTAATTTTTCCAGAATATTATCTTTAATAAAAGTCCACCTATATATATTTCCAAAATATATATTGTAATAAATATTATTTAGAAAAATTATTTATAATTTTTCTTTTGGCAAAATTATTTGTATTTTCTGATAAGTTTCAAAAATAATATATTTTCATATCTAACTTGGAAAATATATATAAACTCATTTTTCTCCAGAAATGTTATACTTCGTATTTATTCGAGAAAATATATCTTTCACCTCAAAAATATTGTATTTCGTGTTTGTGTAAGAAAATATATATTTCTTGAAAATAATATACCTTCTAAAAATTTCAAGAAAAGTATATATTTTATTTGCCCAAAGATAATACATTTCCTTCTTGTCAAAAGTTATGAAATATTTTGTAGTAATCATGAAAATCTCATTTTCATTCCCGTGATGTTCAAAATATTATTTACCAAAATATACACATGAATAATATTTTCGGAATATTTTGTGAGTTATATTCCTTGGTTCGGTTTCACCAACATTTTGTGTATTCTTTGTATATTTATTCCTTGGGATTTTAGGTAATATTTTGGATTGTAATTTCTTGGTATTATGATGAGTTATATTATTTCAAGTCCTAAAATAATATAACTAATACACATAATATACAAACAATCACACACATGGTGTCTTCAAAATACATATTTCCCTAAATACATACTTAGTCACTTTTATTTATGAAAACCAACCACCAATATTTATATTTTTGTAACAAAATTTATGGCAAACTTTATGTGAAAGATTCCTGGTTTAAAATACACTTGTAAATATTTGTTTAGAAATATTTTTCTAAGTGTTTATATTTTTAGAAAAATTTTCCATAGTTTCCCCTAAAAATGGAGGTTTCCATGCTTTCAAGCATATCATTTTCTTTTGTAAAAATCATATCAATCAATCCATAAACAATAATAAACAACCTTTACATACCAATTTTGCCAAAAACAAGTATAATCTACTATTTCATGAACTTGAATATTTGTTAAAATTTGTAGTAACTTACTAGTGCTCTTAGTAAGCCTTGTTACCATCTAAAGTGTGATTAGTTCTTCAAAAACTTCATTTTTAAAGAAGTTTGATCTTTACAACTTATGATCATGTTTTCTAAAAATGTTTCTTTATGAATTCATCTTGTTACACAAGTGTTTCTACACTTGTTTAACCACCAAAAATAAGGTTTGTTTATGTAAGAACCAAGATTTAGAAAAACTTATATTTTTAACTTGGTTTCTTTAGAAATCATCCATGAAATTTCTAGATCTACAAGTATCACAACTTACTTGGATCATTATTTTTCAAGAAATCATTGTATTCTTTCAAGTTCATGCTTATCATGAGGATGATCCATTAACTTTCATCAAGTTCATCCTCTCATCTTGCTAGATTATGTTTTTAATCATGATCTAGCAAGATCATATGATGATCAACATCATTTTCACAAACAATCAACAATCATCAAGCATAACAACTCATATTTATCAAGTTTTCTTCATCTTTTAAGCTTATGTTCAAGTTTACTTCTTGTGATTCTTAGTGTTCTTCAAGATCAACATTATGTATTATCTTTTAACCACTTGAAATAGATGTAAAATGGAAAGATCATGGTTCTTACCAGTAGCTCAAGGCTAGGGATGATCAAGAGGAGAAAATAAGTGGATAAAAGTAAATGAGAGAGGTCCTTGATTACACGCTTAAAGTCCACAGTTAAAACAACCTTGAGCACGCTTTTGTTTGTCACTCGTCCTGCCTTGATAGTCGTTGTTGTCGTTGTTTCCTTCGTGATTCTCACTACCATCTTGGCCTCCATTTCCACATTCGGTACCTTGCCTACAAGTCTCCTTGACGTGCCCCCTCTTGCCACAGTTATCACATTTTCCACATTTACATCGCCCGACATGATAACGAAGATAATTATCGTACTTAGGTAGGATACCCATGTACTATTTTCACTTTTTGGCCTTCTTCTTGTTACTCGCCCGAGTACCCTTCTTGAAATTCGCGAACTTCTTCTTGTTTTCTCTAGATGGCTCCACATGAGCCTCCTTATTCTCCTTCGAGGTGGAAAATTTTCCCAGTCTAACCGCTTCTTCAGTGAGCACCACACTTAAGTCGATAGCATCGCTAATCGTCGGAGGTTTAGATGTTGTCACCATGCTTAGAATCGGAGGTGCCAATCCCCAGATGAAGCGTTCGATTCTCTTAAACTCTGGTTCCACCAGACGTGGAGCAACTTGTGATAAATCATGAAATCTCTGCACATACTCGGCTATCTTTGGACCTTCCATTTTCAAGTTCCAGAATTCAGTTTCCAACTTCTGGACTTCTGCCCTCGAGCAATATCTCTTTCGCATCAACTCTTTCATTTCGTCCCATGTCAAAGCATACGCATCAGTCTCGCCCAATGTCTGAACCTGAAGGTTCCACCATGACAGAGCCCCATCTAGAAGCAGTCCAGATATGTACATGACCTGATGCTCTGGGGCGCATTTGCTCAACCGCAAAACAGAATCCGTCTTCTCAACCTAGCGCACAAAGGCTACGGCACCTCCAGTGTCGTCGAAATCTCGGGGCTTGCAGCTCAAGAACTGCTTGTAGGTGCAGTCTGCGACATAAGCAACATCATTCACATAAGGCATTAGCAATGCACACTTGGAAATGTCCGAACGTTTTGCAAGGTGTCTTAAGTGACTATACATTACCGTTGGGTGGGTTATTTCCTTAGGTACCTCCGCTGCGTTTGGAGCGAAGGGCCTCGTGCTGTGCAATGGCCTGTGAGATGCGCTCTTGTAATTCCGCCTCTGTCATCGGCAGAGGGTTGTTGGTATCAGTGTTCCTTTGAATCGACATCTTCTAAGAAGGAGATCGGTTAGGTCAGGTCTTATTAAGGACACGGGCACATAAGCCATAACTATCTGCAGGAATAGTGAGGACATGAACAAAGTGTTGAACTTAATACGGGCACATAAGCCATAACTATCTGCAGGAATAGTGAGGTCTTATTAAGGACACGGGCACATAAGCCATAATTATCTGTCGATGACTAACTTAATACATGATAGATAGCACTACAAAGAAACATGATTTACACTTATGACGCTTCGCTAATCAAATAGTTAACGACGTCGTTAATTAGCATTAACGATATAGTAACCTTTAAGAACATAAATAACCCTTAACAACATGACTAATGACTAACGTATAACCCTAACGAAACCGTTAGGTAAACAATTAAACCCTAATCGCCTCGGTAATCAATTAATTAACCCTAACGACGTCGATAACCCTAACAACGCTTCGCTAGTTATCGTTAACTAAACATAACCCTTAAACATAATCATAACATACTTAGAACCCTTATCGCTTCGCTCATAACACTTAACCTACAGTTAACCTTTCATCATGTAATCTAAAACATAGTTAGTTAGAACCATTATCGCTTCGCTGATAACACTTAACTTACAGTTAATCTTTAAGCATGTAATCAAGGACATAGTTAGGAAAATAAGAGAACACTATTAAAAACCAGTACTGTTGAAACCCAGTACTGTTGAGGCCCAATATACATCAGGCCCAATACAAATAAGCCCAACACTGTACAATACTAGACAAGAAAATACACTAAGTGTCTTGATACAATCAACCAAGTATACCCAGTATACCTAACTCCGTCTACCAAATCAACAAACACGTATAAACACTTCGTGTTATACGACCAGGAAAACAAAATACGTACAACTATACAATTCTTTTACACGATCTAAATACGTATAAAAGAATACGTATTATACTACAAGTATCTAACAAACAATACACCAAAAGACGATTACTATGTAAGTCCAATACTGCTACCTCGCAGTAATAAAAGCCCAAAATATATCAGGCCCAATAATCACTAAGCCCAACACTGTTACAGTCCAGTACTGCTACCCGCAGTAATTAAGGCTTAGTGGAACTACATTAAACAAAATAATTAAATTAATATATTAATTTTAAAAAAAAAACTTAAGGATCAGTGAGGACATCAACAAAGGACAACAATATTAAATTAATAAATATATATTAAAATTAAGAGTAAACTGCCATTTTAGTCCCTGTGGTTTAGGCACTTTTGCTATTTTAGTCCAAATTTCAAACTTTTTAAATTTGGGTCCCTGTGGTTTCACTTTTATTGCCATTTTAGTTCAAAATTAAGAGTAAACTGCCATTTTGGTCCCTGTGGTTTCACTTTATTGTCATTTTAGTCCAAATCTCAAACTTTTTGGAACAGTAAAAAAAAGGGGGATTTTGAATTTTGGACTAAAATGGCAATAAAGATGAAACCACAGGGACCCGGATTTAAAAAGTTTGAGATTTGGACTAAAATGGTAAAAATGCCCAAACCACAGGGACCAAAATGGCAGTTTACTCTAAAATTAATAATTTAATTTTAAGAAAAAGATCCAGATCAAAAACTATTAAGTAAATAACTAAATAAATAATTAATTAATAAATTAATTAATTCAAAAAAGAAATCAATTCCACAAAAGAAAACACCTCAAGAAAAGAAACTAATTAATTAATAAATTAATTAATTAAAAATAAAAAACAATTATTTAATTAAAAACTAATTAAATCAAAAATAAATCAAAAATAATAAAAGACAATAGCTCACAGCGTAACAGTCCACATTGTTACGTAAAGTCTTAGTGTTACAGTGCCAGGTGGTCACCACCTGGGAATAATTGTGAAAATAAAATAAATCAAAAACAAATTAATTAAAAACAACACTGTTGGGGTAAGCCTTAGTTCGAATCTCTAAGGCTTAGGAAATAAACCAGGGCTTAGTCCACAGTTAAAACAACCTTGAGCACGCTTTTGTTTGTCACTCGTCCTGCCTTGATAGTCGTTGTTGTCGTTGTTTCCATCGTGATTCCCGCTACCATCTTGGCCCCCATTTCCACATTCAGTACATTGCCTACAATTCTCCTTGACGTGCCCCCTCTTGCCACAGTTATCACATTTTCCACATTTACATCGCCCGACATGATAACGTAGATAATTATCGCACTTAGGTAGGATACCCATGTACTCTTTTCACTTTTTGGCCTTCTTCTTTTTACTCGCCTGAGTACCCTTCTTGAAATTCGCGAACTTCTTCTTGTTATCTCCAGATGGCTCCACATGAGTCTCCTTATTCTCCTTCGAGGTGGAAAATTTTCCCAGTCTAACCGCTTCTTCAGTGAGCGCCACACTTAAGTCGATAGCATCGATAATCGTCGGAGGTTTAGATGTTGTCACCATGCTTAGAATCGGAGGTGCCAATCCCCAGATGAAGCGTTCGATCCTCTTAAACTCTGGTTCCACCAGACGTGGAGCAACTTGTGATAAATCATGAAATCTCTGTACATACTCGGCTATCTTTGGACCTTCCATTTTCAAGTTCCAGAATTCAGTTTCCAACTTCTGTACTTCTGCCCTCGAGCAATATCTCTTTCGCATCAGCTCTTTCAGTTCGTCCCATGTCAAAGCATATGCAGCAGTCTCGCCCAACGTCTGAACCTGAAGGTTCCACCATGACAGAGCCCCATCTAGAAGCAATCCAGATATGTACGTGACCTGATGCTCTGGGGCGCATTAGCTCAACCGCAAAACAGAATCCGTCTTCTCAACCCAGCGCACGAAGGCTACGGCACCCCAGTGCCGTCGAAATCTCGGGGCTTGCATCTCAAGAACTGCTTGTAGGTGCAGTCTGCGACATAAGCAACATCATTCACATAAGGCATTAGCAATGCACACTTGGAAATGTCCGAACGTTTTGCAATGTGTCTTAAGTGACTAAACATTACCATTGGGTGGGTTATTTCCTGAGGTACCTCCGCTACGTTTGGAGCGAAGGGCCTCGTGTTGTGCAATGGCCTGTGAGATGCGCTCTTGTAATTCCGCCTCTATCATCGGCAGAGGGTTGTTGGTATCGGTGTTCCTTTGAATCGACATCTTCTAAGAAGGAGATCGGTTAGGTCAGGTCTTATTAAGGACACGAGCACATAAGTCTCTACTTAACGTATAAGACCTAGGAGGTGCGTATACATATGTATATAAGCAATCGTCATAGCAAGCAATCGTATAACATCACAATTATAGCACAAACATGTAGATGGGAACATATTTAATGAGAACGTAACAAGCAAGCACGTTGTTGATTTATATGTTTAATGGGGAATATGACGATTGGGCTTTCATTATTTATCGACCACAATCACATTGTCTACAAAGTGTATCACATCAAAGGGGACACAGGGTCACCCTACCCTTGTCCAATAAGTCTATCAGTGTACCAAAATCACGTGGTCAAAAGTGGTCTTCAAAAGTCTCCACAATCTCGGCTCATTAGTAGTGTCTTTACCCAAAAGTAACACAACCCGCGTAAAACCAAAAGCCAACTATACTGATGACTAAGGTGGAGGAGGGAAGAAAAGCAAACTGCTAACATGTGCGAGCTCCTCCTCGAGCTTATATACATGGCGAAGTAAGTAACTGATCTGTTGCTCGATAGTAAGGAAACGAGCATCAAAACCTGGGAAAGATGCAATAGCAGCAGGTGAGAGTGCAAAAGGAGACAGTGATGAATGTGGAGGTTCAAAGTATACTGGCATAGACAGGGTGGAGGACGTGGTATCAGCTCAAGCTCCAAAACTCTGCGACTCATAACCTCAAACTTTAGCTGATGTGACAGGAGCAACTCATTCCGTGTGTAGCCTCCATAATGTGAGGAATGGTAGGGGCCTAAAATCATCATAGTGTATGGTAGGAACCATTGGAATGGCTCGTCCAGCGGTGAAGAAACGAAAGGAGCAAACGGTGCACCCTGAGGGATCTGTGGGGAAGCTGCTGAAGCAAAGGGATCGTCGCGCGGGTGCTAACCAGAAGTACCTTCCCCTGGGGGGCATGGATGTCCTGAAGGAAAAGCAATTAGCAAATCAGTGTGATGGACATCGGTCTCCATAGGGGGAAAAGAAGCAACATCAGCGGGTGTGGGCGGGGGATTAAATGGCTCAACGAAAGGAGGATCAACAGGTTCAGGAACTAGATCAGGTATAAGGGGTGCAATGTCTGGTAAACCAAAAGAAACATGGCCAGGATCAGGAATCGGCTCAAGATCAATACGTGCAACATCAGGCTGACCCAAAAGGAACAGGAGCTAGCTCAGGAGCAGGCTCTGGGTCGTGTGGAGGTGTGGGATCTCGAGCAGGTGATAGTACAGACATAGCGGCGGCGTCGTCTGAGTCAGTAGCAAAAAGCTACAATCCAGTCGTTTGTAAAGTTGTAGATGTCACAGACTCAAAAGAGTTTGAAACTAAGTGCAAACTAGTATCAGAGGATAACTCAATAACAGGGATCTCAAGAAGTTGGATAGCAACAACGTTCTCATCTAACTTTCCATCATCATGGGCATCATCAAGAGGACCATCAACAAAAGAATCAACGTCATCATCAAACTAATCGTTAAGAGGCCAATCCTTGGGGGGGATAACCACAGGAGGCACAATGTATGCTAGACCTCTCAACATTCGCGAGTAATTCATACCTTTAAAAAAACAGATGCATGAAAACTTTATAGTAAAATCATAAACCCTAGCAAAACTTGAAATGATAAATTGCTTTCCCTTCAAAGATACTTTTCTCTTGTATTTAAACCCCAATTAAAGTGATCAAAGAACATACATATGTAAATTACATATGAAAACCATAAACCTTAACAAGATTTGAAATCAAAAACCCCTTGTCTCGTATACATGTTTTTCTCTAGTACCCGAACCCAAATAAAATTGTTGGAAGAAGACAAATATACACAAATTTCATAGTAAAGTGATAAACCATACCAATCATACTATTCACCCACCTTTAGGAAAGACGTTTATTTTACTCATTTTTCGAATCTACTTAAATATGATTGAAGAAGGAAGACGAGGTGAATGCGGAAACCAATGGTTATTCTGGGTTTTTTTTATAATTTGCTTCAACAAATGTAAAGTAAACGAAAAATGGGTGTATCAAGTTTTTAAAATGGGATTTGATGTGTAACGGTATTGAGAAGATTAAAATGACCCAATATAACACCTTAGGTGAATCTCGCATTACTGTGGGCATGAGAGATTCTTGGTTCATAATGAATACCCCGCATCTTAAATCACTAATGCGTTTTAGGCGCATTGGCTATGGAGCAGATGAAAACTCTCAGTTAAGCATACTCAGGTGGTGGCAGTACTATGATGGGTAACCTTTTGGGACGTCTCAACCGAGATAACCAAAAACAAATCCGTAAGTTCCTGGATGGGCAACCCATCGAGGATAAAACACATAATATTTGGTGGTACGAGAGGTCGGATGTTAAAATTAGTATCGAAGCCACTCCTGTGTCGTTCGGGGGATGGTGGGCAAACCTCATTGAGGATGATTAGACCTTAAGGGGTGATTATAATGATACAGAGAACATTAAAGACCCATGGTAACACCCTATGCAAATCTCACATCAACCGTGATCATGAGAGATTCTTGGTTCATAAAGAATGTCTGATGTTACATGCATAATTGATGTGATTGACTAACATGAGTTGATGTAACAAACCTCAACAAACACCACAAAGAATCATAACCGAGGCTCCAAACACGTACAACGAGAACCAACACAAGAAACGAGGAAAATCCAGATTTTTACCTCGTCACGCTACGCGACGATGTCAGCATATGCTGGTTGGGTAACTTGACCCCCTTATATTCGAGGGGACACTTGGCAGCCACGTGTCACACCCAGACTTTTGCAGAAGCGTGATTTGATGTGACTTGCTTAATATCATTGCATTAAACCATAAGAAACAAATATATGATAAATCCAAGATGTTCATCCATTGATTAAGTTTTAAGACATTACAACAACATTGTTTTAGAATCCAAATACTGACTTCAAATCTAAATTACAAACCACGCAATTTTGTTTTAGAGTTCCATAAAGACTTCTCAAAAGATACTAATGAAAAATTGGCTTTTGAATATGCATCTTATCTAGGATAGGGTACATACTCCCAAACCATACGACACCGGATGACATCTTTTATTCCCAACAACACTTGAAAACTTCAACGCCCGCCAGATCCATACTTAATTTCCTGAAATACATGTAGTTTGAAAACATCAACAAAAGTTGAGCGAGTTCATGTGTGTGTTTGTGAATAAACCTTTGAAACATTTGTAAGTATGTTTGTATGTACTTGAAATCCCGGTATGAAAGCAACAAGGAAACAGATCAATTAATGTGTAGCTAATAAATTAATATACATGACATGTTGCAGGAAGACTCAAACCTAGCAGACTTTGTCAATAAGACATAGTCACCACATGGTCCACTCGACGGACTCATGGGTGGGGCTCGCTACACCCAAATAGATCTATCACTCATGTCCCTCGGTCCTACAACGAGGATTAATGGTCTTAAGAGTGCGCCTACCCATTCACATGATCTACTATACTTTCCAAAGCTAACCATACCAATTGTAATTGTTTGTAATCATTTTGTAACATGTACTTCACCCCCGAAGTTATAAAACTGAAAAAGTTTTTAAAAAAAGGGGGACATGAACTCACAGTTTTGCGTTCCTTGTATCTAATGTAATTCAAAGCTTCTTCTAGAACGCACGACTACCTACATGCGTACTACGGTCCATTAGACGATCGGTTCGTCCCCTAATTTAGTATTAGTTAGTGTTTTTGAGTTATGTTCTTTGTATCTTCAACATTATCCCATGTTATAAATTATTTGTTAAAATAATAAATATTTTAACTTAAATTATATTTATTAAATTTTGGGATAATAGTTAAAACAATATATTAACTTGACATTTTCCACGTAATTATACATGTATTTCCTTCCCAAGGATGGGTGTATTCGTATTCTTGTATTTGTATATTTTTGCCATGTATTGGGGTCGTATTCCGGTGTGTATTTATACGTATGAGAATACGTATTTTTATTGTATTCTTTAAGAATTCCTATACTTAATTTCGTATTAATTTTTCTGGAATATTATCTTTAATAAAAGTCCACCAATATATATTTCCAAAATATATATTGTAATAAAAATTATTTAGAAAATTTATTTATAATTTTCCTTTTGGCAAAAATATGTGTATTTTCTCATAAGTTTCAAAAATAATATATTTTCATATCTAACTTGGAAAATATATATAAACTCATTTTTCTCCAGAAATGATATACTTCGTATTTATTCGAGAAAATATATCTTTCACCTCAAAAATATTGTATTTCGTGTTTGTGTAAGAAAATATATATTTCTTAAAAATAATATATCTTCTAAAAATTTCAAGAAAAGTTTATATTTTACTTGCCCAAAGATAATACATTTCATTCTTGACAAAAGCTATGAAATATTTTATAGTAATCATGAAAATCCCATTTTCATTCCCTTGATGTCAAAAATATTATTTACCAAAATATACACATGAATAATATTTCCGAAATATTTTGTGAGTTATATTCCTTCGTTCGGTTTCACCAACATTTTGTGTATTATTTGTATATTTATTCCTTGGGATTTTGGGTAATATTTTGGATTGTAATTTCTTGGTATTATGATGAGTTATATTATTTCAAGTCCTAAAATAATATAACTAATACACATAATATACAAACAATCACATATGTTGTCTTCTAAATATATATTTCCCTAAATACATACTTAGTCACTTTTATTTATGAAAACCAACCTCCAATATTTATATTTTTGTAACAAAATTTATGGCAAACTTTATGTGAAAGATTCCTGGTTTAAAATACACTTGTAAATATTTGTTTAGGAATATTTTTCTAAGTGTTTATATTTTTAGAAAATTTTGCCATAGTTTCCCCTCAAAATGGAGGTTTCCATGCTTTCAAGCATATCATTTTCTTTTGTAAAAATCATTTCAATCAATCCATAAACAATAATAAACAACCTTTACTTACCAATTTTTCCAAAAACAAGTATAATCTACTATTTCATGAACTTGAATATTTGTAAAAATTTGTAGTAACTTACTAGTGCTCTTAGTAAGCCTTGTTACCTTATAAAGTGTGATTAGTTCTTTAAAAACTTCATTTTTAAAGAAGTTTAATCTTTACAACTTATGATCATGTTTTCTAAAAATGTTTCTTTATGAATTCATCTTGTTACACAAGTGTTTCTACGCTTGTTTAACCACCAAAAATAAGGTTTGTTTATGTAAGAACCAAGATTTAGAAAAACTTATATTTTTAACTTGGTTTCTTTAGAAATCATCCATGAAATTTCTAGATCTACAAGTATGACAACTTACTTGGATCATTATTTTTCAAGAAATCAATGTATTCTTTCAAGTTCATGCTTATCATGAGGATGATCCATTAACCTTCATCAAGTTCATCCTCTCATCTTGCTAGATTATGTTTTTAATCATGATCTAGCAAGATCATATGATGATCAACATTATTTTCACAAACAATCAACAATCATCAAGCATAACAACTCATATTTATCAAGTTTTCTTCATATTTTAAGCTTATGTTCAAGTTTACTTCTTGTGATTCTTCGTGTTCTTCAAGATCAACATTATGTATTATCTTTTAACCACTTGAAATAGATGTAAAATGGAAAGATCATGGTTCTTACCACTACCTCAAGGCTAGGGATGATCAAGAGGAGAAAACAAGTGGATAAAAGCAAATGAGAGAGGTCCTTGAACTTCTGAAGGTTCCAAGCTTCCTTATATACCTTACTACACCTTTGTATATGTGTGAAATTGTTGAATGATGATTGATGATGATGGATGTGTAGGTGGTGGTGTTGGGCCGTAAGTAAGAAGAAGAGGAGAGGAGAAGTTCAAGTGTTGAGTTTGTGAAGAATGAATGAAGGTCATGATCTATTGGTTCCTTATACTGCACCAATCTTCCAAATCTCTAGTGTATCTTATGTTTAGTAAAGTTTGGACAAGATCTATTAAGTTATTCAAATAAAATCTATGGTGGGGCCACATGAAATCCGGTTATAGGTGGGGGGTCTAGACTAGGTTTCAACCAAATTAGTTAGTTTGTGCTTAGATTTCAAGTATATAGTTAGGTGTTTAGTTATTAGATATTTATATTGTGTGTTATGATGTTCGGGGATTATAACTAGCTTGGTAATGTTAAAACAATGCTTCTAGTGAAAATTTGATGTTTCAGGTAGTGTCCGGTTGTTCGGTTGGTTATCGGTTCGTTAAGGTGCTAAACTACGCAGTTTAGTGTGCTTTATGTTACCTTTTGTGACAGTTTTGACTCCCGACACTTAGGAAAGTATTCAGGACCATTTAGGCATATTTCTGCATGATATAAGATTGTTTAAATGCTGAATTCTACAGAATTCTACAGTTTATGTGAGTTTTAGGCACTTTCTGACACTTAAACTATCACTAGGAAGACAGTTTTGTGATCCTACTTTCCTACACACTATACTAGTGTAATACTTGGTTTTTGGCCCATTATGTACCTCAATATCATATCTATCTATGTTCTGAATTCTGTCAGTATTTTTCTGATTTGTCTGATAACTGTGCTAACTGTGTTTCATGCATCATTTCAATCAATAAGGTTTGCATGCAATAATGTTAAGTCATTTGCAATATATGATGAACATGTATGTATGGTAACAATAATCAGAAGGCAATTCAAATCATAAATTATAAATCAGCACAGTCATTAATCATTAATTATTGTCTAATTAATTGTACGGATGCATGCAAATTTGGCAGTTGTCACCCCACGTGGCAGGTCTACAGTAGTGTCTAAGGCCACCTAAGCCCTAGCTAGTGCCTTTGCGCTACAAGAAGGTAATAAGGTAATCCGGTCACGTAACACGACGAGCTTAAATTTCAGCTATAAATTGAGCATTCACGAGACATTCCAACCTGTTCAAAACATTATTTCTCTCTCAACTTTCTGCTCAAGATATTATACTCCAAAATACTACGAAGCCTTGCCCCGTTGTAAGTGTGATAACCCCTGATCACTAAATCGATACCCTGTCCGATCGATCCGAAACCCAACAACGGATCCCAAGGTGCGGCCTGAATAAGGCTTCACTTTGTTAACTACGTTGGGGTTTTGATCTCGTGATGTATCAATAAAGTTTGAGTTGGGTTATTATACTAACACGTGTGATTGTATATTTTATTAGGAACTCAGGAATTATACCAGGAAATATTACCAGGAGGTTTTTTTTGCTAAACCCTAAGTTTACAAAGTGAGTCATTCTCTTTTTCTCACAACTTTATGAGTCATTCTTTCTTTTTATCAAATTGCTTTGCAAAACCCTAAATGTTTTTCAGTTATACTTACAGTGATTAAGTCTTTGTATTCTGCAATTACTACGGGTATGTGGGGTTTTGTATACATTACTTGATAATCTTCACCATTGGACAATGGGTTAGCCAATGTGTGATATGACCATAGTCACAGATCCTGTCGAGTGACAAATACTTTGAAGTTTTTGTTAGATATAAACATTGTAATCCCCCTTGATATTGTAAAATATAACAATGTATCTTTTTATAAAATGGAATGAACTCGCCAGTATTTCTTGCTGATAAAATGTTTTCAAACGCGTTTCAGGTAACCTACTTTGAAGGTAATAGAAGCCTGCTATGGAGCACTGAAGGCTTAAATAAAATGGCTATGATTACCTGAATAAAAGAAGAAATTTATATTATAGCAATTAGGGTTTATCCCTATTGTTGGCCCATGTAATCCTTCCTTAAAGAACAGATGATATAAAAGCCAAAACTGGTTCTCAACAGTTGATCCACAATAAGCAGTCTTTGAACTTAATTCCCTCCAATGGCATTGGCTTCTAACAACTGATGATCCTAAAGACTGTTGTGCACAAAGACTGATATACCAAAGCTCTGTTGATTACAAAGACTCTTGAAGACCTATCAACTGCTGGTGTCAAAGTTCTGTTGAAGACAAAGTACTGCTGGAATCAAAGGTCTGATCAACCTAAGAGGAAAGCACTGTTTAGACTCATTAGTGATTAAAGCATCATCAGTAGATTGCTTCATCAGTGCTTAGTAAAGTTTGCTTATTAATGTAACAGTGTTTATGTAGCATCAGTGTTTAGAGGTTGTTATAAGTGTTAGATGTCACTGTCTAGGTGACGTCAGCAAAGATGCTCAGTGGTTAGGATTTGTACTATAAATAGACAGTGCCTGTACTATTCTATTTTGCTCTTTGCACACACACTCATCTTGTACGAACAATCATAGGAGTTAGTGTCCATGCATGCATAAGTCTGAATATTGTAATCTTTCAATCTTTTGCCTATGAAAGCATTGTATGATAAAAGCTAATCTTTCCTTGATTGTGTTACAAAGTTTTACACTCGTTCTGCTGCAATTATTCTCTGTTTTATCTTCTTTCATTACCATCTTAATTAAAACAACACAATTGTTAGTGCATTTTGTATGTCCATAGTTAGAAATCTTTCTGTATTTGTAACGTTTAAAGTCTTGAGTCTGTATCATACCGGACAGAGTTTTCACTAGGTGTCGTTAGGTAATGTCAGGTCAGTATACGGTACGGCACGACGCGAGGAAACTGAACAAGATCAAAGGTGATGTCATCATTTGGTAATGATGACATCATCAATTTACAATATAAAAAATAGTCTGCATGGTATATCAAATGTGGGCACGTGAAGAGATTAAACAAATGATGGAAACTCGTCCGATCGGATTGGATATCATCGGAAGTCACTCGATCGGATCACATCATCAGAAGTCATCTGCCACTCGATCGGATGACCATCCGATCCAAACAACACTAACATGCTACCTCCTATATATAGCCATCCGATCCATTCAGAAGTAAGAAGAAGATCAGAGAACTTACACACAGTTCATAACCGTTCATAACCTTCAAGCACAAGTTCATCAGATCTTCATCATCTACATCAAAACACTCTCGGTTTCTTCATGATTCTCGTATTTCGAGTGTTCTAGCATGTAGATCGAGTCGAAACTCTGTCCGGTTGTCGTCGTTACATAATAAAACGATAGTTATTTACGTTTTCGCGCACGATTATGGTTCAATTTAACGGATTCCGCACGTTAAATCGAATTCATCGCAGATCTATCCGATCCTGAACTCACAACTGGTATCAGAGCTACGGATGCTCTGCATGTAATCGTGATTCGATTCGGACGAGTTTTGATATTCGGATCGTTTTCAGTTGAGTCTCGGTGTATTTTGGATAAATTTTTTTGAAATTTTCGATTGTTTTGATGAATTTCAGATTAATTTGGTGAAATTTTGATCATTACGAACTGTTTTTCACAATTAAAATCGAGTGGAATTCAAGTTTTTTCTGTGTTCATAAAATCGTATTTCAGATCTGATGAAGTTGTTTTGAGTCATCGAGGTTAAACTGGAGTGCAAATTTGAATTGTTAAGATGTTGTTGCTACGATTTGCTTTAAAATTCTGATAAATAAATATCGATTTGACAGGTTTCAGTTTAAATTGATAAAAAGAAGTGCAGATCTGAATTGTAGCTTCATATTTACGTATTATTAGATGCGAGATCATGTTTCAGATCTGAGTTGAAATCGGATGAAGTTGTTGTTGCCACGTTTTGGTTCAGAGATTTCAATATCAGATCTGAATGTTTGATTCGGACTGATACAGTTAAGTTCGTGTTAAGTCAATCGAGTTTCGGATCATTTCAATCAATTTCGGTGTCATCGAATCGAATTTCGGTTAATTTCGAACTATTTTCGGTTCATTTCTGGTTAAGTTTCGTTGATTTTCAAACTGAATTGATTAAACTTTGGTATGTTTTGATGATTTCTGTTTAAAGTTTCATACATGTCAGATTGATTCGATTAAGTTTCGAGAAGTTCAAATCGTTTTGGTGAATCGTTTGTATATCTCAAACTGATTCGGTGAATATCGGATCATCTCGGTTGATGTTGTGATCTTGATTGGCTGTTTCGAACAAGTTTTGGATCATTTTTGATTGATTTCGAACTAATCAGATTGAGTTCGTTGTGATTACAGTTTGTTTCGTTGAAATTTGATATAGTTGTTGTGAACTTCAAAACTGTTTTCATCAAAGTCTATTGAGTAAAAGAAAAAATAAAGATGAAATGTTATATAGGATAAGAGATTAGATCTGAATTGAACGTAAAGTTGCAGGTTTTTCTGATATGAATTGAAGATAAGAAATTGATTATTGTTGTTTTCTGATCTGAATTGAAATCGATTATGTTGTTTCTGATTCAGCGTTGATAGATAGGTGTAAATTCGATAGTAGTTGTTGTGATTGTTTGTTAAATCTGAATTCCAGATCTGTTTTTGTTTTAACTGATCATTGCTGAATCGTTTCGAGTGAACTGAGTATTCTAGGACTGCTTTGGTTGATTTGTGATGTGTTTCGAACAAACTTTGATCTGATTCGGTTTGTTGATTAAAGTCGTTTAGATAAGTGAAGAAAGAATTTGTTTCAAATCAGATTTCGGATTGTTTCGTGTGATTTCGACGAATTTCAAATCATTTTGGTGTATATCGGATCGAGCCTGAAAGTCTCTGTTAGTTTTAGAACAGTATACTGAATTGATTGTGTTTTCGGTAACTTTCGGCTAAAGTTTTCGATAAGTTTCGGACTGTTTCGATTGGTTATTCTCGCTGCGAATTAAATTGTGAGTCTTGAATCAAAATACAACTTGAATTCTGGATTGAAATCTATTTGTTTTGATCAGTCAGTGATTTCAGTGGATACGTGATTTGGAGTGTGTTTTGATATTTTCAGATCTTAATCTGAATCTGTTTGTTAGTGGCTGGTTAAATCGATTAGAAAATTAAGTGATAAGGTACATCTCATTGTTTGGATATTCATCAAGTTACAACAGTAAAGTTTTTTGCAAAACATATGTTTGTTTGGTTAGAAACTGATTTGCAGGTTAATATTGAGTAGTGTTTGCTGGTGATATATGATGAAACACTGGTTAACACTATGGTTAATCAGTGGGGTTACTTCTTCTGTGGGTTCAATCTCTCTTCCTACTCGTAAGATGACCGTCTCCTGCAAAACAGCGAACCGTCAGTCTCGTTAAGAGGGGAATATGGGGGTTTCCCTCTTAACCAGGCTCCGGCGTGAGAATAAGTACTGTTCCGAGGAAGAATAATCAGTGTGTGTTAAGTGTGAGAATGGTGAGAGCAAGATCCCTTTACCTGAATGATGGAGGGTTCTATTTATAGCCGGATGGTGAAAGAGGGAGGAGCAACGATGCCAGCTGTAGACGCGCGCCAGCTGTCCGACCAAGGGGAATATCCCCTTGGTCTCCTCTGCTGCGGTCAGTGTAGTGGTACACGTGGCGTGTCTTTACTTGTCAAATGTGGAAACATCGTACTGAATATGTCTGGCTGCTCCCTGACCTGTTGCAGGCCTACTTGGCGCCTAGTGGTTGGTGACACGTGTTGTCCTTTATGTCGCATGGAGTATCTTTGGTGTCACCTGGATATTTTCCAGAAGCTTCTGGAAGCTTCTGGATGGTGCGGCTGATGTCGACGCCATGTAGGATGGAAAAAGTGGTATGGTCCTTGCCATGTTGGCAAGGAATTGGGACCATACCTCTTCAAGTCCCCCCAGTCCAGTGTGCCTTCTAGGTGAGTTGATCGTCTAGGAGGGATTCTGGACTTATGAAGGTAGTGCTTGTTATGGTGTGGGGTTTTTGACTTCTTGCGGAAATGAGCCAAATGGACGCATGACGCATGGCGCATGGGTTTTGACTCTTTGTGGAAGTGAGCCAAATGGACGCATGACGCATGGCGCATTGCGCATGGGTTTTGACTCCTTGCGGAAGTGAGCCAAATGGACGCATGCCGCATGGCGCATGGGTTTTTGCTCCTTGCGGAAGTGAGCCGAATGGACGCATGGCGCATGGCGCATGGGTTTTGACTCCTTGCGGAAGTGAGCCAAATGGACGCATGCCGCATGGCGCATGGGTTTTGACTCCTTGCGGAAGTGAGCCAAATGGACGCATGCCGCATGGCGCATGGGTTTTTGCTCCTTGCGGAAGTGAGCCGAATGGACGCATGGCGCATGGCGCATGGCGCATGGGTTTTGACTCCTTGCGGAAGTGAGCCGAATGGACGCATGGCGCATGGGTTTTGACTCCTTGCGGAAGTGAGCCAAATGGACGCATGCCGCATGGCGCATGGGTTTTGACTCCTTGCTGAAGTGATCCAAATGGACGCATGACGCATGCCGCGTGGGTTTTGGCGCTTTATGACTGTTGTCTTCAGGAGGAAGCTTTGTTGTCTTCGGGGGGGAGTGACTGACGTGACAGCCTGGTGTCAGTTGAACAGGCGCCTTTTCAGTCACGTCAGTTACTCTACGTCATAATGGCAGGCGGTTGTTGCACACTTTTCCGGAAAAGATGGTGGCGTCTTCTCTCTCCTCTGACGTGTCTCGCCTTGATTGGGTCTTTTCCTGTACCTCTGGCGGTTCGCTGCCCATCGCATTAAATGCGATGGGTATAAATACCAAGGCGGTCTCCTCTATTCTTCACTTTTCAAAATTTGAAATCCGGAATTTCCTCATCTTCCCTGATCTTTCTTCTTTCAACCTTTGAGTTCATCTCCTTCCTTTTTCCATTTTCCATTATGTCTACTTCGAATCCTATTTCGAAGAAAAAGAGGAATAAGGGTAGAACTCCTCCCGGCCCAGATCAGGCGATTATTGGTTGGAAAGAAGAGGAATTTCAGAGTCTAGTAAGGGAGATGGGTTTTCTCCCTGATTGGGGGTGCTCAATACCCTATTGCTGGTTCCACTGCCATGGATGCTCCTCCCGGGTACATGACTCTGTACGCTGCTTTCTTCCGGGAGGGTAACTTTAGACTTCCGATGACTCGGTTTACTGCTGACGTTTTGAGGGGCTATGGTCTCCATATTTCTTAAATAAATGCCATCGGGCTTCCCCGTATCACCCATTTTGAGTTCGTTTGTATGGCCAACCGGTTAGATCCGACATTCGATATGTTCAACGTCTTCTACACTGTTACATATACAAATGGGTTTTACTCTTTCAGTGCTCGTACCGGTGTGACGCCAGTTTGTTCTGTGCCATTGAAGGGTATACATGACTGGAAGCAGAAGTTTTTCTTTATTCGCCGGGGGGTTGTTCCTGTGGATATGCATTACAGGTCTGTGGGTGAGGGTATCCCGAAGGTTGATGTGGTTGCAGACTTTGCTAATCAGGAGTGGTATAAGAGGTTGACCCGGAAGGCTACTCCGATAATTCAGCTTGAGGAGATGGCGTTGGTTGGTGCCGGGATGAGTTTGAAGTGGGTTCCTAAAAATCCCCTAGGTGTTCCAGTTTATGGTCATAGTGGCAAGTGTACGTTTGCTCCATATCTCGCTTTGGTTTTCTCTTTGGTTTTATTGCTTTTGTATTATGCTTCATTCTTTCCTTTTTGCAGTAGGGTTCACCTTGATGAATGTTCTGGATCCCGATGCTCCGGGTGCGATGGTTGAGGCAATACCAAAGACTGATAAAGGACCTTGGTTGGATCAGATCCGCCATCGGTTTCTGCACCCGAATGACGGGAGTTTCACTGCTTATGTGAACACTGTGTTAGGTGAGGAGATTGAAAATGAGGGTGGTTCATTTGATTCTGCTCGAGAAGAAGTTATCGTTCTCTCGAGTGATGGTTCTGGCAGATCGTTGGAAGACCTAACGTCTCCTTCCGCGCGTGCAGGTCCGGTGCAAGGGGCTGTGCAAGAGCCGGTGAATGAGCTTGTTGAGGAAAATGTGGAGATTCCGGTCGAGATTGTTAACCCGCTAGAGACGAGGAGGAAGAAAACTGATAGGCCGGAAGGGAAAGGGAAAAAGGTTGAAGGAACCTCCTCCAAGTCTCCTCGTGAGCGACTTCATACTTCTCGTACCTTTGATTATGTTGTCGTTTCTGATACGTTGCCCGGTTTAGGGGTTGGAGAGAAACACCCTGAGTCGGACCCTGAGGATCAGGCGACTTTAACGGAGATTATGCAGAAGAGGATGTTTGATGATAGGAAAAGGAAACTTGACGAGCAGGCTGCTGCTGCGCTTGCCGCGAAGAAGATTAAACTTCAGAAAGAGAATCCTCCTGCCCCTTCTGAATCGGACATCGATATGGGCATTTTTGCAGAGAAGCCGAGTGATTTGCTGCAGAAAATCTTTGAAGCTTCTGGTATGCGCTTTCATTTTTCTCAATATCTTATACGTTTCCATTTGTTAGTCTTTTTCTTTGAATATGCTCTGCTCGTCTTGGAGCAGGTACTAAAACAGCCCAAAGTGGGCACAAGATTGATATATCTAAGATTACACCTCCTGCGTCTCCGCCGTCGAGGACATTTGGGTTGTCTCCCCCTCGCGATACTCCTGACGGGCAGGAAAAAACTGCGGGTGTTGAGCAGGTTGCGGAAAGTGGTGGTGATGCAGGTGGTGGTGCGGGTGGTGGTGCGGGTGGTGATGCTGGTGGTGATCGTGGTAAGAACGTTGAGGTAGAGGTGAGTGAAACTACTCCCCATCAAACTGTATATACCAAACGCCCCCCAGGTGATGGTGGTGGTGCAACTTCGGGTGCTGTCCGCAGCCCTCAGTTTGGAAAATTTCATGCTGACTCCTTCGAGACCACGAATCCGGCTTGTGACGAACTTCCCTACGTTCCCAATTGGAACTTGACCCAAGGTTCTAGGATGGACGACCCTGAAAATTGTCATGAGTTCTACTCGTTGTCTCTCCCCCCAGCTGAAAGGATGTTTCAGAGAAAACGCCGCCGGTTTGCACTGTTGGATGATCATGTTCAGGCCGGGGTTAATTTTTTCTCCACCACTCAGGAGATTGTCCGTGAGTGGAAACAGATGGGGGAGGATACAATGGGGTTTGAGAATGATAAGAGACTGTTTGCGGAGGAGAAGGAGAAATTTAATGCTGAGAAAAAAGGGTTGGAGTGGAGGCTTGCTGACGCCGAGGAAAAGCTTGCCCAGGAGAGGAAAACCAATGCTGATAAGCAGAAAAACTGGGAAGCTGCGTGCGAGCGCACCAATGTGGAGCTTAGGCTACAACGTGACACGATCACGCGTCTGTCTGGTGAAAAGAAAGATATTGCTGATGAGGCTAATCAGGCGCGCATGGCGTTTGAGAAGAAAGAGACAGAGTATGTTGAACGCATCGCCAAGCTGGAGGTTCTGGCGAGGCGATGTGAGACTTCTGAACGTCTTCTTCAAGAGAAGACTGCTGAATGCCAAGCCGCTGAACTCCTTGCTGAGGAGATGTCTGCTGATTGTAAATGGTTACTTTCGCGCGCGGTGCCTCTGGTAATTTCTTGTACCTTCTTTATTTTGACTGTCGTAAATTGTCCCTTACTTGTGTGTTTGTTGTAGATTGCTGAACGCATCGTTAACTCTCACGAGCTTGCCCATTATATGTATGAGTTGGGGCAAGCTGGCTACAGCAGTGGTCGTAAGGATGGATATAACGAAGGCAGGGCTGCGGCCCTTAATAAGGAGAAGGAACACCATTTTGAGCTGTGGAAGGAAGATTGCACTGGTGCTTATGCCGCAAAAAGGCAGGAGTTTTCGTCCTTGGAATTTGCGGTGGTTAAAGCTGCGAAAAAGCTGGCACGGAGACCAGATGGTGTTGCTATGTTGAAGGGCGCGTTAGGTGATGAAGGTGGTGCGACTGGAGGTGCTGGGCCTAGTCAACCTGAATGAAGGAGACCAGATGGTGTTGCTATGTTGAAGGGCGCGCCGCGTATGACCTTAGGTGGTCTTGTATTTGCCAATTTCGACAAAACAATTTTAACTTCTTTGTTTATGCTTGTGGATATACGGCTGTGTGTGGGCATGTTATTTTGACAATTGTCTTGTTTTTATGCGAATTTGTTATCGTCATAATATGTGCATGTTGAATTGCTTTGATTCAGGTATCACGAATGAATAATGGCGCTGACAGGTTGTGTTGTGTTTATTACAACGTTTTATTCTGTCGTATTTGTGCGCAGGTGGCTCGTGAGTACGACGTGATCGAGTGACAGGTTATTGTGTGTACCCGGCTGTTCTCAGCCTTGGGGGTGTTTACAATGTTTGTTTGTCCTGTGTTCGACGTTTTCGTGTCTATGTGGGCACGAAGTATTTGATTGGTGTTCGTTAGGCTTTAGTTGTGTGTGTGACCCGGCTGTGCACTTGTTTGTGACAGGCCTTGGAGGTCTACAACGTTTCCTAATGGTCGAGCCGTGGATGTTTTCGTGTATGCCCAAAGTGATAGATGCAGTTGTGACAAAGAAATTTGCATAAAAAAGATAGCCAAACACTTCTTGTATTATAAATGTGTTGGCAACTTGGCCATTGCAAGTACAAGAACTTCATTCATAAGTAGCACCTTCTCAGTTGTTGAGCGTTCCATGTGCGGGGAACCTCTTTGTTGTCGATGGTGCGCAGTTTGTAGGCCCCCTTTCCGAGCACGGTGTCGATGACATATGGACCTTCCCATTTGGGAGCCAACTTCCCGGGTTTCTCTGCGTTTGAGGCTTCATTGTCTCTGAGGACATATTCTCCCGGGTTGAAGGTGCATATTCGGACTTTGGAGTTGTAATATTTTTCCAGCTTTGTTTTGTACTTTGCTTCGTTGATTGCCGCCATTTCTCTCCGTTCTTCTAGGAGGTCGAGGTCGAGTCTCCTTTCTTCTTCATTGTTGATCATATTCATGGAGAGCATTCTGGGTGACGGCAATCCTATCTCTGCTGGTATTACAGCCTCCGACCCGTAAACCAAGCTAAACGGTGTTTCTCCGTTGCTCGTTTTGGGCATCGTCCTGTGGGCCCATAAGATGCTTGGCAGTTCGTCTACCCAACCTCTTCTCTTTTCTCCCAGCCTTGCCTTAATTCCGTCGACTATGCTCTTGTTGACGGCTTCAACTTGACCGTTCCCCTGCGGGTGTGCGACCGAGGAGAAAGTATGTTCGATGTGTAACTCCTTGAACCACTGTTGAAGGTTATCTTCGGCAAAATTGGTTCCATTATCGGTGATTATCTTGAGAGGTAAACCGAAACGACATATTATGTGTTCCCAAATGAACTTTTTCACAACGGTAGCTGTGGTCGACGCGAGGGCCTTCGCCTCTACCCATTTGGTGAAATAGTCAACTGCGACTATTATAAACTTGACAGCTCCTGGGGCTTCAGGAAAAGGGCCGACCATGTCGATTCCCCATTGTTGGAAGGGCCATGCGGTAGTGACCGGTACCAACTCATTCTTGGGGCGCATCGTTTTGGGTGCATGCCTTTGACATCCGCTGCACTTCCTCAACTCCTTGACCGCGTCCAAGTGCATTCCGGGCCAATAGTATCCCACATTCATGACTTTCGCTACCACCATCCTTGGGCCAGCATGTATACCACAGATTCCCTCGTGCACTTCCCTAATCAGATAGCGTGCATCTTCGGGGTCAACACATCTTAACAAAGGCCCGAGGTAGGATTTTCAATACAAGATCCCATCAGCCATCTGGTAATGTTCGGATTTGTATTGGACTTTCATTGCTTCTGCCTTGTTCTCCGGGAGTACTCCGGATTGGAGGTATGTGATTATCGGAGTCATCCAAGACGTCGTCCCTAGTTGAACGACGCTTACCTCTCGGAGTGGTACGGAGGGGTTGCTCAAAACTTCTATTCGTACATCCTTTGCTAAGTGTTGGAAGCTTGTAGAGGCGAGTTTACTTAGCGCGTCTGCTGGCTTGTTCTCGCTTCTATTTATGTGATGCACTTTGTAGGAATAGAAGGTTTGCAGCAGTGTCTTTGCTTGGCTTAGGTAAAGTGCCATTGTATCACCCCTGGCTTCGTATTCTCCGTTGATTTGGCCTGCCACCAACATGGAGTCTACATGTGCTTCGATGTGTCGTACGCCTATTTTGATTGCCAATCTTAGCCCAGCAAGGAAGGCTTCGTATTCGGCTTCGTTGTTTGTGCTTTTAAAATCCAGGCGTATGGCATAGGTGAATTCGTTTTTGTCGGGGCTTACCAGCCGGAGACCAGCACCTGCGCCATCCTCGTTGGACGCACCATCTGTGTACAGTAGCCATGGTTCTTCCACTTGTTGTTTCTCGGCCTTTTCCATTGCCTTGCATTCTCGATCTTTGTCGTCTGGTACCTCGGTCATGAAATCTGCGAGCACTTGACCCTTGATCGCCGGTCTTGGTCTGAACACTACGTTATGACCTCCGAGTTCTATCGCCCATTTCGCCAGTCTCCCTGAAATCTCCGGTCTTGCGAGTATGTTGCCAATGTTATAGTTAGTTAACACGTGAATGACGTGGTTGGCGAAGTACCTACGCAGCCGTCTTGATGCATGAATTAATGTGAGCGCTAGTTTCTCCATGATTGCGTACCGGGTTTCCGGATCGGTTAGAGTTCGTGACACATAGTAGACCGGTGTCTGGACGCCTTGTCGATCGACAAGCAACACTGCTCCTACCGCCCTGTCGGAGGCGGACAAGTATAGCACCAGGGGTTCACCCTTGACTGGTGCAGTTAAGGTTGGCAGCTTGATGAGGCAGTCTTTCATCTCGCGGAAAGCGCTTTCAGCTTCCGGAGTCCACTGAAATTGGCTCTTCTTCATGCAGTTTTGGAGAGTTTTTATAAACGGAAATGATTTCGCCGCGTGATTGGCTAGGAAGCGGTTGAGTGCTGCCAACCGTCCTGCCAATTTTTGCATCTCCTTGATCGTTGACGGTGACGGCATGCGTTCTATTGCTTGTATCTTGTCGGGGTTCACCTTAAAACCATCTTTCGTGACAATGAAACCCAGGAATTTCCCCTCCTCCATGCCAAAGGAGCATTTCGCTGGGTTCAACTTGATGCTGACTCCGCGCAGAGTGTCGAACGTCTTTTGGATGTTCAGCAACATTGTACTTTCCTCCTTGCTCATGATAACTAGATCATCCATATACACTTCTATGTACTTGCCAATGGCGTCGTGGAAAGTTTCGTTCATGAGCCTTTGGTAAGTCGCGCCCGCATTTTTAAGACCAAAGGGCATTTTGGTATAGCAGTATAGCCCTGTTGGCGTGCGGAACGCGGTCTTGTCTTCATCTTGCACGGCCATTTGTACCTGGTGGTACCCTTTGTAGCAATCAAGAAAACATTTCCATCGGAATGTGGCAAGTGAATCGATCTTTTCATCGATATCTGGTAAGGCGTAACAGTCCCGCGGACATGCCTTATTCAGATCTTTGTAATCAACGCACATCCTCCAGCTGCCATTGTTCTTCTGGACCATCACTGGGCTTGCCACCCATGTTTGATACCTGACCTCTCTGATGATCCCCGCGTTTAACAGCTCTATCACTTGCTCTTTCATGGCATCATGCTTTATGTCTCCCAAGTGGCGCTTAGCATGTACCACCGGTTTGGCTTCTTCTGATACGTTTAAGCGGTGTTCAGCTATGTGCCGTGGAACGCCCACCATGTCTGCTGGTGTCCAGGCAAAGACATCCATATTTTGGAACAGTAGTTTTTTCAGCGCCGCGCGCGTCAGGTCGGACATTGCGGGTCCCAAGGTTACTGTCTGTTCCGGATATGCGCTGTTGAGCACCCATTTTTCTGCTTCTTGGCGTGCTTCTGGTTTCCTTGTCTTTGCAGGTCTTAGCTCATCTGTCGCCAATACTTCTTTGCTTGCATAGATGATGGCTACTCCTGTTTCTGTTGGAAATCCCACTGCGGAGTGTGGACCAGAGCAAATCATGCTGAAATCGCCTTGGGATTCTCTTCCCAGCAGAATGTCGTGTCTTGAGTGTGCTGGCAGCACCATGAATGTGACTTCCTCTGTTCTCGAGTTTCTTCCGTCTGAGAGCAACACTGGGAACGATATTTGTCCTAGGGGGAAAACGGCTTCGTTGCAGAATCCAGTGAGCGGGTAGTCAACTGGTTCTAAGCGGGCTTTGTCCTCCTGATCGAACTGATTAAAACACTGTTCATATATGATATCCGCGGTGCTCCCCGGATCGATGAAGATGTAATCCGTTTGATAATGCCCTATGACGCCCGAAATGACTATGGGCCTTCTTTCTCGTGGTCCTCCTCTTACAACTGGGAAAACGACTTGTTTCTCGCGCCATGAGTCATCCTGCGCGCGCTTGTTGTAATTTCTCCTTGGCCTTCGTGGACCCCCTTGAACCATGTGGGTTTCTAACTTCCGGAGTTTTTTGTTGTCCGGACCCTCTTCTCTTCGTTGAATTTGACGGTAATCACGCCTGCCACCTTTGACCAGGTGAGTTAATTTTCCGTCTCTTAAAGCCCTTTCGATCTCTTGTTTGAGGCTGAAACAATCGTCGGTTAAGTGGCCGGTGTCCTTGTGGAAGTCACAGAAAAGATTCGGGTCTTGACCCCTCTTGTTGCGCATCTGCAGTGGTGGCTTGAACTGGTGATTCTCGGTTGCCAAGACTTCCGAAGGGGTTTTCGTTAGGAGTGTCCACTGCTTCTCTCGGTTTTCCTTTTTCACCTCTTTTCGATGTGCGATTTGGTTGATTGTGTGACGCGCGTCGTCTCTTACCGGGCTCCTTTCCCTATGACCGGGTGCTCTCCAGGATTGGTTTCTGCCTTTCCTGCTGTGCCGGTCGGTATGATTGTAACTACGCTGACGGTGGTCGTCATCGGTCAACTGCCTGTCTGACTGCGCGATGGTTTTGGCCGCCTCAATGAAGGTTTCCCAATCTTTGGGTCCTCCGTCTCTACCTTTTACACGCTTGATTAAATCATCGCACTTGACTGCCCGCATAAAGTGTGCGCGCATCATCTTCTCGCCGCAGTCGCCAATCTCTAAACATTCTTTGTTGTACCGAGTAATGAAATCTTCTACACTTTCGTGGTCTCTGCGCCATATGTTCAAACAATCGGCTGGATCCCTGGTGTGTCGTCGTTGTTGTGAGAAGTGTGCCAGGAACTTCTCTCTGAAATCGATCCAGGATTTGATTTTGCCTGCTGGTAGGCTGTCAAACCAGATGCGCGCCGCGCCTACGAAGGTTTGAGCAAAAAGGTGGCACCAGGTTGGCAGGTTCCATCCGCCCGTTGCTCCCGCACCGTTAAATACTTGGAGATGATCGTTTGGGTCTGTCAACCCGTTGTATTTGCCCACGTTGTGCGGCAATTTGGTTTTGTCTATGGCAGCCGTGGCGATCTCTCGGATGAACTTTGAATTCTCGGCCATGTCGTCTGGACGATAGCTTAGAGTGAAATCATGCTCTGCTTTTGGGTCATAACCTGCGCGTTTGCAAGGTTTGTATGCTTCATGCTCTGGTGGGAGCCTGCTGAACACTGTGTGCGTCTCTTCATCGTTTTCAAATTCGTCGTTTATGTTGCGCGGGCCTAAACGACTTTGTATTGGCTTCTTTGGTTGGTTAGAATACTGCACATAGTTGCTCTCTGTTTCACCATAAGTATCGCGCGTGTCGTGCGCGCTTGGCCTTCTAACATGCTGTGGAGGTAGTGACTCAGGACGCAGGTTGTATGCATTGGTCTGTTGAGGCACAGGGGCGCTCAAAGGCCTTTGCGGTGGGGTGACGAATGCTGACTGGTGAGCTTGTGCTTGTAGCAGAGCTTGCTGCGCACTGAGTTGCTGGTAGACAAGGTTTATGGACGCCACTTGTTCGGCATACCAGGAAGCCAGAGTTTTTCCTTCGGGTAGCCCTAGTAGTGCGGAGAAGTTCATTTGTGCTTGTTCCGATGGAGCTGATGGGCCAGCTCCATGGTTCTGAGGTTGCACTGGTGGTGTCTGTTGGACTACATCTGACGGAGGCTGGAACGCTGCTCCGTTTGTGGTCTGAGTGATGATTCTGGATGGAGTTTGGAAAGCAGCACCAGGTGCGTTTTGAGCGGCAGCCCTGGATGTACTCCCAAAAATGCTGGGAAACTCCATGTTTGGTGGCCCTTCTTGGATAGCTTCGTTCCTTGGACCTCGTTGGACGTGTATGTTGTCCGAAACGAGTTCGAAGGAAGAAACGTCTCCGTCGACTTGGTGGGAAGGGTTGTTTTCAGCCATTTTGACGAGTTTTTCGAAAAGAAAAAGAGATGAGAGTGGTTTTGCTAAAAGCGGATGGCGCCAATGATGAAACACTGGTTAACACTATGGTTAATCAGTGGGGTTACTTCTTCTGTGGGTTCAATCTCTCTTCCTACTCGTAAGATGATCGTCTCCTGCAAAACAGCGAACCGTCAGTCTCGTTAAGAGGGGAATATGGGGGTTTCCCTCTTAACCAGGCTCCGGCGTGAGAATAAGTACTGTTCCGAGGAAGAATAATCAGTGTGTGTTAAGTGTGAGAATGGTGAGAGCAAGATCCCTTTACCTGAATGATGGAGGGTTCTATTTATAGCCGGATGGTGAAAGAGGGAGGAGCAACGATGCCAGCTGTAGACGCGCGCCAGCTGTCCGACCAAGGGGAATATCCCCTTGGTCTCCTCTGCTGCGGTCAGTGTAGTGGTACACGTGGCGCGTCTTTACTTGTCAAATGTGGAAACATCGTACTGAATATGTCTGGCTGCTCCCTGACCTGTTGCAGGCCTACTTGGCGCCTGGTGGTTGGTGACACGTGTTGTCCTTTATGTCGCATGGAGTATCTTTGGTGTCACCTGGATATTTTCCAGAAGCTTCTGGAAGCTTCTGGATGGTGCGGCTGATGTCGACGCCATGTAGGATGGAAAAAGTGGTATGGTCCTTGCCATGTTGGCAAGGAATTGGGACCATACCTCTTCAATATATAAAAAAAATCATAAAGTCAATGAGCTGTTAAAAGTGTAGACTTAGGTTTTTGGGTATAATAATCAAAGTGGGCTAAAAATGGTTGGAATATACTAATTAGAGTTTGGGCCGATAAAGTTTTTGACAAAGTATTGAGTTGAGAATTGTGTTGAGCTTTGGGCCTCACTTAAACGACAGAAATATTAGGTTCAAAGATTTGAATTTTTGTAGGCTTTGTGAGTTGGTTATATTTGGGGTGCAAGAATCTTAGTTGGCTGAAATTTGGGCTGAATTTTTACACGAGTGCAAGTGGGTTGCATATTTTGGATCGTGATTGAATTCAAAACGTGAACACAATTTGAGCCGAAAGTCCGGGATCTTATATTTGGACTGATTTTTTTAAAATTGGGTCGATAACAAGTGGTTTTGGACATTGGACTACAAGAATTTGGGCTTCTAGTGTGAAACGGGTTTAGACTAGTGGGCCGCTAGTTTGTGGATTTCTTGGCTACAAACTTTAAGTGGGCTTCTTGAAAGTTGAAATTTTGTGGACTTTGAGCTAAAAACAATTTTTGAACCAAGTCATTTAACAAAGAAATTGTGTTTAAAATGTTTGACGAAATGGAAAATGATAAGCTTAAAAAATAAATGATTGGTTTGATATGTGTTGGGATAGGAGGAAAGAAGATGAGAAAAAGAATGCTTAGGTTGAAAGATTTGAACATTTTTTGTGTAAGAAAAATGAAACGTTGAATCAGCTGATAAACCGGTATGATAAATTACTTGACAATTTAAAAAGGTACTAAATAAGGATGTCAAATGCTGAAAAAATATCAAAATTTGCAGATGCGTTACCTTCAGAGTGGGATGAATTTTTTATTAAACTGAAAAAGGATTATAGATTCTCAAATTTTTATCCAAGTGAATTCTTCAAAGAGCTTAAAACACACAATTATGAAATTAATAAGAAAAAGAAAGATTTGATAAAAGAAATAGAAGAGAAGCTAGATAAAATTAGTTTGGATGTGATTCTTTAAATAAGCAGAAGAATCAAAATATGTTATGAAGCAAAATATGTTATGAAATATGGTTGTAGGATCGTTTTGCAACCTATATGAGTCGTTCATAGTCAAATCTAAGTCGTTTGAAAGGCGGAAACAGTCAAACAACTGAGAATCAGTGAAAGAAAGGTGTAGAAACAGAGATTTATACTTAAAACAGGTTTTTCATTGATAATCAACTTGATTACACGGTGAAAATTGGACAGCACTTCGTTACACCTTCATCTATTTCGTACCAAATGAAAAACCAACATCTCCTATTTATAGGCAGATGATTTCGCACGAAATAGCAACATGCCATTTTGTACGAAATAGCAAACTTTGATTTCGTACGAAATAGCCAAATGCTATTTCATGCGAAATAACTTTCAAAACACATAAAATTACATATTTGACACTTTTAACCCTAATACAAGCTACCGACATGACCTAGACTGTAGACGTAGACTATAGACATTATGCACCAACAAACTCCCCCTTGGATATTGCCGGAGTCTTCAGTCAGGTCATCAGCACTTGCTTTACAGTGACTTAAACTTTTCTTCCCTTGGCTTAGGTTTTCTCATCAACAACTTCCTAAGCTTTTCATTCTCTTCAACCTTTCTCTTTCCCTCTGCAGCCATTCTTTGTACAACAATATGTCTTAGCATGTTATCTCTTTCTTCACGAGCTTTCCTTTCTTTCTCAGCCTTCAGCGCTTCCTCTTTCTCAATCTTTCACCATTTAGACGACCATTTACTCTCAGCATTGATTCCCTTTTGGAAGCAGATAGACACAACCTTCTGAAACTGCATTGCCTGCTCTTTGTCTTCAGCCTTGAATCCAATCTTGTTAACAAACAAACATTCTATATCTTTTGCTGAGCAGTTTACCAACCACAAAGGATCATACACAGAGATGTATCTAACTTCATTTTCAACTCTGTAAGTGATCACCGCTTCAGTTGTCAAACAGCTGTACACCCAATACAAGAACCCTGTATGGAAATCCTGCTCCATTTTCGGCACAGGAATGTTCTTTATCACTTTTGGCTTCTTTATCTTCAGGATTGTCTCTTCAGCACCTGTTTCAGGATCCACTCTCTTCACTTTCTTCGGATAGTGAGGTTTCCAGTGCTTGAAGTTTTTGAACGCTTCATACTTCATCAAACCCCAAATAGGCACATCATGTTTTCTGATAGGATAGTTCAAAGTTTAACTTTTGACAATTCTTCAACATCCCACCAGGGTAGAGACATGATATCCTGAATATATTCAAAATACTGCACACCATATTCTCTTCTGATTGCATACATTTTCACTTGTGGCAAGAATCCCCAGCTGATAATGTCACCAAGTGATACTTCTTTATCTCTCTTATAAAACTTCAGTGGACGTTTGAATTTTCTTTCATTACTCTTCCTAAACCATTTCTTCCTCTCTTCTCGCTGTTCATCTTTCAACGTTCCATCAAAGTTCTTATCTTTTAAACATTCTTCAACTTTCCTTCTCAGTTCATCAATATTCTCTTGACTGAAAAATTCAACCAGCGTTGGAAAGTTGGAAGTATCTACATTAACGCTTTCTTCATCGCTGCAGTCTCCAACCTCTACTCTATCATAATTATCAGCTTCCTCAACATACTTGTATTCATATTCAGATTGCTGATTGATATCGAACTGATTCAGCTCTTCATCGAAATCAAACTTGAAAGTACTTTCATCAACGTGTGTTATCTTGAGGTATTCATCCAGAGTATATGTATGTCTGATTTCCCCTTCCTCAACATCAGGTTCAATACGCAGAATCAACTTTTCAACTTCATCAACGTTCTGATCATCAACATTCTCCCCCTCACCTTCAGCATTATCTGGTTCCTCATTAGCATCGTCATGAAGGTAATCATAAACATTTCCTTCATTTGATGCTTCAGTTACTTTAACGCCTGTACCACCTTGATCATCATCATTACCATCTTCTTTTCTTCAACTGATTGTTTTGATTTTGCCACCCGTGATTGGTTTTCAAAAATTTTCGTCTTCGGATAAACCTTTGAAGTCTTTTGGGTTTTCGAAGATTCACCAATCTCAAATGTTGATTTCGGCTTATCCTCGGTCTTCAAAGATTTACCTCTTTTCAAAATACGAACGGGAGAAACCATTGGTGTTTTACCCTTAACATTAGTTGAAGTTTTAGGTTTGAGTTTTTGCAAAACTGGTTTTTCATTCTTTTTCACACACTGCTTGGCCATATGACCAATTTCATTGCAGCGGTAACAGATTCTTTTGTCATATTCGACAAAAGTTGATTTGTAGGTCTCTTCTCTTAACTTTTTAGCCGCATTGAAATCGTCAATGGCTTTTTGACTAAAGATATAATCCTTTTCAGCATCAACACTAGGACCGGCAACAAAAACATCCCTCATCTTTTCTTTTGGCTTGACATTCTTCTTAGCCATTTTCTTTTCAAAACCAACACCTTTGTTTTTGAAATTGTTTCCATTTCTCTTGTTATTACCACCATTGCCCACCCACTCTTTCTTTCCCGAGGTGTTTGGTTGTGGTTTCACAAAAGACCTTTTTGGTTTTGATAAAAACTCATTATTGTTAACCTCTAAAATGCCAATCTCAACAAGTTTAAACACTTTCTCAACATTTTCCAATCTGGCATTTTGAATTGGATACTCAAAACCAGAATATAGTTTGTCAGTTCCGGTCATTGTGTAAACCACAATGATCGAATCATCATTCGCAACTTTATCTGATTTTGGTATAAATTTGTCTAAGAAGTTACCATCTTCTTCAGAATTAGAAATGGAGTTTTCAAAATGAGTTTTCACAGTATCAAACTCCGAGTTATCACTATCTTCATCTAACACTTGGTCAACAATGGTTTTGATCACTTGTGACTCGTTGTCAGTGTCGGACGGAGAAAATGTAACATCGATATTTTCTGGTAATTCATTCTCAACGGTTCTCAACTTGAGATTCAAAGCAGTTTCCACCCCATCTGGATATTTTTGTGTATGATGATTCCACATTAGGGGTGGAACACTTTTGAAGACAGATTTCGCATCAGGTTATCGCGGAACAATTTGATCAATCACATATGATGAAGCAACATAACTCATCAGTTTCTGATCAACTCTCTCAGTTTCAATTCTCATTAACTCAAGTTCTTTTTTCAAAGAAGCAATTGTGTCCAGATGGATGTTAATCTCCATCTGTTTATCCATGACAGTAGATTTTAGCAAATTTGTTGCTTTATCATTTTCAAAACTTTCTTTTTTAATCATTTTGATTGAACGTGCCAAAGTGTCATATGCTTCTTTTATCTCATTGAGATCATATTTTACTTCATCAGTAAATTTCTTCAATTCTTGAAATTGTTTGTCATTTTCAAGACAATCCATGCAGGGTTTTGAACAGTTTTTGCATGGAATTTCATGAATTGAATCAACTTTTTCAGAAACCTTTTCTTCGTTATCAATTTTAACATCCGTTTTACCAAACCCATCAGACTCTGACTCAGACTCTTCTCCTGATTTGATCTCCTCAATTTCTGATTTCTCGTCAGACTCCTTTTGAACTGACTCCGTTTCGACAGACACATTTTCAACCGACTCTGTTTTGACAGACTCTGTTTCAACAGATTATGTTTCTACCTCTTTTAGCTTGCCCATCAACGCTTTGTCAGCAATCTCTTTTAGAGTCTCTTCATTCATTTCTTTGGAAACGTCTATTATCTCTTCAACTGGAGCTTTCTCAACGTCGTATTGTGGGCAAAGACCGGTAGTTGGCTCACTGAAGAAACCTGCAAAAGATTCAAACATGTTAGGAGGCATTATTGATTTAAAAGAACTAGCAATAATCTCATGTTCAGATTGATAGTAATAAACTTCTGCTACAGCTTCTTCCAGCTCTGCCAAACTTTCTTCAGACATGACTTCACTGACTTCTTCTGTTTCAACAACGAATTCCGGCTCTTCCACAATCTCTGCCATCATAGCTAAACCTTCACCGGGAATATAATTATCCCAACTAAACCCTTCTGCAACCTTCTCATCATCCTGATTGACTAAAAGAGCTTTTTCAGGCTTGTTTTCGATCTGAGGTCTTTGGGTGAATGGTTGTTGACTTGTCTTGTGATAGATTGCTTGTCTGTAGTAGTCGTTTGTAAATGGGTTTTGATGATTGTTGACTTCCCGGTTTGGACATTCACGTTTGAAATGTCCCTTCTCTTTGCATTTAAAACATGTGACTTTTGATTTATCAAATCCAAGCTTGCTATCCGGTCCTGAAAGACTGTTCCAACCAGTTATTTCCATAAATCTTTGAGCTCTCCTCACCAAGCTTGCCATTCCCCACTTGATATCTATCAACTCCAGCTCTTCTGGATCAATCTGATCATAATCTTCCTTTGTCATATCAGGGTTCCCAATTCTACCTGCAACCAAACTTTCATAAGATTCAAGCACCGAAGCAAGTAGTGCTATGTGTTGTTTCGCTGATGATTCAGTAAATTCTTGAGCATTCTTTATGTTCACTGCTATGTTGCACAGAATTCCTGGACCTTGACTTTGACTGTTTGATCCTGATGAACTTTGGGTATATGATTGATCTGATGAGTTTTGAACCTTAGGATTTGGTTCAAAACTTGCAAATGGTGAATTATTGCTGCTTGATGTGCCAGGTGAAATTCCGGAAGTAGAATCAGCATTAAAAGACGTCTGGATTTTAGGACTTAGATTCGATGTTGCTGATGGACTTCCTTTGTAGTATAATGATACATCTTGTTGTACACTTGAAGACTTCATTTTTCTAATCTTCATCAGCTTAAGTTCATATGATTCATTCTTCTCAATGAATGTGCTAAGGTTGAATCCAACATACTCCAAATTGTTTTTCAACACCAACAAATAAGTACCCCATTCATCGTACAGTAAAGCATCCGCTAGCTTATCAACCCACTCTTCATCAGTTTTCTCAATGCTCAACCGCTTCATCTCAACAACCAGCTGGCAATATCTTTCAATCAACTGTTTTGTTGTCTCAACCTTTATACCCCTAAAGATATCAAACTCTTTCTTCAGCAAAGCAGTTTTGCTCTATATCATAGACACGCTTCCAAGAAACTTTACTTTCAATGAATTCCAGACGGACTGTGAATCACCCTGATGTTGTAGCAGAACTAATATATCCTCTTTGATGGCTTGCTGTAGGATACTCATCATTTTCTTTTCTGCCTTGAAATCTTCTTGTTCAAGTGGAGTCAAGCTGCTAATTGTTTTCTTAATTCCCGAACCATTCTTTGGAGGAACGTATTTTGACTCGATTTTCATCCAGCATTCGAAATGATTAGCTTGCACCCAGGTCTTAAACCTATCAGACCATCCAGCATACTCGTCAATATTCATCAACTTTGGTGGCTTCTGCATCGTACCCAGTTCATTTTCCATGTTCACATTTTGCACGATACTAGCTGGAGATTGTACAGCTGTCATTCCCCCTCCGGCAAACAAGTTATAAAACTCTTGGTTATCCATTTTACAAAAACAGTTTTGGAAAAAATTTCAAGTTTTTGAAAACAGTAACTTTCAAGTGAAATAGCTTCTACACACGAAATGAACTTTCGAACGAAATCACACAAACGAAATGGACTTCAAGCGAAATCAAGTTTTATGCGAAATCAACTTTTCAAACGAAAACAACTTTCAAACGGAATGACACTTTCAAACGAAAAGGTTCATTTCGCTCGAAATGAACAAATGATTTCAAGCGAAATAGCAACTTTTCATACGAAATAGCTCATTTCGTACGAAATAAACTCAAATTTTCAAGTGAAATACTGCTCGTTCACACGAAATCAAGTTTTTGGCCCATTTTTATCAGTTTTAGTCCGAATTTAGGTCTGATTCTATCAAGGATTTGTTAAAACTGTATTTTACACGTTATATTAAAAGATCAGTCCATTTTGTCAGTGAATTTGTCCAGAAATCCAAGAATGAGTAGAAAAACAAAATTCTAAGCACTGATTCAAACGAATTGACTCATCCTTGTAGGATCGTTTTCAGACCCAAACGAGTCGATCAGAAGAGTTATTCACCAATACAAGTGGCGGAAACACAAGTATCAGTGTTATTTCAGCTAGAATGCACGAGAAATCACTTTAAACTGTCTTTAGATTGATATGATATCGATTACAAGTCTGTAGACACTTCGGCAGCACTTCGTTACACTGACCGGAACCGTTACAAATGAAATGGCACTCAAGGTATTTATAGGAAGTCTAATTTTGCTTGAAACCGTCTCAAGCGGAATCACTTTCAAGCGAAATCACAGATTTCGTTTGAAATGATCCAACACAAGTTCAAGCGGAATTAAACTATATGATTTCGCTTGAAATGATTATTGACCATTTCAAGCGGAATTACCTATAAACACAATTCCTTGATTTCCGTGCTCTTATCTATCATTCTACATACAAGACTCGATACAAGACGAAGTCGACAAACGCATGCACTAACAGACTCCCCCTCGAATGTTGACGAAGTCTTCAGTGTCGAGTCTTCGTTGTCAAACCTTCAGTCTTTATCAGTCTTCTCGCTCTCTCCCAAAAATTCGCCATTGTAAACATCTTCAATCAATCTCTCTCATTCTCGTAATCTTCAGAATCTGAATCTGGCTCTACAATCTTCAGACTCCCTCTTGATATCCTTAGACCCCCCCTTTCGCTAAGCTGGGATCGCAGTCTGGAATTCACTATCCACATGTTCTTAAATCGTAACCTGATACTCATCTAACTCAGGTATCGGAACCTGGCTATCCTGCACAAATCTCTACCCAAAAATAAATTTTGCAAATTTAAAATTTTGCAAATTTAAAATTTTGCAAATTTAGAAACCACTTGCAGGTATCATTTAAAAATGATTTAATCTTTGATAACCACTGAAAATACAACTTTTTCATTCTTTCTTTTCAAACCTGTTCATCAAGTTTAGCACTTGGAATTTTGAAAATCAGCTCTCCAACATCAGTTGTCGAAAATCTTTATGAATTTTTCAAAAAAATTATGCTAAAACACTCTAAAATCTTTTTGGATTTTTGAATGTAATGAAAATGCGATAAAGAAATATTTACAGACACTATTTTTGTGAGTTTGTGTAAGAGGATCATATCAGTTTATGAGACCAATCACCAACACCGTTAAGCTTTAAACATTTTCAGTTCTAAATGATTCACATAGATTGACGATATTGTTGTCCACTTAAACTAAATCTAAAAACTTTCAAAATGCTTACCGATACGTTAAGATATATTAATTTGCACTAAATTCTTATGGACCCCACGATCTCAGCATATCCCCTCATCATGCAATACACTGACTCAAGTAATGCCTTTAAACTTTTATCAACTGTGATTTGTGCGAAAACAAAGCAGAATGTTTAAACATTAACAATCAGTTCGATACTTCCGTATACGCAGAGAAAGTCCAATGTTTAAACAAAATAATAAAATAAAAATAAGTTGAAGTTGTTTAGGCTTTAACCACCAGGTCGATACTTCTGTATACGCAGAGGAGGTCCAAAGCTTAAACGAAACACCAAAGAAAATAAAGCAGAACGTTTAGGCAATAACATCCAGGTCGATACTCACGTATACGCAGAGGATGTCCAATGCTTAAACTAAATAAAGAAATAAAACAAGTTTAAATCTTTGCAAAATGAAATACACAATCACAGTGACTTTTTAGCAAGGTTGTGAAAGTTCACAAACTTAACCAGTTTTATGTCTTTCGACAATCAGCGATTACTGAGTAGGCACACAATCAAGAAGGACAAAACTAAGTACTATGCTTTTGACCATGTTTCCCACTAGAACTAGGCTTTTTCATTTAAGTTTGTATCGTTATCGCAAATCTACTAGTCTAGCTGAGCCTACCGTCACATCTTTAGTGAGACCGTTTATCACATTTTAACTTTTCATTTCTTTAGCATGCTGTGACAGTCCAACTGATGTACTATCATTTCCTTTTTTTACAACAAAACTCATTTTTTTGCATTTTATCATGTTTTTGGATTTTTCAAATTTTCAAATGTTTTTGGATTTTCTGAAATTCTTACTCCCCCTAAAATGCAAACACATTTAAAAGGAAATTTGAAAACAAACTATACAAGTAAATTGACAACTGATATCGAATCACTTCAATTCGCCATCCACTTGGCATAAACAATCAGAACTCCCCCTTACAACAAACTATTTTCCCATTGATTTCAAAACACTTAAGTTTGTTTTAATCAAATGGTTTTTCCAGAAAATAAGTTTTGTTGATTGATTTTACCAATTGTAGGTTAGGGGTTTGGTTCATCATATTGTTCTACCAACCACTTGTAAGAAAATCAAATTCAACTTAATGTCCCTGATTTACCACTTGTAGGTGAAAACCTTCTTTTTCAACCACATGGCTTGCCAACCAATACCACATGTAGGTTGAATTCTCAGAATGCCGATACCTACTCCACACTTACCAACCTGGGAGTTCCGGCAAGTCAGGATTTTAAGTAAAGAATACAGACACCCAAGCCTGACCAGCTTTAGGTGTAACCTTCTCAACTACTCCAGGGGTTTGAACACTTCTTTTTGTTTCATAAAATTATTTCACCCCTTTTGCCTTCCCATCAACCATTTTACCAAAAATCTTTTTAACATTTCCATTAAACACTTTCTTAACATCAAATTCTTTCTTTTCAGAATAGAATTGATTTGAGATCTCAACTTTTCCAACTTTCTTCTTAAAATTTTCAGCCCGCAGTGGTGGAAAGTTTGCATCATCCACAGTCGGTACTGACTTTTCAATTTTTTTCATAACAACTTTTGGTTCCTCTGATTTTGTGGAATCAGATTCATCACCAGAACTATTTCTTGAACCTTTAACCACCCACTTTTGATTTTTTAAATTTTCTTTTCTTTTTAAAACATTCTTTGAACATTCTCCAACCTCAAATATTGAATTTTCAAAACCACTAAATTTTCTGGTTGGAAGTTCAGTTTTCTCAATAACTTTTTCTTTTAGTTTACCAGAGACTTCCTGTTTTGGTTGCATTGCCTTTGGACAATTCCTGGCAATGTGACCAACAGTTTTACATTGAAAACAGGTTCTAGTCTCTATCTTCTTCTGAGTCAAGCTTTTCTTCATTTCATCTTGCTTCTTGGCAAGGAAATCTTTGTTCGTTTGCATTCTAAATGCTTGCTCCTTCTCTTCTTCAGTCATTTTCCCGGAAACAAAAACAGTTTTTGGTTTATAAATTTTCTCATTTTTATAATTTTTCGGTGCAATAAAACCCAGACCTTTCTTTTTGAAATTACCATTATGGTTTGGTTTCTTTTGAAAACCTGAACCACAACTGTAACCCTTTTTCTTGTTTAAACGTTGTTGAACTCTTGAGGTGTAAGAACTTGGTTTTTCAGAAAGATTTACATCTTTTATTTCAGAAATATTAATTTCTGTTAGTTTGAAAACCTTTTTAATCATTTCTGGTTTAACACCTCTTATTGGAAAAGTCTCATCAGAATATAATTTGTCAGAATCTTTCAAAGTACATGTTCCTTTGATCGGTTCGTCATCCAAATTAGATTTTGATAACAAAAACTCTTTATTATACACCCGTTTTCCCTGTTTGGCTTTTTGAATTGACGTGTCGGACTTTGACTTAGATTTTGACTCTGACATTGACTCCTCTGTTTCATCCTTATCCAACACCTAATCGACCACCTTTTTTTATTAATTCGGACTCATGATCAGTGTCGGACGATGTGAACGTGACATCTATACTTTGTGGCAAGTTTTCTGATGACTCAGACTCCCACTGTAAATTTGTTGCCTTTTCGACTCTTTCAGAATTTGGATTTCGAGGAGAATATCCATTTTCGACCGGGGGTGGACATTTGTTATAGACAACACTTGGCTTCTTACCAGAAATCTTCACTTCATCATCTTCTTTTGTTTCGGACTTCTTCTCTTCCGAAATCTTTCCTTCTTCAAACGTCTTCATTCCTTCCACAATGGGGTAAATCCTGTCAACAATAAAAGTAGAACATGAGTAACTTTTCAACAATTCATTTACTCTATTTGTTTCAATTTTCTGATTTTCCAATTTCTTCTCAAGTTCAGCACATTTTTCTGTGTAATAAATGACATTGTCAAGCTGCCTCATGTATGCCCCTTTGAGTGTATTCATTGCTACAGCCTGTTCACTGTTCGACTCACGGTACTTATTCATCTCTCTGTTCAAAACATCATAGGATTCTTTCAGCCTTTTGATGTTGTGCAACAGTTCATTGTTTTGCTCTATCAGAGATTCACAATTCATACACTTCTCAGGAACTTTGACTGCATCAGCATCTGTTTTGATTTCAAATTCTGGAACTTCTTTGACTATTCTCACTTGAACTTCTTCAGTCTTTTTCTTTTTCTCTGCTTCAGCTTGTCTCTTTTCTTCTTCTTCTTCTTCTTCTTCTTCTTCTTCTTCTGCTGCATATCTTTTCCATTTCTCTTCTTCAGCTTCCTTAATTTTTCTGTATTTTTCTGCCCAATATTCATTAGTATAATCATTAATAACCTGAGCAACAAATCCTTTATGATTTGTAGATTTGTTCGGATCATAATCATCCCAGTTAAAATTTTCCCAGCTAAAGCCTTCAGGTAACTTTTCATCATCTTGATTGATTAGGCATGCTTTGTTGTCGGCTGAAATATATTTGTCCCAGCTGAAATTTTCTTGATTTCCCAAACATGCTCTTTTTGAATCTTCAATTTCTTTTCTTCCATGAGCTGTTTGTGCCTGTTGTTGTTGATGTGGCTGTTGAGAAACTTGATGATATATCGCTTTTCGATAGTAGTCACTATTTCCAAAGGGATTTTGAGCTCCACTTGCTTCACGATTGGTGCACTCTCTTTTGAAATGCCCTTTTTCCCTGCAACGAAAACACGTAACTTTAGACTTATCAAATCCTAAAGTTGAAACATTAGCATCGCGAAAATCATCTCTGCCTGTAATTTGTTTAAACTTTTCAGCTCGTCTCAACACACTAGCCATACACCATTTTATATCCATCAATTCCATCTCCTCAGCATCAATTTGATCGTAATCCTCTTTCGTTAGCATTGGATTCTCGATCCTCCCTGCAACTAATCCTCCATAGGATTCAAGCACAGTTACCAACAAGGACATGTGGCTTTTAGCAACTTCCTCGGTATAATTCTGATCATTTTCAAGGTTCAAAGCAATGTTGCATTGAAGAACTTTGCCACTTTTTGTTGTAGAAAAATGTGGATCAAATGTTTGAAATGAAGTGAATCCAGTTTGCTGCTTGATCCCTGAGAGGAACTTTCTGAAGAACTTTTTACATTGTAAGCAGTTTCAACCTTTGCAGAGAAATTTCTCTTTTCATCAACACCGCCTTTGAAATACAATCCAATATCTTGTTCTCCATCATAATTCTTCATTCTAGCGATCTTTCTTTGCTCCATCTCTTGAGCTTCAAGATGTTTGATGAACCCACTCAGTGTTAACTCGCTATATTACTTTCTATTATTCCTCAACATCACCAGAAACGTTCCCCAAACATCATGTGGCAACGCATCAGCCACCAGCTTCTCAATCAACTCATCTTTATGTTTGTTGATGCCCAATCTTGTCATGTTTTTCACCAAGTTACAATATCTTTCAATAATCTGTTTGGTACTTTCCGTTCTCAAACCACGGAATAGATCAAATTCTTTCTTCATAAGTGACATCTTGTTCCTAAGCATATCTTCACTACCAAGGGACTTTGCTTCTAATTATTTCCAAATCGAAAATGCACTTCCATTGTGTTGAAGGAAAATCAAGATATCTTCTTTAATTGCTTGTTGTAACAAACTAATCATCAATTTCTCATCTTTGTATTTCTTTTTCTCCACATCACTTAATTCTCTAATTGGTATTTTCACCTGATTGTTCCCGACTGGTCTAACATATTGAACTTCCGTATGTTCCCATGCATCTAGGTGATAAGCTTCCACCCAGTTACCAAAACGTTCAGACCATCCACTAAAATCATCAATGTCCATAAGTTTCGGTGGTTTTTGCATAGTTCCCGTTTCATTTTCAAGCATCGTATTTTGAGCTACAGTCATCGGACTAGCAAACGCAATATAAAAATCGTTCTCCATGTTTTGTTTTTCAAAAGATTCACAAACTTCCAATTTCAAGCAAAATACTGTTCTCAAGCGAAATAACCCTTTTAAGTGGAATAGGTGAATTCAAGCGGAATAAGCCTTGAAGCGGAATAGGTGATTCAAACGAAATCACAAGGCAATTTCAAGCGGAATATCATATTCAAGCGGAATCAGCTGAACTCTCAAGCGGAATCAGATACAAAGTGTGATTTCAAGCGAAATCAACCAGACAGTTCAAGAGAAATTAGCATGATGTCAGCAATTCGATCTGATTTTAGTCTAATTGATCAGGTTTTAATCCGATTTTAGATCTGAAACTTTCAAAGATTTATCAAAACATCATTACGCATACATTGTGAGAAAATTAGCCAATTTTAACCATGAAAACTTGTTTAATTTTGAAAAGAAGGTGTAGAAAACAGATTTTGCAGCTGAAATGGTTAGAACTCTTCCTCCTGAGCTCTGATACCACTTGTAGGTTCGTTTTCAGACCCAAACGAGTCGATCAGAAGAGTTATTCACCAATACAAGTGGCGGAAACACAAGTATCAGTGTTATTTCAGCTAGAATGCACGAGAAATCACTTTAAACTGTCTTTAGATTGATATGATATCGATTACAAGTCTGTAGACACTTCGGAAGCACGTCGTTACACTGACCGGAACCGTTACAAATGAAATGGCACTCAAGGCATTTATAGGAAGTCAAATTTCGCTTGAAACCGTCTCAAGCGGAATCACTTTCAAGCGAAATCACAGATTTCGTTTGAAATGATTCAACACAAGTTCAAGCGGAATTAAACTATATGATTTCGCTTGAAATGATTATAGACCATTTCAAGCGGAATTACCTATAAACACAATTCCTTGATTTCCGTGCTCTGATCTATCATTCTACATACAAGACTCGATACAAGACGAAGTCGACAGACGCATGCACTAACAATCCTGAGCTCTGATACCACTTGTAGGATCGTTTTGCGACCTATATGAGTCGTTCAGAGTCAAATCTAAGTCGTTTGAAAGGCGGAAATAGTCAAACAACTGAGAATTAGTGAAAGAAAGGTGTAGAAACAGAGATTTATACTTAAAACATGTTTTTCATTGATAATCAACTTGATTACACGGTGAAAATTGGACAGCACTTCGTTACACGTTCATCTATTTCGTACCAAATGAAAAACCAACATCTCTTATTTATAGGCAGATGATTTCGCACGAAATAGCAACATGCCATTTCGTACGAAATAGCAAACTTTGATTTCGTACAAAATAGCCAAATGCTATTTCGTGCGAAATGACTTTCAAAACACATAAAATTACATATTTGACACTTTTAACCCTAATACAAGTTATCGACATGACCTAGACTGTAGACGTAGACTATAGACATTATGCACCAACAATGGTTTTAAGAGGGGTTGTTATATAGATGAAAATATGAATCCTCTTGATTTTATTAAAAAAATTCTGCAGGTACATTCAAGACAGAGTCAATTCCAAAGAATGAAGAATCTGAGAAAAAACATGTTAACAATGCTCACCAACAAAAATCTAAACAAGATGAGTCAACTGAGTTGTCACAGAACGGTGAAGTCAAAGAATCAAGTGTATTAACAAATGAAACTTCAAATTCTGAACCTGTGTGCTCAGATTGTGAAAAATCAACATCTGAAAATGTCAAACTGTTGAGAGATATGGAAAGTTTGACATTAGAAAACAAAAAAATTATAAAATCAGAAAATGATTTGAAAAATCAAATAAAAACTTTAGAAAATGAAAAATCAATTTTAAATAAAAATGATTTTGAAAAACAAAATATAATAAACTCACATCTTGAAAAAATCACAAAACTTGAACAAGATGCTGAGATCCCTAAAAATAAAATTGAAGATTTGGAAAATAAATTGAAAGGTTTTGTTGCTTCGTCCTTAATGCATGATAATATAGTTCCAAAACCAATCAATAAAAATGAAGAAACTGGGGAGGATGAATATGAATTTTGTAACAGGGGTATTGGGTATCAACCGTCAGGAAAGGGCAAAACAAAGACGGTTGTACCAGATAACACGAAAAACAAAACTCCCTCAGTGAAAATTCCAATAAGTGACGATGTTACAAATTATGATGAAATCAAAATTAAAGATTGTGATGATGAATCTAATGATGAAAATGATAAAAAGAATATATTTTTGAAACTAAAAGAAAAATTTAAAGAAACTGTTCCACAATTAGCTGAAAAGGGGGAATGTTCAACTTCTAAGCAAAATGGGGAACAAAAACAAAAGGTTAAAAATTTTAAAAATTCAAAAAATGTTCAAAATAAAAGATTGTCACTTCAATCATCAAATCACTATAAAAACAAACATTCACAAAAAAATTGAAAATCAAAAACTCACAAAAAGTTGATAAAAAGTGGTGCAGGTTTGACCACGGTGCTCAAAAGTCAAATCATGCTTACAGGAGAAGATGGAATGAAGATTCTTCAGAGAGAAATCATTATGATGATAGAAAAAGAAGAAGTAATGACTACCACAAGGCAAATCAATGTTACGATCTAAGTGTTTGGTTTGAAAGTGGAGAATGGTACAATAACCTGGAGTGTTACAAATGTGGTTTTGAAGGACACATTGTTGTTAACTGCCAGAGTTAGAGATTTGAGACGAGAAGATGCTATGAATGTCAAATCAGAGGTCATATTGCAAGAGATTGCCCAATGAGATCAAAGAGAAGATCGAGGGCTGAATCTCATAGAATGGTGAAGAAAACAGTCAAAATTGAATAAAAACCCAAAGAACAGAAAGTGAAATTATCACAAGGGCAGAAAGATAGACTGAGAAAGAAAAGAAAGAAAGCGAGAGAGTATCTAGAAAAGATTTTGTCCTCGGATACCACCGACGAGCCAGATAACAATTCTAATGAATCGCTTTGCTCTCCAAAGAATGATCAGTCAAGTAAAACGAATTCATCAGATTCAAATCTGAGGACAAAAGAGAGAATAAAGTAGAAAAAATTGGTTAATCAAAAGATTAAAAAATCAAAGAAAGTTAAATTTTCAGATAAAATTTTTATAAAAGTGTTTGAATATAAAAGAAATTGTGAAAGGTCGTTCATGTCATATGTTGATGAATTTGGTAAACCTTAAATCCAGTATGGATTAGGTTCCAATTCAAAACTAATGAAATTCATTTGCTTGTGCAGGTGTTCAGGGGCCAATTCAAGTTCAAACATGAATAACGGAACAGCCTGGCACATGAGGAGAAAATCCTGTGTCTGTGGTTAAAAACAGGAAGTGTTTGGTTTAAATTGTTAAAAATTTTTGAAAATTTAAAAGGAATACGCCGAAACCCTCACGGCTGAACAAACATATGATAAAACTAGATTAAAAAATGGTTTTAAAACGTTATAATCAAGTGGTTTGTAAATCATGGGGGTGAATGTGAGATATATAGAGAATGTGAAGCAGAAATGGATGGCGAGATGAAGCTATCTACATCGGTTTGTCAAATTTTCTTTAAATGTTTTGAATTTTAGGGGGAGTAAAAATTTTAAAAATACAAAAACATTTGAAAATTTGAAAAAGTCAAAAACATGATAAAATTCAAAATGAGTTTTTGTGTAAAAAGAGGAAATGATAGCACATCAGTAGACAATCACAGCATGCTAAGAATTGGAGAGTTAAATATGTGATAAACGGTCTCACTAATGATATGGCAGTAGGTTTTTACACATTCAGTAGATTGTCACACCCCAAAATCCACACGCGGAGTATCACCGCTTGGAGGCGTGACTGACCAGGACCAAGCCACCAATCATATTGAACAAACATATACGTAAACATAATTCAACCAAACAATATGAAAGGTGTTCAAAACCCAAAGCATAGTTAAGTGTTTAGCGGAAGCATTATTGTAAAACCCATAGCAAGTATTAAGTATGAAATAAGATAATGTTTATAGCATGGCACACACTGCCATGTCCCACAACGACTGTTCCTCCCTGTGCAAGCTCCATGAGTACCTAATGACCTGCAAGGCATGTAGCAACAAATCAACAACAAAGTTGAGCGAGTTCACAGATAGTTGTTTGGTTACAGTATTCATTTCATAAATCGTATATATTCGTTTTGTAAACCATGTATCGCGTTAATCCTTGCTGCCAGTCCAGGCATGCGTGCGATGATTAGTGGGGGCTTCCCATGTGTTACAAGACCACGCGTATCGACTGCTACGAAAATATAAGAGGTGCCCTAAGTCAATGTCTATCAGCATTGACCCTTTGCCCATAGTCCATTAGTACACGCCCGTCCGACTGGCACGGTGTGAGGTTTGTTAAACCTAATAGCGCTATTAACTAATGACCCACTCGCCCTAGGCCTCGGCGATTAAGTCGATAATTGAGGGACTTCCTTTGATAGAGGTGATGGTCTTAAGATCGTGTACGTAGGTTTTACGTACGTGCCCTTCAATCCGAGGACAGTAGTAAGTATATCTGTACGTAGGTTTTACGTACGTGCCCTTCAACCGAGGACAGTAATAAGTAGTTTAATAGTAATGGTTGTACGAGTAGTTATCCAATCCCATTCCCAACCCCTGAGAATCCCATGCCTTGGCTAGTGTGAACTCACCTTGGTTTGCTCGGTATGCTAAATATGTGCTCAAAGTAAATCAATCACGTCCTAAAGTACGCACGTATACATAATCAGTTTGTATTCAAGTTGTTTGCACGTAACATAATCATCATGAACATCACATTAATAACACTGAGTATCACATTGCACATATTTGTAATCATACAAATCATGTTCACCATCTAACAGCAGTTAACTAACTCAGTTAAGTTTTAACAGAACAATTACTGTGCAAATTACCCAACTCGGCGAAACACCCCTTTGTTTCGCTGTGAGCCCCTTCGACGAATCTCTCCTGTTTCATCATAGCTAGTCTCGGCGAAACACATTGTGTTTCGCCATAACGGTTTCGTCCTAAGAATGTGTTTCGCCGAACCCATAACAGTTTCAACAATTATAATCAATATCACAGAATCTTAATGCCCTAGTGGCCGACATCCATCCACCACCGTCCAACCTTATTGGACCGAAATACATAGTCAAGGTTTATTTATTTATTCTTTGTAGTCTGCACCTCTAGATCTGAACAATCAATAAAACATGCACAGTTTGATTCCTCGATTTATGTTTGCCGCCTAACATCAAAGAATTGATTAACTATTTATTTCACAAAAGTCAAGGTTTCATATGAAATCAATTATTACCCATTGACACTTAACATCCTAGACTGACAAAAGATGTTGTTATATACTTGTGATTGGACCAAAAGAATACAAGGACTCATTCAAACAATAGTCATATGCTCCTGACATATCAATATACTAATCACATGGTTTGATCATAAATTCACATGCCTACAATTTCCAAGGTAATAAATATTATACTACTAAGACACAAGCATTCCACCATAACTCGATCATCATACTACCAGTATCATCAAGCATATACATACAAAAATAGTTACGAGACAATATCATTAAACATATGCGTACAAGAACAGTCGAGAGACTAATTTTTACTAACCGAGATGATGATTTGATCGCACAAGGGTTTCCGGTGGGTTCTAGTTTGTCGTCACACAGCAGAGAGTCCTCTAGGGTTTTCTTGTTTTGTTAAACGTATCTAATTCTAACGCGATGAACAGCAAGAATGATTCGATCGATTAAAGATGGCTCCGAGGGTACACAATCGCCGTCAATGGGGAGAAAGTTCTAGGGTTTCTGTTTCGGTGATGGGTTTAACGAATGAAGCTGTTCTGTGAGATATAATTCACGTAATAGAGTTGGGCCCTTTAACTGGGCTTCGCGAATCACTGGGCCGGTGAAACACACCGTTTCGTCGGGTGTGTTTATGGCGAAACACTTCTGTTTCGTCGTATGGATTATGGCGAAACACATTTGTGTTTCGTCGAGTTGCTCAAGTCTTAAACGGTTTACCAGTTTACAAATTCACAACCCAAAACACTTTATATAAATCACATAGCATATCAAACAATCATCTGAATTATGGTGTACAGTTACCAAGTAAACAAGTCAAACAAGTAATCAACCAAACAATCAACGTGTAATAAATGCGAATAAAGAATGTCGGAAACTCGAGTTGTCACATAGATTGATTTCGAGATATAAACCTAAATATTAATAGCTTTCTTATCTCGTAGGGAACATCTCTCGGATATATGGGTAACCCCCGAAATCTTGTTTGAGAGATTGCCTAATTCTGAGATACTAGGTCTTTATACTGTTTGATATCTGGGGTATTATACCTAGTCTTCTGATATTATGGAAGCAATGGCCTAGACTTCGTATAATACTTTACGCGCTTTAAAAGCTTACCCTCTGCATAAAAATTGAAAAATACCGAAAGATGTAATTCAAGTGCAGTTGTAAAGAAGATCCCCAATGGGGACACACCTCAAAGTCGAGCCTTCATCTCTTTGACTGAACGGAAGTTCATACCGGAGCTCTCAAGGTCTCGCACTAACCCAGAGTACAGATATCATTATGGTATATTCACCTGTAAGACCAAATCTAGGGAATCTTGATACGGGAGTATATTCTGAGGTGGGACACACGTATAAGTTAAGTTCTTAAAACACTAAATCGTATCTCGAATCAGTTGAACTTTGTGTGAAAATTTAAGTGGATCAGTATACTGACAATCTAAGTGAATCGTTTAGAACTTAAAGTGTTTATAGCTCAACGGTGCTAGTGATTTGTCAAAAACTGATATAATCCTCTGACACGAACTCAAACAAAAATATTGTCTGTAAATATTTCTTTACTGTTTTTCATTAAAGAAAAATTTCAAAAAGATTTTCGGAGTGTTTTAGCATAAACTTTGTAAAATACAAAAAGATTTTGTTTCAGTTTATGTTTCGACAACCGTTGATGGAAAGCTGAATTTCAAAATCAGATGCTGAACATAAACAAGTTCATTAATTTGAAACTTGAATTTTCAAAATGAAAAATTTTAAAAAAAATCGATAAGTTGGATAATCAAGGTCATTAACTTGAACTTGATCATCTGTTAGGGTTACTGAAATTGATCATGCTTAAATGAAAAATATGATAATAAACATTTATATGTTTAGAAAACTCTCACTTGTTGAATCTAAACGTTTGAATAATGATAAGATTTGACAGGAAGCTAAATGAAAGGGGGAGCAAGATTAATTGTCAAATCTAAGATTCGGAGCATTATTCAAGGGGGAGCTTACTGTTTTACTTTGTTGTTTGAATATGTTTTCTATGGCAGATCAAGACTAAACTTCGCAGATTTCTAAGCTATGTCCAAGGGGGATTCTGTTAGTGCATTTTGTATGTCCATAGTTAGAAATCTGTCTGTATTTGTAACGTTTAAAGTCTTGAGTCTGTATCATACCGGACATAGTTTTCAATAGGTGTCGTTAGGTAATGTCAGGTCAGTATACGGTACGGTACGACGCGAGGAAACTGAACAAGATCAAAGGTGATGTCATCATTAGGTAATGACGACATCATCAATTTACAATATAAAAAATAGGCTGCATGGTATATCAAATGTGGGCACGTGAAGAGATTAAACAAATGATGGAAACTCGTCCGATCGGATTGGATATCAACAGAAGTCACTCGATCGGATCACATCATCAGAAGTCATCTGCCACTCGATCGGATGACCATCCGATCGGATGGCCATCCGATCCAAACAACACTAACATGCTACCTCCTATATATAGCCATCCGATCCATTCAGAAGTAAGAAGAAGATCAGAGAACTTACACACAGTTCATAACCATTCATAACCTTCAAGCACAAGTTCATCAGATCTTCATCATCTATATCAAAACACTCTCGGTTTCTTCATGATTCTCATATTTTGAGTGTTCTAGCATGTAGATCGAGTCGAAACTCTGTCTGGTTGTCGTCGTTACGTAATAAAATGATAGTATTTACGTTTTCGCGCACGATTACGGTTTGATTTAACGGATTCCGCACGTTAAATCGAATTCATCGCAGATCTAGTGATCTTTTACGATCCGATCTTGAACTCACAACAATCAAATCAAACTCAGATCCTAACACCTATAAAAACATTTGAATGGAATATGGGTTTTAGCCCATTTGTTTAATATTAATAAGTTGGTGTTTTATAAACTCTGAAATTATTTTCTAACTACGATCCTGATGATTTATTCCGCTGCAAATTTAATAATGTCTCAACCCCCGCCCCCTTATCCATCCCGGGAACGGGCGGCCGCGAGACCAGTATTGGTGGTATCATTTGTTTATCATTTTGGCAGCGGAAATTTCATCAGGACCGTTGTTAGGAAATGTTTATCAGAGTAAAACCACCATATTTTATATTAATAATCACATGGGTAAAACCTAAGTTTCTTATTACAACATGTTTATATGGATAAACCCTATTTTATTGAATTTAAATCATCGTCTTTTAGGTAACTTTGCCACATTTTTCCAAGCCGTCAGTGCTCTCCAGCTGGCTTTCTTCTAATTGGCTTTTACATTTTGTTACCTAAAACGCGTTTTAAAAACATTTGTCAGTGGGAAATACTGGTGAGTGAATCCCAGTTTAATCAAGAAGAATTTTATCAATTAACACAGTATTGAGAGCGATCACAATGTTTATTTCTACACAATTACTCATTCAGTATTGTCAATCCTGATTGGTGGGTCATATTACCCATTGGCTAACTCGTTGTCCAATGGTAACGTGTTCCACATTTTGTATACAAAACCCCAACATACCGGCAGTAATTGAAGAACTACAAAGACTCAATCACTGCTTAATCATATTGTAAAACATTTAAGGTTTTGTAAAACAATTTACAAAAAGGTTTACAAAAAAAGTACATATGTTAGTATAATAACCCTTTTATTTATATTAACGATACCCTCCCCGAGACGGCATTCCAATGACTACGTCGGGCAGAACCACGACAGCCGTTACGGAACCCTGGATCAATCGGGCAGCGTATCTAATACGTAACCGGGGTTATAATACTTACAACAGAGCAGAACTTCGTTAATTTGGGGGGTATTATACCCGAGTATAGTGCCTATTATGTAAAAAGTCGAGAGAGAAAAGAAATATGAACGATCTGACTGAAGGCCCGATGCCCTCTATTTATAGGGCTGATTTTTCGTTTCCTCGCGGCCCGCGTAAGGTGAGTCCTCGGGTTACGCGGCCCGTGTAGTAGGGGTGTAGGGCTTAGCTCCGTCGATTCAACCAGCTAGACTTACCACGATGATGACACGTGGCGGCCTCGGGTGTGACCATGACTTCTTGCTGTTACTGCCCGCGTAAGCAGTAGCCATAGGCTACGCGGCCTGCGAGCTCCTATAAAATTTTGTTTTTTAATTATTTTTAATGACATTTCATATTTTGGGCTTGGTTTTCACATACGGGGTGTATTTTAAGACATATAGGGGTATTTAAAAATATATTAGGGTGTCAGAAAAATTCAGGAGGGTTGTTATATCCTCCCAACCTTGTTTTAGAGCTCGTCCTCGAGGTCTACTGGAACAAGTGTGGATATTTCCTTTGCATTTCTGATTCAATCTCCCATGTGTATTCTGGTCCTCTCTTGGAGTCCCACTTCACTTTGACCAGAACTAATCTCTTGTGCTTGAGGTTCTTGACTTTCTTATCTTCAATTTGTAGAGGCCTTTGTACAAATTTTAATTGTTCATTTACCTCTATATCCTTAAGAGGTACTACGAGTTATTCATCAGCTAAACACTTCTTGAGATTAGATACATGAAATACATCATGTATTCCTGCCATTTCCTCTGGCAGTTGTAGCTGATAAGCTACAGGTCATATTCTTCTAATAATCTCAAAAGGTCCAACAAACCTGGGGCTTAGCTTTCCCCTTTTAATGAATCTTACCACTCCTTTCCAAGGAGAGACTTTTAATAACACTTTATCTCCTACTTGAAATTCCAACTGCTTTCGTCTGTTATCAGCATAACTCTTTTGTCGGTCTCGTGCTGCTTTCAGTCGTTCCTTTACTTGAATGATTTTGTCTGTTGTTTCTTGTACTATCTCAGGTCCAGATAGTTGCTTTTCTCCAATTTCGGCCCAACAGACTGGCGTTCGGCACTTTCGTCCATAAAGTGCTTCAAATGGTGCAGCATTGATACTTGTGTGATAACTATTATTATAAGAAAATTCTATCAATGGTAAATGATCGTCCCAATTACCTCTGAAATTAATTACACAAGCTCTAAGCATGTCCTCCATTGTCTAAATTGTCCTTTCGCTTTGTCTGTCCGTTTGAGGATGATAAGCGGTGCTTAGATTCAACTTGGTTCCCATTGCTTTTTGGAAACTTGTCCAAAAATGAGAGGTAAAACGACTATCTCTGTCAGAAACAATTGATAGAGGAATTCCATGTAAAGAAACTACTTCATTTACATACAATTTAGCTAATTGTTCCATATCAAAAGTTTCCTTCATCGGTATGAAATGAGCTGACTTGGTTAGCCTGTCTACAATCACCCCGATTGTATCATTACCTTTCCTAGTTTTGGGTACTTTAGTAACAAAATCCATTGTTATTAATTCCCATTTCCAAATTAGCATTTCTAATGGTTGCAATAAACCTGAAGGTTTTTGATGTTCAGCTTTGACTTGTGAATAGGTTAAACACTTTGCAACATATGCTGCTATATCCTTTTTCATTCCTATCCACCAAAAATTCTTTCTTAAGTCTTGATACATCTTATCACTTCCAGGATGCATCGTATACTTAGACTTATGGGCTTCTTCTAATACATGGTAACGTAGGTTTCCTAATTTAGGTATCCACATCCTTTTCTTATGGAATCTCCAAATTTCATCTACTCCTTGTTCTAATTCCTTAATTATTCCTTTTAACTTCTCAGTATCATCCTTGATTACTGATTCTTGTGTCTTTTTAATCTGTTCATTTAAATCCACTTCTAGATTTAATTTAAGAGAACGTACTCTTTTTGGCTTTTCATGATACTTTCGACTTAAAGCATCAGCAACTACATTTGCCTTTCCTGCATGATACTTGATATCACAATCATAATCACTAAGTATCTCCATCCAGCGTCTTTGTCTCATATTTAATCCCTTTTGCCCGAAGACATACCTTAAACTCTTATGATCTGTAAAAATGGTAAACTTACTACCATAAAGGTAATGTCTTCAAATCTTAAGGGCGAAAATTATAGCTCCTAACTCTAAATCATGGGTTGAATAATTTTCTTCATGATTCTTAAGTTGTCTAGAAGCGTAAGCTATAACCTTTTGACGTTGCATTAACACACATCCATAAGCTAATTTAGAAGCGTCACAGTAGATTACAAAATCTTCAATTCCTTCTTGTAATGCTAGTATGGGTGTATGGGTTAATCTGTGCTTAAGGATTCTAAAGGCTTCATCTTGTTTTGGTCCCCATTCAAACTTAACGGATTTACAGGTTAACTTAGTTAAGGGAATGGCTATTCTAGAAAAATCTCGAATAAATCTTCTATAATAACCGGCCAATCCTAAGAAACTTCTAACCTCGGTTAGTGACTCGGGGGGTTTTCCAACTGGTTATTGCCTCGATCTTGGTGGGATCTACATGAATTCCTTCATGATCAACTAGATGTCCAAGAAATTGTAACTGTTCTAACCAAAACTCACACTTCGAAAATTTAGCATAAAGCTTTTCTTTTCTTTTCTTAATAAACTTAGAAGTGCGTGCAAATGCTCTGCCTGTTCCTCTTTACTCTTAGAGTAAATGAGAATATCATCTATAAAGACAATTATGAATTTATCCAAATATGATTGCCAAGTGTTTAGGGGCCTTCTAAGATCAGTACAAGTGTCCTAACAGGTGTCCAAAACAAGCAACAAGCCCATAGATTCGAATTATGTGAGATAAGGGAGGAAACAAGGGCTGCACACAAGATTTCTGTTACTGGAATTGGTATACGGACCGTATGGGTCCAGGTATATGGTCCGTAAGGACCAGTACAACTCACAAATACTTTCATTTGTTGACAAGTTTGGCCCCTGCACTTCCGAACTCTTCCGAAACGATGTTTTTAGCACACAAGGCCTCATATTTCCAATATTAGGCACATCCAAGAGTATAACCAAGCATTATAAACTTCTCGATATGTTAAATGGGTCAGTCAGAGGCCTAGTTTGGCATATTGACGCTTTTAACCCTTTAATGCGCGAACTTGCGCGTATTATCGCGAAATGGTGTAAAAGCCTTACAAGGTTAACAACAAGCATTCCTAAGATTATAATGGAGTACAATGGAGTATTACGACACTCCTGTTCACTCCAGTTCGCTTAAATGGTCGCTCAAAGGTGTAGTTTTTAAATGTTGACGTTTTTGGTCCTTCTAACGCACAAACTTGCGCGTATTCCCGCTTTATTGCGTCAAAGCCCTATGTTATCCACATTGGATATTCCCGAGAGTATTATCGAATATTACGATGCTTTGGGTTTGTTAAAAGGTAACTCAAAGGTAAGAATTAACATGTTGATACTTTCAACCCTTTTTAACGCACAAACTTGTGCGTATTGATATTTATCGACATTAAAGCCCTAAATGGCCAATGTTTTGCATTCTCAAGAATATGATTAGATATAATAATGTTTCGGGTTCATTAAAAGGTCATTCGGAGGTATTATTAAACATGTTGACGCTTGTAACCCTTTTACCGTGCAAACTTTTGATTTATGCAACGGTTTTGATTATCCAACAAGTGGCTTAATATGAGAATACGAATATCGTGTGAGGTTATTCCGAGACTTATTTTAAGCATGATATCAATTCCAGTCTTTCCATAATCAAAGTTTTTTATTTTTTGCAAAATTAGTCCCTCATGGTCAACGTTTGACTTTACTAGGGTTTAGTACACGTGTCAATACATCATTGGACGTGATTTTACGAGGTGTTACAAGAAATTCCTGACGGAGAAGTAATCCAAGACCCAGTAGTCAATGACATACCGGAATCCAGTACATCCAGGCAAACTTGGATGTTATACACGGACAGATCCTCCAGCGGAAAGGGGGCAGGAGCGTGCCTCATGCTAATAAGCCCAGATGAAGTTAAGCTGATGTACGCTTTGCGATTCAACTTCGAGTGCTCCAATAACGAGTCAGAATATGAAGCGCTATTGGCGGGATTAAGGATGGCTCAATCTATGGGGGCAACGAGGGTCGACGCATACGTTGACTCTCTGCTGGTCAAAAATACGGTGAACGAGACATATGAAGCCAAAGATGAAACAATGGTGAAATACTTGGCTAAAACCAAGGAACTCATAGCCTCTTTCGATAGTGTCACACTCAATCATGTTCATCGCGTAAGAAATCAGATAGCTGATGCCTTGAGCAAGATAGCTACATCAGAAATGGAAAAGGAGGTGAAGGTCGAAACGCTCCAGTCACCGTCAATAGAACACCGGGAGATATCCGCGGTCACAGCGGAGGAGCCCTACTGGTATACCCCCATCCTAAAGTATCTCACAAAGGAGAATTGCCATCCGCGAGGGGTGACGCCAAAAAGATACAAACGAATGCTCTACAATATGAAGTGCAAAATGGCATCCTATATAGGAAGTCATAACTGGGACCGCTATTACGATGCGTATCCCCTGCAGAAGCCACGTACTTGATCAAAGAGATACACGCCGGCATATGTGGTATTCATGCCGGTCCCGAGGCAGTCGTTGCTAAAATTCATAACGTTGGGTACTACTGGCTCGGGATGCACGAAGACGCGGTGGTTGAACTGAGAAAATGCCGCAGTTGCCAGAAGTATGCCCCACAAACACTCCGCCCCAAGAACAACCTGATCCCTCTAAGAGTTGCATAGCCCTTTCAAAAAAGGGCAATTGATATCGTGGGACCATTCCCGCTGGCCCCAGGGAAGCTAAAGTACTTGATTGTGGTGATCGACTATTTTTCTAAGTGGATCGAAGCAAAGCCGTTGGCCAAGATAACTGCTGAAAACGGCAAAAAATTTCTATGGGAACATGTTGTCTGTCGATTCGGACTCCCGCTATACCTTGTAAGTGACAATGGAACGTAATTCACAGACAAAGTCCTACAAGACTGGTGTGCAGAGTTGCAGATCCAACAAATCTTCACGTCGGTTGCACACCCTCAAGGAAACGGTCAAGTGGAAAGGGCAAATAGAAGCCTATTGGACGGGATCAAAAGAAGGTTAGGCTATGAGGGAAGTTCTTGGGTGGAAGAATTGTCAAACGTCCTCTGGGCACACCGAACTATGCCCAAGACAAGCAACAACGAAACCCCATTCAGCCTAACTTATGGCACGGAAGCAATGATACCGGCAGAAGTAGGGCTACCTTCACTACGCCGCCTAACAACTGATGATGACAATGATAGGCTCTTGCGGGAAGGCCTGGATCTGCTGGAATAACGGCGTGAAGCGGCCGCCATCAGCGAAGTAAAATACAAAAAAGCCTTAGAGAAGTATTATAATCAGCGCGTGGCTCAGCAAACCTTCAAGGAGGGCGATTATGTCATGCGAGATAATGAGGCAAGTAGGGTGGAACCCACAGGCAAGCTAGGGCCTAACTGGGAAGATCCTAACATAATTCAAGAGGATCTAGGCAAGGGGGCCTACCGCCTATCCAGATTGGATGGCACAGCGGTTCCACGTAGCTGGAACGCTGCTCAACTAAAGAAATGTTACATGTAAACTTCCACCCCTAACGGCGGAATAGATAATCTCTCTTTTTTGCAAGTGTAATTCATCATATACGATGTCTCTTTCTTTTATCAGTTATTGATTAATAAGTGTTTTTCTTTTGACATCTACATACACACAAAATATTACCATCGCATTTGAACTACATATTACGGTACAAAATATTACCACCGCATTTGAACTGCAAATCACGGTAAAAAACAACTCTGACACGAAATATTTTTTCACAATAACAAAGTCAGATATCAAATTATACAGCGCTAAAAGTGGGTATCTTGGTAATAGATACATCAACCACTACAAAAGATAGGTATTTTCGTAATAAATACATACAACTATCAAACAAAACCAAGTACTTGTCCCTGTTGTCAAAAACCAACATACGGGTATACCAAAAAACGAACATGTTCTAATAATTTACAAGTCGGGGAACATTGCTAACACTTCTGCAGGGGTGTGCAATGCTTCACCGTACCACTCCAAAGGGTGAGGATCAACGATCAAGTCGTCATCATTAGCCTCACCAGCCGGAGAAGCTGTCATCCTTTGACCACCAACCGAGTCTATACATCAACGTCCAGAATGATGTCGTTCGTATACCTTTCTACATCGACGTAGCTGCTCAGGTGGAAATGCTTGTATTAGGGCGTCTGCTGTCAAGGATATAGCACCAGCATTAGCATTGATTTCGACAACAGACGGACCATCATCCTTGATACCTGTGCCGGACACATTCATGCAAAGCACAGCATCGCCGGAGTTAATCTCCCCACACTCTGCTGTTTTATCCGGCATCTTATCCCGGAGACGAACCATAGCCTCAGCAACGTCAAGGGTTTGTAGAATGTCAGAAACTTTCCGAAGACGGTACTTACGCCTCATTTTCATACTTACCAAATTTGGTAAAATGGAATGGTCAATATATAAAGAAATAAAATGAGATAACAGTCATGACGACAACAAAATTCATAAGAAGTCATGATTACACGTCTAATCGCCACCTTTCGAAATGGCGGCGCTACCGTAATCATGGATTACATTAATTGTTCTTGACGACCATCAAGTGCTCACACGCACCCCAACAAAATATAGTTTTACAAAACTATCTAAGGAACAGTACAAAAATCAAGCAAACAAACGCTCATTCTTCTCTGGATTCTTCTGCCACCTCCAGCATCTGGCGTAACGAGTCCACGCCTTCTTCAGCCACCTTGATGGTAAAATCAGCATACACCGGTAGCGGATCATTGTAAACCGCTTCCAGTGCATCAGCCATATCTGCTGTCAACTTGCCTCCCTCCTCTTGGAAGTCGGGTGTGACCCTATTCGTTTGATGGTAGCTGGCATAACCTTCATAAATGCCATCATGCTGGCCTGATTTATAAGCAGCGGTAGACAAACGATCCAGTAGAGCAATAAAGGGTTCAGACTGGCGTAAGTACTCGAAGGCACCAACTAAGCCCTGGAATATCAGCCAGTTCATGTTACCTTGCAAACCAGCTAAGCGGCTGGTCAAGTTATCCACCTCAGCGTTAGATTGGTCCAAATCACTTTTCGCCTCCTTTAGACGCGCCTGCTGGGCGGTTGAAGATTGCAGGAGTTGATTCTTTTCAGAGATGAGGATGTCACAGATTTGTTGGAGATCTCTAAGCTTTTCCTCACGCTCCTCAAGTTCACCCTGTTTGGCCTGGGCCTTGGCCTCAGACGCCTCCAGCTCAAGGGTTAAATTTTGGTACCTCTCCTGTACCTGATAAACAAAATCGGTGTCAATACGGAACCTTTCCACCTGGGCAGATAATTTAGATCTAACCTTTCGAGCCTCATTAACGGCTTTGCGTTCTAACTCATCTTGAACAGTTTTAGCACGAGAAAGGATGCGCTCTTTTTTCGCTATGTCGTGGGCCCAGATTACCCTCTCTTAAGCAAGATTAGCAGTTACCCGTTTTAGATCTTCCTCAGCTTTATTCTTCTCTGACAAAAATCAGCTCTCCCTGGCGCCGGCAGCGTGGAGTTGGCTTTCCCAACGCCCTTGTTCATCCACCAACTCTTGAATGGTCATCCGCGCCTGGCGCAGCTCACTGTTGTCAACTAATCTCCTGTGGCCACTGACAGCATCCACCATAGTCGTGTTCATCAGATGCTCGTTGTCCAACCCCTCAACATAGGCAGACTCAGCAAGAGGATATGCCTGTTCAACCCAGTGATGCACCACTGGGGGGAAAACCAACCTAGATGATTTTGCTATCTTCCACTTAGGTTGATAGTGTTTATCCTAGGCATGTGGATCCCAGCACACGGTGGGAAGATAAAGATAATTGAACAAACAGGCCCCATCCTCAGCAAAATTACCACTGGATCCCCCGGTGTTACTAACGATTGTTTCCTTGGAACTTGTTGACTCACCCCCAGCGGAAGTAGTAGGCATTTCTTTCCCGGACACAGGAAAATCACCAATTAGAGAATCAAATATAGATGCGGGGGTGGAGCTTGAAAACAGTGGCGTTGAAACGGGACTGGGTGTCATCACAACAGATGCAGTAAACAGGGGCAGTGACATAGAAGAGCCAACAGGGAGTACACTCGCCTGGGATATCAGATCAGCAAGGGAAACACTCTAGCCGTCGGTGGCGGAAGTAGCAATTTCCCCAGAGCTCAAGGGCATGGAGGATCCAACTTCAACTTGGGTTTCAGCAAGAGCATCTGCATCAAAGCAAACATTTAGAAACCAAACGAAGGGACAGAATCCTACATAGATAAACATAAGCACGTACCAGCGTGTAACAACTGGGAAGCTTTGGTTGCTTGGAAAGTTGATAAAGACGGCATCACCCTACGCCTCTTAGGTGCCGGGCGGGCACTCACAACAGCAGGAGCGGAAGTACCAACCACGCCCTCCGGGGCCGTAGACACACTAGCCACCATGGGCGAGGCACTCACCTCCAGGGTGACACTTTTCTTCCCGGTTATCCTTATACGGGACGTTTTCTTTGTCCCTTCAAGGGACACTCCACTACCACCGCTGGGGGAGGCATAATAACTTGAGCAGGTGTATCCGCAGGGATAGCGTGAAGGAGAAAACGCTCAATGTAAATCTTCAACACGTCCGCTTCCAACTCCCCAACCAGAACAGCATGCCGGGGAGGATCAATAAATTCAAACAAAGACCATTTACCTATTGACACAATAAACATATCAGAACAAACACAGCTTGTAGACTAGGTAGCAACAAATTGATACTTACCATTGTTAACCCTTTCAAAAGCATGATACAACTGATTATCACGCCACAACAAACTCATTCCAACTAGCACGAGTGCACCCTCAGGAATCACCTGACACTCGGAGGGGTGTTTTCATAGTCTCTTGAACAAAGCATTCTCAATGTATGCATCAGTAGGTGGACCCTCATCTTTAAAATTTTCCTTGGATCCCATCTCCCTCCAGTGCATCTCCCCAGGGATGACGCCAGCATCTATGTAGAGGAATTTTTCTTCCAATCTTTATCCCTGGAGCTTGCAGGGACACTTCTCAGGAAAGACACACCGATGTCCCGTCGATCGAAGGTGAAGAAGGGGGATTTCCAAACAAGAACGAAAAAAGTCGTAAAAACCAAGATCTCAGGAATATGGCCCAATGCTAAACAGGCAAACTCGAAATGACGGAGTTTCACCAATCCAAGAGGATGCATTTGGGAGATATGAATCTGATACTCGTCAAGAACAGACATACATAATTTGGTAATCGGCAGCCGGAAATTGCAGAACTTGAAAAAATCACTAAACAGAGTGATTTTCCCCTGCTTTAGAGGAAACATCGTATCTTTTTTTGACGGCAACACTGGATTCCACTCTGGCTTAATTTCATACTCTTGAAAGAGATTGTTGAACGATATCGTTCCCCACTTGCAGTAAAAAACGTCGGAACTTGCTGGTGCGGAGGAGGATTCACCGGTTTTTGAAGCCATTGTGTGCAATCAAGAACTCGTAGGCAAGGAAAGAAACGAATGAAATGGTGCAAAACGCCTAATGGGATGACTATTTATGGAAAAGGTAAACAACCTTTAAAATTCAAAAGGAAGTGCAAACAGATGGCGACGCGTGGCAATCCAGGGCATGTACAACTGTCCTCCTAATGATGGCCTAACTGTCGCACCCTTTCACATCACTACCATAATTCAAAAAGTGTTGTACTTCCATTTGAGAAATATGTGCTCAGGGGGCATTTTGATTTTTTTTTCCTTTTCTAAGTTCGATCTCATGAATTTCATCTCATAACTTCGGTCATTACCTATTATTTTATTATAAATAATCCATTACACATGTTTATTCTAGAATGTTCCATTCTGCATGGATAAATCACGACCGAATCCCCAATATTTTGGGAAGATTATGCAAATCCCTAACTTATCGGAGTACATCCTAGTTTATGGGAAACACTAATGGTAAACTATAAATAGAGGTAAACATCAAAGGTACGATTCATTCTGCTCTTACCTACTCTTTCTCTCTACATATTTTCTTACTCCCAAATACCGAGACTTATTCTCACGCCGGAGGGTGGTTACAAGAATAACCCCATTCCTGTAACGAGTCCTAACGGTGTTCTATTTTGCAGTCAGCTGTTCGGATCGCCAAGAGTTGAAGTCCTAGTCGGAGCCTTACCGTTCAGGTCAGTGTTTCTTCAGTTTGTAAGCAATTTTACAAGCTCAGGTTCGGTTTATTTATTATTCCAACCATTGTTTTTGTTCTACATATAGATATATTTATACAATATAAGTAGACACATGTATAGGCTTGCGAGCCTAATCAAATTTGAGCTATGAAGCTTGGGCTCAAACCTTTTTAAGCTTTGCTTGATTCTAGCTCTTAGTGAGCCAATCTAGAGTAGCTCACATAGTCACATGCGACTCAGTTCGTTTACACCTCTTAACATGCTAACAATAACTTGCTATATACACATTACATAGAAGTCAACAATAGATTCACATGCAATCTTAGTTTTAAAGAGTGCGCTTGATGGCCGCCTAGCAGGTCAAATTACTTTTATGTAGGCTAGGCAAGCTTTGTACAAAAGGCGCACCAATAAACAACCTAAGGTGTAGGAGAGATGCGCACCTCATGTATATGCCGACACTTTGTGCATCAAGATGTTGTACAACAGTCTTTTTAAGGTTCTACGTTAGGTACCTTATATATTAAATCATATATAAAGCTTATTTACAACTAACTTTTGCATAAGATAAGCAAAAAAAACTATGAAAAAAACTATAAACATTGTGCCTTGCGTTTGGAAGCGGTTTGGCATTCTAGTATCTGTGATGGATTCGCCGACTTACCGCCGACTTACCGCCGCCCAGTCCTTTTCGATTAAACGTATGCAGACGGGGATATGGACCCAGATGCAGGATAATCCAAGATTGGAGTGGGTTCAGGTGTGATGTACAGAGCAGTGATATGTAGTTACGATGTTTCTGTTGCAAATCTGTGAATCGTCCTGCAATTAGCACCATCGGTGTTTGTGGATTTTTCCTTATTGGTCTGTTAGGACATGTGATTATGAATCTGTTGTTGTTGTTTAATGATTATTCTTTTGAAGTTTTGAAACCCTAGGTTTGTGGTTTTGGAACTGAGGCGAGTTTAGAATAATAGGTTTTTGGTGGTGGGGGGTTGATGTGGAGGTGGAAGGTCTGTTAGGGATTTAAGAGAGAGAACGAAGAAGATGAGTGCTAGGCATCTTTATATTTTTTTTAATAAACTGAAATTTTACCCCCTGAGGTTAGGGGTCATTGGCATGTCTACCCCCCCCCCCCCCAAGGAAATAATTGCAATTTTACCCCCCACTGTTCACTGTTATGTCGCAACCTTACCCCCCGGCGTCAAAGTCAATAACAGATCTGTTAACTCTAAGTTGAAATGACTATATTACCCTTCCATTTTACCCCCCCAACCTTCGTGTTAAGTCGCACAATTACCCCCCACTGGTAAATTCCTGTACTTTGTGTTAAGACACAACATTACCCCCTACAACTTCCAAAACCCTTCCCGCCAAAATCAAAAACCTGATCTATGATTCTATAATCAAAAATCTAAACCTGTTCTATGATCTGAAACCTAATTCTGAATCAATTCACTGTGATTTTGTTTTATTTCTTAAATCTGAAACCTAACAAGCATACCAGTTCAAAAATCAAGCATACCTGTTGCAATGTGTTCTATACTCAAAAAATAAAGCATACCTGCACTAACAATTTCATTCAATGTATCTGATCAAAAATCAAGCATACCTGCTGCAATCAAGCATACCTACTGCAATGTGTTCTATACTCAAGCATACATGCTGCTCTGACCATGACTATTAACCACACTAGAATCTGTGGTGACTATTAACCACACTAGAATCTGTTATGACTATTAACCACACTAGAATCTGTGGTGACTATTAACCACAATAGAACCTGTTATGACTACTAACAATGTATCAAACCACTGATTAAGCACACTCACTGCTGCACAAATTTAGTTGAAAGACTTTAAACAAATTGTTGATTAAATGCACAAAATGTATATCCTAATCAAACATCAAACTTTCACAACTGCACATTTTGATCATGTAAGATCATATAACTGTCATAACTAGGCACATTTTGATCAAAACATCAAACATCCCAACTGCACATGTAACTGTCATCAACTATGATCAGTAACTGCACATGTAACTATCATCAACTATGATCATGTAACTGTCATAACTAGGCACATTTTGATCCTAACCTGTATCAAGAACACCAATATACCATCATGAGAGTATAAAAAAGGCTTATCAATAACACATTAACTGTAAACATTGGTCATAACTAGGCACATTATATTAAGTCAAAAGATCCTAATATATATACAATTAGATCAGTATTAAACCAAAAGATCCTAATACATTAAACCAAAAGATCCTAATATATTAAACATCAACTACACAACCATTTCCTGCTGCGGGGGAAACTGGAAGTGCAGGAAAGGGCGGCCCCGCATTTTCACAACCACGGAAACCACAATCGATCGGACTGAAAAACGAATCCTCATGTCCACTGCAAACACAAAAAGATCGATGTTTCAATAACCCCCTATTTTTTACTTGTTCAGAAAGATCGATGTTTATACCTGAAATCAGAGACAACAGGGAGGATCGGTGGTTGCCGCCGGCAACCAGGTGCATCGGCGGATGTGGAGGTGGAAGCATGGGGTTCTGCGATTCACTCATTGTGAAGTGGAAGCCGGTGGGTGTTGATGTTGTGGTCGCCGGAGCTGGAGGTGGAAGCCGGTGGGAAACTGGAAGTGCAGTCGCCGGCAATGGAGATGGAGGTGGATCGCCGGTGGTGAAGAAGAAGGAGTGGAGTGAGTGAAACTTAGGGGGTAAGGGTGTAGGTGGAAGAGAAGTACAGGGGGATTATAAAGATCCAAAGGGTGAAATTACCTTTATGCCCTTTGACCGTTTAAAGATAACATTGACTTTGATGCCGGGGGGTAAGGTTGCGACATAACAGTGAACAGTGGGGGGTAAAAATGCAATTATTTCCTTAGGGGGTAGACATGCCAATGACCCCTAACCTCAGGGGGTAAAATTGCAGTTTACTCTATTTTTTTTATTGTTTAGGGGCAATAATGTCATTTCACATATACTTAACTGAGAAATCTAACATAGGTTAGCGATAAGGACCACACGAGTGCAAAAATTACAACTACCGGGATCATGTATGTAATTATTGAAACACCGGGACTAAGTCTGAATTTTTTGCAAACCACAGGGACCAACCATGCATTTAACTCTATATTTAATAAAAGGGAAATTGGATTTTAATAATCCACCTAGAGATGGTTGGCCAATACTGATCCCACTTTCAAATATTGTCACTGCCAGTCTTACCTTTTTAATATTTTTCTCACTGACCTCCATAAAAAAAAACTTAACTCCGAATTTCATATTGATGTTTTATGGCTTTTGATCAGAATGATGATATGAGTTGATTGTTGTAAAACTTACCTTGAAGCACTGCTCCAAACGACGGAAACGGTACTTCAATTCGGATGTTTAAACTTTCAGTTAACAAAAATCAAGTCGTTTACGGCACCATTTCGAGGTAAGTTTAACATTAATCGACTCGTTTCCTCGTTCTAATCAAAAGCCCAAAAATAACAGTTTGAAATTCGGAAAAAAAAAAAAAAAAACTTAAATTCACATAGTTAAGTTTTTTTAACGAAGGTCCAGTAAGAAAAATATTAAAAGGTGAGACTGTCAGTGACAATATTTGAAATTGGGATCAATATTGGCCCACCACCTTTAGGTGAGATTATTAAAATCCAATTTTCCCTAGACCACCCGTAGTGGGGGGTTTCTGACAACGCCCAAGGAACGCCCTCGGGGACGTTTTTTCAAAAAAAAAAAAAAAAAAAAAAAACTTGAGGAGCGTCCTTTTTTCTACTCCTTTCGTTTAATTCTTTGGTCAATCACATGTATTTTTGCTTTTGCTTGCCCAATAACATTTTTTGGATTTTTTTTATTTAATTGTTACCTCTTTTAACATAATGTCCCACAATGCCCGCATCTCCACTACACCCATTTCAGAAAAACGCCCCATAATGCCTCATTGCTGACTGGACTACCACATGACGCAAAACGCCCCGGTATTATTTGTGTCTCCCACGAATTATATAAACGTTCAATTGGGATACGGAAAAAGTCAAAAGTAATATTGAGTAACAATGACGGCGTTTGCAGCTACCAACCAAATGGATTCTACAAACGATATAAAAAAACCAATTTCTTCCAACACAAATGCTCAATTAGGATACGAAAAAAAGTCAAAAGTAATATTGAGTAACAATGACGGCGTTTGCAGCTACCAACCAAATGGATTCTACAAACGATATAAAAAAAAACCAATTTCTTCCAACACAAATGCATTGAAGATAATACAAGCACAACAAACAAAACTTAATCATAATCAAAATGTTTTTCTTTAATTCTTGTTATTTCATTTCTTCAAGATATTGTATTTCTGTTTCTTGAAAATATAGAGAGCTTATAATAATAATACCTGACAAACTTTTGTTAACCTATTTGATGTATTGTGAAACCCATTTGAATCCATCACCATAACCCATTTTGCGCACAATACTACACATAAATACCTCCAATGGACGGACGCTTGAATCTTGAAGGTTGACTTTTCCTTTGCCAGTTGTCACACCGGTCAAACCCAAATGGTAACGCAACTCGTCTTCTGAAGCAGCATATGGTATGTCAATCTTGTTCCCCAAGATAAGAAACGGGACTGCAGCTAGATTTTCATCGGAAAGAAGTGCATCCAATTCTTTTTTTGACTCCGCAAATCGTTCCTTATCATAGGCATCCACCAAATAAACTACGGCATCAACCTATTAAGTAGATCAACTTATGAGAAATTGCTTTAAAAATAAGTAGTTTGAAGAACATCTTCAAACTGCTTATTCAAATTGTGTTTATCTGATCATTGCTTTAAAAATTAGCAGTTTGAATAACAGCCTCAAAAGTCAAAACAAACTTAAGCAGATAAAAGTTTTAATAAGCAATCCAAAATAAGTTAGTGATCACATTATGGACTCTGATTACTAAGATGAATCCATTTGCTGTGCGTACATACAGAAAATATACTATCACAATACAAAGAATAACATCTGATAACATGTGTCCGGATCGGGCTTACTATTTGGGCATAGGCCCAGATACGATTCAGCTTAACATGGCCCACACACCTTTCTATCACTTCTCCCTCACTAATTACTCTCTAAACATTCATTATACATATATACACTTGTTGTACTTTTACATAGATCAATACTGACTTGACCTTCCGTGTATACTATCACAATACAAAGAATAACATCTGATAACATGTGTCCGGATCGGGCTTACTATTTGGACATAGGCCCAGATACGATTCAGCTAAACATGGCCCAAACACCTATCTATCACTTGTCCCTCACTAAGACCATGCGTAGTCGTTGGAGTGAATAATGCCCCACCCTTGGGCGTTGTGCACCATGTGGCAGCCCAGTCAGCAATGGGGTGTTTTTCTAAAATGGGTATAGTGGGGATGTGGGCATTATGTTAAAAAAAAGGGGGTGTAAATAAAATTAAATAAAAAAACATCAAAAAACTTTATTGGATAAGAAAAAGTAGAACACCACTGATTGGCCAAAAATTGTTCAACATGGGCGTGGAAAATACAACGCCAAACAGCAAAAAATCAAAAAAAGGGGGGGGGGGCATGAATGGGCGTTTTGGGCCAAAAAACGCCCCAATTTCTCACCACTACGGGTGATCTAATACTCTCTAAACATTCATTATACATATATACACTTGTTATACTTTTACATATATCAATACTGACTTGACCTTCAGTGTGTGGCCTAGAGACAGTCTCCGACCCCTTCTAGCCGGTTTCCTATGTGTTGTTAGATCTAGGTAAAAATCGTGAAGGGTTAGATCCGGCTCACACGACACGAGTCCAAACCCCGACCACGAAAACCGGAAACCGCCACAACATCTTTGATGATTTGTAACCACAAGATGAGATATTAACTAGTTTGGGGCAGTAGAACACACATTACTAAATTATAAGCAAAAACTTAGGATCCTTCAAGTTGAATCTAACAAATCGATCAAAAACTTTAAGCTGCTAAATATAAATTGTAAATCAACCGGTATCAAGCAAAAATCTGAGAGTCAATATGAAGATAATTTATATACCTTTGCATAATAATCCTTCCAGACTCTTCTGGCAATCTGATGACCTCCTAAATCGAACGCTTTGAACTTAATTTTTCCGATACTCAACTCTTCGGACGTCGGATGTTGTGTCGGTTGATGTTGAACTAATCTCTGGCGAAACAGATTGAATCAGATCAGAATACAACAAAATCTCGATGAAAATCTCACAAATCGGTAACAATTAGGTCAAAATCATTGCGATTTTCGTTTAAAAAACGAAACTAAGAAGTAACTAGGTCAAAACTGATGCAATTTTTGTTAGGAAAACAAAATTTAGAGATAATCAAGTCAAATTTGACGCAGTTTTTATTATAAAATCGTTTAAGAGGTAATTAGGTCAAATTTGACGCAATATTGTGTTAGAAAAACGAAATTAAGAGGTAATTAGGTCAAATTTGACGAAATTTTTGTCAATAAAACAAAATTAAAAGGTAATTAGGTCAAATTTGACGCAATACTGTGTTAGAAAAACGAAATTAAGAGGTAATTTGGTCAAATTTGACGAAATTTTCGTAACAATAACAGAATTAAGAAGTAATTAGGTCAAAACTGATGCAATTTTTGTGAGAAATATGAAATTAAGGAGCAAACTGATGCAATTTTGTGGTAAAAAAACGAAATTAAGAAGCAATTAGATGAAATTCTTGTTACAGAAAGTGAAATGAAGAGGTAAAATTAGGTTTAGATCGAAAGTGACCTCATCTTTGAGCATGTGAAGCAAGGTAGTTTTGCCGGCATTATCGAGGCCAAGGAACAAGATCTTGGCTTCTTTCTGCCATAAACCGAGAGATGCTAATATGCCGTAGAACCAATCGAACAGAAACATTATTATTATTATTATTTATTCAATTGGAGTTGTTGTTTCTGCAACTGCTACTTCTTCTGTGATTAGGTTTTATATCGGGTTCTCTATCACGATGATGACAGGTCAGACTGATGAGCCCATCTGTCCAATAGCATATGACCCACTCATCAATTTTTTTTAACCGCAAATTTTGATTACCGACGAACCACTCATGACTCATGTCACAGCGGAATCACCTGATTATATCCATTTTCACTAGAGAATAATGACTTTACTACAGTTCAGAAGGAAACCCAATAAATCTGGAAAAAACCCACTTGTGGAAATCAAACCCAGAACCTAAGAACCTAATGATCTTTAAGCCTTATCATATCCTAAGATGTCACTAGGCTATAATACCATGGACACTCAAGATTTATTTAGTTTAAGTTTTAAGTCGTGTGTTAAATGAGCCGTGTTTGTGGATTTGGATGCGACTTGAAATGAACCGATACGGATATGAAAATTATGTCATATGTATAAACTCTAACATGATACGAATATTTAAATAGTGACATAAATACGACTTGTTTAACTTGATTTTTTTATTTAATCGTTTTTTACTCTAATTTTGTAAATTTATGACTAGAATAGAAGGGTGTATAAAATGATTATGTTAAGGTTATAGAAGTTGATGTTACATCTAACTATTACATGAACCACAATTTAAAAATATAATAAACATTAAACATGTTAAACTGGTCAACTCGTGAACTTATCAAGCTGACCTTAACCCGTTCTACTAACGTATTTGTGGATTCAATCTAAAACTAACCTTGGCTTGTTTAGACTAAATCTTAACCCACAAATTTCGTGTTAGATTCGTATTACGATTCCATATTCTATGATAAATTGACACCCCTAGTTTAAAACGCTAAATATTTTGTTTCTTTTCAATATATAACTACATTTGATTTAACATTTTATTTATAAGAGTTATAGTTTATGCGTGATATTTGGCGTTCGCCCTCATACAAAGCAAAACTATAACAACCCTCGAAAACACCCCTAAACGTTTCGTAATTGAGAAAATAGACCCGCGAAACATTTATGTAATTAAATAAATGAAAAATCAAAGGAAACACACCTGTCGCAGGCCGCGACAGGTTGATGGTAGGCTGGTTGCGGGGCACGACAGCCACTTGATTTACCGGACACCAAGTGGACACGTGTCCATCACGTGTTGGGTCTACGGGATTACCCGGCAACCCTAACCGTAACTAGGGTGCCCTCGTGGGGCGCGACAGGCAGGGGCAGGGGCTGTCGTGGGGTGCGGCAGACCTCGATTTCACCTATAAAAGGAGCATAGATGCAGCAATTCAAATTCATTAAACTTTCTTTATTTCTCTGTCCCAATAGTGCGAATATAGCTCGATATTATACCCCTAAAGCACGAAGCTCTGCCCCGTTGTAAGTATTTTAACCCCCGATCACTAATTCGTTACCCTACCCGATTGATTTAGAACCCACCAACGCATGTTAAGGCTCTGCCTGACTACGTTTGTTAGGGTTCTGTCTCGTGTTGTATGGCTAAAGTGACTTGGGTTATTTTACTAACACGTGTGCATTGTATGTTTTTAATAGAAACTCAGGAAAATAATCAAGAAATATTACCAGGAAGCCCGTAGGATACCTAAGTCTACAATGTGAGTCATTCTCTTTTTTCTCACAGTTTGTGAGCCATTATTTCAAATATTTTATAAATGTTTATCAATTATAATTACAGTGATTAAGTCTTTGTATTCTACAATTGATGCCAGTATTATGGGGTTTGTATACAGTACTTGATAACCTTCACAATTAGGCACGGGTATCCATTGTGTGATATGACCATAGCCACAGATCCGTTGAGTGACGAGTACTGAACGAGTGGGTAGATATAAACATTGTAATCGTTCTTAATACTGTAAAGTTATAAAAGCTTATTTGATTAAATTGGGATGCACTCGCCAATATTTCTTGCTGATAATAGGGATGAGCAAATCCCGATCCCGTCCCGATCCCGAATTTCGCCAAAACTAGGTACCGATACCGATACCAAAATACGTCGGTACGGTATCGGTACGGTATTGGTACGGTAGCGGTATTTGAAAGTAAAATTCGGTATTTTGCCGATCCCGTCCCGATACTGTCCCGATCCCGAAAATACCGATACCAAAAATGCAAAAAAAGTGGATATCGTTTCCGGTACCGAAAAAATTTGGTACGGTATTTTAGGGACCGGGATCGGGATGGTATCGGGACGGGATCAGGATTTGATACCAAATGCTCATCCCTCTGATAAAATGTTTTAAAACGCGTTTCAGGTAACCTAATGTGAAGCTATAAGAAGCCAGCTATGGAGCACTGAAGGCTTAAAAGAAAGTGGCTATAAAAGTTACCTAAATAAAAGTTTATGTTTTCAGCAAATTAGGGTTTATCCCTATACGAATATTATAATTAAAATATGGGTTTTTCCCAGTTGTTTGAAATAAAAGTTTGGTGTTTGAAACCCTGAAAATTTATTTCCTAACTACGATTCTGATATCTCATTTCCGCTGCCAAATTAATAAATACCGATACCACCAGCTGTTGCTCGTGACTCCCGTTCCCAGGGTGGGGCCATGGGTTGCGACGAAAACCAATATTGTTAGTTCATAATGAGGTCACTAACTTAACTAGTGGATTTTTGTTTATGATCCCTAATTAGTTAATAATATTTGAGGCGTAAGAACATTCACATCCATTCCACCATATTTTCACCATAAATTACACTAAAAAACACTACATTTTCTCTCTTCTTTTCAATTAAATAATAGAGTAAATTGTCATTTTAGTCCCTGTGGTTTGGTCAAAATTGCCATTTTAGTCCAAATAGTTTTTTTTCTCCTCCGGGTCCCTGACTTTTACATTTTCTTGCCATTTTGATCACATTGCCTAACTCAGTCTAAAAATATGGTTATAACCAGGGGTATTTTTGGCATAACTGTTGTGTAGTGATAACTACGGGTAGTTTACAACATAATTTATAAACCTCATAATAATTTAATGCCAAAAAATACCCCTGATTATAACCTAGTTTTTAGACTAAGTTCGATAGTGTGATCAAAATGGCAAGAAAAAGGAAAAGTCAGTGACCCAGAGGAAAAAAAAACTATTTAGACTAAAATGGCAATTTGGACAAAAACTCAGGGACTAAAATGGCAATTTACTCTTAATAATATTTTTTATACATTTATCATTACCTTTTCTTTCTCATCTACTCACAACCACTTTCAAAATATATTAAAAAATTAGAGTAAATTACAAGTTTTGTCCTTTATGTATGTCCCAAATTGCAGGCGCTGTCCTTTGTCTTTAAAATTGATGAGTTTTGTCCTTAATGTTTGCAAATCTTGCACGTTATGTCCTTTAGGCCAAACCCAGTTAGATTTTTTGGTTAAATGAAGGCATGTGCAGGGCACATGAGGGCACTTTTGTCATTTTGCCTCCCTAGGGGTTATTTTGTAAATAACTTATAACAAGGGTGCATTATGTAAAAATAAAAAAAATAAAGATATAAAAAAAATTTGTTCATGCTCTCTCTAACTCCCTCTCTCCCCTCTTTACAAAATGTTCTCTGCCATCTCTCTAGAATTACCCAAACAAGATCAAATTCAAATTACCCAAACGAATATCGATCCTGATAAGAGACAAAATATCAAACCCTGATCTGTTCTAAACCCTGATCTGTTCTAAGCCCTAATTACCCACACAAGATCAAATTGCAGCAAGTGGTCCAGTTGAGGTGGAGTGGTTGATTATGGTGGGTTAGAAGCGGCGGTGGGTGAAGGGGTGGGGGGTTGATTGTGGTGGGTTAGAAGCGGCGGTGGATGAAGGGGTGGGTGCGGCAGGCGGTGGTGGCCGGAGATCTCACAGCTAGAATGTCGATATTCCAAGGGCTGATCTTCAAAAGCTGATGATCAAAGTGCATATTCTAGGCTTTGTTTTGTCGGATCCTCGTAAGTTTGGATCTGGTTACCCATTATCATGCTTCAAAGTTTATTTCAACCTTATTTCTAATATTTTTTGGATTATTATCCTGTAATTTCTTAAGTAACAGGAATCATGACTTGTTGAGGTGAAGCGATCTCATAAAGCAGACCAAGTTGAGCACGTGTAATTTGCATCAGGAGTTATGGTTGAGAGGGAGAACTTTCTATTTGGGGAAGGGTTGAGAGGGTTGAATGAATTAGACCTGTAAAGTGGAGAGGATAGGGTTGAGAGGGTTTAAGGAATTAGACATGATTCGCCGGAATTCTCTGGGGTGGGGTTGTGTTGGTGAAGGTTGTGGGTGGTCGACGGTGCTTGAGGTGGTAGAGAGAGGCAGTAGTAGAGAGTTAGAGAGAGAGAGTTGTAGGTAAAGAGAGAGAGAGGGGAGAGATACAGAATTTTATATATTTAAACAATAGTAATAATAATAATAATAGTCTTTTTTTATTTTTTTTAAATAATAATATTAAATATATAGGTAAAAAGACAAAAATACCCTTTGGTAAGCAGATTTAACCAAAAAATCTAACTGGGTTTGGCCTAAAGGACATAACGTGCAGGATTTGGAAACATTAAGGACAAAACTCGTCAATTTTAAAGGTAAATGACAGCGCCTGAAATTTGGGACAAACATAAAGGACAAAACTTGTAATTTACTCAAAAAATTATATGGGGTGAACAGTTTCCCCCCAAATATACAGATAAACAATAATATTTTCTCTCTCCCTATACTCTTATGTTATAAAAACTCCGCACAATGAATTTAATGAAATGGATGTGAATGCTCAAAGTGAAATGTTATAATTTTTTTTTTTTGTATAATTCCATGCCCAACTTACAACAATGAATTATTTTATAATTATTCTCATCATTGCCCAACTTAGAGCATTCACATCCAATCCATCAAATTATACATACATTCCACTAAAAAACAACTCCTATATCAATATATTTCCACTAAAAACAAATACTTTTTCTCTCTCCTTTCAATTAAATAATATTATCATTACATTTTTCTCTCACTTCCACTCACAACCACTTTCAAAATATATTAAAAAATTATAACGGGTGAACAGTGTCCCCCCAAATATACAGATGAACAGTAACATTTTCTCTCTCCTCTACTCACAACCACTTTTTATACCCTTTATAATATAAAAACCCCTCCTCACATAATTTGATGGTTAGGATGTGAATGCTTTACAACATTAAATTATTTTATAGTTATTCTCATCATTTTGAATAATATGATTAAAAATTAAAAAAAGTGTTGTTCCATGAAAATTTAAAAAAAAAAGTTTAAACCACCTACTTTTAATGTGCATTAATGCTAGACATTAAATTTATGAGCTTTAGAAAGAAATGCGTTATGAAATTAAATGGATATTAAAAAATAATAAATGCTTATCGTTTATATATTAAACATGATTATATTATATTTATTTTATAGGGGAAGGTTCATTTGAGAAGAAATTTAATGTGAGAACAAAAAGAAGAAAGAACATATTAGTAAAATACTATTTCATTTATAACTCATATCATTAATTTTTCTATCTTTAATTAATTAGTCAACCAAAGATTAATTATACTACATATAATCGACAAAACCTACACATATCAAAATTTTCCTACATGTACCCTACACGTTATAGAATTTTATCATACACAGTCGAAATTTATCCTACACACCTCGAAATATGTCCTACACAACTCGTAATTTATCTTACACAACTAGTAATTTACTCTACAATTTAAATTAAGTTGTTTTTTTAATTTGGAAAAAGTATATATTTTGAAAAGGAGTTACAAATTTAATTTAGCTAGTTATTAAAGGGGAAGAATACAAATTAATGATTTATGTAAGTTTACCAATATATCCTTATATTAAAATTAAATACAAATATTAAATGAAGTAAAATAAAGCATTCTTATTGGTTGAAACTTCTTCTTTTTTCTTCTTACAAAAAAATTCTTCTCATTTGAACCCTCCACTTATTTTATATTCTCTTAATAACTTCATTTAAACAAAATAATAGTTTACAGTTTTTGTTTGTTTCTTTATTTAAGCATTTTCTATGAGCAAATAAAAGATTAACTACTCAACAAAAGCGTGTTGGTTGGAACATGTCCTTCATGCTATTTTTTAACAACTAATAAATATATTAAAACGAAAGTAATTATAGATTTATTTTATTAAACATGGTACCAAGGCAAGTTTTTAATACAAAACTAAGTTAAGGATTACAATAATCACATGAATAGTAAATTGAAAAACACGTTTTTTTTTACATTTAAACGAGATAAATATTTATTTCAATTATTTATGTTATATTGAAATTATCATTGTAATATATGTGCAAAGTCGGTTAAGCGCCGGTTTGGCTAACCGAAGGTCGATTAACCGTCGATTCGGTTAATCTAAAAGTGTTAATCGCAACCATAACCGATAGGCGGTTAACCATGGATTGGTTAATTGGGGGTTATGGTTATTTCGGTTATTAACTGATATTTTTTTTTTGTTTTTAGATAATAGAGTTAAATGCCTTTATAGTCCCTATGGTTTGGGCCACTTTGCCAGGTTAGTGCAAAGGTTTGAAACGTTGTCATTTTAGTCCACTGGGTTAATTCCATACATTTTTTATGTTAACTAGAAGGGCAATTTGGTCATTTTATATGGCCGAATTGCCCTTCTAGTTAACTAAATTACATATAAAATGATTGAATTGCCCTCCCAGTTAACAGAAAAAATTGATGCAGTTAACCAAGTGGACTAAAACGGCAACGTTTTAAACTATTTGGACTAAAATGACAACGTTTCAAACCTATGGACTAAACTGGCAAAATGGCTCAAACTATAGGGACTAAAATGGCATTTAACTCTAGATAAAAATATGGTTATATTCTTGTATATAGTTTATTGATGTTTGAATAAATAAAACCTAATTATGTTCTTATACGAGCTATTTTAGCTTACAGAGCATATATCGTATACCATGGCCATCCTGAAAATCACAAAAAAAAAAAAAAAAAAAAAAAATTGGCCCTATGCGAGATAAAAAAATTGAGCCCTATTCGAAAATCTCCATTTAATAAAAACTCACCAGTCACTAAAATTTATGTGGATGTAATTTAAATAGTTATTTTAGCTAAATTTAGGAAGCAATTTATTAATTAAACAAAAATATACAGTTGACAAAATTAAGCATTACATGCCACTAACAAAAAAAAACCAAAAAATAATCTAAAATAAAGAATTTGGAGACTCCGGGACTAGAACCTGAGTCTCCTTGTTGTTTAAGCAAGACAATAACCACTAATACAAGAGCTCATTTATGTTATCTTTCAATTCAGTGCATAAATATTCTATCTTATACAACGTGTAAATTCTATACAAAATTAAAAAGATTTGGGCCTTCAGAGGGTTTGGGCCTTGTGCCGTCACCCACCCCGCACCCCCTACGGGTCGGCCCTGCCGTATACTTAAAAAATGAATTAATTACAAATAAGTAATTAATATAACCATTTTTTGGGTATGGATATTTAGTTCACTAATATAATAAATAAGGGACACGAATAAATAGAGACAAGAAACTAAGAGGAAGATGATAAAAAAATTAACTCTAATACTTACTAAACATTTAACTTCAACCGTAAATATAAAAAAGAATCACAAATAAATATAAAAAAACAAGGTTCTATTCGGTTAATGAAGATACCTTAACCATAACCGTAACCGAAAGATCGGTTAATCATATTCACCTAACCATAACCGTTTCGTTTGGACAGTTTCGGTTAATTTTATTGATCAACAGTTCGGTTTTCGATTGTGGTTCGGTTTTTGCTCACCCCTACATCTCACGTGGAGCCATAGGCCTTCTAATACATTGGCAACTCTATGGCTTTTGAAAGTGGAACTTATGGGCTTGAGTCTCGCCCTCTGGGTTGAACTAAGAGTTTTATTATAGTGGGTCTTTTAGCGATGAGTTTCCTCTGGAATTATGACAGGCCGGCTCATCAGCGTCGTTTGTGTTCATGGACGTATGTAACCTTTTGCCACTGAGTTTACCCGAATAACCTTTTTTTATTGGCCAGGGCCGGCACTGAGAATTCGTGTACCATGTTCGAGCTCGAAAAAACGTGCCCTTATGTCACACCCCAAAATACGTCGCAGCGGAATATAAAACGTAGTGGAGACGGAAGTTGGTGCCCATTTCTATCTTGATGTTTGATGCATTATAGTGTTGGACGATATTACTTATTTAAAAATATAGATTTTAAACTTTACGACCCAAAACATGACACAACCACATTATAGTTAAATTGTCTTTGATCCTTGTGGATCTTATTACATCTGTCCCAGAAAGTTTAAAAATTAGTCCAACATTTTAAGTGACAAACATGCATCAACAAACACAAGATACGCCATAATCCCCGAAGCCGAACTCAAGTAGCTGTAGAACACGTTAAAAATCAAGTGTCAACACAAAGGAAGGTGAGTTCACATATTCACTAACAAACAATTTTATTCCAAGGAAAACTTTCTGATTAGGTGTTTATTTGAAAACATCCATATAAATTTTAGAAAGTCCATTTTACTTCCTTAATAAAATCTATGGGCCTTCCGTCGGTTCATCAATCCGACAACTGTAATATATATTGCCCAGGTTTTGTATATTAAATTATTGCGTCAATTTTCAGACTCGTATGTTAGCTACACGATACGAACTATATATTAACCATGCAGGGATAATCAAAGCTAGACAATAAACAGAATATTAATTCGTCGTTTGACTTTGACACGGGGCGACCGGTCACGACGGGGTTGTCAACCCGATAGATCTACCAACAATTCATCGCGTGCAATATGTCACACCCCAACCGATGGCGGAATCATCGGGGCGCGGCACTAGGCGAATCAGATTGCTCAAGAGAATCCATAACAACTATATTGCGATAATATTTAATACATCCGTTATCCCATACTAACAAATAATACAATCACATAAGTTATCACAGATTTCTTGTCCTCTCGAACAATACAAATCCGACAACCTAGATTTTTGTTGAGTTTCTAGACTCCCTAGCTTGATTTGATATAGTCTGCGATCTAGCCTGCAACATACGTAAAAATAGTTTGTCAATACAAAAGTATTGGCGAATATACAGGTTTGAATAGTATAGCATATAGATAAAAAGTGCTGCGAATTTCCACATGCATAAACGTAATACACGACATATATACTCACAGAACTGATACTACCAACTAAGTCCTCGATGCTCGAATGTACGATGGCATAACTAGACCCCGTCGGGCGCAATAGTACTATACTAGTCGTGGTGGGACGTCGTGAGTATAAGCCCTAGCACATATGCAACTAGCATCACGTATATCTATGCATAACAGTTATTCGCAAGTGATAATTCGATTGATTGAATATTTCGCTTGATAAATTCGATTTGTTAGAAACGTATGTTACACCCAAAGTTCGATTAAAAAGGGATCAAGTATACTCACAGTGCGTATTTAGCGAGATTACAACTTGATTGAGTCGGTCACGAGTTGTCTGTAATGATCCTTGAAGAAATAGAGTAAACGAAGTACGGTTAAGCAAGATTAACTTGAAAAGTTACTCGTTTGATTGATTTGGGCCTCATCCGTGCGGATGGCAAGTCATCCGTGCGGTTGGTAGGGTGGTACGAGCGGATGGCTGGTGCGCACGGGGTGACATGTCATCCGTGCGGGTGACTGACTGTGCGCGCGGATGACACGTGCGTGCGGTATCATGGTCCGTGCGGATAACAGTACGCGCGGGTGGGTGTGCGTGCGGACATTATGATCCGTGCGGATGGCAGTGGTCCGTGCGGATGGCAGTGGCCCGTGCGGGCTGACATGTCATCCGTGCGGACTGACATGTAATCCGTGCGGACTAGGGTCATCCGTGCGGGCTGACTTGTCTGGTTCGCACTCTGACCACCGTTTCTGAATGTTTAACGGAGGGAATACATTTGTTTTCACTAGGGTAGTGTAATTTCGCACTAACACTTGAAGTTCCGTTAATTCCGACTCGTTCTAACGACCGGGAATCACCCCGTTCCATCAGATCTGACCGTTCATGGTGGTTCTTCATGGTTAACTCGAAATCGCACAGATTTAGGTGTGATTTGTCATTAAAACATGTGGAAATCACCTGGATCTGAGTCGTTTATAGTGAAATGAGGCCCCAACTTGAAGTTCATAAGAACTCTTGGTGACATCACCTCACAACGCCTCAAATCCGTAGATTTCACGGTTAGAATTAGAGTTTTGAAAGATAGGATGATGTAGAATTGAGTGTAGATTGTAGAAGTACAAGTTTTACGTTGAAATCTTACCGGAATCGCGAGGAAATCGAGAGAGAAGGGTCTTGGTGCGCGTGTGGTTGAACAGGAGCTGTCACATCACTTGAATAGTGGTGTGGCAGGCTATTTATAGGCGAAAGAGGAGAAGAAGTGGGATCAGGCCCGGATAGCCCATCCGTGCGGATGGCCCATCCGTGCGGATGGCCCATGCGTGCGGATGGCCATCCGTGCGCATGTCCATCCGTCCGGATAGACATCCTGACACTTGGAATTTCCCGATTTTGATCGTTTTGATAGTTTTCGAAGCGTGTACGTCCATAATTAGTTTATATTATCAATATATTGTTATTATTATATTATTATATATATATATATCACTAGGGGTCGTATTTACGTATCCATAATCCAAAGTTTCAATACTTTACAGTCGGTTTCCGATTCGAGTATGCGATTGTTATCGACGTTGCACGGCCATCAATGAGGGTAGTATAGGTCCTTTCTTGATGTCATCGTGAACGTTATTTCGTGTAGTGCCACAAAGACTGACGGGGTACCGTTTACTCGTATTGTCATCATCGTCATGACGACTGGAGCTACAGCACTCACCCGAGGGTCCTTGTTAGCGTTAATAGTTTACGTTCGACACATCACGGCCACTGAGGGGGGGTAGAATAGGTCCTCACTCAATGCCTCCGTGAGTGTTAGTGTGATAATAGTGTAGTATAGTGACATTGTAGCTTGAAAATATGCGATTATCCTTCGAATAGCGATATATACGATATAGTTACATTATGATCCGAATCTCTGTGCTAGGCGTAATGAGTATATCGAGTAGTAACAACGCACAAAAGTGCGGGTTGTTACAGTCTCCCCTACTTTAGGAAATTTCGTCCCGAAATTAATCCAATAGGTAGAATTCTAAGAGTTGATCTTGTATGGGTAGCGATACAGTGAGCGATTTGATCGTAAGTTGACAGCGAGAACGTTTCGAATAATAGAGATCGACTGCGATAGCGAGAAGGTGACGTAAGACAGAAGTAATAACCCCACGAGTTGGCATTCCAAGGTACCACGTGTCCTGGAGAATTCGATGCGACTGAAATTGAAAGGTTTCTCATGACGTAGAGTTAACTGAGTCGATCGTTAACCAATGTTACAAGAAGCGTTCGCTTTTAGATACTTAAAAAGGAATTTAGGATGAAAACCTTTGAAAATTTTCCTTTTAACGTGAGGTCAACGGAGTCGATGTCAACCGATGTTGAAAGGAAGTTTAAGTTTTTAAACATTTTAAGGATTTCGAAGATGAAAATAAGGGTTACGAAAACTCTCCTATGACATGGTTCCAGTTGAACTCGATGTTGAACCAACATCTCAAGAAAGTCTGGTTTTTTGATCTTGAAAAAAAAGGTTTTAATGAAAAAAAAATTGAACTCATGAAGCTCCCTTTGAACATGGAGTTAAGCTGATTCGATGTTAACTCCACATTGTGAGGAATTTCGTTTGTTCCATGGTTTTAATAAAAGTTTTATAAAAATCAGTTTTAACCTTTTGAAAAGAATAATTTTTGGCATCAAGCCCCACTTGGCACCTTCCCACGGAAGTTCGTTAATATGTTTAAAACACTTATATATAGGAAGTACCTAGCGGCATATCCACCATGTTTTGCCCATATTACTTCCGTTTCGTGAGGTAGTGTCAGGTGTGCCGATATGATTCGGGTAGAATTGCGTTTACTTGGCCCAATCGATAGGAAGTCGGGCCGAGCATAAGATAGGATCGAATAGATTAGTCCAGCGAGTTGATAGGCGAGAAGCGAATAGCGCGTTTTCGATTAGGTTCCACATTACACCACATGGCACGTTTCCACGGGGGTTGCTAACATGGCGAAACACCATGCTTAGCCAGGTTAGCCTTGCCTCGTGAAGCGGTGTCATGGGTACTTAATACCATACAGACGACAATGAACATCAAGTGAGCGATAAGCGGTAGATTATACACAATAGGCGATCAGCAATTAGATGGTTAAACGAATGATATAAACATAACACTAGCAATGATGCTGATGACAATCGGATTACGATAAGCGGCAGTTGTTGCGTGCAAGCGATGGAGGTTTGCGATTTCGATTTACGCGGTTCGGTTCGATTGATTAGCACCACAGAATTTAACTAACATCAGCCCCCACATGGCCTGTTTCCACGAAAGGCCGCTGATATAGCTAAAACACCTTGTTTTAACCATATGAGCTTCCTCTCGTGAGGCGAGGTCATGCGTTCCAACTTAGCACAAATATCACAGATAACGGTAGGCGATAGCGATAGATTGATACACAGCGAATGATATAGGCTCACGTGATAAGCGATAGAGGTTGCGAGATACACAAGGTAAGCGATTTCGATTAGTCGAGTTCGATTCTTGTTTCGAATAAGCTTAAGGTAAGCAAAAGTCTATTCACTATGTGCAGAGGTCTGAATTTTAACAAAAGGAATTTAAGAATTTTATCTGGGATTTTGTGTGATAACCGTTGTTAAGTGACATTACCAGGGAATGTCGAATAAAATGAAATAGGGGGATTGTAAAGGTATGTGACTTCTTTTGCAGCGTCAAGAATTGGATTAGACTATGCACCGATTGTTGTGAAATCTTGTTCTATCGTACCTTAGCAAGCTTCATGTCGTTTGTAGGATCACGTGGCCAAGTGCTGCTTTTTGATTAGTAGTTCTTTCACTGACGGGATTCGCATTGGTGTCGTCATGCCCAATTATATTTTCCAAAGGTCTTGCCTTGAAAGTCGTGAGTGATATACTTCGACGTCTGTGGACGTATAATTTAAGTTTCATGTGTTTTCTTGTGCACTAGCACAACTTTACATGCTTCTTACTTGCGTTAATAGTCTAGGGTAACGCATTGGAAATTCTTATACTTTTGATGGCGTCCCAGCTTAAAGGGTTTCCATTGTTTATATTGTCGCACGAGTTACGAGGTAGATAATCAAACGAAATAATGTTTGATATCGGAATTATAGATATATGCAAGAGATTCCTGATAAAGAAATCTAGAATTATTATTGACACTTATGTTCGTGATTTATTCCAAATTGTCAACCCTTATGGTTTTTGGATTTCCTTATAGATATACATATCTATATAATCATATATTTCAAATGCTGTAATATACATACCCTTCATAAGGTCAATGTATTTAACAGATTCATATTTCCAAAAACAAGTCAGATATCAGGTCATGATACTATTTAGGGAAATCTTGTCACTTGTTTGACATATTATATACCCCGTCTTATCCGGACAAGCTGGAGAGTCTGCTACACCATACCCAGTCTTGCCGGAGAAGAATTTTGTATTTCCCATAAATGGTATTTTTTTCAAGATTTTAAAAGTGCCTCTTTTATTAAGGCTTTCATCCAGAATCAAGGAAATTTGTATTCCCATAACATATCTTATTCTAGACCAAGTAGTATCAATAAACAAGAATTAACAGCAATTAAGTGTTATTGCTTATTTATCGTACTTTGCAATGTTCTAATCATCATTCTTACGGCATACCAATATCGATCACATTAAACTTATATAAGTAATTAGCTCATCTTGGAGCTCATATTAAGGCATCTTTCTTAAGTTCAAGTCTAAATACTATCCTGGGTGCTACTAGAAAATATCAAGTTCCTAACTCTCTGTTTAAACTTAGGTATTTTATTACAACACCTAATTGCTTAGACAAGTGGCTCTGATACCACCTTCTGTCTCGACCCCCGACCCCACCCTGGACGGAATCGAGAGCCGCGAGCAGCCAAGTGGTACCGGTGGTTATTTAGAAAAGTAGTGCTGCGGAAATTTCATCAGGACCGTGAGTTAGGAAAAATATCAGAGTTTAGAAAACATCGGATTTTATTTATTAAATAGATGGGATAAAACCCTGTTTTGAAAGGTAGCTTTAATATGGGATAAACCCGAATACATAAAACAACTTTTCTTAATTTAATTTAATTGATAAATTAAGCCACATCTGTAAGCCTTTTGGTGCCGTATCCAACTTTTATTCCGATCTACTGTAATTATCTGAAACGCGTTTTAAAAAGATTTGATCAGCAGAAAATATTGGTGAGTTCATTCAGTTTGTACAAAAATGACACATAGTTATAAATTACCGCATAAGAGCGATTACAATGGCTTCTATCTTATTTTTATCTGGCGCCGTGTCACCTCCTGGTGACGATGGTCATACCACTATTGGGTCCTTTCACCCAAGTAGTGATGATTATCACTGTTAGGATTATTAGCCTAACCGTGAGAAATTAGTAATGTGCACAATACCCCACTAGCCAGTGATTCAAGATAACCACGACTTAATCCCTGTAATTATAACTTTGAAAATAATTTGGAGTATTGTAAAACATAATTGATAAAAAGAGAATGACTCACTTTATAAGCATGCAGTATTGATTTAACAAGCTTCTTGATTCTACTCCTTCTGATAATTAAGTATCCATTTTGATTGTAAGAGTATGGTGTAGAGTTCCAGGTAGTTAAACATTTAGTTTAACAGAGTGGAATACGTATTAGTGTAAAACCACATCAAACCTAACGATGGTCACGAGATCAGAACTTTAACGAAATTCACAAAGTATAGCACTTTGGCATCCATTTAACGAAATTCTCAAAGTATAGCACTTTGGTATCCGTTTAAGGAAATTCACAAAGTATAGCACTTTGGCATCCGTTTAACGAAATTCACAAAGTATAACACTTTGGCATTCGTTAGTTGGTTCCTGAATCGATCAGACAGAACATCGCATCGGTGATTATTGGTTAGAACACCAACGTATAGAGAGAAGAAGAAAAGAAATGAGCAAAGGAAATGAATTCATAGACTTCCTATTTATAGTCAAGGGATAAGTTTTACCCCTATATAGAATTTCCCTAGGTGTTATCTTCCTTAGTTGAATCTTCCCTGGATAAAACCTTCCCTAGATAACACTTTCCTTAGATAAAATCTTCCTTAGATAATTTCTACCCCATATATATCTATTTTTCATGTATATCTACTTACTTAGGTGTTTAATAAATCTTACTTAGCTGATTAATTAATCTTACTTAGCTTAATTAATCTCGCTTAGCTTAATTAATCTCGCTTAGCTTTTAATGAATCTTGCTTAACTGATTAATTAATCATACTTAACTTAATTAATCATACTTAACTGATTAATTAATCTTACTTAGCTGATTAAGTTTAACTTATCTATTAAGGTTTCTTAACCGCTAAGTTATCTTAACTACTAAGTTTACTTAATCGCTAAGTATTCTAGCTTAGTAGTTCTCTGGTTACAAGTTCAAATTTCTAGCTACAATGGAACTCGTATTAGTGTATTGCTCAATTCAACTTTAACGATAATCACGAGATCAAAACTCACAACGAATGACAAAGTATAGCCAAATATTGGCAGCACTTAAACATCCATTGGATTAGTTTCAATCGATAGGATAGGGTATCGTACCAGTGATTAGAGTTATTACCCTAATACGGGCAGGGTTTCGGGATTTAGAAGGTGTTATTCCCGAGCTATTATTTTGCTATAATAGAGGCTAAAAGAAGAAAAGAATTGAGCGAATTGATTTGAAACTATCGACTGCTATATATAGGCTGATTTTTGAGTTCTTCGCGGCCCGCGTAAGCCTGAAGGAAATCCTTCGCGGCCTGCGAGAGATGATAGGACGGTTTGAGGGTTGCTGAGTCATGGCGTGGTCGTGACACGTGGACGACACGTGTCTTAAAACTTATCCGGAGATCTTCAAGCTGTCGCGGCCCGCGTAAGCATAGCTTAAATCTTACGCGGCCCGCGAGCGACCAGAAAATCTGAATTTCTTGGTTTTTCATGGACATCAGGGTTTCAGGGGTCCGGGTTTTCACTTACGGAGCGTTTTAGGACATTTTTAGGCGAGTCGTTACACAAATCATTCATCATAAGTGCAAGTCATGCACATTCTTACACATCTAAGACTTTTAATCATAAAAAATTCTCATGCATGTGTATATATACATACATACATGGCCATATACATATGTGTATATGGTTTCAAAAATTTATTTTCTTAACATTCTTTATTCATAGAACTTCCTACCAAATCATCACTTAATCATGCATGCATTTCACTTTCAAGAATTAAATCAAACAAGAATCAATCAAAAGCAAAACTCAACTCAAATACACATGTATACACACACTCACGGCTATACATACATATACAAATACATCCATTTTTATTTTCTTTAAAAACCCATTTGTTATTGTTTTCAAGTTTGTGATTAATTTTCCAAGATTCAAGAGAAACTTCCAACATCATCATCTCTAAAAATCAAGAACATGGTTTTAATAACAAGTTTATACCTTTCAAGATTTTAGTGGGTTTTGACAAGATTTTTGATGATATGGAGCTTGTTTCACCAAGAAAACACTTTCGGATCTTCAAAACACCTTGAAACCTTCTTGGAATGAACTTTGATCTTCATGAACAAGTGAAAACTTTCGAAAATATGTGAGAGGTGAAGGGTGTTCGGCTGAATTTTTAGAGAGAGAGTGTGTGTTTCTTTGTGTTTGGTTGCATGTTCTTGATTTATGCAAGACATAAAGAATTCTTGCAAAAGCATCATCATCACACACCTTTTTCTAAGCCAACAAGTGGTAGAGAGAGGTGAGAGAAACCTTTGCATGGCTGCCATCTCACACTTCTTGTAACGCCCTAACACGTTTTAACCTAATTTATCGCAGCGGAAATTTATATCTAAAATTCCTTTCATGATATTCTTTCTTTCACTTAAATACATTAATCCCTTTCTATAATTTAATTAAAAACTAACATACATATATCGAATTACGTGACCACATACACACCCACATACAATCCATGTCTTGACTCGATCTTCAACCGCGTGCATTTCTTGATGAGATGTCCATAACCCTGTACAACCTGCAGTCACCACATTCAATCTCATCATTAGCAACCGGTGACATAATACAATAGTATTAACACATGCATAATAAAGCGTCAACATATCATGCTTTCTCTTATACTCGTCATATAAGTCCATTCGGACACTCTCGTCTGACTTCATACTTAACCTTCATTTTCCATTTGTTAGTATACCTGCACTTCCATTTCATACTTAACAGAAACAACTAGCATCATTATACTTTCCTATCCACTTTTGACTCATTACTCCGTAAACTTACCTATTTACTTCCATTGTTTAATACTTTCTCACATGTATCACAATAATCATCATACTACAATATATTTTACATCTAAAGTGTAAGTCCGGGATTTACTTACCTTGTGCGTCCGTAATTGCGTTCGCTTACTTGAGTCTCCTTAGCCCGTTAGCCTTCCACGTACTCAACCATCTTGACATGATTCCTATACATTCATGTCATTACATTCACATTCTTATTAGCACATATGCTTATACATATGAACAACCATATCAAATTCACATCTCATATATGACCTTCGTTAATCCATTCAAACAAGCATAAAGCATACTCAACATCATCCCTACATAATCTTCACATGAACTATATACGTTTACCCATTACTAGCATACAATTTCACTTATTATTGTCTTTTAGACATTTCATCAAACACGTGGTGTGCGTACTACTTCCTAGGCACCATGTACAACTAGTTTATGCATAATCTTCCAAGTTCACTCATATTTCATCAAATCTTCTTACTAATCAACAAATATCATTTAACACCTAAACATCAAACATATCAACACCAAATTTCTTTCAATTCATCTAACAATAGTTCATCCTAACACAACATAATTCATGAATATTGGACATGTTGAACACTCATGTCATCTTAATCACCCAACTAGTGGGTTTACATCCTTAAACATCAAATTAGTCAAAATTATGCATAACACATGTTCCCTATGATGATGTTAACACATATTCATGCTTAATTTCATACAATTTCGTGGATTAATCATAACCCACTTCATACAAGATCATCAAATCTAAGTTTAAAGACATACCTTATGATCCCCTTGCTTGGGTGATCATTAATTCACGTTCGGTTGTGAATTTAGACTTCATTTACCCCTTCAATTTGAAGGTTCTTCAAGAACTAGGGTTTGAACCCTTGTTCTTTCTCCTGGACATCGATCCAGAACACACACACGTGTGTGTGTTTGTGTGTGTGTGTTTTCTTTTAATTAAACATCTTTCAAGTTGTCCCACTTTGGTCCCTCATGTTTCGTTTTAAATAAATAAGGCTACAACCCTTCGTTTAATACCAACGACATTAATAATCAACTAGGTTAATTATTCCTAGTTAGCATTCATTCACGAGTTCACTTTTATCCCCTAACGGCATTTTACCCGTTCCTTTATATTAACCGGGTTTAATTTACCAAACCCATTTTTGGGGTGTTACACTTCTTGTCCCACATTTCACATATATAACCGAGTTTATATGTATACATATACATATATATGTAGTTTTAGCTAAACACTGGTATTTTACTAGATACCGAGTATTTTATCTAGCGTTTTAATACCGTTTTAGTGCGTTTTAAATTATTTTTAATACTATATAAAAATAAACTTACCAAAATATTATTGAACAATATTTCGTTTGCCGGGACTGGCTACGTTGTCGGTATTTGGCAGTATGCGCGCTGTGCTGCGCGGTACGCACTTAAAATCGCAAAAATAGGGATTTAAGCGTTTTTATTTATTTTTATCATTCTATAGTAATAAAATCATCAAATCATTATTAAAATGATTATTAGTTGTCTCGACAGGCTGTGTTGACAGTATTTTGTCGGTATACGCGCTGCATCGTGCTGTACGCGCTTAAACTCGAAAAATAGAGTTTCTTAGCGTTTTAATTTATTTTTCCTCACGAATATGATTAAAATATTTATTCTAATCATAACATACTATTTTTAGGATTTTAACACTGATCGGGTGGTCACCGACGTTCGTTTCGCATTTTAACCGTTACGCGATAAGCGTTTATCTTACCGTTGCCAACATAATTTTTATCAAAGTTTAATTTTACCAACTCATTAAATTTCACATATAAATATCATAACCAGTCAAATACAACCCTGTTACCTATTCACAACAAGTTTTACAATTGTACGGTACGACCTGAAAAGCCGGGTGTCACACCTTAGGCCTTACGAAATTGGGTATTGGGCTCACTAAAAGTATAAACCTAATGTCAATGCGCTAATAACTAATATAAACCATAAGAATATGAGTTAACTTCCGTTTTGCTCCCTGTGGTTTGTTCACTTTAACGGTTTTGCCCCGAATCTTTAAAAATAGCCATTTTCCTCAAATAGTTTGCTATGGTTTTTCCATTTTGCTCCCCGCCTCTAACTCCATCCAAATTGTTTGTTTTTTCTATTTTGCTCCCCGCCTCTAACTCCATAGCAAACTATTGGAGGAAAATGACTATTTTTAAAGGTTTGAGGCAAAACCGTTAAAGTGACCAAACCACAGGGAGCAAAATAGAAGTATACTCTAAGAATAGTTTTGTAAGTGAGTCTATGTTGGTGTTCGTATGAATATATCCTATTAATTTTTTTTACATATACATATCTATTTTTTTTAAATGACGTGCCCTTCAAAATATCGGGCTCTGACATGTGATTCTCTCCACCCACCCTTATGTCCGCCCATGTTATTGGCCAATAAAAAAAATGTCATGCGTAGGAATAAAAGAGGTCAAAGATAGATTGCTGGCAACTTTCCACAAATACGGTCGGAAAATGAATGCTACACAACCTACTACGTCCTCCAACAAAAAAATAATAATAAAAAAAAACATGGAAAAAACTAGATCTCAAGCCCACGGAGTAACTGGATTTAGCTAAGGGCCCATGGACAACAAGTCATGGGCAATATAGACTTTAGGATACACACAAGAGTACACGTGCATTAGTGCAATAAATTCATAAATATGTATACACATGTATATAACTTGGATTCACACAGTTCGATAAATTATAATACTTGAATTGAATTGAATGAAATTGAATTAAACATTAAACAATGATGATTGTTGACTTTGATACAGTTTTGTGTAATAGATACACACTTTGCCAAGTTACGTCTTGAATTTGAGTTTATAAAAATAGAGTAAATTTCCTTCACAAATAATTTTAACGTACTAAACCTACGAATTGAAGGAAAAGACAAAAAAATGCGGTGGCATTTTCGTAAATATTTGCTTGTAGGGTAGTTATGAAAATTACTCTATAAATGATCTTGTAGAGTAATTTTGATCTTGTAGAGTAATTTTGTAAAATGTTATTGTAGAGTAATTTTGATCAAAAAACTATATCTCACAAAAAAACCCCAAAAAACCTAACCCTCTCCCCCCCTTCCCCAAACCCAAATTAAATGCTAAAAACTAAACCATAAAACTAAACCTCTGAAGGGGTATGGTCCCAAAGCAGTCGCGAGTGACCATCACCCTTATCAAATACTCCCACCAGCAATAACTTATCTGCGTCCTTGCGGCAACGCGCGGACGCAGCTACCGAATCCAATCGGTCAAGTGATGAGAAGACTTACCTTGCGTGTGAAAACGGATGTTGCACATAGCGATGCGGCTTAGCACCGCATCTTATGAACATCTTTCGTCACAAGGGATGGGGTAACAACGGTAGTTACCGTACATAGCGATGCGTCCTAGCACCACGTCCTAAAAACATTTTCGTCACGACAAGGGATGTCATAACAACGGCAGTCAACCGCACACAGTGATGCGGCTTAGCACCGCGTCCTGTAAACATTCTCGTCACGACAAGGGATGTCGTGACGACGACAGTTTCAACAGATAGCGATGCGGCCTAGCACCGCAACCTATTGAAGACACAAGTGGGACTGACACCTTGACTCAAGTGTCCAAAACAGCAAGTGGCACTGACAGCAGTCGTCTGTCAGCCCACACGTAAGCAACACTGGCACACAGACTGATAGCCACAGTGGGACCTGGCACCACCTCCGTGGCCTACGAGCCTGACACACCTGTAAGGGGCTGAGCATTGTCAGTCTGCCCACTCAATTACCCTCCTCCACACCTCGGCTATAAATACCCATCCCAGACCAGGTTTGAGATATCGCTTATCTACTCTCTCACTCTTACTACCATCACACACTTTGCTCTCAAGCAAATTACTGATTCTCAAGCCAGAGAGTGGTAACAAGGAGCACCGCCCACCCCATCCTCCTTGTTACGAGTCACGGTGTGTTTCCCTTGTGCAGAAGACAGATCAACGGACGATCCAGCCATCGATCATCGGAAAGAAGATATTAACCTTACTTGGCGAGACCAGTGAATAGACCCCCTTGGTTAACCACTATTTCATCAACCTCATAACTAAATGCTAAAAAAAATTATAAAATTATTCTACAAGATCAAAATTTATCTACATGATCATTTTACAAAATTACTTTACCATATCAAAATTACTCTACAGGATCATATGTAGAGTAATTTGAATTGTATGTTGTTTGATACAGAATAATTTTGATTCACTTGTAAAGTAATTTTGATGTAGAGTAATTTTGATACACTTGTAGAGTAATTTTGATAATTACCCTACAAGATCAAAATTACTCTATAAGAACATTTTACAAAATTACTCTACAAAGATCAAAATGACTCTACAAGATCATTTGTAGAGTAATTTTGATAATTACTAATAATTACAAAAATGCCACCGCGTTTTTTCAGCAAAACCTTCAGTTCGTACGTTTTGTATCTTACAGTTATTTGTATTTGATTTTTGTCTATATAAATAATAATAGAGTTATTACTTTGTTATATAGGCATGCAAAATCAAACCATCAATGTTATTTGTTAGATTATATTTACATATTATGCACGTGCACACACATATATATGGAATTTAATCAGAGCTTTTTATGAGTAAAGCATATGGTATTAGTCGTATAAGAGGTTAGATGATACAAATGGTTTAAGTCACTCCTATTTCATTTAGGATGCAAACCTCGTAGAAGAGTATGAGTCTTAAGGTGGGCTTTAGGAAAATCTCATGTTAGGAGTGTTCATCAAGTTGATTTTCACACAGTTTAGGGATAAGTAACAAATATCTAATTATGATGAGATGACATAAACAAATAACATTGTAAAAGAAACTCATCATAAAATTCAAAAAAAAAAAAAAAAAAAAAAAACTTTGATTACTATTCTGTTAAATCAGGAGACCACCAATTACCTCTCGAATAACAAAATATAGTTGCGGAAATTAGAATTTGCGAGTAATTATAACGCATAGAGGCAAGTGTTACCTAAACCGCAGAGAACGGTAAGTTAGCTTAGGGTTTTAAACAGCAGTTGCGTAGTGATTGGAGTTGTTTGGTAGTGATTGACGGTTGCATTGAGTAATATAGGTGAGAGAAACATCAGTTATAAGCGAAATCAGAAACCCTAGAAGAATTAATGAATTTCATGATGACTTGGTTGCAATCAGAATCCCGGGGATTTCATAACATGATCAGTTGAAGTTGAAGCGAATGGGTCGAAACGGTAGAAAGTCACAACGTTTTCTCATTGGTCAAATCTCAAGGATAAAAAAATGAATTTAATTTACACTGTTAATAACCCATGGCATTATAGCCTAGTGGTATCTTGGTGGTGGGATAAAACTTATGACCATTAGGTCATGGGTTCGATTCCCACAAAGGGGGTATTTCCTAGATTTATTGGGTTTCCTCCTGAATTGGTGTATTTGCATTATCGCCTAGTGGAGATGGATATGATCGGGTGGTTCTGCTGGTGGCACGATGATACTCCAGTGGTCCGTCAGTGATACAAATTTGCCGTTCAAAAAAAAAAAAATTTACACTGTTACAAAAACATAGGAGTAGACTAGTAGTTCATCACTCTCAAAAAAAAAAAAAAAACCATCCGTATTCCACCGACTGCCGGAGGCTCGACGAAGTGCGGAGCGTCGGGTTAGCGTGCAAGGTCGCCGGAGTTCCTTTGGCTTGACCTTTTTCATTCTAACCTGATCCTTTCGTCACTTCCATTCGCCGTTTCGGTCTGGTCTATTTAGATTTTTCCGGCCATATCGTTGTTCTGCCCTTGATTGCTTAGTCGGTCTGTTATCGATCGCGGCTATCTAATATAGTGCAGCTAGATCGTTACGAATCCGATTAACCTCTTAAAGCGCGGTTCTTTCGGGCTGGTTTGGGTTTTATTTCGGATCCATTCGGGAAGATGGGAAGTTTTTACAACAATGGCGGACATGAGTATAACGTAACGACGTTTTATGTGGGTAATCTTCCGGGGGAAATCTCTAAGTCTCTGTTATGGAAGGCTTTCCAACCTCATGGGATAGTGAAGGACGCGTATGTCGCAAAGAAGAGAGACACCAGAGGCAATTTTTTTGGCTTCGTTAGACTTCAAGGGGTGGAGAACATGGAAAAGGTGCTGGAGGGCATGAATACGATAACCCTTTACGAAGCAAGGTTGAAGGTTTTTCCGGCAAAGTTTGGGAAGGGCAATAAGCGGTTTAATCAGCAAGCTCATACGAAAAATTACGTTCCGGCTTCTCATAAAACTCAGCCAGAACCGGGTAAAGTCCCTGGTCAGGCTTACGTAAGGAAAGGAGTATCATTCAAAGAATCGTTGGCAGGACCATCGACTTGGCCTAACGCAAAACAGGATGCAACTCATACCGGAAAAAGATTGGAATACAAGGGTAAGTTTGCATTATATCCAAGCCATTGCTTAATGAGATCAGTAATAGTGGAGGCTTTAAGCATGGATGTAATAAAAAGAATGAGGAGTGTGTTGGACGAAGGAGGTTACAAAGAAAATGCGGTTAGTTATATCGGAGGTGTAAAATTTCTAATCATTTTCAAAGAAAAGAGGGACGCCATGCAATTCATAAGGGATAAAGAAGACTTATGGAGACAACTGTTTACCTCGGCTGTCTTATGGGAAGGACAGGAGGTTGAATATGGTAAGTTGACATGGATCAAGATTACAGACGTCCCGTTACAACTTAGGGATGAAAAGTTCTATAATACGATAGCAGGTTTGTTTGGGAGACTAGTGGTCAATTCAGATTTCTCTTGGGACACTCCGATGAACCATGAGTCAGTATGCGGCATCATAACGGAGGTTGGGAGACGCATTGATGAGTCTGTTCAAGTGGATTGGGAGGACCGGACATTCCATGTCTGGGTCTCTGAGGTACCTATGATTTCTATGAATCAAGTTTTGGAAGATCTCACATCAGATGGTCAGTCGAATTGTTCAGATTCGGAAGGATCGGATGAATCGGTGGACGGGGAGAATGATGATATGGAAGACGGAGAGGTTAGGCCAGAAGTTCCGGTTTCGCCGGAAATTCAACCGGGGAAGACGGATAGTCAGGAGGTGGCAGCAGTTGAAAAGCCAGCAAATGGGAGTTTGCATGGGAATACAAATGGTCTGCATAGGGAATCAAATGACATGGAGGCTGAGTTGGTTTCCCCTAGGGTGACGGCATACATTATTGGAAGTGGGACCAGAAATGTTGGAATTAAAAAAATTGGGAATCCTTTCCACATGGGGTGCAGTGGTAATATGGGCCAGTCCAAATCAAGAAAAAGACCAAGACATATGAGAAGCCCAAGTTCTCAAGAAAAAGTAGGGGAAGAAAATTGGGCTCAAAGGTTTCAATTACCCAATGGGTTAGACCTAAACAGTCCTGTTAGGGATAATATGTCAAGCGTACAGGATATTAATCTAAACACAAGCCAGAGTAGTGGGGATCAGGGCACTGGAACCGAAGATTTGGGTGAAAAAATTCAAGAAACACAGGCTGAGCCAAACGAAACCAGGGTTCACAATCGTCAATCATCATCTGGTGCTAAACAGTTTGCTAACCAAGATGAGGAGGAAGACACAGGTTTTGATAATGAGCTGCTGGAGACGATACGGTTAGGTACAAATTTGGGATTCAGACTAAATGAAGCAAAGGACCAAATGGAGAAGGTAATTAGGGAAGAAGGCGGTCAAAACGTAGCATCATGAATTATTTGTCAGTAAACTTAAGGGGAGTTCGAGACTCCAGAAAGGTGGATTGGGTGAGGGGTTTAAAGACAACTCACGGAGCACACTTCGTAGCTATTCAGGAAACAAAAATGCCAGGTAATATTAAGTTTATGGTTAATCGGTTTTGGGGTAGGTCGATTCTGGAATTTGAAGCTGTAGAGTCGTCGGGAAGATCGGGGGGTCTCCTGTCTATATGGGATCCGTCGGTCTTTAATAGATCTGGGGTAGTTAAAAATAGAAATTATCTAGCAATAATTGGTAATATCGAAATGACTGGGGAAACAATTGTCGTAGTTAACGTTTACGCACAGAATGATCCGGGGGATAGGCGTGAGTTATGGAGTGAATTGTTACAGTTAAGGAGGTCAACCAGTGGGATGTGGGTATTTTTGGGGGATTTTAATGATGTACGGTGTCCGGAAGAAAGGTTAAATTCTGAGTTCATTGCTACAAATGCACAATTTTTTAATCACTTCATAATGGAGGCGGATTTAGTAGAATACCAAATGGGTGGAAGGCAATATACATACATGTCGGATAACGGTACTAAGATGAGTAAGCTGGATAGATTTCTTGTGAGCCGAGATTTTATGAGTAAGTGGCCTTTGGCTTCGTGTATGGCTTTATCAAAATTAGCTTCCGACCATTGTCCAATACTATTATCCACAACCCAGACGGATTATGGCAAGATCCCGTCGAGGATGTTTAACTCATGGTTCGAAATTCCAGGGGCAACCGAGCAGGTGATTCACTTGCTGGGGATTTTTCAGTTTGAAGGACTACCTGATTTGGCTTTGGATGTAAAGTTAAAGTGGGTAAAGAGGCGTTTAAAGGAATGGGTCTTTGTTAGGAAAGCGGATATGGAGAGTTCATACAATACAAAATTAAAAAGGTTGGAAGAACTTGAATTGGCGGCGGAACAAAGGTCCCTAGATCACGCGGAATTGGAGGAGAGGGTAGAGTGTAAGTCACAGGTATTAGAGACGGACAGATTGAAAGCCATGGATATGCAACAAAAATCAAGAGTTCGCTGGGCAAAGGAGGGTGACGAAAATACAAAATACTTTCATGGGTTCATGAACGCAAACACAACCAATAATAGGCTCCATGGTTTACATATCGACGGTGTATGGGTTACGAACCCACCCTTGGTAAAAGACCATGTTTTCTCGTTCTTTGCTGAAAAATTTGAAGAACCATTAGATTCAAGACCGATGTTACAGTGCCCATTTTTATCGAGTGTGTCAAACGAGGAAGCCGAGGCTTTGGAAAGTCCTTTTACTTTAAATGAAATAAAAAGCGCAGTTTGGGAGTGTGATGGAGATCGGGCCCCTGGCCCCGATGGAATAAATCTCAGATTTATTAAAAAATTTTGGGATGTACTAGAAGGTGATTTCATGAAGCTTTTTCAGCATTTTTATTCGGTCGAACAGTTAAATAATGGATGTATGTCATCCTTTTTAGCTCTCATTCCAAAGCGGTCAGATCCAGGTGGACTCCACGAATATCGACCGATCAGCTTAATTGGTTGTATAAACAAAGTAGTATCAAAGGTACTTGTCAATAGATTAAAGGCGGTCATTCATAAATTAGTCTCGGAGGAACAGACAGGTTTTTTGGAAGGGAGGAGTATTCTCGATGGAGTCATAATTTTGAATGAGATTATACCTTGGCTGAAAAAGGATAAAAGTGAAGGTATGATTTTGAAAGTCGATATTGAGAAAGCGTATGATTCACTGAGTTGGGATTTTCTTAATTCTATACTTTGTCAAATGAACTTTCCCGTAAAGTGGCGAAGGTGGGTTATGTCTATTGTAACATCGGCTCGGGCTTCGGTACTGGTTAATGGTTCTCCAACACAAGAATTTACATGCTCGAGAGGGTTAAGACAGGGGGACCCGCTATCCCCTTTTTTATTCGTACTTGCAATGGAAGCGCTTACCGGAGTAATGAAAAAGGCATGTGAACTCGGAGTGGTCCAAGGTTTAAGCTTGTCGCCGACCGGTGGCCAAATCTCCCATTTTCTTTACGCCGACGATGTGATTTTTGTGGGTAAGTGGTCATATAATAATTTGATAAATTTGAAGCGTATACTTAGATGCTTTTATTTGAGCTCGGGTTTGAAAGTGAACCTGAAAAAAAGTAGCTTGTATGGGGTTGGAATTGAGGATTCTCAAGTTCAATTGATGGCGAATATGTTGGGATGCACAAGAGGAACGTTTCCTTTCAAATATTTGGGGTTACAAGTAGGGGCAAATATGAATTTGATTAAGAATTGGGATCCTATGGTGGAAACATTTCAAAAAAGGTTGTCACTTTGGAAGGCAAAAACGATTTCTTTTGGTGGCCGAATTACGTTGGTGAGTTCCGTTCTGAATGCCTTGCCGACGTATTACTTTTCCCTATATAAGGCACCATTAGGGGTGATAAAAAACTAGAGAAATTACGTAGAGATTTTTTGTGGGGATCGAATCCTGAACAAGAAAAAATGAAGTGGGTTGCGTGGAAGAGTATGATGACACCAAAAGACTTAGGGGGAATGGGGTTTGGGTCACTACGGGCGGTAAATCTAGCAATGTTGTCTAAGTGGCGGTGGAGGTTTAAGGTGGAAAGAGATAGTCTTTGGAAAAAACTGGTATGGGAGGTGCATAAAAACTCAAGAACGTGGAGCTTTATTCCAGCAAAAATGTCAATGGCGGGCCCGTGGAAACAAATTCACAATTTAAAAATTGATTTCAATACAGTGGGTTTTTGTTTGGAATCTTTGTTTCGTGGGTCGCCGGGTAGCGACAGAGAGATATCTTTCTGGAAAGAAAGATGGTTTTTTGAGGAGCCTTTATGCGAGAAGTTCCCGGTCCTGTTTCAGTTGGAGAGATACAAAAACGTTTTAATCATGGAGCGAGTGGTGGATGGTCCTAATGGTTTGGAGCTGAATTTTCTGTGGATCAGGTTACCCTCGGCGGCTGCCGAGATATCTGAGTTAAACACCCTATCTGATGCTATTGTTCGATATGATTTTGGGTTGGGTGAGGACAAATGGGACTGGATTTTGGAGAGCTCCGGTAGATTCTCGGTGAGCAGTATTAAGGAGAAGACGCAACGCTTAATGTTTTCAGATCTTAGGCTGGATTTTGAATGGAATAATTGGTCACCCATCAAGGTAAATTTTTTAGTTTGGAGATTAATTCAAGACAAGCTTCTGACCAATGTGGCTTTGATTAGAAGAAATGTCATAGTAGAAGATAATCGTTGTAAAATGTGCGGTGATGAGGAAGAGTCTGCTTTGCATCTTTTCGCCTCGTGCCGTATTGCGGAGCAAATTTGGGAGTTCATAACTCGGTGGTGCAGAATAAAACAGGTTCTTGTTTTGGAGTTGAAAGACTTGGCAAATATACATAAATGCAACAGAGGATCACATAGGTGGACGAAAACGGTTAATTTGGTAACACAAGCGGCCATATGGGTGATCTGGAGAAGCCGAAATGAGGCGGTATTTGAAGGAAAGCAGCCCTATGTTAATAGGATGAAGGAAGAAATCAAGATGTTCGGGTATATGTGGCTGAAAATGTCACACCCCGACCACGTAGAACATATAAAATGTGGCGGAAACATCGGGGAGTGTTGTAACAGAATTAATTGTTTCAAATCCATGGCAATTGAAGTTTCGTTTTATTGATTAAAAGTGTTACAATGTCTTAACAAACAAGGAAATACAACATAATTAACTAGTCTTGTATCTTTTATTGTCACTAAAGCCCAAGTCTGCCTATGTGTATCTTGATCATCTTATGCAACAGTTCCTGAAAAACACATATGAAAATAGGTACGTCAGCATAAAAATGCCTGTGAGATACATAGGTTTTGTGAAAATAGAATTCATGACTTATGTTTGAGAAAATGTTTCGTCATGAACCTTGTAATTTGCTTTGTTTTGTAAATCATTTGAAAAACGATAAGATCAGATGATATGTATAAATAAGAGAATAATGTATGGTTAAATGAATAACCATGTAAAATGAGTTTGTATAAGATAAGTTGTTTGTAAATCAATGTCTTGTGAAAAGTATGTTATTTGTTTACAATGTTATATGTCTCAAATTGAAATGATTCAAATAACGCTACGATATGTAATACCATACAAACACTTATATATAGGAAGTACCAGCGGCGTATCCACCATGCTTGTATCATATTACACATGCCTCGTTACTTAAATCACTTAATCAAACCAAACCATCAAGATGTAAAATGTTCATGTCTAATGTAAATCATGTAATTTGTATCCAAAATGTAAGCATGTGATGAATATCAAGTGTACTAAGTATGTAACAAATAGACATACGTAGCATGTGACCTGTACTAAGTATGCAACAATAGACATACGTAGCATGTGACCTGTACTACATATACAACAATAGACATACGTAGCATGTGACCTGTACTACGTATACAACAATAGACATACGTAGCATGTGACCTGTACTAAGTATGCAACAATAGACATATGTAGCATGTGACCTGTACTACGTATACAACAATAGACATACGTAGCATGTGACCTGTACTACGTATACAACAATAGACATACGTAGCATATGACCTGTACTACGTATACAATAATAGACATACGTAGCATGTAATGTAATGTAAAACGATGTACTAAGTAATGCACACAATGGGCACACCTAGCATGAAATGTAATGAAATCATGTACTATAATGTACTAACGAACATAGCAGGTATATGATGTGAAAACAGGAAAGCTTGAAAGTAACAAGTAGGCACATGTGTTCCACCCCAAAACGTTTGGAAAACAGTGAAAGAGGGGTCTATGTACTCACTTGAGATTGCTTAGTAGTCCTTGAGTAACAACCAAACAATGCTAGAGATCACGGATATCAAACAGCACCTAATATAGGTAACTATGTTAATAAACCGGACCTAAATTGGAGGATTTAGATAGAATGAGGGTTTGTAAACCAAACGAGTATAGAGACTCGTGTCATATGGTTTATCAAAGCCTACATGCTAAATGAAACCCAACCTAATAGCTTACGACCCATTACGACCCGTTTAGGTAGCTTATGCTACTTTAACGCGTCGTTCGCGTGAAACGCGTTCGGACCGCCTAACTAGTCCTATGACAAGTGTTATATGCCTAAACATGTTACATTATCAGTTATGTGACAAAAGTTTAGGTTACATATGCTTAATTACCAATTATACATGAAAAGGGTATTCTGGTAATTTACCTAAGGCATATAAATTACCTATCATACAACTACTTAAACGATGTGACCATAGGGTATAACCTCGGAAGGTTATTCCCTATATACTATGGTCACCTAATGTATTTGGTCGGATCCTAATGATCGACCAAACTGGGTCGGGTTCGAAGGTATAAGCGATTTATCAGATCGCTTACCCTACGACCCTAGACAACGTGGTAATCAGTAGGCATAGTCCCAATGGACTATAACCATCGTGATTACAATCACGTTGCGAAGTTCAAACGAACTTCGCATTGACCATAAGCTGGTCAACGTTGAAAGTCAAACAAAGTTTGACTTTCGGACTCGAAAAGCAATAAAAGAAAGAAAAGAACGAAAGAATACTTACGAAGGGTCCCCGAATGCTAATCGTGATCAAAATAACTCAGGTATGGAACAATGGTTCCAACTTAGAGTCTTTTTAATCAGATTCTTGTGAGTTTGAAGCAATGGGGGATGGGGTATTTATAGTTTTCGGGTAACCGTTAAGATCGTTTCATGGAAACCGTGCTCGAATCCTACCCGTACATGTGTTGCAAAGTTGTGGTGGCTAAAAATGGGTCTAAATGAGCTGAATGTGCAGTTGAGAATGTGTGGATGTGAATCAAACAGCTGGAATCTGCTGACTGTTCGAACTTATCTGTTCTGGGAGGCTGAGGCGGCCCGCTTCATGATCAGACAAATCTAATGCGGGCCGCATGGCCCTTCTGACCAGCACATAACTTTCAAAAATGACAGTTTTCAGCCCCTGCACGTGTTTAAGGCCATTCCCGACACTTCTAAGGCCCGTAAAGCCAACTTTAAGGCCCTAAAATGATGCCTAAACATTGTGGACATGAAACATGCTCAAAAATATGTCGGATGTCAGTTCGTTTGGTCGTACGAACGCGATGTTCGCTTAATTACGACGGAATGCGCATAAGCGCGAAAAACGATCCAAATGACGAAACGAATGGATTTTTCTTATGCCAAACACTAAAATAAAATATTTTTGTGCTTACATAAATTTTTGGATGTCCGGATGTATTCAGAACGTAAGTTATGCGCGAAAATGCAAACTTGTGCACTTTTTGACGCTTTTAGTCCCTAAATGACCCAGAAGTTTATTTTAGCACACCGAACCCCTTAAAGCCTATTTCTAAGCTATGTAAAGGATATTTAGGGTATGTTTAACTTATGGTCATGTTCCGGAATGTCTGTTACAGTTCAAATTGGCATACTTTCGCAGTTTGTCAAATTTAGTCCCTGTAAGCGATTTAACTTGATTTTGCCATACCAAAGCCTTCAAAACTTATTTCTAAGTTAAGTAAAGGTTATTTAAGGTATGTTAAGCCTATTTCACTATTCCGGAGTGTTCGTTGCATTTAAACTGGTTATATTTACGCATCAGTGCGCGTATAACCTTCCAGAAAGCGATTTAGAGCTTGAAATCGAACAAGAGTTGATATGTGCAATCGATACACATATTTTTACAAATCCCAAGGATGAAATACAATATTTCATTGGTTTGGCATTTGTTTGATGGTTAAAGTGACACAGGTGTCACAGCCTCCCCTACTTTAGGAAATTTCGTCCCGAAATTCATTCGTAGGAGTCTATTTGTGACTTTGTGTTAAATAACCATCAAAGATAAGCAAGGCATAATCCTGTTATTTCTCTTTAACGGACATTTTTCAAAAATGAAAAATGAACGGAGTTATTTTCAACAGGCCTTCTTTAGAAATGAAAATGAACGAAATGTGTCTTTTTCCACCACTTCTTCAGAACCGAAAATGAACGAAATGAGCCATTTTCCACCACTTCTTCAGAACCGAAAATGAACGAAATGAGCCATTTTCCACCACTTCTTCAGAACCGAAAATGAACGAAATGAGTCATTTTCCACCACTTCTTCAGAACCGAAAATGAACGAAATGAGCCATTTTCCACCATTTCTTCAGAACCGAAAATGAACGAAATGAGCCATTTTCCACCACTTCTTCAGAACTGAAAATGAACGAAATGAGCCATTTTCCACCATTTCTTCAGAACCGAAAATGAACGAAATGAGCCATTTTCCACCACTTCTTCAGAACCGAAAATGAACGAAATGAGCCATTTTCCACCACTTCTTCAGAACCGAAAATGAACAAAATGAGTCATTTTCCACCATTTCTTCAAATAGAAACGAAAATGAACGGAACGAACTCTAGACACATGACAAAACTCGCTGTGGTTTCCGTGCACTGAATTTCATAATTATGTATGCATCCATAATTACGCAATTCCTTGCATAGTCCGCACAATTTGTTTGTAATGTGAAGGGGAGGAAAAATCAAACCCGTGATGAGTGTGACTAGACTACCATAGGGTCCTTTTAATTAGATCGACAAAGGATCCTTTTAATTAGGCCACCAAGGAGTCCTTTCAGCTATATCATCACATGATATTCCTAACCAGATTTTTGGATCAATCTGTTTAACTAGACCACTCTGGGATCTAATTATGGAATAGTACAATATAATCCAAGGGTCTTTACTATTACGTAAAAGCCCATTGAGGATTTAATATAGCACCTTTGGATATCCTACTATGAATCCCTTATACGAAGATATGGAAGATTCTACGAGGATTTGGATAACAAAACTTGGATTACACAAGAACATAAAAGGAAACACATAAGCACATAATCACATTGTTGTTTAACTTGGTTATTGATTTGTTATCTTTGGACGCGGATACTTAAAGCACACCAGGAATCCAATTCGTGGATTTCATTTGGCACTTTAATCATTTCAAGAATCCATCCATGAAGATAGGATGATCCACCAAAAATTCGATTTTTGTTTTCAGGAAAACGCAATATTCGAATTAAGGTACACAATAATTTAGGACATACGGAAATACCCTTGGGTACCCTATTAAGAATTTATAGTGGTACTTGGGGTATTCGTACAGAATTATAACTTGCACCTTGTAGTTCGTTTCTTTGCAAGAGACGGGTACTTAGGATCTTTGTGGAAAACGCAAGAGATTGTAAAATGGAAGAATTTTGGGGGTAGTTTGCTTTTCAAGGAATACGATTCCTTGATTGTCGGTATTGTAGGGGATATGTTGTTTATGCATACAACCACATAAATACATTGCAATGTAAATAAAAAGATTTATTTATTAACAATGATAACAACTGTTTCATGGACCTTGACAACAAAAGAAAATAATACATAAGACATGGTTATTTCTAAACGGTGTTGTCTTCTAGTCGGTCAGATGCTCATCTCTGTGCTGGATTAGCATTAGCAAGCTTTGGGCAATTTCTTCGGAAATGTCCCATCTCGCCACACTTGTAGCAAGAACCTGGTGGAAAGCGAGCTCGAGCAGGTTTGTTGTCAGCTTGATTTGGTGCAACTGCTGCTACGCAAACTTTTGCTGTATGACCTTTACGTCCACAAATTTGGCATTCGCGGCACTTCACCATAGCATGATGATAAAGGTTACATTTGTTGCACAATGGTCCATTGTATGGCTTCCTAGTACGGGGTTTATCTGGTTGGTTGGGGACGGCTTGATCATTGTGAGTAACCATGGCGAAGTTCTGAGAAGCCTTTTGCTTCTTTGACCGCTCAGGGGATCCAGTCTGCTCATCCATGGTCTTTGATTCCTCTATTGGTTTCGATTCCTTGACCGGTTTCTTGTCACCCTTTCGGAAAAGCTTACGCTTCCTGATCTGAGATTCAGTCAAGGTTGCAGATAGCTCAATGGCCTGCCTAACCGTAGTGGGGTTACTACCGGTAACAATGTCTTGAACTGAGTCAGGGAGACCATCAATGTATTTTTCGATCGCCTTATCCAAAGGCGTAACCATAGTAGGACACAACAGGCTCAGCTCCTCATATCGATCAGTGTATGCTCGATGTTCACCGCTGTCTTGCTTAAGATCGTCGAATTCCCTTTCCAAGGCCCTGATCTCGTGACGAGGACAGAATTCCTTCATCATCAGTGCTCTAAGTTCTTCCCATGTTTGAGCCAGTGCCACTTCGGCACCCCTATCTCTCACCACACCGTTCCACCATGTCAAAGATCGTTTCTCAAAGACACTAGATGCGAAATCTACCTTTCGCTCGTTTGGACATTGTACATGCCTGAAGGTGCTCTCTAGACTCTCGAACCATTGCAGAAGTGCAGTCGCTCCTTGAGACCCAGAAAACTTTGATGGCTTAGCTGAGTTGAACGCCTTGAAGCTGCAGAGAGCATTATTGTTGTTGATAGCTTGGTGACATTGGGCAACGATGGTCGGGATTACAGCAGTTATTTGCTGTGTAATGACAGCTGCCAGATCGTCAATAGATACCAGATTTTCGCGTCGTGGAGGCATTCTAAAAGAGGAAACAAGAGAGAAAACAAATGAAATGGCAGTGGGTAAGAATAGGATATTATAATTACCGACCAAAATCACGGGTAATGGTCATTTGTTTGAACCATGAAGCAAACAAACGACACACAAAGGCTGAATCAAAGTAAATAGGTCCTCATAATGTATCGCGAAGACATGCTCGCCTATAAGTGAACACTCATCCCAAGAATTCCCAGGTAAGCACAACTGGTCTCGCGTCTGATGAGATGTATACGAAGTGCTTGCCTAGACAGAAAACCCAGAATACAGGCATTCACCCTTCCAGTTTGCACGTGTTCACATTATTAAAAACCCAAAACCTTGACGACAATTTGAAAATTCAAAGGGGTTCAAAACCATATAACAGAGGGTTCAAAACCTAGTAATCAATCATCCTAGAACAGATGATTAGTTTTCAAAGCGGTTTTGAAATTTATGTTCTTGTTGTGGTCGTCGCCTAAGGATAGGTGACGGTATTGTTTTATGACTAAACTCCAGTAAACTCGCGTTAGGGTCCTAAGAAGGTTATAGACTAGGTCAAAGCATTACTAATAACCTAATTCCCTATAACCATTGGCTCTGATACCATCTTTTCTATCACACCCCGACCACGTAGAACATATAAAACATGGCGGAAACATCGGGGAGTGTTGTAACAGAATTAATTGTTTCAAATCCATGGCAATTGAAGTTTCGTTTTATTGATTAAAAGTGTTACAATGTCTTAACAAACAAGGAAATACAACATAATTAACTAGTCTTGTATCTTTTATTGTCACTAAAGCCCAAGTCTGCCTATGTGTATCTTGATCATCTTATGCAACAGTTCCTGAAAAACACATGTGAAAATAGGTACGTCAGCATAAAAATGCCTGTGAGATACATAGGTTTTGTGAAAATAGAATTCATGACTTATGTTTGAGAAAATGTTTAGTCATGAACCTTGTAATTTGCTTTGTTTTGTTTTGTAAATCATTTGAAAAACGATAAGATCAGATGATATGTATAAATAAGAGAATAATGTATGGTTAAATGAATAACCATGTAAAATGAGTTTGTATAAGATAAGTTGTTTGTAAATCAATGTCTTGTGAAAAGTATGTTATTTGTTTACAATGTTATATGTCTCAAATTGAAATGATTCAAATAACGCTACGATACGTAAAACCATACAAACACTTATATATAGGAAGTACCAGCGGCGTATCCACCATGCTTGTATCATATTACACATGCCTCGTTACTTAAATCACTTAATCAAACCAAACCATCAAGATGTAAAATGTTCATGTCTAATGTAAATCATGTAATATGTATCCAAAATGTAAGCATGTGATGAATAACAAGTGTACTAAGTATGCAACAAATAGACATACGTAGCATGTGACCTGTACTAAGTATGCAACAATAGACATACGTAGCATGTGACCTGTACTACGTATACAACAATAGACATACGTAGCATGTGACCTGTACTACGTATACAACAATAGACATACGTAGCATGTGACCTGTACTAAGTATGCAACAATAGACATACGTAGCATGTGACCTGTACTACGTATACAACAATAGACATACGTAGCATGTGACCTGTACTACGTATACAACAATAGACATACGTAGCATATGACCTGTACTACGTATACAACAATAGACATACGTAGCATGTAATGTAATGTAAAACGATGTACTAAGTAATGCACACAATGGGCACACCTAGCATGAAATGTAATGAAATCATGTACTATAATGTACTAACGAACATAGCAGGTATATGATGTGAAAACAGGAAAGCTTGAAAGTAACAAGTAGGCACATGTGTTCCACCCCAAAACGTTTGGAAAACAGTAAAAGAGGGGTCTATGTACTCACTTGAGATTGCTTAGTAGTCCTTGAGTAACAACCAAACAATGCTAGAGATCACGGATATCAAACGGCACCTAATATAGGTAACTATGTTAATAAACCGGACCTAAATCAGAGGATTTAGATAGAATGAGGGTTTGTAAACCAAACGAGTATAGAGACTCATGTCATATGGTTTATCAAAGCCTACATGCTAAATGAAACCTAACCTAATAGCTTACGACCCATTACGACCCGTTTAGGTAGCTTATGCTACTTTAACGCGTCGTTCGCGTGAAACGCGTTCGGACCGCCTAACTAGTCCTATGACAAGTGTTATATGCCTAAACATGTTACATTATCAGTCATGTGACAAAAGTTTAGGTTACATATGCTTAATTACCAATTATACATGAAAAGGGTATTCTGGTAATTTACCTAAGGCATATAAACTACCTATCATACAACTACTCAAACGATGTGACCATAGGGTATAACCTCGGAAGGTTATTCCCTATATACTATGGTCACCTAATGTATTTGGTCGGATCCTAATGATCGACCAAACTGGGTCGGGTTCGAAGGTATAAGCGATTTATCAGATCGCTTACCCTACGACCCTAGACAACGTGGTAATCAGTAGGCATAGTCCCAAGGGACTATGACCATCGTGATTACAATCACGTTGCGAAGTTCAAACGAACTTCGCATTGACCATAAGCTGGTCAACGCTGAAAGTCAAACAAAGTTTGACTTTCTGACTCGAAAAGCAATAAAAGAAAGAAAAGAACGAAAGAATACTTACGAAGGGTCCCCGAATGCTAATCGTGATCAAAATAACTCAGGTATGGAACAATGGTTCCAACTTAGAGTCTTTTTAATCAGATTCTTGTGAGTTTGAAGCAATGGGGGATGGGGTATTTATAGTTTTCGGGTAACCGTTAAGATCGTTTCATGGAAACCGTGCTCGAATCCTACCCGTACATGTGTTGCAAAGTTGTGGTGGCTAAAAATGGGTCTAAATGAGCTGAATGTGCAGTTGAGAATGTGTGGATGTGAATCAAACAGCTGGAATCTGCTGACTGTTCGAACTTATCTGTTCTGGGAGGCTGAGGCGGCCCGCTTCAGGATCAGACAAATCTAATGCGGGCCGCATGGCCCTTCTGATCAGCACATAACTTTCAAAAATGACAGTTTTCAGCCCCTGCACGTGTTTAAGGCCATTCCCGACACTTCTAAGGCCCGTAAAGCCAACTTTAAGGCCCTAAAATGATTCCTAAACATTGTGGACATGAAACATGCTCAAAAATATGTCGGATGTCAGTTCGTTTGGTCGTACGAACGCGATGTTCGGTTAATTACGACGGAATGCGCATAAGCGCGAAAAACGATCCAAATGACGAAACGAATGGATTTTTCTTATGGAAAACACTAAAATAAAATATTTTAGTGCTTACATAAATTTTTGGATGTCCGGATGTATTCAGAACGTAAGTTATGCGCGAAAATGCAAACTTGTGCACTTTTTGACGCTTTTAGTCCCTGAATGACCCATAAGTTTATTTTAGCACACCGAACCCCTTAAAGCCTATTTCTAAGCTATGTAAAGGATATTTAGGGTATTTTTAACTTATGGTCACGTTCCGGAATGTCTGTTACAGTTCAAATTGGCATACTTTCGCAGTTTGTCAAATTTAGTCCCTGTAAGCGATTTAACTTGATTTTGCCATACCAAAGCCTTCAAAACTTATTTCTAAGTTAAGTAATGGTTATTTAAGGTATGTTAAGCCTATTTCACTATTCTGGAGTGTTCGTTTCATTTAAACTGGTTATATTTACGCATCAGTGCGCGTATAACCTTCCAGAAAGCGATTTAGAGCTTGAAATCGAACAAGAGTTGATATGTGCAATCGATACACATATTTTTACAAATCCCAAGGATGAAATACAATATTTCATTGGTTTAAAATTTGTTTGATGGTTGAAGTGACACAGGTGTCACAGAAAAGTAGAGTTAAAAACGCTAATATTTCATGGGATAATTGGTGTAATTTCGATTTAATTAGTTTTGGGGTATGATACTTTAGACTGGTGTATGAACTTTTGGTGATATATCTGGTTAACAGTTGGTTATCCAGATGGTATGAAATAAAATTTGTTGATCTTTCAAAAATTTTTTTACACTGTTACACTATATACCTCTATTTCAAAAAGGTCTACAGAATGGAACGAATATATAGGGTTCCAATCCGTTGTGGCAAAATCAAATGAAAACTTAACAATAAATATTAAATAGAAAACTTAACAATACATTTATGCATTTGTTAACACTAAAACCTTAACTGTAAAATACATAATAACACTGAGTGTCATGGGGCGTGGGTGTGTCACGTAGCCCACATCATGGGCGGGGACACCGTTACAACCCAACACAAAAGGGCGCGGGCCGAGGACGTTAGCACAATAATGGGCATGGGTGAGGGATAGGCCTGTAAACGTGTCGCAACCTCCAACCCCACCTTGGGAGTGGGAGCCGCGAACACGAGCCGATGGTGTCGGTTTTTATTAATTTGGCAGAGGAAATGAGAATTCAGGATCGTAGTTATGAAATAAATTTCAAATTTTCAGAACACCAAACTTTTATATTAAACAAATGGGATAAAACCCATATTTTTAATAATATCTTTATAGGGATAAACCCTATTTGCTGAAAACATAAACTTTTTATTTATGTAACATTATAGCCACTTTCTTTAAGTCTTCAGTGCTCCATAGCTGGCTTCTAATAGCTTTCACAACAAGTTACCTGAAACGCGTATTAAAAATATTTTATCAGCAAGAAATTCTGGTGAGTACATTCCATTTTAAAAAACACATTAGTTATAACTTCACAATATTAAGAGCGATTACAATGTTTATATCTAACCAAAAACTCCAAGTACTTGTCACTCGACGGATCTGTGACTTTGGTCATATCACACATTGGCTACTCGTGTCCAATTATGAAGGTTATCAAGTAGTGTATACAATGTATCTTCATGACATGTCTAACTCGTCACTTCAAGTTTAGTGCTTATTTAGGGTCATAAGTCGAGCGGTCTTGACCACCGCTTTAACTTTCGAATTCGACTCGTTTGTTCGATCTTAGGATCTGACCAAACACATGTATGTGACCATAGTTGTATAGGGAATAACCTACTGAGGTTATACCTTATGGTCACATCGTTTGGTTAGTGTTATGATAAGTCATTTCTATGTTCTTAAAAATGACCACAATACCCTTTTTGCGCATAAATCCATTTTAAGCATATGTAACCAAATTTTTGGCATATAAACTGATGTTGCAACATTATCAAATATGTTTTGGCATATAAGACTTATCATAGGACATATTTAACCATCCAAATGCATAGTTACGCAAATGACCCGTTAAAGTAGCGTAAACTACCTTAACGAGTCATAACGGGTCAAAAGCACTTAGGATCCTTTCCAAATCAGAATGTTAATTGGTTTATAAAACTCCATTCTATCTGAATCCTCTGATTTTAGTCTCGACACACTAACATAAGTTATCTGACACATTAGGACACGTTTGAGCTTTGTTATTTCCATTGATTCAAGGACGCTTACGTAATCCCAAGTGAGTACATAGTTCCCCTCTTTTACATTTTCAAATGTTTTGGGGGTGATTCATATATGACTATTCACTATTTTCATGATTTCGAAACTATATGATTCTACATACATAGTACTATACCCTTAAACGATTTGAAACTGTTACCTATGGCTTATATAATGATTTTCAAAATTTGTAAGACCTTCGTTGGTGCGTATTTGTGTTCATGCCTAAAATACATTCATTATCAATGATCAAGCCGATTGGTAGTATGATATAGCGCCATAGGACTTGACACCCCATTCCCGCTTCCTAGGTGTTAGGGATGGATTTTCTAAGCCTAAGGATCACGGATCCTCAATTCTGTTTGAATTAAGGATCCTCAGAAGACGTTGCAGGTTTAAGGATCCAGGATCTTCATTGTTATCCTAACACTAACGGTTGTTTCCTCTATGTGTAAACTTGTTTTGCAGGAATGAACGAGTGGACTTAGTCTTGCCGATATTCCTGGGGAATATGCTCTAATATTCTGCACATGCATAGCTAGAATGACCGTTATGGAAGTCATGGGTAGCTTGCACAATTTGCGGGATGTTTTTTACTCAGTTTATTTCTATTTTTAAATGGGATAACAAGCTTGATAGTTAGAACAATTAGCAAACACACACTCTCTCGCAAGCTCTCTGCAACTCATTGGCAATTACATACATTTTGCACACTAGTGATCCTTGTAACAAGCTTGTTATCACCCCGAATTGTAACCTTTACTTGTTTAATTATAGTTGGTGATCGATAGTTTCCATCACCCGAGGTTTTTTATGCCGGAGATCATTCATTGATCAAGGGCTTTTTCCTCGTATAAATCCTTGTGTCACCTGTTCATTTCGTTTACAAGTTATTCATACATTTGTTCATTGATTCAAGCATCACACCTCACAAAATCAGATTTGGTTACAATATCCTTGTGTGATTTTTGACCAAAACAGTTTGGCGCCCACCGTGGGGCAATTGGTGCTTCATCTTTAAGAAATTTCGTTCATTTCGGTTCATCACCTTCAACCACATGGCTTCTTCAGCTAAGAACACTTCGAGTTCCATGCCGGCAGTCACTTCTTCACTGGGCATCCCACCTTTGCCTCCAGCACCTTTTGGATCCCAGAAGAATGCTGAGAATCCTGCGAAGAAACCGACCCCCGTTTTCTCAAAACTACCAACTTCTGTTGTTTCTTCTAGCCCTACTAACAGTGATCTTTATTCTTTGATTGTGCAGATGAAGTGTCACGGCCCCCGACCCACCCTGGACGGAATCGGGAGTCGCGAACAGCCCAGTGGTACCGGTGATTATTTTGAAAACGTTGCAGCGGAAATTTCATCAGAACCGTGAGTTAGGAAAAATATCAGAGTTTAGAAAACACCGGATTTTATTTATTAAATAGATGGGATAAATCCATGTTTTACAAAGGTAGTTTTAATAAAGATAAATTTGATTACATAAAACAATATTTCTTAATTTGATTTAATTAATAAAATAAGCCACTTCTTGATGCCTTTTTGTGCCGTATCCATCTTTTACTCCAATCTACTGTAATTACCTGAAACGCGTTTTAAAAAGGTTTTGTCAGCGGAAAATACTGAGTGAATCATTCTATTTTACATAAAATGATGCATAGTTATTAATTACAGCATAAGAGCAATTACAATGGCTTCTATCTTATTTTTATCTGGCGCCCTGTCACAATGGTGACGATGGTCATACCACTATTAGGTCAATGAACCTAAATAGTGATGATTATCCCTAGTAGGTCAATGAACCTAACTGGGAGAAAATTAGTAATGTGCACAATACCCCACTAGCCAGTGATTCAAGATATCCACGACTTAGTCCCTGTAATTATAACTTTTGAAAATAATTTGAGGTATTGTAAAATAGTTGATAAAAAGAGAATGACTCACATTATAATCATGCAGATTCATACGGACAGAATTTACTCTACAGATAATCCTTGATATATTACAGATTTAGACATGCAGAGCTTAGCATATTGATTTAGCCTTGTAACCTAGTGCACACGAACTAGGTAAGTAACTTAATACAGCAATTACGATAACTCACGATATTAAAACCCTCACAACGAATGACAAAGTGCAATCACTTAAACATCCATCGGATTCACAACGAATGACAGAGTATTCCCCGAATTCGGGTGGTACTCAAACATCCTGTCGGAATCACAACTAATGACAAAGGATAGCGCTTAAACATCCATCGGATAGTTTAGATCGATCGGACATTGAATCGTAGCAGTGATTGAGTTAATACCCTGTTTGCGGCAGCACCCCGCTATACTAATTAGTGATTTGTGTGTGTTTTGAGAGTATTTGAACGATATCTCAGCGTGTATTTTGAGTTTCTTCGTCGTTCAATCGCCAGAAATCAAGTGCCAATCGATGCTATTTATACACGAATTTTGTGTTGCTTACGGACCGTAAGACTCAACCCTTACGGTCCGTAAGGGTCATTTTTTCGTTATAGGGTGGCCACGTGTTGGACTAGCCTTGCTGAGTCGACTGTTTCTCGAAATTCAATTTAGACAACGAGATATGTGGATAATCGTCGAGTAGGAAATACCCCCCCTGAGTTTTAGGGGCCCTGATCCTGATTCTGATTGTTCTGAAAATTTTAGGGTTTGCGCAGAATCACTTGGGTGTCTCAATTAGGGTTTCCTCTTGGATAAAATAATAATAAAATAAAATAAATAGGAATTTTAATGAGGGTTGTTACATCAGGGGTCCGGGTTTATACTTACAGAACGTTTTTATGACATTTTTGTGTGAGTCGTTACATTCTCCCCACCTTAATAAAAATCTCGTCCTCGAGATTTGGGTTATGATATTTCTTTTTAGACTTATGTCACATTTTAATTACTAAAAACAATATAGAATTAAAATATTAAATTTTGTGAATATGAGTTGTACAATAAGTAGAACTCAATGGTTCAACTGAATTAGTTCAAGAAATCAATGTTAAACGAATGAGATGAAATGATATAATTTCCAAAGTGACTAGGTTCAAACCAAAAGATACATGATCAATAGGTATTTAAAATGGATGTGAATGACTTTTAGAATTTAATAAAATTCTTTATAAAAAAGAAGCTTACTTTGATTGGCAACCGAGGAAGACTTAGAATTGACAGGTTCCAAATGAAATAAAAGCATGAAAAATGATTTGTCAAATATTTATGATATGAGAAAATCAAAGTGTTGAGATGAGTGAATTGCAAAGATACACCAAATGGAAATAGAGTTAGTGTATTATTGTTAGAGTTCCAAGTTGTTTTAATTGTGAAACAATGTGATAGTACACTATTAGTAGTAACCATATTTTTCATACTATATCCTAGAGATAGAAATATAATAAGAACAAGTTGTTTTGGTATGACCAACTATTATATTATATTTGTAACACAAATGTAATATATATTATTTGTGTTCCTGTATTTTACATATAAAATATAAATACTATGTAATATTTATTTGTTACACATTTTTACTATATGTAAATGGTCACCACTTTTAAATAAATATTATTTTAGTATTTTATTATACTATGTAAAATAACTTATATTTTCCATGTAATATGTATATTACAAAACACTGCAATGAAGTTATTACAAAATATTTTAGTATTGTTATTTTGTAAAAGAAATCACTTTTATTTATAACGTTAAATAAAGGTGTAAAAATATTTATTGTACAAAAGTATTTGTAAAATATTTTGTAAATATATAATACTTTAATGGGTCGATTCTATGTGATTACTTATTTTCATTTTGAAACCATATAACGTTGTGAATGTATTTACAAATATTGTAAATAAGTGAAAACGAAAATTATTCTTATATATTATAATGTATCCCTTAACCTAACGTAGTTGATGAATATCATATTATTCTTATATAGTTATTTTCTTGTCAGAACGTTACTGTAAATAGTTATCACAAAATATGTGATATATAATTATTTATATAATTTTATTCGTCCCTCTAATTCTTGTTTTGTTTTTTATGAAAATATGTCTTTACAGTACAATAGTAAAATATATATATAATTAAAATTTACTAAATAAGTATGTTGACTTAATTTATATATATTAACTAGTCATTATCATGGTTGGATATTGGTTAGTGCTGCCTTGTTTAAGCATAGGTGGCTAGTCCATGCCTAACTAAGGCTAGGCTACCCAATACCTGCCCTAGACAATAATCCTAGTACCTGAAAATAATACTAACAAATAATAAAATTAATATTAATTACCAATAATAAATAACTAAACATAAACTTAAATGAGAGTATACCTCAAACATAAAAATATAAATTCTTCACCTCAATGGTTTAACAAGAATATAGTAATACTATTTTGTAAATTAAGTTATCACTTATATAAGTTTCCATAATTAATTTTATATAATGTTTTTCTATTGAAGATTGTTAAAGCAATAATTATCATGAAAGGATCGATTAATGTTGTAAGAATTATTAAGAGATACACTGAAATATGACAAGAATTTGTGTATCATTATCTTAGCACACGATTTGTGTTAAGATGGTTTTTATAGGAATAATCAATAAAATAAATGTAATATAAATAATAAATAAATAATTAAATTCCGTATATGATATATATAAACGAGATTAGTGCAAGCTTTAAATTTTGTGAAAACGTTAGTACAAGGTAATCGTGATCAAAGAAATGATTTAATGAAATCGAAGATTTAAACAAGCCTATTATGGTTCAAAACAGATGAAGTGCTTGTTGGGACTATTTTGAATATGATAGCTTCAATCCATCATATGGGATTTTGAAATGAATATGTAATGTGAGAAAGTTCAAATAGTTGATTTTGTTTTGAACAAAACAAGTTCATGTAGTAATAAGAAAGTTCGGGCATGGTCACAACAAAAATTATGTATGCCAAAGGAAATTGAGTTTCTTAAGAAATTTATTGACTCAATATCAAAGGGTCATTGTTTTGCAGTTTACAGTGCAAAAAGCGGAATGATATTTGAGTTTGAATAAAATAACAAATCGAAATGAAGCCCTCCAGTGGTCTTCATAAATCAAATGAACCATATGCGTAATAAACAATGCATGTGTAACGTGTGAATTTACCAGGAAATGAAACAGATCAATATTCGCTACTATGAAAGAAATCCTCATGGTATGATGACTATTAGAGGAAGTAGAAACACGAAAGTTAATTTATTATATGCAAAAGTCAGAATTTCAATGAAAGAAATATAAGAACTTTCATCTGGAATTTCGTGTGATAACCGTTTGTTAAGTGACATTACCAAGGAATGTGAATAAAATGAAATAGGAAATTTGCAAAGGTATGTGACTCTTTTTTTTAAGTGATAATAATTATGACTCCGATTAGACTGTGCACGGATGTTTGCGAAATCTTGTTCTAGTGTACCTTATCGAAATACGTGACAAAGTGCTTCTTTTTGATTACTAGTTCTTCTTACTGACGGAATCGTGCCCAATTTATATTTTCCAAAGGTCTTGCCTCGAAAGTTGTGTGTGATATACTTCAACTTCTGTGGACTTATAATTAAATTTTCATGTGTTTTCTTGTACATTATCACAACTTTACATGCTTCTTACTTGCGTTAATAGTTTATGGTAACGCGTTAAAAATTCTTTACACTTTTGATGGTATCCCAACTTAATGGGTTTCTATTGTTATTATTGTCGCACGAGTTATGAGGTAAACGAAATAATATTTGATATCGGAAAAGAGATTCCTAATAAAGAAATCTAGACACATATGCTTGTGCTTTATTCCTATTTGGCTTTTGGAATTCCTTATAGATATATATATCTATAAAATCATATATTTCACATGCTGAAATAAACATACCATCTATCAGGTCAATGTATTTAACAGATTCATATTTCCAAAATAAGTCAGATATCAGATAAGGATACTATTTAGGGAAATCTTGTCACTTGTTTGACATATTATATATCCCGTCTTATCCGATTCGCGCCGGAGCGGTAACCTCAGTATATCTGGACAAACTGGAGAGTCTACTACACCATACCCAGTCTTGCCAGAGAAAATTTTCTATTTCCCATAAATAGTATCTTTTCAAGATTTAAAAGTGCCTCTTTTATTAGTGTGACACCTGTGTCACTGCGACCATCAAACAAATTCCAAACCAATGAAATATTGTATTTCATACTTGGGATCTGTATAAATATGTGTATCATTTGCACATATCAATTCTTGTTCGATTTCAAGCTCTAAATCGCTTTCGGGAAGGTTATACGCGCACTGATGCGTAAATATAACCAGTTCAATGCAACGAACACTCCCGAATAGTGAAATAGGCTTAACATACCTTAAATAACCTTTACTTAACATAGAAATAAGTTTTAAAGGCTTTGGTATGGCAAAATTAAGTTAAATCGCTTACAAGGACTAAAGTTGACAAACTGCGAAAGTATGCCAATTTGAACAGTAACATACATTCCGGAACATGGCCATAAGTTAAACATACCATAAATATCCTTTACATAGCTTAGAAATAGGATTTGAGGGGTTCGGTGTGCTAAAATAAACTTTTGGGTCATTCAGGGACTAAAAGCGTCAAAAAGTGCACAAGTTTGCACTTTCGCGCATAACTTACGTTCTGAATACATCCGGACATCCAAAAATTTATGTAAGCACTAAAATATTTTATTTTAGTGTTTGGCATAAGAAAAATCCATTCGTCACGCATTTTGGATCGTTTTTCGCGCTTGTGCGCATTCCGTTGTAATTAAGCGAACATCGCGTTCGTACGACCAAACGAACTGACATCCGACATATTTTTGAGCATGTTTCATGTCCACAATGTTTAGGCATCATTTTAGGGCCTTAAAGTTGGCTTTACGGGCCTTAGAAGTGTCGGAAATGGCTTAAATACACAACAGGGACCAAAACTGTCATTTTTGAAACTTATTTTCTGATCAGAACCCCCATGCGGCCCGCATTAGTTTTGGTGTATCCTGAAGCGGGCCGCGTCAGCCTTCCAGACCAGGTTAACTGCATTTAACAGCAGATTGCAGCTGTTTAATCCACAACCACACATTCTCACTTGCCTAGTCAGCTGATAAGAACCCATTTTTAGTTACCATAACATTCCAACACATGTACGGGTGGGATTCGAGCACGGTTTCCATGAAACGATCTTAACGGTTACCAGAAAACTATAAATACCCCACCCCCCCCATTGCTTCAAAACCACTAGAATCTGATCTTAAAGACTCTAAGTTGGAACCTTTGTTTCATACCTGAGTTATTTCGATCTAGATTAGCATTCGGGGACCCTTCGTAAGTATTCTTTCGTTCTTTTATTGCTTTTCGAGTCTTTTCGAGTCTGAAAGTCAAACTTTGTTTGACTTTATGCGTTGACCAGTTTATGGTCAATGCGAAGTTCGTTTGAACTTCGCAACGTGAGTGTAATCACGTTGGTTATAGTCCCTTGGGACTATGGCTACTGATTACCACGTTGTCTAGGGTCGTAAGGTAAGCGATCTAAACAATCGCTTATACTTTCGAACCCGACCCATTTGGTCGATCATTAGGATCCGACCAAACACATTAGGTGACCATAGTATATAGGGAATAACCTTCCGAGGTTATACCTTATGGTCGCTTCGTTAAGTAGTTGTATGATAGGTAGTTTATATGCCTTAGGTAAATTACCAGAATACCCTTTTCATGTATAATTGGTAATTAAGCATATGTAACCTAAACTTTTGTCACATAACTGATTATGTAACATGTTTAGGCATATAACACTTGTCATAGGACTAGTTAGACGTTCCGAACGCGTTTTACGCGAACGACACGTTAAAGTAGCATAAGCTACCTAAACGGGTCGTAATGGGTCACAAACACTTAGGTTAAGTTTCTTTTAGTATGTAGGCTTTGTTAAACCATACTACATGAGTTCCCATACTCATTTGGTTTACGAGCCTCATTCTATCCGATCTTCCGATTTAGGTCCGGTTTATTAATGTAGTTACCTATATTAGGTGCCGTTTGATATTCCGTGATCTCTAGCATTGCTTGATTTTGCCATACCAAAGCCTTCAAAACTTATTTCTAAGTTAAGTAATGGTTATTTAAGGTATGTTAAGCCTATTTCACTATTCTGGAGTGTTCGTTTCATTTAAACTGGTTATATTTACGCATCAGTGCGCGTATAACCTTCTAGAAAGCGATTTAGAGCTTGAAATCGAACAAGAGTTGATATGTGCAATCGATACACATATTTTTACAAATCCCAAGGATGAAATACAATATTTCATTGGTTTAAAATTTGTTTGATGGTTGAAGTGACACAGGTGTCACAGAAAAGTAGAGTTAAAAACGCTAATATTTCATGGGATAATTGGTGTAATTTCGATTTAATTAGTTTTGGGGTATGATACTTTAGACTGGTGTATGAACTTTTGGTGATATATCTGGTTAACAGTTGGTTATCCAGATGGTATGAAATAAAATTTGTTGATCTTTCAAAATTTTTTTACACTGTTACACTATATACCTCTATTTCAAAAAGGTCTACAGAATGGAACGAATATATAGGGTTCCAATCCGTTGTGGCAAAATCAAATGAAAACTTAACAATAAATATTAAATAGAAAACTTAACAATACATTTATGCATTTGTTAACACTAAAACCTTAACTGTAAAATACATAATAACACTGAGTGTCATGGGGCGTGGGTGTGTCACGTAGCCCACATCATGGGCGGGGACACCGTTACAACCCAACACAAAAGGGCGCGGGCCGAGGACGTTAGCACAATAATGGGCATGGGTGAGGGATAGGCCTGTAAACGTGTCGCAACCTCCAACCCCACCTTGGGAGTGGGAGCCGCGAACACGAGCCGATGGTGTCGGTTTTTATTAATTTGGCAGAGGAAATGAGAATTCAGGATCGTAGTTATGAAATAAATTTCAAATTTTCAGAACACCAAACTTTTATATTAAACAAATGGGATAAAACCCATATTTTTAATAATATCTTTATAGGGATAAACCCTATTTGCTGAAAACATAAACTTTTTATTTATGTAACATTATAGCCACTTTCTTTAAGTCTTCAGTGCTCCATAGCTGGCTTCTAATAGCTTTCACAACAAGTTACCTGAAACGCGTATTAAAAATATTTTATCAGCAAGAAATTCTGGTGAGTACATTCCATTTTAAAAAAACACATTAGTTATAACTTCACAATATTAAGAGCGATTACAATGTTTATATCTAACCAAAAACTCCAAGTACTTGTCACTCGACGGATCTGTGACTTTGGTCATATCACACATTGGCTACCCGTGTCCAATTATGAAGGTTATCAAGTAGTGTATACAATGTATCTTCATGACATGTCTAACTCGTCACTTCAAGTTTAGTGCTTATTTAGGGTCATAAGTCGAGCGGTCTTGACCACCGCTTTAACTTTCGAATTCGACTCGTTTGTTCGATCTTAGGATCTGACCAAACACATGTATGTGACCATAGTTGTATAGGGAATAACCTACTGAGGTTATACCTTATGGTCACATCGTTTGGTTAGTGTTATGATAAGTCATTTCTATGTTCTTAAAAATGACCACAATACCCTTTTTGCGCATAAATCCACTTTAAGCATATGTAACCAAATTTTTGGCATATAAACTGATGTTGCAACATTATCAAATATGTTTTGGCATATAAGACTTATCATAGGACATATTTAACCATCCAAATGCATAGTTACGCAAATGACCCGTTAAAGTAGCGTAAACTACCTTAACGAGTCATAACGGGTCAAAAGCACTTAGGATCCTTTCCAAATCAGAATGTTAATTGGTTTATAAAACTCCATTCTATCTGAATCCTCTGATTTTAGTCTCGACACACTAACATAAGTTATCTGACACATTAGGACACGTTTGAGCTTTGTTATTTCCATTGATTCAAGGACGCTTACGTAATCCCAAGTGAGTACATAGTTCCCCTCTTTTACATTTTCAAATGTTTTGGGGGTGATTCATATATGACTATTCACTATTTTCATGATTTCGAAACTATATGATTCTACATACATAGTACTATACCCTTAAACGATTTGAAACTGTTACCTATGGCTTATATAATGATTTTTAAAATTTGTAAGACCTTCGTTGGTGCGTATTTGTGTTCATGCCTAAAATACATTCATTATCAATGATCAAGCCGATTGGTAGTATGATATAGCGCCATAGGACTTGACACCCCATTCCCGCTTCCTAGGTGTTAGGGATGGATTTTCTAAGCCTAAGGATCACGGATCCTCAATTCTGTTTGAATTAAGGATCCTCAGAAGACGTTGCAGGTTTAAGGATCCAGGATCTTCATTGTTATCCTAACACTAACGGTTGTTTCCTCTATGTGTAAACTTGTTTTGCAGGAATGAACGAGTGGACTTAGTCTTGCCGATATTCCTGGGGAATATGCTCTAATATTCTGCACATGCATAGCTAGAATGACCGTTATGGAAGTCATGGGTAGCTTGCACAATTTGCGGGATGTTTTTTACTCAGTTTATTTCTATTTTTAAATGGGATAACAAGCTTGATAGTTAGAACAATTAGCAAACACACACTCTCTCGCAAGCTCTCTGCAACTCATTGGCAATTACATACATTTTGCACACTAGTGATCCTTGTAACAAGCTTGTTATCACCCCGAATTGTAACCTTTACTTGTTTAATTATAGTTGGTGATCGATAGTTTCCATCACCCGAGGTTTTTTATGCCGGAGATCATTCATTGATCAAGGGCTTTTTCCTCGTATAAATCCTTGTGTCACCTGTTCATTTCGTTTACAAGTTATTCATACATTTGTTCATTGATTCAAGCATCACACCTCACAAAATCAGATTTGGTTACAATATCCTTGTGTGATTTTTGACCAAAACAGTTTGGCGCCCACCGTGGGGCAATTGGTGCTTCATCTTTAAGAAATTTCGTTCATTTCGGTTCATCACCTTCAACCACATGGCTTCTTCAGCTAAGAACACTTCGAGTTCCATGCCGGCAGTCACTTCTTCACTGGGCATCCCACCTTTGCCTCCAGCACCTTTTGGATCCCAGAAGAATGCTGAGAATCCTGCGAAGAAACCGACCCCCGTTTTCTCAAAACTACCAACTTCTGTTGTTTCTTCTAGCCCTACTAACAGTGATCTTTATTCTTTGATTGTGCAGATGAAGTGTCACGGCCCCCGACCCACCCTGGACGGAATCGGGAGTCGCGAACAGCCCAGTGGTACCGGTGATTATTTTGAAAACGTTGCAGCGGAAATTTCATCAGAACCGTGAGTTAGGAAAAATACCAGAGTTTAGAAAACACCGGATTTTATTTATTAAATAGATGGGATAAATCCATGTTTTACAAAGGTAGTTTTAATAAAGATAAATTTGATTACATAAAACAATATTTCTTAATTTGATTTAATTAATAAAATAAGCCACTTCTTGATGCCTTTTTGTGCCGTATCCATCTTTTACTCCAATCTACTGTAATTACCTGAAACGCGTTTTAAAAAGGTTTTGTCAGCGGAAAATACTGAGTGAATCATTCTATTTTACATAAAATGATGCATAGTTATTAATTACAGCATAAGAGCAATTACAATGGCTTCTATCTTATTTTTATCTGGCGCCCTGTCACAATGGTGACGATGGTCATACCACTATTAGGTCAATGAACCTAAATAGTGATGATTATCCCTAGTAGGTCAATGAACCTAACTGGGAGAAAATTAGTAATGTGCACAATACCCCACTAGCCAGTGATTCAAGATATCCACGACTTAGTCCCTGTAATTATAACTTTTGAAAATAATTTGAGGTATTGTAAAATAGTTGATAAAAAGAGAATGACTCACATTATAATCATGCAGATTCATACGGACAGAATTTACTCTACAGATAATCCTTGATATATTACAGATTTAGACATGCAGAGCTTAGCATATTGATTTAGCCTTGTAACCTAGTGCACACGAACTAGGTAAGTAACTTAATACAGCAATTACGATAACTCACGATATTAAAACCCTCACAACGAATGACAAAGTGCAATCACTTAAACATCCATCGGATTCACAACGAATGACAGAGTATTCCCCGAATTCGGGTGGTACTCAAACATCCTGTCGGAATCACAACTAATGACAAAGGATAGCGCTTAAACATCCATCGGATAGTTTAGATCGATCGGACATTGAATCGTAGCAGTGATTGAGTTAATACCCTGTTTGCGGCAGCACCCCGCTATACTAATTAGTGATTTGTGTGTGTTTTGAGAGTATTTGAACGATATCTCAGCGTGTATTTTGAGTTTCTTCGTCGTTCAATCGCCAGAAATCAAGTGCCAATCGATGCTATTTATACACGAATTTTGTGTTGCTTACGGACCGTAAGACTCAACCCTTACGGTCCGTAAGGGTCATTTTTTCGTTATAGGGTGGCCACGTGTTGGACTAGCCTTGCTGAGTCGACTGTTTCTCGAAATTCAATTTAGACAACGAGATATGTGGATAATCGTCGAGTAGGAAATACCCCCCCTGAGTTTTAGGGGCCCTGATCCTGATTCTGATTGTTCTGAAAATTTTAGGGTTTGCGCAGAATCACTTGGGTGTCTCAATTAGGGTTTCCTCTTGGATAAAATAATAATAAAATAAAATAAATAGGAATTTTAATGAGGGTTGTTACATCAGGGGTCCGGGTTTATACTTACAGAACGTTTTTATGACATTTTTGTGTGAGTCGTTACATTCTCCCCACCTTAATAAAAATCTCGTCCTCGAGATTTGGGTTATGATATTTCTTTTTAGACTTATGTCACATTTTAATTACTAAAAACAATATAGAATTAAAATATTAAATTTTGTGAATATGAGTTGTACAATAAGTAGAACTCAATGGTTCAACTGAATTAGTTCAAGAAATCAATGTTAAACGAATGAGATGAAATGATATAATTTCCAAAGTGACTAGGTTCAAACCAAAAGATACATGATCAATAGGTATTTAAAATGGATGTGAATGACTTTTAGAATTTAATAAAATTCTTTATAAAAAAGAAGCTTACTTTGATTGGCAACCGAGGAAGACTTAGAATTGACAGGTTCCAAATGAAATAAAAGCATGAAAAATGATTTGTCAAATATTTATGATATGAGAAAATCAAAGTGTTGAGATGAGTGAATTGCAAAGATACACCAAATGGAAATAGAGTTAGTGTATTATTGTTAGAGTTCCAAGTTGTTTTAATTGTGAAACAATGTGATAGTACACTATTAGTAGTAACCATATTTTTCATACTATATCCTAGAGATAGAAATATAATAAGAACAAGTTGTTTTGGTATGACCAACTATTATATTATATTTGTAACACAAATGTAATATATATTATTTGTGTTCCTGTATTTTACATATCAAATATAAATACTATGTAATATTTATTTGTTACACATTTTTACTATATGTAAATGGTCACCACTTTTAAATAAATATTATTTTAGTATTTTATTATACTATGTAAAATAACTTATATTTTCCATGTAATATGTATATTACAAAACACTGCAATGAAGTTATTACAAAATATTTTAGTATTGTTATTTTGTAAAAGAAATCACTTTTATTTATAACGTTAAATAAAGGTGTAAAAATATTTATTGTACAAAAGTATTTGTAAAATATTTTGTAAATATATAATACTTTAATGGGTCGATTCTATGTGATTACTTATTTTCATTTTGAAACCATATAACGTTGTGAATGTATTTACAAATATTGTAAATAAGTGAAAACGAAAATTATTCTTATATATTATAATGTATCCCTTAACCTAACGTAGTTGATGAATATCATATTATTCTTATATAGTTATTTTCTTGTCAGAACGTTACTGTAAATAGTTATCACAAAATATGTGATATATAATTATTTATATAATTTTATTCGTCCCTCTAATTCTTGTTTTGTTTTTTATGAAAATATGTCTTTACAGTACAATAGTAAAATATATATATAATTAAAATTTACTAAATAAGTATGTTGACTTAATTTATATATATTAACTAGTCATTATCATGGTTGGATATTGGTTAGTGCTGCCTTGTTTAAGCATAGGTGGCTAGTCCATGCCTAACTAAGGCTAGGCTACCCAATACCTGCCCTAGACAATAATCCTAGTACCTGAAAATAATACTAACAAATAATAAAATTAATATTAATTACCAATAATAAATAACTAAACATAAACTTAAATGAGAGTATACCTCAAACATAAAAATATAAATTCTTCACCTCAATGGTTTAACAAGAATATAGTAATACTATTTTGTAAATTAAGTAATCACTTATATAAGTTTCCATAATTAATTTTATATAATGTTTTTCTATTGAAGATTGTTAAAGCAATAGTTATCATGAAAGGATCGATTAATGTTGTAAGAATTATTAAGAGATACACTGAAATATGACAAGAATTTGTGTATCATTATCTTAGCACACGATTTGTGTTAAGATGGTTTTTATAGGAATAATCAATAAAATAAATGTAATATAAATAATAAATAAATAATTAAATTCCGTATATGATATATATAAACGAGATTAGTGCAAGCTTTAAATTTTGTGAAAACGTTAGTACAAGGTAATCGTGATCAAAGAAATGATTTAATGAAATCGAAGATTTAAACAAGCCTATTATGGTTCAAAACAGATGAAGTGCTTGTTGGGACTATTTTGAATATGATAGCTTCAATCCATCATATGGGATTTTGAAATGAATATGTAATGTGAGAAAGTTCAAATAGTTGATTTTGTTTTGAACAAAACAAGTTCATGTAGTAATAAGAAAGTTCGGGCATGGTCACAACAAAAATTATGTATGCCAAAGGAAATTGAGTTTCTTAAGAAATTTATTGACTCAATATCAAAGGGTCATTGTTTTGCAGTTTACAGTGCAAAAAGCGGAATGATATTTGAGTTTGAATAAAATAACAAATCGAAATGAAGCCCTCCAGTGGTCTTCATAAATCAAATGAACCATATGCGTAATAAACAATGCATGTGTAACGTGTGAATTTACCAGGAAATGAAACAGATCAATATTCGCTACTATGAAAGAAATCCTCATGGTATGATGACTATTAGAGGAAGTAGAAACACGAAAGTTAATTTATTATATGCAAAAGTCAGAATTTCAATGAAAGAAATATAAGAACTTTCATCTGGAATTTCGTGTGATAACCGTTTGTTAAGTGACATTACCAAGGAATGTGAATAAAATGAAATAGGAAATTTGCAAAGGTATGTGACTCTTTTTTTTTCAGTGATAATAATTATGACTCCGATTAGACTGTGCACGGATGTTTGCGAAATCTTGTTCTAGTGTACCTTATCGAAATACGTGACAAAGTGCTTCTTTTTGATTACTAGTTCTTCTTACTGACGGAATCGTGCCCAATTTATATTTTCCAAAGGTCTTGCCTCGAAAGTTGTGTGTGATATACTTCAACTTCTGTGGACTTATAATTAAATTTTCATGTGTTTTCTTGTACATTATCACAACTTTACATGCTTCTTACTTGCGTTAATAGTTTATGGTAACGCGTTAAAAATTCTTTACACTTTTGATGGTATCCCAACTTAATGGGTTTCTATTGTTATTATTGTCGCACGAGTTATGAGGTAAACGAAATAATATTTGATATCGGAAAAGAGATTCCTAATAAAGAAATCTAGACACATATGCTTGTGCTTTATTCCTATTTGGCTTTTGGAATTCCTTATAGATATATATATCTATATAATCATATATTTCACATGCTGAAATAAACATACCATCTATCAGGTCAATGTATTTAACAGATTCATATTTCCAAAATAAGTCAGATATCAGATAAGGATACTATTTAGGGAAATCTTGTCACTTGTTTGACATATTATATATCCCGTCTTATCCGATTCGCGCCGGAGCGGTAACCTCAGTATATCTGGACAAACTGGAGAGTCTACTACACCATACCCAGTCTTGCCAGAGAAAATTTTCTATTTCCCATAAATAGTATCTTTTCAAGATTTAAAAGTGCCTCTTTTATTAGTGTGACACCTGTGTCACTGCGACCATCAAACAAATTCCAAACCAATGAAATATTGTATTTCATACTTGGGATCTGTATAAATATGTGTATCATTTGCACATATCAATTCTTGTTCGATTTCAAGCTCTAAATCGCTTTCGGGAAGGTTATACGCGCACTGATGCGTAAATATAACCAGTTCAATGCAACGAACACTCCGGAATAGTGAAATAGGCTTAACATACCTTAAATAACCTTTACTTAACTTAGAAATAAGTTTTAAAGGCTTTGGTATGGCAAAATTAAGTTAAATCGCTTACAAGGACTAAAGTTGACAAACTGCGAAAGTATGCCAATTTGAACAGTAACATACATTCCGGAACATGGCCATAAGTTAAATATACCATAAATATCCTTTACATAGCTTAGAAATAGGCTTTGAGGGGTTCGGTGTGCTAAAATAAACTTTTGGGTCATTCAGGGACTAAAAGCGTCAAAAAGTGCACAAGTTTGCACTTTCGCGCATAACTTACGTTCTGAATACATCCGGACATCCAAAAATTTATGTAAGCACTAAAATATTTTATTTTAGTGTTTGGCATAAGAAAAATCCATTCGTCACGCATTTTGGATCGTTTTTCGCGCTTGTGCGCATTCCGTTGTAATTAAGCGAACATCGCGTTCGTACGACCAAACGAACTGACATCCGACATATTTTTGAGCATGTTTCATGTCCACAATGTTTAGGCATCATTTTAGGGCCTTAAAGTTGGCTTTACGGGCCTTAGAAGTGTCGGAAATGGCTTAAATACACAACAGGGACCAAAACTGTCATTTTTGAAACTTATTTTCTGATCAGAACCCCCATGCGGCCCGCATTAGTTTTGGTGTATCCTGAAGCGGGCCGCGTCAGCCTTCCAGACCAGGTTAACTGCATTTAACAGCAGATTGCAGCTGTTTAATCCACAACCACACATTCTCACTTGCCTAGTCAGCTGATAAGAACCCATTTTTAGTTACCATAACATTCCAACACATGTACGGGTGGGATTCGAGCACGGTTTCCATGAAACGATCTTAACGGTTACCAGAAAACTATAAATACCCCACCCCCCCATTGCTTCAAAACCACTAGAATCTGATCTTAAAGACTCTAAGTTGGAACCTTTGTTTCATACCTGAGTTATTTCGATCTAGATTAGCATTCGGGGACCCTTCGTAAGTATTCTTTCGTTCTTTTATTGCTTTTCGAGTCTTTTCGAGTCTGAAAGTCAAACGTTGTTTGACTTTCTGCGTTGACCAGTTTATGGTCAATGCGAAGTTCGTTTGAACTTCGCAACGTGAGTGTAATCACGTTGGTTATAGTCCCTTGGGACTATGGCTACTGATTACCACGTTGTCTAGGGTCGTAAGGTAAGCGATCTAAACAATCGCTTATACTTTCGAACCCGACCCATTTGGTCGATCATTAGGATCCGACCAAACACATTAGGTGACCATAGTATATAGGGAATAACCTTCCGAGGTTATACCTTATGGTCGCTTCGTTAAGTAGTTGTATGATAGGTAGTTTATATGCCTTAGGTAAATTACCAGAATACCCTTTTCATGTATAATTGGTAATTAAGCATATGTAACCTAAACTTTTGTCACATAACTTATTATGTAACATGTTTAGGCATATAACACTTGTCATAGGACTAGTTAGATGTTCCGAACGCGTTTTACGCGAACGACACGTTAAAGTAGCATAAGCTACCTAAACGGGTCGTAATGGGTCACAAACACTTAGGTTAAGTTTCTTTTAGTATGTAGGCTTTGTTAAACCATACTACATGAGTTCCCATACTCATTTGGTTTACGAGCCTCATTCTATCCGATCTTCCGATTTAGGTCCGGTTTATTAATGTAGTTACCTATATTAGGTGCCGTTTGATATTCCGTGATCTCTAGCATTGCTTGGTGGTTATCTTAGGACTTCTGAGCAACCTCAAGTGAGTACATAGACCCCTCTTTTACAGTTTTCCAAACGTTTTGGGGTGGAACACATGTGCCTACTTGTTACTTTCATGCTTTCCATGTTTTCACATCATATACCTGCTATGTTCGTTAGTACATTATAGTACATGATTTCATTGTGTTCATGCTATGTATGCCCATTGTGTGCGTACTTAGTACATCGTTTTACATTACATTTTATGCTATGTATGTCCATTTAGTTCATACTTAGTACACTGTTTTACATTACACTTATGCTATGTATGTCCATTGTGTGCATGCTTAGTACATTGTTTACATTGCATTTCTGTTGCATATGCTCATCCAGCATGTGAACACATTATACTACATTTTGAACCGTTGTAACCTTTTGACTATGTGAACCGTCGTAACCGTTTGATTATATGAACCGTTTGTAACCGTTGAACCGTGTGAACCGTTTGTAACTGTTGAACCGTTTGTATCCATTGACATGATTTACATTTGACAATAGACATTTGACAATACATAAACATTTCTACAATTGTTAAACATTACTTTGGTGGTTTGGTTTGATTAAGTGATTAAGTAACGATGCGTGTGTAATATGATACAAGCATGGTGGATACGCCGCTGATACTTCCTATATATAAGTGTTTGTATGGTATTACATATCGTAGCATTATTTGAATCATTTCAGTTTGAGACATATAACATTTTATACAAATATCATACTTTTCACAAGACATTGATTTACAAACAACTTATCTTATACAAACACATTTTTACATGGTTATTCATTTAACCTGACATTTATTTATACATAACATCTGATCTTATCGTTTTTCAAATGATTTACAAGACAAAGCAAATTACAAGGTTCATGACTAAACCTTTTCTCAAACATAAGTCATGAATTCTGTTTTCACAAAACCTATGTATCTCACAGGCATTTTTATGCTGACGTACCTATTTTCACATGTGTTTTCAGGAGATGATGCATAGGACTTATCAAGACATACTTAGGCGGACCTGTGCCTTAGTGACTTAAAACGAGACAAGAACTTGTTAATTTTTGTTATATACTCTTTGTTTCTTGTTTAAAACAATGTAACTCTCGTGTTTGATTAATAAAACGAAACTTTAATTGCCATGGATTTGAAACAATTAATTTTGTTACAACACTCCCCGACGTTTCCGCCACGTTTGGTTGTCCTACGTGGTCGGGGTGTGACAGAAAAGTTGGTATCAGATCCAATGGTTATAGTGAATTAGGTTATTAGTAATGCTTTGACCTAGTCTATAACCTTTCTAGGACCCTAACGCGAGTTTACTTGCGTTTAGTCATAAAACAATACCGTCACCTATCCTTAGGCGACGACCACAACAAGAACATAAATTTCAAAACCGCTTTGAAAACTAATCATCTGTTCTAGGATGATTGATTACTAGGTTTTGAACCCTCTGTTATAAGGTTTTGAACCCTTTGAGTTTTCAAAAACCTCGTCAAGGTTTTGGGTTTTAAATAATGTGAACACGTGGAAACTGGAAGGGTGAATGCCTGTATTCTGGGTTTTCTGTCTAGGCAAACACTTCGTATACATCTCATCAGACGCGAGACCAGTTGTGCTTACCTGGGAATTCTTGGGATGAGTGTTCACTTATAGGCGAGCATGTCTTCGCGGTACATTATTTTTGACCTATTTACTTTTATTAATCACCGGGGTCGTTTGTTGCTTTGTAGTAACAAACAAATGACCACTATCCTTGCTTTCATCAAATTTGTTTCATCTCATTCTTTACGTCTAATTCTCTCACTCGTTTCCTTTCATGTTTCCTCTTTAGAATGCCTCCTCGACGCGAAAGCCAGATAGCGACAGCCGAACTGGCAGAAATCATTGCACAACAAATGGCTGCTCAATTCCCAAACCTCTTTGCTCAATGGAATCAAGCCAACAACAACAACAATGGTCCATGCAATTTTAAGAGTTTTAACTCGGCGAAATCACTCAAGTTTAGTGGTTCTAAGGGAGCGACTGGGCTTCTTCAATGGTTCGAGAGCATTGAGAATACTTTCCGCCACGTGCAGTGTCCTGACAATCGCAAGGTCGAGTTTGCTTCGAGTGTATTCCAGAAGAGAGCCCTTACATGGTGGAACGGGGTTATGAGAGACCGTGGTGCAGAAGTTGCTCTAGCACAGACATGGGCTGAACTTAGAGCTCTTATGATGAGGGAGTTTTTTCCTCGTCATGAACTGCGAGCATTGGAAAGAGAGTTTGATGGTTTGAAGCAAGATAGCGGTGAACATCGAGCCTACACGGACCGTTATGAAGAGTTAAGTCTGTTATGCCCAAACATGGTCACGCCGTTGGATAAGGCAATCGAAAAGTACACTGATGGCCTCCCTGACTCAATACAAGACATTGTGACTGGTAGCAACCCTACTACAGTTAGGCAGACCATTGAGCTAGCTGCAACCTTGACTGAATCTCAGATCAGGAAACGTAAGCTTTTCCGAAAGGGTGACAAGAAACCGGTCGAGGAATCGAACCCAATCGAGGAATCAAAGACCATGGATGAACAGACTGGATCCCCTAAAAGGTCAAGGAAGCGAAAGGATTCTCAGAACTTCGCCATGGTTATTCACAATGATCAAGACGTCCCCAACCAACCAGCTCAACCCCCTGCCAGGAAGCCATACAATGGAACTGCACCCTTGTGCAACCAATGTAGCCTCCATCATCATGCCAATGTAAAGTGCCGCAAATGCCAAACTTGTGGACTTATAGGCCATACAGCAAGAGTCTGCCCAGCTGCAGCTGCACCAAACCAAGCTGGCAACAACCCTGCTCAAGGTCGTTTTCTACCAGGTTCTTGCTTCAACTGTGGCGAGATGGGTCATTTCCGAAGAAATTGCCCAAAGCTTGCTAATGCAAATCCTGCATAGGGATGAGCATCTGACCGACAACATCGTTTAGAAATAATCACGTCTTATGTATTATTTTCTTTTGTTGTCATGGTCCATGAAACAGTTGTTATCATTGTTTATAAATAAATCTTTTATTTACATTGCAATGTATTTATGTGGTTGTATGTATAAACAACACATCTCTTACATTACCGACAATCAAGGAATCGTATTCCTTGAAAAGCAAACTACCCCCAAAATTTTCCCATTCTATGATCTCTTGCGTTTTCCACGAAATTCCTAAGTACCCGTTTGTTCTAAGGAAACGAAGTACAAGGCGCAAGTTTCAACACTAGACGAATACCCAAGTACCGCTATAAATCCTTAATAGGGTACTTAAGGATATTTCCGTAAATCCTAAAATTGTTGTGTTCCTTAATTCGAATATTACATTTCTTTGAAAACAAAATCGAATTTTTGGGAGATCTTCCTATCTCTTCAGATAGATCCCAGAGGACATTGAAGTCTATCAACTGGTTTTCATATCCATTCTCAATCGATAACAAATTAATAACAAATTAATAACCAAGTTAAACAACTATGTGATTATGTGGTTATGAACATTACAAGACAAACTGTGCGGACTGTGCAAGGAATTACGTAATTATGGATGCATACATAATTATGGGATTTAGTGCACATAAACCACAGCGAGCCTTGTCATGTGCCTAGAAGTTAACTCTATTCGTTTCCGTTTCTGAGGAAACACCCGTTGAAAATGACTCCGTTTAATCATTTTTGTTTCTGAAGATTGTCCGTTGAGGAAATGAATATCCGTTTGTCTATCATTTTCATTTCCATTTCTGAGGAAGCACCCGTTGAAAATGACTCCGTTTGTTCATTTTCGTTTCTGAAGATTTGTCCGTTGAGGAAATGAATATCTGTTTGTTTCTCCTTTTCATTTCCATTTCTGATGAAGCACCCGTTGAAAATGACTCTGTAAGTTCATTTTACGTTTATGAAGATTGCCCGTTGAGGAAATGAATCCCCGTTTGTTTATTCCTTCATTTCCGCATCTGAAGAATACTCGTTGAGGAAAATGACTCCGTCTGTTCATTTTCGTTCTGAAGAATGTCCGTTAAGGAAATAACAGGATTATGCCTTACATATCTCTGGTGGTTATTTGACACAAAGTCACAAATAGACTCCTACGAATAAATTTCGGGACGAAATTTCCTAAAGTAGGGGAGACTGTGACACCTGTGTCACTGCGACCATCAAACAAATGCCAAACCAATGAAATATTGTATTTCATACTTGGGATCTGTATAAATATGTGTATCATTTGCACATATCAATTCTTGTTCGATTTCAAGCTCTAAATCGTTTTTGGGAAGGTTATACGCGCACTGATGCGTAAATATAACCAGTTCAATGCAACGAACACTCTGGAATAGTGAAATAGGCTTAACATACCTTAAATAACCTTTACTTAACTTAGAAATAAGTTTTGAAGGCTTTGGTATGGCAAAATTAAGTTAAATCGCTTACAGGGACTAAAGTTGACAAACTGCGAAAGTATGCCAATTTCAACAGTAACAGACATTCCGGAACATGGCCATAAGTTAAAATACCATAAATATCCTTTACATAGCTTAGAAATAGGCTTTGAGGGGTTCGGTGTGCTAAAATAAACTTTTGGGTCATTCAGGGACTAAAAGCGTCAAAAAGTGCACAAGTTTGCACTTTCGCGCATAACTTACGTTCTGAATACATCCAGACATCCAAAAATTTATGTAAGCACTAAAATATTTTATTTTAGTGTTTGTCATAATAAAAATCCATTCGTCACGCATTTTGGATCGTTTTTCGCGCTTGTGCGCATTCCGTTGTAAGAAAAATCCATTCGTCACTCTAAGTTGGAACCTTTGTTTCATACCTGAGTTATTTCGATCTAGATTAGCATTCGGGGACCCTTCGTAAGTATTCTTTCGTTCTTTTATTGCTTTTCGAGTCTGAAAGTCAAACTTTGTTTGACTTTCTGCGTTGACCAGTTTATGGTCAATGCGAAGTTCGTTTGAACTTCGCAACGTGAGTGTAATCACGTTGGTTATAGTCTCTTGGGACTATGCCTACTGATTACCACGTTGTCTAGGGTCGTAAGGTAAGCGATCTAAACAATCGCTTATACTTTCGAACCCGACCCATTTGGTCGATCATTAGGATCCGACCAAACACATTAGGTGACCATAGTATATAGGGAATAACCTTCCGAGGTTATACCTTATGGTCGCTTCGTTAAGTAGTTGTATGATAGGTAGTTTATATGCCTTAGGTAAATTACCAGAATACCCTTTTCATGTATAATTGGTAATTAAGCATATGTAACCTAAACTTTTGTCACATAACTGATTATGTAACATGTTTAGGCATATAACACTTGTCATAGGACTAGTTAGACGTTCCGAACGCGTTTTACGCGAACGACACGTTAAAGTAGCATAAGCTACCTAAACGGGTCGTAATGGGTCACAAACACTTAGGTTAAGTTTCTTTTAGTATGTAGGCTTTGTTAAACCATACTACATGAGTTCCCATACTCATTTGGTTTACGAGCCTCATTCTATCCGATCTTCCGATTTAGGTCCGGTTTATTAATGTAGTTACCTATATTAGGTGCCGTTTGATATTCCGTGATCTCTAGCATTGCTTGGTGGTTATCTTAGGACTTCTGAGCAACCTCAAGTGAGTACATAGACCCCTCTTTTACAGTTTTCCAAACGTTTTGGGGTGGAACACATGTGCCTACTTGTTACTTTCATGCTTTCCATGTTTTCACATCATATACCTGCTATGTTCGTTAGTACATTATAGTACATGATTTCATTGTGTTCATGCTATGTATGCCCATTGTGTGCGTACTTAGTACATCGTTTTACATTACATTTTATGCTATGTATGTCCATTTAGTTCATACTTAGTACACTGTTTTACATTACACTTATGCTATGTATGTCCATTGTGTGCATGCTTAGTACATTGTTTACATTGCATTTCTGTTGCATATGCTCATCCAACATGTGAACACATTATACTACATTTTGAACCGTTGTAACCTTTTGACTATGTGAACCGTCGTAACCGTTTGATTATATGAACCGTTTGTAACCGTTGAACCGTGTGAACCGTTTGTAACTGTTGAACCGTTTGTATCCATTGACATGATTTACATTTGACAATAGACATTTGACAATACATAAACATTTCTACAATTGTTAAACATTACTTTGGTGGTTTGGTTTGATTAAGTGATTAAGTAACGATGCGTGTGTAATATGATACAAGCATGGTGGATACGCCGCTGATACTTCCTATATATAAGTGTTTGTATGGTATTACATATCGTAGCATTATTTGAATCATTTCAGTTTAAGACATATAACATTTTATACAAATATCATACTTTTCACAAGACATTGATTTACAAACAACTTATCTTATACAAACACATTTTTACATGGTTATTCATTTAACCTGACATTTATTTATACATAACATCTGATCTTATCGTTTTTCAAATGATTTACAAGACAAAGCAAATTACAAGGTTCATGACTAAACCTTTTCTCAAACATAAGTCATGAATTCTGTTTTCACAAAACCTATGTATCTCACAGGCATTTTTATGCTGACGTACCTATTTTCACATGTGTTTTCAGGAGATGATGCATAGGACTTATCAAGACATACTTAGGCGGACCTGTGCCTTAGTGACTTAAAACGAGACAAGAACTTGTTAATTTTTGTTATATACTCTTTGTTTCTTGTTTAAAACAATGTAACTCTCGTGTTTGATTAATAAAACGAAACTTTAATTGCCATGGATTTGAAACAATTAATTCTGTTACAACACTCCCCGATGTTTCCGCCACGTTTGGTTGTCCTACGTGGTCGGGGTGTGACAATTAGGGCTTTTATCCAGAATTAAGGAAACTTGTATTCCCATAACGTATTTTATTCTAGTCCAAATAATATCAATAAACAATAATTACTATTAATTCTTGCTTATTTATCATATCTTGCAATATTCTAATTACCATTCTTATGGCATATAAAAACCCATCATAATTTATTTATACAAGCACTTAACTTATCTCGAAGCTGATACTAAGGTATCTTTTCTTAAGTTCAAGTCTAAGTGCTATCATCTGTGCTACCAGTTAATGACAATCTCCTAACTCTTTTATACAAACTTAGGTATTATTATTACAACACTTATTGGCTTAAAGCAGTGGCTCTGATACCACCTTCTGTCACGGCCCCCGACCCACCCTGGACGGAATCGGGAGTCGCGAACAGCCCAGTGGTACCGGTGATTATTTTGAAAACGTTGCAGCGGAAATTTCATCAGAACCGTGAGTTAGGAAAAATATCAGAGTTTAGAAAACACCGGATTTTATTTATTAAATAGATGGGATAAATCCATGTTTTACAAAGGTAGTTTTAATAAAGATAAATTTGATTACATAAAACAATATTTCTTAATTTGATTTAATTAATAAAATAAGCCACTTCTTGATGCCTTTTTGTGCCGTATCCATCTTTTACTCCAATCTACTGTAATTACCTGAAACGCGTTTTAAAAAGGTTTTGTCAGCGGAAAATACTGAGTGAATCATTCTATTTTACATAAAATGATGCATAGTTATTAATTACAGCATAAGAGCGATTACAATGGCTTCTATCTTATTTTTATCTGGCGCCCTGTCACAATGGTGACGATGGTCATACCACCATTAGGTCAATGAACCTAAAGAGTGATGATTATCCCTAGTAGGTCAATGAACCTAACTGGGAGAAAATTAGTAATGTGCACAATATCCCACTAGCCAGTGATTCAAGATATCCACGACTTAGTCCCTGTAATTATAACTTTTGAAAATAATTTGAGGTATTGTAAAATAGTTGATAAAAAGAGAATGACTCACATTATAATCATGCAGATTCATACGGACAGAATTTAGTCCACATATAATCCTTGATATATTGTAGATTTAGACAGGCAGAGCTTAGCCTATTGATTTAGCCTTGTAACCTAGTGCACACGAACTAGGTAAGTAACTTAATACAACAATTACGATAAGTCACGAGATTAAAACCCTCACAACGAATGACAAAGTGCAATCACTTAAACATCCATTGGATTCACAACGAATGACAGAGTATTCCCCAAATTCGGGTGGTACTCAAACATCCTGTCGGAATCACAACTAACGACAAAGGATAGCGCTTAAACATCCATCGGATAGTTTAGATCGATCGGACATTGAATCGTAGCAGCGATTGAGTTAATACCCTGTTTGCGGCAGCACCCCACTATACTAATTAGTGATTTGTGTATGTGTTTGAGAGTATTTGAACGATATCTCAGCATGTATTTTGAGTTTCTTCGTCGTTCAATCGCCAGAAATCAAGTGCCAATCGATGCTATTTATACACGAATTTTGTGTTGCTTACGGACCGTAAGACTCAACCCTTCCGGTCCGTAAGGGTCATTTTTTCGTTACAGGGTGGCCACGTGTTGGACTAGCCTTGCTGAGTCGACTGTTTCTCGAAATTCAATTTAGACAACGAGATATGTGGATAATCGTCGAGTAGGAAACACCCCCCCCTGAGTTTTAGGGGCCCTGATCCTGATTCTGATTGTTTTGAAGATTTTAGGGTTTGCGCAGAATCACTTGGGTGTCTCAATTAGGGTTTCCTCTTGGATAAAATAATAATAAAATAAAATAAATAGGACTTTTAATGAGGGTTGTTACATCAGGGGTCCGAGTTTATACTTACAGAACGTTTTTAGGACATTTTTGTGTGAGTCGTTACATGAAGGGTTACATGCAACAGCAGGACAAAACCAACGAAAGGATCCTTCGAGAGATTGATGACATAAAAAAATTGAAAAGACCAATGGAGGATCACTCTCCTTTGATGCCGAGATCACTGAATTTTGACACTCCAGTCATAACTAGCCAACACTCTGCTCCAGCTGATGTCCAGTTTCAAGGTGGATCATTGGGAATGTGTTTTGGATCATCAGCGATAACGCAAGCTCAAGGATCCTACTTTCAGCCTTTAGGATCATCGTCTCAGTATCAGGGATCCCTTTTCAATTCCGGAGGATATCTGGGAGCGCAGACGGTTCAAGGATCCTCATCCCAGGGTCAGGGATCCTTTTAGGTTCAAGGATCCTCATCCCCAGGCTCAGGGATCCTTTCAGATTCAAGGATCCTCATCCCAGGGTCCGGGACCTTTTCCGGTTCAAGGATCTTCCTCTCAGGTTCAGAGATCCTCACCTCAGGTTTACGGATCCATGGAGTATCCTCCAAGACTCCCAATCACAGCACATCAATGATCCAACATCTTTCAGGATCAAGGATTCATGAGGAATGTACAACCCGGAAGTTCAGATGTTCAACTAGGAGACTTCATTCCAATGCAGACCATTGCATCATCTGGTCCCTCAATTATACCAGAATCCTGTCAATATGGATTCACATCCAGAGTCCCAAACTTGAATCCTTTAGGAGGTAACACTTTGAATAATTCTTATAACACTAACCATGGCTTTGTGAAGGATACATGTATCAATCAAGCTATGGCTAAGGAATTATAGAAACTGAAGGATATGATATCCAGCATTCCAGGAGTGGTTAAGCCCATTCCTGAAATTGCAAATGGAAGCCATAGGATATCTCGTTTTGCACCACCTATTTGTGATGCTGAGATACCGAAAAGGTTTCAAATACCAACCATGAAGCTATATGATGGTTCAACGGATCCAGAAGAACATATAGCTCAGTACAGAGAAAGGATGGAGATCAATCCCATCCCGGAGAGGTTAAAAGAAGCATGTCTATGCAAGGGTTTTGAATCCACACTAACAGGATCAGCTCTTAAATGGCTGCTAAGTCTTCCCCCTTACTCTATTACTTCATTTGCTAATCTAGTTAACCTGTTTAATAGCCAATTCTCATGCAGTAGGAAATTTCAACATTTAACTAGTGATCTATATAGGGTAACACAAGGTCAAAATGAATCACTTAGAGATTATATCACTAAGTTCAGTAAAGAATCCTTAGATATTCCTAATCTGGATATAGCTACGGCTGTGGAAGCCTTTAAAATGGGTTTACTTAGGGATTCATTGTTCTATGATGATCTTGTCATGATCCCTTGCAGGAATCTTGATGAAGTAAGAACCAGGGCCCTTAGATTCATCCAACTAGAGGATGATAAAAGGATCCAGGAAAGACTGGCAGGATCCTCGAAGCAGGAAAAGCAAGGATCCTACTTCAGGAACAACAAGTCCAAATCTTATAACAAACCTGACAACCAGAGCGTGCATGCAGTAGAACAGGAAGAGGATGACGGGGATTATCCTCCCATTTCTGAATATTGTTTTTCTGTTGATAACAATGAACTGATCCTTGCAATGCAGAATTTAGGTGAAAAAGCAAGATGGCCTAGAAAAAGTGATAAGCCAGCTGCAACAAAAGATAAGTCCAAATGGTGTGCATATCATGAGGATTTCGGACATCTCACTGAAGAATGTATTGCACTTAGAAAAGAAATCGGTTTTTGTTAAGAAAGGGGCACTTGAAGGAGCTTTTGGGAAGGAAAAAGTCAAGGATCCATGATCCAGAAAAGGTTCCAGAAAGAGCTTCAACTCCTCCGGCAGATGCACAAATTATAAACTTCATATCCGGTGGATCAGACATATGTGGCACTTCCTTTTCAGCAGCCAAAAGGCATGCTAAGGAGACCAAGATGGATAATTGGGACAGACCCATCCGAACCTCTACTGTTACACAGGAAAAAGTTATAACATTTGATGAGGATGATCGAGTGGATGTTCCGGATCCTCATCATGATGGTCTTGTTATTACTTTGTTCGTATCTAACCATTTTGTTTGCAGGATCTTAATAGATGGAGGAAGCTCGGTGAACATCATTCAGCTTGATGTCCTAAAAAAGATGAATATTCCTGAATCAGAGATCATCCCAATATCCTTAGTTATTATGGGGTTCAGCGGAGAAACTAAGAATACATTGGGGGACATTAAGCTTCCCATCTACATAGAGGGACTTAATTGTTTTAAAAATTTTTGTGTTACAGATTGCTTATCCTGTTGTAATGTTATCCTTGGCAGGCCATGGATAGATGACATGAAAGTAGTTGCATCTACATATCATTAGTGTGTAAAGCTTCCTAGTCCATGGGGGGTGATAAAGATTGAGAGTGACCAACAAGAAGCAAAGAATTGCTATACCTCATCAATGAAGCCAACCTCAAGACCAAGGGAGCAATAGCAATTAAAGTATCCTCCAAGAGATGTCCTGGAGGCAAGAGAACAAGATGTGAAAGATATCCTTATGGATCCTCATGATCCTGAATCCAAAGTCTTCATTGGATCCGGGATCCTCAGCGACATTGAAGAGGATTTAGTATCCTTCCTCAAAAGGAGAAAAACTACCTTTGCCTGGAAGCACAAAGATATGACAGGTATCTCTAAAGATATTATTACTCACAAGCTTGGTATTGACAGGTCATTCAAACCCATACATCAAAAGAGGAGAAAGTTTGCACCTGAGAGGAATGCCATTATCCAGGAGGAGGTAGACAAGTTGCTCCGAGCAGGTATGATTAGAGAGGTTAAGTATCCAAGATGGTTAGCCAATGTGGTTGTTGTTCAAAAGAAAAACGGAAAGTGGAGGGTATGTGTCGATTTCACTGATTTAAACAAGGCATGTCCCAAGGATCCTTTCCCATTACCTCACATTGACTCCATGGTGGATGCTACCGCGGGTCATGAGTTGTTGACTTTTATGGATGCTTCATCTGGATTCCAACAAATTCAGATGGAACCATCTGACCAAGGTGACACAGCCTTTATGACCCCAACTGGTATCTATTGTTATATTGCTATGTCATTTGCACTAAGGAATGCAGGTGCTACTTATCAAAGGCTAGTCAATATGGTGTTTAAGGAACAAATAGGACACACTATGGAAGTCTATATAGATGACATGGTGGTTAAGTCCAAGAGAGCTGAGGATCACCTTAGAGACCTGGAGGAAGCATTTGATATCCTTGACAAATTCAATATGAAATTGAATCATTCAAAGTGTCACTTTGGTGTTAAAGCAGGCAAGTTCTTAGGCTACATGGTAACAAAAAGAGGCATAGAAGCAAGTCCAGAGCAAATCAAGGCAATTGTGAATATCAAATCTCCTGCCAATGCCAAGGATGTGCAAAGGTTGACAGGGAGGTTCGCAACCTTGAATAGGTTCATATCAAAGTCATCAGAAAAGTGCAAGGACTTCTATGACATTTTGAGAAAGAACAAGAAATTTGAGTGGACTGAAAAGCATGAAAATGCTCTCAAAGCGCTTAAGGATTACCTATCCTCAGCTCCTACCTTGATGAAACCAGAAAAAGGGGATATATTATCCTTGTATCTAGCAGTATCCTCTAAAGCAGTAAGTGCAGTCCTTGTTAAGGATCACGAAGGTACACAACATTCTGTTTATTATGTAAGTAAGAGTTTACTTGATGCTGAATCTAGGTATTCACATTTAGAAAAACTTATCCTTGCTTTGATTATGGCATCCATTAAACTAAGACATTATTTTGAAACTCATGTCATTATTGTTAAGACTAACTTTCCAATTAAGAATGTTCTTAGGAAACCTGAAATGTCAGGAAGGATGGCCAAATGGGCAGTGAAGCTTAGTGCTTATGATATAAGATATTAACCAAGGGCTGCCATTAAATCCCAAGCCTTAGCTGACTTTGTGGCTGATTTTAGTAATGATTTACAAAGAGAAGCTGAGTTAGAAGTTCAGCAGCTTGAAGAGACTAAGGATCCTTGGATACTCTTCACTGATGGAGCCTCTAATTTCAAAGGAACAGGACTTGGAATGCTACTAAAATCGCCACAGGGGGACATGATACCCCACTCAATAGCTTGTGAGTTTCAAACTACTAATAATGAGGCTGAATATAAGGCCATGATAGTTGGTTTGCAAATTGCCAAGCATATGAGGATCAGGTATCTTGAGGTACATGTAGATTCATTGTTAATTACTAACCACTTTAATGGATCTTATGCTGTTAAAGGTGAACGACTAATCAAATACTTAGAGAGAGTCAAGGAATTGGCACTCTCTTTTGTTTATTTTAGTTTGACACAGGTACCTAGGGAAGAGAATGCAGAAACTGATGCATTGGCCAATCTTGGATCATCATTGAAAATTCCAGAGGATATCAAAATTCCTATCATCCATATTTTGGCTCCTGCTTTTGAGTATCACATAGCTATGGAGATAGAAGAGGATTTGGCAGTGGTTCCTAGTGATAATGCACAGTCTCATTCAGGATCATGGATCCTTCCAATCATGAGACATATACAACATGGAGAGATTCCTACAGGAGAAAACCACAGGGCTTTCAAAATCAAGGTATCTCAATTTACAATATTAAATAACATGTTATATAAACGATCTCTTGTAGGACCATATCTAAGGTGCATTGAGGATCTTGAAGTCCAAGAAGTCCTAAAGGATTTTCATGAAGGAGATTGCGGAAACCACACTGGGGGCAGGGCATTGTTCTCAAGGATCCTTAGGACAGGATACTATTGGCCTACTATGAAGAAGGATGCTGTGGATTATGCCAAGAAATGTGATGCTTGTCAGAGACATAACAATATCCTTCATCAACCAGCAGAGCTCCTTCATCCTATATCCTCTTCTTGGCCATTCATGAGATGGGGAATGGATATAGTTGGTAAACTTCCCAAAGCACCAGGAGGGAAAGTGTTCATGCTTGCCATGACTGATTACTTCTCCAAGTGGATAGAAGCTGAAGCCTTTGCTCAAGTCAGAGAAAAAGAAGTGATATCCTTTATCAAAAGAAATATTATTACCAGATTTGGTATTCCTTCTGAGATTGTTTGTGATAATGGATCCCAATTTATTAGGAGTAGAACTACTAACTTTTGTGACAGCTGGGGGATTTAGATGATAACATCAACACCAGTCCACCCCCAAGCTAATGGTCAAGCAGAATCATCCAACAAGATTATCATCAACAACTTGAAAAAGAAGCTTGGATCCAAGAAAGGAAAGTGGGCAGAAGAACTACCTTATGTACTATGGGCTGATATGACAACTCCCAAGAATGCTACTGGCCAAACTCCATTTTCTTTAGTGTTTGGAGCAGAATCAGTGATCCCTACAGAGATGGTGGTTCCTACTGCAAGAACAAGCATCCGTGATCCTGAAGTAAATGCTGAAAACTTGATTCAAGATTTGGATACCATAGAAGAAATCAGGGATTTGGCAAGGATAAGAATGGCTAGTTATCAACAAAGGAAGGCTGGAGCTTATAATAAAAATGTTAGGATCAGAAAATTTCAAGTTGGTGATATGGTGTTGAGGAAAGCATTCCAAAATACCACAAATCCTGCTGATGGCAAATTAGCACCAAAGTGGGAAGGCCCATATCTTATTGAAGCTGAAGCAGGAAAGGGAACATATCGGTTATTAACAATGGAAGGTGATTTGCTACCAAGAGCTTGGAATGCTATCCACTTGAAGAGATACTTCATGTAATAAGGATCCAGGATCCTTAGCTATTTTCGCGTCCAATGTTCATGAAGGATCCTTAGAGGATAAATGATCCTCACTCTGGTAATGATCTAACTTTAATTTATCCACTTCTTTAATTAACTTATTTACAAGGAGAAGGATCCTGGATCCTTTATCTTTCTTTCATTTAGTTCTGAGTTTTGCAGAAGGTTGATGTATCCTTAGCAAAGGATCAAGTAGCCACATAAGTCTCCTAAGTTTTATGGGCTTGTCCCCAGTATTTGGGCTTGTCCCCAGTTTTTTGGGCTTGTCCCCAGTTTATTGGGCTTGCCCCCAGTCTTTTGGGCCTGTCCCCAGTTTCTCCAGTAGCGCACGATGATCCTGGTGCAGTTCAAGGCAATGGGACCAGTATCCGCTTTAGGGGCTGACAATTTCATTGTACTGGCTGTATTCAGGATCCTACGTATAATGGTAGACGTACCATACATCCGTTCCTAAGGTTTCTAACGTTTTCACGTTAGCTAAGGTTTTGGCATTTTCATGTTACTAAGTTTGGATAGTCGCCAGTGAGGGCCATACTCCAGTTTACACAAGATCCTTTGGGCTTGTCCCCAGTCTTTTGGGCTTGTCCCCAGTTTTTTGGGCTTGTCCCCAGTTTATTGGGCTTGTCCCCAGATTGTTGGGCTTGTCCCCAGTTGCTAACTCTTCTCTTATATTGGCTTAGTCCCAAGTTATGTTCCATTTCAGGTTTTTGAAGTTAAACAACTAAGGATCATTGATCCTAACCTTTTACTAAGGTTTGTCTTTTGGTTATCCTGATTGTAAGTATTGAAGATTTAGGATCCTAACTTGGATTCTCAGGTATGATCCTTAATCACCCTAATTTTATCCTTTATTTATTTAAGTGACCCTTATTCTTTGACAATAGGATACATGATCCTTAAATAACATCACTTTATTTGAATTTATCGATTATAGGATATTTAATCCTTGATCATATCCTAAACTTTTTGACATAATTAAACTTTTGTTCTTAACTTGTGAATTCAAAGAAATTTACAATAACAACTGAAAGGTAAAGAGGCACAACGTATACAACATGAGATAGCCAAAAGGTTAAGGTTTTATTTATTTATCAAAAGTTAAACCCCTTTAAAGGCTGTCAAAATTGCCTACCCCGAGCATCTACCAGCAAAACGTGGCCCGTCCGCTGGGGTAGGAAAAGGGTGTCCTTAGTTAACTGTTCATAAAGTGCAGGAAAAGAAAGACGGCAGGATCACAGGGGCTTCATCCCCCAAGCAGAGGATCCCTCCACCAACTGTTATCCTACCTACTGTTCGAAGGATCAGTAATCCTTAAACCTAAAGCTATTGTTCACCATTACAAACCAACCATTGTTCTAAAAACATCAGCAATCAAAAAACTACTAAACCATAAAAAATGGGCTCCGGCCACGTCTAGAAATTTCCATCATCGCCCATTTGTGCAGCTTACTCCTTTGCTGCATCACCACCAGCCACTGATGCTTCCGCCTGATCCTTCAACCCGCTGCTACTAGCCTCGATTTCCAGGACCTCTTCAGCCTCCTCTTCATCATCTAGCTCAGCCAGCTTGGCCTTCCAACCTTCCTGGTCCTAAGTAGTCCTGTCAAAGCTAGGATCCTCAGCTTCCTTTGCCATCTGCAGTTTAATCTTGAGCATGGCAATGGTGGCAGAAAGCTTAGCACCCTCCATCTTTTCAGCCTTCTCCTAATTAGCAGTGATGTGGGCCATGACCAGCTGCTTTTTTGCCAAGTTGAGCTCCATCTCGAGGGAAGAGATGGTTTGTTCCTTAGCCAGGAACAACTTTTGGAAGTCTAGCTGCTTTTGCTCAGCCTCTTTAGTATAGGAATCCATAAGCATATGGATCTCAGCAAATTTCTGCAAAAGAATGACACGCGTCAGGATCCGTTATCCTCAATATGGGTAGAACAGACTTAAGGATCAGGGATCCTTACCTCAGAGACATATTCCTCAAACTGATGCTGGATGAGGGGCAAGCCTTCAAGGGTGTCAGCAGTTTTCCTCTTCTTGCCCTTGGTGCTGACAGCCTTAGGAGCTGGGATGTTAGGACTAGCAGCAGATTTTTTTTGCCGGACCGGGAGGAGGCAAATGCATCAAGATCACTGACACTGAAGTGAGAGGCTGATTTTGAAGATTTTCCAGCACCTACAAATGGCGAACAACAGATAAGTATCCTTATTCAATATCTATTTAAATATTTAATTACACATAAATGTAAATACTCACTTGACATGGTGACTGAACCAGAGGATACTTCTTGTGAATCCTTTGTTTTGGCCTGGAACGTTCTAATAGCTGGATCAAGGCTCCAAAAGGCAGCGATCCTTTCTTTTGTTGCAGGTGACTCTATGAGATGAGAAACAGAGATAGCTGCATAATAAAAACAAAAAAGGATCAGTTATCCTTAAAAGAAACACAGTCATCCTATGATCCTTCTATAAGGATCCTATATCCTACCATGGGTGGTCCACTTCTTGGGAAGGTCTTTCCCGTCCGGGATAGAGTCTCTCCTAACGAAAAAGAAACGGTTTTTCCAGTGGGTACCGTTTTTTGTAGTCTTGAGGATTGGGTGAGGATCACCAGGTTTATGTTTGAACAAGAAACGGTGTGAACCGTGGCTGACAAGATTATACAACTCGGCCAACTCAGACATTCCTATCTCTATTGTAACATCTGTGCTTGTAATCATTATGAACAGTTCTATTATCAATAAAACAATGTTATTTGATCCCAATCTTTGTTTGGTTATGTTTTACATTTTTCATGTTTTGACTTTTATTCAATTTCAAACTCTATATCACTTTCTAGAGAGTTATACGCAAACTGGTGCGTAAACGTAGCCAGTTTAATGCGAAAAATACTCCGGAACATCAACATATACTTAACATACCTTAAATAACCCTTACATAACTTAGAAATAAGTTTTGAAGGCTTTGGTATGGCAAAAACAAGTTAATTCGCTTACAGGGACTAAACTTGACAAACTGCGAAAGTATGCCAATTTGAACTGTAACAAACATTCCGGAACATGACCATAAGTTAAACATACCATAAATATCCTTTACATAGCTTAGAAATAGGCTTTGAGGGGTTCGGTATGCTAAAATAAACTTTTGGGGTCATTCAGGGACTAAAAGCGTCAAAAAGTGCACAAGTTTGCATTTTCGCGCATAACTTATGTTCTGAATACATCCGGACATCCAAAAATTTATGTAAGCACTAAAATATTTTATTTTAGTGTTTGGCATAAGAAAAATCCATTCGTCGCGCCATTTGGATCATTTTTCGCGCTTATGCGCATTCCGTCGTAATTAACCGAACAACGTAACCGTACGGCTAAACGAACCGACACCCGAGATATTTTTGAACACATTTTAAGTTCCCTATACTTTAACTTCATTTTAGAGCTTTGAAATGGGGTTAACGGGGCTTAAACATGTCAAAAAAAAAAAAAAACGCATCGAAAACCAAGTTTTGAGGTTACAGGGACTGAAACTGTAAATCTGTCAAACTAGGTCCTTAATTAGGGGCCAGACGCAGCAAAACATTTTTTTCAGCTTTTAACAGCCCTTAACACTCTCCAAAGGCTAAGTGCCAAGTGTCAAACTCTTATGGTGGATGGCAAATGAGTTACCACAACTTTCCAACAAGTGTACGGCTTAGATCGTGCCCCCTTTTCCAAGAAATGATCCTAACGGTGAACCGAAAACTATAAATACCCACCTCCACCCTTCACTTTTCCTCACAAGAATCTGATCTTATGTGCTCTAAGTTGAAACCTTTGTTTCATACCTTTTGATCTAGATTAGCATTCGAGGACCCTTCGTAAGTGTTCCTTCGTTCTTTTATTGCTTTTCGAGTCCGAAAGTCAAACTTTGTTTGACTTTCTGCATTGACCAGTTTATGGTCAATGCGAAGTTCGTTTGAACTTCGCAACGTGATTGTAATCACGATGGTTATAGTCCCTTGTGACTATGCCTACTGATTACCACGTTGTCTAGGGTCGTAAGGGTAAGCGATCTAATAAATCGCTTATACCTTCGAACCCGACCCATTTGGTCGATCATTAGGTTCCGACCAAACACATTAGGTGACCATAGTATATAGGGAATAACCCTCCGAGGTTATACCTTATGGTCGCTTCGTTTAAATAGTTGTATGATAGGTAGTTTATATGCCTTAGGTAAATTACCAAAATACCCCTTTGATGCCAAAATTCGTTTTAAACATATGTAACATAACTTTTGACATCTAAACTGATTTGACAACCATATTAGACATGTTAAGGCATATCTTACTTGTCATAGGACTAGCTAGGCGTTCCAAACGCGTTTTACGCGAACGACGCGTTAAAGTAGCATAAGCTACCTAAACGGGTCGTAATGGGTCACAAGCACTTAGGTTAAGTTTCGTTTTAGTATGTGGGCCTTGTTAAACCATATTACAAGAGTCTCCATACTCGTTTGGTTTACGAACCCTCATTCTATCCGATCCTCCGATTTAGGTCCGGTTTATTAACATAGTTACCTATATTAGGTGCCGTTTGATTCCGAGATCTCTAGCATTGCTTGGTGGTTAACTTAGTACTTCTGAGCAATCTCAAGTGAGTACATAGACCCCTCTTTTACTGTTTTCCAAACGTTTTGGGGTGAAACACATGTGCCTACTTGTTACTTTCGTGCTTTCCTGCTTTCACATCGTATACTTGCTATGTTCATTAGTACATTTATAGTACATGATTTCATTGTGTTCATGCTATGTATGCCCATTGTGTGCGTACTTAGTACATTGTTTTACATTACATTTCATGCTATGTATGCCCATTGTGTGCGTACTTAGTACATTGTTTTACATTACATTTCATGCTATGTATGCCCATTGTGTGCGTACTTAGTACATTGTTTTACATTACATTTCATGCTATGTATGTCCATTGTGTGCATACTTAGTACATTGTTTTACATTACATTTCATGCTATGTATGCCCATTGTGTGCGTACTTAGTACAGTTGTTTTCATCACATGCTTACATTTTGTTATGACATTTGGGTTGTTTACAATGGAACAATACATTCATTAACATTAGCTACGCCGTTCGTTAGTAGGTAGTGGTACCATAGGAATTGACAACTCCCGTTCCTGAAATCTTGGGTTTGTTTGGATTGGAAGGAATGACCAAATTCGATATACATAACTTAGATAAACCTTTAATTTGTTTAAGGGTTTATCGCCACAGTCTCAAGGCTTGGATGTATGCATTTTCACAATACCGCATAAATGTTTGTAACAGTATAGCATGCATTTATTCCACAAAACATAACTTTGATTTAAACCATGTTTTACTTCAATACCTTGTTTTTGTGCATTTTACATATGGTTTAGTTGATATATTTCACTTACCATACATGATATTTTTGGGTAAACATTACATGATCTACATTAACATAAACATTTTGACATTGATATACACATTTAGTGGTTTACATTGGACATAAACATTTCAATATGGTTTACACATTAACACATGACAATTCATTTATACATGAACAACTTACATTGATGGCTGGTTTGGGTAAATGATTCGAGTAACGAGACGAGTGTAATATAATACAAGCATGGTGGATACGCCGCTGGTACTTCCTATATATAAGTGTTTGTATAACATTACATGTCGTAGCGTTACTTAAATCATTTCAATATTTGACATATTACATTTTACATAAACAACTTATTTTCACAAGACATTGATTTACAAAACAACTTATCTTATACAAACTCATTTTTACTTGGTTATTCATTTAACCTTACATTATTCTCTTATTTATACATATCATTGCTTGTAATAATTTACAAAACAAAACAACTTACAAGGTTCATGACTGACTGTTATTAAACAATTTTTCCTAAACTTATAAGTCATGAATCCTGTTTTCACAAAACCTATGTATCTCACAGGCATTTTTATGCTGACGTACCTATTTTCACATGTGTTTTCAGGAGCTTTTCCGTAGGATGATGATCGTGACACTAGGGCGGACCTGTGCCTTAGAGATATAAAATGAAGATAGACTTAGTTTAATTATGTTCTGAACTCTTTATTTCCTGTTTAAGACAATGTAACTCTTATGTTTATAAATAAAATACAACTTTGAATGCGATGGTTATGAAACAATTAATTCTGTTACAACACTCCCCGACGTTTCCACCGCGGTTGCATGTTATACGCGGTCGGGGTGTGACATCTATACCCTCTTGCTCAATGATATTCTCTAAGGTGTACAATACTCTCCACATCATTGGCATGGCCTGAATATAGCACATGCCGGTGAGTGCAAAGAAGGATTGGGTGAAGTCAGGGAAATGATAGGAGAATTCTATCAAGAATGGGGTGGCCGGAAAAGCAACCCAAGTGTCGGAGAAAGAATCACTTTTCGCAGAAGGGTCGAAAGGTTTAAAGACGGTATCCGCCAGGAAACAATGGCGAATCCGGTCAATCTCCGGGTCGGTGAAGCGGCAGAGTTCCTTTGAAGGATTTTGGATAATGCCTTGGCTTTTCAGGGGACTATCCTTCTTTGGATCCTTGGCCGGTGAGGATCGAAGAACCATCTTCGTCATGGATGTTCAGAAAAACAAAAATCAGAATAAGCAAATGAAGAGAGAAGGAGAAAGAGAGATAACTGATCGGTCTTTGGATGAGGATTTAAAGGGAAGTAACGCACGAATTTAAATGCCTCTCAATCCTTATCTCTAATTTCGAATTTATAATGATGATTTTTCAGGTTGTCATGTCGCTGATGTATGATCTGCAATGGCTAGTTAGATTTTAACGGCTATATATCCGTTAGCTAGTTCGTTCGAGATAAGATAAAAAATATGACTCATTAAGTTATATTTTATTCCTCATATTTTGGGGGCAATTGTTAGGGATGGATTTTCTAAGCCTAAGGATCACGGATCCACAAGTGCAGCCAGGATCATGGATCCTCCATTCTGTTTGAATTAAGGATCCTCAAAAGACGTTGCAGGTTTAAGGATCCAGGATCCTCATTGTTATCCTAACACCAACGATTGTTTCCTCTATGTTTAAACTTGTTTTGCAGTAATGAACGAGTGGACTTATTCTTGCCGATATTCCTGGGGAATATGCTCTAATATTCTGCACGTGCATAGCTCGAATGACCGTTATGGAAGTCGTGGGTGTTTTGGTCAAAAATCAGGCTAGGATAATGCAACCAAATCTTTTGTTGTGAGGCATGATGCTTGAATCAATGAACAAATGTATGAATAAACTTCAAATGAAATGAACAAGTGACACAAGGATTTATACGAGGAAAAAGCCCTTGATCAAGAGATGATCTCCGGTATAAAAAACCTCGGGTGATGGAAACTACCGATCACCAACTATAATTAAACAAAATATTGTAACAACTCGGGATGATTACAAGCTTGTTACAAGGATCACTAGTGTACAAAAGTGTATGAAATCACCAATGTATTGCAGAGAGCTTGCGAGTGTGTGTGTAGTAGCTAACTTCTTCTAATCCAAGCTGTTATCCCCTTTTAAAATTAGAAATAAACTAGATTACTAACTATCCGCTAAATGTGCAAGCTACCCACGACTTCCAAAACGGTCACTAAGCTTTGCACGTGCGGAATATTGAGAGCATAATCCCCAAGAATATCGGCAAGACCAAGTCCAATGCGTATACTCCTGCAAAACAAGCTCACATACAATGGAAACAACCGTTAGTGTTAGGATAACAATGAGGATCCTGGATCCTTAATTCTGCAACGTCTTATGAGGATCCTTAATTCAAACGGAGCTGAGGATCCGTGATCCTGGCTGCACTTGAGGATCCGTGATCCTTAGGATTAGAAAATCCACCCCTAACAATTGCCCCCAAAATATGAGGAGTAAAATGTAAATTAACGAGTCGTATTTTTTTTATCTTATCTGTAACAAACTGAGTAACGTAAATATAGCCGTTAGAGCAGGACTAGCCGTTACACATCTTGCGTCAGCGAAGTGACAACCTGCAGAATCATCATTATATATAGTTAGAGATAAGGATCGATTTGCATTTAAATTCGAGCGATACTTCCCTTTAAATCCTCATTCAAAGATCGGAACAGGTATCTCTCTTCTCCCTCTCTCTTCATCTTCTTTCCCGTTTCATCAAAATCTTAAGATTACAATGAAGCTACAATCCTCCCCCGCCAAGGATCACCAGAAAGATAGCCCCCTAAAAAGCCAAGGGATTATCAAAAATCCTTCGAAGGAACTCTGCTGCTTCACTGACCCGGAGATTGACCGGATTCGTCACTGTTTTCGGGCGGACACCATCTTCAAACCTTTTGACCCTACAACCAAAAGTGACTCCGTTTCTGACACTTGGGTTTCTTTTCCGGCCACACCATTCCTGATAGGATTCTCATATTCTTTCCCTGCCTTCACCCAATCTTTCTTTTCTCTCACCGGCATGTGCTATATTCAGGTGATGCCAATGATGTGGAGAGTATTGTACACTTTAGAAAACATCATAGAGCAGGAAGGCATAGAATTGGGAATGTCGGAACTGGCTGAACTGTACAATCTTGTGAGCCACGGTTCACACCGTTACTTGTTCAAACATAAGCCTGGTGATCCTCATCCAATCCTTAAAACCACAAAGAACGATACCAACTGGAAAAAGCGTTTCTTCTTTGTTAAGAGAGATTCTATCCCAGACGGGAAAGATCTCCCCAAAGAGTGGACCACCCATGGTAGGACATAGGATCCTTATAGAAGGATCATAGGATAACCCTATTTCTGTTGAGGATAACTGATCCTTTTCTGTTTCGCAGTTATCTCAGTCTCTTATATCATTCAGTCACCTGCAACAAAAGAAAGGATCGCTGCTTTTTGGAGCCTTGATCCTGCAGTTAGATCATTCCAGACAAACACAAAGGATTCACAAGAAGTATCCTCCGGTTCAGTCACCATGTCAAGTATGTGTTCATATTTATGTATGATTAAATAGATTTAGATCAAGGATACTTATATGTTGTTTGCCATTTGTAGGTGCTGAAAAGTCCTCAAAGTCAGCCACTCGTTTTAGCATCAGTGATCTTGATGCTGTCGCTGCCCGGTCCAGAAAGAAAAAGCTTGCTGCTAGCCCAAGCATCACAGCTCCTAAGGCTGTCACCACCAAGAACAAGGGTGGAAAGAAGAGGAAGACCGCTGATGATCTTGAAGGCTTGCCCCTCATCCGTCATCAGTTTGAAGAATACTTCTCTGAGGTAAGGATTCCTGATCCTTAATTCTATCCTGCCCATTTGAGGATAATGGATCCTGAATTGTATCTATCTTTTTTTGCAGAAATTTGCTGAGATCCAGATGCTCTTGGATGCGTACACTGAAGAGGCTGAGCAGAAGGAGCTGGACTTTCAGAAGATCTTCCTGGCTAAGGATCAAACCATCTCTACCCTCGAGAAGGAGCTCAACTTGGCGAAAAAACAGCTGGTCATGGCCCACATCACTGCTGATCAGGAGAAGAGGGAGGTGATGGAGGATGCTAAGCTCTCTGCCGCCATTTCTATGTACAAGATCAAACTGCAGTTGGCCAAGGAAGCTGAGGATCCTAGCTTCGACAGGACCAGTTGGGACCAAGAAGGCTGGAAGGCCAAGCTAGCTGAGCTGGACGATGAAGAGGAGGCTGGAGAGGTCCTGATGATTGAGGCAAGCGGCAGCAGGGCGAAGGATCATGCTGGTGATGCAGGGGCTGAAGGTGATGGTGATGGTGATGGTGATGCAGCGAAGGTGTGAGCTGCAAAAATGGGCGATGATGGATTTATCTACACGCGGCCGGAGCCCATTTTTTATGGTTTGGTAGTTGTTTTTTGTTTGATGGTGTTTTTCTTGAACAATGGTTGGTCTGTACTTAAACAATAGTTTTTAGGGTTGAGGATCATGGATCCTTGGACAATAAGTAGGATAATGGGTGGTGGATGGATCCTCTGTTTGGGGGATGAAACCACTTTTTATCATGCCACCTTTATTTCCTGCACTTAGACCTTGTTAATATGGACACCCTTTGCCAACCCAGGTGGACGGGCCACGTTTTGCTGGTAGAAACTTGGGTTGGCAATTTTGACAACCTTAAAAGGGTTTAACTTATTGCTAAATAAATAAAAGTTTAATCTTTTGGCTTATCATGTGTTGTTATTTCTATGAATACTTTATTTTTCAATTGTTATGATATGCTTTGTTTGAATTCACAAGTTAAGAATAAATGTTTAATAGATTATGTCAAAAAGTTTAGGATATGATCAAGGATCAAATATCCTATAATCGATAAATTCAAAAGAGTAGTGAAATTTAAGGATCGTGTGTCCTGTTGTCAAAGAGTAAGGGCCACTTAGACAAATAAAGTATAAAATTAAAGTGATTAAGGATCATACCTGAGAATCCAAGTTAGGATCCTAAACCTTTAATACTTACAATCAGGATAACCAGAAGAAAAACCTTAATAAAAGGTTAGGATCAAGGATCCGTAGTTGTTTAGCTTTAAAAACCTGAAATGGAACACAACTTGGGACTAAGCCAATATAAGAGAAGAGTTAGCAACTGGGGACAAGCCCAAAAAACTGGGGACACGCCCAAAAAACTGGGGACAAGCCCAGAGGATCTTGTGTAAACTAGAGTATGGCCCTCATTGGCGACTATCCAAACGTAGTGACATGAAAATGCCAAAACCTTAGTGTTTTGGTCAAAAATCAAGCAATGATAATGCAACCAAACTTTCTGTTGTGAGGTATGATGCTTGAATCAATGAACAACACTAAGGATCACTCTAGAATGTAATGAACAAGTGTCACAAAGATTTATACGAGGAAAAAACCCTTGATCAATGAATGATCTCCGGCATAAAAAACCTCGGGTGATGGAAACTACCGATCACCAACTCAAATTAAACAAGAAATGTATTACAACTTCGGATGATAGCGAGCTAATTACAAGAATCACTATAGTGTAACGTGTAAAAAGTGTACGAAAAGTGTATGAAATTGCTAAGCGAATTGCCGAGAGCTGGTGAGAGCAGTTGTTAGTGTGTGTGTAGCCAAAAATAGCCAAGTGTTTTCTATTTAGCTCGCTACCCCTTTTAAAAATGGAAAATATCTATACTAACTAACATTCCGCATTTCATGCAAGTCCCCCACAAACTCCATAACGTCCACTTCAGGTAAGCACGTGCGGAATAAGTCATGGAATATGCTCCAGGAATATCGCCAAGACTAAGTCCAAGCTTGTACTCCTGCAAAACAACATTATATTCAAAATAGACAATCGTTAGTATAAGGATCCTTAAGATGATCCATGATTCTGATCCTGCAATACTACTGAGGATCACCAATTCTAACAGAAGTGAGGATCACTAAACCCAACAGTAATTGAGGATCACTGATCTTTCAAAAATCCTCCCCTAACAATTGCCCCCAAAATATAAGGAGTAAAAGTGTAAATAACGAGTTATATTTTTTGTTCTTATCCGTAACAAATTAACGGATAACTAGCCGTTGGAGTCGGACTAGCCGTTACGAGCATGACGTCACTGAAGTGACTACCCTGCAAGATCATCATTATAAATAGGAGTTAGAGATAGGGATCAATCCGCATTTAAATTCAAGAGAAACTCCCTTTAAATTCACATCCGAAGATCAAGCAGGTATCTCTCTTCCTCTTCTTCCTTTACGTTTTCTTTCTCTGCTCCTTCTTTCTTCACCTTCTTCATAATCAAGATGATGCTAAGATCCTCACCGGCTAAGGATCACAAGAAGGACAGTCCTCTTAAGAGCCAGGGGATCATCAAAGATTCGGCGAATGAAAGGTGCTGCTTCACTGATCCACAAATAGACAGAATCCGCCGTTGCTTTCCGGCAAACACCGATTTCAAACCATTTGACCCCACCGTTCTAAGTGATTATATTTCTGAAACATGGGTAGCTTTCCCGGTCACTCCTTTCACAATAGGATACTCATATCCTTTCCCTAAATTCACCCAGTCTTTCTTCTCCCTCACCGGCATCTCCTACATTCAAGCTATGCCAATGATCTGGAGGGTTTTATATACCCTTGAAAGGATCATTGAGCAAGAAGGAATTGCTCTGGGAATGTCGGAGTTGGCAGAGATGTATGACCTTGTAACATTCGGATCCCATCGATATCTACTCAAGCGTAAACCTGGTGAAGAACACCCAATATTCAAAGCCACTAAAAATGATACCAACTGGAAACGGCGTTTTTTCTTTGTCAGAAGGGATTCTATCTCTGATGGAAAGGATCTGCCAAGGAAGTGGAGCACCCATGGTAGGATAGAGGATCCTGAGGAGGATCACCAGATGATCTTGTTTTGGTGATCTTGTTTTTGTCTAAGGATCACTAACGTACTTTTGTTCCTTTTTTTGCAGCTATTACTATCGCACACCTTATTACAACACCTGCCACACAGGAAAGGCTTGCTGCTTTTCGGAGGCTTGATCCTGAAATAAGATCATTCAAAGCAAATACCCAGGATTCTCAAGAGGTATCCTCAGGTTCTGTCACGATGTCAAGTAAGTATCCTGTTTTTTGCATAGTTAAATGTTTAAATAAATAATTAAATAGAAATAGGATAAGGATACTTATCTGTTTTGGGTGTGTAGGTGCTGGGAAATCTTCAAAATCTGCCTCCAAATTCAGTGTCACTGATCTTGACAATGTCCGATCCTCCAAGAAAAAGTCTGCTGCTAGCCCCTCCGTCACAATCCCCAAGGCAACCACTTCAAAGGGAAGAGGTGGAAAGAAGAGGAAGACCTCTGAAGCTGAGAACCTACAAGGCTTGCCTCTGATCCGCCATCAGTTCCTCGAGTACTTTGCCGATGTAAGAATCACTGACTTAACTTGATTATCCTGCCCATTTGAGGATTATGTGATCCTAACTTTGCATTGTCTTGTTTGCAGAAATTTGCCGAAATCGAGGACTATGTTGGGAATGTTGAAGAGCTTGAGGAGAAATACTTTGACCTCCAAAAAGTGGCGGTGCTCAAGGATCACAAAATTGCATCCCTTGAAAAGGACCTCAATGATGCCAAGACTCAGATAGTTGCAACCCAGATCAATGCTGATTATGAGAAGCACGAGATCACACAGGATGCTAAAGTCTCTGCTGCCATTGCCATGTACAAGACCAAGTTGTAGATGGCCCAAGAAGCTCAGGATCCTGCCTTTGATAGGAGCAACTGGGACATGGAAGGCTGGAAGGCCAGGCTGGCTGAGTTGGAGGATGAGGATGAGGCTGACGAGGTTCTGGCAATCGAAGCTAGTGGCAGTGGCAAGGATCATGCGAAGGATACTGGAGCTGGAGGGGATGAAGATGCAGCGAAGGTGTAGGCTGCGTGAATGGGCGATGAAGGACATTTCTAGACGTAGCCGGAGCCCATTTTTTAAGTTTGGTTGTTTGGTTATGATGTTTTTTGTTGAACAATGATGGGTTGTATTTGAACAATAGTGATTAGGGCTAAGGATCATGGATCCTTTGAACAATAGGTAGGATTACAAATGGTGGAGGGATCCTCTGTTTGGGGGATGAAGCCATTGTGATCCTGCCGTCTCTTGATTCCTGCACTTTTTAGACCTATGAACAATGGACACCCTTTGCCAACCCATGTGGACGGGCCACGTTTTGCTGGTAGAAACGTGGGTTGGCAATTTTGACAACCTTAAAGGGTTTAATCTTTTGTGAATAAAATAACTTTAACTTTTTGGCTATCTCTCGTGTTGTTATCCTTGTTAGTACTTTACTTTTCAATGGTTGTGATATCCATTTTGTTTGAACTCATCAAGTAAAGATAAAATTTAAGAAATATCCCTAAAAAGTTTAGGATATGATCAAGGATCACATATCCCATAATCGATAAGTTCTGAAAAGTAATATAGTTTAAGGATCATAATTTCAGTTGTCAAAGGATAAGGGTTATTCAAATAAATAATGAATAAAATCAAAATAGTTAAGGATCATACATGAGAATCCAAGTTAGGATCCTACTTATAATCAGGATAACCCAAAAGACAAACCTTAGTAGAAAGTAAGGATCAAGGATCCTTGGTCGTTTATCTCCAAAAACCCTGAAACAGGATACAAGTTTGGACTAAGCCAATATAAGATACAAGTTAGCAACTGGGGATAAACCCAACAATTCTAGGGACAAGCCCAATATACTGGGGACAAGCCCAAAGGATAACTGGGGACAAGCCCAAAGAATAACTGGGGACATGCCCAAAGGATAACTGGGGACAAGCCCAAAGGATAACTGGGGACAAGCCCAAAGGATCGTGTGTAAACTGGAGTATGGCCCTCACTGGCGACTATCCAAACTTAGTGACATGAAAATGCCAAAACCTTAGCTAACGTGAAAACGCTAGAAACCTTAGGAACAGATGTATGGTACGTCTACCATTATATGTAGGATCCTGAATATAGCCAGTACAATGAAATTGTCAGCCCCTAAAGCGAGTACTGGTCCCATTGCCATGAACTATATCAGGATCATCGTGCGCTACTGGCGAAACTGGGGACAGGCCCAAACTGGGGTCAAGCCCAAATAACTGGATACTTCTGTGGATACTCAATCCTTAGTTAAGGATACCTGAACCTTCAAAACTCAGAATCAAGTGAAAGGAGGATAAAGGATGCAGGATCCTTATCCTTATATAAGAGAATAAAAGAATGAAATAGTTTGAGATTAGAATGTTACCAAGATGAGAATCATCTGTTCTGTAAGGATCCTTCAAGGGTACTTATCAGGTAAGGATCATGGATCCATATCACATAAAATATTTCTTCAAATGAACAACATTCCAAGCTCTTGGTAACAAATCACCTTCCATTGTTAGCAATCGATATGCCCCCTTTCGTGCTTCAGCTTCAATCAAAAAAGGGCCTTCCCATTTTGGTGCCAACTTTCCATCTGCAGGATTGGTGGTATTCTGAAATGCTTTCCTTAATACCATATCACCAACTTGGAATTTCCTAATCCTGACATTTTTGTTGTAGGCTCCAGCCATCCTTTGTTGATAACTAGCCATCCTTATCCTTGCCAAATCCCTGATTTCTTCTATAGTATCCAAGTCTTGAACCAAGTTTTCAGCATTTTCTTCAGGATCACGAATGCTTGTTCTTGCAGTTGGAACCACCATCTCTGTAGGGATCACTGATTCTGCCCCAAATACCAAAGAAAATGGAGTTTGGCCTGTAGCATTTTTAGGAGTTGTCCTATCAGCCCAAAGCACATAAGGTAGTTCTTCTGCCCATTTTCCTTTCTTGGATCCAAGCTTCTTCTTCAAATTGTTGATGATGATCTTGTTGGATGATTCTGCCTGACCATTAGCTTGTGGGTGGACTGGTGTTGATGTTATCATCTTAATCCCCCAGCTGTCACAAAAGTTAGTGGTTCTATTCCCAATAAATTGGGATCCATTATCACAAACAATTTCAGAAGGGATACCAAATCTAGTAATAATGTTTCTTTTAATAAAGGATATAACTTCCTTTTCTCTGACTTGAGCAAAGGCTTCAGCCTCTATCCACTTGGAGAAGTAATCAGTCATAGCAAGCATGAATACTTTTCCACCAGGTGCCTTAGGAAGCTTACCAACTATATCCATTCCCCACCTCATAAATGGCCAAGAAGAGGATATAGGATGCAAAAGTTCTGCTGGTTGGTGAAGGATATTACTATGCCTCTGACAAGGATCACACTTCTTGGCATACTCCACAGCATCCTTCTTCATAGTGGGCCAATAGTATCCTGTCCTCAGGATCCTTGAGAATAATGCCCTGCCCCTAGTGTGGTTTCCGCAATCTCCTTCATGGAAATCCTTTAAGACTTCTTGGATTTCAGGATCCTCAATGCATCTTAGATATGGTCCTGCAAGAGATCGTTTATACAACATATTATTCAATATTGTAAATTGAGATACCTTAATTTTGAAAGCCTTAGGGTTTTCACCTGTAGGAATCTCTCCATGTTGTATGTATCTCATGATTGGGAGGATCCATGATCCTGAATGAGGTTGAGTATCCTAAGTAGGGGCGATTGCAGAATCCTCTCCTATCTCCATGGCTACATGATCCTCGATAGCAGGGGTCAGAATGTGGATAATAGGGATCTCGATATCCTCCGGGATCTTCAAGGATGATCCTAGATTGGCTAGTGCATCAGCCTCTGCATTCTCTTCCCTTGGTACCTGTGTCAAACTAAAGGAAACAAAAGAGAGTGCCAATTCTTTGACTATCTCTAAATATTTGATTAGCTTTTCACCTTTAACAGCATAGGATCCATTAAAGTGATTAGTGATTAATAATGAATCTACATGTACCTCAAGATACCTGATCCTCATATGCTTAGAAATTTGCAAACCAGCTATCAAGGCTTCATACTCAGCCTCATTGTTGGTAGTTTGAAATTCACAAGCTATGGAGTGGGGTATTATGTCCCCCTGTGGCAATTTTAGTAGTATTCCAAGTCCTGTTCCTTTTACATTGGAGGCTCCATCAGTGAAGAGTATCCAAGGATCCTTAGTTTCTTCGAGCTGTTGAACTTCTAACTCAACTTCCTTTTGCAAGTCACTACTGAAATCTGCCACAAAGTCAGCTAAGGCTTGGGATTTAATGGCAGTTCTAGGCTCATATCTTATATCATAAGCACTAAGCTTCACTGCCCACTTAGCCATCCTTCCTGACATTTCAGGTTTCCTGAGAACATTCTTAATTGGAAAATTAGTATTAACAATAATGGCATGAGTCTCAAAATAATGTCTTAATTTAGTAGATGCCATAATTAATGCAAGGATAAGTTTCTCTAAGTTTGAATACCTGGATTCAACATCAAGTAGACTCTTACTTACATAATAGACAGGATGTTGTGTACCTTGATGATCCTTAACAAGGACCGCACTTACTGCTTTTGAGGATACCGCTAAGTATAAGGATAATATATCCCCTTTTTCTGGTTTCATCAAGGCCGGGGCTGAGGATAGGTAATCCTTAAGAGCTTTGAGGGCACTTTCATGCTTCTCAGTCCATTCAAATTTCTTGTTCTTCCTCAGGATGTCATAGAATTCCTTGCACTTTTCTGAGGATTTGGATATGAACCTGTTCAAGGATGCGATCCTGCCTGTCAATCTTTGCACATCCTTGGCATTGGCAGGAGATTTGATATTCACTATAGCCTTGATTTGCTCTGGACTTGCTTCAATGCCCCTCTTTGTCACCATATAGCCTAAGAATTTACCTGCCTTAACACCAAAATGACACTTGGAAGGATTTAGTTTCATATTGAATTTATCAAGGATATTGAATGCTTCCTCCAAGTCTTTAAGGTGATCCTCAGCTTTCTTGGACTTAACCACCATGTCATCAATATAGACTTCCATAGTGTGTCCAATTTGTTCCTTGAACATCATATTAACTAGCCTTTGATAAGTGGCACCTGCATTCCTTAATCCAAATGGCATAGCAATATAACAGTATATACCAGTTGGGGTCATAAAGGCTGTATCCTCTTGATCAGATGGTTCCATCTGAATTTGTTGAAATCCAGATGAAGCATCCATAAAAGTCAACAACTCATGGCCTGCGGTAGCATCCACGATGGAGTCAATGTGGGGTAATGGGAAAGGATCCTTGGGACATGCCTTGTTTAAATCAGTAAAATCGACACATACCCTCCACTTTCCATTTTTCTTTTGAACAACAACCACATTGGCTAACCATCTTGGATACTTAACCTCTCTTATCATACCTGCCCGAAGTAGTTTATCTACCTCTTCCTGGATAATAGCATTCCTTTCAGGTGTAAACTTCCTCCTCTTTTGATGAATTGGCTTGAATGACCTGTCAATGCCAAGTTTATGAGTAATTATATCTTTAGATATACCTGTCATATCCTCATGTTTCCAGGCAAAGGTAGTTTTCCTTCTTTTAAGGAAGGATACTAGCTCCTGTTCAATGTCGCTAAGGATCCCTGATCCTATGAAGATCTTGGATTCAGGATCATCAGGATCCATGAGGATTTCTTTCAAATCCTGTTCTCTCGCCTCCAAGATATCTCTTGAAGGATACTTTAATTGCTATTGCTCCCTTGGTCTTGAGGCTGGCTTCATTGATGAGGTATAGCAATTCTTAGCTTCTTGTTGATCACTCTCAATTTTCACCACTCCCCAAGGACTTGGAAGCTTTACACATTGATGATAGGTGGATGGAACTGCCTTCATATCATGTATCCATGGCCTGCCAAGGATACCATTGCAACAAGATAAGAAATCTATAACACAAAATTTTTGATAAGAATGCAGTCCTTCAATATAGATTGGGAGTTTGATGCCCCCAATGTATTCTTAGTTTCTCCACTGAATCCCACAAGTACTGAGGATCTTGGGATAATGTCAGACTCCGGGATATTCATCTTCTTGAGGACATCAAGCTGAATGATGTTCACAGAGCTTCCTCCATCTATAAGGATCCTACGAACAAAGTGGTTCGAAATAAATAATGTAATTACAAGACCATCATGATGAGGATCCTGGACATCAACACGATCATCCTCATCAAAAGTTATGACTTTATCCTGGGTGACAACGGAGGTCCGGACGGGCCTGTCTCCATTATCCATCTTGGTTTCCTTAGCATGTCTTTTTGCTGCTGAAAAGGTGGTACCACAAATGTCCGATCCACCGGATATGAAGTTTATGACTTGTGCATCTGCTGGAGGAGCAGGAGTCCTTTCTGGGATCCTTTCAGGATCCTGGATCCTTGACTTCTTTCGTCCCAAAAGCTCTTTCAAATGCCCCTTGCTCAACAAGTAACCAATTTCCTTCCTCAGTGCAATACACTCTTCAGTGAGATGCCCAAAATCCTCATGATATGCACACCACTTGGACTTATCCTTTGTAGCAGCTGGTTTATCACTCTTCCTTGGCCACCTAGCTTTCTCACCTAGATTCTGCATTGCAAGGATTAGTTCATTGTTATCAACAGAAAAACAGTATTCAGAAATAGGAGGATAATCCTCATCATCCTCTTCTTGTTCCACTGAATGAACGTTCTGGTTGTCAGACTTATTGTAGAACTTGGATTTGTTGTTCCTGAAGTAGGATCCTTATTTCTCCTGTTTTGAGGATCCTGTCAATCTATCCTGGATCCTTTTGTCATCCTCTAAGTGGATGAACCTAAGGGGCCTGGATCTTACTTCATCAAGGTTCTTGCAAGGGGTCATAACAAGATCATCATAGAATGGTGAATCCCTAAGCAATCCCATTTTAAAGGCTTCAACAGCCGTAGCAATATCCAAATTAGGAATATCTAAGGATTCTTTACTAAACTTAGTGATGTAATCTCTAAGTGATTCATTTTGACCTTGAGTTACCCTATATAAATCACTAGTTAATCGTTCAAATTTTCTACTACAAGAGAATTGACAATTAAACAAATTAAATAGATTAGCAAATGAAGTAATAGAGTAGGGGGGAAGACTTAGCAGCCATTTAAGAGCAGATCCTGTAAGTGTGGATCCAAATCCCTTGCATAGACACGCTTCTTTTAACCTTTCAGGAGTTGGATTGATCTCCATCCTCTCCCTGTACTGAGCTACATGCTCTTCTGGATCCGTTGAACCATCATACAGCTTCATAGATGGTATCTGGAACCTTTTAGGTATCTCAGCATCACATAAAGCTGGTGCAAAACGAGATATCTTATGGCTACCATCTGCAATTTCAGGAATGGGTTTAACCACTCCTGGTACACTGGATATCATATCCTTAAGCTTCTGTAGCTCTCTAGCCATAGCCTGATTAATACCTGTATCCTGCATTAAGCCATGGTTAGTGTTATATGAATTATTAAAAGTGTTACCTCCCACAGGATTCGTGTTTGGAATTGCGAATGTGAATCCATATTGACGAAACTCTAACATGATTGAAGGACCAGAGGGAGCAATGGTCTGCATTGGTATGAAGTCTCCTTGATGAACGTCCGAGCTCTGAGGCTGCATACTTCTTAAGAATCCTTGATCCTGAAGGATGTTGGATCCTTGAAGTTGAGATGATCCTTGAACCTGAAAGGATCCTGGAACCAGAGAGGATCCTGGGACAAGGGATGATCCTTGGACCGGGAAGGATCCTTGGACCTGGGAGGATCCATGGACCTGGGAGGATCCTTGGACCTGGGAGGATCCTTGGACCTGGGAGGATCTGTTGGACCGTTCTACGACCTCGAAAAGTCAGTTAAGGATATTCATCTTCATGTATGAAGGCGGAATCAACACAAATGAAGTTACAACAGCTTTCCTATTCAATTTCTTCACTTTTATGGCTTTCTGATGTAAATTTGACAAAGTTCGGTTACACAAGCAATGATGCAGGTCCGCTCCAACGTCCCATACACAAATGAACTGATCAACTATATATAGTGTGATGTGGTCCGCTTATATGGACTGACATAAAAACGGACCTCCTAAGATGACATATAAACGGACCTATCAACATATGTTCATATATGCGGACCTATCAACATATGTTCACATATGCGGACCTATCAACATATGTTCACATATGCGGACCTATCAACATATAATCTAATTTTGACTATCTAAAACCTATGTTGACTTATCTTGACATAAGACTTAACGTAGACGTAGTCAACAGACATTTCATGCATCAACAGACTCCCCCTTGGATGTTGACGAAGTCTTCAGCTCTTGAGTCTTCAGTCTTGGTCTTTTCTCCAACTCTCTGTCTTCACATCATAAGCATTCTTCATAGGTTTAGAATCACAACCTGATTCTAACTTCCATCTTCTCTTTGACTGTTGATCCAGACTCCCCCTCTCAATATGCTAGAATCTGAGTTATCTGGCTCAAGCTTTGACAAATAGCTTCCGTTGAGAATAATGAAGTTCAAACCTGTTACTCAACCAATAACCATTACAATTCTATCTTTTCAACAATAAATCACTAACATAATCAGCTTTAGAAATCCACTCAAGTATTCAGGTCCAATTTAATGATCCTGATTACTCAATTAATCTACCAAGTCCAATTTAATGACCTTGGTTGATCATTTGACGAATCAAACTGATTTTGTAAAAACATTTTCACATTATCTGAAAATAACAAGTATCAATTTAATGAACTTGTTTTTGTCTTTCCAATAACACGAACTTTAACAAAGTAAGCTCTCCTCATTCTTCAGTCCAGAATCTCCTGCATCTGCTTCAAACATCTGAGAATCCAACAATCAACTCTCCACTTTGGTTTGTCAAAAATAAAGCAGAAATAAAATCTTTTTGGATTTTATAAAGTGTTCTAAACTAAGAAACGAAATACAAAAAACTTAAATTGAAGAAAGTAAACAAAGTTAACTATTTACAAACTTATTTTTGCGAGCGTGTCAGGGAATCATATCAGCTTTTCAGACAAATCACAAGTACCGTTGAGCTGTGATTACATACTCAGAATTAAACAATTCACCTCGATTGTCGATATACTGATCCATCTTAAATTCTCACACAATTTTCAATCTACTCAGGATACGATTTAGATGAATTATGAACTTATCTCATTCATGTGTCCCACCTCTTGAATATACTCCCGTATCCAGAATCCCAATTATCAGTCTCACAGGTGAGTATACTACAATGATATCTGTATATAAATTAGGTATGCGAGGGCCGAGGGATCTCAGGTCGATACTTCCGTATACGCAGAGAGATATCAGCTTCGACTTTACGGTATGTCCCCTTTAGAGGATCTTTTAGCTACAACAGCAGCGACTATCAATTTTATTGTTTCATCGGCATGCTAAGGGTTTAATGCTATGTTTCAAGCATTGCAGAAAGTATTATCCACGGACTAGGTCAGAACTACCGTTCAGCAGAAGTCCCGAAATAATACCCCAGACATCATTGAGTATAAAGACCTAGTATATCAGATTATGAGACCTTTCAAACGAGATTTCAGGGGTTACCTATATATCCAAGTAGTGTTCCCCACGAATTTCACAAGTTTAAAATTTTCGTTTATATCCCAAATAAATCTACTAAATGTGCGAAAACCTATCGACACATCATCAGTGAGACTGTTTAACTCATTTAAACTTTACAAATCTTTAGCATACTGTAATTGTCTAGCCGATGTACTATCATTTTCCCTATATACACAAGCTCTTTTTCAGATTTTATCATGTTTTTGTATTTTTGCATTATTTACTGTTTTTGTATTTTCTGAAAATATAAACTATATACAAATATCTACTCCCCCTAAATACCAAAACAAGTAAAAAATCGACAAACCATTGCAGATTGTTTCTCGCCTTCATCCGCAACAGTACTCTCATTAACGCCAATTATGCCATCCGACCGACAGAAGCTTCATACCATTCAGTTTTAACAAATATTTAAACCGATTTTTATCAAAAGCTTTGGTATGTAAATCAGCTTTCTGTTCGTCAGTGTGGATTTTCTCAATTCGTATCAACTTTTTCTCAAAGCAATCACGAATAAAATGATGACGAATTTTGATGTGTTTAGTTTTAGCGTGATGTACTGGATTCTTTGTTATATTTATTGCGGCCTCATTATCAACAAAAAGAGGTGTGTTAAGAAACTGCAAACCGTAGTCGCGCATCTGTTGCTGTATCCACAAGATCTGAGAGCAGCAACTGCTAGCAGAAACATACTCCGCTTCACATGTAGATAACGCCACAGACGTTTGTTTCTTACACTGTCAGGTAATCAATCTAGGACCAAAGAACTGGCATCCTGCAGTTGTTGATTTTGAATTGACTTTGCAGCATCCGAAATCCGAATCGGAATACCCTTCGAGCGTAAAATCGTCTTTCCTAGGATACCACCACCCCAATGAAGGAGTTCCTTTCAGGTAGCGCAATATCCTCTTCACAATGATCATATGCGATGCTCTTGGGTTTGACTGAAATCTTGCTGCGAGGCACGTTGGGTACATGATATCAGGACGTGAAGCAGTTAGGTAGATCAAAGAACCTATCATGGATCGATAGAATGTTTCATCTGCCCTGTCTCCGGTGAGATCTGGGTGAATCCCATGATTTGTTGCAAGTGGGGTAGCAGCTGGAGTAGAACTTGACATCCCAAATTTCTCTAGAATATCATGAACGTACTTTGACTGGTGAATGAAAATTCCCTCAGGAAGTTGCTCAACTTGTAATCCCAGAAAGAATTTCATCTCCCCCATTGATGACATTTCGAACTTTTGCTTCATCACTGATTCAAAGTCTTTGCATAGACTTTCATTCGTCGACCCAAAGATTATATCGTCCACATAAATCTGAACTATCAGAAGATGACCGTCGACCTCTTTAGTGAAGAGAGTGGCATCCACTTTTCCACGAATGAACTTGTTGGCTAGTAGGTGTTGAGACAAAGTCTCATACCAGGCTCTCGGGGCCTGGTGTAAATCATACAGCGCTTTGTCCAATAAGTAAACCTTGTTTTTGTGGATTGGATCGGTAAAGCCCGGTGGCTGACCGACATAAACCTCCTCTTTGACCTTCCCATAAAGAAACGCCGATTTAACATCTAACTGATAAACTTTGAAGTTCTTCCAAGACGCAAATGCAAGAAAAATTCTGATTGCCTCTAGTCGTGCTACAGGAGCATAGACTTCTTTAAAATCAATCCCCTCCTGTTGACTAAAGCCCTGAACAACGAGTCGAGCTTTGTTCCTTATAACAACTCCTCTATCGTCTCTCTTGCATTTAAACACCCACTTGGTGTTAATCTTCCTCTGACCATCTGGCAAATCAACTAACTTCCACACTCCTAATTTCTCGAATTGGCTCAGTTCCTCCTACATTGCATTGACCCAAGAGTCTTCAGTAAGCGCCTCTTTGTAAGTTCTTGGCTCAACCTGCGAGATAAAACAACTCAATGAGAATTCAGTTTGCAAAGGAGCAACTTTTGTATAAAAACATGTTAGCCCTTTATCAATCTGATTTCGAGTGCGAACACCTGTCTGCAATTCTCCTATGATCAACTCCTCTGGATGATATGAAAAAGTTCACGGCATCACTTCACTTGGAACATCTACATTTCCCTCCAGATTAGTAACATTCTGATCTGCATCTTGTTCACCAACTTGGTTTGTTTGTCTTGAAATCTGAATTTGCTCCCCCTCAGAATCTGAATCACCATGATAAAAAACTGGCATGTTTTCAGTTTCTTGATTATCATTCTGAACCGACTGATTATCCTGAGCAACTTCATTCTGTTGGACATCATCATGTTCACCAGCATTACTCGGACCTGCTTCATCATCATTTGAAGTTTCCCGTGGTCACCTTGAATACTCAGCTGGAAACCTTAGTTGTGATTCATATTCACGCAGAATATCCAACTCATCAAAGAAATCTTCATCTTCCTCTGATTCTTCTCTCATGTCAAACGAATCCCAAAGTTTATCATAATGATAACGCCATGAATCTCCAGGATTCTGTGGCGGCATAGTATAACCTTGACATTCCACATTTGCAGCTTCAATAATCCGCTTTTCACTTGGAACGAAGACACGTCGCATCGGATTTGCATAACCAACAAATATTCCCTCAATGCTCTTCGGACCAAACTTTCCACGAGGCTCTATAACTGTACAGGGTGACCCGAATGGTTCTAGATACTTCAAATTCGGTTTGCGGTTATTGATTAGCTCAAAACATGTTTTGTTGAACTTCTTGACAGTGAGAACCCTGTTGAGCGTATAGCATGCGGCGGAAACAGCTTCAGCCCAAAAATTAATCGGTAACTTTGAATCTGCGAGCATAGTTCTAGCCGTCTCGATTAGTGTCCGGTTTTTGCGTTCTGCAACTCCATTCTGCTGCGGAGTGTACGGAGCACTAAACTCATGTAATATACCTCTTTCATCACAAAATTCTTCCATCTTACTGTTCTTGAATTCAGTACCATTATCACTTCGAATTCTTTTGATACTCCTTTGGTACAAATTCTCAATCTTTCTGAACAACGCCATCAAACTATCAAAAGTTTCGTATTTCATTTTCAAGAATGAAACCCACGAAAATCTGGAATAATCATCAGTAACGACCAAACAATAGTAATCTCCTGTAATACTTTTGACATTCACAGGACCAAACAAATCCATGTGAAGTCTTTCCAGAGGTCTCGAAACTGAATTGACTTGCTTTGTAGGGTGTGGCCTTTTCTTCTGCTTGCCTTTGATGCAGCTAATGCACTCCCCTTCCAGATGAAAACCTTTGATATTAACTCCCAAAACCAAATCATTGTGCACCAAGTGATTCATCTTCCTTAGGTGAATATGCCCCATCTTGCGGTGCCACAATCTCGATTCTTTCTCAGTTGCTCTAGACACAAAACAATGTGCTTGACCAGTAGTTGTAGTTGCTACACTCATATCTAACACATATAAATCATTCACTCTCGGTGCCCGCATGATAATCCATTCTTCAGGGATAACAAATCCTGGTTTCAAGATCAAACATTCTTTATCAGTGAAGTGAGTAGTATACATATTATCACAAATCTGGGAGATACTAAGCAGATTATTCTCCAGCTCAGTAATGTAATTAACTCTCTCAAACGTCACGATCCCGTTGGATAACGTTCCTTCACCTACAATTCGACCACCTTCATGACCAGCAAATCCCACATAACCACCATTGATATTTCTCACATCATACAGTAATGCAGTCTTCCCTGTTATATGTCGAGACGCTCCACTATCCATGATCCATCTGGATACAAGTTTTGGAAGATCCTACACATAACAAACTTTGACTTAACCAACTTCAATAAAGATGCCGATTCATGCTTCGCGATCAAGGAAGCTCCGGCAATTCAAACTGCTTAGTTGAACATGGTGTCCACCCAGGCCTCATCAGCCTTAGGTGTAACCTTGACTCTCGCAATTTGAATTTTGAAATTTTCAGCCTTCAAAGGTGGAAAATTTACATCATAATCAACCGAAATTGATTCTTCAGCCTTTTTCACTTTAGAAGTTGAAATTTTCATTTCTGTTTTTGGTTTCCAAACTTGTTGATATAATGCAACCCGCTTGTAAAATTTGTCATTTTTAGTTACCACTTTCTTTACGGGTTCATTTTTCACTTTGATGTTGTCATTTTTTACATTCCTTTTCTCAACAACGATTGGTGCTTTACCCTTCACGTCAACTTTCTTCTGTTGAATCTTCATAGTTTCAGTCTTAGGCTTCACATTGGTACACTTTCGTGCAATGTGACCAACTTGATTACATCTGAAACATGTTCGAGTATCAACAACTCGACTTGTGCCTTCAGACTGATACTGTGAAGCTCTTTTCTCAAAGAACTCTTCATTCGATTTTGAAAAAAATCTCTTTCTCTTCATCAGTAAGTGAACTCGAACTGTTCACAAACACCTTCTTTTCAGCAAAACTTTTGTTTTGAAAACTCTTTTTCCGATAACTCTTACCATCCCGATAACCACCCGACCAATTGTTTCAATTGTTATTATAAAAATTTGGTGGATTAACAGATTTCTTGTAGTATGATTTATCTTTCTCAAAACTCATTTTTCTCTTTGTTTGACTCAGATTGTTCACTTCTGACAACTCAACTTCGACCAACTTGAAAACATTTGTCAATTTGTTCACATTTACATTCTCAATCGGAAACTCAGAATCCGAATACAACTTATCAGATCCAGCCATCTTGTACATCACAAGACCCGATTCATCACATAAGTTGTTTTTGGATTTTGGTTTCTGAATGTACTTATCCAAGAAACACCCATCTTACTCAGTAGTGTCACTATCCATTTTTAGCACATTTTCAACAACACCTTTTATAATATCATTTTGGACACTATCGTCATTGGAAGATGTGAACGTGACATCAATGTTCTCCGGAAGTTTAACTTCACGTTCTTCCTCAATTTCAACCAACCCAGATTGCTTTTTCGTGTAGTTATCAAGAATAGGTGGTGGTACTTGTTGAAAACCCACCCCAGTTCCATCACAATACACATCTTCGCCCGCTTTGTCTTTCCCGATGGGTTTGGGAATAATGTGTTGCAACACAAAGCTTGCGGAGCTGTAACTGTTAAGCTTCAACTGGATTCGCTCATTTTCAATTTCAGCCTCTTGAAATTTAAGTTTCAGTTTAGCGATTTCATCCAGTTGTTGGTTGATTGATTCTTCTTTAACTCTAAGCACTGCTTTTAGATGTTCATTTTCTTTAAAATTTTTACCATTTCGATCATCACTATCTTTCAATGTGCTTTTGAGTTTTTCAAACTTTTCAGAAATCTGACGGTGTTCAAGAATCAACTTTTCATTTTCTTGTTTAATATTGTCATGATCAATTTTATCATTTTCAATTTGTCTAGTTAATTCTCTTATCCGTTCAGTTGAAGCTTTAACTGTTTTGTCACGATCAAGAATCTGATTCTCAACGCTTCTAACCTTTGCTGTCAGATCATCAACTTTCTTACCGTTGAGATAAGTGACTGTGCTACAAAATTTGCACTCTTTGTTGCAATTTTTGCAATCAACATTTCCATCGATTTTCTTACCTGACACATTTGTTGACACGTTTGAACTGACCTGGCTTTTTGACTCAGACACGGAGTTAGAGTCTACCTCAAGTGCCTTAGCAGCCAACACTTTGTTAGCCATTTTTCCCAAGTTCTCAGCATTCAACTCCTGCGTTGTGTCAATGATGCCAGTATCAATATTCTTTGCTTTCTCGATCTCTTCTTTCTCCTTTTTCTCTTTCTCTTCTTCTTTCATTTTCTCGGTTGGAGTTCCCCACCATTTGTTTTGCCAATACTCATCATCTTCTTTGTATTGCTGGATTATGGCTTCGATATCAAGCGTTTTGTCATCGATTGCAATATTTCCATATTCATCAAGATAACATTCCCTGTCCGGATCCCATCTATTTGCTCTCCTCGCTTCTAGAAAGATACGAGATATTCTAATTATTTTGTTTTCAGCAATCATTTTTCTGTATTGATATTTTTGCTCTTCAGTTCGATCGTCTTTCCACGGAATAGGATCGTCGTTTTTCGCCATGAATGCGTAACCAACCGCATCTTCTTCTGGTAAAACCTCTTGACTCCAATCATAACCCTCATCATCGTAAATCACCGCAAGAGCTCTAGATTTCTCTTTGTTGTCTTCAACCTGCTTCAATCTAGGCGGCTCGGATTTATTCTGATGATGCCTTCTTGTAATAATCATCTCTGAAAGGGTTCTCCGACTCATCAGCATAAGCGTTTCTGCATTCTCGTTTGAAGTGACCTTTCTGCTTACACTTGAAGCATGTCACCTTGGACTTATCGAACCCCAGCTAAGTAGATGGACCACCAATTGTCTTCCTGCCAGTTATTTCCATGAAACGCTGTACTCGACGAATAGCACTTGCCATAGCCCAACGAATATCGATCAGCTCCATTTCCTCCGGATCAATCTGATCGTTATCTTCTTTCGTCAGATTGGTGTTGCCTATCTTCCCAGCTACTAATCCTTCATACGATTCCAACACCGATGCTAGGGAGATCATCTGCTGTTTGGCCGACTCCTCATCAAAATTCTGAGCATTCTTCAAGTCTATTGCAATGTTGCATTGAAAACGATTCTTTGCATCAGAATGACTTGCAGATGATGAAGATCCACTGTGATAACCACTGTGATTTCCACTGCTTTGACTGCTTTGACTTTCTTTGTTTGCTGTGTATACATTCTCAGCAGAAAATGCAGTCTTTGGAGAAGTTGCTTTTGGCATCATGCTCTTTGGATAATACAAATCCAAATTCTGCTGGTAAGATGAGTGATTGACTTTGTATGTCTTCTTCACTTCCAACTCGTGACTCTCGAGTTTCTCAATCAGCACATCTAATGTCAACTTTTCTGGTTCTTTGATGGTATTCTTCAGCATCAGCGCATAATATCTCCAATCCATCTCGTCAGGCAACGAATCGAACAATTTGTCGATAAGATCTTCTTCAGGAATTCTGATATCATGTCTTACTAATTCCAGCTTCAGATGACCAAACCTTTCTATCATTTTACAAACTGACTCATTCTTAAGACAACCAAACATATCAAACTCTTTCCTAAGAAGTTTCTTTTTTACTTTTTACAATTTCAGTACTTCCTAGACATTTCTTTTCTAGCTTTGCCCAAAGATCTTTTGCATTTGAATAATCGATCAATGAAATTATGTCTTCTCGGACGGATTGAAATAACAATGCCACACACTTTTGTTCAGCTACAAACGAATCAATCTCCTCGGCTGCTCTTAAAGTTTCACCATTTTTGTTTCCATTGGCATAACCATTTTTCAGACTTTTCCAGCTGGGAAATGCGAATGCCATCAACCAGTCTTCAAACTTTCTTGACCACCGACTGTATTCCTTGATAGCCATTAACTTTGGAGGTTTATTGAACGTTCCGAATGCACTTTCTGATTCCCAAGCTTCCTTTTTCTTCTCTTTTGGCACATTCTCATTGTTGTTGCTAGATGAAGAATCATCGTTTCTGGAATCTCCAGCGAATGCGTACATGTCGCTAAACGGATTCAAGAATATGTCATCCATCTTGAGTGTACCTGCAAAATCAGTCAAACACTTAGAAAAATTTCCAAAATTTTTGAAAAATGTGACAGAAAATCGGATCTATCAGTGTAAGTGACAAATAAGCGGATCTGTAATGTCCTGATAAGCGGAAGTGTCAAGTGTCCAAATAAGCGAACCAAAAATGTACAAATAAGCGGACCAGATTATGTCTGTAAAAGCGGACCAGATATTGTTCGTTCAAGCGGACCAGATTATGTCTGTAAAAGCGGATCTACCTTGTACGTTCAAGAGGATCTACAAGATTCGTATAAGCGGACCTGATAAATGTCCAAATAAGCGGACCAGGTCAATGTCCGGATAAGCGGACCAGGTATTGTCCGTATGAGCGGACCTAACAGATATTGTCCGGATAAGAGGACCTAACAAGTAATTTCAAGCGGACCAAATGTGATTTTCGAGCGGATCTATCGATGTTCGTAAAAGCGGATCACACAAATTACCCAATTTTAACCATTTTTAAGCCAAATTTTAATCTGAAACTTTCAATGATTATTCTACACACAATTTCGATCACAATGATACGTGTAAAGTTCAATTTTGTCCACTAATTTGTTATAGATCTGAGATAAAAGTTTCTGACCGTGAAGCTGATCGAATTTTGTAACAATTGATTGAGTTTAACTTTGATTTAAGTTCTAATACATTCTAGGGTTTATTAAAAGTATAATCCGCACGTAATACTCGAAAATCAGACAATTTCACCCATAGAAACCACTTCAAATCAAAAAAATAAGAGAGAAAGTGAGTAGAAATGAGAAAATTCTGCAGATTCAAGCTGTAGTAGTATGAATTCCTCGTCCTGAGCTCTGATACCACTTGTTGGACCGTTCTACGACCTCAAAAAGTCAGTTAAGGATATTCATCTTCATGTATGAAGGCGGAATCAACACAAATGAAGTTACAACAGCTTTCCTATTCAATTTCTTCACTTTTATTGCTTTCTGATGTAAATTTGACAAAGTTCGGTTACACAAGCAATGATACAGGTCCGCTCCAACGTCCCATACACAAATGAACTGATCAGCTATATATAGTGTGATGTGGTCCGCTTATATGGACTGACATAAAAACGGACCTCCTAAGATGACATATAAACGGACCTATCAACATATGTTCATATATGCGGACCTATCAACATATGTTCATATATGCGGACCTATCAACATATGTTTACATATGCGGACCTATCAACATATGTTCACATATGCGGACCTATCAACATATAATCTAATTTTGACTATCTAAAACCTATGTTGACTTATCTTGACCTAAGACTTAACGTAGACGTAGTCAACAGACATTTCATGCACCAACAGACTCCCCCTTGGATGTTAACGAAGTCTTCAGTTCCTGAGTCTTCAGTCTTGGTCTTTTCTCCAACTCTCTATCTTCGCATCATAAGCATTCTTCACAGGTTTAGAATCACAACCTGATTCTAACTTCCATCTTCCCTTTGACTGTTGATCCAGACTCCCCCTTTCACAGACTCCCCCTCTCGATATGCTAGAATCTGAGATATCTGGTTCAAGCTTTGACAATTAGCTTCCTTGGGAATAATGAAATCCAAAACCTGTTACCCTGCACATCCTCTACCTCAACATAAGTTTCACAAATTTATAACAATTGAATTTAATAAACTTACTGGTAGACAACATTTATTCAACAAACATACTAGTTACATCAAGTTCAAATGAATGACCTTGATTAACTAACCACACAATCTTTCAAAACATTTTTATATAACATTCAAAGTTTTCAATATATTCTCCCAACCCTCTAGTTCATCAAGTTTAGCACTTGGAATTTTGAATATCAGCTCTTCAACATCAGTTGTCGAATTTTTTTTTCAAAAGATTTAAGCTAAAACACACTAAAATCTTTTTTGATTTTGAGTTTAAAGAAGTGCAGTAAAGAAATATATACAAACAATATTTTTGTGAGTTTGTGTAAGAGGATCATATCAGTTTATGAAACAAATCACTAGCACCGTTAAGCTTTAATCATTTTAAGTTCTAAACGATTCACTTAGATTGTCAGTATACTGGTCCACTTAAATTTTCACACAAAGTTCAACTGCTTCGAGATACGAATTTAATGTCTTAGATACTTAAACTTAATCGCGTGCCCCACCTCAGAATATACTCCCGTATCCAGATCCCAATATTCAGTCTTACAGGCAATTATAACACAAATGATATCTGTAAGGGGTTAATAATTTATGAAGAATCTTGAGAGCTCAGGTCAGAACTACCGTTCAGCAGAGAGATCATGACTCAACTTGTGGGTGTGTCCCCTTTAGAGGATCTTTTTTACAACAGCATTGCTAAGCAATTTTATTGTCTTATCATTTATGCTGAGGGTGATGCTATGTTTCAAGCATTTGCAGAAAGTATTATTCGAGGACTAGGTCAGAACTACCGTTCAGCAGAAGTCCCGGAATAATACCCCAGATATCACTGAGTATAAAAACCTAGTATATCAGAAAAAAGGAATCTTTCAAACAAGATTTCGGGGGTTACCCATATATCCGAGAGATGTTACCCACGATATAAGCAAGTTTGAAATTTAGGTTTATATCTCGTCACAATCTACTAAATGTGCAAAAACCTACTGACACATCATCAGTGAGACCGTTTATCACATTTGACATTTCATATCTTTAGCATGCTGTGATCATCTACTGATGTACTATCATCTACAATTGGTATCAGAGCCAGTTGTGAGCTAGTTTCCACGAATCAAAGCTGTTTACCTACACATTTTGAGTTTCTGATACTTCCGACGGACATAATGGATTGAAAACTTGTCACATAGTGTAAATCTGTTAGATATCAAACCCTTGAGAAGTTCAAGCTTAAAATCAGACTAAAAATGACCTAAAACTGTGCGTGAAGAGTGTCACACCCCCAAAATCCACCATGCGGAGTACCACCGCTTGGAGGCATGACGTGACCAGGATCGAGCCACCAATCATACTGAACAACGTACTTAAGTAAATAAAGACAACCCCAATACGATTGGTGACCAAAAGCTAGTTAACCAAGTTTTTAATTTGGACAGCGGAAGCATAAACGTAAAGTTCAAAACATAAGTTCGCAGTTCATAAGTTTAAAGTCCAACACATAGGTTTAATAAGTTCATAATGTTTTAAACATTAACTACTAGACATAACCGTCCGCACACCACAACGACTCCTTCGTCGTGCAAGCTCCAAGTGTTTAGCGACCTGTAAGGCATGTAACAACGAGTCAACAACAAAGTTGAGTGAATTCACAGTTGGTTGTTTAGTTATAGCATTCGTTTCGTAAATCATCTGTTCGTTTTGAAAAACCATGTATCGTATAAGTTTGCATCGCGGTCTTTCTGACATGTTTGCGAAGATTAGTGTTACTAGACCACGCGTATCGACTGCTACGAAAATGTAAGAGGTGCCCTAAGTCAATGTCTATCAGCATTGACCCTTTGCCCATAGTCCATTAGTACACAACCGTCCGACTGGCACGGTGTGAGGTTTGTTAAACCTAATAGCGCTATTAACTAATGACCCGCTCGCCATAGGCCTCGGCGATTAAGTCGATAATTGAGGGACTTAAAGTGATAGAGTTGATGGTCTTATGATCGTGTACGTAGGTTTTACGTACGTGCCCTTCAATCCGAGGACAGTAGTAAGTATGAGTGTACGTAGGTTTTACGTACGTGCCCTTCAATCCGAGGACTGTAAAAATAGTTTAATAGTAATGATAGTACAAGTAGTTATTCAATCCCATTCCCAACCCCTGGGAACCCCATGCCTTAGAAAGAGTGTGAACTCACCTCGGTTTGCTCGGTTAGGTTCTCAAATATAGTTAACAGTCAAGGTCGGTCAATCACGTCCTAATAAGGTACGGATAACAATCAGTTTCTCATGCATAACACGTATCCTACGTATGGTTTTTTTGCACATTACCTCGTCCACATAACAGGTACACACTTTAACAATTTATGCCCATATAAACCTCCCATCCATTCCCCACTCATAAACAAACATACTATATTGCACGTAACACACATAACATGTTAGATCATTCACCGATAGCATACTCGACATTTATACACGCAAGTCACAACTTATGTCAATTCAGCATTTATATTCGAAACCGGCTGTTTTCGGACATTTAGATAAAATACTTAACTTATTCCAAAAATTCCCAAATTTTTGCGGAACGTCCTAATCGACCCACAAATTATTGTGTAAAAATATCGGGGTCTAGTTCATTATCAGTAATTTATAGAAAATCGTTTACCGAACTGTGATCAGATTTGTTACATTCTGATCACAGTTTACGGAAAAATTCGTCAAAAATTCCTCGTAAGTCCGTTTATCGAAATTCCAGTTCGAGGGTCACAAATACATCCGTGAACATTTTTGATAAAAGTTTCAGGGGCTGGTTCGGTTCAGGTTTTAAGTTGTGATCGAAAACGCACAGCCCAATTTTCTGCAGTAAAAATCAGCCTTATCTGCTGTCACGAAAACAGATTTTTAAAATAGTAACCGACTTCAGAAAAATACGATTCCAGCGCCATTTTCTTCGTTTTTCGAAATGACACGATTTAGGCTTTTGAAATCCCGTTTTTCGAGTTTTTAAAGTCCGTTTACAGCCTGTTGAAGGCGGCTGGAAAAGTACATCAGCATGCTGTTTTGAAGTTTTACATGTTATCAAATCGTGTTACAAGTGTCCGATTAACGGGTTTAACAAGAAAACAACCTTTAAACATCAAGTATGATTTAACCAACCCTCAAACCCACAAGATTCCGCTTCATAATTCAGTCACAAGTAAACTTTCATGTAGCTTATATGTTCATAACACATGTTTCATATTTTCTAGTATCCTTGTAATTTAGTGATTTAAACAACTAAACATCTTACTACATATCATAATTTTCGAACAAGATGAAATCAAGTGTGAAGAAAACTTACTACTAGCTTATAGCTAGGGATGATTCTTGTGTGAAAGTGATGAGAAAAAGATGGTGAGAAAGGCTAGAACAATGCTCCTTTTATGGTTCTTCAAGATGCACCTTCCATGGATGAATACTAAGCTTTGAATGGACAATGTAATGAAGAAGATGATGATGTTTAAGGTGGTGATGGTGTGTTCAGTTTTGGGCAGCCGATCAAGAGGGAGAGAGAGTGAAATGGAGAGAAATCTTGGTGAAAGATATGAATGAATGATGGAGGATCTTTGGTGTCATACATATAATCTCCTCCTTATATTTTGTTCATCCATGCAAGTAATCAATCCATTAAATAAATCAAAGATAATCTTTGCAAGATATATGAAGTATGGTTAGATGGATATGTGGGGTCCCACTTGGGAACTAAAATCGTTGGGGAGGGGGGGGGGGGGTGTAAGTGAAAAATTGTGACTAAATTAGTAAATGTAAGTTAGGATGTAAGTAATGTGGTGGATTGATTTCTAGCGGGTGTTATGGCATACGGGGATCATGACTAGCCATAAAATAGTAAAATAATGTCCATGACAAAAATTTAGTGTTCCGGGTAATGTCCGGTTGTACGGTCGGATACTGTTCCGTTAAAGTGTTTAATTGTACCGTAAGGCGTCTTATTTATATATTTTTGTAACAAAATAAATTCCTAACACATAGGAAAATACACCGGACCATTTAGTGACTTTTCTGTATACTACCAGTATGTTAACATGCTCATGTAAGTATAGTTCAGTAATCAGAGAGCAGTTAAATATTTCAACACAGTCACCAAGCACTTAAATTATTATTAAATAAATTGTACGGAATACATGTAAATTGAGGGTTGTCACATTCTCCCCCTGTTAAGAGAATTTCGTCCCGAAATTTAGCGCGTGGTTACTGAGGAAGCTAGTTAAGTTGCATTGTTTTGCTGATTTTCCTGGGGTGTCACATCATCCCCCCGTTGATTTGGAATTTCGTCCCGAAATTCTGCAGTAGCTTCAGCCTTAGTAGTGGTTGCGTTTTTCTTAAACAGTTGGGGATACTTGAGTTTCATTTGGTCTTCTCGTTCCCAGGTATACTCTGGGCCACGACGAGCATTCCAACGAACTCGGACCAGAGGTATCCTGGTATGCTTGAGGATCTTAACATCTTGATCTGTAATCTCTACTGGTTCCTCGACGAATCGCAGCTGTTCGTTCATAGTGAGTTCCTTCAGAGGAACTATGAGGGTCTCATCTGACAGACACTTCTTCAGATTCGACACATGGAAAACATTGTGAACTCCGCTGAGTTCTTCAGGTAGATCCAACCTGTAGGCGACTTTGCCAATTTTCTCAATGACTTCGAATGGTCCGACATAACGCGGATTGAGTTTGCCTCGTTTGCCAAAGCGGACAACACCTTTCCAAGGTGAGACTTTGAGTAGCACTCAATCCCCAACCTGGAGCTCGAGTGGTTTTCTTCCCTTATCAGCATAGCTTTTCTGACGGTCACGAGCTGCCGCCATTCGCTGTCGTATCTGAGCAATTTTCTCGGTGGTATCTACCACAAGTTCTGGGCCAGTGATTTGGCTGTCACCAACTTCTGCCCAACAGAGAGGTGATCGGCATTTGCGTCCGTACAATGCCTCAAACGGAGCGGCTTGGATGCTGGTGTGGTAGCTGTTGTTGTACGAAAACTCCACTAGCGGGAGGTGCCTTTCCCAGCCATTACCGAAATCGATTACACATGCCCTAAGCATGTCTTCAAGGGTTTGGATGGTGCGTTCAGATTGCCCATCCGTCTGCGGGTGATAAGCGGTGCTCATATCTAAACGTGAGCCAAAGGACTTGTGCATTGCTTGCCACAGTTCAGAAGTAAAACATGCGTCACGATCAGATATAATAGAGGTTGGCACTCCGTGCTTCGATACCACTTCCTTTAGGTAAATGTCTGCAAGAGTAGAAAACTTATCCGTTTCTTTGATAGCCAGAATATGTGCAGACTTGGTTAGTCGATCTACGATCACCCAAATGGTATCGTTTCCGCGTTGAGATCTGGGCAGGCCGGTAACGAAATCCATGGAAATTTGCTCCCATTTCCATTTCGGGATCTCCAGTTATTGAAGTAGGCCTGATGGTTTCTGATATTCAGACTTGACTCTCGCACAAGTCAAGCACTTGCTGACGTAGGTTGCTATGTGGGCTCTCATGCCAGGCCACCAGTATGTGGTCTTTAAGTCATGGTACATCTTATCCGAACCAGGATGTACTGAATAACGAGAGTTATGTGCTTCATCCATCACAAGCTCGCATAAGTTGCCATAGAGTGGAACCCAAATACGCCCTGTTACATAGTAGGCGCCGTCTTCCTTTTGTTCTAGCCGTTGCCTCGATCCTCGTAGGGATTCAGCCCTGATGTTTTCTACTTTCAATGCTTCGAACTGAGCATCGCGAATCTGAGCGGGAAGGTTAGATTGGATGGTAAGCTGTAGAGCACGTACACGCCTAGGTATGGTATCCTTTCGACTGAGGGCGTCTGCCACCACATTGGCTTTGCCCGGATGGTACCTGATCGCGCATTCGTAATCGTTCAAGAGCTCAACCCATCGGCGTTGACGCATGTTTAACTCCTTTTGCTTGAAGATATGCTCGAGACTCCTGTGATCGGTGTAAATGGAGCACTTGGTACCGTACAGGTAACGTCTCCATATCTTAAGCGCGAATACAACTGCTCCCAGCTCCAGATCGTGAGTAGTGTAGTTTCTTTCGTGAACTTTAAGTTGGCGCGATGCGTAGGCAATGACCTTGTCACGTTGCATCAATACGCAACCAAGTCCTTGGATGGAAGCGTCGCAATAAACCACGAAATCATCGGTGCCTTCGGGCAATGAGAGGATAGGCGCGCTACAAAGTCTATCCTTTAGATGTTGAAATGAGGACTCTTGTGCATCACCCCAACGATAGATGACACCCTTCTGAGTTAGTGAAGTGAGAGGTTGCGCGATCTTGGAGAAGTCTTTGATAAACCTTCTGTAATATCCTGCCAAACCCAAGAATTGGCGGATTTCTTTTGGTGTGCGGGGTGCTGGCCAGTTCTTGATTGAGTCAACCTTGGATGGTTCAACATGAATCCCATCCTTGTTTACCACATGGCCTAGAAAGTGGACTTCGCGAAGCCAGAAGTCACATTTTGAAAACTTGGCATACAACTGCTCCTTTCGAAGAAGTTCCAACATAAGACGTAAATGCTGCTCGTGTTCCTCCTGACTCTTAGAATAGATCAGGATATCGTCAATGAACACAATAACGAACTTATCCAGGTAAGGCTTGCACACTCGGTTCATGAGATCCATGAAGACCGCTGGTGCATTCGTCAGCCCGAATGGCATAACCAGAAACTCGTAATGGCCGTAACGAGTTCTGAATGCTGTTTTGGAGACGTCCTCATCTCGGACCCTCAGCTGATGGTATCCCGATCTCAAGTCAATCTTGGAGTAATAGCTCGACCCTTGAAACTGGTCGAACAAGTCGTCAATACGTGGAAGTGGATAACGATTCTTCACAGTCACCTTGTTGAGTTCGCGGTAGTCAATACACATTCTGAAGGTACCATCTTTCTTCTTTACGAACAAGACTGGAGTTCCCCAGGGCGAAGAGCTAGGACGAATAAAACCCTTTTCCAAGAGTTCTTGTAGTTGTGTGGACAGTTCTTCGAGTTCTGATGGAGCTAGACGATATGGTGCTCGAGCTACTGGTGCTGCTCCAGGAGCTAGCTCGATTTGAAACTCAACTTGGCGATGAGGAGGAAGACCAGGTAATTCCTCGGGAAATACCTCAGGAAAATCGCGCACAATAGGAATGTCTTCAATTCTCTTCTCTTCCGTGGATGTGTCAGTGACGAGCGCTAGAATGGCAGTGTGGCCCTTTCGTAGACATTTCTGGGCCTTAAGGAAAGAGATGATGCCTTCGACAGCACTACTCTTGTCACCACGAATCACGAGAGGGTCTTCACCAGAACGAGGAATGCGGATGATTTTCTCCTTGCAGACAATCTCCGCTTGATACAGAGATAGCCAATCCATTCCAATAACGACGTCGAAACTACCCAGTGTGATAGGAATAAGATCGATAGAGAAAGTCTGACCAGCTAAGACGAGGTTACAACCTTTAACTACGTGTGTGGCTTCAAGACTTTTACCATTTGCTTGCTCTACCGCGTGTTTGGTGTTCAAAAGTGTTGGGGTACGTTTAAGCATTTGACTAACTTTTAGAGACACATAACTGGTATCGGCACCCGAATCAAATAAGACAATAACAAAGAAATCATCCAGAAGAAACTTACCCATCACAACGTTGGGATCGTTCCTTGCGTCACCTTGACCAATCACGAAAGCACGACCCCTTGCTCCATTACCATTGTTGTTACCCCCGTTGTTGCCTCCATTGTTATTCCCGTTTCCCTGGTTGTTGTTGTTGTTTTGATTCTGGTTAAGCTGGGGACAGTTCTTCTTAAAGTGGCCTTCAGCGCCACACTGAAAGCATCCTTTATTTCCCTGCTGTTGTTGCTGCTGGTGGTTCTGTGGGGCTTGTTGTTGTTGGTGATTCTGATTCGCAGGACGCGGGCTCTTGCAATCCCTAGCTTCATGACCCAACTTATGACATCTCTGACAACGACCTTTGTTTCACTAACCACTATGGTGTCTGTTACATTTGTTGCACTTTGGGTGGTTTCCTCGATACCCACCCTGTCCTTGATTACCGGAGGATTGCTGACCCGGACTCTGGTAGTCGTCAGTCCTTCGCTGCTGAGACTGACCCGAAGCAGAACCCTTACTGGAGTTTCCATCCCATTTTCGCTTGTTGTCGGTAGGTGCATCAGAAGTAGCTGTGGCACTGATACGTTTGGGTAGCCTGTTTTGCTCCACCGCCTGGTCGGTGAGACGATGAGCCAACTTGATAATTTGCTGAATTGTACCCAGGTTGGCTGAAGTTACGTGACTTTGAATCTCTGGTACAAGGCCATTGAGGTACAGCTCGATTCGTTTGATGGGAGGGTCCACCATAGTTGGACACAGGATGGCCAGTTCGTTTGACCTCTTAGTATACGCTTCAATCTCAGACCCCGTCATCTTTAGATGGTAAAATTCCACTTCTAGCTTGTGGATATCATCCCGACTACAGTACTCCTCCTTGATCAGCTCTTTAAAACCATTCCAGGGTGTGGCATTAGCAACTGCCAGTCCTAGTAGTTGAACCTGCGCCTTCCACCAGGTTAACGCAGCTCCTTCAAGTGTTCCGGTAGCATATTTCACCCTACGGTCTTCGGGGCATTCGCACATTTCGAAAACTGACTCAAGCTTTTCAAACCAGTGAAGAAGGCCCACTGCTCCTTCGGTGCCACTGAAAGTGGTAGGTCGGCAGTCCATGAACGTCTTGAACGTGCACACAGGAGGCTGAGCATGTTGACCTGTTGCGCGAGAATAAAAGACAAAGTTAAGCACGAGGGTTGGTTTGCGAAGGTAGGATCTAAACATCCTAAGGTGGGTTGATATGGCAGGTTATACCTCCTGCAGGAACAGCTGCGAGTGCCTCAGCAACTCGTTCGTTGATCAAAGCCGTCAGCTGGGCTTGAGTTAGGTTCAAACGTCCACCCATGATCTTCACAACGAAATAATGTTGGTGAGAAAAGTGTCGCGAAAGTGCGTAAGTGTGGGACGATAGTAGAGAGTAAGTACGCAAGGTTCAAATAGCAATTACCACATTATCTAATGCACAGTGAGAACTATCTAACCGACAATATAACATAAATCATACCACTTATGGTGTCGAGTCTTGCACGTGGAGCGAAGCGTCGTTGTGGATCGTTGAGCACTGTACAGGTTATAGTCTGGTTTCATCAAAAAGCTTTTCCCTTTTTAAAACCAAGTTCACTATAACCAATGGCTCTGATACCAATCTGTCACACCCCCAAAATCCACCATGCGGAGTACCACCGCTTGGAGGCATGACGTGACCAGGATCGAGCCACCAATCATACTGAACAACGTACTTAAGTAAATAAAGACAACCCCAATACGATTGGTGACCAAAAGCTAGTTAACCAAGTTTTTAATTTGGACAGCGGAAGCATAAACGTAAAGTTCAAAACATAAGTTCGCAGTTCATAAGTTTAAAGTCCAACACATAGGTTTAATAAGTTCATAATGTTTTAAACGTTAACTACTGGACATAACCGTCCGCACACCACAACGACTCCTTCCTCGTGCAAGCTCCAAGTGTTTAGCGACCTGTAAGGCATGTAACAACGAGTCAACAACAAAGTTGAGTGAATTCACAGTTGGTTGTTTAGTTATAGCATTCGTTTCGTAAATCATCTGTTCGTTTTGAAAAACCATGTATCGTATAAGTTTGCATCGCGGACTTTCTGACATGTTTGCGAAGATTAGTGTTACTAGACCACGCGTATCGACTGCTACGAAAATGTAAGAGGTGCCCTAAGTCAATGTCTATCAGCATTGACCCTTTGCCCATAGTCCATTAGTACACGCCCGTCCGACTGGCACGGTGTGAGGTTTGTTAAACCTAATAGCGCTATTAACTAATGACCCGCTCGCCATAGGCCTCGGCGATTAAGTCGATAACTGAGGGACTTAAAGTGATAGAGTTGATGGTCTTATGATCGTGTACGTAGGTTTTACGTACGTGCCCTTCAATCCGAGGACAGTAGTAAGTATGAGTGTACGTAGGTTTTACGTACGTGCCCTTCAATCCGAGGACAGTAAAAATAGTTTAATAGTAATGATAGTACAAGTAGTTATTCAATCCCATTCCCAACCCCTGGGAACCCCATGCCTTAGAAAGAGTGTGAACTCACCTCGGTTTGCTCGGTTAGGTTCTCAAATATAGTTAACAGTCAAGGTCGGTCAATCACGTCCTAATAAGGTACGGATAACAATCAGTTTCTCATGCATAACACGTATCCTACGTATGGTTTATTTGCACATTACCTCGTCCACATAACAGGTACACACTTTAACAATTTATGCCCATATAAACCTCCCATCCATTCCCCACTCATAAACAAACATACTATATTGCACGTAACACACATAACATGTTAGATCATTCACCGATAGCATACTCAACATTTATACACGCAAGTCACAACTTATGTCAATTCAGCATTTATATTCGAAATCGGCTGTTTTCGGACATTTAGATAAAATACTTAACTTATTCAAAAAATTCCCAAATTTTTGCGGAACGTCCTAATCGACCCACAAATTATTGTGTAAAAATATCGGGGTCTAGTTCATTATCAGTAATTTATAGAAAATCGTTTACCGAACTGTGATCAGATTTGTTACATTCTGATCACAGTTTACGGAAAAATTCGTCAAAAATTCCTCGTAAGTCCGTTTATCGAAATTCCCAGTTCGAGGGTCACAAATACATCCGTGACCATTTTTGATAAAAGTTTCAGGGGCTGGTTCGGTTCAGGTTTTAAGTTGTGATCGAAAACGCACAGCCCGATTTTCTGCAGTAAAAATCAGCCTTAGCTGCTGTCACGAAAATAGATTTTTAAAATAGTAACCGTCTTCAGAAAAATACGATTCCAGTGCCATTTTCTTCGTTTTTCGAAATGACACGATTTAGGCTTTTGAAATTCCATTTTTCGAGTTTTTAAAGTCCATTTACAGCCTGTTGAAGGCGGCTGGAAAAGTACATCAGCATGCTGTTTTGAAGTTTTACATGTTATCAAATCGTGTTACAAGTGTCCGATTAACGGGTTTAACAAGAAAACAACCTTTAAACATCAAGTATGATTTAACCAACCCTCAAACCCACAAGATTCCGCTTCATAATTCAGTCACAAGTAAACTTTCATGTAGCTTATATGTTCATAACACATGTTTCATATTTTCTAGTATCCTTGTAATTTAGTGATTTAAACAACTAAACATCTTACTACATATCATAATTTTCGAACAAGATGAAATCAAGTGTGAAGAAAACTTACTACTAGCTTATAGCTAGGGATGATTCTTGTGTGAAAGTGATGAGAAAAAGATGGTGAGAAAGGCTAGAACAATGCTCCTTTGATGGTTCTTCAAGATGCACCTTCCATGGATGAATACTAAGCTTTGAATGGACAATGTAATGAAGAAGATGATGATGTTTAAGGTGGTGATGGTGTGTTCGGTTTTGGGCAGCCGATCAAGAGGGAGAGAGAGTGAAATGGAGAGAAATCTTGGTGAAAGATATGAATGAATGATGGAGGATCTTTGGTGTCATACATATAATCTCCTCCTTATATTTTGTTCATCCATGCAAGTAATCAATCCATTAAATAAATCAAAGATAATCTTTGCAAGATATATGAAGTATGGTTAGATGGATATGTGGGGTCCCACTTGGGAACTAAAATCGTTGGGGGGGGGGGGGGTGTAAGTGAAAAATTGTGACTAAATTAGTAAATGTAAGTTAGGATGTAAGTAATGTGGTGGATTGATTTCTAGCGGGTGTTATGGCATACGGGGATCATGACTAGCCATAAAATAGTAAAATAATGTCCATGACAAAAATTTAGTGTTCCGGGTAATGTCCGGTTGTACGGTCGGATACTGTTCCGTTAAAGTGTTTAATTGTACCGTAAGGCGTCTTATTTATATATTTTTGTAACGAAATAAATTCCTAACACATAGGAAAATACACCGGACCATTTAGTGACTTTTCTGTATACTACCAGTATGTTAACATGCTCATGTAAGTATAGTTCAGTAATCAGAGAGCAGTTAAATATTTCAACACAGTCACCAAGCACTTAAATTATTATTAAATAAATTGTATGGAATACATGTAAATTGAGGGTTGTCACAAAGAGGATCCGCTTTTATGTCACTATAGAGGTCCGCTTATAAGGTCATATTTGTAGTAGGTCCGCTTATAAGGTCATATTTGTAGTAGGTCCGCTCTAGAGGTCCGCTTATAAGGTCATATTTGTAGTAGGTCCGTTCTAGAGGTCCGTTCAAGAGGTCCCCTCAAGAAGTTCGCTTATTAGGTAATGTTTGTTGTGGATCCGCTTTAGAGGTCAGCTCAAGAGGTCCGCTCAAGAGGTTCACTTATTAGGTCCGCTTGTAGTTACATATAGTTGAGGTCCGCTTTTGAGGTTCGCTTATTGTGACTTTATATAGGTTCGCTTATGTGATTCGCCTATGTGGTTCGCTTGTGTGGTTCACTCTTGTGGTTCGCTCTTGTGACTTAGGTGCGCTTATTAGGTCTTAGGCAGTTCCGCTTATACATACACTTAGAGTATAGGTTCGCTTATTTGACCTGTTAGTGTGTGAAATTCATACTTTGAGCATTTAAGTCTGTTTTTTACGTGATCAAGTGTTGGAAGTTCACTTTGTGTTAAAAGTTTTTGATAAAACAACATGTTAATCAAAAAGTTAAACATTTTTGGAAATTTTGTCACTAAAATGGAAAACCAAGAGTTTTATAACTTCTTCTCGGGCAGTGGTATGGTAGCAGGACAAACCTCGAGTAGTGTTATGCAAAACGTCAACATGGAGAACGAATTGGGAACGATGCAAAAGCCCCCTAAACTCATGAACATCGATGAATATTCGAGTTGGGTAGGAAGATTTAAAAATTGGGTTCAAGCTAACCATTTTGAGAGCTGGTTGAAGATTGATACAAAATATGTACCTCCTGTAGATGGTATGGGTCATGCGAAAGTGATTGGAAGTTTGACCCAAACGGAACAAGCAGACTTTAAGGCTGAAAAGAAAATGATGAGCATCCTTCAACAAGCAATTAAGGAGGATATTTTGGTATTGTTACAGCACGAAGATAATTCAAAATCCATTTGGGATAAATTGTTGTTAAAGTTTGAAGGAAGTGGAGAGATGATGAAAAGCAAGAAGGCATTGATAAACAAGCAGTTTGACATTTTCACGGGAATGAAAGGGGAAACCACAAAGCAATTGATAGAACGATATTGCCATTTGGTTTTGGAGATGGGAAGATTGAAGATAACCAAGACAAATGAAGAGTGGATCGACAAATTAGCAGACGCATTACCTTATGATAAGTGGGGAACATATCTGATGGTGTTAAAGAACAATACAAGTTTTGCTAGTATGAATCTGAGTGGTTTCATTGAGAAAATTGAAGCACATGAATTGGAACTAACAAAGATTAAACAAATGAATTCAGCAAATGTGCAGCAAGACATATCTCTGTATTACAAAGGAAGTATTCCTGTAGCAATAAATCAAAGTCCAAAGATACAGACGGGTTTTAGTGCTGATACAAATTCGAGTGGTTCCACAAACACTCCACAATCAAACAAGCCTTCACCATTTGTGAACTATGATCCAAACTTCAAAGCTCAAGAGCAGTCTTCACCTCAAAGCTCTACAAGTTCAAATAATCAGGCTTATGTTTCTGGGGTGCAGTGCAACATCGCGGTGAATATTCAGAATGGAAATGAAATTACTGAAACTGCCGCGAGACAACACATTGCGGTACTTGCTTCCGTTCTAGAGGCTTATGAAGGCTTAGTGGCGGGTAGGATTGGTAATCCTGATATGACAAAAGAGGATTACGACCAGATCGACCCGGAAGAGCTTGAATTGATTGACATAAAATGGGGCATGGCAAGTTTGGTTAGAAGGGCACAACGCTTCATGGAAATTACAGGCCGAAACAGTCTATCAGGCCCCGATCAAAAGTTAGGGTTCGACAAATCGAAAGTTACGTGTTTCAAGTGTAAAGAACGTGGTCATTTCAAGAGAGAATGCCCGAACCGTGAAGTAAACAATCATCAAAACCCGTTCACCAACGACTACTACAAGCAAGCGATCTATCACCGAACAAATCAACAACCAACAGTTCAAAGAGCACAAATTGAGCATAAACCGGAAAAAGCGCTGATCGTGAATCAAGACGATGAAAAGGTAGCTGCAGGATTCAGCTGGGATAAGTATATCCCCGGTAGCGATGGACAGGCCATGATGGCTGAAGTTGTTGAAATATCAGTGTCTGAACCAGAAATAGTGGCTGAAGAGGTTTCTGTGGGTGTTGAAGAGGTTTCTGCTGATAATGCGATCGATATTGAAGAATTAACTGCTGAAGTGTATTATTATCAGTCTGAACAAAAGGTTTTGGGAAGCTTAATGAAATCTGTATTACCTTCTAACATTTCTGAATCTTTTGCAGGATATTTTGAAGAACCTAGAACCGGATCATGTCCGAAGTTTGAAGAGAAGAAAGAAGTCGTTGAAGAATTGATAGATGTGTCGAAAGAGTTGACTGAAGAGACTTTGAAAGATATAGCTGACAAATCTCTCATGGCGAAGATAAGAGAGGTAGATTCAGAACTCAAGAAGTCAGAGTCTGTCAGTACTGTGTCAGTCCAACAGAAGTCTGATCAGAAATCTGGAGTTCAGGAAGTCAAAGTGTCTGAGTCTGAATTTGAAAATGTCGGTAAACAAGATGTGAAAACTGTGTGTCATGAACAGGTTGTTGAGAAAGTTGTTTCAATTCCTGAAACACCATGCCAGAAGTGTTTAAAACCGTGCATGGAGTGTCTTGAGAAAGACACTAAGTATCAGGAAATGAAACATCATGCAGACATGCTAAAATTTGATCTGAGCGAAGTAAAAGAAACATATGACAAATTGGCTAACTCTATCAAAATGATTCAAGATGAAAGTCTTGAAAATGATAAAGCCACAAAATTGTTGAAATCAACTGTTATGGATAAACAAAAAGAAATCAATTTTCATCTGGACACCATTGCTTCATTAAAAAAGGAATTGGAGTTAACAAGAATTGAAAATGAAAGAATTGATAAAAAGTTGATGAGTTATGTTGCATCTTCATATGTGATTGAACAGATTGTCCCGAAACAGCCTGATGAAACACAGTCTTTAAGAACGTTCCACCCCCAATGTGGAATCATTACACACAGATATATCCAGATGGGGTGGAAGATGCTTTGAATCTCAAATTTAGATCAATTGAGGATGATTTGCCTGAAAGCATCGATGTTACATTCTCTGCATCCGACACCGACAATGAATCACAGGTTATCAAAACCGTTGTCGATCAGGTGTTAGATGAAGAGATTGATAACTCTGAGAAGTCCCAATCTGAGAAAGGTGTTACAGATTCTGAAGATGAGGGTAATTTCTTGGAACGGTTCATACCGAAATCGGAGAAGAGTGCGAATGATGATCCGATTATGGTAGTATATACTATGATTGGAACAGACAAACTTTATTCCGATTTCGAGTATCCTCTTCAGAATGTGAAAATTGAGAATGTTGAGAAAGTTTTTAGGTTGATTGAAATGAACATTGATGAGGTTAATAACAAAGAATTCTTTTCAAAACCTAAAAAATCGTTTGTTACATTACATCCTACCAGCTTGGGAAAGAAAGAATGGGAGGGTAAGGGTAATAACAAGAAAAACAATTTTAGGAACAAAGGAATTGGTTTTGAGAAGAAGATGGGTAAGCAGGTGTTTAAACCAAAAGATAAAATCAATGATATCTTTGTTGGTGGTCCAAGTGTGAACGATGAGAAGAACTACATTTTTAGTCAAAAGGCCATTGACGATTTCAATGCAGCAAAGAAACTGAAAGAAGAATTAGTCAAATCAATTTTTGTTGAATATGATAAAAGAGTGTGTTATCGCTGCAATGAAATCGGACACATGGCAAAACAATGCAAGAAAGTTTTCGAAAAACCCGTCATTAAACCTGTTGTTCAAAAACCTCGACCTAAGTCACCAGATGACAAAAATGGTAAAAAACCAATGGTTTCACCAATTCGCATCTTGAAGAGGGGTGAATCGTTGAAGTCGGAAGATAAGCTGAAATCGACATTCGAGATTAGCGAATCTTCAAAGTCTCAAAAGACTTCAAAGATTTATCCAAAAACAAAAATTTTTGAAAATCAATCATGGGTTGCAAAGTCGAAACCATCAGTCGAGGAGAAAAGGATGAAAAACATTTTGACGAATGAAACAAAAGTTTTTGAAACTCAATCATGGGTGGTTAAACCAAAACAATCAGTTGAGGTGAAGAAAATGGAGAATGAGTTAAAGTTTGAATCAAAAGCTTTTAATCCAAAAGTTTTAAATATTTTTGGAAAAATGGTTGACAGAAAAGTCAAAGGGGCAAAGGAATTTTATGCATCAAAAGTGGGTGCTAATGATAAACAAGAATTTGAATTTGAACTTGATAGATTTCTTGCAGAATTTCCCCCGATAAAAAATGAAGTAAAACCAAAAGCTAAAACTGATGTTCCAAATGTCATGTTTACTTTTCCAAAGATTGATGAGAAATGTGATGTAGAGTTTGGAAGTGTCTCAACAGTTAAAAAACCATGGGTCTCATTGTTTGAATAAATTGATGTGATGTTTGTAGGGGCTGCCCAAGTCGATTCTGTCAAAATGGATTATGGATAGTGGCGCTTCAAGGCATATGACTGGGACGCTTGCTCTGCTTTATGATGTCAAATCTGTAAATGGAAGCTATGTTGGATTTGCTGGGAACCAAGGTGGAAGGATCGTTGGTCAAGGAACGCTGTCAAATGGCGTAATTTCGTTCGACGAAGTGAACTACATCGTGGAGTTAACAAACAATTTACTCAGTATTTCACAAATCTGTGATAAAGAGTTTAGTGTACACTTTACTAAAACTGAATGTGTTGTGTTGAAACCAGGGTTTAAAATCCCTGATGAGATGGTGTTGTTGCGCGCTCCGCGTGAGAATGATCTTTATTATCTAGATATGAATGTCGCAATGCCAACATCTCACCAAAAACAGTGTTTTGTGTCTAAAACTAAAGCGACAGAAAAGGATTCGATAATGTGGCATCGAAAGATGGGCCACATTCATGTTCGCAAAATGAACTTTTTGGTACACAATGACTTAGTTGAGGGTGTTAATCTAAAGAATTTTCACTTGAATGATGATTGTATAGCGTGTAAGAAAGGAAAGCAGACTCGGAAGTCACACAATTTGAAAATCATGAACTCGATCAGGTTACCTCTTGAGAGATTGCACATGGATCTCTTCGGACCTGTCAACGTAAAGAGCATCAGTGGAGACTTATATTGCTTGGTGGTGACTGATGACTTTACGAGATTTTCTTGGGTTGTGTGCTTGGAACGAAAAGATCAAACTTTTGAGTCTTTGATGGTGCTTTTCAAGAAGATGGAAACGGTGTATAAACTGCCAATCCGGAGGATTCGAAGTGACAATGGAACGGAATTTAAGAACAATAAGATGTACGAGTACTGCAACGAGAAGGGAATTCTTCATGAATTCAGTGCGCCGTACACACCACAGCAGAATGGCGTAGCTGAACGAAAGAATCGGACCCTGATTGAGACAGCCTGTACAATGTTAGCCGATTCCAAGCTACAAATTTTTTTTCTGGAGTGAAGCAGTATCAGCAGCTTGTTACACATTGAATAGAGTTCTCACTGTCAAGAAGTATAAAAAGACTTGTTTTGAGCTGTTGCATCGTTATAAGCCGAATCTTGAGTTTTTGGAGCCATTTGGGTCCTTGCACGTTTATTGATGAAAATGGTAAATTTGGCGCAAAAGCTAATGAGGGTTTCTTTGTGGGATACGCAAGCCCTTTGAAAAGAGTGTTCGTACCATGTCTGAGTAAGGTGATTCAAGTTCAACACGTGGATTGTCAGAAGCACACTTCATCACCACAACTTCCCGGACAAAGATTCCTGTTTGACTACGATAAGCTCTGGGAGTCGTTTCATTTGCCGGTTTGAGCCGAGTGAGGAGGAACTAGCTCTTATGTATCTGTATCAGCAAACTGTGTCAGAGGAGCAAGTATCTAGACCGCTAGAAGTTTCTCAACCCACCGTGGGTACTCACGATGATGAAGCAGGACCAAGTGGAACAGCTCACGAACGACCAGAGGAACAAGTTCCATCGTTTGATGAATCTGATGACTCAGAAGTGGAACCCGCTCCGACATTTGACGAGGATCCAACGGAAGCTGAGGATCAAACCGTTGATCTTGACATATCAAGCTTGGAATCGGAAGTAAATGTGCCTGACAATGTTATGCCACGAACATTGTCTTATCATCCCTCAGAACAGATTATTGGCGACCTACAAAGTGGTGTTAAAACCCGACATCAAATAGATCAAGCTCTTACATGTTTCTATTCATCTATTGCTGATATGCAGAAAGAAGTCTCATTAAAATGTTTTATTTCGCAGATAGAGCCCATAACCTACAAAGAGGCATTGACTGAAGATAGCTGGGTGAATGCAATGCAGGAGGAGCTGCAACAGTTCGAGAAACTGGGCGTCTGGAGACTTGTCGATCTGCCTGAGAATCAAAAGTTGATTAAAAAAAAGTGGGTTTTTAAATGCAAAAGAGACGATAGAGGAGTCGTGGTTCGGAACAAAGCACGATTAGTGGTGCAAGGTTTCAGTCAACAAGAAGGAATTGATTATGATGAGGTGTATGCGCCGGTTGCTCGACTGGAAGCTATTAGGATTTTTCTAGCATTTGCATCATGGAAAAACTTTAACGTGTACCAGTTGAATGTTAAATCTGCCTTTCTGTACGGAACGATTAAAGAAGAGGTGTATGTGGGACAACCGCCGGGGTTCACAGACCCACTGCATAAAAACAAGGTGTTTCTACTGGATAAAGCGCTGTATGGACTTCACCAGGCCCCGAGAGCCTGGTACGAGACGCTTTCAACATACTTGCTGGACAACGGGTTCACAAGAGGGACAATAGATAGCACTTTGTTCACCAAGGAAGAGGCAGGTCACCTGTTGATTGTGCAGATGACGATATTATTTTTGGTTCGACCAACAACGACTTGTGTAAAGAATTTGAGTTGGTGATGAAAAAGAAATTCGAAATGAGTTCGATGGGGGAGATGAAGTTCTTCCTCGGGCTGTAGTTGGAACAAATGCCCGATGGAATCTTCATTCACCAAACGAAGTATGTGAAGGACGTGCTTGACAAGTTTGACATGACAGATTGCAGTCCTGCATCCACCCCCCTTGCACAAAATCATGGAATTTGTCCAGACGAGAATGGTGTGAAGATGGACGAGACATTGTACCGTTCCATCATTGGCTCTTTAATGTATCTCACGGCTTCCCGTCCAGACATCATGTACCCGACGTGTATCTGCGCCAGATATCAGTCTAATCCAAAGCAGTCACACCTGACCATTGTGAAACGTATCCTACAGTATTTGAAAGGCTGCCCAAGCATCGGCTTGTGGTATCCTAGATCGGGTGACTTTACTTTATCTGATTTTGGAAGCTGCAAGCAAAACGCAAAGTCCACCACTGCGGGGTGTCAGTTCTTCAGAACTCGACTTGTTACCTGGCAGTGTAAGAAACAAACCGCAGTAGCGCTTTCTACTTGTGAGGCTGAATACGTTTCAGCCTCCAGCTGTTGTTCGCAGATCCTTTGGATCCAACAGCAAATGCGAGACTTCGGTTTGCAGTTCTTAGATACTCTAATTTATGTGGACAATGAAGCAGCTATTAATATCACTAAGAATCCGGTTCACCATTCAAAAACAAAACATATTGAGATCCGTCACCACTTTATCCGTGATTGTCATGAGAAAAAGTTAATTCGGATTGAACACGTGCATACCGATGATCAGAAAGTGGATTTCTATACTAAACTATTTGACAAAAAGAGATTTTATTATCTTTTAAAATTGAACGGGATGAAAAATCTGCAATCTGGGAGGGTTATTGAATGTGAAGCCGAATTGGGCGGCGAACTGACGTGAACTTTTGTTGTGTTGTCAATTTTGTTTTTACAGTTTATTTTCTGCTTTTTGATAAAAACAAAAACACAAAAATATGTTTTAGTTTTAGGGGGAGAAATTTGCAGAAAAATACAAAAACATGATAAAATTAGAAAAACCAAAAACATTTGAAAAAGTAAAAAAAAGAGTTGTGTAGAATAGGGGAAATGATAGTACATCAGCTAGACGGACACAGTACGCTAAAGAATTGTAATGTATAAAATGCAATTAAGCAGTCTCGCTAAAGATGTGCCGATAGGTTTTCACAAAATCAGTAGATCAGTTTGGGATATAAACATAAAATTTTACTTGCGTCTACGTGGGGAACACCTCCAGGATATATAGGTAACCCCTGAAATCCTGTTTGAAGGGTCCCATATTCTGAGATACTAGGTCTTTATGCTTAGTGATATCTGGGGTAATATCCCGGGACTTCTGATTTTGCGGAAGCAATGGCCTAGTCCCCGGAGAATACTTTACGCTGCTTTGAAATATAAGCCTACCCTCAGCATAAAAAATGATAACACATTGCAAAATGGTTAATCATGTGCTGTTGAAAAGAAGATCCCCAAAGGGGACCCACCAAAAGTCGAAGCCGTCATCTCTCTGCGTATCGAAAGATCGACCTGAGCTCTCACGGCCCTCGCATATAACCCCTTACAGATATCATCTAGGTATACTCACCTGTAAGACTGAATACTGGGGTCTGGATACGGGAGTATATACTGAGGTGGGACACATGTAGATGTTTAAGTCCTAAAACACTAATTCTGTATACCGAGCAGATTGAAAGTTTTGTGAGAATTTAAGAGGATCAGTATATAGGCAATCTACGTGAATTGTTTAATGCTTAAAATGATATAACAGCTTAACGGTGCTTGTGTCTTGTCGGCAGCTGATATGATCCTCTAACACACTCACAAAAAGATTGTGTGTACAATTTTCAGTTTATTCAGTTAAAAAATCCAAAAAGATTTTAGTTTTCTCAGTTTATTTTCGACAACTGACATTGGGAATCGGAAGATCAAAGCCTAAGTGCAAAACATGTCAGTGTTTGATGAGGGATGGGTAAGCTGGATATTGCTATACAGTGATTGGTATATTGTTTGAAAGTTAAAATGTGTTTGAAACGTTGAAATGTTCAAAAGTTCATTCATTTGAACTGTTTTCAGAGAGAAACGTCTGCAAACTTCATATATCTGATCATCCAAGGCCATTAATTTGGACTTGGCGAGTCAAACAGTTGACCAAGGTCATTGACTTGGACAGCTGGGTGCAACTGTGTTTAATCTGAAAAAAAAATAAAAAAAAATTGAATTTTTTTGGAAAAGTTCATCACAGGTTCGCTTATTTGTCAACATTTCATAAAGGTCCGCTCATATGTCATTTGTCATAAAAACGGATCTCCTTCACATATATAAACCGGGGTCCGCTTTTATGTCACTTATACCCTTTCACTTATTAGTCATTCTCTCACCGCCGATTTGAAGCGGATCTCATATACGACCATATTCAGGCGTTGTGCTGCCCGATTTTCACCAGATCTTGTTAATTTCTTAGTTTTTCAATCATGGGCAAGGGTTTTAGAGTTGTCATATACGACCATATTCAGGCGTATGTGTTGATTGTTTTGAATCTGTTGTTTATTGATGCTTGTCGATGTCCGGATGTTTCAATCTCAGATCTAGGGTTTTAGAGTTGTCAAAATTAAAATAAAAATATACCCCAAGTCTCGGAATTATTAGTATTAACTTGATTACATTTTCAATTTTGAGATGTGATTAGTTTTGAATAATTGATGATAGATCCACTCATTCGAACATGTTCAGGTCCGCTCATTTGCACATATACAGGTCTGCTTTTAGTGAACATGTACAGGTCCGCTCATGTGAACATATACAGGTCCGCTCATGTGAACATGTACAGGTCCACTCATGTAAACATGTACAGGTCCGCTCATGTGAACATGATTAGGTCCGTTTTTGTTAACCTGTATAGGTCCGTTTGTGTGTACATTAAGCTGGTTCACTCTTATGAACATAATGTGATTCGCTTTTATGAACATGTTACACAAGTTTGATGTTTGAAAATTTTTCTTAGTATCTGATTGTGTGTATATGTTTGATATGCAGGCTTCTCATGTTATATTTGATCCTATTCACAACAGCTGTTGTGATTTGAATATTGAGAAAAATCCAGAACTGGAGAGTTTCAGGAGCATTTTGGAGTTTATAGGTCGTATACCCATCCTGAAGGCATTGACTGAACAAAGGCCTCTATACAAATCTCACATCAAGCGTTTCTGGAGCAATGCAAGTTATGACGATCAAAGCAAAGAGATTTCATCAGTTGTTGAAGTTCATGGCAAGTTAGAAAAGATTTTAGTCACAGAAGCACTGATTCGTGAAGTCATTAACTATCCTGACGAGCCCAATTATCCAACGAGATTTCCAGAAAGAATGGTGAAAGGGTGTATGTTGAGAATGGGATATACTGGAGCTTTAAACGCCGGAAAATATTTAAAGTCAAAGTTTCAGAAATCTTACAAGTTTTTTATTCACTGTGTACTGATTTCATTAAGTCATGCTAAAGGAGGATTTGATACAATGCGCGATTACCAAATGAATATGATTACAGCATTGGTGTTGAACAAAAAGTATAATTTCTCACATATAATATTCCACTATATGGCTGAGAATAGCAAGTCAGATCTCAAGACCTGGATGTATCCAAGATTTGTACGGATGTTGATTGACCATGTGTATCCAGAAATTGATCGAGATATCAAAGATGATTTGTTGATACAATCTCACATGACCAATAATACACTGAAGCAGCTTGTGAAATATCATCAGAATCATCCAGAGCCAACACTTGTTGTTGAGCATTTTGGTTTTATTAAAGATGTTAAATATGTTGATCCAGATCCAGTTAATCATCAGAACTGGAGAAATGAAGAGGAAATGAAAGAAGCTAGATATGCTGACGAGCTGAAAATTCTCAAAGATTTCAAAACTATTAAGAATTAGTGGTATGTGAAAGAAACTGGAAGAAGACGTAGAATGGCAACTCCTATTATTCGAGAAGGTGAAGGATCTTCTTCGCAACCTAAGAAGAAACAAAAGAAAGTTGCTCAAACATCTTTGATTGATGAACCTGAAGAAGATGTACAAGTTGCAACTGCTGAAGATGATCCATTTAATGTTGAAGAAAATTTGTTGTTTGATACTGAAGTTTTAGAAACAGGACCTTCTGTTGAGGTGGAAGCTGAGCAGATAGAAAATGTTGAAGCTCAGAAAGGCAAAGGAAAGGAAATTGATGATATTGAGGGTGTCGATGTGGATAAAGATACAACAAGTTCCTCAAGTTCTTCAGATGAAGAGGTTGTAGATGAAATTGAACGTCAAAAAAGAATTCAAGAGGAGGTAGAAAAAGAAAAGTTGTTAAGAAAGAGAAAGAGACAAGAAAAGAACGATGATGATGTTTACAGTCCTTCTACAGAGCATGTCTCTCAATCACAATCTCCTAAAAGAGGCAAAAAGAAAGCTGGTACGAGAAAGAAAGTAGTTTCTCCAAAAGCTCGCAAAGGCACTCCAAAGATCAAAATTCCGAAGATCGTGTTAAAGAAGAAACAAACAAAAGAAAGCAAAAGACCATCTACTCCACCACATGAACCAATACCACCACAATCATCAATCCAATCTCCACCCCGACAATCTACACCATCACAACCATCCTCTCCACCAAAACAACCAACTCCACCAAGACAACCATCACCATTACATCTCTCACCATCTCCACAACAAACTTTATTCACATCACAAGAACTTTTTCAAACACCACCTCGTACACAAATACAAATAACACCTGGTTCTTCTAGCAAAGGTCTTCATATTCCTTATGACAATCTTGATGATATTGGTGTTGGAGGTTTTGGGTTTATAAACGATGAACAAGTGAAAAAGTTGGAGAAGAAAATGAATGAAGTGTTGAATGATAACAAGAGATTAGTTGCTGAGAATAAAAAGGTTTCTGATCGTGAACGAATTCTTGAAATGCGAGTAGAAAAGTTGGAAGTTGATAACAAAGAATTGATGAAGAAAGTTGACAGTGATCAATCAGATATAGATATTTTAAAAGTAAGAATTATAGAGTTAGAAGAAGAAAGTATTCGTCGTGATGAACAAAATAAAGAACTGCGAGCAATAAAGGCGAGAAATGAACACGAGAATTATATGTTGAAAAGGGTATTAGAAAGTGTAGTTGGTATGCCTTTAGAGCAAAGATTTGAAGAACTGCAATTTGAAGAGCTTAAAGCAGAACGTCAGGCAGAGAAAGATAAAGGTAAGGGTGTTGAAGGAATTTCTGCAGTGATAGAAAGATCAATAGTACCTTCTATGGTGGTTGACAATCCCGAGCCTATTTCTGCTATTTCTGGTCTGTTTGAAGATGTTACTCCTATGAATGAGTTGATTGGAGATAATGATGAAGATGATGATGAGGAGGTGGAAGAGGAAGATGAAAAAGATGAGAAAGTATTTTCTGCGAGCAGTCACAGTTCTGATGATGATGGCGATGATGCTCAAGGTGGTACTGGATTGAGAGTTACTGAAGCTTCTTCTGAACAGAATGTTGATGATTTGATGAACGACACTGTAAATGAAGAATCATGGGAAGCAAGTGGAAAGGGGGAGTCTAGTAAAACTCAGATCGTTAAACATACTGAAAAGTTGTTCTTGGGATTAGATGTTTACAGAGAAATGTTGCATACTGTGAATCCTGAATTCAAGATTGATTCTGAAGAAGAGTTGGAGTCTTTTGATATCAATCAACAGCCTGAATACACATATAAGTATGTTGAAGAGGCTGATAAGTATGACAGAGTTGAAGTAGAAGATTGGACGGATGATGAAGATGTGGTTGAAGATACTTCTAAGTTTCCTACGCTTATGGAATTCTTTGCTAAGGAAAATAGAGAAGAATTGAGGCAAAAAGTAGCTGAGGCAGTAAAAGATAAGAATTTTGAAAGCACTCAAAAAGATATGGAAAAGGAAGATAGAACGAAATGGTTCAGAAAAGGTCACGAGAGAAAGTTTAAGAGACCTTTGAAGTATTATCAACGTGATAGAAGTGTGTCACTTGGTGATATCCTCAGTTGGGGTTTCTTACCTCAAGTGAATGCTTATGCAATACGAAGAGAGTGCGGAGTTCAGTACTTTGAACGTTTATATGACATCATCTCATTACCATGGTGGGATGTGGATGAATTACCGAAGGTTAAATGTTTGGATAATTCTGTTCGAAAGAATGATGTTGCTATGTGGGGTTACATTAAATATGAATGATTGAAAGAGTTTCGTAAATGGAAGCCACATCATCCTAAGAAAGTGCAGAGGGTTAATCCTGAAACAGGAGTTGAAGAAACTATTTTGAATATCAAACCGCCAAGAACGATGAAAACAATACCTCAGATGGAACAAGATTTTTATAAAGGCTTCATGGATTGGGTTTATAGTTGTATTTCAACCGAAGCCATAATTACTTACAGAGAAGGAGAAGAGACTCGAGAAATACATGTTTATGATCCTATGTGGCTTGTAAACTGTTCAGCGAAAGATATAGAATGTCTGTTCATTCACAAGATTCGCTTTCAGTCTGAAGATAAGGAACAAGCTATGCAATTCCAGAAGGTTGTGACTATTTGTTTTCAAAAAGGCATCAATGGTGATAATAAATGGAATTCAAAGTGGTGGAAGCTTGAAGAAAAGATGAAGTTGAAAGCTGCCAAGGAAAGGAAAGAACGTGAAGAACGTGATCGTATGCTGCGAGGAAAGTTTATGAAAGAACAGGAAGAAGAAAGATTGAAATTTGCAAAAGAGAATGAGAAGATTAGGAAGGCTTTACTGAAGAAGTCTAAACCGCATGAAGAAACGTTCAAATCTCTCTGAAGACCCAAAGACTAGACTGAAGACTGCAGCTGTATCCAAGGGGGAGTTTGTTGGTGCATTATGTCTAAAGCCTGCGTCTTAGTCTTGTTTATTTTATGTATAGGGTCTAGATAGGTTGTTTATGTATTGTAAAGGGGTTAAAAGTGTAATTTTGTGATGTTAGTGATTCCTCAACAGGATCCTTGGACCTGGAGGATCCTTGGACCTGGGAGGATCCTTTCGTTGGTTTTGTTCTGCTCTTGTGCATGATTCCTCATCTGCAAAATCAGAGCATAAAGATCATTAGTAGTAGGATTAGTTGAAACAGAAGAAGTTGGTGGTTTTGTGAAAATGGGGGTTTGTTTCTTCGCAGCATTCTTCTGGGATCCAGAAGGTGGTGGAGGCAAAGGAGGAATGCCTTGTGAAGAACTGAATGACGGCATTAAGTTTGAAGTGTTTTTCGCTGAAGAAGCCATCTGCCTGGTTGTTATGAACCGAAATGACCACAAAGGTATGAATCTTCTTAGGAATGAAGCACCAATTGCCCCACGGTGGGTGCCAAACTGTTTTGGTCAAAAATCAAGCAATGATAATGCATCCAAACTTTCTGTTGTGAGGTATGATGCTTGAATCAATGAACAACACTAAGGATCACTCTAGAATGTAATGAACAAGTGACACAAAGATTTATACGAGGAAAAAGCCCTTGATCAATGAATGATCTCCGGCATAAAAAACCTCGGGTGATGGAAACTACCGATCACCAACTCAAATTAAACAAGAAATGTATTACAACTTCGGATGATAGCGAGCTAATTACAAGGATCACTATAGTGTAACATGTAAAAAGTGTACGAAAAGTGTATGAAATTGCTAAGCGAATTGCCGAGAGCTAGTGAGAGCAGTTGTTAGTGTGTGTGTAGCCAAAAATAGCCAAGTGTTTTCTATTTAGCTCGCTACCTCTTTTAAAAATGGAAAATATCTATACTAACTAACATTCCGCATTTCATGCAAGTCCCCCACGAACTCCATAACGTCCACTTCAGGTAAGCACGTGCGGAATAAGTCATGGAATATGCTCCAGGAATATCGCCAAGACTAAGTCCAAGCTTGTACTCCTGCAAAACAACATTATATTCAAAATAGACAATCGTTAGTATAAGGATCCTTAAGATGATGCATGATCCTGATCCTGCAATACTATTGAGGATCACCAATTCTAACAGAAGTGAGGATCACTAAACCCAACAGTAATTGAGGATCACTGATCATTCAAAAATCCTCCCCTAACACTTAGCTAACGTGAAAACGTTAGAAACCTTAGGAACAAATGTATGGTACGTCTACCATTATATGTAGGATCTTGAATACAGCCAGTACAATGAAATTATCAGCCCCTAAAGCGGGTACTGGTCCCATTGCCTTAAACTGCACCAGGATCATCATGCGCTACTGGGGACAGGCCCAACAAACTGGGGACTAGCCCAAATAACTGGGGTCAAGCCCAAATAACTGGAGACTTCTGTGGATACTCAATCCTTTGTTAAGGATATATCAACCTTCTGCAAAACTTAGAACTAAGTGAAGGAAGGATAAAGGATGCAGGATCCTTCTCCTTGTATATAAGGTAATTAAAGAATTAAATAGATTGGAATTAGATCATTACCAGAATGAGGATCATCTATCCTCTAAGGATCCTTCGAGGATACCGGTCATGAATATAGCTAAGGAACCTGGATCCTCATTACATGAAGTATATCTTCAGGTGGACAGTATTCCAAGCTCTTGGTAGTAAATCACCTTCCATTGTTAATAATCGATATGCCCCCTTTCCTGCCTCAGCTTCAATAAGATAGGGGCCTTCCCATTTTGGTGCTAACTTGCCATCAACATGATTTGTGGTGTTTTGGAATGCTTTCCTCAACACCATATCACCAACTTGAAATTTCCTGATCCTGACATTCTCGTTATAAGCTCCAGCCATCCTTTGTTGATAACTAGCCATTCTTATCCTTGCCAAATCCCTGAGTTCTTCTATGGTATCCAAGTCTTGAACCAAGTTTTCAGCATTTCCTTCAGGATCACAGATGCTTGTTCGTGCAGTAGGAACCACCATCTCTGTAGGGATCACTGATTCTGCCCCAAACACTAAAGAAAATGGTGTTTGGCCAGTAGCATTCTTGGGAGTTATCCTATCAGCCCATAACACATAATTTAGTTCTTCTGCCACTTTCCTTTCTTGGATCCAAGCTTCTTCTTCAAGTTATTGATGATGATCTTGTTGGATGATTCTGCCTGACCATTGGCTTGTGGGTGGACTGGTGTTGATGTTATCATCTTAATCTCCCAGCTGTCACAAAAGTTAGTAGTTCTACTCCCAACAAATTGGGATCCATTATCACAAACAATTTCAGAAGGGATACCAAATCTAGTAATAATATTTCTTTTAATAAATGATATCACTTCTTTTTCTCTGACTTGAGCAAAGGCTTCAGCCTCTATCCACTTGGAGAAGTAATCAGTCATAGCAAGCATGGACACTTTTCCACCAGGAGCCTTGGGAAGTTTGCCAACTATATCCATTTCCCATCTCATGAATGGCCAAGAAGAGGATATAGGATGCAAGAGCTCTGCTGGCTGATGAAGGATATTACTGTGTCTCTGACAAGCATCACATTTCTTGGCATAATCCACTGCATCCTTCTTCATAGTAGGCCAATAATATCCTGTCCTAAGGATCCTTGAGAATAATGCCCTGCCCCCAGTGTGGTTTCCACAATCTTCTTCATGAAAATCCATTAGAACTTCTTGAACTTCAGGATCCTCAATGCATCTTAGATATGGACCTGCAAGAGATCGTTTATATAACATGTTATTCAACATTGTAAATTGAGATACCTTGATTTTGAAAACCCTAGGGTTTTCTCCTGTAGGAATCTCTCCATGTTGTATATATCTCATGATTGGAAGGATCCATGATCCTGAATGAGATTGTGCATTATCACTAGGAACCACTGCAGAATCCTCTTCTATCTCCATAGCTATGTGATCCTCAATAGCTGGAGCCAGAATATGGATGATAGGGATCTTGATATTGTCACACCCCCAAAATCCACCTGCGGAGTATCACCGCTTGGAGGCGTGACTGACCAGGATCAAGCCACCAATCATATTGAACAAGCAGGTAAGTAATCGTAAAATCCTATACAATACAATTGGTGTCCAAACAGAACATAGTTTAAGTTGCAAGCGGAAGCATAATGTCAAAAACCAAAGTATAAGTTAATGATGTTTAAGTTCATCATGAACACTCAATGTCCATGCTCCACAACGACTCTTCCCCATGCAAGCTCCTGCTAAACCTATTGACCTGCAAAGCATGTAGTAACGAGTCAACAACAACGTTGAGAGAGTTCACAGTTGGGTGTTTGTTTTAAGTTATTTCAAAAACAGTTTCCTTTAACTGGCATCCCTGCCGTGGGGGTTACCCCATAGTTGAAAACGTGTTTTGATTATTCCTGTTTACTCTGGCAATCCAGCCGTGGGGCTACCCCATGATTAATTATCTGGCTCTCTGGCCGTGGGGGCTACCCCATGTATATACTACTAGACTCGTTACCAAATCGACCACTGAATTTAGTCATGTTTATGTGCCCTTAGCGTCAATGTCTATCATCATTGACGTGCCCGGATCCATTAGTTCACGCCCGTCCTCTGCATTACGGTGTAAGGCTTGTCAGACCAAAATAGCGCTATCTAACTAATGACCCGCTCGCCATTGACCCGGCGATTAAGTCGATATAAAAAGGAGGGACTTCATGATAGAGTTTTGGTCTAGTGAAATTTAAACTGTCCATGAGGACGAGGAATTATATTCCTTAACCAGTACTGTCCTACCCAAGGAGGACGAGGAATCCATATTCCTTAACCCATTCCCAACCCCTGGGAATCCCATGCTTTGTAGAAAGTGTGAACTCACCTTAGGTTAGCTCGGCAGATAAACGAAAGGTCAATCGAGCTGCTAGAGGTCAACCACGTCCTAACATGGTTACCATACAAGTCAGGTTTAGGTTCACATAATGCACGTATGTTTACACAGAGATAGCGAGTTACGAACACATACTGATCATGGCAAACACGTATTATGACATATCCGAACTTGTGTGATCGAAAGATTGGGCTCGCACAAGTCTAACGGCCTTGTGCGAGTCACCCGTTGAAACCCAAAGATATCCGGCCCAATAACATATACTGCTCAACCAATAAACATAAGTCTTGTGCGACTAGAGACATCTTGTGCGACTGGACTTGGGTTTTGAGGCCCAACAGTTAATGAAATTCATGTGAGGCCCAAGCCTTCTGCGATCGGCATCATCTTGTGCGATCCACAAGTCTTGTGCGATCATGCATAATAAAACAGTACTATGTGCTTTATGTGTTTGTACCCCGTCTTGTGCGATCAGATCAGGTCTTGTGCGACCTGATCTCGTGCGACCGAGAGGAGTCTTGTGCGATCCGTTTTACCATCCGAATTTTATGCTATTTAGTTACAATTAATCAACAGTTTCCTATCTTACATTGAATCAAGATGACAGTTTCCAAAACATAAAATCATTCAATCAAAACAAGCAATTATCTACCATTTTTGAAAACCCTAATCGTATCAAGCATGAACAACAATCTTAACCTTTGATCATAATAACAGATTCATGTTCTAGATCACTATGATGCATATCATCATAACAATCCAACACCTTATCCACCTATACTCGTCTAACAGCCGATTAACATGCAATCGATTCTAGATTATCAACAACATCATATGTTTAACAATTCCATATTGATCTAAGATGCTATACATGTGAGTCGATTTACACAACTAAAACTCAACAACTTTCACCATATTCAATCACAAGATATCACTAAATTATTATGTAAAACATAATCCGAATATCATTCAATCATGCAAATCAAAAGTATTACACTAACCGGTTAAGAAAGTATAACGAGGATGATCCGAACAATAAGATCTTCGATTGAGAGATGATGTATTGCCGTCGGCTTCAAAGAGGAGAGAAAGAGAGAGTAGGGTTTTTGTGTGTGTTGTGTTTTGCAAGTTATGAGAAACAAACTCAAATGGTGGGTGCTTGTATACGTATAAGAGAGAGTGGGCCAAACCCTTTACATGGGCTCCCCTTTGGTTCGATTACAAGTTGTGCGGCCCAACCGGGCTTATGCGATCGAGTTAAAGTTGTGCGATCGGTTCATTAATATATAATATAATTCAATACACATAAACACATAATCATAACATTCGATTAACACCCCATATAACGTAATCACATATTGTTCAAACAAGTTACATCAAAATACAATGAAAGGTTCTAAATTACGAGTTGTCACATTATCCCCAAGTTGAAAGAATTTTCGTCCCGAAATTTGGTACGTACTCACTGAGGAAGCTAGTTACGTTGCATGGTTTTCCTGGTTTTCCTGGGGTGTCACATCCTTCCCCCGTTGATCTGGAATTTCGTCCCAAAATTCCGTGGTAGCTTCAGCCTCAGTAGTAGTTGTACTGTTTGTGAACAATTGGGGATACTTTTGTTTCATCTGATCTTCGCGTTCCCAGGTGAACTCTGGGCCGCGATGGGAGTTCCAACGAACTCGAACAAGAGGAATTCTAGTACGCTTGAGAATCTTCACATCTCGGTCAGTAATCTCTACTGGTTCCTCGACGAATATCAACTGTTCGTCGATAGTGAGCTCCTTCAAAGGAACTATGAGGGTCTCATCTGACAGACACTTCTTCAGATTTGACACGTGAAAAACGTCGTGAACTCCACTGAGTTCTGCGTGTAGGTTTAGTTTGTAGGCCACTTTGCCTATTTTCTCAATGATTTCAAATGGTCCAACGTACCGTGGGTTAAGTTTGCCTCGTTTGCCAAAATGAACAACACCCTTCCAGGGTGAGACTTTGAGTAGCACTCGATCCCCAACCTGGAACTCGAGTGGTTTCCTACCCTTATCAGCGTAGGTTTTCTGACGGTCACGAGATGCCGCCATTCGTTGTCGTATCTGAGCAATCCTTTCTGTTGTGTCTACCACAAGTTCTGGGCCAGTGATCTGACTATCCCCCACCTCTGCCCAACAAAGAGGTGATCGGCATTTACGCCCGTACAATGCCTCAAATGGAGCGGCCTGGATGCTTGTGTGGTAACTGTTGTTGTACGAGAACTCCACTAACAGGAGATGCTTTTCCCAACCGTTACCAAAGTCGATGACACATGCCCTAAGCATGTCTTCAAGGGTCTGGATGGTGCGTTCAGACTGCCCATCCGTTTGCGGGTGATATGCTGTGCTCATATCTAAACGTGAGCCAAAGGACTTGTGCATTGCTTGCCACAGTTCTGAAGTGAAACGTGCATCACGATCGGAAATAATAGAGGTTGTCACCCCGTGCCTCGAAACCACTTCCTAAAGATAAACGTCTGCTAGAGTGGAGAACTTATCCGTTTCTTTGATAGCCAAGAAGTGTGTAGACTTGGTGAGTCGATCCACGATCACCCAAATAGTATCATTCCCCCATTGGGATCTAGGCAGGCTAGTAACAAAATCCATGGAAATTTGCTCCCATTTCCATTGTGGTATCTCTGGTTGCTGAAGTAGGTCTGAAGGTTTCTGGTACTCAACCTTGACTCTCGCACAAGTCAAACATTTACTAACGTAGGTTGCTATGTGAGCTTTCATGCTAGGCCACCAGTACGTAGTCCTGAGATCGTGGTACATCTTATCTGAACCAGGATGTACTGAGTAACGAGACTTGTGTGCTTCATCCATTACAAGTTCTCGTAAGTTTCCATAGAGTGGGACCCAAATGCATCCTGTTACGTAGTAGGCGCCGTCTGCCTTTTGTTCTAGCCTCTGCCTTGAGCCGCATATGGCTTCAGCCCTGATGTTTTCTGGTTTCAATGCTTCTGCCTGAGCATCTCGTATCTGTGCAGGAAGACTAGATTGGATGGTAAGTTGTAGTGCTCGCACGCGCTTGGGTATGGTATCCTTTCGACTGAGGGCGTTGGCCACAACATTGGCTTTGCCCGGATGGTATATGATCGAGCATTCGAAATCATTCAATAGCTCGACCCATCGACGTTGTCGCATGTTCAACTCCTTCTGTTTGAAGATATGCTCGAGACTCCTGTGATCGGTGTAAATGGCGCACTTGGTACCGTACAGGTAATGTCTCCATATCTTAAGTGCAAAAACAACAGCTCCCAGCTCTAAATCGTGTGTAGTGTAGTTCCTTTCATGAACTTTAAGTTGGCGTGAGGTGTACGCGATAACTTTATCCTGTTGCATCAATACACAACCAAGACCCTGAATTGATGCGTCTCAGTAAACCACAAAGTCGTCTGTGCCTTCAGGTAATGAGAGGATAGGTGCGCTACAAAGTCTATCCTTTAAGTGCTGAAATGCTGATTCCTGTGCATTTCCCCATCGATAAACAACGCCTTTATGAGTTAGTGACGTGAGTGGTTGTGCAATCTTGGAAAAATCCTTAATGAACCTCCTGTAGTAACCTGCTAAACCCAAGAATTGGTGAATTTATGTTGGTGTACGAGGTGCAGGCCAGTTCCTGATTAAATCAACCTTGGATGGATCAACGTGAATCCCATCCTTGTTTACCACGTGGCCTAGGAAACGGCCTTCACAAAGCCAGAAGTCGCATTTCGAGAACTTTGTGGAAAGCTGTTCTGTTCGAAGGAGTTCCAAAATAAGTCGTAGATGCTGCTCGTGTTCCTCCTGACTCTTAGAATAGATCAGGATGTCGTCGATGAACACTATAACGAACTTGTCTAGGTAAGGCTTGCACACTCGATTCATAAGGTCCATGAAAACCGCAGGTGCATTTGTCAGCCCGAAAGGCATGACTAAAAACTCGTAGTATCCATAACGGGTTCTAAAGGCTGTTTTGGAAACGTCCTCTTCTCGGACTCTCAGCTGGTGATATCCCTATCTCAGGTCAATCTTCGAGTAGTAGCTCGACCCTTGCAGCTGGTCGAGCAGGTCATCAATACGTGGAAGAGGATAACGATTCTTCACCGTCACCTTATTGAGCTCGTGATATTCGATACACATACGGAAGGTACCGTCCTTCTTCTTCACAAACAAGACTGGAGCTCCCCAGGGCGAAGAACTAGGACGAATAAAACCCTTATCCATGAGTTCTTGTAGTTGCGCAGACAGCTCTTCTAGTTCTAATGGAGCTATGGGCGCTGCTCCAGGAGCCAGCTCGATTTGAAACTCGACTTGACGATGAGGCTGAAGACCAGGTAGTTCCTCAGGAAATACCTTAGGATAGTCGCGTACAATTGGAAAATCTTCTATCTTCTCTCTTTCTTCGAGGTGTCAGTAACGAGAGCCAAAATAGCAGTGTGGCCCTTTCACAAACACTTCTGGGCCTTAAGGAAAGAGATGATGCTCACAACAGCACCACTCTTGTCGCCACGAATCATGAGAGGTTCATCACCTGAGCGAGGAATACGGACAGTCTTGTCGTTGCAAAGAATCTCTGCTCGGTGTTGGGATAACCAATCCATCCCAATGACAACGTCGAAACTACCCAAAACGATAGGAATGAGGTCGATAGAGAAGGTCTGATTAGCAAGAACAAGATTACAACCCTTGACTACGTGTGTCGCCTCTAAACTCTTACCATTAGCTAGCTCTACAGTGTGCTTGGTGTTCAATAATGTTGGGGTACGCTTAAGTATTTGACTAACTCTTAAGGACACGTAGCTAGTATCGGCACCCGAATCAAATAAAACAGTAACATAAAAGTCGTCCAGTAGGAACTTACCCGTCACAACGTTGGGATCGTTCCTCGCTTCACCCTGGCCAATAACGAACACACGACCCCTTGCACCATTGCCGTTGTTACCCCCGTTGTTTCCATTCCCCTGGTTGTTATTGTTGTTGTTGTTCTGGTTCAGTTGGGGACAATCCCTCTTGAAGTGGCCTTCAGCTCCACACTGATAGCACCCTTTGTTGATACCCTGCTGCTGCTGGCGTTGATTATGTGGGGCTTGTTGTTGACGGTTCTGATTCGTGGGGTATAAACTTCTGCAATCCTTTGCGGTGTGGCCTGTCTTGTTGCACCGATGACAGTTACTCCTGGTGCACGGCCCGCTGTGGTGTAGGTTACAGCTATTGCATTTGGGGTGAACTCCCCTGTACCCACGTTGACTTTGGTTACCCGTTGATTGCTGACTAGGGCTCTTGTAGTCGTCAGTCCTTCTCTGCTGAGACTGAGACTGAACAGAAGTTGAACCTTTGCTTGAAGTTCCATCCCACTTATGCTTGTTGTCGCTGGGTGTATCAGAAGTAGTAGCACTAAAGCGCTTTGGCAACCTGTTCTGCTCCACCGCCTGATCCGTGAGGCGATGAGCCAACTTGATGATCTGCTGAATGGTGCCAAGATTTGCTGAGGTCACGTGACTTTGAATATCTGGCACTAAACCCTTGAGATACAGTTCGATACGTTTGATGGGAGGGTCTACCATAGTAGGACACAGAATAGCCAACTCGTTTGATCTTCTCGTATATGCTTCGATTTCTGATCCCGTCATCTTTAAGTTGAAAAACTCTACCTCCAGCTTATGAATGTCATCACGGCTACATTATTCTTCCTTGATCAATTCCTTGAAATCGTTCCAGGGGGTGGCGTTAGCAGCAACTAACCCCAGCATTTGGACCTGAGCGTTCCACCACGTGAGCGCTATACCCTCAAGAGTGCTAGTAGCATATTTCACCCTGCGAGCCTCGGGGCATTCACACATCTCAAAGATAGATTTGAGTTTCTCGAACCAGTGGAGGAGGCCTACGGCTCCTTCAGTGCCGCTGAAAGTAGTAGGTCGGCAGTCCATAAAAGTTTTGAAGGTGCACACAGGTGGCTGAGCATGTTGACCTGTCGTGGGTGTAAGAAGAGTAGGATCTAAAGATCCTAGAGTGAGTTTTGAAGGTTAAGCACAAGTGTTGGTTTACGAGAGTAGGATCTAAAGATCCTAGAGTGAGTTTAGACTCCAGGGTATACCTCCTGCTTGTGCAGCTGCAAGTGCCGCAGCAACTTGTTGGTTAATCAAAGCCGTCAATTGGGCTTGAGTCATGTTAACGCGTCCACTCATGATCTTCATATCAAAGGAAAACATGAGTGAGAGAGGTTCGTGAAAGTGCGATGACAGAAGAGAGTAAGCACACATGTGTTTTCAAACTATCATTGCTACGCTTATCTAAGCATACCATAAGCAAAGTTCTACGTAATCTAGCAAGTAGGCAATAAAACATAAACCATATCACCTAGAATGTAGAGTCTTGCACGTGGAGCGAAGCGTCGTTGTGGATCGTTGAGCACTGTACAGGTTATAGTCTGGTTTTAACAAAAACTTTTTCCCTTATTAAAACCAAGTTCACTATAACCAATGGCTCTGATACCAATCTGTCACACCCCCAAAATCCACTTGCGGAGTATCACCGCTTGGAGGCGTGACTGACCAGGATCAAGCCACCAATCATATTGAACAAGCAGGTAAGTAATCATAAAATCCTATACAATACAATTGGTGTCCAAACAGAACATAGTTTAAGTTGCAAGCGGAAGCATAATGTCAAAAACCAAAGTATAAGTTAATGATGTTTAAGTTCATCATGAACACTCAATGTCCATGCTCCACAACGACTCTTCCCCATGCAAGCTCCTGCTAAACCTATTGACCTGCAAAGCATGTAGTAACGAGTCAACCACAACGTTGAGCGAGTTCACAGTTGGGTGTTTGTTTTAAGTTGTTTCAAAAACAGTTTCCTTTAACTGGCATCCCTGCCGTGGGGGTTATCCCATAGTTGAAAACGTGTTTTGATTATTCCCGTTAACCCTGGCAATCCAGCCGTGGGGGCTACCCCATGATTAATTATCTGGCTCTCTGGCCGTGGGGGCTACCCCATGTATATACTACTAGACTCGTTACCATATCGACCACTGACTTTAGTCATGTTTATGTACCCTTAGTGTCAATGTCTATCATCATTGATGTGCCCAGATCCATTAGTTCACGCCCGTCCTCTGCGGCACGGTGTGAGGCCTATCAGACCTAAATAGCGCTATCTAACTAATGACCCGCTCGCCATTGACCCGGCGATTAAGTCGATATAAAAAGGAGGGACTTTGTGATAGAGTTTTGGTCTAGTGAAATTTAAACTGTCCATGAGGACGAGGAATTATATTCCTTAACCAGTACTGTCCTACCCAAGGAGGACGAGGAATCCATATTCCTTAACCCATTCCCAACCCCTGGGAATCCCATGCTTTATAGAAAGTGTGAACTCACCTTAGGTTAGCTCGGTAGATAAACGAAAGGTCAATCAAGCTGCTAGAGGTCAACCACGTCCTAACATGGTTACCATACAAGTCAGGTCTAGGTTCACATAATGCACGTATGTTTACACAGAGATAGCGAGTTACGAACACATACTGATCATGGCAAACACGTATTATGACATATCCGAACTTGTGTGATCGAAAGATTGGGCTCGCACAAGTCTAACGGCCTTGTGCGAGTCACCCGTTGAAACCCAAAGATACCCAGCTCAATAACATATACGGCCCAACCAATAAACATAAGTCTTGTGCGACTAGAGACATCTTGTGCGACTGGACTTGGGTTTTGAGGCCCAACAGTTAATGAAATTCGTGTGAGGCCCAAGCCTTGTGCGATCGGCACCATCTTGTGCGATCCACAAGTCTTGTGCGATCATGCATAATAAAACAGTACTATGTGCTTTATGTGTTTGTACCCCGTCTTGTGCGATGCACCTTGTGCGATCAGATCAGGTCTTGTGCGACCTGATCTTGTGTGACCGAGAGGAGTCTTGTGCGATCCGTTTTACCATCCGAATTTTATGCTATTTAGTTACAATTAATCAACAGTTTCCTATCTTAATTTGAATCAAGATGACAGTTTCCAAAACATAAAATCATTTGATCAAAACAAGCAATTATCTACCATTTTTGAAAACCCTAATCGTATCAAGCATGAACAACAATCTTAACCTTTGATCATAATAACAGATTCATGTTCTAGATCATTATGATGCATATCATCATAACAATCCAACACCTTATCCACCTATACTCGTCTAACAGCCGATTAACATGCAATCGATTCTAGATTATCAACAACATCATATGTTTAACAATTCCATATTGATCTAAGATGCTATACATGTGAGTCGATTTACACAACTAAAACTCAACAACTTTCACCATATTCAATCACAAGATATCACTAAATTATTATGTAAAACATAAGCCGAATATCATTCAATCATGCAAATCAAAAGTATTACACTAACCGGTTAAGAAAGTATAACGAGGATGATCCGAACAATAAGATCTTCGATTGAGAGAGGATGTATTGCCGTCGGCTTCAAAGAGGAGAGAAAGAGAGAGTAGGGTTTTTATGTGTGTTGTGTTTTGCAAGTTATGAGAAACAAACTCAAATGGTGGGTGCTTGTATGCGTATAAGAGAGAGTGGGCCAAACCCTTTACATGGGCTCCCCTTTGGTTCGATTACAAGTTGTGCGGCCCAACCGGGCTTGTGCGATCTTGTTAAAGTTGTGCGATCGGTTCATTAATATACAATATAATTCAATACATATACACACCTAATCATAACATTTGATTAACACCCCATATAACGTAATCACATATTGTTCAAACAAGTTACATAAAAATACAATGAAAGGTTCTAAATTACGAGTTGTCACAGATATCCTCTGGAATTTTCAAGGATGATCCTAGGTTGGCCAATGCATCAGCTTCTGCATTTTCTTCTCTGGGTACCTGTGTCAAACTAAATGAAACAAAAGAGAGTGCCAATTCTTTGACTATCTCTAAATATTTGATTAGCTTTTCACCTTTAACAACATAGGATCCATTAAAGTGATTAGTAATTAACAATGAATCTACATGTACCTCAAGATACCTGATCCTCATATGCTTGGCAATTTGCAAACCAACTATCAAGGCTTCATATTCAGCCTCATTGTTAGTAGTTTGAAACTGATAAGCTATTGAGTGGGGTATTATGTCCCCCTATGGCGATTTTAGTAGTATTCCAAGTTCTGTTCCTTTGAAATTAGAGGCTCCATCAGTGAAGAGTATCCAAGGATCCTTAGTTTCTTCAAGCTGCTGAACTTCTAACTCAGCTTCTCTTTGTAAGTCACTACTAAAATCTGCCACAAAGTCAGCTTTGTTTTGGGATTTAATGGCAGTCCTTAGTTCATATCTTATATCATAAGCACTAAGCTTCACTGCCCATTTAGCCATCCTTCCTGACATTTTAGGTTTCCTGAGAACATTCTTAATTGGAAAGTTAGTGTTAACAATAATGGCATGAGTTTCAAAATAATGTCTTAGTTTAGTAGATGCCATAATCAAAGCAAGGATAAGTTTTTCTAAATGAGAATACCTGGATTCAGCATCAAGCAAATTCTTACTTACATAATAGACAGGATGTTGTGTACCTTCGTAATCCTTAACAAGGACTGCACTTACTGCTTTAGAGGATACCGCTAGATATAAGGATAATATATCCCCTTATTCTGGTTTCATCAAGGCAGGAGCTGAGGATAGGTAATCCTTAAGGGCTTTGATAGCATTTTCATGCTTTTCATTCCATTCAAATTTCTTTTTCTTTCTCAATATACATAGAATTCCTTTCATTTTTCTGATGACTTTGATATGAACCTATTCAAGGCTGCGATCCTCCCTGTCAACCTTTACACAGCCTTGGCATTGGCAGGAGATTTGATATTCACAATTGCCTTAATTTGCTCTGGACTTGCTTCAATTCCTCTTTTTGTTACCATATAGGCTAGGAACTTCCTTGCTTTAACACCAAAGTGACACTTTGAAGGATTCAACTTCATATTGAATTTGTCAAGGATATTGAATGCTTCTTCCAGGTCTCTAAGGTGATCCTCAGCTCTCTTGGACTTAACCACCATGTCGTCTATATATACTTCCATAGTGTGTCCTATTTGTTCCTTAAACATCATATTGACTAGCCTTTGATAAGTAGCACCTGCACTCCTTAGTCCAAATGGCATAGCAATATAACAAGAGATACCAGTTGGGGTCATAAAGGCTGTATCCTCTTGATCAGATGGTTCCATTTAAATTTGTTGAAATCCAGATGAAGCATCCATAAAAGTCAACAACTCATGACCCGCGGTAGCATCCACCATGGAGTCAATGTGGGGTAATGGGAAAGGATCATTGGGACATGCCTTGTTTAAATCAGTAAAATCGACACATACCCTCCACTTTCCATTTTTCTTTTGAACAACAACCACATTGGGTAACCATCTTGGATACTTAACCTCTCTAATCATACCTGCTCAGAGCAGTTTATCTACCTCCTCCTGGATAATAGCATTCCTCTCAGGTGCAAACTTCCTCCTCTTCTGATGTATGGGTTTGAATGACCTGTCAATGCCAAGCTTATGAGTAATTATATCTTTAGAGATACCTGTCATGTCTTCATGCTTCCAGGCAAAGGTAGTTTTTCTCCTCTTGAGGAAGGATACCAAATCCTTTTCAATGTTGCTGAGGATCCCTGATCCTATCAAGATTTTGGATTCAGGATCATGAGGATCCATAAGGATATCTTTCACATCCTATTCTCTTGCCTCCAAGACGTCTCTTGGAGGATACTTTAGTTGCTATTGCTCCCTTGGTCTTGAGGCTGGATTCATTGATGAGGTATAGCAATTCTTTGCTTCTTATTGGTCGCTCTCAATCTTTATCACCCCCCATGGACTAGGAAGCTTCACACATTGATGATATGTGGATGCAACTGCCTTCATGTCATGTATCCATGGCCTACCAAGGATAACATTGCAACAGGATAAGCAATCTATAACACAAATTTTTTGATAAGAATGAAGTCCTTCAATGTAGATGGGAAGTTTAATGTCCCCCAATGTATTCTTGGTTTCTCCGCTGAATCCCACAAGAACTGAGGATCTTGGGACAACATCTGATTCAGGGATGTTCATTTTCTTGAGGACATCAAGTTGAATGATGTTTACTGAGCTTCCTCCATCTATCAAGATCCTGCAAACAAAATGGTTAGATATAAATAAGGTAATAACAAGACCATCATGATGAGGATCCTGGACATCAACACGATCATCCTCATCAAAAGTTATAACTTTTTCCTGTGTACAGTAGAAGTTCGGATGGGTCTATCCCCATTATCCATCTTGGTTTCCTTGGCATGTCTCTTGGCTGCTGAAAAGGAAGTACCATAAATGTCTGATTCACCAGATATGAAGTTTATAACTTGTGCATCTGCCGGAGGAGTATGAGCTCTTTCTGGAACCTTTTCAGGATCCTGGATCCTTGACTTTTTTCTTCCCAAAAGATCCTTCAAATGCCCCTTGCTTAACAAGTAACCAATCTCTTTTCTCAGTGCAATACATTCTTCAGTGAGTTGCCCGAAATCCTCATGATATGCACACCATTTGGATTTGTCTTTTGTTGCACCTGGTTTATCACTTTTTCTAGGCCATCTTGCTTTCTCACCTAGATTCTGCATTGCAAGAATTAGTTCATTGTTATCAACAGAAAAACAATATTCAGAAATGGGAGGATAATCCTCATCATCCTTTTCCTGTTCTACTACGTGCACGTTCTGGTTATCAGACTTGTTGTAAGACTTGGATTTGTTATTCCTGAAGTAGGATCCTTGCTTTTCCTACTTCGAGGATCCTGCCAGTCTTTCCTGGATCCTTTTATCATCCTCTAGTCGGATGAATCTAAGGGCCCTGGTTCTTACTTCATCAAGATTCCTGCAAGGGGTCATGACAAGATCATCATAGAACAGTGAATCCCTAAGTAAACCCATTTTAAAGGCTTCCACAGCCGTAGCTATATCCAGATTAGGAATATCTAAGGATTCTTTACTAAACTTAGTGATATAATCTCTAAGTGATTCATTTTGACCTTGTGTTACCCTATATAGATCACTAGTTAAACGTTCAAATTTTCTACTACATGAGAATTGACTATTAAACAGGTTACCTAGATTAGCAAATGAAGTAATAGAGTAAGGGGGAAGACTTAGCAGCCATTTAAGAGCTGATTCTGTTAATGTGGATCCGAAACCCTTGCATAGACATGCTTCTTTTAACCTCTCCAGGATGGGATTAATCTCCATCATTTCTATATATTGAGCTACATGTTCTTCTGGATCCGTTAAGCCATCATATAGCTTCATGGTTGGTATTTGAAATCTCTTTGGGATTTCTGCATCACAAATGGGTGGTGCAAAGCGAGATATCCTGTAGCTTCCATCTGCAAATGTATGAACAAACTTCAAATGAAATGCTCTAATATTCTGCACGTGCATAGCTAGAATGACCGTTATGGAAGTCGTGGGTGTTTTGGTCAAAAATCAGGCTAGGATAATGCAACCAAATCTTTTGTTGTGAGGCATGATGCTTGAATCAATGAACAAATGTATGAACAAACTTCAAATGAAATGAACAAGTTACACAAGGATTTATACGAGGAAAAAGCCCTTGATCAAGAGATGATCTCCGGCATAAAAAACCTTGGGTGATGGAAACTACCGTTCACCAACTATAATTAAACAAAAGATTGTTACAACTCGGGATGATAACAAGCTTGTTACAAGGATCACTAGTGTGCAAAAGTGTATGAAATCGCCAATGTATTGCAGAGAGCTCGCGAGTGTGTGTGTAGTAGCTAACTTCTTCTAATCCAAGCTGTTATCCCCATTTAAAATTAGAAATAAACTAGATAACTAACTATCCGCTAAATGTGCAAGTTACCCACGACTTCCAAAACGGTCACCAAGGTTTGCACGTGCGGAATATTGAGAGCATATTCCCCAAGAATATCGGCAAGACCAAGTCCAATGCGTATACTCCTGCAAAACAAGCTCACATACAATGGAAACAACCGTTAGTGTTAGGATAACAATGAGGATCCTGGATCCTTAATTCTGCAACGTCTTCTGAGGATCCTTAATTCAAACGGAGCTGAGGATCCGTGATCCTGGCTGCACTTGAGGATCCGTGATCCTAAGGATTAGAAAATCCACCCCTAACAGTGGGTAGCTTGCACAACTTGCAGGATGTTTGTTACTCAGTTTATTTCTATTTTTAAAGGGGATAACAAACTTGATAGTTAGAACAATTAGCAAACACACTCTCTCTCTCGCAAGCTCTCTGCAACTCATTGGCAATTACATACATTTTTCACACTAGTGATCCTTGTAACAAGCTTGTTATCATCCCGAATTGTAACCTTTACTTGTTTAATTATAGTTGGTGATCGGTAATTTCCATCACCCGAGGTTTTTTATGCCGGAGATCATACATTGATCAAGGGCTTTTTCCTCGTATAAATCCTTGTGTCTTCATTTCGTTTACAAGTTATTCATACATTTGTTCATTGATTCAAGCATCACACCTCACAAAATTAGATTTGGTTACAATATCCTTGTGTGATTTTTGACCAAAACACTAGGTTTGTTTGGAAGTTTGATTAGTGAATGTCAGAAACCAAGTTTACACCAAATAGATTTGCCTTCGTGGTAAATCTATAATCTCACCAAAGTATAGTTTGATATACTAAGATTTGAATGTATTACCAAACGACCATAATGTGTTGTTACAAAGTTTTCCAATTAAGCCATAAAAATTAATCTTTTATTGATGACTCAAACCAAAGTATAGTTTGATATACTACCAAATCACAAACCAAAGTATAGTTTGATATACTACCAAAGTATAGTTTCATATACTACCAATTGTGATACTGGTTACCAAAGTATAGTTTGATATACTACCGATTTTGTTATTCATAAACCAAAGTATATTTTCATATACTACCTGTTCTATTATTTCGAAGACCAAAGTATATTTTGATATACTACCTATTCTATTATTTAAACAACAAAGTATATTTTGATATACTACCTATTCTATTATTTCAAAGACCAAAATATATTTTGATATACTACATGTTCTATTATTCAAAACCAAAGTATATTTTGTATATACTACAAATCATTTTTATCAAAAAGCAAAGTATTTTAGATACCAAACTTTTATCAAGGATTCATGGCAATTTTTGAAAACGTATAATCTTTTTCTTATAATATCCAAAGCTATGAATCTAAAACACAAAACCTATCTACAGGCATTTTTTATGCTAACGTTTTATTTTCATATATGTTTCAGGTTCTATTATGTCATGATTGTTGACGCATGCTACACATAGGATGGACTTGGGCCTTAGTGACTTTAAAACTTGAAAGATAATTACTTGTATTTATTTGATTTGCATCAAAACAATGTAATCTATTAATGAAATAAAACAGAACTTTAAATACCATGTGTTGTGAAACAATTTCCTGTAAACGTGACTCCCCGATGTTTCCACCGCGGTTTGTTGTATTACACGATCGGGTTGTTACAGCGGATTTGATCGGTTATGGACCTATTTAACGTAACACAAAGTAACAAGCTCACATAAGTGTTGATCGGTTCACCAGACATCTTTTCGGCTAGTGTTTTTTTTTCTACCGATGACGTCATTGTTTCCAGAGGAAGACATGTTTTCGTTTTTTTAGTTCACATAAAGACAAGAACACGGTGTCGTTGGTGTGTAAATTGTGGAATGAGATGGAGCAGTAGTGAAGAAAAAAGTATTTTCATCGGAAATTGTTACGCTATAAACCCTTGGGTTATGATTTTCGGTAGTTTTCGGAGGTGAAATCAGTTGAGATGAAAGGGAAACCGCATTTTACGGACTTTAATTTGGTATCATAAGATTCGGGAGGGTGTTGAGATTGCAAAGGGCTTTACCCTTTGTTGGAGGAGAAAAGGCTACTTTTTGCTGCTGCTGATGATGGTTGTTACTCAGACCATGAACTTGTTTCTATTGTTGCCAAACGCATATGAAATTTTTGGTTTGATTTCATTCAACTAAGGTGTGGGGCAAGTGTGGTAAGAAGTTTTTTTTGGAACGAAAATGTGGGCAGAAGTTAAAAGTGTTCTTTTATTTTTATATATGTTTATTTATTTAAGTAAATGTGGCAAAATACCCAAAATACCCTTTTTTAGGGTCCACTTGGTTAGATTTAACTAGAATAACAAACTGAATTAGTGTTAAAGGACGAACCATGCAATGGTTTGCAAACATAAAGTATGTTTTCTGTAATTATTAAAGGTAAAGGACATACTTTGCAATCCGATACAAACATAAATGACGTTTTTTGTAATTTACTCTATTGCATATAATGAAATGATATGATAAATCTGTACTCTGTATAAGATTTTAATTCATGATGTTTTTTTTTAATTACGAATATGTCATTGTGATGTGTCTATTTATCTACTTCTCAAAATTAGTTTACTTTTGCATACTTTTATCTACGTTTGAAAAAAGTTTTGTTTAAAGTCGAGCGGGTCAAATATAATCTATTTTTTATTCTTTACCATTAGGAACTAAACGATAATGTGCCAACAACTTTGAGAATATTCGTTTTTATGGTTTCTTGCAAAAAAATTGTTGAAAACAAAAGTGTTATCGTAATAACGTATATTTTTTTCATAAATTATAGTGTGTGTCTTCACGAGCTAAATTGATATTGTCCCAATAAAATCGGTACCACATTGATTCAGACCGTACAACATCGTTACCTCTATTTGTATTATTGGAACAACTAATAATATTCGTGATATACCGTTGCGGTACTATGACGAACCCTACTGGAAATGAGTGAACATCATTGCGGGTCAGGGGCAGATCTATGTAGGATCCAAGGATAGCACATGATACCCCTCAATTTTCTTCACAAAGTGCAATTTTATTTTTTAATCTTTGTCTTATATATTTGGATACCCCTAAGCAAATATTAAGATACCCTAAGTGTAGATGAAGATGAGATAGAAACAAAAATTTCCGGTCAACGAAAACATAATTTTACGGTGGACGTAAAGTTGCAGCGGCACTATTTTAAATTCGGATAAGATGAAGTTTAGTTTAATTTAGTTTGGATAGAAAGTGTAGAAATCAATAATAGGAGAACATGTGGCAAATAAGGCTACATGGTATGGTGACCATCCTCCCTTGGAGGATGATCTACCACCTAGGCGCCACATCAGAGTCCTCTTGAGGATGGTCCATCCCACAAAAACAATGGAAATGGGAGGATGATCCTACCCCACTATTTTTTTTTTCAAATCTTCCATTTTTTTAACATTTAACAAATAAAATAGGAAAATACTTTCATTAATATTAAAAACACAATACATAAACTTAAAAAAAAATCCTAATAACTTACAAAAAACATAAACTTATAAAAATCATCCACTTTGATGCTTCTTGATGATGTCATCTTGCAATTTTATTAAAGTCGAGAGTTTTGGTTCGGGATAACTATAAACATCCATCGTCAATATTTCCCACTCTTTGAGCCGAACCCTATCATCGGACAATCGTAACTTTTCTCCCGCCACGCGTGACTTTTCTTCGATCGCCCATTCCTTCGCCCTTGCCTTTTGGGCCGTGACCTCGGTGTATGTTTTAAATTGCGTCATAAACTCCTCCATCTTCGGATCGACCTTTTGCTTTTCTTTCTTTGACGCCGCCTCCTTCTTTGATTGGTCCCGGCCCGGGGGACGTTCCGCTTCCCTTACGATGTACTCTTCTTCATCGAACTCGGCGTCGTTTAAATTTATGTGACATCTCGCTTCCGATCCGCCGGCGCTATAACTACCGGTTTCCGAGGTTCTTTGACGTTTTGCCATCTCCACCTCGTTCGAAACCGGCACCCACTTTGGGGCCGTTCGCATAACTTCCCACGCCCAAACGTGTGCGAACGTGGTGTGATGGTTCGTCTTGTAAACATCCAATGCCTTTTTGAAGACATCCTCGTCGCTCATCCCACTACGACGCCCACTTGAATATATTTTATTATATTCTTCCGAAAACTTGTTGACGAACCCGCTCATTTTTCGCCACTTAGAAGACACCGAGTCGACATCTCGATACGGTACTTGTTCCATTAGCTCAAAAAACTTCGCCAAAACCGTTTTCCAAAACCCCTCACCCGTTTGATTGTTACCTATATTGGACAAAAATTAAAAAATTAATACTACAAAGTATATACTTAAAAAAATACAAGTTATTTTTACGTACCTTTAATGGGGTGTGTGGACGAACCTATATAAGCCTTCGCTAAGGCTTCTTCCTTGAGTTGCGTCTATTGTTTCGGCTTTGGTTTGGACGGTTGGCTTTGCTCACCCGCAACTTGCTTGCCTTTTTTTTGGTTTGTGTTTTTTGCGGTTGGGTCTCGGGAACAACTTCAACAACATCTTCGTCGGGTTCAGTTCGAGTGGGTTGCGATGGTTGTTCGGGTTGAATGAGTTGCACGGGTTGGATATTAAAAGGATTATACATCATCAAGTGTTGTATGGCTTGACTTTGTTGCGTGTTCACAAAAACATTCGGTGAGTTTTGGAAAGCGGCTAAAGCGTTTGTGGAAAATTGACCGAATTGGTTCGGTTCCATCGTGGGATAGTACCCTGGCACCGAAAATACATTCGGGTTGTTCGGGGGTTCAGGTTGTTCGGGTTGAAGGGATCCATGGTAGAATAATTTTTTATAAAAAGGGAAGAAGGTTTTAAAAAATTAAAGAGAGAGATGAGGATGTAGTGGGTGAAAAGGTGTGAAAAGTGGTGAATAACTGAATATATATAATTTTTGGTTGGATTTTGGTAAAAATAAAAAAATATAGCCGTTTGTTATTTCAAAATGGAAATTAATTTTTTTTATAAATGGCCAATTGCATGGGAAAAGGAACAATTTTTGTCATTTAGCGGGCCGTCTCCAACGTCTCCTACTCGACGGAGACGACGAGGACGGGGGGAGGGTGGGGGGGGGGGGGTGGGACGGTGTGCGGATCGGCGCTGGGTGGGATGGTCCAGGGGATGGACCTCATACCACAAAGCCTAACAAAAAACAAAGGGACGCGCATTTTAGTCCACCACAATTAATCTTATATAAAAAAAGAAACCTAGATTCACCCTACACTGCCACCACTTCACCACCACATTACCATCACCACACCGCCCCACACCACCACCACTTTACCACCACATCGCCCCATCGCCCACGATTCACCGCCACTCCCCCTCGCTAACTACAGTTTGAACTTCTTTTCCGGCAACCGTCAAATTCTCCACTTCGAACACCATTTACGAGTCTAATGGCGGGAAACCACAGGCGCCACAGTTCTCTGGTAGCGATCTTCATGTTGATAATTATCTAGGTCTAATTTATGCTTCTAAACATACGAAGGTTTTTGTTTTGAATTAAACATTTGCAGCTTTTGTTTTCTGCGTTTTATTAAAAAGAAAAGGATGTGTGTTTGTGTTTGAGTTTTGAGTGTGAGAAAGTTTTTATCTCTGTTTGTGGCTGAAAAGGAAGTTGAAGGGGTTGTTAGGGTTTGTGTTTAGGCGAGTTTGTGTTTAAGGGGTGTTTGGGTTAGCTTATTTTGGAGTAACTTATGACTTATTGACTTATAAAAGTTAATAAGTTGTTTTTGTAGTGTTTGGATTAACTTATTTAAGAAGGTTTTGTGTGTTGAGAAGTTATTTTTGAGAAGTTAGAATTTCGAACTTCTCACTTATGACTTATATAAGTTAATAAGTCCTTATTGAGAAGGAATCCCAAACACCCATTTAGGTGTTGGGAAGAAATAATAGAAATGGGTATATTGTGTTTTATTGGAAACTGAGTAAAAGAAAAGGAATATTTGCATTTTATATGCTTTTGTATTCACATTTTTGTTAGATTCTCCACCTCAATTTAATTGGAAACTGAGTAAAAGAAAAGGTATCATTTCAATATCACTAGCGGTAAGACCTGTGTGCAAACACGGGTGGTATCTTAGAAAACCATGCATAACACATATTGATAGAAAGTAAAAAAATAATTAGTGCAGAATTACAAATTGATATAAACTAATGGTCAATAGGTTTAGTCAACAGGAATTCCATTATGTTGATAACCAAACCACTGTTGTCTATCGACTGTTAAAAACCTCTGTTGCTTTCCAACAAACTTTGCTAAAAACTGTCATTCATTATCTCCAACAGACTTTGCCAGATTAATAGATAGTAAGTATCAGATGTTAGTCAACCCATGTTAAAAAGGTCAGTCAACAAAAATTAAAAAAGTTAGTGAACAGATGTTAAGAGAATAATGTTATTAACAAAGAATTTAGTGCTCTCATTAAAAATGAGACCTGCGAACTTGTTACTACAATGGCAGATACAAACATTTTTCGCAGCATGTGTTCTCAGGATAGGCTTAATGCAGAGCAAGTATCAGATGCTTTCAAAAACTTGTATTGCTTTCCAACAAATATTTCCTAACAACAGTTCCTCCATTATACCCAACAGATGTTGCCAGTTTGACAGATGTTTAGTATCATCATAGATTTTGTAAAACTTCTTTGGAAACCACATTAGTAGTGGTTGTAGAGACTCGTTTCTCTTTATCACAAATCAAAACTTTCAACCCCTTCATACTTTTTACCCTAGATACAGCAACATAGAGCTGGCAATGACTAAACACTGGAGGTGGAAGATACAAACCAACACACTCCAACGATTGTCCTTGACTTTTATTTATTGTCATAGTAAAACACAGTGAAAGTGGGAATTGTCTTCGTGAAATCTTCACTGGTATTCTTTTATCAGAAGGTGTCATCTTCAGTCTTGAAATCAAAGTATGGTGACCTATATTAGTCCTTGTGATAATTTTTGCTTCAATCACAACTTTTTCGAGCTTCGTGACTTGTAAACGTGTACCATTACACAATCCATTTACCTGATCAATGTTTTCTGAGTAACATCACTAGAGCACCAAGTTTCAGTACTAATTTATGGTTAGGTAAACCAGATAAACGAAGATTGTTTAACACATCAGGAGGAAACAATGCCATGTTAAGCTCTGATTCTTCCTCAGATTGGCATAAACTATCTGAACTAAAATAAATCTTCTCTTCACCAGGCAGATTCTCTAACAACTCTTTATTTATTGAATCCACTACTTCATTAGTTGGAATAAGAATCGCTCTTTGTTGGAAATACGTTAAATTCCATAAAAAGTTATTCATGTTCGGATATGTTGTCACGGCCCCCGACCCGGTTTGACCCGTTTCAGGAGCTGCGGGACAGAAAATCCCGTGGTATTTATTTAACAGCGGAAGTTTCTTCAGGATCTTTTTTTTAAACTGAAATATTTCCCGATTATTTTATTTCACAACTCGGGATAAAACCCGGTAATTTATAATCTTGAGATTTGACAAAGAAATCTTTATTTTACAAAACATGTTTCTTTATTTTATATGGGGCCACTTTCTTAAGCTTGTAGTGCTACGCGGCACTTTTCCTGGTTCACAACAGATCACCTGAAACATGTTTGAAAAAGGTTTTGTCAGCGGGAAATACTGAGTGAATCATTCTTTTTGCTAAAATGACTCATTTGTTATAATTTACAGTATTAAGAGAGATTACAATGTTTCCAGATATCAAACCAACTACCCACGGTATTTTGTCACTCGACCCATTGGCCTTCCCATAGTCCATTGGTGTCTATGACTATGGTCATATCACCCCTTGGCTGCCCCAATGGTGAAGATTATCAAGTAATGTATACAAAACCCCACATACCTGCTGTAACTTGGTGATTACATATACTTAATCACTGTAATTATAACCTTTGAAAATAAACATGCTTTTGTAAACAATTTTGATAAAAAGAGAATGACTCACATTGCAGATTTAATTTTGAGCAGAGCCTAGCCTACTGATTAGCCTTTTAACCTAAATTAATATCATGCACACAAATTGGTTAGTAACTTAATACAACATTTACGATAACTCACGAGATTAAAACCTTCACAACGAATGACAAAGTGCGATACTTAAACATCCATCGATTTAACGACGAATGACAAAGCACAAACCCTATTGTGGGCAGCACTTAAACATCCATTGGATAGTTTAATCGATCGGACATTGAATCGTATCAGCGATCGAGTTATTACCCTGATTTGCGGCAGCAATTAGTGATCCGTGTGTGTTTTCATAGTAAACAGAACGTAACTCAGTGTGTATTTTGACTTTTTACGTCGTTCAAGTGCCAAAATTCAATTGCCAATGTCCACTATTTATACACGAATTTTGACCCCCCTCGCGTGACGCGAGGGGTACGCCCCTGGGCGTCGCGTGGCGCGAGGGGTCACCTAGGTTCATAGGGTAGCTACGTGTTTAACTAGGCTTGCTGAGTTGATGAATTTGTAAAATTCAAAACGGACAACAAGTTATTTAGATAATCGTAACTAGGGTTTTACCCCCCCCCCCCCCCCCCCGAGTTTTAGGGGCCCTGATCCTGATTCTGAAAATTCTAAAAATTTTAGGGTTTGTGTAGAATCACCTGGGTGTCTCAATTAGGGTTTCCTTTTGAACAAATTATTTTAATAAATATGACTTTTGATGAGAGTTGTTACATTCTCCCCACCTTAATAAAAATCTCGTCCTCGAGATTTACTGGAATAATTGAGGATACTTTCGCTTCATTTCTGATTCCAGCTCCCAAGTGTATTCAGCTCCTCTCTTTGAATCCCACTTTACTTTAACTAGCACTAGTCGTTTGTGCTTGAGAAATTTCACTTTTCTGTCTTCTATCTGAAGAGGTTTCTCAACAAATTTTAACTTTTTGTTTATTTCTATATCTTGGAGAGGTACTACCAAAGATTCATCTAATAGACATTTCTTGAGGTTGGATACATGAAATACATGATGTACTCCAGCTAACTCTTCTGGTAGTTGTAAACGATAAGCAACTGGTCCTATACGTTGGATTACTGGAAATGGTCCTACGTATCTTGGACTTAGCTTTCCTTTCTTACCGAATCTAACAACTCCTTTCCAAGGAGAAACTTTTAACAGTACTCTGTCTCCAACTTGGAATTCTAACGGCTTGCATCTATTGTCTGCATAACTCTTCTGGCGATCTCGAGCCGTCTTTAGTCTTTCTTTGATTTGAGTAATCTTGTCAGTTGTTTCTTGCACTATTTCAGGACCTGATAATTGACTTTCTCCTATTTATGCCCAACAAACTGGAGTTCTGCATTTTCTTCCACACAATGCTTCGAATGGGGCAGTTTCAATACTTGAATGATAACTATTGTTATAGGAGAATTCAATTAAAGGTAAGTGATCATCCCAGTTTCCACCAAAATCTATCACACATGCTCTGAGCATGTCTTCTAGAGTTTGGATCGTCCTTTCACTTTGCTCGTCTGTTTGAGGATGATATGCAGTACTTAGGTTTAGTCGAGTTCCCATAGCTTCTTGGAAACTTTTCCAGAAATGAGAAGTGAAACGACTATCTCTATCTGATACAATGGAGAGTGGAACTCCATGTAAGGATACTACTTCATCTACATACAACTTTGCCAGTCTTTCCATGCTAAAGGTTTCTTTCATGGGTAGAAAGTGAGCTGATTTGGTTAATCGATCCACAATTACCCAAATCGCATCATTACCTTTTCTGGTTTTGGGTAACTTAGTAACAAAATCCATTGTTATGAGTTCCCATTTCCATATAGGCATTTCTAATTGTTGTAGTAGACCTGAAGGTTTCTGATGTTCTGCCTTAACTTGTGAATAAGTTAGACACTTAGAAACATATCTAGCTATATCTTTCTTCATGCCTATCCACCAGAAATTATTTCTTAAATCTTGGTACAACTTATTATTTCCTGGGTGCATGGTATACCTAGATTTATGGGCTTCTTCTAAAATCTTATTTCTTAATTCCCCATGCTTAGGTACCCAAATTCTACTTTTGTGGAATCTCCAAATTCCATCAGTTCATTGTTCTAATTCTTTTATTCATCCCTTCATTCCTTCAGCATCATCCTTGATTGCTGTTTCCTGGACATTCTTTATTTGTTCCATTAAATCTATCTGTAGATTTAATCTGAGAGCACGAACTCGCTTTTGCATTTCATGATATTTACGACTTAAGGCATCTGCAACCACATTTGCCTTTCCTTCATGATATTGAATATCACAGTCGTAGTCACTTAGGATTTCCATCCATCTCCTTTGCCTCATGTTTAACTCTTTTTTCCCAAATATATATCTTAAACTTTTATGATCTGTATAGACAGTAAATTTACTTCCGTACAGATAATGTCTCCAAATCTTAAGGGCAAAAATTACGGCTCCTAATTCTAAATCATGAGTCGTATAGTTTTCTTCGTGCGTTTTCAACTGCCTTGATGCATACGCAATTACCTTTTTGTGTTGCATAAGTACACATCCAAATCCTAATTTTGAAGCATCACAATATACTTCAAAATCTTCAGTTCCTTCCGGTAAGGCTAGGATTGGAGCATTGGTTAATTTCTGTTTTAAGATTCTAAAGGCTTCTTCTTGTTTAGGTCCCCATTCAAACTTAACTGCTTTATAGGTTAGCTTAGTTAATGGTACAACTATCTTGGAAAAATCCTTAATAAACCGTCTATAGTATCCAGCTAAACCTATAAAACTTCTAATTTCCATTGTAGATTGTGGAACCTTCCATTTGGTAATTGCCTCTATCTTTGCAGGATCTACATGAATACCTTCGTGATTCACCATGTGTCCTAAGAATTGCACTTCTTGCAACCAAAATTCACACTTCGAGAATTTGGCGTACAACTTTTCGTTTCTTAACAAAGTTAAGAGTGCATGCAAGTGCTCACAATGTTCTTCCTGGCTTTTTGAATAAATAAGTATATCGTCTATGAAAACAATTACAAATTTATCCAAATACGGTTTACAGATCCTATTCATCATGTCCATGAATGCTGCAGGTGCATTTGTTAATCCAAAGGGCATGACTGTAAACTCGTAATGACCATACCTAGTTCTAAAAGCAGTTTTAGGTATGTCTTCTTCTTGTACTTTCAACTGATGATATCCGGAACGTAAGTCAATCTTAGAGAAATATCTAGCTCCTTGAAGTTGATCGAAAAGATCATCAATCCTAGGTAATGGGTATCGATTCTTAATTGTAACCTTATTCAATTCTCTATAATCAATACACATTCTCATCGAACCATCCTTTTTCTTTACAAACAACACTGGTGCTCCCCACGGGGACGAACTAGGTTGTATGAAACCTTTACTTAGTAATTCATCTAATTGCTTTTTCAGTTCTAACATTTCTGTGGGTGCTAACCGATAAGGTGCCTTGGCTATCGGTATAGTTCCGGGAATTAAATGAATCCTAAATTCTACCTCCCTATCTGGTGGAAGTCCTGGTAACTCTTCTGGGAATTCCGAGACTACAGGAATCTCCTTAAGTTCTTTTCCTTTAGTACTAATGATTATCGAAATCATATATACTATTCCTTGCTTTCGTTCATAACTAGCAACTTTCATTACTGATATGAACTTCATGGGCTTACGTGGTTTGTCTCCTGTAATTATGATTACTTCTCCAGTAGGTGCCTGAATTTCTATGGAATTCTGATCACAAAGAATTCGAGCATGGTTGGCTACTAACCAATCCATTCCTAACACAACATCAAATTCGACTAATTTCATAGGTAATAGGTTTGCAAAGAATTTATGACCTGAGAGTTCTATATTTTCCTTTTGCAAAACTGTATCTATGCTAACAGAATTTCCGTCTGCCGTTTCGACTGTAAAAATCTGCCTAAGGTTGGTTAAGGGTAAATTAAGAGCTTGGCAGAATGAAGTATTGATAAAACTTTGGTTTGCACCAGAGTCAAATAATACTTTTGCATAAACGTTGTGAACTAAGAACGTACCAGCTATCACATCTGGAATTAGCTCGGCCTCCTGAGTTGTTAACTGAAAGGCTCGAACATTCTTCTTAGTAGCTTCGTCGGCTATCTTGGCTTTGTTGTCTGCTGGTTTGACCAATTTAGGACATTCTGTTTTGAAATGCCCCACTTCTCCACAGTTAAAGCAGACTATGGTTTTCTTTCTGCAGTTTTCTTCACGATGTCCTACCATTTTACAAAAATTGCAGGTTATATTGCATCTTCCAAAATGTTTCCTTTTTCAATTCCTGCAGAAAGGTGGATTTGAAAATTGCCCTGATCCTCTTCTCTTGAAGCTGTTATTATTACCCGCACGAAATCCTTGGGTAATTTTCTGAGCCAATTCCTTATTCTTATTTTCATCTCTTGTGCGTACTAGTTCATCAGTTAGGGTGTTGGCTAATTCCACAGTATCGTCAATAGTACAAGGTCTCGTAGCCTTAACGATGTTACGGATTTCACTAATCAGTCCCCAAATATAGCGAGAAATAAGTACCGGTTCTGGCGAAGCCAGCGTTGGTACCACTCTAGCATATTCAAAGAATGTCGAAGTATAACCGCGACAATCTATACCCATCATTCTATGGTTTAAGAACTTATTTGCCATTTGATCTTTTTCATATTCGGGACAAAATTTTCTTTCTACAAGACTCTTAAATTCTTCCCAGTTCATAGCATACACCATCATCCTTCCTTTTGCTTGTAACACCGTGTTCCACCATTCTAGTGCCACTTCTTTAAAAAGATTTGATGCATACATGACCTGATCGTCTTTGTCACATTTACTTATTGTAATCACTGCCTCGGTTTTCTCTAACCAACGCAATGCCGCAGTCGCTCCTTCATTGCCTGCAAATTCAGCGGGTTTGCAAGCAAGAAATTCTTTGTAAGTGCAACCAGGCGTTGCAGCTTTCATTTTCTTAGGGAGTGGAGCCTGCCGTGGATTATTGTCAAGATTAATATGATTACCGCCTCCATTTACGCTATTACTGAAGTTATCTTCAGAAATACGTTTGCTAGGAATGATTTTTTGCGGTTCGATTGGATTTCTAACAGTAGCAACTATTGCTGGGATAGCGTTGGCTATTCCCTGAGCAACGATGTTTTCTATGTCTTGTCTATTTAGAAATTGATCCTCCTGATGTTGTTCAGATTGATTAACTTCGTTAACTGGTTCATTACCAACGTTTTCCATCTGGTAATTAATTTATATAATTTATTAGTATCAAATAAATAACAATTATACACAAAATCACCATCAAAATTACACAACATACATATAGCCAAAACTATCGATTGCTCGATTCTAATATTATGCATCATTACACACCTTTATCTTACAAAGTTTTATTTTAAGTTATTTCACAAGATTAGATTATTATTGCTAATTTACAACCACAGTCTCATAAGCCTCTTATCCCTCGTCAGCTGATATTTTAATAACGGCGCTCCCTCTCATCATACTTCCAGGATATCTGTTCTCCTACTTCCCTGATCCTATTTCCGGCATCCACCAATTCTTTGCCAAAGTGGCGGAGTTCAGCTAAATTCTCATTGCTCATAGGTGGATTAGGTAGTGGTTCATGGTCGAATTAAGGAAGGAAGGAATAAGGACTGTTGAGCAAGTTTTGGAACTGCCAATCATTCGTCCACCACTCGTCCATTCCTAAAGGCTGGGTGTGGACTATTGGTTCTGGGATTGCTGGTTCCAAATTGATTGGAAGTTGGGTTTCAATAGGATGAGTAAAAGCATTTGTATTGACAGGCTAAATAGTATCACAGCTTGCCAATATAAAATCTAGCTCTTCCTGTAATGTCATTTCCTGAGTTTGTTTAGAACTTTCTCCAACTTCTACCTGAGAACCTCCTCCAATCTCCATTTCTATTTGCTTAGAATATTCATCAAAGTGTAATCCCATCTGCCTAGCCTCTTCCTCGGCTTCAATTCCCTTTCCTTTATCTAAAGGATTTTCTATTTTAGGCATCTTTCTAGGGACGGGTTTCATCCTACGCACACGCCTCCATCCCACAAATCTTCTCTTTTTCTTGGGCTTAGGTTTCTCGGGAGGTGGAACATTGAATTCAATAGGTTCTTCTATATCTGGTATATACCTATTGAAATATCTGGAAACCTCTATTTTTACCGGATAGAGATTTAAATTCTGAAGAGCTTCGAACAAATCACTCATGCTGTTATGCAAAATACACATTACTAATTGATAACAAAATTTCATAGAAAACTTTAAAATATTATTTCAAACTGGGTAACTACAAAACATTTGAAAACTAAAACACACAAGGTTTTATTGTAATTTTATTTATTTACTGAAGTAAGATTTCTAGACTGTAGTTGATAAAGGTGCTAAGATTTGGGTAAAATTATTTAAAGATTTAACTGCTACAGTAGCTAGCATATATAGATCTGCCCATTTCTCATCTAACTTGTCCTCCTAAGGTGTTTTACTGTTTGATTCCTGGTTTTCCTGTTTAATTTTCTTTTCTCGGAATTTCTTTATTTTCTCTTTACTTTTCCTAATAATCAGACTTCTTTTACTAGGAGAAAGTGGTTCCTCATATTGTGCCTTTCGCACAAGTATTCCTTCTTCAGGAATTACGGAGTGATTTGAGGATTTGGTTTGGGATGAACTTCCCTTCTCGTTGGATGACCTATCTAATTTAAGATAGATGTTTGACAGCTTTTGCTTACCCATACTGTACACAAATATTCAAATAAGAAAACACATAATCACATAATGACAAGTAGAAAAATTAAGTATTTTCTAAATACTTAATAGGCTTAAATCAGTGGCTCTGATACCACCTTATTTCTGTCACGGCCCCTGACCCGGTTTGACACGTTTCAGGAGCCACGGGACAGAAAATCCCGTGGTATTTATTTAACAGCGGAAGTTTCTTCAGGATCTTTTTTTTAAACTGAAATATTTCCCGATTATTTTATTTCACAACTCGGGATAAAACCCGGTAATTTACAATCTTGAGATTTCACAAAGAAATCTTTATTTTACAAAACATGTTTCTTTATTTTATATGGAGCCACTTTCTTAAGCTTGTAGTGCTACGCGACACTTTTCCTGGTTCACAACAGATCACCTGAAACATGTTTGAAAAAGGTTTTATCAACGGGAAATACTGAGTGAATCATTCTTTTTGCTAAAACGACTCATTTGTTATAATTTACAGTATTAAGAGAGATTACAATGTTTCCAGATATCAAACCAACTACCCACGGTATTTTGTCACTCGACCCATTGGCCCTCCCATAGTCCATTGGTGTCTGTGACTATGGTCATATCACCCCTTGGCTGCCCCAATGGTGAAGATTATCAAGTAATGTATACAACACCCCACATACTGGCTGTAACTTGGTGATTACATATACTTAATCACTGTAATTATAACCTTTGAAAATAAACATGCTTTTGTAAACAATTTTGATAAAAAGAGAATGATTCACATTGCAGATTTAATTTTGAGCAGAGCCTAGCCTACTGATTAGCCTTTTAACCTAAATTAATATCATGCACACAAATTGGTTAGTAACTTAATACAGCATTTACGATAACTCACGAGATTAAAACCTTCACAACGAATGACAAAGTGCGATACTTAAACATCCATTGATTTAACGACGAATGACAAAGCATAAACCCTAATGTGGGCAGCACTTAAACATCCATTGGATAGTTTAATCGATCGGACATTGAATCGTATCAGCGATCGAGTTATTACACTGATTTGCGGCAGCAATTAGTGATCCGTGTGTGTTTTCATAGTAAACAGAACGTAACTCAGTGTGTATTTCGACTTTTTACGTCGTTCAAGTGCCAAAATTCAATTGCCAATGTCCACTATTTATACACGAATTTTGATCCCCCTCGCGTGACGCGAGGGGTACCCCCCTGGGCGTCGCGTGGCGCGAGGGGTCACCTAGGTTCATAGGGTAGCTACGTGTTTAACTCGGCTTGCTGAGTTGATGAATTTGTAAAATTCAAAACGGACAACAAGTTGTTTAGATAATCGTAACTAGGGTTTTACCCCCCTGAGTTTTAGGGTCCCTGATCCTGATTCTGAAAATTCTGAAAATTTTAGGGTTTGTGTAGAATCACTTGGGTGTCTCAATTAGGATTCCTTTTGAACAAATTATTTTAATAAATATGACTTTTGATGAGAGTTGTTACATATGTAAATGAAATGACAGAAGAAATAGGATTGACTTGGTCATGAATAAGTAAATCATCTGGTATTTCAATATCTATCTCACCATCATTTTCTTCACCAAGCAGACCATCACCAAGCTTTAAAATCCATTCTACAAATTCCTTTATTTCTTTCAAATCTGCTTCCTGACACCCAACTCTTAATCTCATATTCTCAGTTAGCTTTAGTACTTGACATTATCACCATATATAAGAAGAATTCAAAGAAGCATTGACTTTCATTGTTCTGGTACCTTTAGGGATGACCGGAATAATTTGTCTAAAATCACCACCAAATAGAATAACCTTTCCCCCAAAAGGCATGGATTCCATGTTCGGTTGACTGGAACGTGATATGTCTCGCATTGTTCCACTGGATGCAACATTCAATACAACTTCACCTTTCGATCGTAATGCAGCTGAGAATGTCTTCCAAAGAAACGTCTTTCCAGTTCCACCATAACCATATACAAACAACACACCTCCATCACCTTTTTCAATCGCTTTCATAACAGTTTTATATATTCTTTCCTGTTCGGTAGTTAAACACTTTACATAACTATCATGTTCCCTTTGAAGAGCTAGTCTGTCATACGATAGTTCTTTCATTATCAATCGATTGTTCGACGATGAAACATAATTGTCCGAAACACTTGGCATATCTTTGAAATTTCTCATTGTACTTCCATTGATAAGTAACAACTTTTCAATTTCAGATAGACAGATATTTTCAAGTTCTTCTTGTTGAAGAACCAAATCTAAAAAAAATGTTGAAAAAAGTATTAGTTTTTTTTCCCAATAACGGAGCTATTGCATAATTTTAATGTAGTTATATATAACTTTAATAAAATAATCACATTACCTGCAATACCAGTTATCTTTCGTTGCTGATATAGAATGTCTTCACATAATAGGGACTTCGTTTCCGACCAAAAAACACCAGGAAGAGATATCGAATTTGACAGAAACAACATTACAAAAAAGTCCTCAAGAAATCTCCGGTTGACCATGTGCTAGCTTCTTTGAAAGCATTAACATATTCCTCATCATCATCCAACAGTCCCCATGCAAAACATGCATCTTTAAATGTTTCAAAAACTTGTCCATCAACTGTTTTTATATCTTCAAAACAAGTTGTCCCTTAATATGATTCAGTAAAATCCTTAGGTAATAACAATCACCAAGTGATGGTGGGACATAATGTATCCTCCCAATTGATCCATACAGATGCTTTCTCCTATTCCATTTGCGATTTTTAGCTTTCCATACATAATATCCTGGAAACTGAACATACCTCAATGTCCTGGCAAATTCATCAACTTTGTTACAATTCATCCACTATGTAAACATTGTCATTTTCACAGTTGGATCAGTAACAATATCACACAAATTATCATGATCGTTATACAATACTCTGACCATCTTCACAATGAAAAGGCAATACTTCAACAACTGGATATCTATAAAGTATATCATACATGAATATTCTCCAAGCAGCTTCACAAGCAGAGATATATCTACAATCAAGTATGCTTTTATCTCATCTACAACTACATTCTGTTCTGTATCATTGTTGGTGCTATTGGTTTAAAAAACAGAAGTCTTGACTCTATCAGGCCCCTTATTAATATATTTAAACAAATATTTGATAGAACCTGACTGGTTGCACCATTCAATGTTAACGTGGCACTGATACTTTCTGAGCAGGAAAGCATTGTAAGGAACTACAAATCTATTATCAAGTGCCACACCATTCTTAACTACTGTATTACTTGTTTGATGACGATGATAGACAGGATATCCTTCAGAATCAACACAAGTCTCATCTATATATTTTTGGGCAACTTTTTAGAACATTTTTGCTGAACCGTACATGGACAAAGTGGGTTGTCTGTACCACATGGTCCATGAATCGTAAATTGCTTGACAAGCTCATATAATTCAGGATCTCTTTCTTTATCTGGTATCTCAGCACTAATAACATGATCAATATCAAATGCAGTTGGAAATTTTCTTTCAACACCCAAGAACAAACATATGTGAGCATGTGGGAGTCCACGCTTCTGAAATTCTACTGCATATATAACTGAAATTTTTCAACAGTGAGCTGTTAGATAAATATAATTAGATGTTCAAAGTAAAAAATATAACTAAAAGGTACCTGCTTGTATATCACCAAAGAATTTATCTTTCTTGAAATCTTTTATAAGATGATCCAATTTACACTTGAATAATCTAGAGATAATATCTAGTCTGTCTTCAGCATTAAGAGCTTTATCGTGCAAACACCTATTAATCTCAGGCCAGTTTGGATTACAAGTCATCGTTATGAATAAATTGGGATATCCAACAGACTAGCAAATTGCCATAGCATCCAAGTACTTTTGCATCATATATCTAGAACCACCAGTAAACGAGGAAGGTAAAAGTATAGGTTTACCACAACTTGAGGCCTTATTCTCTCCACTTTCAACAGTAGCATTCAAGTTCTTAAGACTTTGTGTTCTATGTTTAGGTTGTTGTGACCTTATATAATTCAACCTGGCAGATTCTATCATCGTGTACCCATCAACCAAAAACTGTTGAAATAGTTTTTTCGCATTAACTGACAATGAAAACTGAATCTGTCTATCTTGAATTTTGTAACAAAAGAATTCTTTAATTGTAAGGTGGGTTATAAGTACCTCATTATCAACCATAATCCCTCTATGTTTAATACCAACTCTATAACCATCTTCTGCATATGGGAAAATAAGTGGATATTGCAAAGCAAGGTAAGAGGGATGAAGCTCACTAATTCTTTGAAGACCACCAGACTTCTTTCTGATAACAATGTCCCGTTTATCAAATGCTCCATCAAAATCACCAATTATTAACACAACAATTTCTGATGCTGTTGGCAAATTGTGAACTCTTCCATCCTTATCTCTTGTTCCAATAAGCTTCAAGCTTACATCTTGCCACCCATTTTCCTAAAAACAATCTCTTACCATTCTGAACGACTGGACAAGAGGATTGCAAGAATCCAACATATCTTTAAGACTCTTGATGGTTGTACTATAAAGATGGTTGTTTCTTGTAGTTTTGGATTCTATCTGAGAACTGCAAGAAATATAAAATGTTAAAATTTACATTCGTTTCAAATGATAATGGATGTAAATATATTGAGAAGAAAAATATATATTCATAAATGCCACAATTTCATAAAGAAATTACCTTACTGCTTTTTGACGATTTACCACCTCGTTTTGTGGATCATATATGTAAAGCTGTGAGAATTTGGGTTCTTCCCCATCGTCCAGAAGTAGACTACCCATTCGATTATAATTCTGACCTTGTAGTCTAAATACATAAGGACCTTTGCCTCTCTGATAACTTTTGTCAACCTTCCCACCATGAGATGTGAAGGAAAACATCATGTTATATGCTCGAATATTATTCATGAAATTGTGAGACTGTGAGGTATGACTTTTATATAAATGACGTAGTAATGGAGGAGGTGTAGGTGGTGGTGGTAGCTCAACATCTCCATTTGAACAACAAAGAGAATAGGATGTTTTCTACGTTTTTGATTTCCCCTAAGCATTTCATCTTCCCATAACATTGCATCACATTTAGAACACACAAAGATGGCATCTCCATGATCAATATAATATACAGACTTAGCAAATTTATAAGTCAAAATAAGTTATCTACATATTGAAAACTTAACAGGAATTTACAATCGTATCTTATACCTTTAGAAATTCCATAAATCTTCTTAACCACAGAATCTGCTAACATCTCATCACTCATTGATAATTCAATTTTAGGTATTCCACCTATATTGAAGCTTGTAAAATAAGACATATAACAATTCATAAAACCTAAGATTAAACAAATATTTTGTTTCCAAAAATTTAAAACATACAATTTGTAATATCTGATAATGGAGTCCTCTCAACAAAATTGGATGTTTGCTTAGTACTTCCAAAAGGAGTGTGATGCACATTCCTTGATGAGATTTTTCTTGATAAATCTTATAAGACAAAAGTATATAAAATAAATGAACAAAACTAAAATTCATAATTAAATTACAAAAAATATCTGCAGTAAGTTTACCTTTTTCTTTTGTAGATGAGTGACACACATTACTACTAATATCTGGGGTAGCATAAGTAGGAAGGTGATACACATTCCTTCTTTCGACATTGGTGGTTGAAACTTGTTAAATAGAACATATGTAAGGATTCCCAAAACATAACATATACATATATATTTCTTTTAAATTTTGTTTGCAAAACTATAACACATACCACTTGAAGTATTTGAAAATGGAATCATTTCAACAGAATCAGATGTTGATGTAGGATGACTACCTCTGTTGTTTCTCTTTTGTTGAAGAACATACTTCCTTTTTCTCTTTCTTCAGCACAACTTTGACGTTAACTTGCTTGAAGGAGCACTTCATACTTACTTGAAATTGTGTTATCTGTATCCATAATTTAAAATACCTGAATGAAGAAGATTGTTGACCACTCGAGAAAAGAACTTTGAAAGAATTGTGAAAATGATTTGAAATTACCAAAAAGTATCTACAGTAAGTATACCTTTTATTTTTGTAGATGAGTGAAACAAATTACTACTAATATTTGGTGTAGCATAAGCAGGAAGATGATACACATTCCTTCTTTCAACATTGGTGGTTGAAACTTGTAAAATACGACATATGTAAGAATTCCCAAAACATAACATATAAATATACATCTTTCTTGTAAATTTTTTTTGCAAACCTTTAAGACATACCACTTGGAGTATTTAATAATGGAATCCTTTTAACAGAATCAGATGTTGATGTACGATGAAAACCACTGTTGTTTCTCTTTTGTTGCAGATACGCTTTCTTTTTTTCGTTGCTTCAGCACAGACTTGACTTTGACTTGGTTGAAGGAACAGTTCATACTTACTTGAAATTCTATTATCCGTAATACATAATTTCAAATACCTGAATGAAGAAGATTGTTGAGCACTCGAGAAAAAGACTTTCAAAGTATTTTGAAAATGATTTGAATTATTTGAAAATGACAGCTGTATTAGGGGGTAAAATGTAACTTCCTTATCTCAATGGCGGTAAAGTGTAATTTATTATTCCAATGGCAGTTTACCTTTTTACATAGAGGCAGATAGAAACATACTTTACCTTTTTAACGACTCTACACATCCCTTTACAAAATTGTTTATCTGATCTCATAAAAAGTACTTCAAGTTTTAATCACCAATGTCCATTTCAATATTCAATCACTCCACTTAAATACTTCATACTCAATTAAAACCATTAAAACCATTTTTTACAGTTTTATTGTTAACGATTAATCCACATATAACACTTGCTAATACTTAAATACTTGAACTCAATAGATAATATCACAAAACTTTGCAAACAATCATTTACTCAATGAAGTTCCTGGTAATGTTGGCGTTATAGAGTGTGTAAACGGTATGAGATGGGATTACCGATTCTCAAAACACAGTGGAAGTTTTGCTCTAAAAGAAGGATGGTCCTCGGTTATCTCTGACCTTTCATTGAAAGAATGATGTCTGTTGGTATTTAAAAAAACTGCACCATATACATATCTGCTGACACCTTTTGAAAAAGTTCATCGTTATCCAACAAAACTCCCAATGATTTCTATGTTCACATCAAAATATCGTTTGAGAGGAACTTTGGATGTATGGATTCATTCTCCCATAGTTTTACTGATGTTTGTAAGGAGGTGTTGGTAAGTTCTGGTATTTTAATCGAATACTTAAATGTTACTATTGTTAGTTCATACGTCTGTAGCTTCCGTCAGCATTTAGTCATGTTTTGTATTTTTGTGTCCTTTGTAAACAATTATGTAATGTATGTATGTTAGATAGAACGACAACTCAGGAAACGGGACTGATTTCTTAAGTGTTGACTTTAGTTGACCAGTGTCATCCGATCGGATAGTCCATCCGATCGGACAGCACTCATCCGTTCGGTCAGCATGTCATTCGTTCGGACAGCATATCATCCGTGCGGTCAGCACTAACCATGTTCCTGAGTTGCCTATAAATACCCTGTCCAGGTATGTCATTAAGAACTTTTGACTCTAGAGAGAACTCTGTCAAGTCTGACTTCTACAGGCGCTTTTGTACTTTCATAACAGTTGAATAGAAAGATCAGACTGCGTTTAATCGTTGAATACTTTGTCGTACATCTGTGATTTGATCAAATAAATTCCGCACATTAGTCAAAGTCGATTCATCTAAGTTCCTGACAAACAGATCCTATACGAGGGACCAAGAAGTGGTATCAAAGCATCCATGGAGCTGAATCGAGATCTACGACAACGAATTCACCAGAATTCGAGCTTTTCTTGCCGATCAGAGTCAAATTTCACCGGAAATTTGACATATTTTCTCACTTTCTACTTATTTCTTACATTGTTCTTCACTTTATCTACATAAAAGTCAGAAAAACATAAAATTGGACGTGAATCTATGGTTAAAATTTGATAAAACTGATATAAATCGATTCACAATCATTCAAAGCATAATCCTTCAAGATTTCATAACAAAATTCCTTCAAAAACTAGATCAAAATCATCAAAAACTATGAAGAACTGTTCTTGCATGCTGATGTCACCTACGGACGACTTATCTTAGCTGTTCTTAGATTTGCTGACATCATCAATTCGTTCGGACAGCAGTACGAACGACTTGGATTAGATTGTTCTGTGAAACCGTGTTGCTCACATCATCAGTGCTACCCGATCGGACATCAGGTCGATCAGACAGCATTGTTGCTATTATCTTTGTTACTTACGTCATCCTACCACTCGATCAGACAGTCATCCGATCGGTGAAGGGTTAGAGATTTTTCTGCCACCCGTACAGATAAGCACTCTTTCGGACAAGCACTCGTTCGGACAACCATTCGTTCGATTCGCATACATCACTTGATACTTGACTGTGTCACTCGTTCGGACAACCATCCGATTCAAGTGCACAAGTGTGAAAACTTTTGAAAATTTCAAAATTTGTCTAAGTGTTTGTAAATTGTTTCAGGTACTCTAAAATGGGGGATGATTTTCTCAATCCTTTCAGTGACATCTTTGCTTACACCAGCAACACAGGAGACACTACGTCAAGCAGCACAAACACTACTGCTCCAAACCAGAATCCAAAGAAAGCCATTATCGACTCATTGAGCGTGGATAACGCGTATGGCACATACAATAAACCGTCAAGCTAATGGCTATCGAGGAATACAGTAGGTGGGCAACTAGGTTTGAAGACTGGTTGAAGGCTTTCGCCTACCAGAGTTGGAAATGCTTGAAGAGTGGGTTTAACATTGGAAGAAGTGACTATGAGAACTTAATTGAAAATGAACTAGAAATTTTATCGCTGAGCAAAAATGTATCGCATTGCTACATCAATCAGTGAGGGATGATATCATATCTCTAATCGATTAGAAAAGCTCCAAAGATTTATGGGCAAAACTAGAGAAAAAGTGTGTGGGTGGAGAAGAAATTGTTAGAAACAAGAAAAAATTGTTGAAAAAGGAATTTGATTTATTTGGATGTATGAAAAATGAATCGGTTTCAAAGATGATAGAAAGGTTTTGTCATTTGAAGATCGAGCTAACTAGACATGGGTTTACGTTCACAGAGGAAGAATTGGTTGATAAGCTGATGGATTCATTGCCTGATGAAAAGGATTGGATGTACTTTGCTATGTTGTTGAAAAAACTATGGAGAAGAAGAATCTGACAGTTGATTTTCTGATCGAGAGGCTTGAAAGTCATGAGTTAGAAATCAGAAAAACAAATAAAGTCAACAGTACTCAGTATCAGTAGAACGTTGATTTGTATTATCGAGGAAGTATGATTCCAAAAACGGTATCACCAAAGACTGCATTCTCAGCAGAAAATCCAAGTGTGCCAAATCAAGAGAATCAAAACAGCAGTCCTGCTCCAAGCAGCGGATATCATGGAGGATCGTCTTCATCGACTCTAAGTCAACAGCAACAACAATCTGCTCCAAAAAACATTTTCCAGTGCAACATTGCTGTACATCTCAACAACGCACAAAATTTCAGCGAAGAAGCAGCCAAACAACAGATGGTATTTCTAGCATCCATCTTGGAGTCTTACGAAAGTCTCGTAGCAGGAACAATCAGAAACACAAACCTCACCAAGGAGGACTATGATCAAATTGACCAAGAGGAAATGGAGTTGATTGATATTAGATGGTGTATGGCGAGTGCGGTTAGAAGGGCTTAGAGGTTCATGGAGATAACAGGCAGACACTCCATTGGTGGACCTTCAACTTAATTAGGGTTTGACAAATCAAAGGTTACATGTTTTAAGTGCAAGCAAAAGGGGCACTTTAAACGAGAATGTCGAAATGAAGCTGCTGATGAAACGACCAATCCATTCCATGAGGACTATTATAAAAGGGCCATCTATCATCAAAACAAAGCAGAATCTTCCAGAATGAAGCAGTTAGAAGATGCTCCCAAAGAAAAGTCGAGAGCATTAGCCGTTATGCATGATGATGAGGGTTATGACTGGAGTGATGTGCTACCAGAAGAAGATGCTGTGGGTTTTACATTCATGGCAAAGATTGTGCCATTCAAAGACACCCGTACTGAAGAAGAGAAATACTGTTCTAGGAAGATGTTAGCCCAAAACATGAAAGATAAAATTTATCGAACATGGAAAGAAGCAAAAAGTGCAAAAAGATGGGATGCTACTCGGGAATGCTATTTGGATCCTAAAGGGAACATAGTTGTTGAACCATCATCAATCAGTGTTGAAACCCTCATAGAACAAATAGCAGAAGAAGAGGAAAGGCAGAGAATGTGGGCAAGAGAAGCTGAAGAAAAGGAGAAAGAAAAGGAGCTACAGTCGAAGAAGGTCGATGATGGGATTATTGACACGACCAAAGAGTTCACTGTAGATAACCTGAAGAAAATGGCTGATAAAGTTCTTGCAGCAAAGGAATTAGAGGTAGATTCTAAGTCCGGAACTAAGTCAAAGAGCAAGGTCAGTTCTAATGATTCAACAAATGGGTCAGGTAAGACTGATAAAGCCAAGATTGATAGTGACTGCAAAAATTGCATGAAAGACTGCAAGATTTGTAGTACACATGCATATCTCAGTACTAAAAAGACTGAAGAACTGACTGAAAGAGTCAGAGAAGTTGAAAATCAAATCTTAAGTCGTGACAAATTAGTGAAAACTTCAAATGATCGAATTAATGAATTAACTGAGAAACTTGAAAATTATAAAATTTAAGTAGACCGTGTAAGAAAAGAAAATGAAAAGTTAATTCATGAAAATCGACAACCTTTTGAAATCATGAGAAGTTAAAAAGAACGATTAAAGATTCTGATGAGAGAAACAATAAAACAAGCAAAGAAATTTTTCAATTGTCAGGATTCCTTCAGTCGAAAGAAAAGCAAATCAACCAACAGTTAGATGAGATTGCTAATCTGAAGCTTCAGTTTGAAGAAGCTAAGATTGAAAATGAACGAATCAATCTGAAACTCAACAGTTACAACTCCGCAAGTTTTGTTCTTCAACACATAGTTCCCAAACCCATTGGGAAGAACAAAGCCGGCGAAGATGTATATGCTGATGGAACAGGGGTTGGGTATCATCAAGTTCCACCGCCAGTGTTGAATAATTTTTCAAAGAAAAAATCTGGGTTGGTTAACAATGATGAAACAAATGAAATTAAACTTCCAGAAACAATTGACATCACATTCAATTCATCATCCGATGAAGATAGTGTTCAGTCTGAAGTTGTTAAAAATGTAGTTGAAAATGTTTTGAAATCTGACAGTGACTCAACTGAGGACGAAGAATGCTTCTTGAATAATTACATTCCGAAATCAACTTCCAAAAACAACTTAGTGAAAAACCTACTCTTGTGATGTACAAGATGTCGGGTTCGGATAAGTTGTATTCGGATCTCGAGTTCCCATTAGAGAATGTGAATGTTGACAAATTGAAAAATGTGTTTAAACTGGTTGAGATTGATGTTTGTGAAATCAAAGGTTTGAAACGTTCCGAAAGACAACTGAACTTTGAAAAGGATAAATCTTACTACAAAAAACCCGTTGTACCACCACATTTTTCTCACAACAACCAAAACAAATGGTCGGGTGGTTATCAGGGTGGTAAGAATAACCAAAGAAGGAACTTTCAAATCAAGAAATTTGTTGAGAAAAAGGTGTTTGTGAAAAGCTCGAGTTCACACTCAGAGCAAGAGTCTGAGATTTTTTCAAAAACCAATGAAGAATTCTTTGAGAAGAAAGCCTCGCAACCTCAGACCAAAGGCACAAGTCGGGTAGTTGACACCCGAACATGCTTCAAATGCAATCAAGTTGGACACATTGCACGAAAGTGCACCAACTCGAAGCCTAAGTCTGTGGTTGTCGAGAATCCTAAAAGAAAAGATGATGTAAAGGGAAAAGCTCCAATGTTTGTTGAGAAAAAGTTTTTAAAGAAGGAAAATGCCAAAGTTGAAACCGAATCTGTAAAAGTGTTAGTTAAGAAAATCGAACCCGTAAAGAAGATGGTAACTAAAAATGAGAAATTTTACAAGCGGGTTGCGTCATCTCAACAAGCATGGAAGCCAAAATCTGTTGAAAAGAAAGCAAGTTCTCCAAAACCAAAGGTTTCAGAGTCTGCAAAACAATCATCTTCTACCACACCGGTAAAGATGAATGTTCCTTTGGATTACTATGAGAAACTTGAGAAACAAACTTCTACCCCACCAGGGAAGAAGTATGTTCCGAAGAAAGACCAACCATCTGGTCAACCTCAAAAGATGAATCTTTAATATACAAAGAGGTTGAGGTTGGGACTGAAGAAAGTTTAAAGATGAATGACAAAAAAATTCCGCCATTGTACACCAAAACCACAATTCTAAATGTCAAGCTACCTGAGTCGTAAGAGGCTTGGGTTGCTTCAAAATATCACTAAATATCTTTGAAATGTGCAGGAGCTTCCGAGATCCATCTCACGTTGGATAATGGATAGTGGAGCTTCTCGGCACATGACGGGGAAGAAAACCCTACTGTATGATGTTCGACGATTTAATGGAGGATATGTGGGATTTGCAGGCAATCAAGTTGGCCGTATAGTTGGTGAGGGAACTTTATCGAATGGAATTGTCACGTTTGAAAGAGTGAATTATATCGCCGAGCTGGAAAACAATCTTCTGAGCATCTCTCAGATTTGTGATCGTATGTATTCGACGCACTTCACAGACAAAGAATGTTTGATATTGAAGCCAGGGTTTGTTGTACCCGAAGAGTGGGTTATCATGAGAGCACCAAGAGTCGATGATATGTACGTGTTGGACATGAGTGTAGCAACTACTACCACGGGTCACGCTCACTGCTTCATATCAAGAGCCACTGAGAAGGAGTCACAATTATGGTATAGAAAGATGGGCCATATTCATCTGCGAAAAGTCAACTACCTGTTACACAACGACTTAGTAAATGGAGTTCATCTGAAAGGTTTTCATCTTGAGGGGGAGTGCATTAGTTGTATCAAAGGTAAGCAGCGAAAGAAATCTCACCCTGAAAAGAAGATGAATTCAGTCTCGAGGCTGTTAGAGAGACTTCACATGGATCTCTTTGGTCCAGTGAATGTTAAAAGCATAACTGGTGATCTCTACTGCTTAGTTGTCACAGACGACTATTCGAGATTTTCGTGGGTAACGTTTCTGAAGACAAAAGATGAAACATTTTGGAGTTTGATAACAATGTTCAGAAAGATTGAAAACTTGTACCAAACTCGTATTAGAAGAATAAGAAGTGACAACGGTACAGAGTTTAAGACCAACAAAATGGAAGTATATTTTAATTAAAGAGGTATACTGCATGAATTCAGCGTGCCATACACTTCACAGCAAAATGGAGTAGCAGAAAGAAAGAATAGGACGCTGATTTAAACGACCAGGACGATGCTTGCTGATTCAAAACTACCTGTCAATTTTTGGGCATAAGCAGTGTCAGCCGCTTGTTATACGCTCAACCGGGTTCTTACAATGAAAAAGTTCAACAAGACATGTTTCGAGCTCATTAATCTCCGCAAACCTAACCTGAAGTATTTGGAACCGTTCGGGTCTCCCGACACAGTTCTAGCACCTTTTGGTAAATTTGGTCCAAAGTGCATTGAAGGTATATTTGTGGGATATGCAAGCCCATTGAAAAGAGTCTTTGTTCCAAGCTTGAAGCGTATCATCGAAGCACAAAATGTTGAGTGTCAAGGTTATACGATGCCACCTCAGAATCCTGGCGACTCATCGCGTTTCAATTATGATTCTCTGTGGGATTCATTTGACGTAGAAGAAGAACCAGATTTCTATGATGAGTTGGATATTCTGAGAGAATATGAAGAATCATAAGAAAGATTCCTAGCAGAACCTTATAGCCATCAACAACAAGCTTTGAATGATGATGAAGCTGGTCCAAGCAATGCTGGAGAGAATGATGATGTTATGCAAACTCCGACATCTACAGAAAGTGAACAAGCTCCTATCAATCAGACGGGAATCAATGATAATTCAGATTCTGATGTAAGGCCAACATTCGATCGTGGTGATTCAGAGTCTGAGGGGGAGCAAATCCAGTCTCAAGATCAAACTATTCCAGTCAGTGAACAAGTCGCAAACCAGAACATCACGAATTTGGAAAGTGAGGTAGATGTTCCAGGCGAGGCGATGCCGAGAACTCTTTCATACCATCCAGAAGAGTTAATCATTGGAGAGTTATAATCAGGCGTCCGTACAAGACGACAAATTGACCAAGGCCTTACTTGTTTTTATTCTACAATTGCTCCTTTACAGAAAGAGTTTTCACTTAATTGTTTCATTTCGCAGATTGAGCCGCGAACGTATAAAGAAGCACTAACTGAAGATTCATGGGTTAACGCTATGCAAGAGGAGCTAAGTCAGTTTGAGAAGTTGGGTGTCTGGAAACTGGTGGATCTGCCTGATGGTCATAGGAAGATTAACACCAAGTGGGTGTTTAAGTGTAAGAGGGATGATCGAGGGGTTATAATTCACAACAAAGCTCGTCTCGTTGTCCAAGGTTTCAGTCAGCAGGAGGGGATAGATTTCACTTAAGTGTATGCTCTGGTTGCTAGACTTGAAGCAATCAGAATTTTCCTAGCATTTGCATCTTGGAAAGGATTTAAAGTTTTTCAGTTAGATGTGAAGTCGACATTTCTCTATGGTAAGGTGAAAGAGGAGGTATATGTCGGACAGCCACAGGGCTTCACCGACACAATCCACAAAGATAAAGTTTATCTCTTGGATAAGGCGTTATACGGTTTACATCAGGCCCCGAGAACCTGATATGAGACCCTGTCTCAGCATTTGTTAGCCAACAACTTCATCCGAGGAAAGGTAGACGCCACTCTGTTCACAAAAGAAGTCGATGGCCATCTTCTAATAGTTCAAATTTACGTGGATGACATAATTTTCAGGTCAACAAATGAACAACTCTGCAAATATTTTGAAAAAGTAATGAAGCAGAAGTTTGAAATGTCATCAATGGGTGAGATGAAGTTCTTCTTGGGGCTTCAGGTTGATCAACTACCCGAGGGAACGTTCATACATCTGACGAAGTATGTTCATGATGTTCTGGAGAAATTCGGGATGTCAGGAATGTCACCAATGCCCACCCCATTAGCGACGAACCATGGGATAAACCCTGATCTCACCGGAGACAAAGTGGATGAAACATTGTATCGCTCCATGATCGGATCGCTGATGTATTTGACAGCTTCAAGACCCGATATCATGTATCCAACATGTCTCTCAGTACGGTTTCAGTCAAGCCCCAGAGTCTCGCATATGGTAATTGTGAAAAGGATATTACGCTACCTGAAAGGAACTCCATCATTAGGGTTGTGGTATCCAAAAGCAGGCGATTTCACGCTCGAGGGATATTCTGATTCCGATTTCGGATGCTGCAAAGTTAACGCTAAATCAACAACAGTGGGATACCAGTTTTTCGGACCATGATTGGTCACCTGGCAATGTAAGAAGCAGACCTCTGTCGCTTTATCCACATGTGAAGCCGAATATGTTCTTCTAGCAGCTGCTGCTCTCAGATCTTGTGGATCCAGCAACAAATGCGAGACTACGGTTTGCAATTTCTTAACTCCCCTATCTTTGTTGATAATGAGGCAGCTATAAACATAACAAAAAATCCCGTTCATCACGCTAAAATGAAACACATTGAAATTCGTCATCACTTCATCCGAGACTATTTCGAGAAGAAGTTGATACGAATAGAAAAAATCCGCACCGATGAACAAAAAGTTGACTTACATACCAAAGCATTTGACAAAACACGTTTTCAATATCTTTTGAAACTTAATGGTATGAAGTTACTATCGGTTGTAGAGGGGATTCTTGGCGTCGATGAAGGTACCACTGTAGATGATGTTGAAAAGCAATCTGCAATGGTTTGTCGACTTTTTACTTATTTTGGTATTTATGGGGAGATAGGTTATATTTTCAGAAAATACAAAAACAATAAAAATTTTCAAAAACCCAAAAAACATGAGATATTTCAAAATCCAAAAACATTAGAAAACCGAAAAAGAGCTTGTGTAAAAGGGGAAAATGATAGTACATCAGCTAGACAGTTGCAGTATGCTAAAGATATGTATAGTTTAAAGCTTTAAGCAGTCTCGCTGATGATATGCCGGTAGGTTTTTACACATTTAGTAAGTTTGTTCGGGATATAAACCTAATTCATTACTTGCTTTTACGTGGGGAACATCTCTCGGATATATAGGTAACCCCTGAAATCCTGTTTAAAAGGCTCTATTTCTGACATACTAGGTCTTTGTACGTGATGATATCTGGGGTATTATACCTGGACTTCTGATTTTGCGGGAACAATAGCCTAGTCCTCGTATAATACTCTGCACTGCTTTATTCTTAAAGCCCCCCCCCCCTCAGCATAAAAAATGATGAAACATTGAAAAATGCTAATCATGTGCTGTTGTAAAAGAAGATCCCCAAAGGGGACCCACCTAAAGTCGAGCCATCATCTCTCTGATTTTGCGGAAGCAATAGCCTGAGCTCTCATGGCCTCGCACTTAACCCCTTACAGATATCATTAGTGTGCACTCACCTGTAAGCCTGAATATAGTAGTTTGGATACGGGAGTATATTCTGAGGTGGTACACGCGTAAAAGTTAAGATCTTAAAACACTAAATTAGTATCCTGAACATATTGAAATTTGTGTGAGAACTTAAGAGGATCAGTATATCGGCAATCTAAGCGAATTGTTTAATTCTGTGTATGAAATCAAAGCTTAACGGTACTCTTAGCTTGTCGGTAGCTGATATGATTCCCTAACACGCTCACCAAAAATATGTTTGTAAATAGTTTACATTTACTGCATTTCATTCTTGTTTAACATTCAAAACCCAAAAAGATTTTATAGCTTTCTAATCTAGAAACATACTTAAATCCAAAAAGATTTTACATTTCTGTTTTATTTTATCGACAAATCCAAAGCGGAAAGCTGATCTTCAGACTCGCAGTTTGAAGCAGATACAGGAATTTTCTGAGATGGACAGATGAGTTTGGAGCTTATCATGTTAAACCTGTGAAAATAAAAAGTCAAAACAAGTTCATTAAGTTGAAATTTGTAATTTTCTGAAAATTGTTTGAAAAAGTTTGAACAAAACGTCAGTGTGCTTTGCTTCGGGTCAACCAAGGTCATTAAGTTGGACTTGGTAGGAAAATTAAGTTCCCAGGGTCATTAACTTGGACCTGGATACTTAAGTGGATTCTTAAAACTGATAAAATCAACAAATGAGAATCAATGAGGTGAACTTGGCTCGGGTGGCAATCCGTAGGAACTGTTGTTCGATCGAACAACAATCCGATTCAAGACACACTATAAATAGAGGGTCAAACGGTCAGTCAACACTTTCACTCGTTCGACCGGCTACCCGATTCTCTCAAACTTTTTCTCTGGTATTTGATTTCTTCTCATTCTCTTTGCATATATACATTAGATCGTTGGTTTGCTCATCATTCATAATGGCAAAGGTATGTTTTTCTTGATCAAATCTGTCTAAAACTTGATGATTGTTGTTTGTTCTTGACCGATGATTTCACTGTCGGACCTTAAATGCTAGATCTAGGAAGATTCTTGATATTTTGATGAAATCTGAACACTAGGTTTTGATCACGAGGGTTAGATCTACAGTCTTGCCGGTTTAATTTGTGAAATAACATGTTTAAATGTGTAGATCTAAGGATTAGAACATGTCGGTAGTTGGTACCTTTAATGTCAAATTAGTCTCTGTATAGGCCGAGTTAGAACACAATGAACATAGGGTTTTGATCGCAATAAGATTTTCTACATAGATCTATGTTCAATTTAAATATTTGACTAAGAAAATTTTCATGTTCATGTTTGTTCTTGAATGAGGTGCTAACCGAACGGACAGCAGTCCGAACGGACAACAGTCCGAACGGACAACCACCAGATTCTATACATGTTACTGTTGAGAATTTTGAGTTGGTGCCTAGGAATCTGTGCTTTAAATGTTTAAATTGTTTGATTCTTTAACAGTTTGGTTTGTTATATTTTGTCTCTTTTCATCACATGACATGAATAGGATGGCAATTCGTTCGGACAACTTTGTAATCCGCTCGGACAACATTGCTAATCCCACGGACAACATTGCTAACTGCTCAGACAGCCTTGCAATCCGTCCAGACAACCATCTTATCCACAATACTGTTGAAATTTGTGCTTCCTTGTCACGTTGGCAATCCGTGCAGACTGCATTGTCATCCGTTTTGGACAGCCTGCTTATCATGTTTTGAAATATGTGCAAATTGGGCCATCCGCTCGGACAACATTGCTAACCGCTCGGACAGCATTGCAATCCGAACGGACAACCTCTAAGACAAAATTTTCAAACTATTTCATGTATGCCAAAAGCTTTGTGGCAACCTGTTTGGACATCAATCCGATCGGGTAGTCATTCTTTTCAAATTGTTGTTGACCATGATTGACCTTATTCATTACACAAGATAGGCCATCCGATTGGACAACAATGTCATCCGATCGGACAGCCATCCGATCCATCAGTCAATACTATCACATAGAGAGTATTTCATGTGTTAGAAAATTTTTTGAATTCTTCAAAAATTTTCATCATCTCTCTTTATTCCTGAACCTTGTGCATAATGATTTAAAATGAATATTTTGACAGGGAAAAGACTGGGACAAGGGCCATAATGTCTATTGCTTGTTAGATACAGCAAATACAGAAAATACTGTGGTCGAAGAGATAGCTAAAGTTTTTAAGAGAAAGCAGGATTGGGAAAGCGTTATCTGATAAAACTGTTGTGTATGAATCTCATGTGAGAAATTTCTGGAACGCAGCTAGATACAAAAAATCTGATATGACAATTTATTCTGCTGTAAGAAAGAAGGATGAGAAGGGAAAAGATGTGGATCTAGAGATGAAGTTTAATGTTGGAGATCTGAGAAGAGTTTTAGACTTAGGTGACAGTGACAATGATCCGACCATAATTCCCGAATGTCTATCCAAAGGAATGTGGTGCAGAATGGGATTTACTGGCCATATCAATGGAAGAATGTTAAAAACACACTTTTCCAGTGCTTACAGGTTCATGATGCACTGTGTGTGTGACACCCGTGTCACTGCGACCATCAAACAAATGCCAAACCAATGAAATATTGTATTTCATACTTGGGATTTGTGAAAATATGTGTATCGATTGCACATATCAACTCTTGTTTCGATTTCAAGCTCTAAATCGCTTTCTGGAAGGTTATACACGCACTGATGCGTAAATATAACCAGTTTAATGCAACGAACACTCCGGAATAGTGAAATAGGCTTAACATACCTTAAATAACCTTTACATAACTTAGATATAAGTTATGGAAGGTTTGGTGTGGTGAAATCAAAGTTTAATCGCTTACAGGGACTAAATTTGACAAACTGCGAAAGTATGCCAATTTGAACTGTAACAGACATTCCGGGACATGACCATAAGTAAAACATACCATAAATATCCTTTACATAGCTTAGAAATAGGCTTTGAGGTGTTCGGTATGCTAAAATAAACTTTTGTGTCATTCAGGGACTAAAAGTGTCAAAAAGTGCACAAGTTTGCATTTTCGCGCATAACTTACGTTCGGATTACATCCGGACATCCAAAAATTTATGTAAGCACTAAAATATTTTATTTTAGTGTTCGCCATAAGAAAAATCCATTCGTCGCGTCATTTGGTTCGTTTTTCGCGCTTATGCGCATTCCGTCGTAATTAAACGAACATCGCGTTCGTACGACCAAACGAACCATCATCCGGCATATTTTTGAGCATTTTTTGAGTTCCCTATACTTTAACTTCATTTTAGAGCCTTGAAATGAGGTTAACGGGGTTCAAACGCATCGAAAATCGCTTAAACAAGGTGCAGGGACCATTTCTGTAAAATCTGCCAAAACAGGGGCCTAGCGTGACGCGACGGGCCTTAGCGTCACGCGAGCCCCCTTCTGGACCAGATTCCATGTTTTTAACAGCGGGTCCCAGCTGTTTGATTCTCAACCACACATTCTCAATCGTCTAGTCAGCGGATAAGAACCTAATTTCAGCCACCATAAGGTTCCGACAAGTGTACGCCTTGGATCATGGCACGTTTTACAACAAACGATCTTAACGGTTACCCGAAAACTATAAATACCCCATACCTCCCATTGCTAAAACCCACTAGAATCTGATTTGAGGAGCTCTAAGTTGGAACCTTCGTTTCATACCTGAGCTACTTGAATCACGATTAGCATTCGGGGACCCTTCGTAAGTATTCTTTCGTTCTTTTCCTTATTTTATTGCTTTTCGAGTCAGAAAGTCAAACTTTGTTTGACTTTCAGCGTTGACCAGTAATGGTCAATGCGAAGTTCGTTTGAACTTCGCAACGTGAGTGTAATCACGTTGGTTATAGTCCCTTAGGACTATGCCTACTGATTACCACGTTGTCTAGGGTCGTAGGGTAAGCGATCTAATAAATCGCTTATACCTCGAACCCGACCCATTTGGTCGATCATTAGGATCCGACCAAACACATTAGGTGACCATAGTAGGTAGGGAATAACCTTCCGAGGTTATACCATATGGTCACATCGTTTGAGTAGTTGTATGATAGGTAGTTTATATGCCTTAGGTAAATTACCAGAATACCCTTTTCATGTATAATTGGTAATTAAGCATATGTAACCTAAACTTTTGTCACATAACTGATTATGTAACATGTTTAGGCATATAACACTTGTCATAGGACTAGTTAGACGGTCCGTACGCGTTCTACGCGCACGACGCGTTAAAGTAGCATAAGCTACCTAAACGGGTCGTAATGGGTCGAAAGCACTCAGGTTAAGTTTCATTTAGTATGTAGGCTTTGTTAAACCAAATGACACGAGTCTCTACACTCGTTTGGTTTACAAACCCTAATGCTACCCAATCTTCCGATCTAGGTCCGGTTTATTAACATAGTTACCTATACTAGGTGCCGTTTGATATCCGCGATCTCTAGCATTGTTTAGTTGTTACTCAAGGACTACTGAGCAATCTCAAGTGAGTACATAGACCCCTCTTTTACTGTTTTCCAAACGTTTTGGGGTGGAACACATGTGCCTACTTGTTACTTTCATGCTTTCCTGTTTTAACATCATATACTGCTATGTTCGTTAGTACATTATAGTACATGATTTTATGACATTTCGTGCTAGGTGTGCCCAATTGTGTGCATTACTTAGTACCTCGTTTTACATGACATAGACATTTGACATAGACATTTCGGCATAGACATTTTAACATGATTGACATTTGATCATGCATTTCCCACAAAACATAACTTTGATTTAAACCAAGTTTTACTTCAATACTTTGTTTTTGTGCAGATGGTTTAGTTGAGACATTTCACTTGCCATATATGACATTTTGACATAGACATTTGACATGGATATTTGACATAGACATTTGACATGGATATTTGACATAGACATTTTGATATGATTTACATCTTGACATGAACACTTTGACATATTACCCAATACATTTGACAATTGATTTAAACATAGACTTCTTACATTGGTCGGTTTGGATTGATTAAGTGATTAAGTAACGATGCGTGTGTAATATGATACAAGCATGGTGGATACGCCGCTGGTACTTCCTATAGATAAGTGTTTGTATGGTATTACATATCATAGCGTTATTTGAATCATTTCAGTTTGAGACATAGAACATTTTATACAAATAACATACTTTTCACAAGACATTGATTTATAAACATCTTATCTTATGCAAACATATTTTACTTGGTTATTCATTTAACCTTACATTTATTTATACTTATCATCTGATCTTATCGATTTTCAAATGATTTACAAAGCAAAGCAAATAACAAGGTTCATGACTAAACATTTTCTCAAACATAAGTCATGAAACCTATTTTCACAAAACCTATGTATCTCACAGGCATTTTTATGCTGACGTACCTATTTTCACATGTGTTTTTCAGGAGCTGTTGCATAAGATGATCAAGATACACATAGGCAGACTTGGGCTTTAGTGACAATAAAAGATGCAAGACTAGTTAATTATGTTGTATTTCTTTGTTTGTTAAGACATTGCAACACCTTTAATCAATAAAACGAAACTTCAATTGCCATGGATTTGACACAATTAATTCTGTTACAACACTCCCCGACATTTCCGCCACGTTTTGTATGTTCCACGTGGTCGGGGTGTGACAGAAAAGATGGTATCAGAGCCAATGGTTATAGGGAATTAGGTTATTAGTAATGCTTTGACCTAGTCTATAACCTTCTTAGGACCCTAACGCGAGTTTACTTGCGTTTAGTCATAAAACAATACCGTCACCTATCCTTAGGCGACAATCACAACAAGAACATAAATTTCAAAACCTCTTTGAAAACTAATCATCTGTTCTAGGATGATTGATTACTAGGTTTTGAACCCTCTATTGTAAGGTTTTGAACCCTCTGTTATACGGTTTTGAACCCCTTTGAGTTTTCAAAACTCTCGTCAAGGTTTTGGGTTTTTAATAATGTGAACACGTGCAAACTGGAAGGGTGAATGCCTGTATTCTGGGTTTTCTGTCTAGGCAAGCACTTCGTATACATCTCATCAGACGCGAGACCAGTTGTGCTTACCTGGGAATTCTTGGGATGAGTGTTCACTTATAGGCGAGCATGTCTTCGCGATACATTATTTTTGACCTATTTACTTTGATTAATCACCAGGGTCGTTTGTTGCTTTGTAGTAACAAACAAATGACCAATATCCTTGCTTTCATCAGATTTGTTTCATCTCATTCATTTCGTCTAATTCTCTCACTCGTTTCCTTTCATGTTCTCCTCTTTTAGAATGCCTCCACGACGCGAAAATCCGGTATCTGTTGACGAGCTGGCAGCTGTCATTACACAGCAAATGACTGCTGCAATCCCGATCATCGTTGCCCAATGTCACCAAGCTATCAACAACAATAATGCCCCATGCAACTTCAAGACGTTCAACTCGGCTAAGCCATCAAAGTTTTCTGGGTCTCAAGGAGCGACTGCACTTCTGCAATGGTTCGAGAGTCTAGAGAGCACCTTCAGGCATGTTCAATGTCCAAACGAGCGAAAGGTAGATTTTGCATCTAGTGTCTTCGAGAAACGAGCTTTGACATGGTGGAACGATGTGGTGAGAGATAGGGGTGCCGAAGTGGCACTGGCCCAAACTTGGGAAGAACTTCGAGCACTGATGATGAAGGAATTATGTCCTCGTCACGAGATCAGGGCATTGGAAAGGGAATTCGATGACCTTAAGCAAGACAGCGGCGAACATCGAGCATACACGGATCGATATGAGGAGCTGAGCCTGTTGTGTCCTACCATGGTTACGCCTTTGGATAAGGCGATCGAAAAGTACATTGATGGTCTCCCTGACTCAGTTCAAGACATTGTTACTGGTAGTAACCCCACTACGGTTAGGCAGGCCATTGAGCTATCTGCAACTCTGACTGAATCTCAGAACAGGAAACGTAAGCTTTTCCGAAAGGGTGACAAGAAACCAGTCGAGGAATCGAAACCAATCGAAGAATCAAAGACCATGGATGAGCAGACTGGATCCCTTGAGCGGTCAAAGAAGCAAAAGGCTTCTCAGAACTTCGCCATGGTCGCTCACAATGGTCAAGCCGTCCCCAACCAACCAGCTCAACCCCGTACTAGGAAGCCATACAATGGAACTTCACCCTTGTGCAACCGATGTGGCCTACATCATCATGCTAATGTGAAGTGCCGCGAATGCCAAATTTGTGGACTTAAAGGTCATATGGCAAAAGTTTGCGTTGCAGCAGTTGCACCGAATCAAGCCAACAACAAACCTGCTCGAGCTCGCTTTCCACCAGGTTCTTGCAACAAGTGTGGTGAGATGGGACATTTCCGAAGAAATTGCCCAAAGCTTGCTAATGCTAATCCAGCACAGAGATGAGCATCTGATCGACTAGAAGACAACACTCTTTAGAAATAATCATATCTTATGTATTATTTTCTTTTGTTGTCAAGGTCCATGAAACAGTTGTTATCATTGTTAATAAATAAATCTTTTTATTTACATTACAATGTATATTATGTGGTTGTATGCATAAACAACATATCCCCTATAATACCGACAATCAGGGAATCGTATTACTTGAAAAGCAAACTACCCCCAAAATTCTTCCATTTTACAATCTCTTGCGTAAAGATCCCAAGTACCCGTCTCTTGCAAAGAAACGAAGTACAAGATAAAAGTTATAATTCTGTACGAATACCCCAAGTACCACTATAAATTTTTAATAGGGTACCCAAGGGTATTTCCGTATGTCCTAAATTATTGTGTACCTTAATTCGAATGTTGCGTTTTCCTGAAAAAAAAAAACGAAAATCGAATTTTTGGTAGATCATCCTATCTTCATGGATGGATTCTTGAAATGATTAAAGTACCAAATGAAATCCACTAGTTGGATTCCTGGTGTACTTTAAGTATCCGCGTCCAAAGATAACAAATTAATAAACAAATTAAACAACTATGTGATTATGTGTTTATGTGTTCCCTTTTATGTTTTTGTGTGATCCAAATTCTTGTCATTCAAATTCTCGTAGAATCTTCCATATCTTTGGGTGCTATACTAAATCCTCAACGGGCTTGTATGTAATAGTAAAGACCCTTGGATTATATTGTACCATTCCATAATTAGACCCTGAGAGGTCTAGGTAAACAGATTGATCCAAAAATCTGGTTAGGAAAATCATGTGATGATATAGCTGAAAGGACTCCTTGGTGGCCAAATTTAAAAGGATCCTTTGTTGATCTAATTAAAAGGACCCTATGGTAGTCTAGTCACACTCATCACAGGTTTGATTATCCTCCCCACAAACATTTCAAGACAAGTTGTGCGGACTATGCAAGGAATTGCATAATTATGGATGCATACATAATTATGAAATTCAGTGCATAGAAACCACAACGAATTTTGTCATGTGTCTAGAGTATATTCCGTTCATTTTTGTTTCTGAAGATGTAAAATGACTATTCCATTCATTTTTGTTTCTGAAGATGTAAAATGACTATTCCGTTCATTTTTGTTTCTGAAGATGTAAAATGACTATTCCGTTCATTTTTGTTTCTGAAGATGTAAAATGACTATTATGTTCATTTTTGTTTCTGAAGATGTAAAATGACTATTCCGTTCATTTTTGTTTCTGAAGATGTAAAATGACTATTCTGTTCATTTTTGTTTCTGAAGATGTAAAATGACTATTCTGTTCATTTTTGTTTCTGAAGATGTAAAATGACTATTCCGTTCATTTTTGTTTCTGAAGATGTAAAATGACTATTCCGTTCATTTTTGTTTCTGAAGATGTAAAATGACTATTCCGTTCATTTTTGTTTCTGAAGATGTAAAATGACTATTCTGTTCATTTTTGTTTCTGAAGATGTAAAATGACTATTCTGTTCATTTTTGTTTCTGAAGATGTAAAATGACTATTCTGTTCATTTTTGTTTCTGAAGATGTTGTGGAAAATGACTATTCTGTTCATTTTTGTTTCTAAAGAATGCCTGTTGAAAATAACTCGGTTCATTTTTCATTTCTGAAAAATGTTCGTTAAAGAGAAATTACAGGATTACGTCTTGTTCATCTTTGATGGTTATTTAACACAAAGTCACAAATAGACTCCTACGAATTAATTTCGGGACGAAATTTCCTAAAGTAGGGGAGACTGTGACACCCGTGTCACTGCGACCATCAAACAAATGCCAAACCAATGAAATATTGTATTTCATACTTGGGATTTGTGAAAATATGTGTATCGATTGCACATATCAACTCTTGTTTCGATTTCAAGCTCTAAATCGCTTTCTAGAAGGTTATACACGCACTGATGCGTAAATATAACCAGTTTAATGCAACGAACACTCCGGAATAGTGAAATAGGATTAACATACCTTAAATAACCTTTACATAACTTAGATATAATTTTTGGAAGGTTTGGTGTGGTGAAATCAAAGTTTAATCGCTTACAGGGACTAAATTTGACAAACTGCGAAAGTATGCCAATTTGAACTGTGACAGACATTCCGGGACATGACCATAAGTTAAACATACCATAAATATCCTTTACATAGCTTAGAAATAGGCTTTGAGGTGTTCGGTATGCTAAAATAAACTTTTGTGTCATTCAGGGACTAAAAGTGTCAAAAAGTGCACAAGTTTGCATTTTCGCGCATAACTTACGTTCTGATTACATCCGGACATCCAAAAATTTATGTAAGCACTAAAATATTTTATTTTAGTGTTCGCCATAAGAAAAATCCATTCGTCGCGTCATTTGGTTCGTTTTTCGCGCTTATGCGCATTCCGTCGTAATTAAACGAACATCGCGTTCGTACGACCAAACGAACCATCATCCGGCATATTTTTGAGCATGTTTTGAGTTCCCTATACTTTAACTTCATTTTAGAGCCTTGAAATGAGGTTAACGGGGTTCAAACGTATCGAAAATCGCTTAAACAAGGTGCAGGGACCATTTCTGTAAAATCTGCCAAAACAGGGGCCTAGCGTGACGCGACGGGCCTTAGCGTCACGCGAGCCCCCTTCTGGACCAGATTCCATGTTTTTAACAGCGGGTCCCAGCTGTTTGATTCTCAACCACACATTCTCAATCGTCTAGTCAGCGGATAAGAACCTAATTTCAGCCACCATAAGGTTCCGACAAGTGTACGCCTTGGATCATGGCACGTTTTACAACAAACGATCTTAACGGTTACCCGAAAACTATAAATACCCCATACCTCCCATTGCTAAAACCCACTAGAATCTGATTTGAGGAGCTCTAAGTTGGAACCTTCGTTTCATACCTGAGCTACTTGAATCACGATTAGCATTCGGGGACCCTTCGTAAGTATTCTTTCGTTCTTTTCCTTATTTTATTGCTTTTCGAGTCAGAAAGTCAAACTTTGTTTGACTTTCAGCGTTGACCAGTAATGGTCAATGCGAAGTTCGTTTGAACTTCGCAACGTGAGTGTAATCACGTTGGTTATAGTCCCTTAGGACTATGCCTACTGATTACCACGTTGTCTAGGGTCGTAGGGTAAGCGATCTAATAAATCGCTTATACCTCGAACCCGACCCATTTGGTCGATCATTAGGATCCGACCAAACACATTAGGTGACCATAGTAGGTAGGGAATAACCTTCCGAGGTTATACCATATGGTCACATCGTTTGAGTAGTTGTATGATAGGTAGTTTATATGCCTTAGGTAAATTACCAGAATACCCTTTTCATGTATAATTGGTAATTAAGCATATGTAACCTAAACTTTTGTCACATAACTGATTATGTAACATGTTTAGGCATATAACACTTGTCATAGGACTAGTTAGACGGTCCGTACGCGTTCTACGCGCACGACGCGTTAAAGTAGCATAAGCTACCTAAACGGGTCGTAATGGGTCGAAAGCACTCAGGTTAAGTTTCATTTAGTATGTAGGCTTTGTTAAACCAAATGACACGAGTCTCTACACTCGTTTGGTTTACAAACCCTAATGCTACCCAATCTTCCGATCTAGGTCCGGTTTATTAACATAGTTACCTATACTAGGTGCCGTTTGATATCCGCGATCTCTAGCATTGTTTAGTTGTTACTCAAGGACTACTGAGCAATCTCAAGTGAGTACATAGACCCCTCTTTTACTGTTTTCCAAACGTTTTGGGGTGGAACACATGTGCCTACTTGTTACTTTCATGCTTTCCTGTTTTAACATCATATACTGCTATGTTCGTTAGTACATTATAGTACATGATTTTATGACATTTCGTGCTAGGTGTGCCCAATTGTGTGCATTACTTAGTACCTCGTTTTACATGACATTTTGACATAGACATTTGACATAGACATTTTGGCATAGACATTTTAACATGATTGACATTTGATCATGCATTTCCCACAAAACATAACTTTGATTTAAACCAAGTTTTACTTCAATACTTTGTTTTTGTGCAGATAGTTTAGTTGAGACATTTCACTTGCCATACATGACATTTTGACATAGACATTTGACATGGATATTTGACATAGACATTTGACATGGATATTTGACATAGACATTTTGATATGATTTACATCTTGACATGAACACTTTGACATATTACCCAATACATTTGACAATTGATTTAAACATAGACTTCTTACATTGGTTGGTTTGGATTGATTAAGTGATTAAGTAACGATGCGTGTGTAATATGATACAAGCATGGTGGATACGCCGCTGGTACTTCCTATAGATAAGTGTTTGTATGGTATTACATATCATAGCGTTATTTGAATCATTTCAGTTTGAGACATAGAACATTTTATACAAATAACATACTTTTCACAAGACATTGATTTATAAACATCTTATCTTATGCAAACATATTTTACTTGGTTATTCATTTAACCTTACATTTATTTATACTTATCATCTGATCTTATCGATTTTCAAATGATTTACAAAGCAAAGCAAATAACAAGGTTCATGACTAAACATTTTCTCAAACATAAGTCATGAAACCTATTTTCACAAAACCTATGTATCTCACAGGCATTTTTATGCTGACGTACCTATTTTCACATGTGTTTTTCAGGAGCTGTTGCATAAGATGATCAAGATACACATAGGCAGACTTGGGCTTTAGTGACAATAAAAGATGCAAGACTAGTTAATTATGTTGTATTTATTTGTTTGTTAAGACATTGTAACACCTTTAATCAATAAAACGAAACTTCAATTGCCATGGATTTGAAACAATTAATTCTGTTACAACACTCCCCGACATTTCCGCCACGTTTTGTATGTTCCACGTGGTCGGGGTGTGACAGTGTGGTACACTCTTTATCTCACAGGAAAGGAGCATATGATGAGACATCTGATTATATCATGAACATAGTCATAAGCTTGGTGCTGAACAGGCCTTACAATGTTTCACAAGTAATTTTTGAATACATGAAAGAAAATATCAAGGCTGGAGATGAAAGATATATCATGTATCCACGTTTTATTATGATGATGATCAATGATCAGTTCAAGGATATTCAGAAAAATAGAAATGATATTATGGATCTAAGGAATGTGACAACTGATACAATAGCTAGAGTGACCAAAGGAGATGGTGAGAGAGTCAAGGGAATGATATGCAGAATCAGCAGGCCAGAATATGTTGTTCTAGAGAAGGATGAGAAAATGAGTTTGTTTGTCGAAAAGAAAACCAGATGGTGGTTTGAGAGAGATGGAAAGAGAAAAAGAACGCCGAAGACGTCCCCTGCAGTTTCTATTCCGAAGATTGTAGTAAAGGGTATAGTGAAAGGGGGAGTCAAAAAGCAGTTAGATCTTTAAACTGTTAAATATTTCTAATGATGTTGTTAATGCTTGTTTTTGCAGGACCTTCTGTAGAGCCACAACAAAGATTGGTGGACGAAATAGTGTTAGATCCATCTGAAGTTATCAAACAAGGAGCTCATGCACTGAAACATTCACTTGAAAGCTATCTCAAAAAGAATGAGGAAGTTGCTGCACAAAAAGAAAAAAGCTCAAGTGTTCAAACTGAAGGTATCGAAGTTACAAACCCTGAGGGTGTTGCACAAGATGATTCAAGTGAAGATGCTTATGAGGCTACTGAGTCAGAGTCAGAGCTCGACCCAAGTACACTTGGTAGAGGTAAAGCACAGCTGAAGAAAAAGCCTACAAAGAAGCAGAAAGCATCGGATGAAGAAGACTCTACCTATATACCTGATGAGCCAAAGAAACAAAGGGGGAAGCATAAAGTGGTTCAAGCTGGAGTAATTCCGAGGAGAATACGTGCAAAGAAAACAAGTGCTGAATTACCGAAAGACAAAGATGGAAAGAAAGAAAAGCATGTTTAAAAAACCAGAAAAAGTTCAGAATATTGAGATTCCAAAGGAACCAGAGGTGCAGAATGTTGAAGTACCTGAGGTTGGGGTTCAAAAGAAGACAGGTGATGATGATTATGTTGAAATCACAGGTTATAAAGCTGCTACACCTCCACCACCACCACAAGATCACCCAGAATCTTCTCAACCAAAGGATACATCTTTTGAAAATATATTTGGAGGGCTTCCACCTGCAACCGGAGTATATAACGAAGATATTCCAGAAGATGATTATGACATGTTTAATAATGAAGCTATGAAAGAATTGCTGAAGAAAGTTGCTGATCTAGAAAAAGAAAAGGCTAGAGCTGAAGCAGAGCGTGATGTTTTTAAAGGGCAGATTGAACAGTTGATGAAAGCTCATGATGAAGCTAGAATGGTTTTAACTGATCAAGAAGAGACAATAAAGAAAATGAAGGATGATGTTCATGATAACTCTAAAGTGTTCGAACTCTTGACATCAGAGATTGCTACATTGAATGTAAAGATAAAGAATCTGCAAGATGTGAATCAAACTCTGAACCAGCTTCTAAGTGAAATATGTGAAGCTTCATCGAAAGAAATGAAGGTGATGAAGTTAGAAATGGAAGCAATGAAAACAGCTAAAGTGATGAAAGACAATCAGCTAAACATGTTATATGTTGTCATGGAAAGTCAAATGAAGATAGATATTCATGCTGCTTTCAATGAAATTGAGGTGAAAAGAGCTGAAGAGCGAAGAATTGAAAGAGAAACACTGCTAGCTCAAGAGGCAACTGAAAGAAGAAAGGGCGTGTTTGAGGAAGTTCTTGGTTTGTCAAGTCAACCTAAAGCTGGAGAATCTTCAACTCAAGAAGACATTGAAATGGTTGATGTTGAAAATGTTCAAGAACAAGATGTTGAAAATGTTCAAGAACAAGATGTTGAAGATGTTAATAATGATCAAGGTCAAGACTACATGCTGGTTGGTGAGTCCTCTCTATCCTTTGATCCTTATGAAATTATTCGCCGAGTTAGTGCTATTCAGAAGAAAAAGAAGGCAAAAGAAATGTTGATGTTAGAATGGAAGACACATCAGTTTGTTCTTGTTGGTGAACCACCCTCAGTGCCTTATAGCATCAAAGAGATTGTTCGCAGAGTAAAAATTGAAGAAAGACGAATAGAGGCGAGGAAGGCTCGAGGAGAGATTGTTAATGGTGATTCTGATTTGGAAATTATTGATGATGAAGAAGAAGAAGAAGAAGAAGAAGAAGAAAAAGATGATAAGAAAGATGATAAAGATGACAAGAAGAATGATGATGATGATCAAGGTGCATCGGGATTGCTGGTTGAGAATCCTAATATTGAGCAGAAAATTGAAGAGTTTCTGAATGATCAGATCAATGAACAAGAAGATGATGATCAGTAAGAAACTTCCACATCTGGAAAACAGCACGTTGATCAGGTATTCCTCACAAATCCAACTGTTATTTACTTACATGCTCAACATGAGGAGGAGCTCGAGGTTAGGAGGTCAAAAGAAGAAATGTTGGAGGAATTGGGATTGAATGATGGGAAATTTAAATTTGATATCGAAGATGAGATACCTCCGTCACCAGAAGAAGAATTTGAGTTTAGTTATGCTCATGAAGCTGATCACTACAATGATGTTATTGTTAAAGATGCTTCAGACTCCTCTGATGAAGAAACTGATTTCCATTATTCTGGAATTGATGAAACATTTCCTTCGTTGATGGAAATGTTCAAGGATCGAAATGAAGATGAGATTAGAAGGAAAATTGTGGAAAACGTTTCCACTGAAAGTGTTCCAGAAACCATCCCAAGAGAAAACCTTGCTGAAGAACGAAAGAAATGGTTCAAAGTGATACCGAAAGAGAGGAAGACTCTTAGGGCACTTCAGTTCTTCACTCATAACAAAGACATCTCATGGGGTGACATTCTATCATGGGGTTATCTGGAAGATTTGCAGGTCTACGCCATTAGATGGGAAGAGGGTGTGCAGTATTTCGAATTTCTATCAGACATAAGGACCCTTCCGTGGTGGGACATAGATGAGTTGGTCAAGACAAAGAACATTAAGCAGTTCTATCATGGTTTGGAAGTAAAACAACATGATCAGCGCTTGTGGAACTATGTGAAGTTGCAGGCTAAAAATGGCTATCCTGATTGGAAGCCGCAACGACCAAAGCAGATTGTAACCATACTGGAGAAAGGAGAAAAAGACATAACTCTGGATGTTAAGCCTCCAAGATGTTTGAAGAACATGCCTCTTAGGGCAATGGAGCAGTATTTTCATGATTTGTTTGAAGGCTGGTTCTACAATGAATCAACAGCTGAAGCGGTAATTTCATTGTTTGACAAGTCAAAAGGAGAGTCGAGGAGAATATGCATACTAGACCCGATGTGGCTAGTAAATTGTTCAAAGAAAGATATTGACTGCTTATTCCTCAACAAGATTGTTTATGAAAGAAGAGACAAAGTACAAGCAATGCAGTATCAAACGGTCGTGGATGTGTGCTTTGCCCAAGACATCAACTCAGGAAAATATTGGAAGACGAAATGGAGAGATCTTGAGATTGATGAGTTCCTGAAAAAGTATAAACGAGAACAAAGATCAAAGGCTATTTCTAAAAGGGCAGCTGAGCTTAGGAAGCGAAAGTTGGGAAAATCGATTCCTACGGATCAAACGCCAATTGAAAAAGAGGAGAACAAGATTCCCAAATTGGATCGGAAGCGTGATGGTGATCCGGTTTACAGAAAATGGTGGATCGATGAAGGCAGGCATATAAGGCGAAGAATGTTAGAAGAGAAAGCAGAAAAGAGAAGACAGAGAGTGCGAGAACGAAGGCGCAACAGGAAGAATTGAAAACTATGCTGGAAGGAACTGCAGCTACATCCGAGGGGGAATCTGTTAGTTCATACGTCTGTAGCTTCCGTCAGCATTTAGTCATGTTTTCTATTTTTGTGTCCTTTGTAAACAATTATGTAATGTATGTATGTTAGATAGAACGACAACTCAGGAAACGGGACTGATTTGTTAAGTGTTGACTTTAGTTGACCAGTGTCATCCGATCGGATAGGCCATCTGATCGGACAACACTCATCCTTTCGGTCAGCATGTCATCCGTTCGGTTAGCATGTCATCCGTTCGGACAGCATGTCATTCGTGCGGTCAGCACTAACCATGTTCCTGAGTTGCCTATAAATACCCTGTCCGGGTATGTCATTAAGAACTTTTGACTCTAGAGAGAACTCTGTCAAGTCTGACTTCTACAGGCGCTTTTGTACTTTCATAACAGTTGAATAGAAAGATTAGACTGCATTTAATAATTGAATACTTTGTCGTACATCTGTGATTTGATCAAATGAATTCCGCACATTAGTCAAAGTCGATTCATCTAAGTTCCTGACGAACAGATCTTGTACGAGGGACCAACAACTATAGTAATTAGTGATATAGTTGTTAATTTACTGTACCTTTGTTGATTTCATAATTTTATATCTTTTTGTTCAACTAATACCCAAGGACTTAGTTAACATCAGTATTGGAGTTGGTAAACTTAAAGAGACATTTAAGATCTATGTGAATCAGTGGGACTCTTTTGATGTAGTACTTCAACGTGATCCTCTTCGGAATTGTTACTTTATAACTGATGGATGGGAAAATGTTGTACACTACATGGGTCTGCAAACAGGAGTTGTACTTGTTTTAAGATACGTAGCGGATTACATCTTTCTGCTTACTGTCTTTGATTTGAATGGATGTGAGATTGTTGCACCCAAAGCCAGTGACAGTCCAAAAGACGATACTTCGTCACCCAAATTAGAAGTTGCTCCAATTATCGAAGATTTGGATCACCTGTCGGATGTTGAAGAATCCAATGACGCATATTCTGATAGTGATTATATTGTATCGGATGAATCATCCGATGATGGCGACGACGCAGATTTTGATGTCGCTGTCTCAGATTATGAAGCTGATCCTGATGTATACCCCTTAGAATTCGTATGGTACTGTAGCAAACATTTTGTAAGGTTGTTATGTTAATATACTATGCCTCATTCTTTGGATGTTAAAAGTTTGTTACAATTAAAAAAATTGTTACTTTCCTTAAATACATTATTTATTTCTTATTAATTATTGGTATTTTATATTTATTTTTAAGCGTCTGAATGTGAAAGTAGCATCTTTATCAAGGATTCATAGATCATTGAAGATGACATTTGAAAATCTGAATAGAGTTGACACTTTAATTGACTTTCGACGGGAGAAGCATGGCAAGGGATTTAGATACGCGGCTTGTCAATGGACCAAGAAGTTAACGAAGCCCAATGGTATTTACAGAAATATGAAATGCAAATTTGTCTACTCTACAGAAAAAGCCAAGCTGATCTTAAAGAAAGTCTACAAATAGTTATGGTTATTGGTATTATCTCATTTGAGATGAAATTATGGGATGGTGATGTATCAAACTTCTATATTTTGCAAACTTACGATTTATGAATATTTAAATTATAATCATGTATGCTTATATTGTTATTTATATTAACTTAAATTTTTGTTGTACATTCTCCATATATTTTAATTGGCTCTTCATGATACATTACAACTTGAATTATACTCTGTAAATTTATGGCCAGTCATCGACATTTAAAAGGCTTCAACAAATTATGGGTGATCATTGTCATAACTTCACTTGAATTAACCTCTAATTACAAATAACAATCTTTTAACATCTACAACTAATGGGATACACTCAACATCTATTTAGATAAAGTCTGCCAAACCAAAAGCTCTGTTGAACACAAAATCAGTTGAAGCAAAGTCTGTTGTTCCAAACAACCTCTGCTGATAAACATAAAGACTGTTGTAGCAAAGGTCTACCAAAAGAGAACCTCTGCTGCTGAATATGAATACAAAAGCATCATAAAGCTAACATCTGTTGTTACTTAATAGATGATACAGTCTTTAAACATCTGAAACTTAAAGGACACACTCAACATCTATTTCGCTAAAGTCTGCTAAACCCAAAGCTCTCTTGAAGACAACATCTATTGAAGCAAAGTCTGTTGAACCAAAGGTCCTCTACTAATAAACAAAAAAACTGTTGAACCAAAGGTCTACCAAACACAACCTCTGCTGATCATTCCAAAGTATAGATTGCTAACATCTGCTGTGCCTTAACAAATTATGCAGTTCAACAGAGGATTTCAACATCTGTTTACACACGGATCATGATCAACAGATGATAAAGTAAGTTGAATGAAAGTCTATTCAACAGATCCTAATGTAGCTCAGGTCCCTTCCCATATAGGCCACAGCAGATGATGAACATCTGCTAATAAACACCGAGACAGTTCAAGCAAAGGTCTGCCAAAGAGAACCTTTGCTACGGACTAACAGATGATGCAGTTCAACAGAGAATGTTTAACAGTAGAGGTTTAACAGACCATAATCAACAGATGATAAGGTCTGTTGAAGCAAAGACTGCTCAACAGATTCTAACAGTTTTCCTACTAACCAATTCATTAAAGTAGTACTCAGTCACTAAAAATAATATATAACCCTATTACTTGTCCAAATAATGAACATTAACAATAATATAATAACAATAATATTCAAATTTTAGAAATTACATACAAAATCCATGTAACACCTCGTAAAATCATGTCCAATAACGTATTGACACGTGTCCCTAATCCTAACTATGTCAAACCTTGACTAGGAGGGACTATTATCGCCAAACAGTTAAAACTTTGAATATGAAAGGACCGAAAGTGTCAACATGCTTAAACCAAGCCTCTAAATGACATTATATGGTATTCATGTTCTACTATTAAGCCATTTGTTGGATAATCGAAACCGTTTGCGATAAACTCAAAAGTTTCGGTTACGGAGGGTTAAAAGTGTCAACATGTTAAATCTTACCTCTGGGTGACCTTTTAACAAATCCGGAGAGTTATGATGTTTGATTGCACTCTTGGTAATACCTAATATCGGCCGTTTAGGGCTTTGATGCCGTTAAACGATAAAACGCACAAGTTTGTGCGTTGAAAGGACTAAAAGCGTCAACGTGTAAATCTACACCTTTGAGAGACCTTTTAAACGAACCGGGAACTCCGTGATGCTCGGTCATACTCCCGGGTGTGCCTAATATTGGTCACGGTGGGCATATTATTATTATTATTATCGTTATTTTTATTTATTACTTGTTCACCACACAAGACTTCTAAACCATTTGATGAACCTATGGACTTGTTAATGGTTTTAAAACATGGTATTACAGATGTAATGATCTTATGATAGCCCTAAACACTTGGCACAATCCAATCAATTCTTGGAAACTATATAAAGGACTTAGAACTCATTAGTTCGCTTGCACCATTTCTTCTTTCTATCTCTTGAGGGAGATCCTGACCATTAGGAGCATACCATTGAATTCTCTCAGTCCCTAGGACGCTTGTAAGTGTTCCTTTCGTGGCTAGTTATTTTTTTTTGGCTCTTAAAGCCAAAAAGTCAAGCGTTTACGATAAAACGCTTTGACTTTTAGTTAGACCTAAAAGGTCAAGCTATTGTTCGCAACGAACATGGCTACATGATCGTAATTAGGTAGGTGTTAATCCCTCAAAAGGGCACCTCCTAAGAATCACGTTTGTTTGGTCAATTGACGAGTCAACGTAATATTAATTTAAAAAGTCAACGTGCCAGTTTTTAAAATAACTACAATATGAGTTTAGAAGTGTTCTAAAATATGTTTTATCACTTAAAAAACGCGGTAATAATTATTAGAACATGTGTAAACATGTTCGGCTCGTTAATTCCAGTTTTAGGGTCGGTTCGCAACCAAAAGTCGCGTAGTTTGACTTCTACGTTGACTTTTGGTTATAAACCGAATTAGACTAGTATGCTACTGATTTTAGGTTCCATTATGATCGTAATATAATGTAGTATAACCCCATAAGGTTATATTACCAAAATGCCCTTATGAGGCATAGTTTGATTTTAAAACCTTAACGGGCATACAAGTTAGTATCCTACTGATATTATAACTTGTTTAAAGTGTATTGGCATATGGAACTTGTTCATGACTCATCCGGTTACCCATCATCGCTTATACGCGTACGGTTAGACTTACGTAACTAGTTTACATAAGTTTACCGAGAAGGGTTTAACCTTACCGTTTTGATCTCAAAATCCAGAATGTACAATGTTTACCCATATTATACAAGTCCTAGTACTTGTTGGGTTTAAACCACATTCTATTCAGTATACGCTTAATCTAGTGAACCTATTCTTAAGTATCGGGTCATGTCTAAAGGAAATACCTTTGGCCCGTATACATTCTAACAGATAATAAATCTGTTCATTCCAGACTATAGTACCCCCGGATAATCGGACTTGGGTCAATAATACTTAGACTTGCGGCTTTTTCCAAATATAGTCTTGTTGATTGGAAGCTAGCAAAAAGGTAAATACTCTTGACTTATTTTAGTGTAAACTTGGGAATGGCAAATATGCCTCTTAGGATGGTTATTACATAAGTAAGTCGCCTATGATTGCGCAAAAATGTAAGAATACGGTTTAATCCGTTTACTTGATAATTATCATAATTGGGGGTTAATGATACCATGTTCGGACAACCCAATGGGTTAATCAAGTATATAATCTCGTAACAAGAATAAATTCCAAGATATGTTTAAATGATCACTTACGGGTTTTCTATATGTATAAAAATATTTTTGAAAAACTATTTTCAAAAGAGTCAGTTAATTGTATTTACAAGCTTTGGCTGATGTATTTTCAAAAGATTGGACAACAGGTACCGAACCTTATGATAGGCTGGGAATACGGGTCGGCTAGAATGAAGGCTACGGAATTTGCACATCCTGATGCTTAAGGCCTATGATGTCTATAGCTCTGTTTATTTGGATCCTGCATGTGGGCTTGTATCGAACACTTGTAATACTTTTATACATTCAAGATTTATTTTATTAATTTTAATCCAATACTTTCGCTGCATATTATTAAATTGTGATAACTGTTATCCGACCGTCACGACCGTATCCATCCGGGCCCACCGGAGATCGGGGTGTGACAGGTTGGTATCAGAGTTACAGTTTGAGTGAATTAGACACTAACCTTTAGTGTCTAATCTCAAATATCACAAATGCAGATTCCTTTAAAAGCTCCGAGTCTAGACCTGAATATAAGACTACTCTTAATCTATATAGTAGTTATTGATTTTATACCGCCAAGATATCGCGAACCAGATGAAGAAACTATAATGAGTCGCGGAATCAAGGATCTCTACCATTGAGTAGCTTGAAGTTCCATACGGTGAACTACCTATTTTTATGGAGACGATGACTCCGATACGAGTATGATAAACCTCGTCTCCTGATAATATATCTTTTGATATTCCTGTGATATCCTAATATCATTTATCTAAAGTCTATCATATTCAATAGACGTTCCAGTGATATCTCACCAGCTGATTGAAACAACAACAAATATGAAAAGCCGTATCATGGCAAGAATATATGTGCACTTTGCACCAAATTTCTATTCTTTGATTCAAATGGTCTCTCATTCTAGAGAATAATCAGAAAAAGGAATCACTTTTTCTGATTCATGCTTAAAGTATATAATTTCGAGTCTTCGAACTCGATTAATCCAAACCCATCTGTGTATATATTATATTATATATAAAATTCGGCAAATCTTGCCATCAAATTTCATCAACTGGAGTACGACAATGATTTTTATTTCATTGATTTTTAGCAACTACGAATGCCAAACTTAGTTTGATAAAAACGCCATATGATAATTGGTAGTATCTTAGTGTATCCCATAGATTGCTTTCATGCCTGGCCAGTATGATGGTTTAATGCATGGAACCACTAAGATCTCCTAACGGTCATATTTTACTACTATCGGCTAATAGTAAGCATCTAATATATTTTGGCGATATTACTGCTATAAGAAGAATCATTTATTTTATGGAGCCCATTTTATGATTTTTCCTTCTAATAATGTGAAGGTCACATTTATTGCTCCTACCTTATCAAACAAATCTCTTGATTGCGCGATAGACGAAGGCCAAAAGCACATGTTCCCACAATGAGTGGTTGAAAAAGTGCAAAATGTTCTTCCAAATATGAGATGAGATATCCCCAATACTCCTGATAAGGAGAGGGGAACATATTTAAATGGTGTAGTTTATTGAGCCGTATCGTACATTGTACTTTATTGAGCTGTATTATATACGCTGTACTTTATTGAGGCGTATCCCCAATTCTCTTGATAAGGAGAAGGGAACATATTTAAACGGTGTACTTTATTGAGCCGTATCATATAGTGTACTTTATTGAGCTGTATTATATACGCTGTACTTTATTGAGGCGTATCCCCAATTATCCTGATAAGGAGGGGGGCACATATATAAACGGTGTACTTTATTGAGCCGTCCCGTATACAGTGTACTTTATTGAGCTGTATCATATAAGGTGTACTTTATTGAGGCATATTCCCGAGTCTCCCCATAAGGAGAAAGGGTATATTTATAAACGGTGTACTTTATTGAGCCGTACCGTATACAGTGTACTTTATGGAGCTGTATCATATAAGTTGTACTTTATTGAGGCGTATTCCCTATTAGGAAACTTTATTTGTAAGTATTGAAGAAAATCAGATTCAACTGGATCTATGAAGAAGACAACAGTCCTGAAGATCACAACAAGAAGAAGAAGATCGGATAGGACAACTGAAATGAACAACATCGACTTCAAAGAATCACAAGTTGATCAAGAGATGAAAAAGATTATCAGAGAAGGTCATTTCTGATGGATCTGATGATATTTCTGATGAAATATCATCAGTTTCTGACGATTCTGATCATCAGATTTTCTGATGATTTGTTCACCAGAATTTCTGATGAAGTGGTTTATCAGAAATTCTAATGAATACCCCACTTGTCTAAAAATCAGCTCTATCCTGCCACAATAACCGAAGCAACTTGACATTATTGGATATCATGATTACAAAGGCAACTTGACTATTGGATTCAATGAATATGTCAAATGGCTACTTTATGCAGGACTTATTGCATGAATAAACAATTGTTTATTCATGTACCCAGCCTTCTATAAATAGAAGGCTCACCAAGCAGAACACAATGAGTTAAGCTTAGCATTCATACATACATACATACATACATACATACATACATACATACATACATACATACTACAAAACTCCATTGCCCTCTCACCCACAAAATTCAAGATTCATTTGTATTAGATAATAATCTTACAATCACCTTGTAAACTATTTTGTTTCAAAGTGATATAAACTTGATAATTTTGTAGGTCTTGTTTCTGAAAGTCTGATTTCAATTTCCGCACATCTTTTTCACATCTACTGAAATCACTTGCCATATTACGTGAAAATAATTTTTTAAGCCCAAACTGAGTCCAACAATTGGTATCAGAGTAGATTGAATAAACTATTTTCAAACGATCAATTGCTCATCTTCTTTTCTCTAAATATGGCCAGCTTTCAATCATGGAATAATGCTTTTAACATTGGTTCTATGTCTAAACCTCCGACTCTGGTCAGAGAGGAATACCCCCAATGGAAAATCAGGATGGTCAATTTCCTCAATGGTCATGACCGAGCTCTATTTCAATCCATTGAAAGGGGTCCACATATACCAATGACTGAAATACCAGTTATTTCAGCAACTGACCAATCACCTGCTATCCCTGCATCCCGTGCTCCCAAAAGTTAAATAAACTGGAGCGCGGAAGACAAGGAACTGGTGGCTGGGGATGAAAGGGCAAAGTCACTTTTAATAATGGCCATCCCCAATGACATATTTTCACAAGTTGATGCATGTGCATCAGCTAAGGAAATATGGGATCAGTTGGAAAATCTTTGTGAAGGAGGAGTAAGGATGAGAAGAAATAAGAGAACAAACAATGTTTCCTCATATGAGAGGTTCAAAAGTTTACCCAATGAAAGATTAAATGATATATATCAAAGATTTACAAAACTTTTGAACGAGCTAAAGAAATTTGGTAGAACTAAATCAAATGATGAAAGAAACATAAAATTTCTAGATGCTTTACCTAGAGAATGGAGAAGTCTAACCATGACTTTGTCCTCAACCTTAGAACTAGGAAATATGAGTCTTCATGACTTATACAGCATCTTGATCCCCAGAGAGGAAGAAATATTTGAAGAAACCATTCAAAGAGGGGGATCTTTAGCGCTTATCTCAAACTCACAAAGAATACCACCTACCAATGATCCACAACCATCAAACAACCAAAATCTTGAAATTTCTGATACATCATCAGATTTTTCAGCTTTTGTTGAAGCGATAGCACTGCTCACCAAAACATTTGAGCAGAGGTTGAGGGGAGGAGGCTAGAGATACCAGAGAAGTGACAAAGGGAGGATGGATGGTAGATCTAAGGAAGAAGGTAGATCTAAGGATAAGGGGAAGGCTGAAGTTGTGTGCTACAAGTGCAAGCAAAGAGGCCACTATGCATCAGAATGCAAAACCAAGAAGCTGAAAGATGTTGCTTATTATGAGAAGAAGATAGAAGAAGCAGCAAGTTAGTTTAATTGCAGGGATAGACACCTGGCTTTCTGATGACTCTTCTGATGAAGAAGAAGAAGAAGAAATGGCTAACTTCTGCCTCATGGCACTTTCTGATGACATACCAGAAACTTTAGAACAACATGTAAATTTAGACAATCTTGATCTTGAACACAAGATAAACAAGCTCATGTCAGATTTTCTAAATATACAAGATAAGCAGAAATCAGATTGTAAAAAATCTGATGAGTTGCAAAGGACCATGAATAAAATCATTCTTGAAAACCAACTACTCATAGAAGAAAGTTTAGATCAAAGAGCTAAAATTGAGTTCTATGAAAATGAAAGAAAAGATCTTTACAAGAAAATCAATGATAAAGAAATTAATGTAAGAGGTTTTCAACAAGCCAAAGAATTCATAAACTTCATTGAGTCCACACCAAAGAACAAAGGAGAGGGTTTAGGATATGTAAAAACAAAAGAAAGTAAACCCACTGTCTTTGTAAAAGCAACCCATCAGATTTCTGATAAATTTTCATCAGAATCTGATTCTGAATCTTGCAAGTCAACCTGTTCTGAATACTCTTTTGAAAACCCCAACTTTAAACCAAATAGAAGAGAATGCAAACAAGAATCTTTAAAGACTTCAGAAGCAGTTCACTCATCTTTTCAAAATTATCCACTCATTCCATCACAAGAAAGAATATCAGAAAATTCTGATAAATCTTGTATGTGTGTTGACATACTAAAGCTTGTTCAACACCATCTCCAAAAGAAAAACGTAAAATCTGTTTATGGCTCAGCATACAACAAAACTTCTGATGAAAGGAGAACAAGAGAAAGTAATTTGTTTAAAATCTCATTAGAAAGAGTACCCAAGCAAGACTTGGTACCAAAAACCCTCTAATCGTTCCATTTTAGGACCATCATGTGCAGCAGATCTGGATCTGGTACTGCGACTCAGGAAGCTCCAAGCACATGACTCGGGACAGGAGCTTACTCAGCAACTTTGTTTCAAAGCTGGGTAAAATGGTAAACTTTGGAAATGGAGTGAAAGGGAGGATCATGGGATATGGATGCATAAGGTATGGATGTTTCACCATAGAGAAAGTAGCCTATGTTGAAGGCTTAAAGTATAATCTTCTAAGTTGTGGTCAATTCTGTGACAAAGGTTTTCAGGTAACCTTTCTACCAGAAAAATGCTTGCTAATAGGTATGGATGATAATAAAATCTATTTATGTGGAAAAAGAATAAGACAATCAATATACTATTTTGATTTCAAAGAAGAAAATGAACACCCAAATTATGTTTATTTTCAAAAATCAACAAGGGAAGTAGTTGGTTGTGGCATAAAAGATTAGCCCACTTAAATTTCAAAAACCTAAGCAAACTAGCAAGCAAGGGTCTGGTAAAAGGATTACCTTTTATATCCTCAAAGAAGGATAAAATTTTTGAAGCTTGTGAGATGGGAAAATCAAAAAGAAGCTCACACAAATCAATTTCTGAGTCTTCTATCACACAAAATTTGGAACTTTTACACACTGGATTTGTGTGGACCCATAAGTACAGAAAGTTTTTCTAGAAAGAAATATATACCAGTAATAGTAGATGATTTTTCCAGATACACATGGGTCGAATTTTTAAGGAAGAAAAGTGAAACTCCTTATCTGATCATTAATTTTATCAAGAAAATTGAAAATCTGTTAAAACTAACAGTCAGAAGGATCAGATCAGACAATGGGACAGAGTTTAAAAATTCAAAAATTGAGAGTTTTCTTGTAAGTAAATGAATCTCTCATGATTTTTCTGCTCCCAAAACACCTCAACAAAATGGGGTAGTTGAAAGAAAGAATAGAACCTTAGTAGAAGCTGCCAGAGCAATGCTTGCTTATGCTAAAATGCCCACTCATTTTTGGGCAGAAGCAATAGCAAATGCCTGTTTTTACCCAAAACAGAACCCTAATCAACAAAAGGCTAAACAAAACACCTTACAACATTATCAATGGAAGGATTCCAAGTGTAAAACTCTTACACACATTTGGTTGTAGATGTTTTGTTTTCAATGATTTTGAAAGCCTTGAAAAATTTGACAGAAAAGCAGAAAAAGGTATTTTCTTGGTTATTCTTTAACACAAGGACAATCAGAGAAAGTCTGTATGTTTCATTTGATGACTCATCAGAAACAAAGGTTCCTGATGAATACATGAAAGAAATAAATTTTTCTGACAAACAAGAAAATTATGAACATCTCTTTGAAATGATGACAGAAAATTACTTAGAACATGATAAATCTTTTAAAAACAAATCAATAGATATTTCATGTACTAACCCTACAGAACAAGTGAGTAGTACATCAGAAAATCAAAACTCTGATACACTACACACAACTGAGGCAACTGTTCAGGGGGAAACTTCAAATCCATCAGAACCAACAACTTTTCACAACAAGTTAAGATGGATCAAAGGACATGTTCATTCTGACATCATTGCCAATCCAGCAGATGGTGTGAGAACAAGATTTGCAACTGCACATGAGTGTGCATTTGTTGGGTTCTTAAGCATGATAGAACCCAAGTCTGTCAAAGAAGCTCTGAATGACTCAGACTGGATTCAAGCTATGCAAGAAGACTTGATCAGTTTGAAAAGAGCAAGGTATGGGATATGGTACCCAAGCCAAATGACAAATCTGTCATAGGCTCAAAATGGGTATTCAGGAATAAATCTGATGAGAATGGCATAATCACCAGGAACAAAGCAAGGTTAGTGGTCAAAGGTTATTGTCAACAAGAAGGTATTGATTATGATGAAACTTTTGCACCAGTAGCTAGATTAGAAGTTGTAAGAATTTTTCTTGCTTATGCTGCATCCAAAGATTTCAAAGTTTATCAAATGGATGTAAAATCAGCTTTCCTGAATGGTAAAATTGAGGAAGAAGTTTATGTGCAGCAACCAGAAGGCTTTGTTGATCCAAAATTTCAAAATCATGTTTACAGATTAAACAAAGCCTTGTATGGTTTGAAGCAAGCTCCTAGAGCCTGGTATGAAACACTATCAAACTTCTTACTCAATTCTAGGCTTACTAAAGGTACTATTGACACAACACTTTTCCTCAAAACACACAAAGGTCATACATTGTTGGTCCAGATATATATTGATGACATTATATTTGGATCAACAAATAAAAAATTACGTAAAAAGTTTCAAAAGTTAATGACCAGCCACTTTGAAATGAGTATGATGGGTGAGTTAACCTTTTTCTTGGGGTTACAAGTAAAACAAAGAATTGATGGTATATTTTTGAGTCAATCAAAATATGTGAAAACAATTCTACAAAAATACTCACTTGAAAACTGCTCTGTTTCAAAAACTCCCATGGCAATAGGGAACAAATTAGATTCTGATAAAGATGGAATAAGTGTAGATATTAAAACCTATAGGGGGATGATAGGATCATTGCTATATTTAACTGCAAGCAGACCAGATATTATGTTTGCAACATGCTTTCTGGCCAGATATCAATGTGATCCTAAAGAATCCCACCTAAAAGCTGTAAAAAGGGTTTTCAAATATCTAAAAGGCACATTAGAACTTGGTCTCTGGTATCCAAAGGATATAAACCTTGAATTAATTGCATATACAGATGCAGATTATGCAGGGTGCAAGATTGACAAAAAAAAGCACACCTGGTGCTTTTCAGATCTTGGGAGAAAAATTGGTATGTTGGGCAAGCAAGAAACAAAACTGTGTTGCCACATCAACAACAGAATCAGAATATGTAGCAGCAGTAAGTTGCTGTTCACAAGTACTGTGGATGCAAACTCAACTGAAAGATTATGGAGTAAATCTGACAAAAATATCAATTCAATGTGATTCAAAGAGTGCTATTGCAAAAACAGAAAATCCAGTTCATCACTCAAGAACCAAACACATAGATGTCAGATATCTCTTCATAAAAGATCATGTGGAGAAAGGTAACATAGAAATATATTTTGTTCCAACCGAAAACCAAATTGCTGATATCTTTACAAAACCTCTTGATGAAAAGAGACACAATTTTTTGATCAGCAAACTTGGCATGGTTAATATAAAAGATGAAGATTTTTCAGAAAACAAAAGGACACAAATTGAAAACCAAATTGATGAACATCAGAATTCTGATAATCAAAGAAAATTCAACAGGTTTCTGACAAAGAAATCAATCAATCTGATGGAACCTCAGAAGATCTGATAAATCATCAATGAATGATGATTTACCAGAAAATCTGAAGAAATATCAGAAAATCTGGTGAAATTACCAGAACTTCTGATATAAAATCAGAAACTTTGTTGAAACATCAAAATGATCAATAATCATCATACACTTCCATCTTCATGCATATACAACATATGTATAAATTCATAACTGTGTATAGTCTGTTTTTGTATTTTGTTTCTGTCTTTTATTTTAAATTTAAAAAAACAAAAAGGGGGAAAAGTAACATGCATTAAGATAAAATTCAATATAGCAGAGAAAATTAACTGTCACTAGAAAATTTTTGCTGATTATTGATTTTTTTCTTACACTACCAATGCATGCAACGTCATTTTTTCATAAGAAGTTTAAGAGACACGTAGGCACTATAATGCTTAGGAGCTATGAAAGTAGCCGCCTAGCTATTCAATGCTTACTCACACATAGGGGCCTTGTGGACTGTCATATTCTCACTGCAACTGCAACAGATATCGTCTTAATTGAAGAGACTGAAATGGAAATGAAATTCTTTGAAACTTTGGCTGTTAATAACATTTATGGCACAACTATCACTTTCACCTATAAATATTAACAACCTGAAAAAGATTTTCTTCACACCAAACAAATCTTCTCTTCAAAAAGCTCTTCATCAGAAATTTCTTATTTTAAAATGGGTCGCCCAAAAATGATGAAAGTAACACAATTCCCTCTCCCTCTTCACAGACATCATAATCTTAGACTTAGGTCTAACTTGGAAGGACCTGCATGGGAGGACTGCAGCTATGTGTATAACATGATCATGCGAAGTACCTTGGGCTTCGCTGTATCTACACATGTCACCATCTATCCAGAACTTCTTCAAGAATTCTGGTGGAACTCTGAAATCATTTTCAGTGGCACTTCCACATGGATTGAGAGTAAGGTTATAGGGGTCAAAATTACCCTAAAGGAGGAAACTCTTAGAGATGTCCCCCGGCTGGGTAATGGTCAAGAAAACACATTCCTGGATAAGGCAGATGTGCAACAGACCTTGATAGAAATGGGCTATCATACAAACAACGTGTCAAGGAAAGTTAGCAAACCTGGTTTTATACCACCTTTCCAGTATTTGGTGACACAGCTTAGTGTCTGCTTCTCCAAGAAGATTGGACACTTCAACGAGTTGTCCCATAGGATGATGGAGGTGATTCATGCTGTTTTACAGGAAAATTTGTCACACCCCTTATTTCCACGTATTACCGGTGGGCCCGGTGGGGAGTATCGTGACGTAGTTGATATAATCATAGTCAAACAATCACAGTTCAATGGACAGCGGAAGTCTAAAAGTAATAATTATACAAACGGCTTCGAAAGTAACATAAATATTACAAACGGAATGTAAAAGGATTCACAGGTGGATCTAAGATAAAAGAAAAATATTTTTCAACAGATTTAAGCATCAAAAAGCTTGCAAGACTCTTTATTTGATACTAGGAGTAGCCAGCCCATTTCGCTTAGTACTTGCACTTAACCTTTTTGAAAAATACGTCAGTTTACACTGGTAAATACAATTAACCGACACTTTTGAAAAATGTTTATGAAAATTGATTTAAATGCACAAGGCACAAATATTCTTTTATAACTTGGGATAATTATTTAAAAATAATCTTGTAAAAGAATTATATGTTTGTTATACGTTCAGTAGCCCGAGTTAGAATTACCGGGTTAAAGATTAATAGACACACCACATAATATAACCCACGGCGAGTTATTCTCGAACAAGCGGGTATATCTTTTTACATACGCACCGGCAGGTGTATGCCTACACCCCGTGCTTAAGTCGTGGCCATTTCAATGAATTAGCCGAGAATATCCAGGACATGGTCATTAACCCCCCAAAGGCTAAAAACAAACAAAACAGATTAAACGGGTTATCCCAATGATTTAACCTTCATATGATTAAAGATTCAATACCCGACCAAGCGGTATTATTAAATACCATACCCCAAGCCTGTATAAGGGAAAATAAGTTAAAAGTATTTACCTGAGCAAAAATATAAATTTTTATCCCAGCCGTATAACAATCAGCAAGTGCAAATAGCTTTTACTGGGCTCCTAAATCTGGAACGAAGGTTTTAATAACCTATTAGATTCCTAACGGGTCTTACTTAAGTTTAAACTTAGACCGGTTAGTTTTAAAGAAAGGTTTACGGTTCAAAACGCAAGATTAAGCGAAGACCGGATTAGAATGTGATTTAGACCCGACAAGTATGAAAACTTGTATAATATGGGTAAACTAAACACATTCTGGATTTTGAGGTAAAAATGATAAGGTTTGACCCGTTTCGGTCAATTTATGCAAACTAGTCACATAAACCGCACCTAATGCGAAAAATGCATAACGGGTAACCAAATGAGTCATGAACAGGTTCCCTAAGTTAATATGCTTAAAATGTGTTATGATATCAGTAGGATACCTTCCATTATGCCCAAAATGAATTTAAAATCAATTTAAGCCCCGTAGGGGTATTTTGGTCATTTTAAAGATTATAAAAGAGGTTAAATGACAATCTGAGGTTCTGGTCTAAAATGATCAGTAAAAATATTTATTTTAGTAGGTTATATCAGTAAGATATTAAACATATGTGAAATTTATCATCTATGGCCAAACTATGCACCGTAGGGGCATTTTGGTCATTTCACATAAGCTTTAAGGGTCAAATTTGGAAATCTGATTTCAAAACTTTTACTTACTGTGAAAGTATAAAAATTTATTCATAACATTAGTAGGTAACAAGCCTTAGGTGCCTAATATGGTTTTAAACCATACTATGCGCCTAAAACGCATAAAAGTCGGTATTTGACGATATTCGGGTTGATTAAAGAAATCTGAGATTTTGACCAGCCTTTACAATTTAAAATAACTTATTTATTACATAAAATCAGTAGAAAAGGTTTGATATGTAAAGGATGTGTAAAACCCATTTTATTACCAAGAACCCTATGTTATGATCAGTTTAAAATTTAATAAAAATTTCCAAAAATCTCTAAATATTATATTACATCAGTGGTTAAAGGTTTGGTGTCAAAATTTGGGTTTAAATAGGTTTTATGCCGGAAATGCCGTTTAATTAATAAAAAGGCTTCAATTTACAATATTGAGCATAACTCCTAATTTAGACCACAAACTGATGTCAAATTTTTAGGACATGCTTATAAATTAGTAATAAAGGTTTTTGTCCTCTCACATTTTCAAAAATCTCGTTTTTATATCAAAAGGGCATAATGGTCAACAATTGTTGGTGCATACGTCTGTCGACTTCGTCTTGTATCGAGTCTTGTATTGTATTAGATAGATCAGGGCACGTAAAATGAGAAAACATGTTCAAAGATTGATTTCGCACGAAATAGGCAACATCTATTTTGCACGAAATCAGTTGGTGATTTCGCACGAAATGACTATTTCGTGTGAACTTGATTTCGTGTGGACTATTCCGTGCGAAATACCCCAGCCTATAAATACTAGGTGTGCCTTGTCATTTGTAACTTTTCCGGTTTCAGAGCCGAAGTGCTGCCAAAGTGTCTACTTGCTGTAAAACGTTGTCAAATCAATCAAAAGACAGTTTAAAGTGAATTGCAAGCTGAATCAACTCAATATGTCTGTTTCCGCCTTTCGTATTGAGCAAAAACTCTTCTGAAAGACTCGTTTGGTCGTGAAAATGATCCTATAAGTGGTATCAGAGCACAAGAGGAAGAGTTCTTACTGATTCAGCTCAAAATTCTGATTTCTACACCTTCTTTTCAAAATTAAACAAAATTTCACGGTTAAAATGGCTTGATTTTCACACACTATATGCGAAACTGTGTTTTAACAAAGCCTTGAAAGAATTGGATCTTAAATCGAACTAAAAATTGATCAATCGGACAAAAATCTGATCGACATGATGACGTCAGCAGTATTTCGCACGGAATAGATTCTTTATTTCGCACGAAATCAGCATTTAGTGTGAGCTATTTCGACTATTTGGTAGCAAAGTGCCTTCATTTCGTATGAAAGTCTGCTATTTCGCACGAAATCACCTTAAAGTTGTTTCATTTCGTACAAAATACCTTATTTCATGTGAAAATATTTTATTTCATACGAAATCACCTATTTCATACGAAAGCATCTCATTTTGTGTGAACTCATTTCGTTTGAAGTTGTCTTGCAGGTCATTTCGTTTGAACAGGGTATTTCGTTTGAAATCTGATTTCGTTTGAAAGTGACTGTTTTGTAAAAAAAATTCTCCGAAATATGGAAGAAGAGTTTTATAACGCATTTGCTACTGCCCCGGGTACTCCTGTTGCCATTGCTCAGAGCATGAATATGGAAAATGAAATTGGAACTTTGCAAAAAACCCCGAAGCTTATGGGCATTGAGGAGTATTATGGTTGGAAAGATCAATTTGAAAACTGGGTTCAAGCTAATCATTTGGGATATTGGGAGTGTGTTGAGAAAAAGTATGTACTACCACGTATAGACTTGGGAGTTGAAAAGAATATTTTTGAATTTACGGATAAAGAACGAGACATGTACAAAGCAGAAAAGATGATGATTAGTTTACTCCAACAAGCTATTAAAGAAGACATATTCATATTGCTTCAACATGATAAGACTTCACGTTCAATTTGGGAAGCACTTCGAATTAAGTTTGAGGGAAGTGAGAAGATGATCAAGAGTAAAAAATCATTGTTAAAGAAAGAATTTGATTTATTTACAAGTTTGCCGGGAGAAGATACAAAGAAATTGATTGAAAGATATTGTCACTTAGTACGGTCAATGTCATTGTTAGATATCAATAAAGATCGTGAGGAATGGGTTGATAAATTAGCTGATGCTTTACCTCAGAAAGAATGGGGTACATTTTTTATGATATTAAAGAATACTGGAGAATATGATGGCTTGACAATTTCTCAGTTCATTGAAAAGATTGAAGGACAAGATCTTGAACAACAAAAGATTGCTAGAATGAGCAATCCAAATGCACAACAAGATGTTAAGATGTACTTCAAAGGAAGTGTTCAGAATGTCGAAACAAGTCCGAAAATCCAAACTGCTTTCAGTGCAGAAAACTCATCTGGATCAACCAATCAAAGTCCAAACAGCAGCAGTGGATTTTCTTCATTCCCAAGTGTTAATCTTAAGGAATCAACCTTTAGTCATCAGTTCCAAAGTTCAAACAACAGTAATGGTCAAATTTTACACTGCAACACTGCGTTGCATCTTCAGAACGGTCAAAATTTCTCTGAAGAGGTTGCTAAAAGTCATATGGCATTACTTGCTACAGTATTGGAATCATATGAAGGGTTGGTTGCAGGAAGGATTGAAAATCCTATGTTGACAAAAGAGGATTACGATCAGATCGATGCTGAGGAAATGGAGCTGATGAATATCAAGTGGTGTTTAGCGAGTGTTTTGAGAAGAGCTGAAAAATTCAAGATGATTACAGGGATAGATGATTTCCTGGATGCTAATGTTTCTAATTTAGGTTTTGATAAATCTAAAGTTACTTGTTTTCGATGTAGGGAGAAAGGACATTTCAAGAGGGAATGTACCAATCGAGAAGCAAGTGGAGCAAAGAATCCGTTTGGTGGTAATCATTATTATCGAAAAGCCATATATCAACAAGTTGCTCATCAACCTTATCAACAAAAAGAACCACAAACTGCACATGCTAAAATGATCGAAGAAGCAAATAAGAAAGCTTATTTTGGAATAATTGATCAAGATGATGAAAAAGTGGCAGAAGGTTTCAGTTGGGATAAATATATTCCACCTGATTCAAAAATAGTAGCTCTCATTGCACAAATAGTTCAAGAGCCAAATTTGATGACTGAATGGATGAAAGTATTTGCAAATGATAAGAAGAATCAAGATGATGAATCTAGTTCTTCAGATGATAGTTTAGAACAGACACAAGCGTTTGATAAATCATCAACTGATGAAAGTGATGATGAGGAAGAAATGCATATTAATATTGCAAAAATTCATTTATCTCCTGAAAGTTTTCAATTTTATTTTGCAGATCGTGTGGAAAAGCTAAAGGAGAAACGTGCAGCAAAGAATCAGAAACAAGTAAAAAGAGAGACTGTTGCACAGGAAGAGAAATCTGAACAGAGTAAAGGAGTTGAGTGTGCTGAAAAGGAACTTGAAGTTGTTGAGAAATTAGTTGAAGTTGAAAAGATTATCAAAGTGGAAAAAATTGTTGAAGTAACAAAACCTTGCTTAAAATGTTTGAATTCATGCAAGCAGAGTGAAGAGAAAGATGAGAAGTTAAGTGAGCAGGATAAGATGAAAGAAAAATTACTGTTCAATCTCAATTATGTGAAAGAATCGTATGATGTTTTGAATAGAATAGTGAATGGTCTACAAAAGACAAATTCTGAAAGAGAAGATGCTTTAACCATAATGAATGTTGTGATGATGACCAAGCAAAAATCCATTAATCATTACATTGAAGAATGTGCAAAATTGAAGCAAGAGTTGGAGACAGAAAAGATAGAGAATGAAAGAATCAGACGTTTGTTGCAAAGTTATTCTAGTTCTGATTATTTGATTGATAGAATTTATCCAACTGTTGCAGGTTTTGAAGCATTTCAAGATGAGAAGCCAGAAGAGAAGAATACTGGTAAGAAACAAAGTGCAAATTATAACAAGTGTCCGCCTCCAATCTGGGAAGATTATTCTCCCAGAAAACCAAATGAGGGGCAAGGGGGAGTCTGTTGGTGCATACGTCTGTCGGCTTCGTCTTGTATCGAGTCTTGTATTGTATTAGATAGATCAGGGCACGTAAAATGAGAAAACATGTTTAAAGATTGATTTCGCACGAAATAGGCAACAGCTATTTCGCACGAAATTAGTTGGTGATTTCGCACGAAATGACTATTTCGTGTGAACTTGATTTCGTGTGGACTATTCCGTGCGAAATACCCCAGCCTATAAATACTAGGTATGCCTTGTCATTTGTAACTTTTCCGGTTTCAGAGCCAAAGTGCTGCCGAAGTGTCTACTTGCTGTAAAACGTTGTCAAATCAATCAAAAGACAATTTAAAGTGAATTGCAAGCTGAATCAACTCAATATGTCTGTTTCTGCCTTTCGTATTGAGCAAAAACTCTTCTGAACGACTCGTTTGGTCGTGAAAACGATCCTACAACAATTAAGCATTTAACGGAAACATCCAAATGATTCGGATTACAAAGGAACCATATTGTATAATCTCAGAAGGTTATACTAACATCTAATATGGTCCTAATGGAACCCTAAGGCATATCTAAACTAAGCTAAATCAGGTCAGAACTGAAAGTCAAAGTAAAAGTCTACTTTTGCGACTTTCGATTCCGAACCGAGCCTAAACTCAGAATTGTCGAGTTGAACATGCTTAGACATGTTCTTACATTATTTACCAAGTTATTTTAGTGTTAAAACGTGTTCCATAACCTCTGCATTGCTAGTTATGAATTTATTTGCAAAAATAGATTTTGTTGACTTTTTATAAATAAGTTTGACCCGACAATTGACCAAATTAGAGTGATAATCAGTGGGTGCCCTTTTAAGGGTTTATTACCCACATAATTACCAACTCATAGCCACTTTCAATTCGAATAATGGTTGGACCATTAGTGATTAATCACTAAGTCAAAGCTTAATTACGATGGCTTTGACTTTTGGTCATTAAACTAATAAAACTTGAACTTAAGAGGCTAAGAACACTTACTAGGGTCCTTAGCATGAGTTTAGAACAGAAGATGGCTCTCTTGAACTCCAGGAAGCTCCAAAGAAAGTGTTGTGAATAAAATTCAAGTGAATGCAAGAACAATGCAAACAAAGGGCCCTTATATAGGATTTCTAGAGCTTCAAGATTGATCCACATGCCCCTACAACTGATCCCTGATGATCCCAGGCGTCCCCTATGCATGAAAATATGTTGGCACAGTCCCTTGTATCGAAAAATGGCATGAAAAGGCGGTGGAACTGGCTGGACATGCACCTGTCCCTTTTTTCTACATCTGGCAGTCCCACGCGGGCCGCGTAAGACTCTTAAGGAGTCTACGCGGCCGCGACGCTCCTTGATGACCGGAAAACAAGTTTCAAAGTTTGCAGTTTTGGTCCCTGGTCCATATAAACTTTATTTAAGTTCCATTTATTGCATTTTGGACACCCATAGTTAACTTTAAGGACCTTGGGTCATAAACTAACTCTGTTAAGCTCTCAGTTAGTTGTACGATCACCCGAAAAGTCTTGTATTTATCGAAACTTCACATAATTAATATCCGTTATTCTTGAGAGCACAATATATAATTATTACAATGTTTTTTGGATCGTTAAAAGGTCACTCAGAGGTTACTTTCAACATGTTTACACTTTTAACCCCTATGCTTCATAAGATTCTTATTTTGAGCACAAACGACTTTCTAAGTTCGATAAATTATTCGTTAAAGAGTACGAACGTCGTGTGAGGTCAATCAGAGGCACAAGAATGGCATGTTGACACTTTGGATCCCTTTTACTTACACATTTACATTGTTTGACAATTGTAGTTCCTCCAGATTAATCCATTACACGTTTAAAGTCCATGACACGTGTCTTTAATATATTGGTCGTGATTTTACGAGGTGTTACAAAAACCTTACAACTTTTCTAAGTTTCTCATGAGAGACCTAGAAGCAAACATTCACGAACGTCAACCTTTTCTGATCTACCCTCGATTCGTAACCAAGGTGATTACCTGTCAGCTGGACTTCGGAGGAGTGAGAAGCTGGTATCCAAGGGCCGAGCTGGCACTTCAAGAAAACATAAGTGATCCTACCCTGGTCCCATCAACGAATCACACTGGTCGAATAACCAGTCTATTGTTATATGTGAAGTGCATGTACAACGTGCTGGAGGAGGAGTAGTTGTAGTTTAATTGTTTTATCTGTTTTTTTTCTTGTTTAATGATATTTTCTTTTCTTCGTTGATTGTCTACTAAAAAAACACACAAAAACATGACAATAGATTTAGGGGGAACTAAAACAACATGTCTGATAAATGCAATGAAAATCTGGCAAAACTCAAATGAAGTCTGATAGATTAAGTGAAACTTAGTAAATCTGATGATCAATCAGAAAATCTGGTAATTTTTCAAAAAACCATTAAGTCATCAGAATCTGTTAATACACAAGAAAATTCTCAAAATAACCAGAAAATCTGATAATATATCAGAAAATCAAATCTTTATCAGAAAAATATCTTGACAACCAGGAAGTCTGACAAAACAACAGATAGAAACATCAGAAAACATTGCCTTTAACCAGATTCAAAGAAACTTATAACCATATAAAATTTTTAAATAAGTTTCTTTCAAAATATTTTTTTTCTGAGGACTAGAACAAGCGGTATGACAAACACTTCCTAGTAATCAGAACAAAGGCGTGGAGTTCTGAACTGCAATGTAAGTAAAAATCTCGAAACTCTACTTATTCCCTCTCATCTAAAAAAAATGATGATTCAATCTATGTAAATGAATCAAATACATTCTGGTGATATATGAAGAAAATCCAACTCTCAAAAGTTTTATTCAAAGATTTTCTGATATATATCATCAAAAGGAAAACTTGGGAAGATACACAATCTCTGAAAAGGTTTCTATTGGACCTAGTTGAAACAAAAGGGGTCCCTCATGGAGAAAAGGTGCAAGTTGGACATTAGTGTTTATCTGCTAAAATCCTTGGAATCTTTGATTTTAATTAAAAGGATTTATATTAAATTAGACATAAACCAAAGGTTTTTAAACGGTTGTTTCTTTATAGGATTAAAACATCATTAAGGTGTCATTAACCACCTTGAATACAAACAACCCACGAAAAACACTCAAAGATCTCTGTCTCGATACACTATAAATATCTCATTAAAAACAGAGACTTCCATCTTCAACCTTCAAACTCAAAACCCTAAAAACCCTTTTTCGAAACAAAACCCAAATTTTCAATGGTTGCTATCAACATCAACATACCACCAATCGAACACTTTGTTCCTTTCATCACCGAAGCTGAATTTCTTCCATTAAAGAGCAACAATGAAACGATGAACGATAACATTGAAGAATATGATATTAAGTGTCAAATTCTCATTGAATTTCTTATTAGAAGCCCGATAGCTCAAGCTCTCACAAAGACCAGAGAGGTACTAGAAAAACTCTTACAACAAGTTGTAAAAACTCTCAAAGTCTCAAATCAGATTGAGCTAACAGCACATGTGTGGGGAAATATTTTCACTACAATCTCACCGGAGATGATAAGGGAATGTTTGGAACTACCATTATACCAATGCTATGAAGAAGCACCAGAAAAAGAAGATATGTTTTCACAACTTGATGCTGTAATGGGTTACAAGCCAAAGATTTCAAAAATCAATGAATTCAAGAGGAACAAGCTACCTGCCTTCTGGCAAGTGTTAATGGAAATTCTGAACAAGTGTTTATCATCAAAAATTGGAGGTACAGATTAGATAAATATGAATATTCTAACAATCATGTTCAGTCTCATCAATGGGTTGAACATTGATTTTGGAACATAAATATTTAATCTGATCAGAAGATCAATTCTGACTCACACTGGAAGGATAGATTCACATCTACCTTTTCCAAGATTTCTGTCAATCATAATTTCTGATGCGTTTTCTAGAAAGGAACCTAGAAATTCCAGCATCAGAAAATATGTGGAGTACAGAAATTATGAGACCTTGGACTGCTGTAGGATCTTGGAAGTCAGATTATGATGTGCCTGTTCTGTCAGAAAAAGTGATGAATCTGATACCAGAAGATTCACCATACAGAGCAGAATACCTGAAGATGTTAAGCAAAAATCCAGAAAACAAAGAAGTTTTTGATAGTGTATCCCCCATGGAGCATGATGCACAAGAGTCAAGCACAACAAGAATGGAGCAGCAGGGTGAATCAGATCCTCACCCAGCTGATGAAGATGTGAACATGAGTCCTGTGGCAGAAGAACATCATGCTGAAATCTCACATATGGGAGAAACAGGTGCACAACACTCTAAACTCAATATATTTCATAATTCTGAGAGTGATTCTGATGATTCAATTCAAGGAAATTATGAAATTTTACACAATGGCACTGTTTCTATAAGACAAAATGTGAGTGGAACCAAAGACCCATTTTCTGAATCAGATTCTGAAGAGGAAAATGTGGTGGCAACAGGTGGAGATCAGTCTACTGATCAAGGAAACCTGGATGAGAAAACTAAGAGTTTCTCAACAACTCATGGAGAACCTGAAAAGGCTCAAGGATACGAGGAAAACCAGAACTTGAATGTGTTTCAATTTTCTGGTGAGGGTACAGAGAATATGGAATATTTCAATCCTCTTAACCTCAGAACAGTAGAAAATGTGTTTTCTGCTGGTGTTAGAGGTGGAACATCTGTTGTTTCTCCTACTTACCAAGGACATAAATATATGTCCACTGAACAACTTCACAAGGAACTTGAAGATTCAGATGGAAATATCAAAGAAATAGAAGTGCTGAAAGGTGATTTACACACAATTATGTACCCTGAAGAACATCTAAAGCACTACTACTGGAAAGGTCCAGAAGACAACCCAAAAAGGCCACTCTCTCCAATGAGTAAAGGTATTGTTGAAATCAGGAACAATGGAAGCTGGGAAATTCTGCACAAACAGATGACCAATCCAATAGTATCTATTGAAAGAATCGATACTTTGACCACTGGAGGAGGTATCTTAGGCAATGAAGGACATAACAAGTATACCTTGAGCAGAAAAGATAACAGTGAACAAAAGGTTACTGATGGAAATCTGGCTGATAATATTCACCCAATGGGCATAGTCAAAATGAAGAATATCATTGATAGAGATAAAAGTGGTTCCGTTGTGATCAGAAGAGCCCTTGACAGCTTCAAAAGTGTAGGAGCAAAGTTATATAAAAGGGCTGCACTAGCAGACTTTGATCTGTGTATCAATTTTCAGTATAGCAACAAAGTGCTGTTACCTCCTCCCAACAACACAATTCCAGCTGAAATTCCTTCTAAACTAGTAAGAACTAGAGCAATCTTTGACAAACCAGAAATATGTGTAGTCTTCAAAGATGCTCATGATGAGAAAGCTCCATTCAGAATCAGTGAAATATGCAAGTATTCAAATCAAACTCTGAAATACATAAAGAACTGCATGAATGATAAGCAAGAGCAACTCAAAAAGAAGGGAAAGAACAATGAACAGCTGAGAAAAACAATTGAAGATTGCATTGATAAATGGATGGAATCCAGAGGATGGTACAAAGAAATGTACAAGGAAACTCAAAAGGCAATTGATCACAAGAAAAGACTGAAACCAAGAGATAAATACAGAAGTGGAGTGAAGATCAATTGATGAGACTAAATTCCTGTTGTTTAGAACAATATGTTACAATTGTCTGTTGTGAACAATGGTTGGTTTGATTATGTTTTTGTTTCTGAATTTAGTTGTTTGAACTTTCTTTTCAATAATTAGTTAAGATACAGATAGTTCATTTTCTTACAATACTTAGGGGGAAACTGTTAGGAAACTTTATTTGTAAGTATTGAAGAAAATCATATTCAACTGGATCTATGAAGAAGACAACAGTCCTGAAGATCACAACAAGAAGAAGAAGATCGGATAGGGAAACTGAAATGAAAAACATCTACTTCAAAGAATCACAAGTTGATCAAGAGCTGAAAAAGATTATTAGAGAAGGTCATTTCTGATGGATCTGATCATCAGTTTCTGACGATTCTGATCATCAGATTTTCTGATGATTTGTTCACCAGAATTTCTGATGAAGTGGTTTATCAAAAATTCTGATGAATACCCCACTTGTCTAAAAATCAGCTCTATCCTGCCACAATAACCGAAGCAACTTGACATTATTGGATATCATGATTACAAAGGCAACTTGACTGTTGGATTCAATGAATATGTCAAATGGCTACTTTATGCAGGACTTATTGCATGAATAAACAATTGTTTATTCATGTACCCAACCTTCTATAAATAGAAGGCTCACCAAGCAGAAGATAATGAGTTAAGCTTAGCATTCATACATACTACAAAACTCCATTGCCCTCTCACCCACAGAATTCAAGATTCATTTGTATTAGATAATAATCTTACAATCACCTTGTAAACTATTTTGTTTCAAAGTGATATAAACTTGATAATTCTGTAGGTCTTGTTTCTGAAAGTCTAATTTCTATTTCCGCACATCTTTTTCACATCTACTGAAATCACTTGCCATATTACGTGAAAAGAAGTTTTTAAGCCCAAACTGGGTCCATCATTCCCGAATCTCCCCATAAGGAGAAAGGGTATATAATTAAACGGTATACTATATTGAGCCGTATCGTATACGCTGTACTATATTGAGGCGTATACCAAATCTCCAATTGAGGAGAAGTGCATATAATTAAAACGTCTAATAAGACGTGTCCTAGAAACTCCAATTTAGGAGAAGGACTAAAAGTGCCAACTCTATTAGGTGAAGACAAACTAGTCGAAGGACTGCTAACAATCAAGCAAATAAATCCCTTTTGAATTTACTCGGTCTACTAGTTCTTACGAAATTAAGACTAGTAAATGAGACCATGATAAAAGACTATGTCTTAACTATATACTTCCCACCAATGGTAGTGGTCGAAAGGGTGATAGTAGTGGAAAACTGATTCCCTCACACCAATATAATCTTAAAAATCTCTAAGTGATTTTCGTCCAACTATAGGATGACACTTATCTAAGATCTCCAACTAATTCCCGAATGTGTGGAAAGGAGATAGAAATTTCATCCATCTATGCGATGCTAATCATCCCCGAAATCTCCTAATGTAGAGAAGAATATACATTTAAACGGTGTACTTTATTGAGCCGTACTGTCACACCCCCAAAATCCACCATGCGGAGTATCACCGCTTGGAGGCGTGACATGACCAGGATCGAGCCACCAATCATATTGAACAACGTAATTAAGTTAATAAAACCAACCACAATACAATTGGTGACCAAGAGGAAGTTAACCAAGTTCAATATAAACAGCGGAAGCATAAGACGTTAAACCAAAACATAAGTTCGTAGTTCATAAGTTTAAAGACCCCAAAAATATGTTTCATAAGTTCATAACGTTTATTTAATAACTACGGGACATATTAGTTCGCATTCCACAACGACCACCTCCATGTGCAAGCTCCATAGCATCTAACGACCTGCAAGGCATGTAACAACGAGTCAACAACAAAGTTGAGCGAGTTCACATTTGGTTATTTAGTTATAGCATTCGTTTCGTAAATCATATGTTCGTTTTGTAAACCATGTATCGTGTTAATTCGTATTGCGGTCTCCCAGGCATGTTTGCGAACATTAGTGGGGGCTTCCCATGTGGATAGTATTAATCCGTATCGCGATTTCCCAAATATGTTTGCGATGATTAGTGGGGGCTTCCCATGTTGTAGACTAGTCGTGTGTGTACGTGCCCTTCTTGATCCAAGGACCATAGCAAGTATGAGTATACGTAGGTTTTACGTACGTACCCTTCAATCCGAGGACAGTGAAAAGTAGTTTAATTAGTAATGATAGTACGAGTAGTTATTCAATCCCATTCCCAACCCACCGGGAATCCCATGCCTTAGGAGTGTGAACTCACCTCGGTTGCTCGGTTTGACTCTCAAAAATAGGTAACAGTCAAGGTCGGTCAATCACGTCCTAATATGATTACCAGTTAGTCATTTAGTGGTTTCAAATAGAGCACAAAGTTCCTACACGTATCTATCACATAACATGCATCACTTTAACGGTTTATGCCCATATAAGTTCCCCATCCATTCCCCACTCATAAACAAACATACGATATTGCACATAACACATATAACATGTTAGATCATTCACAGATAGCATACTTGACATTTAGACACGCAAATTACAACTTATGTCATTTCAGCATTAATAATCAAAACCGGGTTGTTTTCGGACATCTTAACAAAATAGTTAACTTATTCCAAAAATTCCCAAATTTTTACAGAATGTCTTAAACGTTCCAAATTTTATTGTGTAAAAATATCGGGGTCCAGTTTATTACTAATATTTTATAAAATTTCGTTTTCCGGGCTGAACTCAGATTTATCTTTTTCTGACCACAGTCCACGAAATAAATTATTTAAAATTCATCGAGAGTCCGATTTACGAAATTTTAGTGAGAGAATTACAAATACATCGGTGGTCATCTACAGTACAAGTTTCATGATCTAACCCTACACAGAACTCAAGCTATAATAGAAAACAAAACGCATATTTTCAGCAGAAAAATGCAGCTCTAGCTGCTGTTACGAAATGGCACTTTAAAAAATAGTAAACGAAGTCCAAAAATTATGATTTCAGTGCCATTAGAACAGTATTTCATAATACATAAATCTAGACTTCAGAAAATACATTTTTCGTTAAGTTATGGTCTGGTTACAGCCAACGGAAGTTGGCTGTAAAAAACCAACCAGCTTTCTGTTTCAGCTTTTAGCTTTATAACTTGTGTTCGATTGATTCCGTTAACATGTTTAGTGATCACAACAACATCAAACATCAATATTAACCAGCAAGATCATCAGAAAATCAACAAGAATCATAACAACACAAGATCTACATGATTTACACACATATCTTCTCTTTATCCATCTTATTCATCTTATGTTCAAGACTTTATGTCATGTTGTTGTGTGTTCTTGATTTTAACCACTAAATCTCTTATTAACCACCTTAAACATGAACAAGAGAGTGTTTGGAAGCACTTACAACTAGCTCAAGGCTAGGGAAGAATCAAAGCGAAGATGAGGTGGATAAAAGCAACGTAGTGAGGTTCTTGGGATTCTGAAAGCACCGGGTCTCCTCGTATGTCACCTTGCACCTTGGGATGTAAGTGGAAAAGCAAGATTAAAACTTGAAGGTGATGGTGGGTGGGTAAGTGTTCTCGGCCGAACACTAGGAGAGGGAGAGAGATGAGAGCAATTTTTTGAAGTGTTTGAATGAATGAATGAATGAATGATCCTTCAAGTATACTTATAGTCCATTTATCCTTATTAACCATTATACAATGTGCTCACAAGATATTAGGCAACCTCCAATAAAATAATCAAAAATTGTATGGTGTGTCCCCACATTGGGAAACCGATCAGATCATGGGTGGGGGGGGGGGGGGTTATGGTTTGATTTGAATGGATAGTTAAGTGTTTAGTTTGTTTAGTTAGGAATTTAAATTAGTTACTAGTGTGTTACGTAATATAACGGGTGTTAGGGTGTTCGGGGACCCTAACTAGCTCAGAAAAGTGTAAACAATGTCATTGACAATATTTTTATGTTCCGGGTAAAGTCCGGTTGTTCGGTTGGATATTAATCCGTAAGGTGTCTTTTATATATGTTTTTATAACACTTTTAATTTCTAACACTTAGGAAATCATAACGGACTATTTGGTGACTTTTCTGTACATTACTAGTATGTTAACAAATACATGTAAGTATAACACAGATATCAGAAAGCAGTTAAATGATTCAGCACAGTCATTAAGCACTTTAATTAATCATTAATAGATTGTACGGTTACATGTAAATTTGAGGGTTGTCACATTCTCTCCCTGTTAAGAGAATTTCGTCCCGAAATTTAGCGCGTGGTTACTGAGGAAGCTAGTTATGTTGCGTTGTTTTCCTGGTTTTCCTGGGGTGTTACATCATCCCCCCGTTGATTTGGAATTTCATCCCGAAATTCTGCAGTAGCTTCAGCCTCTGTAGTGGTTGCGTTTTTCTTAAACAGTTGGGGATACTTGAGTTTCATTTGGTCTTCTCGTTCCCAGGTATACTCTGGGCCACGACGGGCATTCCAACGAACTCGGACGAGAGGTATCCTGGTACGCTTGAGAATCTTAACATCTCGATCCATAATCTCTACTGGTTCTTCGACGAATCGCAGCTGGTCGTCGATAGTGAGCTCCTTGAGAGGAACTATGAGGGTCTCATCTGACAGACACTTCTTCAGATTCGACACATGGAAAACGTTGTGAACTCCGCTGAGTTCTTCAGGTAGATTCAACCTGTAGGCGACCTTGCCAATTTTCTCAATGATTTCGAATGGTCCGACATAACGCGGGTTGAGTTTGCCTCATTTGCCAAAGCGGACTACACCTTTCCAAGGTGAGACTTTGAGTAGCACTCGATCCCCAACCTGGAACTCGAGTGGTTTTCTTCCCTTATTAGCATAGCTTTTCTGACGGTCACGAGCTGCTGCCATTCGCTGTCGTATCTGAGCAATTCTCTCAGTGGTATCTACCACAAGTTCTGGGCCAGTGATTTGGCTGTCACCAACTTCTGCCCAACAGAGAGGTGATCGGCACTTCCGTCCGTACAATGCCTCGAACGGAGCGGCCTGGATGCTGGTGTGGTAGCTGTTGTTATACGAAAACTCCACTAGTGGGAGATGCTTCTCCCAGCCATTACCAAAGTCGATTACACATGCCCGAAGCATGTCTTCAAGGGTTTGGATGGTGCGTTCAGATTTCCCATCCGTCTGTGGGTGATAAGCGGTGCACATATCTAAACGTGAGACAAAAGACTTGTGCATTGCTTGCCACAGTTTAGAAGTAAAATGCGCATCACGATCAGAAATGATGGAGGTTGGCACTCCGTGCCTTGATACCACTTCCTTTAGGTAAATGTCTGCAAGAGTAGAAAACTTATCCGTTTCTTTGATAGCCAGAAAATGTGCAGACTTGGTCAGTCGATCTACGATCACCCAAATGGTATCGTTTCCGCGTTGAGATTTAGGCAGGCCAGTAACAAAATCCATGGAAATTTGCTCCCATTTCCATTTCGGGGTCTCTGGTTGTTGGAGTAGGCCTGATGGTTTCTGGTATTCGACCTTGACCCTAGCGCAAGTCAAACATTTACTGACGTAGGTTGCTACGCTGGCTTTCATGCTGGGCCACCAGTATGTAGTCTTGAGCTCGTGGTACATTTTATCCGAACCAGGATGTACCGAATAACGAGACTTGTATGCTTCATCCATCACAAGCTCGCGTAGGTCTCCATACAGTGGAACCCAGATGCGTCCGTTTACATAGTAGGCGTCGTTTTCCTTTTGTTCTAGCCGTTGTCTCGAACCTCGTAGGGATTCAGCCCTGATGTTCTCTGCTTTCAACGCTTCGACCTGAGCATCGTGAATCTGAGCGGGAAGGTTGGAGTGGATGGTAAGCTGTAAAGCACGTACACGCTTAGGTATAGTATCCTTTCTACTGAGGGCGTCGGCCACAACATTGGCCTTGCCTGGCTGGTATTTGATAGTGCATTCATAATTGTTCAAGAGATCGACCCATCGGCATTGTCGCATTTTTAACTCCTTTTGCTTGAAGATATGCTTGAGACTCCTGTGATCGGTGTAAATGTTACACTTGGTACCGTACAGGTAATGTCTCCATATCTTAAGCGCGAAAACAACTGCTCCTAATTCCAAGTCGTGCATAGTGTAGTTCCTTTCGTGAACCTTAAGTTGGCGCGATGCGTAGGCAATGACCTTGTCACGTTGCATCAACGCGCAGCCAAGTCCTTGGATGGAAGCGTCACAATAAACCACAAAATCATATGTGCCTTCAGGCAAGGAGAGGATAGGCGCGCTACAAAGTCTATCCTTCAAGTGTTGAAATGCGGACTCCTGTGCATCACCCCAATGATAGATGACACCCTTCTGAGTCAGTGAGGTGAGAGGTTGAGCAATCTTTGAGAAATCCTTGATAAACCTTCTGTAATACCCTGCCAAACCCAAGAATTGGCGGATTTCTGTTGGTGTACGAGGTGCAGGCCAGTTCTTGATCAAGTCAACCTTGGATGGATCAACATGAATCCCATCCTTGTTTACTACGTGGCCTAGGAAGTGGACCTCGCGAAGCCAGAAGTCACATTTCGAAAATTTGGCATACAACTTCTCTTTTCGAAGAAGTTCCAGAATAAGCCTCAGATGCTGCTCGTGTTCCTCCTGACTCTTAGAATAGATCAGGATATCGTCGATGAACACTATGACAAACTTATCCAGGTAAGGCTTGCACACTCGGTTCATGAGATCCATGAAGACCGCTGGTGCATTCGTCAACCCGAAAGGCATGACCAGAAACTCGTAATGGCCGTAACGAGTTCTGAATGCTGTTTTGGAGACGTCCTCATCTCGGACTCTCAGCTGATGGTATCCCGATCTCAAATCAATCTTAGAGTAATAGCTCGACCCTTGCAACTGGTAGAACAAGTCGTCAATACGTGGAAGAGGATAACGATTCTTCACGGTCACCTTGTTGAGTTCGCGGTAGTCAATACACATTCTGAAGGTACCGTCTTTCTTCTTCACGAATAACACTGGAACTCCCCAAGGTGAAGAGCTAGGACGAATAAAACCTTTTTCCAAAAGTTCTTGTAATTGCTTGGACAGTTCTTCCAGTTTGGTTGGGGCTAAGCGATAAGGTGCTCGAGCTATGGGCGTTGCTCCAGGAGCTAGCTGAAACTCAACTTGACGATGAGGCGGAAGACCAAGTAATTCCTCAGGAAATACCTCAGGAAAATCGCGCACAATAGGAATGTCTTCAATTCTCTTCTCCTCCGTTGATGTATCAGAAACGAGGGCTAGGATAGAAGTGTGGCCCTTTCGCAAACACTTCTGGCCCTTAAGGAAAGAGATAATGCCTACGACAGCGCCACTCTTATCGCCATGAACCATGAGAGGTTCTTCACCAGAACGAGGAATGCGGACGATTTTCTCCTTGCAAACAATCTCCGCTCGATGGTGAGATAGCCAATCCATCCCAATAACGACGTCGAAACTACCAAGTACGATAGGAATAAGGTCGATAGAGAAGGTCTGACCAGCTAAGACGAGGTTACAACCTTTAACTATGTATGTGGCTTCAAGACTTTTACTGTTTGCTAGCTCTACCGTGTGCTTGGTGTTCAAAAGTGTTGGAGTGCGCTTAAGCATTTGACTAACTTTTAAGGATACATAACTAGTTTCGGCACCCAAATCAAATAGAACATTAACATAAAAGTCATCCAGTAGAAACTTACCCATCACGACGTTGGGATCATTCCTGGCATCACCCTGACCAATCCCGAACACACGGCCCCGGGCGCCATTGTCTCCATTGTTTCCCCCGTTGTTATTCCTGTTGCCCTGATGATTGTTGTTGTTGTTATTCTGATTTTGATTTAACTGGGGGCAGTCCCGCTTGAAGTGGCCTTCAGCACCACACTGAAAGCATCCCCTGTTGCCCCGCTGTTGCTGCTACTGGTTCTGTGGAGCTTGCTGCTGCTGCTGCTGACGATTCTGATTTGTAGGCCGTGAGCTCCTGCAATCCTTGGCTTCATGACCCATCTTGAGACACCTCTGACAACGTCCCTTGTTGCGCTGACCACTGTGGTGTCTGTTGCATTTATTGCACTTTGGGTGGTTTCCTCGATATCCACCCTGCCCTTGACTACCGGAAGATTGCTGACCAGAACTCTGGTAGTCATCAATCTTTCGCTGTTGCGCCTGGGACTGAACTGTAGTCGAACCCTTGCTGTTGGCTCCATCCCATTTTCGTTTGTTGTCGCTGGGAATAGCAGAAGTAGTAGTAGCAGTAGCACCTATACGCTTAGGCAGCTTGTTCTGTTCTACTGCCTGGTCTGTGAGACGGTAAGCCAACTTGATGATTTGTTGAATGGTACCCAGGTTAGCCGAAGTCACGTGACTCTGAATCTCGGGTATAAGGCCCTTGAGGTAAAGCTCAATACGTTTGATGGGAGGGTCCACCATAGTAGGGCACAGGATGGCCAGTTCATTCGACCTCTTCGTATACGCCTCAATATCAGACCCTGTCATCTTCAGGTTGAAAAATTCCACCTCTAGCTTATGGATGTCATCACGACTGCAGTATTCTTCCTTGATCAGTTCCTTGAAGTCATTCCATGGGGTGGCATTAGCAGCAACCAACCCCAGCAGCTGAACCTGAGCGTTCCACCACGTGAGCGCTACCCCTTCAAGAGTACCAGTAGCATACTTCACCCTCTGATCCTCAGGGCATTCACACATTTCGAAGACCGACTCGAGCTTCTCAAACCAGTGGAGGAGTCCAACGGCCCCTTCAGTGCCACTGAAAGTACTAGGACGACAGTCCATAAATGTCTTGAACGTGCACACAGGCGGCTGATCATGTTGACCTCTGGCTGGATTTGCTGCGAGTGCCTCAGCAACTCGTTCGTTGATCAAAGCCCTCAACTGGGCTTGAGTGAGGTTGATATGTCCTCCGCGTCCGCTCATGATCTTCAAACGAAGCAACGTAGGTGAGAAAAGTGTCGCGAAAGTGCGTGAGTGTGGGACGATAGTAGAGAGTAAGCACACAAGGTTCAAATAGCAATTATTACGTTAATTAATGCACAGTGTGAACTATCTAACCAACAATATAACATAGATTATACCACCTATTGTGTCGAGTCTTGCATGTGGAGCGAAGCGTCGTTGTGGATCGTTGAGCACTGTACCGGTTATAGTCTGGTTTTATCAAAAACTTTTCCCTTTTTAAAACCAAGTTCACTATAACCAATGGCTCTGATACCAATCTGTCACACCCCCAAAATCCACCATGCGGAGTATCACCGCTTGGAGGTGTGACATGACAAGGATCGAGCCACCAATCATATTGAACAACGTAATTAAGTTAATATAACCAACCACAATACATTTGGTGACCAAGAGGAAGTTAACCAAGTTCAATATAAACAGCGGAAGCATAAGACATTAAACCAAAACATAAGTTCGTAGTTCATAAGTTTAAAGACCCCAAACATATGTTTCATAAGTTCATAACGTTTATTTAATAAGTACAAGATATTAGGCAACCTCCAATAAAATAATCAAAAATTGTATGGTGTGTCCCCACATTGGGAAACCGATCGGATCATGGGGGGGTTATGGTTTGATTTGAATGGATAGTTAAGTGTTTAGTTTGTTTAGTTAGGAATTTAAATTAGTTACTAGTGTGTTATGTAATATAACGGGTGTTAGGGTGTTCGGGGACCCTAACTAGCTCAGAAAAGTGTAAACAATGTCATTGACAATATTTTTATGTTCCGGGTAAAGTCCGGTTGTTCGGTTGGATATTAATTCGTAAGGTGTCTTTTATATATGTTTTTATAACACTTTTAATTTTTTACACTTAGGAAATCATAACGGACTATTTGGTGACTTTTCTGTACATTACTAGTATGTTAACAAATACATGTAAGTATAACACAGATATCAGAAAGCAGTTAAATGATTCAGCACAGTCATTAAGCACTTTAATTCATCATTAATAGATTGGGTTACATGTAAATTTGAGGGTTGTCACATTCTCCCCCTGTTAAGAGAATTTCGTCCCGAAATTTAGCGCGTGGTTACTGAGGAAGCTAGTTAAGTTGCGTTGTTTTCCTGGTTTTCCTGGGGTGTCACACGTACCATATACAGTGTAGTTTATTGAGTTGTATCATATACGTTGTACTATATTGAGGCGTATTCCTGAATCTCCCAATAAGGGGAAAGACATATATTTAAACGGTGACCGTATCGAGCTGTATCATATACGCTGACTGTATGGAGGCGTATCCCCAAATCTCCCAATGTGGAGAGGGACTTGTACTTAAACGTCAACTGTGACGTATTCCCAAATCTTCCAATACGGAAAGGGACTTATATTTTCAATGTCAACTGAGATACATTTCCAAATGAGGAGAATAATTTATATTCAATACGTTGACTGAAATGTATCATTAGAATCTCCAACTAAATTCCCAACTATGTGGAAAGGAGAAAGCTCCCGTCCAACTTCGTGACGATATTTGTCCCAAATCTCCAACTAATCTCAACTATGTGGAAGGATAGGAATCATAATACTGCATTGTCAGTTAAAACAAAGACAGTTGCGACCTTTATGGTCCTCTGTCTAAGGTGGTGGGTTATACCCAAGCCTCATAGTCTATATGATCAATGTGATCATGACTAATATCATCAATATGATGATCATACATAACATCCTTGGAGATGTTTGCCTACGGGCTATATTATAATGTCCATTTGTGACAAAGACAATTGTGATCTTTATGATTCCCTGTCCAAGGCGGTGAGCTATGCTCAAGCCTAATAGTCTATATGATCAATGCAATCATGACTAATATCATCTAATACGATGATCATATTATATAACATCCTAGTGATGTTTTGCCTATGGGCTATAATGTAATGTCCAATTGTGACAAGAAAATTGTAATCTTTTATGATTCCTTGCCCAAGGGGCTGAGCTATGCTCTAATCTCATAGGCTATATGATCAAGTGCGATCATGATTGATATCATCAGTGCGATGACCATTAGTTTAACATCCTTTGTGATGTCAACCGAATTGCCGATGGGCCATATTATATCGTCAATTGTGAAGATAGTAGTGGTCTACGACCCCTTATTCAAAGGTAATGAAATATGTTCAAACCTTAAAGCCCTTTTGATCAAATGAGATCGCGGCTTATATATATATATATATATATATATATATATATATGAGGGTGGTGGTGTTACTGAAAATAAAACTAAAATAAAAGGAAATTCAAAACTTACAGAGGATAATGATATGCACAGCGGATGATGATGAATGAGAGTATGCACAGCGAAGTAGAGATTGCAGAAGAAAATGCCCTTTTTTTATGTGTGTGTTGGAATATAATATGATGAACTGGAGAGAATTTGGAATGTTAAGGGAGTGGAGCTAAAGAGATGCGGAGAGAGTTTTAGTGTGCCATGAAAGTAATAATATTATTGCTAGTAATCGTTGTTCGTATCTCAAACGATTTACAAATGCCATGTATATAGGCAAAGATAATACATCAAAGTCTTAAAGCCTATCTACCTAGTCTAGAAAATAAAGAAAATAGGCGACAAAATTTTCAATAAAGTCTAAAGTAAAGAAAATAAACGATAAATTTCAAAAGTTAACTTTAAAATTTTTTCCTTCTTTAAACAACTTTCTGTGAATAATTGAACCATGAAACGTCATGGCTTTCGTCATGTGTTTTGTCTTGTGTCTTCTAGCGTCATCTCCTGCGTCATATTCTAGAAATCTCTATGTGTGCTGTCTATTGACTGTGGACTCGAACAGTCTTCATGTTCACAATCTTCGTCTTCTAGGTTTATGATGTGTTGTACCTGTAAAGTGTCTCCTTCCCCTGCAAAGGGTAGAAGCATTCTCCAATTTATTTTTGTGTAAACTTGTGTGTAGTGTCCTTCACCTACCAATTGGTAGTTTCTCCATGGAAAATAATCAGGAAGTTCTAGAGTTTCCTGATGTTTTTTAATAAATTGTGTAAAACTATCTGGAATCTTTTCATTTGAATGACTTAACCAATGTAGAGTTGCAAACTCTATATTAGCTTTTGTCATTGATGTTTGTATATGATAACATGCGTTTTTGTGTTCAATGAAAATTCTTTTCCTGGCTGTTCTGTATGTATAAGGAAATGAGGAAATTATTTTACAACCAATGATCGAGGTTGTCGACCTTATTGCAATATTTCCTGCTGCTAGAATCATTTTTTCTCCAAGCTGGTTCAGGAGATCTTCTGTTTTTCTGTCTAACTTGATTTCTAAATAATCAGTCATACCATGATGATAAAATTGAATTATTTATTCATCTGTTAATTTTGTAGGATGGTGTACTTGAAGCAATAGAAGACCAATTCCGTCCCCTGTTTCATTTGTTCTTTCCACCACTTTGTATCCTTGTTGTTCACTGTCAAATCTGAATGCCAAGTCTACCAGCTGTTGTTGCAAATTGTACAGAATTAGAAGAAACTCTGCACAAACTTTCTGTGAAACAAGATTCTCAAATTCTGGGTATCTTTCTGTAACTGGCCTTAAACATTGCTGCCAAGGTGTATCAAGAATCCTTGTCCTGAAACACTCAAAAGTCCTGTGTATATCTGTTTTATCTTTGTTTTCTTTTTTCTCAAGCTTTTGTAATAACTGTGCATTTTTTTTATTCGAGCAAACTTATTTTTTGTTTTAACAGGTTGTTTTCAATTTTTAACTGTATATCTTGTGCATTTCTTGTTTTTTCTTCAAGCTGTGTTTTTAGTGTAGAAATAATTTCTTGTTGAGCTTTTATGTAATGCTCAGGATTTGTTTTCGCCATATCAGAAAAACTTTTAACCTCTTCAGGTTCTATATAAAAACTTTTTACCCCAAAATTATCTCTTGCTGCTTTAAGGGCTTCAGCAAAACTTGTATAACCTTTCCAAAATGACCATCCTGCACAAGTTATGTGTTGTACAACTGTTTCCCATTTGTTAAAAATCCCAATCTTTGTACCCATGAATATGACATAATGTGTGTAATTTGGTTTTTGTTTAAACTGTCTTTCAGGTGTTTTTGAACTTTGTTCCTGAAAATAAATGCTTAAAGCATTTAAAACCTGTACTTTGAATGATGAAGCTTGTGGCATGGTTTGAATATGCCATAAGTTGTCTAATAAACATTGCTGTTTATCTGTGAGTTTCATTCCCATAATAGGACGAAACTTTTTATCAACATCATTGCATATTTGTAAAGCATATGTTCCAAATTCAATCACTGGCTAGGGTGAAAAATTTGTGTACAAAGGTCGCTTGCCAGCTGCCTTTGATTGCTGTTGTGTATAAAACTGTCCCATCATTATATGTGGTAATGAGGTGTGACGAGAACTGTATATCCTTTCTGTTGACTGTAAATATGACTGTTGATTTTTTTCTTCATCTGAGGAAGAATTCTCCTGCTTTTGCTTTGGATGTATAAGCTTTAATTTCTACTTATCTTTTTTCATGTCCATCTAAAACAAACCATTTGTTTATATTTTGAGACAACATATCAGCTATCCCATTATTTTTTCCTTTAATGTGTTCAATATTTATAAAATATCCATTCCCTTGTATAATGTTTTGTAGATTAACCCATCTAGTTCTATTTACTTTTTCACTTTGGTCATTTTTTAAGAATTTAACTATTGCTTCACAGTCAGTTCTTACTGTAAATTCTTTATTAAGAAAAATTTTAAATTTTTCTAATGCATAAATTAATGCCTGTATTTCAAAGTCAATTGTAGTCCAGTTTGTTTTGTTTTGAAAATTACCGCTTGCATAAGCGCAAATTTTCTCTTCTTCCTTGAGACTGTATTTGTTTGGTTTACATAGAAGGACTGCTCCCCATCCTTCTTTGCATCCATCTGTTTCAATAATTATATAATCTGTAACTAATGGTAACTCTAATGGTTTAATATTTTTGGCTGCATTTTTTATTTCTTAAACCAGTTTAATGTCTTCTTGATTAAAATACCTTTGACCATTTTTAGTGGTTTTACCATACAAAGGTCCAACCAATTTTGATAAGTTTGGAATGAATTTTCTAGCATAATTTACTAGACCTAAAAAGGCTTGTATCTGTTTTAAGTTTTCAAATTTTTCTGGAAAATTTAGAATCTTTGTAGAAATATGTGGTTGTAATTCTATTTTTCCATTTCCAATTTCTAATCCTAAGAAAGAAATTTTTCTTTTAAAAAGTTCCATTTTTCTTTTTGAAACTACTATACCGTTTTTCTTTATTTCTCCAAAGACCTGTTGTAAGTGTTTCTCATGTTCCTGCACTGTATTACTTGCAACTAAAATGTCATCAATGTATACTAAGGGGCTGTTTGGTTGCCTCTTAATCCATTCAGAGGCTGCCTCTTAATGAAATCATTTGTGGCCCTTATGTCTGAATGAATAAGAGGTAACCTTATGTCTGACTGGATAAGAGGTAACATCTGAATGGTAAACCATCACATGTCACATTCTTCTACATTATCTTTGTTAAACTCTTAAATGATTTCATTAAGAGGTAGCCTCTTAATGTCATTCAGATGCTACCAAACAGCCCCTAAGCAAAAATCAAACTTTAAAAAGATACTGTCCATAAATCTTTGAAAAATTGAAGGTGCATTCTTTAGACCAAAACTAAGGACATTCCATTCATACTGCCCTTCAGAACATGTAAAAGCTGTCCATGGTTTAAAACTTTCTTTTAGCTTTAACTGATTATATCCTGATTTTAAATCAAATTTTGAAAATACTTTTTTATTTTGTATAAGATTTAGCAAACTATCTTTGTTAGGGATATTATACCCATCATCTATTGTATTGTCATTCAATCTTTTATAATTATAGACTATCCTGGCTTTTCCTCTTTTTATCTCACTGTGATTTCTTACTAAAAAGGCTGTGGATCTATGAGGACTTTCTGTTTTTCTAATTAATCCTTGATTTACCATTTCAGGGATTTGTTTTTTAAATTCTTCTTTATCTAATGGGCTATATTCTATATTAGCTGTTCTAATTACTATATCAGGATTTTTTAATTTAAATTTACAAATATATTTTACATTTGATTTTGTTATATCTTCTCCAATATATCCTATTTTTTCTAAATGTAATATCATAGGATGATTTATACTTTTAGTAATATCTTGCCCTTTCTCTATTTCATGACTTAAAAAATCTATTAAAAGTTTTAATGATTCATTTTCTATAAAAAAAATTTCTGTTCTGTGTTTTTAAGAAATCTAAATTCCCTTTATCCTCTCTTTTTTGAACAATTTGTGTTGTATTCATATATCTAAGGGTTGGTATTGTATATAATTGTTTACTTAGTGTTATAAAATTCCTTGTAATTGTTACTGCACCATTTAATCCTAATATGAAATTTAATCCTATTACAAAATCTTTTGATTTTATATTTGGTGGATTAATATTTATTTGTGGCATTTCATATTTTATACTGTAATTGTTTGCAAAGTCTAAAAATTGTATTCCTATTGGTTCTAAACAATGTGTAATAGGTATTAATCTGTCTTCTACTGTTCTTGTACTTAATTCATATGTTAGTTTTTTTATGGTATTCTATAGGTGCTAAACTATGTGAAATTAAACTTTTTGTAGCTCCTGTATCTACTAATGCTGTTAAATCTAGATATTTATTATTATCTAACCATAAACGACATTGTATATTTATCATGTTTGTTGATCCTTGTGTTTGTATGTAAGTTTGATCATCTGGTTTTTGTAGAGCCATTTTACTTATTTCTTCTGTTTTAACTAATCTTTCAAGTTCTTCTACCTTATTTTCTAAGTTTTTTTATTTTTAAACTATGTAATTCAATTGTTAATTCTAATTTATCTATCCTTTCATTCTCATTTTTAGAATTTGTTTTCACTTTTGATGTTGTAGCTATATCTTTGTCATAAATTTCTTTAAGACATTTAAAGCAAATTTCATTAAAACATTTATTACATTGTGATATTTTTTCTATACTTGGATAGTATCCACAACTATCACATCTTATGTGATTGTTTCCTTTATTCTGTTTCCAATCATGTTCACAAATTTCTTATGTATTCATATATGTATTTGTTACTTTTGCTGTTGGGTTTTCCTCTTCACTGTAACTACTATATATTGATTCATTATCAGATTCATCACCTGTTCCTAAAGCTTCTATTTCATAATCTTGTAATTGTTCTATTAAATTAGCTCTTTCCATATTTTTTTTCTCTTGTTTGGACATTTATTAGCTAAATGTGTTGTTTCTCCACAAGTATAACATCTACATTTTCGTGATTGTGGTTTTTTAACATATTTATTTGTATTATAATTTTTTTCTATAATTTCTATTATATGTTGTGCTTTTTCGTATCTTTTTCTTTTTATCATAAACTCCATATGCTTGTGGTGTATAAATTGTTGTTTTACAAAAAGCATAAGCATTTCTTTTTAATTGTTCTTGTAATGCTACTTCTTTGCATTTTTCTTCTAGTATACCGAATGTATAAGTTATTCTCGGTCCTATTCCTAAATTCTGTTGTGTACCATAATTAGTTTTCCATGCTTCATGTATAGATTTTCCTAAATCTCCTGGTAATTTTATAAAATATTTTTCACATAGATTATCGTCCATGGCTTTTCTTGTTTGTGATAATAATCTTGTAAAATCTAATGTGAATTCATTTATGTATTTCATATCTGCTATACTTAATTGTTTTAAATTTCTAATAGCTGTATCCTGTATTAAAGAATTATTTTTTGCTGGATCAACTCCTAAAATAAGTGTTCTAATTTGTGATGTAAAATTATAAGGATTATCTCCTAATGCTTTAAGATTATTTTTTTCTTCTGGATTTTGTGTTTTCTTGCTTTGCCATATTCCTAATGCTATTGGTCCTAATGTAGTTTCTAAATATGAAAACATATCCATGCTATCTTTTTTATTTGTTTCCCATAATCTTACTACATTTTGTTCCCATGTTAAAACTTCATCTATCCATAACTGGGGTTTTTGTTGTTCTAATAATAACATATTTCCACTGTATATTTGTCCTATAGGCAATCTTATTCATTTTCCTATAGAATTAGACTCTTGTTGATAATTAACTGTTGGTTGTGTCCATGGTGTGACACCTGGGTCATTGCGACCATCAAACAAATACCAAACCAATGATATATTGTATTTCATACTTGGGATTTGTACAAATATGTGTATCATTTGCACATATCAATTCTTATTCGATTTCGAGCTCTAAATCGCTTTCTGGAAGGTTATACGCACTGATGCGTAAATATAACCAGTTTAATGCAACGAACACTCCGGAATAGTGAAATAGGCTTCACATACCTTAAATAACCTTTACATAACTTAGAAATAAGTTTTGAAGGCTTTGGTATGACAAAATCATGTTTAATCGCTTGCAGGGACTAAATTCGACAAACTGCGAAAGTATGCCGATTTAAACTGTAACAGACATTCCGGAACATGACCATGAGTTAAACATACCATAAATATCCTTTACATAGCTTATAAATAGGCTTTGAGGGGTTCAGTGTGCTAAAATAAACTTTTAGGTCATTCAGGGAGTAAAAGCGTCAAAAAGTGCATAAGTTTGCATTTTCGCGCATAACTTATGTTCTGAATACATTCGGACATCCAAAAATTTATGTAAGCACTAAAATATTTTATTTTAGTGTTTGGCATAAGAAAAATTCATCACAAGCTCGTTCATTGCTTTCTTCCCCTACACATTATAAGATGCACTACGTGACTATGAAAGGAATTACGTAATTATGGATGCATACATAATTGCGAAGTTCAATGCACGGAAACCTTGGTAAGACTTATTATGTGTAAGAACCGATAGTGACAACCATAACGAAATGTGAACAATGTAATAGAGGTACGGTGGACGCACCAATGACGCTTTATATACTTGTATATAAGTGTCCCTCTCACATTGCAAGCATGATGTTATTGTAAAGTTACTAGAAGCTCAGGATTCTAACCAGTGTTGTTTGATCTTTTCAACTTCATGTTTCAAGCTCTCACAAGTTTCCTCTGAATAAATTCGGGACGAAATTTCCTAAAGTAGGGGAGACTGTGACACTTGGGTCACTGCGACCATCAAACAAATACCAAACCAATGAAATATTGTATTTCATACTTGGGATTTGTACAAATATGTGTATCATTTGCACATATCAATTCTTGTTCGATTTCGGGCTCTAAATCGCTTTCTGGAAGGTTATACGCGCACTGATGCATAAATATAACCAGTTTAATGCAACGAACACTCCGGAATAGTGAAATAGGCTTAACATACCTTAAATAACCTTTACATAACTTAGAAATAAGTTTTGAAGGCTTTGGTATGACAAAATCAAGTTTAATCGCTTACAGGGACTAAATTCGACAAACTGCAAAAGTATGCCGAGTTGAACTGTAACAGACATTCCGGAACATGACCACGAGTTAAACATACCATAAATATCCTTTACATAGCTTAGAACTAGGCTTTGAGGGGTTCGGTGTGCTAAAATAAACTTTTGGGTCATTTAGGGACTAAAAGCGTCAAAAAGTGCACAAGTTTGCATTTTCGCGCATAACTTACGTTCTGAATACATCCGGACATCCAAAAATTTATGTAAGCACTAAAATATTTTATTTTAGTGTTTGGCATAAGAAAAATTCATTCGTCGCGCAATTTGAACCGTTTTTGCGTCCGTTACGACTTCCGTCGTAATTAACCGAACAACGCAACCGTACGGCCAAACGAACCGACATCCGGCATATTTTTGAGCATTTTTCATGTCCACAATGTTTAGGCATCATTTTAGGGCCTTAAAGTTGGCTTGGCGGGCCTTAGAAGTGTCGGAAATGAGCTTAAACATCAACAGGGACCAAAACTGTCAATTCTGCAAAGTTGCTGGCTTACTGACCGTAAGCCCTCACCCTTACGGTCCGTAAGGACTTCCCAGAACATCAGAATGTGTTTAACAGCTGTTTACAGCTGTTAAGCACCCATAAACTCAATTCCACATGTTGATACCTGATCATGGGGGGCCATTTTGAAGCACCTTAGTGTTACAACAAGTGTAGGGGTGAGATTGAATCACGTTTTACGATAAACGATCTTAACGGTTCAAGGAATCCTATAAATACCCCCAAGTTCCCAACTCAAAACCCAGTTGAATTCTGAGTTTTTCTCTAAGTGGTTGTGTTTATACACTTCCTACCTGAGATTACTTGGAAGATCAAACTTGCGGGGACCCTTTGTAAGTGTTCTTTCGTTCTTTTCAGTAGTTTTAGCGTTAAAGTCAAACTATGTTTGACTTTCTGCATTGACCAGTTTATGGTCTATGCGAAATTCGTTTGAACTTCCTAACGTGAGCGTAATCACGATGGTTATAGTCCTTAGTGGCTATACCTACTGATTACCACGTTATCTAGACTCAATGACGAGTCGTAGTTTCGGCAAAAATGCGTATTCTTGCGTATTTTGTAACCAAACTACTCTTAGGTATCAAAACCGTTTGTTTTGATACCAAACCTGTTTTCTAAACTTAGTTAAGCATGTTTTAACATGCTTAGCTCGTCACTTTTAGTTTAGTGCTTATATAGGGTCGTAAGGTAAGTGGTCTAAACAATCGCTTATATTTTCGAACCCGACCCGTTTGGTCGATCATTAGGGTCCGACCAAACACAATAGGTGACCATAGTATATAGGGAATAACCTTCCGAGGTTATACCTTGTGGTCGCATCGTTAAGTAGTTGTATGATAAGTAGTTTATATGCCTTAGGTAAATTACCAAAATGCCCTTTTTATGCCAAAATTCATTTTAAGCATATGTAACATAACTTTTAACATCTAAACTGATTTGGAAACAATATTAGACGTGTTAAGGCATATTGTACTTGTCATAGGACTAGTTAGGCGTTCCGAACGTGTTTTACGCGAACGACGCGTTAAAGTAGCATAAGCTACCTAAACGGGTCGTAATGGGTCGTAAGCACTTAGGTTAGGTTTCATTTTAGTATGTGGGCTTTGTTAAACCATATTACATGAGTTCCCATACTCATTTGGTTTACGAGCCCTCATTCTATCCGATCCTCCGATTTAGGTCCGGTTTATTAATGTAGTTACCTATATTAGGTACCGTTTGATTCCGTGATCTTCTAGCTTTATTGGTGGTTATCATAGGACTATTGAGCAATCTCAAGTGAGTACATAGACCCCTCTTTTACTGTTTTCAAATTATTTTGGGGTGAAACACATGTGCCTACTTGTTACTTTCATGCTTTCCATGTTTTCACATCATATACTTGCTATGTTCATTAGTACATTTATAGTACATGATTTCATTATGTTTTTGCTATGTATGTCCTTTGTTGCATACTTAGTATATCGTTTTACATTATATTTTATGCTATGTATGTCCATTGTGTGCATACTTAGTACAGTGTTTTACAATACATTTCACATCACATGCTATGTATGTTCATTTGTTGCATACTTAGTACATTTGTTATTTATCACATGCGTACATTTTGTTATGACATTTGGTTTGTTTAAATGGGACAATATACATTCATTAACATTGATCACGCCATTCGTTAGTAGGTAGTGGTTCCATAGGAATTGACAACTCCCGTTCCTGACATCTTAGGTATGTTTGGATGGAAGGAATGACCGAATTCGATAAACATAACACAGATAGACCTTTAAATTCGTTCAGGGGATTATCGCCACAGTCACAAGGCTTGGATGTATGCATTTTCACAATACCGCATAGATGTTTATATCAGTATAGCATGCATTTGTTCCACAAAACATAACTTTGATTTAAACCATGTTTTACTTCAATACCTTGTTTTTGTGCATTTTACATATGGTTTAGTTGATATATTTCACTTACCATACACGATATTTTGGATACACATTACATGATTTACATTAGACATAAACATTTTGACATTGATATACACAATTCATGATTTACATTAGACATAAATATTTTGACATTGATATACACAATTCATGATTTACATTAGACATAAACATTTTGACATTGATATACACAATTCATGATTTACATTAGACATAAACATTTTGACATTGATATACACAATTCATGATTTACATTAGACATGGTTTTCACACAAACATTTTGACATTTGATTATACATAAACATTTTACTTTGGTGGTTTGGTTTGAGTAAGTGATTTAAGTAACAAGGCGTGTGTAATATGATACAAGCATGGTGGATACGCCGCTGGTACTTCCTATATATAAGTGCTTGTATGGTATTATATATCGTAGCGTTATTTGAATTATTTCAATTTAGACATATAACATTTTATACAAATAACATACTTTTCACAATACATTGTTTTACAAACAACTTATCTGATATAAACTCATTTTACTTGGTTATTTTCTTAACCATGTATTATTCTTTTACACATATATATCATTTGGTTTATTTATCACTTTTCAAATGATTTACAAGACAAAGCAAATTACAAGGTTCATGACTAAACATTTTCATAAACATAAGTCATGAATTCTATTTTCACAAAACATATGTATCTCACAGGCATTTTTATGCTGACGTACCTATTTTCACATGTGTTTCAGGATATGATGCTTAGGATTTATCAAGATACACTTAGGCGGACTTGGGCCATAGCGACAATAAAAGATGCAAGACTAGTTATTTATGTTATGTTTCTTTGATTGTCAAGACATTGTAACTCTTTTAATCAATAAAACAATATTTCAGTTTCCATGTGTTATGAAACAATGATTCTGTTACAACACTCCCCGACGTTTCCGCCACATTTTGTTGTTTTACGTGGTCGGGGTGTGACAGAAAAGTTGGTATCAGAGCTCATGGTTATAGGGAATTAGGTTATTAGTAATGCTTTGACCTAGTCTATAACCTTCCTAGGACCCTAACGCGAGTTTACTTGCGTTTAGACATAAAACAAATACCGTCACCTATTCTTAGGTGATAACCACAACAAGAACATAAATTTCAAAACCGCTTTGAAAATCAATCATCTGTTCTAGGATGATTTATTGTAAGGTTTTGAACCTTCAAAGTTTTCAAAATCTCGTCAAAGTTTGGGTCTTTTAATGTGAACACGTGCAAACTGGAAGGGTGAATACCTGTACTCTGAGTTTTCTGTCTAAGGCTAGAGTGTTCGTACAAATCCGCAGAATCGGACCAGTCACTCTTACCTGGGAACTCTTGGGGTGAGTGTTCACTTATAGGAGAGCATGTCTTTAGTAATACATTAATATGGCCTGTTTACTTTGATTAGTCACCGTCTTATTTGTTTTCCTTAGGTAACAAACAAATGATCGCAATTTTATGCGTTGCCATTTTGTTTTGATTTTCCGATAACATTTCACTTGTTTCTTCCTATGTCTTTCATTTCCTTCTAGAATGTCTCTTCCTCTTAGCAACGGTCAAATGTCCGAGCAAACAACCAAATTTGCTTAGCAAATAGGCGAAGTGATTCTGAAGACGGTGGATATAGGCATTGCCATGTCTCGTCTCAACAATGGAGCCACTCAAGAGTCACCAAAGGAAGCAGAAGTCAAGCCTGCACCAAAATCAAGGAAGCGTATGGCTTCAAAGAAACCCGCAGCAGTTACACCTAATCAAGCGGGACCTAGCCAAATGGCAGCGCCACCAGCTAGGAAGCCGTACTTTGGAACTGCCCCATGGTGCAAACGATGCAACCGTCATCATTCAAACCTCATACCCTGCTTCAAATATACCTACTGTGGATGGCGGGGATATTTGGTTAACATATGCCGCTTTGCTATCCAAAAGAAAACTGTTATAAACCTTGCTGCTGCTCAACCCCCTGCTAGGAAACCTTATGCCGGTACTGCACTGATGTGCAACAAGTGTAATGCACCTCACCGAGCTTACCTGCAGTGTCGTCTGTGTGCATCATGTGGACGACTCGGTCACCTGGCAAATGCTTGTCAACTCAACCCAATCCAAGGTGGTCCAAACCAACCCTAAGTAAACCCTGCTCCAGCTCGTTTACCATCTGGTAATTGGTACAACTACGGCTAGACGAGCTATTTCAGGAACAAGTGAACAAAGATTGTCAATGCAAATCTGACCCACAGATGAGCATTTGGCTGAGTATAAGATGTTACTGTTTTAAATCTTATGCTTTTATTTCTTTGCTTTTTTTCTTGTAATGTGAAACAATCAGTTTTGTTTATAAATAAATCATTGATCACAAATTCTGATATACAAGTGTAGTTACATGTGTGTATGGCATTTCCCTATAATACCTACATTAAGGAACTATGTTCCTTACAAACTACTCTTGTGAATATTTCCCATTCTTGTGTTTACTCATGATTCCCATAGAAAATTCTAAGTACTCGTTTCATTCTAAGATACGAAGTACAGAAAATAAAGTGACATTGTGAGTAATCATGCTTCTGCACATCTGTGCCTTTGAATCCTTGGTTAGATAACTAAGGGTATTTTCAAATCTCATACCCATTACGTTTTGATTTTTTAACATACACAGTACAAGTATTTCAAAATCAATCTTCATGATCTCAAAACATTTCATATAGTTTGAAAACAATTTTTTTCAAATGCATTGTCTATGTTATTTCAAAAACATTGGCTATGTTTTCAAAAAAAAAAAACAACCTTCATAATTTTCAAAATGTTTCATATAGTTTGAAAACAATATTAACACAGTACATTTTCTTATCAAGTGCATGATTTCGAAAAGCATCATTCATGTTTTCAAAAACCTTATACATGATTTCAAAATTCATCTCGCATGATTTTAAAACAATTTTTTTTTATAAATATATACCTACCTAATACACCTACTTTATGATTTCAAAGGTATTATACATAAGGTTTCAAAAACATTGAACACATTTTTTGAATTCCATGCATAATTTTCAAGAATATTTTTTTCTCATACATTGACTTAACCTCCAAATTCTGCTTCATATGTCGCCTTGACATATCTAGCATCTCAACTTCATAAGCATTTTTACTTCATGTTTTGACTTAAGCACATCCAGTGCAAGGTTTCAAAACATCTTCAACTTCTAAAATCAATATGGGGTCTTTTTATCTTCACAATTAGACCCTTGTGGATGATTATTATTCAAATCAGAGTCCTTAATTGGATTCCTTATGTACCTTAATTCGAACATTTCGGTTCCTTATAATCGAAATCGAATTTTCCCTTAAAAAGATCTTTCTATCCTTATAGTTAGATTTTTAGAAATATTTAAAGCACCAATCAAAATCCACTGATTGGATACCTGGTGTGCTTTGAATACATGTGCACAGTTAGCAGAACAAATTAACAAAATGATTCTAAAATCAAGTTAAACAATTATGTGATTATGTGTTTATGCATTTTGTGTTTTCTTTTATGCATTTTTGTGTTTTTGTATACTCTGGATATTCGTTATCCAAATCCTCGTAGAACCTTTCGTATCTTCATATGAGGGATTCGTAGAAGGATATTCAAAAAGGTACTACCCTAAATCCTTATTGGGCTTCTACGTGTTAAGACCCTTGGATTATATAGTACCACTCCATGATTCATAAGAGACCCTCCTAGTGGTCTACTAAAAAAGATTGAATCAGAATCTGGTTAAAAATGACATGCGCTGATGTAGCTAAACAGACTCCTTGGTAGTCTATTTAAATCATTTATTGATTTAATTAAAAGGACCCTATGGTGGTCTAGTCACAATCATCACAAGCTCGTTCATTGCTTTCTTCCCCTACACATTATAAGATGCACTACGTGACTATGCAAGGAATTACGTAATTATGGATGCATACATAATTGCGAAGTTCAGTGCACGGAAACCTCGGTAAGACTTATTATGTGTAAGAACCAATAGTGACAACCAGAACGAAATGTGAACAGTGTAATAGAGGTACGGTGGACGCACCAATGACGCTTTATATACTTGTATATAAGTGTCCCTCTCACATTGCAAGCATGAAGTTATTGTAAAGTTACTAGAAGCTCAGGACTCTAACCAGTGTTTTTTGATCTTTTCAACTTCATGTTTCAAGCTCTCACAAGTTTCCTCTGAATAAATTTCGGGACGAAATTTGCTAAGGTCGGGGAGACTGTGACACCTGGGTCACTGCGACCATAAAACAAATACCAAACCAATGAAATATTGTATTTCATACTTGGGATTTATACAAATATGTGTATCATTTGCACATATCAATTCTTGTTCGATTTCGGGCTCTAAATCGCTTTCTGGAAGGTTATACGCGCACTGATGCGTAAATATAACCAGTTTAATGCAACGAACACTCTGGAATAGTGAAATAGGCTTCACATACCTTAAATAACCTTTACATAACTTAGAAATAAGTTTTGAAGGCTTTGGTATGACAAAATCAAGTTTAATCGCTTACAGGGACTAAATTCGACTAACTGCGAAAGTATGCCGATTTGAACTGTAACAGACATTCCAGAACGTGACCATGAGTTAAACATACCATAAATATCCTTTACATAGCTTATAAATAGGCTTTGAGGGGTTCGGTGTGCTAAAATAAACTTTTGGGTCATTCAGGGACTAAAAGCATCAAAAAGTGCACAAGTTTGCATTTTCGCGCATAACTTACGTTCTGAATACATCCGGACATCCAAAAATTTATGTAAGCACTAAAATATTTTATGTTAGTGTTTGGCATAAGAAAAATTCATTCGTCGCGCAATTTGGACCGTTTTTGCGTCCGTTACGACTTCCGTCGTAATTAACCGAACAACGCAACCGTACGGCCAAACAAACCGAAATCCGGCATATTTTTGAGCATGTTTCATGTCCACAATGTTTAGGCATCATTTTAGGGCCTTAAAGTTGGCTTGACAGGCCTTAGAAGTGTCGGAAATGAGCTTAAACATCAACAGGGACCAAAACTGTCAATTCTGCAAAGTTGCTGGGTTACGGACCGTAAGCCCTCACCCTTACGGTCCGTAAGGACCTCCTAGAACATCAGAATGTGTTTAACAGCCGTTTACAGCTGTTAAGCACCCATAAACTCAATTCCACACGTTGATACCTGATCATGGGGGGCCATTTTGAAGTACCTTAGTGTTACAACAAGTGTAGGGGTGAGATTGAATCACGTTTTACGATAAACGATCTTAACGGATCAAGGAATCCTATAAATACCCCCAAGTTCCCAACTTAAAACCCACTTGAATTCTGAGTTTTTCTCTAAGTGGTTGTGTTTATACACTTCCTACCTGAGATTACATAGAAGATCAAACTTGCGGGGACCGTTTGTAAGTGTTCTTTCGTTCTTTTCATTCGTTTTAGAGTTAAAGTCAAACTATGTTTGACTTTCTGCATTGACAAGTTTATGGTCAACGCAAAGTTCGTTTGAACTTCCTAACGTGAGCGTAATCACGATGGTTATAGTCCCTAGTGGCTATACCTACTGATTACCACGTTATCTAGGCTCAGTGAGGAGTCGTAGTTTCGGCCAAAATGCGTATTCTTACGTATTTTGTAACCAAACTACTCTTAGGTATCAAAACCGTTTGTTTTGATACCAAACCTGTTTTCTAAACTTAGTTAAGCATGTTTTAACATGCTTAGCTCGTCACTTTTAGTTTAGTGCTTATATAGGGTCGTAAGGTAAGCGATCTAAACAATCGCTTATACTTTCGAACCCGACCCGTTTGGTCGATCATTAGGATCCGACCAAACACATTAGGTGACCATGGTATATAGGGAATAACCTTCCAAGGTTATACCTTATGGTCGCTTCGTTAAGTAGTTGTATGATAGGTAGTTTATATGTCTTAGGTAAATTACCAAAATGCCCTTTTTACGCCAAAATTCATTTTAAGCATATGTAACATAACTTTTAACATCTAAACTGATTTGGAAACAATATTAGACATGTTAAGGCATATTTTACTTGTCATAGGACTAGTTAGGCGTTCCGAACGTGTTTTACGCGAACGACGCGTTAAAGTAACATAAGCTACCTAAACGGGTCGTAATGGGTCGTAAGCACTTAGGTTAGGTTTCATTTTAGTATGTGGGCTTTGTTAAACCATATTACATGAGTTCCCATACTCATTTGGTTTACGAGCCCTCATTCTATCCGATCCTCCGATTTAGGTCCGGTTTATTAATGTAGTTACCTATATTAGGTACCGTTTGATTCCGTGATCTTTTAGCTTTTCTTGGTGGTTATCATAGGACTATTGAGCAATCTCAAGTGAGTACATAGGCCCCTCTTTTACTGTTTTCAAACTGTTTTGGGGTGAAACACATGTGCCTACTTGTTACTTTCATGCTTTCCATGTTTTCACATCATATACTTGCTATGTTCATTAGTACATTTATAGTACATGATTTCATTATGTTTTTGCTATGTATGTCCTTTGTTGCATTCTTAGTATATCGTTTTACATTATATTTTATGCTATGTATGTCCATTGTGTGCATACTTAGTACATTGTTTTACAATACATTTCACATCACATGCTATGTATGTTCATTTGTTGCATACTTAGTACATTTGTTATTTATCACATGCGTACATTTTGTTATGACATTTGGTTTGTTTAAATGGGACAATATACATTCATTAACATTGATCACGCCATTCGTTAGTAGGTAGTGGTACCATAGGAATTAACAACTCCCGTTCCTGACATCCTAGGTATGTTTGGATGGAAGGAATGACCGAATTCGATAAACATAACACAGATAGACCTTTAAATTCGTTTAGGGGTTTATCGCCACAGTCACAAGGCTTGGATGTATGCATTTTCACAATACCGCATAGATGTTTATATCAGTATAGCATGCATTTGTTCCACAAAACATAACTTTGATTTAAACCATGTTTTACTTCAATACCTTGTTTTTGTGCATTTTACATATGGTTTAGTTGATATATTTCATTTACCATACACGATATTTTGGATACACATTACATGATTTACATTAGACATAAACATTTTGACATTGATATACACAATTCATGATTTACAGTAGACATAAACATATTGACATTGATATACACAATTCATGATTTACATTAGACATAAACATTTTGACATTGATATACACAATTCATGATTTACATTAGACATAAACATTTTGACATTGATCTACACAATTCATGATTTACATTAGACATAAACATTTTGACATTAATATACACAATTCATGATTTACATTAGACATGGCTTTCACACAAACATTTTGACATTTGATTATACATAAACATTTTACTTTGGTGGTTTGGTTTGAGTAAGTGATTTAAGTAACGAGGCGTGTGTAATATGATACAAGCATGGTGGATACGCCGCTGGTACTTCCTATATATAAGTGCTTGTATGGTATTACATATCGTAGCGTTATTTGAATTATTTCAATTTAGACATATAACATTTTATACAAATAACATACTTTTCACAATACATTGTTTTACAAACAACTTATCTGATATAAACTCATTTTACTTGGTTATTTACTTAACCATGTATTATTCTTTTATACATATATGTATCATTTGGTTTATTTATCACTTTTCAAATGATTTACAAGACAAAGCAAATTACAAGGTTCATGACTAAACATTTTCATAAACATAAGTCATGAATTCTATTTTCACAAAACATATGTATCTCACAGGCATTTTTATGCTGACGTACCTATTTTCACATGTGTTTCAGGATATGATGCTTAGGATTTATCAAGATACACTTAGGCGGACTTGGGCCTTAGCGACAATAAAAGATGCAAGACTAGTTATTTATGTTATGTTTCTTTGATTGTCAAGACATTGTAACTCTTTTAATCAATAAAACAATATTTCAGTTTCCATGTGTTATGAAACAATGATTCTGTTACAACACTCCCCGACGTTTCCACCACGTTTTGTTGTTTTACGTGGTCGGGGTGTGACACATGGTTCTCTGCCATGACTTTCGTGTGTACCACTATATTCTCCTCCCCATTCTATTTTTGGTCTTTTTAAAGGATTAAAAGGATGAAACATTTGTGTATCCATAAAATTTTGTACTTGTTTATAAAAATCTGATAACATACCTTTTCCTATCATAATATCTTCTACTAATGGTAGATTATAATATTCTTGTAATTTTTTTATAACTTTCTTCATAATCCAATCCTAATTCTGTTATACATTCCATAATCATATCATCTACTTCTTCTTGTATATTTATTTCTGTAAATTTTCTATTTATAATTTGTTCTATTGTTTTATATGTTTCTTCTACTTTAAAACAATCTATGGATTCTTCTTCATAATCTAATAGTGTATAATCCATAGTTTCTTCTTGTTGAAATTTTAAGAAATTTATATCTATTTCATCTTCCTCATTATCTGTATTATATATAAAAGGTTCTTCTTCTTCTAAATTCATAAAATGATATTCTTCATCATCATTTTTCTCTATTTGTTTTTCTTTAAAATCAGTATACCTTAATTTTTGTTTTCCATCAGTTTCTTCATATATATAACTTTTCTTAGGTATTAAAACTGTATTCTCCTCTTTTTCTTGTAAATCTTCTAAATCCCATTCTAATCCTGTTAACTGTTCTGGATCTATTTTTATAGGTTCTATCATTTTTATAGATTTTGATTCAATTGTTTTTTACTATTCCTTCTATATTTACTTTGTATTTCATTCCTGAACTGTTACTAGCTTTTCCTAGTACTCCTATACTTAGTACTAAGTTATTTCCTTCATATTCTTCATAACCTTTTGTTTGTAAAGCTATTTTAATGTTTTGTAAATCTTTAACATCTTTTAAAATATCTGGTGTACAATAAAATATTGCTATGTTTTGACTTAAATCTACCTCCATACCTGAAATTATAGCTTTTTTCATGTCTGGTTTCCAACTTTTATCAAGTATTAGTGCTAATAGTTTTGTTCCTAAATTTTTTCTTTCTAACGCTTTAATTCCTATTATTATTAATCCTGTGTGTACAAAGTGTTTATTTTGTTTTTTAATTTTTTCAATAGTATCTGGTGACAAAAGATCTAGGATTACTGTATTATCTACTACCCTTAAACTTTCTTCTCTACTACTTCTTATAAGAGTTGTGTTTATGTTTAATCTTCCTGTTTGATGTAATATCCTTGGATTTAATATGTCTAATTGATGTTGGTTATATAATTCCAAGTTTCTGTCTAAATCTATTTCTTCTTCCAATTGTATTATTTGTCTATTACTGTTAGATCCTGATCCTCTTCTAATTACTCTATTTAAAAAATTGTCTGATGTTATACTATCATTTATATTACTTGTAGAATTTCTAGCTTCCTGTATAGTTCTACTTCTTCCTAAAAAAATATTGTTATTATTCATTTTCTTGGCTGCCAGTGTGTATATGGGGTAGGCTTTTTCTCTGTTTTTAATTTTTGTAAAGCTTCTGTGATTTTTTCAACTTCTAGAGGTATATTGTTTTCAATATTTTTATTTTTTTCCTATTAATATATTAAACTGATTTTTAATATAATCTAGGTTTTGTGATAATTTTTTAATTTCTACTGTTAAATTTTCTATTGTCTGTTTATTATTTATAGCTTCTTGTTGTAGACTAATACTCAAATTTATAAATAAATCTACTAAAGTGTTTAATTGCGAGTTATTTGTATGTAAAGTATGTTCACAAAGATCTTTAATATTACAAACTATAGTAAAATTATCTGTTATTAAAGATTTTCGGTGAGCTTTTTCAGAAAATTCTAAATTTAAGAATTCTAAACGCTTGATTGTTTGAGAAGTTCCAATGATTAATAAATTCCAACTCTCTTTAGCTTTTATCCCTTATCCAAATTTCTCTTAAATATTTTCTTATATTCCAACTATTAGAGAACAACAATAATATACAAACTAATCTATTAAACGATTTGATCGATATATTCTTTCTTTTAACTTAGCTCGTTCATAGATATAATACCTTAAACGGTATTCATCTATATAATCTAACCAATCTGCTGAGTCTAAAGAAAGAATTAATTTATCATATCTTTTTAATCTTTTTAAAAGATGTCTAATATAAAAACTAGTCATAATATATAACCCTTTCGTTTTTGTCAAAGCAACTATCTTTCCCACAATCTTCACCTAAGAGAGTTTTCCAAAAATACTGGCTTAACACGCCATTAAGGAACTTGTCTTAGTCTATTAGATTTTAAGAAAACCTTTGCTCTGATACCAAAATATCAGAGAGGGTAGTGGTGTTTCTGAAAATAAAACTAAAATAAAAGGAAATTATATCAGAGAGGGTGGTGGTGTTACTGAAAATAAAACTAAAAGTGGTGGTGTTACTGAAAATAAAACTAAAATAAAAGGAAATTCAAAACTTACAGAGGATAATGATATGCACAGTGGATGATAATGAATGAGAGTATGCACAGCGAAGTAGAGGTTGCAGAACAAAATGCCCTTTTTTTATGTGTGTGTTGGAATATAATATGAAGAACTGGAGAGAATTTGGAATGTTAAGGGAGTGGAGCTAAAGAGATGTGGAGAGAGTTTTAGTGTGCCATGAAAGTAATAATATTATGGCTAGTAATCGTTGTTCGTATCTCAAACGATTTACAAATGCCATATATATAGGCAAAGATAATACATCAAAGTCTTAAAGCCTATCTACCTAGTCTAGAAAATAAAGAAAATAGGCGAAAAAATTTTCAATAAAGTCTAAAGTAAAGAAAATAAACGATAAATTTCAAAAGTTTGAAATTTTTGCCATCTTTTAACAACTTTCTGTGAATAATTGAACCATGAAACGTCATGGCTTTCGTCATGTGTTTTGTCTTGTGTCTTCTAGCGTCATCTCCTGCGTCATCTTCTAGAAATCTCTATGTGTGCTGTCTATTGACGGTGGACTCGAACAGTCTTCGTGTTCACAATCTTCTTCTTCTAGGTTTATGATGTGCTGTAACTGTAAAGTGTCTCATTCCCCTGCAAAGGGTAGAAGCATTCTCCAATTCGTTTTTGTGTAAACTTGTGTGTAGTGTCCTTCACCTACCAATTGGTAGTTTCTCCATGGAAAATAATCAGGAAGTTCTGGAGTTTCCTGATGTTTCTTAATAAACTGTGTAAAACTGTCTGGAATCTTTTCATTTAATTGACTTAACCAAGGTAGAGTTGCAAACTCTATATTAGCTTTTGTCATCGATGTTTGTATATGATAACATGCGTTTTTGTGTTCAATGAAAATTCTTTTCCTGGCTGGTCTGTATGTATATGAATCTGTATAAGGAAATGAGGAAATTATTTTACAACCAATGATCGAGGTTGTCGACCTTATTGCAATATTTCCTGCTGCTAGAATCATTTTTTCTCCAAGCTGGTTGAGGAGATCTTCTGTTTTTCTAGCTAACTTGATTTCTAAATAATCAATTATACCATGATGATAAAATTGAATTATTTTTTCATCTGTTAATTTTGTAGGATGGTGTACTTGAAGCAATAGAAGACCAATTCCGTCCCCTGTTTCATTTGTTCTTTCCACCACTTTGTATCCTTGTTGTTCACTGTCAAATCTGAATGCCAAGTCTACCAGCTATTGTTGCAAATTGTACAGAATTAGAGGAAACTCTGCACAAACTTTCTGTGAAACAAGATTCTCAAATTCTGGGAATCTTTCTGTAACTGGCCTTAAACATTGCTGCCAAGGTGTATCAAGAATCCTTGTCCTGAAACACTCAAAAGTCCTGTGTATATCTGTTTTATCTTTGTTTTCTTTTTTCTCAAGCTTTTGTAATAACTGTGCATTTTTTTATTCGAGCAAACTCATTTTTTGTTTTAACAGGCTGTTTTCAATTTTTAACTGTATATCTTGTGCATTTCTTGTTTTTTTCTTCAAGCTGTGTTTTTAGTGTAGAAATAATTTCTTGTTGAGCTTTTATGTAATGCTCAGGATTTGTTTTCGCCATATCAGAAAAAACTTTTAACCTCTTCAGGTTCTATATAAAAACTTTTTACACCAAAATTATCTCTTGCTGCTTTAAGGGCTTCAGCAAAACTTGTATAACCTTTTCCAAAATGACCCTCCTGCACAAGTTATGTGTTGTACAACTGTTTCCCATTTGTTAAAAATCCCAATCTGTGTACCCCTGAATATGACATAATGTGTGTAATTTGGTTTTTGTTTAAACTGTCTTTCAGGTGTTTTTGAACTTTGTTCCTGGGAAATTTATGACAAAGATATAGCTACAACATCAAAAGTGAAAAGAAATTCTAAAAATGAGAATGAAAGGATAGATAAATTAGAATTAACAATTGAATTACATAGTTTAAAAATAAAAAAACCTTAGAAAATAAGGTAGAAGAACTTGAAAGATTAGTTAAAATAGAAGAAATAAGTAAAATGGCTCTACAAAAACCAGATGATCAAACTTACATACAAACACAAGGATCAACAAACATGATAAATATACAATGTCGTTTATGGTTAGATAATAATAAATATCTAGATTTAACAGCATTAGTAGATATAGGAGCTACAAAAAGTTTAATTTCACATAGTTTAGCACCTATAGAATACCATAAAAAACTAACATATGAATTAAGTACAAGAACAGTAGAAGACAGATTAATACCTATTACACATTGTTTAGAACCAGTAGGAATACAATTTTTAGACTTTGCAAACAATTACAGTATAAAATATGAAATGCCACAAATAAATATTAATCCACCAAATATAAAATCAAAAGATTTTGTAATAGGATTAAATTTCATATTAGGATTTAATGGTGCAGTAACAATTACAAGGAATTTTATAACACTAAGTAAACAATTATATACAATACCAACCCTTAGATATATGAATACAACACAATTTATTCAAAAAAGAGGGGATAAAGGGAATTTAGATTTCTTAAAAACACAGAACAGAAAAAAGTTTATAGAAAATGAATCATTAAAACTTTTAATAGATTTTTTAAGTCATGAAATACAGAAAGGGCAAGATATTACTAAATGTATAAATCATCCTATGATATTACATTTAGAAAAAATAGGATATATTGGAGAAGATATAACAAAATCAAATGTAAAATATATTTGTAAATTTAAATTAAAAAATCCTGATATAGTAATTAGAACAGCTAATATAGAATATAGCCCATTAGATAAAGAAGAATTTAAAAAACAAATCCCTGAAATGGTAAATCGAGGATTAATTAGAAAATCAGAAAGTCCTCATAGATCCACAGTTTTTTTAGTAAGAAATCACAGTGAGATAAAAAGAGGAAAAGCCAGGATAGTCTATAATTATAAAAGATTGAATGATAATACAATAGATGATGGGTATAATATCCCTAACAAAGATAGTTTGCTAAATCTTATACAAAATAAAAAAGTATTTTCAAAATTTGATTTGAAATCAGGATATAATCAGTTAAAGCTAGAAGAAAGTTTTAAACCATGGACAGCTTTTACATGTTCTGAATGGCAGTATGAATGGAATGTCCTTAGTTTTGGTCTAAAGAATGCACCTTCAATTTTTCAAAGATTTATGGACCGTATCTTTTTAAAGTTTGATTTTTGCTTAGCATACATTGATGACATTTTAGTTGCAAGTAATATAGTGCAGGAACATGAGAAACACTTACAACAGGTCTTTGGAGAAATAAAGAAAAACGGTATAGTAGTTTCAAAAAGAAAAATGGGACTTTTTAAAAGAAAAATTTCTTTCTTAGGATTAGAAATTGGAAATGGAAAAACAGAATTACAACCACATATTTCTACAAAGATTCTAAATTTTCCAGAAAATTTGAAAACTTAAAACAGATACAAGCCTTTTTAGGTCTAGTAAATTATGCTAGAAAATTCATTCCAAACTTATCAAAATTGGTTGAACCTTTGTATGGTAAAACCACTAAAAATGGTCAAAGGTATTTTAATCAAGAAGACATTAAACTGGTTAAAGAAATTAAAAATGCAGTCAAAAATATTAAACCATTAAAGTTACCATTAGTTACAGATTATATAATTATTGAAACAGATGGATGCAAAGAAGGATGAGGAGCAGTCCTTCTATGTAAACCAAACAAATACAGTCTCAAGGAAGAAGAGAAAATTTGCGCTTATGAAAGCGATAATTTTCAAAACAAAACAAACTGGACTACAATTGATTTTGAAATACAGGCATTAATTTATGCATTAGAAAATTTTAAATTTTTTCTTAATAAAAAATTTACAGTAAGAACTGACTGTGAAGCAATAGTTAAGTTCGTAAAAAATGATCAAAGTAAAAAAGTAAATAGAACTAGATGGGTTAATCTACAAAACATTATACAAGGGAATGGATATTTTATAAATTTTGAACACATTAAAGGAAAAAATAATGGGATATCTGATATATTGTCTCGAAATATAAACAAATGGTTTGTTTTAGATGGACAGAAAAAAAGATCAGGAGAAATTAAAGCTTATACATCCAAAGCAAAAGCAGGAGAATTCTTCCTCAGATGAAGAAAAAATTCAACAGTCATATTTACAGTCAACAGAAAGGATATACAGTTCTCCTCACACCTCATTACCACAGATAATGATGGGACAGTTTTATACACAACAGTAATCATAGGCAGCTGGCAAGCGACCTTTGTACACAAATTTTTCACCCAAGCCGGTGATTGAATTTGGAACATATGCTTTACAAATATGCAATGATGTTGATAAAAAGTTTCGTCCTATTATGGGAATGAAACTCACAGATAAACAACAATGTTTATTAGACAACTTATGGCATATTCAAACCATGCCACAAGCTTCATCATTCAAAGTACAGGTTTTAAATGCTTTAAGCATTTATTTTCAGGAACAAAGTTCAAAAACACCTGAAAGACAGTTTAAACAAAAACCAAATTACACACATTATGTCATATTCAGGGGTACAAAGATTGGGATTTTTAACAAATGGGAAACAGTTGTACAACACATAACTTGTGCAGGAGGGTCATTTTGGAAAGGTTATACAAGTTTTGCTGAAGCCCTTAAAGCAGCAAGAGATAATTTTGGTGTAAAAAGTTTTTATATAGAACCTGAAAAGGTTAAAAGTTTTTCTGATATGGCGAAAACAAATCCTGAGCATTACATAAAAGTTCAACAAGAAATTATTTCTACACTAAAAACACAGCTTGAAGAAAAAACAAGAAATGCACAAGATATACAGTTAAAAATTGAAAACAGCCTGTTAAAACAAAAAATGAGTTTGCTCGAATAAAAAAATGCACAGTTATTACAAAAGCTTGAGAAAAAAGAAAACAAAGATAAAATAGATATACACAGGACTTTTGAGTGTTTCAGGACAAGGATTCTTGATACACCTTGGCAGCAATGTTTAAGGCCAGTTGCAGAAAGATTCCCAGAATTTGAGAATCTTGTTTCACAAAAAGTTTGTGCAGAGTTTCCTCTAATTCTGTACAATTTGCAACAACAGCTGGTAGACTTGGCATTCAGATTTGACAGTGAACAACAAGGATACAAAGTGGTGGAAAGAACAAATGAAACAGTGGACGGAATTGGTCTTCTAATGCTTCAAGTACACCATCCTACAAAATTAACAAATGAACAAATAATTCAATTTTATCATCATGGTATGATTGATTATTTAGAAATCAAGTAAGACAGAAAAACAGAAGATCTCCTCAACCAGCTTGGAGAAAAAATGATTCTAGCAGCTGGAAATATTGCAATAAGGTCGACAACCTCGATCATTGGTTGTAAAATAATTTCCTCATTTCCTTATACAGATTCATATACATACAGACCAGCCAGGAAAAGAATTTTCATTGAACACAAAAACGCATGTTATCATATACAAACATCAATGACAAAAGTTAATATAGAGTTTGCAACTCTACCTTGGTTAAGTCATTCAAATGAAAAGATTCCAGACAGTTTTACACAGTTTATTAAGAAACATCAGGAAACTCCAGAACTTCCTGATTATTTTCCATGGAAAACTACCAATTGGTAGGTGAAGGACACTACACACAAGTTTACACAAAAACAAATTGGAGAATGCTTCTACCCTTTGCAGGGGAAGGAGACACTTTACAGTTACAGCACATCATAAACCTAGAAGACGAAGATTGTGAACACGAAGACTGTTCGAGTCCACAGTCAATAGACAGCACACATAGAGATATCTAGAAGATGACGCAGGAGATGACGCTAGAAGACACAAGACAAAACACATGACGAAAGCCATGACGTTTCATGGTTCAATTATTCACAGAAAGTTGTTAAAAGATGGCAAAAATTTCAAAGTTAACTTTTGAAATTTATCGTTTATTTTCTTTACTTTAGACTTTATTGAAAATTTTGTCGCCTATTTTCTTTATTTTCTAGACTAGGTAGATAGGCTTTAAGACTTTGATGTATTATCTTTGCCTATATATATGGCATTTGTAAATCATTTGAGATACGAACAACGATTACTAGCAATAACATTATTACTTTCATGGCACACTAAAACTCTCTCCACATCTCTTTAGCTCCACTCCGTTAACATTCCAAATTCTCTCCAGTTCTTCATATTATATTCCAACACACACATAAAAAAGGGCATTTTCTTCTGCAACCTCTACTTCGCTGTGCATACTCTCATTCATCATCATCCGCTGTGCATATCATTATCCACTGTAAGTTTTGAATTTCCTTTTATTTTAGTTTTATTTTCAGTAACACCACCACCCTCTCTGATATATATATATATATATATATATATATCTTGAATTATCCTTTGTGACAAGGCCTTAGTGCCATATCTTCCATTGTTCTTCGTAACAAGGCTTTAGTGCCATACCATTCAATGTCCTTTGTGACGAGGCCATGTACCATATCTATATGTCTTTCATGACCGACCAATGTGTCGTATTCTAAATGTCCTTTGTGACAAGCCAATGTGCTATATTTAAATGTCCTTAGTGACAAGCCAATGTGCTATATTTAAATGTCCTTCATGACAATCTAATGTGCTATATTTAAATATCCCTTGCGATAAACTGATGAGTTATAAGGCTAAGCCCATTACCAATTGTGGTAAGCAGGGCTAGTGAAATTGATATATAAACATATAGATCTGTAAGATTTAATGCAAGTAAATTGATTTGCTACTTAGTTCTCAAAAAATTACTGATGGCTTTATTTTCTTTCAGATAAACTTATGGCGAGCCTGAGTATTGGCAAAGCAAGTAAGAAAAACGGTGGTGATGATTTACAGCACCAGAACCGTAATGATGAAGAGAATCGTCTTCGATCCATAGTTTCCGATGAAGTCGGTAAAGCTCTGGCTGGATTTATTGCCACATTTAAAGGGCCAGAGCCATCAGTACAGAAAGAGAACTCTGTTACTAAACCCTGTTCTAATACTCATAAGACCGAAAAGTCTCATTTCTCCTCAACTAAAAGTGAGCAGAGTATCAAGAGTGTCAAGAAAGCTGAATCTCACGACTCTAAGAAGGGGTGTACATATAAATACTTTTTTTCTTGTAAACCCCGTGACTTTATGGGTGAGGTTGGAGCTATTGATGCTCTAAAGTGGCTGGATGAAATGGAAACCATTGTTGATATAAGCAGTTGTGCCGCCAAGGACACTGTTAAATACGTGTCCCAATCCTTCAAGAAGGATGCACTAACATGGTGGAAGACACTGATCCAATCCACTAGAAAGGTTGCAATGTATTACCTGAGTTGGTCTAAGTTTGTGGAATTGATTCGCGAGACTTATTGTCCACCTCACGAGGTGGAGAAAGTTGAATCTGACTTTCTAAGGCTGACCATGAAAGGCCTCGAGTGTCGAGCTTATGTATCTGAATACAACTCTTTATCAAGACTCGTGCCTTATTTAATTACCCCCGAGTCTAAGCACATTGCGCGGTTTATCGGAGGACTCGCTCTAGAAATCAAAGGAATGGTTAAATCCTCCAAACCTGCGACTTATAGATCCGCTGTGGATCTGGCTCTTTCTCCCACTGAAGATAAAATAAGAACAAGGGCGACTAAAGCTGAGGAGGATCACAAGCGAAAGCGCGATGATATCCTAAGTATGGATTACAAAAAGGGTAATACCGATTCGAATTATAACCAGCCCAAGCCGAGGGAGGCAAAACCCAAATGCAAAACCTGCGGGAAGCAACACTTCAGAAAATGTTTTCATGAGCAGACCAAAGGATGTGGCATCTGCAAGGAGATGGACCACAAGTCCCATGAATGCGAAGACTTGAAAGACGCCACCTGCTATGGATGTGGCGAAAAAGGGCATATAAAGACCCACTGCCCAAATAGGGCGACTGGCGGGAAGAACAAGGCCATTAATGGCAAGAAAGGCAATGTATGAGCCTTCCAATCTGCTACAGCAGAAGCAGTTCAAGAAATATCTTTACGTACCTGTTTCTCGTAAATGTTTTATTATTAGAAACTTATTTTAAACTCTGGAGCCAGTTAAAGCTTCATCGATTGTAAATTTAATAAAATTTTAATTCTGCCATTTAAAGACTTAAATATTATTTATAAAATTAAGTGGCCAATCTAGATGGTTTCACATATGTTATATCCTTCACAAATTAATTTGTCTTTGATAATCTTTTATCTATAAATCTTGTTGGAATCGATATGTTTTTAGACATGGATTGGTTAGTTGAAAAACCAAATCCACAGTGTCTGCAGTATGAAACTTATCGAAATTTAAATTCCCATCTGGTGATATATTCACCATCCGTGGAAGATCAACACTATGGATTGCCCGAAAAAGCTTTTATGCTTGAGGCATCCAAGTGATTGAAGGAAGGATGTGTCATCTCCATGACATAAGTTAACTTTTAATGAATTAAAATCGAAAGCTGAAGACCTTTCTGTGGATGGACATGAGAAGTCCATAGCCACCCAGGAAGCATAATGCTTAGAATGTGCGCAAGTGAGTCGAACATCGTAGACCATTTGTGGTCTATATCATGAACTAGAAAATCCCACATAGAATTGGATAATGGTAACAATGAATCAAATCTCTAGATCACCTAAGTTAAATCGTGGCAATGACGCGATTGAATTTATAGTCGACAAACTTACTAAGTCGACGCTTCTTGTCAAATAAGGAAAATTTATAATTCTGACAAGTTAAGCTATATAACGACAACAATGAATCTCCTTATGGAGCACCGTTGTCTAAAGTATCGAATAATGATACTAAATATATTCTTATCTTTGGAAATCCTAGCATGATGCTCAGCTGATAAGCACTCGTCATGCTTCGCCAAGACATTTAAACGTGAGTATAAGGTTTATTGGAAAACCTTGTCTACTATGGATCATGGAATTTAAAATTTCCAAGTTTCCCTCATAAATGTGAACTGAGTTTCCATTGTGGCCCAGGATACTCTTGAGAGGTTGAAACCTCCTAATATACGGAATTGACCGTATTGCTTTGAGCAAATCTCGAGGTCAAGATTTCTTTTAAGGGGGTGAGGATGTAACACCATCGTAAAATCATGTCCAATAACGTATTGACACGTGTCCCTAATCCTAACTATGTCAAACCTTGACTAGGAGGGACTATTATCGCCAAACAGTTAAAACTTTGAATATGAAAGGACTGAAAGTGTCAACATGCTTAAACCAAGCCTCTGAATGACATTATACAGTATTCATGTTCTCCTATTAATCCATTTGTAGGATAATCGAAACCGTTTGCGATAAACTCAAAATTTCGGTTACGGAGGGTTAAAAGTGTCAACATGTTAAATCTTACCTTTGGGTGAACTTTTAACAAATCCGGAGAGTTATGATGTTTGATCGCACTCTTGGTAATACCTAATATCGGTCGTTTAGGGCTTTGATGCCGTTAAACAATAAAACACACAAGTTTGTGCGTTGAAAGGACTAAAAGTGTCAACGTGTAAATCTACACCTTTGAAAGACCTTTTAAACGAACCAGGAACTTCGTAATGCTCGGTCATACTCCCGGGTGTGCCTAATATTGTTCACGGTGGGCATATTATTATTATTATTATTATTATTATTATTATTATGATTATTTTTATTCATTACTTGTTCACCACACAAGACTTCTAAACCATTTGATGAACCTATGGACTTGTCAATGGTTTTAAAACATGGTATTACACATGTAGTGATCTTATGATAGCCCTAAACACTTGGCACAATCCTATCAATTCTTGAAAACTATATAAAGGCCTTAGAACTCATTAGTTCACTTGCACCATTTCTTCTTTCTATCTATTGAGGGAGCTCCTGAGCATTAAGAGCATACCATTGAGTTATCTTCAGTCCCTAGGACACTTGTAAGTGTTCCTTTCATGGCTACTTATTTTATTTGGCTCTTAAAGCCAAAAAGTCAAGCGTTTACGATAAAACGCTTTGACTTTTAGTTAGACCTTAAAAGGTCAAGCCATTGTTCACAACGAACATGGCTACGTGATCGTAATTAGGTAGGTGTCAATCCCTCAAAAGGGCACCTCCTAAGAATCACATTTGTTTGGTCAATTGACGAGTCAACGTAATATTAATTTAAAAAATCAACGGGTCAGTTTTTAAAATAATTGCGATATGAGTTTATAAGTGTTCTAAAATATGTTTTATCACTTAAACAACTAGGTAATAATTATTAGAACATGTTTAAACATGTTCGGCTCGTCAAACAAGGAAAATATATGTGTGAAAGGATCCAAAGTGTCAACACTAAAAAATTTTGAGTTTTATTAACCCTATATGATGTTCATACTCTTAAACGAAAGAATTGTGAAACGTATGAAGCCGTTTGTGAAAGAAAGTGAAAAGTTTACAAGACGCGAGGGTTAAACGTGTCAACATGTTAAATTAATGCCTCTGAGTGACCTTTTAACAAACCCGGGCCTTTGTAACGATTAATTATACTCTCAAGAATAAGTGACAAAAAAATTACGAGGCTTCGATATCGTTTGATATTAAATACGCTAACTTGCGTAAATAAAGGGTTAAAAGCATCAACGAGGAAAAACTTGTATTTTCGGTTATCGTTTAGCGAAATCGGACCTAACGATATTTGGTTAAATCTTAAAGATCATCCAAATATAAATTTCATGGGTTAAAAGTGCTTGAAATGGAAGTTATTGCATTTTAAAAGGTCCAGGGGTTGAATCTGTCAAGTTTGAAACTTGTTTTGCTGGTCCACCTAGGGGTGGTGTCGCGCCACACCAAAGCTCCCCTGCCGTCGCGCGACGCGACGACCTGAAATTCACAGCAGCCATGCACATGTGCAGGTTCTGCATGTTTCTTCACCCATTTCAGCTTTAACTCGAATCTAGGGACTGTTTGCTGGTTTTTAATACCACTTGGGACACATGGAGTAATCTTACAACATCCCTAAACACCTGTGATGATCTTGTGAGAGTCACTTGCACTATAAAAAGGGGCATTGGCTTCCATACTCTTTGCTCACTTCAAATTTCATCACCTTCTCTCCTGTTTGAGCTCTTTGAAGCATTCTCTGGGATTCCTCATCAAGAAGGAAGCCCTCCTTAGTTCAATCTTCGTGCTAGGACCTTGTGTAAGTGTTCTTAGCCACTCTAGTTTGGTTTTTATATGTTTAAAGACCAAAAGTCAAAGTTATCGTAATAACGCTTTGACTTTTGGTTTAGACCTAAACGGTCCAACCATTATTTGAATTGAAAGTGGCTATGTGTTGGTAATTATGTAGGTGTTAAACCCTTAAAAGGGCACCTCCTAATTATCACATTTACTTGGTCAATTGTCGGGTCAAACTATTTAACAGAAAAGTCAAACGAGTAAGTTTTTACAAAATAAACCATAACTAATAATGTAGAGGCTATAAAATACATTTTATCACTTAAACAACTTGGTAAATAATATAAGAACATGTTTAGGCATGTTCAACCCGACAATTCAGAGTTTAGGCTCGGTTCGCAACCGAAAGTCGCAAAAGTAGACTTTTGCTTTGACTTTCAGTTCTGAGCCGAATTAGCTTAGTTTAGATATGCCTTAGGGTTCCTTTGTGACCATATTATGTGTTAGTATAACTCTCGAAAGTTGTACTACATAGTCCCTTAGAAATCTGAATCATTGCATGTTTCCGTTAAATGCTTAAAATTAACCATTATGCCCTTATGTTATAAAAATGAGATTTTTGAAAATGTGAGAGGACAAAAAGCTTTATTACTGATATATAAGTATGTCCAAAAAATTTGACATCCGTTTCTGGTCTAAAATAAAAGTTATGCAAGCTATCGTAAAACAAAAGCTTTTTATTAATTAAATTGCATTTTCAGTATAAATCATATTTAAACCCAATTTTTGGCACCAAACTTGCTACCCACTGTTATGATATATTATTTAGGGATTTTTGGAAATTTTTGTCAAATTTTATACTGACCATAGCATAGAGTTCTAGCATAAATTCGGTAAATGACGATAATGCCCTTTTTGTTAATAAAATGAGTTTAACATATGATTTGCATACCAAACCTTTTCCTACTGATATCATATGTTAAATAAAATATTTTAAGTAGTAGGGACTGATCAAAACTTCAGAATTTTATAAACACCTTGTATACCGTCAATTATCGACTTTTACGCTAATTAGGCGCATAGTATGGGTTAAAACCACATTTAACGCCTGAGACTTGTTACCTACAGATTTTATAAATAAATTTTGTACTTTAACAGTAAGTATAAGTCTTGAACTCATATTTCCAAATTTAACCTTAAAAGCATACGTGAAATGACCAAAATGCCCCTACGATGCATAGTTTGGCTATAAATGATTAAACACACATATGTATGATATCTTGCTGATATAACAACATAAAATAAATATTTTTACTGAACATTTTAGACCAGAATCTCAGTTTGTTATTAAACCTCTTTTATAAACTTTAAAATGACCAAAATACACTTTCGGGGCTTAAATTGGTTTTAAATTCGTTTTGGGCATAATGGAAGATATCCTACTGATATCACAACATATTTTAAGCATAATAACTATTGGAACTTGTATATGACTCATCCGGTTACCCGTTATGCATATACGCGTTCGGTACAGTTTATGTAACTAGTTTGCATGAATTGGCCGAAACGGGTCAAACCTTATCATTTTTACTTCAAAATTCAGAATGTGTTTAGTTTACACATTATATACAAGTCTTCATACTTGTCGGGTCTAAATCACATTCCAATCCGTTCACCGCTTAATCTAGCGTTTCGTACCGTAAACCTTTCTTTAAAACTAACCGGTCTAAGTGATAACTTAAATAAGACCCGTTAGGAATCTAATAGGTTAATAAAACCTTCGTTCCAGATTGAGAGACCCCGGTAGAAGTACTTGCACTTACTGATTAGAATATACGGTTGAGTTTAATTTACATTTTTAGCTCAGGTAAATACTTTTAACTTATTTTCCCTTATACGGGCTTGGGATACGGTAAATTATTACTGCTTGGTCGAGTGTAGAAACCTTTTAATCGGATATGGTTAAATTGTATAATCCCGTTTTAATCAGTATTGCTTGATAACAAATAACATTCGGGGTTAATGACCGTGTCTTGGATATCCTCGGCTCATTCAAAAAGCGTGAATGGCCACGACTTAAGCACGGGGTGTAGGCATACACCTATCTGTTGCGTATGTAAAAGATATACTCACTCGTGAGGAAACTTCTTGTGAGTTTATATTTGTGGTGTGTCGATTAATCTTGTTCGGCTTTTATACCGGCCCTAAATGTTGGACAAACATGTAAATCTGATACAAGATTGTTATTAATATAATTGTCCCAAGTTATAAAATGTTTGTGCCTTGTGCATTTAAACCAATTTTCATAAATGTTTTCAAAAGAGTCGGTTAATTGTATTTACCAGTGTAAACTGACGTACTTTTCCAAAAGGCTAAGTGACAGGTGTCGTACGTAATTGGCTGGGAGCTCGGGGCGTTAATAAGGAATCTTTCAAGTTCTAAGCGTCTAAAGTCTGTTGAACATTATTTATATTTCTGTTTTAAGATCTGCATGTGGATCCATTATCGACTGTTTGTATAGTATTTATTATACTTTTCAAATTCGGTTTGTATTATTACTTTTAGTCTTCCGCTGTGCGTTAAACTGTTTACATTTTACTATGACGATATCAACTACGTTACGATACTCCCCGCCGGGCCCACCGGTAATACATGGAAATATCAGGGTGTGACAGGTTGGTATCAGAGCCAACATTGAGGGAATTAAACACTAGCCTTTTGTGTTTAATCTCAATGACACAGTTGCACATTCCTCGACTTCCGAGTGTAGACATGAACTAGGAATAATCTCATCCCTAATAAGTATACACTGTTTTCGATATTTATGTATTTCAGGAACATGTCGCCAAGTAAAGCTGCCATTGTTGGAAGCTCTCCAAACCCGAAGTCTAAGAATGTTAAGCTTCGTACCACAACTCGAATAAGCGTACGACCAGTATGGAGAAAGGACCTTTTTGGACCCATTCCCAAAACCAAACCAGTTGAAACCATTAACCATATTTCAGATTCTGTACCTAAGACTTTTGAAACTTCAAATGAGAAGCCAACATCGGAGGAGTCTATACCAACAGTCCCTGAGGCTCCCACTCCAAAGATGATACCTATGGACTCAAATGATCCACACTTCTTACCTCCAAGTCTTGGAATACCAAACTTGGATTATACCTGTCCTAACCCTATTCATGATCCATATTATTCATTAACCATAGAATCCTTGGATTCTACTTTTGCAAAGGTTCCTAATATGGAAGATTTCGACTATCCACCAAAACCTTCAGTATCCGTACCGCACACAGTGAACCAAGGAGAAAACTTTCAGAAATAAAATGAAGAAGAAACTCCTTTTTGTTGTATTGCATTTCTCTAGTAGTCCTTATAAGGACATATTTATCTTTTAAGTCCCTGCGGGGATGAACTTATTTGTTTAAGACCCGTTTAGGGCAATTATAGTAATTCTTAGGATCATTTATGAGAAGTTCCTTTCCAAAATTACTTTTGGCATTAAACACACATATATATATATATATATGTATATATATATATATACAGGGCAATGCTACACAAGAAACCCTTTTATTTTTAGAAAATTTTGGAAACCCATCACAAGGCCTACAATTGGCCACGTCATTGATTGGAGATGACAAAAAGGAGGGTATTTTGGTCTTTTTACATTGCTCTTTCTCTCCCTTCCTGACATATTATACCAGCTTCTCTTTCTTCTATATACCAATACCCAATGTAGTACACATTTTTCTCTCACACATATCTCTCACACACACTTATTCACATTCATATCCAGATCTGTACACATCTCTCTCTTTCTTAATCTGATTAGTTTCTCTCTCTCTCTTCATCAAATCTCTCTCTCATTGGGTTCACTTTTGAGAAAGATCGAAGACGATGGCGAGAGGCGCTGCAGCACTAAAGCTCGTGAAGCCAAAAAACTGTCCACAAGCCACCGATATCTAGGCTGCCGCCGCTTGGGGAGTCGCTGCTTTCACCACCGCCGTTTGGCTCGTTCAGGTCCTTCATTTTTTTCGTAATTCTAGCATTTCTCTAGTAGTCCTTATAAGGACATATTTATCTTTTTAGTCCCTGCGTGGATGAACTTATTTGTTTAAGACCCGTTTAGGGCAATTATAGTAATTCTTAGGATCATTTATGAGAAGTTCCTTTTCAAAATTACTTTTGGCATTAAACATATATATATATATATATATATATATATATATATATATATATATATATATATACAGAGCAATGCTACACAAGAAACCCTTTTATTTTTAGAAAACTTTGGAAACCCATCACAAGGCCTACAATTGGCCACGTCATTGATTGGAGATGACAAAAAGGAGGGTATTTTGGTCTTTTTACATTGCTCTTTCTCTCCCTTCCTGACATATTATACCAGCTTCTCTTTCTTCTTTATACCAATACCCAAGGTAGTACACATTTCTCTTTCACACATATCTCTCACACACACTTATTCACATTCATATCCAGATCTGTACACATCTCTCTCTTTCTTAATCTGAATAGTTTCTCTCTCTCTCTCTTCATCAAATCTCTCTCTCATTGGGTTCACTTTTGAGAAAGATCGAAGACGATGGCGGGAGGCGCTGCAGCACTAAAGGTCATGAAGCCAAAAAACCGTCCACAAGCCACCGATATCCAGGCTGCCGCCGCTTGGGGAGTCGCTGCTTTCACCATCGCCGTTTGGCTCGTTCAGGTCCTTCATTTTTACCCCAATTTTATTAATTTTCATTTATTCATGACCTGATTCTTTAGATTATCAATCGTAATTCTAGTATTATAGATCTATTTCGTGAATTCTGATGGAAATTTGTTTTCGTAAAGCTGTTTCTTCATCGATTTGTCTCGGTTATGATTGGCACAATTGTTTAATTTTTTTCCCGTTGTGGTTAATTTTTTGGACTATATTTTATGCAACGATGTAGATCTGGATCTTGATTTCGTGACCTAATTTTTCATAACTTGTTGACTTTTGTGGTCATACTATAGCTGATTCTTCGATGAATGATTTTTAACGTAATTACAGAGTTTTTTTATATTTTTTTTCACAAGACCTGATAATATTCATGTTGAAATTTAGCAACGTAATTAGTTGCATAAATCAGTATCTTAAAAAAAGTGATTCATTTTGAAAAAAAAAAGTGTATATTTTGCGTTGTAAGTATTAGGAATTAATTTTTTTTTTTTTTTTTTGCATTTTGATGAGTTATGATATAATGAAAGTCTGAAACAAACTATGTTGATCCATATTGAAGGGTTTGTGTACACCCCTAGTTTGTGTTGGGTTATAGCTGTGTTGCAAAATAAGTTAGATTGGCTTGCGAAATGCACAGTTCGCTTTGATAGACTTCTCTCCTATGGAAATCAAATCTAGGTCATTTATTGGTTCTGCCTTTGATATTGATGTCATACAAACCTCAAAGTCTTCCAAATCATATAATGTCTTTCACCATCACCACCGCACCACCACCATCATTACCACCGCACCACCATCAATATTGTACCTCCGGCACTACCGTAAACACCTCCGGCACCACCGCACCACCACCATCATTACCACGATTATAGAATATGGATTTTGAAACACGAACACCAAGTATAATAGTTAATAGTTATCTTTGGTTAACGACTTAACGGTTATCTTATCTTTTTGTTATTAGGATTGTGATGGATACAAGGGAAACAAGATCCAATTCTCGGGACCGTTGGTTTCGTCAAACGTGGATCAGATGCTTAAGGATCATGACCATGTTTATGTTACAGCACAACACAACTAACACGTGTTATAGCCACTGAAAAGCTAAGGCAGCAAAGGTAGCCGCTGAAAAGCTAAGGCAGACTGTAAAAGGAAGCTCCACCATTTTCTTAGTGCTATGTATTTTCGTTTACTAGTAATATGTAATGTGAGACTCTTATTTTGTATTGTCTAGTACATGATGTTAAAACGGTATGGACTTAACACATTCTGGAAGTCTTAACACACGTTATATCAGGTATACTATGTTGTTATTAAGTTACTATTGGAGTTTATGCATCCATTCTGGAAGTCTTAACACACGTTATAATAGAGGCTTAACACACATTATACATGTCAGGCGCGTAACACATGTTACAGTATGTATATACAAATTATGGTGTTTTGGAAACCACTAGTTTATACATGACACCATGTTGGGTTAAACCAAGATTATAATTCCATATTAACTTGTACACGTGTTACGATCAGTATATGCACATCATGGTGTTTTGCAAACCACTTTCATATACATGAATACAAGCCGGGTTATAATGGATGCTTACATGTTATTATATGTATACAAGTGGGGTTACAACAAGATTACGATATTAACTAAGCTCACCATTAAACTCATCGCCCCCGTCGACTGTTTTCACCCTTGTCACATGTTAAGAAATTACATGTTCCGAACAGATAAATTGTAACACATGTTAGATCAGTATATACACATCATGGTGTTTTGTAAACCACTAGCTTATACATGAATACATGTCAGGTTACAAAAAGATTATAACAGAGGCTTAACACATGTTATACATTCCAAAATGTGCAAAACAAATGACCCGTTTCATATTATATATTCCAAAATTACCAGTACATCATTTTCTTAGTGCTGTGTATTTTCGTTTACTAGTAATATGTAATGTGAGACTCTTATTGTTTTGTCTAGTACACGATGTTAAAACGGTATGGACTTAACACATTCTGGAAGTCTTAACACACGTTATAAAGAGGCTTAACACACGTTATATCAGGTATACTATGTTGTTATTAAGTTACTATTGGAGTTTATGCATCCATTCTGGAAGTCTTAACACACGTTAAAATAGAGGCTTAACACATGTTACACATGTTACAGTATGTATATACAAATCATGGTGTTTTGGAAACCACTAGCTTAGACATGACACCATGTTGGGTTAAAGCAAGATTATAACAGAGGCTTAACACATGTTATCCTAGGTATACGGTGTTACAATATTTACTTGTATGTTCCATATTAACTTGTACACGTGTTACGATCAGTATATGCACATCATGGTGTTTTGCAAACCACTTTCATATACATGAATACAAGTCGGGTTATAATGGATGCTTACATGTTATCATATGTATACAAGTGGGGTTACAACAAGATTACGATATTGTACAAGTGGGGTTACAACAAGATTACGATATTAACTAAGCTCACCATTAAACTCATCACCCCCGTCGACTGTTTTTACCCTTGTCACATGTTAAGCAATTACATGTTCCGAACAGACAAATTGTAACACATGTTAGATCAGTATATACACATCATGGTGTTTTGTAAACCACTAGCTTATACATGAATACATGTCAGGTTACAAAAAGATTATAACAGAGGCTTAACACATGTTATACATTCCACAATGTTATCCCAGGTATACGGTGTTACAATATTTACTTGTATGTTCCATATTAACTTGTACACATGTTACGATCAGTATATGCACATCGTGGTGTTTTGCAAACCACTTTCATATACATGAATACAAGTCGGGTTACATCATGGTGTTCTGTTACAGCATGAACCAACAACACATGTTATAAATGAACGAAGACTTCTTTTCCAAGGGATGTGACTTATTCAATTTCCTCGCATTAACGTCGCCTACATCCATCCAACTGGTCAATTGAATATATTTTATGGATCTGTTTCTGTAAATCAACACACGTTACATATCATTCTAACAGGTGCTTAACACATGTTATGGGCCTATCTCTGTAAATCAAGCAACCCAACAAAAAAACCATTATTGTTAAGATCAAAAGCCCCAAACAAGCAACTAAACCAACAAAAAAACCCGTTCAAAATCTCATCCTAAAGTTTTGGATTTATTTAAAATACATGAACATTAACCATTACTAGAACACGCATTAACTTCGCCTACATCCATCCAGCTTGTCAATTGAATATCTTTATGGGTTTGTTTCTGTAAATCAACACACGTTATATAACATTCTAACAGGGGGCTTAACACATGTTATGGGCCTGAGTCTGTGAATCAAGCAACCAAACAAAAAAAAACACTTACTATTCAGATCAAAAACCCAAACAAGCAACCCAAACCAACAAAAAACAGCTACTGTTAAGATCAAAAGCCCCTAACAAGCAACCAAACCAACAAAAAAACTCGTTCAAAATCTCATCCTAAAGTTTTTGATTTATTTAAAATACAAAATCATATTAACAACCATTACTAAAACACATTTAGCACACAAAAACATATTAATAACCATTTCAACACAAAATCAAGTGTGAAATGATATTTCAAGAACACTTACCGGATCTATAACCGTCCGATGAACACGAAGAAGATCTTCAAACCTTCTTCTCACACACCCACTCATGTGTGTGTCTTATTCTCTCTCTAAAACAACATACTTCACACTTCTTCTCTCTCACACACTTGTATGTATGTTCTTGGTTTATAGATGAACATGATGAAGATTGTTGTTTCTCTCTCTAAAACAAAAAATTCATCTCTCTAAAAACCTTCATCCTGCCGTCGTTCTCTCTCTAAAACAACAATCTTCAAACATTTTCTCTCTCACACGATGTAGATCTGAACTTGAAGATCGAAACTTTCTCTCACTAAAAACATTCATCTTGTCGTCGTTCTTCTCACACACACACTCGTGCGTGTGTCTTTGTGATTTTTTCAGACCACATGATGCTGAAATTATCTTCAAATGAAGATCACCATTGAAGGATCACCATGGAAGAGCATGAAGCTTTTCTCTTTCACATGATGAAGAAAGAGGAGAGAGATAATAGTGTATTGAAAGATTTGACTAGAAGAAAGAGGAGAGAGATGATGATACTAGTGGGTTTTGTCATTTCCAATGCCAAAAAGTGTTTTTCTTCTACCCAAAATGCCCTTCCAGCATCATTAATGTGTATTATAAGATTTCTTTTAATTCTAATTCTTACCAAAATGATGAGAGCCATTGATTAAGTTAGATGAAAGCTAATCAATGGATGACACTGGGTTTGCATAGTTTTTTTAAAAAAAGATAGAGTTTTCTATAGAGCCCAACCCTATATATATATATATATATATATATATATATACTATATCCCAAAATCAAAATATCATTTTTATAATTGATCTGCCATTAAAATATCAAAAGGAAATCTTAAAGGTATAACCTAGCCTATATGTCATTTTAGACATGGCCATGATGGTAAGACCTTTTTAAGAAAATAGATCCTTGTTAACACCTGAGAACGTGTTAGCACTCTTGACAAATGTGGTTCGAGAAAATCACACTAGTCATACTTATATTGGATTCTTCCAATTCTATGATCTAGAAATCATGGCTCAAATCATCAAATAAGATGATCATATTATAAACATCCATTAGTGATGAAATGCCTACGGGCTATACCTATTGTCCTAAAAGACAAATGACAGTTGTAGTCTATGACTCCCTGTCAAGAAAGGTAATGAACTATATTCAAACCTAAATGCCTAGATCCTATAAGATCATGGTTCATAAACTCAAAAAAAAATGTCCTTGTGACAAGGCCTGTATGTGCCATTTTAATATCCTTAATAGTTTATAACTGGATTAACTATAATGATAAGTTTAAAATAAACCTGACTATCAAATTAACCAAATATGGTTTTTATTTACCATGGTTAATGAATCATCGAAAATGATGATTCCATAATAAACTTCTGAACAAATTATTGTCATTGTTTTATAGAAATCAAGCTTCAACATGTCTGAATCAGAAGAGGTTAACAGTCATCCAAGGGAGAGAAATGATAACACCAGAATAAATGTAGCTGGTGCAGATCTTCAAGCATTGATAGACAATGTTGTTACTCGAGCCATTGACAGACAATTTAAAGAACCAAGTGGTACTCGCACTAGGACCCAGTCTGTACCTTATACAAACTACCTTCCAAGACACATACATCTTATAAGGACGATTCTCCTCATTCGTCAAATCAGAAAAGCATCCCATCTAAACAAATTGTGCTTAATCAGGAGCCACGTGTCAAACCTTGCTCTTACAAATACTTTGTCTCTTGCAAACCAAGGGACTTTACAGGAGAAAAATGAGTCATTGATTGTATGACATGGCTCGATGAGATGGATACTGTAGTTGATATCAGTGGTTGTGCGGATCAGGATATTGTGAAGTTTGTTTCACAATCATTTAAAGGAGAAGCGTTGGCATGGTGGAGATCATTGATCCAAGCCATGGGGAAGATCCTGCTTTATAACTTGTCTTGGGAACAATTTGTTGCACTAATCAAGGAAAACTTATGTCCTCAGCATGAGGTAGAAAAGATCGAAACAAACTTCTTGACTCTGGTCATGAAGAATTTGGATTGTCGGGCGTATGTGACAAGTTTCAACACCATGTCTCGCCTGGTTCCCTATTTAGTCACCCCTGAACCTAAACGCTTAGCGTGTTTTATTGGAGGCCTAGCACCAAAAATTAAAGGGAATGTTAAAGCATCTAGGCCTACCACTTATAGGTCCGTGGTGGACTTATCCTTATCTCTCACTTTAGATGCAATCAGGAATAAGTCTGTTAAGACTTCTAATGAGGGAAAAAGGAAAAGAGAAGAGGAGTGCTCTCATCATTCTGATAAAAAGAAAAAGGGGAATTCTGATCATAAGAAGGGTACCGAGTTTAAGAAAAACTCGAGTCAGTCTGATAATAGACCCAAATGCAGGAACTGCAGAAAGCGTCATTCTGGAAAGTGTACGATCGACCCACATGCTAAACTGTGTGGAATTTGCAAGACCAAGGGTCACAAGACTTTAGAATGCAAGGAGTTAAAGAATGTGACTTGTTACAACTGTAACGAGAAAGGGCACATCAAAACCAACTGCCCAAAACTTGCAAAGAAGCCTGAAGAGGCCAAGAAAACAAACGCGCGAGTCTTCCAGATGAACGCCCAGGAGGCAGTACAGAATGATAATCTTATAACAGGTACTTTCCTCATCAATGATGTATATGCTTGAGTTTTATTTGATTCTAGTGCAGACAAGTCTTTTGTGGACAATAAATTTTGTAAACTGTTAAATCTGCCTGTTAAAACTCTAGACATAAAATATGAGGTAGAATTGGCCGATGGTACTTTAGAGACTGCTTCGACAATTATAGATGGATGTTTTATATCCATTAGGAACCATTCCTTTCCGTTTTCTTTGTTACCAATGAAGGTAGCAGGATTTGATATAGTTATTGGCATGGATTGGTTATCTTTTAACCAAGCTCAAATTGTATGTGACAAGAAGCAAGTTATCATTAAGACCCCTTATGGTGAACCACTTACAATTCAAGTGGATACACAATATGGATTGCCTAAACAAGTATCTATGCTTAAGGCATCGAAATGTTTGAAGAAAGGTTGTGTCATTTACATGGCATAGGTGACCGCTGATGAACCTAAGCCCAAGATCGAAGACATTCCTGTTATTTCTGATTATCCAGACATTTTTCCTGAATAGTTACCTGGTTTACCCCCAGATAGACAAGTGGAATTCAGAATCGATATTATTCCAGGAGCAGCCCCTGTAGCACGAGCTCCTTATCGGTTGGCACCGACAGAAATGACGGAATTAAGAACACAGTTCGATGATTTGTTAGAGAAAGGTTTTATTCAACCAAGCTCATCTCCTTGGGGAGCGCCCATTCTATTTTTGAAGAAAAAAGATGGCTCGATGCGTCTATGCATCGATTATCGCAAGCTGAAAAAGTCACAATCAAGAATAGGTACCCATTGCCCAGGATCGACGATTTGTTTGATCAGCTTCAAGGAGCAAGTTACTTTTCAAAGATCGATCTAAGCTCAGGATATCATCAGTTGAAGGTCAGAACCAAAGATGTGCACAAGACCGCATTCAGAACACGATATGGTCACTACGAGTTCTTGGTGATACCTTTCGGGCTCACTAATGCACCTGCAGTATTCATGGACCTCATGAATCGCGTTTGCAAGCCGTATCTAGATAAGTTTGTCATTGTTTTCATTGATTACATACTTATTTATTCAAAGAGTCAAGCCGATCATGAAGAACATCTCTGATGTATCCTTTAACTTCTGCAGCAAGAGAAGCTCTACGCCAAGTTTCCCAAATGTGAGTTTTGGCTTCGTGAAGTCCAATTTCTTGGACATGTGGCAAGTGAGCGTGGTATCCAGCTGGATCCCGCTAAGATTGAAGCGATTATGAATTGGCAAGCGCCTAAAACACCTACAGAAATTCACAGCTTCTTGGGTCTAGCAGGATACTACAGACGTTTCATTGAAAATTTTTCAAGGATTGTTGCACCTCTAACTTCGTTAACTCGCAAGAATGTCAAGTTTGACTGGGGTCCCAAGCAACAAGAATCTTTTGAGATTCTTAAACAAAAATTAAGCAATGCTCCTGTGTTGACATTGCTAGAAGGAGTCGAAGATTTTGTTGTGTACTGTGATACATCGCACACCGATATGGGTTGTGTGCTCATGCAGATAGGCAAGGTTATTGCCTATGCTTTACGTCAACGGAATAAGAAGAATTACACCACCCATGATTTAGAATTGGGTGACGTTGTATTTGCACTAAAACTTTGGAGGCATTATCTTTATGGAACCAAATGTGTGATCTATTTTGATCATAAGAGCCTTCAACATCTGTTTAACCAGAAAGATCTTAACATGAGACAACGTCGTTGGATGGAGACACTGAACGATTATGATTGTGATATACGCTACCATCCTAGCAAGGCAAATGTAGTCGCTGATGCTTTGAGCAGGAAGGAAAGGATCAAACCTATTAGGATCAATGCCAAAAGCATTGAACTAAAGAACAGCTTGAATGAAAGGTTGTTAGCCGCTCGAAAGGAAGCTGTATTAGAAACTAACAATCCGAATGAGAAGTTAGGCGTAACTGCTGATCAATTATCATATGGTAAGGATGGAATCCTTAGATTAAATGGTCGAATCTGGGTTCCAATCCATGGAGGGCTTAGAGATGTAATTCTTCAAGAAGCTTATAGTTAAAAATATTCAGTCCATCCAGGCAATGATAAGATGTACCAGGATTTAAAGGCAAATTATTGGTGGATAGGTTTGAAGAAATCTATAGCCACTTCTGTGGCTAAATGTCTGACGTGCGCACATGTTAAGGCTGAACATCAAAAGCCGTCAGGTTTGCTACAACAGTCTGAACTTCCCACCTGGAAGTAGGAAATGGTAACCATGGATTTTATCACCAAGTTACCAAAGATGAAACGTGGGAATGATACAATTTGGGTTATAGTTGACAGACTGACGAAGTCAGCTCATTTTATACCCATAAAGGAGATGCATAGCTCCGATAAACTAGCCCAACTATATGTGGATGATATTGTATCTCTCCATGGAGTGCTAGTATCTATTATCTCTGATAAGGATACAAGATACACATCTCATTTTTTGAAAAGCTTTCAGCAATCTTTAGGCACTCGTTTGAATTTTAGTACTGCTTATCATCCTCAGACGGATGGGCAAAGTAAGCGTACGATTCAAACCTTGGAAGACATGCTGCATGCTTGTGTTATTGATTTGGGTGGAAGTTGGGATGACCATCTTCCTTTGATTGAATTTTCGTACAATAATAGTTATCATTCGAGTATCCAAGCTGCGCCTTTTGAGGCCTTGTACGAGAGGAAGTGTAGAACGCCAGTTTGTTGGGCGTAGGTTGGAGAAACCCAACTGTCAGGACCTGATATAGTCCTCGAGACGATGGATAAGATTGTCCAAATCCGTGATCGTCTGAAAGCTGCCAGGGATAGGCAGAAAAGCTATGCAGATATGAGGCGTAAACATCTAAAATTCGAAGTTGGTGATAAAGTGCTACTCAAGGTGTCACCCCGGAAAGGGGTGATGTGTTTTGGAAAAAAGGGAAAGCTGAGCCCAAGGTACATAGGACCATTCGAGATCATCGAATGTGTCGGAAGTGTGGCCTCTAAGCTGAATCTACCCGAAGAGCTCAGCTGGATACATAATGTATTCCACATCTGCAATTTAAAGAAATGTCTAGCTGATGAGTCGCTAGCAATGTCTCATATGGACGTGCAGATTGACGAAAGCTTAAAATTTGTTGAAAAACCTTTGTCGATCGAGGATCGACAGGCTAAAAAGCTCCGAAGAAAGAATGTGCCAATTGTAAAGGTAAAATGGGATGCCCGCAGAGGCCCAAAAGACACGTGGGAGGTTGAATCCACGATGAAACAGAAATATGCTCATTTATTTCAGTAAATCTCGAGGTCGAGATTTCTTTTAAGGGGTGAGGATGTAACACCACGCAAAAGCTTGGACAATATAGTAACGACACGTGTCATAAGCTTTAAACGTGTAAAGAATTGATTTCGAGGGACTAAAGTTGACAAACAAGGAAAAGATATGTGTGAAAGGATCCAAAGTGTCAACACTCGAAAATTTTTCCTTTTATTAACCCTATATGATGTTCATACTCTTAAACGAAAGAATTATGAAACGTATGAAGCCGTTTGTGAAAGAAAGTGAAAAGTTTACAAGACGCGAGGGTTAAACGTGTCAACATGTTAAATTAATACCTCTGAGTGACCTTTTAACAAACCCGGGCGGCCTTTGTAATGATTAATTACACTCTCAAGAACAAGTGACGAAAAATTTACGAGGTTTCGATATCGTTTGATATTAAATACGCTAACTTTCATAAATAAAGGGTTAAAAGCATCAACGCGGCAAAACTTGTATTTTCGGTTATCGTTTAGAGAAACCGGACCTAACGATATTTGGTTAAATCTTAAAGATCATCCAAATATAAATTTCATGGGTTAAAAGTGCTTGAAATGGAAGTTATTGCATTTTAAAAGGTCCAGGGGTTGAATCTGTCAAGTTTGAAACTTGTTTTGCTGGTCCACCTAGGGGTGGTGTCGCGCCACACCAAAGCTCCCCCGCCGTCGCGCGACGCGACGACCTGAAATTCACAACAGCCATGCACAGGTGCAGGTTCTGCATGTTTCTTCACCCATTTCAGCTTTAACTCGAATCTAGGGACTGTTTGCTGGTTTTTAATACCACTTGGGACACATGGAGCAATCTTACAACATCCCTAAATGTCACACCCTGTCTTTTGCAGAAGCTTATGATGTGTGACTGGTTTAATATCATTGCATTCAATCGTAATAAACAACTACATGATCAAAACGATGTTCATCCATTCATGAAAATTTGAGTATTACATATACTTGTTATTTAAGATTTAAAAACACAACCTTCGTCTAGGTTTCAATTCAACAAAAGTGGATGACATCTAAACTTGAAGTCTACTTCTAGTTACGACACCCGCGCCCAAGATCCATCCTGTCACCTGAAATACATGTAACTTTGGAAAATATCAACAAAAAGTTGAGTGAGTTCATGCGTTTTGCATACCTTGTATGAAACATGGTATGTATCTTGTATAAATAAAGTATTCTTGTGAAATAACGTATTCTTGTAAAATAAAGTATTCTTGTGATACAAATCTTGTACCAATAACGTATTCTTGTGGTACAAATCTTGTACCAATAAAGTATTCTTGTAAATCTTTGAGAGACTTTAAGGCATGTGAGGACATGGGGAGTACTTGTTATGACTCCTAGGGAGCATTCGTAATGGCTCATAGGGAGCACTCGTAATGGCTCATACCTTTGTCGATTTTCCTCAACTGTGTCGATTAAGCTTGACTAGGACTCCGAAGCACTGGTAGGTACTAGTTGTGACCATGAGTGGGGTTCGGCCGTACCCGTTAGATCTAACCCTCGTCCCTAATTAGTGAATGTTTTTAATGGCTTGGTACTAGTTTTCACCAAGACTTTATGGCATTTTTAGTATTATGTATGTGCTCACATGATCTAGTATTTCCTAGGCATCTCTTAAAATGCATCACACTTGGTACTCGTTCTCACCAAGAGTGCTTCTTGTATTTTTGTATCCTCAAATCGCATCATACTTGGTACTTGTTCTCACCAAGAGTGCTTCTTGTTATCATATCATTTATAAACATTGTATTATTTGTAACTTGTATTTCACCCCCGAGAGTTATAAAACCAAAAACAGTTAAAGAAAAGGGGGAGCATGAACTCACAACTTTGCGTTCCTGCGTCGTAAACTTCACCGGATTTGCTTATCTAGCGTCGTGACCTAAACGTGTTTTATTAATGTTAGTCACTAGACTTGTATCGCGCAAGCACAAGTCACTATTTTTTTGTATATGTATTCTTGTGTTAAAAATAATTTATATTTTTAACTATGTGTCTTACTTATATTATTTTTCAAAAATAATTATAAGTATCTTGTATTTTGCATCCGAATTATGTATCTTGTATGTTGTATGTGTATTTTTGTGTTTTCACTTCTCAAGAGTATTTAGTGTATTTTCAAGTCCTAATACACTATCACGTATAATACATACTACATACACTTAGAACAAGGTTTGGTGACCAATAAATACGTATATTTTCCTCAAAAATATACATACTTAATGTAAATTTTAATCTTGAAGAAATCCTTATTTCTTAACACAAAAATTAGGGAAACCTTGGTAGATATTTTTAGATACATTTTTAGGGAACAAGTTTCTCAAAAACTTATATTTTTCTAAGTGTCAAAATTTTATAAAAAATTTGACAGGGTTTCCCCTAAAAATTGAGGTTTCCCATGTTTTCACAACATGTGTTTATTTTCTTTTAAAATCATCATCAATCAATTTCAACAACAATTATCAACAATATACATTAATTTCTCTATTTCATGAACTTGAAAATTTATAAAAAAAAAATGTGTAGTAACTTACTAGTGTATTTAGTAAGTCTTGTTACCCCTTAAAGTGTGGTTGCTTCTTTAAAAAAAACTCCATTTTTAAAGAATATGATCCTTTACAACTTATGTTCATATTTTCTAAAAATACTTCTTCATGTATTTTTCTTGTTACACATGTGTTTCTTTACTTTGTTAACCACTAAAAATGATGTTTGTTTATGTAAGAACCAAGGTTTAGTGAAACTTGTATTTTTAACTTAGTTTCTTTCGAAAAATCACTCATGGATCTTTAGATCTACAAGATTATAACCTACCTTGCTCTTTATTTTTCAAGAAATCACCCATTTATTCAAGTTCATAGTTTATGTGTGGATGATTCCATCATCCACAACATTCTTACTTTCTCATCTTGCTAGATCATGTTTCTAATCATGATCTAGCAAGACCACATGATGATCCATATCATTTCTACATGATTAAACAATAACCAACAAGCATAACAACACATGAATATCATGATTTCTTAACCATTTTAACACTACTTTATCACGAAGTTAGTTTATGTTCAAGACTTTGTTTATGGTTCTTTAGAGTTCTTATCATTTTGATCTTTAAACAACATTAACCACTTAAACAACATGTAAAATGCATGGATCTAAGTTCTTACCACTAGCATAAGGCTAGGGGAGTTCAAGTGTAGAAAAGTGGTGGTTAAAAGAAGACGAGAGAGGTCCTTGAGCTTCCGAACACACCGAGCTTAGTTGTATGATCACTAACACCCTTGGATGCCCTTGGAATGATTGAAGAAGCTTGAATGATGGTGGTGGTGGTTGTGGTGGCTCACGGCCGATCAAGAGAAGAGAGGGAGAGAGAGAGTTGTTGAGTGAAGTGGGTATTGTGAAGTGAGAAGATGATGAAGTTGGGGTTAACTCTTATATCCTCCTACACTTCATTATCCTTTGTGTAACATGCTTCTTAATCCCCAACATAATCCATTTTAATATTCAAACAAATCCATGGGTGGGGACACCCATGGTGACCGTCTCCAAGGGGGGGGGGGTATAGGGTTGGGTTTTAAATGTTTAGTTAGTAATCTAGTTAGAAATCAAATGTTTAGTTAGTGGGTTTTGGTGTGTTATCAATTATATAGTGTGTTAGGGTGTTTGGGGACCCTAACTAGCTTAGAAAAATAAAAACAATGTGTTTAACAATATTTTTGTGTTTCGGGTACTGTCCGGTTGTTCGGTTAAGTACCGGTTCGTTAAAGTGCTAAATTGCACCGTTTAGTGTCCTTCAAGTATCTTTTTGTAACCCTTCCAATTCCCAACACTTGGGGAAGTATTATGGATAATGAAACGTAATTTCTGCATGATATTTATATGTTTAAAAGCTGATTTGAGCTGAATTTAATAAAATTCTGCACTTAAAGTGCGTTTCGGGTGCTTTCTAGTGCTTATTTTAGTCTCCGGAAGGTCTATATATAAACCCTTGTATGTACTCTTGGGCTTTAATGCATTCTTGTCGTTGGGCCTACACCTAGGCCCCAATTCTAGTGTCTGACTGCTTTCTGCAGAGTTGTTGGCATTTTGTGTTTTACCGATGAGTTTACTAGTATTTCTGACACAACGCTCTTTTTAAAGCATAAAGCAATATTTGTAGTACAAAACGTGCATGAATTCACTTGCATGGAATTCAGAAATTTATTTGTCTGGTAAGCTAGATCATGCACAGTCATTAAAGCACAAATTACTGTTCATTTAGTGTACGGAATGTACGGAAAAGTGACGGTTGTCACAGTCTCCCCCCGTTAAAAGAATTTTGTCCCGAAATTCAAGCGATGCCATTGGTCGCAGGGGAGTTGTGAATCAAACGCGGTCACTTATATTCGAAATTTGTCTTCATGCTCTCATGTCATGTATTCTATCGTACTCAAGTAAATCAATTATGTCTTTTCTGTGTCTTGTGGACTCTTGGTCTGTAACCTTAACAGGTTTTATAGTAATTCTTGTCGTTTGTCATTGACGTGAATCTTAGTTATGGGAACAACGACTGTTCCTTGAGTCAGACTCCTCTAAAGACTAGACACATGAATGCGTCGCGATCACTACTGATCTTTTTATGGAAGTTTCACCTTGTGCGCAATGGTTCTGATCCCTACACCGGTGATTCAACCTTTTTGTTTTCCAAATCACACTATGCCTTCTCTAGGCGAGGCTCCCATTAAAGTCTTACTTCTTTACTCATATTCTTACGATTTCTGCCGCTCATCAGCGCAATCTTTCTGTATTCCACGACTGTCTCGATATGATCACATATCTGCACGATTTTGCCTCTAGTTTTCCCTGGACCAACTCAGGCCAGTAGATTGTTTATCTCCGGTCTCCGCTCCACATTACGGGGATCGACTTATTATGTTCTATCTGAAGCTTCACACGAAGCGGTTTAAGCGGCGGTGTGATAAATACTGTTGTAGGAAGACTCCACTAAAGGCAAGTGAGTGTTCCAACTTTTTATCAAAGTTTATCACACAAGCACGTATCGTGTTCATACAGTCTGCATCGTTCAGTAGCTTAGTTTAAGGTTCAAGTTTTTACGATCAACGGTGTGCTGCAACCCTTGTGTTCAGTAAAGGTCGTGTAGCATTTTCTTTCAGGTAGTGACATCATGTTTGCGGCGCGCAATTACTGTGTCTAGCTCAAGGTTTCTTCTTATGATTCCTTAATCAATGTGTCGTGTATGCAATGTTGTGGTCTCGTTGTATCAATGTACAATTGAGACTTTGTCGAGAAGCATCACATAATTGCAACTCTAGCTCCTCAGCTCTTGGTTGCAGGGTTGGCATGAATCTCGTTCTTATCCACCATGTATCTTAAGGTTCTCGCTTCGCGAATTCGAAATCCGCTTTTCGTCATCATAGCACATAACTGTTCTTTTCTCTAAGAGTTGCAAGGTAAATTGCAGCTGTTGCTCACGACCTTCCTTGGTCGTTGGCCATATAAGAATGTAGTCAATAAGTATAATCATGATCTATCCAGGTATGGCTTACATGTTCGATTCATGGGGTCCATGAATATTGTTGATGCATGTGTTAAGCCAAATGGTACAACAAAGAACTCGTAATGTTCGAAGCGAGTCCTAAATGTCGTTTTAGGGGTATATTCCTCTTGTATTCACAGTGGAGGGCATCTTGTCCTCAAGTCGGTATTCGAATAGTAACTAGAACCTTACAATTTGTTTGTTCATGTCCTCAATCCTTGGCAAAGGATTCCGATTCTCAATTCTCTGGAACTTATGCAAAATGGAACTGTCAACTTTCTCCTCGTGTACTTAACTCCCTCTGTCTAGCAGCTTTTACAGTTATATCGGAATCCCATGCTTCGCGGACGAAGCTAGTCGGTAAGACGTCATTCGGTACTGGTGCCGCTCCTGGCACAAGGTTTATCCTAAACTCCTCTTGTTGCTATGGAGGGGCGTTCCTGGCAAATTTCCAGAAAAGGCTTCTGGAACTTCTTCCATCATGGGGATGTTCTCAGGCTCTACACTTGGATATCCAATCCATGCTGACTATCATATCATGACTTCTCAAGTCAATGGTAATAGAAGGTTCCGGCCTTCTGCGTCCCTAAACACAATCCTTAATTGTTTTGTCTGCTTAAACTAGCCTTCTATATGCCCATTTCTTAAAGAATACGGGACGTTTATTTTACTCGAAACTAGGCCAAGCAGTTACTTAAGTTCTAAGCATGCGAGGTTAAAGTTGATGCCATTATTAATCAAAATAGATGCATAAGGTTGGTTGATAGGGAACGTACCCATAACCGCATCTGGATCCTAGCGTGCTTCACGAGTTTCGATCGTGAAAACCATTCCTTGCTTGTTTCTTCCTAGGGCAATCTTTCCTAAATTGCCCTGCTTCACCACATTTGTAGCAACCTGGTACTCTCTTATTTCTTCCATCTGGGTCCTTTGCGTAACAGGCGTCCTTGCTGTGCCCTTCTTTTCCACACTTCCCACACTTAGGCCTCAGACATCGACCTTCATGGTGAAAAGTGCATTCCCCGCACCTCGGCTTAGTCCCCGAGTAACCTTTACCACCGGCCTTATTAGTGGCTCCATCAGTTTTCTTGCCATGTGGCGGATTCACTTTCTTTCTTTTGTTTGTTTTAGAGCTTCCATAGCTGACTTGTGTGCCCACCTTTAGGTTCGAAGACTTCCTTTTCTTACTTCCTGATGACTCCACATGAGTCTCTTTCTTGTTATCCTCAGATTCCGAAAATTTTCCCGTACGTAGAGCTTCTTCAGTAAGCGTAACGCTTAAATCGATAGCCTCTGCGATGGTTGGAGGCCTTGAGGTAGTAACCATACTCCTAATTTGAGGTGCAAGTCCCCAAATGAATCGTTCAATCCTTTTGAGTTCTGGTTTGACTAAGTAGGGGACGACCCTAGACAAGTCGTGAAATCGCTGGACATATTCAGGAATCTTCGGTCCGTCCGTTTTCAAATTCCAGAACTCCACCTCAAGCTTCTGGATTTCAGCCCTAGAACAGTATTTCTTTTCCATCATTTCTTTGAGCTCGTTCCAGCTCAGTGCATAAGCAGCATCTGCACCAAGGGTTTGAACCTGAAGGTTCCACTAGGAGAGTGCGCCATCCAAAAATAACCCTGAGATAAAGGTAACTCTCTGCTGGGGCGAACAGTTACTCATTCTTAGAACGGAGTCAGTCTTTTCTGCCCAACGTACAAACGCAACAGGGCCTCCTGTGCCGTCAAAGTTCAATGGCTTGCAGTCCAGGAATTTTTTATAAGTGCAGCCAGTTGAAGGGTTATTTCCGGTAGTGCCACCGCTGTGTTCGAAGCGGAGGGCTTCATGTCGTGCAATTGCCTGTGAGATTCGTTTTTGAAGCTCTGCTTCTGTTCTTGGTAATGAACTGGTGTTTGTGTCTCGTCTGGGCGGCATTCTCTTCTGTCAAAAGGTATGAAGTAGGTTAGACAATATTTCATAATTGTCTATGAGGTACATAGCACCCTAAGCCATCATGTAATCACCCAGTTTCACATGTTATATAATCAATGTATGAGCGAGGAAACAATTATTGAGCCTTCACCTAGGCTTGCTAACTTGGCTTATTGTTTGTAATAAAATGAACTCGAGGCTACATCGCCTTAGTCATTTAAGCTTTATGAAATGGTAGTTGTTCACGTAGGGGTGATTGAGAGTGTACCGTCCCTGATTCTTTCTGAATGTTATTCCTCCTCTCTTGCTTAAATATTGTTTCTCAAACGTCTCGTTCATGAAGTAGGCAAGGTCAGGCACGAAGTAGGCAAGACAGCTTTCCTACTTTATAAAGTGCTAAAGCACTGGTCTAGGTTTTGTTCTACCATTTGAAGGTGTGAACACCTATAGATTATTTTTACGTGGTTTTCATTAGCTCGACCCGCAGAGTCCACCAGGATTTCTGTGCACTACAAGTCGTTATTACGTGGGCCCCCGTAATAATAAATTGTCTTGCACAGTTACCCCAAATTTTCTCTCGTCCAAGCAGATGATCAATCGAGGTGGGGACACTACTGTCCTTATACCTCTGTCACGGAAAGGACCTTTGCGATGGTCCACGCGCTAACACTCGTTATCGTTACGCACGTATAGGCACGATGATATGAATAAGGAGAATTCCTAGTAGTTGGAGGGGCACCTTTAAGATGGATACTTCACCTTCCTTTTTCTGGTCAAGTGCGTCGTCAATCTTGCTTCACATAAGCTGCAGGGATCTCGTCCCGTTGATTAAGAATTCGTTCAAGGTTGCCGCCTCTGCCTCGTCATCATCACCGTAGTCAGGCACCTTCACGATCAAGAGGGAAGAGCAGCCATTTCCTACGGAAGCAAGCTCATAATCTTGTTTGGTAATCACTCTAGCTATGAGCTTTGCAATGAACGCGAGGTCGATAGCTTCATCGTGCGAGTTATGTATAGTAATAGGAGTCGGAGTCGAACTTATCTTATTCACATCAATAATCATTCCGTACACTTATTTGTATGTATTCACGTCAATATTTATTACGTACACTTATTCGTATATATATATATATATCAATAACAAATATGCTACTTAACAAGCAATTTGATGCATTATATCACGTATAACTCTCGTTTTTTTTGGGGGGGGGTCATTTTTCTAGTTGTCGATTTACGACAAAAACACTACTTGGTACTAGTGGTCACCAAGAGTGTATTTTATCTTTGGCAAGTCTAACTCGTGTAGACTATGCCTTAATTGGCAACTTATCTTGAGGGTATTCCCTACTAATGTCCTTACCTTGTCTCTTTTTGAAAAGTGTTTGACTCGTGGATCTTGGCGCTTACGTGAATGCAATGAAAAACCTTTTTGTAAAATGTTTTTGTGAGAGAACTCTAGTGATTGTAGTCTAGACTCGTGAAGGGATCCTAGTTCACTACAATCGAGGCTCTGATACCAAACTGTCACACCCTGTCTTTTATGGAAGCGTATGATGTGTGACTGGTTTAATATCATTGTATTCAATCGTAATAAACAACTACATGATCAAAACGATGTTCATCCATTCATGAAAATTTGAGTATTACATATACTTGTTATTTAAGTTTTAAAAACACAACCTTCATCTAGGTTTCAATTCAACAAAAGTGGATGACATCTAAACTTGAAGTCTACTTCTAGTTACGACACCCGCGCTCAAGATCCATCCTGTCACCTGAAATACATGTAATTTTGAAAAATATCAACAAAATGTTGAGCGAGTTCATGCTTTTTGCATACCTTGTATGAAACATGGTATGTATCTTGTATAAATAAAGTATTCTTGTGAAATAACGTATTCTTGTAAAATAAAGTATTCTTGTGATACAAATCTTGTACCAATAACGTATTCTTGTGGTACAAATCTTGTACCAATAAAGTATTCTTGTGGTACAAATCTTGTACCAATAAAGTATTCTTGTAAATCTTTGAGAGACTTTAAGGCACGTGAGGACATGGGGAGTACTTGTTATGACTCCTAGGGAGAATTCGTAAGGGCTCATAGGGAGCACTCGTAATGGCTCATACCTTTTTTGATTTTCCTCGACTGTGTTGATTAACCTCGACTGTGTCGATTACCCTCGACTGTGTTGATTAACCTCGACTGTGTCGATTAACCTCGACTGTGTCGATTAACCTCGACTGGGACTCCGAAGCACTGCTAGGTACTAGTTGTGACCATGAGTGGGGTTCGGCCGTACCCGTTAGATCTAACCCTCGTCCCTAATTAGTGAATGTTTTTAATGGCTTGGTACTAGTTTTCACCAAGACTTTATGGCATTTTTAGAATTATGTCTGTGCTCACATGATCTAGTATTTCCTAGGCATCTCTTAAAACGCATCACACTTGGTACTCGTTCTCACCAAGAGTGCTTCTTGTATTTTTGTATCCTCAAATCGCATCATACTTGGTACTTATTCTCACCAAGAGTGCTTCTTGTTATCATATCAATTATAAACATTGTATTATTTGTAACATGTATTTCACCCCCGAGAGTTATAAAACCAAAAACAGTTAAAGAAAAGGGGAGCATGAACCCACAACTTTGCGTTCCTGCGTCGTAAACTTCACCGGATTTGCTTATCTAGCGTCGTGACCTAAACGTGTTTTATTAATGTTAGTCACTAGACTTGTATCGCACAAGTACAAGTCACTATTTTTTTTGTATATGTATTCTTGTGTTAAAAATAATTTATATTGTTAACTATGTGTCTTACTTATATTATTTTCTCAAAAATAATTATAAGTATCTTGTATTTTGCATCCGAATTATGTATCTTGTATGTGTATTTTTGTGTTTTCACTTCTCAAGAGTATTTAGTGTATTTTCAAGTCCTAATACACTATCACGTATAATACATACTACATACACTTAGCACAAGGTTTGGTGACCAATACATACATATATTTTCCTCAAAAATATACATACTTAATATAAATTTTAATCTTGAAGAAATCCTTATTTCTTAACACAAAAATTAGGGAAACCTTGGTAGATATTTTTAGACACATTTTTAGGGAACAAGTTTCTCAAAAACTTATATTTTTCTAAGTGTCAGGGTTTCCCCTAAAAATGGAGGTTTCCCATGTTTTCACAACATGTGTTTATTTTCTTTTAAAATCATCATCAATCAATTTCAACAACAATCATCAACAATATACATTACTTTCTCTATTTCATGAACTTGAAAATTTATAAAAAAAATGTGTAGTAACTTACTAGTGTATTTAGTAAGTCTTGTTACCCCTTAAACTGTGGTTGCTTCTTTAAAAAAACTCCATTTTAAAGAATATGATCCTTTACAACTTATGTTCATGTTTTCTAAAAATACTTCTTCATGTATTTTTCTTGTTACACATGTGTTTCTTTACTTTGTTAACCACTAAAAATGATGTTTGTTTATGTAAGAACTAAGGTTTAGTGAAACTTGTATTTTTAACTTAGTTTCTTTCGAAAAATCACTCATGGATCTTTAGATCTACAAGATTATAACCTACCTTGCTCTTTATTTTTCAAGAAATCACCCATTTATTCAAGTTCATAGTTTATGTGTGGATGATTCCATCATCCACAACATTCTTACTTTCTTATCTTGCTAGATCATGTTTCTAATCATGATCTAGCAAGACCACATGATGATCCCTATCATTTCTACATGATTAAACAATAACCAACAAGCATAACAACACATGAATATCATGATTTCTTAACCATTTTAACACTACTTTATCACGAAGTTAGTTTATGTTCAAGACTTTGTTTATGGTTCTTTAGAGTTCTTATCATTTTGATCTTTAAACATCAGTAACCACTTAAACAACATGTAAAATGCAAGGATCTAAGTTCTTACCACTAGCACAAGGCTAGGGGAGTTCAAGTGTAGAAAAGTGGTGGTTAAAAGAAGACGAGAGAGGTCCTTGAGCTTCCGAACACACCGAGCTTAGTTGTATGATCACTAACACCCTTGGATGCCCTTGGAATGATTGAAGAAGCTTGAATGATGGTGGTGGTGGTTGTGGTGGCTCACGGCCGATCAAGAGAAGAGAGGGAGAGAGAGTTGTTGAGTGAAGTGGGTATTGTGAAGTGAGAAGATGATGAACTTGGGGTTAACTCTTATATCCTCCTACACTTCATTATCCTTTATGTAACATGCTTCTTAATCCCCAACATAATCCATTTTAATATTCAAACAAATCCATGGGTGGGGACACCCATGGTGACCGTCTCCAAGGGGGGGGGGGGTATAGGGTTGGGTTTTAAATGTTTAGTTAGTGGGTTTTGGTGTGTTATCAATTATATAGTGTGTTAGGGTGTTTGGGGACCCTAACTAGCTTAGAAAAATAAAAACAATGTGTTTAACAATATTTTGTGTTCCGTGTACTGTCCGGTTGTTCGGTTAAGTACCGGTTCGTTAAAGTGCTAAATTGCACCGTTTAGTGTCCTTCAAGTATCTTTTTGTAACCCTTCCAATTCCCAACACTTGGGGAAGTATTCTGGATAATGAAACGTAATTTCTACATGATATTTATATGTTTAAAAGCTGATTTGAGCTGAATTTAATAAAATTTTGCACTTAGAGTGCGTTTCGGGTGCTTTCTAGAGCTTATTTTAGTCTCCGGAAAGTCTATATATAAACCCTTGTATGTACTCTTGGGCTTTAATGCTTTCTTGTCGTTGGGCCTACACCTAGGCCCCAATTCTAGTGTCTGACTGCTTTCTGCAGAGTTGTTGGCATTTTGTGTTTTATCGGTGAGTTTACTAGTATTTCTGACGCAACGCTCTTCTTAAAGCATAAAGCAATATTTGTAGTACAAAACGTGCATGAATTCACTTGCATGGAATTCAGAAATTTATTTGTCTGGTAAGCTAGATCATGCACAGTCATTAAAGCACAAATTACTATTCATTTAGTGTACGGAATGTACGGAAAAGTGACGGTTGTCACACTAAACACCTGTGATGATCTTGTGAGAGTCACTTGCACTATAAATAGGGGCATTGGCTGCCATACTCTTTGCTCACTTCAAATTTTCATCACCTTCTTTGTTGTTTGAGCTCTTTGAAGCATTCTCTGGGATTCCTGATCATGAAGGAAGCCCTCCTTAGTTTAATCTTCGTGCTAGGACCTTGTGTAAGCGTTCTTAGCCACTCTAGTTTGGTTTTTATATGTTTAAAGACCAAAAGTCAAAGTAGTCGTAATAACGCTTTGACTTTCGGTTTAGACCTAAACGGTCCAGCCATTATTCGAATTGAAAGTGGCTATGTGTTGGTAATTATGTAGGTGTTAAACCCTTAAAAGGGCACCTCCTAATTATCACATTTACATGGTCAATTGTCGGGTCAAACTGTTTAACAGAAAAGTCAAACGAGTCAGTTTTTACAAAACAAACCATAACTGATAATGTAGAGGCTATAAAATACATTTTATCACTTAAAAAACTTGGTAAATAATATAAGAACATGTTTAGGCATGTTCAACCTGACAATTCCGAGTTTAGGCTCGGTTCGCAACCGAAAGTCGCAAAAGTAGACTTTTGCTTTGACTTTCAGTTATGAGCCAAATTAGGTTAGTTTAGATATGTCTTAGGGTTCCTTTGTGACCATATTATGTGTTAGTATAACTCTCTGAAGTTATACTACATGGTCCCTTAGAAATCTGAATCATTGCATGTTTCCGTTAAATGCTTAAAATTGACCATTATGCCCTTATGTTATAAAAATGAGATTTTTGAAAATATGAGAGGACAAAAAGCTTTATTACTGATATATAAGTATGTCCTAAAAATTTGACATCCGTTTCTGGTCTAAAATAAAAGTTATGCAAGATATCGTAAAACAAAAACTTTTTATTAATTAAATTGCATTTTCAGTATAAATCATATTTAAACGCAATTTTTGGCACCAAACTTGCTACCCACTATTATGATATATTATTTAGGGATTTTTGGAAATTTTTGTCAAATTTTATACTGACCATAGCATAGAGTTCTAGCATAAATTCGGTAATTGACGATAATGCCCTTTTTGTTAATAAAATGAGTTTAACATATGATTTGCATACCAAACCTTTTCCTACTGATATCATATGTTAAATAAAATATTTTAAGTAGTAGGGACTGATCAAAACTTCAGAATTTTATAAACACCTTGTATACCGTCAATTACCGACTTTTACGCTAATTAGGCGCATAATATGGGTTAAAACCATATTTAACGCCTAAGACTTGTTACCTACTGATTTTATAAATAAATTTTATACTTTAACAGTAAGTATAAGTCTTGAACTCAGATTTCCAAATTTAACCTTAAAAGCATATGTGAAATGACCAAAATGCCCCTACGGTGCATAGTTTGGCCATAATTGATTAAACACACATATGTATGATATCTTGCTGATATAACAACATAAAATAAATATTTTTACTGAACATTTTAGACCAGAATCTTAGTTTGCTATTAAACCTCTTTTATAAAATTTAAAATGACTAAAATACCCTTTTGGGGCTTAAATTGGTTTTAAATTTGTTTTGGGCATAATGGAAGATATCCTACCGATATCACAACATATTTTAAGCATAATAAGTATTGGAACTTGTATATGACTTATCCGGTTACCCGTTATGCATATAAGCGTTCGGTACAGTTTATGTAACTAGTTTGCATGAATTGGCCGAAACGGGTCAAACCTTATCATTTTTACTTCAAAATCCAGAATGTGTTTAGTTTACCCATTATATACAAGTCTTCATACTTGTCGGGTCTAAATCACAATCCAATCCGGTCACCGCTTAATCTAGCGTTTCGTACCGTAAACCTTTCTTTAAAACTAACCGGTCTAAGTGATAACTTAAATAAGACCCGTAAGGAATCTAATAGGTTAATAAAACCTTTATTCCAGATTGAGAGCCCCAGTAGAAGTACTTGCACTTGCTGATTAGAATATACAGCTGAGTTTAATTTACATTTTTAGCTCAGGTAAATACTTTAAACTTATTTTCCCATATACGGGCTTGGGATACGGTAAATTATTACTGCTTGGTCGGGTGTAGAAACATTTTAATAAGGTATGGTGAAATTGTATAATCTCATATTAATATTGCTTGATAACAAATAACATTGGGGGTTAACGACCGTGTCCTGAATATCCTCGGCTCATTCAAAAAGCGTGAATGGCCACGACTTAAGCACGGGGTGTAGGTATACACCTGTCTGTTGCGTTTGTAAAAGATATACTCACTCGTGAGGAAACTTCTTGTGAGTTTATATTTGTGGTGTGTCGATTAATCTTGTTCGGCTTTTATACTAGCCTTAAATGATGGACAAACATGTAAATCTGATACAAGATTGTTATTAATATAATTATCCCAAGTTATAAAATGTTTGTGCCTTGTGCATTGATGCGTGTGAAGTGTTATATATTAGGTGTATATTTTAAGCCCCTTTAACACTTTTTTAGTCAAGTTTTAAATTTAAAAAACACGATATTTACTAACACTAAACACACATATGGGCAAGTGCACCCATCGTGAGCGTAGTATAGTGTTGGTAAGATACCGAGGTCGTCCAAGGACACAAGAGCTTTTAGTACCGGTTTATCCTCAACGTCTAATCAAATCAAAAAGTTAGAAAAATGTTTTAAGCTAAGAAAAATAAAAACTAACTAAAATGCTGAAAAATAAAAATAAAAGAAAAACAGATAGACAAGATGAATCACTTGGCTCTGACTCGTGTATAGTGTAACCTTTGATTATTTCCGCACTTTTGCACTTATTTAAGAGATTATCTTAGTTGTTGTAGTAGGCCCCTCTTTTGAAGGTGACGTTACCCTCAACCCAGTAGTTTGAGTCAGCAAGGATACAATCCTAAAGGGTCGGATTATTGAAAGATAATTAATTAAGTTATTAATGCAAATTATGGTAGGCCCCTCTTTTGGAGGTGACGTTACCCTCGACTAAGTAATCTGAGTCAGCAGGGATACAGTCCTAAATAGCCGGGTTATAGTATTAATAGTAGTTAACTTATGAGGGGATCAAAGAGTTTAGACCCCCGCCATCCAATACCGTTAAGTATTGAAGGAGGTCCTACTAAATTTGACCCAGGTCCATTGCAGGACCTCTAAACGCTGAACAATGGCAAGACTCTTACCAAACCGTTCCCTTAACCCCCGACCAGGTAGCCAACATACCTCCATATAGACCGTGGAGATATGAATTGTGAAAATCTTTTATTTTATATAGACAGTAAAATAATGCCAAGACACCACGGACAAACGATAAGGAAGAATCACCTTCAACATAAGAAACTAGTTTATTAAAGTCATTAATACAAAACCAAGTAAAAAGTGTGAAAATATTAGAAATAAAAAGTATTACACTAGACACTTGTCTTCACCAAGTGATGTAAGAGACTTAGGCAACATGGCCTTGATTGTCAAGAACTCTTACGGTCAATCTTGGATCCCGAGACGACTCACACACTCTATGATGGACAATGGATGATGGTGGTGGATGATGGTGTTATGGTGGTGGTGGGTGGTGGGTGAAGTGTGAGAGAGGTGGTGTGCTAAGGGATGGTTTGAGCTTGAGCCAAGCACTCCTATTTATAGGCTGAATAGAAGCTCGGGCACGGCCCCGTGTCCAGTGGGCACGGCCCCGTGTCCACATCCTTCTCTTTCTTCATTTAATGCAGCTTGTCTTATTAGTTGACCACGCCCCCGTGTCCGCTGAGCACGACCCCGTGTGCAGAAGAATCTTTGTACTATGAAGATTTGCCTGGATTATGCGAATCTTATAGTTGACCACGGCCCGTGTCCGCTCAGCACGGCCCCGTGGCGGGCAATAGAAGCTTCTACCATTTTGTCTTTTCTGCTGACACTTGGGCACGCCCCCGTGCTGGCTGAGCACGGGGCGTGTTCAGTCTCCTGTCTTCTTGTTTTGCTTGGGAAGATGCTGTCGTGGGGTCGGACATGTCACGTGTTGTTCCTTTTCCTGTATTTATGTTAGATTTTGATGTCTTTTTGCTTCTTTTGTTAATTTGAGCTCATTTAATCCTGAAAATACAAAAGGAAGACAAAAGCACACTTTTTCCAACATTAGTACTAAAAAGGGTTTGTTTTATGCCACAATTGATGTACTTTATATGTTGCATTTTGCACACATCAAATACCCCCACACTTGAATCTTTGCTTGTCCTCAAGCAAAACTCTTTAATATGTGGCTATTACACTCCAAATGGAATGGGTAGAAAAGAAGGTTTTTGGGCTTGTCATAGAGTGTCGGGATTTCCAAGATTCTTTATTTAGTTTTATTTTTATTTATTTACAATCCTATTTGTCATGATTTATTTAAAACTTTTCATAAGATAAATTACTTATTAGGGCATAACATGCCTTTGTAAAATTTTATTTATATATAAGTTCACATACCTCATGGGGATCACTCAACACTCGGCCGAAAATGTATTTTTGTGGATCACTCGAGAGCGGCATGGAACTTACTCCTACCATAAGCTTGCCAAGCAATCAATCCTCCTCCTTTTTAACTTATATACCTTTGTAAATATCAAGAGGACTTTGTGGGTGAAGGGTTAGGCTTGGGTTAAAGGTAGGTGGTTGGGTTAGTGGTTAGTGGTTAGTAGAAAAAGGATGAAAAGCGTAACAAGCGTCGGTTTTCGTAAGACTAAGGACCGGGAATTTATCGTCATGGCAAGTTCTAGAGTCGTAAGAACCAAGCGGCTATTCACACAAGAAACGAAAAATGAACATTTAGTTTAATGATATGTAATTGTTTGCTCAATAAAGGCTCAAAACTCACTTTTGTGGGAATGGGTTTTTATGTGATCAAGTATATATAATCAAATTTTAACTAAGTTTGCCATGCCTTTTCATAATTTTCTTATGTTGGTTCTTTTTATCACGATGCTATCGGTTGTAAATTTGTAAAAATATAACATTTTTAAGAACTTGAATTTCCCGAGTTAAACCTAGACAAGTAAAAAAAATGAAAATTTTTGAAAAAAATTGGGGTGATTAGCGGTTCCAATAGAGTTTTGTGTAAGGCTTGTATTTAGGACTTGCAAGATTCAAGGTTTTAGCATCCCCCCACACTTAAATTACACATTGTCCTCAATGTGTCCCAAAAATAAGTTTTTAGGTTGATTGAATGTGTAAAAATGTGTAAAAAGCAAAAATTTTGTGTTATTGGGCGCTGAACACGGCCCCGTGTTCAAGTGCCAGTAACAAAATTAAATCAAGAGAAACAGAAGCCTGGACACGGGGGCGTGTTGGGTGAACACGACCCGTGTCCAGTTACCTGAACTGGGTCTTTTTCTGCAGATTGTGCAGCACGGGGCCGTGTTGGGCGTACACGGCCCGTGCCGAGCTTACTGTAAACGAAGAATTTTGTCGGACGGTCTTGTTTTCCTGCATGGGGTGCTGGTTCAAGTTTCCCTTGTATCTTTTGCCATCTCAAGTGTGTTTTATTCATTTCAACACCATCCAAACACCAAATTAACTAAAACCATCATTCATTGAATCTTAGAGAATTACATAATAGTCCTAAAAAATGAAAAATAAAGTAGAAAATAAAAGTTAAAAGTCCTAATATTAGATAGTTAGGTCATAGAAACACAAGAAATCTTAATCCAAGAAGTTCTAGCCTACTATTTATTCTACTAGCAAAATTTCCGAAAAGATAGATCTCTCGGTTAAAAGTGGCTTGACAAACTTCTTTCTCCGGGTATGGGTTCCTCACACGTCGGCGAGCCACTCTTCGATCTCCCTAGGGAGAAGAAAAGCGGGCTCATGAGCATTGGGTTGAGGAGGTGCAACTTCCACCGGGATTTCTTGGAGTTCTTCAAGAGGAGGTTCCGCCGGAATGTCGTCCCAACCGGTAGGATTTTGGATTCCAAGTGCCAGGTTCCAATCCTCTTGAGGGAGGATTGGTTCCATGGGAGGTGTTACAAGAATGTTTAACCTCTGGTGCAAGAGGTTTATTTCTTGAAAACTGTTTTCCAACCCCACCGAGAGATAATTTATACGGTCTATGAGGATCTCCTCCACCGAAGTCATCTCGTCTAGGGCTTCACGTAGCGCCATTACATATCTTACGAGAGTTGCTTCAATCGATGGCCTCCTTTCCCGCCGACTGTTCCTTGAGTGCGCAGAAGAGGTTCCACTGTTTTGGCTAGACATTCTATGAAAACATACCAAAAATAGTTTGTTTTAATGAAACAGTACCATGGACACGGCCCCGTGCTCAATGAGCACGGCCCCGTGTTTAACTTTCTGCAGATTTTTAGAACAAGGAATCTTGGGGTTTCAAATTATTTTCTTAATTTATGAAGCTTTTCTGAGCAGAAATAACTTAAAACAATGTTGTGCAACTTATTTTTAACAAGATTCCTTGAACAAAAATTCAATAAACATCACAATAAAGCTTGAAATCAAGCTTTAATGGAGTTGTTGGTGTAAGAAAGATGAAGAAGAAGGTAATGGATAAAAGAGGAAAGGACAAGATGTTTGTTAGAACCTTCTTTTAGAACATACCTAGGATGGAATGTTAGAAAATCCTTTCAAATCTCTGTCCCTGGATGGTCCAAATGTGCAGGATTCTTGGCTGCATTTATAGAAAATGACAGCATGCTGGACACGGCCCCGTTTCGGCTGGACACGGCCCCGTGTGCAGGCAAGATCCTGATACGTTTTGTCCGTATTCTGACAAAAGTCAGAAGGGAATCTTTCGGTGGACACGGGGGCGTGTTGACCTGGGCACCGCCCCGTGTCGGAAGGCTGTTTTATGAAGTGTGTCTATTTTTAAGGAATTTTTCCGGATCGGGTGGTTCCTTATTGGATGGAACAACCCCAAAGTGCCTAAGATACCTTAATTGTTCTAGTTTAAGACGAGAACGCAAGAGGTTGTCGGTGATGGTGATTCCTATGCTATATGTAGGTGGACAAGTCCAACCCTTTTCCAGGCTCTCGTTAAAGAAGGTTTATGTCGAATCGCTCAGGTCTATGTATGCATCAAACGAAGTTGATGGGGAGTCCTTCATGGCACAATCGACACAGGGACGACTATCGCTCAAGTCCTCGCTAGAGTTAGAAGTATCATCGGAAACAACGAAGTTGTTTGAATGCGGTTCCAACCCTTCTTCTTGGCTATCGTCTCGGAAAAGATCATTGAAATCTTTCCTAAGTTCTTTTAACCAATCAATAATTAGATCTTCTAGTTGAAATAATTCATCGAGAAGCATTTCTCCTAGAAAATCCGGTTGGGAGCATTCGAGGGAGAGATAGGGATTATTTTTACTTTCGCCCCTCTTAAGGATACTAGGAAACGATGGGTCTATATAGTGGGGTTTATAATTTAGAAAATAACATTCTAATTCCTTATGGTTACCACCACATAATTGACACCACATAGTACCACGAAAGTAAAAAGTATCAGTATCACTCATGTTTGTGTCAGAAATTACCAACCGTCGGGATCTTACGGTTCTGTTTTCAGTAACTGAAACTTGGGCACGGGGGCGTGTTGAGTGGGCACGGCCCCGTGTTTATCTACTGTCTGACTTAAAACAGGATTGTCAGTTCCAATGATTGGGCATGGGGCGTGTTCAGCGGGCACGGCCCGTGGTGAGTTCTGCAGAAGCTGAAAAATTAAGAAAAATCCTAAAAAAATTGAAAAATAGGAAAAAAGATTAGGCCGTTGATTCCTAACTTTCTTAAAATCCTTGTGTCCCCAACAACGGCGCCAAAAACTTGATGCGTGTGAAGTGTTACATATATTAGGTGTATATTTTAAACCCCTTTAACACTTTTTTAGTCAAGTTTTAAATTTATAAAACACGATATTTACTAACACTAAACACACATATGGGCAAGTGCACCCATCGTGAGCGTAGTATAGTGTTGGTAAGATACCGAGGTCGTCCAAGGACACAAGAGCTTTTAGTACCGGTTTATCCTCAACGTCTAATCAAATCAAAAAGTTAGAAAAATGTTTTAAGCTAAGAAAAATAAAAACTAACTAAAATGCTGAAAAATAAAAATAAAAGAAAAACAGATTGATAAGATGAATCACTTGGCTCCGACTCGTGTATAGTGTAACCTTTGATTATTTCCGCACTTTTGCACTTATTTAAGAGATTATCTTAGTTATTGTAGTAGGCCCCTCTTTTGAAGGTGACGTTACCCTCAACCCAGTAGTTTGAGTCAGCAAGGATACAATCCTAAAGGGTCGGATTATTGAAAGATAATTAATTAAGTTATTAATGCAAATTATGGTAGGCCCCTCTTTTGGAGGTGACGTTACCCTCGACTAAGTAGTCTGAGTCAGCAGGGATACAGTCCTAAATAGCCGGGTTATAGTATTAATAGTAGTTAACTTATGAGGGGATCAAAGAGTTTGGACCCCCGCCATCCAATACCGTTAAGTATTGAAGGAGGTCCTACTAAATTTGACCCAGGTCCATTGCAGGACCTCTAAACGCTGAACAATGGCAAGACTCTTACCAAACCGTTCCCTTAACCCCCGACCAGGTAGCCAACATACCTCCATATAGACCGTGGAGATATGAATGGTGAAAAACTTTTATTTTATATAGACAGTAAAATAATGCCAAGACACCACGGACAAACGATAAGGAAGAATCACCTTCAACATAAGAAACTAGTTATTAAAGTCATTAATACAAAACCAAGTAAAAAGTGCGAAAAGATTAGAAATAAAAAGTATTACACTAGACACTTGTCTTCACCAAGTGATGTAAGAGACTTAGGCAAACATGGCCTTGATTGTCAAGAACTCTTATGATCAATCTTGGATCCCGAGACGACTCACACACTCTATGATGGACAATGGATGATGGTGTTATGGTGGTGGTGGGTGAAGTGTGAGAGAGGTGGTGTGCCAAGGGATGGTTTGAGCTTGAGCCAAGCACTCCTATTTATAGGCTGAACAGAAGCTCGGGCACGGCCCCGTGTCCAGTGGCCATGGCCCCGTGTCCACATCCTTCTCTTTCTTCATTTAATGCAGCTTGTCTTATTAGTTGACCATGCCCCCGTGTCCGCTGAGCACGACCCCGTCTGCAGAAGAATCTTTGTACTATGAAGAATTGCCTGGATTGTGCGAATCTTATAGTTGACCACGGCCCGTGTCCGCTCAGCCCGGCCCCGTGGTGGGCAATAGAAGCTTCTACCACTTTGTCTTTTCTGCAGACACTTGGGCACGCCCCCGTGCTGGCAGAGCACGGGGCGTGTTCAGTCTCCTGTCTTCTTGTTTTGCTTGGGAAGATGCTGTCGTGGGGTCGGGCATGTCACGTCTTGTTCCTTTTCCTGTATTTATGTTAGATTTTGATGTCTTTTTGCTTCTTTTGTTAATTTGAGCTCATTTAATCCTGAAAATACAAAAGGAAGACAAAAGCACACTTTTTCCAACATTAGTACTAAAAAAGGGTTAGTTTTATGCCACAATTGATGTAATTTATATGTTACATTTTGCACACATCATGCATTTAAACCAATTTTCATAAATGTTTTCAAAAGAGTCGGTTAACTGTATTTAGCAGTGTAAACTGACGTATTTTTCCAAAAAGACTAAGTGACAGGTGCCGTACGTAATTGGCTGGGAGCTCGGGGCGTTAATAAGGAATCTTGCAAGTTCTAAGCGTCTAAAGTCTGTTGAACAATATTTATATTTATGTTTTAAGATCCGCCTGCGGATCCATTATCGACCGTTTGTATAATATTTTATTATACTTTTCAAATTCGGTTTGTATTATTACTTTTAGTCTTCCGCTGTGCGTTAAACTGTTTACATTTGACTATGACGATATCAACTACGTCACGATACTCCCCGCCGGGCCCACCGGTAATACGTGGAAATATCGGGGTGTGACAGTTTATGACCATGACATTAGTTTACTTGCAAGCTCCTTTTATAAGTTGTAAATTTACCAAAATGCCCTTATGAGGCATAGTTTGATTTTAAAACCTTAACGGGCATACAAGTTAATATCCTATTGATATTATAATTTGATTAAAGTGTATTGGCATATGGAACTTGTTCATGACTCATCCAGTTACCCGTCATCGCTTATACGCGTACGGTTAGATTTACGTAACTAGTTTACATAAGTTTACCTAGAAGGGTTTAACCTTACCGTTTTGATCTCAAAATCTAGAATGTACAATGTTTACCCATATTGTAGAAGTCCTAGTACTTGTTGGGTTTAAACCACATTCTATTCAGTATACGCTTAATCTAGCAAACCTATTCTTAAGAATCGGGTCATGTCTAAAGGAACTACCTTTGGCCTGTATACATTCTAAAAGATAATAAATCTGTTCATTCCAGACTATAGTACTCCCAGATAATCGGACTTGGGTCAATAATACTTAGACTTGCGGTTTTTGCCAAATATAGTCTTGTTGATTGGAAGCTAGCAAAAAGGTAAATACTCTTGACTTATTTTAGTGTAAACTTGGGAATGGCAAATATGCCTCTTGGGACGGTTAATACATAAGTAAGTCGCCTATGATTGCGCAAAAATGTAAGAATACGGTTTAATCCGTTTACTTGATAATTATCATAATTGGGGGTTAATGATACCATGTCCGGACAACCCACTGGGTTAATCAAGTATATAATCTCGTAACAAGAATAAATTCTGAGATATGTTTAAAAGATCACTTACGGGTTTTCTATATGTATAAAACTCTTTTCGAAAAACTATTTTCCAAATAGTCAGTTAATTGTATTTACCAGCTTTGGCTGATGTATTTTCAAAAGATTGAACAGCAGGTACCGAACCTTATGATAGGCTGGGAATACGGGTCGACTAGAATGAAGGCTAAGGAATTTGCACATCCTGATGCTTAAGGCCTATGATGTCTAAAGCTCTGTTTATTTGGATCCTGCATGTGGGCTTGTATCGAACACTTGTAATACTTTTATACATTCAAGCTTTATTTTATTAATTTTAATCCAATACTTCCGCTGCATATTATTAAATTATGATAACTGTTATCCGACAATCACGACTGTACCCATCCGGGCCCATCGGAGATCGGGGTGTGACAATCCATCAGTTTAGATGATTCAAATTGTAGCCATAATATACCAAACTTTCAAACACAACAGGTTAAAACACACTTAACTAAAAACCACAATTTTAGTTTTCAAAATAAGTAGTTTTTACTTTCTATTCAGACTTAATCCAGAATCCCTTTCAACCGAAGGCTGCTGAAAAGTCTTCCGTAACATCACCAACTTCCTTGCAACAGATCACAAAACAACTAATGAATATTCATTCAACCTGTTATTATATTTCCAGAAATAAAAAGTATAGTTATGATTTGCAGAAAGTAACAAAAATTACCTTTCCATTTCCTTACACTTTACATGCTGTATAACAGCCATCACATACTCAAGAGCTGTCATTTTTTAGCATTACCATGATTCCCCTTTAAATACCAATAGCCCTTATCTCATTTCTAAGATCATTCCACAGTAAACATAAATAATAATTTGAATTAATGACTGACCATGTAAGCCACCACTTACTCCAAGGCTTGAATCTTGCCTTTCATACAGTTAGTTTCGTTTGAAGTTCGGCCAACGAACTCAAGACTTTCACACCAAATAAAAAATCCAGCAAGATCTACCTAAAGAACATTTAAACTTCTATTGTTTTTAGCATACAAACATACAGTTTGTGATAAAAAGAAAAAATCAAAGAATATACATACTCAATAAACTACGGTACAAAACTCAGGAACATTTATATTACAAACCTACAAAGCATAGAATCAGGAATTCACACATATACATCTATTTTTAAACACAAACAGACATTACCTTTTCATCAATGAAGTTGAGATCCATTTTATAACCTTGATTCCATTTTGAAGTTCGGCCAACGAACTCAAGACTTCCACACCAAATAACAAATCCAACAAGATCTACCTGAAGAACATTTACCATACAAACCTATAGTTTGTGATAAAAAGAAAAAATAAAAAAATATACATACTCAATAAACTACCGTAGAAAACTTAGGAACATCTATTTTTAAACATAAACAGACATCAACTTTTAATCAATGAAGTTGAGATCCATTTTATAATCTTGATTCCATTTTCGGAACATCCTCACTCTCATGTGCCACAAATCTTTCCCAGGAACATTTATATTACAAACCTACAAAGCATAGAATCAGGAAGTCACATGTATACATCTATTTTTAAACACAAACATACATTACCTTTTCATCAATGAAGTTGAAATCCATTTTATAACCTTGATTCCATTTTCGGAACATCCTCGCTCTCATGTGCCACAAATCTTTCCCAGGATTCAAATCATTAACTGAACTAAAATTGTTAATTTCAACTGACGCTGACTTCTAATTCGGAAATCGGAATGAATTCAAATTTCAAAATACAAAAGTAGAGAACAGGAGAGTGGAAATATGAAGAGTGAAATGAGGAAAAAAAACCTTTATATAGGCCGATGATTGATAGAAGTGAGTGAGTGACATGCATTAATTGCATTACGTATTCCTAGGCATTTTGAATTTGAAATTACCGGTAACTAAACATCTGCTGAGGTATAGCATGATATGAACCTTCAACTGTTGCTGCTTTTAAACTATGGAGGGATATGAGCAGAGGTTTTGGGAGGCAGACGTTTATATAGATTTTAAAATGATTTTATATATTAGGCTTTATGATGCAGTAATGACATAAGAAAAACATTGTTGGACAGCCTCTCTGGCTGACAGCTTTTCTTATATCATTGGGATTTCTCCTTTTATAGAAAGTATAGATCACATTGCATTTTAAGATACATAATAATAAAATACTTAATTTTTTCATTTTTGTTTTAAAACTCATGTAAATGAAGAGGCTAGACAATGATCATTGTGTTTAATTCATTACGTTTTTTAATTGTGTCTTTTAACATAATGATAAAACTTAGTTTTGTTTGTATTTTAGTGCATTACGTTTTATACAACAATGATAAAACTCAGTTTTATTGTGTTTTAGTCCATTTTGTTTTATAACACAACACAAATTTTTATTTCCGTTTTAGTCCATTGCGTCTTAGAAAACACGCATTTTATTGTGTTTTTAGTTCATTGCGTTTTAGGTAAAACACATAAAAATGTGTTTTTAGTCAATTGTGTTTTATAATAAACACATTCTTTTGTGTTTTCTGGTCATTTCGTTTTAAAAATAAGACATTTTTATTTTTGTTTTTGGCCATTGCGTTTAAAAAAAACAATTATCTGTGTTTTTAGTCCATTTCGTCTTTAAAAAAAAGACATTCTTTTTTTTTCAGCCATTGTGTTTTAGAAATAACACATTTCTTTTGTATTTTTTCGTCTATTTAGTTTTAAAAACAATGCATTTGTTTGTATTTTTTTTGTCAATTGCGTTTTAGAAAAAAAAATATTTTTTTATGCTTTTTGTCCATTGCGTTTTATGCATCTAGGTTTTCGATTTTTTTTTTTTCAAAAATATAGCAATAGTATACTCGTTTTAAAGATAAAAAATTTTCATTTTTTTGGTGCAATTTTTATAAAAAATAATGTTGCATGAAAGACTTATTAACGTTTTAAAAACAGGAGGGGGGTTTGGAGGAGAGAAAAACTATTGCTTTGCATTGACTAGAATACCTATACATAAACTCACGTGCCCCCCTTTTTATCAATTATACCCATTTAATTCAATCCCTTGATTAATTAATTGATGATCAAGATTACTTGCTAGCCTTCTTAGCCAAAATAGAATTTCTAGTATATCCTGACTCTAGTTGTGTAAATGTATTTAATTTTGGCAACCAATGTGGAAGAATAGTGTCGGTCAGCTGTCTGAGACTTTCTTTTGGCTCAGTCAAATTACGATTTTGCTCCGTTTAAATTTATTGTTTTGCCATTGGTTTTGTTTTATTTTTCTCCTAGCCAAATTATGATTTTGCCCTCAGTAAAAACATTACAGTTTTGCCATCGTTTTTTTTCCAGTCAAATTATGATTTTGCCCCAAGTGTAAAATTATAGTCATCCCATCGTTTAAATATTTTTTTTAACAAAACTATGGTAGTATTTTGTTTTAATTGATTGACTCGATATATTTTTTTTGAGATCGTGTTATGATTAGTATGCACAAGTAACCAAAACACAGACATACATGTTATGAGATGGAAAATTCGGCTTAGTGCTTCGCAACGCGGACGAGGCAAAAACTATTGGGAAACTTAAATCAAAAGGTAAAGGAAGTCTGCAACTCGGAACTTATATTATTAATATATTAACTAGCATTTTGACCCGCCGCGCGTTGCGGCAACGTCAAAAATTAAAGTAACTCGATTTTATATCGTTAAATATTTAATCCGACTCGTTTCCGAACAAAATTTACATCTAAACATGGACCAACCGAAAATGCACATAAAATAAGCACGAAAACCTATTGTATATGACCTCACTCATTACCAAGAAAAATTTACGTCAAAATGTAAACAAAGTTGGATTTATACCAAAACGTACTTAAAATAAGCACACAAAAAAAGTTTTTTTTTATTTAAGTTAAATAATGCTATAGTGTGTTGCAACAGCGTTGAAATGTAAAGTAACTCGAATTTATACCGGCTAGGGCAAACTTATTATATTTGACCCGATTCGTTTTCGAACAAAGTTTATGTCAAGACGTAGACCAACCGAAAACGTACTTAAGGATAAGCACTAAAATATATTATATTTTACCCACATACATAAAAATATGCAAGTGAAGCTCGAGGGTTAAAATGACATTTTACAAAGTTTTTAGAAAACTAAGGAGGTGTAAGTGCAAATGCTGAAGGTTAAGGGGTTGAAGTACACAAAAAGAAAAAAATTAAAAAAACAAATAAAAAAACATTGTAGATAAAAATAAACAAATCGCCACGGGACATTCTATGTGACTATAAAAACTATGTCGAAACGTGTTTTATATTAATCGAATGAACATCGGTGATGGTTCTAAAAGAACCGATACCACTACCATGTTGTTCCATTAGAATCGACATAACATTGATATTGCAATATTCCAAATTTTAAATATGAATGTAGATAAATTTAACTTTATAATACAACATATTCTAGCGTAACAAAAAACTATAAAGCCTTACCAGTTTAATTTTAGCTTGAGGTAACATCACAAAATAAAAAAAATTCAAAGAAACAAAGAAAACAAAAAGAAAGTATTTCTAAAACAAAACTCCAAAACATTGCGCCAGATCATATAAATCTTTCAAGAAAGCCAAAGCATAAAACTCAAGTAATTCATAGTTTAACAAATATAAAAGCTAAATAAAATATCCTCCAAAACATAGCCAAATCGTACAAGTTCAAAGAAGGCCTGAAAAGGTATAAAATGATTTAAAAAAGTATAAGTTCAAAGAAGGCTAGAAAAGGTATAAAACGATTTAGAAAAAAAAAAGGAAAACTAAACAACCAGCCTTAAAGCCAGATCATCTAAGTTCAAAGAAGGCTTTAAAAGGTATAAAACGATTAAAAAAACTAACACTAAACAAACACCCTTTAAAATATTAACTAAATCAACTTTTAACTAAAAAAATAGAGTAAATTACAAAAATCGGTCATTTATATATGTCACTTGTTGCAAACTGTGTTCTTTGTCTTCAATAATTATAGAAAACGTACTCGATGTTTGCAAACCCTTACAAGTTATGTCCTTTAACCCTAACTCAGTTAATTTTTGTGGTTAAATCTGAACAAATGGACCTCACATGAGAGTAAAGTGACCAAAATACCCTCATGTGGGGTCAATTTGGTCAGATTTAACCACAAAAAATTATCTGAGTTAGTGCTAAAAGACATAACTTTCAATAGTTTGCAAACATTGAGTACGTTTTCTGTAATTATTGAAGGCAAAACACACGTAAAAAATGACCACCTTATCGACATAATTTTAAAATAGTGTTAGAAAAGGCAAAACACTCGTAAAAAATGACGCGGCGTGCCAGGAAAACACCTAATTTATTAATAAATGAACGTAAAATAACTTACATTAAACGAACGACTTACAATAATTCAGTAAACGTTTAGTTCGTTTATAGCCTACTCGGGGATCAATAATTGGTACTTTCATAGCCTTTATAACGAAATTTCCATGCCCTCAACCACCAATCCAACCCCACTTACATAGATGATCACTTTGACTTTCAGTCTCTACTATTTCCTCACATCTTCCGCAAATTCCGCACCACCGGCGCCCTGAATTACACCGGCAACACCAGCTAGCGCTTCCATGGTCAGTTTCACACTTCCACCCTTAGGTTTTGTTATTATAATTCACGCTTTTAATTGTTCATCTATGTTTGATTGTGAGAGTCATCGTTTTTAGCTATTTTGCCCCTTAATTTGGATAATTGTGAAGATCTATGAAAGACATGCCATTGCCAGGATCTATTTGTTTAGCAGTTGCTTATAGGAGAGTATTATACTAATACCCGATTATTTTCATCAAATCTGGATGTTTTATTATATACTAGTTGTTAACACCTTTTTTGGTATTGACTATAAATAAACCTGCTATATGTTATGGAAAATTAACGGAATACAGTACATGCATATTCAGCCCTTGAAAAAAATAGACAAAGACAAAAAGAGCCAATCAGATGACAACAAACTGGATCCATATGCTTATTTACACGTGTCTCAATTTGACTGGTTATTATGTGGACCCCATTGTATGAGCCCTAGTCATCTTAGCCGGCGGATCCTCTCTTGATTGGTTTTATTTGGGCTTGTCTGTTTTATTATTAACGGCTGAATATGCATGTCTATTCAGTAATTTCAGTTAACTTTGAAGGTCAACTTGTCTATTCTAGCAATTTTCCCTATTTGTTTGTGTCCGTCCAAAATCTACTCTTTCTGTCACTTGGTATGTTAATTGTTCATAAGTAGTAGCTAATCATCATCATCATCATCATCATCACAATGTTATGATGTTTTCATGAGCTTCCGCGGGGAGGACACTCGTATGACTTTCACCAGCCATTTATATGACGCCTTAATTCAAAACGGTATCATGACCTACAAAGATGACAAGACACTTGAGCTTGGAAAGCCGATTGCTCCCGAGCTCCTACAGGGAATAGAAAAATCAAAAATTGCCGTTGTAATTTTATCTAGACAATACGCAACGTCAAAATGGTGTTTGCAGGAAATTGCAAAGATTGTTGATTGCATGAAACTAGGAAAGCTGATTGTTATTCCTATATTTTACCATGTAACTCCTTCTGACGTGCGCCAACAAAGTGACTGTTTTAAACAAGCATTTTCCAATCATGATGCCAATACCGAAATTGCACCAGGAAAAGTGAATATATGGAGGGCTGCTTTCAAAGAAGTGGGAGCTCTCTCCGGATCATATGTGACAAAAGACAAGTAGGGTTTTCTTTAACATTACTGTTTTCAAGTTATTTTGCCATTGTTGGTTTCAGGTCCCTCACTCACACAAAACACACACTCACGTATGTATATGTAGGTATGAAGAATGCAATAAAGGAAACTTGAGGCAGTGTGTATTTTCGAATGAAGGAAAACTGCTATATTTTATTCATGGCTAAACAAGGCTATTTATAACTTTACATGACCCTACTTAAGAATAAAAAAAGAATATAAAAGATGCTCAAAGATGCTCCCTAAAAACTTAGTAGACCATGACTCCTTCTACCAAACCAAACGTGCATAAAATAAAACCCAACGGTCATCTCCAGTTCTCCACATACTTGGTCAAACCAAGTAACCAATTCTCAACTTATTAAAACTATTAAATAAAACACAATATCATAATTGCCATGTGCTTTTTAGTCTTCAAGTTCATGCAACATGTACGTGGAGTCTTGAACCAACACTATTATTCCATGCACTTCGAACAAACAACAAACGAACTGTGACCCGCAAATTAGACCCGTGACCCGATGTCTCGTAAACGAACCCGATTAACCTAACATTCACCCCCTAAATCGGTGTTTGTTTACATCTTCACCGCAGCACCGAATCACCTCGGTTTCAAACCATCACGACTTTTTACTGGACTCCCCGACCACCACCGGTCACGCCCAAAGTCAACTCGGTTCAACCCGAATCAAACCGACCACGCTTGTAACATGTCACATGGCATCACGTTGGAAACACTCACTAACATCACGACTTTTCACGGATCAACGACCTTACCCCGGTCACATCCAAAGCCACCCGATTTGAACTCCGCCATATGTTACACCGTTTTTTTTTTCTTTCTTTACCTTTTTCCGATCACTCTTGTTCAAGGGGCCTTTCCACCGACCAAGAAAACAAACCACCCGTTTTTAACATTTTCTCACATTGCCAAACGAAGCGAATCCAAAGCCCACCTGCTTTGACGGATTTTTCTGCCCGTTTTTCACGCACTACGCCGGTCTCCTCTTATCACGAAACAAGTTGATCAAGGCTTCTGCAAAACATTCTTTTTTCTTTCAAAATAGCCTCCTGCAAACAACTTACTGTTGTTTTTCACGCAGAAACCATTGCTCTTGAACAACCCATTTTCCTCTGTTTTGATCACGACTAACAGCCACGAAAAATCTCGATGTTCATCACCGGTCACCCCCTGTCGTCGCACCCGACAACGGCCGAACCGAAAACACCACTCGATCTCCGTCTTCCGCTGTATAACAGTCCCGAACCCTTCTTTTACGCCTGCCCTCCACCGACCGACACACCCACCGGCGGTGGAGGCTTCCACTGATCTTCTCGAGCCCTAGGCTCGGATACCAAATGATGGTTTCAGGTCCCTCACTCACACAAAACACACACTCACGTATGTATATGTAGGTATGAAGAATGCAATAAAGGAAACTTGAGGCACTGTGTATTTTCGAATGAAGGAAAACTGCTATATTTTATTCATGGCTAAACAAGGTTATTTATAACTTTACATGACCCTACTTAAGAATAAAAAAAGAATATAAAAGATGCTCAAAGATGCTCCTAAAAACTTGGTAAACCATGACTACTTCTACCAAACCAAACGTGCATAAAATAAAACCCAACGGTCATCTCCAGTTCTCCACATACTTGGTCAAACCAAGTAACCAATTCTCAACTTATTAAAACTATTAAATAAAACACAATATCATAATTGCCATGTGCTTTTTAGTCTTCAAGTTCATGCAACATGTACGTGGAGTCTTGAACCAACACTATTATTCCATGCACTTCGAACAAACAACAAACGAACTGTGACCCGCATACTAGACCCGTGACCCGATGTCTCGTAAACGAACTCGATTAACCCAACATACCCCCCCTAAATCGGTGTTTGTTTACGTCTTCACCGCTGCACCGAATCACCTCGGTTTCAAACCATCACGACTTTTTACTGGACTCCCCGACCACCACCGGTCACGCCCAAAGTCAACTTGGTTCAACCCGAATCAAACCGACCACGCTTGTAACATGTCACATGGCATCACGTTGGAAACATTCACTAACATCATGACTTTTCACGGATCAACGACCTTACCCCGGTCACATCCAAAGCCACCCGATTTGAACTCCAACGCCATATGTTACACCGTTTTTTTTCTTTCTTTACCTTTTTCCGATCACTCTTGTTCAAGGGGCCTTTCCACCACCAAGAAAACAAACCACCCGTTTTTAACATTTTCTCACATTGCCAAACGAAGCGAATCCAAACCCCACCTGCTTTGACCGATTTTTTCTGCCCGTTTTTCACGCACTACGCCGGTCTCCTCTTATCACGAAACAAGTTGATCAAGGCTTCTGCAAAACATTCTTTTTTCTTTCAAAATAGCCTCCTGCAAACAACTTACTGTTGTTTTTCACGCAGAAACCATTGCTCTTGAACAACCCATTTTCCTCTGTTTTGATCACGACTAACAGCCACGAAAAATCCTGATGTTCATCACCGGTCACCCCCTGTCGTCGCACCCGACAACGGCCGAACCGAAAACACCTCTCGATCTCCGTCTTCCGCTGTATAACAGTCCCGAACCCTTCTTTTACGCCTGCCCTCCACCGACCGACACACCCACCGGCGGTGGAGGCTTCCACTGATCTTCTCGAGCCCTAGGCTCTGATACCAAATGTTGGTTTCAGGTCCCTCACTCACACAAAACACACACTCACGTATGTATATGTAGGTATGAAGAATGCAATAAAGGAAACTTGAGGCACTGTGTATTTTCGAATGAAGGAAAACTGCTATATTTTATTCATGGCTAAACAAGGCTATTTATAACTTTACATGACCCTACTTAAGAATAAAAAAAGAATATAAAAGATGCTCAAAGATGCTCCCTAAAAACTTGGTAAACCATGACTCCTTCTACCAAACCAAACGTGCATAAAATAAAACCCAACGGTCATCTCCAGTTTTCCACATACTTGGTAAAACCAAGTAACCAATTCTCAACTTATTAAAACTATTAAATAAAACACAATATCATAATTGCCATGTGCTTTTTAGTCTTCAAGTTCATGCAACATGTACGTGGAGTCTTGAACCAACACTATTATTCCATGCACTTCGAACAAACAACAAACGAACTGTGACCCGCATACTAGACCCGTGACCCGATGTCTCGTAAACTAACCCGATTAACCCAACATTCACCCCCTAAATCGGTGTTTGTTTACGTCTTCACCGCTGCACCGAATCACCTCGGTTTCAAACCATCACGACTTTTTACTGGACTCCCCGACCACCACCGGTCACGCCCAAAGTCAACTTGGTTCAACCCGAATCAAACCGACCACGCTTGTAACATGTCACATGGCATCACGTTGGAAACATTCACTAACATCACGACTTTTCACGGATCAACGACCTTACCCCGGTCACATCCAAAGCCACCCGATTTGAACTCCAACGCCATATGTTACACCGTTTTTTTTTTCTTTCTTTACCTTTTTCCGATCACTCTTGTTCAAGGGGCCTTTCCACCGACCAAGAAAACAAACCACCCGTTTTTAACATTTTCTCACATTGCCAAACGAAGCGAATCCAAACCCCACCTGCTTTGACCGATTTTTTCTGCCCGTTTTTCACGCACTACGCCGGTCTCCTCTTATCAGGAAACAAGTTGATCAAGGCTTCTGCAAAACATTCCTTTTTCTTTCAAAATAGCCTCCTGCAAACAACTTACTGTTGTTTTTCACGCAGAAACCATTGCTCTTGAACAACCCATTTTCCTCTGTTTTGATCACGACTAACAGCCACGAAAAATCCCGATGTTCATCACCGGTCACCCCCTATCGTCGCACCCGACAACGGCCGAACCGAAAACACCTCTCGATCTCCGTCTTCCGCTGTATAACAGTCCCGAACCCTTCTTTTACGCCTGCCCTCCACCGACCGACACACCCACCGGCGGTGGAGGCTTCCACTGATCTTCTCGAGCCCTAGGCTCTGATACCAAATGTTGGTTTCAGGTCCCTCACTCACACAAAACACACACTCACGTATGTATATGTAGGTATGAAGAATGCAATAAAGGAAACTTGAGGCACTGTGTATTTTCGAATGAAGGAAAACTGCTATATTTTATTCATGGCTAAACAAGGCTATTTATAACTTTACATGACCCTACTTAAGAATAAAAAAAATATAAAAGATGCTCAAAGATGCTCCCTAAAAACTTGGTAAACCATGACTCCTTCTACCAAACCAAACGTGCATAAAATAAAACCCAACGGTCATCTCCAGTTTTCCACATACTTGGTCAAACCAAGTAACCAATTCTCAACTTATTAAAACTATTAAATAAAACACAATATCATAATTGCCATGTGCTTTTTAGTCTTCAAGTTCATGCAACATGTACGTGGAGTCTTGAACCCCCACTATTATTCCATGCACTTCGAACAAACAACAAACGAACTGTGACCCGCATACTAGACCCGTGACCCGATGTCTCGTAAACGAACCCGATTAACCCAACATTCACCACCTAAATCGGTGTTTGTTTACGTCTTCACCGCTGCACCGAATCACCTCGGTTTCAAACCATCACGACTTTTTACTGGACTCCCCGACCACCACCGGTCACGCCCAAAGTCAACTTGGTTCAACCCGAATCAACCCGACCACGCTTGTAACATGTCACATGGCATCACGTTGGAAACATTCACTAACATCACGACTTTTCACGGATCAACGACCTTACCCCGGTCACATCCAAAGCCACCCGATTTGAACTCCAACGCCATATGTTACACCGTTTTTTTTTTCTTTCTTTACCTTTTTCCGATCACTCTTGTTCAAGGGGCCTTTCCACCGACCAAGAAAACAAACCACCCGTTTTTAACATTTTCTCACATTGCCAAACGAAGCGAATCCAAACCCCACCTGCTTTGACCGATTTTTTCTGCCCGTTTTTCACGCACTACGCCGGTCTCCTCTTATCACGAAACAAGTTGATCAAGGCTTCTGCAAAACATTCTTTTTTCTTTCAAAATAGCCTCCTGCAAACAACTTACTGTTGTTTTTCACCCAGAAACCATTGCTCTTGAACAACCCATTTTCCTCTGTTTTGATCACGACTAACAGCCACGAAAAATCCCGATGTTCATCACCGGTCACCCCCTGTCGTCGCACCCGACAACGGCCGAACCGAAAACACCTCTCGATCTCCGTCTTCCGCTGTATAACAGTCCCGAACCCTTCTTTTACGCCTGCCCTCCACCGACCGACACACCCACCGGCGGTGGAGGCTTCCACTGATCTTCTCGAGCCCTAGGCTCTGATACCAAATGTTGGTTTCAGGTCCCTCACTCACACAAAACACACACTCACGTATGTATATGTAGGTATGAAGAATGCAATAAAGGAAACTTGAGGCACTGTGTATTTTCGAATGAAGAAAAACTGCTATATTTTATTCATGGCTAAACAAGGCTATTTATAACTTTACATGACCCTACTTAAGAATAAAAAAAGAATATAAAAGATGCTCAAAGATGCTCCCTAAAAACTTGGTAAACCATGACTCCTTCTACCAAACCAAACGTGCATAAAATAAAACCCAACGGTCATCTCCAGTTTTCCACATACTTGGTCAAACCAAGTAACCAATTCTCAACTTATTAAAACTATTAAATAAAACACAATATCATAATTGCCATGTGCTGTTTAGTCTTGAAGTTCATGCAACATGTACGTGGAGTCTTGAACCAACACTATTATTCCATGCACTTCGAACAAACAACAAACGAACTGTGACCCGCATACTAGACCCGTGACCCGATGTCTCGTAAACGAACCCGATTAACCCAACATTCACCCCTTAAATCGGTGTTTGTTTACGTCTTCACCGCAGCACCGAATCACCTCGGTTTCAAACCATCACGACTTTTTACTGGACTCCCCGACCACCACCGGTCACGCCCAAAGTCAACTCGGTTCAACCCGAATCAAACCGACCACGCTTGTAACATGTCACATGGCATCACGTTGGAAACGCTCACTAACATCACGACTTTTCACGGATCAACGACCTTACCCCGGTCACATCCAAAGCCACCCGATTTGAACTCCAACGCCATATGTTACACCGTTTTTTTTTCTTTCTTTACCTTTTTCCGATCACTCTTGTTCAAGTGGCCTTTCCTCCGACCAAGAAAACAAACCACCCGTTTTTAACATTTTCTCACATTGCCAAACGAAGCGAATCCAAAGCCCACCTGCTTTGACCGATTTTTCTGCCCGTTTTTCACGCACTACGCCGGTCTCCTCTTATCACGAAACAAGTTGATCAAGGCTTCTGCAAAACATTCTTTTTTCTTTCAAAATAGCCTCCTGCAAACAACTTACTGTTGTTTTTCACGCAGAAACCATTGCTCTTGAACAACCCATTTTCCTCTGTTTTGATCACGACTAACAGCCACGAAAAATCCCGATGTTCATCACCGGTCACCCCCTGTCGTCGCACCCGACAACGGCCGAACCGAAAACACCTCTCGATCTCCGTCTTCCGCTGTATAACAGTCCCGAACCCTTCTTTTACGCCTGCCCTCCACCGACCGGCACACCCACCGGCGGTGGAGGCTTCCACTGATCTTCTCGAGCCCTAGGCTCTGATACCAAATGTTGGTTTCAGGTCCCTCACTCACACAAAACACACACTCACGTATGTATATGTAGGTATGAAGAATGCAATAAAGGAAACTTGAGGCACTGTGTATTTTCGAATGAAGGAAAACTGCTATATTTTATTCATGGCTAAACAAGGCTATTTATAACTTTACATGACCCTACTTAAGAATAAAAAAAGAATATAAAAGATTCTCAAAGATGCTCCCTAAAAACTTGGTAAACCATGACTCCTTCTACCAAACCAAACGTGCATAAAATAAAACCCAACGGTCATCTCCAGTTCTCCACATACTTGGTCAAACCAAGTAACCAATTCTCAACTTATTAAAACTATTAAATAAAACACAATATCATAATTGCCATGTGCTTTTTAGTCTTCAAGTTCATGCAACAGGTACGTGGAGTCTTGAACCAACACTATTATTCCATGCACTTCGAACAAACAACAAACGAACTGTGACCCGCATACTAGACCCGTGACCCGATGTCTCGTAAACGAACCCGATTAACCCAACATTCACCCCCTAAATCGGTGTTTGTTTACGTCTTCACCGCAGCACCGAATCACCTCTGTTTCAAACCATCACGACTTTTTACTGGACTCCCCGACGACCACCGGTTACGCCCAAAGTCAACTCGGGTCAACCCGAATCAAACCGACCACGCTTGTAACATCTCACATGGAATCACGTTGGAAACGCTCACTAACATCACGACTTTTCACGGATCAACGACCTTACCCCGGTCACATCCAAAGCCACCCGATTTGAACTCCAACGCCATATGTTACACCGTTTTTTTTTTCTTTCTTTACCTTTTTCCGATCACTCTTGTTCAAGGGGCCTTTCCACCGACCAAGAAAACAAACCACCCGTTTTTAACATTTTCTCACATTGCCAAACGAAGCGAATCCAAAGCCCACCTGCTTTGACGGATTTTTCTGCCCGTTTTTCACGCACTACGCCGGTCTCCTCTTGTCACGAAACAAGTTGATCAAGGCTTCTGCAAAACATTCTTTTTTCTTTCAAAATAGCCTCCTGCAAACAACTTACTGTTGTTTTTCACGCATAACCCATTGCTCTTGAACAACCCATTTTCCTCTGTTTTGATCACGACTAACAGCCACGAAAAATCCCGATGTTCATCACCGGTCACCCCCTGTCGTCGCACCCGACAACGGCCGAACCGAAAACACCTCTCGATCTCCGTCTTCTGCTGTATAACAGTCCCGAACCCTTCTTTTACGCCTGCCCTCCACCGACCGACACACCCACCGGCGGTGGAGGCTTCCACTGATCTTCTCGATCCCTAGGCTCTGATACCAAATGTTGGTTTCAGGTCCCTCACTCACACAAAACACACACTTACGTATGTATATGTAGGTATGAAGAATGCAATAAAGGAAACTTGAGACACTGTGTATTTTCGAATGAAGGAAAACTGCTATATTTTATTCATGGCTAAACAAGGCTATTTATAACTTTACATGACCCTACTTAAGAATAAAAAAAGAATATAAAAGATGCTCAAAGATGCTCCCTAAAAACTTGGTAAACCATGACTCCTTCTACCAAACCAAACGTGCATAAAATAAAACCCAACGGTCATCTCCAGTTCTCCACATACTTGGTCAAACCAAGTAACCAATTCTCAACTTATTAAAACTATTAAATAAAACACAATATCATAATTGCCATGTGCTTTTTAGTCTTCAAGTTCATGCAACATGTACGTGGAGTCTTGAACCAGCACTATTATTCCATGCATTTCAAACAAACAACAAACGAACTGTGACCCGCATACTAGACCCGTGACCCGATGTCTCGTAAACTAACCCGATTAACCCAACATTCACCCCCTAAATCGGTGTTTGTTTACGTCTTCACCGCTGCACCGAATCACCTCGGTTTCAAACCATCACGACTTTTTACTGGACTCCCCGACCACCACCGGTCACGCCCAAAGTCAACTTGGTTCAACCCGAATCAAACCGACCACGCTTGTAACATGTCACATGGCATCACGTTGGAAACATTCACTAACATCACGACTTTTCACGGATCAACGACCTTACCCCGGTCACATCCAAAGCCACCCGATTTGAACTCCAACGCCATATGTTACACCGTTTTTTTTTCTTTCTTTACCTTTTTCCGATCACTCTTGTTCAAGGGGCCTTTACACCGACCAAGAAAACAAACCACCCGTTTTTAACATTTTCTCACATTGCCAAACGAAGCGAATCCAAACCCCACCTGCTTTGACCGATTTTTTCTGCCCGTTTTTCACGCACTACGCTGGTCTCCTCTTATCACGAAACAAGTTGATCAAGGCTTCTGCAAAACATTCTTTTTTCTTTCAAAATAGCCTCCTGCAAACAACTTACTGTTGTTTTTCACGCAGAAACCATTGCTCTTGAACAACCCATTTTCCTCTGTTTTGATCACGACTAACAGCCACGAAAAATCCCGATGTTCATCACCGGTCACCCCCTGTCGTCGCACCCGACAATGGCCGAACCGAAAACACCTCTCGATCTCCGTCTTCCGCTGTATAACAGTCCCGAACCCTTCTTTTACGCCTGCCCTCCACCGACCGACACACCCACCGGCGGTGGAGGCTTCCGCTGATCTTCTCGAGCCCTAGGCTCTGATACCAAATGTTGGTTTCAGGTCCCTCACTCACACAAAACACACACTCACGTATGTATATGTAGGTATGAAGAATGCAATAAAGGAAACTTGAGGCACTGTGTATTTTCGAATGAAGGAAAACTGCTATATTTTATTCATGGCTAAACAAGGCTATTTATAACTTTACATGACCCTACTTAAGAATAAAAAAAGAATATAAAAGATGCTCAAAGATGCTTCCTAAAAACTTGGTAAACCATGACTCCTTCTACCAAACCAAACGTGCATAAAATAAAACCCAACGGTCATCTCCAGTTTTCCACATACTTGGTCAAACCAAGTAACCAATTCTCAACTTATTAAAACTATTAAATAAAACACAATATCATAATTGCCATGTGCTTTTTAGTCTTCAAGTTCATGCAACACGTACGTGGAGTCTTGAACCAACACTATTATTCCATGCACTTCGAACAAACAACAAACGAACCGTGACCCGCATACTAGACCCGTGACCCGATGTCTCGTAACCGAACCCGATTAACCCAACATTCACCCCCTAAATCGGTGTTTGTTTACGTCTTCACCGCTGCACCGAATCACCTCGGTTTCAAACCATCACGACTTTTTACTGGACTCCCCGACCACCACCGGTCACGCCCAAAGTCAACTTGGTTCAACCCGAATCAAACCGACCACGCTTGTAACATGTCACATGGCATCACGTTGGAAACATTCACTAACATCACGACTTTTCACGGATCAACGACCTTACCCCGGTCACATCCAAAGCCACCCGATTTGAACTACAACGCCATATGTTACACCGTTTTTTTTTTCTTTCTTTACCTTTTTCCGATCACTCTTGTTCAAGGGGCCTTTCCACCGACCAAGAAAACAAACCACCCGTTTTTAACATTTTCTCACATTGCCAAACGAAGCGAATCCAAACCCCACCTGCTTTGACCGATTTTTTCTGCCCGTTTTTCACGCACTACGCCGGTCTCCTCTTATCACGAAACAAGTTGATCAAGGCTTCTGCAAAACATTCTTTTTTCTTTCAAAATAGCCTCCTGCAAACAACTTACTGTTGTTTTTCACGCAGAAACCATTGCTCTTGAACAACCCATTTTCCTCTGTTTTGATCACGACTAACAGCCACGAAAAATCCCGATGTTCATCACCGGTCACCCCCTGTCGTCGCACCCGACAACGGCCGAACCGAAAACACCTCTCGATCTCCGTCTTCCGCTGTATAACAGTCCCGAACCCTTCTTTTACGCCTGCCCTCCACCGACCGACACACCCACCGGCGGTGGAGGCTTCCACTGATCTTCTCGAGCCCTAGGCTCTGATACCAAATGTTGGTTTCAGGTCCCTCACTCACTCACACAAAACACACACTCACGTATGTATATGTAGGTATGAAGAATGCAATAAAGGAAACTTGAGGCACTGTGTATTTTCGAATGAAGGAAAACTGCTATATTTTATTCATGGCTAAACAAGGCTATTTATAACTTTACATGACCCTACTTAAGAATAAAAAAAGAATATAAAAGATTCTCAAAGATGCTCCCTAAAAACTTGGTAAACCATGACTCCTTCTACCAAACCAAACGTGCATAAAATAAAACCCAACGGTCATCTCCAGTTTTCCACATACTTGGTCAAACCAAGTAACCAATTCTCAACTTATTAAAACTATTAAATAAAACACAATATCATAATTGCCATGTGCTTTTTAGTCTTCAAGTTCATGCAACATGTACGTGGAGTCTTGAACCAGCACTATTATTCCATGCACTTCGAACAAACAACAAACGAACTGTGACCCGCATACTAGACCCGTGACCCGATGTCTCGTAAACGAACCCGATTAACCCAACATTCACCCCCTAAATCGGTGTTTGTTTACGTCTTCACCGCTGCACCGAATCACCTCGGTTTCAAACCATCACGACTTTTTACTGGACTCCCCGACCACCACCGGTCACGCCCAAAGTCAACTTGGTTCAACCCGAATCAAACCGACCACGCTTGTAACATGTCACATGGCATCACGTTGGAAACATTCACTAACATCACGACTTTTCACGGATCAACGACCTTACCCCGGTCACATCCAAAGCCACCCGATTTGAACTCCAACGCCATATGTTACACCGTTTTTTTTTCTTTCTTTACCTTTTTCCGATCACTCTTGTTCAAGGGGCCTTTCCACCGACCAAGAAAACAAACCACCCGTTTTTAACATTTTCTCACATTGCCAAACGAAGCGAATCCAAACCCCACCTGCTTTGACCGATTTTTTCTGCCCGTTTTTCACGCACTACGCCGGTCTCCTCTTATCACGAAACAAGTTGATCAAGGCTTCTGCAAAACATTCTTTTTTCTTTCAAAATAGCCTCCTGCAAACAACTTACTGTTGTTTTTCACGCAGAAACCATTGCTCTTGAACAACCCATTTTCCTCTGTTTTGATCACGACTAACAGCCACGAAAAATCCCGATGTTCATCACCGGTCACCCCCTGTCGTCGCACCCGACAACGGCCGAACCGAAAACACCTCTCGATCTCCGTCTTCCGCTGTATAACAGTCCCGAACCCTTCTTTTACGCCTGCCCTCCACCGACCGACACACCCACCGGCGGTGGAGGCTTCCACTGATCTTCTCGAGCCCTAGGCTCTGATACCAAATGTTGGTTTCAGGTCCCTCACTCACACAAAACACACACTCACGTATGTATATGTAGGTATGAAGAATGCAATAAAGGAAACTTGAGGCACTGTGTATTTTCGAATGAAGGAAAACTGCTATATTTTATTCATGGCTAAACAAGGCTATTTATAACTTTACATGACCCTACTTAAGAATAAAAAAAGAATATAAAAGATTCTCAAAGATGCTCCCTAAAAACTTGGTAAACCATGACTCCTTCTACCAAACCAAACGTGCATAAAATAAAACCCAACGGTCATCTCCAGTTTTCCACATACTTGGTCAAACCAAGTAACCAATTCTCAACTTATTAAAACTATTAAATAAAACACAATATCATAATTGCCATGTGCTTTTTAGTCTTCAAGTTCATGCAACATGTACGTGGAGTCTTGAACCAGCACTATTATTCCATGCACTTCGAACAAACAACAAACGAACTGTGACCCGCATACTAGACCCGTGACCCGATGTCTCGTAAACGAACCCGATTAACCCAACATTCACCCCCTAAATCGGTGTTTGTTTACGTCTTCACCGCTGCACCGAATCACCTCGGTTTCAAACCATCACGACTTTTTACTGGACTCCCCGACCACCACCGGTCACGCCCAAAGTCAACTTGGTTCAACCCGAATCAAACCGACCACGCTTGTAACATGTCACATGGCATCACGTTGGAAACATTCACTAACATCACGACTTTTCACGGATCAACGACCTTACCCCGGTCACATCCAAAGCCACCCGATTTGAACTCCAACGCCATATGTTACACCGTTTTTTTTTTTCTTTCTTTACCTTTTTCCGATCACTCTTGTTCAAGGGGCCTTTCCACCGACCAAGAAAACAAACCACCCGTTTTTAACATTTTCTCACATTGCCAAACGAAGCGAATCCAAACCCCACCTGCTTTGACCGATTTTTTCTGCCCGTTTTTCACGCACTACGCCGGTCTCCTCTTATCACGAAACAAGTTGATCAAGGCTTCTGCAAAACATTCTTTTTTCTTTCAAAATAGCCTCCTGCAAACAACTTACTGTTGTTTTTCACGCAGAAACCATTGCTCTTGAACAACCCATTTTCCTCTGTTTTGATCACGACTAACAGCCACGAAAAATCCCGATGTTCATCACCGGTCACCCCCTGTCGTCGCACCCGACAACGGCCGAACCGAAAACACCTCTCGATCTCCGTCTTCCGCTGTATAACAGTCCCGAACCCTTCTTTTACGCCTGCCCTCCACCGACCGACACACCCACCGGCGGTGGAGGCTTCCACTGATCTTCTCGAGCCCTAGGCTCTGATACCAAATGTTGGTTTCAGGTCCCTCACTCACACAAAACACACACTCACGTATGTATATGTAGGTATGAAGAATGCAATAAAGGAAACTTGAGGCATTGTGTATTTTCGAATGAAGGAAAACTGCTATATTTTATTCATGGCTAAACAAGGCTATTTATAACTTTACATGACCCTACTTAAGAATAAAAAAAGAATATAAAAGATGCTCAAAGATGCTCCCTAAAAACTTGGTAAACCATGACTCCTTCTACCAAACCAAACGTGCATAAAATAAAACCCAACGGTCATCTCCAGTTTTCCACATACTTGGTCAAACCAAGTAACCAATTCTCAACTTATTAAAACTATTAAATAAAACACAATATCATAATTGCCATGTGTTTTTTAGTCTTCAAGTTCATGCAACATGTACGTGGAGTCTTGAACCAACACTATTATTCCATGCACTTCGAACAAACAACAAACGAACTGTGACCCGCATATTAGACCCGTGACCCGATGTCTCGTAAACGAACCCGATTAACCCAACATTCACCCCTTAAATCGGTGTTTGTTTACGTCTTCACCGCAGCACCGAATCACCTCGGTTTCAAACCATCACGACTTTTTACTGGACTCCCCGACCACCACCGGTCACGCCCAAAGTCAACTCGGTTCAACCCGAATCAAACCGACCACGCTTGTAACATGTCACATGGCATCACGTTGGAAACGCTCACTAACATCACGACTTTTCACGGATCAACGACCTTACCCCGGGCACATCCAAAGCCACCCGATTTGAACTCCAACGCCATATGTTACACCGTTTTTTTTTCTTTCTTTACCTTTTTCCGATCACTCTTGTTCAAGTGGCCTTTCCTCCGACCAAGAAAACAAACCACCCGTTTTTAACATTTTCTCACATTGCCAAACGAAGCGAATCCAAAGCCCACCTGCTTTGACCGATTTTTCTGCCCGTTTTTCACGCACTACGCCGGTCTCCTCTTATCACGAAACAAGTTGATCAAGGCTTCTGCAAAACATTCTTTTTTCTTTCAAAATAGCCTCCTGCAAACAACTTACTGTTGTTTTTCACGCAGAAACCATTGCTCTTGAACAACCCATTTTCCTCTGTTTTGATCACGACTAACAGCCACGAAAAATCCCGATGTTCATCACCGGTCACCCCCTGTCGTCGCACCCGACAATGGCCGAACCGAAAACACCACTCGATCTCCGTCTTCCGCTGTATAACAGTCCCGAACCCTTCTTTTACGCCTGCCCTCCACCGACCGACACACCCACCGGCGGTGGAGGCTTCCACTGATCTTCTCGAGCCCTAGGCTCTGATACCAAATGTTGGTTTCAGGTCCCTCACTCACACAAAACACACACTCACGTATGTATATGTAGGTATGAAGAATGCAATAAAGGAAACTTGAGGCACTGTGTATTTTCGAATGAAGGAAAACTGCTATATTTTATTCATGGCTAAACAAGGCTATTTATAACTTTACATGACCCTACTTAAGAATAAAAAAAGAATATAAAAGATGCTCAAAGATGCTCCCTAAAAACTTGGTAAACCATGACTCCTTCTACCAAACCAAACGTGCATAAAATAAAACCCAACGGTCATCTCCAGTTTTCCACATACTTGGTCAAACCAAGTAACCAATTCTCAACTTATTAAAACTATTAAATAAAACACAATATCATAATTGCCATGTGCTTTTTAGTCTTCAAGTTCATGCAACATGTACGTGGAGTCTTGAACCAGCACTATTATTCCATGCACTTCGAACAAACAACAAACGAACTGTGACCCGCATACTAGACCCGTGACCCGATGTCTCGTAAACGAACCCAATTAACCCAACATTCACCCCCTAAATCGGTGTTTGTTTACGTCTTCACCGCTGCACCGAATCACCTCGGTTTCAAACCATCACGACTTTTTACTGGACTCCCCGACCACCACCGGTCACGCCCAAAGTCAACTTGGTTCAACCCGAATCAAACCGACCACGCTTGTAACATGTCACATGGCATCACGTTGGAAACATTCACTAACATCACGACTTTTCACGGATCAACGACCTTACCCCGGTCACATCCAAAGCCACCCGATTTGAACTCCAACGCCATATGTTACACCGTTTTTTTTCTTTCTTTACCTTTTTCCGATCACTCTTGTTCAAGGGGCCTTTCCACCGACCAAGAAAACAAACCACCCGTTTTTAACATTTTCTCACATTGCCAAACGAAGCGAATCCAAACCCCACCTGCTTTGACCGATTTTTTCTGCCCGTTTTTCACGCACTACGCCGGTCTCCTCTTATCACGAAACAAGTTGATCAAGGCTTCTGCAAAACATTCTTTTTTCTTTCAAAATAGCCTCCTGCAAACAACTTACTGTTGTTTTTCACGCAGAAACCATTGCTCTTGAACAACCCATTTTCCTCTGTTTTGATCACGACTAACAGCCACGAAAAATCCCGATGTTCATCACCGGTTACCCCCTGTCGTCGCACCCGACAACGGCCGAACCGAAAACACCTCTCGATCTCCGTCTTCCGCTGTATAACAGTCCCGAACCCTTCTTTTACGCCTGCCCTCCACCGACCGACACACCCACCGGCGGTGGAGGCTTCCACTGATCTTCTCGAGCCCTAGGCTCTGATACCAAATGTTGGTTTCAGGTCCCTCACTCACACAAAACACACACTCACGTATGTATATGTAGGTATGAAGAATGCAATAAAGGAAACTTGAGGCACTGTGTATTTTCGAATGAAGGAAAACTGCTATATTTTATTCATGGCTAAACAAGGCTATTTATAACTTTACATGACCCTACTTAAGAATAAAAAAAGAATATAAAAGATGCTCAAAGATGCTCCCTAAAAACTTGGTAAACCATGACTCCTTCTACCAAACCAAACGTGCATAAAATAAAACCCAACGGTCATCTCCAGTTTTCCACATACTTGGTCAAACCAAGTAACCAATTCTCAACTTATTAAAACTATTAAATAAAACACAATATCATAATTGCCATGTGCTTTTTAGTCTTCAAGTTCATGCAACATGTACGTGGAGTCTTGAACCAACACTATTATTCCATGCACTTCGAACAAACAACAAACGAACTGTGACCCGCATACTAGACCCGTGACCCGATGTCTCGTAAACGAACCTGATTAACCCAACATTCACCCCTTAAATCGGTGTTTGTTTACGTCTTCACCGCAGCACCGAATCACCTCGGTTTCAAACCATCACGACTTTTTACTGGACTCCCCGACCACCACCGGTCACGCCCAAAGTCAACTCGGTTCAACCCGAATCAAACCGACCACGCTTGTAACATGTCACATGGCATCACGTTGGAAACGCTCACTAACATCACGACTTTTCACGGATCAACGACCTTACCCCGGTCACATCCAAAGCCACCCGATTTGAACTCCAACGCCATATGTTACACCGTTTTTTTTTCTTTCTTTACCTTTTTCCGATCACTCTTGTTCAAGTGGCCTTTCCTCCGACCAAGAAAACAAACCACCCGTTTTTAACATTTTCTCACATTGCCAAACGAAGCGAATCCAAAGCCCACCTGCTTTGACCGATTTTTCTGCCCGTTTTTCACGCACTACGCCGGTCTCCTCTTATCACGAAACAAGTTGATCAAGGCTTCTGCAAAACATTCTTTTTTCTTTCAAAATAGCCTCCTGCAAACAACTTACTGTTGTTTTTCACGCAGAAACCATTGCTCTTGAACAACCCATTTTCCTCTGTTTTGATCACGACTAACAGCCACGAAAAATCCCGATGTTCATCACCGGTCACCCCCTGTCGTCGCACCCGACAATGGCCGAACCGAAAACACCTCTCGATCTCCGTCTTCCGCTGTATAACAGTCCCGAACCCTTCTTTTACGCCTGCCCTCCACCGACCGACACACCCACCGGCGGTGGAGGCTTCCACTGATCTTCTCGAGCCCTAGGCTCTGATACCAAATGTTGGTTTCAGGTCCCTCACTCACACAAAACACACACTCACGTATGTATATGTAGGTATGAAGAATGCAATAAAGGAAACTTGAGGCACTGTGTATTTTCGAATGAAGGAAAACTGCTATATTTTATTCATGGCTAAACAAGGCTATTTATAACTTTACATGACCCTACTTAAGAATAAAAAAAAATATAAAAGATGCTCAAAGATGCTCCCTAAAAACTTGGTAAACCATGACTCATTCTACCAAACCAAACGTGCATAAAATAAAACCCAACGGTCATCTCCAGTTTTCCACATACTTGGTCAAACCAAGTAACCAATTCTCAACTTATTAAAACTATTAAATAAAACACAATATCATAATTGCCATGTGCTTTTTAGTCTTGAAGTTCATGCAACATGTACGTGGAGTCTTGAACCAACACTATTATTCCATGCACTTCGAACAAACAACAAACGAACTGTGACCCGCATACTAGACCCGTGACCCGATGTCTCGTAAACGAACCCGATTAACCCAACATTCACCCCCTAAATCGGTGTTTGTTTACGTCTTCACCGCAGCACCGAATCACCTCTGTTTCAAACCATCACGACTTTTTACTGGACTCCCCGACCACCACCGGTCACGCCCAAAGTCAACTCGGGGCAACCCGAATCAAACCGACCACGCTTGTAACATCTCACATGGCATCACGTTGGAAACGCTCACTAACATCACGACTTTTCACGGATCAACGACCTTACCCCGGTCACATCCAAAGCCACCCGATTTGAACTCCAACGCCATATGTTACACCGCTTTTTTTTTTTTTCTTTCTTTACCTTTTTCCGATCACTCTTGTTCAAGGGGCCTTTCCACCGACCAAGAAAACAAACCACCCGTTTTTAACATTTTCTCACATTGCCAAACGAAGCGAATCCAAAGCCCACCTGCTTTGACGGATTTTTCTGCCCGTTTTTCACGCACTACGCCGGTCTCCTCTTGTCACGAAACAAGTTGATCAAGGCTTCTGCAAAACATTCTTTTTTCTTTCAAAATAGCCTCCTGCAAACAACTTACTGTTGTTTTTCACGCAGAACCCATTGCTCTTGAACAACCCATTTTCCTCTGTTTTGATCACGACTAACAGCCACGAAAAATCCCGATGTTCATCACCGGTCACCCCCTGTCGTCGCACCCGACAACGGCCGAACCGAAAACACCTCTCGATCTCCGTCTTCCGCTGTATAACAGTCCCGAACCCTTCTTTTACGCCTGCCCTCCACCGACCGACACACCCACCGGCGGTGGAGGCTTCCACTGATCTTCTCGAGCCCTAGGCTCTGATACCAAATGTTGGTTTCAGGTCCCTCACTCACACAAAACACACACTTACGTATGTATATGTAGGTATGAAGAATGCAATAAAGGAAACTTGAGGCACTGTGTATTTTCGAATGAAGGAAAACTGCTATATTTTATTCATGGCTAAACAAGGCTATTTATAACTTTACATGACCCTACTTAAGAATAAAAAAGGAATATAAAAGATGCTCAAAGATGCTCCCTAAAAACTTGGTAAACCATGACTCCTTCTACCAAACCAAACGTGCATAAAATAAAACCCAACGGTCATCTCCAGTTCTCGACATACTTGGTCAAACCAAGTAACCAATTCTCAACTTATTAAAACTATTAAATAAAACACAATATCATAATTGCCATGTTCTTTTTAGTCTTCAAGGTCATGCAACATGTACGTGGAGCCTTGAAACAACACTATTATTCCATACACTTCGAACAAACAACAAACGAACTGTGACCCGCATACTAGACCCGTGACCCGATGTCTCGTAAACGAACCCGATTAACCCAACATTCACCCCCTAAATCGGTGTTTGTTTACGTCTTCACCGCAGCACCGAATCACCTCGGTTTCAAACCATCACGACTTTTTACTGGACTCCCCGACCACCACCGGTCACGCCCAAAGTCAACTCGGTTCAACCCGAATCAAACCGACCACGCTTGTAACATGTCACATGGCATCACGTTGGAAACGCTCACTAACATCACGACTTTTCACGGATCAACGACCTTACCCCGGTCACATCCAAAGCCACCCGATTTGAACTCCAACGCCATATGTTACACCGTTTTTTTTTTCTTTCTTTACCTTTTTCCGATCACTCTTGTTCAAGGGGCCTTTCCACCGACCAAGAAAACAAACCACCCGTTTTTAACATTTTCTCACATTGCCAAACGAAGCGAATCCAAAGCCCACCTGCTTTGACCGATTTTTCTGCCCGTTTTTCACGCACTACGCCGGTCTCCTCTTATCACGAAACAAGTTGATCAAGGCTTCTGCAAAACATTCTTTTTTCTTTCAAAATAGCCTCCTGCAAACAACTTACTGTTGTTTTTCACGCAGAAACCATTGCTCTTGAACAACCCATTTTCCTCTGTTTTGATCACGACTAACAGCCACGGAAAATCCCGATGTTCATCACCGGTCACCCCCTGTCGTCGCACCCGACAACGGCCGAACCGAAAACACCTCTCGATCTCCGTCTTCCGCTGTATAACAGTCCCGAACCCTTCTTTTACGCCTGCCCTCCACCGACCGACACACCCACCGGCGGTGGAGGCTTCCACTGATCTTCTCGAGCCCTAGGCTCTGATACCAAATGTTGGTTTCAGGTCCCTCACTCACACAAAACACACACTCACGTATGTATATGTAGGTATGAAGAATGCAATAAAGGAAACTTGAGGCACTGTGTATTTTCGAATGAAGGAAAACTGCTATATTTTATTCATGGCTAAACAAGGCTATTTATAACTTTACATGACCCTACTTAAGAATAAAAAAAGAATATAAAAGATGCTCAAAGATGCTCCCTAAAAACTTGGTAAACCATGACTCCTTCTACCAAACCAAACGTGCATAAAATAAAACCCAACGGTCATCTCCAGTTTTCCACATACTTGGTCAAACCAAGTAACCAATTCTCAACTTATTAAAACTATTAAATAAAACACAATATCATAATTGCCATGTGCTTTTTAGTCTTCAAGTTCATGCAACATGTACGTGGAGTCTTGAACCAGCACTATTATTCCATGCACTTCGAACAAACAACAAACGAACTGTGACCCGCATACTAGACCCGTGACCCGATGTCTCGTAAACGAACCCGATTAACCCAACATTCACCCCCTAAATCGGTGTTTGTTTACGTCTTCACCGCAGCACCGAATCACCTCGGTTTCAAACCATCACGACTTTTTACTGGACTCCCCGACCACCACCGGTCACGCCCAAAGTCAACTCGGTTCAACCCGAATCAAACCGACCACGCTTGTAACATGTCACATGGCATCACGTTGGAAACGCTCACTAACATCACGACTTTTCACGGATCAACGACCTTACCCCGGTCACATCCAAAGCCACCCGATTTGAACTCCAACGCCATATGTTACACCGTTTTTTTTTCTTTCTTTACCTTTTTCCGATCACTCTTGTTCAAGGGGCCTTTACACCGACCAAGAAAACAAACCACCCGTTTTTAACATTTTCTCACATTGCCAAACGAAGCGAATCCAAAGCCCACCTGCTTTGACCGATTTTTCTGCCCGTTTTTCACGCACTACGCCGGTCTCCTCTTATCACGAAACAGGTTGATCAAGGCTTCTGCAAAACATTCTTTTTTCTTTCAAAATAGCCTCCTGCAAACAACTTACTGTTGTTTTTCACGCAGAAACCATTGCTCTTGAACAACCCATTTTCCTCTGTTTTGATCACGACTAACAGCCACGGAAAATCCCGATGTTCATCACCGGTCACCCCCTGTCGTCGCACCCGACAACGGCCGAACCGAAAACACCTCTCGATCTCCGTCTTCCGCTGTATAACAGTCCCGAACCCTTCTTTTACGCCTGCCCTCCACCGACCGACACACCCACCGGCGGTGGAGGCTTCCACTGATCTTCTCGAGCCCTAGGCTCTGATACCAAATGTTGGTTTCAGGTCCCTCACTCACACAAAACACACACTCACGTATGTATATGTAGGTATGAAGAATGCAATAAAGGAAACTTGAGGCACTGTGTATTTTCGAATGAAGGAAAACTGCTATATTTTATTCATGGCTAAACAAGGCTATTTATAACTTTACATGACCCTACTTAAGAATAAAAAAAGAATATAAAAGATGCTCAAAGATGCTCCCTAAAAACTTGGTAAACCATGACTCCTTCTACCAAACCAAACGTGCATAAAATAAAACCCAACGGTCATCTCCAGTTTTCCACATACTTGGTCAAACCAAGTAACCAATTCTCAACTTATTAAAACTATTAAATAAAACACAATATCATAATTGCCATGTGCTTTTTAGTCTTCAAGTTCATGCAACATGTACGTGGAGTCTTGAACCAACACTATTATTCCATGCACTTCGAACAAACAACAAACGAACTGTGACCCGCATACTAGACCCGTGACCCGATGTCTCGTAAACGAACCCGATTAACCCAACATTCACCCCCCTAAATCGGTGTTTGTTTACGTCTTCACCGCTGCACCGAATCACCTCGGTTTCAAACCATCACGACTTTTTACTAGACTCCCCGACCACCACCGGTCACGCCCAAAGTCAACTTGGTTCAACCCGAATCAAACCGACCACGCTTGTAACATGTCACATGGCATCACGTTGGAAACATTCACTAACATCACGACTTTTCACGGATCAACGACCTTACCCCGGTCACATCCAAAGCCACCCGATTTGAACTCCAACGCCATATGTTACACCGTTTTTTTTTTCTTTCTTTACCTTTTTCCGATCACTCTTGTTCAAGGGGCCTTTCCACCGACCAAGAAAACAAACCACCCGTTTTTAACATTTTCTCACATTGCCAAACGAAGCGAATCCAAACCCACCTGCTTTGACCGATTTTTTCTGCCCGTTTTTCACGCACTACGCCGGTCTCCTCTTATCACGAAACAAGTTGATCAAGGCTTCTGCAAAACATTCTTTTTTCTTTCAAAATAGCCTCCTGCAAACAACTTACTGTTGTTTTTCACGCAGAAACCATTGCTCTTGAACAACCCATTTTCCTCTGTTTTGATCACGACTAACAGCCACGAAAAATCCCGATGTTCATCACCGGTCACCCCCTGTCGTCGCACCCGACAACGGCCGAACCGAAAACACCTCTCGATCTCCGTCTTCCGCTGTATAACAGTCCCGAACCCTTCTTTTACGCCTGCCCTCCACCGACCGACACACCCACCGGCGGTGGAGGCTTCCACTGATCTTCTCGAGCCCTAGGCTCTGATACCAAATGTTGGTTTCAGGTCCCTCACTCACACAAAACACACACTCACGTATGTATATGTAGGTATGAAGAATGCAATAAAGGAAACTTGAGGCACTGTGTATTTTCGAATGAAGGAAAACTGCTATATTTTATTCATGGCTAAACAAGGCTATTTATAACTTTACATGACCCTACTTAAGAATAAAAAAAGAATATAAAAGATGCTCAAAGATGCTCCCTAAAAACTTGGTAAACCATGACTCATTCTACCAAACCAAACGTGCATAAAATAAAACCCAACGGTCATCTCCAGTTTTCCACATACTTGGTCAAACCAAGTAACCAATTCTCAACTTATTAAAACTATTAAATAAAACACAATATCATAATTGCCATGTGCTTTTTAGTCTTCAAGTTCATGCAACATGTACGTGGAGTCTTGAACCAACACTATTATTCCATGCACTTCGAACAAACAACAAACGAACTGTGACCCGCATACTAGACCCGTGACCCGATGTCTCGTAAACGAACCCGATTAACCCAACATTCACCCCCTAAATCGGTGTTTGTTTACGTCTTCACCGCTGCACCGAATCACCTCGGTTTCAAACCATCACGACTTTTTACTGGACTCCCCGACCACCACCGGTCACGCCCAAAGTCAACTTGGTTCAACCCGAATCAAACCGACCACGCTTGTAACATGTCACATGGCATCACGTTGGAAACATTCACTAACATCACGACTTTTCACGGATCAACGACCTTACCCCGGTCACATCCAAAGCCACCCGATTTGAACTCCAACGCCATATGTTACACCGTTTTTTTTTTCTTTCTTTACCTTTTTCCGATCACTCTTGTTCAAGGGGCCTTTCCACCGACCAACAAAACAAACCACCCGTTTTTAACATTTTCTCACATTGCCAAACGAAGCGAATCCAAACCCCACCTGCTTTGACCGATTTTTTCTGCCCGTTTTTCACGCACTACGCCGGTCTCCTCTTATCACGAAACAAGTTGATCAAGGCTTCTGCAAAACATTCTTTTTTCTTTCAAAATAGCCTCCTGCAAACAACTTGCTGTTGTTTTTCACGCAGAAACCATTGCTCTTGAACAACCCATTTTCCTCTGTTTTGATCACGACTAACAGCCACGAAAAATCCCGATGTTCATCACCGGTCACCCCCTGTCGTCGCACCCGACAACGGCCGAACCGAAAACACCTCTCGATCTCCGTCTTCCGCTGTATAACAGTCCCGAACCCTTCTTTTACGCCTGCCCTCCACCGACCGACACACCCACCGGCGGTGGAGGCTTCCACTGATCTTCTCGAGCCCTAGGCTCTGATACCAAATGTTGGTTTCAGGTCCCTCACTCACACAAAACACACACTCACGTATGTATATGTAGGTATGAAGAATGCAATAAAGGAAACTTGAGGCACTGTGTATTTTCGAATGAAGGAAAACTGCTATATTTTATTCATGGCTAAACAAGGCTATTTATAACTTTACATGACCCTACTTAAGAATAAAAAAAGAATATAAAAGATGCTCAAAGATGCTCCCTAAAAACTTGGTAAACCATGACTCCTTCTACCAAACCAAACGTGCATAAAATAAAACCCAACGGTCACCTCCAGTTTTCCACATACTTGGTCAAACCAAGTAACCAATTCTCAACTTATTAAAACTATTAAATAAAACACAATATCATAATTGCCATGTGCTTTTTAGTCTTCAAGTTCATGCAACATGTACGTGGAGTCTTGAACCAACACTATTATTCCATGCACTTCGAACAAACAACAAACGAACTGTGACCCGCATACTAGACCCGTGACCCGATGTCTCGTAAACGAACCCGATTAACCCAACATTCACCCCCTAAATCGGTGTTTGTTTACGTCTTCACCGCTGCACCGAATCACCTCGGTTTCAAACCATCACGACTTTTTACTGGACTCCCCGACCACCACCGGTCACGCCCAAAGTCAACTTGGTTCAACCGGAATCAAACCGACCACGCTTGTAACATGTCACATGGCATCACGTTGGAAACGCTCACTAACATCACGACTGTTCACGGATCAACTACCTTACCCCGGTCACATCCAAAGCCACCCGATTTGAACTCCAACGCCATATGTTACACCGTTTTTTTTTTCTTTCTTTACCTTTTTCCGATCACTCTTGTTCAAGTGGCCTTTCCTCCGACCAAGAAAACAAACCACCCGTTTTTAACATTTTCTCACATTGCCAAACGAAGCGAATCCAAAGCCCACCTGCTTTGACCGATTTTTCTGCCCGTTTTTCACGCACTACGCCGGTCTCCTCTTATCACGAAACAAGTTGATCAAGGCTTCTGCAAAACATTCTTTTTTCTTTCAAAATAGCCTCCTGCAAACAACTTACTGTTGTTTTTCACGCAGAAACCATTGCTCTTGAACAACCCATTTTCCTCTGTTTTGTTCACGACTAACAGCCACGAAAAATACCGATGTTCATCACCGGTCACCCCCTGTCGTCGCACCCGACAACGGCCGAACCGAAAACACCTCTCGATCTCCGTCTTCCGCTGTATAACAGTCCCGAACCCTTCTTTTACGCATGCCCTCCACCGACCGGCACACCCACCGGCGGTGGAGGCTTCCACTGATCTTCTCGAGCCCTAGGCTCTGATACCAAATGTTGGTTTCAGGTCCCTCACTCACACAAAACACACACTCACGTATGTATATGTAGGTATGAAGAATGCAATAAAGGAAACTTGAGGCACTGTGTATTTTCGAATGAAGGAAAACTGCTATATTTTATTCATGGCTAAACAAGGCTATTTATAACTTTACATGACCCTACTTAAGAATAAAAAAAGAATATAAAAGATGCTCAAAGATGCTCCCTAAAAACTTGGTAAACCATGACTCCTTCTACCAAACCAAACGTGCATAAAATAAAACCCAACGGTCATCTCCAGTTCTCCACATACTTGGTCAAACCAAGTGACCAATTCTCAACTTATTAAAACTATTAAATAAAACACAATATCATAATTGCCATGTGCTTTTTAGTCTTCAAGTTCATGCAACAGGTACGTGGAGTCTTGAACCAACACTATTATTCCATGCACTTCGAACAAACAACAAACGAACTGTGACCCGCATACTAGACCCGTGACCCGATGTCTCGTAAACGAACCCGATTAACCCAACATTCACCCCCTAAATCGGTGTTTGTTTACGTCTTCACCGCAGCACCGAATCACCTCTGTTTCAAACCATCACGACTTTTTACTGGACTCCCCGACCACCACCGGTCACGCCCAAAGTCAACTCGGGTCAACCCGAATCAAACCGACCACGCTTGTAACATCTCACATGGCATCACGTTGGAAACGCTCACTAACATCACGACTTTTCACGGATCAACGACCTTACCCCGGTCACATCCAAAGCCACCCGATTTGAACTCCAACGCCATATGTTACACCGTTTTTTTTTTCTTTCTTTACCATTTTCCGATCACTCTTGTTCAAGGGGCCTTTCCACCGACCAAGAAAACAAACCACCCGTTTTTAACATTTTCTCACATTGCCAAACGAAGCGAATCCAAAGCCCACCTGCTTTGACGGATTTTTCTGCCCGTTTTTCACGCACTACGCCGGTCTCCTCTTGTCACGAAACAAGTTGATCAAGGCTTCTGCAAAACATTCTTTTTTCTTTCAAAATAGCCTCCTGCAAACAACTTACTGTTGTTTTTCACGCAGAACCCATTGCTCTTGAACAACCCATTTTCCTCTGTTTTGATCACGACTAACAGCCACGAAAAATCCCGATGTTCATCACCGGTCACCCCCTGTCGTCGCACCCGACAACGGCCGAACCGAAAACACCTCTCGATCTCCGTCTTCCGCTGTATAACAGTCCCGAACCCTTCTTTTACGCCTGCCCTCCACCGACCGACACACCCACCGGCGGTGGAGGCTTCCACTGATCTTCTCGAGCCCTAGGCTCTGATACCAAATGTTGGTTTCAGGTCCCTCACTCACACAAAACACACACTTACGTATGTATATGTAGGTATGAAGAATGCAATAAAGGAAACTTGAGGCACTGTGTATTTTCGAATGAAGGAAAACTGCTATATTTTATTCATGGCTAAACAAGGCTATTTATAACTTTACATGACCCTACTTAAGAATAAAAAAAGAATATAAAAGATGCTCAAAGATGCTCCCTAAAAACTTGGTAAACCATGACTCCTTCTACCAAACCAAACGTGCATAAAATAAAACCCAACGGTCATCTCCAGTTCTCCACATACTTGGTCAAACCAAGTAACCAATTCTCAACTTATTAAAACTATTAAATAAAACACAATATCATAATTGCCATGTGCTTTTTAGTCTTCAAGTTCATGCAACATGTACGTGGAGTCTTGAAACAACACTATTATTCCATACACTTCGAACAAACAAAAAACGAACTGTGACCCGCATACTAGACCCGTGACCCGATGTCTCGTAAACGAACCCGATTAACCCAACATTCACCCCCTAAATCGGTGTTTGTTTACGTCTTCACCGCAGCACCGAATCACTTCGGTTTCAAACCATCACGACTTTTTACTGGACTCCCCGACCACCACCGGTCACGCCCAAAGTCAACTCGGTTCAACCCGAATCAAACCGACCACGCTTGTAACATGTCACATGGCATCACGTTGGAAACGCTCACTAACATCACGACTTTTCACGGATCAACGACCTTACCCCGGTCACATCCAAAGCCACCCGATTTGAAATCCAACGCCATATGTTACACCGTTTTTTTTTTCTTTCTTTACCTTTTTCCGATCACTCTTGTTCAAGGGGCCTTTCCACCGACCAAGAAAACAAACCACCCGTTTTTAACATTTTCTCACATTGCCAAACGAAGCGAATCCAAAGCCCACCTGCTTTGACCGATTTTTCTGCCCGTTTTTCACGCACTACGCCGGTCTCCTCTTATCACGAAACAAGTTGATCAAGGCTTCTGCAAAACATTCTTTTTTCTTTCAAAATAGCCTCCTGCAAACAACTTACTGTTGTTTTTCACGCAGAAACCATTGCTCTTGAACAACCCATTTTCCTCTGTTTTGATCACGACTAACAGCCACGAAAAATCCCGATGTTCATCACCGGTCACCCCCTGTCGTCGCACCCCACAACGGCCGAACCGAAAACACCTCTCGATCTCCGTCTTCCGCTGTATAACAGTCCCGAACCCTTCTTTTACAACTGCCCTCCACCGACCGACACACCCACCGGCGGTGGAGGCTTCCACTGATCTTCTCGAGCCCTAGGCTCTGATACCAAATGTTGGTTTCAGGTCCCTCACTCACACAAAACACACACTTACGTATGTATATGTAGGTATGAAGAATGCAATAAAGGAAACTTGAGGCACTGTGTATTTTCGAATGAAGGAAAACTGCTATATTTTATTCATGGCTAAACAAGGCTATTTATAACTTTACATGACCCTACTTAAGAATAAAAAAAGAATATAAAAGATGCTCAAAGATGCTCCCTAAAAACTTGGTAAACCATGACTCCTTCTACCAAACCAAACGTGCATAAAATAAAACCCAACGGTGATCTCTCCAGTTCTTCGCATACTTTGTCAAACCTAGTAACCAATTCTCAACTTATTAAAACTATTAAATAAAACACAATATCATAATTGCCATGTGCTTTTTAGTCTTCAAGTTCATGCAACATGTACGTGGAGTCTTGAACCAACACTATTATTCCATGCACTTCGAACAAACAACAAACGAACTGTGACCCGCATACTAGACCCGTGACCCGATGTCTCGTAAACGAACCCGATTAACCCAACATTCACCCCCTAAATCGGTGTTTGTTTACGTCTTCACCGCTGCACCTAATCACCTCGGTTTCAAACCATCACGACTTTTTACTAGACTCCCCGACCACCACCGGTCACGCCCAAAGTCAACTTGGTTCAACCCGAATCAAACCGACCACGCTTGTAACATGTCACATGGCATCACGTTGGAAACATTCACTAACATCACGACTTTTCACGGATCAACGACCTTACCCCGGTCACATCCAAAGCCACCCGATTTGAACTCCAACGCCATATGTTACACCGTTTTTTTTCTTTCTTTACCTTTTTCCGATCACTCTTGTTCAAGGGGCCTTTCCACCGACCAAGAAAACAAACCACCCGTTTTTAACATTTTCTCACATTGCCAAACGAAGCGAATCCAAACCCCACCTGCTTTGACCGATTTTTTCTGCCCGTTTTTCACGCACTACGCCGGTCTCCTCTTATCACGAAACAAGTTGATCAAGGCTTCTGCAAAACATTCCTTTTTCTTTCAAAATAGCCTCCTGCAAACAACTTACTGTTGTTTTTCACGCAGAAACCATTGCTCTTGAACAACCCATTTTCCTCTGTTTTGATCACGACTAACAGCCACGAAAAATCCCGATGTTCATCACCGGTCACCCCCTATCGTCGCACCCGACAACGGCCGAACCGAAAACACCTCTCGATCTCCGTCTTCCGCTGTATAACAGTCCCGAACCCTTCTTTTACGCCTGCCCTCCACCGACCGACACACCCACCGGCGGTGGAGGCTTCCACTGATCTTCTCGAGCCCTAGGCTCTGATACCAAATGTTGGTTTCAGGTCCCTCACTCACACAAAACACACACTCACGTATGTATATGTAGGTATGAAGAATGCAATAAAGGAAACTTGAGGCACTGTGTATTTTCGAATGAAGGAAAACTGCTATATTTTATTCATGGCTAAACAAGGCTATTTATAACTTTACATGACCCTACTTAAGAATAAAAAAAGAATATAAAAGATGCTCAAAGATGCTCCCTAAAAACTTGGTAAACCATGACTCCTTCTACCAAACCAAACGTGCATAAAATAAAACCCAACGGTCATCTCCAGTTTTCCACATACTTGGTCAAACCAAGTAACCAATTCTCAACTTATTAAAACTATTAAATAAAACACAATATCATAATTGCCATGTGCTTTTTAGTCTTCAAGTTCATGCAACATGTACGTGGAGTCTTGAACCAACACTATTATTCCATGCACTTCGAACAAACAACAAACGAACTGTGACCCGCATACTAGACCCGTGACCCGATGTCTCGTAAACGAACCCGATTAACCCAACATTCACCCCCTAAATCGGTGTTTGTTTACGTCTTCACCGCTGCACCGAATCACCTCGGTTTCAAACCATCACGACTTTTTACTGGACTCCCCGACCACCACCGGTCACGCCCAAAGTCAACTTGGTTCAACCCGAATCAAACCGACCACGCTTGTAACATGTCACATGGCATCACGTTGGAAACATTCACTAACATCATGACTTTTCACGGATCAACGACCTTACCCCGGTCACATCCAAAGCCACCCGATTTGAACTCCAACGCCATATGTTACACCGTTTTTTTTTTCTTTCTTTACCTTTTTCCGATCACTCTTGTTCAAGGGGCCTTTCCACCGACCAAGAAAACAAACCACCCGTTTTTAACATTTTCTCACATTGCCAAACGAAGCGAATCCAAACCCCACCTGCTTTGACCGATTTTTTCTGCCCGTTTTTCACGCACTACGCCGGTCTCCTCTTATCACGAAACAAGTTGATCAAGGCTTCTGCAAAACATTCTTTTTTCTTTCAAAATAGCCTCCTGCAAACAACTTACTGTTGTTTTTCACGCAGAAACCATTGCTCTTGAACAACCCATTTTCCTCTGTTTTGATCACGACTAACAGCCACGAAAAATCCCGATGTTCATCATCGGTCACCCCCTGTCGTCGCACCCGACAACGGCCGAACCGAAAACACCTCTCGATCTCCGTCTTCCGCTGTATAACAGTCCCGAACCCTTCTTTTACGCCTGCCCTCCACCGACCGACACACCCACCGGCGGTGGAGGCTTCCACTGATCTTCTCGAGCCCTAGGCTCTGATACCAAATGTTGGTTTCAGGTCCCTCACTCACACAAAACACACACTCACGTATGTATATGTAGGTATGAAGAATGCAATAAAGGAAACTTGAGGCACTGTGTATTTTCGAATGAAGGAAAATTGCTATATTTTATTCATGGCTAAACAAGGCTATTTATAACTTTACATGACCCTACTTAAGAATAAAAAAAGAATATAAAAGATGCTCAAAGATGCTCCCTAAAAACTTGGTAAACCATGACTCCTTCTACCAAACCAAACGTGCATAAAATAAAACCCAACGGTCATCTCCAGTTTTCCACATACTTGGTCAAACCAAGTAACCAATTCTCAACTTATTAAAACTATTAAATAAAACACAATATCATAATTGCCATGTGCTTTTTAGTCTTCAAGTTCATGCAACATGTACGTGGAGTCTTGAACCAACACTATTATTCCATGCACTTCGAACAAACAACAAACGAACTGTGACCCGCATACTAGACCCGTGACCCGATGTCTCGTAAACGAACCCGATTAACCCAACATTCACCCCCTAAATCGGTGTTTGTTTACGTCTTCACCGCTGCACCGAATCACCTCGGTTTCAAACCATCACGACTTTTTACTGGACTCCCCGACCACCACCGGTCATGCCCAAAGTCAACTTGGTTCAACCCGAATCAAACCGACCACGCTTGTAACATGTCACATGGCATCACGTTGGAAACATTCACTAACATCACGACTTTTCACGGATCAACGACCTTACCCCGGTCACATCCAAAGCCACCCGATTTGAACTCCAACGCCATATGTTACACCGTTTTTTTTTTCTTTCTTTTCCTTTTTCCGATCACTCTTGTTCAAGGGGCCTTTCCACCGACCAAGAAAACAAACCACCCGTTTTTAACATTTTCTCACATTGCCAAACGAAGCGAATCCAAACCCCACCTGCTTTGACCGATTTTTTCTGCCCGTTTTTCACGCACTACGCCGGTCTCCTCTTATCACGAAACAAGTTGATCAAGGCTTCTGCAAAACATTCTTTTTTCTTTCAAAATAGCCTCCTGCAAACAACTTACTGTTGTTTTTCACGCAGAAACCATTGCTCTGGAGCAACCCATTTTCCTCTGTTTTGATCACGACTAACAGCCACGAAAAATCCCGATGTTCATCACCGGTCACCCCCTGTCGTCGCACCCGACAACGGCCGAACCGAAAACACCTCTCGATCTCCGTCTTCCGCTGTATAATAGTCCCGAACCCTTCTTTTACGCCTGCCCTCCACCGACCGACACACCCACCGGCGGTGGAGGCTTCCACTGATCTTCTCGAGCCCTAGGCTCTGATACCAAATGTTGGTTTCAGGTCCCTCACTCACACAAAACACACACTCACGTATGTATATGTAGGTATGAAGAATGCAATAAAGGAAACTTGAGGCACTGTGTATTTTCGAATGAAGGAAAACTGCTATATTTTATTCATGGCTAAACAAGGCTATTTATAACTTTACATGACCCTACTTAAGAATAAAAAAAGAATATAAAAGATGCTCAAAGATGCTCCCTAAAAACTTGGTAAACCATGACTCCTTCTACCAAACCAAACGTGCATAAAATAAAACCCAACGGTCATCTTCAGTTCTCCACATACTTGGTCAAACCAAGTAACCAATTCTCAACTTATTAAAACTATTAAATAAAACACAATATCATAATTGCCATGTGCTTTTTAGTCTTCAAGTTCATGCAACAGGTACGTGGAGTCTTGAACCAACACTATTATTCCATGCACTTCGAAAAAACAACAAACGAACTGTGACCCGCATACTAGACCCGTGACCCGATGTCTCGTAAACGAACCCGATTAACCCAACATTCACCCCCTAAATCGGTGTTTGTTTACGTCTTCACCGCAGCACCGAATCACCTCTGTTTCAAACCATCACGACTTTTTACTGGACTCCCCGACCACCACCGGTCACGCCCAAAGTCAACTCGGGTCAACCCGAATCAAACCGACCACGCTTGTAACATCTCACATGGCATCACGTTGGAAACGCTCACTAACATCACGACTTTTCACGGATCAACGACCTTACCCCGGTCACATCCAAAGCCACCCGATTTGAACTCCAACGCCATATGTTACACCGTTTTTTTTTTCTTTCTTTACCTTTTTCCGATCACTCTTGTTCAAGGGGCCTTTCCACCGACCAAGAAAACAAACCACCCGTTTTTAACATTTTCTCACATTGCCAAACGAAGCGAATCCAAAGCCCACCTGCTTTGACGGATTTTTCTGCCCGTTTTTCACGCACTACGCCGGTCTCCTCTTGTCACGAAACAAGTTGATCAAGGCTTCTGCAAAACATTCTTTTTTCTTTCAAAATAGCCTCCTGCAAACAACTTACTGTTGTTTTTCACGCAGAACCCATTGCTCTTGAACAACCCATTTTCCTCTGTTTTGATCACGACTAACAGCCACGAAAAATCCCGATGTTCATCACCGATCACCCCCTGTCGTCGCACCCGACAACGGCCGAACCGAAAACACCTCTCGATCTCCGTCTTCCGCTGTATAACAGTCCCGAATCCTTCTTTTACGCCTGCCCCCCACCGACCGACACACCCACCGGCGGTGGAGGCTTCCACTGATCTTCTCGAGCCCTAGGCTCTGATACCAAATGTTGGTTTCAGGTCCCTCACTCACACAAAACAAACACTTACGTATGTATATGTAGGTATGAAGAATGCAATAAAGGAAACTTGAGGCACTGTGTATTTTCGAATGAAGGAAAACTGCTATATTTTATTCATGGCTAAACAAGGCTATTTATAACTTTACATGACCCTACTTAAGAATAAAAAAAGAATATAAAAGATGCTTAAAGATGCTCCCAAAAAACTTGGTAAACCATGACTCCTTCTACCAAACCAAACGTGCATAAAATAAAACCCAACGGTCATCTCCAGTTCTCCACATACTTGGTCAAACCAAGTAACCAATTCTCAACTTATTAAAACTATTAAATAAAACACAATATCATAATTGCCATGTGCTTTTTAGTCTTCAAGTTCATGCAACATGTACGTGGAGTCTTGAAACAACACTATTATTCCATACACTTCGAACAAACAACAAACGAACTGTGACCCGCATACTAGACCCGTGACCCGATGTCTCGTAAACGAACCCGATTAACCCAACATTCACCCCCTAAATCGGTGTTTGTTTACGTCTTCACCGCAGCACCGAATCACCTCGGTTTCAAACCATCATGACTTTTTACTGGACTCCCCGACCACCACCGGTCACGCCCAAAGTCAACTCGGTTCAACCCGAATCAAACCGACCACGCTTGTAACATGTCACATGGCATCACGTTGGAAACGCTCACTAACATCACGACTTTTCACGGATCAACGACCTTACCCCGGTCACATCCAAAGCCACCCGATTTGAACTCCAACGCCATATGTTACACCGTTTTTTTTTCTTTCTTTACCTTTTTCCGATCACTCTTGTTCAAGGGGCCTTTCCACCGACCAAGAAAACAAACCACCCGTTTTTAACATTTTCTCACATTGCCAAACGAAGCGAATCCAAAGCCCACCTGCTTTGACCGATTTTTCTGCCCGTTTTTCACGCACTACGCCGGTCTCCTCTTATCACGAAACAAGTTGATCAAGGCTTCTGCAAAACATTCTTTTTTCTTTCAAAATAGCCTCCTGCAAACAACTTACTGTTGTTTTTCACGCAGAAACCATTGCACTTGAACAACCCATTTTCCTCTGTTTTGATCACGACTAACAGCCACGAAAAATCCCGATGTTCATCACCGGTCACCCCCTGTCGTCGCACCCGACAACGGCCGAACCGAAAACACCTCTCGATCTCCGTCTTCCGCTGTATAACAGTCCCGAACCCTTCTTTTACGCCTGCCCTCCACCGACCGACACACCCACCGGCGGTGGAGGCTTCCACTGATCTTCTCGAGCCCTAGGCTCTGATACCAAATGTTGGTTTCAGGTCCCTCACTCACACAAAACACACACTTACGTATGTATATGTAGGTATGAAGAATGCAATAAAGGAAACTTGAGGCACTGTGTATTTTCGAATGAAGGAAAACTGCTATATTTTATTCATGGCTAAACAAGGCTATTTATAACTTTACATGACCCTACTTAAGAATAAAAAAAGAATATAAAAGATGCTCAAAGATGCTCCCTAAAAACTTGGTAAACCATGACTCCTTCTACCAAACCAAACGTGCATAAAATAAAACCCAACGGTGATCTCTCCAGTTCTTCGCATACTTTGTCAAACCTAGTAACCAATTCTCAACTTATTAAAACTATTAAATAAAACACAATATCATAATTGCCATGTGCTTTTTAGTCTTCAAGTTCATGCAACATGTACGTGGAGTCTTGAACCAACACTATTATTCCATGCACTTCGAACAAACAACAAACGAACTGTGACCCGCATACTAGACCCGTGACCCGATGTCTCGTAAACGAACCCGATTATCCCAACATTCACCCCCTAAATCGGTGTTTGTTTACGTCTTCACCGCTGCACCGAATCACCTCGGTTTCAAACCATCACGACTTTTTACTGGACTCCCCGACCACCACCGGTCACGCCCAAAGTCAACTTGGTTCAACCCGAATCAAACCGACCACGCTTGTAACATGTCACATGGCATCACGTTGGAAACATTCACTAACATCACGACTTTTCACGGATCAACGACCTTACCCCGGTCACATCCAAAGCCACCCAATTTGAACTCCAACGCCATATGTTACACCGTTTTTTTTTTCTTTCTTTACCTTTTTCCGATCACTCTTGTTCAAGGGGCCTTTCCACCGACCAAGAAAACAAACCACCCGTTTTTAACATTTTCTCACATTGCCAAACGAAGCGAATCCAAACCCCACCTGCTTTGACCGATTTTTTCTGCCCGTTTTTCACGCACTACGCCGGTCTCCTCTTATCACGAAACAAGTTGATCAAGGCTTCTGCAAAACATTCTTTTTTCTTTCAAAATAGCCTCCTGCAAACAACTTACTGTTGTTTTTCACGCAGAAACCATTGCTCTTGAACAACCCATTTTCCTCTGTTTTGATCACGACTAACAGCCACGAAAAATCCCGATGTTCATCACCGGTCACCCCCTGTCGTCGCACCCGACAACGGCCGAACCGAAAACACCTCTCGATCTCCGTCTTCCGCTGTATAACAGTCCCGAAACCTTCTTTTACGCCTGCCCTCCACCGACCGGCACACCCACCGGCGGTGGAGGCTTCCACTGATCTTCTCGAGCCCTAGGCTCTGATACCAAATGTTGGTTTCAGGTCCCTCACTCACACAAAACACACACTCACGTATGTATATGTAGGTATGAAGAATGCAATAAAGGAAACTTGAGGCACTGTGTATTTTCGAATGAAGGAAAACTGCTATATTTTATTCATGGCTAAACAAGGCTATTTATAACTTTACATGACCCTACTTAAGAATAAAAAAAGAATATAAAAGATGCTCAAAGATGCTCCCTAAAAACTTGGTAAACCATGACTCCTTCTACCAAACCAAACGTGCATAAAATAAAACCCAACGGTCATCTCCAGTTCTCCACATACTTGGTCAAACCAAGTAACCAATTCTCAACTTATTAAAACTATTAAATAAAACACAATATCATAATTGCCATGTGCTTTTTAGTCTTCAAGTTCATGCAACAGGTACGTGGAGTCTTGAACCAACACTATTATTCCATGCACTTCGAACAAACAACAAACGAACTGTGACCCGCATACTAGACCCGTGACCCGATGTCTCGTAAACGAACCCGATTAACCCAACATTCACCCCCCTAAATCGGTGTTTGTTTACGTCTTCACCGCAGCAACGAATCACCTCTGTTTCAAACCATCACGACTTTTTACTGGACTCCCCGACCACCACCGGTCACGCCCAAAGTCAACTCGGGTCAACCCGAATCAAACCGACCACGCTTGTAACATCTCACATGGCATCACGTTGGAAACGCTCACTAACATCACGACTTTTCACGGATCAACGACCTTACCCCGGTCACATCCAAAGCCACCCGATTTGAACTCCAACGCCATATGTTACACCGTTTTTTTTTTCTTTCTTTACCTTTTTCCGATCACTCTTGTTCAAGGGGCCTTTCCACCGACCAAGAAAACAAACCACCCGTTTTTAACATTTTCTCACATTGCCAAACGAAGCGAATCCAAAGCCCACCTGCTTTGACGGATTTTTCTGCCCGTTTTTCACGCACTACGCCGGTCTCCTCTTGTCACGAAACAAGTTGATCAAGGCTTCTGCAAAACATTCTTTTTTCTTTCAAAATAGCCTCCTGCAAACAACTTACTGTTGTTTTTCACGCAGAACCCATTGCTCTTGAACAACCCATTTTCCTCTGTTTTGATCACGACTAACAGCCACGAAAACTCCCGATGTTCATCACCGGTCACCCCCTGTCGTCGTACCCGACAACGGCCGAACCGAAAACACCTCTCGATCTCCGTCTTCCGCTGTATAACAGTCCCGAACCCTTCTTTTACGCCTGCCCTCCACCGACCGACACACCCACCGGCGGTGGAGGCTTCCACTGATCTTCTCGAGCCCTAGGCTCTGATACCAAATGTTGGTTTCAGGTCCCTCACTCACACAAAACACACACTTACGTATGTATATGTAGGTATGAAGAATGCAATAAAGGAAACTTGAGGCACTGTGTATTTTCGAATGAAGGAAAACTGCTATATTTTATTCATGGCTAAACAAGGCTATTTATAACTTTACATGACCCTACTTAAGAATAAAAAAAGAATATAAAAGATGCTTAAAGATGCTCCCAAAAAACTTGGTAAACCATGACTCATTCTACCAAACCAAACGTGCATAAAATAAAACCCAACGGTCATCTCCAGTTCTCCACATACTTGGTCAAACCAAGTAACCAATTCTCAACTTATTAAAACTATTAAATAAAACACAATATCATAATTGCCATGTGCTTTTTAGTCTTCAAGTTCATGCAACATGTACGTGGAGTCTTGAAACAACACTATTATTCCATACACTTCGAACAAACAACAAACGAACTGTGACCCGCATACTAGACCCGTGACCCGATGTCTCGTAAACGAACCCGATTAACCCAACATTCACCCCCTAAATCGGTGTTTGTTTACGTCTTCACCGCAGCACCGAATCACCTCGGTTTCAAACCATCACGACTTTTTACTGGACTCCCCGACCACCACCGGTCACGCCCAAAGTCAACTCGGTTCAACCCGAATCAAACCGACCACGCTTGTAACATGTCACATGGCATCACGTTGGAAACGCTCACTAACATCACGACTTTTCACGGATCAACGACCTTACCCCGGTCACATCCAAAGCCACCCAATTTGAACTCCAACGCCATATGTTACACCGTTTTATTTTCTTTCTTTACCTTTTTCCGATCACTCTTGTTCAAGGGGCCTTTCCACCGACCAAGAAAACAAACCACCCGTTTTTAACATTTTCTCACATTGCCAAACGAAGCGAATCCAAAGCCCACCTGCTTTGACCGATTTTTCTGCCCGTTTTTCACGCACTACGCCGGTCTCCTCTTATCACGAAACAAGTTGATCAAGGCTTCTGCAAAACATTCTTTTTTCTTTCAAAATAGCCTCCTGCAAACAACTTACTGTTGTTTTTCACGCAGAAACCGTTGCTCTTGAACAACCCATTTTCCTCTGTTTTGATCACGACTAACAGCCACGAAAAATCCCGATGTTCATCACCGGTCACCCCCTGTCGTCGCACCCGACAACGGCCGAACCGAAAACACCTCTCGATCTCCGTCTTCCGCTGTATAACAGTCCCGAACCCTTCTTTTACGCCTGCCCTCCACCGACCGACACACCCACCGGCGGTGGAGGCTTCCACTGATCTTCTCGAGCCCTAGGCTCTGATACCAAATGTTGGTTTCAGGTCCCTCACTCACACAAAACACACACTTACGTATGTATATGTAGGTATTAAGAATGCAATAAAGGAAACTTGAGGCACTGTGTATTTTCGAATGAAGGAAAACTGCTATATTTTATTCATGGCTAAACAAGGCTATTTATAACTTTACATGACCCTACTTAAGAATAAAAAAAGAATATAAAAGATGCTCAAAGATGCTCCCTAAAAACTTGGTAAACCATGACTCCTTCTACCAAACCAAACGTGCATAAAATAAAACCCAACGGTGATCTCTCCAGTTCTTCGCTTACTTTGTCAAACCTAGTAACCAATTCTCAACTTATTAAAACTATTAAATAAAACACAATATCATAATTGCCATGTGCTTTTTAGTCTTCAAGTTCATGCAACATGTACGTGGAGTCTTGAACCAACACTATTATTCCATGCACTTCGAACAAACAACAAACGAACTGTGACCCGCATACTAGACCCGTGACCCGATGTCTCGTAAACGAACCCGATTAACCCAACAGCCATGTTGTAAATTGGAAGATGTCATAGTACTTTAACGCAACTGGCAAGATTCTTCTTGTGACTAACTCTCGTGTCTGTCTATCGTAGGGATGAAGCTAAAGAGGTAAAGAAGGTTGTGAGCCAAGTTCTAAAGTACTTGTCTAATACAATGCCATTAGATCTTTCCAATAGTCTAGTGGGAATTGAGTCACGTGTGGATGAAGTGAAAAATATATTGAGAATGGAGTCTAGCGAAGTTCTTTTTATAGGGATTTGTGGGATGAGTGGAGTCGGTAAGACTACTCTAGCTGAAGCTGTCTATAAGGACATTAAAGGGAAGTTTAAAAAAAGTAGTATAATTGAAAACATCAAGGACATTTCCAAACAAAATGATATTACTGATCTATGCAAATTACAACAGAAACTCCTTGATGACATTTTAATGGAGAACATTCGTGTTAAAAATGTCACCGATGGAAAAGATTTGTTGTGCAAAAATCTTAGTGGTTTAAAAGTTATCATCGTGTTGGATGATGTGAATCATGTTGACCAGTTGATGTAGGTCCGTTTTTCCGGTGGATCGATAACGAACACCTATCCTTGTTTATCACGAACACGGTAACGGGTGCGGAATCCCCGTGACGGTGCAAACCAAACAAAGTGTAAAACACACGGATTAACCAATGAAACACACTCAATTGATTAACGGGATGAGAACCGATACAAACTGATACAAACACAGTTTGACAGAATTTTTAGCAGAGTTTCTTTACTATGGTGCTCTCATCTCTGAGTTCAAATGAACACAAAGTGTTGTTTATATAGTCCCTGGGCCATTGATATCGACGAAACACACAAGTGTTTGACGAATCTGAACATGGGCCAGACATTGGGCCTAGAACAGCCCAATACATGACGAATCAAGGTCTGATTCGTCATGACCTTCAACGAAACAGAAGCTTAAACAATGATCTGTTTCGCCATGAAGTGTTCCGACGAAACAGGTCTGTTTCGTCGAGGACTGCAACTGTTGAGTTTGTTCCTGTTATCAGACAGTAACAATCAGCAACATATAAACATAGTAATGACAAAACTACCCTTTAATGCAACATGCATTGTTCATAATACTTTACATAACAAAAGAGACAAACAAGTTGTACACAAGTAGATAGGAGGATATCTGACTTGGTCAACATTACATACAGACTCGATAATTAATAAAAGACCATTCAAAATACATCGTTAAACAAGACTAGTTACAGACACTAAAAATGCATCAACAAACTCCCCCTTGTCTGTTACTCGTCTTTGGTCTTCTAATCTTCCATCAGTGTTGTTCGGACCACGAACTGCCCGAATGTATACCCCTGTAGTAGCAAAAACACGCTACTCGCTGAAACTTTAACGCTTGTCGTGCATCTTGATCTTCATAGAAAATATCATGACGATATAATCTGTCAATATCAGCTTCAGACATGTTGACGATCCACGTCGGATCCAACATCCGGTAATTAGCACGACCATCTCTAAACACAATAACAGCTTCATGAGTATCCGAGTCGTAGCACCACAATGCCATGTCTTCAAGAAAATCCTGCTTCATAGGCATCAATGGGATTTTATCTACTACCCTCGGAGGCTGATAAACAAGTTTATATCTGCAAGTGTTGGTGTCCGGATCAAGAGTAAACTTGATCGGTTGATAAACAGGAAATTGTGGCTTGTAGGATTCATCCTTCCAGCCTGTCTTCTTGTTTACTTTCACCAGACGCTCAAATAAAGTAGCGCCATCGTATTTTTCACGATTGATAAGCTCAAGCCTTGTCAACGCAGAGACATCATAAAATGGTAAGGAAAGAATGCTCAGTAGTGAATTGAAATACAGAATTCCAAATTCACGTTTAATAGCAATGCAGTGAATATCTTGAACAAACACCCAGCATAAGATCCTTCCACTTGGCTTCTTTTCAAATTGCAAATAATCTACTTGAGCTTTTTCAGGTAACGGCTTGGACACCTTTGATAAAAACTGTTTTCTCCATTCAGAAAAAGCATTTGTGTCTTTTTCAGACGAATTCCTATTCTTCAAGTGCTCGTCTATGTCATCAATGTTTTCTTTCATCCAATTTTCATCAAATGATGCAAATTCAGTACCATCTTCTCTGACATATGTCGACTTTGGAGCTTCACCTTCAACCACAATTTCATCAATCTCTTCAACATTCGTTGTATCAGTCTCAGTAGACATTTTGTCTATTTCAGCATCATCTACTTCTCTCATAGACTGTAAAATACTCAATTGCTCCGGAGAAAGATCTTCTATTAACTCCCCTTCTTCAAGCAACTCTCCTGTAAATGGATGAACAGCTTGTAGAGCAATATCAGCACTGCTAAATATAGAAGAAGTACCTTCTATCTGTTGTACTTTTCCAGTAGAAGTTCCCTGAGATGATTCAACAACGGTAGGTTGAACTGTAACAACTTCAGAAGTAAGTGTGGTTGGCTGTTTCTGTGATGTACCAGAGGTATCCGGATTTCCTTAATCTTCCGTATCATCATCCTTTTTCTTTAGTACCTCTTGTTGTTTACAATGATAGTCCCACAGAATGGCAAGCCTTCTCTCTTTCTCTTCATCAAGAGCTTTCAAGCGAGCATTTTCAGCTTTAAGCACATCAATTTCACCTTGTTGTCGCTCTATAACTGTTTGCTGTTTACCAACTATTGACTTCAATTTGTTAAGTTCCACAGATTGTTTAAGTTGATCATGCTTTGTGAGATTTCCAAAATGAGATTGCCTTTGAAGACGATCAACAGCCGCTTCAAGTGTAGAAAACAGATATTTGATCTTTTCATCTTGAGAAAATCCAGCAAATGTCCTATGACGTTCAGCACTGATTTCCGAAGTAGTTGCCCTGATAGCTGAAGCCATAGATCTTACAGGAACTTCCTGAGGAACAACAGATGGAGTAGCAGTAGCTGGTGTAACAACTGGAGCAACTGGAGTTTCCATAGCTGAAGTAACTACAGTAGGAGTTTCTTGCACAGGCTCCTGAGGTACAGATTGTACAGATTGAGCTGGCTCCTGAGGAATAGATGAAGACTCCTGAGGCACAGATTTCCGAGTATAAGTACTCAGATATCTCCTAGCTTTCTTCTTTTGTACTTCAACAGCTTTCTCTGCTCTTCTTTTTGTTCTCCTTTCACCTTCAGGATCCTCTGGAACATATTCCGGGTCATCCTCTGTTCTAATCTTTCTGTACCTTCTTATTCCACGTATATCAATATACATTTCGTAACCAGGTTCAATTATATGATCACTAGAACTCGAATCAGTTCCATCATCACCATTTGCTGATGAACTACTATCTGATGTACCAGAAACAGCACCCTAACTTGATGTACCAACAGCAGTACTAACAGCACCTGCATCACCTGCATCACTATCTCCACCACTTTCATCATCACTACCAGATTCATCTGAATCAACTGGGTCAGGACCAAATTTTTCTATCCTTAACCTTTCCAACTCAGGTTCTTCATTGTCTGATTGGCTGTCTTCATGACGCCATTTGTCATTTGCAGGAGCAACATAATCAGGATTCACTAGAGCGCCAAAAAGCTTCCTTGGAGGAACACTTTCTGTGTATCTTTTGGCCGCCATAGTCTTGATTAGCCTTAACGAGTTGAAATTCATTGCCTCTATTTTCAAAAGATCATTTTCAGCTTTAGGAAGGTCTGGATGCTGAACATTCATTATCATTTGCAGAAACCGTGGATACATCCAAAACTTGTTCCCGGTGATTCTACTACCAGTCCTTGTCATGTTCTCTTTCATGTTGCTGAAAATGTACTTCGAGATGCTAAACGGTTTGTTTAACACTAAAGCAACCATGAAACCAACTAGATCATCTCCAGCCATATCATATCCAGATCGTCTATTGCTGAGACACTGAATAAGAACATGTAATAAAAACTTGTATCTTAATGGAAGATCACCTTTGTTGATTTGTTTGACGAAAAGATCTCCTTTACATTTCATCCTTAGTAAACAGCCTCGCGAACACATGATTGGTATTGAATAAGGAGCATTCGGTTGATCTTGTAATTGAAGAACTTCATTCAATATCTCCGGAGTAACAACGACATACAGATCATTCACACGACCTCTGATAATATCCTTTCCATCAATTTGAACGACGCCTGCAGAATCCCAGAACGCTTTAATTAGAGATTTGTAGACGGGTGTCGAGTATGTAACAGCATGATTGATACGAGACTCCCTGATCCACTTCGTCATATCTTTAAATTCAATGAGCTTGTCTTCCGGATCCAAATAAGCAACTTGATTATGGCGTTTTTCTGACATAATCTCCTCTTCAGTTTTATTTTCTTTCTTTATCGCCTTCTTGCGTTTTCCTTTTTCTTGCTGTGCTTTAGGAGCCATCTGTACATGAAAATGTCCAGAATAAGTCACAATATATATAACATAGCATTTAGACATGTATGAATACACTTTCATGTATTCACATATCAGATAACCTATTTAAACATGTCTACTGTGAACAAACAGCAATATCAGAAAACTGCTAAGGCATTTACGACGAAACAGAGTATCAACGACGAAACAGAACTTTGAACGACGAAACAGAGGGTTGACCATTGACTGGTTTGATTCGTCGACTTTTTGATTCGTCGAGTCTATTTCGTTCCATTCTGATTCGTCATCTTTGATTCGTCGTCTGATTCGTCGAATGTTTGATTCGCCATATGTTTGATTCGCCAAAATTAGGGCTAATTTTGATTCGTCAATTTGGGGGTTTTATCAGTTTCGCCGTATTGGGTTTAAACACACATCAGATATAAACATAAACACATTCAATCATCTTTGTTTATACCCAACCCATTTATAAACACTCATAAATGATTTTCCGAACAAAAACCCTTGTATAAACAGATGATACCATTATCAAATACAAACCTCTGTTTTTTTTTTGTTTATAAAAAACCCACTAACAAATCAAAGCAAATCAAACAATGATAAACCTAAATCTATCAGATTAGAAATAAAACACAACAACATGCATCAACAACACATATTTAATCAAAGAAAACAATGGTTTCAAAGGGTTTCGGATGAAAAACCGAACGGTTCAAAGTGTTCGGAATGTGAATCAGAACATGTTTCTACCTTTGAAGTTTGTAAAATTTTGAGTAAAAACTGATGTTTTGTGCGATTTTGACGAGAAACCGTAGGTTTGGGTTTTTGGTTGTGTGAAGAAGAAGATAACTGATGTTTTGAAAAAGTGACCATGTGGGACCTATATATACTCCGCCCTGTCTCGACGAATCAGAGGATTCGACGAAACTGAAATGGGCCCGGCGAAACAGAAACATGGGCTTTGAACTTGGGCCTAAACTTTAGCCCATGACGAAACAGATTTGGGCTCCTGTGATTCGTCGTCTGTTATGACGAATCAGATTTGATTCGCCGACTAAGGTCTGATTCGTCGACTATTGTGATTCGTCGACACTTGTGATTCGTCGACAAGTCTGTTTCACCAACAGATTTTTTCAAAACAGCAACACCCAGGCTGGAAATATTTTGCAGTCAAAACAGTAACACAGGCTGGAAATATTTTGCTCTGATACCAATATTTTGCAGACACAATTCCATTCAGTTGCAAGAACGTTTTTATGAAGAAGGTTTCAGGCTTCCGGTAGAAAACACCAAGCAACAACTTCGGCTTAATCAAAAACGAACTTTACACAAAAATACTAAAAAACAAATTTAAAGCACGGTAAACTAAATGAAAATGCGGAAAACTGTTAAAAACACTAAACAACTGTACAAGTGCAACCTTTTTGCGAATCTCAAGGACAAGGAATCATACCAGCTTACGGTCTTAGTCAACATGATTTTGATTTCTGTTTAAAGCTCTGGATAAGTATACTACCTCGATTATCGATATTGTGGTCCACATAAGCTCAAACTGATCAGACATAATCATAATTTAAGAGATACGATTAACGGTAAGGATTATACTTACAAGTCGATGTAAATCCACTCACGACACATTCCCGTATCAAGGTATGCACGAGAATTCATCTTACCGGTGAGTATACCGATTATCATCTGTTTGACCGTATAAAAATGTGAGAGACTCACTTATTTTGATTGAAAACAAGCCCTATGTGATAAAATCACTTATTGATGAGGAACTTGATTTTCAGATGCATGAGGGCACAAGAGCAAGTCCGTGAACAGGTGAGTACTTTCGTACAGCAGAGAGACGAACTTGACTCCCGCAAAGAATCTGTGATATAAAATCACTTATTTTGTTTGGACATGTGATTGTTGATCACTTATTGAGGTCGAATGCAGTATGTACACGTATGTATAGTATCATGGAAGATCTTAGACTTCGTCTCCGTTATTTTTACGGTTTGATACAACCATGATACCCAGATGATAAGCAGCATAAAGACCGAATATTTCAGATCTCGGCAATCTCTCAAACGAGATTTCGGTACTAAGACCATATGCCAATGAATGGTTCCCACCTGATCTTCAGTCGATTAAGGTTTATATCACCTTGCACACTTTAAAATGATTGTGAGCCTACCGATACATCTTATATAGAGCTGCTTAACATTTTTCGTTTTGCATTCCAGTTTTAAAGAGGTTTAGACAGACCACTGATCTACTATCATTTTCTCTTTTTCTCGCCAGGAAACTCATTTTTCTTTTTCCAATGTTTTTGCGCTTTTGAAATTTTTCGATGTTTTTGAATTTTCAAATTTTGGATTTACTCCCCCTAAAATCAACAAACTAAGATAAAATTTAAAAGACACAAAGATATTTACAAAAACGATTTCCCGATGTCGGTTAACTCATGTTTTACCTCAATGCCGTTTACCAAAATTAAATTTTTGTCAGAAATGATTTAGCGAATTTTGGAAAAATGAGTTGGCATGTCGGTAAGCGGTACGGACCATGACAACATTGTCTGGCCAAAAAGAGCTACAAGAGGATAACAATTCATAAAGCAGCTTAAATATCGACAAGTATAGGAGAGATTAGAAATTTAAAACCGTATCCTTCAACTGCTTCGTGCATTGCAAGGAATCTGAGCGCTCTCCCAAACTGGATATCCACCCGGTGTGGACTTCAAAGTCGATTTTTGTAGCTACTGAGAATTCTCTTGACAGCAACAAGATCATAGACCTCTGGGTCCGGCTGGTCTTACACATTGCACCAGCGAAGGTCTTTGTCTTTCTCTTTCAGAAGTAGTGTGCGGTTGAGCAATCCACGCCAAGGCATCCGCACACCCGGTTGATTTGTTCAACAAACACATTTTCTTCAATCACAATTTTGATTTGAATATACCCTGGGGACCCGATCAAAGCCTTGAACAACCAAACTCTTGGAATGATTTTCATTTTGTCGAAGCTTTTCAAATTCTTTCGACAGACAATTCTGTCTTCTCTTCTTTTTCTCTCCATCAAAGGCAACCACTCCTAGAAATATCAATATCTTGGAGCTTTGAGTCGCCTATCTTGTGCATGGACACTCCACTATCAACAATCCGATGACTATCGATAGTTCCTCCTGGAACATCCTACACACTCACTCAGAGATTAGTTGGAGAGGGGGACCCAAGCCTTCACAGACTTGGGTCGTCCGTCATCATCGAGGATTGTGACATCCATTTCCCGATGATTCGGAATAGAATGAGCTCCCCCTGAAACATTTACCGATTTTGGTATCCAAATCTGTTTTTGTTTTTCATATTTAACATTTGATTCAACAGATTTTGTTAGGACAACCTCCGGTTTTAACGCCTTTTCAACCTTTTTGACGTTTTGACGTCGTTGTTTTGTTTCTTGTTCTTTAACAGTTCTTTTATCATGTTTTGGTGAAACAGGACGACGTTGTGGGTGAACCTTTTCAGGTGGTGCTCTTTCTACAAAATTTGGTTTGGGCGAGTTTGTGCAGTCTTTAATGATATGCCCAAACTTCCCACATTTGAAACAAGTTCTCCTTTCAACAAACTTAGGAGAATTTGATCGACGGCCTGACGTTGAAGTTGTAGACCCAGAGGTACTAGCTTCACACCCATTTGTGTGTTGGGTGTAATTGTTATCACTATTACGTTTCAAAATGTTGACTTTTTGAACAAAATCGGTATTTATCTTATTTTCAAAAGTCTCCACTTTATCAGTACCTTTGGAGGCCACAAACTTAACGTCTTTGCATTTCTTCTTGAAACGAGCTCCTTTTGTTTCAACCTTAGCCTTGGGCTTTTGAGCTCGTTGTTGTTGTTTACCCTTAAAAGCGATAGGTTGTTGCTTCGTTGGTGATTTTTGATTTCCAAATTTTCTTCTAACTTTAGCTTTTGGAATCGGATCACACTGAGTTACTGAAACTCTCGGGATCCCCTTTTCCAAAAACTTACTGGTAGTATCTTCAAACACTTTATCAATCAAAGATTGATTGACATTTTTAATTGGAAAAGTTGTGTTTGAATAAATTTTGTCATCACCGACTAAAGTGTACAACACATTATCACTTTTAACAGTAGACACTGTCTTAGTGATAGGATCTATCTCTTGTTTAACAGCAGATGATTGCACAACAGGAGTAGGAGGATCACACAGAATGTGATTCTCAAAAGGCACTTCTGCTCCTTTGTTCTTCTCAAGAGATTTATCCTCATCACTCACATCTGGTTCATCATCGGACGAATCACAGTCCTCAACTGTGGGAGGACTTTGTTCCGTACCAACAGATGCTGAATTTTCGATTTTTCCAGATGAGCCCTCCGATGAATTGTCCGTTTTGAACCCTAAGCCAGTTGTAACTTCCTCATAATTAAGAGGTACAATTGGCTCAAAACGTGGCATTTCTTCCTCATCGGGCATATAAGCATAATTATGTCTCAAAGGGGGCGGACACTTCTTATACCCAACACCACTAACGTTTCCCTTTAGTTGTTGAACGTCGATGATGTGATCGAGCACAAATCGGGAGTTAGAATAACTCTCCAACTTTTGCTTGATTGCATCATGCTCGCATTTTGCAATGGCTAACTCCTTTTTAGTTTCCTCAACAATGTTAATGTAATCATTTATACTAACTTGTTTATGATAAACAGTTTTTGTCACTTCGGAAACATTTTTCTTTAGAGTCTCAATCATAGATTTAAATTCTTTTTCATTTCTAACTAGAGCCATATTCGCTTCCTTGCATTTAGCCATTTCAACAACTAAACTCTGATTGTGAATATGAATCGTATCACATTCAAGTTTTATTCTATCAAATTCATTTTTCATATATTCACAATCTCTATAGTTGATAAGAATTTCAGATTTTACCTGACTTGTAGAAGCTGAGACATTTGCCATAAAGGCAGTCTGAGAAGAGAAAGATCCATCTTCAGTGAGAATCTTCTCCATTTCTTTTGAAGTCGCATCAGCTTTCTTGATCAAGTCAGATTTCTCGTTAGCATCATTCGACAAATTATCAGCTTCAGAATCCATTCCCTCCCTGACGTCTGATTCTGAACTGTAATAGCTTCCTGAAGATTCACCATCACTGACATTCTTGACAACTTCAGCATAAAGCGCAGTTCTTGTTTGATCACTGTTTCCTAACGGTATGGCCGGACCACAATCGACAGTAGGTTTAGGAAAATAGGCACTTGGATCGAAAACCGGTGGTGGAGCTGATTGAGGAAACGGAGAAGAGTTTGTATTTGATACAAACGCCGTTTGTAACTTCGGTTGCCGCAGACTAGCTGACGGGTCAAAACCTCCTCCAGAATACATTTGAGCTGAACTGGAACTAGCTAACGGGCTAAAACCTCCTCCATAATACATTTCACAAAAAAAAACTGGTCACACACTTGAAACCAGACTGCTATGACACTATTGCAAGTCTTCTGTTTAAAATAATACAAGTATCGACGAAACAGTTGTGATGTTGACCACTCGACGAAACCGAATTATGTTCAGGTTGACGAAACTGATTATGCTTTGATGTGTCGACGAAACAGAAATATTGTATAGGGCCCAATAGAAGTTGACGAAACAAATTTAGTTGCTTTTGGGCTTCCAAAATGACGAAACAAGATAGTCCTTTTGGGCTTCCACTTTGACGAAACAAAGGCTCAATTTTTTAAAATGACGAAACTGGCCCAACTTCACTTTCGGCGAAACAAGATGATGTCCGACGAAACAAGTTAACTTTGACTTGTTGATGATCGACGAAATAGAATAAATGCTGTTGGGCTTACACACGACGAAACAGGCTTATAATCTTGACGAAACAAAGAAAAGTCCTTGTTGGGCTTTCAAATCGGCGAAACAAATTTTATATATGGGCCCAACTCAACGAAACAAAAATGCACATTTTGGTTTGACCTTGACGAAACAAAAAAAATGCAAATTTTGGGCTATCCACTCAACAGACCCAATGCTTAGTGACGAAATGCTTTTGTTTCGTCAACTACCTTTGTTTTTTTTTTTTTAAATAATTTGTGCCGAAATGTTTGACTATGACCACACAAGTTGACTGATCTTGAATTGTAATATATGACGAAATGGATGGTAGATATTTGTGAGATATTTTCTGAACCTTATCACCTTCTGATACTTGGCCACAAAATTCAACTAAAACATCATCATTTTATGCACAATAGTCAAACAAACAAACAGTAATGTTTCAACAAGATCAAACAAGAATAAATTATCAAGAACACTATGAACAACTTGAAGAACCTGATGAACACTTTGAATATTCCGGTAACCTTATGAGTTTTCCGGTGAACCGAAAAATTCCCGAAACACGATTTTTGCTAAAACTTTCAATAAAAACCACAATAACATACAAGCATGTAATATAACAAGGTTTCCACTAAAACAAGAAGCAAAACATCAAGATAAACACTGATTTTCGAACCTTTTTCAGAAAAAAAAAATATAAACTTTCAAGAACACTTTTTCAGAAAATCATAAACAAACAATTTCAAACTTGATAAAAACCCAAATATGTTTGGTTTTAAACAAGGATTAGAGCCAAAGCTCTGATACCAATTGTAGGTCCGTTTTTCCGGTGGATCGATAACGAACACCTATCCTTGTTTATCACGAACACGGTAACGGGTGCGGAATCCCCGTGACGGTGCAAACCAAACAAAGTGTAAAACACACGGATTAACCAATGAAACACACTCAATTGATTAACGGGATGAGAACCGATACAAACTGATACAAACACAGTTTGACAGAATTTTTAGCAGAGTTTCTTTACTATGGTGCTCTCATCTCTGAGTTCAAATGAACACAAAGTGTTGTTTATATAGTCCCTGGGCCATTGATATCGACGAAACACACAAGTGTTTGACGAATCTGAACATGGGCCAGACATTGGGCCTGGAACAGCCCAATACATGACGAATCAAGGTCTGATTCGTCATGACCTTCAACGAAACAGAAGCTTAAACAATGATCTGTTTCACCATGAAGTGTTCCGACGAAACAGGTCTGTTTCGTCGAGGACTGCAACTGTTGAGTTTGTTCCTGTTATCAGACAGTAACAATCAGCAACATATAAACATAGTAATGACAAAACTACCCTTTAATGCAACATGCATTGTTCATAATACTTTACATAACAAAAGAGACAAACAAGTTGTACACAAGTAGATAGGAGGATATCTGACTTGGTCAACATTACATACAGACTCGATAATTAATAAAAGACCATTCAAAATACATCGTTAAACAAGACTAGTTACAGACACTAAAAATGCATCAACAGTTGACCTATTTAGCTGGGGGGTTGAATGGTTTGGACCTGGTAGCAGAATCATAGTAACCACAACAAACAGAGACTTGCTAAATTACTATAAAAAGAGTGAAATGTATATTTGTGAAGAAATGAAAGGTAACAAAGCTCTTAGTCTCTTTTGTCAATCAGCCTTCAAGGAAAGCTTTCCTATACATGGTTATGAAAAATTGTCTGATGAAATTGTGAAGCTTGCTGGTGGTCTTCCGTTAGCTCTTAATGTTTATGGTTCTCTTTTATGTGGGAAGGATGAAAACTACTGGAAAGATACGTTGAAGAAACTTAGAGAATATCCTGTGGAAGAAGTTCTTGGAAGGCTTGAAGTAGTTTATGCAAGGTTGGATAAAAATCAGCGTAATGCCTTCATATATATTGCATGTTTCTTGAAAGGAAGAAACATAGATTTGGTAAAAGATATGCTAACCAATATTGGTTTGTACTCCGAGTGTGGAATTACTGATCTCATTAACAAGTGTCTCATAACTATCAATCTTGAAGAAAACGTGTGGATGCATGATCTGCTACAACAAATGTGCTGGAAAATTCTTCGCACAGAATCACAGATATATGATGGGAAGCACATTGCAATCAAGTCTCATGAAGATACATTGACTTTAAACATCCTGGTAGGAAATTATATGACATTTTAAGCTCTAAAATCCTGATCTTGTAAGGCATGTGAAAATGTGAGCCTATTACAACATTAAATACTCTTTAATAGTGAAAATAGATAACTCGTTTGTCACTTGTAAGTCACCATTACGTAATTTTAAAACACACAGAGAGAAATAATTATATTACTAACTATTGTGCTTGTTTGTACCAGGGAGCGCAAACTGTTGAAGTCGTTAACCAGGATCCATATAAGGGTGAACTGAATGAGCGATTCATTGATCCTACATGTTTCTCAAAGATGACGAAACTAAAATTTGTCAGAATTAGTAATGTACACTTCCCTAAAGGACTTAAGTATCTCTCCAATTGATGCGGGCCCAAGTGTGGAGGAACAGGCTATTTTGTATTTGGAGGCCCAAGACCGCGTAACAAAAGGGGCTTCACTAAAATGGCTCTAACTTGGGCTACGGAGGTCCGTTTTGGGCGTGCGACCAGGCGAAACGAACGTGAGAAAAAGCTCCATCTTGCTGCAAACAGCCTTTGGCGGTTTGGGTCATCGTCCGGGCCAAAAAAACGCTTATTTCTATTACTTATTTGCATTTTTATGTTTTTTGAACTATTTTGGGCTTTTTGTTTTAGGCCGTGTGTTTGGCCCGTTATCTTTTTTAGGCCCGTTTTGAATTTCAGTCTCTATTTATATGTTGCTAAAGCTAATGAGAAGTTTAGAATTGAATTTTGAGAAAACTGATTTTTCACTTCAAATTCCGTGGCCTTTGGGTTGCAATTTGGGGGTTGGGGAAGAACACACGGGTATTCTTAGAATCAACGTGTTTGATCTTCGTTTCCGTATCACGCGCTACATCACCAATGATCTAAGAATTCTAGAATGGTATGGATGTTCTTTAAAGTCGTTTCCTTCAATGTTTGAACCAAAACACATTTATGAACTTGAAATGTGTTCAAGTCAACTTAGAACACTTTGGAAGAAAGATTTAGTAAGTAATTGTCTGTATATCTCATCAACAGTTTTTCAGCCATGATTTGCATGTAGAAATCTTACAAATTTCCTCTCTTACAATAGGTGCTGCCTAATTTGAGATCCATTAGCCTCAGTTTCTCAAAGAATTTGACCAAAATTCCAGACTTGACTTCAGCTTCAAATCTTGTGAAATTAAATCTTGAAGGCTGCACAAATTTAACAAGGCTACACGCATCAGTTCTTCTCCTCAAACGACTACGTTACTTGAATCTCAAAGGATGTACATGCCTTAAAAGCCTTGGCAGAAGTAGTATGGAAATGGTGTTGATATCAAAGGTGTATAAACACTCTATTGAACTCACGAAAAAGATAGAGACTCAAGACTTAAGTTTTTATTATGCAGAAAACTGAATACAGAAAGCAAACTAGGAGGCTGCTATTTATCAGCAGCATTACAACAGTCATAACCTAGAATTATGGAACGTACATTTATTCAACATTAACAATAACTATAATATGCATGTGAATGCAATTAACTACAATATGCATGTGAATGCAATTAATGTGTTGATACGGAAGACTCAACAACCAGCATGTGAATGCAGCATGCGAGGGTTTGAATCACATTTCAACACCCCCCCTTGATTCAAACATCTGCACTCCCGTTTGATGACGAAAACCAACCAGCTTCTCTTTAGATAATGCCTTCGTTAAGCAATCTGCCACTTGATCACTTGTGTTGCAGTATTGAAGAATCACCTTCTCTTGTTGGATCATGTCTCTAATAAAGTGATATTTTAACTCAATATGCTTAGCCTTTCCATGTTGCACTGGATTTCTGGACAAATTGATTGCAGACTGACTGTCACACCATATTGTAGTAGCTTCACTCTGAATGTGCCCCAAATCTTCAAGTATTCTTCTGATCCAAATGCACTGACAAGTTGCACTCGTAGCTGAGATGTATTCAGCTTCAGTGCTGGAGAGAGCAACTGTCTCTTGCTTCTTTGAGCGCCATGAAACAGCTCCATCACCAATAGCAAACACATAAGCACCAACACTTTTCCTGTCATCAACACAAGCTGCCCAGTCACTATCTGTATACCCTGTCAGCTTAACCTGAGAACCCTTTTTGTACCAAATTCCAAACTTGAATGTGGAAGCAACATATCTCAACACTTTTCTTGCTGCACCTGAATGAACTTTGGATGGAGACTGCATGAACCTGGACAAAACACCAACTGCATAGGCCAAATCTGGTCGAGTGTGGGTCAGATAAATCAGACCACCAACTAAGCTTCTATATTTGGTCTCATCAACTTTGTCTTCACCATCATCAGATCGATATTTTTCATAGGGACTCATTGGAACATCTTCAAACTTGCAGTCTCTCATACCATATTTATTCAGCAGACTTTGAGCATATTTTTCTTCAGAGACAAACACACCTTCATGAGACTGTTTTATTTCCAATCCAAGGAAATATTGTAGCAAACCCAAGTCAGTCATTTCGAACATTTGTTTCATTCCTCCCTTGAACTCAGCAATGAGAGTCTCACTTGAACTTGTACAAATAATGTCATCAACATATAAGCATATATAGATAACATCAGTTGCACTACGTTTAACATAAAGAGTAGGTTCATTGAGACTCTTAATATAGCCATTATTGCTGAAATAACCGTCAATTTTTGCATACCATGACCTGGGGGCTTGCTTTAAGCCATAGAGGGCTTTGAGAAGTCTATACACTTTACCTTCTTGTCCCTTTACTTCAAAGCCTTCTGGTTGTTCAACATAGATCTCCTCTTTAAGGTCACCATTTAGAAAAGCTGATTTTACATCCAATTGATGTAATAACCAACCTTTAAGAGCTGCAACAGCAATAACAATTCTAATGGTCTCAAATCTGGCCACAGGTGCAAATGTCTCTTCATAATCAACTCCATACTTCTGAGAATACCCCTTGGCAACCAATCTAGCCTTGTGCTTGATTATCTTCCCATCTAGACCAACTTTTGTCTTATACAGCCATTTCAAACCGACTAAATTCTTCCCATTAGGGAGATCAACCAACATCCAGGTCTGATTTTTATCAATAGCATCTATTTCAGCTTGCATGGCATCCTGCCATTCTTTCTTTTTGGCTGCATCTGAGTAAGTCAAAGGATCTGCAATATTAAGAGCAAACTGGCAGTTCAAGTAGTCAGAAGGAACCTGATTCACTTCCTCAGTATTAGCATAGAGCTCAGCCATGGACCTAACTCTCAGAGGAGCTGACGTGCTAGAGCTGGAACTTCCATCAACATGAGATTGTTGAGTACTACCATGAGGAGTTGTAGTAGCTGGTGAAAGAGTACTGCTTTGAGAAGTTGAGATACTTGGTGATGTTGTTCCTCCCAGATCAGAAGAAGCAACATCATTAGACATCTCAACTAAAGTCATTTCAGCATACTCTTCAGGAAAAGGATCTGCATACATTCTCTCATACAGTTGTTTGTCAGACTTATACATCTCATGCCAGTCCCAGGACTTATCTTCCAAAATTGTTGTATCATTGAAGCTCAGAGTTTCAAACTTCTTGGTATCTGGATTATACAACCTATATCCAGTACCATTAGGAGAATACCCAATGAAGATCATTTTGCTAGATCTATCATCAAGTTTCCTCCTACCCTGAGTTGCCTTATGGCCGTAAGCAACACATCCAAAGATCCTCATATTAGATACATCTGGTTTAGCATTGAACCATACCTGATATGGTGTCTTACCCTGAACAGCTGATGTTGGTGCACGATTGATGGCATGGACAGCCGTAGCAACAGCTTCTGCCCATAGATAATTTGGTAAACTTCTTTCTTTGAGCATACTCCGGGTCATACCCATGATGGTTCTGTTCTTCCTTTCCACCACACCATTGTGTTGTGGAGTATGTGGCTCACTTAATTCCCTTCTAATTCCATGTTCTTCACAAAAGACATTGAATTCATTGCTGCAAAATTCTCCTCCTCTATCAGTTCTGAACACTTTCACATTACATTCACTTTCTTTCTCGACTAAGGCTTTAAAGACTTTGAATCTACCAAAGGCATCAGACTTCTTGGGCAGAAAATAAACCCAACACATCCTAGACACATCATCTATTAAGAGAAAGTAATAGAGGCTATGTCCAAGACTGGGTACCTGCATAGGGCCACAGAGATCTGCATGCACCAACTCCAGTCTTTTTGTGGCTCTCCAGGATGTTGAATTGAATGGTGACCTGATCTGCTTCCCAAGAATACATCCTTCACAAACTCCAGTACCCTTAAACTGAGGCAATCCTTCCACCATATGCTTATTTTGGAGTAGTTTCAGGTTGCTCCAATTCAGGTGACCGTATCGCTTATGCCAGACTTGCAGAAGAGCTGACTTAGTGGGAGTGCTAGACTCAGCCTTTGAAGCATCCACTACAAACATGTTGTTAGTGGCTATAGGAATTTTCATTAACTCAACACCTTGGTTTTTAATGATACAGCTGCCTTTTTCAAACAACAAGGAATACCCTTTCCTCATCAGTTGACCAACACTTAGAAGATTATACTCCAAAGTTGGAGCATAATATACTTCAGTCAACAGTTTGAATGAATTTGAGCCTGTGTTGATTCGAACAACACCTTTTCCTTCAACAGCAAGGGTCTTTTTGTTACCCAATTGAACATTCATTTTGAATGTTTCATCAAGCTCTATAAAACTCCTCCTAGAGCCTGTCATATGATTGGAACATCCTGAATCAAGAAACCACAGATTGTTAGTTTCTTGTTCAGGCACAAATGCCATGAACAAATGCTGATCATCTCTATCAGTGTTGTTGTTGTTGTCTGCTTGTTCAATCGGTTCAGCAGCAATATTGGCTTGAGCATCCTCATTGTACCAACAGTCTTTAGATAGATGGCCATACTTCTTACAAGTATAGCATTGAGGAACTTTACTCCTGTCAAAGGATCTTCCTCTCCCACGGCCTCTGAAACCTCCACGCCCTCTGCCACGTGCATTTGATGGCCGATTTCCTTCTTGCATAACCTGCAAAGCATGTTCTTCTAGTTTTTCTGATTTGTCTTGGGATCTGCTATTCATTCTTTCTTCTTGTGATTGCAAGGAGCCCATCAACTTCACAGGTGTGAGTTTAGCCAGATCGAAGGACACTTCAATAGATGGGACAATGTAGTCAAACTTTGAAGATAAACTTCGAAGTATTTTTTCAACTATGGTTTGATCAGAGATGATCTCACCATATGCCCTCTTCTGGCTGACATTGCCCATGACTCTAGAGAAGTATTCTCCAACGGTTTCAGTATCTTTCATGGAGAGGTTTTCAAACTCTCTCCTTAATCCTTGCAATTTGATAGCTTTTACTTGAGTATCCCCTTGATACTCCATCTTCAGTATATCCCAGCTTTCTTTAGACGACTCAGCAGCTGCAATTCTAGAAAAGAGTTGATCATGCACAGCCTGTTGAATAACGGCCAGGGCATGAGCATCCCTTTTCTTCAAATTCTTGAGTTTGTTCTCATCAGGTTCAGCACTGTTAAACCCTTGTTCCACCAGATCCCAGAGATCCCTTGATTTCAGAATGGTTTTTAGACGAATACTCCAATGCTCATACCCTTCCCCCTTGAAGACTGGGATTGGAGTAGGAGCAGTGGGCAACGTACTGGTTTGATCGGCCATTGGATAAAACAATTGAGAGGGAAAAGGAGGGATGGATCGCACACTCAGGCTCTGATACCACTGTTGATATCAAAGGTGTATAAACACTCTATTGAACTCACGAAAAAGATAGAGACTCAAGACTTAAGTTTTTATTATGCAGAAAACTGAATACAGAAAGCAAACTAGGAGGCTGCTATTTATCAGCAGCATTACAACAGTCATAACCTAGAATTATGGAACGTACATTTATTCAACATTAACAATAACTATAATATGCATGTGAATGCAATTAACTACAATATGCATGTGAATGCAATTAATGTGTTGATACGGAAGACTCAACAACCAGCATGTGAATGCAGCATGCGAGGGTTTGAATCACATTTCAACAAATGGAAGCTCTTGAGGCACTTCATCTTTCTGGGTGCTCAAAACTTGAATATATTCCCGAGTTTGATAAGAACATGAAGCGCTTGGAGCATCTCTATGTGGATGGAACCAGAATCAAGAAATTACCAGAAAACATGGATGGATTGTGTGATTTAAGGAATCTTGATGCCAGTGGAACCTTTGTTAAGGAGCTTCCATCTTCAATTTATCGTTTAAAAAAACTAAGACTCTTGCATGTAAATAGGTGCCGGTTGTCATTCAAAACAGGATGCGTTTTGAACTCCAGTCTGAACAGTTTAAAAGAAGTTGATCTAAGTAATTGCAATCTATCAGTTGTTCCCGATGATGTTGGTTTGCTATGTCAGTTGATAACTTTGGATTTGTCTGGAAATGAAATTGTTTCGCTGCCTGCAAGTGTTAGTCTCCTTTCAAAATTGAGAATGCTTTGTTTAAATAACTGCAAGAGGCTTCAGTCATTACCAAAACTTTCATTAGTAGATGAGGACATGGATTATGGACCTCGAAGTAGATTCAGTTACTATGTTTCTGCAGAAGGGGTTGACGTATCTAAATTCCATGGATCAAGGTACGACAATCGTCCATCTGTATCATGCTTGAACTGTCCCAAATTGGCAGTAGACAAACGTGGCAGTTATCTAGCAGAAAAGATATTAAACAGTTACCTTCAGGTTTGTATGTCATCTATGGGTAAACAAAATCATTAACTAGTTTTTGTTCATTTGATAAATAATGTATACATTACTGAATAAATTGTCTTCTAATGGCTCTCATATATTTAGTGGTTCTTACTTAAACCCATCAGTATCTGTGTGTGTGTGTGTATGCATGCTTCTTTGTAGGTGTGTGGGTGTGTGCATGTGTTGGAAAATGTAACATCAAACTATTAGTAAATACTTAATCTTGTCATGTCATTTATGTAGTTACGGACAAAATATTGGATGACACCTGAAGCTTTGTTTGAGATAGCTGGTGCTGGAAGTGAAATTCCATCAGGGTTTGTGCAGCCAGGTTCTGGCCGTTTAACTCTTGAAGGCCCATGGATCGGAGTTGCTATATGTGCTGTTATTTCTGTCCACCATATTGACAGCTATATGGAAGCCAAATACATAGTAACAGCTCATATTCATCTTGGGGAAAAACATTGGAAAATTCCGGTCCCCATACACTTCTTGGTGGCAGAATCAGAGACGCAATTGGTTTTTTATTGGACGTTAGCTGATGATCTTCAGAGAATTGTAGGTTCAAGTCAAAAGAGCAATTTCGGTGTTTCATTTAGCATGGAGCCAGAAGGTCAGTCACATGAAAATGATGTCATTGTGCCAGTATGGGTGTACAGAATATTGGAACTAAAGATTTTTAACGTACCCTAAATGAGTTTGAATCAATTTATTGCAGATGGTAATTTACAGGTGACCAAATTTGGTGTCCGCTTTATAAATAAGGAATATATATTGCACCTAAAGCGACATGAGGACTTTATGATCCAAGTGCGGCGTCGTATGGCTAGTATTTCAGAAGAACACTGGAAGATATACGAAAACGGTTTAGTGACTTGTAAAGAAGATACGCACCATATCCATAAGTTAGTAAATTTCATTTCTGACCATGGAAGACAACAAGGTTCCTTGGATGCCATCTACCAAATCACTAAAGGTCTACTTGAAATCAACCAAGGTTCCTTGGATGCCATCTACCAAATCACTAAATGTATACCTAATTCTAGAAAAGTACACAGGTATCATGCAATGGGTATGTATGATTACCATGTAATTAGCCTTGGAGCATCTGTACTCTACAATGATTTCGTACAGTCCGTGAAAGTCACAAATGATGAGTGGTTGTGTGTAAAGTTAGCACTGGAGCAAATTTTGGTCAAAAGTAGAGCTGACAATTACAGTTACAAAGAGATGCTACAGCAGCTAGATGATCTTGAAGCTGCTAAAAGTGTTGGAATTTCTGATAAATTTATCAAAATGCTAGAGTCTATGTTTAGACTAACATTTTTTATTGTGGACATGGTGTTCAGTGTCCAATATGACAGATCGCATTTCATGGCAGAAAATATGTTGGTCATCATAACTGGTATTTTGTGTACGGTGGCTGCATATATGGGTGATTTCGAACTTCTAGAAGCTATGAAACAAACAAATTTGAAGTCTCTGTTTCTACATCTGATCCGAGCTTTTAATGATAAGAAACGTATGATGGATGGTGGATGGTTTATAATGAAGATAAGTTCTAACAACAAGTTGCAGATCTTAGATTTTTATGACAACAGGATTCTTCTTCAGGAGTTGATGAACAAGATGGGGCGGTCTAGTTGTTTTACCAAAGAGAATGAGGAAGAGATGGTGAGTGTAATTGATAGGCTTCAGAAGAACATCCATATGGTGTCATGTACAATTCAAGACATGAGTAGTCATTCTCACCAATATAGTCATGATCTAAGGAAGGCGAAGAAGCATATTAAATATTTTTCTCAATTTTCAAAATATCGTCATATTATATCCATGTTACCGTTATTTAATTAAAGTTAGATGCAACTCTGTGTACAAAAGAGTTTCATATACGCAGATTGATGTTGGTAATTAATGACTATAATATTGCTTTTTATGTTGCAACTTATGTTTAAGTTGTGTAATATTGTAAATGGAAATGGTATGAAAACCGAACTTGTATAGATTGAATGTATATTTACAAGAGTAAATAACCCCTCTACTTATAGGGAAAGTGATGGACTAAAAAGAAATAACTAATTACATACAGGGACCTATATAATAGCAACCAGGTCCTTGAACTAACAACTATTTACAACTAACACTCCTCCTCAAGTTGGAGCATAGATGTTAATCATGCCCAACTTGTTACATATGAAGTCTATTTGTGGCTTCCGGAGCGGTTTCGTGAAAATATCCGCTAGTTGGAATTCCGTCCTAACATGGATTGGCTGAATCGATGGAGGATCCTTTTGAGTACCGACTATCCGATCTCTGATTAGGTGACAATCAACCTCAATGTGTTTAGTTCTCTCATGGAATACTTGATTTTTGGCTATATGTATAGCTGATTGATTATCACAGTACAATCGCATCAAGTCTTCAGAGATAACCCCAAGTTCTCTAAGAAGACGACGAACCCATATCATCTCCGATGTAACATCTGCCATAGCTCTGTACTCTGATTCAGCACTTGATCTGGATACGGTGTGTTGTTTCTTACTCTTCCAGGACACAAGGTTTTCGCCAACGAAAACACAATACCCAGTGGTGGATCGACGGGAAATAGGACAGCCTGCCCAATCTGCATCTGAAAATCCAGATATACGTCCATCTCCATCTTCTGTGAAAGCACCCACACGACAATGACCCTGATCAGAATATAAGATCCCTAGGCCTGGTGTGCTCTTGAGATATCTTAAGACACGGAGAGCAGCATCCCAGTGTCCTGTGTATGGAGTGGCCATGAACTGACTTAGGACACTGACAGCAAAGGATATATCTGGTCGGGTGACAGTTAAGCAGTTGAGTTTTCCGACCAATCGTCTGTATCGCTCAGGATCTTTCATTGGACTTCCGTCCTCTGGAATGAGCTTCCTCGTAGGAAGCATAGGACTATCAACCGGTTTGCAACCCAATAAGCCACACTCAGTTAACATATCAAGGACATACTTCCGCTGAGAAAGGAGTATTCCTTGTGGGGAACGAGATACTTCTATGCCAAGGAAGTACCGAAGTCGACCTAAGTCGCTAATCCGAAACTGAGAGTGAAGGAACTGTTTGAGCTTGGTAATCCCATCTTCATCATCCCCAGTAATTATGATATCATCCACATAAACAACTAGAATAATCCTTCGGCCCTGATGATGTCTAAAAAATACAGAGTGATCATATGCACTACGAACCATCCCAAACTCTCCCATAACACTAGAGAAGCGACCAAACCATGCCCTTGGAGACTTTTTAAGGCCATATAGGGAACGACGTAGTCTGCATACCTTTGAGGCCTCCTCCTCAACAATGAACCCAGGTGGCTGCTCCATATAAACCTCCTACTCAAGAACACCATTGAGAAAGGCGTTATTGACATCAAGCTGGTGGAGCGGCCAATGATGAATGGCAGCAAGAGCAATACAAATACGCACAGAGGGCATCTTGGCAACCGGGGAGAAAGTCTCGTCATAATCAATACCATAAGCTTGAGAATAACCTTTAGCTACCAGACGAGCTTTCAGACGATGTAGCGAACCATCAGGGTTAAGTTTTACTGTGAAAACCCAACGACAACCAACAACACGCTTACCAGGAGGAAGTGGTTCAAGATTCCAAGTCTGATTGGCCCGTAAGGCCCCAATCTCGTCTTCCATGGCTTGTCGCCATCCTGGATGAGCTAGAGCTGTCATCACATTTTTGGGAATCGGATAGGAATCAAGTGAAGTGGTGAAGGCGTGAGACTCCGTGGATAGGTGAGTATAAGCAACATAATCCTGGATGGGATAACGGGTGGCATGTCTAGGTTCCTTGCGGAAGGCAATAGGTATATCGGGATATGGGGCACCTGGAGGGTCATAAGCAGGAGTATCCGAAGGGATATCCGAGGTAGTATGGGTAGGAACTGGCATGGGTGTATCTGGTTCAGTCATGGCAGGTTGAACGGATGTACCAGAGGTATGGGTAGGTTGGGGATCAATGGTTGCTGACGTGTGATCCTTTCCTCGCCGAGCATATGTAAAGAGTAATGGCGGGGGATCGGTTGGTAGGTCCTCAGCAGTAGGACCCTGGGTTGTGGTGTCTGGGACCTGAGGGACAGATGGAACAGGAGTTACAGGAAAGGTGGGGATGATGTGAGACTCAGATATATCAGGATCAGGAAACAGATCAGAAACTGGAATGGAAGATTCTGGAAAGAAAGGACGCAACGGATCAAAAGTGACGTCAGCACTGGTAAAGTATCGGCGAAGAGAAGGACTATAACCCCGATAACCTTTCTGGACACGCGAGTAACCAACAAAGACACAACGAATGGCTCGAGGGTCGATTTTAGGGACTCCGGGACGATGATCATGGACATAAGCTATGTAGGTCCCGAAATCTGAGGATCGATTACGAACCGAATCTCTTGTTTATAGTAAACACGGTTACGTGTGCGGAATCCACGTAACTATGCCAAATCAAACATATATAGCAATAATAACAACGGATTAATCAATGATACACACTCTATTGATTAACGGGATGAGAACCGATTACAACTGATACAAACATAGTTCAGACGGAATTTTGGCAGAGTTTTGTTACTATGGTCTGTTTCTCATCTCTCTGAGTTCAAATGAACACAAAGTGTTGTTTATATAGTCCCTGGGCCATTGATATCGACGAAACACACAAGTGTTTGACGAATCTGAACATGGGCCAGACATTGGGCCTGGAACAGCCCAATACATGACGAATCAAGGTCTGATTCGTCATGACCTTCAACGAAACAGAAGTCTGTTTCGCCATGAAGTGTTTCGACGAAACAGGTCTGTTTCGTCGAGGACTGCAACTGTTGAGTTTGTTCCTGTTATCAGGCAGTAACAATCAGCAACATATAAACATAGTAATGACAAAACTACCCTTTAATGCAACATGCATTGTTCATAATACATTACATACCAAAAGAGACAAATAAGTTGTACATAAGTAGATAGGAGGATATCTGACTTGGTCAACATAACATACAGACTCGATAATTAGTAAAAGACCATTCAAAATACATCGTTAAACAAGACTAGTTACAGACACTAAAAATGCATCAACAAACTCCCCCTTGTCTGTTACTCGTCTTTGGTGTTCTAATCTTCCATCAGTGTTGTTCGGACCACGAACTGCCCGAATGAATACCCCTGTAGTAGCAAAAACAAGCTACTCGCTGAAACTTTAACGCTTGACGTGCATCTTGGTCTTCATAGAAAATATCATGACGATATAATCTTCCAATATCAGCTTCAGACATGTTGACGATCCACATCGGATCCAACATCCGGTAATTAGCACGACCATCTCTGAACACAATAACAGCTTCATGAGTATCCGAGTCGTAGCACCACAATGCCATGTCTTCCAGAAAATCTTGCTTCATAGGCATCAATGGGATTTTATCTACTACCCTCGGAGGCTGATATACCAGTTTATATCTGCAAGTGTTGGTGTCCGGATCAAGAGTAAACTTGATCGGTTGATAAACAGGAAATTGTGGCTTGTAGGATTCATCCTTCCAGCCTGTCTTCTTGTTTACTTTCACCAGACGCTCAAATAAAGTAGCGCCATCGTATTTTTCACGATTGATAAGCTTAAGCCTTGTCAACGCAGAGACATCATAAAATGGCAAGGAGAGAATGCTCAGTAATGAATTGAAATACATAATTCCAAATTCACGTTTAATAGCAATGCAGTGAATATCTTGAACAAACATCCAGCATAAGATCCTTCCACTTGGCTTCTTTTCAAATTGCAAATAATCTACTTGAGCTTTTTCAGGTAACGGCTTGGACACTTTGGATAAAAACTGTTTTCTCCATTCAGAAAAAGCATTTGTGTCTTTTTCAGACGAATTCCTATTCTTCAAGTGCTCGTCTATGTCATCAATGTTTTCTTTCATCCAATTTTCATCAAATGATGCAAATTCAGTACCATCTTCTCTGACATAGGTTGATTTTGGTGTGTCACCTTCAATCACAATTTCATCAATCTCTTCAACATTCGTTGTATCAGTCTCAGTAGACATTTTGTCTATTTCAGCATCATCTACTTCTCTCATAGACTGTAAAATACTCAATTGCTCCGGAGAAAGATCTTCTATTAACTCCCCTTCTTCAAGCAACTCTCCTGTAAATGGATGAACAGCTTGTAGAGCAATATCAGCACTGCTAAATATAGAAGAAGTACTTTCTATCTGTTGTACTTTTCCAGTAGAAGTTCCCTGAGATGATTCAACAACGGTAGGTTGAACTGTAACAACTTCAGAAGTAAGTGTGGTTGGCTGTTTCTGTGATGTACCAGAGGTATCCGGATTTCCTTGATCTTCCGTATCATCATCCTTTTTCTTTAGTACCTCTTGTTGTTTACAATGATAGTCCCACAGAATAGCAAGCCTTCTCTCTTTCTCTTCATCAAGAGCTTTCAAGCGAGCATTTTCAGCTTTAAGCACATCAATTTCACCTTGTTGTCGCTCTATTACTGTTTGCTGTTGACCAACTATTGACTTCAATTTGTTAAGTTCCACAGATTGTTTAAGTTGATCATGCTTCGTGAGATTTCCAAAATGAGATTGCCTTTGAAGACGATCAGCAGCCGCTTCAAGTGTAGAAAACAGATATTTGATCTTTTCATCTTGAGAAAATCCAGCAAATGTCCTATGACGTTCAGCACTGATTTCCGAAGTAGTTGCCCTGATTGCTGAAGCCATAGATCTTACAGGAACGGCCTCAGGAACAACAGATGGAGTAGCAGTAACTGGTGTAACAACTGGAGCAACTGGAGTTTCCATAGCTGAAATAACTACAGTAGGAGTTTCTTGCACAAGCTCCTGAGGTACCGATTGTACAGGCTCCTGAGCAATAGATGAAGACTCCTGAGGCACAGATTTCCGAGTATAAGTACTCAGATATCTCCTAGGTTTCTTCTTTTGTACTTCAACAGCTTTCTCTGCTCTTCTTTTTGTTCTCCTTTCACCTTCAGGATCTTCTGGAACATACTCTGGATCATCCTCTGTTCTAATCTTTCTGTACCTTCTTACTCCACGTATATCAATATACATTTCGTAACCAGGTTCAACTAAATGATCACTAGAACTCGAATCAGTTCCATCATCACCACTTGCTGATGAACTACTATCTGATGTACCAGAAACAGCACCCTTACTTGATGTACCAACAGCAGTACTAACAGCACCTGCATCACCTGCATCACTATCTCCACCACTTTCATCATCACTACCAGATTCATCTGAATCAACTGGGTCAGGACCAAATTTTTCTATCCTTAACCTTTCCAACTCAGGTTCTTCATTGTCTGATTGGCTGTCTTCATGACGCCATTTGTCATTTGCAGGAGCAACATAATCAGGATTCACTAGAGCGCCAAAAAGCTTCCTTGGAGGAACACTTTCTGTGTATCTTTTGGCAGCCATAGTCTTGATTAGCCGTAAGGAGTTAAAATTCATCGCCTCTATTTTCAACAGATCATTTTCAGCTTTAGGAAGGTCTGGATGCTGAACATTCATTATCATTTGCAGAAACTGTGGATACATCCAAAACTTGTTCCCTATGGTTCTACTATCAGTCCTTGTCATGTTCTCTTTCATGTTGCTGAAAATGTACTTCGAGATGCTAAACGGTTTGTTTAACACTAAAGCAACCATGAAACCAACTAGATCATCTCCAGCCATATCGTATCCAGCTCGTCTATTGCTGAGACACTGAATAAGCACATGTAATAAAAACTTGTATCTTAATGGAAGATCACCTTTGTTGATTTGTTTGACGAAAAGATCTCCTTTACATTTCATCCTTAGTAAACAGCCTCGCGAACACATGATTGGTATTGAATATGGTGCATTCGGTTGATCTTGTAATTGAAGAACTTGATTCAATATCTCCGGAGTAACAACGACATACAGATCATTCACACGACCTCTGATAATATCCTTTCCATCGATTTGAACGACGTTTGCAGAATCCCAGAACGCTTTAATTAAAGATTTGTAGACGGGTGTCGAGTATGTAACAGCATGATTGATACGTGACTCCCTGATCCACTTCGTCATATCTTTAAATTCAATGAGCTTGTCTTCCGGATCCAAATAAGCAACTTGATTATGGCGTTTTTCTGACATAATCTCCTCTTCAGTTTTATTTTCTTTCTTTATCGCCTTCTTGCGTTTTCCCTTTTCTTGCTGTGCTTTAGGAGCCATCTGTACATGAAAATGTCCAGAATAAGTCACAATATATATAACATTGCATTTAGACATGTATGAATACACTTTCATGTATTCACATATCAGATAACCTATTTAAACATGTCTACTGTGAACAAACAGCAATATCAGAAAACTGCTAAGGCATTGACGACGAAACAGAGTATCAACGACGAAACAGAACTTTGAACGACGAAACAGAGGGTTGACCATTGACTGGTTTGATTCGTCGACTTTTTGATTCGTCGAGTCTATTTCGTTCCATTCTGATTCGTCATCTTTGATTCGTCGTCTGATTCGTCGAATGTGTGATTCGCCATATGTTTGATTCGCCAAAATTAGGGCTAATTTTGATTCGTCAATTTGGGGGTTTTATCAGTTTCGCCGTATTGGGTTTAAACACACATCAGATATAAACATAAACACATTCAATCATCTTTGTTTATACCCAACCCATTTATAAACACCCATAAATGTTTTTCCGAACAAAACCCTTGTAAAAACAGATAATACCATCATCAAATGCAAACCCCTGTTTTTGTTATAAAAACCCACTAACAAATACTTGCAAATCAAACACATAAACCTAAATCTATCAAGATCAGAAGGAAAACACAACAACATGCATCAACAACACATATTTAATCAAAGAAAACAATGGCTTCAAAGGGTTTCGGATGAAAAACCGAACGGTTCAAGGTGTTCGGAATGTGAATCAGAAAATGTTTCTACCTTTGAAGTTTGTGAAATTTTGAGTAAAAACAGATGTTTTGTGTGATTTTGACGAGAAACCGTAGGTTTGGGTTTTTGGTTGTGTGAAGAAGAAGATAACTGATGTTTTGAAAAAGTGACCATGTGGGACCTATATATACTCCACCCTGTCTCGACGAATCAGAGGATTCGACGAAACTGAAATGGGCCCGGCGAAACAGAAACATGGGCTTTGAACTTGGGCCTAAACTTTAGCCCATGACGAAACAGATTTGGGCTCCTGTGATTCGTCGTCTGTTATGACAAATCAGATTTGATTCGCCGACTAGGTCTGATTCGTCGACTATTGTGATTCGTCGACACTTGTGATTCGTCGACAAGTCTGTTTCACCAACAGATTTTTCAAAACAGTAACACCCAGGCTGAAAATATTTTGCAGTCAAAACAGTAACACAGGCTGGAAATATTTTGCAGTCAAAACAGATAATGAACACAATTCCATTTAGTTGCAAGAACGTTTTTATGAAGAAGGTTTCAGGCTTCCGGTAGAAAACACCAAGCAACAACTTCGGCTTAATCAAAAACGAACTTTACACAAATATACTAAAAACAAATTTAAAGCACGGTAAACTAAATGAAAATGCGGAAAACTGTTAAAAACACTAAACAACTGTACAAGTGCAACCTTTTTGCGAATCTCAAGGACAAGGAATCATACCAGCTTACGGTCTTAGTCAACATGATTTTGATTTCTGTTTAAAGCTCTGAATAAGTATACTACCTCGATTATCGGTATTGTGATCCACATAAGCTCAAACTGATCAGACATAATCATAATTTAAGAGATACGATTAACGGTAAGGATTATACTTACAAGTCGATGTAAATCCACTCACGACACATTCCCGTATCAAGGTATGCACGAGAATTCATCTTACCGGTGAGTATACCGATTATCATCTGTTTGACCGTATAAAAATGTGAGAGACTCACTTATTTGATTGAAAACAAGCCCTATGTGATAAAATCACTTATTGATGAGGAACTTGATTTTCAGATGCATGAGGGCACAGGAGCAAGTCCGTGAACAGGTCAGTACTTTCGTACAGCAGAGAGACGAACTTGACTCCCGCAAAGAATCTGTGATATAAAATCACTTATTTTGTTTGGACATGTGATTGTTGATCACTTATTGAGGTCGAATGCAGTATGTACACGTATGTATAGTATCATGGAAGATCTTAGACTTCGTCTCCGTTATTTTTACGGTTTGATACAACCATGATACCCAGATGATAAGCAGCATAAAGACCGAATATTTCAGATCTCGGCAATCTCTCAAACGAGATTTCGGTACTAAGACCATATGCCAATGAGCAGTTCCCACCTGACTTGAAGTCTGTTAGGTTTGTATCATCCTGCACATTTTAGTCTGATTGTGAGCCTACCGATACATCGTTAGTAGAGATACTTATCATTTTTCTTTTTATTTTGCATTTTGAGCACATTGACCGACCACACCAGTGAAATTTCATCATTTTCCTTTATCCAAGAAACTCATTTTTGGTTTTTCTATTGTTTTTGAATTTTTGAATTTTTCAAACGAAACGACAGAAAGTAAAGACATCTTTTTGGATTTTATGTTTTTGTATTTTCTTGAAATATCTCCCCCTAAAATTCGCAAAGTTTACGAAAACTAAAATCTTTTTGAATTTTCAAAGTTTATAAAGAAAATATTTACAAAAACGATCAGCCAAAGAAGTTTACTCGGGTATCACCTTAATGCCATTGACCAAAAGTAGATAATCAAAACGTGATTTATCAAAAGCTTTTGTAAACAGGTCGGCACGTTGGTGATCAGTGGGGACATGAACGACATCGATTAATTTCTTATCAAAACAATCACGGATAAAGTGATATTTAATGTCGATGTGTTTAGTCTTAGAATGTTGCACAGGATTTCTAGTGATTTGCAAGGCAGCATTATTATCAACAAAAATACGAGTAGATAGGAATTCTAAACCGTAGTCGCGCATTTGTTGTTGTATGCAAAGAACTTGGGAGCAACAACTCGAGGCAGCAATATATTCTGCTTCACATGTTGATGTAGCAACACACGTTTGCTTCTTGCACTGCCACGTGACCAAGCGATTTCCTAGGAACTGACATCCTGCTGTTGTTGATTTGCCATCGATTTTGCAACCACCGAAATCAGAATCACTGTATGCAATTAATTCAAAACTATCATCCCTAGGGTACCAAAGACCTAGGTCTGGGCATCCCTTCAAATAGCGTAGAATCCTTTTGACAGCTGACAGATGAGAGGCCTTCGGGTTTGCTTGATATCTTGCTAGCAAGCATGTTGGGTACATGATATCAGGCCTCGAAGCGGTAAGATACATGAGAGATCCGATTATGGCACGATAGTACGAGGAGTTGATGCTTTCTCCCTTCAAATCCGGAGTAATCCCGTGATTCTGCGGAAGTGGAGTACCAATGGGCGTTGCATCTGACATTTGGAATCGGCTCAAAATGTCACCAACATATTTAGTCTGATGGATGAATATCCCGGACTCTGTTTGTTGAACTTGAAGGCCCAAAAAGAAATTCATCTCTCCCATAGCGCTCATTTCGAACTTTTCTTGCATAACACGTTCGAATTGCCTGCACAAAGAGTCATTAGTAGATCCAAATATTATATCATCAACATATACCTGCACCAGCAGAAGATCTTCATCTTGTTCTTTGATAAAGAGTGTGCAATCAATAAGACCTCGTCTAAATCCATTCTCCAGAAGATAGTTTGATAAGGTTGCGTACCAAGCCCTAGGTGCTTGATGTAGACCATAAAGAGCTTTGTTGAGCAACCAAACCCGATCGGGGTGAATAGGATCTTCAAAACTTGGAGGTTGTTCAACATGCACCTCTTCTTGAACAATACCATGAAGAAAAGCACTTTTAACGTCCATCTGGTAAACTTTGAATCCTTTGAAAGAAGCATAAGCTAAGAAGATTCGAATAGCTTCCAGACGTGCAACAGGTGCATAAACTTCATTGTAGTCAATGCCTTCAATCTGACGAAAGCCCTGAACAACCAGTCTCGCTTTGTTGCGAATAACAACTCCACGATCATCTTTCTTGCATTTATAAACCCATCGTGTTCCAATTTTCTTGTAATTCTCCGGTTTTTCAACAAGCTTCCAAACACCAAGCTTTTGAAATTGCTGCAGTTCGTCCTGCATGGCTTCAACCCATGAATTATCTTTTAAAGCTTCCTTCCAAGATTTTGGTTCTTCTTGTGAAACGTAACACGCGAAAGACCAATCATTTTGTAGACCAGATTCTCTAATAGCTGAATACAAACCAGCACTCGGGTTGTTTCTCAGCTGATTACGTGTCTGCACACCTTGTTGGACATCTCCTATGATATTCTGCTGTGGATGGGTATCGTGTATCCTCATTTGAGGATTTTCAGGAACACGAGCATTAACACCCAAATTGTTAATATTAAGATCAACAACCAACTCTACACCTGGAATATGCGTAGAAGTGGATGCATTTCCTTCAGCAGTATCATCGACTTGCACATGAGGAGTATCAACAGAAATACCCTGAACTGGAACAACTGGAGATTTAGTGCCTTCAGTCGCATCCAAATTTTCTTCATCTTCTTCTGATGACTCATTGTATTCAGTAGCATTTTCAACTTCCTCATTTTGAACCGTGTTGTTAGACGAATTAGAACTTTGTGAGTTAACAACAACAGGTCTAACTAATGACGACTCAGCAGCATTGTCACTATCAAATATCATTCTAGCAGCTGCAGAATCTTCATCAAAAATAGGCAGGTCAAAGGAGTTGAATAGCCCATCATAATCGAACATCCAAGGATCACCTGGAGCTTTAACAGGATTTGTATATCTTTGAACCCTTACTTCACTCCATAGTTCAATCTTTTTGGCAGTCAGATTCCAAACACGAAAATTTGGTGTAGCATATCCAAGGAAGAAACCCTCGATAGCTTTCGCTCCAAACTTTCCATCCGGATCAATCATAGTGCATGGACCACCAAAAGGTTCTAGAATTGAAAGATCTGGTTTCCTTTTCTGTAGAAGTTCGAAACAAGTCTTGCCATGTCTCTTAACCGTAAGAACTCGGTTTAATGTGTAGCAAGCAGTCGACACAGCCTCTGCCCAGAACTGAACAGGAAACGCCGACTCTACCAGCATTGTTCTTGCAGTTTCAATTATCGTCCGATTCTTCCTCTCCGCGACACCATTTTGTTGTGGAGTGTAAGGAGAACTGTATTCATGAAGAATGCCTTTAGAAGTACAGAACTCATCCATAACACGATTTTTGAATTCAGTTCCATTGTCGCTTCTGATCCTCTTAACTTTCAACGAATAGAGATTTTCCAACATTGTAAGAAGATCCTTGAGGATTTGAGGAGTATCACTCTTGTGTGCCATAAAAGCTACCCAAGAAAATCTAGAGTAGTCATCAGTAACTACTAAACAATACACATCTCCGAACGTTGTTTTGTGTCTCATAGGTCCAAAGAGGTCCATATGAAGACGTTCGAGAGGCATGCCAACAGTGTTGATTTTCTTCAAAGGGAGAGACTTCTTTGTTTGTTTCCCTTTCTGGCACGAAACACAGATATCTTGTAGATGAAAACTTCTCACGGGTACGCCATTCACAAGATTGTTTTTCACCAAATGGTTCATTTTTCTCATGTGAATGTGTCCCATTCTTCTGTGCCAAGATATAGACTCCTTCTCCGTGGCTTTTGAGACAAAACATGTGACTTGTGCAGAAGTCGTAATCGCTTGACTCATATCAAGAACATAAAGATCATTGATTCTTGGAGCCGATAAGAGAATCCATTCATCAGGAATTATGAAACCAGGTTTAAGCACATAACAACCGGCATCATCGAAATGCACGGTGAACTTTTTATCGCAGATTTGCGACACACTGAGAAGATTATGATCAATTTGACGAACATAATTGATCTTATCGAAACATACCACACCATTGGAAATCATTCCCTCTCCAGTGATGTAACCGCCTTTGTCTCCAGCGAAAGCAACATAGCCTCCTTTAATGTTTCTCACATCATATAGAAGCCGTAAGTCGCCCGTCATGTGCCTAGATGCCCCACTATCAACAATCCAATGACTATTAATAGTTCCTCCTGGAACATCCTGCACATATCATCCAATGATTAGTTAAGGATGGGGACCCAAGCCAAAGTGGTCTTGGGTCGTCCCTGAGCATCACGAATAGTGATCTCGATTTGTTGATGGTTTTCCAAACAAACAGCTCCCCCTGAACCTTCACTCTTCCTAGGTTTCCAAGTTTGTTTTTGTTTACCAGATTGAGTTTTGTAAACAAATTTTGAAATTTCTGGTTTTACAGGTGAACTTGGTTCCCTTGGAACAGAATTTACCTTAGATTTTAAAGCCTTTTCTATTTTCTTCACATCTTGATGTCGTTGTTTCGATTCCTGTTCTTTAATAGTTCTTTTATCATGTTTAGGTGAAACAGGACGACATTTAGAGTGAATCGATTGAGGTGATGCTCTTTCAACAAATTTCGCTTTCGGAGTGTTAGCACAATCTTTGATGATGTGCCCAAACTCTCCACATTTAAAACACGTTCTCCTTTCAACAAACTTAGGAGAACTGGATCGACGAGCAGATGTCGAACTTGTATAACCCGAGGTACTAGCTTTTTCATCACACCCATTTGAATGTTGAGTGTAATTGTTTTGACTATCACGTTTTAAAATTTTGACTTGTACAAAATCATTGTTTGACTTGTTAGCAAAAGTCTCAATTTTATCCGTACCCCTCGATTCCACAAATTTAACATTGCTGTTTTTCTTCTGATAACGAGCTCCTTTTGTTTCAAATTTTGAGTTGGAAACATTAGACAATTTAGCTCGTTGATCTGATTGTTTACCCTTAGAAGCAATAGGTTGTTGCTTTGAAGGTGATTTCTGATTTCCAAATTTCTTTTTAATTTCAGTCTTAGGAATTGGATTACATTGAGTCACATTAACTCTCTGAATCGACTTTCCCACAAACTTACTTGTGTTATTTTCAAAAACATTATCAATCAATGAAGGATTGACATTTTTAATTGGAAAATCATTATCTGAATAAATTTTAGAGTCACCAACCAAAGTGTACAACACAATATTACTTTTAACAGTAGACACAGGATTTATCACTTGTTGAACAACAGATTGAACAGCAGGGGTAGGAGGATCACACAGAATATGATTCTCAATTGGAACTTCTACTCCTTTAAGTTTGTCAAGTGATTTATCCTGATTACTCACATCTGATTCAGGTTCATCATCCGACGACTCATAGTCCTCAATGGTTGGAGGACCTTGTTTCGTAGATGTTGAATCTTTTTGCTCAGAATTTGTACTTGGAGAATTGTCTGATTTGAACCCTAGGCCAGTAGTTACTTCCTCATAATCAAGAGGCACACTGGATTCAAACCGTGGCATTTCTTCTTCATCAGGCATATAAGTATAATCATGTCTCAAAGGGGGCGGACACTTTTTATACCCAACACCTTTCTTGTTTCCCTTTAGTTGTTGAACATCAATAATGTGATCGAGCACAAATCGGGAGTTAGAGTAACTCTCCAATTTTTGCTTGATTGCATCATGCTCACATTTGGCAATGGCTAGTTCTTTTTTAGTTTCCTCAACAATGTTAATGTAATCATTTATACTAACTTGTTTATGATAAACAGTTTTTGTCACTTCGGAAACATTTTTCTTTTGAATTTCAATCATAGATTTAAATTCTTTTTCGTTTCGAACCAAAGCCATATTCGCTTCTTTGCATTTAGCCATTTCAACAACTAAACTCTGATTGTGAATATGAATCGAATCACAGTGAAGCTTTATTCTATCAAATTCATTTTTCATATATTCACAATCTCTACAGTTGATAAGAATTTCAGATTTTACCTGACTTGTAGAATCTGAGACATTTGCCATAAAGGCAGTCTGATAAGAGAAAGATCCGTCTTCAGAAAAGAACTTCTCCATTTCTTTAGATACTACCTCAGCCTTCTTGATCAGAACTGATTTCTGACATTTCAACTCTTCTGCTTCATGCAATAAGTCATCAAGATTAGAACTTGCTTCTTTGCTCACATCAGATTCAGAACTCGAAGTAGAACTTTCTTCATCAGAACTCCCGGAATTACCAGAACTATCGTCACTATCAGAAAATTCTTCCTTATGAACGTGCTTGATGTGATTGATAATCTTAGCATAACACGCCGTTCCTCCTTTACCTTGATCACTTTCCCCAAGTTGTAAAGACCAATTAAACCCTTCATCAGCTTGTACGGTTAATGCACGACTTTCATTTGATGGTCCAGACTGATTCTGGTTAGTGGTGTTGTTTACAGCCACTATCCCTTTTCCACGATTGTCTTGATTAGCATTTGAAGTACTCGTCTGATTACGGAATGGGTTCTGATTGCCTTGTCTGCTTGGTCGAGTGCACTCACGTTTGAAGTGACCCTTTTCCCCACAATTGAAGCATGTAACTGCTTCTTTATCAAAACCGTACTTTGTATCTTGTTTGCTTTCCAAAGAACTTCTTCCTGTTCGAACCATAAAGTCCTTCGCCCTTCTAACAGCACTTGCGAATGCCCACTTTATATCCATCAACTCCATTTCATCACGGTTGATTTGTAGATAGTCTTCGTTGGTTAAATTGATGTTTCCAATTTGACCGGCGACCAAACCGCAGTAAGCACTGACCATGGTATTAATAAGTTCCATATGTTCCTTTGCTACTTCAATGCTAACATTTGAGAGGTTTGATGTATCAACTTTGACTGTGTTAGGGTTTGGAGTTGGAGGATTGTTGGTATAATGAGCTTGTTGTTGTTGTTGTGGTTAGACTTGTGGTTGTGGTAGGGATGGATTAAAACCTCCTCCTGAATATGCCTGAGGTTGAGTAGTAGAAACTGGAGGTATAAAAGGAATAAAACCTCCTCCAGAATAAGTCTGAGTTTGTTGAGGAAACGGAGAAGAGTTTGTATCTGATACAAACGCCGTTTGTAACTTTGGTTGCCTCAGACTAGCTGACGGGTCAAAACCTCCACCACAATACATTTCAATATTCTGAGGAGCAGCAATGCGTTTTGCTTTTCGGATTTCTTCATCATTTTTATGTTCCAGCTTCTGTACAAATTCATAGATAGTTATAGTGTCAGCATCTAGAATACCTGTATGCTTCAGAAGCTCAATGTATGGACTCCACTTTGGTGGTAGAGAATCAGCAAATCGTGCACAAACTTCCTTTTGAGATGCAGTAACAGCATAGGCAAACATCTCACTAATCAAATGATAAAACCGTGTGGTCATATCATTTAGAGTTTCGTTTTCCAAGAACTAGAACGATTCAAACTCTTTCTTTAATAAATCATGCCGTGTCTTTCTGGAAGCTGCGTTTCCTTCTCCTCTTGTCACCAAACAATCCCATAAGGATTTCGTGTCCGTACAATACGAAAACTGATGATAGATATCTTTATGAAGTGCTTGAGTAAGAACAGCAAATGACTTTTTCTCAAATTCATATGCTTTCTTGTCATTTTCCTGCATGTTAGTAAAACCTTCGGCCGTTGAAGCTGCTACTTCAAGAGCATCATTGCGTGGAGTAATGAAACACCTCCAAATATTAGTGCTTTGACCTTGAACATATGTAATGAATCGACCTTTCCATGATGGAAACTCGTTCATATGATTCAACTTTGGCGGGCGATTGTTGCTACCCGTTTCGCTCTCACTGATCAAAAGATTTTGAATGTTTTGGTTCTGATTGGATGCCAAAGCCCATTGTCCGGCACTTATAGTTGGTTGACCAAAAACACTCTTTACCCACGCTGCTGCGGACGTCGGATCTTCACGTGGTCTAGAATCCATACTCCAATCCCATGGACTAGTACAACTCATATTTGATGTATGTATGATAGTACCTGCACAAATTTCTTGAAAACAAACAGTAAGCTAGCTGTTATAAGTCTTCTGTTTAAAACAGATCTGTTTTCGACGAAACAGAAATCACAAAACAGGTTTGTTTCGTCTGAATGAATGACGACGAAACAGACGTGTGATAATTGTGATTTGTGGCGAAACAGAATTTGTTTCGTCAAAGATGTTGTGGCGAAACAGACGTTTGATTTGTCAAAGTTGTTGCGACGAAACAGATGTGATTCGTCGACTGTGTGTTTCGTCAAAACTGGGTAAAAGTCAGTTGGTTTAGATATTTATCTACTGACCAGTCAAAGGATAAGATGAGACAACAAAGATATTTATCCTGACATAGGTATGTTTGTAACTCTTATTTTCAACGAAACAGAGACTGTGACCAATTATCACTTTTACACACAAATGTCAAGTTATTATATTATAAGTGCAACACTTGTTTTAATCAAATTATCAGATCAAATGCTTAGTTTATAACAAGAACACCTATGAAGATATGAAGAACACACTCAAGAACATGAAGTTTCCGATGAGTTTTCCGATCACCGATAAATTTCCGAAACACGAAAATACACTAGATTTTCACTAAAAACCCGGTTTAAAGCATAAACAAACAATCTAACTTAGGTTTTTGATAAAAATCTGTAGCAAACACCAATAAAACAGCAGATTTATGAATATTTTTCCAGAAAATATTAATTTTTCAAGAACTCATTTTCAGAAAAACACACACAAAATACTTGATAAAAACCGAACAAGTTTGATTTTAAACAAGGATAAGAGCCAATGCTCTGATACCACTTGTAGGTCCCGAAATCTGAGGATTGATTACGAACCGAATCTCTTGTTTATAGTAAACACGGTTACGTGTGCGGAATCCACGTAACTATGCCAAATCAAACATATATAGCAATAATAACAACGGATTAATCAATGATACACACTCTATTGATTAACGGGATGAGAACCGATTACAACTGATACAAACACAGTTCAGACGGAATTTTGGCAGAGTTTTGTTACTATGGTCTGTTTCTCATCTCTCTGAGTTCAAATGAACACAAAGTGTTGTTTATATAGTCCCTGGGCCATTGATATCGACGAAACACACAAGTGTTTGACGAATCTGAACATGGGCCAGACATTGGGCCTGGAACAGCCCAATACATGACGAATCAAGGTCTGATTCGTCATGACCTTCAACGAAACAGAAGTCTGTTTCGCCATGAAGTGTTTCGACGAAACAGGTCTGTTTCGTCGAGGACTGCAACTGTTGAGTTTGTTCCTGTTATCAGACAGTAACAATCAGCAACATATAAACATAGTAATGACAAAACTACCCTTTAATGCAACATGCATTGTTCATAATACATTACATACCAAAAGAGACAAATAAGTTGTACACAAGTAGATAGGAGGATATCTGACTTGGTCAACATAACATACAGACTCGATAATTAGTAAAAGACCATTCAAAATACATCGTTAAACAAGACTAGTTACAGACACTAAAAATGCATCAACAAGCTATACATCCAAAAATTTGTGGCTCAAGAGGAAACGGAGTTCCTCTAGGAAATAGAACCGAGAACGGGGTTTGACCACGAAGAACGGATGATGGCATACGATTAATCAGATAAGCCGCAGTGAGAACGACATCACCCCAAAAGTGACAAGGAACATGAGAATGAATCATGAGTGTGCGAGTAACATCCAACAGATGGCGGTTCTTGCGTTCAGCAACACCATTCTGTTGGGATGTATATGCGCAAGAAGTCTCGTGAATAATACCTTGTGATTTGAGATATGTAGAGAAATCGGTGGACATATATTCTTTAGCATTATCGGTGCGTAAGGTTTGAATGGATGTTTTGAACTGGGTCTTGACATATGCATGGAATTCACGAAAGATCGAGTTGATTTCACTACGGGATTTCAATAGGTAAACCCATGTAGCACGAGAGTAATCATCAATGAAGGTAACAAAATATTGAAAACCCAATGTAGTTTTAACTGGACATGGACCCCATACATCTGAGTGGACAAGTTCAAATATGGAGACGGTTCGGCTTGACGCTTTTGGAGGATAAGGACGTCGAGTATGTTTACCGAGCTGGCATGACTCACAATGGAAGTTATCGGGAATAGAGATGTCAGGTCTCATTTGCCGTAGGACGGCTGCTGAGGGATGGCCTAACCGACAGTGAGTTTCAAAGATACTAGACGCACAGATGTTTGCTTTGGGATGCGACAATGAGGACATTCGATAGAGACCTTCTGATTCGAGGCCGGTACCAATTACTCGGTTAGTACCTAGTTCGTTAAAGGTACAATGAGTAGGATAAAAGGTAACGGAACAATTATTTCGTTTAGTAATCTGACTGACAGATAAAAGACTGGCCGAGAAGTTAGGAACAAGAAGAACAGAAGACAGGTTTAGGCTATCTGGGTTCTGAATGGATCCAATGTCGCGTACGGGGCACGAGGAACCATCTGCAAGTTGAACTGGTGAGCAAGAGGTATTATGAAGGCTAGTGAGAATTTCTTGATTCGCAGTCATGTGATGAGTAGCTCTAGAATCAATAATCCAGGATAAGTCAAAGCCAGAAAACGTACCTGATTGTACTGAGTTGGTTTGAGGACTCGATGACCAAAAGGCAAGGAACCGTTGAAGCAAATCATACTCCTCCTTGGTGCATATAATGGTGTGATTTCGTTCGTCACCCATTTGAAAAGATGGTCAAGTAGAAAAGCGGAAAACTGAGATGAAACCCGAACACGCGAACCGAGGCAGAAAACGAAAGTTGCTCAGATCGGAAAAACGATTTCACGGAAATGATCGGAAATAAATTTTGACGAAGCTGAAAAATACAGTACCGGATGAACAGTAACGGATGAACAGTACTGCGATGAACAGTAACTCGGGACAGATCTGAAACTTGGCTGATCAGATCTGAACTGGTGAAGAGTAACCTCGAAAAATCTGAACTGGAATACGAACACGCTAAACGAGGCAGAAACGAAAAATTTCTCGGATCGAAAAATTAACCTGACGGGATGGACGGGGAGGTAATTCCGACCAGACTGGCAAAAAACGGCGGCCGGAGAGGCGGCGACGCGCCGTCACGCGCGGCGCGTGGATGAGGGCGGCGGAAGGGGCGGCGGCGCGTGGGGCGCGTGGAGCGGCGGACGTCGGCGATTTTTGAGGGGTTTTGTAGATCGGGCAATTGCGAACACGATGGTGGTGGTGGTGTATGTTAACTCGCCGGAAAAAGGAACGGATCTGAAAAAGTAGGTGACGGGTTGTGGAGGTTTTGGGTGTTTGAACAGATCTGGAACGGGTTTTTAGGACAGACGTGGTGACCGAAAATGGAACCGGAAATGGTCACCCGAATGAGGATATTCTTGAGCTAAAACACCTTTAGCTCTGATACCATGTAAATGGAAATGGTATGAAAACTGAACTTGTATAGATTGAATGTATATTTACAAGAGTAAATAACCCCTCTACTTATAGGGAAAGTGAGGGACTAAAAAGAAATAACTAATTACATACAGGGACCTATATAATAGCAACCAGGTCCTTGAACTAACAACTATTTACAACTAACAAATATAAAGTTAGGTAATGAGTTAGTTGCAACGTGTGTTTAAGTTGTGTTTAGGGGTGAGGGAATAGAATGAGCCTTTTAAAAACATGTTAAGCTAGTTTCGTATTGATAACATAATATATCTTTATGGGTAACTACGCGTATGAAGATTACAATTTACGAATAAAAAAAAACTTATAATATGACTTGTTGAACAAGTCTGCGTATAAAATTAGAATATACTAAGGCTCAAACCATTCGCACACCCCAGGCGATTATTTGCACACTTCGGAGCTAGACGCCTCGTACATGGTTCTATGAGGCGTATAGGGCTGCAGAAAAAAGCAGTGTCTGAATGGGTGGCAGAGACGATTTTGAGGAGCCCTATACGCCTAGTCAGGGCTACTCAAGTTGTTTAGAACACAGATGAATATTTGGGGGTAGAATTTGGTGTTTTGGTGAGGTAATTTGGTGGTTTTTTGAAGATTTTTTTTTATTGTATAAACTTTGCTTTGGTGAGTTTTCGAAAATTTTACCATTCTTGATGTTATACTGTTTCAAATGTTATATGTTTTAAATATTATACCGTTTTCAACATTATACCGTTTTAAATATTATATCGTTTCAATGTTAACTGTACAGGGCTTTATACAGTTTTCAACATTATACCATTATAATAAAAACAATAATATTAATAATTTAATATTATTTCGTTTAAATTATACCGTACAGGGCTTTATATCGTTTTAATATTATTGTTTCAACATTATACCGTTTCAAGTTTTCTATGGTTTCAATATTTACTGTTTGAATATTATACTATTTCAGTATTATCATTTCAACATTACGGTTTTAACAAATTATTATGAAATATCGATGTAATAAAAATAAACATCATGTAACTGAACAACTGAATATGACATATATAACATAAGTTTGTACATCTATAACAAAAGATAAACTACAACTGAATACTAGATACAAAAACAAGAACAACCGACTAGTCTACGGTTGCGGATCCGGATCTGGATGTGGATCATGTTACTGCTGTTGTACTCGAGGTGGTGGGAGCGGTATGCCAAGTAACTCTTCTCACTCTCGCCGGTCTTTCGTTTCACGAACCAACCAACCCATCAAATCAGAAAGCGTGTCAACATTGGCTTGTAAATGCTGATACACCACCGCTCCTAGGGAAGGACCTAGAACAACATGTCATAGATGCTGAGGCGGCCTAGGGTGTGGTGGCGGCTATGGCAGCTCTGCGATGTCAATATAGACTGGATGCTCCGGCCCCGGGATGGGCTAGCGGATAGACTAGATAGAAGTGCTCCAGCAACTGAACCGGCGGGAAGTGATATCCCCAACGAGTTTTAAATCGTTCGCCAAGGACGGGGAACTTCTTAAGAAGTTACATCCCCCACATCATGCTAATCCCTAACCTCGTCAGCGCTATCGCTGCCAGTAAGGCAGGTCACCCTCTGGAAAATGTAGAAATGAACGGGAAATCACGGTGACGTATGCGCCGCCGTACAACAGTTCGCGCTCCTGCTAGTGATGGGCGGAGGCGAAGTACTGGACCAAAGCAGAAGACATCTACGTCTTTGAGTTGAATCTTACGACCTGCACGAATAAATCAATGCAGTGTTTAACCTAGGTACACTGTACTAAATCACAAAATGGTTGTGTAACATTTATTACTTGCACGTTTGTACTTATCCAACCGACAAGCACACGACAACCTGCAACTAATCCACATCTAGCAACCACATGATATATTATGTTTGCGCAACACGTCTAGCTTCCTAAATAGCTCTTCTTCCGACAAGTCAAGTGCTTTATGGGAAACAACTTGCACGTAGGTTGTCAAACAGTGGTAGTTTGTGGTGCTTCATCGTTTTTCAATGCTTTCTTGGAAACCTTTCTTTATATTCTCCCACATGTGTTTCGATTATATCCATGACACATCCCACTATTCGGTCCAACGAGCTCTTACCTCGAATGAATCTCTTCAAAGCGGCGTGCTGGCTCTCAACTTTGTTGGTGGTACACTGGCCAAAGTTGAGACTATGATTACTCCACTCAAAGACAATCATTTATCTATAATCTTGCATTCAATTATCATACACGTAATTAAAGACCCCTGAAAAAATAAAAAAAAATATATTATAATGTACATAATGGAAGGTGTGAATCATAGGTTGTAAAAAAACTTACTTTCACGGTTGCAAGCCATAAGTCGCTCATACAGTTTACGCAAGTTGTACTCTTATATGGGTACCGAAGGAGACTCACACGATGTCACCCAAAATAACAGAAATTTCTCCCAGTCTACGTTATTGAAGGCTTTTTTTTTTGCAGTGTTTACAATATTTTGTTATATGTGAAATCTTCAAAGATACCTAGAGGCGTTCGAGAATATTTTGGCCCACACGTTCATCAGGGCAAGCTCTCTATCTGTTACAATCACACGTGGCTCCAAACAATCATTCAACATTGAACTAATCTTTTTGAGCACCCACACGGAGTTATCATTCCGTTCTTTACATATAACCCCATGCGCGATAGAAAACGACTTGCCGGTGGACATCAAACTCACATCCTGGACAAATGGCATGTTGTAGATATTTGGTTTGTACTTCGCGTAGATTAACATGTGCGGGAATGAACGCTAGCACGTTGACAACTGTCATGTTGTAGATATTTGTTATATATACATACTAATTTTAATATATAACATTTAAATAAATAAATAAATGTGATACCGGCTTAGTTTGATAGAGATTACCCGGGTTAGGGGATTGCTCATCTGACCATTGCCAACCATCATATGGTGGTGTGTTCGGAGGCTCACTACTGTATCCTCCACCGTCCGGATAATCTTTTTGCACATACAAAGAGTGTGATGCATCGTTACTTTGATAATATGGTTGTTTACTGTCACACCCCGACTCGTAGCGGATTGGTACGAGCATGATGATTGTCCATAGTTCATGACAACTAATTATTGTTATAATATTTTAAGCACATCCATTTAAATTGTCACATAAAATATAATAATTAGAAATTGTTTATACAATGTTCAAAAACAAAAGATAACATAAGTTTTTTACAATTTATTTTCCTAAGGCAATGCTACGTGTCCTCATCACTTGAATCATCAAACTTAATTACCTGCATAACGTTAGAAAAGTATATTTTTTAGTCAACAAACATGTTGGTGAGTAATTTCCTCATTTATATAGAAAAACAGTTTTATATTTAAATTTAAATTTAAAAAATGTTTTAACATGCCTTTCAAGGTTAGTATGATGATTGTGTCATAATATTAACATAGTCAACATATCCGTATACACCAAACAATAACACACGATCAATTAACAATACGAAACAAACTAGATATAAGACTCATGACGATAGCGTGCATTAGTCTCTAGTCCCGAAGAGCGACTCTAATACTGTTGGCGATACTAGGCTACAACCCATGGCCGTGGAGAACCTAGTTAGCCGTGGATCCACATGACACAATAGCATGCAATAGACTGAGAAGATATAACATATAGAATGAAAGAGTCAGATTAAAACATCCACATATATAAAAATTTGAACATAGCATGCTAAATAAATCAAAAATTAGTATAACGTGATGCACCCCAAAGTTTGTAAAACTAAAAAGGGAAAAATTTTGATAACTCCTTATGACGTGCGCCATCAAAGCGACTGTTTTAAATAAGCATTTTCTAATCATGACCACCCAAACCGATAATGTCTAAACTTCTGCTGCATTGCACAGGGAAAATGTCCACACTTATCGTTATAATATTAAAATACTATTAGTAGAAAAGGCAAAACATAAGTAAAAAATGGCACTGGCAGCACGCTGGGAAAACACCAAGTTTATTAACAAATGAACTTAAAATAACTTACAGTCAAACGAACGACTTTTATAGCCTACTTGGGATCAATAATTGTACTTTCATAGCCTTTATCAGAACTAGGGATGACTTGTCGACGAGGGTCCCCGCTTGGGCTCCTCGTCTGGACTCACTCCCTTATAATGGTGATTGGGCCTAAGCCCATTTAGACTTTCTCCACATGCTTGGTAGGTTCGAATGGGCCTAGTTCTAATAAGCCCATTCTTAGGCCAGCCCATTAGGGTTATGGCCCAAAAATCTTGCTATACAAGGAAAGCTCATCCTTCCAACTGGACCAGGTGAACCTCTTCTCCATCTCCTTTACAACTCCTAATCTTATTCTCCCTCTCTCTACTATACCTTATATTTGCACTTGGAATTATCACCACTGATATGGAACTGACTTGACATCGGAGTGCCCTCGGGGCAAACCCCTCGGGTCCTCTAACTTGATTTTCATGTGGCTGCAGCCCAAGACCCGACACCCCGCAAGAGGAACCATCACCATGACTACTAGAGGAGGAACCTGAACCAGATCTCGCCGAATCTAATAGTAATGCCTGTCGTTTTGATCATGGATTCAACGAGCGTGTCTCGGTCTCTTCATACAAACGGCTATATCTGCCCTCTCCGCGATGATCAGATCGCATTTTGACTCCGGTCACCGAGTTTTTCTCTCTAACATATTTGGGGACAAAACGCATATAACTTCCTGAAAAGCCTTAGTTCAGTTAGCATGTATAGAAATGTGCTTTTAATATTGGACCAGATGACGTGTACCCGAGAAACAAGGCATGATCTTTGAAAAGGTACTGAAGAACAGTTACCACCTTAACATCCTTAAACAAGGATATAGCTTCAGCTAGGAGGAAAGTGACACAACATTAGTGAAAGAGATAAAAACCTTTAAGCAACATTGAACTGGGGCTGGTATGGTACAACACCATCATCACATGACATCTATTGGACATTTATCGAAGTCCTCATATCAAGTGGTTGATCAGAAATAGGGGCTCTATATATCTCGCGGACATCATTCACCCGAGTTTCTTTGCTAACATGTGGTTATTCTCGTTCAACAAGAATCACAACTGATTGTCTAGACGCTCGGGCTAAAGGACAACTTATTTTATAAGTTCAGTATCACCAATTACGATTGAGAATAACGAACTAAAGAGCTAGCAAGGTATAACACCATCGGATTCCTATTTGTATTATCTCCCCAAGAAGGGATTAAGCCCCCTCCATAAGTTCTCATGTTCGAAGATCTCTACAACAAAAATAAGAAGAAGAAAAGAACCTCATTCCAAAGGTTTATGTAAATGAAGACTCTCTTTATGAAGAAATATCGATACTTATACTTACGCTGCATATTTAGTTCCTTCGCTAAAGGAAGAAGAATCTCTATTTGTAAGCTACTTTATTAGTTTCTCCTTTGAAAAAAAAATAGGGGCATGAACTGCCTTACTAGTCCCTCCCTTGAAGAAAGGAAAAGTCTGGGCTGCGTATTTGGCTCTTTCCCCAAAGGAGAAAGAATCCCTGAACTACATTATTAATCCTTCCCTTGAAGAAAGAAAAAACATGGACCACATGTTTACCTCCCTCCGTTGAAGAAAGAAAAAACCTGGACCGCATGTTTAGCTCATTCCTTGAAGAAAGAAAAATCCTTGGACTGCATTATTAGTTCCCACCTTGAAGAAGGGAAGAATCTGGGCAAGATATTTAGTTCCTTACTTGAAGAAGGAAGAATCCCTAGAATGTATTATTAGTCTCTCCCTTAAAAGAGGGAAAAGCCTGGACTGAATATTTGGCTCCTTCTTTAAAGGCAAAAGAATCCTTAAACTACATTATCAGACCTTAAGGAAAAACCTGGACGCTCCTTCCTTGAAGGATAAAGAATCTTTGGACTGCATTATTAGTTCCTCCCTTGAAGAAGGGGAGGACCAGGGAAAAATATGTGAATGCGTTTTAGGATCGAATATAACTCCCGAACGATTGCGAATAACACATATGACGTGCGGAATCCGTGCACGTGAGTGGACCTAACACAAGAACTAACTATAATGATGATTCGATTAATCGTATGACAATGTTTACACCTTGAATCACCTTCTTGCTACTTTATCCCTCTAGACTTGAAAGCTCTCCAAATGTAGAAAGTGACAGAAGTTCTAAAAGTCTAAAATAAATCCTCTATTTATAGGCAAGGAATTAAGTGTGACAACTGCCACTTTCTGGTAACTTTCGTACTTTAAAATTACTCATTTTAAGCTATACAGTTATGTGTTTTGAACATCCAAACTGCATATTTCATGACATACACTTAGAATACTCATGGAATACTTATTTATGATGCACATTATTCATTTTTATTGGTTACATCTGAAACAGTTTAAAAAATGCATCGAAACAACTAGTATAGCACCTAGTAGACTAGTGTGCAGACAGAAACGCAGGATCCGTAGAAACCATCTTAATGACATATTTAGGACTCAGACGAAAGTCCAACATCAAATATACATTAAACCCTAACTAGGAATGCAACGGTTTGGTTTAATACCTTCCCGAAGTCCGAAAAACACTAAAAACTGCCCAAAAAGCACTATAAGTCACAAAATTCAGCACTTTCTGCTGAAATTTAGCAGAAATCAGCATTGTAAGTTTATGCAATGTGTAAAAGTGTTAGTTAACTTAGAATTCATATTAGAATACCTTGGGGTATCATTTAAACCAATAATCATATCAATTCCTACATCTTACACAAGCTAAACGTTCAATTATCAACTAACGGAACCAACGCCAAACGAATATCCGAACATTATCTAAACTTTTTTTACAAACTATCTATAACATTATTTTTGTCATTTAAGGATAGTTATGATCATTTAACATCTTGAAACACTTGAAATACTTAAACATCTAAGCTTCTTAACAATTTTCTACAAAATCTAACACTTTAAACAAAGAAAAACAATTCACAACATACACCCCCCCCCCTATGTTCGACCGCCCCCATGTGGGTCCCCCCTGCCCACTTGCTAAAATATCCAAGATATTTACCTTCCATTTGCAAGTGGTGAATATGATCATTGTTTAACACTTTGAGAACATTAGTACTAAGCTCATTACTCACAATTTACACCTTACTTTTCACACACAAACTCTCTCAACACCCATCACCATTTTTGGCCAAGAACACCCCATCACCAACTTCATTTTCTAGCCATTTCCTTGATGATCAAGATGGATTTTCATGGAACTTAGGAAGATCTAAGGCAACCACAAGTTGAAGCAAACTTTTTCACACACTTTGGAACTTCAATCACCAAGATCATCATCTTCTTTGCTTCTTATTTTCTTCAAGATCATCCCTAGCCACAAGAGCTAGAAGTGAGCCCTCTAAATCTCTTTTTTCATACTTGTTTATGTATATATTGTTTAAGAATAAGTTATAACTAAAAGAATCATACAAGAATAAGTTGAAAATACAAAGAAGCAAACAAAAATCATGATATATAATATTGTTTATGTTGTGATTTAAAGCTTATTACTTGCATATTTGATCTAGGTATGATGAATATCATATGAAAAACTTGTTAGATGATGTTTAAAAACATGATCTAACAAGTGTACATGAAAGTGTTAAAAGGGTTATGTTAAACATAATGTTTGATGGATGATCATAATCTTTGGTATTAATAAAGTGTATAAAGTTTTTCACTAAAAATAATGCTTTTACAATATTTATAAAAAGAAACATACAAGATGGGTTTTGTATAAAAGTTTAACAAAACTAGAAGTAAAGTTTGATTTTTGAACTAGTAAACATATGTAAAGATCATACCAAAACCCTACATGATTATGAGTTCATCTTGTTAAGTTTATGCTATAAATCTCATATGTTTTTGTTTAAGAATATTATGAGTAAATTGTTGGTGATTTGAAAAGAAAAAGATATGTTGCCAAATTTTCTTAGAAATCATATGTTATAAAACTATCATTTTTGACAAAGTCTTTACTAGAATAAAAAAATTGAAAGAATGGTTTTTATAAAGCAAAACTAGATATAAATATATATTTTTGAGAAAATATATATTTAGTGATCTTAACAACTTATGTGTTATTTGATTATATTAGTTAGATATATCAAAGTTAGGAACTTGAATACAATGATACAAATAAACACAAGACGCATAACAACTAAAGACTTACAAGATTACATATGAATACACCTTAAAAGCAAATTACGGACGATCCGAGTATTCGGATACAACTTATGGACAAATCGGACTTATGGACAAATAAACGGACTATATATAAGTAATTCGGACTATAATATATTATATATCAAAGACTTGGTAAACTACGTTTTCTAAACCGAATAAGTAACCATATATATTTTTTTACAAGAATACAAAATATATTACATGGTTTATCTTAAAAAGGTATTGTTTTTTAAATGTATATATATATATATATATATATATATATATATATATATATATATATATATAGGATTAGGTTCAAACGTGAACAAAATACCAAGAGTGAACTGTGTGAACTGATCTGGGCCCTTGATTTTTATGATCTTGAGATTTTTAGTGAATGGCAAGATGGTAATTATTTGGTTATTTGTTACTATTTAATTAAGTGAATAAGGGTATATGTGTAATTTACATTTTAACTTGATTGCATAAATCTCGTTTATCTCCATATTTAGGTTTCAAAATCCCACACAAATCTTTCTCTCTCACATATCATCGACATAAAGAAAAGCAGAGGAGACCATCGATCCCTAAACAAAAAATGAACCCTAAATCGATCCTCGTCGTCCTCCTCCCACCGCCACCACCACCTCTCGTCGTCGCCCTTCCATCCTATCGACATCTAACATCACCGCTCCTTCTGTGACAACCCTCACTAAACCAGGTATCCGTACAACTTAATTAGTAATTAATTACTACTTAATTACTGTGCTTGTTTGAATTTACTGATGAACTGCTACTTGATTTCTGATACATGCATATACCTGCATTATACTTTACTTACCGTCACTACATTATTTACATGCTGAACCTTAGTGACAAACATGATGCACAAAAAGCAAAGTAGCACTATAAACGGATAACCTATTGAACATGCTGATAAAGCCAGCATCAGGCAGACACTGCCTCTAAGGCCTGTATGAGCCAGAAATATTTTACTACACTAGTGGTGAGTGTAGGGATACAAGGGTTGTAGAACTGCGTCTCTAGGAATAAGTTACAGTGACCGGATGTGCCTAAAACGTGCTCTAAGCACGAAAACTCAGCACTTTAATAAACAAATCCAGCTTTTAGCTAACTAATAAAGTGCCTAAACATGAGAAAAATATTACTAGACACCTTCCAAAGTGTCAGGAATAAGTTGTGCCACTAAAAATAATTATAACGACACTTTAAAGCTTTGTTAAGCACTTTAACGGATCTCTATCCAACCGAACAACCGGACTACACCCGGAACATAAAAATATTGCCATTTACATTGTTTATCTTTTTCTGAGCCAGTTAGGGTCCCTGAATACCCTAACCCACGCCATAACGCATGACACACTAGTAACCGGGTTAATCACTTAACTAACTAGATTAACCTAACTACATACTTAACTTTTGGTTGGATTTGAACTAGGAGACCCCCCCCCCCTTTACGAATTCGGTCCCCAAGGGGACACCCTTGTCCTATATTTGATTAAAATAATCAACTTTGTCTAATATCTATTAGACACTTGACCCATTGGTTAATTGTGCATGACTTTGCCTATAAGATCTACACTTAACACAACATAACCTTCACATCACTAAAAAAGAATCAACTCTTTCTCTCCCTCTCTTGGAGGTTTTGGCCGAGAACCACCCACCATCCATCCATCATTTTCGATTTTGATCAAGCTATTCCAAGCTCATACAAGTGTTAAGGATCTCACATAAGGAAGCTCGGTGCATTCGGAACACGAAGGACCTCACTACATTGCTTTTATCCACTCATTTTGCGACTAGAATCTTCCCTAGCCTCGAGCTAGTAGTAAGTTGCTTAAATCACCTTCCCGAACTATTTTAAAGTGGTTAAAAGGATATGTAACGGTTAAAAGTCATGAACATACAAGTTGAAGCATAAAAGTCTACTAAAAATGCTAAAAGTAATGGTTAAAAGCTTGAATGTTGTGTAAATCTTGTAGTATTTGATTTGTGTAGTTATTTGGACCCGATCTATGTTGTGGTAGCTCGGATCATCGTTTAACCCGGGTTGGTCATGATCATGGATCATGACATAAGGTTGTTTTGGAAGTAACAAGGGTTAAAGGATGAACTCTACCACACACGAATCATGAACTTGTGTAAAAACGATTTTACTTACAAAATAGTGTTTAAAACTAGTAGATCTACGGATCTACAAGCGGTATTTTCAAAGGACCTCGTGTCAAGAGAAAACATACTTTTAAAGACGGATCTTTCATAAACAAGAATGATTTTAGCAAACACACAAGTGTGTAAATACTTGTGTAACACTAAGTTTCGACAAAGAACTAGTTTTGTCAAATTTTACAAGAAGTTGTAAAGATGGAATTTCTTTAAAAACGAGACTTTTACGAAACCGGATGGATTTATACAAAAGATCCACTAAAAGTAATGGGATTTACTTCATATTTTAGATAAACCACAAGTTCCTGTAATTTATGCGATATACATATTTATTTACTAGTTTGTTGTTTTGGGCATTGTTTTGATTGAATGAAAAGATGGTTGATTTGGTTTATAAAAGAAAATGATACGCTTGAAAGCGTGGCCACCTCCAGTTACAGAGGAAACTCTGGCGAAATTTTTCTAAAAACCTAACACTTAGAATTATTTTCACCATAAGTGTTAGAGATACTTCTCGACATGTTTTCAAAATATAAGTTTCGCCACGACTTTATTTACAAAACATCGGAGGTGGGATTTCACAAAATAAAACTTGGTAAATATATATTTAGTATATATTTTTCATAAAGTCACTTGATATATGTTTACGATTATTTGTGAAAATACTAGTATTATTTTTAGGGTAAAAATAATACTATCGAATGTTAATGGATCCAAAATATTACGAACCCCTCTACGATAAATATATAAGTTACACCGGTAATTATTATTACCACTCGATCATTAAAACGTAACTTACGCATTTTAAGAAAATATGACTTAACGTGTATTTTTGTCAAGGTATTATTTTGGGAAAATTTATGTAATAGAAAATATAATATTTTTGAGAAGAATATTTATATTTTGGAGATAGAAATAAAATATATTTTAAGTGAGACTTAATAATATATTTCGAAATTATACGAACACACATGTATTAAATCCCCCATCCTTGGGAAGGAAAATGATTACCAAGTATTTACTAAATGTAAACACGAAATAGTTGTCTAACTATTTCCTAAAAAAAAAAAACTTAAACCATAAAGCTAAGGCACGGCCGTCCGTCTAATAGAATTAGTATGTGTAGGTCGTCACACAGCTGCTTGATCAGGAGACATACTTGGTAGAGACGCACCACTGTGAGTTCATGTCCCCCTTTTCTCTTAACTGTTTTCAGTTTTTAACTGCGGGGGTGAAATACATGTTACTATGATTACAAGTACTTTATACATGGTATGGTTAGCGTAAGGAGGGTTACTACTTAGATCATGTGAGTGGGTAGGCGGGAACTAGAGGCCATTAATCCTCATTATAGGACCGAGGGACGTAAGCGGTAGATCTATCTGGGTGTAGCGAGCCCAACTCCAGGTCCAACAGTACGGACCTTGGGGTGACTTTGTACCCAACGCAAAATCTGCTAGGTTTGAGTCTTCCTACTTGCACTTCACACATATCAATGGCCTTGCAAACCATTGGTAATCTCTTTTTCCTTATTTGCTACATACCAGGATTTTTATATATACGATGGTTTATTTACTCACTTACACATGAACTCGCTCAACATTATTGTTGATTTTTCAACTTACATGTATTTCAGGGAATTAAAGGATCTGGCGCGGTATGACACGTTTTCCCGCTGCACTAGTTACGAGGTCATCCGGGTTTGGGGAATGTGACTCTTTCCTGGACAAGTCACAGTCCTTAAACTGTGTTTATGTCATGTTGATGTTTGTTGAACAATGTTGTTAGGCTGTGTTTCTGTTGAGACAATGTTGTTGTATTTGGTTTTCAAAACTTAATTAAATGGATGATCTTGCATGATTTTATTTCATATAGCTTTGTTATGGTTAAGCTATGGTATTAAGAAGTCACACCAAATTAACCACGCTTCCGCAAAGCCAGGGTGTGACACCTTCGACGATTATTCTCCTTCCCATTTGGTACTCAATCGATTTTCATTCACACACAATAATCAATCAGGTACACTTCGTTCATATTATTCTTGTCACACCCCGACCACGTAGAACAACCAGACGTGGCGGAAACGTCGGGGAGTGTTGTAACAGAATCATTGTTTCGTAACCATGGAATAAATAATTTTGTTTTATTGAATAAATGAACTCATTGTTTTAATACAATCAAATAAGTACAACTATGATCTTCCAAGTTTTAAAGTTGCTAAGGCACGAGTCCATCCTAAATGTAGCATGTATCAACAATCATTGCAAAGCAGTACCTGAAACATGTGTAAAAATAGGTACGTCAGCATAAAAATGCCTGTGAGATACATAGGCTTTGTGAAAATAGGATTCATGACTTGTAAGTTTAAGAAAATGTTTAACAAAAGTCAGTCATGATCCTTGTAAAATGTTTTGTTTTATAAATCATTCGAAAAGTGATGATAAAGTAGATGATACGTAAAAGAGTAATGTAAAGTTAAATGAATAACCAAGTAAAAATGAGTTTGTATAAGATAAGTTGTTTGTAAAACAATGTCTTGTGAAAAGTATGTTATTTGTATAAAATGTTATATGTCTTAAACTGAAATGATTCAAATAACGCTACGATATGTAATACCATACAAACACTTATATATAGGAAGTACCAGCGGCGTATCCACCATGCTTGTATCATATTACACACGCCTCGTTACTTAAGTCACTTACTCAAACCAAAACACCAATATAGAATGTTCATGTTTAAACCAATAGTCCAATGTTATTGTATAACCCAAGTTAAATGTAAACCATGTAATGTGTAAACAAAAGTTATGTATAGTAAGTAAAATGAGACTACTTAAACCACAAGCAAAAATGTACAAAACAAAGTGTTTGAATAAATCAGAAATTATGCTTTGTAAAATAATGTAAGGTTAAACGAATAACCTTATAGTAGCATATTAAAAGTATACTTTGGATTTGTAAATAACATATTAAACTATGTTTTGGTTTCATAAATAACATATCGAAATATGCTTTGGGTTTTATAAATAACATATCAAAATATGTTTTGGTTCGCTAATAAAATATATATGTTGGTTCTGTACAATACCACACATGAGAGTATATCAAACTATACTTTTGGGAGTATATCAAAATATACTTTCAATGTGTGATTTAAGAATTCATTCAGACCTAGTGCATCAAACTACACCTTTGAGACTATAAGGATACCACAAAGGCAATCCCTATTTGGATGGAGAAACAAATTGGTTTCAGACATTCCATGACAACAGGAATGGGGTGTCTAATCCTATAGCGCTATATCATACTACCAATCGGTCTGGTGAACATAAAATAAGTACAATTCAACATTTTATTTTATGTTCTTTGAGAAATCAGTTTTTTAAACCATAGATAGTCATTTAGTTTGTCAAAAGATAAGTAATAACATGTATAATCAATTATACTTTGAAATCATGAAAATAACACATAGGTACACATGCTTCACCCAAAATAGTTTGGAAAACAGTAAAATAGGGGAACTATGTACTCACTTGAGATTGCTTAGAAGTCCTAAGATAACCACCAAGCAATGCTAGAGATCTCGGAATCAAACGGCACCTAATATAGGTAACTATGTTAATAAACCGGACCTATATCGGACGATTGGATAGAATGAGGGTTCATAAACCAAACGAGTATAGAGACTCGTGTCATATGGTTTAACAAAGCCCACATACTAAATGAAACCTAACCTAAGTGCTTACGACCCATTATAACGCGTCGTTCGCGTGAAACGCGTTCGGACCGCCTAACTAGTCCTATGACAAGTAGAATATGCCGTAACATGTTTAATATTGTTGATAAATCAGTTTAGAGGTCATAGGTTATGTTACACAAGTTTAAAATGAATTTTGGCATCAAAGGGGTATTTTGGTAATTTACCGAAGGCATATAAACTACCTATTATACAACTACTTAAACGAAGCGACCATAAGGTATAACCTCGGAAGGTTATTTCCTATACACTATGGTCACCTAAGGTATTTGGTCGGATCCTAATGATCGACCAAATGGGTCGGGTTCGAAAGTATAAACAATTGTTTAGATCGCTTACCTTACGACCATATATAAGCACTAAACTAAAAGTGACGAGCTAAGCATGCTAAAACATGCTTAACTAAGTTTAGAAAACAAGTTTGGTATCAAAACAAACGGTTTTGATACCCAAGAGTAGTTTGGTTACAAAATACGCAAGAATGCACATTTTGGCCGAAACTACGACTCGTCACTGAGCCTAGATAACGTGGTAATCAGTAGGTATAGTCACTAGGGACTATAACCATCGTGATCACGCTCACGTTATGAAGTTCAAACGAACTTCGCATCGACCATAAACTGGTCAATGCAGAAAGTCAAACATAGTTCGACTTTCGGACTAGAAAAGCGATAAAAGAACGAAGGAACACTTACAAAGGGTCCCCGCTAGTAAATCTTGATCGAGTAGCTCAGGTATGAAGTGATTTGCTTCAACTTAGAGCACTTTTGATCAGATTTGTGAGGAATGAGTGAAGTTGAGGTGGGTATTTATAGTAAATGGACAACCGTTAGGATCGTTTATCGAATAACGTGCCTCGATCTCACCCGTACACTTGTCGGAATGTTATGGTAGCTCATTTTGCCCCCACCACCAGTTGTTGACAAGTGGCATTGGCCTTTGGGGGGTTTAAGGGCTGGAAACAGGCTGTTAAAAACAAGTTTCTGCATCTGACCCCTGCTTACGGACCTCAACACTAATAATGTTGAGGTCCGTAAGGATCTTGCAGGTCTGAAACTTTCAAAAATGGCAGAACAGGCCCTTGTGCGCGTATCGTCGTGTTTTGGCACTTCTAACACCCGTCAAACCCAATTTCAAGCTCCACAATGATGTTAAAGTATAGGGAACTTAAAATGTGCTAAAAAATATCTCGGATGTAGGTTCGTTTGGCCGTACGATTGCGTTGTTTGCTTAATTACGACAGAATGCGCATAACCGCGAAAAACGATCCAAATTGCGCGACGAATGGATTTTTCTCAAGCCAAACACTAAAATAAAATATTTTAGTGCTTACATAAATTTTTGGATGTCCGGATGTATTCAGATCGTAAGTTATGCGCGAAAGTGCAAACTTATGCACTTTTTGACACTTTTAGTCCCTGAATGAGCCAAAAGTTTATTTTAGCACACCTAACCCCTCAAAGCCTATTTCTAAGCTATATAAAGGATATTTAAGGTGTGTTTAACTTATGGTCATGTTCCAGAATGTTCGTACAGTTCAAATTGGCATACTTTCACAGTTTGTCAAATTTAGTCCCTGTAGACGAATTAACTTGTTTTTGCCATACCAAAGCCTTTAAAACTTATTTCTAAGTTATGTAAAGGTTATTTAAGGTATGTTAAGGCTATTTCACTATTCCGGAGTGTTCGTTGGATTAAACCGGTTATATTTACGCATCAGAGCGCGTATAACCCTCCAGAAAGCGATTTAAAGCTTAAAATAGAACAAGAGTTGATATGTGCAAACGATACACATATTTTTACAAATCTCAAGTATGAAATACAATATTTCATTGGTTTAGGAATTTGTTTGATGGTTGAAGTGACACAGGTGTCACAGTCTCCCCTACTTTAGGAAATTTCGTCCCGAAATTTAATTCTAGAGGAAACTTGTGAAGACAGCGGTGACGGTTTCGCCTTCTAATAGATCCATTGAACCCTTAAGTAAAACTCTGGGCCATGTTAGGACTCTTAGCGAATTTGTTAACCCTCAAAGAGAATTACTTGTAATAGTAAAACATGGAATTTTGAACTACGGACAGAAGAACGTTTCTTATGAAGACTCATCATAGGAAACTTGTGTGTGCTTGAAATCAGAATTGGGGAGTGTAAGATAAAATGACATCGGTCAAGGTCCAAGACTTCTCCCGTATCATTATTCTTGTCACTATAGGTCTTAACACATGACAAAGCTTCCTGTGGTTTCTGTGCACTGAATTTCCATAATTATGTAGGCCTCCATAATTACGTAATCCCTTGCACAGTCCGCACAGTTCATTTCATAATGCGTAGAGAAAAAAATCAATTGAATAAACATGAAGTGACTCGACTAGACCACCAAAGGGTCCTTTTAATTAGATCAACGAACGAGCTTTTTAACTAGATCAACACATGATCTTCTTAACTAGACCGTCGTACGATCTCCTTAAATATGCCACTTAAGGGATCTTTTTAGTTACATCATCACATGATATTTCTAATCAGATTTTCAAAATCAATCTGTTTAACCAGACCATTCAAGAGGTCTAATTATAGAATAATACTTTATAACCCGAGGGACTTAACTACAATGTTGAAGTCCATTAAGGATTTAAGATAGTATCTTTGGATATCCTATTATGAATCTCTCGTATGAGATATGGAAGATTCTATGAGGATTTGGATGGATCACATACAACCACAAAACATGTAAGAAAAACACATAAGCACAAATTTAGTTAACTTGATTCTTTAATTTGTTATTTTTAGGTATGGACATTTAAAGCACACTAGGAATCCAATCCATGGATTTCATTTGGCACTTTAATCATTTTCAAGGTCCCATCTATAAAGCTAGAAGGATTTTCAATAAGAGTCTGGCTTTGTTTCTTAAAAGAAACGAGTGTTTAAGGTTCTTGGGGAGATCACAAGTGATCATAAAATGACAGAACCACACGAGTAGTTTGTCTTTGGGTTGACATCATAAGGTTGCATCAAGCATTCACACAAACGCATAAATTTTGCAGAAATAAAAACAACAAATCTTTATTTATGTAACAACCGAATTGTCTTGAAGTGTCAAAAGATAACAACCAAGGAATTACAAAACACTAATTGTTCACTGCTGCATCATTGTTCCCGTTTGCCTCATTGATGTTAAATGCTCGTCCTCGCGCTGGAGGTGCGTTAACAAGTCTTGGGCAATTGTTTCTGTAGTGAGTAAGGTCACCACAGTTATAACATGACCCCGGAGGGAACCGTGCTTGAACAGCAGCAGGGTTTGCAGCAGCTTGATTTGCATAACGACAAACATTGATTAAATGTCCCAACCGCCCACAGTGGGTACATTTGTGACACTGCTCTTGCTCTAGATGATGACGGTTGCACTTGCTGCACAAAGGTGCGGTACCAACATAGTTTTGCCTTTTGCGAGGTTGTGCTGGCTGGTTTGGTGCAACCTGTTTGTCTTGAGCAGTTACAGCGTAGTTTTGAGAGGCTTTGTGCTTCTTCTTCTTGGATACCTCAGCATTTTCTTCCTTTGGTTCCACTTGAGCAGTCTTGTCAGATGGTCTTGAGTCGCCCTTCCGAAACAGCCTGCGCTTCCTGATATGGGATTCAGTCAGAGTGGCAGACAATTCAATGGCTTGTCTGACAGTAGTAGGGTTGCTGCCAGTAACAATATCCTAAACTACGTCAGGAAGACCATCAATTTATTTCTCAATCGCCTTATCCAGAGGTGTAACCATAGTAGGGCATAACAAGCTCAATTCCTCATAGCGGTCAGTATAGGCTCGATGTTTCCCACTGTCTTGCTTCAAATCATCAAATTCCCTTTCTAGAGCCCTTAGCTCATGACGAGGACAGAATTCCTTCATCATAAGAGCCCTAAGCTTAGCCCAAGTCTGTGCTAATGCAACCTCAGCACCGCGGTCTCTCATAACCCCGTTCCACCACGTAAGAGCCCTCTTCTGAAACACACTCGAAGAAAACTCGACCTTGCGATTTTCAGAACACTGAACGTGACGGAAAGTATTCTCAATGCTCTCGAACCATTGAAGAAGCCCAGTTGCTCCCTCAGAACCACTAAAATTGAGCGTTTAGCCGAGTTAAAATTCTTGAAATTGCATGGAGCATTGTTGTGGTTGATGGCTTGAATCATTTGAGCATAAAGATTTGGGAAGGCAGCAGCCATTTGTTGCACGATGATTTTCGCCAGTTCGGCATTCGCCATCTGATTGTCGCGTCGAGGAGGCATTCTAAAAGAGGAAACATGAAAGGAAACGAGTGAGAGAATTAGACGAAAAGAATGAGATGAAACAAATCTGATGAAAGCAAGGATAGTGGTCATTTGTTTGTTACTACAAAGCAACAAACGACCCCGGTGATTAATCAAAGTAAATAGGTCAAAAATAATGTATCGCGAAGACATGCTCGCCTATAAGTGGACACTCACCCCAAGAGTTCCCAGGTAAGAGTGACTGGTCCGATTATGTGGATTTGTACGAACACTCTAGCCTTAGACAGAAAACTCAGGATGCAGGCACCCACCCTTCCAGTTTGCACGTGTTCACATTATTTAGACCAACTTTGACGGGATTTGAAAACTTGGAGGGTTCAAAACCATATAATAAATCATCCTAGAACAGATGATTAGTTTTCAAAGCGGGATAGAAATTTGAGTTCTTATTGTGGTTGTCACCTAAGAATAAGTGACGATATTGTTTTAAAACTAAACACAAGAAAACTTGCGTTAGGGTCCTAGGAAGGTTATAGTCTAGGTCAAAGCATTACTAATAACCTAATTCCCTATAACCATTGGCTCTGATACCAACTTTTCTGTCACACCCCGACCACGTAGAACAAACAGACGTGGCGGAAACGTCGGGGGGTGTTGTAACAGAATCATTGTTTCGTAACCATGGAATAAATAATTTTGTTTTATTGAATAAATGAACTCATTGTTTTAATACAATCAAATAAGTACAACTATGATCTTCCAAGTTTTAAAGTTGCTAAGGCACGAGTCCATCCTAAATGTAGCATGTATCAACAATCATTGCAAAGCAGTACCTGAAACATGTGTAAAAATAGGTACGTCAGCATAAAAATGCCTGTGAGATACATAAGTTTAGTGAAAATAGGATTCATGACTTGTAAGTTTAAGAAAATGTTGTTTAACAAAAGTCAGTCATGATCCTTGTAAAATGTTTTGTTTTATGAATCATTCGAAAAGTGATGATAAAGTAGATGATACGTAAAAGAGTAATGTAAAGTTAAATGAATAACCAAGTAAAAATTAGTTTGTATAAGATAAGTTGTTTGTAAAACAATGTCTTGTGAAAAGTATGTTATTTGTATAAAATGTTATATGTCTTAAACTGAAATGATTCAAATAACGCTACGATATGTAATACCATACAAACACTTATATATAGGAAGTACCAGCGGCGTATCCACCATGCTTGTATCATATTACACACGCCTCGTTACTTAAGTCACTTACTCAAACCAAAACACCAATATAGAATGTTCATGTTTAAACCAATAGTCCAATGTTATTGTATAACCCAAGTTAAATGTAAACCATGTAATGTGTAAACAAAAGTTATGTATGGTAAGTAAAATGAGACTACTTAAACCACAAGCAAAAATGTACAAAACAAAGTGTTTGAATAAATCAGAAATTATGCTTTGGAAAATAATGTAAGGTTAAACGAATAACCTTATAGTAGCATATTAAAAGTATACTTTGGATTTGTAAATAACATATTAAACTATGTTTTGGTTTCATAAATAACATATCGAAATATGCTTTGGGTTTTATAAATAACATATCAAAATATGTTTTGGTTCGCTAATAAAATATATATGTTGGTTCTGTACAATACCACACATGAGAGTATATCAAACCATACTTTTGGGAGTATATCAAAATATACTTTAAATGTGTGATTTAAGAATTCATTCAGACCTAGTGCATCAAACTACACCTTTGAGACTATAAGGATACCACAAAGGCAATCCCTATTTGGATGGAGAAACAAATTGGTTTCAGACATTCCATGACAACAGGAATGGGGTGTCTAATCCTATAGCGCTATATCATACTACCAATCGGTCTGGTGAACATAAAATAAGTACAATTCAACATTTTATTTTATGTTCTTTGAGAAATCAGTTTTTTAAACCATATATAGTCATTTAGTTTGTCAAAAGATAAGTAATAACATGTATAATCAATTATACTTTGAAATCATGAAAATAACACATAGGTACACATGCTTCACCCCAAAACAGTTTAGAAAACAGTAAAATAGGGGAACTATGTACTCACTTGAGATTGCCCAGAAGTCCTAAGATAACCACCAAGCAATGCTAGAGATCTCGGAATCAAACGACACCTAATATAGGTAACTATGTTAATAAACCGGACCTATATCGGAGGATTGGATAGAATGAGGGTTCGTAAACCAAACGAGTATAGAGACTCGTGTCATATGGTTTAACAAAGCCCACATACTAAATGAAACCTAACCTAAGTGCTTACGACCCATTACGACCCGTTTAGGTAGCTTATGCTACTTTAACGCGTCGTTCGCGTGAAACGCGTTCGGACCGCCTAACTAGTCCTATGACAAGTAGAATATGTCGTAACATTTTTAATATTGTTGATAAATCAGTTTAGAGGTCATAGGTTATGTTACATAAGTTTAAAATGAATTTTAGCATCAAAGGGGTATTTTGGTAATTTACCTAAGGCATATAAACTACCTATCATACAACTACTTAAACGAAGCGACCATAAGGTATAACCTCGGAAGGTTATTCCCTATACACTATGGTCACCTAAGGTATTTGGTCGGATCCTAATGATCGACCAAATGGGTCGGGTTCGAAAGTATAAGCGATTGTTTAGATCGCTTACCTTACGACCCTATATAAGCACTAAACTAAAAGTGACGAGCTAAGCATGCTAAAACATGCTTAACTAAGTTTAGAAAACAGGTTTGGTATCAAAACAAACGGTTTTGATACCCAAGAGTAGTTTGGTTACAAAATACGCCAGAATGCGCATTTTGGCCGAAACTACGACTCGTCACTAAGCCTAGATAACGTGGTAATCAGTAGGTATAGTCACTAGGGACTATAACCATCGTGATCACGCTCACGTTATGAAGTTCAAACGAACTTCGCATCGACCACAAACTGGTCAATGCAGAAAGTCAAACATAGTTCGACTTTCAGACTAGAAAAGCGATAAAAGAACGAAGGAACACTTACAAAGGGTCCCCGCTAGTAAATCTTGATCGAGTAGCTCAGGTATGAAGTGATTTGCTTCAACTTAGAGCACTTTTGATCAGATTTGTGAGGAATGAGTGAAGTTGAGGTGGGTATTTATAGTAAATGGAAAACCGTTAGGATCGTTTATCGAATAACGTGCCTCGATCTCACCCGTACACTTGTCGGAATGTTATGGTAGCTCATTTTGCCCCCACCACCGGTTGTTGACAAGTGGCATTGGCCTTTGGGGGGTTTAAGGGCTGGAAACAGGCTGTTAAAAACAAGTTTCTGCATTTGATCCCTGCTTACGGACCTCAACACTAATAATGTTGAGGTCCGTAAGGACCTTGCAGGTCTAAAACTTTCAAAAATGGCAGAACAGGCCCCTGTGCGCGTATCGTCGTGTTTTGGCACTTCTAACACCCGTCAAACCCAATTTCAAGCTCCAAAATGTTGTTAAAGTATAGGGAACTTAAAATGTGCTCAAAAATATCTCGGATGTCGGTTCGTTTGGCCGTACGATTGCGTTGTTCGCTTAATTACGACAGAATGCGCATAAGCGCGAAAAACGATCCAAATTGCGCGACGAATGGATTTTTCTCAAGCCAATCACTAAAATAAAATATTTTAGTGCTTACATAAATTTTTGGATGTCCGGATGTATTCAGATCGTAAGTTATGCGCGAAAGTGCAAACTTATGCACTTTTTGACACTTTTAGTCCCTGAATGAGCCAAAAGTTTATTTTAGCACACCTAACCCCTCAAAGCCTATTTCTAAGCTATATAAAGGATATTTAAGGTGTGTTTAACTTATGTTCATGTTCCAGAATGTTCGTTACAGTTCAAATTGGCATACTATCGCAGTTTGTCAAATTTAGTCCCTGTAGACTAATTAACTTGTTTTTGCCATACCAAAGCCTTTAAAACTTATTTCTAAGTTATGTAAAGGTTGTTTATGGTATGTTAAGCCTATTTCACTATCCCGGAGTGTTCGTTGGATTAAACAGGTTATATTTACGCATCAGAGCGCGTATAACCCTCCAGAAAGCGATTTAAAGCTTAAAATCGAACAAGAGTTGATATGTGCAAACGATACACATATTTTTACAAATACCAAGTATGAAATACAATATTTCATTGGTTTGGAATTTTTTTGATGGTTGAAGTGACACAGGTGTCACAATTCTTCAATTTGTTTCTGTCAAATTTCATGGGTTGTTTATTGATTTAATGGGAAGGCAGGCAGAACGTCGATCATATGCGTCCAGGCCCTGGTTCTTTCTTTATCATCGCAGTAGTCAACATAGGAGTGTAAGGTCGAAATCGAGTGAGTAAACAAGCCGATATCATCATCATCATCATCATCAACGCAGGAGGACATCATCATCATTAAGGTATAAAATTCTTGTTTTATTTTTTGGTTTTCGGCCTAGTAAACCTGGTATGTAATTTTCAATTGAACTAGAAAGCTTATTTTCATTTTTCATGATATGATTTCAAGCTTACTCCCTATAGGATAGGAGGATTTTGTTACTGTAATAAGTAATCTCCAATTTCTTGGTAACTAATTGTTGCCTTCAAGGTGTTTGATGAAATGCGTCAGAGAATTTAAACTTTGAGAAACACATGTGAGTGTTTCCAATTGTGTCTTGTTGGGTAACTTGATTTTGGATATCTGGTTTGTACACACCCCTTTTACTATTTTGATTAAAATGTGAATAAAACATAGTTGTCCAAGGGTGAGCCACATAGCATAAATAATCAGTTTTCTTGCAGGAATTCTTCAGCTACTTCTCTCAGTCTAAATAATCAGGAATGAGCATTTTAGACGCACATCCAAACATTCCTTATGGCTGTATATATCAAACATATATAACATCTATTATATGCGAGCCATGTGACTAACGTTGTGGATATATGTAGATGCAAACACTGAATTAAAATTCTTCGTTCATAGGATTTTATGGGTTGTTTATTGATTTAATAATGTGTCAAATTTTTAACAAGAAAGTGGTTTGAATTCACCTATAAAAATATCATCTTTCTTATAAAAATACATAAAAAGGTCATCATATTTAATTTTACCCTGAAGCTGTTGTCTTTGATTTTCCTATTGGCAGTATGTTATGATCTTGGTGAATGGAGGCGTGCCGATATCATTTGCCGGCACAGAAGAGCCAGCTGCATATGGAGAACTGATTTCAATTGGTGGACTTAATCCAAGTGTTAATGGGAAGTTGAGTTCAACCATTGCAGATATTCTTCAAACAAAACTGTGGTTGAATGTTCAGGTGATTATTGGTTTCTAACTTATATAACTACATAAAGTTGCTAACTGTTTACATGTACGTGGAATGCGTTGTATGTTCGAAGATGGGCAACGGGATTGGGTTGGCACGGGATTGGGTGTACACTTGTGAATTATGCAAAGTATTAGTTGCTGAGTTTTTTTGTTCAAATTTTTTATTTTGCTCTTTTTTTAATGCGATGTACACATTTGTATTCTGATTTGCTCTGGTTTTAATCGATGTACACATGTGTATTTTGATTTTGCTCTGGTTTTACTACGATGATTTTGCTCTGTTTTTAATGCGATGTACACATGTGTATTCTGATTTTAACGCGATGTACACATGTGTATTGCGTCTGTTTTTGTGATATCTCAGAATTTTTTGTGTATTGAATGTGTAAGGTTGTTGATGTACACTTGTGAATTATGCAAAGTATTAGTTACTGAGGTTTTTTTGTGCTATTATAGGAGATGTCATTAACGAGAAAAGTGGAGATGGAAGGTCGATAAGGATGATTCACGTATGAGGTCGATAAGGATGATTCACATATGTTTGTTTGCTTGGTCGATAAGGATGAGTCAGCATACAACGTGGCGAATAGTTGTAAAAGATTATGTTTTTTGTTTTTTTCGATTATGTTGGGTTTATTGTTTTTACGAAACTGGAACTTGTAATTATATGTTTTTTTATTTGGTTTGGAAAACATTATGGAACTTGTAATTTATTAAATATAAAATAGTTTTACAGGTATTGTTTCTATGTATGTATTATGTAGCTAATTACACATATGTACGATGCTGAGTACACATGTGCACTGTTCTATTTACATCCGAGTACACATGTGTATACCGTTGAAATATGAAGGTTACGTGGATCTTAAAAATCAAAATTTGAATTCTGGTGATGAAATCTAAAATAAAAATTAAAATTGAAATCTGGTGATTTATTGTTTGTTTTTGATAATTATCTTATTAATAAATAAAACATAATGTGGATAATGAATTTAAAATAGGAAAGATGTAACTTAATTCAATTATTAAAATAATGATTTAAATCTAATTTTTTATATAATTACAATCCTACCCTTAACAACTAAAAAGGAAATCAAGGGTCCAGATCTGTTCATGCAGTTCACTCTTGAGAGGTTGTTCACGCTGGAACCCTACCCTATATATATATATATATATATATATATATATTTCCTAACATCTAAAACATATTATTTTGGTGAAAGACTAAAATTATATTTTCAGAACTAGTCTTAAAAATAGATTATTTTTAAGATGATTTTATACCTTTTTACCGAGTATAGATTATATATTCATATGAAATACAACTTAGAATATATAACTATATATATTCTAAGAATACAAGATCACGTATAATGAACACGAGGGTATACGTATTCCTATGCGTAAAACTATATACTCACTCACGACACCGACACTTGGTGAAAACACAATTATACAAATACGATACAACTCACAAGATACAAGAATATATATATTATTGGCGAAATATATATTAAACAGTTATTAGTTAATACATCTAAGACACAGTTCAACGAATAACAAATACATACAAGTCTTAACACATATTCAAGATAAAAGACTTGTACATGAGTCATTACATATACCGAAGTGTCTAACCAATCTAGGACGTTGGTAGGTCGTGACACTATTCAAGACGACCGCACGTGAGATCACAGTTACTTACGATTCACGGACGCAATTCTATGAGTTCATGTCCCCTATTCATTTTAAATGCTTTACAACTGTACAACTATCGGGGAAAATACATGTTCATAGTATGATAAGTCATGGAATGAAACACCATAGATCATGTGCGAATAGGGTTATACAACTAAGCACCATTAATCCAGTTTGGACCTAGGTACAAGGGGTTAAATCTAATGGGTTTGGGTGAGCCCCACTCTTGGTCATGGACCCATACAGAAGAGTGCGTTTGTGTCCCAGTCGATGGCAATCGACACAAAATCGTCTAGGTTTGGATTGCTTCCTTTTTCATCACACATATTAATTTCCTTGCGAAACATTAATGATCAACGATTTCAATAACGCTTTACATACTACATCACACATTTTACAAATTCATCTTTTACAACTAAACTGCATGAACTAGCCAACTTTTGTTGATGTTTTCAACTTAACATGTATTTCAGGGAATTAATGGACCATGTCGGGAGTCTCAAACAAGATAACAAGTATCAGAACTCCATGCCATCTTTTGGAGGGTTTGCCTGTTATATACCGCCTCTTTGCGGCAATATAATGGTCAAAACCTTAGTAGTTAAACTTTCATTTTGATGTATGAAACAATGACACTTTACTTTTCAGTTAATTGTTTGTAACCGATACACTTAAACTCGTGCTGTGTTCTTTTGAAACAACTATGTAATGGCATTGGAGCAAGTTTTTCTTCATTTAGTATGTTCACTTATATTGATATTATGCAATGAAAACCAATCAGATCACACCTCACGCTTCCGCTATAAGCGGGTGTGACAGGTTGGTATCAGAGCATCGATTGTAGTGAACCAGTATTCTTTCTCGAGTCTAAGTCTACAATCACTAGGGATCTCTCACGAAAACCATTTAAACATAAACAAGAGGTTTTCATTTGCATAAACATTTTTCATGGTCCATTTCAACAAGAATTCATCTCATATAAATCAAGCAAGGACATTAAGCATCTTAGCCTCTAAATGGTAGACACGAAATCTTAAGTTAATCCACACGACTCAATTAGGATAACTTAAAATGAACATTATGTGAATCATACATTTCGTGTATATATTTAAAGTAATAATTAATTATTGATCCATATGTCGAACAACTTATTTCCCAGGTTACAATGTCTTCATCTAAGGGTAGCAATGTGTACGACGACGTGGACCCAATGGAGTTAGTATCCAAAGACGAGTATGCGCCGGAGGTTCAGGTTATTACATCAGACAACGAGTCTGCATCCGACGACGATATGGACGACTTTCAGCCATTCGCACTACTAGAAGACATTATTGAGGACGATGTGTTAGCTATTCCCCCTCTGCTCAACGACATAGTTATTATTCGTCACTCGGAGGGTGAACACGTAGTTGAGGTTATACCCTTTGACATCATTCCTTTTGCTGCCATACCTTTTGTCGTCGATCTCGACGATGACGCCGACGTCATTCCAGTGATTCCCGTGGATCACGTGGATGCTGACTTCGAAGATGGGGAAGTTCTTAACTTAGTCATTTTAGATGTCACATCACCTGTGGTCTCGGTGATGGATATTTCTTCAGACTCAGACACTGACTCCGATGCTCTCTGTGGTGCATCTGTTACTTCATCTGCACTCCAGGCCGTTGGCCTACAGAGATACCCAGGCTTTGGGGATGATATCATGCCAGCTGAGCCAGTCATCCCTGTGCCTGTACAGAGTCCTACTCCACCACATGCCCCAGTTCACGCACCTACTGATGAGCCTACACAGGCCCCTGTTTCAAAAGGATCTACAGGTCACATACGACTCGTGCGTTTTGCTCTTACCAGATTTCCCACTCATCACACAGACGAGGTAGGACCTTCAGGACATGCACATATCCCACCTGGAGAGACCGACCTATACTATCCAACACATGTTCCAGTCGAGCACCTTGCCACACAGTACTCCCCACTGCATGTTATGCATATTGCAGACCCGTACAATCCATCTCACTGCCCAGGTGTCTCTACTGATGAACTTATTCTCTCTTTATAGCTTCAGATCGACATACTTTTTAGCAGACTTCATGAGCTACAGCAGCCTACTAACGCCAAACCTCCACCCCCACCAGCTCATTCACCACCTCATGCTCCACCACCACCACCACCACCACCACCACCTGAGTTACCTCCACTACTACCTCATATACCACCAGTTGATTTACATGCTTGTGTACTGACGCTCTAGCAACAGATAGACTTTCTTAGCCATCAAGTCCATCAACTCGAGGAGGAGGTTACTCGTCTTCACAGTTTGGTACTTCTGACTCCACTACCTTTCCTCGCTCTACCATAGACGTTCACCTGCAGGTTATCTTTTGGGACGGGATATAGTTACCTTTTTTGTATACATAGTGACCTTACACCGAGTTTTTGAAGGCAATCGAAAGACATCATATCGCTCAGTTTGAAGGAAGATTTTTACCACTTTTGTATGTACTAGACTAGTATGACCGGGTTATGTAGCCCGAGTCCATTTGTTTCTTTTCAAACGATCATGTAACCGGTTGACTGTTGTATATGAAAAACTTGGTTTTATCTTTTATATGCATATGAATTGTTTGAATGTACATGTCGTATTGCTTGTGATGACTGATTTATTCGCATGATATATTTCTTGGTGATATTGCTATTAATGTTATAAATATTTTATTTTATATACTTAGTAAAAATATTTAGTAACAAATCAACGCCTAATCTTTATCGTATTCTCCTTTGGAAGAATCATGGAACCCAAAAGGAGAAGCCCACGCCAACGAACAGTTAATCCACCCCACCCCCACCAATGCCTTCGACTGAGGCAGAACTGAACGTGCTAATAGAGTTAAGGATATCGCAAACCATAGCGCTGTACGAAGTGTCGCGTGCCGAACACAGTGGTTGCAATTCCTTTTGTGATATATTCGTTCTTTTCACTGTTTGCTTATTCATAATCCGTTTGTCCAATTTCAGGGTGCACGTTCAAGCAGTTTCTGGACTGCAAGCCACTTAACTATGACGGCACAGGTGGTGCTGTGGCTTTCGTGCGATGGACAGAGAAAACGGATTCCACCATCAAAATGAGCAGATGTTCCGCTGACCAGCATGTCACTTTCGTCACTGGCCTGTTCCTCAACGAGGCCCTTACATGGTGGAACTTACAAGTGCAAACTTTGGGCGATAACGCTGCTTATGCACTGACATGGGATGAACTGAAGGAACGGATGAGGGATAAATACTGTTCGCGTGCTGAACTCCAGAAGTTGGAGAACGAATTTTGGAACCTTACCATGACTGGAGCTGATATCACTGGATATATGCAAAGGTTTCACGACCTGTCTCGCGTGATTCCCTATCTTGTATCACCAGAATACAAGCGTATCGAGCGCTACATCTGGGGACTTGCTCCTGAGATCTGAAGTCTAGTTATAGCAGCTGAACCATGACTATTACTCAGGCTGTGACTTTAGCTGTGAGTCTCACTGAATACGAGGTTAGGATGAATAAGTTCTCGGTGAAAGGGGATGAGAAGAAGGAATCTCATGTCGAGTCTTCCAATAGTGGAAAGAGGAAGTACTTGAACTTCAAGAAGGGAACTCGTGGGAACAACAAAAACAATAGTAACAACAACAACAATAACCACAACCACAACAACAATAACCCCAAAAATAACAACAATAGGAGACAGAGTAACCCGCCAAAGGATGCAAGAGCGTTTGCAGCCACAAACGACATTGGTCCTAAGAAGTACACTGGTACTTTGCCCAAATGCGAGTGATGCAAATACCATAGTATGATGGGGACAAATGTGGCAAGAATGATGGTTGTCAAATGTGACAAGTGTGGCAAGAATGGCCACCGTGCGGAAGCATGTTGGGGAACTGGAACCAGTTTTGGAACGGGAAATGGAAACGGTAACAAGAACGGAAACGGTAATGGGCGTGGTCAAGGATGTTTTGGATGCGAAAGCAAAGATCACTTCAAGAAGGACTGTCCTAAAGAAAACCCAGCTCATGGCAGAGTCTTTGTGATCGGAGCGAAAGAAGCGCGCCAAGACCCTAACGTGGTCACGGGTACGCTTCTCATCAACAATCATTTCGCATCCATATTATTTGATACAGGTTCCGAATTTAGGTTTATTTCTATGGAATTTAAAAATATTCTGGGCATTGAAACAAGTAAGTTAGATGTTCCTTACTCTATAGAATTGGCAAACGGTAAACTTGTCGAGTCCGAGGAAGTTGCTAAAGGATGTTCCTTAGAACTTGGCGAGCGAAGATTCAATATGAAACTCTTACCCATTGAGTTGGGTAGTTTCGACGTAGTGGTTGGCATGGATTGGTTATCCGATAACCAAGCCAAAGTCGTTTGTCATGAGAAGATCATTCGCCTACCACTACTGATGTCACACCCCAAAAATCCACCCTGCGGAGTACCACCGCTTGGAGGTGTGATGTGACCAGGATCGAGCCACCAATCATATTGAACATCATATTTAAGTAAATAAAACCAAACACAATACGATTGGTGACCAAAAGGAAGTAAACCGATTTTAGGTTAACAGCGGAAGCATAAAACATAAGTTCAAAGCATAAGTTTGTAGTTCATAAGTTTAAAGTCCCAAAACATAAGTTTCATTAGTTCATAAAGTTTATTCGTTAAGTACGGGACATATCAGTTCACATCCCACAACGACCACCTCCATATGCAAGCTCCATAGCATCTAGTGACCTGCAAAGCATGTAATAGCGAGTCAACCACAAAGTTGAGTGAGTTCACGGTTGGTTGTCCATTTTAGAGTTGTTTCCAAAAACATAGTTTAATCTCATTCGGCTATCTAGCCGTGGGGGTTACCCCATAGTTCGAAAACGTTTATTTGTTAACCATCCCATGTCCACCTTCCCTGGCTATCCAGCCCGGCACTTTGGCCGTGGGGAGCTGCCCCAGTATTTTAAACTACCAGACTCGTTTATCATATCGACTACTAACAAAAATCAATTGTGCCCTAGCGTCGGTGTTCTATCACCACCGACGTGCCATAGTCCATTAGTACACGCCCGTCTGACTGGCATGGTGTGAGGTTTGTTAAACCTAATAGCGCTATTAACTAATGACCCGCTCACCATAGCCTCGGCGATTAACTCGATACAAAAAGGGAGGGACTTCGCTGATAGAGTTCTAGTCCAGTAAGTCTAATCCGTCCCAACAGGACGAGGAATTTACATTCCTGAACACGTCTCAAGGACGAGGAATCCCTGTTCCTGAACCCATTCCCATTCCCACCGGGAATTACCATGCTTTGTAGAATAGCGTGAACTCACATCAGTTTGCTCGGTTAGATTCTCAAATATAGCTGACAGTCAAGGTCGGTCAATCAAGTCCTAGTATGATACGGATAACAATCAGTTTCTCATGCATAACACGTATCCTACGTATGGTTTGTTTGCACATTACTTCGACCACATAACAGGTACACACTTTAACGATTTATGCCCATATAAACTTCCCATACATTCCCCACTCATAAACAAACATACGATATTGCACGTAACACATATAACATGTTAGATCATTCACAGATAGCATACTCGACATTTAGACGCGCAAATCACAACTTATGTCATTTCAACATTAATATTCAAAACCGGCTGTTTTCGGAATTTTTAATAAAATAGTTAAACTATTCCAAAAATTCCCAAATTTTTACAGAATGTCTTAAACGTTCCAAATTTTATTGTGTAAAAATATCGGGGTCTTGTTCATTACCAATATTTTATAAAAAATCATTTTCCCGGGCTGAACTCAGATTTATGTTTTTCTGACCACAGTCCACGGGATAATTTATTTAAAATTCCTCGAGTGTCCGATTTACGAAATTCCAGTGGGGTACTTACAAATGCATCGGTTGTCATCTACTGTACAAATTTCATGGCCCGATACATCACAAAACTCAGGTTATGACTGAAAGTATAACACCCATTTATTGCTGTCAAAATTCAGCTAAAGTTGTTGTTACAAATCGGCACTTTAAAAATAACATATTTTAGATTCAAAATATCGATTTTTCGTTGAGTTTATGGCCTGTTTACAGCCTGTTAAAGGCGGCTGAAAATACACATCAGCAAGCTGTTTTCAGTCTAAAGGCTACTAAAACGCACACATATGATTACCATTCATTCTAATAATGATTTACAACAGGTTATAAGTTATTTACAGCAGACTAATACTCATATATTTCAGATTCATCTTGTATTACCATGTTTCATCATTATTTACTCTTTAACCAACAAGTTCATCACTCTAGCAAGACTTTTTAGTTTTGATTTTTAGTGTTCACGATTTTTATCTGACAAATCTCTTATTAACCACTCTAGACAAGATCAAGAAGAGGTTTAGAGTCACTTACTACTAGCTCGAGGCTAGGGAAGAAACTAGTCGAAAAACGGGTGGTTAATAGCGTGGTGAAGAGGTCCTTGTGTTCCCGAGTGCACCGAGCTCCCTTATATGAGATCCTTCACTCTAGTATGTATGAAAAATGGCTAGATAAAAATTTGAAGGTGTGTGGGTGAATGTGAGTGCTCTCGGCTGTAAGCAAGAGTGGAGGGAGGAAAGTTGAAATTTTGTTTGTGGGTTTGTGAAGTGAATGTGATGAACCAACTTACTTATATAATAACCATCCATCCTATTTATTCTTAGGATACAATGTTCTCAAGATATTTAGCAAAGTAATTATAATACTCAATAAAGGACAAGGTGTGTCACCTTTGGTGGTGACCGATCGGTCACATGGGGGGGGGGGTGTTTGGGGTTGGATTCTAACTAAATGAATAAGTATTAGTTACTTAAGTTAGAAGTTTATTTAGTGTAGTGTGTGTGTTGTAACTTATAGCGGGTGTTAGGGTATTCGGGGACCCTAACTGGCTCAGAAAAGAAAATTAGTGTCAATGACAATATTTTTATGCTCCGGGTTAAGTCCGGTTGTTCGGTTGAATACTGTTTCGTTAAAGTGCTTAATTAATTCGTAAGGTGTCCTATTTATATATTTTTGTAACGTTTTTACTTTCTAACACTTAGGAAAATATAACGGACTATTTAGTGACCTTTCTGTACACTATTAGTATATTAACAAATACGTGTAAGCATAACACAGATATCAGAAAGCAGTTACGTAATTCCACACAGTCGTCAAGCACATTAATTATTATTAATGAATTGTACGGAATACATGGGATTTTGAGGGTTGTCACATTCTCCCCTTGTTAAGAGAATTTCGTCCCGAAATTTAGCGCGTGGTTACTGAGGAAGCTAGTTAAGTTGCGTTGTTTTCCTGGGGTGTCACATCATCCCCCCGTTGATTTTGAATTTCGTCCCGAAATTCTGCAGTAGCTTCAGCCTCAGTAGTGGTTGCGTTTTTCTTAAACAGTTGGGGATACTTGAGTTTCATTTGGTCTTCTCATTCCCAGGTATATTCTGGGCCACGACGTGCATTCCTACGAACTCGGACCAGAGGTATCCTGGTATGCTTGAGGATCTTAACATCTCGATTTGTAATCTCTACTGGTTCCTCGACGAATCGCAGCTGGTCGTCGATAGTGAGCTCCTTTAAAGGAACTATGAGGGTGTCATCTGGCAGACACTTCTTCAGATTCGACACATGGAAAACATTGTGAACTCCGCTGAGTTCTTCAGGTAAATTCAACCTGTAGGCGACCTTGCCAATCTTCTCGGTGACTTCGAATGGTCCGACATAACGCGGATTGAGTTTGCCCCATTTACCAAAGCGGACTACACCTTTCCAAGGTGAGACTTTGAGTAGCACTCAATCCCCAACCTGGAGCTCGAGTGGTTTTCTTCCCATATCAGCATAGCTTTTCTAATGGTCACGTGCTGCCGCCATTCGCTGTCGTATCTGAGCAATTCTCTCGGTGGTATCTACCACAAGTTCTGGGCCTGTGATTTGGCTGTCACCAACTTCTGCCCAACAGAGAGGTGATCGGCATTTGCGTCCGTACAATGCCTCGAACGGAGCGGCCTGAATGCTGGTGTGGCAGCTGTTGTTATATGAGAACTCCACTAGCGGGAGGTGCTTTTCCCAGCCATTACCAAAATCGATTACACATGCCCTAAGCATGTCTTCAAGGGTTTGGATGGTGCGTTCAGATTGCCCATCCGTCTGTGGGTGATAAGCGGTGCTCATATCTAAACGTGAGCCAAAAGACTTGTGCATTGCTTGCCGCAGTTCTGAAGTAAAACGCGCGACACGATCAGATATAATAGAGCTTGGCACTCCGTGCCTTGACACTACTTCCTTTAGGTAAATGTCAGCAAGAGTAGAAAACTTATCCGTTTCTTTGAAAGCCAGAAAATGTGCAGACTTGGTCAGTCGATCTACGATCACCCAAATGGTATCGTTTCCGCGTTGAGATCTAGGCAGGCCGGTAACGAAATCCATGGAAATTTGCTCCCATTTCCATTTAGGTATCTCTGGTTGTTGAAGTAGGCCTGATGGTTTCTGATATTCAGACTTGACTCTCGCACAAGTCAAGCACTTGCTGACGTAGGTTGCTATGCGGGCTTTCATACCAGGCCACCAATATGTAGTCTTGAGGTCGTGGTACATTTTATCCGAACCAGGATGCACCGAATAACGAGACTTGTACGCTTCATCCATCACAAGCTCGCGTAAGTTGCCATAAAGTGGAACCCAGATGCGCCCTGTTACATAGTAAGCGCCGTCTTCCTTTTGTTCTAGCCGCTGCCTCGATCCTTGTAGGGATTCAGCCCTGATGTTTTCTGCTTTCAATGCTTCAACCTGAGCATCGCGAATCTGAGCGGGAAGGCTAGAGTGAATGGTAAGCTGTAATGCACGTACACGCTTAGGTAGGGTATCCTTTCGACTGAGGGCGTCAGCCACAACATTGGCTTTGCCCGGATGATATTTGATTGCGCATTCATAATCATTCAAGAGTTCGACCCATCGGCGTTGTCGCATGTTTAACTCCTTTTGCTTGAAGATATGATCGAGACTCCTGTGATCGGTGTAAATGGTGCACTTGGTACTGTACAGGTAATGTCTCCATATCTTAAGCGCGAAAACAACTGCTCCCAGTTCCAAGTCGTGTGTAGTGTAGTTCCTTTCGTGAACTTTAAGTTGGCGCGATGCGTAGGCAATGACCTTGTCACGTTGCATCAACACGCAACCAAGTCCTTGGATGGAAGCGTCGCAATAAAATACAAAATTATCTATGCCTTCAGGCAATGAGAGGATAGGCGCGCTACAAAGTCTATCCTTTAGGTGTTGAAAAGCGGATTCATGTGCATTACCCCAATGGTAGACGACACCCTTATGAGTCAGTGAAGTGAGAGGTTGCGCAATCTTGGAGAAATCTTTGATAAACCTTCTGTAATATCCTGCCAAACCCAAGAATTGACGAATCTCTGTTGGTGTTCGGGGTGCAGGCCAATTCTTGATCGATTCAACCTTAGATGGATCCACATGAATTCCATCCTTGTTTACCACATGGCCTAGAAAGTGGACTTCGCGGAGCCAGAAGTCACATTTCGAAAACTTGGCATACAACTGTTCTTTTCGAAGAAGTTCCAGCATAAGTCGTAGATGCTGCTCGTGTTCCTCCTGACTCTTAGAATAGATCAGGATATCGTCGATGAACACAATAACGAACTTATCCTGGTAAGGCTTGCACACTCGGTTCATGAGATCCATGAAGACCGCTGGTGCATTCGTCAGCCCGAATGGCATAACCAGAAACTCGTAATGGCCGTAACGAGTTCTGAACGCTGTTTTGGAGACGTCCTCATCTCGGACTCTCAGCTGATGGTATCCCGATCTCAAATCAATCTTGAGTAATAGCCCGAACCTTGCAACTGGTCGAACAAGTCGTCAATGCGTGGGAGAGGATAACGATTCTTCACAGTCACCTTGTTGAGCTCGCGATAGTCAATACACATTCTGAAAGTACCATCTTTCTTTTTTACGAATAAGACTGGAGCTCCCCAGGGCGAAGAGCTAGGACGTATAAAACCCTTTTCCAAGAGTTCTTGTAGTTGCATGGACAGTTCTTCAAGTTCTGATGGAGCTAGACGATATGGTGCTCGAGCTACTGGCGCTGCTCCAGGAGCTAGCTCGATTTGAAACTCAACTTGGCGATGAGGCGGAAGACCAGGTAATTCCTCAGGAAATACATCGGGAAAATCGCGCACAATAGGGATGTCTTCAATTCTCTTTTCTTCCGTTGATGTGTCAGTAACGAGTGCTAAAATGGCAGTGTGGCCCTTTCGCAAACACTTCTGGGCCTTAAGGAAAGAGACGATGCCTTCAACAGCACCACTCTTGTCGCCACGAATCATGAGAGGTTCTTCACCAGAACGAGGAATGCGGACAATTTTCTCCTTGCAAACAATCTCCGCTTGATGATGAGATAGCCAATCCATCCCAATAACAACGTCGAAACTACCCAGTGTGATAGGAATAAGATCGATAGAGAAAGTCTGACCAGCTAAGACGAGGTTACAACCTTTAACTATGTGTGTGACTTCAAGACTTTTACCCTTTGCTAGTTCTACCATGTGTTAGGTGTTCAGAAGTGTTGGAGTGCGTTTAAGCATTTGGCTAACTTTTACGAACACATAACTAGTATCGGCACCTGAATCAAATAAAACAGTAACAAAGAAGTCGTCCAGAAGAAACTTACCCATCACAACGTTGAGATCGTTCCTTGCGTCACCCTGACCAATCACGAGAGCACGACCTCTTGCCCCATTACCATTGTTGTTTCCCCCATTGTCGTTTCCATTCCCCTGATTGTTGTTGTTCTGGTTCTGATTTAGCTGGGGGCAGTCTTTCTTGAAATGGCCCTCAGCACCACATTGAAAGCACCCTTTGTTGTTAACTTGTTGTTGCCGCTGCTGGCGTTGATTGGGTGGGGCTTGCTGTTGTTGCCGGTTCTGATTCGCCGGATGCTGACGCCTGCAATCCCTTGCCATGTGACCAGGCTTGTTGCATCAATGACAGTTGCCTTTACCACATAGCCCACTGTGGTGCAAGTTATAGCGATTACATTTGGGGTGATTTCCCTTGTATCCACCCTGACCTTGATTCCCAGAAGACTGCTGACTGGGGCTCCTGTACTCATCTGTCTTTCGCTGCTGGAACTGAGCTGAAGTAGAACCTTTGCCTGAATTCCCATCCTATTTTCACTTGTTGTCGGTAGGTGCATCAGAAGTAGCTGTGGCACTGATACGTTTGGGTAGCCTGTTTTGCTCCACTGCCTGGTCGGTGAGACGATGAGCCAACTTGATAATTTGCTGAATGGTACCCAGGTTGGCTGAAGTTACGTGACTTTGAATCTCTGGTACAAGGCCCTTGAGGTAAAGCTCAATACGTTTGATGGGAGGGTCCACCATAGTAGGGCACAAGATGGCCAGTTCATTCGACCTCTTGGTATACGCCTTAATCTCAGACCCCGTCATCTTCAGATTGAAAAATTCCACCTCCAGTTTGTGGATGCCATCCCGACTACAGTATTCCTCTTTGATCAGTTCCTTGAAACCGTTCCATGGGGTGGCATTAGCAGCAACCAACCCCAGCAGCTGAACCTGAGCGTTCCACCATGTGAGTGCTACCCCTTCAAGTGTTCCGGTAGCATATTTCACCCTACGGTCTTCGGGGCATTCGCACATCTCGAAAACTGACTCAAGCTTTTCAAACCAGTGAAGAAGGCCCACTGCTCCTTCGGTGCCACTGAAAGTGGTAGGTCGGCAGTCCATGAACGTCTTGAACGTGCACACAGGAGTTTGAGCATGTTGACCTGTTGCGCGAGAATAAAAGACAAGGTTAAGCACGAGGGTTGGTTTACGAAGGTAGGATCTAAACATCCTAAGATGGGTTGATACGGCAGGTTATACCTCCTGCAGGAACAGCTGCGAGTGCCTCAGCAACTCGTTCGTTGATCAAAGCCGTCAACTGGGCTTGAGTGAGGTTGATACGTCCTTCGCGTTCGCACATGATCTTCATAACGAAGCAACATAAGTGAGAAAAGTGTCGCGAAAGTGCGTAAGTGTGGGACGACAATAGAGAGTAAGCACACAAGGTTCAAATAGCAACTACCACATTATCTAATGCACAGTGAGAACTATCTAACCGACAATATAACATAAATCATACCACTAATGGTGTCGAGTCTTGCACGTGGAGCGTAGCGTCGTTGTGGATCGTTAAGCACTATACTGGTTATAGTCTGGTTTTATCAAAAACTTTTCCCTTTTAAAAACCAAGTTCACTATAACCAATGGCTTTGATACCAATCAGTCACACCCCCAAAATCCACCCTGCGGAGTACCACCGCTTGGAGGCGTGACGTGACCAGGATCGAGCCACCAATCATATTGAACATCATATTTAAGTAAATAAAACCAAACACAATACGATTGGTGACCAAAAGGAATTAAACCGATTTTAGGTTAACAGCGGAAGCATAAAACATAAGTTCAAAGCATAAGTTTGTAGTTCATAAGTTTAAAGTTCCAAAACATAAGTTTCATTAGTTCATAAAGTTTATTCGTTAAGTACGGGACATATCAGTTCGCATCCCACAACGACCACCTCCATATGCAAGCTCCATAGCATCTAGTGACCTGCAAAGCATGTAATAACGAGTCAACAACAAAGTTGAGTGAGTTCACGGTTGGTTGTCCATTTTAGAGTTGTTTCCAAAAACATAGTTTAATCTCATTCGGCTTTCCAGACGTGGGGGTTACCCCATAGTTCGAAAACGTTTATTTGTTAACCATCCCATGTCCACCTTCCCTGGCTATCCAGCCTGGCACTTTGGCTGTGGGGAGCTGTCCCAGTATTTTAAATGTGACAACCCGCACTAAACCAGGTATCCGTACAACTTAATTAATGATTAATTACTACTTGATTACTGTGCTTGATTGAACTAGCTGATAAACTGCTACCTGCATACTGATACATGCACTTACTTGCATCATACTTTATTTACTGTCACTACATTATTTACATACTGAACCCTAGTGACAAACTTGATGCACAAAAAGCACAGTAGCACTAAACGGATACACAGTGAACATGCTGATATAACCAGCATCAGGCAAATACTGCCTCTAAGGCCTGTTAAGAGCCTCATATATTTTTGGCTACACTGGTAGTGAGTGTAGGATATAAGGGTTGTGTTACCGCGTCTCTAGGGATAAGATACACTGATTCGGATGTGCCAAGAACATACTTTAGGTACCAAACACAGCACTTTAATAATTTAACCAGCTTCTAGCTGACTAGTAAAGTGCCAGAAAATGAGAAAATATTACTAGACACTTTCTAAAGTGTCGGGAAAACAAATTGTGTCACTAAAAATATAATAACGACACTTTAAAGCTTTTAAAACGCTTTAACGGATTACTATCCAACCGGACACCCGGACTTTACCCGGAACATGAAAACAATACTATTTTTATTATTACTTTTTTTCTGAGCCAGTTAGGGTCCCCAATTACCCTAACACCCGCCATAACGTGTATCATACAACTAACAAGGTTAAACACTTGGTTAACTTATTTAACTAAACTAATCATCCTAACCATCTAATTAAAATCGAACCAAGGGACCCCCCCCCATAACCGAGTTCGGTCCCCTAGGGGGACATATCTTGTACTAGAGATTGCAAGATCAAATCCTTGTTAATTATCTAGGCTACATATTACCCAATGGGTAATGACACATGATTTCTCCTATAAAAAAAAAACACACTAAACACTTGAGATGATTATCACAACACAAAAACCAACTCACAACTCTCTTGCTCTCTCCCACTCTCGGCCGAACTCCCTCACACACACCACCATACTTTTCGATCTTGATCACTCCATTCCATCATCATACAAACATCCAAGGTCGCGTATTAGGAGCTTTGGTGCAAGCGGAACACGAAGGACCTCTCTCGTTATCTTTTATCCACGCGTTTTTCGTCACGATCCTTCCCTAGCCCCGAGCTAGAGGTATATTGTTTAAAACTTGTTTTTAAGCTTATCTAAAGTGGTTAAAAGAACTTTCGTCGGTTAAATATCGTAAACATGCATTTTGGAACTTTAAAGTCTACTAAAATCACTAAAATGGAGGTTAATAGCATATAACTTGTGTAAAAGTCGTAGGACTTGAAATTTGTGTTTATCTAGACCCGATCTATGATGTGGTAGCTCAAATCTTCGTTTAACCCGACTTTGTAAAATCATGTATCATCACATAAGCTTGTTTTTGAAAGATACAAGGGTTAAAGGTGAAACACTACCACATTTTAGAGACATGAACTTGTATGGAAATATTTTAGTTGTGTAAAAGTGGTTTAACCGGTAGGATGGAGTTTAAAACTAGCGGATCTACGTATCCGCAAGTGGTATTTTTGAAAGACCACACTTTAATGAAATCATATTTTTCTAAAGATGAATCTTACACTAATAAATATGGTTTTATAAACCACAAGTGTGTAAACACTTGTGAAACAAAGAGATCCGACAAAGAAGTAAGTTTGTCACTTGTTACTAGAAGTTGTAAAGACAGATTTCTCTAAAAACGAGGTTTTTACGAGGTTAAAGTTACTTTATATAAAGATCCACGAAATATAATGGGATTTACAATATAGATTCGGAAAAACTACAAGTTCATGCGATTATGCGATTTACATACTTGTCGACTAGTTTGTTGTGTTGGAGATTGTTTGATTGAATAAAGAAGGTTGTTGATTGATTTGTTAAAAGAAAATGATACGCTTGAAAGCGTGGCCACCTCCAGTTACAGAGGAAACTCTGGCGAAATTTTTCTAAAAACCTAACACTTAGACTTTTTACACAACAAGTGTTAGAACTATTTTGGACATACTTTCGAAACATAAATTTCGCCAGCACTATATTTTACTAAATATTCGGAGGTGGGATTTTCACAAGGATTAACGTGATAAGTATATTTGTCACAACACTGTTTATGATTATTTTGTGAAATACATAAATATTATTTTAGAGTAAAAATAATATTTACAAGCGTTAAGGATTCCAAAACTTTACGAACGCTTCCACATTAACATATAAGTTACACCGGTAATTACATTACCACAAGAGTGATAAAACGTAACTTACGCACATGTATTATATCCCCCATCCTTGGGAAGAAGTATAACTACCAAGTGTATACGGAACATAAACACGAAATAGTTGTCTAACTATTTCCCAAAGACATAAACTATAAAGCTAAGGCACGGCCGTCCGTCTAATAGAATTAGCACTTGTAGGTCGTTGCACAGCTTACTGTATTGGAGACACTTGGTAGAGACGCGCATTCACTGTGAGTTCATGTCCCCCTTTTCTCTAACTGTTTTCAGTTTACTTAACCGCGGGGGTGAAATACATGTTACTTTGTTTACAAGTACTTTATACACGGTATGAATTACGTAAGGAGGTTTAGATCATGTGAATGGGTAGGTGGAAACTTGAGGCTATTAATCCTCAGGGTAGGACCGAGGGACAGGAGCGGTAGATCTATCTGGGTGTAGCGAGCCCAGCCCCAGGCCAAACAGAACGGACCTTGGGGTGACTTTGTGCCCAACGCATAAATCCGCTAGGTTTGAGTCTTCCTACTTGCATATCACAACATGCTAATGGCTTTGCAAACCATTGGTGATCACAAGTCCTCTTACACTGCTACATACCAGGAAACTTTTATACTTACAAGTGTTTTACTTACTCACTTACACATGAACTCGCTCAACATTATTGTTGATTTTTCAACTCACATGTATTTCAGGAAATTAACGAGATCTGGCACGGTATGGAACGTTTTCCGCTGCACTTGTCATGGAGTCATCCGGGTTTAGGGGATGTGTCTCTTTCCTGGACAAGACACAGTCCTTAAACCACGTTTATGTTATGTTAAGAGTTGTAAGGTTGTTGAACAAGGTTATGGTTGTTGGTTAAAACAATGGTACTGTAATTTGATTTTTAAAACTTAATGGATGACTTGCATGGTTTTTTAAACTCATATAGCTTGTTATGATTAAGCTATGGTATTAAGAAGTCACACCAACATTAACCACGCTTCCGCAAAGCCAGGGTGTGACAGCTTGGTATCAGAGCTCTGATAATAGCGAACTAGGATTCTGTCTCGAGTCTAGACTATGATCACTAGGGCTCTCACGAAAACATTTTTCTGCATACCACTTAAGTCCAGATCCACACTTTTTACAAACAAATGTTGAGCACATTTTATTAATTATAAGTTCAGCTTGGAGGGCTGAGGATCGATCTGGAGGATCGAGAGGATTAAGGTAGTTGAGCACATTGGTGTGTTATAGGATCGATCTGGAGGATCGAGGCTTGGTCTAGGTGACCAAGATAGTGGGCTAGCAAGGCTAGGAAGAAAAGGTTCAGCCTGGAGGGCTAAGGATCGATCTGGAGGATCGAGGTTTGGTTTAAGTAAAGGATAGAGCAGTCTGGTAGACTGGATGGTATTTGACTAGTAAGACTAGGAGGATTATGTGATGCCTTACTTGATGACTTATGTGATTATGTGATTATGTGATTTACTGTTTGTGCATACTTGTATTTATGTTACAGATACATGGATTCGGCTGATTCAGGTGGTTCAGACATCACCGACCCCAGGCGTATTGTATCGGATGACCTGGAGTCGTCGGAGCATGAGGTTTATACGTCAGATTTCACCAGCACGGATGACGATGACTTTCAGCCATTCGCCTTACCCGACGGCGTTGATGAGCTCCCAGTTGACCTTCCAGCCGGGGATCTACCACTGGCACTGATCCCTGCTCCTATACCGCTGGCAGCGTACCCAGCTTACCATTTACCCATCGACGACGAGGAGGACGACGTCGATATGTTTGAGGAGGAGCCTATGGAGGATGCTCAGGGCGAGGCCCTACCTGCTGTTGCTCCTTTACTGATCGCAGATGCTCCGGCTGCGGAGTCACCTGCACATTCCCCAGTCGCGGACTCCTTTGAGTCTGTGGCTTCTGTACCCACACATGCTCATAGTGCGCAGCACTTCTCCCATGGGTCCGATTCTGACCAGGCTTTTTCTGTTGCTTCCATACCTGGACTTGTTTTTGCCCATGACGACGAGGAGGAGTCAGATCCTATGTTTCCACCAGGGTTTGATCCTGACCGTGATTTAGAGTATGTCCCGATGGACGAGTTGATGGAGGACCCAGTAGACGCTGTTGACCCTTTTGATCCGATTGATCCCGATTTTGATGTTGACATGGCATTTGATGACTTTGAGCCTGCCATTGCACCTGAGCAGGCAGCTGCCCTTGACCCTTTACCAGAGCATGACCCTGTGCATGCTGATGTACCTTTTGAGCCTATTGCTGATGATCACCACATTGATGTTCCTGTTGATCCCATTGGTCCTTTACCCATTGTTGCTGTACCAGTTGACCCCCCTCTCGAGCACTTGGCACCCGTTCACCCTGTTGTTGCTCCCTTATTTGATCCCGTTCCCATAGAGCCCGGACATGCCCCGTTCGCGGCACATATGGATCCACCGGACGAGTCTGCCCAGCATGGCTGGATACCGGCAGACGAGGACGTTCCCCCATTCCCTCCACAGATTCCTGTTGCACCACATACTGACTTTTCGTTTCAGGTACCTATGTTTATACCTCCAGCAGGGCCTGGAGAGGGCTCTTCAGCACACCCTGATGGGCATGTACCGATGCCCATGCCTTTCATGCCTCAGATTCCTTTTGTTCCACTTACTACAGCTCCTTTTGGTGTGGCACCCTTTGACCCTACACGTGAGCCACTGCTGTGGTCACCGTTTTCCCCCATGCCACCCACTGATCCATACCACAGATTCCACGTGGGACATACCATCGAGGATGTATTGATGTCGTTTGTACACCAGCACGAGTCGCATGAGCAGCGACTACAGGATTTGGAGAGAGCCCGTCTGCAGCCATGTCAGTGCCATGGCCGGGTACCCTCTCCGTTGCAGCCGTTTCGACCATTACCCCCTGACTACGCTGCTCGTCTTACTACTTTGGAGCAGCAGATTGCTTCCATTATTCGCACACAGCAGGCGATGGAGGCGGACTGGTTACAGTTGCGCCATTTGTTTTATACCCGTTTTCCTCCTCCTCCACCACCATCGGCTTAGAGCTCATCGGTGCCACTTGGGTAGGCGAGGTGATAAGGCGGCGATTGCTTTTTGATTGCACAGCATTTTGGGGAGACTACGTTATGATTTGACTTTTGTTATGTACTTGATGTTGTATTGATACTGATGTAGTTTTTGACAGGGGTGATGTAGCCCCTAATGATTGGTGATTGTATGTATACACTTACGATGTGGTCTCATTTATATGGCAATCGCAGTTTTCTCACCATATTTGGATTCGCTTGATTACTTGTTATGACATGGGATGTGTGTGATTGATATTTGTGATGTGTGATAACCTGTGATGTTGTGTGATTATACTATTACTACCGTTATATACGTACACTATACTACGAACTGATTTACGTATTATAACAACGGAGCCTTACTAAGGCCTGACCAACTTAAACCATCTTTTAGAAGATGCCGCCAAGACGCGAACCAAACATGCCAACAAACGAGGCAGAACTCCAGCAGATTATTGCTGCTGCCATAGCACAGTACGCAGCATCTCAGCCAGGAGCAAGCGGAAGTGTTAACCAAGGCAATAACAATCCACCACACGGTAATGCCACGCCATTCGAACCTACCATGTCCTAGCTGGACATCTTTAGCAATGATGCTAATGCCAAACATATGTTTTAACATACGTGCAGGATGCACCTACAAGCAGTTCTTAGACTGCAAACTAGTTAACTTCGATGGCACAGGAGGTGCAGTTGCCTTTACCCGCTGGGCTGAGAAAACCGATTCTGTGTTACGCATGAGCAAGTGTGCCGAGGATCAGCAAGTCACGTATATTTCAGGGCTAATTCTAGACGGAGCCCTATCTTGGTGGAACTTACAAGTCCAAACACTAGGCGAAGCTGCCGCCTACGCCCTGACTTGGGCCGAGTTGAAAGAACTGATGCGCAAGAAGTACTGTTCACGCGCAGAAATTCAAAGGTTGGAGACCGAATTTTGGCACTTAAAGATGGATGGACCTAAGATTGCGAAATACGTCCAGAGATTTCATGACCTATCTCAAGTGGTTCCTTACATGGTTACGCCAGAATACAAGCGAATCGAGCGCTTCATTTGGGGTTTGGCTCCCCAAATAATCAGCATGGTAACCTCCTCCAAACCAGCAACTATCACCGAAGCCATCGATTTGAGCGTGGCTCTCACCGAGGAGGCGATTCGTTTAAACAAGTTTGATGAAGTCAAGGCAAAGAAGACAGAGACTCACGTTGAGTCCTCAGGGGTTAACAAAAGAAAGTTTTCAAACTTCAAACAAAGTATTAGCGGTGATGGTAAGAGAGGAGCACCAAACACGCCAGCTCAGGGTACGACTGGCAGTGGAAGGAAAGGAAGGGGATACTTGGGCACCCAGCCCAAGTGTAATGCATGCCAGCGTCACCATTCTGGCCGATGTGGTTTGAGAGTATGTGATTCGTGTGGAAAACCGGGCCACACAAGGGAATCATGTTGGGCCACTGCTGGCAGAGGAGGCCAGGGAGGATATATGAATAGGAATAACAACCGTGGTGGTTTTGGAGGTCGCCAACAGGGGAATAATCGAGGCAACAATGCAAACCAGGCTGGCAATGCCAACCAGAACAACACCCCAGCTGGAAACGGTGATGGAAACGGGCAGAGGCTCGGATGTTATAACTGCGGGGAAATCGGGCATTTTAAGAAGAATTGCCCAACACTGAATCAAGCCCGTGGTAGAGTATTCCAGCTCGAAGCTAGAGAAGCACGCCAAGACCCAAACGTTGTTACGGGTACGTTCCCTATCAATCAACGCTATGCATCTGTTTTATTTGATACTGGTGCCGACTATAGCTTCGTATCACTAGAATTTAAGAATATGCTTGGGTTAGCTGCTACTAAGTTAGACATTCCCTACTCGATCGAATTAGCTAATGGAAAATTAGTTGGAGCCGACGAGGTAATCAGAGGTTGCGTGATAGAATTGGGAGAACGCGAGTTCACTCTGGATCTACTACCAGTCCAATTGGGAAGTTTCGACGTGGTAGTAGGAATGGATTGGTTATCCAGAAACAAGGCTGAGATAGTATGTCACGAGAAAGTTGTTCGTATCCCGACCGATGATGGTGAGACAATTGTGGTTCACGGAGAGAAGCGTGACACACCGCTAAGATTTATCAGCTGCTTGAAAGCAAGGAAGTGTTTACAGAAAGGATGTGTTGCTTTTCTGGCGCACATCGTGGACAAGAAGGCTGCCGAGCCAAGGATCGAAGACATCCCTGTCGTAAGGGAGTATCCAGAAGTCTTCCCAGAAGACTTACCTGGACTACCACCTCAGAGGCAAGTGGAGTTTCACATCGACTTAGTTCCAGGCGCAGCGCCTGTGGCTAAGGCACCATATAGACTAGCGCCGTCTGAGATGCAGGAACTGTCAACGCAACTCCAAGAGTTGTTAGACCAGGGTTTTATTCGACCAAGCTTCTCGCCTTGGGGAGCTCCGGTCTTGTTTGTCAAGAAGAAGGACGGAAGTTTCCGAATGTGTATTGACTACAGAGAATTGAACAAGCTGACTATCAAGAACAGGTATCCACTACCAAGAATCGACGATCTGTTCGATCAACTTCAAGGTTCAAGCTGTTACTCTAAGATCGATCTTCGATCTGGATACCATCAACTAAGGATACAGGAGGAAAGTATCCCGAAAACAGCCTTCCGAACTCGTTATGGACACTACGAGTTCCTCGTTATGCCATTTGGTTTGACAAACGCGCCTGCGGTATTCATGGACCTAATGAATAGGGTTTGCAATCCATACTTAGACAAGTTCGTGATTGTATTCATCGACGACATCCTGATTTACTCAAAGACGAAGGCTGAACACGAGCAACATCTTAGAACCATACTGGAGCTGCTAAAGAAAGAACAACTGTACGCCAAGTTTTCTAAGTGCGACTTTTGGCTACGCGAAGTCCAGTTTCTTGGACATGTGGTTAATGGGGATGGAATTCATGTTGATCCCACAAAGATCGAGGCAATCAAGGATTGGGAAACGCCTACAACGCCAACCGAGATACGGCAATTCTTGGGTTTGGCTGGTTACTACCGAAGGTTCATCGAGGATTTCTCGAAAATCGCTCAACCTTTGACGCTCCTGACACAGAAGGATAAGACGTTTGATTGGGGAATCAAACAGGATGAAGCATTTCAAATATTGAAGGATAAGCTTTGTAACGCACCAATCTTAGCTCTACCAGAAGGTACCGACGATTTTGTGGTATACTGCGACGCATTGCGTCAGGGATTGGGTTGTGTGTCGATGCAACGCCAAAAGGTCATTGCTTACGCATCACGCCAACTAAAAGTGCATGAAAAGAATTATACCACACACGATTTAGAGCTTGGCGCAGTGGTTTTCGCTTTGAAGATCTGGAGACACTACCTGTACGGTACGAAATGCACAATCTTCACGAACCACAAAAGCTTACAGCATATATTCAACCAGAAGGAGTTGAATATGAGGCAAAGACGATGGGTCGAATTATTGAACGATTACGACTGCGAGATAAAGTATCACCCAGGGAGGGCGAATGTAGTTGCCGATGCCCTAAGTCGTAAAGAAAGAATCAAGCCCATAAGGGTTAGAGCATTGGAAATGATTATACGAACCGATCTTGCCTTGCGCATTCGCGCTGCACAAAAGGAAGCTCTCAAGGAGGGAAATCTTAAGGAAGAATATCTCCGTGGAATGGAGAAGCTTTTGGTACCAAACGAGGAAGGGACGCTATGTTTTGAGAAAAGGATTTGGGTTCCTCTGTTTGGTGGGTTAAGGGAAGTTATTTTCGACGAAGCGCACAAGTCACGGTACTCTATCCACCCTGGATCGGATAAGATGTACCAAGATCTCAAAGACTACTATTGGTGGCCTAGGATGAAAGGCGACGTTGCTGTTTACGTGAGCAGATGTTTAACGTGCGCTAAGGTCAAGGCGGAATACCAGAAGCCTTCGGGACTTCTGCAACAACCTGAGATTCCCAAGTGGAAATGGGAACAAATCTCAATGGATTTTGTTACAAAACTGCCAAGAACGCCAAGAGGCCATGATATGATTTGGGTGATTGTTGACCGCCTAACAAAGTCCGCACACTTTCTGCCAATCAAGGAGAAAGACAGTACTAGTAAACTTGCGGAAATCTACATGAGAGAGATCGTAGCACGTCATGGAGTACCTCTCTCGATCATCTCTGATAGAGACGGAAGATTTGTGTCAAGAATATGGCAATCCTTCCAAGAATCTTTTGGCTCACAATTGAATCTGAGCACTGCGTTCCATCCGCAAACTGACGGCCAGAGCGAGCGAACGATACAAACTTTGGAAGACATGCTGAGGGCATGTGTTATGGATTTAGGCGGTAGCTGGGATAAACACTTACCTTTGGTTGAATTTTCATACAACAACAGCTACCACACCAGTATTGGTGTCGCGCCATTTGAGGCCCTATACGGACGCAAGTGCCGATCACCGCTATGTTGGTCTGACGCGGGTGATAGGCAGCTTGCTGGTCCCGAGATCGTCCAAGAGACGACAGATAAGATCGCGCAAATTCTTAAACGCATCGAAGCCGCTCGCCACAGGCAAAAGGCCTACGCGGATCCAAACCGGAAGCACGTGGACTTCCAAGTCGGAGAAATGGTGTTGTTAAAGGTTTCACCCTGGAAAGGGGTAGCACGCTTTGGAAAGCGTGGGAAGTTAAATCCGCGCTACATTGGTCCCTTCAGAATTCTGGAGAGAATTGGGACGGTAGCATACAAGTTGGACCTACCCGCTGAACTAAATGGTGTTCACGATACATTTCATGTATCCAATTTAAAGAAAAGTCCAACTCAAATTGACGTTGCCATTCCTATCGACGAGATTCATATTGACGACACGCTCCACTTTGTTGAAGAACCTGTTGAGGTCACGGATTGGAAAGTTAACAAGACCCGCCGGAGCAGTGTCAAACTCGTCAAAGTACGTTGGAATGCCAGACATGGTCCTGAATTTACCTGGGAACGTGAGGACCGGATGAAAGAGAAATACCCCCACTTATTTCCTAAGAACCCTGCTTCTACAAGCAGAACTTAAATTTCGGGACGAAATTTATTTAACGGGGGGAGAATGTGACAACCCGCACTAAACCAGGTATCCGTACAACTTAATTAATGATTAATTACTACTTGATTACTGTGCTTGATTGAACTAGCTGATAAACTGCTACCTGCATACTGATACATGCACTTACTTGCATCATACTTTATTTACTGTCACTACATTATTTACATACTGAACCCTAGTGACAAACTTGATGCACAAAAAGCACAGTAGCACTAAACGGATACACAGTGAACATGCTGATATAACCAGCATCAGGCAAATACTGCCTCTAAGGCCTGTTAAGAGCCTCATATATTTTTGGCTACACTGGTAGTGAGTGTAGGATATAAGGGTTGTGTTACCGCGTCTCTAGGGATAAGATACACTGATTCGGATGTGCCAAGAACGTACTTTAGGTACCAAACACAGCACTTTAATAATTTAACCAGCTTCTAGCTGACTAGTAAAGTGCCAGAAAATGAGAAAATATTACTAGACACTTTCTAAAGTGTCGGGAAAACAAATTGTGTCACTAAAAATATAATAACGACACTTTAAAGCTTTTAAAACGCTTTAACGGATTACTATCCAACCGGACACCCGGACTTTACCCGGAACATGAAAACAATACTATTTTTATTATTACTTTTTTTCTGAGCCAGATAGGGTCCCCAATTACCCTAACACCCGCCATAACGTGTATCATACAACTAACAAGGTTAAACACTTGGTTAACTTATTTAACTAAACTAATCATCCTAACCATCTAATTAAAATCGAACCAAGGGACCCCCCCCCCCATAACCGAGTTCGGTCCCCTAGGGGGACATATCTTGTACTAGAGATTGCAAGATCAAATCCTTGTTAATTATCTAGGCTACATATTACCCAATGGGTAATGACACATGATTTCTCCTATAAAAAAAAAAAAACACACTAAACACTTGAGATGATTATCACAACACAAAAACCAACTCACAACTCTCTTGCTCTCTCCCACTCTCGGCCGAACTCCCTCACACACACCACCATACTTTTCGATCTTGATCACTCCATTCCATCATCATACAAACATCCAAGGTCGCGTATTAGGAGCTTTGGTGCAAGCGGAACACGAAGGACCTCTCTCGTTATCTTTTATCCACGCGTTTTTCGTCACGATCCTTCCCTAGCCCCGAGCTAGAGGTATATTGTTTAAAACTTGTTTTTAAGCTTATCTAAAGTGGTTAAAAGAACTTTCGTCGGTTAAATATCGTAAACATGCGTTTTGGAACTTTAAAGTCTACTAAAATCACTAAAATGGAGGTTAATAGCATATAACTTGTGTAAAAGTCGTAGGACTTGAAATTTGTGTTTATCTAGACCCGATCTATGATGTGGTAGCTCAAATCTTCGTTTAACCCGACTTTGTAAAATCATGTATCATCACATAAGCTTGTTTTTGAAAGATACAAGGGTTAAAGGTGAAACACTACCACATTTTAGAGACATGAACTTGTATGGAAATATTTTAGTTGTGTAAAAGTGGTTTAACCGGTAGGATGGAGTTTAAAACTAGCGGATCTACGTATCCGCAAGTGGTATTTTTGAAAGACCACACTTTAATGAAATCATATTTTTCTAAAGATGAATCTTACACTAATAAATATGGTTTTATAAACCACAAGTGTGTAAACACTTGTGAAACAAAGAGATCCGACAAAGAAGTAAGTTTGTCACTTGTTACTAGAAGTTGTAAAGACAGATTTCTCTAAAAACGAGGTTTTTACGAGGTTAAAGTTACTTTATATAAAGATCCACGAAATATAATGGGATTTACAATATAGATTCGGAAAAACTACAAGTTCATGCGATTATGCGATTTACATACTTGTCGACTAGTTTGTTGTGTTGGAGATTGTTTGATTGAATAAAGAAGGTTGTTGATTGATTTGTTAAAAGAAAATGATACGCTTGAAAGCGTGGCCACCTCCAGTTACAGAGGAAACTCTGGCGAAATTTTTCTAAAAACCTAACACTTAGACTTTTTACACAACAAGTGTTAGAACTATTTTGGACATACTTTCGAAACATAAATTTCGCCAGCACTATATTTTACTAAATATTCGGAGGTGGGATTTTCACAAGGATTAACGTGATAAGTATATTTGTCACAACACTGTTTATGATTATTTTGTGAAATACATAAATATTATTTTAGAGTAAAAATAATATTTACAAGCGTTAAGGATTCCAAAACTTTACGAACGCTTCCACATTAACATATAAGTTACACCGGTAATTACATTACCACAAGAGTGATAAAACGTAACTTACGCACATGTATTATATCCCCCATCCTTGGGAAGAAGTATAACTACCAAGTGTATACGGAACATAAACACGAAATAGTTGTCTAACTATTTCCCAAAGACATAAACTATAAAGCTAAGGCACGGCCGTCCGTCTAATAGAATTAGCACTTGTAGGTCGTTGCACAGCTTACTGTATTGGAGACACTTGGTAGAGACGCGCATTCACTGTGAGTTCATGTCCCCCTTTTCTCTAACTGTTTTCAGTTTACTTAACCGCGGGGGTGAAATACATGTTACTTTGTTTACAAGTACTTTATACACGGTATGAATTACGTAAGGAGGTTTAGATCATGTGAATGGGTAGGTGGAAACTTGAGGCTATTAATCCTCAGGGTAGGACCGAGGGACAGGAGCGGTAGATCTATCTGGGTGTAGCGAGCCCAGCCCCAGGCCAAACAGAACGGACCTTGGGGTGACTTTGTGCCCAACGCATAAATCCGCTAGGTTTGAGTCTTCCTACTTGCATATCACAACATGCTAATGGCTTTGCAAACCATTGGTGATCACAAGTCCTCTTACACTGCTACATACCAGGAAACTTTTATACTTACAAGTGTTTTACTTACTCACTTACACATGAACTCGCTCAACATTATTGTTGATTTTTCAACTCACATGTATTTCAGGAAATTAACGAGATCTGGCACGGTATGGAACGTTTTCCGCTGCACTTGTCATGGAGTCATCCGGGTTTAGGGGATGTGTCTCTTTCCTGGACAAGACACAGTCCTTAAACCACGTTTATGTTATGTTAAGAGTTGTAAGGTTGTTGAACAAGGTTATGGTTGTTGGTTAAAACAATGGTACTGTAATTTGATTTTTAAAACTTAATGGATGACTTGCATGGTTTTTTAAACTCATATAGCTTGTTATGATTAAGCTATGGTATTAAGAAGTCACACCAACATTAACCACGCTTCCGCAAAGCCAGGGTGTGACATTAAACTACCAGACTCGTTTATCATATCGACTACTAACAAAAATCAATTGTGCCCTAGCGTCGGTGTTCTATCACCACCGACGTGCCATAGTCCATTAGTACACGCCCGTCCGACTGGCACGGTGTGAGGTTTGTTAAACCTAATAGCGCTATTAACTAATGACCCGCTCGCCATAGCCTCGGCGATTAAGTCGATACAAAAAGGGAGGGACTTCGCTAATAGAGTTCTAGTCCAATAAGTCTAATCCGTCCCAACAGGACGAGGAATTTACATTCCTGAACACGTCTCAAGGACGAGGAATCCCTATTCCTGAACCCATTCCCATTCCCACCGGGAATTACCATGCTTTGTAGAAAAGCTTGAACTCACCTCGGTTTGCTCGGTTAGATTCTCAAATATAGCTAACAGTCAAGGTCGGTCAATCACGTCCTAGTATGATACGGATAACAATCAGTTTCTCATGCATAACACGTATCCTACGTATGGTTTATTTGCACATTACTTTGAATACATAACAGGTACACACTTTAACGATTTATGCCCATATAAACTTCCCATCCATTCCCCACTCATAAACAAACATACGATATTGCACGTAACACATATAACATGTTAGATCATTCACAGATAGCATACTCGACATTTAGACGCGCAAATCACAACTTATGTCATTTCAACATTAATATTCAAAACCGGCTGTTTTCGGACTTTTTAATAAAATAGTTAAACTATTCCAAAACTTCCCAAATTTTTACAGAATGTCTTAAACGATCCAAATTTTATTTTGTAAAAATATCGGGGTCCGGTTCATTACCAATATTTTATAAAAAATCATTTTCCCGGGCTGAACTCAGATTTATGTTTTTCTGACCACAGTCCACGGGATAATTTATTTAAAATTCCTTGAGTGTCCGATTTACAAAATTCCAGTGGGGTAATTACAAATGCATCGGTTTTCATCTACTGTACAAATTTCATGGCCCGATACATCACAAAACTCAGGTTATGACTGAAAGTATAACACCCATTTATTGCTGTCAAAATTCAGCTTAAGTTGTTGTTACAAATCGACACTTTAAAAATAGTAAACGAAGTCTAAAAATTACGATTCCGGTGCCATTAGAACCGTATTTCATAATAACATATTTTAGATTCAAAATATCGATTTTTCGTTGAGTTTAGGGCCTGTTTACAGCCTGTTAAAGGCGGCTGAAAATACACATCAGCAAGCTGTTTTCAGTCTAAAGGCTACTAAAACGCACACATATGATTACCATTCATTCTAATAATGATTTACAACAGGTTATAAGTTATTTACAGCAGACTAATACTCATATATTTCAGATTCATCTTGTATTACCATGTTTCATCATTATTTACTCTTTAACCAACAAGTTCATCACTCTAGCAAGACTTTTTAGTTTTGATTTTTAGTGTACACGATTTTTATCCGAAAAATCTCTTATTAACCACTCTAGACAAGATCAAGAAGAGGTTTAGAGTCACTTACTACTAGCTCGAGGCTAGGGAAGAAACTAGTCGAAAAACGGGTGGTTAATAGCGTGGTGAAGAAGTCCTTGTGTTCCCGAGTGCACCGAGCTCCCTTATATGAGACCCTTCACTCTAGTATGTATGAAAAATGGCTAGATAAAAATCTGAAGGTGTGTGGGTGAATGTGAGTGCTCTCAGCTACAAGCAAGAGTGGAGGGAGGAAAGTTGAAATTTTGTTGGTAGGTTTGTGAAGTGAATGTGATGAACCAACATACTTGTATAATAACCATCCATCCTATTTATCCTTAGGATACAATGTTCTCAAGATATTGAGCAAAGTAATTATAATACTCAATAAAGGACAAGGTGTGTCACCTTTGGTGGTGACCGATCGGTCACATGGGGGGGTGTCTGGGGTTGGATTCTAACTAAATGAATAAGTATTAGTTAGTTAAGTTAGAAGTTTATTTAGTGTAGTGTGTGTGTTGTAACTTATAGCGGGTGTTAGGGTATTCGGGGACCCTAACTGGCTCAGAAAAGAAAATTAGTGTCAATGACAATATTTTTATGCTCCGGGTTAAGTCCGGTTGAATACTGTTTCGTTAAAGTGCTTAATTAATTCGTAAGCCGTCCTATTTATATATTTTTGTAACGTTTTTACTTTCTAACACTTAGGAAAATATTACGGACTATTTAGTGACCTTTCTGTACACTATTAGTATATTAACAAATACATGTAAGCATAACACAGATATCAGAAAGCAGTTACGTAATTCCACACAGTCGTCAAGCACATTAATTATTATTAATGAATTGTACGGAATACATGGGATTTTGAGGGTTGTCACAACTGAATGGAGAGACACTTGTTATACATGGAGAGAAGCGCGGCACACCAATGCGGATTGTCAATTGCATGAAGGCACAGAAGTGCTTACGGAAGGGTGGTATTGCTTTCCTGGCGCATGTTGTCGACAAGAAGGTCGTTGGGCCGCAACTGATATACATTCTTGTGATAAAGGCCTTTCTTGAAGTCTTTCCTGAAGACTTACCGGGACTACCCCTATATCGACAAGTCGAGTTTCACATCGACTTGGTTCCGGGAGCTACACCTATCGCCAGATCTCCATATCGATTAGCACCTTCTGAAATGCATGAGTTATCCACAAAACTTCAAGAGTTGTGGGATAAATGATTCATTAGACCAAGCTTCTCGCCTTAGGGAGCTCCAGTCTTGTTTGTAAAGAAGAAGGACGGAACATTCAGGATGTGCATCGACTACATAGAGTTGAATAAACTCACCATCAAGAATCGGTATCCCCTACCGAGGATTGATGACTTATTTGATCAACTGCAAGGTTCAAGCTTCTACTCCAAGATAGACTTACGATCGGGGTATCATCAGTTACGAATACAAGAGGAAAGCATACCGAAAATGGATTTTTGAACTCGTTATGGTCATTACGAGTTTCTCGTTATGCCTTTTGGTTTAACGAACGCACCAGCGGTCTTCATGGATTTAATGAATCACGTGTGCAAGCCGTATCTCGAAAAATTTGTCATAGTGTTCATTGACGACATATTGATATACTCACGATCGGCAGATGAGCACAAACAACATTTGAGAACCATTTTAGAGCTACTAAAGAAGCAGAAACTATACGCGAAATTTTGCAAGTGTGAGTTTTGGATTCGTGAAGTACAAATTTTCGGGCATATAGTGAACGAGAAAGGCTTTTAAGTAGACCCATCGAAGATCGAAGCAATTAAAAATTGGGAATCGCCTAAGACTCCAACTGAAGTATGACAATTCTTGGGATTAGCGGGGTACTATCAGAGATTTATTGAGAATTTTTCAAAAATTGCTCAACCATTAACCTCCCTCACCCAAAAAGATAAGAAATTCGATTGGGGTGAAAAACAAGGAGAATCATTTCAACTTCTCAAGGATAAGTTGTGCGATGCACCAATCTTATCACTACCCAATGGTACCGATGACTTTGTAGTTTACTGTGATGCTTCACATCAAGGATTGGGTTGCGTACTTATGCAACGGGAGAAAGTTATCGCGTACGCATCGCGTCAACTGAAAGTTCACGAAAAGAATTATACCATTCATGACCTCGAGTTAGGCGCGGTGGTATTCACTTTGAAAATATGGTGACATTACTTATATGGTACTCAATGTACAATTTTCACGGATCATAAAAGTCTTCAGCACATATTCAATCAAACATAACTAAATATGCGTCAGCGACGTTGGATTGAATTGCTGAACAACTATGATTGTGAATAAAGTACCATCTGGGCAAGGCGAACGTTGTAGCAGACACCTTGAGCCGCAAGGAACGAGTTAGAACTTTGAGAGTTCGAGCATTAGAGATGACGATTCACACATATCTTACCACACGAATCCATGATGCACAACAAGAAGCGCTTAAGGAAGAACATCTTAAAGTAGAATCACTTCGAGGCATGGAAAAACAGTTAGTGCCGAAAGAGGACGGAACTTTGTACTTTGTAGGAAGAATTTGGGTTCCACTCTTTGGAGGCCTTCGAGACCTTATTTTTTAGGAAGCTCATAGGTCGAAGTACTCGATCCATCCTGGATCAGATAAAATGTACCAAGACTTGATAGAGTACTATTGGTGGCCTAACCTCAAAAAGGATATCGCTACGTATGTCGGAAAATGCTTGACCTGCGTGAAGGTCAAGGCAGAATATCAGAAACCCTAGGGTATGCTTCAACAACCCGAGATTCCCGTTTGGAAATGGGAACAAATATCGACGGACTTCATTACAAAGTTACTCAGGACCTCAAGAGGCCACAAAATGATATGGGTAATAGTCTATAGATTGACAAATTCTGCACACTTCTTGCCGATTTGGGGGATGGATAGCACAGAGAAACTAGTGGAACTCTATCTCAAAGAAATAGTGGCTCGTCATGGAGTGCCTATTTCAATCATTTCAGACCGAGACAGTCGCTTTATTTCAAGAATATGGAAGTTATTTCAAGAGGCTTTGGATCTCATTTAAATCTAAGCACGACCTTTCATCCACAAATTGACGGCCAGAGCAAACGGACAATCCAAACACTCGAAGATATGCTTTGTGCTTGTGCTATGGATTTGGGCGGCAACTGGGATACTCACTTACCGTTGGTTGAATTTTCCTACAATAACAGCTACCATATAAGGCTGTTCATTTTTATCCAAAACCCGAAACCCGACCCGAATTCAAAGCCACCTGAACCCGAATTAGCGAATACCCGAAAAACCCGAACCCGATAAACCCGAACCCGACCAACCCGAACTTTAAATGGTTCGGTTATCGGGTCACTTTTTCCAGGCCAAAAACCCGAACAACCCGACCCGAAAAACCCGAAACACGAAACCCGAAAAAAAACCCGAACATTATTGTTTTTTTCTTATAAAAGTGTTTAGATTTTGAGTCTTTAATAGATGGAACGCTAAGTTTTGGGTTTTTTAAATATTATAATAGCATATTGTCAATTAATCTTTGAACTTTGATGATATTTATAAAGTAAGAATATGAATTTTGATGATATTTTGTAAAAAAACATTTATTTTCATTTTACATCTAAACCCGAAAACCGAATAACCTGACCCGAACTAACCCGAACCCGAATAACCCAAACCCGACTAACCCGAACTTTAAATGGGTTGGTTATCAGGTCAATTTTTCCCAGAGAAAAACCCGAACAACCGATCCGAAAAACCCGAAACCCAAAGAAAAAACCCGATGAACACCCCTACTACCATACAAGTATACAAGCTGCACCGTTTGAAGCTCTTTATGGTCGAAAGTGTCGCTCTCCGCTATGTTGGGTGGAAGTGGGCGATAAGCAATTAATTGGTCCAGAATTAGTCCAAGAGACTACGGATAGAATCTTTCAGATCAGAGATCATATCAAGGCGGCTCGCGATCGGCAAAAGAGTTACGCGGACAAGAGACGAAAGCCATTATCTTTCGAGGTCGGAGACAAAGTCTTGTTGAAAGTCTCGCTTGGAAGGGCGTAGCGAGGTTCGGTAAGCATGGAAAGTTTAACCCTCGTTATGTTGGACCATTTGAAATCCTGGAAAAGATTGTCACTATTGCCTATAAGCTGAAGTTACCAGACGAACTTAGTAGCGTGCACGACACATTTCATGTGTCCAATCTTAAGAAGAGTCCAACGTAAGAGACGGTTATCATCCTGGCAGACGAGGTTCACATTGACGACAAACTCCAATTCACTGAAGAACCTGTTAAGGTCATGGACTGGAAGATCCAGAAACACGAAGGAGTCGTATCAAGTTAGTAAAAGTTCGTTGGAACTCTCGACACGGACCCGAGTATACTTGGGAACATGAAGATCAAATCAAGGCAAAATATCCTCACCTGTTCGCGAAGACTCCTACAAAGGATGACTCAACTTGAATTTCATCCCGAAATTCTCTATTACAGGGGGAGAATGTGAGAACTGCCACTTTCTGGTAACTTTGGTACTTTTAAATTACTCATTTTAAGCTATACAGTTATGTGTTTTGAACATCCGAACTGCATATTTCATGACATACACTTAGAATACTCATGGAATACTTATTTATGATGCACATTATTCATTTTTATTGGTTATGTCTGAAACAGTTTAAACAATGCATCTAAACAACTAGTATAGCACCTAGTAGACTAGTGTGCTGACAGAAACACGGGATCCGCAGAAACCATCTTAATGACATATTTAGGACTCAAACAAAAGTCCAACATCAAATATACATTAAACCCTAACTAGGAATGCAAGGGTTTGGTTTAATACCTTCCCGAAGTCCGATAAACACTAAAAACTGTCCGAAAAGCATTATAAGTCACTTTCTGCAGAAATTCAGCAGAAATCAGCATTGTAAGTTTTATGCAATGTATAAAAGTGTTGTTTAACTTAGAATTCATATGAGAATACCTTGGGGTATCATTTAAACCAATAATCATATCAATTCCAACATCTTTCACAAGCTAAACGTTCAATTATCAACTAACGGAACCAATGCCAAACGAATATCCGAACATCATCTAAACTTTTTTTAGTTACTATCTAACATTATTTGGGTCATTAAGGATAGTTATGATCACTTAACATCTTGAAACACTTGAAATACTTAAACATCTAAGCTTCTTAACAATTTTCTACAAAATCTAACACTTTAAACAAAGAAAAAAAATTCACAACATGCACCCCCCCTATGTTTGACCGCCCCCATGTGGGTCCCCCACTTGCCCACTTGGTAAAATATCCAAGATATTTACCTTCCATTTGCAAGTGGTGAATATGATCATTGTTTAACACTTTGAGAACATTAATACTAAGCTCATTACTCACAATTTACACCTTACTTTTCACACACAAGCTCTCGCAACACCCATCACCATTTTCGGCCAAGAATACCCCATCACCAACTTCATTTTCTAGCCATTTCCTTGATGATCAAGATGGATTTTCATGGAACTTAGGAAGATCTAAGGCAAGCACAAGTTGAAGAAAACTTTTTCACACACTTTGGAACTTCAATCACCAAGATCATCATCTTCTTTTCTTCTTATTTTCTTTAAGATCATCCCTAGCCACAAGAGCTAGAAGTGAGCCTTCTAAATCTCTTTTTCATACTTGTTTACTAGTAGGGTGCCCGCGCGATGCGGCGGGGGCGACACTTTGGATTGCGGCACTCGTTGCTGGTAGTTTTCTTATTTGTATATGATAACATTATTGTGGTCGATATATGTCATAAGTGTTACACATGTTTAGTAATTGTTAAATTTAGAATTTAAATTAGCAAGTACTTCAAGAAACAATTGTTGTAATAAAGTAAACCACGAATAAGAAAAAACAAGTCTTAAACATAATTAAAAGTTATATAAAGTACCACACAAATAAGAAAAGATAAGTCTTAAACATAAAGGGTCAAGTACTTTGCATCATGAGGTTGAAAATTTATTAATCATACGGCTTAAATATCTCAAGGATCTCATCCATATTGTCACACCACCATTTTTCATCATCGAGATCAACGTCCTTCGGAATTTCTTGTATCTCTTTCTGTTTGAATGTTACATCTTTTTGAGGTTGATTTTCTTCTTCGATATCATCTTTAACTAATAAATCAGTAGTAGCTGATGTAGAAATTCTTAATTAATCTGCAAGGGAAAAATAAATAAGTGTGTAAAAAAGACAAAAGTGTGTAATATAATGACATCATATATAAGGGGAAAGTTCTTGTACAAATAATCTTAACATACTAAACATACAAATTGAAGGAAAAGTCAAAAAGACAAGGTGGCATTTTTGTAATTATCAATAACTATCAAAGTTACTCTACAAATGTATCTAAAAAACCTAACCCCCCCTCCCCCTCCCAAAACCTAACCCCCCCCCCCCCAAACCTGCAAATTACGGTTTGACTTAAAAATCGTCAAAACCAAACCTTGAACACACCTATATCATATCATTCATAAGCTTTAAATATATAAATTGACCTGTGTAGAATAATAATCGTTCCCTACTTGCATCACAAACCTACAAATTACCCAAAAGATTGATCCATAAGTTCTATTCCGACATACATGATATTTTTAAATATCTTGAAACTGAAAAAAGATGCTTCTAACAAAATGTTGATAAAAAGATTACCTTATGACGAAAATACTCTGATCAATTTTTCTTGGTCTCTCCTTCAAGGCAAACTTGTACAGACCACCCTGTAAAACAAAATATGTATAGTACACCTCAGCTCCACACATTAACCGTAGGTGTTGATGAAAAAAAATAGTCATTTTATTAGTGATCTAAGAAAAATAAAAAAAATAATATTGTCAAAATAGAGTCAAAGTTCATTTTGCAAAATTTATATCAGGGACCTCTTCTATGAAGGAACGAACTACTAATGGGATTTGGTCCTGAATGTACGCCATATAGCTGCAACCTCATGCCACTATTATCCTCCATGAAAGACTAAACCGGAATATAAAGACATTGCGTTCAAAGTGCTAGGTTCCAAAAGCGAGTCTTGTTTGCATAATTTTAAAGAACTTAGTGCAAACCGACCCATTTGACCTGCACATAAAAAGCACAAATTTAAATTTTGAGTATAAGTCAATCAAAATCAGTTCTGTTAGTCACTTGTGAAGTCATATTATCTTGGACGAATTTTATTGGACTTCAACTTTTTAACTCTTATTTAAGCTCCTTATATACCACCCTCGCATCACCATTACTCAAACCAACACTCACACACAACCACCATTAAACATGCATAGACCTTTCTTGCTCATGGGGTTATCCAAGGTTTAAAAAAACGAAAACGAGTTTCGAGGCGTTTTCCCTTCGCCTCACAAGGCGTAAGCCTCGAGGCGAACCGAGGCGTAAGCCCGAGGCGGAGTTAAAAAATAAAAATAAATATTATATATCTTATAAAAATAGTAATACTAACTAAATTCATCATCAAATTCATCAAAATAATAAAAAACACACAAAAAAGACATAAATTGCTTAAAATTGACACAAAAACTCAAAAACATCAAAAACAAATATCAAAAACCCCTGAGGCGCACCTGAGGCGCAGCCTTTTTAGCGCCTCAGCCCCTCTGAGGCGCACATACAGTATAAAACCCCCCTGAGGCGCACATACAGTATAAACCCCCCTGAGGCGTCAGAATCGTTTTTTGGCCGTTTCGCCCGAGGTGCACGCCTCAACCGTTTTTTAAAACCATGGGGTTATCAATCCAACTTGTTTTCATTTTTGTTCACTATGTGTACGAACAACACATATGCCGTTGACCCTGTGTCACCTGAAAGTATGGCGGCAGCCGCCTCTATCGCCTTTCTCCATTGATCATATTGCCATTGCCAACCACCTTAACTCTGTTTCCATTTCTGCATTTGTGAGTAAACAGTTAGACAATAATTACAAAATCGTAACTTGAGTTGATTAATTTAACTCGGTATCTTGAAGTACAACTAAATACAAAATTGTAACTTGAGTTGTTAATAAAAATAAATGCATAGTACACAAGAGCTACTTTTGACCCAAAAGAGTTGAACCCTCTTTAAAATAAGAAAAATCAATATAGAATAGAACCTAGTTGATTAATTTAATAAAAATAAATATAACAATACAAACTACAAAACCAGCAAATCATAAAACACTTTAAAGTTTCAACACATTAAGCAACTTATTATGCAACAAAGTACCAGCTTACATCATGGGTAAACTTAAACGTACGTAGATACCTTTCATAAGCGTTTAGCCGGGCTCAAGTCATGGAGAGCATCCAACAGTCACTTTGAAATGCAACCAGTGAGAGTCAGTCTTTGAGGTCATGCCATCTCTTGCACAGTTTACTCCAAGAGCTGGCTCAGGGAGCTCAAAAGGAACTTCTTCTGCTAGAAGAGTGACTTCATAGCTTTCATTTGGATGTCCATAAAGACACAAGTTCTCTTTTTCTGAAACTACCAGTGCACAGATTTAACAAATTAAATAAAGAACATCATAAAGCAATCAGTTACACTAAATTAATCTAAAATTTTCTTGTCCTCAACCACATATATGGCTTTTTTTAACTTTTGGCTAGATACCGGTTGAAAACTGAAATCGAAGCAGTTCTGCATGTAAAGTCTATAGTACTTTTGGCCATTTGACTACCGACTAACCTACCCCTCCATCGTGAACGTACCCCGGGTGAGTTCTCTGGCCACCATGGATTGACTCCCGGGACTGATTTAAGCACAACTGTTTTTACTCTCGAGTTCTTCACCTACCAGGCATTTTAAACAAAGTAAATTCTAAAAACTGCATAAACCAAAGTTTGTACATTAATCAATGTACCTTTTGTTAGCAACAATGGTGTTTCCAGCAAAATCAAGGGCATCAGTTCCTTTCACTGAGCAGCAACATCTCACCTGGTCTAATCAAAATATAGTGAACAACTATAAAATAAATAAAAGGATATTAGGGATAAACAAGAATAAATAATATCACCCATCAGCTATTTAGCTCCCTCTTTCTTCAAAATTACACATTTTCATTACTTTTAAATTACAACAAAATTACACATTTTATTTGTAGAGAATCTGAAGAGTACCTGAAGAAGAAGAAGTAGCAGAAGCGTGGTAGTATCTAAAAGTTGAGGGAGTAGTACGAATAGCAATTCAGCTTCCTCCTCATTCAGATCTTCTAACAGCTGAAAATCTTAATTGTTTCCCCAAAACCACATCAATAAAAACCCTAAACGCATCAAAATCAGAACAAAGTGAAGCACAGACAAACCTGTACAATCAAATTGTTATACCACCAGTGCCATCGTGCATCACACTCACCATATGTAGACCATAAATCATGGAATTAAAAGCGAGGTGTAGATCAAAGCCTTCGGTTCAGAATTCCAGATCTGAACATTCTGAATTATTTTACCCTTGACGAATGTTGCAAAACGCCAATAAAAGCCGGAAATCAGAACCAGGAGGTCAGAATCTTCAAGGATCTGTTGAAACTTCAAAGATCTAGTGAAATCGTGTTCCTGAATCGCCAGAGAGAGAGAGAGAGAGGAGCAGGGAAGCGGCGGATAATGTTTTGAAATGAATTGAAACCCTAATCAATGTATCTCGTATTTTTTATTTTTTTTAGGGGAAGGGACTAAAAAATAATTATGGTTAAAAAGACCATTTTACCCTCATTTTAAGGGTTTATTTATAAATAAAGGGAGAAGAAGTCCTTAACTTTTGGGAATACTTCCCTCCTGCATTATAATATAGTATAGATGTATATAATGTTTAAGAACAAGTTATAACTAAAAGAATCATATAAGAATAAGTTGAAAATACAAAGAAGCAAACTAAAAATCATGATATATAAAATTGTTTATGTTGTGATTTAAAGCTTATTACTTGCATAATTGATCTAGTTATGATGAATATCATATGAAAAACTTGTTAGATGATGTTTAAAAACATGATCTAACAAGTGTACATGAAAGTGTTAAAAGGGTATGTTAAACATAATGTTTAATGGATGATCATAATCTTTAGTATTAATAAAGAGTATAAAGTTTTTCACTAAAAATAATGCTTTTACAAGATTTATAAAAAGAAACATACATGATGGGTTTTGTATAAAAGTTTAACAAAACTAGAAGTGAAGTATGATTTTTGAACTAGTAAACATATGTAAAGATCATACCAAAACACTACATGATTATGAGTTCATCTTGTTAAGTTTATATTATAAATCTCATATGTTTTTGTTTAAGAATGTTATGAGTAAATTGTTGGTGATTTGAAAAGGAAAAGATATGTTTTACTAAACACGGCAAAGTTCATATTTCAAATGAACTATGGCCAATTTTTCTTAGAAATCATATGTTATAAAAACTATCATTTTTGAGAAAGTCTTTACTAGAATAAAAGATTTGAAAGAATGGTTTTCATAAAAGCAAAACTAGATATTAATATATATTTTTGAGAAAGTATATATTTAGTGATCTTAACAACTAATGTGCTATGTGTTATTTGATTGTATTAGTTATATATATGAAAGTTAGGAACTTAAATACAATGATACAAATAAACACAAGACGCATAACAACTAATGACTTACAAGATTACATATAAATACACCTTAAAAGCAAATTACGGACGATCCGAGTATTCAGATACAACTTATGGACAAATCGGACTTACAGACAAATAAACGGACTATATATAAGTATTTCGGAGTATTATATATTATATATCAAAGACTTGGTAAACTACATTTTCTAAACCGAACAAATAACCATATATATATATATATATATATATATATATTACAAGAATACAAAATATATTACATGGTTTATCTTAAAAAGGTATTGTTTTTTAAATGTATAAAGATATATATATATATGTTTTGGTCAAAAATTACCGAAGTAATTAAGTGATCAAATTAGTTAAGTGAGGTAGTGTGCTAGAAATAAATGTCAAAAATGTGTTAATTAAATTACTTGCAAAAACAGTTTAAGGATACGGCTCGGGATATTGAGTTGTATCGACGATCAAACAATGAGCAATTAACGAGCAAGAAGTAAAGGAAGTGACACGAGATGTACGAGGAAAGCCCTTGATCAATCTAGATCGCCGGCATAAAACCTCGGGAGCTGACAATCGCAGCTGCCTTGTTCTTCAATTGCTTCAAAAATCAGGATACAGTGCAGGATGTGGTACGGATCGACTAAGTGTTACAACAAAAATGAAATACAAGTGTAGTGTTTGCAACTAGCTAGAATGTGATTGTGTTCGAGAGTGTAAGTGTGAAATGATGTGTTCTAAGTTGATCCGACCTCATCTATTTATAGTAAAGATAAGATAACTAACTACCCTAAACTCGCGGGATTCACCGAATATTCCTTCTTGGAACGTTGCAGACCTGGTCTTTCGGGCTCAACGTCTCTTTCTCAACAAATTCGTCCGAGTCTTGAGGAGAAGAAGTCCTTGTGACCGTTAGCAAGCCTCTGCCCTTAACCTGCACGTGGTTAATTCAATAAGCTTCAGGATATCGCCCAAGATGTCAGCAATATCCTCTTCCAGCATCCTGATTACAAATAAACAAACAAAGGCAGGATATTGGTCAGGATACATATGTTAAGAAAATGACCCCTAACAATTGTCCCCAAATATATCAGTTGGGATACCAATCCAACGGATATATTTCAAAAACCTTATCCCACAACTCAAGGCATTTAAAATGAAGCGACGGTCAAGATCACATCATAACTTCCAACGCGTTTTTTACTCCATGGAGATCCACAATGCCCCTATATCTTCTCTTTTCTTGTTTGAAAAGCAGATATCTTCAACAGACCCTTCAGGTAATTCTCCATTTTCGACTTTCTTCCTGTCAATTTATTTCATCTTTCTAGCAATGGCCGCCGAGACCTTCACCCAGCAGAATCTTCTCAAAAATCCCGAAAAGGAGATCTGCGCCTTTGACAACGCATATATTGCAGCTTTAAGAGCCTCCGGCGCCTTCCCTGATAGCACAGTCTTTAGGCCATTTGATCGGTCAATCCGATCGGATGTTAGTTCTACCGAATGGATCTGTTTTCCAGCATATCCTTTTTCACTAGGCCTTCGATACCCCTTCCCAGAATTCATGATGCAATTCTTTCGTATTACTGGCATCTCTTTTGCTCAAACCATGCCCATGGTTTGGAGAGTACTAATCGTACTCAACCAAATCAAAAACCTCCACTGTTCTGACCTCTGCATCGAGGATCTACCTATTGCTTATCGCCTCCGATCCCACGGCTCTAGCCGGTTTTTGCTTTTTTCAACCTCCAGCAAACCCCTGATCCTCAAAGCCACCAAAAATGAAGACGGATGGCAACGCAAATTCTTCTTTGTCAAACGAGATTCCATTGCTGAGGGTGCTAGCCTTCCGGTGGAGTGGTTAACCACCGGTAGGATTATAAATATCCTTACAGACGATTTAATTGTTATCCCCTATTAATATTCTTCTTTATGCAGTGAACTTTAAGGAAGTTGCTCATCCTACCACCGAGTCAGAAGAGAGAATCAACACCGTTTACCGGTTACCTGCAATAGACAGGACTTTTACCACACACGTTCCGAGTTCAAGTCAGTACTCGTCATCCGAGATGTCTGGTAAGAATTCCTTTCAGAATAATTAGTCAAAACAATATAATGATAAAGAATAAAACTTTTTCCTTTACACAGCGCCAGCTAAGATCCCTGAAGTCTTTGATCTTGACGAACTGGATAGCTATTCTGACCAGATCCAAGTCAAGAAAGAACCTGGCTCCAAGACCACTGCTACATCCAAACCCAGCAGCTCCAAAGCCATCATCATTCCTAAACCTTCACCGGCTACCAAACCTCGGAGTTCGAGTTCCCGCAAGAGGAAAGAACCTGATTCTCCTGTCGTTTCTGGCACATTTCCTTATGAAAAGCATGGATTCATCGAAGCCAGCGGTTTTATGACTTCTTTTCTTAACCAAGTTAGTATCTTTATATCATATCCTGCAATTTAGACTGCTTTCATAGACTTAATAATAATATTGATCCCTGTCCTTTTACCTTTACAGGGTCTTGAGCGTTTGGTTCACCTATATCAAGAATCTTGCAAGCTTAACAAAACACTTGAATCCAAGCTAAAGGAAGCAGAAATCACAATTTCAGACCAAGGTATGATCGCGGCCGCCAAGTCTCGTCATTACGAGGAGAAATACAAAGCTATGACCCAGGAACACCAAGTTGCTCTCAACAAGGCTACTCTTCAAGCCCAAGCTGATCTGGAAGCTGCCCATGTGCAGTACGAACAGGATATGGTCAGTTACCGAGAAAGCCTCAAAAGTTCCGTCGTCATTTCTCTTCTCCAGGCTAGGTTGAAGATGGCTCACGAAGCCAAAACATTAGGCTTCGAATGCCCTTCTTGGGACGTCGGAGCCTGGGAGACCAAACTGAAGAATCTTGGTGGTACCTCTTCCAAATCAATTGTCGATGATCCTTCTAAAGTAGTTAAAAAGGCAACCGATGCTAACAAGGATGCTGAGGCGGATCCCAGGATGAATGTTGCTGAAACCGCTACGGAGCAAGAAGGCACTACCCCCTAGAGCTTATTTTTATTCGAACAATTTTATGTCTTTATGAACAATTTTCATTCCTATCTCTAAACAATTTGATAACCGAAGGCGGATGGGTCCTGGGTTTCAGGATGAAACCTTCGGTTATCAACCAGCATTGATCGCTTTAAGAATAATTTCATCTTTTGACTTATTTTTCTGTTGCTTTGCATTGTTTAGTGTAAGTTTTAGCTTTGTAAAAATTTCATACTGTTATTTTAAAAAATATCTTGACCAGTATGCTTAGAAACATACTGCAGAAGTCTTTTAAATGGATCTCCCATACGTTCTTTTAATTTTGTAAAAATTTCTTTAGAAAGTAAAAAATAGTTTATCTTTCTTTTAAAACCAAGTTTTGATGATGATCAGAGTTTCAAGCCAATGCTAGTTTCGAACATCCCAGTCAAATATCCTTAAAAGGACTTTGAGGATATGTGTCAAGATACTTAACATGATGTTATTAAAGATTTAAATGAGGCTTGCAAAGGAAAGATCATACCAGACATAGGATATAAACCTATTACCAAACTTCAATCCCTTTGCAACTCTTCCAATGAAGATGTCCCCAGTGCAAGGTACTTAATGCATTAGTCGCAAACTTCATTCTTTTAACTTTACACCACCATCTTTGCAGGGATGTCCCCTGCGTACAATGTCTTCACGTGTCTTAGAAATCTATTTAATGTCAGTTTCCATAGCATAAGCAATTTTTCTCGTTCCGAGGGTATAACCCAAGGATGTACTGGAGATAAATCCTTTGTATCCTGGGGAAAATCCCAAATTTTCATGCGCTACAGGCGGGAGTGTATAAACTCCAAGACTTAGAAAGGTGAAAACCTTTAAACCTTAGAGAGTATGAAAATACCCTTTCGTGAGAGAGGGTGATCAATCCTCATATACCGTTAGGATTCAGGATATAGCCAATGGTAACGAAATTGTCAGCCACTTTTACATGGATTGGTCCCGCCACCTTGAACTATCCCTGAATAGCTTGCGCTCCAGGCGGGGTGTTTAAACCCAATCCGGAAGAAAGGTGAATACCTTTAAACCTGTGAAGGGATCAGTATCCCTTAAACGTGAGAGAGGGGGCCAATCCTCTAATCTTCTGAGTTATCCCGAGTGCATATTCTGGAGCTATATCCTGAAACATATCTTGCAAAATAAATGTAAACTAAGGTGGGTGTTAGCTTGGCTAACACCCCTCCGATGCTTAAGTCAGTATCAAGTTATAAAGAACAAATTACACCAAACACATTTAAAAGAAGTAAGAATTCATACCATCTCGAGTTAGAAATTAAATTCTAGACTCACTTGAAATAGAGCTTAAGGTGTATAGCATTCCAAGATCTTGGTAGCATATCTCCCTCCATAATCTTGAGTCTATACGCTCCTTTCCCTGCTTCTGATTCAACTTCATATGGTCCTTCCCATTTTGGAGCTAACTTGCCATCGGCAGGATTAGTAGTATTTTGGAAGGCCTTTCTTAATACCCAATCTCCAACCTTAAATCTTCTGGTTCTAATATTCTTGTTATATGCCCTGGATATTCTCTGTTGATATGCTGCCATCCTTAGCCTTGCCGCATCTCTCTTTTCATCTATAGTGTCTAAATCCTGACTCAAGGCTTCAGGATTCTTCTCAGGATCACTTAAGATAGATCTTGCAGTAGGTATTGTCATCTCCGTTGGAATCACTGCTTCTGCTCCAAACACCAACGAAAATGGGGTTTGACCTGTTGCATTCTTTATCGTTGTCCTGTCAGCCCATAAAACAAAGGGTAATTCTTCTGCCCATCTTCCTTTTTTGGCTCCAAGCCTTTTCTTTAAGTTGTTGACAATTATCTTGTTAGAGGATTCTGCTTGTCCATTTGCTTGAGGATGTACCGGAGTTGATGTGATCATTTTGATTCCCCAACTCTTGCAAAAGTCAGTAGTCCTCTTACTTATGAACTGAGAGCCATTGTCACAGATTATCTCAGCTGGTACTCCGAATCTGGTCAGGATATTCCTCTTGATGAAGGATACTACTTCTTGGTCTCTTACTTGAACAAATGCTTCAGCTTCAACCCACTTAGAGAAGTAATCCGTCATTGCTAGCATAAAGACTTTTCCTCCCGGAGCTTTCGGTAACTTTCCCACTATATCCATACCCCACTTCATAAATGGCCAAGGGGAAACAATAGGATATAATGGTTCAGCCGGTTGATGCAGTATGTTACTATGTCTTTGACACGAGTCACATCTTCGAGCATATTCTGCGGCATCTTTTCTCATTGTTGGCCAATAATATCCTGTTCTTAATATTTTTGAGAATAACGATCTGCCCCCAGCATGGTTACCACAATCCCCTTCATGTATATCCTGAAGGACTTCTTTGGCTTCAAGATCCTCCAAGCATCTCAAATACGGTCCTGCAAGAGATTTCTTGTACAAAATATTATCTATAATAGTGAATCGTGATACCTTCATCCTAAATGCCTTAGGATTTTCATCTCCAAGAATGTGTCCTTCTTTGAGATATTTCATGATTGGAGCCGTCCAGGTTCTAGGATCCTCTTCAGGATATTCCGCCCCGGGATCCTGAATACCAGCTACTTCTTTATCCCGAGGATTCGTTGCAGGATATAAGACATGTACTATTGGTATTTGTGTCCCTTCAGGTATCCTGACCGACGATCCCAGATTTGCTAAGGCGTCTGCTTCAGCATTATCTTCCCTTGGTACCTGTTCAAGTATAAAAACATCGAAATATCCTGCTAATTTTTTGAGAATATCGAGATATTCGATTAATTTCTCTCCCTTAACTGCATATGATCCATTAAAATGGTTAGTAATTAACAGAGAGTCAACATATACTTGCAAATTTTTGATACTCATGCTCTTAGCCAACTCTAATCCTGCAATTAAAGCCTCATACTCTGCTTCATTATTAGTAGCAGGTAATTCACACCTAATAGCCTGGGGTAATATGTCCCCCTGTGGCGATTTTAGTAGTATTCCTAATCCTACTCCTCTTACATTAGATGCACCATCAGTATATAATGTCCAGGATCCTGAGGATTCTCCTAGTTGTTGAACTTCTAGATCTACCTCATCCTGAATGTCACTACTAAAGTCAGCCACAAAGTCAGCTAAAGCCTGAGACTTTATGGCATTCCTAGGTTCATATACTAAATCATAAGCACTCAACTTTATTGACCACTTGGCCATCCTGCCTGACATCTCTGGTTTCCTAAGCACATTTTTAATAGGATAGTTTGTTTTAACATGAATCCTATGTGTCTCGAAATAATGCCTAAGTTTCGTTGATGCCATAATTAATGCTAGTATCAATTTTTCTAAATGAGAATACCTAGTTTCAGCATCTAACAAACTTTTACTAACATAATAAACAGGGTACTGCTGACCTTCATGGTCTTTTATAAGAACGGCACTTACAGCATTCCCTGATACAGCAAGGTACAGGGATAGTGGTTCACCATTTTCCGGCTTCATCAATAGAGGTGCGGTTAAGAGATACCGTTTCAAATCCTGTAGGGCTGCTTCATGCTTTTCCCCCCATTCGAATCTTTTGTTCTTCTTTAGGATATCATAGAAGTCTTTGCATTTCTCCGAGGATCTTGAGATAAATCTGTTTAGAGCTGCTACTCGGCCTGTTAATCTTTGTACATCCTTCATATTCGAGGGTGATTTTATATCCAGGATAGCTTTAATCTGCTCCGGGCTTGCCTCTATCCCCCTTTTCGTCACCATATACCCAAGAAACTTTCCTGCCCCCACTCCGAAATGGCACTTAGCAGGATTCAGCTTCATATTATACTGATCCAGGATATCAAATGCTCCTTTAATATCCTGGAGGTGATCCTGAGCTTTCTTTGACTTTACTACCATATCGTCAATGTATACTTCCATGGTGTCCCCCAGTTTGTCTTTGAACATCATGTTTACCAATCTTTGGTATGTTGCACCTGCATTTTTCAAACCAAAAGGCATAGCTGTATAACAATAAATACCTGTTGGCGTCATGAAGGCGGTATCCTCCTGGTCAGAAGGCTCCATTTGTATCTGTTGAAATCCTGAGGATGCGTCCATGAAAGTCAGCATTTCATGCCCAGTAGTGGCATCTACCATTGCATCAATATGGGGGAGAGGAAATGGGTCTTTAGGACAAGCTTTGTTCAAGTCTGTGTAGTCTACACAAACTCTCCATTTCCCATTCTTCTTCTGTACTACAACCACGTTTGCTAGCCACCTTGGGAACTTAACATCTCTGATCATTCTTGACTTTAATAATCTCTCAACTTCCTCTTGGATAATCGTGTTCCGCTCAGGAGCAAACTTCCTTCTTTTTTGTTGCACAGGCTTGAACGACTTATCAATTCCAAGCTTGTGAGTGATGATATCTTTGGATATGCCAGTCATATCCTCATGTTTCCATGCAAACGTAGACATCCTGCATTTCAAAAAGTTAATTAATTGTTCCTCAATATCCTGAGGGATATTGGTCCCTACGAGCACCGAAATATCGGGGTTATCCTGGTCCAGGATAACTTTCTTCACATCCTGCTCCGGATCCTCCACGATATCCTGGGCCCGCGTCTTTAATTGCTATGTTGCACTAGTTCTGGCTGAGGATTTCATCGAGGAGGAGTAGCATTCTTTCGCCTCCTGCTGATCGCTATCAACTTTAACAACTCCCCAAGGGGTAGGTATCTTGATGCATTGGTGATATGTTGATGGCACGGCCTTCATATCGTGAATCCATGGTCTTCCTAGTATGATGTTATAGCAGGATAGAGAGTCCATCACACAGAAATGTTGTATCGAGTTGACTCCTTCAACGTACACCGGCAACTTTATCTCTCCCACTGTGTTTCTGGCTTCTCCGCTGAATCCAACAAGCACAGTGGACTTCGAAGTTATATCCATTGGAGACACATTCATTCTTTTAAGTGTCTCTAGCTGGATTATGTTGACGGAGCTGCCATTATCAACCAATATCCTGCGTACAAAATGGTTAGCCACATATAACGTTATTACCAGAGCATCATGGTGAGGATCCTGGATAGTATCCCTGTCATCAGCATCAAATGTGATCACTTTGTCAGTTGTGAGTGTAGCCATCCTGACAGGTTTGTCTCCCCTTTCGGCTTTGGCTTCCTTTGCGTGTCTCTTTGCTGCCGAATACGAAGTTCCACAAATGTCGGATCCCCCCGAAATGAAGTTGATTATCTTGGCATCCGCGGGAGGTGATGCAGCTCGCTCAGGATCCTTCTCAGTATCCTGACCCTTATTCTTCTTCTTTCCTAAGAGATCTTTCAGATATCCCTTGCTTAGAAGATAGCGTATTTACTTCCTTAAAGCAATGCAATCCTTAGTCATATGTCCGAAATCTTCGTGGAAAGCACACCATTTCGACTTATCTTTCCAGTCAGCCTTTTGTTGATTCTTTCGAGGCCATCTAGCCTTGTCTCCTAGACCCTGCATAGCATACATCAATTCAGGAATATTAACAGAAAAGCAATATTCAGACAACTCAGGATACTCTTCAGGATCCTCATCTTCGACAGCATTCACTCTCTTGTTTTCATTTCTACCATATGGCTTAGGCCGATATGACTTAAATGAGGATTCTGACTTCCTGTTAGTCGATTCATAAGTGTTGGATGAGTTCATCCTTTCTTGCATCTTCTTGTCATCTTCCAGACGGACATATCTCAAGGCCCTGTTACGAGCTTCATCGAGATTCCTGCAGGGATTCATTACAAGATCCTGATAAAACTGAGAATCCTTTTGTAATCCCATCTTAAAAGCTTGCACAGCTGTTGCAACATCAAGATGTGGGATATCCAAGGATTTTCGACTAAATTTGTTCACATAATCCCTCAAGGATTCTTGAGGCCCTTGAGTTATCCTGTAAAGATCCCTGGTTAGTTTCTCAAAACTCCGACTACAAGAAAATTGACTGTTAAATAAATTAACCAAATGAGCAAATGAAGTAATTGAGTGAGGAGGAACGTTCAACAGCCATTTCAAGGCTGATCCTGTTAGAGTAGAACCAAATCCCTTGCACAAGCACGCTTCCTTGAGCTCCGGAGGGATAGGGTTAATCTCCATTCTTTCCCTATACTGGGCAATATGCTCCTCAGGATCCGTAGTCCTGTCATAAAGCTTCATGTTGGGAGTTTGGAATCTCTTTGGGATCTCAGCATCACATATAGGGTATGCAAAACGAGATATCTTGTGGCTATCTTGAGATACTTCCGGGATCGGCTGGACCACCCCAGGTACACTAGATATCATGTCTTTCAACTTCTGAAGTTCCCTGGTAAGTGCTGATGTTACACCTGTATCCTGCAAGGATCCACCACTGTTAATAGCATGAGTATTATTATTATTAGACACGTTACCAGTTGGAGGATTCTGCCCATATCCTGAGCTCCTTATGGTTGACATCCGGGCCAAGGAGGGTATTTCAGGAGTATGATTCTGAGGAAGACTGGGCACGATACTCCCCCTATTATCCTCGGTGTACACAGCTGAGCTAAAGTTCAACGCTCTGGGGTGTAACGGGGTGACATTGTCCTCCGCAGATCTGCTCGAGCCAGCCTTCAGGAGTTGTATCTCCCTCAAAAGCATTTGGTTTGTTTCCTGTTGCTGCCTCATTTGTTCCTGCACACTTCCAAATAAGGTTAAAATTTCATCATTAGAAGCTAAAACGGGAGCAGATCCCTGGACACTCCGAGTTGGGATAACATCTTGAGATTGTGTAGAGGCTGGCATCCTTGGAGGAGGTGGTGGAAGCACCGAACCGGTAGTGGCAGAAGTCATAGCAGACACAGTAGAGGAACTCATGTTTGATCTTGAGGCCATTATAGATAATGTGGCAAAAAGTTTTGAAAATAGAAAACCGATTAGCGATTTGACAAAAAGTTTTAGTAAAAAGAGCACCACTTGCCCCACGGTGGGCGCCAAATTGTTTTGGTCAAAAATTACCGAAGTAATTAAGTGATCAAATTAGTTAAGTGAGGTAGTGTGCTAGAAGTAAATGTCAAAAATGTGTTAATTAAATTACTTGCAAAAACAGTTTAAGGATACGGCTCGGGATATTGAGCTGTATCGACGATCAAACAATGAGCAATTAACGAGCAAAAAGTAAAGGAAGTGACACGAGATGTACGAGGAAAGCCCTTGATCAATCTAGATCGCCGGCATAAAACCTCGGGAGCTGACAATCGCAGCTGCCTTGTTCTTCAATTGCTTCAAAAATCAGGATACAGTGCAGGATGTGTTACGGATCGACTAAGTGTTACAACAAAAATGAAATACAAGTGTAGTGTTTGCAACTAGCTAGAATGTGATTGTGTTCGAGACTGTAAGTGTGAAATGATGTGTTCTAAGTTGATCCGACCTCATCTATTTATAGTAAAGATAAGATAACTAACTACCCTAAACTCGCGGGATTCACCGAATATTCCTTCTCGGAACATTGCAGACCTGGTCTTTCGGGCTCAACGTCTCTTTCTCAACAAATTCGTCCGAGTCTTGAGGAGAAGAAGTCCTTGTGACCGTTAGCAAGCCTCTGCCCTTAACCTGCACGTGGTTAATTCAATAAGCTTCAGGATATCGCCCAAGATGTCAGCAATATCCTCTTCCAGCATCCTGATTACAAATAAACAAACAAAGGCAGGATATTGGTCAGGATACATATGTTAAGAAAATGACCCCTAACAATATATATATTTCCTAACATCCAAAACATATTATTTTGTTGAAAGACTAAAATTATATTTTTAGAACTAGTCTTAAAAATAGATTATTTTTAAGATGATTTTTATACCTTTTTACCGAGTATAGATTATATATTCATATGAAATATATCTTAGAATATATAAGTATATATATTCTAAGAATACAAGATCACGTATACGTATTCCTTTGCGTACAACTATATACTCACTCACGACACCGACACTTGGTGAAAACACAATTATACAAATACGATACAACTCACAAGATACAAGAATATATATATTTGGCAAAATATATATTAAACAGTTATCAGTTAATTCATTTAAGATACGGTTCAACGAATGACAAATACATACAAGTTTTAACACATATTCAAGATAAAAGACTTGTACACGAGTCATCACAAAGACCGAAGTGTCTAACAAATCTAAGACGTTTGTAGGTCGTGACACTATTCAAGACGACCGTACATGAGATCACAGTTACTTACGATTCACGGACGCAATTCTGTGAGTTCATGTCCCCTATTCATTTTAAATGCTTTATAACTTTACAACTATCGGGGAAAAATACATGTTCATAGTATGATAATTGATGGAATGAAACACCATAGATCATGTGCGAATAGGGTTATACAACTAAGCACCATTAATCCAGTTTGGACCTAGGTAGAAGGGGTTAGATCTAGTGGGTTTTGGCGAGCCCCACTCTTGGTCGTGGACCCATACAGAACAGTGCGTTTGTGTCCCAGTCGATGGTAGTCGACACAAAATCGTCTAGGATTGGATTGCTTTCTTTTTCATCACATATATTAATGTCTTTGGAAAACATTAATGATCAACAATTTCATTAACGCTTTACATACTACATCATACATTTTACAAATTCATCTTTTACAACTAAACTGCATGAACTCGGCAACTTTTGTTGATGTTTTCAACTTAACATGTATTTCAGGGAATTAATGGACCATGTCGGGAGTCTCAAACAAGATAACAAGTATCGGAACTCCATGCCATCTTTTGGAGGGTTTGCCTGTTATATACCGCCTCTTTGCGGCAATATAATGGTCAAAACCTTAGTAGTTAAACTTTCATTTTGATGTATGAAACAATGACACTTTACTTTTCAGTTAATGGTTTATAACTGATACATTTAAACTCGTGCTGTGTTCTTTTGAAACAATTATGTAATGGCATTAGAGCATGTTTTTATTCATTTAGTACGTTCACTTATATTGATATTATGCAATGAAAACCAATCAGATCACACCTCGCGCTTCCGCTATGAGCGTGTGTGACATTAAGGAAGTTCTCCTTAATTACAAGTTTGTCACTCCTCATTTAAAATAGACTTTTCCATAATTTTAACAACACAAAACCTTGTCTTGTTTATTTTTCTGCTACGATATGTGATTGATGGAGGTGATAGACATATTCACTCACAAAATATTTTCTTCCTTTCTTGAGGAATGAGGAACCCCCTGCTAGGTACCACTAAATTATTTTCTTCCTTGAAGAAAGAATAATCCTCAAGATGAGATCCCCATAAACAGGAAAACCCTCATCAGCTTGAACAAAACTATATCCTCTCCTAAAGGATAAAGCATTTTGGAAGTTCCTTCCATAAACAGGAATACCCCCCCCCCCTTTTGTGGATAAGATACCTCAACAGTCTCTTCCAAGAACAGGAACGTATACTTTCATTGGAATTAAGTCCAGGAAAAGTTCCCTTCCAAGAAGAGAAGAATATCCCATTCTGTGGGATCAAGTATTTTAGAAGTTACTTCCCTGAACAGGAACATATCCCTTCCTCGGGATTAAGTCTTGAAGAAACTCCTTCCAAGAATAGGAAGGTATTCCCTGTGATGAGATTATATATTTCAGAAGTTACTTCCATGAACAGGAACATATCCCTTCCTTGAGATTAAGTCTTGAAGAAACTCCTTTCAAGAATAGGAAGGTATTCCCTCCGTTGAGATTAGATATTTCAGAAGTTCCTTCCTTGAACAGGAACACATCCCTTCCAAGAAGAGAAGAATATCCCATTCTGTAGGATCAAGTATTTTAGAAGTTCCTTCCATGAATAGGAACATATCCCTTCCTTGGGATTAAGTCTTGAAGAAACTCCTTCAAAGAATAGGAAGGTATTCCCTCTGATGAGATTAGATATTTTAGAAGTTCCTTCCTTGAACAGGAACACATCCCATCCAAGAAGAGAAGAATATCCCATTCTGTGGGATCAAGTATTTTAGAAGTTCCTTCCATGAACAAGAACATATCCCTTGATTTGGATTAAGTCTTGAAGGAAATCCTTACAAGAATATGAAGAAGATCCCCTCCTATGGAATTAAGTATTGAAGAAGTTCCTCCCAAAAACAGGAAGATACCCCCTCCTATGGGATTAAGTATCCCGAAATTTCTTTCCATGAACAGGAACATGTCCCTTCAATTGGGTTAAGTCTTGAAAAGGTTTCTCCCAAGAATAGGAGAACAACCCCTTCTATAAGATCAAGTATTGAAGATGTCCTCTCCAAGATTCGAAGAACATCCTGTCCAAGGGATTAGGTATGTCAGAAGTTTCTTCAGGAGCAAGAATGTTTCCCTCCTTTGGGACTACAAGTGTGAATAGCTCCTTCTCTAAAAAAGGAAGAGTCCCTTTTACAAGGGACTTCGAATCTGAAAAGCCCTTTTCCTTAAAAGAAAAGATCCCTTCAACGGATCCATGTTTTAGAAAGTATCCCTCCAAGGGAGAGGAGCCCCATCTTGGGGTCACATATGTTTGAAGAAGTCTCTCCAAGAGAAGATGATGCGTTTTCCATGGGAACCCATTCTTAGAGAATTACAACATCTCTCCAGGAGAGGAATGAGCTTTTAATAAGGACTCACGTAGGAAGGTTCCTCCTACATAACAAGTGTTTCTAAAGGGCTCACAAAGCCTCTCCAAAAGGAGAAGATACCACCCCTTCTCGAAGAACAAAAAACCCTAATGGTAAGAGGACCCTACTAACGGGTCAAACATGATCATTTAGGCAGACGTGCCGAACGATCTTAAAACAAAATAAACATGTACATAGGCATACATACATGCCGTCTATACAAGGCAAAACCCGACCATGGGGCTAGGACCAAGTCGACTACATCCAAACAAAACGCCGAAACAGGCATATGAAAACCAAAGTGGCCCGGAAGGTAAACTCTGATTTTATAAAGTAAGGTCGGACAGATTACTAAACTCAAATTACCAATTTTGATGTAAACTTGGATGGACTTTAATTTCCAAACTCGGATCTTTCCTTAAACTAAACTCTGAAGTTCTCAAAAACAACTTAAACGTGGAACATTTAAACTCGGATGAACGTGAATAAATAGGAAAAATCAGAAATACATTTTAATGATGTAAACTCTAACCCTTCAAATCTAGACCCTGACCTCTCAAATGGAAACCCTGACCACTAGGTTAATCCGGACAAGAGCAAACCTGCTTTAGGATATTTCACAAGTGTGATTTCACACAAGTTCAACAATAATCCAGAAGCAAAAAAACTGAAGCAAAACTCTGAGCAAAAATAAAATGGATCAAACAGGGAATCTTTACTAACCTTCAAAAACCCTGATGAAGATCTTCAAGGCTCTGTAAAAACCCAGATGAATATCTATCCTAAAAAGCTCTATCCTAATCACAATCTGTCACTCAGAATCAATAAACACAAGAATGGTTGATGAAAAACACTCAAAACACAGCACACAACACAAAAAACCCAATCAAAATGTGATCGTTCTCAGCTAAAACTTCAAAACCCAAAACCTACAGTAGTATGAGCACACTACTCTGATACCACTTGTAAGGTCTCCTACCCAAGGATCACACTCACAGAACAATCACTAGGTGTGCGAAATCCACCAAACAATCACTACCGTAGAGTGTTGGATCAAGAAACAATAGAATGAGAATGATGAAGATGATGAATGACATCACACACAGTATCCGCCAATGCACACACAGTAGTAATGATTTGGGTTTGCTTGAGGAACAATCTTTCCACAAATGAAATATCCCTGTTTTTCATTTCATTAAAGAATATATATAAAAGAAGAAGTCATGACTACAAAAGTCAGGACATAAAGGCCCAAAGCCCAATACAAGAGAACATAAGTCCTCACCATCTAAACAATGCAGATTCGGACTAGGTATACAAAAACCTAAGTCCTGACTATTCCAAATACCTCTAAATTCAGACCATTTACATAAGTTCTGACCAAACTTCAAGTTCTAACAAATTACATAAAAGACCCTTTAAGTTTGAGAGCCTGCACTTTGGCGTGTGCGTGTGAGGTTATAATTTTTAGATATATTTTAAGCCTTTTTTACTCACGAATCAAGTTTTAAATTTATAAAACACGATATAATACTATAACTCTACACACATTAGGGCAAGTGCACCCATCGTCGACGTAGTATAGTGATGGAAAGATACCGAGGTCGTCCAAGGACACAAAAGCATTTAGTACTGCCTTATCATTAACGTCTAATCTAACCAAATTTTGATGAAGAGTTTTGAAAGTTATAAAGAACATAAAATAAAAAGAAAAAAAATATAAGGAAAAACAAATAGACAAGAAAGAATCACTTGGTTCTAACTCCTCTTTATGTATCCTTTAATGATTTCTACACTTTGGGCATTTTAAGAGATTATCTTTAAGTTATAGTAGTAAGCCCCCCTTCCAGGCAGCGTTACCCTCAACCTATTGGTCTGAGTCAGCAGGGATACAGTCCCACAAGGTTGGATTGTTGAAAGATAATTACGTAAGTTATTAATGCGAAAAGTGGTAGGGCCTGTAGGATCGTTTTTGGCGAACTAACGAGTCATTCAGAAGAGTTCTCAGATCAAATCAGAGGCGAAATTCAAAGATTTGATCTTCGTTCAGCTTGTTATACACTTTAACAGTCTCTTGTATTGATTAAATGACATTACAATGGCTGGAGACAATTTGGCAGCACCTCGGCTCCAAAATCACCAAGTTACAAATGAGAAACCATGCTCAGGTATATATAGGCATGTGCAGTTCACATGGAGTGGCCAGAGTCAGTTCATGTGGACTGGCCTTAACCAGTTCATGTGGACTGGCCCTAACCAGTTCATGTGGACTGGCCCTAACCAGTTCATGTGGACTGGTCAACCTTCACTACAATTCTAATTTCTAGCCTATAGAGCACTGGTTTATCCTATCTAGTTACAAGACTCGATACAAGACGAAGTCAACAGACATATGCACCAACAGTCTCGCCCTTGGATGTTGACGGAGTCTTTAGTACGAGACTTTAGTACGTCAAAACTTCAGTCTTGATCAGTCTTCACTCTTTCCAAAATATTTGACACTGAAGCATCCTTCAAACTCTCTCTTTCTCTTCAATCACCATTATCAGCTATTCTTCAGACTCTGAGTCTGGCTCTTTCACTCTTCAATGTCCCCTTTGCTAACAGACTCCCCCTTAAGTTGTTCCGGGATCGCAGTCTGATATATCACTTTCACAGGTTTTGTATCGGAACGGGGATCTGCACAAACTCTAACCAACATTAAGATTTAACTTTATGCTTACCACTTTGTATTTAAAATGATTAAATTGGATTCAAATTAATGAGCCATTTAGTCATTTAAAAAACAATTCACATTCCCAACAAACTTTCCCAAACTTCTGTTCTTCCTGTTTATCACTTAGAATTTTGAATATCAGCTCTCCAACATCAGTTGTCGAAAATCTTGTTGGATTTTTCAAAATTTTATGCTAAATCACACTAAACTCTTTTTGGATTTTTGTTTTTAAAGAAAAGCAGTAAAGAAATATTTACAGACAATATTTTTTTTTTGTGAGTTTGTGTAAGAGGATCATATCAGTTTTTGAAAAATCACAAGCACCATTGAGCTTTAAGCACTTTAAGTTCTAAACAATTCACATAGATTGACGATATAGTTGCCCTCTTAAACTCAATCTAAAAACTTTCGAAATGCTTACCGATACGTTAAGATATATTAATTTTGCACTAAATTCTTATGGACCCCATGATCTCAGCATATCCCCTCATCATGCAATACACTAACTCGAGTAATGCCTTTAACCTTTCATCAACTGTGATATGTGCGAAAACAACGCAGAATGTTTAAACATTAACAATCAGGTCGATCTTTCGATACGCAGAGAAAGTCCAATGTTTAAACAAAATAATAAATAAAAACAAGTTGAAGTTGTTTAGGCTTTAACCACCAGTTCGATACTCCCGTATACGCAGAGGTGATCCAAAGCTTAAAAGAAACACCAAAGAAAATAAAGCAGAACATTTAGGCACTAACATCCAGTTCGATACTCACTTATATGCAGAGGATGTCCAATGCTTAAACAAAATAAAGAAATAAAACAAGTTTAAATCTTTGCAAAAAGAAATGCACAAACACAGTGACTTTTCAGCAAAGTTGTGAAAGCTCACAAACTTAACCGGTTTTATGTCCTAAGACAATCAGCGATTACCGAGCAGGAACACAATCAAAAGGACAAAACTAAGTACTATGCTTTCAATCATGTTTCCCACTAGAACTAGGCTTTTTCATTTAAGTTTGTATCGTTATCGCAAATCTACTAGTCTAGCTGAGCCTATCGTCACATCTTTAGTGAGACCGTTTATCACATTTGACATTTCATTTCTTTAGCATGCTGTGATAGTCCAACTGATTTACTATCAATTCCTCTTTTTCACAACAAAACTCATTTTGAATTTTTCAATGTTTTTGGCATTTTCAAATTTTCTAATTTTTTTAAAAATTTTTCTCCCCCTAAAATCAAAATATGTTTCAATTTTGATTTTCTGAGAAAATTTGAAAACAAACTATACAGATAAAGTGACAACATAATATCGAATCGCTTCAATTCGCCATCCACTTGGCATAAACAATCAGAACTCCCCCTGAGAACAAACTATTTCCCATTATGATTTCAAAACACTTAAGTTTGTTTTAATCAAAATGGTTTTTCCGTAAAATTAGTTTTGTTTGCCATTTCACAAACATGGGGTTTAATTCATCACACTATTTTCAACCACTTGTAGGTTTATCACAAAAACAATTTCCAATAATCATACCACTTGTAAAATAGTTAAATCAAGTACAACTTAATGTCCTTGATTAACCACTTGTAAGAAGAAATATCACAGTTAACAAACTATGAATTTCTCAAGAAAGATGCCGATTCCTAGTCCCCAATTACCAACCTGGGAGTTCCGGCAAGTCAGGATTTTAAGCAAAGAATGTAGGCACCCAAGCCTGGCCAGCCTTGGGTGTATCCGTGTTATTTTCACTCGGGGTTTGAACATACCTTTTTGATTCATAAAATTCTTTCACCCCTTTGACTTTCCCGTCAACCATTTTTCCAAAAATATGTTTTACTTTGGGGTTAAAAACTTTCTCAACATCAAATTCTTTCTCTTTTCCAATTTTTTTGTTTAAAATTTTCAGCCCGCAGTGGTGGAAAATTGACATCATCCATTGGCGGAACTGACGTTTCAATATTTAGCTCAACTTGTGGCTCTTCAGACTTTGACGAGTCAGATTCATCGCCAAAATGTGACCCCTTTGTGTCTGAAGAAACAAATTCTTTACCAGAAGGTGGCTCCTTTGTTTTCAACACAACAGATTCATCGCCGACCTTTATTGGAACTGTTTGATCAACAAAATTTACCTTTACCCTACCTTTTGTCCTCAGATTTGTATCTGATGGATTCATTTTACTTGACTGATTTTTTGTTGAGCAAAGCGATTCATCAGAACTTTTATCTGAATTAACTGTTGTACCCGAGGACAAAATCCTTTCAAGATACTCCCTTGCTGTCTTTCTCTTCTTTCTCAGTCTATCTTTATGCCCTTGTGAAAGCTTCACTTTCTATTCTTTCACCTTCTGTTCTTTGGGCTTTTCTTCGACCTTGACTGATTTCTTCATCTTTTTCTGAGATTCAGCCCTCGATCTTTTCATTGATCTCATTGGGCAATCTCTGGCAATATGACCTTTAATTTGGCATTCATAACATCTCCTCGTCTCAAAGCTCCGACTCTGACAGTTAACAGCAATGTGTCCTCTAAAACCACAATTGTAACACACTCTGTTATCGTACCATTCACCACTTTCATACCAAACACTCAAATTATAACACTGATTTGATTTGTAGTACTCATCATTCTTCAGTTTTCTATCATTGTAATGATTTGACTTTGAAGAATCTTCATCCCATCTTCTCCAGTAAGCTTGATTTGACTTTTGAGCACTGTGGTCAAACCTGCACCACTTATTACTAACTTTTTGTGAGTTTTGATTTTCAAATTTTTGTGATTTTTTTTATAATGATTGGATGACTGAACTTATAAGCTTTAATTGTAATTTTGAAGATTTTTCGGCTTTTTAACATTTTGTTTTTGTTCAACATTCTTCTTTACAGGTTTTTGCATTGAGCATTCACCTTTTTCAGTCGAATGTAAAACAATTTCTTTAAATTTTTCTTTTAATTCCAAAAATATTTTCTTTTTCTCTTTTTTATCATCAGCTTTATCATCACAATCTTCAATTATGACTTTGTTATAATTTGTGACATTGTCACTTATTGGAATTTCATTGATCGGTTTTGGACATATATGATCTAGCAATGCAGACGAGCTCACAAAACCTTTCAATGTCTTTTCTAACTCAGCAATTTTATTTCTAGCATACTCAACTTCACTTTCAAGTTGAGAGATTTTTTCACAATGAGAATTTATTACTTTTTCATTTTCAGTTTTATTCTTTTCAATAACAGATTTTTTAGTTTCTAAAACTTTTATATGATTTTGAAATTTTGTTTCATTCTCTTTCAAATTTTTGTTTTCCAGTTTTATCCAAAAATCTTCATTTTCTGAAGATTTTATTTTGCTTTCAAAATCTTTTTCTATTTTTAACTTTTCATTTTCCAAAAATGTTATTTTATCTTGAAAATCATTTTCTTTTTCTTTCAAATTTTTGTTTTCCAATGTCAAACTCTCTACATCCTTCAAGAGTTTGACATTGTCTGCTTCAGATTTATCACAGTTTAAGCACTTCTCGGACATCATTTCAGCTTCAGCTTTTTTCTCAACCTTGATAGCTGTAATTTCTTTAACTTGCTTCTCTACCATTTGAACATTTTCTTCAGATTTGACTTTTACTTCAACAGTTGTTGCTTTGTGATTCTTCTCTCTTGCAACTTGTCTTACTTTGATCTCTTCCATCTTAGCTGAAACAGACTTCATTTTTTCAATCTGTTGGAGTTCAAGTTCTTGAGCTTTAATCTTCTCAACGAACGCGCTCAAATCGAAAGCATAATATTCATAGCTCTTCTTCCAAGCTAACAAATACGTTCCCCACACATCATTTGGTAAAGCATTTGCCAACTTGTCAACCCACGTCTCATCCATTTTGTTAATGTTCAAAATTCTCATCTCTACATGCAACTTGCAATACCTCTCGATCAATTCTTTTGTAGACTCTCCCTTGATACCAATAAAACTATCAAACTTCTTCTGTGCAATATCTGCTGGATTCTGAACAAGCATACCATATCCGAAAGACGAGTTATAAAACTCAGAATCCATGTTTCGGTGTCAAAGGTTCACAAAAACAGATTGTTCAGACGAGCTGGTGAATTTTCACACGACTTTAAACTATCTGAATGGGCTTCAGAATGATATGGGCCGAGAATCTTCAACAAATAAAAGACTATGTATTGGGCCGCTAACAATTTTTCAAATGTGATTGGACCTTTGAAAGTTGGGCAGACAAATTCAATTGGACTATTCTGTACTTAATGTATTGACACTTTCTCGATGAAATCAAAGTCACATGCAATCTGACCCTTCTCGATTGAAGATTGCGATTCTAAAGCTGCCTAATCTCAACGAAATCACATGAGCTGCCTATTCTCAATCTTTATGTAAGATAATTCAATAGCCGACAACAGTGATATTTAAATCAATCTGATTGGACCTCCCTTTGAATGTGACCGACAAATTAATTTTTCAATTTCAGATTGGGCCTAATTACTGGGCCGACAAACTTGTTATTATTCAATTGCTGATTGGGCCAATTGTTTTAAATGAACTGCAATATCACATGGACCGATATGAATCACAATGACCGAGTAAATTGAATCAGATCACATGCAAACTGAATTCACATGGCCGACATACTATCAATTATCAACCCATGCAACCTTTTGAATTAATATCTGACACAATTGATCATCAAAACCTTTCTAATTGCACCGCTAATCACATGTATTCAATTTCAATTAATGAATCAGATGACTTATTCAGAATCTGTTGTTTCACGTGGACTGATTATTTTCAAACGGACTGACAGTCAAAAAAACTGACTTCGTGCGAACTGAAACAAGTCAGTTCATGCGAACTGAGACAAAATCTCAAACAATCTGATCCATGTTCAAACGATCTGGTCCATTTTGTCAAATTGAACAGGTTTTAGGTCGAATTTTGGTCTAATTTTTTTTCACAGATTGTTAAAAACACTGTTTCGTTTGTTATGTGTAAAAATCAGTCCATTTCAACCGTAAAATCCTGTTTAATTTTGAAAAACGTGTAAAATAATGAGTAGAAATCAGAATTTTCCAGTGAAAACAAGCTAAATCGATAAGAACTCTTCCTCCTGAGCTCTGATACCACTTGTAGGATCGTTTTTAGCGACCAAACGAGTCGTTCAGAAGAGTTCTCAGATCAAATCAGAGGCGGAATTCAAAGATTTGATCTTCGTTCAGCTTGTTATACACTTTAACAGTCTCTTGTATTGATTAAATGACGTTACAATGGCTGGAGACAATTTGGTAGCACCTCGGCTCCAAAATCACCAAGTTACAAATGAGAAACCATGCTGAGGTATATATAGGCATGTCCAGTTCACATGGAGTGGCCAGAGTCAGTTCATGTGGACTGGCCTTAACTAGTTCATGTGGACTGGCCCTAACCAGTTCATGTGGACTGGTCAACCTTCACTACAATTCTAATTTCTACCCTATCGAGCACTGGTTTATCCTATCTAGTTACAAGACTCGATACAAGACGAAGTCAACAGACATATGCACCAACAGTCTCCCCCTTGGATGTTGGCGGAGTCTTTAGTATGAGACTTTAGTACATCAAAACTTCAGTATTGATCATTCTTCACGCTTTTTTCAAAGTATTTGACGCTGAAGCATCCTTCCAGGCAGTGTTACCCTCAACCCATTGGTCAGAGTCAGCAAGGATACAGTCCCGCAAGGTCGGTTAAAGTTTTAATAGTAGTTTATAGATAAGGGATTCAAGCGGTTTCTTACTTCTCCCGAGGTGAACAGTACCGCCCACTCACGAAGTCTTACTAAGCTTGAACCAGGTTCTCGCAGTATCTATACACTGAACTAGACATAGAATAACCCAACCACCCTTCTAACCCACTTCCAAGTCGTTAACATGCTTTATATAGACCGTAAAAACAAGAATGTGTGAATCAACAACACATGAAGAATGGTTAAATAAATTCGCCTTCAATATAATAAAACTACTTATTAAAGTCATTAATACATACCCAAATAAAAAGGAGCCAAATATTGGAAATAAAAAAGTAATACATAAACGATTTGTCTTCACCAAGTGATGTAAAAGTTTAGCCAAGCAAGCCTTTGTTTGTCAAGAGCTCTTACGATCGATCTTGGATCCCAAGACTACTACACACTCTAAATGATGGAAGATAGATGATGGTGGTGGGTGTTGGTGTTGTAGTGGTGGTGGAGTGGTGGCAAGTGTGAGAGAAGTAGTTTGCCAAGGGATGGGTTGGAATAGAACCAAGCACCCCTATTTATAGCTGAAGTCAGATGATCAACACAGCCCGTGCCCGCCTGGCACGGCCCCGTGGCCATCTTCACTCAATTCCTCATAAACTGCAGTGTCAGGTCTTGTACTAACACGGCCTCGTGTGTCAACGGCACGACCCATGGCCATTGTGCTTGCTGTAATATCTTAGATTCTGCGAATCTTAAAGTTGACCTCGCCCCGGGTTGCCTTAGTACGGCCCCGTGTTGGTCTGTCTAGTTTGACTTTTATTGTTATATTTTTTTTCTACAGAAAATCTTGACTGGGCACGACCCATGCTTGGTGGGCACGACCCCGTGCTAGAGCTTCTTCTCTTGTTATTTTGTTGGTTTGGATGTGGACGGGGGCTTGGCGAGTCGTGTTAATCCTCCTTCTTTGTATTTATGTTGTTTTTTGCTGTTATTTTGCTCCTTTTGTACGTTTAAGCTCTTTGGACCCTGTAAAATAAAAAGGAACAGAGAAACAAGCGTTTTCCAACATTAGTACCAAAAAAAGGTTGATTTTACGTCATATTTAAAATAATTTATATGTTGTATTTTACGTACATCAAATACCCCCACACTTGAATCTTTGCTTGTCCTCAAGAAAAACTCTATAATGTGGCTTACACACCCAAAGAGAATAGGTAGAAGTGAAGGTTTTGGGCTTATCTTTAGAGTGTCGGGAATACAAGTTCTAAATTTATTTTGTTTTATTTTATTTACAATCTTTTTCGTCATGATTTATTTAGAACACAAATTAAGAAAAAAATATTTATTTTGGGCATAACATGCCTTTATAAAATTGTATTTAGTTATATACATATTTACACACCTCATAAATGGTCACTCAACACTCGGCCGAAGAAGTATAAGTGAAAACGCTTGTGCCTGGTTTGGAACTTACTCCTACTATATCCTTGACAAACAATCAAACTTCCTCCTTTTTGATGTTTAATGCTCGTAAATATCAAGAGGGCTTTAAAAGGTAGGTTGTGGTTCGGGTAGGTGTGTTTGGTAAAAAAAAAATGGCGAAACGCGTAAAAAGTATCGGTTTTCCATTGTTTTGTGGCTTAGAAAAAAATATTTTGGGTTTTTTTTGCCAAAGTTGAAACTGAGCCATGCTTGTAATTTTATAACCGATATCTTTACAAAAATAAAAAGGTTTGGGGATGTGGGTGGTTGTTTTTGCAAAGGTATATATTTTTGTGGGTTAGAAATGAAAGGGTTAAGACTCAAATGGGTTTATCTAGGGGTGTTTTTGGTAAAGAAAAGAAAAATAATGGTTTGGAGTGAAAAATGGGTTTGATCCTAATTACTCCATCATTTACTTACTTGGATTTGTGTCGGTAAAGACTTGGAATGTATTGCTTTAGCAAGTTCTAGATTTGTAAGAACCAAACGGGCTATTCACGCAAGAAACGAAAACTGAGCAATTAGTATAGATGTGTATTTATATGCTCGGTAAAGGCTCAAAACTCACTTTCGTGGGAAAATGGGTTATAGTGTAAAAGTGTATATATAATAAAATTCTACAAAAAATTGTTATGCCCGTTTTTATAATTTTCTTAATAGGTTCTTTTTATCACGACATTATCAGATGTAAATTATTAAAAACATAATTTTTGGAACTTATTTTATCCAACTAAACCAAGATAAGTAAAAGAAAATAGAAAACTAAATTTTTGAAAAAGTTTGGGGTGATTAAGGGTTTTCCAAGGCGAGTTTTGTGTAAGGCTTGTGTTTAGGACAAACGATTCAAGGTTTTATCATCCCCCCACACTTAAATTACACATTGTCCACAATGTGTTTCAAATAGGATTTATTTTGATTAAATGTGTAAAAAGTGTGTAAAAATAACAATTTTTTTATTACTGGCACATGCAGCGCGAGGCCGCGCTTGGGGACACGACCCTGTGTCCAAAGTGCCAGTAACAATGTTGAACAGAAGACTTTCAGGATGGTGGACATGGGGGCGTGCTGGGTGAGCACGATGGTTAATGTATGTATGTGTGTAAAACGACAGACCAGGGAATGGCATTGAACTGTAAAGGTGATGTCCGATGGTTGACAAGTGTCATCCAATCGGATGGCCATCCTACCGGATGACCACCCGACCGGACTGCCACTCGCTCGGACAGTGCCTATCACCTCCCTGTACCTATAAATACCCAGCTTGGGTATGTGTAAGGACCTTCAAAAATGTTCTAAATCGACCGTAAGTGAAAACCCGGACCCCTGAAACCCTAATCCATATAAAAAATTCAAGAAACACAGATTTCTAGTCTTCAGGCGGGCCGCGTAAAGGTTAAGCATGGCCTTACGCGGGCCGCGTCAAACCTAAGTTGACCAGATAAGCGTTACGGTCCACGTGGCATCCAAGTGGCAGACCTACTGATGACCCAGCAACCCTACACGTAGACTAGGTGGCCACGCGGGCCGCGTAAGGGTCAAGCTAAGGTTCACGCGGGCCACGTAAACCCCAAATTTCACCTATAAATAGCTTGGATCAGGAGCAGTTCAATGGCGTCGAAAACTTTTCATAAAAACGAATTCTCACTGCTCAATTTCGAAAATTAAGATAGCGAGGCGCTGCTACGATACAGGGTATTAACTCGATCGCTGCTACGATTCAATATCCGATCGATTGAAACTATCCGATGGATGTTTAAGTGCTGCCCACATTAGGGCCATACTTTGTCATTAGTCATGAATTCAAATGATGTTTAAGTATAGCACTTTGTCATTCGTTGTGAAGGTTTTACTCTCGTGAGTTATCATAAATGTTGTATTAGTTACTGGCCTAGTTCGTGTGCATTGTTATTTAAAATAGGTTACAACGCTAATCAGTAGGCTAAACTCTGCCCGTTTAAATCTGCAATGTGAGTCATTCTCTTTTTGTCAACAGTATTTTACAATACTCCAAGCATTTTCAAAAGTTATAATTACAGGGATTAAGTCATGGTTATCTTGAATCACTGGCTAATTGGGGTATTGTGCACATTACTAATTTCTCACGGTTAGGCTAATAAATCCTAAAAGTGATAATCATCACTACTTGGGAAAAGACCCAATAGTGGTATGACCATCGTCACCAGGTGACACAGCGCTAGATAAAAATAAGATAGAAGCCATTGTAATCGCTCTTATGCTGTAATTGATAACTAATGTGTCATTTTACATACTTGAATGACTCGCTAGTATTTCCCCGCTGATAAAATATTTTAAAACATGTTTCAGGCGACCTGCTGTAAATCAAGGAAAACGTGCTACGAAGCACTAACAAGCTTGAAGAGGTGGCTCAGTTAAAATAAATAAACATGTTTTGTAAATCAGGGAATTTCCTTATGAAATTCCTCTATTGTAAATTATGGGGCTTGTCCCAGATTTTCAAATAAAATAATCGGGCATTTTCAAGTTTTAAAAGATCCAGTTAAATCTTCCGCTGTCAACTCAATTAATAAATACCACGGGTTCCTGTCCCGCGTCTCCTGACCGGGTAAAACCGGGGCTGGGGCCGTGACAGGAAAATGTGGTATCAGAGCCATGATTTAAGCCAATTAAGTATTTCAAAATACTTCATTTTCCTGATTGCCATCCTATGATTATGTGTTTCTATATTGACTATTTGTTAATTTACAGTATGGGTAAGCAAAGAATTTTGGACATCTATCATAAATTAGTTAGTTCACCGAAAGATATTGGAACCTCATCCCAATCAAATTCCTCAAAATACTCAGCAGATACTGAGGAAGGAATATTTGTTCGTAAGGCACAGTTTGAGAAACCACTTACCCCTAATAAAAAAAGTTGGATTATTAGAAAAAGTCAAGAGAAAATAAAGAAGTCACAACAGAAAGGAATGACGAGTGATAAGGAAACTCGGGAAATAGGAAATAACCCACCATGGGAAGATAAATTAGAGAAACAAAGGAAAAATCTCTACATGTTAGCCACTACAGCAGTAAATGCTAACTTATAGTTAAATCACCAAACCAGTACCAACACCTATGCTACCTACAAGCCAGAAACTTTAAATAAATAACCACTAGTATATTTCGAATTTTAGTTGTACTAAATATAAATATTTTGTTTGAACAAAATGATTTATTAGATATTTGTAATTAATATTAAATTTTCCGATTTCCATTCTGTGATTCTGTGAAAATTCAATTTACAAAATTTTAACCTAAAATTTTGTATGTTTCTCCATATCCGCTAAACAGCATGAATTATCTGAAGCTCTTGAGAATCTCAATCTCTATTCTGTGAATGTGAAAGTTTCCAGAGACATTACCGGTTATTGTGCCGACTTAGAAGAACCTATGGAATTTCAAACCCAGCCACCTGAAAAACCTAAACCAAAGAAGAGAAGAAGAATTGTGGGCTGGAGGCGTGTGCGCAGGAAGAAACCAGCAACACGGAAAGTTACCAAGAAAGAAAATCCCAAAGGTAAAGGTAAGAAAATAGAGATTGGGGAAAGTTCCAGGCAAGACCGGGAAATGCCACTCTGGGAAGAGTTGGATCATAAACAAGCACTTAGTGACCTCATCGGACCTGCCGATGAAAACCTTTTTAATTACCCAGTGGAAGCACAACTTCCAGTTGACCTAGAGCCCGAAATCCCAGATCCTATTATCCACACCCAACCTCTACCAGCAGAGTTAGAAGAATGGTGGACCACCGACTGGCAATTCCAGAATCTCCTAAATAACCCTGATACCTTTTTCCCTCAGTTTGACCAAGAACCTCCACTACACCCACCTATGAGCTCTGAAAATTTTGGCTGAACTCCGTCATTATGGCGAGGAGCTGATTGATGCAGGGAACCGAATTCGGGAAGTAAGAGAGAGGATATCTTGGAAATACGATGAAAGGGAGCGTCGTTTCTAAAAAGCCAGCTGACGGGATAGTATGTGGTTGTAGGAATGTGTGTTTAATAATAATAATATAATCATAAAAATATAAGTAGGTGTAATAACTTAAAAAAATAAAAATAAAAAAATTTTGTAAGATAACCAGTTTGTACGGATGCCTATTATAAGATATAAAATATCGAACGTCGAAATATCGATAATTTTGGCTATACGTGTTAATTTGATTATGTGCAACTATTTTGTTATGTTTAGTTATTAATTATTTTATGCTAATCACTTATATAAATTAATTACCAGATGGAAAACGCTGGTAATGAACCCGTTAATGAAGTGAATCAATCTGAACAAAACAATGAAGATCAATTTATGAATAGGAAAGATATCGAGAACATCGTTGCTCAGGGAATAGCCAATGCTATTCCAGCAATACTTGCTGCTGCTCGAAATCCAGTTGAACCTCAACAAATTATTCTAAGCAAATGCACACAGGGTGATAATTTCAGTAATAGTGTAAACGCAGGCGGCAACCATACTAATAACAACAACGATGGAATGCAAGCCCCGCTCCTTAAGAAAATGAAAGCCGCAACGCCTGGTTGCACTTATAAGGAATTTCTTGCTTGTAAACCGGTAGAATTTGCAGGCAACGAAGAAGCGACTGCGGTGCTGCGTTGGTTGGAGAAAACCGAGGCAGTATTTATGATAAGTAAATGTGTCGAGGAAGACAAGGTCATGTATACGTCGCATCTTTTTAAAGAAGGGGCGCTTGAATGGTGGAATATGGTACTTCAAGCCAAAGGAAGAAATATGGCCTATGCCATGAGTTGGGAAGAATTTAAACAGCTAGTTGAAAGAAAATTCTGTCCTGAATATGAAAAGGAACAAATGACAAATAAGTTCCTGAACCACCGGATGGTGGATGTGGACTGTCGAGGGTATACTTCGACATTCTTCGAGTATGCGAGAGTGGTACCAACCCTGGCTTCACCAGAACCGGTACTTATTTCCCGCTATATTTGGGGATTGATTGGCGAAATTCGTAATATCGTTAAAGCTGCGAGACCTCGCACTATTGACGATGCGGTAGAATTAGCTAACACCCTAACTGATGAGCTGGTATGCACAAAAGAAGAAAACCGGAAGAAAGAAGTGGCCCAAAAGATTACCCAAGGATTCCGTGTGGGTAATAGTAGCAACTTCAAGAAAAGGGGGACTAGGCAATCTCCCACTGCTCCATTTTGCAATACCTGCAAAAGAAAGCATTTGGGTAGATGCAAAGGGTATTGCAATTTTTGTAAAATTCCAAGGCATCAAGAGGAAGACTGCAGGAGGAAGAAATCCACAATCTGCTACAACTGTGGAGAAGCTGGACATTTTAGGCCAGACTGCCCAAAATTGGTCAAATCAGCTGATAACAAGGCCAAACCTGCAGAAGGAACTACCAAGAAAAACGTAAGAGCCTTCCAGTAGACTACTCAGGAAGCAGAGCTAATCCCTGATGTAATAGCTGGTACGTTCCTAGTTCACGACGTTTATGCAAACGTATTATTTGACTCTAGTGCGAACCAAAGTTTTATAAATACTTCATTTTGCCAAGCTCTTAACTTACCCTTAACCAACCTTAGGCAGATTTTTACGGTAGAAACGGCATATGGGAATTCTGTTAACATAGATAAGGTTTTTACGAGAAGGAAAGATAGAACTTGTAGGCCATAAATTTTCTGCAAACCTGTTACCTATGAATTTAGCCGAATTCGATGTGGTATTAGGAATGGATTGGTTAGTAGCCAACCATGCTCGAATTTTTTGTGATAAGAATTCCATAGAAATTCATACACCCACAGGAGAATTAGTGGTGATTACAGGAGATAAGCCATGAAAGCCAATGAAATTCATTTCAGTAATAAAGTTGGCCAGTTATTCAAGAAAACAAGAAATGGTGTATATGATTTCAGTAATCATTAACACGAAAGGTAAAGAATTTAAGGAAATTCCAGTAGTATCCGAATACCCAGATGTATTCCCAGAAGAACTACCTGGATTACCACCTGATAGGGAAGTAGAATTTAGAATTCATCTAATTCCTGGAACTACACCGATAGCCAAGGCACCTTATCGATTAGCACCCACCGAAATGTTAGAACTAAAACAACAATTAGATGAATTGCTCAGTAAATGATTCATACAACCTAGTTCATCCCCTTGGGGAGCGCCAGTGTTGTTTGTGAAAAAGAAAGATGGTTCGATGCGAATGGGTATCGATTATAGGGAATTGAATAAGGTTACAATTAAGAATCGATACCCATTACCTAGGATTGATGATCTTTTTGATCAACTTCAAGGAGCTAGGTATTTTTCTAAGATAGATTTACGATCAGGATACCATCAATTGAAAGTACAAGAAGAAGACATACCTAAAACTGCTTTCAGGACTAGGTATGGTCATTACGAGTTACAGTCATGCCCTTTGGACTAACAAATGCTCCGACAGCATTTATGGACATGATGAATAGGATCTGTAAACCGTACTTGGATAAATTTGTAATTGTCTTCATCGACGATATACTTATTTATTCCAAAAGTCAGGAGGAACAATGTCAGCACCTGCATGCACTCTTAACTTTGTTAAGAAAGGAAAAAACTTTATGCCAAATCCTCGAAGTGTGAATTTTGGCTGCAAGAAGTGCAATTTTTAGGACACCTGGTGAATCACGAAGGCATTCACGTAGATCCCTCTAAGATAGAAGCCATCACCAAATGGAAGGTTCCACAGTCAGCTATGGAAATTAGAAGTTTTATAGGGTTAGCCAGATATTATAGACGGTTTATTAAGGATTTTTCCAAGATAGTTGTACCATTAACTAAGCTAACCTGTAAATCAGTTAAGTTTGAATGGGGACCTAAACAAGAAGAAGCCTTTAAGATCTTAAAGCAGAAATTAACAAATGCTCCAATTTTAGCTTTACCAGAAGGGACAGAAGATTTTGAAGTATACTGTGATGCTTCAAAACAAGGATTAGGATGTGTGCTAATGCAACGCAAGAAGGTAATTGCGTATGCATCAAGGAAATTGAAAAAGCACAAAGAAAACTATACGACTCATGACTTAGAGTTAGGAGCCATAATTTTTGCCCTTAAGATTTGGAGACACTATTTGTATGGAAGTAATTTTACTGTCTATACAGATCATAAAAGCTTAAGATACATATTTGGGCAAAAAGAATTAAACATGAGGCAAAGGAGATGGATGGAAATCCTAAGTGACTACGATTGTGATATTCAATATCATGAAGGAAAAGCAAACATAGTTGCTGATGCTTTAAGTCATAAGTATCATGAGAAATAACGTCGAGTTCGTGCTCTTAGATTAAGTTTACAATTAGACTTAATGGAACAACTGAAAAACATTCAAGAAACAACAATTAAGGATAATTCTGAAGGAATGAAAGGACGAATAAAAGAATTAGAGCAAGGAAGTGATGGAATTTGGAGATTCAATAAGAAACGAATTTGGGTACCTAAACAGGGAGAATTAAGAAATAAGATTTTAGAGGAAGCCCATAAATCTAGGTATACCATGCATCCTGGTAACAATAAAATGTACCAAGATTTAAGAAATAACTTCTGGTGGATAGGAATGAAAAAGGACATAGCTAGATATGTCTCTAAGTGTCTTACTTGTTCACAAGTTAAGGCAGAACACCAGAAACCTTCAGGTCTATTACAACAATTAGAAATGCCTGTATGGAAATGGGAACTCATAACAATGAATTTCATTACTAAGTTACCCAAAATCAGAAGACGTAATGATGCGATTTGGGTAATTGTGGATCGATTAACCAAATCAGCTCATTTTCTACCCATGAAAGAAACCTTTAGTATGGAAAGGTTAGCCAAGTTGTATGTAGATGAAATAGTATCCTTACATGGAGTCCCACTCTCCATTGTATCGGATATGGATAGTCGTTTCACTTCCCATTTCTGGAAAAGTTTCCAAGAAACTATGGGAACTCGACTAAATTTAAGCACTGCATACCATCCTCAGACAGACGGACAAAGTGAAAGGACAATCCAAACCCTGGAAGACATGCTTAGAGCATGTGTGATAGATTGTGGTGGAAACTGGGATGACCACCTACCTTTAATTGAATTCTCCTATAACAATAGTTATCATTCAAGCATCGAAGCTTCCCCATTCGAAGCACTGTACGGACGTAAGTGTAGAACTCCAGTTTGTTGGGAAGAAATAGGAGAAAGTCAATTATCAGGTCCTGAAATAGTACAAGAAACTACCGACAAAATCAATCAAATTAAGGAAAGACTAAAGACGGCTCGAGATCGCCAGAAGAGTTATGCAGACAATCGACGTAAGCCATTAGAATTCCAAGTTGGAGACAAGGTACTATTGAAAGTTTCTTCTTGGAAAGGAGTAGTTCGATTTGGTAAGAAAGGAAAACTAAATCCAAGATACGTAGGACCATTTCCAGTAATCCAACGTATAGGACCAGTTGCTTATCGCTTACAACTACCAGAGGAGTTGGCCGGGATACATGATGTATTTCATGTATCCAACCTCAAGAAATGTCTATCTGATGAATTTCTGGTAGTACCTCTTCAAGATGTAGAGGTAAATGAAAAGTTCAAATTTATAGAGAAGCCATTGCAAATAGAAGACAGAAAGGTTAAGTTTCTCAAGCACAAAAGGTTGATACTTGTCAAAGTCAAATGGGATTCGAAGAGAGGACCCGAATACACTTGGGAACTAGAATCTGAGATAAAGCGAAAATATCCTCACTTATTTCAATAAATCTCGAGGACGAGATTTTAAATAAGGTGGGGAGGATGTAAGGACCTTCAAAAATGTCCTAAATCGACCGTAAGTGAAAACCCGGACCCTTGAAAGCCAAATCCATATAAAAAATTCAAGAAACACAGATTTCTGGTCTTCAGGCGGGCCACGTAAAGGTTAAGCATGGCCTTACGCGGGTCGCGCCAAACCTAAGTTGACCAGATAAGCGTTACGGTCCACGTGGCATCCAAGTGGTAGACCTACTGATAACCCAGCAACCCTACACGTAGACTAGGTGGCCACGCGGGTCGCGTAAGGGTCAAGCTAAGGTTTACGCGGGCCGCGTGAACCCCAAATTTCACCTATAAATAGATTGGATCAGGAGCAGTTCAACGGAGTCGAAAACTTTTCATAAAAACGAATTCTCACTGCTCAATTTCAAAAATTAAGATAGCGAGGCGCTGCTACGATACAGGGTATTAACTCGATCGCTGCTACGATTCAATGTCCGATCGACTGAAACTATCCGATGGATGTTTAAGTGCTGCCCACATTAGGGCCATACTTTGTCATTAGTCGTGAATTCGACGGATGTTTAGGTATAGCACTTTGTCATTCGTTGTTTGGGTTTTAGTCTCGTGAGTTATCGTAAATGCTGTATTAGTTACTGACCTAGTTCGTGTGCATTGTTATTTAAAATAGGTTACAAGGCTAATCAGTAGGCTAAACTCTGCCCGTTTAAATCTGCAATGTGAGTCATTCTCTTTTTATCAACAGTATTTTACAATACTCCAAGCATTTTCAAAAGTTATAATTACAGGGATTAAGTCATGGTTATCTTGAATCACTGGCTAATTGGGGTAGTGTGCACATTACTAATTTCTCACGGTTAGGCTAATAAATTCTAACAGTGATAATCATCACTACTTGGGGAAAGACTCAATAGTGGTATGACCATCGTCACCAGGTGACATGGCACAAGATAAAATAAGATAGAAGCCATTGTAATCCCTCTTATGCTGTAATTGATAACTAATGTGTCATTTTACATACTTGAATGACTCGCCATTATTTCCCCGCTGATAAAATATTTTAAAATATGTTTTAGGCGACCTGCTGTAAATCAAGGAAAACGTGCTACAGAGCACTGATAAGCTTGAAGAGGTGGCTCAGTTAAAATAAATAAACATGTTTTGTAAATCAGGGAATTTCCTTATGAAATTCCTCTATTGTAAATTATAGGGCTTGTCCCAGATTATCAAATAAAATAATCGGGCATTTTCAGGTTTTAAAAGATCCTGTTAAATCTTCCACTGTCAACTCAATTAATAAATACCCCAGGTTCCTGTCCCGCGGCTCCTGACCGGGTAAAACCGGGCTTGGGTCCATGACAGTATGTTATTTAGAACTTTTGAGAACTTTTAGAACTTTTGAACTCTTGTAAGGAGACTCTGTCAAGTCTGACTCTCTACCGGTTCTTGTGTATTTTCACATCATTCTAATAGAAAGATCAGACGGATTTAATCGTTGAATACGTTGTTGTGATTCTGTGACTTAATCCATGGATTCTGCACATTGATCAAGGTTGATTTATCCACGTTCCGTACGAATAGATCCTGATCTAAAGGCCCCAACAAGTGGTATCAGAGCCACATGAGGATAAATCGAGGAATACGACAGCGAATTCACCAGAATTTCAGCTATTCTTGCCGATTACATTCGAATTTCACAGGAAATTTGACGAATTCTCTCACTTTCTACTCATTTCTTGCTGAGTTTTACACTTTTATACCTTAAAACCGAGAAAGCGTAAAATTGAACGGGAATCTACAGTTAAAATTTGACAAATTTGAAATCAATCGATTCGCAATCAATCAAAGGACAATCCTACAAAATTTCATAAGAAAATTCCTTCAAAAACTGAATCAAAATCATCAAAAACCAAAACTGTTCGTGTTTGCTGACGTCATCCACCCGCTCGGGCAGCTGTTTGAACGGATTGGCTTAGACTACGTCATAACTACTGCTTGTTGACGTCATCAGTGTCACTCGCTCGGATCACCATCCGAGTGGTGTAACATTGATTGTTCAAGTTTATTCAGCTTATGTCATCATCCCACCCGGTCGGAAAGCAATCCGATCGGATTGGATTTGATAGTTCTTGTTTTCATCCTGTCACTCGGTCGGATTACCATCCGACTGGTGAAGGTTTGAAAAGTCAAAGTTTTCAAAAATCTTTGTGTCACTCGTTCAGACAGCCACTAGACCGGATTACCACCCGAGCGAGTTGTCATCTGACCTGTGTACATCTCTTGTTACCTGTGTGTGCCACTCGACCGGATCACCATCCGAGGCAAGTGCATCAGTGTGAAGCTTTTGAAAATCTTAAAAAATTGTCTAAGTGTTTGAAAACTGTTTCAGGTACTATACAATGGGGGACGATTTTCTAAACCCATTTAGTGACGTGTTTGCTTACAACACGGGAGACGCCACGACAAGTAACACGAACAACACAACTCCAAACCCGATTCCTAAAAAAGCGATTGTTGACTCACTAAGTGTGGACACTACTTATGGAACCTACAACAAACCACCTAAGCTCATGGCCATTGAAGATTATAATAGATGGGCGAACATGTTTAAAGATTGGTTGAAGGCATTCGCCTACCAAAGCTGGAAGTGTTTAAAAAATGGGTTCAACATGGGAAGGAGTGATTATGAGAATCTGATCGATACTGAACAAGAAAGTTTTATTGCTAAACAGAAATGTATTGCATTATTACATCAATCCGTTAGGGATGATATCATTTCTTTGATCGATTACAAAGATTCAAGAGATTTGTGGGGAAAATTAGAAAAGAAGTGTGTAGGAGGAGAAGAAATAGATAAAAACAAGAAAAAATTATCGAAGAAAGAATTTGATTTGTTGGATTGTATAAAGAATGAGCCGGTCTTGAAGATGATAGAGCAATTTTGTCACTTAAAGATAGAGCTTGTGAGATATAGGATTACTTTTACCGAGGAAAAATTGGTCGAAAAGCTGTTGGAATCACTGCCCGGCGAAAAGGATTGGAAATATTATGCATTGGTATTGAGAAACCCAATGAAGTTGTCTGATATGACGGTCGATTGGTTAATCGAGAGGTTTGAAAGCCAAGAACTTGAGATTAGAAAGATGAATAAAGTCAACAGTACTCCGTATCAGCAAAATGTCGATCTGTACTATCGGGGAAGCATGATACCAAAGACTGTCTCACCAAAAACTGCATTTTCAGCAGAAAGTTCAAACATGACAAATGAAGAAAAACAAAGCAGTTCTACTCCAAGCAGTGGATATCATGGAGGATCATCTTCTTCAAGTTCAGGAAACCAGCAGCAACAGAACATCCCGAAAAATGATTTCCAATGTAACATAGCTGTGAATCTCAACAATGCGCAAAACTTTAACAAAGAAACAACTAAGCAACAGATGGTATTCCTGGCTTCAATACTGGAATCTTATGAAAGTTTAGTAGCAGGAAAAATCAGGAACACGAACCTTACCAAAGAAGATTATGATCAAATCGACCCTTAAGAAATGGAGTTGATAGACGTAAGATGGTGCATGGCAAGTGTTTTTCAAAGAGCTCAGAGATTTATGGAGATAACTGGAAGACACTCCATTGGTGGACCTTCTACAAAATTGGGCTTCGACAAGTCAAAAGTTACGTGTTTTAAGTGCAAGCAGAAGGGGCACTTTAAAAGGGAATGCAGGAATGCAGCTTCTGATGAAACGGCCAATCCATTCCATTATGATTATTATAAAAAGGCCATTTATCACAAAAAACAAAGAAGAACCACCGAGAATGAAACAGATTGAAGAAACTCCTAAAGAAAAGTCAAGAGCCTTAGCAGTTATCCATGATGATGAGGGCTTTGACTGGAGTGATTTGCTACCTGAAGATGATTATGTAGGGCATGCTTTTATGGAAAAAAATCATTCCATTCAAAGATACTCGAACTGAAGAAGAGAAATACGTGAATAGAAAGATGTTAGTACAAACAATGAAGGATAGACATTATCGAGCCTGGAAAGAGGTTAAAAGTGCAAACAAATGGGATGCTGATCGAGAATGCTATTTGGATCCTAAAGGCAATATTCTTGTTGAACCATCAACACTCATTGTTGAGACTCTCATCGAACAAATAGCACAACAGGAAGAAGAGCGACAGAGAATGTGGGGAACAGAAGCTGAGGAGGAGATGTTAAAGTCGAAGAAAGTCGATGACGGGATAATCGACACCACCAAAGAAATGACTGCAGAGAATCTGACCAAGATGGCAGATAAAGTTCTCATGGCTAAAAAATTAGAGGTAGCTTCTAAGTCTGCATCTGAGTCAAAGAGCCAGGTCAGTTATAGTGATTCAACAAATGGTTCAGGTAAGACTGATAAGGCTAAAACAGTGAGTGACTGCAAAAATTGCATGAAAGACTGCAAGGTTTGTAGCACACATGCATATCTCAACACCAAAAAGACTGAAGAACTAACTAAGAGAGTCAAAGAAGTTGAAAATCAAATCTTAAGTCGTGATAAACTGGTAAAAGCTTCAAATGATAGAATAAAGGAATTAACTGAGAAGATTAAAAAGGATAAAATTGATGTAGAATGAGTTAGAAAAGAAAATGAAAAGTTAATTCATGAAAACCGACAACTTTCTAAAAATCATAAGAAGCTGAAAAGAACGATAAAAGATTCTGATGAGCGAAACAGTAAAACATCCAAAGAAAATTTGCAACTGTAGGAGTCCTTCAGTCAAAAGAAAAGCAAATCAACCAACAGTTGGATGAGATTGCTAATCTAAAGCTTCAGTTTCAGGAAGCTAAGATTGAAAACAAAGGAAACAATCTAAAACTAAACAGTTACAACTCAGCGAGCTTTATTCTTCAACACATAGTTCCCAAACCCATTGGGAAGAACAAAGCTGGTGAAGATGTATACTCAGGTGGAACCGGGGTAGGGTATCAGCAAGTTCCACCGCCAGTGTTGAAGAATTTTTCAAAGAAAAAGTCTGGGTTGGTTAACAATGATGAAACAAATGAGATTAAACTTCCAGAAACGATCGATGTTACATTCAGTTCATCGTTTGATGAAGACAGTGGTCAGTCCGAAGTTGTTAAAAATGTGGTTGAAAACGTTTTGAAATCTGACTGTGATTCAACTAAGGACGAAGAGTGCTTTTTGGATAATTACATTCCGAAATCAAAATCCAAAAACAACTAAAGTGAAGAACCTACTCTTGTGATGTACAAGATGTTGGGTTCAGATAAGTTGTATTCGGGTCTTGAATTTCCACTTGAAAATGTGAATGTTGACAACTTGAAAAATGTGTTTAAACTGGTTGAGGTTAATGTTTTGGAAATCGAAGGTTTGAAACGTTTCAAAAGGCAATACAACTTTGAGAAAGATAAATCTTACTACAAAAAACCTGGTGAATCACCACGTTTTTCTAACAACAACCAAAACAAATGGTCAGGTGGTTATCAGGGTGGTAAGAATAATCAAAGAAGGAACTTTCAAAACAAGAAGTTTGTTGAGAAAAAGGTGTTTGTGAAAAGTTCGAGTTCCCATTCCGAGCAAGAATCTGAAATTTTTTAAAAATCAAATGAAGAATTTTTTGAGAAGAAGGCCTCACAGTCTCAGACCGAAGGCACAAGTCTGGTAGTTGACACCCGAACATGCTTCAAATGCAATCAAGTTAGACACATTGCACGAAAGTGCACCAACTTGAAGCCTAAGTCTGTGGTTGTCGAGAGTCCGAAAAAGAAAGACGATGTAAAAGGGAAGGCTCCAATGTTTGTTGAGAAAAAGATCATGAAGAAAGAAAATGTCAAAGTTAAAACTGAATTAGCAAAAGAGTCAGTAAAGAAAACTGAACCTGTAAAGAAGTTGGTAACTAAAACTGACTAATTTTACAAAAGAGTCGCTTCTTCACAACAAACTTGGAAGCCAAAATCTGATGAAAAGAAATAAAAAGTTGATAAACCAAAGGTTTCTGATTCTGAAAAATCTTCATCCTCATCCAAATCAAATGAGATGTATGTACCTTTGGATTACTACGAGAAACTTGAGAAACAAACTTCTACCTCTCCAGGGAAGAAATTTGTTCCAAAGAAAGACCAGTCATCTGATCAACCCCAAAAAGATGAATTTTTCTTATACAAAGAAATTGAGGTTGGGTCTGCAGAAAGTTTGAAAATGAATGGCAAGAATTTCCCACAATTGTACACCAAAACCACAATCCTAAACGTCAAGCTACCTGAGTCGAAAGAGGCTTGGGTTGCTTCAAAATCTCACTAAGTGTTTGTGATATGTGTAGGAGCTTCCGAGATCCATCTCACGTTGGATAATGGATAGTGGAGCTTCGAGGCACATGACGGGGAGAAAAACCCAGTTGTATGAAGTTAGAGGGTTTAACGGAGGTTATGTTGGTTTTGCCGGTAATCAGGGAGGTCGTATCATTGGTGAGGGAACTTTATCGAATGGAATTGTCACATTTGAAAGAGTCAACCACATCGCCGAGCTAGAGAACAATCTTCTGAGCATTTCTCAGATCACTCGACACACTTCACGGATAAAGAAGGTCTGATCTTGAAGCCGGGGTTTGTGATCCCCGAGGAGTGGATCATCATGAGAGAGCTGCGATTTAATTATCTGTACGTGTTGGACATGAGCATAGCCACGACTACCACGGGTCAAACTCACTGCTTCATGTCAAGAGCCACTAAAAAAGAGTCGCAGTTGTGGCACAGAAAAATGGGTCACATTCACCTAAGAAAGATGAATCATTTGGTACACAACAATTTGGTAAATGGTGTTCACTTAAAGAGTTTTCATCTTGAGGGGGAGTGTATTAGTTGCGTCAAAGGTAAACAACGAAAGAAATCCCATCCTGGCAAGAAAATGAACTCAGTCACTAGACCGCTGGAAAGATTACACATGGATCTCTTTGGTCCCGTAAATGTCAAAAGCATAACGGGAGATATATATTGTTTAGTGGTTACTGACGACTATTCAAGGTTTTCGTGGGTGACGTTCTTGAAGCCGAAAGATGAAACATTCAAGAGTTTGCTGAGACTATTCAGAAAGATTGAGAATTTGTACCGAACTCGTATTTGAAGAATCAGAAGCGACAACGGTACTGAATTTAAGAATAACAAAATGGAAGAATTTTGTGATCGAAGAGGTATACTACAAGAATTCAGTGCGCCATATACTCCACAACATAATGGAGTGGCAGAAAGAAAGAATAGAACGCTGATTGAAACGGCGAGGACGATGCTTGCTGATTCCATGTTACCGATAAATTTCTGGGCAGAAGCCGTTGCAGCCGCTTGCTATACTCTCAATAGGGTTCTTACTGTGAAAAATTATAACAAGACTTGTTTCGAATTAATCAACAAAAGAAAGCCTAATCTCAAGTAGTTGGAACCGTTCGGGTCTCCCTGCACAGTTCTAGATCCTGATGGGAAATTTGGTCCAAAGAGCTTTGAAGGAATCTTCGTGGGTTATGCTAGTCCATTAAGAAGAGTCTTTTTTCTAAGCATGAAGAGGATCATTGAAGCACAACACGTTGAATGTCAAGGTTATACAATGACACCACAAAAACCCGCAGACTCATGGCGATTCAATTATGACAATCTATGGGATTACTTCGAGTTAGAGGAAGAGCCAGAGTTCTTTGATGAGTTGGATATTCTAAGAGAATATGAAGCAGCACAAGAAAAATTCCCAGCAGAATCTTCTAGACATCAACGACAAACTTCCAACGATGATGAAGCTGGTCCAAGTAACTCTGTAGAGAATGATGATGTCCAGCAAACTCCGACATCTTCATAACGTGAACATGCTCCTCACAATCAGACGGCTGTTAATGATGATAATCAAGATTCTGATGAAAGACCAACATTTGATCGTGGTGATTCAGAGTCTGAGGGGGAGCAAATCCAATCTTCAAGTCAGACTGTTCCAATCAACGAAGAAGTCGCAAATCAGAATGTTACAAATTTGGAAGGTGTTGTAGACGTTCCAGGCGAGGTGATGCCAATGACTCTTTCATACCATCCAGAAGAGTTGATCATAGGAGAGCTGCAATCAGGCGTCCACACAAGACGACAGATTGACCAGGGCCTTACTTGCTTTTAAACAAAAGTTGCTCCTTTACAAACAAAGTTTTCACTTAGTTATTTCATTTCGCAGATTGAGCCGCGAACGTACAAGGAAGCACTAACTGAAGATTCCTGGGTCAACGCGATGCAGGAGGAGCTGAGTCAGTTTGAGAAGTTGGGTGTATGGAAACTGGTGGACTTGCCTGATGGCCATAGGAAGATAAACACCAAGTGGGTGTTTAAGTGCAAAAGAGATGATCGAGGGGTTATTGTTCGCAACAAAGCTCGACTTGTAGTCAAGGGTTTCAGTCAGCAGGAGGGGATAGATTTCACTGAAGTATATGCTCCAGTTGCTCAACTTGAAGCAATCAGAATCTTCCTAGCATTTGCATCTTGGAAATGATTTAAAGTGTTTCAGCTAGATGCGAAGTCGGCATTTCTCTATGACAAGGTGAAGGAGGAGGTATATGTCGGACAGCAACCGGGCTTTACCGACCCAATTCACAAAGATAAAGTTTATCTCTTGGATAAAGCGTTGTACGGCTTACATCAGGCCCCGAGAGCCTGGTACGAGACACTTTCTCAACATCTGCTAGACAACAACTTCGTCCAAGGCAAGGTAGACGCAACCCTCTTCACAAAAGAAGTTGACGGCCATCTTCTGATAGTCCAGATTTACGTGGATGATATAATTTTTGGGTTGACAAATGAAGAACTCTGCAAATATTTTGAAAAGGTTATGAAATAGAAGTTTGAAATGTTATCAATGGGTGAGATGAAGTTCTTCTTAGGGCTTCAAGTTCATCAAATGCCCGAGGGAACGTTCATACATCAAACGAAGTATGTTCAGGATGTCTTAGAGAAATTTGGGATGTCCGGGACTGCTCCAACTTCCACCCCGTTATCGAGGAACCATGGAATAAACCCTGATCTCACCGGAGAGAAGGTGGATGAAATGTTGTACCACTCTATGATCGGATCGCTGATGTATTTGACGGCATCAAGGCCTGATATTATGTATCCAACCTGCCTCGCAGCTCGATTTCAATCAAGTCCCAGAGCTTCGCATACGATAATCGTCAAGAGGATATTACGCTACCTGAAAGGAACTCCAATCTTGGGGTTGTGGTACCCAAAAGAAGGCGACTTAACGCTTGAGGGATATTCTGATTCTGATTTCGGATGCTGTAAAGTCAATGCTAAGTCAACAACTGCGGGATGCCAGTTTTTCGGACCCCGATTGCTCACCTGGCAATGTAAGAAACAAACCTCTATTGCTTTGTCTACTTATGAAGCTGAGTATGTATCTGCTAGCAGCTGCTGCTCCTAGATCTTGTGGATCCAGCAACAGATGCGCGACTACGGTTTGCAATTTCTTAACTCCCCTATCTTCGTTGATAATGAGTCAGCTATTAACATAACAAAAAATCATGTTCATCACGCTAAAACCAAACATAATGAAATTCGTCATCACTTCATCTGAGACTGTTTCGAGAAGAAGTTGATACGAATAGAAAAAATCCACACCGATGAACAAAAAGCTGACTTACATACCAAAGCGTTCGACAGAACACGTTTTCAAAATCTTTTAAAACTTAATGGTATGAAGTTATTATCGGTTGCGGAGGGGATTCTTGGCATAGATGAAGGTACCACTGTAGATGATGTTGAAAAGCAATCTGCAATGGTTTGTCGATTTTTTACTTGTTCTGGTATTTAGGGGGAGATAGGTAATGTTTTCAGAAAATACAAAGACAATAAAAAATGCAAAAACCCAAAAATATGAGATATTTCAAAATCCAAAAACAATAGAAAAACCAAAAAAAGAGTTTGTGTAAAAAGGGGAAATGATAGTACATCAGCTAGACAGTTGCAGTACGCTAAAGAAATGTGAGGTTTTAAAAGTCTTAAGCAGTCTTGCTGATGATATGCTGGTAGGTTTTTGCACACTTAGTAGATTTTTCGGGATATAAACCTAAATCACAACTTGCTTTTACATGGGGAACATCTCTCGGATATATAGGTAACCCTGAAATCTTGTTTGAAGGGCTTTCTATTTCTGACATACTAGGTCTTTGTATGTGATGATATCTGGGGTATTATACCAGGACTTCTGATTTTGTGGGAGCAATAGCCTAGTCCTCGTATAATACTCTGCACTGCGTTATTCGTAAAGCCTCCCCTCAGCATAAAAAATGATGAAACATTGAAAAACGCTAGTCATGTGCTGTTGAAGAAAAGATCCCCAAACGGGACACACCTAAAGTCGAGCCATCATCTCTTTGTCTGAACGAAAGTTCTAACCTGAGCTCTCATGGTCTCGCATTACCCATTTACAGATATTATTAGTGTACATTCACCTGTAAGACTGAATATAGGAGTCTGGATACGGGAGTATATTCTGAGGTGGGACACGCGTATAAGTTAAGAACTTAAAACACTAAATTCGTATCCTGATTAATTGAAATTTGTGTGAAAATTTAAGTGGATCAGTATATCGACAATCTAAGCGAATTGTTTAATTCTTAGTATGTAATCAAGCTTGCTGATATGATCCCTTAACACGCTCACCAAAAATATGTTTGTAAATAGTTTACGTTTATTGCATTTTAGTTTAGCATTTAAAACCCAAAAAGATTTTATAGTTTTCTAGTCTTAAACTTTCTTAAAATCTCAAAAAGATTTTACATTTCTGCTTTGTTTTATCGAAAAACCAAAGTGGAAAGCTGATCTTCAGTCTCACAGTTTTGAAGCAGATGCAGGAAGTTTCTGAGCTAGACAGATAGGTTGGGAGCTTATCATATTAAACTTGATAAAATGCAAAGTCAATGCAAGTTCATTAAGTTGAAACTTGTAATTTTCAGAAAAATGCTTGAAAAAGATTGAACAAAATGTCAGTATGCTTTGTTTTGGGTCAACCAAGGTCATTAACTTGGACTTGGTCAGCAAAATTAAGTGCCTAGGGTCATTAACTTGGACCTACATACTAAAGTGGATTATTAAAAACTGATAAAATCTGAGAAAAATATCAAAAAGTCAAAAGTTCAAAGCTTTAAAAGTCAAAGAGGTGTGTTTGACTCGGGCGGCAATCCGACCGAGTGGCAATCCGGTCGGACAGCCATCCGACTCAAGGATACAATATAAATAGGAGGTCAATCATTCAGTCAAACTTTTCACTCGACTGACCGGCCATCCTACTCTCTCACACACACTCTCACTTTTGATCTGATTTCTTCATCTTTTCTTTGCACAAGACATTAGATTGTTGGTTTGCACAATCTTCTCAATGGCAAAGGTAAGATTTCTTGTTTAAATCTGTTAAAATTGATGTTTTTAATGTCTGTTCATGATGACGAAACTGTTCGGAGTGTAGATCTTAGATCTAGGCAGATTTAGGTTGTTTTGATGAAATCTGAGCATAAGGTTTTGATCACGAGTGTTAGATATACAAGTTTACCGATTCAATTTGTGCCATAACATGTTTAAATCTTTAGATTTGTTAATTAGACGTGTCAGCTTTCGGAGGTATTTTTGTCAAATTAGTCACTGTTTAGGCCGAGTTAGAACATGATGAACATAGGGGTTTGATCGCGATTAGATTCTCTACGTAGATCTATGTTCAATTTGAGGTTTAGACTTAGAAAATTTTGATGTTCATAATGTGTTCATGTTGTTCTTCACTATTCTTGGGTAGAGTGGCAACTCGGTCGAGTGGCAATCCGACCGAGTGACCATCCGACTCATTGAATGATTAATTGTTAATATTTTCTAAGTATCTGATGCATTGAAATCTGTGCTGAGTGTTTTGACATTGTTACCTTGGAAACTGTGCTTTTAACTGTCAAAAGTGTTTTGAATAGTTTGGCAATCAGGTCGGATGGCAATCCGACCGGGCGGCAATCCGATTCATAGCACTTCATAGTGTTTGTCTAGGTATTTGTGTTTTCACTAAGTAACTTGGAATGTTTGGCAACCCGGTCGGGTGGCAATCCGACCTAGTGGCAACTAGTTCCAAACACACTCATTCACTGTTCATATCTTGTCATGGATAGAGTGGCAATCCGGTCGAGTGGCAATCCAACCGGACATCCATCCTATCCACATTAATATGTCTTGAAAATTGTGCAGTCACATCATAACTCGAGTGGCAATCTGACCGAGTGGCAATCCGGTCGGACAGGCATCTGATTCTCTTCACTAAAAGACAAAACTTTTCCAACTGTTTAAATTTGCCAAGAATCGAGTGGCAACTCAACCGGATGGTCATCTGATTCATGTCACTTTGTCTTCAAAGTTTTCAACATGTCAGGGAACGAGTGACAACTCGGTCGGGTGGTCATCCGATCCAGGTCATTCATTCTCAATGTTGACTAAGCCAAAGTTTTTCTTTCTTGTCACATGACTCGAGTGGCAACTCAATCGGATGGTCATCCAATTCACATGCTGCTGACTTGAGTTAACTTCTTATTACACAAGATGGCAATCCGACCGAGTGGCAATCCGGTCGGACAACCATCCGATTCACAGTACTGCACATAGAGAGGGTTCCAGTGTTAGAAAAATTTTGAGTTTTTCAAAATTTTCATTTATTGTTATATTTGTCTCAAATACTGTGCAATTGTTAATAATAAATATTTTTGCAGGACTGGGAGAAAACGCATAACATCTATTGTCTGTTAAAAACGCAGTATACAGACAAAACTATATTCAAAGATGTAGCAAATTTTTTGAGGGGAAGCAGGATTGCTAAGGCCCTAACTGACAAGACTGTAGTCTTTGAGTCTCATGTTAGAAGATTTTGGAGCTCTGCAAGATATGAAGAGAAAGATAAGATGATCTATTATGCTGTAAGAAAGAGAAATGAGAATGGACAGAATGTTGATTTGGAGATTAAGTTCAGCGTTGGTGATTTGAGAAGAGTGTTAGATCTAGGTGATTCTGATGATGATCCCACCATTATTTCAGAACGTCTTTGTAAAGGATTATGGTGCAGGATGGGATTCACAGGACATGTAAACGGGAAAATGGGAAAAACTATGTTCTGTCACTCTTACAAGTTCTTGATACACTGTGTAGTACATGTTCTATCTCACAGGAAGGGTGCGTATGATGAAATATCTGACTATATCATGAACATAATCACATGCCTGGTGCTGAACAGGCCATATAATGTTTCACAAGTAATATTTGACTACATGGCTGAGAATACAAGAGCTGGAAGTAAGAAGTACATCATGTATCCAAGGTTTATACAAATGATGATTGATGATCAGTTCAAGGACCTTGAGAAGGATAATAATGATGTTTTAGGTCTGAGGAACATGTTGGCAGAAACAATTAGCAGACTGACCAAGGGTCCTGAACCAAAAGTGAAAAGAATGATATGCAGGATTAACAATCCAGCATATGTTGCTCCGGAAAATGTGCGTGGAGGCATAAAGACAGTAATTCGGATAATGAAGATGAGTGTTTTGGTTTAAAAGAAAACACGTTGGTGGTTTGTGAAAGATGGAAATAGGAAAAGAACTCCGAAGACATCCCCAGTAGTTTCTATTCCTAAGGAGCCTGTACCGAAGATAGTTGTTAAAGGTATAGTGAAAGGGGGAGTCATAAGATAGTTAGAATTTCAAATTGTCATATGTTTCTAATGAATTTATCAATGCTTGTTTTGCAGGGTAGTCAAAAGAACCACAACAAAGATTGGTGGATGAGCCAGTAGTAGATCCATCAAGCATTCCAAAAGAAGATGTTGATCTGGCAAAGATGACATTTGAACAATATCTACAGCACACTACAGCTGCATCTACAAAAGCTCAAAGTTAAAGTGCTCAAGAAAAGCAACCTGAAAGTGTCAAAGACAAGGAGCCTTAAGGTGTTGCACGTGATGACTCAAGTGAAGATGCTGATGATGAGTCAACTAAGACTGAGTCAGAGCTTGATCATTTAACACTTGGTCATGGAAGGCTCAACTGAAAAAGAAGCTAACAAAGAAGCAGAAAGGATCTGACGAAGAAGATTCCACCTATGTGCCACCTGAAAAGACAAAGAAGCTAAGGGTAAAGCGAAAGGCAGTCCAAACTGGAGTGATTCCTAGGAATGTACGCACAAAGAAAGCTGGTGCTACATTGGCTAAGGATCAAGGAGGAAAGAGTGAAAAGCATGTTGCTACTTCGAAGGTTCATGAATCAGAAAAGATACAAAGTGTTGAAGTTCCAAAAGAACCAGAAGTTCAAAGTGTTGAGGTGCCTGAGGTTGAGGTTCAGAAAAGGCAAACAGGTGATGGTGATGATTATGTTGAAATCACGGGGTTTAGAGCAGCTACACCACCTCCACCACCACCACAAGATCAACCTAATCCAAATATTCCTGAATCCTCACAACCACAGAATACAAATTTTGTTGATCTATTTGGAGAGCTTCCTCATGCAACTGGGGTATACAGAGATGATATTCCAGATGAAGATTATGATATGTTCAACAATGAAGCTGTGAAAGAATTAAAGAAGAAAGTTGATGATCTTGAAAAAGAAAAGGCAAAAGCTGAAGCTGAACGCGATGTGTTGAAGAAGCAGGTTGAGGATTTGATGAAAGTGAATGAAGAAATCAAGACTGTCATGATAAAGCAAGAAAAGAAGTTAAAGAAAATGAAAGACGATGTTAATGAAAACTCACAACTGTTTGAGATTCTTTCAGGAGTAAATGTTGAAATGCGTGAGAAGATGAAGAATCTACAAGAAATAAATTAAACTCTAAATCAGCTCTTAAGCGAAACCAATAAAGCATCAACAAATGAAATGAAAGCGATGAAGCTAGAGAAGGAGGCGATGAAGGCTGAAAAAGTGGTGAAGGATGAACAGCTAAATATGTTATACACCGTGTTGGAAAGTCATATGAACATTGATGTTCATACTGCCTTCAACAACCTTGAAGTCAAGAGAGCTGAAGAACGTAGAATTGAAAGAGAAAGAAAGTTGGCACAAGAAGCAACTCAGAGAAGAAAAGGGTTGGTAGTTGATACAAAAGAAATTCTTGGGTCTTCAAGTCAAACAGAAGCAGGAGGTTCTTCAAACCAAGTTGATGTAGAGATGGTTGATGCTGAAGCAAATCCTATGGGATTCGTGCTTGTTGGTGAGTCTTCTACTCTATCTTTTGATCTTAATGATATTGTTCGCCGAGTTCATGTTATCCAAAAGAAAAAAAAGGCGAAAGAAGTGTTGTTGTTGAAATGGAAAGAAGTAGAAGAGGTTGAAGTAGAAGGAGAAGAAGAAGAAAGTGAAACCTTGGATGATATTCTTGACGCAGTAGAGAATTATGATCCATCTTGGGATCAGTTCATAGATGATGATGAAGACAAAGACCAAGGTTCTACTGGCTTACTCACTGTGAATCCTAATGTTCAAGAAAAGATTGATGAATTAATGAACGACGAGATCAATGAGCAGAATGATGATCAACAACATGAGTTTTCTTCATCTGGGAAACAAAAGGCTGACCAGGTATACCTCACACAACCAACTGTGATTTATTTATATGCTCAGTATGAGGGGGAGCTTGAGGTACCTAGGTCTAGGGCAGAAATTCCTGCATCTCCAGAGAAAGAATATGAGTTCGTATATGCCCAAGAAGCTGATGAATACAACGATGTGATTGTGGAAGATGCGTTTGATTCATCTGATGAGGAAACATATTTTCACTACTCTGGTGTTGATGAGACGTTTCCTTCATTGGCCGAAATGTTCAAAGACCAAAACGAAGATGAAATCAGAAGAAAGATTGTTGAGAAGATAACAACTGAAGGTGTGCCAAAGACCATTCCAAGAGAGAATCTTGCTGAAGAAAGAAAGAAATGGTTCAAAGTTATGCCAAAGGAGAGAAAATACATAAGGCCACTTCAGTTTTTCACACATGACAAAGATATCTCATGGGGAGACATTCTTTCGTGGGCTTATCTTGAAGATTTGCAAGTTTATGCCACTAGACGGGAACAGGGTGTAGAGTATTTTGAATTTCTGTCAGACATAAAGACCCTCCCGTGGTGGGATGTTGATGAGTTGGTGCAAATTAAAAACATCAAACAATATTACTATGGGTTGGAGGTGAAGCAGCATGATCAACATCTGTGGGATTACGTGAAGCAGCAGGCTAAAGCTAGGTATCCTGATTGGAAGCCTCGGTATCGTAAAGAGATTGTTACAATTTTGGAGAATGGTGAAAAAGATGTTACTCTGGATGTGAAGCCGCCAAGGTTTTTGAAGAGCATGCCACTTCGAGCCATGGAACAAGATTTTTATGAGGACTTCGAAGGTTGCTTACTCTGGAGCAGAAACGGTGATATCTTTGTTTGACAAGTCAAAGGGTGAATCGAGAAGGATTTGCGTACTAGACCCGATGTGGCTAGTCAATTGTTCGAAGAAAGACATTGATTGCTTGTTCCAGAACAAAATAGTATACGAGAAATGTGACAAAGTGCAAGCAATGCAATACCAAAAGATTGTAGATGTGTGCTTTGCTCAAGACATCAACTCCGGCAGGTATTGGAAGTCTAAATGGAGAGACTTGGAGATTGATGAGTTTCTGAAGAAGTACAAGCGAGAACAAAGATTCAAGGCTATATCTGAGAAAGCAGCAAAGCTTGGGAAGTTCAAGTGGATGAGACCGCCGCCAACGAATCAAACGCCAATCGAGAAAGAAGAGAACAAGATTCCCAAGTGGGATAGAAAGCGTGATGGTGATCTAGTATACAGGAAATGGTGGATTGAGGAAGGAAGGCTTCTGAGATGCAAAATGTTAGAAGAAAAAGCCGAATAGAGGAGACAGAGAGCCAAGGAACGAAGACGTAAGAGAATGGAATGAGGACTATGCTGGAAGGAACTACAGCTACATCTAAGGGGGAGTCTGTTAGTTCATATGTCTGTAGCTTCCGTTAGCATTGAGTCTTATTTGTACTGTATATGTCTTTTGTGTACTTGTATGTTAAGGTATGTATGTGTGTAAAACGACAGACAAGGGAATGGCATTGAACTGTAAAGGTGATGTCCGATGGTTGACAAGTGTCATCCGACCTGATGACCACCCGACCGGACTGCCACCCGCTCGGACAGTACCTATCACCTCCCTGTGCCTATAAATACCCAGCTTGGGTATGTCATTTAGAACTTTTGAGAACTTTTAGAACTTTTGAAATCTTGTAAGGAGACTCTGTCAAGTCTAACTCTCTACCAGTTCTTGTGTACTTTCACATCATTCTAATAGAAAGATCAGACGGATTTAATCGTTGAATACGTTGCTGTGATTCTGTGACTTGATCCATGGATTCCGCACATTGATCGAGGTCGATTCATACACGTTCCGTACGAACATATCCTGATCCAAAGGCCCCAACACACGACCCGTGCCACCTTCTCGGCAGAAAATTTTTGGACATCAGACAGTCGAGCACGGGGGCGTGCCTGGTGGACACGACCCCTTGTTGCAGACACTGATTTGCAGTTTTTGAGAAGGGAATGTTGGTGCACTGAATGTTTGTTAACTACGTCTTAGTTGAGTCTTAGATCTAGATAGGATGTAATTAGGGATTATACATGAAAAAGTATGGTAGTTCGCTTGAAAGGAACAAACTGAAGTTCAAGCGAATACAACAACTTCAAGTTCGCTTGAAACAGGTTCTTGCAAGTTCGCTTGAAACCGGATCAGGTGTGTTCGCTTGAAGCTACATGTGCACATTCAAGCGATCAAGCCACACCTATATATAGTTGTTGAGTGTATCATTTGAAATGGACAATGATCATTGCTTGTGAGACGAGGTTCTGCCAAAATCTTGTTAGAAACACTTGTAAAGTCTCGCAATCAGTAAAAGAAAGGAAGTTAAAAGGATACAAGCTGTTTTTGACTTAGTTTACTTTGATTCCGCCTCTGTAAACTGAGATGAACTACTTTTACTGACGTTTAGGGTCACGTAAACGGTCCTACAAGTGGTATCAGAGCTCAGGACAAGGAGTTCATACTATAGCACCTTGATTCTACCGGATTTTCTTATTTCTACTTACTTCTTCTCATTCTTTTTCTGATTCGGACATATTTCACGGTTGAAATGGCCTGGAATTAACACATATCAAGAGAAATACATAGTTAACTAATCCTTGAAAGTTTCAAACTAAAATACGGCTTAAAACTGATCAAAAAACGTTTGACCGCTTGAAATTGTTCGTAAAAAGATGACGTCATAGGACTGTTCGCTTGAAATATCTTGTTTAGTTCGCTTGAAAAGTGCATTTCAATAGTGTTCGCTTGAAAATAATCAGCAAGTTCGCTTGAAGTGGGGTCTGCTTGAACAACTCGCTTGAAATACTTGTGTATTTTCAAGCGAACTAAGATAATCTTTGTTCGCTTGAAAGTATTCAGTGTGTTCGCTTGAATTAAGTTCGCTTGAACTTAGTTCGCTTGAACTTGCATTTTTTGAGTTCGCTTGAACTTGTATCACCTGAGTTCGCTTGAAAGTTACTGATTTTACTTGAAGCTATTTCGCTTCAAGTGATCTCGTTTGAACTTATTGTTTTTCAAAATTTCGAAAATTTTCTAAGTGTTTTGCTAATTGTTTTTCAGGTACGTACAAGATGGATGATTTCAATCCATTTTATGATGTCTTTGCGTTTGCTGGAGACGGTGGAAATGATACATCTTCGAGTAACACCAATGAGAACATGCCAAATACAAAGAAAAAGTTATCGGATGCATTGGAGGTTGAAAGTGCTTTCGGAACATACAACAAACCCCCGAAGTTGATGTCTATCGAAGAATACAGTCGGTGGGCCAAGAAGTTTGAAGATTGGTTAATGGCCTTTGCTTTTCCTAGCTGGAAGAGTCTAAAAAATGGATACCATAATGTAAACAAAAAAGGCGAAACCTTAACAACAAATGAGGAGATAGATTTGTTTGTTGCTGAGCAAAAATGTATTGCGCTGCTGTTTCAGTCCGTCAGAGAAGATATAATGTCTTTGATCGAATAGTCTAGTGCTACAGACCTCTGGAACAAATTGAAAAACAAATGTATAGGAAGCACATAAATTGTGAAAAACAAAAAGAAACTACTTAGAAAAGAGTTTGGTTTGTTTGGGTGTTTAAAATGAATCAGTTTGTAAAATGATTGAGAGGTTTGGGCATCTGAAGCTGGAATTGGCGAGACATGAAATTTTCTATTCTCGAGAAGAGCTAGTCAACAAATTGTTTGATGCATTACCAGATGAGATGGATTGGCAATATTATGCGTTGATGCTAAAGAATACTATCAAGCCACCAGAAGAGTTGACAGTAGACTTGCTGATTGAGAGACTAGAGAGTCATGAGTTGGAATTGAAGAAGACGCACAAAGTCAATCACTCATCATACCAGCAGAACTTGGATTTGTATTATCCAAAGAGCATGATGCCAAAGAGTACATCTCCCAAGACTGTGTTTTCTGCTGAGAATGTTTCCACAACGAGCAAAGAAAGTCAAAGCAGTGGATATCACAGTGGGTCTTCATCAAATTCAAACCAGTCTGATGCAAAGAACTTATTTCAATGCAACATTGCTGTAGACTTAAAGAACGCTCAGAACTTCAGCGAGGAGTCTGCCAAACAACAGATGGTTTTCCTAGCATCTGTGCTAGAATCTTATGAAAGTCTTGTAGCAGGGAAGATAGGCAACACCAACCTGACAAAAGAAGATTATGATCAGATAGATCCTGAGGAGATGGAACTAATAGACATAAGGTGGTGTATGGCCAGTGCAGTTCGTCGTGCACAGCGTTTCATGGAGATAACTGGAAGGAAGTCAATTGGTGGACCATCTACCAAGTTGGGATTTGACAAGTCTAAGGTGACGTGCTTCAAGTGCAAACAGAAAGGTCACTATAAGCGTGAATGCAGAAACGTGTATGCTGATGAATCTGAAAACCCATTTAGAGAAGACTACTACAAGAAAGCAATATATCATCAGAACAAATCAGAGCCGCCAAGAATGAAACAGATTGAAGATAACAAAGAAAAATCTAGAGCTCTTGCGGTGATTCACGACGATGAAGGTTATGACTGGAGTGAGGTGTTACCTGAGGAGGATGCGGTTGGATATGCATTTATGGCAAAAACTAAACCTGTTCCTTGGAAAGATGACAGTACTGAAGAACAGAAGTATAAACACAGAAAGATGTTAGCTCAGAACAAAATGATCAGAATATCTGGTATCTTTTCTGAGGCAAAAAGAGCAAATAGATGGGATCCAGACAGAGAATGTTATCTTGACCCTTATGGAAACATTGCTATTGATCATAACACTCTTGATATGGAAACCATAATCCAAGACTATAAAGTTGAAAATGATTATTGGCAGAAGAAATGGTGGGGAAACGGAGAAGATGAAGAGAAAGAGAAGAAGGAGAAAGAAGAGAAAGAAAAGTCAAAGAAGATTGACACCGGGATCATTGACACTACACAGGAGTTGAATACTGAAAACATGGGAAAGATGGCTGACAAGGTGCTGGCTGCTAATGCACTTGAGGTAGATTCTAAATCCATTTCTGAGTCTAAAAGCTAAGTCAGTTCAAACGCGTCAATGACTGAGTCAGGTAAGAAGGTCATTGGTGATGTTGACTGCAAAAATTGCATCAAAGAATGCATGGTTTGTAGTACAAACACTTATCTCAAAGGTAAGAAGATTGAGGATCTGACTGCTAAAGTCAGAAGTGTTGAGGATCAAATTCTTGATCGTGACAAAATGATGAAAGCTTCAACTGAACGGTTAAAAGAATTAACTAACAAAATGGAAACTGATAAAAGTGATCAGGAAAAGGTTAGGAAAGAAAATGAAATGTTAGTTCTTGAAAATCGTCAGATCACTGAAAAATTTGAGAAGCTCAAAAGCACGATTAAAGATAATGATGATAGAAACGGTAAAACTTACAAAGAAAATTGCCAATTGCATTGTGTTTTGGGAATCAAAGATGAATTAATCAACAAACAATTGGATGAGATTGCTAAACTGAAACTTCAGTTTGAAGAAGCCAAGATTGAGAATGAGCGTATCAATTTGAAATTGAACAGTTACAGCTCTGCAAGCTTTGTTTTGCAACACATTATTCCCAAACCCATTGGGAAAGACAAAGCAGGCGAAGATGTATATTGTGATGGAACTGGGGTTGGGTTTCATCAAGTTACACCACCAGTTCTTGAAAATTATTCGAAAAGCAATCTGGGTTGGTTAATCTTGAGGAAGAAAATGAAGTGAAACTTCCTGATTCAATTGATGTTACATTTTCTTCTTCATTATCTGATGATTGTGTTCAGACAGAGATTGTTAAAAGCACAGTTGAAAGTGTTTTGAATGATGATTCAGTTGGAGATGATGAATGTTTCTTGAACAAATACATTCCGAAACAAAAGTCCAAAAACAACTTAGGTGATGAACCGGGTCTTGTGATGTACAAGATGGCTGGATCTGATAAGTTGTATTCAGATTCTGAGTTTTCTCTGGAGAATGTAAATGTTTCAAAATTGACAAATGTGTTCAAAATGGTTGAAATTGATTCATCTGAAGTAAAGAGTTTAAAACAAACAAAAAGGCAAATGAATTTTGAGAAAGATAAAGCTTACTACAAAAAGCCTGTTGTTCCACCACGTTTTTATAACAACAATCGAAACAATTGGTCGGGTGGATATCAGGGTGGTAAGAGTTATCAGAAAAGGAGTTTCCAAAACAAAAGGTTTGCTGAAAAGAAGGTGTTTGTGAACGGTTCAAGTTCACTTTCTGATGAGGAAAACGAAATCTTTTCGAAATCAAATGAAGAGTTTTTTGAGAAGAGGGTTTCACAACCTTAGTCTGATGGCACAAGTCGGGTAGTTGATATTCGTACGTGTTTTAGATGCAACAAAGTTGGTCACATTGCAAGAAATTGCACCAACTCCAAGCCTAAGACTGAAGTTGTTGAGAATCAACAGAAGAAGGTTGATGCAAAAGGAAAAGCTCCAATGGTTGTTGAGAAAATTTTGAAAAATGAAAAATCAAAAGTCAAAATTGAACCTGTTAAGAACATGGTAACTAAAAATGAAAAATTTTACAAACGGGTTGCATCATCACAACAAACATGGAAGCCAAAAGTTGTTGATAAACCAAAGGTTTCAGAGTCGGAAAAACAATCGTCTTCTACCACATCGGTAAAGATGGATGTTCCTTTGGATTATTATGAAAAGTTGGAGAAACAATCTTTTACTCCACCTAAGAAGAAGAATGTTCAAAAGAAAAATCAACCAACCGGTTAACTTAAGATAGATGGGTTTTTCTTATACAAAATGGTTGAGGTTGGATCTGAGGAAAGTTTAAAAATGAATAATAAAAATTTTCCGCCACTTTACACTGCTAAAACTCACATTAAAGTCAAGTTACTCGAGTCAAAAGAGGCTTGGGTGGCATCAAAATCTCACTAAAGAGTTTGGACTTGCCGGAGCTTCCTAGTTGGTAATTGTGAAGCATGAATCGGCATCTTTATTGAATTGTTTGTTATATGTGCAAGAACTTCCGAGAGCCATTTCAAGATGGATTCTGGATAGCGGAGCGTCTCGACATATGACAGGGAAGACTGCATTGTTGTATGATGTTAGAAATTTCAATGGAGGTTATGTGGGATTCGCAGGGAATCAAGGTGGTAGAATTGTTGGTGAAGGAACGTTATCCAATGGGATCGTTACGTTTGAGATAGTTAATTACATTGCTGAGCTGGAGAATAATTTGCTGAGCATTTCGCAGATTTGTGAAAGGATGTATACCACTCACTTCACTGATAAAGAATGTTTGATCTTGAAGCCAGGATTTGTTATCCCTGAAGAATGGATTATCATGAGGGCACCAAGAGTCAATGATCTGTACGTGTTGGACATGAGTGTAGCTACTACAACCACGGGTCAGGCTCATTGTTTTGTGTCGAGAGCAACAGAGAAAGAATCGAAGTTGTGGCACCAGAAGATGGGGCATATACATCTTAGAAAAATGAATCACTTGGTGCACAATGATTTGGTTCTTGGAGTTAATATCAAAGGTTTTCATCTGGAAGGGGAGTGCATTAGTTGCGTCAAAGGCAAGCAGAAGAAAAAGTCACACCCTAAAAAGCAAGTCAATTCAGTTTCCAGACCGTTAGAGAGACTACATATGGATCTGTTTGGTCCAGTAAACGTCAAAAGTATTACAGGGGATCTCTACTGTCTCGTGGTTACTAATGATTATTCTAGATTTTCGTGGGTATCATTCTTGAAGTCGAAAGATGAAACGTTTGATAGTTTAATGGCGTTGTTCAGAAAGGTTGAAAATCTGTACCAAAGGCGTATCAGAAGAATTAGAAGTGATAATGGTACTAAATTCAAGAACAACAAGATGGAAGAATATTGTGATGAAAGAGGTATATTGCATGAGTTTAGTGCTTCGTACACTCCGCAGCAGAATGGAGTAGCAGAACGCAAAAACAGGACGCTAATCGAAACGGCTAGAACAATGCTTGCTGATTCAAAGCTACCGATAAATTTTTGGGCAGAAGCAGTTTCCGCCGCATGCTATACACTCAACCGGGTTCTCACTGTAAAGAAATTCAACAAGACATGCTTTGAGTTGATCAATAACCGTAAACCGAATCTGAAGTTTTTAGAACCGTTTGGGTCTCCTTGTACAGTTCTAGAACCTTTTGGTAAATTTGGTCCAAAGAGTATCGAAGGAATATTTGTGGGTTACTCAAGTCCACAAAGACGTGTCTTTGTTCCAAGCATCAAGCAGATCATCGAAGCACATCATGTTGAGTGTCAGGGGTATACTATGCCGCCTCAAAATCTCGGTGACTCATGGCGTTTTAATTACGATAAATTGTGGGATTCGTTTAACATGGAAGAAGAAAAGGAAGAAGAAGAGGATTCAAGAAGACCTCGACAAACTTTAAATGATGATGAAGCAAGTCCAAGCAATGCTGGTGAACATGATGATGTCCAACAAAATGAAGTTGCTCAAGATAATCAGTCGGCACATAATGATAATCAAGAATCTGAGAACATGCCAGTATTTGATCGTGGTGATTCAGATTCTGAGGGGGAGCAAATTCAAATTTCAAGTCAAACAAACCCAGTCAGTGAACAAGATGCAAATCAGAATGTTACTAATCTGGAAAGTGATGTAGATGTTCCAGGCGAAGTAATGCCACGAACTCTTTTATATCATCCAGAGGAATTGATCATTGGAGAATTGCAGACAGGAGTTCGCACTCGAAGACAGATTGATAAAGGGCTTACATGTTTTTATACAACAGTTGCCCTTTGCAAACTGAATTCCCATTGAGTTGTTTTATCTCGCAGGTTGAACCAAGGACTTACAAAGAGGCTCTTACTGAAGATTCTTGGGTCAATGCAATGCAGGAGGAACTGAGCCAATTCGAAAAGTTGGGAGTGTGGAAGTTAGTGGATTTGCCAGATGGTTAGAGGAAGATAAACACCAAGTGGGTGTTCAAGTGTAAGAGAGACGATAGAGGAGTTGTGGTTCGCAACAAAGCTCGACTCGTAGTCCAGGGTTTCAGTCAACAGGAGGGTATAGATTTTACCGAAGTGTATGCTCCTGTAGCTAGACTAGAAGCAATCAGAATTTTCCTAGCATTTGCATCTTGGAAAAACTTTAAAGTTTATCAGCTAGATGTAAAATCGGCGTTTCTTTACAGGAAGGTTAAAGAGGAGGTTTATGTCGGTCAGCCACCGGGCTTCACCGATCCACTTCACAAAGACAAGGTCTATTTGCTAGACAAAGCGCTGTATGGTTTACACCAGGCCCCGAGAGCTTGGTACGAGACATTGTCTCAACACCTACTAGCCAACAGTTTCATTCGTGGAAAAGTGGATGCCACTCTCTTCACCAAAGAGATCGATGGACATCTTCTGATTGTTCAGATATACGTGGACGACATTATATTTGGGTCAACAAATGAGGATCTATGCAAAGATTTTGAACGTGTTATGAAGCAAAAATTTGAAATGTCATCGATGGGTGAGATGAAATTCCTTTTGGGATTGCAGGTTGATCAGCTACCCAAAGGAATTTTCATACATCAAACGAAGTACGTTCATGATATCTTGGAGAAATTTGGGATGTCAGGTTCTACTCCAGCTTCCACCCCATTAGCAACGAATCATGGGATAAACCCTGATCTCATCGGAGAGAAGGTATATGAAACGATGTATCATTCAATGATCGGATCGCTGATGTATTTGACAGCTTCATGATCCGATATTATGATCAGATGCTGCAAAGTTAATGCTAAATCAACAACAGCAGGGTGCCAGTTTTTCGGATCACGATTGGTCACTTGGCAATGCAAAAAGCAAACCTTTGTGGCTTTATCTACATGTGAAGCGGAGTATGTATCTGCTAGCAGTTGCTGCTCACAGATCTTGTGGATCCAGCAACAGATGCGCGACTATAGTTTGCAATTTCTAAACACCCCTATCTTTGTTGATAATGAGGCAGCAATTAACATTACTAAAAATCCAGTTCATCACGCTAAAACGAAACACATAGAGATTCGTCATCACTTCATTCGGGATAGTTTTGAGAAGAAGTTGATACGAATTGAGAAAATCCACACTGACGATCAAAAAGCTGATTTACATATCAAAGCATTTGATAAAACACGTTTTCAGTATTTGCTAAAACTGAATGGTATGAAGCTTTTATCGGTGTTGGAGGAGATCATTGGCGTTGATGAAGGAGACATTGTAGATGATGTTGAGAAGCAATCTGCAATGGTTTGTCGATTTTTGTAGGTCCCTCTCGAGGATGAGATAAAACCTTATCCTTGTTATATCAAACACACTAGCGAGTGCGGAATCCAAGCTAGCATGCAACCGAGACTTTATACGAGAACAAGCACAAACACAACACGCAAGATTCACCGATTAACACCACTTGTATTAATACGAATGAAGGGTCCGGTTACAAGCTCAATGTTTACAGAAGTATTCTATAAACTCTCAAAGTGTGTGTGTGTGTGCTCCTGTCTCTCTCTGCCTTATCTCTCTATGTCTAGCTTCTCGAACTGAACACAACACATGGGTATATATACCCGACACAGCAGGTCTGGTCGAAGGATCAGACAGATTGATCGAAAGATCATCTGTCGACCAGAAAGCCCTTCGAAAGATCACATTCACCACGAAGGATGATATCCTTCGTGGTCTATCCTTCGTGGTCTATCTTTCGAGCTCATCATCGAAGGATATAAAACAATCCTTCGATGACACATCCTTTGACACAACCAGCTTACAACATTTATCTAACTGTATGGTCAAGTCAAACCAGGAGGATGGTTGACTTGGTCAAACTTACATCAACCTTACACGCGTCGTAAGTAGAAAGTGTATCAACAAACTCCCCATTTAACTTAGGTAGTGTGTCAATAAACTCCCCCTTAGATTGAACTCTCCATTGAGTCATGCTCGTGAATCCTTTGACTTGTCAATTCTTCAGATCCTTGTGGTGTTGATGAAGGGACAGCGGCAACTCGATCATTTTATCCTTTGAGTGCCTCCACTTCGTGTCTTCATTCCAAAGCTTTTCATCGAACATGTTCTCCTCGCCTTTAGCATCTGCACATGCAAGAAAGCTAAACGCATAATGAGAACAACCGCTTGGAATATAGTTAATATTTAAACTAACGACACATCTGAGATCAAATCTCAATCAAACACCAACCGACAGCAGTTTGAAAGTTTAGAAAAATATGCATTTTAATCCTTTAACTTTCAAAACTCGTTAACTTCGACTGTTTATGAAAATGCAATTGTTTTCCAGCTTACGATCAGGATTTTGGGAAGGATAGACTCGAGTTCCAACATCAGTCAATCAAAAATAAACTAGAAGCATAATCTTTTTGGATTTTATAAAGTTTATATTAAAACACACCTAAAATCTTTTTGAAATTTTCATTTTTCAAATGTAAAGATGGAAAGCAATAAATAAATATATACAAAGATGCATAAACAGGAAACATTAAATAAATATTTACAGACATTCTTTTTGCGAGTTTCGAGGGTAAGAGAATCATATCAGTGTACGGTCATGCCAAAACGCTCTTGTTGTTCTTTTAGTTAACATTAAGATAAGCATCCTATAACGATTATCGGTATTGTTGTCCACTTAAGCTCAGCTTATCATTTGTAATCATGGCGAGGGGATACGTTAAGGTGTAATTTATACTTACCGACCGGTGTTCATCCACATCACGACACATTCCCGTATCAAGGTATGCACGAGGATTCATCTTACCGGTGAGTATACCGATTATCATCTGTTTGACCGTATATGATGTGAGATTCTCACTTATTTGATTTGAAAACAAGCCCTATGTGATATAATCACTTATTGATGAGGAACTTGATTTTCGATGCATGAGGGCACAGGAGCAAGTCCGTGAACAGGTCAGTACTTTCGTACAGCAGAGAGACGAACTTGACTCCCGGAAAGAATTTGTGATATATTATCACTTATTTTGTTTGGACATGTGATTGTTGATCACTTATTGAGGTCGAATGCAATATGTACACGTATGTATGGTATCATGGAAGATCTAGACTTGCGTCCCCGTTATTTTTCGGTAAAAGATACAACCATGATACCCAGATGATAAGCAGCATAAAGACCGAATATCTCAGAACCTCGGCAATCTCTCAAACGAAATTTCGGTACTAAGACCATATGCCAATGAATGGTTCCCACCTGGTCTTCAGTCGATTTAAGTTTATATCACCCTGCACACTTTAAAATGATTGTGAGCCTACCGATACATCTTATATAGAGCTGCTTATCATTTTTCATTTAAGGTTTAAAGAGGTTTAGACAGACCACTGATGTACTATCATATTCTCTTTTGCTCGCCAGGAAACTCATTTTTGCTTTTCTATTGATTTTGTGTTTTTGAAATTTTTCGATGTTTTTGGATTTTCAGATTTTGGATTACTCCCCCTAAAATCAACAAACTAAAATAAATTTAAAACACAAAGGTATTTACAAAAATGATTTTCCGATGTTGGTTAACTCATGTTTTACCTCAATGCCGTTTACCAAAATTAAGTTTTAATCAGAAATGATTTAGCGAATTTTGGAAAAATCAGTTGGCATGTCGGTAAGCGGTGCGGACCATGACAACATTGTCTGGCCAAAGAGTGCTGAACGAGATAATAATTCACAAAGCAGCTTAAATATCGACAAGTATAGGAGAGATTAGAAATTTAAAACCGTATCCTGCAACTGCATCGTGCATTGCAAGGAATCTGAGTGCTCTCCCAAACTGAATATCCACCCGGTGTGGATTTCAAGGTCGATTTGTAGCTACTGAAATCTCTTCACAGCAACAAGATCATAAACCTCCGGGTCCGGCTGGTCTTCCACATTGCACCAGCGAAGGTCTTTGTCTTTCTCTTTCAGAAGTAGTGTGCGGTTGTTCAATCCATGCCAAGGCATCCGCACACCTGGATGGTTTGTTCAATAAACACATTTTCTTCAATCACACCACGAAGAAGTGTACACTGCACGTTCATCTTGTAGATTGTTGAACTTCAGACGTGCTACAGGTGCGTACATTTTGATTTGAATCTATCCCGGGGACCCGATCAAAGCCTTGAACATTCATATTTTGAAATGATTTTCATTTTGTCGAAGCTTCCAATTTCTTTCAACAGACATTTCTGTTTCCCTTTACTTTTTCTCTCCATCAAAGGCAGCAATTTCTTCTGTTGCCTATTTTGTGCAAGGATGCTCCACTATCAACAATCTTACGACTATCGAAAGTTCCTCCTGGAATATCCTACACGCTTACTCAAAAATTAGTTGGAGAGAGGGACCCAAGCCTTTGTGGACTTGGGTCGTCCTTGATCATCAAGAAAAGTGATTTCAATCACTTGATGATTAGGAAAAAGAACCTGTGGTGCTCCCCCTGACTGAATTACCTGTTTTTGTTTCCAAGCTGTTTGTTCTTTACCAGTATTTGCATTAATTGTTTTAGCATTTACTGGTTTTACAGTTTTAGGTTTTGCTTGAACAGGTTTTTCTTCTTTGACCTCTGAATTTAAGGCCTTCTCAATTACTTTTTGATTCTTTTGTTTTAATTTCTTTTCCCTTTCTTTCAAGACACGTGGGTCTTGTTTCGGGGAAAATGAACGTTTTTGGTAATTGATTTCTTGGGGAGCACTTGTTTTTGCCTTCAACTTTTGCAGGTATGGACAGTATCTTACAATATGCCCAATTGTGCCACACTCAAAGCACATTCTCCGCTCTACAAACCTCGGAGAAACACGTTGATGACCAGACTGAGAACCAGACAATGAACTTTGTGATCTAGACGTGCTTGGACCTAAATCACATCCGTTGGTGTGTTGGGTGTAATTATTCTGATCATTTCGTTTTAAAATTCTAACTTGTTTTATAAAATCAAGGTTAGATTTATCCTGAAATGTTTCAAGTTTGTCTGAACCCGTGGATCCAACAAAGTTCACTTTCGGTTCTCTTTTCTTAACAGTAGCTCTTTTGTTTTGCACCCATTGTTGTTGAACCTTAGGTGCTTGAACATTCTTGTTCTGAGCCTTCTTTCCCTGTACCTTACCCTTTCCGGAGTTGACTTGTTGTTTTCGCTCAACTTGTAGTTTTTGGTTTCCGTACTGTTTTCTAATTTGTTCACACGGAATTGGATCACATTGAGTGACAGTAACTTTGCCACTTTTGTTCCCCAAAAACTTATCAGTACATCCTTCAAAAATTTGCTCAATTAAATCTTGATTTACATTTTTAATTGGAAAATCTTTGTTAGAGTAAATTTTGTCATCTCCTTTGAGCGTGTACAACAAGTTACTCCCTTCAAAACTTGATACAATCGACTCCATTTCTTTTGACATTTCAGTCTTACTCGGTTTCAATGGTGGATCACACAGGATGTGATTCTCGATTGGAATATCTGTTGTAACCGAGTTAGACTGTTGGTTCACAATTACATCAGATTCATCATCCGAAGAATCAGTATCCTCAACAACGGGAGGACTCTGTTCCTTAACACACGATGAATCAGTCACACTTTTCTCAGATTCTGATTGACCCGAGGATGATGTACCAGTTGTGAACCCGAGGCCTGCTGCAAAGTTATCTAGACCGAGTGGCACAGTAGGTTCAAAACGGGGCATATCCTCGTCATCAGGCAATTTGGAGTAATTGTGATTCATTGGGGGAGGACATGATTTGAATCCCATACACTTCTTATCCCCCTTTTTCTTTTGAACATCAATAATGTGATCCAATACATAGCGGGAATTGGAATAACTTTCCAATTTCTGCTTGATTGTTTCACATTCACATCGAGCGGTTGCCAATTCTACCATCTGTTTTTCAATTGTGTCTATAAGATCATTGTTAGCATGTTGTTTTCGCAAAACAGCTTTTTGTAATTCTGAAACATCATGTCTTAATGACGCAATTGTTGTTTTAAATTCCTTTTCATTTCTGGTCAAAAACACGTTAGCTTCAGCTGCTTTAGAAAGATCTACAATCAATTCTTGATTGTGTTTGGATAGGATTTCAATCTGACTTTCCTGTTCAGCATATTTAACATTTAAACTATCACAATTTTCACAGCTAACTACAGTGGGTTCATCGACACATACCTGACCTGATGAACTGTCGACATTAGCCATAAAGGCTGAATGGAGAGAAGACGAAGAGTAAGCAGCTTGATCCATCAAATTAGATCTTCTTTCAGTTCCTGCTGCAGCTTCTTCCAAAAGCTCATCAATATCTGCATCGACTGACGCACTTGATGTCTCATCCACATGATCATTTCCTGAAGTGGAGGATTCTTCATCTGAGCTTCCACTATAACCAGAACTGTCTTCATCTCCAGAAGATGCAACACCATTGGTGGAAGATTCTCCACCACTGGCGTGCTTTAAATCCTTTACGACTTCAGCAAAACATGCTGTTCCACCATTTCCTCCTTCTCCAAGCTGAAGTGACCAATCACAACCCTCATCTATTTGAACCACTAGCCCCCGGTTGGCATTCGATGACCCTGCTTGGCCTTGGGTGTTGACAGGTATCAACGTACGAACATTGTTCCCGTTTTGGTTCTGCTGGTTGCCTTGATTTCTGAACGGATTTTGATTTCCATGCTGAGCTGGTCTTGTGCATTCCCTTTTGAAATGACCCCGTTCGCCACAGTTAAAGCACTTGACAGCTTGCTTGTCGAACCCGTACTTGGTGTCTTTCTTGTTTTCCAAGTTGGTTATCCCCGTCCTTTCCATAAACTCCTTTGCTCTTCGAATTGCACTAGCAAGAGCCCATTTGATATCCATCATTTCAAACTCTTCTTTATCCACTTGCTGATAATCTTCATTGGTTAGATTGATATTCCCAATCTGACCTGCAATCAATCCACTATAAGCACTAACCAAGGTATTCAACATCTCCATATGCTCCTTGGCTACTTCGACACTGACTTTGGAAAAGTTGGAAGTGTCTAATCTGACTGTGTTAGGATTGGAAGTGGCTTGAAAGTTTGAAGAGCTTCCATAAAACCCTTGCTGTTGCGGTTGTTGCTGCTGAGCATTCGGTTGCACATCTGGTCTTGAATACATCATCGTGTATGCTGAAGAATCAAACTGATCTGTTGTGGAAGGTCCGGTGCTTGAGATGAAAGCTGTTTGAAGCTTCGCGTGTTGAGAAGCTGGTTTTTCTCCACTGATACCTCCTGCAATCCCAAAGTACATTTCTGGATTTTGAGGAGTTTGTGTTCTTTTTGCTTTCAGCTTTTCTTCTACATCCTTATTCTCCAATCTTTGAATTAATTCATAAACGGTGATTGTTTCTAAAACACCATTTTCTTTGAGAATTTCAAGATAACTGCTCCACTTTGCTGGTAAGCTATCAGCGAATCTCTTCACCAATTCTTGTGGAGTGGCAGTGACTTTAAAAGCAAACATCTCGCTCAACAAGTGATGGAACCTTGTAGATAAGTCTGCCAAAGTCTCATTCTCCAAACACGTGAATCCTTCAAACTCTTTCTTCAGTAATTCTTGCTTGATCTTTCTAGATTGAGCATTTCCTTCACACCGTAATGTGAGCATATCCCACAAGCTTTTAGTAGTCGTGCAGTAAACAAACTGATGGTAAATGTCTTTATGGAGAGCTTGTGTGAGAATCATGAATGCCTTCTTTTCTAACTCAAACTTCTTTTTATCTTCTTCAGACAAAGTGCTGTAAGTTTGTGGATTAGATCCTGCAACTTCCAACTCATTTTCAAAAGCTGTGAAGAAGCACATCCATAGATCTTGACCTTGTCCCTGAACATAAGTTCTCAGCCTTTCTTTCCACCATCCCCAGTCATTGATGTGATTTAACTTTGGCGGTTTTGTGCTTGTACCAGTTTCACTGTCGTTCTGCATCATAGATTGAATGCTGTTGCTTTGATTTGTGACCAAAGCCCATTGATTTGCAGTTATCATTGCAGCTTGAGGTGGGGCAATAGCTCGCATCCATGCAGTTTTGTCGAAATCTGACGTAGATTGCGTAGATTGCATAGCTGATGATTGTGGAGTCGAAGTTATTTGAGTCCACGCGGTTGGATCCCACTGACCGTTTGTTCCCATTTTATGAAAATTAATATATTAAGTGAAAATTGATTTAAAAATGAAAACAAGTTTTCTATTTAAAAATTTAATTTTCACAAACTATGTTAATTTCAAATGATAACACCAGCCGAAAGATCCTTGATCGAAAGACCTGAAAAACACAAACTGTTAAACTTAAACAGACAAGGATCGAAAGATCAACACCTGTTCGAAAGATCAACAGTGTTCGAAAGATCACTGTTGAGTGTCGAACAATGTTTTTCGAAAGATTCTCCAAACGAAGGATCCTTATCTTTCGAAAAAGGACTGTAGACCGAAAGATGAACACGAAAGATGACTTCGAAAGACTCCCCAATCGAAGGATCCTAGTCTTTCGAAAATGAGCAGAAGACCGAAAGATGTATGTTTCGAAAATATTCCTTGGAACGAAAGATAAGTCTCACACTTCGAAGGATGCTCGAATGATGACTATCTGTCGAACCTCCTTTGGTCGAAAGATGATCTTTCGACTTCGAAGGATATCTTTCGATCGGTTCTGACACAGTTGACAACGGGTGACAGGTTGGTGATAAAGGTGATGGGTTGGTAAATCTTTCGGCAGAAAGTATGGTTCAGACCATCATTTTCTGCAAAAACAGATTTTGTATGATTATTTTAATCAGTTCCCTTTTCCAATACACCAACAACTTTCGAAAATAACAAAACAAGATCAAAGGATGTAGACTTTGAAGAACCCTTGAAGATATTATGAACACAATGGGTTTTCCGGTAAAACTACAAACTTCCGAGACCCGGTTAACAATGTTTTTCAGAAAAATATAACTTTTAAAAACCCGAAAAACAGTAAGAACACCTCGGTTTTAACAAGGAGAAGAGCCAAAGCTCTGATACCACTTGTAGGTCCCTCTCGAGGATGAGATAAAACCTTATCCTTGTTATATCAAACACACTAGCGAGTGCGGAATCCAAGCTAGCATGCAACCGAGACTTTATACGAGAACAAGCACAAACACAACACGCAAGATTCACCGATTAACACCACTTGTATTAATACGAATGAAGGGTCCGGTTACAAGCTCAATGTTTACAGAAGTATTCTATAAACTCTCAAAGTGTGTGTGTGTGTGCTCCTGTCTCTCTCTGCCTTATCTCTCTATGTCTAGCTTCTCGAACTGAACACAACACATGGGTATATATACCCGACACAGCAGGTCTGGTCGAAGGATCAGACAGATTGATCGAAAGATCATCTGTCGACCAGAAAGCCCTTCGAAAGATCACATTCACCACGAAGGATGATATCCTTCGTGGTCTATCCTTCGTGGTATATCTTTCGAGCTCATCATCGAAGGATATAAAACAATCCTTCGATGACACATCCTTCGACACAACCAGCTTACAACATTTATCTAACTGTATGGTCAAGTCAAACCAGGAGGATGGTTGACTTGGTCAAACTTACATCAACCTTACATTAAAGACATCGTTTTGTATCATGACGAAATACAGACAAGGTACAGACACAAGTGCACCAACAAACTCCCCCTTGGCTATAGCTTTGTCTCGATCTTCGTGTCTTCAAGGCCGAGTCGAACCGAGCCGAGTCGCGTCCACACAAAGTGCATCAACAATTTTTTACTTGTTTTGGTATTTAGGGGGAGTATAGGGTGTAATATTTTCAGAAAATACAAAAACAATAAAAAATGACAAAAATACGAAAACATGAGATATTTTCAAAATCCAAAAACAATAGAAAACCAGAAAAAGAGCTTGTGTAAAAAGGGAAAATGATAGTACATCAGCTTGACAGTCACGGTATGCTAAAGAATTGGAATGTTTAAATGCGTTAAACAGTCTCGCAGATAATATGCCGATAGGTTTTTACACATTTAGTAGGTTTGTTCGGGATATAAACTTAAATCTTACTTACTTATTTCGTGGGGAACACTACTTGGATATATAGGTAACCCCTGAAATCTCTTTTGAAAGATTCCTTTTTCTGATATACTAGGTTTTTATACTTAGTGATATCTGGGGTATTATTCCAGGACTTCTGCTGAATGGAAGTTCTGACCTAGTCCTCGAATAATACTTTCCGCAATGCTTGAAATATAGCATCACCCTCAGCATATATGATAAGACAATAAAATTTCTTAGCAATGTTGTTGTAAAAAAGATCCTCTAAAGGGGACACACCCAAGTTGAGTCATGATCTCTCTGCTGAACGGTAGTTCTGACCTGAGCTCTCATGATTCTTCATAATTTATTAACCCCTTACAGATATCATTTGTGTTATAATCCCCTGTAAGACTGAATATTGGGATTTGGATACGGGAGTATATTCAAGAGGTGGGACACACGTATAAATTTAAGTCTCTAAAACACTAATTCCATATCCTGAACAGATTGAAAATTGTGTGAGAGTTTAAGTGGATCAGTATATCGACAATCTAAGCGAATTGTTTAATTTTGAATATGTAATCACAACTTAATGGTACTTGTGATTTGTCGAATAAGCTGATATGATTCCCTAACTCGCTCACCAAAAATATGTTTGTAAATAGTTTACTTTCATTGCATTTTTGTTCTGTATTTCATTCCCAGTTTAGAAGCTTTATTAAAAATCCAAAAAGATTTTATATTTCTACTTTATTTTTTGACAAACCAAAGTGGAGAGTTGATCTTCGGATTCGAAAGTTGAAAGCAGATGCAAGAGATTTCTGGACTGGAGAATGAGTCGTGAGCTGATCTTGATAAGTTTGAGAAGTTAAAAAGTTAAAGCAAGTTCATTAATTTGAAACTTGTAAATTTTCAGAAACAAATTGAATCAAATGGCAGTGTGTATTGTCTCAGATCAACCAAGGTCATTAAATTGGACTTGGTAGATAAATTGAGTAATCAGGGTCATTAACTTGAACTTGAGTACTTAAGTGGTTTTCTAACACTGAAGGTTGAATGGTATGTTTGGATTGTAATTGTTATTATCATATATCTTATATTTGGGTAGAGATTATACAGGTTGTAGATTTTATAATCCCCATAGAAAAAAAAATCGTCAAAATTTGAACCAGAATTTCAAGTCCCAGCATTTCGAGAGGGGGAGTTTGTGAAAGGGGGAGTTTGTGAAAGGGGGAGTCAGAATTCTGGATCAACAGTCAAAGGGGAGATTGAAGATGGAGTTAGTTTGAGTTTCTGAACCTGTGTGTAGAAAGAGTTTTTGTAATGAGAAGACAAAGTTGGAAAAAGACAAAGATTAAAGACTTGACGCTGAAGACTTCGTCAACATCCAAGGGGGAGTCTGTTGGTGCACTGAATGTCTGTTAACTACGTCTTAGTTGAGTCTTAGATCTAGATAGGATGTAATTAGGGTTTATACATGTAAAAGTATGGTAGTTCGCTTGAAAGGAACAAAGTGAAGTTCAAGCGAATAAAACAACTTCAAGTTCGCTTGAAACAGGTTCTTGCAAGTTCGCTTGAAACCGGATCAGGTGTGTTCGCTTGAAGCTACATGTGCAGATTCAAGCGATCAAGCCACACCTATATATAGTTGTTGAGTGTGTCATTTGAAACGGACAGTGATCATTGCTTGTGAGACGAGGTTCTGCCAAAATCTTGTTAGAAACACTTGTAAAGTCTCGCAATCAGTAATAGAAAGGAAGTTAAAAGGATACAAGCTGTTTTTGACTTAGTTTACTTTGATTCCGCCTCTGTAAACTGAGATGAACAACTTTTACTGACGTTTAGGGTCACGTAAACGGTCCTACAGGGAAGCTCTGGTTTACGTGCATGGGTTCTAATTTTCATCATCGGTTGGCCGTTTAACTTTTTTCACACATTTATTGAAACCATCATCCAAAATACTTTCGTTTCATTTAAATAAAAGAGAAGTACAAGGAAAATACAAATTACAATCCTAAATTAACCAAGGCTAGATAGATTCTTAAGGGATGCCTCCACGAGACCTTTATTTAAAATCCCTAATAGCTACTTTCCTAGATCTAAGAATGTTAGTCGTCGGAGGACTTGAGCTACTTCCGAAAGCACCCAATTAGTAGGTCATTGAGCATTTCCTCTATCTCCCTTGGAAGGAAGATAAAAGGCTCCTCATCGACCTCTTCTTGAGGTAAGGGAATGGGATTTACCAAAACATCTAAGGCGATATTGAGAGGGGGAGGTTCCAGGATCTCGTCATTCCATCCGGTGGGTTGAATGATCTCGTCATTCCATCCGGTGGGTTGAATGACCTCGTTTGAAAGGTTCCAATCTTCTTAAGGCCAGATCGGTTCCATTGGAGGCATGACCAAGACGTTCAACCTTTGGTGTAAAAGGTTATCTCCCGGAAGCAATTTTTCAGGCCCATGGAGAGGTAGTTCACTCGGTCGATTGGAACCAATGTTGTAGAAGGCGCTAGGAACTAGTCGGGCGGTAAGGTACCGCCTAGGGATTAATCGGGATTTATAGGGATTAATCGGATTGGACTTTTTAAGTATAATTTTACAAACTTGTATATATATAGAGATAACTTTATACTTTTTATTAATAAATTTACAAGTTTAGGAGATAACTTTATACTTTTTATTAATAAATTTAAAAGTTTGGGAACCATATGTAAACTAGTGAAAGATAGAGGGGGTTAAATGTTAAAATACCTAAACTTAGATGTTAAAATAGGTTTATAACTAAAATTTGGGCTTTAAACCATGGGCCAGGTTTCAAATATTGGGTTTTTTGGGTCAAAAAACATGGGCCCGATTAGTCCAATTTTTACCGATTTTGACCGATTTTACCGATTTTGTCCGACTTTGACCGATTTTGACCATAACCGATTTTTTGACCGACTCGCTTAAATTTAGGCAGTAACCCACCCCACCGACTAGCGCCTAGACGCCGATTTCTGCAACAATGATTAGAACCTCTTCCACTACGGTCATTTCTTCGAGAGATTCCCTTATAGCACTCACGTATCTAACGAGAGAAGTCTCAAAAGAGAGTCTCCTCCCTCGGTGGTTATTGCTTGAGTTATTTTATGAAGTTCTGCTATGTTGGCAGGACATTCTAGGAAAGATGATAAACCGTTAAAATTTTTTGGAATAACAGACTACTTAACACACCCCGTGCCTATGTGGCACGGCCCCGTGCTGCACCACCAGCTCTGAAATGTTTAGCTCAAGAAATTTTATTTTAAGTTAAATTTGTTTGATATTTACTTTTCTGGAGGTAAATAACTCAACATAATGTTTTACTATAGTAGAATTGCAAAACTTTGAGCTAAAAGTCATGCATTTAAACCTCCTATTGAAGCTTTTTGAGCTTGAAGTTTCAAGCTTCAATGGAAGTTTGGTGGAAGGAAGAAGAGGAAAGGACCAAAAGAAGCAAAGACAAGAAGGTTATATGAAACCTTTTCAAGAACATACCTTTTAGAGTATGTGTGCAAGATCTGGAGGATCTTGGTCTTTTTGAATGGCTCCAAACATTCTCCTCAAGGCTTACTTTATAGACAGTGACGACACATCGACACGGCCCCGTGCCTGGGCAACACGGCCCCGTGTCACCTGCATGATTCAGAGAATGTTGTCCGTTAGTGAGATACGAGCCACTCATCATTGACACGGCCCCGTGTTGGAAAATACGAGTGGCACAACCCCATGCTAATCCAACACGCCCCAGGTTTTGGAAGAAAATTGGACACGGCCCCGTATTTCAGGGTATTTATGAAGTTTTGTCCAATGTTTTAAGGATTTGTCAATTATCGGGTGGTTCCATACTGGTTGGAATAACACCGTATTGCCGGATATACCTTAGGCTCCGGCGAGAGGTACGAAAATGCAAGAGGTTGTCAGAAATATAGAATCCTAACTTAAAATAGGAAAATAGAACCATCCCTTATTTACCTTATCCGGGCTCTTATTAAAGAACGTATGAGTCGGCTCGCTCCTGTCCAAACCATCAGTGTGAAAGTCATACACTGTAAAGGGGACTGTCATCGCAAAATCGAAACATGGACAACTACCGCCTTCGTCTTTGCAAGTGTCTATGGTAGGTTTGTTGGCCTCGCTGTTGTTTATACCTGATGGCTCCTCAATCGATTCTCCTTCGTTTAATGAACATCATGCCTTAATCATGGATTCTATTTCTTTGAGTGTCTGGAGAATCATCTTTTCTATTTGACCTACGTCTTCTAAGTCTCCTAGGTAAGAGGGTTGATGGGGTTCAGGTGAATGGTCATTATTATCATTTTTACTCTCGCCCATCTCAAGGTGATCATCACAGTAAATCGATGGGGCTAAGTAGTGGGGAGTGAAGCTTAGAATGCCACATTTTAATTCTTCATGTTTTTCTCCACATAAGTGGCACCATTCAACGTGAGATTGGCGGGGTAAAAATAATCATAAAAATCCATGTTTTCCAGAAAGATTTTTTTTAACCGTTGGGATCAGGCGGTTACTATTTTCCTACAATCTGTTGATTTGACACGGCCCCGTGTGAAGGTAAAACTGCCTCGTGCTGCAATCTTTATCTAGCAAAAAATAGTTTTGAGGTTACTGGAGAGATGATATGGCCCCGTGTCACTTTTGCAAAAAGTGAAAAATTTAAAGAAAAAGAAGAAAAAAAACCTAAAAAGAAAAGATAAAAATGATTAGGCTGTTAGTTTTAAGCTTTCTTAAAATCCTTGTGTCCCCGACAGCGACGCCAAAAACTTGACTTGTGCGTGTGAGGTTATAATTTTTTAGATATATTTTAATCTCTTTTTACTCGCGAATCAAGTTTTAAATTTATAAAACACGATATAATACTATCACCCTACACACATTAGGGCAAGTGCACCCATCGTGGACGTAATATAGTGATGGCAAGATACCGAGGTTGTCCAAGGACATAAGAGCTTTTAGTACCGGCTTATCGTTAACGTCTAATATAACCACATTTTGATGAAAAGTTTTGAAAGTTATAAAAAATATAAACTAAAGAGCAAAAATAAAAAGATAAACTCCTCTTTTATGTATCCTTTAATGATTTCGGCACTTTGGGCATTTTAAGAGATTATCTTTAAGTTATACTAGTAGGCCCCCTTCCAGGCAGCGTTACCCTCAACCTATTGGACTGAGTCAGCAGGGATACAGTCCCGCAAGGTCGGATTATTGAAAGATAATTAAGTTATTATCGTGAAAAGTGGTGGCGCCCTTCCAGGCAGCGTTACCCTCAACATATTGGTCTGAGTCAGCAAGGATACAGTTCCACAGGGTCGGGTTAAAGTTTTAATAGTAATTTATAGATAAGGGATTCAAGAGGTTTCTTACTTCTCCCGAGGCGAACAGTACCGCCCACTCGTGAATTCTTACTAAGCTTGAACCAGATTCTCGCAGGATCTATACACTGAACGAGACATAGATTACCCAACCACCCTTCTAACCCCCTTCCAGATAGTTAACGTGCTTTATATAGACCGTAAAGACATGAATGTGTGAATCAACAACACATGAAGAATGGTTAAATAAATCCGCCTTCAATATAAAAAACTAGTTATTAAAGTTATTAATACATACCCAAATAAAAAGGAGCCAAATATTGGAAATAAAAAAGTAATAAATAAAAGATTTGTCTTCACCAAGTGATATAAGAGTTTAGTCAAGCATGGCCTTTGTTTGACAAGAACTCTTATGATTGATCTTGGGTCCCGAGACTACTACACACTCTAAATGATGGAAGATGGATGATGGTGGTGGGTGTTGGTGTTATAGTGGTGGTGGAGTGGTGGCAAGTGTGAGAGAAGTGGTTTGCTAAGAGATGGATTGGAATGGAACCAAGCACCCCTATTTATAGCTGAAGTTAGACGATCAACACGGCCCGTGCCCGCCTGGCACGGCCCCGTGGACATCCTTCTCTCTCTTCCTCATTAAATGTAGTGTCAGGTCTTGTACTAACACGGCCCCGTGCATTAACGGCACGGCCCATGGCCATTGTACTTGTTGTACTATCTCAGATTCTACGAATCTTAGAGTTGACCATGCCCCGTGTTGCCTTAGCACGACCCCGTGTTGGTCTGTCTGGTTTGTCTTTTGTTGTTCTCTTTTTCTTCTGCATAGAATCTTGAATGGGCACGACCCATGCCTGATGGGCACGGCCTAGTGCCAGAGCTTCTGATCTTGTTATTTTGTTAGTTTAGATGTGGAAGGGGGCTTTGCGAGTAGTGTCAATCTCCTTCTTTGTATTTATGTTGTTTTTTGTTGTTATTTTGCTCCTTTTGTGCGTTTAAGTTCTTTTGACCCTGTAAATTAAAAAGGAACAAAGATACAAGCTTTTTCCAACATTAGTACTGAAAAAGGGTTGATTCTTATGTCGTATTTGGTATAATTTTATGTTGTATTTTACGTATATCAAATACCCCCACTTAAATCTTTGTTTGTCCTCAAGCAAAACTCTATAATGTGGCTTACACACCCAAATGGAATATGTAGAAGAGAAGGTTTTGGGCTTATCTTTAGAGTGTCGGGAATCCAAGTTCTAAATTTATTTTGTTTTGGTTTTTTTTACAATCTTATTCGTCATGATTTATTTAGAACACAAATTAAGAAAAATTATTTGTTTGGGCATAACATGCCTTTATAAAATTATATTTCGTTATATACAAATTTACACACCTCACAAGTGGTCACACAACACTCGGCCGTAGATGTATAAGTGAAAACGCTCGTGTCCGATTTGGAACTTACTCCTACTATAGGCTTGACAAACAATCAAACCTCCTCCTTTTTGACGTTTAATCCTCGTAATTATCAAGAGGGCTTTAAAGGGTAGGTTGTGGTTCGGGTAGGTGTGTTTGGTAAAAAAAATGGTGAAAGGCGTAAAAAGTATCGGTTTTTCCATTGCTTTGTGGCTTAGCAAAAAAATACTTTGGTTTTTTTTGACAAAAATGAAACTGGGCCATACTTGTAATTTTATAACCGACATCTTTACAAAAGTAAAAGGATAAAATAAAAAGGTTTGGGGATGTGGGTGGTTGTTTTTGCAAAGGTATATATTTTTGCGGGTTTAAAAATGAAAGGGTTAAGGCTCAAAGAGGTTTATCTAGGGGGGTGTTTTTGATTAAGAAAAGAAAAATAATGGTTTGAAGTGAAAAATGGGTTTGATCCTAATTGCCTCCATCATTTACTTACTTGGATTTCTGTCGGTAAGCACTTGGAATGTATTGCTTTGGCAATTTCTAGATTTGTAAGAACCAAACGGGCTATTCACACAACAAACGAAAATTAAGCAATTAGTATAGATGTGTATTTATATGCTCGGTAAAGGGTCAAAACTCACTTTTGTGGGAAAAGGGGTTATAGTGTAAAAATGTATATATAATCAAATTTTAAAAAGATTTGTTATGCCCGTTTTTATAATTTTCTTAATTGGTTCTTTTTATCACGACGCTATAAGGTGTGAATTAGTAAAAACATAAATTTTAAAACTTATTTTATCCAACTAAACCAAGATAAGTAAAAGAAAATAGAAAAACAAATTTTTGAAAAAGTTTAGGGTGATTAGCGGTTTTCCAAGGCGAGTTTTGTACAAAGCTTGTGTTAGGACAAACGATTCAAGGTTTTATCATCCCCCCACACTTAAATTACACATTGTCCTCAATGTGTCCCAAATAAGATTTATTTTGATTAAATGTGTAAAAAGTATGTAAAAATAACATTTTTTTTTGTTACTGGCACATGCAGCACGGGGTCGTGCTATGGGGACACGGCCCCATGGCCAAAGAGCTAGTAACAATGTTGAACAGAAGACTTACAATATGGTAGACACGGGGGCATGCTGGGTGAGCACGGCCCGTGCCACCTTCTCGAAAGAAACTTTTTAGACATCAGACAGTCGAGCACGGGGGCGTGCCTGGTGGGCACGGCCCCCTACTGCAGACACTTATTTGTAGTTTTTGAGGTGGGAGGCTCTGGTTTATGTGCATGAGTTCCATTTTTAATCATCCGTTTGGCGTTTTCAATTTCTTTCACACATTTATTGAAACCATTATCCAAAATACTTCCATTTCATTTAAATAAAATACAAGTACAAGGAAAATAAAAATTACAATCCTAAATTAACCTAGGCTAGATATATTCTTGAAGGATGTCTCCATGAGATCTTTATTTAAAAACCCTAATATCTACTTTCCTAGATCTAAGAATGTTAGTCGTCGGAGGACTTGAGCTACTTCCGGAAGCACCCAATTAAAGGTCATTGAGCATTTCCTCTATCTCTCTTGGAAGGAAGATAAAAGGCTCCTCATCGACCTCTTCTTAAGGTAAGGCAGCGGGATTTACTTGAACCTCTAAGGAGATATTGAGAGGGGGAGGTTCCGGGATCTTGTAACACCCCAACCGCGTAAAACAACAAACCCGGCGGAAACGTCGGGGAGTGATGTCATAAAACTATTGTTTCACAACACATGGCATTTAAAGTTTTGTTTTATCGAATTAATATGTTACATTGTCTTGGAAGTAAAAGCAAAATACAAGCATATTGTCTTTCAAATTTTAAAGTCTTAACTGCCAAAGTTATGGACATTTTGCTAGGGAATGTCAAAGACCAAAAACAAAGTCTTCGAGTCAGAGTTCAGATAACCGGAGTGCTTCAAACAACACTGGTTCAAAGGCTTTGATCTCTACTGCTCGAGAAGGTTCATATGACTGGAGTGTTCATCTTGAAGGTGATGAAAACGTCACACAGGCAATCATGGCAGAGATAGTCCCAGATGATTTTGAAGCAAAGGTTGATGTTGAAGCTAAGGTAGACGCTGAAGTAGAGAAGGACAGTGAAGCTGATAAAGTTGGTGCTGATCAGACAACTGAAGCTGAAGAAGAAAAGCTAAAGTCTGAAGATGAAAAGGAAGCTGAAGAGAAGGATGCTGCTTACAAAAAGATGGCAGCCGAACTTGCTGCTCTCATGGCCAACTTAGACAAACCAATAGGAGAGGTAAGTTCTAATTCTGCTACTTCTGTTTGTTTAAAATTTCAGGAATTAAAGGGTGAGGTTGATAAAACCAAAGTCCGATTAACGAGATGTCGAGCTAGAACTTTTTCTTAAAAAGAAATGAGTCTATGTATTTGAAGAAAATTAAGGCTATGAAACTGACATTGATGTTTAACTTGCAGTTAAAAGAAAAACTTCAAATTATAGACTTAGCTCATGATACGATGAGTGAGAAAACAAAAGAGATTTCTGAAAAATGCAAAGAGTTGTCAGATGCACAACTCAAAATTGTTGAACTTGAAAAGAAATTGAGTCAATTCAGAGATTCCACTTTTGTATGAAACACATAATGGGAGGCTTGAAGAAAAGTAATGACAAGACAAGTGTGGGCTTCCAGGGATTTAATGAGGTCCCACCTCCTCTTAGTCATGAGTATTCTTTCTTGCCTAATGAAGATGAGTTAATAGACTTTGTGCAACCGCACCTAGTAGTTCCATATCAAGTCAAGGTGATGTGTCTGAGTATGATGATTTTAAGAAGGAAAATAACAGGGAACACATTTTGAAAAAGAAAAATTCACCTCTTAAGAATAAAAACCAAACTTTTGTTAAAAAGGTTACTTTTGTTCAGGGAAGTGACATGAAAAACGAAATCACTGTTATTGAAAACGAATCAAATGTAGAGTTTGCAAAAAGTAAAGACATAGAAAAATTCGAATCTAAGCAAACTGAACAAAGTCCTTCTAAGGCATCATCATCAAATGAAGGATCTAGTTCAAAGGCTTTTGTAAAGAAGTCTTCGACAAAAAGATCGTGCTTCAAATGTCACACCAAGGGACATGTAGCAAGTTGTTGTCCTAATAAAAAGAATGAAGCACAAATGAGTGAAAAACATAGAGGGAAATCACCAGAGAAGAGTGGTGATAATGAGGATAGAGTGTCTAACTCTCCAAAGAAATCTGCTCCTAAGCAACAAGAGGGTGTTGTTGTTAGTGTAGATAAGGCTAAGACGGGAACTCAACAAGTTCCTCGTTTTCAAAGAAATCAACAAAGATTTTAGCATGAATCTACATCAGGCAGATATCAGAGACCTAGAAGCAGTTCACCAAGAATGAAAAATAATAATTCAAATAATTTCAGAAGTTACCTCATCCGCATGTATGATAACTGTTTCTTGTGTTGAACTCTTCTTGAGGTTCGACACGTGGAACGCATCGTGTATGCCATTAAGTTCCTCCGATAGCTTCAATTTGTAAGCAACAGTACCAATCTTCTCCAAGATCTCAAATGGTCCTAAATATCGTGGACTTAACTTTCCACGTTTCCCAAATCTGGCTACACCCTTCCAAGGCGAGACTTTTAACAAGACTTTTTTCCTACCTTGAAGGCTAAAGGCTTTCTGCTTTGATTAGCGTAGCTCTTTTATCAATCACGAGCCGCCTTGATACGGTCTCGGATCTGAAAGATTTTATTGGTCATTTCCTGAACTAGCTCGGGACCGATTAACTGCTTATCTCCAGCTTCCACCCAACATAGTGGAGAGCGACACTTTCGACCATAAAGAGCTTCGAACGGTGCGGCTTGTATGCTCATGTGATAACTGTTGTTATAGGAAAACTCAACCAAAGGTAGGTGAGTATCCCAGTTTCTGCCAAAGTCCATTACACATGCACGAATCATGTCTTCAACTGTTTGTATGGTTCGTTCACACTGGCCGTCGGTTTGTGGGTGAAAGGTTGTGCTTAGGTCCAGGCGAGATCCAAAGGCCTATTGAAAAGATTGCCAAATCCTTGATACAAAACGACCGTCTATGTCTGAAATTATTGAAATAGGCACTCCATGGCGAGCCACTATTTCCTTGAGATACAGTTCGACAAGCTTTCCTGTACTAGCCTTTTCCCGTATCGGTAGGAAGTGCGCAGACTTGGTCAGTTTATCGACTATTACCCATATCATGTCATATCCTCTAGAGGTCCTGAGTAATTTCGTTATGAAATCCATAGATATTTGCTCCCACTTCCAAACGGGAATATCAGGTTGTTGCAGTAAGCCCGAGGGTTTCTGGTATTCGGCCTTAACCTTTGCGCAAGTTAGGCACTTTCCAACGTAGGCAGCGACATCGTTCTTGAGGTTAGGCCACCAATAGTACTCCTTTAAGTCTTAATACATCTTTTCCGATCCTGAGTGGATCTAGTATCTCAACTTATGTGCTTTATAAAAAATAATCTCCCGGATACCGCCAAAAAGTGGAACCCAAATGCGTCCCATGAAATACAAGGTTCCGTCTTCCTTTGGCACTAACTGTTTCTCCATACCCCGGAGAAGTTCAGCCTTGATATTTTCCTCCTTGAGTGCTTCTTGTTTTGCATCATGAATACGCGTGGTAAGATTCGTTTGAATTGTCATCTCCAAAGCTCGAACTCTTAATGCCTTGACTCGTTCTTTTCGACTCAAGGCATCTGCTATAACATTCACCTTTCCTGGATGGTACTTAATCTCACAATCATAATCGTTTAACAACTCGACCCAACTCCATTGACGCATATTTAATTCCTTCTGATTAAATATGTGTTGAAGACTTTTGTGATCCGTGAAGATAGTGCATTGAGTACCAGAGAGATAATACCACCAAATCTTCAAAGAGAATACCAACATGCCTAAATCCAGGTCGTGGGTGGTATAGTTCTTCTCATGAGCCTTCAATTGACTCAATGTGTATGCGATGACCTTTTGTCATTGCATAAGCACGCAACCCAAACCTTGACGCGAAGCGTCGCAGTAAACCACAAAATCAACAATACCTTCAGGAAGTGATAGGATCGGCGCATCGCATAGTTTATCCTTGAGAAGCTGAAATGCTTCTTCTTGCTTTTCTTCCCAATCAAACTTCTTGTCTTTCTGCGTGAGGGGAGTTAGCGGTTGAGCAATTTTAGAAAAATTCTTAATAAATCTCCGATAGTATCCCGCTAATCCCAAAAATTGTCGTACTTCAGTTGGAGTTTTGGGCGCTCCTAATTCTTGATTGCTTGTATCTTTGATGGATCCACAAGTATGCCATTTTCATTCACAACATGTCCAAGGAATTATACCTCACGAATCCAAAATTCGCACTCAGAAAACTTCGCGTAGAGCTTCTCTTTCTTTAACAGTTCCAGAATTGTTTTCAAATGTTGCTCATGCTCCTCCTTCGTTCGTGAGTATATCAATATATCATCGATAAACACTATCACGAATTTATCGAGATATGATTTGCACACACGATTCATTAAATCCATAAAGGTCGCTGGTGCGTTTGTTAATCTGAATGGCATAATAAGAAACTTTTAGTGTCCATAACGAGTTCTGAATGTTGTCTTTGGTATGCTCTCCTCTTGAATCCTCAACTGATGATAACCAGACCTCAGGTCTATTTTGGAGTAAAAGCTTGATCCTTGCAATTAGTCGAATAAATTGTCAATCCTCGGTAGCGGATACCGATTCTTGACCGTGAGTTTATTCAACTCTCGATAGTCGATACACATCCTGAAAGTTCCATACTTCTTCTTTACGAACAATACTGGAGCTCCCCAAGGCGAGAAGCTTGGTCTAATGGATCCTTTATCCAACAACTCTTGAAGTTACATGGATAATTCTTGCATCTCGGATGGTGCAAGTCAATATGGTGCCTTGGCCACGGGTGCGGCTCCCGGTACCAAATCAATGCGAAATTCGACTTGTTGTTGTGAAGGTAATTCCGGCAAGTCTTCGAGGAAGACTTCGGGGAAGTCCTTAACCATAGGAATATCTTCAAGCTTCGGCTCCTCAACCTTCTTGTTAAATACATGAGCCAAAAAGGCGACACATCCTTTTCGCAAATACTTTTGAGCTTTCATACAGTTGATGATCCGCAAGGGCGTGTCGTGCTTCTCTCCGTGTATAATGAGCGTTTCGTCGTTCGCAAGTGGAATGCGAATATTCTTCTAGTGACAAACAACTTCAGCTTGATTTTCGGATAGCTAATCCATCCAACTACTACATCAAAGCTACCCAACTGGACGGGTAAGAGATCGATGCTAAATTTTCGTTCGCCAAGTTTCAATAAGCACCCTTTAACCACTTCTCCCGATTCAACAAGTTTACCATCAGCTAATTTTATTGAGTAAGGAACATCTAGCCTACTAGACTCAAAGCCGAGTATATTTTTAAATTCCACATACATGAAACTAAAATTGGCACCAGTATCAAACAGTATGGATGCAAAGTGATTGTTAACAAGAAATGTACTGGTGACCACGTTAGGGTCTTAGCAGGCGTTCCTTGCTCCTATGGCAAAAGCTCTTCCTTGAGTGTTGTTTTCTTTTGGGCAGACTTTCTTGTAGTGTTCCTTACTGCCACAACCATAGTTACCTTGACCGTGTCCCTTTCCATTCCCATCACCGTTCCAATTCCTGTTGCAATTACCATTACCATTACCATTCATGTTTCCATTTCCGTTACCAGTGCCATTCCCCGTTCGGTTTCCATTACCACTGCCACCTCCGTTTCCCGTTCCCCAATAGTTTGTTGTGGTTCAATTGGCTAGGCAAATTATTCAAGAAAATAGAAAGGATCCAGAGTAGAAATTTAGAAAGGAAATGGAAATAACTTTTCATTCATAATCATAAAATGATAAGAGCTGCTCCATATAAGGAGTTACAAACCAACGTAAACAAAAGAGGTTCCTAATATACGGGGCGCGTGGGGCGGCGGCATAACCACTTATCCCCTTTATTCTAGCACATGAATTGAAAAGGTCTAATACTTTTAAACAAACAAATACGTTAAACCATGGACTGGATGATTACTGGGCTACTGGTGGGCCAGCATGGAGTTGAGAATGGGCTGCATGGAAACAGACTTGGGCTCCGAAGACACGTAACAATCCACCCTTCTAGGAATCACCTTGTCCTCAAGGTGAAATTGCGGGTAAGCTTTAGCGAACCTCCATTTAGTTTCCCAAGTGGCCTCTTCCTGTGAACGACCTTTCCACTTGACCAGAAGCTCCGTTTTGGGGCGGTATTTACCTTTTTGAATGACGCGTGCATCTAAGATCTCCTCTGGTTGTAGAAGTGTTGGTGAGACAATCGGTTCCTCTGTCATAACCGGAGTTGAAAGTGGTATGTCTCCGACAAAACGCTTGAGTAAACTTACAAGGAAGACATCATGTATGAGAGAGTCCGGAGGTAATTCCACCCAGTACGCAACCGACCCAACTCGTTCCAGAATCCTGTATGGTCCATAAAATCATGGGCTCAGTTTGGCAGAAGTTCGACTTGCAACACTAGACTGGCGATAGGGCTGAAGCTTTATATAAACTAAATCTCCCACCTCAAAAACCAACTCCCGTCGATGGCGATCAACTTGTATTTTCATACGGTTCTGAGCAACCAATAAATTAGCACGTAGCTTCCTTAAGAGTGTGTCCTTGTCACACAAGTAGTCATCTACCTCTTGCACATTAGTTGTTCCGGGCATGTACGTAAGTAATTTTGGTGGCGAGCATCCATACACAACCTGAAAAGGGGTTAATTTAGTAGACGAATGGACTGTAGTGTTGTAATTATACTCGACCCATGGTAACCATTCCTTCCACTTCTTAGGTGCATCCCCGGTAAAACACCACAAATATTGTTCGAGTGTCCTATTAACAACCTCTGTCTGGCCATCCGTTTGTGGATGGTAGCTAGAACTCATGCATAAAACTGTACCTTGTAGCTTAAAAAGGGCTTTCCAAAAAGTACTAATAAAGACTTTGTCACGGTCACTCACTATGGTTGATGGAAACCCATGGAGTATGACAACCGAATGCATGAACTCCCGGGCTACTGTTGCAGCACTAAATGGATATCGAAGGGGAATGAAATGCGCGTATTTTGATAGGCGATCTACCCCAACCATAATAGCTGAAAATCCATTAGAATTTGGCAACCCTTCCATGAAATCCATACTATGTCTTCCCATACTCACTCGGGTACTGGCAAAGGTTGTAATAGACCTCCGGGTTTCATGCTGTCTATCTTGAATCCTTGACAAATTTGACATTCTTGTAGATACCTTTTAACAGCTCACTTTAAGCCCACCCACTAAAAGTTGCTTCGAAATTTTGCTAATGTTTTATGTAGGCCAAAATTGCCCCTTCAGGTGAGGCATGGCTCATCTTTAGGAAAGTGGGTATTAATGAAGAATTTAGGCTCAACAAAATGGCCCCACCACGAAACCATATCCCATCACGTTTAAAAATCTGACCCATGGAATGTTCATGCAAAGATGAGGGTAAAGGGTTATAATATGGATCAGTGGTTACTTCTTGTTGAATGTCAGACCATAATGTAGTGCAAGGATGTGATAAAGCTAAAAGTTGAGGTTCATCACAACGTGATAACATGTCAGCTCCCCGATTATGAGTACCCTTTTTGTACTCGATTTTGTAATCATAACCCAAGAGCTTGGGTAATCACCGTGCCTGTGTTGGAGTCGTAATTCGTTATTCGAGGAGGTACTTCAAACTCATGTGATCGGTCTTAATCATAAATGGACGGCCCAGCAAATAAGCTCTCCATTTTCAAGCCGCCTTCACACCGCTAACATTTCCTTCTCGTAAGTAGACCATGACAACATCGAACCTTTCAAGGGGGCACTATAATATGCGAGAGGTCTTCCACCTTGAGTAAGGACCGCTCTGATCCCGAACCCCTTTACATCACATTCAATCATAAACGGTTTTGTCCAATCAGGAAGGCCCATGGTGGGTGTTGTGGTTAAGGCAAGTTTTAAAGTTTCAAAGGCGTTTGAGGCTGCTTCATCCCATATAAAAGGACCCTTTCCCATGAGCTTGTGTAGTGGCACAGCTATGCTTCCAAAACCCTTTATGAATTGCCGGTAATATCCTACGAGCCCCAAAAACCAGCGTACTCCTTTTGCATTACTTGGAACTGGCCACGACAAGACCGTTTCAACCTTAGCTGGTTCAACCGAAACACCTTCTGAACTAATCACATGACCAAGGTAATTAACTTGTGTCACTCCAAAACAACACTTTGAGGCTTTGGAAAATAAATGGTTAGTATGAAGAATCCCCAGAACCACCTTTAAATGATCAGCGTGTTCCTCAACCGTACGCGAATAACCTAGTATATCATCAAAAAAACCAATATAAACTTACGGAGATGATGTCGGAAGAGGTCGTTCATTAAACACTGAAAAGTAGCTGGGGCGTTGGTGAGCCCGAATGGCACAACAACGAATTCATAATGCCCGTCGTGCGTGCGGAAACCCATCTTGTGGATATCCCCATCCCGTACTCGAAGTTGGTGGTAACCCGAATGGAGATCAAGCTTCAAAAAAATCTTGGCACCAAAAAGCTCATCTAAGAGTTCAACGATCATAGCTATAGGATACTACCATCGGTTTTTTTAACCAGCAAAACTGGCGACGAAAACGGATATTGGCTAGGTCTAATCAAGCCCTGTTGCAATAATTCTCTAACTTGTCTTTCAATTTTAGTTTTCTAGAAGTATGGTTGTCGATATGGTCTAGCACTAACTGGTTGGGCATCTGGTAACAAAGGGATGTTGTGATCCTGAAAACGCCTTGGCGGTAACCCCGTAGGTTCTTGAAAAATTGCTGCAAACTCGTCTAATACTGCTTGAATAACCGGTTCAGGAGTGTGAGTTGGTTGTGGGACTTTGGTAACAGAACCAATATGAAGGAGCATAATTATCACTTCAATTCCCATGCACTCGTTAGATTTTAAAGGTGATAAATCCCCCCTTTATAATCCTTGTAACTTATGATATGACCCAGCTATATGGAACCCAAGTGTAAGGTTTTAAAAATCGATTTCGACTGGCCCAAGTGTTTTCAACCACTGAACCCCCAAAACAATCGGACATGCCGCTACCGGAAGAAAGAAAAGATCTGTAGTTATCGAGTAACCTTGGATGAGAATCGTAAGACCCTTCACCCGACTTGTACAAGTTAGTTTCTCTCGGTTGGCCACCACAACCTCGAAGTTAACTTCGTGCTCATCAACAAGACCAAATATATCCACAATGGCTTTATCAATAAAATTATGGGTGCTTCCCCCATCCACCAACACCACAATGTCCTTATTATTAAACTTACCAGACAATAATCTCGAACGTGGCCTCCCTGATTTGCTTTTCACTGGAGTATAGTACCTGAAATAGTATGAAATGATACTTCCACTGGAGTCTCTTCCGTAATCTCGACCGTGGCCTCCCTGATTTGCTTTTCCTCCCTAGTGTCATTCGCATCACTAATCATGAAGAGTTATGGATTACTACACTTGTGCCCCGGTACATACCTTTTATCACAGTAATAAAAAAGTCCTTTCTCTCACCGTTCCCGAGCCTCCACCGCTGATATCCTACGTACTGGATTTGGGGCTGGTAAAGCCATGCGTGAAGTGGGTCCAAAGCCCAACAAACCTGGACTGGCATTAGGCCTTCCTTGCGACGTGTTGGTTCCTATATTCTTGGAATAAATAGAAAACCTACGGTGCAAATTAAGCTTATCTTCCACAGTTCTGGCTGCTCTGACTGCATCCACCAAATTGCGAGGTTTCTTAAGCTTCACCTCTAAGCGAATCTCCACTTTCAAACCGCCTACAAAACCCCAACTAAAAAAGATTTCGGTAACCCGTCAATCCGATGCGATAGTCGTTCAAAAGCTTCAACATATGCAGCCACTGTAGTCTGCTGCTTGAGTCGATGGAGTGATTCATTCGGGTCATCGTAATCCGTGGGGCCAAACCGGGTTAACAAGGTGGTAGAAAATTCCGTCCACGATAAAGGGCCTCGTGGTTTAGTATACCAACGATGCCATTGGAGGGCTAAGCCTTCTAAATGGAATGAAGCTAAACTAACCTGGTCTTCGGCGGGTACCTTTTGGAATTCAAAATATTGTTCTGCTTGATACAACCAACCCGTCGGATCGACACCGCTAAATCGAGGGAAATTAAGCTTCAAGTATGGTTTCACCTCTCCTCCAGTGACCATCATCATACCACCGCCGACATTCGAAGGTCCCGATGTACCCTTGTCTTTGATCGTTTGGAACTCTGACATCAGTTGCGAAAACATGGCAGTGACCTGATCGAATTTCTCTTTGGTTTCTTGTTGAAATTGTCGAAGGTTCTTTTACGAGTGTCCATGGTGGATTAAGGCCGCTCTGATAACACTGTTGTGGTTCGATTGGCTGGGCAAATTATTCAAGAAAATAGAAAGGATCCAGAGTAGAAATTTAGAAACGAAATGGAAATAACTTTTCACTTATAATCATAAAATGCTAAGAGCTGCTCCATATAAGGAGTTACAAACCAACGTAAACAAAAGAGGTTCCTAATTTACGGGGCACGTGGGGCGGCGGCATAACCACTTATCCCCTTTATTCTAGCACATGAATTGAAAAGGTCTAATATTTTAAACAAACAAATACGTTAAACCATGGACTGCATGATAACTGGGCTACTGGTGGGCCAGCATGGAGTTGAGAATGGGCTGCATAGAAACAGACTTGGGCTACGAAGACACGTAACACAGTTCTCGGTACGATGTCCCAATTTTCCACACTTATTACACTTCATAACACGGAAAGCACCCAAATGGTGGTACTTGCACTTGTCACATTTGGGCAGAGTGCCTGGGTACTTTTTAACTCTAGTACCGTTTGCAGCAGCAAACGTTTTCGCCTCTCAGGGTGGATTAGTGTCTCACTTCTTGTTGTTGTTAGAGTTATGGTTGTTGTTACGGGTTTCTTGGTTGAGATTCGAATGTTTCCTTTTTCTAATCACCAGACGACTAGGCATGTGTTTCAACTATCTCAGTGACTTTCAATGACAACTTCTTCATTCTAACGGCATCTTCAGTGAGGCTGACAGCTAGAGTTATAGCCTGAGTAATTGTTGTAGGGTTCGCAAATGTCACCAAGCTTCGAATTCCCAGAGGCAATCCCCAGATATAACGCTCAATGCGCTTGAATTCCGGAGTCACAAGATAGGGAATCACACGTGAAAGGTCATGAAACCTTTGCGTGTAACCCACTTTGTCTGCTCCAACCATGGACAAGTTCCAGAATTCGGTTTCTAGTTTCTAGAGTTCAGCTCAGGAGCAGTACTTCTCCTTCATCCTTTCCTTCAGATCATCCCATGACATACCATATGTTGCATCATCACCTAATGTCTGTGGTTGTAGATTCCACCATATGAGGGCCTCATCAATAAACAGGCCAGTAACAAAGGTCACTTTTTGATCCGCATAACACTTGCTCATTCGGATGGTTGAATCAATCTTCTCAGTCCAACGCACAAATGCCACTGCACCTCCAGTGCCGTCATAGTTTAGTGGCTTGCAGTCTAAGAACTGCTTATAAGTGCATCCTGAAATTCACACAACCGATTCATGAATAAGCAAAGATGAAACTCACTAATAGATCATAAAATAAGTTCCTTAAGTTGTATTAATCAACCTAATGTTACCTTGAACAAGGTTTCCACTAGATGAATCTCCACCATGTCTGCCAGAACCACCCATGCCGCCACTGTGCTCGGCACGGTTCGCCTCGTACTGGGTGATAGCTTCAGAAATCCTTTCTTCAAGTAGAGAGTTTAGCTCTTCAGCAGTCCTCGGCGTTGGTGGAGGTTAATTCACTCCCCTAGTGCGATTCATTCTTTTGGGAGGCATGATCTTCCAAAATATAACACAATAATAATTAGGTGTTTATTAAATAACCACCTCTTTTTATTAACTAAATAATAGAAGAAATATATATATATATATATATATATATATATATATATATATATATATATATGTATACACAACCAAACAATCCACCAAACATATAAATATATTCATACAAGCAAATAGGCATGCATAAACAGATAAATAATAATTCATCATAAAGATAATCACCAAGTTTTTATATATCAAGACAACTTGTTACATGATTGTTTGTAAAGGAAACAAAAATGTACTTGGGCTATATCACCCAGTCATACAAGTTTAATACATAAAATGGAAAAAAATATCTTCCTTCACATTTGGCGATCTTGGTCTTCAAGTTGTCTTCAAAACTCGGCATCTAGTATTCATATCCAAAAAGGGCATAGCTCACCGTGCAAAAGTACCTTCAAAAGAAACCTAAGGTGCTGGGGAGATGGTGGTGGTGTAGGGAAGGCTAAACTAGATAGGTGGGCTGCCTCCTTCTTGAGCTCGTAAACTCGGCGGAGTAAGAAGCTCACCTGATGCTCAAGTAGCACAACCCAAGCAGCTAGGTCATCGGCAGGCATGTGAACAGGTGGTGGTGATGCTGGTGGTGGTGAAGATGGTGATAGTGGTGTAAATAGTGGTGGGTAATATGGTAGAATTTGAGGATGTGGCCATTGATGAAAACAGCAAGAAAAATAAGAAAACAGAGAAAAGAATGATGAAAGAAGATCAGAAAATTGATCGGAAAGGTGAGGAGGATGATCGGAGTAGATGAGTGTCGCAGCCCCCGACCCCACCCAGGGAGCGGGTGCCGCGAGCACGAGCCGATGGTATCTGTGTTTGTTAATTTGACAGCGGAAATGAGACATCAGGATCGTAGTTAAGAAAATAAATTTAGAGTTATAAAACACCAAACTTTTTGTATTAAACAAATGATATAAACTTCATATTTTATTTATAATATTTTTATAGGGACAAACCCTAGTTTGCTGAAAACATAAACTTCTTCTTTTATTTAGGTAACTTTATAGCCACTTTTTTTAAGCCTTCAGTGCTCCGTAGCTGACTTTTTTTTAGCTTCACATTAAGTTTCTTGAAACGCATTTTAAAAATATTTTATCAGCAAAAATACTGGCGAGTACATTCCATTGATGAAAAGACACATTATTATATTTTACAGCAACAATAGTTTTTACATTTGTTTATATCTACCAATTTCTCAAACAGTATTACTACTGGGGCACCATTTTCCCCCATGTTTGTGGTCATGCTAATATTGGCTAAATCTTTGTCCAATATTAATGAGTGTCAAGTAATGTGTACAAAACCTCACATACCGACAGTAATTGTAGAATACAAAAACGTAATCATTGTAATTATAACTGATAAACATTTAGTGTTTTGTAAAGCATTTTAAATATAATTGTATCATAGAATATGACAAAAGGAGAATGACTCACATTGTAAAATTAGGTATTTCTATTGGCTTCTTAAAACTATTTTCTGCTAATATTCTTGAGTGCCTATTAAAATATACAATGCATGCGTGTTAGTATAATAACCCAAATTCAACTCATCAATACGTCATGAGACAGAACCCCAACTTTGTTTAGAAAGCATAGCCCTAAACAGGCAGTGCTTTGGCATCGGTTGTTGGGTTCCAAATCAATCGGACAGGGTACCGAATTAGTGATCAGATGTTAAAATACTTACAACGGGGTAGAGGTTTGTGATTTAGGGGGTATTTTATCTATTATTTTCATTCAGAATTATAGAGAGAAAAGAAAGTGTGTGAGCGGGTTCAGACTGTGCAGGGACTGCTCAATTTATAGTTGTTTTTATGTCTCTCGCGCCCCGTGACCGGATGAGGCTTGGCCTCTCGCGGCCCGCGAGGGCACCCTAGCTACGGCTAGGTTTGCTTGGTCATCCCCTAGGCTCGATACATGTCACGACACGTGGCACAAGGAGTACCCAGCAAGACAAGGGGTGTTGCGGCACGCGACCGAGTATAAAATTTTGATTTTTCATTATTTTACTTAAAATAAACGGCACGCAGGTTCGGTTTCGTACATACGGGGTATTTTGGGGCATTTTTGAGGGTTGTTATATCCACCCCACCTTGTTTTAACTCTCGTCCTCGAGATTTGCTGGATATAGATATGGATACTTCCTTTGCATTTCAAACTCAAGCTCCCATGTGTACTATGGCCCTCTGTTTGAATCTCGTTTTACTTTGACCAGAACTAATCTCTTGTGCTTGAGATTCTTGATCTTTCTATCTTCAATCTGAATAGGCTTCTCTACAAACTTAAGTTTTTCATTTACATCTATGTCTTAAAGAGGTATTACCAATGATTCGTCTGCTAAGCATTTCTTGAGGTTACATACATGAAATACATCATGTACTCCGACCATTTCTTCTGGTAATTGTAGCTGATAAGCTACTGGTCCTATTCTTTTGATAATTTCAAAAGGTCCAACATACCTTGGGCTTAGCTTTCCTCTCTTACCGAATCTTACGACTGCTTTCCAAGACGAAACTTTTAATAGTACCTAAACTCCAACTTAAAATTCCAATGGTTTCGCCTATTATCTGCATAGCTCTTTTGACGATCTCGTGTTGTTTTCAGTCTTTCCTTGACTTGAATAATTTTATCAGTTGTTTCTTGCACAATCTCAGGACCTAACAGTTGCTTTTCTCCAATCTATGCCCAACACACTGGTGTTCGGCATTTTCGTCCATAGAGGGCTTCAAATGGTGCAGCTTTGATACTGGTATGATAGCTGTTGTTGTAAGAAAACTCTATTAAAGGTAAGTGGTGATCTGTGAAAATGTATATAATAAATATGAACAAGTTTTAAAATGGAATCTCAAACTAAACCACACACAATCGGCAAGTGCATCGGTCGCAGTGTAGTGTAGATGGCAAGACCGGATATCAATCCGTCGACACTATGCGCAAACCCTAGATACTGAACCGTTATCGAATACAAAGTCAATTTTAAGTTTGATTTTGATGTTTAACTAATAACCTAATTAATTAAGAAAAATGGTGAACAAGACTAGCAACACAATATGCAAACGAACTCGGAAGCAAAGTGTAGGTCAAATATGATGAGAAAGGAATACCTAGGTGTCGAATCCCTAGAATCATGCAACGCTATCTTGACTATGGTAGTGGCTAAATATCCAGATCTACCCAAATAACCTCCCGCTAGAGATGATCAATCGAAATATATGGACAAAATACGAAGTTCTAGAACGAACCAGCTCGACCTATCGATACCAAATCCCACGAATACTAAATAATGAAAGCTAAATTACCCCCAAAACCCTCCATTCGCGAAGCAAACCCAACCTTGATAATTGAAAGCCTAAGAAACCCTAAACGCGATGAAATAAACAAGCCCGAGCTATCGGTCACCCAGTCTACCCAACAACGATTAGCTAATAACCTAGCACACCTAAATCGTCTCTCGAGTCAAAAGATGAGGATGCAAGTTTTAGTTATTGATTTTAACTATTGATTGACTTGTTTATTTCTAAACTCAATTTTCAAACCGAAAACCCTAAGATTAACCGATTCAAATTAAACCCTAAGTCTAGGTTGTATTTCTACGTGCCTAGCCCGCTGAATTTATCAATCAATAATCAATTCCAAGTCAAAACAACGTCACAAACATCTAGTTTATCTCAACCTAAGTAGTTTAGAAGTTTAGTTACTCATATTTATCAAAAACATCACAAAGTTAGTTCTAAAATCAAACAAAACATGGGTTCAACGTAAAAGATTAGAAAAATAGGCGTAAAATCGAACCCGCAATACTACGGACCACGATCCGAATACTCTTTTTTTTCTTGCGCCAAAGAACAGCCGTATTCTTCTTTATTTTTTTCTTTCTTGTGCGACCCCAACTGCCTAGAATGATACTGAGATTTTTGAAAATAATAGGAACAATCCCCTTATTTTCTTTTCTGCCCTCTGTCGTATATATCCTAGGAATTCCTTCCCAATTTTCAATATATAATGGCCCATGATGTTTGCTGCCGTCACTCCTAATTGCTGCCCCCTGTTGCTTCTTTCGAAAACAATATCAAATGAAATTCTCCTTGTCTGTTGTGTTTTCTTTCGAAAATAATAGGGGATTCCCCCTGCTTCTTCTCGAAATTATATTTTTTTTTGAACAGCAAACCACATTCTCGAAATTATATTAATAATGGGATCTCCTTTAGGGTTTTTTTTAATTAATATTCAATCCCCTAGGTTGTTTCAAAGCCCAAAGAACAAAATAAAACCCCCCTCTGTTGTCTCGTGAATCTGCATGGTGGAGATCAAGTTTGATTTTGGCGGCGCACCATCTTGTATTGTCCATTACTTCATGTAGGGTTATAACATTATGTTTTAATAATAGTCATCAGGAATTATACTACAAGAAAAAAGACCCTCCCCCCCCCCCCCCCCCCCAAGAAAACCCTCTATTTTCCCCCGCCGGAAAAGCTGAGAGTGCTCGACGATGAATACACAAGTCTGATTAGTATGCGAGGTCTAGTCGATCGGCTTATGGTTAGTAGATCTTGATCTGACCTTTTATCTTAACTGGGTTTGTGGATAATCCATTCGCCTCTTGGTTTTCTACTTCCCAAATCAACGTCAACTTGTTAAATTGGATATCACAAGTGAACAAAAGCTTAATTCATTAACGAGGCCAACAAGCCTTTAAATACAAGGAAGAAAATAACAAACAAAGCTAGAAAACAGGAAACAAAATAACGTCTACTTGAACGAGATAAAAGCAAAAGAATCGGTAAGCATATGACTTCTTCCACCCACGTGCGTTAGCCTATTCTTCTTTATTCAACGGAAACAAACGGTAACAATCATACCAACGGACTTATTCCTTCAGACCCTCCCTCAAACATGACATGCCATTCATGTCAAGTTTGTCTTTTATTGAACAAACACCCAGCTGATCTCTTAACCTTAAAAATGCTTCCCGATGCATTGGTTTGGTTAGAATATCAGCCACTTGATCATGAGTTCCACAATGCTCTAGCTCAATGCATCCTTCATTCACCAAGTCACGTAGAAAGTGAAACCGAACACCAATGTGTTTACACCTCCCATGGAAAACCAGGTTTCTAGATAACCTGATTGCTGATATGTTATCGCATTTGATTATAGTACTTCCTTCCACTTTAACACCAAGATCTTCCAGTATACCTCGAACCCAGACAACTTGACATGCACATGATGCAGCAGCAACATACTCAGCTTCAGTCGATGACAATGCCACAATACTTTGCTTCTTAGACGACCAACTTATGGCAGCACCATCCCATAATAGAACATGCCCGGATGTACTTTTTCTGTCGTCATAATCTCCTGCGAAGTCACTGTCAGTGTACACCTTTAACTTTCCTTTTCCTCCCCTTTTATACCATATCCCATAATCTAAGGTACCCTTCAAATACCTCATAACCTTCTTGGCTGCTGCATATGTTGGTTCAGTTCTGTTTTGAACATAAAGGAAAACATGAAAACATACCTTTGGTTGCATCAGCACAGGTTAGCAGAGAATCCAGCAATGGAGTCGCAGGCATTAAGGTTGACATGATTGTCATCTTGGTCTGGTTCCTCCTTAGGGTGCTGACTGATGATGGTGGCTAAGTAAAACCGATAAGGGAATCGGTATAGGAGAGGAGGTCGAATTGATGTTATGACTAATGGGGTTTGTCTGATTGTGTAAGTGAGTAACCCTATAACCTCCACATAATTCTCCTTATATAAGCACCCAGGAGGAAACCCTAATTAGTTAATAAGGGTAATATGGTCCATCAACAATTACCAACTAATTATTTAATAGGATTGTTATATATTTTGATCTATATAATGTAAATGATTATATGGCTACTAGATTAAATATTAAACATAATATATTTAATCTTACATTCTCCCACTTAGCCGAGTAATCATTTACTATGAGTATTAGATAAGCCTGATCAGGAGTTAACACTCATTTTAGCCTTAAACAAGTACTATAGCAGAAAAATACAGCCGTTGAATCATTATGCGACTCAGGACCCCCATTAATCATACTATAGCCTTAATTTAAAACCTAATCGTCATGATCAAAACACGCGTAAGCCCTTTGTTTGATTTGTAACTTTATTTGTCTTATATGCCATTATGTCGACTTGACATATTCTTATAGACGTACAAAATCAAACTGATGAGGAAAATTAACTAATACTTAGTCATTCATAGTACGATATGCATTTGCGCATGGCCATTAACTAATACCCGTCTATGAGCTCTCTTAATAAGACTTATGGGTAATAGCCCTTCAGTTATAGGATCCTTAAGCATATCATGAATGTATTCGATACAAAACTTAGTTTCCTCAATTCGTTCATAAACGAATAATTAATTGCGTATCGAAACTTAATGCAGCACCTCTTGAACTGTTACTGTTTAAGGAGTTATGGTAGCTGACTTTATCACACTAAGTCTTCAAAACATCAATTATATGGAGTTAATAAACTTATGAGTCTACTGATATATTTCCAACAACATTTAGTGACTATATTATGTCGTAATAACTTAGGTTGTTAATATCAGTGCATTATGACTCCTCCATGAGATATGTTTTGTCTGCTAACATAAATATATACCCGAAATTACATTTTGTCATCTTTGAATATCTCAAAGTTAGAGTAATAAACCGGTTTTAATTCTCACTTCTTCTTCAAATAATAGCCTCTCGTTTCTTTTAAAGATATTGTAATACTCCATTAGATGCTTCACAATAATCTAGACATATCTAGCGTGTTGCAAAGTGAGTAATATCTAAACGAGTATAGACTTAAACTTACATAAGGCTTCCAATTAATGAAGCGTAAATAAATAATCTCACTTATCCTATTATCCTCTAAAGGAGAGCAGTATTTAGTTACATATGTAAGGACCCATTTAATATTAAACTTATGGAACAGAACTAATATCCCATTGGGTCTATCTCAGTATGTTATGATATCTATTACATAAGAGATATCTCTGAGATCTATTATATCAAAGTTTGTGTTAACAATGCTTTGACTTATGTAACACATACTTGTCAAAAGAATGTCATCTATATAGACAAGTTTATCTTAGTTGCTCCCACTCATCTTGAGGTAGGTACATTATTCCACTTGGTTGTTGATGAAAATAATTGCGTTAAGATTTCATCACATTATGATGTTTGCATTAACCCATACATGGATTTTATTGACTTATAAACAAACTGTTCTTTAACCATAAGTTTAGAACTTTCAGGTTGTCTTATGAACATGTAAATGTGTCAGCCATTTGTTATGGAAAATTGTTTATAATGTTCATCTAATGTAGCTTTAAACTATTATAAGCTACTAGAACAGTGATGATCCTCAAAGAAATCTTGTGTAAGATAGGTAAGAAAGACTCTTTGATAATTCATCTCTTTCTGAGTGTAACCTTTGACAATCAATCATGCTCCTTTGTGTCTTAACGTTTATATTAGGATTTGGTTTTGTTATGAACACTCTTATGTAATTCAATCAAATCCCAAACGTTATACGAACACATAAAATCAGTTTTACTAGAAAACTGTTTTATTCCATTTAGAAAATTGATTGACACTAATGGCTTAATTTGAAGAGATAGGATCAGTAAACATTTCCAAAATCCATTTCAACTTCAGTTAGGGAGGTTATGTAATCATCAAAATTAGTAGGCTTTTAAACCTAGATGACCTCCTGAGTTGATTATTGGGTTCATTAGAAGTTTCAGTTTTATGGATTAGCTCTTGATTAGGTTGCTATTCTTGATTAGGTTGCTATCATTTTCATTCTAAGTTTATAATAGTTGGTGCAGTATGGTGTACAAGAGGTGTAATCGGAGTTAAATTCGAAATGAAATTTAATGACATTCTTCCCCCCGCCTCTTGTATTCCTTGCAAATCATAATAAGGACTTTTACTGCTCCCACTGACCTTAGGAATCTTTAGGAACTCAGCATGCTTAGGGTCAATGCTTAACGACCAACAAATTCTAATAGAGAAAACAAAATAATGACGTTAGTCGTTGTGATTTCTCTTGTTGAGGATTATGTTAGCTTAGGTAAGAAATCTAAGTGTGTCCACAATTAAGCAACAATGAAACTTTTGTAAGAGTAGCATTAGATTTTAAGGAGACAAATATTAATAGAACAGTGTCGTGATGGAGCGGTGTCTTGTACAAGAGGTGCAAACTGAGGTAATGTAAAATTTTCACTCCCCACCTCTTGCAACTATTGCAAGTTATTAATAAGACACTTAATGCTCCCACTGATCTTTAATGTCTCTAGAATGCTATAAGAGAAGTTTCAATGAGCTACGTGACGTGGAACCTATCATATATACGTTAGACTTTATTTGATTTCTTTAATGTCCAAATATCATAAGAAGCTTTAGGGACATATCTAATAAAAAATCTAATTAAGTATATATATATATGAATAGATTTCTTCTAAGACCGTGAGCCATATGCGACAAAATTTAGATACAAGTTGATAGTCTTTTAAATGATAAATGAATTATGTCTGAATATTCCATTTGAAATAAGTTCCACGAATGTCAAAGAATGACGTATGATGGACCCATACTTATTCCTTAAGCCAAGTCATACTTAGGGCTTTAACGTCATGATTTAAAATCACTTAGAATGAGATTAGATGGAAAATCATCCTCATTAACCATGTCATGATTACTCATGAATTTCGGTTATAATGGATGAAATTTATAAGTCTCATTTTCCTTTTGTCAAGTTCTCATTTGCATGATAACAAAAGTTGTGAAAATGTAAGGTATCATCTAGTTTCATTTTAATAATGTTTCAATCCAGATAGTTAGAACAAATAAGATGAGAGTTAAAGATAAGTGTGACTTTATGTTGACTATGCAAACCTCACAACCTTCATGACATAGCCTAAGTAATGATACTGTACTCTGATTAATAATCAGAATATGTAAGGTATCGAAAAGCTTTGTTAGAAGACTGCTTATTATGGTTCTTATAGCCTTAACAATTAATTTTGTCACTAACTCTCATATTAGTTATTTGTCAAGTTCTGGGAAGGAAACGTATGAAACTAGAGTCAACTAATCATGTGTTAATTGGAATATTGAAATTACCAGACTTAAATATCATTAATAAGTGACTATCTAATTAATTTACCCAACTGTTCTTTAGAATAATGGATAGTCTCGTTGCTTATGTCTAGTCTAATGACATAAATATGCAGTGAGATTTTCCCTTGAAGAACCTTAATGTTGGACTTAGCACTTGTAATTTGTCTATGGACCTTAGAACAATCCTCTTTTAAACTATTAGTGGTTGTAAGGTGAACAACAACTTATTTTCCAGCTTTAAACATGTATTTCTTTGTACATATGTTGCTTACCAACACACTCGTTATACTTTGGTATTTCTTGAGTGTTGTAGTTGATTTATAATGCATCAGATTGTACAAGTGAAAATCTTAGTATGTAATGTACTGGAAAAATGTACTTATTTCCATGCGTAAGCCCTTAACTTTATGGGTCATGGTATTGTACATTATAATGTATTCACATATACCACTTAACTTTATAGTTTAGAGTTTCAAATTAAGGCATGCATCTTAGGAGTTTTAGTGATTATTCCATAAATAAAGATTAGTCTCAGGAAAGACGTAATCTGGAATAACTTTAGTTATAGCATTTACGTTAGAGAGTTCTTGATTATCATAAGAGACATCATGTTCGATTTATCCTATTCATCCTATTCATCCTATTCATCCTATTCATCATGCTCTAACTTTCTTCTTTATAATCTTTATCAGAAGAGAGCAATAGAATTATCGTGTCTTAGGGAATAATCAAGGATTTAATTTAAGAGCTAATTCTAATAGAAACTTTAAATAAACAAACATTTTAGGTTTAAAAATTTAGAGTGGATGAGATATATATATATAGAAGAAAAAATTATAGTGAGTAACATTATGGGTAATAAGAACAAGGCAGACGAAATGATCATAAAAAAAAAACTAATTAAGGATCATTAAGCTAAGGATCATTATGTGAAGATATTGTGATATGTCTATTACTAACATCAAAATAATAGACTTAGCTAAAAAATTCTACTTAAACGAAGACAAAACAGCTTTGGCCAGAAGTGTAATCATTTAAGCATATGTGCAAAGTGGTTGTAACAAATCAGCTTTGGCCAGAATTGAAACAATCACTTTAGTTATGCACTTGTTGAGTATGCCATCTATGAATGAATTAAATCAGCTTTGGCCAGAATTAAGACATTCATGCTTATGATGCACACACAACATAGCTTTCGTAATACTTGAATGATAAGTAGATGTATCAAGTCAGCTTTGGCCAGAAATGATATATCAGAAGCTCATTCAAGTTAAGCTATTTTGGTTTTGTAAAACATCATTTGATCCTTATTAATTAATTAAGTAAATTACAAAACCATTTATTTAATAGCAAACCACCCAAAATTTTTTTTTTTTTTTTTTTTTTTTTTTTTTTTAGGTCACATTAAACAGCTTAAAGAAATAATGAGATTGCGAGTCGCAACCACGATCTCGACTAATGACGTTATGGTTGCGAGTCGCAACTACGGTCTCGACTAATCACGTTATGGTTGCGAGTAGCAACCTCATGGTCTCGAGTGATGACGTAATGGTTGCGAGTAGCAACCTCATGGTTGCGAGTAACAACCTCATGGTTGCGAGTAGCAACCTCATGGTTGCGAGTAGCAACCTCGCTAACAGCTGTTAATTGTGATATCATAACCGAAAATTCGAAAATTATGAATTGTGATATAGTTTCCTATAATAACATTGATCTATTTTATCATAAAATTTCGAAATTATAATCTGCTTATCCTTATAACAGATTTCGAAATAAACTTAATAGATAAATTAGATCAAAATTAGGGAAACATTTAACAATTCAAATCACATTCCAAAACATAAGGGAAATTTCGAATCTTCACTAAGAACATTATGAACATAAGATGAACCCTAAAAACATAAAACATAATTCTGGGTTCCGAAAACTGGATTTTAAGATTTTATATACAGATTTCGGACATTAATATACCCATATAGGTTTCGAGTTACATGATTTACCGTCCTTTTCCGAATTAACAGTGATTTCGGTGACATTAAAGAACTCGAAAACAGGCTGTGATTTTTATTAAGTTTCAAAAGTTTTGTTTTCCAGATTTCAATCCCAGAATAATGGATACGAAAAACAGAACTGACTAATCAACATATGCTCTGATACCACATGTTGGTTCAGTTCTGTTTTGAACATAAAGGAAAACATGAAAACATACCTTTGGTTGCATCAGCACAGGTTAGCAGAGAATCCAGCAATGGAGTCGCAGGCATTAAGGTTGACATGATTGTCATCTTGGTCTGGTTCCTCCTTAGGGTGCTGACTGATGATGGTGGCTAAGTAAAACCGATAAGGGAATCGGTATAGGAGAGGAGGTCGAATTGATGTTATGACTAATGGGGTTTGTCTGATTGTGTAAGTGAGTAACCCTATAACCTCCACATAATTCTCCTTATATAAGCACCCAGGAGGAAACCCTAATTAGTTAATAAGGGTAATATGGTCCATCAACAATTACCAACTAATTATTTAATAGGATTGTTATATATTTTGATCTATATAATGTAAATGATTATATGGCTACTAGATTAAATATTAAACATAATATATTTAATCTTACAGCATAGTGAATAGTAGTAGGATTTGACATAAATCGACTTATCAAACTCACCACAAATTGTATGTCAGGTCTGGTGTTTGTAATGTACATCAAGCACCCAACAACCTGCTTGAACACAGTATCGTCTATCTGTTCTCCTTCACCTTGCTTCAGTTTGCATCCTGGAACTATCGGATTCACAACAGCATTGCAATCCATCATCTTGAACCGAGACAAAATTTCCATAGCATATTTTCTTTGTGACATATGAATTCCAGCAGATGATTGAACTACCTCAATACCAAGAAAGTACCTCATCTTCCCCAAATCCGTCATTTCAAACTCACTCTTCATGGATTCTTTGAATTCTTTCAGCATACTTTCATCATTACCTGTGAATATCAGATCATCGACATAGATATTCACAAGAAGCCTCTTACCAGCTGAATTTTCTTTAATAAACAAAGTATGCTCTGATTTGCATCTCTTGAACCCTTCAGCCACAAAATAAGTTTCAATACGATTGAACCAGGCCCTGGGGGCCTGTTTCAGACCATACAACGCCTTGTTCAGCTTATACACTTTGTGTTCATTGTTGCTAACCACATATCCCTGCGGTTGCTGCACGTATACCTCCTCTTGCAACACTCCATGCAGAAAGGCTGATTTTACATCCAATTGGTAGATGTTCCAGCCATGTTGAGCAGCAATTGCTACCATCATACGAATTGTATCCATCCTTGCTACAGGCGCATACACTTCTGAATAGTCTATACCATACTGTTGCCCATATCCACGAGCCACAAGCCTTGCCTTATGCTTTTCTATCTCTCCCTTCTCGTTCAACTTTGTTTTAAACAGCCATTTTACCCCAATACATTTTGCACCTTTTGGAAGCTCAACCAGATTCCATGTTTGATTCCTTTCTATAGCCTCTATCTCAGCATCCATTGCCTTCTTCCACTTATCATCTTTAATAGCTTCTTCATACTTGATTGGATCTTGGTCTTCAATCATAACATTTAACTCGTGTTCATCATCAGATTGCAACTCACTTCCAGTTGCATAATCTTGTAAATAACTGGGAGGTCTTCTCACTCTTCCCTCCCTTGTTCTTGTAGTGCTAGGACCCGGATCAGCAACAGTTTCTTCATTATTGACTTCATGCTGCTCTTCATCAACTTCAACTTGGACACTTTCTTGTTCATCACAAGTGTAATTTCCCCATGTCAATTCTTCCTCAGCCCTTTCTTTCCCTTTACCAGAATTCCAGTTCCAAGCCTTATGTTCTTCAAACACTACATCTCTACTGATCAAAACTTTCATGGTTTGGGGATCAACTAACCGATAGGCTTTGGACTCTTCACTCACACCGGTTAACACACAAACGTGGCTTCGATCATCAAGTTTCTTCCTTTTTTTCTTTTAGTATGTGCACATGTGCTATAGAGCCCCATACCCTGAAGTGATCTACTGTGGGTTTAGATCCACTCCAAGCTTCTTCAGGTGTCATAGTTGAATGAGCCTTGCAAGGAATCCTATTCAACACATAAAAGCTCCACAATGCTGCCTCAGCCCAAAACATTTTAGGCATGTTTTTAGAAGCAAGCAATGTAATAATCATTCTGTTGATGCAGATTTGTGTCCGATGCTTGTCGAATAGATTAGTTTTATTTTACGCTGAATTTGTAATAGTTAGTGAAACGGTCTATCGAACGTGTATAGACCCGCTCGTTTGAAGTGGTCAAACGAGAGGGTTATTCGGTTGACCGTGTGGGTTTTGCTAGACAAACAGTTAGATTATGGTTGTATAATGTTTGGTGTCGAAGGATAAGGCATCGAAGGATTGTGTATATCCGTCGATGAGCTCGAAAGATATCCATCGATAGATGAAGATGGACCTCGAAGGATATGTCATCCTTCGAGGTATATGTGTATCTTTCGATAGCTGGATGATCGACAGATGATCTATCGATCAATCAGTTAGATCCTTCGACCATACAACCTGTGTTGGGTATAAATACTAACACTTTGTCATTTGCAAGACCAAGAGAGTTAGAGAAGGTTTGAGACCTCACCCAGGGAGAGATCACCACTTGATCTCTCCCGGAATGTATACTCCTTTGGTATTAGTTCGGTTATCATGTAATCGGGCCGATTTGTAACGTTTTAATACCGGATTAATACAAAGTTGTTTGTTTATCATTGCTAATCTCTTCCGTCTTTGAACATAATCACAAGAATCACGGTTTCGGTCACGAAACTCGGTCCTACAGTTGGTATCAGAGCCATGGTGCCCGATTTAGTAAATCTAACCGTTTACTAAGTCACATGTGCTCTAGATCTGTGATTTTTGTGCTTTTTGTTCAAGATGTAAAAATGGTGAAAATCAAGAAAAACTCAGATCTGGACCCGAATATTCAGATCTGTGCTGAAACGAGTGTTGGGTTTTATGTTTTTCACCTATGTAATCAAGTTATCATCATCAAAAATCAAAAATACAATGTTTTCGTCAAAAATCTGCAAAATAAACAGCGCTGTGTTCTTGATGTTCTTGGCAGCTTCATATTTCGAAAGATCCACTCCCGAAAGATGAAACTGTGCTCGAAAGATTGAAACATGGTTCGAAGGATGACAGACTGTTCGAAAGATGTTACTTTCCTCGAAGGATGAAATTCCTTATCGAAGGATCATCTTTCGAAAAAATCAAGAATTTGAAAGATATCTTGATCATTCGAAAGGTCTGATCAATCGAAGGATGAATCCTTCGAGAAACTTAACATCTTTCGAGGCATGATACAAAAAAAAAATATATATATATATATATGATACTTGAAAAATTGTGGGGTAGTCACGGTTACCGATGCAAATGTCAAAAATGGTGACGCGACTATTATGGGCCAAAAACAACACGGTATGTTCACTTCCGCACGTCGATTGTTTATGAGTGTTATCGGTTATTCGAAAATGTTCGAAAGCATTTTGTTACTTGTCATATTCTCGCATTTGAAGACGAACGTATGAACCTAGAACGCCAACACCGGTCCTAACGAGTTCACAAAGTCTTTGGAGGGATACAAGTCGGATCCGATGGGGTACTAGGCGATATTGCTTTATCAACTAGAATATGCAACGAAGAAATCCTTTTTGTTTATTGTCATATTCTCGCATTTGGTAACGAATGAATGAACCTAGAATGTCAACACCGGTCCTAACGAGTTCACAAAGTCTTTGGAGGGATACAAGTCGGATCCTACGGGGTACTAGGGGACGTTCTTATTCAACTAGAATATGCAGAGAAGAAATTCGTTTTCGTGATTTTTCGAAAAACCAAGAACATTCAACGGAGATTGATGACAGTTCCGCTTAGTGGAGGGAACTGGTGAACATTTGACGACAGTTTCTTTGAAGTGGAGAGAATCTGTTAAGGTTTAGAAATCTTACCAAAGAAATAGGGGGAATAAAAATTTCGTATGTTGAATTTCTTCGGTAAAATTTCTAAACGCAATCACAGGTGGTAGAGTTTGTGATTTTCTGGTGATACAAACGGTTCGGCGTGGAATGTTTTGCACATACACATATTAGAGGATTTTAATTAATTCTCCAGCCAGCGTGAAGGGTTTTGCACGGAAAAATACAGGTTTCTAAAGTCTACAGTAGTTACAAAAGCGCTGTTCACTGAAGACCTGGGGAATCTTAATGAAAGCTGATAGTTCAAGGCTGAAGACCTGCAGGATTCGGTTTTGGGTTTGATGTTTCTTTGGGATTTTACAGGGATCTGGGGGTAACTCAATTCGTTGAGTTTGCAAACGATGTACTTGGTCTAGCTGACTTCCTGAGTACTGATGCTGAAGATCCGTAGTGCATTACGTGGTCAACTTCACAAAGGCGAGACAATGAGATCTGGATGTAGTTCAACTAAGCATGCTGGTTGAGCTTGCAAGGGATACACTTGGTCTAGCTGACTTTCCTGAGTGTTGATGCTGAAGATTAAAGTGCATTACTTGGTCGATTCCACAAAGACGGTTTACAGAAGACAGTTCACCAGAAATCTCTATCGATGTAGTATGCTTGTATGAAATAGAGTTCTTATGACAAGATCAAGACTTGATGCAGTTCTTAAAGATTGGAACCCTTATCAAATGCCGGTTGGAGTATTGGAAGATCAGCGGAAGATCGGTCAATTGAGGAAATTGCACAACACCCAACACGGATACGCGTACTTTAAGGGGGAAATATTTTACAAGGAGCGTCAAGATACTACTTACCTGGATCATCGGTCAAGGGGGAATTTGTTAACACATAGAAGATGAATACTTGACTGAAGATCGATTGCAGTTGCATTTTCAGCATTCGACAGCAACGGACAAGGGGGAATTTGTTGATGCAGATTTGTGTCCGATGCTTGTCGAATAGATTAGTTTTATTTTACGCTGAATTTGTAATAGTTAGTGAAACGGTCTATCGAACGTGTATAGACCCGCTCGTTTGAAGTGGTCAAACGAGAGGGTTATTCGGTTGACCGTGTGGGTTTTGCTAGACAAACAGTTAGATTATGGTTGTATAATGTTTGGTGTCGAAGGATAAGGCATCGAAGGATTGTGTATATCCGTCGATGAGCTCGAAAGATATCCATCGATAGATGAAGATGGACCTCGAAGGATATGTCATCCTTCGAGGTATATGTGTATCTTTCGATAGCTGGATGATCGACAGATGATCTATCGATCAATCAGTTAGATCCTTCGACCATACAACCTGTGTTGGGTATAAATACTAACACTTTGTCATTTGCAAGACCAAGAGAGTTAGAGAAGGTTTGAGACCTCACCCAGGGAGAGATCACCACTTGATCTCTCCCGGAATGTATACTCCTTTGGTATTAGTTCGGTTATCATGTAATCGGGCCGATTTGTAACGTTTTAATACCGGATTAATACAAAGTTGTTTGTTTATCATTGCTAATCTCTTCGGTCTTTGAACATAATCACAGGAATCACGGTTTCGGTCACGAAACTCGGTCCTACACATTCCAATAACAGTTCTATTTTTACGTTCGGCCACACCGTTTTGCTGTGGTGTGAACCTAGTTGTTAACTGTCTCTTTATCCCCTTCTCTTTACAAAATTCAATGAACTCCTTTGACAAGTATTCACCCCCTCTATCCGTTCTAAGACACTTAATCAATTTCCCACTTTCAGTTTCTACTTTATTCTTAAACTCCTTAAACTTTTCTAGAGTCTGAGACTTTTCAGATAACATATACACCCATGCTTTTCTACTGAAATCATCAATAAAGCTCAATAGATACCTTTTACCCGTATAGGATTGAGGAGTGATAGGTCCACAAATGTCTGAGTGGATCAGTTCCAGAACATCATCTGCATGCCATTTGCTCTTCTTTGGAATAACTTCTCTAGTTTGTTTTCCAATGAGACAAGTTCCACATACAGTCTTTTCAACCTCGAACTTGGGAAGATCACGAACCATGTTCTTTTTCTGTAGTGCTTCCATATTAGTTTTGCTGATATGCCCCAGCCGCTCATGCCACAACGTTCCTACATCCTCGTCACTTGTGTAGTTGCACCCATCTGTTCTTTGATTTTCACATCTGTTGGTGTCTTCACTGAGCGGATACATCCTGTTGGCACTCATATTGCTTTGAAACAATAACCCTTTTTCTGGATGATATGCCTTGCAAATGTTTGATTGAAACAGGAAGGACAACCCATTTTGTTGAAGTTGTCCTATGCTCAACAAACAATTCTTCAGATCCGGAATGTAATACACATCATTAATAATAAACTTAGCACCATTTAGACTTAGCTTCACATTACCCTTACCTCTGACATTCATCCTTGAGTTGTTGCCAAGCTTGACTGTGGTGGAGAAGCTTTGATCAAAATCAACAAACTTTTCCTTAATACCACACATGTGATTCGAGCATCCGGAGTCAAGGAACCATAGCCAATTCTTGCTTTCATCACTATTATGAGTCATGAACACATTCTCATCCACACCAGCCATAAGCATGATTTCTTCATTTTCATCAAAACCGGCAAAGTTAGCTTCTTTTGAGTCCGTACACTCATACGAGAAATGTCCCAACTTGTGACATTTGAAGCATTCAATTGTCTCTTTGTTGAACGATGACCGGCCTCGTCCACGACCCCTACCTCTCGGGCTCCAACGGCCTCTTCCTCGACCACGAGTGTTTGATCCTCCACCATCCTCCATCTTGAGAACCTGTTCATCTTCTCTTTCTACCTTCTTGAACTTTTGCTCATGAACTATCAATGTACTTTGCAACTCATCAATTGTCATTTCTTCAGTGTTTTTAGATTCCTCAATTGACACCACTACATACACATACTTCTCGGTGAGAGTTCTGAGGATCTTTTCCACAATCTTCACATCAGGCATGGACTCACCATTGCTTCTCATCTGGTTTGACACGGTTAAGACTCTACCGAAGTATTCCGGTATTGTCTCTTCATTCTTCATTTCCAGAACTTCGAAATCCCTCCTTAGCTTCTGCAGCATAGACTTCTTCACACGTTCGTTTCCAGCAAACCTTTTCTTCATTGATTCCCATATGGCTTTGGAAGAGCTTCGATTCAGGATCTGCTCAAACGTGACCCTGTCAATTGCCTGATACAAGTAATGCTTTACTTGTAAGTCTTTTGATCTCAGTTCATCCAATTTCTTCTTCTGAGCCTCCGTTTGAGAAATCCCAACTGCTGGTTCAGTGATCCCCGGATCAATGAGTCCCCATAATTGTTTTGCGCGCAGCAAATTTTCCATCATCTCGCTCCAGTGCTCATAGTGGCCATCAAATACAGGAACCTTCAATTTCTCAGTACTCATCGTTGTTTTCTTTGATAGTGAACGAAGTGAATTTTGCTCTGATACCAATTGTTAAATTGGATATCACAAGTGAACAAAAGCTTAATTCATTAACGAGGCCAACAAGCCTTTAAATACAAGGAAGAAAATAACAAACAAAGCTAGAAAACAGGAAACAAAATAACGTCTACTTGAACGAGATAAAAGCAAAAGAATCGGTAAGCATATGACTTCTTCCACCCACGTGCGTTAGCCTATTCTTCTTTATTCAACGGAAACAAACGGTAACAATCATACCAACGGACTTATTCCTTCACAACTTACAAATATAAATCTGCCGGAAAAGCTGAGAGTGCTCGACGATGAACACATAAGGCATACGAGGTCTACTCGATAGGCTTATCGGTAGCAAATCTTGATCTGACCTTTTACTCTAACTGGCTTTGTGGATAATCCATTCGCCTCTTGGATTTCCTGGGTAGATATCTCTAAGGAGAATATGAACGCGAAAAATAGGGAGGAAGACTATGGTGGTCCGTGAACAGATGTAAACTATCGGAAGAACAAAAAAAGCAGAGGAGATGGTGTAGAATAGACTATCTTGGTACAGAATATGCCCGAACGGGTAACCAGGAACATATTATGTAGGGCTTTTCAACCGCACGGTTTCATCTCGGATGCTTATGTAGCCCGGAAAAGAGATCCTAAAGGTAATTGTTTCGGTTTTATCCGGTATATAGGAGTGGTTAATATGAAAGAAACATTAGCGGTTATGAACACTATAAAGATCTTTCACTCGAAACTGGTGGTTTCTTTAGCAAAGTATGATAAAAATCAAAAAAAAAAAATCATCTACTCATCGGAGGTCATGGGGGAAAAAGTTTGGAAGCCAAAAGCATCAGATATAGCCGGTAATAATAATGATCCTCCGATGGAAAATAGACATGATCAGACGAAGGACCTACGTTTTAACTCTGGCCCGTCGGGATCGGCTTTTGTCCGGGAAGGTGAAACTTATGCTGACTTGTTTAAAGATGGCCAGACAGGAGATAAACAAGGTTCGAAAACAATCTACCTAAAAGGAAATGGGTCGCTTTATCCATTACATTGCATTGGCCGATCGATTATTGGCAAGGCCAAGGATTTAAGGTCTCTTTGTAGCCTGATTCAAAACCTTGTAGAGAGTGGTACGAAGGACTTTGGATTGTCTTACTTAGGGGGTTTTAGTATCCTTATCACGCTGTGCAACAAAGAGATTGCTAGGACGTATATGACATCGTTCTCATCAGTGCTATCCGATGTATTTTCTACGTTTACTATATGGAAGGGGGAAGACACTAATCTAGAACGGATAGCACCGGTAAAAATTTCAGGAGTGCCAATCCAACTACGAGATAATACTCTATTCGATCGGATTGGTAGTTTATTTGGGAAAGTTGTCCAACCTTCATCATTCTCATGGCAGGATGTGGATAACTCTTTCGGCTCGGTCAGAATTCTAACGACCAAGGGGTCACGGATTGATGAGGCGGTAGTGGTGAACTGGAGAAATAAGAGTTGTGTCACTTGGGTGTCCGAAATACCAGAGATTTGGTCACCGGATATTGATTACGCAAAATCGGTTGATGAATCAAATGGTGTATCTGATACGGATGATGAAAATATGGAGGTCAATACCGAGGAAGGGGAGATCAGACCAGATTTCGTTGGCAATTTGAATTCGGGTCAGGCGGGTAATCAGGAGTCGCCGGGAGTTGATCAGGGGCCTCCTCGGTTTCTTGAACGTGGCATGCATGAGGTGCATGGGGAGCAACAGTCGGCTGATGGAATCCCCAAGACATTTAATGAAGATGTGGGTCTCGCCACTATAGTTGACCAAGCTAATAATATTATAATCAATATTGATAATAATAAAGATCCGGAAGCATCTGGTGTTAGACAGGAGCCTATGTCTTTTGGCCCATTTACTGGCCCAACTCCAGCAGTCTTGAGAAAGAGGACCAGAGATACTCGTAACCCACCTTCTCCTGATTCAACAAAGGGCCCTCCAACTCGTCCTTTCTGTCACCGTATAGATAAGGAAGACCAACCAATTCACCTTAATTCTCCCTGTATCCCCAATAGCGCTGGTGCTGATGCTGGTGACGAACCGATTACGAAACCTCAAATGGATCACCAGGATTTCCCAGTTTCTCCGCCAGGTCCTCCGCCGCATGTTGACCCACTTTCGTCCCCCTCTTTGGTTTAGGATTCTTATCGTCGATCGATTAGTCCAGTTAATATTGATAAGGAAGTTGAAGCTACGTTGAAGGTAGGCTCGCTGGTGGGTATTAACTTAGAAAGGTTCATTGTCGAAACCGAGAACCAGATTGTTGCTGAAGGGGTCAATAATGGTTTATTATGAATTATTTGTCTATTAATCTTAGGGGGGCACAGAATTCCCGCAAGGATGACTGGGTGAGGGGTATTAAAACAAGTTATGGTATCCATTTTATCTCGATTCAGGAAACCAAACTGGGGAATTCAGAGAATTTTAAGTTTTGTAATTTCTGGTGGCGATCAATCTTTGATTTGGCTATAGTGGATTCACAAGGAAGGTCCGGAGGTTTGGCGTGTCTTTGGTGCCCAACTATGTTTACATGTGAGAATATAATAAAGAGTCGTTTTTTCCTTATAGTATCACTGGTTTTGGTGAAATCGGGATGTCGGATTAATCTAGTAAATGTTTACGCACCGAATGATGCTGGGATGAGGAGGTCGTTATGGTACGACCTATTATCTATAAAAAAATTCAACACAAGGTCTTTGGGCCTTTATGGGTGATTTTAACGAGGTGAGGGAAGCTGCAGAAATGTTTAACTCTGAATTTAATGCGGCTAATGTAGACCACTTTAATCATTTCATCTTATCAGCGTCTCTTCAGGAATACAACATGGGTGGGGGAAAATTCACATACATCTCTGATAGAGGAGATAAGTTAAGTAAATTAGACCGATTTCTTGTCTGTCTCGGTTTCCTGGAAAAATGGCCGACTGCCTTACTTATGGCTCTGGATAGAGATGCTTCAGATCACCGGCCTCTTATCTTGTCCACTGTCCAATCGGACTATGGACATATTCCATTCAGATTCTATAATTCTTGGTTTGAGTACCCGGGTTTCATGGAATTTGTTCTTGAGGCTTGTGGTAGTTTCTCGTTTTCGGGTCCCGAGGATCTTTCTTTGTAACACCCCAAAAACGGGTTTGGTAATCAAACCACGTTAATAGTAAAGACAGGTAAAATACCGTTAGTGGTAAAATTAACCCGGTAAATATTAGGATTTAAATGCATAAGCCTAATATCAATTAAAAGGAGAACGAATACTTTGAGAAAACAAAGTATATAAAAGGCCCGAGTTAACGGGACTTGAAATAAAACAGGCTATGATTTCCCGAACTCATTAAGTTAACTAGGAATAATTAACCTAGTTAGTAATATGTGACTATGTAATTAATAGCAAGTTATAGCTTCTTTTGAGTGAGATAAAACGCAAGGGACTAATGTTGCCTAGTGGGCAAACTAGTTTTAATAAAACAAGGTGTGTGTGTGTATGTGTGTGCGTGGAGATCGACCAGGAGAGAGCTCCATGGGAGCTCAAACCCTAATTTCAACAAATCATCAAATTGAAGCCCGATTCAAGCCCTAAATCAATGCATGAACACGTAAAAACGATCACCGAGTCATGGGGATCATAAGATATGTCACAAAATCTAGATTGGTTGAAGTTTAAATTCAAGACAAGTAGGTTACTTGCGAATAAATTGATGGATTATGATCCAAAGATTAAATTAGATGTTTATGTATGCCTAATTTCGTTAGATATGATGAAATTATGAAATACTTATTGTGGGTTACTTCTAAGTGATGAACAAGTAGATTATCAAGTGGGTTTTGATGATATGATGAAGCTAATGAGATAATCATGTTTGAAACCATCATGGATGGTAGTATTAGGAATGATTCTTGAACAAATTATGAGTTTAGGTATATGTTCATAGTTGCCATGAAATGGGTTAAGTATGTTATGGTGAAATTGGTGATTTTATTCATGTACATGGATGTTTGAAATCATGATATCTACTAGTTGATATGTAGAACTTGATTTTACTAGGTGTTCGGACGAATGCTAGTGATATGATAAAACGGGTTTTCACTTATAAATGTGAACCCTTAGTTCTTGTGAAAATACATGAATAAATTAGTCTTTATAATCGCTTGAACTAGTTGAAGTGTAGGAAACGTAATGAAGTTGGATAGAAAATAGTTTTAAAACGGTAGCATCATTATAATGTCTACCGGATAGTTGATAAGATCGCCTAAATAAGTTATTGAACGCAAATATGCAACTCATATGATTAAGGGTAATTGACTTTTAAAAAGTCAAATTAATCAATGATGAGGTCGAATAGTAGTTTCGACATAAAATTCGTAAGATAAAATAGTCGTATGTGATAATGACTAATCTAACCATCTTACAAATTATGATGATAGTTTGACACCTAATAAGCTAGGTGAAAGCTTGTTGATGAAACGGGTCAAACGGAGCAAGTACGGAAAGAAAAGTGTGGCATGGATACAAGGTAAGTAAAGCTTACGCCCCTTTACATTATTTACAAAATACTTAATTGTAAGTAGTGTATATGAATGCTATTAAATGGTTGGTATATGATGTTCCGATAAGATCTAATGAAAGTCGGAACAAGGGAAATGGTAAGAAATCATAGATTACGGTAAAAAGGTTGAATTAAGTCATGTAATGACAAACAAATAAGAAACGGCTTTTACGTAAAAGAGTTCAAAGAGAAAACCGGGATATGTTTAAAGGGATGAAATGGTAATTAAATACCATCTCATACGGACAAATGGTCAATTAGACTAAATGGGTCAAATGGTGTTGTTAACACCATTTGACAATAACATTTGACAATCGCTTGTTGAGTTTTGTGATTCAAAAGAATTAACATAAGGCTCGCGTTACTATTAGCAAGTGATTAATAGTGATAGGGTTGTAATGGGTCGATATTATGACTCGGGCCAGGTACGCATAAATAAGTTGTTAGTTAAACATGCAATTTTGGTCAAATAATTAGTGAGAGTCCTTCGTCGTAAATAAGGGACTAAAAATGACCAAAGCGCCCTTGATAAGTAAATCGGGAAAAATACCCTTAGAGGTCGTTTAGATACTAGTAATATGATTATGTAACTCTTAGATTTATGTAAAAGTTGTAAGTATAAACCTTGAGGGTCAAATGCCTAAGAATGGGTCAATTACGTAGAATGACTATCCAAAGGGTAAAATTAAGGATAACGGTCCATTATGTTAAATCCACCACAAAATAATTGTGGTGGAACATAAGAGGCTATTTAAAAATGGAAATACGAAGTGTAGAAAGAGAAGTGCGAGTTTGATGCTTAAATGCATAAAAATCGCTTTAAATGCGTCAAAGTGAGTAGATATGCAAAACGGGTTAAGATTTCATAAGAAATCCGTAATTTTGAACCTTAAATATTGGTAAGTGAATATAACATGATGTCCATGGTATTTTAAAGGTAATAAACAAGTTTGATTGATAAAATCATGAACGGGTCAAAAGTGTTAAAATTGAATTGCAAGCCAAAAGCTTGAAATCTAAAATTTTGCAAATTCAGATGTCGGAGTTTTACTCCATGAGATGGAGAATTAAATTACGAACGCGTAGGAAAAAGAATCGCGTAAAACGAAGGTCTAGATCAAAAGTTATGCCATTTTGAAGTTAGGTCTTGGTTAAAACTTAGCTGGGCAAATATGCAGCACCAGCATCAGCACATTCTGTCGAATTGGAGCCGTGGCGTCGCCCCACGGCCAAAGGGATTTGCCGTGGCGCGCGACGACGGGGTAAAATCTTGAAATTTTTGTTTATTTTTTTATTTTGATTATTTGACCCAATTACTTTGTTGTACTTGCTATTTAACCATCAAAACAAACTTTTAAGTTGGTTTTGATCATAGGTGAATGTCGAGAGTCCCGGATGAAGATCAAGCGACGAACAAGAACTGAACACAAGAAAATGAAGCTTCTGCATGTTATTTTGTCGTTATCTCTAAACAACGAATTCATACATTATGTAGTATTGTTGTTATTAAGTAAAGTTTTAAAGTAACCTGTATTTTCCTAAGTATGTGTAATTGTAAATACACATTTAATTGTCGGTATTTATAAGAAATCCTTAAAATAATAGCAAGGGTGTTACAAGTTGGTAATCAGAGCCCAAGGTTAAAGGGTAAAGTGTCAGGTTCGAGGCTTGATCGCAAATCCGGTAAGTAAATGTATATTAATTGTTTGGTATGATTAAAGTGTTGTGAACAACACATAGAGGTATTGTATAATACACGTTACCTCAATCAAATCGGTAAGGGATTGACATAGTCAACGAAATTACACACGTTGATGCGTATAGTAGAAAAGCCTTGTATTATAGTACGGGCATCCTTTAATGTCAAAATTACTAACTGTTGTAAATGTTTTAGTTGAAGGAAACTCGCATATGAAGATAGCAAGAGTTTAACAAATCGCGGATTTGACAGAGGAACGGTCCAAAGTACGACAAATAGAGCATGCTCACAAAGGACCTAAATCGCGCAACGATCGCGAATAAGTTAATGGCAAGGAGAGCCTGTTAGAGCATGCATTATCAGGTGCACGTTTTAAATTATTGCATGAATAGTAATATGCAACAAATACGTAGAGATTGAAAGTTGCATATGTAGATTGAAAACTTGGAAAAACCTGAATAGAAAACCTATCTGGGATATTGTTTCCAAGAGAAATAAAGAGAGGCATTACTTACATGGGGTGTAATGTGAAAATTATAAAAAGGTCATGTGTACCAGATGTTGATCGCTTACTCTGGCCAAGTAAGTAGTGAACATGTGGTACCATGAACTTCTTATGATGGATGTAGTAAGGATGGGGTGAATAAGACAAATTAAAAAGTACCCAAATGGAACAAATGAGAAAAATACTTGATAATAATGTAAACGCACTGCCGGGTGACGGAAGCGTATTACATTAGAATAATGAGCCCAAGAGAAGGGACAAAGATCAATGTAAATGACGATATAAATGAATGACCTAAGGAAAATTCACGAAAATAAGTCATTTTGGACGAAAGTGTGACAACTGTCAAATTTGCAGGCATCCGTACAGTTAATTAGTAATTAATTTGTGCTTAATGACTGTGCTTGATTACAACTGTTTATTAAACCGCTTTCTGATTTCTGTTACATACATACATATGCATCACATTTATATTGTCACTCCATTTATTACACGCAAATTTTAGTGACAAACTTGATGCACAAAGCACAGTTAGCACACTGAGCGGATAACCCAGAAAAAAATGATGACAATGCCAGCACCTAGACAGACAATGATTTTGAGGCCAGTATGAGCCAAAGACGGAGTACTACACTAGTAGGGAGTGTAGGGAAGTGAGGACCATAAAACTGCGTCACAAGGTGATAGTTATAGTGCCGGGAAGTGCCTAAAACACACTTTAAGTGCAGAATTCTGCACTAAATAACCAAAATTAAGCATTTAATAATGCTAGTAAAGTGCAAAAACTTGGCAAACTAGTCCTAGATATTTTCCAAAGTGTTGGAAATTAAATGTGTCACTAAAAGTAACATAAAGGACACTTTATGGATTAATTTAACACTTTAACGGATCAACACCCAACCGAACAACCGGACTTTACCCGGAACATAAAAATATTGCCAAACACATTGTTTTTACTTCTCTGAGCTAGTTAGGGTCCCCGAACACCCTAACACACTAAATATTAATAACACTCATAACACACTAACTATAACACTTGGTTTCTCTAACTAAATTGCAACTAATACTTACAACCCAACCCAACTCAACCCCATACCCCCCCCCCCCCCGCCTTTGACGGTTGTGTGAGGGTGGGACACCCCCACCATTCTTTATATTATTTTATTTGATGTTGTTAGTGGATAATAGAACACATTATACCTTGGTTAAAGAAGTAATGGAGCTTATAAGTAATAACCCTTAGGCCACCATCTTCTGTCATCAACACACTTTCAAAACAAGCTCTCTTCTCTCTCCCTTTCTTTGTGTTCGGCCGACCCCAACAACACCCACCATCATCACCTTCAAGCTTCTGTCAAGCAATCCAAGAACATCCCAAGGTGCTAGAGACCAAACAAGTAAGAGTGGTGTACTCGGAAGCTCAAGGACCGCTCTTGTTTTCTTTTATCCATCACTTTTTCGCCTTGTTTCTCCCCTAGCCTTGTACTAGTAGTAAGTGCTTTAGATCTTCATCTTGTTCATATTCTTGGTGGTTAATAGTAAAAATAATGGTGAAATATTAAGAACTCTAAAGAACATAATCAAAGTCTTGAAGTATAAACTAACTAGAGATGAAAAATGGTTAAAGTAATGATGAAATCATGTTGATCTTATGTTGTTGTGCTTGTTGAATGTTGTTTGTTAGATAAAATGTTATGATTCATCACATAGACTTGCTAGATCATGTTTAAAGACATGAACTAGCAAGATGTGAAGGTTAAAAATGTTGTGGATGATGAAATCATCCACACATAAGCTATGAACTTGAGTACATACATGTTTCTTGAAAAATAAAGATCAAAATGGGTTGTAAACTTGTAGATCTAAAGATCTATGAGTGGTTTTTCGAAAGAACCAAGTGAATAATATGAGTTTTGTTAAAACTTGGATCTTATATGAACTAAACACATTTTTAGTAAGTAAACAAGTATAAACACTTGTGTAACAAGAAAATTTCACAAAGAAATATTTTTGGAAATCATGACTAGAAGTTGTAAATGTTCAAATCCTTTAAAAATAAAGTTTTTAAGAAACTAATCACATTTTTTAAAGGTAACAAGACTCACTAAGTCTACTAGTAAGTTACTACATGTTTTTATAAATCTTCAAGTTCATAAGTTTATGGTTTATGCTTGTTTTTGACAAATTTGGTAAATAAAGGTTGTATATTGATGATTGAGAATTGATTGAATGATTTTACAAAAGAAAATGATACGCTAGTAAGCGTGGACGCCTCCATTTACAAAGGAAACTCTAGCGAATTTTTTCTAGAATTTAACACTTAGAAAATATTTTTCTAAACAAGTGTTACAAGTATATTTTATAACTTGTGTTTCAAATACAAAGTATCGGAGGTTGGTTTTCGCAAATAAAAGTGAGTAAATATATATTTAGAATATATATTTATTACTGAGACACTTGTGTGATTATTTGTATATTTTGTGAACTGGTTATATTATTTTAGGGTAAAACAATATAACTTACAAAATACCATGGAAATTACAACTCCAAAATAATATCAAAATTGCAAGGAATAAAATATTTAAGTTACACACGTAATATTGTGAAACCGAACAAGAAAACGTAACTTATGAAATATTCCGGGATATACCATTACACTATATTTTTGGTAAATATTATTTTGGGAATGAAAGAAGTGAAAATATGATTTCGTAAATATTACCAAGTATATCATATTTTTGACAACAAGAAAATATATTATTTTTGGGAGTTAAAAATATATTTTCCTAGTATATTTAGAAGATATATAATTTTTGAGAAAAATGTATATTTTCTAGGACAATACATGATTGAACAAAATACGTTTATATATATTTAAGTGAGACTTGAAATATATGGTTTTGGAAATGTATATTGGGAATATATTAACATATTTTTAGTTGGAACAATACACCGAAATGCGACGCCATTACTTGGCAAGCTACACAAATACGAAAATACATGTATGAAATACCCCCATCCTTGGGAAGGAAAATGCGAAGTTAGAATACTTGAGAAGTAGGAATATGAAATATTGTTTAGCAATTAATCCAAACGTTAACCAGTGATTATAACTTAGTGATTATAACTTGGAATAATGTCAAGAAATCGTAACTCAAAAACATAAATACTAAGATAAAGCACGACCCGTTCGTCTAATAGACGTTAGACCATTGTAGGTAGTCGTGTTTGCCGCGGAGATTTGGGTTACAAGTACGAAGACGCAATACAGTGAGTTCATGTCCCCTTTTTCTCTTAACTGTTTTCAATTTTTATACTTCGGGGGTGGAATACATGTTACAATAATTACAGACACTTTTATACATGGTATGGTTAGCTTAAGGAGGGTATACTACTTAGATCATGTGAGTGGGTAGGTGGTACTTGAGGCCATTAATCCTCGTTGTAGGACCGAGGGTCATGAGTGATAGATCTATTTGGGTGTAGCGAGCCCCACTCCTGATTCCGCTGAGTGGATCATGTGGTGACTATGAGCCCGATGCACAAATCTGCTAGGTTTAAGTCTTCCTGCATCACTTCACACATATCATTGGCTTTGCAACCCAATGGTGATCTCTTTTTCCTTAATTGCTACATACCAGGGATTTTCATACATACAGACACATTACAAAAGTTTTATACATACTCACTTACACATGAACTCGCTCAACTTTATGTTGATTTTTCAAACTACATGTATTTCAGGGAATTAGTAAATGGATTTGGCGGGTGTTGGAGTTTTTAAGCTGTGTTGTGAATAAAGATGTCATCCAAGTCATTAGGGCTTAGGAGACGTTTCTTAATCCTGGACGAGATACGTGGTCCTAAACTCGGGTTGTTTTAAAATCTTTTGTTGAGTCTTTTTGAACTCCTTAAAACATGTTATGGTTTGTAACTTGAACTAGGTATCGACATTTCAGACAATTATGTTGTACTACTTTTAAACTCAAATTAATGGATGTACATCTACTGGTTTCATCATATAGTGTTGTTATGATCATATGCAATGGTATTAAGAAGTCACACCAATAATCACGCTTCCGCAAAAGTCAGGGTATGACAACTTGGTATTAAAGCTTCGGCCGTAGCGAACTAGGATTCTTTCTCGAGTCTAGACTACGATCATCAGGTCTCTCACGAAAAAATTTTCAAACACTTTTACATTCCATACACAAAGCGTCCAGATCCAGGGAACAAACATTTTTACAAACAAAAGGCACAAGTACACATTTCAAAATTTATGTTTATAATTCAGTCTTAGAGACTGAGGGAGGATCAGCCTTAGAGGCTGAGGGAGGATCAGTCTTAGAGACTAAGGGAGGATCAGCCTTAGAAGCTGAGGGAGGATCAGCCTTAGAGGCTGAGGGAGGATCAGTCTTAGAGACTGAGGGAGGATCAGCCTTAGAAGCTGAGGGAGGATCAGTCTTAGAGACTGAGGGAGGATCAGCCTTAGAAGCGGAGGGAGGATCAGTCTTAGAGACTGAGGGAGGATCAGCCTTAGAAGCTGAGGGAAGATCAGCCTTAGAGGCTGAGGGAGGATTAGTCTTAGAGACTGAGGGAGGATCAGCCTTAGAAGCTGAGGGAGGATTAGTCTTAGAGGCTGGGGGTGTCACACCCCGACCACGTAGGACAACATAACGTGGCGGAAACGTCGGGGAGTGTTGCAACAGAATTAATTATTTCACAACCATGGAAATTAAAGTTACGTTTTATTTATCAACAAAAGGGTAACATTGTCTTTAACACGAAACAAAGAGTACATAACATAATTAAATTAAGTCTATCTTCATTTTAAGTCTCTAAGGCACAGGTCCGCCCTAGTGTCACGATCATCATCCTATGCAAAAGCTCCTGAAAACACATGTGAAAATAGGTACGTCAGAATAAAAATGCCTGTGAGATACATAGGTTTTGTGAAAATAGGATTCACGACTTATAAGTTTAGAAAAAAGTTATTTAACAAAAGTCAGTCATGAACCTTGTAAATTGTTTTGTTTTGTAAATCATTTAAAAAGCGATAAGATCAAATGATATGTATAAATAAAAGAATAATGTATGGTTAAATGTATAACCAAGTAAAATGAGTTGTATAAAGTAAATTGTTTATAAACCAAAGTCTTGTGAGAATCGTGTTACTTGTGTAAAATGTATAAGTCCAAATTGAATGATTTAAATAACGCTATGATATGTAATATAATACAAACACTTATATATAGGAAGTATCAGCGACGTATCCACAATGCTTGTATCATATTACTCACATCTCGTTACTTAAGTCACTTAAACAAACCACCAATGTATAAAGTCTATGTTTAAACCAATTGTCAAAAGTCCTTGTATAAATCATATCAAATGTTAATAGTCCAAATGTAGTCAAGTAATGTGTAGCAAATGTTATGTCTGGTAAGTAATGTGTTGTTACATAAACCAATTGTAAAAATGTACAAAACAAAGTATTTTGAACATATCAAAAAGTTATGTTTTGCAAATTAATGCATGTTACATTGATACAAACACTTATGTGGTAAGTTAACGCATACATTCAAGCCTTGAGACAGTCGGATAACCCTAAGTCAAGGTTATCAAAAGAAATGTTTTCGGATTCAGTCATTCCTTACATCCAAACAAACCCAGGATGTCAGGAATGGGATTTGTCAAGTCCTATGGTACCAGTACTTACTACCGAGCGGCGTAGCTTATGTTAATGAACGTATATAAGTCCCGTTTGTGCAAACCAAATGTCATAGCAAATGTGAACATGTTATATGAAAACAATGTACTAAGTATGCTAAGTTAACATACGAAGCAGAAAAGTCATGTAAATCAATGTGCTAGCATGCTATCAGTCAACATAGCAGAAATGTAAAGTAAATCATGTACTATAAGTGTACTAATGAACATAGCAAGCATATGATGTGAAAACAGGAAAGCATGAAAGTAACAAGTAGGCACATGTGTTTCACCCCAAAACAGTTTGAAAACAGTAAAAGAGGGGTATATGTACTCACTTGAGATTGCTTAGTAGTCCTTGAGTAATAACCAAACAATGCTAGAGATCACGGATATCAAACGGCACCTAATATAGGTAACTAGGTTAATATACCGGACCTAAATCGGAGGATTGGATAGAATGAGGGTTCGTAAACCAAACGAGTATGGAGACTTGTGTAATATGGTTTAACAAAGCCTACATACTTCAATGAAACCTAACCTAAGTGCTTACGACCCATTACGACCCGTTTAGGTAGCTTATGCTACTTTAACGCGTCGTTCGCGTAAAACGTGTTCGGAACGCCTAACTAGCCCTATGATAAGTAAAATATGCCTTAACATGTCTAATATTGTTACCAAATCAGTTTAGATACCAAGAGTTATGTTACATATGCTTAAAATGAATTTTGGCGTTCAAAGGGCATTTTGGTAATTTACGTAAGGCATATATACTACCTATCATAGAACTACTCAAACGATGTGACCATAAGGTATAACCTCGGAAGGTTATTCCCTATACAACTATGGTCAGCTAATGTGTTTAGTCAGATCCTAACGATTGACCAAACGGTTCGGGTTCGAAAGTATAAGCGATTGTTTAGATCGCTTACCTTTACGACCCTAGACAAGCACAAAACTAAAAGTGATGAGCTAAGCATGTTAAAACCTTCTTAACTAAGTTTAGAAAACAGGTTTGGTATCAAAACAAACGGTTTTGATACCCAAGAGTAGTTTGGTTACAAAACACGCAATAATCACGCATTTTGGTCGAAACTACGACTCGTCACTGAGCCTAGATAACGTGGTAATCAGTAGGTATAGTCACTAGGGACTATAACCATCGTGATTACACTCACCTTATGAAGTTCAAACGAACTTCGCATTGACCATAAACTGGTCAACACAGAAAGTCAAACAAAGTTTACTTTTAACGCTTAAAGAATAAAAGAACGAAGGAACACTTACAAAGGGTCCCCGAAAGCTTTGATTTCCAAATATTTCTCAGGTATGAAGTGATAGAACACCCCAACTTAGAGAAAAATCAGAATTCAAGTGGGTTTTTAGTTGTGAATCAAGGGGTATTTATAGATGTCGTAGAACCGTTTGGATCGTTTATCGAATAACGTGCTTTGATCTTGTCCATACACTTGTTGAAATTCCCATGGAACACCAAATTGGCCCCTCATTATCATGAAGGGGCAAGTGCAAAAGGGATTAGGTGGGGGTAACAGCTGTTAAACTGATCGTATCTGATCTGGGAAGCTGACACAGGCCGCATAAGGGGACTCACTAAACTCACGCGGGCCGCCTGGCCCTTCTGGTCAGAAACAAGTTTCAACAAATGTCAGTTTCAGTCCCTGTTGGTGTTTAAGGCCATTTCTGACATGTTTAAGGCCCGTTAAGCCATCTTTAAGGCCCTAAAATGATTCCTAAACATTGTGGACATGAAACATGCTAAAAAATATGATGGATGTTGGTTCGTTTGGTCGTACGATCGCGATGTTCGCTTAATTACGACGGAATGCGCATAAGCGCGAAAAACGATCCAAATTGCGTGACGAATGAATTTCTCTTATTCCAAACACTAAAATAAAATATTTTAGTGCTTACATAAATTTTTGGATTTCCGGATGTATTCAGATTGTAAGTTATGCGCGAAAATGCAAACTTGTGCACTTTTTGACGCTTTTAGTCTCTGAATGCCCCAAAAGTTTATTTTAGCACACCAAACCCCTCAAAGCCTATTTCTAAGATATGTAAAGGATATTTATGGTATGTTTAACTTATGGTCACGTTCCGGAATGTCTGTTACAGTTCAAATTGGCATACTTTCGCAGTTTGTCAAATTTAGTCCCTGTAGGCGAATTAACTTGTTTTTGCCATACCAAAACCTTCAAAACTTATTTCTAAGTTATGTAAAGGTTATTTAAGGTATGTTAACTATATGTTGATGTTCCGGAGTATTTTTCGCATTAAACTGATTACGTTTATTCACCAGTTTGCGTATAACTCTCCAGAAAGCGATATAGAGTTTGAAATTGAACAAAAGTCAAAACATGAAAAATGTCAAACATAAACAAACAAAGATTGGGATCAAATAACTTTGTTTTATTGATAAATGAACTGTTCACAATGATTACAAGCATAGATGTTACAGTCTCCCCTACTTGTATAAATTTCGTCCCGAAATTTAATTAGAGGAAACACGTGGGAAAAGATGTGGGTACTTCGCCTTCATTTGATCTTCACGTTCCCAAGTAAACTCGGGTCCACGTTTATATTCCCAGCGAACTTTGACCAAAGGAATGCGCTTGCGTTTAAGCCACTTGACTTCACGTTCCATGATTTCCACTGGCTTCTCAACAAATTTCAGTGTTTTATCAACACGAATTTCGTCAAGTGGTATGTGGAGGTTCTCATCAGCTAAACACTTCTTGAGATTGGACACGTGAAAAGTTGGATGAAATTTCCATGTTCAGGAGCTAACGTAAGTCTGTAGGCTACCTTACCGATTCTTTCGACGATCTTGAATGGTCCAACGTATCTAGGTGCAAGTTTTCCTTTCTTTCCAAATCTGATCACACCTTTCCAAGGTGAGACCTTAAGTAATACACGATCATCTAGCTGCCTGAAGGTTATCACGAACCTTTTTAAGCTGTGTTGTGAATAAAGATGTCATCCAAGTCATTAGGGCTTAGGAGACGTTTCTTAATCCTGGACGAGATACGTGGTCCTAAACTCGGGTTGTTTTAAAATCTTTTGTTGAGTCTTTTTGAACTCCTTAAAACATGTTATGGTTTGTAAGCTGTGTTGTGAATAAAGATGTCATCCAAGTCATTAGGGCTTAGGAGACGTTTCTTAATCCTGGACGAGATACGTGGTCCTAAACTCGGGTTGTTTTAAAATCTTTTGTTGAGTCTTTTTGAACTCCTTAAAACATGTTATGGTTTGTAACTTGAACTAGGTATCGACATTTCAGACAATTATGTTGTACTACTTTTAAACTCAAATTAATGGATGTACATCTACTGGTTTCATCATATAGTGTTGTTATGATCATATGCAATGGTATTAAGAAGTCACACCAATAATCACGCTTCCGCAAAAGTCAGGGTATGACAACTTGGTATCAAAGCTTCGGCCGTAGCGAACTAGGATTCTTTCTCGAGTCTAGACTACGATCATCAGGTCTCTCACGAAAACATTTTCAAACACTTTTACATTCCATACACAAAGCGTCCAGATCCAGGGAACAAACATTTTTACAAACAAAAGGCACAAGTACACATTTCAAAATTTATGTTTATAATTCAGTCTTAGAGACTGAGGGAGGATCAGCCTTAGAGGCTGAGGGAGGATCAGTCTTAGAGACTAAGGGAGGATCAGCCTTAGAAGTTGAGGGAGGATCAGCCTTAGAGGCTGAGGGAGGATCAGTCTTAGAGACTGAGGGAGGATCAGCCTTAGAAGCTGAGGGAGGATCAGTCTTAGAGACTGAGGGAGGATCAGCCTTAGAAGCGGAGGGAGGATCAGTCTTAGAGACTGGGGGAGGATCAGCCTTAGAAGCTGAGGGAAGATCAGCCTTAGAGGCTGAGGGAGGATTAGTCTTAGAGACTGAGGGAGGATCAGCCTTAGAAGCTGAGGGAGGATCCAAGGGCTGAATGGGATTTGTCAAGTCCTATGGAAATCCAAGGGCTTGCGTTTTAGTTCCGCGTAACTCTTTTGACAGCATCTAGCTGCCTGAAGGTTATCACGAACCTTTTTAACCTTATCAGTTGTCTCTAAAATGAGAGCAGGTCCAGTAAGCTGAGCCTCACCGATCTCATTCCAGCAGACTGATGAACGACATTTTCGACCATAGAGAGCCTCGAAAGGAGCCATGTTGATGCTGGAGTGATAACTGTTGTTGTAGGAGAATTCAATTAACAGGAGATGTGAATCCCAACTACCACCAAAATCGATCACACAAGCTCTAAGCATATCCTCCAGAGTCTGGATTGTTCTTTCAGATTGACCATCCATTTGCAGATGATAAGCTGTGCTCAGATTAAGTTGGGTCCCCATAGCATATTGCATGGTTATCCAAAAATGAGAAGTGAAACGAGCATCTCTGTCAGAAATGATGTTCAAAGGAACATCATGTCGAGCTACAATTTCATCCACATAGATTTTAGCAAGCTTGTCAGCAGAAAAATCCTCACGGATTGGCAAGAAATGCGCGGACTTAGTAAGATGATCAACAACTACCCAGATGGCATCATGACCTTTCTTTGTGCGCAGAAGTTTAGTAATGAGATCTATAGTAATGTTTTCCCATTTCCAAACTAGGATCTCTGGTTGCACCAATAAACCAGAAGGACGCTGATGTTCAGCCTTAACCTTAAGACAAGTAAGGCATTTTGATACATATAAGGCAATGTCTTTCTTCATACCAGGCCACCAATACTGAATACGAAGATCCTTATACATTTTATCTGAACCAGGATGAACAAAATAACGAGACTTATGGGCTTCATCCATAAGCAAGGTGCGAAGGTTATCTTGGCTTGGGACCCACAAACGGTCCATGAAGTAATACGATCCATTGTCCTTCAGTTCCAGATCAGGGGTTATGTGATAGGGAAACTCCTTATCCATCAAACCTTGTGAAACACAAGTGTGTTGAGCCTGAGAAATGTGTGCTTGGATATCGGATCGAGCTTGAATAACAGATTGAACACGAACACAATGAAGCTTAGTACGTTCCTTGCGACTCAAAGCATCGGCCACGACATTCGCCTTACCAGGGTGGTAGCGAATTTCGCAGTCATAGTCGTTTAGAAGCTCCACCCAACGTCGTTCCCTCATGTTGAGTTCTTTCTGATTGAAGATATGCTGAAGACTTTTGTGGTCCGTGAAAACCACACATTTTGTACCGTACAAATAGTGTCTCCGGATCTTAAGAGCGAAGACTACTGCACCCAACTCAAGATCATGAGTGGTGTAGTTCTTCTCATGTATCTTCAAGTGCCTCGATGCATATGCTATGACTTTGTTCCTTTGCATCAGAACACAGCCAAGACCCAATTTAGATGCATCACAATAAACGACGAAATCATCATTGCTCTCAGGCAAAGTCAGAACAGGCGCGTTGCAAAGTTTTTGTTTCAAAGTCAGAAACGCTTCCTCTTGCTTGAATCCCCAATCAAAGGGCTTGTTCTTCTGAGTTAGAGCAGTTAGAGGAACTGCAATATTTGAGAAGTTTTCAATGAAGCGGCGATAATAGCCCGCAAGACCAAGAAAAGAACGAACTTCAGTAGGAGTAGTAGGCGTATCCCAATCCTTAATCGCACTGATCTTGGAGGGATCTACATGAATACCTTGTTCGTTGACAATATGTCCTAAGAATTGAACTTCTTTAAGCCAGAATTTACACTTGGAGAATTTGGCGAAAAGTTGCTCTTTGTTTAGGAGTTCCAGAGTACGACGAAGATGTTGCTCGTGATCAGCTCGCGTCTTAGAGTATATCAAAATGTCATCAATAAAAACAATGACGAACTGATCCAAATAAGGCTTGCAGACCCTATTCATTAAGTCCATGAAAACAGCAAGAGCATTAGTCAAACCGAATGGCATGACTATGAACTCATAATGCCCATATCGAGTGCGGAAAGCGGTCTTGGGAATGTCTTCTTCATGCACACGAAGTTGATGATATCCCGATCGCAGATCAATCTTTGAAAAATAAGAAGCGCCCTGTAACTGATCAAAGAGATCATCGATGCGAGGTAGGGGATATCGATTCTTGATGGTAAGCTTGTTAAGCTCACGATAATCGATACACATCCTAAAAGATCCATCCTTCTTCTTGACAAAAAGAACTTCGTCAGAGAGTTCCTGAAGCTGCTTAGCCAACTCTTGCATCTCAGACGGTGCAAGACGATATGAAGCTCTGGCAATGGGGTTTGCACCGGGTACGAGATCAATACGGAACTCGACTTGGCGTGCTGGGGGTAACCCAGGTAACTCTTCAGGAAATACTTCAGAATAATCCCGAACAACAGGAATATCTTGAATAGACTTACCTTTACCCTTATCTGCTACAACATGTGCCAAAAAGGCCACATAGTTCTTTCGCAGATACTTCCGAGCTTTAAAACAAGACATGAGTTTGAGACCACCAGAAGGTTTCTCACCATGAACTTGTAGGATCTCTCCTGTCGAAAGCGGCACACGAACAATCTTCTCGAAACAAACTACCTCTGCGTGATGCTTGGCTAACCAATCCATACCCACTATAACGTCGAAGCTTGCAAGTTGCATAGGCGTGAGGTCAATAGAAAAAAGATGGTCGTTAAGGTTCAACTGGCAGTTGCGAAGAACAGAATCAAGAACAATGGGTTCACCACTAGCAACTTCTACTGTCAAAGGCTTACCTAGTTTCGTTCTAGACACGCGAAGCAATGGCTCAAAAGATAATGACACAAAACTCTTATCGGCACCCGAATCAAAAAGAATAGATGCAGGCTGATTATTAATAAATAATGTACCGTTCACCACATTATCATCTGCTTGTGCCTCTTGTGCATTCATGTTGAAGACTCGACCTCGAGCCTGAGCCTAATTCTGATTTGGATTGGCGTTAACTAGTCTTGGGCACCGGTTTCTGTAGTGGGTCAGATCCCCACAATTGTAGCACGAACCAGGAGGAAAATGAGGTCGTGCAGCTTGACCTTGTTGCTGAGCAAGAGGCTGAGCAACTTGTTGGGCTTGGTTCTGAACTGCCTGATTCTAGTTAACAGGAATACGACAAGTAGCGGCAAGATGACCATTTCTTCCAAAGTTAGTGCAATGACGACATTGGAGATGTGGTAGGTGATGGCCGTTACACCTGTTGCACAAAGATGCATCGCCAAGATAAGGCCTCTTGGCGGGTGGTTGCGCAGGCTGATTTGGTGCAGCTTGAGCCTGTGCAGTAACGGCATAGTTTTGGGAAGCCTTTCGCTTCCTAGATCCCCTTGAGGAACCAGAATCCTTTCCCTTCTTGTTTTGACCTTTCTTGCTATCTTCTTTGTCAGACGCCTGCTTCTTACCCTTTTCACCCTTTTGTGCAGCTTTCCCTTTCGAACCTGTGACTCAGTCAATGTCGCTGCTAACTCGATCGCCTGACGGACTGTGGTAGGATTACTACCAGTAATGATGTCTTGCACTGAGTCAGGTAGGCTGTCGATGTACCTTTCGATAGCCTTGTCGAGTGGGGTAACCATAGTCGGGCAAAGCAGACTCAACTCCTCATACCTATCAGTATACGCCCTGTGCTCACCACTATCTTGTTTCAAGTCATCAAACTCCCTTTCCAAAGCTCGCAGTTCATGACGAGGGCAAAACTCCCTCATCATAAGAGCTCTAAGTTCAACCCATGTTTGTGCTAGAGCAACTTCTGCACCGCGGTCTCTCATAACCCCATTCCACCACGTAAGAGCCCTCTTCTGAAACACACTCGAAGAAAACTCGACCTTACGATTTTCAGGACACTGAACGTGACGGAAAGTATTCTCAATGCTCTCGAACCATTGAAGAAGCCCAGTTTCTCCCTCAGAACCACTAAACTTGAGCGGTTTAGCCGAGTTGAAACTCTTGAAATTGCATGGAGCATGATTGTTGTTGTTGGCTTGGTTCCATTGAGCAATAAGATTTGGGAACGCAGCAGCCATTTGCTGCGCAATGATTTCTGCCAGTTCGGCAGTCGCTATCTGGTTTTCGCGTCGAGGAGGCATTCTAAAAGAGGAAAACATGAAAGGAAACAAGTGAGATGATTGGATAAAGAGAATGAGATGAAACAAAATCAACAAAAGCAAAGATGGTGGTCATTCGTCCGCATCGCAAAGCAAACAAGCGACACACCCTGACTAATCAAAGTAAATGGGTCAAAAATAATGTATCGCGAAGACATGCTCGCCTGTAAGTGAACACTCACCCCAAGAGTTCCTAGGTAAGAGTGACTGGTCCGATTATGTGGATTTGTACGAACACTCTAGCCTTAGACAGAAAACCCAGGGTGCAGGCATTCACTCTTCCAGTTTGCACGTGTTCACACTATTTAGGACCCAAAACTTTGACGAGATTTTGAAAAAAAAATTCAAAGGGGTTCAAAACCTAGTAATCAATCATCCTAGAATAGATGATTAGTTTTCAAGGCGGATTCGAACTTGATGTTCTCGTTGTGGTTATCACCTAAGGATAGGTGAAGTGCATGTTTTAAATTCTAAACACAAGACAACTTGTGTTAGGGTCCTAGAAAGGTTATAGTCTAGGTCAAAACATTACTAATAACCTAATTCCCTATAACCATTGGCTCTGATACCAACTTTTCTGTCACACCCCGACCACGTAGGACAACAAAACGTGGCGAGTGTTGCAACAGAATTAATTGTTTCACAACCATGGAAATTAAAGTTACGTTATATTTATCAACAAGAGGGTAACATTGTCTTTAACACGAAACAAAGAGTACATAACATAATTAAACTAAGTCTATCTTCATTTTAAGTCTCTAAGTCACAGGTCCGCCCTAGTGTCACGATCATCATCCTATGCAAAAGCTCCTGAAAACACATATGAAAATAGGTACGTCAGCATAAAAATGCATGTGAGATACATAGGTTTTGTGAAAATAGGATTCAAGACTTATAAGTTTAAAAAAAGTTATTTAGCAAAAGTCACTCATGAACCTTGTAAATTGTTTTGTTTTGTAAATCATTTAAAAAGCGATAAGATCAAATGATATGTATAAATAAAAGAATAATGTATGGTTAAATGTATAACCAAGTAAAATGAGTTGTATAAAGTAAATTGTTTGTAAACCAAAGTCTTGTGAGAATCGTGTTACTTGTGTAAAATGTATAAGTCCAAATTGAATGATTTAAATAACGCTATGATATGTAATATAATACAAACACTTATATATAGGAAGTACCAGCGGCGTATCCACCATGCTTGTATCATATTACTCACATCTCGTTACTTAAGTCACTTAAACAAACCACCATTGTATAAAGTCTATGTTTAAACCAATTGTCAAAAGTCCTTGTATAAATCATATCAAATATTAATAGTCCATATGTAGTCAAGTAATGTGTAGCAAATGTTATGTCTGGTAAGTAATGTGTTGTTACATAAACCAATAGTAAAAATGTACAAAACAAAGTATTTTGAATATATCAAAAAGTTATGTTTTGCAAAGTAATGCATGTTACATTGATACAAACAATTATATGGTAAGTTAATGCATACATTCAAGCCTTGAGACAGTCGGATAACCCTAAGTCAAGGTTATCAAAAGAAATGTTTTTGGATTCAGTCATTCCTTACATCCAAACAAACCCGGGATGTCAGGAATGGGATTTGTCAAGTCCTATGGTACCAGTACTTACTACCGAGCGGCGTAGCTAATGTTAATGAATGTATATAAGTCCCGTTTGTGCAAACCAAATGTCATAGCAAATGTGAACATGTTATATGAAAACAATGTACTAAGTATGCTAAGTTAACATACGAAGCAGAAGAGTCATGTAAATCAATGTGCTAGCATGCTATCAGTCAACATACATAGCAGAAATGTAAAGTAAATCATGTACTATAAGTGTACTAATGAACATAGCAAGCATATGATGTGAAAACAGGAAAGCATGAAAGTAACAAGTAGGCACATGTGTTTCACCCCAAAACAGTTTGAAAACAGTAAAAGAGGTGTCTATGTACTCACTTGAGATTGCTTAGTAGTCCTTGAGTAACAACCAAACAATGCTAGAGATCACGGATATCAAACGGCACCTAATATAGGTAACTAGGTTAATATACCGGACCTATATCGGAGGATTGGATAGAATGAGGGTTCGTAAACCAAACGAGTATGGAGACTTGTGTAATATGGTTTAACAAAGCCTACATACTACAATGAAACCTAACCTAAGTGCTTACGACCCATTACGACCCGTTTAGGTAGCTTATGCTACTTTAACGCGTCGTTCGCGTAAAACGCGTTCGGAACGCCTAACTAGCCGTATGATAAGTAAAATATGCCTTAACATGTCTAATATTGTTACCAAATCAGTTTAGATAACAAAAGTTATGTTACATATGCTTAAAATGAATTTTAGCGTTCAAAGGGCATTTTGGTAATTTACCTAAGGCATATATACTACCTATCATAGAACTACTTAAACGATGTGACCATAAGGTATAACCTTGGAAGGTTATTCCCTATACAACTATGGTCACCTAATGTGTTTGGTCGGATCCTAACGATCGACCAAACGGGTCGGGTTCGAAAGTATAAGCGATTGTGTAGATCGCTTACCTTTACGACCCTAGACAAGCACAAAACTAAAAGTGACGAGCTAAGCATGTTAAAACATGCTTAACTAAGTTTAGAAAACAGGTTTGGTATCAAAACAAACGGTTTTGATACCCAAGAGTAGTTTGGTTAAAAAACACGCAATAATCACGCATTTTGGCCGAAACTACGACTCGTCACTGAGCCTAGATAACGTGGTAATCAGTAGGTATAGTCACTAGGGACTATAACCATCGTGATTACGCTCACGTTATGAAGTTCAAACGAACTTTGCATTGACCATAAACTGGTCAACGCAGAAAGTCAAACAAAGTTTGACTTTTAACGCTTAAAGAATAAAAGAACGAAGGAACACTTACAAAGGGTCCCCGAAAGCTTTGATTTCCAAATATTTCTCAGGTATGAAGTGATAGAACACCCCAACTTAGAGAAAAATCAGAATTCAAATGGGTTTTGAGTTGTGAATCAAGGGGTATTTATAGATGTGGTAGAACCGTTAGGATCGTTTATCGAATAACGTGCTTTGATCTTGTCCATACACTTGTTGAAATTCCCATGGAACACCAAATTGGCCCCTCATTATCATGAAGGGGCAAGTGCAAAAGGGATTAGGAGGGGGTAACAGCTGTAAACAGCTGTTAAACTGATCTTATCTGATCTGGGAAGCTGACACAGGCCGCGTAAGGGGACTCACTAAACTCACGCGGGCCGCCTGGCCCTTTTGGTTAGAAACAAGTTTCAACAAATGTCAGTTTCAGTCCCTGTTGGTGTTTAAGGCCATTTCCGACATGTTTAAGGCCCGTTAAGCCATCTTTAAGGCCCTAAAATGATGCCTAAACATTGTGGACATGAAACATGCTAAAAATATGACGGATTTTTGTTCGTTTGGTCGTACGATCGCGATGTTCGCTTAATTACAACGGTATGCGCATAAGCGCGAAAAACGATCCAAATTGCGTGACAAATGGATTTCTCTTATTCCAAACACTAAAATAAAATATTTTAGTGCTTACATAAATTTTTGGATGTTCGTATGTATTCAGAACGTAAGTTATGCGTGAAAATGAAAAGTTGTGCACTTTTTGATGCTTTTAGTCCCTGAATGCCCCAAAAGTTTATTTTAGCACACCAAACCCCTCAAAGCCTATTTCTAAGATATGTAAAGGATATTTATGGTATGTTTAACTTATGGTCACGTTTCGGAATGTCTGTTACAGTTCAAATTGGCATACTTTCGCGGTTTGTCAAATTTAGTCCCTATAGGCGAATTAACTTGTTTTTACCATACCAAAACCTGCAAAACTTATTTCTAAGTTATGTAAAGGTTATTTAAGGTATGTTAAGTATATGTTGATGTTCCGAAGTATTTTTCGCATTAAACTGATTACGTTTATGCACCAATTTGCGTATAAGTCTCCAGAAAGCGATATAGAGTTTGAAATTGAACAAAAGTCAAAACATGAAAAATGTCTAACATAAACAAACAAACATTGGAATCAAATAACTTTGTTTTATTGATAAACTAACTGTTCACAATGATTACAAGCACAGATGTTACAGAGGGAGGATTAGTCTTATAGACTGGGGGAAAGTTTAGTCTTAGAGACTGGGAGGTTGGTCTTAGAGACAAGGGATTTAGTCTTAGAGACTGGGAGGTTGGTCTTAGAGACCAGGGATTTAGTCTTAGAGACCAGGGAATTAGTCTGAGAGACTAGGGAGTTAGTCTGAGAGACTAGGGAGTTTAGTCTGAGAGACTGGGTAGGATAGTCTGGGAAGACTAGGACGAATATGTGGATACATGATTACATTATGAATTTTTTTTATTTATAATGCGCAAAGTGTTAAAGATTACTGTAAATATGCATGCTATGACTACTATATACCGGCACACACGTCACCTTCCTCAGGGAATGGATTGTCAGATGATAACGACCCTACGGCCACCGCCACAGATGATGAGACTGTACCTGCGTCAGAGATGTTTAAGTCAGACACTGAGAGTGACCCTAACATGCTGACCAAGGACGAGGACGACTTCCAACCATCTGCGCTGCCAGACTTTGGCGATGAATTACCCTTGTTGATGGCTTCCTTAACAAAGATCCCTCTGTCATTTATGTTTCGGCCCATGACCACTTCATTACTGGTCATCCCGTTGGTAAGCACATCATGGCTCCGATCCTCGACGCCGTACCCCTCATGGTTATTTTCCCCAAGGATCCGCCTTCTTGACGAATTGTTTGATGGCGACATTAATCTGCTTGTTGGTGATTCTCCTGTTGACACCCAGGACGATGGAAAATTAGATGAGAACATGGTTACAAATTACACATTTTGAGATCCCTGTCGTCAAGCTACCCTCTGATTCTAGCATACATTCGATTTCAGACTCCTTTGAGTCTGTGACATTTACAGCCTTATAGACAGTCAGATTACATCTTTCTACTACTGACACATACGACGACGCCGTTATGACTCCTGCACTAACACCTGCTCGAGGCACCACACCGTTACACAACCCAGGGCCTGCTCCTGAGCTAGCTTCTGCACCTTTTGGGTCAACTTGATGTTGCACCTACTGATCCTGCACCTTTACTTGGTCATGACCCTGTTTCTTTTGGTTTACTAGACATTGCACCCTTACTATCTGACCTAGTACCAGCACCTGACAATCTCCTTATAGGTGGAAGCGTTTGTTTTTTGCACCCTTAACCGCTGATGTTGCTCCTTTTCCCTATGGAGACTGACGCCTATTGCACTGGCTTACTCATCGTTTCCTTTCCAGACTTGCCCGCACCCTGGAAGAGTACTCCAGGTCAGCACCCGCATGACGATTCTTTTACTACAGCAGCATTTTTCCCGACTTCACAAGTCGCACCATTTGCTACACTCACCTCTACACAGCTGGACGAGCCATTTCGATGGTACCTATAATACACTATACTTATTTTAGACCCTTGCCATCCCTCACATTATGGAGGCCATACACGGGATGAGTGCTCCTATAACATCAACTACAGTTTGAGGATATAAGTCGAAAAGTTTTGAAGCTGGAGCTAACACCACATCCTCCACCCTGTTTATTGCCAGTATACTTTGATCCTTCACATTCACCAAAGATTCCTTTGGCACTCTCCCCTGCTACTATTACACTTTTCCCAGGATTTGATGCTCGTTTCTTTACTGTCGAGCGGCATATCAGCTATTTGTTTCGACGTATATACAAGCTCGAGGAGGAGTTCACGCATGTTAACAGTTTACCTTTATTTCCTCCTCCACCTCAGTCACCAGAGTAGTTGGTTTCTGGATTATGTGGATTGCATTACATTTGGGTAAAGAGACTAATGATAAACCGGGATTGTGGAGACTTTTGAAGACCACATCTGACTACGTAATATACTTAATGGACAAGGGTAGGGTGACCCTGTATCCCTATTGATATGATACATTTTGTAAGACGATGCAACTGTGGTCGGGGAATAATGAGAACCCAATCATCCTTCAACATGCGACGAGACTATATGGCCAATGACCAACGAAAGCTCAGTCGCTATGTCTTCATTAAGCATGTTATTGATTTATATGTGTGCTATAATTATAATGCTACGTGCTTACTTACTATGCTCTCATTAAACATAATTACCAAATTACTTGGTTATACTATGATTATGCTATTGCTTGATTGGTTGGTATAATGACCTATTATGTGTATGTACATATGACCACTAAACAACTAAATGCACTCACTGAGCAAATAAGACCTGACCTGACCAATCTTCTTCTCAGAAGATGTCGACACAAGGGAATGTCAATGCCAACGACCCTCCGCCAACATCGACGGCACGACTACAAGGACGCATCCCAAAGGCCATTGCACAGCTCGAGGCCCTTCGCTCCGAACACAGCAAATGCTGCACCTACAAGCAGTTCTTGGACCACAAACCTCAAGAATTCGACGGCACTGGGGGTGCCGTAGCCTTCGTACACTGGGTTGAGAAGACGGATTCTGTCTTACGGTTGAGCAAATGTGGCCCAGAACATCAGGTCACGTACGTAGCTGGACTATTTGTAGATGGGGCTCTGTCATGGTGGAACCTTCAAGTTCAGGCAATGAGCGAGACCACTGTGTATGCTTTGACGTGGGACGAACTAAAGGATCTGATTCGTAAGAGATATTGCTCGAGGGCAGAAGTCTAGAAGTTGGAAACTGAACTGTGGAACGTGAAAATGGAAGGACCAAAGATAGCTGAGTATGTGCAGGGGTTTAACGATTTATCACAAGTTGCTACGCTCCTGGTGGGACCAGAGTTTAAGAGAATTGAACATTTCATAGGGGGATTGGCACCTCAGATTCTAAGCCTGGTGACAATATCTAAACCTTCAACGATCACCGAGGCTATCGACATAAGCGTGGCACTCACTGAAGAAGCGGTTAGACTAGGAAAGTTTTCTATTATGGAAGAGAAAAAGGAGATTCCTGTATAGTCATCTGGAGATAACAAGAGAAAGCTCGCAAATTTCAAGAAGGTTACTCGGGCGAGTAACAAGAAAAAGGCCAAAAAGGGAAAGGACTACATGGGTCTCCCACCTAAGTGTGACAATTGTCTACGTTATCATGTTGGGCGATGTAAATATGGGAAATGTGATAACTGTGGCAAGAGGGGACACCCAAGACAAACTTGCAGGCAAGATACTGAACGTAAAGATAAAGGCCAGGATGATAGCCAGAATCACGAAGGAAACAACGACGACGACAACTATCAAGGAAGGTTGAGTGACAAACAAAAACGTGCTCAAGGTTGCCTTAACTGTGGGAGCAAAAAGCATTTCAGAAAATACTGCCCTAAAAATAATCAAGCACAGGAATGAAAGCTCAACACCGGAGCTAGGGAAGCACGCCAGAAATTCAAGCGAGGATATCGGTACGTCCCATATTACTCAATATTATGCATCTGTATTGCCAAATACTGTTGCAAATTTTACGATTCGCATCTCTAGAGTTTGAGAGTATACTTGGTTTAGTAACAAGTAAGTTAGATGATCTGCACATGAAAGTACTAGCTAATGGAAAGCTAGTGGAAGCCAACGAAGTAACTGGAAACGGCAAGATAGAACCCGGAGAGCGTGAGTTTACGCTTGAGCTACTGCCAGTTGAATTGGGGAGCTTCAACAAGGTAATTTGATGGATGGGTTGTCAAGTGATCAAGCGGAGATTGATATCCGCGTCCCGATGCCGAGCGAAGAAACAATCTCGACTCATGAAGCAGAGTACGCCTTTACGAATTGCAAATTGCTGGAAGGCACGAAAGTTATTGCGAAAAGGATGTGTTGTTCTCTGGCTCATGTCAGGGACAAGGGAGCCGAAGAACTAAAACTCGAAGATACCCCCGTGATTAGAGAATATCCTAAAGTCTTCCTCGAAGACTTGCCAGAATTATCTCCTCAACGACAAGTCGAATTTTTGCATCGATTTGATTCCAGGCGTCGCGCCTGCAACCAACACACCCTAACGGGTACACCTTCGGAAACGCAAGGATTGTCAATGTGATTTCAGTAGTAGATAGAGAAGGAAGATAACAGACCAAAACTTCCGTTTTGGGTAACCCCAGTTCTGCTCATCAAGAGAAAGGACGATGATTTTCAAATAAACATCAAACTACCAGGAGCCGAACGAGCTAGCCAACAAGAGTCAACGACTCTTGCTAAGAACTGACGACTTACTTATTTGATTAACTGTGGGGATCCAACCAGTATTTCCCGACTGATTGATGATCGAGTAGCTGTAAATTCAGGAAGAAAATACACCGAGAAAATTGTGGGACAATAATTTGTTTTAAACGTACGCAAGAATGGTGTTTCCTACACAATGCACAAAATGATTCTACACCAAATACTAAACTCTGAGGATCTAGGAAACATGTACTTAGGACCATCGGGAACCCAGGTCCAAATTCACAAAGATTGTTACTTAGGAACCACATCTGTTAACTCAAGCAGACACCATTAACCTGACATATATGCCAGTTCCGTTGACCAAACAGAGAGTACTTGAATTTCTTTTACTTCTAGCGAGTAGATGTTTGCATCTCTACTCCCCTTAATGGTAGTTGCATCACAATAATTTTCTTCGCTGAGAGCGAACACACATTGCTTCGATATCTGGTCATTTCTTCATTTTAGCAGATACTCATTATTCCTTTTCTGGGAAACTTATCTGACACTCATGCATCATTTTCTACGCATGTGGTTTCGTCTCGAACAAACACTTCATTGAAATTCAAATATTATTTTGCTAAACCTAATTACTGATTCATGATTCGAATGACCTACATTACTGTTGTTGTTGGCTCTTTTGTTACCAAGTCAACACACTTTCTTGAAACTGCCTTCTTTCAAGTTACGTTCATAGTTCATCATCGTAACCATGCTGGGATTCCCTAGTTGATGCATACGTTTATTATCGGATTACGCCAGAACCAAGTTCAATTGCTTGAACTTATTCATTTCGCATATTCAGTTTAAGACGTCATATGATGTATTCAGAGCATCATATTCAAATCATTGGCAAAGATTCTTTTGTTTCGAGTCGTAGTAGACTTGTTTGGTCTACGACTTCACTTGATCGTTTGTTGGTTACGACACTTTGTGGGGATACTTTCACAAAATTGAAGCTTGCGCTTATTTGGTTACTCACTTCATACACGGATTTAATAGTCTATTCATTTAAAAATCCATTTGATATTCACAATTAAAGCAGACTCAACACAGTCATATGTTAGACAACGGTACATAGATTCATTTCATACCACGGTGTACCTCCGAACGGTCCTTTCATTATAAATTGAATACCCTGCGGTATTTATTGCTTTCTCACCTTCAATAAAAAACAGTGGCTCTTTGAGGTTCCATACTCAACTGAAAACTCTATGACATTGTGTAAATCAAATCATCAGGCTTGTTCAGTACATATTCATTTGATTTCCAACACGGTGAACTTGTTCAGTCACCACTATACTTGAATTATGTCATTACGACACCTTGTGGTGTCATTACAAACTTGTAACTTGTGCTAATCAGGGTCAACCGTTCATACAAAACTGCATATACTTTTGCTTGACTTATCATTTAAACATTTCTGATGCAACTATGAATCAAGACAATGATACACCAGATACGCTTGTATTTCATTCGACGTACTTTCGAAATCTAAGAATGTCAACACCTTAAACCTTACCATCCATTTACTCGGGAGTTGACAGATCATTTTACTATTACATTTGAGTCGTTGATTTTAAATTCATATAGCGGATGCTATGGTTTGCGAAAGCTCGATTGCATACTCCGATCGATCGTTTGAGGATCTTATTAGTCAAAACTCCTCTTTTGTGGAACCCTGCTAGCTGGATTACGCTATACTATACGTCAAATACATACTGTACCTTTGACATCAAATGCTATGAGCACACACCTTTTAACCCTAGGATTCGGGTTGTTATATATTCTTGGACTCACTTGATGTGAGTAAGGTTTGATTCGATTTGGTGATTTTCTACCTCGGTATTATTTATATATATACGCACATGACGGAATCATAAGGAGTTAAGGTAGTACAAATTTCGAGGATGAAATTTTCTTAACGGGGGGAGAATGTGACAACTGTCAAATTTGCACGCATCCGTACAGTTAATTAGTAATTAATTTGTGCTTAATGATTGTGCTTGATTACAACTGTTGATTAAACCGCTTTCTGATTTCTGTTACATACATACATATGCATCACATTTATATTGTCACTCCATTTATTACACGCAAACTTTAGTGACAAACTTGATGCACAAAGCACAGTTAGCACACTGAGCGGATAACCCAGAAAACATGCTGACAATGCCAGCACCTAGACCGGCAATGATTTTGAGGCCAGTATGAGCCAAAGACGGAGTACTACACTAGTAGGGAGTGTAGGGAAGTGAGGACCATAAAACTGTGTCACTAGGTGATAGTTATAGTGCCGGGAGGTGCCTAAAACATACTTTAAGTGTAGAATTCTGCACTAAATAACCAAAATTCAGCATTTAATAATGCTAGTAAAGTGCAAAAACTTGGCAAAGTAGTCCTAGATATTTTTCAAAGTGTGGGGAATTAAATGTGTCACTAAAAGTAACATAAAGGACACTTTATGGATTAATTTAACACTTTAAGGGATCAACACCCAACCGGACTTTACCCGGAACATAAAAATATTGCCAAACACATTGTTTTTACTTCTCTGAGCTAGTTAGGGTCCCCGAACACCCTAACACACTAAATATTAATAACACTCATAACACACTAACTATAACACTTGGTTTCTCTAACTAAATTGCAACTAATACTTACAACCCAACCCCATACCCCCCCCCCCTTTTGACGGTTGTGTGAGGGTGGGGCACCCCCACAATTCTTTATATTATTTTATTTGATGTTGTTAGTGGATAATAGAACACATTATACCTTGGTTAAAGAAGTAATGGAGCTTATAAGTAATAACCCTTAGACCACCATCTTCTCTCATCAACACACTTTCAAAACAAGCTCTCTTTTCTCTCCCTTTCTTTGTGTTCGGCCGACCCCAACAACACCCACCATCATCACCTTCAAGCTTCTTTCAAGCAATCCAAGAACATCCCAAGGTGCTAGAGACCGAACAAGTAAGAGTGGTGTACTCGGAAGCTCAAGGACCGCTCTTGTTTTCTTTTATCCATCACTTTTTCGCCTTGTTTCTCCCCTAGCCTTGTACTAGTAGTAAGTGCTTTAGATCTTCATCTTGTTCATATTCTTGGTGGTTAATAGTAAAAAGAATGGTGAAATATTAAGAACTCTAAAGAACATAATCAAAGTCTTGAAGTATAAACTAACTAGAGATGAAAATTGGTTAAAGTAATGATGAATTCATGTTGATCTTATGTTGTTGTGCTTGTTGAATGTTGTTTGTTAGATAAAATGTTATGATTCATCACATAGACTTGCTAGATCATGTTTAAAGACATGAACTAGCAAGATGTTAAGGTTAAAAATGTTGTGGATGACGAAATCATCCACACATAAGCTATGAACTTAAGTACATACATGTTTCTTGAAAAATAAAGATCAAAAATGGGTTGTAAACTTGTAGATCTAAAGATCTATGAGTGGTTTTTCGAAAGAACCAAGGGAAAAATATGAGTTTTGTTAAAACTTGGATCTTATATGAACTAAACACATTTTTAGTAAGTAAACAAGTGTATAAACACTTGTGTAACAAGAAAATTTCACAAAGAAATATTTTTGGAAATCATGACTAGAAGTTGTAAATGTTCAAATCCTTTAAAAATAAAGTTTTTAAGAAACTAATCACATTTTTTTAAATGTAACAAGAGTCACTAAGTCTACTAATAAGTTTATGGTTTATGCTTGTTTTTGACAATTTTTTTAAATAAAGGTTGTATATTGATGATTGAGAATTGATTGACTGATTTTACAAAAGAAAATGATACGCTAGTAAGCGTGGACGCCTCCATTTACAAAGGAAACTCTGGCGAATTTTTTCTAGAATTTAACACTTAGAAAATATTTTTTCTAAACAAGTGTTACAAGTATATTTTATAACTTGTGTTTCAAATACAAACTTTGCCATAAATTTTGTTACGAAATACAAAGTACCGGAGGTTGGTTTTCGCAAATAAAAGTGAGTAAATATATATTTATTACTGAGACACTTGTGTGATTATTTGTATATTTTGTGAACTGTTTATATTATTTTAGGGTAAAATAATATAACTTACAAAATACCATGGAAATTACAACTCCAAAATAATATCAAAATTGCAAGGAATAAAATATTTAAGTTACACACGTAATATTGTGAAACCGAACAAGAAAACGTAACTTATGAAATATTCCGGGATATACCATTACACTATATTTTTGGTAAATATTATTTTGGGAATGAAAGAAGTGAAAATATGATTTCGTAAATATTACAAAGTATATCATATTTTTTACAACAAGAAAATATATTATTTTTGGGAGTTAAAAATATGTTTTCCTAGTATATTTAGAAGATATATAATTTTTGAGAAAAATGTATATTTTCTGGGACAATACATGATTGAACAAAATAAGTTTATATATATTTAAGTGAGACTTGAAATATATGGTTTTGGAAATGTATATTAGGAATATATTAACATATTTTTAGTTGGAACAATACACCGAAATGCGACGCCATTACTTGGCAAGCTATACAAATACGAAAATACATGTATGAAATACCCCCATCCTTGGGAAGGAAAATGCGAAGTTAGAATACTTAAGAAGTAGGAATATGAAATATTGTTTAGCAATTAATCCAAACGTTAACCAATGATTATAACTTGGAATAATGTCAAGAAATCGTAACTCAAAAACATAAATACTAAGACAAGGTACGACCCGTTCGTCTAATAGACGTTAGACCATTGTAGGTAGTCGTGTTTGCCGCGGAGATTTGGGTTACAAGTACGAAGACGCAATACAGTGAGTTCATGTCCCCCTTTTCTCTTAACTGTTTTCAGTTTTTATACTTCGGGGGTGGAATACATGTTACAATAATTACAGACACTTTTATACATGGTTTGGTTAGCTTAAGGAGGGTATACTACTTAGATCATGTGAGTGGGTAGGTGGTACTTGAGGCCATTAATCCTCGTTGTAGGACCGAGGGTCATGAGTGATAGATCTATTTGGGTGTAGCGAGCCCCACTCCTGATTCCGCTGAGTGGATCATGTGGTGACTATGAGTCCGACGCACAAATCTGCTAGGTTTGAGTCTTCCTACATCACTTCACACATATCATTGGCTTTGCAACCGAATGGTGATCTCTTTTTCCTTAATTGCTACATACCAGGGATTTTCATACATACACACACATTACAAAGGTTTATACATACTCACTTACACATGAACTCGCTCAACTTTATGTTGATTTTTCAAACTACATGTATTTCAGGGAATTAGTAAATGGATCTGGCGGGCGTTGGAGTTTTTAAGCTGCGTTGTGAATAAAGATGTCATCCAAGTCATTAGGGCTTAGGAGACGTTTCTTAATCATGGACGAGATATGTGGTCCTAAACTCGGGTTGTTTTAAAATCTTTTGTTGAGTCTTTTTGAACTCCTTAAAACATGTTATGGTTTGTAACTTGAAATAGGTATCGACATTTCAGACAATTATGTTGTACTACTTTTAAACTCAAATTAATGGATGTACATCTACTGGTTTCATCATATAGTGTTGTTATGATCGTATGCAATGGTATTAAGAAGTCACACCAATAATCACGCTTCCGCAAAAGTCAGGGTGTGACAGAAAGAGCCATGGTTGACAAAATGGGCAAGTAAAACCAAAGTATAGATGATCCACCGGATCATAAAAATGAAGGTATTGCTCACACGAAAAAGATAATCAAGGTTGTTAACTTTAGTCATAGTAAGGCAAGGATGACGATGATAATCATCACTCAGAATCTGTAAGGCCGTCAAGGATGATCACATAAAAAATAAAAGACATGGTTGAATAAAAGCGATGGATTTCACTAAGACGACTAAATAAATCGAAGCGAAGTCTTAATGCATACCGGAAGGGTTGCAATGAAAACGACTTCGGTAAAACACCCGGTTGATGGGTAAGGATTTAAACACATGCGTAGACCGAGAAACGGGAACGCGGATGAAAGTCAAAAGACTCGGGTTTCGAGTCATGACTAAAAGACGATAAGATACTGTAAATAGAAATTTTGATAAATTACGTTCAACTATTTTGAAGTTGAACAGGTCGAATAAAGAATGAAGTTTAAAATTCATAAGTGATGAACTTTCACACGAACAAGTCAAATGAAATAAATAAAGAATAACACTTGCTAATGTAAGTAAGCACAAAACAGATAAATAAAAGCGCAAAATATTAATAAACCTATGAAAGGGGGTTATGGGTGCTAAAAACCGCAAGGTAAAAGAACCCGGTAGTGGGTTGCGAAAACATGTAGGTGAGAACCAGATAATGGTAAGCATAGATTAACCAACGTATGAATGACGTAAGAAGTCATAAAGTCTGAAAATTAGTCTGAAAGTAAACAAATGAAGCCTTAGACTACGATCAAGGCCAACAAAAGTTCAAAGGAGAAAATAAATGATTCCAAACATAACAAGGGATGCCTTGAAACTACATATGTAGATATATACATTTGAATATAGACACGAATAAAAGATGATCTACGAGATCATCATAACCTATGGGGTTAAAAATAGTGTTAAGGACTATGGGACCAAGAAGACCCTTGGGTCATAAGTAGAAAGAAATGAATTGTTGGGGTCGCACCTTAAAAAGGTGAAAAATATAAAGAAATAGCCTACGAGGCTAAGTGAAAGAACCTACGGATTAATAGTGTAAAGCGAGGGAACTGGTTACGATTCCCCGTGTAAAACGAGAACGGAAAAGAATAAATTATGGGCTGTCAATTTCCTTAATATGAGTAATTGACATAGTAAAAAAACGCTAAATATTATGAGACGAATATGAATATTATGAGACGAATTTGAAAATGATTAATAACAAAAGATTTAGGCCTTAACACCGAGAGGTGCAAGGCGATACATTCGAAAAGAAGAAGTATGATAAAGAAAAGTTAAACTTAAACAAGACGTGATGTGGGGGGGGGGGATATTCCACGGTCCTCCCAACCGCTGGAGTGATCACACTCCACAAGACGTGATGTGATCACGGTAACAAAAAGTGATATAGAATATAACCACGTTGTAGCGTTACTTAAGAGATATGAAATCAGAAAATACGGAAAGGGTCGGGTTGGCAATAAGATATACCCGAACGACGGGGTATAAAGTGACGGCGACTCATCAGTTTAGCCGGTAAGACCATTCGGGGTCAAGATAGCGTTACTACTTATACAAAGCGCTTGTCGATAGAAGATTAGCTTGAAGTAAAAATATTGAAGAATAAATACAACCGAGTGATCAGATGACAACTCGATCAAATAAGTTACTAGAATATGAAATGCAAAATGAAAGCGTTGGCCTACGAGGCCATCCGCATAAAAGGCGCATATGATTTGAAACCAAAAGCACACTACCCTACTTTTCTGGTAAGGTTGTTAATTACGAGCAATGCTCAAGTAGTTGCAGAAACTAAGTCCGTAGAGTTAAACCTAAAGAACTACGTAAGAAAGGTATCGGGGACGAAACCTCTTTAAGGGGGGTAGACTTGTAACACCCCAAAAACGGGTTTGGTAATCAAACCACGTTAATAGTAAAGACAGGTAAAATACCGTTAGTGGTAAAATTAACCCGGTAAATATTAGGATTTAAATGCATAAGCCTAATATTAACTAAAAGGAGAACGAATACTTTGAGAAAACAAAGTATATAAAAGGCCCGAGTTAACGGGACTTGAAATAAAACGGGCTATGATTTCCCGAACTCATTAAGTTAACTAGGAATAATTAACCTAGTTAGTAATATGTGACTATGTAATAAATAGCAAGTTATAGCTTCTTTTGAGTGAGATAAAACACAAGGGACTAATGTTGCCTAGTGGGTAAACTAGTTTTAATAAACAAATAAATAAAACACAATACACACACTAAGTGTATGTGTGTGTGTGTGTGTGTGTGTGTGCATGGAGATCGACCAGGAGAAAGCTCCATGGGAGCTCAAACCTTAATTTCAACAAATCATCTCCATGGGAGCTCAAACCTTAATTTCAACAAATCATCAAATTGAAGCCCGATTCATGCACTAAATCAATGCATGAACACGTAAAAACGATCACCGAGTCATGGGGATCATAAGGTATGTCACAAAATCTAGATTGGTTAAAGTTGAAATTCGAGATAAGTAGGTTACTTGCAAATAAATTGATGGATTATGATCCAAAGATGAAATTAGATGTTTATGTATGCCTAATTTCGTTAGATATGATGAAATTATGAAATACTTGATGTGGGTTACTTCTAAGTGATGAACAAGTAGATTATCAAGTGGGTTTTGATGATATGATGAAGCTAATGAGATAATCATGTTTGAAACCATCATGGATGGTAGTATTAGGAATGATACTTGAACAAATTATGAGTTTAGGTATATGTTCATAGTTGCCATGAAATGGGTTAAGTATGTTATGGTGAAATTGGTGATTTTATTCATGTACATGGATGTTTGAAATCATGATATCTACTAGTTGATATGTAGAACTTGATTTTATTAGGTGTTCGAACGAATGCTAGTGATATGATAAAACGTGTTTTCACTTATAAATGAGAACCCTTAGTTCTTGCGAAAATACATGAATAAATTAGTCTTGATAATCGCTTGAACTAGTTGAAGTGTAGGAAATGTAATGAACTTGGTTAGAAAATAGCCTTAAAACGGTAGCATCATTATAATGTCTACCAGATAGTTGATAAGATCGCCTAAATAAGTTATTGAATGCAAATATGCAACTCATATGATTAAGGGTAATTGACTTTTAAAAAGTCAAATTAATCAATGATGAGGTCGAATAGTAGTTTCAACATAAAATTCGTAAGATGAAATATTCGTATGTGATAATGACTAATCCAACCATCTTACGAATTATGATGATAGTTTGACGCCCAACAAGCTAGGTGAAAGCTTGTGGATGAAGCGGGTCAAACGGAGCAAGTACGGAAAGAAAAGTGTGGCATGGATACAAGGGGTAAGTAAAGCTTACGCCCCTTTACATTATTTACAAAATACTTAATTGTAAGTAGTGTATATGAATTCTATTAAGTGGTTGGTATATGATGTTCCGATAAGATCTAATGAAAGTCGGAACAAGGGAAATGGTAAGAAATCATAGATTATGGTAAAAAAGGGTGAATTAAGTCATGTAATAACAAACAAATAAGAAACGGCTTTTAAGTAAAAGAGTTCAAAGAGAAAACCGGGAAAGGTTTAAAGGGATGAAATGGTAATTAAATACCATCTCATACGGACAAATGGTCAATTAGACTAAATGGGTCAAATGGTGTTGTTAACACCATTTGACAATAACATTTGACAATCGCTTGTTGAGTTTTGTGATTCACAGGAATTAACATAAGGCTCGAGTTACTATTACCTAGTGATTAATAGTAAAAGGGTTGTAATTGGTCGATATTATGACCCGGGCCAGGTACGCATAAATAAGTTGTTAGTTAAACATGGAATTTTGGTCAAATAATTAGTGAGAGTCCTTCGTCATAAATGAGGGACTAAAAATGACCAAAGCGCCCTTGATAAGTAAATCGAGCAAACGACCCTTAGAGATCATTTAGATACTAGTAATATGATTATTTGTAAGTATAAACCTTGAGGGTCAAATGCCTAAGAACGGGTCAATTACGTAAAATGACTATCCAAAGGGTAAAATTAAGGATAACGGTCTATTATGTTAAATCCACCACAAAATAGTTGTGGTGGAATATAAGAGGCTATTTAAAAATGGAAATACGAAGTGTAGAAAGAGAAGTGCGAGTTTGATGCTTAAATGCATGAAAATCGCTTTAAATGGGTCAAAGTGAGTAGATATTCAAAACGGGTTAAGATTTCATAAGAAACCCGTAATTTGAACCTTAAATACCGGTAAGTGAATAAAACATGATGTCCATGGTATTTTAAAGGTAATAAGCAACTTTTGATTGATAAAATCACGAACGGGTCAAAAGTGTTAAAACTGAATTGCCAGCCAAAAGCTTGAAATCTAACTTTTTTTAAATTTAGATGTCGGATTTTTACTCCATGAGATGGAGAATTAAATTATGAACGCGTAGGAAAAAGAATCGCGTAAAACGGAGGTCTAGATCAAAAGTTATGCCATTTTGAAGTTAGGTTTTGGTTAAAACTTCGCTGGCAAATATGCAGCACCAGCATCAACACATTCTGCCGAATTGGAGTCGTGGAGTCGCGCCACGTCCAAAGGGATTTGCCGTGGCGCTCGGCGACAGGGTAAAATCCGAAATTTTTGTTTATTTTGATTATTTGACCCAATTACTTTGCTGTACTTGCAATTTAACCATCAAAACTAACTTTTAAGTTGGTTTTGATCATAGGTGAATGTCGAGAGTCCCGGATGAAGATCAAGCGACGAACAAGAACCGAACACAAGAAAATGAAGCTTCCGCATGTTATTTTGTCGTTATCTCTAAACAACGAATTCATACATTATGTAGTATTGTTGTAATTAAGTAAAGTTTTAAAGTAACCCGTATTTTCCTAAGTATGCGTAATTGTAAATACATATTTAATTGTCGGTATTTATACGAAATCCGTAAAATAATAGCAAGGGTGTTACATTCATTGGCTATAAAACTGAGATGGCTAAAGAATAGAATAAAGACATGGGTAGCTGAGGAAAAGCACAAAACTGAAAGGGTATATGGGGATAGAAAAAGGCGGATGACGGAACTTAATAATTTTGCTGAGAACAGGCTATTGGAAGAAAGTAAACTACGGGAACGGGCTGAGTGCAAAACTTATGTGGTGGATCGGGACATGTTGAAGCATATGGATACTCGGCAGAAGTCGAGAGCGAGATGGGCCATGGATGGTGATGAAAATTCAGCATTTTTCCATCAGATTGTCAACTCGAATATCAGCAGTAATCGAGTTAATGGTCTCATGTTGGATGGGGTCTGGGAGACAAATCCTTTGGTCATCAAAGAAGCTTTCTATGTATTTTTTTTTTCAAACAATTTACTGAGCCGATGTCACAACGGCCTGGTATTGTGTGCCCGAACTTATCTTTTGTTACAGATTCGGAGGCTGACCTTTTAGTAGCCCTATTTTCCATTGTGGAGATTAAAAATGCGATTTGGGGGTGTGCCGGGGATCGTGCTCTGGGGCCTGATGGCTTCAATTTTAAATTCAAAAAAAATGTTGGGCAGGGTTACAAAGCGATTTCAGGAAGCTCTTTGATAGATTTTATTTGGAGAGGTCGTTGAATAATTCTTGTACCTCATATTTTATTGCCCTTATACCTAAACTAAGAGATCCGGTTAGTCCAGCTGACTTCCGGCCGATTAGTTTAATTGGGGTGATAAATAAGGTGATTTCTAAAGTATTGGTGAACCGGTTGAAAGGGGTCATTGGGAACTTAATTACTGAAGAGCAAATGGCTTTCTTGGCTGGGAGGAGTATTATGGATGGACCACTCATGCTAAATGAACTGATGGGATGGCTGAAACGGTCAAAGAAAAGTGGCATGTTTTTTAAGGTGGACATAAACAAAGCCTATGATTCAGTGAGTGAATTGGGTTTTCCTAAATTCGATAATGCATCAAATGAATTTTCCAGAACGTCGGTGTAAGTGGATAATGGCCACTTTATACTTGGCTAGGGCCTCGGTCTTAGTAAATGGCTCGCCTACTATGGAATTCGAGTGCTCTCGTGGTCTTCGGCAAGGGGACCCGCTTTCTCCATTCCTTTATGTTATCACTATGGAAGCTTTGTCCAAAATTATAAAAAAGGCTTCCTATATAGGGTTATACAATGGGATTCGGTGCACCAGTGACGGCCCATATGTCTCTCACTTCACCTATGCGGATGACGTCATGTTCGTCGGGGAATGGTCGTATACCAATGTCTCGGATCTCTGAAGAATTCTTAGATGTGTTCATCTAACATCCAGCCTTAAAGTGAATTTATCCAAATGCAGCGTTTATGGCATTGGGGTTAGCATAAGTGTGGTACAAAGTATGGCGAATTTTCTTAATTGTAAACAAGGATCATTCCCATTCAAGCACTTGGGGTTACTTGTAGGCGCTAATATGAACCTAATTCGCAATTGGAAACCGGTGGTGGAAATATTTAAAAATCGTCTATCATTATGGAAGGCAAAAACTCTATCGTAAGGCGGGAGAATCACTCTACTTAACTTGGTATTAAACTCTTTACCAACTTATTATTTTTCACTTTTTAAGGCACCAATACAAGTTATAGATTATCTTGAGAAACTTAGAAGGGTGTTCTTTTGGGGCGGCTCGGAAGAATTGGCTAAGATGAATTAGATTGCTTGGGACAAGACCATTGCTCTGGTTGAATATGGGGGTCTTGGTTTCGGATCTCTTAAAGACGCAAATCTTTCTATGCTTGCGAAGTGGTGGTGGCGGTTCAAAACAAAGAAGGACGGTATTTGGAGGAGAATGATATGGGCAATTCACCACAACTCGAGATCATGGACGGCTATCCCGGCCAAGATTTCAATGCCAGGCCCTTAGAAACAAATCGTAAGCGTTCAGATCTTATTAAATAAATGTGGTGTAGACTTAAATAAGGTAATTAAATTAGTTGTGGTTGACGGCTCGGCATCATTATTTTTCTGAGGTTATTTGCACGAGAAAGGTCTAAACTATGCACGGTCGCTGATCGGCTGAATAACGGTAATCCCGGACTAGTTTTTATTTGGAATTGGGGCTGGCCGATAAGCTCTACAGAAGAAGAACAGGAGCTTTCGGACCTAACAAACTTGTTAGGTATGGTTTATTTAGCGGCTGGAAAAGATAAGTATGTTTGGGAGTTGGAATCGTCTGGCGTTTTCTCGGTCTCAAGTATTAAAGGTATGCTCAGCTCATTTAATAAAACTAGGCCAGACCATCTATTTAGTTGGAATAATTGGGTTCCCAAAAAGGTCGGAATTGTGGCTTGGAGAGCGGCAATCAATAGGCTTCCAACGAGATCGGCTTTAGCAAGAAGACATATTAATGTGCCAGATCTATCATGTACATAATGTAACGAGTATGAGGAGTCTTGTGAACACATATTTGTTGTATGCCCATTTACACAGGCTGTGTGGCAAAATATAGCGACTTGGTGTAGAATTCCTCCTATATGGGCTTTCGAGATTAATGATCTATTGGAATTACACGGGTTTAGCCCGGGTACGAGGAAACGGAAGAAATCGATACATGCCATAGTATTGACCACTGTTTGGTGTTATGGAAAACCCAAAATGATGCATTGTTTAACGACAAAAGGCCGAATGTTTATAAAGTATTGGAGGAAGTGAAATCGCTTGGCTACTTATGGATAAAGAATAGATCGAAAGAGATGTCCATGTCATGGGAAGATTTGAGTAGATTCTCGATATTCTAATTTTTTGCTTAATTTTTTCTATTTTTGGTGTAACGTTATCTTTGGTTTGATGTAATTTTGGTGGCTAGCGCCTTGCTAGTATTAATAAAATTTATGTTGGCCGTTCAAAAAAAATCGTCATCAGGCCCAACACCACTAAATTCACAAAATTGCTAGCCTTAAACCCTTTAACGGCCCACTTCCATCCATTTCATAAAATCGTTGGGCTTAAGCCCATGTGGCGGCCCTCTAACTTATAAAATATAGATAGTGGTCTTGGCCCACTCACAGAAAATAGTGGTAATTTCCCTTCGGTCACTGGCGCCCCACTCTGCCCAACTGGCTGGTTATTTACTTATTATTTATTTTTGCTCCATTTGCACCAGGACCTGACCATGCACAAAATAATATAATATAATACCAAAAACTAAATAAAAAATAAAAACCATACAATAATTATACATTTTACATGGGGCAAATATGTGTATTTTATCACACACCAAGTGGTCATCCCAATTTCCTCCAAAATCAATCACACAAGCTCTAAGCATATCTTCCAGTGTTTGAATTGTCCTTTCACTTTGACCGTCTGTTTGAGGATGAAAAGCTGTACTTAGATTTAATCTGGTTCCCATTGATTTTTGGAAACTTGTCCAAAAATTAGAAGTAAACCGACTGTCTTTGTCAGGCACAATAGATAAAGGAATCCCATGCAATGAAACTATTTCATTTACATACAGCTTGGCTAACTGTTCCATACTGAAAGTTTCTTTCATCGGTTAGAAATGGGCAGATTTGGTTAATTTGTATACAATCACTGATGTGTGCAAAATGCAACATATAAATTACATCAATTGTGGCATAAAACTAACCCTTTTTTAGTACTAATGTTGGAAAAAGTATGTTTTTGTCTTCCTTTTGTATTTTCAGGATTAAATGAGCTCAAATTAACAAAAGAAACAAAAAGGCAGCTAAATCTAACTTAAATACAAGAAAAGGAATAAACGTGGCATGCCCGACCTCCCAGAAAGCATCTTCCCAATCAAAACAAGAAAACAGAAGGCTGAACACGCCCCGTGCTCAGTGAGCACGGGGGCGTGCCCAAGTGTCAGCATAAAAGACAAAGTTGGAGAAGCTTCCATCGCCCACCACGGGGCCGTGCTCAACGGACACGGGGCCGTGCTCAACTATAAGATTCGCAGAATCTAGGCAAATCTTGATAATACAGATATGCTTCTGCACACAGGGTCGTGCCCAGCGGACACGGGGCCGTGGTCAACTAATAAAGACAACAGCAATTAATGAAGAAAGAGAAGGATGTGGACACGGGGTCGTGCCCACTGGACACGGGGCCGTGCCCGAGCTTCTGTTCAGCCTATAAATAGGAGTGCTTGGCTCAAGCTCAATCCATCCATTGGCACACCACCTCTCTCACACTTCACCCACCACCCACCACCACCATAACACCATCATCCATTGTCCATCATAGAGTGTGTGAGTCGTCTCGGGATCCAAGATTGATCGTAAGAGTTCTTGACAATCAAGGCCATGTTTGCCTAAGTCTCTTACATCACTTGGTGAAGACAAGGTGTCTAGTGTAATACTTTTTATTTTTAATCTTTTCGCACTTTTTAATTGGTTATGTATTAATGACTTTAATAACTAGTTTCTTATGTTGAAGGTGATTTTTCCTTATCGTTTGTCCGTGGTGTCTTGGCATTATTTTACTGTCTATATAAAATAAAAGATTTTCACCATTCATATCTCCACGGTCTATATGGAGGTATGTTGGCTACCTGGTCGGGGGTTAAGGGAACGGTTTGGTAAAAGTCTTGCCATTGTTCAGTGTATAGATCCTGCAAAGGACCTGGGTCAAATTTAGTAGGACCTCCTTCAATACTTAACGGTATTGGATGGCGGGGGTCCAAACTCTTTGATCCCCTCATAAGTTAAACTACTATTAATACTTTAACCCGGCTACTTAGGACTGTATCCCTGCTGACTCGGATTACTTAGCCGAGGGTAACGTCGCCTTCAAAAGAGGGGCCTACTACATTATGCATTAATAACTTAATTAATTATCTTTCAATAATCCGACCCTTTTGGATTGTATCCTTGCGGACTCAAACTACTGGGTTGAGGGTAACGTCACCTCCAAAAGAGGGGCCTACTACAATAACTAAGACAATCTCTTAAATAGTACAAAAGTGCGGATATAATCAAAGGTTACACTAAACACGAGTCGGAGCCAAGTGATTCATCTTGTCTATCTGTTTTTATTTTTATTTTATTTTTCAGCATTTTAGTTAGTTTTTATTTTCTTAGTTTAAAACATTTTTCTAAACTTTTGATTTAATTAGACGTTGAGGATAAACCGGTACTAAAAGCTCATGTGTCCTTGGACGACCTCGGTATCTTGCCAACACTATACTACGCTCACGATGGGTGCACTTGCCCGTATGTGTGTTTAGTGTTAGTAAATATCGTGTTTTATAAATTTAAAACTTGGCTAAAGAAAGTGTAGAAGGGCTTAATATATACTTAAACCTACATATACACCTAACGCACATCAAGTTTTTGGCGCCGTTGCCGGGGACACAAGGATTTTAAGAAAGTTAGCAAATCAGCGGCCTAATCGTTTTTCTTATTTTTCTATTTTTTTTAGGATTTTTCGTAGTTTTTCAATTTCTGCTGAACTCAGCACGGGCCGTGCCCGCTGAACACGCCCTGTGCCCAATCATTGGAACTGGCAATCCTGTTTTAAGTCGGATAGTAAGCTGAACACGGGGCCGTGCTCACTCAACACGCCTCGTGCCCAAGATTCAGTTACTGAAAACAGAACCGTAAGATCCTGATGGTTGGTAATTTCTGACACAAAAATGAGTGATGCTGATACTTTTTACTTTCGGCACTCTTATGGTACGTGGTGTCAATTATGTGGTGGTAACCATAAGGAATTAGAATGTTATTTTCTAAATTATAAGCCCCACTATATAGACCCATCGTTTCCTTGTATCCTTAAGAGGGGCGAAAGTAAAAATAATCCCTATCTCTCCCTCGAATGCTCCCAACCAGATTTTCTAGGAGAAATGCTTCTTGATGAATTATTTCAATTAGAAGATCTAATTCTTAATTGGTTAATAGAACTTAGGATAGATTTCAATAATTTATCTCAAGATGATAACCAAGAAGAAGTGTTGGAATCACATTCAAACAACTTCGTTATCCCCGACGATACTTCTAACTCTAGTGAGGACTTGAGCGATAGTCGTCCCTGTGCCTATTGTGCCGTGAAGGACTCCCCATCGACTTCGTTCAATGCATACATAGACCTGAGCGATTCGGCATACACCTTCTTTAACGAGAGCCCGAGAAAGGGTTGGACTTGTCCACCTACATATAGCATAGGAATCACCCTCACCGACAACCTCTTGCTTTCTCGTCTTAGTCTAGAGCAACTAAGGTATCTTAGGCACTTTGGGGTTGTTCCATCCAGTAAGGAACCACCCGATCTGAAAAAAGTTCCTTGACAATAGACAAAACTTCATAAACAGCCTTTCGACACGGGGCAGTGCCCAGGTCAACACGCCCCTGTGTCCACCAAAAGATTCCCTTCTGACTTTTGTCAGAATACGGACAAAACGTGTCAGGATCTTGCCTGCACATGGGGCCGTGTCCAGCCGACACAGGGCCGTGTCCAGTATGCTGTCGTTTTCTATAAATACAGCCAAGAATCCTGCACATTTGGACCATCCAGGGACAGAGATTTGAAAGGATTTTCTAACTTACCATCCTAGGTATGTTCTAAAAGAAGTTTCTAACAAACATCTTGTCCCTTCCTCTTTTATCCATTACCTTCTTCTTCATCTTTCTTGCAACAACACCTCCATTGAAGCTTGATTTCAAGCTTTATTGTGATGTTTGTTAACTTTTTGTTCAAGGAATCTTGTTAAAAATAAGTTACACAACATTGTTTTAAGTTATTTCTGTTCAAAAATGCTTCATAAGTTGGGAAAATAATTTGAAACTTCAAGATTCCTTGTTCTAAAAAAACTGCAGAAAGGTGAACACGGGGCCGCATTCATTGAGCACGGGGCCGTGTCCGTGGAACTGTTTCATTAAAATGAACTATTTTTGGTTTATTTTCGTAGAATGTCTAGTCAAAACAGTGGAACTTCTTCTGCGCACTCCAGAAACAGTAGAAGGGAGAGAAGGTCATCAATCGAAGTGACTCTCGTACGCTACGTGATGGCATTACGTGAAGCTCTTGACGAGATGACTTCGGTAGAGGAGGTCCTGATAGACCGTATAAATTATCTTACGGTGGGGTTGGAAAACAGTTTTCAAGAAATAAACCTCTTGCACCAGAGGTTAAACATTCTTGTGACACCTCCCATGGAACCAATCCTCCCTCAAGAGGATTGGAACCTAGCACTTGGAATCAACAATCATACCGGTTGGGACGACATTCCAGCGGAACCTCCTCTTGAAGATCTACAAGAAGTCCCGGTGGAGGTTGCACCTCCTCAAACCAATGCCAATGAGCCCGCTTTTCTTCTCCCTAGGGAGATAGAAGAATGGCTCGCCGACGTGTGAGGAACCCATGCCCGGAGAAAGAAGTTTTTCAAGCCACATTTAACCGAGGGATTTACCTTTTCGGAAATTTTGCTAATAGAATAAGTAGTAGGCTAGAACTTCTTGGTTTAGATTTCTTGTGTTTCTTTGACCTAACTATCTAGTATTTTAATTTTTAGGACTGCTATGTAATTCTCTCTATGACTTAATGAATGACGGTTTTAGTTAAACTGGTGTTTGGATGGTGTTGAAACAAATAAAATACACTCAGGATTGCAAAGGATAAAAAGGGAAACTTGAACCAGCACCCCATGCAGGAAAACAGGGCCATCCGACGATTTTCTTCATTAACAGTAAGCTCAGCACGGGCCGTGTCCGCCCAACACGGCCTCGTGCTGCACAGTCTGCAGAAATGACCCAGTTCAGGTAAACTGGACACGGGCCGTGTTAACCCAATACGCCCCCGTGTCCAAGCTTCTGTTTCTTTTGTTTAACTTTTGTTACTGGCACTTGAACACGGGGTCGTGCCCGGACAACACGGGGTCGTGTCCAGCGCCCAGTAACACAAATTTTTGCTTGATTCACACCTTTTACACATTCAATCAACCTAAAAACTTATTTTTGGGACACATTGAGGACAATGTGTAATTTAAGTGTGGGGGGATGCTAAAACCTTGAATCTTGCAAGTCCTAATAACAAGCCTTACACAAAACTCTATTGGAACCGCTAATCACCCCAAATTTAAAAAAAAAAATCCATTTTTTTTTGTACTTATCTAGGTTTAATTTGGGAATTTCAAAATTTAAAAAGATTATATTTTTACAAATTTACAACCGATAGCGTCGTGATAAAAAGAACCAACATAAGAAAATTATGAAAAGGCATGACAAGCTTAGTTAAAATTTAATTGTATATACTTGATCACATAAAAACCCATTCCCACAAAAGTGAGTTTTGAGCCTTTATTGAGCATACAAATACATATCTTTAAGTTAAATGCTCATTTTTCGTTTCTTGTGTGAATAGCCGCTTGGTTCTTACAACTCTAGAACTTGCCACGATGATACGTTCCCGGTCCTTACCAACTTAAACCGAGTAAGTATATGATAGAGGCATTAGGACTAACCCTTTTTATTTCTACACCATTATTTTCTTTTTTTTTACCACCTACCCAAAATCCCCCTAGTTAACCCCTTTGAGCCTAAACCTTTTCATTTCATAACCCAAACCAAACACCCTTTCACCCACCAAAACCTTTTTATTTTTAACCCTTTGTTTTAGTAACAAGTTCGGTTTTTGGTATGACTTTCAAAAAAAAATGTGTTGATGATGAAGCAAAAGAAATAAACAAGCAAGTTCATCAAAAATAACTTTGTTTGGAATTATGGCTTCATCAAAATAAAAAAGTTGAAAAATAGAGAGTCTTACGAAAACCGATGTTTTTTACGTTTTTTTTTTGCCCTTTTCTACTAACCACTAATCCAACCACCTACCTTTAACCCAAGCCTAACCCTTCACCCAAAAAGTCCTCTTGATATTTACAAAGGTATATAGTTAAAAAGGAGGAGGATTGATTGCTTGGCAAGCCTATGGTAGGAGTAAGTTTCATGCCGCTCTCGAGTGATTCACTAAAATACATCTTCGGTCGAGTGTTGAGTGATCCCCTGTGAGGTATGTGAACTTGTATATAAATAGAATTTTAAAGAGGCATGTTATGCCCTAATAAGTAATTTATCTTATGAAAAGTTTTGAATAAATCATGACGAATAGGATTGTAAATAAATAAAAATAAAACTAAATAAAGAATCTTGGAAATCCCGACACTCTATGACAAGCAAAAAAAAAACCTTCTTTTCTACCAATTCCATTTGGGAGTGTAAAGCCATATTATAAAGAGTTTTGCTTGAGGACAAGCAAAGATTCAAGTGTGGGGGTATTTGATGTGTGCAAAATGCAACATATAAATTACATCAATTGTGGCATAAAACTTTTGATGTGTGCAAAATGCAACATATAAATTACATCAATTGTGGCATAAAACTAACCCTTTTTTAGTACTAATGTTGGAAAAAATATGTTTTTGTCTTCCTTTTGTATTTTCAGGATTAAATGAGCTCAAATTAACAAAGGAAACAAAAAGGCAGCTAAATCTAACATAAATACAAGAAAAGGAATAAACGTGGCATGCCCGACCTCCCCGAAAGCATCTTCCAAAGCAAAACAAGAGAGCAGAAGGCTGAACACGCCCCATGCTCAGTGAGCACGGGGGCGTGCCCAAGTGACAGCACAAAAGACAAAGTTGTAGAAGCTTCCATCGCCCACCACGGGGTCGTGCTCAGCGGAGACGGGGCCGTGGTCAACTATAAGATTCGCAGAATCTTGGCAAATCTTGATAGTACAGATATGCTTCTGCACACGGGTTCGTGCCCAGCGGACACGGGGTCGTGGTCAACTAATAAAGACAAGAGCAATTAATGAAGAAAGAGAAGGATGTAGACACGGGGCCGTGCCCACTGGACACGGGGCCGTGCCCGAGCTTCTGTTCAGCCTATAAATAGGAGTGCTTGGCTCAAGCTCAAACCATCCCTTGGCACACCACCTCTCTCACACTACACCCACCACCACCATAACACCATCATCCATTGTCCATCATAGAGTGTGTGAGTCATCTCGGGATCCAAGATTGATCGTAAGAGTTCTTGATAATCAAGGCCATGTTTGCCTAAGTCTCTTACATCACTTGGTGAAGACAAAGTGTCTAGTGTAAAACTTTTTATTTTTAATCTTTTCGCGCTTTTTAATTGGTTATGTATTAATGACTTTAATAACTAGTTTCTTATGTTGAAGGTGATTTTTCCTTATCGTTTGTCTGTGGTGTCTTGGCATTATTTTACTGTCTATATAAAATAAAAGATTTTCACCATTCATATCTCCACGGTCTATATGGAGGTATGTTGGCTACCTGGTATGGGGTTAAGGGAACGGTTTGGTAAAAGTCTTGCCATTGTTCAATGTATAGATCCTGCAAAGGACTTGGGTCAAATTTAGTAGGACCTCCTTCAATACTTAACGGTATTGGATGGCGGGGGTCCAAACTCTTTGATCCCCTCGTAAGTTAAACTACTATTAATACTTTAACCCGGCTACTTAGTATTGTATCCCTGCTAACTCAGACTACTTAGCCGAGGGTAACGTCGCCTTCAAAAGAGGGGCCTACCACATTATGCATTAATAACTTAATTAAATATCTTTCAATAATCCGACCCTTTAGGATTGTATCCTTGCTGACTCAAACTACTGGGTTGTGGGTAACGTCACCTCCAAAAGAGGGGCCTACTACAATAACTAAGACAATATCTTAAATAGTTCAAAAGTGCGGAAATAATCAAAGGTTACACTAAACACGAGTCGGAGCCAAGTGATTCATCTTGTCTATCTGTTTTTATTTTTATTTTATTTTTCAGCATTTTAGTTAGTTTTTATTTTCTTAGTTTAAAACATTTTTCTAAACTTTTGATTTGATTAGACGTTGAGGATAAACCGATACTAAAAGCTCTTGTGTCCTTGGACGACCTCGGTATCTTGCCAACACTATACTACGCTCACGATGGGTGCACTTGCCCATATGTGTGTTTAGTGTTAGTAAATATCGTGTTTTATAAATTTAAAACTTGGTTAAAGAAAGTGTAAAAGGGCTTAAAATATATTTAAAACCTACATATACACCTAACGCACATCAATCACCCAGATTGTATCATTACATTTTCTTGTCTTGGGTAATTTGGTAACAAAGTCCATTGTTATCAATTCTCATTTTCTAAATGGCATTTCTAATTTTTGCAGTAATCCCGAAAGTTTCTGATGTTCAGCTTTTACTTGTGAGCAAGTTAAACATTTAGCAACATAATTTGCTATATCCTTTTTAATTCCTATGCACCAAAAGTTATTCCTTAAGTCTTGATACATCTTGTCACTTCCAGTATGCATCGTATACTTGGACTTATGAGCTTCTTCTAAAATTTGATTGCGTAGGTTTCCTTGAATAGGTATCCAGATCCTTTTCTTATGGAATCTCCAAATTCCATCAGTTCCTTTTTCTAATTCCTTAATCATTTCTTTCAAACCTTCAACATCAACCTTGATTGTTGTTTCCTGTATCTTTTGCACTTGTTCATTTAAATCTACCTGCAGGTTTAATTTGAGAGCACGTACTATGTTTGGCTTCTCATGGTACTTTCTACTTAAAGCATCAACTACTATGTTAGCCTTTCCTGCATGTTACTAGATATCACAATTATAATCACTAAGGATTTCTATCTAATGTCTTTGCCTCATGTTTAATTCCTTTTGTCGAAAACATACCTTAAACTCTTATGATCTGTGAAGACAACGAACTTACTACCGTAAAGATAGTGTCTCCAAATCTTAAGGGCAAAAATTATGGCTCCTAACTCTAGATCATGGGTTATATAATTCTCTTCATGTTTCTTAAGTTGTCTAGAGGCAAAAGCAATTACCTTTTGACGTTGCATCAACACACATCCAAATCCTAACTTGGATGCATCACAATATACTATAAAGTCTTTAGTTCCTTTGGGCAACGCGAGTATTGGGGCGTTGGTTAATCTTTGCTTTAAAATCCTGAATGCTTCCTCTTGTTTTGGTCCCCATTCAAACTTAACTGACTTGTAAGTTAGTTTGGTTAATGGAATAGCTATTCTAGAAAAATCTTGAATAAAACGTCGATAATATCCTGCCAGTCCAAGAAAACTTCTTACTTCTGTTGGTGATTCAGGGACTTTCCATTTGGTAATCGCTTAGATCTTTGAGGGATCCACATGAATTCCTTCATGATTAACTAAGTGTCCAAGAAATTGCACTTCTTGTAACCAGAATTCACATTTTGAGAATTTAACATAAAGCTTTTCTTTTCTCAACAATGTTAGAAGTATATGCAAATGCTCCGCATGCTCTTCCTCACTCTTAGAGTAAATTAGAATATCATCTATAAAGACAATTATGAATTTATCCAGGTATGGTTTACATATCCTGTTCATCATGTCCATAAATGCGGCAAGGGCATTGGTTAAACCAAATGGCATGACTGTAAATTCATAATGACCATACCTTGTTCTGAAAGCAGTTTTAGGAATTTCTTCTTCATGTACTTTCAATTGATGATATCCTGAGCATAAGTCGATCATAGAAAAGAACCGGTATCCTTGAAGTTAATCGAATAGATCATCGATTCTTGGTAGTGGGTACCGATTTTTAATCGTAACCTTATTCAGTTCTCGGTAATCAATGCACATACGCATCGACCCATCCTTCTTCTTGACAAATAATACCAGTGCTCCCCACGGTGATGAACTAGGTTGAATAAAACCTTTTTCTAGCAATTCGTCTAGCTGTTTCCTTAATTCCTGCATCTCGTTGGTGCTAGTCGATAGGGTGCTTTGGCAATCGGTGCTGTTCCTGGTATCAGGTAAATTCTAAATTCAACCTCACGGTCTAGCGGTAATCCAGGTAACCCTTCTGGAAAAACATCTGAGAATTTAGATACTACGGGAATATCCTTTAATTCTTTTCCTTTAGTGTTAATGATTACGAAAATCATATACACCATTCCTCCCTTCCGTGCGTAGCTTGCAGCTTTCATCACAGAGATGAATTTTGTTGATCTTGTCGGCTTATCTCCCTTAATTGTGATCCTTTCGCCCGATAGTGTATATACTTCTACATACTTTTGATCACATAAAATCCGTGCATGATTGGCTACCAACCAATCCATTTCTTATACAACATCGAATCCGGCTAGATCCATTGGTAAGAGGTTAACAGTAAAGTTATGACTTAAAATTTCTATCTTTCGTTCCTGAAGGATTTCGCTTATTTTGACAGAACTTCCGTTTGCATAAAGAAGTATTTATAAAACTTTGGTTTGCACTAGAGTCAAATAATTCTTTAGCATAAACATCCTTAACTAAAAACGTACATCAGGGATCAGCTTAGCTTCTTCGGCTGTCAGAAAAAAAATGCTCGGGCATTCTTTTTGGGTCTTTCTGTTGCCTTTGTTTTGTTGTTGTCGTTAGAGTTAGTTTCGGACAGTTCGGCTTGATATGGCCAGCTTTTCCGTTGTTGTAGCATATTTAACGTTAGCCTTAGTTCTACATTCTTCTTATTTATGCCCGGATTTCTTGCAGAAGTTGCAATACCTTACGCATTTTCCTGAATGCTTTTTCTTGCAAAACTTACAAAAAGGTGAAGAAGATGAACCTGCTCCTTTCCCACGATAGGAATTACCGTAACGTAGTTCCTGGGAAATCTTTTGGGCTAGATTCTTTTTCTGGTTTTCCTATTGCGTACATACCAATTCATCTGTCAGAGTGTTAGCAAGTTCCACTGCTTCTTCTATTGTTTGTTGTCAAGCTGCGTTGACTATATTTCTGACCTCACTGATTAATCCCCAGATGTAACGGGAGATTAATACTGGTTCTGGTGAGGCTAGAGTTGGTACCATCCTAGCATATTCAAAGAATGTGGTAGTATATTCCCTGCAATCTACCCCAATCATTCTATGATTTAGGAATTTATTAGCAATCTGTTCCTTTTCATAAGGAGGACATAATTTCCTTTCAACTATTTCTTTAAAGTTGTTCCATTCCATATTGTAAACACTGTCACTTCCTCTTGACTGGGGAATGGTATTCCACCATTCTAATGCTGCATTCTTGAAGAGATTAGAAGCATACATGATCTTATCCTCATCTGCACACTTACTTACTTTTAAGACTGCTTCTGTCTTTTCTATCCAACGTAAAGATGAAATGGCTCCCTCATTGCCTGAGAATTCTATCGGTTTACAGGATAAGAATTTTTTATAAGAACAACCATATGGGATGGTTCTTCTTCTTTTTAGAATTGGAGCTTGGATAAATAGTCTGTGATTTCCATTCACGCTGTGACTTGTCTCGATGGGCGTACGTTTACTGCCTGTTATGGAATTATTAGTTTCCTTTTTTTTAGTAATAGTGTTGATAATAAATGGAATGGCATCTATGATTCCCTGAGCTACTATGTGTTCTATGGCACGTTTATCCACTTGGTCTCCGTTATCATTATTATTCTGGACATCCTAATTCACTTCGGTTGCCATCTGAATTGTAAACATTTATCACGTATTAATATCACAGAATAAATTAATACAAACAAACACTCAAGCATATTGAACCAAAATTGTTGATCATTGCGACATTTACTCTTTTTCATATATATATGCATCTATTACAACTAGAACTGAAATTTAAACGTTAGTAGTTATGCATCAATACATTTATATAGGTGATATATATATAGTATATGATATGTGTGTGTATATATATATATATATTTCAAGTGAAAAGAAAATACGTATATATATATATATATATATATATACTAGGTTAATGCCCGCATAATACGCGGGCTTCCACCAAAACCATATTATTTACTTTGAATACAAATGTTGTGTATAAATACATACATTGGAAGAAAAAACAGAAAACTATTCAAATGCCGGAAAAAAACTTCCGTGTAGACTACATTTGTTGTTTTACTCGTTACATTCTCATCTTTGTCTAGTATAAGCAACTTCACACCGGCCCTGCTTTTAACTCTTGATAACGCAATATAAAGCTGACCATGTGAGAAAACTGGATATTTCAAATACAATCCAACCCTTGATAGAGATTGTCCTTGACTTTTATTTATAGTCATTGCAAAACATACATTTAACGGGAATTGTCGTCGTTGAAACTTGATAGGAATTCTTTTATCCGATGGTGTCAAACTGATTCGTGGAATAAACGTTCTAGTCCCTATGTTTCCGCCAGATATAATCTCAGCCTCTATAACACGTTTATAATGTTTAGTAATCCGTAGTCTCGTACCGTTGCATAAACCATTTTGTTGATCAATATTATGAAGCAACATTACAGGTACACCAACTTTAAGGACTAATCGATGATTGGGCAGACCAGAAATTTTAAGACCATTCAGAACATCGGGAGAATATAGTCTCGCATGTGCTTCGTTCTTTCCTTTATCAGTTTGACAAATACTATCAGAACTCAGATAACAACCAAGTAAACATACTATTAGAAGGGTGAACACCAGTAGGAAGTGGAAATGAAGGTAAAGTTTGAGGCTTTGCGCGTTTAGGCATATCCTAATATTGTATCATATATAATATACAAATGCATTAAAATAGGTATTACAAAAAATTAAATGTATAAGTATAATAAAAAAAATAACACTTACGTGTATGAGAAATAACCAAACGTGAAAACTTAAAAAATGATGAATGTCGTCAGAGAGTTTTCTGATTTAGAGTTCTAGAACCTTTAGTGTAAAACATTGAGTGTGTATTATGAATAAGAAGATAGGTTTTTATAGTATTTGAAGTTATTTTAAAAATGGAAAGTTTATAATTTAAAAAAAAATTGTCGGTTATAATTGTAAAAAAGGAAATCATTTAAATTCAAAAATACTTGGAGGTAAATGTATAAAAAGGTCGCCGATATTTTTGTTAAAAAATATAAATTTTCGGTTATAAAACTTTAAAAAGGAAAGAAAATCATACCAATTTAAGTGTTTCCTAAATTTTAAAATAATTGGGGGGTTTTAAAAAAAAATAAATTATAACTTTTAAATTAATGGGGATTCCGAAAATATATACTTTTAATTCGTATATAAATATTATAGAAATTAAATTCAATTAGAGAATTAGATTATTAAAATCTTTATTTTCAAGTTAAATATTAAAAAGATATTAATAGTTTTTACAATAATAAGTTGTAAAAAAATAAATTTATACATTCAAAACCTTTATGGCCTTATAATAAAAGTTAAAAAATGTCTAATTTCAAAAACATAAACAAATGTTTTTGGAAATATTTTATACATGCAACAAAATAAAACAAAGATAAACTAACAAACAATAAAGGTTAAAGAAGTATAGGTAATACAAAATATTCCAAACCAACCATTAAAACAAACAAACAATATGTTTCAAATAAAAAAACCAACCATCCATATGTTTAAAAAAAACAAACCAACCAACCATCACAAATCAATCCAAACCAATGTAACACAGAAACCAATCCAAACCAGCAATATTCGGAAAAAGATAAATTGTTTTTGGTAAAAATACATAAACCATGAACTACTTCTCGATCTTTGGAACCAGCAGAATCGTTTCCTCGTCAATTTGGACATCCGAGACACCAGCCTTTTTAACCTTTGTGGATGATAGAGAGGTGCTTTCTTCAACTTCATACACGTCAGCAAGGTTGCGCTTCAATTCCGCAGACGAAGTCTTAGAACAATCTTTAGATGTGCAATCGGGTGTGAAGCTATCACCAGTAGAATCCACAGCATCTTGTATGATATATTCAAAATTAGAAAGTATATATGTTTACAGCATTTGGTGTTTGTAATATTAAGTTAAAATACATACCTTTTAAGCAAAAGGGTTTTGAGTTGATATATCACTAAGTGAAACATCAGCTGCAGCAGCCTCGTCCACACCCTGCAATTCAAAAAATAATAAGGCTAGACACAACAAAAATAATAAATTTCTAACATATATTTAATTAAAAGGTTTGTATTTAACAAACCTGATCAACTGGAATTCGGCTCTCCAACGATTCAATTATTGCTGAATCATTCACCAACTTATGAACAGCATAACCATCAATATGGTTGTCAATATTAAATTGACTAACTTGAATCTTAAAAGCATACTTTTTTATCATTGAATGCTCTAAACTGATAGGGAATGGTTTTCTCTACCAAAGATGCCTAATAAAAGTGAATAAAAAATTATTTAAAAAAACATAATAATCTGATTTAGACATTACTAATATGTACCTTAAATAACAACTTAAGTAAATAATGATATGAAACACGTTACCTGATCCACTCTTGACTTCTCAAGCAATTGAATTGCAGTCATACCCAACATTTTTCTAGATTCACGGTCAAACAAAGTCAAGGAGGCAATAGCTACATGACATAGTACTCTAATCGGAATCCTAAAACTAAATGCACAAAAAGTATTTTAGAAAATAAATACAATTCACATTTGTAAAGTAGAATAACATAAGCATAAATATTATAAAAGTACAAAAAAATATAAGTAACTTACATCGGTTTGGCATTCACAACCTCCTTAGGACATTCAGGATTTGAGCAAAGTAAAACTTGTTTAATCTTCGGTTCCTCAGCACTGTCTTCAGCTTCCTCGATGACCAAAGTTGTCTCCACCTTCCGATTGCACTCTTCACAACCAAGGTAATACCAATCATCTTTATCATCCACACCCATGATCGTACCAAGAACTATGACCTCACAAGGCTGAAATAAAATGTAACAAAATAGAGTTATACATATAAATTTGTTTCAAAAATTTTGTTTAATGTATTTACTTAAAATATTAAAAAGTAGACACAAACCTGATCCAAGAGCGTAATATCACGGAAATTGGAAAACTGATGCTTCACTAAAAAGTCATCCGCAAGACTTGTGCTTCCAGATGAACCAATTGATTTCTGACCATTAGAGGATGTTTTACATATCTTCTCAACAAACCTGTTTACAATACTAAAAGAAAAAATAAATTAAAAACATCAATAAGTATTTCATATTATTTTATAAACTGTTTACTTGGTTCTGAATGAACGAATCTCCTCAATGTCAGAATTGATAAACGTCCTTGTTCTATGGAAAGCATTAGATAGCGTTGTCTTCCCTGTGCAAAAAAATTAATATCATAGATTATGATATTCAATTTCGTAAATAATATAAAAATTTAAATAATCTTAACAAAGTTTATAAACAGTAAATACCTTTATACTTGTTGAAACTACCAAACTGCACAAGCAAAACAACATGAACTTCTTCTTTATGGCTCTGAATATAACCAAACATCTCATCGCAGTACTCATCCCATAAAGTGCAGTTTAACTTAATACCCCTACATAAATATAAATTAAACACATCAAAGGAAATCATGTAAAAAATATATAATACTAAAGCTGCAATCAAATTAAATTAGAATTTAATAAACATACTCTTCATCCAGCAATTGCAAGTTCAGGAATTTGCTATCTTTTCCCATCTTCGTTTTGGTCATTTCTGGTTCAGACCACTCATCTACATATCCAATAAAATCTGAAAAAATTGATTAATAAGAAATGTAATCAGAAAAAAAACATAAAATTAAAATAAAATTCTATATTTATATAATTTTTTAATTTCGCATGTTGTTGTCATATATATGATGAAGTACAAACCAACTCGATACTTGACATCGACTTCACCGGCTTTAATGGATTCAAATGATGCTAACCAAATACCATATACACTTCCATCCAAGTTCTCACACTTTTTAACAGATGTATCAAAGTTTAAGCTAATAGCATGTTCTTTGTCAAAGTGTTTGAAAGTTGACTTAATGACAGAAAGTTGAGATTTATAAATGTAATAAATTTCATTTTCATTAAGCAAAATTTCTTGTTTTTTCATAAACTTGCTCCAAACAGTTGCCTACATCCTAGTCCCCTAATAAAAAACAAATTAAAATTGGTTAGTATAAAGAACAATATAAAAATTAAACTAAAATTTAAAAAACATATGACATTAAAACAAACCTGCTCATCCATAACCACCATTTCAATGCCAATGGTTTCTCCTTCTCTCTTTGGATTCATGCGAATCCAAAGTCTTAACACCTTCACCTTTATGGTAAACAACTTGGATCTCCAATCAAGATTGTTTAGAAAAGTAATACTGTTTTCATCCATTTCGATGAAATATGATCTGAGAATAGATGATTGATATTAGAAAATGGTTAGTAATTGAATTAAAATGAATCTACTAAGTAAATATATATACAGATTTCAGGAAATTATTTTTGTAAAGTCTAAAAATCAGTTTATTATTAGAAAAAATTATTACCGAAATTATGCTGAAGTATTTTAAGAAATGGAATTAAATCTAAAAAAACTTACAAATCTAAAAAAATCAACGAAAAATATGATTTTATTACCTACAAAAAAGTAACCAATAGTTATTCATTTTAAAACATTCTATAAATATGAAATCAAAAGAATAACATATACATAAAAAAATACATTTTATTAAGAATTAAAAAAGAAACCGGAAAATGTAGTCTAACCAAGAAATTAGGTTTCTAGACACAAAAATAACAAAATACAACCAAAACCTTACGTTTTTAATAAAATTGTACTTTAATATTATTAAAATTTTTAAAAATATAAGTACATTTCATTGGATCTTTTAATAATGAAAACTTAAAAATTTGAAATTTGTTTAAATATAATTAATTGATTACTTACATATGGCATGATTCTAATAGTTTTAAAAGTCACTATTACAACCGAAAATAATTAAGGTCAACAACGGTTTTAAAATAACTTCCATAATAAATTTGATTTTTTTTTAAATTTATATCAAAAGGACTATTTATCTATTACAAAACTGACACTTTAATTTAAGAAACCCGTTTAATACACATATTTAAAGAAAATTCAATTACTTCCAAAAAAACAAATATTAACACCAACATTTGATTCTTTTAGACATTTAACAAATTCCAAAACAGCCGAAAATATTTAGGCACGTATACCAATTTAAAAAAAAATAATCATTATATTCAAAAAATTAAAAACAACATCCGAAATTCACTAAGTATATTTTAAAAACTATTACCAGCGATGGTCCGAATGACTGGATTCTTCTCTGGATAATCAAACTTCTGAATCCATTCACCATATTTTGCCGGAAGTTTCTGTTAAAATAACAGATAGGTATCGTTAATGCTAATTAAACGATTAATTTTCACAACGGATTTATTAAATTACTGTCATTTACTAGAATAAAATGCTTATAATATAAAAACTCACCAACAATTTTTTGTCATTCTTCCATACACGGGCAGCGAATCCGTAAACCATATCGCCTCTCAACGTATGAAAAGTAAATAACAACATAAAATTGAGTTTAACATAGAATCAATAAAAAACGACATATAAGACATATAAAAGATTGCTGGACTTCAAATAAGAGGCTTGAAATAGAATGTGCACTATAATAATCAAATCACAGATTTAACAATCCGATTTGAAAAATCATAATGTACATATATTCATCAATATACATTCACCAGGTATGAAGTGTTGGGATGATCTTACTTATTCTCAATTACTCAAGCAATTTTCTAACTATGGATCTTACTATTATATTTATCAGCAAAGTGCTGAGAAATTCAACATCAAATAGATGAATTCAGAAGATGGCAAACCATAAATAACAGTAGATGAAAACAGTAATTAGAACCCTAATACATAAAAAGCTTCAAACGTACAATAACATAATCACTTAATTAACAGTAGATCACAATTTTTCAAGAACATAATCACTAAAATAATACATAAACCTGCATCGAATAAAACTTCAAACATAAAAAACGGTTACTAATTAACAGAATATAAACTCTTGGTAATCTGAGGAACATAATTGATAAATCAACATATTCAATTGAAAAACCCCAATAGACAAAACATATATACACCAACTGTTCAATCAATAAGATGATGAAGAAGATATCGGAATAATTTCCGTTCAAAGAAACCCTTACAGACCAGCAAATCCGTATAAGAAATCGATCTTCAAATCATATAAACAAACAACATCATATCTGCTTTTAAAACCCTAAGAAAAAAGGAATAAGCTAATCGATCTTCAAATCATGTACAATAAAAAGTTACATCATCACATAACAGTCAATACATAACAAATCAAAGTAAAACAAACCATTCAAACAGATTCAATCAATAAGATGATGAAGAAGATATCGGAATCATTACCGTCGATGACGATGACTGTTGAATATTTGAATATTGATTAAACCTCGTTGCACAGGATCGATTGAGAACGCAGGAATAAGAATCGCCTATTAGGGTTTCTTTGAAACGGTTTGAGATAATGAGAGAGAGAGATGAGAGTGCGTATGTGAGAAGCCAATGGAATCCCCATCCGAGAGATATGCCACTTGTCACATTATTTGAGTTTTGCCACATCATTGCTTATGTGGATGCTTAGGTGGCTTGCTCCATTGGGTGACATGTGTCCCCCAATGGTTTGCTTTATTAGAGATATAGATGTATATATTAGGCAGTGGTTCTCTAAAAAGGCATATCTCTCTCGTCGTATTTCCAAACGAGATTTTCCCTGATACGGTGGATCCTATTCCCTTCTTGGATCAAATCTTCACCATAGTGGCGAAATTCTGCTACATTCTCGTGGCTCATTGGTGGCATATGGGCTGGTACGGGTTCGGGGTAAATTGGTTCTGGTTCTCCGTATGGCATGTATGGGTAGGGATCATTCATTAAATCCTGAAATGTCCAATCGTTGGTCTCCCAATATTCTAAGGGATTTGGTGTTGGTAACCTGGGTATTTCGTTTGGATTAAAGGCTGGGATTGGAAGTGGGTTTTCCTGGTTTTGTTCTAGGTTCATGGGTTGGTCAGGGTATAATGGTAGTATTTGTGGCTCTGGAGCTGCTACAAGGTTAAGATCAGGTGGATTTTCTACAGTTCTAAACATATCCAGATTGGCTAGTCTTCTATCAAGTTCTTCCCAGAATGGTCTAGTCACTGGAATCTAGGCATTTTCCATAGCTATTCTTATTGTGGCTTGTTTCTGTTTTTGGATGTTTCTTATTCTTTTTCTCCTTTCCCTCTTCTCTTTGCTAAACCATCCCCTCTTCTTAGGTAGGAATGCTTCCTCAGATTTGGCTCTAAAAACAAGGTATCTTCAGAATCTGCTACAAATCCTGAGGCTAACTCAGATGGTCCTTTATCCATTGGAGAGTGGGACAGATGACGATAAGCATCGAAGGTATTCTGATCCCTCATACTGCGAACTAAAAAAAACGTCAAAATAACATAAAATCATAATATACATATTTACAAATGAATATAAGTTATGGATATTTCCTAACACAAATGTTTAAAATTTAGGTATTTAAAAGAACACCTAAATGGCTTAAACCAGTGGCTCTGATACCACCTTCTGTCGCAGCCCCTGACCCCACCCTGGGAGCGGGTGCCGCGAGCACGAGCCGATGGTATCGGTGTTTGTTAATTTGGCAGCGGAAATGAGACACCAGGATCGTAGTTAGGAAATAAATTTAGAGTTGCAAAACACCAAAATTTTTGTATTAAACAAATGGGATAAATCCCATATTTTATTTATAATATTTTTATAGGGATAAACCCTAGTTTGCTGAAAACATAAACTTCTTCTTTTATTTAGGTAACTTTATAGCCACTTTCTTTAAGCCTTCAGTGCTCCGTAGCTGGCCTTTTTTTAGCTTCACATCAAGTTACCTGAAACGCATTTTAAAAATATTTTATCAGCAAAACTACTGGCGAGTACATTCCATTGATGAAAAGACACACTGTTATATTTTACAGCATCAAGAGTTTTTACATTTGTTTATATCTACCAATTTCTCAAACAGTATTGCTACTGGGGCACCATTTTCCCCGTGCTTGTGGTCATGCTAATATTGGCTAACTCTTTGTCCAATATTAATGAGTGTTAAGTAACGTATACAAAACCCCACATACTGATAGTAATTGTAGAATACAAAAACTTAATCACTGTAATTATAACTGATAAACATTTAGGGTTTCGTAAAGCATTTTAAATATAATTGTATCACAAAATGTGACAAAAGGAGAATGACTCACATTTTAAACTTAGGTATTTCTATTGGCTTCTTAGAAATATTTTCTGCTAATATTCTTGAAGTGCCTATTAAAATATACAATGCACCCGTGTTAGTATAATAACTCAAATTCAACTTATCAATATGTCACAAGACAGAACCCCAAGTTAGTTTACAAAGCATAGCACTAAACAGGCAACGCTTTGGCATCAGTTGCTGGGTTCCAGATCAATCGGACATGGTATCGAATTAGTGAACGGGGGTTAAAATACTTACAACGGGGCAGAGCTTCGTGATTTAGGGGGTATTTATCTGTTATTTTCGTTCAGAATTACAGAGAGAAGAAAGTGTGTGAGCGGGTTGACATTGTGCATGGACTGCACAATTTATAGTTGTTTTTAATGTATCTCGCTCCCCGCGATCGGTTGAGGCATGGCCTCTCGCGGCCCGCGAGGGCACCCTAGCTATGGCTACGATTCCTGGTCATCCCCTAGGCTCGACACATGTCACGACACGTGGCACAAGGAGTAACCGGCAAGATAAGGGGTGTCGCGGCCCGCGGTGGAGTATAAAATTTTGATTTTTCATTATTTTACCTAAAATAAATGTCACGCGGGTTCGGTTTCGTACATATGGGGTATTTTAGGGCGTTTTCGAGAGTTGTTATAATGAGTTTTGGCTGGAAATTGTTGTCGGAAAATTAACAGAACGGTGGTGGTGTAACAAAATCGATGATATGAAGCTCTAAAGCCATAAAGAAATGGTTCAGGCACAAATCATATCAATCTTCACCAACTATAAGAGACAAATACAGTTCTCTATATATAGAGGAAATACAATCCACACAACTGTCTAACAAACTCAACTGACTAACTGAACTATACATACAATGTGTACTAGTGGGAACGCCCGCGCGTTGCGGATGGTGTCCGAACTCATCAGATTCAATTATGATGTCTGATACGAACCACAACCTATTACGGGTATCTAACACTTTTTTTCACTCAACAAAAAATAGTCGTAGAAACGCATAATATGCATAATCCATGTTTCGTGCGTGGAGTTAAAAATCCGACACAAAATTTTTGATGGAGTCGTAAAGTAATACATACCATTGGGGTTGGTGACCCAATGGCAGAGGCAAAGCCTCTAGAAGCACCTAAGGTTTTGGAGGTCACAAATTCAAGTTTCACAAGTGACCGAATCGTAGAAATGTGCGGTTCTAAAAAAAGTAAAGTGATACATCCTCAAAGCAAAAGGTCAAAATTTGACTTTAAATGTTCAAACCAAGCAATTTCCAAGCTCAAATTTAACATAGATTTCATAAGTTTTTCATCCCAAAATGTTTCTAAATTTAAAAGACTTGCAGCTCAAACAACAAAATTGTACATATCAATTTTCAAAACATAAAGAAAAATAAATTCTTTTCTTTTTTTGAAGTTATAGAGTAAATAAATGAGGCGGTTCAAATATTTTTACATATTTTTTTCAGGATTCCTCGTCCATTTTGAAGTTATAGACTAAATAAGGTGGGCAAATTAAAATTTTGCATATTTCTTTTTTACAAGTTATAGACTTGCATGCCAATTAAGAAAGCAGCAAGTATTATTTCTCACATAGGTTATAGCACACACCTGCCCAAACTCACATTCACTCCAGGGCACTTCATCCTACAACGAAAACAAATTTTAGGCACAAATTTAAAAAAGTACAAGTAAATTCATATCAGCAACATTTAGGGGGGGGGGGGGGGGGGGGGGTGTTTGTTTTTTCAGAAAAAACCTATTTTGACCTCTTATGTCTGCGTCGCGCAGACCACGCGCAGACGTTTAGCTCTGCAGACCGTTTGTTCTTCCCCAAATCAACACCAAAGCCTTTTAACAGATCTAAGCACTCAAAAATCACCTTTCAACCTTCAAACCCATCTTCATCTTCAAACACACATCGGAGTGATGAACAAAATTAATCGGACTACTGACATCACGAGAGGAAATCCCAGACTTGCTGAAGGTGTGTAAGATGTCACATGCTTTGTCATTGAGTAAATTATATGTGCAATCTAATTATCTAATATAATTCTCGTCTTTTTTCTCCTAATAAACTTGTATCCCAAATACAAGCTCAACAAAAATTCCAGTTCTTGGTCACTCTAGTAAAATAAAATTTGAAAAATAAATAAAATGATAGTTGAATGTGAGTTTGCTAATGAATTCACAATTTTATTGCAGGCGGAATTTGCCATGTTTATGTTGATAATGCTGCTAACTTGGAGATGGCAAAGAAAATTGTATTGGATGCAAAAACAGATTATCCAGCCTCGAAACTCGTGCTCCGATTCAACATTCTGCTCATACAATCAGTAACTTTTTCATCAAATTTCCACCTGATTCTTTCACTTTTGCTTCACCTTTCACTATATGATTACTGCCAGTTACAACAACGGAATGATTAGGGTTTGTTCTACATGTCCTTGCAGTTTAAATTTTTTGAATCTAGGGTTCTTAATTTTCATGTTTGAATAGTGTTTAGGAGTATTGAATCGGAGATTTTGAATCTGTTTATGTTGAAACTTTTGGGAGTATTGAATCGGAGAAAGGGGTTTGGGAGAAGAAAAAGGGCAAAAAAACAAACACTCTTTTTATTACACTCCGTAGACATTTGCTCCACCTCTTCTCGTGCAGACGTTTGCAGATATGGTCCACAAACTGCAGACCTTTTGCATCTGAAAAAACAAACACCACCTTAATTATGGTCACCTCTAATTCTGATTCACAAATAATAACTACATAATTAAGTATTCTGACATCAGCAGCAGTTACCTCTAGTTCTGGTTCGCTTTTGGTTGATGAAGAGCCATGATGACGTGAGCATTCTGCCAATTGTATACATGATGTCTGCAATGTCTTTCTTACTAGGTTCTCAGGTTTAAAGATCTCTATTTGAGCCACCATGTCTCCGATAACAATTTTGTGACAGAAAGTTTGCTCTAAAAAAATTAGCTCAAAATCGGCTCGTGAGCCAACTCGGCTCAGGTCGTTGAAAAGCCAAAGCCTAGCTCAGCTCGGTCCGTTTTTAAACCTAGACAACTCGGCTCAGCTTGTTCACAAACCAAGCCAAGCCCGAATAGCCATGGCTTGGCTCGTTTCGGCTCATGAACATTCCTAATTTCTTGTGGTTAACTGGCTGTTGAAACCATCGTCATATCATGCTCAGTTGCTAATATGGTATCGGCCATCATTATTCCTTAACCAATTGTGCAATTTACCCCCTATATTTGTCTTCTCACTTTGTGAACAACTAAATTATCCCAAGAACTTGGTTGTATCACTAAATCAAATGCAAATCTGTCAAAATTCTTCTTGGACCAAATTTAATAAAATTTTGAATTTAAGCATGGGTATGAATAACATATATATATTTTTGTATAAACAAACATTTATCAGGTTGTAAATTTCATAAGTATGGTATAATTATATCTTCAAATGAAGTAAACACATAACACCATCAACGCCCTTAGAAAAGGAATACTAGGTGTAGTTATGAATGGGGGTTTCCCTGTACCTCGGTGGCTTCTCATCATAAACCAGCTCCTTGATAGGCTCGTACAGCTTTGAAGACGCCGCTAGCGAGGTGGTGAACAAGCACGCCACCCACACCCTCGACCCTTTCTCATTCGCCACCACTCCGTGTTCCACACTTTTCAACTTGTCATTCGATATCATTTGAAACTAACAATATTAGACTTTATTTGAATATCCATACTCAAAATCAAATGAAACTTGCCTGTAAAAGATCACCAATATTGATCACAATTGCACTAGGAACTGGTGGAACATCAACCCATTGATTATGATGAAGTATTTGCAGCCCTCCGATGTGCATCTGTGATTTCAGGTACATGTTAAAACTATAACCATTTAATTATATGATTTAGGTATTCGTCATTTTTGTATAAACCAAAGTTAAGTTGTCTACATAGATTTGTGACTTATAAGATTTTTGTTTAAATGCAACAACATTGAGAGGTATGTGAATATGTTAACGGGTTCTAAATATTAATACATTCAAACACAGGTAATTCACTTTCCAATACAAATCAACATATAAAATTTGCTATTTGATTAAGCTCTACATAGATCTGTATTATTTAAGGGGGCGATGATTCTAAGTTTTTTGTTTAAATGCAGCAACATTCAGTGGTGTGTGGAAGAAATAGTGCAGCCAAGCAACCTAATATCTATCACGAAGAAAATTAACTCTTATGTTCATAGTATACCAAAAGGGTAGGACATAATTTGCACCTGAGACATGCGGATTCCGGTTGCAATTCTATTAACGAGTCGTCGGGAGGACCTGCATCACAATTGACAAAAGGAATTCTCTAGAGTCCCATTAAACATCTAAAACACTGTCAGGCAGCTTCATAGTACTGGGAGCTTCCTGAATGAAAAAAAGAAATTAGACTCATAAAATCTTTAGTATAGTAATGTCGTTATTCAAAGAATGAAGCAACAACACATCATCATTAGAAATAAAGGACACTATAAAATGGAAGCACTAAAAACAATACTTCTTCCACTAATGCAGATATTACGACCAGTTGGAGATCATTCACTTCAACTTCGATTTGTTCCTAAGCTCGTAAAGCCTGATTCCAGCTATATTTTCCTACAAAATTTGAGGAAGACATCATCGACCTATATGAAAATAAAACTAAAAAATTGAGAACATAAAAAAAATCATCCAAAACTAAACATATTGAGTCATGTCCATCTCTTTGAATCTTAATTTTATTGAGAAGGTTACTAACATTGCACGATTAGCCCAAAATAATCATTCATCTCCATGAAATTAGACCATAATAACATAAATTTCACATTAGAAATAGTGAAATACCTCAAGGAAAACACGAAATTAACAATAACTCCTCCTCTGCAACCATTGAAAAACCTTAACCCTAAAAACACAAATTCAAGTTTAGTTTTTTTGAATATGCAGAAACATAATCTACTATTATGGTACATTAACTCACCAGCCAACATATAATTAAAGACAAATCCATTTGATAAAACTACATGGCTCAAAAACCTGGTATCTAAAGTGGTAGAAAGCGATTTAGGAAAGAATTACAAACCTGGCAATACTAACAATTGATCTATGAAATTGTGTAAGCTTCAATCCAGAGTCAACCATAAGCTAAACACAAACAAACTAAGGACAAAATAAATATCATTAGTGGTAACCGACCTTCAATCCTAAATAAAAGTAATTCAACATCATACACAGCTATTTAAATCCCTAACTACAAAATCACCATCAATAAACCTAAACTAAAGTCACACGAAACAAAGCATTTCGATCAATCAAAACAAGAGGATACAATTCATACAGGTTATTACAACTAATCAATAAATATATATATGTAAACACAGAACAGCATGTAAATAAATCATAAAATTGTCAAAATGCTAAAAAAAAACCCTAACAAATCCATTTGGTACCACTTAAGAAATTATGAGTAGAAAATTGGACCTTGGCAAATTGAGAGTCCACAGGATTGAAGTGGTGAATCTGCTTCGCTTCAAAATGATTTTAGAATCTGCAGTTATCAATGAATTAATCGATTTAGAAAAACCCTAATGGTATTTTACTCTGTGTTTTCTTGCACAAGAAGATCGCAATAAACTTAGAAATGGAAAACCCCAGAAATTTGTGGGGAGCAATACATCGGGTAGAAGAGATGGCCATGGACCTATTAAGAGTGTCTTTGAGGGCATGACTGTAACCTGAACGAATGATTTCTAGCATTTGCTGGTGAATTTTCTTTATTGATATAGCAATCATAGGAGTTTCAACTGATTGGATTCATGGCGTATTGAATGAAATTTGGCGTTTTGTGTGCTTGACATTCACAACTGATGGCGATAAAGGGAGAGGAGGGAAAACAGCAAGAATGATGAAGGTGAAGAGATGAACACATACACTCTTCCGTTTGATTGTGAGGGACGTCTATTAGGTTTGCTGAGGGCAAAGAAGGAATGGATTTGGGGGTTGTGAGTATGGGATGTAGGTCGAATTTACTATCATACCCCTACAGTGTCTTAAAATTTGGTGCTTTTTACAATTTTACCCTCACAAAACAAGCATTCAGTGATTGTACATGTTGTTTGAAGTGTTGGACGTGATGTAAAATTACGTATATGTACATTACATTTGCTTTATATAGTTATATCTATCTTTACTATCTATAAAAGGAGAAAATGCAGTGACATAAGAAAAGCTTACTTGGCAGCCATAGAGGTTGTCCAACAAGGCTTTTCTTATGTCATTACTGCATCATAAATCGGAATATATAAATCACTTTAAAATATATTTAATTTCAAACCACTGCCCTATATTCAAATTTCAAAGGTCTGGCCCACATTCAAAAGGGCAAACCACTGCTCATCTCCAAAATTCAACCTATGTCGTAAATTCAAACCTCTGCAATCAAAACCACTTCCCATATTCAAAATCTTGGCTCCAGATTCAAAATTCAAAACATATACATATATAAACTGAAACTGAGTTCACTAATCAAAAATTCAAAATCTGGGCTTCACTTTCAAAATTCAATCCATTTCTCTCTCAACTCTCTTTCTCTCTAAAACTCACTTTCTCTCTCTCTCAAAAATTCAAAATCTGGACTATTTCTGTTGTGGGTTATCTATGTTTTTAAGTTTAGGTTGTGGATTTGAAATTTTGAATTACAATTGTCAGTACACAAACCCTAATTTTGCTTTATTTGCTCAAAGGGCAAATTGTTGGTGTGATTGGAGCTGGTCGTATTGGATCTGCTTATGCTCTGATGATGGTAAATCTTTGTTCTACACTTTAAATTCAGGTTGTTAATTATGCATCAATTTCACTCACGCTTCAGTTACATTTTGTGATGTTTTAAATCAGATCGTGACTAGCCGCGATTACAAGGAAGATATGAGGATGAGTAACGTTGGATTAGCGATCAGACCTCTCTTCAGGTGCGCTCGATTTTTGTTGAATCAAAGGGTTTTTTTTTCCTTAGATTGATATGTTTCGATTGGGTATTGATGGATTGGATATGTTTCAACATTGTTTCTGTGTGAAAAGATTTCATGACTGTAAAATTTGGGCATGTCTTGAAAACGAAAACAAATGGTATTACAACTTAAGTGCCACAATGTCATGATATCACATGGGGTAATGCATATTACTAATCAGTGATTTAAAATTTAATGCCATTTTTCGCGAATTATGTCATGCATCTTTCTGTCATTCTTTGTTATGTATAGCAGGTGAAGTTCCTACACGTTTAGGATTTCTTGGTCTTGGAATTGTAGGTTCAATGGCACAAAATCTCATAAAATCTGGGTAGGTGTCAGTTTTTTCTACTTAATATGTTTGCCAATTGTCCATGGTTTTATAGCCTAGTGGTATCTTGGGGTGGGATAAGACTTTGGGACCAATAGGTTCTGGGTTCGATTCTCACATGGAGGTTTTCCCATATTTATTGGGTTTCCTCCTGAATTGGTGTATAGGCATTATGCCTAGTGGAGATGGATATGATCGGGTGGTTCCGCTGGTGGCACGATGATACTCCAATGGTCCGTCAGTGATCCAAATTTGCCGTTCAAAAAAATATGCTTGCCAATTCTACATATAGTCGTACTTTATTATGTTAATTGCATTGTTAGAGCCACTTTTTATCGTATATATCTAGCAAAAGCATCATGTTCTGTGAATTTCTTATCATATATTGTGATGTTTATTATGTTTTTTATTAGCATGTTGCAGATGTGACGTGACTGTTTGGAATAGGACCAAGAGCAAATGTGATCCTCTCATCGATCTTGGCGCAAAGTAAGGTTTCATGAGCTAAATTTAACAGCTTTGTAGCACAAGATTGATTTGTATTGTTCAACATCCATACAAAGCTTTTAGTTTTAATGGAAACTAGGGGTATTCGAGCGTTCGCGCGTTGCGCAACATTAAATGTTAGTTTCAGTTGGTTGTCAGTGCGACACTAAATGTTAGTTTCAGTTAGTTGTCGGTGTGGGATTTCGTTATATTAGTAACCGAAGGTCATTAAGTCATGGTGTTGTTTTAACGGAAGCAACCATAAAAAAAGTGGTATGTCTAGCATACAGGTCAGTGTCATTAATATTTAATCATTAGCTACACTGTTTACAAGGATGATGTGTTACGCCGCTTGTATATGCGGCTTGCAGCTAGAAGACAGTCAACATCATTTGTACAAAACAATTTATTTGAGACTTTTTATTGCTCTTAACTACCATCCTACCCGTAATTGTTGTTCTAGGTTGACAAAATGAAAGACTGTTATTAACTAGATTTTAGTCCGTGAGGGTGCCTTTGTCAGGCCTTTTGGACGGTTGATCTGAGTCTGCAGCCAAAAACGTGTTTGCTATTATCATTTGTTGAATATAAGGCAAGTAAAAAGTTGTTTAAGGTTAATATTGTGACGAAGTGGTTAACTTTCGTTTGAGTCGGCCCGGAAGTGGATCAAAACCCTAACCGCTTGAACACCGCCTCATCGCTCTCCGGCACAAACCATGTTCGCCGCCGCTTAAGACCACCGCAACGACAATAATTCCGTGACAAACCCTACTATGGGCCACCAAAGACAACCGCCACCACAATGGTCAAAACTCCGTCATCAAGTGTTGCTGACGACGATGAGCAGGTTGGGTTTGGTTCAACGTTCTCAGTGGCTGCAAATGAAACTTTGTTAACAACCCGTTTCAAATTGCGCATCCTCTTGTCATGTTGTAGCTGGATGCTCATGTATGCTTCCTTGCCCATAACTGCGTACAGGGTTTTCATGGGGTCTTCATCTGCGGCTAGTTCTTCGCATGTCTTTCCTAAGAGTTGGTTGCCTGCACGGTCGAAAATCACTACTTGGATTCTTCCTCAGTTATCGGTCACGGTAGTGATGTTTACATATGTGTTAGTATATTGAATATTGGTTTGGATTGAATATTTAAATGCGATGTCACTTACATGATATTCACTTTTTCTTGTGTGCCATCTCATGTACAGAATTAGTGGCATAAGTTCAGAGACTCCGGGGTGTTCCATTATGTGACACGCCACACTGAAGTACACAAATTGCAATTAGTGATGATAAACATTTTCGTTAAGTGTATTTGAGCTGTACACATGAAACCCACATTTCATGAAAAAAATATAGAAAGCGCCACGTAATTCTCGATGAACTGATGCAAAGAAAACACAACCCACAACCCCAAACCAATTAGCCAAACAATAAAATCATACTAAACAACAATTGCAAGAACAATTCAACCAGAAACTACCTAAGATGTAATTAAAATCACGTTGCAAAGTGCACACGAAAACATATTAAGCGATGAAGGTGTTCACGTTTCGGTTACCAAGTTTTGCATCTCGACTGAATAGCAAACAAACTCTTTTGAGTCAGATTAGTCAAGCGAACCAAGTAAACTGTGAAGACAAGGTTTAAATTCAGAAGTTTGAAAATTAATTTTTTTTCTCTTTGCTAGTTTCTATAAACTTTTAAAAAATGGAAATTGTTGAAGAAATTTTACATATAAAATAATCACTACATTAAATATCATGAAAATCATGTTGTACTACCCATCCGGGAAAAAAAATATTAAGTAACCCGTGTGTTTATGATCCTCATTACCCAGTTTCGCTTCTCAATTGAACTGTAAACTATCCCTTTTGGGTTGAGTGACTTACACAGACCAACCGAACTTTTTAAAACGTCAAAATGTTATGAAAATTTGTGTCTAAAATAACTACATTTAATAGAATGCCTGAATTGGTGTTTTCAGCGTAGCCCTATGCTGAAACATTTAACGCCTTAAAAACGACAACCACGCGAAACACTTAAATCATAGTAAAAAACCACCAATCAAAATCAAACGGGTTCACAAACACACTTATTCAAAACCAAATCAAAATCAAACACGTACCACCATGTCGACAGTTTGGTCGACCAGTGACTCTAGTGGCGTAGCAAAACGTGTGGGCTTCATAGCGGCGATGTCGGCTATACTAACAAACTTTGTACTAAACATTATGTAAAGAGAAGACATTTTGAGAAATATAGTTAACCTACCATTGCTAAAATGCTGCAATATGATGTGAGAGGAATAAAACTTAGATGTTGCTCTTCATTCAGGTCCCATACCATGGTTGATGAAATTCCACCTAAAGCATACTCAACCATAAAATAAACTTTAGAAATTAGATCAATTTTGTAGATCAAACCAGGTCAGATACGATTCAGTTTAAACAATTGCACATAAATAGTCTTCAGTGATTAAAAAAAAACAAACCGCATTTGAGCTTTAGTTGTCCTTCTTAATGGTCCTTCTCTTCGCTATACCTCTAAAAGTTGCAGGGGAATTTAAGAGCTCTACATTAATACCAAAACCAATATCAAGACTCAATTTCATCATTTAAGTACACAAAATGACATAAGAGTAATATTTAAAACTACTTCCTGTAAATAAGTAAGAATTGAGGAACTCAAACCTTGGCTAACAGGAGCGTAGTGAGTGCAAATGGTCAAAAAAATTGTCAAAAACTTGAAGCTTACCCGGGCAAAAAACAACTGTAAAGAGTTCCTGTCGGCGATTGATTGAAGAACAGCAAGCAAATCGAAATTTAGTGGGATGAGACCGATTATCGATTTAGGGTTCATCGATTTAGCCGTCGACCTAGGGAATGTTTGGCTAAGCTTTTTGAAACAACTTATTAACTTACTGGCTTTTTGGAAAAGTCAGGATGAAGTGACTTATTGACTTATTAGCTTTTTCCCCTCACATACACCCTCATTGCCAAACATCATTTTGGAGCTTATGACTTTTCGAAAAGCCAATAAGTCAATAAGTTGTTTCAAAAAGCTTAGCCAAACATGCCCCTAGTCTCCCTTAAAACCCTCAATCTTCGCTGCCATTACTCATGTAGCAACACCACCGTCAAGGTTGCAGTCGGAGATATGGCAGTTGTGGCGATGGTGATGGAGGTGGCGGTGATGCCGGTGGGGTAGCCCACTCTCATTCTCTGGCCACAATTACAGTAGTCATCGCACACTATTGCCACCATAGCCACCCCGATCCCCCCTTTCAAACCACAAAGAACACCATTGACACACCTTTCTCACGTTTCCGGAGACGAAAGCCACCGTCGTAACCTCCGTCACCTACCTCCACTATAGTACGTCACCCCACCGAAGTCTTTCTTAAAAAGATATCACCGTTGCCGGTTTCTACATCTTGGAATCTGTGGGTAGGAGGCAAGCACACGCCGAGGTCCGGTCGCCGGCTCCAGGTCTCCTTCTCTCATTATCTCGTATTGTTCTCCGGCTCCTTCAAACGTTGTTGTGTCTCTGATGAATTTGAAGGAGAAAAACTGATGAGAGGAGGTTGGGGAAGGAGAGAAGAGGGATGGTGGCCTCAAAAATGGAAGTGAAAAGGAGACAGATGGGTTCGAACTGGAGCGCTCTATGTATTGAAAGGAGGTTTGTTTTTTAATATATATATAATATTATTTGAGTTTGTATATAATATTAAATCATGTTCTTTTAGTCATGTGGATCTAATAATGGTTACTAAAAACATCCAGCTTTTGGAAACCATCATAAAAACCGTTCAACTTTATGAACATGCTACATGATTTTTAGTTAACATTACTTAAATTATCAATTTTAATAAGTGATACTCTGGTTTTGGTAATGATTTTGAAAAGATATTTCTAACAAAGTGGGAGTTCTTCACATCAGGATCAAATATCAATAACCATACACACAAAAATTGCTTTAGGAAATAAATAAAGTTCATAGTCCAATTTCTCTGCATCGAAAGTCATTTCTTGGATTCTTATTATATCATGTGTATTTTGGATGTCGTTGCGACTTAAGAAACCGAAATGAGATAACCAGGCACTTAAAGTTAAGAATAGCAATGCACTTCTACATTTATTTTCTATTTAGTTTTCTTGCATCAACTTTAATTGCTTCTCCAAATTTCATTACGTTAACCTTATAATAACCAGAAAAATATTTTTATTAAGAATCGATATCTTTCCCTAACTTTCAAGAAAAACTGGTTTAAATTTATTATTTTGTTTGCGCAATTATAAGCCATCTCCTGTAGAAGTTGCAGCATCTTGTGATGTCACATTTGCCTTGCTTGCTGATCCTGAAAGTGCATTGAGTATGTCATATTATAATGTTTTTTTTTTCGATTGCATAAAGCCATGGTGGATAATTGCGGTAGCTTTTACAATCAGTTATCGGTCACGGTAGTGATGTTTACATATGTGTTAGTATATTCAATATTGGTTTGGATTGAATATTTATATGCGATGTCACTTACATGATATTCACTTTTTCTTGTGTGCCATCTCATGTACAGAATTAGTGGCATAAGTTCAGAGACTCCGGGGTGTTCCATTATGAGACGCCACACTGAAGTACACAAATTGCAATTAGTGATGATAAACACTTTCGTTAAGTGTATTTGAGCTGTACACATGAAACCCACATTTCATGAAAAAAATATAGAAAGCGCCACATAATTCTCGATGAACTGATGCAAAGAAAACACAACCCACAACCCCAAACCAATTAGCCAAACAATAAAAGCATACTAAACAACAATTGCAAGAACAATTCAACCAGAAACTACCTAAGATGTAATCAAAATCACGTTGCACAGTGCACACGAAAGCATATTAAGCGATGAAGGTGTTCACGTTTCGGTTACCAAGTTTTGCATCTCGGCTGAATAGCAAACAAACTCTTTTGAGTCAGATTAGTCAAGCGAACCAAGTAAACTGTGAAGACATGGTTTAAATTCAGAAGTTTGACGATTAATTTTTTTTTTCTCTTTGCTAGTTTCTATAAACTTTTAAAAACTGGAAATTGTTGAAGAAATTATACATATAAAATAATCACTACATTAAATATCATGAAAATCATGTTGTACTAAAAATATTAAGTAACCCGTGTGTTTATGATCCCCATTACCCAGTTTCGCTTCTCAATTGAACTGTAAACTATCCCTTTTGGGTTGAGTGACTTACACAGACCAACCGAACTTTTTAAAACGTCAAAATGTTATGAAAATTTGTGTCTAAAATAACTACATTTAATAGAATGCCTGAATTGGTGTTTTCAGCTTAGCCCTATGCTGACACATTTAACGCCTTAAAAACGACAACCACGCGAAACACTTAAATCATAGTAAAAAACACCAATCAAATAATTGCTTAAATTAAGGATTTTTTGTGGCTTGAAGAACACATCTCGGTTGAATCCGAAATCATCAAGGACTGATCATTACAGATGAACTTATGCTCGTCCATCACGGATCAATAACTGCTTGAACATTTCGGACTTAGCATCACGGATCATTTCGGACTAAGCATCACCATTTCGGATGAATCTCGGACTAAGCATCATCATCCGAAATCATCCGAAATGTATCCGAAATGAATCGACTTAGGCGTCTTGGACACATCCGAGATCATTCGAAATGGTCCATTTCGGATAGTCCGAAATGATTCGAAATCATCATCTCGGATGAATCCAAGACATTCATGATTCATCCGAAATCATGAGTGTTCATAAAATTTCAAGACTTATTCGAAATCATGTTACTTTATTGAGCAGTTAATGTGAACTAAATTTTAGCGCTAACAGGTGGTTTGCTACTAAAGCCAAAATGGTTTTTGTAATTACTTAGTTAATTAATAAATAATTGGTTCGATCCGCACTAACAGGTGGTTTGCTACTAAATAATTGGTTTTTGTAATTACTTAGTTAATTAATAAGGATCAAATAATGTTTTACAAAACCAAAATGGCTTTACTTGAATGAGCTTCTGATGTATCATTTCTGGCCAAAGCTGACTTGATACATCTACTTATCATCCAAGTATTACAAAAGCTATGTTAAGTGTGCATCATAAACATGAATGTCTTAATATCTGGCCAAAGCTGATTTAATTCCTTCATAGATGACATACTAAACAAGTGCATAACTAAAGTGAGTGTCTCAATTTCTGGCCAAAGCTGATTTGTTACAACCACTTTGCACACATGCTTAAATGATTACACTTCTGGCCAAAGCTGATTTGTCTTCGTTTAAGTAGAACTTTAAATAGTCTATTATTTTGATGTTTGTAATAGACATATCACAACCTCTTCACACAATGATCCTTATATTAATGATCCTTAATTAATTTTTTTTTTATTATTTCGGCTGCCTTATTCTTAGTACCCATAATTTTACTCACTATAATTTTCTTCTATAAATTTATATCTCATCCACTCTAATTCCTAATATAATATGTTTTGCTTAAAGTTTCTATAAGAATTAGCTCTTAAATTAAATCCTTGATTATCTCTTAAGACACGATAATACTATTGCTCTCTTCTAATATAAGTACTACAGAAGAAAATTAGAGCATGATGAATAGGATAAATCGAACATGATGTCTCTTATGATAATCAAGATCCCTCTAACATAATTGATATCACTAAAGTTATTCCAGATTAAGTCTTTCCTAAGACTAATCTATTATATATGGAATAATCACAAGAATTCCTAATATGCATGCCTTCATTTAAAATTCTAAACTATAAGCTAAGTGGTATATGTGAATACATAATAATGTACAATACCATGACCCATAAAGTTAAGGGCTTACGCATGGAAATAAGTACATTTTTCCAGTACATTACATACTAAGATTTTCACTTGTACAATTTGATGCCTTATAAATCAACTATAACACTCAAAAGTACCAAAGTATAATGAGTGTGTTGATAAGCAACATATGTACAAAGAAATAAATATTTGAAGCTGGAAAATAAGTTGTTACTCACCTTGGAACCATTTAAAACTTTAAAAGAGGATTGTTCTAAGGTCCATAGACAAATTACAAGTAAAAATTCCAACTTTAAGGTTCTTCAAGGGAAAATCTCAGTGCATAATTATGCCATTAGACTAGACATAAGCAACAAGACTATCCATTATTCTAGAGAACAGTTGGATAAATTAATTAGATAGTCACTTACTAATGATATTTAAGTCTGCTAATTTTAATATTCAAATTAACACATGATTAGTTGACTCTAGTTCCATAGGTTTCCTTACCAGAAGTCAACAAATAACTAACATGAGAGTTAGTGACAAAATAAAATGTTAAGACTATAAGAACCATAATAAGCAGTCTTCTAACAACGCTTTTCGATACCTTATATATTCTGAAGATTAATCAGAATATAGTATCATAATTAAGCATTGTTATGAAGGTTGTGAGGTATGCATAGTCAACATAAAGTCACACACTTATCTTAAACTCTCATCTTATTTGTTCTAAATATCTAGATTGAAACATTACTAAGATAAAACTAGATGACACCTTACATTTTTCACAACTTTTGTCATCATGTAAATGAGAATTTGACAAAAGGAAAATGAGACTTATAAATTTCATCCATTACAACCAAAATTCATGAGAAATCATGACATGGTTATGAGGATGATTTTTCATCTAATCTCATTCTAAGTGATTTTAAATCATGACGTTACAGCCCTAAATATTACTTGGCTTAAGGAATAAGTATGGGTCCATCATAAGTCATTCATTGACATCCGTGGAACTTATTCCAAATGGAATATTCAGACATAATTCATTTATCATTTAACAGACTATCAACTTGTATCTAAATTTTGTCGCATATGGCACATGGTCTTAGAAGAAATCTATTCATATATATACTTAATAAGATTTCTATTAAATATGTCCCTAAAGTTTCTTATGATATCTGGACATTAAAGAAATCAAATAAAGTCTAACGTATATGTGATAGGTTCCCACGTCACGTAGCTCATTGAAACTTCTCTTGTAGCATTCTAGAGATTAAAGATCAGTGGGAGCATTAAGTGTCTTAATAATAACTTGCAATAGTTGCAAGAGGTGGGGAGTGAAAATTTTACATTACCTAAATTTACACCTCTTGTACAAGACACTGCTCCATCTTGACACTGTTCTATCATAACTTGTCTTCTTAAAATATAATGCTACTCTTATAAAAGTTTCATTGTTGCTTAATTGTGGGCACACTTAGATTTCTTACCTAAACTAACATAATCCTTAACAAGAGAAATCACAACGACTAACGTCATTAACTTGTTTCTCTATTAGAATTTGTTGGCCGTTAAACATTGACCCTAAGCATGCTGAGTTCCTAAAGATTTCTAAGGTCAGTGGGAGCAGTCAAAGTCCTTATCATGACTTGCAAGGAATACAAGAGGCGGGGAGAAGAGTGTCATTAAATTTCACTCCGAATTTAACTCCGATTACACCTCTTGTACACCATACTGCACCAACTCTTATAAACTTAGAATGAAAATGATAGCAACCTAACCAAGAGCTAATCCATAAAACTGAAACTTCTAATGAACCCAATAATCAACTCAGGAGGTCATCTAGGTTTAAAAACCTACTAACTTTGATGATTACATAACCTCCCTAATGAAGTTGAAATGGACTTTGGAAAAGTTTACCGATCCTATCTCTTCAAATTAAGCCATTAGTGTCAATCAATCTTCTAAATGGAATAAAATAGTTTTCTAGTAAAACTGAGCTTATGTGTTCGTATAACGTTTGGGATTTGATTGAATTACCTAAGAGTGTTCATAACTAAATCAAATCCTAAAATAAGCGATAAGACACGAAGAAGCATGATTGATTGTCAAAGGTTGTACTTAGGAAGAGATAAATTATCAAAGATTTCTTTGAGGATCATCACTGTTCTAGTATCTTATAATAGTTTAAAGCTACATTAGATGAACATTAAAAACAATTTTCCTTAACAAATGGCTCACATATTTACATGTTCATAAAACAACCTGAAAGTACTAAACTGAAGGTTGAAGAACACTTTATTTGTAAGCCAATAAAATCCATGTATGGGTTAATGCAAACATCATAATGTGATGAAATCTTAACGTAATTATTTTCATCAACAACCAAGTGGATTAATGTACCTACCTCAAAATGAGTGGGAGCAACTAAGATAAACTTGTCTATATAGATGATATTCTTTTGACAGGTATATGTTACATAAGTCAAAGCATTGTTAACACAAACTTTGATATAATAGATCTCAGAGATATCTCTTACGTGATAGATATCCTAACATACTGAGATAGACCCAATGGGATATTAGTTTCATTCCATAAGTTTAACCTTAAATGGGTCCTTACATTTATGTAACAAACAATATTGCTTTCTTTTAGAGGATAATAAGGTAAATGAGATTATTTCTTTACGCTTCATTAATTGGAAGCCTTATGTAATTTTAAGTCTACACTCGTTTAGATATTACTCACATTGCAACACACTAGATTTGTCTAGATTAATGTGAAGCATCTAATGGAGTATTACAATATCTTTAAAAGAAACGAGAGACTACAATTTAAAGAAGAAGTGAGAATTAAAACCGGTTTATTACTCTAACTTTGTGATATTCAAAGATGACAAAATGTAATTTCGGGTATATCTTTATGTCAGCAGAAAAAAAACCTATCTCATGGAGAAGTTATAATGCACTGATATTAACAACCTAAGTTATAACGACATAATATAGTCACTAAATGTTGTTGGAAATTTATCAGTGGACTCATAAGTTTATTAACTCCATATAATTAATGTTTTGAAGACTTAGTGTGATAAAGTCAGCTACCATGACTCCTTGAACAGTAACAGTTCAAGAGGTGCTGCATTAAATTTCGATACGCAATTAATTATTCGTTTATGAACGAATTGAGGAAACTAAGTTTTGTATCGAATACATTCATGATATGCTTAAGGATCCTATGACTGAAGGGCTATTACCCATAAGTTTTATTAAGAGAGCTCATAGACGGGTATAAATTAATGGTCGTGCGCAATTGCATATCGTATTATGAATGACTAAGTATTACTTAATTTTCCTCATCAGTTTGATTTTGTATGTCTCTAAGAATATGTCAAGTCGACATAATGGCATATAGACAAATAAAGTTACAAATCAAACAAAGGGCTTATGCGTAAACGATTAGGTTTTAAATTAAGGCTATAGTATGATTAATGGGGGTCCTGAGTCGCATAATGATTCAACGGCTGTATTTCTCTGCTATAGTACTTGTTTAAGGCTAAAATGAGTGTTAACTCCTGATCAGGCTTACCTAATACTCATAGTAAATGATTACTCGGCTAAGTGGGAGAATGTAAGATTAAATATATTTATTTTATATTTAATCTAGTAGCCATTATAATCATTTACATTATATGGATCAAAATATATAACAATCCTATTAAATAATTAGTTGGTAATTGTTGATGGGCCTAATTACCCTTATTAACTAATTAGGGTTTCCTCCTGGGTGCTTATATAAGGAGACTAATGTAGAGGTTTCAAGGTTAGACACACAACCTAATTACTCTCATAACATCAATCAATCTCCTCTACATAACCGATTCCCTTGTCGGTTTCTCTTCATCACCATCATTAGATTGCACCCTAAGGAGGAACCAGATCAAGCTGATAATCATGTCAAACAATGTTGCTGCGTCTCCATCTGGATTCTCTACCGGCATGTGCTGATGCAATCAAATGTATGTTATTTATATGTTTTCCATTATGTATAAACAGAACTTATCAACACTATGCCCATTGTATCACTTGATTGAACCACTTAGTTTAAAACAATTATTAGATTCTTTGAACAGATACTATCCAAGTTTCTAATTGAAGAATCATCCTTGCACCAGATTATATCATCGCTTTAATAGTTGATTGAAGAAACATCATTGTTTCCTTATAAATAATTTCAAGAGGTATTTTAACCCGTCTATTTTAGTGATTGTTTATTTTATTGATTGCTAACCATCGTAATCTGTTTTTTGCCATTTCAGAAGAAACTCGAGGTTGTGGGGAGATGACTTTTATGATTTCGGTTCAATTGGATGCCTTCCTAACGACAATAATGTGCAGTCTCTTGCGCCAACTCTTAATTTAACCTTGATTAAATGCTTTTTTCAATTTTGATTCAAATATTATTTTCAATTGCATGATTCAATTTTAGAGCATGATGAAGATGATGTTGGATATGTGTTTTTGCATAATGGTCCTGATGAATCCGATGACGTGTTAGTTAGTTGGAAGCAAGTGAATTAAAATTTTAGATATCTGCATTTGATTTGATGCAATTAACAAATGTAGAAGATTTTATGGATTTGATTATGTTTTCCAATAGAGTGTCCTACATGTCTTGAAGGTAAGTCATTTGATACAACAATTTTTAGTATTGTTTCTCACTTTCTTCGGCAATACATTTGATACAATGCACTTATAAACTACTATTGAATTAAAATATATAAATTAATGTGAATCCTTATGAAGTAGTTGTGTAACACCCCATGTTTCGGAAGTGAAAGTCAAAGTCAAGATTGAAGTCAAAGGAAGAAAAGATTGCTAATAGCGATCTGTCTCTCCTTGCGCAATTCCTGTTTTGACTTCCTTGACTTGTAATTAGTCTATTTTGTTATCGCTTTAGTTGTATTATGTGGAGTATCTATTAATAATCACATAGTAATCGCTAATTATCGCAATCGCAACTCGACTTACGCATTTTGGTTATTATTATACGTGTGTGTGTGTGTGCGCCTTATGTGTTACTTGTGCATGTTTATTTATAATTTGGTGTGGTGATCAATCAAAACGCAATCGAAACTCAAACGCAATCGAATCGCAAATGCTAAACGAATACGAAATAAGGATGCTTGTATATTAATATAGTAGTTGGGATTAAAAGTAATTTAACTAGGAAACTCTATCGCAACGCAATCGAAACGGCAAGACTCGTCGCACCAAACAGATGGCCGATCGACCAGGAGACCGGCCGATCGACCAGCCGCTCGATCGAGCTACCGCTTGATCGACCAGCTGTTCGATCGGGCTGCCAACCGATCGACCAGCCCCTCTCCATCCCTTTCCTTTTTGGGAAACCCTATAAATACCACCTGTCACCTTCATACTTTCCACTTTTGGGAACTCTCATCCGACCAGCTCATCTTCCCCACTTTTCTACAGATTTCTCACGATTCCTGTAAGATCTCGTCCTAAATCTTGTACTTCCTTAATCTACACGCACTCCTACACCTTTCTATCTTCTGAATCTTAACTTTTAGCCGTGAAATCACTAGATTTGAGGTGTTCTAGGATGATGTCATCATGGTGTTCTTAGGATCTTCATGTTTTGGCTTCGATCCACCAAGAACAACTTAGATCTGAACGATTTCCACACAAACAAATAAAGATCTTGCATAGATCTAAACACATTCAAGATGAAAAGGATTGAAAGATGGTTTCTAACTTTCTTTCAACTCTTTTACACTCAATGACTCAAAACCGATAGAATCAAAGCTTGTTCTAACCTTTCACACTTGCATGTTGATGCGTTGGTTCAAGATCTAGATTCTATCCACGAGATTACCGATTTCGGGTTAAACATGGAACACCGTCTCAAACAGTTAACCGGCCGGATTTTGGGTGATTCCTGTCCGATCAGGTTACTAAGTCGTGACGAGGTTTCGGCTGTCTAATGTGTTATCAAAACATCTCGATAAAACGACAAACTACCAGACTGACCAAGGAAATGACGAACAGGTCGACCAGGATGGAGTGCCGTCTGATCGGACTGTTGTCCGAACGGACAGCCACCCGAACGACTGGTTACCCGATCGACTTGCATCCTGGTCCCCACACTTAACTATCATCCAAACTTCAAAGGTTTTGGAACACCGAACGGATTGCCGTCCGATCGGGTTACCACCCGATCGACCGACCATCCGACTATGTGATGTTCTGGAACTTCATACTTAAACCAATTTTCAACATGTTCAATGCACTTGTGTTGCCACCCGATCAAACAACCGTCCGATCGAGTGACAACCTACTGTTAACTTGTTCTCACTGAAGTACCCAACCTATCGGACTGTCGCCCGATCGAACGGTCGTTCGATCGATCGACTTGAAAGGTAGAGATACTTCTATGTTTTCAAAATGCTACAACGAAAACTTCAAAAGTCAAACCATCATACACAAACACATCCTTCACAAAGGAAGAAACAATCCACTCGAAGGGTCACCCGACCGGATGACCATCCGAGCGGACTGGCAACCGAACGACCGGCTGTCCGATCGGACTACCATCCGATCGAACTGCTGTCCGAACCACTCACACTTGTATCGTTTACGCGCCGCTTATTGTTATACTATCAATCTGTTCAGGCTAACCCTACTCTCTAGCGCTCCCTTCAATCCATCAACCGCTGTGAGTATACTCGATCCCTTTTTGCTTTATGCACTTTTGGGTGTTACATACGTTACTTATTCAAAACCACAACAAACACACTACGCAATACTTCAACGCTAACCGTTACCGCATGTTATACGTGACTTAATGAATGCTTGTTTGTTATGTTTACACATGGAATGCGGTCTACCTGCCTTAGCAACGATAGTACTATAGTTTGTACTCAGCACCTGTTCACTCAGAGGTTGTTAAGGACAATTACTTACATGGCTCACAGTGGTGAGTATGTATCGTGAATTGTCTTGGGCAGTCAACCCGCAGTCATTGGTATCGATAGGTTCATGTCGATAACTAACATGCCTCATTTTACACTGTGTACGTGCTGGTTATGCGTAACGATTTGGAACTCTATATGCTATTATCAAACTTGTATGCTCACCTTTACACTATGTGTATTGACTTTTACTTTAACATATGTGATAGGTGCTTAGGATGCTTATTAGCTTACTTTGCTGTGAAATCGAGGCTAGGAAAGACCTAGGTCAACAATAAACAATTGTCTGTAATGAAAATCTGAGTTGTCGGAACAGAACAATTTGACTAGATCTTTTCTGTAATAATTGTATTATCATTTATGACATGGTATGGGACATGTTGCTTTAAATACTTGGTAAATATAATTGTTATGGAAACTTCTGGACAATCTGTTTCGCTCAGTGCCGTGCCCCGATGTTTCCGCCATCGGTTGGGGTGTGACAGATTGGTATCAGAGCCATAACTATAGGGAATTAGGCAAGACTCGACCTAGTCAAGGTCGATGTCTTAGAAATGACCTAGTCTATAGTTAGGAACCAACAGGCCGACTTGTGCATATCTGGTAGGGATTATGTACGAGCTCATTATTACTTCTCGCCCACGCTACACTATCACTGCACTTTAGTTTCGACTCAAACGCGGGGTTTTTAAAAATAATTTTTTTATTATTTACTATTCAAGGTTACTTTTATATAACCCGTGTAATACACGAAGTTTTTAAAAATATAATTTTTTATCATTTGCTACGTAAAATTAGATTTATTCAACACGTGTAAAATACACGGGTTTTTTAAGAATATAATTTTTTTTTATTTGGTAGATTTTTCAACCCGACTATACATGGGGTTTTTAAAGATATGACGTTTTTAGTATTTAATATACAAAATTACATTTATTTAATCTATGTAATACACATGGTTTTTAAAGATATAAGTCTTTTTTAGATCTATTCAACACGTGTAATATACGTGGTTTTAAAGGATGTAATTTTTTTTTATTATTTGGTAGATTTATTCAACCCGGTTATACACGAGTTTTTTAAAGATACAACGTTTTTAGTATTTAGTATACAATATTACATTTATTGAATCTGTGTAATACACATGGTTTTTAAAAATATTTTTTTTATTATTTGATATATAAAATTACATTTATTTAAAGTATGGGGTTCATAAAGATATAACCTTTTATTATTTAATATATAAAATTACATTTTTCAACTCGTGTAATACACGGGGTTCTAAGATACTAGGTTAGAACCCCGTGTATTACACGAGTTGAATAATGTAATTTTATATATTAAATAATAAAAAGTTATATCTTTATGAACCTCGTATATTGTACTGGTAGTATATATCAATACTGGGTTAGAACCTCGTGTATTACACGAGTTGAATAAATGTAATTTTATATATTAAATAATAAAAAGTTATATCTTTCTGAACCTCGTATACTGTACGGGTTAAATAAATATAATTTTATACCATAACATAAACCAACCATATACACTAATAAAAGCTTCGCCCATGGTTAAGATCCTTTACGGTATGTTTTGTACAATGGAAGGACGTGTTTGTACAGTTATAACATATTGGTATTTGTGTGTTCAAATAATTTTCAGAAATTGCTATAATGTATGCCGGAAAATTTGGTGATAATATATATTTTTTATATTTATATTTTTTTTTTTACTGAGACTTGAGGTTAGAGACAGATTCTCAGGGACGAATAATGGACGATGGAACCATTTGCTAGGCGTATCGGTTTTCATGGTGATTACTCAAGACAGTTCTTTAGAAATTAGAACACACAACACCGTATCTCAACATCATCCTTCCTAGATGTTAAAGACTCAGATACGCTATACAATATCATTTTGCTTATACAATAAGAACTAGTTATTAGTAAGTTTTTGTAATTATATATAAATTTTAAGTAAAGTTTGTTACTACTTCATATATAAATTAAAGTTGAGGGTCTTTTTTATGTTTAAGTCAAAGATGATTAAAGTTTAGAGTAAATTACAAAAGTCGTCCTTTATGTATGTCATTGATTGCAAACTGTGTCCTTTATCTTCAATAATTAAAGAAAACGTACTCGATGTTTGCAAACCCTTACAAGTTATGTCCTTTAGCCCTAACTAAGTTAATATCTTGTGGTTAAATCTGACCAAATGGACCCCAATTGAGGGTATTTTGGTCATTTTACTCGCATGTGAGGTCCATTTGGTCAGATTTAACCACAAAAATACCCTCATGTGGGGTCCATTTAGACCGCTTGCGTGTTGGGTTTAAAACCCATCACTCGTATGCCTTCCACCTCCACGAAGAATTCCAGTCACTCAACGGTAACAAAATTCAAGTTTCAACGCGTGATCATGGCAACGCGTTATAGAGTCCACGCGTGGAACACTTGGCCGGCGCCGGTGTATAACGGCCATTAACGAGTGATGGGGTGTTTATCACGCGACGCCCCGGGTCCTCTAACCCTGAACACATGGTCTAATAGAAAAGGCAATAACCAATTACCTTACATGGCACGAAAATAATGAACCATACGACTTTAAAAGTCAGGTATAAGTAGAGGTGCACAAAAAACCTGAACCTGAAAAAAATCCCGAACCCGGGTATTAGAAAAACCATGTTTTTTAAACCCGACCCCGACCCTACCCGTAGGGTAGGGACGGATATGCATATTTTGTTCAATACGCGAACCCGAACTCGGGTTTTTTCATACCCGGTTTGTACCTGGGTTTTCAGCATACCCGGTTTTCCATATAACCTGTACCCGGGTTTTTGTAATACCTGGATCCGTTGTGTCAACAACTTTTTTTGAACTTTAAAAGCTTGTGTGACGTTTTTTCGGCAAATTTCAAGGCATGCAATATGTAAAAATAAAGGTTTTCATTATATTTCTATGTTATATGCCAAAAAAATGAATCGAAAAACTCGATCCATACCCGAACCCGAACCATACCCGGATCCGGAAATAGGGTAACCCGATCAATACTCGAACAATACCCGAACCCTACCCGGATCCGGAAATAGGGTATTCTAATATCCGGGTATTGAAAACACGAACCCGGGTACACAGGGTATAGATATTTTGGCCAAAACCCGGACCCGAACTCAACCCGAGTATGACCAATACCCGAAAAGTCAAAACTCGGTCATACTCGTACCCAGGTATTAGAAAAAACCCGGTTTATGCAACTCTAGGTACAAGCCATTTCATGTACCAAACCCATGGAAACATTAACACAGCAACTTTGAGTTTCACTACTTCTGGCCCAGTAGCTCTAAGCATAGGAAGCTTAAGTAATCTAACGAGTAGATTATAAGCGCGGTGAGTTTATATAATATGTGTGTGAAAATAATAACTCAAATAGTCAAATTAAATTCGGAACATGGAAAAGAAACTATTTTTTAACAGTAAACAAAAGCCCGATCACCCGGATAAATCAAATGGCAAACGGCCACCCTCGTTTGCAAACGCAGACGACGTTGATGACCTGGCCCACCACCATTCCAGAGAAAACTCACCGTCCGAATGCCCACTATGATAAAACATGTGGCTCAACTCAAAGCAATTTTGATAAGCAAACTATTTTAGATGTACAATTCACAAAAGGGTTAAGCTGAATGAATAATTTTTATAAAAATGTTTGGCAATAAAAGGATTTTGTATTGCTAGTTTCTAAGAATCTTAGCACGAAAATTTAAGATATTATGAATATGAAGATGTTTATGTTTTGAGATCTATACGATTAAAAAAATAAAGACATTATCATAACTAGTGGGGTGCCCGCGCGATGCGGCGGGGAATACAACACTTAGATTGATTCAGTTAAGCCATAATTGGTTATCAAAAAATATGGTTCGGTTATGCTTATGATGTGTGGCAAAACAAAATAATCGAACTGATTATACATAATACATATAAATTTTGAGTATCGCATCATATGTTTTCAAAGATTTCCGTTCCATTTAAGAAAATATATAACACAAAAACAAAACAAAGTTGAGAACTATGTTGCAGCATTTTCTATTTCAAAAAAAAAAAAAAATTCAGGAAAAAAAAGTTTAGAACCGTACGTGTTATAGCATGTATCTTCTCCTTCAACATGTTACAAATTCCAACAGTGGTAGTCACGTTTATAATAAAAACATCATATATCCATTAGACAAAGATCATGGTTAGTCATTTCATAATACGGTTTTGCCATTAAGTTGATTAGCATTTATTGGATATATGATAGTTATAATAAAATCTGGAGGAATAGCAAAAAGCAAAATTGAGATTATAATCCAACCTCTCTGCTAGTTGATTGTTTGAAAATTTTAGCTTTTTTATTTCGTTTCTAGAAGTGTAAGTCTTGTAAATAAGCCCCAGTATGAAGATTATCACATCACCACAACTTTTATGATAGTATATTTACTGAACTGCTATTAGTTTTAACCATGCTATAAAATGAGTTTGAAGCTACGGTCATAAAGTTTGTTAATTCGCAATTTCACATACTCACGGCACTCTAGTTCAGTCCCACATCACTTGGTAGAACAAAGTCAAGTGAGAATTACTCCGTCTTAAGTCTCACATCATTACTCAGTAGGAAAAGTTCTATGAAAATGAACTTATATGGGAGGCTAGGTTCAAAGGTATAAACCTGTTTTTTTAACTTTTAGCCCAATGAATGAATAATATAAATAAATAATTCGGCCTATTGGATGAAAAACTGAATAAAAAGTTGTCTTTCTATATTATAATTTCGAAAATTATTGCCAAGTCAAGTTCACTCTACTGAGTTAGGCTATTTTTTTGGCCAACCAAGGAAGCATGTATTCAAACAAAACATACCACCGTTAGCAAAGCTGTTAAGAGGGCATCACAAGTGCAGCGAGGGAGCAACCCCAAAAAAGGAAAACAAACATAACTTAATCAAAAGACATCCCCTCTAACCTACACCAACTCTCCAAATTAGATACTGCATTCCTTCACCTTTTGGCCATCTACCAGTAGGAAATTGTCTTTATCTCCACCAACATCACTATTGTTTGTTGTCCGTTGGCACACGTATATGTCACGCAAAAAGGTTATTTTCATTCACGATACTTGTCATTAAGCATGTATATACCCTTTCCATCGTGTATGATACTATGATCACGGTCCGCGGTCCGCCAACAAGCTATATCACATTCTGTCATCATCTCCATATGAATCCCTCCTGGATGTCTTCCTTGTCACGAACATCAAAGAAAGCTCGCACCATTGCCTACATTTTTTTAATTTTCTGAGTTGTTTGGTTAATTTTCTAAATTTTTATGAGAAACAACAACCATATTCATGGTATGCTTTTATTGACCAGATATTCTATTAGGTAAGATATACCAACTTTACCCTTTGCATATCATATCAAACAAATAATCAATCTATTTACAAAGAAAACTTATGATTTATATCTGAATATAAAAGAAAAAAAACTTCCATTGGCTAAACCCATAAAAGTAGAAAATCAGTTTGATCTTGCTAGTATTCCATTTAAAACCAAAATTAGTCTTTAATCAATGAAAACACTTAGTCCACAAAAACGATATAACTAAACCAGATATAATAAATATTGAGAAAAAAATGCTTGCCAATAAGGAATCGAAGGGACGTGTTTTAAAGCCAGAAGGCACCTTTATAGTGTTCCCATGCATTGGGTCACACCCAAGTCACAACCTGGCTTGCCTTTATCAAAGGTGAAGCTTCACTCTCATATTCTCGGCTTCCATTTTTACAATCACTGTAATCCTTCCAAGCTTATTATTAGGATTCAAAATGTCAGCAAGCTTAACCAACTCGCTCGGATCCATCGGCTGGCTCACTTGCAAAACATAATTTCTCAAAGGATTAAACATATATCCCACCACATAAAGGGGGGGGGGGGGGACGAAAAACATAAGTTGCTTTACTGTTTACTGACCTTGATCCCAAGAGGATTAGCAAAACCTCTTAAAACCTAAACAAGGTTGCGATTGCTAACTGCTCCTAGAAACTTGGTCGTGAACTGCTCCCGACCACTCCACGATTTCATTGCTGTGTTGACTAAGTGGGTCAAGCCAGAGCCCAAAAATATAATTAAAATGCTCTGGCCCAAATATATCTGGCCCAACTGGTTTGGCCCTGTTCTTTCTGGAATACACGCGTTGGATCCTATCAGCCACATAGGTCATAAACCTGGTGATTAAGCAATCAATGATAGCACCTTCTGAGATTTGTTCAAGTCATGCAAATAATCATTAAAATCCATTGCTTGTTAGCTCTAGCAAATGAAAAGGCAGATTACCCTTCTTTGGGCCACCACATATTCATAGAAGGATGCTATGAACTACATGATGAATATTATAACCAAATTTAGTACTTGAGTGCTTTAAATAAAATAAGCTTAGTAAAACCATAAAATGGAACAACGATAAGGTAGATAACATTAGAGAGTCACAAACCTCTGAATTTTGTGCAAGTTCAAGACCAAAACTGAATGATGGGCTCTATGGGCTGTCGGTTCCAAGCCAGTAGCCTATGGCATAATTCCATTTAGACCTGAAACCTGCTTGCTGACTGAGAATTCTTTTTTATCATTTTCTATATAATCTAAAATGACTGCAAAAATAAAATTTGAATGTGGGAGCTAAGAAAGATCTCCATTTATCATATTTTGTATAATTCAATTTAAATCCAACCATAAATCATAATATAGATAAAAATAAATAAATTGATCATAAGAATGTCTCACATAGATTAGTCACTATATTTTATATTCATTTTAAAATTATAGGAATGTATATAACTTTTTGTGAAGATAAAAGGTTCACAAACATGCATTGTTTACACATTTGATGGCAAAAAGACATCATGAATCTTGTCAAACTAATATATCTCTATGTTAAGAAAACACATGCTTTTCACAGTATCCAGCAATATAGATAATAATCTAATATATGGAAATCCAAAAACCATGTACCTGATTGCCTAAATTGAGATGAGAAACCATGTCAAGAATGCTATAAATTGAAGAACTAAAAGATTGTATGTGATAAACACAAATTACATATGAAACAAAGTTGTGGTTTCAGTGATACAATAGCATTTAGATCTACATGAGGATCATGAGTGGGCTTAAGCAAAAAAAATTTACTAAAAGTTTTGCGTCTTCAAAATAATCATCAAAAAGGCATCTTCTAACTAATAAACTACTTATGTGCTGGACAGAAAACTGAATATGCCATCGATTGAAGATCGTCTGAAAAAATGAGTTGAATTGAAAATTTACCTGGTTAATTCATTGTGTTCCCGCAAAGCGCAAATCAACAGAACCGTTCATTGCTACCTGTAAACCCAAACTTTAATATCAGACACGTCACAAAAGTATAATAAAAATATAACACTCAGAGCAGTCACAATTTAATTTAAAAGAAATCTAATTTATAGAACACACAGTTACACCAACAACATTAACTTCAAATATAGAAAACAACATCAAAAAATTAACAGATTATAGAACATAATTTAAGCAAGAACAAGAAATAAAACAAGATCGAGAACAAGAATACGAACAAACCTGCAAAATGGTTAAGGTTTATTCAAATCGGTGTTCAACCCTGTGCGCTTTCGATTTGATGTTGTTTGTTTTTTCATCTCCATTTCTTCCGATATCATATTTGTGTGCGTAGGGGAGGAGAGCGGATAGGATATCGGAGATGTGGAGGCTAGGGTCCCAGATCTAGAGAAAAGGAGAGGTTGTGATTTAAATTTTGAAATTGCCAAAAACTTCGGATAGAATTTGAGGAATTCAACTATTTGAATTTTCGATAAATGAATTGTAACTAATTATTTATTATTTTGTTAAAACACAAGGGATTTAAGTGTAATAAGTTTAGGGGTTAAAAAATAAATAGTGTTTAAAAGACTAAACTACCCTTATTTTAAGGGTCTTTCTATAAATAAAGGGGGAAAAAGTTCTTATTTTTTGGGTATCCCTCCCTCATGCATTATAATATAGTATAGATGATGTTTAAAATTAGTTATATAAGTTAGCAATTACTGTGAACTCATAATTAAGTTTGTATTAAATAAAATTTACTTCTTTTTAACGGTGGTAGCATAAAACAAAGAAGCAGTAAGGCGTAAGCAAAGTCGAACAAGTCACGATGGAAATATGGTACAGCATTCAATATATATCACAATACAAAAAAAAACTACGAATAAAACTTAGTTTACGACGAAATTTACGTCGGAACGTCAAGAAAACTATAAAAACGAATACCGGTATCGATGTTGTTCATATGATATCGTTATGATAAAAAAAATCAATAATATTTGACTTGTACTACTTTTTAAATTTTTTTTGTTGAAACGTAAATATAAATAAACATGTCGCAATAGTATATTTGGAATTTTATAATGCAAATAGTAAATGACGTCACATAAAAAAAATAACAAAAACTAGATTATGAGGTATTTTAATATACATGTACGTTTGTGTTTTAATCACAAGTATATTATTACTAAACAACTTGGTTTTAAACAAAAAATATATTAAAGCACATAAATATAACCATGTCGCAATGGTACACTCGAAAATTTAAAAAGTATTGTAACTTAAAAGTTATATGATAATTATAATATAAAAAATTAAAAAAAAAAAGGTATTGTTCACTTGAAGTTGCTAAATGTATATCTCTAGTGGTGAAACCCACACGTTGCAGCATTGAAAATGAAGTTGTATTCGAAATAATTGTATGGTGACAAACCGATCCAGTACCTTCGGTACCGATGTTGTCCGGTCTGTACCGGATCGGTTTGTCACCATACAATTATTTCGAATACAACTTCATTTTCAATAAAACTTATATCGTAATGTCAAGATAAAAGAAAATTAAAGACAACCACGTATTTAGTGGGTGAAATCCACACGTTGCAGTGGGAAGATTTGTAACGCTCGGTTTTGAAGACTACAAAAAAAGTTTATTATTTACAATGCTTTTATTACACAAAAGTTGTACGATGTGACCAAAAAAATAAAGTCGTATTATACATCGGTCGAAACCATAAAAACGAATACAAATGTTGGTTCTGATAACATCGATAATGATACCAATACCGATGTTGTTTGGTCGGTATCGGCTCGGCTAGTCACCGTACCGCTATTTCGAATACAACTTCGTTTTCAATAAAAATATATAGTGAAAAGTTAATTACAAAGGGCGTGTATTTAGTCTTTATATAATAAAGCTACCGAACAAAAATTATAAGAGAAAAATAAAATATCTGGTTAAAGATATATATATTTTAGCAATGGTAAATTTGAAATAAAAAAAAATACTCAACTTAGTGTTCACCCAAAACTTGTAAATATATAAGGGAAAATGCCAGATATAAATGTAACCAAATTTGTTAAGAGTTTCAATTAAATCATTCAAACCTTTTTTCTCTCTTATACAACTATAGTTTGATTTCGTGTTCTAACAGTAGTGTGGAATTACTATGTATGAGGTATCTGGTAATTTTAATGTTGCAAGTATTAAAAAAGTATTTGGTTCGGTTAATCGAGTCCGTCCCGCTAGAATATTTGAGTGGAATAATTGGGTCCCGAAGAAGGTTGCAATCATGGCATGGAGGGCAGAGATGGAACGTTTGCCGACCAAGTGTGCTTTATCAACTAGGAATATACCGGTACAGAATCAATTGTGTGTGCTATGTGGAGAATATGTAGAGACTAGCAAACATATTTTTGTTTCATGTCATTTCGCACAAACGATATGGCAGAATACTGCGGGTTGGTGCACGGTACCTCCGATTATTGTGTTCGACATTAAGGACTTGCTTACTTTGCATGAATTTAATCCGGGATCGGGCAAGAAGAAAAAAGTACTATACGCCGTTATTTTGGTAGCTTTTTGGAGCATTTGGAAGATGAGAAATGAGGTTGTATTCGGACAAGCAATTCCAAATACTACGAAGATTCTAGACGAGATATACTCAATGGCGTATTTGTGGGTAAAGAATCGGTCAAAGGTGGCGACACTAACACTGGCGAAGTATAGTGGGTGCCCGGGGGTTCACCCGCCCACCCCAATGTTTCGGTTAGAAGTTAATAAGTTCCGATTTTTCATCCAAAAAAATTAAAATTATAGGATCACCCCCCGATTATTTTTCCTAAATTGTATATCCTAAATATTTATAAACTTTGTATATAAATGATGGGTAGTTTGGTAAATATACACTTTGTTTTATTTGGAACTATTATTATTTGACCCGACTTGAATCGAATAGCCAACCCGACCCGACCCGAAACATAACGATAGGAAAAAAAAATTGGGTCTCATCACTTTACGCTCCCTCGAAACTTTTGGTCAAGCTCCGCCACTGGACACTAACATGGGAAGATAGGAGTCGGTTCCATTTTGTTGGCTAAAATTCATGTAATCTAATAATGTATTGGTGATGAATGTTTGTATGTATGATGAGTAGCGTCTTGCTACAATGAATAAAATAATTTTTGTCGGCCGTTAAAAAAATCATATTTTTTCTTTTATTTCTTATTTTCTTTTAATGCTATTAGTTATATTAGGTGGATAATATCAAAACATAATTAAACCCTAAAAGTTTAGACGACATTTCACTTACAATCATCGTACGAACGTTCAAGCCTTCTGACGACGAGGATCCCCGCTTGGGCTCCTCGTCCGGGCTCATCGCCCTAGATTAGTGGCCGGGCTCGAGCCCACTTGTGTCTTTCTCGGTATGTTTAGTTGGTTTGAGTGGGCCATGTCTTGATAAGCCCACTCTTGGATCGGCCCATTAGGGCTATGGCCCAAATGCCTCACTATATAAGGAAAGCTCCCTTCTCCAAGAAAGAGAGACAATATTTTTCCCACCATTTAGAGGTTACTACTTCATCCTTTTCTCTCATATTACTCCTGTCCCTATACTCTCTCTCAAAATTATATTTGCACTTATAACATCTTTACTACACAAGATACTGACTTGAGCGTCGGAGTGCCCACGGGGTGAACCCCCTCGGGCCCTCTAACTAGAGTTTCATGTGGATGCAGCCTGAGACCCGACACTCCGCAAGAGGAACTGCCACCGCGACAGCGAGATGACGAGCCTGAACCGGAGCTCACCGAATCTAAGGTTAGTACCGCCAAACCCTTCGAACGACTTCAGGGATTTGGGGATTCGACATTGGCACCATCCGTGGGACCGAGTACAAACAGGTCTCGGTCTCTTCACATAAACGGCCAGATCTGCCCTCTTTATGTATTTGACACGAGGTTTAGGTCTGCGTATACATCTCCGGTTCAAAAGGTTCTGAATCTCTTAACTATCTCAAACATACTATGCTAAAAGTACACTTACAGATCTTGAGGGTCTTGGACAAACTTTAAATGTTTTTGCCCCGAATCCTCCTATTCACTTTTCTGAATAAAAGTTACAGATCTGTAAAGATATACATCATCATGCCAAGCACGTGGGCTTGGAAATATCTTCAAAACCAAGATAACAAACATGGAACACTACAGGTCGTTATCATACTTTCATCATAAAAACATGTCATTTTTTGAATAAGATAATGAAAATAACAAGTGTTAGTGCTTTGTGCACAAGTCTGTAATGCACAGAAGAATGCATCATGTGTGATGACATGGGATTTAAAACCTCAAAAGTACATATGAACTAATTGCTTCATGGCACCTATCATCCACATACATGGTCCTATACATGATACTGGTAGGATAAAAAATAATGATATTTTGTAAATTCATGAAAGACGTCTAGGACACAATTTTGAATAAGTACAACTCTCCTATGCATAGCTTGAAAAGATTTGTTACCTCAAAATTTTACTCATGGCATGTACTGAGATTTAAAAAAAAAATAGAAAAAACGGTTTGACCATCTTTTATTAAGCGCCATGTTCATACGAATCATGAAAAGAAAATGTTATAAGGTGTTAACCATCTTTTATTGTTAAAATAAGATATATGAACAGATCCTTATGTGAGAGTTTAAAGGATTCTTTACTCTTATGAAAGAAACACATGCCCTCGTTACAGGGTAATGGAGTATTAGATTACATTTTACCATATATTATTTTAACAGTGTTTGAAGGTGATTTGCATGAGTCAGCCACCATTTGATTTACACTAAAATGATTTTTTAATAGATCATGGTGATCTTGCTAGGACATGATGACAAAAGTTAAAGTTAGTCCTATTAGAAAGTTGGATTCTAAATATTAGTCAAAAGACAAAACTTCTTGCTCACTTTGGAAAGTACAAAAAGTAGTGTGGTAAAGCTTAACACAGGCTGTCAACAACTTTTTTAATTTTTTATACAAATTAAAAAATACAATTGATAAGAAAGTCATTAATTATCTTGTACTAATTTGACTTTTGTTATGCTGACAAATAAAAAGAGGAAGAAAAAAAAAACTAAGTTTTTATCTTTCGAAGGTGATTTGACCTTACTTTTTCAAAGAGTTAATAACTTTTTACCCTTACCAAGGTGATAAGGTTTCTTTATAAAAAGAAAGTTACTTTGACTTTCTCATGAAAATAATAATATTTTACTAGTACTAGGTCCTTCCAACAGGTCCTTTCGCGGGGCCCCTTCCCCTGGCCCATTCCTCAGGCTTTTTCACAGGGTCCTTCCTCAGGTCCTTCAGCCAAGGTCCTTCCCTGGGACCTTCCTCAGGCCCTTCAGCCAAGATCTCTGCCCAGGACCAGGACCTTCCTCAGGCTTTTTCACAGGGTCCTTCCTCAGGCCCTTCAGCCAAGGTCCTTCACCGGGATCTTCCTCAAGCCCTTCTGCTGCGGTCCTTCCCTAGGTCCTTCCTCAGGCCCTTTCGCGGGGTCCCTTCCCCTGGCCCCTTTATCAGGTTTTTTCACAAGGTCCTTCCTCAGGCCCTTCTACCAGATCCTTTCCTAGATCCTAACAAAAAACACTTATGCAAGGCCCTCCATTCAAAGTCCTGAGTCGTGTGCCACTTCTAGACACAAATTTATTGTTCCCAGTACAACGTAGTTAGGGTACGTAGGCTACACCCTTAATGGTATGATGGTCACACATCTTCACAAAATAAAACATGAGGCACAAATGCTTGTACACACAACATAACATGTTTAACACATAAAGAAATTGATCTTTGGTATGACTTACCTCTTTGAAAGTGTTTTCGTGGCAAATATCGAAGCATGAACATGAACAACATAAGGAGCTATCAGCCACGACCTACGGGATAGGTAGACAAAGGCTAATATTAGACTAGATGATGTGCAACCGAGAAATAAGGCATGATCTTTGAAAAGACACTAAAGAATAGTGATCACCTTCAACATCCTTAAACAAGGATATAGCTTCGGGTAGGAGGAACGTGACACAACATTAGTAAAAGCAAGAAATACCTTTGTGCAACATTGAACTGGGGGACTAGTATGTCTAGGGGGATATTGTGGGACAGATTTTTTGCTAACCTCGGGCTACTCTCATTCAACAAAGAATCATCTGCCGGATACGTCTATCAGTTATATCCTTGCGTGCTATCGTGTCTCGGATAAGGACATCACTCATTAGAAGTGAGTATGATTTAGAAGACTTTCGATACTCATCAAAAGTAACTACGTTCTTTATTCACAACCGATGGTCTAGACAGCCGGGCTCAAGGACAACCTATTTTATAAGATTCAGCATGACCAACTACGCTTGACAACGCTGAACTGGGGAGCTAGCATGGTATAACACCATGGGATCCTACATTGAAGACTTCTAAAAAGGATCTTTATTTTTGTATTACCTCCTCCGAAAAGGATTAAGCCCCTCCATAAGTTCTTATGTTCGAAGATCTCAAAAACAAAAAAAAGGGAGGGAGGAGGAATGGGCATGGACTGCCTTACTAATTCCTTCCCTGAAGAAAAAAGAATCAGAGGATCACCTTATCAATCCTCCATTTGAAGAAATGAGGAGTCTGGGCTACGCAGCTGACTCCCCTCCTGAAGGGGAAAGAATCGTCAGACTATGTTATTAATCAAAAAATCCAGACGCTCTACTTGAAGACAGAAGACTCCTTGGACTACGTTGTTAGTCCTTGAGGAAACCCTGGACAGTCCTTCCTTGAAAAAGGAAGAACCCTTGAGCTGCATTATTAGTCCATCTCTTGAAGAAGGAAAGAACCTGAGCAGGACAATACAAGAGGGGAAAGTGAAATCCTCCTACGGTCCGTCGTGCTCAAGAAACCCTTATCTGCTGGACCAACCCTACCTTCCACGGGATCTGGCTGAAGTCTCAAAGTTCACTCGGAGAATTGCAGAGGCACCTATGCCCCCTAAAACAAAACTACCTCCAAACTTTGACCGGTATGATGGGACGAGAGACCCTGAAGATCATCAAAGAAAGGTGGTCAAGAACCCAAACGAAATCTTACACATAAGGCAGAGGGATAACGAGTGGATAGACCAATACATGGAAAGGTTTGTCAAGGAAAGCATGAACATTAAGGACGTCCCGGAGATCACGAAGATCTGCAGTTTCATAAACAGATTAAAGCATGCACAACTATGCGAGAAACTGGGGGAAGAGTTTCCTCACTCGTTTGACAATCTCATGGACAGGATCAGAGCCTTTGTCAGGGGCAAAGACAAAGTCAGCAAAGCCAAGGAGACAGACGCCCCACCTCGAAGGGTCACCTCCGCTGCAAAGCCTCTCGATAAAGGTACACCTTACTCCCGAAAGCCTGCTTTTGATAGAATGTTGCATGATAGAACAAGACCCTCGTACTCCCCATACAGACCTCGAGGAAGAGACCCATCCCCTTACTCTGACAACTTCACCCCTCTCACCGAGACACCAAGTGAAATATTGGCTACTGAGAGGGTGAAGGGCTCCTTTCCAAGGCCACCACCTATTAAACCTGGGCCAAAGGCACAACCAAATGAACATTGTGACCTTCACAAAAGGGTTTGGCCATAGAACTGATGATTGACTGTACCTAAAAAGAAAAATAGAAGCCGCGGTTAAAACAGGAAAACTGGCCCATTTGGTTAAGGAAATTAAGGAATGAGGGGGGGGGGGGATCGCAAAGGGAAAGATGCAAGGGAGCCTGGGAGGGCAGATGTAGATATGATTAGAAGGAGGGATGAATTCGATACCACCAGGAGTGTAAAAGCCAGAATCCTGGGCTCCCCAAACTGCATGAAAGCTCCCATCCTAATGCCACACTTAGAGGAAAACAAGGTACAACGGCTCCTACTCAACATCTCAGCTGTAATAGTCGGTCATAAAGTGGCCAGAATACACGTAGACGGGGGATCTGGGGTAGAAGTTATATACGAACATTGTTTCCTCAGACTTAACAGGGATGTAAGAGACCGGCTTGAGGAGAATTCTATCCCTCTATTAGGGTTCAACAACAGTGTGTCACACCCCCTGGGGAAGATCAAACTCCCATTCACGGTCGGGGTAGGGGATCGGGTCCGAACAATAAACCTGACCTTCACAGTGGTTCGAGCACCCTCGAAGTACAACGCAATCCTAGGAAGACCCGGAATCGGGGATTTGCAAGCACATGCATTGTAACACCCGTTCTTAATAATTGAGGTTTTACGTATCATTTACTAAAAACAATCATGTAATTAAGATTACATATGCATTGGAAAATTTCAGGTTTATTAAAACTTTTTACAATTTAAAAGTATACAACATATCATGTGTACGTTCGTCATTTAACATAATAACGATACATAGTACGGAAGCTTATTTCGTGATCGTGTTCGGTTCTTGCTCGTCGCTTGATCTTCATCCGTGCACTCATGGCATTCACCTATGATCAAAACCAACTTAAAAGTTAGTTTTGATAGTCAAATATTAAGTTCAAACAAGTACAGGGGCTAAAAATGACAAAAAATAACAATTTTCGGAGTTTGGGGGCTAGGTGTGACGCCAAGGGCCTAGGCGTCACGCCTAGCCCCTGTTTTCACAGCCTTTTGCTTCAGCTGATGCTGTACATACTCAGCACGATCTGATTTCACGGAAACGGCCATAACTTCTTCGTTATTGATCCGTTTTACCCGATTCTTTTTCCTACGCGTCCGTAATTTAATCCTCCATCTTATGGAGTTAAAATCCTACATCCAACATAAGAAATTTTGAGACCTCTAGCCTTCGACTCCTTACCTTTTTACCGAATTTTAACCTATTTATGCATTTTATCAAACAAACGTATTTATTTGATTCCTATATCTCATACACTTCTTCAAATTAATGTTACCTACTATATTAGGTTCTAATCATAGGTTTATTACGCCATTTAAACCCGTTTTCGCTCGTATGCTTATTTTGACCCGTTAAGGGTAGTTATGCGTTTTAGCCTAGAACTTGTGCCTTTCTTGTGTTGCTACAAAAGTTCCATATCTAATTAACTACCAATATTCCACCACAACTATTTTGTGGTGGATTTAACATAATGAACCTCTTTTTCCAATTTTTACCCATCGGTTGATCATTATACGCAAATGACCACTTTTGAGCATTTGACCCGCGAATGTGCATTCCTATGACCTTTATTCATGTCTAATGATTCCATAATCTATATGCAAGTTCCTAAACGACCCCTATGAGTCGTTTGCCCAATATACCCTTCAAGGGTGTTTTGGTCAACTTTAGTCCCTCACTTCACGGCGAAGGACTTTCACTAAATATTTTGACCAAAATTGTATGTTTAACCAAAAAGCTTAGTTATACGTACCTGGCTCGGGTCAAAGTATTGACCCGTTTACTTAACTTTTGCTTTAAACCCTTATAGTTAAAGCAACGCAAGCTTATGTTATTTCCTGTGATTACAAAACTCAACAAGCAATTATCAAATGTTATTGTCAAATGGCATTACCCACACCAATTGACCTATTTAGTCAAATTGACCATTTGTCCGTATGAGATGGTATTTAAGTACCATTTCATCCCCTTTAAACCTATCCCGGTTTTCCTTGTACCCGTTTTACTTAAAACCGTTTTTGTTTGTTCGTCACTACATGACTAATTTACCATTTTACCCCTTGTCCATAACTTATGATTTCTTACCATTTTCCTTCGTTCCGACTCTCATTGATTCGTGTCAGAACATCCTATGCCAACCACTTAGTAGCATTCATATACTATACTTGCAATCATGTCATTTGTAAATAATAAAAAGGGGCGTAAGCTTTACTTACCTCGCATCCGAACTACGCTTTTCCTTTCCTTCTTGATTCGTTTGACCCGTTCCGTCATCAAGCTTCCACCTAGCTTGTTACGCGTCAAACTATCATCATCGTTTTCAAGGTGGTTAGTTTAATCATAATTTAATACGATTATTCCACCTTACGCATTTCATATCAAAAATTACCATTTATCGTATTATAGGTCAGTTTGACTTTTTAAAAGTCAAATGCCCATTAGTATACTAATTGCATATTCGAGTTCATCAACTAGTTTTAGCATTCTTTAATTACCCGGTAGGCGTTATCTTTAGGCCACCGTTTTAACCAAGTTTTAACCACGTTTACATGTTTATTTATCAAGTTTCTAGCTTATCTCTTAGCCCTAATTTCACATAAATCAACCTTCTTACAAAGTTGTTAGCTTCTATAATTCTGAAGTCACTTCACAATTGTCAAATTACACTAGAATATCACCCAATTTCCTAGTGTTTACTAAAATCTACATAACCTTCTAATCACCTACAATGGTGATCATGGATTTTACTAAAATTTCGCATGCTTTCAACTCGTATTTGTCTAGGGTTTGTCCCTAGACACTATAGTCATTTTGCATAATAGACAAAACATCACCATTAGATGTTTTAACTACAAAAATTCTAATTTCGAGCCTTCTTTGAGGCATTTCAACAAACACTTTATGGGCAGAAATTTACATGTTTATTTATCAAGTTTCTAGCTTATCTCTTAGCCCTAATTTCACATAAATCAACCTTCTTACAAAGTTGTTAGCTTCTATAATTCTGAAGTCACTTCACAATTGTCAAATTACACTAGAATATCACCCAATTTCCTAGTGTTTACTAAAATCTACATAACCTTCTAATCACCTACAATGGTGATCATGGATTTTACTAAAATTTCGCATGATTTCAACTCGTATTTGTCTAGGGTTTGTCCCTAGACACTATAGTTGTTCCTTAATCATCATAAGACACACATGCAACCATAGTTTCAGATTATTCCAATTTCATGAGAATTTCAAGTTGAGAGTTTTCATGAAATTTTGCATACCTTGTAATCCTCTCGTGACGAGGATCAATAATCTGTGCTTGGATTTCGATTTGGGCTTGATTTCCCCTTTCAATTTGGTGAATTCTTGAAGTTTAGGGTTTGAGCATAGAACTCCCTGGCTCTCCTGCGATTTACGACCAGAACACACACTTAAAGTGTGTGTTTTGGTGTTAAATGTTTTATTTAATACAAACTTGTTTCAAGTTTGTCACCTTTGGTCCCTACACTTTACCAAGTTGCATATAGTGTGTTTTTAACAAATTGTCTTATTACCATAAGACTTATGACTAACTAGGTCATTTATTCCCAGTTACTTTATCTTGTTCATAATCCGTTTTATTTTTTTAAGTCCCGTCAACTCGGGCCCTTTTATATACTTTTGCTTTCTCAAAGCATTTCTCATCCTTTTAATATATATTAGATTTATTTATTTAAATCCCCTAATTTACCGGGTAAGTTTTACCACTTACTGTATTTTACCCGTTCTGTAGCGTTAACGTGGTTTGATTACCAAACCCGTTTTCGGGGTGTTACAAGTCTACCCCCCTTAGAGAGGTTTCGTCCTCGAAACCTTTTCTTACATAGTTCATTAAGTTTAACTCAATGTATTCGATCCGAGAATTCTTTTAAACATTTCTTATACTTTTATCCAATAGTTAGTATCACCAGAAAAGTATGGTAACATCTTTTTGGTTACTAATTGTCTACATATCTCATACGACATAGTGTAACTTCGAAATAACGTAATCTCGTTATTTCCACTAGTTTAGTTAACTTAGCGATATCCATCGCTTTCATATACTATCGAATTCTTTATGAATCCATTACTTTGACCCGTTTAAAGGTCTTTAGTGAAATATTTCACTTTTAGCAATAATTTCTTTTGTTTTCAGATTTATTTATTCGGTTTAGTTATACCGAATCCACCGCTTACAAGCAAACCAAATTTTATTGATTTGAATTACTGGCCTTAACCGGTCTTACTAACTAGACTTATTAGTCCCGTTACTTTTCACCACTCGCTTGGTTATAATGTGATTTTACTTCACATTACATTTCCTAACCGTGATCGTGTCACATCGTGTTTAGTTTGTATCAACCTTTCATTTTCGAAAATATCACTTTTCGAATATACCGTCTTGCGCCTATCAGTGTCAAGACTTGTATCTTTCATGCTTACTATTTAAATTCCTATCAGAATTTATGTTTGTAAAAACGTTATTTCTTACTAAAGCCGAAGTTTTAGTTTTAGGATCTTCTCTTTAACTTTTGTCAATTATCCATACCAGGATATTGACAGTCCATAATTTATTCTTTTACAGTCTTAGTTTTATGTGGGGATTCTCAACCGATTCCCTCGCTTTATCTAATTAACCCGTAGGCTTTTATCGCTTAGCCTTATGGGCTATTTTGATTAGACTTTCACCTCTTTAGGGCGAAGTCCTTATAACTTCTTTCTAATCATGACCCGTGGGTCGTTTCAGTCCCGTAGATCTTTCATTTGTTTATAACCCTAAAGGTTATGTTGATCCCGTAGATCCCTCCTTACTCATGTCATTCTTAAAATACATGTTTGGTGTCAAGGCACCCTGTTTTTGTTCGAAGAATCGTTTGGTTTCAAGCTTAGGTCCCGTTAACCTTAATTGTAGTTTCATGGCTATAATTGTTTTCTTTCGGGAAATTTTCCCATTTTATGACTTCTCACGTCATTTATGCGTCAGTTCTTCCTATGCTTACTGTTATTTGATTTGCATATATTCTTATTTGGTTATATCTCATTACCGGTCTCATTATTCTCCTGCCTTTAACGCTACCTTTATCTGGCTAGCGCTCATTTGTGCCATTCGGCGTTATATTGTATTCAACCTGTTTGACCTATTAATGTGAAATCCATCACTTATAAACAATCAACTTTATTCTTTATTCAACCCATTCGACTTCGAATAGTTGAACATATTTACTCACAATTTCTATATACGAGATTTTATAGTCATAACTCGTAATCCAAGTCCTTTGATTTTTTATTTTTTTTAACCCGCGTCCACGTCTCTTGGTTTACGCATGTGTTTAATTCTTACCCATCAACCGGGTGTTTCACCGAAGTCGTTATTATTGTAACCCTCCCGGTATGCATTAAGACCTCGCTTCATTTTTATATTCCGACTTTGTCCTTAAGTTTGACGTTTTACAAAAACGACCCGTTAAGGGACATATTTGCATTTTCCGGGTTCGAGTGTAAGTACACCCCCTCCCAATACTTGTCTAAATCATTTTACATGCTTGCGTTTTCTGGGTTCGAGTGTAAGTACACTCCCTCCCAATACTTGTCTAAATCATTTTACATGCTTGCGTTTTCTGGGTTCGAGTGTAAGTACACTCCCTCCCAATACTTGTCTAAATCATTTTACATGCTTGCGTTTTCTGGGTTCGAGTGTAAGTACACTCCCTCCCAATACTTGTCTAAATCATTTCACATGCTTCTTTGTCCCTTCACTCGGGCTCATTATCCTAATGTAATACGCTTCCGTCACTCGGTTGTGCGTTTACATTATTATCAAATATTTTGCTTATCTGATTCATTTGGGTACTTTTTAAGTTAGTCCCATTCACACCGCCCTTACTACATCGGATGTAAACGTGTCCGCCATAAGAAGTTCATGGTATCATATGCCACTACTTACTTGGCCAGAGTAAGCGATTAACACATGACACACATGACCTTTTTATAGTTTTCATATCACGCCCTATGTAAGTAACGCCTCTATTTGTTTCTCTTGGAAACAATATCTCGAATACATTTTCTATTCGGGTTTTTCCAAGTTTTTAATCTACATATGCAACTTTCAATTTCTACTTATTTGTTGCATATTACTATTTGTGCGATTATTTAAAATGTGCACCTGGTAATGTTTGCACCAACGGGCATTCCTTGCCATTAACCTTGTTCGCGGTCGTTACGCGATTTAGTCCTCGGTGAGCATGCTCCTCTCGTCATACTTCGGACCGTTCCATCATCATATCCACAATTCGTTTGACTCTCGTCGTCTTCAAACGCGAGTGTCCTTACTTCCAAATTAAAACATTCACAAAGTTAGTAACGTCAACTTCAATAATCGCCCGTATTATAGTACAAGGCTTTTTCTACTGCACGCATCAACGCGCGTATTTTCGTCAACTATATCAATCATTTTAATTGGGGTAACGTGTATCACACGATAGCCCTATGTGTTGTTTACAACACTTTAGCATGCTAAACTATTAACATACTTGTACTTACCGGATTTGCGATCAAGCTTCGAACCGAACACCAATCTTTATTAAGAGCATAAGGTTTAAGTCCAAGCACAGTTTTCCCACCATACTTGAATCTCTTAAACCAAGGCTCTGATACCAACTTGTAACACCCGTTCTTAATAATTGAGGTTTTACGTATCATTTACTAAAAACAATCATGTAATTAAGATTACATATGCATTGGAAAATTTCGGGTTTATTAAAACTTTTTACAATTTAAAAGTATACAACATATCATGTGTACGTTCGTCATTTAACATAATAACGATACATAGTGCGGAAGCTTATTTCGTGATCGTGTTCGGTTCTTGCTCGTCGCTTGATCTTCATCCGTGCACTCATGGCATCCACCTATGATCAAAACCAACTTAAAAGTTAGTTTTGATAGTCAAATATTAAGTTCAAACAAGTACAGGGGCTAAAAATGACAAAAAATAACAATTTTCGGAGTTTGGGGGCTAGGTGTGACGCCAAGGGCCTAGGCGCCTAGCCCCTGTTTTCACAGCCTTTTGCTTCACCTGATGCTGTACATACTCAGCACGATCTGATTTCACGGAAACGGCCATAACTTCTTCGTTATTGATCCGTTTTACCCGATTCTTTTTCCTACGCGTCCGTAATTTAATCCTCCATCTTATGGAGTTAAAATCCTACATCCAACATAAGAAATTTTGAGACCTCTAGCCTTCGACTCGTTACCTTTTTACCGAATTTTAACCTATTTATGCATTTTATCAAACAAACGTATTTATTTGATTCCTATATCTCATACACTTCTTCAAATTAATGTTACCTACTATATTAGGTTCTAATCATAGGTTTATTACGCCATTTAAACCCGTTTTCGCTCGTATGCTTATTTTGACCCGTTAAGGGTAGTTATGCGTTTTAGCCTAGAACTTGTGCCTTTCTTGTGTTGCTACAAAAGTTCCATATCTAATTAACTACCAATATTCCACCACAACTATTTTGTGGTGGATTTAACATTATGAACCTCTTTTTCCAATTTTTACCCATCGGTTGATCATTATACGCAAATGACCACTTTTGAGCATTTGACCCGCGAATGTGCATTCCTATGACCTTTATTCATGTCTAATGATTCCATAATCTATATGCAAGTTCCTAAACGACCCCTATGAGTCGTTTGCTCAATATACCCTTCAAGGGTGTTTTGGTCAACTTTAGTCCCTCACTTCACGGCGAAGGACTTTCACTAAATATTTTGACCAAAATTGTATGTTTAACCAAAAAGCTTAGTTATACGTACCTGGCTCGGGTCAAAGTATTGACCCGTTTACTTAACTTTTGCTTTAAACCCTTATAGTTAAAGAAACGCAAGCTTATGTTATTCCCTGTGATTACAAAACTCAACAAGCAATTATCAAATGTTATTGTCAAATGGCATTACCCACACCAATTGACCTATTTAGTCAAATTGACCATTTGTCCGTATGAGATGGTATTTAAGTACCATTTCATCCCCTTTAAACCTATCCCGGTTTTCCTTGTACCCTGATGTGTGTAAAATGCAACATATAAATTACATCAAATGAGGCATAAAACTAACCCTTTTTAGTACTAATATTGGAAAAAGAGTGTTTTTGTCTTCCTTTTGTATTTTCAGGATTAAATGAGCTCAAAAACGCAAAAGAAGCAAAAAGACAGCTAAATCCAACATAAATACAAGAAAAGGAACATTAGTGGACTGCCCGAACCCTCAACGGCACCTTCCAAAGCAAAATAGAGAAAACAGAAGGCTGAACACGCCCCGTGCTCAGCCAGCACGGGGCCGTGCCCATGAAGCAGCAGAAAAGACAAATCTATAGAAGCTTCTATTGCCCACCACGGGCCGTGCTCAGCGGACACGGGGGCGTGCCGAAAGTACTGCAGGCGCATTAATTGTAATTGCGAATTACAATTAATGAAGAGAGAGAGTGTCAGACGGGCACGGGGCCATGCCCAGCGAACACGGGGCCGTGCCCAGGCTTCTGTTCAGCCTATAAATAGGAGTGCTTGGTTTCATTGCAACTCATCCCTTGGCACACCACCTCTCTCACACTTCATCCACCACCCACCACCATCACAACACCATCATCCACCACAATCATCCATTGTCCATCATAGAGTGTGTGAGTCGTCTCGGGATCCAAGATTGATCGTAAGAGTTCTTGACAATCAAGGCCATGTTTGCCTAAGTCTCTTACATCACTTGGTGAAGACAAAGTGTCTAGTATAATACTTTTTATTTCTAATCTTTTGCACTTTTTATTTGGTTTTGTATTAATGACTTTAATAACTAGTTACTTATGTTGAAGGTGATCTTTCCTTATCGTTTGTCTGTGGTGTCTTGGCATTATTTTACTGTCTATATAAAATAAAGGATTTTCACCATTCATATCTCCACGGTCTATATGGAGGTATGTTGGCTACCTGGTAGGGGGTTAAGGGAACGGTTTGGTAAAGGTCTTGCCATTGTTCAGCGTTTAGAGGTCCTGCAATGGACCTGGGTCAAATTTAGTAGGACCTCCTTCAATACTTCACGGTATTGGATGGCGGGGGTCCAAACTCTTTGATCCCCTCATAAGTTAACTACTATTAATACTATAACCCGGCTACTTAGGACTGTATCCCTGCTGACTCAGACTACTTAGCCGAGGGTAACGTCACCGCCAAAAGCGGGGCCTACCACAATACTGCATTAATAACTTAATTCATTATCTTCCAATAATCCACCCCTTTAGGATTGTATCCCAGCTGACTCAAACTACTGGGGTGAGGGTAACGTCACCTTCAAAAGAGGGGCCTACTACAATAACTAAGATAATCTCTTAATTATGTGCAAAAGTGCGGAAATAATCAAAGGTTATACTAGATACGAGTCGGAACCAAGTGATTCATCTTGTCTATCTGTTTTTATTTAAATTTTTATTTTCAGCATTTAGTTAGTTTTACTTTTCTTAGTTTAAAACATTTTTTCTAAACTTTTGTTTTGGTTAGACGTTGAGGATAAACCGGTATTAAAAGCTCTTGTGTCCTTGGACGACCTCGGTATCTTACCAACGCTATACTACGCTCAACGATGGGTGCACTTGCCCATATGTGTGTTTAGTGTTAGTAAAATATCGTGTTTTATAAATTTAAAACTTGGCTAAAGTAAGTGTTAAAAAGGGCTTAAAATATACACCTAAAATATACGACACTTTCACGCACATCAAGTTTTTGGCGCCGTTGCCGGGGACACAAGGATTTTAAGAAAGTTAGGAATCAACGGCCTAATCATCTTTTATTTTTCTTTTTATTTTTTTTAGGATTTTCTTAGTTTTTCAGCTTCTGCAGCGCTCAGCACGGGTCGTGCCCGGTCAGACACGGGCCGTGCCCAGCAATCATCACTGGCAGTTTTTATTTTCTGAGTTACAGAGAGCTGAACACGGGGCCGTGTCGGTGCAGCACGGGGTCGTGTCCAACTCCCAGTAACAGGGATCCAGAAATCAATTACTGTGTCTCTGAACACGGGCCGTGTTCGTTGAGCACGGGGCCGTGGTGAACATTCTGACCAGCGTTCTTTTCTGTTTTTATTGCAGGACTTGGAACCCAGTCGCCACATTTGAACCTCCTACGTAGTGCATGAGCTCCAGTTCTAGTAGAGACATAAAAGAACCCCTAGAAGAACCCGAGCGCTTTCTCAGAAAAAGACTAAAGGCTAAAAATCAAGAGAAAGCTTCGGGGAGACCACTTCCAATGGCGGACCAACGTACCCTCATGGATTACTTACGGCCTACCGTAGGCAATCTTGGCGCCGCTATCAATGCCCCGAATGTCGAGGCCAACAACTTCGAACTTCGGCCGCATTTGATACAAATGCTCCAAAACTCCGCAACCTTCCACGGGCTTGCGGACGAGGATCCCCATCTACATATTACTAACTTCTTAGAAATATGTGATACCTTTCGGATCAATGGAGCATCAAATGACGCCATCCGCCTTCGAATGTTTCCTTTTTCACTAAAAGACCGAGCTAAGGCTTGGCTTAACACCCTCCCAGCTGGATCGGTAAACACCTGGGATGAACTAGCCCAAAAGTTTTTGTATAAGTATTTCCCTCCTGCTAAAACGGCTAAATTAATGACTGAAATTAATACATACTCACAAGAGGACGGGGAATCCTTATATGAAACTTGGGAAAGGTTCAAGGAGCTTCTAAGAAAGTGTCCTCACCATGGTCTAGCGGTATGGCAACAAGTATCCACTTTCTACAATGGATTGTTGCCACACACCAGACAAACACTTGATTCAAGCTCCGGGGGACTCTTAGGTAATCGTCGCCCAAATGAAATATATAACCAAATTGAGGAAATGGCTCAAACCAATTTTCAATGGCACACTCCCCGAGGTAATAAATCTATTGCCCCGGGCGCCCATAAGGTTGATGAAAGCACCGCTTTACAAGCCCAAATTGAGGCCCTCTCTTCAAAAATCAAAAGGCTAGAAATGGCAAAAACGGCCTCGGTTATGGCTTGTGAAGGGTGTGGTGGGTCACATGAAAATTGGAGTTGTATGAAAGAATTAGATGAACAAACTGAAACGGTAAACTACATGGATAATAGACCTAGGCCGTCGGGTCCTCCAACGGGTACCTACAACCAAGGATGGCGTAACCACCCAAACCTTGGTTGGAGAGATCCCGGCAATAGTAGTAACCAACAAAACCAAAGAACTAATTTTCAACAACCGCAAAATTTTTCTCAACAACAAGGTGGAAGAGAAAGGCTTGAAGATACGGTATCTCGCCTCATCTCTGACACTGAAAAGAAAAACTCGGATCGATTCCAACAATTGGAATCAAATTTTAGAAATCAACAAGCTAGCATTCAAAACGTTGAAAAACAATTAAACCAACTAGCTCAAAATTTCTCCGAGAGACCACAAGGCGCGTTACCTAGTAATACCGAAACGAACCCAAAGGCACAAGTACATCTCATCACCTTAAGAAATCGAACCGTGGGTCCCGAGGATGCTCCATTGCCACCAAATGAAAGAAGCCATTCTAGCCAGCCTATAACTCCTCCTGTGCCAGAAAAGGCTTCTATACCAAATCAAGAGCCCGCCAAGAGTCCTCCAATTCCGTACCCCGGTAGGTTAAATCGTCAAAAGACCGATGAGCAATTCGCAAAGTTCGAAAGTTTACTAAAACAATTGCATGTTAATATTCCTTTTATGGAGGTCCTTACCCAAATGCCTAAATATGCAAAATTCATGAGGGATTTCCTCACTCACAAAAGGAAAATTGAATCATTGCAATTAGTTAACTTAGGCGAAGAATGCTCAGCTCTAGTACTCAACAAACTTCCACAAAAGAAAATCGACCCTGGGAGCTTCACAATCCCTTGCTCGATTGGGGAGTCCCCCGTCCGAAATGCTTTAGCTGATCTTGGGGCTAGCATCAACCCCATGCCCACCTCAATGTTCAAGCGACTCGGCCTAGGAACAACAAGCCCTACAAAGATGAGCATACAACTCGCCGACAGATCCGTCAAATTCCCACATGGTGTCGCCGAAAATTTGTTAGTCAAGGTCGACAAATTCGTCTTTCCAACCGACTTTGTCATCCTAGACATGGAAGAAGACACCGAGGTCCCTCTCATCCTCGGGAGGCCATTTCTAGCCACCGCTCAAGCAGTGGTGGATATGAATGACGGAACTTTAACATTGAAGTTTGGGGATAAGGAAGTGAAATTTGAATGTGGAAAGCGAGTAGAGGAAGAAGATCCGGTCAACTACATGAAGGTCATAGACTCAAGTTTGGATGATGCTCTCCGACGGTGTAACATGGGATGCGACACATCCCACTTGGGTAACATATGACCAGGCTTTGGGTCTAGCCAAGGACCCTTATAAACGTGGCGCACCATGGAGGCATTCCACGGAACTATCCTTAGTTTAATTTAGATTAGTTTTTATGTTTTCTAGTTAGTTTAATTTTCAGGAATAAAACACACTCATGGTGGTAAAGGATGAAAAGGGGAACGAGAAAAATGATCCCATGCACAAGAACGAGGCAACCCGACAATTTTCTCCAATTCAGTAGGTTCAACACGGGCCGTGCCCAACCAACACGGCCCCGTGTCGAACCACCTGCAGAAAACGCCCAGTACAGGTAACTGGACACGGGCCGTGTTCACCCAACACGCCCCCGTGTCCAGACTTCTGTTTCTCTTATTTCAATTTTGTTACTGGCACTTGAACACGGGGCCGTGCCCGGATAACACGGGGCCGTGTTCAGTGCCCAGTAACACAAATTTTTGTTTTTTTAAACACTATTTTACACATCTAATCAACCTAAAAATTTATTTTTGGGACACATTGAGGACAATGTGTAATTTAAGTGTGGGGGGGATGCTAAAGCCTTGAATTTTGCAAGTCCTAAATACAAGTCTTACACAAAACTCTATTGGAACCGCTAATCACCCCAAATTTTTTCAAAAATTTCATTTTTTTTACTTGTCTAGGTTTAACTCGGGAAATTCAAGTTCTCAAAAAGGTTATATTTTTACAAATTTACAACTGATAGCGTAGTGATAAAAAGAACCAACATAAGAAAATTATGAAAAGGCATGACAAACTTATTTAAAATTTGATTATATATACTTGATCACATAAAAACCCATTCCCACAAAAGTGAGTTTTGAGCCTTTATTGAGCACAGAATTCCATATCATTTGACTAAATGCTCATTTTTCGTTTCTTGTGTGAATAGCCGCTTGGTTCTTACGACTCTAGAACTTGCCATGACAATACATTCCCGGTCCTTATCAACTTAAACCCGAGTAAGTAAATGATGGAGGCATTAGGACTAACATTTTTCATTTCTACACCATTATTTTTTCTTTTTCTTTTACCACCTACCCAAAAATCCCCCTAGTTAGCCCCTTTGAGCCTAAACCTTTTCGTTTCATCACCCAAAACAAAAACCCTTTCACCCACCAAAACCTTTTTCATTTTTAACCCTTTATTTTAGTAACAAGTTCGGTTTTTCCTTAAAAAAAATAATAAAAATTCGATGATGATGAAGCAAAAAGAAAATAAACAAACAAAGTAATCAAAAATAACTTTGTTTGAATAAAAGCTTCATCAAAAATAAAAAAAAGTTGTAAAAATGCGAAAACCGACACTTGTTACGCTTTTAGCCCTTTTTCTACTAACCACTAACCCAACCACCTACCTTTAACCCTAGCCAACCCTTAACCCACAAAGTCCTCTTGATATCTACAAAGGTATAAAAGTTAAAAAGGAGGAGGATTGATTTCTTGGCAAGCCTATGGTAGGAATAAGTTCCATGACCGCTCTCGAGTGATTCACTAAAAATACACTTTCGGCCGAGTGTGAGTGATTTCCCCGCGAGGTATGTGAACTTGTATATAAATAGAATTTTAAAAAGGCATGTTATGCCCAAATAAGTAATTTCTTTTATGAAAAGTTCTAAATAAATCATTACGAATAGGAGTGTAAATAAATAAAAATAAAACCCAAAAAGATCTTGGAGATCCCGACACTCTAAGACAAGCCCAAAACCTTCTCTTCTACCTATTCCATTTGGGAGTGTAAGCCACATATTAAAGAGTTTTGCTTGAGGACAAGCAAAAGTTCAAGTGTGGTGGTATTTGATGTGTGTAAAATGCAACATATAAATTACATCAAATGAGGCATAAAACTAACCCTTTTTTAGTACTAATATTGGAAAAAGAGTGTTTTTGTCTTCCTTTTGTATTTTCAGGATTAAATGAGCTCAAAAACGCAAAAGAAGCAAAAAGACAGCTAAATCCAACATAAATACAAGAAAAGGAACATTAGTGGACTGCCCGAACCCTCAACGGCACCTTCCAAAGCAAAATAGAGAAAACAGAAGGCTGAACACGCCCCGTGCTCAGCCAGCACGGGGCCGTGCCCATGAAGCAGCAGAAAAGACAAATCTATAGAAGCTTCTATTGCCCACCACGGGCCGTGCTCAGCGGACACGGGGGCGTGCCGAAAGTACTGCAGGCGCATTAATTGTAATTGCGAATTACAATTAATGAAGAGAGAGAGTGTCAGACGGGCACGGGGCCGTGCCCAGCGAACACGGGGCCGTGCCCAGGCTTCTGTTCAGCTTATAAATAGGAGTGCTTGGTTTCATTGCAACTCATCCCTTGGCACACCACCTCTCTCACACTTCATCCACCACCCACCACCATCACAACACCATCATCCACCACCATCATCCATTGTCCATCATAGAGTGTGTGAGTCGTCTCGGGATCCAAGATTGATCGTAAGAGTTCTTGACAATCAAGGCCTTGTTTGCCTAAGTCTCTTACATCACTTGGTGAAGACAAAGTGTCTAGTATAATACTTTTTATTTCTAATCTTTTGCACTTTTTATTTGGTTTTGTATTAATGACTTTAATAACTAGTTACTTATGTTGAAGGTGATCTTTCCTTATCGTTTGTCCGTGGTGTCTTGGCATTATTTTACTGTCTATATAAAATAAATGATTTTCACCATTCATATCTCCACGGTCTATATGGAGGTATGTTGGCTACCTGGTAGGGGGTTAAGGGAACGGTTTGGTAAAGGTCTTGCCATTGTTCAGCGTTTAGAGGTCCTGCAATGGACCTGGGTCAAATTTAGTAGGACCTCCTTCAATACTTCACGGTATTGGATGGCGGGGGTCCAAACTCTTTGATCCCCTCATAAGTTAACTACTATTAATACTATAACCCGGCTACTTAGGACTGTATCCCTGCTGACTCAGACTACTTAGCCGAGGGTAACGTCACCGCCAAAAGCGGGGCCTACCACAATACTGCATTAATAACTTAATTCATTATCTTCCAATAATCCACCCCTTTAGGATTGTATCCCTGCTGACTCAAACTACTGGGGTGAGGGTAACGTCACCTTCAAAAGAGGGGCATACTACAATAACTAAGATAATCTCTTAATTATGTGCAAAAGTGCGGAAATAATCAAAGGTTATACTAGATACGAGTCGGAACCAAGTGATTCATCTTGTCTATCTGTTTTTATTTAAATTTTTATTTTCAGCATTTAGTTAGTTTTACTTTTCTTAGTTTAAAACATTTTTTCTAAACTTTTGTTTTGGTTAGACGTTGAGGATAAACCGGTATTAAAAGCTCTTGTGTCCTTGGACGACCTCGGTATCTTACCAACGCTATACTACGCTCAACGATGGGTGCACTTGCCCATATGTGTGTTTAATGTTAGTAAAATATCGTGTTTTATAAATTTAAAACTTGGCTAAAGTAAGTGTTAAAAAGGGCTTAAAATATACACCTAAAATATACGACACTTTCACGCACATCATACCCGTTTTACTTAAAACCGTTTTTGTTTGTTCGTCACTACATGACTAATTTACCATTTTACCCCTTGTCCATAACTTATGATTTCTTACCATTTTCCTTCGTTCCGACTCTCATTGATTCGTGTCGGAACATCCTATGCCAACCACTTAGTAGCATTCATATACTATACTTGCAATCATGTCATTTGTAAATAATAAAAAGGGGCGTAAGCTTTACTTACCTTGCATCCGAACTACGCTTTTCCTTTCCTTCTTGATTCGTTTGACCCGCTCCTTCATCAAGCTTCCACCTAGCTTGTTACGCGTCAAACTATCATCATCGTTTTCAAGGTGGTTAGTTTAATCATAATTTAATACGATTATTCCACCTTACGCATTTCATATCAAAAATTACCATTTATCGTATTATAGGTCAGTTTGACTTTTTAAAAGTCAAATGCCCATTAGTATACTAATTGCATATTCGAGTTCATCAACTAGTTTTAGCATTCTTTAATTACCCGGTAGGCGTTATCTTTAGGCCACCGTTTTAACCAAGTTTTAACCACGTTTATCACATTTAGAACTCTTTTTAATCACATTTTGCATAATAGCCAAAACATCACCATTAGATGTTTTAACTACAAAAATTCTAATTTCGAGCCTTCTTTGAGGCATTTCAACAAACACTTTATGGGCAGAAATTTACATGTTTATTTATCAAGTTTCTAGCTTATCTCTTAGCCCTAATTTCACATAAATCAACCTTCTTACAAAGTTGTTAGCTTCTATAATTCTGAAGTCACTTCACAATTGTCAAATTACACTAGAATGTCACCCAATTTCCTAGTGTTTACTAAAATCTACATAACCTTCTAATCACCGGCAATGGTGATCATGGATTTTACTAAAATTTCGCATGATTTCAACTCGTATTTATCTAGGGTTTGTCCCTAGACACTATAGTTGTTCCTTAATCATCATAAGACACACATGCAACCATAGTTTCAGATTATTCCAATTTCATGAGAATTTCAAGTTGAGAGTTTTCATGAAATTTTGCATACCTTGTAATCCTCTCGTGACGAGGATCAATAATCTGTGCTTGGATTTCGATTTGGGCTTGATTTCCCCTTTCAATTTGGTGAATTCTTGAAGTTTAATTAGGGTTTGAGCATAGAACTCCCTGGCTCTCCTGCGATTTACGACCAGAACACACACTTAAAGTGTGTGTTTTGGTGTTAAATGTTTTATTTAATACAAACTTGTTTCAAGTTTGTCACCTTTGGTCCCTACACTTTACCAAGTTGCATATAGTGTGTGTTTAACAAATTGTCTTATTACCATAAGACTTATGACTAACTAGGTCATTTATTCCCAGTTACTTTATCTTGTTCATAATCCGTTTTATTTTTTTTAAGTCCCGTCAACTCGGGCCCTTTTATATACTTTTGCTTTCTCAAAGCATTTCTCATCCTTTTAATATATATTAGATTTATTTATTTAAATCCCCTAATTTACCGGGTAAGTTTTACCACTTACTGTATTTTACCCGTTCTGTAGCGTTAACGTGGTTTGATTACCAAACCCGTTTTCGGGGTGTTACATGCATCCACCCCACACGGAGCCTTAGTATTTTAGACATCAAAGGGATTGGCTTGGGTAAAACCTGCATACGAAGTGATTTCTTCCGTGTCTGAAGGGGAAGCATCCGAGAAGCTCCGAAAAGAAGGGGTCGAAGAGTGGGTCCTTTGTGACAGGTTCCCGAAGCAGACGGTCAAAGTGGGAAGTCACCTAAGTGACAAGTAAAAGAGTGTCCTCAAGGAACTGCTCCTCCTCAACATAGACGTATTTACATTCCAACATGGGGATATGACAGGAATCCCGAGAAGCTTGACTGAGCACCGACTCAATACGTATACATGGGCAAAACCGGTGAAACAGAAAAAACGAAGCATGGGCCCCAGCAAAGGGAGGGCCGCCTGTGAAGAAACCAGGAAACTGCTCAAAGCGGGAATAGTCAGGGAGGTGAAGTACCCATCCTAAGTTGCTAACCCGTTTATGGTCCAGAAGAAAGACGGGGGATGGAGGATATGCATCGACTCCCAAGATCTGAACAAAGCATGTTCTAAGGACTGTTATCCCCTAGCAGAAATAGATGTCCAAGTGGACTCCTCAGCCCAATACCCCCTGAAATGCTTTTTGTATGCCTACAAAGGATACCATCAAATACAGATGTCAATGGAAGATGAGGAAAAAACCGCCTTCATCACAGACGAGGGGACATTTTGTTATAACAAAACGCCCTTCGGTCTTAAAAATGCTGGGGCCACATATCAAAGATTTATGAACTCCCTCTTCAGGGAACAACGGGGAAGAAACTTGGAGGTATACATCGATGACATCGTTATCAAAAGCCTAACCTAAATGGCCATGATAGACGATATAACTGAAACCCTCAACACCATGCAAGATGTGAATATGAAACTAAACCCCGGGAAGTGTTGTTTTGGGGTAGAAGAAGGAAAACTCTTGGGGGTAGTAGTCACAAAGGGCGGAATCAAAGCTAACCCGGAGAAGACTCAAGCTGTGACCGAAATGCGATCTCCCATGTCTTTGAAAGACATCCAGCAGCTAAACGGGAGGCTAATCGCTTTAAACCGTTTTTTGTCAAAAGTAGCTGACAGAATCCTTCCCTTCATGAAGGTGCTGAAGGACTGCCTTCAAACGGACAAGTTTAATTAGACCTCTGAGGCGGAAGCCGCTTTCCAAGAAATGAAGGCCTATATTTGTAAACTCCCAACACTGGCCACCCCAGTACCCCGGGAACATCTGACCTTGTACATGTCCGCCTAAAAAGCAACTATAAGTGCGGCCATGATGGTGGAACGGGAGGGAAAACAGATACCAATGTATTTCATTAGTAGAACACTTAAAGGCCCTAAAGAACGTTACATTCCCCTGGAGAAGTTAGCATTGGCCCTTGTTTTTGCATCCAGGAGACTCAGGAAGTATTCCCAAGGGTACAAGGTCACCCTGATGACAGATCAGCCCCTCCAAAAGGTGCTCAAAAGGCCGGAGCTGTCAGGACGATTGGCTAAATGGGCCGTGGAACTGGGAGAACACTCCTCGGAGTTCAAACCCAGGACAGCCGTGAAAGGGCAAATACTGGCAGATTTCCTGGCAGAAGCCCCTGAGGATGAAGAAAAAAGAACTCCTAAAATGGGAAGCCTTGGAAAGAAAAGAGAAAGAGAGGGAAGACAAGGCTGCGTGGAAACTCTTCACAGATGGAGCCTCCAGTGAAGAAGGGAGCGGAGCAGGCATTACTTTGATAAGCCCCGAGGGAATAGAGCTAACCTATGCCATAAGACTGGATTTCGAAAACACCAACAACACTGTAGAATATAAAGCCCTTTTAGCAGGGATGAGGCTGACAGAAAAGATGAAAGCAAAACATGTGGAAGCTAGCACTGATTCATAGTTAGTAGTCAAACAATACCAAGGAGAGTATGAGGCCAAAGACAACACCATGGCTCAGTACGTGGCAAAGGTAAAAGAGATGGCCAAGGTATTCAAAACTTTTAAGATGGAATACATTCCCCGAGGGAGAAACAGAAAGTCTGATGCCCTCAGTAAGCTAGCCTCAGTAGCATTCGATCACTTAGCAAGAGAAGTCAAAGTGGAAGTCCTAACCTCCCCCTCCATCAGTACAGAGGATGTAGCTGCAGTTGAAAACACACAAGAAACATAGATGACACCAACTGTAAAGTTCCTCAGGGACGGGACCCTTATCTGCCAGAACAAAACGATATTCTCTCCTAAAGGCTAAAGCATTCTGGAAGTCCCTTCCATCAACAAGAAAATCCCTTCTCTTGTGGATAAGGTACCTCAGCAGTCGCTCACAAGAACAGGAACGTATACTTTCCATGGAATTAAGTCCAGGAAAAGTTCCTTCTGAGATTATGAAGAGTATCCCATTCCCTGGGATCAAGTGTTTTAGAAGTCCCTTTCATAAACAGGAACATACCCCTTCCTCGGGGCTAAGTCTTGAAGAAGCTCCTTCCTAGAATAGGAAGGAACATATCCCTCACTCGGGATTCAGTCTTGAAGAAACCCCTTCCAAGAATATGAAATGATGAAGTACAAGGGCCGTTCGGTCATTAATCAAAAGTTGAATTGAATGAAAATACAAGAGGAATATGAAGTAAATAAGTTTGGGGTCCAATGTGTCATTATTTGAAACTTAAATGTTTAAATGTGGGAGGTAACTAAAGTGGGAGTTTCACGATGAGGATTAGTATCTCTGGAGATTAAGTCTTGGAGGAGCCGCCTCTGAAAAAATAAAGATGTCCCACCCTATGTGATTAGGGATCTCGTAAGTCTTTTCAACAAACAGTAACAAGTTTCTCCCAAGAAAAGGAGGATGTCCCCTCCCGTGGGATTAAGTATTGCAGAAGCCTATTCAAAGAACAGAAGTGCACCCAGCTACGGGATCAAGTATTAGTGAAGTTCCCTCTAAGGACGGGAAAGTACTCCCATCCCTGGGATTTAATATCTGAGAAAAATCCTTCTTGAGATTTCGCACCTGAACAACTTATTCAAAAAAAAAAAGTAGGGGGGAGCCCCCTTGACAAAGGACTTCGAATCTGAAGAATCCCTTCCTTGAAAAGAAAAAATTCGCCACAGGTCTGTGTTTTAGAAAGTATCTTTCCAAAGAAGAGGAACCCCATCTCGGGGTCGCATACGTTTGAAGAAGTCTCTCCAAGAGGAGAGGGTTGCACGTTCCATGGGCACCCATTTTTAGAGGATTACAACAACTCTCCAGGGCAAGGAGGTCCCCAGGACATGGAACCTCACACAACTTAGGAAGTATTACATATGAGGGGTTTATCCCCAGGAAAAACGGCCAAGAGCCACTTTCGTAATATTCAAACTATTAATCTGGGGCTCCCCCAAGAACAGATCTTTTGTAACAACTTATGCTGGGAAGTTTAACTCCCAAGAAGTAAATGACAAATGGACAACTAATCTGTCCTCTTTTGGCAAAATAACAGGTATTATAACCTGGCAGACGTGCCCAGGAACGCTATAAACCTAGCCAACAAATAAACACACGTGTATAGGGTATATCAAACATACCAAAAGCCCGGCTGTGGGGCAAAACAGGGTCTAGCTAACCCAAAGAAAGCGGACAAAACAAGTCAAAAACATAATATCACATTATCAACTTGTCCAGCGATTGGCCTCGAACAGACAATCGCGCTTTAACAACCCAAGCAGGTTACGAAGCAAACTTGTACAAAGCTTGAACAACTCAAGCAAGTTACAAAGCAAACTTATATAAGGCTTGAACAACTCAAGCAAGTTACGAAGCAAACTTATATAAAGCTTTAACAACTTAAATAAGTGACAAAGCAAACTACAGAAAGCTTCAACAACCCAAGCAGGCTACGAAGCAAACTTGTACAAAGCTTTAACTACTTAAACCAGTTACAAAGCAGACTTATATAAAGCTTTAACAACTTAAAAAGTTACAAAGCGACCCATAGAAAGTCTTAATGGCTTAAACATGGTACAAAGAAAATTCATGAGAAAGTCTTAACGGCTTAAACATGGTACAAAGAAAATTCATGAGAAAGTTTTAACAGTTCAAGCAATACAAAAACCCTCATTAGAGGAACACAATACAAAGAGTACAACACGGTAAATAAGGCATCCCGGCCGATGCCCTTTGAGAAATTACTCTCGAACGAGTACTTTGATTGAAATGCATCTAAGAAGTACATGCAAAGACGGTCTAAATAGCGTAAACGCTATAAAAAAACACCATCGAACAAGTGCATTGGAAAAAAGCCGTCAAGGAGGCATAGATTGAAGTAAGGTATTGTGCTACCCAACTTAAGGGGTCACCTGGCTATTTTAAGTACTAAATGCAAGGTCACCCCAAGGACAACAAAGTAGATTGGTTTGGCATGACGTGCCTTAGGCTATGCTTACCCGATGGATAAGGAGAACGGTTGAAGGGCGGATAACGACCCGCCTAGATTATCAGGGACTGGAACAAGTCCTGCGCCCATTCATGAGCGAATAGACTGGGACTAAGGATGACTTGACGACGAGGATCCCCGCTTGGGCTCCTCGTCCGGGCACATCGCCCTAGATTAGTGGCCGGGCTCGAGCCCACTTGTGTCTTTCTCGGTATGTTTAGTTGGTTTGAGTGGGCCATGTCCTGATAAGCCCACTCTTGGATCGGCCCATTAGGGCTATGGCCCAAATGCCTCACTATATAAGGAAAGCTCCATTCTCCAAGAAAGAGAGACAATATTTTTCCCACCATTTAGAGGTTACTACTTCATCCTTTTCTCTCATATTACTCCTGTCCCTCTACTCTCTCTCAAAATTATATTTGCACTTATAACATCTTTACTACACAAGATACTGACTTGAGCGTCGGAGTGCCCACGGGGTGAACCCCCTCGGGCCCTCTAACTAGAGTTTCATGTGGATGCAGCCTGAGACCCGACACTCCGCAAGAGGAACTGCCACCGCGACAGCGAGATGACAAGCCTGAACCGGAGCTCACCGAATCTAAGGTTAGTAACGCCAAACCTTTCGAACGACTTCAGGGATTTGGGGATTCGACACCTTCGAACGACCAGATTCCTGATTCATCAGGTTTCAACTTTCGTGATTTATTTTGTGTCATTTTGATCAATTCCACAAAAAATCAACTTCTAGAAGTTTTATTTCTCAATATTCAATTCCACTAAAAAACAAAACAAAAAAACAAAGTTTTAGCCCTTTCTGTACGTAAAGCCTAAAGGCCCCTGAACAAGTCTATCATCCAACGCGTTTTTTTTAATTTTTAACACTAAAATATCTACGTTTCATCCACAAGCCAACCACGGTTAATCAGTCAACCTTTCAACAGTCTACACCACTTCATACTCCACCACACGAGTGACATATAAATAATACTCCTCACTATGTGAAAATCAATCAAACAATTTCTTCAGAGTAAACACACTAAAACCAAACTCTAAACAAATGGGAAACTTCACTTCATGTTTCAAACCAAACATCCATTCAGCGAAACTAATCGACTGTGACGGGAACCTACGACACATTAAGGTTCCAATAACGGCCGCCGAGATCATGCTTCTGGAACAACCAGGATACCTCGTATGTCCGGTGGTTGATGATCTCGGATCGGTGTTTAGGTTGTCGGCATTGCGTGCAGATCAAGTGTTGAGTAATGGGAAGTTGTATTTTTTGATTCCTGTTAGTAGGTTGAATACTTATGCTACGGAAGCGGAGTTGGTGATGTTGCGGTCGGGTTGTGGAAAGGTGAAGCGGGTGAAACGACGTCGAATGTCTAAGGTTTTGCCCGAGGAGAAGACGGGTGGTGATGGTGAGAGTTCCGGTGAAGTTTTGGATATTTCAGAAGACGGTTTTAGTACAGGCCATCGTGTGTGTGGGTCGCCCTTGTGGAAACCGGTTTTAGAACCGATATATGAATAGTCGAATATGTTACTATTAGGGCTGATTGTGTAAATTTGATGGGAGCCGGATCTCACTAAAAGAAATCACTCTATTCCTAGGGGGTAGAGGTAAGGTTGTATACCTCTTACCCAGACCCTACCTTAGCTAGTTAGCTTTGCTATTGGTGATATTTACTTAGTATGATGATGTGTAAATTTGATAAGCGCTCTTTTTTTTTTTTATTCTTAGACTTCGACAAAGTTGAAGTTAATTATTTTCTTTACTTTTTAAGTTAGATAAGCTTGGTGCAACCGGTACTGGTATCAAAATTACAAGTACAGTCCGATTCGTTATCGGTACATAAAGTTGTATTTTTCACCTTTAAACAATTTGTAAGTAGTTTAACACAAAGAAACAAAGTAGTTGCTAAACTACAGTTTATACCTCACGTATAAACATCTATAAGTGTTTTCATCTTTAAACAATCATACAAATGATGATTCTGATCAAAACTACTGAATATGTAATCAATTTAAAAACAACACATTACAACTTAAATAAGTTATACATAATAGTTAAAAAATATATAAAAGCTGAAAAAAGCTAAAAATCTATTGTAGCATAGACAAGCGAAAACCCAAAAAAGTTAGAATCGTACCTTTGAGTTGAACAAATCGGAGTGAAAACCCTAAAATAAAAAGGCCTGAAGTTTGACCAAAAAATAAACCCTAAAATCAAATACATATTGTAGTAGAAATCGACAAAAACATAACACACGGAGCAAAGGATCAAAGAAAACCCTAAATCAAAACACTTAGTATTGAAATAAATATTAACAAACTCAGTGATAAATATTACTTAAGAGCTAGAACCGTATCTCTAAGTTCATGAACAAATCAGAGAGGAAGATTCGGCAATGGAGGAAAAGATGAGGATCGTATCCGTTGTTGGTAAGTTGAAGTAACCGGAAAGAAAAAATCAAGAATGATGCTTACTAACATATTAGGATTAGAGGTGGCAAAATGGATGGGTTGGATTGGATTAGTTGTTGGGTCAGGATGGGTTTGGGTTAGAATGAGTTTGGGTTAAGATGGGTAAAAGAAAAAAGAAGGTTATAATGGGTTTGGGTCAGGATGAGTTCGGGTCAGGATGGGTTTGGGTCAGGTTGGGTTTGGGTCAGGATGGATTGAGAATAAATCAATAATAATAAAAACTGAAAAAATTAAAAAAATTAAAAAAAATTTAAAAAACGAAAAAAAAACTAAAAAAATTAAAAAAAAAATCTGGGAATGTACAAGATTTATTAAATCTGCGGATGAATCATATCAGCGACTGAACTTTATTTCAGCGAAAAGACAAAATCTGCAAATAAACCAGAATTCAGCGGATGTACTTCTGTATTTCTACGGATCTGCTGTTAATCTACAGCGAATGGACTGAATTTAACGGAAGTAGACTGATTCTAAGTTCTGCAGACAGATAACTCTACAGCGGATAATTCAGACATAAGTGCGACTCCAACTGTGCGAATGTAATTAATTCTGCGGCTGATAACTCTACAGCGGATAATTCTGCAATGGACTATTCTGTTTTAACTCGAATTAGTTTCTAATGTAAATTCACAGCAATCCTTTATCCATTAAACAATCCTAACTCAATCTGTATGTATGCAATTATATCAACACTAACTCTCCTGATGGCACCCAATTATATCATTATTCACTTTAGGATCATTTTAGTATGAACAAATGAGTATGCACAGATTCTGTGCAGGGACAAAACAACATCACTCATTAGTGATAAATTGGACACAAAGCCCACGAAAGATAGTTACTTGACAATGACATGGGTATTACTAGGGGTGCAAACGAGCCGAGCTACTCGCAAGCTACTCGAGCTCGGCTAAAAAAAAAGCTCAAACGAGCCGAGCTTAAACGAGCTCGAGCCCGAGCCTAAAACCAAGCTCGTTTAGTAAACGAGCCCGAGCCCGAGCTTCGCTTATCGAGCTCGAGCCGGCTCGCGAGCCTAATCGAGCTTTCTGTTTTTTTATTAATATATTAAACATATATTTATATAATTATAATTACCATTTATATAAATATAAAAAAATAACTAAATTATATGTATAAAAATAATTATAATTAATATAAATTAATTAATAAATACTAAACGAGTCGAGCCCGAGCTTGAAAAATTACCTTCGAGCCGAGCTCGAGCTTCAGAAATAAAGCTCGAATCGAGCCGAGCTCGAGCTCGAGCTTTCATGTGTTAAACGAGCTCGAGCCTGGTCGAGCTCGGGCTCGGCTCAACTCATTTGCACCCCTACGGTATTACGATAAAACAACAATTACAAAAAGCAGAACAAATATATTGAAATAAAAATGGCATAATCAATGAACCATTTTCATTGGGGCAATAGGTCGAACAGGTCGAACATTTGGTGGGCATCAAGCAAAACACTCAATAATAATAAATTAAACACATGGGCCTTCAATTTGTCAGATTAAAGGTCCTAATTCACTATCAGGATGTCAAACAACATCAGGATCCATTTAAGGAAGACTAAATTACTAAAATGATGTCGAATTTGACATCAAAACTTAACAAAAGCGATTCTTGATAGAGAAAACCTGCTGAAACAATGGAACTACGGTAGTCACAGGTTCGCGTTCAAAGAACTCGCCGCGTGGAAGAGGAGGAGGATGATGAGAGATTGAGAGAGACCGGTCTTGTAGTTGCTCTTTCTGAGAAACCCTAACTGTGCGTGTTCTTACCCATCTTGACCTGCTAGGTGATAATGTCTTACCCATCCTGACCCATCGGGTGATTATGTTTAATATACTTTGGCCCATCTTGACCTACTAACAATTTACTTATGGTCCAACATAACCCAAGCTGTTATTTTAAATGTCCATCTTGACCCAAAATTTAGTTAATGGGTTTATTTTGCCAGCCCTAATTAGGATTCATAGTTCGCTTACAAATTTAGAGATTTGGAATCTTACCTGGAAGATTTGGGAAGAAAGTAGATTGCTGTGAGTTGGAAGCGTGTGGACAAAGATGAAACCCTAATGAGATAAAAAAAGTGAAGTTGTTTACAGGTTATAACAAATATAAAGTCACCAGCGTTTCTGTCCATTTTCATTATATGGGTCCACATAACCCGACGTGAAAAGGGAATGGGTTTTGAGTGGAAAAACACTATAATTGACGGCCTAGATAACTGACATGTGTCCCTAAGATATGTACCATATTAGGTAGTATAGATATAGATACATGTATACTCATTATTTAATCTATGAGGTAAATTACACTTTTCGTCCTTTATGTTTGTATAGCGGGTTGCAATGGATGACCTTTAACTTTAATACTTACAGTTACAGCCTTTTATTTGTAAAACTCATTACACCTTACGTCCTTTGACCCTAACCTGGTCAATTTTAAACATTAAGTCATATCATGTGCACCTCATGTGAGGGCATTTATGTCTTTTTACACTCTCATTCTTCCCCCCACCCTTAAAAAACACTCATTCACCCTCTGTAACAAATAAAAACCACAACCATGGCCATTACCACCACTGCAACATTTATAACCATCAAATCCAAAAAAGATGGTGGTGGTTTGCTGTTGCGGTTTTTTGTTGTCTGAAACACTAGCAGGTCCACAACTTAACTCACTGGCGATTCTCCGCTAACCACCACATCACATGTCTCCACCACCACCACCGTCGCTGTCGTCACTCACCAAACCCCATCCTACCTCCCTTTCTGTGACAACCCTCATAATTACATGTATCCGTACAATTAATTAATATTAAATTATGCTTAATGATTGTGCATAAAATTGACTAAATGGTCCTGAATGTTTTCCTAAGTGTTGAGAATTAAAAGTGTTACAAAAAGTTACATAAAAGACACTATACGGAAAAACTTAGCACTTTAACGAACCGGTATCTAACCGAACAACCGGACATTACCCGGGACACCAAAATTTTATCAGAAACATTGTTTTATTATTTCTTAACTAGTTATGGTCCCCGAATACCCCAACACATTGTTTAATGCACCATACACTAGACATAACACTTAACTTTCACTAGTTGGCTACTTACCATTACAATTTACACTTGGACCCCCTCCCCCCTTATATTTTCAGTCACATGGTGTCGCCCCACTTGTGATCTCCAAAATCCTACAAAATATTTTATTTGATTTCATTAGATCTTATAAGATCTATGGAAGATTATAAGCATGGCCAAGATATCACAAATCATTCCATTTCATTTCCACACTCCACCACACATCTCCCGTCATAACTTGAAATCTGTGTAGAATTAGGTCACGAAATTTCTACTGTAGATGGACACTGATGTCGTAATTCTCCCACTGGAATTTCGTCAATCGGACTTACGATGAATTTTAAATGAATTTTTCCGTGGACTGCAGTCAGAAAGTGGCGAATCTGATTGCAGTCCGGTAAATGATTTTTTATAAAATATTGGTAATGAATTGGATCCCGATATTTTTACACAATAGTATTTGGATCGTTTAAAACATTCTGTAAAATTTGGGAATTTTTGGAGTAAGTTAACTATTTTATTCAAATGCCCGAAAACAGCCCAGTTTCGGATGTTAAAGCTGAAACGACATAAGTAGTAATTTACGTGTCTAAATGTTGGGTATGTTATCTAAGAAGGATCTAACATGTTAAATGTCAATAAAGTGTTATGTGCAATATAGTATGCTTGCTTTTGAATGGTAATAGATGGGAAGTTTATATGGGCGTGAACTGTTAAAGTGAGTGCATGTTATGTGGTAGATGCGTGTAGGAACTTCGTGCTTATTTGAAGTCACAAATAAACTAAGTCGTAATCATACTAGGACGTGATTGACCAACACCGATTGCTAGCTATTTTATAGAGTTCAACCGAGCAACCCAAGGTGAGTTCACACTCTTTCTAAGGCATGGGATTCCCGGTGGTTGGGAATGGGTTAAAGAATTAAAACGGAACCTGCATATCCTCCTTGGGTAGGATATGTACCGCCATCCTCCATGGGTAGGATGCCAATATTAATCCTGCGTATTCTCCTTGGGTAGAATACGTACGTTCGTCCTCCTTGGGTAGGACAACAACCTTAAACTTACTAGACAAAACTCTATCATTAAGTCCCTCATTTTATATCGACTTAATTGCCGAGGCCGATGGCGAGCGGGTCATTAGTTAATAGCGCTATTAGGTTTGACAAACCTCACACCGTGCCGGTAGGACGGGCGTGTACTAATGGATCATGGCAAACAGTCAATGATGATAGACATTGACTTAGGGCACAACTTACTTTCGTCAGTAGTCGATATGGTAACGGTCTAGTGGTTCACATGGGGAAGCCCCCGCTGATTATGGATATGGTTTGGGGAAAAATAAAGATACTGGTTAACTCGTGGTTTTCGAAACAAACTTTTAAAACTAAACAACCAACTGTGAACTTGCTCAACTTTGTTGTTGACTCTTGTTACATGCCTTGCAGGTCGTTAGGTATCTATGGAGCTTGCACGAGGAGGCGTGGTCGTTGTGGGACATGGATAGTCGTGTGCCATGCTAAACATTTAAACTTTATAAACTTATTGAACTTATGTTTTGGTTTTACGTTTATGCTTCCGCTGTTTAATTTTGAACTTGGTTTCGCGACACTTTTCTCACTTACGTTGCTTCATTGTGAAGATCATGAGTGGACGTTTGAACTTGACTCAAGCCCAGCTGACGGCTCTAATCAACGAACGAGTGGCCGAGGGACTCGCAGCTGTCCCTGCAGGAGGTATAACCTGCCATATCAACCCATCTTAGGACGTTTAGATCCTACCCTCGCGAACCAACTCTTGTGCTTAACCTTGTCTCTTATTCTCGCGCCACAGGTCAACATGCTCAGCCTCCCGTATGTACGTTCGAAACATTCATGGATTGCCGACCTAGTACTTTCAGCGGCACAGAAGGAGCTGTAGGTCTTCTTCACTGGTTCGAGAAGATTGAGTCTGTTTTTGAGATGTGTGAATGCCCTGAAGCTCGTAGGGTGAAATTTGCTACTGGAACACTCGAATGTGCTGCGTTAACCTGGTGGAAAGCACAGGTTCAACTGCTAGGGCTGGCAGTTGCTAATGCCACCCCATGGAACGACTTCAAAGATTTGATCAAAGAAGAGTACTGTAGTCGTGACGACATCCACAAGCTAGAGGTGGAATTTTTCAATTTGAATATGACGGGATCTGAAATCGAGGCATACACAAAGAGATCGAACGGATTAGCTATCTTGTGTCCTACTATGGTGGATCCTCCTATCAAGCGTATCGAGCTATACCTTAAGGGTTTAGTGCCAAAAATTCAGAGCCACGTGACCTCAGCTAATCTTGGCACCATTCAGCAAATCATCCGTTTGGCTCATCGTCTCACTGATCAGGCAGTTGAGCAGAACAAGCTGCCCAAGCGTATTAGCGCTACTACTACTTCTGATGCTCCCAGTGATAACAAGAGCAAGTGGGATGGAAATTCGGGCAAGGGTTCCACTTTAGTTCAGTCTCAGTCTCAGTCCCAGCAGCGAAAGACAGATGAGTACAGGAGCCCCAGTCAGCAGTCTTCTGGGAATCAAGGTCAGGGTGGATACATGGGAAATCACCCTAAGTGAAATCGATGTAATTTTCACCACAGTGGGCCATGCAACAAGGGTCGTTGTCAGAGATGTAACAAGTTGGGTCATGAAGCCAGGGATTGCAGGAGCTCACGTCCTGCGAATCAGAATCGTCAACAGCAGCCACAAGCTCCACATAATCAACAACAGCAACAGCAGGGTAACAGGGGATGCTATCAGTGTGGTGCTGAAGGTCACTTCAAGAGAAACTACCCCTAGTTGAACCAGAAACAGAACAACAACAACAATCAGGGGAATGGAAACAATAATGGGGGAAACAATGATGGCAATGGTGCCAGGGGACGTGTTTTCATGCTGGGTCAGGGTGATGCAAGGAACGATCCCAACGTGGCGATGGGTAAGTTTCTTCTGGATGATTTCTTTGTTACTTTTATATTCGATTCGGGTGCCGATACTAGTTATGTGTCCTTAAAAGTTAGTCAAATGCTTAAGCACACTGTAACACTTTTGAACACCAAACACACGGTAGAGCTAGCAAACGGTAAAAGTCTCGAGGCCACACACATAGTTAAGGGTTGTAACCTCGTCTTAGCTGGTCAGACCTTCTCTATCGATCTTATTCCTATCGTTCTTGGTAGTTTCGACGTTGTTATTGGGATAGATTAGGTATCTCATCAGCAAGCGGAAATTCTTTGCAACGAAAAGATTGTCCGCATCCCTCGTTCTGGTGAAGAACCCCTCGTGATTCGTGGCGACAAGAGTGGTGCTGTTGTGGGCATCATCTCTTTCCTTAAGGCCCAGAAGTGGTTGCGAAAGGGCCACACTGCTATTCTAGCCCTCGTTTCTGATACATCCTCGAAGGAAAAGAAGATAGAAGACATTCCTATTGTGCGCGACTTTCCTGAGGTATTTCATGAGGAATTACCAGGTCTTCCGCCTCATCGACAAGTCGAGTTTCAAATCGAGCTAGCTCCTGGAGCAGCAATAATAGCTCGTGCGCCTTATCGCTTAGCCCCATCGGAACTAGAAGAATTGTCCACTCAATTGCAAGACATCTTGGACAAGGGTTTTATTCGTCCTAGCTCTTCGCCCTGGGGAGCTCCAGTCTTGTTTGTGAAGAAGAAAGACGGTACTTTCAGAATGTGTATTGACTATCGCGAACTCAACAAGGTGACGGTAAAGAATCGTTATCCCCTCCCATGTATTGATGACCTATTCGACCAGCTGCAAGGGTCGAGCTTCTACTCTAAGATTGACTTAAGATCGAGCTATCATCAGCTGAGAGTCCGAGATGAGGACATCACCAAGACAGCATTCAGAACTCGGTATGGGCATTACTAGTTTCTGGTTATGCCTTTTGGATTGACGAATGCACCTGCGGTCTTCATGGATCTCATGAACAGAGTGTGCAAGCCTTACCTGGATAAGTTTGTCATTGTATTCATCGACGACATCCTGATCTATTCTAAGAGTCAGGAGGAACACGAACGACACCTGAGACTTATTTTGGAACTCCTTCGAACAGAGCAGTTGTATGCCAAATTTTCGAAATGTGACTTCTGGCTTCGCGAAGTCCATTTTCTAGGCCACGTGGTAAACAAGGATGGGATTCATGTAGAACCATCCAAGGTAGACTCGATCAAGAACAAGCCTGCACCCCGTTCACCAACAGAAATCCGCCAATTCTTGTGTTTGGCAGGCTACTACAGAAGGTTTATCAAGGAATTCTCAAAGATTACGCAACCTCTCACTTCACTAACTCAGAAGGGTGTCACCTATCGTTGGGGTGATGCACAGGAGTCCGCATTTCAGCACTTAAAGGAGAAACTTTGTAGCGCGCCTATTCTTTCGTTACCTGAAGGCACAGACGATTTTGTGGTTTATCGCGACGCGTCAATCCAAGGACTAGGTTGTGTGTTGATGCAATGTGACAAGGTCATTGCCTACGCATCGCGCCAACTTAAAGTTCACGAAAGGAACTACACTACGCACGACTTGGAATTGGGAGCAGTTGTTTTCGCACTTAAGATATGGAGACATTACCTGTACGGTACCAAGTGCACCATTTACACCGATCACAGGAGTCTCGAGCATATCTTCAAGCAAAAGGAGTTAAACATGCGACAACGTCGATGGGTCGAGCTCTTGAATGATTACGAATGTGCGATCAAGTACCATCCGGGCAAAGCCAATGTTGTGGCTGACGCCCTCAGTCGAAAGGATACTACACCAAAGCATGTACGTGCGTTACAGCTTACCATTCACTCTAGCCTTCCCGCTCAAATTCGTGATGCTCAGGTCGAAGCATTGAAAGCAGAAAACATCAGGGCTGAGTCCCTACGAGGATCAAATAAACGGCTAGAACAAAAGGAAGACGGTGCTTATTACGTAACAAGGCGTATTTGGGTTCCACTCTATGGAAATCTACGTGAGCTTGTGATGGATGAGGCACACAAGTCTCGTTACTCAGTACATCCTGGTTCGGATAAGATGTACCACGACTTAAAGACTACATACTGGTGGCCTTGTATGAAAGCCAACATAGCAACCTACGTCAGTAAATGCTTGACTTGTGCTAGGGTCAAGGTCGAATACCAAAAACCATCAGGCCTACTTCAACAACCAGAGATACCTAAATGGAAATGGGAGCAAATTTCCATGGATTTCGTTACTGGCCTGCCAAGATCTCAACGCGGAAATGATACCATTTGGGTGATCGTGGATCGACTGACCAAGTCTGCACATTTTTTGGCTATCAAGGAAACGGATAAGTTTTCTACTCTAGCAGACGTCTACCTAAAGGAAGTAGTATCTAAGCACGGAGTGCCAACCTCCATCATTTCTGATCGTGACTCACGTTTTACATCTGAGTTGTGGCAAGCTATGCACAAGTCCTTTGGCTCTCGATTAGACATGAGCACGGCATATCATCCACAAACGGATGGGCAATCTGAACGCACCATCCAAACCCTTGAAGACATGCTTAGGGCATGTGTAATCGACTTTGGTAATGGCTGGGAAAAACACTTCCCGTTAGTGGAGTTTTCGTATAACAACAGTTACCACACCAGTATCCAGGCCGCTCCGTTTGAGGCATTGTACGGACGAAGTGCCGATCACCTCTTTGTTGGGCAGAGGTTAGCGACAGTCAAATCACTGGCCCAGAACTTGTAGTAGATATAACCTAGAAGATTGCTCAGATACGACAACAAATGGCGGCAGCTCGTGACCGTCAGAAAAGCTATGCTGATAAGCGAAGGAAACCACTCGAGTTCCAGGTTAGGGATCGAGTTCTACTTAAAGTCTCACCTTGGAAAGGTGTAGTTCGTTTTGGAAAACGAGGCAAACTCAACCCGCGATACGTTGGACCCTTCAAAATCATTGAGAAAATTGGCAAGGTGGCCTACAAGCTGAATCTACCAGCAGAACTCAGCGGAGTTCACAATGTTTTCCATGTGTCGAATCTGAAGAAGTGTCTGTCAGATGAGACCCTCATAGTTCCTCTCAAGGAACTCACTATCGACGATCAGCTGCGATTCGTCGAGGAACCAGCAGAGATTACTGATCGAGATGTTAAGGTCCTCAAGCATACCAGAATACCTCTTGTTCGAGTTCGTTGGAACTCCCGTCGTGGCCCATAGTATACATGGGAACGAGAAGACCAAATGAAACTCAAGTATCCCCAGCTGTTTAGGAAAAGTGCAACCACTACTGAGGCTGAAGCTACTGCAGAATTTCGGGGCGAAATTCCAAACCAACGGGGGGATGATGTGACACCCCAGGAAAACCAGGAAACCACGCAACTTAACTAGCTTCCTCAGTAACCACGTGCTAAATTTCGGGATGAAATTTTCTTAACAGGGGGAGAATGTGACAACCCTCATAATTACATGTATCCGTACGATTAATTAATATTAAATTGTGCTTAATGATTGTGCAGAAAATTGACTAAATGGTCCTGAATGTTTTCCTAAGTGTTGAGAATTAAAAGTGTTACAAAAAGTTACATAAAAGACACTATACGGAACAACTTAGCACTTTAACGAACCAGTATCTAACCAAACAACCGGAAATTACCCGGGACACCAAAATTTTATCAGAAACATTGTTTTATTATTTCTTGACTAGTTATGGTCCCCGGATACCCCAACACATTGTATAATGCACCTTACACTAGACATAACACTTAACTTTCACTAGTTGCCTACTTACCATTACAATTTACACTTGGACCCCCTCCCCCCTTATATTTTCGGTCACATGGTGTGGCCCCACTTGTGATCTCCAAAATCCTACAAAATATTTTCTTTGATTTCATTAGATCTTATAAGATCTATGGAAGATTATATGCATGGCCAAGATATCACAAATCATTCCATTTCATTTCCACACTCCACCACCCATCTCCCTCAACTCCTCTCTCTCTCCCTCTCGGCTCACCTAAGTTCCGCCACTATCACCACCTTGTCACCACCATCATTCCATTTTTAAGCTTGTTTCAAGTGTTAGAAGGTGACACATTTGAAGATCTTGAAGAATCCTTCTCATTTGCTTTCATCATCCATCTTTGTCATCTTCTTCTCTAGTATTCTTCCCTAGCTTAAAGCTAGTAGTAAGACCTCTCATAACTCTTGTTTACTTTTAATTTTATGTTTAAAAGATGTAGTATGATGAAAATAACAAGAATCATAAACATAAAGTTACACAAAGATGAAATATGGTGAAATGTTGTTAGTATGATATTGCTTAGTAAATGGATGATGATTGCATGTTGATTTCTAGTAATATGATGATTGATCATCATATGGAACTTGTTAAAGTATGATTAAAAACATGGTTTAACAAGTTAGAAGGTGTTGTGATCATATGTGCGTGTTTTAGTAACGTTTAAGCGATTAACAGCATGCTGAGTAACATTTATAGCCAACTTCAGTTGGCTGTAAACGGACCGTTATAAATCGAAAAATTGATTTTCTGAAGTCTAAATTATGTAGTTTCGAAAAATGAATCAAATGGCACTGGAATCATATTTTTTCGAGGCCGTTTACTATTTTTAAAGGTCCGTTTTGTACAGCAGCAAAAGCTGCATTTTTACTGCAGAAAATTTGTGTTATGTTTTTCATTATAACTTGAAATTTGTGTAAAATTAGGTCACGAAATTTGTACTGTAGATGGAAACTGATGTCGTTATAATTCTCCAACTGGAATTTCATCAATCGGACTTACGATGAATTTTAAATGAATTTTTCCGTGGACTGCAGTCAGAAAGTGACGAATCTGATTGCAGTCCGGTAAATGATTTTTTTATAAAATATTGGTAATGAATTGGATCCTGATATTTTTACACAATAATATTTGGATCGTTTAAAACATTCTGTAAAAATTTGGGAATTTTTGGAGTAAGTTAACTATTTTATTCAAATGCCCGAAAACAGCCCAGTTTCGGATGTTAAAGCTGAAACGACATAAATAGTAATTTGCGTGTCTAAATGTCGGGTATGTTATCTAAGAAGGATCTAACATGTTAAATGTCAATGAAAGTGTTATGTGCAAGATAGTATGCTTCCTTTTGATTGGTAATAGATGAGAAGTTTATATGGGCGTGAACTGTTAAAGTGAGTGCATGTTATGTGGTAGATGCGTGTAGGAACTTCGTGCTTATTTGAAGTCACTAATAAACTAAGTGGTAATTATACTAGGATGTGATTAACCAACACCGATTGTTAGCTATTTTATAGAGTTCAACCAAGCAACCCAAGGTGAGTTCACACTCTTTCTAAGGCATGGGATTCCCGGTGGTTGGGAATGGGTTAAAGAACTAAAACGGAACCTGCATATCCTCCTTGGGTAGGATATGTACTGCCATCCTCCATGGGTAGTGTTGGTGCACTACATCTGTCGACTTCGTCTTGTATCGAGTCTTAGACTAGTTAGAATAGATCAGGGCACGTAGAACGAGAGAATGAGAGAGAGTTAGCAAGATTTCGCTTGAAGGAATTTGTATGTAAAGGATTTCGCTTGAAGCAGCTCAAGCGAAATCAACATGTTAAGATTTCGCTTGAGTCTTGCTGAAGCGAAATCTCATTTTCTATATATAGGAGTTCAGTGTCAAGCGAAATAAGAAGTTGTCAGAAGTTGTATTTGAGTAATTCCATACCGAGGTGCTGCCGGTGTGAGAACTAATTGTATTCGTGTTCAAATATCAATATAATCAGTGTTAAAGTGAAGATTCAGCTGTTTTATAGTCAGATACTTGTTTTCCGCACCTGTATTTGATAGAATTCCTCTGAACCGACTCGTTTAGGTCGCGAACCCGGTCCTTACAATTGGTATCAGAGCTTAGGAGGAGGAGTTCTGCAAAATTCAGCCGAAATCGATCAAAATTTCTTACTTCTACACCTTCTTTCATCAGTTCAGAAATTTTACACGGTCAAAAACTATTCAATTTCTCACGGATTGTTTAAAAGTACTAGATAACAAACCCTTGAAAGTTTCACAGCAAAATTCGACCTAAAAGTGATCAAAATCGACATTTGAATGGAGTTCGCTTGAACAGTTCAGTATTATTGGACGATTTCGCTTGAAACTTCAAGCGACACTTAACATTTCGCTTCAAACAGAGTTTGTTTTCGCTTCAAGGTTTTCGCTTCAGGGTTCTTTTTCAGGATCGCTTCAAAGTATTTCGCTTCAAGAATTTCGCTTGAGAGTTGTTCAGTTTAATTGTTTCGCTTGAAGGGTACCGCTTGAAAGATTATTTCGCTTGAAGAAAGTTCAGTTGACCAGATTTGTTTGCTACTTGGATGAGATCAATTGGTGAAACAGTGAAAGATCAATCGAGTACATCTGAAGAAAGTTCAGAAAGTGCTGATTCTGAATCATTAAGTACAGATGAGAGTGTGCAAAATGATGATACTTCAGAAAAAGAAGTTGTTTTTGATCAAACACCATCTGATTCTGGTGTTTCAGATGCTGAGTCTGAAAAATCTGTAGAGTTTGATCAAACATCGATGGAGAGTAGCAGTGATGATGAAGAAGAGAAACATATTAATCTTGCTAAAAAACATCTTTCTTCTGAAAGTTTTCATTTTTATTTTGCAGATCGCATGGAGAAACTGAAGGAGAAACAAGCTGCAAAAGAACAACAACAAGATGAGAAAGTTGAAAATGTTGTTCAAACTGAAGAAGTTAAAAGTGTGAATGAAGAAAAGGTGATTGAAACTGAGAAAGTAACTGGAGTAGAAAAAGTAATTGAAGTGGTAAAAACAATTGAGGTTGAGAAGATTGTTGAAGTTGAAAAGCCTTGCAAGAAATGTTTGGAAATTTGCAAGAGTTGTGAAGAAAAAGATGTTACACTGTTTGATAGAGAAAGACTGATAGAAAAGCTACTATCTGACATCAGTTATGTGAAAGAAACGTATAGTGTGTTGAACAGAACAGTGACAGGTCTTCAAACAACAAACTCTGAAAGAGAAAAAGCTTTAACGATGACGAATTCTACGTTAATGGCAAAGCAAAAGGCAATTAATCATTACATCGAGGAAAATGCTAATCTAAAGCAAGAGTTGGAAAAAGAAAAGATCGAGAATGAAAGGATCAGAAGGTTATTACTGAGTTATTCTTGTTCTGATTATGTTATTGATCGAGTTTATCCTACTGTTGCAGGTTTTGAAGCATTTCAGGATGAGAAGCAAAAGAATGAGACTGGTAAGAAATCGACTGTTAAATACAACAAGTGTCCGCCTCCTATCTGGGAAGGTTATTCTCCTAGAAAACCAAATGAGGAGCAAGTTGAAAAAGCAGTCAATATAAAGTTAAAATCCGAGACAACTGACGTTTTACCAGATAACATTGATATCACGTTTACCTCGTCTGATACTGATCATGAGTCTGAGTTAATAAAAAAGGTGGTCGATCAGGTGTTGGATACTGAGGAGGTGTCTGAGTCAAAGTTTGAGTCTGGGGGTTCAAGTTCGTCAGTCAACAGTTCAAAATCATCGGAAAAACGGTCTTACAGTAAAGAATTTTTGTTATCAAAGGCAAATTTGGATGATGAAACATTTGAAGTTGCATATACTTTAAATGATTCGGACAAATTATACTCTGACAAAGAGTTTCCGATTAGAAGTGTTCGTTTTGACATGATTAAAAAGGTTTTCAAAATGACGGAAATTAATTTTTCTGAAATTAAGGATCTAAAATCTATTGAAAAACCTAAAAAATATACTTCTAGAGTTCAACAAAGGTTAAACAAGAAAAAAGGGAAAAAGAATTACAATTCTGATTCTAGTTTTCAAAAGAAAACAAATCAAAATTGTAGTTACAAAAAGAAAGGTCTTGGTTTTACTCCACCTGAAAATCGTAAAAATGAAAAATATGTTAGAGATTTTAAATAAAAAACAACATATGTTGCAGGTAAAAGCTATGAAGAGGAGTCAAATAGCTCATTCTTGAGAAAATCAAATCAAGAGTTCCTTGCTGAAAGAAAAAGAACAGGAACTGGAGTTTTTCATCAAATTGGAGTTTTTCAACCAAAAGACACAAGAACTTGTTTTCAATGTCAAGTTGTTGGACACATCGCTCACAATTGTCCAAACAAAGTCAACAGAAAACAGGGAGTCTCTGAAAAACTTAAAGAAAAAGTGGTTGAAAAGAATGATTCACCAACTACAAACTTCAAAACTTTTGAAAATTCAAAGAATGAAGTTGGTGAAAATTCTAAAAGATTGTACAAAAAAAGTGCAAAAGACAATCAAAAATGGATTGTTAAAAAATCAGATGTACAATCTGGCGATGATTCTGATTCCACAAAATCAGAGGAGTCACAAGATGAGATCAAAGATTTGATGAATGATGTTGATATTAAATCACTGAGTGTGGAAGAGATTAAACAAATGGTTGATAAAGTAGAAAGCTCAGAGTTTGATATTGAAAAAACATTTAATGAAAATGTTAAGAAAATTTTCAAAAAAATGATTGATGGGAAAGTAAAGGGGGTTAAAGATTTTTATGCAACTAAAAAGGCAACTTACAACCCTACTACTCAGGAATTGGAAGCCACCAAGTCAAATAAGACTTGGGTGGAAGTTTGTTTTCCTTAAAAGTCTTAGGACTTGCCGGAGATCCCAAGTTTGTAATCGTGGATCAGGAATCGGCATCATTCTTGTTAAGATAGATTTTGTGAATGAATTTTATAATGAAAAATTTTGGCAAGTCATACTGCAGGAATCGCCGGAGCTTCCAGGTTGGTAAGTGCGAAGCAGGAATCGGCATTCTGATTGGTAAAATGGTGATGTAGACGTAACATTCCTACAAGTGATATTGTGTTCTACATGTGGTAATTTTTACAATTGATATAGATGGTGTATACTTGCAAGTGGTAAATCAAGGACATTAATTTGTACTTGATCTGCTACAAGTGGTTAAGAATAGACAATGTGATGAACCACACCCCGAATCTACAAATGATTATATCATAAAAACTTATTTTCCGGAAAAATCATTTTGATTAAAACAAACTTAAGTGTTTTGAAATCTAAATGAGAAAATAGTTTTGTGATAAGAGGGAGTTCTGATTGTTTATGCCGAGTGAATGGCGATTTGATGCGATTCGATATCAGTTGTCAAGTTTATTGTACAGTTTGTCACTTTATTGTACAGTTTATTTTCAAATTTCCTAAAATGTGTTTGCATTTTAGGGGGAGTAAATTTTCAGAAAATTCAAAAACATTTGAAAATTTGAAAAAGACAAAAACATGATAAAATTCAAAAATGAGTTTTTGTTGCATATAGAGGAAATGATAGTACATCAGTGGACTATCACAACATGCTAAAGAAATGTAAAGAAAAATGTGATAAACAATCTTACTGCGGATATGTCAGTAGGTTTTTGCACATTTAGTAGATTGTGACGAGATATAAACCTAAATTTCAAACTTGCTTATTTTGTGGGTTAACACAAACTTGGATATATAGGTAACCCCTGAAATCTTGTTTGAAAGGTCCCTTATTCTGAGATACTAGGTCTTTATACTCAGTGATATCTGGGGTATTATCCCGGGACTTCTGATTTTGCGGAAGCAATGGCCTAGTCCCCGGAGAATACTTTCTGCTTGCTTGAAATATAGCACCACCCTCAGCTAAAAAATGATGAAACATTGAAAAATGCTAATCATGGCTGTTGTAATTCAAAAGATCCTCTAAAGGGGACACACCTAAAAGTCAACTAGGCTCTCTGCTGAACGGAAGTTCTGACCTGAGCTATCACGGTTGCATAATTTATTCCCCTGACAGATTTCATCTGTGGTATACTCACCTGTAAGACTGAATATTGGGATCTGGATACGGGAGTATATTCAAGTAGTGGGACACACGGATAAGTTTAAGTTGCTTAAAACATTAATATCGTATCTCGGATCAGTTGAACTTTGTGTGAAAATTTAAGTGGACAAACATACTGACAATCTAGGTAAATTGTTTAGAACTTAATATGAAATGAAGCTTAACGGTGTTAGTGATCTGTCTCAGAAACTGATATGATCCTCTTGCACAAACTCACAAAAAATATTATTTGAAAAATTTCTTTATTGCATTCCTTTACAATCAAAAATTACAAAAAGATTTTAGTGTGTTTTAGCATAAAGTTTGAAAAATTCAAAAAGATTTTCGACAACTGATATTGGAAAGCTGATTGTCAAAGTTTCAAGTGCTAAACATGATGACTTGGTTGTGAGGGGGAGTGAATCTTAAAATGTAAAAAGGTTTGTTAAAATTCTTACAATTGGTATTTTAAAAACCTACATTTGATTCATCATTGGTTTGTGATATGTGAGAAAATTATCTGATTATATCAGTTTGTTGGTGCATTTAAATTGTTAAATTTAGAAAATTTATTTCTGGGTTAAGATTGTTACAGGTGAGCCAGGTTAATTCATTCAAAGCTTATAAAAGTCAGAATCTGATCATGAATCTAAAGTTTGCTAGTTGCTGATGCTGATGAACTTAAGGAATCAAGAGATCTGATCAAGAGAATTAGATAAAAGCCAGGCAATGATCTTGTAAACAACATTTGATTCAGACATCGATCCTAAAGCAGATGTTGCTGAAGAACAAATGAATACCAGCAAATCGTGAGGGGGAGTCTGATAGAGAAAGGTGATTCTAAGAAGAAGATAGAAAGAGAAAAGCCCAGAGACTTATCAAGAATGAAGATGTGAAGACACAGCATTGGTGTGACTCGATAGTCGACTTGTCAACATCTGAGGGGGAGTCTGTTGGTGCACTACATCTGTCGACTTCGTCTTGTATCGAGTCTTAGACTAGTTAGAATAGATCAGGGCACGTAGAACGAGAGAATGAGAGAGAGTTAGCAAGATTTCGCTTGAAGGAATTTGTATGTAAAGGATTTCGCTTGAAGCAGCTCAAGCGAAATCAACATGTTAAGATTTCGCTTGAGTCTTGCTGAAGCGAAATCTCATTGTCTATATATAGGAGTTCAGTGTCAAGCGAAATAAGAAGTTGTCAGAAGTTGTATTTGAGTAATTCCATACCGAGGTGCTGCCGGTGTGAGAACTGATTGTATTCGTGTTCAAATATCAATATAATCAGTGTTAAAGTGAAGATTCAGCTGTTTTATAGTCAGATACTTGTTTTCCGCACCTGTATTTGATAGAATTCCTCTGAACCGACTCGTTTAGGTCGCGAACCCGGTCCTTACAGGTAGGATGCCAATATTAATCCTGCGTATTCTCCTTGGGTAGAATACGTACGTTCGTCCTCCTTGGTTAGGACAACAACCTTAAACTTACTAGACAAAACTCTATCATTAAGTCCCTCATTTTATATCGACTTAATCACCGAGGCCGATGGCGAGCGGGTCATTAGTTAATAGCGCTATTAGGTTTGACAAACCTCATACCGTGCCGGTAGGACGGGCGTGTACTAATGGATCATGGCAAACAGTCAATGATGATAGACATTGACTTAGGGCACAACTTACTTTCGTTAGTAGTCGATATGGTAACGGTCTAGTGGTTCACATGGGGAAGCCCCCACTGATTATGGATATGGTTTGGGGAAAAACAAAGATACTGGTTAACTCGTGGTTTTCGAAACAAACTTTTAAAACTAAACAACCAATTGTGAACTCGCTCAACTTTGTTGTTGACTCCTTGTTACATGCCTTGCAGGTCGTTAGGTATCTATGGAGCTTGCACGAGGAGGCTTGGTCCTTGTGGGACATGGATAGTCGTGTGCCATGCTAAACATTTAAACTTTATAAACTTATTAAACTTATGTTTTGGTTTTACGTTTTATGCTTCCGTTGTTAACTTAAAGTTGGTTACTTTCTTTTGGACACCAATTATATTGTGGTTGGTTTTATTTACTTAATTACGTTGTTCAATATGATTGGTGGCTTGATCCTGGTCATGTCACGCCTCCAAGCGGTGATACCCCGCTTGTGGATTTTGGGGGTGTGACACTTTCCGACGTCATCTTCTCCGTCTTCTCTCTCTTCATCTTCAACTCCACTTCCCCCAATTTCAACCCTAACCCTAACCGTCGCCATTTCTTCAAATTCCCGATCATGCCGTTAACCACTACGGCGGTCAACAAACTCTCCACCACCAACCGCCACCACTTTGCCACACCACAATCGTTATCGTGTTCGAGGGAGCGGTAACCGTTTTTTGATTGAATCGCATCATGAATTATCGAATAGAGACATGTGAAAATGAAGCCTCGGGAGACTGTGGAACAAGTGAGAGCAGTTAAAGAAGAATCAATGATTAATAAAGGTGAGAATATGGTGAGTTATACTGTCATAATTGTGGCGGATTCGTATACGAATAAGGTGGAGGAAATAGTGTCTATGTCGTATCCGGGGTTGCCAGCTTGTTATATATTACATCCCGTGGATGGATTGCTTGAGGGTGAGTTTTGGACTGTGGATGGGGAAGAGTATGATGGTTTGGGTGAGCGGTACGAGTTGACGGTTTCTTGCAAGAAGCATTACTGGAAATGGGTTGATGAGGGTTCGGGTTCGTCTTGAGTTTTGCAGTTATGGTGGTGTGGTGTGGCAGATCTGGTGGTGGTGATGGTATACATCGGCTGGATTCGGTGGTGGTGGGGTTGTGGTGGCCGGATCCGGTGGTGGTGGAGCTCGATTCAGTGGTGGTGTCGGGATACGGTGGTGGGTGGCCAGATCCTTGAGTTTTTCTTTTTCTAAATATATATTTTATTAAGTAAATAGATAAAATTACAAAATTACCCTTAAGTGAATATACTTAACAAAAAAGTTAACCTAGTTAGTGGTAAATGACGAAATGTGTAATGAGTTTTCCAAATAAATGATTGTGACTGTAATTATTGAAGTTAAAGGCTATATATTGCAATTCAATACAAACATAAAGAACAAAAAGTGTAATTTAACCTAATCAATGTAAAGGAAAATCTTAAATTTATAATAATGTTTTTTTATATAATAATTAGGATTTTTTAGGGGTGAATCTCACAATTTTTAAAGTGAATTTTCTTGGAAGGGGTTATCACAAGTAACTAGGGTATATTCGGCCGATCCCTTAGCCCATTGTGTAAGTAAAGGCCCATGAACAAGTAAACTGAATGTCTATCATCCAACGCGTCTTTTAACACTAAAACTATACGTTTCATCAAAAAGTCAACTACGGTTAGTCAGTCAACCTTTCAACAGTCTACACCCACTTCACACTCCACCACACCACATATAAATAACTCATTCCTCAATATGTACGAATCAATCAACACTTTCTTCATACAAAACTCACACTCCAAACAAATGGGAAACTTCACTTCATGTTTTAAACAAAACAACCAATCCGCAAAACTAATCGACTGTGACGGGAACCTACGACACATTAAGGTTCCAATAACGGCTGCAGAAATCATGCTTCTAGAACAACCAGGACACCTCGTATCTCCGGTGGTTGATGATCTCGGATCGGTGTTTAGGTTGTCGGCATTGCGTGCAGATCAAGTGTTGAGTAATGGGAAGTTGTATTTTTTGATTCCTGCTAGTAGGTTGAACTCTTTTGTTACCGAAGCGGAGTTGGTGATGTTGCGGTCGGGTTGTGGAAAGGTGAAGCGGGTGAAGCGACGTCGAAGAGCTAAGGTTTTGCCCGAGGAGAAGACGGGTGAGAGTTTGGGTGAAATTTTGGGAATTTCAGAAGAGAGTTTGAGTACGGGCCAGAGTGTGTGTAGGTCGCCCATGTGGAAACCGGTTTTGGAACCGATATATGAATAGTTGGATATGTTAGGGTTGATTGTGTAGATTTGATTTGTTTATTTTTTATTTTGTTAATATGGGGGAAGTAACGATTAACAAACTTTGTTTTAGACTTTAACAAAGTTGAAGATGGGATATTAACTATAGGGCAACGCTACATAGGAAACCCTATCTATATGAAAAACCCTAGAAAACCCAACCTCCCGACATTTTTTTTTTTTAAAAATTAACACATGTAATATACATGTTTTTAAGAGTTTTGGGACAAAAAAAATCAAAAAAGCGCCGAAGGGATCTTTTAAAAAAAAAAAAAAAAAATTTCAGCATTTTCTGTCTTTGTTGCCTAACACATGTTAGGCACTGAAATTTGTTTATTTTTTTAAAAAAAATCCCTTCGGCGCTTTTTTGTTTTTTTTGGCCCAAAACACTTTAAAACATGTATATTACATGTGTTATTTTTTTCAAAAAAAAAAATGTCGGGAGGTTGGGTAAAAATGGGTAGAGATTTGAGTTTTCAGAGTTTTCTATGTAAATAGGGTTTTCTGTCTAGCTTTAGTTAATATATTAAAGATAAATATTAAAGATAAAAGTCAGTGGATACAGCGCAACCAACCCTAATTTCATATTTTTTTGTCTTTTTCTTGAAGCTAAATTGGGTTTTCAACTACTTTTTTGTTTTTTTAGAGAGACTCCCGATGACAAGCTTTTATTTATTTATTTATTTTTTTTCATTCTTATTCAACAGTATTTCATACAGTGGCGGATTCAGGGTCGGATTCCACTGGGTTCCTTTTGGTAGTTTTTCACTAATTTTCATTATTTTTTCCCAAATCATACAAGGTTTATACTAATTTTTTCCATTTTCTTCGAATCGAATGGGTTCCTGGGAACCCATGGAACCATGCTAAATCCGCCCCTGATTTCATAACCTAATATACTCGAAAAGGTTTTACTTTTATGTACGTTTTGAGTTGCACTTTGTTTTGTCGTAAATTTTGTTTGGAAATAAATCGGACGCAATATATTACGTTTTCATTCGACGATATAAATAAGTTATTATACGTTTCGACGTAAGTTTGGTTCGGAAACGAGTAGTGTCGATTATAGCCTAGAGTTATCACGCTGCGTACGGCTCCGAGACACGTGTATATTTTGTGTGCATTTTGAGTTGGTCTACGTTTTAACGTAAATTTTGTTTGGAAACAAGTCGTGTTAGATATAATACATTTTTATTCAATGGTATGAATTTGGATTACTCTACGCTTCAACATAAATTTAGTTTGAAAACGAGTCGCGTTGATTATAATCTATAATTTATCACGCCACGTAAGACGGTGCCGCTGCAACGCGCGACAGGTATAAAACTAGTATAAATTAAATAGAAAAAAAAATATTTTTTTTGTATCTTCTTAATGTGTTAAGAACACGATACCTCTTATCGACATATGCGTTACGCTTGTCATCTAAAATAGTAACTTTTTACTCGTAACTAAGACCGCGGGGAGTGGTGGCATTGGTTGGGCGGGGGAAGCCAGTCAATGCTAGCTAAGCCACTCTATGCCAGCGTTGGTGTTGGCTAAGCCAGTCTAGCCAGGATGAGACCTTCATTTTTGACCGTTAGCTATAGCCGTTGACCATAGTCGTTTGGCATGGCGGTTTAATGGTAAAAAATATTTTTTTTTCAAAAAATAAATACCTCCTCCCCCCATTCAATTTTTTACAAAATACTTCAACCCACTCTCACACAAAACTCTCAATTTTTTTCAACCAAACAACAAAGCCGAAAATGGTGAACTGGACGAAGGAGGAGGAGGAGATCACGTTCATCACTTCGATCGTCGACGCACAGCGTACGTTGCAACGAAGTCAAACCGCGTAATGGGAACAAGCGTTCCAACAATACCAACAACACGTTGGTAACACTCGCCACAATCTAAACACGTGCCAACACAAGTAGCACGAACTAAGACCGAAGATGTATCAGTTTAAAATTTGTTTTGATCTTGTCCCTGCGGGGGACCTAAGCCACGACAATCGAATGGAGATCACGAAGATCGAGTGGAGGCACGACGAGAATCCAGAATTTAAGTGGGTTCCCCACGTTAATATTTATATAACTTTGTAATTTTATTTTTATTTTTTAGGATTTAATAAGTAGTCTTTTTTTATTTTTTTAGGATTTATTAAGTACTGTTTTCTTATTTTTTAGGATGTTATGTATTTTTTTTAAATAATATAAGTTTGATTTTATTTTTTAAATCTAAACTATTTAAAAAAAATAAAGTCAGTCAACATGGCTGGCCAACGCCGCTAATCCACGCTGCTTCCATACCCCACTTTTTTTTGGGTTGTCCGGTGGACCCTACTATCGCCACGTGTCGAGCAAAGCTCTCAACCCAAGCCCGCATTTCCCGCATTCTAAGTTGAGTGTCAAAGTGTTTACATGTTTGTATCCATGTAATCTATTTAACGTGTAATTTTAGTCAGTGACGGATTTTGCCCGTTGAACGTGCCAGGGCCGAAAGACTCGGGCACTAAAAAAAGACCGGGCAAGCCCGGGCCAAACATAGTATATATAAAAAATTTCGATCGAAATGCAAAAAATTAGCACTACGGCCGAAAAACTTGCCCGGACCGTTGCCCTACCTGTAGCCTTCTAAGAACCGCCCCTGATTTTAGTTACTGAGAGAAAAACTTGTAGGATCTTATCACTGATCAATTCAATCCCAACACTCACCACATTCTTAACTCTGCATTATTTCACGTATATATGAAAACTAGTCTAACTACCCGCGTGTTACACGGGTGGCTAAACAGGAAAACTAAGTCCTTTAAAATTGTGAAGTAAAAATTATAATTTTATATACGTTGAAATATTAACGAAAATGTTAGAGAGTACACGAAATAATTGAAATACATGAATAGGACAAAAAATCACAACTCATTGAAAATCTCTTTATAAACAACTTTATATATACCAAAAGCATCGAAATTGACAACGGCTTCATCAACATAGACAATCGGCGTCAAACAAACAGAGGATATCCACATGGAAGAAAGATGGGCAACCGAGTAGTGTCTTACCGGTTAGAGGGAGTGCATCAGCGATTCTTCGTTTCGCCGTTTGCTGAGCAGTGGTGGCTACGTTCTCTCTCTACCTGTGTATCAAATATATATTTAATAAGATGAAAGTTGAGCTGTAAAATTAAAAGATACATGGCACAATTTAAACGCAACTATAATAGCTACAGTACTCTTATGGGAAAGACTAAACTATATAAATTAAATATATTTATAATTTCATGAATAAGAACTATTAAGGAGCATCAACAATACTATCTTTCGGTTTGTAAAGAAATGAAAATGTACTTGCACTTGATGTTCATCCAAAATGAAATCCGTAAAGGTTTGGAAAAGGTCAAAAATAGCTTTCACTATTACTTCACATTGTTGATCCGAAGTTAAATTACCATTACCAACAGGTTTAAGAAGCAAATGTCAAGAGGCATTAGATCCCATCACCAAGCTTCCACAATTACCTCATCACACACTTTCGCTTCCATATCTCAAATGAAAGTACAATATCATATATGACCTATAAAGAAAACAAAATTAGGCAACTATATCTCTAAAAGACTAAATTATTAGGCAACTAAATCTCTAAAAGACTAAATTATAAAGTATTTTAGTATTTTATGATTGAAGAATTTTACTTCTATGCCACAAAAAGGCAAAGTAACCAAGATGTTGTTATTGATCAGCAAATAATTAACTACTTCCTATAGTGTATAGGTTTTCTCACTTCCTACTAGGGATGAGCGTGGTATCGGTATCGTACCGAACTGGTACCGGTACCAAAATTCGTCAAAACTGGGTACCGGTACCGAAATGTTCGGTACGGTACATGTACGGTACTGGTAATTGAAGGTAAAATTCGGTATTTTACCGGTAACGTACCGAACCGGTACCGAAAGTACCAGTATTGAAAATGTCAAAAACTGGGTACCGGTACTTGCACCGAAAAAATTTGGTACGGGAAATTCGGTACCGGTATCTAGTACCAAATCCTCATCCCTACTTCCTGCATAAAAAAACCAGTCAACCCTCTTAAAATCAATGAGCTTACTGGACAAAAAAAAAACATAAATCATGGTTATAATAGAGATTTAAAAAAAACAGTCTCCTTAAAGCTTGTTTCTTGTGGCTAACTACTCTTTAACCTTTTCAAACAAAAAAAACCCTTTATCTTTACTTTTAACATTGAAAATGTTGACTTCTATAGGACAAACAAATATGCAAAATTATAAATATCAATAACTTGATATGTATCTTTAAGAAAGTATTAAGTTGATAAGTATTTATACGAATATTAAGTTTAGTTTGGTAGAGGAATTGTGTAACTCGTACTTAAATATGATTTTTTTCATTTCAAATAATTTTGTCCTGTTACTTATCCCACTCATCTTGCTACCTCTATTAAATTGAAATCATAAAGATATTTTAGTTTACAAATGAATGTTCCATATATTCCCAAAATTATGAACAATATAAGCAAAATAAATTTTCCTAACAGTAAAAAAACATCCAAAACAAAATAAGCATTCAATTTGATAGTTAATTATTATATAGCAAAAAATTATTGTATGCAACTTTTAAAGAAAAAAAAATCAAACTAATACTATACTTCCAACATTAGTTGTGCAGGTCCGTTTAGTAAAAGCCAACACCGCATTTAAAAACAAAGTTTTGTAATATGAAGCATCATAAAAAAACAAGATTTTTTTGACCGTTTTTTTTTCAGCAACTAAACGTAAAAAACGGGTAGTTTTTTTCTGGCATCCGGTTCGGCAAAAAACTGCAGGGTTTTTGCCCAAAAAACCCCAAAATCAGCCTGTTTAGTTTGCAAAAAACATCGAAAAAGTGCTTTTTTCGGCATCTGGTTTAGGCAAGAAAACAACCTTTTTTCAGCAACTAAATGTAAAAAATGTGTAGTTTTTTTCGGCATCCGGTTCGGCAAAAAACTTCAGGTTATTTTAACCAAAAAACCCAAAATCAGCCTGTTTATTTAACAAAATACGTCAAAAAAGTCATGTTTTTTTTCGCATCCGGTTAGGTAAAAAACTACAGGTTTTTAAGCAAAAAAAAAGCCCAACAAATAGCATGTTGGTTCAACAACAACAAAAAAAAAACTACTACATTTTTTAGCCAAACAATTGCACTTTTTTTCCAGCGAAAACAGCAAATGCAGCTAATTATAGGAAAAACCGGTTAACCGGAAAACCGGATACATTTATATTATAAATCCGGTTTTTTAACGGGAAAAAAACGATTTGAGCAAAATAAAATTGAATAGAATCCGTTATCTGATAAAAAAAATACTATTCAATACACCAGACATTCAACCCATGACCACATCTAAAAATTAAATTGAATCTCTGTATGTTGCACCTTCATAAGCTCAAAAGAAAAACTGCAATATAGTAAAATTCATAGTGATAGTTCATTTTGGCATTTCATCAAACAATTAGAGGATGCAATCACAAAAAAGGGTGGATTAACCATCAGCTAATATAAAAAGAAAAAGAAAAGAGAAATTAAATACATAAACAAATTAAAATCCTAAACACATAGCAATTGATGGACTTTTTAACTGCGACGATGAAGTCTGAATATGATGACCAAATAGCCCAAGTAAGGTCTATATAAGCATAAGATTCAGTCAAAAACTAAAAATCAAGGAAACCTAGAGCTTAAAAAAATACCTTCTATGGTTTCATATACATATCTAACAGCAACGCTTTCTCAATTTTAAAAAGTATCTTCTGTAGAAGAGAAAACTATCAACACGAAATATAGGTAAAAAAAGACAAAGAGCTATTAATCGAGTAATATATAAAAGAAAATGTAATAGTCACCGTCAACAAAGGGGAGAAGGTGTTGTTCATCCTCTCTAAGTTACTCTTGAGGATGCGTATAGTTGACTTCCAAGAAACTCTCTTTCATGCAATGTAATCTGCGTCAAGTGTAAAGCGTGAGTACTCACAATCTTCTCTATATATGTGGTTTCTGATTACATTTTTATTTCATTTACTCAAGTCTTACATTTGTAGCAAGAGTTCAAAGTAAGGTGCTTCAATGACATGCTACAAAAAAACCTCAAAACAAAGTATTGGGCTGCTAAAAATAAACCATGTAAATCAATTTGGGTCGTTGTAACATGGTATGTAAATCAGATTGAACACATATTAAGTTTTATATCAGAGAAACAAAAAGATATCTTAAAATCAAATTATAAGTCTAGAAATTACTAAAAAAGATGGTGATCATTTCAGAGTCTGGTAAACCTATGATGAACCGGTACTAAAATGACCACCACTAAATATACATTCACTTAAAATGACATGTTTCAACCCAAATTCGTTTTAACTCGTGATAAAATTGAGTTTTTCTACTCTTTCTGAATGAACATGAGTCAAACATAAAATGGCCACCACTAAATACATATTCACTTAACTTATATGATAACATGTATATGTGCTATACAACCTAGAAACACCATAATAACAATATTAAGGCACAAAAGTGAATAGCAAAATCTACACACAAACAATAGTTAAAAGAAGCAAATTATACATAAAATTGTACCTGAAAAGTATAGTCGAAAGTTCCCGTCCGTGTCACGTAGTTGCCTTCCCTATCTTCTCTATATTATGAATTCCATATAACAATACACACAGTTACTTTCAGGGGCCACACCATCAACTTAAACCCAGGGATGACCTGTAAAATGCCAAAATTCGGTTATATGGATAACTACATAGGAATAATTTATGTGCAAATTCTGGATAAAATCAATTAAATGTACACCACGTAAAGTGTCCGGTTGCATATAATCCCAGATTTTTTCAACTATCCGAGTGGGATTTATTTACTTTATTCATGTTGGCAACGGTTACAACGGATGGATTTTTCCAACACCTGTTACATACGTAAAGAAAAAATAGCTACAACATTTTCACTTACACCAACAAAAAGTTAACTCGATAGAAATCCTACACATGAATATTATCCTACAAAAACTATTGAGATGAGTTGGAGCACATCTCACATTATCCTACAAGGATTATTAATATGAGTTGGTGCAAAATAAATCATGAAAAAAATCGAACAAACACATTTACATCAAATCACACATGTAAACAGTTATACCATTGTTTTACGGTTTCAGGTCTGATTTTAGTTGATACACAACCCTTTCACCAATTCTGTTATTCCAGTATCCCGCCGGCAACTTCTCCGTCTCCTTCATCCCATCCTCCCTCCACTACCTCCGGCTGTTCGTTAAACAAAACACCTGCTACAGAATAACAGAATTGGAAAAGTGATTAAAAAAACCTGGTCGATAGACTGCCAAACAAAACCCTAGATCGCCACTCTGTTAAGATGAAGACATCTATAATCCTTAAAACTGAAAATCAAAACTGTTAAGAGTATTGGTAGCTTACAATCGCAATTAGAGATGAAGATACCTAGGGTTGACAACCGTTAACTCAAAATCAAATTCAGATTTCATGTTTTAAACACAAAAGGTGTACACAATCGTTCAGATTCAAAACTACAATCAACGAAACGTCACATGAACCCTAACTGTCAGAAAACCGCAATACGATTGAAGTATTTGCATACCTGGAAGAGATTGGAGTTCGTCGGAGTAGCAGTAAGGTAGCCGAATAACAGACTAACGGATGATTCAGATTTGAGGACTGATGAAGAGAAGACGAAATAGGTGAAGCCAATTGGCATTTGAATTCTCTAAGTAAACATAAACAGTTTATATGTTAGGTGTACAAAAGATGACACCTGATACTAAAAGCAGATTATCTAAAGGTACTGAAGCAAGGGAAAAGAGAATGATCTGCAAGATTGATAATCAAGCATATGTTGCTCCTGAGAACGATGCATGGAGACATGAAAATAGCAATTCAGATAATGAAGATGAAAAGATGAGGGAAATGGTTGAAAAGAAGCTTCGATATTGGTTTGTGAAGGACAGGAAAAGAAAAAGGACACCAAAGACATCCCCAGCTGTATCTATTCCGAAAGTGTCAACACCAAAGATAGTTGTTAAGGGTACAGTTGAAAGGGGGAGTTATAAAAGAAGTTAGATCTTTGAATATTACATGTGTCTAATGAATGCTTTGATACTTGTTTTGCAGGGCCTTCTGTAGAACCACAACAAAAGTTGGTTGATGATCCAGTGTTAGATCCATCAAGTATTCCACAAGAAGGTGTTGATTTAGCGAAAGTGACTTTTGAACAATATATTCAACATACTGAAGCTTCAATTGCAAAAGATCAAAGTGCAAGTGTTCAAGCTGAAATTGTTAAACAAAAGGAGCCTGAAGGTGTTGCACATGATGAATCAGATGATGCTGATGATGAATCTTCTGATACAGAACCAGGAATTAATGTGACAAAGATTGGTCATGGGAAAGTTCAGTTGAAGAAAAAGCCACAGAAAAAGAAGAAAGGATCAGATGAAGATGATTCTACTTACACTCCAACTGCTGAAGAGAAGAAGAAACTTCGTATAAAGTGAAAAGCAGTTCAGACTAGAGTCATTCCGAGGAATGTAAGAGCAAAGAAAGGAGGTGCTTCGTTGCCTGAAAGTCAAAGTGGAAAGAGTGAGAAGCACGTAACAACTTCTAAGGGTCCTGAAACCATGAAAGATCAACATGTTGAAGTTCCTAAGGTGCCTGAGATTAAAAGTATTGAAGTTCCTGAGGTTGAGAAAGATCAGAATGTTGAAAAGAAAAATGGTGATGATGATTATGTTGAAGTAAGGGTTTCTACACCACCACCACCACCAGAAAATCCTGAAGTTCCTGAATCTTCACAGCCAAAGAAGACTACACTTCCAGATATGTGTGAAGGTTTTCCTACTATTCACGATGAACTTAAAGATGACATACTTCCTGAAGAAGAGTATGATATGTTTCACGATGAATCTGTCAAAGCTCTGGAAAAGAAAGTTAGTTTGGTTGAGAAAGAAAAGGCAAAGGCTGAAGTTGATCATGATGAGTTAAAGAAACAAGTTGAAGAATTGTTGAAAGTGAATGAAGAGATAAAATCTGTCATGATCAAACAAGCGAAGAAGTTAAAGAAAATGGAAGGTGACGTTGAAGATAATGCTAAGCTATTTGAGGCTCTATCAACGGAGATTTCTGATCTACATGTGAAGAATGTGAAGCTAAATGATATAAACAAGACACTGAATCAACTAATAAGTGAACTTCATGAAGCGTCGACAAATGAATTCAAAACGATGAAGCTTGAGATGGAAGCAATAAAGGCTGATAAAGCAGTGAAAGATGAACAACTTAGTATGTTATATACGGTAATGGAACATCATTTGGGCATCGACGTTCATTCTATCTACAACAACATCGAGATAAAAAAGGTTGAGGAACAAAGGATTGAGAGAGAAAGGAGGTTAGCTGAGGAAGCAACACAAAGAAAGAAATATGTTATTATTGAGACTCAAGAAGCTGGAGGTTCTTCGAGTCAAGCTGATGTTGAGATGGTGGATGCTGAAGTAGATCCTAAGGGGTTTGTGCTTGTTGGTGAGTCTATTCCTCTTTCTTACAACTTCGATTACATTGTTCGCCGTGTGCAAGTTGTTCATAGGAAAAAGAAGGCGAAAGAACCAGAAATGTTATTGTTAAGGTGGAAAGAAGAGGAAGAGGAAGAAGATGAAGATGGAGAGATGAAAGATGATCTTGAGGCAATTGAAAACTATGATCCTTCTTGGGATGCTTTTATAGACAAAATGGATGATGATGATCAAGGGTCGTCAGGTTTACTGATCGTGAATCCTTCTGTTCAACAAAGGATATAAGATTTTATGAATGATGAGATCAACGAACAAGAGGATTATCAACAAGAGTCTTCTTCTTCGGAAAAACAACATGCTGACCAGGTATTCCTCACGCAACCAACTATTATTTATTTGAATGCTAGAGTTGAGGGGGAGATAGAGGTGCCTAGGTCAAGGGCTGAAATGTTAGAAGAGTTGAGATTAGACGATGGCAAATTTAAGTTTGATATAGAGGATGAAATTCCTTCATCGCCTGAGAAGGAATATGAATTCAAGTATGCTCAAGAGGCTGATAAGTACAATGATGTGTTAGTTGAAGAAGGATCAAATTCATCTAATGAATAGACAGTATTTCACTATGCTGGAATTGATGAAACATTTCCGTCTCTTGCTGAAATGTTTAAAGAACAGAATGAAGATGAAGTCAGAAGAAAGATTGTGGAGAAGATAACTACAGAAGGTGTTCTGAGAACCATTCCGAGAGAAAATCTTGTTGAAGAGAGATATAAGTGGTTCAAAGTGATGCCGAAGGAAAGAAAGTTCATAAGACCTCTACAATACTTTACGCATGATGCTGATATTTCATGGGGTGATATTTTGTCTTGGGGTTACTTTGAGGATCTTCAAGTGTATGCTATTAGACGGGAGATGGGGGTACAGTACTTCGAGTTTCTGTCAGATATTAAAACCATCCCGTGGTGGGATGTTGAGGAGTTGGTGCAAACGAAGAACATAAAGCAATACTATTATGGTTTGGATGTAAAGCAGCATGATCAACACTTGTTGAATTACATCAAGCAACAAGCAAAAGAAAGATTTCTAGATTGGAAGCCGCAGTTTCCAAAGCAAATTGTCACTATCTTGGAATATGGATAAAAAGATATGACCTTAGATATAAAGCCGCCGCGTTGTTTGAAGAATATGCCGCTACGTGCTATGGAGCAAGACTTCCATGAAGACTTTCAAGGTTGGATGTATAATCAAAGCACATCGGAAGCGGTGATCTCCTTATTTGACAAATCAAAGGGTGAAGCAAGAAGAATATGTGTGCTGGACCCAATGTGGCTAGTTAACTGCTCAAAGAAGGATATATATTGCTTATTCTATAACAAGATTGTGTATGAGAAGCCAGAAAAGGTCCAAGCTCTTCAATATCAGAAAATAGTGGATATGTGCTATACAAAAGACATTAATTCTGGAAGATATTAGAAGTCAAAGTGGAGAGACTTGGAGATAGATGAATTCTTGAAGAAGTACAAGCGCAGTCAGAAATTTAAAGAAATAGCTGATAAAGCTGCAAGGCTTGGAAGATATAAGCTTATGAGACGGCCTCCATCAGATCAGACACCAATCGAGAAAGAAGAGAACAAGATCCCAAGCTGGGATAGAAAGCGCGATGGTGATCCTGAATACAAAAAGTGGTGGAATGAAACTAGAAGGCCTCTTAGGCGAAAGATGTTGGAAGAAAGAGAGGAGAAGAGACGACAGAAGGAAAAGGAGCGAAGGCGCAACATGAAGGATTAAAGACTATGCAGGAAGGAATTACAGCTACATCCAAGGGGGAGTCTGTTAATGCATATGTCTGTAGCTTCCGTCTACATCGAGTCTTATTTTGTGCTGTGTATGTAATTTTGTATATGTATGAACTTGTATGTATGTTTGTGTAAAGACAACTCAGGGAACGACGCTTATATGTAAAAGTGTGATCCGTCGGACGACGAATGCCATCGGATCGGACCACCATCCGATCGGGTGACACTTATAACCCTCCCTGGTTGTTGCCTATAAATAGCTAGCTTGTGTTAGTCATTTGACACCTTTTGCTGAACTTGTAGCGAAGCTCTGCCAGTCTGAACTTCTACCGGATCCTGTGTATTTTCACCATTTTCTAATAGAATACAGACGCGTTAAACGTTGAATCTGTCGTTGTTGATTCTATGACATTGTCATGGGATTCCGCACCATGATTCTGATCGATCCAGCCACGTTCTACTCGAACAGATCCTGATCAAACGGCCTAACATGCTTCAAGGAGGTTGTCAAGTGCTTTCGCTCGACGATTCCATTCTTGGGTGGTTGGTTTGGCCCTTGTTTCTGTAACTCGAATCCTAGCCCGGTATATCCCATTTTAGTTTTAAACCATTGTGAACCATACGCCTTTTTTACTCTCTGATCGAGGTTCTCGGCATTGAAAAATCTTTGTAAACTAAATCACACGTGTATATGTTGACATTTAAGAGATATACAGTTAAGAAAATCAAGAGCAATGGTGATATATATGCAGATTAGACACCAAAAATTAAACACTCAAAAAATGGCTACAATTTAAGGAATACGTTTAGTAACGGCATCAGATTCCTAATTGATGGAGAAAGGTCCGGTGGCAAGAAAAGCTGCTTCCAGGAGGTTGTCAAGTGTTTTCGCTCGACGATTCCATTCTTGGGTGGTTTGTTTAGCCCTTGTTCCTGTAACTCGAATCCTAGCACGGTATATCCCATTTTAGTTATACACCATTGTGAACCTTACGCCTTTTTTACTCTCTGATCGAGGTTCTCGGCATTGAAAAATCTTCATAAACTAAATTACACGTGTATATGTTGACATTTAAGAGATATACAGTCAAGAAAATCAAGAGCAATGGTGATATATATATGCGGAGTAGACACAAAAAAATAAACACTCAAAAAATGGCTACAATTTAAGGAATGTGTTTAGTGACGACATCAGATTCCTAGTTGACGGAGAAAGGTCTGGTGGCAAGAAAAGCTGCTTCCAGGAGGTTGTCAAGTGTTTTCGCTCGACGATTCCATTCTTGGGTGGTTGGTTTGGCCCTTGTTCCTGTTACTCGAATCCTAGCCCGGTATATCCCATTTTAGTTTTACGCCATTGTGAACCTTACGCCTTTTTTACTCTTTGATCGAGGTTCTCGGCATTGAAAACTCTTCGTGAACCAAATTCCACGTGTATATGTTGATGTTTAAGAGATATACAGTCAAGAAAATAAAGAGCAATGGTGATATATATGCGGATTAGACACCAAAAAAAACAAACACTTAAAAAATGGCTACAATTTAAGGAATTTGTTAAGTGACGGCATCAGATTCCTAATTTATGGAGAAATGTCTGGTGGCAAGAAAAGCTGCTTCCAGGAGGTTGTCAAGTGTTTTCGCTCGCCGATTCCATTCTTGGGTGGTTGGTTTGGCCTTTGTTCCTGTAACTCGAATCCTAGCCCGGTATATCCCATTTTAGTTTTACACCATTGTGAACCTTATGCCTTTTTGACTTTCTGATCAAGGTTCTCGGCATTCAAAAATCTTCGTAAACTCAATCACACGTGTATATGTTAACATTTAAGAGATATACAGTCAAGAAAATCAAGAGCAATTGTGATATATATGTGGATTGGAGTTTCTTAGCGTTTTAATTTATTTTCCTCATGAATATGATCAAAATTATTATTCTAATCATAGCAGATTATTTTTAGGATTTTAACACTGATCGGGTGGTCACCGACGTACGTTTCGCATTAATTTAATCGTTACGCGATAAGCGTTAATCTTACCGTTGCCAACATAATTTTTACCAAAGTTTAATTTTACCAACTCATTAAATTACACAAATAAACATCATAACCAGTGTAATACAGCCCTGTTACCTATTCATAACACGTGTTACAATTGTACGGTACGACCTGAAAAGCCGGGTGTCACATTCTCGGCATTGTAAAATCTTCGTAAACTAAATCACACGTGTATATGTTGATATTTAAGAGATATACAGTCAAGAAAATCAAGAGCACTGGTGATATATATGCGGATTACACACCGAAAAATAAACACTCAAAAATGGCTACAATTTAAGGAATGTGTTTAGTGACGGCATCAGATTCCTAATTGATGGAGTAAGGTCTGGTGGCAAGAAAACCTGCTTCCAGGAGGTTGTCAAGTGTTTTTGCTCGACAATTCCATTCTTGGGTGGTTGGTTTGGCACTTGTTCCTGTAACGCGAACCCTAGCCCAGTATATCCCATTTTAGTTTTACACCATTGTGAACCTAACGCCATTTTTACTCTCTATTCAAGGTTCTCGGCATTGAAAAATCTTCGTAAACTAAACCACACGTGTATATGTTGACATTTAAGAGATATACATTCAAGAAAATCAAGAGCAATGGTGATATATATGCGGATTAGACACCACAAAATAAACACTCAAAAAATGGCTACAATTTATGGAATGTGTTTAGTGACGGCATCAGATTCCTAATTGATGGAGAAAGGTCTGTGGCAAGAAAAGCTGCTTCCAGTAGGTTGTCAAGTGTTTTCGTTCGACGATTCCATTCTTGGGTGGTTTTTTTGGCCCTTGTTCCGGTAACTCGAATCCTAGCCCGGTATATCCGATTTTAGTTATACTCCATTGTGAACCTTACGCCTTTTTTTCTCTCTGATCGAGGTTCTCGGCATTGAAAAATATTCATAAACTAAATCACACGTGTATATGTTAACATTTAAGAGATATAAAGTCAAGAAAATCAAGAGTAATAGTGATATATATGCGGATTAGACACCAAAAAATAAACACTCAAAAAATGGCTACAATTTAAGGAATGTGTTTAGTGACGGCATCAGATTCCTAATTGATAAAGAAAGGTCTGGTGGCAAGAAAAGCTGCTTCAAGGAGGTTGTCAAGTGCTTTCGCTCGACGATTCCATTCTTGAGTGGTTGGTTTGGCCCTTGTTTCTGTAACTCGGATCCTAGCCCGGTATATCCCATTTTAGTTTTATAATATTGCGAACCTTATGAGTTTTTGAAAAATCTTCGTAAACTAAACCACACGTATATATGTTAACATTTAAGATATATATATAGTCAAGAAAATCAAGAGCAGTGATGCTATATATGCAGATTAGACACCAAAAAATAAACACTCTAAAAATGGCTACAATTTAAGGAATGTGTTTATTGACGGCATCAGATTCCTAATTGATGGAGAAAGGTCTGGTGGTAAGAAAAGCTGCTTCCAGGAGGTTGTCAAGTGTTTTCGCTCTACGATTCCTTTCTTTGGTGGTTTGTTTAACCCTTGTTCCTGTAACTCGAATCCTAACCCGGTATATATCCTATTTTAGTTATACACCATTGTGAACGTTATGCCTTTTTTACTCTCTGATCGAGTTTCTTTGCATTGAAAAATCTTCGTAAACTAAATCACACGTGTATATGTCGACATTTAAGAGATATACAGTCAATAAAATAAAGAGCAATGGTGATATATGTGCGGATTAGACACCAAAAAATAAACAGTCAAAAAATGGCTACAATTTAAGGAATATGTTTAATGGCGGCATCAGATTCCTCATTGATGTAGAAAGGTCTGCTGGCAAGAAAAGCTGCTTCCAGGAGGTTGCCAAGTGTTTTCACTCGACGATTCCATTCTTGGGTGGTTGGTTTGGCCCTTGTTCCTGTAACTCGAATTCTAGCCCGGTATATCCCATTTTAGTTTTACCCCATTGTGAACCTTACGCTTTTTTTTATTCTCTGATCGAGGTTCTCGGCATTGAAAAATCTTCATAAACTAAATTACACGTGTATATGTTCACATTTAAGAGATATACAGTCAAGAAAATCAAGAGCAATGGGGATATATATGCGGATTAAAGACCAAAAAAATACACACTCAAAAATGGCTACAATTTAAGGAATGTGTTTAGTGACGGCATTAGATTCCTAATTGATGGAGAAAGGTCTGGTGGTAAGAAAAGCTTCTTCCAGGAGGTTGTCAAGTGTTTTCTCTAGACGATTCCATTCTTGGGTGGTTGGTTTGGCCCCTGTTCCTGTAACTCGAATCCTAGCCCGATATATCACATTTTAGTTTTACACCATTGTGAACCTTACGCCTTTTTTACTCTCTGATCGAGGTTCTCGGCATTGAAAACTCTTTGTAAACTAAATCACACGTGTATATGTTGACATTTAAGAGATATACAGTCAAGAAAACCAAGAGCAATGTTGATATATATGCAGATTAGACACCAAAAAATAAACAGTCAAAAAATGGCTACAATTTAAGGAACGTGTTTAGTGATGGCATCAGATTCCTAATTGATGGAGAAAGGTCTGGTGGCAAGAAAATCTGCTTCCAGGAGGTTGTCAAGTGTTTTCGCTCAACGATTCCATTCTTGGGTGGTATGTTTAATCCTTGTTCCTATAACTCGAATCCTAGTCCGGTATATCCCATTGTAGTTATACACCATTGTGAAACTTACACCCTCTTTTCTCTCTAATCAGGGTTCTCGGCATTGAAAAATCTTCGTAAACTAAATCACACATGTATATGTTGACATTTAAGAGATATACAGTCAAGAAAATCAAGCGCAATGGAGATATATATGCGGATTAGACATCAAAAAATAAACACTCAAAAAATGGTCACAATTTAAGGAATGTGTTTAGTGACGACATCAAATTCCTAATTGATGGAGAAAGGTTTGCTGGCAAGAAAAGCTGCTTCCAGGAGGTTGTCAAATGTTTTCGCTCGATGATTCCATTCTTGGGTGGTTGGTTTAGCCCTTGTTCCTGTAAATCGAATCCTAGCGTGGTATATCCCATTTTTGTTTTACACCATTGTGAACCTTACGCCTTTTTTATTCTCTGATCGAGGTTCTCGGCATTGAAAAATCTTCGTAAACTAAATTACACGTGTATATGTTGACATTTAAGAGATATACGGTCAAGAAAATCAAGAGCAATGGTGATATATATGCGGATTAGACACCAAAAAATAAACACTCAAAAAATGTCTGTAATTTAAGGAATGTGTTTAGTGACGGCATCAGATTCCTAATTGATGGAGAAAGTTCTAGTGGCAAGAAAAGTTACTTACAGGAGGTTGTCAAGTGTTTTCCCTCGACGATTCCATTTTGGGTGGTTGATTTGGCCCTTGTTCCTGTAACTCGAATCCTAGCGGGATATATCCCGTTTTAGTTTTACACCATTGTGAACGTTATGCCTTTTTGACTCTCTGATCGAGGTTCTAGGCATTGAAAAATCTTCGTAAACTAAACCACACATGTATAAGTTGACATTTAAGAGATATATACAGTAAAGAAATTCAAGAGCAATGGTGATATAGATGCGGATTAGACACCAAAAAATAAACACTCAAAAAATGGCTACAATTTAAGGAATGTGTTTAGTGACGGCATCAGATTCCTAGTTGATGGAGTAAGTTCTGGTGGCAAGAAAACCTGCTTCCAGGAGGATGTCAAGTGTTTTCGCTAGACGATTCCAATCTTGGGTGGTTGGTTTGGCCCTTGGTCCTGTAACTCGAATCCTAGGCCGGTATATCTCATTTTAGTTTTACACCATTGTGAAGCTTATGCCATTTTTAATCTCTGATCGAGGTTCTCGGCATAACAAAATATTCGTAAACCAAATCACACGTGTATATGTTGACATTTAAGAGATATACAATGAAGGAAAATCAAGAGCAATGGTGATATATATGCGGATTAGACACCAAAAAATAAACACTCAAAAAATGGCTACAATTTATGGAATGTGTTTAGTGACGACATCAGATTTCTAATTGGTGGAGAAAGGTCAGGTCGTAAGAAAAGCTGCTTCCAGGAGGTTTTCAAGTGTTTTCGCTCGACGATTCTATTCTTGGGTGGTTGGTTTGGCTCTTGTTCCTGTAACTCGAATCCTAGCCCGTTATATCCCATTTTAGTTTTACACCATTGTGAACCTTACGTCTTTTTACTCTCTGATCGAGGTTCTCGGCATTGAAAAATCTTCCTAAACTAAATCACACGTGTATATGTTGATATTTAAGGGATATGCAGTCAAGAAAATCATGAGCAATGGTGATATATATGCGGATTAGACACCAAAAAATTTACACTAAAAATGGCTACAATTTAAGGAATGCGTTTAGTGACTGTATCAGATTCCTAATTGATGAAGAGAGGTCTGGTGGCAAGAAAAGCTGCTTCCAGGAGGTTGTCAAGTGCTTTCACTCAAAGATTCCATTCTTGGGTGGTTGGTTTGACCCTTGTTTCTGTAACTCGAATCATAGCCCGGTATTTCCCATTTTAGTTTTACACCATTGTGAACCTTACGCCTTTTTTACTTTTTGATCGAGGTTCTCGGCATTGAAAAATATTCGTAAACTAAATCATACGTGTATATGTTGACATTTAAGAGATATACAGTCAAGAAAATCAAGAGCAATGGTGATATATATGCGGATTAAACACCAAAAAATAAACACTAACAAAATGGCTACAATTTAAGGAATGTGTTTAGAGACGGCACCAGATTCCTAATTGACGGAGAAAGGTCTGGTTGCAAGAAAACCTGCTTCCAGGAGGTTGTCAAGTGTTTTCGCTCGACGATTCCATTCTTGAGTGGTTGATTTGGCCCTTGTTCCTGTAACTCAAATCCTAACCCGGTATATCCCATTTTAGTTTTACACCATTGTGTACCTTACGCCATTTTTACTCTCTGATTGAGGTTCTCGGCATTGAAAAATCTTCGTAAACTAAATCACACGTGTATGTGTTAACATTTAAGAGATATACAGTCAAGAAAATCAAGTGTAATGGTGATATATATGCGGATTGGACACCAAAAAATAAACACTCAAAAAATGGCTACAATTTAAGGAATGTGTTTAGTGACGGCATCAGATTCCTAATTGATGAAGGAAGGTCTGGTGGCAAGAAAACCTGCTTCAAGGAGGTTGTCAAGTGCTTTCACTCGACGATTCTATTCTTGGGTGGTTGGTTTTGCCCTTGTTCCTTTAACACGAATCCTAGCCCGGTATATCCCATTTTAGTTTTACACCATTGTGAACCTTACGCCTCTTTTACTCTCTGATCGAGGTTCTCGGCATTGAAAAATCTTTGTAAACTAAATCACACGAGTAAATGTTGACATTTAAGAGATATACAGTTAAGAAAACAAAGAGCAATGTTGATATATATGCAGATTAGACACCAAAAAATAAACAGTCAAAAAATGGCTACAATTTAAGGAATGTGTTTGGTGACGGCACCCGATTCCTAATTGATGGATAATGGTCTGGTGGCAAGAAAAGCTACTTCAAGGAGGTTGTCAAGTGTTTTCGCTCGACGATTCCATTCTTGGGTGGTATGTTTAACCCTTGTTCCTGTAACTCGAATCCTAGCCCGGTATATCCCATTTTAGTTATATACCATTGTGAACCTTACGCCTTTTTTACTCTCTAATCAGGATTCTCGGCATTGAAAAATCTTCGTAAACTAAATCACAGATGTATATGTTGACATTTAAGAGAAATACAGTCAAGAAAATCAAGAGCAATTGTGATATATATGCGGATTAGACATCAAAAAATAAACAGTCAAAAAATGGCTACAATTTAAGGAATGTGTTTAGTGACGGCATCAGATTCCTAATTGATGGAGAAAGGTCTGGTGGCAAGAAAAGCTGCTTCCAGGAGGTTGTCAAATGTTTTCACTCGATGATTCCATCCTTGGGTGGTTGGTTTGGCCCTTGTTCCTGTAAATCGAATCCTAGCCCGGTATATCCCATTTTAGTTTTACACCATTGTGAACCTTATGACTAGCCAGCAAATTTATAAATTTGCTGGAATCTTATCTACACTAGATCAGGAAACTATCTTCTAGAGAATTACAAAATAAGCCCCTAGACTTTCTAAAGCTTAATAAACTTAACCAAAACAATCCAGAACCATCTAAAACAAGTACCAACGGTCTCAAATGATCTAACACCTTACACCTTTTTTACTCTTTGATCGAGGTTCTCGGCATTGAAAAATCTTCGTAAACTAAATTACACGTGTATATGTTGACATTTAAGAGATATACGATCAAGAAAATCAAGAGCAATGGTGATATATATGCGGATTAGAAACCAAAAAATAAACACTCAAAAAACGGCTACAATTTAAGGAATGTGTTTAGTGACGGCATCAGATTCCTAATTGATTGAGAAAGGTCTGGTGGCAAGAATAGCTGTTTCCAGGAGGTTGTCAAGTGTTTTCGCTTAACGATTCCATTTTGGTGGTTGGTTTGGCCCTTGTTCCTGTCACTCGAATCCTAGCGGGTTATATCCCATTTTAGTTTTACACCATTGTGAACGTTATGCCTTTTTGACCCTCTGATCGAGGTTATCGGCATTGAAAAATCTTCATAAACTAAACCACACGTGTATAAATTGACATGCAAGAGATCTATACAGTAAAGAAAATCAAGAGTAATGGGGATATAGATGCGGATTAGACACCAAAAAATAAACACTAAAAAATGGCTACAATTTAAGGAATGTGTTTAGTGACGGCATCAGATTCCTAGTTGATGGAGTAAGTACTGGTGGCAAGAAAACCTGCTTCCAGGAAGATGTCAAGTGTTTTCACTCGACGATTCTAATCGTGGGTGGTTGGTTTGGCCCTTGATGATGTAACTCGAATCCTAGCCCGATATATCACAATTTAGTTTTACACCATTATGAACCTTATGCCCTTTTTAATCTCTGATCGAGGTTCTCAGCATTGCAAAATCTTCGTAAACTAAATCACACGTGTATATGTTGACATTTAAGAGATATACAGTCAAGGAAAATCAAGAGCAATGGTGATATATATGCGGCTTAGACACCAAAAAATAAACACTCAAAAAATGGCTACAATTTATGGAATGTGTTTAGTGACGACATCAGATTCCTAATAGTTGGAGAAACGTCTGGTGGCAAGAAAGCTGCTTCCAGGAGGTTGTGAAATGTTGTTGCTCGACGATTCCATTCTTGGGTGGTTTGTTCGGCCCTTGTTCCGGAAAGTCGAATCCTAACCCGGTATATCCCATTTTAGTTATACACCATTGTGAACCTTACGACTTTTTTACTCTCTGAACGAGGTTCTCGGCATTGAAATATCTTCGTAAACTAAATCACACGTGTATATGTTGACATTTAAGAGATATACAGTCAAGAAAATCAAGAGCAATGGTGATATATATGCGGATTAGAAACCAAAAAATAAACACCAAAAAATAGCTACAATTTAATGAATGTGCTTAGTGACGGTATCATATTCCTAATTGATGGAGAAAGGTCTGGTGGCAAGAAATCTGCTTCCAGGAGGTTGTCAAGTGCTATCGCTCGATGATTCCATTCTTGCGTGGTTGGTTTGGCCCTTGTTTCTGTAACTCGAATCCTAGCCCGGTATATCCCATTTTAGTTTTACACCATTGTGAACCTTACGCCTTTTTTACTCTCTGATCGAGGTTCTCGGCACTTCGTAAACTAAATCACACGTGTATATGTTGACATTTAAGAGATATACAGTCAAGAAATTCAAGAGCAACAGTGATATATATGCGGATTAGACACCAAAAAATAAACACTAACAAAATGGCTACAATTTAAGGAATGTGTTTAGTGACGGCATCAGGATCCTAATTGACGGAGAAAGGTCTGGTTGCAAGAAAAGCTGCTTCCAGGAGGTTGTCAAGTGTTTTCGCTTGACGATTCCATTCTTGGGTGGTTGGTTTGGCCCTTGTTCCTGTAACTCAAATCCTTGCCCGGTATATCCCATTTTAGTTTTACACCATTGTGAACCTTACGCCATTTTCACTCTCCGATTGAGGTTCTCGGCATTGAAAAATCTTCGTAACTAAATCCCACGTGTATATGTTGACATTTAAGAGATATACAATGAAGAAAATCAAGAGTAATGGTGATATATATGCGGATTAGACACAAACAAAAACACTCAAAAAACGGCTACAATTTAAGGAATGTGTTTAGTGACGGCATCAGATTCCTAATTGATGGAGAAAGGTCGGGTGGCAAGAAAAGCTGCTTCCAGGAGGTTGTCAATTGTTTTCGCTCGACGATTCCATTCTTAGGTGGTTGGTTTGGCCCTTGTTCCTGTAAATAAAATCCTTGCCCGGTATATCACATTTTAGTTTTACACCAATGTGAACCTTACGCCTTTTTTACTCTCTGATCGAGGTTCTCGACAGTGAAAAATCTTCGTAAACTAAATCCCACGTGTATATATTGACATTTAAGAGATATACAATCAAGAAAATCAAGAGCAATGGTGATATATATGCGGATTAGACACCAAAAAATAAACTCTCAAAAAATGGCTACAATTTTAGGAATTTGTATAGTGACGGCATCATATTCCTAATTGATGGAGAAAGGTCGGGTGGTAAGAAAAGCTGCTTCCAGGAGGTTGTCAAGTGTTTTCGCTCGACGATTCCATTCTTGGGTGGTTGGTTTGGCCCTTGTTCCTGTAACTCAAATCCTAGCCCGGTATATCCCATTTTAGTTTTACACCATTGTGAACCTTACGCCATTTTCACTCTCTGATTGAGGTTCTTGCAATTGAAAAATCTTCGTAAACTAAATCCCATATGTATATGTTAACATTTAAGAGATATACAATGAAGAAAATCAAGAGTATTGGTGATATATATTTGGATTAGACACAAAAAAAACACTAAAAAATGTCTACAATTTAAGGAATGTGTTTAGTGACGGCATCAGATTCCTAATTGATGGAGAATAGTCGGGTGGCAAGAAAAGCTGCTTCCAGGAGGTTGTCAAGTGTTTTCGCTCGACGATTCCATTCTTAGGTGGTTGGTTTGGCGCTTGTTCCTGTAAATAAAATCCTTGCCTGATATATCACATTTTAGTTTTACACCATTGTGAAACTTACGCCATTTTTACTCTCTGATCGAGGTTCTCGGCATTGAAAAAACTTCGTAAACTAAATCACACATGTATCTGTTGACATTTAAGAGATATACAGTCAAGAACATCAAGAGCAATGGTGATATATATGCGGATTAGACACCAAAAAATATACACTCAAATATATATGCGGATTAGACACCAATGGTGATATTAAGCAATGTGTTTAGTGACGGCATCAGATTCCTAATTGATGGAGAAATGTCTGGTGGCAAGAAAAGCTGCTTCCAGGAGGTTGTCAAGTGTTTTCGCTCGACGATTTCATTCTTGGGTGGTTGGTTTGGCCCTTGTCCCTGTAACTCGAATCGTAGCCCGGTATATCCCTTAGTTTTACACCATTGTGAACCTTACGTCTTTTTTACTCTCTGATCGAGGTTCTCGGCATTGAAAAATCTTCATAAACTAAATCACACGTGTATATGTTGATATTTAAGAGGTATACAGTTAAGAAAATCAAGAGCAACTGTGATATATATGTGGGTTATGCACCAAAAAATGAACACTCAAAAAATGGCTACAATTTAAGTAATTTGTTTAGGGACAGCATCAGACCTAATTGATGGAGAAAGGTCTGGTGGCAAGAAAAGCTGCTTCCAGAAGGTTGTCAAGTGTTTTCGCCCGACGATTCCATTTTTGGGTGGTTGGTTTGGCCCTTGTTCCTGTAACTCGAATCCTAGCCCGGTATATCCCATTTTAGTTTTACACTATCGTGAACGTTACGCCTTTTTACTCTCTGATTGAGGTTCCCAGAATTGAAAAATCTTCGAAAAGTAAATCACACGTGTATATGTTGACATTTATGAGATATACAGTCATGAAAATCAACAGCAATGGTGATATATATGCGGATTAGACACCCAAAAATAAACACTGAAAAAATGGCTACAATTTAAGGAATGTGTTTAGTGACAACATCAGGTTGCTAATTGATGGAAAAAGGTCTGGTGGCAAGAACCGCTTCCTCCAGGAGGTTGTCAAGTGTTTTCGCTTGACGATTCCCTTATTGGGTGATTGGTTTGGCCCTTGTTCCTGTAACTCGAGTCCTAGCCCGGTATATCTCATTTTAGTTTTACACCATTGTGAACCTTACGCCTTTTTAACTATCTGATCAAGGTTCTCGGCATTGAAAAATCTTCGTAAACTAAATCACACGTGTATTTGTTTACATTTAAGAGATATAAAGTCAAGAAAATCAAGAGGAATGGTGATATATATGCGGATTAGACACCAAAAAATAAACACTCAAAAAATGGCTACAATTTAAGGAATGTGTTTAGTGACGGCATCAGATTCTTAATTGATAGAGAAATGCGAGGTGGCGAGAAAAGCTTCTTCCAGGAGGTTGCCAAGTGTTTTCGCTCGACGATTCCATTCTTGGGTGGTTGGTTTAGCCCTTGCTTTTGTAACTCGAATCCTAGTCCGGTATATCCCATTTTAGTTTTACACCATTGTGAACCTTACGCCATTTTTACTATCTGATCGAGTTTCTCGGCGTTGAAAAATCTTCGTAAACTAAATCCCACGTGTATATGTTGACATTTAAGAGATTTACAATCAAGAAAATCATGAGCAATGGTGATATTTATGCGGATTAGACACCAAAAAATAAACTCTCAAAAAATGGCTACAATTTAAGGACTTTGTATAGTGACGGCATCAGATTCCTAATTGATGGAGAAAGGTCGGGTGGTAACATAAGCTGCTTCCAGGAGGTTGTCAAGTGTTTTCGCTCGACGATTCCATTCTTGGGTGGTTGGTTTAGCCATTGTTCCTGTAACTCAAATCCTAGCCCGGTATAGCCCATTTTAGTTTTACACCATTGTGAACCTTACGCCATTTTTACTATCTAATCGAGGTTCTCGGCATTGAAAAATCTTCGTAAACTAAATCCCACGTGTATATGTTGACATTTAGGAGATATACAATCTATAAAATCAAGAGCAATGGTGATATATATGCGGATTAGACACCAAAAACTAAACTCTCAAAAAATGGCTACAATTTAAGGAATTTGTATAGTGACGGAATCAGATTCCTAATTGATGGAGAAAGGTCGGGTGGTAAGAAAAGCTGCTTCCAGGAGGTTGTCAAGTGTTATCGCCCGACGATTCCATTTTTGGGTGGTTGGTTTGGCCCTTGTTCCTGTAACTCGAATCCTAGCCCGGTATATGCCATTTTAGTTTTACACCATTGTGAACCTTACGCCTTTTTTACTCTCTGATCGAGGTTCCCAGAATTGAAAAATCTTCGTAAAGTAAATCACACGTGTATATGTTGACATTTATATACAGTCAAGAAAATCAACAGCAATGGTGATATAGATGCGGATTAGACACCCAAAAATAAACACTTAAAAAATGGCTACAATTTAAGGAATGTGTTTAGTGACAACATTAGGTTGCTAATTGATGGAGAAAGGTCTGGTGGCAAGAACCGCTTCCTCCAGGAGGTTGTCAAGTGTTTTCGCTTGACGATTCCCTTATTGGGTGATTGGTTTGGCCCTTGTTCCTGTAACTCGAGTCCTAGCCCGGTATATCTCATTTTAGTTTTACACCATTGTGAACCTTACGCCTTTTTAACTATCTGATCAAGGTTCTCGGCATTGAAAAATCTTCGTAAACTAAATCACACGTGTATATGTTGACATTTAAGAGATATACAGTCAAGAAAATCAAGAGCAATGGTGATATATTTGCGGATTAGACACCAAAAAATAAACACTCAAAAAATGGCTACAATTTATGGAATGTTTTTAGTGATGGCATCAGATTCCCAATTGTTGGAGAAACGTCTGGTGGCAAGAAAAGCTGCTTCCAGGAGGTTGTCAAAAGTTTTCGCTCGACGATTCCATTCTTGGGTGGTTTGTTTGGCCCTTGTTCCGGTAAGTCGAATCCTTGCCCGGTATATCCCATTTTAGTTATACAACATGGTGAACCTTACGACTTTTTTACTCTCTGAACGAGGTTCTCGGCATTGAAATATCTTCGTAAACTAAATCACACGTGTATATGTTGACATTTAAGAGATATACAGTCAAGAAAATCAAGAGCAATGGTGATATATATGTGGATTAGACATCAAAAAATAAACACTAAAAAATGGCTACAATTTAAGGAATGTGTTTAGTGACGGTATCATATTCCTAATTGATGGAGAAAGGTCTGGTGGCAAGAAATCTGCTTCCAGGAGGTTGTCAAGTGCTATCGCTCGACGATTGCATTCTTGGGTGATTGGTTTGGCCCTTGTTTCTGTAACTCGAATCCTAGCCCGGTATATCCCATTTTAGTTTTACACCATTGTGAACCTTACGCCTTTTTAACTCTCTAATAGAGGTTCTCGGCACTTCGTAAACTAAATCACACGTGTATATGTTGACATTTAAGAGATATACGGTCAAGAAATTCAAGAGCAACGGTGAAATATATGCGGATTAGACACCAAAAAATAAACACTAACAAAATGGCTACAATTTAAGGAATGTGTTTAGTGACGACAACAGATTCCTAATTGACGGAGAAAGGTCCAGTTGCAAGAAAAGCTGCTTCCAGGAGGTTGTCAAGTGTTTTCGCTCGACGATTCCATTATTGGGTGGTTGGTTTGGCCCTTGTTCCTGTAACTCAAATCCTATCCCGGTATATATCCCATTTTTGTTTTACACCATTGTGAACCTTACGCCATTTTCACTCTCTGATAGAGGTTCTCGGCATTGAAAAATCTTCGTAAACTAAATCTCACGTGTATATGTTGCCATTTAAGAGATATACAATGAAGAAAATCAAGAGTAATGGAGATATATATGCGGATTAGACACAAAAAAAAAACACTCAAAAACGACTAAATTTTAAGGAATGTGTTTAGTGACGGCATCAGATTCCTAATTGATGGAGAAAGGTCGGGTGGCAAGAAAAGCTGCTTCCAGGAGGTTTTCAAGTGTTTTCGTTCGATGTTCCATTCTTAGGTGGTTGATTTGGCCCTTGTTCCTGTAAATAAAATCCTTGCCCGGTATATCACATTTTAGTTTTACACCATTGTGAACCTTACGCCATTTTTACTCTCTGATCGAGGTTCTCGGCATTGAAAAATCTTTGTAAACTAAATCCTACGTGTATATGTTGACATTTAAGAGATATACAACCAAGAACATCAAGAGCAATGGTGATATATATGCGGATTAGACACCAAAAAATAAACTCTCAAAAAATGGCTACAATTTAAGGAAATTGTATAGTGGCGACATCAGATTTCTAATTGATGGAGAAAGATCGGGTGGTAAGAAAAGCAACTTCCAGGAGGTTGTAAAGTGTTTTCGCTCGACGATTCCATTCTTGGGTGGATGGTTTGGCCCTTGTTCTTGTAACTCGAATCCTATCCCGGTATATCCCATTTTAGTTATACACCATTGTGAACCTTACGACTTTTTTACTCTCTGAACGAGGTTCGCGGCATTGAAATATCCTCGTAAACTAAATCACATGTGTATATATTGACATTTAAGAGATATATAGTCAAGAAAATAAAGAGGAATGGTGATATATGTGCGGATTAGACACCAAAAATAAACACTAAAAAATGGCTACAATTTAAGGAATGTGTTTTGTGACGGTATCATATTCCTAATTGATGGAGAAATGTCTGGTGGCAAGAAATCTGCTTCCAGGAGGCTGTCAAGTGCTATCGCTCGACGATTCCATTTTGGGTGGTTAGTTTGGCCCTTGTTTCTGTAACTCGAATACTAGCCCGGTATATCCCATTTTAGTTTTACACCATTGTGAACCTTACGCCTTTTTTACTCTCTGATCGAGGTTCTCGGCACTTCGTAAACTAAATCACACGTGTATATGTTGACATTTAAGAGATATACAGTTAAGAAATTCAAGAGCAACCGTGATATATATGCGGATTAGACACCAAAAAATAAACACTAACAAAATGGCTACAATTTAAGGAATGTGTTTAGTGACGGCATCAGATTCCTAATTGACGGAGAAAGGTCTGGTTGCAAGAAAAGCTGTTTCCAGGAGGTTGTCAAGTGTTTTCGCTCGACGATTCCATTCTTGGGTGGTTGGTTTGGCCCTTGTTCCTGTAACTCAAATTCTAGCCCGGTATATCCCATTTTAGTTTTACACCATTGTGAACCTTACGCCATTTTCACTCTCTGGTTGAGGTTCTCGGCATTGAAAAATCTTCTTAAACTAAATCCCACGTGTATATGTTGACATTTAAGTGATATACAATGAAGAAAATCAAGAGTAATGGTGATATATATGCAGATTAGACACCAAAAAAAAGGCTCAAAAAACGGCTACAATTTAAGGAATGTGTTTAGTGACGGCATCAGATTCCTAATAGATGGAGAAAGGTCGGGTGGGCAAGAAAAGCTGCTTCCAGGAGGTTGTCAAGTGTTTTCGCTTGACGATTCCATTCTTAGGTGGTTGGTTTGGCCCTTGTTCTTGTAAATAAAATCCTTGCCCGGTATATCACATTTTAGTTTTACACCATTGTGAACCTTACACCATTTTTACTCTCTGATCGAGGTTCTCGGCATTGAAAAATCTTCGTAAACTAAATCCCACGTGTATATGTTGACATTTAAGATATATACAATCAAGAAAATCAAGAGCAATGGTTGTATATATGCGGATTAGACACCAAAAAATAAACTCTAAAAAAATGGCTACAATTTAAGGAATTTGTATAGTGACGGCATCAGAATCCTAATTGATGGAGAAAGGTCGGGTGGTAAGAAAAGCAGCTTCCAGGAGGTTGTCAAGTGTTTTCGCTCGACGATTCTATTCTTAGGTGGTTGGTTTGGCCCTTGTTCCTGTAAATAAAATCCTTGCCCGGTATATCACATTTTAGTTTTACACCATTGTGAACCTTACGCCATTTTTACTCTCTGATCGAGGTTCTCGGCAATGAAAAATCTTCATAAACTAAATCACACGTGTATATGTTGACATTTAAGAGATATACAGTCAAGAACATCAAGAGCAATGGTGATATATATGCGGATTAGACACCAAAAAATAAACACTCAAAAAATGGCTACACTATAAGGAATGTGTTTAGTGACGGCATTAGATTCCTAATTGATGGAGAAAGGTCTGGTGGCAAGAAAAGCTGCTTCCAGGAGGTTGTCAAGTGTTTTCGCTCGACGATTCCATTCTTGGGTGGTTGGTTTGGCCCTTATCCCTGTAACTCGAATCCTAGCCCGGTATATCCCTTAGTTTTACACCATTGTGAACCTTACGCCTTTTTTACTCTCTGATCGAGGTTCTCGGCATTGAAAAATCATCGTAAACTAAATCACACGTGTATATGTTGACATTTAAGAGATATACAGTTAAGAAAATCAAGAGCAATGGTGATATACATGTGGGTTAGGCACCAAAAAATGAACACTCAAAAAATGGCCACAATTTAAGTAATTTGTTTAGCGACGGCATCAGACCTAATTGATGGAGAAAGGTCTGGTGGCAAGAAAACCTGCTTCCAGAAGGTTGTCAAGTGTTTTCGCTCGACGATTCCATTTTTGGGTGGTTGGTTTGGCCCTTGTTCCTGTAACTCGAATCCTAGCCCGGTATATCCCATTTTAGTTTTACACCATCGTGAACCTTACGCCTTTTTTACTCTCTGATCGAGGATCCCAGCATTGAAAAATATTCGTAAACTAAATCACACGTGTATATGTTGACATTTAAGAGATATACAGTCAAGAAAATCAACAGCAATGGTGATTTATATTCGGATTAGACACCCAAAAATAAACACTCAAAAAATGGCTACAATTTAAGGAATGTGTTTAGTGACAACATCAGGTTGCTAATTGATGGATAACGGTCTGGTCGCAAGAACCGCTTCCTCCAGGAGGTTGTCAACTGTTTTCGCTTGACGATTCCATTCTTGGGTGGTTGGTTTGGCCCTTGTTCCTGTAACTCGAATCCTAGCCCGATATATCCCATTTTAGTTTTACACCATTGTGAACCTTACGCCTTTTTTACTCTCTGATCGAGGTTCTCGGCATTGAAAAATCTTCGTAAACTAAATCACACGTGTATATGTTGACATTTAAGAGATATACAGTCAAGAAAATCAAGAGCAATGGTGATATATATGCGGATTAGACACCAAAAACTAAACACTCAAAAAATGGCTAAAATTTAAGGAATGTGTTTAGTGACGGCATCAGATTCTTAATTGATAGAGAAAGGCGTGGTGGCAAGAAAAGCTGCTTCCAGGAGGTTGCCAAGTGTTTTCGCTCAACGATTCCATTCTTGGGTGGTTGGTTTAGCCCTTGTTTCTATAACTCGAATCCTAGCCCTGTATATCCCATTTTAGTTTTACACCATTGTGAACCTTACGCCTTTTTTACTCTCTTATCTAGGTTCTCGGCATTGAAAAATCTTCGTAACTAAATCACACGTGTATATGTTGACATTTAAGAGATATACAGTCAAGGAAATCAAGAGCAATGGTGATATATATGCGGATTAGACACCAGAAAATAAACACATAAAAACGGCTACAATTTAAGGAATCTGTTTAGTTACGGCATCAAATTCCTAATTGATGGAGAAATGTCGGGTGGCAAGAAAAGCTGCTTTCAGGAGGTTGTCAAGTGCTTTCGCTTGACGATTCCATTCTTGGGTGGTTGGTTTGGCCCTTGTTCCAATAACTCGAATCCTAGCCAGGTATATCCCATTTTAGTTTTAGACCATTGTGAACCTTACACCTATTTTACTCTCTGATCGAGGTTTTTGGCATTGAAAAATGTTCGTAAACTAAATCATACGTGTATATGTTAACATTTATGAGATATACAGTCAAGAAAATCAAGAGCAATGGTGATATATATGCGGATTATACACCGAAAAATAAACACTCAAAAAATGGCTACAATTTAAGGAATGTGTTTAGTGACGAAATCAGATTCCTAATTGATGGAGTAAGGTCTGGTGGCACGAAAAGCTGCTTCCAGGAGGTTGTCAAGTGTTTTCGCTCGACGATTCCATTCTTGGGTGGTTGGTTTGGCCCTTGTTCCTATAACTCGAATCCTAGCTCGATATATCCGATTTCAGTTTTACACCATTGTGAACCTTACGCCTTTTTTTCTCTCTGGTCGAGGTTCTCGGCATTGAAAAATCTTCGTCAACTAAACCACACGTGTTTATGTTGACATTTAAGAGACATACAATCAATAAATAATCATGAGCAATGGTTATATATTTGGATTAGACACCAAAAAACAAACACTTAAAAAACGCTACAATTTAAGGAATGTGTTTAGTGACGTCATCAGATTCCTAATTGATGGAGAAAGGTCTGATGGCAAGAAAAGCTGCTTCTAGGAGATTGTCAAGTGTTTTCGCTCGACGATTCCATTCTTGGGTGGTTGGTTTGGCCCTTGTTCTTGTAACTCGAATCCCTGCCCGGTATATCCCATTTTAGTTTTACACCATTGTGAACCTTACCCCTTTTTTACTCTCTGATCGAGGTTCTCAGCATTGAAAACTCTTCGTAAACTAAAGCACACGTGTATATGTTGACATTTAGGAGATATACAATCAAGAAAATCAAGAGAAATGGTGATGTATATGCGGATTAGACACCAAAAAAATAAACACTAAAAAAATGGCTACAATTTAAGTAATGTGTTTAGTGACAGCATCAGATTCCAAATTGATGGAGAAAGGTCTAGTGGCAAGAAAAGATGCTTCCAGGAGGTTGTCAAGTGTTTTCGCTCGACGATTCCATTCTTGGGGGGTTGGTTTGGCCGTTTTTCCTGTAACTCGATTCCTAGCCCGGTATATCCCTGATGTGTGTAAAATGCAACATATAAATTACATCACATAAGACATAAAACTAACCCTTTTTAGTACTAATGTTGGAAAAAGTGTGCTTTTGTCTTCCTTTTGTATTTTCTGGATTAGACACCAAAAAAATAAACACTAAAAAAATGGCTACAATTTAGGTAATGTGTTTAGTGACAGCATCAGATTCCAAATTGATGGAGAAAGGTCTAGTGGCAAGAAAATATGCTTCCAGGAGGTTGTCACGTATTTCGCTCGACGATTCCATTCTTGGGGGGTTGGTTTGGCCCTTTTTCCTGTAACTTGAATCCTAGCCCGGTATATCCCTGATGTGTGTAAAATGCAACATATAAATTACATCACATAAGGCATAAAACTAACCCTTTTTAGTACTAATGTTGGAAAAAGTGTGCTTTTGTCTTCCTATGACTCGAATCCTAGCCCGGTATATCCCATTTCAGTTTTACAACATTGTGAACCTTACGCCTTTTTTTCTCTCTGATCGAGGTTCTCGGCATTGAAAAATCTTCGTCAACTAAACCACACGTGTATATGTTGACATTTAAGAGACATACAATCAATAAATAATCATGAGCAATGGTTATATATGTGGATTAGACACCAAAAAACAAACACTTAAAAAACACTACAATTTAAGGAATATGTTTAGTGACGTCATCAGATTCCTAATTGATGGAGAAAGGTCTGATGGCAAGAAAAGCTGCTTCTAGGAGGTTGTCAAGTGTTTTCGCTCGACGATTCCATTCTGGGGTGGTTGGTTTGGCCCTTGTTCCTGTAACTCGAATCCTTGCCCGGTATATCCCATTTTAGTTTTACACCATTGTGAACCTTACCCCTTTTTTACTCTCTGATCGAGGTTCTCAGCATTGAAAACTCTTCGTAAACTAAATCACACGTGTATATGTTGACATTTAGGAGATATACAATCAAGAAAATCAAGAGAAATGGTGATATATATGCGGATTAGACACCAAAAAAATAAACACTCAAAAAATGGCTACAATTTAAGTAATGTGTTTAGTGACAGCATCAGATTCGAAATTGATGGAGAAAGGTCTAGTGGCAAGAAAAGATGCTTCCAGGAGGTTGTCAAGTGTTTTCGATCGACGATTCCATTCTTGGGGGGTTGGTTTGGCCCTTTTTCCTGTAACTCGAATCCTAGCCCGGTATATCCCTGATGTGTGTAAAATGCAACATATAAATTACATCACATAAGTCATAAAACTAACCCTTTTTAGTACTAATGTTGGAAAAAGTGTGCTTTTGTCTTCCTTTTGTATTTTCTGGATTAGACACCAAAAAAATAAACACTCAAAAAATGGCTACAATTTAAGTAACGTGTTTAGTGACAGCATCAGATTCCAAATTGATGGAGAAAGGTCTAGTGGCAAGAAAAGATGTTTCCAGGAGGTTGTTAAGTGTTTTCGCTCGACGATTCCATTATTGGGTGGTTGGTTTAGCCCTTGTTTCTGTAACTCGAATCCTAGCCCGGTATATCCCATTTTAGTTTTACACCATTGTGAACCTTACGCCATTTTTACTATTTGATCGAGGTTCTCGGCATTGAAAAATCTTTGTAAACTAAATCCCACGTGTATATGTTGACATTTAAGAGATAGACAATCAAGAAAATCAAGAGCAATGGTGATATATATGCGGATTAGACACCAAAAAATAAACACTAAAAAAAATGGCTACAATTTAAGGACTTTGTATAGTGACGGCATCAGATTCCCAATTGATGGAGAAAGGTCGGGTGGTAAGAAAAACTGCTTCCAGGAGGTTGTCAAGTGTTTTCGCTCGACGATTCCATTCTTGGGTGGTTGGTTTGGCCCTTGTTCCTGTAACTCAAATCCTAGCCCGGTATATCCCATTTTAGTTTTACACCATTGTGAACCTTACGCCATTTTTACAATCTGATCGAGGTTCTCGGCATTGAAAAATCTTTGTAAACTAAATCCCACGTGTATATGTTGACATTTAAGAGATATACAATCAATAAAATCAAGAGCAATGGTGATATATATGCGGATCAGACACCAAAAAATAAACTCTCAAAAAATGGCTACAATTTAAGGAATTTGTATAGTGACGGCATCAGATTCCTAATTGATGGAGAAAGGTCGGGTGGTAAGAAAAGCCGCTTCCTGGAGGTTGTCAAGTGTTTTCGCTCGACGATTCCATTTTTGGGTGGTTGGTTTGGCCCTTGTTCCTGTAACTCGAATCCGAGCCCGGTATATCCCATTTTAGTTTTACCACATTTAACCTTACGCCTTTTTTACTCTCTGATCGAGGTTCCCAGAATTGAAAAATTTTCGTAAACTAAATCACACGTGTATATGTTAACATTTAAGAGATATACAGTCAAAAAAATCAACAGCAATGGTGATATATATGCGGATTAGACACCCAAAAATAAACAATCAAAAAATGGCTACAATTTAAGGAATGTGTTTAGTGACGGCATCAGATTCCTAATTGACGGAGAAAGGTCTGGTTGCAAGAAAAGCTGTTTCCAGGAGGTTGTCAAGTGTTTTCGCTTGACGATTCCATTATTGGGTGGTTGGTTTGGACCTTGTTCCTGTAACTCGAATCCTATCCCGGTATATCCCATTTTAGTTTTACACCATTGTGAACCTTATGCCTTTTCTACTATCTGGTCAAGGTTCTCGGCATTGAAAAATCTTCGTAAACTAAATCACACGTGTATATGTTGACATTTAAGAGATATACAGTCAAGAAAATCAAGAGCAATGGTGATATATATGCGGATTAGACACCAAAAAATTAACACTCAAAAAATGGCTACAATTTATGGAATGTGTTTAGTGATGGCATCAGATTCCTAATTGTTGGAGAAACGTCTGGTGGCAATAAAAGCTGCTTCCAGGAGGTTGTCAAAAGTTTTCGCTCGACGATTCCATTCTTGGGTGGTTTGTTTGGCCCTTGTTCCGGTAAGTCGAATCCTTGCCCGGTATATCCCATTTTAGTTATACACCATTGTGAAACTTACGACTTTTTTACTCTCTGAACGAGGTTCTCGGCATTGAAATATCTTCGTAAACTAAATCACACGTGTATATGTTGACATTTAAGAGATAGACGGTCAAGAAAATCAAGAGCAATGGTGATATATATGAGGATTAGACACCAAAAAATAAACAGTAAAAAATGGCTACAACTTAAGGAATGTGTTTAGTGACGGTATCATATTCCTAATTGATGGAGAAAGGTCTGGTGGCAAGAAATCTGCTTCCAGGAGGTTGTCAGGCGCTATCGCTCGACGATTCCATTCTTGGGTGGTTGGTTTGGCCCTTGTTTCTGTAACTCAAATCCTAGCCCGGTATATCCCATTTTAGTTTTACACCATTGTGAACCTTACGCCTTTTTAACTCTCTAATCGAGGTTCTCGGCACTTCGTAAACTAAATCACACGTGTATATGTTGACATTTAAGAGTTATACAGTCAAGAAATTCAAGAGCAACGGTGAAATATATGCGGATTAGACACCAAAAAAAAACACTAACAAAATGGCTACAATTTAAGGAATGTGTTTAGTGACGGCATCAGAGTCCTAATTGACGGAGAAAGGTCCGGTTGCAAGAAAAGCTGCTTCCAGGAGGTTGTCAAGTGTTTTCGCTCGACGATTCCATTATTGGGTGGTTGGTTTGGCCCTTGTTCCTGTAACTCAAATCCTATCCCGGTGTATATCCCATTTTAGTTTTACACCATTGTGAACCTTACGCCATTTTCACTCTCTCATTGAGGTTCTCGGCATTGAAAAATCTTCGTAAACTAAATCACACGTGTATATGTTGACATTTAAGAGATATACAATGAAGAAAATCAAGAGTAATGGTGATATATATGCGGATTAGACACAAAAAAAAAACACTCAAAAAACGTCTAAAATTTAAGGAATGTGTTTATTGACGGCATCAGATTCCTAATTGATGGAGAAAGGTCGGTTGGCAAGAAAAGCTGCTTCAAGGAGGTTTTCAAGTGTTTTCGCTCGACGTTCCATTCTTAGGTGGTTGGGTTGGCCCTTGTTCCTGTAAATAAAATCCTTGCCTGGTATATCACATTTTAGTTTTACACCATTGTGAACCTTACCCCATTTTTACTCTCTGATCGAGGTTCTCGGCATTTAAAAATCTTCTTAAACTAAATCCTACGTGTATATGTTGACATTTAAGAGATATACAATCAAGAACATCAAGAGCAATGGTGAATTATATGCAAATTAGATACCAAAAAATAAACTCTCAAAAAATGGCTACAATTTAAGGAATTTGTATAGTGACGACATTAGATTCCTAATTGATGGAGAAAGGTCGGGTGGTAAGAAATGCAACTTCCAGGAGGTTGTCAAGTGTTTTCGCTCGACGATTCCATTCTTGGGTGGTTGGTTTGGCCCTTGTTCCTGTAACTCGAATCCTAGCCCGGTATATCCCATTTTAGTTATACACCATTGTGAACCTTACGACTTTTTTACTCTCTGAACGAGGTTCGCGACATTGAAATATCTTCGTAAACTAAATCACACGTGTATATGTTGACATTTAAGACATATATAGTCAAGAAAATAAAGAGGAATGGTGATATATATGCGGATTAGAAACCAAAAAATAAACACTAAAAAATGGCTACAATTTAAGGAAAGTGTTTTGTGACGGTATCATATTCCTAATTGATGGAGAAAGGTCTGGTGGCAAGAAATCTGCTTCCAGGAGGTTGTCAAGTGCTATCGCTCGACGATTCCATTCTTGGGTGGTTGGTTTGGCCCTTGTTTCTGTAACTCGAATCCTAGCCCGGTATCTCCCATTTTAGTTTTACACCATTGTGAACCTTACGCCTTTTTTACTCTCTGATCGAGGTTCTCGGCACTTTGTAAACTAAATCACACATGTATATGTTGACATTTAAGAGATATACTGTCTAGAAATTCAAGAGCAACGGTGATATATATGCGGATTAGATACCAAAAAATAAACACTAAAAAAATGGCTATAATTTAAGGAATTTGTTTAGTGACGGCATCAGATTCCTAATTGAAGGAGAAAGGTCTGGTTGCAAGAAAAGCTGCTTCCTTGAGGTTGTCAAGTGTTTTCGCTCGACGATTCCATTCTTGGGTGGTTGGTTTGGCCCTTGTTTCTGTAACTCGAATCCTAGCCCGGTATATCCCATTTTAGTTTTACACCATTGTGAACCATACGCCTTTTTTACTCTCTGATCGAGGTTCTCGGCACTTCGTAAACTAAATCACACATGTATATGTTGACATTTAAGAGATATACAGTCTAGAAATTCAAGAGCAACGGTGATATATATGCGGATTAGATACCAAAAAATAAACACTAAAAAAATGGCTATAATTTAAGGAATTTGTTTAGTGACGGCATCAGATTCCTAATTGAAGGAGAAAGGTCTGGTTGCAAGAAAAGCTACTTCCTTGAGGTTGTCAAGTGTTTTCGCTCGACGATTCCATTCTTGGGTGGTTGGTTTGGCCCTTGTTCCTGTAACTCAAATCCTAGCCCGGTATATCCCATTTTAGTTTTACACCATTGTGAACCTTACGCCATTTTCACTCTTTCATTGAGGTTCTCGGCATTGAAAAATCTTCGTAAACTAAATCACACGTGTATATGTTGACATTTAAGAGATATACAATGAAGAAAATCAAGAGTAATGGTGATATATATGCAGATTAGACACAAAAAAAAACACTCAAAAAACGGCTAAAATTTAAGGAATGTGTTTAGTGACGGCATCAGATTCCTAATTGATGGAGAAAGGTCGGTTGGAAAGAAAAGCTGCTTCCAGGAGGTTTTCAAGTGTTTTCGCTCGACGTTCCATTCTTAGGTGGTTGGGTTGGCCCTTGTTCCTGTAAATAAAATCCTTGTCCGGTATATCACATTTTAGTTTTACACCATTGTGAACCTTACCCCATTTTTACTCTCTGATCGAGGTTCTCGGCATTTAAAAATTTTCGTAAACTAAATCCTACGTGTATATGTTGACATTTAAGAGATATACAATCAAGAACATCAAGAGCAATGGTGATATATATGCGAATTAGATACCAAAAAATAAACTCTAAAAAATGGCTACAATTTAAGGAATTTGTATAGTGACGACATCAGATTCCTAATTGATGGAGAAAGGTCGGGTGGTAAGAAATGCAACTTCCAGGAGGTTGTCAAGTGTTTTCGCTCGACGATTCCATTCTTGGGTGGTTGGTTTGGCCCTTGTTCCTGTAACTCGAATCCTAGCCCGGTATATCCCATTTTAGTTATACACCATTGTGAACCTTACGACTTTTTTACTCTCTGAACGAGGTTCGCGGCATTGAAATATCTTCGTAAACTAAATCACACGTGTATATGTTGACATTTAAGACATATATAGTCAAGAAAATAAAGAGGAATGGTGATATATATGCGGATTAGACACCAAAAAATAAACACTAAAAAATGGCTACAATTTAAGGAAAGTGTTTTGTGACGGTATCATATTCCTAATTGATGGAGAAAGGTCTGGTGGCAAGAAATCTGCTTCCAGGAGGTTGTCAAGTGCTATCGCTCGACGATTCCATTCTTGGGTGGTTGGTTTGGCCCTTGTTTCTGTAACTCGAATCCTAGCCCGGTATCTCCCATTTTAGTTTTACACCATTGTGAACCTTACGCCTTTTTTACTCTCTGATCGAGGTTCTCGGCACTTCGTAAACTAAATCACACATGTATATGTTGACATTTAAGAGATATACAGTCTAGAAATTCAAGAGCAACGGTGATATATATGCGGATTAGATACCAAAAAATAAACACTAAAAAAATGGCTATAATTTAAGGAATTTGTTTAGTGACGGCATCAGATTCCTAATTGAAGGAGAAAGGTCTGGTTGCAAGAAAAGCTGCTTCCTTTAGGTTGTCAAGTGTTTTCGCTCGACGATTCCATTCTTGGGTGGTTGGTTTGGCCCTTGTTTCTGTAACTCGAATCCTAGCCCGGTATCTCCCATTTTAGTTTTACACCATTGTGAACCTTACGCCTTTTTTACTCTCTGATCGAGGTTCTCAGCACTTCGTAAACTAAATCACACATGTATATGTTGACATTTAAGAGATATACAGTCTAGAAATTCAAGAGCAACGGTGATATATATGCGGATTAGATACCAAAAAATAAACACTAAAAAAATGGCTATAATTTAAGGAATTTGTTTAGTGACGGCATCAGATTCCTAATTGAAGGAGAAAGGTCTGGTTGCAAGAAAAGCTGCTTCCTTGAGGTTGTCAAGTGTTTTCGCTCGACGATTCCATTCTTAGGTGGTTGGTTTGGCCCTTGTTCCTGTAACTCAAATCCTAGCCCGGTATATCCCATTTTAGTTTTACACCATTGTGAACCTTACGCCATTTTCACTCTCTGATTGAGGTTCTCGGCATTGAAAAATCTTCGTAAACTAAATCCCACGTGTATATGTTGACATTTAAGAGATATACAATGAAGAAAATCAAGAGTAATGGTGATATATATGCAGATTAGACACCAAAAAAAAGGCTCAAAAAACGGCTACAATTTAAGGAATGTGTTTAGTGACGGCATCAGATTCCTAATAGATGGAGAAAGGTCGGGTGGGCAAGAAAAGCTGCTTCCAGGAGGTTGTCAAGTGTTTTCGCTCGACGATTCCATTCTTAGGTGGTTGGTTTGGCCCTTGTTCCTGTAAATAAAATCCTTGCCCGGTATATCACATTTTAGTTTTACACCATTGTGAACCTTACACCATTTTTACTCTCTGATCGAGGTTCTCGGCATTGAAAAATCTTCGTAAACTAAATCCCACGTGTATATGTTGACGTTTAAGATATATACAATCAAGAAAATCAAGAGCAATGGTTGTATATATGCGGATTAGACACAAAAAAATAAACTCTAAAAAATGGCTACAATTTAAGGAATTTGTATAGTGACGGCATCAGATTCCTAATTTATGGAGAAAGGTCGGGTGGTAAGAAAAGCAGCTTCCAGGAGGTTGTCAAGTGTTTTCGCTCTACGATTCCATTCTTGGGTGGTTGGTTTGGCCTTTGTTCATGTAACTCAAATCCTAGCCCGGTATATCCCATTTTAGTTTTACACCATTGTGAACCTTACGCCATTTTCACTCTCTGATTGAGCTTCTCGCAATTGAAAAATCTTCGTAAACTAAATCCCACGTGTATATGTTGACATTTAAGAGATATACAATGAAGAAAATCAAGAGTAATGGTGATATATATGCGGATTAGACACCAAAAAAACACTCAAAAATGGCTACAATTTAAGGAATGTGTCTAGTGATGGCATCAGATTCCTAATTGATGGAGAAAGGTCGGGTGGCAAGAAAGGATGCTTCCAGGAGGTTGTCAAGTGTTTTCGCTCGACGATTCCATTCTTAGGTGGTTGGTTTGGCCCTTGTTCCTGTAAATAAAATCCTTGCCCAGTATATCACATTTTAGTTTTACACCATTGTGAACCTTACGCCATTTTTACTCTCTGATCGAGGTTCTCGGCAATGAAAAATCTTCATAAACTAAATCACACGTGTATATGTTGACATTTAAGAGATATACAGTCAAGAACATCAAGAGCAATGGTGATATATATGCGGGTTAGACACCAAAAAATAAACACTCAAAAAATGGCTACACTATAAGGAATGTGTTTAGTGACGGCATCAGATTCCTAATTGATGGAGAAAGGTCTGGTGGCAAGAAAAGCTGCTTCCAGGAGGTTGTCAAGTGTTTTCGCTCGACGATTCCATTCTTGGGTGGTTGGTTTGGCCCTTTTCCTTGTAACTCGAATCCTAGCCCGGTATATCCCTTAGTTTTACACCGTTGTGAACCTTACGCCTTTTTTACTCTCTGATCGAGGTTCTCGGCATTGAAAAATCATCGTAAACTAAATCACACGTGTATATGTTGACATTTAAGAGATATACAGTTAAGAAAATCGAGAGCAATGGTGATATATATGTGGGTTAGGCACCAAAAAATGAACACTCAAAAAATGGCTACAATTTAAGTAATTTGTTTAGCGACGGCATCAGACCTAATTGATGGAGAAAGGTCTGGTGGCAAGAAAAGCTGCTTCCAGAAGGTTGTCAAGTGTTTTCGCACGACGATTCCATTTTTGGGTGGTTGGTTTGGCCCTTGTTCCTGTAACTCGAATCCTAGCCCGGTATATCACATTTTAGTTTTACACCATCGTGAACCTTACGCCTTTTTTACTCTCTGATCGAGGTTCCCAGCATTGAAAAATCTTCGTAAACTAAATCACACGTGTATATGTTGACATTTAAGAGATATACAGTCAAGAAAATCAACAGCAATGGTGATATATATGCGGATTAGACACCCAAAAATAAACACTCAAAAAATGGATACAATTTAAGGAATGTGTTTAGTGACAACATCAGGTTGCTAATTGATGGAGAAAGGTCTGGTCGCAAGAACCGCTTCCTCCAGGAGGTTGTCAACTGTTTTCGCTTGACGATTCCATTCTTGGGTGGTTGGTTTGGCCCTTGTTCCTGTAACTCGAATCCTAGCCCGATATATCCCATTTTAGTTTTACACCATTGTGAACCTTACGCCTTTTTTACTCTCTGATCGAGGTTCTCGGCACTTCGTAAACTAAATCACACATGTATATGTTGACATTTAAGAGATATACAGTCTAGAAATTCAAGAGCAACGGTGATATATATGCGGATTAGATACCAAAAAATAAACACTAAAAAAATGGCTATAATTTAAGGAATTTGTTTAGTAACGGCATCAGATTCCTAATTGAAGGAGAAAGGTCTGGTTGCAAGAAAAGCTGCTCCCTTGAGGTAGTCAAGTGTTTTCGCTCGACGATTCCATTCTTGGGTGGTTGGTTTGGCCCTTGTTCCTGTAACTCAAATCCTAGCCCGGTATATCCCATTTTAGTTTTACACCATTGTGAACCTTACGCCATTTTCACTCTCTGATTGAGGTTCTCGGCATTGAAAAATCTTCGTAAACTAAATCCCACGTGTATATGTTGACATTTAAGAGATATACAATGAAGAAAATCAAGAGTAATGGTGATATATATGCGGATTAGACACCAAAAAAACACTCAAAAATGGCTACAATTTAAGGAATGTGTCTAGTGACGGCATCAGATTCCTAATTGATGGAGAAAGGTCGGGTGGCAAGAAAAGCTGCTTCCAGGAGGTTGTCAAGTGTTTTCGCTCGACGATTCCATTCTTAGGTGGTTGGTTTGGCCCTTGTTCCTGTAAATAAAATCCTTGCCCGGTATATCACATTTTAGTTTTACACCATTGTGAACCTTACGCCATTTTTACTCTCTGATCGAGGTTCTCGGCAATGAAAAATCTTCATAAACTAAATCACACGTGTATATGTTGACATTTAAGAGATATACAGTCAAGAACATCAAGAGCAATGGTGATATATATGCGGGTTAGACACCAAAAAATAAACACTCAAAAAATGGCTACACTATAAGGAATGTGTTTAGTGACGGCATCAGATTCCTAATTGATGGAGAAAGGTCTGGTGGCAAGAAAAGCTGCTTCCAGGAGGTTGTCAAGTGTTTTCGCTCGACGATTCCATTCTTGGGTGGTTGGTTTGGCCCTTATCCCTGTAACTCGAATCCTAGCCCGGTATATCCCTTAGTTTTACACCGTTGTGAACCTTACGCCTTTTTTACTCTCTGATCGAGGTTCTCGGCATTGAAAAATCATGGTAAACTAAATCACACGTGTATATGTTGACATTTAAGAGATATACAGTTAAGAAGATCGAGAGCAATGGTGATATATATGTGGGTTAGGCACCAAAAAATGAACACTCAAAAAATGGCTACAATTTAAGTAATTTGTTTAGCGACGGCATCAGACCTAATTGATGGAGAAAGGTCTGGTGGCAAGAAAAGCTGCTTCCAGAAGGTTGTCAAGTGTTTTCGCTCGACGATTCCATTTTTGGGTGGTTGGTTTGGCCCTTGTTCCTGTAACTCGAATCCTAGCCCGGTATATCCCATTTTAGTTTTACACCATCGTGAACCTTACGCCTTTTTCACTCTCTGATTGAGGTTCTCGGCATTGAAAACTCTTCGTAAACTAAATCACACGTGTATATGTTGACATTTAAGAGATATACAGTCAAGAAAATCAACAGCAATGGTGATATATATGCGGATTAGACACCCAAAAATAAACACTCAAAAAATGGATACAATTTAAGGAATGTGTTTAGTGACAACATCAGGTTGCTAATTGATGGAGAAAGGTCTGGTCGCAAGAACCGCTTCCTCCAGGAGGTTGTCAACTGTTTTCGCTTGACGATTCCATTCTTGGGTGGTTGGTTTGGCCCTTGTTCCTGTAACTCGAATCCTAGCCCGATATATCCCATTTTAGTTTTACACCATTGTGAACCTTACGCCTTTTTTACTCTCTGATCGAGGTTCTCGGCACTTCGTAAACTAAATCACACATGTATATGTTGACATTTAAGAGATATACAGTCTAGAAATTCAAGAGCAACGGTGATATATATGCGGATTAGATACCAAAAAATAAACACTAAAAAAATGGCTATAATTTAAGGAATTTGTTTAGTGACGGCATCAGATTCCTAATTGAAGGAGAAATGTCTGGTTGCAAGAAAAGCTGCTTCCTTGAGGTTGTCAAGTGTTTTCGCTCGACGATTCCATTCTTGGGTGGTTGGTTTGGCCCTTGTTCCTGTAACTCAAATCCTAGCCCGGTATATCCCATTTTAGTTTTACACCATTGTGAACCTTACGCCATTTTCACTCTCTGATTGAGGTTCTCGGCATTGAAAACTCTTCGTAAACTAAATCCCACGTGTATATGTTGACATTTAAGAGATATACAATGAAGAAAATCAAGAGTAATGGTGATATATATGCAGATTAGACACCAAAAAAAGGCTTAAAAAACGGCTACAATTTAAGGAATGTGTTTAGTGACGGCATCAGATTCCTAATAGATGGAGAAAGGTCGGGTGGGCAAGAAAAGCTGCTTCCAGGAGGTTGTCAAGTGTTTTCGCTCGACGATTCCATTCTTAGGTGGTTGGTTTGGCCCTTGTTCCTGTAAATAAAATCCTTGCCCGGTATATCACATTTTAGTTTTACACCATTGTGAACCTTACACCATTTTTACTCTCTGATCGAGGTTCTCGACATTGAAAAATCTTCGTAAACTAAATCCCACGAGTATATGTTGACGTTTAAGATATATACAATCAAGAAAATCAAGAGCAATGGTTGTATATATGCGGATTAGACACAAAAAATAAACTCTAAAAAATGGCTACAATTTCAGGAATTTGTATAGTGACGGCATCAGATTCCTAATTTATGGAGAAAGGTCGGGTGGTAAGAAAAGCAGCTTCCAGGAGGTTGTCAAGTGTTTTCGCTCGACGATTCCATTCTTGGGTGGTTGGTTTGGCCCTTGTTCCTGTAACTCAAATCCTAGCCCGGTATATCCCATTTTAGTTTTACACCATTGTGAACCTTACGCCATTTTCACTCTCTGATTGAGGTTCTCGGCATTGAAAAATCTTCGTAAACTAAATCCCACGTATATATGTTGACATTTAAGAGATATACAATGAAGAAAATCAAGAGTAATGGTGATATATATGCGGATTAGACACCAAAAAAACACTAAAAAATGGCTACAATTTAAGGAATGTGTCTAGTGATGGCATCAGATTCCTAATTGATGGAGAAAGGTCGGGTGGCTAGAAAAGCTGCTTCCAGGAGGTTGTCAAGTGTTTTCGCTCGACGATTCCAATCTTAGGTGGTTGGTTTGGCCCTTGTTCCTGTAAATAAAATCCTTGCCCGGTATATCACATTTTAGTTTTACACCATTGTGAACCTTACGCCATTTTTACTCTCTGATCGAGGTTCTCGGCAATGAAAAATCTTCATAAACTAAATCACACGTGTATATGTTGACATTTAAGAGATATACAGTCAAGAACATCAAGAGCAATGGTGATATATATGCGGGTTAGACACCAAAAAATAAACACTCAAAAAATGGCTACACTATAAGGAATGTGTTTAGTGACGGCATCAGATTCCTAATTGATGGAGAAAGGTCTGGTGGCAAGAAAAGCTGCTTCCAGGAGGTTGTCAAGTGTTTTCGCTCGACGATTCCATTCTTGGGTGGTTGGTTTGGCCCTTATCCCTGTAACTCGAATCCTAGCCCGGTATATCCCTTAGTTTTACACCGTTGTGAACCTTACGCCTTTTTTACTCTCTGATCGAGGTTCTCGACATTGAAAAATCATCGTAAACTAAATCACACGAGTATATGTTGACATTTAAGAGATATACAGTTAAGAAAATCAAGAGCAATGGTGATATATATGTGGGTTAGGCACCAAAAAATTAACACTAAAAAAATGGCTACAATTTAAGTAATTTGTTTAGCGACGGCATCAGACCTAATTGATGGAGAAAGGTCTAGTGGCAAGAAAAGCTGCTTCCAGAAGGTTGTCAAGTGTTTTCGCTCGACGATTCCATTTTTGGGTGGTTGGTTTGGCCCTTGTTCCTGTAACTCGAATCCTAGCCCGGTATATCCCATTTTAGTTTTACACCATCGTGAACCTTACGCCTTTTTTACTCTCTGATCGAGGTTCCCAGCATTGAAAAATCTTCGTAAACTAAATCACACGTGTATATGTTGACATTTAAGAGATATACAGTCAAGAAAATCAACAGCAATGGTGATATATATGCGGATTAGACACCCAAAAATAAACACTCAAAAAATTGATACAATTTAAGGAATGTGTTTAGTGACAACATCAGGTTGCTAATTGATGGAGAAAGGTCTGGTCGCAAGAACCGCTTCCTCCAGGAGGTTGTCAACTGTTTTCGCTTGACGATTGCATTCTTGGGTGGTTGGTTTGGCCCTTGTTCCTGTAACTCGAATCCTAGCCCGATATATCCCATTTTAGTTTTACACCATTGTGAACCTTACGCCTTTTTTACTCTCTGATCGAGGTTCTCGGCACTTCGTAAACTAAATCACACATGTATATGTTGACATTTAAGAGATATACAGTCTAGAAATTCAAGAGCAACGGTGATATATATGCGGATTAGATACCAAAAAATAAACACTAAAAAAATGGCTATAATTTAAGGAATTTGTTTAGTGACGGCATCAGATTCCTAATTGAAGGAGAAAGGTCTGGTTGCAAGAAAAGCTGCTTCCTTGAGGTTGTCAAGTGTTTTCGCTCGACGATTCCATTCTTGGGTGGTTGGTTTGGCCCTTGTTCCTGTAACTCAAATCCTAGCCCGGTATATCCCATTTTAGTTTTACACCATTGTGAACCTTACGCCATTTTCACTCTCTGATTGAGGTTCTCGGCATTGAAAACTCTTCGTAAACTAAATCTCACGTGTATATGTTGACATTTAAGAGATATACAATGAAGAAAATCAAGAGTAATGGTGATATATATGCAGATTAGACACCAAAAAAGGCTTAAAAAACGGCTACAATTTAAGGAATGTGTTTAGTGACGGCATCAGATTCCTAATAGATGGAGAAAGGTCGGGTGGGCAAGAAAAGCTGCTTCCAGGAGGTTGTCAAGTGTTTTCGCTCGACGATTCCATTCTTAGGTGGTTGGTTTGGCCCTTGTTCCTGTAAATAAAATCCTTGCCCGGTATATCACATTTTAGTTTTACACCATTGTGAACCTTACACCATTTTTACTCTCTGATCGAGGTTCTCGACATTGAAAAATCTTCGTAAACTAAATCCCACGTGTATATGTTGACGTTTAAGATATATACAATCAAGAAAATCAAGAGCAATGGTTGTATATATGCGGATTCGACACAAAAAATAAACTCTAAAAAATGGCTACAATTTCAGGAATTTGTATAGTGACGGCATCAGATTCCTAATTTATGGAGAAAGGTCGGGTGGTAAGAAAAGCAGCTTCCAGGAGGTTGTCAAGTGTTTTCGCTCGACGATTCCATTCTTGGGTGGTTGGTTTGGCCCTTGTTCATGTAACTCAAATCCTAGCCCGGTATATCCCATTTTAGTTTTACACCATTGTGAACCTTACGCCATTTTCACTCTCTGATTGAGGTTCTCGCAATTAAAAATCTTCGTAAACTAAATCCCACGTGTATATGTTGACATTTAAGAGATATACAATGAAGAAAATCAAGAGTAATGGTGATATATATGCGGATTAGACACCAAAAAAACACTCAAAAATGGCTACAATTTAAGGAATGTGTCTAGTGACGGCATCAGATTCCTAATTGATGGAGAAAGGTCGGGTGGCTAGAAAAGCTGCTTCCAGGAGGTTGTCAAGTGTTTTCGCTCGACGATTCCAATCTTAGGTGGTTGGTTTGGCCCTTGTTCCTGTAAATAAAATCCTTGCCCGGTATATCACATTTTAGTTTTACACCATTGTGAACCTTACGCCATTTTTACTCTCTGATCGAGGTTCTCGGCAATGAAAAATCTTCATAAACTAAATCACACGTGTATATGTTGACATTTAAGAGATATACAGTCAAGAACATCAAGAGCAATGGTGATATATATGCGGGTTAGACACCAAAAAATAAACACTCAAAAAATGGCTACACTATAAGGAATGTGTTTAGTGACGGCATCAGATTCCTAATTGATGGAGAAAGGTCTGGTGGCAAGAAAAGCTGCTTCCAGGAGGTTGTCAAGTGTTTTCGCTCGACGATTCCATTCTTGGGTGGTTGGTTTGGCCCTTATCCCTGTAACTCGAATCCTAGCCCGGTATATCCCTTAGTTTTACACCGTTGTGAACCTTACGCCTTTTTTACTCTCTGATCGAGGTTCTCGACATTGAAAAATCATCGTAAACTAAATCACACGAGTATATGTTGACATTTAAGAGATATACAGTTAAGAAAATCAAGAGCAATGGTGATATATATGTGGGTTAGGCACCAAAAAATTAACACTAAAAAAATGGCTACAATTTAAGTAATTTGTTTAGCGACGGCATCAGACCTAATTGATGGAGAAAGGTCTAGTGGCAAGAAAAGCTGCTTCCAGAAGGTTGTCAAGTGTTTTCGCTCGACGATTCCATTTTTGGGTGGTTGGTTTGGCCCTTGTTCCTGTAACTCGAATCCTAGCCCGGTATATCCCATTTTAGTTTTACACCATCGTGAACCTTACGCCTTTTTTACTCTCTGATCGAGGTTCCCAGCATTGAAAAATCTTCGTAAACTAAATCACACGTGTATATGTTGACATTTAAGAGATATACAGTCAAGAAAATCAACAGCAATGGTGATATATATGCGGATTAGACACCCAAAAATAAACACTCAAAAAATTGATACAATTTAAGGAATGTGTTTAGTGACAACATCAGGTTGCTAATTGATGGAGAAAGGTCTGGTCGCAAGAACCGCTTCCTCCAGGAGGTTGTCAACTGTTTTCGCTTGACGATTGCATTCTTGGGTGGTTGGTTTGGCCCTTGTTCCTGTAACTCGAATCCTAGCCCGATATATCCCATTTTAGTTTTACACCATTGTGAACCTTACGCCTTTTTTACTCTCTGATCGAGGTTCTCGGCACTTCGTAAACTAAATCACACATGTATATGTTGACATTTAAGAGATATACAGTCTAGAAATTCAAGAGCAACGGTGATATATATGCGGATTAGATACCAAAAAATAAACACTAAAAAAATGGCTATAATTTAAGGAATTTGTTTAGTGACGGCATCAGATTCCTAATTGAAGGAGAAAGGTCTGGTTGCAAGAAAAGCTGCTTCCTTGAGGTTGTCAAGTGTTTTCGCTCGACGATTCCATTCTTGGGTGGTTGGTTTGGCCCTTGTTTCTGTAACTCGAATCCTAGCCCGGTATCTCCCATTTTAGTTTTACACCATTGTGAACCTTACGCATTTTTTACTCTCTGATCGAGGTTCTCGGCACTTCGTAAACTAAATCACACATGTATATGTTGACATTTAAGAGATATACAGTCTAGAAATTCAAGAGCAACGGTGATATATATACGGATTAGATACCAAAAAATAAACACTAAAAAAATGGCTATAATTTAAGGAATTTGTTTAGTGACGGCATCAGATTCCTAATTGAAGGAGAAAGGTCTGGTTGCAAGAAAAGTTGCTTCCTTGAGGTTGTCAAGTGTTTTCGCTCGACGATTCCATTCTTGGGTGGTTGGTTTGTCCCTTGTTCCTGTAACTCAAATCCTAGCCCGGTATATCCCATTTTAGTTTTACACCATTGTGAACCTTACGCCATTTTCACTCTCTGATTGAGGTTCTCGGCATTGAAAAATCTTCGTAAACTAAATCCCACGTGTATATGTTGACATTTAAGAGATATACAATGAAGAAAATCAAGAGTAATGGTGATATATAAGCAGATTAGACACCAAAAAAAGGATCAAAAAACGGCTACAATTTAAGGAATGTGTTTAGTGACGGCATCAGATTCCTAATAGATGGAGAAAGGTCGGGTGGGCAAGAAAAGCTGCTTCCAGGAGGTTGTCAAGTGTTTTCGCTCGACGATTCCATTCTTAGGTGGTTGGTTTGGCCCTTGTTCCTGTAAATAAAATCCTTACCCGGTATATCACATTTTAGTTTTACACCATTGTGAACCTTACACCATTTTTACTCTCTGATCGAGGTTCTCGACATTGAAAAATCTTCGTAAACTAAATCCCACGTGTATATGTTGACGTTTAAGATATATACAATCAAGAAAATCAAGAGCAATGGTTGTATATATGCGGATTAAACACAAAAAAATAAACTCTAAAAAATGGCTACAATTTAAGGAATTTGTATAGTGACGACATCAGATTCCTAATTTATGGAGAAAGGTCGGGTGGTAAGAAAAGCAGCTTCCAGGAGGTTGTCAAGTGTTTTCGCTCGACGATTCCATTCTTGGGTGGTTGGTTTGGCCCTTGTTCATGTAACTCAAATCCTAGCCCGGTATATCCCATTTTAGTTTTACACCATTGTGAACCTTACGCCATTTTCACTCTCTGATTGAGGTTCTCGCAATTGAAAAATCTTCGTAAACTAAATCCCACGTGTATATGTTGACATTTAAGAGATATACAATGAAGAAAATCAAGAGTAATGGTGATATATATGCGGATTAGACACCAAAAAAACACTCAAAAATGGCTACAATTTAAGGAATGTGTCTAGTGACGGCATCAGATTCCTAATTGATGGAGAAAGGTCGGGTGGCAAGAAAAGCTGCTTCCAGGAGGTTGTCAAGTGTTTTCGCTCGACGATTCCATTCTTAGGTGGTTGGTTTGGCCCTTGTTCCTGTAAATAAAATCCTTGCCCGGTATATCACATTTTAGTTTTACACCATTGTGAACCTTACGCCATTTTTACTCTCTGATCGAGGTTCTCGGCAATGAAAAATCTTCATAAACTAAATCACACGTGTATATGTTGACATTTAAGAGATATACAGTCAAGAACATCAAGAGCAATGGTGATATATATGCGGGTTAGACACCAAAAAATAAACACTCAAAAAATGGCTACACTATAAGGAATGTGTTTAGTGACGGCATCAGATTCCTAATTGATGGAGAAAGGTCTGGTGGCAAGAAAAGCTGCTTCCAGGAGGTTGTCAAGTGTTTTCGCTCGACGATTCCATTCTTGGGTGGTTGGTTTGGCCCTTATCCCTGTAACTCGAATCCTAGCCCGGTATATCCCTTAGTTTTACACCGTTGTGAACCTTACGCCTTTTTTACTCTCTGATCGAGGTTCTCGGCATTGAAAAATCATCGTAAACTAAATCACACGTGTATATGTTGACATTTAAGAGATATACAGTTAAGAAAATCAAGAGCACTGGTGATATATATGTGGGTTAGGCACCAAAAAATGAACACTCAAAAAATGGCTACAATTTAAGTAATTTGTTTAGCGACGACATCAGACCTAATTGATGGAGAAAGGTCTGGTGGCAAGAAAAGCTGCTTCCAGAAGGTGGTCAAGTGTTTTCGCTCGACGATTCCATTTTTGGGTGGTTGGTTTGGCCCTTGTTCCTGTAACTCGAATCCTAGCCCGGTATATCCCATTTTAGTTTTACACCATCGTGAACCTTACGCCTTTTTTACTCTCTGATCGAGGTTCCCAGCATTGAAAAATCTTCGTAAACTAAATCACACGTGTATATGTTGACATTTAAGAGATATACAGTCAAGAAAATCAACAGCAATGGTGATATATATGCGGATTAGACACCCAAAAATAAACACTCAAAAAATGGATACAATTTAAGGAATGTGTTAATTGACAACATCAGGTTGCTAATTGATGGAGAAAGGTCTGGTCGCAAGAACCGCTTCCTCCAGGAGGTTGTCAACTGTTTTCGCTTGACCATTCCATTCTTGGGTGGTCGGTTTGGCCCTTGTTCCTGTAACTCGAATCCTAGCCCGATATATCCCATTTTAGTTTTACACCATTGTGAACCTTACGCCTTTTTTACTCTCTGATCGAGGTTCTCGGCATTGAAAAATCTTCGTAAACTAAATCACACATGTATATGTTGACATTTAAGAGATATACAGTCAAGAAAATCAAGAGCAATGGTGATATATATGCGGATTAGACACCAAAAACTAAACACTCAAAAATGGCTACAATTTAAGGAATGTGTTTAGTGACGGCATCAGATTCTTAATTGATAGAGAAAGGCGTGGTGGCAAGAAAAGCTGCTTCCAGGAGGTTGCCAAGTGTTTTCGCTCGACGATTCCATTCTTGGGTGGTTGGTTTGGCCCTTGTTTCTGTAACTCGAATTCTAGCCCGGTATATCCCATTTTAGTTTTACACCATTGTGAACCTTACACCTTTTTTACTCTCTGATCTAGGTTCTCGGCATTGAAAAATCTTCGTAAACTAAATCACACGTGTATATGTTGACATTTAAGAGATATACAGTCAAGGAAATCATGAGCAATGGTGATATATATGCGGATTAGACATCAGAAAATAAACACATAAAAATGGCTACAATTTTAGGAATCTGTTTAGTTACGGCATCAAATTACTAATTGATGGAGAAATGTCGGGTGGCAAGAAAAGCTGCTTTCAGGAGGTTGTCAAGTGCTTTCGCTTGACGATTCCATTCTTGGGTGGTTGGTTTGGCCCTTGTTCCAATAACTCGAATCCTTGCCAGGTATATCACATTTTAGTTTTAGACCATTGTGAACCTTACACCTTTTTTACTCTCTGATCGAGGTTCTTGGCATTGAAAAATCTTCGTAAACTAAATCACACGTGTATATGTTGACATTTAAGAGATATACAGTCAAGAAAATCAAGAGCAATGGTGATATTTATGCGGATTAGACACCCAAAAATAAACACTCAAAAAATGGCTACAATTTAAGGAATGTGTTTAGTGACAACATCAGGTTGCTAATTAATGGAGAAAGGTCTGGTCGCAAGAACAGCTTCCTCCAAGAGGTTGTCAACTGTTTTCGCTTGACGATTCCATTCTTGGGTGGTTGGTTTGGCCCTTGTTCCTGTAACTCGAATCCTAGCCCGGTATATCCCATTTTAGTTTTACACCATTGTGAACCTTACGCCTTTTTTACTCTATGATCGAGGTTCCCAGCATTGAAAAATCTTCGTAAACTAAATCACACGTGTATATGTTGACATTTAAGATATATACAGTCAAGAAAATCAAAAGCAATTGTGATATATATGCGGACTAGACACCCAAATATAAACACTCAAAAAATGGCTACAATTTAAGGAATGTGTTTTGTGACAACATCAGGTTGCTAATTGATGGAGAAAGGTCTGGTCGCAAGAACCGCTTCCTCCAGGAGGTTGTCAACTGTTTTCGCTTGACGATTCCATTCCTGGGTGGTTGGTTTGGCCCTTGTTCCTGTAACTCGAATCCTAGCCCGGTATATCCCATTTTAGTTTTACACCATTGTGAACCTTTCGCCTTTTTTACTCTCTGATCGAGGTTCTCGGCATTGAAAAATCTTCGTAAACTAAATCCCACATGTATATGTTGACGTTTAAGATATATACAATTAAGAAAATCAAGAGCAATGGTTGTATATATGCGGATTAGACACCAAAAAATAAACTCTAAAAAAATGGCTACAATTTAAGGAATTTGTATAGTGACGGCATCAGATTCCTAATTGATGGAGAAAGGTCGGGTGGTAAGAAAAGCAGCTTCCAGGAGGTTGTCAAGTGTTTTCGCTCGACGATTCCATTCTTGGGTGGTTGGTTTGGCCCTTGTTCATGTAACTCAAATCCTAGCACGGTATATCCCATTTTAGTTTTACACCATTGTGAACCTTACGCCATTTTCACTCTCTGATTGAGGTTCTCGCAATTGAAAAATCTTTGTAAACTAAATCCCACGTGTATATGTTGACATTTAAGAGATATACAATGAAGAAAATCAAGAGTAATGGGGATATATATGCGGATTAGACACCAAAAAAACACTCAAAAATGGCTACAATTTAACGAATGTGTCCAGTGACGGCATCAGATTCCTAATTGATGGAGAAAGGTCGGGTGGCAAGAAAAGCTGCTTCCAGGAGGTTGTCAAGTGTTTTCGCTCGACGATTCCATTCTTAGGTGGTTGGTTTGGCCCTTGTTCCTGTAAATAAAATCCTTGCCCGGTATATCACATTTTAGTTTTACACCATTGTGAACCTTACGCCATTTTTACTCTCTGATCGAGGTTCTCGGCAATGAAAAATCTTCATAAACTAAATCACACGTGTATATGTTGACATTTAAGAGATATACAGTCAAGAACATCAAGAGCAATGGTGATATATATGGGGATTAGACACCAAAAAATAAACACTCAAAAAATGGCAACACTATAAGGAATGTGTTTAGTGACGGCATCAGATTCCTAATTGATGGAGAAAGGTCTGGTGGCAAGAAAAGCTGCTTCCAGGAGGTTGTCAAGTGTTTTCGCTCGACGATTCCATTCTTGGGTGGTTGGTTTGGCCCTTATCCCTGTAACTCGAATCCTAGCCCGATATATCCCTTAGTTTTACACCGTTGTGAACCATACGCCTTTTTTACTCTCTGATCGAGGTTCTCGGCATTGAAAAATCATCGTAAACTAAATCACACGTGTGTATGTTGACATTTAAGAGATATACAGTTAAGAAAATCAAGAGCAATGGTGATATATATGTGGGTTAGGCACCAAAAAATGAACACTCAAAAAATGGCTACAATTTAAGTAATTTGTTTAGCGACGGCATCAGACCTAATTGATGGAGAACGGTCTGGAGGCAAGAAAAGCAGCTTCCAGAAGGTTGTCAAGTGTTTTCGCTCGACAATTCCATTTTTGGGTGGTTGGTTTGGCCCTTGTTCCTGTAACTCGAATCCTAGCCCGGTATATCCCATTTTAGTTTTACACCAACGTGAACCTTACGCTTTTTTTACTCTCTGATCGAGGTTCCCAGCATTGAAAAATCTTCGTAAACTAAATCACACGTGTATATGTTGACATTTAAGAGATATACAGTCAAGAAAATCAACAGCAATGGTGATATATATGCGGATTAGACACCCAAAAATAAACACTCAAAAAATGGATACAATTTAAGGAATGTGTTTAGTGACAACATCAGGTTGCTAATTGATGGAGAAAGGTCTGGTCGCAAGAACCGCTTCCTCCAGGAGGTTGTCAACTATTTTCGCTTGACGATTCCATTCTTGGGTGGTTGGTTTGGCCCTTGTTCCTGTAACTCGAATCCTAGCCCGATATATCCCATTTTAGTTTTACACCATTGTGAACCTTACGCCTTTTTTACCCTCTGATCGAGGTTCTCGGCATTGAAAAATCTTCGTAAACTAAATCACACATGTATATGTTGACATTTAAGAGATATACAGTCAAGAAAATCAAGAGCAATGGTGATATATATGCGGATTAGACACCAAAAACTAAACACTCAAAAAATGGCTACAATTTAAGGAATGTGTTTAGTGACGGCATCAGATTCTTAATTGATAGAGAAAGGCGTGGTGGCAAGAAAAGCTGCTTCCAGGAGGTTGCCAAGTGTTTTCGCTCGACGATTCCATTCTTGGGTGTTTGGTTTGACCCTTGTTTCGGTAACTCGAATCCTAGGCCGGTATATCTCATTTTAGTTTTACACCATTTTGAACCTTACGCCTTTTTTACTCTCTGATCTAGGTTCTCGGCATTGGAAAATCTTCGTAAACTAAATCACACGTGTTTATGTTGAGATTTAAGAGATATACAGTCAAGGAAATCATGAGCAATGGTGATATATATGCGGATTAGACACCAGAAAATAAACACATAAAAATGGCTACAATATAAGGAATCTGTTTAGTTACGGCATCAAATTACTAATTCATGGAGAAATGTCGGGTGGCAAGAAAAGCTGCTTTCAGGAGGTTGTCAAGTGCTTTCGCTTGACGATTCCATTCTTAGGTGGTTGGTTTGGCCCTTGTTCCAATAACTCGAATCCTAGCCAGGTATATCCCATTTTAGTTTTAGACCATTGTGAACCTTACACCTTTTTTACTCTCTGATCGAGGTTCTTGGCATTGAAAAATCTTTGTAAACTAAATCACACGTGTATATGTTGACATTTAAGAGATATACAGTCAAGAAAATCAAGAGCAATGGTGATATATATGCGGATTAGACACCCAAAAATAAACACTCAAAAAATGGCTACAATTTAAGGAATGTGTTTAGTGACAACATCAGGTTGCTAATTGATGGAGAAAGGTCTGGTCGCAAGAACCGCTTCCTCCAGGAGGTTGTCAACTGTTTTCGCTTGACGATTCCATTCTTGGGTGGTTGGTTTGGCCCTTGTTCCGGTAACTCGAATCCTTGCCCGGTATATCCCATTTTAGTTTTAGACCATTGTGAACCTTACGCCTTTTTTACTCTATGATCGAGGTTCCCAGCATTGAAAAATCTTCGTAAACTAAATCACACGTGTATATTTTGACATTTAAGAGATATACAGTCAAGAAAATCAACAGCAATGGTGATATATATGCGGATTAGACACCCAAAAATAAACACTCAAAAAATGGCTACAATTTAAGGAATGTTTTTAGTGACAACATCAGGTTGCTAATTGATGGAGAAATATCTGGTCGCAAGAACCGCTTCCTCCAGGAGGTTGTCAACTGTTTTCGCTTGACGATTCCATTCTTGGGTGGTTGGTTTGGCCCTTGTTCCTGTAACTCGAATCCTAGCCCGATATATCCCATTTTAGTTTTACACCATTGTGAACCTTACGCCTTTTTTACTCTCTGATCGAGGTTCTCAGCATTGAAAAATCTTCGTAAACTAAATCACACGTGTATATGTTGACATTTAAGAGATATACAGTCAAGAAAATCAAGAGCAATGGTGATATATATGCCGATTAGACACCGAAAAATAAACACTAAAAATGGCTACAATTTAAGGAATGTGTTTAGTGATGGCATCAGATTCCCTATTGATGGAGAAAGGTCTGGTGGTAAGAAAAGCTGCTTCCAGGAGTTTTTCAAGTGTTTTCGCTTGACGATTCCATTCTTGGGCGGTTGGTTTGGCCGTTGTTCCTGTAACTCGAATCCTAGCCCGGTGTATCCCATTTTAGTTTTACACCATTGTGAACCATACGCCTTTGTTACTCTCTGATCGAGGTTCTCGGCATTGAAAAATATTCGTAAACTAAATCACACGTGTATATGTGGACATTTATGAGTTATACAGTCAAGAAAATCTAGAGCAATGGTGATGATATATATTCAGATTAGAAACCTAAAAATAAACACTCAAAAAATGGCTACAATTTAAGGAATGTGTTTAGTGATGACATCAGATTCCAAATTGATGGAGAAAGGTCTGGTTGCAAGAAAAGCTGCTCCCAGGAGGTTGTCAAGTGTTTTCGCTCGATGATTCCATTCTTGGGTGGTTGGTTTGGCTGTTGTTCCTGTAACTCGAATCATAGCCCGGTAAATCCCATTTTAGTTTTACACCAATGTGTACCTTATGCCTTTTTTACTTTCTGATCGAGGTTCTCAGCATTGAAAAATGTTCGTAAACTAATTCATACGTGTATATGTTAACATTTATGAGATATACATTCAAGAAAATCAAGAGCAATGGTGATATATATTCGGATTATACACCGAAAAATAAACACTCAAAAAATGGCTACAATTTAAGGAATGTGTTTAGTTTGGCCCTTGTTCCTATAACGCGAATCCTAGCCTGGTATATCCCATTTCAGTTTTACACCATTGTGAACCTTACGCCTTTTTTTCTCTCTGATCGAGGTTCTCGGCATTGAAAAATCTTCGTCAACTAAACCACACGTGTATATGTTGACATTTAAGAGACATACAATCAATAAATAATCATGAGCAATGGTTATATATGTGGATTAGACACCAAAAAACAAACACTTAAAAAACGCTACAATTTAAGGAATGTGTTTAGTGACGTCATCGGATTCCTAATTGATGGAGAAATGTCTGATGGCAAGAAAAGCTGCTTCTAGGAGGTTGTCAAGTGTTTTCGCTCGACGATTCCATTCTTGGGTGGTTGGTTTGGCCCTTGTTCCTGTAACTCGAATCCTTGCCAGGTATATCCCATTTTAGTTTTACACCATTGTTAACCTTACCCCTTTTTTACTCTCTGATCGAGGTTCTCAGCATTGAAAACTCTTCGTAAACTAAATCACACGTGTATATGTTGACATTTAGGAGATATACAATCAAGAAAATCAAGAGAAATGGTGATATATATGCGGATTAGACACCAAAAAAATAAACACTCAAAAATGGCTACAATTTAAGTAATGTGTTTAGTGACAGCATCAGATTCCAAATTGATGGAGAAAGGTCTAGTGGCAAGAAAAGATGCTTCTAGGAGGTTGTCAAGTGTTTTCGCTCGACGATTCCATTCTTGGGGGGTTGGTTTGGCCCTTTTTCCTGTAACTCGAATCCTAGCCCAGTATATCCTTGATGTGTGTAAAATACAACATATAAATTACATCACATAAGGCATAAAACTAACCCTTTTTAGTACTAATGTTGGAAAAAGTGTGCTTTTGTCTTCCTTTTGTATTTTCTGGACTAAATGAGCGTAATTGAACAAAATGAACAAATATGCAGCCAAATCTAACTTAAATACAAGAAAAGGAATAAACGTGCCATGCCCGACCCCTTGACAACATCTTCCCAAGCAAAAAAAAAACAAAGAAACAGAAGGCTGACCACGGCCCTGTGCCCAGCAGACACGGGGGCGTGGTCAAGTGTCTGCAGAAAAGACAAAGCAATGGAAGCTTCTATTCCCAGCACGGGGGTGTGCCCAGCTCAACACAGGTCGTGGTCAATGCTAAGATTCACAAAATCATGCAAATCTTGATAGTACAGATTCATTTCTACACACGGGGCCGTGCCCAGCGAACACGGGGGCGTGTGGAGCTAATGCAGCTAAATTGCAATTAATGAAGAAAGAGAATAAGGATGGACATGGGGCCGTGCCCAGTGGACACAGGGCCGTGTCCGGGGTTCTGTACAGGCTATAAATAGGGTGCTTGGCTCACTTCAAAGGCATCCCTTGGCAAACCACCTCTCTACCACTTCACCCACACTCCACCACCATCACAACACCCACATCCACCACCATCATCCATCATCCACTAAGAGTGTGTGTAGTAGTCTCGGGATCCAAGATTGATTGTAAGAGTTCTTGACAATCAAAGGCCATGTTTGCCTAAGTCTCTTACATCACTTGGTGAAGACAAGCATTTAGTGTAATACTTTTGATTTTTAATCTTTTCGCATTTTTTATTTGGTTTTGTATTAATGACTTTAATAACTAGTTTCTTATGTTGAAGGTGTAACTTCCTTATCATTTGTCTGTGGTGTCTTGGCATTATTTTACTGTCTATATAAAATAAAAGATTTACACCATTAATATCTCTATGGTCTATATAGAGATATGTTGGCTACCTGGTCGGGGGTTAAGGGAATGGTTTGGTAAGGTTCTTGCCTTGTTCAGTGTATAGATCCTGCAAGGACCTGGGTCAAGCTTACTAGGACCTCCTTCAATACCCACTGGAATTCGATGGCGGGGGTGCGAATGGCTTGATCCCCTCATATGTAAACTACTATTAATACATTAACCCGGCTACTTGGGATTGTATCCCTGCTGACTCAAACCACTTAGCCGAGGGTAACGTCACCTTCAAAAGAGGGGCCTACCACATTACGCATTAATAACTTAATTCATTATCTTCCAATATTCCGACCCTTTAGGATTGTATCCTTGCTAACTAAAACTACTGGGTTGAGGGTAACGTCACCTTCAAAAGAGGGGCCTACTACTATAACTAAGATAATCTCTTAAAAAGTGCAAAAGTGCGGAATTCATCAAAGGTTACATTAAAGGCGAGTCGGATCCAAGTGATTCATCTTGTCTATCTGTTTTTATTTTATTTTTATTTTTAGCATTTTTAGATTTTAATTTTCATGTTTAAAACCTTTTCTAAAATTTTGATTTGATTAGACGTTGAGGATAAACCGGTACTAAAAGCTCTTGTGTCCTTGGACGATCTCGGTATCTTACCAACGCTATACTACGCTCGCGATGGGTGCACTTGCCCATATGTGTGTTTAGTGTTAGTAGAATATCGTGTTTTATAAATTTAAAACTTCACTAAAGTGTTAAAAAGGGCTTAAGATATATACAAAAATATATCACGCTACACGCACATCAAGTTTGACGCCATTGCCGGGGACACAAGGATTTTAAGAAAGTTAGGAATCAACGCCCTAATCGGTTTTTTTTATTTTTCTGTTTTTTTTAGGAATCTTTTTTAGATTTTTCAGCTTCTGCAGGCTGCAGCACGGGGCCGTGCCTAGTCGGACACGGGGCCATGCTCAACATCCTTACTGGCAGTTTTTATTTTCCGAGTGACAGAGAGCTGAACACGGGGCCATGTTGGTGCAGCACGGGGCCGTGTCGAACACCCCAATAACAGGGATCCGGAAAACAATAACTATAACCACGACCACGGGGCCGTGGTGAGACTTTTGACCCACAATCTTTTTTGTTTTTATCACAGGACTTGGAACCCAGGCGCCGCACCTGAACTTCCTACGCTTTGCATGAGCTCCAGTTCCAATAAAGACATAAAAGAACCTCTAGACGAACCCGAACGCTTTCTAAGAAAAAGACTTAAAGCTAAAACCCAAGAGAAAGTTTCGGGGGACCTACTTCCAATGGCGGACCAACGTACCCTAATGGGCTATCAATGCACCGAATGTCGATGCCAACAACTTCGAACTTCGGCCGCATTTGATTCAAATGCTCCAAAACTCCACAACTTTCCATGGGCTTGTGCACGAGGATCCCCATTTACATATTACTAACTTTTTGGAAATATGTGATACTTTTCGGATCAACGGAGCTTCAAATGACGCCATCCGCCTCTGAATGTTTCTATTTTCACTAAAAGACCGAGCTAAGGCTTGGCTTAACACCCTCCCAGTTGGATCGGTAAATACCTGGGATGAACTAGCCCAAAAGTTTTTGTTTAAGTATTTCCCTCCTTTAAAAACGGCTAAATTAATGACTGAAATTAATACATACTCACAAGAGGACGGGGAATCCTTATATGAAACTTGGGAAAGGTTCAAGGAGCTACTAAGAAAGTGTCCCCATCATGGTCTTGCGGTATGGCAACAAGTATCCACTTTCTATAATGGGTTGTTGCCACACACAAGACAGACACTTGACTCTAGCTCCGGGGGACTTCTAGGTAATCGCCGTCCAAATGAAATTTATAATCAAATTGAGGAAATTGCTCAAAACAATTTTCAATGGCACACTTCCTGAGACACAAAATCTATTGCCCCGGGCGCCAATAAGGTAGACTAAAGCACTTCTTTACAAGCCCAAATTGAGGCCCTTTCTTCAAAAATCAAAAAGTTAGAAATGGCGAAAACAGCCTCGGTTATGGCTTGTGAAGGGTGTGGTGGGCCACATGAAAATTGGAGTTGTATGAAAGAAATGGATAATTAAACATAAACGGTAAACTACATTGATAATAGACCTAGGCCGTCAGGTCCTCCAACGGGTACCTACAACCAAGAATGGCGTAACCACCCTAATCTTGGCTGGAGAGAGCCTAGTAATAGTAGTAACTAACAAAACCAAAACCAACGAACAAACTTTCAACAACCAAGAAATGAGTCACAAAATTTCTCTCAAGGGGGACGAGAGAGGCTTGAGGACACTATCACACGCCTCATCTCCAACACCGAAAAGAAAAACTCGGATCGGTTCCAACAATTGGATTCGAACTATAGAAATCAACAAGCTAGTATTCAAAATATTGAAAAACAGCTAAATCAAGTACCTCAAAATTTCTCCGAGAGACAACAAGGCACGCTACCCATGTGACAACCTGAGTTTTCAAGGTCTTTCCTCTACACGTTATTTGTTCATAATTGTGTTTGCATAACTTGTTTGCTTTGTAATTGTACATGTTTGATTATGATTGAGATATTGTGTCACTGTTTGATTGATGAGTGATAGAAATTTACTAACTGTGTGAGATTACATTTCCACAATCGACGAAACATGGTGAGCTTCACACCACACACACACCACGACGAAACATAGGAAGTTTCGCCATAACTATCACTCGACGAAACCTAGAGGTTTCGTCATGTGCTCCACGACGAAACTAGGGAGTTTCGCCAAAATGGGCTTCAGCCCAAGTATAGCCCAATCAATTTAGCAGTTACGTTATATATTGCACACGCCACAATACACGAAACCCTATGCCCTATTTCTCTCTTTGGCACCCGACGACAACCATCATCTCTCTAGAAGATCTTGTGTTTCACCTCTCAACCGGTTAGTCTTGTTGGTCGATTCGATTACATGTTACTGTGTGGGTAGATAACTATCATTATAAGTGAGGTTGTTTGCTAGATGATTTGGCTATGATTAATGCTTGAATTGAAAATCATGTAATTTGGGTTTTGATGTTCTTGTGCAAATCGATTTGTTTAGAAACTGCATGACGGTAACTCATGGAATTGTATTCATGTTCACTAATTGGAGCCATGCTTCTGTTTGATATTGTACTTGTGTTGAATGGAACTGATCAGCGAATACATTCATGATGCAATCTGAATCATATATGGCTACTTTAGGATTTAGGGATTCCAAGTACTATGATGTATTTGGAATGATGATAGGTAGCAGTAATGTTTATTGTATTTGGATGATAACTGTATGATTGATGATAATGGTGAAACAGTTGATGATGATTAGGGTTTTCACCGTGTGAGTATGCCAAACTGTTACAGTAACGATGAAAGTCCCACCCAACGAAACACCCTTGACGATGAAACACTGTAGAGTTTCATCACATACGATGCCGACGAAACATGCAAGGTTTCGTCACACCTCAAAGCCGACGAAACATAGGAGGTTTCGTCACCCTGAGGTTTCGTCGCCTGGTGTTTCGCCACCCAGAGTATGATTCACAAGCAGACTGTGTTTAACTTGTGTATGAAACTTGAATGCTCACTAATTGACTGTTTGTGATGTTGATCAAGATTGAGGAAATATGAGTTTGGATGCGAAACACAAATGTGAATTGTGGACTGATATGAACTAGAATAACTGTTAAGTACTATGTGATAGTGTTGACTGAATACACATTATGATTATGACTTATACGCGAACAATGTGGATGTCAACTGATTGTGAATGTATGATTACTATAGGCTTTGACTGAATATTTGTGAACAAGTAGTTAACCATACCGAGCAAACCAAGGTGAGTTCACACTTTTTATAAGCCATGGGATTCCCGGTGGTTTGGGAATGGGTTAAGAAGCTAAAAGGAAACCTACATATTCACCTTTAACAGAATATGTACCTCCATCCTCGTTGAGAAGGATGACAACATTAACCTGCGTATTCTCCTTGGATAGATTACGTACCTCCATCCTCAGTTGGAAGGACGACAACCTATATCGACTTAATCACCAGGCCAATGGCGAGCGGGTCATTAGTTAATAGCGCTATTAGGGTTGACAAGACTCACACGGTGCCGGGAGGACGGGCGTGGACTAATGGATTTGGGCACTTAGTCAATGAGGATAGACATTGACGTAGGGCACAACTTTCTCAGTCAGTTGTCGATATGGTAATGGTCTAGTGGTTACATGGGGTAGCCCCCACTGGTTATGGTTTGGGAAACAATAAATTGGATAGCTCTTGGTTTTTGAATGAACTCGTGCTTTTTGAAACAACTATAAATTGGATAACCAACTGTGAACTCGCTCAACTTTGTTGTTGATTCGTTGTTACATGCCTTGCAGGTCGTTAGATGTTTAGCTGGAGCTTGCAGGGGAGCAGGAGTTGTTGTGGAACATGGACTGTTGCTTACGCTGATAATTTGAATTGGATTAACTTTTTGAACATCAATTATATTGTGTGGTTGGACTTTTATTTTTTTAATTAAATTACGTTGTTCAATATGATTGGTGGCTGGATCCTGGTCAGTCACGCCTCCTGCGAGGATACTCCGCTTGTGGACTTTAGGGGTGTGACAGATTGGTATCAGAGCCATTGGTTATAGTGAACTTGGTTTTAAAAAGGGAAAGCTTTTAACAAAACCAGACTATAACTTGTACAGTGCTCAACGATCCTCAACGACGCTTCGCTCCACGTGCAAGACTCAACACTATAGGTGATATGGTTTATGTTTATATTGCCTGTCTATTAGTTTGCTTAATGCATTGTTTATGGTATGCTTAGTCAACGTAATGACTATTGTTTGAAACCCTGTGCGATTACTCTCTTCTGTCATCCCATACTATTGCACTTTCGCGACACCTCTCTCACATGTGCTTACTCTCTTCTGTCATCCCATACTTATGCACTCTCTTCTGTCATCCCATACTTATGCACTCAAGCCCAGCTGACGGCTCTAATGAACGAACGAGTGGCTGAGGCACTCCCAGCAGCCCCTGTAGGAGGTATAACCTGCCATACCGACCTATCTTAGGATGTTTAGAATCCTACTCTCGTGAACCAACTCTTGTGCTTAACCTTGTATTTTCTTTCTCGCGCGACAGGTCAGCATGCTCAGCCTCCTGCATGTACATTCAAGACCTTCATGGACTGTCGACCTAGTACCTTTAGCGGTACAGAAGGAGTTGTCGGCCTTCTCCATTGGTTCGAGAAGATCGAGTCTGTCTTCAAGATGTGTGAGTGCCCTGAGGCTCGTAGGGTGAAATTTGCTACTGGAACACTCGAAGGTGTAGCTTTGACATGGTGGAACGCGCAAGTACAAATGCTAGGGTTGGCTGCTGCTAATGCCACCCCATGGAACGACTTCAAAGATCTGATCAAGGAGGAGTACTGTCACCGCGACGACATCCACAAACTGGAAGTAGAGTTTTATAACTTGAAGATGACGGGGTCTGAAATAGAGGCGTATACAAAGAGATCGAACGAACTGGCTGCACTATGTCCTACTATGGTAGATCCTCCTATCAAGCTTATCGAGTTGTACCTCAAGGGCCTAGTGCCAGAGATTCAGAGCCATGTGACTGCGGCTAACCTTGGTACTATCCAGCAGGTCATACGGCTAGCCCACCGTCTCACTGATCAGGCAGTTTAGCAAAACAAGCTGCCCAAGCGTATTAGTGCTACAGCTACTTCAGATGTTCCTAGCGACAACAAGCGTAAATGGGATGGAAATTCAAGCAAAGGTTCTACTTTTGTTCACTCTCAGTCTCAGCAGCAGAGAACTGATGATTTCAAGAGCCCCGATCAGCAGTCTTCTAGGAATTAGGGTCAGAGTGGATACAAGGGAAATCACCCTAAATGCAATCGATGTAATTTGCACCACAGTGAGCCGTGCAACAAGAGTCATTGTCAGAGATGTAATAAGCTGGGTCACGCAGCCAAGGATTGCAGGAGCTCACATCCTGTGAATCAGAATCATCAACAACAGCCACAAGCTCCACAGAATCAGCAGCAGCAGGGTAATAAGGGATGCTTTCAGTGTGGTGCTGAGGGTCACTTCAAGAGACACTGTCCACAGTTGAACCTGAATTAGAACAACAACAACAACCAAGGAAATGGGGACAACAATGGGGGTAACAATGATGGCAGCGGTGCCAGGGGACGTGTCTTCGTGATTGGTCAGGGTGATGCAAGGAACGATCCTAATGTTGTGATGGGTAAGTTCCTAATGGACGACTACTATGTTACCGTTTTATTCGATTCGGGTGCTGATACTAGTTACGTGTCTTTAAAAGTTAGTCAGATGCTTAAGCGTACTCCAACACTTTTGAACACCAAGCACATTGTAGAACTAGCAAACGGTAAAAGTTTAGAGGCCACACACATAGTTAAGGGATGTAATCTTGTTCTTGCTGATCAGACCTTCTCTATCGACCTCATACCTATCGTTCTGGGTAGCTTCGACGTTGTTATTGGGATGGATTGGTTATCTCAACATCAAGCGAAAATTCTTTACAAGGAGAAAATTGTCCGTATCCCTCGTTCTGGTGAAGAACCCCTCGTGATTCATGGTGACAAGAGTGGTGCAGTAGTAGGCATCATCTCTTTCCTTAAGGCCCAGAAGTGTTTGCGAAAGGGCCACGCAGCTATTCTAGCCCTCGTTTCTGACACATCAACGAAAGAGAAGAAGATAGAAGACATTCCGATCGTACGCGACTTTCCTGAGGTATTTCCTGAGGAATTACCTGGTCTTCCGCCTCATCGTCAAGTCGAGTTTCAGATCGAGCTAACTCCTGGAGCAGCGCCCATAGCTCGTGCACCTTATCGATTAGCCCCCTCGGAACTAGAACAACTATCCGCACAACTACAAGAACTCTTGGACAAGGGTTTCATTCGTCCTAGCTCCTCGCCCTGGGGAGCTCCATTCTTGTTTGTGAAGAAGAAAGACGGTACCTTCCGAATGTGTATTAACTATCGTGAACTCAACAAGGTGACCGTGAAGAATTGTTATCCTCTCCCGCGTATCGATGACCTATTCGACCAGTTGCAAGGGTCGAGCTTCTATTCAAAGATTGATCTGAGATCGGGATATCATCAGCTGAGAGTCCGAGACGCGGACATCTCCAAAACAGCATTCAGGACTCGTTACGGGCACTACGAGTTTCTGGTTACGCCTTTCGGATTGACAAACGCACCTGCGGTCTTCATGGATCTCATGAACCAAGTGTGCAAACCTTACCTGGATAAGTTCGTTATTGTTTTCATCGAGGAGATCCTGATCTATTCTAAGAGTCAGGAGGAGCACAAGCATCATCTGCGTCTTATTCTGGAACTTCTTCGAACAGAGCAGCTGTATGCTAAGTTTTCAAAATGCGACTTTTGGCTTCGTGAAGTCCATTTCCTAGGCCACGTGGTGAATGAGGATGGGATTCACGTGGATCCATCCAAGGTTGACTCGATCAAGAACTGGCCTGTGCCCCTTACACCAACTGAAATCCGCCAATTCCCAGGTTTGGCGGGTTACTACAGAAGATTCATCAAGGATTTCTCAAAGATTACGCAACCCCTCACTTCACTAACCCAGAAGGGTCTCACCTATCGTTGGGGTGATGCACAGGAATCTGCGTTTCAGCACTTAAAGAAGAGGCTATGTAGCGCACATATTCTCTCGTTACCTGAAGGCACTAACGATTTTGTGGTTTATTGCGACGCGTCAATCCAAGGACTTGGTTGTGTGTTGATGCAACGTGAGAAAGTCATTGCTTATGCATCACGCCAACTTAAGGTATGTACCACGATCTCAAAACTACGTATTGGTGGCCTAGTATGAAAGCCAACATAGCAACCTACGTTAGTAAATGTTTGACTTGTGCGAGAGTCAAAATCGAGTACCAGAAACCATCAGGCCTACTTCAACAACCAGAGATATCGACATGGAAATGGGAGCAAATCTCCATGGATTTCGTTACTGGCTTGCCTAGATCTCAGCGAGGAAATGATACCATTTGGGTGATCGTGGATTGACTGACCAAGTTTGCACATTTTCTGGCTATCAAGGAAACAGATAAGTTTTCTACTCTAGCAGAAATTTACCTAAGGGAAGTAGTTTCGAGGCACGGGGTGCCAACCTCCATCATTTCTGATCATGACTCACGTTTTACATCTGAATTGTGGCAAGCGATGCACAAGTCCTTTGGCTCTCGATTAGACATGAGCACGTCATATCATCCACAGATGGATGGGCAGTCCGAACGCACCATCCAAACCCTTGAAGACATGGTTCGAGCATGTGTAATCGACTTTGGTAATGGCTGGGAAAGACACCTCCCGTTAGTGGAGTTTTCGTATAACAACAGTTACCACACCAGTATCCAGGCTGCTCTGTTCGAGGCATTGTACGGACGAAAGTGCCGATCACCCCTTTGTTGGGCAGAGGTTGGCGACAACCAAATCACTGGCCCAGAACTTTTCGTAGACACAACAGAGAAGATCGCTTAGATACGACAACTAATGGCGGCAGCTCGTGACCATCAGAAAGGCTACGCTGATAAGCGAAGGAAACCACTCGAGTTCTAGGTTGGGGATCAAGTGCTACTTAAGGTCTCACCTTGGAAAGGTGAAGTTCGTTTTGGTAAACGAGGCAAACTCAACCCGCGATATGTCAGACCTTTCGAAATCATAGAGAAATAGGCATGGTGGCCTACAAACTGAACCTACCCGAAGAACTCCATAGAGTTCACAACGTATTCCACGTGTCAAATCTGAAGAAGTGTTTGTCAGATGACATAGTTCCTCTCAAGGAGCTCACTATCGACGATCAGCTGCGATTCGTCAAGGAACCAGTAGAGATTACTGACCGAGACATTAAGGTTCTTAAGCGTACTAGAATACCTCTTGTTCGAGTTCGTTGGAACTCCCGTCGTGGCCCAGAGTTCACCTGGGAACGAGAAGACAAAATGAAACACAAGTATCCCCAGTTGTTCGAGAATAGTACAACCACTACTGAGGCTGAAGCTACTGCGGAATTTCGGGACGAAATTCCAAACCAACAGGGGGATGATGTGACACCCCAGGAAAACCAAGAAAACCACGCAACCTAACTAGCTTCCTCAGTAACCACGTGCTAAATTTTGGGACAAAATTTCTTTCAAGTTTGGGATGATGTGACAACCCGAGTTTTCAAGGTCTTTCCTCTACACGTTATTTGTTCACAATTGTGTTTGCATAACTTGTTTTCTTTGTAATTGTACATGTTTGATTATGATTGAGATATTGTGTCACTGTTTGATTGATGAGTGATAGAAATCTACTAACTGTGTGAGATTACATTTCCACAATCGACGAAACATGGTGTGCTTCACACACACACACACCACGGCGAAACATAGGGAGTTTCGCCATAACTATCACTAGACGAAACCTAGAGGTTTCGTCATGTTCTCCACAACGAAACTAGGGAGTTTCGCCAAACTGGGCTTCGGCCCAAGTATAGCCCAATTAATTCAGCAGTTACGTTATATATTACACATACCACAATACACGAAACCCTAGGCTCTCTTTCTCTCTTTGGCACCCGACGACAACCATCATCTCTCTAGAAGATCTTGTGTTTCACCTCTCAACCGGTTAGTCTCGTTGGTCGATTCGATTACGTGTTACTGTGTGTGTAGATAACTATCATTATAAGTGAGATTGTTTGCTAGATGATTTGGCTAAGCTTAATGCTTGAATTGAAAATCATGTAATTAGGGTTTTGATGTTCTTATGCAAATCGATTTGTTTAGAAACTGCATAATGGAAACTCATGGAATTGTATTCATGTTCACTAATTGGAGCCATGCTTCTGTTTGATATTGTACTTGTGTTGAATGGAACTGATCAGCGAATACATTCATAATGCAATCTGAATCATATATGGCTACTTTAGGATTTAGGGATTCATGATAGATGTTAAGTACTATGATGTATTTGGAATGATGACAGGTAGCAGTAATGTTTATTGTATTTGGACGATAACTGTATGATTGATGATAATGGTGAAACAGTTGATGATGAATAGGGTTTTTACCGTGTGAGTATGCCAAACTGTTACAGTAACGATGAAAGTTACACCCGACGAAACACCCTTGATGATGAAACTCTGTAGAGTTTCGTCACATACGATGCCGATGAAACATGCAAGGTTTCGTCATACCTCAAAGCCGATGAAACATGGGAGGTTTCGTCACCCTGAGGTTTCGTCGCCAGGAGTTTCACGCCTAGAGTGTCACACCCCTTTCTAAGACGGAAACACGAGGTGTGATCATGAAAGGTTTTCATTGCATACGATTGGTAAACAAACTACATACTCATAAAAACAACTTCAAACACCATTACCATTACATAACGGAAAACATAGTTTAAGTGTTTACATCATGAAACAGCATATTGTCTGAAAGTTTACAACTTATTTAAGACAAACATAAACGACATCCACGAGCATGGGTGAGACTGCTCGCACATCCACTTTTAGTTACCTGAAATACATGTGAGTTTTGGAAAAACGTCAACATAATGTTGGTGTGAATTCATGCAGTTCTTGTAATGTACGTTTGTATACTTTGTATGAAAAACATGGTATGTATCTTGTATTAGTCACGTATTCTTGTATAAATCATGTATTTCTGTATGTATCAAGTGTTTATGGGTTGCAAAGCCATTAACATGTGACACGACATAGGAAGTCACCAAACCATAGGCATTTTTCTAGTTGTCGATTCACGACGGAGACACAAAAACACTACTCGGTACTAGTTGTCACCAAGAGTGGGGCTGCCCTGAAACCCATTAGATCTAACCTTTTGTTCTGCGGTCTAAGTATGTACACGATTAATGGTGCTTATGGTACCCTATTCGTGACACGATTTCTCGTATCATTTCTCAAAACGCATCATACTTGGTACTAGTTATCACCAAGAGTGCTTCTTGTTTTTGTATCATACCATTTATAACATTGTAATATTTGTAACATGTATTTCACCCCCGAAGTTATAAAACTGAAAACAGTTAAGAGAAAAGGGGGAGCATGAACTCACAACTTTGCGTTCCTTGCGTCGTAAACTTCACTGGATTTACTTAATTATCGTCGTGACCTATACGTGTTTTCTTATCGTTAGTCACTAGACTTGTATCACACAAGCATAAGTCACTATCTTTTGTATAAGTATTCTTGTGTTAAAAATAATTTATATTTTTAACTAAATGTCTTACTTATATTATTTTCTCAAAAATATATATAAGTTTCTTGTATTTTGCACCCGAATTATGTATCTTGTATGTTGTATGTGTATTTTGGTGTTTTTACTTCTCAAGAGTGTTTAGTGTATTTTCAAGTCCTAATACACTATCAAGTATAATACATACTACATACATTTAGCACAACATTTTGTGATCAACAAATATATATTTTTCTCCAAAAATATACATACTTAATATCAATTTTATTCTTGAAGAAATCATCATTTCTTAACACAAAAGTTAGGGAAACCTTGGTAAATGCTTTTAGGTACATTTTTAAGGAATAAGTTCCTCAGAACTCATGTTTTTCTAAGTGTCAAAATTTATAGAAATTTTGACAGAGTTTCCCCTAAAAATGGATGTGTCCCATGTTTTCAAAACATGTGTTTATTTTCTTTTAAAATCATCATCAATCAACGTCAACAACTATCATCAACAACATACACTAATTTCTCTATTTCATGAACTTGAAAATTTATAAAAATGTGTAGTAACTTACTACTGTGTTTAGTAAGTCTTGTTACCTTTAAAAATGTGATTAGTTCTTTAAAAACTTCATTTTCAAAGAGTTTGAATGTTCACAACTTCCAACCATTTTTTTCTAAAAATATTTCTTTGTGAAATTTTCTTAATACACAAGTGTTTCTACACTTGTTTATCCACCAAAAATGAGGTTAGTTTATGTAAGATCCAAGTTTTAACGAAACTCTTACGTTTCACTTGGTTCTTTCGAAAAACCACTCATGGATCTTTAGATCTACAAGATTATAACCTACTTTGCTCTTTATTTTTCAAGAAAACACTCCTTTTTTCAAGTTCATAGTTTATGTGTGGATGATTCCATCATCCTACACATTTCTAACTTCCTCATCTTGCTAGATCATGTTTTTAATCATGATCTAGCAAGTTCATATGATGATCCATATCATTTATACTAGAAAACAATAATCAACAAGCATCACAACATAAGAATATCATGATTTCTTCATCATTTTAACACTACTTCATCCAAAGTTAGTTTATGTTCGAGACTTTGTTTATGGTTCTTTAGAGTTCTTATCATTTTGATCTTTAAACATTATTAACCACTTAAATAACATGTAAAATGCAAGGATCTAAGTGCTTACCACTAGCACAAAGCTAGGGGAGTTCAAGAGTATAAAAGTGGTGGATAAAAGAAGATGAGAGAGGTCCTTGAGCTTCCGAACACACCAAGCTTGTTTGTATGATATCTAACACCCTTGGATCACTAGAGATTGCATGAAGAAGCTTGAATAATGGTGGTGGTGGTTCTCCTTGTGTTCGGCTGAAACAAGCAAAGGGAGGAAGAAGGAAAATGTTTGAAGGTTGTGAGGATGAGAATGAATGAGGGTCCCTTGGTTAAATAGAGAAGACTTCCAACATTTCATTATCTATAGGTTAATGTGTTTCTTAATCCATCAACAAGATCAAATAAAATACTAAACAAATCAATGGGTGGGGACACCTATGGTAACCGTCCCAAGGGGGGGGGGGTATAGGGTTGGGTTTCAATTGTTTAGTTACAAGTTCTAGTTAGAATTCAAGTGTTAAATTAGTGTCTTATGTGTGTTATTAATTATATAGTGTGTTAGGGTGTTCGGGGACCCTAACTAGCTTAGAAAAATAAAAACAATCCTTTTAGCATTATTTTAGTGTTCAATGTCCGGTTGTTCGGTTAAATACCGGTTCGTTAAAGTGCTAAATTGTACCGTTTAGTGTCTTTCAAGTGCCCTTTTGTAACCCTTTCAATTCCCAACACTTGGGGAAGTATTCTGGATGATAATACGTAACTTTTGCATGATATTTTGAGATTAAAAGCTGATTTGAGCTGAATTTAATAAAATTATGCACTTAAAGTGCGTTTTAGGTGCTTTTTAGTGTGTATTTTAGCTTCCGGAATGTCTATGTGTTAACCTGATGTGGGGTAAAATACACATATTTGCCCCGTGTAAATTGTATAATTATTGTAGAGGTTTTATTTATTTTTTATTTAGTTTTAGTGTTATTTTATATTATTTGGTGGTTGGCAGGTCCTGGTGCAAATGGAGCGAAAACGAGTAATAAATAAATAACCAGCCAGTTGAGTAGAGTGAGGCGCCAACAACGGAATTAAAATTGCCGCATAAAGTTTGAGCTGCTAAGATACCCGTTATTCGAATGCTGCTGCAATTGATATTATTATTAATATTAAAAAAATAGGAAAAAGTCCAACATGAGAATCATAAATGGACGTGAGTCCATATTCATTGGGTCGCCAACATCAGAAGCATGTGCACATAAAATATATATTTGAAGGGCTGTTAGCGGACGAGGACCAACATCACATCAGGGGGGAGTCACACAAGATTAGGAAATCATATATATATATATATACACGGTTGAAAGATGAGAGCATATAGGGATATTATTTATTGGTGGCGGCATACAAGAATAGAGGGGACAATTTACATGGGCCGCCAAGCATCTTGAGCCCAACAGCAAAGTTTACTGAACATGAGGGGGGTCCAATAGAAACAGGAGGAGCCGCCCATCAAACAATCATATATACACAACAGAGGACGGCAGAAGGGATATATCATCATCAGCCGCAATCGGAACACGGAACAATATACGGCTGGTCATAGAGACGCACGAAAAAGATAATTACGAATCTGTGGGTTCTTTGGACGACTTTTAGAGGCTGTTGAGAGGGTTTGGAGGCATTTGGAAGGCGTGGAATCATTCGGGTAACATCTTGGAGCATTCGGGAGTGAAGATTCGGGTTTTATCATCCTTATTCCTTTGTTTTCGTTTGTTTAAATTTGTTTCACAATGAATTCAGACATGTTATTTATTGATATTATGTGTTTGACTATGTTTTCCGGCTAGAAACCTTTACTACCTAGGCTATGATGAATGTTTAACAAAGTTTGGATCTTTATTTGATTTTTAGCGTGGTTGTGGATCTTTCTTGTATTGTAAAAGCTTTGGGAATCTACCTTGGTGCGTATGTGTGCTTGTGATTATTTTATTATCGTTTGTTGCTTCGTTCGAATCTTGGTGACGGTCTTTATCACGGAATAGTTTCGGGCTAGGGTTCTTGATTTAGGTGACTGGCTATATCACATAATAGGTCATTAATCCTTTAGGGTGAAAAGTGCATAAGTAACCTTAGAAGTAATATTCGGTAATCTAATAAAATCAAGTGTGCTGCTAGACTCGTCGCGGAAAGGCTCGAGGATATTGATAGGTCTAGGTTTGGTTATAAGTCTTTAACATTCCATAGCTTATCAAACCAAGATTAGAACCCATTGTCGCTTTAGACGTTCGCGCGGCAAAGTAGAGCGTCTTATATAGGCACTTTCAAGAAACTAGAGGACGGAAAAGAAATCTAGCAAACCGGTAAGCGTAACAGCCTAGGTAGTGCCATAAGAATCGCCTTGAGAGTGTTCGAGGGGCTTAGTGGTGTCTTAATAGGTTTAGCATCTTAAGATCCCGGTTCCACACCACAGAATCATCGAATAGAGATCCAATCCAAGTTAAACAGGAGTCTAGCCTAGGTAGCTTTCATCATCTCTTGAGTTCAGTCGTCACTTGAGTTCGTGTCTAGTTCGTCTAGTTTAGTTAGTATTTATTATTTGCATTCTTAGGATTTTTTAGAAAACCCCCCCAATTAACAAACAAATAGTTAAGTCGTGTCAGTTTGAGTCTAGATAGAGTCTTAGCGTAATCAGTAGAGTCTCTTGGGTTCGATACTCGGACTTCCTTAGGCTATACTACACTCGATCGGTACACTTGCCGGTTGTGTGTTTTAGGGTTTAGAGAGTCTTAGTCTTATAAATTTAAAACTTAGAGAGTCTAGATTTAGGGTAATTTTAGTTGTTTTAGTTGACCCGTTTTCAGCACATCAAGTTTTTGGCGCCGTTGCCGGGGATTCTTTGGCGATTGCGTTGATTTCTTTGTTTGGACTTACTTGACATCATACGTGCTATTTGTGTTAGTTGAGTCGTAGGAGTCTAAAAATTATAAAAATCCAAAAATATTTGCTTTAGTGTCTTTTCTAGGTTAGTGAGTCGTTGTTAGAGTCTTTTCGTTGTTCGTAGTTGGTGGATGCCCCATACGCGCTCGCAGGGACCGCCACCACCTTTGTTTACAGTCAAGTCTTCTGAGTCGTCTTCTTCAGTTCCACATTCCACCCCCGCGTTCGATTTCACACCTAGTCCTCCGCCCGTAGTTCACATGGCGAACCGCACCGTTTACCAGCAGGCTACCACCGGTTTCACCGGTGCCACTTCACCCATCACCCTTCCTGACATAGCGAATGATGGGTCCTGGCAGATTCCTTCCTACATCATGACCGCCATTACCAATTCTTCCCAGTTCCATGGTCGTGATGACGAGGATGCACTCGCCCATATCAATCGCATCACTCGTCTTTGTGGCACCTATTCCATAGAGGGTGTCAATCCTGATGCTAGGTACTTACAGGTCTTCCCGTTTTCTCTCGCTGGACGCGCAGCCGTCTGGTTCGATTCGCAGCCCGCAGGCACTTTCACTACTTGGGCTGGTCTTCGCGATGCTTTCTTAGCAAAATACTTCCCGCCAGCCAAGGCGTCTCGCCTTCGTGATCAGATTCACTCTTTCCGTATGGAGCCTGATGAGCCATATCATTTAGCTTGGGAGCGTTTTCAGACGCTTCTTTCTCGTTGCTCACAGCATGGTTTGTCCGACTGGGCGTTAGTTGAGAAGTTTTACAATGGTCTTACTCCTGAGATTAGAGCGCGATTCGATACTTCAGCAGGAGGGCAACTTATGGGAAAGAAGACAGTGATTGAGTGCAATGATTTGTTTGAGAGCTTTGCACATTCTGATATGGACTACAGCACTACCAGCAGGACTTCCATTCCTGTTCATACTTCCTCGGCCGGTCGAGGGGTAAACCAAGTTAACTCGGATTCATCGGTAGTTGCTGAAGTCGAGCTTTTGAAGCGACAGATGGTTGAGTTGAGGAAGAAAGTTGATAGGTGTGAGTTTTGTAGGGGAGGTCACGACACACTTGATTGTCCCACACTTACGTTAGAGCAGGTAGAGTATATAGCAGGCCAGTCTAGGGGTCAGTTCGGTAGTAATAATAGTTTTAACCCTGGCTGGCAGCATAGTAGTGGTAGTTTTCGCCCTTCTGGCAATCCTCCTGGTTTTCCATCTGGTCAGTATCAAAATAGGGGGCCGGGTCTTTATACGAGTAGTGGTTCAGGTTCGAGTGGTCAGTTTGCGAGTGGAGGGTCGAATCAGGAGGGTCAAGATAGTCATAAGGCTTTACAGGGTAGTTTGAGTAGGTTAGAGGAGATGATGGCTCAGATGATGACGCATACTCAGACTGCAGCCAAGAATCAGGAGCAGATTAATCAGAGACATGAGCTTCAGCTTAAAAATCAAGAGTCCACTCTTCTAGATCTTCAGAGAACAGTAGGGGATATAGCTAGGCAGTTGAAAGAGTCTCCTTCTGGTCAGTATTCAGGTACTACTCACCCAGTCCACCATTCTGTGAAAGTGATTACTACTCGTAGTGGGTTGAGTCTAGGAGAGGTTGTGAGAGAGAGAGTAGAGGAAGGAGAAGATGATGATGTAGATGAGGTGATTGAGATGGAGGCTCCAGGCAAGGTGCAACATAGGTTAGACCCAGCAAGTACCGCACACGCCGAGAAGTCTCCTGTTGAGAAGAAAGAGGAGAAGCAGCCGAAGAAGGTTAGGCCACAACAAGTGATTGATATTTCTCGTCTTCCGTTTCCCGCTCGTGCTAGGCAGCAGATATATGCTAGGGAATATGAGAAATTTCTTGAGATGTTCACCCAGTTGAAGGTGAATCTTCCGTTCATTGATGCGTTGAGATCCATGCCTAAATACGCCAAGTTCCTTAAGGATTTTCTCAAGCATAAGGGTAAGGTAGGTGAGAGTTCTAGTAATTCATTGAGTGGAGAGTGTTCTGCTGTGCTCTTAAATAAACTTCCTGAGAAACTTACCGATCCAGGCATTTTCACGATCCCTTGTTTGTTTGGTGGTGATGTGAAAAACCACGCGTTAGCTGACCTTGGTGCTAGTATTAATTTGATGCCATATTCATTTTACGAAAAACTAGGCCTTGGTGATTTGAAGTCAACTAGGATGACTCTCTCGTTAGCGGATAAGTCAGTTAAGTATCCTAGGGGGATAGTGGAGAATTTGTTAGTGAAAGTTGATAGGTTTGTGTTTCCGGCGGATTTTGTAGTGTTAGATATGGAGGCCGATGATAGAGTTCCATTGATTTTAGGGCGCCCGTTCTTGAACACGGCTAAAGCAGTTATAGATGTCTTCTTAGGCACAATCACACTTAGAGCGGAGGATGAGTCGGTAGTGTTTAAAGTGAATAATGCGAGAGCGCCTAGTGAGAGAGTGGAGGCGATTACATCGTTAGAGGAGAGTGAGAAAGGTGAGAGAGACGAGATAGAGATGTTGAGTGAGCCGACTTTAGAGAAGGTGTTAAAACCCAAGTGTGGGGATCCACCTGATAGAAGAATCGAGGAGTTGGAAGAGAGAGTGAGTAGGTTAGAGTCTAAGGTAGAGACACTGAGTCAGGCTCAGTGTGGGGATAGGTTTCGAGATGCTACATTTAGATTTAAACCGCCCGATGGAGAGTCGAGAGAGTATGAGAGAGATGGAAGAGATGCGGGCGATGTTAGGAATGATAGTGCTATAGCCCGTAAGGTGCGGGCGATGTTGGAAGGTGAGCCCTGCGTATATGATCCACCGTGAGTGCGTGAGTAGTTTTGACCCACTTGTAGAGTTTGTATATTGAGTCGTATTTGGTTTTTTGTCATTAGTTAGAGTTTTAGTTTTGTTGCATCGTTTTTAGTGGTTTATGTGTTTTTGCGTCATTTGTCGTAGTGTCGTGTTTTTGCGTCTTTTATGTGTTATGTCAAGTGTTTTGCAGGTTGCATCACCTTTACGTGGCCGAGATTGACACCCGAGCAGATCACCAGGTTTGCTGAATGTGAAAAAAAACGACGAAACGAGTGCGGGGGTAATCTGGGAATATGAAAAATTCAATTCTGCACGTCTGCTGATTGCTGCTAGTATTGTTGCTGTTTTCTGCTGTTCAGGCGGCCCGCCTACACTATACACATATTTCATGCGGGCCGCGCGGGTTCTACATTGTTGCCGGTCGGTTAAGTTGAAGCGGCCCGCGTTGCGTTTACTTATTCCTAAAGCGGGCCGCGAGGCCACCACATGTCGCTAATGGGCTGATCAGGCCCGAATGATATTCAGATTTTGATCCACCATCCGTATCCGATCCATCTTCATCCATTTATTTCATCATCATTGTTCGGGTTAGTTCGAGGCGGCGTTCAGGTAAGTTTCCTGCATTTATTTGTTGTTGTTGTATGTGAGTCAGTTTGTTGCCGGGTTTATTTCCATCTTAAGTGTGGGGAGACGGGTTGTATATTTTTAAGGAGTTAAAATGTGATTTTTCACTAAATTTTCAACCCATTTTCCGTTGCATCCACACTTGGTTAGGTATGGCACTCGGAGGAGGTAAGATGGAAATTCGGTGGTGTATTTTAAGTCTTTTATTTTGTACCATGAGTCTAAGTTAGTAGTTTTTGAGTCTTTTTTTGTTTCGAGTCGGTATTGCTTTGGTATTTTGCTTGTTTTTGTTGATGCAGGTTCGAATATGTACCACCTGTACTCAATCTCCATTCGGGTGAATTTGGAGCTGTTGATCAGATTCAAGGCATTTATCAAGCATGTCAGTCAGAGTCAAAGCCGATCGCGAATGAAATGCTATACGATCGAGCTGGATTGGACGAGAGATTTGGAGCATACGCGTTATATTACCAGCTAAGTCCTTTCCAATTTGCCCTTGTCTTTTATTTCTTATTTTTTTTTAGTTTTTGAGTCGGTTTCCATCTTACATTGAGGGCAATGTAAAGTTTAAGTGTGGGGATGAGAACTATCATTTAGTGTCTAGTTAGTGTGTCGTTTGAGTATTATAAAAAAACGAAAAATATAAAAAAAAAAATTAAAAAATTGAAAAACCAAAAAAAATTAAAAAATCAGAAAAATGTCTTTTGAAATAAGAAGTTTGCAAAATAAAAACGGAAAATGATAGAAAAGTTGGGTTTTTGTTCGGGTTCAAATAATAATAATATGAGATTAAAATAATCGTGCTTGTGTCTAGTTTGGGATGCGCGGGTAGGCTCGGTTCGGTTCTGGGTTCCTTTGATTTAAAATATACTTAATTGTCGGTCTACTAGTGGGTTCTCATCTAGGGAAAGTGGGGAAATTGAAACCGCCAATAATAGTATAAGGGATGCCGTTATAAGCTAAGATAGTTAGAGTTTTTTTATCATTATCTCGCTGAAAAAGAAAAAAATAGAATAAAAAGTGAGCTAGAAACTAAATGAAAGTAACATAGGTCTATGTATTCCGAGTTGGGGATAGCGACTCTACAGCCGGTTTACCTCTGGGATGTGTGAAATCGCCTTGCCGAATAAAAGTACCGAAACCTATGTAATCTGTGATTGGGGATCGCGACTCTACAGTCGGAATACCGCTGGGTTAGGGAAAGCATCGTCTAGTCTCACGAACGAAAAAAAAAAAAAAGAGAAAAAGCAAGCAAAAGAAAAAGAAAAAAAAAAAAATGGAAAAATAGATTTGATTTCAAACTCTCTTTATCTTGGTATAAAACGGTTAGGAAATAACCCAGTGGTTGTTCCTTTTGTCCTATAAGCTTGAGGAGGGATTAGGTGGACTTGCGATTCCTAGTGTGAGACCCTAGGTAGATTGACCGAACTTGAACCTAAATTGCATGATAAGGGCTTAGAACCGGGTTGGGTTTAAGTGGATCGATATACTTGCATTCGTGGCTAACATGAGTTTCGATTTTAATAAAATAACTTATACTTTTGGCCCGTTCGATTATTCCGACTATGATTCCGTTTGCATAATTCTTTTTCAGGGACGAAAAAAGGTTAAGTGTGGGGATATTTGATGTGGGGTAAAATACACATATTTGCCCCGTGTAAATTGTATAATTATTGTAGAGGTTTTATTTATTTTTTATTTAGTTTTAGTGTTATTTTATATTATTTGGTGGTTGGCAGGTCCTGGTGCAAATGGAGCGAAAACGAGTAATAAATAAATAACCAGCCAGTTGAGTAGAGTGAGGCGCCAACAACGGAATTAAAATTGCCGCATAAAGTTTGAGCTGCTAAGATACCCGTTATTCGAATGCTGCTGCAATTGATATTATTATTAATATTAAAAAAATAGGAAAAAGTCCAACATGAGAATCATAAATGGACGTGAGTCCATATTCATTGGGTCGCCAACATCAGAAGCATGTGCACATAAAATATATATTTGAAGGGCTGTTAGTGGACGAGGACCAACATCACATCAGGGGGGAGTCACACAAGATTAGGAAATCATATATATATATATATACACGGTTGAAAGATGAGAGCATATAGGGATATTATTTATTGGTGGCGGCATACAAGAATAGAGGGGACAATTTACATGGGCCGCCAAGCATCTTGAGCCCAACAGCAAAGTTTACTGAACATGAGGGGGGTCCAATAGAAACAGGAGGAGCCGCCCATCAAACAATCATATATACACAACAGAGGACGGCAGAAGGGATATATCATCATCAGCCGCAATCGGAACACGGAACAATATACGGCTGGTCATAGAGACGCACGAAAAAGATAATTACGAATCTGTGGGTTCTTTGGACGACTTTTAGAGGCTGTTGAGAGGGTTTGGAGGCATTTGGAAGGCGTGGAATCATTCGGGTAACATCTTGGAGCATTCGGGAGTGAAGATTCGGGTTTTATCATCCTTATTCCTTTGTTTTCGTTTGTTTAAATTTGTTTCACAATGAATTCAGACATGTTATTTATTGATATTATGTGTTTGACTATGTTTTCCGGCTAGAAACCTTTACTACCTAGGCTATGATGAATGTTTAACAAAGTTTGGATCTTTATTTGATTTTTAGCGTGGTTGTGGATCTTTCTTGTATTGTAAAAGCTTTGGGAATCTACCTTGGTGCGTATGTGTGCTTGTGATTATTTTATTATCGTTTGTTGCTTCGTTCGAATCTTGGTGACGGTCTTTATCACGGAATAGTTTCGGGCTAGGGTTCTTGATTTAGGTGACTGTCTATATCACATAATAGGTCATTAATCCTTTAGGGTGAAAAGTGCATAAGTAACCTTAGAAGTAATATTCGGTAATCTAATAAAATCAAGTGTGCTGCTAGACTCGTCGCGGAAAGGCTCGAGGATATTGATAGGTCTAGGTTTGGTTATAAGTCTTTAACATTCCATAGCTTATCAAACCAAGATTAGAACCCATTGTCGCTTTAGACGTTCGCGCGGCAAAGTAGAGCGTCTTATATAGACACTTTCAAGAAACTAGAGCACGGAAAAGAAATCTAGCAAACCGGTAAGCGTAACAGCCTAGGTAGTGCCATAAGAATCGCCTTGAGAGTGTTCGAGGGGCTTAGTGGTGTCTTAATAGGTTTAGCATCTTAAGATCCCGGTTCCACACCACAGAATCATCGAATAGAGATCCAATCCAAGTTAAACAGGAGTCTAGCCTAGGTAGCTTTCATCATCTCTTGAGTTCAGTCGTCACTTGAGTTCGTGTCTAGTTCGTCTAGTTTAGTTAGTATTTATTATTTGCATTCTTAGGATTTTTTAGAAAACCCCCCCAATTAACAAACAAATAGTTAAGTCGTGTCAGTTTGAGTCTAGATAGAGTCTTAGCGTAATCAGTAGAGTCTCTTGGGTTCGATACTCAGACTTCCTTAGGCTATACTACACTCGATCGGTACACTTGCCGGTTGTGTGTTTTAGGGTTTAGAGAGTCTTAGTCTTATAAATTTAAAACTTAGAGAGTCTAGATTTAGGGTAATTTTAGTTGTTTTAGTTGACCCGTTTTCAGCACATCATAACCCTTGTATGTACTCTTGGGTTTTAATGTATTCTTGTCGTTGGACCTACACCTAGGCCTCAATTCTAATGTCTGACTTCTTTCTGCATTTCTGTTGACATACTGTGTCTTACCGGTGCGTTTACTAGTATTTCTGACGCAACGCTCTCGTTAATGCATAAAGTAATATTTTGTAGTATAAAACGTGCATGAATTCACAAGTATAGTATGTAATCAGACTATGTTGACATTTAAGCACACAATTACGGTCATTAAATAGTAATTAAAGTGTACGGAAATTGCTGGTTTGGTGCCAGTTGTCACAGTCTCCTCCCGTTAAAAGAATTTCGTCCCGAAATTCAGGCTGAACCAGCTCTCGCAGGAGTCTTCTTGAACAGGTGGGGATACTTTTCTTTGAACTGGTCTTCATGTTCCCATGTGTACTCGGGTCCGTGCTTAGAGTTCCAACGTACTTTAATAAGCTTGACACTGCTACTCCTGGTCTTGTTGACTTTCCAGTCGGTAACCTCAACGGGTTGTTCAGTAAATCAGAGGGTGTCATCAATATGCACTTCATCCGCAGGGATGATCACGTCTTCTTGTGTTGGACTCTTCTTGAGGTTGGATACATGGAACGTATCATGTACTCCATTAAGTTCTTCCGGTAACTCCAATTTGTATGCCACGGTACCAATTCTTTCTAGAATCTTGAATGGTCCGATGTATCGGGGATTCAACTTCCCACGTTTTCCGAATCTGACTACGCCCTTCCAAGGTGAGACCCTTAACAACACTTTGTCTCCAACCTCGAATTCTAATGGTTTTCGTCTTCGATCAGCGTATCTCTTTTGTCGATCTCGAGCCTCCTTAATGCGCTCTCGGATCTGCATAATCTTGTCGGTTGTCTCTTGTACAAGTTCAAGACCAACCATTCGTTTGTCTCCAGTGTCTGCCCAACAAAAGGGCGATCGGCACTTGCGGCCATACAGAGCTTCGAACGGTGCGACTTTTATGATAACTGTTATTGTAGGAAAACTCAACTAAAGGTAGATGAGTATCCTAGCTGCCGCCTAGGTCCATAACACATGCGCGAAGCATATCTTCTAACGTTTGTATAGTTCGTTCGCTCTGTCTGTCTATTTGTGGGTGGAAGGCCGTGCTTAGATCTAGCTGAGATCCAAAGGCCTCCTGAAAGGATTGCCAGATTCTTGAGACAAAACGTCCATCTCTGTCTGAAATAATTGAGATTGGCACTCCATGACGTGCCACAATTTCTTTTAAGTATATCTCAGTAAGCTTTCCAGTGCTGTCTTTTTCTCGGATCGGTAGGAAGTGCACATACTTCGTTAACCGATCTACTATTACCCATATCATATCGTGCCCTCTGGGGTCCTGGGTAATTTCGTTATGAAGTCCATCGATATTTGCTCCCACTTCCACATGGGTATCGCTGGTTGTTGTAGTAGGTCGGGCGGTTTCTGATATTCAGCCTTAACCTTAGCACAGGTTAGGCATTTTCCAACATAAACATCAACATCGCTCTTGAGTCTCGGCCACCAATAGTATTCTTTCAAGTCTTGATACATCTTGTCCGATCTTGGATGCATCGAGTATCTCGATTTGTGTGCTTCATCAAGGATGACTTCTCGAATACCGCCATAGAGCGGAACCCAAATACGCTTCTTAAAGTATAAGGTTCCCTCTTCATTTGGCACCATATATTTCAACATACCCCGGAGGTATTCAGTTTTACGGTTTTCCATCTTAAGGGCTTCTTGTTGGGCGTCACGAATGCGTGCTGTGAGGTTCGTTCGAATCGTCATTTCTAATGCTCGAACCCTTAGGGTCTTAACCCTTTCTTTTCGACTTAATGCGTCCGCTACAACGTTTGCCTTTCCAGGATGGTACTTGATCTCACAGTCGTAATCATTTAGCAGCTCGACCCATCGCCGCTGGCGCATATTCAATTCCTTCTGATTAAATATGTGTCGTAAGCTTTTGTGATCTGTGAAAATTGTACATCGAGTACCATATAGATAATGCCGCCAGATCTTCAAGGCGAATACCACTGCACCCAGTTCCAAGTCATGCGTGGTGTAATTCCTTTCATGTACCTTCAATTGTCTTGAAGCATAAGCGATGACTTTCTGGCGTTGCATGAGCACGCAACGCAAACCTTGTCGTGAAGCGTCACAGTATACCACGAAGTCTTCAGTGCCTTCAGATAAAGATAGTATCGGTGCATCACATAGCTTATTCTTGAGTAGTTGGAAGGCTTATTCCTGCTTGTCACCCCAGTCGTATTTCTTGTCTTTCTGCGTAAGGGTCCGTCAATGGTTGAGCTGTCTTTGAGAAGTTCTCGATAAACCGTCGGTAATAGCCCGCTAAGCCCAAAAATTGTCGAACTTCAGTTGGGGTTTTGGGGGCTTCCCAATTCTTTATGGCTTCAATCTTGGATGGGTCTACATGAATGCCCTTCTCATTCACAACGTGACCAAGAAATTGTACTTCGCGAATCCAGAATTCGCACTTTGGGAACTTTGCATATAGTTTCTCCTTCTTCAGTAGTTCCAGAATGGTTCTGACGTGTTGCTCATGCTCGTCTTTCGTTCGTGAGTAAATCAGGATATCATCGATAAATACAATCACGAATTTATCGTGATATGGTTTTCATACGCGGTTCATCAGATCCATAAACACCGCTGGCGTGTTCGTCAGTCCGAATGGCATCACAAGAAACTCGTAATGCCCATAGCGTGTTCTGAATGCAGGCTTTGGTATGCTTTCCTCTTGGATTCTTAGCTGATGGTATCCAGATCGAAGGTCGATCTTGGAATAATAGCTTGATCCTTGCAACTGATCAAATAAGTCATCAATCCTCGGTAGCGGGTACCGATTCTTGATAGTGGGCTTGTTCAGTTCCCTGTAATCGATACACATCCGTAGAGTTCCTTCCTTTTTCTTCATGAACAATAATGGAGCTCCACAAGGCGAGAAGCTTGGCCTTATGAATCCTTTGTCCAACAACTCCTGGAGTTGTGTAGATAATTCTTGCATTTCGGATGGTGCAAGCTGATAGGGTGCCTTAGCTACAGGTGCGGCTCCTGGAACCAAGTCTATACGGAATTCGACTTGTCGTTGCGGAGGTAGCCCTGGCAGATCTTCGGGAAAAACATCCGGGAATTCCTTCACCACAGGAATGTCTTCGAGCCTCGGCTCCTCAGCCTTCTTATCTACAACGTGAGCTAGGAAAGCAACACATCCTTTCCTTAAGAACTTTTGTGCCTTCATGCAACTGATGATTCACAGAGGCGCGTCTAGTCTTTCTCCATGTACGATGAGAGTTTCATCATTTGCCAAAGGGATGCGAATGATTTTCTCATGACAAATAACTTCAGCTTTGTTCTTGGACAACCAGTCCATTCCGACCACTACATCGAAGCTACCCAATTGGATAGGTAAGAGGTCGATGCTAAATCTTCGTTCACCAAGTTCTAGTGTGCAGCCTCTAACAACTTCGCCCGATTCTACAAGTTTACCATTGGCTAGTTCTATGGAGTAAGGAATATCCAATCTACTGGACTCTATCCCAAGCATACGTTTAAATTCCACAGACATGAAACTATAATCGGCACCAGTGTCAAATAATATGGATGCAAAGCGATTGTTAACGAGAAACATACCGGTGACCACGTTAGGGTCCTCGCGTGCGTCCCTTGCTCCAATCACAAATGGTAGAGCCTGAACGTTGTTTCCCCCTGGGCAATCTTTCACAAAATGATCCTTGCTTCCACAACTGAAGCATCCTTGGTTCCACCCAGCTCCATTCTCAGTTCGGTTACCATTGCCATTCCCATTTCCCCCATTGTTTCCAGCACCGTTGCGGTTTCCATTCCCGTTCTTTCCTTTACCCCAACAGTCTTCAGTGCGGTGACCCAGCTTTCCACACTTGTCGCATCTTGGAACGCGACACACCCCTTCGTGCTGACGCTTACAATGATTGCATTTGGGTAGAGTGCCCATGTATCCTTTAGCTGGAGCGTCATTCATGGCTGCAAGAGATTTTTCCCCCTGAGGCGGGTTAGGGTCACGCTTCTTGTTGGAACCCTTGTTGTTACGAGTTGCTTGATTCAAGTTTGCATGTTTCCTTTTCTTGTCACCAGACGACTCAGCATGCCTCTCCGCATTTTCTGTTGGGTTCAGTGATAGCTTCTTCATACGAACACAATCTTCAGTAAGGCTGACAGCCAGAGTTACAGCCTCGGTGATTGTTTGAGGTTTGGCCGAAGTTACCATGCCACGGAATTCTGAGGCCAATCCCCAAATGTAGCGTTCAACGTGCTTAAATTCGGGAGTCATCATGTAGGGAAGCACTCTAGACAGATCGTGGAACCTTCGAGCATAACCATTGATGTCAGCACCTTCCATGGTCAAGTGCCAGAACTCCGTTTCCAGCCTTTGGAGTTCAGCACGGGAGTAGTACTTTTCCCTTATTTTCTCTTTCAGTTCATCCCAAGTCATGCCATACGCGGCATCATCACTCAAAGTTTGGACTTGCAAGTTCCACCAAGTCAGAGCTTCATCGACAAGTAACCCAGTGGCAAAAGTGACTTGCTGATCCGAAGTACACTTGCTCATGCGGATAGTAGCTTCAGTCTTCTCCGTCTAGCGCACAAACACTACTGAACCTCCTGTGTCGTCGTAGTTCATTGGTTTGCAGTCAAGGAACTGCTTGAAAGTGCAGCCCTGAGCTACGTTTCCTCCAGATGAATCTCCATTCCCATTGCGCCTGGCATTGCTTGGCCCGCCACTGTCTTGAGTTCGGTTCGCCTCGTATTGGGCGATAACAGCGGAGACCCTTTCTTCCAGTAGAGCGTTCAGCTCTTCAGCAGTTCTTGGCAGTGGGGGAGGAGGAGGTTGATCACGAGCGTTCACAACTTTCCTGGGTGCCATGTTCTGACAGAACATAACACAACATGGTTAGATATTTGTTCGATATCGTCATATTAGGCAGTAGTAGTATATATGTAAAGGCATATACCACATAAGTGACATCAAACAATTATTTATCTAGCAGAGTATTTAATAAGCTGGTGTTCACGTTTGACCTTTTCTTGCACTGATGCAATCTATACGTGACAAGACTTGCTGTGGTTTCTGTGCACTGAGTTCCATAATTATGTATGCATCCATAATTACGTAACCCCTTGCACAGTCCGCACAGTTCGTTTCATCCTCGTATCTCTTCCTTTAAGTAGGCCATTGTTTTCAGGTAAGTCACGTATACTTGTGACATTCTACTTCTAGCATATTTAATATCAATTATCACACATAATTGCAAATAAATTCTCAATCACAGACGAGTGCTACTCTAGTGCACCCTAAGTCTCGTAGTGTCTTTTTCTTGACCCTTGTAAACAGTTTCAGGTAGTGGATGTCGCGGGACGTTTTATGCAATGAAAACTCTTTGAAAAATCATTTTCGTGAATGGATCCTAGATATTGTAGTCTACACTCGAGAAGGAATCCTGGTTCACTACAATCGCAGCTCTGATACCAATCTGTCACACCCCTTTCTAAGGCAGAAGCACGAGGTGTGATCATGAAAGGTTTTCATTGCATACGATTGGTAAACAAACTACATGCTCATAAAAACAACTTCAAACACCATTACCATTACATAACGGAAAACATAGTTTAAGTGTTTACATCAAGAAACAACATATTGTCTGAAAGTATACAACTTATTTAAGACAAACATACAACTTATTGGAGCCATGCTTCTGTTTGATATTGTACTTGTGTTGAATGGAACTGATCAGCGAATACATTCATAGTGCAATCTGAATCATATATGGCTACTTTAGGATTTAGGGATTCATTCTAGATGTTAAGTACTATGATGTATTTGGAATGATGACAGGTAGCAGTAATGTTTATTGTATTTGGACGATAACTGTATGATTGATGATAATGGTGAAACAGTTGATGATGAATAGGGTTTTTACCGTGTGAGTATGCCAAACTGTTACAGTAACGATGAAAGTTACACCCGACGAAACACCCTTGACGATGAAACTCTGTAGAGTTTCGTCACATACGATGCCGATGAAACATGCAAGGTTTCGTCATACCTCAAATCCGATGAAACATGGGAGGTTTCGTCACCCTGAGGTTTCGTCGCCTGGAGTTTCGCCGCCTAGAGTGTCACACCCCTTTCTAAGGCGGAAACACGAGGTGTGATCATGAAAGGTTTTCATTGCATACGATTGGTAAACAAACTACATACTCATAAAAACAACTTCAAACACCATTACCATTACATAACGGAAAACATAGTTTAAGTGTTTACATCATGAAACAACATATTGTCTGAAAGTTTACAACTTATTTATGACAAACATAAACGACATCCACGAGCATGGGTGAGACCGCTCGCACATCCACTTTTAGTTACCTGAAATACATGTGAGTTTTGGAAAAACGTCAACATAATGTTGGTGTGAATTCATGCAGTTCTTGTAATGTACGTTTGTATACTTTGTATGAAAAACATGGTATGTATCTTGTATTAGTCACGTATTCTTGTATAAATCATGTATTTTTGTATGTATCAAGTGTTAATGGGTTGCAAAGCCATTAACATGTGACACGGCATAGGAAGTCACCAAACCATAGGCATTTTTCTAGTTGTCGATTCACGACGGAGACACAAAAACACTACTCGGTACTAGTTGTCACCAAGAGTGGGGCTGCCCTGAAACCCATTAGATCTAACCTTTTGTTCTGCGGTCTAAGTATGTACACGATTAATGGTGCTTATGGTACCCTATTCGTGACACGATTTCTCGTATCATTTCTCAAAACGCATCATACTTGGTACTAGTTATCACCAAGAGTGCTTCTTGTTTTTGTATCATACCATTTATAACATTGTAATATTTGTAACATGTATTTCACCCCCGAAGTTATAAAACTGAAAACAGTTAAGAGAAAAGGGGGAGCATGAACTCACAACTTTGCGTTCCTTGCGTCGTAAACTTCACTGGATTTGCTTAATTATCGTCGTGACCTATACGTGTTTTCTTATCGTTAGTCACTAGACTTGTATCACATAAGCACAAGTCACTATCTTTTGTATAAGTATTCTTGTGTTAAAAATAATTTATATTTTTAACTAAATGTCTTACTTATATTATTTTCTCAAAAATATATATAAGTTTCTTGTATTTTGCACCCGAATTATGTATCTTGTATGTTGTATGTGTATTTTGGTGTTTTTACTTCTCAAGAGTGTTTAGTGTATTTTCAAGTCCTAATACACTATCAAGTATAATACATACTACATACATTTAGCACAACATTTTGTGATCAACAAATATATATTTTTCTCCAAAAATATACATACTTAATATCAATTTTATTCTTGAAGAAATCATAATTTCTTAACACAAAAGTTAGGGAAACCTTGGTAAATGCTTTTAGGTACATTTTTAGGGAATAAGTTCCTCAGATCTCATGTTTTTCTAAGTGTCAAAATTTATAGAAATTTTGACAGAGTTTCCCTTAAAAATGGAGGTTTCCCATGTTTTCAAAACATGTGTTTATTTTCTTTTAAAATCATCATTAATCAACTTCAACAACTATCATCAACAACATACACTAATTTCTCTATTTCATGAACTTGAAAATTTATAAAAATGTGTAGTAACTTACTAGTGTATTTAGTAAGTCTTGTTACCTTTAAAAATGTGATTAGTTCTTTAAAAACTTCATTTTCAAAGAGTTTGAATGTTCACAACTTCCAACCATTTTTTTCTAAAAGTATTTCTTTGTGAAATTTTCTTATTACACAAGTGTTTCTACACTTGTTTATCCACCAAAAATGAGGTTAGTTTATGTAAGATCCAAGTTTTAACGAAACTCCTACTTTTCACTTGGTTCTTTCGAAAAACCACTCATGGATCTTTAGATCTACAAGATTATAACCAACTTTACTCTTTATTTTTCAAGAAAACACTCCTTTATTCAAGTTCATAGTTTATGTGTGGATGATTCCATCATCCTACACATTTCTAACTTCCTCATCTTGCTAGATCATGTTTTTAATCATGATCTAGCAAGTCCATATGATGATCCATATCATTTCTATTAGCAAACAATAATCAACAAGCATCACAACATAAGAATATCATGATTTCTTCATCATTTTAACACTACTTCATCACAAAGTTAGTTTATGTTCAAGACTTTGTTTATGGTTCTTTAGAGTTCTTATCATTTTGATCTTTAAACATTATTAACCACTTAAATAACATGTAAAATGCAAGGATCTAAGTGCTTACCACTAGCACAAAGCTAGGGGAGTTCAAGAGTATAAAAGTGGTGGATAAAAGAAGATGAGAGAGGTCCTTGAGCTTTCGAACACACCAAGCTTGTTTGTATGATCTCTAACACCCTTGGATCACTAGAGATTGCATGAAGAAGCTTGAATAATGGTGGTGGTGGTTCTCCTTGTGTTCGGCCGAAACAAGCAAAGGGAGGAAGAAGGAAAATGTTTGAAGGTTGTGAGGATGAGAATGAATGAGGGTCCCTTGGTTAAATAGAGAAGACTTCCAACATTTTATTATCTAAAGGTTAATGTGTTTCTTAATCCATCAACAAGATCAAATAAAATATTAAACAAATCCATGGGTGGGGACACCCATGGTAACCGTCCCAAGGGGGGGGGGGGTATAGGGTTGGGTTTCAATTGTTTAGTTACAAGTTCTAGGTAGAATTCAAGTGTTAAATTAGTGTCTTATGTGTGTTATTAATTATATAGTGTGTTAGGGTGTTCGGGGACCCTAACTAGCTTAGAAAAATAAAAACAATGCTTTTACAATTATTTTAGTGTTCCGGGTAATGTCCGGTTGTTCGGTTAAATACCGGTTCGTTAAAGTGCTAAATTGTACCGTTTAGTGTCTTTCAAGTGCCCTTTTGTAACCCTTTCAATTCCCAACACTTGGGGAAGTATTCTGGATGATAATACGTAAATTCTGCATGATATTTTGAGATTAAAAGCTTATTTGAGCTGAATTTAATAAAATTCTGCACTTAAAGTGCGTTTCGGGTGCTTTTTGTGCGTATTTTAGCTTCCGGAATGTCTATGTGTTAACCCTTGTATGTACTCTTGGGTTTTAATGTATTCTCGTCGTTGGACCTACACCTAGGCCTCAATTCTAATGTCTGACTGCTTTCTGCAGTTCTGTTGACATATTGTGTCTTACCAGTGAGTTTACTAGTATTTCTGACGCAACGCTCTCGTTAATGCATAAAACAATATTTTGTAGTATAAAACGTGCATGAATTCACAAGTATAGTATGTAATCAGACTATGTTGACATTTAAGCACATAATTGCAGTCCTTAAATAATAATTAAAGTGTACGAAAATTACCGGTTTGGTGCCAGTTGTTACACAGAGTATGATTCACAAGCAGACTGTGTTTAACTTGTGTATGAAACTTGAATGCTCACTAATTGACTGTTTGTGATGTTGATCAAGATTGAGGAAATATGAGTTTGCATGCGAAACACAAATGTGAACTGTGGACTGATATGAACTAGAATAATTGTTAAGTACAATGTGATAGTGTTGCCTGAATACACATTATGATCATGACTTATACGCAAACAATGAGGATGTCAACTGCTTGTGAATGTATGATTACTATAGGCTTTGACTGAGTATTTGTGAACAAGTAGTTAACCATACTGAGCAAACCAAGGTGAGTTCACACTTTTTATAAGGCATGGGATTCCCGGTGGTTTGGGAATGGGTTTAGAAGCTAAAACGAAACCTACATATTCACCTTTAACAGAATATGTACCTCCATCCTCGTTGAGAAGGATGACAACATTAACCTGCGTATTCTCCTTGGATAGATTACGTACCTCCGTCCTCAATTAGAAGGACGACAACCTATAACTTACTAGACAAAGCTCTATCTTTAAGTCCCTCATTTTTATATCGACTTAATCGCCAGGCCAATGGCGAGCGGGTCATTAGTTAATAGCGCTATTAGGGTTGACAAGCCTCACGCCGTGCCGGGAGGACGGGCGTGGACTAATGGATCTGGGCACTTAGTCAATGATGATAGACATTGACGTAGGGCACAACTTTCTCAGTCAGTTGTCGATATGGAGTGGTTACATGGGGTAGCCCCCACTGGTTATGGTTTGGGAAGCAATAAATTGGATAGCTCTTGGTTTTTGAATGAACTCGTGGTTTTTGAAACAACTATAAATTGGATAACCAACTGTGAACTCGCTCAACTTTGTTGTTGATTCGTTGTTACATGCCTTGCAGGTCGTTAGATGTTTATCTGGAGCTTGCAGGGGAGCAGGAGTCGTTGTGGAACATGGACTGTTGAGTTCCATGATAAACTTTGAACTTTTAAACTTATACTTTGGTTTTTGGTTTTAAACTTTATTGCTTCCGCTGATAATTTGAATTGGATTAACTGTTTGAACATCAATTATATTGTGTGGTTGGACTTTTATTTTTTTAATTAAATTACGTTGTTCAATCTGATTCGTGGCTGGATCCTGGCCAGTCACGCCTCTTGCGGGGATACTCCGCTTGTGGATTTTGGGGGTGTGACAACCCAGCAATACCGAAACCAACCCAAAGGCGTAAGTACATCTCATCACATTGAGAAACCGTACCGTAGGTCCCGAGGAGGCTCCGTTACCCCCATCCGACAAGAGTCCATCCAATCAATCCGCAACTTCGCCAACACCCCAAAAGGAAACGACTCTTCCACCAAATCACGAACCCGCCCAAAATGCCACGGTACCTTACCCCGGACGGTTACTTCGCCAAAAGACCGATGAGCAATTCACAAAATTCATAAACTTACTAAAACAGTTGCATGTCAATATTCCATTTGTAGAAGTCCACACTCAAATGCCTAAATATTCAAATTTTTGGGACAGACTTCCTCACTCATAAAAGGAAAATCGAATCATTGCAATTAGTTAATTTAAGTGAAGAATGCTCCGCCTTGTAGGATCGTGTACGGACCCGAACGAGTCGTTCAAAGGAGTTTTACTTCATTTCAGAGGCGGAAACTAAGAAACAAAGGTAGAAACAGCTAGTTCTTCACTTTAAACACTCTTCTGATTGATATTATAACAATTACAATCAGGAAATACACAGGCATCACTTCGGTACAATATTCTAATTCCTCTCCAAATGACATAGACACTAGCCTATTTATAGGGATTCTGATTCCCCACGAAATGACATGGTGTCATTTCAAGCGGAATTAGAACTTAACTTTCGAGCGGAATTAGAAACTTATGTGATTTAGCTTGAAATGACAAGGTGTCATTTCGAGCGGAATCACCTCTAAAAACCACTATCTCGTTTTTCGTGCCCTGATCTAACTATTTCAGTACAAGACTCGATACAAGACGAAGTTGACAGATGCATGCACTAACAGAATCCCCCTCAGATGTTGACGAGTCTCACATGTCGAGTCTTCGCGTCTTCAGTCTTGATCAGTCTCTGGGCTTCATTCTTTCACTCAGCATTAACAGACTCCCCCTAACAATGTGCTGGCATTCCTTCAATTCATCAGCATCATCTGCTTTAGGATCGTAATCTGACTTTCACAAATTTCAAATCTTTTCCTGGCTCAATCTCTATCTACAGCATCCTCAGGTATCGGAACCTGGCTCTTTAAACACAAGCTTCTTCAGGATCGAATGACCTGGCTCTTCCGAAAGTTGTTCCAAGATCGTAACCTGGATTTTATCCAACTCAGGTATTCTCAGAATTGATAAATTCAGCTCTTTCATAATCCTGCACAATCTCTACCTCAAAGTAAATTTTCTAAATTTAACAATTCAATGTATGCACTAACACTGACTCTCCCTAAAAAAATAACTCAATATTCTTGATGAACCACTTTAAAATTTGATCAACACACATTTGATTTTCAAACACATACTTCTTTTCACAAATATGTCATCATGTTTAGCACTTGGAATTTTGAAAATCAGCTCTCCAACATCAGTTGTCGAAAATCTTTTTGGATTTTTCAAAAATTTATGCTAAAACACACCGAAAATCTTTTTGGATTTTGAATGTAAAGAAATGCAGTAAAAAATATTTACAGACAATATTTTTGTGAGTTCGTGAAAGAGGATCATATCAGTTTTTGACAAGTCACAAGTACCGTTGAGCTTAGTTACACATTAAGATTTAAACAATTCACTTAGATTGCCGATATACTGATCCACTTAAATTCTCACACAAATTTCAACTGATTCAGGATATGAGTTAGATGTTTTAAGAACGTAAACTCATTCATGTGTCCCACCTCTTGAATATACTCCCGTTTCCAGATCCCAATATTCAGTCTTACAGGTGAGTATACCACAGATGATATCTGTAAGGGAATAAATTATAGTATGAAACCGTGAGAGCTCAGGTCAGAACTTCCATTCAGCAGAGAGATGACGGCTCGACTTTTGGTGTGTCCCCTTTAGAGGATCTTTTGTTTACAACAGCAATGACTATCAATTTTATTGTTTCATCAATTTGCTGAGGGCGGCGCTATTTTTCAAGCATGCAAAAAGTATTCTCTGGGGACTATAGGTCATTGCTTCCGCAAAATCAGAAGTCCCGGGATAATACCCCAGATATCACTGAGCATAAAGACCTAGTATCTCATAAAGAGGGACCTTTCAAACGAGATTCCAGGGGTTACCTATATATCCAAGTAGTGTTCCCCACGAAATAAGCAAGTTTGAATTTAAGTTTATATCCCGAACAAGCTTACTAAATGTGTAAAAACCTATCGGCATATCATCAGTGAGACTGTTTAACACTATTTAAACATTACATTTCTTTAGCATATTGTGACTGTCTACTGATGTACTATCATTTCCCCTTCTTTGACACCAAAACTCATTTTTGTATTTTCTCATGTTTTTTATTTTTTCAAATTTTCTAATGTTTTTGGATTTTCAGAAATTTCTACTCCCCCTAAAATGCAAACACATTAAAGAAAAATTGAAAACCAACTATACAAGAAAATGACAACCGATCGATATCGAATCGCATCAATTCGCCATCCACTTGACATAAACAATCAGAACTCCCCATAACACAAAACTATTTTCTCATAATGATTTCAAAACACTTAAGTTTTTTTTAACCAGAATGATTTTTCCGGAATATAATTTTTGTTGGTTTTACCACTTGTAGATTCGGGGTGTGGTTCATCACATTGTCTTTCAAAATGCCAATTGTAAGTATGGCCCAATCAAGTTCAACTTAATAACCTTGATTAACCACTTGTAGGAAAAACAAGTACAACTTAATGTCCTTGATTTACCACTTGTAAGTGAAAACCTTTTTACCAGTTGTAGGAAAAACACATCTACACAACATCATTTTACCAATAAAGATGTCGATTCCTGCTTCACACTTAACAACCTGGAAGCTCCGGCAATTCACACTTATCCTGTAAAAATTCAACTATTTTTAAGATTCAAACACACAATCAATTACTAAGAAAGATGCCGATTCCTGATCCACGATTACAAACTTGGGATCTCCGGCATAGTCAGATGTTCAAGGGAAAAGAATTTCCACCCAAGTCTGACCAACCTTGGGTGTTTTTAGCTCCTTTAGCTCTTGTTCAGTTTGGTTAAAAGTTGCTTTCTTTGTTGTGTAAAAATCTTTAACCCCTTTTACTTTCCCATCAAGCATTTTCCCAAAAATTTTCTTAACATTCCCATTAAATGTTTTCTCGACATCAAATTCCTTCTCATCAGAAAAGAATTGATTTGAGATTTCAACCTTACCAACCTTCTGTTTAATCTTCTCAAACTTCAGTGATGGAAATTCAACATCATTCACTGAAGATACAGAATTTACCTCTTTTACCTCACCTTGTGGCTCTTCTGGCTTTGTGGAACCAGAATCATTGCGGACTTTCTCTTCAGACTTCTTAACAACCCATACTTGGTTTTTCTTGGCTTTCTTTTTGTAAAAATTCTTTTTAGAACACTCACCAACCTCATAAGTTGAGTTTTCAAAAATTCTGAATTTTTCGGTTGATGGTTCAACATCAACAACTATTTCTTTCAATTTTTCAGAAACTCCCTGTTTAGTCTTAGCATTTTTCAGACAGTTCCATGCAATGTGACCAGCTTCATTGCATTCGAAACAGGTTCGAGTCTCTTTTGAATGAAACACTCCAGTTCTATTCCTTTTCTTCTCAGCAAGAAACTCATGGTTTGATTGTTTCCAGAAAGGTTTCTTCTGTTCTTCTTCTGCACTTCCACCTGAAACAAATTCTGTTTTTGTTTTAGAATTTTTCTCATTTTTATAATTTTTTGATGGAATAAAACCTAATCCTTTCTTTTTGTAGCTACCATTATGGTTTGGTTTCTTTTGAAAACCAGAACCAGAATTGTAACCTTTTTTCTTGTTTAATCGTTGTTGTACTCTTGAAGTGTATTTTCTAGGTTTTCCAGAAAGATTTAAATCTTTTATTTCAAAAATCTTAATTTATGTCATTTTGAAATCCTTTTTGATCATTTCAAATCTAACACTTCTTATTGGAAACTCTTTGTTAGAATATAATTTGTCAGAATCATTCAAAGTATATGCTACTTCAAATGTTTCATCATTCAAATTCGATTTTGATAACAAAAACTCTTTACTGTAAGACCGTTTAACCGACGATTTTGGACTGTTGACCGATGAACTTGAACCTCCAGACTCAGACTTTGACTCAGACTCCTCATCTATATCCAACACCTGATCGACCACCTTTTTGATTAACTCAGACTCATGATCTGTGTCAGACGATGTAAAAACGATGTTAATGTTTTCTGGTAATTCATCGGTTGTGTCAGTTTTTAACTTTATATTGACTGCTTTTTCGACTTACTCCTTATTTGGTTTTCTTGGAGAATAACCTTCCCAGATCGGAGGCGGACACTTGTTATAGGTAACACTCGGTTTCTTACCAGTATCCTTCATCTTTGTCTTCTCATCATCTTTAAAGGCTTCAAAACCTGCAACAGTTGGATAAATTCGATCAATAAGATAGTCAGAACTAGAATAACTTTGTAATAATCATCTGATCCTCTCATTTTCAATTTTCTCGGTCTCCAACTCTTGCTTCCACTTTGCACTTTCTTCGATGTAAAAGTTAATAGCTTTCTGCTTCGTCATCAATGTTGCATTCATCATCGTCAAAGCATTTTCTCTTTCAGAGTTTGCCTTTTGAAGACCAGTTACTGTTTTGTTCAAAACGTCATACGACTCCTTCACGTAATTGAGATTGAACAGCAATTGTTCCTTCATTTTCTCAAGCTCAGCCAACTTTTCCTCCTTTGTTGCACATTCTTTGCAAGATTCTAAACATTTTGTGCAAGGCTTGATGACTTCCACAGTCTTTTCTACTTCGATGATCTTCTCAATTTCAACAACTTTCTTAGCTTTAGTCACATTTTCTGCTTCACCCACCTGCTCAGTCTCAACAATCTTCTCAGCAATAATTTTAACTTCTTCCTTTTGAACTATCTCATCTTTTTCACTTTCAGATTTCTTTTGCGTTTGTTCTTTTGCTGCTCGTTTCTCCTTCAGGTTCTCCAAGCGATCTGCAAAATAAAAATGAAAACTTTCAGGAGAAAGATGAGATTTTGCAACATTAATATGTCTTTCTTCTTCATCATCACTACTGTCATCAGTTGGCGACTGATCAAACTCAATTGATTTTCAGAATTATCATCCGATGAACCAGAATCAGATGATGTTTGATCAAAGACAACTTCCTTTTCTGAACTTGCATCTGAGCTTTGTAAGCTTTTATCTTCACTCTGTGAACTTTCATCAGATGCAACAGATGTTTCAACTACATTCGTACAGTCTCACCAATAGATTTCATCCATGTGGTAAACATATCTGGTTCTTTCAAAATTTTAGCAATAAATGCTTTGAAATCTCCTTTATCTTTCACAAACATATCCCAGCTAAAACCTTCAGGCAATTTTTCATCATCTTGAAAATTCCAGTTAAAGTTTTCTTGATTCCCCAGACATGCTCTTTTTGAATCCTCAATCACTTTTCTACCATGAGCCACCTGTGGTTCTTGCTGTTGTTGCTGACCAACTTGCTGATAAATGGCTTTCCGGTAATAATCATCTTTACCGAACGGATTCTGAGCTCCACTAGCTTCCCTGTTCTTGCATTCTCTCTTGAAATGCCCTTTCTCCCTGCATCAAAAACAAGTAACTTTAGATTTATCAAAACCTAAAGTAGAAACATGTGCATCAAGAAAGTCATTTCTCCCGGTAATCAGCTTGAACTTTTCAGCTCGCCTAAGAACACTAGCTAGACACCATTTAATGTCCATCAATTCCATTTCTTCGGCGTCTATCTGATCGTAATCCTCCTTTCTGAGCATAGGATTTCCGATCCTCCCAGCCACTAAACCTTCATAGGATAACAATACAGAACCAAGTAGAGCCATATGATCTTTCGCAATATCTTCAGAAAAGCTTTGGCCGTCTGGAAGATTCAAAGCAATGTTACACTGGATCACATAACCATTTCCAGTTTTTGTGCTTTGTGAATGAAAACTTGTAGTTGAATCTTTCAGATTAACAATCGGAAATGAAGAGAATCCACTACTTTTGGTTGAACTCTGATCAACTTTTTCTGTTGAATCCCCAGCACTAAACGCAGTTTGTATCTTTGGGCTTCTTTCAACTTCTGGAACACTGCCTTTGTAGTACATTTTTACATCCTGTTGACCACTTGGACTGTTCATCCTCGCGATCTTCTGCTGTTCCAAATCTTGACCCTCAATCTTCTCAATAGACTGAGAAATCGTTAACCCATCATAAACCCCAGTGTTCTTCAAAATCATCAAGTATGTGCCCCATTCTTTTTGTGGTAAAGCGTCAGCTAACTTGTCTACCCACTCTTCATGATCTTTTGTTATACTAAGCATCGACATGGATCTCACTAAGTGGCAGTATCTTTCAATCAGCTTCTTTGTATCTTCACCGGGTAAACCTGTGAACAAATCAAACTCTTTCTTGAGCTGTGCCTTCTTGCTCTTAATCATATTCTCACTACCCTCAAACTTGACTCGAAGAGCATCCCATATTGATTTTGAAGTCTTGTCATGTTGAAGCAGTATAAAGATGTCTTCTTTGATTGCTTGCTGAAGCAGACTGATCATCATCTTTTCAGCTCTGTACATTTCTCGTTCTTTGTCATTGAATTCCGAGAGTTCTTTGATAACTTGCAGATTAGTACGTGGTAAGACATACTTCTTCAGAATACACTCCCATGATCTAAGATGATTAGCTTGAACCCAGTTTTCGAAGCGATCTTTCCATCCATAATACTCTTCAATACTCATTAGCTTCGGGGGTTTTTGAGTGGTTCCCGTTTCGTTTTCTAGATTCATGTTTTGAGCAATGACAGCTGGAGTAGACGGAGTAGCAAACACGTTGTGGAAATCGTTATCCATGGTTCTTGTTCAAGCGAAATATCAATCTATCACTTTTGGAGCGGAATAAGCACTGAAGTTGAAACGGAATCACAATCAATGTTCGAGCGGAATCTTACTTGATGACAGTTTGGAGCTGAATCAAAAAACTGAAATCACAAATCTTGATTTGACCAACAAAACCACTAAACTGACAACTTCAAGTGTAATCACATGGGCCAACAACAGTTATTGGATGCACACAATATTTAATACACTAGACTGTTGATCCTCTGACAATTAATCAAATTGATTGGGCCAAGATTTGAGTAAACCGATGACTTTGATTCTAATGAATAATGGAACCGACAACTTTAATACCCAATGGAATATGATTGGGCCGCTTGTTAAGTGTTCACATGGGCTGCCTATTCAATTCATGTGGTCGACATTTCTTTAAATGTAATATGTAGTTTGAAATTTGATTGGGCCAAATACTGCTTTCACATGTAAAGTTCGACAAACTCTTCAATCTCTAAACAGTCAAGTGTCTACTTAATACTTTGGAGCGGAATCAGACTTTGGTAACTATGAGCGGAATCAGACTTTGAGCACTTGGAGCGGAATCAGATTTTGAGACTTTTGGAGCGAAATCAACAAGTATTTTGAGCGGAAACACATAGTTTCGAGCGGAATACCAGGTCTTTCTTGAAATTTTAGGAGAGGAATCAACCTAATGAAGCTAATCTTGAGTGAAATCAGGAACTTTCGGTTCGAGCGGAATCACTTCGGGAGTTGATTTTGGTTATTTTTAGGTCGAATTTTGCTATGAAACTTTAAAGGGTTTGTCTATATATATTTTTACACAATCTGTGAAAAATTTATCCGTTTTTTGACCGTTAAAACTTGTTTTGATGAAGAAAGAAGGTGTAGAAGATAGAAAATGCAATCAAAATCAGCTGTAATCTTCAGAACTCCTCCTCCTGAGCTCTGATACCACTTGTAGGATCGTGTACGGATCCGAACGAGTCGTTCAGAGGAGTTTTACTTCGTTTCAGAGGCAGAAACTAAGAAACAAAGGTAGAAACAGCTAGTTCTTCACTTTAAACACTATTCTGATTGATATTATAACAATTACAATCAGGAAATACACCGGCAGAACTTCGGTACAATATTCTAATTCCTCTCCAAATGACATAGACACTAGCCTATTTATAGGGATTCTGATTCCCCATGAAATGACATGGTGTCATTTCGAGTGGAATTAGAACTTAACTTTCGAGTGGAATTAGAAACTTATGTGATTTAGCTTGAAATGACAAGGTGTCATTTCGAGCGGAATCACCTCTAAAAACCACTATCTCGTTTTTCGTGCCCTGGTCTAACTATTTCAGTACAAGACTCGATACAAGACGAAGTTGACAGATGCATGCACTAACACGCCTTGCTACTCAACAAACTCCCACAAAAGAAGATTGACCCCGGAAGCTTCACCATCCCCTGTTCAATTGGGGGATCACCCATACGCAATGCACTAGCCGATCATGGGGCTAGCATCAACCTCATGTCCGCATCAATGTTTGACCGACTCGGACTAGGGAAAACAAGCCCTACAAAGATGAGCATACAACTCGCCGATAGGTCCATTAAATACCCACAAGGTGTCGCCGAAAATCTGTTGGTAAAAGTCGGAGACTTTGTCTTCCCGACCGACTTTGTCATACTAGATATGGAGGAAGATACCAATGTACTGCTTATCTCAGGAAGACCATTCCTAGCCACCGCCCACGCAATGGTGGATATGAATGGTGGGAAATTAACATTAAGGGTTGGGGACAAAGATATGGAGTTCGGGGTCGGGAAAAGAGTAGAAGACGAAGACCCGGTCAATTACATGAAGGTAATAGACTCAAGTTTGGATGAGGCTCTCTGATGCGTGTGAAGTGTCGTATAGTTTTTAATGTATATTTTAAGCCCTTTAACACTTTTTAGCCAAGTTTTAAATTTATAAAACACGATATTTACTAACACTAAACACACATATGGGCAAGTGCACCCATCGTGAGCGTAGTATAGTGTTGGTAAGATACCGAGGTCGTCCAAGGACACAAGAGCTTTTAATATCGGTTTATCCTCAACGTCTAATCAAATCAAAAGTTAGAAAAAGGTTAAACTAGGAAATAAAAAATAAAAATGCTGAAAAATAAAAATAAATGTAAAAACAGATAGACAAGAGGAATCACTTGGATCTGACTCGTGTTTAGTGTAACCTTTGATTATTTCCGCACTTTTGCACTTTTTAAGAGATTATCTTAGTTATTGTAGTAGGCCCCTCTTTTGAAGGTGACGTTACCCTCAACCCAGTAGTTTGAGTAAGCAAGGATACAATCCTAAAGGGTTGGATTATTGAAAGATAATTAATTAAGTTATTAATGCGTAATGTGGTAGGCCCCTCTTTTGAAGGTAACGTTACCCTCGGCTAAGTAGTCCGAGTCAGCAGGGATACAGTACTAAGTAGCCGGGTTAAAGTTTTAATAGTAGCTTACATATGAGGGGATCAAAGAGTTGGGACCCCCGCCATCCAATACCAGTGGGTATTGAAGGAGGTCCTACTAAATTTGACCCAGGTCCTTGCAGGATCTATACACTGAACAAGGCAAGACTCTTACCAAACCATTCCCTTAACCCCCGACCAGGTAGCCAACATATCTCCATATAGACCGTGGAGATATGAATGGTGAAAATCTTTTATTTTATATAGACAGTAAAATAATGCCAAGACACCACGAACAAATGATAAGGAAGAATCACCTTCAACATAAGAAACCAGTTATTAAAGTTATTAATACATAACCAAAGAAAAAGTGCGAAAAGATTAAAAATAAAAAGTATTACACTAGACACTTGTCTTCACCAAGTGATGTAAGAGACTTAGGCAAACATGGCATTTGATTGTCAAGAACTCTTACGATCAATCTTGGATCCCGAGACTACTCACACACTCTATGATGGATGATGGTGTTGTGATGGTGGTGGTGGTGGGTGGGTGAAGTGTGAGAGAGGTGGTGTGCAAAGGGATGGTTTGCAAATGAGCCAAGCACCCCTATTTATAGCCTGAACAGAAGCTCGGGCACAACCCCGTGTCCATTGGGCACGGCCCCATGTCCATCCTCCTTCTCTTTCTTCATTAATTGCGGTTTGTCTGCATTAGTTGACCACGCCCCTGTGTCCGCTGGGCACGACCCCGTGTGCAGAAGCGTATCTGTACTATCAAGATTTCCCCAGATTTTGCGAATCTTAGAGTTGACCACAGCCCCGTGTCCGCTGGGCACGCCCCCGTGGTGGGTGATAAAAGCTTCTACAACTTTGTCTTTTCTGCAGACACTTGGGCACGCCCTGTGACAACTCGAAATTTAGAACCTTTCGTTGTGTGCTTGAACGTCAAGTGACTAACTGATTTGATGATTTAATGAATGATATAGGTGAACTTATATGATTATGTGTTATGTTATATGTATACTTGTGTGTATGTATGCGAGTATGTATATGAACCGAGAACCGAGAACCCGACTCGAGACCATGTGGTCTCGAGTGAACGATTCAACATGTGGGCCGGTTGGGCCACACACCCCTTAGCCCATTCAAAGACCCATTAGGGTGCACTACTTGGGACGGGTATTTAACCTTAGTAGCTACCCATGTTTACCATTTTGGACAACACTCATGCTCCTCTAACACACACACTCTCCTACTTCCTCTCACTAAAACCCTAGACTCCAAACATCACATTTCTTCTCCTTCTTCTCGGATCAAACCGGTGACCACAAGGAGACCCGGTTAAGCTCATCATCATCACTCGAACACTCATCTTCCTTGTAGGATCGTGTTCTGACCCGAACGAGTCGTTCAGAGGAGTTTTCGTCAATTACAGATGCGGAAAACAAGTAATTAACGTAGAAACAGCTAGCAATTCACTTAATTCACTGATTTGATTGATTTAACAGCTTGTACATTCAAATCTCGATCCGGCAGCACTTCGGTACGAGTTTCAAGAACACGTTACAAATGATTTCGTGCTTGAGGTATATATAGACCTTGTGATTTCGCTCATATGGACAAGATGTCCATAAAAGCGAAACCCCTTCTTGCCATAAAAGCGAAACCCTCCCTCTCAGCATAGGGGTTTCACATATGTGTACATAGGGGTTTCACATATGTGTACATAGGGGTTTCACATATGTGTACATAGGGGTTTCACATATGTGTACATAGGGGTTTCACATATACGGACATGTCCATATATGTGAAATCACTTTTAAGGCTAATTAGGGGTTTCACATATACGGACATGACCATATATGTGAAATCACTTTTAAGGAAAACCCGTACAAAATGCCCTAATCTAACAATCTAAGACTAAGACTCGATACAAGACGAAGTCGACAGATGTAGTGCACCAACAGACTCCCCCTCAGATGTTGACGAGTCGCAGTGTCGAGTTTTTGTCAATATCATGTCTTCACATCTTCAGTCTTGATCTGTCTCTAGGCTTCTCTCTCTCAATCTTTTCTTGCATGTCTTCAGACTCCCCCTTGCGATATGCTGGCATTTCTTCAGTTCATTAGCATCATCAGCTTTAGGATCGTTGTCTGACTTTTCATCTAACATCTTTTCAATATCAATCAGCCTAATTCTTCATGTTCCAAGATCATTTCCTGGCTACTCCTGTACATTCTTAACCCAGAATTAAGTTTTATGAATTTAACAAATTAAGTAACATGTGCACCAATAACAACTCTCCCTCTAATCACTTTCTTTATGATGAACCACTTGTTGTTTTTTTTAAAAAAAATATATTGATATTTTAAGACACACTTCCCCTCACAACAATGTCATCATGTTTAGCACTCGGAACTTTGAAAATTAGCTTTCCAACATCAGTTGTCGAAAATCTTTTTGACTTTTTCAAAAGTTTATGCTAAAACACACCGAAAATCTTTTTGTAATTTTTAGTGAAAAGAAATGCAATAAAGAAATATTTACAAACAATATTTTTGTGAGTTTGTGCAAGAGGATCATATCAGTTTTTGAGACAAATCACCAACACCGTTAAGCTTCATTTCATTTTAAGTTCTAAACAATTCACTTAGATTGTCAGTATGTTTGTCCACTTAAATTTTCACACAAAGTTCAATTGATCTGAGATATGAGGTTAATGTTTTAAGCTCTTGAACTTATTCGTGTGTCCCACTACTTGAATATACTCCCGTATCCAGATCCCAATATTCAGTCTTACAGGTGAGTATACCACAGATGATATCTGTCAGGGGAATAAATTATAGTACGAGGGCCGTGAGAGCTCAGGTCGATCTTTCGATACGCAGAGAGATGACGGCTTCGACTTTTGGTGTGTCCCCTTTAGAGGATCTTTTGTTTCAACAGCCATGATTAGCATTTTTCAATGTTTCATCATTTTTTAGCTGAGGGTGAGCTATATTTCAAGCAAGCGTAAAGTATTATACGGGGACTAGGTCAGAAATTTCTTTCAGCAGAAGTCCCGGGATAATACCCCAGATATCACTGAGCATAAAGACCTAGTATCTCAGAATAAGGGACCTTTCAAACGAAATTTCAGGGGTTACCTATATATCCAAGTTTGTGTTAACCCACAGAACAAGCAAGTTTGAATTTAGGTTTATATCTCGTCACAATCTACTAAATGTATAAAAACCTACTGGCACATCATCAGTGAGACCGTTTATCACTTTTTTATCTTACCAAATCTTTAGCATGTTGTGATCGTCCACTGATGTACTATCATTTCCTCTTTTATGCAACCAAACTCATTTTTCATTTTATCATGTTTTTGGCTTTTTCAAATTTTCTAATGTTTTTGGATTTTCTAAAATTTACTCCCCCTAAAATGCAAACACATTTTAGGAAATTTGAAAACAAACTGTACACAAACATGACAACTAATATCGAATTGCTTCAATTCTCCATCCACTTGGCATAAACAATCAGAACTCCCCCTTTCACAAAACTATTTTCTCATTATGATTTCAAAACACTCAAGTTTGTTTTAACCAAAATGATTTGTCCGGAAAATAAGTTTTGTTAATTTTCAAACCACTTGTAGGTTAGGGGTTCATCACATTGTTTTACATTCAACCACTTGTAGCAAATCAAGTACAACTTAATGTCCCTGATTTACCACTTGCATGTATGCAACCTCTGTACTTCTTGTAAAAATATTCACAACATTCAAGCCTATGTAGGAATAAACCTCTACACAAACCATTTTACCAATCAAGATGCCGATTCCTGCTTCGCCCTTACCAACCTGGAAGCTCCGGCAATTCCTGCATTATGACTTGCCAAAATTTAACTATTCACAAAAACAATTTTCAAGAAAGATGCCGATTCCTGATCCGCGATATAAACTTGGGATCTCCGGCATGTCAGGTTTTTCAAGCAAAGAAAATGTCCACCCAAGCCTGACCAGCCTTGGGTGTTTTCAATTCAGAAGCAGTTGGAGTGTAAGTTGCTTTCTTTTTAGCATAAAACTCCTTTACCCCTTTCACCTTTCCATCAACCATTTTTCCGAAAATCTTCTTAACTTTCCCATTAAACGCTTTCTCAACATCAAAGTTATCCTTTTCAGAATAACTCTGATTTGAGATTTCAGATTTTCCAGTTTTCTTTTTAAAATTTTCAGTTCTTAATGGTGGAAAGTTCTCATCATCCATTGAAAGAACTGAATTTTCAACACTCTTATCAAACTGTGGCTCCTCTGATTTTGTGGAATCAGATTCATCACCAGATTTTGCATCAAATTTCTTAACAACCCATTTTTGGTTGTCAAGTTTAACACTTCGCCTGTAAAATCTCTTCGAACACTCACCAACTTCAAATGTTGAATTTTTGAAAACTTTAAATTTTTCAGTTGGTGGTTCAGTTTTATCAACAATAACTTCTTTCAGTTTTCCAGAAACTCCCTGTTTTGTGTTTGTCGCTTTCGGGCAATTCCATGCAATATGACCAACTTCATTGCATCGGAAACAGGTTCTTGTCTCTTTGTTCACATAAGCTCCATTCTTTCTCTTTTCAGCAAGAAACTCCTGGTTTGACTGTTTCCAAAATGAGCTCTTTGCTTCTTCTTCATGACTGGTTCCTGCAACATATGTCATTTTTGCTTTAAAATCACGAACATATTTTTCATTTTTATAGTTTTCAGATGGAATAAAACCAAGTCCTTTCTTTTTGTAGTTACGATTGTGGTTTGGTTTCTTTTGAAAACCAGAACCAGAATTGTAACTCTTTTTCTTGTTTAAACGTTGTTGTACTCTTGAGGTGTAAGGTTTAGGTTTTTCATTAAGATTTAAATCTTTTATTTCAGAAATATTAATTTCTGTAAGTTTGAAAACCTTTTTAATCAATTCATTTTAAACACCTCTTATTGGAAACTCTTTATCAAAATATAATTTGTCAGAATCATTCAAAGTATATACAACTTCAAATGTTTCGTCATTCAAATTAGATTTTGACAACAAAAACTCTTTACTGTAAACCCTTTTTCCCGACGATTTTGAACTCTTTTCGGATGAATTTGAACTCCCGACTGACTGACACGAACTTTCGGACTCGGACTTTGACTCTGACTCCTCATCCTTATCCAACACCTGATCAACCACTCTTTTTATCAGTTCTGACTCATGATCTGTGTCGGACGCCGTGAACGTGACATCAATATTGTCCGGTAAAACATCGGTTATCTCAGATTCTAACTTAATATTGACCGCCTGTTTTAGTTCTTCCTCGTTAGGTTTCCTAGATGAGTACCCTTCCCAAATCGGAGGCGGACACTTATTATAACATACACCCTGTTTCTTACCAGTATCCTTTTCATTTGGCTTTTTGATTTTATCTTCATCTTTAAATGCCTCGAAACCTTCAACTGTTGGATAAATTCTATCCATTACGTAGTCACAACCTTTGTAACTTTGCAGCAATCTTCTGATTCTTTCATTCTCAGTTGCTTCACTATCCAACTCTTTCTTCCACTTTGCACATTCTTCTATGTACATGTTGATCTCTTTCTGCTTTGTCATCATGGTAGCATTCAACATCTTCATAGCTTTCTCTCTTTCAGTGTTAGTCTTCTCCAGACTATTCGCATGTCTGTTCAGTACATCATACGACTTTTTCAAATTCTTTACATCAAACAATAACTGTTCTTTCAACTTTTCTAACTCACTAAACCTCTCATCTTTCTCTATACATGGTTTACAAGACTCTAAACATGTAAGACAAGGTTTTGTGATTTCAACAATTTTCTCAACTTCAACTATTTTCTCTACTTCAACTATCTTCTCAACTACTTTGACTTCTTTCAGTTCTTTTTCAGCTTTCCTCTCTTTCAGCTTCTTTAATTTTTCTGCAAAATAAAATTCAAAACTGTCAGAAGATAGATGAGTTTTTCCAACATTTACCTGTTCCGTCTCTTCATCATCACTTGTTTCTGATGAACTGTTTTCAGATGAAACAGATCCTTCATCTTCACTTTTCTCTTCATCAGATAACACTTCCATCCATTCCTTTAGCATTTCAGGCTTTTGAATAATATGAGCAATAAACGCTCCAACATTTGAATCAGCTGGAATGTATTTGTCCCAGCTAAATCCTTCAGATATTTTCTCATCATCTTGATCACAAATGCCAAAATAAGCTTTCCTGTTTGCATTCTCGATCATTCTTCCATGTGCCGTTTGTGGCTCTTTTTGTTGATGTGGTTGATGAGTGATTTGCTGATAAATGGTCTTCCTATAATAATCATCTTTTCCAGAAGACTCCTTTGTTCCTCTTGGCTCCTGATTCTTGCACTCTCTTTTAAAGTGTCCTTTTTCCCTGCAACGAAAACAGATAACTTTAGATTTATCAAATCCAAGATTAGAAAGATTTGCATCCAAGAAATCAGTTCTCCCTGTAACCAATCTAAACTTTTCTGCTCTCCTCAAAACACTTGCTAAAGCCCATTTAATATCCATCAGTTCTAGCTCCTCTGCATCGATTTGGTCATAATCTTCTTTTGTTAGCATTGGATTACCAATTCTTCCGGCAATCAACCCTTCATAAGATTCCAATGCAGTAACCAATAATCCCATATGATGCTTTACTACTTCTTCAGAATAATTTTGACCGTTTTGAAGATGCAGAGCTACATTGCACTGAATTGAATGAGCATTTCCAGCAGATGAACTTTGAACACTTGGAGGATTCACCGTTGCGAACCCACTAGTGTTAACTGAACCTTGACTGCTTGGTGTAGATTGATTTCCAACACTATACGCAGTTTGTATCTTTGGACTTGCTTCAGCAGTTTGAACATTTCCTTTATAATACAATTTAATATCTTGTTGATGATTAGAACTGTTCATTCTAGCAATTTTCTGCTGCTCCAGATCTTGTGCCTCCAACTTCTCTATGAACTGTGCAATCGATAGCCTTTTAAACTGTCCGGAATTCTTCAATATCATCAAATATGTACCCCATTCCTGTTGCGGTAGTGCGTCTGCAAGCTTTTCAACCCATTCTGCTGGAGTTTTTGTTATCTTCAACTGTGACATGGTGCGTACAAGATGACAGTATCTTTCGATAAGACTTTTTGTTGTTTCACTAGGCATGCACGCAAATAGTTCAAACTCTTTTTTCAGCAATGCTGCTTTGCTTTGAAGCATTTCAGTACTTCCTTCAAATTTCGTTTTAAGAGCTTCCCAAATAGAATAAGCGTTTTCATCATGTTGAAGCAACACAAAAATATCTTCTTTAACAGCCTGTTGTAACAAATTGATCATCATCTTTTCTCCTTTGTAACTCTCTCTTTCTTGTTCCGTGAATTCTGAAATGATTTTATCGATTCCCGCTGAATTCTTTGGTCTCTCGTATTCAGTTTCGATGCTTTCCCAGGCTTTTAGATGATTCGCCTGAACCCAATTCTCAAAACGTTTCTTCCATCCGTGATAATCTTCAATTCCCATGAGTTTTGGAGGTTTTTGCATTGTTCCAGTTTCATTCTCCATGTTCATGTTCTTCGCAATTTCAGCCGGAGAAGCCGAAGTTGAAGCAAAAGCGTTGTAAAACTCGGAATCCATTTTTCGGTAGCAACTTGAATTTCTTGATAATCACTTGATGAACACCTGACGAATACCTGATGTAAAAGTGAAATCAGAATGATATACTGTCTTTGGAGCGAAATCAAATTCAATTGAATGTCCTTTCGAGCGAAATCAGTATCTAAGATGACCCTTGGAGCGAAATCAGTCACTAAGATGACCCTTGGAGCGAAATCAGTTGTAAATGTGACACAAAAGCGAAATCACATGTAAATGTGACACAAAAGCGAAATCACATGTAAAATGTGACACAAAAGCGAAATCACATGTAAAATGTGACACAAAAGCGAAATCACTCAGAAGGTGTTTTGGACCATTTTTACTTTGAATTTGAAGCTCAAACTTTCAGGGATTTGTCTATGACCACTTTCTTACAATCTGTGAAATTTTGAGCCAATTCCGACCGTTAAAACTTGGTCTGACGAAGAAAGAAGGTATAGAAGTAAGAAAAAGTGATGAAATCCAGCAAATCTAAGTAGAACTCCTCCTCCTGAAGCTCTGATACCACTTGTAGGATCGTATTCTGACCCGAACGAGTCGTTCAGAGGAGTTTTAGTCAATTACAGGTGCGGAAAACAAGTAATCAACTTAGAAACAGCTAGCAATTCACTTAATTCACTGATTTGATTGATTTAACAGCTTGTACATTCAAATCTCGATCCGGCAGCACTTCGGTACGAGTTTCAAGAACACGTTACAAATGATTTCGTGCTTGAGGTATATATAGACCTTGTGATTTCGCTCATATGGACAAGATGTCCATAAAAGCGAAACCCCTTCTTGCCATAAAAGCGAAACCCTCCCTCTCAGCATAGGGGTTTCACATATGTGTACATAGGGGTTTCACATATGTGTACATAGGGGTTTCACATATGTGTACATAGGGGTTTCACATATGTGTACATAGGGGTTTCACATATACGGACATGTCCATATATGTGAAATCACTTTTAAGGCTAATTAGGGGTTTCACATATACGGACATGACCATATATGTGAAATCACTTTTAAGGAAAACCCGTACAAAATGCCCTAATCTAACAATCTAAGACTAAGACTCGATACAAGACGAAGTCGACAGATGTAGTGCACCAACATTCCTTACCAACTCGGCACCATCTGACAACCGGTTAGTGTTTATGTTGTTGTTATTGTTAAATGTTGTGAATGATATGGTGTAGCTAGAATAATTGTACAAATGATGATGTTCTCATGTATCGGATGTGTGTGATGTTGATACTCGGTTAACATGTTTAATTTCGGGTATATTGCTAAAGAGCTCATGATATCTTGTATCAAAATGTGATTCAAATCATAAAATGTGGATGTTCATAAAACCGGCTTGCATATGTGTAATACCATGCTAATTAGATAGTGTAGAGTTGATTTTGATATGTTATGTGATGATTTGAAACCATTAGATGAGTATATTCAAGTGTGTTGCCTTGTTTCGTTTGTGATTGATGCTAGAAACCAGGAATAGGATGAACAAATTTGATTAATCAACATGAACATGACTTGAATATGGGAAGAACTTGATGAATGTCATATGAACATGATGTGAATATTTGAAATGTATGTGTTTGATCCGTTTTTGGTTAAGGTTAGACAAATAAACATGTTTAAGTGGATAGTACAAATTGTTGCATGATAACAAAATCCCATTGGATAGTACACTGTACCAAATCAGCCTATGTCTAGTCGAAACCTTCGGTTGCGACTCGAGACCACTGCATGATGAGTCGAAATCCCCTGGTTGCGACATCAATTGCGAGTCGCAAACGCCTGGTTGCGACTCGAAACCAAAACAGCACAACTCGAAATCTCCGTTACGAGTCCGGTTGCGACTCGAGACCAAAACAGCATGAGCCGAGACCACGGTTACGAATCCTGTTGCGACTCGAGACCGTGACCATGATAACTCGAGACCGCCGATTGCGACTCAGATTGCGAGTCGGGAACACTTGATTGCGACTCGAAACCAACATATGCGTGCTGAATTGGACTTGCATGATTATGGGCTTAGTGTTTGGGCCGGACCTTGGACTTTGTTTATTTGTGGGCATGTTACTGTTCGTTCAACTCGTATGCATTACTTGCAAACTGCCATGCTTATATGTGAAAGCCACGAATGATACTTGAATACAACGTGCTAGCATACGTGTAGAAATATACGTGTACTATTTGAATACGAACCTGATTGGTATGATACAACTATGATAGGACGTGAGTAGCCACAACATTGCTTGTTTGACCTTTCTGTGTTTCTACCGAGCAAACCAAGGTGAGTTCACACCCTCTACAAAGCATGGGATTCCCAGGGGTCGGGAATTGGGGTTAAGGAACTTGGGTTCCTCGTCCTCCTTGGGTAGGACAGTATTGGTTCAGGAATGTAATTCCTCGTCCTCACGGACAGATAACTCGTACTAGACCAAAACTCTATCACGAAGTCCCTCATTTTTATATCGACTTAATCGCCGGGCCAATGGCGAGCGGGTCATTAGTTAGATAGCGCTATTTAGGTCTGACAAACCTCACACCGTGCCGCAGAGGACGGGCGTGAACTAATGGATCTGGGGCACGTCAATGATGATAGACATTGACAGTTTCAGGGCACATAAACATGACTACAGTCAGCAGTCGATATGGTAACGAGTCTAGTGTATACATGGGGTAGCCCCCACGGCCGAAATGCCAGATAACTAACACGGGGTAGCCCCCACGGCTGGATAGCCAGAGTAACCGGGAATAAACAAGTCACGTTTTTAACTATGGGGTAACCCCCACGACAGGATGCCAGCTAAAGGAAACTGTTTTCGAAACAACTTAAAACGAACACCCAACCGTGAACTCACTCAACTTGTTGTTGACTCGTTACTACATGCTTTGCAGGTCCTTAGGTTCTTAACTGGAGCTTGCATGGAGGAGGATCGTTGTGGGACATGGACGACTGTGTGCCATGTTAAACTTTGAAACAATTAAACTTATGTTTTGATTTAAGACTTATGCTTCCGCTTGCAACTTGAACTATGTTTTGTTTGAACACCAATTGTATTGGTTGAACTTTTATAACCACTTATATGCTTGTTCAATATGATTGGTGGCTGGATCCTGGTCAGTCACGCCTCCAAGCGGTGGTATTCCGCAGGTGGATTTTGGGGGTGTGACAGATTGGTATCAGAGCCATTGGTTATAGAGAACTTGGTTTTAATAAAGGGAAAAACGTTTTTGTTAAAACCAGACTATAACCTGTACAGTGCTCAACGGTCCACAACGACGCTTCACTCCACATGCAAGGCTCGACATTCTAGGTAATATGGTCTGTGTATATTGCCTACTTGTTAGTTACATAGTACATTGCTCTTGGCATGCTTGGTTAGAATAACTACTGTTGCTTGAACACGTGTGTACTCACTCACTTCTGACATCGCACTTTCGCGAACCCCTCTCACTCACGTTCTTCTTGATATGAAGATCATGTCTGGACGCGTTAACCTAACACAAGCCCAGTTGACGGCTCTGATCAACGAACGAGTTGCCGCAGCACTTGCAGCTGCACACGCAGGAGGTATATCCTGCAGTCCGAACTCATTCTAGGATCTTTAGGATCCTACTCTCGTGAACCAACCTTTGTGTTAAACTCTGTCTTTTCTTTCACCTACGATAGGTCAGCACGTTCAACCACCCGTGTGCACTTTTAAGACTTTCATGGACTGCCGACCAACTACTTTTAGCGGCACTGAAGGAGCAGTAGGTCTCCTACACTGGTTTGAGAAACTAGAGTCTGTGTTCGAAATGTGCGAATGCCCTGAGGCGCGCAGGGTGAAGTATGCTACCGGTACTCTCGAGGGTTTAGCCCTCACATGGTGGAATGCTCAGGTTCAGATGCTGGGGTTGGTTGCTGCCAACACCACCCCATGGGAAACTTTTAAGGAAATGATCAAAAAGGAATACTGCAGTCGCGATGAGATTCACAAACTGGAAGTGGAGTTCTTCAACCTCAAGATGACGGGGTCCGAAATTGAAGCTTATGTGAAAAGGTCGAACGAACTGGCAATTCTGTGCCCTACTATGGTGGATCCCCCCATCAAACGCATCGAACTATTTCTTCAGGGCTTAGTGCCAGAAATCCAAAGTCATGTGACTTCAGTGAACCTCGCTACCTACCAGCAAACTGTTCAGTTGGCTCACCGTCTCACGGATCAGGCGGTGGAGCAGAACAAGTTACCAAAACGCATAGGTGCTGCAACTACTTCTGGTGCCTCTAGTGACAACAAACGGAAATGGGATGGAACTTCAAGTAAGGGTTCGACTTCTGTTCAATCCCAGTCTCAGCAGAGAAAGACTGATGACTACAAGAGCCCTAATCAGCAATCGTCTGGTGGTCAAAGTCATGGTGGGTACAAAGGAAATCACCCCAAATGCAATCGCTGCAGCCTGCACCACAGCGGGCCATGCACCAGGGGCAACTGTCATCGGTGCAACAAGCCTGGTCACGCTGCAAAGGATTGCAGGAGCTTATACCCCGCCAATCAGAATCGTCATCAAGCTCAACAGAACCAGCGCCAGCAGCAGCAAGGTGATAACAAAGGGTGCTTTCAGTGTGGAGCTGAGGGCCACTTCAAGAGAGACTGTCCCCAACTGAACAGGAATCAGAACAACAACAACAATAATAACAACAATCAGGGGAATGGTAACAATGGGAACAACAACAATGGCGCCAGGGGGCGGGTGTTTGTGATTGGCAAAGGTGAAGCAAGGAATGACCCCAATGTTGTGGCGGGTAAGTTCCTTCTCGACGACTTTTATGTTTCAGTTTTATTTGATTCAGGTGCCGATACTAGCTACATGTCACTAGAAGTTAGTCGAATGCTTAAGCGTATTCCAACACCTTTGAACAACAAGCACACCGTAGAGCTAGCCAATGGTAAGAGTTTAGAAGCCACACACATAGTCAAGGGTTGTAAACTTATTCTCGCTGACCAGACCTTCTCTATCGACCTCATTCCTATTGTCTTGGGTAGTTTCGACGTTGTCATTGGGATGGATTGGTTATCCCAACACCGAGCAGAGATTCTTTGCAACGAGAAGGTTGTCCGTATTCCAGGTCCCGATGGTGAACCTCTCATGATTCATGGCGACAAGAGGAGTGCTGTTGAGAACATCATTTCTCTCCTTAAGGCCCAAAAGTACTTGCGAAAGGGCCACACTGCCATTTTGGCTCTCGTTACTGACACCTCAGAAAAAGAGAAAAAGATTGAAGATTTCCCAGTTGTACGCGATTATCCAGAGGTATTTCCTGAGGAATTACCTGGTCTTCCGCCTCATCGCCAAGTCGAGTTTTAGATCGAACTAGCTCCTGGAGCTGCGCCTATCGCTCGTGCACCTTATCGTTTAGCCCCATCAGAGTTGAAAGAACTCTCTGCGCAACTACAAGAGCTCCTGGATAAGGGTTTTATTCGTCCTAGCTCATCGCCCTGGGGAGCTCCAGTGCTATTTGTGAAGAAGAAAGACGGTACTTTCAGAATGTGCATCGACTACCGAGAACTCAACAAGGTGACGGTGAAGAATCGTTATCCTCTACCGCGTATCGACGACTTGTTCGACCAGCTGCAAGGGTCGAGCTACTATTCGAAGATCGATTTGAGATCGGGTTATCACCAACTGAGAGTCCGGGAAGAGGACGTCTCCAAAACAGCTTTCAGAACTCGATACGGGCACTATGAGTTTTTGGTCATGCCTTTTGGGATGACAAACGCACCTGCGGTTTTCATGGACTTGATGAACCGAGTGTGCAAACCTTACCTGGACAAGTTCGTTATAGTCTTCATCGACGACATCCTGATCTATTCCAAGAGCCGGGAGGAACACGAGCAACATCTGCGACTTATTCTGGAACTCCTTCGAACAGAACAGCTTTATGCAAAGTTCTCGAAATGCGACTTCTGGCTTCGAGAAGTCCATTTCCTAGGCCACGTGGTAAACAAGGATGGGATTCACGTTGATCCATCCAAGATAGACTCGATTAAGAACTGGCCTGCACCTCGTACACCAAAGGAAATTCGCCAATTCTTGGGTTTGGCGGGATACTACCGGAGATTCATTAAGGATTTTTCTAAGATCGCACAGCCTCTCACTTCACTGACGCAGAAGGGCGTTGTTTATCGCTGGGGAAACGCACAGGAGTTGGCATTTCAGCACCTAAAGGATAGGCTTTGTAGCGCACCTATCCTTTCCTTGCCAGAAGGCACAGACGACTTTGTGGTCTACTGCGACGCATCAATTCAAGGTCTTGGTTGTGTATTGATGCAACGAGATAAAGTTATAGCCTACGCCTCACGCCAACTCAAGGTTCATGAAAAGAACTACACTACGCACGACTTAGAGCTGGGAGCTGTTGTTTTTGCACTTAAGTTATGGCGGCATTACTTGTACGGTACCAAGTGCGCCATCTACACCGACCACAGGAGCCTCGAGCATATCTTCAAGCAGAAGGAACTGAATATGCGGCAACGACGATGGGTCGAACTACTAAATGACTACGAGTGCTCAATTAGGTATCACCCGGGCAAGGCCAATGTTGTGGCTGACGCCCTCAGTCGGAAGGACACAGCGCCTAAGCGCGTACGAGCTCTACAACTCACGATCCATTCCAGTCTTCCCTCCCAGATACGAGCTGCTCAGATAGAAGCACTGAAACCAGAAAACGTCAGGGCCGAAGCCCTACGCGGATCGAGGCAACGCTTAGAACAGAAGGAAGACGGTGCTTACTATGTGACGGGACGCGTTTGGGTCCCACTCTACGGCAACCTACGAGAGCTTGTGATGGACGAAGCACACAAGTCTCGCTACTCGGTACATCCTGGTTCGGATAAAATGTACCACGACATCAAAACCACGTACTGGTGGCCTAGCATGAAGGCCCACATAGCAACCTACGTCAGTAAGTGTTTGACTTGTGCGAGAGTCAAGTCCGAATACCAGAAACCCTCAGGCCTACTCCAACAACCAGAGATACCTCAATGGAAATGGGAGCAAATTTCCATGGATTTTGTCACTGGCCTACCTAGATCCCAGCGCGGGAACGATACTATTTGGGTGATCGTGGATCGACTCACAAAGTCTGCACACTTCTTGGCTATCAAGGAGACGGATAAATTCTCCACTCTTGCAGAAATATACCTTAAGGAAGTCGTTTCGAGGCACGGAGTGCCCACCTCTATTATCTCGGATCGAGATGCGCGTTTTACTTCAGAACTGTGGCAAGCAATGCACAAATCCTTTGGCTCACGATTAGACATGAGCACAGCGTATCACCCGCAGACGGACGGGCAGTCCGAGCGCACTATTCAAACCCTAGAAGACATGTTTCGTGCATGTGTAATCGACTTTGGCAACCGCTGGGAAAAGCATCTGCCACTTGTGGAATTCTCGTACAATAACAGCTACCACACCAGCATTAAAGCTGCTCCGTTTGAGGCATTGTACGGACGTAAATGCCGGTCACCTCTTTGCTGGGCAGAGGTGGGAGATAGTCAGATCACTGGTCCAGAATATGTGGTAGACACGACCGAACAAATTGCTCAAATACGAAAACGCATGACGGCGGCCCGGGAACGTCAGAAAGTTTACGCCGACATGGGCAGGAAACCGCTTGAGCTCCAGGTTGGGGAGCGGGTATTACTCAAAGTTTCACCCTGGAAGGGTGTGGTTCGTTTTGGTAAACGCGGCAAACTCAACCCACGATACGTTGGACCTTTCGAAGTCATTGAGAAAATAGGCAGGGTGGCCTACAGACTAAACTTACCAGCGGGACTCGGAGCAGTTCACAACGTTTTTCACGTGTCGAATCTGAAGAAGTGTCCGTCAGATGAGACCCACGTAGTTCCTCTGAAGGAACTCACTATCGACGAACAGTTACGATTCGTCGAGGAACCAGTCGAGATCACGGACCGGGATGTTAAGGTCCTCAAGAGCACCAGAATACCTCTCGTTCGAGTTCGTTGGAACTCACGTCGCGGCCCAGAGTTCACCTGGGAGCGCGAAGATCAGATGAAACAAAAGTATCCCCAACTGTTCGCAAACAGTACACCCACTACTGAGGCCGAAGCTACGGAATTTCGGGACGAAATTCTAGATCAACGGGGGGTGGATGTGACACCCCAGGAAAACCGGGAAAACCATACAACTTAACTAGCTTCCTCAGTGAGTGCTTATCAAATTTCGGGACGAAATTTCTTTCAACTTGGGGATGATGTGACAACTTGAAATTTAGAACCTTTCGTTGTGTGCTTGAACGTCAAGTGACTAACTGATTTGATGATTTAATGAATGATATAGGTGAACTTATATGATTATGTGTTATGTTATATGTATACTTGTGTGTATGTATGCGAGTATGTATATGAACCGAGAACCGAGAACCCGACTCGAGACCATGTGGTCTCGAGTGAACGATTCAACATGTGGGCCGGTTGGGCCACACACCCCTTAGCCCATTCAAAGACCCATTAGGGTGCACTACTTGGGACGGGTATTTAACCTTAGTAGCTACCCATGTTTACCATTTTGGACAACACTCATGCTCCTCTAACACACACACTCTCCTACTTCCTCTCACTAAAACCCTAGACTCCAAACATCACATTTCTTCTCCTTCTTCTCGGATCAAACCGGTGACCACAAGGAGACCCGGTTAAGCTCATCATCATCACTCGAACACTCATCTTCCTTACCAACTCGGCACCATCTGACAACCGGTTAGTGTTTATGTTGTTGTTATTGTTAAATGTTGTGAATGATATGGTGTAGCTAGAATAATTGTACAAATGATGATGTTCTCATGTATCGGATGTGTGTGATGTTGATAGTCGGTTAACATGTTTAATTTCGGGTATATTGCTAAAGAGCTCATGATATCTTGTATCAAAATGTGATTCAAATCATAAAATGTGGATGTTCATAAAACCGGCTTGCATATGTGTAATACCATGCTAATTAGATAGTGTAGAGTTGATTTTGATATGTTATGTGATGATTTGAAACCATTAGATGAGTATATTCAAGTGTGTTGCCTTGTTTCGTTTGTGATTGATGCTAGAAACCAGGAATAGGATGAACAAATTTGATTAATCAACATGAACATGACTTGAATATGGGAAGAACTTGATGAATGTCATATGAACATGATGTGAATATTTGAAATGTATGTGTTTGATCCGTTTTTGGTTAAGGTTAGACAAATAAACATGTTTAAGTGGATAGTACAAATTGTTGCATGATAACAAAATCCCATTGGATAGTACACTGTACCAAATCAGCCTATGTCTAGTCGAAACCTTCGGTTGTGACTCGAGACCACTGCATGATGAGTCGAAATCCCCTGGTTGCGACATCAATTGCGAGTCGCAAACGCCTGGTTGCGACTCGAAACCAAAACAGCACAACTCGAAATCTCCGTTACGAGTCCGGTTGCGACTCGAGACCAAAACAGCATGAGCCGAGACCACGGTTACGAGTCCTGTTGCGACTCGAGACCGTGACCATGATAACTCGAGACCGCCGATTGCGACTCAGATTGCGAGTCGGGAACACTTGATTGCGACTCGAAACCAACATATGCGTGCTGAATTGGACTTGCATGATTATGGGCTTAGTGTTTGGGCCGGACCTTGGACTTTGTTTATTTATGGGCATGTTACTGTTCGTTCAACTCGTATGCATTACTTGCAAACTGCCATGCTTATATGTGAAAGCCACGAATGATACTTGAATACAACGTGCTAGCATACGTGTAGAAATATACGTGTACTATTTGAATACGAACCTGATTGGTATGATACAACTATGATAGGACGTGAGTAGCCACAACATTGCTTGTTTGACCTTTCTGTGTTTCTACCGAGCAAACCAAGGTGAGTTCACACCCTCTACAAAGCATGGGATTCCCAGGGGTCGGGAATTGGGGTTAAGGAACTTGGGTTCCTCGTCCTCCTTGGGTAGGACAGTATTGGTTCAGGAATGTAATTCCTCGTCCTCACGGACAGATAACTCGTACTAGACCAAAACTCTATCACGAAGTCCCTCATTTTTATATCGACTTAATCGCCGGGCCAATGGCGAGCGGGTCATTAGTTAGATAGCGCTATTTAGGTCTGACAAACCTCACACCGTGCCGCAGAGGACGGGCGTGAACTAATGGATCTGGGGCACGTCAATGATGATAGACATTGACAGTTTCAGGGCACATAAACATGACTACAGTCAGCAGTCGATATGGTAACGAGTCTAGTGTATACATGGGGTAGCCCCCACGGCCGAAATGCCAGATAACTAACACGGGGTAGCCCCCACGGCTGGATAGCCAGAGTAACCGGGAATAAACAAGTCACGTTTTTAACTATGGGGTAACCCCCACGGCAGGATGCCAGCTAAAGGAAACTGTTTTCGAAACAACTTAAAACGAACACCCAACCGTGAACTCACTCAACTTGTTGTTGACTCGTTACTACATGCTTTGCAGGTCCTTAGGTTCTTAACTGGAGCTTGCATGGAGGAGGATCGTTGTGGGACATGGACGACTGTGTGCCATGTTAAACTTTGGAACAATTAAACTTATGTTTTGATTTAAGACTTATGCTTCCGCTTGCAACTTGAACTATGTTTTGTTTGAACACCAATTGTATTGGTTGAACTTTTATAACCACTTATATGCTTGTTCAATATGATTGGTGGCTGGATCCTGGTCAGTCACGCCTCCAAGCGGTGGTATTCCGCAGGTGGATTTTGGGGGTGTGACACGCCCCCATGCTCACTGAGCACTGGGCGTGTTCAGCCTTCTGTTCTCTTGTTTTTGCTTGGGAAGTTGCTGTTGGGGGGTCGGGCATGCCACTTTTATTCCTTTTCTTGTATTTATGTTAGATTTAGCTGCCTTTTTGCTTCTTTTGTTCATTTGAGCTCATTTAATCCTGAAAATGCAAAAGAAAGACAAAAACATAGTTTTTCCAACATTAGTATTGAAAAAGGATTTGTTTTATGCCACATTTGATGTAATTTATATGTTGTATTTTGCACACATCACTCTCTGACGGTGCAACATGGGATGCAAGACATCCTACTTGGGTAACATATGACCGACTTTGGGTCTAGCCAATGACCCTTATAAACGTGGCACACCACGGAGGCATTCCGCGGAACTATCCTTTGTTTTAGTTTAGATTAAGTTTTATGTTTTCTAGTTTAGTTTTACTTTTCAGGAATAAAACACACTCTAAATGGTGGAAGTTACTAAGGGAAACTTGAACCCGCACCCCATGCACAAAAACAAAGCCTCCCGACAATTTTTCTTCATTACAACAAGTTCAGCACGGGGCCGTGCTCAGCCCAACACGCCCCATGCCCAAGGTTCTGCAGAAAACGCCCACTTCAGGTATCTGGACACGGGGCCGTGCTCACTGAACACGCCCCCGTTCCCAACCTTCTGTTAATTATGATACTTGAGATCTGAACACGGGGCCGTGCCCGGACTAACACGGGCCCATGTCCAGACACCCAGTAACATAAAATTTTGTTTTTAAACACCTTTTTACACATTCAATCAACCTAAAAACTTATTTTTTGGGACACATTGAGGACAATGTGTAATTTAAGTGTGGGGGGGGGGGGGGGATGCTAAAACCTTGAATCTTGCAAGTCCTAATAACAAGCCTTACACAAAACTCTATTGGAACCGCTAATCACCCCAAAAAAAATTTCAAAAACTTTTCATTTTTTACTTGTCTTGATTTAGTTGGGAATAACAAGTTCTAAAAAGGTTATATTTTTAAAAATTTACAACCGATAGCGTCGTGATAAAAAGAACCAACATAAGATAATTATGAAACGGCATGACAAATCTAGTTAAAATTTGATTATATATACTTGATCACATTATAAACCCATTCCCACAAAAGGTGAGTTTTGAGTCTTTATTGAGCATAAAAATATACATCTTTAAACTAAATGCTCATTTTTCATTTCTTGTGAGAATAGCCGCTTGGTTTCTTACGACTCTAGAACTTGCCACGATAATACATTCCCGGTCCTTACCAACTTAAACCCAAGTAAGTAAATGATGGAGGCATTAGGACTAACCCTTTTTCTTTTCAACACCATTATTTTTCTTTTTCTTTCAACCTACCCAACATCCCCCTAGTTAACCCCTTTGAGCCTAAACCTTTTCATTTCTAAACCCACAAAACAAACACCCTTTACCCACAAAAACCTTTTTCTTTTAAACCCTTTTGTTTTAGTAAAAAAACTCGGTTTTCTTGTGACGCTCCTTATAAAAAAAATGAAGTATAGCAATAAACAAACAAGTTCCTCAAAGAAACTTTGTTTGAAAGTGCTTTGTTTGAATAAAAGTCACGAAAACAAAAAGTTTTACGACAATCGATGCTTTTTACGCTTTTAGCCCTTTTTACTAACCACTATCCCAAAACCACCTACCTTTAACCCAAGCCTAACCCTTCCCCAAGTCCTCTTGATATTTACAAAGGTTTATAGTTAAAAAGGATGAGGAATTATTGCTTGGCAAGCATATGGTAGAAATAAGTTCCATGCCGGTCTCGAGTGTTTCACAAAAATACATCTTCGGTCGAGTGTTGAGTGTTCTCCCGTGAGGTAAGTGAACTTGTATATAAATGGAATTTTAAAGAGGCATGTTATGCCTAAATAAGTAATTTTTCTTATGAAACATTCTAAATAAATCATAACGAATAGGATTGTAAATAGCATAAAATAAAACCCAATAAAGATCTTGGATTCCCGACACTCAAGACAAGCCCAAAACTTCTCTTCTACCCATTCCATTTGGGCGTGTAAGCCACACTATAAAGAGTTTTGCTTGAGGACAAGCAAAGATTCAAGTGTGGGGGTATTTGATGTGTGTAAAATGCAACATATAAATTACATCACATAAGGCATAAAACTAACCCTTTTTAGTACTAATGTTGGAAAAAGTGTGCTTTTGTCTTCCTTTTGTATTTTCAGGACTAAATGAGCGTAATTAAACAAAAGGAACAAATATGCAGCCCTATATAACATAAATACAAGAAAAGGAATAAATGTGGCATGCCCGACCCCCTCGACAGCATCTTCCCAAGCAAAAAACAACAAAGAAACAGAAGGCTGACCACGGCCCCGTGCCCAGCGGACACAGGGGCGTGGCCAAGTGTCTGCAGAAAAGACAATGCAATGTGAGCTTCTATTCCCAGCACAGGAGCATGCCCAGATCAACACGGGCCATGGTCAATGCTAAGATTTGCAAAATCTTGATAGTACAGATTCGCTTCTGCACACGGGACCGTGCCCAGCGAACACGAGGGCGTGTGGAGCTAATGCAGACAAGTTGCAATTAATGAAGAAAGAGTATAAGGATGGACACGGGGCCATACCCAGTGGACACGGGGCCGTGTCCGGGGTTCTGTACAGACTATAAATAGGGGTGCTTGGCTCACTTCAAAGGCATCCCTTGGCAACCCACCTCTCTACCAGTTCACCTACACTCCACTACCATCACAACACCCACATCCACCACCATCATCCATCATCCACCAAGAGTGTGTGTAGTAGTCTCGGGATCCAAGATTGATAGTAAGAGCTCTTGACAATCAAAGGCCATGTTTGCCTAAGTCTCTTACATCACTTGGTGAAGACAAACATTTAGTGTGATACTTTTGATATTTATTCTTTTCGCACTTTTTATTTGGTTTTGTATTAATGACTTTAATAACTAGTTTCTTATGTTGAAGGTGAAACTTCCTTATCATTTGTCTGTGGTGTCTTGGCATTATTTTATTGTCTATATAAAATAAAAGATTTACACCATTCATATCTCTACGGTCTATATCGAGATATGTTGGCTACCTGGTCGAGGGTTAAGGGAATGGTTTGGTAAGGTTCTTGCCTTGTTAAGTGTATAGATCCTGCAAGGACCTGGGTCAAGCTTACTAGGACCTCCTTCAATACCCACTGGTATTAGATGGCGGGGGTGCGAATGGCTTGATCCCCTCATATGTAAACTACAATTAATACATTAACTCGGCAACTTGGGATTGTATCCCTGCTGACTCAAACCACTTAGCCGAGGGTAACGTCACCTTCAAAAGAGGGGCCTACCACATTACGCATCAATAACTTAATTCAATATCTTCCAATATTCCGACCCTTTAGAATTGTATCCTTGCTGACTCAAACTACTGGGTTGAGGGTAACGTCACATTCAAAAGAGGGGCCTACTACTATAACTAAGATAATCTCTTAAAAGGGCAAAAGTGTGGAATTCATCAAAGGTTACATTAAATGCGAGTTGGATCCAAGTGATTCATCTTGTCTATCTGTTTTTATTTTATTTTTATTTTCAGCATTTTTAGTTTTTAATTTTCATGTTTAAAACGTTTTTTAAAATTTTTATTTGATTAGACGTTGAGGATAAACCAGTACTAAAAACTCTTGTGTCCTTGGACGACCTCGGTATCTTACCAACGCTATACTACGCTCACGATGGGTGCACTTGCCCATATGTGTGTTTAGTGTTAGTAATATACCGTGTTTTATAAATTTAAAACTTGACTAAAATGTTAGAAAGGGCTTAAAACATAAACAAAAATATATCACTCTACAGGCACATCAATCCCATTTTAGTTTTACACCATTGTGAACTTTACGCCTTTTTTACTCTCTGATCGAGGTTCTCGGCATTGAAAAATCTTCGTAAACTAAATCATACGTGTATATGTTGGCATTTAAGAGATATACTATCAAGAAAATTAAGAGCAATGCTGATATATATGCGGATTAGACACCAAAAAATAAACACAAAAAAATGGCTACAATTTAAGGAATCTGTTCAGTGACGACATCAGATTCCTAATTGATGGACAAAGGTCTGGTGGCAAGAAAAGCTGCTTCCAGAAATTTGTCAAGTGTCTTCGCTCGACGATACCATTTTTGGGTGGTTGGTTTTGCCCTTGTTCCTGTAACTCGAATCCTAGCCCGGTATATGCCATTTTTGTTTTACACCATTGTGAACCTTACGCCTTTTTTACTCTCTGATCGAGGTTCTCAGCATTGAAAAATCTTCATAAAAAAAATCACACGTGTATATGTTGACATTTAAGAGATATACATTCAAGAAAATCAAGAGCAATGGTGATATATATGCGGATTAGACACCAAAAATTAAACACTCAAAAAATGGCTACAATTTAAGGAATGTGTTTACTGACGTCATTAGATTTCTAATTTATGGAGAAAGGTCTGGTGGCAAGAAAAGCTGCGTCCAGGAGGTTGTCAAGTGTTTTCACTCGACGATTCCATTCTTGGGTGGTTGGTTTGGCTCTTGTTTCTGTAACTCGAATCCAAGCCTGGTATATCCCATTTTAGTTTTACACCATTGTGAACCTTACGCCTTTTTTACTCTCTGAACGAGGTTCTCGGCATTGAAAAGTCTTCGTAAACTAAATCACACGTGTATATGTTGACATTTAAGAGATTTACAGTCAAATAAATCAAGAGCAATGGTGATATATATGCGGATTAGACACTAAAAAATAAACACTCAAAAAATGGCTACAATTTAAGGAATGTGTTTAGTGATGGCATCAGATTCCAAATTGATGGAGAAAGTTCTGGTGGCAAGAAAAGCTGCTTCCAGGAGGTTGTCAAGAGTTTTCGCTCGACGATTCCATTCTTAGGTAGTTGGTTTGAACCTTGTTCCTGTAACTCGAATCCTAGCCCGGTATATCCCATTTTAGTTTTACACCATTGTGAACCTTACGCCTTTTTTACTCTCTGATCGAGGTTCTCAGCATTGAAAAATCTTCATAAACTAAATCACACGTGTATATGTTGACATTTAAGAGATATACAATCAAGAATATCAAGAGCAATGGTGAGATATATGCGGATTAGACACCAAAAAATAAATAATCAAAAAATGGCTACAATTTAAGGAATGTGTTTAGTTTCAGCATTAGATTCCTAATTGATGGAGAAAGGTCTAGTGGCAAGAAAAGAAGCTTAAAGGAGGTTGTCACGTATTTTCTCACGATTATTCCATTCTTGGGTGGTTGGTTAGGCGCTTATTCCTGTAACTCAAATCCTAGCCCGGTATATCCCAATTTAGTTTTACACCATTGTGAACCTTATGCGTTTTTTACTCTATGATTGACGTTCTCGACATTGAAAAATCTTCATAAACTAAATCACACGTGTATATGTTGACATTTAAGATATAAACTATAAAGAAAATTAAGAGCAATGGTGATATATATGCGTATTAGACACCAAAAAATAAACACTAAAAAATGGCTACAATTTAAAGAATGTGTTTTGTGACGGCATCAGATTCCTAATTGATGGAGAAAGGTCTGGTGGCAAGAAAAGCTGCTTCCAGGAGGTTGTCAAGTGTCTTCGCTCGACGATAGCATGCTTGCGTGGTTGGTTTGGCCCTTATTCCTGTAACTCGAATCCTATCCCGTTATATGCCATTTTAGTTTTACACCATTGTGAACCTTACACCTTTTTTACTCTCGCATCGAGGTTCTCGGCATTGAAAAATCTTCGTAAACAAAATCACACGTGTATATATTGACATTTAAGAGATTTACACTCAAATAAATCAAGAGCAATGGTGATATATATGCGGATTAGACACCAAAAAATAAACTCTTAAAAATGGCTACAATTTAAGGAATGTGCTTACTGACGATATCAGATTCCTAACTGATGGAGAAAGGTCTGGTGGCAAGAAAAGTTGCTTACAGGAGGTTGTCAAGTGCTTTCGCTCGACGATTCCATTCTTGGGTGGTTGGTTTGGACCTTATTCCTGTAACTCGAATCTTAGCCCGGTATATCCCATTTTAGTTTTACACCATTGTTAACCTTACGCCTTTTTTACTCTCCGATCGAGGTTCTCGGCATTGAAAAATCTTCGTAAACTATATCACACGTGTATATGTTGACATTTAATGGATATAAATTCAAGAAAATCAAGAGCAATGGTGATATATATGCGGATTAGACACCAAAAAATAAATACTCAAAAAATGGTTCAATTTAAGGAATGTGTTTAGTGACGGCATCATATTCCTAATTGATGGAGAAAGGTCTGGTGGCAAGAAAAGCTGCTTCCAGTAGGTTGTCAAGTGTTTTCGCTCGACGAATCCATTCTTGGGTTGTTGGTTTGGCCCTTGTTCCTGTAACTCGAATCCTAGCCTGGTATATCCCATTTTAGTTTTACACCATTGTGAACGTCACACCTTTTTTACTCTCTGATCAATGTTATCGGCATTGAGAAATCTCCGTAAAGTAAATCACACGTGTATTGGTTAATATTTAAGAGATATACAGTAAAGAAAATCAAGAGCAATGGTGATATGTATGCGGATTAGACATGAAAAAATAAACACTCAAAAAATGGCTACAATTTAAGGAATGTGTTTAGTGACGGCATCAGATTCCTAATTGATGGAGAAAGGCCTGGTGGCAAGAAAAGCTGCTTCCAGGAGGTTGTCAAGTGTTTTCGCTCGACGATTCCATTCTTGGGTAATTGGTTTGAACCTTGTTCCTGTAACTCGAATCCTAGCCCGGTATATCCCATTTTAGTTTTACACCATTGTGAACCTTACGCCTTTTTTACTCTCTGATCGAGGTTCTCAGCATTGAAAAATCTTCATAAACTAAATCACACGAGTATATGTTGACATTTAAGAGATATACAATCAAGAAAATCAAGAGCAATGGTGATATACATATGCGGATTAGACACCAAAAATAAACACTAAAAAATGGCTACAATTTAAAGAATGTATTTAGTGACGGCATCAGATGCCTAATTGATGGAGAAATGTCTGTTGGTAAGAAAAGCTGCTACCAGAAGGTTGTCAAGTTTTTTCCCTTGAAGATTCCATTCTTGGGTGGTTGGTTTGACCCTTGTTCCTGTAATTCGAATCCTAGCCCGATATATCCGATTTTAGTTTTACACCATTGTGAACTTTACGCCTTGTTTAATCTCTGATCGAGGTTCATGGCATTGAAAAATCTTCGTAAACTTAATCACACGTGTATTTGTTGACATTTAAGAGATATACAGTCAAGAAAATCAAGATCAATGGTCATATATATGCGGATTAGACACCAAAAAATAAACACTTAAAAATGGCTACAATTTAAGGAATGTGCTTAGTAACGGCATCAGATTCCTAACTGATGGAGAAAGGTCTGGTGGCAAGAAAAGTTGCTTACAGGAGATTGTCAAGTGCTTTCGCTCGACGATTCCATTCTTTGGTGGTTGGTTTGGCCCTTATTCCTGTAACTCGAATCTTAGCCCGGTATATCCTATTTTAGTTTTACACCATTGTTAACCTTACGCCTTTTTTACTCTCTGATCGAGGTTCTCGGCATTGGAAAATCTTCGTAAACTATATCACACATGTATATGTTGACATTTAAGGGATATAAATTCAAGAAAATCAAGAGCAATGGTGATATATATGCAGATTAGACACCAAAAAATAAATACTCAAAAAATGGTTCAACTTAAGGAATGTGTTTAGTGACGGCATCATATTCCTAATTGATGGAGAAAGGTTTGGTGGCAAGAAAAGCTGCTTCCAGTAGGTTGTCAAGTGTTTTCGCTCGACGAATCCATTCTTGGGTTGTTGGTTTGGCCCTTGTTCCTGTAACTAGAATCCTAGCCTGGTATATCCCATTTTAGTTTTACACCATTGTGAACGTCACACCTTTTTTACTCTCTGGTCGATGTTATCGGCATTGAGAAATCTCCGTAAAGTAAATCACACGTGTATAGGTTAATATTTAAGAGATATAAAGTCAAGAAAATCAAGAGCAACGGTGATATGTATGCGGATTAGACATTAAAAAATAAACACTCAAAAAATGGCTACAATTTAAGGAATGTGTTTAGTGACGGCATCAGATTCCTAATTGATGGAGAAAGGTCTGGTGGCAAGAAAAGCTGCTTCCAGGAGGTTGTGAAGTGTTTTCGCTCGACGATTCCATTCTTGGGTAATTGGTTTGGAATCCTAGCCCGGTATATCCCATTTCAGTTTTACACCATTGTGAACCTTACGCCTTTTTTACTCTCTGATCGAGGTTCTCAGCATTGAAAAATCTTCATAAACTAAATCACACGAGTATATGTTGACATTTAAGAGATATACAATCAAGAAAATCAAGAGCAATGGTGATATACATATGCGGATTAGACACCAAAAATAAACACTCAAAAATGGCTACAATTTAAAGAATGTATTTAGTGACGGCATCAGATTCCTAATTGATGGAGAAATGTCTGTTGGTAAGAAAAGCTGCTACCAGAAGGTTGTCAAGTTTTTTCCCTTGACGATTCCATTCTTGGGTGGTTGGTTTAACCCTTGTTCCTGTAATTCGAATCCTAGCCCGATATATCCGATTTTAGTTTTACACCATTGTGAACTTTACGCCTTTTTTAATCTCTGATCGAGGTTCATGGCATTGAAAAATCTTCGTAAACTTAATCACACGTGTATTTGTTGACATTTAAGAGATATACAGTCAAGAAAATCAAGATCAATGGTCATATGTATGCGGATTAGACACAAAAAAATAAACACTCAAAAAATGGCTACAATTTCAGGAATGTGTTTAGTGATGGCATCAGATTCCTAATTGATGGAGAAAGCTATGGTGGCAAGAAAAGCTGCTTCCAGGAGGTTGTCAAGTGTTTTTGCTCGACGATTCCTTTCTTGGGTGGTTGGTTTGGCCCTTGTTCCTGTAACTCGAATCCTAGCCCGAAATATCCCCTTTTAGTTTTACACCATTGTGAACCTTACGCCTTTTTTACTCTCTGATCGAGGTTCTCAGAATTGAAAAATCTTCGTAAACTATATCACACGTGCATATGTTGACATTTAAGAGATATACAGTCAAGAAAATCAAGTGCAATGGTGATATATATGCGGATTAGACACAAAAAAAACACTAAAAAAATGGCTACAATTTAAGGAATGTGTTTAGTGACGGCATCAGATTCCTAATTGATGGAGAAAGGTCTGGTGGCAAGAAAAGCTGCTTCCAGGAGGTTGTGAAGTGTTTTCGCTCGACGATTCCATTCTTGGGTAATTGGTTTGGAATCCAAGCCCGGTATATCCCATTTGAGTTTTACACCATTGTTAACCTTACGCCTTTTTTACTCTCTGATCGAGGTTCTCAGCATTGAAAAATCTTCATAAACTAAATCACACGAGTATATGTTGACATTTAAGAGATATACAATCAAGAAAATCAAGAGCAATGGTGATATACATATGCGGATTAGACACCAAAAATAAACACTCAAAAATGGCTACAATTTAAAGAATGTATTTAGTGACGGCATCAGATTCCTAATTGATGGAGAAATGTCTGTTGGTAAGAAAAGCTGCTACCAGAAGGTTGTCAAGTTTTTTCCCTTGACGATTCCATTCTTGGGTGGTTGGTTTGACCCTTGTTCCTGTAATTCGAATCCTAGCCCGATATATCCGATTTTAGTTTTACACCATTGTGAACTTTACGCCTTTTTTAATCTCTGATCGAGGTTCATGGCATTGAAAAATCTTCGTAAACTTAATCACACGTGTATTTGTTGACATTTAAGAGATATACAGTCAAGAAAATCAAGATCAATGGTCATATGTATGCGGATTAGACACAAAAAAATAAACACTCAAAAAATGGCTACAATTTCAGGAATGTGTTTAGTGATGGCTTCAGATTCCTAATTGATGGAGAAAGCTATGGTGGCAAGAAAAGCTGCTTCCAGGAGGTTGTCAAGTGTTTTTGCTCGACGATTCCTTTCTTGGGTGGTTGGTTTGGCCCTTGTTCCTGTAACTCGAATCCTAGCCCGTAATATCCCCTTTTAGTTTTACACCATTGTGAACCTTACGCCTTTTTTACACTCTGATCGAGGTTCTCAGAATTGAAAAATCTTCGTAAACTATATCACACGTGCATATGTTGACATTTAAGAGATATACAGTCAAGAAAATCAAGTGCAATGGTGATATATATGCCGATTAGACACAAAAAAAACACTAAAAAAATGGCTACAATTTAAGGAATGTGTTTAGTGACGGCATCAGATTCCTAATTGATGGAGAAAGGTCTTGTGGCAAGAAAAGCTACTTCCAGGAGGTTGTCAACTTTTTTCGCTCGACGATTCCATTCTTGGGTGGTTGGTTTGGCCCTTGCTCCTGTAACTCGAATCCTAGCGCGGTATATCCCATTTTAGTTTTACACCATTGTGAACCTTACGCCTTTTTTACTCTCTGATCGAGGTTCTCGGCATTGAAAAATCTTCGAAAACTAAATCACACATGTATATGTTGACATTTAAGAGATATACAGTCAAGAAAATCAAGAACAATAGTGATATATATGCGGATTAGACACTAAAAAATAAACACTCAAAAAATGGCTACAATTTAAGGAATGTGTTTAATGACGACATCAGATTCCTATTTGATGGAAAAAGGTTTGGTGGCAAGAAAAGCTGCTTCCAAGAGGTTGTCAAGTGTTTTCGCTCGACATTCCATTCTTGGGAGGTTGGTTTGGCCCTTGTTCCTGTAACTCGACTCCTAGCCCGGTATATCCCATTTTAGTTCTACACCATTATTAACCTTACGCCTTTTTTACTATCTGATTAAGGTTCTCGGCATTGAAAAATATTCGTAAAATAAATCACACGTGTATATGTTGACATTTAAGAGATATACAGTCAAGAAAATCAAGAGCAATGGCGATATATATGCGAATTAGACACCAAAAAATAAACACTCAAAAAATGGCTACAATTTAAGGAATTTGTTTAGTGACGGCATCAAATTTCTAATTGATGGAGAAAGGTCTCGTGGCAACAAAAGCTGCTTCCAGGAGGTTGTGAAGTCCTTTCGGTCGAAGATTCCATTCTTGGGTGGTTGCTTTGGCCCTTGTTCCTGTAACTCGAATCCTAGCCCGGTATATACCATTTTAGTTTAACACAATTGTGAACCTTACGTCTTTTTTACTCTCTGCTCGAGGTTCTCGGCATTGAAAAAATCTTCGTAAACTAAATCACATTTGTATATGTTGACATTTAAGAGATATATTGTCAAGAAAATCAAGAGTAATGGTGATATATATGCGGATTAGACACCAAAAAATAAACACTCAAAAAATGGCTACAATTTAAGGAATTAGTTTAGTAACGGCATCAGATTCCTAATTGATCGAGAAAGGTCTGGTGGCAAGAAAAGTTGCTTTCAGGAGGTTTTCAAGTGTTTTCGCTCGACGATTCCATTCTTGGGTGGTTGGTTAGGCCCTTGTTCCTGTACCTCGAATCCTAGCCCGGTATATCCCATTTTAGTTTTACACCATTGTGAACCTTAAGCCTCTTTTACTCTTTGATCGAGGTTCTAGGCATTGAAATATCTTCGTAAACTAAATCACACGTGTATATGTTGACATTTAAGAGATATACACTCAAGAAAATTAAGAGCAATGGTGATATATATGCGGATTAGACACCAAAAAATAAACACTCAAAAAATGGCTAGAATTTAAGGAATGTGTTTAGTGACGGCATCAATTTCCTAATTGATGGAGAAAGGTCTGGTGGCAAGAAAAGTTGCTTCAGGAGGTTGTCACATGTTTTCGCTCGACGATTCCATTCTTGGGTGGTTGGTTTGGCCCTTGTTCCTGTAACTCGAATCCTAGCCTAGTATATCCCATTTTAGTTTTACACCAATGTGAATCTTACGCATTTGTTACTCTCTGATCGAGGTTCTAGGCATTGAAAAATCTTCATAAGAGATATACCGTCATGAAAATCAAGAGCAATGATGATATATATGCGGATAAGACACCAAAAAAATAAGCATTAAAAAAATGGCTACAATTTAAGGAATGCGTTTAGTGACGGCATCAGATTCCTAATTGATGGAGAAAGATCTGGTGGCAAGAAGAGCTGCTTCCAGGAGGTTGTCAAGTGTTTTCGCTCGACGATTCCATTCTTGGGTGGTTGGTTTAGCCCTTGTTCCTATAACTCGAATCCTAGCCCGGTGTATCCCATTTTAGTTTTACACCATTGTGAACCTTACGACTTTTTTACTCTCTGATCGAGGTTCTCGGCATTCAAAAATCTTCGTAAACTAAATCACACGTGTATATCTTGACATTTAAGAGATATGCATTTAAGAAAATCAAGAGCAATGGTGATATATATGCGGATTAGACACCAAAAAATAAACACTCAAAAAATGGCTACAATTTAAGGAATGCGTTTAGTGACGGAATCAGATTCCTAAATGATGGAGAAAGGTCTGGTAGCAAGAAAAGCTGCTTCCAGGAGGTTGTCAAGTGTTTTCGCATGATGATTCCATTCCTTGGTGGTTGGTTTGGCCCTTGTTCCTGTAACTCGAATCCTAGCCCGGTATATCCAATTTTAGTTTTACACCATTGTGAACCTTACGCCTTTTTTACTCTCTGATCGAGGTTCTCGGTATTGAAAAATCTTAGTAAACTAAATCACATGTGTATATGTTGACATTTAAGAGATATACAGTCAAGAAAATCAAGAGCAATGGTGATATATATGCGGATTAGACACAAAAAAATAAACACTCAAAAAAATGGCTACAATTTAAGGAATGTGTTTAATGACGACATCAGATTCCTAATTGATTGATAAAGGTCTGGTGGCAAGAAAAGCTGCTTCTATGAGGTTGTCAAGTGTTTTTTCTCGATGATTCCATTCTTGGGTGGTTGGTTTGGCCGTTGTTCCTCTAACTTGAATCCTAGCCCGGTATATCCCATTTTAGTTTTACACTATTGTAAACCTTACGCCTTTTTTACTCTCTGATCGAGGTTCTCGGCATTGAAAAATCTTCGTAAACTAAATTGTACGTGTATATGTTGACAATTAAGAGATATACAGTCAAGAAAATCAAGAGCAATGGTGTTATATATGCGGATTAGACATCAAAAAATAAACACTCAAAAAATGGCTACAATTTAAGGAATGTGTTTTGTGACGGCATCAGATTCCTAATTGATGCAGAAAGGTCTGGTGGCAAGAAAAGTTGCTTCCAGGAGGTTGTCAAGTGTTTTCGGTCGACGATTCCATTCTTGGGTGGTTGGTTTGGCCCATGTTTCTGTAACTCGAATCCTAGCCCGGTATATCCCATTTTAGTTTTACACCATTGTTAACCTTACGCCTTTTTTACTCTCTGATCGAGGTTCTCGGCATTGAAAAATCTTCGTAAACTAAATCACACGTGTATATGATGACATTTATGAGATATATACAGTCAAGAAAATCAAGAGCAATGGTGATATATATGCGGATTAGACACCAAAAATAAACACTCAAAAAATGGCTACAATTTAAGGAATGTGTTTGGTGATGGCATCAGATTCCTAATTGACGGAGAAAGGTCTGGTGGAAAGAAAAGCTGCTTCCAGGAGGTTGTCAAGTGTTTTCCCTTAACGATTCCATTCTTGGGTGGTTGGTTTGGCCCTTGTTCCTGTAACTCGAATGCTAGCCCGGTATATCTCATTTTAGTTTTACACCATTGTGAACCTTACGCCTTTTTTGCTCTCTGATCGAGGTTCTTGGCATTGAAAAATCTTCGTAAACTAAATCACACGTGTATATGTTGACATTTAGGAGATATACCGTCAAGAAAATCAAGAGCAATGGTGATATATATGCGGATTAGACACCAAAAAATAAACACTCAAAAAATGGCTACAATTTAAGGAATGTTTTTAGGGACGGCATCAGATTTCTAATTGATGGAAAAAGTTCTGGTGGTAAGAAAAGCTACTTCCAGGAGGTTGTCAAGTGTTTTCACTCAACGATTCCATTCTTGGGTGGTTGGTTTGGCCCTTGTTCGTGTAACTCGAATCCTAGCCCGGTATATCCCATTTTAGTTTTACACCATTGTGAATCTTACGCCTTTCTTACTCTCTGATCGACGTTCTCGGCATTGAAAAATCTTCGTAAACTAAATCACACGTGTATATGTTGACATTTAAGAGATATGAAGTCATGAAAATCAAGAGCAATGGTGATATATATGCGGATAAGACACCAAAAAATAAACACTCAAAAAATGGTTACAATTTAAGGAATGTGTTTAGTGATGGCATATGATTCCTAATTTATGGGGAAATGTCTGGTGGCAAGAAAAATTGCTTCCAGGAGGTTGTCAAATGTTTTCCCTCAACGATTCCATTCTTGGTGGCAAGAAAAACTACTTAGCGATTGAAACGCTAGACTTATGTTTTCAAATTATGGTATTTGATGTTATTTTTACGAGCATGTAGCATGTTTACCTTTCGTATGCAATGAGAACCTTTCATGATCACACCTCGTGCTTCCGCCGCAGAAAGGGGTGTGACAGATTGGTATCAGAGCAGCGATTTTAGTGAACCAGGATTCCTTCTCGAGTCTAGTCTACAATCTCTAGGATCCTTTCACGAAAACAATTTTCAAAGAGTTTTCATTGCATAAAACGTCCCGCGACATCCACTACCTGAAACTGTTTACATGAGTCTAGAAAAGACACTACGAGGCTTAGGGTGCACGAGAGTAGCACTCGTCTGTGATTGAGAGTTAATTGCAATTATGTGTGATAATTAGCATATACTAGAAGTAGAATGTCACAAGTATACGTGACTTTATCTGAAAGCGATGGCCCATCTGAAGGAATAAATACGAGGATGAAACGAACTGTGCGGACTGTGCAAGGAGTTACGTAATTATGGATGCATACATAATTATGGGATTCAGTGCACAGAAACCACATCAAGTCTTGTCACGTGTAGATTCCCTCAGTGCAAGCCTACTAAGTACTCTGCTAGAGTAATAGTTGTTTGATGTCACTTATGTGGTATATACCTGTGAATATATATACTACTACTGTCTAGTATGACGATATCAAACAAATGTTTAACCTTGTTGTGTTATGTTCTGTCAGAACATGGCACCCAGGAAAGCTGTGAATGCTCGCAATGATGATCAACCTCCTCCTCCCCCACTGCCAAGAACTGCTGAAGAGCTGAACGCTCTACTGGAAGAAAGGATCTCCGCTGCTACCGCCCAATACGAGGCAAACCGTACTCAAGACAGTGGAGGACTAAGCAATGCTAGGCGTAACGGGCATGGAGATTCGTCTGGAGGAAACGCAGCTCAAGGCTGCACTTTCAAGCAGTTCCTCGACTGCAAACCGATGAACTATGACCGCACAGGAGGTGCAGAAGCCTTTGTACGCTGGACGGAGAAGGCTGAAGCTACTATCCGCATGAGCAAGTGTACCGCGGATCAGCAAGTCACTTTTGCTACTGGGTTGTTTGTCGATGAAGCTCTGACTTGGTGGAACTTGCAAGCCCAAACCTTGGGCGATGATGTCGCTTATGGCCTAACTTGGGATGAACTGAAGGAAAGAATGAGAGAGAAGTACTGCTCTCGTGCTGAACTCCAAAAACTGGAAACGGAGTTCTGGCACTTGACTATGGAAGGTGCTGACATTAATGGTTATACTCGAAGGTTCCATGATCTGTCTAGAGTACTTCCTTACATGGTGATTCCCGAATTTAAGCGTGTTGAACGCTACATTTGGGGACTGGCCCCAGATTTTTGCGGCATGGTAACTTCGGCCAAACCTCAAACAATCACCGAGGCTGTAACTCTGGCTGTCAGCCTTACTGAAGATTGTGTTCGTATGAAGTAGTTATCGCTGAACCCCACTGAAAAGATCGAGACGCATGCCGAGTCGTCCGGTGACAAAAAGAGAAAGCATACAAGTTTGAATCAAGCAACTCGCAACAACAAGGGTTTCAGCAAGAAGCGCGACACTAACCCGCCTCAGGTGACAAAAACCCTTCCAACCAAAGGATACCATGGCGCCATGCCTAAATGCCAGAAATGTAAGTATCACCATGAAGGAGCTTGTCGCATTCCAAGGTGTGACAAACGTGGTAGGTTGGGTCATCAAGCAGAAGACTGTTGGGGAAAGGGTAAGAACCGGAATGGAAATGGTGCTGGTAAGAAGAATGGTAACGGGAAGGGGCGGAACCAAGGATGTTTCGGATGTGGAAGCAATGATCATTTCATGAAAGACTGCCCAGTGGGAAACAATGCTTAGGCTGAAGCATTTGTGATTGGAGCAAAGAACGCACGCGAGGATCCTAACGTGGTCACCGGTACGTTCCTCATTAACAATCACTTTGCATCCATATTATTTGACATTGGCGCCGATTATAGCTTCATGTCTGTGGAATTTAAACGCATGTTTGGAATAGAATCTAGTAGATTAGAAATTCCTTATTCCATAGAACTAGCCAACGGTAAACTTGTTGAATCGGGCGAAGTTGTTAGAGGCTGCACACTAGAACTTGGTGAACGAAGATTTAACATCGACCTCTTACCTATTTAATTGGGTAGCTTCGATGTAGTAGTCGGAATGGACTGGTTGTCCAATAACAAAGCTGAGGTTATTTGTCACGAGAAAATCATTCGCATCCCTTTGGAGAATGATGAAACTCTCATCGTTCATGGAGAAAAAAGAGATGCACCTCTTCAAATCATCAGCTGTATGAAGGCACAAAAGTGCTTAAGGAAAGGATGTGTTGCCTTCCTAGCACACGTGGTAGACAAGAAGGCTGTGGAGCCAAAACTCGAAGACATTCCTGTGGTGAAGGAATTCCCTGATGTTTTTCCTGAAGATCTGCCAGGACTACCTCCGCAACGACAAGTCGAATTTCATATAGACTTGGTTCCAGGAGCCGCTCCTGTGGCCAAGGCTCCCTATCGACTTGCTCCATCCGAAATGCAAGAATTATCTACAAAACTCCAGGAGTTGTTGGATAAAGGATTCATAAGGCCAAGCTTCTCACCCTGGGGAGCTCCAGTATTATTCGTGAAGAAGAAGGATGGAACACTGCGGATGTGCATCGATTACAGAGAACTGAACAAGCTCACGATCAAGAATTGGTATCCACTACCGAGGATTGATGACTTATTTGATCAGTTGCAAGGATCAAGCTACTATTCCAAGATCGACCTTCGATCTGGATACCATCAGCTGAGAATCCAAGAGGAAAGCGTACCAAAGACTGCATTCAGAACACGCTATGAGCACTACGAATTTCTTGTGATGCCATTCGGGCTGACGAATGCACCAGCGGTCTTTATGGATCTGATGAACCGCGTATGCAAACCATATCTCGATAAATTCGTGATTGTATTTATTGATGATATCATGATTTACTCGCGAACGAAAGAAGAGCACGAGCAACATCTCTGAACCATCTTGGAACTACTGAAGAAAGAGAAGCTTTATGCAAAGTTCTCGAAATGCGAATTCTGGATTCGCGAAGTACAATTTCTTGTTCACGTTGTGAATGAGAAGGGTATTCATGTAGACCCGTCCAAGATAGAAGCAATAAAGAATTGGGAAGCTTCCAAGACCCCAACTGAAGTTCGACAATTTTTGGGCTTAGCGGGCTATTATCGGCGATTCGTCGAGAATTTTTCAAAGATAGCTCAACCGCTAACGACCCTTACTAAAAAAGACAAGAAATACGACTGGGGTTACAAACAGGAAGAAGCCTTTCAGCTACTTAAAAACAAGCTATGCGATGCACCAATATTATCATTACCCGAAGGCACAGAAGACTTCGTGGTATACTGCGACGCTTTACTACAAGGTTTGGGTTGCGTGCTCATGCAACGCCAGAAAGTCATCGCATACGCTTCAAGACAATTGAAGGTACATGAAAGAAATTACACCACGCATGACTTGGAACTAGGTGCGGTGGTATTCGCCTTGAAGATCTGGCGACACTATCTATATGGTACTCGATGTACAATCTTCATAGATCAAAAAAGTCTACAACACATATTTGATCAGAAAGAACTAAACATGCGACAGCGACGTTGGGTCGAGCTGCTGAACGATTATGACTGTGAGATTAAGTACCATCCCGGAAAGGCAAACGTTGTAGCGGACGCGTTGAGCCGAAAAGAAAGGGTTAAGACCCTAAGGGTTCGAGCATTGGAAATGACTATTCGAACGAACCTCACTGCACGCATTCATGATGCACAACAAGAAGCTCTTAAAGGAGAGAACTGCAAAACTGAATACCTCCGGGGTATGTTGAAATATATGGTGCCAAACGAAGAGGGAGCCTTATACTTCAAGAAGCGTATTTGGGTTCCGCTCTATGGTGGCTTACGAGAAGTCATCCTTGATGAAGCGCACAAATCAAGATACTCGATCCATCCAGGATCGGACAAAATGTATCAAGAGTTGAAAGAATATTATTGGTGGCCGAGACTCAAAAGCGACGTTGCTGTCTATGTTGGAAAATGCCTAACCTGTGCTAAGGTTAAGGCTGAATACCAGAAACCGTCCAGCCTACTACAACAACCAGAGATACCCATGTGGAAGTGGGAGCAAATCTCGATGGACTTCATAACGAAATTACCCAGGACCCCGAGAGGGCACGATACGATATGGGTGATAGTTGATCGATTGAAGAAATCTGTGCATTTCCTACCGATCCGAGAAAAAGACAGCACTGGAAAGCTTGCTGAGACATACTTAAAAGAAATCGTGGCACGACATGGAGTGCCAATCTCAATTATTTCAGACAGAGATGGACGCTTTGTCTCAAGAATCTGGCAATCATTTCAGGAAGCCTTTGGATCTCAATTAGATCTAAGCACGGCCTTCCATCCACAAACAGACGGCCAGAGCGAACGGACTATACAAACGTTAGAAGATATACTTCGCGCATGTGTCATGGACCTAGGTGGCAGCTGGGATACTCATCTACCTTTAGTTGAGTTTTCCTACAATAACAGTTATCATACAAGCATAAAAGCCGCACCGTTCGAAGCTCTGTATGGCCGCAAGTGCCGATCGCCCTTATGTTGGGCAGATGCTGGAGATAAACGTATGGTTGGTCCTGAACTTGTACAAGAGACAACCGACAAGATTGCGCAGATTCGAGAGCGCATTAAGGCGACTCGAGATCGACAAAAGAGCTACGATGATCTGAAAAGAAAACTAGTAGAATTCGAGGTGGGAGACAAAGTGTTGTTAAAGGTCTCACCTTGGAAGGGCGTAGGAAGATTTGGAAAACGTGGAAAGCTGAATCCACGATACATCAGACCATTCAGAATATTGGAAAGAATTGGTACCGTGGCATACAAGCTGGAATTACCGGATGAACTTAATGGAGTACATGATACGTTCCATGTATCCAATCTCAAGAAGAGTCCAACACAAGAAAACATGATCATCCCGGTGGATGAAGTGCATATTGATGCGCCCTCTGATTTACAGAACAACCCGTTGAGGTTACCGACTGGAAAGTCAACAAGACCAGGAGGAGCACTGTTAAACTTGTCAAAGTACGTTGGAACTCTAAGCACGGGCCCGAGTACACATGGGAATGCGAAGACCAGTTCAAAGAAAAGTATCCTTTCCTTTTCAAGAAGACTCCTGTGAGAGTTAGTTCAGCCTGAATTTCGGGACGAAATTCTTTTAACGGGGGGAGACTGTGACAACTGGCACGAAACCGGTAATTTTCGTACACTTTAACTATTAGTTAATGACTGCAATTATGTGCTTAATTGTCAGCAATGTCTGAACACATAGTAAACAAGTGAATTCATGCACGTTGTATACTACAAAATATTGCTTTATGCATAAACGAGAGCGTTGTGTCAGTTATACTAGTAAACTCACCGGTAAGACACACTGTGTCAACAGAACTGCAGAAAGCAGTCAGACAATAAAATTGGAGCCTAGGGGTCGGTCCAACGACAAGAATACATTAAAACCCAAGAATACATACAAGGGTTTACATATAGACATTACAGAAGCAAAAATAAGCACTAAAAAGCACCCGAAACGCACTTTAAGTGCAGAATTTTAATAAATTCAGCTCTAATCAGCATTTAAACATATGAATATTATGCAGAAATTTCGTTTTATCATCCAGAATACTTCCCTAAGTGTCGGGAATCGGAAGTATCACAAAAGGGTACTTAAAAGACACTAAAAGGTGTAATTTAGCACTTTAACGAATCGGTATCTAACCGAACAACCGGACATTACCCGGAACACCAAAATAATGCTAGAAGCATTGTTTTTATTTTTCTAAGCTAGTTAGGGTCCCCGAACACCCTAACACACTATATATTACTTAAACACTTAAAACCCCTAAACATATCACTTAAGGTGTAACTAGATTTAGTAACCAAGAATCAAGATCCAACCAAGACCCCCCCCCCCCCCTAACCATACGGTTATAAGGTGGCTCCCCCCATGATTTTATTTGATTAATTAATATGATATTGTCTAACCTTTTGAGACATAATACCCACTAGACAAACTTGTGTTAGCATATTATAAGTTTAACCATGAGTCTAGGCTTTTCATTTACATCTTCATATCACCAACATCATTTTCTCTCCTCCTTTCCCTCATCATCGGCCGAACACCATCACCACTATACACCCATCATCAAGCTTGGATCCAACCATTTTACATACATACAAGTGTGCAAGGGATCATACAAGAAGGCTCGGTGCACTCGGAAGCTAAAGAACCTCTCTAGATTTCTTTTATCCACCACATTTACGTCTTGTTTCTTCCCTAGCCTTGTGCTAGTAGTAAGTGCTCTAAAACATCATCTTGATCTTGTTTAAAGTGGTTAATAGTAGATGTAATGGTTAAAAATCAAACACACACAAGAACATGACATAAAGTCTTGATCATATGATGAATAAGTTGGATAAAGAGAAACTAGATGTGTAAATCTTGTGAAACTTGTCTAGTTGTGATTATGTTATGTTGTTTGTTACTAGAAGTGGGATGGATCATCATCTAACCATACTAGATTATGTTCGAGAACATGAACTAGTAGTAAGTTAGTGTTAAAATTATAAAAGATGATGAACCCTTCCACTCATGAAACTTGAACTTGAGTTAATGTAATTTTTCTTGTAAAATAAGGTTCTAAACTAGTAGATCTAAAGATCTACAAGTGGTTTTTCGGAAGAACCAAGTGAAAGATGCAAGTCTTGTTAAAACCCGGATATTTTATGAACTAGAAGTATTTTTTTTTTGGCAAATAAACAAATGTGTAAACACTTGTGTAACAAGAAAATTTAACAAAGAAATGTTTTGTAAATCTTGACTAGAAGTTGTGAAACTTCATGTTCTTTAAAAATAAAGTTTTAAGAAACTAATTTTATTTTTAAAGATAACAAGACCTACTAAATCCGCTAGTGATTTACTACATAATTTTACAAACTTTCAAGTTCATAAGTTTGTGATATATGCTTGTTTTGACAAGTTTGGTAAATACAGATTGTGTTGTTGATATTGTTGACGATTTAGAAGAAAAATAAACACATGTTTTGAAAACATGGGAAACCTCCATTTTTAGGGGAAACTCTGTCAAAATTTTTATAAATTTTGACACTTAGAAAATATAAGTTTTTGAGAAACTTATTTCCTAAAAATGTATTTAAAAATATTACCAAGGTTTCCCTAATTTTTGGTGATAAGAAATGATGATTTCTTCAAGAATAAAATTTATGTTAAGTATGTATATTTTTGAGAGAAAAATATATATTATTTGATCACCAACTTTTGTACTAAGTGTATATAGTATGTGTTATACGTGCTAGTGTATTAAGACTTAAAAATACACTAAATACTCATGAGAAGTATAACATACAACATACAAGATACATAATTCGGGTGCAAAGTGCAAAACACGAGATGCTTATATTAATTTTTGAGAAAATAATATAAGTAAGATACTTAGTTAAAAATATAAAATATTTTTAACACAACAATACAAATACAAAAGAGAGTGACTGTACTTGTGCGACACAAGTCTAGTGACTAACGTTAATAAAACGCGTATAGGTCACGACGTTAATTAAGCAAATCCGGTGAAGTTTACGACGCAAGGAACGCAAAGTTGTGAGTTCATGCTCCCCCTTTTCTCTTAACTGTTTTCAGTTTTATAACTTCGGGGGTGAAATACATGTTACAAATATTACTATGTTTACAAATGGTATGATAACAAGAAGCACACTTGGTGAGAACGAGTACCAAGTGTGACGAGATATAAGAATATAAGAAGCGCACTTGGTGAGGACGAGTACCAAGTATGATGCGTTATGAGAAATGATACGAGAAATCATGTCACAAATAGGGTACATAAGCACCATTAATCAACAATATACCTATACTGCAGAACAAAAGGTTAGATCTAACGGGTGCCGGGCAGCCACACTCTTGGTGAGGACAAGTACCGAGTAGTGCTTTTATGTCTCAGAATATGCCAACTAGAAAATGCCTAAGGTTTGGTGACTTCTTATGTCGTGTCACATGTTAATAGCTTTGCAACCCATTAACAATCCTGATACTTACAGGAATACTTTATTTACATAAAATTCTTACCATACTAAAACATGATTTATACTTGAGTACGTGGGGTACTCAAGAAAACGGGAATTATACTTGAGTACGTGGGGTACTCAAGAAAAACTTGAATTATACATGAGTACGTGGTGTACACATGAATACTTGATTTATATATGAAAACTTGATTTATACATGACACAAACTATGTTTTCATACAAAGTATACAAAAATGAAATACAAAACTGCATGAATTCACACCAACATTATGTTGATGTTTCTCCAAAACTCACATGTATTTCAGGTAACTAGGATGGATGTGCGCGCGGTCTTGCTTATGCTCTTGGATGTCGCTTATGTTTATCTTTAAATAAAGTTGTAATCTTTTTAAGACAAGGTTTTATGCTACTTAGCGATGTAAACGGTAGACTTATGTTTTCAAATTATGGTATTTGATGTTATTTTTACGAGCATGTAGCATGTTTACCTTTCGTATGCAATGAGAACCTTTCATGATCACACCCCGTGCTTCCGCCGCAGAAAGGGGTGTGACAGATTGGTATCAGAGCTGCGATTGTAGTGAACCAGAATTCCTTCTCGAGTCTAGTCTACAATCTCTAGGATCCTTTCACGAAAACAATTTTCAAAGAGTTTTCATTGCATAAAACGTCCCGCGACATCCACTACCTGAAACTGTTTACATGAGTCTAGAAAAGACACTACGAGACTTAGGGTGCACGAGAGTAGCACTCGTCTGTGATTGAGAGTTAATTGCAATTATGTGTGATAATTAGCTATACTAGAAGTAGAATGTCACAAGTATACGTGACTTTATCTGAAAGCGATGGCCCATCTGAAGGAAGAAATACGAGGATGAAACGAACTGTGCGGACTGTGCAAGGAGTTACGTAATTATGGATGCATATATAATTATGGGATTCAGTGCACAGAAACCACAACAAGTCTTGTAACGTGTAGATTCCCTCAGTGCAAGCCTACTAAGTACTCTGCTAGAGTAATAGTTGTTTGATGTCACTTTTGTGGTATATACCTGTGAATATATATACTACTGCTGTCTAGTATGACGATATCAAACAAATGTTTAACCCTGTTGTGTTATGTTCTGTCAGAACATGGCACCTAGGAAAGCTGTGAATGCTCGCAATGATGATCAACCTCCTCCCCCACTTAGATCCGACTCGTGTTTAGTGTAACCTTTGATTATTTCCGCACTTTTGCACTTTTTAAGAGATTATCTTAGTTATTGTACTAGGCCCCTCTTTTGAAGGTGACGTTACCCTCAACCTAGTAGTTTGAGTCAGCAAGGATACAATCCTAAAGGGTTGGATTATTGAAAGATATTTAATTAAGTTATTAATGCGTAATGTGGTAGGCCCCTCTTTTGAAGGTGACGTTACCCTCGGCTAAGTAGTCTGAGTCAGCAGGGATACTATCCTAAATAGTCGGGTTAATGTTTTAATAGTAGTTTACATAAGAGGGGATCAATGAGTTCGGACCCCCGCCATCCAATACCAGTGGTTATTGAAGGAGGTCCAACTAAAGTTGACCCAGATCCTTGCAGGATCTATACACTGAACAAGGCAAGACTCTTACCAAACCATTCCCTTAACCCCCGACCAGGTAGCCAACATATCTCCATATAGACCGTGGAGATATGAATGGTGAAAATCTTTTATTTTATATAGACAGTAAAATAACGCCAAGACACCATAGACAAATGATAAGGAAGATTCACCTTCAACATACGAAACTAGTTATTAAATTCATTAATACATCACCAAATAAAAAGTGCGAAAAGATTAAAAATAAAAAGTATTACACTAGACACTTGTCTTCACCAAGTGATGTAAGATACTTAGGCAAACATGGCCTTTGATTGTCAAGAACTCTTACGATCAATCTTGGATCCCAAGACTACTCACACACTCTATGATGGCTGATGGTGGTGGATGTGGGTTGTGATGGTGGTGGTGGTGGGTGGGCGAAGTGTGAGAGAGGTGGTTTGCCAAGGGATGGTTTGCAAATGAGCCAAGAACCCCTATTTATAGCCTGCACAGAAGCCCGGACATGGCCCCGTGTCCATTGGGCACGGTCCCGTGTCCACCCGTCTTCTCTTTCTTCATTAAATGCAGTTTGTCTGCATTAGTTGACCACGCCCCCGTGTCCGCTGGGCACGACCCCGTGTGCAGAAGCATATCTGTACTATCAAGATTTTCCTAGATTCTGTGAATCTTAGAGTTGACCACGACCCCGTGTCCACTGGGCACGCCCCCGTGGTGGGTGATAGAAGCTTCTACAACTTTTTCTTTTCTGCAGACACTTGGGCACGCCCCCGTGGTCATAGAGCACGGGGCGTGTTCAGCCTTTTGTTCTCTTGTTTTTGCTCGGGAAGATGTTGTCGAGGGGTCGGGCATGCCACGTTTATTCATTTTCTTGTATTTATGTTAGATTTAGCTGCGTTTTTGCTTCTTTTGTTATTTAATCCTGAAAATACAAAAGGAAGACAAAAACACACTTTTTCCAACATTAGTACTAAAAAAGGTTTAGTTTTATGCCATATTTGATGTAATTTATATGTTGCATTTTGCAATCTTTGCTTGTCCTCAAGCAAAACTCTTTATAATGTGGCTTTACACTCCCAAATGGAATGGGTAGAAGAGAAGGTTTTGGGCTTGTCATAGAGTGTCGGGATTTCCAAGATTCTTTATTAAGTTTTATTATTATTTATTTACAATCCTATTCGTCATGATTTAATTAAAACGTTACATAAGAGAAATTATTTATTTGGGTATAACATACCTCTTTAAAATTCCATTTATATACAAGTTCACATACCTCACGGGAGATCACTCAACACTCGGCCGAAGATGTATTTTTGTGAAACACTCGAGAGCGGCATGGAACTTACTTCTACCATATGCTTACCAAGCAATCAATCCTCCTCCTTTTTAACTATATACCTTTGTAAATATCAAGAGGACTTTGGGGAAGGGTTAGGCTTGGGTTAAAGGTAGGTGTTTGGGTTAGTGGTTAGTAGAAAAGGGCGAAAGGCGTAAAAAGCGTCGGTTTTCGTAAGACTTTTTTATTTTTGTAACTTTTTGTTTTGATGAAGCAATTCTTCAAACAAAGTTCTTTTTGATAAACTTGTTTGTTTATTTCTTTTGGCTTCATCATCATTTTTTTTGATATAATGCCATATGAAAAGCCGAGCTTTTTACTAAAATAAAGGGATTTAAATGAAAAAGGGTTTTGGTGGGTAAAAGGGTGTTTGTTTTGTGGGTTAAGAAATGAAAAGGTTTAGGCTCAAAGGGGTTAACTAGGGGGATTTTGGGTAGGTGGTAAAAAAAATAATGGTGTAGAAATAAAAAGGGTTAGTCCTAATGCCTCCATCATTTACTTACTCGGGTTTAAGTTGGTAAGGACTGGGAATGCATCGTCGTGGCAAGTTCTAGAGTTGTAAGAAACCAAGCGGCTATTCACACAAGAAACGAAAAATGAGTATTTAGTTTAAAGATGTGTATTTGTATGCTCAATAAAGGCTCAAAACTCACTTTTTGTGGGAATGGGTGTTTATGTGATCAAGTATATATAATCAAATTTTAACTAGATTTGTCATGCCGTTTCATAATTTTCTTATGTTGGTTCTTTTTATCACGACGTTATCGGTTGTAAATTTGTAAAAATATAACCTTTTTTAAGAACTTGAAATTCACAAATTAAACCTAGACAAGTAAAAAAAATGAAAAATTTTTGAAAAAATTTGGGGTGTTTAGCGGTTCCAATAGAGTTTTGTGTAAGGCTTGTATTTAGGACTTGCAAAATTCAAGGTTTTAGCATCCCCCCCCCCCCACTTAAATTACACATTGTCCTCAATGTGTCCCAAAAATAAGTTTTTAGGCTGATTGAATGTATAAAAAGATGTGAAAAAGCAAAAATTTATGTTACTGGGCATCTCGACACGATCCCGTGGTGTCCGGGCACGGCCCCGTGTTCAGATCGCCAGTAACAGAAAATAAAACAAAGTAACAGAAGGCTGGACACGAGGGCGTGTTCAGTGAGCACGACCCGTGTCCAGGTACCTGAATATGGCATTTTTCTGCAGATGGTTGAGCACGAGGCGTGTTGGATGAGCACGGCCCCGTGCTGAACTTGCTGAAATGAAGAAAAATTTGTCGGGTGGCCCTGTTTTTGTGCATGGGTTGCTGGTTCAAGTTTCCCTTGGTATCCTTCACCATCCCGAGTGTGTTTTATTCCTGAAAATTAAAACTAAACTAGAAAACATAAAAATTAATATATACTAAACAAAGGATAGTTCCACGGAATGACTCCGTGGTGCGCCACGTTTATAAGGGTCCTTGGCTAGACCCAAAGCCTGGTCATATGTTACCCAAGTGGGATGTTTTGCATCCCATGCTGCACCGTCGTAGAGCATCATCCAAACTTGAGTCTATGACCTTCATGTAGTTGACCGGGTCGTCGTCTTCTACTCTCTTTCCAACTCCAAACTTCATTTCCTTGTCCTCGATCCTCAATGTTAGGGTTCCACCATTCATGTCTACCACTGCGTGGGCCGTAGCTAGGAATGGCCTTCCTAAGATGAGTGGTACTTCGGTATCTTCCTCCATATCTAGTATGACAAAGTCGGCCGGGAAGACAAATTCGCCGACTTTGACCAATAGATTTTCAGCGACACCTTGTGGATATTTGACGGACCTAACGGCGAGTTGTATGCTCATTTTTGTAGGGCTTGTTTTCCCTAGGCCGAGTCGGTTGAACATTGATGCGGGAATGAGGTTGATGCTAGCCCCGAGTTCGGCTAGTACATTGCGAATGGGGAATTCCCCAATCGAATAAGGAATTGTCAAGCTTCCAGGGTCAATCTTCTTTTGCGGGAGTTTGTGGAGCAGCAAGGCGGAGCAATCTTCGCTTAAATTAAATAATTGCAATGATTCAATTTTCCTTTTATGAGTGAGGAAGTCCCTCATAAATTTTGAATATCTAGACATTTGAGTTAGGACTTCGATAAATGGAACATTAACATGCAATTGTTTTAGCAAATTTTCGAACTTTGCGAATTGCGCATCGGTCTTTTTGTGAATTAACCGACCGGGGTATGGAACCGGAGGATTCTTGGTGGGTTCTTGATTTGGTGGAGAAGCCTTCTCTTGTTGGGGTGTGGGTGGAGTTGTGGTTTGGCTAGATTTGCTTCTTTCAGTTGGAGGTAATGGAGCCTCTTCAGGACCCACGGTACGGTTTCTCAAAGTGATGAGATGTACTTGTGCCTTTGGGTTGGTTTCGGTATTACTTGGTAACGCGCCTTGTGGTCTCTCGGAGAAATTTTGAGCTAGTTGATTTAATTGTTTTTCAATGTTTTGAATACTAGCTTGTTGATTTCTAAAATTCGATTCCAATTGTTGAAATCGATCCGAGTTTTTCTTTTCAGTGTCGGAGATGAGGCGAGATACGGTATCTTCAAGCCTTTCTCGTCCCCCTTGTTGTTGAGAGAAATTTTGTGACTCGTTTCTTGGTTGTTGAAAGTTTGTTCGTTGGTTTAGATTTTGTTGGTTACTACTATTGTCGGGTTCTCTCCAACCAAGGTTAGGGTGGTTACGCCATCCTTGGTTGTAGGTACCCGTTGGAGGACCCAGCGGCCTAGGTCTATTATCAATGTAGTTTACCGATTCTTGTAGGTCCCTCGGAGGTTGAGGTTAAACCTTATCCTTGTTATGTTTAACACACTAGCAAGTGCGGAATCCAAGCTAGAGTGCAAACCGGTAGTTTATATGAGAACACAAGCTACAAAGAGAAAGGTAGACACACGAGATATCAAAGTTTTCTCTTGTATTTCAGTGGACACGGTTACAGCCCTTGACAAACTGAAAAAGCTCTCTACAAGACTGAGTTCACTCCAAACTCACACACACTCACCTCTAATGAAGTGAACACATTACATGAGTATTTATAACCCTCACAGCTCGTCTGGTCGAAGGATCAGATAGACTGATCGAAAGATCATCTATCGATCTCAAACCTATCGAAGGATCCACATATACCTCGAAGGATGATATCCTTCGAGGTCCATCTATATCCATCAAAGGTTTATCCTTCGAGCTCATCGAAAGATATAAACAATCCTTCGATGATTCATCCTTCGACACAAACATCTTACAAACAATGTGTTAACTGTTTGGCCAAGTCAAACCAGGAGGATGGTTGACTTGGTCAAACTTACATCGAACACACATAATAACAAACCTAAGACGTAACTCAGACTAACACAAGACATCGTTTTGTATCATGACAAAATACAGACAAAGTACAGACACAAGTGCACCAACAAACTCCCCCTTGGCTGTAGCTTTGTCTCGATCTTCGTGTCTTCAAGTCTTTGACGTCCTTTGAAGTCTTCAATGTCGGAGGATCTTTAAAGTCTTCACGTCTTGAAAGCAGAAAGTGTACCAACAAACTCCCCGTTTCATGTAGGAAGTGTGTTGACAAACTCCCCCTTAACACAAGCTCCCTCTTGATTTATACTTGTGAAATACTTGTTCTTTATGAATTGAGATCCTTGTGGTGTTGATGATGGTCAGCGGCAACTCGATCATCTTCATCACTTGAGTGCCTTCACGTCGTGTCTTCATTCCGAAGCTTGTCATCGAGCATGTTCTCCTTGCCTTTAGAATCTGCACATGCAAGAAATCTAAACGCGTAATGAGAACAACTGCTTGGAATATCATAAGTAAATGACACACATGTGACCATTGCTCAATCAATCACCGTCCGACAGTTTGAAAGTTTAACAAATTGTTCAGTTTTAGGTTTTTAACTTCCAAAACTTGCAAATTTCGACCGTTTATGAAGAATCAGTCGTTTCGGTTTTCAATCAGGTTTCAGGTAACGAAGACTCGAGCTCCAACATCGTACGATCGAAAATAAAATAGAAATAAAATCTTTTTGGCTTTTAGAAAGTTTATATTAAAACACACCTAAAATCTTTTTGGTATTTTTGAAAATTTCAAAAGTAAAGACTGAAAGCAGTAAATAAATATATACAAAGATGCAGAAACTGAAAGCATTAAATAAATATTTACAGAAATTCTTTTTGCGAGTTTCGAGGGTAAGAGAATCATATCAGTGTACGGTCATGTCAAAACGCTCTTGTTGTTCTTTTTGTTAACAATTAGATAAACATCCTATAAAAATTATCGGTATTATTGTCCACATAAGCTCAACTTATCAGATGTAATCATGGCGAGGGGATACGTTAAGGTATGATTTATACTTACCGACCGGTGTTCATCCACATCACGACACATTCCCGTATCAAGGTATGCACGAGGGTTCATCTTACCGGTGAGTATACCGATTATCATCTGTTTGACCGTATATGATGTGAGATACTCACTTATTTTGATTGAAAACAAGCCCTATGTGATAGAATCACTTATTGATGAGGAACTTGATTTTCGATGCATGAAGGCACAGGAGCAAGTCCGTGAACAGGTCAGTACTTTCGTACAGCAGAGAGACGAACTTGACTCCCGGATAAATGTGATATTTTATCACTTATTTGTATGGACATGTGATTGTTTATCACTTATTGAGGTCGTATGCAGTATGTACACGTATGTATAGTATCATGGAAGATCTAGACTTGCGTCCCCGTTATTTTTCGGTAAAAGATACAACCATGATACCCAGATGATAAGCAGCATAAAGACCGAATATCTCAGAACCTCGGCAATCTCTCAAACGAAATTTCGGTACTAAGACCATATGCCAATGAATGGTTCCCACCTGGTCTTCAGTCGGATTTAAGTTTATATCACCCTGCACACTTTAAAATGATTGTGAGCCTACCAATACATCTTATATAGAGCTGCTTATCGTTTTTCAGTTTAGGTTTAAAGAGGTTTGGACAGACCACTGATGTACTATCATTTTCTCTTTTGCTCGCCAGGAAACTCATTTTTGTTTTTATATTGTTTTTGGGTTTTTAAAATTTTTCAATGTTTTTGGATTTTTCAAATTTTACTCCCCCTAAAATCAATAAACTAAGATAAATTTAAAACACAAAGGTATTTACAAAAATGATTTTCCGATGTTGGTTTTACTCTTGCTTGACCTTAATGCCATTTACCAATAATAAATAGTCAAATCTTGATTTGTCAAATGCTTTGGTAAAAAGGTCAGCACGTTGGTCATCAGTGTGGACGTAAGCAACATCGATTAGCCTTTTCTCAAAGCAATCACGTATGAAATGATACTTAATTTCGATGTGCTTAGTCTTTGAATGCTGCACAGGATTTCTAGTGATCTGTAAGGCAGCATAATTATCAACATAAATAGGAGTAGTTAGGAATTCAAAACCGTAGTCCCGCATCTGTTGTTGGATCCATAGAACCTGGGAGCAGCAACTAGACGCAGCAATGTATTCCGCTTCACATGTAGACGTAGCCACACATGTCTGCTTCTTGCACTGCCAAGTGACTAGGCGATTGCCTAAGAACTGACATCCTGCTATAGTTGATTTGCCATCTTTCTTGCAGCCGCCGAAATCAGAATCACTGTAAGCCTTGAGATCGAAGTTATCATCCTTAGGGTACCATATCCCGGTGTCAGGGCAACCCTTCAGATAACGAAAAATCCTTTTGACAGCAGCATAGTGAGAGACCTTCGGATTCGCTTGGTATCTGGCGAGAAGGCGCGTTGGATACATAATGTCGGGTCTTGATGCGGTGAGATACATTAAAGATCCAATCATAGCACGATAAAGTGAAGAATCCACAGCTTCCCCTTTTTCATCCGGAGTAATCCCGTGATTCTGCGGAAGAGGAGTAGAAATTGGCTTTGAATCGGACATCTGGAACCGGCTCAAGATGTCTCCGACGTACTTGGTTTGATGGATAAAAATTCCAGATTCGGACTGATTAACTTGCAAACCCAAGAAGAACGTCATTTCACCCATCGCACTCATCTCGAATCGATCTTGCATCACCTTCTCAAATTCCTTGCATAACTTATCATCGGTAGAACCAAAGATAATGTCATCGACGTATACCTGTACCAACAGAAGATCTTCACCTTTTTCTTTGATGAAGAGGGTACAATCGATCAAACCCCGTCTAAACCCGTTGTTCAGCAGGTAGGTAGACAGTGTCTCATACCAGGCTCGAGGTGCTTGATGAAGACCATATAACGCTTTGTTAAGTAGTAGAACGCTGTCAGGATGTAATGGATCTTCAAACCCCGGTGGTTGCTCTACATATACTTCCTCTTCGACTACTCCGTGAAGAAATGCACTTTTAACATCCATCTGGTACACCTTGAATTTCTTGAAGGATGCGTAGGCTAGAAAGATTCTAATAGCCTCCAGACGTGCAACAGGTGCATACACTTCATTGTAGTCAATACCTTCTATCTGACTGAAGCCTTGAACAACTAACCTTGCTTTGTTTCGGACAACAATCCCACGGTCGTCCTTCTTGCACTTAAACACCCAACGAGTTCCGATCTTCTTGTAGTGGTCGGGCCTATCAACCAATTTCCATACGCCCAACTTCTCAAACTGCTGAAGTTCTTCTTGCATGGCTTCCACCCAGGAATCATCTTTCAATGCCTCCTTCCAAGATCTAGGCTCTTCTTGGCTAACATAGCAGGCGAAAGACCAATCATTTTGTTGTCCCGATTCTCGTATCTCAGCATACAAGCCAGCATTTTCGTTATTTCTGATTTGATTCCTTGTCCTTACACCACTGAGAACATCACCTATAATATTCTGCTGAGGATGAATGTTATGAATTCGGGTTTCAGGAACTAGAGGAATGTCAACATTGGTCCTTAAGTTATTGATATTTAAATTCCCGATATCATTCTGAAGCTGTTGAGTTGTACAAGATGATGCATTTTCTTCTTGGACAATTGGCGCAGACACTGGATCCGTTGCTTCTGAAGTACCTTGAACCGGACACCGTGCTTCACCATCATTTGCATCAACATACTCCTCATCTTCTGATGACAAATTGTAGTCGACATCATCATTAAACACCTCATTTGAAATGAGATTGTTGACAGAAGAAGATGCTTGTGAGTCAACAATGATTGGGCGAACTAACTGAGAGCCAGTCGCATTCTCGCTTTCAGACAACATTTGAGCAATTGCATTGTCATCATCAAATGTCGGCAGCTTGAATGAGTCGAAAAGACCATCATAATCGAACATCCATGGATCTCCAGAAGGCTTCGATGGATTAGAATATCTTTGAACTTTTACTTCACCCCACTCTTCAATCTTCTTGGTAGTCAGGTTCCATACTCGCAGATTAGGAGTAGCATACCCAAGGAAGTAACCTTCGATAGCTTTGGCACCAAACTTCCCGTCAGGCTCAATCATGGTACATGGTGCACCAAAAGGTTCTAGATATTCCAAGTCAGGAGTCTTCTTGTGTAGGAGTTCGAAGCACGTTTTGCCATGTCTTTTCACTGTGAGAACCCTGTTTAACGTGTAGCAAGCCGAGGCAACAGCTTCAGTCAAGAATCGAACTGGAAGCTGAGACTCAACCAACATGGTTCTTGCAGTATCAATTAAGGTTCTGTTCTTTCTTTCAGCGACTCCGTTTTGTTGTGGCGTGTACCGAGAGCTGTATTCATGAAGGATTCCTTTTGCAGTGCAAAATTCATCCATAACCCTGTTTTTGAACTCGGTTCCATTGTCGCTTCGAATTCGCCTCACCTTTAGATTATAAAGATTTTCCAACAAGGTGATCAAATTCTTTAGAATTTCTGGAGTCTCACTCTTGTGGACCATGAAAGCAACCCATGAAAATCTTGAATAGTCATCAGTGACTACCAAGCAGAAAACTTCCCCGTGCACACTCTTGTGTTTGACTGGGCCGAAAAGGTCCATATGCAGACGTTCGAGTGGCATGTTTACAGTGTTAACCTTCTTCAATGGATGTGATTTCTTGATCTGCTTCCCTTTCTGACACGGCACACAGACATCTTGAAGTTGAAAATTCTTCACATTGACACCTCTCACCAGATTGTTTTTGACAAGGTGATTCATTTTTCTGAGGTGAATATGACCCATCCGTCTGTTCCAAGAGATCGTCTCCTTTTCAGTGGCTTTTGAAATAAAGCAAGTAACTTTTTTGGACTTGGTTATTGCTTGGCTCATATCGAGGACATACAAATCATTAACTCTTGGTGCTGATAAGAGAATCCATTCTTCGGGAATCTTGAATCCTGGCTTCAGCACATAACAACTGGCATCATCAAAATGCACGGTGAACTTCTTGTCGCAGATCTGAGAAACACTCAGGAGATTGTGATCCAACTGTTGCACATAATTGATTTTGTCGAAACTCACAACTCCATTTGAGATCATTCCCTCGCCGATGATATACCCTCCTTTGTCTCCAGCAAACGCAACATATCCTCCTCTTATACTTCGCACATCGAAAAGAAGACGATAGTCGCCCGTCATGTGCCTGGAAGCCCCACTATCAACAATCCAATGACTATTAATAGTTCTCCTGGAGCCGCCTGCACATGCAATTAACTTATCAGTTTGAGAGGGGGACCCAAGCCTTTGTAGACTTGGGTCGTCCTTGATCATCAAGGAAAGTGATTTCAATCACTTGATGATTAGGAAAAAGAACCTGTGGTGCTCCCCCTGATTGAATTACCTGCTTTTGCTTCCAAGCTGTTTGTCCTTTACCAGTATTTGAATTTATTGTTTTAACATTTACTGGTTTTACAGTTTCAGATTTTGCTTGTACATGTTTTTCTTCTTTGACCTCTGATTTTAAGGCCTTTTCAATTACCTTTTGATTCTTTTGCTTTAACTTCTTTTCCCTTTCTTTCAAGACACGTGGGTCTTGTTTCGGGGAAACTGATCGTTTTCGGTAATCGATTTCTTGGGGAGCACTCGTTTTTTACTTCAGCTTTTGCACGTGTGGGCAATATCTTACAATATGCCCAACTGTCCCACATTCAAAACATGTTCTCCGCTCTACAAACTTCGGAGAAACATGTTGATGACCAGACGGAGAACCAGACAATGAACTTTGTGATCTAGACGTGCTTGGACCTAAATCACATCCGTTGGTGTGTTGGGTGTAATTATTCTGATCATTTCGTTTTAAAATTCTAACTTGTTTTATAAACTCAACGTTAGATTGATCCTGAAATGTTTCAAGTTTGTCTGAACCCGTGGATCCAACAAAGTTCATTTTCGGTTCTCGTTTCTTAACAGGAGCTCTTTTGTTTTGCACCTTTTGTTGTTGAACCTTAGGTTGCTCAACCTTTGATTGTTGAATTTTAGGTTGTGCAGCCTTAGGTTGAGTAGCCTTAGACTGTTCAACTTTAGGTTGTTGAACCTTTGGTTGTTCAGTCTTTGGCTGCTGAACTTTAGGTGCTTGAGCATTCTTGTTCTGAGCCTTCTTTCCCTGTACCTTACCCTTTCCGGAGTTGACTTGTTGTTTTCGCTCAATTGGTAGTTTTTGGTTTCCGTATTGTTTTCTAATTTGTTCACACGGAGTTGGATCACATTGACTGACGGTAACTTTGCCACTTTTGTTCCCCAAAAACTTATCAGTGCATCCTTCAAAAATTTGCTCAATTAAATCTTGATTTACATTTTTAATTGGAAAATCTTTGTTAGAGTAGATTTTGCTATCTCCTTTGAGCGTGTACAACAAGTTATTCCCTTCACGGCTAGATACAAAGGACTCCATTGCTTTTGACATTTCAGTCTTACTCGGTTTCACTGGTGGATCACACAGGATGTGATTCTCGATTGGAATATCTGTTGTAACCTAGTTAGACTGTTGTTTCACAATTTCTTCAGATTCATCATCCGAAGAATCAGCATCCTCAACAATGGGAGGACTCTGTTCCTTAACACACGATGAATCTGTCACATTCTCAGATTCTGATTGACCCGATGATGATGTACCAGTTGTGAACCCGAGGCCTGCTGTAAAGTCATCTAGACCGAGTGGCACAGTAGGTTCAAAACGGGGCATATCCTCGTCATCAGGCAATTTGGAGTAATTGTGATTCATTGGGGGAGGACATGATTTGAATCCAATACATTTTGCATCCCCCTTTTTCTTTCTCTTTTGAACGTCAATGATGTGATCCAATACATAGCGGGAATTGGAATAGCTTTCCAGTTTCTGCTTAATTGTCTCACATTCACATCGAGCTGTTGCCAACTCTACCATTTTCTTTTCAATTATGTCAATAAGATTATTGTTAGCATGTTGTTTTCGCAAAACAGCCTTTTGTAATTCTGAAACATCATGTCTTAATGACGCAATTGTTGCTTTAAATTCCTTTTCATTTCTGGTTAAAAACAAGTTAGATTCAGTTACTTTAGAAAGATCTACAATCAATTCTTGATTGTGTTTGTATGTGATTTCAAACTAACTTTCCTTTTCAGCATATTTTAAACACTTTGCACATTCAATAGGAACAGAAATAGAGTCAGAATTAGTATCACATACCTGAGAAGTCTGACCTTCTACGTGAGCCATAAAGGCTGTATGAAAAGAAAAAGATCCATCTTCAGAGAAGAACTGAGCAAGCTTCTCGGAAGTTCCAGCAGATTTCTGGCAGAGAATAGATCTCCTCTTGCATAATGCTTCAGCTTCAGCCAAAAGCTCGTCAACTTCCAAATCTAAAGCATCACTTGATAAATCACCAGCATCAAGTGATTCCCCATCCATGCTCCCACTATAACCCGAACTATCTTCATCTTCTGAAGATTCACCAGCAGACACGGGTTCTACTACCTTCTCAATCACTTTAGCATAACATGCTGTTCCACCATTTCCTCCTTCTCCAAGCTGAAGATTCCAATTGCAGATTTCATCAGCTTGAACAACCAATCCTCTGTGGGGATTAGTGTTTGTGGATCCAGATGCATTTCCTCCAACGGGAACTATTGATCTGTCAGAATTGTTGTTCAGTTGCTGTTGTGGCTGTCCTTGATTCCTGAAGGGATTCTGATTTCCTTGCTTAGGTGGCTTCTGACACTCCCGCTTGAAGTGACCCTTTTCACCACAATTGAAGCAAGTGACAGCATTCTTATCAAAAACATACTTGGTGTTGTTGTTGCTATTCAAGTTGGTTCTTCCCGTCCTTTCCATAAACTCCTTTGCTCTTCGAATTGCACTAGCAAGAGCCCATTTGATATCCATCATCTCAAACTCTTCTCTATCCACTTGCTGATAATCTTCATTGGTTAGATTGATATTCCCAATCTGACCTGCGACCAATCCACAATAAGCACTAACCAAGGTGTTCAACATCTCCATATGCTCCTTGGCTATTTCGACACTGACTTTGGAAAAGTTGGAAGTGTCTAATCTGACTGTGTTCAGATTGGAAGTGGCTTGAAAGTTTGAAGAGCTTCCATAAAACCCTTGCTGTTGCGGTTGTTGCTGCTGAGCTGTCGGTTGTAGATCCTGTTGTAGAGAAGAAGAAACTGGTCTTGAATACATCGTGTATGCTGAAGGATCAAACTGATTTGTTGTGGAAGGTCCGGTGTTTGAGATGAAGGCTGTTTGAAGCTTCGCATGTTGAGAGGCTGGTTTTTCTCCACTGATACCTCCTGCAATCCCATAGTACATCTCTGGATTTTGAGGAGTTAGTGTTCTTTTTTCCTTAAGCTTTTCTTCTACATCCTTGTTCTCAAATTTTTGGATTAACTCATAAACGGTGATTGTGTCTAGAACACCATTTTATTTGAGAATTTCAAGATAACCGCTCCACTTTGCTGGTAAGCTATCAGCGAATCTCTTCACCATTTCTTGTGGAGTGGCAGTGACTCTAAAAGCAAACATCTCGCTCAACAAGTGATGGAACCTTGTAGATAACTCTGCCAAAGTCTCATTCTCCATACACGTGAATCCTTCAAACTCTTTCTTCAGTAATTCTTGCTTGATCTTTCTAGATTGAGCATTTCCTTCACATCGTAACGTGAGCATATCCCACAAGCTTTTAGTAGTCGTGCAGTAAACAAACTGGTGGTAAATGTCTCTGTGAAGAGCTTGTGTGAGAATCATGAATGCTTTCTTTTCTAACTCAAATTTCTTCTTATCATCATCAGACATAGTGCTGTAAGTTTCTGGATTAGATCCTGTAACTTCCAAATCATTGTCAAATGCGGTGAAGAAGCACATCCATAGATCTTGACCTTGCCCCTGAACATAAGTTCTCAGCCTTTCTTTCCACCATCCCCAATCATTGATGTGATTTAGCTTTGGCGGTTTTGTGCTTGTACCAGTTTCACTGTCGTTCTGCATCATAGCTTGAATGCTGCTGCTTTGATTTGTGACCAATGCCCATTGATTTGCAGTTATCATTGCAGCTTGAGGTGGGGCAATAGCCTGCATCCATGCAGTTTTGTTGAAATCTGATGCAGATTGCGTAGCTGATGATTGCGTAGCTGATGATTGTGGAGTCAAAGTTGTTTGAGTCCACGCGGTTAGATCCCACTGACCGTTTGTTCCCATTTTATAAAAATTAATATATTAAGTGAAAATTGATTTGAAAATTGAAAAACAAGTTTTCCCTTTTTTAAAAATTTAATTTTCACAAACTATGTTAATATCTCGAATGATAACAACCAGCCGAAGGATCCTTGATCGAAAGACCTGAAAAACACATACTTGTTAAACTTAAACAGACTAGTATCGAAGGAAGAGAACTTGTTCGAAGGATCAACAGAGTTCGAAAGATCACTGTTGAGTTTCGAACAATGATTTCGAAAGACTCTCCAATCGTAGGATCCTTATCTTTCGAATAAGAGCTGTAGATCGAAAGATGTATCCTTCGAAAAGATTCCTTGGATCGAAGGATAAGTCACAGACTTCGAAGGATGTTCGAAGGATGATTATCTATCGAACCTCCTTTGATCGAAAGATGATCTTTCGACTTCGAAGGATATCCTTCGATCTGAACTGACACAGTTGACAAAAGTGACAGGTTGGTGAAAAGGTGATGGGTTGGTAGGAAGCTTTCGGCAGAAGGTATGCTCAGACCATACTTTCTGCCAAAACAAGATTTGAACAATAAAAAAAAATTACTTAAAAATTCTGTTCTTATCCAGAAAACCGGTCACCGGAGTAAGCCGGAGTTTGGCCGGAAATTACCCAACTTCTTAAAAACAACTTTTTAAGTTACCCAACCCGTCCTTTAACACACCCGGTTAGTTTAGAACACGTTTTTATGACAAGAAAAGCGAGAAAAACACTAAAAACAGGTGCTAAACCAAGTGAGTTTTGTCCAAACACTCCAAAGTCTTGTATAAACTCGGTTTTTAACAAGGAAAAGAGCCACGGCTCTGATACCACTTGTAGGTCCCTCGGAGGTTGAGGTTAAACCTTATCCTTGTTATGTTTAACACACTAGCAAGTGCGGAATCCAAGCTAGAGTGCAAACCGGTAGTTTATATGAGAACACAAGCTACAAAGAGAAAGGTAGACACAAGAGATATCAAAGTTTTCTCTTGTATTTCAGTGGACACGGTTACAGCCCTTGACAAACTGAAAATGCTCTCTACAAGACTGAGTTCACTCCAAACTCACACACACTCACCTCTAATGAAGTGAACACATTACATGAGTATTTATAACCCTCACAGCTCGTCTGGTCGAAGGATCAGATAGACTGATCGAAAGATCATCTATCGATCTCAAACCTATCGAAGGATCCACATATACCTCGAAGGATGATATCCTTCGAGGTCCATCTATATCCATCGAAGGTTTATCCTTCGAGCTCATCGAAAGATATAAACAATCCTTCGATGATTCATCCTTCGACACAAACATCTTACAAACAATGTGTTAACTGTTTGGCCAAGTCAAACCAGGAGGATGGTTGACTTGGTCAAACTTACATCGAACACACATAATAACAAACCTAAGACGTAACTCAGACTAACACAAGACATCGTTTTGTATCATGACAAAATACAGACAAAGTACAGACACAAGTGCACCAACAATTCTGTTTGATTATCTATTTCTTTCATACAACTCTAATTTTCATGTGGCCCACCACACACCTCACAAGCCATAACCGATGCCGTTTTTGTCATTTCTAGCTTTTTGATTTTTGAAGAAAGGGCCTCGATTTGAGCTTGTAAAGAAGTGCTTTCATTAACCTTATGGGAGCCCGGGGAATAGATTTATTGCCTCGGGGAGTGTGCCACTAAAAATTGGTTTGAGCAATTTCCTCAATTTGATTATATATTTCATTTGGGCGACGATTACCTAAAAGTCCCCCGGGGCTAGAGCCAAGTGTTTGTCTTGTGTGTGGCAACAACCCATTATAGAAAGTGGATACTTGTTGCCATACCGCAAGACCGTGATGAGGACACTTTCTTAGTAGCTCCTTGAACCTTTCCCAAGTTTCATGTAAGGATTCCCCATCCTCTTGTGAATATGTATTAATTTCAGTCATTAATTTAGCCATTTTAGCATGAGGAAAATACTTATATAGAAACTTTTGGGCTAGTTCATCCCAGGTGTTTACCGAGCCAACTAGGAGGGTTTAAGCCAAGCCTTAGCTCGGTCTTTTAGTGAAAATGGAAACATTCGAAGGCGGATGGCGTCGTTTGATGCTCCACTGATCCGAAAGGTATCACATATTTCTAAGAAATTAGTAATATGTAGATGGGGATCCTCGTCCGCAAGCCCATGGAAGGTTGCGGAGTTTTGAAATATTTGTATCAAATGCGGCCGAAGTTCGAAGTTGTTGGCTTCGACATTCGGTGCATTGAGAGCGGCGCCGAGATTACCTACGGTGGGTCGTAGGTAATCCATGAGGGCACTTTGTTCCGCCATTGGAAGTGGGTCCCCTAAAACTTTCTCTTGGTTTTTAGCTTTACATCTTCTTCTTAGAAAGTGTTCGGTTTCGTCTAGGGGTTCCTTTATGTCTATACTAGAACTGGAGCTCATACACTGCATGAAAAGGCCAGATGTGGCGCCTGGGTTCCAAGTCCTGCAATAGAAACAAAAAAGAACGTTGGTCAGAAGCTTCACCACGGCCCCGTGCTCAGATGAACATGGCCCGTGGTCGGAGATACAATGATTGTTTTCCGGATCCCTGTTACTGGGGAGCTCGACATGGCCCTGTGTTGCACTGACACGGCCCCGTGCTTAACTCTCCGTAACTCTTTTGAAGGGTTGGATTATTGAAAGATAATTTAAGTTATTAATGCGTAATGTGGTAGGCCTCTCTTTTGAAGGTGACGTTACCCTCGGCTAAGTAGTTTGAGTCAGCAGGGATACAGTCCTAAATAGCCGGTTTAATGTTTTAATAGTAGTTTACATATGAGGGGATCAAGGAGTTCGGACCCCCGCCATCCAATACTAGTGGGCATTAAAGGAGGTCCTACTAAAGTTGACCCTGGTCCTTGCAGGATCTATACACTGAACAAGTCAAGACTCTTACCAAACCATTCCCTTAACCCCCCAACCAGGTAGCCAACATATCTCCATATAGACCGTGGAGATATGAATGGTGAAAATCTTTTATTTAATATAGACAGTAAAATAACGCCAAGACACCACGGACAAATGATAAGGAAGATTCACCTTCAACATAAGAAACTAGTTATTAAAGTCATTAATACATAACCAAATAAAAAGTGCGAAAAGATTAAAAATAAAAAATTATTACACTACACACTTGTCTTCACCAAGTGATGTAAGAGACTTAGGCAAACATGGCCTTTGATTGTCAAGAACTCTTACGATCAATCTTGGATCCCGAGACTACTCACACACACTATGATGGATGATGGTGGTGGATGTGGGTTGTGATGGTGGTGGTGGGTGGGTGAAGTGTGAGATAGGTGGTTTGCAAAGGGATGGTTTGCAAATGAGCCAAGCACCCCTATTTATAGCCTGCACCGAAGCCCGGACACGGCCCCTTGTCCATTGGGCATGGCCCCATGTCCACCCGTCTTCTCTTTCTTTATTAAATGCAGTTTGTCTGCATTAGTTGACCACGCCCCCGTGTCCGCCGGGCACGACCCCGTGTGTAGAAGCGTATCTGTACTATCAAGATTTTCCAAGATTCTGCGAATCTTAGAGTTGACCACGGCCCCGTGTCCGCTGGGCACGCCCCTGTGGTGGGTGTAGAAGCTTCTACAACTTTGTCTTTTCTGCGGACACTTGGGCACGCCCCCGTGCTCATTCAGCACGGGGCGTGTTCAGCCTTCTGTTCTCTTGTTTTTGCTCGGGAAGATGCTGTCGGGGGGTCGGGCATGCCACATTTATTCCTTTTCTTGTATTTATGTTAGATTTAGCTGCCTTTTTGCAACTTTTGTTCATTTGAACTCATTTAATCCTGAAAATACAAAAGGAAGACAAAAACACACTTTTTCCAACATTAGTACTAAAAAAAGGGTTAGTTTTATGCCATATTTGATGTAATTTATATGTTGCATTTTGCACACATCAGTTGTCAAGTGTTTTCGCTCGACGATTCCATTCTTGGGTGGTTGGTTTGGCCCTTGTTCGGTATATCCCATTTTAGTTTTACACCATTGTGATCCTTACGCCTTTTTTACTCTCTGATCGAGGTTCTCGACATTGAAAAATCTTCGTAAAAAAATCACACGTGTATATGTTGACATTTATGAGATATACTGTCAAAAAAATCAAGAGCAATGGTGATATAAATGCGGATTGGACACCAAAAAAAAACACTCAAAAATGGCTACAATTTAAGGAATGTGTTTAGTGACGGAATCAGATTCCTAATTGATGGAGAAACGTCTGTTGGCAAGAAAATCTGCTTCTTGGTGGTTGTCAAGTGTTTTGGCTCGATGATTCCATTCTTGGGTGGTTGGTTTGGCCCTTGTTCCTGTAACTCGAATCCTAGTCCGGAATATCCCATTTTAGTTTTACACCATTGTGAACCTTACGCCTTTTTTAATTTCTAATCGAGGTTCTTGGCATTGAAAAATCTTCGTAAACTAAATCACACGTGTATATGTTGACATTTATGAGATATACAGTCAAGAAAATCAAGAGCAATGGTGATATATATGCGGATTAGACACCAAAAAATAAACACTCAAAAATTGGCTACAATTTAAGGAATGTGTTTAGAGACGGAATCAGATTCCTAATTGATGGAGAAAGGTCTGGTGGCAAGAAAAGCTGCTTCCAAGAGGTTGTCAAGTGTTTTTGCTCGACGATTCCATTCTTGGGTGGTTGCTTTGGCCCTTGTTCCTGTAACTCGAATCCTAGCCCGATATATCCCGTTTTAGTTTTACACCATTTGAAAAATCTTCGTAAAACAAATCACACGTGTATTTGTTGACATTTAAGAGATTTACAATCAAGAAAATCAAGAGCAATGGTGATATATATACGGATTAGACACCAAAAAATAAACACTCAAAAATTGGCTATAATTTAAGGAATGTGTCTAGTGACGGCATCAGATTCCTAATTGATGGAGAAAAGTCTAGTGGCAAGAAAAGCTGCTTCCAGGAGGTGTCAAGTGTTTTCGCTCAACGATTCCATTCTTGGGTGGTTGGTTTGGCCCATGTTCCTGTAACTCGAATCCTAGCCCGGTATATACCAATATAGTTTTACACCATTTGAAAAATATTCTTAAACTAAATCACACGTGTATATGTTGTCATTTATGAGATATACAGTCAAGAAAATCAAGAGCACTGGTGATATATATGCGGATTAGACATCAAAAAATAAACACTCAAAAAATCGCTTCAATTTATGGAATGTGTTAAGTGACGGCATCAGATTCCTAATTGATGGAGAAATGTATGGTGGCAAGAAAAGCTGCTTCTAGGAGGTTGTCAAGTGTTTTCGCTCGACGATTCCATTCTTAGGTGGTTGGTTTGGCCCTTGTTCCAGTAACTCGAATCCTAGCCCGGTATATCCCATTTTAGTTTTACACCATTATGATCCTTACGCCTTTTTACTCTCTGATAAGGTTCTCGGCGTTGAAAAATCTTCGTAAAACAAATCACACGTGTATATGTTGACATTTAAGAGATATACAGTTAAGAAAATCAAGAGCAATGGTGATATATATGCGGACTAGACACCAAAAAATAAACACTCAAAAAATGGCTACAATTTAAGGAATGTGTTTAGTGACGGCATCAGATTTCTAATTGATGGAGAAAGGTCTTGTGGCAAGAAAAGCTGCTTCCAGGAGGATGTCAAGTGTTTTTGCTTGACGATTCCATTCTTGGGTGGTTGGTTTGGCCCATGTTCCTGTAACTCGAATCCTAGCCCGGTATATTCCATTTTAGTTTTACCACGTTGTGAAACTTACGCCTTTTTTACTCTTTAATCGAGGTTCTCAGCATTGAAAAATCTTCGTAAACTAAATCACACGTGTATATGTTGACATTTAAGAGATATACAGTCAAGAATATCAAGAGCAATGGTGATATATATGCGGATTAGACACCAAAAAATAGACACTCAAAAAATGGCTACAATTTAAGGAATGTGTTTAGTGACGGCATCAGATTCCAAATTGATGGAGAAAGGTCTGGTTGCAAGAAAAGCTGCTTCCAGGAGGTTGTCAAGTGTTTTCGCTCGACGATTCCATTCTTGAGGGGTTGGTTTATCCCATTTCCTTTAACTCGAATCCTAGCCTGGTATATCCCATTTTAGTTTTACACCATTGTGAACCTTACGTCTTTTTTACTATTTGATCGAGGTTCTCGACATTGAAAAATATTCGTAAACTAAATCACACGTGTATATGTTGACATTTAAGAGATATACAGTCAAGAAAATCAAGAGCAATGGTGATTTATATGCGGATTAGACACCCAAAAAACACTAAAAAGGCTACAATTTAAGGAATGTGTTTAGTGACGCGATCGGAATGCTAATTGATGGAGAAAGGTCTGGTGGCAAGAAAAGCAGCTTCCAAGAGGTTGTCAAGTGTTTCGCTCGACGATTCCATTCTTGGGTTGTTGGTTTGGCCCTTGTTCCGGTAACTCGAATCCTTGCCCAGGATATCCCATTTTAGTTTTACACCGTTGTGAACCTTACGCCTTTTTTACTCTTTAATCGAGGTTCTCGGCATTGAAAAATATTTGCAAACTAAATCAAACGTGTATATTGTTGGTGCACACATCTGTCGTCTTCGTCTTATATTGAGTCTGGATTGAGTTGCGGATCTGGTAAAGCATGATGTCATCTTTCAAATGATGACATCATATAGTGACATCATAGATGACATCATCATTGGAATTCAACATTCAAATCAGATTGTTATTGTGTCGGTTTCGCTTGAAAAGTCAACATTGTTTAAATGTTTCGCTTGAAAGTTTCTATGTGGGTTTCGCTTGAACAATGTATGTATGTCTTCAAGCGAACTAGTGAGAGTATAAATAGGATAGTTGTCTTCTCATTTGTAACAGAATTTGCAGAGTGATACCGAGGTGCTGCCGGTTTTTCCTTTGACTGTAAACTTTGTAATATCAATATACAAGAGGATTAATGTGTGAATCAAGCTGTTTTTCGTATCCGTTTCTTAGTTTCCGCCTCTGAAACGGACTAGAACTCTTCCGAACGACTCGTTTAGGTCGCAATCCGATCCTACATATATGTTGACATTTAAGAGATATACAGTCAAGAAAATCTAGAGCAATGCTGATTTATATGCGGATTAGAAACCAAAAAATAAACACTCAAAAAATGGCTACAATTTAAGGAATGTGTTTAGTGAATGCATCAGATTCCTAATTGATGGAGAAAGGTTTGGTGGCAAGAAAAGCGGCTTCTAGGAGGGTGTCAAGTGTTTTCGCTCGACGATTCCATTCTTGGGTGGTTGGTTTAGCCCTTGTTCCCGTAACTCGAATCTTAGCCCGGTATATCCCATTTAAGTTTTACACCATTGTGAACCTTATGCCTTTTTTACTCTCTGATCGAGGTTCTCGGCAATAAAAAATCTTCGTAAACTAAATCACACGTGTATATGTTGACATTTATGAGATACACAGTCAAGAAAATCAAAAAAGGCATAAGGTTTAAGGAATGTCTACAATTTAAGGCATGAAAAGCTGCTTCCAGGAGGTTGTCAAGTGTTTTTGCTCGACGATTCCATTCTTGGGTGGTTGGTTTGGCCCTTGTTCCTGTAACTCGAATCCTAGCCAGGTATATCCCATTTTAGTTTTACACCATTGTGAACCTTACGCCTTTTTTACTCTCTGATCAAGGTTCTCGACATTGAAAAATCATCGTAAACTAAATCACACGTGTATATGTTGACATTTAAGAGATATACAGTCAAGAAAATTAAGAGCAATGGTGATATATATGCGGATTAGACACCAAAAAAAAAACACAAAAAAGGCTACAAATTAAGGGATGTGTTTAGTGACGGGATCAGATTCCTAATTGATGGAGAAAGGTCTGGTAGCAAGAAAAGTTGCTTCCAAGAGGTTGTCAAGTGTTTTCGCTTGATGATTCCATTCTTGGGTTGTTGGTTTGGCCCTTGTTCCTGTAACTCGAATCCTAGCCCGGTATATCCCATTTTAGTTTTACACCTTGTGAACCTTACGCCTTTTTTACTTTCTAATCGAGGTTCTCGGCATTGAAAAATCTTCGTAAACTAAATCACACATGTATATGTTGACATTTAAGAGATATACAGTCAAGAAAATCAAGAGCAATGGTGATTTATATGAGGATTAGAAACCAAAAAATATACACTCAAAAAATGGCTATAATTTAAGGAATGTGTCTAGTGACGGCATCAGATTCCTAATTGATGGAGAAAAGTCTAGTGGCAAGAAAAGCTGCTTCCAGGAGGTGTCAAGTGTTTTCGCTCAACGATTCCATTCTTGGGTGGTTGGTTTGGCCCATGTTCCTGTAACTCGAATCCTAGCCCGGTATATACCAATATAGTTTTACCCCATTTGAAAAATATTCTTAAACTAAATCACACGTGTATATATTGTCATTTATGAGATATACAGTCAAGAAAATCAAGAGCACTGGTGATATATATGCGGATTAGATATCAAAAAATAAACACTCAAAAAATCGCTTCAATTTATGGAATGTGTTAAGTGACGGCTTCAGATTCCTAATTGATGGAGAAAGGTATGGTGGCAAGAAAATCTGCTTCTAGGAGGTTGTCAAATGTTTTCGCTCGACGATTCCATTCTTAGGTGGTTGGTTTGGCCCTTGTTCCAGTAACTCGAATCCTAGCCCGGTATATCCCATTTTAGTTTTACACCATTGTGATCCTTACGCCTTTTTACTCTCTGATAAGGTTCTCGGCATTGAAAAATCTTCGTAAAACAAATCACACGTGTATATGTTGACATTTAAGAGATATACAGTTAAGAAAATCAAGAGCAATGGTGATATATATGCGGACTAGACACCAAAAAATAAACACTCAAAAAATGGCTACAATTTAAGGAATGTGTTTAGTGACGGCATCAGATTCCTAATTGATGGAGAAAGGTCTTGTGGCAAGAAAAGCTGCTTCCAGGAGGATGTCAAGTGTTTTTGCTTGACGATTCCATTCTTGGGTGGTTGGTTTGGCCCATGTTCCTGTAACTCGAATCCTAGCCCGGTATATTCCATTTTAGTTTTACCACATTGTGAAACTTACGCCTTTTTTACTCTCTAATCGAGGTTCTCAGCATTGAAAAATCTTCGTAAACTAAATCACACATGTATATGTTGACATTTAAGAGATATACAGTCAAGAATATCAAGAGCAATGGTGATATATACGCGGATTAGACACCAAAAAATAGACACTCAAAAAATGGCTACAATTTAAGGAATGTGTTTAGTGACGGCATCAGATTCCAAATTGATGGAGAAAGGTCTGGTTGCAAGAAAAGCTGCTTCCAGGAGGTTGTCAAGTGTTTTCGCTCGACGATTCCATTCTTGGGGGGTTGGTTTATCCCATTTCCTTTAACTCGAATCCTAGCCTGGTATATCCCATTTTAGTTTTACACCATTGTGAACCTTACGTCTTTTTTACTATTTGATCGAGGTTCTCGACATTGAAAAATCTTCGTAAACTAAATCACACGTGTATATGTTGACATTTAAGAAATATACAGTCAAGAAAATCAAGAGCAATGGTGATTTATATGCGGATTAGACACCCAAAAAACACTAAAAAGGCTACAATTTAAGGAATGTGTTTAGTGACGCGATCGGAATGCTAATTGATGGAGAAAGGTCTGGTGGCAAGAAAAGCAGCTTCCAAGAGGTTGTCAAGTGTTTCGCTCGACGATTCCATTCTTGGGTTGTTGGTTTGGCCCTTGTTCCTGTAACTCGAATCCTTGCCCAGGATATCCCATTTTAGTTTTACACCGTTGTGAACCTTACGCCTTTTTTACTCTCTAATCGAGGTTCTCGGCATTGAAAAATATTTGCAAACTAAATCAAACGTGTATATTGTTGGTGCACACATATGTCGTCTTCGTCTTATATTGAGTCTGGATTGAGTTGCGGATCTGGTAAAGCATGATGTCATCTTTCAAATAATGACATCATATAGTGACATCATAGATGACATCATCATTGGAATTCAACATTCAAATCAGATTGTTATTGTGTCGGTTTCGCTTGAAAAGTCAACATTGTTTAAATGTTTCGCTTGAAAGTTTCTATGTGGGTTTCGCTTGAACAATGTATGTATGTCTTCAAGCGAACTAGTGAGAGTATAAATAGGATAGTTGTCTTCTCATTTGTAACAGAATTTGCAGAGTGATACCGAGGTGCTGCCGGTTTTTCCTTTGACTGTAAACTTTGTAATATCAATATACAAGAGGATTAATGTGTGAATCAAGCTGTTTTTCGTATCCGTTTCTTAGTTTCCGCCTCTGAAACGGACTAGAACTCTTCCGAACGACTCGTTTAGGTCGCAATCCGATCCTACATATATGTTGACATTTAAGAGATATACGGTCAAGAAAATCTAGAGCAATGCTGATTTATATGCGGATTAGAAACCAAAAAATAAACACTCAAAAAATGGCTACAATTTAAGGATTAGAGCAATGCTGATTTATATGCGGATAAAATTTTCCATGTTTATTTATTTAAAAATCTTGGCTTCGAGAATTTGGGACTTTAAATCTCAAAATTCTTCGGTTTAAGTCTAGTGTTTTCCTCCGAAAACATTTAGTTCGCTAACAACCATTGGCTCTGATACCAACTTCTGTCACACCCCAAAAACGTCGCATCAGAATATAAAACGTAGTGGTGACGGAAGTTGGTGCCCATTTATATCTTGTCGATCGATGCATTTAATTGTTGGACATTTTAGTATATTTTAGATGTAAGTTATTTAAACATTACGTTTTAAGACACGACACAACCATGACATAGTTAAGTTGTCTTTTGATCCTTACATATCTTATTACATTGTCCCAGAATATTAAAAGTCAGTCCAACATATTTAAGTGACAAAACATGCATCAACAACCACAAGATACTCCATAATTTCCCGAAGCTAAGCTCAGGTACCTGTAGAACACGTTAAAAATCAAGTGTCAACCATGCAGGGATAATCAATGCTAGACAATAATTGCCCAGGTTTTGTATATTAAATTATAGCGTCAACTTTCAGACTCGTATGTTAGCTAGACGATACGAACTATATATTAACCATGCAGGGATAATCAATGCTAGACAATAAACATAATATTAATTCATCGCTTGACATTGACACGGGGCGACCGGTCATGACGGGGTTGTCAACCCGATAGATCTACCAACAATTCATCGCGTGCAATACTTAACTGATTAAACGACATCATGGGCACAGGGTTCTCCCTTTGAGAACAATATGATGTCTGCCTCACGTACAATATATATATCCTACTAATATGACAATTTAATACACGACGTTGTACGAATTCCCCTTACTCTCCATCATATGAGACCCAGTCAAGAATTCGTCCCCAACTGTACGGTCTTGTTTCACTTAAGAAATACCGTACGTACAATATTCATTCATAAAAAAACGTTTTACTTCGAAACGTGTAACTTATCAAACCTCATATATTTTCAGCGAAAATATAAATTTTATATTAAATGTTATGTTTTATTTCGAAAACATTATTAAACCCTTTTTAACGACGTGTTCTACTCCCAAAATATGTACAAAGCAGTAAAAAGAGGAGTTTAGTGACACACACCTTTGGGTGCGTATTTTAAATAGCGCAATCCCAGAGATTGATTTCTACTCTTCCTATTATATATATATATATATATATATATATATATGAACGATTTTAAATCAATATTCATAACACAAAAATCCTAAGTTTCTCTGTCTTCTTTGAATTTTCACATAACTTGAGATTTCCTCGAAAAGTTATTATTTTTTATTATGTTGGCACGTTAATATATATATATATGAGACCATATATATATATTTTTATGATTTTGCAACTTAAAGGACTTTATTGGTGACCAATATCATGTAAATCCGTTAACACTCCCGTTTATATATATATATATATATATATATATATATATATGAGACCATATATATATATTTTTATGATTTTGCAACTTAAAGGACTTTATTGGTGACCAATATCATGTAAATCCGTTAACACTCCCGTTTATACGCAATATATCTACGATTTGCGTGTCGTAATATATATACTTAAACGTTTACATAATTTAACACCGAAACACGCGAAATCTTGCTAACCTATCTATTTTGTCATTTTTAAAGTAAATATAGATAATACATCTCATAGGTTTCAAATTTCATGCTCGACAAACAAGTTACACATTTAACGATATTTTTACCGTTTCTACCGCACAAAACGCACAAATATATACATGCATAATCAAATCTTTAAAATCATGTTAAAACTTAACATATTTACACATTCTCATATTTAAATGACATAACACATTTTAACACATAAGGTTTACCCAAAATTTTACCCACACTAGTGTGCGTTGAAAATGCGTATTTTAGCGATTCGGTAACGTTTTCGGGCGTCGGAAGTCACGTATGACCAACCAAACACCAAGTTAACTTAGAATTAGTTAAAATACTTATTTTTTAACTAAAGACATCAGTTTATATACTGATCTAAATCAGTTTTACAAAAATCACTCGAAAAGCCGATTTTTGACCGTTTTAACGCATAGTTTTGCGTTAAACGCTACTATAATCACCCCAACTCGAAACGAGTTGATATTTTAACACAATACACGTTATTTACTAAATAAAACAATACTTTTACTCGTGTATATGCTGGTCTCATGAATAGCAGAAAAATCATGCAAATATCACCCGATTTACTACTTTTCAAGCCACAAGTACAACATGCAAAGCTACCAAGTTATGGCACAATTTTTTGTAACTTCAAAATACATCAAATAACTTTATTTTACTTGTTTATTTACTGATTTGAATGAATATTTATCATATCATACACAAATCATCAAACACATGCACTTTAATTATCATTCAAGAACATGCAACAACTTAAAAAAACTCACAAACATATCTAATAATTTTCGGCCATTTACATGTCAATATACTAACATTATTTCAAATTAAGAATCATGATTCAATCATTCCTTTATATCTCTAACACATTTTCACATAAACTTGTTCATTCAAACAAACATCTTACAAGTATTATTGCAAACTAAAATAAAAAATACAAACACTGTTGATACACGATGTCTAAAGCCTACGTCATAAGTCTAGGGTCTAAATATGTCAAGTATGTAAAGTGTAGGGGTCTAAATGTAAGTTTATTTTAGTTTGTAAAGATTTCGCTTCAGGAAGTATGATGTAAGCCTCAAGCGAAATCACGTGATAAGATTTCGCTTGAGGCATGTTGAAGCGAAATCTTGTTGCCTATAAATAGGCTTGTGTAGTTCTCAGTTGGTACGCATTCCGAGAAGTTGTAACGAAGTGCTGCCGGATTTTCAAGTCAATATATAACAGAGAACAAGTGTTAAAAGTGAATCTATTCTGTTTTCTACTCTTTTCTGTCTGATTCTAAGCTGTTTAGATGTTTCCGCCATCTAAATAGTGTAAACACATTCAAATTGACTCATTTGATCGGTCAAATCGATCCTACAATTGGTATCAGAGCCAGTTATGACTGTGTTCACTTGAATCAGTTGGTTTTTACTCACAAAAATTGATTTCTGGACGAAAACACGGACAAAATGGACTAAGACTTTCACAGTGTGTGTAAAAGTGTGTTTTAACAAAGCCTTGAGAAATTTAGATTAAAACTCGGACTAAAATTGACAAAAATGACTTGAAAACCAGATTTCGCTTGAGCGAACAGTTTGATTGTTGGTATTTTGAAGCGAAAACGTTGATTTCGCTTGAAATATTCTGATTGTTTGAAGCGAAATCGTATATTTCGCTTGAGGAGTCTGTGTTTGGCTGAAAAGTTTGTTTGAAGCGAGATTGTAGATTTCGCTTGAGATCTTGTCAATTGAAGCAAAATCATACTGTGTTTGATTTGAGAGTTTCGCTTGAAATCTTCTAAGATTTCGCTTGAGTATTGTTGTGATACCGCTTGAAGTTTTCAAGTGTTTTCGCTTGAAATTTCTAAAAAGTCAATAGTGTTCGTGAACTTGTTCGATAGTCTGATTTTGTGACAAGTGTGTGTGTGAAAATTTTAAAACTACTCGGTAAATTTCTAAAAATGGAAAACCAAGAGTTTTATAACTTCTTCTCGGGAAGTGGTATGGTAGCAGGATAAACCTCGGGTAGTGTTATACAAAACGTCAACATGGAGAACGAATTGGGAACAATGCAAAAGCCTCCTAAACTCATGAACATCGACGAATATTCGAGTTGGGCAGGAAGATTTAAAACGTGGGTTCAAGCTAATCATTTTGAGAGCTGGTTGAAGATTGATGATAAATATGTACCTCCTGTTAATGCTATGGGTCATCCGAAAGTGATTGGAAGTTTGACCCAAACGGAACAAGCTGACTTTAAAGCTGAAAAGAAAATGATGAGCATTCTTCAACAAGCAATTAAGGAGGACATCTTGGTACTGTTACATCATGAAGACAATTCAAAATCTCTTTGGGATAAATTGTTGTTAAAGTTTGAAGGAAGTGGAGAAATGATGAAAAGCAAGAAGGCATTGATAAACAAGCAGTTTGACATTTTCACGGGAATGAAAGGAGAGACCACAAAGTAATTGATTGAACGATACTGTCATTTGGTTTTGGAGATGGGTAGATTGAAGACAACCAAGACAAATGAAGAGTGGATCGACAAATTAGCAGACGCGTTACCTTATGATGAATGGGGAACGTACCTGATGGTGTTGAAGAACAATACAAATTTTGCTAGTATGAATTTGAGTGGTTTCATTGAGAAAATTGAGGCACATGAATTGGAACTAACAAAGATCAAACAAAGGAATTTAGCAAATGTGCAGCAAGACATATCTTTGTAATACAAAGGAAGTATTCCTGTAGCAACACATCAAAGTCCAAAGATACAGACGGGTTTTAGTGCTGATGTAAATTTGGGTGGTTCTACAAACACTCCACAATCAAACAAGCCTTCACCATTTGTGAACTACGATCCAAATTTCAAAGTTCAAGAGCAGTCTTCACCTCAAAGCTCTACAAGTTCAAATAATCAGGTTTTTGTTTCTGGGGTGCAGTGCAACATCGCAGTGAATATTAAAAATGGAAATGAAATTACTGAAACTGCCGCGAGACAACACATTGCGGTACTTGCTTCCGTTCTAGAGGCTTATGAAGGCTTAGTGGCGGGTAGGATTGGTAATCCTGATATGACAAAAGAGGATTACGACCAGATCGACCCGGAAGAGCTTGAGTTGATCGATATAAAATGGGGGATGGCAAGTTTGGTTAGAAGGGCACAACGTTTCATGGAAATTACAGGCCGGAACAGTTTATCAGGCCCCGATCAGAAGTTAGGGTTCGACAAATCAAAAGTTACGTGCTTCAATTGTAAAGAACGTGGTCATTTTAAGAGAGAATGTCCGAATCATGAAGTAAACAGTCATCAAAACCCGTTTACCAACGACTACTACAAGCAAGCAATCTATCATCGACCAAATCAACAGCCTACTGTTCAAAGACCACAAATTGAGAATAAACCAGAAAAGGCGATGATTGTGAATCAAGATGATGAGAAGGTAGCTGCAGGTTTCAGCTGGGATAAATATATTCCCAGTAGTGATGGACAGGCTATGATGGCTGAAGTTGTGGAAATTTCTGAGATAGTGTCTGAACCAGAAACAGTTACTGAAGATGTTTCTGTAGTTGTTGAAGATGTTTTTACTGAAAAAACAGACAATTTTGAAGAAATAGATGCTGAAGTTCATCAATCTCAATCTAAGCAGGAGGTATTAGCTGGTTCTTTGAGATCTATCATGCCTCCTAAAATTTTTGAATCTTTTGCAGGTTTCTTTGAAGAACCAAGGACTGGATTGTGTCCAAGATATGATGAAAAGAAAGAATTTGTTGAAGAAATGATCGATGTAACAAAGGAAATGAACGAAGACACTTTGAAAGAAATTGCTGACAAGGCTCTCATGGCGAAACTGAGAGAGGTAGACTCAGAATCTGAGGAGTCTAAGTTTGTCAGTAGTGAGTCTGTCAAACGAGAGGAATCTGGAGTTCAGGAAAACGAATCAGTCAAACTGTCTGAGTCAGAGTCTGAGAATGTCGGTAAACAAGATGTGAAAAAGGTTTGTCATGAACAGGTTGTTGAAAAAGTTGTTTCAATTCCTGAAACACCATGCCAGAAGTGTTTACAACCGTGCATGGAGTGTCTTGAGAAAGACACTAAGTATCAGGAAATGAAACATCATGTAGACTTGCTAAAATTTGATCTGAGCGAAGTAAAAGAAGCATATGACAAATTGGCTAACTCTATCAAAATGATTCAAGATGAAAGTCTTGAAAATGATAAAGCCACGAAATTGCTAAAATCAACTGTTTTGGATAAACAAAAAGAAATCAATTTTCATTTGGACACCATTGCTTCATTGAAAATGGAATTGGAGTTAACAAAAATTGAAAATGAAAGAATTGACAAGAAGTTGATGAGTTATATAGCATCTTCATATGTGATTGAACAGATTGTCCCAAAACAACCTGATGAAACACCAGTCTTTAAGAGTGTTCCACCCCCAATGTGGAATCATTACACACAGAAATATCCATATGGGGTGGAAGCTGCTTTGAATCTCAAATTGAAATCAATTGAGGATGATCTGCCTGAAAGCATTGATGTTACATTCTCTGCATCCGACACCGACAACGAATCACAGGTTATCAAAACTGTTGTTGATCAGGTGTTAGATGAAGAGATTGATAACTCTAAGAAGTCACAATCTGAGAAATGTGTTACAGATTCTGAAGATGAGAGTAATTTCTTGGAACGGTTCATACCAAAATCGGACAAGAGTGCGAATGATGATCCAATTATGATAGTATATACTATGATTGGAACAGACAAACTTTACTCCGATTTCGAGTATCCTCTTCAGAATGTGAAAATTGAGAATGTTGAGAAAGTTTTTAGGATGGTTGAAATGAACATTGATGAGGTTAATAACAAAGAATTCTTTTCAAAATCTAAAAAATCATTTGTTACCACACATGTTAACAACTTTGGGAAAAAGGAATGGGAAGGTAATGGTAACAAGAAAAATGGTAACAATTTTAAAAACAAAGGAATTGGTTTTGAGAAAAAGATGGCTAAGAAGGTTGTCAAGCCAAAAGATAAAATGAATGATGTTTTTGTTGTTGGTCCAAGTGTTGATGAAGAAAAGAAATACATTTTTAGTCAAAAAGCAGTTGACGATTTCAATGCAGCAAAGAAACTGAAAGAAGAGTCGTTCAAATCAACTTTTGTCGAATATGATAAAAGAGTTTGCTATCGCTGCAATGAAATCGGACACATGGCAAAACAATGCAAGAAAGTTTTTGAAAAACCTGTCATTAAACCATTTGTTAAAAAATCTCAATCTAAGTCACCAGTTAACACAAAGGGCAAAAAGCTGATGGTTTCACAAATTCGAATCTTGAAAAGGGGTGAATCATTGAAGCCGGAAGATAAGCTGAAATCAACATTTGAGATTGGCGAATCTTCAAAGTCCCAAATGACTTCAAAGATTTATTCAAAAACGAAAACTTTTGAAAATCAATTTTGGGTTGTAAAATCAAAACCATCGGTTGAGGAGAAAAAGATGGAAAACATTTTGAAAAATGAAACAAAAGTTGTTGAAACCAAATCACAATCAGTTGAGGTAAAGAAAATGGAGAACGAGTTTAAGTTTGATTCAAAAGCTTTTAATCCTACTATTCAAAATATTTTTGGAAAAATGGTTGACAGAAAGGTCAAAGGAACAAAGGAATTTTATGCATCAAAAGTGGGTGCTAATGATAAACAAGAATTTGAATCTGAGCTTGATAAGTTTCTTGCAGAGTTTCCTCCAATCAAAGAAAATATGTTAAAATCAAAAGTGGAATCTGTTGTTCCAAATGTCATGTTTAACTTTCCTAAAACTGATGAGAAGTGTGATTTAGTATTTGGGAGTGTGTCATCAGTTAAGAAGTCATGGAGTTCATTGTTTGAATGAATTTGATATGATATGTGCAGGGGCTGCCCAAGTCAATTCTATCAAAATGGATCATGGATAGTGGTGCGTCAAGGCACATGACTGGGACGCTTGCTTTGCTCTATGATGTAAAATCCATCAATGGAGGTCATGTAGGGTTTGCTGGGAGTCAAGGTGGAAGAATTGTTGGTCAAGGAATTTTGACAAATGGTGTGATATCTTTTGACAAAGTAAACTACATAGTGGAGTTGACAAACAATCTACTCAGTATTTCACAGATTTGTGATAAAGATTTTAGCGTACATTTTACAAAAACTGAATGTGTGGTTTTGAAACCAGGGTTTAAAATCCCTGATGAGATGGTGTTGTTGCGTGCTCCACGGGAGTATGATCTTTATTATCTTGATATGAGCACAGCAACGCCAACGTCTCATCAGAAACAGTGTTTTGTGTCTAAAAATAAAGCAACAGAAAAAGATTCTATCATGTGGCATCGTAAGATGGGCCACATTCATGTTCGCAAAATGAACTTTTTGGTTCATAATGATTTAGTTGAAGGTGTAAACTTGAAAAATTTTCATTTAAATGATGATTGTATTGCATGTAAGAAAGGTAAGCAGGTTCGAAAGTCACATCCTTTGAAGGTCATGAATTCGATCAGGTTACCTCTTGAGAGATTGCACATGGATCTCTTCGGGCCTGTCAATGTTAGGAGCATCAACCGGGATTTGTACTGCTTGGTGGTTACAGATGATTTTTCAAGATTTTCTTGGGTTGTGTGCTTAGAACGGAAAGATCAAACATTTGAGTCTTTGATGATACTTTTCAAGAAGATGGAAACAGTATACAAATTGCCTATTCGGAGAATTAGGAGTGACAATGGAACAGAATTCAAAAACAACAGAATGTACGAGTTTTGTAATGAAAAGGGAATTCATCATGAATTCAGTGCGCCGTATACTCCACAGCAAAACGGCGTAGCTGAAAGAAAGAATAGAACCCTAATCGAGACAGCACGTACAATGTTAGCAGATTCCAAGCTACCTATTTTCTTCTGGAGTGAAGCAGTATCTGCAGCGTGCTATACACTGAACAGAGTCCTTACTGTCAAGAAGTATGGAAAAACGTGTTTTGAGTTACTGCATCGATATAAGCCGAATCTTGAGTTCTTGGAACCTTTCGGATCACCGTGTACGTTCATTGATGAAGACGGAAAGTTTGGGGAAAAATCAAATGAAGGTTTCTTTGTAGGATACGCCAGCCCACTAAAAAGGGTATTCGTACCATGTCTGAGCAAGGTGATTCAGGTCCTTCATGTGGATTGTCAGAAGCATACTCCGTCACCACAACTTCCCGGACAAAGATTCCTATTTGACTACGATAAACTCTGGGAATCGTTTCATCTGCCGTCCGAGCCAAGTGAGGAGGAACTTGCTCTCATGTACTTGTATCAACAAAGTCATTTGCCAGAGCCGGAATCTAGATCGCTAGATGTTCCTACGCCCACCGTGGGTACTCATGATGATGAAGCCGGACCAAGTGGAACCGTTCATATATCACCAGAGGAACCAGCTCCATCATTTGATGTTTCTGATGACTCAGAGGAGGAACCCGCTCCTACCTTTGACGAGGAACCAAATGAGACAACAGAAGAGGCTGTTGACCAAATCGTTGATCTTGACATTTCAAATCTGGAATCGGAAGTTGTAGTGCCTGATTCTGTGATGCCACGGACCCTATCTTACCATCCTTCAGAACAAATTATCGGCGACTTGCAAAGTGGTGTCAAAACCCGACACCAAATAGATCAAGCTCTTACTTGTTTTTATTCATCTATTGCTGACATGCAGAAAGAGGTTTCTTTAAAATGTTTTATCTCGCAGATAGAGCCCAAGACATACAAAGAAGCATTGACCGAGGAGAGCTGGGTTAATGCAATGCAGGAAGAGCTACAACAGTTTCAAAAGCTGGGTGTCTGGGAGCTTGTTGATCTTCCACCAAATCAGAAGTTAATCAAGACAAAGTGGGTTTTCAAATGTAAACGAGATGATAGAGGAGTCGTGGTGAGAAACAAAGCAAGACTGGTCGTTCAAGGATTCAGTCAACAAGAAGGAATTGATTACGATGAAGTCTACGCACCAGTTGCAAGGCTAGAGGCAATTCGAATTTTTCTGGCCTTTGCATCATGGAAGAACTTTAAAGTATATCAACTTGACGTGAAATCTGCTTTTCTCTACGGAACTATCAAAGAGGAAGTGTATGTGGGGCAACCGCCGGGTTTCACAGATCCACAGCACAAAAACAAGGTGTTTCTACTTGACAAGGCATTATACGGACTTCATCAGGCCCCAAGAGCCTGGTATGAAACGCTCTCGACATACTTGCTGGACAACGGGTTCACAAGAGGTACAGTAGATAGCACTTTGTTTATTAAAGAAAAAGAAAACCATTTGTTGATTGTGCAGATTTACGTGGACGATATCATTTTTGGATCCACAAACGACGATATGTGCAAAGAGTTTGAGCTAGTGATGAAGAAAAAGTTTGAGATGAGCTCAATGGGCGAAATGAAGTTTTTCCTCGGGTTGCAGGTAGAACAAATGTCCGACGGAATCTTCATTCATCAGTCAAAGTATGTGAAGGATGTGCTAGACAAGTTTGATATGGCCGATTGCAGTCCAGCGTCCACTCCCCTTGCACAGAATCATGGGATTTGTCCAGATGAGAATGGAGTGAAGATGGATGAAACATTGTACCGATCAATCATTGGTTCCTTGATGTATCTCACAGCTTCCCGTCCGGACATCATGTATCCGACATGCTTATGTGCCAGATATCAGTCGAATCCGAAGCAGTCACACCTGACAATCGTGAAACGTATACTACGGTATTTGAAAGGCTGCCCAAACATCGGTTTGTGGTATCCTAGATTGGGTGACTTTACTTTATCCGGTTTCGCTGATTCAGATTTTGGAAGCTGCAAGCAAAACGCAAAGTCCACCACTGCCGGGTGTCAGTTCTTAGGAACTCGACTCGTTACCTGGCAGTGTAAGAAACAAACCACTGTAGCGCTTTCTACTTGTGAAGCTGAATACGTTTCAGCTTCCAGCTGTTGTTCGCAGATCCTTTGGATCCAACAGCAAATGCGTGACTTTGGTTTGCAATTCTTAGATACTCCAATTTTCGTGGACAATGAAGCAGCCATTAACATTACTAAAAATCCGGTTCATCATTCAAAAACAAAACACATTGAGATCCGTCACCACTTTATTCGTGATTGTAACGAGAAAAAATTAATTCGGATTGAATATGTGCACACCGATGAACAGAAAGCGGATTTCTATACCAAACCATTTGACAAAAAGAGGTTTTATTATCTTTTAAAATTGAATGGAATGAAAAATCTGCAATCTGGGAGGGTTGTTGAATGTGATGCCGAATTGGACGGCGATCTGACGTGAACTTTTGTCGTGTTGTCAATTTTGTTTGTACAGTTTATTTTTTTTCTGCTTTTCGATAAAAACAAAAACACAAAAATATGTTTTTCTTTTTAGGGGGAGAAAGTTTGCAGAAAAATACAAAAACATGATAAAATCTATAAAAACCAAAAACATTTGAAAAAGTAAAAATGAGTTTGTGTATAAAAGGGAAATGATAGTACATCAGCTAGACAGGTGCAGTACGCTAAAGAAATGGAATGTATAAAATGCAATTAAGCAGTCTCACTAAAGTTGTGCCGATAGGTTTTCACAAAATCAGTAGATTAGTTTGGGATATAAACATAAAATTTACTTGCATCTACGTGGGGAACACCTCCAGGATATATAGGTAACCCCTGAAATCCTGTTTGAAAGGTCCCATATTCTGAGATACTAGGTCGTTATGCTTAGTGATATCTGGGGTATTATCCCGGGACTTCTGATTTTGCGGAAGCAATGGCCTAGTCCCCGGAGAATACTTTACGCTGCTTTGAAATATAAGCCTCCCCTCAGCATAAAAAATGATAACAAATTGCAAAATTGTTAATCATGTGCTGTTGTAAAGAAGATCCCCAAAGGGGACCCACCAAAAGTCGAAGCCGTCATCTCTCTGCGTATCGAAAGATCGACCTGAGCTCTCACGGCCCTCGCAATTAACCCCTTACAGATATCATCTAGGTATACTCACCTGTAAGACTGAATACTGGGGTCTGGATACGGGAGTATATACTGAGGTGGGACACATGTAGATGTTTAAGTCCTAAAACACTAATTCTGTATCTCGAGCAGATTGAAAGTTTTGTGAAAATTTAAGAGGATCAGTATATCGGTAATCTACGTGAATTGTTTAATGCTTAAAATGAATTAATAGTTTAACGGTACTTGTATCTTGTTGGCAGCTGATATGATCCCTTGACACGCTCACAAAAAGATTGTGTGTACATAGTTTCAGCTTATTCAGTTTAAAATCCAAAAAGATTTTAGTTTTTTATTTTTGACAACTGACTTTGGGAATCGAAAGTTCAAAGTCTTGTGCAGATCATGTCTGAGATTGATGAGGATTGGGTAAGCTTGTGATGCAGTACAATGTTTGGTACAAGTGTTTGTTGATTAAAATGAGTTTGAAAGATCAAAATGATTCAAAAGTTCATTAATTTGAACTTATTTTTTTCATGAAATCCGGTATCTTCATAGTTTAGTTAGCCAGGGTCATTAATTTGAACTTGGTAGACTAGTCAGTTGACCAAGGTCATTAACTTGGACTTGGTTAATTGGGTGTGACATTAAAAGATGAAAAAAATCAAAAAGTAAAACAAGTTTTTAAGGTTTTCGCTTCAAAGAAAAATTGCGCTTAAATCTTTTTCAAGCGACACCTTCATGTTAATGATTTCGCTTCAAGAGTTTTTAAGTAAGCCTCAAGCGAAATCTTCAGGGGTATAAAAGGATAACAAGCTTCGCTTCAGTCATTATTTTTTCAAACATTTCGCTTCAAGGTCTGTCAGAGCGACTTCAAGCGAATTCATCTAAACCTCGTTTTCTACCGTTACTCTGTCAAAATTTCACCAAGATCTTGTGATTTTAGTTAGTAAACTCAACTATAATCATGGTGAATGTGAGTATTTTCTGAGATTTGTACCGTTTTTCGTTGATTTTTGATGTGTCGGCGTCAGTTAGAGTTAGAACACATAGATTTAGGGTTTTAACTTGATAGAAATCAAAGCACGAAATGAACATGAAAGCAAAATGATGAAGAAAGTGTTGGAAAAGTTGGTGGGTACATCTTTAGAGTTGAAATTCAATGAATTTGTTCGTGATGAAGAGAAAGCTAAGAAACATGCTGAAATTGATAAGCAAATGAAGGATAAGGGAAAGGGTCCTGAAATTGAAGAAAAAGCTATTATTCCAGTTGATGTTTCTGAGGATATCATTCTGGATGTTCGTCCTCTTACATCAGTTTCTGGTATTTTTGATGTTGATGTTGAAATTGATGATCTTCTTACTGGAGAGAATGAAGAGGATGATGAAGAAGATGATGACGAAGATGAAGAAGAAGATGCAGAAGATGATGTGATTTCTGCAAGTAGTAGTGATGATGATGATGGAGATGATGATCAAGATCAAGGTGCTTCTGGTCTGAAAATTTCTGAGAAAACAACTGAAGAAGCAATTGAAGATTTATTACAAGATGATGCAAATGTTGAACATGATAGTGCAACAAGTGAGGGGGAGCGTGGTAATGATCAAAATGTTGATCAAGCTGAAAATTTGATTCTTAGACTGGATACTTATCGGGAAGAAGGAGAGCATTTTCATAATTATTCACTGGAAACCTTAAAAGAAATGACTCGAAGAGATCATCCAGAGTTTAAGTTTGATTTTGAAGAAGAAATGAATTATGATTTAGAAAGAGAGCTGAATGAGTTTGATGCTGATCATTATGATGATTATGAATATCGATATGTTGAAGATGCTGATCTGTATGATCGAGTAGAAGTTGAAGACTGGGAAGATGATGAAAGTGTTCATGAAGATACTTCTCAGTTGCCCACACTGATGGAATTTTTCTCTGAAGAGAATCGTGATGAGTTGAGGAGAAAAGTTGCTGAAGTTCTTAAAAATTTTAATCCTGATGGTACAAAGAAAGATCTGGATAAAGAAGAGAAAAAGAAATGGTTCAAGGTTGATCATGACAGAAAGTTCAAAAGACCATTGAAGTTTTATCAACGAGATCGAAGTATTTCTTTGGGAGATATTATTAGTTGGGGTTTTCTACCACACGTGAATGCTTATGCAATCAGAAGAGAATGTGGTGTTCAGTATTTCGAAAAGTTATATGATCTTATGTCACTCCCATGGTGGGATGTTGAAGAGTTATCAAAGGTGAAAGCCTTGGAATATCCTGTGAGGAAGAATGACATTAAAATGTGGGGATTTATCAGATTTCAATCATTGAAAGAATTCAAATTCTGGAAGCCACATCGTCCAAAGATTATTCCAAGAGTTAATCCTGAAACTGGTGTTGAAGAAAGAATTCTGAATATCAAGAAGCCAAAGACAATGAAGATTATACCAGTACCTCCAATGGAACAAGAATTCTATAAAGGATTTATACATTGGGTATATAGTTGTCTGTCTACTGAAGCAGTGATCATGTATCGAGCAGGAGGTGAACTTAGAGAAATTCGTATATTTGATCCAATGTGGATTGTTAACTGCTCGGCAAAGGATATAGAATGTCTGTTCATCAACAAGATTCGTCATTCGCCAAAAGATAAAGATCAGGCGATGCAGTTTCAGAGAGTCGTGAATGTGTGTTTTCAGAAAAATATTAATTCTGGAACAAAATGGAAGTCATCATGGTGGGCTTTGGAGGAGAAAGTCAAAAAGAAAGCTGAAAAGGAACGTAAAGCTCGAGAAGATAAAGATAGATATCTTCGGGAGACATTTGCTCAAAGGCAAGCTGCTGAAGAAAAGAAAAGAGCTGATGATAATGAAAAGCTTAGGAAGATGTTGTTGAGAAAACCTAAGCCTAGAGAAGAAAAGTTCAAGTCCATGTGAAGACCTAGACTGAAGACTTCGGCTTTATCCAAGGGGGAGTTTGTTGATACACGATGTCTAAAGCCTACGTCATAAGTCTAGGGTCTAAATATGTCAAGTATGTAAAGTGTAGGGGTCTAAATGTAAGTTTATTTTAGTTTGTAAAGATTTCGCTTCAGGAAGTATGATGTAAGCCTCAAGCGAAATCACGTGATAAGATTTCGCTTGAGGCATGTTGAAGCGAAATCTTGTTGCCTATAAATAGGCTTGTGTAGTTCTCAGTTGGTACGCATTCCGAGAAGTTGTAACGAAGTGCTGCCGGATTTTCAAGTCAATATATAACAGAGAACAAGTGTTAAAAGTGAATCTATTCTGTTTTCTACTCTTTTCTGTCCGATTCTAAGCTGTTTAGATGTTTCCGCCATCTAAATAGTGTAAACACATTCAAATTGACTCATTTGATCGGTCAAATCGATCCTACAAACACTATACACACATACATGTATTCGGCCATGTATACATACCACATATAACACCACTTTTATTTGATTAAAACCATTTTCTTGTTTAGTATTTTCAAGTTTGTGAAGAAATTCAAGTATTTAAGAAACTTTCCATCATCATCATCATCAAAATTCAAGAATATTATTTTTAAAATAAATTTATACCTTTAAGAAATTTAGTGGGTTTTGATGAGATTTTTGATGATATGGAGCTTGTTCTTCTTTGAAATCGCTTGGAACCACCTTTGGATCTTCAAACACCTTTGAAGATATCATGGAATGGCTTTGATTCTTTAAGAAAGTGTTTTAAAATTTGAATGAGGGAATGTGGGTGTGTGTATACGGGTAGAGTGTAAGAATAATGAAAGAAATTTGTGAATTTGTTCCTTGAAACTTGTTATATTTGCATGTGTAGAGATTTTATGATTGGACCTCCTTTTTGAAATCAACACATGGCAATGTTTAGGAGAAGGTGGCAAGAGATGACACCCATGGTCGACACATGTGCTAGCCACTCACCAATTTTCATATACATATATATATATTTTATAAATTAGCTAAAAACATGTATTAAACTGGATACCGGGTATTTTATCTAGCGTTTTAATCTCGTTTTTGTGCGTTTTAAATTATTTTTAACGTTCTGTAAAAATAAACTCACCAAAATATTACTGAACAATATTTTGTTTGCCTAGACTGGCGACATTGCCTGCATTTAGCAGTATGCGCGCTGTGCTGCGCGGTACGCGCTTAAAATCGCAAAAATAGGGATTTAAGTGTTTTTTTTTATTTTCATCATTCTAAGGTGATAAACTCATCAAATTATTACTAAAATGATTATCAGTTGCTTTGACGGGTTGTGTTGACAATATTTTGTTGGTACACGCGCTGCATCGCGCGGTACGAGCTTAAACTCGAAAAATAAAGTTTATTAGCGTTTTAATTTATTTTTCCTCACGAATAGGATTAAAATTATTATTCTTATCATAACAGACTATTTTTAGGATTTTAACACTGATCGGGTGGTCATCGACGTTCGTTTCGCATTTTAAGCGTTACGCGATAAGCGTTTATTTTATTGCTGCCAACATAATTTTTCTCAAAGTTTAAATTTACCAACTCATCAAATTTCACAAATAAACATCGTAATCAGTCAAATATAGCCCTGTTACCTATTCACAACACGTGTTACAATTGTACGGTACGGCCTGAAAAGCCGGGTGTCACACCTTGGGGGGTTGTCAAGGTGGAAAGTGATCAACAGGAAGCGAAGGAGTGTTATTCTTCTTCGATGAAATCCTCAACAAAGCCCAAAGAAGGATAGAAATTAAAGATGCGAGCCGAGGATATTGCGGAGGCTTCAGAGCAGGATGTTAAGAAAATTATCCTGGACCAGGATAATCCGGATATCTCGGTGCTCGTAGGAACCAATATCCCTCAGGATATTGAAAATCAGTTAACTAACTTTTTGAAATGCAAGATGTCAACATTCGCATGGAAACATGAGGATATGAAAGGTATTTCAAAGGATATTATAACTCACAAGCTTGGAATTGACAGGTCTTTCAAGCCGATCCAGCAAAAGCAAAGGAAGTTTGCTCCTAAACGAAACGCAATCATTCAGGAAGAGGTGGAAAGACTGTTGAAGTCTAAGATGACTAGGGAAGTTAAATTTCCTAAATGGCTAGCAAATGTAGTTATGGTTCAGAAGAAAAATGGTAAATGGAGAGTTTGTGTAGATTACACAGACTTGAACAAAGCATGTCCTAAAGACCCATTCCCTCTGCCTCATATCGACTCTATGGTGGATGCTACTGCCGGTCATGAAATGTTAACCTTCATGGATGCATCCTCAGGATTCCAGCAGATACAAATGGAACCTTCGGACCAGGAGGATACTACTTTTATGACACCAACAGGTATTTATTGTTATACTTCTATGCATTTTGGTCTGAAGAATGCAGGTGCAACATATCAAAGATTGGTGAACATGATGTTTAAAGACAAACTGGGGGACACCATGGAGGTGTACATCAATGATATGGTGGTAAAATCCAAGAAGGCTGAGGATCATCTCAGGGATATTGAAGGAGCATTTGATATCCTGGACCAGTACAATATGAAGCTAAATCCGGCCAAGTGCCATTTTGGAGTGGGGGCAGGAAAGTTTCTAGGATATATGGTGACAAAAAGGGGGATAGAAGAAAGCCCGGAACAGATCAAAGCTATCCTGGATATCAAATCACCGTCCTACATGAAAGATGTGCAAAGATTAACAGGGCGAGTAGCAGCATTAAACAGATTTATATCGAGATCCTCAGAGAAATGCAAGGAATTCTACGATATCCTGAATAAGAATAAGAAATTCGAATGCGGAGAGAAGCATGAGGCAGCCTTGTAGGAATTGAAGCAGTATCTTTCAACTGCACCACTATTGATGAAGCCAGAGGATGGTGAACCATTATCCCTATATCTTGTAACATCAGGGAATCCAGTAAGTGTTGTTCTGGTAAAGGATCATGAAGGTCAGCAGTATCCTGTCTATTATGTTAGTAAAAGTTTATTAGATGCTGAAACTAGATATTCACACTTAGAGAAATTGATATTAGCACTAGTTATGGCATCAACTAAGCTTAGACATTATTTTGAGACACATACGATTCATGTTAAAACTAATTATCCTATTAAAAATGTGCTTAGGAAACCTGAGATGTCAGATAGAATGGCCAAGTGGTTAGTAAAATTAAGTGCCTATGATCTAGTATACGAACCCATAATTGCCATAAAGTCTCAGGCTCTAGCAGACTTTGTGGCTGATTTCAGTAGTGATATCCAAAGTGAAGTAGACCTAGAAGTGCAACAACTAGAAGAAACCTTACAATCTTGGACATTATATACTTATGGTGCATCTAATGTGAGAGGTGTAGGACTGGGTATACTACTAAAATCACCACAGGGGGACATATTAACCCAGGCTAGTAGGTGTGAATTTCCTGCCACTAATAATGAAGCAGAATATGAAGCTTTAATTGCAGGATTAGAGTTGGCCAGGAATATGAATATTAAAAGTTTGCAAGTATTTGTTGATTCCTTGTTAATCACTAATCATTTTAACGGATCCTATGCAGTCAAAGGTAAAAGGTTAACGAGTATCTTGAAATTCTCAAAAAATTAGCAGGATATTTTGATGTTTTTACACTTGAACAGGTACCAAGAGAGGATAATGCTTAAGCAGACGCCTTGGCAAACTTAGGATCTTTGGTCAGAATACCCAAAGGAACTCAGATACCAATACTACAAATCCTATATCCTGCAGTGGATCTTTTTAAATCTCAGGATAAGGAAGTAGCAAGTATTCAGGATCCTGATGATGAATATCCTGAGGAGGATCCTAAGTCCTGGACGGCTCCAATCGTGAGATATCTCAAGAAAGGACATAGTCCAAAGGATAAGAATCCTAAGGCTTTTAGGATAAAGGTATCCCGATTCACTATTATAAATAATGTTCTATATAAGAAATCTCTTGCAGGACCATACCTGAGGTGCTTGGAGGATCCCGAAACTAAAGAAGTGCTTCAGGATATACACGAACTGGATTGTGGCAATCATAATGGGGGCAGGTCGTTGTTCTCAAAGGTGTTAAGAACATGATACTATTGGCCGACGATGAGGAAAGTTGCTACGGAGTATGCTCGAAGGTGTGATGCGTGTCAAAGGCACAACAATGTACTGCATCAACCTGCTGAACCACTATATCCTATTACTTCCCCTTGGCCATTCATGAAGTGGGGTATGGACATAGTGGAAAGTTGCCAAAAGCTCCAGGAGGAAAAGTCTTTATGCTGGAAATGATGGATTATTTTTCTAAATGGGTTGAAGCTGAGGTGTTTGTTCAAGTTAGAGACCAAGAAGTAGTATCCTTCATAAAAAGGAATATCCTGACTAGGTTTGGGGTACCAGCTGAGATAATCTGTGATAATGGCTCTCAGTTTATTAGTAAAAGGAATACTGATTTTTGCAAAAGTTGGGGAATTAAGATGATTACATCCACTCTAGTACATCCTCAAACAAATGGACAAGCAGAATCCTCGAACAAGATAATTGTCAACAATTTGAAGAAAATATTAGGAGCTAAGAAAGGAAGATGGACAGAAGAGTTACCCTTTGTCCTATGGGCTGATAGGACAACAGTAAAAACTGCAACTTGGCAAACCCCATTTTCCTTAGTATTTGGAGCAGAAGCAATGATCCCAACAGAGATGGTGATACCTAGAGCAAGATCCACCTTCCGGGTTCCTGAGAAGAATCCTGAAGCCCTATGTCAAGAATTGGATACTGTTGATGAGACAAGGGATGCGGCAAAATTGAGAATGGCAGCATACCAACAGAGGATATCCATAGCATATAACAAGAACCTAAGAACTAGAAGGTTTCAAGTTGGAAATTGAGTATTAAGGAAGGCTTTTCGGAACACTACTAATCCTGCTGATGGAAAGTTAGCTCCAAAATGGGAAGGACCCTTCGAAATTGAATCAGAATATGGGAAAGAAGCATACCGACTTAAGAATATGGAAGGGGATATATTGCCAAGATCCTGGAATGCTATAAATCTCAAAGCCTACTTCAAGTGAGTTTAGAATTTAATTTCTAACTCAGGATGGTATGCATTCTATCTCTTTTAAATATAATTTTATTTTATCTCTATTAAACCCAATACTGACTTAGGTATCGGAGGGGTGTTAGCCAAGCTAACACCCACCTTAGTTTAAGGTTGTTTTGCAGCATATGCTTTGGGATATAACTCCGGGATATACACTCAGAATGAATCGAAAGATTAGAGGATTGGCCCCTTCTCTCACGTTTAAGGGATCCCAATCCCTTCAAAGGTTTAAAGGTATTCACGTTTCTCTCGAATTGGGTTTAAACACCCCGCCTGGAGCGCAAGTTATCCAGGGATAGTTCAAGATAGCGGGACCAGTTCATGTAAAAGTGGCTGACAATTTCGTTATCATTGGCTATATCCTGGATCCTTAAGGTATATGAGGATTGATCACCCTCTCTCACGAAAGGGTATTTTCATACCCTCTAAGGTTTAAAGGTTTTCACCTTTCTAAGTCTTGGAGTTTAAACACTCCCGCCTGTAGCGCACGAAAATTTGGGATTTTCCCCAGAATACTTAAGGGTTTATCCCCAGAATACTTATGGGTTTATCCCCAGAATACTTAAGGGTTTATCCCCAGAATATTAAGGATCTATCTCTAGGATATTTTAGGGTTTATCCCCTGTAACACTAAAGTTATGCATAAGTGTAAAATCAGTTACGATTGATACACACAAGTTCCTAATTGTTTAACAGTGACATATACAGGGGACATTCCTCTCAAGGCACTGTGAAAAGCTTAAAGGATCAAGTTTAGACTTGATTCACTAAGTTTCCTAGACCGAGGACATTTTCGATGGAAAGATTGCAAGAGGATTGAAGTTAAAAGATTGAGATGCCTTCTATTTTTGGTATGATCTTTCCTTTTTTCTTTAAAAGACTTATCTGAATTGTCTAAGTTCTAAAACTCTGTTTGAAAAAAGTCTTGGTATGATATTTGTGAGTATCCTGACCAGGATATATTCTGAGGATATTTGGTCAGAATGTTTGAAATATAATACTTAGAATAAAAATAGAAACTACATTCAAATCAAAACAAGCTTTGCAAAATAAAAATGAACAACAATGAATAAGGTCAAAAAAGGTTAGTTTATTAACATTGCAAAAGGTTGTGCTTTTGGTTTCATCTCAAACCGAGACCCATCCACCAAAAGCATAATTAGTTTTTAACCATAACTACTTAACAGTTGAAGGTTTCATCTTGAAAACCAAGACCCATCCACCTCCAATTGTTCAAAATAAAGCATACTAATTGATGACCAAGGGCTTCGGCCTGAAACTCAGGATCCCTACACCTTTGGCCATCACATTGTTTAAGTGCAGGAAAGTAAATTGTTTAACAGACAGGAAATTAAAATTGTTCGATAACCACAACCATCAGAAATTAAAAAGTGGGCTCCGGCCTAGGCATCAATATCCATCATCGCCCACTTCGATGCCTTCAAGGGGCAGCACCCTCTTCAACCATCATGTCTTCACCAGCACACGATCCAGGATCAGTTCCACCATCCGCACCAGCATCGCCTTCAGGATTCTTTTCAGCATCACCACCAGCATCAGCCGCCTTCTCTACTGCCTTGGAAGGCTCCTCACCCTCAGGCTTAGCAGGATGCTCGACAGGACTACCCCCTAGATCTTTCAGTTTTGCCTCCCAAGCACTAACATTCCAGGAGGGGCATTCAAAGCCCAAAGCTTTGGCTTCATAAGCTATCTTCAGCCTGGCTTGAATGAGGGAAATTACGACGGACCCTTTAAGGCCCTCTCGGTAGGTAGTCATATCCTGCTCGAATTGAAGATGGGCGGCATCTAGCTTGGCTTGGGCATTCTCGTTAGCCTTGTTGATGGTGGCTTTAGCTTCCTGGGTCACAGCTTTGAATTTATCCTCATAGTGTCGTGACTGGGCGGCAACTATCATCCCCTGATCAGCTATGGTGGTCTCTGCTTTCTTTAGCTTCACTTACAGCATCTTGTTCAGACCACAACTTTCTTCATAAAGGCTTTTCAGGAGTTCAAGACCCTACAAACCAAAGAAACAGGTATTAACATATATAACCAGCATATGTTGCAGGATGTAGGTTAAGGATTTGTACCTGGTTAAGAAAGCTGGTCATAAAGCCACTAGATTCGAGGAATCCATGGCTTTCATAGGGGAAGGTTTCAGATGACACTGGATAGTCGGTTTGCTTTCTTTTACGAGAGCTTGAGGTATGTGGCTTGGTAGCAGGAGAAGGCTTAGGAACGGCTGCTGCTTTGGAACTGGGTACTGGCTTGGAGGAGGAAGTAGGTTTGCTAGGTTCCTTCTTCACCTGGACAGGAATAGGATAGCTGTCCAACTCGTTAAGATCGAAGAGTTCTGGAACTTTGGCCGGTGCTGCAAAACAGGGAGAAAATCTAAATCTCTACTCTTATCTCTTACTTTGCTAACTAAATATATGGAAAAATTTGTGTAATCCTTACTAGACATATCGGATGAAGAGTATTGACTAGAATTTGGAAGGTGTGTGGAGAAACTTCTGTCGCTTTCTGGCAACCGGTAGACCGCTTGGATTCTTCTTTCGGATTCTTCGGTAGGAGGAGCTAGCTCTCTGAAGTTCGCTGCAGAATAAATAATAGAATGTCAGTAGAGGATATATGCTAAAGATACATTTGGGGATATCCCTAGAACCCTAAACCCTACCGGTGGTTAACCATTTAACCAGAAGACTGTTACCCTCGGCGATGAAGTCTCGCCTGACAAAAAAAAACTTTCTTTGCCATCCGTCTTCGTTTTTGGTCGCCTTGAGGAGGAGAGGTTTGTTGGATATGGAAAAAAGTAAAAATCGGCAAGAACCGTGGGATAGGAGACGATAAGCGATTGGGATATCTTCAATGCAAAGGTCAGGAATATGAAGGGCCTTGATCTGATTAAGAACGATCAACACCCTCCAAACCATAGGCATTGTTTGAGAAAAGCTAAGATTGGTTTTTGGAAAAAACTGCATTATGAATTCAGGAAAGGGGTAACGAAGGCCTAGAGAAAAGGGGTATGCCAGAAAACAGATCCATTCCCTGGACGATACATCTGATCAGACCGTCCCGTCAAATGGCTTGATGATTGCCTTATCAGGAAAGGCACCGGAGGCTCTTAACGCTGCAATGTCTGCGTTATCAAAGGCGCAGACCTCCTTCTCAGGATTCTTGAGAAGATTCTATTTGGTAAAGGTCTCGCTCGATTCGCCGATGTGGGAATGAGTTCTGGTAGCCATTGAGAGAGAAACGGAGAAAATCACAAGAGAAACGAAAGAGATAAATGATTACCTGGAGACTCTGTTGAAAACGGTTGAATTTCAAACGAGAAGAGAGAAGATATAGCGGCATTAGAGATAGCCATCGAGTAATTATCGCATGGGAAGTTGCACACTGTCACCTCAAGTGTCCAATCATCATAATTGCCTCGATTCAAGAGATAAGAGTTTAAAATATATTTGTTTGAATCCGGGATTCCAACAGATATATTTTGGGGACAATTGTTATGGGTGGTTTGCTGCTCATATATCCTGGATAATATTCTGACTGTGTTATTTTTTATTGTGATCAGGATACCGGATCAGGATATTGGTAATATCCTGATACAGTATCCTGTTAATAACTAATTAGTTAACGTGCAGATTAACATGGCAAGCTTATAACGTTCGAGTGGACCTGTTCTCCCAAAGACTCAGACTAATCAGTTGAAAAGTGGACGTTGAAGCCGGAAGAAGTGGTCTACAACGTTCACAAAGGGAATATTCGCCATATCCCGGTTTTTTGGCTAGTTTGTTATTTCTTTTGCTATTTATAGGATTGATCAGATCAGATAGAACACACGCAATTTTTGGCACACTCTTGCTCTCTACTAGCTTAAATCACTCACAAACACTTACACTTGTACTCGAAACTCATTGTAACACTTAGTTGATCCGTGTCATATCCTGCACTGTACCCTGATATTTGAAACAATAAGAAGAACAAGGCAGCTGCGATTGTCAGCTCCCAAGTTTTTGTGCCGACGATCTAGATTGATCAAGGGCTTTCCTCGTACATCTCGTGTCACCATTTATTTTTTTTGCTCATTGTTTGATTGTAGATATAGCTCGATATCCTGAGCTATATCCTGGAAACTTTTTTTTGTTAACAACTTGATCAACATATTTTCCACGTACACTTCTAGCACACTACCTGACTTAACTAATTTGATCACTTAATTACTTAGGTAATTTTTGACCAAAACAGTGATATATATATATATATATATATATATATAGGGAGGGGCTCATGCGAGAACTCCATTTATTGTGAGAACCAATGTGAACACAACCTAAAATAGCTAAAAAAACCTAAAAAAAAACCTAACCCCCACCCCCCCCCCCCCAAAAAAAAACCTACCCCCCCAAGCTAAATGCTAAAAACTAAAACCCCCAAAAAACCTAAAAAAAAACCTAACCGCCCCCCCCCCCCCCCAAAAAAAAAACCTAAACCCCCCTCCCCCACCCCCCAAAAACCTAACCCCTCCCCCCCCCCCAAGCTAAAATGCTAAAAACTAAACCCCCAAAAAACCTAAAAAAATAAATCTAATTTTTTTTTTTGATTTTTTTAATATTTTTTAGGTTAAAATCGCTACTTTTCGAAGAAAAAAAAATATTATAGCTATTTTTAGCTTCGAAAAGTAGCGATTTTAACCTAAAAAATATTTAAAAAATCAAATTTTTTTTTTTTGTGATTTTTAGCTATTTTTAGGCATTTTTGGTTGTGTTCACATTGTTTCTCGCGGTTCTCGCAATAAGAGGTGGTTCTCGCATGATCTTCTCCCTATATATATATTTGTGGATTAGACACCAAAAAATAGGACTCAAAAAATGGCTACAATTTAAGAATTGTGTTTATTGAAGGCATCAAATTCCTAATTGATAGAGAAAGGTCTGGTGGCAAGAAAAGCTGCTTCCAGGAGGTTGTCAAGTTTTTTCGCTCGACGATTCCATTCCCAGGTGGTTGGTTTTGCCCTTGTTCCTGTAACTCGAATCCTGGCCCGGTATATCCCATTTTAGTTTTACACCATTGTGAACCTTACGCCGTTTTTACTCTCTGATCGAGGTTCTCGGCATTGGAAAATCTTTGTAAACTAACTCACACGTGTATATGTTGACATTTAAGAGATATACAGTCAATAAAATCAAGAGCAATGGTGATATATATGCGGATTAGACAATAAAAATAAACATTCAAAAAATGGCTACAATTTAAGGAATGTGTTTAGTGACGGCATAAGATTTCTAATTGATGAGAAATGTCTGGTGGCAAGAAAAGCTGCTTCTAGGAGGTTGTCAAGTGTTTTTGCTCGACTATTCCATTCTTGGGTGGTTGGTTTGGCACTTGTTCCTGTAACTCAAATCCTAGCCCGATATATCCCATTTTAGTTTGACACAATTGTGAATCTTACCCCTTTTTTTCTCTCTGATCGAGGTTCTCAGCATTGAAAAATCTTCGTAAACTAAGTCACACGTGTATATGTTGACATTTAAGAGACATACAGTCAAGAACATCAAGAGCAATAATGATATATATGTGGATTAGACACCAAAAAATAAACACTAAAATATGGCTACAATTTAAGGAATGTGTTTAGTGACGGCATCAGATTCCTAATTGATGGAGAAAGGTCTGGTGGCATGAAATGCTGCTTCAAGGAGGTTGTCAAGTGTTTTCGCTCGACGATTCCATTCTTGGGTGGTTAGTTTGGTCCTTGTTCCTGTAACTCGAATCCTAGACCATTATATCCCATTTTAGTTTTACTCCATTGTGAACCTTACGCCTTTTTTCCTCCCTGTTCGAGTTTCTCGGCATTGAAAAATCTTCGTAAACTAAATCACACGTGTATATGTTGACATTTAAGAGATATACAATCAAGAAAATCAAGAGAAATGGTGATATATATGCGGATTAGACAACAAAAAATAAACACTCAAAAAATCGCTACAATTTAAGGAATGTGTTTAGTGACGGCATCAGAATCCGAATGGATGGAGAAAGGTTTGGTGGAAAGAAAAACTGCTTCCAGGAGGTTGTCAAGTGTTTTCGCTCGCGAATCCACTCTTGGGTGGTTGGTTTGGCCCTTGTTCCTGTAACTCGAATCCTAGACCGTTATATCCCATTTTAGTTTTACTCCATTGAGAACCTTATGCCTTTTTTCCTCCCTGATCGAGGTTCTCGGCATTGAAAAATCTTTGTAAACTAAATCACACGTGTATATGCTGACATTTATGAGATATACAGTCAAGAAAATCAAGAGCAATGGTGATATATATGCAGATTAGACACCAAAAATAAACACTCAAAAAATGGCTACAATTTCAGCAATGTGTTTAGTGACGGCATCAGATTCCTAATTGATGGAGAAAGGTTGGGTGCCAAGAAAAGCTGCTTCCAGGAGATTGTCAAGTGTTTTCGCTCGACGATTCCATTCTTGGGTGGTTGGTTTGGAACTTGTTCCTGTAACTCGAATTCTATCCCGGTATATCCCATTTTAGTTTTACACCATTGTGAACCTTATGCCTTTTTACTCTCTGATAGAGGTTCTCGGCATTGAAAAATCTTCGTAAACTAAATCACACGTGTATATGTTGACATTTAAGAGATATACAGTCAAGAATATCAAGAGCAATAGTGATATATATATATATATATATATATATATATATATATATATGCGGATTAGATACCAAAAAATAAACACTAAAAATGGCTAAAATTTAAAGAATGTGGTTAGTGACGGCATCAGATTCCTAATTGATGGAGAAAGGTCTGGTGGCAAGAAAAGCTGCTTCGAGGAGGTTGTCAAGTGTTTTCGCTCGATGATTCCATTCTTGGGTGGTTGGTTTGGCCTTTGTTCCTGTAACTCGAATCCTAGCCCGGTATATCCCATTTTAGTTTTACACCATCGTGAACCTTACGCCTTTTTTACTCTCTGATCGAGGTTCTCGGCATTGAAAAATCTTCATAAACTAAATCACACTTGTATATGTTCACATTTAAGAGATATACAGTCAAGAAAATCAAGAGCAATAGTGATATATATGTGGATTAGACACAAAAAGATAAACACTCAAAAAATGGCTACAATTTAAGGAATGTGTTTAGTAAGTGCATCGGATTCCTAATTGATGGACAATGGTCTGGTGGCTAGAAAAGCTGCTTCCAGGGGGTTGTCAAGTGTTTTCGCTTGACGATTCCATTCTTGGGTGGTTGGTTTGGCCCTTGTTCCTTTAACTCGAATCCTAGCCAGGTATATCCTATTTTAGTTTTACACCATTGTTAACCTTACGCCTTTTTTACTCTCTGATCGAGGTTCGTGGAATTGAAAAATCTTCGTAAACAAAATCACACGTGTATATGTTGACATTTAAGAGATATACAGTCAGAAAATCAAGAGCAATGGTGATATATATGCGGATTAGACACCAAAAAATAAACACTCAAGAAATGGCAACAATTTAAAGAATGAGTTTAGTGACGGCATCAGATTCCTAATTAATGGAGAAATGTCTGGTGGCAAGAAAAGCTACTTCCAGGAGGTTGTCAAGTGTTTTCTCTCGACGATTCCATTCTTGGGTGGTTGGTTTGGCCCTTATTCCTGTTACTCGAATCCAAGCCCGGTATATCCCATTTTAGTTTTACACCATTGTGAACCTTACGCCTTTTTTACTCTCTGATTGAGGTTCTCGGTAATGAAAAATCTTCGTAAACTAATCACACGTGTATATATTGACATTTAAGAGATATACAATGAAGAAAATCAAGAGCAATGGTGATATATATGCGGATTAGACACCAAAAAATAAACACTAACAAAATGGCTACAATTTAAGGAATGTGTTTAGTGACGGCATCATATTCCTAATTGATGGAGAAAGGTCTGGTGGGAAGAAAAGCTGCTTCCAGGAGGTTATCAAGTGTTTTCGCACGACGATTCCATTCTTGGGTGGTTGGTTTTGCCCTTGTTCCTATAACTCGAATCCAAGCCCGGTATATCCCATTTTAGTTTTACACCATTGTGAACCTTACGCCTTTTTTACTCTTTGATCGAGGTTCTCGGCATTGAAAAATCTTCGAAAACTAAATCACACGTTTATATGTTGACATTTAAGAGATATACAGTCAAGAAAATCAAAAGTAGTGGTGATATATATGCGGATTAGACACCAAAAAATAAACACTCAAAAAATGGCTACAATTTAAGGAATGTGTTTAGTGACGGCATCAGATTCCTAATTGATGGAGAAAGGTCTGGTTGTAAGAAAAGCTGCTTCTAGGAGGTTGTCAGGTGTTTTCGCTTGACAATTCCATTCTTGGATGGTTTGATTTGGCCCTTGTTCCTATAACTCGAATCCTAGCCCGGTATATCCCATTTTAGTTTTACACCATTGTGAACCTTACGCCTTTTTTACTCTCTAAACCAAGGTTCTTGGCATTGAAAAATCTTCGTAAACTAAATCGCACGTGTATATGTTGAAATTTAAGAGATATATAGTCAAGAAAATCAAGAGCAGTGGTGATCTACATGCGGATTAGACACCAAAAAATAAACACTCAAAAAATGGCTAAAACATAAAGAATGTGGTTAGTTACGGCATTAGATTCCTAGTTGATGGAGCAAGGTTTGGTGGCAAGAAAAGCTGATTCGAGGAGGTTGTCAAGTGTTTTCGCTCGATGATTCCATTCTTGGGTGGTTGGTTTGGCCTTTGTTCCTGTAACTCGAATCCTAGCCGGATATATCCCATTTTAGTTTTACACCATCGTGAACCTTGCGCCTTTTTTACTCTCTGATCGAGGTTCTCGACATTGAAAAATCTTCATAAACTAAATCACATTTGTATTTGTTGACATTTAAGAGATATACAGTTAAGAAAATCAAAGCAATGGTGATATATATGTGGATTAGACACCAAAAAATAAACACTCAAAAAATGGTTACAATTTAAGGAATACGTTTAGTAAGGGCATCAGATTCCTAATTGATGGACAATGGTCTGGTGGCTAGAAAAGCTGCTTCCAGGAGGTTGTCAAGTGTTTTCGCTCGACGATTCCATTCTTGGGTGGTTGGTTTGGCCCTTGTTCCTTTAACTCGAATCCTAGCCCGGTATATCCCATTTTAGTTTTACACCATTGTGAACCTTACGCCTTTTTTACTCTCTGATCGAGGTTCTCGGCATTGAAAAATCTTCGTAAACAAAATCACACGTGTATATGTTGACATTTAAGAGATATACAGTCAAGAAAAATCAAGAGCAATGGTGATATGTATGCGGATTAGACACCAAAAAATAAACACTCAAGAAATGGCTACAATTTAAAGAATGAGTTTAGTGACGGCATCAGATTCCTAATTGATGGAGAAAGGTCTGGTGGCAAGAAAAGCTGCGTCCAGGAGGTTGTCAAGTGTTTACGCTCGACGATTCCATTCTTGGGTGGTTGGTTTGGCCCTTATTCATGTTACTCGAATCCTAGCCCGGTATATCCTATTTTAGTTTTACACCATTGTGAACCTTACGCCTTTTTTACTCTCTGATCGAGGTTCTCGGTAATGAAAAATCTTCGTAAATTAATCACACGTGTATATGTTGACATTTAAGAGATATACAATCAAGAAAATCAAGAGCAATGGTGATATATATGCGGATTAGACACCAAAAAATAAACACTAACAAAATGGCTACAATTTAAGGAATGTGTTTAGTGACGGCATCATATTCCTAATTGATGGAGAAAGGTTTGGTGGGAAGAAAAGCTGCTTCCAGGAGGTTATCAAGTGTTTTCGCTTGACGGTTCCATTCTTGGGTGGTTGCTTTTGCCCTTGTTCCTGTAACTCGAATCCAAGCCCGGTATATCCCATTTTAGTTTTACACCATTGTGAACCTTACGCCTTTTTTACTCTCTGATCGAGGTTCTCGGCATTGAAAAATCTTCGAATACTAAATCACACGTGTATATGTTGACATTTAAGAGATATACAGTCAAGAAAATCAAAAGTAGTGGTGATATATATGCGGATTAGACACCAAAAAATAAACACTCAAAAAATGGCTACAATTTAAGGAATGTGTTTAGTGACGGCATCAGATTCCTAATTGATGGAGAAAGGTCTGGTTGCAAGAAAAGCTGCTTCCAGGAGGTTGTCAGGTGTTTTCGCTTGACAATTCAATTCTTGGATGGTTTGATTTGGCCCTTGTTCCTGTAACTCGAATCCTAGACCGTTATATCCCATTTTAGTTTTACTCCATTGTGAACCTTATGCCTTTTTTCCTCCCTGATCGAGGTTCTCGGCATTGAAAATGTCACACCCCTTTCTACGGCGGAAGCACGAGGTGTGATCATGAAAGGTTCTCATTGCATACGAAGAGTAAACATGCTACATGCTCGTAAAATAACATTCAAATACCATAATTTGAAAACATACGTTAGCGTTTACATCGCTAAGTCGCATAAAACATTGTCTTAAAAGTTTACAACTTTATTTAAAGTTAAACACAAGCGACATCCACGAGCATAAGCAAGACCACGCGCACATCCATCCTAGTTACCTGAAATACATGTGAGTTTTTGGAAAAAAAAACGTCAACATAAAGTTGGTGTGAATTCATGCAGTTTTGTATTTCATGTTTGTATACTTTGTATGAAAACATAGTTTGTGAGTAAATCAAGTTTTCATATATAAATCCAGTTTCATGTGTACACCACGTACCCATTTATAATTCAATCTTCTCTTGAGTACCCCACGTACTTCAAGTTACATATCAATCCTCTTGAGTACCCCACGTACTTCAAGTTATATATCAATCTTCTTGAGTACCCCACGTACTTCAAGTTATATATCAATTCTGTATGGTATGAATTTTATGTAAATACAGTATTTCTGTAATTATCAGATTGTTAATGGGTTGCAAAGCCATTAACCTGTGGCACGTCATAGGAAGTCACCAAACCTAAGGCATTTAATTGGTATATTCTGAGACACAAAAGCACTCCTCGATTCTCGCCCCGACCAGGAGTGTGGCTGCCAGGCACCCGTTAGATCTAACCTTTTGTTCTGCGGTCTAGGTATATTGTTGATTAATGGTGCTTCTGTACCCTATTCGTGACACTATTTCTCATAACGCCTCCTACTTGGTTCTCGTTCTCACCAAGCGCGTTTCTTGTTATCATTTCTCATAGCGCCTTATACTTGGTTCTCGTCTCACCAAATGCGCTTCTCATATTCATATATTTCGTCGCACTTGGTTCTCGTTCTCACCAAGTGTACTTCTTGTATTTATATCATACCATTTATAAATATTGTACTTTTGTACATGTATTTCACCCCCGAAGTTATAAAAACTGAAAACAGTTAAAGAGAAAAGGGGGAGCATGAACTCACAACTTTGCGTTCCTAGCGTCGTAAACTCCACCGGATTTGCTTAATTAACGTCGTAACCTATACGCGTTTTCTTAACGTTAGTCACTAGACTTGCGTCGCACAAGTTCAGTCACTCTCTTGTATATTTTCTTGTGTTAAAAATATTCTTATATTTTTAACTACGTATCTTACTTATTTTATTTTCTCCAAAAATAAATATAAGTCTTTTGTGTTTTGCACTTTGCACCCGAATTATGTATCTTGTATGTTGTGTGTGTATTTTTATGTTTATACTCCTCATGAGCATTTAGTGTATTTTTAAGTCTTAATACACTAGCACGTATAACACATACTTTATACACTTAGCACAAAAATTGGTGATAAAATAATATATATTTTTCTCTCACAAAAATATATACTTATTATCCATTTTTACTCTTGAAGAAATCCTCATTTCTTATCATCAAAAATCAGGGAAACCTTAGTAATACACTTAAACACATTTTTAGGGAATAAGTTTCTCAAAAACTTATATTTTTCTAAGTGTCAAAATTTATAAAAATTTTGACAGAGTTTCCCCTAAAAATGGAGGTTTCCCACGTTTTCAAAACGTGTGTTTATTTTCTTTTAAATCATCATCAATCATCAATAATCAGCAACAACAATTATCAACAATAATCACTACTTTTCCCCACTTCATGAACTTGGATATTTACCAAGATTGTGTAGTATCTTACTAGCACATTTAGTAAGTCTTGTTATCTTTAAAAATAAGTTTAATCTCTTAAAAACTTTATTTTTAAAGAGTATGAAGTTTTACAACTTCTAGTCGGTTTTTACGAAAATTATTTCTTTGTTAAAACCCTTGTTACACAAGTATCCATACACTTGTTTGTTCACAAAAACCACTTTTGTTTGTGTAAGACCCGGGTTAGAACATGTGATTTCTTTAAAGTGTGGTTCTTCAAAAATACCACTTGCAGATACGTAGATCCGCTAGTTTTAAACACCAATGTACAGGTTAAATTACTTTTACACAAGTAAAATATTTTACACAAGTTCATGTCTCTAGTGTGGTAGAGTTTCGCCTTTTAACACTTGTAGTAACCAAAAACGAGCTTATGTGAAGATCCATGATCTTACAAAGTCGGGTTAAACGATGATCCGAGCTACCACATCATAGATCGGGTCTCAAAAATCTCATATTCCAAATACTACAACTTTTACACAACACATGTGTTATTAACCACCATTTTAGTATTTTTACTAGACTTTATAGCTTCAAAATGTAAGTTAACGATATTTAACCGACAATATTCCTTTTAACCACCTTAGATAAGCTTAAATATGAGTTTTAAGTGTTATACCTCTAGCTCAAGGCTAGGGAAGATTCTTGACGGAAAGTGGGTGGATAAAAGCTAACGGGATTGGTCCTTCGAGTTCCGAGTGCACCAAAGCTCCTAATACGTGACCCTTCAAGCTTGTATAACCTTGGAATGGCAAGATGGAAATCGAAAATGGATGTGTGTAAGGGAGGGGGTTCGGCCGAAGGTAGGGGAGAGCAAGAGAGTATGAGTGGAAGTTGGTTTATGTTGAAGTGATTATGTTATGTAACCATCTTTAACTTATAGGCAAATGTTTGGTGATTAACCAATGGGTAATGTGTTGTTTAGATATCAAACATTAGGGATTTAATTAATAAACAAGTACATGGTATTGTCTCCCCCTAGTTGGGGCCGAGTACAATGGGGGGGGGGTCTTGGTTCGGCTACAACTAGCTTAGTTAGGTAATGGTTACGTTAAAAAGGTTAGTCTAGTGTTTAACCTCGTTAGTAGTATGTAGCGTGTTATGACGGGTGTTAGGGTAATCAGGGACCCTAACTGGCTCAGAAAAATATAAATAGTGAAAATAATAATATTTTCATATCCCGGGTATAGTCCGGTTGTTCGGTTACATACCGATTCGTTAAAGTGCTAAATTACACATTTTAGTGTCTAATAAGTGTCTTTTTGTAACACTATCGGTTCCCAACACTTAGGGAAATATTCCGGATAATAAAACGACATTTCTGCATAATATTTATATGTTCAAATGCTGAATTATTGCTGATTTGTATAAATTCTGCACTTAAAGTGCGTTTCGGGTGCTTTTTAGTGCATATTTTCGCTTTCGAAATGTCCATAAATTAAACCCTTACACATACTCTAGGGTTTTAATGTATTTTTGTCGTCGGACCTACACCTAGGCCTCAATTCTGATGTCTAACTGCTTTCTGCAGTTCTGTTGACACAGTGTGTCTTACCGGTGAGTTTACTATTATTTTTGACGCAACGCTCTTGTTTATGCATAAAGCAATATTTTGTAGTATACAACGTGCATGAATTCACTTGTTTAATCATGTGTTCAGACATTGCTGACAATTAAACTCATAATTGCAGTCATTAAGCAATAATTATAGTGTACGGAAATTACCGGTTTGTGCCAGTTGTCACAGTCTCCCCCCGTTAAAAGAATTTCGTCCCGAAATTCAGACTGAACTAACTCTCGCTGGAGTCTTCTTGAATAGGTGGGGATACTTTTTCTTGAACTGGTCTTCACGTTCCCATGTGTACTCGGGTCCGTGCTTAGAGCTCCAACGTACTTTGACAAGTTTCACACTGCTCCTCCTGGTCTTGTTGACTTTCCAGTCAGTAACCTCAACGGGTTGTTCTGTAAATCGGAGGGCTTCATCAATATGCACTTCATCCAACGGGATGGTCACGTTTTCTTGCGTTGGACTCTTCTTCAGGTTGGATACATGAAACGTATCATGTACTCCATTAAGTTCTTCCGGTAACTCCAACTTGTATGCCACGGTACCAATTCTCTTCAGTATTCTGAATGGTCCGATATATCGTGGATTCAACTTTCCACGCTTTCCAAATCTGACTACGCCCTTCCATGGTGAGACTTTTAACAACACTTTGTCTCCCACCTTGAAATCTACCGATTTTCTATTTGGATCCGCGTAGCTCTTTTGTCGCTCTCGAGCCGCCCTAATGCGCTCTCGGATCTGCGCAATCTTGTCGGTTGTCTCTTGTACAAGTTCAGGACCAACCATACGTTTATCTCCGGCATCTGCCCAACATAAGGGCGATCGGCATTTGCGGCCATACAGAGCTTCGAACGGCGCGGCTTTTATGCTCGTATGATAACTGTTATTGTAGGAAAACTCAACTAAAGGTAGGTGAGTATCCCAGCTGCCGCCTAGATCCATGACACATGCGCGAAGCATATCTTCTAACGTTTGTATTGTCCGTTCGCTCTGGCCGTCTGTTTGCGGATGGAATGCCGTGCTCAGATCTAACTGAGATCCAAAGGCTTCCTGAAATGATTGCCAGATTCTTGAGACAAAGCGTCCATCTCTGTCTGAAATGATTGAGATTGGCACTCCATGACATGCTACAATTTCTCTTAAGTATATCTCTGCAAGCTTTCCAGTGCTATCCTTCTCTCGGATTGGTAGGAAATGCGCAGACTTTGTCAATCGATCAACTATTACCCATATCATATCGTGCCCTCTCGGGGTCCTGGGTAATTTCGTTATGAAGTCCATCGAGATCTGTTCCCACTTCCACACGGGAATCTCTGGTTGTTGTAGTAGGCCGGACGGTTTCTGATATTCTGCCTTAACCTTAGCACAGGTTAGGCATTTTCCAACATAGACATCAACGTCGCTTTTGAGTCTCGGCCACCAATAGTACTCCTTCAAGTCTTGATACATTTTGTCCGATCCTGGGTGGATCGAATATCTCGATTTGTGGGCTTCATTAACGATGACTTCTCGTAGGCCACCATAGAGTGGAACCCAAATACGCTTCTTGAAGTATAAGGCTCCCTCTTCGTTTGGCACCATGTATTTCAATGCACCCCGGAGGTATTCAGCTTTACGATTCTCTTCTTTAAGAGCTTCTTGTTGTGCATCCCGAATGCGTGCAGTGAGGTTCGTTCGAATCGTCATTTCTAATGCTCGAACCCTTAGGGTCTTAACCCTTTCTTTTCGGCTCAACGCATCTGCTACAACGTTCGCCTTTCCAGGATGGTACTTAATCTCACAGTCATAATCATTTAGCAGCTCGACCCAACGTCGCTGGCGCATATTCAATTCCTTCTGATCAAATATGTGTTGTAAGCTTTTATGATCTGTGAAGATTGTACACCGAGTACCATATAAATAATGTCGCCAAATCTTCAAGGCGAATACCACTGCACCCAGCTCCAGGTCGTGAGTGGTATAATTTCTCTCATGAACCTTCAGTTGTCTTGAAGCGTAAGCGATGACTTTTTGGCGTTGCATTAGCACACAACCCAAGCCTTGTCGTGAGGCGTCGCAGTAAACTACGAACTCTTCAGTGCCTTCGGGTAACGACAGTATCGGTGCATCGCAGAGCTTGTTCTTAAGTAGCTGAAAGGCTTCTTCTTGTTTGTGACCCCAGTCGTACTTCTTGTCTTTCTGAGTAAGGGTCGTTAGCGGTTGAGCTATCTTCGAGAAATTCTCAATGAATCGCCGATAGTAGCCCGCTAAGCCCAAAAATTGACGGACTTCGGTTGGGGTCTTGGGAGCTTCCCAATTCTTTATTGCTTCTATCTTGGACGGGTCTACATGAATGCCCTTCTCATTCACCACGTGACCAAGAAATTGTACTTCGCGAATCCAGAATTCGCATTTCAAGAACTTTGCATAAAGTTTCTCTTTCTTCAGTAGCTCCAAGATGGTTCTGAGATGTTGCTCGTGCTCTTCTTTCGTTCGCGAGTAAATCAGGATATCATCGATAAATACAATCACGAATTTATCGAGATATGGTTTGCATACGCGGTTCATTAGATCCATAAAGACCGCTGGTGCATTCGTCAGCCCAAACGGCATCACAAGAAATTCGTAGTGCCCATAGCGGGTTCTGAATGCAGTCTTTGGCACGCTTTCATCTTGGATTCTCAGCTGATGGTATCCAGATCGAAGGTCGATCTTGGAATAGTAGCTTGATCCTTGCAGTTGATCAAATAGGTCATCAATCCTCGGTAGTGGATACCGATTCTTGATTGTGAGCTTGTTCAGTTCCCTGTAATCGATACACATCCGCAGTGTTCCATCCTTTTTCTTCACGAACAATACTGGAGCTCCCCAGGGTGAGAAGCTTGGCCTTATGAATCCTTTATCCAACAACTCCTGGAGTTGTGTAGATAACTCTTGCATCTCGGATGGCGCAAGTCGATAGGGTGCCTTGGCTACAGGAGCAGCTCCTGGAACCAAGTCTATACGGAATTCGACTTGTCGTTGCGGAGGTAGTCCTGGCAGATCTTCAGGGAACACATCAGGAAATTCCTTCACCACAGGAATGTCTTCGAGTTTTGGCTCCACAGCCTTCTTGTCTATAACATGTGCTAGGAAAGCGACACATCCTTTCCTCAAGCACTTCTGTGCCTTCATGCAACTGATGATTCGAAGAGGCGCGTCTCGTTTTTCTCCATGCACGATGAGAGTTTCACCATTCGCTAAAGGGATGCGAATGATTTTCTCATGGCAAATAACTTCAGCTTTGTTCTTGGACAACCAGTCCATCCCGACTACTACATCGAAGCTACCCAATTGAATAGGTAGGAGGTTGATGTTAAATCTTCGTTCACCAAGTTCTAGTGTGCAGCCTTTAACAACTTCGCCCGATTCAACAAGTTTACCATTGGCTAGTTCTATGGAATAAGGAATTTCTAATCTACTAGATTCTATTCCGAGTATGCGTTTAAATTCCACAGACATGAAGCTATAATCGGCGCCAGTGTCGAATAATATGGATGCAAAGTGATTGTTAATGAGAAACGTACCGGTGACCACGTTAGGGTCCTCGCGTGCGTCTCTTGCTCCAATCACAAATGCTCGAGCTGGGGCGTTGTTTCTCTCTGGGCAGTTCTTTATGAAATGATCATTGCTTCCACACTTGAAGCATCCTTGCCCTTTCCCGTTGCCATTCTTGTTACCAGCACCGTTCCCATTTCGGTTCTTTCCTTTTCCCCAACAGTCTTCTGTTTGATGACCCAATTTACCACATTTGTCGCACCTTGGAATGCGACAAGCTCCATCATGATGATACTTACATTTTTGGCATCTAGGCATGGAGCCTTGGTATGCTTTGGTTGTATGGGTTTTTATCTCCTGAGGCAGATTAGTGTCGCGCTTCTTGCTGAAACTCTTGTTGTTGCGAGTTGCTTGGTTCAAACTGGCATGCTTTCTCTTCTTGTCGCCGGACGACTCAGCATGCGTCTCGGTCTTCTCTGTTGGGTTTAATGACAACTTCTTCATACGAACACAATCTTCAGTCAGGCTGACAGCTAGAGTTACAGCCTCGGTGATTGTTTGTGGTTTGGCCAACGTCACCATGCCACAAAACTCTGAGGCCAGTCCCCAAATGTAGCGTTCAACACGCTTGAATTCGGGAGTCACCATGTAGGGAAGCACTCTGGACAAATCATGGAACCTTCGAGTATATCCATTGATGTCAGCACCTTCCATAGTCAAGTGCCAGAACTCTGTCTCCAGTCTTTGGAGTTCAGCACGAGAGCAGTACTTCTCTCTCATTCTTTCCTTCAGTTCCTCCCAAGTGAGGCCATAAGCGGCGTCATCGCCCAAAGTTTGGGCTTGCAGGTTCCACCAAGTCAGAGCTTCATCGACGAATAACCCAGTAGCAAAAGTGACTTTTTGATCCGCGGTACACTTGCTCATGCGGAAAGTAGCTTCAGTCTTCTCCGTCCAGCGCACAAATGCTACTGCACCTCCTGTGCCGTCATAGTTTATCGGCTTGCAGTCGAGGAACTGCTTGAAAGTGCAGCCTGGAATTGATTTAACCAATTCACGTGTGAGCAATTGAAGAAACAATGAAACAAAGACCGTTCATAAATTTCCTCATGCTTAGTACAGTGTCTCAAGGTTACCTTGAGCTGCATTGCCTCCAGACGAATCTCCATTCCCATTACGCCTAGCGTTGGTTGGTCCTCCACTGTCTTGAGTTCGGTTCGCCTCGTACTGGGCGATAGCAGCGGAGATCCTTTCCTCCAGTAGAGCGTTCAGCTCTTCAGCAGTTCTTGGCAGTGGGGGAGGCGGAGGTTGATCGTCATTGCGAGCATTCACAGCTTTCCTGGGTGCCATGTTCTGACAGAACATAACACAACAGGGTTAGGCATTTGTTTGATATCGTTATACTAGGCCGTAGTAGTATATATATACACAGGCATATACCACATAAGTGACGTCAAACAAATATTACTCTAGCAGAGTATTTAGTAGGCTTGCACTGAGGAAATCTATACGTGACAAGACTTGCTGTGATTTCTGTGCACTGAATTCCATAATTATGTATGCATCCATAATTACGTAACTCCTTGCACAGTCCGCACAGCTCGTTTCATCCTCGTATCTCTTCCTTCAGGTAGGCCATTGCTTTCAGGTAAAATCACGTATACTCGTGACATTCTACTTCTAGTACATGCTAATTATCACACATAATTGCAAGTAGTTTCTAGTCAACGACAAGTGCTACTCAAGTGCACTCTAAGTCTTGTAGTGTCTTTTCTAGACTCATGTAGACAGTTTCAGGCAGTGGATGTCGCGGGACGTTTTATGCAATGAAAACTCTTTGAAAATTGTTTTCGTGAATGGATCCTAGAGATTGTAGACTAGACTCGAGAAGGAATCCTGGTTCACTACAATCGCAGCTCTGATACCAATCTGTCACACCCCTTTCTACGGCGGAAGCACGAGGTGTGATCATGAAAGGTTCTCATTGCATACGAAGAGTAAACATGCTACATGCTCGTAAAATAACATTCAAATACCATAATTTGAAAACATACGTTAGCGTTTACATCGCTAAGTCGCATAAAACATTGTCTTAAAAGTTTACAACTTTATTTAAAGTTAAACACAAGCGACATCCACGAGCATAAGCAAGACCACGCGCACATCCATCCTAGTTACCTGAAATACATGTGAGTTTTTGGAAAAAAAAACGTCAACATAAAGTTGGTGTGAATTCATGCAGTTTTGTATTTCATGTTTGTATACTTTGTATGAAAACATAGTTTGTGAGTAAATCAAGTTTTCATATATAAATCCAGTTTCATGTGTACACCACGTACCCATTTATAATTCAATCTTCTCTTGAGTACCCCACGTACTTCAAGTTACATATCAATCCTCTTGAGTACCCCACGTACTTCAAGTTATATATCAATCTTCTTGAGTACCCCACGTACTTCAAGTTATATATCAATTCTGTATGGTATGAATTTTATGTAAATACAGTATTTCTGTAATTATCAGATTGTTAATGGGTTGCAAAGCCATTAACCTGTGGCACGTCATAGGAAGTCACCAAACCTAAGGCATTTAATTGGTATATTCTGAGACACAAAAGCACTCCTCGATTCTCGCCCCGACCAGGAGTGTGGCTGCCAGGCACCCGTTAGATCTAACCTTTTGTTCTGCGGTCTAGGTATATTGTTGATTAATGGTGCTTCTGTACCCTATTCGTGACACTATTTCTCATAACGCCTCCTACTTGGTTCTCGTTCTCACCAAGCGCGTTTCTTGTTATCATTTCTCATAGCGCCTTATACTTGGTTCTCGTCTCACCAAATGCGCTTCTCATATTCATATATTTCGTCGCACTTGGTTCTCGTTCTCACCAAGTGTACTTCTTGTATTTATATCATACCATTTATAAATATTGTACTTTTGTACATGTATTTCACCCCCGAAGTTATAAAAACTGAAAACAGTTAAAGAGAAAAGGGGGAGCATGAACTCACAACTTTGCGTTCCTAGCGTCGTAAACTCCACCGGATTTGCTTAATTAACGTCGTAACCTATACGCGTTTTCTTAACGTTAGTCACTAGACTTGCGTCGCACAAGTTCAGTCACTCTCTTGTATATTTTCTTGTGTTAAAAATATTCTTATATTTTTAACTACGTATCTTACTTATTTTATTTTCTCCAAAAATAAATATAAGTCTTTTGTGTTTTGCACTTTGCACCCGAATTATGTATCTTGTATGTTGTGTGTGTATTTTTATGTTTATACTCCTCATGAGCATTTAGTGTATTTTTAAGTCTTAATACACTAGCACGTATAACACATACTTTATACACTTAGCACAAAAATTGGTGATAAAATAATATATATTTTTCTCTCACAAAAATATATACTTATTATCCATTTTTACTCTTGAAGAAATCCTCATTTCTTATCATCAAAAATCAGGGAAACCTTAGTAATACACTTAAACACATTTTTAGGGAATAAGTTTCTCAAAAACTTATATTTTTCTAAGTGTCAAAATTTATAAAAATTTTGACAGAGTTTCCCCTAAAAATGGAGGTTTCCCACGTTTTCAAAACGTGTGTTTATTTTCTTTTAAATCATCATCAATCATCAATAATCAGCAACAACAATTATCAACAATAATCACTACTTTTCCCCACTTCATGAACTTGGATATTTACCAAGATTGTGTAGTATCTTACTAGCACATTTAGTAAGTCTTGTTATCTTTAAAAATACGTTTAATCTCTTAAAAACTTTATTTTTAAAGAGTATGAAGTTTTACAACTTCTAGTCGGTTTTTACGAAAATTATTTCTTTGTTAAAACCCTTGTTACACAAGTATCCATACACTTGTTTGTTCACAAAAACCACTTTTGTTTGTGTAAGACCCGGGTTAGAACATGTGATTTCTTTAAAGTGTGGTTCTTCAAAAATACCACTTGCAGATACGTAGATCCGCTAGTTTTAAACACCAATGTACAGGTTAAATTACTTTTACACAAGTTCATGTCTCTAGTGTGGTAGAGTTTCGCCTTTTAACACTTGTAGTAACCAAAAACGAGCTTATGTGAAGATCCATGATCTTACAAAGTCGGGTTAAACGATGATCCGAGCTACCACATCATAGATCGGGTCTCAAAAATCTCATATTCCAAATACTACAACTTTTACACAACACATGTGTTATTAACCACCATTTTAGTATTTTTACTAGACTTTATAGCTTCAAAATGTAAGTTAACGATATTTAACCGACAATATTCCTTTTAACCACCTTAGATAAGCTTAAATATGAGTTTTAAGTGTTATACCTCTAGCTCAAGGCTAGGGAAGATTCTTGACGGAAAGTGGGTGGATAAAAGCTAACGGGAGTGGTCCTTCGAGTTCCGAGTGCACCAAAGCTCCTAATACGTGACCCTTCAAGCTTGTATAACCTTGGAATGGAAAGATGGAAATCGAAAATTGATGTGTGTAAGGGAGGGGGTTCGGCCGAAGGTAGGGGAGAGCAAGAGAGTATGAGTGGAAGTTGGTTTATGTTGAAGTGATTATGTTATGTAACCATCTTTAACTTATAGGCAAATGTTTGGTGATTAACCAATGGGTAATGTGTTGTTTAGATATCAAACATTAGGGATTTAATTAATAAACAAGTACATGGTATTGTCTCCCCCTATTTGGGGCCGAGTACAATGGGGGGGGGGTCTTGGTTCGGCTACAACTAGCTTAGTTAGGTAATGGTTACGTTAAAAAGGTTAGTCTAGTGTTTAACCTCGTTAGTAGTATGTAGCGTGTTATGACGGGTGTTAGGGTAATCAGGGACCCTAACTGGCTCAGAAAAATATAAATAGTGAAAATAATAATATTTTCATATCCCGGGTATAGTCCGGTTGTTCGGTTACATACCGATTCGTTAAAGTGCTAAATTACACCTTTTAGTGTCTAATAAGTGTTTTTTTGTAACACTATCGGTTCCCAACACTTAGGGAAATATTCCGGATAATAAAACGACATTTCTGCATAATATTTATATGTTCAAATGCTGAATTATTGCTGATTTGTATAAATTTTGCACTTAAAGTGCGTTTCGGGTGCTTTTTAGTGCATATTTTCGCTTTCGAAATGTCCATAAATTAAACCCTTACACATACTCTAGGGTTTTAATGTATTTTTGTCGTCGGACCTACACCTAGGCCTCAATTCTGATGTCTAACTGCTTTCTGCAGTTCTGTTGACACAGTGTGTCTTACCGGTGAGTTTACTATTATTTTTGACGCAACGCTCTTGTTTATGCATAAAGCAATATTTTGTAGTATACAACGTGCATGAATTCACTTGTTTAATCATGTGTTCAGACATTGCTGACAATTAAACTCATAATTGCAGTCATTAAGCAATAATTATAGTGTATGGAAATTACCGGTTTGTGCCAGTTGTCACAGAAAAATCTTTGTAAACTAAATCACACGTGTATATGCTGACATTTATGAGATATACAGTCAAGAAAATCAAGAGCAATGTTGATATATATGCAGATTAGACACCAAAAATAAACACTCAAAAAATGGCTACAATTTAAGCAATGTGTTTAGTGACGGCATCAGATTCCTAATTGATGGAGAAAGGTTGGGTGCCAAGAAAAGCTGCTTCCAGGAAGTTGTCTAGTGTTTTCGCTCGACGATTCCATTCTTGGGTGGTTGGTTTGGAACTTGTTCCTGTAACTCGAATCCTATCCCGGTATATCCCATTTTAGTTTTACACCATTGTGAACCTTACGCCTTTTTACTCTTTGATCGAGGTTCTCAGAATTGAAAAATCTTTGTAAACTAAATCACACGTATATATGTTGACATTTAAGAGATATACATTCAAGAAAAATCAAGAGCAATGATGATATATATGCGAATTAGACACCAAAAAATAAACACTCAAAAATGGATACAACTTAAGGAATCTGTTTAGTGACGGCATCAGATTCCTAATTGATGGAGAAAGGTCTAGTGGCAAAAAGCTGCTTCCAGGAGGTTGTCAAGTGTTTTGGCTCGACGATTCCATTCTTGGGAGGTTGGTTTGGCCCTTGTTACTATAACTCGAATCCTAGACCGTTATATCCCATTTTAGTTTTACTCCATTGTGAACCTTACGCCTTTTTTCCTCACTGATCGAGGTTCTCGATATTGAAAAATCTTCGTAAACTAAATCACACGTGTATATGTTGACATTTAAGAGATATACAGTCAAGAATATAAAGAGCAATAGTGATATATATATATATATATATATATATATATATATATGCGGATTAGATACCAAAAAATAAACACTAAAAAAATGGCTAAAATTTAAAGAATGTGGTTAGTGACGGCATCAGATTCCTAATTGTTGGAGAAAGGTCTGGTGGCAAGAAAAGCTGCTTCGAGGAGGTTGTCAAGTCTTTTCGCTCGATGATTCCATTCTTGGGTGGTTGGTTTGGCCTTTGTTCCTGTAACTCGAATCCTAGCCCGGTATATCCCATTTTAGTTTTACACCATCGCGAATTTTACGCCTTTTTTACTCTCTGATTGAGGTTCTCGACTTTGAAAAATGTTCATAAACTAAATTACACTTGTATATGTTCACATTTAAGAGATATACAATCAAGAAAATCAAGAGCAATGGTGATATATATGTGGATTAGACACCAAAAAATAAACACTCAAAAAATGGCTACAATTTAAGGAATGTGTTTAGTAAGGGCATCAGATTCCTAATTGATGGACAATGGTCTGGTGGCTAGAAAAGCTGCTTCCAGGAGGTTGTCAAGTGTTTTCGCTCGACGATTCCATTCTTGGGTGGTTGGTTTGGCCCTTGTTCCTTTAACTCGAATCCTAGCCCGGTATATCCCATTTTAGTTTTACACCATTGTGAACCTTACGCCTTTTTTACTCTCTGACCGAGGTTCTTGGCATTGAAAATATTCGTAAACTAAATTGCACGTGTATATGTTGACATTTAAGAGATATATAGTCAAGAAAATCAAGAGCAGTGGTGATATATATGCAGATTAGACACCAAAAAATAAACACTCAAAAATAGGCTACAATTTAAGGAATGTGTTTAGTGACGGCATCAGATTGCTAATTGATGGAGAAGGGTCTGGTGGCAAGAAAAGCTGCTTCCAGGAGGTTGTCAAGCGTTTTCGCTCGACGATTCCATTCTTGGGTGGTTTGTTTGGCCCTTGTTCCAGTAACTCGAATCCTAGCCCGGTATATCCCATTTTAGTTTTACACCATTGTGAATCTTACGCCTTTTTTACTCTCTGATCGAGGTTCTTGGCATTGAAAAATTTTCGTAAACTAAATCACACGTATATATGTTGACATTTAAGAGATATACAGTCAAGAAAATTAAGAGCAATAGTGGTAAAAAAAAACTGCTTCCAGGAGGTTGTCAAGTGTTTTGGCTCGACGATTTCATTCTTGGGATGTTGGTTTGGCCCTTGTTACTATAACTCGAATCCTAGCCCGGTATATCCCATTTTAGTTTTACACCATTGTGAACCTTACGCCTTTTTTACTCTCTGATCCAGGTTCTCGGTAATGAAAAATCTTCGTAAATTAATCACACGTGTATATGTTGACATTTAAGAGATATACAATCAAGAAAATCAAGAGCAATGGTGATATATATGCGGATTAGACACCAAAAAATAAACACTAACAAAATGGCTACAATTTGAGGAATGTGTTTAGTGACGGCATCATATTCCTAATTGATGGAGAAAGGTTTGGTGGGAAGAAAAGCTGCTTCCAGGAGGTTATCAAGTGTTTTCGCTTGACGATTCCATTCTTAGGTGGTTGCTTTTTCCCTTGTTCCTGTAACTCGAATCCAAGCCCGGTATATCCCATTTTAGTTTTACACCATTGTGAACCTTACGCCCTTTTTACTCTCTGATCGAGGTTCTCGGCATTGAAAAATCTTCGAATACTAAATCACACGTGTATATGTTGACATTTAAGAGATATACAGTCAAGAAAATCAAAAGTAGTGGTGATATATATGCGGATTAGACACCAAAAAATAAACACTCAAATAATGGCTACAATTTAAGGAATGTGTTTAGTGACGGCATCAGATTCCTAATTGATGGAGAAAGGTCTGGTTGCAAGAAAAGCTGCTTCCAGGAGGTTGTCAGGTGTTTTCGCTAGACAATTCCATTCTTGTATGGTTTGATTTGGCCCTTGTTCCTATAACTCGAATCCTAGCCCGGTATATCCCATTTTAGTTTTACACCATTGTGAACCTTACGCCTTTTTTACTCTCTGACCGAGGTTCTTGGCATTGAAAAATCTTCGTAAATTAAATCGCACGTGTATATGTTGACATTTAAGAGATATACAGTCAAGAAAATCAAGAGCAGTGGTGATATATATGCGGATTAGACACCAAAAAATAAACACTCAAAAATAGGCTACAATTTAAGGAATGTGTTTAGTGAAGGCATCAGATTCCTAATTGATGGAGAAAGGTCTGGTTGTAAGAAAAGCTGCTTCCAGGAGGTTGTCAGGTGTTTTCGCCTGACAATTCCATTCTTGGATGGTTTGATTTGGCCCTTGTTCCTATAACTCGAATCCTAGCCCGGTATATCCCATTTTAGTTTTACACCATTGTGAACCTTACGCCTTTTTTACTCTCTGACCGAGGTTCTTGGCATTGAAAAATCTTCGTAAACTAAATCGCACGTGTATATGTTGACATTTAAGAGATATACAGTCAAGAAAATCAAGAGCAGTGGTGATATATATGCGGATTAGACACCAAAAAATAAACACTCAAAAATAGGCTACAATTTAAGGAATGTGTTTAGTGAAGGCATCAGATTTCTAATTGATTGAGAAAGGTCTGGTGGCAAGAAAAGCTGCTTCCTGGAGGTTGTCAAGTGTTTTCACTCGACGATTCCATTTTTGCGTGGTTGGTTTGGCCCTTGTTCCTGTAACTCGAATCCTAGCCCGGTATATCCAATTTTAGTTTTACACCATTGTGAACCTTATGCCTTTTTTAATCTCTGATCGAGGTTCTCGGCATTGAAAAATCTTCATAAATTAAATCACACGTGTGTATGTTGACATATATGAGATATACAGTCAAGAAAATCAAGAGCAATGGTTATATATATATATATATATATATATATATATATATATATATATATATATATATATATATATATATATATATATATATATATATATATATGCGGATTAGACAACAAAAAATAAGTACTCAAAAATGGCTACAATTTAAATAATGTGTTTAGTAACGGCATCAGATTCCTAATTGATGGAGAAAGGTCTGGTGGCAAGAAAAGCTGCTTCAAGGAGGTTGTCAAGTGTTTTCGCTCGACGATTCCATTCTTAGGTGGTTGGTTTGGCCCTTGTTCCTGTTACTCGAATCCTAGCCCGGTATATCACATTTTAGTTTTACACCATTGTGAATCTTGCGCCTTTTTACTCTCTGATCGAGGTTCTCGCCATTGAAAAATCTTCGTAAACTAAATCACACGTGTATATGTTGACATTTATGAGATATGCAGTCAAGAAAATCAAGAGCAATGGTGATATGTATATGCGGATTAGACACCAAAAAATAAACACTCAAAAAATGGCTACAATTTAAGGAATGTGTTTAGTGACGGCATCAGATTCCTAATTGAAAGAGAAATGTCTGGTGGCAAGTAAAGCTGCTTCCAGGAGGTTGTCAGGTGTTTTCGCTCGTCGATTCCATTCTTGGGTGATTGGTTTAACCCTTGTTCCTGTAACTCGAATCCTAGCCCGGTATATCCCATTTTAGTTTTACTCCGTTGTGAACCTTACGCCTTTTTTCCTCCCTGATCGAGGTTCTCGGCATTGAAAAAACTTCGTAAACTAAATCACACGTGAATATGCTGACATTTATGAGATGTACAGTCAAGAAAATCAAGAGCAATGATGATATATATTCGGATTAGACACCAAAAGATAAACAGTTAAAAAATGGCTACAATTTAAGGAATGTGTGTGGTGATGGCATCAGATTCCTAATTGATGGAGAAAGGTTTGGTGGCAAGAAAAGCTGCTTCCAGGAGGTTGTCAAGTGTTTTCGCTCGACGATTCCATTCTTGGGTGGTTGGTTTGGCCCTTATTCCTGTAACACAAATCCTTGCCCGGTATATCCCATTTTAGTTTTACACCATTGTGAACGTTACGCCTTTTTTACTCTCTGATTGAGGTTCTCGGCATTGAAAAATCTTGGTAAACTAAATCACACGTTTATATGTCTATATTTAAGAGATATACAGTCAAGAAAATCAAGAGCAATGGTGATATATATGCGGATTAGACACCAAAAGATAAACACTCAAAAAATGGCTATAATTTAAGAAATGTGCTTAGTGACGGCATCAGATTCCTAATTTATGGAGAAAGGTCTGGTGGCAAGAAAAGCTGGTTCTAGGAGGTTGCCAAGTGTTTTCGCTCGACTATTCCATTCTTGGGTGGTTGGTTTAGCCCTTTTTCTTGTAACACGAATCATAGCCCGGTATATCCCCTTTTCATTTTACACCATTGTGAACCTTACGCCTTTTTTACTCTCTTTTCGAGGTTCTCAGCTATTAAAAATCTTGGTAAACTAAATCACACGTGTATATGTTGACATTTAAGAGATATACAGTCAAGAAAATCAAGAGCAATGGTGATATGTATGCGGATTAGACACCAAAAGATAAACACTCAAAAAATGGCTACAATTTAAAGAATGTGTATAGTGACGGCATCAGATTCCTAATTGATGGAAAAAGGTCTGGTGGCAAGAAAGCTGCTTCCAGGAGGTTGTCAAGTGTTTTCGCTCGACGATTCCATTCTTGGGTGGTTGGTTTGGCCTTTGTTACTGTAACTCGAATCCTAGCCCGGTGTATCCCCTTTAGTTTTACACCATTGTGAACCTTACGCCTTTTTTACTCTCTGATCCAGGTTCTCGGCATTGAAAAATCTTCGTACACTAAATCACACGTGCATATGTTGACATTTAAGAGATATACAGTCAAGAAAATCAAGAGCAATGGTGATATATATGTGGATTAGACACCAAAAAATAAACACTCAAAAAATGGCTACAATTTAAGGAATGTGTTTAGTGATGGCATCAGATTCCTAATTGACGGTGAAAGGTATGGTGGCAAGAAAAGCTGCTTCCAGGAGGTTGTCAATTATTTTCGCTCGACGATTCCATTCTTGGGTGGTTGGTTTGGTCCTTGTTCCTATAACTCGAATCCTAGCCCGGTATATCCCATTTTAGTTTTACACCATTGTGAACCTTATGCCTTTTTTACTCTCTGATCGAGGTTTTCGGCATTGAAAAGTCTTCGTAAACGAAATCACACGTGTATATGTTGACATTGAAGAGATATATAGTCAAGAAAATCAAGAGCATTGGTCATATATATGCGGATTAGACACCAAAAAATAAACACTTAAAAAATGGCTACAATTTAAGGAATGTGTTTAGTGACGGCATTAGATTCCTAATTGATGGAGAAAGGTCTGGTGGCAAGAAAAGCTTCTTCCAGGAGGTTGTCAAGTGTTTTCGCTCGGCGATTCCGTTCTTGGGTGGCTGGTTTGGTGTTCTTACGACTGAGGGCATCAGCCACAACGTTGGCTTGGTCTGGATGATACTTCATCGCGCACTCATTGTCGTTAAGGAGTCTGAACTATCGAAATTATCTCATGTTTAACTCCCTTCGATCCAAGATATGCTGGAGACGCTTGTGATCGGTGTAGATGGTGCACCAGGTACCGTACAAGTAATGTCTCCATATCTTGAGTTCAAACGCTACTTCTCCCAACTCCAAATCGTAGGTAGTGTAGTTCTTCTCGTGAGCCTTGAGTTGGTGTGATGCGTAACCAATGACTTTCTCACGTTGCACCAACACACAACTAAGTCCTTGGATAGACGCGTCATTATAAACAACAAAATCGTATGTGCCGTCTGATAATGAAGGAATGGGTATACAACAGAGTTTCACCTTCCACCGTTGAAATGCGGATTCCTGAGCAATCTTTCGAGTTAGAGTTATGAGGGTTTGTACATATGATCAACGAAAACGGGTTTCGCAACGTTAAGAGCCATTCGATGGAAACTAAACAAAAGGTTGTGTGTGTTGTAGGAGCTCCATGGTAAGGCGTAGGTATCGTTCGGATTCCTACTAGTTCTTGAAGTAGATTCGGATGTTATCGAGGGAAACAAGCGGCATATCCGTCAATGTAGGCTAAATTCAAATGTCGCGACTCGAAACCGATCTCGGTCATATCGGGTTCTAAGGACTGTGCTTGTGATACCTTCATATCTGTGATATTAATGGCCCATTGCTCCTCGAGTAACGTTCGTAGAGCGTAACTCATCCAAGCGAGAGGTCGCGGAGAATGTTGTTAGGTTGAGTATCGTAGGATTCGAGAAGTATATCATGAATGGATGTGGACACATGCAAAAAGGGTAGTCGCAATCGATGCGTAAGCGTGTAAGGATCCGTATTAGGGGTTTACCTGTCGTCGAGGGTATAGCTAGTCTTACACAAGTTGCATAAGGTTAAAATGAAGGACGCCGTTTGTCGAATAGAGATGCCACGCAGGTATATTAAGCACATCAAGAGTTAATCAGAGAAGAATGGTTGTCACCCAGGTTTGCAGTGTTAAGGTTTGCTGAAACTTTCGTCAAAGTTGTTGGGCTCGCCTACATGCGAAGGAGGAATAGTTCACCTCGATGCACGAACTTAGATGAGTTTGCGACTTATCGAGTCGGTAAGCAATCAAGTTCGAAGGACTTTCCTTAGGTTGAGAATGAATCTGAAATATGCCTGTGTAGTCAAGGGGTTTCGAGGAAAGGACGCGAAAACATGTTCAAGAGGGTATGATCGTATCAACAACACATCACCATCCTTAAGGTTTCAAGAAGTGATCACCAATGATAGGAATTCGAGCCTTCCAAACCCTCTAAACTAGAGTGAGTTCGCATTAGTGTCTCTGCATGGAGAAGCGAGGACGTAGTGTCACTGTGGCAAAGGAATGATGGATTGGTCTAAGCCAATAGTAGAAATTAGGCATTGCATCAACCAACAAACACAGGTTGGTACAAAGGCTAGCGAGAGGTTTCCCATATTTAAGGTATCTATCGTAGAGTCAAAAAAATGCGACTCTTGTAGTGCAAGGGGAAAAGGGGTAAGGTAACAACTCAGGACAAGAAATATCTTTAAAACAATCAAATAAGGAAATCCATTCGAATTAAACCATAAAAGTCACTACAACAAATATTCGCCAAAGTTTAATCACCCGGATTTTTTATACGAAAACAACTGAAAGAAATAACTAGATAAACAAGTGGAAGACGAGTCAGTCGTTCACGTCTCCATCCCTGAGGTTGCTACCATCATCATCGTCTCCATCACTATCCGGGACCTCCTCCGGCTCTTCTTCCTCCTCTTCCGGCTCTTCCTCCGGAACCTCTTCCGGCTCTTCTTCCTCCTCTTCCGGTTCTTCCTCCGGAACCTCTTCCGGCTCTTCCTCCGGAACCTCTTCCGGCTCTTCTTCCTCTTCTTCCGGCTCTCCGTCCGGAACCTCTTCCGGTTCTTCATCAGACTCTTCCGCCTCCGGCTCGGGAGTTGCCGGAGCTGGGGCTGACTTGGGTGCAGGTGCAAAGCGGGCTTCCTCCAACTGATGGATCCTCCAATTCATCATACCAAGCCTCTCGGCATGCGAGTTAAGCCTTTCTTGATCTACCGGAGCGTCTCTCATTTTAAAACCTTGTACCCCACGCCCTTTTTAAGGCTTCTGCCTTCAGATCATTAGTTCTCCTATAGAGTTGCCGTATTTCCTCCTCTTGAGCTTCCACTCACCCCTCTAGGGTAGCAGTTTGTTTCAATAAGGTCTGATTTTGTTCCATTAAGACTTTGTTCTCCTCTATCAAAACTTGGTTATAATCCCGAAGAGCCTTAATCACGGCAGACTTGGCTTGGGCGCTGAGCGAGTTAACTAGCAGTGCATGCGTAGGTCGGGAGGATGACTCTCCGCCCTGCGCAAGTCTCTTCCTTTAAGCCGCACACGTCTCAACCTGACGCGGGGGTGAGTGAGCAGCAGCGGGTGCCTTCCCTGGTGCTCGGGACTGGTCGAATGATGCGGATGGTGCAGACATGTATGTCGAGTTAATGACATAATGCAAGTTAAACAAAAGAATACACACTTACAACGTACTAAAAGAAAGTATTGACGCTGAAGGGTGAGAAAAATAATGACAGAAAAGGGTAAGTACACAGGGTTTCACGCAAACAGTCGAGTGTCAAAGTGAGCACACAGGGCTAATAAGAGTAACATACTACAATGTTAAGTGAGTACACTATAAGCATCACACCATGCAAATGCAAAGTAGCAAGTAAGCTACATAACATAATTCATACCATCTATAGTGTTGAGCCTTGCACGTGGAGCGAAGTGTCGTTGTGGATCGTTGAGCACTAAACAGGTTATAGTCTGGTTTTTTGTCAAAAAGATTTTTCCCTTTTTAAAACCAAGTTCACTATAACCAATGGCTCTGATACCAATCTGTCACACCCCCAAAATCCACAAGCGGAGTATCACCGCAGGGAGCGTGACTGACCAGGATCCAGCCACCAATCATATTGAACGATATAATAAATAAATAAAAGTCCAAACCAAACAATATAATTGGTGTCAAAACAATTCAACAAAGTTTAAGTTATCAGCGGAAGCAATAATTTCAAAACCATAATAAAGTATAAAAGTTCATAAGTTTAACATGGAACTCAACAGTCCATGTCCCACAACGACCCCTTCCTCCGGTGCAGCTCCATCTAAGCACCAAACGACCTGCAAGGCATATAATAACGAATCAACAACAAAGTTGAGCGAGTTCACAGTTGGTTGTCCATTTTAACGTTGTTCCAAAAACCATAGTTATGTTTCGAAAACCATGAGTTAACAAGTTCCTTGTTTCCCAAACCATACTCAGTGGGGGCTTCCCCATGTATCCCACTAGACCCGTTACCAAATCGACTACTGACTTTAGTTATCTTTATGTGCCCTGCGTCAATGTTTATCATCATTGACTAGTACCCAAGTCCATTAGTCCACGCCTGTCCTCTGCGGCACGGTGTGAGGCTTTTTAAACCTAATAGCACTATTTAACTAATGACCCGTTCGCTATTGGCCCGGCGATTAAGTCGATATAAAATGAGGGACTTAATGATAGAGTTTTTGTCTAGTGTCAATGTTGTCACCCTTCAGTTAAGAGGGTGGGAGTACGTGTCAAGAAGAACACGCGGGTTTCAATGTTGTCACCCTTCAGCTAAGAGGGTGGGAGTACGCATTCCACCCAAGGAGAATACGCAGGTTTCCTTAGTATACTTAACCCATTCCCAAACTACCAGGAATCTCATGCCTTGTGGAAAATGTGAACTCACCTTTGGTTGCTCGGTTTGACTCTTAAAAATAGCTAACGGTCAAGGTTGGTCAATCACGTCCTAACACGATTACCATTTAGATTATTAATGGTTTCAAATAAAACACAAAGTTCCTACGCGCATCTATCACATAACACGCACTCACTTTAACATTTCACGCCCATATAAACATCCCATCTATAACCATACAAAAGCAAGCATACGATATTACACATAACACTTTCATTGACATATAACACGTTAGATCATTCTCAGATAACATACCTGACATTTAGTCACGCAAATCACTACTCATGTTGTTTCAGCTTTAACACACAAAACTGGGCTGTTTTCGGCTATTTTAATAAAATAGTTAACTTGTTCCAAAATTTTTCAAAATATTACTGAATGTTTTAAACGATCCAAATATTATTGTGTAAAAATGTAGGGATCCAATTCGGTACCAATTATTTAATAAAAATCATTTACCGGGATGCAATCAGATTCGTCACTTTCTGACTGCAGTCCACGGAAAAAATCATTTAAATTTCATCGTAAGTCTGATTGACGAACTTCCAGTTAGAGAATTACAAAGACATCAGTGGACATCTACAGTATCAATTTCGTGACCTAACCCTAAACAGGTTTCAAGTTATGACAAAAAACATAACACGCATTTTCTGCAGAAAAAACGCAGCTTTTGCTATTGTACAAAACGGACTTTTAAAAATAGTAAACGACCTAGAAAAAATATGATTCCAGTGCCATTTGATTCTTTTTTCGAAAACACATAATTTAGACTTCAGAAAATCAATTTTTCGATTTATAACGGTCCGTTTACAGCCAACTGAAGTTGGCTGTTTCAGTTAATCAGCATGCTGTTTATCGCTTAACGCCACTAAAACGCACGCATATGATCACCATACTTTCTAATAACGACTAACATGAGGTTATAAGTGATTTACAGCAGACTCTTATCAAATTTATCATACTCGGGCATCAAGATCCTAAACCCTAATCCAGAAACACATGACTACACATATTATTGATAACACCATGCACGATTCTTAATTCTCATGAAACCCTAACACATAAGTATTATTGTCTTCGGCATAAACCCAGCCATGATAACATCAGATGAATCATATTAGAACATTAAACTATCATCAATACGAGTTTCAATTCGCAAACAAAAACCCTAGTTACTAACTAATCACTTTGATGACCAAAACCACTCAAGAAAACACCAAGTTTCCAGTAACCCTAACTTCTAATCATTCACATAAACATCACCATAAAACATACCAAAAATCACAGCCATGAATAAACATTTGAAGCACATAAAACACTAAAGGAAACGGGACTAATTACCTTGAAGCCGAACGGACGAACCCGGGGATCTCCTTGAAGCCGAACGTGAATGGGGGGTCCTTCTCCTGCAATCCCACACTATGATCACCAAGGGGTTAGGGTTTTGATTTTTCCCTCATGCAAGTACGTATTTAACATAATGGGTGGGACTTAGGGGCGGTTTGGGTGAAGTGGGCCGCAAGGAACAATTGGGTGGTGACGGGGTTGGGCCGGCTTGCACAAGAGGGGAAAGGGGTGGCGGGTTGGGCTTGTTGTTTGCGCAAACGGTGTTGGGTGGGGGTTTGGGCCGATTAGAACACACAAGAATAGGGTGTGAGTTTTTAGAGGTGGTGAACCTATACGTGGCGGTTTAGCTAATCCCTTATTGTAGATTAATAAGACGTTTCGTGTCGCCTGTTAACCTAATACACTAACTCGATTCCAAAACGATGACATATCACAATACCTCAGTTCCGGTTTCTGGTTTCACATAACTTATTTGACACAATCGGTCAAAGATATGAATCACACACCACGTATAAATCACATATCATACATGAATTTCACAAAGCACACATAACACGAATTCACAATGTACATGGATTTATACGAGTTGTCACAAACTTGAATCCTAGCCCGGTATATCCCATTTTAGTTTTACACCATTTTGAACCATACGTCTTTTTACTCTCTGATCGAGGTTATCGGCATTGTAAAATATCTGTAAACTAAATCACATGTGTATATGTTGACATTTAAGAGACATACAGTCAAGAAAATCAAGAGCAATGGTGATATCTATGCGGATTAGACACCAAAAAATAAACACACACAAAATGGCTACCATTTAAGGAATGTGTTTAGTGACGGCATCAGATTCCTAATTGATGGAGAAAGGTCTAGTGGCAAGAAAAGCTACTTCAAGGAGGTTGTCAAGTGTTTTCGCTTGACGATTCCACTATTGGGTGGTTGGTTTGGACCTTGTTCCTGTTACTCGAATTCTTACCTGGTATATCCCATTTTAGTTTTACACCATTGTGAACCTTACGCCTTTTATACCCTCTGGTTGAGGTTCTCGACATTGAAAAATCTTCGTAAATGAAATCACACGTGTATATGTTGTGACATTGAAGAGATATACAGTCAAGAAAATCAAGAGCAATGGTGATATATATGCGGATTAGACACCAAAAAATAAACACTCAAAAAATGGCTACAATATAAGGAATGTGTTTAGTGATGGCATCAGAATCCTAATTGATGAAGAAAGGTCTGGTGGCAAGAAAAGCTGCTTCTAGGAGGTTGTCAAGTGTTTTCGCTCGACGATTCCATTCTTGGGTGGTTGGTTTGGCCCTTGTTCCTCTAACTCGAATCCTAGCTCGGAATATCCCATTTTAGTTTTATACCATTTTGAACCTTATGCCTTTTTACTCTCTGATTGAGGTTCTCGGCATTGAAAAATCTTCGTAAACTAAATTACACGTGTATATGTTGACATTTAAGATATATACAGTCAAGAAAATCAAGAGCAATATTGATATATATGCGGATTAGACACAAAAAAATAAATACTCAAAAAATGGCTACGATTTAAGGAATGTGTTTAGTGGCGTCATAAGATTCCTAATTGATGGAGAATAGTCTGGTGGCAAGAAAAGCTGCTTCCAGGAGGTTGTCAAGTGTTTTCGCTCGACGATTCCATTCTTGGGTGGTTGGCTTGTCCCTTATTCCTGTAACTCGAATCCTAGCCCGTTATATCCCATTTTAGTTTTACATAATTGTGAACCTTACGCCTGTTTTACTCTCTGACCGAGGTTCTCGGCATTGAAAAATCTTCGTAAACTAAATCACACGTGTATATGTTGATATTTAAGAGATATACAGTCATGAAAATCAAGAGCAATGGTGATATATATGCAGATTAGACACCAAATAATAAACACTCAAAAAATGGCTACAATGTAAGGAATGTGTTTAGTGACGACATCAGATTCCTAATTGATGGAGAAAGGTCTGGTGGCAAGAAAAGCTGCTTCCAGGAGGTTGTCAAGTGTTTTCGCTCGTCTATTCCATTCTTGGGTGGTTGGTTTGGCCCTTGTTCCTCTTACTCGAATCCTGGCCCGATATATCCCATTTTAGTTTTACACCATTGTGAACCTTACGCCTTTTTTACTCTCTGATCGAGGTTCTAGGCATTGAAAAATCTTCGTAAACTAAATCACATATGTATATGTTGACATATAAGAGATATACAGTCAAGAAAATCAAGAGCAATGGTTATATATATGCGGTTAGACACCAAAAAATAAACACTCAAAAAATGGTTACAATTTAAGGAATGTGTTTAGTGACGGCATCAGATTCCTAATAGATGGAGAAAGGTCTAGTGGCAAGAAAAGCTCCTTGTAGGAGGTTGTCAAGTGTTTTCACTCGACGATTCCAATCTTGGGTGGTTGGTTTGGCACTTGTTCCTTTAACTCGAATCCTAGCCCGGTATATCACTCTTTATTTTTACACCATTGTGAACCTTACGCCTTTTTTACTCTGTGATCGAGGTTCTCGGCATTGAAAAATCTTTCTAAACTAAATCACACGTGTATATGTTGACATTTAAGAGATATACAGTCAAGAAAATCAAGTGCAATGGTGATATATATGCGGATTAGACACCAAAAAATAAACACTCAAAAAATGGCTACAATTTAAGGAATGCGTTTAGTGACTGCATTAGATTCCTAATTAATGGAGAAAGGTCTGGTTGCAAGAAAAGTTGCTTCCAGGAGGTTGTCAAGTGTTTTCGCTCGACGATTCCATTCTTGGGTGGTTGGTTTTGCCCTTGTTCCTATAACTCGAATCCTATCCCGGTATATCCCATTTTAGTTTTACACCATTGTGAACCTTACGCCTTTTTTAGACTCTGGTCGAGGTTCTCGGCATTGAAAAAAACTCGTAAACTAAATCACACGTGTATATGTTGACATTTAAGAGATATAAAGTCAAGAAAATCAAGAGTAATGGTGATATATATGCGGATTAGACACCAAAAAATAAACACTCAAAAATGGCTACAAATTAAGGAATGCGTTTAGTGACGGCATCATATTCCTAATTGATGGAGAAAGGTCTGGTTGCAAGAAAAGCTGATTCTAGGAGGTTGTCAGTTGTTTTCGCTCGACGATTCCATTCTTGGGTGGTCAGTTTGGCCCTTGTTCCTGCAACTTGAATCCTAGCCAGATATATCCCATTTTAGTTTTACACCATTGTGAACCTTACGCGTTTTTTACTCTCTGGTCGAGGTTCTCAGCATTGAAAAATCTTTGTAAACTAGATCACACGTGTATATGTTGACATTGAAGAGATATACAGTCAAGAAAATCAAGAGCAATGGTGAGATATATGCGGATTAGAATCCAAAAAATAAACAATAAAAAAATGGCTACAGTTTAAGGAATGTGTTTAGTGACGACATTAGATTCCTAATTGATGGAGAAAGTTCTGGTGGCAAGAAAAGCTGCTTCCAGGAGGTTGTCAAGTGTTTTCGCTCAATGATTCCGTTCTTGGGTGGTTGGTTTGGCCCTTGTTCCCGTAACTCGATCCTAGCCCGGTATATCCCATTTTAGTTTTACACCATTTTGAACCTTACGCCTTTTTTACTCTCTGACCGAGGTTCTCGGCATTGAAAAATCTTCGTAAAGTAAATCACACATGTATATGTTGACATTTAAGAGATATACAGTCAAAAAAATCAAGAGCAATGCTGATATATATGCGGATTAGACACCTAAACACTAAAAAAATGGCTACAATTTAAAGAATGTGTTTAGTGATGACATAAGATTCCTAATTAACGGAGAAAGGTTTGGTGGCAAGAAAAGCTGCTTCCAGGTGGTTGTCAAGTGTTTTCGCTTGACGATTCCATTCTTGGGTGGTTGGTTTGGACCTTGTTCCTGTAACTCGAATCCTAGCCCTGTATAACCCATTTTAGTTTTACACCATTGTGAACCTTACGCCTTTTTTACTCTCTGATCGAGGTTCTCGGCATTGAAAAATCTTCGTAAAGTAAATCACACGTGTATAAGTTGACATTTAAGAGATATACGGTCAAGAAAATCAAGAGCAATGTTGATATATATGCGGATTAGACACCAAAAAATAACCACTAAAAATGGCTAGAATTCAAAGAATGTGTTTAGTGACGACATCAGATTCCTAATTGATGGAGAAAGGTCTGGTGGCAAGAAAAGCTGCTTCCAGGAGGTTGTCAAGTGTTTTCGCTCAATGATTCCATTCTTGGGTGGTTGGTTAGGCCCTTTTTCCTGTAACTCGAATACTAGCCCGGTATATCCTATTTTAGTTTTACACCATTGTGAACCTTACGCCTTTTTACTCTCTAATTGAGGTTCTCGGCATTGAAAAATCTTCGTAAACTAAATTACACGTGTATATGTTGACATTGAAGAGATATACAGTCAAGAAAATCAAAAGCAATGGTGATATATATGCGGATTAGACACCAAAAAATAAACACTCAAAAAATGGCTACAATTGAAGAAATGTGTTTAGTGACGGCATTAGATTCCTAATTGATGGAGAAAGTTCAGGTGCCAAGAAAAGCTGCTTCCGGGAGGTTGTCAAGTGTCTTCGCTCGTCGATTCCATTCTTGGGTGGTTGGTTTAGCCCTAGTTCCTGTAACTCGAATCCTAGCCCGGTATATCCCAATTTAGTTTTACACCATTTTGAACCTTATGCCTTTTTTACTCTCTGATCCAGGTTCTCGGCATTGAAAAATCTTCGTAAACTAAATTACACGTGTATATGTTGACATTGAAGAGATATACAGTTAAGAAAATCAAAAGCAATGGTGATATATATGCGGATTAGACACCAAAAAATAAACACTCAAAAAATGGCTACAATTCAAGGATTGTGTTTAGTGACCGCAGTAGATTCCTAATTGATGGAGAATGGTCTGGTACCAAGAAAAGCTGCTTCCAGGAGATTGTCAAGTGTTTTCGCTCGACGATTCCATTCTTGGGAGGTTGGTTTGGCCCGGGTTCCTATAACTCGAATCCTAGCTCGGTATATCCCATTTTAGTTTTACACCATTTTGAACCTTACACCTTTTTTACTCTCTGACCGAGGTTCTCGGCATTGAAAAATCTTCGTAAACCAAATCACACGTGTATATGTTGACATTTAAGAGATATACAGTCATGAAAATCAAGAGCAATGCTGATATATATGGGGATTAGACACCAAAAAATAAACACTCAAAAAATGTCTACAATTTAAGGAATGTGTTTAGTGACGACATCAGATTCCTAATTGATGGAGAAAGGTCTGGTGGTAAGAAAAGCTGCTTCCAGGAGGTTGTCAAGTGTTTTCACTCAACGATTCCATTCATGGGTGGTTGGTTTGGCCCTTGTTCCTGTAACTCGAATCCTAGCCCGGTATATTCCATTTTAGTTTTACACCATTGTGAACTTTACGCCTTTTTTACTCTCTGATTGAGGTTCTCAGCGTTGAAAAATCTTCGTAAACTAAATTACACGTGTATATGTTGACATTGAAGAGATATACAGTCAAGAAAATCAAAAGAAATGGTGATATATATGCGGATTAGACACCAAAAAATAAACACTCAAAAAATGGCTACAATTTAAGGATTGTGTTTAGTGACGGCAGTAGATCCCTAATTGATGGAGAATGGTCTGGTGCTAAGAAAAGCTGCTTCCAGGAGGTTGTCAAGTGTTTTCACTCGACGATTCCATTCTTGGGTGGTTGGTTTAGCCCTTGTTCCTGTAACTCGAATTCTAGCCCGTTATATCCCAATTTAGTTTTACACCATTTTGAATCTTATGCCTTTTTTACTCTCTGGTCGAGGTTCTCGGCATTGAAAAATCTTCATAAACTAAATCACACGTGTATATGTTGACATTTAAGAGATATACAGTCAAGAAAATCCAGAGCAATGGTGATATATATGCGAATTAGACACCAAAAGATAAACACTCAAGAAATGGATACAATTTAAAAGAATGTGGTTAGTGACGGCATCAGATTCATAATTAATTGAGAAAGGTCTGGTGGCAAGAAAAGCTGCTTCCAGAAGGTTGTCAAGTTTTTTCGCCCGACGATTCCTTTCTTAGGTGGTTGGTTTGGCCCTTGTTCCTATAACTCGAATCCTAGCCCGGTATATCCCATTTTAGTTTTACACCATTGTCAACCTTACGCCTTTTTTACTCTCTGATCGATGTTCTCGGCATTGAAAAATCTTCGTAAACTAAATCACATGTGTATATGTTGACATTTAAGAGATATACAGTTAAGAAAATCAAGAGCAATGGTGATATATATTAGGATTAGACACCAAAAAATAAACACTCAAAAGATGGCTACAATTTAAGGAATGTGTTTAGTGACGGCATCAGATTCCTAATTGATGGAGAAAGGTCTGGTGGCAAGAAAAGCTGCTTCCAGGAGGTTGTCAAGTATTTTCGCTCGACAATTCCATTCTTGGGTGGTTGGGTTGTGTCGCAAACCCCGACCCCTGCCCCTGGAGGCGGGCGGCCCCAAGCTCGCAGAGCTGGTGGTATCAGTGTTTATTAATTTGGCAGTGGAAATTCACATCAGGACCGTAGTTAGGAAATAGTTTATCAGGGTGAAACACCACATTTTTATAAAAATAAATACATGGGAAAAACCCAAGTTTCCATTACAATCTATTTATAGGGATAAACCCTAATTTATTGAAATAAAACTTCTTCTTTATTTAGGTAACTTTTATACCCACTTTTCCAAGCCTTCAGTGCTCTTCAGCTGGCTTCTATTTGGCTTTCACATTTGTTACCTGAACACGTTTTAAAAAGTTTTATCAGCAAGAAATACTGGCGAGTGAATCCAAGTTTAATCAAAACAAGTTTTATCATTTTACCGCACTGAGGGCATCCATAATTACATTTGTTTTCATCTACTCAATTACCACCCACAGTACTGTCAATCATAACTTTTGGTCATGCTACTACTCACAGTGTAGTAACAAGTTATGTATACAAAACCCCAACAAACCGACAATAGTTGAAGAATCACAAATACTCAATCACTTTTAATTATAATTTAAAACCATTGAGGGTTTGTAAAAACAGTTTACAAAAAGAGGATTAACTCACATTGTTGTTTTAGATAATTCCTGGTGACTTCCTGGTTATAATCTATTAAATTAAACAATGCACACGTGTTAGTAAGATAACCCAATTTACATTAGTTATATCCCCGAGACAGAACTCCAACGACTGAGTCAGGCAAAGCCTCGACATACGTTACGGAGCTTTAGATCAATCAAGCAGCGTAGCTATTACATAACCGGGGGTTATAATACTTACAACGAGGCAGAGGTTCGCTTTTTAGTAGGTATAATAGCCGAGTAATTTCTCTTATATGTGTCGAGAGAGAAAGAAGTTTTGAACGGCTGTAAACTGAGCCCGAACTCCCTATTTATAAGGCTGGTCAAAGGGCAGCTCGTTCCCCACGATGCCCTGTGCTTAATCCTTCGCGGCCCGCGAGAAGCCTAGGCTAGGCTTTAGCCTTGAGTAGTCACGAGTATAGGCTTGACGAGTGGCAGGACACGTGGCATCACCGGGTACGACCTGGTGTCAATCCGTCGCGGCCCACAACGGCCTGCTTTAACCTTGTCGCGCCCCGTGAGCGGCCTTAAGGTCTTGTTTTATTCGATTTTTAATGAAATAAAGATAATTCGGGGCCGTTTTTCGTATACGGGGTGTATTTTAGGACATATAGGGGTGTTTTAAGGAATTTGGGAGATTTGTTATATCCTCCCCACCTTGTTTTAGATCTCGTCCTCGAGGTCTACTGGAACAGGTGTGGATATTTACTCTGCATTTCTGACTCGAGCTCCCAAGTGTATTTTGGTCATCTCTTGGAATCCCATTTTACTATAACTTGGATTAATCTCTTGTGTGTGAGATTCTTGATCTTTCTGTCTTCAATCTGTAGAGGTTTCTCTACAAACTTAAGTTTTTCATTTACCTCTATGTCCTTAAGAGGTACCACTAATGATTCATCTGCTAAGCACTTCTTGAGATTACATACATGAAATACATCATGTATTCCAGCCATTTCCTCTGGCAGTTGTAGCTGGTAAGCTACTGGTCCTATCCTTCTAATAATGTCAAAAGGTCCAACATACCTAGGGCTTAGCTTTCCTTTATTTATGAATCAGACTACTCCTTTCCATGGAGAAACTTTTAATAACACTTTATCCCCTACTTGAAATTCCAACGATTTGCGCCTGTTATCAGCATAACTTTTCTGACGATCGCCTGTTGCTTTTAGTCTTTCCTTGACTTGAATAATCTTGTCCGTTGTTTCTTGTACTATTTCTGGTCCAGACAGTTGCTTTTCTCCAATTTCTGCCCAACAAACAGGAGTTCGGCACTTTCGTCCATAAAATGCTTCAAATGGTGCAGCATTGATACTGGTATGATAGCTGTTATTGTAGGAAAATTCTATTAATGGTAGGTGATCGTCCCAATTTCCTTCGAAACCAATTACACAAGCTCTAAGCATATCTTCCATTGTCTGAATTGTCCTTTCGCTTTGTCCGTCCATTTGAGGACGATAAGAAGTGCTTAGATTTTACTTGGTTTCCGTTGCTTTTTGGAAATTAGTCCAAAAATGAGAAGTAAAACGGCTATCTCTATCAGAAATAATAGATAAAGGAATTCCATGTAATGAGACTATTTCATTTACATATAACTTGGCTAATTGTTCCATACTGAAAGTTTCCTTCATCGGTAAGAAATGAGCAGACTTGGTTAATCTGTCTACAATCACCCAGATTGTATCATTACTTTTCGTGTCTTGGGTAATTTAGTAACAAAGTCCATTGTTATCAATTCCCATTTCGATATTGGCATTTCTAGTTGTTGCAATAACCCTAAGGGTTTCTGATGTTCAGCTTTAACCTGTTAACAGGTTAGACACTTGGCGACATAGGATGCTATATCCTTTTTCATTCCGATCCACCAGAAATTCTTTCTTAAGTCTTGATACATTTTATCATTACCGAGATGTATCGTATACTTAGACTTATGGGCTTCTTCTAAAATTCGGTGGCGTAGGTTTCCTTGTTTGGGTATCCAAATTCTTTTCTTATGGAATCTCCAAATTCCATCTGTTTCTTGTTCTAATTCCTTAATCATTCCTTTTAATTTTTCAGTATCGTCCTTGATTACTAATTCTTGTATTTCTCTAATTTGCTCATTTAAATCTATCTGTAGATTTAATTTGAGAGAACGTACTCGTCTTGGCTTTTCATGATACTTTCATCTTAAAGCATCAGCTACTACATTAGCATTTCCTGCATGATACTGGATACTACAATCATAATCACTAAGAATTTCCAGCCGGCGTCTCTGTCTCATATTTAACTCTTTTTGCCCGAAAACATATCTTAAACTCTTATGATCTGTGAAAATGGTAAACTTGCTACCATAAAGATAGTGTCTCCAAATTTTAAGGGCAAAAATTATGGCTCCTAACTCTAGATCATGGGTTGTATTTTCTTCATGATTCTTAAGTTGTCTAGAGGCATAGGCTATAACCTTTTGACGTTGCATCAACACACATCCATAACCTAACTTAGAAGCGTCACAATAGACTACAAAGTCTTCAGTTCCATCTGGTAACGCGAGTATGGGTGCATTGGTTAACTTTTGCTTTAGAATCCTAAAAGCTTCTTCCTGTTTTGGTCCCCATTCAAACTTAACTGATTTGCAGGTCAATTTCGTTAAGGGAATGGCTATTCTAGAAAAAATCTTGAATAAAACGTCTATAATAACATGCTAATCCAAGAAAACTTCTCACCTCTGTTGGTGATTCAGGGACTTTCCATTTCGTAATTGCCTCGATCTTTGTGGGATCCACATGAATTCCTTCATGATTGACTAAATGTCCAATGAATTGCACTTCTTCTAACCAAAACTCGCATTTTGAAAATTTAACGTAAAGCTTTTCTTTTCTCAGCAAATTTAAAAGCGTACGCAGATGCGCTGCGTGTTTTTCTTTACTCTTAGAGTAAATAAGAATATCATATATAAAGACAATTATTAATTTATCTAGATATGGTTTACATATTCTGTTCATCATGTCCATAAATGCGGCTGGTGCATTGGTTAAACTAAATGGCATGACTGTAAATTCATAAAGACCATACCTTGTTCTGAAAACAGTTTTAGGAATGTCCTCTTCCTACACTTTTGTTGGTGCATATTAGGTGACAACAACTTAATAGTTTGATTATTTATTCTTTGGATATTTTGTATTGGGCTTAGCTTATTGGTTAGTGAGTTATTTGTTGTAATGGGCTTGGAAAATGGCCTAGTCCATGTAGGAAGCCCAGTTCACAAACATGTGGTATATAAACATGTTTTGTGATTAGGGTTTTAAGGGTTTAGAGAATTTTAGAGAGAGAAAGTCTAGAGAGAGAGGAAAAACGAATTTAGGGTTTGTAGACAAGATCACAGAGATAGGCTGTGAGGTTGTGAGGTCTTGAATTGATTGTAAACTGCAAGTTGGATAATCAATAGAAGACCCGTTTGATTGTGAATTCTGTGTTTTCTACTCGTTTCTGTGCAAATCTGATCTAGAGGATTCCGCACTCTAGGTTAGATAAACAATTCTGTGAAAGATCCATACATCAAGGGGACCTAAAATTGGTATCAGAGCATTAGGCTCTTGAAGGCTCGGTTCAGAATTGTGATTGGTAGAAACAGGGAGCATTTTCGAAAATCTTGAAACCTAAAAAACTAGGGTTTCGAAATTTTTTGTGTGTTTGATAAATTTTTGAAATTCTTTGGCTGTTTTGATCTTCTGCTTTGTTTTATTGCTGTTTTGCAGGATTTCTGGAAAGAATTTGTTGATTCTGGAAAAGTTTTCGGCTGATAGACTTGAAGATTCGAAGATTGTTCTTCGTGTTCTTCACGTTCTTCGTTCTGTTCTTCACTGTTTTTTTTAATCACTGATATTTTGTTGTTTTGATTTTGCATAAACTGTTAAGGGATCCGAAAAAGTCATCAAAGATTCAAAAAGATTGAATTTCCATATTTAACTGGCGAATTTGATTAATTTCGCAGTCTGGACCTGCGAAATTAACTGACCTGCGAATTTACCGGCGAAGTTAAATCCAAAGGCGACTTTGGTAACCGTATAATTTTCCACAGCGAAATTATTACGGTTTTCGGCTACTTTACCAGTCGTCGTAATAGCGAAATTGACCGACGAACCTGACAGCATAATTACCAGCGAATTTAAGTGACCCAGCGAAATTAATTGGAGTGTTGATAATCTGCGAATTTAAACCAGCGAAATTAACCTAGAACCTAGCGAAATTAGGAGAGGAATTAAGGGGTGGAATTTCAGTTGGCAAGCGTCGATAAAATTTGACTGTTTTTCAAATAGAAATTGATCCGTAGCTCGTTTGACAGAACCGTCTGCACCGTTGAATTCCTCGTATTTTTAGGGCAAAAAAAAATACGAGGAATTCAACGGTGCAGACGGTTGAATTCAACTTCGTTCTGTTCTTCACTGTTTTTTTGAAAATCACTGATATTTTGCTGTTTTGATTTTGCAGAAACTGTTAAGGGATCCGAAAAAATCATCAAAGTTTCAAAAAGATTGAATTTCCATATTTAACTAGCGAATTTGATTAATTTCGCAGTCTGGACCTGCGAAATTAACTGACCTGCGAATTTACCGGCGAAGTTAAATCCAAAGGCAACTTTGGTAACCGTATAATTTTCCACAGCGAAATTATTATGGTTTTCGGCGACTTTACCAGTCGTCGTAATAGCGAAATTGACCGGCGAACCTGACAGCATAATTTCCAGCGAATTTAAGTGACCCAGCGAAATTAATTGGAGTGTTGATAATCTGCGAATTTAAACCAGCGCATATTAGGTGACAACAGCTTAATAGTTTGATTATTTAGTCTTTGGATATTTTGTATTGGGCTTAGCTTATTGGTTAGTGAGTTATTTGTTGTAATGGGCTTGGAAAATGGCCTAGTCCATTTAGGAAGCCCAGTTCACAGACATGTGGTATATAAACATGTTTTGTGATTAGGGTTTTAAGGGTTTAGAGAATTTTAGAGAGAGAAAGTCTAGAGAGAGAGGAAAAACGAATTTAGGGTTTGTAGACAAGATCACAGAGATAGGCTGTGAGGTTGTGAAGTCTTGAATTGATTGTAAACTGCAAGTTGGATAATCAATAGAAGACCCGTTTGATTGTGAATTCTGTGTTTTCTACTCGTTTCTGTGCAAATCTGATCTAGAGGATTCCGCACTCTAGGTTAGATAAACAATTCTGTGAAAGATCCATACATCAAGGGGACCTACAACTTTCAGTTGATGATATCCTGAGCGTAAATCGATCTTAGAAAAGAATCGAGCTCCTTGCAGTTGATCAAACAAATCATATATTCTCGGTAATGGGTACCGATTTTTAATCGTGACCTTGTTTAATTCTCGGTAATCAATGCACATACGCATTGATCCGTCCTTCTTCTTGACGAACAAGATTGGTGCTCCCCATGGTGATTAACTAGGCTGTATGAAACCTTTCTCAAGAAGTTTGTCCAATTGTTTCTTCAATTCATTCATCTATGTTGGTGCTAAACGATAAGGTGACTTGGCAATCGGTGCTGTCCCTGGTAATAGGTGAATTCTGAATTCAACCTCTCTATCTGGCGGTAGCCCAGGTAGCTCTTCTGGAAAAACATCTGAGAATTGAGATAGTACGGGGATATCTTTCAATTCTTTTCCTTTAGTGTTAATGATTTTGCAAATCATATATACTAGTGATCCCTTCCTTGCATATGTTGTTGTTCTCATCACAGAGATGAATTTCGTGGACCTAGTTGGCTAATTTCCTTTAATTGTGATATTTTCACCTTTTGGTGAACTTACTTATATTGACTTTGGATCACATAAAATACTGGCTTTATTGGCTACTTACCAATCCATTCCTAACACGATATCAAATCCAACCAGATTCATTGGATAAATGTTAGCAATAAAGTTGTGGTTTAGAATTTCTATTATTGCTTCCTGCAAGATTTCAGTGATCTTAATGGATTCTCCATTTGCCGTTTCTACCAGACATTCTTATTGAAGTTTAGTTAATGGTTGATTGAGAAGTTTGCAGAACGAAGTATTAATAAAACTTTGGTTTGCACCAGAGTCAAATAATACTTTAGCAAAAACATCATTAACTAAAAACGTACCGGCAATCATGTCCGGAATCATCTTGGCTTCTTCCGCAGTCAGAACAAATGCTCTAGCATTCTTAGTAGTCTTGTTGTTCATGGCTGGAGCTAGTTTCGGACAGTTCGGCTTGATATGCCCCTTCTCTCCACAATTGAAGCGTATCCCATTACTGGGTTTCTTCCTGCAGTCTTCTTCCTTGTGTCCCGATATTTTGCAGAAGTTGCAATATATGGAACACCTTCCTGAATGTTTCTTCTTGCAGTACTTACAGTAAGATGTTGAAGTAGAGCCTACATTTTTCCCACGGTTGGAATTACCGTAGCGAAATTCCTAGGTAAGCCTTTCGGCTAGGTTCTTTCTTTGGTTCTCCTCTTGCGTACGTACTAATTCACCAGTCAAGGTATTGGCTAGTTCTACGGCTTCTTCTATAGTTTGTGTTCTAGCTGCCTTGACAACATGTCTTATTTCACTAATTAATCCCCAGATGTAACGGGACATTAATACTGGTTCTGGTGAAGCTAGGGTTGGCACTATTCTAGCATATTCGAAGAATATGGTAGTGTAACCCTTCAGTCTACTCCAGTCATTCTAAGGTTTAAAAATTTATTTGTAATTTGTTCCTTTTCATTGGGAGGACATAATTTTCTTTCAACCATGTTCTTAAAGTCAGCACATTCCATATTATAGACTCTATCACTTCCCCTAGACTGGTGAATAGTATTCCACCATTCTAACGCTGCATTCTTAAAAAGATTAGAAGCAAACATAAACTTATCTTCCTCTGCACATTTGCTTATTTTTAAGACTGCCTCTGTCTTTTCTATCCAACGTAGAGCTCCAATGGCTCCTTCATTGCCAGAGAATTCTATTGGTTTGCAAAACCAGAATTCTTTGTAAGGACAACCATATGACATGGTTCTTCTTCTTTTTCGAATAGGCAATTGAGGTAACGGTCCATTATTTATGCTATGACTAGGTTTAGTATGTTATCGTTTACTTCCACTGTTAGTTTTATTATTTTCTGCTTCCTTAACAGTCTTGATAATATATGACATAGCGTCTATTATCACTTATACCACTATATGTTAGATGGCACTGTTATCTATTTGGTTCCCATTATTTTCGTTATTCTGGTTTTCCTGATTAACTTCGTTGTCCATCTGGATTACAACATTTACCAGGTATTAATATCAAAGAATAAGACTTAATGCAAACAAACACGAAAACACATTGATCAAAATCATCGAGCATTGGGACATTTACTATTTTTCATATATATATATTACAATCTACAACTAGAATTGAAACACACTATTAGTTATGCATCAGTAGGTATTTATTTAAGTTGATGATTGAATTTTTTTTTCAAAGTACACACACACACACACACACACACACATATATATATATATATTGTTACTAGGGGTGGTTCCAGTAGTACATCTCGCGCTCGTGTATTTCCACATTAGCTTTTCTCCTATTTGTTTTATCCTCTCTCCTCCTTCAACTAATTCCTCACCAAATGTGTGGAGTTCCTGCACATTTGCTTCACTCATGGTTGGTAGTGGTGTAGGTATTGGGTCAGGATACTGAGGCATAGGTTCTCCGTATGGGTGTGGGTTGTCTAGTATTTCCTGGATATACTTATCGGCATTCCAATATGGATCTAGGGGGTTAAGGTTGGTGTATTGTGCTATGGGGTTTGGTATCAGTTCTCCTTGTGGATAGAGTTCCTGGTAATCCCTATGGTCATCTTCCCATGGATCATACATTAGAGGATTAGGGGCTAGGATTCTAGGTATCTCGTTTGGGTCAAATGTGGGTATTGGAATTTGATCTCCTTGGTTAGGTTCTATCTCCATTGGTTGGGTTGGGAACAGAGGCAATGGTTGTGGTGCAATTATTTGGTCTAGGTTTGGGTCTGCTGCAGTGGTGGCTAGTATGTGAAAGTTAGCCAATCGCCTATTGATTATGTCTTGGGTCTGAGCGTTCATCTCCCTATTGGCTGCTGCTAAAGCCCTTTGTTGTTGTAACTTTCTCATTCGCTTCCTTCGCTAACCATCCTCTCTTTTTCGAAGGGAATGGTTCTTCGGATTGCGCCTTAAATATGAAGATTCCCTCTTCAGTGTCAGCAGAATACCCTGAAGGAGTAGGCTGTGAGGAAGTTCCTTCACTTTTGGGAGAACTGGATAGGTGTCGATAGGCGTCAGGCGGACCTTGATCCCAAATACTGTAAACTAACAAATTGTCAAACAACACAAAACAATAATATACATACATACACATAGTCATATAGATTATTTCCTAACATGATGGGTAAAATTTTGATGTTAGCAGAACACTTCTGTGGCTGAAATCAGTAGCTGTAGCTCTGATACCACCTTCTTTCGCAACCCCGACCCCTGCCCCGGGAAGCGGGCAGCCGCGAGCTCGCAGAACTGGTGGTACCGGTGTTTATTAATTTGGCAGCGGAAATTTACATCTGGACCGTAGTTAGGAAATAGTTTATCAGAGTGAAACACCACATTTTTATAATAATAAATACATGGGAAAAACCCAAGTTTCCATTACAATCTGTTTATAGGGATAAACCCTAATTTATTGAAATAAAACTTCTTCTTTATTTAGGTAACTTTTATATCCCCTTTTCCAAGCCTTCAGTGCTCTCCAGCTGGCTTCTATTTGGCTTTCACATTTTGTTAGCTGAAACGCGTTTTAAAAAGTTTTATCAGCAAGAAATACTGCCGAGTGAATCTCAGTTTAATCAAAATAAGTTTTATCATTTTACAGCATTGAGGGCATCTGCAAATTACATTTGTTTACATCTACTCAATTACCACCCACGGTACTGTCAATCCTGACTTATGGTCATGCTACTACTCATAGTGCAGTAACAAGTTATGTATACAAAACCCCAGCATACCGACAGTAATTGTAGAATCACAAATACTCAATCACTGTTAATTATAATTTAAAACAATTGAGGTTTTGTAAAAACAGTTTACAAAAAGAGGATTAACTCACATTGCTGTTTTAGATAATTCCTGTTGACTTCCTGGTTATAATCTATTAAATTAAACAATGCACACGTGTTAGTAGGATAACCCAATTTACATTAGTTATATCCCCGAGACAGAACTCCAACAACTGAGTCAGGCAGAGCCTCGACATGCGTTACGGAGCTTTAGATCAATCGGGTAGCGTAACTAATACGTAACCGGGGGTTATAATACTTACAACGAGGCAGAGCTTCGCTTTTTAGTGGGTATAATACACGAGTAATTTAGCTTATATGTGTCGAGAGAGAAAGAAGTTTTGAACGGCTGTAAACTGAGCCCGAACTCCCTATTTATAAAGCTGGTCGAAGGGCAGCTCGCGCCCCGCGACACCCTATGATTAATCCTTCGTTGCCCACGAGAAGCCTAGGCTAGGTTTTAGCCTTGACCACTCACGAGTATAGGCTTGACGAGTGGCAGGACAAGTGACATCACCGGGTGCGGCCAGGTGTCACTCCGCCGCGGCCCATGACGGCCTGATTTAACCTTGTCACGCCCCGCGAACGGCCTTAAGGTTTTGTTTTATTCAATTTTAAATGAAATAAAGGTAATTTGAGGCCGATTTTCGTATACGGGGTGTATTTTAGGAGTTATAGGGTTGTTCTAAAGAATTTGGGAGAGTTGGTATAGTTTGGCCCCTGTTCCTGTAACTCGAATCCTAGCCCGGTATATCCCATTTTAGTTTTAAACCATTGTGAACCTTACGCCTTTTTTACTCTCTGATCGAGGTTCTCGGCAATGAAAAATCTTCGTAAACTAAATCACACGTGTATATGTTGACATTTAAGAAATATACAATCAAGAAAATCAAGAGAAATGGTGATATATATGCGGATTAGACACCAAAATATAAACACTCAAAAATGGCTACAATTTAAGGAATGTGTTTAGTGACGCGATCAGATTCCTAATTGATGGAGAAAGGTCTGGTGGCAAGAAAAGCTGCTTCCAGGAGGTTGTCAAGTGTTTTCGCTCGACGATTCCATTCTTGGGGGGTTGGTTTGGCCCTTGTTCCTGTAACTCGAATTTTAGGCCGGTATATCCCATTTTAGTTTTACACCATTGTGAACCTTACGCCTTTTTTACTCTCTGATCGAGGTTCTCGGCATTGAAAAATCTTTCGTAAACTAAATCACACTTGTATATGTTGGCATTTAAGTGATATACAGTCAAGAAAATCAAGAGCAATGGTGATATATATGCGGATTATACACCAAAAAATAAACACTCAAAAATTGGCTACAATTTAAGGAATGTGTTTAGTGACGGCATCAGATTCCTAATTTATGGAGAAAGGTCTGGTGGGAAGAAAAGCTGCTTCCAGGAGGTTGTCAAGTGTTTTCGCTCGACGATTCCATTCTTGGGTGGTTGGTTTGGCCCTTGTTCCTGTAACTCGAATCCTAGCCCGGTATATCCCATTTTAGTTTTACACCATTGTGAACCTTATGCCATTTTTACTCTCTGATAGAAATTCTCGACATTGAAAAATCTTCGTAAACAAAATCACACGTGTATATGTTGACATTTAAGAGATATACAGTCAAGAAAATCAAGAGCAATGGTGATACATATGCGGATTAGACACAAAAAAATAAACATTCAAAAAATGGCTACAATTTAAGGAATGTGTTTATTGATGGCATCAGATTCCTAATTGATTGAGAAAGGTCTGGTGGCAAGAAAAGCTGTTTCCAGGAGGTTGTCAAGTGTTTTCGTTCAACGATTCCATTCTTGGGTGATTGGTTTGGCCCTTGTTCCTGTAACTCGAATCCTAGCCTTGTATATCCCTTTTTAGTTTTACAACATTGTGAAACTTATGCCTTATTACTCTCTGATCGAGGTTCTCCGCATAGAAAAATCTTCGTAAACTAAATCACACTTGTATATGTTGACATTTAAGAGATATACAGTCAAGAAAATCAAGAGCAATGGTGATATATATGCGGATTATACACCAAAAAATAAACACTAAAAAATTGGCTATTATTTAAGGAATGTGTTTAGTGACGGCATCAGATTCCTAATTGATGGAGAAAGGTCTGGTGGCAAGAAAAGCTACTTCCAGGAGGTTGACAAGTGTTTTCGCTCGACGTTTCCATTCTTGGGTGGTTGGTTTGGCCCTTGTTCCTGTAACTCGAATCCTAGCCCGGTATATCCCATTTTAGTTTTACACCTCTGTGAACCTTATGCCATTTTTACTCTCTAATAGAGATTCTCGGCATTGAAAATCTTTGTAAACTAAATCACACTTGTATATGTTGACATTTAAGAGATATATAGTCAAAAAAATAAAGAGCAATGGTGATATATATGCGGATTATACACCAAAAAAATAAACACTCAAAAAACGGCTACAATTTAAGGAATGTGTTTTGTGATGGTATCAGATTCCTAATTGATGGAGAAAGGTCTGGTGGCAAGAAAAGCTGCTTCCAGGAGGTTGTCAGGTGTTTTCGCTCGACGATTCCATTCTTGGGTGACTGGTTTGGCCCTTGTTCCTGTAACTCAATCCTAGCCTAGTATATCCCTTTTTAGTTTTACAACATTGTGAAACATATGCCTTTTTTACTCTCTGATCGAGGTTCTCGGCATAGAAAATCTTCGTAAACTAAATCACACGTATATGTTGACATTTAAGAGATATATAGTCAAGAAAATCAAGAGCAATGGTGATATATATGCGGATTGACCCCAAAGAATAAACACTCAAAAAATGGCTACAATTTAAGGAATGTTTTTAGTGACAGCATCAGATTCCTAATTGATGGAGAAAGGTCTGGTGGAAAGAAAAGCTGCTTCAAGGAGGTTGTCAAGTGTTTTCGCTCGACGATTCCATTCTTGTGTGGTTGGTTTGGCCCTTGTTCCTGTAACTCGAATCCTAGCCTGGTAATCCCATTTTAGTTTTACACCATTGTGAACCTTACTCCTTTTTTACTTTCTGATCGAGGTTCTCGGCATTGAAAATCTTTGTAAACTAAATCACACTTGTAGATGTTGAGATTTAAGAGATATACAGTCAGGAAAATAAAGAGCAATGGTGATATATATGCGGATTATACACCAAAAAAATAAACACTCAAAAAACGGCTACAATTTAAGGAATGTGTTTTGTGATAGCATCAGATTCCTAATTGATGGAGAAATGTCTGGTGGCAAGAAAAGTTGCTTCAAGGAGGTTGTCAAGTGTTTTCACTCGACGATTCCATTCTTGGGTGGTTGGTTTGGCCCTTGTTCCTGTAACTCGAATCCTAGCCTAGTATATCCCATTTTAGTTTTACACCGTTGTGAAACATAGGCCTTTTTTTACTCTCTGATCGAGGTTCTTGGCATAGAAAAATCTTCTTAAACTAAATCACACATGTATATGTTGACATTTAAGAGATATACAGTTTAGAAAATCAAGAGCAATGGTTATATATATGCGGATTGACACCAAAAAATAAACACTCAAAAAATGGCTACAATTTAAGGAATGTGTTTAGTGACAGCATTAGATTCCTAATTGATGGAGAAAGGTCAGGTGGAAAGGAAAGCTGCTTCAAGGAGGTTGTCAAGTGTTTTCGCTCGACGATTCCATTCTTGGGTGGTTGGTTTGGCCCTTGTTCCTATAACTCAAATCCAAGCCCGGTATATCCCATTTTAGTTTTACACCATTGTGAACCTTACGTCGTTTTTAATCTCTGATCCAGGTTTTCGGCATTGAAAAATCTTCGTAAACTAAATCACACGTGTATATGTTGACATTTAAGAGATTTACAGTCAAGAAAATCAAGAGCAATGGTGATATATATGCGGATTAGACACCAAAAACTAAACACTCAAAAAATGGCTACAATTTAAGGAATGTGTTTAGGGACGGCATCAGATTCCTAATTGATGGAGAATGGTCTGGTGGCAAGAAAAGCTGCTTCTAGGAGGTTGTCAAGTGTTTTCACTCGACGATTCCATTCTTGGGTGGTTGGTTTTACACCATTGGGAACCTTACGCCATTTTTACTCTCTGATCGAGGTTCTCGGCATTGAAAAATCTTTGTAAACTAAATCACACGTGTATATGTTGACATTTAAGAGATATACAGTCAAGAAAATCAGGAGCAGTATTGATATATATATATATATATATATATACATATGCGGATTAGACACCAAAAAATAAACACTCAAAAAATGGATACATTTTAAGAAATGTGTTTAGTGACGACATCATATAATCCTAATTGATGGAGAAAGGTCTGGTGGCAAGAAAAAGAGCTTCCTGGAGGTTGTCAAGTGTTTTCGCTCGACGATTCCATTCATGGTTGGTTAGTTTGGCCCTTGTTCCTGTAATTCGTATCCTAGCCCGGTATATCCCATTTTAGTTTTACACCATTGTGAACCTTACGTCGTTTTTAATCTCTGATCTAGGTTCTTGGCATAGAAAAATCTTCGTAAACTAAATCACACGTGTATATGTTGACATTTAAGAGATATACAGTCAAGAAAATAAAGAGCAGTGGTGATATATATGCGGATTAGACACCAAAAAATAAACAAACAAAAATGGCTACAATTTAAGGAATGTGTTTAGTGACGGCATCAGATTCCTAAATGATGGAGAAAGGTCTGGTGGCAAGAAAAGCCGCTTCTAGGAGGTTGTCAAGTGTTTTCGCTCGACAATTCCATTCTTGGGTGGTTGGTTTGGCCCTTGTTCCTGTAACTCGAATCCTAGCCCGGTATATCCATTTTTTAGTTTTACACCATTGTGAACCTTACGCCGTGTTTACTCTCTGATCAAGGTTCTTGGCATTGAAAAATCTTCGTAAACTAAATCACACGTGTATATGTTCACATTTAAGAGATATACACTCAAGAAAATCAAGAGCAATGGTGATATATATGCGGATTAGACACAAAAAATAAACACTCCAAAAATGGCTACAATTTAAGGAATGTGTTTAGTGACGGCATCAGATTCCTAATTGATGGAGAAATGTCTGGTGGCAAGAAAAGCTGCTTCCAGGAGGTTGTCAAGTGTTTTCGCTCGACGATTCATTTCTTGGGTGGTTGGTTTGGCCCTTGTTCCTGTAACTCGAATCCTAGCCCGGTATATGCCATTTTAGTTTTACACCATTGTGAACCTTACGCCAGTTTTACTCTCTGGTAGAGGTTCTCGGCATTGAAAAATCTTCGTAAATAAAATAACACGTGTATATGTTGACATTTAAGAGATATATAGTCAAGAAAATCAAGAGCAATGGTGATATATATGCAGATTAGACACAAAAAAATAAACACTCAAAAAATGGCTACAATTTAAGGAATGTGTTTAGTGACAGCATCAGATTCCTAATTGATTGAGTAAGGTCTGGTGGCAAGAAAAGCTGCTTCCAGGAGGTTGTCAAGTGTTTTCGCTCGACGATTCCATTCTTGGGTGGTTGGTTTGGCCCTTGTTCCTGTAACTCGAATCCTAGCCCGGTATATCCCATTTTAGTTTTACACCTTTGTGAATCTTATGCCATTTTTACTCTCTAATAGAGTTTCTCGGCATTGAAAATCTTTGTAAACTAAATCACACTTGTATATGTTGACATTTAACAGATATATAGTCAAGAAAATCAAGAGCAATGGTGATATATATGCGGATTGACACCAAAGAATAAACACTCAAAAAATGGCTACAATTTAAGGAATGTGTTTAGTGACAGCATCAGATTCCTAATTGATGGAGAAAGGTCTGGTGGAAAGGAAAGCTGCTTCAAGGAGCTTGTCAAGTGTTTTCGCTCGACAATTCCATTCTTGTGTGGTTGGTTTGGCCCTTGTTCCTGTAACTCGAATCCTAGCCCGGTAATCCCATTTTAGTTTTACACCATTGTGAACCTTACTCCTTTTTTTACTTTCTGATCGAGGTTCTCGGCATTGAAAATCTTTGTAAACTAAATCACACTTGTATATGTTGACATTTAACAGATATACGGTCAAGAAAATAAAGAGCAATGGTGATATATATGCGGATTATACACCAAAAAAATAAACACTAAAAAAACGTCTACAATTTAAGGAATGTGTTTTGTGATAGCATCAGATTCCTAATTGATGGAGAAATGTCTGGTGGCAAGAAAAGCTGGTTCCAGGAGGTTGTCAAGTGTTTTCGCTCGACGATTCCATTCTTGGGTGGTTGGTTTGGCCCTTGTTCCTGTAACTCGAATCCTAGCCTAGTATATCCCATTTTAGTTTTACACCATTGTGAAACTTAGGCCTTTTTTTTCTCTCTGATCGAGGTTCTCGGCATAGAAAAATCTTCGTAAACTAAATCGCACGTGTATATGTTGACATTTAAGAGATATACAGTCAAGAAAATCAAGAGCAATGGTGATATATATGCGGATTGACACCAAAAAATAAACACTCAAAAAATGGCTAAAATTTAAGGAATGTGTTTAGTGACAGCATTAGATTCCTAATTGATGGAGAAAGGTCAGGTGGAATGGAAAGCTGCTTCAAGGAGGTTGTCAAGTGTTTTCGCTCGACGATTCCATTCTTGGGTGGTTGGTTTGGCCCTTGTTCATGTAACTCAAATCCAAGCCCGGTATATCCCATTTTAGTTTTACACCAATGTGAACCTTACGTCGTTTTTAATCTATGATCGAGGTTCTTGGCATTGAAAAATCTTCGTAAACTAAATCACACGTGTATATGTTTACATTTAAGAGATTTACAGTCAAGAAAATCAAGAGCAATGGTGATATATATATGCGGATTAGACACCAAAAACTAAACACTCAAAAAATGGCTACAATTTAAGGAATGTGTTTAGGGACGGCATCAGATTCCTAATTGATGGAGAATGGTCTGGTGGCAAGAAAAGCTACTTCTAGGAGGTTGTTAAGTGTTTTTACTCGACGATTCCATTCTTGGGTGGTTGGTTTGGCCCTTGTTCCTGTAACTCGAATCTTTGCCCGGTATATCCCATTTTAGTTTTACACCATTGGGAACCTTACGCCATTTTTACTCTCTGATCGAGGTTCTCGGCATTGAAAAATCTTTGTAAACTAAATCACACGTGTATATGTTGACATTTAAGAGATATACAGTCAAGAAAATTAGGAGCAATAGTGATATATATATATATATATATAGGGGAAGGTTCAAATGAAAACCACTAGTTAACGCGAAAACTCGAAAACTAACTAAAAAAAGCCTAAAAAACACACAAATTTTTTTTTTTTTTTTTTGCAAACCAAATTTCGCAGGTTTTTTTATATAAAATAAAATTTTCTAAAAAAAAAAAAAATTTGTGTAGTGCACATGTGTAATACTACACATGTCTATCTGTACTACACATGTGTATTATTACACATGTGCACTACACAAAAAAAAATTTTTTTTTTTTGCAAATTTTTTTTATATATAAAAACCAGCGATTTTTATTAAAAAAAATTGAAAAAAAAAAATTTGTGTGTTTTTTAGGCTTTTTTTAGTTAGTTTTCGAGTTTTCGCGTTAAAAGTGGTTTTCATTTGAACCATCCCCTATATATATATTAGACACCAAAAAATAAACACTCAAAAAATGGATACATTTTAAGAAATGTGTTTAGTGACGACATCATATAATCCTAATTGATGGAGAAATGTCTTGTGACAAGAAAAAGAGCTTCCAGGAGGTTGTCAAGTGTTTTCGCTCGACGATTCCATTCATGGTTGGTTAGTTTGGCCCTTGTTCCTGTAACTCATATCCTAGCCCGGTATACCCCATTTTAGTTTTACACCATTGTGAACCTTACATCGTTTTTAATCTCTGATCTAGGTTCTTGGCATAGAAAAATCTTCGTAAACTAAATCACACGTGTATATGTTGACATTTAAGAGATATACAGTCAAGAAAATAAAGAGCAGTGGTGATATATATGCGGATTAGACACCAAAAAAAAAAACAAACAAAAATGGCTACAATTTAAGGAATGTGTTTAGTGACGGCATCAGATTCCTAATTGATGGAGAAAGGTCTGGTGGCAAGAAAAGCCGCTTCTAGGAGGTTGTCAAGTGTTTTCTCTCGACGATTCCATTCTTGGGTGGTCCTTGTTCCTGTAACTCGAATCCTAGCCCGGTATATCCCATTTTTTAGTTTTACACCATTGTGAACCTTACGACGTGTTTACTCTCTGATCAAGGTTCTCGGCATTGAAAAATAAACACTCAAAAAATGGCTACAATTTAAGGAATGTGTTTAGCGACGACATCAGATTCCTAATTGATGGAGAAAGCTCTGGTAGCAAGAAAAGCTGCTTCCAGGAGGTTGTCAAGTGTTTTCGCTCGACGATTCATTTCTTGGGTGGTTGGTTTGGCCCTTGTTCCTGTAACTCGAATCCTAGCCCGGTATATCCCATTTTAGTTTTACACCATTGTGAACCCTACGCCATTTTTACTCTCTGATAGAGGTTCTCGGCATTGAAAAATCTTCGTAAATAAAATAACATGTGTATATGTTGACATTTAAGAGATATACAGTCAAGAAAATCAAGAGCAATGGTGATATATATGCGGATTAGACACAAAAAAATAAACACTCAAAAAATGGCTACAATTTAAGGAATGTGTTTAGTGACGGCATCAGATTCCTAATTGATTGAGAAAGGTCTGGTGGCAAGCAAAGCTGCTTCCAGGAGGTTGTCAAGTGTTTTCGATCGACGATTCCATTCTTGGGTGTTTGGATGGGCCTTTGTTCCTGTAACTCGAATCCTAGCCCGGTATATCCCATTTTAGTTTTACACCATTGTGAACCTTACGCCTTTTTTTACTTTCTGATCGAGGTTCTCGGCATTGAAAATCTTTGTAAACTAAATCTCACTTGTATACGTTGACATTTAAGAGATATACAGTCAAGAAAATAAAAAGCAATGGTGATATATATGCGGATTAGACACAAAAAATAAACACTAAAAAAACAGCTACAATTTAAGGAATGTGTTTTGTCACGGCATCAGATTCCTAATTGATGGAGAAAGGTCTGGTGGCAAGAAAAGCTGCTTCCAGGAGGTTGTCAAGTTTTTTCGCTCGACGATTCCATTCTTAGGTGGTTGGTTTGTCCCTTGTTCGTGTAACTCGAATCCTAGCCTAGTATATCCCATTTTAGTTTTACATCATTGTGAAACTTATGCCTTTTTTACTCTCTAATCGAGGTTCTCGGCATAGAAAAATCTTCGTAAACTAAATCACACGTGTATATGTTGACAGTTAAGAGATATACAGTCAAGAAAATCAAGAGCAATGGTGATATATATGCGGATTAGACACCAAAAACTAAACACTCAAAAAATGGCTTCAATTTAAGGAATCTGTTTAGGGACGGCATCAGATTCCTAATTGATGGAGAATGGTCTGGTGGCAAGAAAAGCTACTTCTAGGAGGTTGTTAAGTGTTTTCGCTGGATGATTCTGTTCTTGGGTGGTTGGTTTGGCCATTGTTCCTGTAACTCTAATCCTAGCCTGGTATATCCCATTTTAGTTTTACACCTTTGTGAACCTTCCGCCGTTTTTACTCTCTGATCGAGGTTCTCGGCATTGAAAAATCTTCGTAAACTAAATCACACGTGTATATGTTGATATTTAAGAGATATACAGTCAAGAAAATAAAGAGCAATGGTGATATATATGCGGATTATACACCAAAAAATAAACACTCAAAAAACGGCTACAATTTAAGGAATGTGTTTTGTAACGGTATCAGATTCCTAATTGATGGAGAAAGGTCTGGTGGAAAGAAAAGCTACTTCCAGAAGGTTGTCAAGTTTTGTCGCTCGACGATTCCATTCTTGGGTGGTTGGTTTGGCCCTTGTTCGTGTAACTCGAATCCTAGCATAGTATATCCCATTTTAGTTTTACACCATTGTGAAACTTATGCCTTTTTTACTCTATGATCGAGGTTCTCGGCATAGAAAAATCTTCGTAAACTAAATCACACGTGTATATGTTGACATTTAAGAGATATACAATAAAAAAATCAAGAGCAATGGTGATATATATGCGGATTGACAACAAAAAATAAACACTCAAAAAATGGCTACAATTTAAGGAATGTGTTTAATGATTGCATCAGATTCCTAATTGATGGAGAATGGTCTGGTGGAAGGGAAAACTGCTTCAAGGAGGTTGTCAAGTGTTTTCGCTCGATGATTCCATTCCTGTGTGGATGGTTTGGCCCTTGTTCCTGTAACTCGAATCCTAGCCCAGTATATCCCATATTAGTTTTACACCATTGTGAACCTTACGCCGTTTTTACTCTCTGATCGAGGTTCTCGACATTGAAAAATCTTCGTAAACTAAATCACACTTGTATACGTTGACATTTAAGAGATATACAGTCAAGAAAATCAAGAGGAATGGTGATATATATATATATATATGCAGATTAGACACCAAAAACTAAACACTCAAAAAATGGCTACAATTTAAGGAATGTGGTTAGTGACGGCATCAGGTTCCTACTTGATAGAGAATGGTTTGGTGGTAAGAAAAGCTGCTTCCAGGAGGTTGTCAAGTGTTTTCACTCGACGATTCCATTCTTGGGTGGTTGGTTTGGCCCTTGTTCCTGTAACTCGAATCCTAGCCCGGTATATCCCATTTTAGTTTTACACCATTCGGAACCTTACGCCGTTTTTACTCTCTGATCGAGGGTCTCAACATTGAAAAATCTTCATAAACTAAATCACACGTGTATATGTTGACATTTAAGAGATATAAAGTCAAGAAAATCAGGAGCAGTGGTGATATATATGCGGATTAGACACCAAAAAATAAACACTCAAAAAATGGATACAATTTAAGGAATGTGTTTAGTAATGACATCATATAATCCTAATTGATGGAGAAAGGTCTGGTGGCAAGAAAAAGAGCTTCCGGGAGGTTGTCAAGTGTTTTCGCTCAACGATACAATTCTTGGTTAGGTAGTTTGGCCCTTGTTCCTGTAACTCGAATCCTAGCCCGGTACATCCCATTTTAGTTTTACACCATTGTGAACCTTACGTCGTTTTTAATCTCTAATCTAGGTTCTTGGCATTGAAAATTCTTCGTAAACTAAATCACACATGTATATGTTGACATTTAAGAGATATACAGTCTAGAAAATCAAGAGCAGTGGTGATATATATGCGGATTAGACACCAAAAAATAAACACACAAAAAATGACAACAATTTAACGAATGTGTTTAGTGACGGAATCAGATTCCTAATTGATGGAGAAAGGTCTGGTGGCAAGAAAAGCTGCTACCAGGAGGTTGTCAAGTGTTTTCGCTCGACGATTCCATTCTTGGGTGGTTGGTTTGGCCCTTGTTCCTGTAACTCAAATCCTAGCCCGGTATATCCCATTTTAGTTTTACACCATTGTGAACCTTACGCCGTTTTTACTCTCTGATCAAGGTTCTCGGCATTGAAAAATCTTCGTAAGCTAAATCACACGTGTATATGCTCACATTTAAGAGATATACATTCAGGAAAATCAAGAGCAATGGTGATATATATGCAAATAAGACACCAAAAAATAAACACTCAAAAATGGTTACAATTTAAGGAGTGTGTTTAGTGACGGCATCAGATTCCTAATTGATGGAGAAAGGTTTGGTGGCAAGAAAACTGCTTCCAGGAGGTTGTCAAGTGTTTTCGCTCGACGATTCATTTCTTGGGTGGTTGGTTTGGCCCTTGTTCCTATAACTCGAATCCTAGCCCGGTATATCCCATTTTTGTTTTACACCATTGTGAACCTTACGCCATTTTTACTCTCTGATAGAGGTTCTCGGCATTGAAAAATCTTCGTAAAAAAAATCACACGTGTATATGTTACATTTAAGAGATATACAGTCAAGAAAATCAAGAGAAATGGTGATATATATGCGGATTATACACAAAAAAAATAAACACTAAAAAATGGCTACAATTTAAGGAACGTGTTTAGTGACGGCATCAGATTCCTAATTGATTGAGAAAGGTCTGGTGGCAAGAAAAGCTGCTTCCAAGAGGTTGTCAAGTGTTTTCGCTCGACGATTCCATTCTTGGGGGGTTGGTTTGGCCTTTGTTCTTGTAACTCGAATCCTAGCCCGGTATATACCATTTGAGTTTTACACCATTGTGAACCTTACGCCTTTTTTACTTTCTTATCGAGGTTCTCGGCATTGAAAATCTTCGTAAACTAAGTCACGCTTGTATATGTTGACATTTAAGAGATATACAGTCAAGAAAATAAAGAGCAATGGTGATATATCTGCGGATTTGTAGGATCGTTGTACGACCTGAATTAGTCGTTCAGAAGAGATGTTTATCCGAATCAAAGGCGGAATCAATGACACGGATATTCGAGACAATTTAAATGTCTCTTGTATTGAATTGATAGTATTACAACACCTGGAGTCGATTTGGCAGCACTTCGTTACCAAACACAAGAAGTAATTCCATTTCAAATGACAACCTTGCTCCCCTATATATAATGGTTGTGATTGCGCTTGAATTGACCAACTGCACTTTCAAGCGGAATTAACTTTGTTTATTTCGCTTGAACGTGTCTTTGGTTGTTTCAAGCGGAATTACCAACAAACCCACTAAATTCAGTTTCTAGCAACCTGAGCACTGGTTATCCTATCCTATCCTATTACATGACTCGATACAAGACGAAGTCAATAGACATAGTGCACTAACAGGCTCCCCCTTGGATGTTGACGAAGTCTTCAGTGTCGAGTCTTTATCATGACACATCTTCTGTCTTGATCAGTCTTTTTGCTCTATCCAAATTTTCTAACCCTGTAAGCATCCATCAATCGTTCTTTAATTCTTCAGGCTCCTCCTTTCGTCAAGCTTCCGTGCTTTAGGGATCGACACCTTACTTTCCGGTTACAAGCTCCCCCTTGCTTTGAGCTCATCTTCAGATTCCCCCTTAGACTCAGCTGTCGGGATCGTAGTATGTAATCTCATCTGCAATCACTCGGACATTTATAAGTAACAACATTTTAAATTTCCAGAACTCGTAATCTGGCTCTTTAATCATTCTAAAAAAACACTTTTTAACAAATTTCATGATTTGGCAGTTTCAGGATCGAAAACTGGCTCTTTAACATTATAAGCAACCAAATCCCTCACAGTTAATAATCCAAGTCCAAATTAATGACCTTGGAGATTTCACAAACTGTTTTTTATTTTTGTTAAAAACTTCAAGTTTCAAATTAATTAACTTGTTTTATTTTTTAGAAACACAATCAGCTTACTTAGATTTTGAAACTCAGCACTCAGACATCGGTTGTCGAAAATAAAGCAAAATCAAAATCTTTTTGTATTTTCTGAAAATATAAAGCAGTAACAAAAGATTTACAAACATATTTACATACAATATTTTTGTTTGAGTTTGCGTTAGAGGACCATATCAGTTTTTGACAAGTCACAAGTACCGTTGAGCTTAGTTACACATTAAGAATTAAACAATTCACTTCGATTGTCGATATACTGATCCACTTAAATTTTCACACAAATTTCAACTGATTCAGGATACGAATTAGGTGTATTAAGAACTTAAACTCATTCATGTGTCCCACCTCTTGAATATACTCCCGTATCCAGATCCCAATATTCAGTCTTACAGGTGAGTATACCTAGATGATATCTGTAAGGGGTTAAATTGCAAAGAACCGTGAGAGCTCAGGTCAGAACTTTCGTTCAGCAGAGAGATGACGGCTTTGACTTTTTGTGTGTCCCCTTTAGAGGATATTTTCTTCAACAGCACATGATTAGCATTTTTCAATGTTTCATCATTTTTTATGCTGAGGGTTTGCTATATTTCAAGCATGCAGAAAGTATTATACGGAGACTAGGCCATTGCTTCCGCAAAATCAGAAGTCTCGGGATAATACCCCAGATATCACTGAGCATAAAGACCTAGTATCTCAGAAAGAGGGATCCTTCAAACGAGATTTCAGGGGTTACCTATATATCCAAGTAGTGTTCCCCACAAAATAAGCAAGTTTGAATTTAAGTTTATATCCCGAAAAAGTTTACTAAATGTATAAAAAGCTATCGGCATATCATCAGTGAGACTGTTTAACGCTATTTAATCATTACATTTCTTTAGCATACTGTAATTGTCTACTGATGTACTGTCATTTCCTCTTTTTACACAAAAACTCAATTTTGAATTTTTATCATGTTTTTTACTTTTTCAAAATTTTCAAATATTTTTGGATTTCCTAACAATATTACCCCCCCTAAAATGCAAAATCACTTAAAGAAAATTTGACAACCAATACTGATAACTTTGTCTCGCCATCCATTTTCTGCTAAAAGTGCTCTAATTTACAAAAAATCTAACATAACCCCATGATTACAACACATTGATATTTTACAGTTTGAAAATTGTTTTCAATCTTGTTAAATTAATCATGTTTGTTCAGCCGTGAGGGTTTCGGCGTATTCAATCACCATATTTTTGTAATTTTCAAATTTTTGACAAATTTAAAAACAAACATATTTTTGGTTTTTCAAAATTTTTCAATTTTTAGGGCTTTTGAAATATTGTTTATTTATTTACAGAAAAACAAATAAACTCCCTGTTCAACCAAACCAGGGTTCAGCAGCCTCCTCTCCTCGTTGTGCCAGGCTGCTCCAACTTCCATTCTCACAATCTTTGGTTTTGTTGAGCACCTGCACCTTCAAACTACTTGATTACTTGAACAATTTAGCCCAGGTCTGTTTGACCTTAGGCATTTCAATACAATATGCATCATTTAACTTCAGAAAATCTTTGTCATTCTGAACAAAGACTTTTTCATCTTTAACTTTAACTTTCTCATCTTTTATCAAAGTCACTTGTTTCTTAACACTCCATGTTTGACCTTTCGGAGTATCCCTTTTATAAAAATGTGACTCTTTTTGAATATTTTGATTTTGAACAACAACTTTTGGTTTCCAAAACTCTTGGGGTTTTGTCATATCAACGGATGTTTTCCAACTTTGAATTGTTCTGACTCTGGGTGTGTGAGAATTCCAGGTCTGTTTTGAATCGAACCTATTCGGGTTTTATTTCCAAGTTTGGTTCGAAACAAACTTGTTTGTGTTATACCTCCAAGTTTGTTTTGAATCAAATCTGGTCGACCTTTGTTTCACATCATCATATTTCTGTTTCTCAACATTTTCAGACTTCTTTTTGTCAACATCCACAGGTTTCAGATTTGGACACTTGCGTGCGAGATGTCCAATTTGATCACATTTAAAACATGTTCTTTTTGAAACATCTTTGACCTGTGGTTGTTGCTTTTTCTTTTGAGCATAGAACTCTTCATTAGACTGTTGTCTAAATTGAAGTTCTTTTTCTTCTTCAAAACTTTTTCCTTGAACAAAATTCATCTTAGCCTGAAAATTTTGTGTTTCATTTTTCTTCCAATTTTGTTTCTTCTTATAACCCAACTCAGCCTTCATGTTTTTCTTCTTGTAACCAGGTTTGTTATAAAAAGATTTCTGACCTTTTCCAGCAAACTTTGGAATCTCAGATTTTTCAATCTCAACCATTTTGAAAACTCTGTCAATCTTTTCTGAAATCACATTCTGAATCGGGAATACAACATCTAAGAATAATTTGTCCGATCCAATCATGGTATAAACCAATCCTTTTGAATCATCATTCAATTTTTTCTCGAATTTTGTGTTTTTCAGATATACATCATGAAAATTACCTTCATTTTCATCTTGTGATTCAGATTTACCTGTATCAACCGACTCTTCTTTCAACACACTTTCAACGACTTTACCTACCACCTCTGAATCACTAGAATCATCATATTTGGAATAGGTTACATCAATGTTATCTGGCAATTGATCTACCATGTTGAAAGCTTTTTCGACCTTTTCATCATCATAAAACACAAACTTTTCCGGTGGTGGAACTTGATGAAACTCTGAGCCAATACCCTTCTTGTTTTGCTCAGAATCTATTCCATCTGGTTTTATGTTGAAAATTCTTTCAAGCACATATGACGACGCGTGATAGCTTTTTAACTTGTTATTATCCTGTTCTAAATCAGCAATCTGACGCTTAAGTTTAGCAACATCTTCAATGTAAGAATTAACAACTTGTTGCTTTATTTCATAATTTCGTTTATACATATCAGTTGTTTCAGAACAATATTTCAATCTTGATTGAATAAGTTTCATTTCACTTTTTACTTTTTCATATGATTCTTTTGTAATGTGATAAGCCAATTTTATTGAATCATATTCCTCTTTCATTTCTTGAGAAACATTTTCTTTTAGATCACATTCTTCTGTCTTTTTCAAAACATTTTCTTTCAAAACTTTATTTTCTTTTTCTAATTGTTTACATTTTTCCTAAAGTTTTTCGTCATTATCTTTCAAAACCTTTTCATTTTCTAACATTTCTTTGCATTTATTTTTGAAAACTTTTTCTATTTTTATGAATTCAAGATCTCTTGTTCTGAACTTTTCGTCTTTTTCAGTACAAGCACTGCACATTTCCATGCATTTCTTGCACTGTTCAACGATTTTGATTTGAGTTTCAGAATCAGAATTTACCTCAGTGATTGACACTTCGGTGTTTGCTGCAGTCTCTGTCTGCTTCTGATCAGCATCATTCTGCTTTTCTTCAACCTCAATTTTTTCACCAACATCACCAGCTTTCAAATTCTCATTCGTCACTTCTTCAATCAAATTTTCAACTTTATTCTCATCTTCTACAACCTGGTGTTCTTCAGTAACAGCTTTCTCAACCTCTTCATTCTCCTCAACTTTTTCTACCTTCACATCCTTAGCAATCTTCACATTTTCTTCTTTAACTGCTTCGACTTGGACTTCCTCAGCTACCTTCTTCAAATCATTCACCAGATTCTCAATATTCTTCTTCATTCTTTCTTCATTCCTCTTCCTCAGATTTGTTGTCATAGCATCTCTGATGATTTTATCCAACCTTTTTACATATGTTTTATCTTTTGCAACATTTGAATAATATTCGCCGGATCGAGGAATTACTAGAAGAACATCATCGTGAACTATGTCACTTCTGGGAACAACTGGTTCACCTTCTTTGTTGACGAAATATTCTTGTTTCTTATCCCATATTTTGTTTCGAACAACATTTTCATATTCTTCCTGCATCTTCTCCATTTTGCATCCAGCAATGAAAATTTCTCTCTCAGTTTTCTCTCTCAAAATCTCTTCTCGAGTTTTCTCTTTTATCTCAGCAACAAGAGCATAATGATCATGTTTGTGAAGAGTTTCTACATCTTCCTTTGTTCTAATTTTGAATCGATAATCAATACGATCTTCTTCTGGAAGAATTTCACTCCAGTCATATCCTTCATCATCATGGAAAACTGCACAAGCTCTTGACTTTTCTCTGGGTTTATCTTCAATCATTTTTGGCTCTTCTTTGCTTCGGTGGTAGATTGCCTTTCGGTAGTAATCATCATTGAAAGGACGTTCATTTCCTCCGACTGCAGAATTATTGCATTCTCTCTTGAAATGACCTTTTTGCTTGCATCTGAAGCAGGTCACTTTGGATTTATCAAAACCCAATTTAGTTGAAGCACCACCAAGAGATTGTTTCCCGGTAATCTCCATATATCTCTGAGCTCTACGAATGCAACTTGCCAAACACCAGCGAATGTCTATGAGCTCCATTTCTTCTAGATCAATCTGGTCGTAATCTTCTTTTGTCAATTCAGAGTTTCCTATTTTGCCTGCAACTAGACCTTCATATGATTCTAGAACTAATGCAAGAAAGCTCATTTGTTGTTTAGCTGCATTGATACTCATAGCAGGAGAATTTTTTAACTTGAGAGCAATGTTGCAAAGAATTTCTTCAGAATCTTTAGGACTTGCTTTTGAAGATGAATGATATCCAGAATTGTAGTTTGATGAGGTTGTTTGTGGTTCTTTCATCTTCTCACCACTGAATGCTGTCTTTGGTGAACTGTCAGCTTTCACCGAAGATAAATTGCCTTTGTAATACAGACCAACATTCTGATGATGTGATGAACTGCTCATTTTGCCTTGCTTTTGTAACTCAAGGTCATGACTCTCAATTTTTTCTAACAAAACATCAAGAGAAATTGAATCATATAAGACATCATTTTTCAAAATAAACACAAACGTTTGCCACTGATCAGCTCGTGGTAACGCTTCAATTACTTTGTCAATTATTTCCTCTCTTTTTTTCACAATTCCAAACCTTTCAAGTTCAATTTTTAGGTGACAAAAGCGTTCAATCATTTGTCTAACAGTCTCTCCTTTCAAACTATCAAACAAATCAAATTTCTTTTTTAATAATGCAATTTTGTTTTTCTTGATTTGTTTACCCCCCTCAGCTTTTACCCGTAAAGCTTCCCACACAGATTTCGAAGACCCATCATGAATTAACAACGAAAAAATATCATCTCGAATCGATTGTTGAATCAAAGCGATCATTTTCTGCTCATATGAAAATCTTCGTTTGTCTTCTTCTGTAAAACTTTTGAGCGAGATTTCTTCTCCTTTGTCATCAGTAGGTTTATCAAAGCTAAACTCCAAGCAAAACCAACTTTCATGTGCATACGCGTTAGTCCAGTTAATAAACCTTTCTTTCCACCAAACATAATCCTCAATATTGTCAAGCTTAGATGGTTTCGAATAGGTTCCATAAAAGTTATCATGTTTAATGATGTCTTTAATTGATTTTGTTATCGCTTTGGGTGTAACATCTGAAGCTTCCAATGTATCTGAGGTAAACGCGTTGTAAAAAGGATTGTAAAATTCTTTAGCCATAATGAAAATTCTTGAATCAATGTACCTGGATAAACAGTTAAACAAACACAATCAGTTTAAACAATAACACACAATTTGAAACAAACTGACACTCGGTTGACGCGAAAAATCCACTTTCAAACGGAATCAGGATCTCAAGCGGAATAAGATTTCAAATGAAATCACTTTTGGAGCGAAATCACTTGTTCAAACGGAATAGCATCTTTCAAGCGGAATTACAATTTTCAAACAAAATCAGATGAAACTCAAATGGAATTAGTAATCTCGTTTGAAATGGCCTCAACATTTCAAGCGGAATTAAGATGTTCGTTCAAACAGAATTACGTTTTCGGTCCAATTTTGTCACTTTTAAGCCGAATTTTGGTCTGATTCTTTCAAGGGTTTGTTAAAACACTGTTTTGCATGTAATGTGTGAAATTCAGTCCATTTTGACCGTGAAATCTTGTCTAATTTGAAAAAGAAGGTGTAGAAGTCAGAAAACTGATGATATCATGCTAAACTCTTCCTCCGAAGCTCTGATACCACTTATAGGATCGTTGTACGACCTGAATGAGTCGTTCAGAAGAGTTGTTTATCTGAATCAAAGGCGGAATCAATGACACGGATGCTCGATACAATTTAAATGTCTCTTGTATTGAATTGATAGTATTACAGCACCTGGAGACGATTTGGCAGCACTTCGTTACCAAACACAAGAAGTAATTCCATTTCAAATGACAACCTAGCACCCCTATATATAATGGTTGTGATTCCGCTTGAATTGACCAAGGGCACTTCCAAGCGGAATTACCAACAAACCCACTAAATTAAGTTTCTAGCAACCTGAGCACTGGTTATCCTATCCTATCCTATTAGATGACTCGATACAAGACGAAGTCAACAGACATAGTGCACTAACAGGATTATACACCAAAAAAATAAACACTCAAAAAACGGCTACAATTTAAGGAATGTGATTTGTGACGGCATCAGATTCCTAATTGATGGAGAAAGGTCTAGTGGTAAGAAAAGCTGCTTCCAGGAGGTTGTCAAATTTTTTCGCTCGACGATTCCATTCTTGGGTGGTTGGTTTGGCCCTTGTTCGTGTAACTCGAATCCAAGCCTATTATATCCCATTTTAGTTTTACACCAATTGTGAACCTTATGCCTTTTTTACTCTCTGATCGAGGTTCTCGGCATAGAAAAATCTTCGTAAACTAAATCACACGTGTATATGTTGACATTTAAGAGATATACAATTAAGAAAATCAAGAGCAATGGTAATATATATACGGATTGACACCAAAAAATAAACACTCAGAAAATGGCTACAATTTAAGGAATGTGTTTGGTGACAGCATCTGATTCCTAATTGATGGAGAAAGGTCTGGTGGAAAGGAAAGCTGCTTCAAGGAGGTTGTCAAGTGTTTTCGCTAGACGATTCCATTCTTGGGCGGCTGGTTTGTCTCTTGTCCCTGTAACTCGAATCCTAGCCCGGTATATCACATTTTAGTTTTACCTCATTGTGAACCTTACGCAATTTTTACTCTCTGATCGAGGTTCTCAGCATTGAAAAATCTTCGTAAACTAAATCACACGTGTATATGTTGACATTTAAGAGATATACAGTCAAGAAAATCAAGAGCAATGGTGATATATATGCGGATTAGACACCAAAAACTAAAAACTCAAAAAATGGCTATAATTTAAGGAATGTGTTTAGCGACAGCATCAGATTCATAATTGATGGAGAATGGTCTGGTGGCAAGAAAAGCTGCTTCCAGGAGGTTTTCAAGTGTTTTCACTCAAAGATTCCATTCTTCGGTGGTTGGTTTGGCCCTTGTTCCTTTAACTCGAATCCTAGCCTTGTATATCCCATTTTAGTTGTACACCATTGTGAACCTTACGCCGTTTTTACTCTCTGATCGCGGTTCTCGACATTTAAAAACCTTCATAAACTAAATCACACGTGTATATGTTGACCTTTAAGAGATATACAGTCAAGAAATTCAGGAGCAATGCTGATATATATGAGGATTAGACACAAAAAAATAAACACTCAAAAAATGGATACAATTTAAGGAATGTGTTTAGTGAGGACATCATATTCCTAATTGATGGAGAAAGGTCTTGGGGCAAGAAAAGCTGCTTCCAGGAGGTTGTCAAGTGTTTTCGCTCGACGACTCCATTCTTGGTTGATTAGTTTGGCCCTTGTTCCTGTAACTCGAATCCTAGCCCGGTATATCCCATTTTAGTTTTACACAATTGTGAACCTTACGTCGTTTTTAATATCTGATCTAGGTTCTTGGCATTGAAAAATCTTCGTAAACGAAATCACACACGAATATGTTGACATTTAAGAGATATACAGTCAAGAAAATCAAAAGTAGTGGTGATATATATGCGGATTAGACACCAAAAAATAAACACACAAAAATGGCTACAACTTAAGGAATGTGTTTATTGACGACATCAGATTCCTAATTGATGGAGAAAGGTCTAGTGGCAAGAAAAGCTGCTTCCAGGAGGTTGTCAAGTGTTTTCGCTCGACGATTCCATTCTTGGGTGGTTGGTTTGGCCCTTTTCCTGTAACTCGAATCCTAGCCTGGTATATCCCTTTTTAGTTTTACACCATTATGAACCTTACGTCGTTTTTACTCTCTGATCAAGGTTCTCGGCATTGAAAAATCTTCGTAAACTAAATCACACGTGTATATGTTCACATTTAAGAGATATACACTCAAGAAAATCAAGAGAAATGATGATATATATGCAGATTAGACACCAAAAAATAAACACTAAAAAAATGGCTACAATTTAAGGAATGTGTTTAGTGACGGCATCAGATTCCTAATTGATGGAGAAAGGTCTGGTGGCAAGAAAAGCTGCTTCCAGGAGGTTGTCAAGTGTTTTCGCTCGACGATTCACTTCTTAGGAGGTTAGTTTGGCCCTTGTTCCTGTAACTCAAATCCTAACCCGGTATATCCCATTTTAGTTTTACACCATTGGGAACCTTACGCCATTTTTACTCTTTGATAGAGGTTCTCGGCATTGAAAAATCTTCGTAAACCAAATCACACGTGTATATGTTGACATTTAAGAGATATACAGTCAAGAAAATCAAGAGAAATGGTGATATATATGCGGATTAGACACACAAAAATAAACACTCAAAAAGGGCTACAATTTAAGGAATGTGTTTAGTGACGGCACTAGATTCCTAATTGATTGAGAAAGGTCTGGTGGCAAGAAAAGCTGCTCACAGGAGGTTGTCAAGTGTTTTCGCTCGATGATTCCATTCTTGGGTGGTTGGTTTGGCCATTGTTCCTGTAACTCGAATCCCAGCCCGGTATATCCCATTTTAGTTTTACACCATTGTGAACCTTACGCCTTTTTTACTTTCTGATCAAGGTTCTCGGCATTGAAAATCTTCGTAAACTAAATCACACTTGTATATGTTGACATTTAAGAGATATACGGTCAAGAAAATAAAGAACAATGGTGATATATATGCGGATTATACACCAAAAAATAAACACTCAAAAAACGGCTACAATTTTAGGAATGTGTTTTGTGACGGCATCAGATTCCTAATTGATGGAGAAAGGTCGGGTGGCAAGAAAAGCTGCCTCCAGGAGGTTGTCAAGTATTTTCGCTCGATCTTCCATTTTTGGGTGGATAGTTTGGCCCTTGTTCCTGTAACTCGAATCCAAGCCTAGTATATCCCATTTTAGTTTTACACCATTGTGAACCTTATGCCTTTTTTACTCTCTGATCGAGGTTCTCGGCATAGAAAAATCTTCGTAAACTAAATCACACGTGTATATGTTGACATTTAAGAGATATACAGTCAAGAAAATCAAGAGCAATGGTGATATATATGCGGATTGACACCAAAAAATAAACACTCAAAAAATGGATACAATTTAAGGAATGTGTTTAGTGACAGCAACAGATTCCTAATTGATGGAGGAAGGTCTGGGGGATAGGAAAGCTGCTTCAAGGAGATTGTCAAGTGTTTTCGTTCGACGATTCCATTCTTGGGTGGTTGGTTTGGCCCTTGTTCCTGTAACTCGAATCCTAGCATGGTATATCCCATTTTAGTTTTACACATTGTGAATCTTACGCCGTTTTTACTTTCTGCTCAAGGTTCTCGGCATTGAAAAATCTTCGTAAACTAAATCACACGTGTATATGTTGACATTTAAGAGATATACAGTCAAGAAAATCAAGAGCAATGGTTATATATATGTGGATTAGACACCAAAAACAAAACACTTCAAAAAGGTTTACAATTTAAGGAATGTTTTTAGTGACGGCATCAGATTCCTAATTGATGGAGAATGGTCGGGTGGCAAGAAAAGCTGCTTCCACGAGGTTGTCAAGTGTTATTGCTCAAAGATTCCATTCTTGGGTGGTAGGTTTGGCCCTTGTTCCTGTAACTCGAATCCTAGCCCGGTATATCCCCTTTTAGTTTTACATCATTGTGAACCTTACGCTGTTTTTACTCTCTAATCAAGGTTCTTGGCATTGAAAAAATCTTCGTAAACTAAATCACACGTGTATATGTTGACATTTAAGAGATATACAGTCAAGAAAATCAAGAGAAGTTGTGATATATATGCGGATTATACACCAAAAAATAAGCACACAAAAAATGGCTACAATTTAAGGAATATGTTTAGTGACGACATCAGATTCCTAATTGATGGAGAAAGGTCTGGTGGCAAAAAGAGCTGCTTCCAGGAGGTTATCAAGTGTTTTCGCTCGACGATTCCATTCTGGGGTGGTTGGTTTGGCACTTGTTCCTGTAACTCGAATCCTAGCCCGGAATATCCCATTTTAGTTTTACACCATTGTGAACCTTATGCCTTTTTTACTCTCTGATCGTGGTTCTCGGCATAGAAAAATCTTCGTAAACTAAATCACACGGGTATATGTTGACATTTAAGAGATATACAGTAAAGAAAATCAAGAGCAACGGTGATATATATGCGGATTGACACCAAAAAATAAACACTCAACAACAACAACAACAACAACAACCATACCCAGTAAATCCCACAAAAATAAAATAAAATAAAATAAAATAAAATAAAATAAAATAAACACTCAAAAAATGACTAATTGATGGAGAAAGGTCTGGTGGAAAGGAAAGCTGCTTCACGGAGGTTGTCAAGTGTTTTCGCTCGATGATTCCATTCTTGGGTGGTTGGTTTGGCCATTGTTCCTGTAACTCGAATCCCAGCCCGGTATATCCCATTTTAGTTTTACACCATTGTGAACCTTACGCCGTTTTAACTCTCTGATCGAGGTTCTCGGCATTGAAAAATCTTCGTAAACTAAATCACACACGTATATGTTGACATTTAAGAGATATAGAGTCCAGAAATTCAAGAGCAATGGTGATATATATGTGGATTAGACACCAAAAACTAACACTCAAAAAATGGCTACAATTTAAGGAATGTGTTTAGTGACGGGATCAGATTCCTAAGTGATTGAGAAAGGTCTGGTGGCAAGAAAAGCTGCTTCCAGGAGGTTGTCAAGTGTTTTCGCTCGACGATTCCCTTCTTGGGTGGTTGGTTTGGCCCTTGTTCTTGTAACTCGAATCCTATCCCGGTATATCCCATTTTAGTTTTACACCATTGTGAACCTTACGCCATTTTTACTCTTTGATCGAGGTTCTCGGCATTGAAAAATCTTCGTAAACTAAATCACACATGTATATGTTGATATTTAAGAGATATAGAGTCAAGAAATTCAAGAGCAATGGTGATATATATGTGGATTAGACACCAAAAACTAACACTCAAAAAATGGCTACAATTTAAGGAATGTGTTTAGTGACGGGATCAGATTCCTAATTGATGGAGAAAGGTCTGGTGGCAAGAAAAGCTGCTTCCAGGAGGTTGTCAAGTGTTTTCGCTCAACGATTCCCTTCTTGGGTGGTTGGTTTGGCCCTTGTTCCTGTAACTCGAATGCTATCCCGGTATATCCCATTTTAGTTTTACACCATTGTGAACCTTACGCCGTTTTTACTCTCTGATCGAGGTTCTCGGCATTGAAAAATCTTTGTAAACTAAATCACACGTGTGTATGTTGACATTAAAGAGATATACAGTCAAGAAAATCAGGAGCAATGGTGATATATATGCGGATTAGACACCAAAAAATAAACACTCAAAAAATGGCTACAATTTAAGGAATGTGTTTAGTGACTGTATAATATTCCTAATTAATGGACAAGGGCCTGGTGGCAAGAAAAGCTGCTTCTAGGAGGTTGTCAAGTGTTTTTTCTCGACGATTCCATTCTTGGGTGATTTGTTTGGCCCTTTTTCCTATAACTCGAATCCTAGGCCGGTATATCCCATTTTAGTTTTACACGACTGTGAACCTTACGATGTTTTTACTCTCTGATCAAGGTTCTCGGCATTGAAAAAGTTTCGTAAACTAAATTACACGTGTATATGTTGATATTTAAGAGATATACAGTCAAGAAAATCAAGAGCAATGGTGATATATATGCGGATTAGACACCAAAAAATAAACACTCAAAGAATGGCTACAATTTAAGCAATGTGTTTAGTGACGGCATCTGATTCCTAATTGATGCAGAAAGGTCTGGTGGCATGAAAAGCTGCTTCCAGGAGGTTGTCAAGTGTTTTTGCTCGACGATTCCATTCTTGAGTGGTTGGTTTGGCCCTTGTTCCTGTAACTCGAATCCTACCCCGGTATATCCCATTTTAGTTATACACCATTGTGAACCTTACACCGTTTTTACTCTCTGATCGAGGTTCTCGGCAATGAAAAATCTTAGTAAACTAAATCACACATGTATATGTTGACATTTAAGAGATATACAGTCAAGAAAATCAAGAGCAATGGGGATATATATGCGGATTAGACACCAAAAAATAAACACTCAAAAAGTGGCTACAATTTAAGGAATGTGTTTAGTGACGGCATCAGATTCCTAATTGATGGAGAAAGGTCTGGTGGCAAGGAAAGCTTCTTCTAGGAGGTTGTCAAGTGTTTTCGCTCGACGATTTCATTCTTGGATGGTTGGTTTGGCCCTTGTTCCGGTAACTAGAATCCTAGCCCGGTATATCCCATTTTAGTTTTACACCGTTGTGAACCTTACGCCGTTTTTACTCTCTGATCGAGGTTCTCGGCATAGAAAAACCTTTGTAAACTAAATCATGGGTGTATATATTGACATTTAAGATACAATCAAGTAAATCAAGAGCAATGGTCATATATATGCGGATTGGACACCAAAAAATAAACACCCAAAAAATGACTACAATTTAAGGAGTGTGTTTAGTGATGGCATCAGATTCCTAATTGATGGAGAAAGGTCTGGTGGAAAGAAAAGCTGCTTCCAGGAGGTTGTCAAGTGTTTTCGCTCAACGATTCCATTCTTGGGTGGTTGGTTTGGCCCTTGTTCCTGTAACTCGAATCCTAGCCCGGTATATCCCATTTTAGTTTTACACCATTGTGAACCTTACGCCCTTTTTACTCTCTGATTGAGGTTCTCGGCATTGAAAATCTTCGTAAACTAAATCACACGTGTATATGTTGACATTTAAGATATATAAGGTTAAGAATATCAAGAGCAATGGTGATATATATGCGGATTAGACACCAAAAAATAAACACTCAAAAAATGGCTACAATTTAAGGAATGTGTTTAGTAACGGCATCAGATTCCTAATTGACGGAGAAGGTCTGGTGGAACGAAATGCTGCTTCTAAGAGGTTGTCAAGTGTTTTCGCTCGACGATTCCATTCTTGAGTGGGTGGTATGGCCCTTGTTCCTGTAACTCGAATCCTAGCCCGGTATATCCCATTTTAGTTTTACACCATTGTGAACCTTATATCGTTTTTACTCTATGATCGAGGTTCTCGGCATTGAAAAATCTTTGTAAACTGAATCACACATATATATGCTGACATTTAAGAGAAATACAGTCCAGAATATCAAGAGCAATGGTGATATCTATGCGGATTAGACACCCAAAAATTGGCTACAATTTAAAGAATGTCTTTAGTGATGGCATCAGATTCCTAATTGATGGAGAAATGTCTGGTGTCAAGAAAACTTCTTCTAGGAGGATGTCAGGTGTTTTCGCTCGATGATTCCATTCTTTGGTGGTTGGTTTGACCTTTGTTCATGTAACTCGAATCCTATCCCGGTATATCCCATTTTAGTTTTACACCATTGTGAACCTTACATCGTTTTAACTCTTTGATCGAGGTTCTCGGCATTGAAAAATCTTCGTAAACTAAATCACACGTGTATATGTTGATATTTAAGAGAAATACAGTCAAGAATATCAAGAGCAATGGTGATATCTATGCGGATTAGACACCAAAAAATAAACACCCAAAAATTGGCAACAATTTAAGGAATGTCTTTAGTGACGGCATCAGATTCCTAATTGATGGAGAAAGGTCTGGTGGCAAGAAAACTGCTTCTAGGAGGATGTTAAGTGTTTTCGCTCGATGATTCCATTCTTGGGTGGTTTCTTTGGCCCTTGTTCCTGTAACTCGAATCCTAGCCCGGTATATCCCAATTTAGTTTTACACCATTGTGGACCATACGCTGTTTTTAATCTCTGATCGAGGTTCGCGACATTGAAAATTCTTCGTAAACTAAATCACACGTGTATATGTTGACATTTAAGAGATATAAAGTCAAGAAAATCAAGAGCAATGGTGATATATATGCGGATTAGACACCAAAAAATAAACACTAAAAAATGGCTACAATTTAAGGAATGTGTTTAGTGATGGCATCAGATTCCTAATTGATGGAGAAAGGACTGGTGGCAAGAAAAGCTGCTTCCTGGAGGTTGTCAAGTGTTTTCGCTCGACAATTCCATTCTTTGGTGGTTGGTTTGACCCTTGTTCCTGTAACTCGAATCCTAGCCCGGTATATCCCATTTTAGTTTTACAGCATTGTGAACCTTACACCGTTTTTACTCTATGATCGAGGTTCTCGGTATTCTAAAATCTTTCTAAACTAAATCACACATATATATGCTGACATTTAAGAGAAATACAGTCAAGAATATCAAGAGCAATGGTGATATCTATGCGGATTAGACACCAAAAAATAAACACCCAAAAATTGGCTACAATTTAAGGAATGTCTTTAGTGACGGCATCAGATTCCTAATTGATGGAGAAAGGTCTGGTGGCAAGAAAAGCTGCTTCTAGGAGGATGTCAAGTGTTTTCGCTCGACGATTCCATTCTTGGGTGGTTTGTTTGGCCCTTGTTCCTGTAACTCGAATCCTAGCCCGGTATATCCCTTTTTAGTTTTACACCATTGTGAACCTTATGCCCGTTTTACTCTCTGATAGAGGTTCTCGGCATTGAAAAATCTTCGTAAATTAAATCACATATGTATATGTTGACATTTAAGAGATATAAAGTCCAGAAAATCAAGAGCAACGGTGATATATATGCGGATTAGACACCAAAAAATAAACGCTCAAAAAATGGCTACAATTTAAGGAATGTGTTTAGTGACGGCATCATATTCCTAATTGATGGTGAAAGGTCTGGTCGCAAGAAAATCTGCTTCCAGGAGGTTTTCAAGTGTTTTTCACTAGACGATTTCATTGTTGGGTGGTTGGTTTGGCACTTGTTTCTGTAACTCGAATCCTAGCCCGGTATATCCCATTTTAGTTTTACACCATTGAGAACCTTAGGTCGTTTTTACTCTCTGATCGAGGTTCTCGGCATTGAAAAATCTTCGTAAACTAAATCACACGTGTATATGTTGACATTTAAGAGATACTGTCAAGAAAATCAAGAACAATGGTGATATATATGCGGATTGAGACCAAAAGATAAACACTAAAATATGGCTACATTTTATGGAATGTGTTTAGTCACAGCATCAGATTCCAAATTGATGGAGAAAGGTTTGGTGGAAAGAAAAGCTGCTTCCAGGAGGTTGTCAAGTGTTTTCGCTAGATGATTACTTTCTTGGGTGGTTGGTTTGGCCCTTGTTCCTGTAACTCGAATCCTAGCCCGGTATATCCCATTTTAGTTTTACACCATTGTGAACCTTACGCCGTTTTTACTCTCTGATCGAGGTTCTCGGCGTTGAAAAATCTTCATAAACTAAATCGCATGTGTATATGTTGACATTTAAGAGATATAGACTCCAGAAAATCAAGAGTAATGGTGATATATATGTGTATTAGACACCAAAAAATAAACACTCAAAAAATGGCTACAACTTAAGGAATGTGTTTAGTGACGACATCAGATTCCTAATTGATGGAGAAAGGTCTGATGGCAAGAAAAGCTGCTTCCAGGAGGTTGTCAAGTGTTTTCGCTCGACGATTTCATTCTTGGGTGGTTGGTTTGGCCCTTGTTCCTGTAACTCAAATCCTAGCCCGGTATATCCCATTTTAGTTTTACACCATTGTAAACCTTACGCCATTTTTACTCTCTGATCGAGGTTCTCGGCATTGAAAAATCTTCGTAAACTAAATCACACGTGTATATGTTGACATTTAAGAGATATACAGTCAAGAAAATCAAGAGCAATGGCGATATATATGCGGATTAGACACCAAAAAATAAACACTCAAAAAATGGATACAATTTAAGGAATGTGTTTAGTGACGGCATCAGATTCCTAATTGATGGAGAAAGGACTGGTGGCAAGAAAAGCTGCTTCCTAGAGGTTGTCAAGTGTTTTCGCTCGACAATTCCATTCTTTGGTGGTTGGTTTGACCCTTGTTCCTGTAACTCGAATCCTAGCCCGGTATATCCCATTTTAGTTTTACAGCATTGTGAATCTTACACCGTTTTTACTCTATGATCGAGGTTCTCGGTATTCTAAAATCTTTCTAAACTAAATCACACATATATATGCTGACATTTAAGAGAAATACAGTCAAGAATATCAAGAGCAATGGTGATATCTATGCGGATTAGACACCAAAAAATAAACACCCAAAAATTGGCTACAATTTAAGGAATGTCTTTAGTGACGGCATCAGATTCCTAATTGATGGAGAAAGGTCTGGTGGCAAGAAAAGCTGCTTCTAGGAGGATGTCAAGTGTTTTCGCTCGACGATTCCATTCTTGGGTGGTTTGTTTGGCCCTTGTTCCTGTAACTCGAATCCTAGCCCGGTATATCCCATTTTAGTTTTACACCATTGTGAACCTTATGCCCGTTTTACTCTCTGATAGAGGTTCTCGGCATTGAAAAATCTTCGTAAACTAAATCACATGTGTATATGTTGACATTTAAGAGATATAAAGTCCAGAAAATTAAGAGCAACGGTGATATATATGCGGATTAGACACCAAAAAATAAACGCTCAAAAAATGGCTACAATTTAAGGAATGTGTTTAGTGACGGCATCATATTCCTAATTGATGGTGAAAGGTCTGGTCGCAAGAAAATCTGCTTCCAGGAGGTTTTCAAGTGTTTTTCACTTGACGATTTCATTGTTGGGTGGTTGGTTTGGCCCTTGTTTCTGTAACTCGAATCCTAGCCCGGTATATCCCATTTTAGTTTTACACCATTGAGTTTTTACTCTCTGATCGAGGTTCTCGGCATTGAAAAATCTTCGTAAACTAAATCACACGTGTATATGTTGACATTTAAGAGATACTGTCAAGAAAATCAAGAACAATGGTGATATATATGCGGATTGAGACCAAAAGATAAACACTAAAATATGGCTACATTTTATGGAATGTGTTTAGTCACAGCATCAGATTCCAAATTGATGGAGAAAGGTTTGGTGGAAAGAAAAGCTGCTTCCAGGAGGTTGTCAAGTGTTTTCGCTAGATGATTACTTTCTTGGGTGGTTAGTTTGGCCCTTGCTCCTGTAACTCGAATCCTAGCCTGGTATATCCCATTTTAGTTTTACACCATTGTGAACCTTACGCCGTTTTTACTCTCTGATCGAGGTTCTCGGCGTTGAAAAATCTTCATAAACTAAATCGCATGTGTATATGTTGACATTTAAGAGATATAGACTCTAGAAAATCAAGAGCAATGGTGATATATATGTGTATTAGACACCAAAAAATAAACACTCAAAAAATGGCTACAACTTAAGGAATGTGTTTAGTGACGACATCAGATTCCTAATTGATGGAGAAAGGTCTGATGGCAAGAAAAGCTGCTTCCAGGAGGTTGTCAAGTGTTTTCGCTCGACGATTTCATTCTTGGGTGGTTGGTTTGGCCCTTGTTCCTGTAACTCAAATCCTAGCCCGGTATATCCCATTTTAGTTTTACACCATTGTAAACCTTACGCCATTTTTACTCTCTGATCGAGGTTCTCAGCATTGAAAAATCTTCGTAAACAAAATCACACGTGTATATGTTGACATTTAAGAGATATACAGTCAAGAAAATCAAGAGCAATGGCGATATATATGCGGATTAGACACCAAAAAATAAACACTCAAAAAATGGATACAATTTAAGGAATGTGTTTAGTGACGGCATCAGATTCCTAATTGATGGAGAAAGGACTGGTGGCAAGAAAAGCTGCTTCCTAGAGGTTGTCAAGTGTTTTCGCTCGACAATTCCATTCTTTGGTGGTTGGTTTGACCCTTGTTCCTGTAACTCGAATCCTAGCCCGGTATATCCCATTTTAGTTTTACAGCATTGTGAACCTTACACCGTTTTTACTCTATGATCGAGGTTCTCGGTATTCTAAAATCTTTCTAAACTAAATCACACAAATATATGCTGACATTTAAGAGAAATACAGTCAAGAATATCAAGAGCAATGGTGATATCTATGCGGATTAGACACCAAAAAATAAACACCCAAAAATAGGCTACAATTTAAGGAATGTCTTTAGTGACGGCATCAGATTCCTAATTGATGGAGAAAGGTCTGGTGGCAAGAAAAGCTGCTTCTAGGAGGATGTCAAGTGTTTTCGCTCGACGATTCCATTCTTGGGTGGTTTGTTTGGCCCTTGTTCCTGTAACTCGAATCCTAGCCCGGTATATCCCATTTTAGTTTTACACCATTGTGAACCTTATGCCCGTTTTACTCTCTGATAGAGGTTCTCGGCATTGAAAAATCTTCGTAAACTAAATCACATGTGTATATGTTGACATTTAAGAGATATAAAGTCCAGAAAATTAAGAGCAACAGTGATATATATGCGGATTAGACACCAAAAAATAAACGCTCAAAAAATGGCTACAATTTAAGGAATGTGTTTAGTGACGGCATCATATTCCTAATTGATGGTGAAAGGTCTGGTCGCAAGAAAATCTGCTTCCAGGAGGTTTTCAAATGTTTTTCACTTGACGATTTCATTGTTGGGTGGTTGGTTTGGCCCTTGTTTCTGTAACTCGAATCCTAGCCCGGTATATCCCATTTTAGTTTTACACCATTGAGAACCTTAGGCCGGTTTTACTCTCTGATCGAGGTTCTCGGCATTGAAAAATCTTCGTAAACTAAATCACACGTGTATATGTTGACATTTAAGAGATACTGTCAAAAAAATCAAGAACAATGGTGATATATATGCGGATTGAGACCAAAAGATAAACACTAAAATATGGCTACATTTTATGGAATGTGTTTAGTCACAGCATCAGATTCCAAATTGATGGAGAAAGGTTTGGTGGAAAGAAAACCTGCTTCCAGGAGGTTGTCAAGTGTTTTCGCTAGATGATTACTTTCTTGGGTGGTTGATTTGGCCCTTGCTCCTGTAACTCGAATCCTAGCCCGGTATATCCCATTTTAGTTTTACACCATTGTGAACCTTACGCCGTCTTTACTCTCTGATCGAGGTTCTCGGCGTTGAAAAATCTTCATAAACTAAATCGCATGTGTATATGTTGACATTTAAGAGATATACACTCCAGAAAATCAAGAGCAATGGTGATATATATGTGTATTAGACACCAAAAAATAAACACTCAAAAAATGGCTACAACTTAAGGAATCTGTTTAGTGACGACATCAGATTCCTAATTGATGGAGAAAGGTCTGATGGCAAGAAAAGCTGCTTCCAGGAGGTTCTCAAGTGTTTTCGCTCGACGATTTCATTCTTGGGTGGTTGGTTTGGCCCTTGTTCCTGTAACTCAAATCCTAGCCCGGTATATCCCATTTTAGTTTTACACAATTGTAAACCTTACGCCATTTTTACTCTCTGATCGAGGTTCTCGGCATTGAAAAATCTTCGTAAACTAAATCACACGTGTATATGTTGACATTTAAGAGATATACAGTCAAGAAAATCAAGAGCAATGGCGATATATATGCGGATTAGACACCAAAAAATAAACACTCAAAAAATGGATACAATTTAAGGAATGTGTTTAGTGACGGCATCAGATTCCTAATTGATGGAGAAAGGACTGGTGGCAAGAAAAGCTGCTTCCTGGAGGTTGTCAAGTGTTTTCGCTCGACAATTCCATTCTTTGGTGGTTGGTTTGACCCTTGTTCCTGTAACTCGAATCCTAGCCCGGTATATCCCATTTTAGTTTTGCAGCATTGTGAACCTTACACCGTTTTTACTCTATGATCGAGGTTTTCGGTATTCTAAAATCTTTCTAAACTAAATCACAAATATATATGCTGACATTTAAGAGAAATACAGTCAAGAATATCAAGAGCAATGGTGATATCTATGCGGATTAGACACCAAAAAATAAACACCCAAAAATTGGCTACAATTTAAGGAATGTCTTTAGTGACGGCATCAGATTCCTAATTGATGGAGAAAGGTCTGGTGGCAAGAAAAGCTGCTTCTAGGAGTATGTCAAGTGTTTTCGCTCGACGATTCCATTCTTGGGTGGTTTGTTTGGCCCTTGTTCCTGTAACTCGAATCCTAGCCCGGTATATCCCATTTTAGTTTTACACCATTGTGAACCTTATGCCCGTTTTACTCTCTGATAGAGGTTCTCGGCATTGAAAAATCTTCGTAAACTAAATCACATGTGTATATGTTGACATTTAAGAGATATAAAGTCCAGAAAATCAAGAGCAACGGTGATATATATGCGGATTAGACACCAAAAAATAAACGCTCAAAAAATGGCTGCAATTTAAGGAATGTGTTTAGTGACGGCATCATATTCCTAATTGATGGTGAAAGGTCTGGTCGCAAGAAAATCTGCTTCCAGGAGGTTTTCAAGTGTTTTTCACTTGACGATTTCATTGTTGGGTAGTTGGTTTGGCCCTTGTTTCTGTAACTCGAATCCTAGCCCGGTATATCCCATTTTAGTTTTACACCAATGAGAACCTTAGGCCGTTTTTACACTCTGATCGAGGTTCTCGGCATTGAAAAATCTTCGTAAACTAAATCACACGTGTATATGTTGACATTTAAGAGATACTGTCAAGAAAATCAAGAACAATGGGGATATATATGCGGATTGAGACCAAAAGATAAACACTAAAATATGGCTACATTTTATGGAATGTGTTTAGTCACAGCATCAGATTCCAAATTGATGGAGAAAGGTTTGGTGGAAAGAAAAGCTGCTTCCAGGAGGTTGTCAAGTGTTTTCGCTAGATGATTACTTTCTTGGGTGGTTGATTTGGCCCTTGCTCCTGTAACTCGAATCCTAGCCCGGTATATCCCATTTTAGTTTTACACCATTGTGAACCTTACGCCGTCTTTACTCTCTGATCGAGGTTCTCGGCGTTGAAAAATCTTCATAAACTAAATCGCATGTGTATATGTTGACATTTAAGAGATATACACTCCAGAAAATCAAGAGCAATGGTGATATATATGTGTATTAGACACCAAAAAATAAACACTCAAAAAATGGCTACAACTTAAGGAATGTGTTTAGTGACGACATCAGATTCCTAATTGATGGAGAAAGGTCTGATGGCAAGAAAAGCTGCTTCCAGGAGGTTGTCAAGTGTTTTCGCTCGACGATTTCATTCTTGGGTGGTTGGTTTGGCCCTTGTTCCTGTAACTCAAATCCTAGCCCGGTATATCCCATTTTAGTTTTACACCATTGTAAACCTTACGCCATTTTTACTCTCTGATCGAGGTTCTCGGCATTGAAAAATCTTCGTAAACTAAATCACACGTGTATATGTTGACATTTAAGAGATATACAGTCAAGAAAATCAAGAGCAATGGCGATATATATGCGGATTAGACACCAAAAAATAAACACTCAAAAAATGGATACAATTTAAAGAATGTGTTTAGTGACGGCATCAGATTCCTAATTGATGGAGAAAGGACTGGTGGCAAGAAAAGCTGCTTCCTGGAGGTTGTCAAGTGTTTTCGCTCGATAATTCCATTCTTTGGTGGTTGGTTTGACCCTTGTTCCTGTAACTCGAATCCTAGCCCGGTATATCCCATTTTAGTTTTACAGCATTGTGAACCTTACACCGTTTTTACTCTATGATCGAGGTTTTCGGTATTCTAAAATCTTTCTAAACTAAATCACAAATATATATGCTGACATTTAAGAGAAATACAGTCAAGAATATCAAGAGCAATGGTGATATCTATGCGGATTAGACACCAAAAAATAAACACCCAAAAATTGGCTACAATTTAAGGAATGTCTTTAGTGACGGCATCAGATTCCTTATTGATGGAGAAAGGTCTGGTGGCAAGAAAAGCTGCTTCTTGGAGTATGTCAAGTGTTTTCGCTCGACGATTCCATTCTTGGGTGGTTTGTTTGGCCCTTGTTCCTGTAACTCGAATCCTAGCCCGGTATATCCCATTTTAGTTTTACACCATTGTGAACCTTATGCCCGTTTTACTCTCTGATAGAGGTTCTCGGCATTGAAAAATCTTCGTAAACTAAATCACATGTGTATATGTTGACATTTAAGAGATATAAAGTCCAGAAAATCAAGAGCAACGGTGATATATATGCGGATTAGACACCAAAAAATAAACGCTCAAAAAATGGCTGCAATTTAAGGAATGTGTTTAGTGACGGCATCATATTCCTAATTGATGGTGAAAGGTCTGGTCGCAAGAAAATCTGCTTCCAGGAGGTTTTCAAGTGTTTTTCACTTGACGATTTCATTGTTGGGTGGTTGGTTTGGCCCTTGTTTCTGTAACTCGAATCCTAGCCCGGTATATCCCATTTTTGTTTTACACCAATGAGAACCTTAAGCCGTTTTTACACTCTGATCGAGGTTCTCGGCATTGAAAAATCTTCGTAAACTAAATCACACGTGTATATGTTGACATTTAAGAGATACTGTCAAGAAAATCAAGAACAATGGTGATATATATGCGGATTGAGACCAAAAGATAAACACTAAAATATGGCTACATTTTATGGAATGTGTTTAGTCACAGCATCAGATTCCAAATTGATGGAGAAAGGTTTGGTGGAAAGAAAAGCTGCTTCCAGGAGGTTGTCAAGTGTTTTCGCTAGATGATTACTTTCTTGGGTGGTTGATTTGGCCCTTGCTCCTGTAACTCGAATCCTAGCCCGGTATATCCCATTTTAGTTTTACACCATTGTGAACCTTACGCCGTCTTTACTCTCTGATCGAGGTTCTCGGCGTTGAAAAATCTTCATAAACTAAATCGCATGTGTATATGTTGACATTTAAGAGATATACACTCCAGAAAATCAAGAGCAATGGTGATATATATGTGTATTAGACACCAAAAAATAAACACTCAAAAAATGGCTACAACTTAAGGAATGTGTTTAGTGACGACATCAGATTCCTAATTGATGGAGAAAGGTCTGATGGCAAGAAAAGCTGCTTCCAGGAGGTTGTCAAGTGTTTTCGCTCGACGATTTCATTCTTGGGTGGTTGGTTTGGCCCTTGTTCCTGTAACTCAAATCCTAGCCCAGTATATCCCATTTTAGTTTTACACCATTGTAAACCTTACGCCATTTTTACTCTCTGATCGAGGTTCTCGGCATTGAAAAATCTTCGTAAACTAAATCACACGTGTATATGTTGACATTTAAGAGATATACAGTCAAGAAAATCAAGAGCAATGGCGATATATATGCGGATTAGACACCAAAAAATAAACACTCAAAAAATGGATACAATTTAAGGAATGTGTTTAGTGACGGCATCAGATTCCTAATTGATGGAGAAAGGACTGGTGGCAAGAAAAGCTGCTTCCTGGAGGTTGTCAAGTGTTTTCGCTCGATAATTCCATTCTTTGGTGGTTGGTTTGACCCTTGTTCCTGTAACTCGAATCCTAGCCCGGTATATCCCATTTTAGTTTTACAGCATTGTGAACCTTACACCGTTTTTACTCTATGATCGAGGTTCTCGGTATTCTAAAATCTTTCTAAACTAAATCACACATATATATGCTGACATTTAAGAGAAATACAGTCAAGAATATCAAGAGCAATGGTGATATCTATGCGGATTAGACACCAAAAAATAAACACCAAAAAATTGGCTACAATTTAAGGAATGTCTTTAGTGACGGCATCAGATTCCTAATTGATGGAGAAAGGTCAGGTGGCAAGAAAAGTTGCTTCTAGGAGGATGTCAAGTGTTTTCGCTCGACGATTCCATTCTTGGGTGGTTTGTTTGGCCCTTGTTCCTGTAACTCGAATCCTAGCCCGGTATATCCCATTTTAGTTTTACACCATTGTGAACCTTATGCCCGTTTTACTCTCTGATAGAGGTTCTCGGCATTGAAAAATCTTCGTAAACTAAATCACATGTGTATATGTTGACATTTAAGAGATATAAAGTCCAGAAAATCAAGAGCAACGGTGATATATATGCGGATTAGACACCAAAAAATAAACGCTCAAAAAATGGCTACAATTTAAGGAATGTGTTTAGTGACGGCATCATATTCCTAATTGATGGTGAAAGGTCTGGTCGCAAGAAAATCTGCTTCCAGGAGGTTTTCAAGTGTTTTTCACTTGACGATTTCATTGTTGGGTGGTTGGTTTGGCCCTTGTTTCTGTAACTCGAATCCTAGCCCGGTATATCCCATTTTAGTTTTACACCATTGAGAACCTTAGGCCGTTTTTACTCTCTGATCGAGGTTCTCGGCATTGAAAAATCTTCGTAAACTAAATCACACGTGTATATGTTGACATTTAAGAGATACTGTCAAGAAAATCAAGAACAATGGTGATATATATGCGGATTGAGACCAAAAGATAAACACTAAAATATGGCTACATTTTATGGAATGTGTTTAGTCACAGCATCAGATTCCAAATTGATGGAGAAAGGTTTGGTGGAAAGAAAAGCTGCTTCCAGGAGGTTGTCAAGTGTTTTCGCTAGATGATTACTTTCTTGGGTGGTTGATTTGGCCCTTGCTCCTGTAACTCGAATCCTAGCCCGGTATATCCCATTTTAGTTTTACACCATTGTGAACCTTACGCCGTCTTTACTCTCTGATCGAGGTTCTCGGCGTTGAAAAATCTTCATAAACTAAATCGCATGTGTATATGTTGACATTTAAGAGATATACACTCCAGAAAATCAAGAGCAATGGTGATATATATGTGTATTAGACACCAAAAAATAAACACTCAAAAAATGGCTACAACTTAAGGAATGTGTTTAGTGACGACATCAGATTCCTAATTGATGGAGAAATGTCTGATGGCAAGAAAAGCTGCTTCCAGGAGGTTGTCAAGTGTTTTCGCTCGACGATTTCATTCTTGGGTGGTTGGTTTGGCCCTTGTTCCTGTAACTCAAATCCTAGCCCGGTATATCCCATTTTAGTTTTACACCATTGTAAACCTTACGCCATTTTTACTCTCTGATCGAGGTTCTCGGCATTGAAAAATCTTCGTAAACTAAATCACACGTGTATATGTTGACATTTAAGATATATACAGTCAAGAAAATCAAGAGCAATGGCGATATATATGCGGATTAGACACCAAAAAATAATCACTCAAAAAATGGATACAATTTAAGGAATGTGTTTAGTGACGGCATCAGATTCCTAATTGATGGAGAAAGGACTGGTGGCAAGAAAAGCTGCTTCCTGGAGGTTGTCAAGTGTTTTCGCTCGACAATTCCATTCTTTGGTGGTTGGTTTGACCCTTGTTCCTGTAACTCGAATCCTAGCCCGGTATATCCCATTTTAGTTTTACAGCATTGTGAACCTTACACCGTTTTTACTCTATGATCGAGGTTCTCGGTATTCTAAAATCTTTCTAAACAAAATCACACATATATATGCTGACATTTAAGAGAAATACAGTCAAGAATATCAAGAGCAATGGTGATATCTATGCGGATTAGACACCAAAAAATAAACACCCAAAAATTGGCTACAATTTAAGGAATGTCTTTAGTGACGGCATCAGATTCCTAATTGATGGAGAAAGGTCTGGTGGCAAGAAAAGCTGCTTCTAGGAGGATGTCAAGTGTTTTCGCTCGACGATTCCATTCTTGGGTGGTTTGTTTGGCCCTTGTTCCTGTAACTCGAATCCTAGCCCGGTATATCCCATTTTAGTTTTACACCATTGTGAACCTTATGCCCGTTTTACTCTCTGATAGAGGTTCTCGGCATTGAAAAATCTTCGTAAACTAAATCACATGTGTATATGTTGACATTTAAGAGATATAAAGTCCAGAAAATCAAGAGCAACGGGGATATATATGCGGATTAGACACCAAAAAATAAACGCTCAAAAAATGGCTACAATTTAAGGAATGTGTTTAGTGACGGCATCATATTCCTAATTGATGGTGAAAGGTCTGGTCGCAAGAAAATCTGCTTCCAGGAGGTTTTCAAGTGTTTTTCACTTGACGATTTCATTGTTGGGTGGTTGGTTTGGCCCTTGTTTCTGTAACTCGAATCCTAGCCCGGTATATCCCATTTTAGTTTTACACCATTGAGAACCTTAGGCCGTTTTTACTCTCTGATCGAGGTTCTCGGCATTGAAAAATCTTCGTAAACTAAATCACACGTGTATATGTTGACATTTAAGAGATACTGTCAAGAAAATCAAGAACAATGGTGATATATATGCGGATTGAGACCAAAAGATAAACACTAAAATATGGCTACATTTTATGGAATGTGTTTAGTCACAGCATCAGATTCCAAATTGATGGAGAAAGGTTTGGTGGAAAGAAAAGCTGCTTCCAGGAGGTTGTCAAGTGTTTTCGCTAGATGATTACTTTCTTGGGTGGTTGGTTTGGCCCTTGTTCCTGTAACTCGAATCCTATCCCGGTATATCCCATTTTAGTTTTACACCATTGTGAACCTTACGCCGTTTTTACTCTCTGATCGAGGTTCTCGGCGTTGAAAAATCTTCATAAACTAAATCGCATGTGTATATGTTGACATTTAAGAGATATACACTCCAGAAAATCAAGAGCAATGGTGATATATATGTGTATTAGACACCAAAAAATAAACACTCAAAAAATGGCTACAACTTAAGGAATGTGTTTAGTGACGACATCAGATTCCTAATTGATGGAGAAAGGTCTGATGGCAAGAAAAGCTGCTTCCAGGAGGTTATCAAGTGTTTTCGCTCGACGATTTCATTCTTGGGTGGTTGGTTTGGCCCTTGTTCCTGTAACTCAAATCCTAGCCCGGTATATCCCATTTTAGTTTTACACCATTGTAAACCTTACGCCATTTTTACTCTCTGATCGAGGTTCTCGGCATTGAAAAATATTCGTAAACTAAATTACACGTGTATATGTTGACATTTAAGAGATATACAGTCAAGAAAATCAAGAGCAATGGCGATATATATGCGGATTAGACACCAAAAAATAAACACTCAAAAAATGGATACAATTTAAGGAATGTGTTTAGTGACGGCATCAGATTCCTAATTGATGGAGAAATGTGTGGTGGCAAGAAAAGCTGCTTTCAGGAGGTTGTCAAGTGTTTTCTCTCGACGATTCCATTCTTTGGTGGTTGGTTTGACCCTTGTTCCTGTAACTCGAATCCTAGACCGGTATATCCCATTTTAGTTTTACACCATTGTGAACCTTACGCCTTTTTTTCTCTTTGATCGAGGTTCTCGACATTGAAAAATATTCGTAAACTAAATCAAATGTGTATATGTTGACATTTAAGAGATATACAGTCAAGAAAATCAAGAGCAATGATGATATATAGGCGATCAAGTATATATAATCAAATTTTAAAAAGATTTGTCATGCCTTTTTTTTTATTTTCTTATTTTGTTCTTTTTATCCCGATGCTATCAGTTGTAAATTTGTAAAAACATAACTGTTTTAGAACTTATGATTCCCAAATTAAACCAAGACAGGTAAAAAAATGAACAAATTTGAAAAGATTTGGGGTGATTAGCGGTTCCAATACGCGTTTTGTGTAAGGCTTGTTACACATTTTCCTCAATGTGTCTAAATATAAGTTTTTTGGTTGATTCGAATGTGTAAAAGTGTCTTTAAAAACAACTTTTTGTGTTACTGGGCACCTGGCCACGGGCCCGTGTGGTCCGGGCACGGCCCCGTGGTCATAGTGCTAGTAACAAAACAGAACATAAGGCTGACCACGAGGCGTGTTCACTGGGCACGGACCGTGGTCAGTTACCGGACCAGATGCTGTTTTCTGCAGAGTCTGGGCTCAGGGCGTGTTGGGCTGGGCACGGCCCCGTGCTGCACATGCTGGGAAGCTGAAAAAGTTGTCGGAAGGCACTGTTTACGTGCATGGGGTGCGGTTTTAACGTCCCTTTGGCAGTTTTCATCTTTTCTCGTTTGTTCAACCATTACATAAGATCCAAACACCACACAATAACTTAAACCATCATATATTAGAGTGCGAGATACAAACGGTCCTAAAAATTAAAAATTACAAAAGTCTTAGAATTAGATAGATAGGTCCTAATATGCAAGAAATTTTAAAACCACAAGGAAGTTCTACCCAGGATTTCACATGTCGAAACAACAAAAACCTGAAAATAATTTTTTGGAGAGTAGGGGCTTTTTGGAGCTTCACTCCGGAGGGTGCTCCTCAAATGTCGTTGAGCATCTCCTCAATCTCCCGAGGGAGAAAGAGGATGGGCTCATCATCATCCACAACATTTTGTGGGGGAGGTGCAATGGTGACCGAAACCTCGTGTAGAGTGTCTTGAGGAGGTTGGGGAAGGTCATCCCATTCGGTTGGGTCAACAACTTCTTGCGCATGGTTCCAATCCTCTTGTGGGAAGATTGGTTCCATGGGTGGCATAGCAAGAATGTTCAACCTTTGGTGCAAAAGGTTGATTTCTTGGAAGCAATTCTCTAGTCCCACCGTCAAGTAGTTGATACGGTTGATGAGGATCTCCTCCACCGATGTCATTTCGTCAATGGCTTCCCTTAAAGCATACACATAGCGGACGAGGTTAGCTACGATTGATGGTCTTCTTCCTCTTCGACTGTTCTTGAGTTGGTTGATGATATCTCGTTTTTTTGGCTTGCCATACTAAGAAAACGAGACGAAAATCTCAAAAAGATGAAGATGAAACTCCTGGGCACGGCCCCATGCCTGCTGGGCACGGCCCCGTGGTGACAGCTTTGCAAGATTTTTTAATCCAGAAACTCATTGTTTTAAGTTATTTTTCTGTGTTTTAAAACATTTTTGAACATAAATAACTTAAAACAGTGTTGTAAAGCTTATGTTTTTTAAGTCTTCTTGGTTAAAAACCTTGCAATTACTTAGATAAAGCTTGAAGTTATGAAGCTTCAAGCTTTAATAGAGATGGGAGAGCTTTGGAGAAGAAGGAATTTGACAAATGTGGCAAAGACAAGATGGTTTGAGTGAAACCTTTTTAAGAATATACCTTTTTGGGTATGTGTGCAAATCAGGGCAGATCTTTGTCTTTGGAATGAGTCCAAACATGTTGCCCCAACGCTAACTTTATAGAAAGTGACAGTACACTGACCACGGCCACGTGTTTGCTGGACACGGCCACGTGGTGGAACGTTTAGGTGGGCACAGGGCGTTTTGACCTGAGCACGGCCCCGTGGCTAGAGCTTTATGAAGTAACTTCAAAACTATTTTTAAGGTTTTTATTCAGATTGGGTGGTTCCTTGTTGGAAGGAACAACACCGAAGTGCCTAAGGTACCTCAATTTCTCTTGATTTATGCAAGAACGCAAGTGGTTATCGGAAAGGGTAAAACCTAAACTACTTACCGGTGGGCGGAACCAACCTTTATTCCCCTTATTCAAGCTCTTGTTAAAGAAGGTATATGTCGAATCACTTAGGTCTATAAGCGCATCGGTGGGGGCCGATGGAGTGTCCTTCACGGCACAATCGACACAGGGACGACTATCGCTAATACTTTCACAAGAGGTTGAGGTACTTTTGGTGTCGTCGATGTTAATAGATTTCGAATGTGGTCCCAACATTTCTCCTTGATTTTTGTCTTGGGATGCATACCTCATTTTCACCATAAGCTCTATTTCCTCTGATTTTCGTAGAATCCTTTCTTCCATATGACAAAATTCATTGGAGGTTATGTCGGTTGGAAGAGATGGGCATTCGGGCGGGTAATAGTGATCGTTTTTACTTTCGCCCATCTTAAGGTGATCACAAGAAAACGATGGATCTAAATAGTTGAGATCAAAATTTAGAATATAGCATTCTAAATCATGATGAAACCCACCACATAGTTAACACCACTTACCGTAAGAGTGGCGAAAGTAAAAATAATCAATATCATCCATGCTTTTGTCAGACTTTACCAACCGTCGGGATCTTACGGTCCTGTTTTCAGTAACTGGTGATTGGGCATGGGGTCGTGTTGGGTGGCCACGGCCCCGTGGTCAGCTACTGTGTGACTTAAAACAGAATTGTTGCTGGTGTTTATTGGACACAGGGGTGTGCTGGATGGACACGGCCCCGTGCTGCAGCCTGCAGAAAGCGCAGAATTTGCTAAAAATTGAGAAATATCCTAAAAAATGCTAAAAATAATTAGGACGTTAATTTTAAACTTTCTTAAAATCCTTGTGTCCCTGGCAACGGCGCCAAAAAACTTGGTGTTCGTGAAGCGTGATATGATTTTATTAATATTTTAAGTTCGTTTTACGCATTAATAAAGTTTTAAATTTATAAAACACTATATTGTACTAACACTAAACACACACTTGGGCAAGTTCACCCATCGCGAGCGTAGTATAGTGTTGGTAAGATATCGAGGTCGTCCAAGGACACAAGAGCTTTTAATACTGGTTTTTTTGTCAACGTCTAATCGATCTTGTTGGTGCATACGTATGTCGACTGTCACACCCCCAAAATCCACACGCGGAGTATCACTGCTTGGAGGCGTGACTGACCAGGATCAAGCCACCAATCATATTGAACAATTAAATAAGCAAACATAATTCAACAAACCAACATGACAGGTGTTCAAAACCAAAGCATAGTTAAGTGTTTAGCGGAAGCATAATTTGTAAACCCATGGCAAGTATAAAATGTGAACTAAAGTAATGTTCAAAGCATGGCACACATCGCCATGTCCCACAACGACCGTTCCTCCCTGTGCAAGCTCCATGGGTACCTAATGACCTGCAAGGCATGTAGCAACGAATCAAAAACAAAGTTGAGCGAGTTCACAGTTGGTTGTTTGGTTAACGTATTCATTTCATAAATCGTATGTATTCGTTTTATAAATCATGTATCGCGTTAATACTTGCTGCCAGTCCAGGCATGCGTGCGATGATTAGTGGGGGCTTCCCATGTGTTACAAGACCACGCGTATCGACTGCTACGAAAATATAATAAGTGCCCTAAGTCAATGTCTATCATCATTGACCCTTTGCCCATAGTCCATTAGTACACGCCCGTCCGACTGGCACGGTGTGAGGTTTGTTAAACCTAATAGCGCTATTAACTAATTACCCGCTCGCCCTAGGCCTCGGCGATTAAGTCGATAATTGAGGGACTTCCTTTAATAGAGGTGATGGTCTTAAGATCGTGTACGTTGGCTTTACGTACGTGCCCTTCAGTCCGAGGACAGTAGTAAGTATAACTGTACGTAGGTTTTACGTACGTGCCCTTCAACCGAGGACAGTAATAATTTGTTTAATAGTAATAGTTGTACGAGTAGTTATTCAAACCCATTCCCAACCCCTGGGAATCCCATGCCTTGGCTAGTGTGAACTCACCTTGGTTTGCTCGGCAGATTACACAGAAAGGTCACGTCTAAATGCTAGTGGGCAACCACGTCCTAACATGGTTATTATACAAGTCAAGATCATGTTCGAGTTAAACACATAAGTATCACATAGATAGCATAGGAGAAACACATACGGATCATGGTAACATACAACATCACGTTCAACAGTTAAAACACATTTAACTTATGCGATTAAGAGGTTGAGCTCGCACAAGTATAATGGCCTTGTGCGAGTCATGCTTTGAATCCCACTAATACCCGGCCCAATATCAAGAACCCAACAAAACTACAAATATGGTCACGGCCCAAACAAACAGACAAACAATCTTGTGCGGTCCGGATCATCTTGTGCGATCCGGGCGACTTTGTGCGATCCAATCCAGCCCAGCCCAATATGTACACCCGGCCCAACAGTTACAAACTTAGCAACTTGTACAGTTCAATCATTCTTGTGCGACCTAATACATCTTTGTGCGACTGTATCAGCTTGTGCGACTGGATTTATTGTGTGATCAGACCGGATCTTGTACGATCCGATCTTGTGCGACCGAGTGGGTGTCTTGTGCGATTTGTTTTAAATCCCTATTTTCATGCATATCAGTTACCTTGTTTCCATATCCAATTAAATCAATAACTAACCAATTATGTGATTTCCATGTATAAGATTTACAATTAACAACATCAATAGTTTCATTCATGCACATATATCGATTAAACAAGGGATTTAACATTAAATCTCTATGAACCCTAATCATGATTATGAACAACCACTTAGTCAAAACCATCAATCATATCATCAGTCGAAGATTCCTATCTCTAGCATACATACTAACATAATCAATCCATCAACAAATCATTCGAATGTGAATATATCACGACTAACATCATTCGATCGGTTCTAGATCAATAACACTTAGTTATCAATTTTTACATGATTAACAATCATAGTCTATTCAAGTCATACAACACTTATCATACAATCAATCCGAAAACAAGACATACATATTCGATTCACATGAACATCATCATTCATACACACTATATCATTTAACAGTAACATCATAAAACACTAACCGGTTAGAGAAAGAACAAGGATGATCCGAATGCTAAGATCCTCGATTGAGAGGAAGTGTTGTGGCTGCCTTCGGGTTCGTGAGAGGGAGAGAGAGAAGAGCTAGGGTTTGTAGGTGTGTTGTGTGATTGCAAGTAATGAGAAACAACTCTCAAAGGATCCATGTATGCGCATGGTGGGAGTGGGCCGAACCCTTCACATGGGCTCCCCTTTGATTCGGGTTCAAGAGAAGTGGGCCGAGATTTGTAAAGCCCAAAGGCTTGTGCGGTTGGGTTGTGTTGTGTTGTGCGACTTCAACATACATTTATACACATAGACACATAATCGTAAGATTCAATAATTCAATCAAGTTCATATATAATCGAATCACATTCACCTATGTTACATCAAAGTACAAAAATAGGTTCAGAAATACGAGTTATCACATTATCCCCAAGTTGAAAGAAATTTCGTCCCGAAATTTAGCACGTACTCACTGAGGAAGCTAGTTAAGTTGTATGGTTTTCCTGGGGTGTCACATCCTCCCCCCATTGATCTGGAATTTCGTCCCGAAATTCCGTAGCTTCAGTCTCAGTAGTGGTTGTATCGTGTGCGAATAGCTGGGGATACCTTTGTTTCATCTGATCTTCGCGTTCCCAGGTGAACTCTGGGCCACGACGTGAGTTCCAACGAACTCGTACGAGAGGTATCCTAGTACGCTTGAGGACCTTAACATCCCGGTCCGTGATTTCGACTGGTTCCTCGACGAATCGTAGCTGCTCGTCGATATTGAGCTCCTTCAAAGGAACTACGTGGGTCTCATCTGACAGGCATTTCTTCAGATTAGACACGTGGAAAACGTTGTGAACTGCACTGAGTTCCGCTGGTAAGTTCAATCTGTAGGCTACCTTGCCTATCTTCTCAATGACTTCGAAGGGTCCAACGTACCGTGGGTTAAGTTTGCCCCGTTTCCCAAAACGAACCACACCCTTCCAGGGTGAAACTTTGAGTAGTACCCGCTCCCCAACCTGGAGCTCTAATGGTTTTCTGCCCTTATCGGCGTAGACTTTCTGACGGTCACGAGCTGCCGCCATTCGTTGTCGTATCTGGGCAATTTTCTCTGTTGTGTCAACCACATGTTCTGGACCAGTAATCTGACTATCCCCCACCTCTGCCCAACAAAGAGGTGACCGGCATTTACGCCCGTACAATGCCTCAAACGGAGCAGCTTTAATGCTGGTGTGGTAGCTATTGTTGTACGAAAATTCCACAAGTGGCAGATGCTTTTCCCAACCATTGCCAAAATCAATCACACATGCCCTAAGCATGTCTTCGAGGGTCTGTATGGTACGTTCCGACTGCCCATCCGTTTGCGGGTGATAAGCTGTGCTCATATCTAATCTTGAGCCAAAGGACTTGTGCATTGCTTGCCACAGTTCTGATGTAAAACGTGCATCTCGATCCGAGATGATAGAGATGGGCACCCCGTGCCTTGAGACAACTTCCTTGAGATATACTTCTGCTAGGGTGGAGAACTTATCCGTTTCTTTGATAGCCGGGAAGTGAGCAGACTTTGTGAGTCGATCCACGATCACCCAAATAGTATCGTTACCACGTTGTGACCTAGGCAGGCCAGTAACAAAATCCATGGAAATTTGCTCCCATTTCCATTGTGGTATCTCTGGTTGCTGAAGGGGGCCTGAAGGTTTCTGGTACTCCGCCTTGACTCTCGCACAAGTCAAGCACTTGCTAACGTAAGTTGCTATGTGGGCCTTCATACTAGGCCACCAATATGTGGTTTTGATATCGTGGTACATTTTATCCAAACCAGGGTGCACCGAGTAACGAGACTTGTGTGCCTCATCCATCACAAGCTCTCGTAGGTTGCCATAAAATGGGACCCAAATGCGTCCCGTGACGTAGTAAGCACCGTCTTCTTTCTGTTCTAAGCGTTGCCTTGAGCCGCGTAGGGCTTCAGCCCTGACGTTCTCTGGCTTCAATGCTTCCACTTGAGCATTTCGTATTTGAGAAGGAAGGCTAGACTGTATAGTAAGTTGTAAAGCTCGTACGCGCTTAGGCGCAGTGTCCTTTCGACTGAGGGCGTCAGCCACAACATTGGCTTTGCCCGGGTGGTACCTGATCGAGCATTCGTAATCATTCAGCAGCTCGACCCATCGCCTCTGTCGCATATTGAGTTCCTTCTATTTGAAAATATGCTCAAGGCTCCTGTGATCAGTGTAGATAGCACATTTGGTACCATACAGGTAGTGCCTCCATATATTGAGTGCAAAAACAACTGCTCCCAGTTCTAGATCTTGTGTAGTGTAGTTCTTTTCATGAACTTTGAGTTGGCGTGAGGCGTAAGCTATAACTTTATCCCACTGCATCAATACACAACCAAGACCCTGAATAGATGCGTCGCAGTAAACCACGAAGTCGTCTGTGCCCTCTGGCAATGAAAGGATAGGTGCACTGCAAAGTCTACCCTTTAAGTGCTGAAATGCTATCTCCTGTGCGTTTCCCCAACGATAAACAACGCCCTTCTGCGTTAGTGAAGTAAGAGGCTGAGCAATCTTAGAAAAATCCTTGATAAATCTCCTGTAGTAACCTGCCAATCCCAAGAATTGGCGAATTTCTGTTGGCGTACGAGGTGCAGGCCAGCTCTTGATTGACTCTACCTTGGATGGATCAACGTGAATACCATATTTGTTCACTACATGGCCTAAGAAATGGACTTCGCGAAGCCAGAAGTCACATTTTGAAAACTTGGCGTACAACTGTTCCTTTCGAAGGAGTTCCAAAATAAGGTGTAAATGCTGCTCGTGTTCCTCCTGACTCTTCGAATAGATCAGGATGTCATCGATGAAGACAATAACGAACTTATCTAGGTACGGCTTGCACACTCGATTCATCAAGTCCATGAAGACCGCCGGTGCGTTGGTCATCCCAAAAGGCATGACCAAAAACTCGTAGTGTCCATAACGGGTTCTAAACGCTGTTTTGGAGACGTCCTCTTCTCGGACTCTCAGCTGGTGATATCCTGATCTCAAATCGATCTTTGAATAGTAGCTTGACCCTTGCAGCTGGTCAACCAAATCGTCAATGCGTGGAAGAGGGTAGCGGTTCTTCACAGTCACCTTGTTCAGTTCACGGTAGTCAATGCACATTCTGAACGTACCGTCTTTCTTCTTCACAAATAGCACTGGAGCTCCCCAGGGCGAAGAGCTAGGACGAATAAAACTCTTATCTAAGAGTTCTTGTAGTTGCGTAGATAGCTCTTTCAACTCTGATGGAGCTAAACGATACGGTGCACGAGCTATGGGTGCCGCTCCAGGAGCTAACTCAATTTGAAACTCGACCTGACGATGAGGCGGGAGGCCAGGTAGTTCCTCAGGAAATACCTCAGGATAGTCGCGTACAATTGGAAAGTCTTCTATCTTTTTCTCTTTCTTCGAGGTGTCAGTAACAAGAGCCAGAAAGGCAGTGTGGCCCTTACGCAAACACTTTTGGGCCTTAAGTGAAGAAATGATGCTCACAACAGCACCACTTTTGTCGCCACGAATCATAAGAGGTTCCTCACCTGGCCGAGGAATATGGACAATCTTTTCGTTGCAAAGGATCTCAGCTTGATGTTGGGATAACCAGTCCATCCCAATGACAACGTCGAAACTACCCAGAGTGATACGAAGGAGGTCGATCGAGAAAGTATGATCAGCAAGTACTAGGTTACAACCCTTGACTACGTGTGTGACCTCTATACTTTTACCATTAGCTAGCTCTACATCGTGTTTGGGGTTTAAAGGGGTTGGGGTACGCTTAAGCAGTTGACTAACTTTTTGGGACACATAACTTGTATCAGCACCCGAATCAAATAAGACAGTAACGTAAAAGTCGTCAAGAAGGAACTTACCCGTCACAACATTGGGGTCATTCCTCGCTTCTCCATTACCAATAACGAACGCACGGCCCCTTGCACCATTGCCATTATTACCCCCGTTGTTTCCATTCCCTTGATTGTTGTTGTTATTGTCGTTCTGGTTCCTGTTTAGCTGGGGACAATCTCTCTTGAAGTGGCCTTCAGCTCCACACTGGAAGCATCCCTTGTTGTCTCTTTGTTGCTGCTGCTGGTCTTGGGGAGCTGGTGGCTGTTGTCGCTGGTTCTGATTTGCAGGTCGTAAGCTCCTACAATCCTTAGCTTCGTGACCCAACTTAAGACACCTCTGACATCGAACTTTGTTGCACTGACCGCTATGATGTTCGTTGCATCTGTTGCACTTTAGAAGGTTCCCTCGATACCCACTCTGCCCTTGGCTACCAGAGGATTGCTGACCAGGGCTCTTATACTCTTCAGTTCTTCTCTGCTGTGACTGGGACTGAACGGAAGTCGAACCTCTGCTTGATGCCCCATCCCATTTACGTTTGTTGTCGCTAGGAGTTTCAGAGGTAGCTGTAGCACTAATACGTTTTGGTAACCTGTTTTGGTCCACCGCCTGATCAGTGAGACGGTGAGCCAACTGAACAACCTGCTGGTAAGTGGCGAGGTTTGCTGAAGTCACATGACTTTGGATCTCTGGCTTCAGACCCTTGAGATAAAGTTCAATACGCTTAATTGGAGGGTCCACCATAGTAGGACACAATAAGGCAAGTTCATTCGACCTCTTAGTATATGCCTCAATTTCCGACCCCGTCATCTTAAGGTTGAAGAACTCGACTTCCAGCTTATGAATGTCGTCTCGACTGCAGTATTCCTCCTTGATCATCTCTTTAAAATTGTTCCATGGGGTGGCGTTAGCAGCAACCAACCCCAGCATTTGGACTTGAGCGTTCCACCATGTGAGAGCTAAACCCTCAAGAGTACCAGTAGCATACTTCACCCTGCGCGCCTCAGGGCATTCACAGATTTCGAACACATATTCTAGTTTCTCGAACCAGTGGAGGAGACCTACTGCTCCTTCAGTGCCACTAAAAGTAGTGGGTCAGCAGTCCATGAAAGTTTTGAAGGTGCACACAGGTGGCTGAGCATGCTGACCTGTTGTGGGTATAAGAAGGACAAAGTTTAACACAAGGATAGGTTCACGAGAGTAGGATCTAAAGATCCTAGAATGAGTTTTAAACTGCAGGGTATACCTCCTGCCTGGGCTGCTGCAAGTGCCGCAGCAACCTGTTCGTTGATCAGAGCCGTCAACTGGGCTTGAGTCATGTTAATGCGTCCAGACATGATCTTCATATCAAGGAAACATGAGTGAGAAGAGTTCGCGAAAATGCGATGACAGGAGAGAGTAAGCACACATGTGTTCAAGCAAAAGTAGCTATACTAACTAAGCATATCATGAGCAAAGTTCTACAAAGTTCTACATGATCTAGCAAGTAGGCAATAAAACATAAACCATATCACCTACAATGTCGAGCCTTGCACGTGGAGTGAAGCGTCGTTGTGGATCGTAGAGCACTGTACAGGTTATAGTCTGGTTTTAACAAAAACGTTTTCCTTTATTAAAACCAAGTTCTCTATAACCAATGGCTCTGATACCAATCTGTCACACCCCCAAAATTGTCACACCCCCAAAATCCACACGCGGAGTATCACCGCTTGGAGGCGTGACTGACCAGGATCAAACCATCAATCATATCAAACATAGTATTTAAGTGTAAAAGTAGGAAAATGTAATTCATCTTGACATGACTGATGTTCATAACCAAACATTGTTTAAGTAGCGGAAGCATAATAATGAAAACCCAAAGTAAGTTATAAGCTCAAATATCGTCTATGATCCGTATCCCACAACGACCTGCTCCTTCCTGTGCAAGCTCCATATGTACCTAAGGTCCTGCAAGGCATGCAGCAGAGAGTCAACAACTAGTTGAGCGAGTTCACAGTTAATAAGTTCGTTATAACAAATCATATATGCATTTAGTGGGGGCTTCCCATGTAGGTATGTGCTAATAGTGGGGGTTTCCCATGGTCATATGTATTACTAGTGGGGGTTTCCCACGTTTATCTTTACTAATGGGGGCTTCCCATGTTTGTACTTACTAGACTATTTGCAACCATGTGTTCTTCTTAATCCGAGAACAGGAATACGTACAAGGTCACGTAGGATTTACGTGAGTGCCCTTCCCCGAGGACAGTGGTACGTGTGGGGTTTACGTAGGATTTACGTAAGTGTCCTTCCGACCCGGAAGACAATGGTAGGTATTAGTTTACGTAGGTTTTACGTAAGTGTCCTCCCGACCCGGGAGACAATGGTAGATACTAGGTTACGTAGGTTTTACGTAAGTGTCCTGACTATCCTGAGGACGATGGTCTATAGTCTAGCGATAGCGTAAGTACGAGTAGTTATCCATTTCAAATAATCCAACCCGATTCCCATCCCGAGAATCCCATGCCTTGGCTGTGTGAACTCACCTTGGTTTGCTCGGTATGTTAAGTATGTATGCTCGCAAATAATCAATCACGTCCTAAAGTATGCACGTATGTGAAATCAGTTTGTTTTCATGTATAGACACACAGTTGGTAAGCAAGTAGCACGTAGCACGTATTTCAGATCATACACAAGATGGTAACACTTAACAGCAGTTAACTAACCCGGTTAACTTTTAAACAGAATAAAAACATGTTACTGTGCTGATTACCCACTTGGCGAAACACCCCTGTTTCGCCATAAGTCCCTTCGACGAATCGCACTCGGTTTCGTCGTATGCCCCTCGGCGAAACAAGATCATGTTTCGCCGTGAGTTTCGTTTCGCCAAACATTCCGTTTCGTCATAACGGTTTCACAGAGATATCAGTTACGTCGTATTAGTTACATATCAACAAATGGATACCCTAATCATCATCAATATCAGTCGTTTCATCACCCAATGATCATGCGATTAACAATTGCACATATATGATATTATTCAATTACTATCCACATGCCAATCATACCACACAATAGCCGACAAATATATATTGTTTTCATGTTTCTATTGGACCAAAATAATAGTTCTACAAATATGACAACAATTATTAAATGAAATGGAATGATTGGGCCGATTGAAATGTCTGATTACATGTGCACACAAGGTTAATGATAATGTACTCTGACATTCACATGATTACTAGAAAACCATTATCATATAATATTGTATCTCATGTTCCATCAAGTTTTTATTTCCATATGCCTAGAAAACCCTAGTCATGTATACGTCAGATCAATTACCATATCACCCAATCCAACATTGTTTGCCAATTATCATGTTTTCAAGTCAAAGGTTAGACTGTCAGCCTCACATATATCGATTGCACAAACAATATAAATCACCTATTTTCTTACTGACAATTTCTTAGATATCCACATGGTTATGTCTGATCGCACATGGCCGCCATATACATATTCAGATTTTTAAATCTTTGTGCAGCCATGTAACTTCACTCTATGGCCCTCACCACCGATTGTCATGAATTATCCATTTGTACGATCACGCACAAACCGATATCAGCCACAAATCATGCAATATCAATTTCATGTTTAACCTATTTATTATGCAAGATACTATCAACTAACATTGATTCCAACTATACAGTTAACAAGCAATCATGTACAGGTTGGACACTAACCGGAATAGAGAAACAACCAATCAATCGATGAAAAGGCCTTCGAGATTTCTAGATTGCCGTCGGGTGCAAGAAAAAAAACGAGAGAGATGAGGGAGGTGATTAGGGTTTAGTCGCTTACATGTACTGAATAAAAAAAAACAAATCCTATAATAAATCACTACTGGGCCAAAGCCCAAACTGTTAACACCGGCCCAATCTCTGATTTCGTTGGTCAAAAGTTGGACGAAAACACCTTTATTTATTAACACAAAACATATCACATTCACACATAAATCACACCATATATAACGTATCAGTCACAGTACGATTTAACAGATTTCAAACATGTACAGTTGTGAAACAACAAGTTGTGTAAACAAACAGTTAACGCGCAATTAATGCGAAGGTGGAAATCTTGGAAACTCGAGTTGTCACATTATCCCCAACTTGAAAGAAATTTCGTCCCGAAATTTAGCACGTGGTTACTGAGGAAGCTAGTAGTGTGACGTTGTTTACCTGTGTCGTATCGCGGCTCCTCGAGCAGGTTTGCGAAGATTACTGGTTTTCTTGGGGTGTCACATCATCCCCCCGTTGATTTGGAATTTCGTCCCGAAATTCTGTATTGGTAGCTTCAGCCTCAGTAGTAGTTGCATTGTTTCCGAATAACTGGGGATATTTGAGTTCCATTTGATCTTCTCGTTCCCAGGTATACTCTGGGCCGCGGCGGGAGTTCCAACGAACTCGTACAAGAGGGATTCTCGTGTTCTTGAGGACCTTAACATCCCGGTCCGTGATTTCAACAGGTTCCTCGACGAAGTTCAACCGTTCGTCGATAGTGAGTTCCTTCAAGGGAACTACGTGGGTCTCATCTGACGTACATTTCTTCAGATTCGATACGTGAAAGACATTGTGAACTGCACTGAGTTCAGGTGGTAAGTTCAATCTGTAGGCCACTTTGCCTATTTTCTCAATAACTTTGAAAGGTCCGACGTATCGTGGATTAAGTTTGCCGCGTTTGCCAAAACGAACCACACCCTTCCAGGGTGAAACTTTAAGTAGCGCTCGATCCCCAACCTGGAATTCGAGTAGTTTCCTGTCTTTATCAGCGTATACTTTCTGACGGTCCCGAGCTGCCGCCATGCGTTGTCGTATTTGAGCAATCTTTTCAGTAGTATCAACTACCATTTCTGGACCTGTGATTTGACTTTCTCCCACCTCTGCCCAACAGAGAGGTGACCGGCACTTACGCCCGTACAGTGCCTCGAATGGTGCAGCTTTAATGCTGGTGTGGTAGCTGTTATTGTATGAAAATTCCACGAGTGGCAGATGCTTTTCCCAACCGTTGCCAAAGTCTATTACGCACGCCCGAAGCATGTCTTCTAGAGTTTGAATAGTGCGCTCAGACTGCCCATCGGTCTGAGGATGATACGCCGTGCTCATGTCTAAACGAGAGCCAAAAGATTTATGCATTGCTTGCCACAGTTCTGAAGTAAAACGGGCGTCGCGATCAGAGATAATAGAGGTGGGCACACCGTGCCTCGAAACAACTTCCCTAAGATATACGTCTGCTAGTGTGGAGAACTTATCCGTTTCTTTGATTGCCAGGAAGTGAGCAGACTTAGTGAGTCGATCCACGATCACCCAAATAGTGTCATTTCCACGCTGGGATCTAGGTAAACCGGTAACAAAATCCATGGAAATTTGCTCCCATTTCCATTGTGGTATCTCAGGTTGTTGGAGTGGTCCTGACGGTTTCTGATATTCTGCCTTGACTCTCGCACAAGTCAAGCATTTACCAACGTATGTGGCTATGTGGGCCTTCATGCTAGGCCACCAGTATGTAGTCTTAATATCGTGGTACATTTTATCCGAACCAGGATGTACCGAGTAGCGAGACTTGTGAGCTTCATCCATTACCAGCTCGCGTAAGTTGCCGTACAGTGGGACCCAAATGCGTCCTGTGACGTAGTAAGCACCATCTTCCTTCTGTTCTAAACGTTGTCTTGAGCCGCGTAGGGCTTCAGCCCTGACATTTTCTGGTTTCAATGCTTCCACCTGAGCATTTCATATCTGGGAAGGAAGACTAGACTGTATAGTGAGTTGTAAGGCTCGTACGCGCTTAGGCGCGGTGTCCTTCCGACTGAGGGCGTCAGCCACAACATTGGCTTTGCCTGGGTGGTACCTGATTGAGCATTCATAGTCGTTTAGCAGTTCGACCCATCGTCGCTGTCGCATATTCAGTTCCTTCTGCTTGAATATATGTTCAAGGCTTCTGTGATCAGTGTAGATTGCACATTTGGTACCGTACAAGTAGTGTCGCCATATCTTGAGCGCAAAAACAACAGCTCCCAGCTCTAAATCATGCGTAGTGTAGTTTCGTTCGTGAATCTTAAGCTGGCGCGAAGCATAAGCAATAACTTTATCCCGCTGCATCAATACACATCCAAGACCTTGGATAGATGCGTTGCAGTAGACTACGAAATCGTCCGTGCCTTCAGGCAATGAGAGAATAGGTGTGCTACAGAGTCTATCCTTTAAGTGTTGGAACGCTGTATCCTGTGTATTACCCCAACGATAAACAACACCTTTCTGCGTCAGTAGTGTAAGCGGCTGAGCAATCTTTGAGAAGTCTTTAATAAACCTTCTGTAGTATCCCGTCAAACCCAAGAATTGGCGTATTTCTCTTGGTGTGCGAGGAGCGGGCCAATTCTTGATCGAATCCACCTTGGATGGATCGACATGAATCCCATCCTTGTTTACCACGTGGCCTAAGAAGTGGACTTCACGAAGCCAGAAGTCGCACTTTGAAAACTTAGCGTATAGTTGTTCCGTTCGAAGGAGTTCCAAGATAAGTCGTAAGTGCTGCTTGTGTTCCTCCTGACTCTTCGAATAGATCAGGATGTCGTCGATGAAGACGATAACAAACTTGTCGAGATAGGGTTTGCACACCCTGTTCATAAGATCCATGAAAACGGCAGGCGCGTTCGTTAGCCCGAAAGGCATGACCAGAAACTCGTAGTGGCCGTAGCGTGTTCTGAATGCTGTTTTGGAGGCGTCCTCATCCCGGACTCTCAACTGATGGTAACCTGACCTCAGGTCTATCTTGGAGTAGTAGCTCGACCCTTGCAACTGGTCGAATAAGTCGTCGATACGCGGAAGTGGATAGCGATTCTTCACAGTAACCTTGTTCAGTTCACGGTAGTCAATGCACATTCTGAATGTACCGTCTTTCTTCTTCACGAATAGCACTGGAGCTCCCCAAGGCGAAGAGCTAGGACGTATAAAACCCTTTTCCAAGAGTTCTTGTAGCTGCTTTGACAGTTCTTCCAATTCAGTTGGAGCCAAACGATAAGGCGCTCGAGCTATGGGTGCTGCTCCTGGAGCGAGCTCGATCTGAAATTCAACTTGACGATGAGGCGGTAACCCAGGTAATTCCTCAGGGAACACTTGAGGAAAGTCACGTACTACAGGAATATCTTCAACCTTTCTTTCTTTCTTCGAGGTATCTGTAACGAGAGCTAAAACAGCTGTGTGGCCCTTTCGTAAGCACTTCTGAGCCTTCAAAAAGGAGATGATGCCACTCACAACACCACTCTTGTCGCCTTGAACTTCGAGAGGTTCTTTATCAGAACGGGGAATACGAATGATCTTCTCCTTGCATAGGATCTCTGCTTGCTGTCGGTTCTGGTTTGTAGGACGTGAGCTTCTACCATCCTTGGCTCTATGACCAAGCTTAATGATTTCGGTTGCACTGCCCGCTGTGGTGCAATTTACATCGTTTGCACTTAGGGTGGTTTCCCCTGTATCCACCCTGCCCTTGAATACTAAATGTTGCTGATCAGGACTTTAGTTGTCATCGACCTTTCACTGCTGTGCCTGGGACGGAATCGTAGTCGAACCCTTGCTAGAGGTTCCATCCCACTTTCATTCGTTGTCACTGAGGGTAGCAGAAGTAGTTGAAGTAGTAGCGCTGATACGTTGAGGCAGCTTGTTCTGTTCCACTGCCTGGTCTGTGAGACGATGAGCAAGATGAGTAACATCTTGAATAGTAGCAAGTTTAGCCGTCATCACATGGTTTTGAATTCCTGGTACTAAGCCTTTGAGGTACAGCTCAAAGATCTTTATGGGAGGATCCACCATAGTTGGACACAAAATTGCCAGTTTGTTGGATTGTTATCGTGCACGCTTCTATTTCTGACCCCGTCATCTTCATGTTAAAGGACTCCACTTCCAACTTGTGGATGGCATCATAACTACTGTATTCACGTTTGATAGGTTCCTTAAAATCATTCCATGGGGTGGCATTAGCAGCCGCCAGCCCCAGCATCGTAACTTGCGCGTTCCACCAAGTTTGCGCAGTACCTTCGGGAACATCAGTGGCATATTTCATCTAACGAGCCTCAGGTCATTCGCACCTTCGAAGGCCGATTCGAGTTCCTCGAACTAATGGAGGAGTCCAACAGCTCCTTCGGTGTCGCTGAAAGTAGTAGGACGACAGTCCATAAAAGTCTTGTATGTGCATACAGGTGGCTGAGCGTGTTGACTTGTCGTGTGCGTAAGAGTAATCAAAATTAAGCACAAGTGTTGATTTACGAGAGTAGGATCTAAAGATCCTAGAGTAAGTGGTGATGGCAGGTTACACCTCCTGCCTCGGCAGCTGCGAGTGCTGCAGTAACTTGTTCAGTGATCGAAGCCGCCAACTGGGCTTGAGTTAGGTTAACGCGTCCACTCATGATCTTGACATCAAGGAGAACATGTGGGTGAGAGGTTCGCGAATAGTGCGAAGAGAGTGAGCACACAAGTATTCTCGCGCAATAACATATAGTAGGTTCTGTACTCTAGGCATACCACGAGCAAAGTTCTATGTAGTTCTAGCATGTAGGTAATGTAACATGAATAGTAATACCTATGGTGTTGAGCCTTGCACGTGGAGCGAAGCGTCGTTGTGGATCGTTGAGAGCACTGTTCTGGTTATAGTCTGGTTTTAACAAAATCGTTTTCCCTTTATTAAAACCAAGTTCTCTATAACCAATGGCTCTGATACCAATCTGTCACACCCCCAAAATCCACACGCGGAGTATCACCGCTTGGAGGCGTGACTGACCAGGATCAAACCATCAATCATATCAAACATAGTATTTAAGTGTAAAAGTAGGAAAATGTAATTCATCTTGACATGACTGATGTTCATAACCAAACATTGTTTAAGTAGCGGAAGCATAATAATGAAAACCCAAAGTAAGTTATAAGCTCAAATATCGTCTACGATCCGTATCCCACAACGACCTGCTCCTTCCTGTGCAAGCTCCATATGTACCTAAGGTCCTGCAAGGCATGCAGCAGAGAGTCAACAACTAGTTGAGCGAGTTCACAGTTAATAAGTTCGTTATAACAAATCATATATGCATTTAGTGGGGGCTTCCCATGTAGGTATGTGCTAATAGTGGGGGTTTCCCATGGTCATATGTATTACTAGTGGGGGTTTCCCAGGTTTATCTTTACTAATGGGGGCTTCCCATGTTTGTACTTACTAGACTATTTGCAACCATGTCTTCTTCTTAATCCGAGAACAGGAATACGTACAAGGTCACGTAGGATTTACGTGAGTGCCCTTCCCCGAGGACAGTGGTACGGGTGGGGTTTACGTAGGATTTACGTAAGTGTCCTTCCGACCCGGAAGACAATGGTAGGTATTAGTTTACGTAGGTTTTACGTAAGTGTCCTCCCGACCCGGGAGACAATGGTAGATACTAGGTTACGTAGGTTTTACGTAAGTGTCCTGACTATCCTGAGGACGATGGTCTATAGTCTAGCGATAGCGTAAGTACGAGTAGTTATCCATTTCAAATAATCCAACCCGATTCCCATCCCGAGAATCCCATGCCTTGGCTGTGTGAACTCACCTTGGTTTGCTCGGTATGTTAAGTATGTATGCTCGCAAATAATCAATCACGTCCTAAAGTATGCACGTATGTGAAATCAGTTTGTTTTCATGTATAGACACACAGTTGGTAAGCAAGTAGCACGTAGCACGTATTTCAGATCATACACAAGATGGTAACACTTAACAGCAGTTAACTAACCCGGTTAACTTTTAAACAGAATAAAAACATGTTACTGTGCTGATTACCCACTTGGCGAAACACCCCTGTTTCGCCATAAGTCCCTTCGACGAATCGCACTCGGTTTCGTCGTATGCCCCTCGGCGAAACAAGATCATGTTTCGCCGTGAGTTTCGTTTCGCCAAACATTCCGTTTCGTCATAACGGTTTCACAGAGATATCAGTTACGTCGTATTAGTTACATATCAACAAATGGATACCCTAATCATCATCAATATCAGCCGTTTCATCACCCAATGATCATGCGATTAACAATTGCACATATATGATATTATTCAATTACTATCCACATGCCAATCATACCACACAATAGCCGACAAATATATATTGTTTTCATGTTTCTATTGGACCAAAATAATAGTTCTACAAATATGACAACAATTATTAAATGAAATGGAATGATTGGGCCGATTGAAATGTCTGATTACATGTGCACACAAGGTTAATGATAATGTACTCTGACATTCACATGATTACTAGAAAACCATTATCATATAATATTGTATCTCATGTTCCATCAAGTTTTTATTTCCATATGCCTAGAAAACCCTAGTCATGTATACGTCAGATCAATTACCATATCACCCAATCCAACATTGTTTGCCAATTATCATGTTTTCAAGTCAAAGGTTAGACTGTCAGCCTCACATATATCGATTGCACAAACAATATAAATCACCTATTTTCTTACTGACAATTTCTTAGATATCCACATGGTTATGTCTGATCGCACATGGCCGCCATATACATATTCAGATTTTTAAATCTTTGTGCAGCCATGTAACTTCACTCTATGGCCCTCACCACCGATTGTCATGAATTATCCATTTGTACGATCACGCACAAACCGATATCAGCCACAAATCATGCAATATCAATTTCATGTTTAACCTATTTATCATGCAAGATACTATCAACTAACATTGATTCCAACTATACAGTTAACAAGCAATCATGTACAGGTTGGACACTAACCGGAATAGAGAAACAACCAATCAATCGATGAAAAGGCCTTCGAGATTTCTAGATTGCCGTCGGGTGCAAGAAAAAAAACGAGAGAGATGAGGGAGGTGATTAGGGTTTAGTCGCTTACATGTACTGAATAAAAAAAAACAAATCCTATAATAAATCACTACTGGGCCAAAGCCCAAACTGTTAACACCGGCCCAATCTCTGATTTCGTTGGTCAAAAGGTGGACGAAAACACCTTTATTTATTAACACAAAACATATCACATTCACACATAAATCACACCATATATAACGTATCAGTCACAGTACGATTTAACAGATTTCAAACATGTACAGTTGTGAAACAACAAGTTGTGTAAACAAACAGTTAACGCGCAATTAATGCGAAGGTGGAAATCTTGGAAACTCGAGTTGTCACAAAAATCCACACGCGGAATATCACTGCTTGGAGGCGTGACTGACCAGGATCAAGCCACCAATCATATTGAACAATTAAATAAGCAAACATAATTCAACAAACCAACATGACAGGTGTTCAAAACCAAAGCATAGTTAAGTGTTTAGCGGAAGCATAATTTGTAAACCCATGGCAAGTATAAAATGTGAACTAAAGTAATGTTCAAAGCATGGCACACATCGCCATGTCCCACAACGACCGTTCCTCCCTGTGCAAGCTCCATGGGTACCTAATGACCTGCAAGGCATGTAGCAACGAATCAAAAACAAAGTTGAGCGAGTTCACAGTTGGTTGTTTAGTTAACGTATTCATTTCATAAATCGTATGTATTCGTTTTATAAACCATGTATCGCATTAATACTTGCTGCCAGTCCAGGCATGCGTGCGATGATTAGTGCGGGCTTCCCATGTGTTACAAGACCACGCGTATCGACTGCTACGAAAATATAATAAGTGCCCTAAGTCAATGTCTATCATCATTGACCCTTTGCCCATAGTCCATTAGTACACGCCCGTCCGACTGGCACGGTGTGAGGTTTGTTAAACCTAATAGCGCTATTAACTAATGACCCGCTCGCCCTAGGCCTCGGCGATTAAGTCGATAATTGAGGGACTTCCTTTGATAGAGGTGATGGTCTTAAGATCGTGTACGTAGGCTTTACGTACGTGCCCTTCAGTCCGAGGACAGTAGTAAGTATACCTGTATGTAGGTTTTACGTACGTGCCCTTCAACCGAGGACAGTAATAATTTGTTTAATAGTAATAGTTGTACGAGTAGTTATTCAAACCCATTCCCAACCCCTGGGAATCCCATGCCTTGGCTAGTGTGAACTCACCTTGGTTTGCTCGGCAGATTACCCAGAAAGGTCACGTCTAAATGCTAGTGGGCAACCACGTCCTAACATGGTTATTATACAAGTCAAGATCATGTTCGAGTTAAACACATAAGTATCACATAGATAGCATAGGAGAAACACATACGGATCATGGTAACATACAACATCACGTTCAACAGTTAAAACACATTTAACTTGTGCGATTAAGAGGTTGAGCTCGCACAAGTCTAATGGCCTTGTGCGAGTCATGCTTTGAATCCCACTAATACCCGGCCCAATATCAAGAACCCAACAAAACTACAAATATGGTCACGGCCCAAACAAACAGACAAACAATCTTGTGCGGTCCGGATCATCTTGTGCGATCCGGGCGACTTTGTGCGATCCAATCCAACCCAGCCCAATATGTACACCCGGCCCAACAGTTACAAACTTAGCAACTTGTACAGTTCAATCATTCTTGTGCGACCTAATACATCTTTGTGCGACTGTATCAGCTTGTGCGACTGGATTTATTGTGTGATCAGACCGGATCTTGTACGATCCGATCTTGTGCGACCGAGTGGGTGTCTTGTGCAATTTGTTTTAAATCCCTATTTTCATGAATATCAGTTACCTTGTTTCCATATCCAATTAAATCAATAACTAACCAATTATGTGATTTCCATGTATAAGATTTACAATTAACAACATCAACAGTTTCAATCATGCACATATATCGATTAAACAAGGGATTTAACATTAAATCTCTATGAACCCTAATCATGATTATGAACAACCACTTAGTCAAAACCATCAATCATATCATCAGTCGAAGATTCCTATCTCTAGCATACATACTAACATAATCAATCCATCAACAAATCATTCGAATGTGAATATATCACGACTAACATCATTCGATCGGTTCTAGATCAATAACACTTAGTTATCAATTTTTACATGATTAACAATCATAGTCTATTCAAGTCATATAACACTTATCATACAATCAATCCGAAAACAAGACATACATATTCGATTCCCATGAACATCATCATTCATACACACTATATCATTTAACAGTAAAATCATAAAACACTAACCGGTTAGAGAAAGAACAAGGATGATCCGAATGCTAAGATCCTCGATTGAGAGGAAGTGTTGTGGCTGCCTTCGGGTTCGTGAGAGGGAGAGAGAGAAGAGCTAGGGTTTGTGGGTGTGTTGTGTGATTGCAAGTAATGAGAAACAACTCTCAAAGGATCCATGTATGCGCATGGTGGGAGTGGGCCGAACCCTTCACATGGGCTCCTCTTTGATTCGGGTTCAAGAGAAGTGGGCCGAGATTTGTAAAGCCCAAAGGCTTGTGCGGTTGGGTTGTGTTGTGCGACTTCAACATACATTTATACACATAGACACATAATCGTAACATTCAATAATTCAATCAAGTTCATATATAATCGAATCACGTTCACCTATGTTACATCAAAGTACAAAAATAGGTTCGGAAATACGAGTTGTCACATCGACTTTGTCTTGTATCGAGTCTTGTACTAAAATTGTTTGATCAGGGCACGTAGTATGAGAAATCTAGGGTTTGTGTGTGAAATTTTAATTTCGCACGAAATAGCATTTAGCTATTTCGCACGAAATAGCAATCTGCTATTTCGCACGAAATAGCAAGTGTTAATTCCTTGCGACATTATAACCACTATATATACCTTTCATGTGATCTCATTTGTAACGTTCATGTTTCCGGTACCGAAGTGCTGCCGACGTGTCTACTGATCTGTAAACGTGTTAAATCAATAATACAAGACAATTAAGTGTGAATCAAGCTGTTACAAAGTCTAATCAATGAATTTCGCCTCTGATTAGACCGAGAATTCTTCTGATAGACTCGTTTAGGTCACAGAACGATCCTACAAGTGGTATCAGAGCTCAGGAGAAAGAGTTCTTACCAATTTAGCTTAAAAATCTGATTTCTACACCTTCTTTTCAAAATTAAACAGAATTTTACGGTCAAAATGACTTGAATTTCATATATAATAAGCGAAACAGTGTTTTAACGAATCCATGAAAGAATTGGACCTTAATTCGATCTAAAACTGGTAAAATTGGTTATTTCGCTTGAAAACAGATCGATCATGATGACGTCAGCAGTTTTTCGCACGAAATAGGCAATTGATTTCGCTTGAAATTGCTATTTCGCTTGAAAGATACACTTGATTTCGCACGAAATTACCTCATATTTGTTATTTTGTACGAAATTAGGGTATTTCGTTTGAGTTGGTGCTATTTCGTTTGAAACCAGTATTTCGTGTGAAAGCTATTTTCGCTTGAAAAGGATATTTCGCATCAAAGTTTGATTTCGTTTGAATCTGATTTCGCACAAATTGTGATTTTGTTTGAGTTTGATAATTTCGCACCAAGTGTTTTCGTTTGAACTCTTATTTCGTGTGAACCTTCATTGTTGTGTGAACTTTGTTGACTTTGTGATACAGATTACTGAATCATGGAAGAGGAATTCTACAATGCGTTTGCTACACCAGTTGCTCCTGTTACAGCTGCTGAAACTCTTTACAGTGAAAATGAGACGGGAACTTATCAAAAACCGCCGGAAGCTTATGTACATTGAAGACTTTAGAGGATGGCAAAATAGGTTTGAAAACTGGGTACAAGCTTATAAGTTTGACGTATGGTGTTCATTAGAGAAAGATTACGAGAAATCGAAAAATGAACGTGGGCTTGAAAAGGCTTTTTATGATTTTTCAGAGATTGAAAAATTGAAATATACAAGTGAAAAAATGATGATCAGTATTCTTCAACAAGCAGTTAAAGAAGATATCTTTGTTTTACTTCAACATGAGGGAACTGCAAGATCAATTTGGACTGCATTGATTCAAAAGTTTAAAGGAAGTGCAGATATGATCAAGAACAAAAAGGCTTTACTGAAGAAATCATTTGATATGTTTGTAGCTTTTGAAAATGAAACAACAAAAATGACCATTGATAGATATTGTCATTTGGTTTTGGAAATGGGAAGATTGGACATCAAGAAAGACGACGATGAATGGGTTGATAAACTAGCCGATCCATTACCATAGCAGAAATGGGGAACTTATTTGTTGATCCTAAAACACATGAGAAAATCTGAAAATATGAATCTGGCACAGTTTATTCAGAAGATTGAAGAGCATGAGTTGGATATCCAGAAAACGGCAATCATGACTAATCCAAATGCTCAACAAGATGTCAGTTTATACTACAGAGGAAACAAATTTGAAGTTACTCCAAGCCCAAAGATTCAAACTGGTTTCAGTGCTGATAGTTCTTCTGGAATAAAGGAAAGTACTGTGACTCAAAGTGGTGGACCTTCGTCTTCGTAATCAAGCTTTGATCCAAATTTTACAACACCAAGTCCTCAACGAGAGACTTCTACAAATCTGCAGTGCAACGTTACCTTGAACATTCAAAATGGTCAAAATTTTTCTCCAGAAATAGCTAAGCAACACATGGCATCACTTGTTGCTATGTTGGAATCATATGAAAGCTTGATTGCTGGCAAAATTGGAAATCCGAAGCTTACCAAAGAGGATTATGACCAGATAGATGCTGAGGAACTTGAGTTGATGGATGTAAAGTGGTGTTTAGCCAGTGCTGTTCGAAGGGCAGAAAAGTTTATACATATCACCGGAAGAGATGAGTTTAGTGAGATGTCTAAATCTCCGATAGGGTTTGACAAATCAAAGGTTACGTGTTTTCGTTGTCGAGAAAAAGGTCATTTTAAGCATGAGTGCAAAAACAAAGAAGCAAATGGAAGACATGATCAGTCTGGAAAAAACAATTATTATCAAAAATCAATTTTTCATCAGATTGCTCAACAACCACAAACTGCACATGCACGTGCCATTGAAGAAAAAGAGAAAAGAGCTTGTTATGGTATAATTGACTAAGATGATGAAAAGCTTGCAGAGGGATTTAGCTGGGATAAATATATTCCACCTGGTTCAAGACTTGTTGCTAGAATTCTGGAAGAAGATGAAGTCAAAATTAGTCCGAAAAGAATACCGATTTTTCCAGATTTTGGAAGTGATGAAGATACTGATGATGAAGAAGAATACATTAATAAAGCTAGAAAAGGTCTAGATCTTGATAGTTTTAATTTGTTTTTTGCAGATAAAGTTGAAATGCTGAATGAGAAGAAGATTGCCAGATTGAAGAGAGAACTGGAAATAAGAAGAATAGTGATGTGTGCAAAATGCAACATATAAATTACATCAAATGAGGCATAAAACTAACCCCTTTTTAGTACTAATGTAGGAAAAAGTGTGCTTTTGTCTTCCTTTTGTATTTTCAGGATCAAATGAGCTTAAACGAACAAAAGGAACAAATATACAGCCAAAACCAACATAAATACAAAGAAAAAGAAGAAACGTGGCATGTCCAACTCCTCGACAGCATCTCCCAAAGCAAAAACAAGAAGAAAGCTGAGCATGGGGCTGTGCCCAGCTGAGCACGGGGCGTGCTCAGCTCAACACTGGGCGTGTCCAGCCAACACGGGGCGTGTCCAGCGTACACGGGGCGTGCTCAACTGTCTACATAAAAGACAAACCTGTAGAAGCTTCTATTGCCCACCACGGGGCCGTGTCCAGTGAACACGGGGGCGTGGCGAAAGTACAGCAGGCGCATTAATTGTAATTGCAAATTACAATTAATGAAGAGAGAGAGTGTCAGACAAGCACGGGGGCGTCCCCAGCGGACACGGGGGCGTGTGGAGCTAATAAAGACAAACTGTATTTATGAAGAAAGAGAAAAGGGTGGACACGGGGCCGTGTCCAGGCTTCTGTACAGGCTATAAATAGGAGTGCTTGGCTCAAGCTCAAACCATCCCTTGGCACACCACCTCTCTCACACTTCATCCACCACCCACCACCATCACAACACCATCATCCACCACCATCATCCATTGTCCATCGTAGAGTGTGTGAGTCGTCTCGGGATCCAAGATTGATCGTAAGAGTTCTTGACAATCAAGTCCATGTTTGCCTAAGTCTCTTACATCACTTGGTGAAGACAAAGTGTCTAGTATAATACTTTTTATTTCTAATCTTTTGCACTTTTTATTTGGTTTTGTATTAATGACTTTAATAACTAGTTACTTATGTTGAAGGTGATCTTTCCTTATCGTTTGTCCGTGGTGTCTTGGCATTATTTTACTGTCTATATAAAATAAAGGATTTTCACCATTCATATCTCCACGGTCTATATGGAGGTATGTTGGCTACCTGGTCGGGGGTTAAGGGAATGGTTTGGTAAAGGTCTTGCCATTGTTCAGCGTTTAGAGGTCCTGCAATGGACCTGGGTCAAATTTAGTAGGACCTCCTTCAATACTTCACGGTATTGGATGGCGGGGGTCCAAACTCTTTGACCCCCTCATAAGTTAACTACTATTAATACTATAACCCGGCTATTTAGAACTGTATCCCTGCTGACTCAGACTACTTAGCCGAGGGTAACGTCACCGCCAAAAGCGGGGCCTACCACAATACTGCATTAATAACTTAATTCATTATCTTCCAATAATCCACCCCTTTAGGATTGTATCATTGCTGACTCAAACTACTGGGGTGAGGGTAACGTCACCTTCAAAAGAGGGGCCTACTACAATAACTAAGATAATCTCTTAATTATGTGCAAAAGTGCGGAAATAATCAAAGGTTATACTAGATACGAGTCGGAACCAAGTGATTCATCTTGTCTATCTGTTTTTATTTTATTTTTATTTTCAGCATTTTAGTTAGTTTTTATTTTTCTTAGTTTAAAACATTTTTCTAAACTTTTATTTTTGATTAGACGTTGAGGATAAACCGGTACTAAAAGCTCTTGTGTCCTTGGACGACCTCGGTATCTTACCAACACTATACTACGCTCAATGATGGGTGCACTTGCCCATATGTGTGTTTAGTGTTAGTGATATATCGTGTTTTATAAATTTAAAACTTGGCTAAAATAAGTGTTAAAAAGGGCTTAAAATATACACCTAATATATATATATAACACTTTACCGCACATCAAGTTTTTGGCGCCGTTGCCGGGGTCACAAGGATTTTAGGAAAGCTTAAAATCGACGGCCTAATCAGTTTTTCAAAACCTTTTCAAAACGGGCCTACATTTTTCTGCATTTTAGTTTAGTTTTGCATTTACAGTAGGTTGAACACGGGCCGTGCTCGCTGAACACGGGGCCGTGCTGCATATTTTTCATAAAACACCCAGTAACAGAAGCTTGAACACGGGCCGTGCTCACTGAACACGCCCCGTGCTCAATGAAATCAGTAAAATTAATTAAAACGCCCAGATACAGATCCTGAACACGGGGCCGTGTCCACTGAACACGGGGCCGTGTCCAGCCTCTGTTCCCGTTTTTATTTTTGTTTTCTGATCTCGAGACTCAGTTGTGGTCTGCTGAGTGATTCTTATGGATCAATACTCAGGAGGTTACAACTACACCTATGAGGAGGATGATTATAGGGGTAATTATTGCGCTAATTGTCGTAACGCACGATCGGTTCAAAATAATCGCTCATATCAACCATCCAATTCATACACATACTATGAGGAGCCCAGGTACGAGCCATCGACTTCATACACATCCTATGAAGACCAAAGGTATGAACCTCCTCCCTCATACTCATATTTTGATGAACCAAGGTATGAGCCTTCATACTCATACTTTGAGGAACCAAGATATGAGCCACCACCTTCATATGCTTATTATGAGGAACCATGGCGTGAACAACCCACCTCATATGAGTATTATGAAGAACAAAATTACGACCCTTATCCATCATATGCTTACAATGAAGAACAATGGTGTGAACCATCTACTTCATATGGGCATTATGAGGAACAAAGGATCGAACAACCGGATTCAAGCTTTGAAAATCCCGATTCTTTTTCTCTAACCGAAGTGACCGAGAGGATATTAGAACACATTAGAGTTATCGATCGCTGTATAAGAGAATCTCGCGCAAGGGAAGAGGAGTCCCGCGCAAGAGAAAAATTAAAAAATGAAGAGATAACTGAAAGTGTAAAAATGGAAGAACAAATAAGTGAAAAACCAACACATGAGTTAAACAACGAAAAAGGTGAGTCCGAAAACGCTAAAATTCAAGAAGAGTCTAATTTTGAAGAAATTAATCTCTTGTCACCTTCTTTTGAAAATCATTGTTTAGTACCCACTCATGCTAAGTTTTTAAATGAGTTAAATACTAACACTAAAATTGACGAAACGGTAAGTGTTAAGTTAACTAATGATCAAACTTCGCTAATAAAAGAAGACCCATTTGAAATTAACATTACACCGGTTCCATGTTTCTTTCAAAATTCGTTTATTAGTAATATCACAATCGATAAAGATCTTTGTGTTAACATAATGCCTAACTACATTTTCGAAAAATTAAGTATTAGTGATTTTTCTCCACTTCAAATACCCATTTTTCTATCCAATCGGAAAGTAATAAAATCAATCGGTATAGTTGAAGATGTCTTGGTTCAAACAAATCAAATGGTAATCCCGACTGACTTTGTCATCCTCGATGACGCTCCTCTAGTGTTGGGGCGACCATTTGTAAAAACTCACGAAGCTTTGAAAAACCGGAAGTTCAACAATCTACCTCTTCAATTAGGGGCATTTAAAAAGAGAGTCGATCTTGAGCGATCAATGAAATATCCATTCGGCAATGACGACCCCCTAATTGAAGATGAGCCAGAACCACCCGATAAGGTGGGTCTAGCCAAGGACCCTTATAAACGTGGCGCACCACGGAGGCATTCCGCGGAACTATCCGTAGTTTTAGTTTAGATTAACTTTTACGTTTTCTAGTTTAGTTTTTTTTTTCAAGAATAAAACACACTCGGGATGGTGAAGGATGATAAGGGAAGCTTGAACCAACAGCCCAGGCACAAAAACAGAGCCTCCCGACAATTTTTCTTCATTACAGCAAGTTCAGCACGGGGCCGTGCTCACCCCAACACGCCCCGTGCCCAAGGTTCTGTAGAAAATGCCCAGTTCAGGTACTTAGACACGGGGCCGTGCTCACTGGACACGCCCCCGTGCCCAGCCTTCTGTTTACTTTTGGTACTGGCAGTCTGGACACTGGGCCGTGCTCAACCAACACCACCCCGTGTTCAGCTACCCAGTACCATAAAATCTTGCTTTTAACCCATTTTTACACATTTAATCAGCCTAAAAACTTATTTTTGGGACACATTGAGGACAATGTGTAATTTAAGTGTGGGGGGGTGCTAAAACCTTGAATCTTGCAAGTCCTAATAACAAGCCTTACATAAAACTCTATTCGAACCGCTAATCACCCCAATTTTTTTCAAAAATTCTCATTTTTTTTTACTTGTCTAGGTTTAATTTGGGAATTTCAAAATTCTAAAAAGGTTATATTTTTACAAATTTACAACCGATAGCGTCGTGATAAAAAGAACCAACATAAGAAAATTATGAAAAGGCATGACAAGCTTAGTTAAAATTTAATTATATATACTTGATCACATAAAAATCCATTCCCACAAAAGTGAGTTTTGAGCCTTTATTGAGCATACAAATATATACCTTTAAATTAAATGATCATCTTTCGTTTCTTGTGTGAATAGCCGCTTGGTTCTTACGACTCTAGAACTTGCCATGACGATACATTCCCGGTCCTTACCAACTTAAACCCGAGTAAGTAAATGATGGAGGCATTAGGACTAACCCTTTTTTATTTCTACACCATTATTTTTTTTTTCTTACCACCTACCCAAAATCCCCCTAGTTAACCCCTTTGAGCCTAAACATTTTCATTTCTTAACTCAAACCAAACACCTTTTCACCCACCTAAACCCTTTTTATTTTTCACCCTTTGTTTTAGTAACAAGCTCGGTTTTTCGTATGACTTTTCAAAAAAAAAAATGTGTTGATGATGAAGCAAAATAAATAAACAAGCAAGTTCATCAAAAATAACTTTGTTTGAATACTGGCTTCATCAAGAAAAAAAATTTTCAAAAATAAAAAGTCTTTCGAAAACCGACGTTTGTTACGCTTTTTCGCCCTTTCTACTAACCACTAACCCAACCACCTACCTTTAACCCAAGCCTAACCCTTCACCCAAAAAGTAAGTTGCATGCCGCTCTCGAGTGATCCACAAAAATACATTTTCGGCCGAGTGTTGAGTGATCCCCGTGAGGTATGTGAAATTGTATATAAATAGAATTTTACAAAGGCATGTTATGCCCTAATAAGTAATTTATCTTATGAAAAGTTTTAAATAAATCATGACGAATAGGATTGTAAATAAATAAAAATAAAACTAAATAAAGAATCTTGGAAATCCCGACACTCTATGACAAGCCCACAAACCTTCTTCTCTACCCATTCCATTTGGGAGTGTAAAGCCACATTATAAAGAGTTTTGCTTGAGGACAAGCAAAGATTCAAGTGTGGGGGTATTTGATGTGTGCAAAATGCAACATATAAATTACATCAAATGAGGCATAAAACTAACCCCTTTTTAGTACTAATGTTGGAAAAAAGTGTGCTTTTGTCTTCCTTTTGTATTTTCAGGATCAAATGAGCTTAAACGAACAAAAGGAACAAATATACAGCCAAAACCAACATAAATACAAAGAAAAAGAAGAAACGTGGCATGTCCGACTCCTCGACAGCATATCCCAAAGCAAAAACAAGAAGAAAGCTGAGCATGTGGCTGTGCCCAGCTGAGCATGGAGCTGTGCCCAGCTGAGCACGGGGCGTGCTCAGCTCAACACGGGGCATGTCGAGCCAACACGGGGCGTGTCCAGCGGACACGAGGCGTGCTCAACTGTCTGCACAAAAGACAAACCTGTAGAAGCTTCTATTGCCCACCACGGGGCCGTGTCCAGTGAACACGGGGGCGTGGCGAAAGTACAGCAGGCGCATTAATTGTAATTGCGAATTACAATTAATGAAGAGAGAGAGTGTCAGACAAACACGGGGGCGTGCCCAGCTGACACGGGGGCGTGTGGAGCTAATAAAGACAAACTGTATTTATGAAGAAAGAGAAAAGGGTGGACACGGGGCCGTGTCCAGCGGACACGGGGCCGTGTCCAGGCTTCTGTACAGGCTATAAATAGGAGTGCTTGGCTCAAGCTCAAACCATCCCTTGGCACACCACCTCTCTCACACTTCATCCACCACCCACCACCATCACAACACCATCATCCACCACCATCATCCATTGTCCATCGTAGAGTGTGTGAGTCGTCTCGGGATCCAAGATTGATCGTAAGAGTTCTTGACAATCAAGGCCATGTTTGCCTAAGTCTCTTACATCACTTGGTGAAGACAAAGTGTCTAGTATAATACTTTTTATTTCTAATCTTTTGCACTTTTTATTTGGTTTTGTATTAATGACTTTAATAACTAGTTACTTATGTTGAAGGTGATCTTTCCTTATCGTTTGTCCGTGGTGTCTTGGCATTATTTTACTGTCTATATAAAATAAAGGATTTTCACCATTCATATCTCCACGGTCTATATGGAGGTATGTTGGCTACCTGGTCGGGGGTTAAGGGAACGGTTTGGTAAAGGTCTTGCCATTGTTCAGCGTTTAGAGGTCCTGCAATGGACCTGGGTCAAATTTAGTAGGACCTCCTTCAATACTTCACGGTATTGGATGGCGGGGGTCCAAACTCTTTGACCCCCTCATAAGTTAACTACTATTAATACTATAACCCGGCTATTTAGGACTGTATCCCTGCTGACTCAGACTACTTAGCCGAGGGTAACGTCACCGCCAAAAGCGGGGCCTACCACAATACTGCATTAATAACTTAATTCATTATCTTCCAATAATCCACCCTTTTAGGATTGTATCATTGCTGACTCAAACTACTGGGGTGAGGGTAACGTCACCTTCAAAAGAGGGGCCTACTATAATAACTAAGATAATCTCTTAATTATGTGCAAAAGTGCGGAAATAATCAAAGGTTATACTAGATACGAGTCGGAACCAAGTGATTCATCTTGTCTATCTGTTTTTATTTTATTTTTATTTTCAGCATTTTAGTTAGTTTTTATTTTTCTTAGTTTAAAACATTTTTCTAAACTTTTATTTTTGATTAGACGTTGAGGATAAACCGGTACTAAAAGCTCTTGTGTCCTTGGACGACCTCGGTAGCTTACCAACACTATACTACGCTCAACGATGGGTGCACTTGCCCATATGTGTGTTTAGTGTTAGTGAAATATCGTGTTTTATAAATTTAAAACTTGGCTAAAATAAGTGTTAAAAAGGGCTTAAAATATACACCTAATATATATAACACTTTACCGCACATCAAATAGCTGATGAAAAGGCAAAGATGGAAGCTAAAGAAGCAAATGTTGAACTAGTAATTGAGAAGGTGATAGAAAAAATCGTTGAAGTGGAGAAAGTGGTAGAGAAAATTGTTGAGGTCGAAAAAATAATCGAAGTTGAAAAAATCATCGAAGTTGAGAAAATCGTCGAGGTAAAAAACATTGTTGAAGTTGAGAAGATTGTCGAGGTTGAAAAGATAGTTGAGGTCATTAAACCTTGTCAGAAATGTTTAGAATCTTGCAAAGATTGTAATGAGAACGATAAGAAGATCGTTGAATTAGAAAAGATAAAAGAAAATTTATTGTCTGATGTGAAGTATGTGAAGGAATCTTATGACGTGCTGAACAGAACAGTTGATGGTTTGAACAAGACAAATATGGAAGTTGATGATGCTATGACAATGATGAGCTCAACATTAATGAAAAAGCAGAACTTCATCAATGAGTATATTGAAGACTGTGCAAAGCTAAAGCAGGATTTGGAACTTGAAAAGATTGAGAGTGAAAGAATCATAAGATTGTTGTTGAGTTATACAACCTGTGATTATTTGATTGATAGATTTTATCCTACTGTTGCAGGTCTTGAAGCGTTTCAAGATAAAAAGACAGAAGATACGGATACTGGTAAGAAAAAAACTGTCAAGTATAACAAGTGTCCGCCCCCGATTCGGAATAGTTATTCTCCCAGAAAACCAAATGAGGAACATTTAAATAAGGCTCTCAACATCAAGTTAAAGTCTGAAATCATTGATGAGTTACCAGATAACATTGATGTCACATTCACAGCGTCTGACACTGATCATGAGTCTGAGTTGTTAAAGAAAGTGGTCGATCAGGTGTTGGATATGGATGAAGAGTCAAAGTCAGAGTTTAAATCTGAAAGTTTGAGTTCATCAGTCAAACGGGTTTACAATAAATAATTCATGTTATCAAAATCTAATTTGAATGATGGATCAATCAAGGTGGCATATACTTTGAATGATTCAGACATATTATATTCTGATGAGGAATTTCCAATAAGAAGTATCAAAACTGAAATGATCAAACAGGTTTTCAAATTAACAGAAATTAATATTTCTGAAATAAAAGATTTAAATCTTCATGAAAAACCTAAAAAGCACACTTCAAGAGTTCAACAGAGATTGAACAAGAAAAAGGGTTACAGTTCTGGTTCAGGTTATCAAAAGAAACCAAACCATAATGGTAATTTCAAAAAGAAAGGTCTTGGTTTTAGTTCTTCAGAAAATTATAAAAATGAAAAAAATTATAAATCAAAAACAAAATTTGTTGCAGAAGGAAGTTCTGAAGAAGAGCAGAAGAAACCTTTCTGGAGACAATCAAATCAGGAGTTTCTTGCTGAAAGGAAGAAGAAGTTGGTTCCAAGAGTTGACAGAAGAAAATGTTTCAAATGTCACAAGATTGAACATATTGCTTGGAATTCTTCAAATTCTAACAATACAAAACAGGGAGTTTCTTCTAACTCTGAAATGATTAAGAAATATGTTGATGAAAAGAAACAATCAGCTGAGAAAACTAATATGTTTGAAAATTCGATTTTCGAAACTGGTGAAAGTTCAAAATGTTTTTATAAAAGAAAAGTTGATTTGAACAAACAGAGATGGGTTGTAAAATCTGAGAGTAGTTGTGACAATGAATCTGATTCCATAAAATCAGAGGAGTCATTTGTTGAGAAACATGTTGAGAATTTTGTTCCTGAGTTCAACGATGAAAATTTTCCACCATTGCGGGTAGAAAATCTGAAATCAAAAGGTAGGTTTGAAATTTCAGATCAATTCTTTGTTGGTAAGAAAGAATTTGATGCTAAAAAGGTGTTTAATGAAAATGTCAAACACATCTTTGGGAAGATGGTTGATGGAAAGGTTAAAGGTGCCAAAGAATTTTACAGATCAAAAGGAGGTTGGGATAGAGTTGAATCAAAATCACCCAAGGCTGGTCAGGCTTGGGTGACTGCATTTTCAAACTAAAAATCTGACTTACCGGAGCTTCCAAGTTGGTAATCATGGAGCAGGAATCGGCATCATTCTTGAAATTGTTTGTTTCGTAAACTACAAGTGGTGTTTGTGTATACTTACAAGTGGTAAATCAGGGACATTAAGTTGTACTTGATTTTCTACAAATGGTAATTGTTGGAACCTAAAATTGTTAAATTTTTCAAATGGTTGAAAGAACAAAGTGATGATAATCCCGATCTTACAAAGTGATAAAATCAACAAAACTTATTTTCCGGAAAAACCATTTTTGATTAAAACAAACTTAAGTGTTTTGAAATCTTAATGGGAAAATAGTTTGTTGACAGGGGGAGTTCTGATTGTTTATGCCGAGTGAATGGCGATTTGAAGTGATTTGAAGGTGATCTTTCCTTATCGTTTGTCCGTGGTGTCTTGGCATTATTTTACTGTCTATATAAAATAAAGGATTTTCACCATTCATATCTCCACGGTCTATATGGAGGTATGTTGGCTACCTGGTCGGGGGTTAAGGGAACGGTTTGGTAAAGGTCTTGCCATTGTTCAGCGTTTAGAGGTCCTGCAATGGACCTGGGTCAAATTTAGTAGGACCTCCTTCAATACTTCACGGTATTGGATGGCGGGGGTCCAAACTCTTTGACCCCCTCATAAGTTAACTACTATTAATACTATAACCCGGCTATTTAGGACTGTATCCCTGCTGACTCAGACTACTTAGCCGAGGGTAACGTCACCGCCAAAAGCGGGGCCTACCACAATACTGCATTAATAACTTAATTCATTATCTTCCAATAATCCACCCTTTTAGGATTGTATCCTTGCTGACTCAAACTACTGGGGTGAGGGTAACGTCACCTTCAAAAGAGAGGCCTACTACAATAACTAAGATAATCTCTTAATTATGTGCAAAAGTGCGGAAATAATCAAAGGTTATACTAGATACGAGTCGGAACCAAGTGATTCATCTTGTCTATCTGTTTTTATTTTATTTTTATTTTCAGCATTTTAGTTAGTTTTTATTTTTCTTAGTTTAAAACATTTTTCTAAACTTTTATTTTTGATTAGACGTTGAGGATAAACCGGTACTAAAAGCTCTTGTGTCCTTGGACGACCTCGGTATCTTACCAACACTATACTACGCTCAACGATGGGTGCACTTGCCCATATGTGTGTTTAGTGTTAGTGAAATATCGTGTTTTATAAATTTAAAACTTGGCTAAAATAAGTGTTAAAAAGGGCTTAAAATATACACCTAAATATATATATAACACTTTACCGCACATCAAGTTTTTGGCGCCGTTGCCGGGGTCACAAGGATTTTAGGAAAGCTTAAAATCGACGGCCTAATCAGTTTTTCAAAACCTTTTCAAAACGGGCCCACATTTTTCTGCATTTTAGTTTAGTTTTGCATTTACAGTAGGTTGAACACGGGCCGTGCTCGCTGAACACGGGGCCGTGCTGCATATTTTTCATAAAACACCCAGTAACAGAAGCTTGAACACGGGCCGTGCTCACTGAACACGCCCCGTGCTCAACGAAATCAGTAAAATTAATTAAAACGCCCAGATACAGATCCTGAACACGGGGCCGTGTCCACTGAACACGGGGCCGTGTCCAGCCTCTGTTCCCGTTTTTATTTTTGTTTTCTGATCTCGAGACTCAGTTGTGTTCTGCTGAGTGATTCTTATGGATCAATACTCAGGAGGTTACAACTACACCTATGAGGAGGATGATTATAGGGGTAATTATTGCACTAATTGTCGTAACGCACGATCGGTTCAAAATAATCGCTCATATCAACCATCCAATTCATACACATACTATGAGGAGCCCAGGTACGAGCCATCGACTTCATACACATCCTATGAAGACCAAAGGTATGAACCTCCTCCCTCATACTCATATTTTGATGAACCAAGGTATGAGCCTTCATACTCATACTTTGAGGAACCAAGATATGAGCCACCACCTTCATATGCTTATTATGAGGAACCACGGCGTGAACAACCCACCTCATATGAGTATTATGAAGAACAAAATTACGACCCTTATCCATCATATGCTTACAATGAAGAACAATGGTGTGAACCATCTACTTCATATGGGCATTATGAGGAACAAAGGATCGAACAACCGAATTCAAGCTTTGAAAATCCCGATTCTTTTTCTCTAACCGAAGTGACCGAGAGGATATTAGAACACATTAGAGTTATCGATCGCTGTATAAGAGAATCTCGCGCAAGGGAAGAGGAGTCCCGCGCAAGAGAAAAATTAAAAAATGAAGAGATAACTGAAAGTGTAAAAATGGAAGAACAAATAAGTGAAAAACCAACACATGAGTTAAACAACGAAAAAGGTGAGTCCGAAAACGCTAAAATTCAAGAAGAGTCTAATTTTGAAGAAATTAATCTCTTGTCACCTTCTTTTGAAAATCATTGTTTAGTACCCACTCATGCTAAGTTTTTAAATGAGTTAAATACTAACACTAAAATTGACGAAACGGTAAGTGTTAAGTTAACTAATGATCAAACTTCGCTAATAAAAGAAGACCCATTTGAAATTAACATTACACCGGTTCCATGTTTCTTTCAAAATTCGTTTATTAGTAATATCACAATCGATAAAGATCTTTGTGTTAACATAATGCCTAACTACATTTTCGAAAAATTAAGTATTAGTGATTTTTCTCCACTTCAAATACCCATTTTTCTATCCAATCGGAAAGTAATAAAATCAATCGGTATAGTTGAAGATGTCTTGGTTCAAACAAATCAAATGGTAATCCCGACTGACTTTGTCATCCTCGATGACGCTCCTCTAGTGTTGGGGCGACCATTTGTAAAAACTCACGAAGCTTTGAAAAACCGGAAGTTCAACAATCTACCTCTTCAATTAGGGGCATTTAAAAAGAGAGTCGATCTTGAGCGATCAATGAAATATCCATTCGGCAATGACGACCCCCTAATTGAAGATGAGCCAGAACCACCCGATAAGGTGGGTCTAGCCAAGGACCCTTATAAACGTGGCGCACCACGGAGGCATTCCGCGGAACTATCCGTAGTTTTAGTTTAGATTAACTTTTACGTTTTCTAGTTTAGTTTTTTTTTTCAAGAATAAAACACACTCGGGATGGTGAAGGATGATAAGGGAAGCTTGAACCAACAGCCCAGGCACAAAAACAGAGCCTCCCGACAATTTTTCTTCATTACAGAAAGTTCAGCACGGGGCCGTGCTCACCCCAACACGCCCCGTGCCCAAGGTTCTGTAGAAAATGCCCAGTTCAGGTACTTAGACACGGGGCCGTGCTCACTGGACACGCCCTCGTGCCCAGCCTTCTGTTTACTTTTGGTACTGGCAGTCTGGACACTGGGCCGTGCTCAACCAACACCACCCCGTGTTCAGCTACCCAGTACCATAAAATCTTGTTTTTAACCCATTTTTACACATTTAATCAGCCTAAAAACTTATTTTTGGGACACATTGAGGACAATGTGTAATTTAAGTGTGGGGGGATGCTAAAACCTTGAATCTTGCAAGTCCTAATAACAAGCCTTACACAAAACTCTATTCGAACCGCTAATCACCCCAATTTTTTTCAAAAATTCTCATTTTTTTTTACTTGTCTAGGTTTAATTTGGGAATTTCAAAATTCTAAAAAGGTTATATTTTTACAAATTTACAACCGATAGCGTCGTGATAAAAAGAACCAACATAAGAAAATTATGAAAAGGCATGACAAGCTTAGTTAAAATTTAATTATATATACTTGATCACATAAAAACCCATTCCCACAAAAGTGAGTTTTGAGCCTTTATTGAGCATACAAATATATACCTTTAAATTAAATGATCATCTTTCGTTTCTTGTGTGAATAGCCGCTTGGTTCTTACGACTCTAGAACTTGCCATGACGATACATTCCCGGTCCTTACCAACTTAAACCCGAGTAAGTAAATGATGGAGGCATTAGGACTAACCCTTTTTATTTCTACACCATTATTTTTTTTTCTTACCACCTACCCAAAATCCCCCTAGTTAACCCCTTTGAGCCTAAACATTTTCATTTCTTAACTCAAACCAAACACCTTTTCACCCACCTAAACCCTTTTTATTTTTCACCCTTTGTTTTAGTAACAAGCTCGGTTTTTCGTATGACTTTTCAAAAAAAAATGTGTTGATGATGAAGCAAAATAAATAAACAAGCAAGTTCATCAAAAATAACTTTGTTTGAATACTGGCTTCATCAAGAAAAAAAAATTGCAAAAATAAAAAGTCTTTCGAAAACCGACGTTTGTTACGCTTTTTCGCCCTTTCTACTAACCACTAACCACTAACCCAACCACCTACCATTAACCCAAGCCTAACCCTTCACCCAAAAAGTAAGTTGCATGCCGCTCTCGAGTGATCCACAAAAATACATTTCCGGCCGAGTGTTGAGTGATCCCCGTGAGGTATGTGAACTTGTATATAAATAGAATTTTACAAAGGCATGTTATGCCCTAATTAGTAATTTATCTTATGAAAAGTTTTAAATAAATCATGACGAATAGGATTGTAAATAAATAAAAATAAAACTAAATAAAGAATCTTGGAAATCCCGACACTCTATGACAAGCCCAAAAACCTTCTTCTCTACCCATTCCATTTGGGAGTGTAAAGCCACATTATAAAGAGTTTTGCTTGAGGACAAGCAAAGATTCAAGTGTGGGGGTATTTGATGTGTGCAAAATGCAACATATAAATTACATCAAATGAGGCATAAAACTAACCCCTTTTTAGTACTAATGTTGGAAAAAGTGTGCTTTTGTCTTCCTTTTGTATTTTCAGGATCAAATGAGCTTAAACGGACAAAAGGAACAAATATATAGCCAAAACCAACATAAATACAAAGAAAAGGAAGAAACGTGGCATGTCCGACTCCTCGACAGCATCTCCCAAAGCAAAAACAAGAAGAAAGCTGAGCATGTGGCTGTGCCCAGCTGAGCATGGGGCTGTGCCCAGCTGAGCACGGGGAGTGCTCAGCTCAACACGGGGCATGTCGAGCCAACACGGGGCGTGTCCAGCGGACACGAGGCGTGCTCAACTGTCTGCACAAAAGACAAACCTGTAGAAGCTTCTATTGCCCACCACGGGGCCGTGTCCAGTGAACACGGGGGCGTGGCGAAAGTACAGCAGGCGCATTAATTGTAATTGCGAATTACAATTAATGAAGAGAGAGAGTGTCAGACAAACACGGGGGCGTGCCCAGCTGACACGGGGGCGTGTGGAGCTAATAAAGACAAACTGTATTTATGAAGAAAGAGAAAAGGGTGGACACGGGGCCGTGTCCAGGCTTCTGTACAGGCTATAAATAGGAGTGCTTGGCTCAAGCTCAAACCATCCCTTGGCACACCACCTCTCTCACACTTCATCCACCACCCACCACCATCACAACACCATCATCCACCACCATCATCCATTGTCCATCGTAGAGTGTGTGAGTCGTTTCGGGATCCAAGATTGATCGTAAGAGTTCTTGACAATCAAGGCCATGTTTGCCTAAGTCTCTTACATCACTTGGTGAAGACAAAGTGTCTAGTATAATACTTTTTATTTCTAATCTTTTGCACTTTTTATTTGGTTTTGTATTAATGACTTTAATAACTAGTTACTTATGTTGAAGGTGATCTTTCCTTATCGTTTGTCCGTGGGTCCAAACTCTTTGACCCCCTCATAAGTTAACTACTATTAATACTATAACCCGGCTATTTAGGACTGTATCCCTGCTGACTCAGACTACTTAGCCGAGGGTAACGTCACCGCCAAAAGCGGGGCCTACCACAATACTGCATTAATAACTTAATTCATTATCTTCCAATAATCCACCCTTTTAGGATTGTATCATTGCTGACTCAAACTACTGGGGTGAGGGTAACGTCACCTTCAAAAGAGGGGCCTACTACAATAACTAAGATAATCTCTTAATTATGTGCAAAAGTGCGGAAATAATCAAAGGTTATACTAGATACGAGTCGGAACCAAGTGATTCATCTTGTCTATCTGTTTTTGTTTTATTTTCAGCATTTTAGTTAGTTTTTATTTTTCTTAGTTTAAAACATTTTTCTAAACTTTTATTTTTGATTAGACGTTGAGGATAAACCGGTACTAAAAGCTCTTGTGTCCTTGGACGACCTCGGTAGCTTACCAACACTATACTACGCTCAACGATGGGTGCACTTGCCCATATGTGTGTTTAGTGTTAGTGAAATATCGTGTTTTATAAATTTAAAACTTGGCTAAAATAAGTGTTAAAAAGGGCTTAAAATATACACCTAATATATATAACACTTTACCGCACATCAAATAGCTGATGAAAAGGCAAAGATGGAAGCTAAAGAAGCAAATGTTGAACTAGTAATTGAGAAGGTGATAGAAAAAATCGTTGAAGTGGAGAAAGTGGTAGAGAAAATTGTTGAGGTCGAAAAAATAATCGAAGTTGAAAAAATCATCGAAGTTGAGAAAATCGTCGAGGTAAAAAACATTGTTGAAGTTGAGAAGATTGTCGAGGTTGAAAAGATAGTTGAGGTCATTAAACCTTGTCAGAAATGTTTAGAATCTTGCAAAGATTGTAATGAGAACGATAAGAAGATCGTTGAATTAGAAAAGATAAAAGAAAATTTATTGTCTGATGTGAAGTATGTGAAGGAATCTTATGACGTGTTGAACAGAACAGTTGATGGTTTGAACAAGACAAATATGGAAGTTGATGATGCTATGACAATGATGAGCTCAACATTAATGAAAAAGCAGAAGTTCATCAATGAGTATATTGAAGACTGTGCAAAGCTAAAGCAGGATTTGGAACTTGAAAAGATTGAGAGTGAAAGAATCATAAGATTGTTGTTGAGTTATACAACCTGTGATTATTTGATTGATAGATTTTATCCTACTGTTGTAGGTCTTGAAGCGTTTCAAGATAAAAAGACAGAAGATACGGATACTGGTAAGAAACATAGTGTCAAGTATAACAAGTGTCCGCCCCCGATTTGGAATAGTTATTCTCCCAGAAAACCAAATGAGGAACGTTTAAATAAGGCTCTCAACATCAAGTTAAAGTCTGAAATCATTGATGAGTTACCAGATAACATTGATGTCACATTCACAGCGTCTGACACTGATCATGAGTCTGAGTTGTTAAAGAAAGTGGTCGATCAGGTGTTGGATATGGATGAAGAGTCAAAGTCAGAGTTTAAATCTGAAAGTTTGAGTTCATCAGTCAAACGGGTTTACAATAAATAATTCATGTTATCAAAATCTAATTTGAATGATGGATCAATCAAGGTGGCATATACTTTGAATGATTCAGACATATTATATTCTGATGAGGAATTTCCAATAAGAAGTATCAAAACTGAAATGATCAAACAGGTTTTCAAATTAACAGAAATTAATATTTCTGAAATAAAAGATTTAAATCTTCATGAAAAACCTAAAAAGCACACTTCAAGAGTTCAACAGAGATTGAACAAGAAAAAGGGTTACAGTTCTGGTTCAGGTTATCAAAAGAAACCAAACCATAATGGTAATTTCAAAAAGAAAGGTCTTGGTTTTAGTTCTTCAGAAAATTATAAAAATGAAAAAAATTATAAATCAAAAACAAAATTTGTTGCAGAAGGAAGTTCTGAAGAAGAGCAGAAGAAACCTTTCTGGAGACAATCAAATCAGGAGTTTCTTGCTGAAAGGAAGAAGAAGTTGGTTCCAAGAGTTGACAGAAGAAAATGTTTCAAATGTCACAAGATTGAACATATTGCTTGGAATTCTTCAAATTCTAACAATACAAAACAGGGAGTTTCTTCTAACTCTGAAATGATTAAGAAATATGTTGATGAAAAGAAACAATCAGCTGAGAAAACTAATATGTTTGAAAATTCGATTTTCGAAACTGGTGAAAGTTCAAAATGTTTTTATAAAAGAAAAGTTGATTTGAACAAACAGAGATGGGTTGTAAAATCTGAGAGTAGTTGTGACAATGAATCTGATTCCATAAAATCAGAGGAGTCATTTGTTGAGAAACATGTTGAGAATTTCGTTCCTGAGTTGAACGATGAAAATTTTCCACCATTGCGGGTAGAAAATCTGAAATCAAAAGGTAGGTTTGAAATTTCAGATCAATTCTTTGTTGGTAAGAAAGAATTTGATGCTTAAAAGGTGTTTAATGAAAATGTCAAACACATCTTTGGGAAGATGGTTGATGGAAAGGTTAAAGGTGCCAAAGAATTTTACAGATCAAAAGGAGGTTGGGATAGAGTTGAATCAAAATCACCCAAGGCTGGTCAGGCTTGGGTGACTGCATTTTCAAACTAAAAATCTGACTTGCCGGAGCTTCCAAGTTGGTAATCATGGAGCAGGAATCGGCATCATTTTTGAAATTGTTTGTTTCGTAAACTACAAGTGGTGTTTGTGTATACTTACAACTGGTAAATCAGGGACATTAAGTTGTACTTGATTTTCTACAAATGGTAATTGTTGGAACCTAAAATTGTTAAATTTTTCAAATGGTTGAAAGAACAAAGTGATGATAATCCCGATCTTACAAAGTGATAAAATCAACAAAACTTATTTTCCGGAAAAACCATTTTTTATTAAAACAAACTTAAGTGTTTTGAAATCTTAATGGGAAAATAGTTTGTTGACAGGGGGAGTTCTGATTGTTTATGCCGAGTGAATGGCGATTTGAAGTGATTTGATATCAGTTGTCACTTTACCTTGTACAGTTTGTTTTCAAATTTCCTTTAAATAATTTTGAATTTTAGGGGGAGCAAGAAATTTCAGAAAATCCAAAAACATTAGAAAATTGAAAAAGGCAAAAACATGATAAAATGAAAAAAAAGAGTTTTGTTGTAAAAAAGAGGAAATGATAGTACATCAGTGGACTATCACAGCATGCTAAAGAATTGAAAAGTCAAAATGTGATAAACGGTCTCACTGATGATATGTCAGTAGGTTTTTGCACATTTAGTAGATTGTGTCGAGATATAAACCTAAATTTCAAAACTTACTTATATCGTGGGGAACATCTCTCGGATATATGGCTAACCCCCGAAATCTTGTTTGAAAGGTCCCTCTTTCTGAGATACAAGGTCTTTATACTCAGTGATATCTGGGTATTATCCCGGCACTTCTGATTTTGCGAAAGCAATGGCCTATTCCCCGTATAATACTTTTCGCTTGCTTGAAATATAGCACACCCTCGGTACAAAAAATGATTAAACATTGCAAAATGCTAATCATGTGTTGTTGAAGAAAAGATTCACTAAAGGGAACACACCAAAAGTCGAAGCCATCATCTCTTTGATTTTGCGAAAGCAATAGCCTGAGCTCTCATGACCCTCGCATTTAACCCTTTATAGATATCATCTAGGTATACTCACCTGTAAGACTGAATATTGGGATTTGGGTACGGGAGTATATTCTGAGGTGGGACACGCGAATAAGTTTAAGTGCTTAAAACATTAATAACGTATCTCGAAACAGTTGAACTTTGTGTGAAAATTTAAGTGGATCAGTATACTGACAATCTAAGTGAATCGTTTAGAACTTAAAATGTTTAAAGCTTAACGGTGTTGGTGATTTGTTACATAAACTGATATGATCCTCTTACACAAACTCACAAATATTATTGTTTGTATATATTTCTTTACTACATTTCTTTAATGTTAAAAACCCAAAAAGATTTTAAGTGTGTTTTAGCATAAATTTTGAAAAATTCAAAAAGATTTTAGACAACTAATGTTGAAAAGCTGATTTTCAAAATTCCGAGTGCTAAACATGATGAACAGGTTTGGGATAGTGTGTTTTAAAAGTGATTAAAAAAATGATGATTTACAAGTGGTCATCGGAGTTTAAAAATGTTAGATCATTTTTGGTAAATGTCTGTAATTGGTCTATAAATATATAAAATTTTAAATTTGTGAAATTTATTGAGTGATTAGAAATTTGTGTAGGTTTTAGTGTTGATACCTGAGCAGAGTGTGAGCCAGGTCACGATTTTGGAACATAAAAGCTATACTGCGATTCCAGCACAACTTAAGGGGGAGTCGGTTAGTAAAAAGAAGTCGCAAGAGCCAGTGTTTGATCCTGAATCTGATCAAGAGAATGTGAAAAGATCTGATCAAGAGAATTAAAGTGAGGAAAAAGCCAGGCCGAGATCCTGGAGATGAAGAGAAAAGAGAAGTTTGAGGATGCTTACTCTGTCATATATTTTGGAAGAGCCCAAAGACTCATAAAGACTGAACATTTTTAAGACTCGACACTTCAGACTCGTCAACATCCGAGGGCGAGTCTGTTGGTGCATACGTCTGTCGACTTTGTCTTGTATCGAGTCTTGTACTAGAATTGTTAGATCAGGGCACGTAGTATGAGAAATCTAGGGTTTGTGTGTGAAATGTTAATTTCGCACGAAATAGCATTTAGCTATTTCGCACGAAATAGAAATCTGCTATTTCCACGAAATAGCAAGTGTTAATTCCGTGCGAAATTATAACCACTATATATACCCTTCATGTGATCTCATTTGTAACGTTCATGTTTCCGGTACCGAAGTGCTGCCGACGTGCCTACTAATCTGTAAACGTGTTAAATCAATAATATAAGACAATTAAGTTTGAATCAAGCTGTTACAAAGTCTAATTAATGAATTCCGCCTCTGATTAGACCGAGAACTCTTCTGATAGACTCGTTTAGGTCACAGAACGATCCTACAGATCTAAATTTTTTATAAAAGTTTTTAAGCAAGAAAGTAAATCTAAAAATTAAAAGATAAATAGAAATGAAAAACAAATAGACAAGATAGAATCACTTGGATCCAACTCCTCTTTAATGTACCCTTTGATGATTTTCGCACTTTCGTACTTTCTAAGAGATTTTCTTAGTTACAGTGGTAGGCCCCTCTTTTAAAGGTGATGTTACCCTCAACGCAGTGGTTTGAATCCCATAGGGCCGGAATATTGAAAGATAATTAAATAAGTTATTAATGAAAAAAGTGGTAGGCCCCTCTTTTGAAGGTGGCGTTACCATCGGCTAAGTGGTTTGAGTTAGCAAGGATACAATCCCAAGAAGTCGGTTTAATGTTTTAATAGTAGTTTACATATGAAGGGTTCAAGTTATTCACACCCCCGCCATCCAATACCTTTGGGGCATTGAAGGAGGTCCTAGTAAGCTTGAACCAAGTCCTCGCAGGATCTATTCACTGAACGAGACAAGAACTTTACCAAACCACCCTTCTAACCCCCCCCCCCATTCTAAGTAGTTAACACACTTTATGTAGACCATAAAGACATGAATGAGTGAACCAAGCACCCCTATTTATAGCCAGGTCAGTACCCCGGCCACAGCCCCGTGTCCATTGGGCACGGCCCGTGGCCAGCTCCTTCTCTTCCTCCATTAATTGCAGCTATCAGCAGAGGGCCCCACACGACCCCGTGGCTTCTGGACACGGCCCCGTGGTCAACTCATTGATGTACTATCAAGATTCTACGAATCTGAAAGTTGACCATGCCCCATGGTGAGTTAGGCACGACCCCGTGGTAGGCGTAGAAGCTTCTGCAGGTCTTGTTTTTATGTGTGAGGTCTGACCATGGCTCATGCCTAGCTGGGCATGGCCCCGTGGTCAGCTTCTGTTTTCTTGTTTTTGTCTAGGAGATGCTGCCGAGGGGTCGGGCATGTCACGTTATTCCTTCTTCTTGTAATTATGTTGGTTTTTGGCTGCTTATTTGTTCCTTTTGTTCTTTTAAGCTCATTTGGTCCTGTAAATTCAAAAGGAAGAAAGAAACGCGCTTTTTCCAACATTAGTACTAAAAAAGGGTTGGTTTTATGCCTCTATTGATGTAATTTATATGTTACATTTTGTACACATTAGAAGGTGCCAACCAGAAACTAAATGATTTATGCAACGGAGATTTAAGGTGCCAAACAGAAACTAAATGAATTATGCAACGGAGATTGAAGGTGCTAAATAGAAACTAAATGAATTATGCAACGGAGATTGAAGGTGCCAAACAGAAACTAGATGAATTATGCAATGAAGATTGAAGGTGCCAAACAGAAACTAAGTCAATGCTTCAAGCATTCTGAACCATAGCTACAAACAACCCATCAAACCCTATCTTTCACATGGACAGTTGTTTGGAATTGTCTGAGAATAATTTGAAGGCTCACAAATTTCAATATAAAATATATATTCGGTCATCTTTCCAAACTGCAACACACAAATATGTGGTTCCCATCAGAAAGCCATTGTGTTTAAATGGAGTGTACAGTGTTCTAATATCACCATATTCAAGCAGTCTGAACCCTAGCTACAAACAACCCAACGAACCGTTGTCTGCTCCATGTAGTGAATACTTGATATGATTAGATCACGAAAGTACTCCATCTGGTAGTTAACAGACGATCATCGGGTGTAAAACCGAACAACCGTTTAATAAATTTTAGTAATTCTTTAGATAACGTGGTGGGGTATGAAGTAAATAAAAATTGAAAATAAATGAATGTGCCATAAAAGGTGCCAGGTGGGGGGGAATCATATAGGGTTTATGTATCAGCCTGTGATTTCTTCAAGAGAGTTCACCTATGGTAGTGTTTTTCCTTTTCTAATATCACCATATTCAAGCATTTTGAACCCTAGCTATGAACAGGCCCGCAAAACCCATCAACGACTGCGTGTTCTGTGCATTGAGACAACAACAGATAATGAACGAATTGTTGGACTTCTTGTTCCAAATGCAGCTGTAGGATCCGTACTTAAGGTACATACCGCATTCGAATATCCTTGCATCACAAAGCCACTATGTTTACATGCAGTGTACAGTGTTCTAATATCACCATATTCAACCTTTCTGAACCCTAGCTACAATCAAACTAACAAACTCGGATACTAAAAACATTATCTGAATAATTACTAAAATTTATTAAACGGTTTTTCGGTTTTACACAAAAAAATTAAAAAATATATACGGGTCGTATAACCTTATACACCCCGTATACAGATTTTAAAACCCAAAAACCTGATCAGACCTCAAAAAATAAACAAATTTGGCCGTATAACATTATATTGCTCGTATTCATATGTAAACGGGTCGTATAATGTTATACAACCCGTATACATGTAAAACAAAAAAAAAGATTCCACTCCTGGTGTACGTTAAGTGTAATATGCTTTTATTGATATTTTAAGCCCATTTTACGCATTATTCAAGTTTTAAATTTATAAAACACGATATTCTACTAACACTAAACACACATATGGGCAAGTGCACCCATCGTGAGCGTAGTATAGCGTTGGTAAGATACCGAGGTCGTCCAAGGACACAAGAGCTTTTAGTACCGGTTTATCCTCAACATCTAATCAAACTAAAATTTTTAGAAAATATTTTAAGCATGAAAAATAAAAACTAAAAATGAAGAAATAAAAATAAAATAAAAACAGATAGACAAGATGAATCACTTGGATCCAACTCGCCTTTAATGTATCCTTTGATTATTTCCGCACTTTTGCACTTTTTAAAAGATTATCTTAGTTATAGTAGTAGGCCCCTCTTTTGAAGATGACGTTACCCTCAACCCAGTGGTTTGAGTCAGCAATGATACAATCCCAAAGGGTCCGAATATTGAAAGATAATTAATTAAGTTATTAATGCGAAAAGTGGTAGGCCCCTCTTTTGAAGGTGACGTTACCCTCGGCAAAGTGGTTTGAGTCAACAGGGATACAATCCCAAATAGTCGGTTTAATGTATTAATAGTAGTTTACATATGAGGGGATCAAGCCATTCGCACCCCCGTCATCCAATACCAGTGGGTATTGAATGAGGTCCAAGTAAGCTTGAAACAGGTCCTTGCATGATCTATACACTGAACAAGGCAAGAACCTTACTAAACCATTCCCTTAACCCCCGACCAGGTAGCCAACATATCTCTATATAGACCATAGAGATATGAATGGTTAAAATATTTTACTTTATATAGACAGTAAAGTAATGCCAAGACATCACGGATAAATGATAAAGAAGTTTTACCTTCAACATAAGAAACTAGCTATTAAAGTCATTAATACAAAACCAAATAAAAAGTGCGAAAAGATTAAAAATCAAAAGTAATACATTAAATGTTTATCTTCACCAAGTGATGTAAGAGGCTTAGCCAAACATGGCCTTTGATTGACAAGAACTCTTACGATCAATCTTGGATCCCGAGACTACTACACACACTCTAAGGTGGATGATGGATGATGGTGGTGGATGTGGGTGTTGTAGTAGTGGTGGAGTGGTGGCAAAGTGGGAGAGAGGTGGTTTGCCAAGGGATGCCTTTGAAGTGAGCCAAGCACCCCTCTTTATATCCTGAACAGAAGCCCGGCCACGGCCCCGTGTCCAGCGGACACGCCCCCGTGGCCATCCCTTTTTTCTTCCTTCATTAATTGCATTTGTCAGTATTGGGCTCCACACGGCCCGTGTTCGTTGGGCACGGCCCCGTGTGTAGAAGCGTATTTGTACTACCAAGATTTGAAAGATTCAGCAAATCTTAGCGTTGACCACGCCCCGTGCTGTGCTGAGCTGGGCACGCCCCCGTGGTGGGCGTAGAAGCTTCCACAGCTTTGTCCCTTTCTGCAGACATCTGACCACGCCTCCGTGTCCAGTGGGCACGGGCCGTGGTCAGCCTTCTGTTTCTTGTTTTTGCTCTTGGGGATGCTCCCGAGGGGTCGGGCATGTCACGTTTATTCATTTTCTTTGTATCTATGTTAGTTTTTGCTGCATATTTGTTCCTTTTGTTTGTTTAAGCTCATTTGGTCCTGAAAATACAAAAGGAAGACAAAAACACACTTTTTCCAACATTAGTGCTAAAAAAGGGTTAGTTTAATGCCTTGTTTGATGTAATTTATATGTTGCATTTTACAAACATCAAATACCCCCACACTTGAATCTTTGCTTGTCCTCAAACAAAACTCTTTATTATGTGGCTTATACACCCAAATGGAATAGGCATGAGAGAAGTTTTGGGCCTGTCTTGAGTGTCGGGAATCCAAGATCTTTATTGGGTTTTATTTTTATTCTATTTACAATCCAATTCGTTATGATTTATTTAGAACGTTTCATAGGAAAAATTACTTATTCGGGCATAACATGCCTCTTTAAAATTCCTTTTATATACAAGTTCACATAGCTCATGGGAGATCACTCAACACTCGGCCGAAGATGTATTTTTTGTGAAACACTCGAGACTGGCATGGAACTTACTTCTACCATATGCTTGCCAAGCAATCAATCCTCCTCCTTTTTAACTAAAAACCTTTGTAAATATCAAGAAGACTTGGGAAAGGGTTAGGCTAGGGCTAAATGTAGGTGGTTTTGGTTAGTGGTTAGTAAAAGGGCTAAAAGCGTAAAAAGCGTCGGTCGTCGTAAAACTTTTTGTTTTTGTGACTTTTATTCAAACTAAGCATCTTCAAACAAAGTTTCTTACATTCATTTTTTTAATGTCACAAGAAAACCGAGCTTTTTACTAAAATAAAGGGGTTGAAAAGAAAAAGGTTTTGGTGGGTAAAGGGTGTTTGTTTTGTGGGTTTAGAAATGAAAAGGTTTAGGCTCAAAGGGGTTAACTAGGGGGATTTTTTGGGTAGGTGATAAAAAAGTGAAAAATAATGGTGTTGAAAGGAAAATGGGTTAGTCCTAATGCCTCCATCATTTACTTACTTGAGTTTAAGTTGGTAAGGACCGGGAATGTATTGTTGTGGAAAGTTCTAGAGTCGTAAGAACCAAACGGCTATTCACATAAGAAACGGAAAATGAGCATTTAGTGTTAAAGATGTCTGCTTGTATGCTCAATAAAGGCTCAAAACTCACTTATTGTGGGAATGGGTTTAAAATGTGATCAAGTATATATAATCAAATTTTAATTAGATTTGTCATGCATTTTCATAATTTTCTTATGTTGGTTCTTTTTATCACGACACTATCGGTTGTAAACTTGTAAAAATATAACCTATTTAGAACTTTTTATTCCCAAATTAAACTAAGATAAGTAAAAAATAAAAAATTTTGAAAAAATTTTGGGGTGATTAGCGGTTCCAATAGAGTTTTGTTTAAGGCTTGTTATTAGGACTTGCAAAATTCAAGGTTTTAGCATCCCCCTCACACTTAAATTACACATTGTCCTCAATGTGTCCCAAAAATAAGTTTTTAGGTTGATTAAATGTGTAAGAAGGTCTTTAAAAGCAAAATTTTGTGTTACTGGGCGTCAGGCTACGGGCCCGTGTTGGTCCGGGCACGGCCCCGTGGTCAGATTACCAGTATCATAATTAAACAGAAGGCTGAGCACGGGGCGTGTTCAGTTAGCACGGCCCCGTGTCCAGTTACCTGAACTGGGCATTTTTTGTAGAACCTCGGGCACGAGGGCGTGCTGGGCTGAGCACGGCCTTGTGCTGAACTTGCTGTAATGCTGGAAAATTATCGAGAGGCTCTGTTTTTGTGCATGGGGTGTGGTTTTAAAGTTCCCTTGGTAACCTCCACTTTTTCGAGTGTGTTTTATTCCTGAATAGTAAAGCTAAACTAGAAAACATAGAAGTTAATCTAAACTGAAACTACGGATAGTTCCACGGAATGCCTCCGTGGTGCGCCACATTTATATGGGTCCTTGGCTAGACCTAAAGTCAGTCATATGTTACCCAAGTGGGATGTCTTGCATCCCATGTTGCACCGTCGGAGAGAATTATCTAAGCTTGAGTCTATGACATCCATGTAGTTGACCGGGTCATCTTCTACTCTTTTCCCAACCCCGAACTTCATTTCTTCGTCTCCGACCCTCAATGTTAACTTCTCATCACTCATATCTACCAAAGTGTGAGTGGTGACAAGGAATGGTCTTCCTAGAATGATGGTACTTCGGTGTCTTCCTCCATATCGAGTATGACAAAGTCGGCCGAGAAGACAAAGTCTCCGACCTTTACCAACAGATTTTCAGCGACACCTTGTGGGTATTTGATAGACCTATCGGCGAGTTGTATGCTCATCTTTGTGGGGCTTGTCTTACCTAGTCCGAGTCGGTCAAACATTGAAGCGGGCATGAGATTGATGCTAGCCCCAAGGTCGGCTAGCGTATTGCGTATAGGTGATCCCCCAATGGAACAAGGGATGGTGAAGCTTCCGGGGTCGATCTTCTTTTGTGAGAGTTTGTTGAGTAGCATGGCGGAGCATTCTTCACTTAAATTGACTAATTGCAATGTTTCAATTTTCCTTTTGTGAGTGAGGAAGTCTCTCATAAATTTTGAATATTTTGGCATTTGAGTGAGGACTTCCACAAACAGTGGCGAAGCTTGAAAAAAAAGTTCAGGGGGTCAGAAGGTAACGGACCTAAAAAAAATTTATCGCGTAGTTTCGAGGTGTATGTTCGGGTCGGACGTCGTTGATTCGATTCGGGTCGGGTCGGGTTAAACATTAATATCAAATAAAAAACTTTCTCAAACATTAAAAAAGAAGTTATCATTTTATTATTCCCCATAGCAAAACAAGTTAACAAATCACCTTATATTTCAAACTCTAATTTCAATCTAAATCAAATCACAATAAGATTAAACAAATAAAGTTAGACATAGTTACAGAAAGATTCAACAAGTTTAGGGCAAAAATTCAGACCAATTTCACCCCTAATTGCAACCTAAATCATATAAATTGCAGCCCTAAATTAAACCTAAAGATAAAAAACACATAATGAAAATTGAAGAAGTCGAACAAGAGTACAAGACCATAACAACGAGCAGTGTTTTGGCTTCTGTTCTCGAACAAGAAGCTGAAGTGGAACAGTTCTGGAACCTGCGTTTTCCCCCTTCTACAGTTCTGGCTTGTGCCTTCTGTTCTTCTAGTCGATGTCCCAAAGTAAACGAATTTGGGTTTTTTTTATAGGGTGGGCTTTTAATTTGGGTTATATAATGATTTGATTTGGGTTATATAATATACATTCTAGTATTCTAACAAATATAATGATTTGGGCTAATTAAATATTTTATTTGGGCTATATAAATAAAAAGATTCAACAAGTTTAGGGCAAAAATTCAGACCAATTTCACCCCTAATTGCAACCTAAATCATATAAATTGCAGCCCTAAATTAAACCTAAAGATAAAAAAAACACATAATGAAAATTGAAGAAGTCGAACAAGAGTACAAGACCACAACAACGAGCAACGTTTTGGCTTCTGTTCTCGAACAAGAAGCTGAAGTTGAACAGTTCTGGAACATGCGTTTTCCCCCCCTTCTGAAGTTATGGCTTGTGCCTTCTGTTCTTCTAGCCGATGTCCCAAAGTAAACGAATTTGGGTTTTTTTTATAGGGTGGGCTTTTAAGTTGGGCTATATAATGATTTGATTTGGGTTATATAATATACATTCTAGTATTCTACCAAATATAATGATTTGGACTAATTAAATATTTATTTAGACTATATAAATAAAAAAAGTTAAAACGGGGGGGTCGAAAACGTGTAAACCTAAAATTCTTTTTTTATAAAACCGGGGGGTCGAAAACGTATATACCTACAAAATCCTATACGAAACATACATATATAACACTACTGACCGAAAAGTTCGGGGGGTCGGACGCCCCTCCCCGCCTCTTAAATCTTGCTCCCCTGTCCACAAATGGAATATTGATATGCAATTGTTTTAGTAAGTTTATGAATTTTGTGAACTGCTCATCGGTCTTTTGGCGAAGTAACTGACCGGGGTAGGGTACCGAAGGGCTCTTGGTAGGTTCGGGAATTGGCGGAGGAGTTGTTTACTTTTGGGTCGTCGATGAGGTCGTGGTTTGAATGGGTGGATTTTTTTCGGATGGAGGTAGCGGAGCCTCCTCGGGACCTACGATACGGTTTCTCAATGTTATGAGATGCACTTGCGCCTTTGGGTTGGGCTCGGTATTGCTGGGTAACGCGTCTTGTGGTCTCTCAGAGAAATTTTGAGCTAGTTGATTTAGTTGTTTTTCAATGTTTTAAATACTAGCTTGTTGATTTATAAAGTTTGATTCCATTTGTTGGAATCGATCCGAGTTTTTCTTTTCGGTGTCAGAGATGAGGCGTGAGATAGTATCTTCAACCCTCTCTCGTCCCCCATTTTGTTGTTGAGAAAAATTTTGTGACCCATTTCTTTGTTGTTGAAAGTTTGTTCGTTGGTTTTGGTTTTGTTGGTTACTACTATTGTCGGGTTCTCTCCAACCAAGGTTAGGGTGGTTATGCCATCCTTGGTTGTAGGTACCCGTTGGAGGACCCGACGGCCTAGGTCTATTATCAATGTAGTTTACCATTTCCGTTTGATTATCCATTTCTTTCATACAACTCCAATTTTCATGTGGCCTACCACACCCTTCGCAAGCCATAACCGAGGTCGTTTTTATCATTTCTAACTTTTTGATTTTCGAAGAGGGGGCCTCAATTTGGGCTTGTAAAGAAGTGCTTTCATCTACCTTATGGGCGCCCGGGGCAATAGATTTTTTGCCTCGGGGAGTGTGCCCTTGAAAATTGTTTTGAGAAATTTCCTCAATTTGATTATAAATATCATTCGGGCGACGATTACCTAGAAGTCCCCCGGAGCTAGAGTCGAGCGTTTGTCTTGTGCGTGGCAACAACCCATTATAGAAAGTGTATACTTGTTGCCATAGTGCCAGACCATGATGAGGGAATTTTCTTAATAGGTACTTGAACCTTTTCCAAGTTTCATATAAGGATTCCCCATCCTCTTGTGAGTATGTATTAATTTCAGTCAGTAATTTAGCCGTTTTAGAAGGAGGGAAATACTTATATAGAAACTTTTGGGCTAGTTCATCCCAAGTTTTACCGAACCACCTGGGAGGGTGTTAAGCCAAGCCTTAGCTTGGTCTTTTAGTGAAAATGGGAACATCCGGAGGCGGATGGCGTCGTTTGATGCCCCGTTGATCCGAAAAATATCACATATTTCCAAAAATTTGGTAATATGTAAATCGGGATATTAATCCGCTAGGCCATGGAAGGTTGCGGAATTTTGGAACAGTTGTATCAAATGCGGCCGAAGTTCGAAGTTGTTGGCATCGACATTCGGTGCATTGATAGCGACGCTGAGATTACCTACCGTGGGCCGTAGGTAATCCATTAGGGTACGCTGATCCGCCATTGGAACTTGGGCCCCCGAAACTTTCTATTGGATTTTAACTTTAAGTCTTTTTCTTAGAAAGCGTTTGGGTTCGTCTAGAGGTTCTTTTATGTCTATTGGAACTGGACCTCATGCACTGCATAGAAAATTTAGGTGTTGCGCCTGGGTTCCAAGTCCTACAATAAAAAAAAGATTGTTGGTCAGAAGTCTCACCACGGCCCCGTGGTCACTGACCACGGCCCGTGGTCGTGTTTACAGTGGTTGTTTTCTTTATCGCAGTTACTGGAGAGTTCAACACGGCCCTGTGCTGCACCGCCATGGCCCCGTGGTCACTCTTCTATAACTCAGAAAACAGAGACTGCCAGTAAGGTTGATGGGCACGGCCCGTGTCCGACTAGGCACGACCCCGTGCTGAAGTCTACAGAAGCTGAAAAATCTAGAAAAATCCTAAAAAAATAGAAAAATAAGAAAAATGATTAGGCCATTGATTCCTAACTTTCTTAAAATCCTTGTGTCCCCGGCAACGGCGCCAAAAACTTGGTGTGCGTTAGGTGTAATATGTTTTTATTGATATTTTAAGCCCATTTTACGCATTATTCAAGTTTTAAATTTATAAAACACGATATTCTACTAACACTAAACACACACATGGGCAAGTTCACCCATCGTGAGCGTAGTATAGCGTTGGTAAGATACTGAGGTCGTCCAAGGATACAAGAGCTTTTAGTACCGATTTATCCTCAACGTCTAATCAAACTAAAATTTTTAGAAAAGGTTTTAAGCATGAAAAATAAAAACTAAAAATGCAGAAATAAAAATAAAATAAAAACAGATAGACAAGATGAATCACTTGGATCAGACTCGCCTTTAATATATCCTTTGATAATTTCCGCACTTTTGCACTTTTTAAGAGATTATCTTAGTTATAGTAGTAGGCCCCTCTTTTGAATGTGACGTTACCCTCAACCCAGTGGTTTGAGTCAGCAAACAATCACAAAGGGTCGGAATATTGAAAGATAATTAATTAAGTTATTAATGCGAAAAGTGGTAGGCCCCTCTTTTGAATGTGACGTTACCCTCGACTAAGTGGTTTGAGTCAGCAGGGATACAATCCTAAATAGTCGGTTTAATGTATTAATAGTAGTTTACATATGAGGGGATCAAGCCATTCGCGCCCCCGCCATCCAATACTAGTGGGTATTGAAGGAGGCCCTAGTAAGCTTGACACAGGTCCTTGCAGGACTGAACAAGGCAAGAACCTTACTAAATCATTCCCTTAACCCCCGACCAGGTAGCCAACATATCTCTATATAGATTGTAGAGATATGAATGGTGAAAATCTTTTACTTTATATAGACAGTAAAGTAATGCCAAGACACCTCGGAAAAATGATAAAGAAGTTTCACCTTCAACATAAGAAACTAGTTATTAAAGTCATTAATACAAAACCAAAAAAAAGTGCGAAAAGATTAGAAATCAAAAGTAATACATTAAATGCTTGTCTTCACCAAGTGATGTAAGAGACTTAGCCAAACATGGCCATTGATTGACAAGAACTCTTACGATCAATCTTGGATCCCGAGACTACTACACACACTCTAAGGTGGATAATGGATGATGGTGGTGGATGTGGGTGTTGTAGTGGTCGTGGAGTGGTGGCAAAGTGGGAGAGAAGTGGTTTGCTAAGGGATGCCTTTGAAGTGAGCCAAGCACCCTTATTTATAGCCTGAACAGAAGCCCGGCCACAGCCCCGTGTCCAGCGGACACGCCCCCGTGGCCATCCCTTTTCTCTTCTTTCATTAATTGCATTTGTCAGCATTGGGCTCCACATGACTCGTGTTCGCTGGGCATGGCCCCGTGTGTAGAAGCGTATCTGTACTACTAAGATTTGCAAGATTCTGCAAATCTTAGCGTTGACCATGCCCAGTGCTGAGCTGGGCACGCCCACGTGTTGGGCATAGAAGTTTCCACAGCTTTATCCCTTTCTGCAGACATCTGACCACGCCCCTGTGTCCAGTGGGCACGGGTCGTGGTCAGCCTTCTGTTTCTTGTTTTTGCTCTTGGAGATGTTGCCAAGGGGTCGGGCATGTCACGTTTATTCCTTTTCTTTTTATTTATGTTAGTTTTTGCTGCATATTTGTTCCTTTTGTTCGTTTAAGCTCATTTGGTCCTGAAATTACAAAAGGAAGACAAAAACACACTTTTTCCAACATTAGTACTAAAAAAGGGTTAGTTTAATGCCTTGTTTGATGTAATTTATATGTTGCATTTTACACACATCAACTCCATTTCTTTCTGTGTAAAATCATTCTATACGGACCGTATAACCTTATACGGCCCGTATACACTAGGGGATGTGAAAATAAGATTATAGGGGTATGTGTATATTATTGTCTTTTTTAAAACAAGATGTACAAAAAAGTGCAACACAACTAAGATGGGTAGAATGGTAAATAGCTCAAAATTTTAAGACACCCCAAGGGTGAAAATGTAAATCCCCTTTCGAAACCTGTAATTGAACTGCCATTGTTGCCCTTGTCTCTCTGCCTTCATCAAGCCTCCATAACCCTATTATCCTATTAAAGCCTGTAATTGAATCGTCCAGCCTTTACTTTGTCCTCTCAAATCCCCTCGCATTTCCACTCCACCCTCTGTTAAGAAGTCCGCCCGCTATCCATATTTTTATTAATTCCTTGTTCTTCTTCAATGTAGAATACGGATGATCATTCCATCATCGCTTTCACCACCTAATACTCTTCCTTTATTTCTTGCTCTATTTCTCCATGTCTTTTGATGTGTGTAAAATGCAACATATAAATTACATCAAATGAGGCATAAAACTAACCCTTTTTAAGTACTAATATTAGAAAAAGAGTGTTTTGTCTTCCTTTTGTATTTTCAGGATTAAATGAGCTCAAAAACACAAAATAAGCAAAAAGACAGCTAAATCCAACATAAATACAAGAAAAGGAACATAAGTGGATTGCCCGACCCCTCAACGGCATCTTCCCAAGCAAAATAGAGAAGGCAGAAGACTGAACACGCCCCGTGCTTAGCCAGCACGGGGCCGTGCCCAAGAAGCAGCAGAAAAGACAAACCTAAAGAAGCTTCTATTGCCCACCACGGGCCGTGTCCAGCGAACACGGGGGCGTGTCGAAAGTACAGCAGGCGCATTAATTGTAATTGCGAATTACAATTAATGAAGAGAGAGATTGTCAGACAGGCACGGGGCCGTGTCCAGCGGACACGGGGCCGTGCCCAGCCCTCTGTTTAGCCTATAAATAGGAGTGCTTGGTCTCATTTCAACTCATCCCTTGGCACACCACCTCTCTCACACTTCATCCACCACCCACCACCATCACAACACCATCATCCACCACCATCATCCATTGTCCATCATAGAGTGTGTGAGTCATCTCGGGATCCAAGATTGATCGTAAGAGTTCTTGACAATCAAGGCCATGTTTGCCTAAGTCTCTTACATCACTTGGTGAAGACAAAGTGTCTAGTATAATACTTTTTATTTCTAATCTTTTGCACTTTTTATTTGGTTTTGTATTAATGACTTTAATAACTAGTTACTTATGTTGAAGGTGATCTTTCCTTATCGTTTGTCCGTGGTGTCTTGGCATTATTTTACTGTCTATATAAAATAAAAGATTTTCACCAATCATATCTCCACGGTCTATATGGAGGTATGTTGGCTACCTGGTCGGGGGTTAAGGGAACGGTTTGGTAAAGGTCTTGCCATTGTTCAGCGTTTAGAGGTCCTGCAATGGACCTGGGTCAAATTTAGTAGGACCTCCTTCAATGCTTCACGGTATTGGATGGCGGGGGTCCAAACTCTTTATCCCCTCATAAGTTAACTACTATTAATACTATAACCCGGTTACTTAGGACTGTATCCCTGCTGACTCAGACTACTTAGCCGAGGGTAACGTCACCGCCAAAAGCGGGGCCTACCATAATATTGCATTAATAACTTAATTCATTATCTTCCAATAATCCACCCTTTTAGGATTGTATCCTTGCTGACTCAAACTACTGGGGTGAGGGTAACGTCACCTTCAAAAGAGGGACCTACTACAATAACTAAGATAATCTCTTAATTATGTGCAAAAGTGCGGAAATAATCAAAGGTTATACTAGATACGAGTCGGAACCAAGTGATTCATCTTGTCTATCTGTTTTTATTTTTTTATTTTTATTTTCAGCATTTTAGTTAGTTTTTATTTTTCTTAGTTTAAAACACTTTTCTAAACTTTTTATTTTGATTAGACGTTGAGGTTAAACCGGTACTAAAAGCTATTGTGTCCTTGGATGACCTCGGTATCTTGCCAACACTATACTAAGCTCACGATGGGTGCACTTGCCCATATGTGTGTTTAGTGTTAGTAAAATATCGTGTTTTATAAATTTAAAACTTGGCTAAAATAAGTGTTAAAGGGGCTTAAAATATACACCTAATATATACGACACTTTACCGCACATCAAGTTTTTGGCGCCGTTGCCGGGGACACAAGGATTTTAAGAAAGTTAGGAATCAACGGCCTAATCATTTTTTCCTTTTTCTTTAATTTTTTTTTAGGATTTTCGTAGTTTTTCAGCTTCTGCAGAGCTCAGCACGGGCCGTGCCTGGTCAGACACGGGCCGTGCCCAGCATCATTACTGGCAGTTTTTATTTTCTGAGTTACAGAGAGCCGAGCACGGGGTCGTGTCGGTGCAACACGGGGTCGTGCCCAACTCCCAGTAACTGGGATACAGAAAACAATTACTGTACCTCTGACCAAGGGCCGTGTTCACTGAGCACGGGGCCGTGGTGAACATTCTGACCAACGTTCTTTTCTGTTTTTATTGCAGGATTTGGAACCCAGGCGCCACATTTGAACCTCCTACGTAGTGCATGAGCTTCAGTTCTAGTAGAGACATAAAAGAACCTTTAGAAGAACCCGAACGCTTTCTCAGAAAAAGACTTAAGGCTAAAAATCAGGAGAAAGCTTCGGAGGACCAACTTCCAATGGCGGACCAACGTACCCTCATGGATTACCTACGGCCCACCGTAGGCAATCTCGGCGCCGCTATCAATGCACCGAATGTCGAAGCCAACAACTTCGAACTTCGGCCGCATTTGATACAAATGCTCCAAAACTCTGCAACCTTTCATGGGCTTGCGGACGAGGATCCTCATCTACATATTACTAATTTCTTGGAAATATGTGATACTTTTCGGATCAATGGAGCATCCAACGACGCCATTCGCCTTAGGATGTTTCCATTTTCACTAAAAGACCGAGCTAAGGCTTGGCTTAACACCCTCCCAGTGGGCTCGGTAAACACTTGGGATGAACTCGCCCAAAAGTTTCTATATAAGTATTTCCCTCCTGCTAAAACGGCTAAATTAATGACTGAAATTAATACATACTCACAAGAGGATGGGGAATCCTTATATGAAACTTGGGAAAGGTTCAAGGAGCTTCTAAGAAAGTGTCCTCATCACGGTCTAGCGGTGTGGCAACAAGTATCCACTTTCTACAATGGGTTGTTGCCACACACAAGACAAACACTTGATTCAAGCTCCGGGGGACTTTTAGGTAATCGTCGCCCAAATGAAATCTATAATCAAATTGAGGAAATTGCTCAAACCAATTTTCAATGGCACACTCCCCAAGGTAATAAATCTATTGCCCCGGGCGCCCATAAGGTTGATGAAAGCACCTCTTTACAAGCCCAAATCGAGGCCCTCTCTTCATAAATCAAAAAGCTAGAAATGGCAAAAACGGCCTCGGTTATGGCTTGTGAAGGGTGTGGTGGGTCACATGAAAATTGGAGTTGTATGAAAGAATTAGATGAACAACCAGAAACGGTAAACTACATTGATAATAGGCCTAGGCCGTCGGGTCCTCCAACGGGTACCAACAACCAAGGATGGCGTAACCACCCAAATCTTGGTTGGAGAGATCCCGGCAATAATTGTAACCAACAAAACCAACGAACTAATTTTCAACAACCACAAAATTTCTCTCAACAACAAGGTGGAAGAGAAAGGCTTGAAGATACTGTATCTCGCCTCATCTCTGACACTGAAAAGAAAAACTTGGATCGATTTCAACAATTGGAATCGAATTTTAGAAATCAACAAGCTAGCATTCAAAACGTTGAAAAACAATTAAATCAACTAGCTCAAAATTTCTCCGAGAGACCACAAGGCGCGTTACCTAGTAATACCGAAACCAACCCTAAGGCACAAGTACATCTCATCACATTAAGAAATTGTATCGTGGGTCCCGAGGATACTCCATTGCCGCCAAATGAAAGAAGCCAATCTAGCCAACCTGTGACTCCTCCTGCGCCAAAAAAGGCTTCTCTACCAACTCAAGAGCCCATCAAGACTCCTCCAATTACATACCCCGATAGGTTTAATCGTCAAAAGACCGATGAGCAATTCGCTAAATTTGAAAATTTACTAAAACAATTGCATGTTAACATTCCTTTTATCGAGGTCCTAACCCAAATGCCTAAATACACAAAATTTATGAGGGATTTCCTCACAAACAAAAGGAAAATTGAATCATTGCAATTAGTTAACTTAGGCGAAGAATGCTCCGCCTTAGTGCTCAACAAACTTCCACAAAAGAAAATCGATCCCGGAAGCTTCACAATTCCTTGCTCGATTGGGGAGTCTCCCGTTCGTAATGCATTAGCCGATCTTGGGGCTAGCATTAACCTCATGCCCACATCAATGTTCAAACGACTCGGCCTAGGAACAACAAGCCCAACAAAGATTAGCATACAACTTGCCGATAGATCCGTCAAATTTCCACAAGGTGTCGCTGAAAATCTATTGGTAAAAGTTGACAACTTCGTTTTCCCAACCGACTTTGTCATCCTAGACATGGAAGAAGACACCGATGTCCCTCTCATCCTCGGGAGGCCATTTCTAGCCACCGCCCAAGCGGTGGTAGACATGAATGACGGAACGTTAACATTGAAGTTTGGGGATAAGGAGGTGAAGTTTGAATGTGGAAAAAGAATTGAGGACGAAGACCCGGTCAACTTCATGCAGGTCATAGACTCAAGCTTGGATGATGCTCTCCGACGGTGTAACATGGGATGCAATACATCCCACTTGGGTGACATATGACCGGCTTTGGGTCTAGCCAAGGACCCTTATAAACGTGGCGCACCACGGAGGCATTCCGCGGAACTATCCTTAGTTTAACTTAGATTAATTTTTATGTTTTCTAGTTAGTTTTAATTTTCAGGAATAAAACACACTCATGGTGGTAAGGGATGAAAAGGGGAACGAGAAAAATGACCCCATGCACAAGAACAAGGCAGCCCGACGATTTTCTCCATTACAGAAGGTTCAACACGGGCCGTGCCCAACCAACACGGCCCCGTGCTGAACCACCTGCAGAAAAACGCCCAGTTCAGGTAACTGGACACGGGCCGTGTTCACCCGACACGCCCCCGTGTCCAGACTTCTGCTTCTCTTGTTATAGTTTTGTTACTGGCACTTGAACACGGGGCCGTGCCCGGATAACACGGGGCCGTGTTCAGCGCCCAGTAACACAAAATTTTTTCTTTTTAAACACTATTTTTCACATCTAATCAACCTAAAAATTTATTTTTGGGACACATTGAGGACAATGTGTAATTTAAGTGTGGGGGGGATGCTAAAACCTTGAATTTTGCAAAGTCCTAAATACAAGCCTTACACAAAACTCTATTGGAACCGCTAATCACCCCAATTTTTTTTCAAAAATTTCATTTTTTTTACTTGTCTAGGTTTAAGTCGGAAAATTCAAGTTCTCAAAAAGGTTATATTTTTACAAATTTACAACCGATAGCGTAGTGATAAAAAGAACCAACATAAGAAAATAATGAAAAGGCATGGCAAACTTAGTTAAAATTTGATTATATATACTTGATTACATAAAAACCCATTCCCACAAAAGTGAGTTTTGAGCCTTTATTGAGCATACAAATTTACATCTTTAGACTAAATGCTCATTTTTCGTTTCTTGTGTGAATAGCCGCTTGGTTCTTACAACTCTAGAACTTGCCATGACGATACATACCCGGTCCTTATCAACTTAAACCCGAGTAAGTAAATGATGGAGGCATTAGGACTAATTTTTTTTTATTTCTACACTATTATTTTTCTTTTTCTTTTACCACCTACCAAAAAAAAATCCCCCTAGTTAGCCCCTTTGAGCCTAAAACCTTTTCATTTCATCACCCAAACCAAAAACCCTTTTACCCACCAAAACCTTTTTATTTTTAACCCTTTGTTTTAGTAACAAGTTCGGTTTTTTCGTATGATAAAAAAAAATGTGTTGATGATGAAGCAAAAAGAAAATAAACAAGCAAGTTCATCAAAAATAACTTTGTTTGAATAAAAGCTTCATCAAAATAAAAAAAAATAGAAAGTCTTACGAAAACCGACACTTGTTACGCTTTTCGTTTTTTTTACTAACCACTAACCAATACCCCAACCACCTACCTTTAACCCAAGCCTAACCCTTAACCCACAAAGTCCTCTTCATATTTACAAAGGTATAAAAGTTAAAAAGGATGAGGATTGATTGCTTGGCAAGCCTATGGTAGGAATAAGTTCCATGCCGCTCTCGAGTGATTCACTAAAAATACACCTTCGGCCGAGTGTGAGTGATTTCTCCCGTGAGGTATGTGAACTTGTATATAAATGGAATTTTAAAAAAAAAGTCATGTTATGCCCAAATAAGTAATTTCTCCTATGAAACGTTCTAAATAAATCATTACGAATAGGATTGTAAATAGATAAAAATAAAACCCAAAAAGATCTTGGATATCTCGACACTCTACGACAAGCCCAAAACCTTCTCTTCTACCCATTCCATTTGGGAGTGTAAGCCACATATTAAACAGTTTTGCTTGAGGACAAACAAAAGTTCAAGTGAGGGGTATTTGATGTGTATAAAATGCAACATATAAATTACATCAAATGAGGCATAAAACTAACCCTTTTTATGTACTAATATTGGAAAAGGAGGGTTTTTGTCTTCCTTTTGTATTTTCAGGATTAAATGAGCTCAAAAGCACAAAAAAAAGCAAAAAGACAGCTAAATCCAACATAAATACAAGAAAAGGAACATAAGTGGATTTCCCGACCCCTCAACGGCATCTTCCCAAGCAAAATAGAGAAGGCAGAAGACTGAACACGCCCCGTGCTCAGCCAGCACGGGGCCGTGCCCAAGAAGCAGCAGAAAAGACAAACCTATAGAAGCTTCTATTGCCCACCACGGGCCGTGTCCAGCGAACACGGGGGCGTGTCGAAAGTACAGCAGGCGCATTAATTGTAATTGTGAATTACAATTAATGAAGAGAGAGATTGTCAGACAGGCACGGGGCCGTGCCCAGCGGACACGGGGCCGTGCCCAGCCCTCTGTTTAGCCTATAAATAGGAGTGCTTGGTCTCATTTCAACTCATCCCTTGGCACACCACCTCTCTCACACTTCATCCACCACCTACCACCCACCACCATCACAACACCATCATCCACCACCATCATCCATTGTCCACCATAGAGTGTGTGAGTCGTCTCGGGATCCAAGTTTGATCGTAAGAGTTCTTGAAAATCAAGGCCATGTTTGCCTAAGTCTCTTACATCACTTGGTGAAGACAAAGTGTCTAGCATAATACTTTTTATTTCTAATCTTTTGCACTTTTTATTTGGTTTTGTATTAATGACTTTAATAACTAGTTACTTATGTTGAAGGTGATCTTTCCTTATCGTTTGTCCGTCGTGTCTTGCCATTATTTTACTGTCTATATAAAATAAAAGATTTTCACCATTCATATCTCCACGGTCTATATGGAGGTATGTTGGCTACCTGGTCAGGGGTTAAGGGAACGGTTTGGTAAAGGTCTTGCCATTGTTCAGCGTTTAGAGGTCCTGCAATGGACCTGGGTCAAATTTAGTAGGACCTCCTTCAATGCTTCACGGTATTGGATGGCGGGGGTCCAAACTCTTTGATCCCCTCATAAGTTAACTACTATTAATACTATAACCCGGCTACTTAGGACTGTATCCCTGCTGACTCAGACTACTTAGCCGAGGGTAACGTCACCGCCAAAGAAGGGCCTACCATAATATTGCATTAATAACTTAATTCATTATCTTCCAATAATCCCCCCTTTTAGGATTGTATCCTTGCTGACTCAAACTACTGGGGTGAGGGTAACGTCACCTTCAAAAGAGGGGCCTACTACAATAACTAAGATAATCTCTGAATTATGTGCAAAAGTGCGGAAATAATCAAAGGTTATACTAGATACGAGTCGGAACCAAGTGATTCATCTTGTCTATCTGTTTTTATTTTTTTTTTATTTTCAGCATTTTAGTTAGTTTTTATTTTTCTTAGTTTAAAACATTTTTCTAAACTTTTTATTTTGATTAGACGTTGAGGATAAACCGGTACTAAAAGCTCTTGTGTCCTTGGACGACCTCGGTATCTTGCCAACACTATACTACGCTCACGATGGGTGCACTTGCCTATATGTGTGTTTAGTGTTAGTAAAATATCGTGTTTTATAAATTTAAAACTTGGCTAAAATAAGTGTTAAAGGGGCTTAAAATATACACCTAATATATACGACACTTTACCGCACATCATCTTTCTTTTGCGAAGAACAGGGGAAAATCATATTCATAGTTAATTAAATGGTAGTGCATGACCGAAATTCGTCACTGTTCTAACTAATGACCTTTATGGTTGGTAAAGATGAGAAGTTGTTCTTCATCCATCCAAGATCCAAGTCTAAAATCGTGTACCAAAATCCACCAGATCCCGTGAGATGGATAGATTGTTCAAAAAATCTAGGATTCGTTGTAAGAACTGCAAGGTGAAAATGAAGATTCAATAAGCCTTTTAGATCCAATAATATTTCTCTTCGCATATAGAAAGAAAAGCAACAAATAAACAATTTATGTTTAATAATTAAATGCCTCTCCAATGACAGTAACATAATTTCAAAGCGGTTTACCGTCATAGTGAAACATGTTTAGTTCAACCATATTTTTTAGTTAAAGTTTGAAATATTACTTTCTCTGACAATTGGAGAGTAAAAGAAAAACCATCTAAGTTATTAGAGAGAGAAAGACAGAAAATCAATGGGTTTCAAGCCATCGTCCACAAACGTCCAGTCGGCGAAGTCGCGGTCACCGGTTTGAGTTTCCGCGAGAGAAGTGAGAACGCAAAGGTGACGGTATCTTGGGCAACCAACTGTTAAAGCGCATCAGATATGTTGACAACCGGACTTCAACCGTTGGAGAAGGGTGAACGGTCGTTTGATGGTTGAAGACGGCAAGAGATGGTGAGCGTTTAATCAACGGGGTTGGCACTGTTGCAGGTGGTTGTTATTGTCATCATCGTAAGTGATTTAACGGCATCAGCATCTGGTACTATGGCGTTAATTTGGTATTCGAAGAAGAAGCGTGAAACGTTGGGTCTAGACATGGGGTCTGGTGTTAGTTATTGTTGTTTCCGTTAGTGATTTAACGGTTGCCACCGTAATTAAGTTGGTATTTGAAGAAGAATCAAGAAACGTTGGGACCGGTATCAGTTGTTGTTGATAGTTGTCGCCGATAGTGATTCAAAGGCTACCACCATAAGCCTTTATTTTTATTTTTTTTCCAAATGATGCGTCAGTAATTTTTTCGGTTGTGACTTAAGTTATAATTTGTGGAAACCGGTGGTGGGAGTAGTTACGGTAACAGACTAATGGTGCTGCTTAATGTTAACGGTTTGTTTGTTTTTTTGGAACAGTGTGTCGGTTGGGCGCAAGTTTGGTTATCACATCGTTGACCACAGACTAAAGTGTCGACATTTGTTGATGCGTTGTTCGATATGATTTTATTAATTCAGAAGGTTTATTTAAACGGTGTGTTTGTGTGGACACGGTGGTTATATAAGCAGGTGGTGCCCTAAGTTACTTTTTGTAGTATTATATCATATGTGCAAGTAATACATACATGATCGTAAACTAGAAGTTTATGGATTATAATTATTTAATAGTTGGCATGACCGGTAAGTCCACATCGAGTCAATGATAATGTGAAATGTATTGCAAGTCCATAAGATTCTTTGTGACAATTAAACATGTTTTGTTTACCACCCAAAGTAGGGTGTGATCCCTAAATATTCTGGAATAATAAAGCATATATATCCAACATGATATAATTTAGTGTTTTAAATCGATGCATCGTCTAAATGGTTATCAAATCCACAACCTGAAGTTTGTGTGATTACGGCTTAGCTAATGTGGTAGCAAAAATACCATTCCAGCTTGGTATATGTATTTTGGTGATAACGACAAATTTAGTTCCCAAGCTATTAATGATTATTGGAATAATTGTTGAACTTCATATACCTTTGTTGAGATGATCACTAAATGTTCACGGTTGATTGAAAAGCCAATGATTATAAGAGCAAAATTTCATATCTGTATTCTGGTACATGTGATTTTACATGTACAACATTAATTCACATCAAGCTAACAACTTATAGTACTTCCTCCCTACTACAGTTGGTTTTTGGCTAGAAACCAAATATTTTCCATCTAATGTTTTTGGTTGTACAGTATATATTGTTATTGACCCATCATAACGCATATAGATCGGACCTCAAAGGAAGCAGAGAATACATGTTGGGTATGAAAAACTATCTATAGTTAAACACTTGCCATTAAAGATGGGTTTATTTACGACTCAGTTAATTGAAATCCATTTTAATGGATCAACATTCCCAACATAAGGGGAGATTAAAGGCAATTGGAAAAAGAAATGAGTTAGAATGAATTATCATTGATCCTTATATTAAACATTATGGACAAGAAGTTCAAAGGATAATTCACTCATAAAGATTAGCTAATCAATTACCAGACGCATTCACTTATCTGAAAAGAATGACTAGCTAAGTCATATATACCAACTGCTAATGCTCCAATTAAGATAATTGTCTCAAAAGGACAACATATATTGGTAATGAGTTTGTGGTATGCCTGGAGCGTAGTAGACTAGTCGATTCCAAAAATAAAAAAATCCTCGAGAAAAGGAGCAAGTAATAAAGATGGTCAAGTCGAGGTATGTAAAAAGGTGTCCTGAAGAGACATTAGACATGAAGGTTCAAGAAGGACCTCAGGTACCTGAAAGTAAAAAGATCTTATTAAATTGTATCATGTCTAAAAGTACATGGAATCGAAATAAAATCGATGCCATTATACTTTTGTATATAATATAACGTGATTAAATGACAAGGATCAAGATATGAGATATGCCTATGCACGTAAACATAGAAATGCTTGGCCAAAATATAAAGGCGCAAAAAATCGATGCCATTATACTTTTGTATATAATATAACGTGATTAAATGACAAGGATCAAGATATGAGATATGCCTATGCACGTAAACATAGAAATGCTTGGCCAAAATATAAAGGCGCAAATAAGACAGAGTAGAATTCTCTAATGACATGGAAAGTTTCTGGATCGAAAGTCCATACAACTGAAGTTGTAAAATATGTTGGATACAAATGAGTATCTTATGCGAATCATGTGAACATAAGATTAAGTGATATAAGGAAAAAGTGGTTGCATGGGAATTTTTGCAAAGTCATATGACTGATTATGAGGAGATGTATTCTCTAATGGTGGATGTATTGACTTTTCAATATCTTATTAGTCTGGTAATATATAAAGAGAGAATTGACAGTCTTCTTATGAATGTTTATGGATCACTTGATATTAAAAGTTTACAAGGAAGTCCCTCGAGGATTTAAATTATCAAAATCATGTAAAATGAGTTCTCGAGAACAATATGATCGTTGTATACAGATTCATATTTGAATGCGTTGAATATAACTGGAACTCCTAATAAGTATCCTCAAGCACTTGATATCGAAATCATGGTACAATATGGATTTGACAAATGAAGGATACGATATGGATTTTACAAATGAAGCAAGTGTTCAAGACAACCTTGCATATTATATAGAAATCAATGAGGTTTATGTAAAAGAACTCCTAAAGAGTGTATGCACTTACATTGTTGTTCAATGTGGAAAGAAGTACGTGAATGATTGTAAATGCCTGAAAACCTCATAAATGTATCATTATATAATTAAAAAGATAGTATGGACTAAAATAGTCGAGTTGAGTGGTGTACAACTCATGAGATATTCTGATAAAGAACAATATAAGTTTGATAATATTATCCATCTTTATCAAAAGTCTTCTCCTTAAAGTTCATTATAATCGTTGTTTACAGTGATGATATCCCACATCGTTGAGAGAAACTGTCGAGCATTTAGAGGGAAAATTTTTGAATGACATTGACACATTGTAATTCTTACTTGACATGTAGTTCGAGTATATGTGTAGTCAATCAAACTATATCTATAAGGAGGTTGAAGTGTTTTACCATGGACAAAGCTTATCCTTTAAGTACGTTAAAGGTTGTTCAATTACTTGATATAGAAAATGACTATTATAGTCTCCTATAAAAGAAATTGAAATTTATGGTCTAGAAGTACCATGTTTAAGTGCAATTTATGCATTAGTATTTCTTACTATCTATTCATGAATTTATATATCTTTATTGAATTTATCGATTTCATATAGCATGTGTTAAGCGAGGAATATTAAAATGGGAAAAACATCTATTTCAATAAATCAAAGGTATGTAAGGTGTGAACTTATATTTTACTAACCTATCGAAACAAGTTTGGTTAGTTTTGTAAATGCAGGGAATGTAACAAAACACAGTTGTGGATCTTCTGACATTTGTTTACATGAAGAGGCACCGAAATACTTATATGAAGATATACAACTGTTAGGGGAGGATTTTTACATCCTAAGGATCATGGATCCTCAAATGCTACTAGGATCATGGATCCTCAATTCTGTTTGAATTAAGGATCCTTAGTAGGTGTTGCAGGATCAAGATTCAGGATCCTTATCGTTATCCTTATACTAACAATTGTCTACCTTGTGCGTAAACTTGTTTTGCAGGAACAAAAGCATAGACCAAGTCTCACCGAAATTCCTGGAGCATATTCCCTTAATATTCCGCACGTGCTTGACCATTATGGACGTTATGGAGATCGTGGGGAGCTTGCTGTTAGGGGAGGATTTCCAAATGATCAGTGATCCTCAATTACTGTTGGGTTTAGTGATCCTCACTTCTGTTAGAATTGGTGATCCTCAGTAGTATTGCAGGATCAGGATCATGGATCATCTTAAGGATCCTTATACTAACGATTGTCTACTTTGAATATAATGTTGTTTTGCAGGAGTACAAGCTTGGACTTAGTCTTGGCGATATTCCTGGAGCATATTCCATGACTTATTCCGCACGTGCTTACCTGAAGTGGACGTTATGGAGTTCGTGGGGGACTTGCATGAAATGCGGAATGTTAGTTAGTATAGATATTATCAATTTTTAAAAGGGGCAGCGAGCTAAATAGAAAACACTTGGCTATTTTTGGCTACACACACACTAACAACTGCTCTCACCAGCTCTCGGCAATTCGCTTAGCAATTTCATACACTTTTCATACACCTTTTACACGTTACACTATAGTGATACTTGTAATTAGCTCGCTATCATCCGAAGTTGTAATACATTTCTTGTTTAATTTGAGTTGGTGATCAGTAGTTTCCATCACCCGAGGTTTTTATGCCGGAGATCATTCATTGATCAAGGGCTTTTTCCTCGTATAAATCTTTGTGTCACTTGTTCATTACATTCTAGAGTGGTCCTTAGTGTTGTTCATTGATTCAAGCATCATACCTCACAACAGAAAGTTTGGTTGCATTATCATTGCTTGATTTTTTACCAAAACAGTTTGGCGCCCATCGTGGGGCAATTGGTGCTTCATTCCTAAGAAGATTCATACCTTTGTGGTCATTTCGGTTCATCAGCGAAAAACACTTCAAACTTAATGTCGTCATTCAGTTCTTCACAAGGCATTCCTCCTTTGCCTCCACCACCTTCTAGATCCCAGAAGAATGCTGAGAATGCTGAACTTCGACACTCCAATCATAACTTCCCAACACTTAGCGGTTCCGGACGTGCAATACTTGGGTGAATTACCAGGAAGGCGTTATGGAACAGCAACTATGAGTCAGGCATTTGGCTCTCACTTCCAGCCTCAAGGATCCTCTTCTCAACCATCAGGATCCTCTTCTCAGCATCAGGGATACTTTACGTCAGGAGGATATTTGGGAATGCATGCAGTTCAGGGATCCTCCCAGGTCCAAGGATCCTCCCAGGTCCAAGGATCCTCCCAGGTCCATGGATCCTCCCTGGTCCAAGGATCCTCCCTTGTCCCAGGATCCTCTCTGGTTCCAGGATCCTTTCAGGTTCAAGGATCATCTCAACTTCAAGGATCCAACATCCTTCAGGATCAAGGATTCTTGAGAAGTATGCAGCCTCAGAGCTCGGACGTTCATCAAGGAGACTTCATACCAATGCAGGCCATTGCTCCCTCTGGTCCTTCAATCATGCCAGAGTCTCGTCAATATGGATTCACATCCGCAATTCCAAACACGAATCCTGTGGGAGGTAACACTTTTAATAATTCATATAACACTAACCATGGCTTAATGCAGGATACAGGTATTAATCAGGCTATGGCTAGAGAGCTACAGAAGCTTAAGGATATGATATCGAGTGTACCAGGAGTGGTTAAACCCATTCCTGAAATTGCAGATGGTAGCCATAGGATATCTCGTTTTGCACCACCTTTATGTGATGCTGAGATACCTAAAAGGTTCCAGATACCATCTATGAAGCTGTATGATGGTTCAACGGATCCAGAAGAGCATGTAGCTTAGTACAGGGAGAGGATGGAGATCAATCCAATTCCTGAAAGGTTAAAAGAAGCGTGCCTATGCAAGGGATTTGGATCCACACTTACAGGATCTGCTCTTAAATGACTGCTAAGTCTTCCCCCTTACTCTATTATTTCATTTGCTAATCTAGTTAATTTGTTTAATAGTCAATTATCTTGTAGTAGAAAATTTGAACGATTAAGTAGTGATTTATATAAGGTAACTCAAGGTCAAAATGAATCACTTAGAGATTACATCACTAAGTTTAGTATAGAATACTTAGATATTCCTAACTTGGATATTGCTACGGCTGTTGAAGCCTTTAAAATGGGACTGCTTAGGGATTCACCATTCTATGATGATCTTGTTATGACCCCTTGCATGAACCTTGATGAAGTAAGAACCAGGGCCCTTAGGTTCATCCGCCTAGAGGATGACAAAAGGATCCAGGATAGATTGACAGGATCCTCAAAACAGGAGAAACAAGGATCCTACTTCAGGAACAACAAATCCAAGTTCTACAATAAGTCTGACAACCAGAACGTGCATTCAGTGGAACAAGAAGAGGATGATGAGGATTTTCCTCCTATTTCTGAATACTGTTTTTCTGTTGATAACAATGAACTAATCCTTGCAATGCAGAATCTAGGTGAGAAAGCTAGGTGGCCAAGGAAGAGTGATAAACCAGCTGCTACAAAGGATAAGTCCAAGTGGTGTGCATATCATGAGGATTTTGGGCATCTCACTGAAGAGTGTATTGCACTGAGGAAGGAAATTGGGTACTTGTTGAGCAGGGGGCATTTGAAAGAGCTTTTGGGACGAAAGAAGTCAAGGATCCAGGATCCTGAAAGGATCCCGGAAAGGGCTCCTGCTCCTCCAGCAGATGCACAAGTCATAAACTTCATATCCGGTGGATCGGACATTTGTGGTACCTCCTTTTCAGTAGCAAAAAGACATGCTAAGGAAACCAAGATGGATAATGGAGACAGACCCTTCCGGAACTCCGTTGTCACCCAGGATAAAGTCATAACTTTTGATGAGGATGATCGTGTTGATGTCCAGGATCCTCATCATGATGGTCTTGTAATTACATTATTTATTTCTAACCACTTTGTTCACAGGATCCTTATAGATGGAGGAAGCTCTGTGAACATCATTCAGCTTGATGTCCTCAAGAAGATGAATATCCCGGAGTCTGACATTATCCCAAGATCCTCAGTACTTGTGGGATTCAGTGGAGAAACTAAGAATACATTGGGGGACATCAAACTCCCAATCTATATTGAAGGATTGCATTCTTATCAAAAAATTTGTGTTATAAATGGCTTATCTTGTTGCAATGTTATCCTTGGCAGGCCATGGATACATGATATGAAGGCAGTTCCATCCACCTATCATCAATGTGTAAAGCTTCCAAGTCCTTGGGGAGTGGTGAAAATTGAGAGTGATCAACAAGAAGCTAAGAATTGCTATACCTCATCAATGAAGCCAACCTCAAGACCAAGGGAGCAATAGCAATTAAAGAATCCTTCAAGAGATGTCTTGGATGCGACAGAACAGGATTTGAAAGAAATCCTCATGGATCCTGATGATCCTGAATCCAAGATCTTCATAGGATCAGGGATCCTTAGCGACAATGAACAGGAGCTAGTATCCTTCCTTAAAAGAAGGAAAACTACCTTTGCCTAGAAACATGAGGATATGGCAGGTATATCTAAAGATATAATTACTCATAAACTTGGCATTGACAGGTCATTCAAGCCAATTCATCAAAAGAGGAGGAAGTTTGCTCCTGAAAAGAATGCTATTATCCAGGAAGAGGTAGATAAACTACTTCGGGCAGGTATGATAAGAGAGGTTAAGTATCCAAGATGGTTAGCCAATGTGGTTGTTGTTCAAAATAAAAATGGAAAGTGGAGGGTATGTGTCGATTTTACTGATTTAAACAAGGCATGTCCCAAGGATCCTTTCCCATTACCCCACATTGAATCCATGGTGGATGCTACCGCGGGTCATGAGTTGTTGACTTTTATGGATGTTTCATCTGGATTTCAACAAATTCAGATAGAACCATCTGATCAAGAGGATACAACCTTTATGACCCCAACTAGTATATACTGTTATATTGCTATGCCGTTTGGATTAAGGAATGCAGGTGCCACTTATCAAAGGCTAGTTAATATGATGTTCAAGGATGTTCTCAGGAAACCTGAAATGTCAGGAAGGATGGCTAAGTGGGCAGTGAAGCTTAGTGCTTATGATATAAGATATCTGCCATTAAATCCCAAGCCTTAACTGACTTTGTGGCAGATTTCAGTAGTGACTTGCAAAAGGAAGCTGAGTTAGAAGTTCAACAGCTTGAAGAAACTAAGGATCCTTGGATACTCTTCACTGATGGAGCCTCCAATGTACAAGGAACAGGACTTGGAATACTACTAAAATCGCCACAGGGGGACATAATACCCCACTCCATAGCTTGTGAATTTCAAACTACCAACAATGAGGCTGAGTATGAAGCCTTGATAGCTGGTTTGCAAATTGCTAGCTGGTTTGCAAATTGCTAAGCCTTGATAACTGGGGTCAAGCCCGAATAACTGGGGTTAAACCCAAAGGACGGATTGCTTCTGCGGATAACCAACGTTATGCTAAGGATACCTGAACTTTCAAAACTTGAACTCACGTGAGAGATGGATAAAGGATACATGATCCTTATCCTTATATGAGAAAATAAAGAAATGAAATAATTCAAGTTAGGATATTACCTAAGTAAGGATCATCGATACTTTGAGGATCCTTTAAGGATACCCCTATCCTGAGGATCATCTGTGCCATGAGGATCCTGTTCACATAAAATATTTCTTCAAGTGGACAGCATTCCAAGCTCTTGGTAGCAAATCACCTTCCATGGTTAGCAATCTATATGCCCCCTTTCCTGCTTCAGCTTCAATCAAATAAGGGCCTTCCCATTTTGGAGCCAATTTTCCATCAGCAGGATTGGTGGTATTTTGGAATGCTTTTCTTAATACCATATCTCCAACTTGAAACCTCCTGATCCTGACATTTTTGTTGTAAGCACCAGCCATTCTTTGTTGATAACTGGCCATCCTTATCCTAGCCATATCCCTGATTTCTTCAATAGTATCCAGGTCTTGAGCCAAGTTCTCATCATTCTTCTCAGGATCACGGGTACTTGTTCTTGCAGTTGGAACCACCATTTTTGTTGGGATCACTGATTCTGCCCCAAACACCAAAGAGAATGGTGTTTGACCAGTTGCATTCTTGGGGGTTGTCCTATCAGCCCAAAGCACATAGGGTAGTTCTTCTGCCCATTTCCCTTTCTTGGATCCAACCTTCTTCTTCAAATTGTTGATGATGATCTTGCTGGATGATTCTGCCTGACCATTAGCTTGTGGGTGGACTGGTGTTGATGTTATCATCTTAATCCCCCAGCTGTCACAAAAGTTAGTGGTTCTGCCCCCAATAAATTGGGAACCATTATCACATATAATTTCAGAAGGAATTCCAAATCTAGTGATAATATTTCTTTTAATGAAGGATATAACTTCCTTTTCTCTGACTTGGGCAAAAGCTTCAGCTTCTATCCACTTGGAGAAGTAATCAGTCATAGCTAGCATGAATACTTTTCCACCAGGTGCCTTAGGGAGCTTTCCAACTATATCCATACCCCATCTCATAAATGGCCAAGAGGAGGATATAGGATGCAATAATTCAGCTGGTTGATGAAGGATATTGCTGTGTCTCTGACAAGGATCACATCTTCTAGCATACTCCACAGCATCTCTCTTCATGGTTGGCCAATAGTATCCTGTTCTCAGGATCCTTGAGAATAATGCCATGCCCCCAGTGTGGTTTCCACAATCTCCTTCATGGAAGTCTTTTAAAACTTCTTGGATTTCCGGATCCTCAATGCATCTCAGGTATGGTCCTGCAAGAGATCATCTATACAACATATTATTTAAAATTGTGAATTGAGATACCTTAGATTTGAAAGCCCTAGGGTTTTCTCATGTAGGAATCTCTCCATGTTGTAAGTATCTCATAATTGGTGAGATCCATGATCCTGATCCTGAATGGGATTGAGTATCCTCACTAGGGATCGTTGCAGAATCACTTCCTATCTCCATAGCCACATGATCCTCAATAGCCGGGTTCAGGATATGGATAATAGTGATCTTGATATCCTCCGGGATCTTCAAGGATGATCCTAAATTAGCCAATGCATCAGCTTCTGTATTTTCTTCCCTTGGTACCTGCGTCAAACTAAAGGAAACAAAAGAGAATGCCAAACTTTTGACTATCTCTAAATATTTGGTTAGCTTTTCACCTTTAACAGCATAGGATCCATTAAAGTGGTTTGTAATTAACAAAGAATCTACGTGTACCTCAAGATACCTGATCCCCATATGCTTAGCAATTTGCAAACCAGCAATTAAGGCTTCATATTCAGCCTCATTGTTAGTGGTTTGGAACTCACAAGCTATAGAGTGGGGTATTATGTCCCAAGCCTTATCTGCCATTAAATCCCAAGCCTTAACTGACTTTGTGGCAGATTTCAGTAGTGACTTGCAAAAGGAAGCTGAGTTAGAAGTTCAACAGCTTGAAGAAACTAAGGATCCTTGGATACTCTTCACTGATGGAGCCTCCAATGTACAAGGAACAGGACTTGGAATACTACTAAAATCGCCACAGGGGGACATAATACCCCACTCCATAGCTTGTGAATTTCAAACTACCAACAATGAGGCTGAGTATGAAGCCTTGATAGCTGGTTTGCAAATTGCTAAGCATATGAGGATCAGTTATCTTGAGGGACATGTAGATTCATTATTAATCACTAATCACTTTAATGGATCCTATGCTGTTAAAGGTGAAAAGCTAATCAAATATTTAGAGATAGTCAAAGAATTGGCACTCTCTTTTGTTTCCTTTAGTTTGACACGGGTACCAAGGGAAGAGAATGCAGAGGCTGATGCATTAGCCAATCTAGGATCATCCTTGAAGATCCCGGAGGATATCGAGTTCCCTATTATCCACATTCTGACCCCTGCTATCGAGGATCATGTAGCCATGGAGATAGGAGAGGATTCTACAATCGTCCCTACTGAGGATACTCAACCTCATTCAGGATCATGGATCCTCCCAATCATGAGATACATACAACATGAAGAGATTCCTACAGGAGAAAACCCTAAGGCTTTCAAAATTAAGGTATCTTAATTTACAATATTGAATAATATGTTGTATAAACGATCTCTTGCAGGACCATATCTAAGATGCATTGAGGATCCTGAAATCCAAGAAGTCCTAAAGGATTTCCATGAAGGAGATAGTGGAAACCACACTGGGGGCAGGGCGTTATTCTCAAGGATCCTGAGGACAGGATACTATTGGCCCACTATGAAGAAGGATGCTGTGGAGTATGCCAAGAAGTGTGATCCTTGTCAGAGGCATAGTAATATCCTTCACCAACCAGCAGAACTTTTGCATCCTATATCCTCTTCTTGGCCATTTATGAGGTGGGGAATGGATATAGTTGGTAAGCTTCCTAAGGCACCTGGTGGAAAAGTATTCATGCTTGCTATGACTGATTACTTCTCCAAGTGGATAGAGGTTGAAGCCTTTGCTCAAGTCAGAGAAAAGGAAGTTATATCCTTTATTAAAAGAAACATTATTACTAGATTTGGTATCCCTTCTGAAATTGTTTGTGATAATGGATCCCAATTTATTGGGAATAGAAACACTAACTTTTGTGACAGCTGGGGGATTAAGATGATAACATCACCACCAGTCCACCCACAAGCTAATGGTTAGGCAGAATCATCCAACAAGATCATCATCAACAATTTGAAGAAGAAGCTTGCATCCAAGAAAGGAAAATGGGCAGAAGAACTGTTTTGGTCAAAAAATCTGATGAGGATATTGCAACCAAACTCTTTGTTTCGGGGAATGATGCTTAAAATGTGTAACAGCGATGAGGATCACTTCAATGTAAATTGCACAAACAACACAAGGGTTTATACGGGGAAAAAGCCCTTGATCAAGAGTTGATCTCCGGCACAAAAAACCCCGGGTGATGGAAACTACCGATCACCAAGTTCAAATAAATGAATAAATGTTTACAACTTCGGATAGTAACGAGCTAGGTACAAGGATCACTATCGTGAAATGTGTAAACGTGAGTGAAAACGAATGAATGTTCGTCGAGAGCTTCGAGTGTGCGAGTATGTGAGTGTGTGTAGCTCAGAAATGACTAAGTGTTTTTTCTACTAGCTTATTACCCCTTTAAAATAGAAATTTAACTACCAAACTAACTATCCGACTTTTGTGCCAAGCCCCCACGTTCTCCACAACTTCCATTTTTGGCCAAGCACGTGCAGAATAGCTTGGGAATATTCTCCAGGAATGTCGCCAAGACTTGGTCAAGCTTGTTATACCTGCGAGGTAGTACAAAATATAAACAAACAATCGTCAGTGCGAGGATCCTTAAAGTGATCCATGATCCTGAAGCTCTTCTGAGGATCACCACCTGTCACAGAAGTAAGGATCACTAATTAGGATAACAAATAAGGATCACTAATTGTTAGAAAATCCTCCCCTAACAATTGCCCCCAAAATATAAGGAGTTAAATTGTAAATATGTGAGTTATATTTTACTGATCTTATCTGCAAGTAACTAACGGATATATAGCCGTTAATATAGAACTAGCCGTTGAGATCATGACGTCACAGAAGTGACAATCCTGCAGAATCATAATTATAAATAGAGATATAGATAGGATCGATATGCATTCAAATTCGAAAGAAACTCCCTTTATATTCTCAGTCGACGATCAATCAGGTATCTCTTTCTTCTCTTTCTACCTTTCTTACTCTGTTTTTCTCTCTTTATCACCATTGCTCTAAGAATGATGCTCCGAAGCTCACCGGGCAAGGATCACAAGAAGGATAGCCCTTTAAAGAGTCAAAAAATCATCAAGGACTCAGCGAATGAAAGGTGTTGTTTTAACGATACACAAGTAGATAAAATCCGTCAGTTTTTTCCGGCGAGTGCCTTCTTCAAACCCTTTGATCCCACTGTTCTTAGCGACTATGTTTCTGAAACATGGGTTCCCTTTCCAGCTACTCCATTCACTATAGGGTACACCTATCCTTTCCCAGAATTCACACAATCCTTCTTTTCCCTGACCGGCATATCTTACATCCAAGCCATGCCGATGATTTGGAGGGTTTTATATACCCTAGAGAGGATCATCGAGCAAGAACGCGTTGATTTAGGAATGTCGGAATTGGCGGAACTGTATGATCTTACTACCTTCGGTTCCCACCGTTATTTGTTCAAGCGAAAACCCGGTGCGGATCATCCTCTTCTCAAAGTCACCAAGAACGACAAAGATTGGAAACGTCGCTTCTTCTTTGTCAGGAGGGATTCCATTCTAAACGGAAAAGATCTCCCTAAGACATGGTCCACCCATGGTAGGCTGGAGGATCATGAGAAGGAACACCAGGTAGTCTTGTTCATGTGATAGGATCACTAACCCCTTTTGTCTTGTGTCATGCAGCTGTCTCTGTTTCTCATCTCATCACAACATCCGCAACCAGGGAAAGGCTTGCTGCTTTCTGGAACCTTGATCCTGAAACTAGAACTTTTAAGACAATAACCCAAGACTCTCAGGAGGTATCCTCAGGCTCTGTCACAATGTTAAGTAAGTATCCTTGTTTAAAATTTAAATAAATAGTGAAATATGAATTAAGAAAAGATACTTATCTTGTTTTGGTTGTGTAGGTGCTGGAAAATCTGCCAAAGCTGCTTCAAGGTTCAGTGTCACCGATCTCACCACTGTCAAATCCTCCAAAAGAAAGGTTCCTGCCAGCCCGACAGCCTCAATCCCCAAGGCACCCCTCAAAGGAAAGGGAATCAAGAGGAGAAAGGCCTCCGATGCTGAGGATTTGCAGGGTCTGCCTCTAATCCGTCATCAATTCCTTGAGTACTTTAATGAGGTGAGGATCACTGTCTTTGCTCATATATCCTGTCGACATATCCTGCTGATATATCCTGCTGATATATCCTGCTGATTTGAGGATCGCTTAATTCTGACCTTATCCTTTATCCTCTTTACAGAAATTCTCTGAGATCGAGGATTATGTCGGCCACGTTGAGGATCAGGATAAGAAGATTGCCGACCTCCAGCAGGTTGCTGTGCTCAAGGATCTTGCACTTGCTGATCTTCAAAAGGAACTCCAGGATACCAAACAGAAGATGGCTAAGGTGCTGGTTAATTTTGACTATGAAAGGCAGGAGATCACAGATGATGCTAAAGTTTCTGCCGCCATAGCAATGTACAAAACCAAGCTGCAAATGGCCTTGGAAGCTCAGGATCCTGCCTTCGACAAAAGCGGCTGGGAAATTGAAGAATGGAAAGCAAGGCTGGCTGAATTGGGTGACGAAGAGGAGGCTGAAGAGATCCTGACAATTGAGGCTGGAAGCAAGGATGAAGCTGGTGAAGCAAGTGGAGCCGGAGGTGGTGATGCAGCAAAGGTTTAGGCTGCTTGATTGGGCAATGATGGACATTCTTAGACGCAGCCGGAGCCCAATTTTTAAATTTGGTGGTAGCTTTTTGTGGTTGTGATGTCGAACAATTTGATGGTTTTTACTTGAACAATAGTTTTTAGGATTAAGGGTCATGTATGATCCTTTGGACAATAGGCAGGATTGCAATTGGTGGAGGGATCCTCTGTTTGGGGGATGAAGCCATTGTGATCCTGCCGCCTTTATATTCCTGCACTATCTTTGAACTTATTATCATGGACACCCTTTACCTACCCCAGCGGACGGGCCACGTTTTGCTGGTAGAAGCTCGGGTAGGTAATTTTGACAACCTTTTAAGGGTTAGTCTTTTGTTTATAAATAAAAACTTAACCTTTTGTCGCTTATCTCGTGTTGTTATACTTTTTAATATCTTACTTTCCAACTGTTGTAATGTTCATTCTGTTTATACTTATCAAGCCTTGAAAATTAGAAAAGATATCCAGAAAGTTTAGGATATGATCAAGGATCACATATCCCATAATCGATAAGTTCTAAAAAGTGATATGGTTTAAGAATCACAAGTTCAGTTGTCAAGTATAAGGGTTATTCAAATAAATAATGAATAGAATTAAAAATGGTTAAGGATCATACCTGAGGATCCAAGTTAGGATCCTAACCTTAATAAGGATAACTATAAGATAAACCTTAGAATAAAGTAAGGATCAAGAATCCCTAGTTGCCTATCTTCAAGAACCTGAAATAGAGCATCACTTGGGACTAAGCCAATATAAGATAAGAATTAGCAACTGGGGACAAGCCCAAGGATAACTGGGGACAAGCCCAAGGATAACTGGGGACAAGCCCAAGGATCGTATGTAAACTAGAGTATGGCCCTAACTGGCGACTATCCAAACTTAGTGGCATGAAAATGCCAAAACCTTAGCTAACGTGAAAACGTTAGAAACCTTTGCTAACGTGAAAATGTTAGAAACCTTAGGAACGGATGTATGGTACGTCTACCATTATACGTAGGATCCTAAGCATAGCCAGTACAATGGAATTATCAGCCCCTAAAACGAGTACTTGTCCCAATGCCTTGAACTATACCAGGATCATCGTGCGCTACAGGCGGAACTGGGGTCAAGCCCGAATAACTGGGGTTAAACCCAAAGGACGGATTGCTTCTGCGGATAACCAACGTTATGCTAAGGATACCTGAACTTTCAAAACTTGAACTCACGTGAGAGATGGATAAAGGATACATGATCCTTATCCTTATATGAGAAAATAAAGAAATGAAATAATTCAAGTTAGGATATTACCTAAGTAAGGATCATCGATACTTTGAGGATCCTTTAAGGATACCCCTATCCTGAGGATCATCTGTGCCATGAGGATCCTGTTCACATAAAATATTTCTTCAAGTGGACAGCATTCCAAGCTCTTGGTAGCAAATCACCTTCCATGGTTAGCAATCTATATGCCCCCTTTCCTGCTTCAGCTTCAATCAAATAAGGGCCTTCCCATTTTGGAGCCAATTTTCCATCAGCAGGATTGGTGGTATTTTGGAATGCTTTTCTTAATACCATATCTCCAACTTGAAACCTCCTGATCCTGACATTTTTGTTGTAAGCACCAGCCATTCTTTGTTGATAACTGGCCATCCTTATCCTAGCCATATCCCTGATTTCTTCAATAGTATCCAGGTCTTGAGCCAAGTTCTCATCATTCTTCTCAGGATCACGGGTACTTGTTCTTGCAGTTGGAACCACCATTTTTGTTGGGATCACTGATTCTGCCCCAAACACCAAAGAGAATGGTGTTTGACCAGTTGCATTCTTGGGGGTTGTCCTATCAGCCCAAAGCACATAGGGTAGTTCTTCTGCCCATTTCCCTTTCTTGGATCCAACCTTCTTCTTCAAATTGTTGATGATGATCTTGTTGGATGATTCTACCTGACCATTAGCTTGTGGGTGGGCTGGTGTTGATGTTATCATCTTAATCCCCCAGCTGTCACAAAAGTTAGTGGTTCTGCCCCCAATAAATTGGGAACCATTATCACATATAATTTCAGAAGGAATTCCAAATCTAGTGATAATATTTCTTTTAATGAAGGATATAACTTCCTTTTCTCTGACTTGGGCAAAAGCTTCAGCTTCTATCCACTTGGAGAAGTAATCAGTCATAGCTAGCATGAATACTTTTCCACCAGGTGCCTTAGGGAGCTTTCCAACTATATCCATACCCCATCTCATAAATGGCCAAGAGGAGGATATAGGATGCAATAATTCAGCTGGTTGATGAAGGATATTGCTGTGTCTCTGACAAGGATCACATCTTCTAGCATACTCCACAGCATCTCTCTTCATGGTTGGCCAATAGTATCCTGTTCTCAGGATCCTTGAGAATAATGCCATGCCCCCAGTGTGGTTTCCACAATCTCCTTCATGGAAGTCTTTTAAAACTTCTTGGATTTCCGGATCCTCAATGCATCTCAGGTATGGTCCTGCAAGAGATCGTCTATACAACATATTATTTAAAATTGTGAATTGAGATACCTTAGATTTGAAAGCCCTAGGGTTTTCTCCTGTAGGAATCTCTCCATGTTGTAAGTATCTCATAATTGGTGAGATCCATGATCCTGATCCTGAATGGGATTGAGTATCCTCACTAGGGATCGTTGCAGAATCACTTCCTATCTCCATAGCCACATGATCCTCAATAGTCGGGTTCAGGATATGGATAATAGTGATCTTGATATCCTCCGGGATCTTCATGGATGATCCTAAATTAGCCAATGCATCAGCTTCTGTATTTTCTTCCCTTGGTACCTGCGTCAAACTAAAGGAAACAAAAGAGAATGCCAAACTTTTGACTATCTCTAAATATTTGGTTAGCTTTTCACCTTTAACAGCATAGGATCCATTAAAGTGGTTTGTAATTAACAAAGAATCTACGTGTACCTCAAGATACCTGATCCCCATATGCTTAGCAATTTGCAAACCAGCAATTAACGCTTCATATTCAGCCTCATTGTTAGTGGTTTGGAACTCACAAGCTATAGAGTGGGGTATTATGTCCCAAGCCTTATCTGCCATTAAATCCCAAGCCTTAACTGACTTTGTGGCAGATTTCAGTAGTGACTTACAAAAGGAAGTTGAGTTAGAAGTTCAACAGCTTGAAGAAACTAAGGATCCTTGGATACACTTCACTGATGGAGCCTCCAATGTACAAGGAACAGTGTGACACCCCAGGAAAACCAGGAAAACGATACAACTTAACTAGCTTCCTCAGTGAGTGCCTACCAAATTTCGGGACGAAATTTCTTTCAACTTGGGGATGATGTGACAACTCGAAATTTAGAACCTTTCATCGTAGCTCGATGTAACATGCTTGAACGTTATGTGATTAGTTAACTTGTTGGTTTAATGAATGATATGAGTAAAATTATGTGATTATGTGTTGTGTTGTATGTACGTACGTTAAATATGATTATAAGTGAACCGAGACCACAATAGACTCGACTCGAGACCACTTGGCCTCGAGTGAACAGGAAACAGTTGGGCCAGTTGGGCCGGTTGGGCCGCACCTCATTTAATCCACCCGAAAGCCCATTAGGGTGCATCAACTTAGAACAAGTATATAAGCTTGTTATTAGCCAACATTGCCATTCTTTGGGCAATCTACACACACTCTCCTACACACACACTCCTACTTTTCCTCTCACTAGAACCCTAGAAACACAAACCTCCTTCCTCATTCTCGGATTCAAAACTGGCAACAAGGGTCTTCGGTTCAAGCCTAGGATTTTCTTTGAGAACTCATTCATCGATTTCCTCATACCCTCACACCTTGGGAACCTAACCGGTTAGTGATTCATGCTATGTATTGTATTTTGAGTTGATAATGATGTGTGATTTTCGGTTGATGATGATGATTTGATAACATGTTTGCTTGTTAAGATTCATACATGATAAATATATATCCTCCTTGAATAACCGATGTTAAGATTGTTGTTATTCATCTATGATGTATATGCTTGATTTCTAGATAAAGTCATGGTTAGGAAGAATAGAGTGGTTGCTAATGTTCATGCTAACTTGACATATGAATAAGTAGAAAAATGTTTGAATATGGTGCTATTATGTTCTCGGTTGGATGTGTGAATGATGAGGATCGATGGTGCATTAAACTAGGTGGATTATGCTAGCATAAATCGGTTAAATGAGCATGTTCGTTTAGGATGAAAACCCTAAAGATGAACTAGAAGAACATGTGTTGAATATGATATGAATGTGACTTGAATATTTGAAAACTAGTTGTTTGATCCATTTTGGTTAATTGTTAGACAATTAAACATGTTAGTGTATTGTTATTGGATAGTACATGAAATCACAACAGTGAAATCTTATTGGCCAAGTACATTATTGAATTCAGCAAATGTTCCCAGCCGAAACCTCTAGTTGCGACTCGAAACCACCACATAACGAGTCGAGATCCCCGATTGCGACACAGGTTGCGAGTCGCAGACACCTGGTTGCGACTCGAGACCAAAACATCATGAACCGAAACCATGTTTGCGAGTCCAGTTGCGACTCGAGATCAGAACCATGATAACCCGAGACCGTGTTTGCGAGTCCGGTTGCGACTCGAGACCAAAACAACATAAACCGAGACCATGATTGCGACTCAGGTTGCGAGTCGAGAACGCCTGGTTGCGACTCGATACTATACGCATGTACACGCTGTTTGGGCTTGCACCTCATTTCGGACTTAAGTGATTGGGCCGGACCTTTGGGCCTAATGCATGGACCTTATACGTACTGTTGTTTGTGAATGATTATTTGGGCTGCTATGGATGAACTTGCATGCAATGTGCTAGCATACGTGTAGAACATACGTGCAATACGTGGTTTGAACCTGACTTGTATAATACAACTATGATAGGACGCGAGTAGCCACAATATTGCTTGTTTGACTGTTCTGTGTACCTACCGAGCAAACCAAGGTGAGTTCACACCCTCTACAAAGCATGGGATTCCCAGGGGTCGGGAATTGGGGTTAAGGAACATGGGTTCCTCGTCCTCCTTGGGTAGGACAGCAAAGGTTCAGGAATGTAATTCCTCGTCCTCACGGACAGATAACTCGTACTAGACCAAAACTCTATCACGAAGTCCCTCCTTTTTATATCGACTTAATCGCCGGGCCAATGGCGAGCGGGTCATTAGTTAGATAGCGCTATTTAGGTCTGACAAACCTCACACCGTGCCGCAGAGGACGGGCGTGAACTAATGGATCTGGGGCACGTCAATGATGATAGACATTGACAGTTTCAGGGCACATAAACACGACTACAGTCAGCAGTCGATATGGTAACGAGTCTAGTAGATACATGGGGTAGCCCCCACGGCCGAAATGCCAGATAACTAACACGGGGTAGCCCCCACGGCTGGATTGCCAGAGTAACCGGGAATAAACAAGTCACGTTTTTAACTATGGGGTAACCCCCACGGCAGGATGCCAGCTAAAGGAAACTGTTTTCGAAACGACTTAAAACGAACACCCAACCGTGAACTCACTCAACTTGTTGTTGACTCGTTACTACATGCTTTGCAGGTCCGTAGGTTCTTAGCTGGAGCTTGTATGGAGAAGGATCGTTGTGGGACATGGACGGCTGTGTGCCATGTTAAACTTTGAAACTATTAAACTTATGTTTTGGCTTTAAGACTTATGCTTCCGCTTGCAACTTAACTATGTTTTGTTTGAACACCAATTGTATTGGTTGGATTTTATAACTACTTATATGCTCGTTCAATGTGATTGGTGGCTGGATCCTGGTCAGTCACGCCTCCAAGCGGTAGTACTCCGCAGGTGGATTTTGGGGGTGTGACAGATTGGTATCAGAGCCATTGGTTATAGAGAACTTGGTTTTAATAAAGGAGAAAAAACGTTTTTGTTAAAACCAGACTATAACCTGTACAGTGCTCAACGGTCCACAACGACGCTTCACTCCACATGCAAGGCTCGACATTCTAGGTGATATGGTCTGTGTATATTGCCTACTTGTTAGTTACATGGTACATTGCTCATGGCATGCTTGGTTAGAATAACTACTGTTGCTTGAACACGTGTGTACTCACTCACTTCTGACATCGCACTTTCGCGAACCCCTCTCACTCACGTTCTTCTTGATATGAAGATCATGTCTGGACGCGTTAACCTGACACAAGCCCAGTTGACGGCTCTGATCAACGAACGAGTTGCCGCAGCACTTGCAGCTGCACACGCAGGAGGTATATCCTGCAGTCCGAACTCAATCTAGGATCTTTAGAATCCTACTCTCGTGAACCAACCTTTGTGTTAAACTCTGTCTTTTCTTTCACCTACGATAGGTCATCATGTTCAGCCACCCGTGTGCACTTTTAAGACTTTCATGGACTGCCGGCCAACTACTTTTAGCGGCACAGAAGGAGCAGTAGGTCTCCTACATTGGTTTGAGAAGCTAGAATCTGTGTTCGAAATGTGCGAATGCCCTGAGGCGCGCAGGGTGAAGTATGCTACTGGTACTCTCGAGGGTTTAGCCCTCACATGGTGGAACGCTCAAGTTCAAATGCTGGGGTTGGTTGCTGCCAACGCCACCCCATGGGAGAATTTTAAGGAAATGATCAAGGAAGAATACTGCAGTCGTGATGAGATTCACAAACTGGAAGTGGAGTTCTTCAACCTCAAGATGACGGGGTCCGAAATTGAAGCTTATGTGAAAAGGTCGAACGAACTGGCAATTCTGTGTCCTACTATGGTAGATCCTCCCATCAAACGCATCGAACTATTTCTTCAGGGCTTAGTGCCGGAAATCCAAAGTCATGTGACTTCAGCGAACCTCGCCACCTACCAGCAAGCCGTTCAGTTGGCTCACCGTCTCACGGATCAAGCGGTGGAGCAGAACAAGTTACCAAAACGCACAGGTGCTGCAACTACTTCTGGTACCTCTAGTGACAACAAACGAAAGTGGGATGGAACTTCAAGTAAGGGTTCGACTTCTGTTCAGACCCAGTCTCAGCAGAGAAAGACTGAGGACTACAAGAGCCCTAATCAGCAATCGTCTGGTGGTTAAAATCATGGTGGGTACAAAGGAAATCACCCCAAATGCAATCGCTGCAGCCTGCACCACAGCGGGCCATGCACCAGGGGCAACTGTCATCGGTGCAACAAGCCTGGTCACGCTGCAAAGGATTGCAGGAGCTTATACCCCGCCAATCAGAATCGTCATCCAGCTCAACAGAATCAACGCCAGCAGCAACAGCAAGGGGATAACAAAGGGTGCTTTCAGTGTGGAGCTGAGGGCCACTTCAAGAGAGATTGTCCCCAACTGAACAGGAACCAGAACAACAACAACAACAACAACAACAACAATAACAACAATCAGGGGAATGGTAACAATGGGAACAACAACAACAATGGCGCCAGGGGGCGGGTGTTTGTGATCGGCCAAGGTGAAGCAAGGAATGACCCCAATGTTGTGGCGGGTAAGTTCCTTCTCGACGACTTTTATGTTTCAGTTTTATTTGATTCGGGTGCCGATACTAGCTACATGTCACTAGAAATTAGTCGAATGCTTAGGCTTATTCCAACACCTTTGAACAACAAGCACACCGTAGAGCTAGCAAATGGTAAGAGTTTAGAAGCCACACACCTAGTCAAGGGTTGTAAACTTATTCTCGCTGACCAGACTTTCTCTATCGACCTCATTCCTATTGTCTTGGGTAGTTTCGACGTTGTCATTGGGATGGATTGGTTATCCCAACACCGAGCAGAGATTCTTTGCAACGAGAAGGTTGTCCGTATTCCTGGTTCCAGTGGTGAACCCCTCATGATTCATGGCGACAAGAGGAGTGCTGTTGAGAACGTCATTTCTCTCCTTAAGGCCCAAAAGTGCTTGCGAAAGGAGCACACTGCTACTTTGGCTCTCATTACCGACACCTCAGAAAAAGAGAAGAAGATAGAAGATTTTCCAGTTGTACGCGATTATCCAGAGGTATTTCCTGAGGAATTACCTGGTCTTCCGCCTCATCGCCAAGTCGAGTTTCAGATCGAACTAGCTCCTGGAGCTGCGCCTATAGCCCGTGCACCTTATCGTTTAGCCCCATCAGAGTTGAAAGAACTCTCCACGCAACTACAAGAGCTCCTGGATAAGGGTTTTATTCGTCCTAGCTCATCGCCCTGGGGAGCTCCAGTGCTATTTGTGAAGAAGAAAGACGGTACTTTCAGAATGTGCATCGACTACCGAGAACTCAACAAGGTGACGGTGAAGAATCGTTATCCTCTACCGCGTATCGACGACTTGTTCGACCAGCTGCAAGGGTCGAGCTACTATTCGAAGATCGATTTGAGATCGGGTTATCACCAGCTGAGAGTCCGGGAAGAGGACGTCTCCAAAACAGCTTTCAGAACTCGATACGGGCACTATGAGTTTTTGGTCATGCCGTTTGGGATGACAAACGCACCTGCGGTTTTCATGGACTTGATGAACCGAGTGTGCAAGCCTTACCTGGACAAGTTCGTTATAGTTTTCATCGACGACATCCTGATCTATTCCAAGAGTCGGGAGGAACACGAGCAGCATCTGCGACTTATTCTGGAACTCCTTCGAACAGAACAACTTTATGCAAAGTTCTCGAAATGCGACTTCTGGCTTCGAGAAGTCCATTTCCTAGGCCACGTGGTAAACAAGGATGGGATTCACGTTGATCCATCCAAGATAGACTCGATTAAGAACTGGCCTGCACCTCATACACCAAAGGAAATTCGCCAATTCTTGGGTTTGGTGGGATACTACCGGAGATTCATAAAGGATTTTTCTAAGATTGCACAGCCTCTTACCTCACTAATGCAGAAGGGCGTTGTTTATCGCTGGGGAAACGCACAGGACTTGGCATTTCAGCACTTAAAGGATAGACTTTGTAGCGCACCTATCCTTTCCTTGCCAGAGGGCACCGACGACTTTATGGTTTACTGCGACGCATCAATTCAGGGTCTTGGTTGCGTGTTGATGCAACGAGATAAAGTTATAGCTTACGCCTCACGCCAACTTAAGGTTCATGAAAAGAACTACACTACGCACGATTTAGAGCTGGGAGCTGTTGTTTTTGCACTTAAGTTATGGCGGCATTACCTGTATGGTACCAAGTGCGCGATCTACACCGACCACAGGAGTCTCGAGCATATCTTCAAGCAGAAGGAACTAAATATGCGACAACGACGATGGGTCAAACTACTGAATGACTACGAGTGCTCAATCAGGTATCACCCGGGCAAGGCCAATGTTGTGGCTGACGCCCTCAGTCGGAAGGACACTGCGCCTAAGCGCGTACGAGCTCTACAACTCACGATCCACTCTAGTCTCCCTTCCCAAATACGAGCTGCTCAGGTAGAAGCACTGAAACTAGAAAACGTCAGGGCTGAAGCCCTACGCGGATCAAGGCAACGATTAGAACAGAAGGAAGACGGTGCTTACTACGTAACGGGACGCGTTTGGGTCCCACACTATGGCAACCTACGAGAGCTTGTGATGGACGAAGCACACAAGTCTCGCTACTCAATACACCCTGGATCAGATAAGATGTATCATGATATCAAAACTACGTACTGGTGGCTTAGCATGAAGGCCCACATAGCAACCTACGTCAGCAAGTGTTTGACTTGTGCGAGAGTCAAGTCCGAATACCAGAAACCATCAGGCCTGCTCCAACAACCCGAGATACCTCAATGGAAATGGGAGCAAATTTCCATGGATTTTGTTACTGGCCTACCTAGATCCCAGCGCGGGAACGATACTATTTGGGTGATCGTGGATCGACTCACAAAATCTGCACACTTTCTGGCTATCAAGGAGACGGATAAGTTCTCCACTCTTGCAGAAATATACCTCAAGGAAGTCGTTTCGAGGCACGGGGTGCCCACCTCTATTATCTCGGATCGAGATGCACGTTTTACTTCAGAGTTGTGGCAAGCAATGCACAAATCCTTTGGCTCACGATTAGATATGAGCACAGCGTATCACCCTCAGACGGACGGGCAGTCCGAGCGCACTATTCAAACCTTAGAAGACATGCTCCGTGCATGTGTAATCGACTTTGGCCACCGCTGGGAAAAGCATCTGCCACTTGTGGAATTCTCGTACAATAACAGCTACCACACCAGCATTAAAGCTGCTCCATTTGAGGCATTGTACGGACGTAAATGCCGGTCACCTCTTTGCTGGGCAGAGGTGGGAGATAGTCAGATCACTGGTCCAGAATATGTGGTAGACACAACCGAACAGATTGCTCAAATACGAAAACGCATGACGGCAGCTCGCGAACGTCAGAAAGTTTACGCCGACATGGGCAGGAAACCGCTTGAGCTCCAGGTTGGGGAGCGGGTACTACTCAAAGTTTCACCCTGGAAGGGTGTGGTTCGTTTTGGTAACCGTGGCAAACTCAACCCACGATACGTTGGACCTTTCGAAGTCATTGAGAAAATAGGCAGGGTGGCCTACAGACTCAACTTACCAGCGGAACTCGGTGCAGTTCACAACGTTTTTCACGTGTCGAATCTGAAGAAGTGTCCGTCAGATGAGACCCACGTAGTTCCTCTGAAGGAACTCACTATCGACGAACAGTTACGATTCGTCGAGGAACCAGTCGAAATCACGGACCAGGATGTTAAGGTCCTCAAGAGCACTAGAATACCTCTCGTTCGAGTTCGTTGGAACTCACGTCGCGGCCCAGAGTTCACCTGGGAGCACGAAGATCAGATGAAACAAAAGTATCCCCAACTGTTCGCAAACAGTACACCCACTACTGAGACCGAAGCTACGGAATTTCGGGACGAAATTCCAGATCAACGGGGGGTGGATGTGACACCCCAGGAAAACCAGGAAAACCATACAACTTAACTAGCTTCCTCAGTGAGTGCCTACCAAATTTCGGGACGAAATTTCTTTCAACTTGGGGATGATGTGACAACTCGAAATTTAGAACCTTTCATCGTAGCTCGATGTAACATGCTTGAACGTTATGTGATTAGTTAACTTGTTGGTTTAATGAATGATATGAGTAAAATTATGTGATTATGTGTTGTGTTGTATGTACGTACGTTAAATATGATTATAAGTGAACCGAGACCACAATAGACTCGACTCGAGACCACTTGGCCTCGAGTGAACAGGAAACAGTTGGGCCAGTTGGGCCGGTTGGGCCGCACCTCATTTAATCCACCCGAAAGCCCATTAGGGTGCATCAACTTAGAACAAGTATATAAGCTTGTTATTAGCCAACATTGCCATTCTTTGGGCAATCTACACACACTCTCCTACACACACACTCCTACTTTTCCTCTCACTAGAACCCTAGAAACACAAACCTCCTTCCTCATTCTCGGATTCAAAACCGGCAACAAGGGTCTTCAGTTCAAGCCTAGGATCTTCTTTGAGAACTCATTCATCGATTTCCTCATACCCTCACACCTTGGGAACCTAACCGGTTAGTGATTCATGCTATGTATTGTATTTTGAGTTGATAATGATGTGTGATTTTCGGTTGATGATGATGATTTGATAACATGTTTGCTTGTTAAGATTCATACATGATAAATATATATCCTCCTTGAATAACCGATGTTAAGATTGTTGTTGTTCATCTATGATGTATATGCTTGATTTCTAGATAAAGTCATGGTTAGGAAGAATAGAGTGGTTGCTAATGTTCATGCTAACTTGACATATGAATAAGTAGAAAAATGTTTGAATATGGTGCTATTATGTTCTCGGTTGGATGTGTGAATGATGAGGATCGATGGTGCATTAAACTAGGTGGATTATGCTAGCATAAATCGGTTAAATGAGCATGTTCGTTTAGGATGAAAACCCTAAAGATGAACTAGATGAACATGTGTTGAATATGATATGAATGTGACTTGAATATTTGAAAACTAGTTGTTTGATCCATTTTGGTTAATTGTTAGACAATTAAACATGTTAGTGTATTGTTATTGGATAGTACATGAAATCACAACAGTGAAATCTTATTGGCCAAGTACATTATTGAATTCAGCAAATGTTCCCAGCCGAAACCTCTAGTTGCGACTCGAAACCACCACATAACGAGTCGAGATCCCCGATTGCGACACAGGTTGCGAGTCGCAGACACCTGGTTGCGACTCGAGACCAAAACAGCATGAACCGAAACCATGTTTGCGAGTCCAGTTGCGACTCGAGATCAGAACCATGATAACCCGAGACCGTGTTTGCGAGTCCGGTTGCGACTCGAGACCAAAACAACATAAACCGAGACGATGATTGCGACTCAGGTTGCGAGTCGAGAACGCCTGGTTGCGACTCGATACTATACGCATGTACACGCTGTTTGGGCTTGCACCTCATTTCGGACTTAAGTGATTGGGCCGGACCTTTGGGCCTAATGCATGGACCTTATACGTACTGTTGTTTGTGAATGATTATTTGGGCTGCTATGGATGAACTTGCATGCAATGTGCTAGCATACGTGTAGAACATACGTGCAATACGTGGTTTGAACCTGACTTGTATGATACAACTATGATAGGACGCGAGTAGCCACAATATTGCTTGTTTGACTGTTCTGTGTACCTACCGAGCAAACCAAGGTGAGTTCACACCCTCTACAAAGCATGGGATTCCCAGGGGTCGGGAATTGGGGTTAAGGAACATGGGTTCCTCGTCCTCCTTGGGTAGGACAGCAAAGGTTCAGGAATGTAATTCCTCGTCCTCACGGACAGATAACTCGTACTAGACCAAAACTCTATCATGAAGTCCCTCCTTTTTATATCGACTTAATCGCCGGGCCAATGGCGAGCGGGTCATTAGTTAGATAGCGCTATTTAGGTCTGACAAACCTCACACCGTGCCGCAGAGGACGGGCGTGAACTAATGGATCTGGGGCACGTCAATGATGATAGACATTGACAGTTTCAGGGCACATAAACACGACTACAGTCAGCAGTCGATATGGTAACGAGTCTAGTAGATACATGGGGTAGCCCCCACGGCCGAAATGCCAGATAACTAACACGGGGTAGCCCCCACGGCTGGATTGCCAGAGTAACCGGGAATAAACAAGTCACGTTTTTAACTATGGGGTAACCCCCACGGCAGGATGCCAGCTAAAGGAAACTGTTTTCGAAACGACTTAAAACGAACACCCAACCGTGAACTCACTCAACTTGTTGTTGACTCGTTACTACATGCTTTGCAGGTCCGTAGGTTCTTAGCTGGAGCTTGTATGGAGAAGGATCGTTGTGGGACATGGACGGCTGTGTGCCATGTTAAACTTTGAAACTATTAAACTTATGTTTTGGCTTTAAGACTTATGCTTCCGCTTGCAACTTAACTATGTTTTGTTTGAACACCAATTGTATTGGTTGGATTTTATAACTACTTATATGCTCGTTCAATGTGATTGGTGGCTGGATCCTGGTCAGTCACGCCTCCAAGCGGTAGTACTCCGCAGGTGGATTTTGGGGGTGTGACAAACAGGACTTGGAATACTACTAAAATCGCCACAGGGGGACATAATACCCCACTCCATAGCTTGTGAATTTCAAACTACCAACAATGAGGCTGAGTATGAAGCCTTGATAGCTGGTTTGCAAATTGCTAAGCATATGAGGATCAGTTATGTTGAGGGACACGTAGATTCATTATTAATCACTAATCACTTTAATGGATCCTATGTTGTTAAAGGTGAAAAGCTAATCAAATATTTAGAGATAGTCAAAGAATTGGCACTCTCTTTTGTTTCCTTTAGTTTGACACGGGTACCAAGGGAAGAGAATGCAGAGGCTGATGCATTAGCCAATCTAGGATCATCCTTGAAGATCCCGGAGGATATCGAGATCCCTATTATCCACATTCTGACCCCTGCTATCGAGGATCATGTAGCCATGGAGATAGGAGAGGATTCTACAATCGTCCCTACTGAGGATACTCAACCTCATTCAGGATCATGGATCCTCCCAATCATGAGATACATACAACATGGAGAGATTCCTACAGGAGAAAACCCTAAGGCTTTCAAAATTAAGGTATCTTAATTTACAATATTGAATAATATGTTGTATAAACGATCTCTTGCAGGACCATATCTAAGATGCATTGAGGATCCTGAAATCCAAGAAGTCCTAAAGGATTTCCATGAAGGAGATAGTGGAAACCACACTGGGGGCAGGCCATTATTCTCAAGGATCCTGAGGACAGGATACTATTGGCCCACTATGAAGAAGGATGCTGTGGAGTATGCCAAGAAGTGTGATCCTTGTCAGAGGCATAGTAATATCCTTCACCAACCAGCATAACTTTTGCATCCTATATCCTCTTCTTGGCCATTTATGAGGTGGGGAATGGATATAGTTGGTAAGCTTCCTAAGGCACCTGGTGGAAAAGTATTCATGCTTGCTATGACTGATTACTTCTCCAAGTGGATAGAGGTTGAAGCCTTTGCTCAAGTCAGAGAAAAGGAAGTTATATCCTTTATTAAAAGAAACATTATTACTAAATTTGGTATCCCTTCTGAAATTGTTTGTGATAATGGATCCCAATTTATTGGGAATAGAAACACTAACTTTTGTGACAGCTGGGGGATTAAGATGATAACATCACCACCAGTCCACCCACAAGCTAATGGTTAGGCAGAATCATCCAACAAGATCATCATCAAAAATTTGAAGAAGAAGCTTGCATCCAAGAAAGGAAAATGGGCAGAAGAACTGTTTTGGTCAAAAAATCTGATGAGGATATTGCAACCAAACTCTTTGTTTCGGGGAATGATGCTTAAAATGTGTAACAGCGATGAGGATCACTTCAATGTAAATTGCACAAACAACACAAGGGTTTATACGGGGAAAAAGCCCTTGATCAAGAGTTGATCTCCGGCACAAAAAACCCCGGGTGATGGAAACTACCGATCACCAAGTTCAAATAAATGAATAAATGTTTACAACTTCGGATAGTAACGAGCTAGGTACAAGGATCACTATCGTGAAATGTGTAAACGTGAGTGAAAACGAATGAATGTTCGTCGAGAGCTTCGAGTGTGCGAGTATGTGAGTGTGTGTAGCTCAGAAATGACTAAGTGTTTTTTCTACTAGCTTGTTACCCCTTTAAAATAGAAATTTAACTACCAAACTAACTATCCGACTTTTGTGCCAAGCCCCCACGTTCTCCACAACTTCCATTTTTGGCCAAGCACGTGCAGAATAGCTTGGGAATATTCTCCAGGAATGTCGCCAAGACTTGGTCAAGCTTGTTATACCTGCGAGGTAGTACAAAATATAAACAAACAATCGTCAGTGCGAGGATCCTTAAAGTGATCCATGATCCTGAAGCTCTTCTGAGGATCACCACCTGTCACAGAAGTAAGGATCACTAATTAGGATAACAAATAAGGATCACTAATTGTTAGAAAATCCTCCCCTAACAATTGCCCCCAAAATATAAGGAGTTAAATTGTAAATATGTGAGTTATATTTTACTGATCTTATCTGCAAGTAACTAACGGATATATAGCCGTTAATATAGAACTAGCCGTTGCGATCATGACGTCACAGAAGTGACAATCCTGCAGAATCATAATTATAAATAGAGATATAGATAGGATCGATATGCATTCAAATTCGAAAGAAACTCCCTTTATATTCTCAGTCGACGATCAATCAGGTATCTCTTTCTTCTCTTTCTACCTTTCTTACTCTGTTTTTCTCTCTTTATCACCATTGCTCTAAGAATGATGCTCCGAAGCTCATCGGGCAAGGATCACAAGAAGGATAGCCCTTTGAAGAGTCAAAAAATCATCAAGGACTCAGCGAATGAAAGGTGTTGTTTTAACGATACACAAGTAGATAAAATCCGTCAGTTTTTTCCGGCGAGTGCCTTCTTCAAACCCTTTGATCCCACTGTTCTTAGCGACTATGTTTCTGAAACATGGGTTGCCTTTCCAGCTACTCCATTCACTATAGGGTACACCTATCCTTTCCCAGAATTCACACAATCCTTCTTTTCCCTGACCGGCATATCTTACATCCAAGCCATGCCGATGATTTGGAGGGTTTTATATACCCTAGAGAGGATCATCGAGCAAGAACGCGTTGATTTAGGAATGTCGGAATTGGCGGAACTGTATGATCTTACTACCTTCGGTTCCCACCGTTATTTGTTCAAGCGAAAACCCGGTGCGGATCATCCTCTTCTCAAAGTCACCAAGAACGACAAAGATTGGAAACGTCGCTTCTTCTTTGTCAGGAGGGATTCCATTCTAAACGGAAAAGATCTCCCTAAGACATGGTCCACCCATGGTAGGCTGGAGGATCATGAGAAGGAACACCAGGTAGTCTTGTTCATGTGATAGGATCACTAACCCCTTTTGTCTTGTGTCATGCAGCTGTCTCTGTTTCTCATCTCATCACAACATCCGCAACCAGGGAAAGGCTTGCTGCTTTCTGGAACCTTGATCCTGAAACTAGAACTTTTAAGACAATAACCCAAGACTCTCAGGAGGTATCCTCAGGCTCTGTCACAATGTCAAGTAAGTATCCTTGTTTAAAATTTAAATAAATAGTGAAATATGAATTAAGAAAAGATACTTATCTTGTTTTGGTTGTGTAGGTGCTGGAAAATCTGCCAAAGCTGCTTCAATGTTCAGTGTCACCGATCTCACCACTGTCAAATCCTCCAAAAGAAAGGTTCCTGCCAGCCCGACAGCCTCAATCCCCAAGGCACCCCTCAAAGGAAAGGGAATCAAGAGGAGAAAGGCCTCCGATGCTGAGGATTTGCAGGGTCTGCCTCTAATCCGTCATCAATTCCTTGAGTACTTTAATGAGGTGAGGATCACTGTCTTTGCTCATATATCCTGTCGACATATCCTGCTGATATATCCTGCTGATATATCCTGCTGATTTGAGGATCGCTTAATTCTGACCTTATCCTTTATCCTCTTTACAGAAATTCTCTGAGATCGAGGATTATGTCGGCCACGTTGAGGATCAGGATAAGAAGATTGCCGACCTCCAGCAGGTTGCTGTGCTCAAGGATCTTGCACTTGCTGATCTTCAAAAGGAACTCAAGGATACCAAACAGAAGATGGATAAGGTGCTGGTTAATTTTGACTATGAAAGGCAGGAGATCACAGATGATGCTAAAGTTTCTGCCGCCATAGCAATGTACAAAAACAAGCTGCAAATGGCCTTGGAAGCTCAGGATCCTGCCTTCGACAAAAGCGGCTGGGAAATTGAAGAATGGAAAGCAAGGCTGGCTGAATTGGGTGACGAAGAGGAGGCTGAAGAGATCCTGACAATTGAGGCTGGAAGCAAGGATGAAGCTGGTGAAGCAAGTGGAGCCGGAGGTGGTGATGCAGCAAAGGTTTAGGCTGCTTGATTGGGCAATGATGGACATTCTTAGACGCAGCCGGAGCCCAATTTTTAAATTTGGTGGTAGCTTTTTGTGGTTGTGATGTCGAACAATTTGATGGTTTTTACTTGAACAATAGTTTTTAGGATTAAGGGTCATGTATGATCCTTTGGACAATAGGCAGGATTGCAATTGGTGGAGGGATCCTCTGTTTGGGGGATGAAGCCATTGTGATCCTGCCGCCTTTATATTCCTGCACTATCTTTGAACTTATTATCATGGACACCCTTTACCTACCCCAGCGGACGGGCCACGTTTTGCTGGTAGAAGCTCGGGTAGGTAATTTTGACAACCTTTTAAGGGTTAGTCTTTTGTTTATAAATAAAAACTTAACCTTTTGTCGCTTATCTCGTGTTGTTATACTTTTTAATATCTTACTTTCCAACTGTTGTAATGTTCATTCTGTTTATACTTATCAAGCCTTGAAAATTAGAAAAGATATCCAGAAAGTTTAGGATATGATCAAGGATCACATATCCCATAATCGATAAGTTCTAAAAAGTGATATGGTTTAAGAATCACAAGTTCAGTTGTCAAGTATAAGGGTTATTCAAATAAATAATGAATAGAATTAAAAATGGTTAAGGATCATACCTGAGGATCCAAGTTAGGATCCTAACCTTAATAAGGATAACTATAAGATAAACCTTAGAATAAAGTAAGGATCAAGAATCCCTAGTTGCCTATCTTCAAGAACCTGAAATAGAGCATCACTTGGGACTAAGCCAATATAAGATAAGAATTAGCAACTGGGGACAAGCCCAAGGATAACTGGGGACAAGCCCAAGGATAACTGGGGACAAGCCCAAGGATCGTATGTAAACTGGAGTATGGCCCCAACTGGCGACTATCCAAACTTAGTGGCATGAAAATGCCAAAACCTTAGCTAACGTGAAAACGTTAGAAACCTTTGCTAACGTGAAAACGTTAGAAACCTTAGGAACGGATGTATGGTACGTCTACCATTATACGTAGGATCCTAAGCATAGCCAGTACAATGGAATTATCAGCCCCTAAAACGAGTACTTGTCCCAATGCCTTGAACTATACCAGGATCATCGTGCGCTACAGGCGGAACTGGGGTCAAGCCCGAATAACTGGGGTTAAACCCAAAGGACGGATTGCTTCTGCGGATAACCAACGTTATGCTAAGGATACCTGAACTTTCAAAACTTGAACTCACGTGAGAGATGGATAAAGGATACATGATCCTTATCCTTATATGAGAAAATAAAGAAATGAAATAATTCAAGTTAGGATATTACCTAAGTAAGGATCATCGATAGTTTGAGGATCCTTTAAGGATACCCCTATCCTGAGGATCATCTGTGCCATGAGGATCCTGCTCACATAAAATATTTCTTCAAGTGGACAGCATTCCAAGCTCTTGGTAGCAAATCACCTTCCATGGTTAGCAATCTATATGCCCCCTTTCCTGCTTCAGCTTCAATCAAATAAGGGCCTTCCCATTTTGGAGCCAATTTTCCATCAGCAGGATTGGTGGTATTTTGGAATGCTTTTCTTAATACCATATCTCCAACTTGAAACCTCCTGATCCTGACATTTTTGTTGTAAGCACCAGCCATTCTTTGTTGATAACTGGCCATCCTTATCCTAGCCATATCCCTGATTTCTTCAATAGTATCCAGGTCTTGAGCCAAGTTCTCATCATTCTTCTCAGGATCACGGGTACTTGTTCTTGCAGTTGGAACCACCATTTTTGTTGGGATCACTGATTCTGCCCCAAACACCAAAGAGAATGGTGTTTGACCAGTTGCATTCTTGGGGGTTGTCCTATCAGCCCAAAGCACATAGGGTAGTTCTTCTGCACATTTCCCTTTCTTGGATCCAACCTTCTTCTTCAAATTGTTGATGATGATCTTGTTGGATGATTCTGCCTGACCATTAGCTTGTGGGTGGACTGGTGTTGATGTTATCATCTTAATCCCCCAGCTGTCACAAAAGTTAGTGGTTCTGCCCCCAATAAATTGGGAACCATTATCACATATAATTTCAGAAGGAATTCCAAATCTAGTGATAATATTTCTTTTAATGAAGGATATAACTTCCTTTTCTCTGACTTGGGCAAAAGCTTCAGCTTCTATCCACTTGGAGAAGTAATCAGTCATAGCTAGCATGAATACTTTTCCACCAGGTGCCTTAGGGAGCTTTCCAACTATATCCATACCCCATCTCATAAATGGCCAAGAGGAGGATATAGGATGCAATAATTCAGCTGGTTGATGAAGGATATTGCTGTGTCTCTGACAAGGATCACATCTTCTAGCATACTCCACAGCATCTCTCTTCATGGTTGGCCAATAGTATCCTGTTCTCAGGATCCTTGAGAATAATGCCATGCCCCCAGTGTGGTTTCCACAATCTCCTTCATGGAAGTCTTTTAAAACTTCTTGGATTTCCGGATCCTCAATGCATCTCAGGTATGGTCCTGCAAGAGATCGTCTATACAACATATTATTTAAAATTGTGAATTGAGATACCTTAGATTTGAAAGCCCTAGGGTTTTCTCCTGTAGGAATCTCTCCATGTTGTAAGTATCTCATATTTGGTGAGATCCATGATCCTGATCCTGAATGGGATTGAGTATCCTCACTAGGGATCGTTGCAGAATCACTTCCTATCTCCATAGCCACATGATCCTCAATAGCCGGGTTCAGGATATGGATAATAGGGATCTTGATATCCTCCGGGATCTTCAAGGATGATCCTAAATTAGCCAATGCATCAGCTTCTGTATTTTCTTCCCTTGGTACCTGCGTTAAACTAAAGGAAACAAAAGAGAATGCCAAACTTTTGACTATCTCTAAATATTTGGTTAGCTTTTCACCTTTAACAGCATAGGATCCATTAAAGTGGTTTGTAATTAACAAAGAATCTACGTGTACCTCAAGATACCTGATCCCTATATGCTTAGCAATTTGCAAACCAGCAATTAAGGCTTCATATTCAGCCTCATTGTTAGTGGTTTGGAACTCACAAGCTATAGAGTGGGGTATTATGTCCCCCTGTGGCGATTTTAGTAGTATTCCCAGCCCTGTGCCTTTGACATTTGAGGATCCATCAGTATAGAGTATCCAAGGATCCTTGGTCTCTTCTAGCTGCTGAACTTCTAACTCAGCTTCTTCTTGTAAATCACTACTAAAATCTGCCACAAAGTCTGCTAGTGCTTGGGATTTGATGGCTGTCCTAGGCTCATATCTTATATCATATGCACTTAGCTTCACTGCCCACTTAGCCATCCTTCCTGACATCTCTGGTTTCCTGAGGACATTCTTAATTGGAAAATTAGTTTTAACTATGATAACATGAGTTTCAAAATAATGTCTTAACTTAGTGGATGCCATAATTAATGCAAGAATAAGCTTTTCAAGGTGTGAATACCTGGATTCGGCATCAAGTAAACTTTTACTTACATAATAGACAGGATGTTGTGTACCTTGATGATCCTTAACAAGGACCGCACTTACTGCTTTTGAGGATACTGCAAGATACAAGGATAGCACATCGCCTTTTTCTGGTTTCATCAAAGCCGGGGCCGAGGATAGGTAATCTTTGAGGGCTCTCAAAGCATTTTCATGCTTCTCCGTCCATTCAAATTTCTTGTTCTTCCTTAGGATATCATAGAATTCTTTACACCTCTCGGAGGATTTGGATATAAATCTGTTCAAGGCTGCTATCCTGCCTGTTAGCCTTTGAACATCCTTAGCATTGACCGGAGATTTGATGTTCACTATTGCTTTGATTTGTTCCGGGCTAGCTTCAATGCCTCTCTTTGTCACCATATATCCTAAGAATTTACCTGCTTTAACACCAAAGTGACATTTTGAAGGATTAAGTTTCATGTTATATTTGTCAAGGATATCGAATACTTCCTCCAAGTCTCTTAGGTGATCCTCAGCTTTTAAAGATTTTACCACCATATCATCTATGTAAACCTCCATAGTTTGTCCAATCTGATCCTTGAACATCATATTCACCAGCCTTTGATATGTTGCACCTGCATTTCTTAATCCGAACGGCATAGCAATATAGCAGTATATACCAGTTGGAGTCATGAAGGCTGTATCCTCTTGGTCGGATGGTTCCATTTGGATTTGTTGAAATCCAGATGAAGCATCCATAAAAGTTAACAGTTCATGACCCGCGGTTGCATCCACCATGGAGTCAATGTGGGGTAAAGGGAAAGGATCCTTGGGACATGCCTTATTTAAATCGGTAAAATCGACACATACCCTCCACTTTCCGTTTTTCTTTTGAACAACAACCACATTGGCCAACCATCTTGGATACTTGACCTCTCTAATCATACCTGCCCGGAGCAATTTCTCTACCTCTTCCTGGATAATGGCATTCCTTTCCGGTGCAAACTTTCTTCTCCTTTGATGGATTGGTTTGAAGGATCTGTCAATGCCGAGTTTGTGAGTGATTACATCTTTGGATATACCAGTCATGTCTTCGTGTTTCCACGCAAAGGTAGTCTTTCTCCTTTTTAGGAAGGATACGAGGTCTTCTTTCATTTCGCCAAGGATCCCTGATCCGATATAAACTATAGATTCAGGATCATCCGGATCCATAAGGATTTCTACCACATCCTGTTCACTCGCCTCCAAGACATCCCTTGGAGGATACTTTGATTGCTATTGCTCCCTGGATTTCGAAGCTGGTTTCATCGATGAAGTGTAGCAATTCTTAGCCTCCTGCTGATCACTATCAATCTTCACTATTCCCCAAGGACTAGGGAGCTTCACACATTGATGGTAGGTAGATGGGACTGCTTTCATATCGTGTATCCAAGGCCTGCCAAGGATAACATTACAACAAGATAAACAGTCAATAACACAAAATTTTTTATAAGAGTGTAGGCCTTCAATGTATATTGGGAGTTTAATGTCCCCCAGGGTATTCTTAGTTTCACTACTAAATCCCACGAGCACAGAGGATCTTGGTATGATCTCTGATTCAGGAATACCCATCTTCTTTAGGACATCAAGCTGGATAATGTTCACTGAACTTCCTCCGTCTATAAGGATCATGCGGACAAAATGGTTAGATATGAAAAGAGTAATAACTAAACCATCGTGATGAGGATCCTGGATATCAACACGATCTTCTTCATCAAAGGTTATGACTTTCCCTTCCGAGACACTTGATGTTCGAACAGGTCTTTCTCCGTTATCCATTTTAGTTTCCTTTGCATGCCTTTTAGCTGCTGAGAAGGATGTGCCGCAAATGTCTGAACCTCCAGAAATGAAGTTTATTACTTGTGCATCCGCTGGAGGGGCTGGAGCCTTCTCAGGGATCCTTTCAGGATCCTGCGTCCTTGACTTTTTTCTTCCCAACAATTCTTTTAGGTGCCCCTTGCTCAACAAGTATCCAATTTCCTTTCTTAGTGCAATGCATTCTTCTGTGAGGTGCCCAAAATCTTCATGGTATGCACACCACTTTGATTTATCCTTAGTTGCAGCTGGCCTATCATTTTTTCTGGGCCATCTAGCTTTATCACCTAGACTCTACATCGCAAGGATTAGTTCATTGTTATCAACACTAAAACAATATTCGGAAATTGGAGGATAATCCTCATCATCCTCTTCTTGATCAATAGAATGCACGTTCTGGTTATCAGATCTGTTGTGGGATCTGAACTTGTTGTTCCTGAATGAGGATCCTTTCTTATCCTGCTTTGAGGATCCTGCTAACCTCTCCTGGATCCTCTTGTCATCCTCTAGCCGGATGTACCTAAGGGCCCGGGTTCTTACCTCATCTAGGTTCTTGCATGGTGTCATAACAAGATCATCATAAAATAATGAATCCCTAAGCAATCCCATTTTGAAGGCCTCAACAGCCGTGGCTATATCTAAGTTAGGAATGTCTAAGGTTTCTTTACTGAATTTGGTAATGTAATCCCTTAATGATTCATTATGACCCTGGGTTATCCTATACAGATCACTAGTTAAACGCTTAAATTTTCTACTACAAGAAAACTGATTATTAAACAAGTTAACTAGGTTAGCAAATGAGGTAATAGAATAGGGAGGAAGACTTAGCAGCCATTTGAGAGCTGATCCAGTAAGGGTGGATCCGAATCCCTTGCACAGGCATGCTTCCTTTAATCTTTCTGGAATTGGATTGATCTCCATCCTCTCCCTATATTGTGCTATGTGTTCTTCAGGATCCGTCGAACCATCGTACAGCTTCATTGTTGGCACATGGAACCTCTTGGGTATCTCAGCATCACAGATTGGTGGTGCAAAACGAGATATTTTATGGCTCCCATCTGCAATCTCTGGGATAGGTTTGACTACTCCCGGAACACTTGATATCATATCCTTTAGCTTTTGCAATTCTCTGGCCATGGCATGATTGATACCTGGATCCTGCATAAGACCATGGTTAGTAGTATGAGAATTATTAAAAGTGTTACCTCCCATTGGATTCAAGTTAGGAAGAATGGATGTTAATCCATATTGTTGAGGCTCTAGAATGATCGAGGGACCAGTAGAGGCATTGGTCTGCATTGGAATAAAATCTCCCTGATGGACATCTGAACTTCCTGTTTGCAAACTCCTCAAGGATCCTGGCATCTGGAAGGATCCCTGAAACTGGGATGATCCTGGAACAAAGGAGGATCCTTGAACCTGGGATGATCCTGGAATGAAGGAGGATCCTTGAACCTGGGATGATCCTGGAACGAAGGAGGATCCTTGAAACTGGGATGATCCTGGAACGAAGGAGGATCCTTGAACCTGGGATGATCCTGGAACGAAGGAGGATCCTTGAACCTGGGATGATCCTGGAACGAAGGAGGATCCTTGAAACTGCTGCATTCCTGAATATCCTCCTGAACTCGTGAGGGATCCCATATGCTGAGGATAGGATCCCGCTGGCTGGAAATATGAACCTGATGCCTGGGTCATTGTTGTTGTTCCGTAGTGCACTCCTTTTGGTCCACCCACATATTGAATGTTTGGAACCACTGATGGCTGAGAAGTAATCACCGGAGTATCAAAATTCAAAGATCTGGGCATCAGTGGGGAACGATCCTCTGCCGTTTTCTTCTGTTTCTTAATTTCGTCAATCTCCCGGAGGATCCTTTCGTTGGTCTTATCCTGCTCTTGTGCATGATTCCTCATCTGCAAAATCAAGGCATAGAGATCATTAGTAGTAGGATTAGTTGAAACAGAAGAAGTAGGTGGTTTTGAGAAAATGGGAGTTGGTTTCTTCGCGGCATTCTCAGTATTCTTCTGGGATCCAGAAGGTGGTGGAGGCAAAGGAGGGACGCCTTGTGAAGAAGTGAATGAGGGCATCAAGTTTGAAGCATTCTTCGCTGAGGAAGCCATTTGCTTGGTTGTAGTGAACCGAAATGAGCGCAGAAATGCGTATTTTTCTAAGGACGAAGCACCAATTGCCCCACGGTGGGCGCCAAACTGTTTTGGTCAAAAAATCTGATGAGGATATTGCAACCAAACTCTTTGTTTCGGGGAATGATGCTTAAAATGTGTAACAGCGATGAAGATCATTTCAATGTAAATTGCACAAACAACACAAGGGTTTATACGGGGAAAAAGAACTTGATCAAGAGTTGATCTCCGGCACAAAAAACCCCTGGTGATGGAAACTACCGATCACCAAGTTCAAATAAATGAATAAATGTTTACAACTTCGGATAGTAACGAGCTAGGTACAAGGATCACTATCGTGAAATGCGTAAACGTGAGTGAAAACGAATGAATGTTCGTCGAGAGCTTCGAGTGTGCGAGTATGTGAGTGTGTGTAGCTCAGAAATGACTAAGTGTTTTTTCTACTAGCTCGTTACCCCTTTAAATAGAAATTTAACTACCAAACTAACTATCCGACTTTTGTGCCAAGCCCCCACGTTCTCCACAACGTCCATTTTTGGCCAAGCACATGCAGAATAGCTTGGGAATATTCTCCAGGAATGTCGCCAAGACTTGGTCAAGCTTGTTATACCTGCGAGGTAGTACAAAATATAAACAAACAATCGTCAGTGCGAGGATCCTTAAAGTGATCCATGATCCTGAAGCTCTTCTGAGGATCTCCACCTGTCACAGAAGTAAGGATCACTAATTAGCATAACAAATAAGGATCACTAATTGTTAGAAAATCCTCCCCTAACAAGAACTACCTTATGTGCTTTGGGCTGATAGGACAACTCGTAAAAATGCTACAGGCCAAACTCCATTTTCTTTGGTATTTGGGGCAGAATCAGTGATCCCTACAGAGATGGTGGTTCCAACTGCAAGAACAAGCATTCGTGATCCTGAAAAAAATGCTGAAAACATGGTTCAAGACTTGGATACTATAGAAGAAATCAGGGATTTGGCAAGGATAAGGATGGCTAGTTATCAACAAAGGATGGCTGGAGCCTACAACAAAAATGTCAGGATCAGGAAATTCCAAGTTGGTGATATGGTATTAAGGAAAGCATTTCAGAATACCACCAATCCTGCTGATGGAAAGTTGGCACCAAAATGGGAAGGCCCTTATTTGATTGAAGCTGAAGCAGGAAAGGGGGCATATCGATTGCTAACAATGGAAGGTGATTTGTTACCAAGAGCTTGGAATGTTGTTCATTTGAAGAAATATTTTATGTGACAAGGATCCATGATCCTTACCTGATAAGTATCCTTGAAGGATCCTTACAGAACAGATGATCTTCATCTTGGTAACATTCTAATCTCAAACTATTTCATTCTTTTATTCTCTTATATAAGGATAAAGATCCTGCATCCTTTATCCTCCTTTCACTTGATTCTGAGTTTTGAAGGTTCAGGTATCCTTAACTAAGGATTGAGTATCCACAGAAGTATCCAGTTATTTGGGCTTGACCCCAGTTATTTGGGCTTGACCCCAGTTTGGGCTTGTCCCCAGTTTCGCCAGTAGCGCACGATGATCCTGATATAGTTCATGGCAATGGGATCAGTACTCGCTTTAGGGGCTGACAATTTTGTTGGTGCACGGAATGTCTGTTGACTACGTCTACATCAAGTCTTAAGTCAAGATAGTGAACATAGGGTCTTGAGAGTTAAATTTGGGTTTTATATTGTTAATTTCGCTTTTATGTACATAGGTTAGAGTGATTCCGCTTATGTGTCATTGGTGATTCCACTTTTATGTCACTTAGTGATTCCACTTTTGTGTCACTGACATATAAGTGAAATTAGAACTAGTATAAATACCCTCACAAGTGACTTCATTAAGCACGTATGAGCGAAATCAGGTCATTGCTTAGGTGTCGGAACTCTATCAAATTGTAACTTATTAGTCACATAGTGATTCCGTTTTTATGGACATGCCATATAAGTGGAATCAGCCACATTATAAATACCCATACATGTGACTTCATTTGTACGAATGAGTGGAATCAGGTCATTAGCTTAGTAACGAAACTTTGTCAAAATTGATTCAGAAAGCTAATAAAGAGAAGAAATTGAAAGGAGAAGCTGTTGTTACTTTACGTGCATTGATTCCGCCTTTACACGTGAAAATAAACTGCCTTGATTAACATTTTCAGGTCATAGATCGGTCCAACAAGTGGTATCAGAGCTTCAGGACGAGGAGTTCATACTACTACAGCTGATTCGACTGAATTTTCTTACTTCTACTCACTTTCTTTCATATTTTTTCGATTTGAGATAGTTCCTACGGTTGAAATTGTCTGAATTTCGAATATAACGTGTAAAATATACTAATAACAAACCCTAGAAAGTATCAGGTTGAAATTCGGACTAAAAATGGTGAAAATTGATTAAAAACTTGATTCCGCTTTTACGGACATCGAGTGATTCTCTTACGGACATAAATTGGGTGATTTCGCTTTTGTGACATCATCTAATTTCGCTCATAGTCACACTTTTGATTCCACTTATTCGTACAATTGTGATTCCACTTATTCGTACAATTGTGATTCCACTTATTCGTACAATTGTGATTCCACTTATTAGTACATTGTGATTCCACTTATTCGGACATTGACAGATTGTGCTTGATTTCGCTTATCTGTACATCAGATTTCGTTCATTTGTCATCAATATTGTGATTTCGCTTATCAGTCACACAACTGATTTCGCTTTTGTGTCAATCACAATTGATTTCGCTTATTTGTCATAGTTTTCAAAAATCTCGAAAAAAAATTAAGTGTTTGCTGATTTTTCAGGAACATACAAGATGGATGAAATAAAACCTTTCAAAGATACAAGAACAGAAGAACAAAAATTAGCATACAGAAAACAGAGAGCTCACTGGAAGATGATGCGTATTTCTCGTATTTACTATGAAGCTAAGATGGCGAAAAGATGGGATGTCAATAGAGAATGTTATCTTGATCCTGAAGGAAACATTGCTATTGATGATAAAACTATTAGTGAGGAAGCTCTAGTTGAATGTTTTGCTGAAGAAGAAGAAGAAGCTTTACAGAGAAAATGGTGGGGAGGTGATAAAGAGAATGAAAAAGAAAAAGATGAAACTTTAAATGACAATGAAGCAGATCCTAGTAATGCCGGTGATCATGATGATGAAGTTGCTACTGGTAATCAGTTGGCAGTGAATGATGATCAAGAAGCTAAGAACATGCCAATATTTGATCATGGTGATTCAGATTCTGAGGAGGAGCACATTTCAAGTCAAACAAAATGTGAAGTTGTGATGACTGAAGAAGTTGTTATGGAAAAACAGCAGGTTCTTGAAGAAGCAATTTCCGAGAAAGAAGAATCCAAGAAGAATGGATCTTCAAGTTCTAAAATTGTGTGTTCGAAATGCGAAAAATCAGAGGCAGACAATGTGAAACTTTTGAAGGATGTGGAGAGTTTAACATTGAAAATGAAAAGCTTGAAGGATGAGAAAGAATCTGATAATAAACAGATTCTTGAAATGCGAGAAAGTTGTGAGAGATTGAAGTCTGAAAATGTCAAACTGCTTAGTGATGTGAACAGTTTGACAGCAGAAAACAAAATTTTAAAAGAAAAAATTGAAAATTTTGAACATGAAAAAATAAAATTTGAAAAAGATTTCCAAAGTCAAATAAAGGTTTTAGAAGATGAAAAATCTGTTATTTTTAAAAATAATCTTGAAAAACAGATTGAGATAAATTCTCATCTTCAGAAAATCATTCGGCTTGAAAATGAAGCTGAAATTGCTCGGAACAAAATTGCTGAGTTAGAGAATAAATTGAAAGGTTTTGTGACTTCGACACCATATGTGTGTCCAAAACCGATCAATTCTGTTCCAATAAGTGACAATGTCACAAATTTTGATAAAGTCAAAATTGAAGATTGCGATGACAAAGCTGATGATGAAATAGAAAAAGAAAAATATTTTTAGAATTACAAGAAAAATTTCAAAATACTATTTTGCAGTCTACTGAAATAGGTGAATGCTCTAAGCAAAAACCTGTTAAGAAGAGTGTAGAACAGAAAAAAAAGTTAAAAATTCGAAAAATTTTAAAAAAGAAAATAAAAGCTCATCAGTTCAATCATCCAATCGTGATAAAAAAAAAACAAAAATCTAAAAATGAAAACTCACAAAATGTTGGTAATAAGTGGTGCAGGTTTGACCACAGTGCTTCAAAGCCAAAACCAGTTTTCAAGAAGAGTGATGATTACCACAAAGCCAGACAATGTTATGATTTAAGCATATGGTGTGAAAGTGGTGAATGGTACGATAACAGAGTGTGTTATACCTATGGTGTGAGAGGACACATTGCTGTTAACTGCCAGAATTGGAATTATGAAACAAGAAGATGCTATAATTGTCATATCAGAGGACATATTGCTAGAGATTGCCCAAGGAGATCAATGGGAATATTGAGGGTTGAATCTCAAAAAATGGCAAAGAAACCAGTCAACGTCAAGCCAAAAGAACAGAAGGTTCAAGAATCTAAAGTTCAAGAAAAGAAAGTGAAGCTTTCTCAGGGGCAGAAAGACAGACTGAGGAAGAAGGCAAGAGAATATCTGGAGAAACTTTTGTCTTCGGGTTCACCAGACAGATTGAATAAGCGTTCTGATGAATCAACTAACTCGATTGCAAAGTCAAGCAAGACGAATTCATCGGATACAAATCTGAGGACGAAAGAAGAAAAGAAGAAGAAGAAAATGGTCGGCGATGAATCTGATGTGTCAAAGTCAGACAAGCCACCATTAGGCAATGAATCTGACAGGTCAAAGTCAGACAAGCCATGTGAAGGCAATGATTTTGGTTCATCAAACCCAGAGGAGCCTAGTGTTGAGGTAAAATCTGAGAATTCAAATTTAACAATGGATGTTGCAAATTTTAAATCAGTGTTGAACAAGAATTCAAAATCACCCAAGGCTGGTCAGGCTTGGGTGAAACTTTTCAAATAGAAAAACCTGACTTGCCGGAGTTCCCAGGTTGGTAAGCGTGGAACATGAATCGGCACATTTCTTAAGAAATTTCACTCTGGTGATTTTTCGCCTTACATGTGGTAAATCAGGGACATTAAGTTGTACTTAATTTCCTATAAGTGTTTGTGTTGATAGAATCTTGAACTGTTAAATCTTTCAAAATGGTTAAAGGAGAACAAAGTGATGATGTAATCCCCTAACCAACAAGTGGTTTGTTAATTCAACAAAACTAATTTTTCTGAAAGAAACATTTGATTAAAACAAACTTAAGTGTTTTGAAATCTAAATGGGAAAATAGTTTGTTGACAGGGGGAGTTCTGATTGTTTATGCCAAGTGGATGGAGAATTGAAGCAATTCGATATCGGTTGTCAGTTTGTTTTCAAATTTTCCTTGAAAATCAAAATTGAAACATATTTTGATTTTAGGGGGAGAAAATTTTTTTAAAAAATAGAAAATTTGAAAATGCCAAAAACATTGAAAAAGCAAAAATAAGTTTGGTTGTGAATAAGAGGAAATGATAGTAAATCAGTGGACTATCACAGCATGCTAAACAAATGTAATGTCAAATGTGATAAACGGTCTCACTAAGGATGTGACGATAGGCTCAGCTAGACTAGTAGATTTGCGATAACGATACAAACTTAAATGAAAAAGCCTAGTTCTAGTGGGAAACACGGTTGAAAGCATAGTACTTAGTTTTGTCCTTCTTGACTGTGTACCTACTCAGTAATCGCTGATTGTTGAAAGACATAAAACTGGTTAAGTTTGTGAACTTTCACAACTTTGCTGAAAAGTCGCTGTGATTTTGTGCATTTCATTTTGCAAAGACTTAAACTTGTTTTATTTCTTTATTTTGTTTAAGCATCGGACATCCTCTGCGTATACGTGAGTATCGACCTGGATGTTGTTGCCTAAACGTTTTGCTTTATTTTCTTTGGTGTTTCGTTTAAGCTTTGGATCACCTTTGTGTATACGGAAGTATCGACCTGGTGGTTAAAGCCTAAACAACTTCAACTTGTTTTTATTTTCTTATTTTGTTTAAACATTGGACTTTCTCTGCGTATACGGAAGTATCGACCTGATTGTTAATGTTTAAACATTCTGCGTTGTTTTCGCACATATCACAGTTGATGAAAGTTTAAAGGCATTACTTGAGTTAGTGTATTGCATGATGAGGGGATATGCTGAGATAGTGGGGTCCATAAGAATTTAGTGCAAAATTAATATACCTTAACGTATCGGTAAGCATTTTGAAAGTTTTTAGATTGAGCTTAAGAGGACAATTATATCGTCAATCAACGTGAATCGTTTAGAACTTAAAATGATTAAAGCTTAACGGTGCTTGTGATTTGTCTCATAAACTGATATGATCCTCTTACACAAACTCACAAAAATATTGTCTGTATATATTTCTTTACTACATTTCTTTAAAATCAAAAATCCAAAAATATTGTGTTTTAGCTTAAATTTTGAAAAATACAAAAAGATTTTCGACAACTGATGTTGAAGAGCTGATATTCAAAATTCGAGTGCTAAACATGATGAACAGGATTGGGAGAATATGTTGAAAACTTTGAATGTCATATACAAATGTTTTCAAAATCAGTTTGATTCGTCAAAAGATCAACCGAGGTCATTAAGTTGAACTTGGTAGATTATTTGAGTAATCAGGGTCATTAACTTGGACCTGAATACTTAAGTGGATTGCTAAAGCTGATTGAGTTTGTGATTTATTGTTGAAAAGATAGTTTGTAATATTTGATGTATGAGAAACAGGTTTTGGACTTCATCATTTCCATGGAAGCTAAATGTTAAAGCTTGAACCAGATAAAGACCTCAGATTCTAGCATATTGAGAGGGGGAGTCTGTGAAAGGGGGAGTCTGGATCAACAGTCAAAGGGAAGTCTGAAGATGGAGCTAGGTTGTGATTCTAAACCTGTGAAGATAGTATGCGTATGATGTGAAGACAGAGAGTTGGAGAAAAGACCAAGACTAAAGACTCGGAGCTGAAGACTTCGTCAACATCCAAGGGGGAGTCTGTTGGTGCACGGAATGTATGTTGACTACGTCTACATCAAGTCTTAAGTCAAGATAGTCAACATAGGGTCTTGAGAGTTAAATTAGGGTTTTATATTGTTAATTTCGCTTTTATGTACATAGGTTAGAGTGATTCCGCTTATGTGTCATTGGTGATTCCACTTATTAGTCACTTGGTGATTCCACTTATTAGTCACATAGTGATTCCGTTTTTATGGACATGCCATATAAGTGGAATCAGCCACATTATAAATACCCATACATGTGACTTCATTTGTACGGATGAGTGGAATCAGGTCATTAGCTTGGTAACGAAACTTTGTCAAAATTGATTCAGAAAGCTAATAAAGAGAAGAAATTGAAAGGAGAAGCTGTTGTTACTTTACGTGCATTGATTCCGCCTTTACACGTGAAGATGAACTGCCTTGATTGACATTTTCAGGTCATAGATCGGTCCAACAAATTTCATTGTACTGGCTATATTCAGGATCCTACGTATAATGGTAGACGTACCATACATCCGTTCCTAAGGTTTCTAGCGTTTTCACGTTAGCTAAGGTTTTGGCGTTTTCATGTCACTAAGTTTGGATAGTCGCCAGTGAGGGCCATACTCCAGTTTACACACGATCCATTGGGCTTGTCCCCAGTTATCCTTTGGGCTTGTCCCCAGTATATTGGGCTTGTCCCCAGAATTGTTGGGCTTGTCCCCAGTTGCTAACTTGTATCTTATATTGTCTTAGTCCAAACTTGTATCCTGTTTCAGGGTTTTTGGAGATAAACGACCAAGGATCCTTGATCCTTACTTTCTACTAAGGTTTGTCTTTTGGGTTATCCTGATTATAAGGGTTAAAGAATAGGATCCTAACTTGGATTCTCAGGTATGCTCCTTAACTATTTTGATTTTATTCATTATTTATTTGAATAACCCTTATCCTTTGACAACTGAACTTATGATCCTTAAACTATATTACTTTTCAGAACTTATCGATTATGGGATATGTGATCCTTGATCATATCCTAAACTTTTTAGGGATATTTCTTAAATTTTTTATTTACTTGATAAGTTCAAACAAAATGGATATCACAACAATTGAAAAGTAAAGTACTAACAAGGATAACAACACGGGAGATAGCCAAAAAAGTTAAACTTATTTTATTCACAAAAGATTAAACCCTTTAAGGTTGTCAAAATTGCCAACCCACGTTTCTACCAGCAAAACGTGGCCCGTCCACATAGGTTGGCAAAGGGTGTCCATTGTTCATAGGTCTAAAAAGTGCAGGAATCAAAAGACGGCAGGATCACAATGGCTTCATCCCCCAAACAGCGGATCCCTCCACCATTTGTAATCCTACCTATTGTTCAAAGGATCCATGATCCTTAGCCCTAATCACTATTGTTCAAATACAACCCATCATTGTTCAACAAAAAACATCATAACCAAACAACCAAACTTAAAAAATGGGCCCCGGCTACGTCTAGAAATGTCCTTCATCGCCCATTCATGCAGCCTACACCTTCGTTGCATCTTCATCCCCTCCAGCTCCAGTATCCTTCGCATGATCCTTGCCACTGCCACTAGCCTCGATTGCCAGAACCTCGTCAGCCTCATCCTCATCCTCCAACTCAGCCAGCCTGGCCTTCAAGCCTTCCATGTCCCAGTTACTCCTATCAAAGGCAGGATCCTGATCTTCTTGGGCCATCTGCAACTTGGTCTTGTACATGGCAATGGCAGCGGAGACTTTAGCATCCTGTGTGATCTCGTGCTTCTCATAATCAGCATTGATCTGGGTTGCAACTATCTGAGTCTTGGCATCATTGAGGTCCTTTTCAAGGGATGCAATCTTGTGATCCTTGAGCACCGCCACTTTTTGGAGGTCAGAGTATTTCTCCTCAACCTCTTCAACATTCCCAACATAGTCCTCGATTTCAGCAAATTTCTGCAAACAAGACAATGCAAAGTTAGGATCACATGATCCTCAAATGGGCAGGATAATCAAGTTAAGTCAGTGATCCTTACATCGGTAAAGTACTCGAGGAACTGATGGCAGATCAGAGGCAAGCCTTGTAGGTTCTCAGCTTCAGAGGTCTTCCTCTTCTTTCCACCTCTTCCCTTTGAAGTGGTTGCCTTGGGGATTGTGACAGAGGGGCTAGCAGCAGACTTTTACTTGGAGGATCGGACATTGTCAAGATCAGTGACACTGAATTTGGAGGCAGATTTTGAAGATTTCCCAGCACCTACACACCTAAAACAGATAAGTATCCTTATCCTATTTCTATTTAATTATTTATTTAAACATTTAAATATGCAAAAAACAGGATACTTACTTGACATCGTGACCGAACCTGAGGATACCTCTTGAGAATCCTGGGTATTTGCTTTGAATGATCTTATTTCAGGATCAAGCCTCCGAAAAGCAGCAAGCCTTTCCTTCGTGGCAGGTGTTGTAATAAGGTGTGCAACAGTAATAGCTGCAAAAAAGGAACAAAAGTACGTTAGTGATCCTTAGACAAAAACGAGGCCATCTGGTGATCCTCCTCAGGATCCTCTATCCTACCATGGGTGCTCCACTTCCTTGGCAGATCCTTTCCATCAGAGATAGAATCCCTTCTGACAAAGAAAAAACGTCGTTTCCAGTTGGTATCATTTTTAGTGGCTTTGAAGATTGGGTGTTCTTCGCCGGGTTTACGCTTGAGTAGATATTGGTGGGATCCGAATGTTACAAGGTCATACATCTCTGCCAACTCCGACATTCCCAGAGCAATTCCTTCTTGCTCAATGATCCTTTCAAGGGTATATAAAACCCTCCAGATCATTGGCATAGCTTGAATGTAGGAAATGCCGGTGAGGGAGAAGAAAGACTGGGTGAATTCAGGGAAAGGATACGAGTATCCTATTGTGAAAGGAATGACCGGGAAAGCTACCCATGTTTTAGAAATATAATCACTTAGAACGGTGGGGTCAAATGGCTTGAAATTGGTGTTTGCCGGAAAACAACGGCGGATTCTGTCTATTTGTGGATCAGTGAAGCAGAACCTTTCATTCACCGAATCTTTGATGATCCCCTGGCTCTTAAGAGGACTGTCCTTCTTGTGATCCTTAGCCGGTGAGGATCTTAGCATCATCTTGATTATGAAGAAGGTGAAGAAAGAAGGAGCAGAGAAAGAAAACGTAAAGGAAGAAGAGGAAGAGAGATACCTGCTTGATCTTCGGATGTGAATTTAAAGGGAGTTTCTCTTGAATTTAAAGGCGGATTGATCCCTATCTCTAACTCCTATTTATAATGATGATCTTGCAGGATAGTCACTTCAGTGACGTCATACTAGTAACGGCTAGTCCGACTCCAACGGCTAGTTATCCGTTAATTTGTTACGGATAAGAACAAAAAATATAACTCGTTATTTACACTTTTACTCCTTATATTTTGGGGGCAATTGTTAGGGGAGGATTTCCAAATGATCAGTGATCCTCAATTACTGTTGGGTTTAGTGATCCTCACTTCTGTTAGAATTGGTGATCCTCAGTAGTATTGCAGGATCAGGATCATGGATCATCTTAAGGATCCTTATACTAACGATTGTCTACTTTGAATATAATGTTGTTTTGCAGGAGTACAAGCTTGGACTTAGTCTTGGCGATATTCCTGGAGCATATTCCATGACTTATTCCGCACGTGCTTACCTGAAGTGGACGTTATGGAGTTCGTGGGGGACTTGCATGAAATGCGGAATGTTAGTTAGTATAGATATTATCCATTTTTAAAAGGGGCAGCGAGCTAAATAGAAAACACTTGGCTATTTTTGGCTACATACACACTAACAACTGCTCTCACCAGCTCTCGGCAATTCGCTTAGCAATTTCATACACTTTTCATACACTTTTTACACGTTACACTATAGTGATCCTTGTAATTAGCTCGCTATCATCCGAAGTTGTAATACATTTCTTGTTTAATTTGAGTTGGTGATCGGTAGTTTCCATCACCCGAGGTTTTTTATGCCGGAGATCATTCATTGATCAAGGGCTTTTTCCTCGTATAAATCTTTGTGTCACTTGTTCATTACATTCTAGAGTGATCCTTAGTGTTGTTCATTGATTCAAGCATCATACCTCACAGCAGAAAGTTTGGTTGCATTATCATTGCTTGATTTTTGACCAAAACACTTGCATAATTCTCGGACAGTTTGATATTTTAGTTATTTCTAATTTAAAATGGGGATAACAAGCTTGAGTAGAACACTTAGCTAATTTTGGCATATACACACACTCTCGTAACAACACTCGAACAGCTCTCGAACACTACTTGGCGATTTCATACATTTTTTGCACATTGCACACTAGTGATCCTTGTAACAAGCTTGTTATCATCCCGAGTTGTAAACATCTTTTGTCTAATCTTAGTTGGTGATCGGTAGTTTCCATCACCCGAGGTTTTTTATACCGGAGATCAACTCTTGATCAAGGGCTTTTTCCTCGTATAAATCCTTGTGTCACTTGTTCATTACATTTATAAGTGATCCTTAGCATTGTTCATTGATTCAAGCATCACACCTCACAACAAAAGATTTGGTTGCATTATCTTTGCTTGGTTTTTGACCAAAACAGTTTGGCGCCCACCGTGGGGTAATTGGTGCTTCATTCCTAAGAAATTCTCGTTTTGGTGATCATTTCGGTTCATTACAATCAAGCAAATGGCTTCTTTAGTAAAGAGTACTTCCAGTTCAATGTCGGCAATGAGTTCTTCACATTGCTGGGGAGTTCCGGAGCAACATCTTTGATAGAATGGTGGAAAGAAACGGAAAACAGAGCAAAGAAGGAAGAAGATGAAGAGAGAATACCTGTTTATCTTCGGAATGCAGTTATAAAGGGAGTATCTCTGAAATTTTGAATGCAATCGATCCTATCTATATCTCCTATTTATAATCATGATTGTGCAGGGTTGTCACCTCTGTGACGTCATGGTTGCAACGGATAGTTCTACAATAACGGCTATATTTACGATAGTTAGTTGCGGATAAGATCAAGAAAATATAATTCGCTCATTTTACATATCACTCCTTATATTTTGGGGGCAATTGTTAGGGGAGGATTTTCTAACAATTAGTGATCCTTACTTGTTATCCTAAATAATGATCCTTACTTCTGTGACAGATAGTGATCCTCAGAAGAGCATTAGGATAAGGATCATGGATCACCTTAAGGATCCTCATACTAACGATTGTTTGTTTGTGTTTCATATTATTTCGCAGGAGTAACCAGCTTGACTTGGTCTTGGCAACGTTACTATGGAATATTCCACGGGTATTTCGCACACGTTTGACTGGAAATGGACGTTGTGGAAAACGTGGGAGATTGGCACAAAAGTCGGATAGTTTGTTATTGTAGTTAACTTCTATTTTTAAAGGGGTGACGAGCTAGAATTAGAACACTTAGCCATTTTCAGCTACACACACTCTCGTACAATTGCACTCTTGAAGCTCTCGACGAACACTTATTAGTTTTCATTCATTTTTACACCTTTCACCGTAGTGATCCTTGTACCTAGCTCTTTACTATCCGAAGTTGTATACATTTATTGATTTATTTAAGCTTGGTGATCGGTAGTTTCCATCACCCGGGGTTTTTTGTGCCGGAGATCAACTCTTGATCAAGGGCTTTTTCCCCGTATAAATCCTTGTGTCGTTTGTGTAATTTACGTTGAAGTGATCCTTATCATTGTTCTATATTCAAAGCATCATTCCCTGTAACAGAGAGTTTGGTTGCATTATCCTCATTAGATTTTTTGACCAAAACAGTTTGGCGCCCACCGTGGGGCAATTGGTGCTTCATTCTTAGAAAAATTCGTATTTCTGTGCTCATTTCGGTTCACTACAACCAAGCAAATGGCTTCCTCAGCGAAGAATGCTTCAAATTTGATGCCCTCATTCAGTTCTTCACAAGGCGTTCCCCCTTTGCCTCCACCACCTTCTGGATCCCAGAAGAATGCTGAGAATGCTGCGAAGAAACCAACTCCCATTTTCTCAAAACCTCCAACTTATTTTGCTTCTTACACTCCCACTACTAGTGACATGTTTACTTTGATTTTGCAGATGAAGGATCATATACAGCAACAGGATAAGACCAATGAAAGGATTCTCAAAGAAATCGGAGATCTCAAGAAACAAAAGAAAACGGCAGAGGATCATTCCCCACTGATGCCCAGATCTTTGAATTTTGACACTCCGGTGATTACTTCTCAGCCATCAGTGGTTCCAGATGTTCAATATGTGGGTGGACCAAAAGGAGTGCACTACGGAACAACAACAGTGACCCAGGCATCGGGTTCCTATTTCCAGCCAGCGGGATCCTATCCTCAGCATATGGGATCCCTCACGAATTCGGGAGGATACTCAGGAGCGCAGCAGGTTCAAGGATCCTCTTTTGTTCCAGGATCATCCCAGGTTCAAGGATCCTCCATTGTTCCAGGATCATCCCAGGTTGAAGGATCCTCCTTTGTTCCAGGATCATCCCAGGTTCAAGGATCCTCCATTGTTCCAGGATCATCCCAGGTTCAAGGATCCTCCTTTGTTCCAGGATCATCCCAGGTTCAAGGATCCTCCTTTGTTCCAGGATCGTCCCAGTTTCAGGGATCCTTCCAGATGCCAGGATCCTTGAGGAGTTTGCAAACAGGAAATTCAGATGTCCATCAGGGAGATTTTATTCCAATGCAGACCAATGCTTCTACTGGTCCTTCGATCATTCCAGAGCCCCAACAATATGGATTAACATCCATTCTTCCTAATTTGAATCCAATGGGAGGTAACACTTTTAATAATTCTTATACTACTAACCATGGCCTTATGCAGGATCCAGGTATCAATCATGCCATGGCCAGAGAATTGCAGAAGTTGAAGGATATGATATCAAGTGTTCCAGGAGTGGTCAAACCTATCCCAGAGATCGCAGATGGGAGCCACAAGATATCTCGTTTTGCACCACCAATCTGTGATGCTGAGATACCCAAGAGGTTCCATGTCCCAACTATGAAGCTGTATGATGGTTCGACGGATCCTGAAGAACACATAACACAATACAGGGAGAGGATGGAGATCAATCCAATCCTAGAAAGGTTAAAGGAAGCATGCCTGTGCAAGGGATTCGGATCCACTCTTACTGGATCAGCTCTCAAATGGCTGCTAAGTCTTCCCCCCTACTCTATTACCTCATTTGCTAATCTAGTTAACCTATTTAATAATCAGTTTTCTTGTAGTAGAAAATTTGAACGATTAACTAGTGATCTATATAGGATAACCCAGGGTCATAATGAATCATTAAGGGATTACATTACCAAATTCAGTAAAGAATCCTTAGACATTCCCAACTTGGATATAGCTACGGCTGTTGAGGCCTTTAAAATGGGATTGCTTAGGGATTCATTGTTCTATGATGATCTTGTTATGACACCATGCAGGAACCTAGGTGAGGTAAGAACCCGGGCACTTAGGTTCATCCGGCTAGAGGATGACAAAAGGATCCAGGAGAGGTTAGCAGGATCCTCAAAGCAGGATAAGCAAGGATCCTCATTCAGGAACAACAAGTTCAGATCCTATAACAGATCTGATAACCAGAACGTGCATGCTGTTGATCAAGAAGAGGATGATGAGGATTATCCTCCAATCTCTGAATATTGTTTTTCTGTTGATAACAATGAGCTAATCCTTGCGATGCAGAACTTAGGTGATAAAGCCAGATGGCCCAGAAAGAATGATAGGCCAGCTGCAACTAAGGATAAGTCAAAGTGGTGTGCATACCATGAAGATTTTGGGCATCTTACAGAAGAATGCATTGCACTAAGAAAGGAATTTGGATACTTACTGAGCAAGGGGCATCTAAAAGAGTTGTTGGGTAGGAAAAAGTCAAGGACTCAGGATCCTGAAAGGATCCCTGAGAAAGCTCCGGCTCCTCCAGCAGATGCACAAGTAATAAACTTTATTTCTGGAGGATCAGACATTTGTGGCACATCCTTCTCAGTAGCTAAAAGGCATGCAAAGGAAACTAAGATGGATAGTGGAGAATGTTAGGGGAGGATTTTCTAACAATTAGTGATCCTTATTCGTTATCCTAATTAATGATCCTTACTTCTATGACAGGTGGTGATCCTCAGAAGAGCTTCAGGATCAGGATCATGGATCACTTTAAGGATCCTCATACTGACGATTGTTTATTTGATTTTTGTATTACTTCGCAGGACTAACAAACGTGACTTGGTCTTGGCAACGGTAACAAGGAATATTCCACGAGTATTTCGCACACGATTGACCAAAAATGGACGTTGTGGAGAACGTGGGAGCTTGGCACGAAAGTCGTATAGTTAGTTAGTGTAGTTAACTTCTATTTTAAAAGGAGTAACGAGCTAGAATTAGAACACTTAGTCAATTTTACAGTTACACACACTCTCATACTCGCACACTTGAAGCTCTCGGCGAACATTCATTCATTTCATTCACTTTTACACATTACACGATAGTGATCCTTGTACCTAGCTCGTTACTATCCGAAGTTGTAAACTTTTATTGATTTATTTGAGCTTGGTGATCGGTAGTTTCCATCACCCGGGGTTTTTTGTGCCGGAGATCAACTCTTGATCAAGGGCTTTTTCCCCGTATAAATCCTTGTGTCGTTTGTGCAATTTACATTAAAGTGATCCTTGTCATTGTTCTACATTTCAAGCATCATACCCCGCAACAGAGAGTTTGGTTGCAATATCCTCAACATATTTTTTTGACCAAAACAGTTTGGCGCCCACCGTGGGGCAATTGGTGCTTCATCCTTAGAAGAAATTCGCATTTCTGTGCTCATTGCAGTTCACTACAACCAAGCAAATGGCTTCTTCAGCGAAGAATGCTTCAAACTTGATGCCCTCATTCACTTCTTCACAAGGCGTTCCCCCTTTACCTCCACCACCTTCTGGATCCCAGAAGAACGCTGAGAATGCTGCGAAGAAACCAACTCCCATTTTCTCAAAACCTCCAACTTCTTCTGCTTCTTACACTCCCACTACTAGTGACATGTTTACTTTGATTTTGCAGATGAAGGATCAGATACAGCAGCAGGACAAGACCAATGAGAGGATTCTCAAAGAAATCGGAGATCTCAAGAAACAAAAGACAACGACAGAGGATCATTCCCCACTGGTGCCGAAATCCTTGAATTTTGATACTCCGGTGATTACTTCTCAACCATCAGTGGTTCCAGACGTTCAATATGTGGGTGGACCGAAAGGAGTGCATTACGGAACAACAACAGTGACCCAGGCATCAGGTTCATATTTCCAGCCAGCGGGATCCTATCCTCAGCATATGGGATCCCTCACGAATTCAGGAGGATATTCAGGAATGCAGCAGATTCAAGGATCCTCCTATGTTCCCGGATCATCCCAGGTTCAAGGATCCTCCTTTGTTCCAGGATCATCCCAGGTTCAAGGATCCTCCTTTGTTCCAGGATCATCCCAGGTTCAAGGATCCTCCTTTGTTCCAGGATCATCCCAGGTTCAAGGATCCTCATTTGTTCCAGGATCATCCCAGGTTCAAGGATCCTCCTTTGTTCTAGGATCATCCCAGGTTCAAGGATCCTCCTTTGCTCCAGGACCGTCCCAATTTCAGGGATCCTTCCAGATGCCAGGATCCTTGAGAAGTTTGCAAACAGGAAGTTCAGATGTCCATCAGGGAGATTTTATTCCAATGCAGACCAATGCTTCTACTGGTCCTTCGATCATTCCAGAGCCCCAACAATATGGATTAACATCCATCCTTCCTAACTTGAATCCAATGGGAGGTAACACTTTTAATAATTCTTGTGCTACTAACCATGGTCTTATGCAGGATCCAGGTATCAATCACGCCATGGCCAGAGAATTGCAAAAGCTAAAGGATATAATATCAAGTGTTCCGGGAGTGGTCAAGCCTATCCCAGAGATTGAAGATGGGAGCCACAAGATATCTCGTTTTGCACCACCAATCTGTGATGCTGAGATACCCAAGAGGTTCCATGTGCCAACAATGAAGCTGTATGATGGTTCGACGGATCCTGAAGAACACATAGCACAATACAGGGAGAGGATGGAGATCAATCCAATCCCAGAAAGGTTAAAGGAAGCATGCCTGTGCAAAGGATTCGGATCCACTCTTACTGGATCAGCTCTCAAATGGCTGCTAAGTCTTCCCCCCTACTCTATTACCTCATTTGCTAATCTAGTTAATCTATTTAATAATCAGTTTTCTTGTAGTAGAAAATTTGAACGATTAACTAGTGATTTATATAGGATAACCCAGGGTCATAATGAGTCATTAAGGGATTACATTACCAAATTCAGTAAAGAATCCTTAGACATTCCCAACTTAGATATAGCCACGGCTGTTGAGGCCTTTAAAATGGGATTACTTAGGGATTCGTCGTTCTATGATGATCTTGTTATGACACCATGCAGGAACTTAGATGAGGTAAGAACCCGGGCACTTAGGTTCATCCGGCTAGAGGATGACAAGAGGATCCAGGAGAGGTTAGCAGGATCCTCAAAGCAAGATAAGCAAGGATCCTCATTCAGGAACAACAAGTTCAGATCCTACAACAGATCTGATAATCAGAACGTGCATTCTATTGATCAAGAAGAGGATGATGAGGATTATCCTCCAATTTCTGAATATTGTTTTTGTGTTGATAACAATGAACTAATCCTTGCGATGCAGAATCTAGGTGATAAAGCTAGATGGCCCAGAAAAAATGATAGGCCAGCTGCAACTAAGGATAAATCAAAGTGGTGTGCATACCATGAAGATTTTGGGCACATCACAGAAGAGTGCATTGCACTAAGGAAGGAAATTGGATACTTGTTGAGCAAGGGGCATCTGAAAGAGTTGTTGGGTAGGAAAAAGTCAAGGACTCAGGATCCTGAAAGGATCCCTGAGAAGGCTCCAGCCCCTCCAGCAGATGCACAAGTGATAAATTTTATTTCTGGAGGATCAGACATCTGCGGCACATCCTTCTCAGCGGCTAAAAGGCATGCAAAGGAAACTAAAATGGATAATGGAGAAAGACCCGTTCGAACATCAAGTGTCTCCGAAGGGAAAGTCATAACCTTTGATGAGGATGATCGTGTTGATATCCTGGATCCTCATCACGATGGTTTAGTTATTACTCTTTTCATTTCTAACCATTTTGTCCGCAGGATCCGTATAGACGGAGGAAGCTCAGTGAACATTATCCAGCTTGATGTTCTAAAGAAGATGGGAATTCCTGAATCAGATATCATACCGAGATCCTCCGTGCTTGTGGGATTTAGTGGTGAAACTAAGAACACCCTGGGGGACATTAAACTCCCCATATACATCGAAGGCCTAGACTCTTATCAAAAATTTTGTGTTATTGACTGTTTATCTTGTTGTAATGTTATCCTTGGCAGGCCCTGGATACACGATATGAAGGCAGTCCCATCTACATACCATCAATGCGTGAAGCTCCCTAGTCCTTGGGGAATAGTCAAGATTGACAGCGATCAGCAGGAGGCTAAGAATTGCTACACTTCATCGATGAAACCAGCCTCGAAGTCAAGGGAGCAATAGCAATCAAGGTATCCTCCAAGGGATGTCTTGGAGGTAAGAGAGCAGGATGTGGTAGAAATCCTCATGGATCCTGATGATCCTGAATCCAAAATCTATATCGGATCAGGGATCCTTGGCGAAATGAAAGAAGACCTCGTATCCTTCCTTAAAAGGAGAAAGACTACCTTTGCATGGAAACATGAAGACATGACTGGTATATCCAAAGATGTAATCACTTACAAACTCGGCATTGACAGGTCCTTCAAACCAATCCACCAAAGGAGAAGAAAGTTTGCACCGGAAAGGAATGCCATTATCCAGGAAGAGGTAAATTCTTAGGATATATGGTGACAAAGAGAGGCATTGGAGCTAGTCCGGAACAGATCAAAGCTATAGTGAACATCAAATCTCCGGCCAATGCCAAGGATGTTGAAAGGCTAACAGGCAGGATAGCAGCTTTGAACATATTCATATCCAAATCCTCAGAGAAGTGCAAAGAATTCTATGATATCCTAAGGAAGAACAAGAAATTTGAGTGGACTGAGAAGCATGAAAATGCTTTAAGAGCCCTCAAAGATTACCTATCCTCAGCCCCAGCCTTGATGAAACCAGAAAAAGGCAATGTGCAATCCTTATATCTTGCAGTATCCTCAAAAGCAGTAAGTGCGGTCCTTGTTAAGGATCATGAAGGTACACAACATCCTGTCTATTATGTGTTAGGGGAGGATTTTCTAACAATTAGTGATCCTTATTCGTTATCCTAACTAGTGATCCTTACTTCTGTGACAGGTGGTGATCCTCAGAAGAACTTCAGGATCAGGATCATGGATCACTTTAAGGATCCTCGTACTGACGATTGTTTACTCATGTTTTGTACTATCTCGCAGGTATAACAAGCTTGACCAAGTCTTGGCGACATTCCTGGAGAATATTCCTAAACTATTCTGCACGTGCTTGACCAAAAATAGACGTTATGGAGAACGTGGAGGCTTGGCACGAAAGTCGGAAAGTTAGTTTAGGTGGTTATTTCTATTTTAAAAAGGGAGTAACGAGCTAGTAGAATACACGTAGTCATTTTTGCAGTTACACACACTCGTACAAGCTCTCATACAAGCTCTCGTTCAAACACTTAGCAATTTCATACACTTTTTACACATTCCACCGTAGTGATCCTTGTACCTAGCTCGTTACTATCCGAAGTTGTAAACATTCAATCATTTATTTTAGCTTGGTGATCGGTAGTTTCCATCACCCGGGGTTTTTTGTGCCGGAGATCAACTCTTGATCAAGGGCTTTTTCCCCGTATAAATCCTTGTGTTGTTTGTGCACTTTACATTGAAGTGATCCTCATCGCTGTTACATATTTTAAGCATCATTCCCCTAAACAAAGAGTTTGGTTGCAATATCCTCATCAGATTTTCTGACCAAAACAGTTTGGTGCCCACCGTGGGGCAATTGGTGCTTTGTCCTTAGAAGAATACGCATTTCTGTGCTCATTTCGGTTTACTACAACCAAGCGAATGGCTTCCTCAGCGAAGAATGCTTCAAACTTGATGCCCTCATTCACTTCTTCACAAGGCGTTCCTCCTTTGCCTCCACCACCTTCTGGATCCCAGAAGAACACTGAGAATGCTGCGAAGAAACCAACTCCCATTTTCTCAAAACCACCTACTTCTTCTGTTTCAACTAATCCTACTTCTAATGATCTCTATGCCTTGATTTTGCAGATGAGGAATCATGCACAAGAGCAGGATAAAACCAACGAAAGGATCCTCCGGGAGATTGATGAAATTAAGAAACAGAAGAAAACGGCAGAGGATCATTCCCCACTGATGCCCAGATCGTTGAATTTTGAGACTCCGGTGATTACTTCTCAGTCATCAGTGGTTCCAGACATTCAATATGTGGGTGGACCAAAAGGAGTGCACTACGGAACAACAGCAATCACCCATGCAGCAGGCTCATATTTCCAGCCAGCGGGATCCTATCCTCAGTATATGGGATCCCTCACAAATTCAGGAGGATATTCAGGAATGCAGCAGGTTCAAGGATCCTCCTTAGCTCCAGGATCATCCCAGGTTCAAGGATCCTCCTTTGTTCCAGGTGTTGGTGCACACATCTGTCGTCTTCGTCTTGTATCGAGTCTCTGTTTGCGTTGCGGATCTGATCAAGTGACATCACTAATGACATCATCATGTGACATCATTAGTGATATCACATTCATGACATCACATTACTAATACACATGAAAATACAAGTTGATCAGAATGTTACATTTCATATGAAGACAAAATGCATGGTTTCGCTTCAAGACAAAGATAAAACAAACTTGTAGATTCCGCTTGGGAGGTGTCGCTTGGGAGGTGTCGCTTGAAGTATTCTTGTTTATTTCAAGCGAAATCTAGTGTAGTATAAATAGGGTTCTTGACTTGTCATTTGTAAATTTTTGTCTCAGAGCTATACCGAAGTGCTGTCGGTTTTTCTTCTGAATGTAAAGGTTGTCAAATTAATATACAAGAAGATTAAAGTGTGAAACAAGCTGTTTCATTGTTCGTTTCTTAGTTTCCGCCTCTGAAATGGACTAGAACTCTTCCAAACGACTCGTTTAGGTCGGAATCCGATCCTACAATTGGTATCAGAGCCAGTGAAGAAGAGTTCTTGTTGATTCAGCCGTAAAATCTGTTTCTACACCTTTCTTTTTGAAAATTTTAAACTTTTTACGGACAAATTCGGTTCAAACTTTCACAATACATTCGAAAACATGTTTTAACAAATCCTTGAGACTTTCAGATCTAAAATCAGATTAAAACTGGATTAATCGAACCAAAATCAGATCGAATTGGCTGTCATCAGCAGGTTTCGCTTCAGAATACTTGTGGATTTCGCTTGAAATCATAAGTTGAGCATGATTTCGCTTCAAGTTGATGATAATCTGTTGATTTCGCTTCAAGATTGATGTATTTCTGTTGATTTCGCTTGAGAACATTATTTGATTTCGCTTGAATAGTTGAAGCGAAACTGATCTGATTGCGTTTCGCTTGAAAATACGTTGGTATTTGCTTGAATCTGGCATTCACTTGAAACCTGCAGTATACTTGAAACATTCTGATGTCTTGCATGAATTTTGTTGTTAATTGAAAACACATATCGTATATAGTGAAAATTGCTTCAAGTCATGTGAATGTATCGGTTTATATAGTACATGTGATTGTGTCTAAGATAGTGGGTATATTGGTCAAATTGTATAAGTGTGTCTGCCATTAAAATTGTCGATACATGTGTATTTGTTTGTCACGAAGTAGTTGGCATGTGAATTAAAAGTCAGTTCCATGTGATCATGTTTTAAATTGAAAATTGATTTTTGTCAGTTAGCATGTAAAGCTGATAAAGTGAATTGATATTTGTGAGTATGTGTATGTGATAAAGTAATTCACGGTTCAAACAATTTAAAAGTCTTATTTGGTGTGAATTGTGATTAAAAAATTAAAAAAAGGTATCGCCCACTCAACCTGTCGACTACATTCGGTGTTGATTAGAATATATCGGGTCTTGTGTTTTGAAAATCGAGATTGTTGGCTGCCATGTTTAATCAGATTACATGTGTTGTGTCATAAGTTTGATGAATATTAAACAATGTTTGCATGTACATGTGTTGAAGTGTGTGAATGTGTTTAGAGGAATTGTCAGCTTAGTGGTAAATGAGGTCCAATCAAAGTTGTTTGATCCATGTGCTGAACAGTAATAGCTTAAATCATATTCTTTGTCAAATTGTTGTGAGTTTGTGGATTATTAGGTCGTATTGTCAGCTAGGTCGCGTGGTTTAAGTCTTGGTTTTTGACAGTTCTCACAAAATACAATCCTAGTCCGCAAGGATTGATCAAGATCATTTGTCAGTCAAGTCGTATAGTGTGGTCAAATTGTGTGAAAAAGTCCAGTTCATACGATTCGGAGTTCAAAGGATTAAAAGGTTCAGGTCAATCGAATTCGATCCGGGTCATTCAGTCCGTACAGTTGGTCAACATTCAGTCCGCACTGAAAATCGCCAGTCTGAGTAACAGTTTGTTTCAATTTATTGAAAAATCTTTAAACTGATTGTGTTTGTGTTTGTTTGATTGTAAAGGTACTTGTCGATTTCTACAAGAGATTCAAGTTGCTAAAAAATGGATTCCGAGTTCTACAACGCGTTTGCTACTCCCTCGAATACTCCAGCTTCAATTGCTCAAAACATGAAGGCAGAAAACGAAACCGGAACAATGCAAAAACCCCCGAAGCTTATGGGAATTGAGGAGTATCATGGATGGAAGAATCGCTTTGAGAATTGGGTTCAGGCAAACCATCTGAGAGCTTGGGAAAGCATTGAAACAGCATACATCAGACCACAGACTGCTATGAATGTTGATAAAATTATCTCAGAGTTTTCAGATCAAGAGAGAGAAAGTTATAAAGGAGAGAAAATGATGATAAGTCTGTTGCAGCAAGCTATAACAGAGGATATATTTGTTTTGCTTCAGCATGATGGAAATGCGTTTTCGATCTGGAAAGCTCTTGAGAAGAAGTTTGAAGGAAGTACAGAGATGCTCCAGAGTAAAGCAGCGTTACTGAAGAAGGAGTTTGAGTTGTTTACAAGCATGCCTGGTGAGACTACAAAGACTCTCATTGAAAGATACTGCCATCTTGTACGCACCATGTCCCAGTTGAAGATCACTAAAACTCCAGCAGAATGGGTGGAAAAGCTTGCAGATGCTTTACCACAAAAGGAATGGGGTACATATCTCATGATTCTGAAGAATTCTGGACAGTTTAGCAGATTGTCGATTGGTCAGTTTATTGAAAAACTGGAGGCACAAGATCTTGAACAACAGAAGATTGCAAGAATGAATAGTTCAAGCAATCAACAAGATGTCAAATTGTATTACAAAGGAAATATTCAAACTGTTGAAGCAAGTCCAAAGATCCAAACTGCATTCAGTGCTGGAAATCAATCTATTCCAAGCAATCAAGGATCAGTCAACACTAGTGGGTTCTCAACGGTGAATCCTCCAAGTGTTCAAAGTTCATATACTGGAAATGGTCATCTAATTCAGTGCAATGTAGCTCTACATCTTCAAAATGGTCAAAATTATTCTGAAGAGATTGTAAAGAATCATATGGGATTATTGGTCACTGCATTAGAGTCTTATGAAGGGTTGATTGCCGGAAGAATTGGCAATCCGATGCTCACAAAGGAAGATTATGACCAAATTGATGCAGAGGAGCTAGAACTGATGGATATTAAATGGGCTTTAGCTAGCGTTTTGAGGAGAGCAGAAAAATTTAGATTGGTTACAGGAAGAACTGATTTTTTGGATGCAAATCTTTCTAATCTTGGATTTGATAAATCTAAAGTTGTTTGTTTTCGTTGCAGGGAAAAAGGTCACTTTAAAAGAGAGTGCAAGAATCAGGAGCCAAGAGGAGCAAAGGAGTCTGCTGGAAAAGATGATTATTATCGGAAGACCATTTATCAGCAAATCACTCATCAACCACATCAACAAAAGGAGCCACAAACAGCTCATGGGAAAATGATCGAAGATGCAAACAGGAAGGCTTACTATGGCATCATGGATCAAGATGACGAGAAATTGGCTGAAGGATTTAGCTGGGACAAGTACATTCCAGCTGATTCAAATGTTGGAGCGTTTATTGCTCATATTATTCGAAAGCCGGAAATGCTGAAGGAATGGATGGAAGTGTTATCTGATGATGAGAAAAGTGAAGATGAAGGATCTGTTTCATCTGAAAACAGTTCGTCAGAGACAAGTGATAGTGATGAAGAGCTTGAACAGATAAATGTTGGAAAAATTCATTTATCTTCTGATGCTTTTGAATTTTATTTTGCAGAAAAATTGAAGAAACCGAAAGAGGAGAAAGCTGCAAAAGTAATGAAGGAAGTCAAAGTTGTTGAGAAGATTGTTGAAGTGGAAAAAGTGGTTGAAGTTGAAAAGATTGTGGAGATTGAAAAAATTGTTGAAGTCACAAAACCATGTCTCACATGTTTGGAATCTTGCAAACAATGTGAAGAAAAAGACGAGAGGTTTAGTGATTCAGAGAAGATGAAAGAAAAGTTGGTGTTTGATTTAAAGAATGTGAAAGAATCATACGATGTATTGAACAGAACAGTGAATAGTTTGCAGAAAACTAATTCAGAAAGAGAAGCTGCTTTGAAGATGTTGAATGCAACAATGATGTCGAAGCAAAAAGAGATAAATTTTTACATCGAAGAATGTGCTAAATGGAAGCAAGAGTTAGATGGTGAAAAAGTAGAAAATGAAAGAATTAGACGATTTCTGAAAAGTTATACAAGTTGTGATTACATAATTGATAGAATTTACCCTACTGTTGCAGGTTTCGAGGCGTTTAAATATGAAGATAAAGACAAGAAATCAAAGAAGAAAACGGATACTAGTAAGAAACAGAACGTCTGTTATAACAAGTGTCCGCCTCCAATTTGGGAAGGGTATTCGCCTAGAAAACCAAATGAGGAACAAGTCCAAAAGGCAGTCAATCTAAAGTTAGAATCCGAGTTAATCGATGTGTTACCAGACAATATTGATGTCACGTTCACAGTGTCCGACACAGATCATGAGTCCGAACTGATAAAACGAGTGGTTGATCAGGTGTTGGATAAGGATGAGGAGTCAGAGTCAAAGTCCGAGTCCGAAAGTTCGTGTCAGTCAGTCGGGAGTTCGAGTTCGTCAGAAAAGAGTTCAAAGTCGTCAGGAAAACGGGTTTATAGTAAAGAATTTTTGTTGTCAAAATCTAATTTGAATGACGAAACATTTGAAGTTGCATATACTTTGAATGATTCTGACAAATTATATTTTGATAAAGAATTCCCAATTAGAAGTGTTCGATTTGACATGATTAAAAAGGTTTTCAAAATGACAGAAATCAATATTTCTGAAATTAAAGATTTAAATCCTACTGGAAAACCTAAAAAATACACTTCAAGAGTTCAACAACGGTTAAACAAGAAAAAAGGTTACAATTCTGGTTCTGGTTTTCAAAAGAAACCAAACCACAATAGTAAGCTCAAAAAGAAAGGACTTGGTTTTATTTTACCTGAAAATTATAAAAATGAGAAAATTTCTAAAACAAATACAAAATATGTTGCAGGAACTAGCCATGAAGAAGAATCAAAAAGCTCATTCTGGAAGCAATCAAACACAGAATTTCTTGCAAAGAAGGTGAAGAATGAAGCTTATCAAAGAAAGGAGACAAGAACCTGTTACAGATGCAATGAAGTTGGTCATATTGCATGGAACTGTCCCCAAGCAACAAAAACAAAACAGGGAGTCTCACAAAAACTGAAAGAAGTTATTGTTGACAAAACTGAACCACCAACTGAAAAGTTCAAAGTGTTTAAAAATTCTACATATGAAGTTGGTGAATGTTCAAAAAGATTTTACAAGAAAAGGGGAAATCTTGACAACCAAGCTTGGGTTGTTAAGAAATCAGAGGTAAAATCTGGCGATGAATCTGATTCCACAAAGTCAGAGGAGCCACAGGTTGAGCTAAAAAGTGAAAACTCAGTTCCTCCAATGGATGATGAGAACTTTCCATCATTGAGGACTGAATATTTTAAATCAAAAGTTGGGAAAGTTGAGATCTCAAATCAATTCTATTCTGAACAGAAAGAATTTGATGTTGAGAAAGCGTTTAATGGAAACATTAAAAAGATGATTGGTAAAATGATTGATGGGAAGGTTAAAGGGGTAAAGGAGTTTTATGCTACAAAGAAGGCAACTTATAGCCCAACTCCTAGTGAAGTTGAGAAGCTTACACCCAAGGCTGGTCAGGCTTGGGTGGATATTTTCTTTCATTGAAAAACCTGACTTGCCGGAGATCCCAAGTTGGTAATCGTGGATCATGAATCGGCATCATTCTTTATCATGTTAAATGTATTTTTGAAAAGCAGGACTTGCCGGAGCTCCCAGGTTGGTAAGAGTGGAGCAGGAATCGGCATCATTCATTATATCAGATTTTGATTGTGTTTATTTACAAGTGGTTGAAAGAGGTTTTCAACGTCAAGTGGTAAATCAAGGACATTAAATTGTACTTGATTTTCTACAAATGATTGAGGAACGATATGACGAACCCCTAACTTTACAAGTGGTAAAATCAACAAATCTTATTTTCCGGAAAAATCATTTTGGTTAAAACAAACTTAAGTGTTTTGAAATCATAATGAGAAAATAGTTTTGTGTAAGGGGGAGTTCTGATTGTTTATGCCAAGTGGATGGCGATTTGATGCGATTCGATATCAGTTGTCACTTTATTGTACAGTTTATTTTCAAATTTCCTAAAATGTGTTTGCATTTTAGGGGGAGTAAAAATTTTTCAGAAAATCCAAAAACATTAGAAAATTTGAAAAAGACAAAAACATAATAAAATTCAAAAATGAGTTTTGTTGTGAATAGAGGAAATGATAGTACATCAGTAGACAGTCACAACATGCTAAAGAAATGTAAAGTAAAAATGTGATAAACAATCTCACTGCGGATATGCCAGTAGGTTTTTGCACATTTAGTAGATTGTGACGAGATATAAACCTAAATTTCAAACTTGCTTATTTCGTGGGGAACAACATCTTGGATATATAGGTAACCCCTGAAATCTTGTTTGAAAGGTCCCTTATTCTGAGATACTAGGTCTTTATGCTCAGTGATATCTGGGGTATTATCCCGGGACTTCTGATTTTTCGGAAGCAATGGCCTAGTCCCCGGAGAATACTTTCTGCTTGCTTGAAATATAGCACCACCCTCAGCTAAAAAATGATGAAACATTGAAAAATGCTAATCATGGCTGTTGTAATACAAAAGATCCTCTAAAGGGGACACACCTAAAAGTCAACTAGGCTCTCTGCTGAACGGAAGTTCTGACCTGAGCTATCATGGTTGCATAATTTATTCCCCTTACAGATATCATCTGTGGTATACTCACCTGTAAGACTGAATATTGGGGTCTGGATACGGGAGTATATTCAAGTAGTGGGACACACGGATAAGTTCAAGTGCTTAAAACATTAATCTCGTATCTCGAAACAGTTGAACTTTGTGTGAGAATTTAAGTGGACCAGTATACTGACAATCTAAGTGAATCGTTTAGAACTTAAAATGAAATGAAGCTTAACGGTGTTGGTGATTTGTCTCAAAAACTGATATGATCCTCTTACACGAACTCACAAAAATATGGTATGTAAATATTTCTTTACTGCATTTCATTTCTGTTATGTCAAAAATCCAAAAAGATTTTCGGTGTGTTTTAGCATAAACTTTTGAAAAAATTCAAAAAGATTTTCGACAACTGATGTTTGAAAGCTGATTTTCAAAATTCCGAGTGCTAAACATGACGAACAGGTTTGGGAGAATTTGATTGAAAAGTTTTTTTAGAGATAAAAAATTTGTTAAATGATCATTGTTAATGATTGATTGTATTTTGATTGGAGAAGAATCAGTGTTGGTGTTTGATATTTGATAAATTGTTAAATATTTTATTCTTGTGAATCTTACTTTTGGGTAGAGGATGTGCAGGATAGCAGATAGAGTGCCAGGTTCCGATACCTGAGGATTCTGAAATTCTGTATAAGCCAGACTACAATCCCAGCATGTTTTGAAGGGGAGTCTGTTAGAGAGAGAGAGAATTGGAGATAGAATAGAGCCAGGTAGAGATTCTGAAGGAAGTCCAAAGACTGATAAAGACTGAAGATTGAGAAGACTCGACACTTAAGACTCGTCAACATCTGAGGGGGAGTCTGTTGGTGCACACATCTGTCGTCTTCGTCTTGTATCGAGTCTCTGTTTGCGTTGCGGATCTGATCAAGTGACATCACTAATGACATCATCATGTGACATCATTAGTGATATCACATTCATGACATCACATTACTAATACACATGAAAATACAAGTTGATCAGAATGTTACATTTCATATGAAGACAAAATGCATGGTTTCGCTTCAAGACAAAGATAAAACAAACTTGTAGATTCCGCATGGGAGGTGTCGCTTGGGAGGTGTCGCTTGAAGTATTCTTGTTTATTTCAAGCGAAATCTAGTGTAGTATAAATAGGGTTCTTGACTTGTCATTTGTAAATTTTTGTCTCAGAGCTATACCGAAGTGCTGTCGGTTTTTCTTCTGAATGTAAAGGTTGTCAAATTAATATACAAGAAGTTTAAAGTGTGAAACAAGCTGTTTCATTGTTCGTTTCTTAGTTTCCGCCTCTGAAATGGACTAGAACTCTTCCAAACGACTCGTTTAGGTCGGAATCCGATCCTACACCAGGATCATCCCAGGTTCAAGGATCCTCCTTTGTTCCAGGATCATCCCAGGTTCAAGGATCCTCCTTTGTTCCAGGATCATCCCAGGTTCAAGGATCCTCCTTTGTTCCAGGATCGTCCCAGGTTCAAGGATCCTCTTTCTTCCCAGGATCATCCCAGTTTCAGGGATCCGTCCAGATGCCAGGATCCTTAAGGAGTTTGCAAACAGGAAGTTCAGACGTCCATCAGGGAGATTTTATTCCAATGCAGACTAATGCTTCTACTGGTCCCTCGATCATTCCAGAGCCCCAACAATATGGATTAACATCCATTCTTCCTAACTTGAATCCAATGGGAGGTAACACTTTTAATAATTCTCATACTACTAACCATGGTCTTATACAGGATCCAGGTATCAATCATGCCATGGCCAGAGAATTGCAAAAGCTAAAGGATATGATATCAAGTGTACCGGGGGTGGTCAAACCTATCCCAGAGATTGCAGATGGGAGCCACAAGATATCTCATTTCGCACCACCAATCTGTGATGCTGAGATACCCAAGAGGTTCCATGTGCCAACGATGAAACTGTATGATGGATCAACAGATCCTGAAGAGCATATAGCACAATACAGGGAAAGAATGGAAATCAACCCAATCCCAGAACGGTTGAAGGAAGCATGCTTGTGCAAAGGATTTGGATCCACCCTTACTGGATCAGCTCTCAAGTGGCTGCTAAGTCTTCCTCCTTACTCTATTACCTCGTTTGCCAATCTAGTTAATCTATTTAATAATCAGTTTTCTTGTAGTAGGAAATTTGAACGATTAACTAGTGATTTATATAGGATAACCCAGGGTCATAATGAATCATTAAGGGATTACATTACCAAATTCAGTAAAGAATCCTTAGACATTCCCAACTTAGATATAGCCACGGCTGTTGAGGCCTTTAAAATGGGATTGCTTAGGGATTCGTTATTTTATGATGATCTTGTTATGACACCATGCAGGAACTTAAATGAGGTAAGAACTCGGGCCCTTAGGTACATCTGGCTAGAGGATGACAAGAGGATCCAGGAGAGGTTAGCAGGATCCTCAAAGCAGGATAAGCAAGGATCCTCATTCAGAAACAACAAGTTCAGATCCTACAATAGACCCGATAACCAGAATGTGCATGCTATTGATCAGGAAGAGGATGATGAGGATTATCCTCCAATCTCTGAATATTGTTTTTCTGTTGACAGCAATGAACTAATCCTTGCGATGCAGGGTTTAGGTGATAAAGCTAGATGGCCCAGAAAAAATGATAGGCCAGCTGCAACTAAGGATAAATCAAAGTGGTGTGCATACCATGAAGGTTTTGGGCATCTCACAGAAGAATGCATTGCTCTAAGAATGGAGATTGGATACTTGTTGAGCAAGGGGCATCTAAAGGAATTGTTGGGAAGAAAAAAGTCAAAGACTCAGGATCATGAAAGGATCCCTGAGAAAGCTCCGGCCCCTCCAGCGGAAGCACAAGTGATAAACTTCATTTCTGGAGGATCAGACATTTGCGGCACATCTTTCTCAGCAGCTAAGAGGCATGCAAAAGAAACTAAAATGGACAATGGAGAAAGACCAGTTCGAACATCAAGTGTCTCCGAAGGAAAAGTCATAACCTTTGATGAAGAGGATCGTGTTGATATCCAGGATCCTCATCACGATGGTTTAGTTATTACTCATTTCATATCTAACCATTTTGTCCGCAGGATCCTAATAGACGGAGGAAGTTCAGTGAACATTATCCAGCTTGATGTTCTAAAGAAGATGGGTATCCCTGAATCAGAGATCATACCAAGATCCTCCGTGCTCGTGGGATTTAGTGGCGAAACTAAGAACACCCTGGGGGACATTAAACTCCCAATATATATTGAAGGCTTACACTCTTATCAAAAATTTTGTGTTATTGACTGTTTATCTTGTTGTAATGTTATCCTTGGCAGGCCCTGGATACATGATATGAAAGCAGTCCCATCCACTTACCATCAATGTGTGAAGCTCCCTAGTCCTTGGGGAATAGTGAAGATTGATAGTGATTAGCAGGAGGCTAAGAATTGCTATACTTCATCGATGAAACCAGCCTCGAAATCCAGGGAGTAATAGCAATCAAAGTATCTTCCAAGGGATGTCTTGGAGGAAAGAGAGCAGGATGTGGTAGAAATCCTCATGGATCCTGATGATCCTGAATCCAAAATCTATATCGGATCAGGGATCCTTGGCGAAATGAAAGAAGACCTCATATCCTTCCTCAAAAGGAGAAAGACTACCTTTGCATGGAAACACGAAGATATGACTGGTATATCCAAAGATGTTATCACTCACAAGCTCGGCATCGACAGATCCTTCAAACCAATCCATCAAAGGAGAAGGAAGTTTGCACCAGAAAGGAATGCCATTATCCAGGAAGAGGTAGAGAAATTGCTCCAGGCAGGTATGATTAGAGAGGTCAAGTATCCAAGATGGTTGGCCAATGTGGTTGTTGTTCAAAAGAAAAACGGAAAGTGGAGGGTATGTGTCGATTTTACCGATTTAAATAAGGCATGTCCCAAGGATCCTTTCCCTTTACCCCACATTGACTCCATGGTGGATGCAACCGCGGGTCATGAACTGTTAACTTTTATGGATGCTTCATCTGGATTTCAACAAATCCAAATGAAACCATCCGACCAAGAGGATACAGCCTTCATGACTCCAACTGGTATATACTACTATATTGCTATGCCGTTCGAATTAAGAAATGCAGGTGCAACATACCAAAGGCTGGTGAATATGATGTTCAAGGATCAGATTGGACAAACTATGGAGGTTTACATAGATGATATGGTGGTAAAATCCTTAAAAGCTGAGGATCACCTAAGAGACTTGGAGGAAGCATTCGATATCCTTAACAAATATAACATGAAACTTAATCCTTCAAAATGTCACTTTGGTGTTAAAGCAGGTAAATTCTTAGGATATATGGTGACAAAGAGAGGCATTGAAGCTAGCCCGGAACAAATCAAAGCAATAGTGAACATCAAATCTCCAGTCAATGCTAAGGATGTTCAAAGGCTAACAGGAAGGATAGCAGCCTTGAACAAATTTATATCCAAGTCCTCCGAGAGGTGTAAAGAATTCTATGATATCCTAAGGAAGAACAAGAAATTTGAGTGGACGGAGAAGCATGAAAATGCTTTAAAAGCCCTCAAAGATTACCTATCCTCGGCCCCGGCTTTGATGAAACCAGAAAAAGGTGATGTGTTATCCTTGTATCTTGCAGTATCCTCAAAAGCAGTAAGCGCGGTCCTTGTTAAGGATCATCAAGGTACACAACATCCTGTCTATTATGTAAGTAAAAGTTTACTTGATGCCGAATCCAGGTACTCACACCTTGAAAAGCTTATTCTTGCATTAATTATGGCATCCACAAAGTTAAGACATTATTTTGAAACTCATCTTATCATTGTTAAAACTAATTTCCCAATTAAGAATGTCCTCAGGAAACCAGAGATGTCAGGAAGGATGGCTAAGTGGGCAGTGAAGCTGAGTGCATATGATATAAGATATGAGCCTAGGACAGCCATCAAATCCCAAGCATTAGCTGACTTTGTGGCTGATTTCAGTAGTGATTTACAAGAAGAAGCTGAGCTAGAAGTCCAGCAGCTAGAAGAGACCAAGGATCCTTGGATACTTCATACTGATGGATCCTCAAATGTCAAAGGCACAGGGCTTGGAATACTACTAAAATCGCCACAGGGGGGCATAATACCCCATTCTATAGCTTGTGAGTTCCAAACCACTAACAATGAGGCTGAATATGAAGCCTTAATTGCTGGTTTGCAAATCGCTAAGCATATGGGAATCAGGTATCTTGAGGTACATGTAGATTCTTTGTTAATTACAAACCACTTTAATGGATCCTATACTGTTAAAGGTGAAAAGCTAACCAAAGATTTGGAGATAGTCAAAAGTTTGGCACTCTCTTTTGTTTCCTTTAGTTTGTCACAGGTACCAAGGGAAGAAAATACAGAAGCTGATGCATTGGCTAACTTAGGATCATCTTTGAAGATCCCAGAGGATATCAAGATTCCTATTATCCATATCCTGACCCCGGCTATCGAGGATCACCAGACTATGGAGATAGGAAATGATTCTGCGGTTATCCCTAGTGAGGATACTCAATCCTATTCAGGATCAGGATCATGGATCTCACCAATTATGAGATACTTACGACATGGAGAGATTCCTACAAGAGAAAACCCTAGGGCTTTCAAATCTAAGGTATCTCAATTCACAATTTTAAATAATATGTTGTATAGACGATCTCTTGCAGGACCATACTTGAGATGCATTGAGGATCCGGAAATCCAAGAAGTTTTAAAAGACTTCCATGAAGGAGATTGTGGAAACCACACTGGGGGCAGGGCATTATTTTCAAGGATCTTGAGGACAGGATACTACTGGCCAACCATGAAGAGAGATGCTGTGGAGTATGCTAAAAGATCTGATCCTTGTCAGAGACACAGCAATATCCTTCATCAACCAGCTGAATTATTGCACCCTATATCCTCCTCCTGGCCATTTATGAGATGGGGTATGGATATAGTTGGTAAGCTCCCTAAGGCACCTGGTGGAAAAGTATTCATGCTTGCTATGACTGATTACTTCTCCAAGTGGATAGAGGCTGAAGCTTTTGCCCAAGTCAGAGAAAAGGAAGTTATATCCTTCATTAAAAGAAATATTATCACTAGATTTGGAATTCCTTCTGAGATTATATGTGATAATGGTTCCCAATTTATTGGGGGCAGAACCACTAACTTTTGTGACAGCTGGGGGATTAGGATGATAACATCAACACCAGTCCACCCACAAGCTAATGGTCAGGCAGAATCATCCAACAAGATCATCATCAACAATTTAAAGAAAAAGCTTGGATCCAAAAAAGGGAAATGGGCAGAAGAACTACCCTATGTGCTTTGGGCAGATAGAACAACCCCTAAAAATGCTACTGGTCAAACACCATTCTCTTTGGTATTTGGGGCAGAATCAGTGATCCCAACAGAAATGGTGGTTCCAACTGCTAGAACAACTACTCGTGATCCTGAGGAAAATAATGAAAACTTGGCTCAAGACCTGGATACTATTGAAGAAATCAGGGATATGGCTAGGATAAGGATGGCCACTTATCAGCAAAGAATGGCTGGTGCTTACAACAAAAATGTCAGGGTCAGGAGATTTCAAGTTGGAGATATGGTATTAAGGAAAGCATTCCAAAATACTACCAATCCTGCTGATGGGAAACTGGCTCCAAAATGGGAAGGCCCTTATTTGATTGAAGCTGAAGCAGGAAAGGGGGCATATAGATTGCTAACCATGGAAGGTGATTTGCTACCAAGAGCTTGGAATGCTGTCCACTTGAAGAAATATTTCATGTGACCAGGATCCTCATGGCTGAAGTGATCCTAGCGAAAGGGATATCCTTAAAGGATCCTCAAAGTATCGGTGATCCTTACTTAGGTAATATCCTAAACTTAAGCTATTTCATTTCATTATTTTCTCTTATAAGGATAAGGATCATGTATCCTTTATCCATCTCTCACGTGAGTTCAAGTTTTGAAAGTTCAGGTATCCTTAGCATAACGTTGGTTATCCACAGAAGCAATCCGTCTTTTGGGTTTAACCCCAGCTATTCGGGCTTGTCCCCAGATTCCGCCTGTAGCGCACGATGATCCTGGTTTAGTTCAAGGCTTTGGGACCAGTACTCGTTCTAGGGGCTGATAATTCCATTGTTCTGGCTATGCTTAGGATCCTACGTATAATGGTAGACGTACCATACATCTGTTCATAAGGTTTCTAACGTTTTCACGTTAGCTAAGGTTTCTAACGTTTTCACGTTAGCTAAGGTTTTGGCATCTTCATGTCACTAAGTTTGGATAGTCGCCAGTTAGGGCCATACTCCAGTTTACACACGATCCTTGGGCTTGTCCCCAGTTATCCTTGGGCTTGTCCCCAGTTATCCTTGGGCTTGTCCCCAGTTACTAACTCTTATCTTATATTGGCTTAGTCCCAAGTTGTATCCTATTTCAGGTTTTTGGAGACAAACGACCAAGGATCCTTGATCCTTACCTTCCATTAAGGTTTGTCTTATAGTTATCCTGTTTATAATGATAAAGGTTAGGATCCTAACTTGGATTCTCAGGTATGATCCTTAACTATTTTGATTTTATTGATTATTCATTTGAATAACCCTTATACTTGACAACTGAACTTGTAATTCTTAAACCATATCACTTTTTAGAACTTATCGGTTATGGGATATGTGATCCTTGATCATATCCTAAACTTTCTGGATATCTTTTCTAATTTTTCAAGGCTTGATAAATATAAACAGAATGAACATTACAACAGTTGGAAAGTAACATATTAAAAAGGATAACAACACGAGATAAGCGACAAAAGGTTAAGTTTTTATTTATTAACATAAGGCTAACCCTTTAAAGGTTGTCAAAATTACCTACCCGAGCTTCTACCAGCAAAACGTGGCCCGTCCGCTGGGGTAGGTAAAGGGTGTCCATGATAATGAGTTCAAAAGTAGTGCAGGAATATAAAGGCGGCAGGATCACAATGGCTTCATCCCCCAAACAGAGGATCCCTCCACCGATTGCAATCCTGCCTATTGTCCAAAGGATCATACATGATCCTTAATCCTAAAAACCTATTGTTCAGTACCATCCATCATTGTTAAACAAAAAACACCATCACCAAAACAAACTATCAAACTTAAAAAATTGGGCTCCGGCTATGTCTAGAAGTTTCCATCATCGCCTATTCATGCAGCCTAAGCCTTCACTGCATCATCATCTCCTCCAGCTGCGGTATCCTTCGTAAGATCCTTCCCACTGCCACTTGCTTCAATCGCTAAGACCTCAGTAGCCTCCTCTTCATCATCCTCAAGATCAGCCAACCTTGCCTTCCAACCCTCAACATCCCAGCTGTTTTTATCAAAGTTAGGATCTTGAGCTTCCTGGGCCATCTTCAATTTTGTCTGGTACATCGTAATGGCGGCAGAGACCTTAGCATTTTCAATAAGGTCATGCTTTTCATAGTCAAGGTCGATCAGAAGTTTGGCTGTCTTAGTCTTCTCATCTAGGAGTTCCTTCCGAGCATCAGCAAGTGCAAGATCCTTGAGCACGGCAACCTGTTGGAGGTCGGCAATCTTTTTATCTTGATCCTCAACGTGGCCCACATAATCCTCAATCTCAACAAATTTCTACAAAAGAAAAGGATAAAAGCAGTTCAAGACCAAGTGATCCTCATACGAGTAGGATACATAGGCAGAATAAAGGATCCTTACATCATTGAAGTATTCAAGGAACTGGTGGCGGATCAGTGGTAGACCCTGAAGATCCTCAGCATCAGAAGTTTTCCTCTTCTTGACACCCTTTCCTTTAGTGGGTGCCTTTGGAATGGAAATGCTAGGACTGGTGGTGGATCTCTTCTTCCTGGATCGTACGACATCAAGGTCAGCCGTGTTGAATTGGGATACAGGCTTGGCAGATTTTCCAGCACCTACACAATTAAAACAAGATAAGTATCTTTTCCTAGTTCATATTTCACTATATATTTAAATTTTAAACAAGGATACTTACTTGACATTGTGACAGAGCCTGAGGATACCTCCTGTGAATCTTGGGTTGTTGTCTTGAAAGTTCTTGTCTCAGGATCAAGTCTCTTGAAAGCGAGGAGCCTTTCCTTAGCAGCAGGGGACAGTTTGAGGTGTGAAACGGTGATAGTTGCATAACAAGAAAGCAAAAATATCAGTTATCCTTACATCAAAAGAAAGTTCCTGGTGATCCTTCTCAGGATCCTCCATCCTACCATGGGTAGCCCATTTTTTAGGAAGGTCCTTTCCATCCTGGATGGAATCTCTCTTGATAAAAAAGAAGCGCCGTTTCCAATTAGCATCATTCTTGGTGGCTTTGAAGATCGGGTGTTCTTCACCAGGTTTACGTTTGAACAAATAACGGTGAGAGCCAAAGGTGGTAAGATCATACAGTTCTCCCAGCTCTGCCATTCCTAGATCTATTCCCTCCTGATCGATGATCCTTTCAAGGGTGTGCAAAACCCTCCAACTCATCGGCATGGCTTGGATATAAGAGATACCGGTTAGGGAGAAGAAAGATTGGGTGAAGGCTGGAAAAGGATATGTATAGCCTATGGTGAAAGGAGTGACGGGGAAAGCAACCCACTTATCGGAGATATGATCGCTCAAGGCATTGGGGTCAAAAGGCCTGAATTCGGTGTTCGCCGGAAAGCAGTGGCGAATCCTATCTATCTGAGCATCATTGAAGCAGCAGCGTTCTTTAATGGAGTCTTCAATGATCCCCTGGCTTTTCGGAGGACTGTTCTTTGGGTGATCCTTGCCCGGTGAACTTCGGAGCAACATTTTCGAGGTGACGGAGATAAAGATAGAGAAACAGAGTAAGAAGGAAGGAAGAGGAGAAAGAATTACCTGGTTGTTCGTCGACTGAGAATTTAAAGGGAGTCTCTTTCGAATTTGAATGCATAATGATCCTATCTATATCTCTATTTATAATTATGATTCTGCAGGATTGTCACTTCCGTGACATCATCATCGCAACGGCTAGTTCTATTTTAACGGCTATATATCCGTTAGTTTGTTACGGATAAGATCAAGAAAACATAACTCACTAATTTTACAATCTCACTCCTTATATTTTGGGGGCAATTGTTAGGGGAGGATTTTCTAACAATTAGTGATCCTTATTCGTTATCCTAACTAGTGATCCTTACTTCTGTGACAGGTGGTGATCCTCAGAAGAACTTCAGGATCAGGATCATGGATCACTTTAAGGATCCTCGTACTGACGATTGTTTACTCATGTTTTGTACTATCTCGCAGGTATAACAAGCTTGACCAAGTCTTGGCGACATTCCTGGAGAATATTCCTAAACTATTCTGCACGTGCTTGACCAAAAATAGACGTTATGGAGAACGTGGAGGCTTGGCACGAAAGTCGGAAAGTTAGTTTAGGTGGTTATTTCTATTTTAAAAAGGGAGTAACGAGCTAGTAGAATACACGTAGTCATTTTTGCAGTTACACACACTCGTACAAGCTCTCATACAAGCTCTCGTTCAAACACTTAGCAATTTCATACACTTTTTACACATTCCACCGTAGTGATCCTTGTACCTAGCTCGTTACTATCCGAAGTTGTAAACATTCAATCATTTATTTTAGCTTGGTGATCGGTAGTTTCCATCACCCGGGGTTTTTTGTGCCGGAGATCAACTCTTGATCAAGGGTTTTTTCCCCGTATAAATCCTTGTGTTGTTTGTGCACTTTACATTGAAGTGATCCTCATCGCTGTTACATATTTTAAGCATCATTCCCCTAAACAAAGAGTTTGGTTGCAATATCCTCATCAGATTTTCTGACCAAAACATTATGTAAGTAAAAGTTTACTTGATGCCGAATCCAGGTATTCACACCTTGAAAAACTTATTCTTGCATTAATTATGGCATCTACTAAGTTGAGGCATTATTTTGAAACTCATGTTATTGTTGTTAAAACTAACTTTCCAATTAAAAATGTCCTCAGGAAACCAGAGATGTCAGGAAGGATGGCTAAGTGGGCAGTGAAGCTTAGTGCCTATGACATAAGATATGAGCCTAGAACAGCCATCAAATCCCAAGCATTAGCCGACTTTGTGGCTGATTTCAGTAGTGACTTACAAGAAGAAGCTGAGTTAGAAGTCCAACAGCTAGAGGAGACCAAGGATCCTTGGATACTCTACACTGATGGATCCTCAAACGTCAAAGGCACGGGGCTTGGAATACTACTAAAATCGCCACAGGGGGACATAATACCCCACTCTATAGCTTGTGAGTTCTAAACCACTAACAATGAGGCTGAATATGAAGCCTTGATTGCTGGTTTGCAAATTGCCAAGCATATGGGGATCAGGTATCTTGAGGTACATGTAGATTCATTACTAATTACAAACCACTTTAATGGATCCTATGCTGTTAAAGGTGAAAAGCTAACCAAATATTTGGAGATAGTCAAAAGTTTGGCACTCTCTTTTGTTTCCTTTAGTTTGACACAGGTACCAAGGGAAGAGAATACAGAAGCTGATGCATTGGCTAACTTAGGATCATCCTTGAAGATCCCGGAGGATATCAAGATCCCTATTATCCATATCCTGACCCCGGCTATCGAGGATCATGTGGTTATGGAGATAGGGAATGATTCTGCAATTATCCCTAGCGAGGATACTCAATCCCATTCAGGATCATGATCATGGATCTCACCAATTATGAGATACTTACAACATGGAGAGATTCCTACAGGAGAAAACCCTAGGGCTTTCAAAATTAAGGTATCTCAATTCACAATTTTAAATAATATGTTGTATAGACGATCTCTTGCAGGACCATACTTGAGATGCATTGAGGATCCTGAAATCCAAGAAGTTTTAAAAGACTTCCATGAAGGAGATTGTGGAAACCACACTTGGGGCAGGGCATTATTCTCAAGGATCCTGAGAACAGGATACTACTGGCCAACCATGAAGAGAGATGCTGTGGAGTATGCTAAGAGATGTGATCCTTGTCAGAGGCACAGCAATATCCTTCATCAACCAGCTGAATTATTGCATCCTATATCCTCCTCTTGGCCATTTATGAGATGGGGTATGGATATAGTTGGTAAGCTCCCTAAGGCACCTGGTGGAAAAGTATTCATGCTAGCTATGACTGATTACTTCTCCAAGTGGATAGAGGCTGAAGCTTTTGCCCAAGTCAGAGAAAAGGAAGTTATATCCTTCATTAAAAGAAATATTATAACTAGATTTGGAATCCCTTCTGAGATTATATGTGATAATGGTTCCCAATTTATTGGGGGCAGAACCACTAACTTTTGTCACAGCTGGGGGATTAAGATGATAACATCAACACCAGTCCACCCACAAGCCAATGGTCAAGCAGAATCATCCAACAAGATCATCATCAACAATTTGAAGAAGAAGCTTGGATTCAAGAAAGGAAAATGGGCAGAAGAACTACCCTATGTGCTTTGGGCTGATAGGACAACCCCTAAGAATGCTACTGGTCAAACACCATTCTCTCTGGTATTTGGGGCAGAGTCAGTGATCCCAACAGAAATGGTGGTTCCAACTGCTAGAACAAGTACCCGTGATCCTGAGGAGAATGATGAGAACTTGGTCCAAGACCTGGATACTATTGAAGAAATCAGGGATATGGCTAGGATAAGGATGGCCAGTTATCAACAGAGAATGGCTGGTGCTTACAACAAAAATGTCAGGATCAGAAGGTTTCAAGTTGGAGATATGGTATTAAGGAAAGCATTTCAGAATACCACCAATCCTGCTGATGGAAAATTAGCTCCAAAATGGGAAGGTCCTTATTTGATTGTAGCTGAAGCAGGAAAGGGGGCATATAGATTGTTAACCATGGAAGGTGATTTGCTACCAAGAGCTTGGAATGCTGTCCACTTGAAGAAATATTTCATGTGAACATGATCCTCATGGCGCAGATGATCCTCACGATAGGGGTATCTTTAAAGGATCCCTAAAGTATCAGTGATCCTTACTTAGGTAATATCCTAAAATTTAACTATTTTATTTCTTTATTTCCTCATATAAGGATAAGGATCATGTATCCTTTATCCATCTCTCACGTGAGTTTGAGTTTTGAAAGTTCAGGTATCCTTAGCATAACATTGGTTATCCGAAGAAGCAATCCGTTCCTTGGGTTTAACCCCAGTTATTTGGGCTTGACCCCAGTTCCGCCTGTAGCGCATGATGATCCTGGTATAGTTCAAGGCAGTGGGACCAGTACTCGTTTCAGGGGCTGATAATTCCATTGTACTGGCTATGCCTAGGATCCTACGTATAATGGTAGACGTACCATACATCCGTTCCTAAGGTTTCTAACGTTTTCACGTTAGCTAAGGTTTCTAACGTTTTCACGTTAGCTAAGGTTTCTAACGTTTTCACGTTAGCTAAGGTTTTGGCATTTTCATGTCACTAAGTTTGGATAGTCGCCAGTTAGGGCCATACTCCAGTTTACATACGATCCTTGGGCTTGTCCCCAGTTATCCTTGGGCTTGTCCCCAGTTATCCTTGGGCTTGTCCCCAGCCGCTAACTCTTTTCTTATATTGGCTTAGTCCCAAGTTATGCTCTATTTCAGGTTCTTGAAGATAGGCAACTAGGGATCCTTGATCCTTACTTCACTCTAAGGTTTATCTTATAGTTATCTTTATTATGGTTAGGATCCTAACTTGGATCCTCAGGTATGATCCTTAACTCTTTTGATTTTATTCATTATTCATTTAAATAACCCTTATACTTGACAACTGAACTTGGAATTCCTAAACTATATCACTTTTTAGAACTTATCAGTTATGGGATATGTGGTTCGTGATCATATCCTAAACTTTTTGGATATCTTTTTTAATTCTTCAAGGATTGATAAGTATAAACGAAATGAACATTACAACAGTTGGAAAGTAACATATTAAAAAGGATAACAACACAAGATAAGCGACAAAAGGTTAAGATTTTATTTATTAACAAAGGATTAAGCCTTAAAAGGTTGTCAAAATTATCTACCCGAGCATCTGCCAGCAAAACGTGGCCCGTCCGCTGGAGTAGGTAAAGGGTGTCCATGATAATAAGTTCAAAGATAGTGCAGGAATATAAAGGCGGCAGGATCACAATGGCTTCATCCCCCAAACAGAGGATCCCTCCACCAATTGCAATCCTGCCTATTGTCCAAAGGATCATATATGATCCTTAATCCTAGAAACTATTGTTCATTACAACCCATTAAATTGTTCAACATCACAACCACAAAAAACTACCATCAAACTAAAAAATTGGTCTCCGGCTGCGTCTAGGAATGTCCATCATCGCCCAATTGTGCAGCCTACACCTTTGTTGCATCCTCTTCTCCCCCCGCTGTGGTATCCTTCATCAGATCCTTCCCACTGCCACTTGCCTCAATCGCCAAGACCTCAGTAGCCTCTTCCTCATCATCCTCAAGATCGGCCAACCTTGCTTTCCAGCCCTCAACATCCCAGCTGCCTTTGTCAAAGTTAGGATCTTGAGCTTCCTGGGCCATCTTCAATTTTGTCTGATACATTGTGATGGCAGCAGAAACCTTTGCACCTTCTATGAGGTCATGCTTTTCATAGTCCAGGTCGATCAGAAGTTTAGCCGTCTTAGTCTTCTCATCTTGAAGTTCCTTACGAAGATCAGCAAGTGCAAGGTCCTTGAGCACGGCAACCTGTTGGAGGTCAGCAATCTTCTTGTCCTGCTCCTCGACATTCCCCACATAATCCTCAATCTCAGCGAATTTCTGCAAAGGAGATGAAAGATAAGGTCAGGACCGAATGATCCTCAAATCAGAAGGATATGCCAGTAGGATATACAGGCAGATACGGTGATCCTTACATCATTGAAGTACTCCAGGAATTGGTGACGGATCAGAGGCAGACCCTGCAAATTCTCACCCTCGGAGGTCTTTCTCTTTTTGCCACCCTTTCCTTTAGTGAGTGCCTTGGGAATAGAGATGCTGGGACTGGTAGTGGACCTCTTCTTCCTGGATCGAACAAGATCAAGGTCAGCCGTGTTGAATTGGGATACAGGCTTGGCAGATTTTCCAGCACCTACACATTCATAGCAAGATAAGTATCCTTATCCTATTTCAATTCACTTATTTATTTTAATATTCAAACTATGTAAAAGGCAGGATACTTACTTGACATGGTAATGGAACCTGAGGATACTTCCTGTGAGTCTTGGGTGTCTATCTTAAATGTCCTTGTTTCAGGATCAAGCTTCCAAAAAGCAGCAAGCCTATCCTTGGTTGCAGGTGACGTGATGATGTGTGAGACGGAAATAGCTGCATAGCAACAAGACAAAAGGGGTCAGTAATCCTTATATCGAAACAAGACTACCTGGCGATCCTTCTCAGGATCCTCTGGCCTACCATGGGTGGACCAGGACTTTGGTAGATCCTCTCCGTTTGGAAGGGTATCCCTCCTGACAAAGAAGAAGCGACGTTTCCAATTTGTGTCATTCTTGGTGACTTTAAGAAGGGGGTGTTCTCCGCCGGGTTTATGTTTAAACAAATAGCGATGGGAACCAAAGGTAGTAAGATCATACAATTGTGTCAGCTCTGACATGCCTAAGTCAATGCCTTCCTGTTCGATGATCCTCTCCAGGGTGTACAAAACCCTCCAAATCATCGGCATGGCTTGGATGTAAGAGATGTCGGTAAGGGAAAAGAAGGATTGTGTAAGTTCTGGGAAAGGATAGGTGTATCCTATGGAGAATGGAGTAACTGGGAAGGCAACCCACGTTTCTGAAACATAGTCGCTCAGGATAGTGGGATCGAAGGGTTTGAAAAAGGCATTCGCCGGAAAACAGTGACGAATTTTATCTGTTTGTGCGTCGTTAAAGCAACACCTCTCATTCGCCGAGTCTTTGATGATCTTTTGACTCTTCAAAGGGCTATCCTTCTTGTGATCCTTGCCCGGTGAACTTTGGAGCATCATTCTCAAAGCGATGGTGGTAAAGAAAGAAAAACAGAGTAAGAGAGGGAGAAAGAAAGAAAGAGATACCTGATTGATCTTCGACTGAGAATATAAAGGGAGTTTCTTTCGGATTTAAATGCATTTGATCCTATCTCTATCTCCTATTTATAATCATGATCGTGCAGGGTTGTCACTTCTGTGACGTCACGGTTGCAACGGCTAGTTCGATATCAACGGCTATATATCCCGTTAGTTAGTTACGGATAAGATCAAGAAAATATAACTCGCTTATTTTACAAATTACTCCTTATATTTTGGGGGCAATTGTTAGGGGAGGATTTTCTAACAATTAGTGATCCTTATTCGTTATCCTAATTAATGATCCTTACTTCTGTGACAGGTGGTGATCCTTAGAAGAGCTTCAGGATCAGGATCATGGATCACTTTAAGGATCCTCATACTGACGATTGTTTATTTGATTTTTGTATTACTTCGCAGGACTAACAAACGTGACTTGGTCTTGGCAACGGTAACAAGGAATATTCCACGAGTATTTCGCACACGATTGACCAAAAAGGGACGTTGTGGAGAACGTGGGAGCTTGGCACGAAAGTCGGATAGTTAGTTAGTGTAGTTAACTTCTATTTTAAAAGGAGTAACGAGCTAGAATTAGAACACTTAGTCAATTTTACAGTTACACACACTCTCATACTCGCACACTTGAAGCTCTCGGCGAACATTCATTCATTTTCATTCACTTTTACACATTACACGATAGTGATCCTTGTACCTAGCTCGTTACTATCCGAAGTTGTAAACGTTTATTGATTTATTTGAGCTTGGTGATCGGTAGTTTCCATCACCCGGGGTTTTTTTGTGCCGGAGATCAACTCTTGATCAAGGGCTTTTTCCCCGTATAAATCCTTGTGTCGTTTGTGCAATTTACATTAAAGTGATCCTTGTCATTGTTCTACATTTCAAGCATCATACCCCGTAACAGAGAGTTTGGTTGCAATATCCTCAACAGATTTTTTGACCAAAACAGAGAAAGACCCGTTCGAACATCAAGTGTCTCCGAAGGAAAAGTCATAACCTTTGATGAGGATGATCGTGTTGATATCCAGGATCCTCATCACGATGGTTTAGTTATTACTCTTTTCATTTCTAACCATTTTGTCCGCAGGATCCTTATAGACGGAGGAAGTTCAGTGAACATTATTCAGCTCGATGTTCTAAAAAAGATGGGTATTCCTGAATCAGATATCATACCAAGATCCTCCGTGCTCGTGGGATTTAGTGGCGAAACTAAGAATACTTTGGGGGACATTAAGCTCCCAATATACATCGAAGGGCTACATTCTTATCAAAAATTTTGTGTTATTGACTGTTTATCTTGTTGTAATGTTATCCTTGGCAGGCCCTGGATACACGATATGAAGGCAGTCTCATCTACTTACCATCAATGTGTGAAGCTCCCTAGTCCTTGGGGAATAGTCAAGATTGATAGTGATCAGCAGGAGGCTAAGAATTGCTATACTTCATCGATGAAACCAGCATCGAAGTCAAGGGAACAATAGCAATCAAAGTATCCTCCAAGGGATGTCTTGGAGGCAAGAGAGCAGGATGTGGTAGAAATCCTCATGGATCCTCATGATCCTGAATCCAAAATCTATATCGGATCAGGGATCCTTGGCGATATGAAGGAAGACCTCGTATCCTTCCTCAAAAGGAGAAAGACTACCTTTGCATGGAAACACGAAGACATGACAGGCATATCTAAAGATGTAATCACTCACAAACTTGGCATTGATAGGTCCTTCAAACCAATCCATCAAAGGAGAAGAAAGTTTGCACCGGAAAGAAATGCCATTATCCAGGAAGAGGTAGAGAATTTGCTCCGGGCAGGTATGATTAGAGAGGTCAAGTATCCAAGATGGTTGGCCAATGTGGTTGTTGTTCAAAAGAAAAATGGAAAGTGGAGGGTATGTGTCGATTTTACCGATTTAAATAAGGCATGTCCCAAGGATCCTTTCCCATTACCACACATTGACTCCATGGTGGATGCAACTGCGGGTCATGAACTGTTAACTTTTATGGATGCTTCATCTGGATTTCAACAAATCCAAATGGAACCATCCGATCAAGAGGATACAGCCTTCATGACTCCAACTGGTATATATTGTTATATAGCTATGCCGTTCGGACTAAGAAATGCAGGTGCAACTTATCAAAGGCTAGTGAATATGATGTTCAAGGATCAGATTGGACAAACTATGGAGGTTTACATAGATGATATGGTGGTAAAATCAATAAAGGCTGAGGATCACCTAAGGGATTTGGAGGAAGCTTTCGATATCCTTGACAAATATAACATGAAGCTTAATCCTTCAAAATGTCACTTTGGTGTTAAAGCAGGTAATTTCTTAGGATATATGGTAACAAAGAGAGGCATTGAAGCTAGCCCGGAACAAATCAAAGCAATAGTGAACATCAAATCTCCGGCCAATGCTAAGGATGTCCAAAGATTAACAGGCAGGATAGCGGCTTTGAACAGATTCATATCCAAATCCTCAGAAAAGTGCAAAGAATTCTATGATATCCTGAGGAAGAATAAGAAATTTGAATGGACTGAGAAGCATGAAAATGCTTTAAGAGCCCTCAAAGATTACCTATCCTCAGCCCCGGCCTTGATGAAACCAGAAAAAGGCGATGTGCTATCCTTGTATCTTGAAGAATCCTCAAAAGCAGTAAGTGTGGTCCTTGTTAAGGATCACGAAGGTACACAACATCCTGTCTATTATGTAAGTAAAAGTTTACTTGATGCCGAATCCAGGTATTCACACCTTGAAAAACTTATTCTTGCATTAATTATGGCATCTACTAAGTTGAGACATTATTTTGAAACTCATGTTATTGTTGTTAAAACTAACTTTCCAATTAAGAATGTCCTCAGGAAACCAGAGATGTCAGGAAGGATGGCTAAGTGGGCAGTGAAGCTTAGTGCCTATGATATAAGATATGAGCCTAGGACAGCCATCAAATCCCAAGCATTAGCCGACTTTGTGGCTGATTTCAGTAGTGATTTACAAGAAGAAGCTGAGTTAGAAGTCCAGCAGCTAGAGGAGACCAAGGATCCTTGGATACTCTATACTGATGGATCCTCAAATGTCAAAGGCACAGGGCTTGGAATACTACTAAAATCGCCACAGGGGGACATAATACCCTACTCTATAGCTTGTGAGTTCCAAACCACTAACAATGAGGCCGAATATGAAGCCTTAATTGTTGGTTTGCAAATTGCCAAGCATATGGGGATCAGGTATCTTGAGGTACATGTAGATTCATTGTTAATTACAAATCACTTTAATGGATCCTATGCTGTTAAAGGTGAAAAGCTAACCAAATATTTAGAGATAGTCAAAGAACTGGCACTCTCCTTTGTTTCCTTTTGTTTGACACAGGTACCAAGGGAAGAAAATACAGAAGCTGAAGCATTGGCTAACTTAGGATCATCCTTGAAGATCCCGGAGGATATCAAGATCCCTATTATCCATATTCTGACCCCGGCTATCGAGGATCATGTGGCTATGGAGATAGGAAAGAATTCTGCAATTATCCCTAGTGAGGATACTCAATCCCATTCAGGATCAGGATCATGGATCTCACCAATTATGAGATACTTACAACATTGAGAGATTCCTACAGGAGAAAACCCTAGGGCTTTCAAAATTAAGGTATCTCAATTCACAATTTTAAATAATATGTTGTATTGACGATCTCTTGCAGGACCATACTTGAGATGCATTGAGGATCCTGAAATCCAAGAAGTTTTAAAAGACTTCCATGAAGGAGATTGTGGAAACCACACTGGGGGCAAGGCATTATTCTCAAGGATCCTGAGGACAGGATACTACTGGCCAACCATGAAGAGAGATGTTGTGGAGTATGCTAAGAGATGTGATCCTTGTCAGAGACACAGCAATACCCTTCATCAACCAGCTGAATTATTGCATCCTATATCCTCCTCTTGACCATTTATGAGATGGGGTATGGATATAGTTGGTAAGCTCCCTAAGGCACCTGGTGGAAAAGTGTTCATGCTAGCTATGACTGATTACTTCTCCAAGTGGATAGAGGCTGAAGCTTTTGCACAAGTCAGAGAAAAGGAAGTTATATCCTTCATTAAAAGAAATATTATAACTAGATTTGGAATTCCTTCTGAAATTATATGTGATAATGGTTCCCAATTTATCGGGGGCAGAACCACTAACTTTTGTGATAGCTGGGGGATTAAGATGATAACATCAACACCAGTCCACCCACAAGCTAATGGTCAGGCAGAATCATCCAACAAGATCATCATCAACAATTTGAAGAAGAAGCTTGGATCCAAGAAAGGGAAATGGGCAGAAGAACTACCTTATGTGCTTTGGGCTGATAGGACAGCCCCTAAGAATGCAACTGGTCAAACACCATTCTCTTTGGTATTTGGGGCAGAATCAGTGATCCCAACAGAAATGGTGGTTCCAACTGCTAGAACAAGTACCCGTGATCCTGAGGAAAATGATGAGAACTTGGCTCAAGACCTGGATACTATTGAAGAAATCAGGGATCTGGCTAGGATAAGGATGGCCAGTTATCAACAAAGAATGGCTGGTGCTTATAACAAAAATGTCAGGATCAGGAAGTTTCAAGTTGGAGATATGGTATTAAGGAAAGCATTTCAGAATACCACCAATCCTGCCGATGGAAAATTGGCTCCAAAATGGGAAGGCCCTTATTTGATTGAAGCTGAAGTAGGAAAGGGGGCATACAGATTGCTAACCATGGAGGGTGATTTGCTACCAAGAGCTTGGAATGTTGTCCACTTGAAGAAATATTTCATGTGAGCAGGATCCTCATGGCACAGATGATCCTTACGTTAGGAGTATCCTTGAAGGATCCTTAAAGTATCAGTGATCCTTACTTTGGTAATATCCTAACCTTGAACTATTTCATTTCTTTATTTTCTCATATAAGGATAAGGATCATGTGTCCTTTATCCATCTCTCACGTGATTTTAAGTTTTGAAAGTTCAGGTATCCTTAGCATTACATTGGTTATCTGCAGAAGCAATCCGTTCCTTGGGTTTAACCCCAGTTATTTGGGCTTGACCCCAATTCCGCCTGTAGCGCATGATGATCATGGTATAGTTCAAGGCAGTGGGACCAGTACTCGCTTTAGGGGCTGATAATTCCATTGTGCTGGCTATACCTAGGATCCTAAGTATAATGGTAGACGTACCATACATCCGTTCCTAAGGTTTCTAACGTTTTCACGTTAGCTAAGGTTTTGGCATTTTCATGTCACTAAGTTTGGATAGTCGCCAGTTAGGGTCATACTCCAGTTTACATACGATCCTTGGGCTTGTCCCCAGTTATCCTTGGGCTTGTCGCCAGTTATCCTTGGGCTTGTCCCCAGTTGCTAACTATTATCTTATATTGGCTTAGTCCCAAGTTATGCTCTATTTCAGGTCCTTGAAGATAAGCAACTAGGGATCCTTGATCCTTACTTCTCTCTAAGGTTTATTTTGTAGTTATCCTGATTATGGTTATGATCCTAACTTGGATCCTCAGGTATGATCCTTCATTATTTTTAATTCTACTCATTGTTTATTTGAATAACCCTAAAAATTTGACAACTAAACTTGTGTTCCTTAAAATATTTTACTTTTTAGGACTCTTTAACTATAGGATACTTGATCTTGGATCATATCCTAAGTATTTTCAATCTGACTTATTAAAAATTGTTTATTCAATAAATGTATATCAAAACAATTGAGAATTAAAGAGACAAAAAAGATAACAATACAAGATAAGCGACAAAAGATTAAGGTTTTATTTATTAACAAAAGATTAACCCTTAAAAGGTTGTCAAAATCACCTACCCCGAGCATCTACCAGCAAAACGTGGCCCGTCCGCTGGGGTAGGTAAAGGGTGTCCATGATAATAGGTTCAAAAGTAGTGCAGGAATATAAAGGCGGCAGGATCACAATGGCTTCATCCCCCAAACAGAGGATCCCTCCACCGTTTGCAATCCTGCCTATTGTCCAAAGGATCATACATGATCCTTAATCCTAAAAACTATTGTTCAGTACAAACCATCAAATTATTCAACAAAACAACCATTAAACTAAAAAATTGGGCTCCGGCTATGTCTAGAAGTTTCCTTCATCGCCCAATCATGCAGCCTAAACCTTCCCTGCATCATCACCTCCGGCTCCACTTGCTTCACCACCTTCACCTTTGCCTCCAGCCTCGATCGCCAAAACCTCCTCAGCCTCATCATCATCTTCAAGATCAGCCAATCTTTCTTTCCAGTCCTCAATCTCCCAGTTGCTTCTGTCGAAGTTAGGATCTTGAGCTTCCTGGGCCATCTTTAGTTTGGTCTGATACATTGTAATGGCAGCAGAGACCTTTGCACCTTCTATGAGATCATGCTTTTCATAGTCAAGGTCAATCAGAAGTTTAGCCGTCTTAGTCTTGGCATCCTGGAGCTCCTTCTGAAGATCAGCGATTTTGAGGTCCTTTAGCCATGCAACCTGCTGGAGGTCGGCAATCTTCCTATCCTAGTCCTCAACGTGGCCAACATAATCTTCAATCTCAGTGAATTTCTGCAAAGGGGATAAAAGACAAGGTCAGATCCAAGTGATCCTCAAATCAGCAGGATATATCAGCAGGATATGTCAGCAGGATATATCAGCAGGATATGTCAGCAGGATATACTAGCAGAGACAGTGATCCTTACATCGTTGAAGTACTCGAGGAATTGATGGCGGATCAGAGGCAGACCCTGCAGATCCTCAGCTTCAGAGGCCTTTCTCTTCTTGATTCCCTTTCCTTTGAGGGGTGCCTTGGGGACTGAAGCTGTCGGGCTGGTAGGAGCCTTTCTTTTGGAGGATCTAATGGTGGTGAGATCGGTGACATTGAACTTTGAAGCAGACTTGGTGGATTTTCCAGCACCTACACAACCAAAACAAGATAAGTATCTTTATTTCACTCATATTTCACTATTTATTTAATTTTTAAACAAAGATGCTTACTTGACATCGTGACAGAACCTGAGGATACCTCCTGAGAATCCTGGGTTGTTGTTTTGAAAGTTCTTGTTTCAGGATCAAGTTTATTGAAAGCGATGAGTCTCTCTTTGGCAGCAGGAGACAGTCTGAGGCGTGAGACGGTGATAGCTGCATAACAAGAAAGCAAAAGTATATAAGTGATCCTTATATCAAAAGAAAGTTCTCTGGTGATCCTTCTCAGGATCCTCCACCCTACCATGGGTAGCCCAATTCTTGGGTAGATCCTTTCCATCATCAATAGAATCTCTCTTGACGAAAAAGAAACGCCGCTTCCAGTTAGCATCATTCTTGGTAGCTTTGAAGATCGGATGTTCCTCACCAGGATTACGTTTAAACAAATAACGATGAGAGCCAAAGGTAGTAAGATCATACAGCTCTCCCAGCTCTGACATTCCTAGGTCTAACCTTTCCTGCTCGATAATCCTTTCAAGGGTATACAAAACACTCCAGATCATCGGCATGGCTTGGATATAAGAGATGCTGGTTAGGGAAAAGAAAGATTAGGTGAAGGCTGGAAAAGGATATGTATAGCCTATGGTGAACGGAGTGACAGGAAAAGCAACCCACTTGTCGGAAATGTGATCACTCAGGGTATTAGGATCAAAAGGTCTGAACTCGGTGTTCGCCGGGAAGCAGTGGCGGATCCTATCAATCTGTGCATCGTTGAAACAGCAGCGTTCTTTTATGGAATCTTCGATGATCCCCTGGCTTTTCGGTGGGCTGTTTTTTGGGTGATCCTTAGCTGGGGAGTTCCGGAGCAACATCTTTGATAGAATGGTGGAAAGAAACGGAAAACAGAGCAAAGAAGGAAGAAGATGAAGAGAGAATACATGTTTATCTTCGGAATGCAGTTATAAAGGGAGTATCTCTGAAATTTTGAATGCAATCGATCCTATCTATATATCCTATTTATAATCATGATTGTGCAGGGTTGTCACCTCTGTGACGTCATGGTTGCAACGGATAGTTCTACCATAACGGCTATATTTACGATAGTTAGTTGCGGATAAGATCAAGAAAATATAATTCGCTCATTTTACATATCACTCCTTATATTTTGGGGGCAATTGTTAGGGGAGGATTTTCTAACAATTAGTGATCCTTACTTGTTATCCTAATTAATGATCCTTACTTCTGTGACAGATAGTGATCCTCAGAAGAGCATTAGGATAAGGATCATGGATCACCTTAAGGATCCTCATACTAACGATTGTTTGTTTGTGTTTCGTATTATTTCGCAGGAGTAACCAGCTTGACTTGGTCTTGGCAACGTTACTATGGAATATTCCACGGGTATTGCGCACACGTTTGACTGGAAATGGACGTTGTGGAGAACGTGGGAGCTTGGCACAAAAGTTGGATAGTTTGTTATTGTAGTTAACTTCTATTTTTAAAGGGGTGACGAGCTAGAATTAGAACACTTAGCCATTTTCAGCTACACACACTCTCGTACAATTGCACTCTTGAAGCTCTCGACGAACACTTATTAGTTTTCATTCATTTTTACACCTTTCACCGTAGTGATCCTTGTACCTAGCTCGTTACTATCCGAAGTTGTATACATTTATTGATTTATTTAAGCTTGGTGATCGGTAGTTTCCATCACCCGGGGTTTTTTGTGCCGGAGATCAACTCTTGATCAAGGGCTTTTTCCCCGTACAAATCCTTGTGTCGTTTGTGCAATTTACGTTGAAGTGATCCTTATCATTGTTCTATATTCAAAGCATCATTCCCTGTAACAGAGAGTTTGGTTGCATTATCCTCATTAGATTTTTTGACCAAAACAAGAATAACAAGTTCAAGTCCTACAACAAGTCTGACAACCAGATTGTGCATGCAGTAGAACAAGAAGAGGATGATGAGGATTATCTTCCAATTTCCGAATACTGTTTTTCTGTTGGTAACAATGAACTAATTCTTGCAATGCAGAATTTAGGTGAGAAAGCAAGATGGCCAAGGAAAAGTGATAAACCAGCCGCAACAAAGGATAAGTCCAAGTGGTGTGCATATCATGAGGATTTTGGGCACCTCACTGAAGAGTGTATTGCGCTAAGAAAAGAAATTGGTTACTTGTTGTTGGGGGAGGATTTTCCAAATCCTAAGGATCACGGGTCCTCAACTGCTACCAGGATCATGGATCCTCAATTCTGTTTCAATTAAGGATCCTCCTCAGCAGGTGTCGCAGGATCAGGATTCAGGATCACTGTTGTTATCCTACTACTAAAAATTGTCTTCCTTGTACGTAAACTTGTTTTGCAGGAACGAGAGCATGGACCAAGTCTCACCGAAATTCCTGGAGTATATTCGCTCAATATTCTGCACGTGCTTGACCATTGTGAACATTATGGAGATCGTGGGGAGAGTGCACAAATTGCGGATAGTTAGTTAGATTGGTTATTTCTAATTTAAAATGGGGATAACAAGCTTGAGTAGAACACTTAGCTAATTTTAGCAAACACACACCCTCTCGTAACAACACTCGAACAGCTCTCAGCAATCTACTTGGCGATTTCATACATTTTTTGCACATTGCATACTAGTGATCCTTGTAACAAGCTTGTTATCATCCCGAGTTGTAAACATATTTTGTCTAATCTTAGTTGGTGATCGGTAGTTTCCATCACCCGAGGTTTTTTATGCCCGAGATCAACTCTTGATCAAGGGCTTTTTCCTCGTATAAATCCTTGTGTCACTTGTTCATTACATTTATAAGTGATCCTTAGCATTGTTCATTGATTCAAGCATCACACCTCACAACAAAAGATTTGGTTGCATTATCTTTGCTTGATTTTTTACCAAAACAGTTTGGCGCCCACCGTGGGGCAATTGGTGCTTCGTTTCTAAGAAATTCTTGTTATTTCGGTTCTTTACAACCAAGCAGATGGCTTCTTCAGCAAAGAACACATCAAGCTCTATGCCGGCAATGAGTTCTTCACAGGGCGTTCCTCCTTTGCCTCCACCACCTTCTGGATCCTAGAAGAATGCTGAAAACGTTGCAAAGAGACAAAGCCCCATTTTTCCAAAACCACCAACTTCTTCTGTTTCTTCTAATCCTACTACTAGTGATCTTTTTACTTTGATTTTGCAGATGAGGGATCACATACAAGAGCAGGACAAAACCAACGAAAGGATCCTCCGGGAGATCGGTGACATCAAGAAACAAAAGAGATCAGGGAAGGATTACTCTCCTCTGATACCAAGGTCACTGGATTTTGACACTCCAGCCGTAACCGCCCTGCAATCAGTAGCTCCAGACATCCAGTACCAGAGTGAACCATTGGGAAGGCGTTATGGAACAACAACTATGAGTCAGGCTTTGGGTCTCACTTCCAGCCTCAAGGATCCAGCTTTCAGCCTTCGGGATCCTCTTTTCAGCATCAGGGATCCTTCGTCAGCTCAGGAGGATATTTGGGAATGCACACAGTCCAAGGATCCTCCACGGTTCAAGGATCCTCTCAGGTTCAAGGATCCTCAGGAGTCCAAGGATCCTCCATGGTTCAAGGATCCTATCAGGTTCAAGGATCCTCATTTCAGGTCCCAGGATCCTCTCAGCCTCAAGGATACTCTCATGTTCAAGGATCCAACATCTTTCAGGATCAAGGATTCTTGAGAAGTATACAAGCCCCAAGCATGGATGTTCATCAATGAGACTTCATTCCAATGCAGACCATTGCCTCTTCTGGTCCTTCAATCATACCAGAATCCCGTCAATACGGACTCACATCTGGGATTCCAAACATGAATCCTCTTGGAGGTAACACTTTCAATAATTCATATAACACTAACCATGGCTCTATGCAGGATACAGGTATCAATCAAGCTATGGCTAGGGAGATACACAAGCTTAAGGATATGATATCCAGCGTTCCAGGAGTGGTTAAGCCCATTCCTGAAATTGCAAATGGGAGCCATAGGATATCTCATTTTGCACCACCTATTTGTAATGCTGAGATACCCAAAAGGTTCCAGATACCAACCATGAAGCTGTATGATGGTTCAATGGATCCAGAGGAACATGTGGCTCAATATAGAGAAAGGATGGAGATCAACCCCATTCCAGAGAGGTTAAAAGAAGCATGTCTATGCAAGGGTTTCGGATCCACACTTACATGATCTGCTCTTAAATGGCTGCTAAGTCTTCCCCCTTACTCTATTACTTCATTTGCTAATCTAGTTAATATGTTTAATAGTCAATTCACATGTAGTAGAAAATTTGAACGATTAACTAGTGATCTATATAGGGTATCACAGGGTCAAAATGAATCACTTAGAGATTACATCACTAAGTTTAGCAAAGAATCCTTAGATATTCCTAACCTGGATATAGCTACGGCTGTAGAAGCCTTTAAAATGGGTTTACTTAGGGATTCATTATTCTATGAAGATCTCGTTAAGACCCCATGCAGGAATCTTGATGAAGTAAGAACCAGGGCCCTTAGATTCATCCGGCTAGAGGATGATAAAAGGATCCAGGAGAGATTGGCAGGATCCTCAAAAAAGGAAAAGCAAGGATCCTACTTTAAGAATAACAAGTTCAAGTCCTACAACAAGTCTGACAACCAGAATGTGCATGCAGTAGAACAAGAAGAGGATCATGAGGATTATCCTCCAATTTCTGAATATTGTTTTTCTGTTGATAACAATGAGCTAATCCTTGCAATGCGGAATCTAGGTGAGAAAGCAAGATGGCCAATGAAAAGTGATAAGCCAGCCGCAACAAAAGAAAAGTCCAAATGGTGTGCATATCATGAGGATTTTGGGCATCTCACTGAAGAGTGTATTGCACTTAGAAAAGAATTTGGATACTTGTTAAGCAAGGGGCACTTGAATGAGCTTTTGGGACGAAAGAAATCAAGGATCCAGGATCCTGAAAGGATCCCGGAAAAGGCTCCTGCTCCTCCAGCAGATACACAAGTTATAAACTTCATATCCGATGGATCAGACATTTGTGGTACATCCTTTTCAGCGGCCAAAAGACATGCCAAGGAAACCAAGATGGATAATGGAGATAGACCCATCCGGACCTCCACTGTTACCAAGGATAAAATTATAACTTTTGATGAGGATGATCGTCTTGATGTTCAGGATCCTCATCATGATGGTCTTGTTGTTACTCTGTTTATTTCTAACCACTTTGTTCACAGGATCCTGATAGATGGAGGAAGCTCAGTAAACATCATTCAGCTTGATGTCCTCAAGAAGATGAACATTCCTGAATCAAACATTGTCCCAAGATCCTCTGTTCTTGTGGGATTCAGCGGAGAAACCAAGAATACATTGGGGGACATCAAACTCCCTATCTAAATTGAAGGACTTCATTCTTATCAAAAATTTTGTGTCATAGATTGCTTATCATGTTGCAATGTTATCCTTGGCAGGCCATGGATACATGACATGAAGGCAGTCCCCTCCACCTATCATCAGTGCGTGAAGCTTCCTAGTCCATGGGGAGTGGTGAAAATTGAGAGTGATCAACAAGAAGCCAAGAATTGTTACACGTCATCAATGAAGCCAACCTCAAGACCAAGGGAGCAATAACAATTAAAGCATCCTCCAAGAGATGTCTTGGAGGCGAGAGAACAGGATGTGAAAGAAATCCTTATGGATCCTCGTGATCCTGAATCCATAGTCTTCATAGGATCAGGGATCCTCAGCAACATTGAACAGGATCTAGTATCCTTCCTTAAGAGGAGGAAAACTACCTTTTCCTGGAAGCATGAGGACATGACAGGTATATCTAAAGATATAATTACTCATAAGCTTGGCATTGACAGGTCATTCAAGCCTATACATCAGAAGAGGAGGAAGTTTGCACCTGAAAGGAATGCTATTATCCAGGAAGAGGTAGATAAACTACTTCGAGCAGGTATGATAAGAGAGGTTAAGTATCCAAGATGGTTAGCCAATGTGGTTGTTGTTCAAAAGAAAAATGGAAAATGGAGGGTATGTGTCGATTTCACTGATTTAAATAAGGCATGTCCCAAGGATCCTTTCCCATTACCCCACATTGACTCCATGGTGGATGCTACCGCGGGTCATGAGTTGTTGACTTTTATGGATGCTTCATCTGGATTTCAACAAATTCAGATGGAACCATCTGATCAAGAGGATACAGCCTTTATGACTCCAACTGGTATATATTGTTATATTGATATGCCATTTGGACTAAGGAATGCAGGTGCTACTTATCAAAGACTAGTCAATATGATGTTCAAGGAACAAATTGGACACACTATGGAAGTCTATATAGATGACATGGTGGTTAAGTCCAAGAAAGCTGAGGATCACCTTAGAGACTTGGAGGAAGCATTCAATATACTTGATAAATTTAATATGAAACTAAATCCTTCCTGTTATGGGTGAAATTCTGAGCCCATATCCTGGAAAATATCTTGATCTATATCTTGTTTATGTAGTATATGTTTACATCCGGGATGCTGGTTCAGGATATTGGTAACATCCTGAATGGTATCCTCGGGATTACTAATGGATTATGTGCAGGTACGTGGGTTAGAAGCTAGCAACGTTCACAAGACTTATTCCACAGGAGACTCGGTCCAAGTCGTTCAAATGAAGACGTTGAAGCCGTATTACTCGGTCTATAACGTTCATAATGGAATATTCGGAGTAGCCCATATTTGTAGGGATTATTGTTTGTAATTCATTACTATAAATAAGTGGGTATACCAGATCAACTAGGACATCACAATCACACTCGCTACACTCTAACACTTGCTCTCGAGTAATTCTTACTTTCATACAAAGGCATTGTAACACTTAGCGATCTGGTCCATATCCTGCACTGTATTCTGAAGTTTAAAGCACTAAGAAGAACAGGGCAGCTGCGATTGTCAGCTCCCGAGGTTTTATGCCGGCGATCTAAATTGATCAAGGGCTTTCCTCGTACATCTCGTGTCATTTCCTTTACTTTTTGCTCATTGTTTGCTCATTGTTTGATCGCAAATACAGCTCAATATCCTGAGCTGTATCCTGAATACTGATTTTCTAAATAATTCAACAAGCATATTTTCCATACACTTTCTAGCACACTACCTCACATTACTAATTTGATCACTAAATTGCTTCGGTAATTTTTGACCAAAACAATTTGGCGCCCACCGTGGGGCAAGTGGTGCTCTCTTTACTAAAATTTTTTGGTAAATCGCTAATCGGTTATCTATTTTCAAAACTTTTTGCCACATTGTCCATAATGGCCTCAAGATCAAACATGAGTTCCTCTATTGTGTCTGTTAGGGGAGGATTTTCTAACAATTAGTGATCCTTATTCGTTATCCTAACTAGTGATCCTTACTTCTGTGACAGGTGGTGATCCTCAGAAGAGCTTCAGGATCAGGATCATGGATCACTTTAAGGATCCTCATACTGACGATTGTTTACTCATGTTTTGTACTATCTCGCAGGTACAACGAGCTTGACCAAGTCTTGGCGACGTTCCTGGAGAATATTCCTAAACTATTCTGCACGTGCTTGACCAAAAATAAACGTTATGGAGAACGTGGAGGCTTGGCACGAAAGTCGGATAGTTAGTTTAGGTGGTTATTTCTATTTTAAAATGGAGTAACGAGCTAGTAGAACACACTTAGTCATTTTTTGCAGTTACACACACTCATACAAGCTCTCATACAAGCTCTCATTCAAACACTTAGCAATTACATACACTTTTTACACATTCCACCGTAGTGATCCTTGTACCTAGCTCGTTACTATCCGAAGTTGTAAACATTTAACCATTTATTTCAGTTTGGTGATCGGTAGTTTCCATCACCCGGGGTTTTTTGTGCCGGAGATCAACTCTTGATCAAGGGCTTTTTCCCCGTATAAATCCTTGTGTTGTTTGTGCAATGTACATTGAAGTGATCCTCATCGTTGTTACATATTTAAAGCATCATTCCCCTAAACAAAGAGTTTGGTTGCAATATCCTCATCAGATTTTTTGACCAAAACAGTTTGGCGCCCACCGTGGGGCAATTGGTGCTTCGTCCTTAAGAAAATACGCATTTCTGTGCTTAATTCGGTTCACTACAACCAAGCAGATGGCTTCCTCATCGAAGAATGCTTCAAACTTGATGCCCTCATTCACTTCTTCACAAGGCGTTCCTCCTTTGCCTCCACCACCTTCTGGATCCCAGAAGAATACTGAGAATGCTGCGAAGAAACCGACTCCCATTTTCTCAAAACCACCTACTTCTTCTGTTTCAACTAATCCTACTACTAATGATCTCTATGCTTTGATTTTGCAGATGAGGAATCATGCACAAGAGCAGGATAAAACCAACGAAAGGATCCTCCGGGAGATTGACGAAATTAAGAAACAGAAGAAAACGGCAGAGGATCACTGCCCACTGATGCCCAGATCTTTGAATTTTGATACTCCGGTGATTACTTCTCAGCCATCAGTGGTTCCAGACATTCAATATGTGGGTGGACCAAAAGGAGTGCACTACGGAACAACAACAATGACCCAGGCATCAGGTTCACTTTTCCAGCCAGCGGGATCCTATCCTCAGCATATGGGATCCCTCCCAAGTTCAGGAGTGCAGCAGTTTCAAGGATCCTCCTTCGTTCCAGGATCATCCCAGGTTCAAGGATCCTCCTTCGTTCCAGGATCATCCCAGGTTCAAGGATCCTCCTTCGTTCCAGGATCATCCCAGGTTCAAGGATCCTCCTTCGTTCCAGGATCATCCCAGGTTCAAGGATCCTCCTTCGTTCCAGGATCATCCCAGGTTCAAGGATCCTCCTTCGCTCCAGGATCATCCCAGGTTCAAGGATCCTCCTTCGTTCCAGGATCATCCCAGGTTCAAGGATCCCTCTTCGTTCCAGGACCGTCCCAATTTCAGGGATCCTTCCAGATGCCAGGATCCTAGAGGAGTTTGCAAACAAGAAGTTCAGATGTCCATCAGGGAGATTTTATTCCAATGCAGACCAACGCTTCTACTGGTCCCTCGATCATTCCAGAGCCCCAACAATATGGATTAATATCCACTCTCCCTAACTTGAATCCAATGGGAGGTAACACTTTTAACAATTCTTATACTACTCACCAAGGTCTTATGCAGGATCCAGGTATCAATCATGCTATGGCCAGAGAATTGCAAAAGCTAAAGGATATGATATCAAGTGTCCCGGGAGTAGTAAAACCTATCCCAGAGATTGCAGATGGGAGCCATAAGATATCTCGTTTTGCACCACCAATCTGTGATGCTGAGATACCCAAGAGGTTCCACGTGCCTACAATGAAGCTGTATGATGGCTCAACAGATCCTGAAGAACACATAGCACAATACAGGGAGAGGATGGAGATCAATCCAATCCCAGAAAGGTTAAAGGAAGCATGCCTGTGCAAAGGATTCAGATCCACTCTTACTGGATCAGCTCTCAAATGGCTGCTAAGTCTTCCTCCCTATTCTATTACCTCATTTGCTAACCTAGTTAACTTGTTTAATAATCAGTTTTCTTGTAGTAGAAAATTTGAACGATTAACTAGTGATTTATATAGGATAACCCAGGGTCATAATGAATCATTAAGGGATTACATTACCAAATTCAGTAAAGAATCCTTAGACATTCCTAACTTAGATATAGCCACGGCTGTTGAGGCCTTCAAAATGGGATTGCTTAGGGATTCGTTATTTTATGATGATCTTGTTATGACACCATGCAGGAACTTAGATGAGCTAAGAACCCGAGCACTTAGGTACATTCGGCTAGAGGATGACAAGAGGATCCAGGAGAGGATAACAGGATCCTCAAAGCAGGATAAGCAAGGATCCTCATTCAGGAATAACAAGTTCGGATCCTACAACAGATCTGATAACCAGAACGTGCACTCTATTGATCAAGAAGAGGATGACGAAGATTATCCTCCACTTTCTGAATATTGCTTTAGTGTTGATAACAATGAATTAATCCTTGCTATGCAGAACCTAGGTGATAAAGCTAGATGGCCGAGAAAGAATGATAGGCCGGCTGCAACTAAGGATAAATCAAAGTGGTGTGCATATCATGAAGATTTTGGGCACCTTACAGAAGAATGCATTGCATTAAGAAAGGAAATTGGATACTTGTTGAGCAAAGGGCATCTAAAAGAGTTGTTGGGAAGAAAAAAGTCAAAGACTCAGGATCCTGAAAGGATCCCTGAGAAGGCTCCAGCTCCTCCAGCAGATGCACAAGTGATAAACTTTATTTATGGAGGATCCGACATTTGTGGCACATCCTTCTCAGCAGCTAAAAGGCATGCGAAGGAAGCTAAGATGGATAATGGAGAAAGACCAGTTCGAACATCAAGTGTCTCCGAAGGAAAAGTCATAACCTTTGATGAAGAGGATCGTGTTGATATCCAGGATCCTCATCACGATGGTTTAGTTATTACTCTTTTCATATCTAACCATTTTGTCCACAGGATCCTAATAGACGGAGGAGGTTCAGTGAACATTATCCAGCTTGATGTTCTAAAGAAGATGGGTATCCCTGAATCAGAGATCATACCAAGATCCTCCGTGCTCGTGGGATTTAGTGGCGAAACTAAGAACACCCTGGGGGACATTAAACTCCCGATATATATTGAAGGCTTACACTCTTATCAAAAATTTTGCGTTATTGACTGTTTATCTTGTTGTAATGTTATCCTTGGCAGGCCCTGGATACACGATATGAAAGCAGTCCCGTCTACTTACCATCAATGTGTGAAGCTCCCTAGTCCTTGGGGAATAGTAAAGATTGATAGTGATCAGCAGGAGGCTAAGAATTGCTACACTTCATCGATGAAACCAGCCTCGAAGTCAAGGGAGCAATAGCAATCAAGGTATCCTCCAAGGAATGTCTTGGAGGCCAGAGAGCAGGATGTGGTAGAAATCCTCATGGATCCTGATGATCCTGAATCCAAAATCTATATCGGATCAGGGATCCTTGGCAAAATGAAAGAAGACCTCATATCCTTCCTCAAAAGGAGAAAGACTACCTTTGCATGGAAACACGAAGATATGACTGGTATATCCAAAGATGTTATCACTCACAAGCTCGGCATCGACGGATCCTTCAAACCAATCCATCAAAGGAGAAGGAAGTTTGCACCAGAAAGGAATGCCATTATCCAGGAAGAGGTAGAGAAATTGCTCCGGGCAGGTATGATTAGAGAGGTCAAGTATCCAAGATGGTTGGCCAATGTGGTTGTTGTTCAAAAGAAAAACGGAAAGTGGAGGGTATGTGTCGATTTTACCGATTTAAATAAGGCATGTCCCAAGGATCCTTTCCCTTTACCCCACATTGACTCCATGGTGGATGCAACTGCGGGTCATGAACTATTAACTTTTATGGATGCTTCATCTGGATTTCAACAAATCCAAATGGAACCATCCGACCAAGAGGATACAGCCTTCATGACTCCAACTGGTATATATTGCTATATTGCTATGCCGTTCGGATTGAGAAATGCAGGTGCAACGTACCAAAGGCTGGTGAATATGATGTTCAAGGATCAGATCGGACAAACTATGGAGGTTTATATAGATGATATGGTGGTAAAATCCATAAGAGCTGAGGATCACCTAAAGGATTTGGAGGAAGCATTTGATATCCTTGACAAATATAATATGAAGCTTAGTCCTTCAAAATGTCATTTTGGTGTTAAAGCAGGTAAATTCTTAGGATACATGGTGACTAAGAGAGGCATTGAAGCTAGCCCGGAACAAATCAAAGCAATAGTGAACATCAAATCTCCGGCCAATGCTAAGGATGTTCAAAGGCTAACAGGCAGGATAGCAGCTTTGAACAGATTTATATCCAAATCCTCGGAGAAGTGTAAAGAATTCTATGATATCCTAAGGAAGAACAAGAAATTTGAGTGGACCGAGAAGCATGAAAATGCTTTGAGAGCCCTCAAAGATTACTTATCCTCAGCCCCATCCTTGATGAAACCAGAAAAAGGCGATGTGTTATCCTTGTATCTTGCAGTATCCTCAAAAGCAGTAAGTGCGGTCCTTGTTAAGGATCATGAAGGTACACAACATCCTGTCTATTATGTAAGTAAAAGTTTACTTGATGTCGAATCCAGGTATTCACACCTTGAAAAACTTATTCTTGCATTAATTATGGCATCTACAAAGTTAAGACATTATTTTGAAACTCATGTTATCATTGTTAAAACTAATTTCCCAATTAAGAATGTCCTCAGGAAACCAGAGATGTCAGGAAGGATGGCTAAGTGGGCAGTGAAGCTAAGTGCATATGATATAAGATGTGAGCCTAGGACAGCCATCAAATCCCAAACATTAGCTGACTTTGTGGCTGATTTCAGTAGTGATTTACAAGAAGAAGCTGAGTTAGAAGTCCAGCAGCTAGAAGAGACCAAGGATCCTTGGATACTTCATACTGATGGATCCTCAAATGTCAAAGGCACTGGGCTTGGAATACTACTAAAATCGCCACAGGGGGACATAATACCCCATTCTATAGCTTGTGAGTTCCAAACCACTAACAATGAGGCTGAATATGAAGCCTTAATTACTGGTTTGCAAATCGCTAAGCATATGGGAATCAGGTATCTTGAGGTACATGTAGATTCTTTGTTAATTACAAACCACTTTAATGGATCCTATGCTGTTAAAAGGTGAAAAGCTAACCAAATATTTGGAGATAGTCAAAAGTTTGGCACTCTCTTTTGTTTCCTTTAGTTTGTCACAGGTACCAAGGGAAGAAAATACAGAAGCTGATGCATTGGCTAACTTAGGATCATCTTTGAAGATCCCAGAGGATATCAAGATTCCTATTATCCATATCCTGACCCCGGCTATCGAGGATCACCAGACTATGGAGATAGGAAATGATTCTGCAGTTATCCCTAGTGAGGATACTCAATCCTATTCAGGATCAGGATCATGGATTTCACCAATTATGAGATACTTACAACATGGAGAGATTCCTACAGGAGAAAACCCTAGGGCTTTCAAATCTAAGGTATCTCAATTCACAATTATGAATAATATGTTGTATAAACGATCTCTTGCAGGACCATACTTGAGATGCATTGAGGATCCTGAAGTTCAAGAAGTTTTAAAAGACTTCCATGAAGGAGATTGTGGAAACCACACTGGGGGCAGGGCATTATTCTCAAGGATCCTGAGGACAGGATACTACTGGCCAACCATGAAGAAAGATGCTGCGGAGTATGCCAGAAGATGTGATCCTTGCCAGAGACACAGCAATATCCTTCATCAACCAGCTGAATTATTGCATCCTATATCCTCCTCTTGGCCATTTATGAGATGGGGTATGGATATAGTTGGCAAGCTCCCTAAGGCACCTGGTGGAAAAGTATTCATGCTAGCTATGACTGATTACTTCTCCAAGTGGATAGAGGCTAAAGCTTTTGCCCAAATTAGAGAAAAGGAAGTTATATCCTTCATTAAAAGAAATATTATAACTAGATTTGGAATTCCTTCTGAGATTATATGTGATAATGGTTCCCAATTTATTGGGGGCAGAACCACTAACTTTTGTGACAGCTGGGGGATTAAGATGATAACATCAACACCAGTCCACCCACAAGCTAATGGTCAGGCAGAATCATCCAACAAGATCATCATCAACAATTTGAAGAAAAAGCTTGGATCCAAGAAAGGGAAATGGGCAGAAGAACTACCCTATGTGCTCTGGGCTGACAGGACAACCCCTAAGAATGCTACTGGTCAAACACCATTCTCTTTGGTGTTTGGGGCAGAATCGGTGATCCCAACAGAAATGGTGGTTCCTACTGCTAGAACAAGTACCCGTGATCCTGAGGAAAATGATGAAAACTTAGCTCAAGATCTGGATACTATTGAAGAAATCAGGGATATGGCTAGGATAAGGATGGCCAGTTATCAACAAAGAATGGCTGGTGCTTACAACAAAAATGTCAGGATCAGGAGGTTTCAAGTTGGAGATATGGTGTTAAGGAAAGCATTTCAGAATACCACCAATCCTACTGATGGAAAATTGGCTCCAAAATGGGAAGGCCCTTATTTGATTGAAGCTGAAGCAGGAAAGGGGGCATATAGATTGCTAACCATGGAAGGTGATTTGCTACCAAGAGCTTGGAATGCTGTCCACTTGAAGAAATATTTCATGTAAGCAGGATCCTTATGGCATAGGTGATCCTCACGATAGGGATATCCTTAAAGGATCCTCAAAGTATCGGTGATCCTTACTTAGGTAATATCCTAAACTTAAGCTATTTCATTTCATTATTTTCTCTTATAAGGATAAGGATCATGTATCCTTTATCCATCTCTCACGTGAGTTCAAGTTTTGAAAGTTCAGGTATCTTTAGCACAACGTTGGTTATCCACAGAAGCAATCCGTCTTTTGGGTTTAACCCCAGTTATTTGGGCTTGTCCCCAGATTCCGCCTGTAGCGCACGATGATCCTGGTGTAGTTCAAGGCTTTGGGACCAGTACTCGTTCTAGGGGCTGATAATTCCATTGTTCTGGCTATGCTTAGGATCCTACGTATAATGGTAGACGTACCATACATCCGTTCATAAGGTTTCTAACGTTTTCACGTTAGCTAAGGTTTCTAACGTTTTCACGTTAGCTAAGGTTTTGGCATCTTCATGTCACTAAGTTTGGATAGTCGCCAGTTAGGGCCATACTCCAGTTTACACACGATCCTTGGGCTTGTCCCCAGTTATCCTTGGGCTTGTCCCCAGTTATCCTTGGGCTTGTCCCCAGTTGCTAACTCTTTTCTTATATTGGCTTAGTCCCAAGTTATGCTCTATTTCAGGACCTTGAAGATAGGCAGCTAGCGATCCTTGATCCTTATTTCACTCTAAGGTTTATCTTATAGTTATCCTTATTATGGTTAGGATTCTAACTTGGATCCTCAGGTATGATCCTTAACTCTTTTGATTTTATTCATTATTCTGTTAAATAACCCTTATACTTGACAACTGAACTTGTACTTCTTAAATCATATAACTTTTTAAAACCTATCGGTTATGGGATATGTGATCCTTGTTCATATCCTAAATTTTTTTGGATATCTTTTCTAATTTTTCAAGGCTTGATAAGTATAAACAGAATGAACATTACAACAGTTGGAAAGTAACATATTAAAAAGGATAACAACACATGATAAGCGACAAAAGGTTAAGTTTTTATTTATTAACATAAGGCTAACCCTTTAAAGGTTGTCAAAATTACCTACCCGAGCATCTACCAGCAAAACGTGGCCCGTCCGCTGGGGTAGGTAAAGGGTGTCCATGATAATGAGCTCAAAGGTAGTGCAGGAATATAAAGGCGGCAGGATCACAATGGCTTCATCCCCCAAACAGAGGATCCCTCCACCAATTGCAATCCTGCCTATTGTCCAAAGGATCATACATGATCCTTAAACCTAAGAACTATTGTTTATAGTTATTACAGACCCACCATTGTTCAAAAACATCAACAATCAAAAAACTACCAAACCATAAAAAATGGGCTCCGGCCACGTCTAGAAATTTCCATCATCGCCCATTTTTGCAGCTCACACCTTCGCTGCATCATCATCACCACCAGTCGTTGCACCCTCAGCTTTATCCTTCAACCCACTGCCACTTGCTTCAATCGCCAAGACCTCAGTAGCCTCCTCCTCATCATCCTCAAGATCAGCCAATCTTGCCTTCCAACCCTCAACATCCCAGCTGTTTTTATCAAAGCTAGGATCTTGAGCTTCCTGGGCCATCTTCAATTTTGTCTGGTACATCGTAATGGCAGCAGAGACCTTAGCATTTTCAATAAGGTCATGCTTTTCATAGTCAAGGTCGATCAGAAGTTTGGCTGTCTTAGTCTTCTCATCTAGGAGTTCCTTCCGAGCATCAGCAAGTGCAAGATCCTTGAGCACGTCAACCTGTTGGAGGTCGGCAATCTTTTTATCTTGATCTTCCACGTGGCCCACATAGTCCTCAATCTCAGCAAATTTCTGCAAAAGAAAAGGATAAAAGCAGTTCAAGACCAAGTGATCCTCATACGAGTAGGATACATAGGCAGAGTAAAGGATCCTTACATCATTGAAGTATTCAAGGAACTGGTGGCGGATCAGTGGAAGACCCTGAAGATCCTCAGCATCAGAAGTTTTCCTCTTCTTGACACCCTTTCCTTTAGTGGGTGCCTTTGGAATGGAGATGCTAGGACTGGTGGTGGATCTCTTCTTCCTGGATCGTACGACATCAAGGTCAGCCGTGTTGAATTGGGATACAGGCTTGGCAGATTTTCCAGCACCTACACAATTAAAACAAGATAAGTATCTTTTCCTAGTTCATATTTCACTATATATTTAAATTTTAAACAAGGATACTTACTTGACATTGTGACAGAGCCTGAGGATACCTCCTGTGAATCTTGGATTGTTGTCTTGAAAGTTCTTGTCTCAGGATCAAGTCTCTTGAAAGCGAGGAGCCTTTCCTTAGCAGCAGGGGACAGTTTGAGGTGTGAAATGGTGATAGCTGCATAACAAGAAAGCAAAAATATCAGTTATCCTTACGTCAAAAGAAAGTTCCTGGTGATCCTTCTCAGGATCCTCCATCCTACCATGGGTAGCCCATTTTTTAGGAAGATCCTTTCCATCCTGGATGGAATCTCTCTTGATAAAAAAGAAGCGCCGTTTCCAATTAGCATCATTCTTGGTGGCTTTGAAGATCGGGTGTTCTTCACCAGGTTTACGTTTGAACAAATAACGGTGAGAGCCAAAGGTGGTAAGATCATACAGTTCTCCCAGCTCTGCTATTCCTAGATCTATTCCCTCTTGATCGATGATCCTTTCAAGGGTGTGCAAAACCCTCCAAATCATCGGCATGGCTTGGATATAAGAGATGCCGGTTAGGGAAAAGAAAGATTGGGTGAAGGCTGGAAAAGGATATGTATAGCCTATGGTGAAAGGAGTGACGGGGAAAGCAACCCACTTATCGGAGATATGATCGCTCAAGGCATTGGGGTCAAAAGGCCTGAATTCGGTGTTCGCCGGAAAACAGTAGCGAATCCTATCTATCTGAGCATCATTGAAGCAGCAGCGTTCTTTAATGGAGTCTTCAATGATCCCCTGGCTTTTCGGAGGACTGTTCTTTGGGTGATCCTTGCCCGGTGAACTTCGGAGCAACATTTTCGAACTGACGGAGATAAAGATAGAGAAACAGAGTAAGAAGGGAGAAAGAGGAGAAAGAATTACCTGGTTGCTCGTCGACTGAGAATTTAAAGGGAGTCTCTTTCGAATTTGAATGCATGATGATCCTATCTATATCTCTATTTATAATTATGATTCTGCAGGATTGTCACTTCCGTGACATCTTCATCGCAACGGCTAGTTCTATTTTAACGGCTATATATCCGTTAGTTAGTTACGGATAAGATCAAGAAAATATAACTCGCCAATTTTACAAATTACTCCTTATATTTTGGGGGCAATTGTTAGGGGAGGATTTTCTAACAATTAGTGATCCTTATTCGTTATCCTAACTAGTGATCCTTACTTCTGTGACAGGTGGTGATCCTCAGAAGAGCTTCAGGATCATGGATCACTTTAAGGATCCTCGTACTGACGATTGTTTACTCATGTTTTGAACTATCTCGTAGGTACAACGAGCTTGACCAAGTCTTGGCGACGTTCCTGGAGAATATTCCTAAACTATTATGCACGTGCTTGACCAAAAATAAACGTTATGGAGAACGTGGAGGCTTGGCACGAAAGTCGGATAGTTAGTTTAGGTGGTTATTTCTATTTTAAAATGGAGTAACGAGCTAGTAGAACACACTTAGTCATTTTTTGCAGTTACACACACTCATACAAGCTCTTATACAAGCTCTCATTCAAACACTTAGCAATTACATACACTTTTTACACATTCCACCGTAGTGATCCTTGTACCTAGCTCGTTACTATCCGAAGTTGTAAACATTTAACCATTTATTTTAGTTTGGTGATCGGTAGTTTCCATCACCCGGGGTTTTTTGTGCCGGAGATCAACTCTTGATCAAGGGCTTTTTCCCCGTATAAATCCTTGTGTTGTTTGTGCAATTTACATTGAAGTGATCCTCATCGTTGTTACATATTTAAAGCATCATTCCCCTAAACAAAGAGTTTGGTTGCAATATCCTCATCAGATTTTTTGACCAAAACAGTGTCTGCTACGACTTCTGCTACTACTGGTTCGGTGCTTCCACCACCTCCTCCAAGAATGCCAGCCTCTACACGACCTCAGGATATTATCCCTACCCGCAGTGTTCAGGAATCTGCCCCTATTTTAGCTTCTAACGACGAAATTTTAACCTTATTTGGAAGTGTGCAGGAACAAATGAGGCAGCAGCAGGAAACAAACCAAATGCTTTTAAGGGAAATACAACTCCTGAAGTCTGGCTCGAGCAGATCTGCTGAGGATATTGTCACTCCATTACAACCCAGAACTCTGAACTTCAGTTCAGCTGTGTATACTGAGGATAACAGGGGGAATATTGTGCCCAGCCTTCCTCAGAATCATACCCCTGAAATACCCTCCTCGGTCAGGATATCGACCATAAGGAGCTCAGGATATGCTTCAAGATATGGGCAAAATCCTCCAACGGGTAACATGTCAAATAATAATAATACTCATACTACTAACAATAGTGGATCCTTGCAGGATACAGGTGTGACATCAGCACTTACTAGGGATCTTCAGAAGTTGAAGGACATGATATCAAGTGTACCCGGGGTGGTCCAGCCGATCCCGGAAGTGTCTCAAGACAGCCACAAGATATCTCGCTTTGCATATCCTATCTGTGATGCTGAGATCCCAAAGAGATTCCAAACCCCCAACATGAAGCTTTACGACGGAACAACGGATCCTGAGGAGCATATCGCTCAGTATAGGGAAAGGATGGAGATTAACCCTATCCCTCCGGAACTCAAGGAAGCATGCTTGTGCAAGGGTTTTGGTTCAACCTTGACAGGATCAGCCCTGAAATGGCTCTTGAACGTTCCTCCACATTCGATTACATCTTTTGCTCACTTAGTAAATTTATTTAATAGTCAGTTTTCTTGTAGTAGAAGCTTTGAAAAACTAACGAGTGATCTCTACAGGATAACACAGGGACCTCAGGAATCCGTTAGGGATTATGTGAACATGTTCAGCCGGGAATCACTAGACATTCCTCATCTTGATGTTGCAACAGCTGTTCAAGCTTTCAAGATGGGGCTGCAAAAAGATTCTCAATTTTATCAAGATCTTGTAATGAACCCATGCAAGAACTTGGATGAGGCTCGGAACAGGGCCCTAAGATATATTCGGTTGGAGGATGACAGAAAGATGCAAGAAAGAATGAACTCATCAAACACTTATGAGTCAACTAACAGGAAGTCAGAATCCTCATTTAAATCATATCGGCCTAAGCCATATGGAAGAAATGAAAACAAGAAAGTGAATGTTGTCGAAGACGAGGATCCTGAAGAGTATCCTGAATTATCTGAATATTGCTTTTCTGTTAACATTCCTGAATTAATGTATGCCATGCAGGGTCTAGGAGACAAGGCTCGATGGCCTCGAAAGAATCAACAAAAAGCCGATTGGAAAGACAAATCAAAATGGTGTGCTTTCCACGAAGATTTCGGACATATGCCTGAGGATTGCATCGCTTTAAGGAAAGAAATAAGCTATCTTCTTAGCAAGGGATATCTTAAAGATCTCTTGGGAAGAAAGAAGAATAAGGGTCAGGATACTGAGAAGGATCCTGAGCGAGCAGCATCACCTCCCGCGGATGCCAAGATAATCAACTTCATTTCGGGAGGATCCGACATTTGTGGGACTTCGTATTCGGCAGCAAAGAGACATGCAAAAGAAGCTAAGGCCGAAAGGGGAGACAAACCTGTCAGGATGACTACACTTACAACTGACAAAGTGATCACATTTGACGCCGATGACAGGGATACTGTCCAGGATCCTCACCATGATGCCCTGGTAATAACGTTATATGTGGCTAACCATTTTGTACGCAGGATATTGGTAGATAATGGCAGCTCCGTCAACATAATCCAACTAGAGACGCTTAAAAGAATGAATGTATCTCCAATGGATATCACTTCAAAGTCTACCGTGCTTGTTGGGTTCAGTGGAGAGGCTAGAAACACAGTGAGAGAGATAAAGTTGCCGGTGTACGTTGAAGGAGTCAACTCGATACAACGTTTCTGTGTAATGGACTCTCTATCCTGCTATAACATTATACTGGGTAGACCGTGGATTCACGATATGAAGGCCGTGCCATCAACATATCACCAATGCATCAAGATACCTACCCCTTGGGGAGTTGTCAAAGTTGATAGTGATCAGCAGGAGGCGAAAGAATGCTACTCATCCTCGATGAAATCCTCAACCAAGCCTAATGCAGCATAGCAATTAAAGACGCGGGCCCAAGATATCGTGGAGGATCCGGAGCAGGATGTGAAGAAAATTATCCTAGACCAGGATAATCCCGATATTTCGGTGCTCATGGGAACCAATATCCCTCAGGATATTGAAGAGCAATTAATTAAATTTTTAAAATGTAGGATGTCAACGTTTGCATGGAAGCATGAGGATATGACAGGCATATCCAAAGATATTATCACTCACAAGCTTGGAATTGATAAATCATTCAAGCCTGTGCAACAAAAAAGAAGGAAGTTTGCTCCTGAGCGGAATGCAATTATTCAAGAGGAAGTGAGAGATTATTGAAGTCCAGGATGATCAGAGAGGTTAAGTTCCCGAGGTGGCTAGCAAACGTGGTTGTGGTACAGAAGAAAAATGGGAAATGGAGAGTCTGTGTAGATTACACAGACTTGAACAAAGCTTGTCCTAAAGACCCATTTCCTCTTCCCCACATTGATGCAATGGTAGATGCCACTGCCGGGCATGAAATGCTGACTTTCATGGATGCGTCCTCAGGATTTCAATAGATCCAAATGGAGCCTTCTGACCAGGAGGATACCGCTTTCATGACACAAACAGGTATTTATTGTTATACTGCTATGCCTTTTGGTTTGAAAAATGCAGGTGCAACATACCAAAGATTGGTAAACATGATGTTCAAAGACAAATTGGGGGACACCATGGAGGTGTACATCAACGATATGGTGGTAAAATCAAAGAAAGCTCAGGATCATCTCCAGGATATCAAAGGAGCATTTGATATCCTGGATCAGTATAACATGAAGCTGAATCCTGCTAAGTGCCATTTTGGAGTAGGAGCAGGAAAATTCCTAGGATATATGGTGACCAAAAGAGGAATAGAAGCAAGCCCGGAGCAGATTAAAGCCATCTTGGATATTAAATCACCCTCAAATATGAAGGATGTTCAACGACTAACAGGGCGAGTGGCAGCATTGAATAGATTTATCTCAAGATCTTCAGAAAAATGTAAAGATTTTTATGATATCCTGAAGAAGAACAAAAAATTCGAGTGGGGAGAGAAGCATGAAGCAGCCCTACAGGATTTGAAACGATATCTCTCAACCGCACCTCTGTTGATGAAACCTGAAAATGGTGAACCACTATCCCTATACCTTGCTGTATCAGGGAATGCTGTAAGTGTCGTTCTCATAAAAGACCATGAAGGTCAGCAATATCCTGTTTATTATGTTAGTAAAAGTTTGTTAGATGCTGAAACTAGGTACTCTCATTTAGAAAAATTAATACTAGCATTAGTTATGGCATCAACAAAACTTAGACACTACTTTGAGACACATAGGATACATGTTAAAACCAATTATCCTGTAAAAAATGTGCTTAGAAAGCCAGAAATGTCAGGCAGGATGGCCAAGTGGTCAGTAAAGTTGAGTGCTTATGATTTAGTATATGAACCTAGAAATGCCATAAAATCGCAGGCTTTAGCTGACTTTGTGGCTGATTTCAGTAGTGACATTCAGGATGAGGTAGACCTAGAAGTTCAATAGTTAGGAGAATCCTTAGGATCCTGGACATTATATACTGATGGTGCATCTAATGTAAGAGGAGTAGGATTGGGAATACTACTAAAATCGCCACAGGGGGACATATTACCCCAGGCTATTAGGTGTGAGTTTCCTGCTACTAATAATGAGGCAGAATATGAAGCTTTAATTGCAGGATTAGAATTGGCTAAGAGTATGAATATCAAGAATTTGCAAGTATACGTTGACTCTTTGTTAATTACTAACCATTTCAATGGCTCCTATGCAGTTAAGGGTGAGAAGTTAATCGAATACCTCGATATTCTCAAAAAATTAGCAGGATATTTCGATGTTTTTACACTTGAACAGGTACCAAGGGAGGATAATGCTGAAGCGGATGCCTTAGCAAATTTGGGATCATCAATCAGGATACCTGAAGGGACCCGAATACCAATATTACATATCTTGTATCCTGCTACGAATCCTCAGGATAAGGAAGTAGCGGGCATCCAGGATCCTGGAGCAGAATATCCTGAAGAGGATCCTGAATCCTGGACGGCTCCAATCATAAAATATCTTAAGGAAGGACACATCCCTGGAAATCAAAATCCTAAGGCGTTTAGGATGAAGGTATCACGATTCACTATTATAAATAATATTTTATATAAGAAATCTCTTGCAGGACCATATTTGAGGTGCTTGGAGGATCCTGAGGCCAAAGAAGTACTTCAGGATATACATGAAGGGAATTGTGGTAATCACACCGGGGGCAGATCATTGTTCTCGAAAGTATTAAGGACAGGATATTATTGGCCAACGATGAGGAAAGATGCTGCAGAATATGCTCGAAGATGTGATGCATGTCAAAGACATAGTAACATACTACATCAACCAGCTGAACCATTATATCCTATAGTTTCCCCTTGGCCATTCATTAAGTGGGGGATGGATATAGTAGGGAACTTACCAAAAGCTCCGGGAGGAAAAGTTTTTATGTTGGCTATGACAGATTATTTCTCCAAGTGGGTTGAGGATGAAGCATTTGTCCAAGTTAGAGACCAAGAAGTAGTATCCTTCATAAAGAGGAATATCCTGACTAGGTTTGGAGTGCCAGCAGAGATCATTTGTGATAATGGGTCCCAGTTTATAAGCAAAAGGACTACCGACTTTTGCAAGAGTTGGGGAATCAAAATGATCACATCTACTCCGGTACATCCTCAAGCGAATGGACAAGCTGAATCTTCAAACAAGATAATAGTGAATAACTTAAAGAAGAGACTTGGAGCCAAAAAAGGAAGATGGGCAGAGGAATTACCCTTTGTTTTATGGGCTGACAGGACAACGGTAAAAAATGCAACCGGCCAAACCCCATTCTCTTTAGTATTCGGAGCGGAGGCGATGATTCCAACGGAAATGGCGATACCTACTGCAAGATCTATCTTACAGGATCCTGAACAGAATCCTGAAGCCTTATGTCAAGATTTGGATACTATAGACGAAAAAAGAGACGCAGCAAGGCTAAGGATGGCAGCATATCAGCAAAGAATATCCAGAGCTTATAACAAGAACATAAGGACTAGAAGATTTTGAGTTGGTGATTGGGTGCTAAGAAAAGCTTTTCAAAATACCACTAATCCTGCCGATGGCAAGCTAGCTCCTAAATGGGAAGGACCTTATGAAGTCGAGTCTGAAGCAGGGAAAGGAGCATACCGACTCAGAAATATGGAAGGGGATATGCTACCGAGGTCTTGGAATGCTATACACCTCAAGCTCTACTTCAAGTGAGTTTAGAATTTAATTTCTAACTCAGGATGGTATGAATTCTACTTTTTTAATATGTTTGGTTTAATTTGTTATTTGTAACCCAATATTGACTTAAGCATCGGAGGGGTGTTAGCCAAGCTAACACCCACCTTAGTTTACAATTGTTTTGCAGGATATTCTTCAGGATATAACTCCAGGATATATGCTCAGGATAAGTCGAAAGATTAGAGGATTGGCCCCCTCTCTCACGTTTAAGGGACCCTGGTCCCTTCAAAGGTTTAAAGGTATTCACCTTTCTTACGAATTGGGTTTAAACACCTCGCCTGGAGCGCAAGTTATCTAGGTATAGTTCAAGGTAACAGGACCAGTTCATGTAAAAGTGGCTGACAATTTCGTTACTGTTGGCTATATCCTGGATCCTGAAGGTATATGAGGATTGATCACCCTCTCTCACGAAAGAGTATTTTCATACTCTCTAAGGTTTAAAGGTTTTCACCTTTCTAAGAATTGGATTTTATACACTCTCGCCTGTAGCGCATGAAATTTAGGGTTTATCCCCAGATATCGGGGTTTATCTCCAGGATATTAAGGGTTTATCCCAAATATGTTAAGGATTCATTTCAGGATATCATGGGTTTTGCCCTGGGGTATTCGGTATTCATTTGAATCAAAATATAAATACATGGGTGTTTTTGGCAAACACAGGGGACATACGTTATACTGCTCAAAGGATGGATCCAAGTTTATAAGTATGCACTGGGGACAAGCTTATGATAAAGAATTGGAACTGATTATCTAAGAATCTCTGGTATGATCTCTCCTTTTTGTTTGGACAATTTATGGATTATATTTTAATATCCTCTTCAAGATATCTTTCAAGATATCTCTCAGGATACACTTATGATATATGTTCCTAAGAATGTTCAAACCAAACAATTTTCACAAGTAAAATTTGTGTGTTAATGATAACAATAATAAAGTCAAAAGGGTAGTTATATTATTAACATGCCAAAAGGTGTGCTCTTAGTTTCACCTCAAAACAAGGCCCATCCACTAAGAGCACTATAGTTCATTACCATATTTACCCAACAGTTGAAGGATTCATCTCAAACCGAGACCCATCCACCTTCAACTGTTGTATTGTTCAAAAAACATGCAGGAAATGTAAATTGTTCAGGTGCAGGAAAGTAAAGTGCGGAAAAGTAAATTGTTTTTTGGGACTACAAACCAACATTCAAATTCAAAAATGTTGATGCATTTAATGTCTATCGCCTTCGTCAATCCGAGTTGTAGTGAAAAGCCGGAAGGAATCAAGCGCATAATGTCATATTTAGTTAGAAATGGCAAGGTGGCAAACTTGTAATTAGTGTGAACTTTCATTAAATAGCCTTGACCATATAAATAGGGGATTATGTCACTAGTTTAGTAAGTTCTTGAAAGAGTTTAGGAGGAGACTTGGAGGAGAAGACTTTCTAGAGAGAGAAAGTAGAGAGAGAAAGTTGTATATTTGTGATTCTTGTACCGTACATGTCAAATTTAGCAATGGAATCACGTTAGTAGTACGTTATCGTGTGTTCGGTCACGTTCGTTCACGGATTCCGCACGTGAAACGTTCGTTACGCAATCGAACGGTCACAAAACCGGTCCTACAATTGGTATCAGAGCTAGGAGCTCGATTGCTTGATCAAACACATCTTTTCGTACAAGATTTCAGCAGAATTTGATCCGATTTCATCCATTTCTTCATCTTCTACCTACTTTTCACGATTTTCATCGTTTTTCATCAAATTGAACAGGTAAATACGGTCCAAATCGTCTGATTTTTGGATATGTTGTACGCATAGACCCGATCTACAACCCTACCAAGTTTCAGCTCGAAACTCCAAGCCGTTTTGGAGAAATCGCAGTTTTTCGGGTCGGATTCGCGTCTAAATTTGCAGGTTCGTTGATAGTGACATCATCAGGTTCGCTGATAAGTCACATTCTGGTTCGCTCATTTGTCAGTTGTGGTTCGCTCGAATGTCGGTTCTGGTTCGCTCTTAGTACAACTTTCTGGTCCGCTCCAGTGTCAATTCTGGTTCGCTTATTTGGACAATACTTGGTCCGCTCATCTGAACATTCTGATTCGCTTATTTGAACAAGACATCTTCTGGTTCGCTGATAAGTCAGTTTATGGTTCGCTTATGAGTCGTCTTCTTCACGTGAGTTTCTGAAAAAAATTGTCGGCTACAATTGATTATTGGTTGGCAGGACATTATCGTGTGATTACTGAAGGTTGTCGGCATTAGTGATTTTGAGGTCCAATGACATTAATTTGAAAAACAATTTGTCGGTCACATGGTTTAGTGGATTTCGAGGTCCAATCGGCAATCAGTTGGTAACTGATATTGTTGGTTTGCATATGAGTGATTTGTTCAAGATTTGCATGTGTTTTTTGTCGATAAAAGAGTTGGTCCAATCAGGTGACATTAATACATGTGAAACAATAATGTGCGGTCCAATTGAAAGGTATTGAAATCTTAAACATTGATGTGTGAGTGAAAATTGTCGGATTTACATGTGAGGCACAATTACAAAATTTGTTTTTTTTAAGTGAACATTAAAAAGGGTGTTGGTTATTGTCAGTATAGGACATGTGATTTTGAAATAAAATTGAACATAAAATGATGTTGTCAGTCATCACGTGATTACTGTAGTCGATTGAATTGATATATGAATTGTTGTCGGCACATGTGAGTTGTCAAAATCAATTAAAGAATCAACATTTGAAGTGGTTGATTTTAGTGTAAAGGTGTGGTTCAATCACGTTCATGTGTTTCTAAAAAGTTTGTCAGCTCACTTAATCAAAAGCCCATGTGAATGATTTTTGTTTTTGACCCATATTATTTGTTATTGAAGATACTGACCCAAATCACATAATTTGATAAGTCTTCAAGTGCCGGCCCAATCGTGATATTTGTTGTTATTGAATAAGATAAATAGTTGTAAAGCCCAATTTTTGTGGTGATTAAGTGTTTGTGGGCTTAGTGGTGTTAAGTGTTTGTGGTGATTAATTCTCGGCTCAAATCATTCTAAGCCCATCAGTGTATCACAGCCTATTCATTTAGAGATTTTATCCGAACAATTTTGGATTGAATCGACGAATCTTCGACAACGAGTCTTAGATTGGGTTCATCAACGCACGTTTACATATTCAGTTTCGTTTTAAACTGATTGTGTATTTGTTTGATTGCAGGTAATTCGAGGTGATTTACAAGGCGCAAATATCAAAAAGTTGTTTTTAAATTGTGGTTAAAATGTTTGACGAAGAGGAAAACGATAACCTTGAAAGGTTAAATGATTGGTTTGATGGGTGTTGGGGTAGTAAATATCAGAATGAGAATAAGAATGTTTGGGGTAAAAGATTTGAAAGTTTTTTGTGTATGAAAAATGAAACAGTGGATGTGTTGGAAAAACGGTTTAAGTGTCTAATTGAAAATTTAACAAGGTACGAGATAAGAATGTCAAATGCTGAAAAAATATCAAAATTTGCGGACGCGTTACCTTCAGAGTGGGATGAATTTTTGATTGAAGTGAAAAAGGATTCTAGGTTCTCAAATTTTTATCCAAATGAATTTATAAATAAGCTCAAAACACTCAAGTATGAAAAAGTAAAGGAAAAGAAAAGGTTGATGAATGGAATAGAAAAAGAATTGGAAAAATTAAGTTTAGATGTGATTGTTGAAATATGCAAAAGAGTCCATATGTGTCGTGTAGCAAAAGATGTTATGAAATATGATATTAAGATGGGTTGTTATATTGATGAATATATGAATCCTCTTGATTTTGTTAAAATTTTTTGTGCAGGCACATACAAGACAGAGACACAGGATATTTCAAAGAATGAAGAATCCAAGCAAGATGAAACTTCAAAATGTGAAGTTGTATGCTCAAAATGCGAAAAATTCGAAGCAGATAACGTCAAACTCTTGAAGGATGTAGAAAGTTTAACGGTGGAAATCAATCGTGTGAAAGATGAGAAAATATCTGATGATAAACAGAATCTTGAACTGCAAGAAAATTTTGAAAGATTGAAATCTGAAAATGTTAAACTGTTAAGTGATCTGAACAGTTTGACATTGAAAAACGAGATTTTGAAAGAAAATGTAAAAATTGTTGAAGATAAACTGAAAAATTTTGAAAATGAAAAATCAAAAATGGAAAAAGATTTTCAAAGACAAATAAAGATTTTAGAAGATGAGAAAGATATTTTTGGTAATGATAATCTTGAAAAACAAATTGCAATAAATTCTCATCTTGCTAAAATCATTCAGCTTGAAAAAGAAGCTGAAAGTAATCGGAATAAAATTGCTGAATTAGAAAATAAGTTGAAAGGTTTTGTGACTTTTGCACCATATGTGTGTCCAGAACCGATCAATTCTGTTCCAATAAGTGACAATGTCACAAACTTTGACAAAGTCAAAGTTGAAGATTGTGATGAGAAAACTGATGATGAAATTGAGAAAAGAAAAATATTTTTAAAATTAAATGAAATATTTCAAGAAACCGTTCTACATTCTACTGAGAAAGGTGAATGCTCAACGCAAAAACCTGTAAAGAAGAATGTGGAACAAAAACAAAAGGATAAAAAGCTGAAAAATCTTCAAAAAGAAAATAAAAGCTCATCAGTTCAATCATCCAATCATGATAAAAAACCAAAAAAATTTGAAAATCAAAACTCACAAAAAGTTGGTAATAAGTGGTGCAGGTCAGACCACAGTGCTCAAAAGACAAATCCAACAATCAAGAAGAGGAAAGAGTATCACCAAGCCAAACAGTGCTTTGATCTGAGCGTTTGGTATGAAAATGGTGATGGGTATGATAACAGAGTGTGTTACAGATGCGGCTATCAAGGACACATTGTTGTTAACTGCCAGAGACAGAGATTTGAGACAAGGAGATGCTATAACTGCCAAATCAAAGGACATATTGCCAGAGATTGCCCAAGGAAATCAAGTGAAAGATTGAAGGTTAATTCTCAGAAATTGGCAAAGAAACCAGTCACTGTCAAGCCCAAGGAACTGAAAGTTTCAGAACAGAATGTCAAAGAACAGAAGGTTCAAGAACCTAAAGTTCAAGAAAAGAAAGTGAAGCTTTCACAAGGGCAAAAAGACAAACTGCGAAAGAAGAGGAAGAAGGCCAGAGAATATCTGGAGAAGATTTTGTCCTCGGGTTTATCTGTTGGTAAAAATAAGAGTTCTGATGAATTGTTTTCCTCAACTGCAAAGTCAAGCAAAACGAGTTCATCAGATACAAATCTGAGGACAGAGGAGAGAGTAAAGAAAGAAAAAGTGGTTAATCAAATGATTAACAAATCAAAGAAAGTGAGATTTTCACTTCCTGGCGATGAATCTGACTTGTCAAAGTCAGATGAGCCACATGTCGGCGATGAATCTGGCTCATCAAAGTCAGACAAGCCACGTTCAGGCAATGATTCTAGTTCATCAAAGCCAGAGGAGCCAGTTGATGAGGTAAAAGTAGAGAATTCTGGTTTAACAATGGATGATGGAAATTTTCCACCATTGTTGAACGAGAATTCAAAAGCACCCAAGGACCGTCAGGCTTGGGTGAAACTGTTTAAATGAAAAACCTGACTTGCCGGAGTTCCCAGGTTGGTAAGTGTGGAACATGAATCGGCACATTTCTTGAGAAATTTCACTCTGGTGATTTTTCGACTTACAAGTGGTAAATCAGGGACATTAAGTTGTACTTGATTTTCTACATGTGATTGTGTTGTTTAAATCGGAAATGTTAAATCTTTACAAGTGGTTGAAAGGAACAAGATGATGTGATGACCCCGAACATACAAGTGGTTGGTAAACAAACTAATTTTTTCGGAAAAACCATTTTGATTAAAATAAACTTAAGTGTTTTGAAATCATAATGGGAAAATAGTTTGTTGTTAGGGGGAGTTCTGATTGTTTATGCCAAGTGGATGGCGAATTGAAGCAATTCTCATCATGTTGTCACGTTTCTTGTACAGCTTGTTTTTTTCAAATTTTCCGGAAAATCAAAATTGAAACATATTTTGATTTTTGGGGAAGTAAAAATTTTAAAAAAATTAGAAAATTTGAAAAGTCAAAAACATTAAAAAAATTCAAAATGAGTTTTGTTGAGAACAAGAGGAAATGATAGTAAATCAGTGGACTGTCACAGCATGCTAAAGAAATGGAAAGTTAAAATGTGATAAACGGTCTCACTAAAGATGTGACGATAGGCTCATCTAGACTAGTAGATTTGCGATAACGATACAAACCTAAATTAAAAAGCCTAGTTCTAGTGGGAAACATGGTCAAAAGCATAGTACTTAGTTTTGTCCTTCTTGATTGTGTGCCTACTCGGTAATCGCTGATTGTCGTAAGACATAAAACTGGTTAAGTTTGTGAACTTTCACAACTTTGCTGAAAAGTCACTGTGATTGTGCATTTCTTTTTGCAAAGATTTAAACTTGTCTTATTTTTTTATTTTGTTTAAGCATCGGGCATCCTCTGCGTATACGTGAGTATCGACCTGGATGTTGTTGCCTAAACGTTCTGCTTTATTTTCTTTGGTGTTTCGGTTAAGCTTTGGATCACCTCTGCGTATACGGGAGTATCGAACTGGTGGTTAAAGCCTAAACAACTTCAACTTCTTTTATTTTCTTATTTTGTTTAAACATTGGACTTTCTCTGCGTATACGGAAGTATCGACCTGATTGTTAATGTTTAAACATTCTGCTTTGTTTTCGCACATATCACAGTTGATGAAAGTTTAAAGGCATTACTTGAGTTAGTGTATTGCATGATGAGGGGATATGCTGAGATTGTGGGGTCCATAAGAATTTAGTGCAAAATTAATACACCTTAACGTATCGATAAGCATTTCGAAAGTTTTTAGATTGAGCTTAAGAGGACAATTATATCGTCAATCAACGTGAATCGTTTAGAACTTAAAACGATTAAAAGCTTAACGGTGCTTGTGATGTGTCTCAAAAACTGATATGATCCTCTTTCGCAAACTCACAAAAATATTGTTTGTACATATTTCATTTCTGCATTTAATTTCTGTTATTGCATTTATGTTTCATATTTTGAAAAATTCAAAAAGATTTTCGACAACTGATGTTGGAAAGCTGATATTCAAAATCTCAAAGGCTAAACAAGATGAACAATTGGTTTGGTTAAAATGATGAGAAGTTGGAAGATAATCCTCAAATGTTTAGATGATTCATTAATTTGAATCACATTATCGTGTGTTATATGTTTGAGAATTTTGAGTGAATTCTTTTAGAGTCAAAATTATTTTGTCTTACGAGAGGTTGAGATGTGTAGGTTTCTGATTCTGTTGCTACAAAAAGCAAGGCGTCGATCCCAAAAGCACGGAAGCTTGACGAAAGGGGGAGCCTGAAGATTCTGAAGAAAAAGAGCAACGGAAGCTGAAGACAGATCCACCGGGATTCTGTTCGAGCAAGAGTATTTGAAGACTCTCACTAAAGATTCCGTCAACATCCAAGGGGGAGTTTGTTAGTGCAGTTGTCTGTCGACTACATCTTTGTTCGAGTCTTAGAGAGAGAGAAAGACAAGCCGCTATGAGTTTCACTACGAGATTGACTACGGCAATATCCAAGGGGGAGATTGTTGATGCATTTAATGTCTATCGCCTTCGTCAATCCGAGTTGTAGTGAAAAGCCGGAAGGAATCAAGCGCATAATGTCATATTTAGTTAGAAATGGCAAGGTGGCAAACTTGTAATTAGTGTGAACTTTCATTAAATAGCCTTGACCATATAAATAGGGGATTATGTCACTAGTTTAGTAAGTTCTTGAAAGAGTTTAGGAGGAGACTTGGAGGAGAAGACTTTCTAGAGAGAGAAAGTAGAGAGAGAAAGTTGTATATTTGTGATTCTTGTACCGTACATGTCAAATTTAGCAATGGAATCACGTTAGTAGTACGTTATCGTGTGTTCGGTCACGTTCGTTCACGGATTCCGCACGTGAAACGTTCGTTACGCAATCGAACGGTCACAAAACCGGTCCTACAAAAAAGGTGGGCTCTGGCCTTGGCACGTATATCCGTCATCGCCCACCTAAATGCCCTCACACAGCGGCATCACCTCCAACCTTCTCAGGCTTCTCAGCACCAGCATCCTGACCAGCATCCTGCGCAGCATCCTCGCCAACGTCCATCTCAGCATCAGCTCCAACATCCTTCTTGTCTCCAGCCTGGACCACCACCTCTGCTGACTTAGAAGACTCGCCAGCTTCAGCAGGAAGGGGCACAGCTTTGCCTCCGAGCTCCTTTAACTTGGCCACCCAGGATTCAACTGGCCAAGACGGACAAACAAGGCCCGTCTCCTTAGCCTCGTAGGCCATCTTGATGCGTGCTTGTAACAGGGAGACGATAGCAGAAGCCTTGATTCCCTCCCGGAAATTGACCAAGGCTTGATCATGATCCATTTGAACGGTGGCAAGTTTGACCGCAGCGTCTTGGGTGACCTTCTTCAGCAGGCTTTCGTAGTGCCGGGTATTCGCTTCAGCTATGGCGCCTTGGTCAGCAACGGTGCTTTCGAGCTGTTTGATCCTGGCTTCATGAAGTGCCACGGTACCACAAGCATCATTGTACAAATGGAGCAAATGCTGGAGGCCCTGCACATCAATTACAGGTATAAAGTTAGAATGTATGTTGACCAAGATATCCTACCAGGATATCCTGTTAGGATATATGTGCAGGATATACATAAAGGATATGCGTCAGGATATTACCTTATTAAGGAAGGATGTCATTGGCTCTAAGGAATCAGAGAAGCTGAGTTCATCATAGGAGAACCCTTCTGAGCCCGGAGCACTGACTTCAAGACCCTTCCTCTTTTTCGCTGTGGAAGCTCGGGTTCTTGGATTGGCCTTGGGAGCCGGGAGTGGCTTGGAGCTAGTAGCAGCAGGAGTCTCCTTCTTGACTGTGGCTGGAGTTAGATAGCTGTCAAGTTCATCAAGGTCTAGATAGACTGGGACTTTGCTGGAATCTGCACACAGGGAGTAAATTCTAAATCCCTCCTATGAATAACAGATAAAAAACATATGTGTGCAGGATATCTTGCAGGATCCTTACCAGACATGTTGGCACTGGAAATAGGGCTTGGAGTCGGTGGAGATGGATTGAAACTTCTCTCTGCCTCTGGAAGGAGTCTGATGGCGTCTATTCTTTCTTGAGAATTAGCAAGAGGAGGTGCAATCTTCCTGAAATCAGCTGCACAAAAATGAAAATTTGTTAGTTCAGAATATGAGACAGGATAAGAGACAGGATCATTCTTAAACCCTAAGTCCTACCCTTTCTTAACCATCTCATCGGATAATCCGTTCCACCAGGGATTGAATCCCTTTTTACGAAGAAAAACTTGGATTGCCAACCATCCTCGTTCCTGGTGGCACGAAGTATCAATGGGGGACCGGAACTAGAATAAAACAGAAACCTAGATGAGCCATGGCATCTAAGCTTGTAGGCTAAAGGGAGATCATGGACGGAAAGGTCAGGTATGTGGTTTCTCTTGATTTGGTCAAGAACAGACAAAACACGCCAAAGCATTGGCATGGTTTGGCTGAAAGAAATTTTGGTGATATTAAAAAACTCGGTGATGAAGTCCGGAAAGGGGAATCGTAACCCTGAGGTAAAGGGGAAAGCATTGAAACAAATCCACTCATTGGAAACCATATCTGACCGGATTTCTCTATCAAAAGGTCGGAAAATAGTTCCTTCCGGAAAGATACCGGAGGATTTTAAGGCCGACAGATGAGCACTGTCAAAGGTGCATGTTTCATTCTCCGGTTCTTGGAGAAGATTCTGTTGGATGAATGTGGGAGCAGAATCGCCTGAACTGGACCTCGTTTGCCTCGGCATTTGGTCGCCTGAGTTCTTGCCGGAGAAAGATAAAAGATGGTTATGAAGATGAGAGAGAGAATATTACCTTTTTCTTGTCGATTGTGGGTAAAAAAGGAGATGAGGATGAGAAGATATAGGGTATGATGAGTAAATATAGGCCGGGTGGTTGAAAGTTGTCACATCAATAGTCTTATCTCTTAATTGCCTTGGCCACCGTGAAAAAATGTAACCGTTAGGATATCAAACGGTAACATTTTTTGGGACAATTGTTATGGGTGAAATTCTGAGCCCATATCCTAGAAAATATCTTGATCTATATCTTGTTTATGTAGTATCTGTTTACATCCGGGATGCTGGTTCAGGATATTTGTAACATCCTGAATGGTATCCTCGGGATTACTAATGGATTATGTGCAGGTACGTGGGTTAGAAGCTAGCAACGTTCACAAGACTTATTCCGCGGGAGACTCGGTCCAAGTCGTTCAAATGAAGACGTTGAAGCCGTATTACTCGGTCCATAACGTTCATAATGGAGTATTCGGAGTAGCCCATATTTGTAGGGATTATTGTTTGTAATTCATTACTATAAATAGGTGGGTATACCAGATCAACTAGGACATCACAATCACACTCGCTACACTCTAACACTTGCTCTCGAGTAATTCTTACTTTCATACAAAGGCATTGTAACACTTAGCGATCTGGTCCATATCCTGCACTGTATTCTGAAGTTTAAAGCAATAAGAAGAACAAGGCAGCTGCGATTGTCAGCTCCCGAGGTTTTATGCCGGCGATCTAAATTGATCAAGGGCTTTCCTCGTACATCTCGTGTCATTTCCTTTACTTTTTGCTCATTGTTTGCTCATTGTTTGATCGCAAATACAGCTCAATATCCTGAGCTGTATCCTGAATACTGATTTTCTAAATAATTCAACAAGCATATTTCCATACACTTTCTAGCACACTACCTCACATTACTAATTTGATCACTAAATTGCTTCGGTAATTTTTGACCAAAACACTTCCAAGTGTCACTTTGGTGTTAAAGCAGGTAAATTCCTAGGCTATATGGTGACAAAAAGAGGCATTGAAGCAAGTCCAGAGCAAATTAAGGCTATTGTGAATATCAAATCTCCTGCCAATGCTAAGGATGTGCAAAGATTGACAGGCAGGATCGCAGCCTTGAACAGGTTCATATCTAAATCCTCAGAAAAATGCAAGGAATTCTATGACATTTTGAGGAAGAACAAGAAATTTGAATGGACTGAAAAGCATGAAAATGCTCTCAAAGCTCTCAAGAATTACCTATCCTCAGCCCCTGCCTTAATGAAACCAGAAAAAGGAGATATATTATCCTTGTATTTGGCGGTAACCTCTGAAGCAGTAAGTGCGGTCCTTGTTAAGGATCATGAAGGTACAAAACATCATGTCTATTATGTAAGTAAGAGTTTGCTTGATGCTGAATCCAGGTATTCACATTTAGAAAAACTTATCCTTGCACTAATTATGGCATCTACTAAATTAAGACATTATTTTGAAACTCATGCCATTATTGTAAAGACTAATTTTCCAATTAAGAATGTCCTCAGGAAACCTGAAATGTCAGGAAGGACGGCTAAGTGGGCAGTGAAGCTTAGTGCTTATGATATAAGATATGAACCAAGGACTGCCATCAAATCCCAAGCTTTAGCTAACTTTGTGGCAGATTTTAGTAGTGACTTGCAAAAGGAAGCTGAGTTAGAAGTTCAACAGCTGGAAGAAACTAAGGATCCTTGGATACTTTTCACTGATGGAGCATCTAATGTCAAAGGAACAGGACTTGGAATACTACTAAAATCGCCACAGGGGGACATAATACCCCACTCCATAGCTTGTGAGTTTCAAACTACTAATAATGAGGCTGAATTTGAAGCCTTGATAGCTGGTTTGCAAATTGCCAAGCATATAAGGATCAGGTATCTTGAGGTACATGTAGATTCATTGTTAATTACTAATCACTTTAATGGATCCTATGTTGTTAAAGGTGAAAGACTAATCAAATATTTAGAGATAGTTAAAGAATTGGTACTCTCTTTTGTTTCCTTTAGTTTCACACAGGTACCTAGAGAAGAGAATGCAGAAGCTGATGCATTGGCCAATCTAGGATCATCCATGAAGATTCCAGAGGATATCAGGATCCCTATTATCCACATCCTATCCCCTGCTATTGAGGATCATGTAGCCATGGAGATAGGAGAGGATTCTGCAATCATCCCTAGTGATGATACACAATCTCATTCAGGATCATGGATCCTTCCAATCATGAGATACATACAGCATGGATAGATTCCTACAGGAGAAAACCCCAGGGCTTTCAAAATTAAGGTATCTCAATTCATAATATTGAATAACATGTTATATAAACGATCTCTTGCAGGACCATATTTAAGATGCATTGAGGATCTTGAAATCCAAGAAGTCCTAAAGAACTTTCATGAAGGAGATTGTGGAAACCACACTGGGGGCAGGGCATTATTCTCAAGGATCCTGAGAACAGGATACTATTGGCCTACTATGAAGAAGGATGCTGTGGAATATTCCAAGAAATGTGATCCTTGTCAGAGACATAGTAATATCCTTCATCAACCAGCAGAGCTTTTGCATCCTATATCCTCTTCTTGGCCATTTATGAGATGGGGAATGGATATAGTTGGTAAGCTTCCCAAGGCACCTGGTGGAAAAGTGTTCATGCTTGCTATGACTGATTACTTCTCCAAGTGGATAGAGGCTGAAGCCTTTGCACAAGTCAGAGAAAAAGAAGTGATATCCTTTATCAAAAGAAACATTATTACTAGATTTGGTATTCCTTCTGAAATTGTTTGTGATAATGAATCCCAATTTATTGGGAGTAGAACTACTAACTTTTGTGACAGCTGGGGGATTAAGATGATAACATCAACACCAGTCCACCCACAAGCTAATGGTCAGGCTGAATCATCCAACAAGATCATTATCAACAATTTGAAGAAGAAGCTTGGATCCAATAAAGGATAATGGGAAGAAGAACTACCTTATGTACTTTGGGCTGATAGGACAACTCCCAAGAATGCTACTGGCCAAACTCCATTCTCTTTGGTATTTGGAGCAGAATCAGTGATCCCTACAGAGATGGTGGTTCCTACTGCAAGAACAAGCATTCGTGATCCTGAAGAAAATACTGAAAACTTGGTTCAAGACTTGGATACTATATAAGAGCTCAGGGATTTGGCAAGGATAAGGATGGGCAGTTATCAACAAAGGATAGCTGGAGCCTACAACAAAAATGTCAGGATCAAGAAATTCCAAGTTGGCGATATGGTATTAAGGAAAGCATTTCAGAATACCACCAATCCTGCTGATGGAAAGTTAGCACCAAATGGGAAGGCCCCTATTTGATTGAAGCTGAGGCAGGAAAGGGGGCATATCGATTGCTAACAATGGAAGGTGATTTGCTACCAAGAGCTTGGAATGCTGTCCACTTGAAGAAATACTTCATGTAATAAGGATCCATGATCCTTAGCTATTTTCATAACAAGTATCCTTGAAGGATCCTTACAGGACGGAGGATCCTCATTTTGGTAATGGTCTAATCCTAAACTATTTCACTCTTTAATTATCCTATATATAAGGATAAGGATCCTGGATCCTTTATCCTCCTTTCACTTGATTCTGAGTTTTGCAGATGGTTTAGGTATCCTTAACAAAGGATTGAGTATCCACAGAGGTATCCAGTTATTTGGGCTTGACCCCAGTTATTTGGGCTTGACCCCAGTTATTTGGGCTTAACCCCAGTTTTTGGGCCTGTCCCCAGTATCGCCAGTAGCGCACGATGATCCTGGTACAGTTCATGGCAATGGGACCAGTACTCACTTTAAGGGCTGACAATTTCATTGTACTGGCTGTATCCGGGATCCTACGTATAATGGTAGACGTACCATACATCAGTTCCTAAGGTTTCTAACGTTTTCACGTTAGCTAAGGTTTTGCCATTTTCATGTCACTAAGTTTGGATAGTTGCTAGTGAGGGCCATACTCCAGTTTACACAAGATCCTTTGGGCTTGTCCCCAGTTATCCTTTGGGCTTGTCCCCAGTATATTGGGCTTGTCCCCAGAATTGTTGGGCTTGTCCCCAGTTACTAACTCTTCTCTTATATTTGGCTTAGTCCCAAGTTATGTTCTGTTTCAGCGTTTTGAAGTTAAACAGCCAAGGATCCTTGATCCTTACCTTTTATTAAGGTTTGTCTTTTGATTATCCAGATTATGAATGTTAAAGGGTTAGGATCCTAACTTGGATTCTCATGTATGATCCTTAATCACTTTGATTTCATTTATTATTTATGTAAGTGACCCTTGTCCTTTGACAACAAAACTGATGATCCTTAAGTTACATAATTTTTCTGAATTTATCGACTATAGGATATTTGATCCTTGATCATATCCTAAAACTTTTAAACATGATTTATTAAACCTTTGTTCTTTACTCACAAATTCAAACAAAATACACAACAACAGTTGAAAAGTAAAGAATTCATAAGGATAACAACACGGGAAACAGCCAAAAAGTTAAAGTTATTTTTATTCACAAAAGTTAACCCTTCAAAGGTTGTCAAAATCACCTACCCCAACCATCTACCAGCAATACGTGGCCCGTCCGCTGGGGTAGGTAAAGGGTGTCCATTGTTAATATGTCTTTGAAGTGCAGGAAATATAAGATGGCGGGATAACAAGTGGTTTCATCCCCCAAACAGAGGATCCATCCACCACCTATTATCCTACCTATTGTCTAAGGATCCTTGATCCATAATCCTAAAAACTATTATTCAAATTACAACCCAACATTGTTTCAAAACATCACAACCAAAAAACCACTACCATAATCCTAAAAAATGGGCTCCGACCGCGTCTAGAAATATCCATCATCGCCCATTTCAGCAGCTCAAACCTTGGCTGCATCACCACCAGCATCATCACCACCAGCCTGATCCTTTCCACTGCCACTTGCCTCAATCGCCAAGACCTCAGTAGCCTCCTCCTTATCCTCAAGCTCAGCTAGCTTTGCCTTCCAGCCCTCCTTGTCCCAAGTGGTCATGTCGAAGTCAGGATCCTGTGCCTCCTGGGCCATTTGAAGCTTGATCTTATACATGGTGATGGCGGCAGAGATTTTAGCATCCTCCAGCAGCTCAGCTTTTTCATGATCAGCATCTATCTGGGCCATGACCACCTGCTTCTTCTCCAGATTAAGGTCCTTTTCAAGGGAGGGGATGGTTTGATCCTTGGCCAGGAAGAACTTTTGGAACTCCTGATGCTTTTGTTCCGCCTCTTCGACGTATGTGTTTTGGTCAAAAATCACACAAGGATAATGCAACCAAATCTGATTTTGTGAGGAATGATGCTTGGTTAATTGTATGAACAACAAGTATATGAAATCAATGATGAACACCGAGATTTATACGAGGAAAAAGCCCTTGATCTTTAGAAGATCTCCGGCATAAAAAACCTCGGGTGATGGAAACTACCGATCACCAAATATATTGCTGAAACAATAGTGATCCTTGTACAACTTCGGAAGAAAACAAGCTCGATACAATGAATTTCTAGTGAAAGTGTGTGTTTTTTGCTAAGTGTTTGCAGAGAATTCGTGTATTGTGTGTATTTTCTGTGGTGTGCACGACTTATGCCTCTAATGAGCTTGTTTCCCCTTAAAAAGATAAGAAAAAACAACTAACTAACTTCCCGAAAAAGGTGGAAGTCACCCATGACCACCACTAACGGTTATCTCCTCAATATGCATGTGCCTAAAAGCATATTCCACGAGATTCCAGCAAAGAAGTGGTCCACTACGTCCATTACCTGCATTTACACATTAAAAACGTGCAAAACATAAGTTCTGTTAAGGATCCTGATCCTCAGACTCGTGATCCTCAGACGCGTGATCCTCAGACTCGTGATCCTCAGACTCTGGATCCTCAGACTCTGGATCCTCAGACTGTCTGCATCATCCATTAAGGAACCGTGATCCATGCCCAGACTCAGGATAGATGATCCTTAGCATAAAATTCATGCCCTAACAATTGCCCCCAATATGGCAGTTGTGATAAGGATTCACAGCTGTCATATTTCCGTCAGAAGCGGACTAGCCGTTGTTGCTGGTAACTAGTTGTTACACTGCCTGTCGTCACTGATAAGACCTGCTATAATGATCATTGCAAAATATAGAGTTAGAGATAACTCCTCAAGTGCCTTTACAGATCAGAAGATACATAATGAATGGGTAATAACATTAAACTTTTTTAGCTATATCTATTGTTGTTTCTTCAATTTTTATTTTTCATGTATGCTTTCTATTTTCAAAAATATCATCACCAAACAACTGGAAAGTTATTGAAAATCTGATGATAATGTTACACTTTTAACAGAAAACTTGAAGTGTTCATATAAATGTGGATCAATGATCCTTAACCAAAAAGGATAAGAGACAACTTACAGCTTCGAAAAAGTTAGAATATAACATACCAGAGAATCCAAGTTAGGATTCTATATCCTTGTAAATTATTGCTGAATAAGCAAACTATGAAAAGTAAAGCTTCTAGGATCAAGGATCCTTATCGTCAGAACTTGTATAACTTTAGACAGTAGTTTCTAGGGTGAAGAATCATGGATCCTTGAACAATAGGCAGGATAATGGGTGGTGGATGGATCCTCTGTTTGGGGGATGAAGCCACTCGTTATCCTTCCGTCTTTTATTTTCTGCACTACAAAGACCCGTAAACAATGGACACCCTTTGCCAACCCATGTGGACGGGCCACGTTTTGCTGGTAGAAACGTGGGTTGGCAATTTTGACAACCTTAAAAGGTTTAATGTTTTGTGAATAAAATAACTTTAACTTTTTGGCTATCTCCCGTGTTGCTATCCTTATGTATCCTTTAGTTTTCAATTGTTGTGATATACATTTGTTTGAATAAGAAAAGTTAAACAAATTAAGTTTAAGAATTTTAGGATATGATCCAGGATCAAATATCCTATAGTTGAAAAGTTTCGAAAAGTAGTATATTTTAAGGATCATAAGTTCGGTTGTCAAAGTATAAGAGCTATTCAAATGAATAATGAATAAAATCAAAATAGTTAAGGATCATACCTGAGAATCCAAGTTAGGATCCTAACCTTTATCATTATAAACAGGATAACCATAAGACAAACCTTAATGGAAGGTAAGGATCAAGGATCCTTGGTCGTTTGTCTCCAAAAACCTGAAATAGGATACAACTTGGGACTAAGCCAATATAAGATAAGAGTTAGTAACTGGGGACAAGCCCAACAAACTGGGGACAAGCCCAAATAAACTGGGGACAAGCCCAGATAAACGGATGTAAACTGGGGTCAAGCCCATATAAACGGATGTAAACTGGGGTCAAGCCCATATAAACAGATGTAAACTGGAGTATGGCCCTCACTGGCGACTATCCAAACTTGAGCGACATGAAAATGCCGAAACCTTAGCTAACGTGAAAACGTTAGAAACCTTAGGAACGGATGTATGGTACGTCTACCATTATACGTAGGATCCTAGGTATAGCCAGTACAATGGAAGTATCAGCCCCTAAAGCGAGTACTGGTCCCACTGCCATGAACTATACCAGGATCATCGTGCGCTACTGGCGAAACTGGGGACAGGCCCAAACTGGGGACAAGCCCAAAACTTTGGAGAGTTGGCCAACCACTTTGATCTTCTGTAAAATGATAACAACTCTGCAAAAGCTTAAACTTTGTGAAAATAGATGTTAACTGATTAACATCTTTAACTTATGATAAGTAATAAGTATAAAATGAATGAAAATGAAAATGAAAGTAATGTGTTACCAAATGTAGAATCATATATCCTTTGAGGATCCTGGATCCTTAATCAGAATACCGGTATCGCTGAGGATCCCTGATCCTTCTTACTTAAAGTATTTTTTGAGATGAACAGCATTCCAAGCTCTTGGTAGGAGATCATCATCCATTGTTAACAAGTGATATGCCCCTTTCCTGGTTCAGCTTCAATTAGATAGGGGTCTTCCCACTTTGGTGCTAGCTTGCCATCAGAAGGATTTGTTTTGTTCTGGAATGCTTTTCTTAGCACAAAATCACCAACTTGAAATCTTCTAATCCTGACATTCTTGTTGTATGCTCCAGCCATTCTTTGTTGATAACTGGCCATTTCCTTTTTCTCACTTTGAGCAAAAGCTTCTTCTTAGGATGCAGATGTTATGTTGGTTGGTGTAGAATTCTTTACATAATCCACAACATCCTTCTTCGTGGTAGGCCTATAGTATGTTGTTCTAAGAATCCTTGAGAATAGTGCTCTGCCCCCAGTGTGGTTTCCACAGTCTCCTTGACTTTGAAAGCTTTAGGATTTTGTCCTGTAGGGATCTCTCCATGTTGTATATATCTTAGGATTGGAAGGATCCAGGATCCTGAATTCGACTTTGCAGGATCACCAGGTATGATTGCAGAATCCTCCACTATCTCCATGGCTACGTGATCCTCAATTGTAGGAGTTAAAACATGGGTGATGAGTATTTTTCACATCTTCTTGCATCTTTAGGAATGATCCAAGGTTAGTTAACGCGTCAGCTTCTGCATTTTCTTCCCTGGTTACCTGTGGTAGACTGAAAAAAGAAAAAGAATCTGCCAGTTTCCTGACTATTTCTAAGTACTTGATTAGCTTTTCACATTTGACAGTGTAAGAACTGTTGTAATGATTAGTAATTGATAGAGAATCTACATATACTTGAAGATACCTGATCCTCATATTATTAGCTAATTGCAAACCTGCTATCAAGGCCTCATACTCAACCTCATGATTAGTGGTTTGGAATTCACATGCAATGGATTGGGGTATAATGTCCCCCTGTGGCGATTTTAGTAGTGTGCTTTGTCTAGTTCCTTTAACATCTGAAGCTCCATCCGTGAAGAGTGTCTAAGGATCCTTTGTCTTCTAGTTCAGCTTCCCTTTGTAGATCACTACTGGAATCAGCCACAAAGTCAGCTAAAGCTTGGGACTTGATGGCAGTCCTAGGTTCATACTTCATGTCATATGCAATAAGCTTGACTATCCACTTTGCTATTCTACCTGACACTTGAAGTTTCCTGAGAACATTCTTGATAGGAATGTTAGTTTTCACAATAATGGTGTGAGTTTCGAAATAATGTCTATGTTTAGCAGAAGCCATAATTAAATCAAGAATTAATTTCTCTAAATGAGAATACCTGGCCTCAGCATCAAGTAGAATTTTACTTACATAGTATACCGGATGTTGAGAGCCTTCATGATCCTTAACTAGGATCACACTTACTGCTTTAGCTGAAATAGCTAAGTATAAGGATAACGATTCTCCATTTTCTGGTTTCATCGGGGCTGGTGCTGAGGATAGATAATCCTTAAGAACCTTAAGTGCAGCTTCATGCTTATCCGTCCGCTCAAACTTGCCTTGAGCAATTTGTCTACCTCTTCTTGGATAATGGCATTCGTTTCAAGTGCAAACTTTCTCCTGTCATATCTTCATGTTTCCAAGCGAAGGTAGATTTTCTTCTTTCCAAGAAGGATACTAAATCCTGCTCAATACTGTCTAGGATCCCGGATCCTATAAAAATTTTGGATTCAGGATCCTCTGGGTTCAACATAATATCCTTGACGTCTTGCTCTCTTGCCTCCATGATGTCTTGCTCCTTGGAGGCTGGCTTCATTGAAGAAGTGTAACAGTTCTTTGCCTCTTGCTGATCACTTTCTATCTTCACCATATCTCATAGAGTTGGGACCTTGACACATTGATGATATGTTGAGAGGGATTGCCTTCATATCGTGTATCCATGGCTCCCTCTATGTAGATAGGAAGTTTGGTGTCCCCCAATGTAATCTTTGTCTCTCCACTGAATCCCAAAAGGACAGATGATCTTTGGACAATATCGGATTCAAGGATGTCAATTCTATTGAGGACATCCAACTGGATTATGTTCACTGAGCTTTTCCCATCAATGAGAATCCTATGAACAAAATGGTTAGATATAAATAATGTAATAACTACACCGCCGTGATGAGGATCCTGAATGTCCGCACAGTTATCCTCATCATATGATATCACTTTCTGCTGGTTAAGGATGGAGGTCCAAACAGGTTTGCCCCCATTCTCCATCTTTGTTTCCTTTGCACGTCTCTTAGTGCTGAGAACCTCCGGAAATGAAATGGATGATTTGAGCATCGGATGGTGGAGGAGGAGCTTTTTCAGGAACTTTCTCAGGATACTTGATCCTTGACTTTTTCCTTCCGAGCAATTCCTTCAAGTATCCTTTGCTCAAGAGATAACCTATTCCCTTCCTTAATGCTATGCACTCATCTGTGAGATGACCAGAATCCCCATGTTAAGCACACCATTTCGATTCGTCTTTGGTGGTAGGCGGTTTGTCATTCTTCCTTGGCCACCTAATCTTGTCACCTAAACTCTGCATAGAAAGGATTAGTTCATTATTATCAGCAGAAAAACAATATTCAGAAATAGGAGGATAATCCTGATCATCTTCCCCTTGTTCCACAGCATGCACACTTTGGTTGTCACGCTTGGAGTATTGCTTAGATCAGTTATCCTTGAGATAGGATCCTTATTTGTCTTGCTTTGAGGATCCTGACAATCTCTCGTGGATCCTTTTGTCATCCTCTAAACGGATGAACCTAAGGGCCCTGTTCCTTTCCTCATCTAAGTTCCTGCAAGGGGCCATGACAAGATCATCATAGAACATTGAATCCCTAAGTAAACCCATTTTAAAGGCTTCTACAGCCGTAGCTATATCCAAGTTAGGGATATCTAAGGATTCTTTACTAAACTTAGTGATGTAATCTCTAAGTGATTCATTTTGACCTTGTGTTACCCTATATAGATCACTAGTTAATCGTTCAAATTTTCTACTACATGAAAATTGGCTATTAAACAATTTAACTAGATTAGTAAATGAAGTAATAGAGTAAGGAGGAAGACTTAGCAGCCATTTTAATGTTGATCCGGTAAGTGTGGATCCAAAGCCCTTGCACAAGCAACCAGATTTGGTGTCTGAAACCTCTTCGGTATCTCTCCTGAATGATTTAAGTTTGGAATTCCAGATGTGAATCCATGTTGGCGGAATTCTGGCATAACCGAGGGACCAGAGGAAGCAATGGTCTGCATTGGTATGAAGTCTCCTAGATAAACATCTGAACTTCTGGGTTGCACACTCCTTAAGTATCCTTGATCCTGGAAGATGTTGGATCCTTGAAGTGTTGTGAATGTAGGTCTTGGAGGATAATCCATGGATCCAGAAACCTGAGATGAAGATCCTTGAACCTGGAAGGAGGAACCTTGAACCTGAGAGGATCCTTAAACCTGAGAGGATAGAAGATCCTTGAGCCTGGGAGCAGGATCCCTGATCCTGAGAGGATCCTTGAACCTGAGAGGATCCTTGAACCTGAGAGGATCCTTGAACCTGAGAGGATCCTTGAACCTGGGAGGATGATCCCTGAACCTGAGAGGATCCTTGAACCTGAGAGGATCCTTGAACCTGAGAGGATCCCTGAACCTGAGAGGATCCTTGAACCTGGGAGGAGGATCCCTGAACCTGAGAGGATCCTTGAACCTGAGAGGAGGATCCCTGAACCTGAGAGGATCCTTGAACCTGAGAGGATCCTTGAACCTGAGAGGATCCTTGAACCTGAGAGGATCCTTGAACCTGCGAGGATCCTTGAACCTGAGAGGATCCTTGAACCTGCGAGGATCCTTGAACCTGAGAGGATCCTTAAACCTGAGAGGATCCTTGAACCTGCGAGGATCCTTGAACCTACGAGGATCCTTGAACCTGAGAGGATCCTTGAACCTGCGAGGATCCTTGAACCTGAGAGGATCCTTAAACCTGCGAGGAACCTTAAACCTGCGAGGATCCTTGAATCTGAGACATTGCCGATGATCCAGAATGTATTCCTGTTGATCCACCCTGGTATTGGACATGTGGAGCTGCAAAGTGCTGGGAAGTTATGACCGGAGTGTCGAAATTCAACGACCTCGACATCAAAGGGTTGTGATCCTCTGCTGATTTTATCAATTTCACGAAGGATCCTGCCATTAGTTTTGACCTGCTGCATGTGATCCTTCATCTGCACAATCAAAGCATAAAAATCACTGTTAGTAAGTGTAGAGGAAGAAACAACAGTTGGTTTTGTGAAAACGGGGGTTGTCTTCTTCGGAGAATTCTCAGCATTCTTCTGGAATGTAAGGGGGAGATGATGCAAAGGCGGAATGCCCTGTGAAAAAGTGACCGCCGACATAGAACTTGGAGAAGTTCTCCTTGAGAAGCCATGTGGTTGAAGGTAATGAACCGAAATGAATGGAATGAACAAAATTTCTCAGAATTGAAGCACCAATTGCCCCACGGTGGGCGCCAAACTGTTTTGGTCAAAAATCACACAAGGATAATGCAACCAAATCTGATTTTGTGAGGAATGATGCTTGGTTAATTGTATGAACAACAAGTATATGAAATCAATGATGAACACCGAGATTTATATGAGGAAAAATCCCTTGATCTTTAGAAGATCTCCGGCATAAAAAACCTCGGGTGATGGAAACTACCGATCACCAAATATATTGCTGAAACAATAGTGATCCTTGTACAACTTCGGAAGAAAACAAGCTCGATACAATGAATTTCTAGTGAAAGTGTGTGTTTTTTGCTAAGTGTTTGCAGAGAATTCGTGTATTGTGTGTATTTTCTGTGGTGTGCACGACTTATGCCTCTAATGAGCTTGTTTCCCCTTAAAAAGATAAGAAAAAACAACTAACTAACTTCCCGAAAAAGGTGGAAGTCACCCATGACCACCACTAACGGTTATCTCCTCAATATGCACGTGCCTAAAAGCATATTCCACGAGATTCCAGCAAAGAAGTGGTCCACTACGTCCATTACCTGCATTTACACATTAAAAACGTGCAAAACATAAGTTCTGTTAAGGATCCTGATCCTCGGACTCGTGATCCTCAGACGCGTGATCCTCAGACTCGTGATCCTCAGACTCTGGATCCTCAGACTCTGGATCCTCAGACTGTCTGCATCATCCATTAAGGAACCGTGATCCATGCCCAGACTCAGGATAGATGATCCTTAGCATAAAATTCATGCCCTAACAGTATGCATCAAACAGCATTTCGACCTCAGCAAATTTCTGCAAAAGAAAACAAGGTAAAGTTCAGGATCACACGATCCTCAAGTGGGCAGGATAATCAAGCAGAGTCAGTAATCCTTACATCAGCAAAGTACTCTTGGAACTGGTGGCGGATAAGAGGCAAGCCTTCAAGATTTTCAACCTCAGGGGCCTTCCTTTTCTTTCCCCCTTGGAGGTGGTAGGCTTTGGAATCACAGCACTTGGGCTAGCAGTCGTCTTCTTCTTCCCAGACCTGGGACCAACAGCAGTAAGATCGGTGACACTGAAGCGGGAGGCAGACCTTGAGGATTTTCCAGCACCTATTAATTCAAAACAACAGATAAGTATTCTTGTTTTATTTGCATTTCAATATTTAATCATATATAAACTTGGATACTTACTTGACATTGTAACAGAGCCTGAGGATACCTCTTGAGAATCCTTGGTGTTTGCTTGAAATGATCTTATTGCAGGATCAAGGTTCCGGAAAGCTGTGATCCTCTCTTTGGTTGCTGGAGATGTAATGATGCGTGAAACAGAAATTGCTGCAAATTAGAAACAAAGGGGTTAGTGATCCTCAGCAGAAACAGGGTATCCTAGGATCCTTCTATAAGGATCTTCTATCCTACCATGAGTGGCCCATTTTCTGGGGAGATCCTTCCCATCAGGGATAGAATCCCTCCTGATGAAGAAAAAACGTTTCTTCCACTTGTTATCGTTCTTGGTGGTTTTCAGGATTGGATGAGGTTCACCGGGTTTATGTTTGAATAGAAAGCGGTGTGAACCATGGCTCACAAGGTTGTATAGCTCAGACAACTCCGACATTCCTAAATCAATATCATCCTCCTCAATGATCCTTTCAAGGGTAAATAGAACCCTCCACATCATTGGCATAGCCTGGATATAGGATATGCCGGTAAGGGAGAAGAAAGATTGGGTAAAAGATGGAAAAGGATAGGAGTATCCTATCGAGAAAGGGGTAACTAGAAATGCAACCCAAGTTTCAGAGATAAATCACTCCGAACGGTAGGGTCAAAGGGTTTGAAAACAGTGCTCGCCGGAAAGCAATGACGAATCCTGTCGATCTTAGGATCAGTAAAGCAGCAACGTTCCTTCGGAGAGTCTTCGATGGTCCCTTGGCTTTTTAAGGGACTATCTTTTCGATGATCCTTAGCAGGGGATGATCTTAGCTTCATTGTGATTCTGAGATTTTGAGAAAGAAGAAGAACAGAGCAAGAAAGAGAAAAGAGAAATAGGAGAGAAGTACCTGCTTGATCTTCAAATGAGGATTTAAAGGATGTAACGCACGATTTTAAATGCCTCTAGACCCTTATCTCTAACTTGAATTTATAATCATGATTTTGCAGGGATGTCGCTTCAGATGATGTAAGATCTGCAACAGATAGTTCGATCATAACGGCTATATATCCGTTAGTTTGTTGCGGATAAGATCAAGAAAATATAACTCGCCAAAATTACACTTTACTCCTTATATTTTGGGGGCAATTGTTAGGGGAGGATTTTCCAAATCCTAAGGATCACGGGTCCTCAACTGCTACCAGGATCATGGATACTCAATTCTGTTTCAATTAAGGATCCTCAGCAGGTGTCGCAGGATCAGGATCACTGTTGTTATCCTACTACTAACAATTGTCTTCCTTGTACGTAAACTTGTTTTGCAGGAATGAGAGCAGGGACCAAGTCTCACCGAAATTCCTGGAGTATATTCCCTCAATATTCCGCACGTGCTTGACCATTGTGAACGTTATGGAGATCGTGGGGAGAGCACAAATTGCGGATAGTTAGTTAGATTGGTTATTTCTAATTTAAAATGGGGATAACAAGCTTGAGTAGAACACTTAGCTAATTTTAGCAAACACACACACTCTCGTAACAACACTCGAACAGCTCTCAGCAATCTACTTGGCGATTTCATACTTTTTTGCACATTGCACACTAGTGATCCTTGTAACAAGCTTGTTATCATCCCGAGTTGTAAACATCTTTTGTTTAATCTTAGTTGGTGATCGGTAGTTTCCATCACCAGAGGTTTTTTATGCCGGAGATCAACTCTTGATCAAGGGCTTTTGCCTCGTATAAATCCTTGTGTCACTTGTTCATTACATTTATAAGTGATCCTTAGCATTGTTCATTGATTCAAGCATCACACCTCACAACAAAAGATTTGGTTGCATTATATTTGCTTGATTTTTGACCAAAACACTTGTTAAGCAAGGGGCACTTGAAGGAGCTTTTGGGACGAAAGAAGTCAAGCATCCAGGATCCTGAAAGGATCCCATAAAATGCTCATGCTCCTCCAGCAGATGCACAAGTTATAAACTTCATATCCGGTGGATCAGACATTTGTGGTACATCCTTTTCAGCAGCCAAAAGACATGCCAAGGAAACCAAGATGGATAATGGAGATAGACCCATCCGGACCTCCACTGTTACCAAGGATAAAATTATAACTTTTGATGAGGATGATCGTCTTGATGTTCAGGATCCTCATCATGATGGTCTTGTTATTACTCTGTTTATTTCTAACCATTTTGTTCGCAGGATCCTGATAGATGGAGGAAGCTCAGTGAACATTATTCAGCTTGATGTCCTCAAGAAGATGAACATTCCTGAATCAGACATTGTCCCAAGATCCTCTGTTCTTGTGGGATTCAGCGGAGAAACCAAGAATACATTGGGGGACATCAAACTCCCTATCTATATTGAAGGACTTCATTCTTATCAACAATTTTGTGTTATAGATTGCTTATCCTGTTATAATGTTATCATTGGCAGGCCATGGATACATGACATGAAAGCAGTCCTATCTACCTATCATCAGTGCGTGAAGCTTCCTAGTCCATGGGGGGTGGTGAAAATTGAGAGTGACCAACAAGAAGCTAAAAATTGCTACACATCATCAATGAAGCCAGCCTCGAGACCAAGGGAGCAATAGCAATTAAAGCATCCTTCAAGAGATGTCTTGGAGGCAAGAGAACAGGATGTGAAAGAAATCCTGATGGATCCTCATGATTCTGAATCCATAGTCTTCATAGGATCAGGGATCCTCAGCAACATTGAACAGGATCTAGTATCCTTCCTTAAGAGGAGGAAAACTACCTTTACCTGGAAGCATGAGGACATGACAGGTATATCTAAAGATATAATTACTCATAAGCTTGGCATTGACAGCTCATTCAAGCCTATACATCAGAAGAGGAGGAAGTTTGCACCTGAAAGGAATGCTATTATCCAGGAAGAGGTAGATAAACTACTTCGGTCAGGTATGATAAGAGAGGTTAAGTATCCAAGATGGTTAGCCAATGTGGTTGTTGTTCAAAAGAAAAATGGAAAGTGGAGGGTATGTCTCGATTTCACTGATTTAAACAAGGCATGTCCCAAGGATCCTTTCCCATTACCCCACATTGACTCCATGGTGGATGCTACCGCGGGTCATGAGTTGTTGACTTTTATGGATGCTTCATCTGGATTTCAACAAATTCAGATGAAACCATCTGATCAAGAGGATACAACCTTTATGACCCCAACTGGTATATATTGTTATATTGCTATGCCATTTGGACTAAGGAATGCAGGTGCTACTTATCAAAGGCTAGTCAATATGATGTTCAAGGAACAAATTGGACACACTATGGAAGTCTACATAGATGACATGGTGGTTAAGTCTAAGAAAGCTGAGGATCACCTTAGAGACCTGGAGGAAGCATTCAATATCCTTGATAAATTTAATATGAAACTAAATCCTTCCAAGTGTCACTTTAGTGTTAAAGCAGGTAAATTCCTAGGCTATATAGTGACAAAAAGAGGCATTGAAGCAAGTCCAGAACAAATTAAGGCTATTGTGAATATCAAATCTCCTGCCAATGCCAAGGATGTGCAAAGATGGACAGGCAGGATCGCAGCCTTGAACAGGTTCATATCCAAATCCTCAGAAAAATGCAGGGAATTCTATGACATTTTGAGGAAGAACAAGAAATTCGAATGGACTGAAAAGCATGAAAATGCTCTCAAAGTTCTCAAGGATTACCTATCCTCAGCCCTGCCTTGATGAAACCAGAAAAAGGAGATATATTATCCTTGTATTTGGCGGTATCCTCTAAAGCAGTAAGTGCGGTCCTTGTTAAGGATCACGAAGGTACACAACATCCTGTCTATTATGTAAGTAAGAGTTTGCTTGATGCTGAATCCAGGTATTCACATTTAGAAAAACTTATCCTTGCACTAATTATGGCATCTACTAAATTAAGACATTATTTTGAAACTCATGCCATTATTGTTAAGACTAATTTTCCAATTAAGAATGTTCTCAGGAAACCTGAAATGTCAGGAAGGATGGCTAAGTGGGCAGTGAAGCTTAGTGCTTATGATATAAGATATGAACCAAGGACTGCCATCAAATCCCAAGCCTTAGCTAACTTTGTGGCAGATTTTAGTAGTGACTTGCAAAAGGAAGCTGAGTTAGAAGTCCAACAGCTGGAAGAAACTAAGGATCCTTGGATAGTTTTCACTGATGGAGCCTCTAATGTCAAAGGAACAGGACTTGGAATACTACTAAAATCGCCACAGGGGGGACATAATACCCCACTCCATAGCTTGTGAGTTTCAAACTACTAACAATGAGGTTGAGTATGAAGCCTTGATAGCTGGTTTGCAAATTGCCAAGCATATGAGGATCAGGTATCTTGAGGTACATGTAGATTCATTGTTAATTACTAATCACTTTAACGGATCATATGCTGTTAAAGGTGAAAGACTAATCAAATATTTAGAGATAGTCAAAGAATTAGCACTCTCTTTTGTTTCCTTTAGTTTGACACAGATACCTAGAGAAGAGAATGCAGAAGCTGATGCATTGGCCAATCTAGGATCATCCTTGAAGATTCCAGAGGATATCAGGATCCCTATTATCCACATCCTATCCCCTGCTATTGAGGATCATGTAGCCATGGAGATAGGAGAGGATTCTGCAATCATCCCTAGTGATGATACACAATCTCATTCAGGATCATGGATCCTTCTAATCATGAGATACATACAGCATGGAGAGATTCCTACAGGAGAAAACCCCAGGGCTTTCAAAATTAAGGTATCTCAATTCATAATATTGAATAACATGTTATATAAACGATCTCTTGCAGGACCATATTTAAGATGCATTGAGGATCCTGAAATCCAAGAAGTCCTAAAGAACTTTCATGAAGGAGATTGTGGAAACCACGCTGGGGGCAGGGCATTATTCTCAAGGATCTTGAGAACAGGATACTATTGGCCTACTATGAAGAAGGATGCTATGGAATATGCCAAGAAATGTGATCCTTGTCAGAGACATAGTAATATCCTTCATCAACCAGCTGAGCTTTTGCATCCTATATCCTTTTCTTGGCCATTTATGAGATGGGGAATGGATATAGTTGGTAAACTTCCCAAGGCACCGGGTGGAAAAGTGTTCATGCTTGCTGTTAGGGGAGGATTTTCTAACAATTAGTGATCCTTATTCGTTATCCTAATTAGTGATCCTTACTTCTGTGACAGGTGGTGATCCTCAGAAGAGCTTCAGGATCAGGATCATGGATCACTTTAAGGATCCTCGCACTGACGATTGTTTGTTTATATTTTGTACTACCTCGCAGGTATAACAAGCTTGACCAAGTCTTGGCGACATTCCTGGAGAATATTCCCAAGCTATTATGCACGTGCTTGGCCAAAAATGGACGTTGTGGAGAACGTGGGGGCTTGGCACAAAAGTCGGATAGTTAGTTTGGTAGTTAAGTTTCTATTTTAAAGGGGTAACGAGCTAGTAGAAAAAACACTTAGTCATTTCTGAGCTACACACACTCACATACTCACACACTCGAAGCTCTCGACGAACATTCATTTGTTTTCACTCACACTTATACGTTTTATTCTAGTGATCCTTGTACCTAGCTCGTTACTATCCGAAGTTGTAAACATTAATTGATTTATTTGAGCTTGGTGATCGGTAGTTTCCATCACCCGGGGTTTTTTGTGCTGGAGATCAACTCTTGATCAAGGGCTTTTTCCTCGTATAAACCCTTGTGTTGTTTGTGCAATTTACATTGAAGTGATCCTCATCGCTGTTACACATTTTAAGCATCATTCCCCGAAACAAAGAGTTTGGTTGCAATATCCTCATCAGATTTTTTGACCAAAACTGTTTGGCGCCCACCGTGGGGCAATTGGTGCTTCGTCCTTAGAAAAATACGCATTTCTGCGCTCATTTCGGTTCACTACAACCAAGCAAATGGCTTCCTCAGCGAAGAATGCTTCAAACTTGATGCCCTCATTCACTTCTTCACAAGGCGTCACTCCTTTGCCTCCACCACCTTCTGGATCCCAGAAGAATACTGAGAATGCCACGAAGAAACCAACTCCCATTTTCTCAAAACCACCTACTTCTTCTGTTTCAACTAATCCTACTACTAATGATCTCTATGCCTTGATTTTGCAGATGAGGAATCATGCACAAGAGCAGGATAAGACCAACGAAAGGATCCTCCGGGAGATTGACGAAATTAAGAAACAGAAGAAAACGGCAGAGGATCGTTCCCCACTGATGCCCAGATCTTTGAATTTTGATACTCCGGTGATTACTTCTCAGCCATCAGTGGTTCCAGACATTCAATATGTGGGTGGACCAAAAGGAGTGCACTACAGAACAACAACAATGACCCAGGCATCAGGTTCATATTTCCAGCCAGCGGGATCCTATCCTCAGCATATGGGATCCCTCACGAGTTCAAGAGGATATTCAGGAATGCAGCAGTTTCAAGGATCCTCCTTCGTTCCAGGATCATCCCAGGTTCAAGGATCCTCCTTCGTTCCAGGATCATCCCAGGTTCAAGGATCCTCCTTCGTTCCAGGATCATCCCAGTTTCAAGGATCCTCCTTCGTTCCAGGATCATCCCAGGTTCAAGGATCCTCCTTCGTTCCAGGATCATCCCAGGTTCAAGGATCCTCCTTTGTTCCAGGATCATCCCAGTTTCAGGGATCCTTCCAGATGCCAGGATCCTTGAGGAGTTTGCAAACAAGAAGTTCAGATGTCCATCAGGGAGATTTTATTCCAATGCAGACCAATGCCTCTACTGGTCCCTCGATCATTCCAGAGCCTCAACAATATGGATTAACATCCATTCTTCCTAACTTGAATCCAATGGGAGGTAACACTTTTAATAATTCTCATACTACTAACCATGGTCTTATGCAGGATCCAGGTATCAATCATGCCATGGCCAGAGAATTGCAAAAGCTAAAGGATATGATATCAAGTGTTCCGGGAGTAGTCAAACCTATCCCAGAGATTGCAGATGGGAGCCATAAGGTATCTCGTTTTGCACCACCAATCTGTGATGCTGAGATACCCAAGAGGTTCCATGTGCCAACAATGAAGCTGTACGATGGTTCGACGGATCCTGAAGAACACATAGCACAATATAGGGAGAGGATGGAGATCAATCCAATTCCAGAAAGATTAAAGGAAGCATGCCTGTGCAAGGGATTCGGATCCACTCTTACTGGATCAGCTCTCAAATGGCTGCTAAGTCTTCCTCCCTAGTCTATTACCTCATTTGCTAACCTAGTTAACTTGTCTAATAATCAGTTTTCTTGTAGTAGAAAATTTGAGCGTTTAACTAGTGATCTGTATAGGATAACCCAGGGTCATAATGAATCATTAAGGGATTACATTACCAAATTCAGTAAAGAATCCTTAGACATTCCTAACTTAGATATAGCCACGGCTGTTGAGGCCTTCAAAATGGGATTGCTTAGGGATTCATTATTTTATGATGATCTTGTTATGACACCATGCAGGAACCTAGATGAGGTAAGAACCCGGGCCCTTAGGTACATCCGGCTAGAGGATGACAAGAGGATCCAGGAGAGGTTAGCAGGATCCTCAAAGCAGGATAAGCAAGGATCCTCATTCAGGAACAACAAGTTCAGATCCTACAACAGATCTGATAACCAGAACGTGCATTCTATTGATCAAGAAGAGGATGATGAGGATTATCCTCCAAGTTCTGAATATTGTTTTAGTGTTGATAACAATGAACTAATCCTTGCGATGCAGAGTCTAGGTGATAAAGCTAGATGGCCCAGAAAAAATGATAGGCTAGCTGCAACTAAGGATAAATCAAAGTGGTGTGCATACCATGAAGATTTTGGGCACCTCACAGAAGAATGCATTGCACTAAGAAAGGAAATTGGATACTTGTTGAGCAAGGGGCACCTAAAAGAATTGTTGGGAAGAAAAAAGTCAAGGACGCAGGATCCTGAAAGGATCCATGAGAAGGCTCCAGCCCCTCCAGCGGATGCACAAGTAATAAACTTCATTTCTGGAGGATCAGACATTTGCGGCACATCCTTCTCAGCAGCTAAAAGGCATGCAAAGGAAACTAAAATGGATAACGGAGAAAGACCTGTTCGAACATCAAGTGTCTCGGAAGGGAAAGTCATAACCTTTGATGAAGAGGATCGTGTTGATATCCAGGATCCTCATCACGATGGTTTAGTTATTACTCTTTTCATATCTAACTATTTTGTCCGCAGGATCCTTATAGACGGAGGAAGTTCAGTGAACATTATCCAGCTTGATGTCCTAAAGAAGATGGGTATTCCTGAATCAGAGATCATACCAAGATCCTCTGTGCTCGTGGGATTTAGTGGTGAAACTAAGAATACCCTGGGGGACATTAAACTCCCAATATACATTGAAGGCCTACACTCTTATCAAAAATTTTGTGTTATTGACTGTTTATCTTGTTGTAATGTTATCCTTGGCAGGCCTTGGATACACGATATGAAAGCAGTCCCATCTACCTACCATCAATGTGTGAAAATCCCTAGTCCTTGGGGAATAGTGAAGATTGATAGTGATCAGCAGGAGGCTAAGAATTGCTACACTTCATCGATGAAACCAGCTTCGAAATCCAGGGAGCAATAGCAATCAAAGTATCCTCCAAGGGATGTCTTGGAGGCGAGTGAACAGGATGTGGTAGAAATCCTTATGGATCCGGATGATCCTGAATCTATAGTTTATATCGGATCAGGGATCCTTGGCGAAATGAAAGAAGACCTCGTATCCTTCCTAAAAAGGAGAAAGACTACCTTTGCATGGAAACACGAAGACATGACTGGTATATCCAAAGATGTAATCACTCACAAACTCGGCATTGACAGATCCTTCAAACCAATCCATCAAAGGAGAAGAAAGTTTGCACCGGAAAGGAATGCCATTATCCAGGAAGAGGTAGAGAAATGGCTCCGGGCAGGTATGATTAGAGAGGTCAAGTATCCAAGATGGTTGGCCAATGTGGTTGTTGTTCAAAAGAAAAACGGAAAGTGGAGGGTATGTGTCGATTTTACCGATTTAAATAAGGCATGTCCCAAGGATCCTTTCCCTTTACCCCACATTGACTCCATGGTGGATGCAACCGCGGGTCATGAACTGTTAACTTTTATGGATGCTTCATCTGGATTTCAACAAATCCAAATGGAACCATCCGACCAAGAGGATACAGCCTTCATGACTCCAACTGGTATATACTGCTAAATTGCTATGCCGTTCGGATTAAGAAATGCAGGTGCAACATATCAAAGGCTGGTGAATATGATGTTCAAGGATCAGATTGGACAAACTATGGAGGTTTACATAGATGATATGGTGGTAAAATCTTTAAAAGCTGAGGATCACCTAAGAGACTTGGAGGAAGCATTCGATATCCTTGACAAATATAACATGAAACTTAATCCTTCAAAATGTCACTTTGGTGTTAAAGCAGGTAAATTCTTAGGATATATGGTGACAAAGAGAGGCATTGAAGCTAGCCCGGAACAAATCAAAGCAATAGTGAACATCAAATCTCCGTTCAATGCTAAGGATGTTAAAAGGCTAACAGGCAGGATAGCAGCCTTGAACAGATTTATATCCAAATCCTCCGAGAGGTGTAAAGAATTCTATGATATCCTAAGGAAGAACAAGAAATTTGAATGGACGGAGAAGCATGAAAATGCTTTGAGAGCCCTCAAAGATTACCTATCCTCGGCCCTGGCTTTGATGAAACCAGAAAAAGGCGATGTGCTATCCTTGTATCTTGCAGTATCCTCAAAAGCAGTAAGTGCGGTCCTTGTTAAGGATCATCAAGGTACACAACATCCTGTCTATTATGTAAGTAAAAGTTTACTTGATGCCGAATCCAGGTATTCACACCTTGAAAAGCTTATTCTTGCATTAATTATGGCATCCACTAAGTTAAGACATTATTTTGAAACTCATGTTATCATAGTTAAAACTAATTTTCCAATTAAGAATGTCCTCAGGAAACCAGAGATGTCAGGAAGGATGGCTAAATGGGCAGTGAAGCTAAGTGCATATGATATAAGATATGAGCCTAGGACAGCCATCAAATCCCAAGCACTAGCTGACTTTGTGGCAGATTTCAGTAGTGATTTACAAGAAGAAGCTGAGTTAGAAGTTCAGCAGCTAGAAGAGAGCAAGGATCCTTGGATACTCTATACTGATGGATCCTCAAATGTCAAAGGCACAGGGCTTGGAATACTACTAAAATCGCCACAGGGGGACATAATACCCCACTCTATAGCTTGTGAGTTCCAAACCACTAACAATGAGGCTGAATATGAAGCCTTAATTGCTGGTTTGCAAATTGCTAAGCATATGGGGATCAAGTATCTTGAGGTACATGTAGATTCTTTGTTAATTACAAACCACTTTAATGGATCCTATGCTGTTAAAGGTGAAAAGCTAACCAAATATTTAGAGATAGTCAAAAGTTTGGCATTCTCTTTTGTTTCCTTTAGTTTGACGCAGGTACCAAGGGAAGAAAATACAGAAGCTGATGCATTGGATAATTTAGGATCATCCTTGAAGATCCCGGAGGATATCAAGATCCCTATTATCCATATCCTGAACCCGGCTATTGAGGATCATGTGGCTATGGAGATAGGAAGTGATTCTGCAACGATCCCTAGTGAGGATACTCAATCCCATTCAGGATCAGGATCATGGATCTCACCAATTATGAGATACTTACAACATGGAGAGATTCCTACAGGAGAAAACCCTAGGGCTTTCAAATCTAAGGTATCTCAATTCACAATTTTAAATAATATGTTGTATAGACGATCTCTTGCAGGACCATACCTGAGATGCATTGAGGATCCGGAAATCCAAGAAGTTTAAAAAGACTTCCATGAAGGAGATTGTGGAAACCACACTGGGGGCAGGGCATTATTCTCAAGGATCCTGAGAACAGGATACTATTGGCCAACCATGAAGAGAGATGCTGTGGAGTATGCTAGAAGATGTGATCCTTGTCAGAGACACAGCAATATCCTTCATCAACCAGCTGAATTATTGCATCCTATATCCTCCTCTTGGCCATTTATGAGATGGGGTATGGATATAGTTGGAAAGCTCCCTAAGGCACCTGGTGGAAAAGTATTCATGCTAGCTATGACTGATTACTTCTCCAAGTGGATAGAAGCTGAAGCTTTTGCCCAAGTCAGAGAAAAGGAAGTTATATCCTTCATTAAAAGAAATATTATCACTAGATTTGTAATTCCTTCTGAAATTATATGTGATAATGGTTCCCAATTTATTGGGGGCAGAACCACTAACTTTTGTGACAGCTGGGGGATTAAGATGATAACATCAACACCAGTTCACCTACAAGCTAATGGTCAGGCAGAATCATCCAACAAGATCATCATCAACAATTTGAAGAAGAAGCTTGGATCCAAGAAAGGGAAATGGGCAGAAGAACTACCCTATGTGCTTTGGGCTGATAGGACAACCCCCAAGAATGCTACTGGTCAAACACCATTCTCTTTGGTGTTTGGGGCAGAATCAGTGATCCCAACAGAAATGGTGGTTCCAACTGCAAGAACAAGTACCCGTGATCCTGAGAAGAATGATGAGAACTTGGCTCAAGACCTGTATACTATTGAAGAAATCAGGGATATGGCTAGGATAAGGATGGCCAGTTATCAACAAAGAATGGCTGGTGCTTACAACAAAAATGTCAGGATCAGGAGGTTTCAAGTTGGAGATATGGTATTAAGAAAAGCATTCCAAAATACCACCAATCCTGCTGATGGAAAATTGGCTCCAAAATGGGAAGGCCCTTATTTGATTGAAGCTGAAGCAGGAAAGGGGGCATATAGATTGCTAACCATGGAAGGTGATTTGCTACCAAGAGCTTGGAATGCTGTCCACTTGAAGAAATATTTTATGTGAGCAGGATCCTCATGGCACAGATGATCCTCAGGATAGGGGTATCCTTAAAGGATCCTCAAAGTATCGATGATCCTTACTTAGGTAATATCCTAACTTGAATTATTTCATTTCTTTATTTTCTCATATAAGGATAAGGGTCATGTATCCTTTATCCATCTCTCACGTGAGTTCAAGTTTTGAAAGTTCAGGTATCCTTAGCATAACGTTGGTTATCCACAGAAGCAATCCGTCCTTTGGGTTTAACCCCAGTTATTCGGGCTTGACCCCAGTTCCGCCTGTAGCGCACGATGATCCTGGTATAGTTCAAGGCATTGGGACCAGTACTCGTTTTAGGGGCTGATAATTCAATTGTACTGGCTATGCTTAGGATCCTACGTATAATGGTAGACGTACCATACATCCGTTCCTAAGGTTTCTAACGTTTTCACGTTAGCTAAGGTTTTGGCATTTTCATGCCACTAAGTTTGGATAGTCGCCAGTTAGGGCCATACTCCAGTTTACATACGATCCTTGGGCTTGTCCCCAGTTATCCTTGGGCTTGTCCCCAGTTGCTAATTCTTATCTTATATTGGCTTAGTCCCAAGTGATACTCTATTTCAGGTTCTTGAAGATAGGCAACTAGGGATCCTTGATCCTTACTTTATTCTAAGGTTTATCTTATAGTTATCCTTATTAAGGTTAGGATCCTAACTTGGATCCTCAGGTATGATCCTTAACCATTTTTAATTCTATTCATTATTTATTTGAATAACCCTTATACTTGACAACTGAACTTGTGATTCTTAAACCATATCACTTTTTAGAACTTATCGATTATGGGATATGTAATCCTTGATCATATCCTAAACTTTCTGGATATCTTTTCTAATTTTTCAAGGCTTGATAAGTATAAACAGAATGAACATTACAACAGTTGGAAAGTAAGATATTAAAAAGTATAACAACACGAGATAAGCGATAAAAGGTTAAGTTTTTATTTATAAACAAAAGACTAACCCTTAAAAGGTTGCCAAAATTACCTACCCGAGCTTCTACCAGCAAAACGTGGCCCGTCCGCTGGGGTAGGTAAAGGGTGTCCATGATAATAAGTTCAAAGATAGTGTAGGAATATAAAGGCGGCAGGATCACAATGGCTTCATCCCCCAAACAGAGGATCCCTCCACCAATTGCAATCCTGCCTATTGTCCAAAGGATCATACATGACCCTTAATCCTAAAAACTATTGTTCAAGTAAAAACCATCAAATTGTTCGACATCACAACCACAAAAATCTACCACCAAATTTAAAAATTGGGCTCCGGCTGCGTCTAAGAATGTCCATCATCGCCCAATCATGCAGCCTAAACCTTCGCTGCATTACCACCTCCAGCTCCACTTGTTTCACCACCTTCACCTTTGCCTCCAGCTTCAGTTGTCAGGATCTCTTCAACCTCCTCAGCCTCTTCATCGTCCAGTTCAGCCAGCCTTGCCTTCCAACCTTCAATATCCCAGGTGCTCTTGTCAAAAGCAGGATCCTGAGCTTCCAAGGCCATTTGCAGCTTGGTTTTGTACATTGCTATGGCGGCAGAAACTTTGGCATCATCTGTGATCTCCTGCCTTTCATAGTCAAAATTAACCAGCACCTTGGCCATCTCCTGTTTGGTATCCTGGAGTTCCTTCCGAAGATCAGCAAGTGCAAGATCCTTGAGCACGGCAACCTGCTGGAGGTCGGCAATCTTCTTATCCTGATCTTCGACATTCCCCACATAATCCTCAATCTCAGCAAATTTCTGCAAAAGAAAAAGATAGAGCAGTTCAAGATCAGGTGATCCTCTTACAAGTAGGATACCAAGTCAGAGTTAGTGATCCTTACATCATTGAAGTACTCGAGGAATTGGTGGCGGATTAGGGGCAGACCCTGCAAATCCTCAGCCTCGGAGGCCTTTCTCTTCTTGATTCCCTTTCCTTTGAGGGGTGCCTTGGGGATTGAGGCTGTCGGGCTGGCAGGAACCTTTCTTTTGGAGGATTTGACGGTGGTGAGATCAGCAACATTAAACTTGGAAGCGGACTTGGTGGATTTTCCAGCACCTACACAACCAAAACAAGATAAGTATCTTTTCTTAATTTATATTTCACTATTTATTTAAATTTTAGACAAGGATACTTACTTGACATTGTGACAGAGCCTGAGGATACCTCCTGTGAGTCTTGGGTTGTTGTCTTGAAAGTTCTTGTCTCAGGATCAAGTTTCTTGAAAGCAAGGAGCCTTTCCTTAGCAGCAGGGGACAGTTTGAGGTGTGAGACGGTGATAGCTGCATAACAAGAAAGCAAAAATATAAGTTATCCTTACATCAAAAGAAAGTTCCTGGTGATCCTTCTCAGGATCCTTCACCCTACCATGGGTAGCCCATTTTTTAGGTAGATCCTTTCCATCCTCGATGGAATCTCTCTTGATAAAAAAGAAACGCCATTTCCAATTAGCATCATTCTTGGTGGCTTTGAAGATCGGGTGTTCCTCACCGGGTTTACGTTTAAACAAATAACGATAAGAGCCAAAGGTGGTAAGATCATACAGCCCTCCCAGCTCTGTCATTCCTAGATCTATTCCCTCCTGATCGATGATCCTTTCAAGGGTGTACAAAACCCTCCAAATCATCGGCATGGCTTGGATATAAGAGATGCCAGTTAAGGAAAAGAAAGATTGGGTGAAGGCTGGAAAAGGATATGTATAGCCTATGGTAAAAGGAGTGACGGGGAAAGCAACCCACTTATCAGAGATATGATCGCTCAGGGCATTAGGGTCAAAAGGCCTAAATTCGGTGTTCGCCGGGAAGCAGTGGCGGATCCTATCTATCTGAGCATCATTGAAGCAGCAGCGTTCTTTAATGGATTCTTCAATGATCCCCTGGCTTTTCGGAGGACTGTTCTTTGGGTGATCCTTGGCTGGGGAATTTCGGAGCAACATCTTTGATGGAAAGAGACGAAAACAGAGCAAGAGAGGGAAGAAGATAGAGAGAGAGAATACCTGAACGTCTTCGGAATGCAGATTATAAAGGGAGTCTCTCTGAAAATTTGAATGCACTTGATCCTATCTATATCTCTATTTATAATTATGATTCTACAGGATTGTCACTTCTGTGACGTCATGATCGCAACGGCTAGTTCGATATCAACGGCTGTATATCCGTTAGTTAGTTGCGGATAAGATCAAGAAAACATAACTCGCTAATTTTACAAATTACTCCTTATATTTTGGGGGCAATTGTTAGGGGACGATTTTCTAACAATTAGTTATCCTTATTCGTTATCCTAATTAGTGATCCTTACTTCTGTGACAGGTGGTGATCCTCAGAAGAGCTTCAGGATCATGGATCACTTTAAGGATCCTCGCACTGACAATTGTTTGTTTATATTTTGTACTACCTCGCAGGTATAACAAGCTTGACCAAGTCTTGGCGACATTCCTGGAGAATATTCCCAAGCTATTCTGCACGTGCTTGGCCAAAAATGGACGTTGTGGAGAACGTGGGGGCTTGGCACAAAAGTCGGATAGTTAGTTTGGTAGTTAAGTTTCTATTTTAAAGGGGTAACGAGCTAGTAGAAAAAACACTTAGTCATTTCTGAGCTACACACACTCACATACTCGCACACTCGAAGCTCTCGACGAACATTCATTTGTTTTCACTCACACTTATACGTTTTATTCTAGTGATCCTTGTACCTAGCTCGTTACTATCCGAAGTTGTAAACATTAATTGATTTATTTGAGCTTGGTGATCGGTAGTTTCCATCACCCGGGGTTTTTTGTGCCGGAGATCAACTCTTGATCAAGGGCTTTTTCCCCGTATAAACCCTTGTGTTGTTTGTGCAATTTACATTGAAGTGATCCTCATCGTTGTTACACATTTTAAGCATCATTCCCCGAAACAAAGAGTTTGGTTGCAATATCCTCATCAGATTTTTTGACCAAAACACTTGCTATGACTGATTACTTCTCCAAGTGGATAGAGGCTGAAGCCTTTGCTCAAGTCAGAGAAAGAGAAGTGATATCCTTTATAAAAAGAAACATTATTACTAGATTTGGTACTCCTTCTGAAATTGTTTGTGATAATGGATCCCAATTATTGGGAGTAGAACTACTAACTTTTGTGACAGCTGGGGGATTAAGATGATAACATCAACACCAGTCCACCCACAAGCTAATGGTCAGGCTGAATCATCCAACAAGATCATCATCAACAATTTGAAGAAGAAGCTTGGATCCAAGAAAGGAAAATGGGCAGAAAAACTACCTTGTGTACTTTGGGCTGATATGACAACTCCCATGTATGCTACTGGCCAAACTCCATTCTCTTTGGTATTTGGAGCAGAATCAGTGATCCCTACAGAGATGGTGGTTCCTACTGCAAGAACAAGCATTCGTGATCCTGAAGAAAATACTGAAAACTTGGTTCCAGATTTGGATACTATAGAAGAACTCAGGGATTTAGCAAGGATAAGGATGGCTAGTTATCAACAAAGGATGGCTGGAGCCTATAATAAGAATGTCAGGATCAGGAAATTCCAAGTTGGTGATATGGTATTAAGGAAAGCATTTCAGAATACCACAAATCCTGCTGACGGAAAATTGGCACCAAAGTGGGAAGGCCCCTACCTGATTGAAGCTGAGGCTGGAACAGGGGCATATCAATTGTTAACAATGGAAGGTGATTTGCTACCAAGAGCTTGGAATGCTGTCCATTTGAAGAAATAATTCATGTGATACGGATTCATGATCCTTAGCAATATTCATGATCCACATCCTTGAAGGATCCTTAGAGGATAGATAATCCTCATTTTGGTAATGATCTAATCTCAAACTATTTCATTCTTTAATTATCCTATATACAAGGAGAAGGATCCTGGATCCTTTATCCTCCTTTCACTTGATTCTTAGTTTTGCAGAAGGTTCATGTATCCTTAACGAAGGATTGAGTATCCACAGAGGTATCCAGTTATTTGGGCTTGACCCCAGTTATTTGGGCTTGACCACAGTTTTTTGGGCTTGTCCCTAGTTTTTGGGCTAGTCCCCAGGTATTTGGGCCTGTCCCCAGTTTCTCCAGTAGCGCACGATGATCCTGGTGCAGTTCAAGGCAATGCGACCAGTACCCGCTTTAGGGGTTGACAATTTCATTGTACTGGCTGTATTCAGGATCCTACGTATAATGTTAGACGTACCATACATCCGTTCCTAAGGTTTCTAACGTTTTCACGTTAGCTAAGGTTTTGGCATTTTCATGTCACTAAGTTTGGATAGTCGCCAATGAGGGCCATACTCCAGTTTACACAAGATCCTTTGGGCTTGTCCCCAATTATCCTTTGGGCTTGTCCCTAGTTATCCTTTGGGCTTGTCCCCAGTATATTGGGCTTTGAAAGATCATGATCTGACCCGAACGAGTCGTTCAGAGGTGTTCAACTTCGTTTCAGGTGAGGAATAACAAGAAACGGAGTTAGAAACAGCTGATTCTTCACTTAATCTGCTAATTGTATTGATTAACAATCGATTACATGTTGTTCTTCACACCGGCAGAGCTTCGGTATGGAATCTAAGAGAACCACTATGGTTTCGCTCATGAGATCACCTATTTATAGACTTGTGGTTTCGCTCCAAGGGACATGTGTCCATATGAGCGAAACCTCATATGTACACATAAGCGAAACCTATGTTCAAATAAGCGAAACCTCCTCTCTAAGACCATATGAGCGAAACCTCTACCTAAAATACATACAATCTCCTGTTTTCTCGTAAAACGTGCCCTAATCTATACAATACAATGAAAGACTCGATCCAAGACGAAGTCGACAGATGTAATGCACCAACAGACTCCCCCTCAGATGTTGACGGAGTCGACTATCGAGTCACGACAATACTGTGTCTTCACTTCTACAGTCTTGATCAGTCTCTGGGCTTTTCTCTCTCTTTATCTTCATCAACAGACTCCCCTTCACTTAAAAATCTTCAGACTCTCCCTAACGATTTGCTGGCATTCCTTTGTTCTTCAGCAAAATCTGCTACAAAATCTTTGTCTGGCTTTCTTTGTCTTCAGAATTCGAAATCTGGTTTTCATTTAGCTTGGATCTCAGAATCGAATAACCTGGCTCATCTTGACCTGCAAAAGCTCTACCTCAAAGTAAGTTTTAGAAATTTAACAATTTAGTATAAACATATTCACCAACACTAATTCTCTCTCAAAACACTTTCTCTATGATGAACCACTTGTTAATTTTCAAAACATATTTTGACAATTAAAACACACTCCCCCTCACAACAATGTCATCATGTTTAGCACTCGGAACTTTGAAAATCAGCTTTCCAACATCAGTTGTCGAAAATCTTTTTGACTTTTTCAAAAGTTTATGCTAAAACACACTCAAAATCTTTTTGGATTTTTGAATGAAAGAAATGCAATGCAGTAAAGAAATATTTACAAACAACATTTTTGAGAGTTCATGCAAGAGGATCATATCAGATTATGACAAATCACAAGTACCGTTGAGCTTAGTTACACATTAAGAATTAAACAATTCACTTAGATTGTCGATATACTGATCCACTTAAATTCTCACACAAATTTCAACTGATTCAGGATATGAGTTAGGTGTTTTAAGAACTTAAACTCATTCATGTGTCCCACCTCTTGAATATACTCCCGTATCCAGATCCCAATATTCAGTCTTACAGGTGAATATACCACAGATGATATCTGTAAGGGGTTGAATTGCGAGGGTCGTGAGAGCTCAGGTCGATCTTTCGATACGCAGAGAGATGACGGCTTCGACTTTTGGTGGGTCCCCTTTAGAGGATCTTTTGAATTACAACAGCAATGACTATCAATTTTATTGTTTCATCAATTTGCTAAGGGTTGCGCTATATTTCAAGCAAGCGGAAAGTATTCTCCGGGGACTAGGCCATTGCTTCCGCAAAATCAGAAGTCCCTGGATAATACCCCAGATATCACTGAGCATAAAGACCTAGTATCTCAGAAAGAGGGACCGTTCAAACGAGATTTCAGGGGTTACCTATATATCCAAGTAGTGTTCCCCACGAAACAAGCAAGTTTGAATTTTAGTTTATATCCCGAAAAAGCTTACTAAATGTGTAAAAACCTACCGGCATATCATCAGTGAGACTGTTTAACGCTATTTAAACACTACATTTCTTTAGCATACTGTAACTGTCTACTGATGTACTATCATTTCCTCTTCTTTGACACAAAAACTCATTTTTGATTTTATCATGTTTTTGTATTTTTCAAATTTTCTAATGTTTTTGGATTTTCAGAAATTTTCTCTACTCCCCCTAAAATGCAAACACATTTTAGGAAATTTGAAAACAAACTATACAAAACTTGACAACCAATATCGAATCACTTCAATTCGCCATCCACTAGGCATAAATAATCAGAACTCCCCCTTTCACAAAACTATTTTCTCATTATGATTTCAAAACACTTAAGTTTGTTTTAACCAAAATGATTTTTCCAGAAAATAAGTTTTGTTTATTTTATCACTTGTAAATTCGGGGTTTGGTTCATCATATTATCCAACCACTTGTATGAGGATTACATCAAGTTCAAACTAATGACCTTAAGTAATCACTTTGTCAGAATCAACCTCTCACCACTTGTAAGAATATCCAAAACATATAACCACATGTAGGAATAAATCATCTACACAAACCATTTTACTAATCAAGATGCCGATTCCTGCTTCGCACTTACCAACCTGGAAGCTCCGGCAATTCACACTTATCCTGTAAAAATTTAAACTTTATAAGATTCATTCACAATCATCAATTTTCAAGAAAGATGCTGATTCCTGATCCGCAATTACAAACTTGGGATCTCCGACGTAGTCCTAAGACTTCAAGAGAAACAAACTTCCATCCAAGTCTTCTCAGACTTGATGGCTTTCAGTTCTTGCGCAGTAGGGTTATAAGTTGCCTTTTTAGTTGCATAAAAATCTTTAACCCCCTTAGTTTTCCCATTCAACATTTTCCCAAAAATTTTCTTAACACTTCCATTGAATGTTTTCTCGACATCAAACTTAGTATTCTCGTTGTAAAACTGATTCGAGATATCAATCTTACCCACTTTCTGTTTAACTTCTTCAAATTTCAGTGATGGAAACTCATCATCATTCACTGAAATTTTCATCTTAATCTGTGGCTCTTCTAGCTTTGTGGAACCAGATTCATCACCGACTTTCTCATCAACTTTCTTAACAACCCATACTTTATTGTCTTTCTCTTTCTTTTTGTAAAAATTCTTTTTAGAACACTCACCAACCTCATAAGTTGAATTTTCAAAAATTTTAAGTCTGTCGGTTGGTGGTTCAATATCAACAATCTTTTCTTTCAATTTCTGAGAAACTCCCTGTTTTGTTTTAGCATTTTTCTGACAGTTCCATGCAATGTGACCAGTTTCATTGCATTTGTAACAGGTACGAGTCTCTCTTTGATAAAACACTTCAGTTCCATTCTTCTTCTTTTCAGCAAGAAATTCTTGATTTGACTGTCTCCAGAATGGTTTCTTCTGTTCCTCTTCTGCACTTCCACCTGACACAAATTCTGTTTTTGTTTTAGAAGTTTTCAAATTTTTATGATTTTCTGGTGGAATAAATCCAAGACCTTTCTTTTTGTAACTACGATTTTGGTTTTGTTTCTTTTGAAAACCAGAATTGTAACCCTTTTTTTCTTGTTTAGACGTTGTTGATCTCTTGAAGTGTACTTTTTAGGTTTTTCAAAAAGATTTAAATCTTTTATTTCAGAAATATTAATTTCTGTCATTTTGAAAACCTTTTTGATCATGTCAAATCTAACACTTCTTATTGGAAACTCTTTGTCAGAGTATAATTTGTCCGAATCATTTAAAGTGTATGCTACTTCAAATGTTTCATCATCCAAATTTGCTTTTGATAACAAAAATTCTTTACTATAAGACCGTTTAACCAACGACTTTGGACTGTTGACTGACGAATTTGACCCTCCAGACTCAGACTTTGACTCGGATTCCTCCTCAGTATCCAACACCTGATCGACCACCTTTTTTATTAACTCAGACTCATGATCAGTATCGGATGAGGTAAACGTGGCATCAATGTTAACTGGTAAAACATCAGTTGTGTCGGTTTTTAGCTTTATATTGACTGCTTTTTCAAGTTGCTCCTCGTTTGGTTTTCTAGGAGAGTACCCTTCCCAAATTGGAGGCGGACGCTTGTTATAGTTAACAGTCGGTTTCTTACCACTATCTTTCTTTTTCTTCGGCTTCTCGTCTTGAAAAGCTTCCATACCTGCAACAGTTGGGTAAATACGATCAATGAGATAATCAGAACTAGAATAACTTTGCAATAAACGTCTAATTCTCTCATTCTCAATCTTTTCTGTCTCCAACTCTTGCTTCCATTTAGCACTCTCTTCGATGTAAAAGTTGATGGCTTTTTGCTTTGTCATCATTACAGCATTCATCATCGTAAATGCTTGTTCTCGTTCTGAGTTTGTCTTTTGGAGACCAGTTACTGTTTTGTTCAAGACATCATAAGATTCTTTCACATAATTGAGGTTGAACAGTAACTGCTCCTTCTTCTTCTCATACTCAGCAATTATATCATCTTTGGTTGTACATTCCTTGCATGCTTCCAAACACTTCGTGCAAGGCTTGACAACTTCAACAATCTTCTCAACTTCGATTGTTTTCACCACTTCAACCACCTTTTCTGCTTCAATCACCTTATCAGCTTCAGTAGTCTTCTCAGCAACATTTTCAACAATCTCATTATGAACAACATCTTCAGATTTCTTTAGTTGTTGTTCTTTAGCAGCTCGTTTCTCCTTCAGTTTCTCCATACGATCTGCAAAATAGAAATGAAAACTTTCAGGAGAAAGATGAGTTTTAGCAACATTAATGTGTTTTTCCTCCTCATCATCACTATTACTATCATCAACTGGTGACTGATCAAACTGTGCAGACTTTTCAGAACTAGTATCTGATAATCCAGAATCAGATGGTGTTTGATCAAATACAACTTCCTTTTCTGAAATAACAACATTTTGTACACTCTCATCAGAACTTTGTAGACTTTCATCAGCACTTTCTGAACTTTCAACAGAAACAACAGACTTTTCATCCATGCTTTTCACTGTTTCACCAATAGACTTCATCCACGTAGCAAACATGTCTGGTTCTCTAACAATCTTAGCAATGAAAGATTTAAAATTCCCATTCTTATCTGCAAACATATTCCAGCTAAAGCCTTCAGGTAGTCTCTCATCATCTTGATCGACTATGCATGCTTTGCTATCAGAAGAGATATAATTGTTCCAGTCAAAATCCACCACACACGCTCTTTTTGGATCCTCGATTCTTCTACCATGAGCCGTCTGTGAGTCTTGTGATTGACCAACTTGCTGATAAATGGCTTTGCGATAGTAATCATCTTTTCCAAACGGATTCTGAGCGCCACTAGCTTCTCTGTTCTTGCACTCCCGCTTGAAATGGCCTTTCTCCCTGCAACGAAAACAAGTAACTTTAGATTTATCAAAACCTAAAGTAGATACATGAGCATCAAGAAAGTCATTTCTCCCGGTAATCGTTTTGAATTTTTCAGCACGTCTAAGAACACTAGCAAGACACCATTTGATATCCATCAATTCCATCTCTTCTGCGTCTATCTGATCGTAATCCTCTTTGGTGAGCATAGGATTTCCGATTCTACCAGCCACTAGACCCTCATAAGATAATAACACAGAACCAAGTAGAGCCATGTGATCTTTAGCGGTGTCTTCTGAAAAACTTTGACCTTCTGGAAGATTTAGAGCGATGTTGCACTGAATCACATAACCATTTCCTGTCTTTGTGCTTTGAGACTGAAAACTTTCTGATGAACTCTTTGGATTGACACTCGGATATAATGAGAAACCACTGTTGCTTTTGTTTGAAATTTGATCAGCTTTTTCCGATGAATCTCCAGCACTAAAAGCAGTCTGGATTTTCGGACTTCTCTCAGCTTCTGGAACCGGAACACTCCCTTTGTAATACATTTTTACATCCTGTTGACCACTTGGACTGTTCATCCTCGCGATCTTTTGCTGTTCCAAATCTTGACCTTCAATCTTTTCGATAAATTCACCAATTGATAACCCATCATAAACCCCTGTGTTTTTCAGGATCATCAAATAAGTTCCCCACTCTTTTGCGGTAACGCATCAGCTAATTTATCTACCCATTCTTCAGGCTCCTTTTTTATACTAAGCATTGACATAGATCGCACCAAGTGGCAATAACGTTCAATCAGCTTCTTCGTATCTTCTCCTGGTAAACTACTGAACAGATCAAACTCTTTCTTTAACAGTGCCTTCTTACTTTTAATCATTTTCTCGCTACCCTCAAATTTGACTTTAAGTGCATCCCAGATTGACTTTGAAGTTTTGTCATGCTGAAGCAGTATGAAAATGTCTTCTTTGATAGCTTGCTGAAGCAGACTAATCATCATCTTTTCAGATCTATACATATCACGTTCTTGATCACTAAATTCGGATATTCTTTTGTCAACTTTCATATCAGTCTGTGGCAAAACATATTTCTTCAAAATACATTCCCATGACCTAAGATGATTAGCCTGAACCCAGTTCTCGAATCTATCTTTCCACCCGTAGTATTCTCCAATACTCATCAATTTCGGGGGCTTTTGGGTGGTTCCCGTCTCGTTTTCCAAATTCATGTTCTGAGCAATGGTAGATGGACCAGATGGTGTTGCAAACGCGTTGTAGAACTCGGTATCCATGATGACTTAGCGGGTATTTCAAAATCAGTGACAAATGAGCGAAATATCAAAAGTTCTGGATGACCTAATAAGCGAAACTAGGATTCTGTCACAAGAGCGAAACCACTAATGATCTTTGGAGCGAAACTGCTGAGTTCATATAAGCGAAACCTACTGTTGTTCGAATAAGCGAAACTGCTGAGTTCGTATGAGCGAAACTCTGATGTACTTATGAGCGAAACAACTAATGTTCAAATAAGCAAAACTCTGAAGTTCTTTGGAGCGAAACCTGTGTTCATAAAAGCGAAACTACAATGCAATTTAGAGCGAAACCTTTCAATTATGTGACTCACAAGCGAAACTAGATGGTCAAATAAGAGAAATCACAATATGTCCGGATAAGCGGAACCAAGTCCGAAGGTAATTTCAACCATTTTTAGTCCGAATTTTAGTCCGAAACTTTCCAGGGTTTGTCTATGTTCAATTCTCTATAATCTGTGAAATTTTGAACCGATTTTGACCGTGAAATCTTTTTGAATCGAGAAAAGAAAGTGTAGCAGTAAGAAAACTTGATGAATTCCAGCTATTCTCTGCAGAACTCCTCCTCCTGAGCTCTGATACCACTTGAAGGATCATGATCTGACCCGAACGAGTCGTTCAGAGGTGTTCAACTTCGTTTCAGGTGCGGAATAACAAGAAACGGAGTTAGAAACAGCTGATTCTTCACTTAATCTGCTAATTGTATTGATTAACAATCGATTACATGCAGTTCTTCACACTGGCAGAGCTTCGGTATGGAATCTAAGAGAACCACTATGGTTTCGCTCATGAGATCACCTATTTATAGACTTGTGGTTTTGCTCCAAGGGACATGTGTCCATATGAGCGAAACTCATATGTACACATAAGCGAAACCTATGTTCAAATAAGCGAAACCTCCTCTCTAAGACCATATGAGCGAAACCTCTACCTAAAATACATACAATCTCCTGTTTTCTCGTAAAACGTGCCCTAATCTATACAATACAATGAAAGACTCGATCCAAGACGAAGTCGACAGATGTAATGCACCAACAGGCTTGTCCCCAGAATTGTTGGGCTTGTCCCCAGTTACTCACTCTTCTATTATATTTGGCTTAGTCCCAAGTTATGTTCTGTTTCAGGGTTTTGAAGTTAAACAGCCAAGGATCCTTGATCCTTACCTTTTACTAAGGTTTGTCTTTTGGTTATCCTGATTATGAATGTTAAAGGGTTAGGATCCTAACTTGGATTCTCAGGTATGATCCTTAATCACTTTGATTTCATTTATTATTTATGTAAGTGACCCTTATCCTTTGACAACAGAACTAATGATCCTTAAGTTACGTAACTTTTCTGAATTTATCGACTATAGGATATTTGATCCTTGATCATATCCTAAAACTTTTAAACATGATTTACTACACCTTTATCCTTTACTTACAAATTCAAACAAAGTACGTAACAACAGTTGAAAAATAAAGAATTCATAAGGATAACAACACGGTAAATAGCCAAAAAGTTGAAGTTATTTTTATTCACAAAAGTTAACCCTTCAGAGGCTGTCAAAATTACCTACCCCAAGCATCTACCAGCAATATGTGGCTCGTCCGCTGGGGTAGGTAAAAGGTGTCCATTGTTAATAGGTCTTTGAAGTGCAGGAAATATAAGATGGCAGGATAACAAGTGGTTTCATCCCCCTAACAGAGGATCCCTCCACCACCTATTATCCTACCTATTGTCTAAGGATCCATGATCCATAACCCTAGAAACTATTGTTCAAAGTACAACCCAACATTGTTTAAAACATCACAACCAAAAAACCACTACCAAATCCTAAAAAAATGGGCTCTGGCTTTGTCTAGAAATGTCCATCATCGCCCATTTCGGCACCTCACACCTTGGCTGCATCACCACCAGCATCATCACCACCAGCCTGATCCTTTCCACTGCCACTTGCCTCAATCGCCAAGACCTCAGTAGCCTCCTCCTTGTCCTCAAGCTCAGCTAGCTTTGCCTTCCAGCCCTCCTTGTCCCAAGCGGTCATGTCGAAGTCAGGATCCTCTGCCTCCTGAGCCATTTGAAGCTTGATCTTATACATGGTGATGGCGGCAGAGACTTTAGCATCTTCCAGACCTTGAGGATTTTCCAGCACCTATCAATCCAAAACAATAGATAAGTATTCTTGTTTTATTTACATTTTAACATTTACTTAAATACAAACTTGGATACTTACTTGACATTGTAACTGAGCCTGAGGATACTTCTTGAGAATCCTTGGTGTTTGCTTGAAATGTTCTTACTGCAGGATCAAAATTCCGAAAGGCCTTGATCCTCTCTTTGGTTGCAGGAGATGTAATGATGTGTGAAACAGAAATAGCTGCAAAATAGAAACAAAGGGGTTAGTGATCCTCAGCAGAAATAGGGTATCCTATGATCCTTCTATAAGGATCCACTATCCTACCATGAGTGGCCCATTTTCTGGGGAGATCCTTCCCATCAGGGATAGAATCCCTCCTGACGAAGAAAAAATGTTTCTTCCATTTAGTATCATTTTTGGTGGTCTTGAGGATTGGGTGTTCTTCACCGGGCTTGTGTTTGAATAGAAAGCGGTGTGAACCATGGCTCACAAGGTTGTATAGTTCAGACAACTCCGACATTCCCAAATCTATATCCTCCTGCTCAATGATCCTTTCAAGGGTAAATAGAACCCTCCACATCATTGGCATATCGTGGATATAGGATATGCCGTTAAGGGAGAAGAAAGATTGGGTAAAAGCAGGAAAAGGATAGGAGTATCCTATAGAGAATGGGGTGACTGGAAGTGCAACCCAGGTTTCAGAGATAAAATCGCTCAGGACGGCAGGGTCAAAGGGTTTGAAAACAGTGCTCGCCGAAAAGCAATGGCGAACCCTGTCGATCTCAGGATCGGTGAAGCAGCAACGTTCTTTCGGAGAGTCTTCGATGATCCCTTGGATTTTTAAAGGACTGTCTTTTCGATGATCCTTAGCAGGGGATGATCTTAGCTTCATTGTGATTCGGAGATTTTGAGAAAGAAGAAGAACAGAGTAAGAAAGAGAAAGGGGAGAGAAGTACCTGCTTGATCTTCAAATGAGGATTTAAAGGATGTAACGCACGATTTTAAATGCTTCCTAACCCTTATCTCTAACTTGAATTTATAATCATGATTTTGCAGGGATGTCGCTTCAAGTGACGTAGGATCTGCAACGGATAGTTCGATCTTAACGGCTATATATCCGTTAGTTTGTTGCGGATAAGATCAAGAAAATATAACTCGCCAAAATTACACTTCACTCCTTATATTTTGGAGGCAATTGTTAGGGAAGGATTTTTACATCCTAAGGATCATGGATCCTCAAATGCTACTAGGATCATGGATCCTCAATTCTGTTTGAATTAAGGATCCTTAGTATGTGTTGCAGGATCAGGATTCAGGATCCTTATCGTTATCCTTATACTAACAATTGTCTACCTTGTGCGTAAACTTGTTTTGCAGGAACAAAAGCATGGACCAAGTCTCACCGAAATTCCTGGAGCATATTCCCTTAATATTCCGCACGTGCTTGACCATTATGGACGTTATGGAGATCGTGGGGAGCTTGCATAATTCTCGAACAGTTTGATATTTTAGTTATTTCTAATTTAAAATGGGGATAACAAGCCTGAGTAGAACACTTAGCTAATTTTGGCATATACACACACTCTCGTAACAACACTTGAACAACTCTCGAACACTACTTGGCGATTTCATACATTTTTTGCACATTGCACACTAGTGATCCTTGTAACAAGCTTGTTATCATCCCGAGTTGTAAACATCTTTTGTCTAATCTTAGTTGGTGATCTGTAGTTTCCATCACCCGAGGTTTTTTATGCCGGAGATCAACTCTTGATCAAGGACTTTTTCCTCGTATAAATCCTTGTGTCACTTGTTCATTACATTTGTAAGTGATCCTTAGCATTGTTCATTGATTCAAGCATCACACCTCACAACAAAAGATTTGGTTGCATTATCTTTGCTTGATTTTTGACCAAAACAACAACATTGTGAACATAAAGAAGTGCACATTAAATGATCAAGCGGAAAATCATTGGCTACAAAAACTTTGAGCAACTTTCAAGAAAAATGGACACTAGTCACTTAAAGAATACATGTTCAAATGAGGGGGGTATATAATACAAGTTGCACTCTTTTTCCCTTCACTAAGTTTTGTCACATTAGGGTTTTCTTAGTAAGGTTTTCAATGAGGCAACATAATTGATCCAGAAGTAATCAGAGAAGAAAATACGCGCTGAGGTTTTGTCCCACTGGGTTTTCCTGGCAAGGTTTTTAACGAGGCAGCATCTCTAAGCGTAACCAAGGGGGAGTGTTATAAACATATATTATTCTTGTGGTTATTCAACACCAAAAATAGATTCGCTTTCTCTTCAAGTTTTGTACTCCTATATATACCACCATTGTATCTCATTGTAAATCATACATATCAATTAAATATTAGTTCTTTTCTCCTTCTTCTCATATTCCTGTATTAATAGGCTAGTTTCACAACATAAAAAATATTATTTAATTGAAAAGACAGAGAAAATATAGTTTTTTTAGTATAATTATATGGTAAAAATGGTGGAAGGGATGTGAATGCTCATAAAGAATACTTGGGAGCATGGTCGCAAAACTCGCTAGGCGCTTCGGAGTCGGGAGTAATCGGGAAGTACTCGGCCTAGGCGGATATCAGGAAGTACTCGTCCTAGACGAAGAGTACTCGAGGCTCGGCAGCCTACCTTGTAGCGAGTACTCGGGGAGTACTCAGCCTTCGAGGCCTTGTTTTATAACCATGCTTGAGAGTATTTATCAAGAAAACAAGTATCTTTTAAGGTTTATATTGACATAAATCATATTATAATTTTCATCTCTATGTTAATATTTATGTTAAAACTAGAAAATTGACTCGTGCGCGTTGTAGCGCGGGCTACGAAGGAAGAAACATCGGCAACACGCATTATGTGAAAAGATTGAGATGACTCTAATCTATAATATTTCAATTTATTCATTTAGTAAGCAACACAAAATGCCAGATGTAAACTTCATAAAAAATAAGTATGGAAATTGTCGAGATAAACTGAAACAACAGCAAAATAACGTCAATAAACCACATAACTCCAATTTTCATCTCAAAAATATTTACATAATCAATCAAAGAGTTCAGTAGCCTGCTAGAATCACCTTGAAGACATTGAACCTCACTGTCTTGGATATTGTCTTATAGGAACTGGCCTAATTAAAGACACCTTGAAGAGAAGGGCAGAATAAAGTTGCTAAAGCTTAGAGATTAACTAAACATAAGCAAAGGGCTATTTGTCTCACCAAAGTAAGCAACCTAGGAAAAAAACCCATTAAAGAAAACAAAATTAGACAACCGAATACAATCCCAATAAAGAACCAAAAGTTAAAGCATTTGTATACCAAAAAAAAATAAGAAGTAAAACTCTACACAACCCGTCGATCCGTAACCCCTAGAAAAGCAAAAAACGAATTACAATTGTTTAAACCATACCAAAAATCCGCCAAATACCAAATATAACCTGCAAAGAACTCGCAGTTTTACCGGTTTAGCAACAAATTTCAATCAAGATTCAAGATTTCTAAAAATCAAACTAAATAATTCCATACATGATTTCTAGGGTTGAGTTATTCTACAAATGAGTATAAAAATAAGAAGTGTAAGAAGCCACTATAGATGATGCACATGCAAGTCACATGCTATTCCCCCTATTTTTTAAACGTCCATAACTTTTTTATACGTCATTTGTTTTTAAAAAAAATATACCATAAAATCGATCGTCTTTTTATCTTTAATATGAGTACCATATTGTTGTATTTAAAAAAAAATCGAAAGCCTAGTTGCGTATTACACAATGGACATAACATAAAACACAATGAGTATCAAACTAAAAACACAATGGAAAGTAGACTAAAAACACAATCGATGACAATAGATAAAAGACACAATGGACATAACGTAAAACGCATTGACTATTAAACAAAAAGCACAATGGAAAGTAGACCAAAAACACAATCGATGACAACAAATAAAAGACACAATGGAGATAACGTAAAACACAATGAGTATCAAACTAAAAACACAATGGAAAGTAAACTAAAAACACAATTGATGACGATAGATTAAAGACACAATAAGTGAGATCAAATAAAAGACACAATGGACAACAAACTAAAACACAATGAGTATCAAACTAAAAACACAATGGGAAGTAGACTAAAAACACAATTGATGATGACAGATAAAAGACACAATAAGTGAGATCAAATAAAAGACACAATGGACAACAAACTAAGGGGCTGTTTGTTTACCTCTTAATGAGGCTCTTAATGGTTTAGACCTCTTACTGGTTCAGCACTTAATGGTTCAGACTGTTTGTTTCACGAGCAGATGTCTGAATGGTTCAGACATTTGCCTCTCAATGGTTAAGATTTATACAGAGTCTGAATGGTTATGACCTCTAATCTGAATTGGTCAAACATTTACCTCTGAGCGGTTAAGCATTATACAGGCTCTTAATGGTTCAGACCTCTTATGGTTCAGCACTTAATGGTTCAGACTTCTTACTGGTTCAGCACTTAACCATTCAGATGTTGCCAAACAGCCCCTAAAACACAATAGACAACAGACTAATACACAATGAACAACAGATTAAAACACAATGGATATGAGAATAAACACAACAACCAGAACCTATAACATAATATATAGAGTACCCAATATAACACAATCTTTATTGTGTTATAAGTTTTGATAAAATCGTAGTGGCCTAAACCCAAATTAACATTGTGTTATAAGTTTTGATAATAATACAATATATCGAAGTCCTAGTAAAATGTAGTGAACAAAACCCAATTAAAAGACACAATGATCTGATCCTTTAACACATTGCAAAAGAAAAAACCCAGTAAAAATGAAAATTTTTATTTTATTTTTATATAGCAATATCATACTCATATTAAAGATAAAAAAAAACACTTGTTATTATGGTGAACTTTTTAAAAAAATGTCGTATGAAAAAGTTATGGACGTTTTAAATTGGTGGGGGGGGATTAACATGTGACTTGCATGTAAAGAGAGAAAGTAAACAAATGTAGGTCTCTTTTATACCCTTTCATTATCTTCTTTTCTTTAAAACTAATCTCAACCCTCCAAATCTTAGATCAATGGACCAAAATCCTTCTTACCCTTTTTATTTATTTTTTCCTTTGTATTTGATCCTAACCCATGATTTCTATTCAATAAGTATCATCAAGAGTAGAGTTTGTAAGGTAAATATATCCATATAGGTCGCGAATTTCTGAGGTTCATCAAAACCCACATGCTTGCTTCAAATAACAACAATAGAGTTTAAAACAAAAAGAGATGAATCTTACAAAGCATGATGATGTTGCTTTTTAAATATAAAAAGTACTGATGAGAAATACAACTAATTCAACAGATCTGAATAGCCTGCTACCACCACAAATCTGAAAGGCCTGCTACCATTGAATGATTTCACCAATTAAGGTCGCTGTAGAAGCCGCTCGTTTGCTTGCTTCGACGCATTAATGCCCTACTATGATCACAAATCAGAAGTGTGAGTATAGGAATATGCTTAATTGCCTTCCCTTGCATTCATTATCACCGAATATATAATACAATACAAATCTCCTATTTAGGAGATGAAATCTCAATTTACTAAGTATACAATCGTTTCCTAATATGTACGTCTATTACTCCCCGGCAGTCGAAGCGAAGGGTGGACGAATGCTGAGACTGGATCGAAAATCTTCGAAGAGAATACGCGGCAAGCCTTTGGTGAAGATGTCAGCAACTTGATGACGAGACGAAACATGCAACACACGAACATTGCCTTTGTGAACCTGTTCCCGAACAAAATGAATGTCTAGTTCAATGTGTTTCGTGCGTTGGTGTTGAACTGGGTTCCCTGACAGATAGATGGCACTGACATTATCACAGTAAACTATAGTTACACGAGTGAGCGGGCGATGAAGCTCTAAGAGAAGGTTACGCAGCCAACAGATTTCAGCAACAACATTAGCAACGCCACGGTATTCGGCTTCGGCACTTGAGCGGCTAATGGTAGACTGTCGTTTTGACGACCAGGAGATAAGGTTGTCGCCAAGGTAGACGCAGTAACCTGAAGTAGAGCATCTCGTGTCGGGGCAGCCTGCCCAATCAGCATCAGTGTAAGCTCGCAGAGAACCGGTGTCAGAGGGACCCAGGTGTAAGCCGAGATCAGGAGTCCCCTGGATGTAGCGCATAATTCGTTTCAAGGCATTCCAGTGAGCAACCCAAGGAGCATGCATGTGCATGCATATTTGTTGCACAGCATAGGAGATGTCAGGGCGTGTAAACGTGAGATACTGAAGAGCACCTGCAAGTGAACGAAAGGTGGATGGATCATCATGAAGCGATCCTGTGTCTGCACTGAGCTTAGGCTGTGTATCAACTGGCGTGGCAACCGGTTTACAAGAATCCATAGCAGCCCGATGGATTATGTCTTTGATGTAAGCCGATTGTGAGAGAAAGAGATTGTCGCCTGTTCGTGTGACCTGTATACCCAGAAAATAGGACAATGGACCCAAATCTTTCATTGAGAATTCACATGCAAGACTATTCATTAACCGTAGTCGAAGATCATCATTCGAAGTGGTGAGGATGATGTCATCTACGTATATCAAGAGATACGCAATGTCACGACCATGATGATAGATAAACAAGGAGTTATCGGATTGACTCTGCCGGAACCCCTGCAAAAGAACAAAGTCAGTGAACCGTTGGTACCACGCCCGGGGTGCCTGTTTCAGTCCATATAATGATTTCTTGAGGCGACAAACGTGGTCCGGATAGTCATTGTCATGAAACCCCAAGGGTTGATGCATGTAGACTGTCTCATGTAGAGTGTCGTGTAAAAAGGCATTAGTGACGTCCAGTTGATTGATCTGCCAGGATTGAGCCAGGGCAAGAGATAATATAAGCCGAATAGTGGCCGGTTTAACCACCGGACTGAATGTTTCCCCACAATCTATGCCTGCCTGCTGACCACGGCCATCACAAACAAGCCGTGCCTTGTACCGTTCCAATGTGCCATCAGACCTGAACTTATGTTTAAACAACCACATACTACGTATAACATTCATATCAGGAGTGCGAGGTACAAGCTCCCAGGTCTTATTTTTAATAAGAGCACTAAATTCGTTGTTCATGGCACTATACCACTCCGGAGTGTACAAAGCAACCTTGGGGTTTTTGGGAATGGGTTGAAGGGTAGTGGTGTGGAGATTGAATAGTTGCTTGGGTTTGACGATTCCACTCATGGAACGAGTGCGAACAGTACGTGTAGTGGGCGGAACAGGGGGTGGTGCAGGCACGGGAGACGGACCTGGGGTGGGCTCGGTGGAAGTGTTTACAGGTTCGTGGGACGGACCGGGAATGGGCTCGGTTGGGTATGTGGTGGCTGGGCCGTAGGGGTATGTGGTGGAGGCGGATGGGTGGGGTGTGTTTGGGTTTGGTGGCTGGGCAATAAGGGTGGGTGTTTGCTGGACGGGAGGGCTGGTCGTATTAGGGCTGGTCGCATTTGGGCCATGGTTTGGGCTGTTGGTAGCATACGGTTGGGGGGTGGAAGTAGTAGGTGAGTTGTGGGCTGATGTAGGGTGGGGCGGCAGTGGGCCTGTTGGGCCAGAAGAAACGTGTGGCCAGAGGAGAGGGTTTAGAGAGGGGTTTAGGAAGTCGTATGTGGTGGGTTTGGAAGGGGACTGGATAGCGAAGGGGAAAATCGTTTCCTCAAACTGTACGTGACGAGAAAGAATAATTTGATTGGTGGAAAGGTTTAGGCACTTGTATCCACGGTGATTAGGGGGATAACCGAGGAAGACACAAGGGTTGGAGCGATGGGTTAATTTGTTTATGGTTGTGGAGGGTGTGATGGGATAACATAGACAACCAAAAACACGGAGATGGTCGTATTCTGGTTGACAGTTATATAAGAGAGAGGTGGGTGATTTAAATTTGAGATTTTTGGTGGGTAGAATGTTTAGCAAATATGTTACGGTGGCAAGTGCATGGTGCCAAAGGTTTGGGGGCAACGATGCTTGTGCAAGTAAAGTGCGAAGCATGTTATTAATGGTGCGGATTTTGCGCTCCGCTTTGCCATTTTGTGACGAGGTATGCGGACAAGAAAAACGAAAATGCATGCCATGTTTATTTCAAAAGTTGTAAAAATTATTGTTTGCATATTCGGTTCCATTGTCGCATTGAAATTGTTTTATTTAGGAGATGAAATCTCAATTTACTAAGTATACAATCGTTTCCTAATATGTACGTCTATTAGTGAGCTTCTCTCTATCCTCTGCGTGAGTGTAGGTAATGAGAGAAAAAAGCACACGTAGGAAGATAATTGTACATCACGCGTCAAATAAAGCAACGAAATAAGAAAGAAGCACCATTAAGCACAACACGCTCCTCAAGCACAATGTAAAATACCATAACGCAAACATATGTCGTAAATTAGTAGCTATAGAAGTTGCCCCCAACGCGTTTCGGCGGGCTCTGTTAAACCGTACCAAATACTATGACTAAATCAGCACTGGACTCTGTCCCGATCTTCTCTTCTGATTCAGACATGGAAAGATTGGGAGAAATTCATTCGTAACGAATGTTGGGAAGCTTTGGAGCATATTCTTGCTGATTTTTGCTTGCATTTGTGCCGATTACACTTTTGTATATGCTCGCAAGCTGCGAAGAACAAATACAATCCGTTTACAAAGCTCAAAAGGACTTTAATAATAATTCGAATTACAAATATAACAAAAAAACTTAAATATAAATCACAAATCAAATAATAACTATAATACATAATAATCTCGATTACACATAAATTGAGACCAGTGAGGGAAAAAATAACTTACTGAGGTGACGGCCTGACCGCTTCCGGTGCTGATGTCCCAAACGACGTCGTTCCTGGGCATCATGGAGGCGATAATATCAAACAGTTGTTTGTTGTGGATAAACTTGTCGAGTCTTCTAGTATTGCTTTTCTTGTTCAAGGAACAGATCCGCCATTCTTCTATGGCACATAGTTGAATTCAACATTAAACATATAACTAAACTAATATATTCCATAATTCTAATTCGAACACAACTTCAAATTTTATTACTTCAAATTTTAGTATTATATAATTCCATCGTGTGTAGTTGTTATGTTGGGCCCTTTGGATAAATGGTAAGTCTCGTTGGGCATAATTAGATGCGTTTGTAACTTACTCATGATGCAAGTTATCAAAAGCTATGGGCCATCATGTTTGCAATCAATATTCAAAGCAAGTGGATGATATGATATTCATGTCTATGAAAATTATGTTTATAATACATATATACACACACATATACATATATATAGACACAATTATCATTACCATGTACCACACATATTTTACGCGAATTTTATGGCAGAAGTCCCCAAATGAATACATTCATGACATAAAAGCAATCAGGGCGCAGCTACACATAAGGCTACGGGGTTGGCCAAACCTATACCAAAAAACTTTTTAGTGCTATATGCATGTATCTCGACATCACTCCCGTAGAAATTTCGACATCGAACCCTTAGAAACCTTGACGCCGAACCCTTAGAAAACTTGACAGAGAACCTTAGAAAATTTGACAACGAACCTTATCTCACATTTAAATTAAAAAGAATAACTTATTAAGTCCAAATTCTATTAAAAAAATAACTCACTAACTCATTTAGCCCACATTCACTTATCAAGGCTTAAGCCCAAAAATTAAAGAAGGAACAAATAAGCTACTAAAGGGAAATAGGAAAGAATTGAGGCAACAAATAAGGGGCTGTTTGGTAGCCTCTTAATTACCATTCAGATGCTACCTCTTAATGGTTTAAAACCTCTGAATGAATAAGAGGTAACCTCAAGTCTGAATGGTTATGAGGTAACCTCTGAATGGTAAATCATCACATGTCACATTCTTCTTCCTTCTCATTGGTAAAATTCTTAATGGTTCCATTAAGAGGTAGCCTCTTAATGACCATTCAGAGGCTACCAAACAGCCCCTAAGTCTCGAAGAAGCAACTTCACATCATCGACCTTGTCGGACGTCGCTCTCCAGTCTCCACCTCATTGGAGCATGTATATTTATTTCCTTTATTCACTTTCAATGCCTCTCAATTCCTTATCTGTGTAGAAACTAGAAATATTGGGGTTTTTTTTTTAATTATGATTGAAATAATAATTTTATGGTTATAGATTTATATTTATATAATAAATGTGTGAATTTTGTGTGTTAATACGTATTTTAGGGTTTGAATCATGAATATAGAGCGATATCGTAAAAGAAACGGTTAAGCACTTATCTTCAACCTTTAGGACGTGTAAATTTGTTGATTTGAGCAGTCTTCCTTTAAGAAAGTTGAAGAATTTGAACCTTTAACTTTAATGAATTTCTATTATTCACTTTTTTTAATTAATTATTTGCATTATAATTTGATTTTTCCTATTTTTATTATGTGACACGACCCTTACTGTCTTAAATCCGAGGGAATAGAAAAAGCCGAAATTTAGTGATAGACAATCGGTCGTCCGTCCTTCAAAATTTTCCAAACCCGTAGGAAAAAATTTCCTAAATACGCCCCTGAAAGCAAAATAATGTTAATATGAGCAAAACTAGAGGGGTCTAGATGGATCGATCCGTTGATTCTTCAACTGATCAAGTTTATATTAGTAGGGTTATTTGGAGGTCATCATTTTCTTTTTGTTTAAGCTATAATAGTGATAAGAGTAGTTGAAATAAAGGTATAAAAATTCGTTACTTTGATTTGGAAATGTGTGATTGTTTAAAATATCAATAACATGTGATAGATAGATTGATTGGTTGGGAAGCAAACAAGTGAAGTGGAGGTAAGGTTGTTGGTAACATAATTAGTGTTACAACCAACATTTCTTCCAAAATAAGCCTTCTGCTTTGCGTAACAAATGTTTTTCTTGTTTCCTTCAAAACGCAAAACTACACTTTCCAAGTACTACTCGTTTGTGGCAAAAAATATATATAAATAAATAATAAAAGAAAAAAAACTTTTACTCATTTAAAACATATAAAAATCCCTAAAAACACTAATTCTTTGCATTTTGCAATTCGATACTTGTATTTTGCAATTCGATATTTTTTCTCTAATGAGAGGGAGTATTAACATGCTTTGTTTTGCTAATCAAAATGTATTTTTATTTTGTTACAATTGCTACAAAAGTCTATAGAAGCAAAACCGGGACTTGTATAATAGTGCGGAGGACGAGTTTTTGGTTTCAAGTAGCCTCGACTAAGGTGTTACCATATCTTCATCTTTACGAGATCGGATTGAGGATGTAGAGAGAAAAAAATACTAGTAGGAATCAGACATAAAAAAAAAAGGTCCTCACTACTAGTATAAAGTCCTTTTATATAAAAAGTACAAGGCCTAATCTTGATGACTCGGTTGATAAAACCGAATTCCACATGTCCAAACTCAAAATAAGGATACCGTCTACCATTACGGATCATAAGAAGTACTTAGATATCTTGGATTTTTGTAATATGTAGCAACGTTTTCTACTTTATAATTGTTATATTTTGTTAATAAATTCAGTAATAATAACAAAATATTATTATTTATTTTTACATAAACTTAAAATACGCCCATGGCAATATAGTTTAGTTGCATTTTAGGGGTAGAATAAGGATTATAAACCATTAGGTCCTGGGTTCGATTCCCATAAGGGTGATTTGTCCAGATTTATTGGGTTTTATTCTGAATATGTGTATAGACATTATAGCCTAGTAGAGATGAATATGATCGGGTGGCTTCTCTGATAGCACGATGATACTCAAGTAATCTGTCAGTAATCCAAAGTTGTCGTTAAAAAAATAAAGTTGAAATACGTAATAGAGTATATTATTAATAAAATAAAAGTATATTATTATTTCAGGTAAATAATAAATATCCATGATATTTCTCGTATTTAACACCGACTATACTCATATACCAATAACTAGATCATAAATGACCCTCTCAACCCTCACGTAGTTTTACACTCTTGCTATGTTTCTTCTTTGACTAGACGAGGGTATTAATGACATTCCACAAAGCCTGTTTAGACCGTGAACCGGACTCATAGCTGCTTTATTTGGTGTGGATTAAACCGGTATCCCTCAATTTTTATAAGTGGGATTTGAACCAGTAATCCGGATTAATGGTTGAACTGATTAATGACTATTGTGAACGAACTTTCTTTTTTAGATAGTAATGGGTCTATTTTTTCACTGCGACATCACTGGCACATAGAGACAAGCTCTCGCTCACTTCTTTTCACTTTTGTGTGCAAAAGTTTCACATACAGATTTGATTAAAGAAACAAAAAAGAAATGATGAGGCATAATTGGTTCAAACAAGGCCCATACACTTCACTTCTTTCACGCCGTGATTCTTTTCACGGACTGCCTGTCACGCCCCCTTTGGGCTGTGTTTCGCTACCACTCAGTCACTCATGGCTTTGAATGGCATGAGTGTCAAACCATTTCACACAAACTAAGATTTAAACTAAGAAAGAGGTTGGTGTTGTGGTTATGGATAGTAAAATAAAATAGTTTATCTCTTAAAAATGCCTTACTATTTTATTCTGCTCCTTTCGAAATCAATATACTTTTTCTGTTCTTTTGAATTTTATTTTTCCAACTGTAATTTTTACACTTACTTTTTTTTCTTTCGAATTTTATTTTCTTTTTTATCTGTAATTTTTACACTTAAATACGAACTAATTTTGTAATTGCGGGGATTTATACATACGTTACTTTTGTGAGGGACAATTATCAGGCTAGACAGTATGGAGGTTCGTCCTCCACCGTCCTGGAGCGTTGCCGGACCGAACACCACGCCCCCCCCCCCCCAATCTTCGTCCTTGGCGTCCTCTTCTGGACGTTGGGGACTCTCACAAGAAGACAAAAATTACTTCCCCCCTCTCTCACACACCTATACATACAATATATACATACACATTTTAGGTTCATTCTCCCATTTCCATACCTCCATCCTTTTTGCCCCATCCTCATGACCATCCTACGTGGCGCTTACGTGGCGGACCATCCTCCAAGGGAGGACCATCACCATACCATGTAGCCTCATACCATCATAATGCTAGGTCTTATTTTTTGTTTTTTTCAATGGAAAATCTCGAAAATAGCCATTGACCAAGCTTTATTTCCAAAATGGCCACCTCCCAAGTTTTGGGAGAGATGTTTCACATTGCCATGTGTATGGGAAGTGTCGTTCAATACAAACATGACACGTGGAAAGCATCTGAGACTTCTGAACTCCTCACATTTGGCAAGCGTCTAAGACTTTTGGGAGGTGTCACATGTCATGTTTGTATTGGACGATACTTGCCATCCACATGGAACCGTGAAACGTCTCTCCCAAAACTTGGGAAGTGGCCATTTTAGAAATTGGGATTGGTCAATGGCCATTTTCGAGATTTCTCCCTTTTCAGATACAACTGAGGGTACAATATGGTATTTAAAAATTATGTAATATTCAAATAATCTTAATCATTGGTTAGGACTTCATATGGCTTGGAGGTCACGGATTGAGTCGTGAAACATCTTGTAGAAATAAAGGGTGGCGTTGGGTGTATCAGGTCTACGTTGGCCCAACTCCCTCGGACCGATAGCCTCATACGCCGAGTTCTCCCTATCGTGTTTGAGTTCACTCGATGAGTTCCAACCAACAAACCAATAGGGTGGTCGATATGATTGAGAGGTCATGTTTTCAAATCATTAATAATATCCTGCTGACCTACCAGTAACCTGTCACACTGGATTTTTACCATCCCTGCGAACAATACTAAAAATCTAAAATATACAACCTTATCCTTTAAGGCTTTAATTTTGCAACTTGACATTGTATTATTGTAAAGAGTAAATTACGTTTTTAGCCCCTGTGGTTATATCACTTTTACTATATTAGCCCAAAATAAGAATTTTTAACATATCTGCCCCCATGGTCTCTATAACTAACCATTTTGGCCCCTAAGTCTAACCATTTTGGCCCCCATATGTCTCTATAACTAACCATTTTGGCCCCCATGATCTCTAGACTTAGGGGCCAAAATGGTTAGTTATAGAGACCATGGGGGCATATATGTTAAAAATTCTTATTTTGGGCTAATATAGTAAAAGTGATATAACCACAGGGGCTAAAAACATAATTTACTCTATTGTAAATAAACCTGCTCCCCTTACTCCTTGTTTATGGAAGGACATGGGCCCCACTCGCCCACCTCTAAATCTAATCACATGTTGCCACGTGTCCCTACAGAAATAAATTCATTGTACCAATTTTCTTTCACTCACTTTCAGCATAAATGGTGAGTCGTGATTCGTGACTGAAAATAAAAAGATTAAAGCTCGAAATCGTTCTCTCTTTTTGTTTCGATTTGAGGAGTCCATTATTGTTGTATTATTATTATTTAAAAATGATTAATGTGGTGGTTCATTTTTAATAAACGATCATTTGATTAATCTTACATTCATACTTTTAAACATATATATATTTTTATTACTAAAAACGACATGATACATTCATACTTTTAAACATATATATTTTTTATTACTAAAAAAGACATGATATTTCCATTGTTTAAGTCCTTTCCACGAGAAACGACATATTTTTTTACGCGAATATGCAATGAGCAGTGAAGGATCTAGAAAATCTTTTTAGGGGTAACGTTTCATATAAAATGGGTAACGAAATCGAAAAAACGTCAATTTATTCTAAAATTACCACCGGAGCGTCAAGAGGTAGCGAGAGCTACCCCTAGTAACATGTTAGGTCCGCTCCTGCGAATATGTATTCTATAAATTGTTTAAACTAGATTTACAATGCTTCATACGATTACATGAAGTTACCTTTTTTTATAATTTAGTGGTAGTTTCCAGTTTCGTTGTATCAAACTTAAGCAATAAATAAAGATACGTCATATGTATACAGTTATTCACTTAAAATTAACGGCTTATGTAACTAGAATTACAATGCTAGATAGGATGGTAAGAGTGAAGACAAGAAGTTCAAGAATTAGTAAGTGAACAATCATAAACATAGTGAATGTGTGTGATTTATCTTATCAACATGATTCTATCACTAATACTTAATATTCTATTGTGACCATTCATTAAAAAACTAGGGTGGAGATACAATAGGAAGTTAATTTGGCTAGGAAGGCTAGGAAGTGATCTTAACCATCCATTAAGTTAATCAAGGGCTAAGATTAAATCAGGGAAATTGAAAGTAAGAAAAGAGGCGCGTGACTTTTTTCAGAGGCATTCTAGTCAAGTAAGCCAATAGTTTCTCTCTCCTCCAATTCCCCCCCATTTTTTAAACGTTAATAACTCTTTCATACGACATTATTTTTTTATAAAAATTGCACCAAAAAACGAGCGTTTTTTTATCTTTAAAACGAGTATACTATTGCTATATTTTGAAAAAAAAAATTTAAAACCCAGTTGCGTAAAACGCAATAGAAAAACCCCCAGTATTGTAAAACGCAATGAAAAAAAAAACCTTAAAAATGACATTTTTCTAAAACGCAATGCACCAAAAACACATAGAAATGACTTATTTGTAAAACGCAATGGCCAGAAAACACAAAGAAATGTTTTATTTCTAAAACGCAATAGCCTAAAAACTCAAAAGAAAATGTACTTTATAAAACGCAATGGACTAAAAACCCATAAAAATGTGTTTTACCTAAAACGCAATGCACCAAAAACACATAAAAATGTGTTTTACCTAAAACGCAATGCACAAAAAACACAAAGAATTGTCTTATTTGTAAAACGCAATGGCCAGAAAACACTTAAAAATTACTCATTCTAAAACGCAATTGACTGAAAACACCTAAAAATATGTTCTACCTAAAACGCAATGACTAAAAACACTTCAAAAATGTGTTTTACCTAAAACGCAATAACTAAAAACACTTAAAAATGTGTTTTTTCTAAAACGCCATAGCTAGAAAACACATAAAACTCTCTTATTTCTAAAACGCAATGGACACATAAAACTGTCTGAGAACTGTCTGTGAATTGTCTGTGAACTGTCTGAATTGTCTACGAATTACTGTCTTCGAAATGAGCCAATTTCTGGAAAATTAAAACGCAGCTCAACCCCAGCCAGGGGCTCTGCCCCTTGGACCCCGCCAGGGGCTGCCGCCCCCGGACCCCCGCCAAGATCGTAAAACGCAATGACTAAATCAAAAACCCAGTTCGTAAAAATGAAATTAAAGAATTTGTTACCTGGATCGAAGTGATTTCTTCAACAATTGACGAATTTTGAATGATTGAAACACTTATCAGCTCTCGAATCGAACGAATCGAGTAATTATCTTCAAAATCACCGGAAAAAATGAGATTTCGTATGAATTTAAACTGGGTTTTCTTCAAAAAAACTGAAGAACACGTTGATCGGGTGTTTGAATCATTGATTGGTGATGAAAATCGCACTATAATGTAGTGATTTTTGAGATAGAAAGTGAAGAAATGGTTGAAGATGGTGGGTTTTGAAAATGGTGGTTTTGAAGTTACTGGGTTTTGAAAATGAAGAAGAAAGGGTTGGATTGACTCAAATACCCTTTTTCTTTATTTTAATTGTTGCCACATGTCATCCCCTTATTGCTTCCTATCCTTCCTAGCAAAATTAATCTTCCTATTTGATCTTTTCCCTAAAAAACTATTCTCCATCACCAATTAATTTATTGTCATAACTCATAATCCATTCTATTTAACCAAAAATCTTGACCATTAAAAAAAATAAAAAAAGAAATCCTCCATAAAAATGCATGACTTATTATCTTGATATATTATAGTACAACTACAACACAACTTGCACCAAAAGCAATTATTATTAATATTTTTCCTTTTTACAAGTTACTGATCAAAGCGATTCTCTTGCATGCCCATAACCCACACTTCAATGATTGTATATAAACCCCTACACCCCCCTTTGTTTTCACATTCACCATCCAAAACACACCATGACCACCACCATACTCCACTATCTTCTCATTATCTTTCTCTTGGCTATTTCTTGCCCAACCGATGCACGGCGGCCGTTTGCTTGTGACCCAAGAAACGCCGCCGTGAAAGGGTTGCCATTTTGCAACGTGCGCTTGCCGGTGGCGGATAGAGTGAGGGATTTGCTAAGTCGGTTGACGTTTAAGGAGAAAGTTGGGTTGTTAGTGGACAAAGCGGCCGCGGTGCCGCGGTTGGGGATGGATGAGTATGAGTGGTGGTCCGAGGCTCTTCATGGAGTGTCCAATGTGGGCCCCGGAACACGGTTCGGTGGCGAGTTCCCTGGCGCCACCGCGTTCCCGCAGGTTATTACTACCGCGGCTTCGTTCAATACGTCCTTGTGGGAAGAGATCGGACGGGTAAGTTGTTATGAAAAGTATTTAGAGATTTATGATTTATATCATTTTTTTTTTCAACCAGTGTGATACACAGGATTTATTGTATAATTGGTGATATAATAATTAGAAAACTAAAACTTAACGAATTTCGATTATGATACATTATAGAAATAGTTGATTTGTTTCATGTCATTGGTTTTGTTGGGCAAATGCACTAGGGGTATTTGTGTCATTTTTAGTAATATTCGTTTCGACCTTTATGTGTAAAGCTTTTTGGAAAAGCAAATATGCCTTGCCTATATTGTCAAACAAAAAAATAAATTAATTTAAACACTTGCTCCACTACCAAGATCATTTAAAAATGAAATCTTTTTCATGTTTCTAAATATTTGTGTTAAAAAAGGGTGGTTCAGAAACCGTGGAGATGAATACAACCATCAAAACCAAAGCAAATCAGTCAGGTTTGACTGGTTTAAGATTCCAACGAAAACGGTTTTGGTTTTGGTTTAGTTCGGCTTAAAACATAATTTATCCAAGAATATGTATGCATTTCGTGGATCAACTTAAGGTCCTTAAACAAAGGCAAGCTATGAGCTTAATCCGATAACCAACCTGACTTGTAGACATTAGATCTAGCCACGAAATAAGTAGATGATCCAAGTTGGAGGTTTCATATAGGGGTTTGGTTCTACTGTGTAAATCGCAGTTAAAAAAAAATATTTATGTATTTTGACTTTGAACCATCTTTATTATTTTAAACTCTTTTATATATAATTAACTTTAACAAAATCTTTTTAAACCACCAATCCAATGTGGTAAACGGCCAACCCACCCAACTCGACTCGTTTGAAGGGAGGTCCACTCTTCGGTCAGGCCCGGCCCGTAGGGTGTGCCGGATGGGCCACCAACAGGGCCCAAACCTTTTAGGGGCCCAAAGATCCTTATTTTATATATTAATTATATATAAATTGAAATGATTAGCATATGTTTGTATGCTCAGTTGGCTGAGCTTCTTATTGTTTCACCCAAGATGCAGGTTCGAATCATATATTTTTTTTAGAGTTAAATGTCATTTTAGTCCCTGTGGTTTGGGCCATTTTGCCAGTTTAGTCCAAAGGTTTCATTTTTAACATGTGGGTCCAAAAAGGTTTCACAGTTGCCATTTTAGTCCACTGGGTTAACTTCATCCATTTTTTCTGTTAACGAGAAGGCCAATTCGGTCATTTTATATGGCTGAATTGCCCTTTTAGTTAACAGAATTACATACAAAATGATCAAATTGGCCTTCTCGTTAACAGAAAAAAATGGATGAAGTTAACCAAGTGGACTAAAATGGCAACTGTGAAATCTTTTTGGACCCACAGGTTAAAAATGAAACATTTGGACTAAACTGACAAAATGGCCCAAACCACAGGGACTAAAATGGCATTTAACTCTTTTTTTTAAGAGTTGTTTCTTGTTACTTGTATTTCTTCCACGTAATTAATTAAAGTTCAAGAATTGCTCTTTTGTTATAAATTTATTTGTGTGGATTTATGATTTAGTTAGGCTATGTTTTTTTAGTGGCAAATGTTACATTAACCCTACTCCTAAACTACACCAATAATTACTAAAAATAAATTTATATGTTTTTTTCAATCTTAAACGGCCTAGATTTATGAAATAAAAACGTTTTAGGGCCTTTTAAGAATTTTGAATTTGTGATTTTGTGGCCCAATTTGTTTGGATTTGAATGTATGGAGATTTGCGAATAGGGTCCAAACTTTTTATCTCGCACAGGGCCAAAAAAAAAAATTTGTGATTTTCGGAGACGACGCTGTCTTCGGTAAGCGGATGTTCTTGAGTTTAGTTGGGCAGATGGGAAACACGCATGTGTGGATATTACCAGAGTGTCCCCTTTGTTGGGCTTAGGGAAACCGTTTCATGGCTGGGGCAAAATTTGGAAGGTCGCTAAGCATGAAAAAAACTTGTGCTAAGAATCAACATGTTTTCATTCCCTCTGCCTTTGATACTTTCGGGTTTCTTGCCCCTGAAACTGTCAGTTTCCTAGATAGAGTGGAGAAAGTCATGCACAACAATTTCTCAACTCTGAAGAACCAGAGTTTTGTTTCTGGTAGAACTGGATTTGCTATTCAAAACGAGATTGCGGCATAGCTTGTTACCCGTTTAGCTGTCATTTTTATGTAAACGCCAAAGTTTGAAAATCAAAACATTTGTAATTTATATGGTTTTAAAGAGAAAAAAATATATATAGTGAATAAGAAAACTTATGAATTATGATTGATTGGATATAGGTGGTGTCTGATGAAGCAAGGGCAATGTACAATGGAGGTATGGGTGGATTAACATACTGGAGTCCAAACATAAACATATTTAGGGACCCACGGTGGGGAAGAGGTCAAGAGACTCCCGGTGAAGACCCGATAGTAGCCGGTGAATATGCTTCTCGATATGTTAGAGGACTACAAGGTAACCTGCCAGGTGACCGGTTGAAAGTGGCAGCTTGTTGTAAACATTATACGGCCTATGATCTTGATAACTGGAGTGGGACCGATAGATTCCATTTTAATGCCAAGGTACAAGTTCAAGATATATGTACACTTATATTTGTTTTACTTTTTTAAGATAGAGCAATAACCATTAATATGTTTAGAAAAGACGCGTTTTTTCATAGCGGTTCATGGTTTGGCCGGTTTTGACACGACCTTTTGAAAAAAGACATACTGAATGACTAGGTTGGTTGGGTCGGCTGGACCAGCAGAAACCATACGGTTTCAACAAGTTACTTTTTTTTTCAAATTCATTAGTTTGAATTAAATATTTTAAAAACTACAAATGTATGTTGATTTATATATTACTAGAGAGGTGTCCGCACGATGCAACGGAAAACACAGACATCGGTAATTGTGTAATATGTTGTTATTTTTTTTTTTAAATTAAAGACACCGGTAATTGTATAATACATTTTTTTTAAATTAAAGAAACTATAGCAATACCATATATTCAAATTAGAGAGAACATAATGCTTGTTTTTATGGTGCAATTTTTTTTTTACAATCTATCGTATGAAAAGTTTATCGCCATTTAAAAATCGTGGAATGTTTTAACTGTCAGAATCAAACCATGGACCGAACAATTAACTACCAAACAACGCGGTTTATGAACCACCACCCCCCCCCCCCCCCCCTTTCACACTTGTTTAAACTCGTTAACTTATTGTCATGTGTAATTAAGAGGATAAGGAACTGTTAAGAAGGCCATTTTTCAGCTGAAAGAAAGAAAAGACAGTTTCTTTGTATAAAGAAAAGGGAAAATTACAAGTTTTGTCCTTTATCTTTAGGGTACTTTACAGGCGGTGTCCTTTTTTTCAAAACTTTACAGGCGGTGTCCTTTATAGGGAATTTTGTTGCAAGTTTTGTCCTTTGAGCCTAACTCAGTTAGATTTTTTTGTTAAATCTGATTACCCAAGGGTATTTTAGTCTTTTTACTTATTTAAAGGACAAAACTTGTAATTTTTCCTAAAACAAAACATTTTTAAGATTTATTATTATTATTATTATTATTATTAAATCTGATTACCCAATCTTTACCTCTCTCTCTCTCTCGAATACATGAGCAGACTATTGATCTCACTCAACACAAAGCCAAACACCCCCACCCCCCTTCTCGGTGACACCCATCTGTTTTACCCCCCCCCCCCCCCCCCCCCCTTCTGTTCATCGGCCAACCACCACCATCTTTTGGTGGTGGCGGACTTCAGCAGCAGCAGCAGCACCACCACAGACGGCGGCGCTGTGGTGGGTGGTGCTGGTCGGTACTTCAAGCGAGAGAGAGAGAGACGTTGAGAGAGAGAGAGAAGAGACAGAGAGATAAAGATCGAGAGAGAGAAACAGCGGGATGACCGTTCCGGCAACGATCCGCCGCTCGCGGCGGCGGCGGCGACGGAGGAGACGGTTGCGGAGCTTCGATGACAGGTTTTTCCGGTAAAACACCCCCGTTTCTCATTAATTCTTGCAAAAACTTGAAGATGATTATGCTGATGATGTTCGGTTCACATTTCGGGATTCCGGGTCATAGATGGCTTTGGGTCAGGTTCGGTCGGTCAACAAGTCAACAGATTCAGAGTTGTTTGTGGGTGTTTGGTTAGGGTTGGGGTGGGCGGCGACGGAGTGGTTGTGGTTGTGGTTGTGGTGGTGGTGGTGTAATGGAGGTTGAGGGTGGATGATGGCGGTGGAATAGGTGGCGATGTAAGTGGGTCGAGGTGGGACAGGGATGAAGACGATGATGGCAGGGTTAACAACGGTGGGGGTACGGGGGTGTGTGGGGATAATACGGAGATGATTGGTGGTGGTTATGATGGGGATTGGTGGTGATCGGCGATGGAGAGGAGAGGGGTTTTGGGATTTGGGATAACTGGTGACGGGGAAAAGTGGGTTTTACATTATTGCAAGTAGGCGGTGGTTGGATGGTGATGACGGTGCTGGCGGCAATACATGGTGGTGGTGAAGACAGTGGTGGTGATAGGTGAAGGGAGGGAGAGGGAGAGGGGAGAGATAAATATCTGTATTGTTTATTATACATATATATAATTTTTTGAAATATTTTTTAAAGAATAAATTACAAGTTTTGTCCTTTAAATAAGTAAAAAGACTAAAATACCCTTGGGTAATCAGATTTAACAAAAAAATCTAACTGAGTTAGGCTCAAAGGACAAAACTTGCAACAAAATTCCCTATAAAGGACACCGCCTGTAAAGTTTTGAAAAAAAAGGACACCGCCTGTAAAGTACCCTAAAGATAAAGGACAAAACTTGTAATTTTCCCTAAAGAAAATATAAAAGGATTATGATGCAAATGCAGGTAAGCAAGCAGGAAATGGTGGATACATTTGAAGTACCATTTAGACAATGCGTTATGCAAGGGAAAGTAGCAAGTGTAATGTGCTCTTACAATCAAGTCAACGGCATTCCTACCTGTGCTGACCCTCGCCTTCTTCGCGACACCATTCGTGGGGCTTGGCAACTCAACGGGTATATAAAATCATACAGCCAATAAACTTTTTGGGTAATAGACTATAATAATGTCACATGGTCCATGTTCAGTGAAATATAGTGGTCTAAATTACTAAAAAATAACACAAAATTTGTGGGTTTGGGTTTAGTCTAAACGGGTTCGGATCAGTTTCAGGTCAAACTCACGAACACGTTTGGCTAACCGGGACGTGTTTGGGTCAACCTGGCGGGTTGAACCATTTGATTTTATAACTTCTCTTTAGGAAAATGTGCTTTATAACGTAACCGATTGAATATATTTCCAGATTTGAAAAGATAAACAATAAATGAGCATCAAGTTCTATAGTTTAAACGTAATTGTTTTAAACAGATCTGTAATTTACGTTCTAAATTTATAACTTTAGACTACTAATATCCCCAAAAAAATTCCGGTCAAAAGATAATGTTTGTATCAACCCATGAAAACAGTGTCATGTTTAGGTTCATGTCACGTTCGACATCCGACAAATTTTGGTTTTGAAAATGAATACATTTGTTTACCTGTCTTACTTATCTGTGTATTTATAATGTTAACATTGTTTTCGAAAAAAGGTACATCGTCTCAGACTGCGACTCTGTTGGAGTATTTTACGACAATCAACACTACACCGCAACTCCTGAAGAAGCTGCAGCCGACGCAATAAAAGCAGGTTACAACATTACTAAATTCCATCGCCTAAATGGCTTCATTTAGTTAACGGTTCATATATAACGAAACTAGTTTTACGATATTTTAGGTTTGGATTTGGATTGCGGGCCATTCCTAGCCGTGCACACACAAGGTGCAGTTAACCGCGGTCTGTTGAAAGAGACCGACATTGATAGTGCATTATTCAACACCCTTACGGTTCAAATGAGATTAGGGATGTTCGACGGTGAGCCATCATCTCAGATCTTCGGTAATCTCGGGCCACGGGACGTGTGCACCCCGGCTAACCAAGAGCTAGCCCTTGAAGCAGCAAAACAAGGGATCGTTCTTCTTAAGAATCACGGCCCGTCACTGCCGTTATCCCCTAAACGCCACCGAACCGTTGCTGTCATAGGGCCTAACTCAGATGTTACTGTTACAATGATTGGAAACTATGCAGGTATACTGCCATTCTATTGCCCTTACCTAGGGGTGCTAAATGAACACGAAAATTTAAAAAGAACCCGAACCCGGAAATCGTGTCATACATATGAACCCGAACACGACCCAGATATTCGCGGGTTGACCCGAATACGAGGCCGGTTCAATCCGAATTTTTTAACCTTTTTATTTTTTTTCTGCAAATTAAAACATTAGAAATAAAATTTACTAAAAAAAACACAAATGCATATAATACAACTACATTTAAATTATAAAATCTTATGTCAATTTCTCTTTTTAAGCTATAATGATAGCATAAAATACACGCCCAAGTTATTTTATGACATAAAACATATTGTATAAAAATATAATATAAATGAGTTAAACGAGTTAACCCGCCAACCTGACTGGGTTGACCCGAACCCGACCCGTTTACTAAACGGGTTCGCGGGTTCAACCTGAAACTGACCCGAATCTATTTAGACTAAACACAAACCTACGAATTTCGTGTTTGGTTCGTGTCATGTTTTCGGAACGTGTCAGAAATTCACACCCCTACCTTTACTCCTAATATAAACCATCAATGTGAAACTTTTTTTTTTTTTTGACAGGTATTGCCTGTGGATACACAACACCACTCCAAGGAATATCAAGATACACAAAAACAGCTCACGCGCCGGGCTGCCAAAACGTGCAATGCAAAAACGCTCACCTTTTCGGTGATGCGATCCGGGCAGCCCGTAACGCGGATGCTACGGTTCTGGTAATGGGCCTGGACCAGTCAATAGAGGCAGAGTTTAAAGATAGGGATGGGTTGCTTTTACCCGGGTATCAACAAGAACTTGTGTCTAAAGTTGCTGCAGCCTCAAAGGGACCGACTATTTTAGTGTTGATGTCGGGTGGGCCCGTTGATGTGTCTTTTGCTGAGCATGATCCGCGGGTTGGTGCTATTGTTTGGGCTGGTTACCCGGGCCAAGCTGGCGGTGCAGCCATTGCCGATGTGTTGTTTGGATCACATAATCCAGGTATGCCACAGGAGAATCCGAAATTTTCAACGATGATTTGGTGATCATAAATTTAAAAAATAAAATTGGAGTAAAATGTCATTTTCGTCCATGAGGTTTGGCCAGTTTTGCGACTTTCGTTCAAATGTTTGTTTTTTCGCATCTGGATCCAAAAGGTTTGAAACCTTGTCATTTTCATCCGACCCATTAACTACATCCGTTTTTCTCCGTTAAGTCAAGGGTATTTTCGTCTTTTTTCTCCAACAACAACAACCATACCCAGTAAATCCCACAAATAACAAAGCTACTTATAGGGTCTGGGGAGGGTGGGATGTAGGTAGACCTTGCCTCTATCCATAGGGATAGAGAGGCTGCTTCCAGAGAGACCCTCGGCTCGAAAACGAATAACAAACCAACACACCAAGTCAAAGAATATAGAAATAAGAAGTCCCCCATACCAAGAAAATGATCCGAGTTGACAAAAAATAATGTAAATCATGTATAATAGCATGCATACAACATCATTTGGGCATAAACACAAGAAGGCAATCACCGAAAAAGTCTCTTAAAGAGTAGGAAAAACCTACCTCCTTACAAAAACACCTAAGACCTTACTGTAATGTCTTCAGAAGTCCTGTAAGTTATGCAAAATGCTTATATGTAAAGTGAAAAAGACCGAATTGCCCTGTAAGTTAACAAAAAAGACGGAAATCCACCTGACTTAACGGAGAAAAATGGATGGAGTTAACGAGCTGGATGAAATTGGCAAGATTTTTTAACCTTTTGGATCCAGATGCAGAAAAACAAACTTTTAGACGAAGGTCACAAAACTGGCCAAACCTCATGGACGAAAATGGCATTTTACTCTTTTTTTATGAAAGCAAACTTAAAAAAATTTTACAATAGACCATAATGTGAAGTAATATCAATAATAAAACTCTTTTTTTTTCAGGAGGAAAGCTACCAATGACATGGTATCATCAAGATTACCTCACCAAGGTACCAATGACAACAATGGACATGAGATCAAATCAAGCAACGGGTTACCCGGGCCGAACATACCGTTTCTACAAAGGCCCGGTCGTGTACCCGTTCGGGCACGGGCTGGGCTACTCAAACATCATCCACACACTCGCGAGTGCACCCGCAACGTTCACTGTCCCAGTGGACGGCCGTCACAAAAACACAAGCGCAACCACCGACACAGTAAGGGTGACCCACGCCAAATGTGGCGGGCTTTCGATTGGTCTACAAATGGATGTGAAGAACACGGGGTCTAAAGACGGGTCCCACACAATGCTCGTGTACTCTACCCCTCCAGTTGGGCACTGGGGCCCACACAAACAGTTGGTGGCGTTCGCGAAGGTGCACGTGCCAGCCGGGCGACAGCTAAGGGTGCCGATAAATATACACGTGTGCAAATTCTTGAGTGTTGTTGATCGATCCGGGGTTAGAAGAATTCCTATGGGTCAACATAGTCTACACATTGGTGATGTCAAACATATGCTCTCTATTCAGTCAACACCATTAGGGGTAATTAAATCCTAAAGGATTTACAAAATATAAAGGGGTTTCATGATTAAAAGATGAAACATAAGGATGCATAGAATATATAGATAGATCTTCTCTACTATTTAGAATATGAATTTATAGCTTAGCAATAAGAATTGTTGCTGAGCTCATTCAATTATGAAATGATTAATGATGTATCAAACTGAATATATGATTCTATCATTTGGATCAATGTTATTAGAACTTGAATTCATATAAAGTAGCAGTAAGAATTGTTGCGGAGAATGCTCATTCCATTAATAAATCGAATATCGATTTGTTCGGTTCGGTTTATTCGGATTTTGATTTTTTTAACTAACTAGAATTACGACCTGCCGCAATGCGGCGGGGATTCTTTAGTTATAACTAAGTCGATTTATGACGCGCACGTTATGTTGAACCTGTCAAACGGGAAAAAATAGACGAAACGTAAAAACGTTAAACCAAAGACGCACGTTGCGATGTATTAAGTCACAAAATTTAGAACGAAGCATAAAGCGAAAAATTTGCGGAAAACAAAAGCTATAAAGGACCAAAGCTGAAAGTAAAAAAAAGTTGTAAGAATAGATTGCAAAAGATAAAAAGTTGTGTTAAAAGTAAAAAAAAAAACAAATAGTTTTGGGTTAAAAGTAATTTATGAAATACTTTAAGGTGAAAAGTAAAAAAATCATTTTTTTTTAAAAACCCCCAAAAGCCAACGTTTTAACAACCATATACATAACCATTTTTTGTTTGAAAAAACCCCAAAGCCAAGATTACCATACATAAGTAAAAAAAAATCCAAGTGGTTAAATTGCAAAAGATGAAAACTTTTGAATTAGAAGTGAAAAATCAAATTAATCAAAGGGGTTAAATCGTATAAGATAGAAACTTTTGTATTAGAAGGGAAAAATCAAATTAATCAAAAGGGTTAAATTACCAAAAATTAAAACTTTAAACTTAAATTATCAAAGATTAAAAGTTTAGGGTTAAAAAGGAAACAAAGATTAAACTTAAAACTTAAATTGTTAGAGATTAAAAGTTGAAGGTTAAAAAGGAAAATTCTAGTTTTTTTTAAAAAACTCCCTAAGCACATGTTACAGCACATGTATGCATATTGAACTTGCTTCTTTATAAGAATAAAATTAGATAGCGTGACGATAAGGCGATCAGATCAGATAAGTAACATGTGTTGCCATTGGCCAATGTGTTAGGTGCGCGACAAGTGGCGGTAGCACGATGCATGTGCGACATGTGGCGTAGCAAAGGTGCATGCGCGATATAACAATCCTCAATAAAACCGACACCCTCGAATATTTTCCGACACCCTAATATATTTTAAAATATCCCAAAATGTTCCAAAATACACCCCATACGCGAAAACGGACCCCAAATACATTAAATAGTATTAAAAATAATTAAAAATTGAATTTTTGGGCTGAGGCGGGCCGCATAAGCCCCACCCCGAGCCTGACGCGTGCCGCGTCAACTTAAGGCCTGGCACGACCCTAGGCCGCCACGTGGCCCAACATCTGGCGAGCCTACATAGTGACCCGGACAAGCTACACGTTGACCTGGAGTCAACGCGGGCCGCGTAGGCCCTTCTCTTGTGTTACGCGGGCCGCGAGAGGACCAAACTCAGCACCTATATAAGAAAGCCTCGGGATTTCATTTTCCGTCGCTCAAATCTTTTCATTCTCAACGAATTCTCTGATATTAGGCTTTATATTCGGGTATTATACCCCCTAAATAGCGAAGTTCTGCTCCGTTGTAAGTATTATAACCCCTGGATAAGTATTAGATACGCTGCCCGATTGATCTAGGGTTCCGTAACGGCTGTCGTGGTTCTGCCCGACGTAGTCGTTGGAATGTCGTCTCGGGGAGGGTATTACTAATGTTAAAATGGGTTATTATACTAACGCGTGTGCTTTTGTGTAAATTATAGATTGTCACCAGGAAACCCTTACGAAAAATCTAAGAAAGCAATGTGAGTAATCTCCTTTTTGTAAACAGTTTTTACAAAACCTTAACTATTTTACAATGCAATTTAGCAGTGATTGAGTCTTTGTAATTCTACGATTACTGCCGGTATGTTGGGGTGTTGTATACAAAATGTGAGTAACGTTACCATTGGACGAAGAGTTAGTCAATGTGTAATATGACCCACCAGTCAGGATTGACAGTACTGAATGAGTAATTGGGTAGATATAAACATTGTAATCGCCCCCAATACTGTTAAGTTTAAAATTAAATTAATATTTCTTGATTAAACTGGGATTCACTCACTAGTATTTCCCACTGACAAATGTTTTTAAAACGTGTTTCAGGTAATAGCACCCCAACCACAACTACCAATCCCTGATCAACCCATGGAGATAGAAAACCCTAAAAACCAAGTAGAGATGCATGACTTCTGTAACATCCCGAAAATACAAAACTTTATATTTAAAATTATAAAGTTTTAAATAAACAAGAATTTATCTAACTAGGAAATTATAACCTAGTTAACTATGAGTCTATGAATAACTAGAAATAAGGTTAGATTAACCAAAACTAAATATTAAACAAAGTGGAGGGACCAATGTTGACAATCTTGAAACTATTGTTATTATTTTGTTTAATAAAACAAACCAAACACCTCAAACTGAGGTTCTGGTCGATCAACAGAGGGCAGGGGGCGACACCCACAATTCCAAAACCTAAAAATCTACTAAACTCTCAAATTGAAGGCCAAAATCCAGTAGAAATCGAAATCTAAACATGGAATCGTGATCACCTCGTCAAGGGGGTCATAAGGTATGCTGAATTGGGTCATTTTCATTTGATACAAAGTTCATGCATGTGATCAAAATCAAATGTAGAGCTTGATTATGTGTTGTAAACATGAAATTGGAAGTAATGTAAGGTTTAGGGACAAACCCTAGATGATTTCTTGACAAAATCTTGCATGTTAGTTGTAAGGATCAAAATCACCATAGTGGGTGATTTGTAAGTTAGTAGAACTTGATAAACACTAGGGTTAAGACTCTTGTTCTAGTGAAAACTGAAAATTGTGGGATAATCTCTGAAATTATTGATGTTAAAATATGTGTATATTGTCTAATTGAAGCTAATTTGAGTGATAAATTCAAGTTATGAACTTGGTTTAGATCATGTAGAAATCTGACCCGCAAGGTGTTTGATAAAACGCCTAAATGAGGGTTAAAATGTTAAAGATTTCTAAAAACGCAGATTTGCATAAGTTATGAATGAATGCATTAAAGCTTATGAAAGAGAGTTCTAATCTTATTATAAATTGAACTCTTTAGGCAAGGAATCCGGAACGTCAAGTGGACACGCCGGAAGTGATACCCGCGGAAAAGGTGTGCTTTGAAGGTACGTGGCTTTAGCCCCGTTAAAATTTTGTATACATAGTTAGTTTTGTTGTGTGAACGGTGTTGAAATAAAATGTATGCGTTTGATGAGTTGTTAAGGTGGCGTAGTACACTCGACCATCAAACTGGTCAAAGTAAAGATTTGGTATATAGTTTGGCTAGTCAATAAAGTGATGGTTTTCACTAAATGGCCAAACGGGTCAAAATGATGTTTTCAATAGAATCATGAGAGTAGAGACTTGAAATGTCGTATACCTTGTTAAACGACAAATTGTACCACACCAATGATTTGGGTGATGTTAATCTAAGTATAAGAACCCGGAAATATGGGTCGAACAATAAAAGTTAAATGAAAAAGGGTTGTTGAAACGGAATGCTAGAATTCCGAAGAAACAAGTGTTAACCCTAGAGGAATTGCAAAGCCATGGAATTGGCGTGAATACACCAAGTATGTGAGCCCGGGTAATTGGGTAATTATGTCTAAAAGGTTTTAAGAATAGAAAAAGGGGTGCTATGCACCTACACTAATGGGTTGAATAATGGAAGTAAGGAAATTGTGAACCAATTGACAATATCTCGTTTTCCGCGTTGTGAAATTTACATAGTTGAATCCGAAATTTTATTACGGACTCATAGGAAGAAGAATCGGTTAAATCGGATTAATGTGTAAAAAGTTATGACATTTTAAAGTTGAAAAATAGACTAAGGACAGATGTGCAGAACCCACCGTAAATTACGGTCCCACCGTAATTTACGGTGGACATCAAAAAGCTTTACGGTGTAATGCCCCTGTGTTACGGCAGATCAGGGTTGTTCAGGGTCTACCGTAACTTACGGTGACACCGTAAGTTACGGTGGAACCCTGAAAACTTGAATTTAGTTTGTTATTTTGCGACGTTATAATTCATTTATACGTAATGTATTGTTGTCAAAAATAATGATTTTAGTGTTTGACCTTAGGTATGATGAAGTTTTCCTCGGATGGTGATCAAGCACTTTGTCAAGAACCGAACACGCATTTTGAAGCTTCCGCATTAATCTTAATCTTGTCTAGACACAATCATGTTGTAAACACTTTTGTTAATCACGTTTTAAATCCCTTAATCTAGTGGTTAGTTTACTAGTAAGGGTTAACGTTTAAACGTGTTATGGATTATCTTGGGAAGTGTTGGTACTATCTCAAGTGTGTATGGTTTAAACACGAAATGTTTTTGTAAACTCTGATTTTTTTTTAAGTTTCATGTAATTATTAGCTAAATTCCGTCAAATTATTTAGGGTGTTACAAGTTGGTAATCAGAGCCCAAGGTTGTAAACAAGTGTTCGGTTCAAGCTTGATCAAACATCCGGTAAGAGTTAAATTGTTCTAAGTAGAGTTACTAAGTATAAAAAGAGAAGTAATGAATAGAAATGCATGGGAAGAGCGTGTTAACACACTCAAACCCGGAAAGTGCATTAAATAAGAACGGTGAAAACAAGTTATGAACTTGAACAAACCGAAGTGAATAAATCATACGTCATAAATGAAATGTTAACGCTTAATGTAAACATTTCAGTTAAAGATGACGGATAAAGGCAATGATGATGCGGTGCCAAGAGTCACCGAACAAACGAGAAAAGTGATTGCTGAGGACGTAGGAAAAGCAATCGAAAACAGTTTGTCGGGTTTCATCGACAAAATCCAAACCACGGTATTATCAGTGGTGGAAGAAAGAATCAAGAAATTGGAGGATAATACCAATTTAGCAAAAGGGAAGTCGGAAGGACGAAAATCTTGTTCTTATAAAGAGTTCATGGCGTGTAAACCGCCCATTTACAATGGGGAGGTTGACCCGATCATATGTCAGCGATGGTTAAGCGATATGGATGGGGTGTTCGAAAGGACTCATTGTGATCCGGATGACTATGTAGCCTATGGCACGGGTCAGTTAAGGGGTCAAGCGAAAGACTGGTGGGATAACAAGAAGAAGGAAATTGGAAGCGAAGCGGCTAAGGCTATGACATGGGATGAGTTTAAGACGCCGTTTCTTAAACATTACAGTCCCAAGGCAGTCATTAACAAGATCAAGGAAGAATTCATGCAGCTTCGACACAAGGGTGAATCTATTGACAAAATCACGGGAATATTCATGGATAAGATGAAGTTTTGTGATGAGTTGATAACGAATGAGGAGCAGAAAATATATTATTATTATAATATGTTGAGCGCCGAGTATAGGGAGTTTATGACTCCTTCAAAGTATGAGACTCTCACCGAAATTATAAACGTTGCTCGGGAACGGGAGATAGAGTTGAAGAAACAGATTGAAAGAGGTGAAAGAAGGGCTCAGATAGTAAATCCAAGCCCAACGAAAAAGGCGCGCACAGCAGAATCCTCAAAGAAGCAAGAAGGTAAAGGCGGGTCATCAAACTGCAAGATATGCGGGAAAGGGCACAAAAGTGAGTGCCGGTTCAAGGACAAACCGTGTCCTATATGTGGGAAGACGGGACACACGGCTGCATTGTGCCCGGGAAAGGTGTCGGTGTGCTACAAATGCTACCAACCGGGTCACAAGAAATCTGAGTGCCCGGAATTGGTTGGAAAGAAAGATGACAAGAATACACCTACTGAGGCACCAAGAGCAAAGGCGAGATCTTTCCAGTTGACAGCAATGGAGGCAAAAACAGAGCCCGATGTGGTCTCAGGTATATTTGCCATAAATTCAATTCCTGCACATGTGTTATTTGATACGGGTGCGAATAAATCTTTTGTTTCATATGGATTTATTCGACATCCTTCTTTTGTACTAACAAAATTGCCTATGCCATTAGAGGTAGAGATAGGTGATAACAAAAGTTTTCTTGTATGTGATGTATGTCGAGATTGCAAAATAAGCGTTGATGATGAGGAATACTTGATAGACTTGATCCCTATGTCAATGGGAGAATTTCAAGTAGTGGTAGGGATGGATTGGTTATCCCGACACCATGCAAAGGTGATATGTTTTCGCAAGGAGATACAGTTGACATCTCCAAGTGGAAAGCAAGTCACCATTTACGGCGAAAAAGGGGGCAGTCCCGTTATGTGCTCAATACTAAAGGCCCACAAACTTATGAGACGCGGATGTAAAGCATTCATGATATACGCAAACGAACCAAACAAAGAGATGCCAAAGATGGAAGACGTACCAGTGGTACGTGAATACGCCGATGTATTTCCGGAAGATTTACCGGGAATACCGCCAGTACGGGAGGTAGAGTTCGGGATCGAATTGGTTCCGGGCGCAAAACCTGTGGCCAAGGCGCCGTATCGACTCGCGCCATCAGAATTGCAAGAATTGATGTCACAAATCCAAGAATTGCTCGACAAGGGATTTATTCGGCCAAGCGTGTCTCCATGGGGCGCACCGGTATTATTCGTGAGAAAGAAGGACGGGAGCATGCATATGTGCATTAACTACCGGGAGTTGAATAAACTCACAGTAAAGAATCGATATCCGCTCCCAAGGATTGATGACCTATTTGACCAATTACAAGGTGCAAGCTGGTTCTCAAAAATAGACCTCAGATCTGGGTATCATCAGTTGAAAGTCAAAGAGGAGGATGTACCGAAAACGGCTTTTCGTACACGGTACGGACATTACGAGTTTCTCGTGATGTCCTTTGGGTTAACTAATGCACCCGCGGCTTTCATGGATCTCATGAACCGGGTTTTCAAACCTATGCTAGACAAGTCAGCGATAGTGTTTATCGATGATATTTTGATATACTCCAAGAGTGAAGCAGAACACGCAAGTCATTTGCGTGAAGTGTTGGAGACGCTCAGGAAAGATAAATTGTATGCGAAATTCTCAAAATGTGCCTTCTGGTTACGAGAGGTGCAATTTCTTGGGCATATCATTAGTGCAAACGGAGTGCTAGTAGATCCTTCAAAAATAGAAGCTGTGTCAAGATGGACTCCACCGAAGAATCCTTCGGAAATTAGAAGCTTCTTGGGGCTTACGGGTTATTATCGGAGATTTATACAAGATTTCTCCAAAATTGCTACGCCATTGACCAAACTAACCCGTAAGGATGAAAAGTTTATTTGGGCCGAGGATCAAGAAAGGGCGTTCCAAACGCTCAAGGAAAAATTGAACCATGCGCCGGTGTTGACATTACCGGACGGAACGGAGGATATGGTAGTTTACTCGGATGCATCGCATTCGGGACTTGGCTGCGTTTTGATGCAGCGGGGCAAGGTTATAGCCTATGCCTCGAGACAGCTAAAGACTCATGAGAAGAGATATCCTACACATGACCTCGAGTTGGCAGCAGTGGTGTTTGCCTTGAAGATATGGAGGCATTACTTGTATGGGGTGAAGTTCACTATCTTTACCGACCACAAAAGCTTAAAGTATTTCTTCGATCAGAAGGAATTAAATATGAGGCAGAGGCGGTGGTTAGAAACTGTCAAAGACTTTGATTGTGAAATACATTACCACCCCGGGAAGGCTAACGTAGTGGCAGACGCGTTGAGCCGAAAAACGGATTATGCGCCTATTCGAGTATGATCGATGCAATTAATTGCGACATCGGGTTTGCTTGAACAAATCCGAAAATCTCAAATTGAAACAATCAAGGAAGAAAATGTGAAGAAGGAAAGGATAGTTGGGCAACTAAAAGACCTGGAGGATGGTAATCAAGGATTGAAAACTCGATTTGGGAGAATTTGGGTTCCAAATACGTGTGGGGCCAAGGCGCGTCTTCTTGACGAGGCCCATAAATCTCATTATTCAATTCATCCGGGGGCGACCAAAATGTATAATGACGTAAAACAAAACTATTGGTGGCCCGGAATGAAAAGAGATATTGTGAAGTATGTGGAGAAGTGTATGACTTGTTTACAAGTCAAAGTGGAGCACCAAAAGCCATATGGTAGGTTGCAATCGTTGGATATCCCGGTTTGGAAATGGGAACAAATCACGATGGATTTGTTAACCAAATTGCCCAAAACCAATCGCGGATTTGATGCTATATGGGTAGTAGTAGATCGATTGACAAAAAGTGCTCACTTCATTCCGATTCGTGAGACTTATACATCCGAGAAGATGTCGGAAGTGTACACCAATGAGATCATAGCACGTCACGGAGTGCCGATATCCATTGTGTCAGACAGAGATACTCGGTTTACCTCTAAATTCTGGCGCGAATTTCAAGAGCAAATGGGAACTAAACTGTACATTAGCACTGCGTATCATCCGCAAACGGATGGGCAAAGTGAGAGAACGATACAAACGTTGGAAGATATGTTGCGGGCTTGCATCATCGACTTCGGGGGCAGTTGGGATGTCCATCTACCCTTGGTCGAATTTTCATATAACAATAGCTATCAATCGAGCATTAAAATGGCCCCGTATGAAATGTTATATGGTAGAAAGTGTCGAACCCCGGTGTGTTGGGGAGAAATGGGACCACGAGGATTAGCACATACGGATATAATCCGAAATACGAATGAGAAAATCGATAAGGTCCGAGCTCACTTAAAAGCAGCTCAGGATAGACAGAAGTCGTATGCGGATAAGCGAAATAGGCCTATTGAGTTTCAAGTGGGCGATAAAGTAATGCTAAAAGTATCGCCATGGAAAGGAATTATACGGTTCAGAAAAAGAGGAAAGTTGAGTCCGAGGTTCATTGGGCCATTCAGAATCACTAAACGGGTTGGTCATGTAGCATATCGCCTTGAATTACCCGAGGAGTTGAGTGGAATTCATAGCACATTCCACGTGTCACATCTCCGAAAATGCTTAGCAGATGAAACCGATCGCATCCGCTATGATGACATCGAGGTGGATAACAGCCTCAATTATGTAGTGAGGCCAATTGCAATTTTAGATCGAAAAGAGAAGAATCTGAGGAACAAAGTAATCAACCAAGTGAAGGTTAAGTGGGAGCACATGAAGGGTGCGGATACCACGTGGGAATCCAAAGAAGAGATGCAACGACTCTACCCTAAACTATTTGGTACGTACTACGGTTTCAGGGACGAAACCCTTCTTAAGGGGGGGTGGACTTGTAACATCCCGAAAATACAAAACTTTATATTTAAAATTATAAAGTTTTAAATAAACAAGAATTTATCTAACTAGGAAATTATAACCTAGTTAACTATGAGTCTATGAATAACTAGAAATAAGGTTAGATTAACCAAAACTAAATATTAAACAAAGTGGAGGGACCAATGTTGATAATCTTGAAACTATTGTTATTATTTTGTTTAATAAAACAAACCAAACACCTCAAACTGAGGTTTTGGTCGATCAACAGAGGGCAGGGGGCGACACCCACAATTCCAAAACCTAAAAATCTACTAAACTCTCAAATTGAAGGCCAAAATCCAGTAGAAATCGAAATCTAAACATGGAATCGTGATCACCTCGTCAAGGGGGTCATAAGGTATGTTGAATTGGGTCATTTTCATTTGATACAAAGTTCATGCATGTGATCAAAATCAAATGTAGAGCTTGATTATGTGTTGTAAACATAAAAATTGGAAGTAATGTAAGGTTTAGGGACAAACCCTAGATGATTTCTTGACAAAATCTTGCATGTTAGTTGTAAGGATCAAAATCACCATAGTGGGTGATTTGTAAGTTAGTAGAACTTGATAAACACTAGGGTTAAGACTCTTGTTCTAGTGAAAACTGAAAATTGTGGGATAATCTCTGAAATTATTGATGTTAAAATATGTGTATATTGTCTAATTGAAGCTAATTTGAGTGATAAATTCAAGTTATGAACTTGGTTTAGATCATGTAGAAATCTGACCCGCAAGGTGTTTGATAAAACGCCTAAACGAGGGTTAAAATGTTAAAGATTTCTAAAAACGCAGATTTGCATAAGTTATGAATGAATGCGTTAAAGCTTATGAAAGAGAGTTCTAATCTTATTATAAATTGAACTCTTTAGGCAAGGAATCCGGAACGTCAAGTAGACACGCCGGAAGTGATACCCGCGGAAAAGGTGTGCTTTGAAGGTACGTGGCTTTAGCCCCGTTAAAATTTTGTATACATAATTAGTTTTGTTGTGTGAATGGTGTTGAAATAAAATGGATGCGTTTGATGAGTTGTTAAGGTGGCGTAGTACACTCGACCATCAAACGGGTCAAAGTAAAGATTTGGTATATAGTTTGGCTAGTCAATAAAGTGATGGTTTTCACTAAATGGCCAAACGGGTCAAAATGATGTTTTCAATAGAATCATGAGAGTAGAGACTTGAAATGTCGTATACCTTGTTAAACGACAAATTGTACCACACCAATGATTTGGGTGATGTTAATCTAAGTATAAGAACCCGGAAATATGGGTCGAACAATAAAAGTTAAATGAAAAAGGGTTGTTGAAACGGAATGCTAGAATTCCGAAGAAACAAGTGTTAACCCTAGAGGAATTGCAAAGCCATGGAATTGGCGTGAATACACCAAGTATGTGAGCCCGGGTAATTGGGTAATTATGTCTAAAAGGTTTTAAGAATAGAAAAAGGGGTGCTATGCACCTACACTAATGGGTTGAATAATGGAAGTAAGGAAATTGTGAACCAATTGACAATATCTCGTTTTCCACGTTATGAAATTTACATAGTTGAATCCGAAATTTTATTACGGACTCATAGGAAGAAGAATCGGTTAAATCAGATTAATGTGTAAAAAGTTATGACATTTTAAAGTTGAAAAATAGACTAAGGACAGATGTGCAGAACCCACCGTAAATTACGGTCCCACCGTAATTTACGGTGGACATCAAAAAGCTTTACGGTGTAATGCCCCTGTGTTACGGCAGATCAGGGTTGTTCAGGGTCTACCGTAACTTACGGTGACACCGTAAGTTACGGTGGAACCCTGAAAACTTGAATTTAGTTTGTTATTTTGCGACGTTATAATTCATTTATACGTAATGTATTGTTGTCAAAACTAATGATTTTAGTGTTTGACCTTAGGTATGATGAAGTTTTCCTCGGATGGTGATCAAGCACTTTGTCAAGAACCGAACACGCATTTTGAAGCTTCCGCATTAATCTTAATCTTGTCTAGACACAATCATGTTGTAAACACTTTTGTTAATCACGTTTTAAATCCCTTAATCTAGTGGTTAGTTTACTAGTAAGGGTTAACGTTTAAACTTGTTATGGATTATCTTGGGAAGTGTTGGTACTATCTCAAGTGTGTATGGTTTAAACACGAAATGTTTTTGTAAACTCTGATGTTTTTGAAAGTTTCATGTAATTATTAGCTAAATTCCGTCAAATTATTTAGGGTGTTACAACTTCAATCCAGAAGAATTCCCTAGGATACCAGAACCAAACCCCCTAGACCCAAATTACGATCCCTGGTGGGATGATGTTAAGGACTATGTGGAACGTTACCCGATACATGAAGATACACCCATGCAGAACGTAGGAGCCTACCTAGGTTTGGAGCCTTTAGATCCCTATTTCCACGATGAATACATTAGGGAGATCTTAGAAGATCCTTACCAATTTCAGGCACCTACACCCCCATATCAGGAACCCGCACCCCAGATTCCGAACCCAGTCCTAGAACCTGCACCCCCAATGAGTGCAGAAAACGTATAAGAACTTAGGACATTTGGTGAGGAAATTCTAGAAAGTAATGAACAGATGAGACAGGTGGGAGAGCGACTCGTCTGGAAATACGACGAGCGCAATATGGATTTTTGGATGAATCCATATCCGTGAATGTGATGGTGGGAACGGTAATAGTAATAATAATAACATAAAAATAAAATAAAATATGTGTGTATCGATGCCTATTACTATTAGTGTAATTCTATTTCAGTTGGTATTGTAATTTTATTTCAGTACTAGTGTGTAATACATGCATAATAGATGAATAGAGTAAAGTCGCAATGATCGACGCTTTTAGCAAAAATGTGTGTCATGTGATTGACTATATTAGTATTATTTTGTGATATTAATACGGGGTAAATGTTTAAAATTCAGATGGCTGATGAAGAAAATCAAGGAAATCTGAATAACGATAACCAGAGTAACATTAACGTGGTTAATGAGAATCCAAGTATCAACAACAATGGAAACCAAATGGATAATAGTGCCATTCAACACATAGTGGCACAAGGAATCATAGATGCAATGCCATTTATTCTTCAAACAGTTCAAGAAGCAAATAATAAAAGTAAACATAGCAGTAAGCGACCAATTGAACCAGAACACAGTGTGAACAATGGACTTGTACTTCAAGTGCCCATTCCCAAAAGAAGAAGGACCGTGTCTTACGGTTGTTCTTATAAGGAATTCTGGTCCTGCAAACCAATAGAATTCTCAGGCAATGAAGGACCCATTGCAGCTCTACGCTGGATAGAGAAGACTGAGGTTGTTTTAAAAATAAGCAAGTGTGCTGAAAAAGACAAGATAATGTTTGCTTCTAATCTGTTTAAGAACTCAGCCTTAGAATGGTGGAACACTATCCTCCAATCAAGAGGAAGTGATAGGGTATACAACATGGAATGGGAGGAATTTAAAAATATGGTAGAAAGGAAATTTTGCCCTCCCAATGAAAAGGAACAGATAGCAAATAAATTCTTAAACTTAAGAATGACCGGGGTAGATAGTAAGGGTTATACTACCACATTCTTTGAATATGCTAGAATAGTACCAACCCTTGCATCACCAGAACCGGTATTAATCTCCCGTTACATCTGGGGATTAATCGGAGAGATTAGACATGTAGTCAAGGCAGCTAGACCTCAAACTATAGAAGAAGCTGTAGAACTAGCAAACACCTTGACAGTTGAATTAATCCGTACTAGAGAAGAAGACCAGAGGAAAAACTTAGCTCAAAGACTTACCCAGGAATTCCGATCTGGAAATTCCAACCGTGGGAAGAATGTAGGTTCTACATCTGCACCTTACTGCAAGTATTGCAAAAGGAAGCATTCTCTAAGATGCTCCCTATATTGCAATTTCTGCAAAATATCAGGACACAAGGAAGAAGACTGCAGGAGGAAAGCCAACAACAGGATATGCTATAACTGCGGAGAACAAGGTCATATCAAGCCGAATTGTCCGAAATTGACTCCATCTGTGAATAACAAGAACACTAAAAATGCGAGGGCATTTGTTCTGACTGCAGATGAAGCCAAGATGATTCCAGATGTGATAGCCGATACGTTTTTAGTTAATGATTTTTTGCTAAAGTATTATTTGACTCTGGTGCAAAACAAAGTTTTATTAATACTTCGTTTTGCAAACTTCTAAATCAGTTATTAACTAAACTACCACAAGAATGTCTAGTAGAGACAGCTAATGGAGAAACTGTTAGGATTTCTGAAATCATGCAGGGAGCAAGAATAGAAATTTTAAATCAAAAGTTTTTGGCAAACCTTTATCCCATGAATCTGGCAGGATTTGATATCTTTTTAGGAATGGATTGGTTAATAGCCAATAAAGCCAGTATTTTATGTGATCAAAAGTCAATCCAAGTAAATTCACCAAAAGGTGAAAATATCACAATTAAAGGGAATAAGCCCTCTAGATCCACAAAATTCATCTCTATAATGAAAACTGCAAGTTATATAAGAAAAGGTTCTATAGTGTATTTGATTTCCATAATCACTAACACTAAAGGAAAAGAACTAAAAGACATCCCAGTAGTGTCTCAGTTTTCAGATGTATTTCCAGAAGAATTATCAGGACTACCTCCAGACAGAGAAGTTGAATTCAGAATTCACCTACTACCAGGAACATCACCAATTGCCAAAGCACCTTACCGTTTGGCACCAGCCGAAATGCAGGAACTGAAGAAACAATTAGATGAATTGCTGGAAAAAGGATTCATACAGCCAAGTTCATTACCATGGGGAGCGCCGATTTTATTTGTTAAAAAAAAGGACGGATCATTGCGTATGTGCATTGACTACCGTGAATTGAATAAAGTCACGATTAAGAACCGGTATCCATTACCGAGAATCGATGATCTGTTAGATCAACTGCAAGGAGCTCGATTTTTCTCTAAAATCGATTTAAGGTCAGGATATCATCAATTAAAGGTACAGGAAGAGGACATTCTTAAGACCGCGTTCAGAACAAGGTATGGCCATTATGAATTTACTGTCATGCAATTTGGTTTAACCAATGCCCCAGCCACATTTATGAACATGATGAACCGAATATGTAAGCCATATTTGGATAAATTCATAATCGTCTTCATAGATGATATTCTAATTTACTCTAAGAGTAAAGAGGAACATGCAAAACATTTGCACACACTTTTAAGTATATTAAGAAGGGAAAAGCTTTATGCTAAATTTTCCAAGTGCGAGTCTTGGTTAGAGCAGGTACAGTTTCTTGGACACTTAGTTAACCATGAAGGAATTCATGTGGATCCAATAAAAATCGAGGCGATTACCAAATGGAAAACCCCTGAATCACCAACCGAGGTTAGAAGTTTCTTAGGATTGGCCGGTTATTATAGAAGGTTTATTCGAGATTTCTCTAGAATAGCCATTCCTTTAACTAAGTTAACCTGTAAATCCATTAAGTTTGAATGGGGACCAAAACAAGAAGAAGCATTTAGAATTCTTAAGCAAAGACTAACTAATACACCCATACTAGTGTTACCAGAAGGAACTGGAGACTTTGTAGTCTATTGTGACACTTCTAAGTTAGGTTATGGATGTGTATTAATGCAACGTCAAAAGGTTATAGCTTATGTGTCTAGGCAACTTAAGAATCATGAAGAGAATTATTCAACCCATGATCTAGAATTAGGAGCTATAATTTTTGCCCTTAAGATTTGGAGACATTACCTTTATGGTAGTAAGTTTACCATATTCACTGATCATAAAAGTTTAAGGTATGTTTTCGGACAGAAGGAATTGAACATGAGACAAAGACGCTGGATGGAAATGCTTAGTGATTATGATTGTGATATCCAATATCATGAAGGAAAGGCAAATGTAGTGGCAGATGCTTTAAGTCGAAAGTATCATGAAAAGCCAAAAAGGGTACGTTCTCTTAAATTAAATCTACAAGTAGATTTAAATGATCAAATCAGAAAAGCACAAGAATCAGTAATCAAGGATGATGCTAAAAAACTAAAAGGTATGAGTAAGGAATTAGAACAAGGAAAAGATGGAATTTGGAGATTCAATAAAAAGAGAATGTGGATACCTAAATTAGGAAACCTACGTCATCGTATATTAGAAGAAGCCCATAAGTCTAAATATACAATGCATCCAGGAAATGATAAAATGTACCAGGATTTAAGGAAAAATTTCTGGTGGATAGGAATGAAAAAGGACATAGCAGCCTATGTTTCTAAATGTTTAACTTGTTCACAAGTTAAAGCTGAACACCAGAAACCCTCAGGTTTGTTACAACAATTAGAAATGTCAGTGTGGAAATGGGAATTGATAACAATGGATTTTGTTACTAAACTACCCAAAACGAAGAAAGGTAATGATACAATCTGGGTGATTGTAAATAGACTAACCAAGTCAGCTCATTTCCTACCAATGAAAGAAACTTTCAGTATGGAACAGCTAGCTAAATTGTATGTACATGAAATTGTTTCTTTACATGGAATACCTTTATCAATTGTTTCTGATAGAGATAGTCGCTTTACCTCTCATTTTTTGGTCAAGTTTCCAAAAAGCCATGGGAACCAAGTTAAATCTGAGCACAGCTTACCATCCTCAAACGGACGGAAAAAGCGAAAGAAAATTCAGACGATGGAAGACATGCTTAGAGCTTGTGTAATTGATTTCGGAGGTAATTGGGACGACCACTTACCTTTAATAGAATTTTCTTATAATAATAGTTATCACACAAGTATCAATGCTGCACCATTCGAAGCACTTTATGGACGAAAGTGCCGAACCCCAGTCTGTTGGGCAGAAATTGGGGGAAAACAACTATCTGGACCTGAGATAGTGCAGGAAACAACCGACAAAATCATTCAAGTCAATGAACGACTAAAAGCAACACGTGATCGACAGAAGAGCTGTGCCGATAACCGACGTAAGCCATTGGACTTTCAAGTAGGAGATAAAGTATTGTTAAAAGTCTCTCCTTGGAAAGGAGTGGTAAGATTCATCAAACGAGGGAAGCTAAGTCCCAGGTATATTGGACCTTTTGAGATTATTAAAAGAATAGGACCTGTAGCCTATCAGCTACAACTGTCAGAAGAAATGGCAGGAATACATGATGTGTTTCATGTATCTAATCTCAAGAAATGCTTAGCTGATGAATCACTAATGGTACCTCTTAAGGATATAGAGGTAAATGAACAACTCAAGTTTGTAGAAAGGCCTCTACAGATTGAAGACAGGAAAGTCAAGAATCTCAAACATAAGAGATTAATTCTGGTCAAAGTGAAGTGGGACTCCAAAAGAGGACCTGAGTACACATGGGAGCTTGAATCTGAAATGCAAAGAAAATATCCACACTTGTTCTAGTAGATCTCGAGGACGAGCTCTAAAATAAGGTGGGGAGGATATAACAATCCTCAATAAAACCGACACCCTCGAATATTTTCCGATACCCTAATATATTTTAAAATATCCCAAAATGTCCCAAAATACACCCCATACGCGAAAACGGGCCCCAAATATATTAAATAGTATTAAAAATAATTAAAAATTGAATTTTTGGGCTGAGGCGGGCCGCGTAAGCCCCACCCCGAGCCTGACGCGGGCCGCGTCAACTTAAGGCCTAGCACGGCCCTGGGCCGCCACGTGGCCCAACATCTGGCGAGCCTACATAATGACCTGGACAAGCTACGCGTTGACCTGGAGTCAACGCGGGCCACGTAGGCCCTTCTCTTGTGTTACGCGGGCCGCGAGAGGACCAAACTCAGCACCTATATAAGAAAGCCTCGGGATTTCATTTTCCGTCGCTCAAATCTTTTCATTCTCAACGAATTCTCTGATATTAGGCTTTATATTCGGGTATTATACCCCCTAAATAGCGAAGTTCTGCTCCGTTGTAAGTATTATAACCCCTGGATACGTATTAGATACGCTACCCGATTGATCTAGGGTTCCGTAACGGCTGTCGTGGTTCTGCCCGACGTAGTCGTTGGAATGCCGTAACGGGGAGGGTATTATAAATGTTAAAATGGGTTATTATACTAACTGTAACACATAGAAAATTCGTGTTCAATGATATAATGACACGTGTCAAGTAAGACAAAAAAAAACATTGTAAACCCGGATTTAATAAATGTGTTTTGGCAGGATTTAAAAGTGGCGTCATGTTAATTTTCACCTCTGAACGACCTCATTTATAAATCCCAAGACCCAAGTATATATATCTTAAACATCTAATATATCTTAAATCCAAAAATGTGTTGACAATAATTTAATTCGAAGTGCATGATAGGTTCGTATGGAAATTTCTACGGTAAACCTTCTTGTTCGGCACTTTTGAAAAGGATCCAAGCAAACATAACATAATGGTAGGGTATGTAACTGTTAAAGACCCATAATAGAGGCCCCGAACTAATAATTGAAGTCCCAAATTCGGAAAAGATGGTTGCCCCTTCGAAACACCAAAGAAAAACAAAGTTTTGGCTGCAGAGGAAGGCTTGTGCACCGCAAGCATTGACTCTTACGGTGCGCAAGCAGGTGCCCAGCGACAGAAAACCGGCTGTTGCCTGTTTAAACGCATTTTTCGACCTTTAAACGATTTTCCACATCTTTATTGACCCCTAAACAATCCCTAAACATCTAGGACACCTGTGGGAATGTTATGGTCAGTGCTAGACTTAGATGTCAACACTTTGTGGTGCCTTGATCACTATATAAAGCTCGAATGTGCAAACACTTTAATCATTCCTTCCTCAATCAACTTCTGATCAATTTTGGAGCACAAGAGCATCTTCCAGGCCTTCCTAATAAACCATTAGACACTTGTAAGTTTGCTTGACCTTTCTAAATTAAGTTTAGCTTAGCTATTTAGCTAAAAGTCAAACCATCGTAATTACGGTTTGACTTCGAGATTAATTAATAATGGCTCAGTCAAATCTCGAATCAAAAGTAGTTATAAGTTGGTAATTATGTGGGTAATAAACCCTTAAAAGGGTTCCCCCTGATTACCACTCTAACTAAGTCAAAAGTCGGGTCAAACTTGCTAAGAAAAAGTCAACAGGATACTTAAATTCTAATTTATGCATAATTAGCAATGTAGAACATATACAACATGTTTGATCATTAATATAACTTGGTAATTAGTGTAAGAACATGTCTAAACATGTTCAACCCGACAATTTCCTGTTTAGACCCGGTTCGGAACCGAAAGTCGCATAGTTTGACTTATACTTTGACTTTCAGTTCTGACCCGCCTTAGGCATGATTTAGAAATGCCTTAGAGCTTAATTTGGACCAGGTAACATGCTAGTATAACCCTCTGTGATTATACACCATGGTTCATTAGTTAACCAATTAATTCGCATGATTCCGTTAATTGCTCATATGTTGACCATTATGCCCTTTTCACCTTAAAAATGATTTTTGGAAATGTAAAAGAGTAGAAACTTTAATTACTGATATTTAAACTTGCATACAAAATTTGACATCAGTTTAAGGTGTAGATTAAGAGTTATGCTCGTTAGCGTAAAATGAAAGCTTTATGTAAATAAAACGGCGTAATTAGCGTATAGCCTAGTTAAGCCTACTTTTTGATACCAAAATCTTTACCCATTGATGTAATATATTATTTTAGGATTTTTGAAGGTTTTTAATTAATTTTAGGCTGAGCATAAGTCATAGTCGTAGGCTTAATCCGGTAATTGTCGGTTTTGCCCTTACGGGCCATAAAATGAGTTTTACATATCTAATCGACTCAAAACCTTTTGCTACTGATCTTAAATGATAAATAAATTATTTTAAACCTCCTGGAATAATAAAAATATCAGATTTCTATATAGAACCCAGAAACGGCTTCTAATCGCCTAATTAAGCGTTTTTAACGCCTAGTATGTACTAGAACTATTTTAAACATACTAAGGGTGATACCTACTGATATTTGAGGTAAATTATAATATTTTAATAGTAAGCAAAAGTTGTTAAACTCAGACTTCGGTTTTGAGCTTTTCGGCTTATGTGAAATTACCAAAATGCCCCTACAGTGCATAATTTGGTTAAAATTGATAAATTTCACATATATACTTTAACCTACTGATATAACTTAGAAAATGGTGTATATTTTCTGATTACATCAGGCCTGTAACTCAGGTTAACACTTAAACTCTTTTACAACCTTTAAAATGACCAAACTACCCCTACGGGGCATAGTTTGTGTTTAAATTCATTTTGGGCAAAATAAATGATATCTTCCTGATGTCACAACATATATGGAGTATATGAACTTAGGAAACCTGTAAATGGCTCTCATTATTACCCATTACGCTTATTACGCGTTCGGTTCGGTTTATGTAACAAGGTTACATAAATTAGCCGACACGGGTCAAACCTTATCGGTTTTATCTCAAAATCCAGAGTGTGCATAAAATACCCATATTAAACAAGTCTCTGAACTTGTCGGGTCTAAATCACATTCTATCCTGTCTTCGCTTAATTGTGCGTACGAACCGTATCATTGAAACTAACTGGTCTAAGTTTAAGCTTAATTAAAGACCCGTTAGAATTCTAATAGGTTATTATAAACCTTCATTCCAGATTAGGAGAACCAGTAAAAGCTACTTTCAAATTGCTTATTGTGATTTATACATTGCTCAGGTAAATACTTTTAACTTATTTTCCCTATACGGGCTTGGGTTACGGTATATAGAATACCGCTTGATCAGGCATCAAATCTTCCATCGTTGGGTGGTTAATTGAATAAATTGATCGGCTCGTTTAAACAGTCTTGTTACTTAAAGCCTTTGGGGGGTTAATGACCATGTCCCGGATATCCTTGGCATCATTTTACGAAATGGCCACGACTTAAGCGCGAGGAGTAGGCGTACACCCGTCAGTGCACAAAAGAATAATGTGGTGTGTCTATTGATCTTTAACCCGGACAAGATCCGGGCTACTGAACGCACAAGGAACATGTAATTCGTTCACAAGATTATAATATTAAATAATTCTCCCAAGTTAAATAAAATGTTTATGCCACGTGCATCCAAATCAAATTTTCAATCATTTTTCCAAAATGAGTCAGTTGATTGTATTTACCAGTGTAAACTGACGTATTTTCCCAAAAAGATTAAATGCAGGTACTAAGCGTAATTGGCTGGGATTTCTCCTTAGCATCAATAGAAGTCTCACAAGCTTAAGATGCCTGAAGTCTGTTGAACTATTAATTCCATTTTATTTTCGATCCGTCTGTGGATAAACTTCCGAATATTGTGACATTTGATATTACAATATTAAATTCGGTTGTATAATATCTTTTAAATTGCTTCCGCTGTGCATATTAAATATTGTGTTGTTTGACTATTATGTTGCCAACCACGTCACGATACTTCCCCACCGGGCCCACCGGTCAAACGTGTGGAAATTGGGGTGTGACAGGTTGGTATCAGAGCCAACACTGAGTGAATTAAACACTAACCTTTTGTGTTTAATCTCAGTTACACAATTGCACATATCTAAACTTTCGAGTCTAGACAAATAACATAGGACAAATTCTACCTTGTTTGGTTTCTGTTTTGTCCTTTAATTTATATATATTGTTGTTGTTATCTCATACTGTATTGACAGGAATAACAAAATGCCGCCAAGATTCTTTAGGAGAAGAGGACGTGGAAAGGGGCCAATCACCGCCCCCAATGACAACGAGGCAGGACCTTCGAATGTGCGAGCTCCTTCGACCACTGAAAGTGACGATCCCCGGCAAAACCGGAGGAACCTCTTTGAACCGGCTAGACGGTCGGTCTCACACAGTTCAACACCTCCTGTCCATAACCCTTATGGGCCACAGCCGGAGTATGAGCCCAACAACCCGCAACCTTCCTACATACAGTTGCAGCGATCCTTATCGCATAATTCTTTTGGTGACCCTACACCAGTTTTTCGGGGCCGGTTTAACCCGGCAAATTACATAGCAGAACCAGTGGGTTTTAACCCATTGGGGCCGGAGGATCATTTCTCGGGAGATCACGCGGACGATATGGACGAGGATACGGACCCCGTCGAACCTGCCAGTGGTACACCAAACCACCCGATAGAGATCTCTGACGGATCTTCTTTCCACGGATCACCCTATGTTGGTCCAGATAGCTTTCAAGCTATGTTTACCAGGCACGAATGGTACTATACACCTCCTCGCCATTCACCGCCTCAGCAGCAGCAACAACAGCAACAGGATCCCTCTGTGGATTCACGGTTTGTGGCAGTTACGCCACCGCCTCCACCGCCGCCAGTTCAGCAGGCACCTCCACAAACGCCGAGGCGTAGGAGATCTGGACCACGTATGTCTACACGGGGAGGAGATTACCATTTCAGCTCTCCTCGGCAATCAAGTGGCAGCCATTACCCGCCACATCAAGAAGACCCACAAATGGGTGGACCTTCTAACCCAGCTGTACCACAGCCACCACCGATGGGTTTTGACAACCCGATTCCAGCATACACGGGTTCGATAGCGTACAACCCGTTTGAACCGCCGACTCACCACAACTATGGTTACGCTGAGGCCGACCCCTAGATGGTAGCAGCGAACTACAACGCCCAAGGACCCTATGGAGATCCATGGGGAGTAGGGTACCCAACACATGGGTACCAAATACCTCCAAGACCTATTATCAGGCAACAATCGCAACCACCAAGGTTCTCCCCACCAGAGCGTGAAGAAATTCTGCAAAGGTTGGACCATGTAGAGCGAGAGTTTCACAGGGAACGAAGGGAGCGACAAACTTTCTTCCAAGGATTAACGAGCCTAATTAAAGGGAAGAGCAAGAAGGACCACTGAATCCTTTCATTTGTTGTTGAGCCCCTGCGTGGGCCAGTCTTGCTGTATAAACCCCTGCGAGGGTATGCTTGTTTGTTTTGACCCCTGCGTGGATCTATCTTTCTGTAAACCCCTATGTGGGTATGTTATTTGTGTAAGTCCCTGCGTGGACTATTATGTTATTAAGCCCCTGAGTGGGTATGTATGTTATTAAGCCCCTGCGTGGGTATGTGTGTTATTAAGCCCCTGCGTGGGTAAGTCCTTGTTTAAACCCTGCGTGGGTAAGTTTGTGTATTAAAAAGTCCCGTTTAGGGCGACGTGTAATATTTTAATAATTAATGGAATGGTATGTTTATAAATTTCATTTTTGCTTTTACTTGCATAAATATATTACATGAAATAAATAAATCAACATCATTCCTTTTTTATAATAAATCTGCCTATTTAAATATTGAATAAGAATCTTAAGAGTGAAACCTAGCCTGCATGTCAGTATAAGACCCGGCCATGATGGTAAGACCTGTTTTAAAGATTCAAATCCCTGTTAACATCTGTAAACATGTTGACACTCCTGGCAGACGTGATTCATTAAAATCACACACGTCATTCTTATTATTGGATTCTTCAAAAGATTCCTAACCCAATTTAATGATCTCTGAATCATGGGTTTAGATCATCAACTGAGATGATCATATTTTGACCATACGTGGTAATATGGTGCCTACGGGCCCTACTCATTTCCATACGAGCCAAAAGACAGTGGTAGCGATGACTCCCTATCAGATAAAGGTAATGAACTAGGTTCAAACCTTCATGCTTTGATTCTCTGAAATCATAGCTTAAAATTTATAAATGTCCTTGTGACTAGGCCTTTTGTGCCACAAATAAAACTGTTATTGTTTTATAATTAGGATAAATTATGATAGAAATCCTAAATAAATATGATTAATAAATTAACCAAATATGGTCTCTGTTTACCATGGTTAATGAATTACCCTAAGGGGCGATTCCATAATAAACTCCCAAATAAACTATTGTCCTTGTTTTCTGTAACAGTTCAATTAAAATGGCTAACTCAGACGAGATAAATAGTCATCCAGTGGAGAACATTGATAACGCCCTGATCAATTTAACGGGTGCCGAATTAAAAGCGTTGGTCGACGACGCAGTTACAAAGGCATTGGAAAGGCAGTACGAAGAGTATAGTGGGACTCGTAGTAGGACCCTATCTACACAGCCTTCAAAGCCACCGTCCAAGAAGGACGAACCGAAGAAAAATGATGATCGGCACTCCTCGAACCACCACAGTGCTCCATCTCAGCAGGTTGTACTAAATCAAGGACCCCGTGATAAAGGGTTGCTCATATAAATATTTTGTTTCCTACAAACCCCGGGATTTCACTGGGGAGAAAGGAGCCATCGACTGTATGACGTGGCTGGACGAGATGGACACAGTTGTGGATATCAGCGGATGTGCTGAGAGGGATATAGTCAAGTTTGTGTCGCAGTCTTTTAAGGGTGAAGCTTTAGCATGGTGGAGATCACTGATCCAAGCCACCGGGAAAATCCCATTGTACAACATGTCGTGGGATCAATTTGTTGCCCTTATCAGGGAAAATTACTGCCCTCAGCATGAGGTGGAGAAGATAGAGTCTGATTTTCTATCATTGGTGATGACAAACCTTGACTGTCAAGCATACCTAATGAGCTTCAACACAATGTCCCGGTTGGTCCCTTATCTGGTAACCCCGGAACCAAAAAGAATAGCTCGTTTTATCGATGGTTTAGCCCCGGAAATCAAGGCAAGCGTGAAGGCTTCTCGGCCAGCTACTTTTAGATCTGTAGCTGACATATCCTTGTCCCTCACTTTGGATGCGGTCAGGCAGAGATTGCTGAGGAATAAGGAGGCTGAGAAGAGGAAACGTGAAGATGATGGTTCACGCAGATCGAACAAGAAACACCGTGGGAACGGTGACCACAAGAAAGGATCGGAGTCAAGGAAAGATGGGCATCATTCTGGTGAGAAGCCCAAATGCAAAATTTGCAAGAAACAGCACTATGGAAAGTGCAGACTCGAGTCGAACTCGCAGACTCAGTCAAAAACCTTTGCATGAGGGATATGCAAGTGCACGGATCACAAAACCTTGGATTGCAAGAAGATGAAAGACGCAACGTGCTACTATTGCAATGAAAAGGGGCACATTAAAACCAACTGCCCTAAATACACCAAGAAGCCTAAAGAAGCCAAGAAGACTAATGCTAGAGTCTTCAGAATGGACGCAAAGGAAGCGATTCTAGACGACAACGTTATTACAGGTACTTTCCTTGTAAATGATGTCTATGCAAGAGTACTATTTGATTCAGGCGCTGATAAGTCGTTTGTAGATCATAAATTTTGCAAATTGCTGAATTTACCTGTCAAAACCTTAAGTGTAAACTATGAGGTGGAGTTAGCAGATGGCACCATAGAAACCGTCTCAACTGTGTTAGAGGGATGTGTTATATTCATTAAGAACCACTCTTTTCCTCTATCCCTACTCCCCTTTAAATTGGCCGGTTTTGACATAGTTTTGGGTATGGACTGGTTATCTCATAACCAGGCCCAAATTGTCTGCAACAGAAAGCAAGTGGTGATAAAAACTCCGTCTGGGGAATCACTTACCATTCGGGGAGATACCCAGTATGGGCTACCTGAGCAAGCGACTATGCTCAAAGCTTCAAAATGTTTAAAGAAGGGTTGTGTCATCTACATGGCACAAGTGATTATTGATGAGCCTAAACCAAAGATAGAAGACATCCCTGTCATTTCAGAATACCCAGAAGTTTTTCCGGAAGAACTACCTGGTTTGCCACCAGATAGGCAAGTGGAATTCAGGATTGATATCATCCCTGGAGCAGCACCAGTTGCTAGAGCACCTTATAGGTTGGCGCCCACAGAGATGAAAGAATTGAGGACACAACTGGATGAATTGCTAGCTAAAGGTTTCATAAAACGTAGCTCGTCTCCTTGGGGAGCGCCAGTCCTGTTTGTCAAGAAGAAGGATGGATCGATGCGTCTGTGCATCGATTATCGTGAAATTAATAAGGTCACGATAAAGAATAGGTATCCTTTGCCTAGGATCGACGATTTGTTCGATCAATTGCAAGGAGCAAGTTATTTTTCGAAGATTGATTTGAGGTCAGGCTACCATCAACTGAAGGTTAGAGACGAAGACGTACACAAAACTGCATTTAGGACTCGTTATGGTCATTACGAGTTCCTAGTGATGCCTTTTGGGCTCACTAATGCACCAGCCGCGTTCATGGATCTCATGAATCGCGTTTGCAAACCATACTTAGATAAATTCATCATCGTTTTCATCGACGACATTCTTATTTATACGAAGAACCAAGCTGATCATGAGAAACATCTTCGATGTATCCTCAAACTTCTGCACCATGAGAAGCTCTATGCCAAATTCTCTAAGTGTGAATTTTGGCTACGAGAAGTCCAATTTCTTGGACATGTGGTCAGTGAGCGTGGTATCCAGGTGGATCCCGCTAAGGTTGAAGCAGTAATGAACTGGCAAGAGCCAAAGACGCCTACAGAGATTCATAGCTTCCTGGGATTGGCAGGATATTACAGGCGTTTCATCGAAAATTTTTCAAGGATTGCTGCACCCCTAACTTCCTTGACTAAGAAGAAAGTAAAGTTCATTTGGTGCCCTAAGCAGCAAGAATCCTTTGATATTCTGAAGAAAAAGTTGAGCAACGCCCCAGTTTTGACATTGCCAGATGGAATAGAAGAGTTCGTGGTTTACTGCGATGCATCGCACACTGGCATGGTGTGTGTGCTTATGCAGAAAGGCAAGGTTATTGCCTATGCTTCAAGACAGTTAAAAGTGCACGAAAAGAATTACACCACCCACGACTTGGAGTTGGGTGACGTTGTATTTGTACTAAAACTGTGGAGGCATTATCTTTATGGAATCAAGTGTGTGATCTATTCTGATCACAAGAGCCTTCAACATCTGTTTAATCAGAAAGATTTAAACATGAGGCAACGCCGTTGGATGGAAACTTTAAATGATTATGATTTTGAAATCAGATACCATCCCGGCAAGGCGAATGTAGTCGCCAATGCCTTGAGTCGAAAGGAAATGGTGAAACCCATCCGAATCAATGCCAAGCGCATGGAAATAAAGAACAGTTTGATTGAAAGGTTGTTATTGCACAGAAGGAAGCTGTGTTGGAAACTAACTATCCTAATGAAAAGCTAGGGGTAACTGAGGAGCAGTTAACTCTTAGCAAGGACGAAATTCTAAGATTAAATGGACGCATATGGGTTCCAATTTATGGAGGACTTCGAGATGTCATCCTCCAGGAAGCCCATAGTTCCAAATACTCCGTTCATCCTGGAGCTGATAAGATGTACCAGGATCTAAGGGCAAATTATTGGTGGATAGGCTTGAAAAAGTCTGTAGCCACCTATGTAGCTAAATGCTTGACATATGCGCAAGTCAAAGCCGAGCATCAAAAGCCGTCAGGTTTGCTACAACAGCCTGAACTTCCTACGTGGAAGTGGGAAATGGTAACTATGGATTTTATCACCAAGTTACCTAAGACCAGGAAAGGAAATGATACAATATGGGTTATAGTTGATAGACTGACCAAGTCAGCACATTTCTTACCCATCAAGGAGACTTATAGCTCCGACATGTTAGCCCAGGTATACATGGATAATATTGTAGCCTTACATGGCATACCTGTGTCTATTATCTCTGACAGAGATACTAGATACACGTCACATTTTTGGAAGAGTTTCCAACAATCTTTGGGCACGCGTCTGAATTTCAGTACGGCTTACCATCCTCAGACAGACGGCCAAAGTGAGCGTACTATTCAAACGTTAGAAGACATGCTACGAGCATGTGTGATCGATTTGGGTGGTAGTTGGGATAAGCACCTACCACTAATTGAGTTCTCCTACAACAATAGCTACCACACCAGCATAAAGGCTGCACCTTTTGAGGCCTTATATGGTAGAAAGTGTAGAACGCCAGTTTGTTGGGCGGAAGTTGGAGATGTCCAATTATCAGGACCAGAGATAGTGTTCGAAACGACGGACAAGATTGTCCAGATTCGTGACCGTCTCAAAGCTGCCCGGGATAGGCAGAAGAGTTACGCAGATCCAAAGCGTAAAGCTTTTCACTTCGAAGTAGGTGATAAAGTGTTACTTAAAGTATCACCCTGGAAGGGGGTGATGCGATTTGGTAAGAAAGGCAAGCTAAGCCCGAGATACATAGGACCTTTTGAGGTTATCGAACGTGTCGGGTCAGTTGCCTATAAGTTAAACTTACTGGATGAGCTTAGTGGAATTCACAATGTGTTCCACATCTGCAATCTGAAGAAGTGTTTCGCTGATGAATCACTGGTTATACCACATACAGATGTGCATATAGATGAGAGCTTAAAATTCGTGGAAAAACCATTGTCGATTGAGGATCGACAGGTTAAGAAGCTTCGAAGGAAGCATGTACCTATTGTAAAGGTCAAATGGGATGCCCGTAGAGGTCCCGAATATACGTGGGAGGTCGAATCCACGATGAAAGAAAAGTACCCTTATTTATTTCAGTAAATCTGGGGTCGAGATTTATTTTAAGGGGGTGAGGATGTAACACCTCGAAAATTCGTGTTCAATGATATAACGACACGTGTCAAGTAAGACAAAAAAAACGTTGTAAACCCGGATTTAATAAAGATGTTTTGGCAGGATTTAAAAGTGGCATCATGTTAATTTTCACCTCTGAACGACCTCATTTATAAATCCCAAGACCCAAGTATATATATCTTAAACATCTAATATATCTTAAATCCAAAAATGTGTTGACAATAATTTAATTCGAAGTGCATGATAGGTTCGTATGGAAATTTCTACGGTAAACCTTCTTGTTCGGCACTTTTGAAAAGGATCCAAGCAAACATAACATAATGGTAGGGTATGTAACTGTTAAAGACCCATAATAGAGGCCCCGAACTGATAATTGAAGTCCCAAATTCGGAAAAGATGGTTGCCCCTTCGAAACACCAAAGAATAACAAAGTTTTGGCTGCAGAGGAAGGCTTGCGCACCGCAAGCATTGACTCTTACGGTGCGCAAGCAGGTGCCCAGCGACAGAAAACCGGCTGTTGCCTGTTTAAACGCATTTTTCGACCTTTAAACGATTTTCCACATCTTTCTTGACCCCTAAACAATCCCTAAACATATAGGACACCTGTGGGAATGTTATGGTCAGTGCTAGACTTAGATGTCAACACTTTGTGGTGCCTTGATCACTATATAAAGCTCCAATGTGCAAACACTTTTATTATTCCTTCCTCAAACAACTTCTGATCAATTTTGGAGCACAAGAGCATCTTCCAGGCCTTCCTAATCAACCATTAGACACTTTTAAGTTTGCTTGACCTTTCTAAATTAAGTTTAGCTTAGTTATTTAGCTAAAAGTCAAACCATCGTAATTACGGTTTGACTTCGAGATTAATTAATAATGGCTCAGTCAAATCTCGAATCAAAAGTAGTTATAAGTTGGTAATTATGTGGGTAATAAACCCTTAAAAGGGTTCCCCCTGATTACCACTCTAACTAAGTCAAAAGTCGGGTCAAACTTACTAAGAAAAAGTCAACAGGATACTTAAATTCTAATTTATGCATAATTAGCAATGTAGAACATATACAACCTGTTTGATCATTAATATAACTTGGTAATTAGTGTAAGAACATGTCAAAACATGTTCAACCCGACAATTTCCTGTTTAGACTCGGTTCGGAACCGAAAGTCGCATAGTTTGACTTATACTTTGACTTTCAGTTCTGACCCGCCTTAGGCATGATTTAGAAATGCCTTAGAGCTTAATTTGGACCAGGTAACATGCTAGTATTACCCTCTGTGATTATACACCATGGTTCATTAGTTAACCAATTAATTCGCATGATTCCGTTAATTGCTCATATGTTGACCATTATGCCCTTTTCACCTTAAAACGTGATTTTTGGAAATGTAAAAGAGTAGAAACTTTAATTACTGATATTTAAACTTGCATACAAAATTTGACATCAGTTTAAGGTGTAGATTAAGAGTTATGCTCGTTAGCGTAAAATGAAAGCTTTGTGTTAATAAAACGGCGTAATTAGCGTATAGCCTAGTTAAGCCTACTTTTTGATTCCAAAATCTTTACCCAATGATGTAATATATTATTTTGGGATTTTTGAAGGTTTGTAATTAATTTTAGGCTGAGCATAACTCATAGTCGTAGGCTTAATCCGGTAATTGTCGGTTTTGCCCTTACGGGCCATAAAATGAGTTTTACATATCTAATCGACTCCAAACCTTTTGCTACTGATCTTAAATGATAAATAAATTATTTTAAACCTCCTGGAATAATAAAAATATCAGATTTCTATATAGAACCCGGAAACGGCTTCTAATCGCCTAATTAAGCGTTTTTAACGCCTAGTATGTACTAGAACTATTTTAAACATACTAAGGGTGATACCTACTGATATTTGAGTTAAATTATAATATTTTAACAGTAAGCAAAAGTTGTTAAACTCAGACTTCGGTTTTGAGCTTTTCGGCTTATGTGAAATTACCAAAATGCCCCTACGGTGCATAGTTTGGTTAAAATTGATAAATTTCACATATATACTTTAACCTACTAATATAACTTAGAAAATGGAGTATATTTGCTGATTACATCAGGCCTGTAACTCAGGTTAACACTTAAACTCTTTTACAACCTTTAAAATGACCAAACTACCCCTACGGGGCATAGTTTGTGTTTAAATTCATTTCGGGCAAAATAAATGATATCTTACTGATGTCACAACATATATGGAGTATATTAACTTAGGAAACCTGTAAATGGCTCTCATTATTACCCGTTACGCTTATTACGCGTTCGGTTCGGTTTATGTAACAAGGTTACATAAATTAGCCGACACGGGTCAAACCTTATCGGTTTTATCTCAAAATCCAGAGTGTGCATAAAATACCCATATTAAACAAGTCACTGAACTTGTCGGGTCTAAATCACATTCTATCTGGTCTTCGCTTAATAGTGCGTACGAACCGTATCATTGAAACTAACAGGTCTAAGCTTAAGCTTAATTAAAGACCCGTTAGAATTCTAATAGGTTATTATAAACCTTCGTTCTAGATTAGGAGAACCAGTAAAAGCTACTTGAAAATTGCTTATTGTGATTTATACATTGCTCAGGTAAATACTTTTAACTTATTTTCCCTATACGGGCTTGGGTTACGGTATATAGAATACCGCTTGATCGGGCATCAAATCTTCCATCGTTGGGTGGTTAATTGAATAAATTGATCGGCTCGTTTAAACAGTCTTGTTACTTAAAGCCTTTGGGGGGTTAATGACCATGTCCCGGATATCCTTGGCATCATTTTACGAAATGGCCACGACTTAAGCGCGGGGTGTATGCGTACACCCGTCAGTGCACAAAAGAATAATGTGGTGTGTCTATTGATCTTTAACCCGGACAAGATCCGGGCTACTGAACGCACAAGGAACATGTAATTCGTTCACAAGATTATAATATTAAATAATTCTCCCAAGTTAAATAAAATGTTTATGCCACGTGCATCCAAATCAAATTTTCAATCATTTTTCCAAAATGAGTCAGTTGATTGTATTTACCAGTGTAAACTGACGTATTTTCCCAAAAAGATTAAATGCAGGTACTAAGCGTAATTGGCTGGGATTTCTCCTTAGCATCAATAGAAGTCTCGCAAGCTTAAGATGCCTGAAGTCTGTTGAACTATTAATTCCATTTTATTTTCGATCCGTCTGTGGATAAACTTCCGAATATTGTGACATTTGATATTACAATATTAAATTAGGTTGTATAATATCTTTTAAATTGCTTCCGCTGTGCATATTAAATATTATGTTGTTTGACTATTATGTTGCCAACCACGTCACGATACTTCTCCACCGGGCCCACCGGTCAAACGTGTGGAAATTGGGGTGTGACACTAACGCGTGTGCTTTTGTGTAAATTATAGATTGTCACCAGGAAACCCTTACGAAAAATCTAAGAAAGCAATGTGAGTAATCTCCTTTTTGTAAACTGTTTTTACAAAACCTTAACTATTTTACAATGCAATTTAGCAGTGATTGAGTCTTTGTAATTCTACGATTACTGCCGGTATGTTGGGGTTTTGTATACAAAATGTGAGTAACGTTACCATTGGACGAAGAGTTAGCCAATGTGTAATATGACCCACCAGTCAGGATTGACAGTACTGTATGAGTAATTGGGTAGATATAAACATTGTAATCGCCCTCAATACTGTTAAGTTTAAAATTAAATTAATATTTCTTGATTAAACTGGGATTCACTCACCAGTATTTCCCACTGACAAATATTTTTAAAACGTGTTTCAGGTAACACAATGTAAAAGCCAATTAGAAGCCAGTTGGACAGCACTGAAGGCTTGGAAAAGTGGCTATAAAAGTTACCAAAATAAAGAAGGCGTTTTAATTCAAATAAAAATGGAATTTATTCCTATAAGTCAGTTTGTAATAAAAACATGGGTTTTGTCCCAATATGTTTATTTATATAAAAGGTGGTATTTTACTCTGATCAATATTTCCTAACTACGGTCCTGATGAAAAATTCCACTGTCAAATTAGACAATACGTGATACCACCGAAACTGGCTCGCGGCCGCCCGTTCACGGGGAATCAGGGATCGGGGGTTGCGACACGCGACAAGTGGCGTAAGGTGAGTATACCCGTCTCTCCCAGTCCATGTACCCGTCTCTCAGTTAATACCCACGTATCATTCGTAATTACCAGTTAAACAAGTTAAGTGGATTTTTAGTTCGTTGCCCAAGGTGTAACTCTTACGGGTCAAGATCCGGTCGGCAGCGTTGACTTATCAAATCGGACATAATATCCCAACAAGATGATGGAAGGTGGGTTGATTTGGTGGGTTGTGGACTTGTGGGAGATATACCCGCCTGCCATATGTTAAAATAGAAGAGTAAACTGCCACCCCCACATCATCCCCAACCTCCGCCTCCGCCACCGTCGCTGTGACAACCCGAGTTTCTGAGATTTCCATCTTCGCATTAAGTGCGCGTAAATTGTTTAAGTTGTATGTTTGTTAATATATGGTTGTATGAGCAAAATATATGTATGTGTATTGTTGTCAATGAGAGATCTTCTAGCCGTAAACCCCACTCATGAAATCACCCCTACTTCCCTCCACGAAAACCCTCCTAGATGAAAACACTCTATTGTTTTCGTTAGAGGGTGGGCTGGAGAAAACATGGAATGGGCTTTGGCCCAGTATCGATTTATTATAGGATTTGTTTTATTAGTGCATGAAATTGGTAATTGGCAAAACCCTAATCACAAATCACATCTCCCTCTCTCTCTCGTTTTTCCTGGAACCCGACGGCAGCCCCTCTCGGTCGAAGCCAAACCCTCCTTGTTTGATCGCTGGTTAGTGATGTACATATTCTGTTAACTTAAGATGTTTATCGTATGATTATGATATAATCTGGTTATGATGATTTGACATTTGTGGATGTTTATTTGTTATGTATGTATATATGATGATTGTACATTGTGATATAGATCATGCAAACAATCGGTCCATTGATATGAGAATTAATTGTTGAGAATTAATTTATAGTTTGAATTGTCAAGGTGCGGCGTGTTGTCAGAATAGGTTAGTCAAGATTCACTTGTTAATTGTTTGTATATATGTGTCGATTTGTAATATAAGGAACACCACATGGACTGTTGACTGGATTCATTGATATCGAGATGGGGTGACAAATCGGTGGACAAGGGTTGGGAATTGTGAACTGCCAAATTAGATGATGATGTTTGTTAGTGATTTGAAAATTTAGATGATTACATATTTTGGTCCAATCACAAAATGAGAACAATTAACATTGTCGGCCATTGATGAAAAGTAATGGTGATAGGCATGTGATTTCGATTTGTTTTATATGATAGGGATTCTTGTAACATGATGACTGATATATAACTGGATCTTCATGTATGGCTTGTTATGTTTATTTTTGGTGGTGTTCGGCCCATATGAGTATTCGACCAGGTTTAGTTTACGGCCTAAGGTTTTATTTGGCCCAACTATTATGTAAGTTAGTTAACTTTATTAAGTAATTAACTTCATTAAACTGTTAACTTAGTGTGCTAACTCTGTTAACCTTATTAACTGTGTTAGTAGGTAACCTTGTTAAACATGTAACTATGATAAATCTATTAACTGAGTTAAGTTATTAACTCAGTTAACTGTATTAACACTGTTAATTATTACTCATGATATGCTGGTTAATTCTGAAAAACTTGTTATTTTTGCTTAATACACTAACCTTGTTAAGTCTGTTAAAAACCATCAAGTATGTTAATTAATTAACCATGTTAGATATTACCAAGAACTGAGTTATATGGAGTATGACTGTGTGAACATGAAACCACTGTTATGTGCTACTTGATGAGAAATGCATAAACACACTTTGTGACATAGATTACCTGTGAAACGTTACGAACATAAACTGATTTAGTATACGTGCACTATAGGACGTGATTGATTTCTTGTGAGCACTTAACTTAGCATACCGAGCAAACCTAAGGTGAGTTCACTGCATTTCTCAAGCATGCGTCCCGGTGGGTTGGGACAACTAGTAAACATTTGGAAGGGAATCTTGGGTAAACAGTTAAATTGGGTTTTGGTTATTGAACATGGAATCTATCATTATCGGATTGCCTGTAGGGCAATGGGGTAATTAGTTGATAGCGTTATTAGGTTTGATACCTCGCACCGGGCCGTAAGGACGGGCGCGAACTAATTATCTGGGCATCATTACCAATGCTTGGTTAGGGGCATTGGGGACTGGACACACTTCCAGGTTATTAAGGGACACACTTCCCGGATACATATGGGCACACTCCCTAGGGTATCTCAACAAGTCATAAACAGCATCATATCACAACGTTGAATTGGCTTAACAGATATCTGGTAACTACACACGTTAACAAAACCTTGAACTCACCAGCGTCATCTGACACACTTGTTTGCATGCTTGCAGGTTTATAGGGTATATCTTGTGGAACTTGCTGTCTGGAAGGCTGGAGTGGTCATGGGTCGAGAAACAAAGAATCTCCATACAAGCTTAATGGTTTATGTACACATGGTTTAGGAAATACTTAACAAATGAATTATGCTTCCGCTGTATACAATGAATGACATATAACATTTGTAGCACTTTATGTTAATGAATGAAAGTTTATTTAAATACACTTATGAGTTCAATGTGATTGGTGGCTTGGATCCTGGTACGACACACGCCTCGCGGGGTTTCCGCATGTGGTATTTTGGGGGTGTGACAGTTTGGTATCAGAGCCACTGGTTATAGTGAACTTGGTTTTAAAAACGTTTTTATAAAACCAGACTATAACCGAACAGTTTTGACAACAGAGAATACGACCATGACACTCAGCTCCAGATTGCAAGGTTCGTCTCTTGAACTCATTGTACTGCGTAACTAGTGAACACTTACATATGATATTGCATGTGATTGCACGTTTAACACAACAGTATGAACTTACGTATTACTTGCACGTGTTATATGACTACTAGGGTGATGTTTCCCTAAACATTCGTGACTCACGTTTTGTGATGCTCTTTGTTTGCTACTCGAGTTTGAGGAACCATTCGACATGAGTTAGGAGGAGCTGAGATGAGCATGCAAATCACAATATTATTGTGGGTGCACACATAATAATAATGTGGGGTGCATGTGAGTCCCAGTGAGGCTTAACAAGTGAAGAAGGGGTTCCGCTCTGTTATTTGATCAGTGTGAAACGTAACAAATTTATAGGAGTCATATCAGTGACCGTCTCCTACTCGAATGTGACCTTTTCACCTCTCTCTGAATCCTTTCGAATCTCGATGCCATCGAGTAGTACCTGAACACCCATCTGAACGCCTAGCGAAACGTGTAGAATATTAGGTGCTTGCACGGACGTCCTTGTGCTGCTCTATATCTTTCTCGCTTCTCTTCGTTTGCTGAAACTCTATGTATTGATGTCTTAGACTCCGAAGTGTGGACACTTTGGCAACACTGCCACAGCATACCGCGTATTACTCAATCTACTTGCTAGATCGATGGACAAAAGGGTGAGCGTAGTATTTTACCGACCTCAGTATTTGGACAACCCTGATTACCGGCAACAAACACCAGCACATTGACTTCAATCGAATTCTTAACTCTAGTCAGCGACTCGTGGGAGTCAACTCTTACGAATCAATCGGAACATAAGCGATGACAACAGATTATAGTGTGAAATATGTGGCTACCAGCACAGTGAGTAGCGCGTGGCACAGAATGTGAAAAGATGGATTTTGATGGTGAAAGATTGTAGGGCTTCGTTTCAAGCAACGACATTGGGGGCAACAGTCGCGGCAACATCAAGGTACTTGTAATCGTAGTCTACAGCATGGAAACGAAGATGACATTGACAGGGATTGACTGTTGCTAAGTCAAGACGTCAACAACCAAGGGAATAATGATAGTAATGGGAACCCTCGCAACCATAACAACAACACTGGAAATGATGCTCGTGGAAGGACATTTAGGATTGGCGTAGGCGACGTCAGGCATAGCAGCAACATGGTAGCTTGTATGGGTAGCTGTTCACTTCGTCTCTATTTTGCTTGACCCTGATACTTCTTGAAAACCAAACCTGATGTGGAATCGGCTGATGGCAAGTCAAATGAAATCTCATATGTTCGTTGGGGTGTAAACACGACCTTGTGGGACAAATGTTCGACGTCGACCTTCCTTCTACTATCCTCGATGGGTACAACGCAGTAGTTAGTGTGAGTTGGTTATCCAGGAATCACGCAGATATACTCAGTGAGGAGAAAACTTTGAGTGGAGAATCGTTATTTGTGCTAAAGCATCAGAGTAGTGCAAAAGGTAGTGCCATTTCAGCTATGAAGGTCAGAAGTGTCTACGGAGGGATTACTCCGCAGTGTTAGCAACCGTTACTGATGTTAGGGCTGAGGGAAAAGAGGATCGAGGATCCACCAATTGTTTGTGATCCCTCTCGGTTTGCTACCCGAGGAACTTTCAGGCTTACTTCCACAACTGTTAGGCAAAATCTCAGTTTAATCTCACGCCAGAAGCAGCCTTGGTCACGCGTACTCCATACCGACTTGCACCAGGAGGGCTGCCAGAACTGTCTAATCAACTTCAGGAACTACCGGGTGGGAGTTTTAGCGATCTAGCTCTTCGCCCTGGGGAGTTCCAGTACTATTTGTAAAGAAGAAGGACGGTACCTTCCGCATGTGTATAGACTATCGCGAACTGAACAAGGTGACTGTGAAGAATCGCTATCCTCTTCCACGCATCGACGACTTATTCGACCAATTGCAAGGGTCGAGTTATTACTCGAAGATTGATCTGAGGTCAGGTTATCACCAACTGAGAGTCCGGGATGAGGACGTCTCCAAAACAGCATTCAGAACACGCTACGGCCACTACGAGTTTCTAGTCATGCCATTCGGGTTAACGAACGCGCCTGCGATTTTCATGGACCTTATGAACAGGGTGTGCAAACCCTATCTTTACAAGTTTGTTATTATTTTCATTGATGACATCCTGATCTACTCGAAGAGTCGGGAGGAACACGAGCAACACTTACGACTTATTTTGGAACTCCTACGAACGGAACAACTATACGCTAAGTTTTCAAAATGCGACTTCTGGCTTCGTGAAGTCTACTTTCTAGGCCACGTGGTAAACAAGGATGGGATTCATGTCGATCCATCCAAGGTAGATTCGATCAAGAACTGGCCTGCGCCTCGCACACCGACAGAAATACGCCAATTCTTGGGTTTGGCGGGATACTATAGAAGGTTCATCAAAGACTTTTCAAAGATTGCACAGCCGCTTACACTACTGACACAGAAAGGTGTTGTTTATCGTTGGGGTAATACACAGGGAACAACGTTTCAGCACTTAAAGGATAGACTTTGTAGCGCACCTATCCTCTCATTGCCTGAAGGCACGGACGATTTTGTAGTCTACTGCGACGCACCCATCCAAGGTCTTGGATGTGTGTTGATGCAACGGGATAAAGTCATTGCTTATGCTTCGCGCCAACTTAAGATTCACGAACGGAATTACACAACACATGATTTAGAGCTGGGAGCTGTTGTCCTTGCGCTCAAGATATGGCGACATTACCTGTATGGCACTAAGTGCACCATCTACACTGATCACAGGAGTCTCGAGCATATTTTCAAGCAGAAGGAATTGAACATGCGGCAACGTCGATGGGTCGAACTACTTAACGATTACGAATGTGCTATAAAGTACCATCCGGGCAAAGCCAATGTTGTGGCTGACGCCCTCAGTCGAAAGGACACCGCGCCTAAGCGCGTGCGAGCTTTACAACTCACTATACAGTCTAGTCTTCCTTCCCAGATACGAGATGCTCAGGTAGAAGCATTGAAACCAGAAAACGTCAGGGTTGAAGCCCTACGTGGCTCAAGGCAACGCTTATAACAGAAGGAAGATGGTGCTTACTATGTCACAGGACGCATTTGGGTCCCACTTTATGGTAACTTACGCGAGCTGGTAATGGATGAAGCTCACAAGTCTCGCTACTCAGTACATTCTGGTTCGGATAAAATGTACCACGATATCAAAACTACATACTGGTGGCCTAGCATGAAGGCTCACATAGCAACATACGTTAGCAAATGCTTGACTTGTGCGAGAGTCAAGGCGGAATACCAGAAACCATCAGGCCCACTCCAACAACCAGAGATACCACAATGGAAATGGGAACAAATTTCCATGGATTTTGTTACAGGCCTGCCTAGATCTCAGCGCGGAAATGATACTATTTGGGTGATCGTGGATCGACTCACAAAGTCTGCACACTTCTTGGCTATTAAGGAAACGGATAAGTTCTCCACACTAGCAGACATATATCTTAAGGAAGTTGTCTCGAGGCATGGAGTGCCCACCTCTATTATCTCGGATTGAGATGCACGTTTTACATCAGAACTGTGGCGAGCGATGCACAAATCTTTTGGCTCTCGGTTAGACATGAGCACAGCTTATCATCCTCAGACGGATGGGCAGTCTGAGCGCACTATTCAAACTCTAGAAGACATGCTTCGTGCATGTGTAATCGACTTTGGCAACGGCTGGGAAAAGCATCTGCCACTTGTGGAATTTTCATACAATAACAGTTATCACACCAGCATTAAAGCCGCTCCATTTGAGGCATTGTACGGACGTAAATGCCGGTCACCTCTTTGTTGGGCAGAGGTGGGTGATAGTCAAATCACAGGTCCAGAACTCGTAGTTGATACTACCGAAAAGATTGCACAGATACGACAACGCATGGCGGCAGCACATGACCGTCAGAAGGTATACGCTGATAAAGACAGGAAACCACTCGAGTTCCAGGCTGGGGATCGAGTGCTACTCAAAGTTTCACCCTGGAAGGGTGTGGGTCGTTTTGGCAAACGAGGCAAGCTTAACCCGCGATATGTCGGACCATTCGAAGTCATTGAAAAGATAGGCAGGGTGGCCTACAGATTGAACTTACCAGCTAAACTCAGTGCAGTTCACAACGTCTTTCACGTGTCGAATCTGAAGAAGTGTCTGTCAGATGAGACCCACATAGTTCCTTTGAGAGAGCTCACTATCGATGAACAGTTGCAATTCGTCGAGGAACCAATTGAAATCACGGACCGGGATGTTAAGGTCCTTAAGAACACTAGAATACCGCTTGTACGAGTTCGTTGGAACTCCCGCCATGGCCCAGAGTTCACCTGTGAGCGTGAAGATCAAATGAAACTCAAGTATCCCCAGTTATTCGGAACCAATGCAACTACTACTGAGGTTGAAGCTACTACTGCAGAATTTCGGGACGAAATTCCAAATCAACGGGGGGATGATGTGACACCCCAGGAAAACCAGTAAACTATACAACACAACTAGCTTCCTCAGTAACCACGTGCTAAATTTCGGGACGAAATTTCTTTCAAGTTGGGGATAATGTGACAACCCGAGTTTCTGAGATTTCCATCTTCGCATTAAGTGCGCGTAAATTGTTTAAGTTGTATGTTTGTTAATATGTTTGTTAATATATGGTTGTATGAGCAAAATATATGTATGTGTATTGTTGTCAATGAGAGATCTTCTAGCCGTAAACCCCACTCATGAAATCACCCCTACTTCCCTCCACGAAAACCCTCCTAGATGAAAACACTCTATTGTTTTCGTTAGAGGGTGAGCTGGAGAAAACATGGAATGGGCTTTGGCCCAGTATCGATTTATTATAGGATTTGTTTTATTAGTGCATGAAATTGGTAATTGGCAAAACCCTAATCACAAATCACATCTCCCTTTCTCTCTCGTTTTTCCTGGAACCCGACGGCAGCCCCTCTCGGTCGAAGCCAAACCCTCCTTGTTTGATCGCTGGTTAGTGATGTACATATTCTGTTAACTTAAGATGTTTATCGTATGATTATGATATAATCTGGTTATGATGATTTGACATTTGTGGATGTTTATTTGTTATGTATGTATATATGATGATTGTACATTGTGATATAGATCATGCAAACAATCGGTCCATTGATATGAGAATTAATTGTTGAGAATTAATTTATAGTTTGAATTGTCAAGGTGCGGCGTGTTGTCAGAATAGGTTAGTCAAGATTCACTTGTTAATTGTTTGTATATATGTGTCGATTTGTAATATAAGGAACACCACATGGACTGTTGACTGGATTCATTGATATCGAGATGGGGTGACAAATCGGTGGACAAGGGTTGGGAATTGTGAACTGCCAAATTAGATGATGATGTTTGTTAGTGATTTGAAAATTTAGATGATTACATATTTTGGTCCAATCACAAAATGAGAACAATTAACATTGTCGGCCATTGATGAAAAGTAATGGTGATAGGCATGTGATTTCGATTTGTTTTATATGATAGGGATTCTTGTAACATGATGACTGATATATAACTGGATCTTCATGTATGGCTTGTTATGTTTATTTTTGGTGGTGTTCGGCCCATATGAGTATTCGACCAGGTTTAGTTTACGGCCTAAGGTTTTATTTGGCCCAACTATTATGTAAGTTAGTTAACTTTATTAAGTAATTAACTTCATTAAACTGTTAACTTAGTGTGCTAACTCTGTTAACCTTATTAACTGTGTTAGTAGGTAACCTTGTTAAACATGTAACTATGATAAATCTATTAACTGAGTTAAGTTATTAACTCAGTTAACTGTATTAACACTGTTAATTATTACTCATGATATGCTGGTTAATTCTGAAAAACTTGTTATTTTTGCTTAATACACTAACCTTGTTAAGTCTGTTAAAAACCATCAAGTATGTTAATTAATTAACCATGTTAGATATTACCAAGAACTGAGTTATATGGAGTATGACTGTGTGAACATGAAACCACTGTTATGTGCTACTTGATGAGAAATGCATAAACACACTTTGTGACATAGATTACCTGTGAAACGTTACGAACATAAACTGATTTAGTATACGTGCACTATAGGACGTGATTGATTTCTTGTGAGCACTTAACTTAGCATACCGAGCAAACCTAAGGTGAGTTCACTGCATTTCTCAAGCATGCGTCCCGGTGGGTTGGGACAACTAGTAAACATTTGGAAGGGAATCTTGGGTAAACAGTTAAATTGGGTTTTGGTTATTGAACATGGAATCTATCATTATCGGATTGCCTGTAGGGCAATGGGGTAATTAGTTGATAGCGTTATTAGGTTTGATACCTCGCACCGGGCCGTAAGGACGGGCGCGAACTAATTATCTGGGCATCATTACCAATGCTTGGTTAGGGGCATTGGGGACTGGACACACTTCCAGGTTATTAAGGGACACACTTCCCGGATACATATGGGCACACTCCCTAGGGTATCTCAACAAGTCATAAACAGCATCATATCACAACGTTGAATTGGCTTAACAGATATCTGGTAACTACACACGTTAACAAAACCTTGAACTCACCAGCGTCGTCTGACACACTTGTCTGCATGCTTGCAGGTTTATAGGGTATATCTTGTGGAACTTGCTGTCTGGAAGGCTGGAGTGGTCATGGGTCGAGAAACAAAGAATCTCCATACAAGCTTAATGGTTTATGTACACATGGTTTAGGAAATACTTAACAAATGAATTATGCTTCCGCTGTATACAATGAATGACATATAACATTTGTAGCACTTTATGTTAATGAATGAAAGTTTATTTAAATACATTTATGAGTTCAATGTGATTGGTGGCTTGGATCCTGGTACGACACACGCCTCGCGGGGGTTTCCGCATGTGGTATTTTGGGGGTGTGACAGTCGCCGCCAACACCACCGATCTCCGGCCACCGCAACCACCATCACTCTCCACTCCTCCATCTCTTACACACACACACACACAGACACCCACATCCTCCCTCTTTGATTCAGCCGGCAATGACACCACCAAACAACCTCATTCGCCTCGTTTTTCCGGCGACTGGTTATTCGGTGAACCACCACACGCAACCAGCAGCGGTGTTTTAGCGGCAGCGGCGGCGAAAACCTTGTTCCGTTCGGGTTGTTTATATTTGGGGCAAGGTCAGTTTCGTTCGGGTTATGCGGTGGTGGGGGTGATGATACGGTGGTGGTTTGTTCTTGTTCGAATCTTTTGAGGGTTTTATGAAGATGGGTTGTTTGTTCTTGTTCTTGAATTTGTGGGTTTAGGTTTTGGGTTTGGTTTGGAGTGATTGGAAGTAAAGGGGTTTTGATTTGTGGGGATTCTTGGTTTGGATTCTTGTTTGATCTAACATTTGATTGGAACGACGGATGGCGGTTTCTGCTGCTGCGGCGGTGGATGAACGGAGAAGAGGTGGTGGTGGCGGTGTTCTAGAGAGAGGAGATAGAGAATAGATAGAGGGGTTGTTTAGAGAGAGAGAGAGAGAGAGAAAGAGTGCAGAGATATGGGGTGTTTGAGATTTTGTTATATTTTTTTCTTTTATAAAATATAAAATGACCAAAATGCCCCTGAGGAAAAGGACAAAAACCAGGTTTTTTTTAAACCTGACCTGATTTGATATTTGGACTAAAATGGCAACAAAATGCAAACCACAGGGACCCAGATGTAATAAGTTTGAGATTTGGACTAAAGTGGCAAAACTGGACAAGCCATATAGACTAAAATGGTAGTTTACTCAAAATAGAAAGTAAATTAGGAACAACGTGGTCTTTAATTCTTCTCTTCTATCCCAATCTTCCCGATTTGGAAGGAAGGAAGGAAACAATTGAACACTAAAAAACCTTCCCTGTCTCTCCCTTTCTTCCCATAATAAAATCTCTGGAACAAACACCATTACCCCCTTTTCTTTCCTTACAATTCTTTTCTCTAAGTGGATATCTGGAACACAGCGACCCCCTTTTCTTTTTGGCTTTCGTTTCTTCCTTTCGTCTAAATTGCAATAACAGGAAGAGATTTGAAAAACCAAATCCATAATTGCATGTATTATTCAATAATAACAGGAAGGAAGAGATTTGAAAAATCCAAATCCATATCCATATTTGAGAAATGGGTGTGAATAATGGAAGAGGAGTTGTTTTGGTAATAATTGGGTTTGTTGTTTTGGCATCATCATCATCTGGCAATGTGGTGTTGGAGGTTCACCATAAATTTGCGGGGAGAGAAACGACTTTAAAAGAAGTCATATCTCACGATGCCAACCGCCACCGGAGAATTCTCTCCGCCGCCGACCTCCCTCTCGGTGGCGACAGCCGCCCCACCGCCGCAGCGTTAGTCTATCCACTTTTCTTATTCTTCATTTGGTTTCTTAAGTGAAATTGTGATTTATTTTTGTTGATAAACGTGTTCTGTTGTTTGATCACCCGCCGCGCCTACATATACTGAAACCAGAATCATCATCACCTTAATTATTAGTTAAATCTTACTTTACGTGTTGTTTTGAGGGAAAAACCAAACCGATATTGATAAACATGCATACTGATATGTTTGTTAAATATACGAGAGAGAAGGGGCTGGCAATAGATACCTGTATAATAAGACACGATTAAACCTGTTTATCGAAAAAGTGCACTACTTGGTTTTTTACTTTTTTAGAAATAAATAGAATTAGGAGGCTACGATCCATCATGTCTTCTCGTTGTTACATAAAACATACAAATGTGTTATAGACATGAGATATAAAGTAGTTAAACAAGTTGTATTCATGTTTAATACTACGTACTTGTGTTATTCGCGTCGTCAGAGACCTGTTAACCCCGATAAATACCTTCTGGTTTTATTTCACTTCCCCTTGAGCGTATCTAAACTCCCCGGAGTGCTCACGCAAGGTCGTGCTTGTGTGGGATCAACCTCCCGGGAAGTTTCCATTTAGGTAAACGGACAATATTGGTTGTTATGAGGATCCGGATGTTAAAGTTTCTTTTGGGCCTAACCGCCTGAATACTAGTTTTTACTTTTTATAATGCTTCTTCTTGTACGGATGTGATTATAATACTTGAATTTTAACATCATGATCACATATGGAAGATAACCTTTCTTGTAGATTTATGTGCAAATGTTGTTTATATGTGCAGTCTCTATTTCACTAGACTTCAAATCGGGTCTCCACCAAAGGATTACCATGTGCAGGTCGATACAGGGAGCGATCTTCTATGGGTTAACTGTATCGAATGTGAAAACTGCCCTAAGGAAAGTGACCTTGGAGTATGTATCAAACTTCACTACTTTCTAAATATTTTGATTATTAGATTCTGCTTTGATTCTTTAAACTGTATGATAGATACCCTTGAGATTGTATGATCCAAAGGACTCTTCAAGTGCCAAAAAGGTTGGTTGTGATGATGAGTTTTGCAAATCTACATTTACTGGCCCAAGTGACGAGTGTAAGGCCGGAATGTTGTGTGCATATGGTGTTAAATATGGTGACGGGAGTTCAACCACTGGTTATTTTGTCAATGACAATGTACAAATTGCCCAAGTTTCTGGAAACCGTCAAACTACACCTATGAGTGGAAATGTCATTTTGGGGTGAGTTTCTTTATGCTGTCTCTTACAATTTTGTCTAAAGTAAGCCTGGCAAAAGGGGTGGGTTGGGTCGGGTCAAAATGGGTTGGGGTTGAAACGGGCTGTTTTAAAAAAGTATCAGTTTGGTTCGGGTCAAAACAGGTTCTAACTTACTCGTAGGGCTGCAAACAAACCGAAAGTTCAACGTACAGTTCGTGAACTATTCGACGGGAAGTTCGTATGTGTTCGTTCGTTTAGTTAAATGAATGAACATGAACAGAGGTGGCATTCGTTCATTTATGTTCGTGAACGTTCGGTAACGTGTTCGTTTATGTTCGTTTGTGTTTGATAGTTCATTAGCGGTTTTAGTATTAAATTTTATTTAAATACTTCAAAATTCCCGTCAAATTTAAATATTTAATGAGTATCAGTGTATTATATATTCTATTCATGGACGCTTGTTTGTGTTCGTTTGTTTCCATTTGTGTTCATGAACGTTCGTTTGCTTTCGTTGCCTAAATTAACAAACGAACACACACGAATATGTTTATTTTCTTAACGAACGAACACGAACATAAAACTCGTACAATATATATTTGCTTCACAAACAAACACGAACAAGGTGTTGTTCATGTTCGTTCGGTTCGTTTGCAGCCCTACTTACATGCATTTACATCTCTAAGTTGAAGAATATAGCCTAATTAGTACTAGAATTACTTTTTTTTTTGAAAAAAAAAGGAATAAAGTCTTTGAGTTTACATGTAATGTTGATAACTTTATGATCCAAGATAGATGTGGGGCTAAGCAATCCGGGCAGCTAGGTTCGTCAGACCAAGCACTCGATGGGATTCTTGGGTTCGGGCAGTCGAATACATCGATGATTTCGCAGCTTTCTTCGGCTAAAAAGGTGCGAAAAATGTTTTCACATTGTTTGGATGGTAGAGGAGGAGGTGGCATTTTTGCTATTGGAGAGGTAGTGCAGCCAAAGATAAAAACAACACCACTTATAGATGATCAGTAAGTTGTGTTTCTTTACATTTGCATTATGTTATATTTTTATTGTGAGTGAGATAGATGTGACCGGTTTCATGTGATTTACACTAAAAATGGAATAAAAATTTGAAAAAGAAAAACAAAATAAAATCAGTGGTATATGAAGTTGTGGTTTATATACATGTTGCAGGACACATTATAATATTGAACTGAAGTCTATTGATGTGAATGGTGAGGATATAAAACTTCCAACAAGTATACTTGACTTTATAAAGAAGCAAGCAGTTGTAGTTGATAGCGGTACGACTTTGGCTTATTTTCCTGATGAGGTTTACAACCAACTAATGGAAAAGGTATGCTAAAATATTTAAGCTCCATATGTAAGTTATTTATTTATTTTTGTTAATATTTTTGGAATTTTTAAATATAATTGTTGATGTTATTCTTTTGACCCTAGATCATGGCTGCACAACCTGGAAAGAAGCCGCATGTAGTTGAGAAGATGTTTAAATGCTACATGTACTCGGGGAAGTAAGGCTTCTTTTAACTAGTGTAAACAAACCAAGCCAAGCCCAAGCTCGAGCTTGGCGGTTTTAACTTAAGAGACGTAAAGCTGTAGTTTGACTCGTTTCGAGCTCTATTTCTAAAGCTCAAGCTCGGCTTGTGAATAGTTTTTTAAGCTCGAGCTGGATTTTTCAGCTCGATTAAATAAAGGAGCCGAGCCGAGTTGGCTCGTTTAAGTTCGAGCTTGAGCTCAACCTGTCTCGGCTCGATTACGACCCTATTTGCATTTGACCATTTTTTTATGGGTATCGGTGTATTCTATTTTTTTTTTTTGTATTTTCAGTCCTATTTGTTTTGCTTACCATGCTTCGTAGAGTATCATACATATGCATTTCACATTTGACTTTTGACTTTTGAGTGTCAAAGAGCTGTTTACTTTGACTTTAAATATGACCAAAATGACTTACTTTGTCTTTTGTTTCCTGTTTGCAGCATTGATGATGGTTTTCCGGTTGTCAATTTACACTTTGCAAATTCACTTTCAATGAAAGTTTTACCCCATCAATATTTCTTCCAAGTTGAGGTATATATTTTGTGATATTAAACACAAAAAATAATCTGATCTATTGCTTAAATTTTAATAAAGATTTCGCATGATCTTCCCTCTTCAGGATGATGAATGGTGCATCGGTTTTCAGAACAGTAACCTTAAAGAAAAAACTGGAAAGGAACTAACTTTGTTAGGAGGTAGTGTTTATTTTCTTCTGTTAACAACTAAAACGGGTCAATTTGGGTCGAGGAAAAACGGGCTGGGTCGAGTTGAACCATCAACCATTTACTTAATCTCATAAATAACTTAATTTGATGACTGTTATTATTATAGCAGCCAATGTTTTGACTAAATCATTTTAAGAATATTGTAAAAACTTGATCATGTCATGGGGATATCTCTTTTTACCTGAGCTTTTCAGTTTTACCCGAGTGAACCCGCCTCACATGAATCGATGAATTTGGCTCCTGTATAGTAGTTTTCATTTTTGGTTCAGTTGAACCAATTTTATTTAAATTTATCCCAATGGAATCTGAATTACCAAGTGCCTTTTGACTTTTAGAAGTCAAACTTACATTTCTTCAAAAAAAAATTGAGCATATATTTTATTGCTTTTTTAATTTAAACAATGCTTTCGATTCATATACTTTGTGTAGATCAAAACTCAAAAATAGTACTTCCTTCTACAATCAATGCAATTCTTGTCAGTTGTGAAGTTAGAATAGACACCTTTGACTCCTGAAAGTCAAATCTGAACTATATGAATATTTGAGCAGCATCATTTTAATTAGGTGTGGATTAGTATTGGGTTTAATCTGAAATTTTCCATTTTCTTTTCTATATGCAGATATTGTTCTATCAGATAAGTTGGTTACATACGATATGGAGAAAAAAGTAATCGGATGGACTGATTATGACTGTAAGTACAATGTTTCGACTGACCAGTTTAACCCGCTTAATTAAACGGTTCATGTCCCGGGTTGACACATTTAATCCATTTAATTAGATAGGTTGATAAGGCCAACCCGTTTAAACCCATTTTATAAAACATGTTTACAACCCACCAACCAGTTTACAACTTGATTACAAACCATTTACAACCCATCAACCTGCTTGACTCGTTTAGATAAATGGGCTCACAGATTGTGTTCGGGTTACATGTTTTTAAGTGTGTATGGGTTGGGCTGGTTTCTTCGACACAAATAAATATATAGGTTGTATTTAGGTTCATCAGTTCTACCAGCCAACCCGACATAATTGACACCCCTAGTATCAAGTAGCCGAAGAAAGCTGATTATTTGATCATCATTCTTAATGAAATCTGTTCCGACACTATGGTGTGTCAATTTGGAATCATCGGGCAGCAGTTAAACGAATTCTTAGATATCTTCTTGGTACAAGTAGTCATGGCCTTTTGATATCCCGATCTTCGTCCTCCACCTTACATGCTTATACGGATGCCGCATTTAATTCCTTGATTGCCTTCTCTGATGCTGCTGATGCTGATTGGGCAGGTTGCCCGGATGACCGTCGATCCACGGTGGGATATGCAATATATCTTGGATCTGATTTAGTTTCCTAGGTCTGCATGAAAGCAGAAAACGTATCACGGTCCTCTACGGAGTCTGAATACAAGGCACTAGCAGATACGGTCGCAAAAAAATTGACTTGCTTCGAACTTTGCTTTCACGAACTTGTGTTTTAATGAAATCTGTTCCGACACTATGGTGTGACAATTTGGGGGATACATATCTATCTGCTAATCTAGTGTTTCACGCGCGTACAAAGCACGTAGAAGTTGACTTTCACTTTGTTAGCGAAAAGGTTGCTCAAAGGAAATTCTCAGTTCCGTTTATTTCAACAAATGATCAGATAGCCAACTCTTTACCAAGCTTCTATCAACTCAACGATTTCTCATATTGAAGTTCAAGTTAAGAGTCGATGCCCGACCTTAGCTTGAGGGGGAATATTAGACGATATATTATATATATTATAATTAGAGGGCCCTTGATGTAATTATATTATCTATATAACATTGTAATTACGAGCTGGGGGTCTCACTGGAAGCAGCCTCTCTATTCCTACGGGGTAGAGGTAAGGCTGTCTACATCTTACCCTCCTCAGACCCTACCTTTGCTTTGCTATTGGTGGGATTTACTGAGTATGATGATGATGATGATATAACATTGTAATTACCTAAATCGAACATACAATTTTGGTATTTGTGTGGTTTCAGGCTCGTCAAGCATTAAAGTGAAAGATGAAGAATCCGGAAATGTGTATGAGGTCGGTGCCCAAGATATTTCTTCTTCACATTATAGATGCAACTCGAGAATGGTTTTGGGGTTGCTCTTCTTCCTTGTTGCTGCTTGCTTGATCAACTAGACCACCAAATATGGGATTGTATTTGCTTAAAACCCATGAGAGACCAATTGGGTTTTTGGGTCATGTATATATTCTTCAAGATGTATATATTCACTAGCTTATGACCCGTGTATTACACGGGTTTGTTTTAGACCACAGGATCAATCTTTCCATCGAATCAATCGTAAGTACATAATGATTTAAGTTTTATTGATTAATCGATAGAAATACATAATGGCACATGCTGGGAATTATCAATTTGCTCACAACATTACAACGCTAATCATCAATACGGAGCATTTGCTCAAAAGTTATTAATATGCTCACTACATTAAAATGTTATTATCTATAACATATGTGAAACAAAGTCACCTCGTAACTTGAAAAAATATGATAATGATCTCTAAATTGGTTTACTTTAAAGTAGCATTGCTCATGTACACGTTTTATAGATTTTGTAAAAATATATTACCTATAAATCTATTAAAAACAGTTTGTTAAACAAAATCTTATCTATTAATTTATTAATTATAAATAAAGAGTTAAGTGTCATTTTCGTCCATGTGGTTTGTTCATTTTTGTCATTTCAGGTCAATTTTCAAAAATGCACCAATTTTCTCTCTGACATACTGAAAACTGTCACTTCAGTCCAAAAAAAAACCCAGTTAAGTCAGATATGTTAGATAAAGGGTATTATTGTCAATTCACAAAATAAGGTGAAAATAAAAGATATATAAATTAACAATAATACCATTCATTTAACCTGTCTAACTTAACTGAATTTTAATTTTTGGACTGAAATGAAACGTTTCCAGTATGTCAGGGAGGAAACTAGTGCATTTTTGAAAATTGGCCTGAAATAGCAGAAGTGGATGCAAATAGGTTATGTTTTCTGTTTGAACAAGTAGCACTTAAACAACGGTTTTTTGTATGAAACTTGATGCTTTAGCATTCGTGTTCCTTTTAAGGGGAGGCGGGGTGGTCCGTGATGGCCACCCCATCACGCGTGAAACAACAACGAACACCGCCGCCGCCAAGCTTATAACGCGTGATTTTTTTAACGCGTTGAAATTGGAACGAATTTGCAGAGATTGTTTTGTCGTTATTTGTTTTGCAGAGATTGAATTAATAGAACTTTGATGAAAAGTTCAAATTTAGCCCCTCAACTTTTGTTAGCTATTTTTAAATAGCTATTTTCTATCACTAGTGACCACCCTCAGTACATTTCTATCACTAGTGATACAATATTGACTATGAATATTAGTTTTAAAGAAATATATCGATGCATATAAGCAACCATGTATACTTTTAAAGAAATTCGCTCAATGCGAATAACTATGTTCTTATCCTTTGTTAAAAATATAACCGTATATCATGGTAACAAAATATAAGGAGTGATAATATTTAAATCAATTTAGCATAATCATATAACTAGGTTAGAACCCCGTGTATTACACGAGTTGATTAAATATATTTTTATATAATAAAAAAGTTACATCTTTAATTACCCGTGTATAACATGAGTTGAATAAGCACGTGCACTACACGACTTGAATAAATATAATGTAATCAGTTAACACGCACAGTCGTCAAAATACGTTGTTGGTAAAAAGAACTTTGATATACTATTTTACATATTATAACATTTTACTCTGTTTTTTTTTTCTATTATTAGGTTATAAACTTGTGTATTACAAAAGTCCATTAAATTCACTTATTTCTTCTTTCCCCATTCATTGCCCGTTGCTTTGTATCTAAATATTAGTTTTTATTCTTCCCTACTTAATACATGTTATCTCAATCAAGTAATCAAAACTAAAGAGGAAAACAACTACAAAAAATGATATGTACTTTTCAATTTGGATTCACATACAGAACTAACATGAGGCTATCAACCTGCAAATATGGCTTGTTTGGCATTTAGTCAGCGAAACGCGGGCTGGATCTCTCCTCCGAGTGGATTTGATAGCTCGGAATGAAAAGGGGCTTGCTCCATGTGAATGGCCCCATAAATTTAAGAGATCCAATTGTGTTTGGACTACATCTCCGGTGAAAACAGAGGCAATTTTGCTTGGGTTCAGGCAGTTTTGCGTTTGCACCACATCCCCATTCTATTTTGCGAGTCAGTTGATGTCGGTCATCAAACGATAGTGGGATCCTCACATGTTAGGCATGTGAGGGAAATAAACTGAGATAATTAACTTGGTTAGTCATAAAATATTAAACCAGCAACAAAAATAAACTTAAAGGATGTTTTTAGCAAGTTTTAAACATTAAGGCTGGAATCTGCAATGAGTAAACATAAAGGAAGTTTTATGCAATTTACTCGCAAAATAATAAGTATAAAGATTATATTAGAAGATAAATATAAATATAGAGATATAGTTATAGATATATGAGATAACTTGATAAATTATTTTAAAACTTGTAATTTTTAAGATAAAAATAAATATTAATATATGGCAAGAAAACTAAAAAATAGATGTTTTTCGTATTGACACGTGTCCATTAATTGGTTTTATTATATGTATAGAAGATATGTATAGATATTTAAAATTTAGATCCAACTGACTCTTCAATATATAAATTACATGTTGGCTTTAACCGGTAATGCATTGCAAGATCTAAACATAAACATTTGAATATTGCCCGTGCAAGAATATGTTAGACAAGGCAACCAAACATGTGTTTATTTTAGTATGTGAACTTTTATTACTCTTTTTACGGATAGACAACGACATAACGATAAGATAATATGTCATATGACAAAACTATTATTTATCAATCATTTTATGCAAGTACAATAATAATAATAATAATAATAATAATAATAATAATAATAATAATAATAATAATAATAATAATAATAATAATAATAATAACAATAATAATAATAAGAGTAAACTGCAATTTTACTCCCTGAGGTTTAGGGATCTGCAAATATGAGGTTGTTGTGGATTGTTTATTTGCTTATTTGATTAATTGTAGAATGAGTAGTTAGGGGTACGTATAAACTGTAAGTTAATAAAGAGAAACCCTATTTGCATCCACTTCTGCCGACGATCAGCCCCCAATCATCATCGAGGTATCATCTTTTATGATCAAGTTTTGGATTAGTAAATTTATATTTAAGCTAACTTTTAATTGATAATCTTATTTACGTGTGTCCTTGATTAACAAAGTTGCATCGCATGTCTTGTAAACGTGAAATAATTACATATGTTTCTTGCATCTTAATTAATGTGGGTTGCATGCTATTAGAATCACTGATGAATCCGATTTAAACGATAGATGATGTTGATCGAACGCTTATAAACCTGATGTTAATTGCTATGCATATGTTAGAAAGAGTAAGGCTCTACATGATTAAACCTTATGTGTTAATTAATGGATTTGATAAACCCCTATCAGTGTTTTGCCATAAATCGATAAGTTTGGTACGTGGTGTTGATAATTTTGTGTATGGTTAATGATTAGAGGTTTGAGGTTTAGCGATGTAAACCCTGATACGATAGGCATATACCTCGACTAGGATGGTTTCAGGATTGTTATGTGAATCATGATGTTATGATTAATTAGTATAGAGTAATTGAGATTATGTGGGGTGGGGGTATGAACAAATTGGGCTCGATTGGGTTGCATAAGGGAAACAGAAACTGGGCCGGAGGCAGCTGGGTTGTACCCCACCGTGAACAGACTTCGTTTAACTGTTGGGCCGCAGGACCCAAGTGCTCAGTGGGCTTGATATATATATATATATATAATGTATGGGCTGTGAATTTATATGTAATTGGTTTAGATAATTACGAGTAGAATATGGTTGCACATCCTTAGTACCTTGGGCCGAGGGTATGAATTTGGGGCTGTAAACAGTTGCGGGTGGCACAGGACCAGCCCACTTGGTTGACTTGTATCATTTGGCCCAACATTAACTAGGTTGCACAACACTTGTAATGAACCCATTTAAACCGTTGGGCCACGCATGTTTAATAACTGGGCTTGAGGTGAATACTAGTAAATTATGTGTGTATTTATGTGGTAAGTTTGAGCGATTACATGTTAAGCGAATGTTCGGTGGCTCTAGAGGAATGAATAAACCGTCATAATTTGAATTACATGTGTGCGTTACATGTGCAATAAATGTGCTTGATGTGAATAATGAATACGTGAATTATATGTACGTGAAAGGTGTGGTACATGTGCATGTAGAACTGACTGTTATCGGTAACCCTTTTAGGACGTGTTTGATCAACTGTTAAACAAGTAACTAGTCATACCGAGCAAACCAAGGTGAGTTCACACTCTTAAGGCATGGGATTCCCGGTGGGTTGGGAATAGGATTGAGAAGCTAAGATGAAACCTGTATATTCACCACTAATAGCCTACATTTAACCTGCGTATTCTCAGATTTGGAAGAATACATACCTCCGTCCTCGGATTGGGAAGGACGCCTACACTAAACCTACGTATTCTCGGATTGGGAAGAATACGTACCTCCGTCCTCGGATTGGGAAGGACGCCTACATTTAACCTGCGTATTCTCGGATTGGGAAGAATACGTACCTCCGTCCTCGGATTGGGAAGGACGCCTACATTTAACCTGCGTATTCTCGGTTAGGTAGAATACGTACCTCCGTCCTCGGACTGGGAAGGACGCCAATATATATAACTAGTCTAGTGGTTTACAACATGGGGTAGCCCCCACTGGTTATGGTTTGGGAAACAAGGAACTGGTTAACACATGGTTTTCGAAAGAACTTATGGTTTTATTGGAACAACTTTAAAATGAACACCAACTGTGAACTCGCTCAACTTTTTTGTTGACTCGTTGTTACATGCCTTGCAGGCCTTTAGGTGCATATTGTTGGAACTTGCTGTCTGGGATGCTGGAGTGGTCATGGGTCGAGATACATGGAAACGTGAGACGAATCTAATGGCTTTCACACACTTGGTTTATGAATTTCTTAATTAATGTATTATGCTTCCGCTGAATGTTAAATAATGTTTTGTAACACTTCTATCAATAATAAAAGAAAGTTTTATTTATTTATAATTGCGAGTTCAATCTGATTGGTGGCTAGATCCTGGTACGTCACACGCCCCGCGGGGGTTTTCCGCATGTGGTATTTTGGGGGTGTGACAGATTGGTATCAGAGCCATTGGTTATAGTGAACTTCGTTATAAAAAGGGGAAAACGTTCTTATAAAACCAGACTATAAGCGAACAGTTCTGAAAACAAGGATACGACCATGGCACTCAGCTTCAGATTGCAAGGTTCGTCTTTCTTACTTGTTGCATACATTACGTGACTAGTACACATTTGTTTATGACGAAACATACGAACACACACTCGTCACTATAGCATGATGGCATGGATTGCTTTCTTACCTTATGATGCACTGATTGTATACCATAGTCCTTGGATTTTTGTGATCCTATTACTTTGACGACCTCCGTTTGACATCTGAGTTTGAGGAACCAGTTGGCATGAGTTAGGAGGAACCGAGATGAGCATGTACCCAGTGAGGCTTAATGTAACACCTCGTAAAATCACGTCCAATGATGTATTGACACGTGTAATAAACCCTAATGAAGTCAAATGTTGAATTTAAGGGACTAATTTTTCGAAAAATCGAAAAACTTTGATAATGAAAGGACTGGAAGTGTTAGCATACCTAAAATAAGTTTCTAAATAACCTCTCACGATGATTATATTCACAAATGAGCCACTTGTCGATCGAGTGTAGCCGTTTGCGTAATTAATCGAAAGTTTGCGCAATGAAGGGTTAAAAGCGTCAACATGTTAATTCTTACCTCTGAGTGACCTTTTAACAAACCAGGAGCTTCATGATATTTTATTATACTCTCGGGAATGCCAATTATTGGTCGTCAAAGGTTTTTATGCCTATAAGTAAAGTTACGCGCAACTTTGCAAGTTAGAGGGGCTAAAAGTGTCAATATGTTTAATTATACCTCTGAATGACCTTTTAGCGAACCCTAAGCATCGTGATGTTTAATAATACTTTCAAGAATACCTAACATGGATTAGATGACGCTTCAATGCTCTTAAATGATGAGATGCGCAAGCTTGCGCAATAGAGGGACCTAAAGCGTCAACTTTTGAATCTACGGCTTTCGGTGACCATTTAAGTGAACGAGAGTGCAGTAATATTTAAGTATATTCTTGGGAATGCCCATTATGGGCCATGGAAGACTTGGATATCATTAAACAACGTTCCGCGCTACTTTGCGCAATTAAAGGACTAATTGCGTCAAACTACAAAAGTATGTCGATTCGTAGGGTATCGGACCTTCCGGAATATGACCATGAGTTAAAAATACCCTAATTATCCTTTATATAGCTTAGATATAGGCTTGGAGGTGTTTGGTGCGCAAAAATAAACTTTTAAGTCATTCAGGGACTAAAAGTGTCAAAAAGTGCACAAGTTTGCATTTTCGCGCATATCTTGCATTCTGAATATATCCGGACACCCAAAAATTTATGTAAGCACTAAAATAATTGTTCGGCATGATAAAATTTCATTCGTCGCGTAATTTGGATCGTTTTTCGCGTCCGTTCGTGTTTCGTCGTAATTAGTCGAACAACGTGACCGTACGACCAAACGAACCGACATCCGACATATTTTTGAGCAAGTTTTATGTTCCCTATGTTTAGGCATCATTTTAGAGCCTTGAAAATGGCTTAATGGGCCTCAAACATGCCAAAAATGACCTTATATGCTCACAGGGACCAAAACTGCAACTTCTGAAAGTTGTTTGATCTGTGCAGGCCGTAGGCTACGCCCCCTGCAGCGTAGCCTCCGCCCAGGTCTGGGCAGATTCTTATTTTCAGCATTCTGGTTGTTTTTCAAGGGCTTTTATGTAAAATCCTCAATACCATGAGCTGGTTTTCAACCCCCATTGTATTTAGAAACCATGGGCACACATGGAGGGCCAAGATTGAAGCATGGGTTACGAGAAACGATCCTAACGGTTCTTGAAATCCTATATAAACCCACTTGATCTTGCTCTCATTTCACACTTGATCTGAATTGTTCTAAGTTGGAGCCTTTGTGCTTCATACCTGAGCATCCTAGATCAATTCCATCCTTGCTTGGACCCTTTATAAGTGTCCTTTCGTGCTTAGTTTAAATTGTTTAGCGTTTATAGCTGAAAAGTCAAGCGTTTTCGATAAACTCTTTGAATTTTAAATTGTTGAGCCATTGTTCGCAACGAACATGGCTACGTGACCGTAATTAGGTAGGTGTTAAACCCTCAAAAGGGCACCTCCTAATTACCACGTTTACTCAGTCAATTGTCGGGTCAAACTTCTTAATAAAAAGTCAAACGAGTCAGTTTTTACAAATAATACTGAAGTTATGGGACATGTTTTAACACTTAAATAACTTGGTAATTAATACAAGAACATGTTTAACCATGTTCAACCCGACGATTTTGAGTATAGGCTCGGTTTGGAACCGAAAGTCGCAAAAGTAGACTTTTGCTTTGACTTTTAGTTCTGACCCGATTTAGCTTAGTTTAGATATGTCTTGGAATTCCTTTAGGAGCATGTTATAGGATAGTATAACCCTCTGAGGTTATACAACTTGGATCCTTAGTTATCCTATTCATTTGCATGTTTCCGTTATATGCCAAATTGTTGACCGTTATGCCCTTTTGACCTTAAAACGAGAATCTTGAAAATGTGAAAAGACAATAACTTTGGTTACTGAATTATAAACATGTCCTTAAATTTTCACATCAGTTTGAGGTCTAGATTAGGAGTTATGCTCAATAGCGTAATTAGAAAGCTTTTTATTAATTAAACGGCGTAATTAGCATAAAGCCTATCTAAACCCAATTTTTGATACCAAACCTTTTACCTACTGATGTAAAATAATATTTTGGGACTTTTGAAGATTTTTATTTATTTTTAGGCTGAGCATAACATAGGGTTCTAAGCTTAATTCGGTAGTTGTCGGTTTTGCCATTTTGGGCTATAAAATGAGTTTTACAAATCCTTTTGATATAAAACCTTTTTCTACTGATCTAATATGATAAATAGAATATTTTAAGCCTTCTGGAATAATAAAAATATCATCTTTTCTTATAAAACCCCAAAATCGCTTAAACCGTCTTTTTACGCGTTTTAAGCCCATAGTATGAGTTAAAACAATTTTTGACATATGAAACTTAATACCTACGGATGTTTTATGTAAATTTATATATTTTAAAAGTAAAGAAAAGTTTTAAACTCAGATTCTCTAATTTTGACCTTTTAAGCTTATGTGAAATTACCAAAATGCCCCTACGGTGCATAGTTTGGTTATAAATAGTAAATTTCACATATATGCTATACCCTAATGTTATAACTTATTAAATTAAGTATTTTTACTGATTATATCAGACCTGGAACACAGAATAATATTTAATCTCTCTTATAACCTTTAAAATTACCAAAATACCCCTACGGGGCATAAATTGCTTTTAAATTCGTTTTGGGCATAATGGAAGGTATCCTACTGATATCACAACATATTTAAGGCATATTAACTTAGGAAACCTGTTCATGACTCTTTTGGTTACCCGTTACGCACTTTTCGCGTTCGGATCGGCTTATGTAACTAGTTTGCATAAATTAGCCAAAACGGGTCAAACCTTATCATTTTTATCTCAAAATCCAGAATGTGTTTAGTTTACCCTTATTACACAAGTATACAAGCTTGTCGGGTCTAAACCACATTCTAATCCGGTTCTCGCTTAATCATGCGTTTTGAACCATATCCTCCTTTAAAACTAACCGGTCTAAGCATAGGCTTAATTAAGACCCGTTAGGAATCTAATAGGTTATTAAAAACCTTCGTTCCAGATTTAGGAGCCCAGTAAAAGCTATATGTACTTGCTTGGTGGTATACGGCTGGGATAAATTGTATAAACTTGCTCAGGTAAATACTTTTAACTTATTTTCCCTATATGGGCTTGGGGTACAGTATATAAAATACCGCTTGGTCGGGCATTGAATCTTTAATTGTATGAAGGTTAAATTATTGAAATGTCTCGCTTAAATTGTTTTGTTTGCTTAAAACCTTTGGGGGGTTAATGACCATGTCCCAGATATCCTTGGCATCATTTTAAGAAATGGCCATGACCTAAGCACGGGGTGTAGGCGTACACCCGACAGTGCATATATATAAAAATAATAAGGTATAACCGCCGGTTACGGGAATAACCCGCCACGGGACTATATCATGTGGTGTGTCTATTAATCTTTAACCCGGCGTCAATCCGGGCTACTGAACGTATAACGAACATGTAATTCTTTTACAAGTTTATATATAAATAATTATCCCAAGTTATAAAATGTTTTGTGCCTTGTGCATTCAAATCAATTTTCTAAACCTTTTTCAAAATGAGTCAGTTAATTGTATTTACCAGTGTAAACTGACGTATTTTCCCAAAAAGGCTAAGTGCAGGTACTAATCGAAATAGGCTGGCCTCTCCTTAGCATCAATAAGAGTCTCGCACGATTGGATGCATTTATGTCTGATGAACTACGTTTCTTTCTTTTTGATCCGCCTGTGGATCCGTTACAATCCATTTTGTGATACTTTGATATTACTGAATAATCGGTTTGTAATATGATTCATCTTTTGCTTCCGCTGTGCATTTAAAATTGTGTTGTTTGACTATGATGATATTAACTACGTCACGATACTCCCCACCGGGCCCACCGGTAATACGTGGAAATATCGGGGTGTGACAGGTTGGTATCAGAGCCAACATTGAGTGAATTAAACACTAGCATATTGTGTTTAATCTCAATGACACAGTAGCACATTCCTTGACCTTCTAAGTCTAGACTTAACATAGGAATACTCTCATCTCTATTCGGAGAATTTTTGCCTTCAACTCTATATATTTTAATATGTCGCCAAGCAAAGAAGCCATAATGGAAATTCTCCCCATTTGAAGCCTAGGGAAGGCCGAGCTTCGTACTGCGACTAGGATTAACGTGCAACCAAGGAGAAAGCATTCAGAAATAAAATGAAGAAGAAACTCCTTTTGCTGAAGATCGTTTCCTTAGTAGTCCTTATAAGGACATACTTATCTTTCAGTCCCTTCATGGACAACATTATTCCTTTCAAGTCCCGTTCAGGGCAATTTTGTACCTCCTTTTAAAATCATTGGAGTGTTTTATCTAAATTTCGTTCATATCATTGTATACAAATATAATATATGAAATAAATTAAAATAACATTCCTTTTATAAGATCTACCATTATAATAAAATGGCAAAATCTAAAAAGGACAAAACCTAGCCCATATGTCATTTTAAGAACAGGACCAAGATGGTAGTTCCTCAATTAGATTCAGATCCTTATTAACATCTCAATTTAGGATTGTTTTGCGTTAAATATTAAAAAGAATCTTAAAGGTACAACCTAGCCTATATGTCATTTCAGACAAGGCCAAGATGGTAGAACCTATTCAAAAGATTCAAATCCTTGTTAACATCTGTAAACATGTTAACATTCCTGGCAGATGTGATTTGATAAAATCGCATAAATCATCCTTATACTGGATTCTCCCGAAATCCTTTCTTATTTTGTGAATTCAACATCCATTAGGAATGTAATGCTTACGGGCCATATTCATTGTCGTATAAGACAAACGACAGTCGTAGCCTACAACTCCCTGTCAAGAAAAGGCAATGAACAGCGTTCAAGCCTAAATACCATGATTCTACAAAATCATGGTTTATAATTTAAAGTTGCCCTTGTGACTTGGCCTTTTTGTGCCATAGTTATATTTTAATTAAGTTTAGGATAATTATAATGAAAATCCTGAATAAAATAAATATCATTCCTTGTCTGCCAGTATACATATTAAAAAGAATCTTAAAAGGTATAACCTAGCTTGAATGTCATTAAAGACCTAGCTATGATGGTAGAACCTGTTTAAAAAGAGATTCAGATCCTTGTTAAACATCTGAAAACATGTTAACACTCCCGACAATAGTGATGCGATAAAATCACACTTGTCATCTTCATAATAGGAATTTCCAAACCCCTTATTTAGCCTAAATGATCAAGAGGAATCGTGGCTAATAAACGTCGAACATGATGAACACATCAAAACATCCATTGGGATGAATACCTTTGGGCAAAGATGTATACATGAAAAAGATAGTTTTATTTCATAACTTCTTGTCAAGACAATGAACTATGAAATTTTCCGATTCAAAGGAATCATCGATTATGTTTTAAAATTTCCCTAGTGACAAGGCATCTATGCCATCAAAAAGTCCTTTGGAACAAGCCCTTGTGCTATATATAAAATGTCAGTACGACATTGATAGTCGGGACTTATGTCCCCTGTCTAATAAATATGAGGGATTATATTCCGTTTAAACGCCAAAGATGGTTTATTTAAAAACCTAGGCAAAACATAATCAAATAAATTAAATACTATCTATTGGCCTATATGGTTTATTTACACCATGGCTATTTAATCATCAAATTCGACAATTCACTATATAATTAAACAAATTATTACTACTTGGTTTATAGCCTTCAAAGCTTCACCATGGCTGACTCATCTGAAGCTCACAATCATCCAGTTGATCAGAATAATAATGCAAGACTGAACTTAACAGGCACCGAGTTACAGGCTATGTTGGATACTGCCGTAAACAAAGTCGTGGACCGTGTATTAAAGGATCATAAGCGAAAGTGCGATAATACCCCAAATAAAGGTTACAAAAAGGGTAAGACCGGTTCAAACTATGACCAGTCCAAGCCAAAGGAGGCAAAACCCAAATGTAAAACCTGCGGTAAGAAGCACTTCGGAAAATGTTTCTATGAATAGATCAGGGGATGTGTCATTTGTAAAGAGATGGATCACAAGACCCATGAATGCAAGGAATTGAAGGATAACCAACAGTCAGGTGAAAAGACCAGATGTAAAACCTGTAGGAAATACCACCTCAGGAAATGCAGATTTGAATTTCAGCCTCTACCCTGTGGAATCTGCAAGTCCAAGGAGCATAAGACCTTGGATTGCAAGAAGTTGAAAGATGCGACCTGTTATGGTTGCAACGAGAAGGGGCATATCAGGAATAATTGCCCAAATAAAACCAAGAAGCCTGGAGAGGCTAAGAAGACCAAAGCTGGGGACTCTCAAATGAATGCTCAAGAGGTTGTTCAGAATAACAATGTCACAACAGGTACTTGCCTGATCAAGGACGTTTATGTTAGAAGTATTATTTGATTCAGGATCAGATAAGTCTTTCGTAGATAATAGATTTTGTAAATTATTAAATATGTCTTTTAAAACTCTAAACGTTAAGTATGAAGTAGAATTGGCCGAGGGTACCTCAGAGACTGCTTCAGCAATATTTAATAGATGTTTTATATCCATTAGGAACCATTCTTTTCCGCTGTCCTTGTTTCCGTTAAAATAGAGGGACTCGATATAGAGATAGGAATGGATTGGTCATCTTAAAATCAAGCCCATATTGTGTGTGATAAGAAGCAAGTAGTTATCAAGACTCCTTATGGTGAGCCTTTGACAATTCAAGGAGACACTGGGTATGGATTGCCTAAGCACTTGTTGAATATGGTATTTAATACCAAAGATTCGAGTATGGAAAACTCAGAAGAGACAAACAACAGTCGCGATGCTGGAGATGCGACAAATGTTAATGGTGCATCCAATATGAACCTCAATGTTAATGGAGTTAATCTCCAAAACTGTAATTAACGCAGCTATTAGAAAGGTTATGAGAAAAGTCATGAAAAGGTTCAAGAAGCCAGGTGCTGGTCGCTCTAAAACACATGTCGCTGCTCATGAGAATAGCTTTATTCATACTTCAAACACGAAGAATAACCCAAACAAATTCATATGTGGAAAGGAGCCCATTCCTTTTAGGATATACTTAAAAGTACTTCGTCTCTTGGAAGTCAAGAGACTTCAATAGTAAAAAGGGGCCATCGATTGCAGGAAATTGTTGAATGAAGTAGAAACCATTAGGTGTATCAGCGGTTATGCTGGAAAGGACACGGTAAGGTATACATCTCAGTCATTCGATGGCAATACCCTTGATTAGTGAGGACATTAATGAAGTCCACAAGAAAGATCCTCTTATATAATATGGGATGGTCCAAGTTTTAAGGACCTTCTTAGAAAAACCTATTATCCGCATCACGAAATAGAAAAAGATGGAATAAGAATTTTCCGACTCTCGCCATAAAAGTTCTAGACTGTCGACAGTATGTTGCAAATTTTAAATCCATTGGCTGAGATAGTACCCTATTCAGTCTAACCCAAAAATCTAAGCTTAATGCAAATAATTATTGGTGGTTAGCATCGGAAATAAGAGGGTACATTAAGGTTTCAAAGCATGCTTACTATAAAACCATTATGGATCTACCTCAGCTACTCATGTTATATAGATTAAGAAATACACAGTCAAAGCTGAGACTGCCCTAAAATTTGTCAAAGATTTTGCAGCTATGCTTAAAAGGATTAAAAAATGGAGGCGTTTAACCCTCCTGATGAATGATTAGAGGCAGCTCACATTAATAATGACACCAGATAAATCCCTTATTGTGATTTTATTGCCAAGAGTTACGTTTGGGTTCAGGTGCTGCTAAGTCTCTCATAAGATCATAAGCTTAGCAAACTTTTAGAAATTTTCCCGTAAGAACCCCAGATATTAAGTGTAAGGTAAAACTTACAGGCAAAATCATAAGAACCATTCCTTCTGTTCCTGTCAGAAACCTCCAATCTTAGAATTTTAGAAGTATCCTCTCTCTAGAAGAAGTGCGCCAGCATATATAGTTGATATCTCTTTAATCTCTATCGGTTACAAATACCAGATGGTACGATAAAAACGCCATATGAGGATTGGTGTATCTTAATATGTTCCATAGATTGCTTCCATGCCTGATCAGTATGGAGGTTTAATGCATGGGACCACAAAGGTATTCCGATGGTCATATGGTACTAAAGTCAGCTAATGGTATTCAAAGAAGATATCCAGAATGGAATTGTCCAAGTAAATGCCTCCGATTAAGGAATTTGTGGACTTGTAACATAAATGTGTCGCTCATTTGACACAAGCAATGGTGGATGAACTGGAGCCTGAGATTTGGAAAATCTCTGTAACCTTCTTGTATCTTGTTTTTCTTCTCCTAGGACTACCCTGCTTACCTCCTGAAAGGCAAGTAGAGTTAAGATTTAAATCCCATTTAGGGTTGTATTATTTTGAAATCTCCAAGACGGCTAGTACCATTATTGGAAGAATCGAAACCCTGATTAAATAAGTTTTAAAATAGAGAATTCATATAGGCTAACTCAATATTCTGAGAATTCGGTATAGTTAATTAAGAAAGACGGTTCATTTTGCTTATGCATTAATTACCGCAACCCTAATTAGACAACAATTAAGAATTTGCCACCAGCTGCCCAGGATCGTCGATTTTTTCGACTAACGGCAATGATTAGCTATTCCTTAAGATTAGTTTCAAGCAGTGGTTGGAATAACCATCTCACCTTAAATTAAGCTTTTCTATAATAGTTGTTATGTATGTATCAAGGCTGCTTCTTTGGAGACCTTGCATAGATGGAATGTTAAACATCTATTGTTAGACAAAAGATTAGTAAGTCCAATTATTAGGATCTGAAAGTTGCCTTGAAAACAACAAATAAGATCATACGAATCCATAATCATCTGTAAGATGCCAGTATTCGGTAGAAAATCAAGGATTAATGAAAGTAGCAACCCTCCTAAGTTCTTGTTAAGGAATAAGGTTCAACAAAAGATATCACCCTGGAAGAGTGTGCCAATTTGTTAAATTATCAGGCTAGTTAAGCTCTGAATATATAGAATCATTCGAGGGAATCGAATGTATCAAGATCAAATAGCTTATAAGCTAGAACCTATTTAAGGAGCTTGGCGGATCTCGCAATGCATTACACACTAATGATTTAAGGACGTGTTTCACCAATAAGTCGAGAAGCCCTATCGCATAATGATATGCAGATTTATGATATGATGAGAAGTCTGTATCGATTGAGGATCGACAGGTTAAGAAGCTCCAAAAAGGATACATGTACCTATTATAGAGGTCAACTTGGGAGCTTGGAGAGGCTCCAGATATGCTATAGAAGTTAAGTCCATTATGCGACAAACAGTACTTCCAATGTTTTAGCAAATCTCAAAGTCGAGATTTCTTTTAAGGGGGTGAGGATGTAACACCTCGTAAAATCACGTCCAATGATGTATTGACACATGTAATAAACCCTAATGAAGTCAAATGTTGAATTTAAGGGACTAATTTTTTGAAAAATCGAAAAACTTTGATAATGAAAGGACTGGAAGTGTCAATATGTTTAATTATACCTCTGAATGACCTTTTAGCGAACCCGAAGCATCATGATGTTTAATAATACTTTCAAGAATGCCTAACATGGATTAGATGACGCTTCAATGCTATTAAATGATGAGATGCGCAAGTTTGCGCAATAGAGGGACCTAAAGCGTCAACTTTTGAACTTACGTCTTTCGGTGACCATTTAAGTTAACGAGAGTGTAGTAATATTTAAGTATATGCTTGGGAATGACCATTATGGGCCATGGAAGACTTGGATATCATTAAACAACGTTTCGCGCTACTTTGCGCAATTAAAGGACTAATTGCGTCAAACTGCAAAAGTATGTCGATTCGTAGGGTATCGGACCTTCCGGAATATGACCATGAGTTAAACATACCCTAATTATCCTTTACATAGCTTAGATATAGGCTTGGAGGTGTTTAGTGCGCAAAAATAAACTTTTAAGTCATTCAGGGACTAAAAGTGTCAAAAAGTGCACAAGTTTGCATTTTCATGCATATCTTGCATTCTGAATATATCCGGACACCCAAAAATTTATGTAAGCACTAAAATATTTTATTTTAGTGTTCGGCATGATAAAATTCCATTCGTCGCGTAATTTGGATCGTTTTTCGCGTCCGTTCGTGTTTCGTCGTAATTAGTCGAACAACGTGACCGTACGACCAAACGAACCGACATCCGACATATTTTTGAGCATGTTTTATGTTCCCTATGTTTAGGCATCATTGTAGAGCCTTGAAAATGGCTTAATGGGCCTCAAACATGCCAAAAATGACCTTATATGCTCACAGGGACAAAAACTGCAACTTCTGAAAGTTGTTTGATCTGTGCAGGCCGTAGGCTACGCCCCCTGCAGCGTAGCCTACTCCCAGGTCTGGGCAGATTCTTATTTTCAGCATTCAGGTTGTTTTTCAAGGGCTTTTATGTAAAATCCTCAATACCATGAGCTGGTTTTCAACCCCCATTGTATTTAGAAACCATGGGCACACATGGAGGGCCAAGATTGAAGCACGGGTTACGAGAAACGATCCTAACGGTTCTTGAAATCCTATATAAACCCACTTGATCTTGCTCTCATTTCACACTTGATCTGAATTGTTCTAAGTTGGAGCCTTTGTGCTTCATACCTGAGCATCCTAGATCAATTCCATCCTTGCTTGGACCCTTTGTAAGTGTCCTTTCGTGCTTAGTTTAAATTGTTTAGCGTTTATAGCCGAAAAGTCAAGCGTTTTCGATAAACGCTTTGACTTTTAAATGGTTGAGCCATTGTTCGCAACGAACATGGCTACGTGACCGTAATTAGGTAGGTGTTAAACCCTCAAAAGGGCACCTCCTAATTACCACGTTTACTCAGTCAATTTTCGGATCAAACTGGTTAATAAAAAGTCAAACGAGTCAGTTTTTACAAATAAATTCATAACTAATAATACTGAAGTTATGGAACATGTTTTAACACTTAAATAACTTGGTAATTAATATAAGAACATGTTTAACCATGTTAAACCCGACGATTTTGAGTATAGGCTTGGTTCGGAACCGAAAGTCGCAAAAGTAGACTTTTGCTTTGACTTTCAGTTCTGACCCGATTTAGCTTAGTTTATATATGTCTTGGGATTCCTTTAGGACCATGTTATAGGTTAGTATAACCCTCTGAGGTTATACAACTTGGATCCTTAGTTATCCTATTCATTTGCATGTTTCCGTTATATGCCAAATTGTTGACCGTAATGCCCTTTTGACCTTAAAATGAGAATCTTGAAAATGTGAAAAGACAATAACCTTGGTTACTGAATTATAAACATGTCCTTAAATTTTCACATCAGTTTGAGGTCTAGATTAGGAGTTATGCTCAATAGCGTAATTAGAAAGCTTTTTATTAATTAAACGGCGTAATTAGCATAAAGCCTATCTAAACCCAATTTTTGATACCAAACCTTTTACCTAATGATGTAAAATAATATTTTGGGATTTTTGAAGATTTTTATTTATTTTTAGGCTGAGCATAACATAGGGTTCTAAGCTTAATTCGGTAGTTGTCGGTTTTGCCCTTTTGGGCTATAAAATGAGTTTTACAAATCATTTTGATATAAAACCTTTTTCTACTAATCTAATATGATAAATAGAATATTTTAATCCTTCTAGAATAATAAAAATATCAGCTTTTCTTATAAAACCCCAAAATCGCTTAAAACCGTCTTTTTACGCGTTTTAAGCGCATAATATGAGTTAAAACTATTTTTGGCATATGAAACTTAATACCTACTGATGTTTTAAGTAAATTTATATATTTTAACAGTAAAAAAAGTTTTAAACTCAGATTCTCTAATTTTGACATTTTAAGTTTATGTGAAATTACCAAAATGCCCAAACGGTGCATAGTTTAATTATAAATAGTAAATTTCACATATATGCTATAACCTAATGTTATAACTTATTAAATTAAGTATTTTTACTGATTATATCAGACCTGGAACTCAGAATAGTATTTAATCTCTCTTATAACCTTTAAAATGACCAAAATACCCATACGGGGCATAAATTGGTTTTAAATTCGTTTTGGGCATAATGGAAGGTATCCTACTGATATCACAACATATTTAAGGCATATTAACTTAGGAAACCTGTTCATGACTCTTTTGGTTACCCGTTACGCACTTTTCGCGTTCGGATTGGCTTATGTAACTAGTTTGCATAAATTAGCCGAAACGGGTCAAACCTTATCATTTTTATCTCAAAATCCAGAATGTGTTTAGTTTACCCTTATTAAATAAGTATACAAGCTTGTTGGGTCTAAACCACATTCTAATACGTTTCTCGCTTAATCATGCGTTTTGAACCATATCCTCCTTTAAAACTAACGGGTCTAAGCATAGGCTTAATTAAGACCCGTTAGGAATCTAATAGGTTATTAAAAACCTTCGTTCCAGATTTAGGAGCCCAGTAAAAGCTATCTGTACTTGCTTGGTGGTATACGGCTGGGATAAATTGTATAAATTTGCTCAGGTAAATACTTTTAACTTATTTTCCCTATACGGGCTTGGGGTACGGTATATAAAATACCGTTTGGTCGGGCATTGAATCTTTAATTGTATGAAGGTTAAATTATTGAAATGTCCCGTTTAAATTGTTTTGTTTGCTTAAAACCTTTGGGGGGTTAATGACCATGTCCCGGATATCCTTGGGATCATTTTAAGAAATGGCCACGACCTAAGCACGGGGTGTAGGCGTACACCCGACAGTGCATATATATATAAATAATAAGGTATAACCGCCGGTTACGGGAATAACTCGCCACGAGACTATATCATGTGGTGTGTCTATTAATCTTTAACCCGGCGTCAATCCGGGCTACTGAACGTATAACGAACATGTAATTCTTTTACAAGTTTATATATAAATAATTATCCCAAGTTATAAAATGTTTTGTGCCTTGTGCATTCAAATCAATTTTCTAAACCTTTTTCAAAATGAGTCAGTTAATTGTATTTACCAATGTAAACTGACGTATTTTCCCAAAAAGGCTAAGTGCAGGTACTAATCGAAATAGGCTGGCCTCTCCTTAGCATCAATAAGAGTCTCGCTAGCTTGGATGCATTTATGTCTGATGAACTACGTTTCTTTCTTTTTGATCCGCCTGTGGATCCGTTATAATCCATTTTGTGATACTTTGATATTACTGAATAATCGGTTTGTAATATGATTCATCTTTTGCTTCTGCTGTGCATTTAAAATTGTGTGGTTTGACTATGATGATATCAACTACGTCACGATACTCCCCACCGGGCCCACCGGTAATACGTGGAAATATCGGGTGTGACACTTAACAAGTGGAAAAGGGGGTTCCGTTCCGTTATTTGTTCGATGTGAAACATAACAAACCTATAGGGGTCATGGCAGTGATTGTCCCTTACTCGAACGTGAACTTTTCATTCAACTCTGGATCCTTTAGAATCAGGATGCTATCGAGTATTACCTGAACACCCATCTGAACGCCTAGTGAACTGTGTAGAATGTTAGGTGCTTATACGAACGTCCCTGAGTTGGATGTCGCAGCGTCGAATGATTGATCGATACCTTCTTAATCCTCTTCGTTTACTGGAACTCATGCATTGACGTCTTAAATCCCGAAGTGTGATAACTTCTGCAACACTCCCGCAACATATTGTGTATTACTCAAACAACTTGCAGCGACTCATGGGAGTCCACTCCTACGGAATAATCGGGATATAAACGATGACAACTGACCATGGTATGGAATGTATAACTGCTAACACAAGGAGTAGCGCCTTAGGACGTGGCACGAACATGTGACAAGATGGACCCTGTCTCCGTTTTAAGCAATGGCATGAGAGGCAACAGTCACGGCGACATCAACGTACTCATAATCGTAGCCTACAATATGGAAACAGGAGTGACCTCGACAAGGATCGACTGTCGTTAAGTCAAAATGTCAACAACCAAGGGAACGATAACAGTATTGGGAAATCCACGTGATCGTAACAACACTGGTAGTGGTGCTTGTGGAAGGGCATTTAGGATTGGCGTGGGCGATGCTAGGATTGTAATAACATGGTGGCATACACGTTCTTGGTAACGAATCACTTCGTCTCTGTTCTCTATAACCCTGATGCTTCTTGAAACCCAACCTGCTGTGGAATCGGCTGATGGCAAGACAATGGAAACCTCATATGATCATTGGGATGCAAACTCGACCTTGTGGGACAAGTGTTCGACATCGACCTTTCTTTTGTTGTTCTTGAAAGATGTACCCTGTGAGGAGACGATCCTATGTATCTCTCTCTTTCGTGGAGGATTGTTCTCTGTTCTAACGCGTCAGAATGGCGCAATGATTAGCGTCATTTCAGCAATGAAAGCCAGGAGTGTCTACGGAGGGATTACCCCGCTATGTTAGCAACAGTTATTGGCGTAGGTTAGGAAAAAGAGGATCGAGGATCCACCAGTTGTTCGTGATTACCCTCCATGTGCCACCCGAGGAACTTCCAGGATCATCTCTACAACTGTTAGGTAGGAACTCAGTTTGACCTCGCGCCAGAGACAGTTCTAACTACTCGTACTCTTTACCGTCCTGCACCAGTAGGGTTGCAGGAACTGTTTTACCAACTACAGGAACTGTCGGACAGGAGTTTTCGCTTTAAGGAGTCCTCGCGATACCCATAAAGAGAAGCCTTTTCGTATGTGTACTGACTATCGAGAACTCAACAAGGTGACAGTCAAGAACCGTTTGCCTCGACCACGTATTGACAACCCGTCGACCAGTTGCGAGGAACTAGCTTCCATTCGAGGATTGGCTAGTGAACGAACTATTATCAGATGGAAGTCCAAGAGGAGAATGCTCTTAGAACAGCATGTCGAACGCAATGCAGCCATTTCAACTTTGTACACCATGATCATTGAGTTGATCAACACACCAGCAGCTTCAGGGATCACATGAATCGACCGTATTTGTTGACAATGTTCTGAATCTTGGCCAGGAGAAAGGAACACCATTGGTGGCATATGTATCCTATCTCAGCGCTTCTGGGGAGGAGCTATTACGTGTGAAGTCTTGTTAAATGTCACATTCGAGAGATGCATTTAGATCATGTAGCCAACAGAGTGGGAATGCACGTGGATCTCACTGAGATACATTTTGTTAGAAACTGATCGACACCAAAGATTTCTTCAGGGATGCAACAATTCCTTGGTTTCGCTAGATACTATCACAGATAAATCGCAGGATTTTCGAAGGTCGCTCAGCTTAAATCTCTTTAGCATAGTAGGGTGATGTGTTCGTGAAAGACAGAACAGGAGGACGTCTTTTCAGCTTTTGAATCCCAACTCTGCAATGCTCTGAGCATCATCTTTACCCGTGGGTACGGGTGATTCAGTGGTATATCCTTATGGTTCGAATCAGAGTCCCAGTTACACGTCGACGCAACACAAGAGGATATGACTTATGTAATGGAGTTACAAGAGGAACTGCACGACACAACCGACGGTGGAAACTGTGACAACTCGTATTTCAGAACCTATCTTTATACTTAGTGTAACATGTTTGAACACTATGTGATTATGTGAACTTTGATGATTAATGAAATGTTATGTTTGATATATGTTTATGTGTAACGAATGTATGTATATAAATAAACCGATCACACAACACTTGGCCGATCGCACAAGCCCATTCGGGCCACACTTGTTGTACTCAAACCATAAGGGCAGCCCATGAAGGGTTCGGCCCACTCCATCAACTCGTATAACACATTGGGTGTTAGTATAAATCCCACACTTCACCAAATCACACAAAGTTTAGCAAACCCTAAATCTTTCTCATTCTCTCCTTCTCAAACTCGACGGCAAACACCCATCTCCATCGAAGCTTTTGATTCGGATCACCCTCATCCATCTTTAATCGGTTAGTGTTTCATAAGATGTGTTTGTAAATGATGTTATGATTTCCATGATTTGTTATAATGGTTAGAGTTATATGTATGATGAACGATGATGTTTATGTGATGATGTTTATGTGAATCGGATTGTATAATAGTGAGCTAGGAACCGATTGAATGCATGATGTTAATCAAGAACCGAATGTATATTTACTCGGCTGTGATGAGTTTATGTTTAGACTGATTTAGAGTTGATGATTTAGAACCGGATCGATGATAATCAGTTGTTATATTTCTGCTTTTCGGATTGTTTGTATTGAAAGCTTTAGATCTGATAGTTGGAATATTTTAAGATGTTGATTATGCTTGAAACATGATTAGGGTTCATAGAGATTTGATGCTAAAAACCCTTGTTTGATCGATTAATTATGTGATTGGAAACTGTTAGTGTTGTTGATTGATAATTTCACAAAAGGAAACAACAAAACTGATTGCATGAAATTCGGATATTTAAACTAATCGCACAAGACTCATTGGTCGCACAAGATCAGATAGTACAAGATCTGATCTGATCGCACAAGTATAGTCGCACAAGAGAGGATACAACTGTTACAGCACTTTGTACAACATATATCTTGCATGATCGCATAAGACCTTGTGGATCGCACAAGATGGTGTCGATCGCACAAGGCTTGGGCCATACACAAACTGTTACACGGTTGGGCCTCAAAGCCCAATCCCAATCACACAAGCCATCTGGATTGCACAAGTCCATCCGGATCGCAGAAGACTCATGTTTGTTTGTTGGGCCGTATACTTGTTGGACTACTTATGATGTTGGGCCGGGTATCTTGGGTTTCAATGGGTGACTCGCACAAGGCCGTTAGACTTGTGCGAGCCCAAATCTTTTGATCGTACAAATTCGGATACGTTATGACTGTTAAACGTGATGATGTGTGTTTGCCATGATCTATATGTGTTCGTAACCTGCTAGCTTATGTGAGACTTACGTGCACTACTTGAACCTAGACCTGACTTGTATGGTAACCATGTTAGGACGTGGTTGACCTCTAGTAGCTCGATTGACCTTTCGTTTATCCGCCGAGCTAACCTAAGGTGAGTTCACACTTTCTACAAAGCATGGGATTCCCAGGGGTTGGGAATGGGTTAAGGAACATGGATTCTGTAGGATCGTATTTGACGACCGAGTGAGTCAATCTGAGTGAAAACACCACTGTTTATAAGGCGGAATCAAATAAACAGCTTGAATCAAAGAGAAATGAGTAGAAAAGCACTGAAAGATACTTTAAACACTGGTTCTCATATAAATCTGACACGAAAATTCGGCAGCAGTTCAGTACACCAATCTCCAGAACTGTTGCAAATGAGAGACCAACTCTCCTATTTAAAGGCTAGCAGGTTCTCTTGAACAAGTCTCAAGCGAGACCTTATCATGACCTTTCGCTTGAACTTGACATAACATGTGTTCAAGCGAAACCCTAACACGTAACATTAAATTTACAATTCAGCCCCCTGATCTATACACTAAAGACATATTAGACCCTAGACTAAGACGTAGGCTTTAGACATCGTGCACTAACAAACTCCCCCTTGGATACAGCCGGAGTCTTCAGTCTTGGTCTTCAAACTTTACAGGGACTTGAATTTTCCTTCTCTAGGCTTAGACTTCTTCAGCAGCTTCCTAAGCTTCTCGTTCTCTTTCGCAGGCTCCCCCTTTTATCAATCTTCCGTGCTTTTGGGATCAACACCTAGATTACCAGCAACAAGCTTCCTTTTGCATCAAGCTCGTCTTCAGACTCCCCCTAAGACTCTGCTATCAGGATCTTAATCTGGAACTTTCACCTGCAAGCCTCAAACATTTATAAGAATAAACATTTTAAATGTCCAGAATTGATGATCTGGTTCTTTCACAATCCTATAAAGTTTTGACGATATAAAGAATCCAACAACTACACCTAACACTTTACAATCAAATTTTAAACCTTTTAATTTTTACCGACACACCCAGTTAACCAAGTCCAAGTTAATGACCTTGGTTAACCATTTAGCTTGCCAAGTCCAAATTAATGACCCTGGCTGACCAAACTTATGAAGATGCTGAATTTAAGAAATGAAATCAAGTTCAAATTAATGAACTTTAGAACGTTTAAGCAATTACCAATCATTGTTCACAATCTACTGCTTTCCCAACCCTCAAGATCCGACATGTTTAGCACATAAGACTTTGATCATCCAATCCCCAACATCCGTTGTCTAAAATAAGATAAAAAAAAAATAAAATCTTTTTGGATTTTGAATATGAGAAGCAATAAACTGTACACACAATCTTTTTTTGAGCGTGTTAAGGGATCATATCAGCTGCCAACGAGATACAAGTACCATTAAGCTTTAATATCATTATAAGCATTAAACAATTTGCAATGATTGTCGATATACCGGTCCACTTTAAATTTTCACACAAAGTTCAATCTGTTCAGGATACTGATTTAATGTTTTAAGGCTTAACTTTCATATGTGTCCCACCTCAGAATATACTCCCGTATCCAGATCCTAATATTCAGTCTTACAGGTGAATATACCTAGATGATATCTGTAGGAGGTTAGATGCGAAGGTCGTGAGAGCTCAGGTCAGAACTTCCGTTCAGCAAAGAGATGACAACTTCTTCGACTTTGGTGGGTCCCCTTTAGAGGATCTTTTTTACAACAACATTGATTTAGCAATTTTATTGTCTATTTCTGCTGAGGGCGGTGCTATATTTCAAGCATGCAATAAAGTATTCTCCGGGGACTAGGCCATTACTTCCGCATTATCAGAAGTCCCGGGATAATACCCCAGATATCATTAAGCATAAAGACCTAGTATCTCAGAAAGAGGGACCTTTCAAACAAGATTTCGGTGGTTACCCATATATCCGAGAGATGTTCCCCACATAAAAGCAAGTGACATTTATGTTTATATCCCGAACAAATCTACTAAATGTGTAAAAACCTATCGGCATATCATCTACAAGACTGCTTAACACATTTATACTATACAATTCTTTAGCGTACTGCACTATCTAGCTGATTGTAACACCTCAAAAATTCACGTCCTATAATGTGTTGACACGTGTCATATGTTTGAACGTGTGAAAGAATGTTCTGAAAGGACTAAAGTTGACAAACATGGAAAGTATGTTAACATACGAGTTCTAAATGTCAACAGTGAATAAATATATAGTATATTAACCCTACATGATGCTCATACCTTCAAACGAATAAATCATGGATCATACGAAGCTAAAAGTAAGAGATTACAAACTACAGGGGTTAAATATGTCAACATGAATGCATGATATAAATTTCATAAAGTTTCGTAATCATATGAGAAAGTTATGATCAAATTCGTGTACAAGGGGTTAAAGCGTCAACGTTGAAAGTTTGGACTTTTCGGGTGACAATAAAGTTAACCGAGGACTAAACAAAGTGGGTATATATCTTGAAGCCCTTATGTATCAAATTAGAGGGTTCAAATTGCAATATAAAGGTTAGTTGACCTTTCGGAAGGGCCAAGAGTCGAATATGCAACAAATAGAAAATGTAAAACCTGAATTCAAGGCCCACGCGGCCCGCGTGGCCTTTAACAAAATCTTAGGCGGGCCGCCTGGGACGCCCAGATGCAGAAAAATGTTCTTGTTGCCTGTTCAGCCTTCTAAACGACTTGTAATGCACCTAAACCCTTCCAAGAGGCACCTAAACGACCCCTAGACACTAGGGACACATGTTAGAAGGTTGTGGTCAGTTGGTAGACTTGTGTGTCAAAGATTTGTGGTGAAATTTTCACTATAAAAGGACCATGAACTTGCAACAAGTCTTCACACCTTCATTGTGCAATTGAGGAACCTTCTGGAGCTTCAAAGCAGACCCAAGTCCTTCCTAATCAAGCTTAGGACTTCAGTAAGTGTTCTAATCCTTTCTTAATTAAGTTTTAGCTTAGTTTTAGCTTAAAAGTCAAACCGTCGTAATTAACGGTTGACTTTAAGATTAATCACTAATGGTCCAGTGATTAGTCGAAACAAAAGTAGTTATAAGTTGGTAATTATGTGGTTAATAAACCCTCAAAAGGGTTCCCCCTGATTCCCACTCTAACTAGATCATTTGTCGGGTCAAACTTAATCCGAAAAAGTCAACAGAAGCATAAAACGCAGAATTAGCAATCTAGAAGGCGTGCAACCTGTTTGATCATTATTATAACTTGGTAATTAGTGTAAGAACATGTCTAAACATGTTCGACCCGACAATTTCCTGTTTAGACCCGGTTCGGAACCGAAAGTCGCATAGTTTGACTTTCAGTTCCGACCCGTTTAGGCATGTTTTAGAAATGCCTTAGAGCTTCATTTGGACCAGGTTACATGCTAGTATAACCCTCTGTGGTTGGTTCATTGATTGACCCATTCGTTTACGCGTTTCCGTTAATTGCTCATATGTTGACCATTATGCCCTTTTCACTTTAAAACGTGATATTTGAAAATGTAAAAAAATAGAAACTTTAATTATTGATATATAAACTTGTAACCAAAGTTTGACATCAATTCGAGGTCTAGATTGAGAGTTATGCTCATTAGCGCAAAATAGAAGCTTTTTGTTAATTAAACGGCGTAATTAGCGTATAGCCTAGTTAAGCCTACTTTTTGATATCAAAATCTTTACCCACTGATGTAATATATTATTTTGGGATTTTTAAAGATTTTTAATTAATTTTAGGCTGAGCATAACTTATAGTCGTAGGCTAATCCGGTAATTGTCGGTTTTACCCTAACGGGCCATAAAATGAGTTTTACACATCTAAACGACTCCAAACCTTTTGCTACTGATTCTAAATGATAAATAAATTATTTTAAGCCTTCTGGAAGTATAAAAATATCAGCTTTATGTATCGAACCCGTAAACGGCTTCTTAATCGCCTTATTAAGCGTTTTTAACGCATAGTATGTATTAAAACTACTTTAAACATAACCGGGTTGATACCTACTGATATTTTAGGAAAATTAGAATATTTTAACAGTAAGCAAAAGTTGTTTAACTCAGACTTCAGTTTTGAGCTTTTCGGCTTATGTGAAATTACCAAAATGCCCCTACGGTGCATAGTTTGGTTATAATTGGTAAATTCACATATATACCTTATCCTATTGTTATAACTTATCAAAATAAGTATTTTTGCTGTTTATATCAGACCTGTAACTCAGGTAAATACTTAAACTCTTTTATAACCTTTTAAATGACCAAACTACCCCTACGGGGCCTAGTTTGTGTTTAAATACGTTTCGGGAATAATGAAAGACATCTTACTGATGTCACAACATATTTGAGGCATAAATTAACTTAGGAAACCTGTATATAGCTCTCATGAATACCCGTCACGCTTATTACGCGTACGGTTTAGTTTATGTAACAAGTTTACATAAATTAGCCGAAACGGGTCAAACCTTATTGGTTTTATCTCAAAATCCAGAATGTGTATCAAATACCCACATAAGACAAGTCTCTGAACATGTCGGGTTTAAATCACATTCTATTCCGGTCTTCGCTTAATCGTTCGTATGAACCGTATCTTCCTGTAAGACTAACAGGTCTAAGCTTAGGCTTAATTAAAGACCCGTTAGCATTCTAATTAGTTATTTATACCATCATTCCAGACTAGAGCCTTCCGGTAAATGGTACCTACGCTTACTTAAGTGAATATGGCTGAGTTATTAAATTCTTGCTATTTAAGACAGGAGCTAGCTCAGGTAAATACTCTTAACTTATTTTCCCTATACGGGCTTGAAATACGGTATTATAATACCGCTTGGTCGGGTATTGAATATTTAATCTTATTATGGTTAAATTATTGAGGTAACCCGGTTTAATCTGTATTGTTTGAAATAAAGACCTTTAGGGGTTAATGACCATGTCCCGGGTATCCTTGACATCATTGTATTATAAAATGGCCACGTCTTAAGTACGGGGTGTAGGCATACACCTGAGAGTTACTTAAGTAATAACGGTATCTCACTTCCATGTGGGCCTATACTTGTGGTGTGTCTGTTAATCTGACTCGGTTTCTACATCGGGCCCTGAACGTACAACGAACATGTAAATTTGTATACAAGGTTATAAATATAATTGTTCCAAGTTAAAAAGGTTAATTTTGCCTCTGTGCATTTTAATCAAATTATAAAAGATATTTTATGCCACGTGCATTCAAATCAATTTTCTTAAACTCTTTTCAAATAAGTCGGTTGAGTGTATTTACCAGTGAAAACTGACGTATTTTCCAAAAAGGTTAAGTGACAGGTACTGAACGTAATTGGCTGGAAGCTCAGGACGCTAATAAGGAATCTTGCCAGTTCTAGGCGTTTAAAGTCTGTTGAACAAATGATATGTTTTAAGATCCGCCTGTGGATCCTTTACTTTCTGTTGTAATACTGGATATTACTTTTGTTTTGGTCAAAAATTACCGAAGTAATTAAGTGATCAAATTAGTTAAGTGAGGTAGTGTGCTAGAAGTAAATGTCAAAAATGTGTTAATTAAATTACTTGCAAAAACAGTTTAAGGATACGGCTCGGGATATTGAGCTGTATCGACGATCAAACAATGAGCAAATAATGAGCAAAAAGTAAAAGAAGTGACACGAGATGTACGAGGAAAGCCCTTGATCAATCTAGATCGCCGGCATAAAACCTCGGGAGCTGACAATCGCAGCTGCCTTGTTCTTCAATTGCTTCAAAAATCAGGATACAGTGCAGGATGTGGTACGGATCGACTAAGTGTTACAACGAAAATGAAATACAAGTGTGGTGTTTGCAACTAGCTAGAATGTGATTGTGTTCGAGAGTGTAAGTGTGAAATGATGTGTTCTAAGTTGATCCGACCTCATCTATTTATAGTAAAGATAAGATAACTAACTACCCTAAACTCGCGGGATTCACCGAATATTCCTTCTAGGAACGTTGCAGACCTGGTCTTTCGGGCTCAATGTCTCTTTCTCAACAAATTCGTCCGAGTCTTGAGGAGAAGAAGTCCTTGTGACCGTTAGCAAGCCTCTGCCCTTAACCTGCACGTGGTTAATTCAATAAGCTTCAGGATATCACCCAAGATGTCAGCAATATCCTCTTCCAGCATCCTGATTACAAATAACCAAACAAAGGCAGGATATTGGTCAGGATACATATGTTAAGAAAATGACCCCTAACAATTGTCCCCAAATATATCAGTTGGGATACCAATCCAACGGATATATTTCAAAAACCTTATCCCACAACTCAAGGCATTTAAAATGAAGCGACGGTCAAGATCACATCATAACTTCCAACGCGTTTTTTACTCCATGGAGATCCACAATGCCCCTATATCTTCTCTTTTCTTGTTTGAAAAGCAGATATCTTCAACAGACCCTTCAGGTAATTCTCCATTTTCGACTTTCTTCCTGTCAATTTACTTCATCTTTATAGCAATGGCCGCCGAGACCTTCACCCAGCAGAATCTTCTATAAAATCCCGAAAAGGAGATCTGCGCCTTTGACAACGCAGATATTGCAGCTTTAAGAGCCTCCGGCGCTTTCCCTGATAGCACAGTCTTTAGGCCATTTGATCGGTCAATCCGATCGGATGTTAGTTCTACCAAATGGATCTGTTTTCCAGCATATCCTTTTTCACTAGGCCTTCGATACCCCTTCCCAGAATTCATGATGCAATTCTTTCGTATTACTGGCATCTCTTTTGCTCAAACCATGCCCATGGTTTGGAGAGTACTAATTGTACTCAACCAAATCAAAAACCTCCACTGTTCTAACCTCTGCATCGAGGATCTACCTATTGCTTATCGCCTCCGATCCCACGGCTCTAGCCGGTTTTTGCTTTTTTCAACCTCCAGCAAACCCCTGATCCTCAAAGCCACCAAAAATGAAGACGGATGGCAACGCAAATTCTTCTTTGTCAAACGAGATTCCATTGCTGAGGGTGCTAACCTTCCGGTGGAGTGGTTAACCACCGGTAGGATCATAAATATCCTTACAGACGATTTAATTGTTATCCCCTATTAATATTCTTCTTTATGCAGTGAACTTTAAGGAAGTTGCTCCTCCTACCGCCGAGTCAGAAGAGAGAATCAACACCGTTTACCGGTTACCTGCAATAGACAGGACTTTTACCACACACGTTCCGAGTTCAAGTCAGTACTCGTCATCCGAGATGTCTGGTAAGAATTCCTTTCAGAATAATTAGTCAAAACAATATAATGATAAAGAATAAAACTTTTTCCTTTACACAGCGCCAGCTAAGATCCCTGAAGTCTTTGATCTTGACGAACTGGATAGCTATTCTGACCAGATCCAAGTCAAGAAAGAACCTGGCTCCAAGACCACTACTACATCCAAACCCAGCAGCTCCAAAGCCATCATCATTCCTAAACCTTCACCGGCTACCAAACCTCGGAGTTCGAGTTCCCGCAAGAGGAAAGAACCTGATTCTCCTGTCGTTTCTGACACATTTCCTTATGAAAAGCATGGATTCATCGAAGCCAGCGGTTTTATGACTTCTTTTCTTAACCAAGTTAGTATCTTTATATCATATCCTGCAATTTAGATTGCTTTCATAGACTTAATAATAATATTGATCCCTGTCCTTTTACCTTTGCAGGGTCTTGAGCGTTTGGTTCACCTATATCAAGAATCCTGCAAGCTTAACAAAACACTTGAATCCAAGCTAAAGGAAGCAGAAATCACAATTTCAGACCAAGGTATGATCGCGGCCGCCAAGTCTCGTCATTACGAGGAGAAATACAAAGCTATGACCCAGGAACACCAAGTTGCTCTCAACAAGGCTACTCTTCAAGCCCAAGCTGATCTGGAAGCTGCCCACGTGCAGTACGAACAGGATATGGTCAGTTACCGAGAAAGCCTCAAAAGTTCCGTCGTCATTTCTCTTCTCCAGGCTAGGTTGAAGATGGCTCACGAAGCCAAAACATTAGGCTTCGAATGCCCTTCTTGGGACGTTGGAGCCTGGGAGACCAAACTGAAGAATCTTGGTGGTACCTCTTCCAAATCAATTGTCGATGATCCTTCTAAAGTAGTTAAAAAGGCAACCGATGCTGAGGCGGATCCCAGGATGAATGTTGCTGAAACCGCTATGGAGCAAGAAGGCACTACCCCCTAGAGCTTATTTTTATTCGAACAATTTTCATTTCTATCTCTAAACAATTTGATAACCGAAGGCGGATGGGTCCTGGGTTTCAGGATGAAACCTTCGGTTATCAACCAGTATTGATCGCTTTAAGAATAATTTCATCTTTTGACTTATTTTTCTGTTGCTTTGCATTATTTAGTGTAAGTTTTAGCTTTGTAAAAATTTCATACTGTTATTTCACAAAATATCTTGACCAGTATGCTTAGAAACATACTGCAGAAGTCTTTTAAATGGATCTTCCATACGTTCTTTTAATTTTGTAAAAATTTCTTTTAGAAAGTAAAAAATAGTTTATCTTTTTAAAACCAAGTTTTGATGATGATCAGAGTTTCAAGCCAATGCTAGTTTCAAACATCCCAGTCAAATATCCTTAAAAGGACTTTGAGGATATGTGTCAAGATACTTAACATGATGTTATTAAAAATTTAAATGAGGCTTGCAAAGGAAAGATCATACCAGACATAGGATATAAACCTATTACCAAACTTCAATCCCTTTGCAACTCTTCCAATGAAGATGTCCCTAGTGCAAGGTACTTAATGCATTAGTCGCAAACTTCATTCTTTTAACTTTACACCACCATCTTGGCAGGGATGTCCCCTGCGTACAATGTCTTCAAGTATCTTAGAAATCTATTTAATGTCAGTTTCCATGGCATAAGCAATTTTTCTCGTTCCGAGGGTATAACCCAAGGATGTACTGGAGATAAATCCTTTGTATCCTGGGGAAAATCCCAATTTTTCATGCGCTACAGGCGGGAGTGTATAAACTCCAAGACTTAGAAAGGTGAAAACCTTTAAACCTTAGAGAGTATGAAAATACCCTTTCGTGAGAGAGGGTGATCAATCCTCATATACCGTTAGGATTCAGGATATAGCCAATGGTAACGAAATTGTCAGCCACTTTTACATGGACTGGTCCCGCCACCTTGAACTATCCCTGAATAACTTGCGCTCCAGGCGGGGTGTTTAAACCCAATTCGGAAGAAAGGTGAATACCTTTAAACCTGTGAAGGGATCAGTATCCCTTAAACGTGAGAGAGGGGGCCAATCCTCTAATCTTCTGAGTTATCCCGAGTGCATATTCTGGAGCTATATCCTGAAACATATCTTGCAAAACAAATGTAAACTAAGGTGGGTGTTAGCTTGGCTAACACCCCTCCGATGCTTAAGTCAGTATCAGGTTATAAAGAACAAATTACACCAAACACATTTAAAAGAAGTAAGAATTCATACCATCTCGAGTTAGAAATTAAATTCTAGACTCACTTGAAATAGAGCTTAAGGTGTATAGAATTCCAAGATCTCGGTAGCATATCTCCCTCCATATTCTTGAGTCTATACGCTCCTTTCCCTGCTTCTGATTCAACTTCATATGGTCCTTCCCATTTTGGAGCTAACTTGCCATCGGCAGGATTAGTAGTATTTTGGAAGGCCTTTCTTAATACCCAATCTCCAACCTTAAATCTTCTGGTTCTAATATTCTTGTTATATGCCCTGGATATTCTCTGTTGATATGCTGCCATCCTTAGCCTTGCCGCATCTCTCTTTTCATCTATAGTGTCTAAATCCTGACTCAAGGCTTCAGGATTCTTCTCAGGATCACTTAAGATAGATCTTGCAGTAGGTATTGTCATCTCCGTTGGAATCACTGCTTCTGCTCCAAACACCAACGAAAATGGGGTTTGACCTGTTGCATTCTTTATCGTTGTCCTGTCAGCCCATAAAACAAAGGGTAATTCTTCTGCCCATCTTCCTTTTTTGGCTCCAAGCCTTTTCTTTAAGTTGTTGACAATTATCTTGTTAGAGGATTCTGCTTGTCCATTTGCTTGAGGATGTACCGGAGTTGATGTGATCATTTTGATTCCCCAACTCTTGCAAAAGTCAGTAGTCCTCTTACTTATGAACTGAGAGCCATTGTCACAGATTATCTCAGCTGGTACTCCGAATCTGGTCAGGATATTCCTCTTGATGAAGGATACTACTTCTTGGTCTCTTACTTGAACAAATGCTTCAGCTTCAACCCACTTAGAGAAGTAATCCGTCATTGCTAGCATAAAGACTTTTCCTCCCGGAGCTTTCGGTAACTTTCCCACTATATCCATACCCCACTTCATAAATGGCCAAGGGGAAACAATAGGATATAATGGTTCAGCCGGTTGATGCAGTATGTTACTATGTCTTTGACATGAGTCACATCTTCGAGCATATTCTGCGGCATCTTTTCTCATTGTTGGCCAATAATATCCTGTTCTTAATATTTTTGAGAATAACGATCTGCCCCCAGCATGGTTACCACAATCCCCTTCATGTATATCCTGAAGGACTTCTTTGGCTTCAAGATCCTCCAAGCATCTCAAATACGGTCCTGCAAGAGATTTCTTGTATAAAATATTATCTATAATAGTGAATCGTGATACCTTCATCCTAAATGCCTTAGGGTTTTCATTTCCAGGAATGTGTCCTTCTTTGAGATATTTCATGATTGGAGCCGTCCAGGTTTTAGGATCCTCTTCAGGATATTCTGCCCCAGGATCCTGAATACCAGCTACTTCTTTATCCTGAGGATTCGTTGCAGGATATAAGACATGTACTATTGGTATTTGTGTCCCTTCAGGTATCCTGATCGATGATCCCAGATTTGCTAAGGCATCTGCTTCAGCATTATCTTCCCTTGGTACCTGTTCAAGTATAAAAACATCGAAATATCCTGCTAATTTTTTGAGAATATCGAGATATTCGATTAATTTCTATCCCTTAACTGCATATGATCCATTAAAATGGTTAGTAATTAACAGAGAGTCAACATATACTTGCAAATTTTTGATACTCATGCTCTTAGCCAACTCTAATCCTGCAATTAAAGCCTCATACTCTGCTTCATTATTAGTAGCAGGAAATTCACACCTAATAGCCTGGGGTAATATGTCCCCCTGTGGCGATTTTAGTAGTATTCCTAATCCTACTCCTCTTACATTAGATGCACCATCAGTATATAATGTCCAGGATCCTGAGGATTCTCCTAGTTGTTGAACTTCTAGATCTACCTCATCCTGAATGTCACTACTAAAGTCAGCCACAAAGTCAGCTAAAGCCTGAGACTTTATGGCATTCCTAGGTTCATATACTAAATCATAAGCACTCAACTTTACTGACCACTTGGCCATCCTGCCTGACATCTCTGGTTTCCTAAGCACATTTTTAATAGGATAGTTTGTTTTAACATGAATCCTATGTGTCTCGAAATAATGCCTAAGTTTCGTTGATGCCATAATTAATGCTAGTATCAATTTTTCTAAATGAGAATACCTAGTTTCAGCATCTAACAAACTTTTACTAACATAATAAACAGGGTACTGCTGACCTTCATGGTCTTTTATAAGAACGGCACTTACAGCATTCCCTGATACAGCAAGGTACAGGGATAGTGGTTCACCATTTTCCGGCTTCATCAATAGAGGTGCGGTTGAGAGATACCGTTTCAAATCCTGTAGGGCTGCTTTATGCTTTTCCCCCCATTCGAATCTTTTTGTTCTTCTTTAGGATATCATAGAAGTCTTTGCATTTCTCCGAGGATCTTGAGATAAATCTGTTTAGAGCTGCTACTCGGCCTGTTAATCTTTGTACATCCTTCATATTCGAGGGTGATTTTATATCCAGGATAGCTTTAATCTGCTCCGGGCTTGCCTCTATCCCCCTTTTCGTCACCATATACCCAAGAAACTTTCCTGCCCCCACTCCGAAATGGCACTTAGCAGGATTCAGCTTCATATTATACTGATCCAGGATATCAAATGCTCCTTTAATATCCTGGAGGTTATCCTGAGCTTTCTTTGACTTTACTACCATATCGTCAATGTATACTTCCATGGTGTCCCCCAGTTTGTCTTTGAACATCATGTTTACCAATCTTTGGTATGTTGCACCTGCATTTTTCAAACCAAAAGGCATAGTTGTATAACAATAAATACCTGTTGGCGTCATGAAGGCGGTATCCTCCTGGTCAGAAGGCTCCATTTGTATCTGTTGAAATCCTGAGGATGCGTCCATGAAAGTCAGCATTTCATGCCCAGCAGTGGCATCTACCATTGCATCAATATGGGGGAGAGGAAATGGGTCTTTAGGACAAGCTTTGTTCAAGTCTGTGTAGTCTACACAAACTCTCCATTTCCCATTCTTCTTCTGTACTACAACCACGTTTGCTAGCCACCTTGGGAACTTAACCTCTCTGATCATTCTTGACTTTAATAATCTCTCAACTTCCTCTTGGATAATTGTGTTCCGCTCAGGAGCAAACTTCCTTCTTTTTTGTTGCACAGGCTTGAACGACTTATCAATTCCAAGCTTGTGAGTGATGATATCTTTGGATATGCCAGTCATATCCTCATGTTTCCATGCAAACGTAGACATCCTGCATTTCAAAAAGTTAATTAATTGTTCCTCAATATCCTGAGGGATATTGGTCCCTACGAGCACCGAAATATCGGGGTTATCCTGGTCCAGGATAACTTTCTTCACATCCTGCTCCGGATCCTCCACGATATCCTGGGCCCGCGTCTTTAATTGCTATGCTGCACTAGTTCTGGCTGAGGATTTCATCGAGGAGGAGTAGCATTCTTTCGCCTCCTGCTGATCGCTATCAACTTTAACAACTCCCCAAGGGGTAGGTATCTTGATGCATTGGTGATATGTTGATGGCACGGCCTTCATATCGTGAATCCATGGTCTTCCTAGTATGATGTTATAGCAGGATAGAGAGTCCATCACACAGAAACGTTGTATCGAGTTGACTCCTTCAACGTACACCGGCAACTTTATCTCTCCCACTGTGTTTCTGGCTTCTCCGCTGAATCCAACAAGCACAGTGGACTTCGAAGTTATATCCATTGGAGACACATTCATTCTTTTAAGTGTCTCTAGCTGGATTATGTTGACGGAGCTGCCATTATCAACCAATATCCTGCGTACAAAATGGTTAGCCACATATAACGTTATTACCAGAGCATCATGGTGAGGATCCTGGACAGTATCCCTGTCATCAGCATCAAATGTGATCACTTTGTCAGTTGTGAGTGTAGCCATCCTGACAGGTTTTGTCTCCCCTTTCGGCTTTGGCTTCCTTTGCGTGTCTCTTTGCTGCCGAATACGAAGTTCCACAAATGTCGGATCCCCCCGAAATGAAGTTGATTATCTTGGCATCCGCGGGAGGTGATGCAGCTCGCTCAGGATCCTTCTCAGTATCCTGACCCTTATTCTTCTTCTTTCCTAAGAAATCTTTCAGATATCCCTTGCTTAGAAGATAGCTTATTTCTTTCCTTAAAGCAATGCAATCCTCAGTCATATGTCCGAAATCTTCGTGGAAAGCACACCATTTCGACTTATCTTTCCAGTCAGCCTTTTGTTGATTCTTTCGAGGCCATCTAGCCTTGTCTCCTAGACCCTGTATAGCATACATCAATTCAGGAATATTAACAGAAAAACAATATTCAGACAACTCAGGATACTCTTCAGGATCCTCATCTTCGACAGCATTCACTCTCTTGTTTTCATTTCTACCATATGGCTTAGGCCGATATGACTTAAATGAGGATTCTGACTTCCTGTTAGTCGATTCATAAGTGTTGGATGAGTTCATCCTTTCTTGCATCTTCTTGTCATCTTCCAGACGGATATATCTCAAGGCCCTGTTACGAGCTTCATCGAGATTCCTGCAGGGATTCATTACAAGATCCTGATAAAACTGAGAATCCTTTTGTAATCCCATCTTAAAATCTTGCACAGCTGTTGCAACATCAAGATGTGGGATATCCAAGGATTCTCGACTAAATTTGTTCACATAATCCCTCAAGGATTCTTGAGGCCCTTGAGTTATCCTGTAAAGATCACTGGTTAGTTTCTCAAAACTCCGACTACAAGAAAATTGACTGTTAAATAAATTAACCAAATGAGCAAATGAAGTAATTGAGTGAGGAGGAACGTTCAACAGCCATTTCAAGGCTAATCCTGTTAGAGTAAAACCAAATCCCTTGCACAAGCACGCTTCCTTGAGCTCCGGAGGGATAGGGTTAATCTCCATTCTTTCCCTATACTGGGCAATATGCTCCTCAGGATCCGTAGTCCCATCATAAAGCTTCATGTTGGGAGTTTGGAATCTCTTTGGGATCTCAGCATCACATATAGGGTATGCAAAACGAGATATCTTGTGGCTATCTTGAGATACTTCCGGGATCGGCTGGACCACCCCAGGTACACTAGATATCATGTCTTTCAACTTCTGAAGTTCCCTGGTAAGTGCTGATGTTACACCTGTATCCTGCAAGGATCCACCACTGTTAGTAGCATGAGTATTATTATTATTAGACACGTTACCAGTTGGAGGATTCTGCCCATATCCTGAAGCATATCCTGAGCTCCTTATGGTTGACATCCGGGCCAAGGAGGGTATTTCAGGAGTATGATTCTGAGGAAGACTGGGCAGATACTCCCCCTATTATCCTCGGTGTACACAGCTGAGCTAAAGTTCAACGCTCTGGGGTGTAACGGGGTGACATTGTCCTCCGCAGATCTGCTCGAGCCAGCCTTCAGCAGTTGTATCTCCCTCAAAAGCATTTGGTTTGTTTCCTGTTACTGCCTCATTTGTTCCTGCACACTTCCAAATAAGGTTAAAATTTCATCATTAGAAGCTAAAACGGGAGCAGATCCCTGGATACTCCGAGTTGGGATAACATCTTGAGATTGTGTAGAGGCTGGCATCCTTGGAGGAGGTGGTGGAAGCACCGAACCAGTAGTGGCAGAAGTCATAGCAGACACAGTAGAGTAACTCATGTTTGATCTTGAGGCCATTATAGATAATGTGGCAAAAAGTTTTGAAAATAGAAAACCGATTAGCGATTTGACAAAAAGTTTTAGTAAAAAGAGCACCACTTGCCCCACGGTGGGCGCCAAATTGTTTTGGTCAAAAATTACCGAAGTAATTAAGTGATCAAATTAGTTAAGTGAGGTAGTGTGCTAGAAGTAAATGTCAAAAATGTGTTAATTAAATTACTTGCAAAAACAGTTTAAGGATACGGCTCGGGATATTGAGCTGTATCGACGATCAAACAATGAGCAAATAATGAGCAAAAAGTAAAGGAAGTGACACGAGATGTACGAGGAAAGCCCTTGATCAATCTAGATCGCCGGCATAAAACCTCGGGAGCTGACAATCGCAGCTGCCTTGTTCTTCAATTGCTTAAAAAATCAGGATACAGTGCAGGATGTGGTACGGATCGACTAAGTGTTACAACGAAAATGAAATACAAGTGTGGTGTTTGCAACTAGCTAGAATGTGATTGTGTTCGAGAGTGTAAGTGTGAAATGATGTGTTCTAAGTTGATCCGACCTCATCTATTTATAGTAAAGATAAGATAACTAACTACCCTAAACTCGCGGGATTCACCGAATATTCCTTCTAGGAACGTTGCAGACCTGGTCTTTCGGGCTCAACGTCTCTTTCTCAACAAATTCGTCCGAGTCTTGAGGAGAAGAAGTCCTTGTGACCGTTAGGAAGCCTCTGCCCTTAACCTGCACGTGGTTAATTCAATAAGCTTCAGGATATCACCCAAGATGTCAGCAATATCCTCTTCCAGCATCCTGATTACAAATAACCAAACAAAGGCAGGATATTGGTCAGGATACATATGTTAAGAAAATGATCCCTAACAACTTTATATTCGGAATGTAATAATATTTATCTTTTGCTTCCGCTGTGCATTTATATATTGGGTTGTTTGACTATTATGTTGCCAACTACGTCACGTTACTCCCCACCGGGCCCACCGGTGACACGTGGAAAGTTGGGGTGTGACAGGTTGATATCAGAGCCAACACTGAGTGAATTAAACACTAGTCTTTTGTGTTTAATCTCAGTTACACAATTGCACATTCTTGAGTCTAGACAAGAACATAGGACAAATTCTAATTTGTTTTTGGATTCCTTTGTTATTTTTCTGATTAGCTCTTGCGTGGGCAAATCAATTTTATTAGAAGTCCTGTTTAGGGCAACTATATACTTGTTTAAATTTTAAAGGAACGATTATGTGTAAATTATCATTCCTATATTATAAGATCTACCATTGTAATAAAATGGCAAAATCTAAAAAAGGACAAGACCTAGTCACGTGTCATTTTAAGACCGGGCCAAGATGGTAGTTCCATAATTAGATTCAGATCCATATTTAACACCTCAATTTAGAATTGTCCTGCGATAAATATTAATAAGAATCTTAAGAGTGAAACCTAGCCTTCGGGTCATTTTAAGGCCAGGCCATGATGGTAAGACCTGTTTAAAAGATCCGAATCCCTGTTAACATCTGTAAATATGTTAACACTCCTGGCAGGCGTGATTCGTTAAAATCACACACGTCATTTTATATATGGATTCTTTAAAAAGATCCCTAACCCAACTTAATGATCTCTGAATCATGGGTTTAGATCATCAATTAAGATGATCATACTTTGACCATATATTGGTAAAATAATGCCTACGGGCTATAATGTATTGTCCATTTGAGACATTGACATTTGATCTTTATGATTCCTTGTCTATGGTGGTGAGCTATGCTCAAGCCTATTAGTCTGTATGATCAATGCGATCCTGACTACTATCATCAAATGAAGATGATCATATAATAAACGTCCCTTAGAAGGGAAATGCCTACGGGCTATAGTTAATGTCCTCTGAGACTAAAGACAGTGGTAGCCTACAACTCCCTGTCAAGAAAAGGTAATGAACTTTGATTCAAACCTTAATGCCTCGATTCTCTGAAATCATGGCTTATAAATTAAACTTGTCTATGCGACTAGGCCATTTGTGCTATTATTAAAACCTTAATGCCTTGATTCTCTGAAATTATGGCTTATAAATTTAAAACTGTCCATGTGACTAGGCCTTTGCGCCACCTTAATATCCTTAATGTTTTATAACTAGGATAAATTATAATAAAAATGCTAATTGAATGTAACTAACAAATTAACCAATATGGTTTATATTACCATGGTTAATAAATCGTTTAAAACGATAAGACTGTATGAGCTTCCGTATAAACCTTGCCCTTGTTTGATTTTTATGTAGCATTTAAAGCTACATGGCTAGGTCAAAAGAAGAGAACAATCACCCTCTGGAAAACCGCGATGATGAAAGGATTAATATAACCAGAGAAGAGCGTCGTACATTGATTGATTCAGCTGTATCTAAAGCTGTAGAGGAGCAATTTAGGGAGTATAGTGAGACTAATAGTAAAGCCTCATCTGCACCCCACTCTAAGTCTGTCCCTAAAACTCATTCAGAGCCGCATAACAAGCCGCCCTCTAAGAAAGAGGAACTAAAGAAGAATGGCGATCGACATTCATCTAATGAACACAGTGTTCCATCCAAGAGGATAGTGTTCGATAATGAACCGCATACCAAGTCCTCTACCTACAAATATTTTGTTTCCTGCAAACCCCGGGACTTCACTGGGGATAAAGGGGCAATTGATTGTATGGTCTGGTTGGATGAAATGGACACAGTGGTCGATATCAGCGGTTGTGCTGAGAGGGATGTAGTGAAGTATGTATCCCAATCATTCAAGGGAGAGGCGCTAGCGTGGTGGAAGGCTCTCATTCAAGCTGCTGGGAAGATCCCACTTTACAACATGTCATGGGAACAGTTTGTTGCTCTCATTATGGAGAACTACTGCCCTCAACACGAGGTCGAAAGAATCGAATCCGATTTCTTATCATTGGTGATGACAAACTTAGATTGTCAAGCATACCTCACCCGTTTCAATACCTTGTCCAGACTGGTTCCTTACCTAGTAACACCAGAACCCAAGAGAATTGCTCGCTTCATCGGGGGTTTAGCCCCAGAAATCAAAGCCAGTGTTAAGGCTTCAAGACCTACTACATTCAGGTCAGCGGCAGATCTGTCGCTATCTCTCACACTCGATGTGGTCAGAAACAAGGCTGCCAAAGTCTCTGAAGATGGAAAGCGTAAAAGGGAGGATGAGAATTCTCATCGCTCCGGTAGGAAGAGGAATTCTGAAGATAAGAAGAGTTCCGGGTTTAAGCGAGACAGCCAGCAGTCGGGAGAGAAGACCAGGTGCGAAACTTGTAGGAAATACCATCCGGGGAAATGCAGATTTGAGTCTCAGCCTCTACCGTGTGGAATTTGCAAGTCAAAGGAACATAAAACCCTGGATTGCAAGAAGTTAAAAGATGCAACCTGTTATGGTTGCAACGAGAAGGGGCATATCAAGACCAACTGCCCTAGGAATCAGATGAACGCCTAAGAGATGGTGCAGAGTGATAACTAAATAACAGGTACCCTTCCATATCAAGCAGTTTATGCAGGAAATTTATTGGATACTGTCACGTATGATTCTATAATGAATGATAAATGTTGAGAACTGTTGTCTCCGCCTGATTAAGACCCCGGTCACTTAATGAGAGGTAGAAAGTGACCGATGATACTTTAGAAAATGCTCCAACAAATCCTAGATTGATATTTTATATCTATTAGGAATCGCTATTTTCTGATACCCTTATGGCAAACTTTAAAGCTATCCAAATTCATCGGTATAATAAAGACAGATGTGACTTTTTGATCCCCTGTCAAAAAGGTGATGGACTAGGTCCAACCCTTAAATGCCATCGATGGTCTTTTGTGACCTAGGCTAAGTGATATTAATATAATTTTTAAAATGACGTTCATTAAGAATGTTAGTGCCTTATTGGCCGGAATAGTTTGATGAAACCATGGTTAGTATAAAGCCATGAGGATGATGAATAGCAGTTGTCGGATCGCAACCAAGAAGTTGATTCGTTTAGTAATAAGGACTATTTTTCTGTTCCTGTAAAAATTCGGTAAGTCGCAAAAAAAATGGTGGAACCGGCCGTCCCCGGAATCGAACCTGGGTCTAGGCCACATCCTTTCGCGCGCCTAGCCAACCGAGCTAGGTGCCTAGTTTGTGAAATTTCCATTCTGATTAAATATAAGCACATATAGTTGATATCTCTTTAATCTCTATCGATTTCGAATACCAATTGGTATGACAAAAGCGCTATATGAAGATTGGTGTATCTTAATAAGTTCCATAGATTGCTTCCATGCCTGATCAGTATGGAGGTTTAATGCATGGGACCACAAAGATATCCCAATGATCATATGGTACTAAAGTCAACTAATAGTATTCAAAGAAGATATCCAGAATGAAATTGCCCAAGTAAATATTCCCGATTAAGGAATTCGTGGACTAGTAACATAAATGTGTCACTTATTTGACACAAGCAATGATGAGTGAACTGGAGCCTGAGATATGGAAATCTCTGTAACCTCCTTGTACCTTGATTATCTCCTCCTAAGATTACCCTGTTTACCCCTGGGAGGCAGGTAGAGTTAAGTTTAATATCCCATTTAGGGCTGCATTATTATGAAATCTCCAAAACAACTAGTACCATTATTGGCAGAATCGAAAACCATGGTTAAGTAAGTTTTAAGATATAGATTCATAAAGCCAAACTCAATATCCTGAGAATTCGGTATAGCAAATTATGAAAGACGGTTCATTTTGCTAAGGCATTGTTTACCGCAACCTTAATTAGGCGACGATTAAGAATCGCCATCAGCTGCCTAGGATCATCGATTTGTTTGACTAGCTGTAAAGATTAGCTATTTCTTAAGATTAATTTTGAGCAATGGTTGGAATAACCATCTCACCTTAAGATAAGCTTTTCTATAATAGCTCTTATATAAGTATCAAGGCTGCTCCCTTGAAGACCTTGTATAGATGGAATGTTAAACTTCCATTGATAGGACAATAGATTGGTAAGTTCAATTATCAGGATCTGAAAGTTACAGTGGAAACAACAAATCAGATCACACAAATCCCTAATTATCCGTAAGATGCCAATATTCGGCAGAAATTACTTCCTTTACTTTAACAAATCTCGAGGTTGAGATTTCTTTTAAGGGGGTGAGGATGTAACACCTCGAAAATTCACGTCCTATAATGTGTTGACACGTGTCATATGTTTGAACGTGTGAAAGAATGTTCTGAAAGGACTAAAGTTGACAAACATGGAAAGTATGTTAACATACGAGTTCTAAATGTCAACAGGGAATAAATATATAGTATATTAACCCTATATGATGCTCATACCTTCAAACGAATAAATCATGGATCATACGAAGCTAAAAGTGAGAGATTACAAGCTACAGGGGTTAAATATGTCAACATGTTTAAGTTATACCTCTGAGTGACCTTTTGACAAACCCGAAGCTTTGTAACGGTAAATTATGCTCACTAGAATGCATGATATAAATTTCATAAAGTTTCGTAATCGTATGAGAAAGTTATGATCAAATTCGTGTACAAGGGGTTAAAGCGTCAACGTTGAAAGTTTGGACTTTTCGGGTGACAATAAAGTTAACCGAGGACTAAACAAAGTGGGTATATATCTTGAAGCCCTTATGTATCAAATTAGAGGGTTCAAATTGCAATATAAAGGTTAGTTGACCTTTCGGAAGGGCCAAGAGTCGAATATGCAACAAATAGAAAATGTAAAACCTGAATTCAAGGCCCACGCGGCCCGCGTGGCCTTTAACAAAATCTTAGGCGGGCCGCCTGGGACGCCCAGATGCAGAAAAATGTTCTTGTTGCCTGTTCAGCCTTCTAAACGACTTGTAATGCACCTAAACCCTTCCAAGAGGCACCTAAACGACCCCTAGACACTAGGGACACATGTTAGAAGGTTGTGGTCAGTTGGTAGACTTGTGTGTCAAAGATTTGTGGTGAAATTTTCACTATAAAAGGACCATGAACTTGCAACAAGTCTTCACACCTTCATTTTGCAATTGAGGAACCTTCTGGAGCTTCAAAGCAGACCCAAGTCCTTCCTAATCAAGCTTAGGACTTCAGTAAGTGTTCTAATCCTTTCTTAATTAAGTTTTAGCTTAGTTTTAGCTTAAAAGTCAAACCGTCGTAATTAACGGTTGACTTTAAGATTAATCACTAATGGTCCAGTGATTAGTCGAAACAAAAGTAGTTATAAGTTGGTAATTATGTGGTTAATAAACCCTCAAAAGGGTTCCCCCTGATTCCCACTCTAACTAGATCATTTGTCGGGTCAAACTTAATCCGAAAAAGTCAACAGAAGCATAAAACGCAGAATTAGCAATCTAGAAGGCGTGCAACCTGTTTGATCATTATTATAACTTGGTAATTAGTGTAAGAACATGTCTAAACATGTTCGACCCGACAATTTCCTGTTTAGACCCGGTTCGGAACCGAAAGTCGCATAGTTTGACTTTCACTTTGACTTTCAGTTCTGACCCGTTTAGGCATGTTTTAGAAATGACTTAGAGCTTCATTTGGACCAGGTTACATGCTAGTATAACCCTCTGTGGTTGGTTCATTGATTGACCCATTCGTTTACGCGTTTCCGTTAATTGCTCATATGTTGACCATTATGCCCTTTTCACTTTAAAACGTGATATTTGAAAATGTAAAAGAGTAGAAACTTTAATTATTGATATATAAACTTGTAACCAAAGTTTGACATCAATTCGAGGTCTAGATTAGAGTTATGCTCATTAGCGCAAAATATAAGCTTTTTGTTAATTAAACGGCGTAATTAGTGAATAGCCTAGTTAAGCCTACTTTTTGATATCAAAATCTTTACCCACTGATGTAATATATTATTTTGGGATTTTTAAAGATTTTTAATTAATTTTAGGCTGAGCATAACTTATAGTCGTAGGCTAATCTGGTAATTGTCGGTTTTACCCTTACGGGCCATAAAATTAGTTTTACATATCTAAACGACTCCAAACCTTTTGCTACTGATTCTAAATGATAAATAAATTATTTTAAGCCTTCTGGAAGTATAAAAATATCAGCTTTATGTATCGAACCCGTAAACGGCTTCTTAATCGCCTTATTAAGCGTTTTAACGCATAGTATGTATTAAAACTACTTTAAACATAACCGGGTTGATACCTACTGATATTTTAGGCAAATTAGAATATTTTAACAGTAAGCAAAAGTTGTTTAACTCAGACTTCAGTTTTGAGCTTTTCGGCTTATGTGAAATTACCAAAATGCCCTTACGGTGCATAGTTTGGTTATAATTGGTAAATTCACATATATACCTTATCCTATTGTTATAACTTATCAAAATAAGTATTTTTGCTGATTATATCAGACCTGTAACTCAGGTAAATACTTAAACTCTTTTATAACCTTTTAAATGACCAAACTACCCCTACGGGGCCTAGTTTGTGTTTAAATACGTTTCGGGCATAATGAAAGACATCTTACTGATGTCACAACATATTTGAGGCATAAATTAACTTAGGAAACCTGTATATAGCTCTCATGAATACCCGTCACGCTTATTACGCGTACGGTTTAGTTTATGTAACAAGTTTACATAAATTAGCCGAAACGGGTCAAACCTTATTGGTTTTATCTCAAAATCCAGAATGTGTATCAAATACCCACATAAGACAAGTCTCTGAACATGTCGGGTTTAAATCACATTCTATTCCGGTCTTCGCTTAATCGTGCGTATGAACCGTATCTTCCTGTAAGACTAACAGGTCTAAGCTTAGGCTTAATTAAAGACCCGTTAGCATTCTAATTAGTTATTTATACCATCATTCCAGACTAGAGCCTTCCGGTAAATGGTACCTACGCTTACTTAAGTGAATACGGCTGAGTTATTAAATTCTTGCTATTTAAGACAGGAGCTAGCTCAGGTAAATACTCTTAACTTATTTTCCCTATACGGGCTTGGAATACGGTATTATAATACCGCTTGGTCGGGTATTGAATATTTAATCTTATTATGGTTAAATTATTGAGGTAACCCGGTTTAATCTGTATTGTTTGAAATAAAGACCTTTAGGGGTTAATGACCATGTCCCGGGTATCCTTGACATCATTGTATTATAAAATGGCCACGTCTTAAGTACGGGGTGTAGGCATACACCTGACAGTTACTTAAGTAATAACGGTATCTCACTTCCATGTGGGCCTATACTTGTGGTGTGTCTGTTAATCTGACTCGGTTTCTACATCGGGCCCTGAACGTACAACGAACATGTAAATCTGTATACAAGGTTATAAATATAATTGTTCCAAGTTAAAAAGGTTAATTTTGCCTCTGTGCATTTTAATCAAATTATAAAAGATATTTTGTGCCACGTGCATTCAAATCAATTTTCTTAAACTCTTTTCAAATAAGTCGGTTGAGTGTATTTACCAGTGAAAACTGACGTATTTTCCAAAAAGGTTAAGTGACAGGTACTGAACGTAATTGGCTGGAAGCTCAGGGCGCTAATAAGGAATCTTGCAAGTTCTAGGCGTCTAAAGTCTGTTGAACAAATGATATGTTTTAAGATCCGCCTGTGGATCCTTTACTTTCCGTTGTAATACTGGATATTACTTTATATTCGGAATGTAATAATATTTATCTTTTGCTTCCGCTGTGCATTTATATATTGGGTTGTTTGACTATTATGTTGCCAACTACGTCACGATACTCCCCACCGGGCCCACCGGTGACACGTGGAAAGTCGGGGTGTGACACTGATGTACTATCATTTCCCTTTTATACACAAACTCATTTTTACGTTTTCAAATGTTTTTGGTTTTTGTAGTTTTTATCATGTTTTTGTATTTTTCTGCAAACTTTCTCCCCCTAAAAAGAAAAACATATTTTTGTGTTTTTGTTTTTATCGAAAAGCAGAAAACAAACTGTACAAACAAAGTTGACAAGATGATGTGGTTCACTTTTGATAGCCGTCCTCCGCGGCTTCACACTCAGTAACCCTCCCAGAAAGCAAATTTTTTAACCCATTCAATTTTAAAAGATAATTAAATTTTTTTCTATCAAAAGGTTTGGTATAGAAATCAGCCTTCTGTTCATCGGTGTGCAAATATTCAATTCTGATTAACTTCTTTTCATAGCAATCACGTATGAAGTGATGACGAATCTCAATGTGTTTAGTTTTCGAGTGGTGAACCGGGTTTTTAGTAATGTTAATGGCCGCTTCATTGTCCACAAATATCGGTGTATCCAAGAATTGCAAACCGTAATCCCTCATCTGCTATTAGATCCAAAGGATCTGTGAGCAACAGCTGGAGGCCGAAACATATTCAGACTCGCATGTAGAGAGAGCGACCGCGGTTTGTTTCTTGCACTGCCAGGTAACAAGTCTAGTTCCGAAGAACTGACACCCAGCAGTGGTGGACTTAGCATTCTGCTTGCAACTACCAAAGTCCGAATCAGCAAAACCTGTGAGAGAGAAATCGCTAGATCTAGGATACCACAAGCCGATGCTTGGGCAGCCTTTCAAATACCGTAATATGCCTTTCACGATTGTCAATTGCAACTGGCGGGGTTTAGACTTATATCGGGCGCACAAACACGTCAGATACATGATGTCGGGCCGGGAGGCAGTTAGATACATCAAAGATCCAATCATAGACCTATGCAGCGTCTCTTCAACTTTCTCTCCATTTTCATCTGGGCAAATCCCATGATTTTGCGCAAGGGGGGTTGATGCTGGACTGCATTGAGTCATGTCAAACGTTTCAAGCACGTCCTTCACATACTTTGATTGGTGAATGAAGATTCCATCGGGCATCTGTTCTACCTGCAGCCCGAGGAAAAACTTCATCTCCCCCATAGAACTCATTTCGAACTTCTTTTTCATCACCAACTCAAATTCTTTACACAAGTCGTCGTTCGTTGAACCAAAAATGATGTCATCGACGTATATCTGCACGATTAAAAGGTGACCTGCAACTTCCTTAGTGAAGAGAGTGCTATCAAATGTCCCTCTGATGAACCCGTTGGCCAACAGATATTGGGAAAGCGACTCATACCAGGCTCTCGGGGCCTGGTGCAATCCGTAGAGAGCTTTATCCAGTAGATACACTTTGTTCTTGTGATGTGGATCAGTGAAACCCGGAGGTTGTCCCACATACACTTCTTCCTTTATCTTTCTGTACAGAAATGCAGACTTCACGTCAAGCTGGTATACTTTGAATCCTTTCCACGACGCGAATGCCAGGAAGATCCTTATCGCCTCAAGTCTAGCAACAGGCGTGTAAACCTCCTCATAGTCAATGCCTTCTTGCTGACTAAATCCCTGTACAACCAGTCGTGCTTTGTTTCGAACAACGACACCTCGATCATCTCTTTTACATTTGAAAACCCACTTTGTCTTGATCAACTTTTGGTTTTCGGGTAAATCGACCAATCTCCAAACACCCAACTTTTCAAACTGCTGCAGTTCCTCTTGCATTGCAATCACCCAGCTGTCTTCTGTCAATGCTTCCTTATATGTTTTAGGCTCGATCTGCGAAATAAAACATTTAAGTGAGAAATCTTTTTGTAAAGGAGCAACCGAAGTATAAAAACAAGTAAGAGCACGGTTGATTTGATCTCTTGTCTTAACACCGCTCTGAAGATCTCCTATAATCTGTTCTGTAGGATGGTAAGATAATGTTCGAGGCGTGATGGTGTCAGGCACAACAACTTCCGATTGCTGAAACGAGATATCTAGATCACCGGTGTGATCCTCATCTTAAGTTGATGAAACATTTGGATCCTCATCAAATATCGGAGCGTTCTCCGAATCTGAGTCATCGGACTGATCAAATGAAGGAGTTGGTTCTACTGGGTCGTCATGTGTTGTTCCACTCGGACCTGCCTCTTGATCGTTTGCACCAGTTGTAGGAGCGTTTATATCCATATCTGGTTGAGAAACCACCAACGTTCTAGGCACCTGATCTTGAAAAGATGATTGCTGTTGTTGGTACAAGTAAGCAAGTTCCTCTTCACTCGGCTCCGTAGGTAGTTGGAACGACTCCCAGAGTTTATCGTAATCGAACAACAATCTGTTTCTGGGAAGTTGAGGTGACGCCGTGTGTTTCTGACAATCCACATGATGAACTTCAATTACCTTCTTCAAGCATGGAACGAACACACTTTTTAAGGGACTTGCGTATCCCACAAAGAAACCTTCATTACTCTTCGCACCAAACTTTCCATCTTGATCTATGAAGGTACACGGTGATCCGAACGGCTCTAGAAACTTTAGATTAGGCTTATATATGTGAAGAAGTTCAAAGCACGTCTTTTTGTATTTCTTCACAGTAAGCACTCGATTCAAAGTATAGCATGCCGCTGCCACAGCTTCACTCCAGAAATAGATCGGTAGTTTTGAATCGGCCAACATGGTTCGAGCAGTTTCAATAAGAGTACGGTTCTTTCTTTCAGCTACACCATTCTGCTGTGGAGTGTATGGTGCACTGAATTCATGAAGAATTCCCTTTTCGTTACAGAACTCGAGCATGCGGTTATTCTTGAACTCTGTCCCATTATCACTTCGGATTCTTCGGATCGGTACCTTGTACAATGTTTCCATCTTCTTGAATAGAATCATCAATGACTCAAAAGTTTGATCCTTTCTTTCCAAGCACACCACCCAGGAGAATCTAGTGAAATCATCAGTTACCACCAGAAAATATAAATCTCCACTAATGCTCTGCACATTCACTGGCCCGAAGAGATCCTTGTGGAGTCTCTCAAGTGGTACTCTGATCGAATTCAACAACTTTTGTGGGTGTGATTTCCTGGCCTGCTTTCCTTCTTGCAAGCTACACAGTCATCATTTAAGTGAAAATTTCTCAAATTTACACCTTCAACTAAATCATTTGATACAAGAAAATTCATTTTTCTAATATGAATGTGGCCCATCTTTCGATGCCACATTATCGAATCCTTTTCAGTAGCTTTGGTGTTTGACACAAAACATTGTTTTTGATAATCTGTTGTTGTTGCAACACTCATATCAAGAATGTACAAATCATTTACTCGTGGAGCTCGCAACAACACCATTTCTTCCGGAATTTTGAAACCAGGTTTTAAGACAAGACATTCATTTTTAGTGAAATGTACAGTAAAAGAATTATCACAAATTTGTGAAATACTGAGTAAATTGTTTTCCAATTCAATTATGTAGTTAACTTTCTCGAACGAAATTACTCCATTTGTTAATGTTCCTTGACCGACAATCCTTCCTCCTTGGTTTCCTGCAAAACCCACGTAACCTCCATTGATTGATTTAACGTCGTAAAGCAATGCTAGCATCCCCGTCATATGTCTTGAGGCCCCGCTGTCCATTATCCATTTTGAAATTATAGACTTGGGCAGCCCCTGCAAACATTAGAGCAACTCATTCAAACAATGATGCCCATGGCTTTTTAACTGTTGAGACACTTCCAAACACTATATCACATTTCTCATCAATCTTTGGAAAGTTAAACGTGACATTCGGAACATCAGTTTTTACTTCATTTGTGATCAGGGGAAATTCTGCAAGAAACTTATCAAGCTCAAATTCAAATTCATGATTATCATTAGCAACCACTTTTGATTCATAAAATTCCTTTACCCCTTTGACTTTTCTGTCAACCATTTTTCCAAAAATATTTAGAACATTGGGATTAAAGACTTTTGAATCAAACTTTAACTCATTCTCCATTTTCTTCACCTCAACAGATTGTTTTGGTTTAACCACCCATGATTGAGTTTCAAAAAATTTTGTTTTTGGATAAATCTTTGAAGTCTTTTGTGACTTTAAAGATTCGCCAATTTCGAATGTCGATTTCGGATTATCTTCCGACTTCAATGATTCACCTCTTTTCAAGATGCGGATTGGTGAAACCATTTGTTTTTTTACCCTTTTTGTCAACTGGTGACTTAGGTCGAGGTTTTTGAACAACAGATTTTACGACAGGTTTTTCGAAAACTTTCTTGCATTGTTTTTCCATGTGCCCGATTTCATTGCAGCGATAACAAACTCTTTTTTCATACTCGACAAAAGTTGACTTGAACGACTCTTCTTTCAGTTTCTTAGCCGTATTGAAATCGTCAACGGCTTTTTGACTAAAAATGTATTCCTTCTCATCATCCACACTTGGTCCAACAACAAAGATATCATTCATTTTATCCTTTATCTTGACAACCTTTTTAGCCATTTTTTTCTCAAAACCAATTCCTTTGTTTTTAAAATTGTTACCATTTTTCTTGTTACCATTCCCTTCCCACTTATTTTTGCCCAAGTTGTTGGAACATGACGTAACAAATGACGTTTTAGGTTTCGAAAAGAATTCTTTGTTGTTTATCACATCAATGTCAATTTCAACCAATTTGAAAACCTTTTCAACATTTTCAATTTTTGCGTTCTGAAGCGGATACTCAAAATCAGAATAAAGCATGTGAGTTCCAATCATAGTGTAAACCACCATAATCAGATCATCATTCGTACTCTTGTCTGATTTCGATATGAAACGATCTAAAAAATTATCCTCGTCTTCAGTATCAGTAACAGACTTCTCAGAATGAGATTTCATAACTTCAACCTCAGAGTTATCACTCTCTTCATCTAACACCTGATTGACAACAGTCTTGATGACCTGTGACTCATTATCTGTGTCGGATGCAGAGAATGTAACATCAATGCTCTCTGGCAAGTCATTCTCAAATGTTTTTAACTTGAGATTCAATGCAGCTTCCACCCCATCTGGATACTTTTGAGTATAATGATTCCACATTGGGGGGGGGACACTGTTAAAGACTGGTTCAGCATTGGGCTGTTGTGGAATAATTTGTTCAAGAACATAGGACGATGCAACATAACTCATCAATTTATTATCAATTCGCTCATTTTCGATTTTAGTTAATTCTAATTCTTTCTTTAAAGATGCGATTGTGTCAAGATGAAAATTAACTTCCACTTGTTTATCAAAAAGTGTTGCTTTTGCTAATTTTGTGGCTTTATCATTTTCGACACTTTCTTTTTTAATCATTTTAACTGATCTGGCTAGTGTATCATATGCTTCTTTGACTTGTCCTAGATCAAATTTATCATGTCAGCATGTTCTTTCAATTCCTGAAACTTAGTGTCTTTTTCAAGACACTCTATGCACGGTTGTAAACACTTTTGGCATGGTGTTTCAGATATTGAATCCACTTTTTCAACAATCTCTGCTTCATGAGCAGTTTTTACTTCCTGTTTACCGACATCTTTGGACTCTGACTCAGACACTTTCTCAGATTTGATCTCCTCAATTTCCGACTCCTTATCCGGCTTCTTTTGAACTGACTCGGTACCGACAGACTCTGGTTTCACAAGTTCTGTGTCTACCTCTTTCAGTTTCGCCATGAGAGCCTTGTCAGCAATTTCTTTCAAAGTGTCTTCAGTCATTTCCTTTTTGACATCGATCATTTCCTCGACAGACTCTTTCTTCTCTTCATATCTTGGACACAGTCCAGTTGTCGGTTCTTCAAAGAAACCTGCAAAAGATTCAAAAATTTTAGGAGGCATGATAGATCTCAAAGAACTGGCTAATACCTCCTGCTCAGATTGAGAGTAATGAACTTCTGCATCTAACTCCTCGATGTCAGCCACATTATCCACAGAAACATCTTCAAAAACCACTTTAGTTTCACCAACACTTTCGGTCACTTCAACTATCTCAGCCATCATAGCCTGTCCATCACTTCCAGGGATATATTTATCCCAACTGAATCCCTCAGCAACTTTCTCGTCATCCTGGTTCACAATGAGAGCTTTCTCTGGTTTGTTCTCGATTTGTGGTCTTTGAACTACAGGTTGCTGATTTGGTCGGTGATAAATTGCATGTCTGTAATAATCATTCGTGAACGGGTTCTGATGATTATTCAATTCTCTATTTGGGCATTCCCTTTTGAAGTGGCCTCTCTCTTTGCGCTTAAAGCAGGTTACTTTAGACTTGTCGAAACCTAGTTTCTAATCAGGTCCAGAAAGGTTGTTTCTGCCAGTGATTTCCATAAAGCGCTGTGCTCTCCTCACAAGACTAGCCATCCCCCACTTAATATCTATTAACTCAAGCTCCTTCGGGTCAATCTGATCATAATCTTCTTTGGTCATGTCCGGATTCCCTATCTTAACTGCTACCAGAGACTCATACGACTCTAACACGGCAGCCAACAATGCAATATGCTGTTTCGTAGCTGATTCAGTGAATTCATTCCCATTCTTGATATTTACTGCGATGTTGCATTGGATCCCAGAAACATACGCCTGATTGTTTTTGCTGGTCGAGCTTTGAGGTGATGTTTGTTCAGAAGCTTTAAAGTTTGGCTCGTAGCTGGCAAATGGTGAAGGCTTGTTTGTTTGTGGAGTATTTGATGAAGCACTTGATGATGTGTCAGCACTAAAACCAGTTTCTTTGGACTCTGATTTGTTGTAACTGGAATACTGCCTCTGTAATACAAAGATACATCTTGTTGAACATTTATTGAGTTCATCTTTCTAATTTTTAGCAACTCCAACTCTTGAGCTTCAATCTTTTCTATGAATGCACTAAGATTTAGATTCCCAAAATCTGAATTGTTTTTCAACATCATCAGATACGTGCCCCACGCTTCATATGGTAATGCATCACACAACTTATCAATCAATTCTTCATTGTTCTTTTCAATTTCTAATCTCTTCATTTCAAGTACTAAATGGCAATATCTATCGAGCAATTGCTTTGTTGTTTCACCCTTCATGCTGGTAAAAATATCAAACTCCTTCTTTAATAAAGCCTTTTTATTCTTGACCATTGACACACTACCTTGAAACTTCAATTTCAATGCTTCCCACATAGATTGAGCATTATCTTCATGTTGTAATAACACTAAAATGTCTTCTTTGATAGCCTGCTGAAGGATACTAATCATCTTTTTCTCGGCTTTGAAATCATTTTGTTCTGATTCTGTCAAACTTCCTATACCCTTTGGATAATTTCTCCCATCAACCGGTGGAACATACTTTGACTCTATCTTCATCCAGCACTCAAAGTGATTAGCCTGGACCCAGTTTTTAAATCTGCTTGACCATCTTGAGTATTCATATATGTTCATAAGCTTGGGAGGCTTTTGCATTGTTCCCAATTCGTTCTCCATGTTGACGTTTTGCATAAGACTACCCGAGGTTTGTCCTGCTGCCATACCACTGCCGGCGAAGAAGTTGTAAAAATCTTGGTTTTCCATTTTTAGAACTTTACCAAATAGATTTTAAGTTTTTCAAACACACACTTTTTCACAAACTCAGACAATCGAACAATAACTCGAACACAATGGACTTTTGAGAAATCAGCAACACTCAAGCGAAACCTTGTTCAAGTAGAACAAAGTTTTCAAGAGAAAGCAATCTCAAGCGAAAACCCAGAGGTTTTCAAGCGAAACAGCAGGTAATCTCAAGCGAAAGGCACAAATCAAGCAAAAAGGATTCCTTCGCTTGAAATAATCACAAACTTTCAAGCGAAACACAAGTAACTCAAGCGAAAGGGTGTGTTTCGCTTCAAACTGCCATGTTTTTCAAGCGATATGATAAAAGTTCAAGCGAGAGACTCGATTTTCAAGCGATAGGGTACAGTTCGGTTAAGCGAAACCTAGTTTTAAGCCATTTTTTACCACTTTTAAGTCGAATTTTAAGCTGATACTCTCAAGGGTTTGTTAAAACTTAGTTACGCACACAATGTTCAAAAATCAGTCCATTTTGTCCGTGTAAAAGTCTAGAAATCAGAATTTGTGTAGAAAAAGACTTTGATTCAGGTATTTTTACTCATGACTGGCTCTGATACCAAATGTAGGATCGTATTTGACGACCGAGTGAGTCAATCTGAGTGAAAACACCATTGTTTATAAGGCGGAATCAAATAAACAGCTTGAATCAAAGAGAAATGAGTAGAAAAGCACTGAAAGATACTTTAAACACTGGTTCTCATATAAATCTGACACGAAAATTCGGCAGTAGTTCAGTACACCAATCTCCAGAACTGTTGCAAATGAGAGACCAACTCTCCTATTTATAGGCTAGCAGGTTCGCTTGAACAAGTCTCAAGCGAGACCTTATCATGACCTTTTGCTTGAACGTGACATAACATGTGTTCAAGCGAAACCCTAACACATAACATTAAATTTACAATTCAGCCCCCTGATTTATACACTAAAGACATATTAGACCCTAGACTAAGACGTAGGCTTTAGACATCGTGCACTAACAGATTCCTCGTCCTTCTTGGGTAGGACAGTACGGGTTAAGGAATATAATTCCTCATCCTCATGGACAGTTAACTTTCACTAGACCAAAACTCTATCACGAAGTCCCTCCTTTTTATATCGACTTAATCGCCGGGCCAATGGCGAGCGGGTCATTAGTTATATAGCGCTATTTAGGTCTGACAAGCCTCACACCGTGCCGCAGAGGACGGGCGTGAACTAATGGATCTGGGCACGTCAATGATGATAGACATTGACGCTAAGGGCACATAAACATGACTACAGCCAGCGGTCGATATGGTAACGAGTCTAGTAGTATATACATGGGGTAGCCTCCACGTCCAGGGAGCCAGATAATTAAACAAGGGGTAGCCCCCACGGCTGGATTGCCAGAGTAAACGGGATTAAACAAAACACGTTTTCAACTATGGGGTAACCCCCACGGCAGGGATGCCATCTAAAGGAAACTGTTTTTGGAATAACTAAAACCAACACCCAACAGTGAAGTCACTCAACTTTGTTGTTGACTCGTTACTACATGCTTTGCAGATCAATAGGTTTAGCAGGAGCTTGCATGGGGAAGAGTCGTTGTGGAGCATGAACATCGAGTGTTCATGATGAACTTAAATTTTCCGATTGTACGAGACTATCCTGAGGTATTTCCTGAGGAACTACCTGGTCTTCCGCCTCATCATCAAGTCGAGTTTCAAATCGAGCTGGCTCCTGGAGCAGCGCCCATAGCTCGAGTACCCTATCGTCTAGCTCTATCATAACTAGAAGAGCTATCTGCACAACTACAAGAACTCTTGGATAAGGGTTATATTCATCCTAGCTCTTCGCCCTGGGGAGACCCAATCTTGTTTATGAAGAAGAAGGACGGTACCTTCCGTATGTGTATCGACTATCGCGAGCTCAACAAGGTGACGGTGAAGAATCATTATCCTCTTCCACGTATTGATGACCTATTCGACCAGCTGCAAGGGTCGAGCTACTACTAGAAGATTGACCTGAGATCGGGATATCACCAGCTGAGAGTCCGAGAAGAGGACGTCTCCAAAACAGCCTTTAGAACTCGTTATGGACACTACGAGCGTCCTTTCTTGGGTAGGACAGTACGGGTTCAGGAATATAATTCCTCTTCCTCATGGACAGTTAACTTTCACTAGACCAAAACTCTATCACAAAGTCCCTCCTTTTTATATCGACTTAATCGCCGGGCCAATGGCGAGCGGGTCATTAGTTAGATAGCGCTATTTAGGTCTGACAAGCCTCACACCGTGCCGCAGAGGACGGGCGTGAACTAATGGATCTGGGCACGTCAATGATGATAGACATTGACGCTAAGGGCACATAAACATGACTACAGTCAGCGGTCGATATGGTAACGAGTCTAGTAGTATATACATGGGGTAGCCCCCACGGCCAGAGAGCCAGATAATTAAACATGGGGTAGCCCCCACGGCTAGATAGCCAGAGTAAACGGGATTAAACAAAACACGTTTTCAAATATGGGGTAACCCCCACGGCAGGGATGCCAGTTAAAGGAAACTGTTTTTGGAACAACTTAAAACGAACACCCAACTGTGAACTTGCTCAACTTAGTTGTTGACTCGTAACTACATGCTTTGCAGGTCACTAGGTACTTAGCTGGAGCCTGCATGGGGAAGAGTCGTTGTGGGACATGGACAGTTGTGCGCCATGTTAAACATTGAAACGTTTAAACTTATGTTTTGGTTTTAAACATTGGTATCAAAACATAGTTTAAGTTGCAAAGCGGAAGCATAATGTTTAAAACCAAAACATAAGTTTAAACGTTTCAATGTTTAATATGGCACACAGCTGTCCATGTCTCACAATGACTCTTCCCCATGCAAGCTCCAGCTAAGTACCTAGTGACCTGCAAAGCATGTAGTAACGAGTCAACAACTAAGTTGAGCGAGTTCACAGTTGGGTGTTCGTTTTAAGTTGTTCCAAAAACAGTTTCCTTTAACTGGCATCCCTGCCGTGGGGGTTACCCCATATTTGAAAACGTGTTTTGTTTAATCCCGTTTACTCTGGCTATCTAGCCGTGGGGGCTACCCCATGTTTAACTATCTGGCTCTCTGGCCGTGGGGGCTACCCCATGTATATACTACTAGACTCGTTACCATATCAACCACTGACTGTAGTCATGTTTATGTGCCCTTAGCGTCAATGTCTATCATCATTGACGTGCCCAGATCCATTAGTTCACGCCCGTCCTCTGTGGCACGGTGTGAGGCTTGTCAGACCTAAATAGCGCTATCTAACTAATGACCCGCTCGCCATTGGCCCGACGATTAAGTCGATATAAAAAGGAGGGACTTCGTGATAGAGTTTTGGTCTAGTGAAAGTTAACTGTCCATGAGGATGAGGAATTATATTCCTGAACCCGTACTGTCCTACCCAAGAAAGGATGAGGAATCCATCTTCCTTAACCCATTCCCAACCCTTGGGAATCCCATGCTTTGTAGAAAGTGTGAACTCACCTTAGGTTAGCTCGGCAGATAAACGAAAGGTCAATCGAGCTGCTAGAGGTCAACCACGTCCTAACATGGTTACCATACAAGTCAGGTCTAGGTTCAAGTAGTGCACGTAAGTCTCACATAAGCTAGCAGGTTACGAACACATATAGATCATGGCAAACACACATCATCACGTTTAACAGTCATAACGTATCCGAACTTGTACGATCAAAAGATTTGGGCTCGCACAAGTCTAACGGCCTTGTGGAGTCACCCATTGAAACCCAAGATGTGACAACCCTCACTAAACCAGGTATCCGTATGACTTAATTGATAATTAATTACTGCTTAATTACTGTGCTTGTTTGAAATTACTGATGAACTGCTACTTGAATACTGATACATGTACTTACTTGCATCATACTTTACTTGCTGTCTCTCCATGTTTTGCTTACAGCACCTTTGTGACAACCTTGATGCACCAAAAGCACAGTAGCACAATGAACGGATAACCTATTAAACGTGCTGTCATAACTAGCACCAGGCAGGTACTGCCTCTAAGGCCTGTAAGAGCCCGAGATAGTTTGCTACACTAGTGGTGAGTGTAGGGATATAAGGGTTGTAGAACTGCGTCACTAGGAATAAATTACAGTGACCGGATGTGCCTAAAACGTGCTCTAAGCACAAAAACTCAGCACTTTAATAAACAATCCAGCTTTTAGCTAACTAATAAAGTGCTAAAACATGAGAAAAATATTACTAGACACCTTCCAAAGTGTCAGGAATAAGTTGTGTCACTAAAAATAATAATAATAACGACACTTTAAAGCTTTGTTTAACGCTTTAACGAATTACTATCCAACCGAACAACTGGACTATACCCGGAACATGAAAATATTGTTAATAACATTATTTGTCTTTTTCTGAGCCAGATAGGGTCCCTGAATACCCTAACACCCGCCATAAAGCACAACACATTAGTAACCGAGTTAATCACTTAACTAACTAGATTAACCTAACTCTACACTAACTATTTTGGTTGGATTTGAACTAGCTACCCCCCCCCCCCCCCTTAACCAAACCATCCCCAAGAGGGGGGACACCCTTTGTACCCTTATGATTATTTTAATCTTCTTGTTTAATATCTAAGTTGCATAAAATCCAATGGACCATGACCTTAACTTTGCCTATAAGTTCTAACTCTTGCACACATGATCATTCACTACACAACTCACAACAACACTCCCTCTCTCTCTCTAGAAAGCTCACGGCCGAACCCCCCCCCCCCCCCCTTTAACACCCATCATATTTTCGATTTTGATCTTCATATTCCAAGTTCACACAAGCGTTAAGGATCACGTATAAGGAGTCTTGGTGCATTCAGAAGGCGAAGGAGCTCTACTCGTTGCTTTTATCCTCCCATTTTGCGTCTAGATTCTTCCCTAGCCTCGAGCTAGTAGTAAGTGTTTGAAATCACCCTCTCGAACTATTTTGAAGTGGTTAAAACAATATGTAACGGTTAAAACTCGAAAACATACAAGTTGAAGCTTAAAAGTCTACTAAAAATGCTAAAAGTGATGGTTAAAAGCTTGTTTGTTGTGTAAATCTTGTAGTATTTGATTTGTGTAGTTATTTGGACCTGATCTATGTTGTGGTAGCTCGGATCATCGTTTAACCCGGGTTGGTCATGAACATGGATCATGACATAAGGATGTTTTGGAAGTAACAAGGGTTAAAGGATGAACTCTACCACACACGAATCATGAACTTGTGTAAAAATGATTTTTCTTACGAAATAGTGTTTAAAACTAGTAGATCTACGGATCTACAAGCGGTATTTTCAAAGGACCTCGTTTCAAGAGAAAACATACTTTTAAAAACGGATCTTTCATAAACAAGAATGATTTTAGCAAACACACAAGTGTGTAAATACTTGTGTAACGCTAAGTTTCGACAAAGAACTAGTTTGTTGTCTTGACCATTGTTTTGGTTAAATAAGGAAATTGTTGGGTTGATTTATAAAAGAAAATGATACGCTTGAAAGCGTGGCCACCTCCAGTTACAGAGGAAACTCTGGCGAAATTTTTCCAAAACCCTAACACTTAGAAATATTTTCACTACAAGTGTTAGAAATACAATTTTAACGTGTTTTCAAATTATAGATTTCGCCACGACTTTATTTACAAAACATCGGAGGTGGGATTTCACAAAATAAAACTTGGTAAATATATATTTAGTATATATTTTTCATAAAGTCACTTGATATGTGTTTATGATTATTTTGTGAAAATACTAGTATTATTTTTAGGGTAAAAATAATACTATCGAATGTTAATGGATCCAAAATAATGCGAACGCCTCTACGATAAATACATAAGTTACACCTGTTGGATCGTTGTACGACCCGATTGAGTCGATCAGAAGAGTCTTTTATCCGAATCAGAGGCGGAATCAAAGATACGGACACTCGATGTAATTATAATGTCTCTTATATTGATATGAAACTGATTTACAACCTAGAGACGATCCGACAGAGCTTCGCTACTCAGATCCGAAAGTTACCAATGAATAACCAAGTGCACCTATATATAGAGCTGAAGATTTCGCTTGAGACTGAACCAGTTGAAGCGAACCAGTTCAAGCGAACCACTTGAAGCGAACCAGTTGAAGCGAAATCTGATGTGTATGATTTCGCTTAAACTTGTCACAAGTTCACTTCAAGCGAAATCTTCACTTAAACCTCATTTCTCAGTTTCTCGAACCTCGTGCACTGATAATCCTATCCTATTACATGATACAAGACGAATTCAATAGACGTAGTGCACTAACAGACTCCCCCTCGGATATTGACGCAGTCTTCAGTGACTATTCTTCAATATGACACATCTTCAGTCTTGATCATTTTGCATCCTCACTTAGATTGTAACATTGTAAGCATCCAACTATCTCTTCTTCTATCAGCTTCAGGCTCCCCCTTTCATCAAGCTTCCGTGCTTTGGGATCGACACCTAGCTATCCAGATATAAGCTCCTAACTTTCAGTTTGTCTTCAGACTCCCCCTTAGACTCTGCTTTCGGGATCGTAGTCTGGACTATCTGCAATCACTCATACATTTATAAGTAACAACATTTTAGACTATCTAGGAATCGTAACCTGGCAATTCCAATCAAATTCTCTAATCCACTCCCCCTATCAACAAACTGTATAGATTTAGCAGTATTAAAGAATCCAACTCCCTCACAGTTTATCATCCAAGTCCAAATTAATGACCTTGGAGATATCACAAACTGTTTTGATTTTAAAACTTCAAGTTTCAAATTAATGAACTTGTTTCATTTTCAGAAACACAATCAGCATACTTAGATTTTGAAACTCAGCAATTCAGATATCAGTTGTCGAAAATAAAGCAGAAATCAAAATCTTTTTGTATTTTCTGAAAATATAAAGCAATAAAGAAATATGTACAAACATATTTACAAACAATATTTTTGTTTGAGTATGCGTCAGAGGATCATATCAGTTTTTGACAAGTCACAAGTACCGTTGAGCTTTTTAACACTTTAAGTATTAAACAATTCACTTAGATTGTCGATATACTGATCCACTTAAATTTTCACACAAAGTTCAACTGATTCAGGATACAAATTAGATGTCTTAAATACTTAAACTCATTCATGTGTCCCACCTCTTGAATATACTCCCGTATCCAGAATCCCAATAATCAGTCTTACAGGTGAGTATACTACAATGATATCTGTATATAAATTAGGTATGCGAGGGCCGAGGGATCTCAGATCGATACTTCCGTATACGCAGAGAGATATCAGCTTCGACTTTACGGTATGTCCCCTTTAGAGGATCTTTTTGCTTACAACAGCAGCGACTATCAATTTTATTGTTTCATCGGCATGCTGAGGGTTTAATGCTGTGTTTCAAGCATTTGCAGAAAGTATTATCCAAGGACTAGGTCAGAACTACCGTTCAGCAGAAGTCCCGGAATAATACCCCAGACATCATAGAGTATAAAGACCTAGTATATCAGATTAAGAGACCTTTCAAACGAGATTTCAGGGGTTACCTATATATCCAAGTAGTGTTCCCCACGAAATAAGTAAGTTTGAATTTAGGTTTATATCCCGAAAAAGTTTACTAAATGTATAAAAATCTACCGACACATCCACGGTGAGATCGTTTAACACATTTAAACTTTCCATTTCTTTAGCATACTGTAACTGTCTACTGATGTACTATCATTTCCTCTTTTTACGCACAAACTCAATTTTTGAATTTTATCATGTTTTTGACTTTTTCAAATTTTCAAATGTTTTTGTATTTTCTAACAATATTACTCCCCCTAAAATGCAAAACCATTTAAAGAAAATTTGACAACCAACACCGATAGCTTTGTCTCGCCATCCATTTTCTGCATCTCATGCTCTGTTTTGCAGAAAATATAACATACCCCCATGATATACAACACATTGATCTTAACAGTTTGAAAACCGTTTTTCAATCTGATGAAAATAATCATGTTTGTTCAGCCGTGAGGGTTTCGGCATATACAATCAACACACCCCCTTACAACAAACTATTTTCCCATAATGATTTCAAAACACTTAAGTTTGTTTTAATCAGAATGGTTTTTCCGGAAAAATTAGTTTGTTTACCCATCACTTGTGAGTTCGGGGTTATCACATCACCTTGTTCTCTTTAAAACCTTTTTGAAAAAAATTTAACAATATAAGATCAAACACCACAATCACTTGTAGAAAATCAAGTACAATTTAATGTCCTTGATTAACCACTTGTAACACGAAATATCACAGTTACCATCCTATGAATTTCTCAAGAATGATGCCGATACCTGCTTCACACTTACCAACCTGGAAGCTCCGGCACGTCAGATTTTTCTATTTGAAAAGTTTCACCCAAGTCTGACTTTCCTTGGGTGTATTTTGAGTTTTTCTCTTTTCTTCATAAAATTCTTTCACTCCTTTTTCCTTACCATCAACCATCTTACTAAAAATATGTTTAACATTGCTATTAAACATTTTTCCAGCATCAACACCTTTTGATTTTGTGTTTGTGGCTTGTAATGGAGGAAATTTTTCATCATTCATCAAAAGAACAGTTTCTTCCTTCTTTACCTCTTTCTCTTTTGTCCTCAGATTTGTATCTGAAGAATTCGATTTACTTGGCTTTGCAGTCAAGTTAATCGATTCATCAAAACTCTTATTCGAATCAACCGGTGAACCCGAAGACAAAATTTTCTCAAGATATTCTCTCGCCTTCTTCCTTTTCTTTCGTAGTCTATCTTTCTGCCCCTGTGAAAGTTTAACTTTCTTTTCTTGAATTGTCTGATCCTGAACTTTAGGTTTTAGAACCTTCTGTTCATGGGGCTTGACTTTGACTAGCTTCTTTACCGTTCTATGAGATTCAACCCTCGATCTACCCATCGATCTCCTTGGGCAATCTCTTGCAATATGACCTTTGATCTGGCAATTATAGCATCTTCTCATTTCATAATTCCAATTCTGGCAGTTAACAGCAATATGTCCTATAACACCACAGGTGTAGCACACTCTGCTATCGTACCATCTACTTCTGTCAGTCCAAACCTTCAGATCATAACATTGTTTGGCTTGGTTATAATCATTTCTCCTCCTCAATGCTGGATTTGTCTTTTGAGCACTGTGGTCAAACCTGCACCACTTATTACCAACATTTTGTGAGTTTTCATTTTTAACTTTTTGTGATTCTTGATAATGATTGGATGATTTATCTGATGAGTTTTTAACTTCAATTTTAGAATTTTTCAAATTTCTATCTTTTTGTTTATGTTCTACATTCTTCTTAACAGGTTTTTGTTTAGAACATTCACCTGTTTCAGTAGATTGCAGAATAGTATTTTGAAATTTTTCTTGTAAATCTAAAGATATTTTTCTTTTCTTTTCTTTTTCATCATCAGATATCTCATCACAATCTTCAACTTTTACATTTTCAATGTTGAAATTGATTGGTTTTGAACAAACATGTGATGTAGAAGTCACAAAACCTTTCAATTTCACTTCAAGCTCTTTGATTTTCATCCGAGCTTTTTCAGCTTCTTTTTCAAGCTGAATGATTTTAGCAAGATGAGAATTGATTTCAATTTGTTTTTCAAGATTATCTTTACCAAAAACATCTCTCTCATCTTCTAAAATCTTTAACTGACTTTTGAAATCATTTTCAAATTTTAATTTTTCATTTTCAAACTCTTTTTCTTTTTCTTTCAAAATCTTGTTTTCTGATGTCAAACTGTTCAAATCACTAAGCAGTTTGACATTTTCAGACTTCAAATTTTCACAAATTCCCTGCAACATAAGAATCTGGTTATCATCAGTTTGCTTCTCATTTCTCAACTTCTCGACTTCTGATGTCAAACTTTCTGCATCCTTCAAAAGTTTGTCATTTTCAGCCTTATAGTTGTCACATTTAGAACACACTGATTCTGAACTTGAAGATCCAAGCTTCAAAGATTCTTTGTTCTTTGGAATATCCTTTGTTTCCATCTTATATGTTCCTGCACAAAAGAGTTTAACGAAATCAAAAGGATTCATACTTTCATCAATATAACATTTCCTTTTAATATCATATTTCAAAATACTCTTTGTTTCAAGACACACACGAATTCTATTATCAATTTCAGTAATAATATCCAATTCCAATTTTTGTAAATTCTTTTCCATTTTGGTCAAAATTTCCTTCTTTTTCCTATTTTCATTACGAACCTCTCCATTAATCTCATTAAAGAACTGTGTTGGATAAAGTTCTTGAAAAAAATCTTCCCTTTTTAGATCAACCAAGAATTTATCCCATTTAGCAGGTAATGCATTTGCCAATTTCGATATCTGTTCATCATTTGATATTCTAATATTCTTGTTTCTCAAACTGTCCATTAAATTTTTAAACCGTATTTCCAACTCATCCAACGTTTCATCCTTACGACACATGAAATATTCAAATCTTTCAACTAAAACCTCCTTTTTCTCAGAAGAAGAACAACAAGTCCAATTGTTCATTCTTTCAAATTTAATGTTTTCCAGTTCATCAAACATTTTGAATTCTTGATATTTGTACTGTGTAAATCACCTGCAAACAAACAAACAAACAATCAGTATACACAATAATATCCTGAAATAGATTGATACCCTGTTGATGTGAAATAATCTTGACACGAAATTTCACTTTTCAATCGAACTAGGAAATTCAATCAGAAACACAAGTTGATTCTTAAAGCAAAATCAACTTTGTTTGACCAGCTGAAGCGAAATCAACTAATGATAACTTCAAGCGAAATCCCAAGAACCTATTTCGCTTCAACAAAACAAGATTCAATCCAATCAGTTTCAAGCGAACCCAACTATTTCGCTTCAGATGTTTTCAAGCGAAAACCAGCAGAATCAAGTTCGCTTCAGAAGTTTCAAGCGAAATCAACTATTTCGCTTCAGGAAGTCTATTTCGCTTCAGAGTTTCAAGTGAAATCCAAGAACATAATACTATTTCGCTTCAGATGTTCAAGCGAAATAGTCCAAACAATCTGGTTTTGAAGCGAAATCAATTAAATCCACGAACACTATTCAAGCGAAATCTAGTTTTTGATCCAATTCAGTCACTTTTAATGCGAATTTCGGTCTCAAACTTTCAAGGCTTTGTTAAACTGTTGTTTTGCATGTTCAGTGAGAAGTTCAATCCATTTTGACCATAAAATCTCGTTCAGTTTGAAAAAGAAAGTGTAGAAGTCAGAATCTAATTGCAATCGAGCTAAACTCTTCCTCCTGAGCTCTGATACCACTTGTTGGATCGTTGTACGACCCGATTGAGTCGATCAGAAGAGTCTTTTATCCGAATCAGAGGCGGAATCAAAGATACGGACACTCGATGTAATTATAATGTCTCTTATATTGATATGAAACTGATTTACAACCTAGAGACGATCCGACAGAGCTTCGCTACTCAGATCCGAAAGTTACCAATGAATAACCAAGTGCACCTATATATAGAGCTGAAGATTTCGCTTGAGACTGAACCAGTTGAAGCGAACCAGTTGAAGCGAACCACTTGAAGCGAACCAGTTGAAGCGAAATCTGATGTGTATGATTTCGCTTGAACTTGTCACAAGTTCACTTCAAGCGAAATCTTCACTTAAACCTCATTTCTCAGTTTCTCGAACCTCGTGCACTGATAATCCTATCCTATTACATGATACAAGACGAAGTCAATAGACGTAGTGCACTAACAACACCGGTAATTATTATTACCACTCAATCATTAAAACGTAACTTACGCATTTTAAGAAAATATTCATGAACGCGTATTTTTGTTAAGGTATTATTTTGGGAAAATTTATGCAATAGAAGATATAATATTTTTGAGAAGAATATTTATAAAATATATTTTAAGTGAGACTTAATAATATATTTCGAAATTATACGAACACACATGTATTAAATCCCCCATCCTTGGGAAGGAAAATGATTACCAAGTATACAGAATGTAAACACGAAATAGTTGTCTAACTATTTCCCGAAAACTTAAACCATAAAGCTAAGGCACGGCCGTCCGTCTAATAGAATTAGTACGTGTAGGTCGTCACACAGCTGCTTGATCAGGAGACATACTTGGTAGAGACGCACCACTGTGAGTTCATGTCCCCCTTTTCTCTTAACTGTTTTCAGTTTTCTAAACTGCGGGGGTGAAATACATGTTACTATGATTACGAGTACTTTATACATGGTATGGTTAGCGTAAGGAGGGTTACTACTTAGATCATGTGAGTGGGTAGGCGTGAACTGGAGGCCATTAATCCTCATTGTAGGACCGAGGGACGTAAGCGGTAGATCTATCTGGGTGTAGCGAGCCCAACCCCTGAGCCCGCCTAATGGACCAGGTGGTGACTTTGTACTCAACGCAAAATCTGCTAGGTTTGAGTCTTCCTACTTGCACTTCACACATATCGATGGCCTTGCAAACCATTGGTGATCTCTTTTTTCCTTATTTGCTACATACCAAGATTTTTATATATACAAAGGTTTATTTACTCACTTACACATGAACTCGCTCAACATTATTGTTGATTTTTCAACTTACATGTATTTCAGGGAATTAAAGGATCTGGCGCGGTATGACACGTTTTCCCGCTGCACTAGTTACGAGGTCATCCGGGTTTGGGGAATGTGACTCTTTCCTGGACAAGTCACAGTCCTTAAACTGTGTGTCTGTCATGTGGATGTTTGTGTTTGTTGAACAATGTCGTTAGGATGTGTTTCCGTTGAGACAATGTTGTTGTATTTGGTTTTTAAAACTTAATTAAATGGATGATCTTGCTTGGTTTTATTTCATATAGCTTTGTTATGGTTAAGCTATGGTATTAAGAAGTCACACCAAATTAACCACGCTTCCGCAAAGCCAGGGTGTGACACAAGATACCCGGCCCAACATCATAAGTAGTCCAACAAGTATACGGCCCAACAAACAACATGAGTCTTGTGCGATCCGGATGGACTTGTGCGATCCGGATGGCTTGTGCGATTGGGATTGTGCTTTGAGGCTCAATCGTGAAACAGTTTGTGTATGGCCTAAGCCTTGTGCGATCGACACCATCTTGTGCGATCCATAAGGTCTTGTGCGATCATGCAAGATATATGGTGTACATAGTGCTGTAACAGTTGTATCCTATCTTGTGCGACTATACTTGTGCGATCAGATCAGATCTTGTACGATCTAATCTTGTGCGACCAATGAGTCTTGTGCGAATAGTTTAAATATCCGAATTTCATGCAATCAGTTTTATTGTTTCCTTTTGTGAAATTATCAATCAACAACACTAACAGTTTCCAAGCACACAATTAATCGATCAAACAAGGGTTTTTAGCATCAAATCTCTATGAACCCTAATCATGTTTCAAGCATAATCAACATCTTAAAATATTCCAACTATCAGATCTAAAGCTTTCAATACAAACAATCCGAAAGGCAGAAACATAACAGCCGATTATCATCTATTCGGTTCTAAATCATCAACTCTAAATCAATCTAAACATAAACTCATCACATCCGAGTAAATATACATTCGGTTCTTGATTAACATCATGCATTCAATCGGTTCCTAGCTCACTATTATACAATCCGATTCACATAAACATCATTGTTCATCATACATATAACTCTAACCATTATAACAAATCATGGAAATCATAACATCATTTACAAACACATATTATGAAACACTAACCGATTAAAGATGGATGAGGGTGATCCGAATCAAAAGCTTCGATGGAGATGGGTGTTTGCCCGTCGAGTTTGAGAAGGAGAGAATGAGAAAGATTTAGGGTTTCCTAAACTTTGTGTGATTTGGTGAAGTGTGGGATTTATACTAACACCCAATGTGTTATGCGAGTTGATGGAGTGGGCCGAACCCTTCATGGGCTGCCCTTATGGTTCGAGTACAACAAGTGTGGCTCGAATGGGCTTGTGCGATCGGCCAAGTGTTGTGTGATCGGTTTATTTTTATGTGATAATATTACATACATACATGCATTCACATAGTCAGATAACATACTAACAAAATATTCCATTGATCTTCAAAGTTCATATAATCACATAGGATTCACATACGTTACAATAAGCACAAAGACAGGTTCTGAAATACAAGTTGTCACATTATCCCCAAGTTGAAGGAAATTTCGTCCCGAAATTTGGTACGTACTCACTGAGGAAGCTAGTTAAGTTGCATGGTTTTCCTGGGGTGTCACATCCTCCCCCCGTTGATCTGGAATTTCGTCCCGAAATTCCGCAGTAGCTTCAGCCTCAGTAGTGGTTGTACTGTTTGCGAACAGTTGGGGATACTTTTGTTTCATTTGATCTTCGCGTTCCCAGGTGAACTCTGGGCCACGACGCGAGTTCCAACGAACTCGAACGAGAGGTATTCTAGCGCGCTTGAGGACCTTAACATCCCGGTCTGTGATTTCAACTGGTTCCTCGACGAATCGTAACTGCTCGTCGATAGTGAGCTCCTTCAAAGGAACTATGAGGGTCTCATCTGACAGACACTTCTTCAGATTCGACACGTGGAAAACGTTGTGAACTCCACTGAGTTCTGTGGGTAAGTTCAGTTTGTAGGCCACCTTGCCTATTTTCTCTATGATTTCAAATGGTCCAACATATCGTGGGTTAAGTTTGCCTCGTTTGCCAAAACGAACAACACCCTTCCAGGGTGAGACTTTGAGTAGCACTCGATCCCAAACCTGGAACTCGAGTGGTTTCCTGCCCTTATCAGCATAGCTTTTCTGACGGTCACGAGCTGCCGCCATTCATTGTCGTATCTGAGCAATCCTTTCTGTTGTGTCTACCACAAGTTCTGGGCCAGTGATCTAACTATCCCCCACTTCTGCCCAACAAGGAGGTGATCGGCATTTACGCCCGTACAATGCCTTAAATGGAGTGGCCCGAATGCTGGTGTGGTAACTGTTATTATACGAGAATTCCACTAGTGGCAGATGTTTTTCCCAACCGTTGCCAAAGTCAATCACACATGCCCTAAGCATGTCTTCAAGGGTCTGGATGATGCGTTCAGAATGCCCATCCGTTTGCGGGTGATAAGCTGTGCTCATATCTAAACGTGAGCCAAAGGACTTGTGCATTGCTTGCCACAGTTCAGAAGTAAAACGTGCATCACAATCAGAGATAATAGAGGTGGGTACCCCGTGCCTCGAGACAACTTCCTTAAGATATACGTCTGCTAGAGTGGAGAACTTATCCGTTTCCTTGATAGCCAAAACGTGTGCAGACTTTGTGAGTCGATCCACGATCACCCAAATAGTATCATTTCCACGTTGAGATCTAGGTAGGCCAGTAACGAAATCCATGGAAATCTGCTCCCATTTCCATTGTGGTATCTCTGGTTGTTGAAGTAGGCCTGAGGGTTTCTGATATTCAGTCTTGACTCTCGCACAAGTCAAGCACTTGCTAACGTAAGTTGCTATGTGAGCTTTCATGCTAGGCCACCAGTATGTAGTTTTTAGATCGTGGTACATCTTATCCGAACCAGGATGTACTGAGTAACGAGACTTGTGTGCCTCATCCATCACAAGCTCTCGTAGGTTGCCATAGAGTGGGACCCAAATGCGTCCTGTTACGTAGTAGGCACCGTCTGCCTTTTGTTCTAACCGCTGTCTTGAGCCGCGTAGGGCTTCAGCCCTAACGTTTTCTGGTTTCAATGCTTCTACCTGAGCATCTCGTATCTGTGCAGGGAGACTATTTTGAGGGTTCGGCCCACTCCATCAACTCGCACAACACCTAGGGTGTTAGTATAAATCCCACACCTTACCTAATCACACAAAGTTTACAAACCCTACTCTCTTTCTCTACTCTCAAACTCGACGGCAGCCACATCCCATCTCTCTCGAAGCTTTATTGTTCGGATCAACCCTCGTTCCATTCTTTAACCGGTTAGTGTATACTTTTGATTTAATGATTGAGGATGTGTTGGCTTATATGTTTTACATGATGATTTAGAGATGATATGCGTTTGTTTCTAATGAAAATTGATGAAGTATGATGTTCATGAAATCGATTCATATTGTGTAGCATGTTTTGAAATATGTAGAGTTGATGATTATGTGTTAATGATCTAGAACCGATTGAATGATAACCGGCTGTGATATGTTCTTGTTCAAATGAATTGTGGGGGGGGGGGATTGTTATGTTAGTATGCATGCTAGTGATCAAGGATATGAATCAGGTTAATATGGTTAACTGTTATGATTATTGTTCATGTTTTGATTTTGTTTAGGGTTCATAAGAATTAATGTTAAATCCCTTGTTTGATCGATTTATTTATATGAATGGAAACTGTTCGACCAGCTGCAAGGGCTGAGCTTCTATTCAAAGATTGATCTGAGATCGGGATATCACCAGCTGAGAGTCCGAGATGAGGATGTCTCCAAAACAGCCTTTAGAACTCGGTACGGATACTACGAGTTTTTGGTCATGCCTTTCGGGCTGACAAACGCACCTGCGGTTTTCATGGACCTTATGAATCGAGTGTGTAAGTCTTACCTAGATAAGTTCGTTATAGTATTCATCGACGACATCCTGATCTATTCTAAGAGTCAGGAGGAACACGAGCAACATCTACGACTTATTTTGGAACTTCTTCGAACAGAACAGCTTTATGCAAAGTTCTCGAAATGCGACTTCTGGCTTCGTGAAGTTCATTTCTTAGGCCACGTGGTAAACAAGGATGGGATTCATGTTGATCCATCCAAGGTAGACTCGATCAAGAACTGGCCTGCACCTATAACACCAACAGAAATTCGCCAATTCTTGGGTTTGGCGGGCTATTACAGAAGGTTTATCAAGGATTTATCCAAGATTGTGCAACCTCTCACCTCACTAACGCAGAAAGGCGTTACTTATCGATGGGGTAATGCACAAGAATCAGCATTTCAGCACCTAAAGGATAGACTTTGTAGCGCACCTATTCTTTCATTGCCAGAGGGCACAGACGACTTTGTGGTTTACTGCGACGCATCAATTCAGGGTCTTGGTTATGTGTTGATGCAACGGGATAAAGTTATTACGTACGCCTCACGCCAACTTAAAGTTCATGAAAGGAACTACACTACACACGATTTGGAACTGGGAGCTGTTGTATTTGCACTTAAGATATGGAGACATTACCTGTACGGTACCAAGTGCGCCATTTACACCGATCACAGGAGTCTCGAGCATATCTTCAAACAGAAGGAGTTGAACATGCGACAACGTCGATGGGTCGAGCTACTGAATGATTACAAATGCTCAATCAGATACCATCCGGGCAAAGCCAATGTTGTGGCCGATGCCCTCAGTCGAAAGGATACTACACCTAAACACGTACGAGCTTTACAACTCACTATCCAATCTAGTCTCCCTGCACAGATATGAGATGCTCAGGTAGAAGCATTGAAACCAGAAAACGTTAGGGCTGAAGTCCTACGCGGCTCAAGACAGCGGTTAGAACAAAAGGCAGACGGTGCCTACTACGTAATAGGATGCATTTGGGTCCCACTCTATGGCAACCTACGAGAGCTTGTGATGGATGAGGCACACAAGTCTCGTTACTCAGTACATCCTGGTTCGGATAAGATGTACCACGACTTGAAAACTACGTATTGGTGGCCTAGCATGAAAGCTCACATAGCAACCTACGTTAGCAAATGTTTGACTTGTGCGAGAGTCAAGACAGAATATCAGAAACCATCAGGCCTACTCCAACAACCAGAGATACCACAATGGAAATGGGAGCAGATTTCCATGGATTTCGTTACTGGCCTACCTAGATCTCAACGTGGAAATGATACTATTTGGGTGATCGTGGATCGACTCACAAAGTCTGCACACTTTTTGGCTATCAAGGAAACGGATAAGTTCTCCACTCTAGCAGACGTTTATCTTAAAGAAGTTGTCTCGAGGCACGGGGTGCCAACTTCTATTATCTCTGATCGTGATGCACGTTTTACTTCTGAACTGTGGCAAGCAATGCATAAATCCTTTGGCTCATGATTGGACATGATCACAGCTTATCACCCTCAGACGGATGGGCAGTCTGAGCGCACTATTCAAACTTTAGAAGACATGCTTCGGGCGTGTGTAATTGACTATGGCAACGGCTGGAAAAAGCATCTGCCACTAGTGGAATTTTTGTATAATAACAGCTACCACACTAGCATCCAAGCTGCTCCGTTTGAGGCACTGTACGGGCATAAGTGCCGATCACCTCTTTGCTGGGCAGAAGTTGACGATAGCCAAATCACTGGCCCAGAACTTGTGGTAGACACAACAGAAAGGATTGCTCAAATACGACAACGCATGGAGGCAGCTCGCGACCGTCAGAAAGCATACGCTAATAAGCGCAGGAAACCACTCGAGTTCCAGGTTGGGGATCGAGTGCTACTCAAAGTTTCACCCTGGAAGGGTGTGGTTCGTTTTGGCAAACGAGGCAAACTTAACCCACGATACGTTGGACCATTCGACATCATAGAGAAAATAGGCAAGGTGGCCTACAATCTGAACTTACCAGCAGAACTCAGTGCAGTTCACAACGTATTTCACGTCTCAAATCTGAAGAAATGTCTGTCAGATGAGACCCTCGTAGTTCCTTTGAAGGAGCTCACTATCAATGAACAGTTGCGATTCGTTGAGGAACCAGTTGAAATCACGGACCGAGATGTTAAGGTCCTCAAGCACACCAGAATTCCTCTCGTTCGAGTTCGTTGGAACTCCCGTCGTGGCCCAGAGTTCACCTGGGAACGCGAAGATCAAATGAAACAAAAGTATCCCCAACTGTTCGCAAACAGTACAACCACTACTGAGGCTGAAGCTACTGCGGAATTTCGGGACGAAATTCCAGATCAACGGGGGGAGGATGTGACACCCTAGGAAAACCAGGAAAACCATGCAACTTAACTAGCTTCCTCAATGAGTACGTACCAAATTTCGGGACGAAATTTCTTTCAACTTGGGGATAATGTGACAACTCGTATTTCAGAACCTATCTTTATACTTAGTGTAACATGTTTGAACACTATGTGATTATGTTAACTTTGATGATTAATGAAATGTTATGTTTGATATATGTTTATGTGTAACGAATGTATTTATATAAATAAACTGATCACACAACACTTGGCCGATCGCACAAGCCCATTCGGGCCACACTTGTTGTACTCGAACCATAAGGGCAGCCCATGAAGGGTTCGGCCCACTCCATCAACTCGCATAACACATTGGGTGTTAGTATAAATCCCACACTTCACCAAATCACACAAAGTTTAGCAAACCCTAAATCTTTCTCATTCTCCCCTTCTCAAACTCGATGGCAAACACCCATCTCCATCGAAGCTTTTGATTCGGATCACCCTCATCCATCTTTAATCGGTTAGTGTTTCATTATATGTGTTTGTAAATAATGTTATGATTTCCATGATTTGTTATAATGGTTAGAGTTATATGTATGATGAACGATGATGTTTATGTGATGATGTTTATGTGAATCGGATTGTATAATACTGAGCTAGGAACCGATTGAATGCATGATGTTAATCAAGAACCGAATGTATATTTACTCAGCTGTGATGAGTTTATGTTTAGACTGATTTAGAGTTGATGATTTAGAACCGAATAGATGATAATCGGCTGTTATGTTTCTGCCTTTCGGATTGTTTGTATTGAAAGCTTTAGATCTGATAGTTTGAATATTTTAAGATGTTGATTATGCTTGAAACATGATTAGGGTTCATAGAGATTTGATGCTAAAAACCCTTGTTTGATCGATTAATTATGTGATTGGAAACTGTTAGTGTTGTTGATTGATAATTTTACAAAAGGAAACAATAAAACTGATTGCATGAAATTCGGATATTTAAACTAATCGCACAAGACTCATTGGTTGCACAAGATCAGATCGTACAAGATCTGATCTGATCGCACAAGTATAGTCGCACAAGATAGGATACAACTGTTACAGCACTATGTACAACATATATCTTGCATGATCGCACAAGACCTTGTGGATCACACAAGATTGTGTCGATCGCACAATGCTTGGTCCATACACAAACTGTTACACGGTTGGGCCTCAAAGCCCAATCCCAATCGCACAAGCCATCCGGATCGCACAAGTCCATCCGGATCGCACAAGACTCATGTTTGTTTGTTGGGCCGTATACTTGTTGGACTACTTATGATGTTGGGCCGGGTATCTTGGGTTTCAATGGGTGACTCACACAGGGCCGTTAGACTTGTGCGAGCCCAAATCTTTTGATCGTACAAGTTCGGATACGTTATGACTGTTAAACGTGATGATGTGTGTTTGCCATAATCTATATGTGTTCGTAACCTGCTAGCTTATGTGAGACTTACGTGCACTACTTGAACCTAGACCTGACTTGTATGGTAACCATGTTAGGACATGGTTGACCTCTAGCAGCTCGATTGACCTTTCGTTTATCTGCCGAGCTAACCTAAGGTGAGTTCACACTTTCTACAAAGCATGGGATTCCCAGGGGTTGGGAATGGATTAAGGAACATGGATTCCTCGTCCTTCTTGGGTAGGACAATACGGGTTAAGGAATATAATTCCTCGTCCTCATGGACAGTTAACTTTCACTAGATCAAAACTCTATCACGAAGTCCCTCCTTTTTATATCGACTTAATCGCCGGGCCAATGGCGAGCGGGTCATTAGTTAGATAGCGCTATTTAGGTCTAACAAACCTCACACCGTGCCACAGAGGACGGGCGTGAACTAATGGATCTAGGCACGTCAATGATGAAAGACATTGACGCTAAGGGCACATAAACATGACTACAGTCAGCGGTCGATATGGTAACGAGTCTAGTAGTATATACATGGGGTAGCCCCCACGACCAGAGAGCCAGATAATTAAACTTGGGCTAGCCCCCACGGCTAGATAGCCAGAGTAAACGGGATTAAACAAAACACGTTTTCAAATATGGGGTAACCCCCACGGCAGGGATGCCAGTTAAAGGAAACTATTTTTGGAACAACGTAAAACGAACACCCAACTGTGAACTCGCTCAACTTAGTTGTTGACTCGTTACTACATGCTTTGCAAGTCACTAGGTACTTAGCTGGAGCTTGCATGGGGAAGAGTCATTGTGGGACATGGACAGTTGTGTGCCATGTTAAACATTGAAACGTTTAAACTTATGTTTTGATTTTAAACATTATGCTTCCGCTTTGCAACTTAAACTATGTTTTGTTTGGAAACCAATTGTATTGTGTTGGATTTTATAACTTCTTATATGCTTGTTCAATATGATTGGTGGCTTGATCCTGGTCATGTCACGCCTCCAAGCGGTGATACTCCGCGTGTGGATTTTGGGGGTGTGACAGAAACCGTGGTCTTTGGATTTACTTGGAGGCATTACTTGGACGGTACCGAATGCGTTACCTAGACCGATCACAAGGGCCTCCCGTGTATCGTTGTTCGAAAGAGCTAAAGCATGCAATGACATCGCTGGATGGAACGACTGTTAAACCTAAACCTATACGAGCTCTGCAGCTCGCTGTCGACTCTAACTTACCTGATCAGACTCGCTCTGTTCAAACTGGAAAGCTAAAGGAAGAGGATGTTCAAGTGGAACCCATGCGGGGCATGGAGAAGCAACCTGTGACCGGTTGGACGATACCCGTTACCTCATGGAATGAATGTGGGTCTCATTATACGGCTACTGTAGGGAACTCGTGTTGAGCAAAGCACACCGGCTTCGATATTTTAGTCGTCTGGGTTTTGATGAGAGACATTAGGATTTATAAACCTTGTACTGGTCATCGGGCATGAAGGCCCACCTAGCTAGGTATGAGAATAATGTTTGACTTGTAGGAAAGTCAAGGTGAAGTGTTAGCAACCAAAAACACCTATATGGAAAGCGAAAACAGACTGCCATAGATTTGGTCACTAGTCTACTTACAACTCGAAACGGAAACAATATCACTTGGATGATCGTTGATTGTCTCACGTGACCAGCACGCTTTTTAGCCACCAAGAAAATGGATAAATCTTCTACACTCGCAGTCATCTACCTGAAAGAAGTGGTTGCTAGGCACGAGGTGCCAACCTCCATTATCTCTGATCGCGACCCACGATTTGCATCTGATTTGTGGCAAGCGATGCACAAATCCTTTGGCTAAAGTCTAGACATGAGCACAGCATGTCATCCACGGACGGATGGGCAGACTGAACGCAACATCCAAACCACTTGAAGACATGCTTCGATCATGTGTAATCGACTCTGGTAACGGCCAGGAGCGGCACCTACTTTTGGTGGAATTTTCGTATGACAACAGTTACCACATCAGCATCCAGGCTGCTCTGTTCGAGGCATTGTATGGGCAGAAGTGCCGACCACCTCTTTGTGGGAAGAAGTTGGCGACAGCCAAGTCACTGGCCCAGAACTCGTCGTAGACACAACAGATAAGATTGCTCAGATACGACAACAAATGGCGACAGCTCGTGACCGTCAGAAAAGCTACGCTGATAAGCGCAGTAAACCACTCGAGTTCCAGGTTAGGGATCGAGTGCTACTTAAAGTCTTACCTTGGAAAGGTGTGGTTCATTTTGGTAAACGAGGCAAACTCAGCCCGCGATGTGTTGGACCTTTCGAAATCACTAAGGGGATTGGCAAGGTGGCCTACAGGTTGAATCTACCCAAAGAACTCAGTGGATTTCACAACGTATTCCATGTGTCGAATATGAAGAAGTATCTGTCAGATGAAACCCCCATAGTTCCTTTTAAGGAGCTCACCATCGAAGATCAGTTGCGATTTGTCGAAGAACCAGTGGAAATCTTGGACCGGGAGGTCAAGATTCTCAAACGCACTAGGATACCTATTGTTCGAGTTCATTGGAACTCCCGTCGTGGCCCAGAGTTTACCTGGGAACGAGAAGACCAAATGAAACACAAATATCCCCAGTTGTTCGAGAACAATGAAACCATTACTGAGGCTGAAGCTACTGAGGAATTTCGGGACGAAATTCCAAACCAATGGGGGGATGCTGTGACACCCCAGGAAAACCAGGAAAACTACGCAACCTAACTAGCTTCCTCAGTAACTACGTGCTAAATTTCAGGACGAAATTTCTTTCAAGTTGGGGATGATGTGACAACCCGAAGTTTTAAGGTTAGTGACGTTCCTTATTGTGATTTTAACTCCGTTAAATTTAGACGTTTGTGTTGACTTGGTTAGATAACATGTGTTGAGCCGCATGCTTACACATGAAATCACCTCAGACTCTGTTTGGGCCTAGAGCCCAACTGAACCATCGAGTTGGGCCGGCTACCTTAGAGTTGGGCAGCCCACTCTTCATGGACTTTGATTATGTAAAAGACTAGGATCTTGTAACCCACTTTAAATCTTTACTTCCAAACTCTCGGCCCACCTTGTCCCACCTTGTACTTAGCCCAGCCCACAACTTGTTGGATCCGCAAATATGAGGTTGTTGTGGATTGTTTATTTGCTTATTTGATTAATTGTAGAATGAGTAGTTATGGGTACGTTTAAACTGTAAGTTAATAAAGAGAAACCCTATTTGCATCCACTCCTGCCGATGATCAGTCCCCCCATCATCATCGAGGTATCATCTTTTATGATCAAGTTTTGGATTAGTAAATTTATATTTAAGCTAACTTTTAATTGATAATCTTTTTTACGTGTGTCCTTGATTAACAAAGTTGCATCGCATGTCTTGTAAACGTGAAATAATTACGTATGTTTCTTGCATCTTAATTAATGTGGGCTGCATGCTATTAGAATCACTTATGAATCCGATTTAAATGATAGATGATGTTGATCGAACGCTTATAAACCTGATGTTAATTGCTATGCATATGTTAGAAAGAGTAGGGCTCTACATGATTAAACCTTATGTGTTAATTAATGGATTTGATAAACCCCTATTAGTGTTTTGCCATAAATCGATAAGTTTGGTACGTGGTGTTGATAATTTTGTGTATGGTTAATGATTAGAGGTTTGAGGTTTAGCGATGTAAACCCTGATACGATAGGCATACACCTCGACTATGATGGTTTCAGGATTGTTATGTGAATCATGATGTTATGATTAATTAGTATAGAGTAATTGAGATTATGTGGGGTGGGGGTATGAACAAATTTGGCTCGATTGGGTTGCATAAGGGAAACAGAAACTGGGCCGGAGGCAGCTGGGTTGTACCCCACCGTGAACAGACTTCGTTTAACTGTTGGGCCGCAGGACCCAAGTGCTCAGTGGGCTTGATATATATATAATGTATGGGCTGTGAATTTATATGTAATTGGTTTAGATAATTATGAGTAGAATATGGTTGCACATCCTTAGTACCTTGGGCCGAGGGTATGAATTTGGGGCTGTAAACAGTTGCAGGTGGCACAGGACCAGCCCACTTGGTTGACTTGTATCACTTGGCCCAACATTAACTGGGCCGCACAACACTTGTAATGAACCCATTTAAACCGTTGGGCCACGCATGTTTAACAACTGGGCTTGAGGTGAATACTAGTAAATTATGTGTGTATTTATGTGGTAAGTTTGAGCGATTACATGTTAAGCGAATGTTCGGTGGCTCTAGAGGAATGAATAAACCGTCATAATTTGAATTACATGTGTGCGTTACATGTGCAATAAATGTGCTTGATGTGAACAATGAATACGTGAATTATATGTACGTGAAAGGTGTGGTACATGTGCATGTAGAACTGACTGTTATCGGTAACCCTTTTAGGACGTGTTTGATCAACTGTTAAACAAGTAACTAGTCATACCGAGCAAACCAAGGTGAGTTCACACTCTTAAGGCATGGGATTCCCGGTGGGTTGGGAATGGGATTGAGAAGCTAAGATGAAACCTGTATATTCACCACTAATAGCCTACATTTAACCTGTGTATTCTCGGATTGGGAAGAATACGTACCTCCGTCCTCAGATTGGGAAGGACGCCTACACTAAACCTACGTATTCTCGGATTGGGAAGAATACGTACCTCCGTCCTCGGATTGGGAAGGACGCCTACATTTAACCTGCGTATTCTCGGTTGGGTAGAATACGTACCTCCGTCCTCGGACTGGGAGGGACACCAATATATATAACTAGTCTAGTGGTTTACAACATGGGGTAGCCCCCACTGGTTATGGTTTGGGAAACAAGGAACTGGTTAACACATGGTTTTCGAAAGAACTTATGGTTTTATTGGAACAACTTTAAAATGAACACCAACTGTGAACTCGCTCAACTTTGTTGTTGACTCGTTGTTACATGCCTTGCAGGCCTTTAGGTGCATATTGTTGGAACTTGTTGTCTGGGATGCTGGACTGGTCATGGGTCGAGATACATAGAAACGTGAGACGAATCTAATGGCTTTCACACACTTGGTTTATGAATTTCTTAATTAATGTATTATGCTTCCGCTGAATGTTAAATAATGTTTTGTAACACTTCTAACAATAATAAATGAAAGTTTTATTTATTTATAATTACGAGTTCAATGTGATTGGTGGCTAGATCCTGGTATGTCACACGCCCCGTGGGGGTTTTCTGCATGTGGTATTTTGGGGGTGTGACAAGCCACCACCCTCAACCATTTTTCAGTGTTTTGTCACTAATTAAGCAATCTTGCACATGTTTATCATAATAATTAATAATCATAGTACTAATTGTTAATTATTGAGATAACAGGGGATGTTCTTGCTCTGCTTAACAAGAGTTTTTTTGCAGATCTAATGCTATTTTTGAAAAAGATGATCAGGTATGGGGAAACTGATCGGAGAAGATGGATGGTACAGTGATGATTGGAAGATGGCTCACAATGAGGGTGGTATGGTGATGACAGAGTTGAAGGTGATCGAACTGCTGAGGGTTAACGGTGGATGGTGGTGTGCGATTGCTTGCATTAATGGTGGCCATTGGACGCCGTGCTCCACCATCAACACCGGAGATGAGTGGTCGGAGAAGATGACCGGTGTTGATGGAAGTTGCTACGGAGGATGTTAAGGTCGGTTCACACGGCGGTGATGCGGAGGGTTAACGGTGGATGGTGGTGTACGATTGCTTGCATTAATTCTACTAGTATGATACTCACTTGGCGATGGCAGAGGCGGTGGCGTTATAACGACGGTTGTGGCCTCAGAGGACAGTCAAGTGGATACATTAATAGTGTTATAAAACCCAGTGAAAAACTTTGGATGCCAAAGCTCACCAACACTCACAAGCTGAACCAAACAAGTCCAAATCAAAATGCTGGAACAAACCCTAATAAACCACACTTGTAATCTGGTTCTCTGGATCACTTGACCCTGTAACTTAGCCCACCTCACTACCTGTACACTACTGTTTTCAGATCTAACATCCATTTCCGTTCTTCACACCACATAGCTTCTTTGTTCTCAAAACATTGCTCAAAATAAGATCAAGATCCTACCTTTATGATTCCAAATTGGGTCAATATGATCAATACAAACCCTAAATCAATTACCCTGATCAAATCTTGAGTTGGGTGTTCGTAAAATTGCAAAAAGATTCAAACTTTAAGCAATACCCTGATCAAATCTTGAGGTGGGTATTCATAAAATTGCAAAAAGATTCAATATTTAACCAAATAAAATCACCTGGGTTGTTGGACGAACTGGGTGTGTGAGAAAATGGAAAAAAAGATTCAAGAATTCAAGATTTGGGTATCACAATGATGTGACATCGAAAAGAAGAATACCCAGTGGAATTTGAACTACCGAATTATGGGTGGCTGGAGGTGGTTGAGGGTGGTGGCTGGAGGTGGCAGTGGTGGTTGTGGTGGTGAATGACGATGGCAGTGGTGGCAGGGGGTAATATTACATAGTGAACAAAACACAGGGGGTAATATGAAAGGGCATTATAGTCAACATATCAGTCAACAAATTTGAAGCCGGGGGGTAAGGTTGCGACATAACAACAAACGTTGAGGGGTAAAATTGCAATTATTTCGTTAGAGGGGGTAAGGGTGCCAATCACTCTAAACCCCAGGGGGTAAAATTGAAAACCTTATTAACAACAACAACAACAATAATATAGAAACCTTGTTATTATATTAAATATACTTTAAAAAATTGTAAATTTAAGCAAAATCTCAAGCAGATAATCAAGATAATCAGAGGAGGATCTTAGTTGAGGTTACTTGTTTTTTCACTTTCAAATGTAAACGTTATCAGAAATTTATGAAAATCTTATATGTATTGAATTCAACCATTCTATCTTTTTTTCTTAAAACTTCCTACCTCTATTTAAAATTTTTAATGAATCTAATAATTTATTAAGCCAAACCATAGTTTAAGATGATAGTAAGGTGTACAAAATCAGTGGCGGATCCAGTAATTTTTTTCAACAGGTTCCTTTTGATAGATTCTCACTAATTTTTTTCAAATCATACAAGGTTTCCACTAATTTTTCCCATTTTTTGCCAAACCAAGGGGGTTCCTGGGAACCCCCAAAACACCCCTGGATCCGCCCCTGTACAAAATATAAAGTGATAAACGATGAGCAAGGTAATTGTCATGAAGAATCATATGATGTCACTTTCTAAAAGAAGACAGCACATGCACACCACGTGAAGACTTATCCACAACTTTCCTGCTTTGCCATTGGCCCAACCAAACCCTTATCTTACTATTTTTTTTAAATGTGTAATTTACAACAGACGGTTAATACATACCCGTAAGTCGCAGGCCCGCCCCATTTCTGTTCCAAGGACTATGTTGTCTTAACGGGGCCCACGCCTCGGTAGAAATGGGACATAGCTTTCCCCGAGAAAATTTCCGACCCCCTGCCACTTGACAGGAGTTGCACCCTCCACACGAATCGACCGCCTATTGTGACAGAGCGACCAGCTGAAGTAAATGTGGCATAATAGAAAACTCGGGTTCCCTCAGGCTTGAACCGGAGTCCTTACCATCCTTGGGTTGGGAATAACCCTAATGCCTCACCTTTTGATGGAGATGAGAATCGAACCTGAGACCACTCACATGGCCCAAGTCCTTTCCACCACTCTACCAAGGATCATTGGCTCTTACTATTGTTTTTAGATCCATTTTTGTACTTGTAGAGTTGTAGTTTAATTATTTACACGTGTTAACCACCAAAATATTATGTTTCTATTTCAAATAAATTTATTTACATATAAATATTTTTTTATTTTGTGATCATCTGTTATATTTCAATGTGAATTTACTATCCGGTAGAATTAACTCATAGTAGAGTTACTCATAAGGTTTTATGACGAAATTAGCTACAAAGTTTAAATTTTTTAAATTATTTATAGGTGTTAACCACTAAAATATTATGCTTTTTATTTCAGATAAATTTATTTGCATATATTTATTTATTTATTTTGTGATCATATGTTATATTTCAATGTGAATTTAGTAATCCGATAGAATCAACTCATAGTAGAGTTACTCATAAGGTTTTATGACAGTATGATAAGGAGTTGGGTATAAAGTTTAAATTTCTTAAAAAGTTTAAATAGTTATAATAAGGAGTTAGGTATAAAGTTTAAATTTCTTAAAAAGTTTAAATAGTTATAAAACACAACCAAAACCCACAAATAACATAATGAAAATTAGTAAAACACCATATTTGTGGGTTTGGGTTTGTGCTTTGGATGATAAAGCTCTTATTACCGAATGACTAGCATTATTATGTTTTATGATGATTACCATGTTGTGTTTTATATTCATAGTTATACAATTGTGTGTTAGATTTTTTTTTTTTTTTGGATTGTTAGGGTTTTGAATATGGTGTTTTAGTAGCATTCACTCTGCTTTTTGTGGTGTTTCGGTATATTTTATGGCTGAAATTATGGTGTTTTAGGATTTTATACACTTTTTAAAAATCTGAGACTTTGTAGTCGAACCCTACACATGAATTTAAATGTCTGAAATATTTAAAACTTCTAGTTAATCAATTTATTTGTGTGAGATATATAAAAATAAGGGGACAATGGTGTGAACTTGAATAAAATGTTATAGTCGCTAAGCTAGAGCCGTCAAAACGTATTTTTTATGTGTCAAATGAGTCGTGTCAACGTAGTATAAAGGGATCCAAATTTCATCGTGTTGTTTAACAAGTCATGGTGCATTGTCTAACTACTGGCCATTTAACACGTTTAGTTAAATGTGGTGTACAAGGCATAAATGAGTTAAGTATATTTAACCAGTTTAGACACGTTTTTAATAGGGTATTAACTTATCAACCTGAACTTGTCTACATCACAAATTGACTAATTTAAATTTCGTGTCTAATCATACCATGTTATAGGATCGTGCCAAATTGTTAGCTTGACACCGAGGTACATCATGATGCATAAACACCCAATTTATTTATTTGTTTATTTATAACATTTTTCATGCATTACCATTATAACAGCCAGTATGCATATTTAAGTGAATTTTAAAGTTTATGCAACACAATAAAGAAATTTATGATAAAACAAAAGGCTGGTAAAGCAACATAAAAGTCTTTAAATGAACCATTGTTTAAATAAATGAAGTGTCGTTTAATATATGATTTAAAACAGTTTTTATAACTATTAAAATTCCTTAAATGAACTGTTGTTTCCGTCAGTAAAGAATTAAAAGATACGGTATTATAAAATTAGTCGTAGAATAATATATCCGAGTGCTCCCTTGGATACCAACACTTTACGCAACTTGATTTAATATAATTTATTATTGAAATAAGATATTGAATATTTATCATTATTACTTGAATAGAGCTCCCCATACCATAGATCTAGTTGTAAAAGCCTTGCAAATATGCCTACCCTCACATGCCCCCATCCCCTACCTCCACCCCACATACACATTTTCCCTCCATTTTCAAATTTCACAATATTTCACGTCCATGTTAATACTATCTTATAAATTACAACATTAACAATGTTCAATAAAAGTATATAAGGTGTGAATTTCTAACACGACACGAACCTAATATAAAATTTGTGGGTTTAGCCGTTTTTGTTTAGTCTAAACAGATTCGAGTCAATTTCAGGTTGAACTCGTGAACCCGTATAGCTAAACGGGTTGGGTTCCAGTAAAACCTAACAGGTTGGCGAGTTAACCCTTTAAACCCATTTATTCTATATATATATTTTTTTTCTAAATGTGTTTCTATATCAAATTAAATTGGTTGAATATTTTATGCAATGATTATACTAAAAGAGAAATTACCATACGATTTTGTAATAAAATGTACTTGTATTATATACTTTTTATTTTTTGTTATAAAACTTTTCTTTGAAAATAATAATATGTGAAAAAAAAATCACCCGCGAATATTTGTGTCGTGTTCGGGTTCATGTGTCTTACATGATTTTCAGGTTCGGGCCGTGTTCATGTTCGTGTATAATTTTCGGGTCCGGATCAGGTTGAACCTGTCAACTCACAAACACTACCTGTCTAGCACCCCCTAAAAATATATCAATATGCATTGCTTATTGTTATAGCATTTTTAACCTTATATGTGTATCGGAGCTTTTATGGTGAGTTTTTGGTGTCCATCCTTGTATAAAGATGTGGTCTTATATGCGTCTCGGGGATTTATTGGGGAGATTTTGGTGTCCATCCTTGTATAAAGATGTGGTCTGATGAATTATGTGAGAGGGGAAAGAGGCATTTTTATGACATTTTTGGCTATGAGAGTATTAACCCGGACAAATTGTGACGTAATCCAGCTGTAGTTGAGTGGTAGAGACTCTTGCCTCTTGTAGAATGTAATACTAGTGTTCAAGTCATGACATAGAGTGTAATTAATATTTATTAGCTTAAAAGGGAAATTAACGTAATCTTTTTCATTAAAAAAAACTTTAATATATGTACATAATAATATGGGTGATACTATTCCCACCCCCCCCCCCCCCTATTACTTTCTACACCCCCCCTCCTCTCACATTCTTATAGGTGGGACCTGCGTGGGACCGACTGTTTATGTGAGAGGAGGGGGGGTGTAGAAAGTAACAGGGGGGGTGGGAATAGAATCAGCCAATAATATAGATAGGAGGCTGTCCTTTTGTTTTGGCATGCCTCTAGCAAAATATCAATTATACGTCATATCGTCAATAAAGGTGTGATGTAAATATTTCAAATATTCCTTTTAAAATAATTTAGCTTGAATTATTGAGACAGATTTATAATATATGTACTAAAAAATATAATAGTTTAATGTATGGATCGTTTGTAGATCGAATTGCAACCAAACTCAATAGATTATGATCCAACAAACAATGCAAAATAATGCACCTACGGTTATTTAAACTTCATACATGAAACGCCTCGAGTATTATGAAATGTTTTTTTCATCAGAAAGATCTTTGATCTATGTTAATTTCAATAAAGAGTTTTTTTTTTTTTATTTATTTCTCTATCTTTCATCTTATCATGGAGACGTCGTAGGAAGCAATGATTTCACAACATATTTTAAAAGTTATCGGAATTGTATAAAAACCTAGAATAAATTCTATTGAAAAACTAGATGGTGTTTGATGGGTAAATCTACGTTAGGGGCCTTCAATCGAGGTTGTCTAGTAGCGATTTGCGATTAAGCACAATAAGGGACCACTGGTCTCGGGATAACAAGTGTTGCTCGACGGTTTAAGGGCAGTGAAATCAAACGAGCTTTAGGTTTATGTTTGAGTGATAATCAATGGAGACATATGCTTGAGGTCTATCACTCGATTGAGGTTGATGGAAGTGAAAATCAAAAGGAATAGTGGTCATCAGAAGACATGGACACGGAGTTGGATTAGGATGCCTTCTTCTCAATTTATATGGAACAGAGTCCATACGTAATTTGGTCAATTTGGTTAATCTATGTGAGCGTATTTTGTCAAAATCCCTTCGGGCCAGCATCTATTCCCTTAGTTGAGACGAGGCATAGGGAAAATATCTGGTTGCCATCCAGGCGTTCGGGTGAACTTTGGGTGATATTCTTGCCAGATATCAATCAGACATCCAAAAATGGCCAGGAAGCAACTTAAACTAGCCTTAACCGAGTATAAAACATGTCTAAAGCCCCCCAAAACGGTATGTATCCTAGCTTTTAAACACCTTGCACTTAGGCTTCAGACTCACCCTTTACACCTTGAGTGCATCTTGCGTCTTTGAAAACTATGATGTGAACCTTAAGAAAACAAAAATGAAAAACCTAGGCAGTCGACTTGACTTCCGTTGGGAATCTTGAATTTCTTGTATGTGAAGAGTCTATATCCTTTAAAAAAGTGTAGGGATTCAATTCATTTCATTTTTAACCTAACATAGTTTTTTTATTAAATTCATTTTATTGACACTTATAATTAACGTAATGTAATGATGACTAGATATATTTTAGTTATTCTATGTCTATATATTACATTTGACATAGTACTCTTTCTGAATTTAGAAGATTTATTTCATATATTGATTAGACAAGCTATAATGGGCTAACACCTACGTGAAGTGATTGTTAGCCCGACGCTAGCCCCCAAACACAGCCCTAGAGGCGTTGGGGTTGGTTCGTTAGATGGTTCACGAACGTTAAAGGGGTGTGGTGATGTTGAGCTTCGTGCAACCCCCAATCATAATGTTTCATTAATTTTTTGAAAACACTTTATCTCGTTATCACCAGGAAAGTTGATTGATCAGAACCTAATAATGTGAAAGTGTATCTACATCCATAACAATTAATTGAAACCCTCAAACATTAATATGCATGTGCCAATTTTGGTTTTATATATGTCAATGCAAGGCCAACAAACTATTGCGAAAGAGGCAGACCAACAAAGGGCGGAGCTACCAATACATGTGAGATGATTTTAATTAGTCGAATCAATTTTTTTAGGAATATTGGATTTTAATAATCCTACCTATTCATCGTTGGTCGTCAATAGCCACAACTTTAAAAATAATCACAAGTAGTCCCAACTATTGACATATTGGCCACCAATGGATCCTGACTGACAGAACCCTTTGGTCTTCGGTCGCCGGAAAACCGTTTTTGCCCAGAAAAAAGTTTCTAATGGTCTGATTTAAGGTTACAAAGTGGTTTGAGATGAAAATGTTAAGTTTTCCAGCCAAAAAGTTGAGTTTTCCGACCAAAAAGAAGTTTTCCGGCAAAAAAAGAGTTTTCATGCGACTTTAATAATTTGGGCTTTTACTAGAAAAAAGTTTCTAAAGGTCCGTAATAAGGTTACAAAGAGGTTTGGTAGGAAAACGTTGAGTTTTCCGGCCAAAAAAGAGTTTTCCGTCCAAAAACGTTTTTTCGGCAACCGGAGACTAACGGCGTTAGGGTTCTGTTACTCAAGGTCCATTAGAGACAAATATGTTAATAGTTGGGACTGTCAGTGGTTATTTTTAAAGTTGAGACTGTTTGTGGCCAATGGCAAATAGTTGGGATTATTAAATCCAATATTCCTTTTTTTTATCAATTATGTTTATTATTTTAGTTCTAAAGTTCTAAATAAATTCCGGTAATTTTATTTCCAAATGATTTTAGTTATGAATATGTTGTAAGAGTTTTTTTCTGGTTGTATCATAGATGGAGTTTACAATGAGTCATTCCTTTATCGAATTATTGAGTTTAAGATTAAACTTAACCCGTTCAAGTTAAGCTAATATGAGGCTGCTTGGCCACAAATACTTGACAGGTCAAATTCTATCTTATAAAGACTCGGTTTGACTTCTTATTTAACATTTTGTAGACGTATTTGGTATACACATATAAATATGTATGTTTTTTTCAAGCCATCCTCGAGTCTACTAGCTTGACTAGCGGATATGATTTACATATATATATATTTTCAAGTTATTTAAGCCAAACTTAAGGAAATTTTAATCATTCTTGAGCCAAACTTGGTTATGCTTCTTCGTCATAAGATTTCCGAACCAAGCTTTAACCCTAAAAAAGCTTGGCCTCAGCGCGACTCAACATTCTTATAACCCGGATCATAGCCCGCGCTTATGGTACAAGTCTTTAAAGCATGAAAGAAGGCCACCAATAAGATCTTTTTGTAGCTTAAACTTGTGAAAGTAATTAATGGATTAACATTTACTTTATCACAAATGGGGCAGGGAAGCATGTGGCCTAAATAATAGAGGTTGGTGTGTCCTACAAATGGTAGAGACAATTCCTGAAAAAATGCAGTTTTAAACTTTTCATAAAAAAAATAACAGCTTTAGGTAGTTGTACGTTGGAATGCCACGACATTAATGTACATCCATCCTGGATGCTTAGTTGTCATTCCAGATGACACGACACCTAATTGGCTTTTATACCTCCATGGTCTCAATTACCCGGGACCATAACACCCAATGGTCCCTAACCTACTTTCAATATGGTCACACACCCTACTCAACAACCACTAAACTATACATACATACATACCTCAATAATATTATTATATTGCCCCAAATGCAAAAACTTTTGTTAATTGATACCATACTCATATTTCACTATTTAAGTATAGTAATTGAGAGTTTACCTATTTCAAGTGTCTCACCACTCCCTTCACCCTTGTGTAAAAAATATATATATCTATACGGGTTATTGTAGGAAAACTTAGAGTAGGAACGTATATACGAGTGTATGTATTTAAAAATCTTACAAATAAATACATGAAACTATGTGTCTCGCTATGTGTATGTGCATATACTTATGGTGTTGAGTGAACACTGAACAGTTTTAGTATTATTTTTTTTTTTCTTTTTGGAATTAAATTTGAAGTTGACATGGTTGGTTGATTCATTGTTAATCATACCAGCTGCATGAATCATAATAATATTATATATATTTATGTTGTACGTTGTGCTGCAGTGTGTGGTTGTACCACCTAGGTAGCTACCAGCCATGAAACAAAGCTGGGAATTAATGTGTGTGGACTTTAAGTCCCTATTTGTTTTGTGATACTGATTTATGCAAAAGTAATTGCCGCAAATTCCTCATTTGTATCGACATGGGCAATTTGAGATGGTGGGACCCACGTGACACGTGGTTACAGGTTAGCTGCATTAACTGATGTGGCATATATAATAAGTTAAAAACATCACACATTATAAGTGTACAACTTAATTTAAAGGCCTAACTAAAAACTTCATTTTATAAAGGTTTGTTAGAATTTTTATAAGGATTTAGTCTCGAATCGACGAAACCTAACCGCACAGACCTATATTATTATTATACGTGATACATAATTAAAAGGGTACAGTGACTTTTTTACGACGCTGTCTAGAACCCTTAATGATCCACAAGTTTTCTTTTCATCCTGTTCGAAATTCATCTTTTGCTCTTAGGGATGTTCTATTAGTGTTATTATGGTTGGAGATGACAACTCGAAGAAACCAATTACATTCTTTTGGTTGCAATCGATCTATTGTTAGATCGTAAGATCGGTGAAATTCATAACCTGACTTAAGACATCAACAAGCAATTTGGTTTATCTGTAGATGCTAAAAGGATACATGAAATGCGAAACATCAAGAAAGAATCAGATAAAGAGGAAGAAGCGACGGATACAAATAACAAGATGATCAATGAACTTCTTCTACTTTAATGGTTGCTTATTATTAAACAAGTCATTAGTTTTCACGAACTAAGTTTTTCTAGCTTTGTAGTTAAATATAACTAATCAAATCTTATAACTTCACCAACTAAATTTATGATTACTTATAAATTCTATATACCAATGCTCAGTTATGTTATATTCATCAAATATGTATTGCAACTAATTTATTACATGTAATATTTCAACTTATTGTGTAAAACCTCTATCAAAAATACATTTTAATGTGTGATCCTCTTTTAAAAAGTTAGTGTACTAACATTGATCAAGCAAAACTCTTAGCTTATTCAATCAAGGATTAAATCTGCAACCTTCGGAAATTCTTCAACTCATGTACAATGTTAGATACCAAACAAGATAACTTAACCCAAAAGACTAGTATAATGGGTGAGAGAGCCCATTTTGGGATATAAACCCCACATTGGTTGCCCATACAACCAATGTGGGACAAGTCCTATACCTTGCAATGATATTAGTCCATAACAATAAACCCCCCGTAAGAGCCAATGTCCTCGTTGGTCACGACCATGTTGGTCACGACCATGTTGGTCACGACTGGCTCTTTCCAGGCCACCACCCTAAGCCTCGTTGATCATGACTAGCTCTTTCTAGGCTACCACTCCGTGGGCCACCACTACGAGTTCTGGCTCTGATACCAATGTTACATACCAGACAAGATAACTCAACCCAAAAGACTAGTCTAAGACTAAAGGGAGTGGGGCATCCTTTTGAGAGGGCGTCTTGCGACACGTGGCACCACGTCACACGAGGTTAAGTGAAGGAACCTACGGGTCAATAGTGTAAGGTAAAGGAACTTGTTACGATTTCCCGCGTAAAACGAGAACGGGAAAGAATAAATTATGGGTTGTCAATTTCCATAATATGAGTAATTGACATAGTTAAAGAGAAAAACGTTAAACTAAAATTCAGTTTTAGTAAGAAATAACGTTTTAACAGATATGAATACTATAAGACGATTTCGGAAATAACCAATATCAAAGAGTATGGGTCTTAACATCGATTGGTGCGAGACGATACATTCGAAAAGAAGAAGTATGATACATAAAAGTTGAACTAAGCTTAAACGTGACGTGACACGCTCACGGACAAGAAAAGAAATATAGAAAATGATCACGTTGTAACGTGGGTTACGGGGTATGAGGTGACGGCGACTAATTAGTCTAGCCGGTAAAACTATTCAAAGTTAAGAAAGCGTCATGACAAATACAAGCGCTTGTTAATATAACACAAGCGCGGGATAAACCTGTTAAAAGACCAGTGAGACTAAGTGGTCGAGTGACAACGCAGTCAATAAAGATAAAGGGGTTATAAGCTGAAAGCAACGACCCGTGAGGCCTTACACGTGAAAGACGTACGCATCAATTTAAAGGAAAACGTTTAATCGAAAGGAATGAATGAATGCCTTGAAAACGAAACTAAAATTCATTTAAATTAATAAACAACATAAATAAGGTTTCGGGGACGAAACCTCTTTAAGGGGGGTAGACTTGTAACACCCTGCAAACAGGTTTAGTAATCAAACCTAGTTAATAGTGATGAACGGGTAAAATACCGTTAGTGGTAAAATTTAACCCGGTAAATATTAGGATTTAAATAAATAAACCTAATATTAATTAAAAAGGAAAATAAATACTTTGAGAAAACAAAATATATAAAAAGCCCAAATTAACGGGACATAAAACATAACGGGTTATAACTTCCCGAACCCGTTAAAGTAACTAGGAATAATTAACCTAGTTAGTAGCATGTAATTAAGTGACTAACGGTGAGTTATAGCTTCATTTGATCAAAAGAAAACATGAGGGACTAATATTGCCAAGTGGGAAACTTGTTTTATTAAAAACAAAAGTTAAACACCAAAACACACACTTAAAGTGTGTGTTCTGGTCGACATATTCCACAGGAGCAAAGGAGCTCCTTTGTTCAACCCTAACTTGTCTAAATCCAAGAAATTGAGAGGTCAAATTAGCCCCAAATCGATGCATGAACACGAATTCGTGATCACCCAAGCATGGGGATCACAAGGTATGTCAAATTTCTTCATTCGATTTCATCTCGAATTCTTGGTGAAAACTTGAAAACGAAATTATTGCTAGAATATTGAATGTATGAATGATACTATGTTAAATCCATGCTTAGGAACGAATTATGATTGAGAAACTTGGTGAATTGATGATATAAAATATGAAATTCATAGTCATCTATGTAAGTGCTAAATGGGTTTTGTGGGAAGATGATGAACACTAGATTTATGATCATCAATTTGGTGTTATTCGATTTCCATGAAGTAAGTCTAGGTGTTGTTATGCATGCTAGACATAAGAACTTGTGAATGATGTTAAAACTTGGGTAAATAACTAGTTAGGAAAATTGATTGTTGATTCTATAGAATATGCCCACAAGGTGTTTGTTAAAATGCCTAAGTGAATGTTCATATGTTGAATTTACGAATGAAACGCGTAATTGCCTTGTTTGACTAATTACGTGAAAGATGGGTTAAAGCGGGTCCTAATCATAATGTTGATTTGACTTAATTGTGTAAACCATGTGATCAAAAAGTAGTTAATTTTTGATAAGCTAAGTTAACTAATCATGTAGTCGAATAGTAGCTTCGGCATAGAAAATAAGTGAGGTGGAATAGTCGTGATTTTTTATGACTAATTTAACCGCCTTGTAAATGATTGACAATAGTTTGACGCCTAACGAGCTAGGTGGAGGCTTGGGAAAGAAGCGGTCAAACGAATCAAGCACGAGAAGAAATGCGTATTCAGAATTCAAGGTAAGTAAAGCTTACACTCTAATTACTTAATACCTATTGGTTTTATAGATTTTGAATGACAAGTCTTGTTTAAATTATGATGTTCCGACACGACAAGTGCGGCCCGAAACAAACGGCAATGGTCATAAATCATATTTAATGGTTAAAAAGGAGCTAATACGGTTAGTTAGTCATGAAATGACTAAAAGATAACGGGTTTTTAATGATTACCTTGTGTGGTAAACCAATGCGGTTAAAAGGGGTAAAATGGTATTTTGGTCACTTGTTGACAATAATCATTAATTTGGAAAAGACACATTATAGCGCAAGTTATAATGGGTCAAAAGAGACAATAGATGATTTATAATCAAAATGATTATTCAGTGTAAACCGGAATTAGTCATATGGATAAGATGGTAATAAATATCATCTTATAGAGTTTTAAGGTCATTTAAGACCAATCGGGTCAAAAGGTGAAATTATCACCCTTTGGCAATATCGACTAATGGTTTGTTGAGTTATATGATTATAGGAATGAATACCAAATGGATATGTACATCGCTACTTCTTAGTGGCTACTAAGGCAATGTATCGAAACGGGTCAATATATTGATCAGAGTCAGGTATGTGTGTTTAAAATTTAGGCTAAGTGATTGGATTGGCTGAAAGTGCAATGAAGTCCTTTATAGTAAAGGACGGAGCTAAGTTGACAGAAATGCCCTCGATAGGCATATTGAGCAAACAATTTTAAAAAGGTTGTTAGAAACGAGTCATTAGATTAAATGATTACTTTGGACAAGCAAGTAAGCGGAGAGTTGATCTTCATGAGTCAAAGTCTTAAAAAAATGCGCAAATACCCCTAACGGGTCAAAATAAGCATTTGAGTGTAAACGGGTTTTTATTATGTAAGAAACCCGTGATTTAAGATTAATATGATAGAGGATATTAAAATTATAAATTTCATGAGTTTAAAGATCGAATAAACATGTTTGTTTGATAATATCACGAACGGGTCAAAAATTGGAAAAAAGGGTAACATGCCGAAGACTTAAAAGTCTGAAATTTTATTATGCTGGATGTTGGATTTTAACTTCATAAGGTGGAGAATCGAATTACAATCACTTAGGAAGAACCGGTGGGTCAAACGGATAAGTAGATTGAAAGATACGAAAGTTTCCGTGTCAAAAACGGCAAAATAGAATAGGCTGATACAGGGGCCACCGTAACTTATGGTGCCCACCGTAAGTTACGGTGGGGGGGCTGAAATCATTACGCCAGATAATTCCTGCTTTACGGTGGGGGAACTTTCATTCAGGGGCCACCGTAACTTACGGTGCCCACCGTAAGTTACGGTGGAGGCCAGTTTCATCTCCTTGTTTATGGAATCAAGAGACTAATGTTGGGATTTCTTTCCATTATCATTATCTTGCCTAGTACCATAAATTAAACTATCAATACTAACTCTTAAGCTGGTATTGACCACAGGTTTATGTTGAGAGACCCGGATGAAGATCAAGCGTCGAGCAAGAACCGAACACACACACTAAACGAAGCTTCCGCAATGCTGTTTCGTCGTTATTATAAACGGCGAATTAAATCACACTATGTTGTTTTACTTTTAAGCTTAGAAAAGTTTTAACAAACCTGTATTTTTATTGTAATTGTGACCGTAATTATTTGATTATGGACTTAAATTATATGAAAAACGTAAAATAATAACAAGGGTGTTACAACTAGGTCATAAGCATTACTCTGCCTCAAATATCACCAATGCGCTTCAAGCAAATTGTTTGTGGATGAGATGATAATTCCACATTTTAGCAATTCAGTGTCCTTGAGTGAGTACAATCCATGATGGGTAGCCTCGTGGAAAGCCTTCACCCATACAACTAAAGCCAAATATATGAGCGCTTTTTGTGCAAAGCTGATAATAATGGTTTGTTTGAAAGGTAAGATGTTACAAATTGCATTGCATCCACTCATATTCAGTTTTGTTTATGATGTGACAAAGTTCGTCGAGGATGATGAGTACTAAGAAGGGGTGTTTGTGACACCTTAGGTGAATCCCATTACTTTCTATTCTATCCATATATAAGATACTTAGCAATATGAATTACTCAACTCCACCAACATGTTTTGGGCATATTGGTTGTAGATGTGGTTAGAACTCTATAATTAAGTGTTCTTGAGGGGAAATAGTCCATGATGCGAGACATGTTTTGAAGTTTTCACTCGAGCATCCTTACACGTGAAAGACGTACGCATCAATTTAAAGGAAAACGTTTAACCGAAAGGAATGAATGAATGCCTTGAAAACGAAACTAAAATTCATTTAAATTAATAAACAACATAAATAAGGTTTCGGGGACGAAACCTCTTTAAGGGGGGTAGACTTGTAACACCCTGAAAACAGGTTTAGTAATCAAACCTCGTTAATAGTGATGAACGGGTAAAATACCGTTAGTGGTAAAATTTAACCCGGTAAATATTAGGATTTAAATAAATAAACCTAATATTAATTAAAAATGAAAATAAATACTTTGAGAAAACAAAATATATAAAAAGCCCAAATTAACGGGACATAAAACATAACGGGTTATAACTTCCCGAACCCGTTAAAGTAACTAGGAATAATTAACCTAGTTAGTAGCATGTAATTAAGTGACTAACGGTGAGTTATAGCTTCATTTGATCAAAAGAAAACATGAGGGACTAATATTGCCAAGTGGGAAACTTGTTTTATTAAAAACAAAAGTTAAACACCAAAACACACACTTAAAGTGTGTGTTCTGGTCGACATATTCCACAGGAGCAAAGGAGCTCCTTTGTTCAACCCTAACTTATCTAAATCCAAGAAATTGAGAGGTCAAATTAGCCCCAAATCGATGCATGAACACGAATTCGTGATCACCCAAGCATGGGGATCACAAGGTATGTCAAATTTCTTCATTCGATTTCATCTCGAATTCTTGGTGAAAACTTGAAAACGAAATTATTGCTAGAATATTGAATGTATGAATGATACTATGTTAAATCCATGCTTAGGAACGAATTATGATTGAGAAACTTGGTGAATTGATGATATAAAATATGAAATTCATAGTCATCTATGTAAGTGCTAAATGGGTTTTGTGGGAAGATGATGAACACTAGATTTATGATCATCAATTTGGTGTTATTCGATTTCCATGAAGTAAGTCTAGGTGTTGTTATGCATGCTAGACATAAGAACTTGTGAATGATGTTAAAACTTGGGTAAATAACTAGTTACGAAAATTGATTGTTGATTCTATAGAATATGCCCACAAGGTGTTTGTTAAAATGCCTAAGTGAATGTTCATATGTTGAATTTACGAATGAAATGCGTAATTGCCTTGTTTGACTAATTACGTGAAAGATGGGTTAAAGCGGGTCCTAATCATAATGTTGATTTGACTTAATTGTGTAAACCATGTGATCAAAAAGTAGTTAATTTTTGATAAGCTAAGTTAACTAATCATGAAGTCGAATAGTAGCTTCGGGATAGAAAATAAGTGAGGTGGAATAGTCGTGATTTTTTTATGACTAATTTAACCGCCTTGTAAATGATTGACAATAGTTTGACGCACAACGAGCTAGGTGGAGGCTTGGGAAAGAAGCGGTCAAACGAATCAAGCACGAGAAGAAATGCGTATTCGGAATTCAAGGTAAGTAAAGCTTACACTCTAATTACTTAATACCTATTGGTTTTATAGATTTTGAATGACAAGTCTTGTTTAAATTATGATGTTCCGACACGACAAGTGCGGCCCGAAACAAACGGCAATGGTCATAAATCATATTTAATGGTTAAAAAGGAGCTAATACGGTTAGTTAGTCATGAAATGACTAAAAGATAACGGGTTTTTAATGATTACCTTGTGTGGTAAACCAATGCGGTTAAAAGGGGTAAAATGGTATTTTGGTCACTTGTTGACAATAATCATTAATTTGGAAAAGACACATTATAGCGCAAGTTATAATGGGTCAAAAGAGATAATAGATGATTTATAATCAAAATGATTATTCAGTGTAAACCGGAATTAGTCATATGGATAAGATGGTAATAAATATCATCTTATAGAGTTTTAAGGTCATTTAAGACCAAACGGGTCAAAAGGTGAAATTATCACCCTTTGGCAATATCGACTAATGGTTTGTTGAGTTATATGATTATAGGAATGAATACCAAATGGATATGTACATCGCTACTTTTTAGCGGCTACTAAGGCAAGGTATCGAAACGGGTCAATATATTGATCCGAGTCAGGTATGTGTTTTTAAAATTTAGGCTAAGTGATTGGATTGGCTGAAAGTGCAATGAAGTCCTTTATGGTAAAGGACGGAGCTAAGTTGACAGAAATGCCCTCGATAGGCATATTGAGCAAACAATTTTAAAAAGGTTGTTAGAAACGAGTCATTAGATTAAATGATTACTTTGGACAAGCAAGTAAGCAGAGAGTTGATCTTCATGAGTCAAAGTCTTAAAAAAATGCGCAAATACCCCTAACGGGTCAAAATAAGCATTTGAGTGTAAACGGGTTTTTATTATGTAAGAAACCCGTGATTTAAGATTAATATGATAGAGGATATTAAAATTATAAAATTCATGAGTTTAAAGATCGAATAAACATGTTTGTTTGATAATATCACGAACGGGTCAAAAATTGGTAAAAAGGGTAATATGTCGAAGACTTAAAAGTCTGAAATTTTATTATGTCGGATGTTGGATTTTAACTTCATAAGGTGGAGAATCAAATTACAATCACGTAGGAAGAAACGGTGGGTCAAACGGATAAGTAGATTGAAAGATACGAAAGTTTTCGTGTCAAAAACGGCAAAATAGAATAGGCTGATACAGGGGCCACCGTAACTTACGGTGCCCACCGTAAGTTACGGTGGGGGGCTGAAATCATTACGCCAGATAATTCCTGCTTTACGGTGGGGGAACTTTCATTCAGGGGCCACCGTAACTTACGGTGCCCACCGTAAGTTACGGTGGAGGCCAGTTTCATCTCCTTGTTTATGGAATCAAGAGACTAATGTTGGGATTTCTTTCCATTATCATTATCTTGCCTAGTACCGTAAATTAAACTATCAATACTAACTCTTAAGCTGGTATTGACCATAGGTTTATGTTGAGAGACCCGGATGAAGATCAAGCGTCGAGCAAGAACCGAACACACACACTAAACGAAGCTTCCGCAATGCTGTTTCGTCGTTATTATAAACGGCGAATTAAATCACACTATGTTGTTTTACTTTTAAGCTTAGAAAAGTTTTAACAAACATGTATTTTTATTGTAATTGTGACCGTAATTATTTGATTATGGACTTAAATTATACGAAAAACGTAAAATAATAACAAGGGTGTTACAACTAGGTCATAAGCATTACTCCGCCTCAAATATCACCAATGCGCTTCAAGCAAATTGTTTGTGGATGAGATGATAATTCCACATTTTAGCAATTCAGTGTGCTTGAGTGAGTACAATCCATGATGGGTAGCCTCGTGGAAAGCCTTCACCCATACAACTAAAACCAAATATATGAGCGTTTTTTGTGCAAAGCTGATAATAATGGTTTGTTTGAAAGGTAAGATGTTACAAATTTCATTGCATCCACTCATATTCAGTTTTGTTTATGATGTGACAAAGTTCGTCGAGGATGATGAGTACTAAGAAGGGGTGTTTGTGACACCTTAGGTGAATCCCATTACTTTCTATTCTATCCATATATAAGATACTTAGCAATATGAATTACTCAACTCCACCAACATGTTTTGGGCATATTGGTTGTAGATGTGGTTAGAACTCTATAATTAAGTGTTCTTGAGTGGAAATAGTCCATGATGCGAGACATGTTTTGAAGTTTTCACTCGAGCATTCAAAAACAAGTATGCGAGCTCCATGTTGACAAATTTGAGCAATATTGACTGGTTTGAGGTGCCGAATGCTGCCCTAACTGTGCTCGGTGTTGAATACGTTGTTTTGGAGTTGTCAACACTGGTTCACAAATTAAGTCGCAAAATTCCAAAATTAACCCACCTAATTATCTTATAATGCCAGGGTTTTGCAATTAACACGTCTGGGAGGCTAAGGAATGATTGGGGGCGAAATTGAAGAGTTTAGATCATCAGTTCATAACTCTCAACCCTAATCAACTCCCAGTTTTAGCAAGATTCAAGAATTCAACATGCAAATGAGCGGCTAATCCGCCATTGATCCATCTCGGGCGTAGGGTGTGTGTTAGCAGTTTGTATTGTACATAATTGATTGTGGTTATTTAATCTTTGTGGTGAGGTATCCACACTCACTCCACAAAAGGGTGTAATGGTGCACCATGTTTGTGGAAATATAGGTGAGTTGATGGGGATGTATTTTAATTGGTTGAAAAAAATACTTTCAAGGGCGGTGTGCCATGCCGGGCGGGGGGGTTCCAACCTCTGCTACCGACAATCTAATATGTGACACTTAAGTAACAAGTAGAAACCCCACTACCGGCAATCTAATGTGTGGCACTTAAGTAACAAGTAGAAACGAATTAAAAGAGGTTATCACGGGATTTGGTCGATATTTAAAGAGTTAAAACCTTCTCTAGAAGCTTACAAAACTAAATTATAGATATTACACTATTTTTTTTATTCTTAATGTCTCGTTTTCTTGTATCCCAAAAGTTTAGGTTTCATTCCAACTATGAACATAGTATGTTTTTGTAATAAAATCTTTAATCTTCTTTGCTTACAAATACCAAACCTTCTAGTGTTACGTTCTTACCCCTTTATTTGCATTGTGGTTATTATAATTACCATAACCTTTGCTTTAATCATCAAATCCATTTTGATTACCCATGAATATTAATAGAACAATCTATGCCGTCTTATCTTTATTTCTGAATCTCCACCAGAGAATACAGACATGATTCATGTGCTTCACACTGTGAGAGGGTCATTTCACCTCCTCCCTTATGCCCCCATATATCTATTATTAATATTATATGGAACTAGTTATTTTTCGCCCGCGCGTTGCGGCGTGACCCAATGACTACAAAAGGCGTGTCAGCAATGGCAAACAGATACCGAATATCAAAACATAAATAAAATGACATGGTAAGGATAGTCACTCCGTCATAAAAAAACGATTTTAAATAACCTAATATATAATAATAGGACTCACATGTCCTACACGTTGGAAATTCGGTTGTTTTCAGTTCAGTTATTACGGTGCTAACACGTTAAAATATGGATGAGCTCGGTACCGGTAACGGCAGTGAAAGTACTGATCCAGAAAATCATCGAAATTAGGTACCGGCATCGAAAATGCTCGGTACAATACGGTATGGTATTTGAAGGTAAAAATCAATAAATACAGGTATGGTGCTAGACCGGTGTCGAACCGAAAGTAACGATTCTGAAAACGCCAAAAGGTGGGTACCAAATTGGTACCGAAAATGATTTCGTATAGTAAATTTGGTACCGATACGATACCGGTTCGTTTACAGGATTTGATACGATTTGCTCATCAATATTCTAAATATCCAAGTTAATTTTACATGCTATAAGTTGTTGTGTATATAAAACCTCATTCAAACGAAATACAGTTTACTTACTGTGTGTATGAAAAGTAATATAAACGGTGCAATTACTTGCATTGTTGCGTTGCTACAGGATTTGATGAGCTCGTTACCAACCGGTACCGAAAATACTGGTACCGAAATCCCCAAAAGTGGGTACCGGTACCGAATATACCTAGTATGGATGGTTCGGTACTGGTCGGTATTGGTACAACACCGGTATTTGAGGGTAAAAACCGGTGAATACCTGTGCGGAACCGGTACCAAAAATACACCGGTTTGATAAATTTGAGACCGGTACATATACCCGATACCATTTGCTCATCTCTTAATCATGTTACTAATTCTAAATAATTCTAATCTAATCCTAATATTAATTTAATAATCTAATTGTAATATTAATTTAATAATAAATCAACTGTTCATTGTGTTACTTTTTATCATATTTGAATTTGAATTGAATTGAATTGAATGAATTGAATTGAATTGAATTTGAATGAATGACAAGTTTAGCCTTGTATGATATTCTTTTAATTATTTTCCAGCTTTGAAGGAAATAATCAACACATTGACAACTAATTATGATTTTAAAACTACTTTATTTATTAGACTAGAAGGAGTGGTTTGCCCATCCCCACGGGGATGAGCCTCCACGTAGGCGCCACGTAGGCGGCTCGTGGGGGATGGGCCAAATTCATAATTGAAGGGGATGGAGGATGGGGCCCCACCTTATTATTTTATAATTTCCTAAGCTTTAATTTAATAAGTTAATAAAAACTTTATAAAAATTAAAAAATACAACATAAAACAACATTAATAATTTCATTTCATAACATAAAAAAAATTACATTTACTAAAAAAAAATTACATTTCCTAAAAAAAAAAATTACATTTCCTAAAAAATAAAAAATTACATTTCCTAAAAAATAAAAAACCTACGACGTCCACTTTTTCTTCACATCTTCCTTCATCCTTCGATACACCTCTCGTTCCTCCTCCGGAACCGAGTCGAGATCCAACCTCATTATCCTAAAATCCTCCGCTCGAGCATAGTCGGCCGACACGTTTTTCTTGTGACTATATTTTTCGGCCGCAAATTCTTGGAACGAACGGAATTGGGAAATTAAGTCGTCCATTTTCGAAGACGCCTTCGAGCCGCCACCTCCACCCGAGCCGCCCCCTCCACTCGAGCCGGCCCCTTTGCGCTTTGCGGCCGCCTCTTTTTTTGCTTTGTCCCTTCCGTCGGGACGTTCCGGTTCGTAATATTCTTGTTCTTCATATTCCGGATCGTCGTTTATGTCGATTTGACAACGAGCGGTGGAGCCTCCCGCGCTATAACTTCCGGACTCGGAAGTTTTAGTCCGTTTGGCGGTTGCGACCTCATTTGGAATCGGCGCCCATTTAGGGTCTTTCTTTAAAACGTTCCATGCTCGGAGGTGCGGGAAAGGCGGATTTTTTGCTTCCCATTTAGATATCGCAAGGTTAAGAACGTCCTCGTCGCTACTCCCACTAGGACGATAGATGTAAAGTGGGTTATAAATCCCGATAAAATCATTCACGCACTTGTTCATTTTCCGCCACTTGCCCGATACGGATTCGAGATCACGGTAGGGGCCTTCCCCCATAAGGTTATTAAATCTTTCCGTACATTTTTTTCCAAAAACCATTACCCGTTTGATTGTTCCCTAAAATTAAAAAAAATGGATTAGTAAAACTAAGAAATAATTCTTTTAAAATTTATATAAAAAAATTAACTTTGGTTCATACCGACAATCGGGCAATCCGAGACCTTAAGAAACGCAATAGCTAGCGCCTCCTCCTCTACTTTTGTCCACGGTCTCGGCTTTGCTCTCGAACCGCTTTTTTTTTCGGTGACGGGTTCGGTTTCAACCGCCTTCCCCTTCCCCCTGTTTTTTTTGCGCTTGAGTTCTTTTGGTGGCGATTCGGGGACGACTTCATCATCATCGTCAAGGTGAACCGAGGGTTGTGGTTGGGAAGTTGGCGGTTGCGATTGGAATTGATCAAGTTGAAGCGAGCCGCGTTGCATGAATTGTTGGAATGCTTGGTATTGTTGCATTTGTTGAAGTTGGGACATTTGATTGAAGGCGTTAGGTGATTGTTGGAAACCCGCGAACGTAAATGGTTGAGACCCCCACGAAGAATCCATAGTCGGAGTGTAAGCGGGACTAGAAAAAAAGTTTGGATTGTTCGGGTTGGGATTGTTCGGGTTGGGATTGTTCAGGTTGGGATCGTTTGGGTTGAATGGATTCATGATGGTAAAAAAAAATGAGAGTGTTTTTTAAAAAAAATGGATGATAGAAGGAGAAGATTAGGATAAATGGATGTGAAATGGTATAAAAATGGAAGTGAAATGGATATATATTTAAAGTGGAAAAGATTTTTTTTTTTTTTTATTTATTCTATCCGTTCAACGGATCTATTTTTGAAAAGTGGGGCGGCAAGGACGGCTTGGGCTTGCTGGTTTCGCCGGGGTGGGATGGAGGGGGGGCGGTGTGGGGGACCGGCGCCGGTCCTTGCCGGGCCTAGCCGGCCCCCACTCCTTCCAGTCTTAGGGTTATTTTAAGTTAAGTTAAACACATGTTGATATCTTTCATATCGTAAAAGTTCGTTTAAATATCACATCAACACACATCATCAACACTATTGAAATTGTCTACATGTGTAAAAGGTTAACCAATAATTTCCCAAAACCAAAAACATCATCGACACTATTGAAATTGTCTACATGTGTAAAAGGTTAACCAATAATTTCCCAAAACCAAAAACATATATTATACTATTTACACTAAATGTATTTTTCAATAATTGGAGAACTGACCAAAAAGGTTAAACCGGTCGTTCATTATTAACCGGTTTAACCAATTGAAGTTGAACCGAACTTGTTAGAGGAAAATATACTTGATAATAAACTAATTACACGATAGCCATGTAAGCAAGCAACTTTCCATCACACCATGCTATCATCAACTAGAGTCGGGTATTGGTAAAACCATATTTGAAATAAAAGATTAGAGGGATTCCATACATAACCAATTTGAAATAGAAAAAAGTGAGAACCGTATAAGCATTTGTATATTATATTTTAACCGTGGTACATTATTAAGGCGGTTATGTAACCTTTTACCCCATTCTTTTCCCATGTCTCATTATATCTATGAAACGCTACCTACACGTATAATATAAGCTGTTACGGCCTTTTACTTAAAATTGGTTACGTATTGAACATACGTATACGTATGTTCTAAAAACATTCTACTACATTGTGCTTTTCAAACTTTGATAATTCGTGCCTTGGAGAATCCTTAAGATATGTTTTATTTTGATAATGGTGTTTTCAAATTTTAATGCAAGTATAATTACATGGAAAAGGGGATTGAAATGGTTATAATTTTACGGAAACCAAAAATGTTGGTAATGGTTTAGCACCTCAATTACGACATTGTTGTATTCAAGAAAACCACAATATTATTAAACTAGCCAAGATCCACCATTATATGTGAAATAGTAAATAAACAAGAATCATGATCGATGAATGCTAACATTTTTCTTCTAAAAGTACCAAAACTAGAAACAACCAAACGGTTTTTTTTTTTTTTTTCGAATGTTAAACAATCAAACGGTTAATAAACACCAAGAATTTTTCAAATACCAACATCGTGTAAAAACATAGTTTTTTTTTTTGAACGGCATGTAAAAACATAGTTAGTAGTTCATTAATAAAAATTATGATAAGAATACAATCTTACATATTTGGTAAACATTAACGCTTTTCTTCTTCTTTATGAAGTATCGAAATAAGAAAGAAATCAAACCATTAATAAACGTATAATCCCTAATCGTGAAAAATTTAGTAATCCTAACATCCGGGATGAATAGTTTGAAAACATAGTTAACTTGTCAAAAGCTTGTTCAAAATCGGTAGTTTTTTTCTTAAATCACGACAAAAACAAAATCTTCGTACTTGATAGCATACATTTTGTGTTTCATACGGTTTAAAGTTAACATCGATGCACTAAATGGATTTAATCCCAAAAGGATTAAGTATCTTTGTAAATGAGTTACAGGTTTAATTAGGTAGCTAATTTAAGAGCATACAATAAATTAAGTAAAATTATAAATTTACCTATATGCCATTACAATAACATTAAATATACATATTAAAAGAAGTATTATTATTAGTTTAAAACTTATACTTTTCGTTCTTACAAAATTTTCTTTCCATAAGAATCTTCCACTACGAATATAACCATACAAAAATATTATCTATATATTATTTTGCGTGATCAGATTCCGAGTAAACAATAATCCCATTTTATTTTTTGTTTTATTTATTATTATATTACTATAATTTTAAAAACTTATATATTATTATAATATATTTTTAACATGTTTGATTTGTATTCTTATAATTTTGAATATATGATGTTTTATAAAAAAAATCGAGTAAGACATCGCGACGTGCTTAATTTTTATCCCTACGTCGATATGAATTTTATTCAAAACCGAGTTGTGGTACTAAAATACAGGTGATCTGTTAGTGCAGTATGTCTATCGCCTCCGTCATCTCAAGACCGTAGCAGAAATAGTTTATTTCTAGGCTTTTATTGTAATATCTAGTTTAGAAAGGTAAGGTGACATTATTGTAAATAAGGAGAATCTCCTTATATCCTTGGCCTATAAATAGAACCATTAGGATTCTCATTTAGAACTTTTGGAGACTTTTGGCATTTTGGAGCTTTGAGAGATCTAGTTCTAGAGAGAGAAATTTCTAGAGAGAGAAAGTCTTCGTACGTGATTCTCGGTGCTTGTAATCGTCAGATTGATCAATAAGAATCACGTTAAATTGTACGTTCTTGTGTTCGGTCAAGCACGTTCACGGATTCTGCACATCGAACGTGTTGTTACGCAATCGTTTCGGAGTTGAAAACCGGTCCTAACAAGTGGTATCAGAGCAGGAGCTCGATTGCACGGATCAAACACACAATTTCGCTCATGAATTCATCAGATTCAGATCCAAATTCATACAGATTTGTCAAAATTTCTTCACTTTTTCATCTATTCACGTTTTTAACTGATTTTCGTCAAATTGAACAGGTTTCTACGGTCGAAAATTGCTGATTTTCGGATATGTTGTGTGACGTGATTGTCGTGGGTCACGCAAATTTAATCCCAAATACAACTATAGATAGTGGTAAGAGGGTATCGAACTCAGGGAGTATGTGGAAAATGTGTCGATTGTATAGCTTTGTACTTAAATTAATATTAAACTAAATTGCAGAAATTAAATTTCAAGAATTTGGATTGTTGTTTTTGAAAACTAAATTAAAAACTAATTCAAATCAAAGTTGGTTGTAAAACAAATTAGGAGAGAACAATGATCATCTTAGGTTTCAGTTTCTTTAAACAATTGTGTGTAATTCCAACTAGAAAGAGTTACATAGACATAACTTGTGTATAGATGATTGAAGTGATAAAAGGGAACAAAGTACTCGGATTATATAAACGCGAGGTTGTTTCCCGATGACCAATTAACCAATAACCAACCCTAACCCTTCCCGTGATATCTCGATTGCCAACGGCACCAAGAACGTACGATTAAGACTAGAAATTGCACTATCGATTAACAAGTTACAAGCAATCAAACATACACCATGATATTCAAGCAATGCAAGTTATCATTCTAGAAATTCGGAAATAAAACACACAAAAGTTCAAGAAACATTCACCTAAGATGATCACCGAAGAAGTTAGCCGGACATGGCTCGGTGAATCATCATAACAAGCAATTCGATGTTCATACAAATAAAAAACACAAACCGAATGTTAGAAATTGTTCCAAACCAAGCAAGATCAAGCAAAATCGCCCCTAGTGTCTCCAATAACCGTCCAATGATGAGAATAATGAAAAGACACCCCAAAAACTAACTTAAATGTGGCAGTTACGGATTGGCTCGCTGAAACCACCGTAAATTACGGCTCCACCGTAATTTACGGTGGACATAAAAGTGTTACGGCGCAGCTCTACTGATTTACGGCAGCTTCAGATGAGTAACAGGTCTACCGTAAATTACGGTGAGACCGTAATTTACGGTAGTGACCTGAGTTTTCTTCTTTGTTTCATCTCTTGTTCCACGCTCGACCCGTTCCACTCCAATACTCTCCAAAGCTGCGTTTTATCCACTTTAAGCTCCCTAACCGCACCTGAAACATAGACAAGAGTAGTTATCTAATTCAAGATAATTACACGATTAAGTGAAGGATTTTTTATGTCTTTTAACATGATTAAGGGTTGTCCAAAGGACCACCCGTCACATCCCCACACTTAACCGTTGCTTGTCCCAAGCAACTCCTCAAATCAGTTTCAAAACAAATGATCAAATTAAACCAAGCAAAAACAAACAATCTTTTTACTAACCCCTTTTTAACACCCAACCAATGCACCCCTCTCTAAATCTCTCCTCTCGGCTACAAGTGAAAACTAGCAAAGATAATGCTAGACACACACTAGGCAAACGGGTGGTTGCACAATCATAAGCTTGTACTTAAATCGATCATTCTCCTAAAATGGGTCAAACATAAATGCAAATCAAAGGGACTTTCAAGGTTGTAACGTGGCTAGGCGTATGGGTAGGAAATGGAATATATATGAAGTAGCAAAAACTTGACCCTGTCTTTTATTACACAAATAAACAAACAAACAACTAACAAACTGAACTACTATACACAAGATAACTAACATCACTTCTTTTTTTCATTTTTCATTGCTTTTTCTTCTTCTTTTTTTTTTCTAATTTTTTTTTTCAAGCAAACAAAAATACAATAGCGCATTAACCATATCTACTACAAACTACTAAAACTACTAATACTATCACTAACACTATAAGACCGGGTCAAATTTGGGTAAATTTTTAAGAAAGTAGCTAAGGGTAACAAATGATAGGCTTTTAAAGCACAAAATGGGCAACTAAATGTCCAAACCCCCGCCCCTCTCACTACCATGCTCATATATATAACTTATGAGGTCCAACCCCCCAAATCCCACACTCACTCACACCAACGACGAGGCTACCTAAATGCCCTTATCCTTTTTGCATTTATATCTAACTAAGGACTCAAATCGCATTCAAGCACAAGTTCTAATGCACCCCCACCCGTAGCCACTCTCATCAAAGATAAGCATTATTTATATACAAGTGTGGCTACAACTCTCACCGAGAATGAAAAAGGTATCAAGGGTTGCCGGTGCACCAACTTGGGGTTAATCTAGGGTGTTCAAATTTTCACATTGTTTCACTTGGCTCAAAATTTTTCAAAATCTTTAAAATTTCCCCCATCCCCACACTTGGGATACATTGACCCCAATGTATGGTTTTGAGAGGTTTTGATCACTAAAAACCTTTTCAACATCAACCAAAACGCTTCTTTACTCAAACCCCAAATTTCTTTTTGTATTTTTCATTTTATAATTTTTTTTTATATTTTCTTCTTTTTAACATAAACACCACCACTCAATCACCAACCCAAACACAACATATCAAAACACCACCCAACCTCCCAATCCTTAAACAAACCAACTAGCAAATATTCACAAAATATACAAAAGGAGAAACACAACCTTACTAATAGTAGCGCGGTCCCGGAGGTCCAAAAACTGAAGACATCACATCATTCCATTCACCGAACGCGAACGAACCGCTACTACTTCCTCCTTCTTGTTGTTGCGCTCCCTCTCGTTGCCTTGGGTCAACCCATTGTGAGTGATGGATCGGCGGGGTTGGATACGACATGCTACCATCATATGGTGGTAATGACGCATAATCCACATGTTGTGGATCCACAACCACCGGCCGCCCGGCATGATAATCCGCATGCAATCGCCTCTCTTGATCATCAAAATAATTGTTATTTATTTCCACCTCCCGGGAATACGCATGAGTGCGATTCCATAACTCTTGACGATCCAAGCTATGTTTCAAGGCCCGTTCCATACTCGCACTATTTCTTGTGTTTTGATCAAACAATGTCCTCTCCGACCCCGACCACGTATCAAACACGGACGCCGGAGGACGTTGATTAGCAATCACCTCTTGCATGGTGCCTTCATAGGCCCAACCCGGTACATACGACTGCTGCGTATAATCATAAAACATTCCACCATGACCCTGACCATAACCACCTTGAACCACATTTTCACCAACATGCGGTGCGTCCGCATAGTCTTCATCTCCGCTCGGAACTACCTCCTCATCGCTCTCTGGCTCATCCGGCTCTCCCGGTAACAAATCTCGTGCATTCAACTTTAATGCCCTCCACCGTTGCCCTTCCGATTTCAACTTGTGATACCGCTCCGACTGAGTATACGTCCAAACATTCCCCAACTTATCCAATGTAAAAGGCTGATGCCTTTTCGTTGCTCCACGATCTTCGGAAGTTATCGCCTTCTGCTGTTTCATCAACCCCGTAATCATTCGACAGTACGGGACAATGTCTCTTCCATACTTGTTCCGACAGATCCATAAGTGGTTCATAATAAGGTAACGTATAGGAAAACGCGGACCCCCGTGCATCAACGAATAAAGAACAGGCACTTCAGGAAACCTCACCTGTTCTTTATCTCCCCTCCTTGGAAGAACATTGAGAAGACAGATTGTATGCAACAATTTAGCTTCAATTTTCAAATTCTTCCGGTATAGGATACCACTGTATCTACCGGGCAAGAACAATGCTGCCAACATGTCATTCCATCGCTGATGTTTCTCCGGCTTCACAAGAAGATCATCCAAAGTCGGTATCATATAATCGCGGGCTGGCAAACTGTCATACTTTCCGAGCTTCTTCAAGGTATCAAAAGACATTTCTACCGGCACTCCATTAACAACACCCGTCAGCTTCATATTCGATGGCCTGTCATACGTGTTGACCTTAAGCGTTGCCATCCACTCTTGAATTTCAGTGATAAACAAGTTGTTTTTGTCTTTGTCAAAACAAGTAAGCGCCGACTCCCAACCTAGAGCCCGGAACTTGTTAAACACCCCAAACTGCCCAAACTCCGCTTCTCGAACATCCCTTTCACAAATAAAGGCCGCTGCCTTATTCTTCAACTTGTTCATGCAATCATTATACAATGTTGGCTGCCATGCCTCGGGTTGTTCATCCAAAGGACCCGAGTCCCATTTTGGTTTCTCTGTCGGATCCAATTCCATCACTTCTTCGCTTTCACTTTCATCCACTCTACCCAAATATTGTCTCTTCTTCGGTTATTGTTCCGGCTGTTTGCCCTTCCCTTTTGAAGACGAAGATGAAGATGAACCCGCTCCCGTCTTTTCCTTAGTTCGTGCCATTCCTACACACATTAGAGCAAACAACACAACCAAAGAAACAAAATTAAACCCTCTTTTCAAAACATCCCCACACTTGCTTGTTATCATGGTTGTAAATGCTAGTGAACCAAAAAGTATATCAAGAATTTTTCAAAAATTGGGCATGGTGTCTCTACAATGTAGAGATCCCCAAAAGTTCACTACTTTAACCACAAATCCTACATCTACAACCATAACCATGTTCAAATAACCAATTTCATCATCATATCTAAGAACAAGCAAGTGGGTATGGGCAAGTAACCTCAATAACCTTACTTTGCACAATGTAGCATCAAAATACAACGAATAAGCTTTCATACCTTTGCTTGAAGATGCTAAAGTGCTTGTGAAACAAAAGCTCCAAAAACCCCCAAATTTTTCGAACTAGGGTTTGAATTTCGGACCCTAAAACCGTGTTTTCTTGCAAATTTCTTGCCAAAATCAGAGACTACGTGAAAAATTAGTCAAGATAGACTCTTATTTCACTTAGTTTGGACAAAAATTGGTTAGGTTATGGAGGATTGAAGATGAAGAAGGTTATGGGTTCTTGTGAAGAAGATGGATAGTGATAGATGGAGAATAAGATGTGTGGCCAGGGTATACTCACGTGATGTTATTATTTGTTTTTTTTTTGTTTTTTTTTACATACAAGAACCGGACCCATATATTGACAAAAGTTGCGTACCGTAAATTACGGTCAAACCGTAATTTACGGTGAGACTTGGACATGTGAACTTCACCGTAAATCAGTAGACCATTACAGTAAAGATCACAAATTTTCAATACTCACCGTAATTTACGGTCATACCGTAAATTACGGTACACTTCTGAACCTAAAGAGCACCGTAAATCAGTAAAGAATCCCCGTAAAGACAACATGATTTCATAGCCCACCGTAATTTACGGTCATACCGTAAATTACGGTATGAACTGGGCATTTTTGATTTGCTCACAATTTGATTTTTAAGGTTCAATTTTTTTTATGATTTTTAATTTTTTTTTTTTTTTTTAAAAAACGTGTAAAATCTCACCCTACCCCCTCAAAAATCCCGTGTTGTCCTCAACACAATGTTAGAGTAATTCGTGACCCGAACATCCCCACACTTGTTTCAAACACGGATTTCAAGAAAATACGGCAATTGTGCAAATTATACAAAACAAACAAAACACAACACTACTATGTACACTACCAAACCTGGGCCTCTCATGGTTGTTCCTCATCGACCGGGCGCAAGATGTAGCCCGCTTTGTCAAGCTCCAAAGTGTTGATGTCATTCCCATCCAAATACGGCTTTAACCGGGACCGTTCACCGTTTGTTGTTTCAATGTTTGCTCGTCTTGGATGTCTACGTCACCAAATCTACCAACTCTCCGAATGACATACGGACCCATCCATTTGCTTTTAAGCTTGCCCGCAAACATCTTCAATCTTGAGTTATACAACCAAACTTTTTGCCCCACTTCGAACGTTTTCTTCCGCAATTTTGCATCATGCACCTTCTTGAGTTTATCTTTGTACGCCGATGCACATTCGTATGCTTCGTCTCGGATTTCTTCTATCTCGCTTAATTGTAACTTTCTCAACTTCCCCGCCTCATCATAATCTGCGTTGACCGTCTTAATTGCCCAATGCGCCCGATGCGCTAACTCCATTGGCAAATGACAACCCTTTCCATACACCATCCGATAAGGCGTTGTGCCAATTGGAGTCTTGTAGGCCGTTCGGTATGCCCACAATGCATCGTCTAACTTACTCGACCAATCCTTCCTATCCGTTCTTACCGTCTTCATGAGAATTTCTTTGATTTGACGGTTGGACACTTCAACTTGCCCACTCGTTTGCGGATGGTAAGGTGTGGCAATTCGGTGATTCACGCTATACCTCTTCAATAATTTCCCAAAGTTGAAGTTCTTGAAATGCGAACCACCATCACTTATAATGACCCGCGGGGTGCCGAAACGAGAAAAGATGTTGGATTGAACAAATTTACAAACAACCGAATGGTCGTTTGTTCGTGTTGCAATAGCTTCAATCCACTTCGAGACATAATCCACCGCTACCAAAATGTATAGAAAGCCATTCGAATTCGGGAACGGACCCATAAAATCTATACCCCATACATCAAATATCTCTACAACCAAGATTGGTTGTAATGGCATCTCATCCCTCTTCGATATGCTACCCATCTTTTGGCAATTTATACAATTTCTGGCGAACTCAATTGCATCCTTGAAAATAGTGGGCCAATAAAACCCACAAGAAAGTACCCGATAGCCTGTTTTATGCCCACTAAAATGACCCCCACATGCGGACGAATGAGCATGGGTCAAAATTTCCAATACTTCTGTCTCGGGTACACACCTTCTTATAACTTGATCCGGTCCAATCTTGAAAAGATCCGGTTCATCCCAAATGTATTGCTTCACTTGAACCATAAATTGTTGTCGGCGCTTCTTGGTCCAATGACTTGGGATGGCACCCGTGGCTAAATAGTTAACATAGTGAGCATACCACGGTGCAACAAAGGTGGAAACAACTAGAAGTTGCTCGTCGGGAAAACTTTCATTGATTTCACTTACATCATCGATCCCTTCCACCGGAATCCGAGACAAATGATCCGCTACTACATTCTCACTTCCCTTCTTGTCTCGGATCTCTAGATCGAACTCTTGCAATAATAAGACCCATCGAATCAAACGCGGCTTCGCATCCTTTTTCTCCATCAAGTACCGGACCGCACTATTATCCGAATAAACCACTACCTTGCTTCCCCAAATATACGAACGAAACTTATCCAAAGAATACACCACCGCTAGTAATTCCTTCTCGGTTGTGGTGTAGTTAAGTTGCGCTTCGGATAAAGTTTTGCTTGCATAGTAAATAACCACCGGTTTCTTGTCAACCCGTTGACCCAAAACTGCACCAATAGTGGTGTCGCTCGCATCACACATTATCTCGAACGGCTTTGACCAATCCGGTGGTTGCAAGATAGGCGCCTTGACCAAGTGTTCCTTCAAAACAGTGAAAGCTTGCATACATTCATTAGTAAAATCAAATGGGACATCTTTTAATAACAAGTTGCATAAGGGTTTGGTGATAACACTAAAACCCTTTATGAAACGTCTATAAAAACCCGCGTGTCCCAAGAATGACCTTACACCCTTAACATTTTTAGGAGGTGGCAAAGATGATATTACCCGTATCTTTGCCTTATCCACCTCCATTCCCCTTTCAGAAATCACATGCCCCAACACAATGCCCTCTTGCACCATGAAATGACTTTTCTCCCAACTTAACACTAGATTTTTCTCAACGCACCTTTTTAAAACCTTTTGTAATTCGTTGAGACAAGCATCAAAAGTAGTGCCAAAAATGGAGAAGTCATCCATAAATACTTCGAGCGACTCTCCAACCATGTCCGAGAAGATACTCATCATACATCGTTGGAAAGTTGACGGAGCATTACACAAGCTAAATGGCATTCGCCTAAACGCAAAGGTGCCATATGGACATGTGAAGGTGGTCTTGTGTTGGTCATCCGGGTGTATGGCGATTTGATTGTAACCCGAGTACCCATCTAAAAAGCAGTAATATTTTTGACCCGATAATTTTTCAATAATTTGGTCAATGAAAGGTAGCGGGAAATGGTCCTTAGAAGTGGCGGCATTCAATTTTCGGTAGTCAATACACACACGCCACCCGGTAACCGGTCGGGTGGCAATTTGTTCACCACTTTCATCCTTGACTACTTGAATGCCGGCCTTCTTAGGCACAACTTGAGTGGGACTCACCCAAGCACTATCCGAAATCGGATAGATAATTCCCGCATCCAACCATTTAATTACCTCTTTTTTAACTACCTCCCTTAGGTTCGGGTTCAACCGCCTTTGAGCTTCTCGCGTCGGTTTGGCATCTTCGGTCGTGATAATTTTATGCATGACAATGGATGGACTAATTCCTTTGAGGTCGGCAATCGTCCATCCAATAGCACCCTTGTTCTCTTTTAAAACCTCAATCAATGCTTGCTCTTGTGCCAATTCCAAATTAGAGGCAATAATGACCGGTAAAGTGTCATTATCCCCTAAAAATACATACTTCAAATGGTTAGGCAAGTCCTTGAGCTCCAACTTTGGTGGTTCCTCCAATGATGGTTTTGTACCCGAATCGATCTCCACCGGTAGACCCTCGAATTGATGGGTCCATGGTGGCCGACCTTCTTTCATTGCCATAGCATCTTGTGCTTCCTCTTCAACCCGTAGTGCATAAGCATGTACCTGTTCAGAAAAGTCACACAGGCAAATATCCAAACCATCCTCCTCATACTCATGCGGGTTGCATCCATCTACTATGTCTGCCATGAAACACTCATCAACACCGTTAGCATTAGAATTGTTAGTAAAAACATTCAAACGCATTTTTCTATTTCCAAAAGCCATATCAACTGTACCAAATCTACAATCAATAATAGCATGTGCGGTGCTTAAAAATGGCCGACCCAAAATTATATTTTGTTGTTGCTTAGGGTTCGCCGATGAATAATCCAAGACTAAGAAGTCCACCGGGTAATAAAACTCATCAATTTTCACAATCACATTTTGAACCATACCCCGAGGCAACTTATGAGACAAGTCAGCTAAAACAACCGTTGTCTCCACCCTTGATAACGGACCAAAATCATATTGGTCATATAAGCCCCCCGGTAGAATACTAACTCCGGCTCCGAGATCTAGCAACGCCTTAGCCGTTTGAAAATTACCAACTTGTACATTAATCAATGGCGTGCCCGGATCTTGGAGCTTAGGAGGAAGCTCCCCATTCAACACCGCACTCACTTGCCCGGTTAAATCTACCCGCTTAGGCATTTTCTTTTTGTTTTGCCTCTTTTGTGTACACAATTCTTTTAAGAATTTTGCATAAGCGGGGACTTGTTTTATTGCATCAAGGAGTGGGAGATTTATTTTTACTTGTTTGAACATATCCCACATCTCCTCTTTTTGAGAACCTCTCGACACAATAAAATTTTTCTTTCCCGGGTCAAGTAGGGTCGATGGAAACGGGACTTGACTCGGTTCACCCTCAACTTTTTCATTCTTTTCATTTTCACCCAAACCCTGTTTTTAACAATTGTTTCTTTTGGTTTAACCGGTGAAACATCATCATCACTATCATTACCCGTGATGTCCTCAACCACCCCCTCAACTAATTCGGGTAACAAATTAGCTTTAAACTCTTTTCCACTTCTCAAAACACTAACCTGATGAACATTTACATTACCTCTTGACGAACCGTGTGATGGATTTACCTTGGTGTCACTAGGAAGTTGACCCTTGTTCTTCTTCAATTCAGCCACATCGGTTGCCAATTGACCCATTTGGGTTGTTAGTGATTGGATGCTTTTGTCACGAACTTCATCTTTTTGCATTCGGACTTCATCAAGCTGATTCCGTTTTTGCATCTCCGTTTGCATGCTCTTTAGCATCTCCATCACCTCGTTTCCTCCCGAAGAACCCCCTTGTTCTTGACCCGTTTGCCTTTGGTACCCTTGGTTGTTCCCACTTCTATATCCACCTTGATTGTTATAAGGTTGGCGCGAACCATAGTTTCCTTGGCTACCTTGAAAGTTCGGGTTTGATTGATTTGAGGGGTTCCCATATCGAAAATTTGGATGGTTCCTCAATCCGGGGTGGTAGGTATTAGAATTCATGTTGTTGTAGTTCCTACCACCTCCTCCTTGACCTTGACCTTGAACCGCATGGACTTCCTCGTATTGCCCGTCCAACATCCCTTGGCAATTTTCAGCCGCATGACCTATCTCATTACACAAAGCACAAACATCATAAATTTGGTTAGTGGTTTGAACATTATCATCATCTATGGCGTGCACTTGCGGTCGGTTAGTGGTCGGTCGGGCTCTTCTTGAGGCTTGAGCTTTCCTCTTTGATGTAGTTGCCATGCTTTCCAAGAACTCCCAATCATCATTCTCATAGTTTGTTCCAAAAGTCCCACCGGTGATAGACATCAAATCACGTGCATCTTCGGCACTCAACCCCTCATGAAAAGCATTCATCAACTCCCATAATTCAATTCCATGATGAGGGCAGTTTTTAATCATCATGTTGAAACGCTCAAACGCCTCGTGAAACATCTCACCATGTTGTTGTTGAAAGCTTCTCAATCCCTTTCTTGCATCGTTGGTCTTTTGGGCGGTGTAAAACTCATCCAAAAAGGTTTGTTGCATCTCCCCCCATGTATATATGGATGCCGAGGGTAACGTGTAGAACCATTTTTTCGCCTTATCTTCCAAATAAAATTGGAATAATACCAATTTAATGTCATCAGCTGAAAACCCTTGACTCCCAAGAGTGTTGCAAATAGAGTCATAAGCCTCTAAATGAAAATAAGGCTCCTCATTTGCCAACCCCTTGTACTTTGGTAAACTTTGCAAAGAATTGGTTCTTACTTCAAATGTTCACCCTTGATCATTATGAGGGATGACTACCGGTGAAGGGTTTTGCGTGATTACCGGCCGAAAATGTGCTTCAATGCCCCTCACATTTTCCCTAAGGTGTCTCCTTGGTACACCATACCTACCTCTCGGAATAAGAGGACCATTTGGCCTTGGTACTTGCCCTTGTGGTGCGATTGGTTGTTGAAACTGTTGTTGTCGCATCGGTGGGCGTTGAGGTGGTCTTTGAAATTGTTGTTGTACATGTTGTGGCCGGACTTGTTGCAATGGAATAGGTGGTTGTATTGGTAGCCCTTGTGGTCTTGGCCGAATGTGTTGTGGTATAATTTGTTGTTGTGGCATTCCACCAACACTTGCCATCCCTTGAGATTGACTTTGCAAATACCCAAACTCCCCTTGATCACCATAACCTCCATAACCGTACCCATCATCATCATACCCTTCAAATTCTTCAAATCCCTCATCATAACCATCTCCTTGAATTCCCGAAGTTTGCCCAAATGGGATGGTCGAATACTGAAAACCCGATTGGTGTGGTTGTGGTCTAAAAGATGAAGTAGTATGCACAATAGTTGAATTGGGTGCAATTGTGAAGGTGGATGATGATTGACCCGTAGTTGGGGGAAAGAAGTGGGATAATGGTGGGATTGTGGCGGAAGGGCTATAGGTGAGAGTAGGTTCGGCTTGAGTAGTGTTTGGTTGTGTGGTGTTGGTATTGGTTGGTGTAGTATCATGAATTGGAGTAGGAATTGTGGTGATGTTTGGAATAGTGGTGTTTGGTGATGGTTGTGTGGATGTAGGAATGAAGGATGAGGTCGTTTGACCCGTTGTAGGTGGTATTTGTGGTCCGTCCATGATGTTTCTTGGTGTAATGGGTGAAGTAGGTGAACCAACAATTCTGTTTTCGCGTAGTAAAACTCGGCTTTGCCTTAGTGTTCTTTCAATTTCCGGATCAAATGACAATGGTGACGCTTTGTGAGAGCCTCTAGTATGCATGCACCTGTAGAACCTGCACACTAAACACACCAGTGTAAACCCGAAAACAAAACTAACAAAAATGACACACGTTGCGCACTACTCCCCGGCAACGGCGCCAAAATTTGACGTGATTGTCGTGGGTCACGCAAATTTAATCCCAAATACAACTATAGATAGTGGTAAGAGGGTATCGAACTCAGGGAGTATGTGGAAAATGTGTCGATTGTATAGCTTTGTACTTAAATTAATATTAAACTAAATTGCAGAAATTAAATTTCAAGAATTTGGATTGTTGTTTTTGAAAACTAAATTAAAAACTAATTCAAATCAAAGTTGGTTGTAAAACAAATTAGGAGAGAACAATGATCATCTTAGGTTTCAGTTTCTTTAAACAATTGTGTGTAATTCCAACTAGAAAGAGTTACATAGACATAACTCGTGTATAGATGATTGAAGTGATAAAAGGGAACAAAGTACTCGGATTATATAAACGCGAGGTTGTTTCCCGATGACCAATTAACCAATAACCAACCCTAACCCTTCCCGTGATATCTCGATTGCCAACGGCACCAAGAACGTACGATTAAGACTAGAAATTGCACTATCGATTAACAAGTTACAAGCAATCAAACATACACCATGATATTCAAGCAATGCAAGTTATCATTCTAGAAATTCGGAAATAAAACACACAAAAGTTCAAGAAACATTCACCTAAGATGATCACCGAAGAAGTTAGCCGGACATGGCTCGGTGAATCATCATAACAAGCAATTCGATGTTCATACAAATAAAAAACACAAACCGAATGTTAGAAATTGTTCCAAACCAAGCAAGATCAAGCAAAATCGCCCCTAGTGTCTCCAATAACCGTCCAATGATGAGAATAATGAAAAGACACCCCAAAAACTAACTTAAATGTGGCAGTTACGGATTGGCTCGCTGAAACCACCGTAAATTACGGCTCCACCGTAATTTACGGTGGACATAAAAGTGTTACGGCGCAGCTCTACTGATTTACGGCAGCTTCAGATGAGTAACAGGTCTACCGTAAATTACGGTGAGACCGTAATTTACGGTAGTGACCTGAGTTTTCTTCTTTGTTTCATCTCTTGTTCCACGCTCGACCCGTTCCACTCCAATACTCTCCAAAGCTGCGTTTTATCCACTTTAAGCTCCCTAACCGCACCTGAAACATAGACAAGAGTAGTTATCTAATTCAAGATAATTACACGATTAAGTGAAGGATTTTTTATGTCTTTTAACATGATTAAGGGTTGTCCAAAGGACCACCCGTCATTGTGCGAAAGTACCTGATCTACAAGCCTATAAATTTTCAGATCTTAATTCCTAGCCGTTTGGGAGAAATTAAAGATTTTTGGAGATTCAAGATTTACAAAGTGCGAATTTCAAGAAATTGTTTGAAGATGTCAAGCAGCAGTGAAGAGTTTTACAACACGTTTTACAATGCCTTTACTTCAGAATCATCCGAAAGAAGATCTGAAACAAGAGAATATTCGAAAGAGATTTCAGATAATTTGAAATATGACAATATATATGGAAGCCAACAGAAACCACCGAAATTAATGATGATTCAAGATTATAACTGGTGGAAAAATCGGTTTGAGGGTTGGGTAAAAGCTTTCGCTCCTGAAAGTTGGTTAAAATTGAAAAATGGATATACAGAACTAGTAAAAGCAGGAGGAGAGTTAATAGATGAAAAAGAGTTTACAGATATAGATGTGAAAAATGTTGTAGCTGAATACAAAATGATTACATTGATAAAACAATCAGTGAGAGAAGATATCATTTCGCTACTTGAGCAAGAGAAAACGTCAAAGAGTTTATGGGAAGCGTTAGAGAGAAAGTGTGTAGGAAGTAATGAGATTGTGAAAAACAAAAAGAAATTGTTGCGTAAAGAGTTTGATCTTTTTGGTTGTATGAAAAATGAATCTGTTTGTAAAATGATTGAGAGATTTGGGCATCTGAAGATGGAGCTGGCAAGACACAAAATCACATACACTCAAGAGGAGTTGGTTGATAAATTGTTTGATTCGTTGCCGAATGAGCAAGAGTGGCAATACTTTGCCTTAATGTTGAAAAACACAATCAAGCCTGAAGAGTTAACAGTGGATTTGCTGATTGAAAGACTTGAAAGCCATGAGTTGGAGATAAAGAGATCTAAAGTCAACAATCCAGCTCATCAGCAGAATGTGGAGCTGTACTACCGAGGAAATCTACCACAAGCTGGGTCTCCAAGAACAGCATTTTCTGCAGAAAGCTCAAATTCTGTAAACAATGAAAGTCCTCATAGTGGTTTTCACAGTGGATTTTTTTCAACAACATTGAGCCAATCTGAATCAAAGAATGTATTCCAATGCAACATTGCAGTAGATCTGAAGAACGATCAAAACTTCAGTGAAGAGTCAGCAAAACAGCAGATGGTATTCTTAGCGCTTGTGCTTGAATCATACGAAAGCCTCGTAGCTGGAAAGATAGGCAACACCAATCTAACAAAGGAAGACTACGATTAGATAGATCCTGAAGAGATGGAATTGATCGACATAAGGTGGTGTATGGCCAGTGCAGTGAGGAGGGCACAACGTTTTATGGAAATTACCGGAAGGCAGTCTATTGGTGGACCTTCTACCAAGTTAGGCTTTGACAAATCCAAAGTGACATGCTTTAAATGCAAACAGAAAGGTCATTTTAAACGTGAGTGCAGAAATGCTTATGCTGATGATACTGCTAATCCGTTCAAGGAAGATTACTACAAGAAAGCAATCTGTCATCAGAACAAGTCCGAACCTCCCAAAATGAAGCAAGTTGAAGAAAAATCAAGACCTCTTGCAGTTATTCATGACGATGAAGGTTATGACTGGAGTCAAGTTCTACCTAAAGAAGATGCAGTTGGATATGCATTTGTAGCTGAGATTGATCCTGATAGATGGTGGAGAAGAGATTACGCAAGATGGGAAATTGAAAAATTCAGAGAACCATTCAAAGAAGCCCAGAGAGCCAAAAGATGGAATGACGAATTGGAATGTTACATGGATCCACGGGGTAATCCAGTTGTTGACCCATCAAAAGTGGATTTTGAAGCTGTAACAAATTTGCTTCCAAGACAAGCTACTTTCAACACAAGAAGGTTATCTGATAAAGAATATTTGCCAGATTTGGTGAACAAAATCAAAGAAGTTTGTGAAGCAAGTCTACCAAAGGTGGTAGAAATGAAGAAGAGAAAAGAAGAAGAGTTGAAAAAGATGGTAGAAGAAGTGAAGATTACTGCAAAGTTTGCTGCTGAAGAAGATCAGAAGATTGAAGAAGAACAGAAAGAAGAAGAAGAGAACAAAGAGGAAGATCAGACAGAAGAACCGGTGCTGAAAGAGACCGAGGTAAATGAATCTTCTGATCTATCGAATGTTGAAATTGTTGATAAAAATGAAAACAAGTGCAGGAATTGCATAGAAATGTGCAAAGCCTATATTGAAAAAGATGAAATAATAAAAACAAAAGATATTGAAACAAATAAACTTGAAAATGTTTTCAAAATAAAATGTAAAGAAATGATTGAAAAAGAAGAAATTTTGAAACTAAAGGTTGAAAAGCTAACACAGAAATGTCATGGTCTTGAAGAAGAAAATAAGATTTTGAAAGAAATGTGTACAGCTAAATGTGTTGGTTGTGTGGAGAAAGATAATAAGTTTCAAGATTTTCAAAAGGAGTATGAAAATTTGAAGTGGTCGAGTCAGAGAGTACAAGAAGCTTATGATACTTTGAAGAGCCAAGTTAAATGTTTTGATCAAAGATTGTCTGAAACTTTGGTAACTAAAGAAATGTATGAGAGAAAGTTTAAAGAAAAGCAACTTGAATTAAACAAATGTGTTGATGAAATTGCAAATCTTAAACAAGTTCTGGCTGGAAAAAAAAGGTTGTTACCAAACTTCAAAGTTATCATAACTCTTCGTACATTCTCGAACGCATTTTCAACATCACACCAGATGACAAAGATACTGACAAGAACAAAAAGGGTATTGGTTCAGAATTTCATCAGGTACCACCACCATTGAGAAACAATTATACTTTTTATGATGAGGAAAAGGTGGCAAAAGGTCTGAACATAGTTGACCAATTACCTGAAAGTATCGATGTGACTTACACCAAATCTGATGAAGCTGATGATTCAGAGGTGGTAAGTAAGGTTGTTGATAGCGTTCTGAAAGATGAGTCTACAAAAGGTAAGTCTGAATCACAGGATGAAAATGAAGGTAATTTTCATGATGAGTATCTGAAAAACATAAATTCTGAGAAAGTTGTGAATGATGATTCAAAAGGATTGGTATATACCATGATTGGATCGGACAAACTATTCTTAGATATTGTGTTCCCGATTCAGAATGTGATTTCAGCGAAAATTGATAAAGTTTTTAAGATGGTTGAGATTGAAAAGTCAGAAATTTCAAAATTTGTTGGGAAAAACAAGAAAACTTTTTATAACAAGCATGGTTACAAAAAGAAGAACATGAAGGCTGGATTGGGTTATAAAAGGAATAAAAATTGGAAGCGAAATGAAAAACCGAATTTTCAACAAAAAATGAATTTCGTTCATGGGAAAAGTTTGAAAGAAGAGGAAGGGAAGAACTCCAATTTAGACGACAGTCTAATGAAGAGTTCTATGCTCAGAAAAAGAAACAACAACAGGCTAAAGATGTTTTAAAGAAAACGTGTTTTAAATGTGATCAAATTGGACATGTTGCACGCAAGTGTCCAAACACAAAGCCTGTTGATGTTGAAAAACGGAAGTCTGAGGAAGTGAGACAAAAGTCTACCAGATTTTATTCAAAACAAAATTGGAGGTACAACACAAACAAGTTTGCTTCGAATCAAACTTGGAAACCAAAACAGACCAAGTCTGATTCAAGACAAACCCTGAATTCTCACACACCCAGAGTTAGAACAACAAAAAGTTGGAAAACATCTGTTGATATGACAAAACCCCAAGAGTTTTGGAAACCAAAAGTTGTTGTTCAAAAACAAAATGTTCAAAAAGAGTCACGATTTTACAAAAGAAGTGCTTCAAAAGGACAGAACTGGGTGGTTACGAAACAAGTGACTTCTGTGAATGAAGAAAAAGTTAAAGATGAAAAAGTTTTTGTACGAGATGACAAAGATTTTCAATCATTGAATGAAACTTATTGTGTTGAAATGCCTAAGGTCAAGCAGACCTGGGCTAAATTGTTCAAGTAATTGAGTTTTTGAGAATGTGCAGGTGCTCATGAAGTTGGAGTGTCAAGGAAGAGAATTGATGAGCAGCCTGGCACAGGAGGAGAAGGTTGCTGGACCATGGTTTGGTTGAACAAGGAGTTTAACATTTTCTGTACATAAATAAACAATATTTTCAAAAACCCTAAAAATTTGAAAAACTTAAAAACCAAAAATATGTTTGTTTTTAATTTTTGTCAAAATTAGAAAATTACAAAAATATGTTGATTGAATATGCCGAAACCCTCACGGCTGAACACACATGATTACTTTCACAAGATTGAAAAACGGTTTTCAAACTGTCGAAAATCAATGGGTTGTAAATCATGGGGGTACGTTATATTTTTTCTCTGCAAATCAGAGCATGAGATGCAGAAAATGGATGGCGAGACAAAGCTATCAGTATTGGTTGTCAAATTTTCTTTAAATGGTTTTGCATTTTAGGGGGAGTAAGAATTTATCAGAAAATCCAAAAACATTAGAAAATTTGAAGGGTGAATTACACTTTTCGTCCTTTATGTTTATACCGGATTGCAATGGATAGCCTTTAACTTCAATAATTACAGTCACAATCCTTTATTTACAAAACCCGTTACACTTTACGTCCTTTAGCATTAACCATATTAAAATTTTCAGTTAAGTTTATTCTCTTAAGGGTATTATGGTCAATTCATGTTTTTCTTTAAATGTTTAATAAATAAAACAAAAAAATTTCCTTTACACTTCATCTTCCCCAATTTCCTAACCCTAAAATCCTAACCACCACATCTTGCCACCACCACCTCTTTCCTGCTGCCGCCACCACCTCATCCTGCCGCCACGGAAGCCTGGTTCAACTTTGGGCTTCAACTTTAGATACCTGAAGAGCATCAGTCGTAATGTTGGAAACAAACTTTTGAGCAGCAACTGCTACCAGCCAGGTTCTGAATTGTAAAGGACATGATTTATGTCATCAAATTCATTGAAAAAAGCTTCCCTAATCAAGTGAATTGACGGGTTTCCATTCTATTTGCCACATGCTCAAATAAAAATTAGTAAATTGACTGGGGAACTAAGACCTTCTAGCCATTCTGCTTTTATTAAATTCCTGCTGTAATAAACCAACAAAACCCTAATTAACAACATAATTCACCTAAAAAACCAACAATTATCATCATACAATTGTTCAAGTGCTCAATGAAGCTCAAACTGAAAAAAAAAACCTAAATATATTCACAAACACCCAAATCATAAACTCAGCAAAAAAAAAAAAAAAACCCTAAAAAGTTAAATTAAATCATAAATTCTTCAACAATAGACACAGAAAGAGTTGTATACTTTAGCAGAATTACTGGCAATTGCAGAACCGGAGTGAGTACCGTTATTATTGTCTTGATTTGCATAATCTTTGTATGAACAAAGAATATCATCTGATGCAGAGGAGATCGACAAGAAGGCGTAGTGCTGAGATCGACAAGAAGGAGCAGTGCTGGCAGCCGGAGTGGTTGGCTCGCCGGAGCAAATAACTTGCCGGCTGGTGGAGCCGCCGAGAGAGATGGAGGTGGCCGGTGACAATGGTGTGGTGGTCGGAGCGGTTGGTTTGTGAGAGAAAGTAGATGAAGATGGTGGTGGTAGATGATGGCAAGTGGTGGCGGTGGTGTTGAGAGGGTTCTGGTAGGTTATGGCAGTGATGTTGGCCAAATGAGGGATCGATCGTGTGGTGGTGGTGGGTGTTATAATAGAGGGTTGGTTTTTATTATAATAATATTTTTAAGATGTAAAATGACAAAATTGTCCCCATGTGCTTTGCACATGTCATATTTAACTAAAATTTTTAACCTGGTTAGGGTCAAAGGACGTTCAGTGTAATAGGTTTCACAAATAAAGGATTGTGACTGTAATTATCGAAGTTAAAGGGTATCCATTGCAATCTGATATAAACATAAAGGACGAAAAGTGTAATTTATCCAAATTTGAAAAAGCAAAAAACATGATAAAATTCAAAAATGAGTTTTTGTGTACAAAGAGGAAATGATAGTACATCAGTTGACAGTTACAGTATGCTAAAGAAATATAATGATTATATAGCGTTAAACAGTCTCACTGATGATATGACGGTAGATTTTTATACATTTAGTAAACTTTTTCGGGATATAAACATAAATTCAAACTTGCTTATTCCGTGGGGAACACTACTTGGATATATAGGTAACCCCTGAAATCTCGTTTGATAGGTCCCTCTTTCTGAGATACTAGGTCTTTATACTTAGTGATATCTGGGGTATTATCCCGGGACTTCTGATTTTGCGGAAGCAATGGCCTAGTCCTTGGAGAATACTTTCTGCTTGCTTGAAATATAGTGTCGCCCTCAGCAAAAATGATGAAACAATAAAATTGATAGTCATTGTTGTTGTAAAAAAGTTCCTCTAAAGGGGACACACCTAAAGACAAACCTGAGCTCTCTGCTGAACGGAAGTTCTGACATGAGCTCATATGGTTTCATAATTTATTCCCCTTACAGATATCATCTAGGTATACTCACCTGTAAGACTGAATATTGGGATCTGAATACGGGAGTATATTCAAGAGGTGGGACACATGAATGAGTTTAAGTTCTTAATTCACCTAATTCGTATCCTGAATCAGTTGAAATTTGTGTGAAAATTTAAGTGGATCAGTATATCGACAATCTAAGTGAATTGTTTAATTCTTATTGTGTAACTAAGCTCAACGGTACTTGTGACTTGTCAGAAACTGATATGATCCTCTAACGCATACTCAAACAAAAAATATTGTGTGTAAATATGTTTGTAAATATTTCTTTATTGCTTTATGTTTCAGAAAAATTCAAAAAGATTTTGATTTCTGCTTTATTTTCGGCAACCGATGTCTGGGAAGCTGAGTTTCAAAATCTAAGTATGCTGATCGTGTTTCTGAAAATAAAACAAGTTCATTAAGTTGAAACTTGAAATTTGTTAAATAAAAAAAAATCAAAAACAGTTTGTGATATCTCCAAGGTCATTAAATTGGACTTGGATGATTAACTGTGAGGGATTTGGATGCTTATATTGTTAAAATCTATAAAAGAGCCAGTTTCCGATCCGGTTCGCTGAAACTGCCAAATCTTTAAGGATTGTTGATAGGGGGAGAGATTCAAGTAATCCTGGATATATTCATATTATTATATCTTTAGAGCCAGGATCTTGATTTAGAAAGTTTAAATAGAGCCAGGTTACAATTCCTGGACAATTGGCCAATCAAAACATTGTTACTTATAAACGTTTGAGAATTGCAGATGTTGTACCAGACTACGATCCCGATAGCCGAGTCTAAGGGGGAGTCTGAAGACGAGCTCAATAAAAGGGGGAGCGTGCATTCAAGGAGCCACGTAACTATCCCAGAGGAGCTTGTAACCGGAAAACCAGGTGTCGATCCCAAAGCACGGAAGCTTGACGAAAGGGGGAGCCTGAAGAGTCTATCGAAAGAAAGAAGCTGAAGCTGAAGACAGATCCACGGGGATTCTGTTCAAGCAAGAGGGAGTCTTCGTTGCTGAAAACGTGTTAAAGCTTCAAGAAGACTCAGTGAGAGAGAGAGAAAGACCAGAAGCTACGAGTCTGACTAAATGTTTGAGATTGACTGCGACAATATCCAAGGGGGAGTCTGTTAGTGCAGTATGTCTATCGCCTCCGTCATCTCAAGACCGTAGCAGAAATAGTTTATTTCTAGGCTTTTATTGTAATATCTAGTTTAGAAAGGCAAGGTAGCATTATTGTAAATAAGGAGAATCTCCTTATATCCTTGGCCTATAAATAGAACCATTAGGGTTCTCATTTAGAACTTTTGGAGACTTTTGGCATTTTGGAGCCTTGAGAGATCTAGTTCTAGAGAGAGAAATTTCTAGAGAGAGAAAGTCTTCGTACGTGATTCTCGGTGCTTGTAATCGTCAGATTGATCAATAAGAATCACGTTAAATTGTACGTTCTTGTGTTCGGTCAAGCACGTTCACGGATTCCGCACGTCGAACGTGTTGTTACGCAATCGTTTCGGAGTTGAAAACCGGTCCTAACATGATCGATGCACAAACTTGTGTATGTGTATATATATCGTTTCTATCTTATAACTTTAAAAAATATGGAATTATAGAAAATTATGAGTAACGCTTTGCATTTCTGTATTTTTCTTATTTAGAAAGTTATATTCGTATTTCTATTTTTAGAAATTTGTAATGGTATCGTATTCATATATCATTTCCAATCTTGTAATCTGAGGCTTTGATCATAATGGAAATTCATTTTTATACATATACGTGTTACATACTTGTGTTATACGCAAACAATCGTTGAAGACATGTTATACGCAAAATCGAGACTCGAAATACTTGGAAATATTAATCATGCATGCATCACACTCATACAATACTTTGATACAATTTGAATACCTAAAAACAAGCTAAAATACAAGAAAAGAACATAAAATTACATAATTACAAAGTACAGGGGCCAAATGTGAACACAACAAACCATTTTTAAAATTCACTCCCGTGCTCCACGCGGGAGATACCCAGTCACCCGTCGCGTGGCGCGACGATGATCGATTCGCAGCCAGCTATTTTCAGCTCGAGGTTGGTCCATTTTTCCACATCTTTTCACCTCCAATCACCTCCTAACTCATTTATCACTAACCCTAATCAACCCCATTATAAATAGGAGCTTCCATACACTCCTAAACACTTTCCACAAACTTAATCCATTCTCAAACTCTCTAATTCTCTCAAAAATCTCAAGCAAGGCAGAATACTTCCAAAAGTTCTAAGTGAGTTTTCACTCACCTTTCTTCTTCAAATCTTCTTTCAAACTACTTGGATAACCTCTAGGAAGGTTTTCACAAATTTGTCATGGCAAACTAAGATGGAACCTCACCATATTTGAGGTCCAAAGTAGTATTAAAATTCTTTTTTGATTCATCTTTTTATTTCTTGTATATATTGCTTGAAACTTGGTAGAATCTTACACCCACCTTCCTCCCAACAAAGCTCATAGTTGTGGGTTTGTGTTTGGTCGATTTACACAAGAAATGAGGCTCAAAAACCTCCACAAAATTATGCCTTAAAGGTTCCAAATGACCTACAAAGTGTTGGAACCATCCAAGCTTTCACCCTTCAATGTTGAAAGACTTGTGTTTTGGTGAATGTATAAACCATAGAAGCTTTGGCTCTCCAACTTTGTTCCACTACGTCACTTGTTGATTTTGTATCTTCATACAACTAAATCTCAACCCATTTTCATCAAAGGGACAAGGCTACATCACGTCCCCAAACACTTTCCATGTTTGGGATGCACGCATCTAGCTAGCTCACTTGGTTGTTTATAGATTTAGTAGGTTTAAGTTTTTATTATTTTCATATTCATGACCAACCGAAATCATCAACAAATTGATGATTTTGTGCTTTGGTGAATCATATAATGAGGTTAAATGGATGGAATTCATTGTACCTACTTGCATGACCATTCTCATGGTACTTTAATTTACATTCATAATATGTTAACTTTTAAATTCCGAATCCAATTCGTTAAACAAAAACCGCAACTCACATACCTTCATTTCCCTCTTAGGGTAACTTCGGTGTTCCAAATACTTAAGACTCGTCAAACTCACTAAGTGGAATTACTTCGCAAACTATGAGTATACATGACCCTCTTTCCATTTCACACTTTTGGGTGCAATATTTATTACCTTATTAAAATTCACATAAATACACTTATGCAAGTACTTTATTCATACAAACGAATCTGACATACATGCTTTATATGTTTATACTTTAGGAGTACATGCATGCTAGAAGCCATTCTTGCACTATACTTTGTCATTAACTTCGTACAAGCCTACCTTAACATGTATAGCGCTATAGGAGTAGCGCACCGCCCGTTGATGGGTCTATGTTAAGTAATACAATCATACAAACAGTCTTGTCGTTGCGACGACAAGATTACGCTAGTAGAATCTTTGGGTTGACACGTATGTGATGCGTGCTAGTTCATCATACGTTATGCCTTAGTATACGTTTTTGCCATGTGGATCTCGTTAAATTCTTTTATACATATGCTAGTATGCCAAACTTGTACGCTCACAAATGCTTTTGTGTTAACATGTTACTTTAATATATATTGTAGGAGCTTGATGTTGATGTGTTGAAACGAAATCTAGTATGATGGACTAGAAACACACTTAGTTTAAATTTATGTTTTGTTGTTAATTTGTTACGATCTAAATGTTGTAATTTTGTTTTGAAACGATGTATTTCCCTTTGACATGAAATGAAAAAGCGTTACTTTAAATACTTGTCACAATTAGTTGTTATGAAATCTCGAACAATCTCGTTTTCCTCTCACTCCGATAATTCCGCTATCGGTTGGGGTGTGACAACAACATACTTATTTATTAATTTACGCATCGGTATAGATTTTACGTAAAATTTAGTTGTAAATAGTAATTTACAAGTGATAGAAGCACAATGTTATTATTTTATTATTATAATTACTTTTAGTTGTATTATGTTGTTCTCTTGTAACTTTTATAACAAATTGTTTATATAAAATAATGAGTATGTCGCTTGGAGGTACTTTTTTTCTAGGTCTCGATATATAGTAAAAAAGAAATCTTTCGACATTAACTGGTATCGGTGTTAGCGTTATTCATTTTTATGTATATTTTTTCTTTAGCGTGTGATAATACTATTACCAACTGAACCAATACCAACAAGCATAACGTGAAGACATCATACTAGTTGCATCTTTAAAAATCATACCTATCGTGATTTCTCTCAAAACTATATGTAATAAGGGTGTTCACGGTTCAGTTTAAAACCGTGAAACAACTCAAATTGGTCACTGGTTTGGTTTCGCGGTCGGTTTTCCTACTCAACTTGTGGTGAGTCAGTTTTAATATTCTCAAATCGGAATGAACGGTTTGGTTTACGGTTTATACCGAAAACCAACCGTATAAAACCGAACCGGGCCATAGGAATTTATTATAATAATTATTAAAAATATCAAACCACAACATGTCTTTGCGCCAGTCGAGTGTTCTGGTTTTGTAGTTTTGCCACCAAAATTTGGTTGGTGGTCAAAAATGGTCCCTCAACTTTTTTTTTCCTTTTAATGTAAGTTTGTTTTTCTTTCCCTTAAGTCTTAAAGTTGTTACTTTTGTTTTAAGCTTTCTTAAAACTTAATACATACTTTGATCCCCATCGACTTTCTAATAGGTGTAAGTATACATTTGAGTTCGTATACTTTTTACGTCACGGGAGTAATTTGGTGTTATAAATTCGTGTTTTACCCTTTTTCCCCGTTTTGGTCGTTGTTGGTTGGCTATATAACACGATTTTACGACTGCTCCCCCAACAATTGTAGCTCGGATTTACGACCCCCTCCCCCTAGCCCCCAACGCTGGGGGGGGGGGGGGCTAGAAACTAGTTTTTAAAATATGTTATACTATATATTAAATAACATCTTTATTCTACTATAGTCACCATTTTGTTGTTAATTACAAAAATGCCACTCACTCTCATATAATTAACTTTTCTTTTTAATGGCATTTGAGTTTTATCTATGATTCAACAATAAATTTTGTAACCCTATTTTTAAAAACCTACTGGTTGTTTTAAACGTTTTAAAACCATTCGGTGCTCATGTAAATATATACCGTTGTTACGTGTTTTTTCTCTAAGCTTAAACCGACTCGCTGCAACACGTTATACTATATACCAAAAAGCAACCTTTAGGTGGTTGTTTGTTCGGAAGAAACGGCGATGCTGAAGAGCCTTGTAAGTATAATTTCTTTGGGTGTGAGTGGCCAAAGGGCTATGAATAGTGAGGTGATGGCGGGGCTCCTAGGATTTGAGATCCTATTATTTAGTTAAAACTCAGAAAAATCAAGACAAAAAATAGTCGTCCTTTTCAAATTTGTGTTAACTCTCAACTAGAAGAACCAATATATCCACATTTGAATCCGGGTTAAACTGTAACATGAATTTGTTTGGTATTTCAACTAATGATTTAGTTTTTAAAGTAAAAGTGATGGATCATGAGCTTTTTTTTCTTTTCCATAGATTAATAACTACATACAAATATGTGTTTACAGGTTAATGTTGTTTAGACTAAATAACTAAAATATTCTAAGCCTTATTATCGTATTTTTTCTAGCAACATATGAATCATCATCAATTTATAACATGGGATTATGGATGTCATCACTCGAATATGTTATATGTATGCATTCAGTTCTGGCTTTATAAATAGTTTATTTTATTTTACTCAAAACATCCAAATGAAACATAAATCGTTATCAATAACTAGATTCTCAATTATTTTAGTTATTTTTGTTTCCCAAAACATATTGATTTCCCGCCGCAACACGCGGATGGAAATAACCTAATTATATATTATTAGACATAACTATAGTTAAAATTGTTTTAACTCAACTTAAATTAAGGTAAAAAAAGAATGGGCTAAAACCCATTTTCACATTCTCAAATTTCAACAAACTGAGCATTCACATTCTAACCATCAAATTATGTGAAGAAGGGTTTTTATATTATAAAGGGTATAAAAAGTGGTTGTGAGTAGAGGAGAGACAAAATGTTACTGTTCATCTGTATATTTGGGGGGACACTGTTCACCCGTTATAATTTTTTAATATATTTTGAAAGTGGTTGTGAGTGGAAGTGAGAGAAAAATATAATGATAATATTATTTAATTGAAAGGAGAGAGAAAAAATATTTGTTTTTAGTGGAAATATATTTATATAGGAGTTGTTTTTTAGTGGAATGTATGTATAATTTGATGGCTTGGATGTGAATGCACCCCTACTACGTGTTCTTTTATATTCATGTACCAACTTAAAAAAACTAATTACTAATTAGATATTATATACCAAGATGTTTTAAAACCAAATCGCTCTTATTCCCCGACTTAGATAAGTTGTTGAAGTCTGCAAATACAAAAAAAAATATTTAATTACACATTTTATTTGGACCTCTTGTATAAAGGGCAACGAGCTCTAACCGTGAAATCTAACTGGAATCAAACAGTTTGATTTGGTTCAGTTTAGAAGTTTTACGGTTTGATTTACAAGAATAAAAAACCGTTAGTAACTGGTCGGTTCAAGGCTCGATCTAAAAACTGCGATGTAAAATTAACATTAAAAATATACTATAAAACAAGGGTAAATCTATTTACACACCCCACAAGCCTATTTGGACACCTCCTGTCGTGTATAGGTTGCGTATAAGCCTATACGCGGCGTGTAGGGGTGCCTTAAAATCAGTGATTGCTTGGTTTCAGTTCTGGTCTAGCCTGGAAGTTGTCCTAGCCGCGTACAAGCATACAGGCCTATACGGGGCGTATAGGACCATGGTAAATGTCTTGTATAAGACCCCTGCCCCGTACATGCCTATATGAGACGTATATAGGTTTTTTTACAAACGTTTTTATACAATATTAATCTTTTTTGCAAAGTTTTACAAAATAACTTGGTATTTTTTATAAATAAATAAAAACATTGTGTTGTATCATATAGTGTTATAAAGTCCCGTATAGGCCTCGTATAGACATATAGGTGTAGTTGTATCGCATCGTATCGTATCGTATACTGTAATTATATAAGTCTTGTATAGGCTTATAGGTGTATAGTTTTGTATCGAATAGTATAGCATAACATAACATAGTATCGTATAGGTGTAGTATAGGTTCCGTATTGGCTTCGTATAAGCCTATAAGTGTAGTATCGTATCGTATAGTGTAGCATAGGTCCTGTATAGATCTATAGGTGTAGTATCAAGACTTATACTACAGTATACGATACTACATCGATCTATAGGTTTTCTACTGAATTAGTGTATAGGCATTATGCCTAATGAAGATGGATATGATAAGGTAGTTCCACTGATGGCACGATGATACTGGAGTAATTCGTCATTAATCCAAATTTGTCATTTAAAAAAAAGTCCAAGCATTAAAAAATATAATTAAATAAATGCCAGCAAGGAAATAGAAGGATGAAAGCTTTGTCTGAGGTCAAAGCTGGCACTTGTTCCACATTTAAACCACCTCTCTCTCCCTCTCATACACACATCTCCACACTTTCTCTCCCTCTCTCACACACATGTTCATCTCCTCTGCAAAATGAGGAATTTAAGCACGCCTGATTCTTAGTTTCATCATTTCCATCAACGACAACAATACACAATGGTTTCATCTCCTTCTCATGGAGCCATTGAAAAGAAGCACTGGTGGCTCACAAACAAAAAGGTATTCAAATTCTAAAACTCTGCATTTCATTATTTCATAATAATCTCTATTGATCCAATTGTTGATAACTCAATATGTGTTCTTTTTCCACATCTTCAGATTGTTGACATGTACGTAAAGGACGCCAGATCCTTAATCGCATCACAACAACAGACCAACATTTCATCCGCCATTAACCTCCTTGATGCTGCACTAGCTCTTTCACCGAGATATGAAACAGCTATGGAGTTAAAAGCTTCGTCTCTTCTTCACCTAAGAAGGTATAAAGAAGTTGCAGATATGCTTCAGGATTACATCCCCAGCGTCAAGATATCATCCGACTACTCATCATCCTCATCGTCTTCGTCTTCCTCAAGTTCTTCGTTGTCTGATAACTCACAACCGCTCGCTAGAGAGCGAGTGAAACTTTTGTCAACCGCTGGTCACTCTCCTGATCGATCCATCAAATGCTTCTCTGTTTCCGATTTGAAGAAGCGAGTCATGGCCGGTCTAAACAAAAATCGTGACAGAGAAGGTCAATGGAGGTATATTTTGATATATATTGATTTTTTTTCTTTTCTTAAAACAGAGACGATTACAAACAGACTAATAGTAGGTAGACAGACAACAAACTGTCGTTTTATTGGTACCGGAATAATAATAATAATCAGATATTTTGTGTATGTGTTTCAGGTACTTGATTCTAGGTCAAGCATGTTGCCACCTAGGGTTAATGGAGGACGCGATGGCTCTTTTACAAACCGGAAAACGCCTCGCTTCCGCGGCATTCCGCCGCGAAAGCATTTGCTGGTCGGACGACAGTTTCACTTTCTCTGGCGTCAACAACCAGCAAACATGTCCATCAGACTCTGAAAGCATTTGTAACCTCCTCAGCCACATAAAACTCCTCCTTCGTCGCAAAACGGCCGCAATTGCCGCCATGGAAGCCGGTTTATACACCGAATCCATTAGACATTTCTCCAAAATAGTTGACGGTAGGCGCGGTGCGCCTCAAAGCTTCCTAGCGGAATGCTACATGCACCGCGCCACAGCGTACCAATCCTCGGGTAGAATAGCCGAAGCTATAGCGGATTGTAATCGAACATTAGCGTTAGATCCGTCGTGTATTGAAGCTTTAACCACCCGAGCTTCGCTTTTTAAATCGATTCAGTGTTTCACTGATTCGCTTCATGATCTCGAACACCTTAAACTGTTGTACAACTCAATTCTCCGTGACAGAAAACTCCCCGGTCCAGTATGGAAACGGCAGAGCTTCGGTTACCACGAGATTCAAGGAAACCTGTGTTCAATTGCTACGAAGATTCAAGAACTTAAACAACGCGTAGCTTCTGGAGAATTCGGAAACGTGGATTACTACGCGTTAATGGGACTAAGACGCGGGTGTTCACGGTCCGAATTGGAAAGATCATATTTGTTGCTTACATTGCGGCACAAGCCGGATAAATCGACTAATTTCATCGACCGGTGTGAGTTTTCGGATGAACAAGATATAGACTCGGTTAAAGAGCGAGCCCGAATGCAATCCCTATTGTTGTATAGATTAATTCAAAAGGGGTACACAATGCTCACGCGGAATTTGATGGAGGAGGAAGCGTCGGATAAACATAGGAAGAAAGCTTCTGCTGCGGCGTTACAACAAGCGATTAAACATGACGAACAAAAACAATCGTCAAAATGTGTTAATCAAGTTGAAAAGAAAAATGCATTTCAAGGGGTGTTTTGTAGAGATCTTGCAGTTGTTGGTAATTTATTGTCACAAACCGGGTTTAATCGTCCAATTCAGGTGAAATATGAAGGGTTAAGTTGTTAGATGATTAATAATATTGGTTGTTACAAAATTGGTGCTTGGAAGATTAAGATTATGATGAAGAATTAATCCGAGTAAAGGGTTAATGAATGTACAAATTCAATTTTGTCAGTGGTTGTTTCGCTTTTTCTACATTTTCACTCTCTATTTTCTTGTTTATTTGGTGTGGTACGTGTACAAAATTATATATTTCAGTAGCAGAAAAAATTACTGTACTATACAGATGATCCACAGTGACACATCAATCAAATGTCTTGGGAACTTTCCCCATGCAAAACTTTGATTTGATTTTACCCCCATCGATATTGAATATGATACTGTGATGACCCGGATTAATCTTTACCCGACCCGGTATCTAGGAAATAGAATATTAATCGTATGAGTTTGTGGGTAGGTGTGAGAGATTTATTGCTATGGGTTTTTGGTGAGGAATTGAGGATTTAACCACCTAAAAATGAATATAACAAAGAGAGATAATGAACGATTAAGTTTGGTGTTAAGTCTATATTTTAAGAATGAAGATATGTTTTCTTATTTCCTGGTCTCGTAGGAAGGTTAAATAGGCTATGTTCAGTGGTGGATTCATGAACTTCTTTTATTGGGTTCGTTTTGGTAGATTCTCACTATTTTTTTCGAACCGAGTGGGTTCACGTGAACCCACAAAACAGGGTTGGATCCTCCACTGACTGTGTTGATGGGTTGAACCCAACACCGACTTGATTACCGTGTTAGACATATGAAAACGAACACGACTCAGGTTTTCAGGATGGACACCAACTTGATTATCGATTTTGTTAATACTCTAATATATACCCCATTGCGTGTAGCTATACAAGCCATATTGATTTCCCTTTTATCTTTTAAAATTCGACGTAAAATTTCCAATCAATTCATACCTTGTATTTAAAAAATTTCCAATCACACTATACCTTATGAAATGTGTTACATTTTTTTTCTCTTACGTTACCCTTAACTTGTGATTTATTACTTAAAGTAATTACTTATATGCAATTTTAGTCGTATCTTATCTCAAATTTTCGTTATATATATATTTTTTTTATTTGCATATATTTCCTTTAAAACTCGTGCAATACACACGTTTCCAACCAAGTTTTTTTTTTTTTTTTTGAATGGGGACATTCTATCAAAAACGCTAGCAAGCTGCTAAGAGCCAAGCAAACAACAAAAGAAACATAAAAACAAGTAAGGATCAAAAAGAAAAAGAACACCGGTTCTCCCACTATCGTATTGTGCTTTGACCTGTTCTTGAAAGAAAGCCGATAGATTTACTATCTTCCAGAAGCCTTGGAGTGGGAACTACGTTGCCCGTGAATACAACCTTGTTTCTACCTTTGAAATACACCAACATGTTGTTAGCAAGATGACCTGAAAGATATTAAATCTTTCCTAGTTTAACTAATGAAGAAAAACATTTTTTTTAAATAACGCGTTAATCCGCTAGGTCAATCCAAACATAACATATTTAGTCGTACACATCCGCGAGTTTAAGGTTTAACCTATACCTATTTAAATTGAACCTATACCTATTTATATTGAATCTAAAGTACAAGTGAGTTTCATGTTAAACTCATATACTACTTTAAAAGTAAAGAGAAGTAGGTGAAAGAAAATGGTCAAAATTGTCACTACATTTAATATAGAAAAGATATATTGGTGGAGAAAAAAGAAATAGATAGTATAAATGAGGAGGTGAAATGAATTGAATGCGATCACCCCGGAAAGTGTGTGAATGGAAGTGGATAGGCAGAGGGCAGAAGAAGCAGAGCTTTTGGTTTGAGGTGTGTGTCTTGATGTGGGTACGAATGAATGATTTGCTCTTTTCAGCCTTATCCACTTTTTGTTTTTGTTTCTACCACTTCATGCCTTTGATTCACTACATTTTATAATAGATCAAACATTAATCTACAAGAATCTTTCCATGTTATATTTAGAAAACTTGTACATTTCTATTTAAACTTACAAGCTTATATATCGTTTTTTTTTTTTTTTTTTTTGTCAAAAGTATGTTTATTAAGCGTGTTACGTATCTCGTATATGAGACGTTTTTTATCGCTTTCAAACATTTATTAATCTCGGCACATGTGTGCTTTAAGAAAATAGTTCATGGGCTTCACTCATGAGTTTAGTTTTGACATTTTGCGTTACGTATCTTGTATATGAGGGATCTTTCTTCTATCGGTTTAAGACATTCATTAATCTCTCATCACATGTCTACGTTATGCAAATAGTACACGTGCTTCACTCATAGAATTAGTTCTGTAGTTTTTAGGCTGATATGATAAATTTTGTGGATGATAAATACACCGTTAATGTAAGAAACATATTGATGGCAATCGGTTCGAAACCACTATAAAATTAAAAACTCGAAATAAAAATTGATAGATCTAACGGTCTCTTGTGATACAGACACACCACACAAGAAATCGATTAGGGCAAACTAAACGAGAATCAAGATACAGATACACCACTTGATTCTAATCTAGGCTCCAAGAACACCATTCAAGTCGCCACACTTGAAATAGCATGGAAGAATTAATTACTCTCAAAATCCATTGAGAAAATTAACACACAAATTTCAAACTCATCAAAACTGCCTATTCTTTTTGAACATATGATTACATATAGGAAAGATAAAAATAACTAACAACCCCATGTTCCTATATTAAAGCTACTAACTAAACACTTTCAAATAAAAAAAACTGACGTAAACAAAATGCATTGAAAATAAATAAAATACTAGAAATTTAAATTAAGCTAATCTAACATGTGAACGTGGGTGTGTTTGCATGGGTCTTCAACATGCTTTGTGTGCATCCATCGTAACCCGACTCACCCATTTTGACCAACTATTGGAACGCGGGGTTTGGTTGGATTGTACCTACGGCTAGCGGGTTTGAATAGTCGGTGGGTCGCCTATCATTCTCTCGCTCTTCGAAAAAAAGTTTGTCCTCAAACTTGGGACAATTGTAACCGCACCAAATTGTTGCATCTCGCATCGGTGGTGGTTTAGGGGGTATTTCTTGTGGAAGATCATGCATGTAGTACTCAAGTAGTGAAGTGGACCAAGGGTATGTTACAACCAACAACATCAGCTTGAACTTGGTTAATTGAACTTTACAAAATAGCTTGGAACCGTGAACGGGTAGTATCACCAATTTATCTCTTAAAATATCTTTCACATATTCTAGTCCACCAATGTCCTCAAAATTGACCACATCCTCTTGTTTCTTCCGAAAAATGTTACTCTCTTTTTTATTATTAATCCCATACTCGAGACCTTCATCTTTCTTGCCCTTACCATCCACATCTACACTTGTGTTAACTGCATTTTGGGTTCCTTCACTTCTGTCTTCCTTAATCATCGATAAATTTGAACCGGTATCATAAACAACAGGTTCTTCCCAATGAACGGTAGTTCCACCAAGAGATTCTCGCACAAATAAATACTCTTCTTCGCCGGGCTCAACTTCGTCTTTGTCATATCGGGGTCCCTTGTCTTGTTCGGACTCAATGAATTCCTTATCTTGACCCAGTGCTACCTCTTCTTTCGGAATTTCATTCGTATCATAGAAAGCAGAGGAGACGACAATCTCAACCGGAGCTTTGTGCGTGGGTGTTGTTCTTTTCTTTAACATGGCAAGATAGGTAAATACATATTTGGGAAGCTTTCTTCTCGGCTTTTCGGTTCTGAATTTAGAGCGTTCATCCCCAAGAATATGATGTCTGAGTTCCTTTATCTGATATTCCATATACTGCAGTTGTTGTTTCCATTCTTGATTTTGTTGTACTATGGCCTCAACTCTAGCCTGCAAATCATGTTCCTTGCCTTTCCTTGCGTCCATACAAACTGATTTGTAGAAAGGATAAGGATTCAAAAGTAGAGAATTTTTTTTTTTTGAAGGTTTTTTTTTTGTGCGTTTGAAAGAAGGTAAACTGGAAATAGAGTCGACGATGAATCGTTCAGCTCTGATACCAAATGATGGCAATCGGTTCGAAACCACTATAAAATTAAAAACTCGAAATAAAAATTGATAGATCTAACGGTCTCTTGTGATACAGACACACCACACAAGAAATCGATTAGGGCAAACTAAACGAGAATCAAGATACAGATACACCACTTGATTCTAATCTAGGCTCCAAGAACACCATTCAAGTCGCCACACTTGAAATAGCATGGAAGAATTAATTACTCTCAAAATCCATTGAGAAAATTAACACACAAATTTCAAACTCATCAAAACTGCCTATTCTTTTTGAACATATGATTACATATAGGAAAGATAAAAATAACTAACAACCCCATGTTCCTATATTAAAGCTACTAACTAAACACTTTCAAATAAAAAAAACTGACGTAAACAAAATGCATTGAAAATAAATAAAATACTAGAAATTTAAATTAAGCTAATCTAACATGTGAACGTGGGTGTGTTTGCATGGGTCTTCAACATGCTTTGTGTGCATCCATCGTAACCCGACTCACCCATTTTGACCAACTATTGGAACGCGGGGTTTGGTTGGATTGTACCTACGGCTAGCGGGTTTGAATAGTCGGTGGGTCGCCTATCACATATGATAGGTTAACGGCTGTCTAAAATGATGAAAACACCCCTCGTGTGTAATACGTGATAAGCTTAATCCCTCACGAGTTCATGGTTATATTAGACGATAGAGGTAGACAAATATACCGAAGAATAGGAGGCGGAAAACATTAAAAAATTTAAGGAAGAGGGCTTTTGTATTTTGTTTAAATTAAATGATGATTTTAGTTTTGATGTTTTATGGGATTTTTTTTCTTTAATTGTGGTATAAGTAGGGCTGTAAACGAACCGAACGAACACGAACAAGGCCTTGTTCGTGTTCATTTGTTAAGGAAATAAATGTGTTCACGAACGGTTCATGAACACTTACCGAACGAGATTTTATGTTCGTGTTCGTTCATTAAGGAAATGAGTGTGTTCGCGAACGGTTCACGAACACAAACGAACACAAATAAATTTGGCGAACGCGACGAAGGATAAAGATAGATGGCCCAGAGAGTAGCACTCGAACTTGAATCCCTTATTGTGGAACATAGTTCGATCGTATTCGCCGATGTAAATAATGAGAAATGAAAGGGAAATGATGCATGAACAAGGTGAAAGTGGGTTTCCTAGTTTAATTTTAGAGTAATAAAATAAATAAAAGTTTAATAATATAAAAAGTACAAATAAAATATAAGAAAATACAAAGATCTTCAATTGAAACACAAACATATGAACATGAATGAACGCAAATCATCAAATGTTCACGAACACCTTACCGAACGTTCACGAACACAATCGAACGAACGATACCTCTGTTCATGTTCGTTCATTTAACTAATCGAACGAAATTTCTTGTTCATGTTCGTTCGTTTGTTAAACGAACGCACATAAACGAACTTCCCGCCGAACGGTTCACGAACTGTTCGCTGAACGTTAGGTTCGTTTACAGCCCTAGGTATAAGGGCTCCAACTATCCAAGTAGCTATGGATCATATGCTGGAGGGTGTGGTTGTAGGGGTGCAAACGAGCCAAGAGGCTCGCGAGCTACTCGAGATCGGCTCGATAAAAAGCTCGAAACGAGCCGAGCCTTATCGAGCCCGAGCCGAGCTTGAGCCTAAAATAAAGCTCGTTTGTTTATCGAGCCCGAGCTCGAGCTTCGCACGTGAAGCTCGTTAGGCTCGTCGAGCCTTATCGAGCCATAGTGTAAACGAGCCGAGTTGAGCCGAGCTTATTCAAACTTGTTTACAAGCCGACCTCGAATCTAAAAATAAGCTTATTTAGTAAACGAGCCCGAACTTCATTTATCGAGCTCGCGAGCCTAAAAAGGCTATTATTTTTATTTAATATATTAATTAATAGATAATAAACGAGCCGAGCTCGAGCTTGAGAAAATACAAACGAGCCGAGCTCGAGTCCGAGCTCACATAAGTTAATCGAGCTCGAGCCCGAGCTCACATAAGTTAATCGAGCTCGAGCCTGGTCAAGCTCGGACTCGGCTCGGCTCGTTTGCACCCCTATGTGGTTGGAGTCCTCTTGGGGCTTTATCATGTCATGTCAGCGTCACCTAGGATCCACCTCAGCTATGAAGCCCCCTTTAATTTGCATGGTGTGGATGGAGCCTCATATTAAACAAAATAAAAAAAAAAGATTCCATTGGTTTAAATCAAGTGGGCCCCTCTATAGCGTCCCTTCTCAATCTTTACCATGATGGAGCCCCTCCTATAGCCCCCCCTCCCCTAATTCGGACGGTGTGGTCGTATAGCGCCCCGGGGCTCTATAGTTGCTGAGTTGGCGGGGGTGGCGCCCCCACACCCTCAAGCCTAATTAATCAACAACCGAACAATTTGATTGAGTTTAGTTAGAACAAAACATAGCAAGATCACATGGTTTAATTACTCCATAGAATATCCTTAATCATGATTAATAATCATGTTACCATGTGGGAAGAAACTTTCAACTACTTTCTCCATTATTAGTTATAATTATATTATATATACCAATACATCCGTACAATTGTTCTTATATTCTTTTTATGCTAATGAAACAAATTCAAAAAAATTGATGCTTTTCACCATAGTACCACGTATTAGTACCATTGGAAAAATACCACTATTAAAATGACTATATATTATTAAAACGAAACCATCCGATCATATTCATATCCACTAGGCTATAATGCTTATACACCAATTCAGAAGGAAAACCAATAAATATGGGAAAATCCCCTTGTGGGAATCGAACACACGACCAAATGGTCTCTAAACCTTATTCTAGCCCTAAGATTTCACTAGGCTATTATGCCATGGACGAATTTTAGCAAATGTATAACAACTCGAGTGGATTATACTGTTTTTGTAAACTTAAAAAAATAATTTCTACATTGATAGCTCTCAATCTATATATCTATAATCTTAGTTTTTTTTCTTTTTTTTAAAGTAATTTCTAGTTGATATATATGAGTGCAAGGACGATAATAGATATAATATCTAACAAAATATGTATTTTTTTAAAATTGATATTGTGGATTGTTTGGTTAAAAAGAAACTTTCAACTATTTTCTCCATTATTAATTATAATTATAAACTATATAAAAAAGCAACATATATATGCATATGCAACTTGTACTATATGTTGTGGGAGTTTTTCAAAAAAAAAAAAAATTAGATTTTTCTTTTCTAACCCTAAAGTTTAAATATTTGGCAAAATAAGTTTAAAGTTTCATTCTTTGGTAATTTGAAACCCTTTAATTAGCTTGATTTTTCACTTATAACTAAAAGTTTATATCTTTTGCAATTTAACCCTGACATTTTTTAACATTCAACATTGGTCCCTTATACTTTTCATCTTTCGCAAGTTTTTCGTTTAACGTTTCGTTCTAAATTTTCCGAGTTACAACTTGTACTATATGTTGTGGGAGTTTTTCAAAAAAAAAAAAAAAATTAGATTTTTCTTTTCTAACCCTAAAGTTTAAATATTTGGCAAAATAAGTTTAAAGTTTCATTCTTTGGTAATTTGAAACCCTTTAATTAGCTTGATTTTTCACTTATAATTAAAAGTTTATATCTTTTGCAATTTAACCCTGACATTTTTTAACATTCAACATTGGTCCCTTATACTTTTCATCTTTCGCAAGTTTTTCGTTTAACGTTTCGTTCTAAATTTTCCGAGTTAACACGCCGCAACGTGCGTGTGCGGTTTCAACGTTTTTTCATCTATTTTTCCCATTTGACAGGCCTTTTGCAACGCATCTATTTCCCCCGTTTGATAAGTTTGTCTCAACACGCGGGTCAGATATCAACTTAGTTATTCTTTTTATGTTTTACACACAGATTCACGGCCATGTAAGAGATATTTGACTTTTATCTAATTTGATATATAACTAATGAATACCTGCCGCATTGCGGTGGGTGGTAAGCAAGTCATATGTGCATAGAAGATTGTACCTTTAGCTTTGGGAGTCTTTCAAAAAAATAGAAAATTTTCTTTTTAACCCTAAAGTTTTAATGTTTGGCAATTTAAGTTTAAACTTCTAATCTTTGTTTCCTTCTTAACCCTAAAGTTTTAATCTTTGGTAATTTAACCCCTTTGATTAATTTGATGTTTTACTTCTAATTCAAAAGTTTCCATCTTTTGCGATTTAACTACTTTGATTTTTTTTACTTATGTGTTGTAATATTGGATTTGGGGGTTTTTTAAAGAAAAAATGGTTATGCATATGGTTGTTGTAACCTTGGCTTTTGGGGTTTAAAAAATGATTTTTTTTAACTCTTCACTCAAAAGTATTTCATAAATTACTTTTAACCCAAAACTATTTGTTTTTTTTACTTTTAACACAAAACTTTTTATCTTTTGCATTCTATCCTCACAACTTATTTACTTTCAACTTTGTTCCTTTATAGTTTTCATTTTCCGTAAATTTTTCGCTTTATGCTTCGTTCTAAATTTTGTGACTTAACACATCGCAACGTGCGTCTTTGGTTTAGCGTTTTTACGTTTCGTTCTAAATTTTGCGAGTTAACACGACGCAACATGCGTGTGTGTGAACATTTTTACATCGTCTTCCCTGTTTGACAGGTTCAACATAACGTATGCGTCCTAAATCGACTTAGTTATAACTAAAGAATCACCGCCTCATTGCGGCGGGTCGTAATTCTAGTTATATTATATATACCAATACATCCGTACAATTGTTCTTATATTCTTTTTATGCTAATGAAACAAATTCAAAAAAATTGATGCTTTTCACCATAGTACGTATTAGTACCATTGGAAAAATACCACTATTAAAATGACTATATATTATTAAAACGAAACCATCCGATCATATTCATATCCACTAGGCTATAATGCTTATACACCAATTCAGGAGGAAAACCAATAAATATGGGAAAATCCCCTTGTGGGAATCGAACACACGACCAAATGGTCTCTAAACCTTATTCCAGCCCTAAGATTTCACTAGGCTATTATGCCATGGACGAATTTTAGCAAATGTATAACAACTCGAGTGGATTATACTGTTTTTGTAAACTTAAAAAAATAATTTCTACATTGATAGCTCTCAATCTATATATCTATAATCTTAGTTTTTTTTCTTTTTTTTTAAAGTAATTTCTAGTTGATATATATGAGTGCAAGGACGATAATAGATATAATATCTAACAAAATATGTATTTTTTAAAATTGATATTGTGGATTGTTTGGTTAAATCAATGAGTACAAATATTCCTTTGGTTATGTCGTGTTGTGTTTTTGGGATGCTAAAGAGGGAGAAAAACAAAAAAAAATTACTTAAAAGTTTTAACTTCAGTCATTGGGTTCACTGTATACAACATAATTACAAAACCCGAAGTGACATCGGCTAATTTGTAACTTACTTTTATTTCTAGTAAAATGGGCTCTTTTTTAATCACCCACCACCCTAATCCCCTTCTTTATCCCCCCACCCACACACACACTCCTCTTTTAATATTTGATAAATACTAAACGCTTAATGTAGATCACCTCAAAAAATATTTTTCTTTAATGTGGTTTCTTCGACCAACTAAGTATGTTATGATCCACCTTTAGAGATTTGATGGAGCTTCACAATTTGTTTGGTCTAGTGGAGCCGGTTAAAGAGGCGTTGCATGCTATTATCATATAGTGACTTGTTGGCAGGGGCGGACCCAAGTTATGGGGTGGGTGGGCGGTCGCACCCATTGAAAAAAAAAATTAGTGGTATTTTTCGCGAAAAATCCAGACCGCACCTCTTGGAAATTTTCGTCCGCACCCCTTGAAAAATTCCGACCGCATCCCTTAGAAAAAAATGTTAGGAATTTATGTAAAAAAATTGAGGGATTGAAACCCGATCAAATTATGTAAACAAGTTAGCATACTAGCCCCTTTAATAAAACTTAAATTCAATCCATCAAGCCAATAACTTAATACCCATTCAAGCCCAACCAACTACTAGTTTTGTTAAACAAATCAATCCACGTAATTAAAAAAAAACCCAAATCGCTGCCATTTGCCAGCGACTCCCGCCCTCCCTCTGCCTCACTTGGCAAACATGTTTGTTGATTATATGATTGTTGGTTGGCAAATAATAATTACTAGGGCTTGAAATTCAAAATTTTAAATTGAAAATTACGGAACATGGGCTATGGTTGAACACTTGAAGATCCTTGTTTATTTTGTATGTGATAGGATTAGGAATGAACAATGAGTAGGAAAGTTATGCCGCGATTTCTCAAGAGCAAAGGGGTTGAACCACTTTTTTTTCGCCGGATTATTCTAATTAAAGACCAAGGTATGTTATAGATAAGTTTTTTTGTTCTTTTATTGAATGATTAAGAGAAATAAAAGTAGGGATGGTTTGAACTTTGATGTTTTTTTTGTTTGTTAATGTGATAGGAAGTTAGGAACTAGAGTTTGATTGTTTGAGAATTGAAATGGACCCGACCCGATCTGATTTGACCCGCCATTAAACTTTGTTTGTTTGTTTTTACTTGTTTTACATGACCCGACCCGATCCGACCCGCTATGAACCATTTTTTTATATAGCTAGGGGTCTAAAATCTTTAAAATTTTTTATATAGCTAGGGGTCTAAAATCTTTAAAAAATTTCCGCATCCCCAGGAAAAAAACCTGGGTCCGCCACTGCTTGTTGGAGCTTGTGGAAAGCGAGGAATGCTAAACGGTTTTCTAACAAGAAAGTGAAGGTTGAAGACATAATTGCAGAGATTAAATACATCGGGCTTTTTATGGTTCAAAGTAGATCTAGACAAAAGTCTATTTCTCGGACGAATTGGTGTAAATTCCTTTTGATGTAGTTTTTTTTTTGATTGTTTGTGGTTGTCGCCTCGGTTTTGCTCAGGGTGGTGTTGTGAATGAAAGTTGCCAGAAAAAAATGTTATGATCAAGATTTTGTTGTCTAAATTATAATATACTACAACAAGAACTTTGATCTACAATACCATTTTTTTTGTGTTTTTTGTTGTTTTTTTTGTCTTTTTTTTAATCTTTACCCCTTAATTTTTTAAAGACTTTGTAATCGAGTTTTATGTGCTTATTTTTATGTATCTTTCGGTATAAATTCAAGTTGATTTATGTTTCGACGGATTTTATTTTTCAAAATGAATTGGGTTAAATATAATACGTTTTCGTGCTTATTTTTATGTACGTTTTTAGTTGGTCTACGTTTTGATATAAAAAAACTCTTTCATTAGACGGTATAAAGTTATTTTAGGTTCCGATGCCGCCGCAACATGTTATACCATTCTTTAATTAAAAAACATTATTTTCTTAAGTTCGTATTTGTACGTTGGTATAAATTCAAGTTGGTTTACGTATTGACATAAATTTCTTTCACAAATAAGTCGGTCAAATGTGATACGTTTTCGTACTTATTTTATGTATGTTTTCAGTTGGTTAACATTTTGACGTAAATTTTGTTCAGAAACGAGTCGAGTCAAATACAATATGTTTCCATTGGACGCTATAAATTTGAATTACTCGATGCCGCAGCACACAGAAAAATCATGTTCATATAATCATTGATCTGTAACAAATTAAAAACAAGTGGACTGGGCTTTTCTGGCTTGTAAACCTCCAAAAGTGGGCTGGGCTTTTCTGGCTTGTAAACCTCCAAAAGGTTTGCTAAAACTTTAGATTCAAATATCGTCTATATGATCATAATAACTCAACATCCACTTGCCAAGAGCCTAAGGGTAAATTTTTCTTTTTCATAAAACTAGGTATTAGTCCGCGCCGCGGCGCTTGTCAAACAACCGAAAAAAGTAATTGAAAATGAACCCTTCAGGACGTATATTACATATACTATACACATGATTCAGTGATGAAAAAAAAAGTATAACTATTTATCCAAAATACATTAACAAAAAAATAGAATATAATTACATATCAATCAAGTTGAAAAGCCAGTTTCAAAATTGGCGGGATGACCTATTGGTCTAAGATGAGGATCAAGTTGAATGTATTCCACATTAATCACCTCCCTTCCAAATATCATATAATAACAGTATTAATAATAATCAAAGAATGGAAGATATAAAGTAATCAATAAGGTATACCATCTCTATGAGTAAGCTTGGTGATGCCTTTCATAGCTTCTTTGGCCTTTCTGTTAGAAAACCCCTGTATTGCCATCGTCGCAAGGCTAATCGGAATAGCGGTTGCAAACCGCGACTTGTTTCCCTGAATCAACATCGCTCGTCGACCTCTATGCCGGGATTCAGGTTGCTTGAGCTTAATGACTTCTTTCCCCTAAGAGCTATCAATCTACATACCAGGTAATAAAAGAATAAAATGCAGGTTGAAAGTGTAGTGTGGGTGTTGAAAACAAAAAATATGAAATTATGAACGAAGAAATTTTGAACAACTTTGTTACATAGTGAAGCATATGAATTATGTTACTAAACTATTTCATATTAATCGAGCTTTAATTCAACCGGGAAAACGAACAAAAAAACAATCACAAAACGGAACAATTACAAGGTATGAAATCAGACATAGTGTTTACATTATGCCGTGAGTTCTATGTATGCTTTCAATAAGGAAAATACTTTTAGTCAACAACAAAGTCGGAAGGGGAGAAACTTCGACTACCTAACCATTCAACAGAAAACAGATCGAACAAAGCAAGATCATATTTTCAGAAAATAGGTTGGCAAATTTTCCGAATTCATGTAGGAACCGTTCGCGTAAATAAATAAAATAAACAAATTTTATTAACTGATTACAATACAGAAATAAATAAAGCTGGAAAATTAAAAGTACTATTACAACTGAAATAAATAAAATACAAGAATTGGTGTAGAAGAAGAAAGAAAAACGAAGACTGAGGCACGTGTTCAACACGCTTCCCTTAAAACAAATTCCGAGTCTCCCAGGAGTACTCGTTTTGTTTCCCAGGGTACAACAGCCGGAGCGGTAGTACTGCCGGAATTCGCCTACAACCCGAAGGTTACCTTGAAAGCTGCAAGAATTGGATCAGAAAATTCTAGAGAGAAAGTTGTGATTGCTGTTGTGTTTCTGGAAGCTTCTACGCGCGCGCGCGCGCGCGCCCAGGTGTGCACGCCCATGCGCGGTGCGTCCTCTTGGCTCACACCCATGCGCGCGTGCGCCTCATTGACTCAGGTCCATGCGCGCGTGTGCCACGTCACCTGTGAGCCTCTACGAGCACGCCACACAATCGCGCCGTTTTGGCTCACTTTGGTGCGCCGCGCACGACACCTCAGGACCCATGCACCATGTGCAACCGCGCGCCTTCGTGCCACGTATACTCGCGCGCGGACTGCCACGTCACGCGCTTCGAACCTGCACTCCACTTGGTCCCTGTAGCCTATGAGATCCACCACGCGCACGTGGTCAAAAATACAAAGGCGACTCTCAAGCGGGCGAAGTGCAAAGTGCGCCGCCATATTGCGCCTTGTCGCCCACGCCACGCGCGAGCGTGTGCGAGTTAGGGTGCTCCGCACCCTTCGCGAGTACACTAGTGAGTGCTCCCATGAAACAATAAGGATGGAGAATTACCACTTAAATACTCCTTTAAGTTCCATCTCTCATCCGATGTGGGACAAGGTACTACTTTCCCTTTTGTTTCAGCATTGAATGTTCCAAACACCCAACTTTGAGCATCGATATCTCTTTCATCTTAGCTCCGTTTTGGACGTGGTTTAGTTCGTTGCGAAGCTCTCCCAACATAGAACACAAACCCACAAATAAATATATAAAACCCGCTCATTTTATTATATTTATTTCTAGTCCAAAATAGGAAAAATATCATTTTCCTATATTTGTGAAAAATGCTATTTTCACCTATTTTTCCAACAATCCCCCACATGAAAAATGCTATTTTTATCAAATTTCCAACAATCCCCCACATGTATGGAAATGGATCTTTTCCTTACACTTTTCAACGATAAACTTCGACAGTTGAGTATTGCAAGATAGGTAGGTTGTCACCTTTGAACCTTCTTTTGTGAAGCGCACTTAGCTTACTAGCGGTGTATAGACGCGATGTCCTTGAACATACCCCCATTTATGTAAATGACAATACACTTCACACAATACTCTCCCTGGTTTGGCCAACTCCTCATTGTCGTGTCCTATTATGGTCCTGGAACACTAGCCTGGTTCTGCGAGAGCTCTAGGATTTGCGCACCTCACAAATCCATTCGAAGCGACCCTACTTCTCTCTAACATAGGTGATTCCTCTGAATCATTAAAAGCATCATGGTTATTTGATTTCCCGAAATCGTTAACCTTAATATGCTTAGCCTCACTTCAATGTCACTGATTGGAATGGACTAGGAAGTATATATAACTCCCTTTTATTTAGTTTGGGGTACTCCCCCACAGTGACTCCGTTTGGTAATATGATTAAGTTGTCCTATTGAACTTAGATCTTGGGATCTCCAGTCAACTAAGTTAGGTTTCCCTCATATTCCCATTTATCACGGGCTTTAGTCCCATTCCTCTTGACGACGTTTCTACTAACTCTCTGCTTAAGCCTTTTGTTAATGGGTCCGCAATGTTATCCGTTGATCTCACATAATCAATTGTGATAACACCTGTTGAGAGTAGTTGTCGTATCGTGTTATGTCTACGTCGCATATGCCTTGATCTGCCATTGTACATCAAGCTTTGAGCTCTACCAATCGCTGATTGGCTATCACAATGTACACATATGGCTGGCAAAGGCTTTGGCCATCTTGGAATATCTTCCACGAATTGACGTAGCCATTCCGCCTCCTCGCCTGACTTATCCAAGGCGATAAATTCGGATTCCATTGTGGATCTTGCTATGACCGTTTGCTTAGAAGACTTCCAAGCAATAGCAGCTCCTCCAAGTGTAAATACGTAACCACTTGTTGATTTGGAATCTTTATTATCCGATATCCAGTTTGCATCAGTGTATCCTTCGATCACTGCTGGTTGTCGGGTATAATGCAGTCCATAATCTCTTGTGTATCTTATGTATTTAAGCACCCTTGTGATAGCTTTCCAATGATCCGCGCACGGATTGCTGGTGTATCTACTTAGCCTACTCACCGCGTAAGCCAAGTCGGGTCTAGTACATGTCATTAGATACATTAGACTGCCAATAATTCTTGAATACTCTAACTGAGCAACTCCATCTCCTTTATTCTTCTTGAGATGTTGGGAGGTATCAACTGGAGTTCGAGCTACACTCGTATCTCCCGAGTTGAAATTTTCAAGAATTTTATCCACATAGTGAGATTGGCTTAACACAAGACCTTCTTGGGTTCTTATGATCTTTACTCCAAGAATCACATCCGCTAAACCCATGTCTTTCATGTCAAATCTCGCTTTTAACATGCTTTTAGTAGCTTTGATAATTTTATCATTACTCCCAATGATAAGCATATCGTCTACATAAAGGCATAAAATCACATAACCTTCATTTGTGTCTTTGAAATAAACACATTTGTCGCACTCATTTATTTTGAAACCATTGTCAATCATGACATGGTCAAAATTTTGGTGCCATTGTTTTGGTGCTTGCTTCAAGCCATACAAGGACTTGACGAGTTTACATACTTTACCCTCTTGACCTGGGGCAGAGAAACCTTCAGGTTGCTCCATGTAAATCTCTTCTTCTAAATCGCCATTTAGAAATGCGGTTTTAACATCCATTTGGTGAACTTCCAAATTTCTTAAAGCCGCTATAGCAAGAACCAATCTAATCGAGGTTATGCGCGTCACAGGCGAGTAGGTATCAAAGTAATCTAGACCTTCCTTTTGTCTAAATCCTTTAATCACCAACCTAGCCTTGTATTTATCAATACTTCCATCAGTTTTCATCTTCCTTTTGAATATCCAACGATATCCAAGTGGTTTGCAACCAGGTGGAAGATCTACTAACTCCCAAGTATGATTTTGCAATATAGAATCTATTTCATTTCTTATTGCTTCTTTCCATTGAGGTCCTTCTGAAGAAGAAACCGCTTCGCGATATGTATTGGGCTCGCCCTCAACCATATAGCTAACGAAGTCTGGACCGAAGGATTTTTCAACCCTTGGCCTTTTGCTTCGCCTACGGTCACTTTCTTCAACCTCAGGTTGTTCAAGTGTCTTATCATGAACTACCTCATCAACTCGTCTAGATGAGCTTTCACCTACTTCAAAATTAGGTGTTGATGACGTTGCATGTGTTTGTCTTCTCAAAGGAAACACATTTTCAAAGTAAGACACAACGTTAGGATTCACCTCCATGATAGTGTTTACGTGTACATCAGGATTCTTGGACTCATGTACAAGAAAGCGATGTGCACTACTTTGATGCGCATACCCAATAAATATGCAATCAACAGTTTTGGGTCCTATCCTAAGAGCCTTAGGAGGTGGTACAATCACCTTTGCTAGGCACCCCCACACTTTCAAGTATTTATATGAAGGCTTTTTCTTTTTCCATAACTCATATGGAGTCTCGTCTCTCTTTTTCAATGGTATCTTGTTTAAAAGATAATTGGCCGAGAGAATGGCCTCCCCCCACATTTCCTGGCTCATCCCAGAACTTATCAACATGGCGTTCATCATTTCTTTCAATGTGCGGTTCTTTCGTTCCGCCACGCCATTTGATTGTGGAGAATAAGGAGGTGTACACTCATGTACAATGCCACTTTTTGCGCATAAATCGGCAAAAGGTGCAACATATTCGCCTCCTCAGTCGCTTCGCAAAGCTTTTATCTTCTTTTGAAGCTGATTCTCAACTTCATTTTTATACAAGATAAATTTACTTATTGCTTCATCTTTACTTTTTAGTAAATACACATAGCAATATTTAGTGCTATCATCAATAAACGTGATGAAGTACTTATTTCCACCTCTTGTGGGTACCACTTTTAAATCACAAATATCGGTGTGAATTAAATCAAGGGTTTCGGTTATTCGTTCAACCGATTTTGATGATGTTCTTGTAAGTTTGGATTCAACGCATGTTTCACATTTATAGTGTGAATCAATATGGAATGTTGGTATATAATTTAAATTGATTAAACGGCGTATTGAATTAAAATTTACGTGACCTAATCTACCATGCCATTTATTCGATTCAGAAAACTCAAGCATATAAGTAGAAGTAGTAGCAATTTTATTCATGTTCTTTTTCACAGCCATTACATTCAATTTGAACATACCATTTTGGGCATAGCCCTTGCCTACATACATTCCTCGTTTAGTAAGTACAAATTGATCGCTCTCAAAAACTAAACGAAATCCAAACTTATTAAGCAACCATCCCGAGACTAGGCTCTTGCGCAAGTCTGGAACATATAACACGTTGCTTAAAGTGAGCTCCTTCCCTGAAGTCCACTTCAAAATCACCGTTCCTTCACCCTTGATGTCCGCGGTGGCTGCATTTCCCATGTACAGCTTCTCATCTCCCGCAAGCTCCTTGAAGGTGGTAAAGAGGCTTCTATCTGGGCACACATGACGGGTCGCTCCCGTATCAATCCACCACCCTTTTGGAGTGTTGGTCACCGCATTGACCTCATCCAACATTGCGGTTTTGTCGGAAATCATTGCCACCAAAGGCATTCCGTCTTCATCCACCATGTGCGCGCGCTCACGCTTTGGTTTCTTGCATTGGTTAGCCCGATGCCCCGGCTCATCACAGTTGTAACAAGTCCCTTGGAACGTTGGAGGTTTCTTTTTCACAACCCCTTTCTTCGGTCCAAGTTTGCTAGCCTTTGCTTTCTCTTTGTCCTTTTTCCCCTTACCCTTCGCGCCCTTAGAGGATTGCCCATGCTCAACCACGTTTGCGCTAGCAGAAGTTTGCGCCTGGCTGCCTTTTAGGGCAATTCTATTGCCCTCTTCAATCCGAAGACGAACAATAAGGTCCTCTAAAGTCATCTCCTTTCGTTTGTGTTTAAGATAATTCTTAAAATCCACCCAACCAGGAGGTAACTTTTCAATCATCGCTGCCACTTGGAATGTCTCGCTAAGTACCATTCCCTCAGCATGGATGTCATGTAGTATAATTTGCAACTCTTGGACTTGGTTCATAACAGTCTTGTTATCAACCATTTTGAAGTCCAAGAAACGGGCGACAACAAATTTCTTTGTTCCCGCATCCTCCGTTTTGTACTTTTTCTCCAAAGACTCCCATAATTCTTTGGAAGTCTTGATATTATAGTACACATTATACAATGCATCCGAGAGACCGTTAAGTACATAGCCTCGACATATGAAATCCGAGTGCTTCCACGCCTCTACCGCGCTCAGAGCCTGAACGCTGGTCTCCCCTTCCGCAGGTTGGGGAGCGGTTTCAGTTAAGAACCTCGCAATGTTCATGGTGGTCAGGTAGAAGAACATCCTCTGCTGCCACCTTTTGAAGTGTAGACCCGAGAACTTCTCGGGTCGTTCAGCGTGATTGGCCACTGTGGTCGCTCCCACAGTGGTGGCGTTAAAGGGGGTTCCCGTCACAACATTTGTGGTGTTGTTAACGTTGACATTTTCGTTCGACATGCTGAAAAAAAAATTTAAAATTAAAATTTTTAGTCAAAAATTCTGATTTACGCACAAACCAGAAGGAAACTACTAAATTTTAATTTACCACAATTTACTGTTTCGGCTTCTAAGTCCAACTTTGAAGACCAAAAACAGAAAATTTATAATTTTTAGAACTTACTAATTGGCTTCTAAGTCCAACTTTGAAGACCAAATCAGAAAGTTTTAGCACTTTTTAGGACAATCTAAATGTAACCAATTGTTTTCAACCAAAGTCGCTCATTTGAAGAAGAAAACAACAAAAAAAATATGTTTTTAAAACACAAACTGAGTGAAAACAAAACTAGTTTGAATCACAAACAAAATGGTTTTGATTACACGAACGGTTTTAAAAATTTGTTTTAAGATTGTAGGAACCGTTCGCGTAAATAAATAAAATAAACAAATTTTATTAACTGATTACAATACAGAAATAAAGAAAGCTGGAAAATTAAAAGTACTATTACAACTGAAATAAATAAAATACAAGAATTGGTGTAGAAGAAGGAAAAACGAAGACTGAGGCACGTGTTCAACACGCTTCCCTTAAAACAAATTCCGAGTCTCCCAGGAGTACTCGTTTTGTTTCCCAGGGTACAACAGCCGGAGCAGTAGTACTGCCGGAATTCGCCTACAACCCGAAGGTTACCTTGAAAGCTGCAAGAATTGGATCAGAAAATTCTAGAGAGAAAGTTGTGATTGCTGTTGTGTTTCTGGTGTCCTCTACAGCAAGGTATGGAGCTGTATATATACAGCTCCCGGTTTGAAACAGCCAAAAACGAATTAAATGAGAGGTTTAAATTTCATTAAACGTCTTCAATGCAATTTAATACGTCATTTAATTCTCAGTCAAAGCCTGTTAACTCGTCAGTTACGAAGTTGGACTGAAACTGCACTGTCATTCAATGCTGGAAGCTTCTACGCGCGCGCGCGCCCAGTTGTGCACACCCATGCGCGCGTGCGCCTCACTGACTCAGGTCCATGCGCGCGTGTGCCACGTCACCTGTGAGCCTCTACGAGCACGCCACACAGTCGCGCCGTTTTGGCTCACTTTGGTGCGCCGCGCACGACACCTCAGGACCCATGCACCATGCGCAACCGCGCGCCTTCGTGCCACGTATACCCGCGCGTGGACTGCCACGTCACGCGCTTCGAACCTGCACTCCACTTGGTCCCTGCAGCCTATGAGATCCACCACGCGCACGTGGTCAAAAATACAAAGGCGGCTCTCAAGCGGCTCGCGGCGATGCGAGCGTGCGCCATCAAAGCACCACATTGCGCCTCATCGCCCACGCCACGCGCGCGCGCGAGCGTGTGCGAGTGCGAGTTAGGGTGCTCCGCACCCTTCGCGAGTACACTAGTGAGTGCTCCCATGAAACAATAAGGATGGAGAGTTCCCACTTAAATACTCCTTTAAGTTCCATCTCTCATCCGATGTGGGACAAGGTATTACTTTCCCTTTTGTTTCAGCATTGAATGTTCCAAACACCCAACTTTGAGCATCGATATCTCTTTCATCTTAGCTCCGTTTTGGACGTGGTTTAGTTCGTTGCGAAGCTCTCCCAACATAGAACACAAACCCACAAATAAATATATAAAACCCGCTCATTTTATTATATTTATTTCTAGTCCAAAATAGGAAAAAAATCATTTTCCTATATTTGTGAAAAATGCTATTTTCACCTATTTTCCAACAATTCAAACAATTAATTTGATTTCTATTGTTCGAAATTCGTATATGAGACAGAAGCAATGACATTAATTACCTAGTGAGAGCTTCATGTTTTGGTTGAAAAAAACTAAGACCACCACAATGTCGAGAAGTAGAGGTGGCCAATTCTGTAAAAAAAAATATTCTGAATGCAGGTGGTAAGGTCAAACGTAAGCACTCGAAGGACATAACAAACAACAACAATTGGTAAAAAAATAATGAAAAGAACATGTTTAGTATAAAATGGTCAACCGTTATGATAATAATTACGTGTCAAAATACAATTAAAAGCTGTTGTAAATGTATAACTGTACTAAAGGAAATCAGTTTTAGGTAAATTGTTCTATTATTCATTCACCTTTACAATCACTAAATCTGATATATATATATATATATGTATATATATATATAGACAACAAACTCACAACTGACTCCAAACAACTCAACTGTAACTCACTCATCGAACAAACTCTCAACTAACTCATATGCTATATATACACTCTAATATGCCCCCTCAAGCTGAACGGGGAGCATCCACGTGAAGCTTGGACCTCAGACTGTCGAAACGAACACTAGACAATCCTTTGGTCAAAACATCTGCAATCTGTAGAGTAGTGAAAACATACCGAACATGTAAAATACCCGCTAAAACCATGTCACGAATAAAATGTAAATCAATCTCCAAGTGTTTGGTGCGCTGATGAAACACCGGGTTGACTGCAAGATATGTAGCTCCAATATTGTCACACCAAAGAGATGGTGGACAAGTCATCGTGATATGTAACTCATGTAATATAGATGTGATCCACCGTAACTCAGCAGTTGTATGAGCAAGGGCTCGGTACTCAGCCTCTGTACTCGACCTAGCAACTGTATGATGTTTCTTGGAACTCCAACTGATAAGGTTGGGCCCAAGAAAGACACAATAACCCGTGGTAGAACGTCGATCATCGGGACATCCGGCCCAGTCAGCATCACTATAAGCATGTAAATCAACACAAGTAGACCGACGTATACATAGTCCATGAGAAATGGTACCCTTAAGATACCGCAAAATCCGCTTGACAGCAACCCAGTGTCTATCAGTAGGTGTCTGAAGGAACTGTGACACCTTACTGATCACATAAGCAATCTCTGGTCGTGTCAACACGAGATACTGTAATGCACCAACAGTGCTCCGATACATAGTAGGGTCAGATAAAGGATCACCAGTATGTCGAGAAAGCTGTCTACCGTAAGAGACAGGAGTAGATAATGGTCGACAATCAGCAAGACCAGCGCGCTGTAGTAAATCAAGTAAGTAACGCTGCTGAGATAAGTGTAAAACATCCTCAGAAAATGTGGCCTGAATACCCAGAAAATATGATAACCGTCCTAAATCCTTGAGCGCAAACTGAGAATGTAAGCGCCCAATCAAGCCAGTAACAAAATCAGACGAGCTCCCAGTAATAATGATGTCATCAACATAGATCAAGACATAACAGAGTATCGACTCCCGACTATAAACAAAAAGCAATACATCTGAAAGACACTGAGTAAAACCGTCAGCAAGCAGAGCGGTGGATAGCTTGGAAAACCAAGCTCGAGGAGCCTGCTTTAGGCCATAAAGAGCCTTCTGCGGATGACAAACATAATGTGGTCTAGATGAGTCAACAAAGCCTGGGGGCTGGGTCATATACACAGTCTCAGAAAGATCCCCATGTAAGAATGCATTGTTGACATCAACCTGACGAATAGTCTATCCTCGAGAGAAAGCGACTGAAAGAACTAGACGAATAGTAGTAGGTTTGACCACAGGACTAAAATTCTCAGTGTAGTCAATACCCTCAGTCTGATGAAAGCCCTTGGCAACAAGCCGGGCTTTATAACGACTCACTGATCCATCAGGATTATGTTTAATCCTGTAAACCCACTTACAACCAACAATGTTGGCGTCAGTGGGAGCCTGAACCAGACGCCAAGTCTGGTTGGCATGAAGAGCATCAATCTCATCACGCATAGCATCCCACCAAACAGAGTACTGCTGAGCCTGTCGAAATGTAGAAGGCTGAGTGGTGGGAGTAGTAGAGGCATGAAAAAGAACATGATTAGGAAACTGACGCGGCTGCCGTGTATGATCACGAGATCGTGTAACCATCGGGTGAGTCGGAACAGGAGGAGGAGGAGGAGGAGGAGGAGGAGAGGGAGGAGGAACAGGAGATGAAGAAATATCAGGAGAGGAAATAAGAGGAGAAGATGAGAAAGGAACAATAGGTGGAGATGAAAAGGAAGGAGAAGAAACCGAAATCAGAAGCAAGGGAGGAGGAATGAAGAAAGAAGGAGAGTCTAAAGAAGCTGTGGGAGTAGTGGAACTTCCTGGAATGTCAAAAATCGACTCATGGAATCGAACATGTCGAGAAGTATACACACGAGATGTATGAGGATCATAACAGAGATAACCAAGATGAGATGGAGCATAGCCAACAAAGATACAAGGAGTAGACTTAGGAGAAAGTTTATCCGCTCGAGTATCACCTAGAAACGGATAACACAAACACCCAAAAGTACGAAGAAGAGAGTAATCGGGACGAGATCCAAACAAGACCTCGTAAGGAGATGAATGATGAAGAACCGGTGATGGTAAGCGGTTAATAAGAAAGGCAGCAGTGGCATATGCATCATACCAGAATTTCTTTGGTAACCGAGAATGAAACAATAAAGCTCGAGCTACCTCAGAAAGATGGCGGTTTTTCCGCTCAGCAACCCCATTCTGTTGGGGAGTATAGGGACATGAAATGCGATAAGCAATGCCAGAATCTGAAAGAAAACGAGCCATAGAACCACGAATGAGCTCAGGAGCACCATCACACTGAAGATGTTTGATGGTGCAAGAGAAAAGGTTCTCAACAAGCGGTTTGAAATGTCGAAAGCAATCGACCGCCTGAGAACGACAAGTCAAAGGATACATCCATGTAAACCGACTAAAATCATCAATGAAAGTAATGAAATATCGATATCCATCTCTAGACATAATCGGTGAGGCACCCCAAATGTCACAATGTATAATATGTAAAGGTAAAGTAGAATGAGATACAACTGATGTAAACGACAATCTAGTCGATTTTGAAACGCTACAAGCAGTACAATGTGTGTGCGTGATTTTGTTTGCCAGATGTAAGAACGAACATCTAGACAAAACATCATCAGACGGATGACCCAATCGAGAATGCCAAGTCTCACGAGAGACAGAAGTAAAAGCAGCAAGTGAATACAGCTGATGCGGACTACCACGTGTGTGATGAAGAAGCTGTCCATCAAGAGTCTGAATGGACAGACCTAGATATGAGAAAACAATAGCTATAGGATGATCAATCACTAACTGCGTGATCGATAAAAGGTTCTTGGCTAAGCCAGGAACCACAAGAACATGTCTAAGAGTAAGAGTACGATCTAATAAATGAAGTAAAGTAGTGCCAATATGAGAAATAGTAAGAGCCATACCATTGCCTACAATGACTCGCTCAGAGCCAGTGTAGGGAGAAGCATAAAAAACAATAGAAGAATCAGCGGTCATATGCGCAGTGGCACCGGAATCGGGTTTCCAAGAATCCACGCGCTCGCAACTACCCGAAAAATCAGCCATCAATCCAAAATGAGAACTTGTATGACTATCCCATGTAGAGAAATGCACAGGCCCAAAAACAGTAGTATCAGGAAGCCCCATGGAGCTATTGGGTTGTGAAACAAAAGACTGTATAACATTGTTTGGGCAAGATTCTAAAATACCAACTTGGGCCGAATGGGACATGGAAATAAGCCCAGCAGCACCTGGACCAATATCAGGAGAAAATCCAAACGTGTGTGAATACAACACTGACTGAGAAACTAATACAGAACCATCACCATCTGTGACAACTCGAGTTTCCAAGATTTCCATCTTCGCATTTAGTGCACGTTAATTTTTTTTTATTTATTTATTGTTTATGTTGTTTGTTTACACGACTCGTTGTTTCACAACGCTTACCTTTGTAATACGTTATATCGTATTTCGATTGATATTTATACTTGGGATCCATAATATTTATTATATGTGATTGTATGTTATTAGGGTGTTGTATTAATTAGCATATGTTAAATAAAGATGAACTCTTACTGAAAACAATACCCATGAAATCACCCAAGTGATGAAAACACTTTAGTGTTTTCGTCCATGTGTGTGTAGGCGAAAACAACAATGGGCTTTAGGCCCAGTGGGTATTATATATACTTATTTAATCACAATCTTCTCCGAGACGTTACCCACTTACCAAACCTTATCACTTTGTTCTCTCTCTCTACCTCTGAAACCCACAAACAGAATTCCTCATTTTGAAGCCAACCTCTGTTTAATCTACGGTTAGTGATTTACATGTTAAGATGATATCTTGTATTAACTGCTACTGTGAGATATAATAATCTTATGATCTGATTTTGATTGATGATTTAATGTTTAGATCATTGTTTTCTATGAATGGTGATTGTTAATCTTCGAGATAAAGTGATCGTAGATAGTCAGTTGATAAATGCATAACTAGATCTCCTGTTAAATGTTAAAAACTATGATGATTGTTGGATGTTAATCCTGATTATTTAGATGAGTAAGTATCTAAATGAATGTTTTAGCTTTTGTTGGATTGATTGTTCCTACAAATGATTAATCATGTAACTGTTAATCGATTGTTAGTTGCTGGGTTTTTGTTACTGTAAGTATTGTTGAAGAAGATGATAAAGTGGACGAAATCACCCACCACACTTAAAGTGGACGAAATCACTTTAGGTGATTTCGGCCCACATAAGGATCTCGGCCCAATGAGTGATTTCGGCCATAAGGGGATTTCGAACATAAAGGGTTTTCGGCAACATAAGGGTTTTCGGCCCATATAGTGTTTTCGTCCCATATAAGGGATTTCGGCTATAAGGGGATTTTGGCACCTATGTGTTTTCGGCCCAACTTAGATTTCGGCCCAAGTGTTAATGTTCCTGTTAATTTTATTAACTAAGTTATATATGTTAACTTTGTTAGTCTCCAGTTGATATGTTAGCTCTGTTAAATAAAGTTGCAATTCTGTTAAGTGTGCACCTCTGATATTTATTTACTCAGTTGTTAAACTTGTTAAGCAATAACTCTGTTAGTTGCAAATCCATTAATTGTTAACTTTATTAGTTCAATTCAGCATGCAACTCTGTTAAGATAAGGGGAGTAATTCTGTTGACTTTACTCACTCAGTTAGTTGCCGGTTCTGCTAAATGCCAACTCTGTTAAGTGTATAATTGAATTGTTATATTGGAATAAACTGTGAAGGACATATATGTGGTACATGAACTATATGAAATTGATTAACTGTTTACATGATACAAGATACTAACTGCCAAGCACACTTTGTGATATTACTGTGATGATAGTAACACGTGAAATATTACGAACGTGAACTGATTGAGTATACGTGCACTATAGGACTTGACTGAATTATTGTGAGCACTTAACTTAGCATACCAAGCAAACAAGGTGAGTTCACACTCTTTCTAAGGCATGGGATTCCCGGTGGTTTGGGAATGGGTTAAGAAATTTAAAATGGAACCTACATATCCTCCTTGGGTAGGATATGTACCGCCATCCTCCATGGGTAGGATGCCAATATTAATCCTGCGTATTCTCCTTGGGTAGAATACATACGTTCGTCCTCCTTGGGTAGGACAACAACCTTAAACGCATGCGCGTCCTCCTTGGGTAGGACAACAACCTTAACGTACGTTCGTCCTCCTTGGGTAGGACAATCACACTCGCTACGGTCCTTGGATCAAGAAGGGCGCGTACAAATACGACTAGTCTACACATGGGAAGCCCCACTAATAATCGCACAGATGCCTGGATTGGCCGCGATGAGGATTAATACGATACATGGTTTACTAAACGAACATACAATTTACGATATGAACATTATAACTAAATAACCAACTGTGAACTCGCTCAACTAGTTGTTGACTCTCTGTTACATGCCTTGCAGGACCTTAGGTACTTTTGGAGCTTGCACGGGAGGCACGGTCGTTGTGGACATGGATAGTGAATGTTTTGTTAAACATTATGACATTTTGTACTTAAACCTATGTTGGGTTTTACAATATTGCTTCCGCTACACACTTGTTTATATTTGGTTTTGGAAACACCTATCGTATTGATGAATGACTTTTACTATATACTTATGTTCAATATGATTAGTGGCTTGATCCTGGTCAGGTCACGCCTCCAAGCGGTGGTACTCCGCGGGTGGATTTTGGGGGTGTGACAGATTGGTATCAGAGCCATTGGTTATAGAGAACTAGGTTTTAATAAAGGAAAACTTTTCGTTAAAACCAGACTATAACCAGTACAGTGCTCAACGATCCACAACGACGCCTCGCTCCACGTGCAAGACTCATCACTCTAGGTAATATGGTATATGTTTTATTGCCTACTTGCTAGAATTGCATAGAACTTTGCTCGTGGTATGCTTAGATTACATTGTCTACTATACGTTATTGCTCGAGAACACTTGTGTGCTTACTCTCTTCTGTCACCGCACTATTCGCGAACCTCTCTCACTTATGTTGCATTTGCTATGAAGATCATGGCCGGGTGTATTAACTTGACTCAAGCCCAGTTGACGGCTCTCATTAACGAACGAGTTGCTGCGGCACTCGCAGCCATACAAGCAGGAGGTCAACACGTTCAGCCACCTGTTTGCACCCTCAATAATCTCAAAGATTGCCGACCTAGTACCTTTAGCGGTACTGAGGGAGTTGTAGGCCTACTCCATTGGTTCGAGAGGCTCGAAACTGACTTTGAGGTGCGTGATTGCCCTGAGTCTCGTAGAGTAAAGTTTGCTGCTGGAACACTCGAAGGTGCTGCATTAACCTGGTGGGAAGCACAGGTTCAAATGTTAGGGCTGGCAGCTGCTAATGCCACCCCCTGGAACGAGTTTAAGGACCTAGTTAAGGAAGAGTTTTGCAGTCGGGAAGACATCCACAAACTAGAGGTGGAGTTTCTATACTTACAAATGACGGGGTCTGAAATTGAGGTTTATACGAAGAGATCGAATGAATTAGCCACATTTTGTCCCACTATGGTAGACCCTCCCACCAAACGCATCAAGCTGTATCTCAAGGGTCTGGTGCCCGAAATTCAGAGTCATGTGACCGCAGCAAATCTTGGCACTATCCAGCAAGTCACTCGGCTTGCTCATCGTCTCACAGATCAGGCAGTAGAACAAAACAAACTACCGAAACGTGTTAAAGCTGCTACTACATGTGCTTCTAGTGACAACAAACGTAAGTGGGATGGAAACTTGAGCAAGGGATTAATTCCGGTTCAGCCTCTGGCGCAGCAGCAGAAGATAGATGACTACCAGAGTCCTAGTCAGCAATTTTCTGGTAGTCGTGGGCAGAGTGGATATCGAGGAAATCATCCAAAGTGTAACAGATGCAATAGGCACCACAGCGGTCAGTGCAACAAGGGTCATTGTCAGAGGTGTCTCAAGATAGGTCATGAAGCTAAGGATTGTCGAAACTCACGTCCTGTAACTCAAGAACAGCAACAACCATGTGATTGGTCAGGGTGACGCAAGGAACGATCTTAACGTAATAATGGGTAAGTTTCTTCTTGACGATTTTTATGTTACTGTATTGTTTGATTCGGGTGCGGATACCAGTTATATGTCTTTAAGTTAGCCAAATGTTAAAACATGCACTAACTCCCTTGAACACCAAACCTGTCGTAGTGTTAGCTAATGGTAGAAGCCTAGAGGCCACTCATAGTTCAGGGTTGTAATCTTATCCTTGCTGGTCAGACATTCTCTATCGACCTCATTCCTATAGTGCTGGGTAGCACCTATAGCTCGAGCGCCTTACCGCTTAGCTCCAACTGAACTGGAAGAACTGTCTAAGCAATTGCAAGAACTCTTGGAAAAGGGCTTCATACGTCCTAGCTCTTCGCCCTGGGGAGCTCCAATATTATTTGTGAAGAAGAAAGACGGTACCTTTCGTATGTGTATAGACTACCGCGAACTAAACAAGGTGACGGTGAAGAATCGTTATCCTCTTCCACGCATCGACGACTTATTCGACCAGTTGCAAGGGTCGAGCTATTACTCGAAGATTGACCTGAGGTCAGGTTACCATCAACTGAGAGTCCGGGATGAGGACGTCTCCAAAACAGCATTCAGAACTCGCTACGGCCATTACGAGTTTTTGGTCATGCCATTCGGGCTAACGAACGCGCCTGCGGTTTTCATGGATCTTATGAACAGAGTGTGCAAACCTTACCTTGACAAGTTTGTTATTGTTTTTATTGATGACATCCTGATCTACTCGAAGAATCGGGAAGAACATGAGCAGCATTTACGACTTATTCTGGAACTCCTTCGAACGGAACAGCTGTACGCTAAGTTTTCAAAATGCGACTTCTGGCTTCGTGAAGTCCACTTTCTAGGCCACGTGGTGACCATGGATGGGATTCATGTTGATCCATCCAAGGTAGATTCGATCAAGAACTGGCCTGCACCTCGCACACCAACCGAAATACGCCAATTCTTGGGTTTGGCGGGTTATTATAGACGGTTCATCAAAGACTTCTCAAAGATTGCACAGCCGCTTACATTACTGACACAGAAGGGTGTTGCTTACCGTTGGAGTGATACACAGGAAACAACGTTTCAACACTTAAAGGATAGACTTTGTAGCGCACCTATTCTCTCATTGCCTGAAGGCACGGATGATTTTGTAGTCTACTGCGACGCATCCATCCAAGGTCTTGGATGTGTGTTGATGCAACGGGATAAAGTTATTGCTTATGCTTCACGCCAACTTAAGATTCACGAACGGAATTACACTACGCACGATTTAGAGCTGGGAGCTGTTGTTTTTGCGCTCAAGATATGGCGACATTATCTGTATGGCACCAAGTGCACCATCTACACCGATCATAGGGGTCTTGAGCATATCTTCAAGCAGAAAGAATTGAACATGCGACAACGTCGATGGGTCGAGTTACTGAACGATTACGAATGTGCTATAAAGTACCATCCGGGCAAAGCCAATGTGGTGGCCGACGCCCTCAGTCGAAAGGATACTACACCTAGGCGTGTACGAGCGTTGCAACCCACTATTCAGTCCAGTCTTCCTTCACAGATACGAGATGCTCAGGTAGAAGCATTGAAACCGGAAAACGTCAGGGCTGAAGCCCTACGCGGCTCAAGGCAACGGTTAGAACAAAGGGCAGACGGCGCCTATTATGTAACCGGACGCATCTGGGTCCCACTCTATGGTAATTTACGCGAGCTGGTAATGGATGAAGCTCATAAGTCTCGCTACTCAGTACATCCTGGTTCGGATAAGATGTACCACGACCTCAGAACTACATATTGGTGGCCTAGCATGAAGGCCCACATAGCAACTTACGTTAGCAAGTGTTTGACTTGTGCGAGAGTCAAGGCGGAATATCAGAAACCCTCAGGCCCACTCCAGCAACCTGAGATACCACAATGGAAATGGGAACAAATTTCCATGGATTTTGTTACTGGACTACCTAGATCCCAGCATGGAAATGATACTATTTGGGTGATCGTGGATCGACTCACAATGTCTGCTCATTTCCTGGCTATCAAGGAAACGGATAAGTTCTCCACTCTAGCAGACGTATACCTTAAGGAAGTTGTCTCGAGGCACGGGGTGCCCACATCTATTATTTCTGATCGCGATGCACGTTTTATTTCAAGACTGTGGCAAGCAATGCACAAATCTTTTGGCTCTCATTTAGACATGAGCACAGCTTACCATCCTCAGACAGATGGGCAGTCGGAGCGCACTATTCAAACTCTAGAAGACATGCTTCGGGCGTGCGTAATTGACTTTGGCAAGGGCTGGGAAAAAACATATGCCACTTGTGGAATTTTCGTACAACAACAGTTACTACACCAGCATTAAAGCTGCTCCATTTGAGGCATTGTACGGGCGTAAATGCCGATCACCTCTTTGTTGGGCAGAGGTGGGTGACAGTCAGATCACAGGTCCAGAAATGGTAGTTGATACTACTGAAAAGATTGCTCAAATACGACAACGCATGGCGGCAGCTCGTGACCGTCAGAAAGCATACGCCGATAAAGACAGGAAACTACTCGAGTTCCAGGTTGGGGATCGAGCGCTACTCAAAGTGTCACCCTGGAAGGGTGTTGTTCGTTTTGGAAAAATGAGCAAACTCAATCCACGATACGTTGGACCATTTGAAGTCATTGAGAAAATAGGCAAAGTGGCCTACAGACTGAACTTACCAGCTGAACTCAGTGCAGTTCACAACGTCTTTCACGTGTCGAATCTGAAGAAGTGTCTGTCAGATGAGACCCACATAGTTCCTCTGAAGGAGCTCACTATCGACGAACGGTTGCATTTCGTCGAAGAACCAGTTGAAATCACGGACCGGGATGTTAAGGTCCTCAAGAACACCAGAATACCTCTTGTTCGAGTTCGTTGGAACTCCCGTCGTGGCCCAGAGTTCACCTGGGAACGCGAAGACCAAATGGAACTCAAATATCCCCAGTTGTTCGAAAACAATGCAACTACTACTGAGGCTGAAACTACTACAGAATTTCGGGAAGAAATTCCAAATCAACGGGGGGATGATGTGACACCCCAGGAGAACTAGTAAACGATAACTTACCTAGCTTCCTCAGTAACCGCATGCTAAATTTCGGGACGAAATTTCTTTCAAGTTGGGGATAATGTGACAACTCGAGTTTCCAAGATTTCCATCTTCGCATTTAGTGCACGTTAATTTTTATTTATTTATTTATTGTTTATGTTGTTTGTTTACACGACTCGTTGTTTCACAACGCTTACCTTTGTAATACGTTATATCGTATTTCGATTGATATTTATACTTGGGATCCATAATATTTATTATATGTGATTGTATGTTATTAGGGTGTTGTATTAATTAGCATATGTTAAATAAAGATGAACTCTTACTGAAAACAATACCCATGAAATCACCCAAGTGATGAAAACACTTTAGTGTTTTCGTCCATGTGTGTGTAGGCGAAAACAACAATGGGCTTTAGGCCCAGTGGGTATTATATATACTTATTTAATCACAATCTTCTCCGAGACGTTACCCACTTACCAAACCTTATCACTTTGTTCTCTCTCTCTACCTCTGAAACCCACAAACAGAATTCCTCATTTTGAAGCCAACCTCTGTTTAATCTACGGTTAGTGATTTACATGTTAAGATGATATCTTGTATTAACTGCTACTGTGAGATATAATAATCTTATGATCTGATTTTGATTGATGATTTAATGTTTAGATCATTGTTTTCTATGAATGGTGATTGTTAATCTTCGAGATAAAGTGATCGTAGATAGTCAGTTGATAAATGCATAACTAGATCTCCTGTTAAATGTTAAAAACTATGATGATTGTTGGATGTTAATCCTGATTATTTAGATGAGTAAGTATCTAAATGAATGTTTTAGCTTTTGTTGGATTGATTGTTCCTACAAATGATTAATCATGTAACTGTTAATCGATTGTTAGTTGCTGGGTTTTTGTTACTGTAAGTATTGTTGAAGAAGATGATAAAGTGGACGAAATCACCCACCACACTTAAAGTGGACGAAATCACTTTAGGTGATTTCGGCCCACATAAGGATCTCGGCCCAATGAGTGATTTCGGCCATAAGGGGATTTCGAACATAAAGGGTTTTCGGCAACATAAGGGTTTTCGGCCCATATAGTGTTTTCGTCCCATATAAGGGATTTCGGCTATAAGGGGATTTTGGCACCTATGTGTTTTCGGCCCAACTTAGATTTCGGCCCAAGTGTTAATGTTCCTGTTAATTTTATTAACTAAGTTATATATGTTAACTTTGTTAGTCTCCAGTTGATATGTTAGCTCTGTTAAATAAAGTTGCAATTCTGTTAAGTGTGCACCTCTGATATTTATTTACTCAGTTGTTAAACTTGTTAAGCAATAACTCTGTTAGTTGCAAATCCATTAATTGTTAACTTTATTAGTTCAATTCAGCATGCAACTCTGTTAAGATAAGGGGAGTAATTCTGTTGACTTTACTCACTCAGTTAGTTGCCGGTTCTGCTAAATGCCAACTCTGTTAAGTGTATAATTGAATTGTTATATTGGAATAAACTGTGAAGGACATATATGTGGTACATGAACTATATGAAATTGATTAACTGTTTACATGATACAAGATACTAACTGCCAAGCACACTTTGTGATATTACTGTGATGATAGTTACATGTGAAATATTACGAACGTGAACTGATTGAGTATACGTGCACTATAGGACTTGACTGAATTATTGTGAGCACTTAACTTAGCATACCAAGCAAACAAGGTGAGTTCACACTCTTTCTAAGGCATGGGATTCCCGGTGGTTTGGGAATGGGTTAAGAAATTTAAAATGGAACCTACATATCCTCCTTGGGTAGGATATGTACCGCCATCCTCCATGGGTAGGATGCCAATATTAATCCTGCGTATTCTCCTTGGGTAGAATACATACGTTCATCCTCCTTGGGTAGGACAACAACCTTAAACGCATGCACGTCCTCCTTGGGTAGGACAACAACCTTAACGTACGTTCGTCCTCCTTGGGTAGGACAATCACACTCGCTACGGTCCTTGGATCAAGAAGGGCGCGTACAAATACGACTAGTCTACACATGGGAAGCCCCACTAATAATCGCACAGATGCCTGGATTGGCCGCGATGAGGATTAATACGATACATGGTTTACTAAACGAACATACAATTTACGATATGAACATTATAACTAAATAACCAACTGTGAACTCGCTCAACTAGTTGTTGACTCTCTGTTACATGCCTTGCAGGACCTTAGGTACTTTTGGAGCTTGCACGGGAGGCACGGTCGTTGTGGACATGGATAGTGAATGTTTTGTTAAACATTATGACATTTTGTACTTAAACCTATGTTGGGTTTTACAATATTGCTTCCGCTACACACTTGTTTATATTTGGTTTTGGAAACACCTATCGTATTGATGAATGACTTTTACTATATACTTATGTTCAATATGATTAGTGGCTTGATCCTGGTCAGGTCACGCCTCCAAGCGGTGGTACTCCGCGGGTGGATTTTGGGGGTGTGACATCATCGTTGTCACAGCACTGATCAGAAACCCTAGATTTAATACATTCATCAACACAATACGAAACCAACACCGATTTCTGAGAAGATTTTCGTGAAGGCAAAACCACCTGAGAAGATTCGTTATACAATGACGGAACCGGCGAAACCCTAGATCCAAAATTTTCACCATCAACACCATTTATACCGAAATTCCAACCTTTATTAGTATTCAAATTCGATTGTTCATCTTGATAAAAGAAATTTTCAATTTTTTTCCACAAATCAGATGCAAATTGCATATCTCTAGTCAGATGAAGCAATGGAGAAGATATATTAGCAGTGAGAAAGGATAATACGTAACTATCAGATTTATGCCACACTTCTGTTGCTTCTGATTTCATTGGTGGTGTGATGTCTTTATTCAGGTATTGTAATAAACCATGAGTCTTCAACACTGTTAATACTTGATGTTTCCAGGTGAGAAAATTATCATTATTGAGTTGTGTTAGCTGAGAATTGTAGGTTGATGTTTCCATTGATGATCAGCAACAAACGTAACAGAGATGAAAAGAAGAACAGATCGGAAGAGTATTGCCGGAAAACTGGCCGGAAAACGGGGAAGAAGAACAGATCGGAAGAGTATTGCCGGAAAAACTGGCCGGAAAACAGAACGGAATCAAGAGCTCGCCGGAAAATGATGCTTTGATACCATAAAGGAAATCAGTTTTAGGTAAATTGTTCTATTATTCATTCACCTTTACAATCAGTACATCTGATATATATATATATAGACAACAAACTCACAACTGACTCCAAACAACTCAACTGTAACTCACTCATCTAACAAGCTCCCAACTAACTCATATGCTATATATACACTCTAATATGTACCAATCAGGCAACATCTAAAATAAAGGTTGTAGCTACCTGTTGTGCTAGTTGGGTGGTTCACGAATGGCAGTATGGACCTGAACCTTTTTGTAAAGCTCTTCAAGGATGTCGTGTTGAATCCCTACCTTGAAGTATTTAGAGAAATGAGGCTGGTATTTTTCAGATTCGTCTTCCATTCAAGTCTACATTAAACAAAAAACACCAAATTACAGTTATTTAAGTTGGGTAAAATCAGATTCGCAAGAAATGTAATTAAGCACGATTTCAAAAGGATGACCTCAATAAGTGTAACGATCTTATAATGAGAAGCAAGATGATGAATTTGCAAGAAATGTGTGGTGCGATGTGCGAAGAATTATATATTTGATTAAAGCATAAGAGTGCTAGAGGCCGCACCAGTAAAGGGTCAGTTGGTAGTAGTTCAAGCGGGTTCAAAAGAAGAATGTGAATGAACTCTTCCGCTCTTGAGCTGCCTCAGTCTGGTATGCCAAAGTCAAAGCCTCAAATTGAGGCGAGCTTGTAGATACAATACAGTATGGGAGTAAATCCTAACCAAGGTAAAACAATAAATCTAAATTAAGCACATATAGTATTTTAAATCTCCAGTTTACAAAATTGTTCTCCCAAGTCCCAACTAAGTCTCTCAAGAAATGGAATAACACCAAACTTATAGAAAAAGATGACAATTCAAAATTGCTAGTCAAATGATGAGAATCACTTTCATGAGACCAATACCCCAATAATCATAAACCCACTTTCAAATCTCAATGGCATGGACACGAAAATCATACAAAAGCTGTCTGTTAAGGGGGGGGGGGGGTTACACAATCAACCTGTACAATGACATGAATTATGTGCATTAATAAAAATAAACACAACACAAACAGGGGCATCATAACTTATACGCATAACAAATAGTAACAACGGACTTGGTGTTTTTATTGAGCACCACCTCCGACCCACCGTTACCTTCTCAGGTCGCCATCCACCGGCACCACCAAAACCCTAGAAATTGCCTGCTCTTTCCTCTTTCTATGTTTTTTTTTTGTTTTTTCTTCTTTGAAACTGAATTGCAGCCATCGTGACTCGGCATGTGGAATCTGACGCTATTGTGAGGAGGATTGGAACTGAGAGGAAGATGAAGAGCATAAACATACGTGGCTGAAGACGATGAGGGCTTTTGATGCGTGTGAAGTGTTATATATATTAGGTGTATATTTTAAGCCCCTTTAACACTTATTTTAGCCAAGTTTTAAATTTATAAAACACGATATTTCACTAACACTAAACACACATATGGGCAAGTGCACCCATCGTGAGCGTAGTATAGTGTTGGTAAGATACCGAGGTCGTCCAAGGACACAAGAGCTTTTAGTACCGGTTTATCCTCAACGTCTAATCAAAATAAAAAGTTTAGAAAAAGATTTTTAAACTAAGAAAAATAAAAACTAACTAAAATGCTGAAAATAAAAATAAAAGTAAAAACAGATAGACAAGATGAATCACTTGGTTCCGACTCGTATCTAGTATAACCTTTGATTATTTCCGCACTTTTGCACATAATTAAGAGATTATCTTAGTTATTGTAGTAGGCCCCTCTTTTGAAGGCGACGTTACCCTCACCCCAGTAGTTTGAGTCAGCAAGGATACAATCCTAAAAGGGTGGATTATTGGAAGATAATGAATTAAGTTATTAATGCAGTATTATGGTAGGCCCCGCTTTTGGCGGTGACGTTACCCTCGGCTAAGTAGTCTGAGTCAGCAGGGATACAGTCCTAAATAGCCGGGTTATAGTATTAATAGTAGTTAACTTATGAGGGGATCAAAGAGTTTGGACCCCCGCCATCCAATACCGTGAAGTATTGGAGGAGGTCCTACTAAATTTGACCCAGGTCCATTGCAGGACCTCTAAACGCTGAACAATGGCAAGACCTTTACCAAACCGTTCCCTTAACCCCCGACCAGGTAGCCAACATACCTCCATATAGACCGTGGAGATATGAATGGTGAAAATCCTTTATTTTATATAGACAGTAAAATAATGCCAAGACATCACGGACAAACGATAAGGAAAGATCACCTTCAACATAAGTAACTAGTTATTAAAGTCATTAATACAAAACCAAATAAAAAGTGCAAAAGATTAGAAATAAAAAGTATTATACTATACACTTTGTCTTCACCAAGTGATGTAAGAGACTTAGGCAAACATGGCCTTGATTGTCAAGAACTCTTACGATCAATCTTGGATCCCGAGACGACTCACACACTCTACAATGGACAATGGATGATGGTGGTGGATGATGGTGTTGTGATGGTGGTGGGTGGTGGATGAAGTGTGAGAGAGGTGGTGTGCCAAGGGATGAGTTGAAATGAAACCAAGCACTCCTATTTATAGGCTGAACAGAGGGCTGGGCACGGCCCCGTGTCCGCTGGGCACGGCCCCGTGTCTGTCTGACACTCTCTCTCCTCATTAATTGTAATTCGCAATTACAATTAATGCGCATGCTGTACTTTCGACACGCCCCCGTGTTCGCTGGACACGGCCCGTGGTGGGCAATAGAAGCTTCTATAGGTTTGTCTTTTCTGCTGCTTCTTGGGCACGGCCCCGTGCTGGCTGAGCACGGCCCGTGTTCAGTCTTCTGCCTTCTCTATTTTGCTTGGGAAGATGCCGTTGAGGGGTCGGACAATCCACTTATGTTCCTTTTCTTGTATTTATGTTGGATTTAGCTGTCTTTTTGCTTCTTTTGTGTTTTTGAGCTCATTTAATCCTGAAAATACAAAAGGAAGACAAAAACACTCTTTTTCCAATATTAGTACTTAAAAAGGGTTAGTTTTATGCCTCATTTTGATGTAATTTATATGTTGCATTTTACACACATCAAATACCCCCACACTTGAACTTTTGCTTGTCCTCAAGCAAAACTCCTTAATATGTGGCTTACACTCCCAAATGGAATGGGTAGAAGAGAAGGTTTTGGGCTTGTCGTAGAGTGTCGGGATATCCAAGATCTTTTTGGGTTTTATTTTTATTTATTTACAATCCTATTCGTAATGATTTATTTAGAACGTTTCATAGGAGAAATTACTTATTTGGGCATAACATGCCTTTTTAAAATTCCATTTATATACAAGTTCACATACCTCACGGGAGAAATCACTCACACTCGGCCGAAGGTGTATTTTTAGTGAATCACTCGAGAGCGGCATGGAAATTATTCCTACCATAGGTTTGCCAAGCAATCAATCTTCCTCCTTTTTAACTTTTATACCTTTGTAAATATCAAGAGGACTTTGTGGGTTAAGGGTTAGGCTTGGGTTAAAGGTAGGTGGTTGGGTTAGTGGTTAGTGGTTAGTAGAAAAAGGTGAAAAAGCCTAACAAGTGTCGGTTTTTGTAAAACTTTCTAATTTTTTTATTTTGATGAAGCTTTTATTCAAACAAAGTTATTTTTGATGAACTTGTTTGTTTATTTTCTTTTTGCTTCATCATCAACACACATTTTTTTTTCATACGAAAAACCGAACTTGTTACTAAAACAAAGGGTTAAAAATAAAAAGGTTTTGGTGGGTAAAATGGTTTTTGGTTTGGGTGATGAAATGAAAAGGTTTAGGCTCAAAGGGGCTAACTAGGGGGATTTTTGGGTAGGTGGTAAAAAAAGAAAAATAATGGTGTAGAAATAAAAAGGGTTAGTCCTAATGCCTCCATCATTTACTTACTCGGCTTTAAGTTGATAAGGACTGGGAATGTATCGTGATGGCAAGTTCTAGAGTCGTAAGAACCAAGCGGCTATTCACACAAGAAACGAAAAATGAGCATTTAGTCTAAAGATGTAAATTTGTATGCTCAATAAATGCTCAAAACTCACTTTTGTGGGAATGGGTTTTTTATGTGATTAAGTATATATAATCAAATTTTAACTAAGTTTGTCATGCCTTTTCATAATTTTCTTATGTTGGTTCTTTTTTATCACTACGCTATCGGTTGTAAATTCGTAAAAATATAACCTTTTTGAGAACTTGAATTTCCCGAGTTAAACCTAGACAAGTAAAAAAAATGAAATTTTTGAAAAAAATTGGGGTGATTAGCGGTTCCAATAGAGTTTTGTGTAAGGCTTGTATTTAGGACTTGCCAAATTTCAAGGTTTTAGCATCCCCCCCACACTTAAATTACACATTGTCCTCAATGTGTCCCAAAAATAAATTTTTAGGTTGATTAGAGGTGTAAAATGGTGTTAAAAAGCAAAAATTTTGTGTTACTGGGCGCTGAACACGGCCCCGTGTTGTCCGGGCACGGCCCCGTGTTCAAGTGCCAGTAACAAAATTAAAACAAGAGAAGCAGAAGTCTAGACACGGGGGCGTGTCGGGTGAACACGGCCCGTGTCCAGTTACCTGAACTGGGAGTTTTTCTGCAGGTGGTTCAGCACGTGGCCGTGTTGGTTGGGCACGACCCGTGTTGAACCTTCTGTAATGGAGAGAACTGTCGGGTTGCCTTGTTCTTGTGCATGGGGTCATTTTTCTCGTTCCCTTTTTCATCCCTTACCACCATGAGTGTGTTTTATTCCTGAAAATTAAAACTAACTAGAAAACATAAAAATTAATCTAAATTAAACTAAAGATAGTTCCGCGGAATGCCTCCGTGGTGCGCCACGTTTATAAGGGTCCTTGGCTAGACCCAAAGCCTGGTCATATGTTACCCAAGTGGGATGTATTGCATCCCATGTTACACCGTCGAAAAGCTTCATCCAAGCTTGAGTCTATGACCTTCATGTAGTTGACCGGATCTTCTTCCTCTACTTTCTTTCCACATTCAAATTTTACTTCCTCATCCCCAAACTTCAATGTTAGAGTTCCGTCATTCATATCCACCACTGCTTGGGCGGTGGCTAGAAATGGCCTTCCTAGGATGAGAGGGACATCGGTGTCTTCTTCCATGTCTAGGATGACAAAGTCGGTTGGAAAGACGAAATTGTCAACCTTGACGAGCAGATTTTCAGTGACACCTTGTGGAAATTTGACGGACCTGTCGACGAGTTGTATGCTCATCTTTGTAGGGCTTGTTGTTCCTAGGCCGAGTCGCTTGAACATTGACGTGGGCATGAGGTTGATGCTAGCCCCGAGATCGGCTAAAGCATTACGGACGGGGGACTTCCCAATCGAGCAAGGGATTGTGAAGCTCCCGGGGTCGATTTTCTTTTCTTTTGTGGAAGTTTGTTGAGTACTAAAGCTGAGCATTCTTCGCCTAAGTTAACTAATTGCAATGATTCAATTTTCCTTTTGTGCGTGAGGAAATCCCTCATGAATTTTGCATATTTAGGCATTTGGGTTAGGACTTCAATAAAAGGAATATTAACATGCAATTGTTTTAGTAAACTTTCGAACTTTGCGAATTGCTCATCGGTCTTTTGACGATTTAACCTACCGGGGTACGGAATCGGATGAGTTTTGGTGGGCTCTTGATTTGTTGAAGGAGTCTTTTCTGGTTGAGGTGTGGGTGAAGTAGAGTTTTGGCGTTGACTTCCTTCAATTGGTGGTAAGGGCTCATCCTCGGGACCCACGGTTCGGTTTCTCAACGTGATGAGGTGTACTTGCGCCTTTGGGTTGGTTTCGGTATTACTTGGTAACGCGCCTTGTGGTCTCTCGGAGAAATTTTGAGCTAGTTGATTTAATTGTTTTTCAACGTTTTGGATGCTAGCTTGTTGATTTCTAAAATTCGATTCCAATTGTTGAAATCGATCCGAGTTTTTCTTTTCGGTGTCGGAGATGAAGCGAGATAGGGTATCTTCAAGCCTTTCTCTTCCACCTTGTTGTTGAGAGAAATTTTGTGGTTGTTGAAAATTAGTTCGTTGGTTTTGTTGGTTACTACTATTGCCGGGATCCCTCCAACCAAGATTTGGGTGGTTACGCCATCCTTGGTTGTAGGTACCCGTTGGAGGACCTGACGGCCTAGGTCTATTATCAAAGTAGTTTACCGTTTCTGCTTGTTCATCTAATTCTTTCATACAACTCCAATTTTCATGTGACCCACCACACCCTTCACAAGCCATAACCGATGCCGTTTTTGTCATTTCAAGCTTTTTGATTTTCGAAGAGAGGGCCTCGATTTGGGCTTGTAAAGAGGTGCTTTCATCAACCTTATGGGCGCCCGGGGCAATAGATTTATTACCTCGGGGAGTGTGCCACTGAAAATTGGTTTGAGCAATTTCTTCAATTTGATTATATATTTCATTTGGGCGACGATTACCTAAAAGTCCCCCGGAGCTCGAATCAAGTGTTTGTCTTGTGTGTGGCAACAACCCATTGTAGAAAGTGGATACTTGTTGCCATACCGCTAGACCGTGATGAGGACACTTTCTTAGAAGCTCCTTGAACCTTTCCCAAGTTTCATATAAGGATTCCCCATCCTCTTGTGAGTATGTATTAATTTCAGTCATTAGTTTAGCCGTTTTGGCAGGAGGGAAATACTTATATAGAAACTTTTGGGCTAGTTCATCCCAGGTGTTTACCGAGCCAACTGGGAGGGTGTTGAGCCAAGCCTTGGCTCGGTCTTTTAGTGAAAATGGAAACATCCTGAGGGGAATGGCGTCGTTTGATGCTCCATTGATCCGAAAGGTATCACATATTTCCAAGAAATTAGTAATATGTAGATGGGGATCCTCGTCTGCAAGCCCATGGAAGGTTGCGGAGTTTTGGAGCATTTGTATCAGATGCGGCCGAAGTTCGAAGTTGTTGGCTTCGACATTTGGTGCATTGATAGCGGCGCCAAGATTGCCTACGGTGGGTCGTAGGTAATCCATGAGGGTACGTTGGTCCGCCATTGGAAGTGGGTCCCCCGAAACTTTCTCTTGATTTTTAGCTTTAAGTCTTTTTCTGAGAAAGCGTTCGGGTTCTTCTAGAGGTTCTTTTATGTCTCTACTAGAACTGGAGCTCATGCACTACGTAGGAGGTTCAAATGTGGCGCCTAGGTTCCAAGTCCTGCAATAAAAACAGAAAAGAACGTTGGTCAGATTGTTCACCACGGCCCCGTGCTCAGTGAACACGGCCCGTGGTCAGAGGTACAGTAATTGTTTTCTGTATCCCAGTTACTGGGAGTTGGGCACGACCCCGTGTTGCACCGACACGGCCCTGTGCTCAGCTCTTTGTAACTCAGAAAATAAAAACTGCCAGTGATGATGCTGGGCACGGCCCGTGTCCGACCAGGCACAGCCCGTGCTGAACTCTGCAGAAGCTGAAAAACTAAGAAAATCCAAAAAAAATTAAAAAGAAAAAAGAAAAATGATTAGGCCGTTGATTCCTAACTTTCTTAAAATCCTTGTGTCCCCGGCAGCGGCGCCAAAAACTTGATACGTGTGAAGTGTTATATATATTAGGTGTATATTTTAAGCCCATTTAACACTTATTTTAGCCAAGTTTTAAATTTATAAAACACGATATTTCACTAACACTAAACACACATATGGGCAAGTGCACCCATCGTGAGCGTAGTATAGTGTTGGTAAGATACCGAGGTCGTCCAAGGACACAAGAGCTTTTAGTACCGGTTTATCCTTAACGTCTAATCAAAATAAAAAGTTTAGAAAAAGATTTTTAAACTAAGAAAAATAAAAACTAACTAAAATGCTGAAAATAAAAATAAAAGTAAAAACAGATAGACAAGATGAATCACTTGGTTCCGACTCGTATCTAGTATAACCTTTGATTATTTCCGCACTTTTGCACATAATTAAGAGATTATCTTAGTTATTGTAGTAGGCCCCTCTTTTGAAGGCGACGTTACCCTCACCCCAGTAGTTTGAGTCAGCAAGGATACAATCCTAAAAGGGTGGATTATTGGAAGATAATGAATTAAGTTATTAATGCAGTATTATGGTAGGCCCCGCTTTTGGCGGTGACGTTACCCTCGGCTAAGTAGTCTGAATCAGCAGGGATACAATCCTAAATAGCCGGGTTATAGTATTAAAAGTAGTTAACTTATGCGTGGATCAAAGAGTTTGGACCCCCGCCATCCAATACCGTGAAGTATTGAAGGAGGTCCTACTAAATTTGACCCAGGTCCATTGCAGGACCTCTAAACGCTGAACAATGGCAAGACCTTTACCAAACCGTTCCCTTAACCCCCGACCAGGTAGCCAACATACCTCCATATAGACCGTGGAGATATGAATGGTGAAAATCCTTTATTTTATATAGACAGTAAAATAATGTCAAGACACCACAGACAAACGATAAGGAAAGATCACCTTCAACATAAGTAACTAGTTATTAAAGTCATTAATACAAAACCAAATAAAAAGTGCAAAAGATTAGAAATAAAAAGTATTATACTAGACACTTTGTCTTCACCAAGTGATGTAAGAGACTTAGGCAAACATGGCCTTGATTGTCAAGAACTCTTACGATCAATCTTGGATCCCGAGACGACTCACACACTCTACGATGGACAATGGATGATGGTGGTGGATGATGGTGTTGTGATGGTGGTGGGTGGTGGATGAAGTGTGAGAGAGGTGGTGTGCCAAGGGATGAGTTGAAATGAAACCAAGCACTCCTATTTATAGGCTGAACAGAGGGCTGGGCACGGCCCCGTGCCTGTCTGACACTCTCTTTCCTCATTAATTGTAATTCGCAATTACAATTAATGCGCCTGCTGTACTTTCGACACGCCCCCGTGTTCGCTGGACACGGCCCGTGGTGGGCAATAGAAGCTTCTATAGGTTTGTCTTTTCTGCTGCTTCTTGGGCACGGCCCCGTGCTGGCTGAGCACGACCCGTGTTCAGTCTTCTGCCTTCTCTATTTTGCTTGGGAAGATGCCGTTGAGGGGTCGGGCAATCCACTTATGTTCTTTTTCTTGTATTTATGTTGGATTTAGCTGTCTTTTTGCTTCTTTTGTGTTTTTGAGCTCATTTAATCCTGAAAATACAAAAGGAAGACAAAAACACTCTTTTTCCAATATTAGTACTTAAAAAGGGTTAGTTTTATGCCTCATTTGATGTAATTTATATGTTGCATTTTACACACATCAACTTTAGACACGTGGGCTTGGTGTAGAGTAGGGATAAAACTGTTCACCGCTACCACTGTCGCGGTGTTGTCCGCTGTCACCGTGCTGAACCACTGTCAGGACCATCCACATCCATCAGTTCGTAGAGCACGACACCACCATCCATAACAGAAGCCGCCGATGCAGCGGTGTAACTACAGCGCCACCGCCATCGTCGTTTTCTCCATCTTCATGTCCCCCTCTTTCTCATCCGGTTTCCTCTCCATTCTCTGGATGATGCTTGAAAGTGTGGGTGGGGGTGGTGTAGAGGTGTAATGAGGAATGTTTGATGAAGATACACGTATGCCTCAATAGATGCGGCCTAATGAATAGCTACCAGACATTTGCTGGTACTGTTCATTAGGTTTGTTTTTTAATTATAGGATAATGTCATTATTATTATTTTTATTTTTATTAATTTTGCCAAGAGCCTTTTGGTAATTTTTTTTTCATAAAATGTCATTATATACATATTATTATATATACATACATATATTATTATTATTATTTTATTATTAATTTTGAATTTTAACTTATCATGAATAGTAAAACAAAATATTTATGTTATTATATTCAATTTTATTTAATTTTTGATTTCACCTCTTATACATTAATTAAATTATATACGTTTTTAATCAATTTAATTTGATCTTTCCCTTATAACTCGCGTTCATTATTTTTTCTAGCTAATTATTATATTATACATATATATACATATTAATCTGAAGTTGTCATGAATAGTAAAACAAAATTTGAACTTACCATAAACGATAAAACAAAATTTTTATGTTACTATATTCAGTTTGATTTAATATCCGATTTCACCTCTTATACATTAAATTATATAAGTTTTTAATCAATTTAATTCGATCTTTTTCCTATAACTCGCGTTCATTATTTTTTTCTAGCAAAACACACGATTGTATTTAATATATTTTTTTTATCGACGTGCCTGTATAAATTTTGTTGAAAAAAAGAGTTTTATTTAACATAGTTTAGTGGTGAACTGAAGCGATACCCGCATCGGTTCTGCTATTGTTTGTAATTATCGGATCCAATACCAATATTTTTTTTGATTCTTTATCGACATCGGTACCGGTGTTGTTATTATCTGAACTAGTAACGCTTTTCATTTTTTATGGTTTTCAATGTAAAACACATTTAATTGTACATATCATTACTTTAAACCGAAAGCCGATACAACAGTGATACTGTTACGAACCAAACAAGTAACGAGCGAATTCCCACCACATCGCGCACAAAATATAAATTTAGAACCTTGATGAGTAGTAACACCCGTTTTTAAGATATTATATAAAAAGTTTTTATTATGATTGAAGTATATTCCGTTGGTAATGTAAAATCTGACTCTAATACATTAGATTCAAATATCGTCTTTACAGGGCCGTTCCAACGTCTTAAATTTGAATTTCTTGCAAGAATTTGAATTTACTTTTTCTTAACTTTATTTGGGTTAACTTAATTGTTTATAATATGATGTTTATAGAAACCATGCTAATAACCACTAAGAGGCGAAAAGCTATCTGGGCGATTTATGGTGAGGATCTTCATTCATTATGTAACAAGTTTATGTATCGGTATGTCTAAATGATGGATAAAAATGTGAAAATTTTCTGGATAGACTTGTGGTATAGGTTGATGCTTGAGTTTTCTTGGCAATAACTAATCATAATGGTGCTGTATACCTTTTAAGGATCTATCACAATACCGTTGAGCTATTTTTTTTGGATTTGTACAAAATATTTTGATACCATGGGTATTTAGACTGGTCATCCTCTTCCAGCTTCTATTATTTCTTTTCTTGAGTGGTGACATATAATTTAGAGTATACCGATAAAATGATTCATGTAGTATAGAGTATGATTTGATCTTTTGATTCTAATCAATTTCTTTTACATATTTGATTGTTTGGACTTATGTAGCAAGCAGATAATGTTGCTTCAGTTGCACCCATTTCAACTCCAGTTCCAGTTTCAACAAATCCAAAGCGGCCACTGAACTCGCATTAAAATACATTACACTTGGAACTTTCAGCTGTGATCAAGAAATAAAAAAGAACTCCAAATCTAATGAATTTGTTTGGTTTCTTGAGGTTGGTGTTTCTCAATATATAGAACTTATCAAGAATTGTAGAGTATTCACATTTATTGATCTTGAAATGATAGCGTTCATTAGGTTTTATTAGGTAGACACACAATTCAAGCGGGACCAAAAAAGTTTGAAACAAAAGTTGTTGCTTTGAGTAAGGGGATTACTGGTAATGTTGAGCGACCCATAATAACTAGTTTAATACCCGTCCGTCGGACGGCTTACGCTAACAACGTAACAAACAAAGATAATATATATTGAGGGTGTTCGGGAACGCTTCTCCTTTTCTTCTTTTCCATATCCTTTTTTGAAAAGGTTGCAACTGTCTAACTTTTCCTTTTCTTCTTTTCAAACCACTAAAACTCATTCTCAAAACCCATTATCCAAACACTACAAAAAGGAGCTCAAAATAAGCAATCCCAAACATCCACATTAAGTGGACACAAGTCTAAACAACATTATAAACAAAAGCACCATTTTTAATTTATAAAAGGAAAACGAACGTGAATAGTGTACAACCACACAACAATATAAAATAAAAGTGATAGAGTGACAAAACATGAAATGATGTCATTTTAATGCAAAAGTAAACGGTAGGCAACACTGTGGGAAAGTTTTGTAACAGTCAAACATGGTTTACTCCCTCAATTTTTTCGGCTTTTGGATCGTCCTCTTTAACCTCAAAGATGACCTTTTTTTGACTTGTTAACTTGATGCATGGTGCCCATCTGTCAAAGTATCAACACTAATATATGGTAGCAAGGGGGCAACATGTGGCATGGTTTAAATGTTCTTATGTGATAATATATCCCACCATGCCAAGATAAGTTCACCCTTGGTGAAGCATTCTCAAAAGTCTTTATGAGAGGGTATTTAAATACATGGCAAATATAGGATGAGTTGTAAAAAGGACAAATGTGCTCCTGAATTTACTCAAATGATTGGTTTTCTAATCTTACCAAAACCTAGGCCGTTGAGCAATGTCAACCCTGCATGGAAATAAAAATGGAATCAGATGTGAATTTAGTGGGTGATTATGATATAAAGTTGAAGAATTTGGAGTTGCAGATTGACTCGCAAGCCGTTTTGGTATTAAGTATACTTTTTTTTATTAGTGCAACTTTTATATAAGACTATTAAGTATACATATTGTTAGGGGTGGATTTCTAAATGACCCGTGATCCTTAGCTATTATCCTCTTTAGTGATCCTTACATCTGTGACAGGTGGTGATCCTCAGAAGAGCTTCAGGATCAGGATCATGGATCACTTTAAGGATCCTCGTACTGACGATTGTTTACTTATGTATTATACTATCTCGCAGGTATGACGAGCTTGACCAAGTCTTGGCGATATTCCTGGAGAATATTCCTAAACTATTCTGCACGTGCTTGACCAAAAATAGACGTTATGGAGAACGTGGAGGCTTGGCACGAAAGTCAGATAGTTAGTTTAGGTGGTTATTTCTATTTTAAAAAGGGAGTAACGAGCTAGTAGAAAACACTTAGTCATTTTTTGCAGTTACACACACTCGTACAAACGCTCATACAAGCTCTCGTTCAAACACTTAGCAATTTCATACACCTTCTACACATTTCACCGTAGTGATCCTTGTACCTAGCTCGTTACTATCCGAAGTTGTAAACATTAATTCATTTATTTGAGCTTGGTGATCGGTAGTTTCCATCACCCGGGGTTTTTTGTGCCGGAGATCAACTCTTGATCAAGGGCTTTTTCCCCGTATAAACCCTTATGTTGTTTGTGCAATTTTACACTAAAGTGATCCTCATCATTGTTATACATTTTAAGCATCATACCCCGTAATCTAGAGTTTGGTTGCAATATCCTCATCTGATTTTTTGACCAAAACAGTTTGGCGCCCACCGTGGGGCTGTTGGTGCTTTGTCCTTAGAAGAATACGCATTTCTGTGCTCATTCCGGTTCATTACAACCAAGCAAATGGCTTCTTCAGCGAAGAGTGCTTCAAACTTGATGCCCTCATTCACTTCTTCACAAGGCGTCCCTCCTTTGCCTCCACCACCTTCTGGATCCCAGAAGAATACTGAGAATGCTGCGAAGAAACCAACTCCCATTTTCTCAAAACCTCCAACTTCTTCTGCTTCTTACACTCCTACTACTAGTGACTTGTTTACTCTGATTTTGCAGATGAAGGACCATATCCAGCAGCAGGACAAGACCAATGAAAAAATCCTTAGAGAAATCGGAGACATCAAGAAACAAAAGAGATCGGCAGAGGATCATTCCCCACTGGTGCCGAAATCCTTGAATTTTGATACTCCAGTGATTACTTCTCAGCCATCAGCGGCTCCAGACATTCAATATGTGGGTGGACCAAAAGGAGTGAACTACGGAACAACAACAACAACCCAGGCATCAGGTTCATATTTCCAGCCAGCGGGATCCTATCCTCAGCATATGGGATCCCTCACGAATTCAGGAGGATATTCAGGGATGCAGCATTTTCAAGGATCCTCCTTCGTTCCAGGATCATCCCAGGTTCAAGGATCCTCCATCGTTCCAGGATCATCCCAGGTCCAAGGATCCTCCTTCGTTCCAGGATCATCCCAGGTTCAAGGATCCTCCTTCGTTCCAGGATCATCCCAGGTTCAAGGATCCTCCTTCGTTCCAGGATCATCCCAGGTTCAAGGATCCTCCTTCGTTCCAGGATCATCCCAGGTTCAGGGATCCTCCTTCATTCCAGGATCATCCCAGTTCCAGGGACCCTTCCAGATGCCAGGATCCTTAAGGAGTGTACAAACAGGAAGTTCAGATGTCCATCAGGGAGATTTTATTCCAATGCAGACTAATGCTTCTGCTGGTCCCTCGATCATTCCAGAGCCTCAACAATATGGATTAACATCCATTCTTCCTAACTTGAGTCCAATGGGAGGTAACACTTTTAACAATTCTTATACTACTAACCAAGGTCTTATGCAGGATCCAGGTATCAATCATGCCATGGCTAGAGAATTGCAAAAGCTAAAGGATATGATATCAAGTGTCCCGGGAGTAGTCAAACCTATCCCAGAGATTGCAGATGGGAGCCATAAGATATCTCGTTTTGCACCACCAATCTGTGATGCTGAGATACCCAAGAGGTTCCATGTGCCTACAATGAAACTGTATGATGGCTCAACAGATCCTGAAGAACACATAGCACAATACAGGGAGAGGATGGAGATCAATCCAATCCCAGAAAGGTTAAAGGAAGCATGCCTGTGCAAAGGATTCGGATCCACTCTTACTGGATCAGCTCTCAAATGGCTGCTAAGTCTTCCTCCCTATTCTATTACCTCATTTGCTAACCTAGTTAACTTGTTTAATAATCAGTTTTCCTGTAGTAGAAAATTTGAACGATTAACTAGTGATTTATATAGGATAACCCAGGGTCATAATGAATCATTAAGGGATTACATTACCAAATTCAGTAAAGAATCCTTAGACATTCCCAACTTAGATATAGCCACGGCTGTTGAGGCCTTTAAAATGGGGTTGCTTAGGGATTCGTTATTTTATGATGATCTTGTTATGACACCATGCAGGAACCTAGATGAGGTAAGAACCCGGGCCCTTAGGTACATCCGGCTAGAGGACGACAAGAGGATCCAGGAGAGGTTAGCAGGATCCTCAAAGCAGGATAAGCAAGGATCCTCATTCAGGAACAACAAGTTCAGATCCTACAATAGATCTGATAACCAGAACGTGCATTCTATTGATCAAGAGGAGGATGATGAGGATTATCCTCCAATTTCTGAATATTGTTTTAGTGTTGATAATAATGAACTAATCCTTGCGATGCAGAGTCTAGGTGATAAAGCTAGATGGCCCATGAAAAATGATAGGCCAGCTGCAACTAAGGATAAATCAAAGTGGTGTGCATACCATGAAGATTTTGGGCACCTCACAGAAGAGTGCATTGCACTAAAAAAGGAAATTGGATACTTGTTGAAAAAGGGGCATCTAAAAGAATTGTTGGGAAGAAAAAAGTCAAGAACTCAGGATCCTGAAAGGATCCCTGAAAAGGCTCCAGCCCCTCCAGCGGATGCACAAGTGATAAACTTCATTTCTGGAGGATCAGACATTTGTGGCACATCCTTCTCAGCAGCTAAAAGGCATGCAAAGGAAACTAAAATGGATAACGGAGAAAGACCTGTTCGAACATCAAGTGTCTCCGAAGGAAAAGTCATAACCTTTGATGAAGAGGATCGTGTTGATATCCAGGATCCTCATCACGATGGTTTAGTTATTACTCTTTTCATATCTAACCATTTTGTCCGCATGATCCTTATAGACGGAGGAAGTTTAGTAAATATTATCCAGCTTGATGTCCTAATGAAGATGGGTATTCCTGAATCAGAGATCATACCAAGATCCTCTGTGCTCGTGGGATTTAGTGGAGAAACTAAGAATACCCTGGGGGACATTAAACTCCCAATATACATTGAAGACCTACACTCTTATAAAATTTTTTGTGTTATTGACTGTTTATCTTGTTGTAATGTTATCCTTGGCAGGCCCTGGATACACGATATGAAAGCAGTCCCATCCACTTACCATCAATGTGTGAAGCTCCCTAGTCCTTGGGGAATAGTGAAGATTGATAGTGATCAGCAGGAGGCTAAGAATTGCTATACTTCATCGATGAAACCAGCCTCGAAGTCAAGGGAGCAATAGCAATCAAAGTATCCTCCAAGGGATGTCTTGGAGGCGAGTGAACAGGATGTGGTAGAAATCCTTATGGATCCGGATGATCCTGAATCTACAGTTTATATCGGATCAGGGATCCTGGGCGAAATGAAAGAAGACCTCGTATCCTTCCTAAAAAGGAGAAAGACTACCTTTGCATGGAAACACGAAGACATGACTGGTATATCCAAAGATGTAATCACTCACAAACTCGGCATTGACAGATCCTTCAAACCAATCCATCAAAGGAGAAGAAAGTTTGCACCGGAAAGGAATGCCATTATCCAGGAAGAGGTAGAGAAATTGCTCCGGGCAGGTATGATTAGAGAGGTCAAGTATCCAAGATGGCTGGCCAATGTGGTTGTTGTTCAAAAGAAAAACGGAAAGTGGAGGGTATGTGTCGATTTTACCGATCTAAATAAGGCATGTCCCAAGGATCCTTTCCCTTTACCCCACATTGACTCCATGGTGGATGCAACCGCGGGTCATGAACTGTTAACTTTTATGGATGCTTCATCTGGATTTCAACAAATCCAAATGGAACCATCCGACCAAGAGGATACAGCCTTCATGACTCCAACTGGTATATACTGCTATATTGCTATGCCGTTCGGATTAAGAAATGCAGGTGCAACATATCAAAGGCTGGTGAATATGATGTTCAAGGATCAGATCGGACAAACTATGGAGGTTTACATAGATGATATGGTGGTAAAATCCATAAGAGCTGAGGATCACCTAAAGGATTTGGAGGAAGCATTTGATATCCTTGACAAATATAATATGAAGCTTAATCCTTCAAAATGTCATTTTGGTGTTAAAGCAGGTAAATTCTTAGGATACATGGTGACTAAAAGAGGCATTGAAGCTAGCCCGGAACAGATCAAAGCAATAGTGAACATCAAATCCCCGGCCAATGCTAAGGATGTTCAAAGGCTAACAGGCAGGATAGCAGCTTTGAACAGATTCATATCCAAATCCTCAGAGAAGTGCAAAGAATTCTATGATATCCTAAGGAAGAACAAGAAATTTGAGTGGACTGAAAAGCATGAAAATGCTTTAAGAGCCCTCAAAGATTACCTATCCTCAGCCCCAGCCTTGATGAAGCCAGAAAAAGGCGATGTGCTATCCTTGTTGTTTTGGTCAGAAAATCTGATGATGATAATGCAACCAAACTCTTTGTATAGGGGAATGATGCTTAAAATGTGTAACAACAATGAGGATCACTTCAATGTAGAATGCCCAAACAACACAAGGATTTATACGGGGAAAAAGCCCTTGATCAAGAGTTGATCTCCGGCACAAAAAACCCCGGGTGATGGAAACTACCGATCACCAAGATCAAATAAATGAATAAGCGTTTACAACTTCGGATAGTAACGAGCTAGGTACAAGGATCACTACGGTGAAATGTGTAAAAAGTGTAAGTAATTGCTAAGTGTTTGAACGAGAGCTTGAATGAGAGCGTTTTCGAGTGTGTGAAACTGCCAAAAATGACTAAGTGTCACTAACTAGCTCGTTACCCCTTTCAAATAAGAAAAATATCTAGTTAACAAACTCTCCGACTTTCGGGCCAAGCCTCCACGTTCTCCATAACGTCTAGTTTTGATCTAGCACGTGCAGAATACTTCAGGAATATTCTCCAGGAATGTCGCTAAGACTTGGTCAAGCTTGATATACCTGCGAGACATTTCAAAAACACAAGTAAACAATCGTCAGTAAGAGGATCCTTAAAGTGATCCATGATCCTGATCCTGAAGCTCTTCTGAGGATCACCACCTGTCACAGAAGTAAGGATCACTAGTTAGGATAACGAATAAGGATCACTAATTGTTAGAAAATCCTCCCCTAACAATTGCCCCCAAAATATAAGGAGTAATTTGTAACATTTAACGAGTTATATTTTCTTGATCTTATCCGTAACAAACTAACGGATATATAGCCGTTAATTTTGAACTAGCCGTTGCGATGATGATGTCACGGAAGTGACAACCTGCAAGATCATGATTATAAATAGAGATATAGATAGGATCAAACGCATTTAAATTTTCAGAGATACTCCCTTTATAATCCACATTCCGAAGACGTTCAGGTATTCTCTCTCTCTATCCTTTTCCCTCTCTTGCTCTGTTTTCACCTTTCCATCAAATATGTTGCTCCGAAGTTCTCCGGGCAAAGATCACAAGAAAGATAGCCCTTTGAAAAGTCAGAAAATCATCAAGGACTCCGCAAATGAAAAGTGTTGCTTTAACGATGCACAGATAGACAGAATCCGTTGCTGTTTTCCGGCGAATGCCTTTATCAGACCCTTTGATCCTACTACCCTTAGCGACTATGTTTCAGAAACATGGGTTGCATTTCCAGCCACTCCATTCACCATAGGATACACCTATCCTTTCCCGGAGTTCACACAATCCTTCTTTTCCCTTACCGGCATCTCTTATATCCAAGCCATGCCGATGATTTGGAGGGTCTTGTATACCCTGGAGAGGATCATCGAACAGGAAGGCATTCCTTTGGGCATGTCGGAATTGGCGGAGCTGTATGATCTTACTACCTTTGGTTCCCATCGTTATTTGCTTAAGCGAAAACCCGGTGCAGATCACCCTCTTCTCAAAGTTACCAAAAACGACAAAGATTGGAAACGTCGCTTCTTCTTTGTAAGAAGGGATACTATTTCAGATGGAGAGCATTTACCAAGAACATGGTCCACCCATGGTAGGCCGGAGGATCCTGGGAAGGATCATCAGATGGTCATGTTTTTGTAATAGGATCACTAACCCCTTTTTTGTCTTGTGTCATGCAGCCATCTCTGTTTCACATCTCATCACAACACCTGCGACCAGGGAAAGACTTGCTACTTTCTGGGGACTTGACCCTGAAACTAGAACTTTCAAGACAACAACCCAAGACTCACAGGAGGTATCCTCGGGCTCTGTCACAATGTCGAGTAAGTATCCTTGTTTATAATTAAATAAATAGTTAAATGTATATTAAGAAAAGATACTTATCTTATTTTGGTTGCGTAGGCGCTGGAAAATCTGCCAAAGCTGCTTCAAGGTTCAGTGTCACCGATCTCACCACTGTCAAATCCTCCAAAAGAAAGGTCCCTACTAGCCCGACAGCCTCAATCCCTAAGGCACCCCTCAAAGGGAAGGGAATCAAGAAGAGAAAGACTTCCGACGCTGAGGATTTGCAGGGCCTGCCCTTAATTCGCCACCAGTTCCTTGAGTACTTCAATGATGTAAGGATCACTATCTCCACTTGTATATCCTGTTGATCTAAGGATCACTTGCTCTTGAACTGCTTTATCCTTTTCTTTTGCAGAAATTTGCTGAAATCGAGGATTACGTCGGCCATGTTGAGGATCAAGATAAGAAGATTGCCGACCTCCAGCAGACTGCTGTGCTTAAGGATCTTGCACTTGCTGATCTTCAAAAGGAACTCAAGGATACCAAGCAGAAAATGGCCAAGGTGCTGGTTAACTTTGATTATGAAAGGCAAGAGATCATGGATGATGCTAAAGTTTCTGCCGCCATAGCAATGTACAAAACCAAACTCCAAATGGCCTTGGAAGCTCAGGATCCTGCCTTCGACAAAGGCAACTGGGAGATTGAAGAATGGAAGGCAAGGCTGGCTGAATTGGGTGATGAAGAAGAGGCTGAGGAGATTCTGGCAATTGAGGCTAGTGGCAGCGGGTTGAAGGATAAAGCTGAGGATGCAGCGGCTGGTGGTGATGATGCAGCGAAGGTGTAGGCTGCACAATTGGACGATGATGGATATATGTGCTGAGGCCGGAGCCCAATTTTTAGTTTGATGGTTGTTTTTGTGGTTGTGATGTTTAAGACAATTTCATGGGTTGTACTCTGAACAATAGGTTTTTAGGATTAAGGATCATGTATGATCCTTTGGACAATAGGCAGGATTGCAATTGGTGGAGGGATCCTCTGTTTGGGGGATGAAGCCATTGTGATCCTGCTGCCTTTATATTCCTGCACTACTTTTGAACTCATTATCATGGACACCCTTTACCTACCCCAGCGGACGGGCCACGTTTTGCTGGTAGAAGCTCGGGTAGGTAATTTTGACAACCTTTAAAGGGTTAGTCTTATGTTAATAAATAAAAACTTAACCTTTTGTCGCTTATCTTGTGTTGTTATCCTTTTTAGTATGTTATTTTCCAACTGTTATAATGTTCAATTTGTTTATACTTATCAAGCCTTGAAAAACTAGGAAAGATATCCAAAAAGTTTAGGATATGAACAAGGATCACATATCCCATAACAGATAAATTTTAAAAAATGACATGATTTAAAATTTATAAGTTCAGTTGTCAAGTATAAGGGTCATTTAAAAGAATAATAAATAAAATCCAAAGAGTTAAGGATCATACCTGAGGACCCAAGTTAGAATTCTAACCATATTAAGGATAACTATAAGATAAACCTTAGAGTGAAATAAGGATGAAGGATCCCTAACTGCCTACCTTCAAGGACCTGAAATAGAGCATAACTTGGGACTAAGCCAATATAAGAAAAGAGTTAGCAACTGGGGACAAGCCCAAGGATAACTGGGGACAAGCCCAAGGATAACTGGGGACGAGCCCAAGGATCGTATGTAAACTGGAGTATGGCCCTAACTGGCGACTATCCAAACTTAGTGACATGAAGATGCCAAAACCTTAGCTAACGTGAAAACGTTAGAAACCTTATGAACGGATGTATGGTACGTCTACCATTATACGTAGGATCCTAAGCATAGCCAGAACAATGGAATTATCAGCCCCTATAATGAGTACTGGTCCCAAAGCCTTGAACTATACCAGGATCATCGTGCGCTGCAGGCGGAATCTGGGGACAAGCCCAAATAACTGGGGTTAAACCCAAAGGACGGATTGCTTCTGTGGATAACCAATGTTGTGCTGAAGATACCTGAGCTTTCAAAACTTGAACTCACGTGAGAGATGGATAAAGGATACATGATCCTTATCCTTATATGAGAAAATAAAGAAATGAAATAGTTCAAGTTTAGGATATTACCTAAGTAAGGATCACCGATACTTTGAGGATCCTTTAAGGATATCCCTATCCTGAGGATCATCTGTGCCATGAGGATCCTGCTCACATGAAATATTTCTTCAAGTGGACAGCATTCCAAGCTCTTGGTAGCAAATCACCTTCCATGTTTAGCAATCTATATGCCCCCTTTCCTGCTTCAGCTTCAATCAAATAAGGGCCTTCCCATTTTGGAGCCAATTTTCCATCAGCAGGATTGGTGGTATTCTGAAATGCTTTCCTTAATACCATATCTCCGACTTGAAACCTCCTGATCCTGACATTTTTGTTGTAAGCACCAGCCATTCTTTGTTGATAACTGGCCATCCTGATCCTAGCCATATCCCTGATTTCTTCAATAGTATCCAAGTCTTGAGCCAGGTTTTCATCATTTTCCTCAGGATCACGGGTACTTGTTCTAGCAGTAGGAACCACCATTTCTGTTGGGATCACTGATTCTGCCCCAAACACCAAAGAGAATGGTGTTTGACCAGTAGCATTCTTAGGGGTTGTCCTGTCAGCCCAGAGCACATAGGGTAGCTCTTCTGCCCATTTTCCTTTCTTGGATCCAAGCTTTTTCTTCAAGTTGTTGATGATGATCTTGTTGGATGATTCTGCTTGACCATTAGCTTGTGGGTGGACTGGTGTTGATGTTATCATCTTAATCCCCCAGCTGTCACAAAAGTTAGTGGTTCTGCCCCCAATAAATTGGGAACCATTATCACATATAATCTCAGAAGGAATTCCAAATCTAGTTATAATATTTCTTTTAATGAAGGATATAACTTCCTTTTCTCTGACTTGGGCAAAAGCTTCAGCCTCTATCCACTTGGAGAAGTAATCAGTCATAGCTAACATGAATACTTTCCCACCAGGTGCCTTAGGGAGCTTACCAACTATATCCATACCCCATCTCATAAATGGCCAAGAGGAGGATATAGGATGCAATAATTCAGCTGGTTGATGAAGGATATTGCTGTGTCTCTGGCAAGGATCACATCTTCTGGCATACTCCACAGCATCTTTCTTCATGGTTGGCCAATAATATCCTGTCCTCAGGATCCTTGAAAATAAAGCCCTGCCCCCAGTGTGGTTTCCACAATCTCCTTCATGGAAGTCTTTTAAAACTTCCTGAACTTCAGGATCCTCAATGCATCTCAAGTATGGTCCTGCAAGAGATCGTCTATACAACATATTATTCATAATTGTGAATTGAGATACCTTAGATTTGAAAGCCCTAGGGTTTTCTCCTGTAGGAATCTCTCCATGTTGTAAGTATCTCATAATTGGTGAGATCCATGATCCGGATCCTGAATAGGATTGAGTATCCTCAGTGGGGATCATTGCAGAATTATTCCCTATCTCCATAGCCACATGATCCTCAATAGCTGGGGTTAGGATATGGATAATAGGGATCTTGATATCCTCTGGGATCTTCAAAGATGATCCTAAGTTAGCCAATGCATCAGCTTCTGTATTTTCTTCCCTTGGTACCTGTGACAAACTAAAGGAAACAAAAGAGAGTGCCAAACTTTTGACTATCTCCAAATATTTGGTTAGCTTTTCACCTTTAACAGCATATGATCCATTAAAGTGATTTGTAATTAACAAAGAATCTACATGTACCTCAAGATACCTGATCCCCATATGCTTTGCAATTTGCAAACCAGCAATTAAGGCTTCATATTCAGCCTCATTATTAGTGGTTTGGAACTCACAAGCTATAGAATGGGGTATTATGTCCCCCTGTGGCGATTTTAGTAGTATTCCAAGCCCTGTGCCTTTGACATTTGAGGATCCATCAGTGTGGAGTATCCAAGGATCCTTGGTCTCTTCTAGCTGCTGGACTTCTAACTCAGCTTCTTCTTGTAAATCACTACTGAAATCAGCCACAAAGTCAGCTAATGCTTGGGATTTGATAGCTGTCCTAGGCTCATATCTTATATCATAGGCACTCAGCTTTACTGCCCACTTAGCCATCCTTCCGGACATCTCTGGTTTCCTGAGGACATTCTTAATTGGAAAATTAGTTTTGACAATAATAACATGAGTTTCAAAATAATGTCTTAACTTGGTAGATGCCATTATTAATGCAAGGATAAGTTTTTCAAGGTGTGAGTACCTGGATTCGGCATCAAGTAAACTTTTACTTACATAATAAACGGGATGTTGTGTACCTTGATGATCCTTAACAAGGACCGCACTTACTGCTTTTGAGGATACTGCGAGATACAAGGATAACACTTCACCTTTTTCTGGTTTCATTAAAGCCGGGGCCGAGGATAGGTAATCTTTGAGGGCTTTTAAAGCATTTTCATGCTTCTCCGTCCACTCAAATTTCTTGTTCTTCCTTAGGATATCATAGAATTCTTTACATTTCTCGGAGGACTTGGATATGAATCTGTTCAAGGCTGCTATCCTTCCTGTTAATCTTTGAACACCCTTAGCATTGGCCGGAGATTTGATGTTCACTATTGCTTTGATTTGTTCCGGGCTAGCTTCGATGCCTCTCTTAGTCACCATGTATCCTAAGAATTTACCTGCTTTGACACCAAAATGACATTTTGAAGGATTAAGCTTCATATTATAGTTGTCAAGGATATCAAATGCTTCCTCCAAGTCTCGCAGGTGATCCTCAGCTTTTAAGGATTTCACCACCATATCGTCTATGTAGACCTCCATAGTTTGTCCAATCTGATCCTTGAACATCATATTCACCAGCCTTTGGTACGTTGCACCTGCATTTCTCAATCCAAACGGCATAGCAATATAGCAATATATACCAGTTGGAGTCATGAAGGCTGTATCCTCTTGGTCGGATGGTTCCATTTGGATTTGTTGAAATCCAGATGAAGCATCCATGAAAGTTAATAGTTCATGACCCGCAGTTGCATCCACCATGGAGTCAATGTGGGGTAAAGGGAAAGGATCCTTGGGACATGCCTTATTTAAATCTGTAAAATCGACACATACCCTCCACTTTCCGTTTTTCTTTTGAACAACAACCACATTGGCCAACCATCTTGGATACTTGACCTCTCTAATCATACCTGCCCGGAGCAATTTTTCTACCTCTTCCTGGATAATGGCATTCCTTTCTGGTGCAAACTTCCTTCTTCTTTGATGTATTGGTTTGAAGGATCTGTCGATGCCGAGTTTATGGGTGATAACATCTTTGGATATACCAGTCATGTCTTCATGTTTCCATGCAAAGGTAGTCTTTCTCCTTTTGAGGAAGGATATGAGGTCTTCTTTCCTTTCGCCAAGGATCCCTGATCCGATATAGATTTTGGATTCAGGATCATCAGGATCCATGAGGATTTCTACCACATCCTGCTCTCTGGCCTCCAGGACATTCCTTGGAGGATACCTTGATTGCTATTGCTCCCTTGATTTCGAAGCTGGTTTCATCGATGAAGTGTAGCAATTCTTAGCTTCCTGCTGATCACTATCGATCTTTACTATTCCCCAAGGACTAGGAAGCTTCACACATTGATGGTAAGTAGATGGGACTGCTTTCATATCGTGTATCCAGGGTCTGCCAAGGATAACATTACAACAAGATAAACAGTCAATAACACAAAATTTTTGATAAGAGTGTAAGCCTTCAATATATATTGGGAGCTTAATGTCCCCCAGGGTGTTCTTAGATTCGCCACTAAATCCCACGAGCACGGAGGATCTTGGTATGATCTCTGATTCGGGGATACCCATCTTCTTTAGAACGTCAAGTTGGATAATGTTCACTGAACTTCCTCCGTCTATTAGGATCCTGCGGACAAAACAGTTAGATATAAAAAGAGTAATAACTAAACCATCGTGATGAGGATCCTGGATATCAGTACGATCCTCTTCATCAAAGGTTATGACTTTTCCTTCGGAGACACTCGATGTTCGAACTGGCCTTTCTCCGTTATCCATTTTAGTTTCCTTCGCATGCCTCTTAGCTGCTGAAAAGGATGTGCCACAAATGTCGGATCCCCCAGAGATAAAGTTTATCACTTGTGCGTCTGCTGGAGGGGCTGGAGCCTTCTCAGGGATCCTTTCAGGATCCTGAGTCCTTGACTTTTTCCTACCCAACAACTCTTTTAGATGCCCTTTGCTCAACAAGTACCCAATCTCCTTTCTTAGTGCAATGCATTCTTCTGTGAGGTGCCCAAAATCTTCATGATATGCACACCACTTTGATTTATCCTTATTTGCAGCTGGCCTTTCATTCTTTCTTGGCCATCTAGCTTTATCACCTAGGTTCTGCAAGGCAAGGATTAGTTCATTGTTATCAACACTAAAGCAATATTCAGAGATTGGAGGATAATCCTCATCGTCCTCTTCTTGATCAATAGAATGCACGTTCTGATTATCAGATTTGTTGTAGGATCTGAACTTGTTGTTTCTGAATGAGGATCCTTGCTTATCCTGCTTTGAGGATCCTGTTATCCTCTCCTGAATCCTCTTATCATCCTCTAGCCGGATGAACCTGAGGGCCCGGGTTCTTACCTCATCTAGGTTCCTGCACGGTGTCATAACAAGATCATCATAAAATAAGGAATCCCTAAGTAATCCCATTTTGAAGGCCTCAACAGCCGTAGCTATATCTAAGTTGGGAATGTCTAAGGATTCTTTACTAAATTTGGTAATGTAATCCCTTAATGATTCATTATGACCCTGGGTTATCCTATATAAATCACTAGTTAATCGTTCAAATTTTCTACTACAAGAAAACTGAGTATTAAACAAGTTAACTAGGTTTGCAAATGAGGTAATAGAATAGGGAGGAAGACTTAGCAGCCACTTGAGTGCTGATCCAGTAAGAGTGGATCCGAATCCTTTGCATAGGCATGCTTCCTTCAAATTTTCTGGGATTGGATTGATCTCCATCCTCTCCCTGTATTGTGCTATGTGTTCTTCAGGATCCGTCGAACCATCATACAATTTCATTGTAGGCACATGGAACCTCTTGGGTATCTCAGCATCACAGATTGGTGGTGCGAAGCGAGATATCTTGTGGCTCCCATCTGCAATCTCTGGAATAGGTTTGACTACCCCCGGGACACTCGAGATCATATCCTTTAGCTTTTGCAATTCTCTGGCCATGGCATGATTGATACCTGGATCCTGCATAAAACCATGGTTAATAGTATGAGGATTATTAAAAGTGTTACCTCCCATTGGATTCAAGTTAGGAAATATGGAGGTTAATCCATATTGTTGAGATTCTGGAATGATCGAAGGTCCAGCAGAGGCATTGGTCTGCATTGGGATAAAATCTCCTTGATGAACATCTGAACTTCCTGTTTGCAGACTCCTCAAGGATCCTGGCATCTGGAAGGATCCCTGAAACTGGGATGATCCTGGAGCAAAGGAGGATCCTTGAACCTGGGATGATCCTGGAACAAAGGAGGATCCTTGAACCTGGGATGATCCTGGAACGAAGGAGGATCCTTGAACCTGGGATGATCCTGGAACGAAGGAGGATCCTTGAACCTGGGATGATCCTGGAACGAAGGAAGATCCTTGAACCTGGGATGATCCTGGAACGAAGGAGGATCCTTGAACCTGGGATGATCCTGAAACGAAGGAGGATCCTTGAACCTGCTGCATTCCTGAATATCCTCCTGTACTCGTGAGGGATCCCATATGCTGGGGATAGGATCCTGCTGGCTGGAAATATGAACCTAGTGCCTGGGTCATAACTGTTGTTCCGTAGTGCACTCCCTTTGGTCCACCCGCATATTGAATGTTTGGAACCACTGACGGCTGAGAAGTAACCACCGGAGTGTCAAAATTCAAAGATCTGGGCATCAGTGGAGAATGATCCTCTGCCGTTTTCTTCTGTTTCTTAATTTCATCAATCTCCCGGAGGATCCTTTCGTTGGTCTTATCCTGCTCTTGTGCATGATTCCTCATCTGCAAAATCAAGGTATGGAGATCATTAGTAGTAGGATTAGTTGAAACAGAAGGAGAAGGTGGTTTTGAGAAAATGGGAGTCGGTTTCTTCGCAGCATTTTCTATATTCTTCTGGGATCCAGAGGGTGGTGGAGGCAAAGGAGGAACGCCTTGTGAGGAAGTGAATGAGGGCATCAAGTTTGAAGCATTCTTCGCCGAGGAAGCCATTTGCTTGATTGTAGTGAACCGGAATGAGCACAGAAATGCGAATTCTTCTAAGGCAAAGCACCAATTGCCCCACGGTGGGCGCCAAACTGTTTTGGTCAGAAAATCTGATGATGATAATGCAACCAAACTCTTTGTATAGGGGAATGATGCTTAAAATGTGTAACAACAATGAGGATCACTTCAATGTAGAATGCCCAAACAACACAAGGATTTATACGGGGAAAAAGCCCTTGATCAAGAGTTGATCTCCGGCACAAAAAACCCCGGGTGATGGAAACTACCGATCACCAAGATCAAATAAATGAATAAGCGTTTACAACTTCGGATAGTAACGAGCTAGGTACAAGGATCACTACGGTGAAATGTGTAAAAAGTGTAAGTAATTGCTAAGTGTTTGAACGAGAGCTTGAATGAGAGCGTTTTCGAGTGTGTGAAACTGCCAAAAATGACTAAGTGTCACTAACTAGCTCGTTACCCCTTTCAAATAAGAAAAATATCTAGTTAACAAACTCTCCGACTTTCGGGCCAAGCCTCCACGTTCTCCATAACGTCTAGTTTTGATCTAGCACGTGCAGAATACTTCAGGAATATTCTCCAGGAATGTCGCTAAGACTTGGTCAAGCTTGATATACCTGCGAGACATTTCAAAAACACAAGTAAACAATCGTCAGTAAGAGGATCCTTAAAGTGATCCATGATCCTGATCCTGAAGCTCTTCTGAGGATCACCACCTGTCACAGAAGTAAGGATCACTAGTTAGGATAACGAATAAGGATCACTAATTGTTAGAAAATCCTCCCCTAACACTTGTATCTTGCAGTATCCTCAAAAGCAGTAAGTGCGGTCCTTGTTAAGGATCATGAAGGTACACAACATCCTGTCTATTATGTAAGTAAAAGTTTACTTGATGCCGAATCCAGGTATTCACACCTTGAAAAGCTTATTCTTGCATTAATTATGGCATCTACTAAGTTAAGACATTATTTTGAAACTCATGTTATCATAGTTAAAACTAATTTTCCAATTAAGAATGTCCTCAGGAAACCAGAAATGTCAGGAAGGATGGCTAAGTGGGCAGTGAAGCTAAGTGCATATGATATAAGATATGAGCCTAGGACAGCCATCAAATCCCAAGCACTAGCTGACTTTGTGGCAGATTTCAGTAGTGATTTACAAGAAGAAGCTGAGTTAGAAGTCCAACAGCTAGAAGAGACCAAGGATCCTTGGATACTCTACACTGATGGATCCTCAAATGTCAAAGGCACAGGGCTTGGAATACTACTAAAATCGCCACAGGGGGACATAATACCCCACTCTATAGCTTGTGAGTTCCAAACCACTAACAATGAGGCTGAATATGAAGCCTTAATTGCTGGTTTGCAAATTGCTAAGCATATGGGGATCAGGTATCTTGAGGTACATGTAGATTCTTTGTTAATTACAAACCACTTTAATGGATCCTACGCTGTTAAAGGTGAAAAACTAACCAAATATTTAGAGATAGTCAAAAGTTTGGAACTCTCTTTTGTTTCCTTTAGTTTGTCACAGGTACCAAGGGAAGAAAATACAGAAGCTGATGCATTGGCTAATTTAGGATCATCCTTGAAGATCCCAGAGGATATCAAGATCCCTATTATCCATATTCTGAACCCGGCTATTGAGGATCATGTGGCTATGGAGATAGGAAGTGATTCTGCAATGATCCCTAGTGAGGATACTCAATCCCATTCAGGATCAGGATCATGGATCTCACCAATTATGAGATATTTACAACATGGAGAGATTCCTACAAGAGAAAACCCTAGGGCTTTCAAATCTAAGGTATCTCAATTCACTATTATAAATAGTATGTTGTATAGACGATCTCTTGCAGGACCATACTTGAGATGCATTGAGGATCCTGAAGTCCAAGAAGTTTTAAAAGACTTCCATGAAGGAGATTGTGGAAACCACACTGGGGGCAGGGCATTATTCTCAAGGATCCTGAGGATAGGGTACTACTGGCCAACCATGAAAAGAGATGCTGTGGAGTATGCTAAAAGATGTGATCCTTGTCAGAGACACAGCAATATCCTTCATCAACCAGCTGAATTGTTACATCCTATATCCTCCTCTTGGCCATTTATGAGATGGGGTATGGATATAGTTGGTAAGCTCCCTAAGGCACCTGGTGGAAAAGTATTCATACTTGCTATGACTGATTACTTCTCCAAGTGGATAGAGGCCGAAGCTTTTGCCCAAGTCAGAGAAAAGGAAGTTATATCCTTCATTAAAAGAAATATTATAACTAGATTTGGAATTCCTTCTGAGATTATATGTGATAATGGTTCCCAATTTATTGGGGGCAGAACCACTAACTTTTGTGACAGCTGGGGGATTAGGAAAAGCTTGGATCCAAGAAAGGGAAATGGGCAGAAGAACTACCCTATGTGCTTTGGGCTGATAGGACAATCCCCAAGAATGCTACTGGTCAAACACCATTCTCTTTGGTATTTGGGGCAGAATCAGTGATCCCAACAGAAATGGTGGTTCCAACTGCAAGAACAAGTACCCGTGATCCTGAGGAAAATGATGAAAACTTGGCTCAAGACCTTGATACTATTGAAGAAATCAGGGATATGGCCAGGATAAGGATGGCCAGTTATCAACAAAGAATGGCTGGTGCTTACAACAAAAATGTCAGGATCAGAAGGTTTCAAGTTGGAGATATGGTATTAAGGAAAGCATTTCAGAATACCACCAATCCTGCGGATGGAAAGTTGGCTCCAAAATGGGAAGGCCCTTATTTGATTGAAGCTGAAGCAGGAAAGGGGGCATATAGATTGCTAACCATGGAAGGTGATTTGCTACCAAGAGCTTGGAATGCTGTCCATTTGAAGAAATATTTCATGTGAGTAGGATCCTTATGGCATAGATGATCCTCATAATAGGGATATCCTTAAAGGATCCTCAAAGTATCGGTGATCCTTACTTAGGTAATATCCTAAACTTGAGCTATTTCATTTCATTATTTTCTCTTATAAGGATAAGGATCATGTATCCTTTATCCATCTCTCACGTGAGTTTAAGTTTTGAAAGTTCAGGTATCCTTAGCATAATGTTGGTTATCCACAGAAGCGATCCGTCCTTTGGGTTTAACCCCAGTTATTCGGGCTTGTCCCAGATTCCGCCTGTAGCGCACGATGATCCTGGTGTAGTTCAAGGCTTTGGGACCAGTACTCGTTCTAGGGGCTAATAATCCCATTGTTCTGGCTATGCTTAGGATCCTACGTATAATGGTAGACGTACCATACATCCGTTCATAAGGTTTCTAACGTTTTCACGTTAGCTAAGGTTTCTAACGTTTTCACATTAGCAAAGGTTTTGGCATCTTCATGTCACTAAGTTTGGATAGTCGCCAGTTAGGGCCATACTCCAGTTTGCATACGATCCTTGGGCTTGTCCCCAGTTATCCTTGGGCTTGTCCCCAGTTATCCTTGGGCTTGTCCCCAGTTGCTAACTCTTTTCTTATATTGGCTTAGTCCCAAGTTATGCTCTATTTCAGGTCCTTGAAGATAGGCAGCTAAGGATCCTTGATCCTTACTTCACTCTAAGGTTTATTTTATAGTTATCCTTATAATGGTTAGGATTCTAACTTGGATTCTCAGGTATGATCCTTAACTCTTTTGATCTTATTTATTATTCTTTTAAATAACCCCTATACTTGACAACTGAACTTATGATTTTTAAATTGTATCACTTTTTAGAACTTATCGGTTATGGGATATGTGATCCTGATCATATCCTAAGCTTTTTGAATAATTTTCAAGGCTTGATAATTATAAACAGAATGAACATTACAACAGTTGGAAAGGAAGATATTAAAAAGTATAACAACACAAGATAAGCGACAAAAAGTTAAGTTTTTATTTATTAACATAAGGCTAACCCTTTAAAGGTTGTCAAAATTACCTACCCGAGCATCTACCAGCAAAACGTGGCCCGTCCGCTGGGGTAGGTAAAGGGTGTCCATGATAATGAGTTCAAAGATAGTGCAGGAATATAAAGGCGGCAGGATCACAATGGCTTCATCCCCCAAACAGAGGATCCCTCCACCAATTGCAATCCTACCTATTGTTCAAAGGATCATACATGATCCTTAATCCTAAAACCTATTGTTCAGTACAGACCATCATTGTTTTAAACATCACAACCACAAAAAACTACCGCCAAACTAAAAAATTGGGCTCCGGCTATGTCTAGAAGTTTCCATCATTGCCCAATCATGCAGCCTAAGCCTTCGCTGCATTGTCACCTCCAGCTCCACTTGCCTCACCAGCTTCATCCTTGCTTCCAGCCTCGATTGTCAAGATCTCTCCAGCCTCCTCTTCATCACCCAATTCAGCCAGCCTTGCCCTCCATTCTTCAATTTCCCAGCTACTTTTGTCAAAGGCAGGATCCTGAGCCTCCAGGGCCATTTGAAGTTTGGTTTTGTACATTGCTATGGCGGCAGAGACTTTGGCATCATCTGTGATCTCCTGCCTTTCATAGTCAAAATTAACCAGCACCTTAGCCATTTTCTGTTTGGTATCCTGGAGTTCCTTCTGAAGATTAGCGAGTGCAAGATCCTTGAGCACAACAACCTGCTGGAGATCGGCAATCTTTTTATCTTGATCCTCAACGTGGCCCACATAATCCTCAATCTCAGCAAATTTCTGCAAAAGAAAAGGTTAAGGTCAGGGTTAAGTGATCTTCAAATCATCAGGGTATGTCAACAGGATATACAAGCAGAGACAGTGATCCTTACTTCATTGAAGTACTCAAGGAATTGGTGGCGGATTAGAGGCAAACCCTGCAAATCCTCAGCCTCGGAGACCTTTCTCTTCTTGATTCCCTTTCCTTTGAGGGGTGCCTTGGGGATTGAAGCCGTCGGGCTGGTAGGAACCTTTCTTTTGGAGGATTCGACGGTGGTGAGATCGGTGACACTAAACCTTGAAGCAGCTTTGGTAGATTTTCCAGCACCTACACAGCCAAAACAAGATAAGTATCTCTTCTTAATTTACGTTTTACTATTTATTTAAATTTTGAACAAGGATACTTACTTGACATTGTGACAGAGCCTGAGGATACCTCCTGAGAATCTTGGGTTGTTGTTTTGAAAGTTCTAGTTTCAGGATCCAGTCCCCAGAAAGCAGCAAGTCTTTCCCTGGTTGCGGGTGTTGTGATGAGATGTGAAACAAAGATAGCTGCAGGACACAAGACAAAAAGGGGTCAGTAATCCTTATAAAAACTAGACTACTTGGTGATCCTTCTCAGGATCCTCCGGCCTACCATGGGTGGACCATGTTCTTGGTAAATGCTCTCCATCTGAAATGGTATCCCTTCTTACAAAGGAGAAGCGACGTTTCCAATCTTTGTCGTTTTTGGTGACTTTGAGAAGAGGATGATCTGCACCGGGTTTTCGTTTGAACAAATAACGGTGGGAACCGAAGGTAGTAAGGTCATACAGTTCCGCCAGTTCTGACATTCCTAAATCAACGCCTTCCTGCTCGATGATCCTCTCCAGGGTATACAAAACCCTCCAAATCATCGGCATGGCTTAGATGTAAGAGATGCCGGTAAGAGAAAAGAAGGATTGTGTAAATTCTGGGAAAGGATAGGTGTATCCTATAGCAAATGGAGTAACTGGAAAAGCAACCCATGTTTCTGAAACATAGTCACTCAGGACAGTAGGATCGAAGGGTTTGAAAAAGGCATTCGCCGGAAAACGGTGACGAATGTTATCTATTTGTGCATCGTTAAAGCAACATCTCTCATTCGCCGAGTCTTTGATGATCTTTAGACTTTTCAAAGGGCTATCCTTCTTGTGATCCTTGCCCGGTGAACTTCGGAGCAACATTTTCGAAGTGACGGAGATAAAGATAGAGAAACAGAGTAAGAAGGGAGAAAGAAGAGAAAGAATTACCTGGTTGTTCGTCGACTGAGAATTTAAAGGGAGTCTCTTTCGAATTCGAATGCATAATGATCCTATCTATATCTCTATTTATAATTATGATTCTGCAGGATTGTCACTTCTGTGACGTCATGATCGCAACGGCTAGTTCTATATTAACGGCTATATATCCGTTAGTTTGTTGCGGATAAGATCAGAAAATATAACTCGCATATTTACAATTTAACTCCTTATATTTTGGGGGCAATTGTTAGGGGTGGATTTCTAAATGACCCGTGATCCTTAGCTATTATCCTCTTTAGTGATCCTTACATCTGTGACAGGTGGTGATCCTCAGAAGAGCTTCAGGATCAGGATCATGGATCACTTTAAGGATCCTCGTACTGACGATTGTTTACTTATGTATTATACTATCTCGCAGGTATGACGAGCTTGACCAAGTCTTGGTGACATTCCTGGAGAATATTCCTAAACTATTCTGCACGTGCTTGACCAAAAATAGACGTTATGGAGAACGTGGAGGCTTGGCACGAAAGTCGGATAGTTAGTTTAGGTGGTTATTTCTATTTTAAAAAGGGAGTAACGAGCTAGTAGAAAACACTTAGTCATTTTTTGCAGTTACACACACTCGTACAAACGCTCATACAAGCTCTCGTTCAAACACTTAGCAATTTCATACACCTTCTACACATTTCACCGTAGTGATCCTTGTACCTAGCTCGTTACTATCCGAAGTTGTAAACATTAATTCATTTATTTGAGCTTGGTGATCGGTAGTTTCCATCACCCGGGGTTTTTTGTGCCGGAGATCAACTCTTGATCAAGGGCTTTTTCCCCGTATAAACCCTTGTGTTGTTTGTGCAATTTTACACTAAAGTGATCCTCATCATTGTTATACATTTTAAGCATCATACCCCGTAATCTAGAGTTTGGTTGCAATATCCTCATCTGATTTTTTGACCAAAACACATATAACTTTTAATGTTTTTGTTATTACATTAGAAAACATGTAGATAGAGCGTGTCTTTTAAAAAAGTTATTTACCTTTGAAGGTTTTTGAATTTTCTTAATAAAATGGTTCTTTACTTGCAAATACCACTAACTCAACTAACTTAGGAGAAAGTGGGTGTAGTAGGTATGCTTCTAGCAACCAAATAACTAACTCGGTTAATAAGGACCAGTTGAGTAAACATAACTCTACCATCATGTCAGCATTCTTAGTGTTTAGAATCTCGATCATCTTGCATGAAAGACAAAAAATGGAATGATTACAAAATTATGCAAAATTATCAATATTGTCGATATCTCAGCCCTGTCACAGTGTGTCTATATATGTATAAAAGATAAACTTTACCTGTTGCTCATCGTGCATTGGATTTAACCTGGTTATCTTACATGGAAACCAAAAAAAAGTAAAATAATTGATTACTACTTAATAATATAAATTAAACAATAAGTAATAGGGTCATTTACCTAGTCAAGTTTATATGTTGATGTTAACCCCCACTGGTCCATAAAAAACTAATTTTCAACTATGAGACTGTCTTTCTAAAAAATAAAATAAACATAAAAATACACATCCTACAAGAAAACAAAATTCATTGTTGATTACATTTAATGAAGTAGGTTAGTAGAATATTTAATAAAATAAATTACCTTGGCAAGTTAGTTTGTGGTTTCATTCGGATCTACTTTTGCTCCATGTAAATGTATCCATTTCCACTTATCCTTTGCTACTTTTGTTCCATGTCACTCGGATGAGATGAAAAAAAAAGCATAACTATATTACAACAATGAAACATGTACGTCTCCATCTCTACTGTTTAGTTTATCTTACCTTGGCTTTCGTAATCGTCAACTTCGAAAATGTACTTCATTTCTATAAGTTGAAGTGCTCCGCAAGTTCTGTTGAGAAAAAATATTTTTTAAGACACTATTCGCGTATTATATAGATATGCTAAAGGGCAGTTGCAACCCCAACTTCCCTCGTTGCCCCACTTTGTTCCTGCTAGTGTTAGTGTGAAACTTATGAAAAGAAATATAAATATTCAGCATGTCTAAACTTTTACCCGTAGTATTAAAAGTAAAACAAACATTTTCCAGTATTGTTAAAGTAGAACAAACCTTTTGTTCTTTCTTGATCGGGCTGATGTGTTGGTCTTGCTTGGCTACAAAAGCTTTTTTAGAAAGGTAAAATGTGATACATCAAGTGGAGGGGTTTCAATTATATAATAAAATCAACAAAATAAAAATACACTCATGCATTCATGCAACTCTAAAATCGTATAATTTGATGCATTGGTATTGTAAAATTACATAAAAAATGTCACCTCTTCACTAATCTCTCTCAAACTGAGATTTGTAGGGCTGAAACATTGGCCGTAATAAAGGATCTCAACACTTGGGAGTGTTTCTCTGATCGGACTAACTATAAGCCAGTCCTGCTTGGCTTCAGAATCACTGTTAGAAAGCGGAAATGGAAAGTTTCTTAAGTTTCTAATACAATATATATAATATGTATTTTGTCACTTTTGGATCATACACTTAAATTCCGCACCATGTAGAAAATCAGAGTTACCTTGCATGCAAACTCTGCTGTTGAAAATAGGTACTGCATATCACGAAATATGTCTTGTGAGAAATCTGCAGTGTTTGTCTTGGTTATGTGACCAACAAAATGAAATACGTTTTCATGCTCCCTACGTATTTTATACACATTATGCTTGGAAGTTACGTAGACCGCTATCCCCACTACTTGCTGAAAAGTTGGGCTAACCACCCATTAGGAGATAACCACCAAAGTTGTGGAGATAATGGGTAGGAAAATGTGGAGCTAACCACCCATTAAGGAAACCGCTAATAACCGCTCTGAACCGTCACAATAGCGGTTAATTTTGTGAGTTTAAGTGGCTGAGATTTAATCTCAGCATGATCCGACGGTGGAGATTGATTTGGAAGGTGGTTAGACTTAATGGGTTTAATATATATATATATATATATAATTAGTAGCCCGTTTATGTCAGGTTTGTAATATGTCAAAACGTTGTCAAGTGATGGTCATTTTGGTGCGGGCTAGGACAAGTTGAATTAATAAATGCAAGAATATGGTAATAGAGATGGAGAATGGGATGTATGGGGTTTCCAGAAGATAAATAAAATTTAGAGATAAATTTAGAAAAACAAGATTTTTAGTTGAGTTATAGAGATGAAGATAAAGATTTGGATGAGACAGAAAGTGGTTATTCACATATAAAGATTTGAATAATTTGTTATGTGTTTTTACACAACATTAAATTTCAACAAAAATAATTTGTTTTTTTTGAAACCGTGTTTAACGCGGGCATTAGCCTAGTTTATTATATGTCAATTTGGTGGCGGTTAGTCGGTTAAAATCATAAAATTATATAATATCGGAATGATAAGAAAAAGAATTGCACTTGCATATGTTAATAAATATTTTTAACAAATTATTGAGCATACTTGATACTCACAAGCCCAATATCCAACGTGTGATTACCTAAAAGTTTCGCGATAAGTCTTGGTGGGATACATGACACGATTTCAAAATAAGTACATCAATAAGATGCGTCTCAAACCATTTCTATTGTGTCAGCATGACCGCGAATGACCATTACCCTCATCAAAAACCTCCAACAGCAATAAACTCACCTGTGTCCGCGTGGGCACACGCAAACACAGCGGTCCAATCTGTCCAGTGATGAGAAGACTTACCTTAAGGACGGAAACTAATGTAACGCATAGCGATGCGGCCCCGCACCGAATCCTATGAACATTTTCGTCACGGCAAGGGATCTGGACAACTGTAACAGTCACTCAGCAGGCAATGCGGCATAACACCGCATCCCGCGTAAATCATGGATGGAACAACCAACGCGGGAACAACATCAATGACCGCAAGCAGCGATGCGGCTTGGCACCGCATCCTGCCTACAAGGCAAGTGGGTCTGACACCACAGTGCAAGTGGCACTGGGAACAGTCGCCTACCGGCCCACGTGTATACAACAGTCTGACACCACAGCAGGACGTGGCATCACCACAGTATCCGACATGTCTGACACACCTGCAAATAGCTGTGCGATGTCAGGCTAGCTACTCAACTACCCTCCTCCACTCCTCGGCTATAAATACTGACCCCAAACCAGGTTTGAGGTATCACTTCTGAACTCTCTCAATACTACTACTATCACACTTTGCTTCCCAAGCAAACTACTGATTCTCACACCGGAGAGTGGTAACAAGGAGCACCCCCACCTCATCCTCCTTGTTGCGAGTCACGGTTTGTTTCCTTGTGCAGGAAACCCACGCCCAGACGATCCAGCCGGCGATCCTCGGAAAGAAAGGATTAACCCTCTTGACGAGACCAGTGGGTTAACCTACCCGGTTAACCATTGTTTCATCATTGGCGCCCACCGCTACTCTTAGCACTTTTTTCCGACCATCCCTTTCTCTCCAAAGATCATGTCTGATCGTCAAAACAACACTACCGGGGATAACCTAAACCCCGCAAACCAAGGGCCTGCGGGAACCATTCCCCTAGCCCCAAATACTGAACACATTGGCACATCAACGCAAGGGGGCGCATCCCTTACGTTTGGACACGATTTATCACAGTACGCTCCTGTGATACCTATAGGCATGAACCTTCATGCCTGGTACGACCAACAAGCAGCTATGCTGGCTGCAACATACAACAGAGCTTGCGCAGAAGCGCAAGTATCTGTGGGACCCACCCCAGCACCACACACCCCTGCAGGTCGTACTTTACAGTACGAAGGCAGGGCCCCAACACATCCGGCCTCCAGAAGCAGGCACGAAGATCGCGGTTCCTCTTACTGCGACATCCGCACACTTGATGAGGACGACTCCACATATGGGTCCCGCCACAGGAGCCATATACAGAGTCGCCTAGGCCCACATGGCGAAACTAGGCGACCGTCTACAGCCCACCACAGCCTAGGCATTTACAGCCGACTGGGACCCCAGTCCCACCGTGAAGGGCAAGGCTATACCGATCCGGACGATGGTACATACCGTGCGGAATCCCATGCCACCAGCAGCAGACCGGGAGGACGCAACTACGTTCCTCCCACTCACCCCGCACTACGTACCTCCGCGCTGCAAAGCATCACCGCGGCCAACCATACAGGCCGAAATCTGCAGCTGAAAACTCCAAGTTCGTCCCAGAAATCACCCACGCCGATGTCACCACCACAAAATTCCCATTAAACATTGGGAAATACAACGGTTCAACCGACCCAGATGATCACAACAACATCTTCGTCGGCGCCGGGTGCAACGGTAGATGGGATGAACCCACCTGGTGCCATTTTTTCCCACAGACCCTAACAGGTCTGGCCAGGGCATGGTTCGATTCTTTACCACCAGGGTCACTGACCTCATTCGAGGACTTACAAGAAAAGTTCCTCGCGCACTTAAGCCAGCAACGACGTCATGAACGTGATTCCATGAACGTCATGAACATCTGGCGCAGGGATTACGAATCGCTTGAAGCGTTCGTTGTCCGTTACAATAAAGAATGCCTAGAGATAGGCGATGTCGCCGACCAAATGGCACGTAACCATTTCATTGTTGCCGTTAAAGACGAGCAAATGGTTATGAATATCTCTGGCAAAGATGGTTTGCCTAAGAAGTGGGAAGATGTCATGGCTGCGGTCAAGACATACGCCCAGACTCAGCGGTCCCTAAGACCGCACATGTCAAAGGCACAACCCCAGGCGGAAGGCCAGTCTTCCCGCCAAGAGCCCAAGCGCAGCAATAAGCGCAACCGGGACACATGGAATCGTGGCAGCGATTCCAGACCATATGCCCCACGAAGCAACCAGCCCGACGCAAGGGCTACAATCAACGCCCAGCGTGAAAACCGGGCGTCAAAAAAGGAATCTCGGGACCGCAGCTGGACCGAGATTAACCAGTCGCCAAGCGATGTCTTTCTCACGGACGCATAATTCCTGCGACTGGCCCAACCGATCAAATCCAAAAAGAACCAGGATCTCGCACTCTACTGCAAGTATCACAAGGACAATGGCCACACAACAAACAGCTGTATCAGTCTCCGACTGGAGATTGAGCGAGCCCTAAAAGAGGGGAAACTGCAACATCTGTTGACAGGCGCACAAAAAGCTACCAAGCGCATCACTCCCCACAACGAGGGTACCTCCACGGGTAAGAGGACCATGTACGTGGCCTCTACCCACATGATCAATGGAGGAAGAGGAAGGCCGCGCAAGGCGGCAAGAAGACCGGACAATGACCGGAAAGATGAGCAAGTCGTCTTTCCAAAAGTCCAAGGCGGCCCGCGCGATAGACGCGCCGTGGTTATCATAGGCCACCTGGCTCACTACTGCACCGAGCGATTGTTCATCGACCCGGGCGGTACATCCGATATTATATACGAGCAATGCTTCAACCAGTTCGATCAAGAAGACAAAGATCGACTGCAGCCAGCGGACTACCCGTTGGCCGGGTTTGCAGGGGAAACCGTATTCCCCCTAGGCCAGATTACCTTTCCTGTGCGCCTCACCAACGGGAGGCACACAAGAACAGAGGGGGTAAACTTCATGGTTTTACCGCACACCTCCAAGTACGACGTATTTCTCGGGAGAGAGTCCCAGGGCGACTTCAACATGATCACATCCGTCCCTCACTCTGCCATTGGCTTCCCAACCGAGACAGGGGTTGCGGTAATATACGCCCGAAGAGAAGTTATGTCTACGGATGACCTGCGTCCAGCCAAGGTAGCAAGGCCTACCCCCAACACGCAACCAGAAAAACGGGTGCTTAACGCAAGACACCCAGAGCAAACGGTCACGTTGGGCCATGCCTTGACACCTACCATCAGAGCGCGCCTGAAGCAACTTCTCTTCAGGAACCAAGATATTTTTGCTTGGACACCCGCAGACATGACAGGGGTGCCACGCAAAATCGCGCAACATTTCTTGAATACCATGCCAGGTATCAAGCCGGTGATCCAAGGCCAACGCCACCTTGGATCAGCAAAAAACGCGGCGATGGAAGAGCAGGTATAGGAACTGCTCTCCGCAGGCATCCTGCGGGAAGTCAAATACCAGACTTGGCTGTCCAACCCAGTCATGGTAGAAAAACCAAGCGGGGGCTGGCACATGTGTGTCGATTACAAAGACCTCAATAAGGCGTGCCCCATGGATTGTTACGCACTTCCGGAGATCGACGAGAAGGTCGATAACCTCGCACCATTTCGATGGAAGTGCTTCCTCGATTGTTACAAAGGCTACCACCAGGTACAGATGGCAATCGAAGATGAAGACAAAACGGCATTCCGCACTCCTACCGGGCTGCTACACCAAAATGCCGTTTGGGTTGCGCAACGCTGGCGCAACCTATCAAAAGTTGATGAACGACACTTTTCGCGGTCAAATCAGCAAAAGTGTCGAAATCTATATGGACGACCTGGTCGTCATGAGCATGGAGGAAGACACCATGTTCAACGATATCGAAAGAACATTCCAAACTCTGCGAAGCGTCAACATGAAGCTTAATCCAGGGAAATGCTCGTTTGGAATGGAAGAAGGCAAATTCCTCGGATTCATCGTAACCAAAGATGGATTCAAGGTAAACCCGGAAAAAGTTCAGGCGATCGAACGCATGCCATCGCCCTCAACGATGAAAGAAATGCAACGACTAGCCGGCAGGCTAGTCGCACTAAACAGATTCTTAGCCAACCACGCAGCTAAGTCATACCCTTTCATCAAGACCCTGCGGAGCTGCCTAAAAAAGGAACAATTCCAATGGACCGCAGAGGCCGAAAAAGCTTTCCGGGAGATGAAAGAGTGTTTGATCCAGCTCCCAACTTTAACCGCACCACGAAAAGATGAGCCACTTATTCTATACCTGTCTGCCGCGGACAACGCGGTAGGCACGGTACTCATAGTGGAGCGGGAAGGAGTCCAAACACCCATCTACTACATCAGCAAAATGCTCAACGACCCAGAGACAAGGTACTCCATCATGATGAAATTGGTACTGGCACTAGTACACGCGTCGAGACGTTTACGACGTTACTTCGCAAACCACGTCATCACAGTGTTAACTAACTACAGGATCGCCCCGATCCTATCCAAACCCGACATATCTGGGAGGTTAGCAAAATGGACAATTGAGCTGGGCGAACTTTCACTGAACTATAAGCCGCGCCCCGCAATCAAAGGCCAGGTCTTGGCTGATTTCGTTGCTGAAGTACCAGCAAACCGCATTCAAGAATGCGAAGAAGAACAAAACCCTACATCACCACCATCCTCCGTAGAAACCTGGGCACTATATACAGATGGTGCATCCAACGAAGATGGTGCTGGCGCAGGTCTACGACTTGTCAGCCCCGATGGCCAAGAGCTAACCTACGCAATCCGCCTCGATTTCAAAAGAACGAATAACGAAGCGGAGTATGAGGCTCTACTGGCAGGGCTGCGTTTGGCAGTCAAACTCGACGTCAAACATTTGGAAGCACATGTCGACTCACTACTGGTTGCAGGGTAGATACGCGGTGACTATGCCGCAAAAGGGGATATCATGATCCTCTACCTCGAACAAGCCTTGCAACTGAAATCAAGGTTCACCTCCTTCAATATTCGCCATATCAACAGGAGTGATAACAAACCTGCGGATGCACTATCAAAACTTGCATCCACCAGCTTCCAACACCTGGCAAAAGAGGTACGCATCGAGATTCTGCAAAATCCTTCAGTACCCCTGCGCCAAGTCAATGTCATCCAGTACGGTACAACATCCTGGATGACACCGATAATTGCATACTTACAATCAGGTGTTACTCCCGAAAGCAAGGCAGAAGCACGCAAGCTACAATACAAAGCGTGTCATTACCAAATGGGAGACGGTATCTTATACCGTAAATCATACCTGGGGCCACTCCTACGATGCGTCAACCCCGAAGATGTCATATACCTTATCAAAGAAATTCACGAGGGAATATGTGGCATACACGCAGGCCCACGCATGGTCGTGGCCAAAATCATGAACGCCGGGTACTATTGGCCCGACATGCACCTAGACGCAGTCAAAGTCTTACACAAGTGTTTCAATTGCCAGCGACATGCTCCCAAGACCTTGCGTCCCAAGAACAACCTGATCCCCGTCACCACCGCATGGCCATTCCAAAAATGGGCAATCGATGTGGTGGGACCATTTCCAGACGCACCCGGTGCAGTGAAATTTATCATAGTGGCTGTTGATTACTTTACAAAATGGGTAGAGGCAAAGCCACTTGCATCAACCACCGCTATGATAACAAGGAAATTCGTGTGGGAACATATCATCTGCCGTTTCGGTCTACCAATGTGCATCGTCACCGATAACGGTACCAACTTCGCCGCCGATGACTTTCAAAAATGGCTAAAAGAGCTAAACATTGAACACATATTCTCCTCAGTGGCGCATCCGCAAGGGAACGGCCAAGTCGAGAGTATCAATAAAAGCTTAGTGGAAGGCATCAAAGCACGGTTGGGAACAGCCAGACGCGGCTGGGTTGATGAACTCCCAAGGATTTTATGGGCTCATAGGACAAGCCCAAAAACAAGCAACGGTGAGACACCCTTCAGCCTGGTCTATGGCACCGAAGCGATGATCCCCACGGAAGTAGGCCTCCCCTCACCTAGAATGTTGGCTATCAACAAGATAGACAACAATGTGGAACGCAGGGTTGACTTGGACCTCTTGGAAGAAAGGCGCGAAAACGCTGCCATCAACGAGGCCAAATACAAAACCAAACTTGAAAAGTACTACAATGCACGCATTCGCATTTGTACTTTCAACCCGGGAGACTACGTCCTTCGCAACAATGAAGCATCTAACGCGGAACGCCCAGGGAAACTTGCCCCCAAGTGGGAAGGACCCTACCTCATCCAAGAGGTCCTGGGCAAAGGCGCGTATAAACTTCAAACATTAGAAGGCGAAACTATCGCACGCACATGGAATGCACAACAGCTTCGACGCTGTTATATGTAAGCCATGTTTTTTACATTCACCATGTAACCTATCAGGCCACGGGCCATTTGCAAATAAATAAATAGACGATTCAATGCAATATTGTTTATTTATTTCTATTACAAATGCGTGTTCCACTCTGAGGTATACACAAAAACAGATTAGCAAAATCTTCATTCGTGATACCCACACAGAGTGGTAACCACACGCAACTATTATAATAGGCCAGCAATGGCAACACTGTTTGTCCAACCAGAGACAATTCTTCATACTTGCATATCACCTAGATATGCAAAAGGCAATTACAGATTTAGTGTCACTCACAGTAACATTAAACTCTTACAAATTCAAACATGCAAGTAGTAAAAACACTTGTACAAATTGAACAGAACAATTCTTTATATTCAAAAAATTCCTACACCTGCGCGGTGCACAGGGAATTTACATAAAGTTTTTTAAACAATTACATGAGGAAACAAAAAAGGCAAGCAGGCCAGCCTAGTCTTTCTTTGTGCCGCTGGAACCCTCACCATCCTTGCTCACCACAGTAGGTTTTTCCTCATCTTCTTCGTCAGCATATAACACTCGCAAGCGGTCCACATAGTCCTCCGCTTCTAGACACTTTTCAAGATCCTCAAGACCAGAAAGGGTTGTGTCATTATACGCCGCAACCGCAGCATCAAGAAGCGCTTCAGTATCCACACCATGGAACCCAGATCGCTCATCAGTATATCCGCCCTGGGCTACAACATTCATATGGCCAATACAGCGATTATAGCCAGCTTTAAAACCAGCATCCCGGGCACGCTCCTTAATCTCATTAACACCTGATACATTCTCAGGTGCGTCAAGGATGGCAGTAACAATCTGCGAAACAAGAATACAAAGGTTATCAAAGGCAAACCTATAACAAAAATAACAAAGGCAACGGATGCTTACATGCCCGATCCCGCGCATACGCATCCATTCACGGTCAGCCTTGAGCAGCTCAAGTGACGACGCAAGGCTATCTCTAGCCTCCTCAGCCTCTCTTGCCCGCGCTTCAACCTCATCAACACGGGCAGAGACCTCCTCAATAGTGGCCCCCCGGGTCCGCACTTCAGCCTGTTAACAAAACAAAAACAAGTATACAAAAATAATCAACATACTTGTGAGATGTACAAATTCAAAAGCAAGAAACTTATACCTAGAGGCCCAAGATAGTTTTGGTTAAATTGGTGCGGTCAACATTCGCCCCTTCAAGAGCCTTTGCATTGCGAGCCTCCGCCTCCTTGGCCTCTTCAAGAGCCTTGGCGAGGCGAGCTTCCGCCTCTTTGGCCTCTTGGGAAGCCGCAACAACTGCTGCTTTCTCTTTAACCAGCGCAGCATTTGCTGCCTTAGCATTGACAAGCTCCTGGCGAACATGAAAGAGAGTTTCATTCTGTTTGGCCCAAGAGTCTTTCCAAGCCTTGCGCTCATTAGAAAGTGTCTCGCGCTCATTAGAAAGAGATTCTTTCCAACTCTGGCGCTCAGTGGAAAGCAGTTTTGCAAGGGTACGAACCTGTTTAAGCTCAGCAGTTGCAGCCCACTCTTCAGTCTACTTACGCTTTTCGAACGCAGCCCTATCCCTTTCAAGCTGCTCGGCACCCTCACGTGCAGCCTTCACCAACTCCTCAGCCTCGGCACGCAAGCGCACATTCTCCTCCTCCCTGCGCCCCAACACCTTACAGTTTTCCATAATGGCATTGGCCATTACGGAACTCCCATCAAGCATGGAGGAGATTTGGTTAATCTGGGCTTCAGTTGGTAAGGCACGGGCCCAATTGACTTTAAATGGGGTGCCCAGACCACCCAAAATCTCCCTACACGCGGAGGGGTCAGCAGAAATATCATCCCCTTGCATCACAGACCATGGAGGGCGGTGATAGGACATGGCCCGGTCTTCAGTATAATGCGGTAATAAAACTCCAATTCAGTCTCTTCAGGCTGAATAGGAGTCTCTTTAAAACCCGCATCCCCTGAAGCAGAACCAGAAGCCTTCTCAGCAGCGGGGGATTTCTTGCTTTCAGTATAAGCAAATTTCAGGTTCAGGTCATCAGCATCCTCTGGGGTAATGACATTGTCATGAGAATCCACCGTGTCATGGATCTGGGCCGCAGGCCCCTTCCCAGTGTCCTCCTCCCGCATAGAGGGCTCAGGTGTAACAACCTTATGAACCCCCACATCCGCAGCAGTGTCATGCGGGGGAGGAGGAGGAGCATCAAAGATGGAGAACCCTTCATCTTGGGGTTCTGCAATCAAAGCAGAAATACGTTAAACTACAAGTACAAACACAAAATACTTGTCCAAGTTACGCATTACGTACCAGGAACAACCACAGGTTTCTTTTGTCCCACAAAAGCCCCGCGTCTGGTCTGAATCTTCGGCTTCTTTTTCTCACCAGTATCAACAGCTTTCCCTGCTTTCCTCTTCTTCTCATCAGCAGCCTTAGAACCCGCAGTGGTTCCACCTGTGGCCGCACCAGCACCTGGAACACCCAAGCCCTCAAGGGTGTCAGATACTACCACGTAATCGGTATATCTGCGGAAATGAGATCGAGAGATACCTGCTGCATGCGAAACCAAAGGCGGAACAACAGGAGCTTCAGTTTTCTTCTTGCCACGACCCCGCACAGGTTTATCTACTTGTTTCTTCTCTGCATGCTTTTTAGGAGCACCCTTTGACTCAAACTTACCAAGGGCCCCAAGAGTACTTGCATGTAGAATATCAGCAACATGAAAATTATAAGGCAAGAAAAGCAGGCTATAAATTATACCTTTGCCCTGCGGCAGGGGTGCATTCATTGCCTCGCATGTAGGAACGCGTAAGTTATGAAGAATGGTCAAATTAAAACCTGCACCTTCAGCAGTCTTGACAATATCAACCTTGCCAGTAAAGGTTGGATCAAATAACTTCCACAGCTCAACAACAACTTCTGATAATACACGTTCAAATTAATAAGAAACAAGGGAATAATAAGAAACAAAAACGGTCAATGGTAAATGAAGGGCACGAAAAGTTGATTCAAAGTATCTAATACGAATAAACCCAAAAGGACTCATCTGGGAGATATGGACCTTGTAATACTCCAACAACTCAGCAACAAAAACGGTCAATGGTAAATGAAGGTTACCATCGACGAAAGAATCGGCCCACATGGTCACGTGACCGGCTGGAGCACAAGCACCGGTGTCACCGTCTTGGGGATAAACAACCCCAAACTCGGAGGGCATCTGTGTACTGATCATCAGTTGGTCGAACGACACTTTCGACCACTTCAAGGGTGGCAAGCCACCACCAGGGGCACTACCACCATCATCTTCTTCTTCCCCGGCCACTGGAGAAGAGGTTTCAGGGGTTTCACCCTCCACATTGAGTGGGTTAGATGGTTCAGCGATCAGAAATATGAAGAAGAGAAGGATTGAGTTGCACAAAAACTCCGAAAATCGCCGGAAATACAGACAGTTTGATCGGGGAAGACAAAGATAACACTCTTTTTCACCGTAGAAATTTTTGAAATTTGAACAAAGTGAGGAGAAACCAAACGGTTTCCCCTTATATACTCATCGCAATTAATGCGATGCAGTAAACCGACTTACCACGTTCAAAAAGGGCCGCTGACATATCGCCACGTGTTCAGCGGTTTTTCAGCTGACGGTTATCACGCGCGCGTGGCCGCCCACGCGCCTGACAGAAGAGACCTTTACACTACTTGCTACAGTGCAGTTATGACCTCGGTCAGTGCAAACGTCCTTTCAGATCACCACATGTCAGAGCCCTACCAACTTTCAACAACCCACACGTGCCATCAGCCACGTAGACAAACAAAAGCGACAAACATTATCCAAACTTAAGCGGCATGCGGTTTTTCTGGTTTACCGCACCATAACCCATACCGCATGTCGTTTTTTACATACCCCTCAAAAAAGGCAAAAATATATATCTTTAAATTATATAAGGGGGTATAAGCAATAACCGCACATACCCACGCGCACACGTGGAATATGCGGAGAGGACACACACCAACCCGCACAGGTGCGTCAGACACTCAGAACCAGCATGGTTCTTTGGACTGCGAAAAACCGCTTCTCAGGATGCGGTAAACCGCACTCCATGTAAGCTTCTTCAAGCTTCAAAACCCTCATTTCTGGTTCACAACCACGGAGGGAACGCAAACATCTTCTCCTTAAGGAAAAGGACAAGTGTGCTGAGCAACCGCACATCAGCAACCCTGTCTCCTGAACCTTCAAGAGCTACGTCCAGGCTATAAGACTTCTAGAAGCGAGTTCTTTGCTGCAAACCGTAACAACTCGTGAGTAGTTACTACAAACCGCAACTATGCGAACGGTAGCTACGGAAGAGCCACAACTAAAGCACCATGCGGAGGAGCAAAGCTACTTCAAGGAAAACTGCTTTTCAACTAAGCATTAAGGAAAGTGGCTACAAAACGAATGCGGAAAAGTTTTAACCAACTTCCCAAGTATCCAAGGTGATCTCCTCCGGCAACACCACTTAAAGAAAAGCTACTTTCCACCAAAGCGTGAAGGAAAGTAGCTCCAGAACAGTGGTAACAAGTCTGCTTATGACTAGTTACCCACCTATGGACCGCATAGAATAAACAATGGTGAGCACAACCCTGCCTATGACCATGTTTATCTGCCCATAGTTCAGATTCACATTGTTCGACCAAACACGGCCAACAATGGCGCAACTACCCCTCGTTCCTCAAACAAACATGGCCAACAAGGTACGGCAACGAGGTAACCGCAAAGGACGTGCGGTTACTAGAGAGCTAAGCCTCAGAGGACGTGCGGTTACTTGAGAGATAAACCGCAGAGGACGTGCGGTTACTAGAAAGCTTAACTGGAAAACACGAATACCCCACAAAACAGGGATCATCATTGCATGTCCAGTTGCTGAACATAGAGCTTGAGCAAAGTACTTACAACTTTGCACTAGCTGACGCAGAGGTTACAACTAGACTGACGAAGACGTACATCTTCAGTCACGATCTCAGATGTTGGTTCGAACCCTGCTAACACCTTCAGTCACCGTCTCAAAGGTTGGTTCGAAACACCAACAGGTGGCTGATGACATCAAGAAAAGGTAGACTAAGAGTCAAGTCCTTGGCTGAGAATTCCGCATCAGACGGAACTTGCTCACCAGACACCCTTCTTAAAGGAAGGAACAATCCACTCGAAAGGCCTACTACGTATTGAAAGAAGGAGCCATCTGCATGGCCCATATTTAACCTTCTAGACAACATAGTCCAGTAACCCTCCCACATGCAACTTGCATACGGAAGGAACACTAGACTGGGGGGACTTGAAGGGGTATGGTCCCAGATCTCGCGTCAGCATGACTGCGAATGACCATTACCCTCATCAAAAACCTCCAACAGCAATAAACTCACCTGTGTCCGCGTGGGCACACGCGAACACAGCGGTCCAATCTGTCCAGTGATGAGAAGACTTACGTTAAGGACGGAAACTAATGTAACGCATAGCGATGCGGCCCCGCACCGCATCCTATGAACATTTTCGTCACGACAAGGGATCTGGACAACAGTAACAGTCACTCAGCAGGCAATACGGCATAACACCGCATCCCGTGTAAATCATGGATGGAACAACCAACGCGGGAACAACATCAATGACCGCAAGCAGCGATGCGGCTTGGCACCGCATCCTGCCTACAAGGTAAGTGGGTCTGACACCACAGTGCAAGTGGCACTGGGAACAGTCGCCTACCGGCCCACGTGTATACAACAGTCTGACACCACAGCAGGACGTGGCATCACCACAGTATCCGACAGGTCTGACACACCTGCAAATAGCTGTGCGATGTCAGGCTAGCTACTCAACTACCCTCCTCCACTCCTCGGCTATAAATACTGACCCCAAACCAGGTTTGAGGTATCACTTCTGAACTCTCTCAATACTACTACTATTACACTTTGCTTCCCAAGCAAACTACTGATTCTCACGCCAGAGAGTGGTAACAAGGAGCACCCCCCACCTCATCCTCCTTGTTGCGAGTCACGGTTTGTTTCCTTGTGCAGGAAACCCACGCCCAGACGATCCAGCCGACGATCCTCGGAAAGAAGGGATTAACCCTCTTGACGAGACCAGTGAGTTAACCTACCCGGTTAACCATTGTTTCATCAGTGGGATACATGACACGATTTCAAAATAAGTACATCAATAAGTTGCGTCTGAAACCATTTCTATTGTCATTTCGAATTTTGGCACTGAATTTGCTCTTTATATATTTGAAATTTGTTATTTTTTATGTTGTTTATAGAGTTAAATGCTTGGTTGGTCCCTGTGGTTTGCAAAAATTGCAGACTTGGTCCCAGTGGTTTACTAATTACATGCGTGGTCCCAAAACTTGTCAAAAATGCACTCGGTTGGTCCCCCAGCCCTAACCACTGTTAAATTTCTCAGTTAACTATGTGTGAAATGACTATATTACCCTTGAACACTTAAAAACCTAAAACTAAGAATTAAAAATTTAAAAACCCATCATCTTCATCACCACATCATCTTCATCACCAACCCATCTTCATCACCAACCCACAAAGTTCCTGCTCTCTCTCTCTAAAAATCTGGTCACCGCTCTCTCTCTCTAAAAATTAAGCCGCACATCTGGTCACCGCGCTCTCTCTCTCTCTAAAAAAATTAAGCCGCACACAAGGTCTGTACTCTCTCTCTCTAAAAATCAGGTGTTATCGAAGTCGAAACAGCCGGCGACGGAGATCAGAAGCGAAGAGAGATGAGAGAGACGACAAGAGAGAGAAGAGATCGGAGAAGATGGTGGAATGGCGGTAGCGCCGTCGCTCACGGCGGCGGCGGTGGAGGCACAGGCGGTGGTGACTCCATTATCGACCAACCATCACTTCCGATTATCCCCACCATCGACCTTCACCTTCGAGTGACACCCACCATCTCTGATTAACATAGACGCCGACTATTGGCCGACCACCGATTGGCCTACGATTAACATTCGTTGACCTCCGATCAACTGTCATTCAGCGCTGATTAAAGAACAAAGTTGCATAATTTCTCTGATTTCAGTTCAGGTGAATCCAGCAGGTATGAAAGATCATTATTTTATTCTATGGTTATGAAAAACCTTTATGATGTGTTCTTGAATTTTTGAAATTAATTAATGGGATTGTTATGTGGGTATTGAATTTGTTTATTGAAAAAGATGTGTCAAGTAAAGAAGCTGCAGTGAGCATGTCGAGTTAGGCTGAATTTAGATTCGAGTTATGATAAATGTAGGGTTGAAATTGAGTGTTAATAAGCTGCAGTGAGCATGGAAGTAAAACTAAACAAAAATTATAAAGAGGGTTAATAAGCAAGGGTATTTTGGTCATTTAACATGGACTTAACTGAGAAATCTAACAGAGGTTAGGACTGGGGACCAACCGAGTGCATTTTTGACAAGTTTTGGGACCACGCATGTAATTAGTAAATCACTGGGACCAAGTCTGCAATTTTTGCAAACCACAGGGACCAACCAAACATTTAACTATTGTTTATATATGGCAAATTGGATTTAAATAATCCCAACTCACTGTTATTAGCCAATAATAATCCCAACTCATTTAATCACCAATAATAATCCGAACTATTAACTTTTGTTTGTAAAATACTCTCAGTTAAAAAAACACTAACTAGGTTAAAAATTTGCTGATGTGGCATCTGATGTGTCCCTTTTAGCTGATGTGTCATATGACGTGGCAGTTGATGTGGCATTTTTTGATGACGTGGCAGCTGATGTGGCAATCTACGTGGCATTTTTGATGACGTGGCAGCTGATGTGGCAGTCTACGTGGCATTTTTGATTACGTGGCAACTGATGTGGCAGGTGACGTGGCAAGCCATATCAGCAAATTTTTAACCTAGTTAGTGTTTTTTTAACTAGGAGTATTTTACAAACAAAAGTGAATAGTTCGGATTATTATTGGTGATTAAATGAGTTGGGATTATTATTGGCCAATAAGAGTGAGTTGGGATTATTTAAATCCAATTTGCCTTTATATATTTAAGTCTTTTAATACAACTCTTTTCTAATGGACCGAATTTTAGGCCCATTGGCCAACCGCAATGAAAGAGATACGAAAGAAATATATATTTTCCGTCTCCATCCATTCTCAACCGTATCTATCTGAGACTACATGATTTTTTTATTTTTTTTTAAATCCTCAAGACTCGTTAAAATTTTCGCTCATATGAATCTCTACCATCATTCCTTTCTTTTTAAAGAAAATTAATATAGTCTTCAAATTATTAGACTTCCCGTGTATATATAATTTAAACCAGACGACACAAAAAAATATATAGAAAAAAATAGACTTCGTGTGTATATATAATTTAAACCAAAATCTATAACTACTTTACTTTGTGAATATGCAATATTAATAAAATATAATGCTTTAAATATACAAATTTTGGAGCCTTACTGATTCAAAGTAAAAAAAAATGAAATCTGGTCCAACCATATTGTCATGTTTGTCGGTTCAACCGTTTGACCAGTTCAAATGAAGGCGATTCAAATAGACTTAACCAGACCGGTTATATAGGTGATTCTTGATCTAAGAGCATCTCCAATGAGAGATTTCAGACACAAACGTACGTCAGCGTGACATTTGAACACCATTAAGGGAAACGTTCATTAGGGTGTTCGTTCGTGGCCATTTGAATTTACAAAAGCAAGCAAATGGATGGTGGTGGGCGCCTCTCACACACAACCGTTATTTTTAATATATATATTTTTTACTTTTTTTTTTAGAAAAAAAAAGATGTTTGAAAAAGAACATGGCATTGGAAAATTACATTGATCAACACTATACTGAAAAACATTCAATAAAATTAATTAAAATTTCATATCTTGTTATAAGCATAGTAGATAAATATTAACTTTACATACACAATCTAAATCTTATCCAATTACATGCTTTAGTGACCCAAAGTCTTGCAAAAGGAACCAAAACCACCACCAACAAATGCATGTTATGGGTGGCAACCACCATTCTCCACCACTCTCTACCACTATCCAACAACAACTTCACATTAGTTCCATTCAGCACCACCATGTGCCACCAAAACTGCCGCTGTTGCTGCCGCCTCATTTTCCTAGCGCGATTAAGCTCTTGGCTGATCACTTTCCTAATTGATATTAAGTATGTATCCACATCATGATCGCGCAAAATGGCCCCTTCTGACCCATACGCGCATCGGTCAGTTAAAATCTCTAAAGGGTGTGGTGTGTTTAAGAAAACCGATTGTGCAGCTCGCGTTTGCTTAGTTGCGAGGTTGGGATCGGATGCTTGAGACCTCAGAACATATAAACCACTGCCGGAAGGAAGAAGGTCATGGTTTGGTGATAGTTTTGCATCTGGCTGTAGAATCAAAAACTCCCCCATTGGTGCATACAACAAATTCTGTCATTTTAGAAAAGAAAATAAATAAATTGTCTTTATGGGAAATAAGGAATAAATATATTTCTATATAAACAGGTTGATTCGGGTTGCATTTTATTGATATCATAATCCCATCCGAGCTCGTAACAAATTTTCTTTGTTAAATAATTGAAAAAATTATTGTCGCCTACGGAGAGAAGTCGATTAAGAATGAGATGTAACATGAACGGATAAATTCGGTCCGGATAATTTCTCGTAACGCGCAGTGGTGGATTTTCAACTAAGTTTTAATAGATTGGTAGAATTACAAAAATACCCTTCAATAGAAAGCATATTAACATAACAGATCTATCATCTTCTCCAATATGGTTGAATGGTCTGTACACGCAAACTAGTCGGAGATTTTCAAAAGTTTATCAAAATCAGGTATCTTCTTGGAGGTTGGTTTCAAAAGTTCAATTCAAGGGGGGCGATCATAAAATTTTATTGGGTGCGCTTAGGATTTTTACAGATATATAATACTAAATATATTTTTTTTCTTCAGGGGGTGACCGCCGCACCCACCGGCATGAATAGGTCCGCCCCTGGGAACCCGTCAAACATGTCATTCTTTTTATATAACGACTCAAATGGGCAAGAAAAGTTAATGCATAAAATATCGGGTGTAGTGCTATTAATTACTTAACAAATCAAATCATCATACTCAGTATATCCCACCAATAGCAAAGCTAAGGTAGGGTCTGAGGAGGGTGAGATGTAGACAGCCTTACCTCTACCCCGTAGGAATAGAGAGGCTGCTTCCAATGAGACCCCCGGCTCGATTGTAGTTTTGCATCAAGCCTTGGACATAAGGCACATAACACTCAGCAATTGAGACAAACGCCGATTAGTGCATGTACCCTTGTCTTTCGGCTATCAACGCCACCACATGATGCATGATTAACCATCCCCCTCTTTTAACGTTATTTTCACGAAATTAGTAAAATAACGTTAAAATTAGTGCACTTTCACTTTTGCCCCCCGAGCGCCCACACATATATACATTATATGAGCATACCGCAAGCGGGGCGTGAGTGCTATTAATTACTTATTTAAGGGAAATTAAGTTATTAATAAATTAAATAGTATAATTTGTATAAGCAAATTTAGTATATTGTTGTATTATTTATTGGACAAATAATTAAGAAAATGTTTATAGATTGGAAATTATGTCATTATTAAATTAAATAGTACAATTTGTATAAGCAAATTTAGTATATTGTATTATTTATTGTACAAATAATTAAGAAAAATGTTTATAGATCACCATAGACCACAAACCCAATTTGTTTATCCATAGTTAAATCTTTTATTCTTATGTTGATCCCGTTTTGACATGTTAACCAGACATGAATTTACCTGATTGTTGAGGCATGGGTGATTCCGAAAATTCCCATTGACGACCTTGAGAAGGTGAGCAACTCGAGTGGGATAATTGCAAGAAAAGGCTCGGGGTACAATATCTCGATGCATGGTCATTCCTTGAAGATGATTTCGTGGTAATCCGAGGCTTTGAAGAAGACGATCACCGCCACACATAACCCATGGGGCTCCAAATGTAATAACGGGCAATAATGAAGAAACATGAACTTGACCTCTTATTAACAACATGAGATTTACTAGTAATGATAAACTTCCACCAAGAGAATGCCCGGTTAAGCGAATTGTAGCTCCATTTCCATGGCGTTCAAGGTGGTCACGCACATAAGGCAACATCTCTTCGTAAACCACCTTTGCCGCCTCGTATATACCTCTATGCACAATCGCGTCCATTGCCTAAACATCACATTATTCAAGTAAAAATGATGTTTAAATTCATTTAATATAGAAATAATCACGTAAAATAGCAATAAACTTTTCATTGCTATTATTAGTAACAAAAACAATATGAAAAAAATGTTATTATTATAAAAAAATACATTATTTTTGTTTTTGACAATTATCCCTCTTATATAACACTTTTAGAAACTAAATAGGTAATTTTTCACCTCAAATTGCATAGGCTCAAAAAGTAGATTGGCTTGCCATGATGCAATAGATTCGGAGCCCTACAAAATGGTTTAAAAACAAAATGTTGGACCATCAACAAAATGTTACATCAATAAAATGTTTAGCTAGAGCTCACCTGAATGACAAAATATCTCGTGTTGCTTTCATCGTCATCCAAATGTACCATTCGCAAGGTGATGAATATAAAGAGTTGAGATCATGAGAAACATCAACATTCTTCGGGTCTTGTTGGGTCATCTCCGATGTCCATTCTTTCTTGGCTTTCTTTTCTAATGAAGATGTAATGAAATGAAGTTTATGACGTTTTAGAAGATTTCCAAACTGTAAAATGAAACACTGTTAGTTAATTTTGTTAAAAACATACATAATTTATAATATTTCTTTTCTAATTCGATTCCAACACGTCACAACGTGACCTCTTTAGAGTTTCTCAAGTAGTATCGCGATACATTTAGTTTTCTAAACAAACAATGATCTTGTAATAATATTGTTCATAACATGTCTCACGTGTGGTGTGACATTGGATTAATAAAAGATGTAATATGTTTGTATTGTATTCAACTTAGAATTCATTAAGAGAATATATATTAAAAACACCTTGATTTTTGGTATGGTGTAAGATAAGCTCCCCAAATAAGCCATTTTAGCATACAATCTTGCTTCACTTAGAGAAACCGTCCTAAGTAATTTCGAAAATGAATTCTTATCGAATTCTACACCATCATCATCATCATCAACGCTACATGTATCACACACTTCATCAATTGAAATTTGATTGTGTTCATCATTTTTATCAACTTGTTCATTTGAATCTTGATTCACATGATCATCATCATCTTGTGTTTTCCACAAGGACCTCACTTGTAGAACTCGTAGCACCCAATTCCCATTTTGCCCCTCGTTCTCGCTCTCTTCGGTTTTGTCAACCAAGGTTGTGTCTTCCACTGCCACGAAGTCGGATATGTTACACTTTGTGACAATTAAAGATGCAAGTTGGTGTTTGAGAGAAAAGTTAAAACCCAAGGGCCTTATCTTAGATGGGTTGGTATGGGATTCGTGGCCCGTGAATGTGATCGGGCTAATCGTGGCAGTTAACCGGAGACCATCCATCGGGCTTTGTTTTGATTGGTAGAGAATTGGAGATGGGAAAGGGGATTGAACTTGTGGAAGTTTTGAATGAAGAAGAGGTCTAATGTGTGTTTATTACCTAAGCCTTCACACATGTTGCTTTGAGTGTCCTTTTCCCTCGGTTTTCTTTCCTTTTTAACTTTTCAAACTTTTGGAATTTTGTTTTTGTGAATTGTGGTTTACATAAAAATTGCTATCTTTTTAAAAAATCATAAGCACAATTTATGTTTTTATTTCATCAAAAATGGGATAAACACAAGTCACATATATGAGTGTTATATACGATAGGTTTAAATACAAGAGTGTTTTTAATAAAACAAGTAAAGTTACTATTCATATTCATGTGGCCGGTCTAACGTTGCATAAATGGTCACCAAGGATCGAAATCTCACAGGTGCTTGTTGATTTTGAAAGTGACATGCAAACGTCTCCAATATGGAAGACCTTCAACAATCCTTCTTGAGTTGCAAATGAAGGTAAATTAGTCTTTTAAAAATAGGGATGGTAAAAACATCCGAGCCCGATGGGTATACCCGAAACCCGACACAAATGGGACGGGTATGCCCAGGGGCGCAGGATTTAAGGGGCGGGGAGGGGCGCCCGACCCCCCGAACTTTTCTGTCAGTAGTGTTATTTAGGTACGTTTCGTATAGGATTTTGTAGATATATACGTTTTCGACCCCCCGGTTTTATTTTAGGTATATATGTTTTTGACCCCCCGGTTTTAATTTTTTTTATTTATATAGCCCAAATAAAATATTTAATTATCCCAAATATTATAGCCCAAATCATTATATTTGGTAGAATACTAGAATGTATATTATATAACCAACATCAAATCATTATATAGCACAACTTAAAAGTCCACCCTATAAAAAAAACCCAAATTCGTTTACTTTGGGACATCGACCAGAAGAACAGAAGACACAAGCCAGAACTGCAGAAAGGGGGAAAAACGCAGGTTCCAGAACTGTTCGACTTCAACTTCTTGTTCGAGAACAGAAGTCAAAACGCTGCTCGTCGTTGTGGTCTTGTACTCTTGTTCGACTACTTCAATCTTCGTAAGGTTAAAGGCATGTGATTTTTTATCTTTAGGTTTAATTTAGAGCTGCAATTTATGTGATTTAGGTTGAAATTAGGGGTGAAATTGGTTCGAATTTTTGCCCTAAACTTGTTGAATCTTTCTGTCACTATGTCTAATTTTATTTGTTTAATCTTATTGTGATTTGATTTAGATAGAAATTAGAGTTTGAAATTTAGGGTGATTTGTTAACTTGTTTTGTTATTAGATTATGCTACGGGGAAAAATAAATGATAACTTCTTTTTTAATGTTTGAGAACGTTTTTATTTGATATTAATGTTTGACTCGACCCGACCCAAATCAAAACACCGACGTCCGACCCGAACATACACCTCGAAACTACGCGATAGAAATTTTTTTTAGGTCTGTTACCTTCCGACCCCCGAACTTTTTTTCAAGCTTCGCCACTGGGTATACCCGATACCCGACGGGTATTGGGCCGGGTATGGAATTAGTTTTAGAAATTTTCGCGGGTATGGGTCGGGTATGGGATTAGGAGATACCCGACCCGATTACCCGAAACGACATACCCGTTTACCCGAACTATATCCCCGAATTTTTAATGTATTTTTTTCCATTAACCCTTGTATATCAGTGATTTATTTTAGTATGTTCATAATGTAAAAAAGTAAAGGATAAATTACACTTTTCGTCCTTTATGTTTGTAGGTAGTTGCAATGGATGACATTTACCTTTAATAATTACAGCCACAGTCCTTTATTTGCAAAACATGTTACACCTTAGGTCCTTTGACCCTAACCAGGTTAAAATTTTCAGTTAAGTTATATCACATAAGGGTAATTTAGTCTTTTTACCAATTTAATTAAATTAAAATTTAGAACAAAAACTTTAATATTTACCTGCAGCCCCCTCCATCTCTCTCTCAACTTACACTCTCCCCCTCAACCATCTTTAAATCCTCTGTAAATAAAACCACCGCCTCTAACCACCACCAAAATCTAGTTGGACATATCCAAAACCGACAACCACTACCAAACACCACCAATTTAGCTTAGATCCGACAACCACCGTCTGTAACCACCACCAAACACCCCCATGATTCCAAAACTACTTTCACCTTCCTAATTATGAAATATTCCCATCTGGTAACCCAAAATCCAGGACCCAAAGTTTCCGTTATAAAACCCCCTACACCCTCAGGCCTCATCCCTCTGTAACAACCATCCAACAAACCATCATCCAAACATAAAGGAACTTATAAACGACTATCAACTCACCGGCGAGATAGGCGGAGGCCGCTTCAGAATCGTCTACCGCTGCTACTCCACCATCACCGGCGTGAGAGAGATATGGAGACACAGAGGTTAGAGAGGAAGAACCCCTTTGTTCAGATCTGATTGTGGTGTTTCTGGCCCTTTGTTCAGATCTGATTGTGGTTCACGGCAGCGGCGCCTCCGGCTACCACCCTCACCACCATCAGTTTTTCCGGCTCCCATTTGCTCAGATCTGTGACAAAATAAAGGTTTTGGTGGTGGCGGTTCTTGGATACAGATTTGGTGTTATTGGGGAATTGATGGACGAATTTGGTGGTAGAACAGGGAGAAACATGTTTTATAATTTATGTGTAATTGGAGAATTGATGGACGGATTTGATGTTATTGCGATGTGACGGATCTGGGTTTTATACTTGGGGTTTTAATGGTTAGGGTTATGTGTGAGAGAGAGAGAAGGATGTGACGGAACCGGTTGGGGTGGTGGTGGTGGCGGTGGCGGTAGCAGTTTGGCGACGCCGCATAACGGTGGTGGTGTGGTGGCAGATGGTGGTGGGTTTGGTTGGGGAAGAAAGGGTTGAGAAAGAGATCTCAGATCTGAGATGTGAGATGTGTTATATATATTTTAGTTTATTGTTTTTTTATTAAACTATTTTTAATTTAATTTAATTGGTTAAAAGACTAAATTACCCTTATGTGATATAACTTAACTGAAAATTTTAACCTGGTTAGGGTCAAAGGACCTAAGGTGTAACATGTTTTGCAAATAAAGGACTGTGACTGTAATTATTAAAGGTAAAGGTCATCCATTGCAACTACCTACAAACATAAAGGACGAAAAGTGTAATTTATCCAAAAGTAAATTTTCTTTTAATATATGTATTTGATAATGGTATTTATATATTGTATGTTGTGAAGTGTATAAATATAAGTGTATAAGTATCATAAAGTTATTATTAATTTATAATAAAACTTACATGTATGTAATGTACATTTTTAATTTATAATAATTGTTGTATAAATAAAATTATATAAAAATTATAATAGTAAAAGATGTATTTGGAAATCCCAACGTATATCTTTTAACAAACTAATGGGTATACCCGATACCCGCGGGTATACCCGAAACCCGGCGGTTAATTACCCGAAAAATACCCGACGGGAATTGGGTCGAGTATAGGACACAATTTTACAACCGGGTATGGGTATGGGATTACCAATACCCGCCCCAAACCCGACCCATCACTATCCCTATTTAAAAAGAAAAAAAGTGGAAAGAACAATTCTTTCCAATACAAATGAAACTTAGACCAATCATGTTAAAAAACAAATTTTTTTTTTCAAATCCCCACAAACCATCTAACACCGACTACCACCTCATATAGACCACCTTACACAATAGAACACCTAACAATGAACCCCCCACCCACACCCTGAATTCGCAAATCCATTCAAAATCATTGAATAGATTGAAGCCAAAACGCTAGAGCACTAAACACAAACTATAGTCGTATACATAATTGTATAACTACCATTTTCCACGATAATAAAGTATTTCATTTTGATAGAATATACTCCAAATATTTGTTATAAATTCAAAAGTAACATTCTTGATCAATCAATCATGTTTGTGCTAAAATAGAAACCAAGAAAACGACTTTATGATTGGCATCAAAATATCAAAACATTCAACACAAAATCTATAGTTAATATATTCTCGTATAAAGATTCATTTGATGAAAACAACAACACGCAAATGTATGTCGTCATGGGATACTCGTAATGTTGGCTAATCCTACTTATTGACTACTTTTAGAATGTTAACATATGCACCTTCTTAAGTAACATGCATTTACTAAGGTACTTAAATACAATTTGATAGATTTGTGCAACAAAACATGATTTAACAATTTACGTGTAGTAGTAGTATTATCAGTTCACATATTCACATGGCGGAATTGCAAGGAGGTCTGTTAACCCTGTGACTGACCAACTGGTTTTTGTTAAAATTGTTTAGAACAACTAACTTAGACTATCCACATCAAGGATGTTTGTAGGTGATTCTTGGCCTATGTGGAGGGTATTTGTGAGAGGGATGGATTAGTGGGTGTTGTAGAGGATGACATGGAGGGTGTTCATTCTTAAGGATTCTTGGGGAAGAATGGTGAAGAATGGGGGAATAGTGGTTCCTTTCTTTTTTTATTTAGTTGTTTGTGGGAAGGATATATATGTTGTTGTTGTGGGTAAAAAGTGTTTGTGGGAAGAATAAGTGAAAAGCTGATGTGGCATGCTGATTAGGCTGTTTGTAGAAAGGATAGCCTTTCACTGATGCGGATAGTCTTACTAACTTTTTAAACCTACTCCTAAATCTATGTCTACTATGGGACTAGAACCTTCAACCATCAGGCTACAAGCCCTTTGATAACCAGATTTTATCAACACGACTATTACTACTGCTTATACCTCAAGTATCTAGGACAAATTGAAACAAGTGGATTCTACATGGATATAAAGCAGTGCTGTAAAAATCGCAATTAATCGCTAGTCGGCCAGTAACTGAGTAATTTTTCGTTAATCCGTCCATTAATCACTAGTCGGATCTAGTCGGGCCTAGTCGGCCGCCCAAAAATCGGCAATTCCGGCCAGATTCCTACAAAAAGCCTGTATATTTCGGCTAAAACATGTAAATTAGCAAGTTTTCAACCAAACCATGTGAATTCCAACAATTAATCTTTTATACTTAAAAAAATGAGTTGAGAAAGAGTTAAAACCTATCAACTTAAAATATTTACTTATAATAATATGTATATGTATGTATACATCAAACTGAAAATTACATTTAAAAAATTCAATTCGATTAATCCCAAATAGTCGCTAGTCCCCACCTCACCGGCCGACTAGCGAGTTCTCCAACCTTGATATAAAGTGTGTCCATAGATATATTAGTTAAGATTCATTTCCTTTGCTTGGTTATATATAGAAATGTAATTTGATATTTGTACCTTAGGATATCATGAATAAAATTAGTTGCTGTTTGTTTTTTCTAAAAAAAGATCTGTGTAGGCTCCTCTCAGAGCTGCACAGATCACGCGCAGACATTGCCATCTACAGACTGTTTGTTTTTCCAAAGACGTTTCATTAGAAAATGTCTGCTCGAGCTCTTTTTGGTGCAGACTTGGTCCGACCACTTCTAAGATCTTCTACGGTCTGTAGAGGGTTAAACACCACCATTGTCCACCATCACCAACGTCCACCACCACCACCAACGTCCACCACCCACCAACGTCCATCACCACCACCACCACCACCGTCCCTGCAAACATCGGCGTTTACTATATTATGTTAATTCAAAGTCGGGTTGTAAATGATGAGAGATAAATAATACCGACCAAAATGATTAAAAGATCATGAGCGGTTTACTTGATGAAGGCTTATATGAAAAAGAGGTGTAGCTTTTGGTTGTATATAGAGCTTATTTGGCTGTACATAGAACATGTCTCGGAGCAGCTTGCATAAAGATTAAAGAATGTACGCAACAAGATCTATTTATCTAACTAAGCGGGCCAGGTTCAAGTAAGAATATACAAATCCATCAACCCAAACCCAACACGAATTTCAGGTTATTAAAAAAACAAAGAGAATGATCCGCATGTAACAAAACTTTCCGACTTTTGTGAGGGCTAGAAATAACAGATCTAAAAAGACACCGACCACCGGGACAAAAAAAAGTGTATCTTAGTAGTGATCAAGGAGCTATGAGAGATGACAATGGAGCAAATTTATGTGCAATATGCTTCCCTCTTAGCAAACCAAAATGTCCATTATTAGATTTAGTAAAACTAACCAAGAACAACTTGGATTTTTGTCTTTTGATCCTCTGTTAATGATGTAGGAAATAAAACCTCATGTGTTACATATAGGTCCCCCTTCTTGTTGCTATAGTGCAACGGCATCCCTTCGCCTTTGAACTTCCTCACCTCCTTCGGTTTTGTTATGTTCTAAAAAGGTAATTTGCAAAGTCAATAGAGAAACACAATTAATGGTAAACTGGTAATTTCACACCCACAAAGAATCATTAGTTTGAAGTAAGCAATCTCAAACTACTTGTTGAAAACAGCTTCTTTCATTCTAAAATAGGCAGATAAGCTTAAGCAGTTTCTTCATTTAAATACTCGGAAGTGGGAGTGTTAAACGGGTTGGCAGGTCAAACCCGACCCATACCCAAAAATCATGTCATGCACATTAACCCGAACAAGACACGAATTTACGTGAATTGACACGAACATGACCCGTTTAAACTTTATTTTATTTTATTTTCTTACGTATTAATACTCTAAAATTAAAATTTACAACCAAAAAGACAAATGTATATAAAATTATGTTTAAAGTTTAAATATGATACTAATTTATCTTTTATCTTTTTTTTTTCATAAAATACCCAATCAAGTTTATTTACGTCATAAAATACCCAATCAAGTTTATTTACGTCATAAAATACCCAATCAAGATTCCTAACTATGACTCATTGGCCGATAATAAACCATACCCGCAATGTGACCATTGACATCCCTAACTTTCACTTTCGTAGCCAAAGGCAATCCCAATTTAACAGATAAGTAACTTCTTATGCCCTTAACTTGCATTAATATTGTTTTAAAATAATTTACAACATTTCGTTGTAACAAAAATAAGTTAATGGCTCATTAGGGCAGACACTATTACTTTTCCATTGAGTTTTCCCTTAACTCCGAGTGTAACTAGTCACATTGTTAGTATGGATTATTATCGGCCAATGGATTCCACCCGAAACTGACCTGAACCCGTTTAAACTAAACCCAAACCCCGCAAATTTCGTGTTAGGCAAGTGTCATGTTTTCATGACGTGTTAGAAATTCACACTCCAACTCGAAAGTGCTTATAACCGCTATAAAAAATTATTCTATAAGCAGGAAGACTATATCTTTGCTGACGTGTGAACCAATTGTTGGAAGTATCGAACGGCTCAGAAAAATAACGATCACAGAACAATATTTAGAGGGACTCTCTGACTCTTTTTTAATTGAACTGATAAATTAAATTACAAGATCCTATCTCTATTTATAAACTAAAAAAACTTAAAAAACAAGGAACTATATTAATTACGACCCATATTCTTAAGAGATAATGACTAAAAATAAATATTCTTGACTTGCACTCCAAGATTGTTTGTTAGGAAAAGATTAACCGTTCACATTCACCCCCTAATCTTTGACTTCGATCCACCCAAATCCACCACTCCGAGCAAAACTCTCATCTCTTCAAACTTGATCCTTGGAAGTGCTTTAGTTAATATATCCGCTTTCTGTTCTTCTCCTCTAACATGCTCAACTTTAACCTCTCCACGTTCCACGCATTCCCGAATAAAATGGAACCTTGTATTAATATGTTTGCTACGTCCATGAAAAACTGGATTTTTCATTAAAGCTATTGCGGACTTATTATCTACATGCATACATACAACTTCTTCCTTGCATCCTGTTAGCTCGCTTAGGAGACCCCTCAACCATAACGCTTGGCATGCCGTGGCCGTTGCCGCCATAAACTCAGACTCACAAGAAGAAAGAGCCACCGTTTTTTGTTTTTGTGAGTTCCATGAAACAAGAGCATTTCCGTAATAAAAGGCCATCCCGGTTGTACTTCTCCCATCGGTCTTGTCTGTTGCATGGCTACTATCACAATATCCAACCAAGACATCTTCACCATCTCGCTGATACTTCAAACCATAATTGATCGTGCCTTTTATATATCGTAGGATGTGTTTAATGAGTTGCATATGACTTACCTTCGGTTCTTGCATGAACCGACTCATAACACCTACTGAATAAGAAATATCGGGTCTCGTATGCACTAGATAACGTAAACTACCAATTATGCGTCGATAGTTAGTTGCATCAACTGACTTTCCCTTCTCGTCTTTTGTCACTTGCAACTTGTGTTCCATGGGATACCTCGTAGCATTACATTCTTCCATACCAGCACTACTTAGAATCTTTTTCGCATAAGCCGTTTGTTTTAACGTGATTCTACCTTTTTCTTGTTGAACTTCAATGCCCAAATAGTAACTTAACAAGCCTAAATCTTGCATCTCGAATTCACCCATCATTTGCTTCTTGAACAAATCAATCTCAGCTTGCTTATCTCCTGTTACGATTAGGTCGTCAACATATACTCCGACTATTACTAGACCTCCGTTCTTATTTCGCAAATAGACGGCTTGCTCTCTTGGACAACGATTGAAACCAAGATGTTTGAGAGTTTTATCTAGGCGTTCGTTCCAAGCCCGAGGAGCTTGTCGTAAACCGTACAGTGCCTTTCGTAATTTATAGACCATATTTTCCTTTCCATTCACAATAAATCCTTCCGGTTGCTTCACAAAGACCAGCTCCTTCAACTCGCCGTTTAAAAATGCCGACTTGACATCTAAATGGTACACGAGCCATTCTCTTTTTGCTGCCAATGCAAGTATCATTCGTATGGTCTCCATTCTCGCTACCGGAGCAAATACTTCATCGAAATCCACCCCCGGTTGTTGGACATAGCCCTTAGCCACGAGTCTAGCTTTGTGCTTTGTTATATTCCCGTTCGCATCCCTTTTAATCTTAAACACCCATTTCAATCCAATGGCTTTCGAACCTTTTGGCAACTCTGTTAATTCCCACGTGTCATTTTCCTCTATCGAAACCAACTCGTCTCTCATTGCCTTTTCCCAATCTTTATTTCCCTTTGCTTCTACATACTTTAATGGTTCATCATTAGTAAGTAGACATTCTTCAGCTAGCATAACATAATCATCGAATCTGGTGGGTAGTGAGGTTTGTCTTGTTGATCTTCGCAAATCGTGTTCGGGTTCATGATCACAAGGTTGGTCATCATCTGGTTCAGTTTCTGATCCGTTTTCGGAATCCACATCGTCTTCTTGACTGCTATTTTCGGGATCAGAAGGTTGCGGATCAACCTGAGTTGCTGGTGACGAAGGTGCCGGCTGGGAAACTACCGGCTCTGGATTGGTCTCAAGTTGCACATAGAACTCAACCCACTGAGGTCCTACACCAATACCCATTACTTCTTTGTGTTTAGACCAATCAAAACTGACACGTTCTTCGAATTTCACGTCACGACTAACATGAATTTTATTTTTTTCTGGGTCGTATAACCTGAAAGCCTTTGAGCCAACTTCACTACCAAGATACACGAGTGGAATGCTTCGATCATCAAGTTTGAAAGTGTTTACTGATGGTATCTTCATATAGGCTTTACACCCGAAAACCCGTAGGTGTTTCACGCTTGGTTTTCTTCCATGCAAGGCTTCGTATGGGGTGACATTTTTCAAGGCTTTAGTCGGTACTCGGTTTAACACATACACGGCGTGACGAACGGCTTCTCCCCATAGGTTTTGTGGCATTGACATCGCTTTCATTATACTCCTTGTCATGTTCATCACCATTCTGTTTCGTCTTTCAACAACGCCATTTTGTTGTGGCGTATATGGTGCGGTAAAGTAGTGCCGTATTCCGGTTTCATCACAATACTTGGAGAATAAGTTGTTCAAAAATTCTCCGCCGCGATCACTTCTAATTGCCTTGACTTTTAATCCTATCTGGAGTTCTACTTCCTGTTTAAATTTCTTAAACAAGTCTAAAACAATAAACTTGTTTTTAGTAGTATAAAGCCACATATATCTTGTGTGGTCATCGACAAACAAGACAAAATATCGATTTCCTCCAAGTGTGGGAGGATTAATGGGTCCACACAAATCCATATGGATTAACTCCAATGGCTTTGAGGCACGGTACGTAGCTTGTTTGGGAAACGATTCGCGAGCATGTTTCCCCAACATGCATGCGTCACATAGGTGCTCTCCTTGTTTCGTTTGGATTTTTCCGTAAACCATATTTTTATTTTTCATGTCTTTTATTGATTGAAAGTTTAGGTGACCGAGCCTAGCATGCCAAAGCCATGCTCGGTCATCAATTGAATTTAGAAAACATACCGGGGTTCCGACCTTCAATTCTATTTTATAAAGACGATTCGGACTTCTTGGCACCTTCATGAGCAAGCGATTTCCCTCTTCGTAAAGCCATAAGAAATTGTCTTCCATCCAAACTTTGCATCCGTCTTCAGTCATTTGCCCTAGGCTTAAAATGTTGCTTGCTAAATCCGGAATATAGTAGACATCATTTATGACTCGATGTTCCCCGTTTTTGCACACAAACACCACCGAACCTTTTCCTTTCATTTCTACTGTTGACCCGTCGCCAAACCGAACCAAACCTGTTACGGTTTTATTGATTTCGGTAAAGTGAGACTTCATCCCCGTCATATGGTTAGAGGCACCATTATCTAGGTACCAAACGGAGTCGTTATGATTATCACTTTCGTACAATTTAGGATGAACCTTCTCTTCATTCAAAAGAATCTTGTTTTCTTCAAGTTCTATTGATGCCATCATTAATGCGGGACCTTGCTCTTGTGCTTGGTTCAAGTTTACTTCACCTTCAGGTTGTTTATTGCACTCCCAAGCATAATGGCCGTTTTCACTACAATTATAACAACGAACATTCCTTTTATCTCTTCCTCTATTGTTGTTATTGTTTTCCCGAGACTGATTTTCACGCACTTGATTTCCGTTCCGATTATCATTGTTTTGTTGGTTTCGGCCTCGTCCTCTACCAAAACCCCTTCCTCGGCCACGACCTCTTCCGCGTTGGTCCGAACCTCTACCGCGACCTCCATAACCTCGTCCGTTTTGTTCTCCGTTTCTATTTCTGTTTTGCGTTTCAGTTCGAGAAAATAACAATTTTCCGTCTCTTTCGGCGACAACTTCATGACCTTTGATACGTTCCTCGAATGCTTTCAATCTACCAATGCAATCTTCGATGGTCATGGTACTAAGGTCCGCAAATTGTTCGATCGTAGCAACCATCGTGATAAATCGTGATGGCATGCTATTTAGCAACTTCTTTACTACAGCTTTGTCTTCTAAATTTGTTCCCAAGGCATTATACTTGCTTATAAACTCAGCCACCTTACCTGCGAAATCTTCAACTGTATCTTTTTCTTCCAGCGTTTGTAGGCGAGCTTGTTGCACTCGATCTGCACCAAGAAATCTGACTCGTAGTGCTTCCCATATGTCTCTAGCATTACGGGTTGTTGCAACTTGCATCAGGATATTCTCCGGTAGCGCCTGATATATAATCGCCCTTGCCATCTTGTTCTTGCGATCATCTACGGCGTCACCGGGTTCAATCGTCTCCCACAGGCCTTGAGCATCAAGATTCGCTTCCATCATGACGGTCCAAGTGTTGTAATTAGAACTTGTTAACTTCGGACAAATTAACGATGCCGAGCTCGCCTCCCTTTGATGGACTACAATCTGTTGCGGTGCACCACCTGTATCACCCATGATTCTTGACCTTTTGTTCTATGGTTATTCACCCAACAGAAGATAAAGATCACCTTTAGCCTTCCACAACTAATCTGGTTATTCGCCCCAGACTAGTTTACAACACCTACTTGGTTTGGTTATTCACCCCAAACCGATTGAGCGCCGATCCGCAAAACCCTTGCTCTGATACCACTTGTTGGAAGTATCGAACGGTTCAGAAAAATAACAATCACAGAACAATATTTAGAGGGACTCTCTGACTCTTTTTTAATTGAACTGATAAATTAAATTACAAGATCCTATCTCTATTTATAAACTAAAAAAACTTAAAAAACAAGGAACTATATTAATTACGACCCATATTCTTAAGAGATAATGACTAAAAATAAATATTCTTGACTTGCACTCCAAGATTGTTTGTTAGGAAAAGATTAACCGTTCACACCAATATCCACAGGATGCTCGTCAAGGTGTGTAATGGTCTTCTCAAAGCCAGTAAGAGCTTGCACCTGTGAAATCGCAACGGCCCCATTATATAATATCATATTTTAGTATAAAAACACAAGTAAATTGAAAATATTAGATAACAATGAATTACCAGAGTTATAGTAAAAGTGGCATGAAGGTCATTGCCTTCCCTTTTGAAACTGTCATGTGGTGCTATACGGATGCGAAACTGACCAAGATTTGATATTTATAGTTAACATATATTAAAAACTGGATTAAGTTGTAATGAATTTGTGTTACTGGTAGTAATAATGAACTAACTTTTAGATCTCCAGGTTCACCATCTATGATTGGTTCACCTTCTTCATAAAAGACCACCTCATGTAACAAGGAAAATGTGATATTATTATTGCTATTTAGTTATTGCGACACTCATGGACTTTTTTGGACTTATAACATGAAATACTTGAAGCAAAAGCATAACATTTTAAGATATGATACATATTAAATAAATATAAGTGCTTACTTGCCCGTCTTGCATTCCCTTTTCAATATCCACAGTCATGAAGTTTCCTTCCCTTTCATACTTAACATTTGGGCACTGCTCACAGACCTAACAAAAACATAACAAACATGTTTGGTTGATGGAATTAACATCGATGCCAATATATTAAACTTATGATACTTAGGGGGTTTTTGGTTACCGTACCAGGTAATTTTCGGTACCCACTGTTTGCCATTTTCGGCATCAGTACTTTCGGTTCGGTATTGGTATTTTGGGGTTAATTTACCTTCGACTACTGAACCGTACCGTACCGAGCACTTTCGGTACCATTACCAGGGTACGGTTCAGTACCGGTACGGTACTGAGCTCATCCCTAGTTGTATGGTTTGAAGGAGTGGGGTCGGTACCCAAAAAAACTGGGTCTACTACAAACCACCTAAGGGGTTGTGTTTAGCAATCCATACTCACTTCCATCCTATAATTAAACACGTACCCATCGTGTTCTTGGGTGAAAACTAAAGGGTACCTTAAATGTTGTTAAAGAAATAGTGTACCTGCTCTGTCATCTGTTGTTACATCCCTGGACCAATTTGCCTGTGATAAGCCTCATTCCTACAGTTGCATCGTCTTTTGCCCGGAGCTGGTTTCAAAACGTTCTTCTCCCTCCATACCTAATACAATTGAACAACAATTTACAAATAAAGTGGTAAGAAAATCCATAAAATCAGCAGGAACTAGATTAACATGCAAACTATCATCGGAAAGTACTAATTAGTTGTAAATTCCTGTTTTATATATATGTATGTGTATGTATCAAAGGGTTCAGAAATTTTCTTTTAGAACTACTTTTGGCCATGAATTATTTTATGGTGATAACAAAGGGAACCAAGAGTAAATGTCATTTTCGTCCTTGAGGTTTGTATTGCGACTTCCGTACAAATATTTGTTTTTTCACATTTGGATCCAAAAGGTTTGAAATCTTGCCAGTTTCGTCCGGCTCGTTAACTCCATCCAGTTTTCTCCGTTAAGTCAGGGGTATTTTCGTCTTGTTGTTAACTTAAAAAGCAATTTGGTCTTTTGAATATTTGTACATTATGCTAAATGCTTGTACATAATGTGAAAAAGACCAAATTGCCCTTTAAGTTAACAAAAAAGACAAAAATGCCCTTGACTTAACAGAGAAAATTGGATGGGGCTAACGAGCCAGATGCAAATGGCAAGATTTTAAACCTTTTGGATCCAGATACGAGAAAACAAACTTTTGGACGAAAGTCGCAAAACAAACTGGCCAAACCTAAGGGATGAAAATGGGAGTATTTTACTCTTACTTAAAAGTTGTATAATTAGCTAGTTAAAGCAGATTAATACCATTTTTCCACCTTTAATGACCCTCCCAGGTACAAATCTTCCAATGTAGCATCAAGGTCAACGATGGCATCATCACCTCTTGCAACTTTCTCTTCCTCATGATGGCCTCCTCCGCCACCACCAAAAAACCTGAAAATTGCTTCATGTGGTTAGTTTAGTGATGGGATGGGAGTCTAGGGCTGATATTGAGGGTGTTTGGGATTGCTTATTAAAGCTGTTGTAACTGCTTGTTGCCTTTTGAATTAAGTATATTGAAAAGCAACTTTAAACTGCTAAAGTGATTTAGTGCTTATTTAGAACATCTTATTTAACTCAAACATAATCTGGTAACTAGTTTAGATAATCACTCGTAATCACTGTCAAAACAGCTGTCAATAAGCAGATAAGCAGTTTTAACTTTCATAAACAATCCCAAGCAATCAATAAGTAAAAGAGATGAGCATTCACGGCATTTATCAGTTGTATTACTAGTAACAAATAAAGAAGAGAGCAAAGACGTAGGATAGTATTGATATATAATATATACAATTAAGTCTTTGTTATACTGTAGAATAAACATCTGAGGTCCCAAATTCTAGAGATCTAGTTTCATGGTCGGCAGACTTATATCTTACATACGCATCTAGATTGTACCCATAATATTATGTGGATATTAAAGGACATGCGCTACCAGTAAACTTGGGACCCGTTAATAGTCATTCCCACAAAGTTGTTAACACTACAGAAAACATAAGCTAGTAATCTTGTTTGATCTTTATGAAGTAATTTTCCATCAAACAGGAAATGCTTTGATGGAACATTACAATTTATGTTGCTTACGTAAAAGATCAATGTACACTGGGCCAAATCTATTTCTCTTCGTAAAAGGTGATATTAGATCATAGGGCTTTTGGCTTTCAGGAACCAATGCCTCAATCAAAAAAGAATGATACCTCTCCTACAAGGCTAAACTAATCCAGTTTCTTTGAAACAACAGTCCTTTATTATGCAACAAGAGAAATGTAAACTAAGTGTAATTATATTCTTAATCATCCTCCTAATGGAAAATTGGCATAAAGTTACGTGATGTTGAGTTTTATAGGTGCCTGGATTATTGCCAAGTGTCTATTGGGATGGTTTATATCAACTACCACATAAAACAAAATAACAGAATGACTTCATGCTAACTCACAGATCACCACAAAACCAAGTGTAACTGGCTTCATGCCAAGCATTCTTTGCATTTGATATTACCAAATAGCTTCTTGACATGTGGTTATGATATTAAACTGGTTGCTAGTTGAATACATGCTTCTAATATCAAATACAGAGAATACTTGGCATGAAGCCTATTACACTTGTTTTTGTGGTGATCTGTGAGCTAGCATAAAGTCATCCTGTTGATTTGTTATACATGAAAGTTGATATAAACCTTCCCAATAGACGTTCACCGATAATCCACTGACCTACAAAATTCAACATCACATAACTTTATGCCAATTGCCCATTAGGATGATGATAGGAAGATAATTAAGCAAACTTAACATTTCTTTGGTTGCATAATAGAAGATTGTTGTTTCAATTAAACTAACAATCATATACAACTTCGTACCCTAAGTTCTCGTATCGTTGACACTGATATATAAACTTAACTTACGATTTAAATATATCCTGAATATCCATTCCACCGCCTCTTCCGGCACCCGAAGCATGCTGTTTCAGACCTTCTTCACCATACTTATCATACACACTCCTCTTCTCACTGTCCGATAACACCTCATAAGCTAAAACCACAATTCAAACAGATTATCATCATTTCCATACGTCAAAACCAATGCACAAAATGCAATGCAATACAAATCAACATCACATAAACAATGCAAATACCGTTGTTAATCTCCACAAACTTCTTATTGGCCTATTCATTTCCTTGATTCTTATCCGGATGATACTTCAACGCGAGTTTTCTATTCGATCGTTTGATTTGATCGTCAGATGCACCTTTCGGAACTTGAAGAATATCGTAATAACTTTTCCTGTAACAATCGTAACAATAAACGTTCGATTAACACATTGTTTAGCCACATATTCATGCAAAATTATGAACATAAACATTTGAATTGAATGAAATGAAATGAAATGGAGAAATTGATACTTACGCTGCGTTAACAATCACTAACAGTGATAAGTATACTACTGTAACAACCCGCATTTTGAAAGTCAAAGTACAAGTCAAGGTCAATGTCAAAGGAAGAAAAGATTGCTAATTACGATATGTCGCTCCTTGCTTAATTATTGATTGTACTCTTGACTTGTAATAGAATTCTATTAATTATTTGCTTTAGTTGTATTATGTGGAGTATCTATAACAAATCCAGGTTTAATCGCATGTTTAATCGCATATCGACTTATCGCTATCGCATCGCAACTCGAATTATGTGTTCTGGATATTGTTTTAAGCGTGTGTGCTATTATGTGTTACTTGTGCATGTTATGTTTATGTTGAGGTGATTAATTGCAATCGCAATCGCAACTCTATCGCATCGCAATCTTATCGCAAATGCTAAACCCAAGTTATTTATAGTGATTGTATGTTAGATATAGTAGTTAGGCTATTTGTGTAACTAATGGGTAATACTATCGCATCGCTCGCTCGAAACGCATCGCGACGCTCAACACGCAAAACGAAACGCCAAAATCCAACTCGCCGGACCACTCGATCGAATGGTCATCCGAACGGATGACCATCCGATCGGATGATCGGATGGCCATCCGATCGATGTGCCGTCTGATCCGTTCCATCTGCCCACTTTCCTTTTTTGGAAACCCTATAAATACCCAGTGATATGACAGCCCTCTCACTCGACCAACACTCTCAAGCCCGATTTTCTCTCGATTTCTCGCGATTCTTATAAGTTTCCAACTCAAATCTTGTACTTCTATGATCTACACGCACTTCTTCACCATTTCCACCTTTGAATGTTCACTTTTAATCGTGAAATCAACGGATTTGAGGTGTTCTAGGGTGATGTCATCATGGAGTTCTTATGAACTTTAAGGTTTGGCCTCATTCCACCAAGAATAACTCAGATCTACATGATTTCCACATGATTTAACACTATTTTCATCTAGATCTAAACATTTTCAAGGTTAAAAGGATTGAAAGATGGTTTTGTAACTTTCTTTCAACTCTTTAACACTCAATGCCTTCAAAACCGATAGAATCGGAGCTCGTTCAGGCCTTCTACTCATATACTAGTGAAGTGTCGGTCCGAGATCTGGTTCCTATCGAAGAGACAACCGACTTCGGGTTGAACATGAACAAACCGTCACGAACAGTTAATTGATCGGACTGGGGTGATTCCCATCCGATCAGATGCTCTGGACATAGTGGAGTTCATGTTGTTCAATACGTTGTCATACCGTCTCGATCAAACTGCAAAACCTTTCAACACTTAACAAATTCCAAAACGACCAGATTGTTGGACGGACTGTCGTCCGATCGGATTGCCATCCGATCGAACGACAATCCGATCGGATTTCATTTTGTTTTTCAGCACTTAAACATTTTAACAATTTTCAAAGATCATTGGTTTCTAACGGATTGCCACCCGATCGGAAGACCATCCACTCGAATGACAATCCTACTGTGAACTTGTTCTCTGAGAATGTCTAGACCGACGGATCACCATCCGATCGAACGACCGTTCGACCGGGCGACCTGAAAGGTAGAGATACTTCTCTGTTTTCAAAATGCTACAACGAAAACTTCAAAGCCATCATACACAAACACATCCATCCTAAACGAATGTCAATCCGCCCGAATGGCCATCCTAATGGATTGTCATTCGATCGAATGACCATCCGTTCGGATTGTCATCCGATCGGATGACCATTCGTCGCTTAGTCACTTTTTACTGTTTACGCACTGTTCATTCGCTTATGCTATCGTTAACTGTTCAAGCTAATCTACCAGCGCTCCCTTCAATCCAAGAGAGTGTTTAGTTATTAACCACTATCTGTGAGTATACTCGATCCCTTTTTGCTTTTAGCACTTTTGGGTGTTACATACGTTACTTATATTAAATCACATCGATCACACAACGCGAACACTCTTATACGCTGACCGCTTGTATGTTACGTGTTACTCGATGAATGCTTGTGTGTTATGTTTACACAGTGATTGTTGCCTGACGCCTTAGCAATGATAGTACTATAGTTTGGGCTCATCACCTGTCGTGGACAGGGGTTGTTAAGGTTATTTCTTCACGTATCGCAGTGGTGATATGTGTTGTGCATTCTACAACTCGCAGTCATGTCTGTGCATATTTCATTGTCGATAACCTACTAGCTTCACATTATACATGTTACATGCTGGTTACGCGTAAACGCTTTCGAATCTACTATTACTATTAAACTTGTATGCTCACCTTTACACTATGTGTATTGACCTCTATTTTAATGTGTGTGACAGATGTTTGAATGCTAGGATGTTGCTTACTTTCATGGAATCGAGTTGGAGAGTCTAGAAATAAATTAAATAAAATCTGAGTTATCGGAATGGATAATTGTCTTTGAGAACAATGTCTGTAATAACTGTTTTTATTTTATATGTTTGTGGTATGGGACATGAACCTTTAATATATTATAATGAATAGTTGTTATGGATTCTCCTGGACAATCTGTTTCGCTCAGTGCCGCGCCCCGATGTTTCCGCCATCGGTTGGGGTGTGACAGATTGGTATCAGAGCCATAACTATAAGGAATTAGGCAAGAGTCGACCTAGTCCGGGTCGATGTCTTAGAAACGACCTAGTCTATAGTCTAAGTACCAACAGACCGACTTGTGCATACCCGGTGAGGGTTTTGCACAGGCTTACTTGCTATTTCTCGCTAGAACTCGATATGCTCTACACCCTTGCGCGAAAATCGCATACTATAATCCTGCGCAAGATCAGCCTTTCCTAAGGCTGGACACACACACAAACAGATGATCTGGTTGAGATTATGTGTGAAAACCGCAAACTCTCAACCAAGTCCTTCGTTCGACTCGCTATTTTTACTATAAACAAGAGAATTTGCGTTGAATTAGGAGTGAAATCCATACATCGACGTGATTCTCCTTATCTATCTCATGATTCTATCATACAAACAGGAATGCAGTCATTAAGTTAAGGGTGAAACCCGAACCTCGATGACTTATTCTGCTCCCTATTTTGGTTTTGCAAAACTCTCACTAAAGTCTCGACGGACTCCAACTGCTTGGGTCGCGCTGTAACTGGAAGGATGCGTGCCGATCGCCCAAATTGAGGCGAGAGCACAGTCCAGAAGGCCAAAGTGTGCGCTTAAGGACGTTGTGAATAGTCGATTCACTTTGGGTAGTCAATGTCTACACACCCAAGACAATCTCTTCTTGAATTTTTAAATGTTTCGATTCTGGAACCCACAGCCACCAACTCTGTGATTTATCGATTTTTTGTGAAGTTTTATGTGTTTTTAGGTGATTTCATGTGTTTATGTGTTTCGATTTTTGGTGATTTACTCGCTTTGTGTTGTTCGCTTTGATTAACACGCACAACTCGCACTGCACATTTATCTCAAACCGCTAACAAATCGCTTGTGATATTCGCAATTGCTACTCGCTATTCGCCATCGCTATACTCGATAGCTTTACCCTGCTGTGAAAGAAAGGTGAATACGTGCGACATAGGAAGATGAATACGTGCAAAATATAGTTGAATACATGCTTTCGTGCCTATGTGGGCTACGTGTTTATGTGTTTCTGTGCCTATGTGATTCTGTGGATTATGTGCCTATGTGATTATGTTCTATATAAAGTAGCTTTGGGTGAGATAATAGGCTATACTCGACTTAATCAAAATTGTGTTTGAGACCTATGGCGATGTCTGTTGCAGATGATGTCATCGTTTGGGTCATTTCACTCCCGCTCTGCTCGATGTAACCACGATGACAAATGAATCGCTGCTCTTGTCGCTAAGCAAATGGCGAAAGTTATCCCTCAAATCGTCAGCAAGCTGAATGAAAATGCTAGCAAGTCCTCGGAGGAGTCCAGGACTGATACTCCCAAGACTACTTTTAGCTTCAAGCAGTTCAAAGCCTGCAGTCCAAAAGAGTTTATCGGCGAAGATGGGCCTAAGGCCATGTTCCAATGGTTTGATTCAATCGAAGTGACCCTGCGCCAGAGTGGCTGTCCGGAAGACCTTCGCACTGTTAACGCCACCGACGTCTTCCAATCCCGAGTTATAGATTGGTGGACTGCCGAGAGAAACAAACAAGGGAACGATGCAGCTTTTGGGCTGTCGTGGGACGAGTTGAAGAACATCATGATGCAAGAGTTCTGCCCTCCCCATGAACTCCAAAAGCTAGAGGACGAATTCTGGCATATCAAGCAGGATGGCGGAGATAACGCTGGCTTAACTGCTCACTTCAAGCAGCTAAGTATCATTTTTCCATGTCAAGTTACTACTCATGAGATTACAATCAAGAAGTATATCCGAGCCCTGCCGGATTGTGTTGCTGATTTTGTTCAGGCTGCGAAAACGACAACTATTGAGGAAACCTACCTGCTCGCCGCTGAGATCAACGATAAGCGAGTCAGGGCTGGTTATTTTGATAAAGCCTCCAAGAATCTGCATCAAGTCACCGCTGCTCCCACCGCTGAAACTAACGTCGCGCCTCAATCTTCAAAGCTCTCACATCGCAAGAGAAAGAACAGCAACTCCAGCAACAAGAACTGTGCAGTAACTGCAGCTCCACTCCAACCAGTACCTGCCCAACCGCAACCTCAACACCGCCAAGTAGCGGCACCCGTGGTCAATGCACCGCCTGCCAAGCGTGCATACACTGGATCACACCCGCTCTGCCCTACTTGTACCTATCATCACCCGGTTGATATCGCATGCCAGTTCTGTGTTTACTGTAACATGTACGGCCACTTCACCGCTAACTACTGTACTGGTCCACGCCAAGCTCCAGCTCCAGCTCCAGCTCAAGGTCATGCTCCTGCACCACAAGCTCTCCTTTCTGCTCCCTAGGGCCAACAAGCAGCTCCTGCACCCGCCGCTCACCCTAGAGCTTGCTTCGCATGTGGTGATCCCAACCACTTTGCAAACATGTGCCCCAACAGAGTGATGAAACAAGAGCCCCAGCAACAGCCGCAACAACATCAACAACAGCAGCCTCAGCACCAGCAGCAGCCAGGAGCCCACGGACGTGCTTTCAACATCAACGCCCGCCAGGCTCAAGCATACAACAACGTGGTTAATGGTACGTTCCTTGTGAATGGTATATATGCTTCGTGTTTATTTGATACTGGAGCAGATAACTGTTTTGTATCGTTTGAATTCGAAAAGCTCCTTAATCGTAAGCGCGCCCATCTCCATTCTACGTTCGATGTTGAAGTTGCCACTGGAAGAACGTCCTAATGTTTGCTAAGTTAACTGATTATGCTATACTACTCGCTATGTTACTTGCGATCGCTACTCTCGAACACGCGCAGGTTTTGAATGATAGGTTTATGTATTCTGACTGCTCCCATGTGCTTCTAAGTGAATTACATGCTTATATGCTTATGTGTTTCTGTGCCCTACGTGCTTATGTGCTTATGTGCTTATGTGAATCTGTGGTTATGTGCATACATGATTACGTGACTGTGTTCCTGAGCTTTAGTAGTAGTATTAGACGTGTGAGGTGAGATTCGATTATGATGTGTCTGAGACCTATGACGATGTCTGTTGCAGACAATGTTAACTGGACCATCATCTTGACCCCGTCACCCACAACTTTCTCGCCAGGAACAGAGAGACAAACGCCTTGCTGCCATCCTCGCTAAACAGGTAGCAAAGGTGGTGCCTCAGATCGTGAGTGAAATTTATGAGAATGTTAGCAAATCATCTGAGGAGTCCAGAACCGAAGCTCCTAAAGTTGCTCCCAAGACTGCTTTCAGCTTCAAGCAGTTTAAGGCTTGCGGTCCAAAGGAATTCACTGGAGAAGATGTCCCAAAGGCTATGTTTCAATGGTTCGATTCCGTCGAAGTCACTCTGCGCCAGAGTGGATGTCCGGAAAATCTCCGCACTCTAAACGCTGCCTGAGTCTTCCAGTCCCACGCATTAGACTGCTGGATGGCCGAGAGAAACAAACGCGGAAATGATGCAGCCTATGAGCTGACGTGGGAAGAGCTGAAGGCCATCATGATGAATGAATTCTGCCCTCCCCATGAACGCCAAAAGCTGGAGGACGAATTCTGGCAGATTAAGCAGAAAGAAGGTGACAACGCTGCCCTGACTGCCCGCTTTAAGCAGCTTAGCATCATCTGTCCCGATCAAGTGAAGATGCCCGACATGACGATCAAAAAGTACATTCGAGCTCTACCCGACTGTGTTGCAGATTTTGTGCATGTCGCAAAGCCAGCAACGATCTTAGAAACTTACTTTCTTGCTGCTGAAATCAACGACAAACGAGTAAAAGCTGGTTTTTGGGATAAAACTTCAAAGAACCTGCACCAAGTCACCGCCGCACCAGCTGCCGAAACCGCCGCCTCTCAACCGTCAAAGTCCTCACGCCGCAAGAAGAAGAACAACAGTAGCTCCAGCAACAAGAACTGTGCTGTCACTACCACTACTGCTCCACTTCATGTCGTACCGGCTCAGCAGCAATCGCAGCACCGATCAGCCCCAGTCATCTATGCATCGCCTGCAAAGCGTGCATACACTGGTCCACACCCTACTTGTCCAACATGTTCTTATCATCACCTGGTGGGTCTCGCCTGTCGTTTCTGCACTCACTGCAATATATACGGCCACTTCACTGCTAACTGCCGTAATGGTCCCCGTCAAGCACACTGCTCATCAAACTCTGCTCACATCCCCAAAAGGACAACAAGCGGCTCAGGCACCCGCGGTCAACGCCCGAGTCTGCTTTGCATGTGGTGATCCCAACCACTTTGCGAATATGTGCTCGAACAGGGTTGTGAAGCAAGAGCCTCAGCAACACCAGCAGCAACAGCCTCAGTAGCAGCAACAAGCCGCCCGCGCCAGAACCTTCAACATCAATGTGCGCCAAGCCCAGGCTGACAACAACGTAGTCAATGGTATGTTCCTTGTGAATGGTATTTACGCATCGTGTTTGTTTGATACTGGAGCCGATAACTGCTTTGTGTCGTTTGAATTCGAGAAGCTTCTTAGTCGTAAGCGCTCCCATCTCCCCTCGACGTTCGATGTTGAAGTTGCCAACGGAAGAACTGTCGCCGTTAATTCTGTTCTTCATGATTGTACTCTTGAGCTCAACAATCACATCTTCCCAATAGACCTTATCCCGATGCAACTCGGAAGTTTTGACGTCATAGTAGGCATAGACTTTCTTCGCGAAAACCATGCTGAAGTTGTGTGCTTCGATAAGATGATTTAATTCTCGCTCGCGAATGGTGATTTATTGTGTGTTTATGGCGAAACTGCTTCGAAAGGTCTCAAGCTCATGTCGTGTGTCCAAGCTAGCAAGTATCTCCGCAAGGAGTACCGAGCTTTCTTGGCTAACATTGTAGTAGCGGAGAAGGAAAAGAAAGGAAGGCCTGATGTAAACGATGTCCCAGTGGTTCGAGAATTTCCAAACGTTTTTCCTGAGGATCTTCCCGGCCTTCCGCCAAGTCGTGATATCGACTTTCGTATCGACCTCATTCCTGGAGCCAACCCTGTTGCCAAAGCTCCTTACCGACTCGCACCGTCCGAAATGCGTGAACTCTCGAGTCAGGTCCAGGAACTACTTGAGAAAGGCTTCATTCGCCCGAGCACCTCTCCTTGGGGCGCGCCAGTCCTTTTCGTTAAAAAGAAGGATGGGTCGTTCAGGATGTGCATAGACTATCAGGAACTGAATAAGTTGACTATCAAGAACCACTATCCCCTGCCTCGCATTGATGATTTGTTTGATCAGCTACAAGGTGCTACGTGTTTCTCGAAGATCGATCTACGTTCAGGCTATCACTAGCTACGCATTCAGGAGGAAGATATACCCAAAACCGCTTTTCGCACTCGTTACGACCACTTTGAGTTCGTTGTTATGCCTTTTGGTTTAACCAACGCACCCGCGGTTTTCATGGATCTTATGAATCGCGTATGTAAACCTTATCTCGACCGTTTCGTCATCGTGTTCATCGACGATGTCTTGATCTATTCCAAATCGAAAGCCGAACACGCGCAACATCTACGTTTGGTTCTCGAGCTACTCCAAGGGAATCGACTCTATGCCAAGTTCTCCAAGTGCGAGTTCTGGCTGGAGGAGGTTCAATTTCCTCGGTCACATTGTAAATAGTCAAGGTATTCACGTCGATCCCGCGAAGATTGAAGCCGTTAAGAGTTGGATTACACCTAAGAACCCGTCTGAAGTCCGTTCTTTCCTCAGACTAGCGGGCTATTATCGACGTTTTATCGAAGCATTCTCAAAGATCGTTGTGCCGCTTACCGCTCTCACGCATAAAGACAAACCTTTTGTCTGGGGAACTGAACAAGAGTCTGCTTTTCAAACCCTCAAGCGCATGCTTTGCAATGCTCTTGTCCTCACCCTACCCGACGGAAGCGACAACTTCATTGTCTATTGTGATGCTTCGAACCTTGGTCTTGGTTGTGTCCTCATGCAACGGGACAAGGTTATAGCTTATGCATCTCGTCAGCTTAAAATCCACGAGAAGAACTATACAACCCATGATCTCGAGCTAGGCGCAGTTGTTTTTGCGTTAAAGATTTGGCGACACTACCTGTATGGTACAAGTGTATGATCTTCACCGATCATATGAGCCTGCAACATATCTTTTACCAGAAGGAACTTAATATGCGTCAACGCCGATGGGTAGAACTTCTCAACGATTATGACTGTGAGATTCGTTATCACCCTGGCAAAGCAAATGTCGTTGCCGACGCTCTCAGCAGACGGAGTTATCTGCTCAGCATTCGTAATACCCAAGCCTAATACGATCTCGAAACCCTCATCCGCGAAGCCCAGCATGCATGTTTTAATGAACGCACTTTGAAGAAGGAAACAATCTATCACGACGGAGCCCAGCTTGTGAATAAGTCGAATGGGATATTCCACTTTCTGGACCGAATTTGGATCCCTAAGCGGACCAATTTACGATAGATATTGACGGACGAAGCCCACAAATCCCGGTATTCTATTCATCCCAGTGCCGACAAAATGTACCAGGACCTTCGCTACAAGTACTGGTGGCCGGGAATGAAAAGGGATATCGCTCTCTATGTTGGAAAGTGCCTGACTTGCTCAAAGGTTTAGGTTGAACATCAAAGACCCCCTGGCTTACTCGAACAACCCCCGATCCCTATGTGGAAGTGGGAGAGTATAGCTATGGACTTCATAACAAAGCTCTCGCAAGCGCCATCAGGTCACGACAGCATCTGGGTTGTTGTTGACCGTTTGACCAAATCAACTCACTTTTTGCCAATACAGGAAGACTACAAGGTAGAACGATTAGCCCGAATCTACACAAAAGAGATCATTTGTCGACATGGGACACCTCGCGACACCATCTCTGACCGTGATGCTCGGTTTACCTCGCGACTGTGGGAAACGTTTCAAGCTGCTCTCGGTACAACGCTTAATCTAAGTACCACATTCCACCCTCAAACCGACAGTCAGACTGAGAGAACGATCCATACTCTTGAAGACATGATCCGTTCGTGTGTCATAGATTTCGATGGTAATTGGGATGCATACCTGCCGTTAGTCGAATTCTCGTGTAACAACAGTTATCAATCCAGCATTCAAATGGCACCATTCGAGGCTTTATACGGAAGAAAATGTCGATTGCCAATTGTATGGCACGAGATCGGTCACTCGCAACTAACCGGTCCCGAGCTATTACAAGAAACGAATGACAAAGTCCTCCAAATTCGAGACAACTTGTTGAAAGCTCGAAGTCGGCAGAAAAGTTACGCCGATAGACGACGCAAGCCCCTTGAATTTGACGTTGGCGACTACGTACTCCTAAATGTATCACTTTGGAAGGGTGTGGTCAGATTCGGCAAGAAAGGGAAACTAGCGCCTCGATATGTTGGACCTTTTAAGATTCTGGAAAGGATCGGAAAAGTCGCCTACAGACTCGAACTACCGGAGGAACTTAGTAATGTCCACCCGACTTTCCATGTGTCAAACCTCCGAAAGTGCCTGGCTGAGCATGATTTAATTGTACCTCTCGATGACCTCCAAGTAAACGAAACACTACACTTCGTGGAAAAGCCTGTCGAAATCATGGATCGCCAAACCAAGCAGCTCAGACGCTCACGCATTCCTATTGTGAAAGTCCGATGGGAAGGCAAACGAGGCGCAGAGTTCACTTGGGAACTCGAAAGCGACATGAAGACGAAGTACCCGCAGTTGTTTGTTACGGCTTCGGCCTAATTTCGGGAAGAAATTCCCTCAACTAGGGGAGGCTGTAACACCCCGTGTTTTGAAAGTCAAAGTCAAGATTGAAGTCAAAGGAAGAAAAGATTGCTAATTGCGATCTGTCTCTCCTTGCTCAATTCCTGCTTTGACTTCTTTGACTTGTACATTGTTTATTTTATGTATTACGTTAGTTGTAGTATGTGGAGTATCTAGTAATAATCGCTATTTATCGCTTGATTAGTCGCTTTATCGCTATCGCAATCGCACTCGCAACTTGAATTACGCATTTTGGTTACTGTTATACGTGTGTGTGTGCCTTATGTGTTACTTGTGCATGTTTATTTATGTTATGTGTGGTAATAAATTGAAATGCAATCGAAACTCAATCGCAAATTCTAAACGAATAGGAAATAAGGATGCTTGTATGTTGATATAGTAGTTGGGATTGAAAGTAATTTGACTAGGAAATTCTATCGCATCGCAACGCTCGCAATCGTAATCGAAACGGAAAAACTCGTCGCACCAGACACTTGAACGAGTGGCCAATCGACCAGGATGCCAGCCGATCGACCAGTTGTTCGATCGAGCTGTCGCTCGATCGGCCAGCCAATCGATCAGGCTACCAACCGATCGACCAACCCTCTCCTCCCCTTTCCTTTTTGGGAAACCCTATAAATACCCCCTGTCACCATCATACTTTCTACTTTTGGCAACTATCCTCCTACCAACTCATTTTCCCCACTTTTCTACAGATTTCTCGCGATTCCGGTAAGATCTCATCCTAAATCTTGTACTTCCTTAATCTACACGCACTCCTACACCTTTCTATGTTTTGAATCTTAACTTTTAACCGTGAAATTATCAAGATTCAAGGTGTTCTAGGATGACGTCATCATGTGTTCTTGAGAACTTCATGCTTTGGCCTCAATCCACCAAGAACAACTTAGATCTAATCGATTTCCACATAAACAAACAAAGATCTTCATAGATCTAAACATATTCTCAATGAAAAGGATTGAGAGATGGTTTTCCAACTTTCTTTCAACTCTTTTACACTCAATGCATTCAAAACCGATAGAATCAGAGCTTGTGCCGACTTACTACTCATTCGTGTGGTTGTGTTGGTTCAAGATCTGGATTCTATCCATGAGATTACCGATTTCGGGTTAAACATGGAACACCGTCTCGAACAGTTAACCGGGCGGATTTGGGTGATTCCTGTCCGATCAGGTTACTAAGTCGTGACGAGGTTTCTGTTGTCTAATGCGTTATCAAATCATCTCGATAAAATGACAAACTACCAGAATGGCCAAGGAAGAAGACGAACAGGTTGACCAGGACGGAGTGCCGTCCGATCGGACTGCTGTTCGAACGAACAGTCATCCGAACGACCGGTCACCCGATCGACTTACATCCTGGCCCCCACACTTAATTATCATTCAAACTTCAAAGGTTTTGGAACACCGAACGGATTATCGTCCGATCGAGCTACCACTCGATCGACCGACCATCCGACTATGTGATGTTTCGAAACTTTAACACTTAAACATTTTCAACATGTTCAATGCACAAGGGATGCCACCCGATCGAACAACCGTCCGATCGAGTGATAATCTGCTGTGAACTTGTTCTCACTGAAGTGCCCAACCTATCGGACTGTCGCCCGATCGAACGGTCGTTCGATCGATCGACCTGAAAGGTAGAGATACTTCAATGTTTTCAAAATGCTACAACGAAAACTTCAAAAGTCAAGCCATCATACACAAACACATCCTTCCCAAAGGAAGTAACAATCCACTCGAATGGTCATCCGACTGGACGACCGTACGAACGGACGACCGTACGAACGGACTGTCACTCGAATGACCGGCTGTCCGATCGGACTACCATCCGATCGAACTGCTGTCCTACCCACTTGCACTCTGTATCACTTTACGCGTCGCTTATCGTTATGCTATCAACCTGTTCAGGCTAACCCTACTCTCTAGCGCTCCCTTCAATCCATCAATCGTTGTGAGTATACTCGATCCCTTTTTGCTTTACGCACTTTTGGGTGTTACATACGTTACTTATACAAAATCACATCGAACACACAACGCAATACTTTAAACGCTAACCATTATCGCAAGTATACGTGACTTAATGAATGCATGTTTGTTATGTTTACACATGGAATGCTGTCTACCTGCCTTAGCAACGATAGTACTATTAGTTTGGACTCAGCACCTGTTCACTCAGGGGTTGTTAAGGACAATTACTTACCTGGCTCACAGTGGTGAGTATGTATCGCCAACTGCCTTGGGCAGTCAACCCGCAGTCATTGGTATCGATAGGTTCATGTTGATAGCTAACATGCCACATCTTACACTGTGTACGTGCTGGTTATGCGTAATGCTTTCGAACTCTATATGCTATTATCAAACTTGTATGCTCACCCTTACACTATGTGTATTGACTTTTACTTTAACGTATGTGACAGGTGCTTAGGATGCTTATTTGCTTACTTTGCTGTGAAATCGAGGCTAGGAAAGACCTAGGTCAACAATAAACAATTGTCTGTAATGAAAATCTGAGTTGTCGGAACAGAACAATTTGACTAGATCTTTTCTGTAATAATTGTATTATCATTTATGACATGGTATGGGACGTGTTGCTTTAAATATTTGGTAAATATAGTTGTTATGGAAACTTCTGGACAATCTGTTTCGCTTAGTGCCACACCCCGATGTTTCCGCCATCGGTTGGGGTGTGACAAACCATCTCTATGTCAAGTTCTCCAAGTGTGAATTCTGGCTGGAGGAGGTCCAATTCCTGGGTCACATCGTCAATAGTCAAGGAATTCATGTCGATCCTGCAAGATCGAAGCTGTTAAGAGTTGGGTTACACCAAGAAACCCGTCCAAAGTTCGTTCTTTTCTTGTATTGGCGGGTTACTATCGCCGATTCATCGCCGACTTTTGGAAAATCGCTGTACCGCTTACCTCGCTTACGCATAAGGACAAACCTTTTGTTTGGGGAACCAAACAGGAGGAGGCCTTTCAAACTCTCAAAGCTATGCTTTGCAACACTCCCGTACTCTCACAGCCCGACGGAAATGATGATTTCGTAGTCTACTGCGATGCCTCAAACCTCGGTCTTGGTTGTGTCCTCATGCAACGAGACAAGGTTATCGCGTACGCCTCTCGACAGCTCAAAATACACAAGAAGAATTATACCACACACGACCTCGAGCTTGGCGCAGTTGTTTTTGCGTTAAAGATCTGGTGACACTATCTTTATGGTACCAAGTGTACGGTCTTCACCGACCATAGGAGCCTGCAACACATCTTTGACCAGAAAGAACTGAATATGCGCCAACGCCGGTGGGTATAACTCCTCAACGATTACGACTGTGAGATTCGTTATCATCCAGGCAAAGCAAACATCGTTGCCGATGCTCTCAATCGACGAAGCTATTTGTATAGCATTCGTAATTCTCAAGCCCAACATAATCTCGAAGCTCTCATCCGCGACGCCCAACATGCTTGTGGCCGAGCATGAAAAAGGAAAGGATTCTTAACGATGGCGCTCAACTCGAGAATAAATCGAATGGGATATTCCATTATTTAGACCGAATTTGGATTCCCAAGCGTACAAACTTGGGACAAATTTTGCTCGGCGAAGCCCACAAATCTCGATATTCTATTCATCCCGGTGCAGGCAAGATGTACCAGGACATACGCTACAAGTACTGGTGGCCGAGCATGAAAAAGGATATCGCTATCTACGTTTCGAAATGCCTGACTTGTTCCAAGGTCAAGGCTGAGCACCAACGCCCCTTTGGCTTACTCGTACAACCCGAGATCCCTATGTGGAAGTGAGAGTATAGCCATGGACTTGATAACGAAACTTCCGCGCACGCCATCAGGTCACGACAGCATTTAGGTTGTCGTTGACCGTTTGACTAAATCTGCTCATTTTCTGCCAATACGAGAAGACTTTAAGGTAGAAAAATTAGCCTGAATCTACACCGACGAGATAATCTGTCGACACGGGACTCCTCGTGACATCATCTCTGACCGCGATGGTCGGTTTACCTCGCGTCTTTGGGAAACGTTTCAATCTGCTCTTGGTACCACTCTTAATCTAAGTACCGCTTTCCATCCCCAAACCGACGGTCAGACTGAAAGAACGATTCGTACCCTGGAAGACATGCTTCGCTCGTGTGTCATAGATTTCGGTGGTAATTCGGACGCGCACTTACCTTTAGTCGAATTGTCGTACAATAACAGTTATCACTCTAGCATCCAAATGGCACCATTTAAGGCATTATACGGTAGAAGAAGATGTCTATCGTCGATTGTATGGCACGAGATCGGGGACGCGTAAATTACCGGTCCTGAGCTATTGCAAGAAACGACTGATAAAATCCTCCAAATTCGAGATAACCTACTGAAAGCTCGAAGTCATCAGAAAAGTTACGCCGATAGAATCCGCAAGCCCCTTGAATTTGACGTTGGCGATCACGTACTACTGAAGGTTGCACTTTGTAAGGGGGTGATCAGATTCGGCAAGAAAGGAAAGCTCGCGCCACGATATATTGGACCCTTTAAAATTATGGAAAGGATTGGTAAAGTGGCCTACAGACTCGAACTAGCGGAGGAAATTATTAATGTCCACCCGACTTTCCACGTTTCGAACTTCAGAAAGTGTCTGGCCGACCAGGAATTACATGTCCCTCTTGAAGATTTACAAGTGGACGAAACATTACACTTCGTAGAGATGCCTGTCGAGATCATGGGCCGAGAAACCAAGGTACTCCGACGCTCACGCATTCCCATTATGAAGATTCGCTGGGAAGGCAAACGCGGCGCCGAGTTCACCTGGGAACTCGAAAGTGACATGAAGGCGAAGTATTCGCAACTGTTTGTAATGCCTGCTTCTTAAATTTCGGGACGAAATTTCATAAAGTAGGGGAGGCTGTAACAACCCGCATTTTGAAAGTCAAAGTACAAGTCAAGGTCAAAGTCAAAGGAAGAAAAGATTACTAATTGCGATCTGTCACTCCTTGCTTAATTATTGATTGTACTCTTGACTTGTAATCGAATTCTATTAATTATTTGCTTTAGTTGTATTATGTGGAGTATCTATAACAATTCGAGGTTTAATCGCATGTTTAATCGCATATCGACTTATCAATATCGCATCGCAACTCAAATTATGTGTTCTGGATATTGTTTTACGCGTGTGTGCTATTATGTGTTACTTGTGCATGTTATGTTTATGTTGAGGTGATTAATCGCAATCGTAACTCTATCACATTGCAATCTAATCGTAAATGCTAAACGCAAGTTATTTATAGTGATTGTATGTTAGATATAGTAGTTAGGCTATTTGTGTAACTAATGGGTAATACTATCGCATCGCTCGTTCGAAAAGCAACGCAACGCTCAACACGCAAAACGAAACGCCAAAATCCAACTCGCCGGACCACTCGATCGAATGACCATTCGATCCAATGGTCATCCGAAAGGATGAGCATCCGATCGGATGGTCACCCGATCGATGTGCCGTCCGATCCGTTCCATCTGCCCACTTTCCTCTTTTGGAAACCCTATAAATACCCTGTCATATCACAAACTGTGATGTGACAGCCCTCTCACTCGACCAACACGCTCAAGCCCTATTTTCTCTCGATTTCTCGCGATTCTTGTAAGTTTCCAACTCAAATCTTATACTTCTATGATCTACACGCACTTCTTCACCATTTCCACCTTTGAATCTTCATTTTTAACCGTGAAATCAGCGGATTTGAGGTGTTCTAGGGTGATGTCATCATGGAGTTCTTATGGACTTCAAGGTTTGGCCTCATTCCACCAAGAATAACTCAGATCTACATGATTTCCACATGATTTAACACTATTTTCATCTAGATCTAATCATTTTCAAGGTTAAAATGATTAAAAGATGGTTTGGTAACTTTCTTTCAACTCTTTTACACTCAATGCCTTCAAAACCGATAGAATTGGAGCTCGTTCAGGCCTTCTACTCGTTTACTAGTAAAGTGTCGGTCCGAGATCTGGTTCCTATCGAAGAGACAACCGACTTCGGGTTGAACATGAACAAACCGTCATAAACAGTTAACTGATCGGACTGGGGTGATTCCCATCCGATCAGATGCTCTGGACATGGTGGAGTTCCTGTTGTTCAATACGTTGTCATACCGTCTCGATCAAACTGCAAAACCTTTCAACACTTAACAAATTCCAAAAGGACCAGATTGTTGGACGGACTATCGTCCGATCGGATTGCCATCCGATCGAACGATAATTCGATCGGATTGCATTTTGTTTTTCAGCACTTAAACATTTTAACAATTTCCAAAGATCATTGGTTTCTAATGGATTGCCACCCGATCGGAAGACCATCCGATCGAATGACAATCCTGCTGTGAACTTGTTCTCTGAGAATGTCTAGACCGACGGATCGCCATCCGATCGAACGGCCGTTCGACCGGGCGACCTGAAAGGTAGAGATACTTCTCTGTTTTCAAAATGCTACAACGAAAACTTCAAAGCCATCATACACAAACACATCCATCCTAAACGAATGTCAATCCGCCCGAATGGCCATCCGAACGGATTGTCATTCGATCGAATGACCATCCGTTCGGATTGTCATCCGATTGGATGACCATTCGTCCCTTAGTCACTTTTTACTGTTTACGCACCGTTCATTCGCTCATGCTATCGTTAACTGTTCAGGCTAATCTCTCAGCGCTCCCTTCAATCCAAGAGGGTGTTTAGTTATTAAGCACTATATGTGAGTATACTCGATCCCTTTTTGCTTGTAGCACTTTTGGGTGTTACATACGTTACTTACATGCTGGTTACGCGTAAACGCTTTCGAATCTACTATTACTATTAAACTTGTATGCCCACCTTTACACTATGTGTATTGACATCTATTTTAACGTATGTGACAGGTGTTTGAATGCTAGGATGTTGCTTGCTTTCATGGCATCGTGTAGGAGAGTCTAGAAACAAATTAAATAAAATCTGAGTTGTCGGAATGGATAATTGTCTTTGAGAAAAATGTCTGTAATAACTGTTTTTATTTTATATGTTTGTGGTATGGGACATGAACCTTTAATATATTATAATGAATAGTTGTTATGGATTCTCCTGGACAATCTGTTTTGCTCAGTGTCGCGCCCCGATGTTTCCGCCATCGGTTGGGGTGTGACAACTACGAACAATAGTTTTGATTTATAATACGCCATGAAAGCTAGGGTTTCGAACTTTCGATTCGAATCTAATGAGTTAAGAATAAAGGTTTTGATAATTACCATATATTAACAATTTTGGTAGCATCTTGGCCACAGTAGCCAAATACACTTTCATTTTAATGATATTTACCAAATTGGCATTTGAGTGTCATCTCATTTTTTCATCAAACGTATATGAGAATCGGATGAGATTTCTTTTTTTTCTTTTGAGTAAAATGCACGGATAGTCCCTGTGGTTTTATGAAATTTCACCTTTAGTCCCCAACTTTTCGAAATTACATGTATGCTCCCTGTGGTTTGACGACTTGTTACTCGGATAGTCCCTAACATGGATGAAGGTTAGTTTTTTATGTTAAATAGATGTGAAATTACAAAAACACCCTTAATATTATTAAGAATAAAAATTAAAAATAAGTAGACCCCACCATCACCCCCTTCTCCAGGTCTCCCCCCTCTTCCAGTTCTCCCCCCTCTGGCCCTCTTTCTCTCTCTAAACAACCTACATTACAACACCTTCAAAACTCAACACACTCTCATCCTCCATCATTTCCACACAATGATCCGTCACACATACCTAACCGACACTCAGTCCAAATCTGCCGACCTCGTTGCCACAATCCCAGCCGCATCAACACCGCCAGACTGGAGCAAATCGCCACCATATGCGCCGCCGTGACTGTTTCCGAACAAACACTCGCTTGACAAAGTCCCGGTGGTTCTTCTCCGTCACGTTTCCAACCCTAATTTGCATGTTATCCGGTTTCGACGAACAGAAGCCTAAAAATCTAACGGTAACGATTGGATTGACATTTTAGCGTCGGTTGATGATGCAGACGTTTCTAGTAAGGTTTTTGAGCTTTTAATCCATCAGGTGGTTTAATTTTGGATTAGGTATGGTAAGGATTGGTGAATGGTAGTTTTGTTATCTACTTAGCTAGTTTTTAGGCAATAATTAAGGTTTGAAGTACTTAATTCTACACAGATTAGTAGTTTTTCTAGGTTATGCATCAGTAGGCATGTTGAACATGGATATGTTGGAAGTAATTTGAGTGTTGCTGCTATGAATTCGGTGTGTGTTGATGCAATGGAGGTTTCTTAGAAGAGAAAAAGGAGAGAGAAGGGACTTTAGGTGGGGTTTTACTAATAGTGGGGCCTACATTTAGTATTTTAATTTTATTTTTTAATAGTAAGGGCATTTTTGTAATTTTACATCCACTTAACACCATAAACTAACCTCCATCCATGTTAGGGACTATTCGAGTAACAAGTCGTCAAACCACAGGGAGCATACATGTAATTTTAAAAAGTTGGGGACTAAAGGTGAAATTTCACAAAACCACAGGGACTATCCGTGCATTGTACTCTTTTCTTTTTTTTTTCTTATATAATTTACATTTTCAGTCCTTTTTCTTTTTTTCCTTTGGGTATTTAACTTAAAGTTTTCTCTATAGATTGAGTTTGTCTACATTTTACGCTAGCTATATTCGTGTTTGTTTTTGCCTATGTTTTATGTCAAGTGACGGTATAAATTCGTGTTTTTATTATGCGATTTCCCGGTTTTGGTAGTTGTTTGCTTACTACTTAACAAGGATTTACACCCCCGCTCCAGCAACGCGGGAGTTAAACACTAGGTGGTTATGAATTGAAGAACGCAATCACACTGTTATACAGTTATTGGAAACAGTCTGAAATTACAGATGCATTCGCAAAAATTTGGAAGAATTAGAGGGTGTTTCAGATAACGTTTTGAAGTGATTATTTGATTATTGCGTTGTAAAACATAAATAATCTAAAAAGGTGTTTGGATGAAAAAGTGATTATGTGCCTTCAAAACGCAGTTTTGGAGAAGCATGTACCTACATGCTTTTTCAAAATGCAGTTTTGAAAACGCAAAATCTATTTTGAAAATGCATAATCTATTTTGAAAAAGCAACACCAAACACCCCCTTAGTATGATCAACCAGCCAAAATTTGCGTTTTCAGTATTTCACATACCGGTTTGCTGACGTGTAATTGGCAAAAGCAAAGTAATGGTGATGAGTGAGAGCTTCCACGTGTACTAACCCAATACAATGGAGCCACGTGGTACACCGGTGGTGCTTAGACCATACGGTGCTAAGGGGCTCGAATATTGGGTTTGGTTCGACACATCAACGCGTGTCACTAAAAGTGGCGTGGTATATAAAACGGAGGGGTGGAAAGGGGCGTGAAAGAGTGGCGTAATTTGACACGTGACACACATTTTTTATATTATTATTTTATATTTATAAATTATATAAAATCTATTAAATTTAAATAAATCCCAATTAATACTAATTAAAAGATTACATAAGTTAAATATTTAAAACATTAACATAAAAAATTTAAAAGATTACATAACTTAGACTAAAACGTTAACCTAAAAACACATTATTTGTCACGCCGTGTAGTGTCTGAAGTCATGACCGTACATGTTATGGTACTCGACACAAGCGATTTGGATGATGTCGCATTCGTTTAGCTCACCATCGTCATTGTCCACACTGTTGACTATCGCCTCAAATCCCGCACAATCCATATGGATCATCTGAAAATGTGAACAAAATGCGTCCACACTTCGGATGGCCTCACCCCTATATAACAAAATTCATGGTAAACTCGATCCCAAAACGGAGCCGATTGTAACGTAGTCCCGTGGTTGGTCACCACTGCGACCCACGATTTGCATAACGCGATGTCTCTAGTACGACCCAAGGAATCACTGGCATTTCGTATTGTTTTTTGAGAGGGTGTTTTTTATGATAGTTGAGTGATTTGGTTAAATGGAAGAATATGTGTATTTATATATAGGAGTAAATTTTAAAAAAGACAACCTCTTTTTAGTAGTCGTTGGGGCCAACGGCTAAATTTTATCATCCAATAACCAGACGCCACGTCGACCAACATATTAGCTAGACACTGGTGGAAATGTTCAAGCCCATTCCACAACGCCATGCAAAAAGTCGTCGATGGTGTGGTGTGTGCGACGTGGAAAGGCTTAAACGCTATAGATCCACGCCCACACCATGTGGTGTTAGATCGGTTGCAATGAGTGGGCCAAAGTCCTTGAACAAGTGTTTTTCTCTTTGATAAAAGTTTAAATACAAAGGGTTTTTATAAAGTTCAAATACAAAGAATTATTAATGTAAAAGTGTTAAAATGTTGTTTTTAGTAGGAGTGTGAAATTTTAAATTTTCATGTGTAATTCGTTATTTATTATTTCCTCCATGTATAATTCTTTTAACAGTAAACTTCCTTTGATCTATGTTGTTTGTGAGGACTTGAACCCAAGACCTCTCTCTTCCAAACGCAAGTATTTAAAGTCTTTATTTTTACCAATTGACCACCACCTCATTAGTCTTCATGTATAACTTTCAACTGTTAGTTTTTTCAAGCGTAATTTTGAGTTTTCTTCATGCGTAATTAATTTTTTTTACACCTGTATGTAAAATGTACCTTGTGCGTTTAAGTTACCTCCATAATAATAGTTAGATCGGTTACTATGAGCGGGCCATAATCTTATTTCATTGAGACATGGAAAGCCCATGACATGGCCCAAGAACTATCTGAATTCAGAAGTTCTAAACTGTCTCCACGGCTCCGCCGATCACCATTTGTCCAAGGCCATTGTTTTAAAAGTCCACATCTTTTTCAAAGGACTCCAAGTCTTTGACATTGTTTTTTGGGTTGTCTCAACTCAAAACATCACCCATTTAACATCTGTATATGTAACTAGAGATGTACAAATCATTTTTTTTTAAACCGGATGGGATTTTACCCGATCTTAATAGGTCAAACATTGATCAAAACCACATTGTGTAAATCAGGATCGGATTTTATCCGGTTTGAGTGTCCATAAAACAACATCTGGATGAGATTATAGAAACCGGGTTTTGGATTTTTTTTTTAAATTAATAAAATAAAAGATATATAAAAAACCTCAAAAAAATCATTTTTTTGTTTTTTATAAGTTATATAACATAAATTCGTTAAAAACATAAAAAATAACAAATAAATATACTAAAATTCATATTTATAGATTTTTACAAGTAATATAACACACCAAGATTACAAAATCTAGTCGTATGTCGGCTTTAAAGCCCATGACGTACGATCAGCTTTTGGCATGTAACCATCATTTTAAAGCCGGCGTACGATCAGCTTTAAAATGATGAGAACTCCGCCTTTTTTCACAGATTAATCAATAACAGGAAGTGTTCGAATGGTATCCCGGGATTGAATGTTGATGGTAAGTGGATTTCTAATCCCAAGCTTGTCAAGAGAGAAATATTCAGGTTTTTTAGAAACCAATTTTCTGAAAAAGTTATGTCGAGACCGTCGGCTTTTTGTTTGGGAGTTAAGAAACTTTCGGAGGAAGAGGCGTTAGCTTATTCGGGTCAATTCTCCTCGAAGGAGATTAAAGAGGCCGTTCTTGAGTGTGGTGTTGATAAAGCTCCGTGTAACACCCCGTGTTTTCACGAGTGAAAGTCAAAGTCAAGGTAAAAGTCAACGACCGATTTCGCGCGACTTGAATCGTAGAAATGTTTTTATTTTAATTATATTATGTGGAGTAAGTGTCGTTCATTACAATAATCGCATCATATTAATCGTATTTCAATCGACCTACGACTGTGAAAGATAGGAAGTAACAATGCGATAAAGTTAATCAACTAATAATCAAGCTATGCTAATCGAATCGACACCGAATCGTAACTCGAGCTGTGTATTTTACTTGTTGTTTATACGTGTGGGTGTGCCTTACGTGTTACATGTGCATGTTTATTTTATGTTATGTTGTGATAATCAAGCGAACTCAATCGAACTCGAAGTCTAACTCGAATGTAAACGAACCCGAACCCGAATTTCGAGTCGAACCATATAAGAAGTAGTTGGGACTGAAAGTAATTTGACTAGGAAACCCTATCGAATCGCTCGAAAACAGAAGCCGAAGCATCGTCGCACCGAACGCACCAAAAACAAGCGACATCCGAACGGATGGCCAATCCGCACGGATTGCCAATCCGCACGGATGACCAATCCGGACGAATAGCCTATCCGGGTTACGTGCCATCCGCACGGCTCACCCTTTCCCCTTTTAGCATCCTATAAATACACGGGTCACTCTCCAACTTTTCCACTTTTGGCAAGTGACGTCCGAACCGCACGCATTCTTCACCTTTTCTCAGATTTCTCTCAATCCAGGTAAGATCTTGCACTAATTCTTGTACATTCTTGATCACTACACAATTCTACACCTTTCCATCTTTCAAATCTCAACTTTTAACCGTGAAATCATCAAGACTTGAGGTATTCACGGGTGACGTCATCATGAAGTTCTTATGAACTTCAAGCTTGACCTCATTCCACCAAGAATAACTAAGATCTGAACGGTTTCCACAAGATTTCACAACAACTTCACCTAAATCTAAACTTTTCTAAGGATAAAAGAGTTGAAAGAAATAAACCTAAGTTCTCTCCTTCTTTTACCCTTAAGAGCGGTACAAATCTGATCGGTTCTAGTTCTCTACTCGTTAATAGTGATGCACTAGTCCTAGATCTGGATTCTACCCACCAGACACCTGATTTCGGGGACAACCGGAATGACCGTTCTGAGTCGCCGACAGGCCAAGTTAGGGTGGTTCCTGACCGGTCTAGTCATGCGGGTGAGAATACAATTCCAAGTGGTTGCCACGTAATCAGAACGTCTCGATAAAACGATAACAACAACCAAGAGTAGACGGATGGAACAACCAGAATGAGAGGCTGTCCGCACGAACAAGCTGTCCGCACGGACGAGCTGTCCGCACGGACAGGCTACCCGGACGGGTTGTCACCCGGACGAGCTACCCTTGGGACCCACTTTCCAAACAAGGTTTGAGTATCGACGAATGAGCAATCCGGACGGACGACCTCTGAATGGATTACTCTTCGGATCATGAGATACTAAGGCCTTAAAACAAATTCCAACATGATCATCCGCACGGACAGCTTGCCCGTACGGACAGACTATCCGGACGGATTGTCACTGTCCGCACGAGTAAGCTATCCGGACGGATTGTCGCTATCCGCACGGATTACCATCCGGGCGGATTACCTAACCCACTTAGTAACTCAGCCTTAAAGACGCTGTCCGCACGGACTGCCATCCGGACGGATTGTTGTCCGCGCGACCGGCTTGAAAGGTAGAAACACTTAAATGTTTTCTAAATGCTACAACGAAAACTCCAAAGCACAAGCCATCATACACAAACACATCCTTAGGAAGAAACAATCCACTTGAACGTTTATCCGCACAAACAACTTGTCCGTACGGATAAGCAATCCGCACGGGCGACTAATCCGCACGGATTACCGTCCGCACGGACAACTCACCCGCACGGATAGCTTATCTGGATGGGTCACCATCCGCACGGATAGTTCGCCCGCACGGATAACTCCCTCTCACGGATAGCTGATCCGCACGATCAGTTATCCTACTCGCTCTCACTTTGTACTGCTTTACGCGCCACTCATCGTTACGTTATCGAATCTATTCAGGCTAACCGTACTCGCTGAAAAGCGCTCCCTTCAATCCATAATCGCTGTGAGTATACTCGAACCCTTTTTGCTTTTAGCACTTTTGGGTGTTACATACGTTACGAATATTCAAACTACAACTATCACACTACTCAAGCCATTTCAACGCTAAACCATTAATGCATGTTATACGTGGCTTATGAATGCTTGTTTGTTATGTTTACACATGGAATGTTGTCTACCTGCCTTAGCAACGATAGTACTATAGTTTGGACTCAGCACCCGTTCACACGGGGGTTGTTAAGGATCTTTTACTTGCATGGATTACGGTGGTAATCATGTATTGCGAACTACCTCGGGCAGTCAACCCGCAGTCATTGGTATCGATGGATCTATGTCGATAACTAACGTGCTTCATTTCACTATGTGTACGTGCTGGTTATGCGTAAACGAATTCGAACTCTATATGCTACTATCAAATTTGTATGCTCACCTTTACATTATATGTATTGACTTTATGTTAACGTATATGACAGGTGCATAGGTTGCTTTTATGCTCCTTGCGCTGTGATGAACTTGAAGCTAGGAACTAGAGTCCTAGAAACCAACAAATAAATTAGTTATGTTTAAATCTGAGTTGTCGGAACAGAGTATTTGTTTTGATGTTATCTGTAATAACTTGTTTGGTTATTTAAGATACGGTATGGGACGTATTGCTTTAATTAAATGGTAATGATAGTTGTTATGGAAACTTCTGAACAATCTGTTTCGCTCAGTGCCACGCCCCGATGATTCCGCCATCGGTTGGTGTGTGACACTCCGGGCCCAGACGGCTTCAACTTTAAATTTCTTAGGCTTTTTTGGAGGTTCTTTGAAGATGAGTTTAAAGATATTTTGAGTTCTTTCTTCGAGACGGGCTCCATTGACAAAAGTAGCAGCACGTCTTTCATCACTCTTATCCCCCAGAAAAAGGACCCTCTAAGTTTGAGGGATTATCGGCCAATTAATTTGATTGGAATAATCAGTAAAGTCATTTCGAAGGTGCTAGTGTCTCGTGTGAAGAAATTCATTGGGAAAGTTATCTCGGATTCTCAATCTGCTTTTGTCCAAGGGAGGTTCATTCTTGACAGCCCTCTCATGTTAAGCGAGATTTGGTCATGGCTGAGAAAATCAGGGAAGAAAGCTTTCATTCTCAAGATAGATTTCGAGAAAGCTTATGATAATGTTAACTGGGGTTTCTTGTTGGAAGTTATGTCGCAGATGGGCTTCTCGCAAGTCTGGTGCAAATGGGTATCGGGGATCCTCTCTTCGGCTAGATCCTCAGTGTTAGTGAATGGCTCTCCTACCTTTGACTTTCAGTGCCAAAAAGGTTTGAGGCAAGGTGATCCGTTGTCCCCTTTTTTGTTCCTGATCGTGATGGAAGCTCTATCCCGCATGTTGTCTAGTGCTTGCGAGTCCGGTAGATTCGTTGGGGTTAAACTTCCAGATGGGGGGCCGGTTGTTTCCCACTTATTTTACGCGGACGATGCCTTAATAATCGGTGAATGGGAGGAAGAAAATATATTGACGGTTGCTAGAATCTTAAGAGTTTTTTACGCTTGCTCGGGCCTCAAGATTAATTTACATAAATCTAGTCTCATTGGGGCGGGAGTGGAAGAGGGGGAGATATCTCGTATGGCGGATTCGTTGGGTTGTGTTAAAGGTAATGTGCCTTTTTCCTATTTAGGGATCCCTCTGGGTGCTAATATGAATAGGATTTCCAACTGGGAGCCGATTGTGGTATTGTTCAAAAGCTGGCTTGCTTCTTGGAAAGCCCATTCGCTATCCATTGGGGGGAGGGTGGTTTTGGTCAAATCGGTTTTGGAGAGCCTCCCTATTTATTTTCTTTCCATTTTCAAAGCTCCCTCAAAAGTCATTCAGAAGTTGGAATCCCTAATGAGAAGCTTCCTTTGGGGAGGATCCGAAGGTATCAAAAAAACTCATTGGGTTGCTTGGGAGGTGGTTTCCTTGCCTAAGAATTTTGGTGGCCTCGGAATAAGCAGGTTAAAATTGGTTAACGAGGCCCTCCTCGCCAAATGGGTGTGGAGATTCAGGAACGAAGAAGATAGGATTTGGAGAAGGGTGGTGTCGGCCATCCATGGTTCTAGAAAAAGGTGGTCCTGCCTTCCTTCCAAGTCCGGAATAACGGGGGCGTGGCTTAATATTGTGAGATTGGAAGCCAAACTTTTGATTAATGGTAAGAGGATCTTCAGTCTCATCTCCGGGGCGGTTGGGGATGGAGGGAGCATCTGGTTTTGGATCGATTGTTGGTTCGGTGACACCCCTCTCATGTTCAAATGGCCGAGTATTTTTGCCGTAGAGAAACACAAAGACTGTCTGGTCAGACATCGTTTGCAAGTCAAGGAGGGAGTGGTCTCGTTTCATTGGGTTTGGTCAAGAGTTACGTTATCAGTAGTGGAAATGAGAGAACTGGAGGACTGTCAAGCGCTTCTGTCAGACGTGGTGCTGTCGGATGCTAAGGACAAATGGAAATAGGCCGCTGATTCTTCGGGCCTGTTTTTTTATCAAATCGTTTAAAGAGCTGGCTTTGGTTCGGCCGATGGCGGATCCGGCGTGTCTTGTTAAAGGGTGCAATTGGGTTCCTTTCAAGTGCAAGATCTTCGTGTGGAGAGCGGGGCTCGATCGTATTCCTACCAAACAGGCGTTGATTCGTAGGAATATCATTTCGGGAACGGATGTGTGCGTTTTTTGTCTCGAAAATCAGGAATCTGTTGATCACATTTTTACTGGATGTTATGTAGCAGCGAGTGTGTGGAATTATATCAGTGCTTGGATCAAATTCTCTCCTATATATGCTTTTTGTTTCAAGGACCTGATGGAAGTGTATAAAGATGCGGCCGGAGGTGCTCAAGCTAAGGAGATTGTCAGAGGTATTATCATTTTGACTTGTTGGTTCATTTGGAAAGTCAGGAATGAGAAGATTTTCAACGAAGGGAGAGGGGACTGGCTCGAGATAGTTGGTTTGGTTAAATCCTTTAGCTTTTTTTTGGTTGAAAAACAGATCAAAGTTTAAAGATTTAGTCTGGGTAGAATGGTGTAATTTCCCATTGTATATGTTGTAATTTTGGGTGGTGCGGTCCTGCTTTTTTGAGTCAGGCCGGCCGTTTTTTATAAAGTTTACCTTTCAAAAAAAAAATCATTTTAAAGTCAAAATTTGATGAAAAGATGAAGATGCTAACCAACAAATCTAAGGTAGCGTTTGGTATGAAGGAATCAGAAGTGGAATGGAATGAGTAATTACGAGGGAATGAAGAAAAGAGTGTTTGGTTGGTTAATGGAATGGAATCACCCATTCCAAAAGGCATTCCATTCCCTCAAAATCATTCCTTCCACCCCCATGTTTTTTTCCATTCCATCCCCTCTTGCACCATTCATCAACAACACCACAACCCACGACCTTCGCCACAACCCACCACCACCACAACCCACCACCGACACCATCGTCGCCACCCACCACCACCTCACCCCGACAACCACCGCCGCCGCCGCCACCCACTCGCCACCGTTATCACCACAGCTGCGACCAACCGCCAACGCCACTCGCCGCCGCCGTCACCACCATCGTCGACGCCACCACCACCGTCACCACCAACCGCTACCAACCGCCACCTTTTCTGCCACCCACCACCAACGGCCACCTTGTCGAGACCACCACTCGTCGTCACCACCACATCGCCATTCGCCGTCGCCACCACCACCCATCGCCGCCGCCGACACCCACCACCGCCACCTATAACCACCCACAATCACTACCACCGACCACCACAACCACTCACCGCTAATTTTATTACTCTGTTTTTCTTGCCTACCGAACAATACACAATAATTATTCATTTCATTCACATGGTAACCAAACAAGACATGGAATGGTAATGATCCATTGCATATTTGCATTACCTCGTCCATTTCATTCCTTCGTTCATTCCATTAACACATACCAAAGGATTTTTTTACCCCTGGGATGTAACCACCATTTTAAGTTCTCTATTTATGTTTTCTACAATTTGTATGTTCTTTTCCATTTTTCCCTTATATTAAACGTATACTTTAACCCCTTTGTAATATCACAAAACATAAAGTCAAGAGAGGCAAACATCAAATTTATGTTCCACGCTTTGCGGCTACCTAACGTTAAGCTATACATTAGTCTTAGAGCATTCAAATCATGTCACGTGCATCAAATTCTATAAGACTGAAGGGAGTGGGGCGTCCTCAAAAGAGGGCGTCTTGCGACACGTGGCGTTTGGGGGCGGCTTGGGGCGTCCTCAAAAAAGGGGGCGTGGTGTTCATGGCAACTCAAGATGCCCCTCCAAGACTTATGATTGGTTGTTTGAAAAAGGAAGGTTTTTGATTGGTTGATGAAAAAGGAAAAGATTGAGTTTGGGCGACCTATACAAGTTGGGCAGGCCAAAATTTTCAAGGAGGTTGCCATAGGGGGCGGTGTACCAGGCGACTTGGGGGTGGGAGTCGCCCCACTCCCTCAGTCTAAGAGAGTGCTCATGATTATAAATAGTGGTTATTCGATATTTTGAGTGGAGAAAAGAGAAAATGTTATTATTCATATGTAAATATGAAAAAGAGTTAACTGTCATTTTCGTCCTTGTGGTTTGTCCAATTATACATGTTGAGGCCAAATTTCAAATTTAAGGCCGTCTCTGAAAATCACAATTTTTTTTTTAGCCCTGTTCGAGATAAAGAATTTGGGTCCTATTCGCAAATCTTCATATAATATTAACCCATCAATCATTCAATCAAATATATAAATACAACGATAATTGTTATGAAATTGATAAAACAAAATAACAAAAATAGAGTAGCAAAAATGATCAAGTATCGAACCTACTTACTAAGCGAACAGTGAGGTTCTCCTAGCGTTTTTTTTGAAGCGAAGCTCTCGATCAACTCCTTGTAATCCATAGTATTTCACTTTCAATAGATATGGCCGGATATGTGTTTGTGTTTAGGAACGAGGGGCATACTTTCTAAATATTAAACAAAAACATTCATTCAATCACACTCACACGAAGTCTAAACACACATAATACATTTAAAGTATTAAACATCAAACAAAGTTACTAAACATTAGCATTTAGGGCCCTAAACATATGAAATCAGAATCACACAATAAGACTAAAGGTTTAAAAAAAGAATTATAAGAATTTTATACCTCAATCTCAAGATTAACCACCCCACACAACACAAAATTCGCCCTTTGAAACACCTCCTGCTTCGATGATGATGATATCCTTGATTTCTCACTCGATTTCGACCTATAAATCCCTTCTTCTGCTACGATGATGATGAATCCCCCAAGTCAGGCCGGTCGTCTGATGTCTGATGATGATGAACGACTGAACGTGAATGTCGACAGTCGACGTTCTGTTTTCCCACAATTGGGTTATAATTTTGAAAAACTTTTGTTTATAAGTCACTTGGGTCTTGGGGCTGGGTTTGTTAATTGGGTTTATAAAACTTTGGGTCTTTTAAACATGCCCTTATTTATAAAAATTTTAATTGGGTTTTAAAATTCTTATACACATGCCCTTATTTATAAAAACACCCAGATTTTTTAAGATTGACCATTGGGGCTTTTAAGCGTGCCCTTATTTATAAAACTTTTAATTGGGTTTTGAACTTGTTATACAAAGACACCTATTTATAAAAACATCCAAATTTATATATATAGGGTAAGGTTCATGCGAGAACCACCCTTATTGCGAGAACCGAGAGAACCAATGTGAACCCAAAATAAAATCTAAAAAAAAAAAAAACACTCAATTTTTTTTAACATTTTTCTTGAAAAAATCGCTATATTACGTTACCATAAAATAAAAAAAAAAACTTTTTTTTCGAGTAATAGTTATCCATGCACATGTGCATATGTATCATTACTTCGACAAATTCGGTAATACGTTATCAGGAATAGACAATTACACTTTAATTTACAATACCATTCATAATACACTACTTTTTACATTACCAATATTCAAAATGCACATGTGCATCATTAGGTATAACCATGATATAACGTGTTTTGGTACAAAAAGTTTGTGATTTTGAATGGAAAAGTAGGCCCATATACATGTTTTTTGGTTAGTTATATCTAGTGGTTGATGGTTTGGTTATAGTTGTCAATTTATGATGTAATATGTTGATTGGATGGTATAAATGGTGTTTACATACATGTAATAAAGTGAAAATATTGGTAATGGCATTGTATTATGGATGGTAGAAGGTAATGGTATTGTATTATGGATGTTAGGAGGTAATGGTAGTGTATTATGGATGGTATGATAGATGAAAGAGAAAGTGTATTCAAATTAGTGTACCAAAACACCTTATTTCATGTTGATACATATAGATGCACATGTGCATTTCTAATATTGGTAATGTAAAAAGTATTGTATTACATATGGTAGTGTAAATGAAAGTGCAATTGTCTAACAGTTGTAATGAATTACGGAATTTGTCAAAGAAATGACAAAAATGCACATGTGCATGTTTGTGTATTATGGATGAATGATAGATGAAAGAGAAAGTAGCGTACCAAAACACCTTATTTCATGTTGATACATATAGATGCACATGTGCATTTCTAATATTGTTAATGTAAAAAGCAGTGTTGCAAAAATCGCGACTAGTCGGCGATTAATCGGCGACTAGTCGCTAGTCGGACCTCTACTGAGTAATTTTTCACTAATCAGTGAAAAAATCGCTAGTCGGCCTAGTCGGCCCTAATCGGCCCTAGTCGGCCCTAATTGCGACTAGTCGGTCGGGAAAAATCGGAAAAAATCGGGAAAAAACAAAAAAAATCGGAAAAAAATCAGAAAAAATCGGAAAAAACACATATTCCGGCCAAAACCTCCCAGATTCCGGTCAAAACTTGTCCACCTAAAAAAATTACGTATAAAAATATATGTATATATGTATAAAAACTTAAAATTATACATAAAAAGTCCGATCCGATTAATCCCGATTAATCCCGAGTAATCCCGAGTAGTCGCTAGTCCCTACCTCACCGACCCGCTAGCGACTAGCGAGTTCTCCAACCTTGGTAAAAAGTAGTGTATTACATGTGGTAGTGTAAATGAAAGTGCAATTGTCTAATATTTGTAATGAATTACGGAATTTGTCAAAGCAATGATACAAATGCACATGTGCATGGATAAATGTGACTCGAATTTTTTTTTAATTTTTTTTTATTGTAAACAAAATATAGCGATTTTTACAAAAAAAAAAAATAGTAAAAAATTTTTTTTGGGTGTTTTTTAGATTTTTTTAGGTATTACTGTTTGTGTTCACACTGGTTCTCGCAATAAAGGGTGGTTCCTAACGGATCTTTGTCCTATATATATACATATATAGGTATATATACACATATATATATATATATATATATATATATATATATATATATATATATAGGTATATATGTATATATATAGGACAAAGATCCGTTAGGAACCACCCTTTATTGCGAGAACCGCGAGAACCAGTGTGAACACAACAAAAAATGGATAAAAATAGCTAAAAAACAAACAATTTTTTTTATAAAAAAATCGCTACTTTTAGTAGCAAAAAAAATTTTAAAAATTAAAAAAAAATATTTAACATAAAAAATATTAATTTTTTTAGGTTTTTTGGGGGTTTAGTTTTTAGCATTTTAGCTTGGAGGGGGGGGGGGGGGTGTTGGGGGGTGGGGGGGGGGGGGGTTAGGGTTTTTTTAGGTTTTTTGGGGGTTTTAGTTTTTAGCATTTAGCTTGGGGGGTTAGGTTTTTTTTAGCTATTTTAGGTTGTGTTCACATTGGTTCTCTCGGTTCTCGCAATAAAGGTGGTTCTCGCATGAACCTTACCCTATATATATATAGGGCCGGGATTTAGAGAAAACGGTAGAAAGTGTGAGAACGGTGAGAACGCTTATGGATCGTCCGATTAAAACAATCTATAGACTAGATTGGCGCGGTGGCGTTTTCGTAAATAATATCAATTTTATTACGTGGACGCGGCTCATTAAGGGTAAAAAGGTCTTTAGACCTCTAAACCAAAACGTCATACTGATGAATAAAACGCCAATACAGACCAAAACACATCGCTATATAAAACAAAAACATCCCAGACATTAAAACACATCCCAGAACCTGAAACGCCATGTTTTCTACTATATACCATTAATCTTACAAACGCCAAAATCACCAAAACATCAAACACAAACTACTCAAAAACGCCATATTTTGAACTATATACCATTCATCTTAGAAAACGCCAAAACACTCAAACATCAAAAATTCTAAAAACAATCGAAGGTTCTTTAAGATACACTATTTCCTCAGTAAAACGCCAAAAATGCCAAAGTTTCGGATAATGCATTCTTCCCTGAACTGCTGCAACTCAAATAACATTTTGCTGCATGAGATGGACAAATCATAAACAAAAACATGACGGGGTCAGACTAATGTAATTCTCTGTGTTTTGTTCTTGATGAATATTATAATGGCATGAAAAGACGAATAACACGAGTTATTTGAAGATACATATTCAAACAAAAAACTTATGCCATTTTGTCTTTTCAAACAGCCACACAAACACAAGCATGAGTAAGCCAACCCACCAGCGAACACGATTCTAAGAAGAAAGAGACTGATGACAGTGAAGATTTGGAAGATGAATTGTTTTTACTTTTATTTTTTTAATTTTCTTTTTCTGTTGTTTGTTATGAATTTTTCAACTTAGAATAAAAAAATACATTATCTTAATAAAACGCCAAACAATCATAATGCATATGAAAATGCCATAAATGAAGAAAAACGCCAAAAACTCCCAAACTATAATGAAAGTAGTTTGCAGAAGAATTAATTAATAAAAGCTAAAAATTGAAAAAATGCCCAAAACTACTTAAACCCATTAAAACGCCAAACTTGGGAGATGGAAAGTCTATGACCCTAAAAACTCATAAAAAGCTGAACAAAAAAGAGTAAAAAATAAACACAGAAACTGAAAAGACGGCTACTTTATTAATATCATTTATTATAAATAAAAATCCCGCCTAATCTACGTGCCAAAAACATCCTATAAGAGAGACGTCTCTGCACAATCAACTTATCACAAAAAACCAAAAATATAAACGCCAACTTTCCAAAAACCATTCACCTTAAAACGCCAAAAAAGATACTTAAAAAAGCCACAGATGCAGAACCTCATTCCTTCTATATTGAGTATTTTTCTGAATGAAGTTTCACTAAATGGATTATACTCTGATGTGGGTATCTCTATAAGTTTTTGCTGAATGATGATAGGTCATTTTGTTCTTGATGGATTTATTGATGCCATGAAGAGATGTTTATATTCGAGCAGGCGTTGGTGTTCAACATGTCACCAAACAAGTATATATCAAACCACAATAAAAAGGTTCTTCATAATGTATTCAAAAAAGGATCAAAACACCAAAAAGATTAAAGTAGAAGAGGCTGATGACAGTAAAGAAGAGGCTGATAGGGTTGTAAACGAACCGAACGAACACGAACAAGGCTATGTTCGTGTTCGTTCGTTAAGGAAATTTGGATGTTCGTGAACTGTTCGCGAATACATGACGAACAGAAGTTTGTGTTCGTATTCGTTCGTTAAGGAATTTTGGTTGTTCGCGAACAGTTCGTGAACACTAACTACGAACGCAAACGAACACAAACGAACACAAATGAACTTTAATTTTGAAAATTAAAAAAGACACCGTTAATCTTAAATGTGTCACACCCTGGCTTTGCGGAAGCGTGGGTTTATTTGGTGTGACTTCTTAATACCATAGCTTAATCACAACAAAGCTATATGATAATAAAACATGCAGATCATCCATTGATTTAAGTTTGAAAAGTAAAATACCACAACATTGTCTTAAGGCGTTGACGCAAGCAACGGAAATTACAACCTGATAATATAAAAACTTTGTTCTTAAAATGCAACCACAAATATAACATAAACACTGTTTAAGTCTTGCGACTCGTCCAGGTAAAAGTCGCAATCCCTAAACGTGGATGATCCCGTAACTCTAACACAGCGGGAAAACGTAGCATGCCGTGCCAGATCCTTAGTTCCCTGAAATACATGTAAGTTGGAAAAATCAACATAATGTTGAGCGAGTTCATGTGTAAGTGAGTATGTAAAACCCTTGTAAGTATAAAAACCCTGGTATGTAGCAAATAAGGAAAAAGAGATCGATTAATGTGTAGCTAATACATTAATATGTGACATGGCCTAGGAAGCACTCAAACCTGTAACGCGGATTTAGTACCGGTCCTTCCGGTGGAACGACATAGTCACCACATGCAGCCACACACTGGCCCATGTGTGGGGCTCGCAACACCCGATAGATCTATCACTCATGCCTCTCGGTCCTTATACAAGGATTAATGGTCTTACGATAATAGCCTATCCATTCACGTGATCTAGTAGTAAGTTCCTTAGCTAATCATACCGTGTATAAAACGTTTGTAATCAGTATGTAACATGTATTTCACCCCCGCAGTTAAAACTAAAAACAGTTAAGAGAAAAGGGGGACATGAACTCACAGTAATGCGTCCTCGAAAACAGCAACTCAAACTCGGTCTGTAGCACGACAACCTACAACGTGCTAATATCTATTAGACGAACGGCCGTGCCTTAGGTTAGAGTTTTAACGTTCTTGGGGAAATAGTTAGACAACTATTTCGTGTTTATATTTCTTGGTAATCGTATACATAGATTCCTTCCCAAGGATGGGGTATTCGTACATGTATTATGTATTTGGTGACTTAAAGTATTGACAAAATATATACACAAGTTTCATATCCAACACTTTAAAGTTTTATGTCAAAACTCATGGCGAGGTTTAATTCCGAGAAATAAAGTTAAACATACTTGTTAGAAAAACAGTTTTTCTAAGTCTCGGTATTTTTTAGAAAAATTCGCCAGAACTTCCCCTAAAAACGGGAGTGTCCGTGCTTAATACGCACATCTTTTTATTTTTGAAATCAACCCATGATCATCAACAATCAACCCTTACGTTTTAACACACAAAACACTACCCTTGTCGTTTTAGTTTCAATATGTGAAAAACTGGACTGTTTTCGGACGAGTAAATAAAATACTTAACTTATTCCAAAAATTCCCAAATTTTTTCGGAACGTCATAATCGACCCACAAATTATTGTGTAAAAATTTCGGGGTCTAGTTCATTATCAGTAATTTATAGAAAATCGTTTACCGAACTGTGATCAGATTTGTTACATTCTAATCACAGTTTACGGAAAAATTCGTCAAAATTTCCTTGTAAGTCCGTTTATCGAAATTTCAGTTCGAGGGTCACAAATACATCCGTGACCATCTTTGATAAAAGTTTCAGGGGCTGGTTCGGTTCAGGTTTTAAGTTGTGATCGAAAACGCACAGCCCAATTTACTGCAGTAAAATCAGCCTTAGCTGCTGTCACGAAAACAGATTTTAAAATAGTAACCGACCTCAGAAAAATTCGATTCCAGCGCCATTTTCTTCGTTTTTCGAAAAGACACGATTTAGGCTTTTGAAATTCCGTTTTTCGAGTTTTTAAAGTCCGTTTACAGCCTGATGAAGGCGGCTGGAAAAGTACATCAGCATGTTATTTTGAAGTTTTACATGTTATAAATCGTGTTACAAGTGTCCGATTAACGGGTTTAACAAGAAAACAACTTTTAAACATCAAGTATGATTTAACCAACCCTCAAACCAACAAGATTCCGCTTCATAAATCAGCCACAAGTAAACTTTTATGTAGCTTTTATGTTCATAACTCATGTTTCATATTTTTCTAGTATTCTTGTAAATTAGTGATTAAACAACAATACATCACACTACAAGTCATAATTTCGAACAAGATGAAATCAAGTGTAAGGAAACTTACTACTAGCCTCTAGCTAGGGAAGAATCTAATGAAGAAATGTGATGAGAAAAGGTGAAAAAGACTAGAACAAGTTCCTTTGAAATCCCCTTAAGTTGCAACCTCCATTGATTCAACCTTGAAGCTTTGAATGTCACATAATGTGAAGAAGATGGAGATGTTTAAGTGACGGTGGTGGTTTTGGTTGTGTGTAACCTAAATGAGAGAGAGATGCAATGGAGTATGGGATCTTGTGAATGATAGGCTAATCTAAGCCCCATACTTATCATCATTTACAAATTATATGGAAGGATATGCAAGAAAACTATTTAATATAATATTAGATATAAATCAAGAAGGCATGGTGAAAATCATTTGGTGGGTCCACAAGGGACCAAAATCATTGGGGGGGGGGTGGGTATAATTGCAAAATTTCAACTAAAGTCTAACTACAAGTTAGAACCCAAGTGTTGAATGGTATATGTTAGATTGTTTATTTTTAGCGGGTGTTATGGCATACGGGGATCATGACTAGCCATAAATAATAAAACAAGGTATTTGACAAAAATTTAGTGTCTCGGGTAATGTCCGGTTATCCGGTTAGGTACTGTCCCGTTAAAGCGTTTAATTAGTCCGAAAGGACTTTTTATGTATATTTTTGCAACACAAATTATTCTCGGCACTTAGGAAAATATACGGGACCGTTCTGCAATGTTTTTGCACTTTATTAGTAATTTAAAATGCTGAGTTTTGTATTAAAGTACGTTTTAGGCACATCTGGTCACTATAAACTTCACCTAGTGACGCAGTTCTACAATCCTCATCTCCCTACACTCACTACCAGTGTAGCAATCTATTCCCGGCTCATACTGGCCTTAGAGGCAGTGTCTGCCTGATGCTGGTTATGTCAGCATGTTTAATGGGTATCCCGTAGTGTGCTCACTGTGTTTGTTGCGCATCAAGGTTGTCCTTGATGTTTGTGTAAAAATAATAGAGTGACAGTGTAAAATGTGATGCATGAGCATGTATGTATCAGAAATCAGTAAGCAGTTTAATCACAGTTGTAAGCAAGCACAGTAATTAAGCAGTAATTAAATATTAATTAATTCGTACGGATACCTGGTTTAGTGAGGGATGTCACATTCTCCCCCCCGTTAAATAAATTTCGTCCCGAAATTTAAGTTCTGCTACTAGATGCAGGGTTCTTAGGGAATAAATGGGGGGTATTTCTCTTTCATCCGATCCTCACGTTCCCACGTGAATTCAGGTCCATGCCTAGCATTCCAACGAACTTTGACGAGTTTGACACTGCTCCGGCGAGTTTTGTTAACTTTCCAATCCGTGACCTCAACAGTTTCTTCGGTGAAGTGGAGTGTGTCGTCGATATGAACCTCGTCAGCAGGAATGATCACTGTATCTTGTGTTGGACTTTTTCTCAAATTGGATACATGGAATGTATCGTGAACACCATGGAGTTCAGCAGGTAGGTCCAACTTGTAGGCTACACGCCCAATCCTCTGCAGAATTCTGAAAGGGCCAATGTAACGCGGATTCAACTTCCCACGCTTTCCGAAGCATGCCACCCCCTTCCAGGGTGAAACTTTCAATAAAACCATATATCCAACTTGGAATTCCCAGTGTTTCCGGTTTGGATCCGCATAGGCTTTCTGTCTTTCGCGAGCCGTTTTGATGCGTTTTCAAATCTGCGCAATCTTGTCTGTCGTCTCCTGGACGATTTCGGGACCAACAAGCTGTCTATCACCTGTGTCAGCCCAGCATAGTGGTGATCGACACTTGCGTCCGTAAAGAGCTTCAAATGGCGCGGCTCCAATACTAGTGTGGTAGCTGTTGTTGTATGCGAATTCGGCCAGTGGTAAATGCTTATCCCAGCTACCACCAAGATCCATTACACATGCTCTCAGCATATCCTCCAATGTCTGAATAGTTCTTTCACTTTGGCCATCAGTTTGCGGATGGAATGCAGTGCTCAAATTCAATTGTGAGCCAAAAGCTTCTTGGAAGGATTGCCAAATCCTTGATACAAATCTCCCATCCCTATTAGAGATGATTCAGAGAGGCACTCCATGATGTGCAACGATTTCTCTCATGTATATTTTCGCAAGTTTACTCGTATTGTCCTTCTCTTTGATTGGCAAGAAGTGCGCGGACTTTGTTAGGCGGTCAACTATCACCCAAATAGTATCATGACCCCTGGGCGTCCTGGGCAGTTTTGTTATAAAATCCATTGAAATCTGTTCCCATTTCCACTTGGGAATTTCAGGTTGTTGCAGAAGTCCCGCAGGCTTCTGGTATTCAGCTTTAACCTTGGCGCACGTTAAACACTTGCTTACATAAACAACAATGTCGCCCTTCATCCTGGGCCACCAATAATAATCCTTAAGATCCTGGTACATCTTATCCGCACCGGGATGTATAGAGTACCGTGATTTGTGTGCCTCATCAAAAATAGCTTTCCTCAAACCACCCAACAGAGGAACCCAAATCCTTTTCATAAAACATAACGTTCCTTCCTTGTTTGGTACTAATTGCTTCTCCATCCCACGGAGATACTCATCTTCAATATTTCTTTCCTTAAGAGCTTCTTTCTGGTTGAATGTGTGTTGTAAACTCTTATGATCTGTGAAGATTGTACACTTCGTACCATATAGGTAGTGTCTCCAGATCTTTAGTGCAAATATCACTGCGCCTAGTCCCAAATCGTGTGTGGTATAGTTCTTTTCATGTACTTTCAACTGGCGTGACGCGTAAGCTATAACTTTCTGGCGTTGCATCAATACGCAACCCAATCCTTGACGTGAGGCGTCACAGTATACCACGAAATCATCTGTACCTTCCGATAGTGCTAAGATTTGGCGCATTGCAGAGCTTATCCTTTAACAACTGAAATGCTTCCTACTGTTTGATTCCCCAATCAAACTTCTTATCCTTTTGCGTGAGGAGCGTCAGTGATTGAGCGATTTTTGAAAAATCCTCAATGAACCTTCGATAGTAACCAGCCAAGCCTAAGAATTGTCGAATCTCGGTTGGCGTCTTTGGAGTTTCCCAATTTTTGATCGCTTCAATCTTGGTTGGATCCACATGGATTCCATCTCCATTTATCATATGTCCAAGAAATTGGACTTCACGTAGCCAAAATTCGCACTTAGAGAATTTGGCATACAGTTGTTCTTTCTTCAGCAGCTCCAAAATAGCTCTTAGATGCTGTTCGTGCTCAGCCTTTGTCCTTGAATAAATCAAGATGTCGTCGATAAACACAATCACGAACTTGTCCAAGTACGGCTTGCAAACTCTATTCATCAAATCCATAAAGACTGCAGGTGCGTTTCTCAACCCAAACGGCATAACCAGGAACTCGTAGTGTCCATAACGAGTTCTGAAGGCTGTCTTCGGGATACTCTCCTCTTGCATCCTTAACTGGTGGTATCCAGATCGCAAATCGATCTTTGAGTAAAAGCTTGAACCTTGCAGTTGATCAAACAGATCATCAATTCTTGGCAGAGGATATCTATTCTTGATCGTCAGCTTGTTCAGCTCCCGGTAGTCTATGCACATTCGAAAACTACCGTCCTTCTTTTTGACAAACAGGACCGGAGCTCCCCAAGGTGAGAAGCTTGGTCGGATAAATCCCTTATCTAACAACTCTTGAAGTTGTGTCGACAATTCTTGCATCTCAGACGGGGCAAGTCTATAAGGTGCCTTAGCCAGGCGCGGCGCCTGGGACTAAATCGATGTGAAACTTCACTTGCCTCTAAGGCGGCAGTCCAGGCAAGTCCTCCGGGAAGACTTCCGGATACTCCCTCACGACAGGGATGTCTTTGATCTTCGGTTCTGCAGCTTTCTTGTCTACAATGTGTGCCAGGAAGGAAGCACACCCTTTTTTTTTGCAAACACTTTCGCGCTTTGAGGCAGCTGATAATTCTTAACGGCGTATCGCGCTTTTCGCCATGTACCACAATTGTTTCGCCTTCTTCGGTCGGGATATGAACGACCTTTTCGTGACAAACAATTTCTGCCCTGTTGCTTGATAACCAATCCATTCCTACTACCACGTCAAAGCTCCCCAGCTGGACTGGTAGTAGATCCAAAGTAAACTCACGTTCTCCCAACTCGATTGCACAACCTCTGATCACTTCATTGGCTTCTACTAACTTCCCATTAGCCAATTCGATTGAGTAGGGAATATCTAACTTACTATCGGCTAACCCAAGCATATTCTTAAATTCTAACGATACGAAGCTATAGTCGGCACCAGTATCAAATAAAACGGATGCATAGCGTTGGTTTATAGGGAACGTACCAGTGACGACATTGGGATCCTGGCGCGCTTCCCTCGCTTCGATATTGAACACTCTTCCACGGGCTTGGTTCAACTCTGGGCAGTTCCTCTTAAAGTGCCCGATATCACCACAGTTAAAGCATCCAGGTCTTTGCCCGTTTCCACCTCCATTTCCAGCTTGGTTATTCCTTTGGTTATGATTCACAGCGCCCGCTTGATTCACATTGTTGCCTCGATTCCCATTACCTCCATTGTTTCCTTATGGGCGATGTCCAATTCCACCCCGGTTATTGTTTCTGTTTCCAAATCCTCCTTGGCCTCCCTGGCCAACAGTGGCCCAACAAGAATCCTTCAAGTGGCTAGGTTTCCCACACGCTTCACATACCTTCAAACCACATCGGCCAGAATGGTGACGTTGGCAGGAGTTACACTTGGGATGAGTACCCATATAGCCTTTTTCTTTCTTCCCAGCACCGGTTGTAGCTTGGACCGGTGTGCTTGGCTCTCCTTCCTTGCCAACACTGCTTGTACCCTGTTTGAAGTTCGAAAACTTCCTGTTATTACCCCCGGACGACTCTACGTGAGTCTCCTTCTTCTTTGGCTCAACATCCGAAAAATTGTTCAGGCGAATGGCTTCCTCAGTAAGAGACACGCTCAGATCGATAGCCTATGTGATTGTTTCAGGCTTGGAAGTAGTGACCATACTCATGATCTGTGGAGCTGAATCCCAGATAAAGCGCTCGATTCGCTTGAATTCCGGTGTAACCATGTATGGCACAACGTGGGATAGATCATGAAATCTTTGAACGTACTCCGAAATCTTGGGACCGTCCATCCTTAAATGCCAGAACTCACTCTCCAACCTTTGTATCTCAGCACGAGAACAATCCTTCCTTCGCATCAACTCTTTTAACCCAGGCCATGTCAATGCGTAAGCAGCAGCTTCTCCCAAAGTCTGTATTGGTAAGTTTCACCAGGACAGGGCTCCGTCCAAAAATAGCCCAGAAATGTAAGTCACTTGCAGGTCTGGCGCGCACTTGCTTATTCGGAGAACAGAGTCTGTTTTCTCAACCCATCTTACAAAAGCAACAGCACCTCCGGTGCTGTCGAAGTTTACGAGCTTGCAGTCTAGGAACTGCTTGTAAGTCCACCCTTCACATACGTTAGGATATACAATTGGTATTAGCGGACGTGCTATAAATATCCAATGTAACGGTAAGATGTCTCAAGTCACTTGGCATTACCATGAGGTGGGTTGTTGTTGCCGTTACTACCTGAATGGCTCCCGCTCGTTCCTCCTTGTGAGGATGCATACTGCGCTATGATGGCAGCACTGATTCCTTGAAGTTCTGCCTCGTTGGCAGGCATGCGCGTCTCGCGTCTTGGTGGCATCTTCTAAAAGATGGTTCACGTATAGTAAGTAGAGTGTACATATGTATACAACAATACTAACACATAACATCTCATGTTATAAATCAACCACATAACATCTCATGTTATAGAACGTAATCAATCAATAATCAACCCAACATATAATGAGATCGCTGGACGTATTCAGGAATTTTTAGTCCGTCCATTTTCAAATTCCAGAACTCCACCTCAAGCTTCTGGATTCCAGCCCTAGAACAGTATTTTTCTTCCATCATTTCTTTGAGCTCGTCCCAGCTCAGTGCATAAGCAGCATCTGTGCCAAGGGTCTTGTAACAACTCTCATAAAAAGTCATAATTATTAAATTAATTAGTCCAAAAGGAAACCCTAATTGAGATACCCAAGTGATTCTGAACAAACCCTAAAATTTTCATAATTTTCAGAATCAGGATTAGGGCCCCTAAAACTCAGGGGGGGTTAAACCCTATGGACGATTATCCATATAAAACGTTGGCAGCAAGTAAATTTCGAAAATTACCAACTCAGCAAAGCTAGTGCCAAACGTGGCAACCCTATAGCTAAAGTTAGGTCTCACGCGGCCCGCGTGAGAATAAGCTTAACCTGAGGCGGGTCGCGTAAGGGTGAAATTTCACCTATAAATAGTGGGGTTTGGGACTTGAATTCTGGTACAGAAACGACGTACAAATTCGCAAAATTCACTGAATTACGTTAGATTTACTACACAAACTCACACGGGTATCGAAATTCTGCTACAAAACAGGGTATTAGCACAATCGCTGCTACGATTCATTTATCCTATGATCAATATATCCAATGAATGTTTAAGTGTCGCCCACATTAGGGTTATACTTTATTATTCGTTATTAATTTGACGGATCATCGTTAATTCGATAGATAAAGTATTATACTTTGTCATTCGTTGTTAATTCAACGGATCATCGTTAATTCGATGGATGAAGTATTGCATTTTGTCATTCATTGTGAGAATTTGATCTCATAAATTATCGTAATTGCTGGATTGATTACTAACCCAGTTTTGTGTGCATTGTTATTTATATTAGGTTAACAAGGCTAAATCATAGATTAGACTCTGACCATATTAAATCAGCAATGTGAGTCATTCTCTCTTTTTATCAAATCTATTTACAAAATCATGTTATTTTCAAAGTTATAATTACGGGGATTAAGTCTTTGTAATCACCAAGTTACAGCCGGTATGTGGGGTTTTGTATACATTACTTGATAATCGTCACCATTGGGGCAGCCAATGGGGGATATGACCATAGTCACAGACACCATTGGACGAATGGGCCAATGGGTTGAGTGACAAGTACTGTGGGTAGTTGGCTTGATATCAGAAACATTGTAATCGCTCTTAATACTGTAATTTATAACAAATGTGTCATTTTAGTAAATAGAATGATTCACTCAGTATTTCCCGCTGACAAAACCTTTTTCAAACATGTTTCAGGTGATCTGTTGTAATTCAGGAAAAGTGCTGGGGAGCATTTCAAGCTTAAGATAGTGGCTCATTATAAAATAAAGAAATAAATTTTGTAATATCACGCTTTTATAGTAACAACATAATATTGTAAATTATCGGGGTTTTATCCCGAAATGTGAAATAAAATAATCGGGGAAAAATTTTAGCTTTAAACGATCCTGTTTCCGCTGTTAAACTCAATTAAATCAATACCGCAGTATTTCTGTCCCGCGGCTCCTGAAACGGGTCAAACCGGGTGTGACAACCGGTAATTTACGATGCTACGAATAGCTCGGGTTTTGAAGCGGGTTCGATGTGTAGACAAGTCACATAAACACGGGGATTAGGCTTGTGGGCCTGGTGCCCAAGCCCAAACCCACAAAACCCAAATTTAGTATAAAAGAAGGGTATAACTCTAACACCCTCATTTTTTTTTATATTTGCCGACACCTCCTTATCTTGACTTTCTCATTTTATTTTATTTTTGTTTTGCCTTGCCCCTTATCTTGACTCTTGTGTATTTAATAAGACCATGTGGTCTTTTAGTTCTCATCACACACTTAAAAAAAAAGAAAATCTAAATATAATAACATAAAGAATGCCATACTTTCGGTGAAAAAGGATGAAAGATTCCAATCATTTTTGTTTTTTTTATGATTCATTGTCTGTCATCCTCTACTCTCTTTCTCTATTACATATATGAATAAACACAGAAGACACAAGGAAAGGCATAACACAACTTCATCCCTGGTAACCCCATTGATCTCTTCCCCTCGTGATCTCCTTGCTGACCGGACCATCACCGGCGCCGGCTAATTGGCGCCAACCACACCCACAACCGACATCACCACACCCCTCAACTACACTCACCTCTCTCCTCTCTCACCTGAAACCAGCATCGGAACTCGGGGGTTCGGCCGTTTCTCCGACAAAGAACACCGGGAGCAACTATGAGAGAGAGGGAAGAGACAAGAGAGAGAGACGATGAGAGAGAGACGATGAGAGAGAGGGCGTCAGAAACGGAGCGGCACCGCCGCTCGCGGCGGCGGCAGAAGCGGCGGCGGCGGCACGGTGGGCTCGGACCGACATCCTTTCCGATGATGATGATAACTTGATGAGGATGACGAGGGTGGCGGTGGCGTGCCGACGGCAGCAGTATAGCAGCAGCAGTGGTGGTGGCTCGGGTTGGGTCAGTTCCGGTCCAAATTCACTTCAGTCAACAGCGAGTCAACTCAGTCAAGTTCAGTCAACAGCGAGTCAACTCAGTCAAGTTCAGTCAACAGCGAGTCAACTCAGACGTGGTTCGGGTACGGCTCAACGGGTTCGTTCCGGTCAGTTTTGGTTCCGGGTCAAACCCGGTCAACTCGATCAAACGTATCGACGAGAAAGTTTTGGTAAAGAATTTAGCGTCGCGATTTATATTTACATTATTTTATTTATTTTTCGTGAACGAGCTCGAACCACTTCGCTTATAATTTAGTTTATATCTTGAAATATTTGTCGAGTTATACATTTAGTTGGTTATTGATTGAATTTTGAAAAATATATTGACACGTAGATGTCGGGATCGTCCAAAAACAGAGGAAACTCTGCCCGTTTTTCGAGAAAATCCGTAAAACAAAACGCGTTTTATTATAAAACGAACTATCGGATTCAAGTAATTTTTTTTTATAAAAACAAATACAAACATACAATTACATTAGACGACGCTTTACAATTTACAAAAACAACGAAACGGAAATTATTTCGACAACAAATAAATATAGTATTTATATTTATTTTAAACTTCGGAAATTCAACAAATCTTTTATAAAATCAATATAATTATTTATATTGATTCGAACGCCGAACATGCCCTCGTTTTATAAAATAAATATAGTTATTTTTATATTTATTACAAATATCGAACACCATGGTTTCGTTTCATAAAATAAATATAGTTTGTATATTTATTTATTTCAAATATTGTACGACACGAGTTCTTTTATAAAAATAAATACAATTATATTTATTTTCAAATAAAACTCGACGATTCTTTTGTAGAATAAATATAACTCTTTTATATTTATTTCAAACGCCTAAACGGCATATACACATATTTCGATAATTTTCATACAAGACGCAATATATAATACAAGTTTATTATATATTACTTTCATACGAATATTCCTATATATCAACATACGACTTCACAAAACGAAGCTAAACGAATATAACTTAATCATTTTCATTAAGTTAACAGTTTACGTCAAATCGTTCAGTTAGCGATTCGGTAAAGCTCGGTAACACGTAGATTAGTTACCGCGTTATTTAGAAACTTATAAAATATTCCGTGATTAGGAATATTGTAGAATGCACGCTAGCAAGTCAAGTTTTGGAAACGACATCACATATAGCTAGTTTTGCACAGGAATATTCAGGTGAGTTCATAACCCCACTTTTTACGGTTTTACATTTTTATTAACGTTTTCGGGGTGGAAAGACATGCACGTTTTGTAAGAACATACAAAGTTTTGAACGGACGAAAACTCATATTTCTAAATTATGTTACGAATGGGATTATACTAGAGGTTCAGCCTTAGAGGCTGGGGAGGTTCAGCCTTAGATGCTGGGGTAAAATACATGTTACAAATATTACAATGTTTACAAATGATATAATAACAAGAAGCACTCTTGGTGAGAACGAGTACCAAGTATGATGCAATTTGAGAATACAAAAATACAAGAAGCACTCTTGGTGAGAACGAGTACCAAGTATGTTACAACTATTACAGACATTTTTTTTACATGGTATGGTTAGCTTAAGGAGGGTTTAGACGCTTAGATCATGTGAAAGGTGGGCACCAAACTTAAGGCCATTAATCCTCGTCGTAGGACCGAGGGACATGAGTGATAGATCTATTTGGGTGTAGCGAGCCCACACCCATGAGGTCAGGGTGACCCATAGAGGTGACTATGTCTTCCAGCCGGAAGCCCGGTACAAATTTGCTTGGTTTGAGTCTTCCTGCACCGTTTCACACATACCAATGGCTTTGCAACCCAGTGGTGATCTCTTTTTCCTTATTGCTACATACCAGGGACATTTATACATACAGACATATTTCAAAGGTTTATACATACATACTCACAGAAATACTTGATTTATACAAATTAAACACCATGTTTTATACAAATTCAAGGCATAGGATTATGCGGACATGGAGTCAAAGTCAGGGTGGGCATTGACGGTTATACAAACATTACAAATACAGAGTTTCCATATAACTTGACAAGAAAATGATTTCTAAATTCGTTTTCTCAATATTACTTCACAAACCGGTTATTCAAAAGATTTATTTCAAATCTTTTACAAACAAACTATGAACTCGCTCAACTTTTTGTTGATTTTTCTCGCATGTTCTTTCTCAGGTTGCATTTCAAAGTTAAGGCACGGTTGGAATAGGAGAACCATGAAGAGTCGAGTACTTAGCGGGCGTTCATTTTCTAAGAGACTTAACTTTTTGCTTCCGCTGTGCAATGAAGATACCAGTCCAGTTACGCCAGCTCTGATAATTTCGGGGTGTGACACCGGGTTGGGGGCCGTGACAGGTCTGAGCCTGAAGGTTCCACCATGAGAGTGTGCCATCTAGGAATAACCCCGAGATATAGGTAACACTTTCTTTGGGGTGAACAGTTACTCATTCTTAGAATGGGGTCAGTCTTTTCGGTCCAACGAAAAATGCAACGGCCCTCCTGTTCCTTCAAAGTTCAAAGGCTTGTAGTTTCAGGAACTGCTTATAGGTGCAGTCAGTTGGAGGGTTATTTCTAGTAGTGCCATTGCTGTGCTTAGAGTGGAGGGCTTCATGTCGTGCAATTGCCTGTGAGATGCATCCTTGCAGCTCGGCTTCTGTTCTTGGCAACGTACTGGTGTTTGTGTCACGCCTGGGTGGCATTCTCTTCTGTCGAAGTGGCATGAAGCGGGTTAGACAACATTTCAATTGTCTATGAGATGCATAGCACCATAGGCCATCATGTAACCACCCAATTTCACATGTAAGTATACTCAATGTATGAGTGAGGAAATAAATTCTGAGCCTTCACATAGGCTTGCCAGTTTGGCTCGTTGCTTGTAATAGAATGAACTCGAGGCTACATCGCCTTGGTCATTCGTGTTCTAGTTATTTCCTGCTATATTGGTTTTCATTAGCTTGACCCGCAGAGTCCACCAGGATTTCTGTGCACTACAAGTCGTTATTACGTGGGCCCCCGAAATAAGAAATTGTCTTGCACAGTTACCCCAATTTTCTCTCGTCCAAGCAGATGATCAATCAAGGAGCAACAGCAGGTGCATCGGCATGAACAGGGTCATGTTCTAATGCGGGGTCAGGAGCAACGCCTGGCTCAGGAGCCACGGCTGGCTCCGGATCAACAAACTACATCTCAAAATCAGCTGGATTAACAAACACAGGGGTTACAGGATCCTCCAAGGGCTGATCTAAGTGTATGAACTCAATGTCATGGTCTGGATCAAAACCAGGTGGAAAAACAGGATCATCCTCAATATCGTGATCAAACTCAAAGCTGTGTGCGGGAACCGGTGCAGCTGATGACGCCATATCAGGGTCGGTGTCGTGTGAGTGGTGCTGCACTCCCTGTATATGCGAAGATGCGGACGCCACGGACTCAAATGAGTTTGGGACAGGTGAATGAGCATGAGCCTCCTCTGCAGGAGCGTCAGCAAGCAGTAGGCTACCACCAGCAGCAATAGGGCCTCGCCCTCAAGTGGGTCCTCCTCTAATAGTTCGACATCGTCGTCAGAGACAACGTCGGGGGCATATCAACAATGGGATAAGCGGCAAGGGCACAGGAGCAGGGATCACCACGAGTGGCAAATCCCCAACAAGATGGCCATCAGCAGGCTCTGCTACGACATCAGGCAGCGCAAAGGGCTGAAAGTCATCATCGTCTGTGCTGGTAGTATCGGAAATGTACACCTCGTGCTCTGATGAAACTATGTCGCCTGATACTATGGCCATGGGATCTGTAGTGTGTGACTCTCTAGTATCTGATGAAGGCATGACGTTTTGTAATACAACACACATATGCACAAATAATCAGTCATATAGCCAAGTAAACATATTAGTCATCAAGTAAGAAATCAAATAATTCTCCTAGTCCCACTAGCCTCCCAGCCTCTCAGACTGCTCTTCCTAGTCCCACTAGCCTATCATCTCAAACTGCTCTTCCTAGTCCCACTAGCCAACTACCTCGGTTTCCTAGACCGAGCCTCAGCCTCCCAGACTGAGCCTATAATAAATAAATGTGCTCAACATTTGTTTGTAAAAAGTTTTGGATCTGGACTTGAGTGGTATGCAATGTAAAAATGTTTTCGTGAGAGCCCTAGTGATCATAGTCTAGACTCGAGAAGGAATCCTAGTTCGCTATGATCAGAGCTCTGATACCAAGCTGTCACACCCTGGCTTTGCGGAAGCGTGGGTTTATTTGGTGTGACTTCTTAATACCATAGCTTAATCACAACAAAGCTATATGATAATAAAACATGCAGATCATCCATTGATTTAAGTTTGAAAAGTAAAATACCACAACATTGTCTTAAGGCGTTAACGCAAGCAACGGAAATTACAACCTGATAATATAAAAACTTTGTTCTTAAAACGCAACCACAAATATAACATAAACACTGTTTAAGTCTTGCGACTCGTCCAGGTAAAAGTCGCAATCCCTAAACGTGGATGATCCCGTAACTCTAACACAGCGGGAAAACGTAGCATGCCGTGCCAGATCCTTAGTTCCCTGAAATACATGTAAGTTGGAAAAATCAACATAATGTTGAGCGAGTTCATGTGTAAGTGAGTATGTAAAACCCTTGTAAGTATAAAAACCCTGGTATGTAGCAAATAAGGAAAAAGAGATCGATTAATGTGTAGCTAATACATTAATATGTGACATGGCCTAGGAAGCACTCAAACCTGTAACGCGGATTTAGTACCGGTCCTTCCGGTGGAACGACATAGTCACCTCCCTACACTCACTACCAGTGTAGCAATCTATTCCCGGCTCATACTGGCCTTAGAGGCAGTGTCTGCCTGATGCTGGTTATGTCAGCATGTTTAATGGGTATCCCGTAGTGTGCTCACTGTGTTTGTTGCGCATCAAGGTTGTCCTTGATGTTTGTGTAAAAATAATAGAGTGACAGTGTAAAATGTGATGCATGAGCATGTATGTATCAGAAATCAGTAAGTAGTTTAATCACAGTTGTAAGCAAGCACAGTAATTAAGCAGTAATTAAATATTAATTAATTCGTACGGATACCTGGTTTAGTGAGGGATGTCACAAAATGTTGGTGCATACCTCTGTCGACGTCGTCTTAAATCGAGTCTGGGTTACGTTGCGGTTATGAAAAGAATGATGTCATCATATACAAAGATAACATCACAAAGATGACATCATAATATGTCATCATAAATTGCAACATGAGACAAAACAGTACACGACAAGAAGCAATTGGATTTGAAATTGAGTTTGAGTTGGTCGTTTGAAGCATGACCGCTTGAAAGCATGACCGTTTGAAGATGTCATGTTGGCTTCAAACGGTCAGGTCCTAGCCTATAAATACTCTTCAAACGTTCATCATTTGTAACGATTCAAGATTTGATACCGAGGTGCTGCCGGTTTATTCTCTGATTGTAAACATTGTTAATTGAATATACAAGAGTTTTAAAGTGTATTTCAAGCTGTTTTCAAGTTCGTTTCTTAGTTTCCGCCTCTAAAACGTACGAGAGCTCTTCTGAACGACTCATTCGGGTCGAAACACGATCTTACAAGTGGTATCAGAGCTTAGGAGGAAGAGTTCTAGCCATATTCAGCTTGAAAATCTGATTTCTACACCTTCTTTCACAAATTTAAATTTTTTTACGGTTAAAATCGGCTCAAAATTTCACATTATATTCTCAATCATGTTTTAACAAACCCTTGAAAGTTTCAGCTTAAAATTCGAAGTAAAAACGGTAAAAAAGGACTGAAAACTGGTGACCGTTTGAACGTAACCTGACCCTTCCGTTTGAAACTGGACATGACCGTTTGAATCTGACCCTGACCGTTTGAAAATACATGGTTGTCCGTTTGAAATTGACCTTGTCCGTTTGAAATTGACATGACCGTTTGAAACATGAACATCGTTTGAAAGTGCTTCGTGTTGTGTGATACGTAAAACGAGGATGTCAGGTTGTATCGGTTGATCAGTAGTTGCATGTGTTTTCATCGTTCCTAGAGTTATCAGTTCATCAATTTGTGATTAAACAATTAAAAGTGTGTCAGCTAAGTGGGATTGGTATTTGTGTGCATGTGAAGTTGGTACATGTGAATATATCGGGCCCTGTGTTAAACATCAGAGTTGTTGGTAAAAGTGTTGTAGATAAGTTCATATCAGATTCGACCAAATCAAGTTTGTATTGAAAGATTAAAAAGTTGTTGTATACCATTGTTGCATGTGACTAAAGTTTTGAGGTCCAATCATATTTGAGGATATCTTTTGTTTTGTCAGCCACATTAGTTCCAAGTCAAAACAAAAGCACCAATTGTTGTCGGCTACTATTAAAACAATCTAGATATTAAGATCAACAAGGATCATGTGAGGTAGTGGGTTATTGCAAACAGTTGTCAGCCACCATTCAATTGTGCATGTGAGTTGTGTCGGCAAAATTTTATCCGATCTATGTGATGAAACAAAGTTGTCAGCCCATGTGCTTTTGGTATAGTCAAGTTGTATTGATATAGTGTTGTCAGCCCACTGCCAGCCATATTCAGCATTAAGGTCAAATCACATTTTATATAAAAAAAACTGTTTGTTGGTCATTAAAAGCCCACATGATTGGAACATTGATGTGTGTGAAGTAAGTCACCGGCTCAATTGTATTTCGAGAAGCCCAATTAACAATTGAAGTATAGAGCTGTGTTCATTCAAAGCCCATATTACTTGGTTCATCCGATCAAGTTCATTCATTCAGCGAACAACATTGGACCGAATCCGCAAATCTTCGACACGAGTCTTAGATTGATTACGCCGACATACTTTTACGTATTCAGTTCATTTAAACTGATCATTTGTTTTTGTATCTCCAGGTGTTTCACGAGGTGAACCAGTTCGCATCAAGTTAGTTTGTTTTGTAATTACCAGTTCACTTGAGATTTGATTCTAGTTCATTTGAAAGTCCGAGTTTGTGAATTTTGGGAAATCGAAACATGGAAAAGGAGTTACTGAAGAAGTCTTTTGACAAGTTTGTAGCTTTTGACCATGAAACAACAAAAATGACCATTGATAGATATTGTCATTTAGTCGTTCAAAATGTTCAGAATCTTATGAAGCTTGTAAGGAGAAAGATAAGAAGATTGATGATCTGGAGAAGATAAAAGAAGATTTATTGTGCGATGTGAAGTATGTGAAGGAATCTTATGATGTGCTCAACAACACAGTTGATCGTCTGAAAAAGACGAATACAGAAATTGAAAAAGCAATGGAAAAATGAGTGCAACATTAATGACAAAGCAAAACATCATCAATGAGTACATCGAAGATTGTGCTAAGTTGAAGAAAGAAGTGGAGCTCGAAAAGATTGAAAGTGAAAGGATTAAACGATTATTGTTGAGTTACACTACTTGTGATTATTTGATTGATCGTGTTTATCCTACTGTTGCAGGTCTTGAGGCTTTCACGAAGAAAAAGACTGAAGATACTGATACTGGTAAGAAACCAAGAGTCAAGTATAACAGATGTCCGCCCCCGATCCATGAAACTTATTCTCTAAGGAATCCAAACGAAGAGCGTCTAAAAAGGCAGTCAACATCAAGTTAAAGTCAGAAATCATTGATGAATTACCAGACAATATTGATGTTACATTCACAGCGTCTGACACTAATCATGAGTCTGAGTTATTAAAGAAAGTGGTTGATCAGGTGTTAGATATGGATGAAGAGTCAAAACCGGAGTCTAAGTCTGAAAGTTCGAGTTCATCAGAAAAGAATCTGAGTTCACCGGTTAACAGGGTTTACAATAGAGAATTCATGTTATCAAAATCTAATTTGAATGACGGGGCAATCAAAGTGGCTTATACTTTGTATGATTCAGAAAAATTATATTCTGATGAGGAATTTCCAATAAGAAGTGTTAAAACTGAAATGATCAAACAGGTTTTCAAACTAACAAAAATTAACATTTCTGAAATAAAAGATTTAAATCTTCATGAAAAACCTAAAAAATACACTTCAAGAGTTCAACAGAGATTGAACAAGAAAAAGGGTTACAGTTCTGGTTCAGGTTATCGAAAGAAATCGAACCATAACCGTAATTACAAAAAGAATGGATTAGGTTTCATTCCCCCAGAAAACTATAAAAATGAGAAAACTTATAAACCAAAAACAAAATTTGTTTCAGGAGGAAGTTCAGAGGATGAACAGAAGAAACCGTTCTGGAAGCAGTCGAATCAAGAGTTTCTTGCTGAAGTAAAGAAGAATGTGAGAAAGTTTGCTTCAAGAGTTGACAAAAGAACCTGTTTCAAATTCCAAGAAGTTGGACACATATCTTGGAATTGCCCCAAGACCAACTACCATAAACAGGAAGTTTCTTCTAACTCTGTTTTGAGAAAGACTTGTGTTGATAAGAAAGAACAACCTGTAAAAAATGTTAAAAAATTTGAAAATTCTACTTCTGAGGAAGGAGAAAGTTCAAAACGGTTTTACAAAAGAAGAGGTGATTTGAGTAAAAAAAAGTGGGTGGTTAAATCTGAGGGTAATTCTGACAATGAATCTGATTCCATAAAATCAGAGGAGTCTTTGGTTGAGAAAAAGGTTGTGAATTCCGTTCCAGAGGTGAACGATGAGGATTTTCCTCCATTGTCAAAGGAAAATTTGATGAAAAAAGTGGGAAAGATAGAGATCTCAAATCAATTCTATGCTGATAAGGGAGAATTTGATGTTGATAAGGCTTTCAATGGGAAAGTCAAACATATTTTCGGGAAGATGGTTGATGGGAAGGTTAAAACTGCAAAAGATTTTTATAAATCAAAATGTTGGTGGGATAGATGTGTTCCAGAATCTCCCAAGGATGGTCAACCTTGGGGGAAAGTTTTTCCAAACTAAGAATTATGACTTACCGGAGCTCCCAGGTTGGTAAGAGTGGAGCAGGAATCGGCATCTTTCTTAGCAAATGATCCTACATGTGGTACAGTTGGTAAAGTACAGGTGGTATATTTAAATTGTTATATTTTGATTTACATGTGGTTATGGTTGGTTAAACGAACCTGTAAGTGATTGAAGAAGGTTTTCATTGACAATCTGGTTAATCAAGGTCATTAAGTTGAACTTGATTGGATCATTCTTACAAGTAGTTAATAATTATATGGGGTTCATTACATTGAGAAGAGGAACTTAACCCCTAACCTACAAATGGTCTCTTAAAATCAATAAAACTTATTTTCCGGAAACACCATTTGATTAAAACAAACTTAAGTGTTTTGAAATCACAATGGGAAAATAGTTTGTTGTAAGGGGGAGTTCTGATTGTTTATGCCAAGTGAATGGCGATTTGAAGTGATTTGATATCAGTTGTCACTTTATAGTACAGTTTATTTTCAAATTTCCTAAAATGTGTTTGCATTTTAGGGGGAGTAAAAATTTTCAGAAAATCCAAAAACATTTGAAAATTTGAAAAAGTAAAAAACATGAAAAAATAAAAAATGAGTTTTGTTGTACAAAAGAGGAAATGATAGTACATCAGTGGACTATCACAACATGCTAAAGAGTTGGAAAGTCAAATGTGATAAACGATCTCACTGTGGATGTGTGAGTAGGTTTTTGCACATTTAGTAGAATTGTGACGAGATATAAACCTAAATTCAAACTTTCTTATATCGTGGGTAACATCTCTCGGATATGGGTAACCCCCGAAATCTTGTTTGAAGGACCCCTCTTTCTGAGATACTAGGTCTTTATGCTTAGTGATATCTGGGGTATTATCCCAGGACTTTTGATTTTGCGGAAGCAATGGCCTAGCCCCCGGAGAATACTTTACGCTTGCTTGAAATATAGCGCCGCCTTCAGCAAAAATAGACAATAAAATTGCTAATTAATGCTGTTGTAAAAAAGATCCTCTAAAGGGGATCCACCAAAAGTCGAGCCGTCATCTCTCTGCTGAACGGAAGTTCTGACCTGAGCTCTCACGGTTTCGCAATTTAACCCCTTACATATATTAACTAGGTATACTCACCTGTAAGACTGAATATTGGGATCTGGATACGGGAGTATATTCTGAGGTGGGACACGCGAATGAGTCTAAGTATTTAAGACATTAATCTCGTATCTCGAAACAGTTGAACTTTGTGTGAAAATTTAAGTGGATCAGTATACTGACAGTCTAAGTGAATCGTTTAGAACTTAAAATGTATAAAGCTTAACGGTGTTGGTGATTTGTCTCAAAAACTGATATGATCCTCTTACGCAAACTCACAAAAATATTGTTTGTAAATATTTCTTTACTGCATTTCATTTCGGTTATTTCAAAAATCCAAAAAGATTTTCGGAGTGTTTTAGCATAAATTTTGAAAAAATCAAAAAGATTTTAGACAACTGATGTTGGAAAGCTGATTTTCAAAATTCCGAGTGCTAAACATGACGAACAGGTTTGGGAAAGTTTGTTTGAAGATGTGTGAAATGAAAATGATATATATTCAAGTGGTTCATCAGAAATTGACATGATAAATCATTTTTGTTTGATACTTGAAATTGATGTATTCAGGGTTGTGTCTTCAAGTGATTAGCAAAGTTTCTAAATTTGTTATATCTTATCTTTTATGAAACTTATGTTTTGGGTAGAGAATATGCAGGTGAATCAGGTTACGATACCTGAACCTGTGAAAGCTAGACTACGATCCCAGCACATCTTGAGGGGGAGTCTGTTAGAGAAAGAAAGTCTGAAGTTGCTAGAGCCAGCTGCTGATCCTGAAGAATACAAGAAAAAGTTAGAGTGAAGAAAGCCCGAAGACTGATAAAGACTGAAGATTGAGAAGACTCGACACTTAAGACTCGTCAACATCTGAGGGGGAGTCTGTTGGTGCATACATCTGTCGACGTCGTCTTAAATCGAGTCTGGGTTACGTTGCGGTTATGAAAAGAATGATGTCATCATATACAAAGATAACATCACAAAGATGACATCATAATATGTCATCATAAATTGCAACATGAGACAAAACAGTACACGACAAGAAGCAATTGGATTTGAAATTGAGTTTGAGTTGGTCGTTTGAAGCATGACCGCTTGAAAGCATGACCGTTTGAAGATGTCATGTTGGCTTCAAACGGTCAGGTCCTAGCCTATAAATACTCTTCAAACGTTCATCATTTGTAACGATTCAAGATTTGATACCGAGGTGCTGCCGGTTTATTCTCTGATTGTAAACATTGTTAATTGAATATACAAGAGTTTTAAAGTGTATTTCAAGCTGTTTTCAAGTTCGTTTCTTAGTTTCCGCCTCTGAAACGTACGAGTGCTCTTCTGAACGACTCATTCGGGTCGAAACACGATCTTACATTAAACATTGTACACAATGAAAGTAGTTAAATATAACCATTTAAAGATTGAAGGGATGGATAATATTGGGTTCAATCGATTGGAGATAAGCTGAATAAAGGAGCGTGATATCAAAAGAGGGAGAGGGCCAGAGAGAGGGAAATAACATATGGGGAAAGTAAAAAATTAATAAAACATTAAAAACTTTTAGAAAAATAAACATAAAAAACCGAACACGAACAGACATAAACGAACGAACACGAACGAACATAAACGAACATATTACTGAACGTTCACGAACGCAGTCGAACGAACGAGACATATGTTCGTGTTCGTTCGTTAAGCTTATCGAACGAAATTTTTTGTTCGTGTTCGTTCATTAAGCTTATCGAACGAACATAAACGAACTTCCCACCGAACGGTTCATGAAATGTTCGCTGAACGTTCGGTTCGTTTACAGCCTTAGAGGCTGATGACAGTAAAGATTTGGATGAGAAATTAGATTATAATTTTTTTCCATTTTCTATTGTTTGTTATCTAATTCTCTGTTGTTTAATATCTACTAATAAAAAACAGCAAAACCCTGATAGTGTGAAAACAGTGAGAACGGATACTAGCAAAGCACGATGTTGGTATAAATAAACGCCAAAAACGCGAAAAAAGGATTACTGGAAAAATCAGCACTATAGGCCTGAATCATAAATGGCACAACACTTGATAGAAAAAAAAATAAAAAATAAATAAACATAAGAAAAAAATAACTGATGTTTTTTACATTATGATCCTGCATCCTGATCTAAAAACAATAAAAAAACGCCAAAATTTGCTTAAAACGCCAAAATGTTTCATATGATCCTGATGTAAAAACAATAAAAAACGCTGCGTATTTATTAAACGCCAAAAAATGGAAAGGTGATGTAACACGCGTTTAAAAAAAGAAAATATGAAAGGACAAAAAAGCCCCTCCGCCCTTCTCTATCTTGCGTGACACGTGTTGGGCCAGGAAGCGTTCTCACCGTTCTCACACTTTCTACCGTTTTCTCTTGATCCTGTTTCTATATATATATATATATATATATATATATAGGATTAGGTTCAAGAGTGAACACTAGTGTAGCTTGCGAACTGAGTGAACTAATCCTGGCCATACACGTGTGTAGATCAACGGCCAGGATTTGATGTTGAAATACATAGTGTATTTTACGATTTGATGTGAGATCCTAGCCATACACGTATGTAGATCAATGGCCAGGATTTGTTCCCTCAGTTCGCAAATACACTAGTGTTCACTCTAGAACCCCACCCTATATATATATATATATGTAATTTATAAAATTTTCGGGCCCTATATTGATTTGGGCCCTGATCGCAGGCCCATCTTGCACATGCTTTTAGCCGGCCTTATTCAAATTTATATTATTTTCGTCCCTGACAATCTTGAAACATGCCGGTTTCGTCAAAAAATACATGATTTAACTGTCATTTTCATCCCTGTGGTTTGTCCAATTATTTGATTCAACCTGATTTTTTTTTATGGAATTGACATGTTTCAAGAATGTCATGGACTGCAATGGAACAAATTTGAAATTTGGCCTAAGCTGGTATAATTGGACAAAACACAGGGACGAAAATGATAGTTAACTCTATGAAAAAACACTGTTTACCCTATAATAATTTTAATATTTTTAGAAAGTGATTTTGTGTAGTGTAGAGAGAAAAAACAATGATAATGATATAAAAAGAATTATTTGTTTGAAAAGAACAGGAAAAGATAGTGATTTTTATTGTAATTATACTTGCCATTGTCACACTACCCCCAACCTACAAACATAGCCAAACTGCCATTGTTGACAGAGGCAGGCACACACGTAAGCGACATCCTTTGTAGAAAGAAGTTGCATTTTCCGACTTCCACCCATTAAAACCCATCGTATGTCATGAGACTGACCGGTATGGTGACGGAGGGATGGACGGCGACGGGGGTGGCGAGATGGGGTGACGGAGCGGCGCCGAAAAGAAAGAGGGGGCCCCACATGTTTTGCTCCGTCCTGGACGGCGAAATTCCGACGGAGAGGACGATGACTGGACGGCGACGGGGGTGGCGGCACGGTGTTCAAACCGGCGACGGACCGGGACGGTAGGGGGATGACCCCCATACCGTGTAGCCTGACAAAAAGGCTACGTCTCAAATCATTGGTTATTGTATATTTCATTTAATTAGATTAAAAATAGACTTGCGTCATCTACTTTTACTTGGTAAAAGGAGTACTCTTCTTTTTCTTTTAATAACTTGTATTAACATTTCTTTAGAGTAAATTGTCATTTTAGTCCATAAGTTTTGTCTAAATTTGTCATTTTAGTACAATTTTTTTTTTCTCTTCTAGGTTTCTGACTTTTCCATTTTATTGTTATTTTGATCACATTGTCTAACTCCATCCAAAAACCTCATTTTTAACCAGGGGTATTTTGGGGATTTTCAATTTATATCTTTCAAATTGTCATTCTGATCCATTCTTTTTTTATATTAAAAAAAATAAAAGAAAAGTATGTAATTAGTGGAACCCATCCCTACCCTCCCTTTCTTCGTCAAATCCGCTCTCTCTCTCTCTCTACCTTCACCTCAATTTACATCTCCTGTAACAACCCGACTTTTCAAAGTCAAAGTCAAAGTCAAGATCTTATTTAGATCTAACATTTCTTGCTTATTTATTGCTTAATACTCTCGATATTCGATAGACGATATATATGTTAACGACATTTTAGACTATGTTCTACAACACATTTTATAACGCTTATTCAAAACGCACTTATCGCTTTAACGCTATATACAAACGCATACTATTTAAACACACTTTATCGCAGTGTTACTATCGCTATCACAACGCAACGCATCGCAAACTCAAAACGCAGTTATGGTTATTGTTCTATGTGGGTATGTTATTATGTGTTACTTGTGTGTGCCTTATATATGTTTTGGGATGTTATTCGCAAACGCAATCGCAACTCTACCGCTATCGCAATCTCATCGCAACTCGAAACGCATACTTTCTTTAGGCTTTTTATGAGTTATATTATTTGTGTAACTACTTGTTTAATGCTATCTCATCGCTTACTCGCAACTCGCTTAAACGCAACGCAACGCTCAACGCACGAAACGAAAGTCGGAAACTAACTCGCACGAGCCAACCGATGGAACGACCAACCGATCGAATGATCATCCGGCCGGATGGCCATCCGATCGAATGGTCATCCGACCCACTTCTCTGCAGCGCCTTTCTCACCTCTCACCTATAAATACCCATCTGTCACATCAACTGTTCATTGATGTGATAGCCCTATCCGACCAGCACACTCTCAAGCACTTTTCACTCGATTCCAGGCTATTTCCGTAAGTATTTCACCCTAAATATTGTACTTCCATCATCAGCACACACTTTCTCATCATCTTCTTCATCGAATCTTACATTTTCACCATGGAAATCACCTGATTTGGGCTGTTTTAGGGTGACGTCACCGCGGGTTCTTGTGAACACTGAAGTGTGACATCATCTCATCAAGATTTGCCCAGATATAAAGGATTTCTACATGATTTAACACGAATCACAACTAGATTTCAACACTACTTAACCGATTTCAAACTTTCTTTCGACTCTTTTGCACTCTTTTACTCAAAACCATCAGAATCTGGACTCGTTCAGGCTCTCTACTTATTCTCTAGCGGAGAACCGGTCTGAGGACATATTTCTACCAAAGAGACGATCGATTCACGGGTTGAACATGAAACTCCGTGAAGAACAGTTAAGTCTAATCGAATGGGGTGATTCCCATCCGATCGACTGAGTTAGACTTGGTGTGGTTTCCGTTGTTTGACACGTCATCACACCGTCTCCGTTAAACTTCAAAACTTTTAACTTAGAAAACTTTACGGAGATTTTCAAAACGTCAGTTTACCGATCGAATAGCTATCCGATCGGATAACCATCCGATCGAATGACTATTCGACCAGGTGACTTGTAAGATCAACACTTGAACACTTATGCAAAACTTCAGAGAATATCAACTTTCAATCGAATAACCATTCGATCGAATGGGCATCCGTCCGGATGACCATCCGACCAGATGACTTGACAATTAGATACACTTCACATTTTTCAAAATGCTAAAACGAAAACTTCAAAAGTTCAAACACTTTACAATCACACTCATTCCATCGAATGACCAGCCGACCGAATGGTCATCCGTCTGGATGGTCATCCGACCGACTCATCATTCGACATTTCAACTGTTACATGCTGTTTCACGCATCGTTCAACGCTTACGCTATCATTCTGTACTCAGGCTAACCTCCAGGCGCTCCCTTCAATCCAAGGCAGTGTTTATTTAGTAAACACATACTGTGAGTATACTCGACCCATTTTATTTAACGCACTTTGGGTGTTACATACGTTACCTATATCAAATCACTTCGAGTACACAACACAAACACTTTTAACCCTAACCGCTCTCGCATGTTATACGTGATTCGATGAATGATTGTATGTTATGTTTACACAGTGTTTGTTTGCCTGACACCTTAGCAACGATAGTACTATCATTTGGACTCAGCACCTGTCATGGACAGGGGTTGTTAAGGGTTTTACTTCACATGGTCACAGTGGTGATAATATGTTGTGCATTCTACAACTCGTAGTTATATTGGTTGCATACTTCATTGTCGATAGCTTAATTGCTTCACATTTCTACGTGTTACATGCTGGTTATGCGTATACGCTTTCGCCATACTATATGCTATTAAACTTGTATGCTCACCTTTACACAATGTGTATTGACTTTATTTTAACCTATGTGACAGGTGTCTAGGATGCTATGTTTGCTGTGATGAATCAAGTTAGGTGGTCTAGAAACCCATGAATGAAATCTGAGTTGTCGGAACTGTTTAGTTGTCCTTGAGAACAATGTCTGTAATAACTGTTTTTATTTTATATGTTGATGGTATGGGACATGAACTTTAAATATATTATAATTAATAGTTGTTATGAATTCTCCTGAACAATCTGTTTCGCTCAGTGCCGCGCCTCGATAATCCGCCATCGGTTGGGGTGTGACAGATTGGTATCAGAGCCATAACTATAGGGAATTAGGAAAGACTCGACCTAGTCTGGGTCGATGTCTTAGGATTGACCTAGTCTATAGTCTAAGTACCAACAGACCGCCTTGTGCGAACCCAGTAGGGGTTCTGCACGAGCCTGCTATTGATACTCTCGATCGAATTCTTAAAGGAAAGGTTGACTTTGTGCGAAGCTGTCAAACCATGTACGAATATGCTATCAGCTTTTCCTAAGGCTAATGACACACACATTTTTAGAAAACATTCGCATACCACAAACGAGTGGTTGGATCGAGATTAGGTGTGAAAACTGAAAACTCTCGATGAGATCGCTCACTCCACGCATATTTTTACTATCAAACACGAGAATTTGCGTTGAGTCAGGGGTGAAATCCATATCTCGACAAAATTCTCCACCTCTATCCCATGGTTTTGCGACCAAAACAGAATAAAGTGGTTAAGTTAGGGATGAAACCCGTATCTTAATGACTTATTCTGCTCTCTATTTGGTTTTACAAAACTCTCACCAAAGTCTCGATGGATTCCAATGACGCGAGTCACGTAGCAGCCAGAAGGGATGCGTGCCGTTTGCCATGATTTGGCGAGAGCACAGTCTCTTAGGTCAAAATGTGTACTCGAGGCCTTTGAGAATAGTCGAATCACTTTGGGTAGTCGATGTCTATCACCCAAGACAATCTATTTCAAATTTAAGCCCACAATCGCTTATTTTACATTTTATCGCTTTTATGTGGTTTCATGTGTTTTACATTTATGTGTTTCTATTTTGGAGACTTTGTTCGCTTTTCTCTCGTCGCTTTATCAAACACGCACAACTAACAATACAAACATATCTCAAAACGCTAACAAATCGCAGACAGACTATGAACTATTCGCAACGCTATTCGCTGTTTATGCTACTCGCAACTCTCGATCGCTTTACGCCGCTGTGAAAGATAGGTGAGTACGTGCAAGATATGTAGGTGAATACGTGCAACATAGGAAGGTGAATACGTGCAAAATACGTGCTTACGTGGACTACGTGCTTATATGCTTTTGTGCTTACGTGGATGACGTGCTTATGTTCCTATGTGTTATGTGCCGACGTGTTCCTGTGCTTTATGGACTAATAATAATAGTATGATGGTTATACGCTAAACTTGCATCTAAACCCGATATAATCGAATCTCTTCTGAGTCCTATGATGATGTCTGCTGCAGACAATGTCTTCTTTTGGCTCCCACACTTGTCGCAATGCTCAGAGAAGTAGAGATGACAAGCGCATCGCTTCTCTAGTCGCCAAAGAGATGGCATAAGTTATACCGTAGATCGTCAGAGAGATCAACGAGGTGAAGAGCAACTCCTCCGTTGAATCCAAAAGCGACTCCCCTAGAACGCCATTCAACTTTAAGCAATTCAAGGCCTGTAGCCCTAATGACTTCACTGGTGAAGAGGGGCCCAGTGCCATGTTCCAGTGGTTTGACTCGATTGAAGTCACTCTTCATCAAAGCGGATGCTAGACAACCTCCTCACTGTTAACGCAACTGGAGTCTTTCAGTCTAGGGCTCTAGATTGGTGGACTGCGAAGCGGAACAGGCGTGGGAACGACGCAGCCTATGGACTCTCTTGGGAGGAACTGAAGGAAGTCATGATGAAAGAATTCTGTCCCCCACATGAACTCCAGAAGCTGGAAAACGAGTTTTGGAATATCAAGCAAGAAGGTGGCGACAATGCTGGTCTCATTGCTCGCTTTAAGTAGCTCAACATCATCTGTCCTGTCCAAGTGACAACTCCAGACATCAAAATCAAGAAATACATCCATGCTCTACCAGATTGTGTTGCCAATTTTGTTCAAGCAGCCAAGACTACCACCATTGAGGAGACCTACCAACTCGCTGCGGAGATCAATGATAAGCGAGTTTTGGCTGGTTACTTCAAGACCTCAACCAAGAGCTTGATTCAAACAACTGCTACTTTTGTTCCCGCTACCGACACCGCCTCATCACAGGGTTCAAAATCGTCACGTCAAAACCTCAAGTGCAAGGGTAACAACAATAAGAATTTTGCCGCAACTACCGCTCCTCTCAATGCTATACCCGTCCAACCCACCAGAACTAGAACCGTCAAGTCGCTACTCCCGTGACCAACGCACCGCCTGCAAAGTGTGCGTACACTGGTCCTCATCCTCTCTGCCCTACTTGTACTTACCATCACCCAGCTGGGATAGCTTGCGTTTTTGTGTCCACTGCAACATCTACGGACACTTCATAGTGAACTGTCGCACTGGCCCATGTGAACAAGCTCAAGCTGTTCAGGTTCCTGCTCCACCAGCTCAACCTCTTGCTATCCAGGGTAACCCAGCAGCTCCTACCCCCACTGCTCATGCATGAGCCTGCTATACATGTGGTGAGCCTAATCGTTTCACAAATGTCTGCCCGAACCGTGTGGTGAAACAAGAGCCGCAGCAACCACCACCGCAGCAGCAGCAGCAACAACAACAACAACAGCAACATCCACAACAACAAGCAGCCCGTGGACGCGCTTTCAACATCAACGCCCGCCAAGCTCAAACTGACAACAACGTTGTCAATGGTACGTTCCTCGTTAATGGTATTTATGCTTCGTGTTTATTTGATACTGGAGCTGATAACTGTTTTGTGTCGTTTGAATTCGAAAAGCTCCTAAACCGTAAACGCGCTCCCAACGACGTTCGACGTAGAAATTCCCATTGGAAGAACCGTCACTGTTAGTTCCGTTCTACGTGATTGTACTCTTGAGCTCAACAATCACGTTTTCCCGATCGATCTTATCCTAATTCATCTTGGTAGTTTTGATATCATAGTAGGCATCGATTTTCTTCGTGAAAATCGTGCTGAAGTTGTTTGTTTCGAAAAGATGATCCGTTTCTCTGTTTCAAACGGTGATCAACTCTGTGTCTATGGTGAAGTATATTCGTAGGAAATTAAACTCATGTCGTGCATTTAAGCAAGAAAGCAAGTATCCCTGCAAGGAATACAAGGCTTTCTTGGCACACATCGTAGTAGCAGAGAAGGAAAAGAAAGAGAAGGCAGTGGAAAAGGTGCTCGTGGTTCGTGATTTTCCAAATGTCTTTCCTGACGATTTACCTGGTCTGCCACCGTCTCGTGATATCAATTTTCGTATTGACCTCATTCCTGGAGCTAACCCTGTCGCTAAAGCGCCTTACCATCTCGCTCCGTCCGAAATGCGCGAACTATCCAGACAATTCCAGGAACTAATTGATAAAGGCTTCATACGCCCTAGCACATCTCAATGGGGCGCACCTGTCTTTTTCGTTAAAAAGAAGGATGGATCGTTCCGAATGTGCATCGATTATAGGGAACTCAATAAGCTTACTATCAAGAATCGCTATCCCTTACCTCAAATCGATGATTGTTTGATCAATTGCAAGGCGCTACATGTTTTTCCAATATCGATCTACGCTCTGGTTATCATTAGTTACGAATCCAGGAGGAAGATATCCCAAAAACCGCTTTTCGTACTCGCTACGGCCACTATGAATTTGTCGTTATGCCCTTTGGTCTTACTAATGCCCCCGCAATTTTCATGGATTTGATGAATCGCGTGTGTAAACCCTTTCTCGACCGTTTCGTCATTGTGTTTATCGATGATATCCTTATCTATTCGAAATCAAAATCCGAACACGCGCAGCATCTCCGTTTGGTCCTCGAACTACTTCAAGGAAATCGCCTCTACGCCAAGTTCTCCAAGTGTGAATTTTGGCTTGAGGAGGTTCAATTTCTTGGTCAAATTGTCAATAGTCAAGGTATTCACGTCGATCCCGCGAAGATTAAAGCAGTTAAGAGTTGGATTATGCCAAAACCCCATCCGAAGTTCGTTCTTTCCTCGGATTGGCTGGATATTATCGTTGATTTCTCTAAAATTGCCGTTCCTCTCACCTCTCTTACGCATAAAGACAAGCCTTTTGTTTGGGGAACCGAACAAGAGGAAGCTTTTCAAACTTTCAAGCGTATACTTTGCAACACTCCTATACTCGCGCTACCCGATGGAAACGACAACTTCGTAGTCTATTGCGATGCCTCTAACCTAGGTCTTGGTTGTGTTCTTATGCAACAGGACAAGGTTATCATGTACGCCTCTCGTCAACTCAAAGTCCATGAGAAGAACTACACGACCCACGATCTCGAACTCGGTGCAGTTGTTTTTGCATTAAAGATTTGGCGACACTACCTGTACGGTACCAAGTGTACGGTCTTCACCAACCACAAGAGCCTACAACACATCTTAAATACGAAAGAACTTAATATGCGCCATCGCAGATGGGTTGAAATTCTCAACGACTACGACTGTGAGATTCGCTACCACCCAGGCAAAGCAAATGTTGTTTCTGATGCTCTTAGCCGACGAAGCTATTTACATAGCGGTCGTAATGTTCAAGCCCAACACGACCTCGAAGCTCTCATTCACGACGCTTAACACGCCTGTTTCGCCGAACGCACTTTGAAGGAATAACGAATTCTTGGATCCGAAAACCAATTAATGAATAAGCCTAACGGTATATTTCACTATCTCGACCGAATTTTGATTCCCAGTCGAAATAATATCTAAAAACCAATTAATGAATAAGCCCATAAATCTCGATATTCCATTCATCCCGGTGCCGACAAGATGTACTAGGACCTGCGTGCCATGTATTGGTGGCCTAGAATGAAAAAGGATATCGCTCTCTATGTTTCGAAATCCCTAACTTGTTCCAAAGTCAAGGCCGAACATCAACGACCCTCTAGCTTACTCGAACAACCCGAGATCCCTATGTGGAAATGAGAGAGTATAGATATGGATTTCATTACGAAACTCCCACGCACGCCATCAGGTCACGATAGCATTTGGGTTATCGTTGATCATCTTACTAAATCTTCCCACTTTCTGCCGATACGGGAAGACTACAAGGTTGAACGATTAGCACGAATCTATACCGACAAAGTCATTTGTCGACATGGGACACCTCGTGACATCATCTCTGACCGCGATGGTCGATTAACTCCGCGTCTCTGGGAAACTTTTCAATCCGCTCTCGGTACTACCCTCAATTTTAGTATTGCTTTCCATCCCCAGACCGACGGTCAGACTGAACGCACGATTCGCACCCTTGAAGACATGCTTCGTACATGCGTTATAGATTTTGGTGGTAATTGGGATTCGCATTTACCTTTAGTCAAATTCTCGAACAACAACATTTATCAATCTAGCATTCAAATGGCACCATTTGAGGCTTTATATGGAAGAAAATGTCGATCGCCTATTGTATGGCATGAGATCGGAGACGCGCAATTTACCGGTCCTGAGTTATTGCAAGAAACGACTGACAAGATCCTCCAGATACGAGACAACCTCTTGAAAGCTCGGAGTCATCAAAAGAGTTACGCCGATAAACGCTGTAAGCCCCTTAAATTTGACGTTGGTGATCACGTACTCCTAAAGGTTTCGCCTTGGAAGGGGGTGGTCCGATTCGGAAAGAAAGGAAAGCTAGCGCCTCGATACGTTGGACCCTTTAAGATTCTGGAAAGAATTGGCAAAGTGGCCAACATACTCGAATTACTGGAGGAACTCAGCAACGTACACCCGACTTTCCACGTTTCGAACCTCAAAAAGTGTCTAGCCAAACAGAACTTACATGTTCCTCTTGAGAATTTACAAGTGGACGAAACATTAAACTTCATGGAAAAGCTAGTAGAAATCATGGACCGAGAGACCAGGAAACTCCGACGCTCACGCATTCCTATAGTGAAGGTTCGCCGGGAAGGCAAACGCGACGCCGAGTTCACCTTGGAACTCGAGAGTGATATGAAAGCTAAGTATCCACATCTCTTCGTTACGCCTTAATTCCGGACGAAATTCCCTTAAGTAGGGGAGGCTGTAACAACCCGGCTTTTCAAAGTCAAAGTCAAAGTCAAGATCTTATTTAGATCTGACATTTCTTGCTTATTCATTGCTTTATACTCTTGAAATTCGATAGACGATATATATGTTAATGGCATTTTAGACTATGTTCTACAACACATTTTATAACGCTTATTCAAAACGCACTTATCGCTTTAACGCTATATACAAACGCATACTATTTAAACGCACTTTATAGCAGTGTTACTATCGCTATCACAACGCATCGCAAACTCAAAACGCAGTGATGGTTATTATTCTATGTGGGTATGTTATTATGTGTTACTTGTGTGTGCCTTATATACGTTTTGGGATGTTATTCCCAAACGCAATCGCAACTCTGCCGCTATCGCAATCTCATCGCAACTCGAAACGCAGACTTTTTTAGGCTTTTTATGAGTTATATTATTTGTGTAACTACTTGTTTAATGTTAACGCATCGCTTACTCGCAACTCGCCTAAACGTAAAGCAACGCTCAATGCATGAAACGAAAGTCGGAAACCAACTCGCATGAGCCAACCGATCGAACGACCAACCGATCGAATGATCATCCGACCGGATGACCATCCGATCGATTGGCCATCCGACCCACTTCTCTGCACCGCCTTTCTCACCTCTCACCTATAAATACCCACCTGTCACATCAACTGTTCATTGATGTGACAGCCATATCCGACCAGTGACGGGTAGTCCGTAGGACGACCCTTAATGGTTATAAAGTATAATTTAATCCTACATTTATCTATGTAATTATCTTGAATTAGATAACTACGGTTGCTTATGTTTCAGGTACATTTGGGGCCTAAAAGTGGGGAAATAAAGCTTCGAATAGATGCGACTGGATTGGAGATTGAAAGACGGAGAATAAATGAAAAAAATAAAATTTTGGAATGGAAGAACTAAGAATATCACATGATAGAGGATGAAATTACGAGAACGTAGGCGAAAACGGTGAAGAAAACAGAGTTGAAACGAAAAAGTTATGATGAAAACAAGTTTTCAGGTTGAAGCCTGCCGTAAGCTACGGCAAGGGCCGTAGCTTACGGCGCCGACTGACAAAAATTGTCACCGTAAGCCAGTTTTAACCCACCGTAGGCCATTTCAAGCCACCGTAATCTACGGTGGCCACCGTAGCTTACGGTGGAGACTGACGTGAAACTTGTAACACCCTCATTTAAGGTTGTTTATGGTGCCTTTTCATCATCCAATCATTCCCAACCGTTTTGGAGCTGTTCTAGGGCGATTTTGGGCACTTGTTCTTGGTTCAAAACAATCTCTAAACAATTTGTTGGTTTTTTTGATTCATATGAACATTGAAGCTAGTATGATGATGTTGATTCAAGCCATGTGTGGCTAAACACTTTGTGGTCATCTTTAGTTGAAGGTTTGTTTGAGACAATTGTGCTTTGATTTCATATTTCTAGAATGGTAAACTTAATTTATGTTTTGTTTATCATGGTGTGTTCTTATTTGCTTGTAAATTGTTGATTCTTATGATTATTCTATTTTGAAACTATACGTTCTTGGTACCGTTGGCAATCGAGATATCATGGGTAGAATTAGGATTGGGTAAGGGTTAATTGGTCATCGGGTAACAACCTTACGTTCTAGGAATCTGAGTACTTAGTTCCCTTTTATCACAACAAGTAATTACACATGAACTATGTCTATGTAATTCTTTCTAGTGAATGATAACACAAATGTTGAAGCAAACCGGAAACTAAAGATGGTCCTTTGTCTCTAATTTGTTTACAACCAACACTTTCATTTTTGCAATTACATTAGTAATCTTAGCTTTAAAATCAATTCAATCAATCCAACTCTTTAAATTTACTTTACTTGCATTTAGTTTAATTTTAGTTAACTTAGAGAAACACTTTAAATAACACACATTCCACAAACTCTCAGTGTTCGATACCCACTTGCCACTAGCTATTTAGTAGTAATTGGATTAAATTTGATTGTAACAACGACATCACGTCAACCAACACGCTCTCAAGCACATTTCACTCGATTCCAGGCTATTTCCATAAGTATTTCACCCTAAATCTTGCACTTCCATCATCAGCACACACTTTCTCATCATCTTTGTTAGTGCATATGTCTGTTGACTTCGTCTTGTATCGAGTCATGTAACTAGATAGATAGACCAAGACACGTTGTACGAGAGAAACGGGAAACAGGTCTGAACCAGCCACCTCGTGCGAGGTGACCAGGTCGTGCGACTTGGACCAGATCGTATGGGATGGTTGGTGCGACCTGGTGTTCCCTATATATAGGTGGTCTTTGGATTTCATTTGTAACTTGGAGAACTTCTGATTCCGGTAGCGAAGCTCTGCTGAAGTGTCGCCAGCTCGTGTAACGTTGTGAAATCAATACAATCGACATTTAATCTACTTCTAAGTGCATATCAAGCTGATATAACATCAATACGTCTGATTCCGCCTTTTGTATTGATCGAGAACTCTTCTGATCGACTCGTTTGATCGATTCACCAACCCTACATCCATTGAATATTTCATCTAAGGTCTTGGGAGTGTATAGAAACTAAGGTCTTGGGAGTGTATAGAAACTAAGTATGTTCGACCTCGTAATAATGTGGGAGTTATAAAGAATATTTCAGAATTTATGGAAAAAGAGAGAGAAATGTACAAGGCAGAAAAAATGATGATCAGTTTACTTCAACAAGCTGTGAAAGAAGACATTTTCATATTACTTCAACGTGATGATAGTGCATGTTCGATTTGGGAAGCACTTCGCACAAAATTCGAAGGAAGTACGGAGATGATCAAGAATAAAAAGTCCCTATTAAAGAAAGAATTTGAATTGTTCTCAAGTTTGCCGGGTGAAACTGCAAAGACTCTTATTGAGAGATATTGTCATTTAGTACGTTCAATGAGTTGGCTGGATATCAATAAAGATCGAGAGGAATGGGTTGAAAAATTAGCCGATGCTTTACCTAAAAAAGAATGGGGTACATATCTTATGATTTTGAAGAATACTGGAGAGTATGATAGATTGACAATTGCTCAATTCATTGAAAAACATGAAGGACAAGATCTTGAACAATAAAAGATCGCTAGAATGAACAATTCAAGTGGTCAACAAGATATCAAGATGTATTTCAAAGGTAATGTTCAAAATGTTGAAGCAAGTCCGAAGATCCAAACCGCTTTCAGCGCAGAAAACTCATCCGGGTCACTCAATTAAAGCTCAATCAACAACAGTGGATTTTCTTCATATCCGAGTGTTAATCCTAATGTTTCAACTCCAAATTATCAGTCTCAAAGCTCAAACAATGGTAATGGTCATGTGCTACAATGCAACATCGCGTTGCATCTTCAGAACGGTCAGAATTTCTCTGAAGAAGTCGCTAAAGGTCATATGGCATTACTAGTTACCGTGTTAGAATCATATGAGAGTTTGGTTGCAGGGAGAATCGGAAATCCTATGTTAACAAAAGAGGATTACGATCAGATTGATGTTGAGGATGTCACACCCCGAAATTATCAGAGCTGGCGTAACTGGACTGGTATCTTCATTGCACAGCGGAAGCAAAAAGTTAAGTCTCTTAGAAAATGAATGCCCGCTAAGTACTCGACTCTTCATGGTTCTCCTATTCCAACCGTGCCTTAACTTTGAAATGCAACCTGAGAAAGAACATGCGAGAAAAATCAACAAAAAGTTGAGCGAGTTCATAGTTTGTTTGTAAAAGATTTGAAATAAATCTTTTGAATAACCGGTTTGGGAAGTAATATTGAGAAAACGAATTTAGAAATCATTTTCTTGTCAAGTTATATGGAAACTCTGTATTTGTAATGTTTGTATAACCGTCAATGCCCACCCTGACTTTGACTCCATGTCCGCATAATCCTATACCTTGAATTTGTATAAAACATGGTGTTTAATTTGTATAAATCAAGTATTTCTGTGAGTATGTATGTATAAACCTTTGAAATATGTCTGTATGTATAAATGTCCCTGGTATGTAGCAATAAGGAAAAAGAGATCACCACTGGGTTGCAAAGCCATTGGTATGTGTGAAACGGTGCAGGAAGACTCAAACCTAGCAAATTTGTACCGGGCTTCCGGCTGGAAGACATAGTCACCTCTATGGGTCACCCTGACCTCATGGGTGTGGGCTCGCTACACCCAAATAGATCTATCACTCATGTCCCTCGGTCCTACGACGAGGATTAATGGCCTTAAGTTTGGTGCCCACCTTTCACATGATCTAAGCGTCTAAACCCTCCTTAAGCTAACCATACCATGTAAAAAAAATGTCTGTAATAGTTGTAACATACTTGGTACTCGTTCTCACCAAGAGTGCTTCTTGTATTTTTGTATTCTCAAATTGCATCATACTTGGTACTCGTTCTCACCAAGAGTGCTTCTTGTTATTATACCATTTGTAAACATTGTAATATTTGTAACATGTATTTTACCCCAGCCTCTAAGGCTGAACCTCCCCAGCCTCTAAGGCTGAACCTCTAGTATAATCCCATTCGTAACATAATTTAGAAATATGAGTTTTCGTCCGTTCAAAACTTTGTATGTTCTTACAAAACGTGCATGTCTTTCCACCCCGAAAACGTTAATAAAAATGTAAAACCGTAAAAAGTGGGGTTATGAACTCACCTGAATATTCCTGTGCAAAACTAGCTATATGTGATGTCGTTTCCAAAACTTGACTTGCTAGCGTGCATCCTACAATATTCCTAATCACGGAATATTTTATAAGTTTCTAAATAACGCGGTAACTAATCTACGTGTTACCGAGCTTTACCGAATCGCTAACTGAACGATTTGACGTAAACTGTTAACTTAATGAAAATGATTAAGTTATATTCGTTTAGCTTCGTTTTGTGAAGTCGTATGTTGATATATAGGAATATTCGTATGAAAGTAATATATAATAAACTTGTATTATATATTGCGTCTTGTATGAAAATTATCGAAATATGTGTATATGTCGTTTAGGCGTTTGAAATAAATATAAAAGAGTTATATTTATTCTACAAAAGAATCGTCGAGTTTTATTTGAAAATAAATATAATTGTATTTATTTTTATAAAAGAACTCGTGTCGTACAATATTTGAAATAAATAAATATACAAACTATATTTATTTTATGAAACGAAACCATGTTGTTCGATATTTGTAATAAATATAAAAATAACTATATTTATTTTATAAAACGAGGGCATGTTCGGCGTTCGAATCAATATAAATAATTATATTGATTTTATAAAAGATTTGTTGAATTTCCGAAGTTTAAAATAAATATAAATACTATATTTATTTGTTGTCGAAATAATTTCCGTTTCGTTGTTTTTGTAAATTGTAAAGCGTCGTCTAATGTAATTGTATGTTTGTATTTGTTTTTATAAAAAAATTACTTGAATCCGATAGTTCGTTTTATAATAAAACGCGTTTTGTTTTACGGATTTTCTCGAAAAACGGGCAGAGTTTCCTCTGTTTTTGGACGATCCCGACATCTACGTGTCAATATATTTTTCAAAATTCAATCAATAACCAACTAAATGTATAACTCGACAAATATTTCAAGATATAAACTAAATTATAAGCGAAGTGGTTCGAGCTCGTTCACGAAAAATAAATAAAATAATGTAAATATAAATCGCGACGCTAAATTCTTTACCAAAACTTTCTCGTCGATACGTTTGATCGAGTTGACCGGGTTTGACCCGGAACCAAAACTGACCGGAACGAACCCGTTGAGCCGTACCCGAACCACGTCTGAGTTGACTCGCTGTTGACTGAACTTGACTGAGTTGACTCGCTGTTGACTGAACTTGACTGAGTTGACTCGCTGTTGACTGAAGTGAATTTGGACCGGAACTGACCCAACCCGAGCCACCACCACTGCTGCTGCTATACTGCTGCCGTCGGCACGCCACCGCCACCCTCGTCATCCTCATCAAGTTATCATCATCATCGGAAAGGATGTCGGTCCGAGCCCACCGTGCCGCCGCCGCCGCTTCTGCCGCCGCCGCGAGCGGCGGTGCCGCTCCGTTTCTGACGCCCTCTCTCTCATCGTCTCTCTCTCTTGTCTCTTCCCTCTCTCTCATAGTTGCTCCCGGTGTTCTTTGTCGGAGAAACGGCCGAACCCCCGAGTTCCGATGCTGGTTTCAGGTGAGAGAGGAGAGAGGTGAGTGTAGTTGAGGGGTGTGGTGATGTCGGTTGTGGGTGTGGTTGGCGCCAATTAGCCGGCGCCGGTGATGGTCCGGTCAGCAAGGAGATCACGAGGGGAAGAGATCAATGGGGTTACCAGGGATGAAGTTGTGTTATGCCTTTCCTTGTGTCTTCTGTGTTTATTCATATATGTAATAGAGAAAGAGAGTAGAGGATGACAGACAATGAATCATAAAAAAAACAAAAATGATTGGAATCTTTCATCCTTTTTCACCGAAAGTATGGCATTCTTTATAGGGTTGTAAACGAACCGAACGAACACGAACAAGGTCATGTTCGTGTTCGTTCGTTAAGGAAATTAACATGTTCGCGAACTGTTCACGAACGCATACCGAACACAAGTTTATGTTCGTGTTCGTTCGTTAAGAAAATTTGATTGTTCACGAACAGTTCGTGAACACTGGTCTCGAACACAAACGAACACAAGCAAGTAAAAACGAATAAAACGAACATTTAACTTGAAAATAAAAAATAAAAACATTGATATCCTTAAACATTATATAAGTAGTTAAACACAACCATCAAATGATAAATCAAAACACAAGAAGTCCACTACACTACCAAACAATGAATCAAGTTTAACTAACTTAGACATAATTATCCCAAAGATGGTTTAGAATGTCCAAATTTTAGCTAACTTAGAAAAAATAGGGTTTCAAGTTTTAAATAGATAAAAGGTTTATTATTTATTATTTTTTAATATAATCAAACGAATATGGGCGAACGTAACCAAACATGTTACCGAACGTTCACGAACGCAGTCGAATGAACAAGGCTCGTGTTCGTGTTCGTTCGCTAAGCTAACCGAACGAATTTTTTTGTTCGTGTTCGTTCGTTAAGCTAATCGAACGAACATAAACGAACTTCCCGCCGAACGGTTCACGAACTGTTCGCTGAACGTTCGGTTCGTTTACAGCCCTAATTCTTTATGTTATTATATTTAGATTTTCTTTTTTTTAAGTGTGTGATGAGAACTAAAAGACCACATGGTCTTATTAAATACACAAGAGTCAAGATAAGGGGCAAGGCAAAACAAAAATAAAATAAAATGAGAAAGTCAAGATAAGGAGGTGTCGGCAAATATAAAAAAAAATGAGGGTGTTAGAGTTATACCCTTCTTTTATACTAAATTTGGGTTTTGTGGGTTTGGGCTTGGGCACCAGGCCCACAAGCCTAATCCCCGTGTTTATGTGACTTGTCTACACATCGAACCCGCTTCAAAACCCGAGCTATTCGTAGCATCGTAAATTACCGGTTGTCACATTCTCCCCCTGTTACAAAAATTTCGTCCTCGAAATTTAAACTATGTTATTTCCTCAGAATTGGGTTATTCGCACGTAAGTCCGAATAATAACAAAGTGAATGACCGCGTAATCGAAACAAGACTTCTTCGAATCATGTGAATTTAATGACATTCCTCAATAATAAGAACCCAACGGTTTAAAAGAGATGTGTTTCCAAAAGTTGATGTTAAAAGAAACAATATGTATAGATACCGTCACTAACGTGACCAAGTCAACAAGGATCCAACAATGAACAGGAACTTCGACCAATCGAATTCTGTATAACGTTTACAATGAGTAAATGAGTTCTAGAAGCAATAACATCCACTGGATGAACTTAGCATCAACAATCTCAAATGTAATAGTTTGCATGAAATGCTCGATCGTGATCAGCACAAGCTGCAATTTATACCGACGCCACAAGGTGTCGCAATGAATGGAACAATTCAATAATATGGGTGATTGAACAAGTATCACCTGTGTTTTGCAGTCAATTGAAAGCACAATGAAGTAAATATGAATGTTTGTTCCAACAAACATCAAAAGATTTTCAATTGAAAATGAAACCTCAAAGAAATAATGTTTTCGATCGAAGATGAAGAAGCAATGAATATCGCAAAACATTCGATCGATAGTGAAAGAACCGTTAATAGGTACACTGGAATATGAAAATAAATTTGTGTACCACTGTCTTAACACACGATTGTGCTAAGACTGTTGTAATATGATAAACCAAAACGGATTTGAGGCAATTCAATAATTAATTAAATCCGTACATAAGATATGTAAACGAGTTTAGCACAAGCTTCAAATAAGTGAAAATACCACCACAATTCAACAAACGATTTAATGGAGTCGAATGCCAAACAAGTTTACTTCGACTGGGAACAAATGTAACACTTGTTAAAACGAATTTTGAATATGATGCTCCCAATACATCATATGATGCTCTAAAGTGAATATGTGTAATGGACAAGTTCAAACAATTGAACTTGGTTTTAGCGCAGGCCTACAATAAATACATGTATCGACAAGAAAACTTTCGGCATGGTCACAACGAAAAAAAAAAACTATGTATGTGACTTGAAAAGAAGAGAAATTTCAAGAAAATGTGTTGACTTGATAACAAAGGAGTCAACAATCACAATAATGCGGATCATTCGAATCACAAATCAATAATTAGGTTTAGCGAAACAATGTTTGAATTTTGATGAAACGCTTATTCGAAACGAAACCACATGCGTTACAAACGATGCATGCGTAACTTATGAATTTTCAAGAAACGAAGCAAATGAGTATTCGCTAAAATGATAGAAACAATCGTGATACAATGACCATTAAGAGGAGTAGAGATACAAAAATCTACTCAGTAAATGTGAAAGTCGAAATTTCAATAAAAGAAATTTGAGGACTTTACCTGGGGTTTCATGTGATAACCAGTTGTTAAGTGACATTACCATGGAATGTCGAACATAGCGTATTCGTTGTTAATAAGATAGGAGGAATACGAAGGCATGCGTCTTCTCCTTAGCATGACTCGTGTCGTTGCAGGATCGCGTGCCAAGCCGCCGCTTCCTGATCGATAGTTCTCCTGCTGACAGGAATGTAGCATCGTCGTTGAATTGCGCCATCGTGTCTTTTCAAAGGCCTCGCCTCGATAGTCGTATGTGACGTACTTCAACCTCCGTTGATGTACATATTGAGTTTCACGTATACCTGTGCACTAGCGTTACGTTCCGCGTAGAATGTGATGTACCCCGACATCCGTTGACGTAAAATTTAAGTTACATGTATTCTCGTGCACTAGCGTTTCGTTCTGCGTAGGCTGCCTGCTCGGGAAGTTAAATTATCATAAACAATATGGATAATAGCGTGCGCCCGAGTTAATATTCGCGGTTCCTACGTGATGACCTTTAATGAACTTCAACATAAGTTTCCGAAGGTCTTAAATGCATGTTTCCTAAACTCTCAGAGTTTTGTGTACTGTATGTAATAGTTTCGTGTACCGTGTGTAAAACACAACTTTAGCGTATGTTTGGAAACAAAATTTTGACTATTTGTTTTTCGGCAACGGTTGGAGACCATATTCGAGTACTAGGCGTTCTGTATGTATTCAACGTCTTAATAGTCTAAGTCCCAGAGAAAAGTGAGGTTAGAGCCTAGGTATCACAACAGAAACCTAATTCGCTGTAACCTATAGCTCTGATACCAATCTGTCACACCCCGAAATTATCAGAGCTGGCGTAACTGGACTGGTATCTTCATTGCACAGCGGAAGCAAAAAGTTAAGTCTCTTAGAAAATGAACGCCCGCTAAGTACTCGACTCTTCATGGTTCTCCTATTCCAACCGTGCCTTAACTTTGAAATGCAACCTGAGAAAGAACATGCGAGAAAAATCAACAAAAAGTTGAGCGAGTTCATAGTTTGTTTGTAAAAGATTTGAAATAAATCTTTTGAATAACCGGTTTGTGAAGTAATATTGAGAAAACGAATTTAGAAATCATTTTCTTGTCAAGTTATATGGAAACTTTGTATTTGTAATGTTTGTATAACCGTCAATGCCCACCCTGACTTTGACTCCATGTCCGCATAATCCTATGCCTTGAATTTGTATAAAACATGGTGTTTAATTTGTATAAATCAAGTATTTCTGTGAGTATGTATGTATAAACCTTTGAAATATGTCTGTATGTATAAATGTCCCTGGTATGTAGCAATAAGGAAAAAGAGATCACCACTGGGTTGCAAAGCCATTGGTATGTGTGAAACGGTGCAGGAAGACTCAAACCTAGTAAATTTGTACCGGGCTTCCGGCTGGAAGACATAGTCACCTCTATGGGTCACCCTGACCTCATGGGTGTGGGCTCGCTACACCCAAATAGATCTATCACTCATGTCCCTCGGTCCTACGACGAGGATTAATGGCCTTAAGTTTGGTGCCCACCTTTCACATGATCTAAGCGTCTAAACCCTCCTTAAGCTAACCATACCATGTAAAAAAAATGTCTGTAATAGTTGTAACATACTTGGTACTCGTTCTCACCAAGAGTGCTTCTTGTATTTTTGTATTCTCAAATTGCATCATACTTGGTACTCGTTCTCACCAAGAGTGCTTCTTGTTATTATACCATTTGTAAACATTGTAATATTTGTAACATGTATTTTACCCCAGCCTCTAAGGCTGAACCTCCCCAGCCTCTAAGGCTGAACCTCTAGTATAATCCCATTCGTAACATAATTTAGAAATATGAGTTTTCGTCCGTTCAAAACTTTGTATGTTCTTACAAAACGTGCATGTCTTTCCACCCCGAAAACGTTAATAAAAATGTAAAACCGTAAAAAGTGGGGTTATGAACTCACCTGAATATTCCTGTGCAAAACTAGCTATATGTGATGTCGTTTCCAAAACTTGACTTGCTAGCGTGCATTCTACAATATTTCTAATCACGGAATATTTTATAAGTTTCTAAATAACGCGGTAACTAATCTACGTGTTACCGAGCTTTACCGAATCGCTAACTGAACGATTTGACGTAAACTGTTAACTTAATGAAAATGATTAAGTTATATTCGTTTAGCTTCGTTTTGTGAAGTCGTATGTTGATATATAGGAATATTCGTATGAAAGTAATATATAATAAACTTGTATTATATATTGCGTCTTGTATGAAAATTATCGAAATATGTGTATATGCCGTTTAGGCGTTTGAAATAAATATAAAAGAGTTATATTTATTCTACAAAAGAATCGTCGAGTTTTATTTGAAAATAAATATAATTGTATTTATTTTTATAAAAGAACTCGTGTCGTACAATATTTGAAATAAATAAATATACAAACTATATTTATTTTATGAAACGAAACCATGTTGTTCGATATTTGTAATAAATATAAAAATAACTATATTTATTTTATAAAACGAGGGCATGTTCGGCGTTCGAATCAATATAAATAATTATATTGATTTTATAAAAGATTTGTTGAATTTCCGAAGTTTAAAATAAATATAAATACTATATTTATTTGTTGTCGAAATAATTTCCGTTTCGTTGTTTTTGTAAATTGTAAAGCGTCGTCTAATGTAATTGTATGTTTGTATTTGTTTTTATAAAAAAAATTACTTGAATCCGATAGTTCGTTTTATAATAAAACGCGTTTTGTTTTACGGATTTTCTCGAAAAACGGGCAGAGTTTCCTCTGTTTTTGGACGATCCCGACATCTACGTGTCAATATATTTTTCAAAATTCAATCAATAACCAACTAAATGTATAACTCGACAAATATTTCAAGATATAAACTAAATTATAAGCGAAGTGGTTCGAGCTCGTTCACGAAAAATAAATAAAATAATGTAAATATAAATCGCGACGCTAAATTCTTTACCAAAACTTTCTCGTCGATACGTTTGATCGAGTTGACCGGGTTTGACCCGGAACCAAAACTGACCGGAACGAACCCGTTGAGCCGTACCCGAACCACGTCTGAGTTGACTCGCTGTTGACTGAACTTGACTGAGTTGACTCGCTGTTGACTGAACTTGACTGAGTTGACTCGCTGTTGACTGAAGTGAATTTGGACCGGAACTGGCCCAACCCGAGCCACCACCACTGCTGCTGCTATACTGCTGCCGTCGGCACGCCACCGCCACCCTCGTCATCCTCATCAAGTTATCATCATCATCGGAAAGGATGTCGGTCCGAGCCCACCGTGCCGCCGCCGCTTCTGCCGCCGCGGCGAGCGGCGGTGCCGCTCCGTTTCTGACGCCCTCTCTCTCATCGTCTCTCTCTCTTGTCTCTTCCCTCTCTCTCATAGTTGCTCCCGGTGTTCTTTGTCGGAGAAACGGCCGAACCCCCGAGTTCCGATGCTGGTTTCAGGTGAGAGAGGAGAGAGGTGAGTGTAGTTGAGGGGTGTGGTGATGTCGGTTGTGGGTGTGGTTGGCGCCAATTAGCCGGCGCCGGTGATGGTCCGGTCAGCAAGGAGATCACGAGGGGAAGAGATCAATGGGGTTACCAGGGATGAAGTTGTGTTATGCCTTTCCTTGTGTCTTCTGTGTTTATTCATATATGTAATAGAGAAAGAGAGTAGAGGATGACAGACAATGAATCATAAAAAAAACAAAAATGATTGGAATCTTTCATCCTTTTTCACCGAAAGTATGGCATTCTTTATGTTATTATATTTAGATTTTCTTTTTTTTAAGTGTGTGATGAGAACTAAAAGACCACATGGTCTTATTAAATACACAAGAGTCAAGATAAGGGGCAAGGCAAAACAAAAATAAAATAAAATGAGAAAGTCAAGATAAGGAGGTGTCGGCAAATATAAAAAAAAATGAGGGTGTTAGAGTTAGGGGAAGGATCCACTAAAAAGTGGATTTTGCCTAAGTAGCCTAAGAATGATTGTGATGATGACATGTGGCACTCCTAATAAGTAGGAATGAAGGGCATTTTGGTCCTTATAAATAGGAGTGAAAATGACATGTGGCACCCTTTTTGTTTTTTAAAAATACAAAAAAAAAATCTAGTACAAAAAAATCTAGCACAAAAAATCTAGTACAAAAAAATATAGCACAAAAAATCTAGTACAAAAAATCTAGCACAAAAAATGTAGTACAAAAAAAATATAGCACAAAAAATCTAGTACAAAAAATCTAGCACAAAAAATGTAGTACAAAAAAAATATAGCACAAAAAAATTCAGCACAAAAAATTGAGAAAAAAAAAATTTAAGACAAAAAAAATCAGCACAAAATTTTTAGTACAAAAATATAGTACAAAAATCCAACACAAAAAATGTTATACAACATAGAAATACAATACATTTTAGTGGGTTTTTTGAGTCTTCATATTTTATATAGCAATATGGTACTCAAATTAAAGATAAAAAGACGCTCGATTTTATGGTGAAATTTTTATGAAAAAATAATGTCGTATAAAAAAGTTATGAACGTTTAAAAAATTGGGGTGAAATATGCATGTGCCTTGCATGTGGAGAGAGAAAGTCCATAAATATGATTTTCCCAAGATACCCTTGCACTCCTCTTTTCTCATACCCTTTCATCTTAACCATTGATTTAAAAAATGAATGGTTAAGATTCCTTCTTAGGCTACTTAGGCAAAATCCACTTTTTAGTGGATCCTTCCCCGTTAGAGTTATACCCTTCTTTTATACTAAATTTGGGTTTTGTGGGTTTGGGCTTGGGCACCAGGCCCACAAGCCTAATCCCCGTGTTTATGTGACTTGTCTACACATCGAACCCGCTTCAAAACCCGAGCTATTCGTAGCATCGTAAATTACCGGTTGTCACAGAGGAAATGGAGCTAATGGATATTAAGTGGTGTTTAGCGAGCGTGTTGAGGAGAGCTGAGAAATTTAAGCAGATTACAGGAAGAGATGACTTACGTGATGCTAATGTTTCTACTTTAGGTTTTGATAAGTCTAATGTTACTTGTTTTCGGTGCAGGGAAAAAGGACATTTCAAGATGGAATGTACCAACCGAGAAGTAGGAGGAGCTCAGAATCCTTTCGGGAACAATGAATATTATCGGAAAGCAATATATGATTAGGTAGCTCAACAACCGTTATCATCCCGTACTATTCCGATTGAAGATGGAAAGAAGAAAGCTTGTATTACTATGCCTCCAGATCAAGAAGATGAAAGATTGCCAGAGGGATTTAGCTGGGACAAATATATTCCGGCTGAAAGTAATTCAAAGTTTAGGGCATTCATTGCACAGATCATTCAAGAGCCAGAGTTGATGAAAGAATGGATGGATGTGTTTGCAAATGATGAGAAAAGTCAAGATGGAGAGTCTGTTTCTTCAGAAGATAGTTCAGAAAAGACACCAGTCTTTGATCAATCATCAATTGATAGCAGTGACGATGATGAAGAAATTAAACAAATAAACATTGGTAAAACTCATTTATCTCCTGAAAGTTTCAAATTTTATTTTGCAGATAAATTGGAGAAGCTAAAGGAGAAACGAGCAGCAAAAGAGAAGAACGAGGTAAAATGTGAGAATGTTGTTCAGGTGGAAGAGAAGAATGAACAGAGTGAAGAGGTTAAAGTTATTGAAAAGATTGTAGAGGTCATAAAACCTTGTCTGAAATGTTTGGAACCTTGCAAACATTGTGAAGAGAAAGATAAGAAGTTTAGTGAGCTTGACGAGATGAAAGAAAAATTATTGTTCGATGTTAAGTACGTAAAAGAATCTTATGATGTGTTGAACAGAACATCAACCAGTTGGAAAAGACAAACTCAGAAAGAGAAGATGCTTTGACAATGATGAATGCAGTGATGATGTCTAAGCAGAAGGCCATCAATCATTATATTGAAGAGTGTGCAAAGTTGAAGCAGGAATTGGAGACTGAAAAGATTGAGAATGAAAGAATCAGACGATTGCTAATGAGTTACTCAAGTTTTGATTACTTGATTGATAGAATTTATCCGACTGTAGCAGGTTTTGAAGCTTTTCAAGATAAAAAGTCGGAAGATACGGATACTGGTAAGAAACAAAGTGCAAATTATAACAAGTGTCTGCCTCCGATCTGGGAAGGTTATTCTCCCAGAAAACCAAATTCAGAACAAGTAAAAAAGGCAGTCAATATAAAGTTAAAGTCAGAAACAACTGATGAGTTACCAGACAACATTGACGTCACATTCACATCGTCTGACTCTGATCATGAGTCTGAGTTAATAAAGAAAGTGGTCGATCAGGTGTTGGATAAGGATGAGGAGTAAGAGTCAAAGTCTGAATCTGAGAGCTCAAGTTCATCAGTTGACAGTTCGAAATCATCGGTCAAAAGGGTTTACAATAAAGATTTTCTAATATCAAAAAATAATTTGAATGACGAAACATTAAAAATAGCATATACTTTGAATAATTCAGACAAATTATATTCTGATGAGGAATTTCCAATTAAAAATGTGAAAATTGAAAATATTAAAACAGTTTTTAAATTGATAAAAATAAAATTTTCAGAAATAAAAGATAAAATGGGATTTTCAAAACCAAAATATACTTCTAGAGTTCAACAACGTTTAAACAAGAAGAAAGGTTTCGGTCCAGGTCATCTAAAGAAACCGAATCATAAAAGCAATTTCAAAAAGAAGGGGTTGGGTTTTGATGTTGAAAATAATCAAAATATTAAAGATTTTAAATAAAAAACTGTATTTGTTTCAGGTGCTTCTTCAGAAGAAGAAAAGGAAAAAGCTTTCTGGAAACAGTCTAACAAGGAGTTTCTTGCTGAAAAACAAAAGTTTGAGAAGACTGTGTTTGGAACCAAAAAGGAAACAAGAACTTGCTATAGATGCAAAAAAGTTGGTCACATCGCCTGGAACTGTCCAATGGCAACCAACATAAAATAGGAAGTTCTTTCTAAACTTAAAGAAAAGATTGTTGATGAAAATGAACCACCAACGGATAAATTCAAAGTGTTTAAAAATTCTACATTTGAAGTTGGTGAGAGTTCTAAAAGGTTTTACAAAAGAAGAGTTAATCTTAACAACCAAACGTGGGTTGTTAAGAAATCAGATGTTAAATCTGGCGATGAATTTGTTTCTTCGGAAGCAAATGAGCCATTTTCTGGCGATGAATCTGACTCGTCAAAGTCAGAAGAGCCACAAGTTGAGCTAAAAAGAGAAAATTCAGTTCCGCCAATGGATGACGCAAACTTTCCACCATTGCGGACTGAAAATTTTAAACAAAAAGTTGGAAAAGTAGAGATTTCGAATCAATTCTATTTTGAAAAGAAAGAATTTGATGTCGAAAAAGCGTTTAATGGCAAAGTGAAACATATTTTTGGAAAAATGGTCAATGGTAAGGAAAAAAGGGTAAAAGAATTTTATGAATCAAAGAGGAGAACTTACCCACCGAGTGAAAATAACTCGGATGCACCCAAAGCTGGTCAGGCTTGGGTGTCTGTATTCTTTGCTTAAAAATCCCGACTTGCCGGAACTCCCAGGTTGGTAATTGGTGAGTAGGAATCAACATCTTTCTTAGAAATGAAAAATGTTTTTGTAAAACACCTACAAGTGTTAGATTTTACAAGTGGTTGAAAGAACAATGTGATGAAACCCCATGATGCGTGAAATCAACAAAACTAATTTTCCGAAAAAACCATTTTGATTAAATCAAACTTAAGTGTTTTGAAATCATAATGGGAAAATAGTTTGTTGTCAGGGGGAGTTCTGATTGTTTAAGCCAAGTGAATGGAGATTTGAAGCAATTCACATCAGTTTGTCATTTTATTTGTACAGTTTATTGAAAGTAAATGCAATATTTTCAAATTTTCCCAGAAAATAAAAAATTGAAACATATTTTTGATTTTAGAGGGAGTAAAAAATTTAGAAATTTTGAAAATTTGAAAAATCCAAAAACATGATAAAATCTAAAATCCAAAAACATTGAAAAATCAAAAATGAGTTTTGTTGTGAAAAAGAGGAAATGATAGTACATCAGTGGACAATCACAGCATGCTAAAGAATTAGAAAGTTAAAAATGTGATAAATGGTCTCACTAATGATATGCCAGTAGGTTTTTACACGCTTAGTAGATTGTTTTCGAGATATAAACCTAAATATCAAATACTTACTTATCTCGTGGGGAGCATCTCTCGGATATATAGGTAACCCCTGAAATCTTGTTTGAAGGGCTTTCTATTTCTGACATATTAGGTCTTTGTGCGTGATGATATCTGAGGTATTATACCGGGACTTCTGATTTTGCGGGAGCAATAGCCTAGTCCTCGTATAATACTCTGCACTGCTTTAATCATAAAACCCACCCCCATCATAAAAAATGATGAAACATTGAAAAATGCTAATCATGTGATGTTGAAGAAAAGATCCCCAAACAGGACACAGCTAAAAGTCGAGCCATCATATCTCTGTCTGAACGGAAGTTCTAACATGAGCTCTCATGGCCTCGCATTACCCGTTTACTGATATCATTAGTGTACATTCACCTATAAGACTGAATATTGGAGTGTGGATACGGGAGTATATTCTAAGGTGGTACACGCGAATAAGTTAAGTCCTTAAAACACTAAATTCGTATCTCGAAACAGTTGAACTTTGTGTGAAAATTTAAGTGGATCAGTATACTGACAATCTAAGTGAATTGTTTAGAACTTAAAGTGTTTAAAGCTCAACGGTGCTAGTGATTTGTCAAAAACTGATATGATCCTCTTACACAAACTCACAAAAATATTTTCTGTAAATATTTCTTTATTGCATTTTTTACACACTGAAAATATTAAAAAAAACCCAAAAAGAATGTGTTTTAGCATAAAATTTTGAAAATTCAAAAAGATTTTACTTCATCTTATTTTCGACAACTGATGTTGGAAAGCTGATTTTCAAAATTCCAAGTGCTAAACATGATGGACAACAGGGTTGGGAGAGTTTGTTTGAAATGAGAAATGATTAAATGGTTCATTAATTTGAAACCAAATTTGAGTGATATATACAAGTGGTTTCTAATTTGTTAAATGTTAAACATTGTGAAATTTACTTTTGGGTAGAGTATGTGCAGGTAAAAAGCTTTGAAAGAGCTAGGTTTCGACTCCTGAGGATTTTCCACATAAGCGTATGCAGATTAGAGCCAGGTTTCTACCCCTGTTGCTACAGAGAGCCAGGAGACGGTCCTGAACATGTGAAAGCATCTAGATAGAAGATTCCAGACTGCGATCCCAGCTTATCGAAAGGGGGAGTCTGAAGACATAAGAGCCAGTCTCAGATTCTGAAACAAAGCTCGAGATAGAAGCTGCTGATGCTGATAAACTTAAGGAATCAAGAGACTTGATAAAGAGAATTAGAGAGAGGATAGAGCCAGGTTGAGATTCTGATAGAAGAAGATAGAGATTGATAAGGATGCTTACAGAGACAGATACTTTGGAGAGAGCGAAAAGCCTGATCAAGACTGAAGACTCAATACACTGAAGACTCGTCAACATCTAAGGGGGAGTTTGTTAGTGCATATGTATGTTGACTTCGTCTTGTATTGAGTCATGTAACTAGATAGATAGACCAAGACATGTTGTACGAGAGAAACGGGAAACAGGTCTGAACCAGCCACCTCGTGCGAGGTGACCAGTTCGTGCGACCTGGCCAGGTCGTGCGACCTGGACCAGATCGTTTGGGATGGTTGGTGCGACCTGGTGTTCCCTATATATAGGTGGTCTTGGGATTTCATTTGTAACTTGGAGAACTTCTGATTCCGGTAGCGAAGCTCTGCCGAAGTGTCGCCAGCTCGTGTAACGTTGTGAAATCAATACAATCGACATTTAATCTACTTCTAAGTGCATATCAAGCTGATATAACATCAATACGTCTGATTCCGCCTTTCGTATTGATCGAGAACTATTCTGATCGACTCGTTTGATCGATTCACCAATCCTACATCCATTGAATCTTACATTTTCACCATGGAAATCACCTAATTTGGGCAGTTTTAGGGTGACGTCACTGCGGGTTCTTATGAACACTGAAGTGTGACATCATCTCATCAAGATTTGCCCAGTTCTAAAGGATTTCTACATGATTTATGTCATGACCCCCGAGCACACCCTGGACGGGAGCCGCGAGCAGTCAAGTGGTACCGGTGGTTATTTTGAAAATATTGCAGCGGAATTGTTCATCAGGATCGGGAGTTAGGAAAAATATCAGAGTTTTGAAACACCGGATTTTATTTATTCAACATATGGGAATAAACCCATGTTTTACAAAGGTAGCTTTAGTATGGGATAAACCCAAACAACATTTCTTGATTTAGTTTAATTGATAAAATAAGCCACTTCTTTAAGCCTTTTTGGTGCCGTATCACAACTCTTATTCCGATCTAGTGTAATCACCTAAAACGGGTTTTAAAAACATTTGGTCAGCAGGAAATACTGGTGAGTTCATTCATTTTGTACAAAAACACATTTGTTATAATTCACATCATTAAGAGTTTTTACATTTGCCCTTATCTTATAATTAGCTAGTTCAGTTGTCACACGACCGGATCTATGACTGTGGTCATATCACTATTGGGTCCTGTCACCCAAAAGTGACGTATATCACTAATTAGGCTCGCCCACCTAAAGTGAGAAAACAACAGTAATGTGCACAATACCCCACTTACTGCCAGTAATTCAAGATTTAGCAAAGACTTAATCACTGCAAAGTATAACTGGAAAACATTTAAGGTTTTACAAAGTAATTTGATAAAAATAGAATGACTCACCTTGTTAGCATATAGTCTTGATTAAACAAGCCTCTTAAAAGAAGTCTAAGACAACAATGTGAGTAATCTCCTTTTTGTAAACTGTTTTTACAAAACCTTAAATGTTTTACAATGCGATTAAGCAGTGATTGAGGCTTTCTAGTTCTTCAATTACTGCCGGTATGTTGGGTTTTTGTATACAAAATGTGGAACACGTTACCCTTGGACAAAGAGTTAGCCAATGTGTAATATGACCCACCAGTCAGGATTGACAGTACTGAATGAGTAATTGTGTAGACATAAACATTGTAATAACTCTCAATACTGTTAAAGGATAAAAGTCTTCTTGATTAAACTGGGATTCACTCACCAATATTTCCCAATGACAAAATGTTTTTAAACGCGTTTCAGGTAACAAAATGTGAAAGCCAACTAGAAGCCAACTGGACAGCACTGAAGGCTTGGAAAAAGTGGCTATAAAAGTTACCTAAATAAAAGAAGATGTTTTATTCAATAAAATAGGGATTTTCCCTATGAAAAATGTTTGTAATGAAAACTTGGATTTTATCCCAATATGTTTAATATTATAAAAGCATGGTATTTACTCTGATAAATATTTCCTAACTACAGTCCTGTTTAAATTTCCGTTGCCAAAATGATAAACACCGACACCACCAAAACTGGTCTCGCAGCCGCCCGTTCCCGGGACAGATAGGGGGCGGGGGTTGCGACGAAAGGTGGTATCAGAGCTAAGCCACTGACTCAGCCACAGAAGTGTTCTGCTGACACCAAGATATTATTCAAATTGTTAGGAAATTTATTATGGAAATACGTGCATATCTGTATTTTTTGTTGTGTGTTATTTGACTATTTGTTAGTTTACAGTATGAGTGATCAAGGACCCTCAGACGCATATCGTCAGTTGTCCGATTCACCTAGGAGTGAAGGTACCTCTTCACAGCCTGCCCTCTCTAGGTATGCAGCTGATAATGAAGAAGGAATGTTTGTGTTTAAGGCTCAGTCTGAAGAGCCATTCCCTCTGAAAAAGAGAGGATGGTTCAGTAAGGGAGCACACAAGCGTAGGAAAAGAATGCGAAAGTTGCAACAGCAGAGAGTCCTCGCAGCCGCTAAGCGAGAGGCAGATGCCCATACACAGGATATGCTTAATAGAAGCTTAGCCAATTTTCATATCCTAGCAACCACAATTGCTGACCCAAACCTGGAACAACTAGTAGCCCCACAACCCTTACCTTTGTTTCCCACGCAGCCGATGGAGATAGAAAACAACCCAAAAAATCAAGTCCGAACGCTTGATTTCAACTAAGAGGAGATACCTAGGATACCAGCTCCTAATCCCTTAGACCCAGATTATGATCCATGGTTCGATAATCATAGGGATTATGTGCCACGCTACCACCTAACCGACGAACCCATGCCGAATCTAGCAGCCTATCCAGGTCTGGACCCTCTAGATCCTTACTATGATAACGATGAATACATTAGGGAGATCTTAGAGATTCCATACCCTCGGGAGGAACCCATGCCCAGTATCCTGACCCAGTACCAGCACCTGCACCCCCAATGAGTGCAGAAAATGTGCAAGAGCTCCGAAATTTCGGAGAAGAGATTTTAGAGAGTAGCGAGAAAATGAGACAGGTCGGAGAGCGACTCGTCTGGAAGTACGACGAGCGCCCTATGGATTTCTGGATGAATCCATACCCGTAAAGATGATGGAGGAGATACTAATAATAATAATTATATATATAATATGTGTGTATGAAATATATATATATATATATATATATATAATAATAATAATATGTTGTTGCATAGACCACTTCGTGGTTAGCGATGCATAGTAGTATTGTAATTTTAAATTCCAGTATCAGTTTGTAGTAGATGTATAATAGATAAGAAAGAGTAAGTCGCAATGCTCGACGTTTTTGACCAATATGTGTGTTGTGTGATTGTTGCCTAAATTATTAATTATTTTGTGATATTAATAATTGGCAAATGTTTAAAATTCAGATGGAGAACGAAGTGAACCGGGAAAACCAGAATAATGATAACCAGAGTAACAATAACCCGGATATCGAAAACCTGAACAACAACCACACTAATAGAAATCAAGTAGATAACAGTGCCATGCAACATATAGTGGCACAAGGGATAATAGATGTGATGCCATATAATATCACAACGGTTAGGGAAGCAGAAAATAAAAGTAAACATGATAGTAAACGACCCTCTGAACCTGAACACAACGTGAACAATGGACCCGTACTTCAAGTGCCCATTCCCAAAAGAAGGAGAACTGTGTCTTATGGTTGTTCTTATAAAGAATTCTGGTCTTGTAAACCAATGGAATTCTCGGGTAATGAAGGGGTCGTTGCATCTTTACGCTGGATAGAAAAGACTAAGGCAGTCTTAAGAATAAGTAAATGCGTGGAAGAGGATAAGATAATGTTTGCTTCCAATCTGTTTAAGAATTCAGCAATAGAATGGTGGAACACTATCCTTCAGTCTAGGGGAAGTGATAGAACTTATAATATGGAATGAGAGGAATTTAAAAACATGGTAGAAAGAAAATTCTGCCCTCCCAATGAAAAAGAACATATAACAAACAAATTCCTAAACCTTAGGATGACTGGAGTAGATAGTAAGGGTTATGCTACATTATTCTTTGAATATGCTCGAATGACTGGAGTAGATAGTAAGGGTTATACTACATTATTCTTTGAATATGCTCGAATAGTACCAACTCTTGCATCACCAGAACCAGTATTAATCTCCCGTTACATTTGGGGATTAAATTGGGGAGATAAGGCATGTAGTCAAGGCAGCTAGAACTCAAACCATAGAAGAAGCAGTAGAACTAGCAAACACCTTGACAGATGAATTAGTCCGTACACGAGAAGAGGATCAAAGGAGGAACCTAACCCAGAAGCTTACCCAAGAATTCCGTTCTGGAAATTCTAACCGTGGGAAAAATGTAGGGTCTACCTCTGCACCCTACTGTAACTATTGCAAAAGGAAGCATTCAGTAAGATGTTCCATATACTGTAACTTCTGCAAAATATCTGGACACAAGGAGGTAGATTGCAGGAAGAAGCTTAACAACAGGATATGCTACAACTGTGGAGAACAAGGTCATATCAAGCCTAACTGACCAAAGCTAGCTCCAGCCACGAACACCAAGAATACTAAAAATGCTAGAGCATTTGTTCTAACCGCAGAAGAAGCAAAGATGATCCCGGATGTGATCGCCAGTACGTTTTTAGTTAATGATGTTTTTCCTAAAGTATTATTTAACTATGGTGCGAACCAAAGTTTTATTAATACTTCATTTTGAAAACTTCTCAATCAACCATTAACCAAACTCCCACAAGAAAGTCTAGCAGAGACAGCAAATGGGGAAACCATTAAGATTTCTGAAATCTTGCAGGGAGCAAGAATAGAAATTTTAAATCAGAAATTTATTGCAAACCTTTACCCAATGAATCTAACAAGATTTGATGTTGTATTAGGAATGGATTGGTTAATAACCAATAAAGCCAGTATTTTATGTGATCAAAAGTCAATCCAAGTAAATTCACCAAGGGGGGAAAAGATCACAATTAAAGGAAATAAGCTCTCTAGATCCACAAAGTTCATCTCTGTGATGAAAACAACAAGTTAGATAAGAAAGGGGTCATTAGTGTATTTGATTTCCATAATCACTAACACTAAAGGAAAAGAATTAAAGGATATTCCAGTAGTATTCCAGTTTTCAGATGTATTTCCAGAAGAGCTACCAGGACAACCTCCTGATAGAGAAGTTGAATTCAGAATCCATTTGATACCAGGAACCGCACCAATTGCCAAAGCACCTTACCGTTTGGCACTCGCAGAAATGCAGGAACTGAAGAAACAGTTAGATGAATTGTTGGAGAAGGGATTCATACAGCCAAGCTCATCGCCATGGGGAGCACCGATTTTATTTGTTAAAAAGAAGGACGGATCAATGCGTATGTGCATTGACTACCGTGAATTGAACAAAGTCACGATTAAAAATCGGTATCCATTACCAATAATCGATGATCTATTCGATCAATTGAAAGGAGCTTGAGTTTTCTCTAAAATCGATTTAAGGTCAGGATATCATCAATTAAAGGTACAGGAAGAGGACATTCCTAAGGCCACTTTCAGAACAAGGTATGGCCATTATAAATTTACTGTCATGCCATTTGGTTTAACCAATGCCCCAGCTGCATTTATGGACTTGATGAACCGAATATGTAAGCCATATTTTGATAAATTCATTATTATTTTTATAGATGATATTCTTATTTATTCCAAAAGCAAAGAGGAACATGCAGCGCATCTGCACGCACTTCTAAGTTTACTGAGAAAAGAAAAGCTTTATGCTAAGTTTCCGAAGTGTGGGTTTTGGTTAGAACAGGTACAGTTTCTTGGACATTTAGTAAATCATGAAGGAATTCATGTAGATCCCACCAAGATCGAGGCAATTACCAAATGGAAAACCCCTGAATCACCAACCGAGGTTAGAAGTTTTTTAGGATTGGCCGGTTATTATAGAAGATTTATTCGAGATTTTTCTAGAATAGCCATTCCCTTAACCAAGTTAACCTGTAAATCCGTTAAGTTTGAGTGGGGACCAAAACAAGAAGAAGCCTTTAGAATTCTTAAGCAAAGATTGACCAACGCACCCATACTAGCGTTACCAGAAGGAACTGAAGATTTTGTAATCTATTATGACGCTTCTAAGTTAGGTTATGGATGTGTGTTAATGCAACGTCAAAAGGTTATAGCTTACGCCTCTAGACAACTTAAGAATCATGAAGAGAATTATTCAACCCATGATCTAGAGTTAGGAGCTATAATTTTTGCCCTTAAAATTTGGAGACATTACCTTTATGGTAGTAAGTTTACCATTTTCACCGACCATAAGAGTTTAAAGTATGTTTTTGGGCAAAAGGAATTGAATATGAGACAAAGACGCTGGTTGGAGATACTTAGTGATTATGATTGTAATATCCAATATCACGCAGGAAAGGAAAATGTAGTAGCTGATGCTTGAAGTCGAAAGTATCATGAAAAGCCAAAAAGAGTACGTTCTCTTAAGTTAAATCTGCAGGTAGATTTAAATGAACAGATTAGAAAATCACAAGAATCAGTAATCAAGGATGATACTGAAAAGTTAAAAGGAATGATTAAGGAAATAGAACTAGGAACAGATGGAATTTGGAGATTCCATAAGAAAAGAATGTGGATACCTAAATTAGGAAACCTACGCCACCGTATATTAGAAGAAGCCCATAAGTCTAAATATACGATGCATCCTGTAAGTGATAAGATGTCAAGACTTAAGGAAGAATTTTTGGTGGATAGGAATGAAAAAGAATATAGCAGCATATGTTGCAAAGTGTTTAACCTGTTCACAAGTTAAAGCTGGACATCAGAAACCCTCAGGTTTGCTGCAACAATTAGAAATGCCTGTTTGGAAATGGGAATTGATAACAATGGATTTTGTTACTAAATTACCAAAAACAAGAAAAGGTAATGATACAATTTGGGTGATTGTAGATAGACTAACTAAGTCAGCTCATTTCCTACCAATGAAAGAAACTTTCAATATAGAACAATTAGCTAAATTATATGTAAATGAAATAGTTTCATTACATGGAATTCCACTATCAATTGTTTCTGACAGAGATAGTCGTTTTACCTCTCATTTTTGGACAAGTTTCCAAAAAGAAATGGGAACCAAGTTGAATGTAAGTACCGCTTATCATCCTCAAACGGACGGACAAAGCGAAAGGACAATTCAGACCTTGGAAGACATGCTTAGAGCTTGCGTAATGGATTTCGGAGGTAATTGGGATGATCACTTACCATTAATAGAATTTTCTTATAATAACAGTTATCATACAAGTATCAATGCTACACCTTTCGAAGCACTTTATGGACGAAAGTGGCGAACACCAGTCTGTTGGGCAGAAATCGGAGAAAAGCAACTATCTGGACCTGAGATAGTACAAGAAACAACAGACAAGATCATTCAAGTCAAGGAACGACTGAAAGCAGCACGTGATCGACAAAAGAGTTATGCTGATAACAGACGAAAGCCATTGGAATTTTAGGTAGGAGATAAGATATTATTAAAAGTCTCTCCTTGGAAAGGAGTGGTAAGATTCATAAAAAGGGGAAAGCTAAGCCCCAGGTATGTTGGACCTTTTGAGATTATTAGAAGAATATGACCTGTAGCCTATCAACTACAACTGCCAGAGGAAATGGCTAGAATACATGATGTATTTCATGTATCTAACCTTAAGAAATGTTTAACTGATGAATCGTTGATGGTGCCTCTTAAGGATATAGAAGTGAATGAAAAATTAAAGTTTGTAGAGAAGCCTCTACAGATTGAAGATAGGAAAGTCAAGAACCTCAAGCACAAGAGATTAGTTTTGGTCAGAGTGAAAAGGGACTCCAAAAGAGGACGAGAATACACATGGGAGCTTGAATCGGAAATGCAAAGGAAATATCCACACCTATTCCAGTAGATCTCAAGGACGAGCTCTAAAACAAGGTGGGGAGGATATAACAACCCTCCAAAATATTTTCTACACCCTAAACTATATTAAAATATCCAAAAATGTTCTAAAATGTATCCCATATGTGAAAACCGAGCCCAAATAACCTTATATAATTAAAAATTAAATAAAAACAAATTTTCAGGGTCTCTCGCGGGGCGCATAGCCTTTGGCTACCACCTATGCGGGCCGCGACAGCAAGGAGTCATCGTGTCGAAGCTAAAACTCGACGAATCAGCAACCCTAGCCCTACCATCCCTACTACGCGGGCCGCGTAAGACGACCCTTTGGTCTACGCGGGCCGTGAGGAACACGATTTCAACCCCTATAAATTAGGAGCTCGGGCCTTCAGTCGAATCCGCTCAATCTTTTCTTTCTCTCAAGAATTCTCACATAATAGGCATAATTTTTGGGCATTATACCCCCCCCCTAATTAACGATGTTCTATCCCATGGTAAGTATTATAACCCCAGTTACGTATTACATACGCTGCCCAATTGATCCAGGGTTCCGTAACGGCTGTCGAGGTTCTGCCCGACGTAGTCGTTGGAATGCTGTCTCGGGGAGGGTATTACTAATGTAAATATTGAGTTATTATACTAACACATGTACATTTTTGTAATTAATAGATAAACACCAGGAAACCCTTAAAAGAAGTCTAAGACAACAATGTGAGTAATCTCATTTTTGTAAATTGTTTTTACAAAACCTTAAATGTTTTACAATACGATTAAGCAGTGATTGAGGCTTTGTAGTTCTTCAATTACTGCCGGTATGTTGGGGTTTTGTATACAAAATGTGGAACACGTTACCATTGGACAAAGAGTTAGCCAATGTGTAATATGACCCACCAGTCAGGATTGACAGTACTGAATGAGTAATTGTGTAGAAATAAACATTGTAATAGCTCTCAATACTGTTAAAGGATAAAACTCTTCTTGATTAAACTGGGATTCACTCACCAGTATTTCCCACTGAAAAAAATGTTTTTAAACGCGTTTCAGGTAACAAAATATGAAAGCCAACTAGAAGCTAGCTGGACAGCACTGAAGGCTTGGAAAAAGTGGCTGTAAAAGTTACCTAAATAAAAGAAGATGTTTTATTCAATAAAATAGGGATTTTCCCTATGAAAAATGTTTGTAATGAAAACTTGGATTTTATCCCAATATGTTTAATATTATAAGAGTGTGGTATTTACTCTAATAAATATTTCCTAACTACGGTCCTGATTAAATTTCCGCTGCCAAAATGATAAACACCGATACCATCAAAACCGGTCTAGCGGCCGCCCGTTCCCAGGACAGATAGGGGCAGGGGTTACGACAGTATCGTACCAGTGATTAGAGTTATTACCCTAATAACGGGTAGAGTTTCGAGATTTAGAAGGTATAATTCCAAGCTACTACTCTGCTATAATAAAAGCTCGAACACCTCATTTATAGGGCTGGAAATGGGGCTCTCGCGCCCCGTGAGAGAGTTAAGACAGGGCTTCGCGGACCGCGAGGAAACATAGGGCGGTTTAAGGTTGCTGAGTCATAGCGTCAGGTCGACACGTGTAGGGACACGTGGCGTAACACATGTCTGGATTGGGATGAGTCTCTTGTGCCCCATGAGAGATCTCTCTTCTTTGGTCGCGGCCCGCGAGATCACTAAAATCAGAATTTTTGATTTCTCATTTCTGTTTTCGTCATACGCGTTTAGGGTTCTGGTTAGGGTTCGTTCTAGGGGGTTTTTGAGGGTTGTTACATCCTCCCCACCTTGTTTTAAATCTCGTCCTCAAGATTTGCTGGAACAAGTGTGGTTACTTCCGTCTTATCTTTGTTTCCCAAGTATATTTTTGTCCACGCTTTAAATCCTATTTCACCTTGACCATAACTAATCTCATATGCTTTGGAATTCTCATATTTGACCTGCAAGGTCTTTCAATGGACTTAAAATTTTTATTTTACCTCTATATCTTGAAGAGGTACAAGTAAAGATTTATTAGCTGGACATTCCTTAAGTGGCATACATAAAACACATCATATATATACCTACGATTCCTTCTGGAAATTTTAACTGATAAGCTACTGGTCCAATTCCTTTAATGATTTCGAACGACCCAACAAATCTCGGGCTTAGCTTTTCTTTCTTACTGAATCTGACTATTCCTTTTCACGGAGAGATTTTTAGTAGTATTCTTTCTCTGATTTGAATTTCTAATGGTTTGCCGATCTCATGGCCCGATAGTTGCTTTTCTCATATTTTTGCTCAACATAATGGAGGGTACCTTCATCCATAAAGTGCTTCAAACGGGCAATACTAATACTTGAAAAATCTTATGGGTGATAGTCCCACTTTCACCAATATTTATTGCACATGTACTTAGCACATATTTCTATGTTTTGTAGTGTTCCTTTACACTACTCAAATAAGTCGGGTTAAAATTTTCCCAGAAATAAGAAGTGAAATGACTATCTTGGTTTAATACAATAGATAACGGGATTCTATGTAGTGAGACTATTTTATCCCTACACAACTTAACTAAGCGTTTTATACTAAAGGGTTTCCTTCATTGGTAGCGATTGAGCATACTTGGTTAGTCGATCCATAATCACCCAGATTGTGTCGTTTCTTGTTTTGGGTAATTTGGTTACAATATCCGTTGTTATCAATCTCATTTCCATACTGATATCTTTATTGTTTAGGTAACTCTAAAGGGTTCTAATGTTTAGTTTTTATCTTGCAACTAAATTAAATACTTGTAACTTGCTACATTCTTCTTCATTCCTATCTATCCGCAATTCTTATTCAAACATTGATACCCCTTATCATATACTTAGTTTTATGAGCTTTCCTAAGAATTATGTATGTTTCCTTAGATAGGTATTCAAACTCTTTTCTTATGAAATTTCTAAATTCCATCAGTTCCTTTTTCTGATTCCTTCATTTTTCCTTTATAATCCTTCAGCATCATCCTTGATTGCTGTTTCTTGGGTACTCTTTAATTGTTCTATTAAATCTATCCACAAATTTAATCTAAGAGCACCTACTTGTTTTGGCTTCTTATGAAACTTGTGACTTAAAGCATCAATTACTACATTAGTCTTAACTTTGTGATATAAAAATCGGGGTTGTTCCTAGTCTCTGTTGAATTTTGAGTTTCTCCTCACGATCGGGTGATAGTCCAAGTAGATCCTCTGGGAAAACGTCGGTCGTAATTTCTTTCAGTTCCATGCCTCTAGTGTTAATGAACTCCGAGACCATATACGCTATGTCTTACTTCCGTGCATAACTCGCAACTTTCATTACAGGGACGAACTTTGTCGGCTGGTCTGTCTTGCGTCCTTGAGGTGAATCATTGTTGCCATTTTATTCCTTTTTATGAAGCAGACATGATTTCCTTTATGTCAGTTCTTTCCGTTTCATGGCATACGTCGTGGTTACTTTTATCTTTGCAAGAGTTCTTAAAGAAAGTAGAATTACTCTTATTAGCATAGGTTTCTAGACGTTTTGTGTCTAGCACAACTTTTAGTTACATGTTTCCTAATGCGTTAATAATCTAAGGTAGCGCAAAGGGTTCACATCGTTCATCTTGTCGCATGAGTTACGAGACGATTCATCAAATGAAATAGTTTTTTTTATATCGGAATTATAGATGTATACAAGAGATTCCTAATAAAGAAATCTAGAATTATCATTGACACACATGCTTGTGATTTATTATAAATTGTCAATCCTTATGGTTTTTGGATTTCCTTATAGATATACATATCTATATAATTATATATTTCACATACTGTAATACACATACCATTCATAAGGTCAATGTATTTAACAGTTTCATATTTCCAAAAACAAGTCAGACATTAGGTCATGATACTATTTAGGGAATTCTGTTACTTGTTTATATACCCCATCTTACCCGGTTCTCACTGGAGAGGTAGTTTGTATTTCCCATAAATAGAACTTTCTCAATTCATGATTTAAAAATGAATCTTTTATTAGGGATTTTATCAAAGAACAAGGAAATTAGTATTCCCATGACGGATCATATTCCAGAACCATGTAGTATCAATAAATAAGAAATAACAGCGGCCAAGTGTTATCGCTTATTTACCATACTTGCAATGTTCTAGTTATCATGCTCACGACATACCAACACCCATCACACTTTATCCATGCAAGTAATTAGCTTATCTCGAAGCTTATACTAAGGCATCTTTCTTAAATTCAAGTCTAACTACTATCATGGGTGCTACCAGTTAATAACAATTTTCTAACTCTTTCATTGAAGCTTAGGTATTATTACAACATCCAATTGCTTAAACCAGTGGCTTGGCTCTGATACCACCTCTGTCACGACCCCCGACCACACCCTGGACGGGAGCCGTGAGCAGTCAAGTGGTACCGGTGTTTATTTTGAAAATATTGCAGCGGAATTGTTCATCAGGATCGGGAGTTAGGAAAAATACAGAGTTTTGAAACACCGGGTTTTATTTATTCAATATATGGGAATAAACCCATGTTTTAAAAAGGTAGCTTTAGTATGGGATAAACCCGAACAACATTTCTTGATTTAGTTTAATTGATAAAATAAGCCACTTCTCTAAGCCTTTTTGGTGCCGTATCACAACTCTTATTCCGATCTACTGTAATCACCTGAAACATGTTTTAAAAACATTTGGTCAGCAGGAAATACTGGTGAGTTCATTTGCCCCTATCTTATAATTCACAGCATTAAGAGTTTTTACATTTGCCCCTATCTTATAATTAGCTGGTTCAGTTGTCATTCAACCGGATCTATGACTGTGGTCATATCACTACAGGGTCCTGTCACCCAAAAGTGACGTATATCACTAATTAGGCTCGCCCACCTAAAGTGAGAAAACAGCAGTAATGTGCACAATACCCCACTTACTGCCAACAATTCAAGATTTAGCAAAGACTTAATCACTGCAAAGTATAACTGGAAAACATTTAAGGGTTTACAAAGAAATTTGATAAAAATAGAATGACTCACCCTGTTAGCATATAGTCTTGATTAAACAAGCCTCTTGATTCTAAGCACCTACTTTATAGTTCTGAATCTTCTGATGATTAAACATTTTGTTTGATAGTAAGGTTATGGATCGGAGTTTTCTGAAAGTTAAACATATATTCTAACAGAGTGGAATACGTTTTAGTGTAAAACCACATCAAACCTAACGATGGTCACGAGATCAGAACCTTAACGAAATTCACAAAGTATAGTCTTATTAAGACAGCACTCTGACATTCGTTAGTTGGTTCCCGAATCGATCGGATAGAATATCGTATTGGTGATTATTGGTTAGAACACCAACGTATAGAGAGAAGAATAGAAGAAATGAGCAAAGAAAAATGAATCCTAAGCTTCCTATTTATAGGTAAGGAGTATCAAATTTCTAGGAAGTTTCCTATATCATTTCTAGGAAATTACATATACTTTTCTAGGAAGTTACCTATACATTTTCTAGGAAGCTTCATACCCATATATATAAATCTTCTTACACCTTCCTTGCACCTTCCTCATATATATCTATTTTCATGTATATCTATTTAGGTGTTTAATTTACTTAGTTAATAAATCTTACTTAGCTGATTAATTAATCTTACTTAGCTGATAAGTTTACTTATCTATTAACTTTCTTAATTGCTAAGTATTCTAGTTAAACAACTCCCTGAGTATGAGTTCTAATTTCTAGATACAATGGAACTCGTATTAGTGTATTAACTCAATTCGAATTTAACGATAATCACTAGATCAAAACTCACAACAAATGACAAAGTATAGCCAGGTATTGGCAGCACTTAAACATCCATTGGATCGGTTTCAATCGATCGGATAAAGTATCGTACCCATGATTAGAGTTATTATCCTAATAACGGGTAGAGTTTCGAGGTTTAGAAGGTATAATACCAAGCTACTACTTTGCTATAATAGAAGCTAAGAGAAAGAAAAGAACTGAATGATTTCAACTGAAGCTCGAACACCTCATTTATAGGGCTGGAAATGGGGCTCTCGCGCCCCGCGAGAGAGTTAAGACAGGGCTTCGCGCCCCGCGAGGAAACATAGGGCGGTTTAGGGTTGCTGAGTCATAGCGTCAGGTTGACACGTGTTGGGACACATGGCGTAACACGTGTCTGGATTGGGATGAGTCTCTCGCACCTCGCGAGAGATGTCTCTTCTTTGGTCGCGGGCCGCGAGAACACCAAAATCAAAATTTTTGATTTCTCGTTTCGGTTTTCGTCGTACGCGTTTAGGGTTCCGGTTAGGGTTCGTTCTAGGGTGTTTTTGAGGGTTGTTACAATTTAACATGAATCACCACTAGATTTCAACACTACTTAACTGATTTCAAACTTTCTTTCAAATATTTTGCACTCTTTTACTCAAAACCGTCAGAATTTGGACTCGTTCAGGCTCTCCACTCATTCTCTAGCGGAGAACTGGTCTGAGGACATATTTATACCGAAGAGACGACCGATGCACGAGTTGAACATGAAACTCCGTCAAGAACATTTAAGTCTGTCGAATGGGGTAATTCCCAGCCAATCGACTGAGTTGGACTTGGCGTGGTTTCCGTTGTTTGACACGTCATCACGCCGTCTCTGTTAAACTTCAAAACTTTTAACTTAGAAAACTTTACGAAGATTTTCAAAACGTCAGTTTTCCGATCGAATAGCCATCCGATCGGATAACCATCCGATAGAATGACTATTCGATCAGGTGACATGTAAGATCCACACTTGAACAATTATGCAAAACTTCAGAGAATATCAGCTATCAATCGAATAGCCATTCAATCAAATGGCCATCCATCCGGATGACCATCCGACCGTATGACTTGACAATTAGAGACATTTCACATTTTTCAAAATGCTAAAACGAAAACTTCAAAAGTTCAAACACTTTACAAACAAACCCATTCCATCGAATGACCAGCCAACCGAATGGTCATCCATCTGGATGACCATCCGTCTGGATGGTCATCCGATCAACTCATCATTCGACATGTCAACTGTTACATGCTGTTTCACGCACCGTTCAACGCTTACGCTATCATTCTGTACTCAGGCTAACCTCCAGGCGCTCCCTTCAATCCAAGGCAGTGTTTATTTAGTAAACACATACTGTGAGTATACTCGAACCCATTTTATTTAATGCACTTTGGGTGTTACATACGTTACCTATATAAAATCACTTCGAACACACAACGCAAACACTTTTAACGCTAACCGCTCTCACATGTTATACGTGATTCGATGCATGCTTGTATGTTATGTTTACACAGTGTTTGTTTTCCTGACACCTTAGCAACAATAGTACTATCGTTTGTACTCAGCACCTGTCGTGGACAAGGGTTGTTAAGGGTTTTACTTCACATGGTCACAGTGGTGATAATGTGTTGCGCATTCTGCAACTCGCAGTTTTATTGGTTGCATACTTCATTATCGATAGCTTACTTGCTTCACATTTCTACGTGTTACATGCTGGTTATGCGTAAACGCTTTTGCCATACTATATGATATTAAACTTGTATGCTCACATTTACACAATGTGTAATGACTTTATTTTAACATATGTGACAGGTGTCTAGGATGCTATGTTTGCTGTGATGAATCAAGTTAGGTGGTCTAGAAACCCACGAATGAAATCTGAGTTGTCGGAACTGTTTACTTGTCCTTGAGAACAATATCTGTAATAACTGTTTTTATTCTATATGTTGATGGTATGGGACATGAAGTTTAAATATATTATAATTAATAGTTGTTATGGATTCTCCTCGACAATCTATTTTGCTAAGTGCCGCGCCCCGATAATCCGCCATCGGTTGGGGTGTGACAGAATGGTATCAGAGCCATAACTATAGGGAATTTGGAAAGAATTGACCTAGTCCGGGTAGATGTCTTAGGATTGACCTAGTCTATAGTCTAACTACCAACAGACCGCCTTATGCGAACCCAGTAGGGGTTCTTCACGAGCCTGCTATTGTTACTCTCGATCAAATTCTCAAAGGAAAGGTTGACTTTGTGCGAAGCTGTCAAACCATGTACGAATATGCTATCAGCTTTTCCTAAGGCTGATGACACACACATTTTTATAAAACACTCGCATACCACAAACGAGTGGTTGGATCGAGATTAGGTGTGAAAACCGAAAACTCTCGATGAAATCGCTCACTCCACGCATATTTTTACTATCAAACACGAGAATTTGCGTTGAGTCAGGAGTGAAATCCATATCTCGACAAAATTCTCCACCTCTATCCCGTGGTTTTGCCACAAAAACAGAATAAAGTGGTTAAGTTAGGGGTGAAACCCGAATCTTAATGACGTATTCTGCTCTCTATTTGGTTTTACAAAACTCTCACCAAAGTCTAGATGGATTCCAATGACGCGAGTCACGTAGCAGCCCGAAGGGATGCGTGTCGTTCGCCATGATTTGGCGAGAGCACAGTCTCCTAGGTCAAAACGTGTACTCGAGGCCTTTGAGAATAGTCGAATCACTTTGGGTAGTCGATGTCTATCACCCAAGACAATCTATTTCAAATTTAAGCCCGCAATCACTGATTTTACAGTTTATCGCTTTTATGTGTTTTACAATTATGTGTTTCGATTTTGGAGACTTTGTTCACTTTCCACTCATCGCTTTATCAAACGCGCACAACTCGCACTACTCACATATCTCAAAACGCTAACAAATCGCAAACACACTATGAACTATTCGCATCGCTATTCGCTGTTTACGCTACTCGCTATCGCTACTCGCACTCGAAACTCTCGATCGCTTTACGCCGCTGTGAAAGATAGGTGAGTATGTGCAAGATATGTAGGTGAATACATGCAAAATAGGAAGGTGAATCAATGCAAAATACGTGCTTTCGTTGACTATGTGCTTATATGCTTCTGTGCTTACGTGGATGACGTGCTTATGTTCCTATGTGTTATGTGCCGATGTGTTCCTGTGCTTTATGGACTAATAATAATAGTATGATGGTTATACGCTAAACTAGAATAATCGAATCTCTTCTGAGTCCTATGACGATATCTGCTGCAGACAATGTCTTCTCTTGGCTCCCACACTCGTCGTAATGCTCAGAGAAGCAGAGATGACAAGCGCATCGCTTCTCTAGTCGCCAAAGATATGGAAAAAGTTATACCGTAGATCGTCAGAGAGATCAACGAGGTGAAGAGCAACTCCTCCGTTGAATCCAAAAGCGACTCCCCTAAAGCGCCATTCAACTTTAAGCAATTCAAGGCCTGTGGTCCTAATGACTTCACTGGTGAAGACGCGCCCAGCGCCATGTTCTAGTGGTTTGACTCGATTGAAGTCACTCTTCGTCAAAACGGATGTCCAGACAACCTCCGTACTGTTAACGCAACTGTAGTTTTTCAGTCCAGGGATCTAGACTAGTGGACTGCAGAGCGGAATAAGCGTGGGAACGACGCGGCCTATGGACTCTCTTGGGAGGAACTGAAGGAAGTCATGATGAAAGAATTTTGTCCCCCACATGAACTCCAGAAGCTGGAAAACGAGTTTTGGAATATCAAGCAAGAAGGTGGCGACAATGCTGATCTCATTGCTCGCTTTAAGCTGCTCAGCATCATCTGTCCTGGCCAAGTGTCAACTCCAGACATCATAATAAAGAAATACATCCGTGCTCTACTAGATTGTGTTGCCGATTTTTTTCAAGCAGCCAAGACTACCACCATTGAGGAGACCTACCAACTCGCTGCGGAGATCAATGATAAGCGAGTTATGGCTGGTTACTTCAAGACCTCAACCAAGAGCTTGAATCAAGCAACTGCTACTCCCGCTCCCGCTACCGACACCGCCTCATCACAGGGTTAGATCGTTATCGTAAGGTCGGTCAAAAATAAAGTTAAAAGTGTCCTATTCACCTTTTACTAGTAAAGGGTAAGTAGGGTGTCGAATCCACGGGGAATCAGTGGAAAGTATGAAAGTTTGTTGCTTTAATTACCATCTACGTCTAAACTAATTGCTTTTTGCAGTTTTTAGAATGATTGTGGAAACAAAATAATTTAGAGTTGTAAACAATTGTGAGAAAAGGGACCAATCTTCGGGTTTCAGGTTATGCAGGAAATCGGTTTACTTAGTTACTACCAATTGGAAATCACATAGACATGATTTGCTAACTACTTGTTTTGATAAATAATTAACAGATAATATATTTGATTGCAATGATCCACGATCGAAACCGAAAGATTGATGCAATTGAATAGTAACCTAATTAATTACCAATCCTAGATTTCATAAACATAAACAAGTTCAATGGTTAAAGGTTGAAGAACAATGACAATTTAGAATTTAATCCCAATTGTTGATGACAAAACCAAATAACTGATGAACGAGTATGCAATGATAATCCAACAATGTTTAGTAAAAAACAAATAAACAATAAAGATTAACTAACCGAATGATTAGTCAAATCTCAATCCAAAAGTTTGTAAAACTAGGACAACCCGGTTCCTAACACAAACCCTAGTCCCGAAGATGATCACGGGTGGTTTAGCCGCTCATGCTCTTGATTTGATCTTCAATCTTGATGAGAAATTGCATGATTGATGATTAGAAGATGATTGGAAGGTGTGGAATGGTGGAATTGCCCCAAAAATCCCCTAATGGTTCCCCCAAAATCGTCCTAGGTCAAATGGAATAAAAATATCCCCATAAAAACCTAATTTTCGCACATTAAACCTGATTTCCGTAACCCATGAACCGTACCGTAGGCTACTGTCAGAACCGTAGGCTACTGTCGGCAGCTTATTCACAAAACTGTTTTCTTCATAACTTCTTCGTTTTAACTCTGTTTTCTTCCCCGTTTGCGCTCACGTCTTCATAATCCAATTCTCTATCATATCATGATTTGATATCTTTATTTACTCTCCATTTGAATTCTCCAAAACACCTCTAATCTTCATATTTAACCTGCAAAGCATCATTTTCTCATAGTTATCCAATTCCACACATATAAACACTCAAATATGCATAAGATTAGACATTAAACACATATAAATCACAATCCAAATACCATCCATCACATCCCCACACTTGACCTCTGCTTGCCCTCAAGCAAATCCATTCGAAACGTTATCACGGACAAATAACGAATACCCCAAGCGCCCCCACTATGCATTAGCTAGGGTCCAAAGTCATACCCCATTCCTTGATTAGCATTAGATGTGTTAATTCAGCAAGCAAACACAGTACACTTTTTTGAAACAGAACTCGCCCAACTAAGCCTAACATGCTCCCGGTTTTTATTTTCTTGCAACACACCCCTCACAATTTGTCGCTCCCCTCGGTTTAATATCTGAACTAGCATGTAATGCGCTAGTATGAAACACTCATTAACCGAATATGAAACTCTGTATTCATATGCTTGTATGACAATCACACCTCCACTCTATGACATAGACAACGCACATATCTAAAGGACTTACGGGTTTTGGGCTTAGGGTAAAGGTGGTGAATTTTTGGCTATTTTTAAGTGGCTAAAAGAAAAGGAGATACCAACCATGGTTTTAAAAAACGGTTGAGGCGTGCGCCTCGAGGCGCGCCTCAAGGCGAAACGGCCAAAAAACGATTCTGAGGCGCGCCTCAGGGGGTTTCTACTGTTTGTGCGCCTCATAGGGGCTGAAGCGCTAAAAAGGCTGCGCCTCAGGGGTTTTAGATATTTGTTTTTGATGTTTTTGCGTTTTTGTGTCAATTTCAAGCAATTTATGTCTTTTTTATGTGTGTTTTTGATTATTTTGATGAATTTAGGTAGTATTACTATTTTTATAAGATATATAATATTTATATTTATTTTTTAATTCCGCCTCGGGCTTACGCCTCGGTTCGCCTCGAGGCTTACGCCTCGTGAGGCGAAGTGAAAACGCCTCGAAACTCGTTTCCGTTTTTTTAAACCTTGATACCAACACATGACAATCTTTATTCACACTAGACTTAATAAATAACATATATATATTTTTCTTCAGCCGCCTATTTCGACCATTTGGCCTATTTACTTGGCTGAATTTTCTCTTTTTCTTTTTTTTTCTTTTTTCTTTTTCGCTAATTCTTTTTTTTTTTCACAACATAAACAACTGAACACATAGATTGTCATTTACGGTTGGTAATGTAACGGGTCAGTTTGGATAATGATTTGGGTTTGACAAACGAACAGGTATAAGGCTCAAAGTTGGCTACTATGGTTAATTTTTGGGTAATCGGTTATCAAAGGTGTAAAAGAAAAGGGAGATCCTAATGTGCCTTTATCATTTATGTGCATATATCTAGTCCAAAGTCTTAGCATGTATCGAATCACACAAGTTCTAAAACAGAGAAACATATGGCCTACTCTCAACAAATGAATATATAAATCTCAATTCAACTAACATTCTAGTAGGCTCAAAATCTCACTAACGTGGGGAATAAGGTTACCGATGTGTGCATGCATTTATTACCAACAACTTGTCACCCCTAGTTAGTCAAGTTCTAAACATTTTTTTTTCTAAAAACACCTGCTGAAAACGGCTCATATTACTATTCTGTAAGATTAGACCATGACTAAGGACCCACGCACCACAAGCAGAGACTATTAGATGTACTGGAAAAGCCGCTTTCACGCCCGATTAGACCGCTTTTAAGACAAAATTTAAAAATTTTTAATTTTTCAAAAAACTTCCATCATCCCCACACTTGAGATACATTGTCCCCAATGTATAGGCTTTATGGTCAAATGTGTGATTTACCAACATGCAATTTATCTCATTCAAGCGACTCATTTCAACCACCCATCCATCTACACAAAACAAAAACCCACTAACACCATACCCAACACACAGTATAATGTTTTACACCACCAAAGAGACAACCACATAAATCCTACACAAATAAACCAAACAAACAAAACACCGCCAAACAACCTATGGTCTAAACCACCACCCAACACATAGTATAAGAAAAATACAAAACATAAGAGATAGGAAGAACACATGGACTTGATCGATGGTTGTTTTCCGCTTCTTTGCCGCAGCCGGTTTAGATGGCGGATCAACAGCTTTCTCTTTCCCTAGGCGTCTCAGCCGCGTCATTCTTTAATATTTAACTATGCTAGAATAACTTCAGAGTCAACACACTTCACTCCAAAACAAAAAACCCCAAGTTTGGAAATTAGGGTTCTTCACTCCTTCTCTGATTCCTTACAAACGAGCGAGAATCGTAGAAAACGAGCACTGAGGTTTTGTTCTCCTCGAAAAACTAAGCAAGTTACATCCAAGAACCACTCGATTTGGTGCAGATTTGGCGAGGCTAGAGGTTGAAGATGACAATGGTGTTTAGGGTTCTTACGAGAAAGACGATCAGATACTGGCATGTAAACCGTGTTTTACTTTAACGTGGGTTTTTTTTTTCTTAAACAATTCGGTTTATATACCTGACCCGACCCACATAAATAATCCGGACCCATGCCCTTCAAGACCCATTTTAAATGCTGTTGAGAACATACCGTAGGATACTTTGCCTACGGAAGTGATTTTAATTGAAAATGTTACAAACTTGCTGTTCAATTCCCACCGTAAGGTAGGGGTCCCAAAGTAGCCTACGGATTAAACTTGCTTTTTCTTTTTGACCTTCATTCAAGTATGCCACAATTTTAATTCCAACACCATTTTCTTTTCAATTCCACTTTACTTCTTTATTTATTTTCTCAACAAAATGCATTCATAATTTTCATTTTAACTCTACGTTTCCATTTTTTTTTACTAAATAAATAAAAAAAATTGAATGGTTTCAAGTGCTTTGAAAATGATTCTCTTAGATTCTAATACCGAACAAACTTTCACCTTTCGGTTTACTCGGCCGCTCCACCCCCATAAAAAAAAACGTGTTGTCCGCGACACACAATTAAATCCGAAAAACGTACCTGGGCGGTTCCAACTTCCCCACACTTGGGTGATTGTATCCATGACGAACGGTACGACGTTAGAATCTGCGAAATATCATATGCAAAACCAACCCAAACGAACAAACAAATGCACAATAGTCTACAACCTCGGGCTGCCTCCCGAGAGCGCTAAGTTTATAGGTCTTCAGCCAGACCGTACCTGATGTTCCCTTATGGTGGTCGAGTGGGATGCTTGCGTCCCATGGCCTCTAAATAGGTACCCCGCCAATGCTCTAGTAAGTCGTCCATTGTATTCCACATTGGACCGAATAACTTTAACCTCCTTTTTGCATTATTAACTTCAGGCGGTTTCTTTTTCTTCTTCTTCCCTCGTGGCTTCCCTTTGTTTGTTTTGAACTCCTCATGAGCCACACTTTCCTTTTTCTTCACCGTTTTGCTTCCTGCCACTTCAAACCTGTCAACCATAAAACACTCATGTTTGGTATGAATCTCCTTTGCAGGAGAAACATTTTCTTCACCACTTTCAGCTTTTGAGTGTTCACCTGTAATAAGAGGATCAGTAGCATTTGAAAACACATTTAACCGCAATTCGCGGTCACCAAACTTCATACTTACCGTTCCATCAACGCAATTGATAATGGCATGAGCAGTCGCTAAGAACGGTCTACCCAAAATGACTGGAGGGTGTGTGTTCTTTGAACTTGTGGCACAATCAAGCACTAAGAAGTCAACTGGGTAGTAACACTCTTCTACCTTCACAATTACATCCCTTACAATCCCCCTCGGACACATGGGAGTCTGATCAGCCAACACCACGGTGGTGTTGACTTTTTGTAGCGGACCAAAATCATACTGGTCATATAGACTCCCTGGTAGAATACTAACACACGCTCCAAGATCCAATAGTGCCCTTTCTATTTTAAATTCACCCACTTGTACTGAAATAATGGGTGCTCCTGGATCTTGGAGTTTCGGGGGAAGGGTACCCAACAAAACGGCATTCACATTTGCAGTCAAATCAAGTTTTTTAGGAAACTTGTGAAGCCGTTTTTGGGTACTTAACTCTTTCAGAAACTCAACTTGATCGGGACTCTCTTTAATCGCATCAAGTAAGGGTAGATTAATTTTAGCTCGTTTAAAGCTTTCCCACATTTCATCCCTTGGTGGGTCCCGATCATGTTGAGAGTCTGATCCATTACCAACATCCTCCACCACCTCCTCAACTAATTGTGATGGTGGAGTTATTGTGACACTACCAAATCTAGAAGTTGGAAGAATACTTACCGCGTTGATGTGCACATTTCTTCCATTTTTCAAGCTAGATGACTGATGTGCTGGGTTAACTGTAGTAGTGCTAGGCAACTTACCTGGATCTCTTCTCAGCTGGGCTAGATCCTCTGCTAATTGCCCCAACTGCTTCTGCATTGCTTCAGAAGTTTTGTCTCGAACTTCATTATCTTTCTGGATATCCTTAATAAACTTCATAACTGCATCCAGTTTTTCGTCACTCTCCCCACCACTACTTGACGAGTTCCCTTGCTGATTACCCTGATTATATTGGCCCTGATTTTGGTAATTTCCCTGTGAGTAATTACCTTGACGGCTCTGATACTGTTGGCCTCCTTGCAATGGTACCTGAAAATTAGGGTTCATTTGATTAGCAAAATTACCGTAACTAAAATTGGGGTGGTTTCGCAAACCTGGATGATATGTATTCGATTTCATATCATACTGCTTTCGTTCACCATAGATTTGATTCACTTCATCAGTCTGACCACCCAGTACAGCACATTCTCTAACTTGATGCCCTAACTCTCCACACTCAGTACACACATAAAACGTATTGGCGGTTTTAACTTCGGCTCCCTTTCCCAACTTCATCTGAGCCAATTGTCGTTCAAGCAATAAGTTTTGGTGCCTCAACTTCTCGACCCGCTCCTCAGCTTCATAATCGATTGATTTTGCTGAACTTGATCTTGTTCTCCTGCTTGATTGTGCATGTCTCTTTGATGTGGCACTTTGTCTCTCCAAGTATGCCCAATCTGCAGCCTCTGTGTTTGTAAGAAACGTACCGTTACTAATGGCGATGAGATCTCTTACATCATCAGGAAGTAGCCCATCATAGAACGCCTTAATTAATTCCCATGTCTGAATTTCATGATGTGGGCATTTCCTAAGCAACTCCTTAAACCTTGTGAACGCCTCATGGAACGGTTCCCCTGAATGTTGCTGGAATGCTCTGATTGCATCCCGAGCTTCACTGGTTCTATTCATGGTGTAGTATTCCTCCAAAAACACCTGCTGCATCTCTTGCCAAGTGTATATACTCCCAGGAGGTAATGTGGCGAACCATTGGCGAGCTTTGTCTTTTAGGGTAAATTGAAACAGCATCAGCTTTACTTCATCCTTTGTAAACCCCGAACCTCCTATAGTTTGGCAAATCGAATCAAAACTTGCAATGTGCAAGTATGGTTCTTCGGTCCTTTTTCCATAGAATTCCGGCAAATGGCCTAAGTATTGAGGTCTCACCTCGAAGGGTCGATTATTGTTCCCCACCAGTGTAACTATAGCTGATGAGTTGGGTACTACAACGGGTCGACAATGACCTTCAACGCCTTGAATTGGTGCTCCTTGAACAACTTGTGGGACACCATCCACAAACTGTATCTGCTCGCCCCTAAACCGATTATTAGCTCTTCCCGCATTAAACTGCGGGACTCCATTATGAACTTGATTTTGTGGAATCGGCCGCTGGATGTGATTTCTTTGGTTGACCTGCTGTTGTACTGGGTGTCCTAGATTAACATTATACCCTTCGTCGTATCCGTAATCTGCGTATCTCCCGTCATACTGATTTTGATAATCACCATCTCCCCAACCGGATTCCCAAGTATGCACGCTGACTTCTCTGTGTTGGAAACCCTCATCATACCCGTGTTGATGTTTTGGTTGGTTAAGACGAATGATGTCCCCATGTCGAAGATTTAGATTTGCCGGTTGGTTTTGCGGACCTGGGTTAAACTGTGGAAATGGTTGTGGTGGTGGTTGATTCTGGTTTTGATTATTGGGCTGGTTTTGGTTTTGGTTTTGGTTTTGGTTTTGGTTTTGGTTTTGAGGGATTGGTGGATCTGGAATGGGTGGAATTGGCTCGTTCTGAGCTTGGTTTTGTGGCTCTTGATCAGCCATCTCGTGAGCTGCTTGTTCAAGATCTTGAGCAACTGTTGATGACTGAGCTTTAGCTTTCACTGCTGAACGGAGAAGAACGAGATTCTGTCGAGCAGTCTTCTCAATTTCTGGATCAAACAATAACGGTGATGATTTCTTTGAGAACCTGGTATGCATGCAACACGAAAATCACCTGCACACAGACAAACAAGAAACCAAGCGTAATACGGAACGAAACAAATAAAAGACAAACAAAAGGAAATATTTTTGGATTTTGGGTTTTTCTAATTTTTTTTTAAGAAACTAAAACAACTAACTAAACTAAGCGCACCGATTCCCCGGCAACGGCGCCATTTTGATCGTTATCGTAAGGTCGGTCAAAAATAAAGTTAAAAGTGTCCTATTCACCTTTTACTAGTAAAGGGCAAGTAGGGTGTCGAATCCACGGGGAATCAGTGGAAAGTATGAAAGTTCGTTGCTTTAATTACCATCTACATCTAAACTAATTGCTTTTTGCAGTTTTTAGAATGATTGTGGAAACAAAATAATTTAGAGTTGTAAACAATTGTGAGAAAAGGGACCAATCTTCGGGTTTCAGGTTATGCAGGAAATCGGTTTACTTAGTTACTACCAATTGGAAATCACACAGACATGATTTGCTAACTACTTGTTTTGATAAATAATTAACAGATAATATATTTGATTGCAATGATCCACGATCGAAACCGAAAGATTGATGCAATTGAATAGTAACCTAATTAATTACCAATCCTAGATTTCATAAACCTAAACAAGTTCAATGGTTAAAGGTTGAAGAACAATGACAATTTAGAATTTAATCCCAATTGTTGATGACAAAACCAAATAACTGATGAACGAGTATGCAATGATAATCCAACAATGTTTAGACAAAAACAAATAAACAATAAAGATTAACTAACCGAATGATTAGTCAAATCTCAATCCAAAAGTTTGTAAAACTAGGTCAACCCGGTTCCTAACACAAACCCTAGTCCCGAAGATGATCACGGGTGGTTTAGCCGCTCATGCTCTTGATTTGATCTTCAATCTTGATGAGAAATTGCATGATTGATGATTAGAAGATGATTGGAAGGTGTGGAATGGTGGAATTGCCCCAAAAATCCCCTAATGGTTCCCCCAAAATCGTCCTAGGTCAAATGGAATAAAAATATCCCCATAACTTCTTCGTTTTAACTCCGTTTTCTTCCCCGTTTGCGCTCACGTCTTCGTAATCTAATTCTCTATCATATCATGATTTGATATCTTTATTTACTCTCCATTTGAATTCTCCAAAACACCTCTAATCTTCATATTTAACCTGCAAAGCATCATTTTCTCATAGTTATCCAATTCCACACATATAAACACTCAAATATGCATAAGATTAGACATTAAACACATATAAATCACAATCCAAATACCATCCATCAGGGTTCAAAATTGTCACGTCAAAACTGCAAGCGCAAGGGTAAAAACAACAAGAATTTTGCCGCAACTGCCGCTCCTCTCAATGCTATACCCGTCCAACCCCACTAAAACCAGAACCGTCAAGTCGCTACTCCCGTGACCAACGCACCGCCTGCAAAGTATGCGTACACTGGTCCTCATCCTCTCTGCTATGCTTGTACTTACCATCACCCAGCTGGGATAGCTTGCCATTTTTGTGTCCACTGCAACATCTACGGACACTTCACAGCGAACTGTCGCACTGGCCCACGTCAACTAGCTCAAGCTGTTCAGGTTCCAGCTCCACCAGCTCAACCTCTTGCTATCCAGGGTAACCCAGCAACTCATGCCCCCACTGCTCATGCATGAGCCTGCTATGCATGTGGTGACCCTAATCATTTCACAAATGTCTGCCCGAACCGTGTGGTGAAACAAGAGCCGCAACAACCATCGCAGCAGCAACATCAACAACAACAACAACAACAACCATAGCAACAAGCAGCCCGTGGATGCGCTTTCAACATCAATGCCCGCCAAGCTCAAACTAACAACAACGTTGTCAATGGTACGTTCCTCGTTAATGGTATTTATGCTTCATGTTTATTTGATACTAGAGCCGATAACTGTTTTGTGTCGTTTGAATTCGAAAAGCTCCTAAACCGTAAACGCGCTCCCAATGACGTTCAATGTAGAAATTACCATTGGAAGAACCGTCACTGTTAGTTCCGTTCTACGTGATTGTACTCTTGAGCTCAACAATCATGTTTTCCCGATCGATCTTATCCCGATCCAGCCTGGTAGTTTTGATATCATAGTAGGCATGGATTTTCTTCGTGAAAATCGTGCTGAAGTTGTTTGTTTCAAAAAGATGATCCATTTCTCTCTTTCAAACAATGATCAACTCTGTGTCTATGGCGAAGTATCTTCAAAGGAACTTAAACTCATGTCGTGCATTCAAGCAAGCAAGCAAGTATCTCCGCAAGGAATTCAAGGCTTTCTTGGCACACATCGTAGTAGCAGAGAATGAAAAGAAAGAGAAGGCAGTGGAAAAGGTGCTCGTGGTTCGTGATTTTCCAAATGTCTTTCCTGACGATTTACCTGGTCTGCCACCGTCTCGTGATATCGATTTTCGTATTGACCTCATTCCTGGAGCTAACCCTGTTGCTAAAGCGCCTTACCGACTTTTCAAAGTCAAAGTACAAGTCAAAGTCAAGATCTTATTTAGATCTGACATTTCTTGCTTATTTATTGCTTTATACTCTTGAAATTCGATAAGCGATATATATGTTAACGACATTTTAGACTATGTTCTACAACACATTTTATAACGCTTATTCAAAACGCACTTATCGCTTTAACGCTATATACAAACACATACTATTTAAACGCACTTTATCGCAGTGTTACTATCGCTATCACAACGCATCGCAAACTCAAAACGCAGTTATGGTTGTTGTTCTATGTGGGTATGTTATTATGTGTTACTTGTGTGTGCCTTATATACGTTTTGGGATGTTATTATCCAACGCAATCGCAACTCTACCGCTATCGCAATCTCGTCGCAACTCGAAACGTACACTTTCTTTAGGCTTTTTATGAGTTATATTATTTGTGTAACTACTTGTTTAATGCTATCGCATCGCTTACTCGCAACTCACCTAAATGTAAAGCAACGCTCAATGCACGAAACGGAAGTCGGAAACCAACTCGAACGAGCCAACCGATTAAACGACCAACTGGTAGAATGATCATCTGACCAGATGACTATCCGATCAGATGGCCATCCGATCGACTGGCCATCCGAACCACTTCTCTGCACCGCCTTTCTCACCTCTTACCTCTAAATACCCACCTGTCACATCAACTGTTCATTGATGTGACAGCCATATCCGTACAGCACGCTCTCAAGCACTTTTCACTCGATTCCAAGCTATTTCCATAAGCATTTCACCCTAAATCTTCTACTTCCATCATCAGCACACACATTCTCATCATCTTCTCCATCGAATCTTACATTTTCACCATGGAAATCACCTGATTTGGGTTGTTTTAGGGTGACGTCACCGCGGGTTCTTATGAACACTGAAGTGTGACATCATCTCATCAAGATTTTCCTAGATCTAAAGGATTTCTACATGATTTAACACGAATCACCACTAGATTTCAACAGTACTTAACTGATTTCAAACTTTCTTTCAACTCTTTTGCACTCTTTTACGCAAAACCGTCAGAATCTGGACTCATTCAGGCTCTCCACTCATTCTCTAGCGGAGAACTAGTCTGAGGACAGATTTCTACCGAAGAGAAGACCGATTCACGGGTTGAACATGAAACTCTGTCAAGAACAGTTAAGTCTGATCGAATGGGGTGATTCCCATCCGATCGACTGAGTTGGACTTGGTGTGGTTTTTGTTGTTTGACACGTCATCACGCCGTCTGCATTAAACTTCAAAACTTTTAACTTAGAAAACTTTACGAAGATTTTCAAAATGTCAATTCGCAGATCAAATAGCCATCCGATCGGATAACCATCCGATAGAATGACTATTCGACCTGGTAACTTGTAACATCCACACTTGAATAACTATGAAAAACTTCAGAGAATATCAGCTTTCAATCGAATAGCCATTCGATCGAATGGCCATCCGTCTGGATGACCATCTGACCGGATGACTTGACAATTAGAGACACTTCACATCTTTAAAAATGCTACAATGAAAACTTCAAAAGTTTAAACACTTTACAAACACACTCATTCCATCGAATGACCAGCCGACCGAATGGTCATCCGTCCGGATGACCATCCGTCCGGATGGTCATCCGACCGACTCATCATTCGACATTTCAATTGTTACACGCTGTTTCATGCACCGTTCAACGCTTACGCTATCATTCTGTACTCAGGCTAACCTCCAGGCGCTCCCTTCAATCCAAGGAAGTGTTTATTTAGTAAACACATGCTATGAGTATACTCGAACCCATTTTCTTTAACGCACTTTGGGTGTTACATACTTTACCTATATCAAATCACTTCGAATACACAACGCAAACACTTTTAACGCTAACTTCTCTCGCATGTTATATGTGATTCGATGAATGCTTGTATGTTATGTTTGCATAGTGTTTGTTTGCTTGACACCTTAGCAATGATAGTACTATAGTTTGGACTCAGCACCTGTCGTGGACAGGGGTTATTAAGGGTTTTACTTCACATGGTCACAGTGGTGATAATGTGTTGCGCATTCTACAACTCGCAGTCATGTCGGTTGCATACTTCATTGTCGATAGCTTACTTGCTTCACATTTCTACGTGTTACATGCTGGTTATGGGTAAACGCTTTCACCATACTATATGCTATTAAACTTGTATGCTCACCTTTACACAATGTGTATTGACTTTATTTTAACGTATGTGACAGGTGTCTAGGATGCTTTGTTTGCTGTGATGAATCAAGTTAGGTGGTCTAGAAACCAACAAATGAAATCTGAGTTGTCGGAACTGTTTACTTGTCCTTGAGAACAATGTCTGTAATAACTGTTTTTATTTTATATGTTGATGGTATGGGACATGAACTTTAAATATATTATAAATTATAGTTGTTATGGATTCTCCTGGACAATCTGTTTCGCTCAGTGCCGCGTGTCGATGATTCCGCTATCGGTTGGGGTGTGACATCTCCCAACCACCACTACCATCAACACTAGCCACCACCACCATTAGATATTTTTCTTTTATTTGTTCAATATAAAAAAAGAATGGATCAAAATGGCAATTTGAAAGATTTAAATTGAAAATCCCCAAAATACCCCTGGTTAAAAATGAGGTTTTTGGATGGAGTTAGGCAATGTGATCAAAATGGCAACAAAAAGGAAAAGTCAAGGACCCAGAGGAGAAAAAAAAATAATTGGCCTAAAATGACATGTACAAACCTCAGGGACTAAAATGTCAATTTACTCATTTGTTTAACTTTTTGATAGTCTTTATAGTTATTGCAGTCCTAAAATTTGTTACGGTAGTATTCTGCTAGCAAAAATGATATGTCTTTATTTTTCATAAGTTCTATTTAAAACTAATCTCTTTTAAACACTATATATAAACAATAAACCATGAAAATACTCTTTTGTAAAAATAATAACCACCATAAGATTAAATCCACTAATAGCAAAAATATTGATAGGGTCTGGGGTCGCTTCCAAGGAAACCTCTAGCTCTAGAGTCGTATCGAATATGAAAAGTAATATAGAAACATAAAGTTATACACATAATCCAAATGAATGAAGTATCATCCGTATAAGAATCAAGGAAACAAAAAGAACTAAACATAACTCAGAATACAGTATTGGTAAGTTTCCAATAACATTATATTTTGTAAAAGTATACATTTACAAATAAAGCATCATAAATACACGAGGACAATATGAATATAACATGTAAGGGTTGCCAAAAGAATAACTAAATGACGTGTACGAGTGTGTATATATTTTTTTAGTATATTTTTAGCTCTTTTACTCGGCAATTCAAGTTTTAAATTTATAAAACACGATATTCTACTATCACTCTACTCACACATTAGGGCAAGTGCACCCATCGCGGACGCAGTATAGTGATGACAAGATACCGAGGTCGTCCAAAGACACAAGATCTTTTAATACCGGCTTATCGTCAACGTCTAATCGAACCAAACTTTGAGAAAAGATTTTTAATCTAATAAAAAGATAAAAACAGAAAATAAAACAATAATAAAAAATAGATAGTCAAGAAAGAATCACTTGGATCTGACTTATCTTTCATGTACCCTTTTGATGATTTCCGCACTTTGGACATTTTAAGAGATTATATTAGTTATAGTAGTAGGCCCCTCTTGTGAAGGCGATGTTATCCTCAACCTAGTGGTTTGAGTTAGTAAGGATACTGTTAGGACCGGTTTTGACTCCGAAACGATTGTGAACCGAACGTGTGACGTGCGGAATCCGTACACGAACGTGACCGAACACACGAGAACGTAATATAATCGGTGATTCTTGTATAGATCTGAAAACGTATAAGAAACATGAATCACCTTGGAGCTTTCTCTCTCTAGACTTTCTCTCTCTAGATCTAGAGCTCTCCAAGTCTCCAAAATGGCAAAAGTGTAAAAAGTTCTAAATGAGAACCCTAATGGTTCTATTTAGAGGCCAAGGTTATAAGGAGGTTCTCCTTATTTACAATTATGCCACCTTGCCTTTTAGTAACAAGATATTACAATATAAGCCTAGAATTAAACTATCTCTGCTACGATCTTGATTGACGGAGGCGATAGACATACTGCACTAACAGACTCCCCCTTGGATATTGCCGCAGTCAATCTCAACTATTATGTTAAACTCGTAGCGTCTAGTCTTTCTCTCTCTCTGAGTCTTCTAGAAGCTTTAACACATATTCAGCAACATAGACTCCATCTTTCTTGAACAGAATCCCGGTGGATCTGTCTTTAGCTTCAGCTCCCCCTTTCGGTAGACTCTCCAGGCTCCCCCTTTCGTCAAGCTTCCGTGCTTTGGGATCGACACCTGGATTTTCGGTTATAAGCTCTTCCGGGAAAGATACCTGGCTCCTTGCACGCTTCCCCTTGCGTTGAGCTCGTCTTCAGACTCCCCCTTAGACTCGGCTATCAGGATCGTAGTCTGGTACAACATCTGCAGATCTCAAACATTTATAAGTAAAACATTTTGATCATCCAGGATTGAAAATCCTGGCTCTCTCAGCATAAGCTAGAATATTTTTACAATGAAAGCATTTTCAGATTTTCCAGGAATTGTAACCTGGCTCTTATAAACTTTCTAAATCAAGATCCTGGCTCTAAGATATAATAATATGAATTGTAGGTCCCGAAATCTGAGGATCGATTACGAACCGAATCTCTTGTTTATAGTAAACACGGTTACGTGTGCGGAATCCACGTAACTATGCCAAATCAAACATATATAGCATAAATAACAACGGATTAATCAATGAAACACAATCTATTGATTAACGGGATGAGAACCGATAACAACTGATACAAACACAGTTCAGACTAAATTTTGGCAGAGTTTTGTTACTATGGTCTGTTTCTCATCTCTGAGTTCAAATGAACACAAAGTGTTGCTTATATAGTCCCTGGCCACTGATATCGACGAAACACAAGAAGTGTTTGACGAATCTGAACATGGGCCAGACATTGGGCCTGGAACAGCCCAATACATGACGAATCAAGGTCTGATTCGTCATGACCTTCAACGAATCAGAAGTCTGTTTCGCCATGAAGTGTTACGACGAAACAGAAGTCTGTTTCGTCGAGGACTGCAACTGTTGTGTTTGTTCCTGTTATCAGACAGTAACAATCAGCAACATATAAACATAGTAATGACAAAACTACCCTTTAATGCAACATGCATTGTTCATAATACATTACATACCAAAAGAGACAAATAAGTTGTACACAAGTAGATAGGAGGATATCTGACTTGGTCAACATAACATACAGACTCGATAATTAATAAAAGACCATACAAATTACATCGTTAAAACAAGACTAGTTACAGACACTAAAAATGCATCAACAAACTCCCCCTTGTCTGTTACTCGTCTTTGGTCTTCTAATCTTCCTTCAGTGTTGTTCGGACCACGTACTGCCCGAATGAATACCCCTGTAGTAGCAAAAACACGCTACTCGCTGAAATTTTAACGCTTGGCTTGCATCTTGATCTTCATAGAAAATATCATGACGATATAATCTTCCAATATCAGCTTCAGACATGTTGACAATCCACATCGGATCCAACATCCTGTAGTTAGCACGACCATCTCTGAACACAATAACAGCTTCATGAGTATCCGAGTCGTAGCACCACAATGCCATGTCTTCCAGAAAATCCTGCTTCATAGGCATCAATGGGATTTTATCTACTACCCTCGGTGGCTGATAAACAAGTTTATATCTGCAAGTGTTGGTGTCCGGATCAAGAGTAAACTTGATCGGTTGATAAACAGGAAATTGTGGCTTGTAGGACTCATCCTTCCAGCCTGACTTCTTGTTTACTTTCACCAGACGCTCAAATAACGTAGCACCATCGTATTTTGCACGATTGATAAGTTTAAGCCTTGTCAACGCAGAAACATCATAGAATGGTAAGGAAAGAATGCTCAGTAGTGAATTGAAATACAGAATCCCATATTCACGTTTAATAGCAATGCAGTGAATATCTTGAACAAACATCCAGCATAAGATCCTTCCACTAGGCTTCTTTTCAAATTGCATATAGTCTACTTGAGCTTTTTCAGGTAACGGCTTGGACACTTTGGATAAAAACTGTTTTCTCCATTCAGCAAAAGCATTTGTGTCTTTTTCAGATGAATTCCTATTCTTCAAGTGCTCGTCTATGTCATCAATGTTTTCTTTCATCCAATTTTCATCAAATGATGCAAATTCAGTACCATCTTCTCTGACATAGGTTGATTTTGGAGCTTCACCTTCAACCACAATTTCATCAATCTCTTCAACATTCGTTGTATCAGTCTCAGTAGACATTTTGTCTATCTCAGCATCATCTATTTCTCTCATAGATTGTAAAATACTCAATTGCTCCGGAGAAAGATCTTCTATCAACTCCCCTTCTTCAAGCAACTCTCCTGTAAATGGATGAACAGCTTGTAGAGCAATATCAGCACTGCTAAATATAGAAGAAGTACCTTCTATCTGTTGTACTTTTCCGGTAGATGTTCCCTGAGATGATTCAACAACGGTAGGTTGAACTGTAACAACTTCAGAAGCAAGTGTGGTTGGTTGTTTCTGTGATGTACCAGAGGTATCAGGATTTCTTTGATCTTCTGTATCATCATCCTTTTTCTTTAACACCTCTTGTTGTTTACAATGATAGTCCCACAGAATGGCAAGCCTTCTCTCTTTCTCTTCATCAATAGCCTTCAAGCGAGCATTTTCAGCTTTAAGCGCATCAATTTCACCTTGTTGTCGCTCTATAACTGTTTGCTGTTGACCAACCATTGACTTCAATTTGTTAAGTTCCACAGATTGTTTAAGTTGGTCATGCTTCGTGAGATTTCCAAAATGAGATTGCCTTTGAAGACGATCAGCAGCCGCTTCAAGTGTAGAAAACAGATAGTTGATCTTTTCATTTTGAGAAAATCCAGCAAATGTCCTGTGACGTTCAGCACTGATTTCAGAAGTAGTTGCCCTGATAGCTGAAGCCATAGATCTTATAGGAACTTCCTGAGGACCAACAGATGGAGTAACAGCAACTGGTGTAACAACTGGAGCAACTGGAGTTTCCATAGCTGAAGTAACTACAGTAGGAGTTTCTTGCACAGGCTCCTGAGGTACAGATTGTACAGGCTCCTGAGCAATAGATGAAGACTCCTGAGGCACAGATTTCCGAGTATAAGTACTCAAATATCTCCTAGGTTTCTTCGTTTGTACTTCAACAGCTTTTTCTGCTCTTCTTTTTGTTCTCCTTTCACCTTCAGGATCTTCTGGAACATACTCTGGGTCATCCTCTGTTCTAATCTTTCTATACCTTCGTACTCCACGTATATCAATATACACTTCATAACCAGGTTCAACTAAATGATCACTAGAACTCGAATCAGTTCCATCATCACCACTTGCTGACGAACTACTATCTGATGTACCAGAAACAGCACCCTTGCTTGATGTTCCAACAGCAGTACTAACAGCACCTGCATCACCTGCATCACTATCTCCACCACTTTCATCATCATCACTACCAGATTCATCTGAATCAACTGGGTCAGGACCAAATTTTTCTATCCTTAACCTTTCCAACTCAGGTTCTTCATTGTCTGATTGACTATCTTCATGACGCCATTTGTCATTTGCAGGAGCAACATAATCAGGATTCACTAGAGCGCCATAAAGCTTCCTTGGAGGAACACTTTCTTTGTATCTCTTGGCCGCCATCGTCTTGATTAGTCGTAAGGAGTTGAAATTCATTGCTTCTATTTTCAACAGATCATTTTCATCTTTAGGAAGGTCTGGATGCTGAACATTCATTATCATTTGCAGAAACCGTGGATACATCCAAAACTTGTTTCCTGTGGTTCTACTACCAGTCCTTGTCATGTTCTCTTTCATGTTGCTAAAAATGTACTTCGAGATGCTAAACGGTTTGTTTAACACCAGAGCAACCATGAAGCCAACAAGATCATCTCCCGCCATATCGTATCCAGATCGTCTATTGCTTAGACTCTGAATAAGCACATGTAATAAAAACTTGTATCTTAATGGAAGATCACCTTTATTGATTTGTTTGACGAAAAGATCTCCTTTGCATTTCATCCTTAGTAAACAGCCTCGCGAACACATGATTGGTATTGAATATGGTGCATTCGGTTGATCTTGTAATTGAAGAACTTGATTCAATATCTCCGGAGTAACAACGACATACAGATCATTAACACGACCTCTGATAATATCCTTTCCATCGATTTGAACGACGTTTGCAGAATCCCAGAACGCTTTAATGAGAGATTTGTAGACGGGTGTCGAGTATGTAACAGCATAATTGATGCGTGACTCCCTGATCCACTTCGTCATATCTTTAAATTCAACGAGCTTGTCTTCCGGATCCAAATATGCAACTTGATTATGGCGTTTTTCTGACATAATCTCTTCTTCGGTTTTGTTTTCTTTCTTGATCGCTTTCTTGCGTTTTCCCTTTTCTTGCTGTGCTTTAGGAGCCATCTGTACATGAAAATGTCCAGAATAAGTCATAATTTATATAACATAGCATTTAGACATGTATGAATACACTTTCATGTATTCACATAACAGATAACTGATTTAAACATGTCTACTGTGAACAAACAGCAACATCAGAAAACTGCTAAGGCATTGACGACGAAACAGATGATCAACGACGAAACAGAACATTGAACGACGAAACAGAGGTTTGACCATTGACTGGTTTGATTCGTCGACTTTTTGATTCGTCGAGTCTATTTCGTTCCATTTTGATTCGTCATGTTTGATTCGTCGTCTGATTCGTCGGAATTAGGGTTAACTCAGATTCGTCAATTTGGGGGTTTTATCAGTTTCGCTGGATTGGGTTTAAAACACACATCAGATATGAACATAATCACATTCAATCAACATTATTTACCCAACCCATTTATAAACACCCATAAATGTTTTTCCGAACAAAAACCCTTAAAAAAACAGGTAATACCATTATCAATTACAAACCCCTGTTTTTGGTTATAAAAACCCACTAACAAATCAAAGCAAAACAAACACATAAACCTAAATCTATCAAGATCAGAAGGTAAACACAATAACATGCATCAACAACACATATTTAATCAAAGAAAAACAAGGTTTTCAAAGGGTTTCAGAGGGTTTTCGGATGAAAAACCCGACGGTTCAAAGTGTTCGGAATGTAAATCAGAACATGTTTCTACCTTTGAAGTTTGTAAAATTTTGACTAAAAACTGATGTTTTGAGCGATTTTGCAGAGAAACCGTAGGTTTGGTGTTTTTGTTGTGTGAAGAAGAAGATAACTGATGTTTTGAAAAAGTGAACAAGTGGGACCTATATATATACTGCCTTGTCTCGACGAATCAGAGGATTCGACGAAACTGAGATGGGCCCGGCGAATCAGAAACTTGGGCTTGAACTTGGGCCTTAACTTTAGCCCATGACGAAACAGAATTGGGCTCCTGTGATTCGTCGTCTGTTATGACGAATCAGATTTGATTCGCCAACTAAGGTCTGATTCGTCGACAAGTGTTGATTCGTCAACACTTGTGATTCGTGACAGGTCTGTTATGACGAATCAGATTTGATTCACCAACAGATTTTTCAAAACAGTAACACCCAGGCTGAAAATATTTTGCAGTCAAAACAGTAACACAAGCTGGAAATATTTTGCAGTCAAAACAGTAACACAAGCTGGAAATATTTTGCAGTCAAAACAGATTATGAACACAATTCCATTCAGTTTGAATTTTCAAATGCAAGAACGTTTTTATGAAGAAGGTTTCAGGCTTCCGGTATAAAACACCAAGCAACAACTTCGGCTTAATCAAAAACGAACTTTACACAAATATACTAAAAACAAATTTAAAGCATGGTAAACTAAATGAAAATGCGGAAAACTGTTAAAAACAGTAAACAACTGTACAAGTGCAATCTTTTTGCAAATCTCAAGGACAAGGAATCATACCAGCTTACGGTCTTAGTCAACATGATTTTGATTCTGTTTAAAGCTCTGGATAAGTATACTACCTCGATTATCGGTATTGTGGTCCACATAAGCTCAAACTGATCAGACATAATCATAATTTAAGAGATACGATTAACTGTAAGGATTATACTTACAAGTCGATGTAAATCCACTCACGACACATTCCCGTATCAAGGTATGCACGAGAATTCATCTTACCGGTGAGTATACCGTTTATCATCTGTTTGACCGTATAAAAATGTGAGAGACTCACTTATTTTGATTGAAAAACAAGTCCTATGTGATAAAATCACTTATTGATGAGGAACTTGATTTTCAGATGCATGAGGGCACAGGAGCAAGTCCGTGAACAGGTCAGTACTTCCGTACAGCAGAGAGACGAACTTGACTCCCGCAAAGAATCTGTGATATAAAATCACTTATTTTGTTTGGACATGTGATTGTTGATCACTTATTGAGGTCGAATGCAGTATGTACACGTATGTATAGTATCATGGAAGATCTTAGACTTCGTCTCCGTTATTTTTACGGTTTGGGATACAACCATGATACCCAGATGATAAGCAGCATAAAGACCGAATATTTCAGATCTCGGCAATCTCTCAAACGAGATTTCGGTACTAAGACCATATGCCAATGAGCAGTTCCCACCTGACTTGAAGTCTGTTAGGTTTGTATCATCCTGCACATTTTAGTCTGATTGTGAGCCTACCGATACATCGTTAGTAGAGATACTTATCATTTTTCTTTTTATTTTGCATTTTGAGCACATTGACCGACCACACCAGTGAATTTCATCATTTTCCTTTATCCAAGAAACTCATTTTTGGTTTTTCTATTGTTTTTGAATTTTTGAATTTTTCAAACGAAACGACAGAAAGTAAAGACATCTTTTTGGATTTTGAACTTTTTCAATGTTTTTGTATTTTCTTGAAATATCTCCCCCTAAAATTCGCAAAGTTTACGAAAACTAAAATCTTTTTGAATTTTCAAAGTTTATAAAGAAAATATTTACAAAAACGATCAGCCAAAGAAGTTTACTCGGGTATCACCTTAATGCCATTGACCAAAAGTAGATAATCAAAACGTGATTTATCAAAAGCTTTTGTAAACAGGTCGGCACGTTGGTGATCAGTGGGGACATGAACGACATCGATTAACCTCTTATCAAAACAGTCACGGATAAAGTGATATTTAATGTCGATGTGTTTAGTCTTAGAATGTTGCACAGGATTTCTAGTGATTTGCAAGGCAGCATTATTATCAACAAAAATACGAGTAGATAGGAATTCTAAACCGTAGTCGCGCATTTGTTGTTGTATCCAAAGAACTTGGGAGCAACAACTCGAGGCAGCAATATATTCGGCTTCACATGTTGATGTAGCAACACACGTTTGCTTCTTGCACTGCCACGTGACGAGTCGATTTCCTAGGAACTGACATCCTGCTGTTGTCGATTTGCCATCGATTTTGCAACCACCGAAATCAGAATCACTGTATGCAATTAATTCAAAACTATCATCCCTAGGGTACCAAAGACCGAGGTCTGGGCATCCCTTCAAATAGCGTAGAATCCTTTTGACAGCTGACAGATGAGAGGCCTTCGGATTTGCTTGATATCTTGCTAGTAAGCATGTTGGGTACATGATATCAGGCCTCGAAGCGGTAAGATACATGAGAGATCCGATTATGGCACGATAGTACGAGGAGTTGATGCTTTCTCCCTTCAAATCCGGAGTAATCCCGTGATTCTGCGGAAGTGGGGTACCAATGGGCGTTGCATCTGACATTTGGAATCGGCTCAAAATGTCACCAACATATTTAGTCTGATGGATGAATATCCCAGACTCTGTTTGTTGAACTTGAAGGCCCAAAAAGAAATTCATCTCTCCCATAGCGCTCATTTCGAACTTTTCTTGCATAACACGTTCGAATTGCCTGCACAAAGAGTCATTAGTAGACCCAAATATTATATCATCAACATATACCTGCACCAGCAGAAGATCTTCATCTTGTTCTTTGATAAAGAGTGTGCAATCAATAAGACCTCGTCTAAATCCATTCTCCAGAAGATAGTTTGATAAGGTTGCGTACCAAGCCCTAGGTGCTTGATGTAGACCATAAAGAGCTTTGTTGAGCAACCAAACCCGATCTGGGTGAATAGGATCTTCAAAACCTGGAGGTTGTTCGACATGCACCTCTTCTTGAACAATACCATGAAGAAAAGCACTTTTAACGTCCATCTGGTAAACTTTGAATCCTTTGAAAGAAGCATAAGCTAAGAAGATTCGAATAGCTTCCAGACGTGCAACAGGTGCATAAACTTCATTGTAGTCAATGCCTTCAATCTGACGAAAGCCCTGAACAACCAGTCTCGCTTTGTTGCGAATAACAACTCCACGATCATCTTTCTTGCATTTATAAACCCATCGTATTCCAATTTTCTTGTAATTCTCCGGTTTTTCAACAAGCTTCCAAACACCAAGCTTTTGAAATTGCTGCAGTTCGTCCTGCATGGCTTCAACCCATGAATTATCTTTTAAAGCTTCCTTATAAGATTTTGGTTCTTCTTGTGAAACATAACACGCGAAAGACCAATCATTTTGTAGACCAGATTCTCTAATAGCTGAATACAAACCAGCACTCGGGTTGTTTCTCAGCTGATTACGTGTCTGCACACCTTGTTGGACATCTCCTATGATATTCTGCTGTGGATGGGTATCGTGTATCCTCATTTCAGGATTTTCAGGAACACGAGCATTAACACCCAAATTGTTAATATTAAGATCAACAACCAACTCTACACCTGGAATATGCGTAGAAGTGGATGCATTTCCTTCAGCAGTATCATCGACTTGCACATGAGGAGTATCAACAGAAATACCCTGAACAGGAACAACTGGAGATTTAGTACCTTCAGTCGCATCAAGATTTTCTTCATCTTCTTCTGATGACTCATTGTATTCAGTAGCATTCTCAACTTCCTCATTTTGAACCGTGTTGTTAGACGAATTAGAACTTTGTGAGTTAACAACAACAGGTCTAACTAATGATGACTCAGCAGCATTGTCACTATCAAATATCATTCTAGCAGCTGCAGAATCTTCATCAAAAGTTGGCAGGTCAAAGGAATTGAATAGCCCATCATAATCGAACATCCAAGGATCACCTGGAGCTTTAACAGGATCTGTATATCTCTGAACCCGTACTTCACTCCATAATTCAATCTTTTTGGTAGTCAGATTCCAAACACGAAAATTTGGTGTAGCATATCCAAGGAAGAAACCCTCGATAGCTTTCGCTCCAAACTTTCCATCCGGATCAATCATAGTGCATGGACCACCAAAAGGTTCTAGAATTGAAAGATCTGGTTTCCTTTTCTGTAGAAGTTCGAAACAAGTCTTGCCATGTCTCTTAACCGTAAGAACTCGGTTTAATGTGTGGCAAGCAGTCGACACAGCCTCTGCCCAGAACTGAACAGGAAACGCCGACTCTACCAGCATTGTTCTTGCAGTTTCAATTATCGTCCGATTCTTCCTCTCCGCGACACCATTTTGTTGTGGAGTGTAAGGAGAACTGTATTCATGAAGAATGCCTTTAGAAGTACAGAACTCGTCCATAATCCGGTTTTTGAATTCAGTTCCATTGTCGCTTCTGATCCTCTTAACTTTCAACGAGTAGAGATTTTCCAACATTGTAAGAAGATCCTTGAGGATTTGAGGAGTATCACTCTTGTGTGCCATAAAAGCTACCCAAGAAAATCTAGAGTAGTCATCAGTAACTACTAGACAATACACATCTCCGAACGTTGTTTTGTGTCTCATAGGTCCAAAGAGGTCCATATGAAGACGTTCGAGAGGCATGCCAACAGTGTTGATTTTCTTCAAAGGGTGAGACTTCTTTGTTTGTTTCCCTTTCTGGCACGAAACACAGATATCTTGTAGATGAAAACTTCTCACGGGTACGCCATTCACAAGATTGTTTTTCACCAAATGGTTCATTTTTCTCAAGTGAATGTGTCCCATTCTTCTGTGCCAAGATATAGACTCCTTCTCCGTGGCTTTCGAGACAAAACATGTGACTTGTGCAGAAGTCGTAATCGCTTGACTCATATCAAGAACATAAAGATCATTGATTCTTGGAGCCGATAAGAGAATCCATTCATCAGGAATTGTGAAACCAGGTTTAAGCACATAACAACCGGCATCATCAAAATGCACGGTGAACTTTTTATCGCAGATTTGCGACACACTGAGAAGATTATGATCAATTTGACGAACATAATTGATCTTATCGAAACATACCACACCATTGGAAATCATTCCCTCTCCAGTGATGTAACCGCCTTTGTCTCCAGCGAAAGTAACATAGCCTCCTTTAATGTTTCTCACATCATATAGAAGCCGTAAGTCGCCCGTCATGTGCCTAGATGCCCCACTATCAACAATCCAATGACTATTAATAGTTCCTCCTGGAACATCCTGCACATATCATCCAATGATTAGTTAAGGATGGGGACCCAAGCCAATGTGGTCTTGGGTCGTCCCTGAGCATCACGAATAGTGATCTCGATTTGTTGATGGTTTTCCAAACAAACAGCTCCCCCTGAACCTCCACTCTTCCTAGGTTTCCAAGTTTGTTTTTGTTTACCAGATTGAGTTTTGTAAACAAATTTTGAAATTTCTGGTTTTACAGGTGAACTTGGTTCCCTTGGAACAGAATTGACCTTAGGTTTTAAAGCCTTTTCTATTTTCTTCACATCTTGATGTCGTTGTTTCGATTCCTGTTCTTTAATAGTTCTTTTATCATGTTTAGGTGAAACAGGACGACATTTAGAGTGAATCGATTCAGGTGATGCTCTTTCAACAAATTTCGCTTTCGGAGTGTTAGCACAATCTTTGATGATGTGCCCAAACTCTCCACATTTAAAACACGTTCTCCTTTCAACAAACTTATGAGAACTGGATCGACGATCAGATGTCGAACTTGTGTAACCCGAGGTACTAGCTTTTTCATCACACCCGTTTGAATGTTGAGTGTAATTGTTTTGACTATCACGTTTTAAAATTTTGACTTGTACAAAATCAGTGTTTGACTTGTTAGCAAAAGTCTCAATTTTATCTGTACCCCTCGATTCCACAAATTTAACATTGCTGTTTTTCTTCTGATAACGAGCCCCTTTTGTTTCAAATTTTGATTTAGAAACATTTGACACTTTAGCTCGTTGATCTGATTGTTTACTCTTAGAAGCAATAGGTTGTTGCTTTGAAGGTGATTTCTGATTTCCAAATTTCTTTTTAATTTCAGTCTTAGGAATTGGATTACATTGAGTCACATTAACTCCCTGAATCGACTTTCCCATAAACTTACTTGTGTTATTTTCAAAAACATTATCAATCAATGAAGGATTGACATTTTTAATTGGAAAATCATTATCTGAATAGATTTTAGAGTCACCAACCAAAGTGTACAACACAATATTACTTTTAACAGTAGACACAGGATTTATCACTTGTTGAACAACAGGTTGAACAGTAGGGGTAGGAGGATCACACAGAATATGATTCTCAATTGGAACTTCTACTCCTTTAAGTTTGTCAAGTGATTTATCCTGTTTACTCACATCTGATTCAGATTCATCATCCGACGACTCATAGTCCTCAATGGTTGGAGGACCTTGTTTCGTAGATGTTGACTCTTTTTGCTCAGAATTTGTACTTGGAGAATTGTCCGATTTGAACCCTAGGCCAGTAGTTACTTCCTCATAATCAAGAGGCACACTGGATTCAAACCGTGGCATTTCTTCTTCATCAGGCATATAAGTATAATCATGTCTCAAAGGGGGCGGACACTTCTTATACCCAACACCTCTCTTGTTTCCCTTTAGTTGTTGAACATCAATAATGTGATCGAGCACAAATCGGGAGTTAGAGTAACTCTCCAATTTTTGCTTGATTGCATCATGCTCACATTTGGCAATGGCTAGTTCCTTTTTAGTTTCCTCAACAATGTTAATGTATTCATTTATACTAACTTGTTTATGATAAACAGTTTTTGTCACTTCGGAAACATTTTTCTTTTGAATTTCAATCATAGATTTAAATTCTTTTTCGTTTCGAACCAAAGCCATATTCGCTTCTTTGCATTTAGCCATTTCAATAACTAAACTCTGATTGTGAATATGAATCGTATCACATTCAAGTTTTATTCTATCAAATTCACTTTTCATATACTCACAATCTCTACAGTTGATAAGAATTTCAGATTTTACCTGACTTGTAGAAGCTGAGACATTTGCCATAAAGGCAGTCTGATAAGAGAAAGATCCGTCTTCAGAAAAGAACTTCTCCATTTCTTTAGATACTACCTCAGCCTTCTTGATCAGAACTGATTTCTGACATTTCAAATCTTCTGCTTCATTCAATAAGTCATCAAGATTAGAACTTGCTTCTTTGTTCACATCAGATTCAGAACTCGAAGTAGAACTTTCTTCATCAGAACTCCCGGAATTACCAGAACTGTCGTCACTATCAGAAAATTCTTCCTTATGAACGTGCTTGATGTGATTGATAATCTTAGCATAACACGCCGTTCCTCCTTTACCTTGATCACTTTCCCCAAGTTGTAAAGACCAATTAAACCCTTCATCAGCTTGTACGGTTAATGCACGACTTTCATTTGATGGTCCAGACTGATTCTGGTTAGTGGTGTTGGTTACAGCCACTATCCCTTTTCCACGATTGTCTTGATTAGCATTTGAAGTACTCGTCTGATTACGGAATGGGTTCTGATTGCCTTGTCTGCTTGGTCGAGTGCACTCACGTTTGAAGTGACCCTTTTCCCCACAATTGAAGCATGTAACTGCTTCTTTATCAAAACCGTACTTTGTATCTTGTTTGCTTTCCTAAGAACTTCTTCCTGTTCGAACCATAAAGTCCTTCGCCCTTCTAACAGCACTTGCGAATGCCCACTTTATATCCATCAACTCCATTTCATCACGGTTGATTTGTAGATAGTCTTCGTTGGTTAAATTGATGTTTCCAATTTGACCTGCGACCAAACCGCAGTAAGCACTGACCATGGTATTAATAAGTTCCATATGTTCCTTTGCTACTTCAATGCTAACATTTGAGAGGTTTGATGTATCAACTTTGACTGTGTTAGGGTTTGGAGTTGGAGGATTGTTGGTATAATGAGCTTGCTGTTGTTGTTGTGGTTGGACTTGTTGTTGTGGTTGGACTTGTTGTTGTGGTTGGACTTGTTGTTGTGGTAGAGATGGATTAAAACCTCCTCCTGAATATGCTTGAGTTGGAGTAGTATTTACTGGAGGTATAAAAGGAATAAAACCTCCTCCAGAATAAGTCTGAGTTTGTTGAGGAAACGGAGAAGAGTTTGTATCTGATACAAACGCCGTTTGTAACTTTGGTTGCCTCAGACTAGCTGACGGGTCAAAACCTCCACCACAATACATTTCAATGTTCTGAGGAGCAGCAATGCGTTTTGCTTTTCGGATTTCTTCATCATTTTTATGTTCCAGCTTCTGTACAAATTCATAGATAGTTATTGTGTCAGCATCTAGAATACCTGTATGTTTTAGAAGCTCAATGTATGGACTCCACTTTGGTGGTAGAGAATCAGCAAATCGTGCACAAACTTCCTTTTGAGTTGCATTAACAGCATAGGCATACATCTCACTAATCAAATGATAAAACCGTGTGGTCATATCATTTAGAGTTTCGTTTTCCAAGAACTGGAACGACTCAAACTCTTTCTTTAATAAATCATGCCGTGTCTTTCTGGAAGGTGCGTTTCCTTCTCCTCTTGTCACCAAACAATCCCATAGGGCTTTCGTGTCCGTACAATAAGAAAACTGATGATAGATATCTTTATGAAGTGCTTGAGTAAGAACAGCAAATGACTTTTTCTCAAATTCATATGCTTTCTTGTCATTTTCCTGCATGTTAGTATAACCTTCGGCCGTTGAAGCTGCTACTTCAAGAGCATCATTGCGTTGAGTAATGAAACACCTCCAAATATCCGTGCTTTGACCTTGAACATATGTAATGAATCGACCTTTCCATGATGGAAACTCGTTCATATGATTCAACTTTGGCGGGCGATTGTTACTACCCGTTTCGCTCTCACTGATCAAAAGATTTTGAATGTTTTGGTTCTGATTGGATGCCAAAGCCCATTGTCCGGCACTTATAGTTGGTTGACCATAAACACTCTTCACCCACGCTGCTGCGGACGTCGGATCTTCACGTGGTCTAGAATCCATACTCCAATCCCATGGACTAGTACAACTCATATTTGATGTATGTATGATAGTACCTGCACAAATTCTTGAAAACAAACAGTAAGCTAGCTGTTATAAGTCTTCTGTTTAAAACAGATCTGTTTTCGACGAAACAGAGTTCACGAAACAGGTTTGTTTCGTCTGAATGAATGACGACGAAACAGACTTGTGATAATTGTGATTCGTGGCGAAACAGAATTTGTTTCGTCAAAGATGTTGTGGCGAAACAGACGTTTGATTCGTCAAAAGTGTTGCGACGAAACAGATGTGATTCGTCGGCTGTGTGTTTCGTCAAAACTGGGTAAAAGTCAGTTGGTTTAGATATTTAAAATATCTACTGACCAGTCAAAAGATAAGATGAGACAACAAGATATTTAACCCTGACACAAGTATGTTTGTAACTTCTTATTTTCAACGAATCAGACCTTGTTACTGAAACCAATTATAACCTTTTACACAAAAGTCAAGTTATTATATTATAAGTGCAACACTTGTTTTAAATAACTTATCAGATCAAATGCTCAGCTTATAACAAGAACACTTATGAATATATGAAGAACACACTCAAGAACATGAAGTTTCCGATGAGTTTTCCGATCACCGATAAATTTCCGAAACACGAAAATACACTAGATTTTCACTAAAAACCCGGTTTAAAGCATAAACAAACAATCTAACTTAGGTTTTTGATAAAAATCTGTAGCACACACCAATAAAACAGCAGATTTATGAATATTTTTCAGAAAATATAATTTTTCAAGAACTCATTTTCAGAAAAACACACACAAAACACTTGATAAAAACCGAACAAGTTTGATTTTAAACAAGGATAAGAGCCAATGCTCTGATACCACTTGTAGGTCCCGAAATCTGAGGATCGATTACGAACCGAATCTCTTGTTTATAGTAAACACGGTTACGTGTGCGGAATCCACGTAACTATGCCAAATCAAACATATATAGCATAAATAACAACGGATTAATCAATGAAACACAATCTATTGATTAACGGGATGAGAACCGATAACAACTGATACAAACACAGTTCAGACTAAATTTTGGCAGAGTTTTGTTACTATGGTCTGTTTCTCATCTCTGAGTTCAAATGAACACAAAGTGTTGCTTATATAGTCCCTGGCCACTGATATCGACGAAACACAAGAAGTGTTTGACGAATCTGAACATGGGCCAGACATTGGGCCTGGAACAGCCCAATACATGACGAATCAAGGTCTGATTCGTCATGACCTTCAACGAATCAGAAGTCTGTTTCGCCATGAAGTGTTACGACGAAACAGAAGTCTGTTTCGTCGAGGACTGCAACTGTTGTGTTTGTTCCTGTTATCAGACAGTAACAATCAGCAACATATAAACATAGTAATGACAAAACTACCCTTTAATGCAACATGCATTGTTCATAATACATTACATACCAAAAGAGACAAATAAGTTGTACACAAGTAGATAGGAGGATATCTGACTTGGTCAACATAACATACAGACTCGATAATTAATAAAAGACCATACAAATTACATCGTTAAAACAAGACTAGTTACAGACACTAAAAATGCATCAACATGAATATATCCAGGAATAACTTGATTCTCTCCCCCTATCAATAATCTTCAAAGATTTGGCAGTATTTAAGCGAACAGAATCGGAAACTGGCTCTATTTCATTAAATTTTAACAATATAAGAATCCAAATCCTTCATGGTTCATCATCCAAGTCCAAATTAATGACCTTGGAGATATCACAAACTATTTTAATTTTTGATTTTAAAACATCAAGTTTCAACTTAATGAACTTGTTTTATTTTCAGAACCACGATCAACATACTTAGATTTTGAAACTCAGCTCTCAGACATCGGTTGTCGAAAATAAAGTAGAAATCAAAATCTTTTTGTATTTTTCTGAAACATAAATCAGTAAAGACATATTTACAGACATATTTACAAATAATATTTTTTTTTGAGTTCGTGTCAGTGGATCATATCAGTTTATGACAAATCACTAGTACCGTTGAGCTTTAAACACTTTAAGTTCTAAACGATTCACTTAGATTGTCTGTATACTGATCCACTTAAATTTTCACACAAAGTTCAATTGATTCGAGATACGAGATTAGTGTTTTAAGAACTTAAACTTATTCGCGTATCCCACCTCAGAATATACTTCCGTATCCAGATCCCAATATTCAGTCTTACAGGTGAGTATACCTAGATGATATCTGTAAAGGGTCAAATGCGAGACCATGAGAGCTCAGGCTATTGCTTCCGGAAAATTAGAGAGATGATGGTTCGACTTTAGGTGTGTTCCCTTCAGAGAATCTTTTCTTCAACCGCACATGATTAGCATTTTGCAATGTTTCATCATTTTTTATGCTGAGGGCGGTGCTTTTATTTCAAGCAAGCGAAAAGTATTATACGGGGACTAGGCCATTGCTTCCGCAAAATCAGAAGTCCCGGGATAATACCCCAGATATCACTAAGCATAAAGACCTAGTATCTCAGAAAAAGGGGTCTTTCAAACAAGATTTCGGGGGTTACCCATATATCCGAGAGATGTTCCCCACGAGATAAGTAAGTATTTGAATTTAGGTTTATATCTCGAAAACAATCTACTAAGCGTGTAAAAACCTACTGGCATATCATCAGTGAGACCGTTTATCACATTTTAACTTTCCATTTCTTTAGCGTACCGTGATTGTCTACTGATGTACTATCATTTCTTCTTTTTACACAAAAACTCAAATTTTGAATTTTATCATGTTTTTGGCTTTTTCAAATTTTTCTAATGTTTTTGGATTTTCTGAATTCTTACTCCCCCTAAAATGCAAAATCATTTAAAGAAAATTTGATAACCGATGTAGATAGCTTTGTCTCGCCATCCATTTTCTGCTTTTCGCACTGTTTTACAGAAAATATAATATACCCCCATGATTTACAACACATTGATTTTTTACAGTTTGAAAACCGTTTTTCAATCTAATGAAATTAATCATGTTTGTTCAGCCGTGAGGGTTTCGGCGTATTCAATCAACGTATTTTTGGATTTTTGGAATTTTTGACAAAATAAAAACATATTTTTGGTTTTAAAATTTTCAATTTTTAGGGTTTTAGAAATATTGTTTATTTATGTACAAAAAATCAAACAAAATCCCTGTTCAACAGTAGCAGGGACCAACAGCCTCTTCCTTTCGTGCCAGGCTGCTTCCTTCTTTGATTTGACTTTTATCCTCGTTCTGAAGCACCTGCACATTCAACAATTGAATTTGAACAATTTAGCCCAGGTCTGTTTGACCTTAGGCATTTCAACACAATATGCTTCATTCAACTTCGGAAAATCTTTGTCGTTTTGAACAAAGACTTTTTCAATTTTAACATCATCTTTTTCATTATATACCGAAGTCATTTGTTTCTTAACAGACCATGTTTGAACTTTTGGAGTTCCTCTTTTGTAAAAATGTGAATCTTTTTGAACATTTTGATTTTGAACAACAACTTTTGGTTTCCAAAACTGGTTTGGTTTTGATGCATCGACAGTTGTTTTCCAACTTTGTGTTGTTCTAAGTTTGGGTGTCTCTGATTTCCAGGTTAGTTGTGAGTCAGCCTTTGACATTTTCGGCTTCCAAGTTTGCTTTGAAACAAACTTGGTTGACTTCTGATTCACAACATCAGATTTCTTTTTCGTCTCTACATCAACAGGTTTCAGATTTGGACACTTACGAGCAAGATGTCCTGTTTGATCACATTTGAAACATGTTCTCTTTGAAACATCTTTCACGTGTTGTTGTTTTTTCTGAGCATAGAACTCTTCATTAGATTGTCGTCTAAATTGGAGTTCTTTCTCTTCTTCTGAACTTGTTCCGTGAACAAAGTTCATCTTTGTCTGATAATTTGACATTTCATTTTTCTTCCAATTCTGTTTCCTTTTATAGCCCAACCCAGCCTTCGTGTTTTTCTTCTTGTAACCAGGTTTGTTATAAAAGGTTTTGTGACCTTTTCCAGCAAACTTTGGAATTTCAGATTTTTCAATTTCAACCATTTTGAAAACTTTATCAATCTTTTCTGAAATCACATTCTAAATCGGGAATACAATATCTAAGAATAATTTGTCCGATCCAATCATGGTATAAACCAATCCTCTTGAATCATCATTCAAATTTTTCATAGATTGTGAGTTTTTCAGATATTCTTCATGAAAACTACCTTCATTTCCATTCTGTGATTCAGATTTACCTTTTTTAACCGACTCTTCTTTCAACACACTTTCAACGACCTTACCTACCACCTCTGAATCACTTGAATCATCAGATTTGGAATAGGTTACGTCAATGTTATCTGGCAATTGATCTACCATGTTGAAAGCTTTTTCGACCTTTTCATCATCATAAAATGCAAACTTTTCCAGTGGAGGAACTTGATGAAACTCTGAGCCAATGCCCTTTTTGTTTTTCTAAGAATCATCATCATCCGGTTTTATGTTGAAAATTCTTTCAAGCACATATGATGACGCATGATAACTTTTTAACTTGTTGTTATCCTGTTCTAAATCAGCAATCTGACGCTTTAGCTTAGCAACATCCTCAATGTAAGAGTTTACAACTTGTTGCTTTATTTCATACTGTCGCTTAAGCATATCAGTTGTTTCAGAACAGTATCTCAGTCTTGATTGAACAAGTTTCATTTGACTCTTCACATTTTCATATGATTCTTTCGTAACGTGATATGCCAATTTTATTGAATCGTATTCCTTTTTCATTTCTTGAAAAGCATTTTCCTTTTGTAAACACTCTTCTGTCATTTTCGAAACCTTTTCTTTTAAATTTTCATTTTCTTTTTCTAAATTTTTACATTTTTCCAAAAGTTTTTCATCATTATCTTTTAAAATCTTTTCATTTTCTAGCATTTCTTTGCATTTTTCTTGAAAACATTTTCGATTTTATTGAATTCTAGATCTCTTGTTCTGAACTTTTCATCTTTTTCAGTACAAGCACTGCATGGTTCCATGCATTTCTTGCACTGTTCAACGATTTTGATTAAGATTTCAGAATAAGAATTTACCTCAGTGATTGGCACCTCGGTGTTTGCTGCAGTTTCTGTCTGATCATCATTTTTCTTCTGTTTTTCAACATCAGCTTCACCACCAACATCACCAGCAACTTCCAAACTCTCATTGTTCACTTCTTCTTTAACCTGCTGTCTTCAGTAACAGCTTCTTTTTCAACAGCTTCAACATTCACCTCAACTTTTTCTTCAACTTTCTCTTCTTTTTCTTTCACTTCTTCAGCCACCTTCTTCAAATCGTTCACCATACATTCAACATTTTTCTTCACTCTTTCTTCTTCCCTCTTCCTCAAACTTAACGTCATGGCATGTCTTATGATTTTTTCCAGCCTTTTCGCATATGTTTTATCTTTTGTAACATTTGAATAATATTCGACAGATCGAGGAATTACTAAAAGAACGTCATAAAAAATTATGTCCTTCTTGGAAACAACATGTTCACCATCTCTGTTGATATAGCACTCTCGTTTCTTGTCCCGTCTTTTATTGCTTACAACATTTTCATACTATTCTTGCATTTCATTAATTCTGTTTCCAGCAATGTTTCTTTCTCTGTATGTTTTTCACTCAGAATTTCTTCTCTGGTTTTCTCCTTGATTTCAGCAACAAAAACATGATGTTTGCTCTTTGATATAGTTCTGCCATGAGCTGTGAGACGATTATCAACACGATCTTCTTTTGGAAGAATCTCACTCCAATCATACCCTTCATCATCATGGATTACTGTATATGCTCTTGACTTCTCTTTGGGGTTATTTTCAATCATTTTCGGCTCTTCTTTACTTCGGTGGTAGATCGCCTTTCGGTAATAATCAATATTGAAAGGTTTCTCAGTTTCATCAACTTCAGAATTTTTGCATTCTCTTTTGAAATGACCCTTTTGTTTGCATCTGAAACAGGTCACTTTTGATTTATCAAATCCCAGCTTTGTTGACGGACCACCTATTGACTACTTCCCAGTAATCTCCATATACCTCTGAGCTCTTCGAATGCAACTTGGTAGACACCAGCGTATGTCAATGAGTTCCATTTCTGCTGGGTCGATCTGGTCGTAGTCTTCCTTTGTCAGTTCTGAGTTTCCTATTTTCCCAGACACTAGACCTTCGTAGGAATCTAACACATATGCTAGAAAACTCATTTGTTGTTTTGCTGCATTGATGCTCATAGCCAGAGAATTTTTCAACTTGAGAGCAATGTTGCACAGTACTTCCTCTGATTCTTCAGGATTTGCTTTTGAAGAAGATGAATGATATCCTGGATTGTAGCTTGATGAGCTTGTTTGTGGTTCTTTTGTCTTTTCAACACTGAATCCGGTCTTTGGTGATTCACCAACTTTCACCGAAGGTGTGTTACCTTTGTAATAAAGACCGACATTCTAATGATGTGAAGAGCTACTCATCTTGCTTTGCTTTTGTAGCTCAAGCTCATGACTTTCTATTTTTTCTATCAAGACATCAAGAGAAATTGTATCATATAACACATCATTTTTCAAAATGAACACAAACGTTTGCCACTGATCAGCTCGTGGTAACGCTTCTATGATTTTATCGATTATTTCTTCTCGAGTTTTAACAATTCCAAAACGATTAAGTTCAACTTTTAAATGACCAAATCTTTCTATCATTTGTCGAACTGATTCACCTTTCAAGCTATAAAACAAATCAAATTCTTTCTTTAATAAAGCAATTTTATTTTTCTTGATTTGTTTACCCCCCTCAGCTTTAACCCGTAAAGCTTCCCAAATAGATTTTGATGACCCGTCATGTTGAAGTAAAGCAAACATGTCATTTCTAATTGATGATTGGATCAAAGCAATCATTCTCTGTTCAGCTGCAAATTCGGATTTGTGTTCTTTGGATAAACTTTTGAGCGGGATTTCTTCTCCTTTATCATTGGCCGGCCTACTATAACCAAATTCCAAACAGAACCAACTTTCATGAGCGTAAGCTTTTGCCCAGTTGATGAAACGTTCTTTCAACCAAGTGTAGTCTTCAATACTTTCAAGCGTTGGTGGTTTTGAATGTGTTCCGTAGAAGTTATCATGTTTAATATTTTCATTGATCGCTTTTGTTATGGTTTTTGGTGTAACAATTGAGGTTTCAGAAGACGCAGATGTAAACGCCTTATAAAACGTGTTGTAGAACTCTTCAGCCATGGTGTTAACTCTTCGAATCTCAGGAACCTGAATCACGCAAACAAACACAATCAGTTCAAAAATTATCAAATAACGAGATCGGATGAACCAGTAGTAACCCGAATGGATGGGCTTATGCTGTTCGACCGGATAGAAATGCTATCCGACCGAGTAACACTGTTGTCCGGTAGGGTGACTTGGTCGATCGGGTGACTTGGTCGATCGGGTAGCGCAAAAGATATGAGTGAGTTGTCCGACCGGATTACTTTAATCAATTTTACAAGATGAAAAATACTTATGTTGTCCGATCGAGTGAGTTGTCCGACCGGATTACTTGTTGACTTCTTTGACCTCAACGATGGATTACAAACTCACATGTAACCTGACATGTCACATGCACAAATGGTAATGGCCGACAACTTAAATGCTAATAAGCAATTTCTTGATCTTTGTAAAATGGTGGCTGACAATTATGATGTTAATCTATTTTCAATTGGACCCGCAATATGTAATCAATGTAGAGTGGATCTGACAACACACATGACTATTTATTAATCTCAACAATTCCAATTAGTGTTTCACATGTATTGCAGAAAAGTTGACTAATTGACACGAATTGGTGGGTTCACGTGGCTTGCTCAGGTGAAATGTTGTGACATGGATTGCTGTCCATTCGGGTAACTTGTCCTATCGGATAGGCAGTCAACAAGGTCAACAACTTTAATGAATTGTAAAGTGGGATATGCTATCCGACCGGGTGGGGTATCCGACCGGGTGGTAAGTCAACAGGTCAAACAACTTTTAAATGAATTGCAATTAATGAATTTGAGTCGGATAGGTCATCCGGTCGGATTAGCCATCCGACCGGTGAACACCAAGAACACCAACAGTTAGCATGTTCACGTTTAACGAGCACAAAAATTAAGATTTCTCACAAATGGCTTAGAATTAGGATCTGAAACTTTGTAGGCTTTTAGATCAAGTGTTTTCGCACAACATATCCAAAAATTAGCCGATTTTAACCGTAAAAAGTCATTTAATTTGGTGATTTTCTGTCGAAAACGTGAAAAGATGTGAAAGATGAAGAAATTGACAAATCTGGATGAAATTAACTCTGAATCTGATGAATTTTCATGCGAATTCATGCGTTTGATCCGTGCAATCAAGCTCCTGCTCTGATACCACTTGTTAGGACCGGTTTAGACTCCGAAACGATTGCGAACCGAACGTGTGACGTGCGGAATCCGTACACGAACGTGACCGAACACACGAGAACGTAATATAATCGGTGATTCTTTTATAGATCTGAAAACGTACAAGAAACGTGAATCACCTTGGAGCTTTCTCTCTCTAGACTTTCTCTCTCTAGATCTAGAGCTCTCCAAGTCTCCAAAATGGCAAAAGTGTCAAAAGTTCTAAATGAGAACCCTAATGGTTCTATTTATAGGCCAAGGTTATAAGGAGGTTCTCCTTATTTACAATTATGCCACCTTGCCTTTTAGTAACAAGATATTACAATATAAGCCTAGAATTAAACTATCTCTGCTACGATCTTGATTGACGGAGGCGATAGACATACTGCACTAACAGATACAATCCCACTAGGCTGGATTATTGAAAGATAATTTTGTAAGTTATTAATGCAAAATATGGTGGGCCCTCTTCCAGGCAGCGGTCACCCTCAACCAGTTGGTCTGAGTCAGCAGGGTACAGTCCTCGCGGGGTTGGTTTAAAGTTTTAATAGTAGTTTTTGAATAAGGGGTTCAAGTAGTTTCTTACTCTCAGTCGGGCCAGTCATTCCCGGCCAATCCATGGAGTAGTACTAAACTTGAACCAGGTTCTCGCAGGATCTATACACTGAACGAGACATAGAATTACCCAATCACCCTTCTAACCCCCTTCCACATAGTTAACGTGCTTTATATAGACCGTAAAGACACGAATATGTGAATAAACAACATATGAAGAATGGTTAAGTAAATTCGCCTTCAATATAAAAAACTAATTATTAAAGTCATTAGTACATACCCAATTAAAAAGTTGCCAAAGATTGGACATCATAAAAGAAATACATAAAAGATATGTCTTCACCAAGTGATGTAAGAACTTAGCCAAGCATGGCCTTTGTTTGACAAAGATTCTTACTATCAATCTTGGATCCCGAGACTACACACACACTTTAAGAGATGAAAAATGGATGATGGTGTTATAGTGGTGGCAAGTAAGAGATAAGTGGTTTGCCAAGGGATGGTTTGAAGTGTAACCAAGAACTTCTATTTATAGCTGTATTCAGAAGCTTCAGCACGGCCCGTGCCCGGCTGGCACAACCCCGTGTCCATCTCTCTCTTTTCCACATTAACTGTTTAACAGATCTTGTACTAACACAGCCTCGTGTGTCAATGGCACGACCCGTGGCTAAAGTAGTTGTTGTACTATCGCAGATTCTGAAAATATTTGAGTTGACCAGGCCCTATGTTGGCTTGGCACGGCCCCGTGTCGGCTACTAGTTTTGTCTTTTGCTGTTGTCTTTTTCTCCTACACAGCATCCACCTCCGGACATGGCCCGTGTCTAGTGGACACGACCCTGTGTTAAGTTTTATGTTCTTGCTATTTTGTGGTTTGGATGTGAATCTGGGCTTGGCGAGTTGCGTCAATTCCTCCTTCCTCGTATTTATGTTGGTTTTTGCTGTCTTTTTGCTCCTTTTGCACATTTAAGCTCTATTAACCCTGGAAATTAAAAAAGGAACAGAAAACCATGTTTTTCCGACATTAGTACTAAAAGGGGTTGATTTTACGCCGTATTTGATATAATTTATATGTTGTATTTTAAGCACATCAAATACCCCCACACTTGAATCTTTGCTTGTCCTCAAGCAAAATTCTATTACGTGGCTTACACACCCAAACGGAATAGGTAGAAGAGAATGTTTTGGTCTCATCTTTAGGGTGTCGGGAATTCAAGTTCTAATTTTATTTTGTTTTTATTTTATTTACAATCTTATTCGTCATGATTTATTTAAAACACAAGTTAAGAAAAATTATTTATTTTGGGCAAAACACGCCTTTATAAAATTCCATTTAGTTATATACAAATTTACACACCTCACAAGTGGTCACTCAACACTCGACCGATGATGTGTTAACTGAAAACGCTCGTGCCCGTTTTTGGAACTTACTTCTACCATAGGCTTAACAATTGATCAAACCTCCTCGTTTTGACGTTAAATCCTTATAAATATCAAGAGGGTTTTGAAGGGTAGGTGGTGGTTTGGGTTTGGTATGTTTTATTGGAAAAGGGTGAAAAGCGTAAAATATCGGATTTTCTTTTGCTTTGTGGCTTAGCAAAAAATACTTTGGCATATTTTTCTGTTTTTTTTTTTGCTGCCAAAGTTGAAACTGAGCCGTAATCGTAATTTCATAACCGATAAGTTTACAAAAATGAAGGATGAAAAATGAAAAGGTTTGTTTCTGTGGGTTTGGAAACAAAAAGGTTTTAAGGTTCAAAGAGTTTAACTAGGGGAATGGTTTTGGGTAAAGCAAAGAAAAATAAAGGTTCGTTTTTGAAAAATGGGTTGGTCCTAATGCCTCTATCATTTACTTACTTGGATTTTTGTCGGTAAGGACTTGGAACGCATTATATTGTCAAGTTCTATGATTCGTGAGAACCAAACGGGCTATTCATAAAAGAAACGAAAATATGAGCAATTAGTATAGATGTATTTTTGTATGCTCGGTAATGGCTCAAAACTCACTTTTGTGGGAAAAGGGTTGTAGTGTAAAAATGTATATATAATCAAATTTTACAAAGATTTGTCATGCCCGTTTTCGTAATTTTTCTAAATTGGTTCTTTTTATCACGACGCTATCAGTTGTAAATTCATAAAAACATAAGTTTTAGAACTTGTTTTTACCCAACTAAACCAAGATAAGTAAAAAAAATTTAAAAGAAAATTTTGAAAAAGTTTTGGATGATTAGCGGTTCCAAGGTGAGTTTTGTGTTAGGCTTTATTTCGGACAAACGATTCAAGGTTTTTATTATCCTCCGCCCACACTTAAATTACACATTGCCCTCAAAGTGTCTAAAATAGGATTTATTTTGGTAAAATGTGTAAAAAGTGTGAAAATAACAAAAAAAAATTAGCTACAGGCACTTGCAGCACGAGGGCGTGCTATGGGGACACGGCCCCGTGTCCAAAGTGCTAGTAACAAAGTGAAATTAGAAGACTTACAGTGGGGTGGCCACGGGGGCGTTCCGGGTGAGCATGGCCAGTGCCACCTTCTGGACAGAAAATATTTGACAACAGTAAGTTGGGCACGGGGGCATGCTGGGTGGGCACGACCCTGCGTTGCAGCCACTACTCTACAGTTTATGAGTCGGGAGGCCTCTAATTTACGTGCATGGGTTCCATTTTTCATCATCCATCAGGTGTTTACACTTTCATTAACACATTTATTTAAAATACCACCATCCAATAATCCATTTCATTAAAAAAATTACAAGAAATAAAATAAACTTACAAACCTACATAGTCCTAAGATAGATAGATATGACCTTGAGAAATGTCTCCCCGAGATCATTTTTGAACAACCCTAAAGCTATGTTCCTAGATCTACTAATGTAGGATGATGGAGGGCTTGAGGTTTTGCGGGAATACTCAATTTAGAGGTCGTTGAGCATTTCTTCAATCTCCCTTGGTAGGAAGAGAAAGGGTTCCTCTTCTACCTCCACTTGAGGGAGAGCGGGATTTATCGGAACCTTAAAGGTAGCATTGATAGGTGGTGGCTCCGAAATCTCATCTTCCTATCTCGTAGGTTGTATGACCTCATTAGCGAGGTTCCAATCTTCTTGTGGGAAGATTGGCTCTATTGGAGGCAAGGCCAAGATATTAAACCTTTGATGTAAAAGGTTGATTTCTCTGAAACAATCTTCTAGCCCTATGGTAAGATAGTTCACAAGGTCTATGAGAACCTCCTCCACTAAGGTTATCTCATCGAGACTCTCTCTTAAGGCACTCACATATCTTACGAGAGTGGCCTCGAGGGAGAGCCTTCTCCCTTTTCTCTAGTTCCTGGAGCTTGTTGATGACGTTCCACTTTGCTGGCTTGACATCTTGAGAGAAAATGACCAACCGTTAAAAAGATATGGAAGATCAGAATGTGCAGCACGACCCCATGCTGCTCCAACTGCTTTAGATTCTTAGCTTTTAAAATTTTATTCAAGTTAGTTTTGACTGATTTTTAATTTTCTGAACGTAAATAACTTGAAACAATGTTTACTATAGTTAATTTGCAAAATTTTGAGCTAAGAATCAAGAGTATGATCCTCCTATTGAAGCTTTTGAAGCTTCAAGCTTCAATGGAGTTCTTGAAGAATGAAGAAGGGGAAATGCACAAAAGAGGAAAGGACAAGAAGGTCAAATGAGACCTTTTTAAGAACATACCTTTTGGGGTATGTGTGAAGAATCTCAGGGATCTTTCCTTTTTGGAATGGTTCCAAACATTCTCCCAAAGGCTGACTTTATAGACAGTGACAGCACGCGGGCACGACCCCGTGCCTGGGCAGCACGACCCTGTGCCGGATGCATGTGTTAGAGAATGTTGTCCGCTAGTAGAACACAACCTACGTCATTGCTGACACAGCCCCGTGCCAAAAAAATACGATGGGCACGACCCCGTGTTAGTTCGGCACACCCCATGTAGTTAGAAGAAAGATGGGCACGACCCTATGTTCAAGGAACACGACCCCGTGTTCAGAGTTTTTATGAAGATTGTCTAAGTTTTTAAGTAATTATCCAACTTCGGGTGGTTCCTTACTGGTTAGAACAACACCGTACTGTCGGATATACCGCATACTTAGGCGAGGGGTACGAAAACGCAAGAGGTTATCGGAAAGGTAGAAGACTTCTCTAAAAATAGGAAAGTGGGACCTTCCCTTATTTACCTTTTCTGGGCTCTCGTTAAAGAAAGTGTGAGTCGATTCGCTCCTGTCCATGCTGTTGGTGTGAAATTCACACTCGGTAAGGGGGACTGTCAATGCTAAATCGAAACAGGGACGACTATCGCTTTCGTTTTCATGGTCGTCTATGGTGGAAGGTTGGTTGAACTCAGTGTTGTTGTATGTACCTGATTTTTCCTCCATCAGTTCTCCTTCGGATGGAATCCTTGAATATCGCACCTTTATTAAGGATTCTAGTTCTTTGATCTTTAGGATAATCTTCTTTTCTGTTAGACTTATGTCTTCTAAGTCATCTTGGTAAGAGGTTTGATGGAGTTCAGGCAGAGGGATTTCATTATTATTTCCACTCCCACTTGTCTCAAGGTTTTCGTTACAGAAAAACGATGGGGCTAAATAGTGGGGAGTGAAGTTTAGAAGGCCACATTCCGATTCTTCATGTTCCTCCCTACAATAATCACACCATAAACCGTAAGAGTGGTGGGGATATAAATAATCAAAGAAATCCATTTTTTAGACCGTTGGGATCAGGCGGTCACTATTTTCTTACAAACAGAGAGTTTGACACGACCGCGTGTTAGTGTAACACGGCCCCGTGCTGCAGTCTGTATCTGGCAGAAAATAGTTTTTAAGAAACTGGAGAGTTAACACGGCCCCGTGTCAAGTCTGAAGAAAGTGAAAAATTAAAAGAAAAGTAAGAAAAACCTAAAAAGAAAAGATAAAAAAGATTAGGCCGTTAATTTTAAGTTTTAAAACACGATATTCTACTATCACTCTACACACACGTTTGGGAAAGTGCACCCATCGCGGTCGTAGTATAGTGATGGCAAGATACCGATGTCGTCCAAGGATACAAGAGCTTTTAATACCGGCTTATCATCAACGTCTAATCGAACCAAACTTTGAGAAAAGATTTTAATCTAATAAAAAGATGAAAATAGAAAATAAAATAAAATAAAAATAAAAAAAGATTGACAAGAAAGAATCACTTGGATCCAACTTATCTTTCATGTACCCTTTTGATGATTTCCACACTTTGGGCATTTTAAAAGATTATCTTAGTTATAGTAGTAGGCCCCTTTTGTGAAGGCGACGTTACCCTCAACCTAGTGGTTTGAGTCAGCAAGGATACAATCCCACTAGGCCGGATTATTGAAAGATAATTAAGTAAGTTATTAATGCAAAATGTGGTGGGCCCCCTCCCAGGCAGCGGTCATCCTCAACCCGTTGGTCTGAGTCAGCAGGGATACAGTCCTCGCGGGGTTGGTCTAAAGTTTTAATAGTAGTTTATGAATAAGGGGTTCAAGTGGTTTCTTACTGTCAGTCAGGCAAGTCATTCCTGGCCAATCGATGGAGTAGTACTAAACTTGAACCAAGTTCTCGCAGGATCTATACACTGAACGAGACATAGAATTACCCAACCACCCTTCTAACCCCCATCCAAGTAGTTAACGTGCTTTATATAGACAGTAAAGACACGAATATGTGAATAAACGACATATGAAGAATGGTTAAGTAAATTTGCCTTCAATAGAAAAAACTAATTATTTATAGCTGTATTCAAAAGCTTCAGCACGGCCCGTGCCCGGCTGGCAAGGCCCCGTGGCCATCTCTCTCTCTTCCTCATTAACTATTTGTCAGATCTTGTACTAACACGGCCCCGTGTGTCAATGACATGGCCCGTGGCCAAAGTACTTGCTGTACTATCGCAGATTCTGAAAATCTTTGAGTTGACCATGCCCCATGTTGGCTCGGCACAGCCCCGTGTCGACTGCCAGTTTTGTCCGTTACCGTTGTCTTTTCTTCTGCACAGCATCAACCTCAGGACACGGCCCGTGTGTGATGGACACGGCCCCGTGTCAAGTCTCCTTTTCACATGTCCAAATTATCACAATCTTCCCTACTTTATCTCATCCAATATTGTTAACGGATACATGCACAATAGAAGCGACATCCTTTGGATGCAGAAGTTGCACATCCCGACTTCCACCCATTAAAACCTTAGGTATGTTATGTTATGAAGAATATGCTACATCTCAAATCATTTGTTATGGTATATTTCATTTAATTAGATTAAGGATATAGCTACGTCATGTACGTTGACTTGGTTTTCCTTTAATAACATGTATTGATTTGCTTAACAACTTGATGGTCTTTATAGTTGTTACGCTTCTAAAATTTGTTACAGTGTTCTGCTAGCACAGATGATATGTTGTTTTCATTAGTTCTATTTAAAAGTAATATATTTAAACACTATACATAAACAATAAACCATGAAAATACTCTTTAAAAAAAAAACAATAACAATAACCACCACAATAGTAAATGTCTCACCCCAACCGATGGTGGAAACATCAGGATGAGACGAATAAATTGCTCAAAACATAATAACACTATGTGACAATATAATTTAAATTTAATATCATAACAAGGCTAAAAATGTCATTCAAAATTCAAATAAGTACAACATTGTCTCAAAACATAACATCAAATAATAGCTTAATCTAGTTGTGTTTCTAAGTCCACCTAAATTGCGTTTCTTCACTTAGCATCATCTTGTCTATCAACCTGCAACATGTATTAAAATATGATCAACAAAAAGTTGGCGAGTATACAAGTTTTCATACATAGCATAATATAGAACAAAAAGTTTAATGAGCTCATATCCAACATGAATAACCAATATGCAAGTTACTAATATGCTGAAACGGTGTACTATATGTTCAAACCTAAGTATACAACGCGTTAATTTTTCCTATCCCAAAGAATAACGGGAGGTTAACCATGTTTAACTTAACAATACCCCAAGACTAATAGGCGGTGCTTTAATCCTATAGTGCTATAATCGTTAAGGTAGGCTAGCAAAGTTAATGGGCATATATCGACACAAAAAGTTTACATAGCATACAAGTCTAACAAGCATCATATAGTTTTATGTTAAGCATGGATATAGATTAAAATGGTTTAAGTGTTGCATGATTTGTGTAACATACATGTTGCACCCAAAGTGTAAAAAGGAAAACAGGATCGAGTATACTCACGGTTTTGCAAGCTTTCTACTTGATAATCCCGCGAGTGTTGGTTGCTTAGAATGGAGCACCAAGTCCTTCTACACGAAGAAACATAGGTGTAATGAGTATTGGATGTTTAACGGAGATTAAAGATTTAGAGTTTAAAATGTATGAAAATGGTCATATGAGAAAGTAATCATCCATCACATATGTGACAACCCGAGATTTCGAGACCTTTCCTGTTCGCGTCACCTGTTTTACAATCCTGTTGTATATTATTTTAGAATGATTTTTGTATATGTTATTTATGTGGCGGTTTAATGTTTGAGCATTTAATAAGAACTTGGTGTGACAAAACATCGCCCGACGAAAGATGAGCTCGATGAAAAATGAATTTCGTCACCCATCTTCACGACGAAACATATCTTTCGTCCAAAAGAGGTTCGGCCCAGTTGTGGCCCTGCCTATTTATGTTATTTAAGCGATTCCCTGAAACCCTAAAACACTATTCTCTCTCTGAAAACCTACGGCAGTCTTTGTGAAGCTTTTGCTCTCGTTCATCTTAGCATACCATTGGGTACACATCGTTGTTCGGTTAGTAAGTTTACCCTTGTTTCGATGCGTGATTCTTGATTCCCTTCGGCTATGATTTGCTCGTTGATTCATGATTTTATGTGCAAACTAGATTGGACATAGGCATGTATATGTAGGTGTTCTGACATGTTTTGTAATGATCTAGTGTTGTTTATATGTGAACCTTTAATAACTTTTGGGTATAAACGAGTTGTCAAGGTGTTGATGCTGCATAAGAAATTAGGGTTTTGTATGATTAAAGTTGTAGTCATGATGGAAACAATTCAGTCAGAATGTTAAAATGATGATATGTATAATTGAATTGTTAATACCGTTGTTGCATGTTAGTGGTAATTGGAAACTAGATGAATGATCGATGATCATGATGTAACTGTTGATGATGATTAGGGTCTAGAACATGTAGAATTGTAACCGATTGGATCTGTAACTGTTTTGCTCGACGAAATGTATGGTTTTTCGCCACACCTCATATCGACAAAACATGGGTTGTTCGTCGACAAACATTCCGACGAAACATGGGATCCTTCGTCGACAAGCATCCTGGCGAAAGATGATCTTTCTTCACAAGGGGTGTTTCGCCGTGTAGGTCACTGAATTGAACAGTAGGTGCCTGTGATGTTAATGATGATAGATACTTGTGTGTGTACACGATCCATGTTACATGTCAATGATAATAACAAACTTGGTTCGATTAGTTGGTATAACAAACCCACCTGTTATGTTATGTGTTACTTACGACAATCACATGAGATGTGAACTTGCATTAGAAAGGTGTATTGGCTACCTGATATACTGTCATCTTGTAAGAGACGCAATCTGTGTGAAAATGATGACTTGTTTAATTGTGAAGCGGATTGTTACTGATAACCATGCTAGGGTTGGTTGATTAACTTGGAAACGAGTAACTTAACAAACCGAGCAAACCACGGTGAGTTCACTGCCTTTTTCAAGCATGCATCCCGGGGAGGGATATCGGGTAACGTTCCGGGGAGGAATGTCGGGTTTTGGGTTTGACTGGAATGTTAAACCTGGGATGTTGGTTATTACACTCATTTCTGTCATTAAGTCCCATCATATACCAATTGGTTGCCGGGGAGACAATGGGGTTATTAGTTGATAGCGCTATTTGGTTTGGCACCCTCACACCGTACCAGGGAGGACGGTCGTGAACTAATTACCTTAACCACTTGACCAATGTATGATAGAGCATTGGGGTTTGGGCAAATAATCTGGAGCCATCTGCGGTAATCGAGTTAATAACAACTAATCACTGAAATGTTTTATACTCATATCTGGTAACTAAAACGTGTTAACAAACTTTGAACTCACCAGCGTCGTCTGACACACTTATCAGCATGCTTACAGGTCGTTAGATTCTTGGTTATGGACTTGCTATCTGGGAGTGCTGGGGTGGTCATGGGTCGAGGATCTTGGATACTTGTTTCATTGGTTTTGAACACTTGTTTTGAAACAGTTGATTAACAATTTACATTATGCTTCCACTGAATGTTTACTTTGGTTTTAACTCATGACTTGGAATTATATTATGAAATGAATGGGATGTTTTGCTTAAATATCTATTATAGTTCAATGTGATTGGTGGCTTGGATCCTGGTACGTCACACGTCCCGTGGTGTTTCTGCATGTGGTATTTTGGGGGTGTGACAGTTTGGTATCAGTTATAGTGAACTAGGTTTTAAAACGTTTTTATAAAACCATACTATAACCGAACGACTTCGAAATCGACCATGACACTCAGCTCAGATCGCAAGGTTCGTATCTCGTTTACTTATTGCATAGCATATCTAGAGTACACTATTGTATGATGTTGCATGAGATTGCACACCTAGCACCACGGGCTGAATTCATGTGTACTTGCCTAGTTTATGTGACTGATAGAGACACAGTGTGATATTCCATTAGATTTTTGCGACTCATATTTTGTGGTGTCTTCTGATTTGCTACTCGAATTTGAGGAACCTTGTAGCATGAGTTAGGAGGAGCTGAGATAAACATGCAAATTGCGTTATTTTTATGGGTGCACATATAATAATAGTGTGGGGTGCATGTGAGTCCTAGTGAGCCTTAAGGAGTGTGAAAGGGGTTCCGCTCTGTTGATTGATGTGAATGTAGTAGTCTGTAAAAGTCTTCGTGAGCTTTGACTTCTACCTTATCTCGACCCTTAACCATTTCTCTTTTCTCATATAGAATCATGAGCGGACGAGGCCATGGGCGTGGTCACATCGCAATGACTCAGGCCGAACTGACAAATCTGATAAACACCCGTGTAGCTGAGGCTTTGGCAGCCTACCAAGCTGGTACGAAATTTGCCAAATACTCTCTATTCTTGTGTCGGGTACAAAACTCTCACCCTTGTGTTGAATTTTCTTTCGTCCTTAGGTCAACAAGCACATCATAATCAAAACCATCCACCTGCTTCCACTTTCGAGACGTTCATGGATTGTAAGCCACATACATTTAGTGGGACTGAAGGGGCTGTGGGGTTACTACGATGGTTTGAGATGGCTGAGTCAGTGTTCGCTATGTGCAACTGTCCCGAGGGGGACCGAGTGAAGTATGCTACAGGCACCTTGGAGGACGGTGCCTTAACTTGGTGGAATGCCTAGGTGCAGATGTTGGGCATCAAAATGGCTAATGCAACGACTTGGGATGATTTTAAGGAGTTGATGCGGGAGGAGTATTGTCCTCGCGATGAAATTCAGAAACTTGAGAACGAATATTACAACCTGAAGATGGAGGGGTCTGAAATTGAAGCGTTCACCAAGAGGTCACACGAGCTAGCAAACATGTGCCCTAACTTGTCCCGACCCCCACCTCGAAGAATTGAGCTGTATATCAAGGGCCTGGCACCATCGGTAAAGAGTTTGGTCACTGCTGCAAATCTCAACAACCTGCCTTAGATCATCCGTTTAGCACATAAGATTACCGAACAAGAGGTCGAGCGTGGTTCTCTACCACCACGTGTTTCTGCTACTACCCCTGCTGCTACAGCTACCACACCTGCTAGTGATAACAAGCGCAAACGGAACGATGCTGACAAAGCAACCAGTGCAAGCCAATTGTAGAAAAGGCCTGACAATAGCAATAACCGTAGTTTCAGTCAGTCGTCCTCAGTTAACCAAGGCCAGGGCAGTAATCAGAGTCAAGGCACCTACGTTGGTGAGAAGCCAAAGTGCAACAAGTGTGGTAATCATCATTATGGACCGTGTGTCCGGGCTTGCCATAGGTGCGACAAAGTGGGCCATGTGGTAAAAGACTGTAGAGCTCCGTACCCAAAGCAGCAGCAACATCAGAATCAACAGCATCAACAACAGCAAAGACAACAGCCCCATCAGAACCAAGGCTTTCAGAAGGGGTGTTTTCAATGTGGGGATGAGGGCCACATTAAACGGGATTGCCCCCAACTGAATCAGAATGCCAACGACAACAACAACCGTCAGAACAATAACAACAATGCCGGGAACAACAATAATGGAAACAATGGGGGCTATGGTGCTCGTGGAAGGGTATTTATGATTGGTGCTGGTGATGCAAGGAACGACGGCAATGTCGTGACTGGTACGTTTTCTGTGAACAACCTCTTTGCTTCTGTATTATTTGATTCTGGTGCCGATTGGAGTTATGTGTCCCTAGAGTTCAGTCAACGATTAGGGTTAGCTCCAACACCTCTAGAAGCTAAGCATGTAGTAGAAATAGCCGATGGTAAGACAATTGAAGCCTCACACGTTCTTATGGGATGTCAATTAGATATTGTGGGTCAAGTGTTTGACATTGACCTCCTTCCTGTTGCCCTCTGTAGTTTTGATGTAGTGGTTGGTATGGATTGGTTGTCTAAGCATCAAGCTAAGATTCTATGTAAGGAGAAGATCGTACGTATTCCTCTCCCCAGTGGAGAATTCCTATCAGTTCAAGGGCATCACAGTGGTGTGATGGTTGGTATCATCTCAGCTATGCAAGCGCAGAAATGTCTACGAAAGGGGTATCCTGCTATTCTAGCACTTGTTACTTATACTCCGTCAGAAGAAAGAAAGATCGAAGACCTGCCAGTTGTCCGTGAATTTCCTGATGTATTTCCTGATGAACTACCTGGTTTACCTCCTCACCGTCAAGTGGAATTTCAGATTGATCTTGCACCAGGAGCGGCTCCAATTGCTCGTGCTCCTTATCGTTTAGCACCTGGAGAGTTGCAGGAGTTGTCTAATCAACTGCAAGAGTTATTGGACAGGGGCTTTATTCGACCCAGTTCTTCGCCTTGGGGTGCCCCAGTTCTATTTGTAAAGAAGAAAGACGGGACTTTTCGTATGCGTATTGATTATCGGGAACTCAACAAGGTGAGAGTCAAGAACCGTTATCCTCTGCCGCGCATAGATGACTTGTTTGATCAGTTGCAAGGGTTAAGTTATTACTCGAAGATCGATTTAAGGTCGGGCTATCATCAGATGAGATTCAGAGAGGAAGATGTTCCTAAAACGGCTTTTCAAATGCGGTATGGGCACTATGAGTTCTTAGTTATGCCGTTTGGGTTGACAAATGCACCAGCGGTCTTCATGGACCTCATGAACCGTGTATGCAAACCGTATCTTAACGACTTCGTTATCGTGTTTATTGACAACATTCTGATCTATTCAAAGAGCAAGGAAGATCACGAGCGACACCTGCGTCTTATTTTGGGGCTCCTGAGGAAGGAGCAGCTCTACGCGAAATTATCTAAGTGTGACTTCTGGATTCGAGATGTGCACTTCCTTGGCCACATTGTGAATGAATCGGGAATACACGTGGATCCTGCAAAGATTGACGCTATTAGAAATTGGACGGCACCGAAGACTCCTTCAGAGGTGCGGAAATTTCTTGGCCTTGCTGGGTACTATCGAAGATTTATTAAAAACTTCTCGAATATTGCTGAACCTCTTACCTCGTTAACACAAAAAGGCATTGTATACTCGTGGGGAACGAAACAAGAAGATGCTTTCCAGTTGCTGAAACAAAAGCTCTGCAGCACACCGATCTTATCTTTACCTGAAGGCACAGAAGATTTCGGGGTATATTGTGATGCTTCTATTTAGGGTCTCGGTTGTGTGTTGATGCAACGCGATAATGTGATAGCTTACGCCTCTCGACGATTAAAGGTTTACGAGAGGAATTATACGACACACGACTTAGAGTTGGGAGCCATGGTGTTTGCGCTTAAAATCTGGAGGCATTACCTGTCCGGTACTAAATGCACTATTTATACCGACCACAGGAGCCTTCACCATATCTTTGATCAGAAGGAATAGAATATGCGACAGCGTCGCTGGGTAGAACTCTTAAACGACTACGAATGTGCAGTCAAGTATCACCCGGGTAAGGCTAACGTTGTAGCTGATGCCCCCAGTCGAAAGGAATCGAAACCCAAACGTGTTCGCGCCTTGCAGCTCACCATCCATTCTAATTTGCCTGAGCAGATCCGTTCTGCACAAACTAAAGCGTTGAAAGAAGAAAACGTTGAAGCAGAGTACTTGAGGGGCATGGAAAAGCAGCTGGTAGAGAGGTCTGATGGTATTCTCTATTGCATGGAACGAATATGGATTCCTTTGTTTGGTAACCTTAGGGATCTTGTGATGGATGAAGCACACAAGTCTAGATACTCTGTTCACCCGGGATCGGATAAGATGTATCAGGATCTCAAAGTCACGTATTGGTGGCCGAAGATGAAAGCTCACATCGCGACGTATGTGAGTAAATGCTTGGCGTGCTCAAAGGTCAAGGTGAATATCAGAAACCGTCTGGATTGCTGCAACAACTAGAAATACCCATGTGGAAATGGGAGCAGATTGCCATGGATTTTGTCACTGGGCTACCTAGAACTCAAAACAGGAACGATACCATTTGGGTAATCGTTGACCGCCTCACGAAGTCGGCACACTTCCTTGCGATCAAGGAAACTGACAAGTTCTCACAACTTGCAGCTGTTTATCTGAAAGAAGTAGTTTCTAGGCGCGGGGTGCCATCCTCTGTTATCTCTGATCGTGACCCGCGTTTTATTTCGGATTTGTGGCAGTCGATGCACAAATCGTTCGGTTCGCGTCTCGATATGAGCACTGCTTATCACCCACAGACGGATGGTCAAAGTGAACGAACCATCCAGACACTTGAAGACATGCTGAGAGCGTGCGTGATTGATTTTGGCAAGGGTTGGGAGAAACACTTACCTTTGATAGAGTTTTCTTATAACAATAGCTACCATACCAGTATCCAGGCAGCTCCATTCGAAGCATTGTACGGATGAAAATGTCGTTCACCTCTTTGTTGGGCTGAGGTGGTGACAGCCAGATCACAGGTCCGGAGCTTGTGTTTAAAACTTCAGAAAATATTGTTCAGATCAGGAATCGTATGGCAGCAGCACGCGACCGTCAGAAAAGCTACGCTGACAAGCGTAGGAAACCTTTGGAGTTCGTAGTTGGGGATCGTGTTATGTTAAAGGTCTCACCCTGGAAGGGTGTGGTGCGTTTTGGAAAACGCGACAAGCTTAACCCTTGTTATGTCGGGCCATTCAAAATTCTGGAACGAATTGGCAAAGTGGCCTACAAGTTATAGTTGCCGGCTGAGTTGGGTAATGTCCATGATGTCTTCCATGTCTCCCAGCTAAAGAAGTGTTTGTCTGATGAAACACTTGTGGTACCGTTTCAAGAGTTAAAAATCGACGACAAGTTGTAGTTTGTCGAAGAACCAATAGAAATTATGGACAGGGAAGTCAAGGTCCGTAAGCATAGTCGAATTCCGATCGTGAGGGTTCCTTGGAACTCAAGACGGGGACCGAAGTTCACATGGGAACGCGAGGATCAGATGAAGCTCAAGTACCCTCATTTATTCCCAACTGAAAAATCTAAGTCTGGCGCAACTAGTGAATTTCGGGACGAAATTCCCATTCAAGTTGGGGATGATGTGGCACCCACGGAAAATACACCGTCATCTTGATCTAACGCCGTGCTGTTTTGGATTGCTTATCAAATTTCGGGACGGAATTTTTTTTCAAGTTGGGGATGACGTGACAACCCGAGATTTCGAGACCTTTCCTGTTCGCGTCACCTGTTTTACAATCCTGTTTTATATTATTTTAGAATGATTTTTGTATATGTTATTTATGTGGTGGTTTAATGTTTAAGCATTTAATAAGAACTTGGTGTGACAAAACATCGCCCGATGAAAGATGAGCTCGACGAAAAATGAATTTCGTCACCCATCTTCACGACGAAACATATCTTTCGTCCAAAAGAGGTTCGGTCCAGTTGTGGCCCGGCCTGTTTATGTTATTTAAGCGATTCCCTGAAACCCCAAAACACTATTCTCTCTCTCTCGAAACCTACGGCAGTCTTTGTGAAGCTTTTGCTCTCGTTCGTATTAGCAAACCCTTGGTTACAAACCGTTGTTCGGTTAGTAAGTTTACCCTTGTTTCGATGCGTGATTCTTGATTCCCTTCGGTTATGATTTGCTCGTTGATTCATGATTTTATGTGCAAACTAGATTGGACATGGGCATGTATATGTAGGTGTTCTGATATGTTTTGTAATGATCTACTGTTGTTTATATGTGAACCTTTAATAGCTTTTGGGTATAAACGAGTTGTCAAGGTGTTGATGCTGCATAAGAAATTAGGGTTTTGTATGATTAAAGTTGTAGTCATGATGGAAACGATTAAGTCAGAATGTTAAAATGATGATATGTATAATTGAATTGTTAATACCCTTGTTGCATGTTAGTGGTAATTGGAAACTGGATGATTGATCAATGATCATGATGTAACTGTTGATGATGGTTAGGGTCTAGAACATGTAGAATTGTAACCAATTGGATCTGTAACTGTTTTCCTCGACGAAATATATGGTTTTTCGCCACACCTCATATCGATGAAATATGGGTTGTTCGTCGACAAACATTCTGACGAAACATGGGGTCCTTCGTCGACAAGCATCCCGACGAAAGATGATCTTTCGTCACAAGGGGTGTTTCGCCGTGTGGGTCACTGAATTGAATAGTAGGTGCCTGTGATGTTAATGATGATAGATACTTGTGTGTGTACACGATCCATGTTACATGTCAATGATAATAAGAAACTTGGTTCTATTAGTTGGTATAACAAACCCACCTGTTATGTTATGTGTTACTTGTGACAATCACATGAGATGTGAACTTGCATTAGAAAGGTGTATTGGCTACCTGATATACTGTGATCTCGTAATAGATGCAATCTGTGTGAAAATAATGACTTGTTTAATTGTGAAACTGATTGTTAATGATAACCACGGTAGGGTTGGTTGATTAACTTGGAAACGGGTAACTTAACAAACCGAGCAAACCAAGGTGAGTTCACTGCCTTTTTCAAGCATGCATCCTGGGGAGGGATATCGGGTAACGTTCCGGGAAGGAATGTCGGGTTTTGGGTTTGACTGGAATGTTAAACATGGGATGTTGGTTATTACACTCATTTCTATCATTAAGTCCCATCATATATCGATTGGTTGCCGGGGAGGCAACGGGGTTATTAGTTGATAGCGCTATTAGGTTTGGCACCCTCACACCGTACCGGGGAGGACGGTCGTGAACTAATTACCTTAACCACTTGACCAATAATCTGGAGCCATTTGCGGTAATCGAGTTAATAACAACATCTAATCACTGAAATGTTTTATACTCATATCTGGTAACTAAAACGTGTTAACAAACTTTGAACTCACCAGTGCCGTCTGACACACTTGTCTGCATGCTTACAGGTCGTTAGATTCTTGGTTATGGACTTGCTATCTGGGAATGCTGGAGTGGTCATGGGTCGAGGCTCTTGGATACTTGTTTCGTTGATTTTGAACACTTGTTTTGAAACAGTTGATTAACAATTTACATTATGCTTCCGCTGAATGTTTACTTTGGTTTTAACTCATGACTTGGAATTATATTATGAAATGAATGGGATGTTTTGCTTAAATATCTATTATAGTTCAATGTTATTGGTGGCTTGGATCCTGGTACGTCACACGTCCCGCGGTGTTTCAGCATGTGGTATTTTGGGGGTGTGACAACATAATACTTGCTTTGACTCTATGGAACTCAAAAGAGTTTAAATACTTTCATGGGTCAAAATGCCCATTAGAATCGTTACAAGTATCATGGTCTTAGATGATGTAACTTAACACTTTGACAAATAACCATTAGGCTATCATCAATGTCACACCGCGACCGCGTTAAAACAACAAAACCGCGGCGGAAACATCGGGGAGTGTCGTGGCAGAATTATCGTTTCATAACCATGGATACAAAAAGTGTTTCGTTTTATTGATAGTATTAAACATTAACATCGTCTTAACATAGAACAAATAAAATACATATCAACTATCATTGTTTTTATGTCACTAAGGCCTCGTCCAGATCCTATGTGACGCATGCATCCTAGAAATCACATCAAGCAACATCACCTGAAACATATGTAAAAACAAAGTCAGCAAAGAAATGCTGGCGAGTACATAGGTTTTATAAGAGTGTCGGATTCATGGCTAGTTTAAATGTTGCAATACTTTATTAAAAACCTTGTTTTGAAAAGAGTATAATATTGCAACTTAATTAACCAACTCAAATCAAGCGGGCTATAGTTTATAAAACCTCGTAGCCAGGATTCTTAACCCAAAACATTTGTTTTAGTAAAGCAATTTGTAAAACATCTCGTATTAAATCGTTAATAAAACTTGTTAATAAATCTCGTATTAATTCATTAATAAAACTCGTATTAAATCGTTAATAAAACTCGTATGGTTTATATTATTTCGAAAACCTCGTTTGTGTGACATCGTTCCAAAATTGTTTAATCAAGTGAACTAAATAACGCTACGATATGTAATACGATGAAAACACTTATATATAAGAAGTACCAGCGGCGTATCTACCATGTTTTCACCACATTACCCTCGTCCCGTTATCTAAACACTTAACCAAAAACCAATCGCTTATCCAACTCGTTTAATCTTGTATGAATCGTTCCCAAATCGTTATTTCGTTCAAATCATTTAAATCATCCTCGTTTTAAGTGTGAAAACTATTTATGGTCGCCTCGCTAATAACATTCAAACCTTCGTGACTCGACTACCCCGCTTCTCGCAATAATAAACCACCAAAGGGTAAATTAATATTCAGATTCAATCATTACCCACCTAACCCACACATAACCATGGGTGCAGTACGATAATGGGATTTGTCAGATCCTATGGTACCATAACCTAATACTGGTCGGCTTGATCAATGCTAATGAATGCCATTCGTTATGTAATTACAACCAACTAGTTTATTCACTTTATTGAAATCGTTATTAGTTTAATATAAACCATCTTAATCGTTTTTGAAATCATCGTTATTGTAGGATCGAATCACGACCTGAATGAGTCGTTCGGAAGAGTTCTTAGACTATACGAAAGGCGGAAACATACGTATAGACTCAAAACAGCTTGAATATCACTTTAATCTTCTTGTCTATTGAAATAACAGCGATTACAGTCACAAGAAATACCGGCAGCACCTCGATATCGATTCCAAAATCTGTTACAAGTGAAATGATCACAAGCCTATTTATAGCCCTCCACTTTCGCTTGAAACCTTACATGACACTTCAAGCGAAATAACACGTTTACCATTCAAGCGAACTCACCAAAAGTCAATTCAAACTAATTTAGAAACTGTTTCATGTGTGCATGTAATTTCGTGTACTGTTGCATATGATGTCATATAGTGATGTCATCTCTATGATGTCATCATCAAAGATGATGACATCATGCTTGATTAAATCCACAACGCAACCAAGACTCGATCTAAGACGAAGACGACAAATGTATGCACCAACAGACTCCCCCTCAGATGTTGACGAGTCTTAAGTGTCGAGTCTTCTCAATCTTCAGTCTTTATCAGTCTTTGGGCTTCCTTCACTCTAACCTTCTTCAACTAATCTTTCAGGATCAAACTCCTAGCTCTTGCATCTTCAGACTCTCTTTCTCTAACAGACTCCCCCTCAAGTTGTACTGGGATCGTAGTCTGGCTTTCACAGGTTCAGGTATCGTAACCTGACTCACCTGCATATTCTCTACCCAAAACATAAGTTTCATAAACATAAGATATAGTAAATTTAGAAACTCTGCTAACCTCTTGAAGACACAACCCTGAATACATCATTTTCAAGTATCAAACAAAATGATTTATCATGTCAATTTCTGATGAACCACGTGAATATATATCATTTTCATTTCTCATATCTTCAAACACACTTTCCCAAACCTGTTCTTCATGATTAGCACTCGGAATTTTGAAATTCAGCTTTTCAACATCAGTTGTCTAAAATCTTTTTGAGTTTGAGTTTTTCAAAATTTATGCTAAAACACACCGAAAATATTTTTGGATTTTGAAATAACAGAAATGAAATGCAGTAAAGAAATATTTACACACAATATTTTTGTAAGTTTGTGTAAGAGAATCATATCAGTTTATGAGACAAATCACCAACACCGTTAAGCTTTAAACATTTTAAGTTCTAAACGATTCACTTAGATTGTCAGTATACTGATCCACTTAAATTCTCACACAAAGTTCAACTGTTTCGAGATACGAGATTAATGTTTTAGAGACTTAAACTTATTCGCGTGTCCCACCTCAGAATATACTCCCGTATCCAGATCCCAATATTCAGTCTTACAGGTGAGTATACCTAGATGATATCTGTAAGGGGTTAAATTGCGAAACTGTGCGAGCTCAGGTCAGAACTTCCGTTCAGCAGAGAGATGACGGCTCGACTTTTGGTGGGTCCCCTTTAGAGGATCTTTTTTACAACAGCATTGAGTAGTAATTTTATCGTCTCATCATTTATGCTGAGTGCAAGCAAGCAGTAAAGTATTCTCCGGGGACTAGGCCATTGCTTCCGCATTATCAGAAGTCCCGGGATAATACCCCAGATATCACTAAGCATAAAGACCTAGTATCTCAGAAAGAGGGGCCCTTCAAACAAGATTTCGGGGGTTACACATATATCCGAGAGATGTTACCCACGAATTAAGCAAGTTTGAATTTAGGTTTATATCTCGTCACAATCTACTAAATGTGCAAAAACCTACTGACACATCATCAGTGAGACCGTTTATCACTTTTTAACTTTCCATTTCTTTAGCGTGTTGTGATAGTCCACTGATGTACTATCATTTCCTCTTTTATACAACAAAACTCATTTTTCATTTTATCATGTTTTTGACTTTTTCAAAATTTTCTAATGTTTTTGGATTTACTGAAAATTTTTACTCCCCCTAAAATGCAAACAAATTTTAGGAAATTTGAAAACAAACTATACAATTCTCCATTCACTTGGCATAAACAATCAGAACTCCCCCTTACAACAAACTATTTTCCCATTGTGATTTCAAAACACTTAAGTTTGTTTTAATCAAATGGTTTTTCCGGAAAATAAGTTTTGTTGATTTTAAGAAACCATTTGTAGGTTAGGGGTTCATCACATTGTTCTCCAAAATACCACTTGTAAGTATGGTCCAATCAAGTTCAACTTAATGACCTTGATTAACCATTTAAAGATGAAAACCTTCTTTCAACCACTTACAGGTTCACTCACCAACTATAATCACTTGTAAATCAAAATATAACAATTTAAAGATATAACCTGTAGATTTACCAACCAAACATTTCAAGAATGAGGCCGATTCCTGCTCCACTCTTACCAACTTGGGAGCTACGGCAAGTCAGGAATTTATGGTGAAAATGCTGTCACCCAAGCCTGACCAGCCTTGGGTGATGTTGGTACACACCTATCCCACCAACATTTTGATTTATAAAAATCTTTTGCACTTTTAACCTTCCCATCAACCATCTTCCCGAAAATATGTTTGACTTTCCCATTGAAAGTCTTTTCAGCATCAAATTCTTTTTCTCCAGCAAAGAATTGACCTGAAATTTCAAATCTACCTTTTGATTTCAAATTTTCTTTTGTCAATGGCGGAAAGTTTTCCTCGTTCAACTCATGAACGGAATTAACAACCCTTTTCTCAACACATGACTCCTCTGATTTTATGGAATCAGATTCATTGTCAGAACTTCTTTCAGATTTTATAACCCATTTTTGTTTGTTTAAATCGACTTGTCTTTTGTAAAATCGTTTTGAAGTTTCACCAACTTCCACAGTCGATTTATCAACACATTTCCTTCTCATTTCAGAGTTAGAAGACACTCCCTGTTTTGAATAATTGGATTCTTGGTAGTTCCAGGCAATATGTCCAGTCTTTTGACACTTGAAACAGGTTCTTCTATCAACTCTTTGAGCAAATTTCCTCACATTCTTCTTTACTTGAGCAAGAAACTCTTGATTTGATTGTTTCCAGAATGGTTTCTTCTGCTCATCCTCAGAACTTCCTCCTGAAACAAATTGTGTTTTTGGTTTATAATTTTTCTCATTTTTATAATTTTCTGAAGAATTAAAACCAAGACCTTGCTTTTTGAAATTACCGTTGTGGTTTGGTTTCTTTCGATAACCTGAACCAGAACTGTAACCCTTTTTCTTGTTCAATCTCTGTTGAACTCTTAAAGTGTACTTTTTAGGTTTTTCAGCAAGATTTAAATCTTTTATTTCAAAAATATTAATTTCTGTTAATTTGAAAACCTGTTTGATCATTTCAGTTTTGACACTTCTTATTGGAAATTCCTCATCAGAATATAATTTGTCTGAATCATTCAAAGTATATGCTACTTTGATTGGTCCGTCATTCAAATTAGATTTTGATAACAGGAATACTTTATTGTAAACCCTTTTAACCGGTGAACTCGGACTCTTCTCTGACGAACTCGAACTATCTGACTTAGACTCCGACTTTGACTCTTCATCCGTATCTAACACCTGATCGACAACTTTCTTTACTAACTCAGACTCATGATCAGTGTCAGACGCTGTGAATGTAACATCAATATTGTCTGGTAATTCATCAATGATTTCAGACTTTAACTTGATGTTGACTGCCTTTTTTAGATGCTCTTCGTTTGGATTCCTGGGAGAATAACTTTCATGGATCGGGGGTGGACATCTGTTATACTTGACACTTGGTTTCTTACCAGTATCAGTATCTTCAGTCTTTTTATCCATGAATGCTTCCAGACCTGCAACAGTAGGATAAACACGATCAATCAAATAATCACAAGTAGTATAACTCAACAGTAATCGTTTAATCCTTTCACTCTCAATCTACTCAAGTTCCACATCCTGCTTCAGCTTTCCACAATCTTCAATGTATGCATTAATAACACTCTGCTTTGTCATTAATGTTGCACTCATCTTTTCCATTGCATTTTCGATTTCTGAATTTGTTTTTTTCAGACGATCAACTGTGTTGTTCAGCACATCATAAGATTCCTTCACATACTTCACATCAGACAATAAATCTTCTTTAATCTTTTCTAATTCAGTAATCTTCTTATCTTTCTCCTCACAAACTTTGCAAGATTCTGAACACTTCGAACACGGTTTTTAAACTTCAACCAATTTTTCAACTATCTTTTCAACCTCGACAGTCTTTTCAACTTCAACGAGTTTCTCAATTTCAACAATTTTTTCTACTTCCACAATTTTTTCAACTTCGACTAGTTTTTCAACTTCAACGAGTTTCTCAATTTCAACAATTTTTTCTACTTCCACAATTTTTTCAACTTCGACTAGTTTTTCAACTTCAACTATTTTTTCCACCACTTTCTCCACTTCAACAACTTTCTCAACTACCTTCTCAATCACTTGATTAACATTTACTTCTCCAGCTTCTGTCTTTGTCTTTTCATCAGTTTGCACTTTTGCTGCTTCCAGCTCTTTCCTCAATCTTGCCATCTTCTTCTGGTACAGCATCCCCATTTTATCTGCAAAAAACAAATTAAAACTAGTAGGATCTATGCCTTTTCTAGCTTTGTTGAGATGTTCTTCCTCATCATCGGTATCCACATCACTTCCAAGATCTGGAAAAATCGGGATTCTTTTCTGATTAGTCTCATCTTCACCCTGAATTCTAGCAACAAAGCCTGAACCAGTTGGAATGTATTTATCCCAGCTAAATCCTTCAGCAACAAATTCATCATCTTGATCAATGATACCAAAATAAGCTTTTCTATTTGCATCTTCGATCATTTTTCCATGAGCAGTTTTCTGATCTTTTTGTTGAGGCTGTTGATCAATCTGATGAAAAATTGATTTCTGATAATAGTTGTTCTTTTCTTGATTCCCGGTTGCTTCTTGATTTTTGCATTCTCGTTTAAAATGACATTTTCCTTTGCAACGGAAACAAGTAACTTTCGAGTTGTCAAAACCCAATGGAGAAGTAGACATTCCTCGAAACTCATCTCTGCCAGTAATTTGTTGAAACCTTTATGCTCTCCTACAAGCACTAGCCAAACACCACTTCACATCCATCAACTCAAGTTTCTCTGCATCAATTTGGTCATAATCTTCTTTTGTAAGCATCAGATTTCCAATCTTGCCAGCAATCAAACTCTCATAAGATTCCAACATAGCAACGAGTGATGCCATGTGTTGTTTGGCTATTTCTGGAGACAAATTCTGACCATTTTGAATGTTCAAAGTTACATTGCACTGCAAATTTGTTGAATTCAGTTATTGAGGACTTGATGTTGTAAAGTTAGGATCAAAGCTTGAATACGAGGATGAAGATCCACCACTTTGTGTCACACTACTACCCTTTGTTCCAGACGAACTGTCAGCACTAAAACCAGTTTGAATCTTTGGACTAGGGTTGGGGGTAGTCTCAAACTTGTTCCCTCGGTAATACAGACTAACATCTTGTTTGGCATTTGGATTCGTCATTTTAGCAGTTTTCTGAATATCCAGCTCCTGCTCTTCAATCTTTTGAATGAATTGTGCCAGATTCATACTCTCAGACTTTCTTGTGTGTTTTAAAATCATCAATAAGTTCCCCACTTTTGTTGTGGTAGTGCTTCAGCTACTTTACCTACCCACTCATTATCCTCTTTCTCAATATTGAATCTTTTCATTTCCAAAACTAGATGACAATATCTATCAATGGTCTGCTTTGTTGTTTCATGGTCGAAGGCTGAAAACATATCAAACGATTTCTTCAATAACGCATTTTTGTTTTTAATCATATCCGCGCTTCCTTTGAATTTCTGAATCAATGCTTCCCAAATTGACTTAGCTGTATTATCATGTTGAAGCAAAACAAATATATCTTCTTTAATTGCCTGTTGAATAATACTGATCATCATTTTCTCACTTGTAAATTTCAGTTTGTCACCCTCTAAATAGTCACAAATAGCTTTTTCTATCCCACGTCCATTCTTTGGTTTCTCATACTCTTTCAACAATGAACACCATGCATCAAATTTATAAGCTTGCACCCAATTCTCAAAACGATTTTTCCATCCCTGAAAATCTTCAATGTACATAAGTTTTGGCGGTTTCTGATGTGTTCCCGTTTCATTCTCATTGTACAATGTTTCAGCAGCTGTAACTGGTGCGACTGGCGTGGCAAACGCATTGTAGAATTCCTCTTCCATACTTCAGTAATCGGCAAATACTTCAGGAAACACCTAAAAACAAACGAACAAACAATCAGTTTAAACGTACTGAATACGTAAAAAAGTGTCGGTGTAATCAATCTAAGACTCGTGTCGAAGATTTGCGAACTCGTTCCAATGTTGTTCAGGTGAAATCACTGAATCAATGGACTAGATCAAATGGATCACAAAATATGGGCTTCAAATGATCTTAACTCTATGCTCCAACTCTCAATTTGGGCCGATTGCTATGAATCACGTGGACTGAATGAGATTAACTTGGGCCGATAACCTTTGACTTTAACAACTTATTCACATGAACTGAACAATTTGATTGGGCCGATGATTAAGTGAATCTGATTTTTTTTTAATTAAAATGGCCGACAACTATTAATTCATACCACAATTTTCATTGGACCTTCCATTTTTTATCTCATGCAATATCAATGGTGGTCGACAACTGAATTCACAACACTCAATGATTGGACCACAAATGTTCATCACATGGACCGGACAAATTCTTGCCAACACAACTCTAATTGATCAAATAAACTGATTGGGCTATAAAATCCAACAAACCGACATTTTCAAATATGCATGAAATCTGATTGGGCCGTTTAACTCTAGTGGGCTGCTCTTATTCAATTCACATGCAAAACCTTGGGCATACAACTTTTCATTTAATTGTGCTGATATATTCTAAGTTTAATGACCGACAAACCAATATCACATGCAATTCTTGAATGAAGCACTCATGTGACCAACTGACACACTGTAATATCTTTCACATGCAAACTAACAACCTCGTTTAATGTTTCACACGACTCAATGCACTTTTCATGTGAAATAAACTTTTTCACTTGAACTTCAATTCAAGCGGAATACCGTTCAAACGATGTTTTCAAGCGGAATATCGTTTTCAAGCGGAGTCAATACAATTTTTCAAGCGGAATACCACGAAATCGATAGTTTCAAGCGAACTCATAGCAGAATATGAGATTTTTAAGCGGACTCAGAGTGAAAACTCAAGCGAACACACAATGACATCAGCATTTCGAACGTAATTTCAAGCGGAAATACAGTTTTTTACCAGTTTAGGATGATTTAAGTTCTTAAACTTTCCAGGATTTATTAAAACATGATTGCGAGTATAATGTGAAAGTTTGAGCCGATTTTAACCGTGAAAAATTTTTAATTTTGAAAAAGAAAGTGTAGAAATCAGAAAATGTGATGAAAACAGGCTGTTTTGGTAAGATCTTTTCCTCCTGAGCTCTGATACCACTTGTAGGATCGAATCACGACCTGAATGAGTCGTTCAGAAGAGTTCTTAGACTATACGAAAGGCGGAAACAGACGTATAGACTCAAAATAGCTTGAATATCACTTTAATCTTCTTGTCTATTGAAATAACAGCGATTACAGTCACAAGAAATACCGGCAACACCTCGGTATCGATTCCAAAATCTGTTACAAATGAAATGATCACAAGCCTATTTATAGCCCTCCACTTTCGCTTGAAACCTTACATGACACTTCAAGCGAACTAACAAGTTTACCATTCAAGCGAACTCACCAAAAGTCAATTCAAACTAATTTAGAAACTGTTTCATGTGTGCATGTAATTTCGTGTACTGTTGCATATGATGTCATATAGTGATGTCATCTCTAGGATGTCATCATCAACGATGATGACATCATGCTTGATTAAATCCACAACGCAACCAAGACTCGATATAAGACGAAGACGACAGATGTATGCACCAACAGTTATAATATCGAAAATCGTTTTGAAAACCATCGTTAAAACCCTGAAAACATTTAGCACATATGAATCACCTGAAAACAATTGAAAACAGTAAAATAGGGGAACTATGTACTCACTTGGAGTGCAAAGTATCCTCAATCAATAGAACTTCAACAAACTCGAGCAAACCAGAGAAATCAAACATCACCTAGTAATCGAATCACTAGTCAACAATAGACACCTAAATAGGAAGATCGGATAGAATGAGGTCTTGAAAACCAAATGAGTGTTGGAACTCATGTTATATGGTTTAACAAAGCCTACATCCTAAATCAGAACCTAACCTAAATGCTTTCGACCCGTTGCGATCCATTAAGATAGCTTACGCTACTTTAACGCGTCGTGCGCGCAAAAGTGCATTAGAGACGTCTAACTAGCCCTATGACAAGTGTTATATGCCTAAACATGTTTAAATATGTTGCATAATCAGTTACATGACAAAAGTTTATGTTACATATGCTTAACCTAAGGCATATAGACTACTTATCATACAACTACATTAAACTAGGTGACCATAAGGTATAACCTCGGAAGGTTATTCCCTATGCAACTATGGTCACTAAACATGTTTGGTCGGATCCTAATGATCGACCAAACGGGTCGTGTTCGAAAGTCTAAGCGGGTGTTTAGTCCGCTTGACTTACGACTCTACACAAGCACCAAACTAAAAGTGACGAGCTAAACATGCTAGAACATGTTTAGTTAAGTTAGAAAACAGGTTTTGATATCAAAACAAATGGTTTTGATATCAAAACAAACGGTTTTGATACCCTAGAGTAGTTTGGTTACAAAATACGCATAAACACGCATTTTGGCCGAAACTACGACTCGTCACTACGCCTAGTCAACGTGGTAATCAGTAGGCATAGTCACAGGGGACTATAACCATCGTGATTACGCTCACGTTGCTAAGTTCAACGGAACTTTGTGTTGACCATTGACTGGTCAAAGCTGAAAGTCAAACATGTTTGACTTTCATGCTTGAAATATAAGAACAAGCAAGAAGAGGACTTACAAAGGGTCCAAGAAGGATGTTTGATCTAAAATAGCTCAGGTATGAAGTGCAAACACCCCAACTTAGAGCTGATTTCAGATTCAAGTGTGAGAAATGAGCAAGAGGGCCTTGCTATTTATAGTAATTTAGGAGTTCTAGGATCAATCCAAGTGTTGTGAAGCTCAAATCTTGGCCATACACTTGTTAATCTAAGGTTGGGCAACTAGCAAAACAGGCAAACAAGTCCATAGATTGCAAAAACCATGTCTAAAACCAGTTGCAACAGCTGGAATGGAAGTTTCTGAATTCTGTGGTGCTGGCACAAGCTTACGGACTGTAAGGATATGGTCCATACGGTCCGTAAGGGACATGCAGACCAGACACTTTCACTTATTTACAGTTTAGCCCCTGCACCTTGTTTCGTTGCGTATCGGCACTTCTAACACCCGTCAAACCCATTTTCAAGTTCCACAATGATGTTAAAACATAGGGAACATGAAATATGCTTGAAAACATCACGGGTGTCGGTTCGTTTGGCCGTACGGTTGCGTTGTTCGGTTAATTACGACGGAAGTTGTAACGAACACAAAAATGATCCAAATTAAGCGACGAATGGATTTTTCTTATGCCAAACACTAAAATAAATATTTTAATGCTTACATAAATTTTTGGATGTCCGGATATATTCCGAACGCAAGATATGCGCGAAAATGCAAACTTGTGCACTTTTTGACGCTTTTAGTCCCTGAATGACCAATAAAGTTTGTTTTAGCATACCGAACCCCTCAAAACCTATTTTTAAGCTATATAAAGGATATTTAGGGTATGTTTAACTTATGATCAAGTTTCAGAGTGTTTGTTACTATACAAATCAGTATAGTTTTGCAGTTTTGACACAAATAGTCCCTGCGATCAAACAAAGTTGATTTCAACACACCAAACCATTCAAAACTTATTTCTAAGTTATGTGGAGGTTATTTAAGGTATGTTAAGCCTATGTCACTATTCTGGAGTGTTTGTCGCGTTATACTGACTGCGTTTACGCACCAGTTTGCGTATAACCTTCTAGAAAGCGATTTAAAGCTTGAAATTGGAGTCGACTCTAATTGAAAATTCACCAAACACAAATACACACATAATAACATCAAAACAAATATAGTAACACCAAATCACATTGTTTTATTAATAATCATCATTATTTTACATCGTACATTGATTACAGAGTACAGTTGTCACAGTCTCCCCTACTTCAGGAAATTTCGTCCCGAAATTTTATTTAGAGGAAGCTTGTGAAAACAAATGCGGATATTTTGCCCTCATTTGGTCCTCACATTCCCAAGTAAACTCTGGGCCATGTTTGGTCCAGTAAGATTATCTCGAATTTTCTTGATTTTGTCTGTTGTTTCCAGAACGAGCTCAGGTCCAGTAAGCTGAGCTTCACCGGTCTCGTTCCAACAGACAGGTGAACGACATTTTCAACCGTAGAGAGCCTCGAATGGTGCCATTTTAATGCTAGCATGATAAATATTGTTGTAAGAGAACTCGATCAATGGCAGATGAGAATCCCAATTACCACCAAAGTCTATCACGCATGCTCTAAGCATATCCTCCAAAGTTTGAATCGTCCTTTCAGATTGACCATCTGTTTGGGGATGATAAGCAGTGCTTAGATTCAGCTGGGTTCCCAAAGCAGATTGCATGGTCTTCAAGAAATGAGATGAAAATCGAGCATCACGATCAGAAATGATATCCAAAGGAACACCATGTCGAGATACTATCTCATCAACATAAATCTTTGCAAGTTTTAGCAGATAGATCCTCGGGAATCAGAATAAAATGAGATGATTTCGTTAATCGATCGATAACAACCAAAATAGCATCATGACCTTTAGACGTACGTGGTAACTTAGTGATGCGATCCATCGCAATGTTCTCCCACTTCCAAACCGGTATCTCTGGTTGTACAAGCAAACGAGAAGGTCGTTGATGTTCAGCCTTGACTTTGAGACAAGTTAGGCATTTTGATACATACAAGGCAACATCCTTCTTCATACCAGGCCACCAGTACTGAGTACGAAGATCCTTGTACATTTTATCAACACCAGGATGGATAGAATATCGAGACTTGTGAGATTCGTCCATCACTAGGGTGCGAAGATCATCTTGTTTCGGAACCCACAAACGATCCTTGAAGTAGAGTAAACCATCGTCTTTCCTTTCGAGCTTAAGCTCAAGTTGAAGCGGTAGCTCATTTTTCAATAAACCTTTGATCACACAGGATCGTTGAGCTTGAAGGACATGAGATTGGATGTCGGATAGAGCTCGGACAGAGTGAAGCTTGACTCGCTCTTTTCGACCTAGCGCATCGGCTACGACATTCGCCTTACCAGGATGGTAGTGAATCTCGCAATCGTAATCGTTCAAGAGTTCAACCCAACGTCGTTGCCTTTTGATTAAGAATATGCTGGAGACTTTTGTGGTCTGTGAAAACCACGCACTTCGTTCCATAGAGGTAGTGTCTCCAGATTTTAAGCGCAAAAACCACAGCTCCTAACTCAAGATCATGAGTCGTATAGTTCTTCTCGTGAACTTTCAATTGTCTAGATGCATATGCTATAACCTTACCTCATTGCATGAGGACGCAACCAAGGCCTAAGTTGGACGCATCGCAATAGACAACGAAATCATCGCTTCCCTCGGGCAGAGATAGAACAGGAGCATTACATAACTTCTGCTTCAGCGTTTGGAATGCTTCTTCTTGCTTGGGTCCCCACTCAAAAGGCTTATTCTTCTGAGTCAAAGCAGTGAGTGGAACCGCAATCTTCGAGAAATTAGAAATGAATCGATGATAATAACCAGCAAGACCAAGAAAATATCGAATCTCTGTAGGTGTCGTTGGCGCACTCCAATCCTTAATAGCAACAATCTTGGATGGGTCCACATGAATACCCTGTTCATTGACTATATGACCCAGAAACTGAACTTCTTTAAGCTAGAATTCACACTTGGAGAATTTAGCGAAAAGTTGTTCCTTCTTAAGGAGTTCCAACGTTAAGCGAAGGTGTTGCTCGTGATGGGCTCGAGTCTTCAAATAAATGAGAATATCGTCGATGAATACAATAATGAACTTGTCCTAATAAGGTTTACAGACCCTATTCATTAAGTCCATGAAGATAGCTGGGGCATTCGTCAAACCAAAAGGCATGACAGTGAACTCGTAATGCCCATATCTCGTGCGGAAAGCAGTTTTGGGAATATCTTCTTCGAGAACACGAAGTTGATGATACCCAGAACACAGATCGATCTTAGAAAAACATGAAGCACCTTGCAGCTGGTCAAAGAGATCATCAATTCGAGGTAGGGTATATCAATTCTTGATGGTAAGCTTATTAAGCTCACGATAATCGATACACATTCGAAAAGACCCATCTTTCTTTTTCACGAAGAGGACAGGAGCTCCCCAAGGTGAATAACTCAGACAGATGAATCCTTTATCAGATAACTCTTGAAGCTTTTTTGATAACTCTTGCATCTCTCACGGTGCAAGATGATAAGGTGTTTTCGCAATCGGGTTGGCATTGGGTACAAGGTCAATATGAAACTCGACTTGACGAACTGGAGGCAAACCAGGCAGTTCATCAGGAAACACCTCTGGATAATCCCGAACAATCGGAATATCCTGAATACTCTTGCTCTTATCTTTCTCCTCGGTGACATGTGCTAGAAAAGCAACATATCCTTTTCTCAAATACCTCTGAGCTTCCATACATGACATAAGCTTCAGTCCACCCGAAGGTTTCTCGCCACGAACTTCTAGAATTTCGCCAGAAGACAAAGGGATACGAACAATCTTATCGAAGCAAACCACCTCAGCGTGGTGTTTGGTTAACCAATCCATTCCAACGATAACATCGAAGCTCCCAAGTTGCATCGGTGTGAGGTCAATAGGAAAAAGATGGTTATCAAGGTTTAACTGACAACCACGAATAATAGAATCGAGAACAAGAGGTTTACCAGTAGCAACTTCGACAGATAAGGGTTTCCTCAATTCAGTTCTAGGTATCGCAAGCAAAGGTTCAAAAGATAACGAAACAAAACTTCTATCGGCACCATAATCAAAGAGAATAGATGCAGGTCGATTATTAATAAGAAACGTACCATTCACCACTTCGTTGTCAGCCCTCGCTTCGTTTGCATTCAGATTGTATGCTCGCCCTCGAGCAGGATTCACATTGGCGTTGACGTTCGCATTCGGGTTCGCATTAGCATTCGCGTTTGCATTCGCCAGCCTCGGACAGTTGTTGCGGAAGTGACCAAACTCTCCACAATTGAAACATGAACCCAGTGGGAATCTCGCAGCATTCCCTTGTACCGGAGCTTGAACCTGGGCAACCTGATTTTGTCCTAAACGACAAACATTGGCCAAATGCCCAGGTTTACCACATGTCGTGCACTGCTTACAAGCTTGATGTGCAACATGATGACCGTTGCAGCGAGCACAATGAGGTGCAGTACCAGCATACACCTTATTCGCAGGAGGTTGAGTCGGTGGGTTCTGATCAGTTTATGCCGTAACAGCAAAATTCTGGGCACCCTTTCGCTTCCTCGATTTCTTCGACGACTCACCTTCTTTACCCTTACCCTTTTCTTGTCCTTCCCAGAATCAGTCGCCTTCTTTTTATCACCCTTGCGGGTGAGTTTACCCTTCCTGACTTGAGTCTCAGTCAGGGTAGCAGACAACTCGATCGCTTGACGAAGGGTAGTAGGATTAACACCGGTCACAATATCTAGCATAGAATCGGGTAAACCATCGATATATCTCTTGATTGCTTTCTCTGGTGGGGTAACCATGGTAGGACACAATAGACTGAGTTCCTCAAAATGATCCGTGTACGCACGGTGCTCAGCCCCATCTTGCTTTAAATCGTCAAACTCTCATTCCAAAGCTCGAATTTCGTGACGGGGATGTGACACCCCAAGAAAACCAGTAATCTTCGCAAACCTGCTCGAGGAGCCGCGATACGACACAGGTAAACAACGTCACACTACTAGCTTCCTCAGTAACTGCATGCTAAATTTCGGGACGAAATTTCTTTCAAGTTGGGGATAATGTGACAACTCGAATTTCCGACTCTCTTTATTCGCGTTAAATGCACGTTGACTTTGACTATATAGTTGTGTTATGATAAAACCTAGTGTGTTTGCATGGTTATGTGTGATTGTATAACTTGCGTACTGTTTGTAAAACTTAAACTGCTTGGAACCCGACGAAACACAAGGCTGTTTCGCCATACCCCACTCCGACGAAACAGGCTGTTTCGCCATGAATACTCCGACGAAACAGAAGTCTGTTTCGCCGGCCCAGTAGCCCAGCTAGGCCCAGAACGTTATTCCGCGTATTTTTACGTAAAACATCATCATATTACACTTTCTATCAACATAACCGAAACCCTAGAGCTCTCTCACTGTAACGGCGAACTAGAACCCACCGGAAACCCTTGTGCGATCAAACCATCATCTCGGTTAGTAGATTTATGTATCTTGATTGATCGTTCATCCGTGTACGTGTTTATGTGTCATGTGATTCTGCTTGATGATGTATATCTGAAACTGATACATGTTAAACATTAGGGTTCTTGTATGATGACGATGATATAGATTTCGTTATGCATGATGTGGTCGGATATGATAAAGCTATGCGAAACTTATTACAACCGAATGCTAGGTTCTGGATATTTTATTATGGTCTGATTTCCGAATACACATTAGTATCTTGATAGGGATCGATAATATGATGTTGTATGTTAATCGATATGTTGAACACATTGACCTAGGGTTCATGCTAGACGTTAAGAACTGTGATGCTTATGTTATAATGATGTTATGATGAATTCTGTGAACAAATGATTACTGTGTAATTGATGATTTGCTGATGACGGCTGCTAGCATGATTAGGGTTTCTGTGTATTTTCGTAACTGCTGTAACTGTGTCTACGAATCAGACATTCGACGAAACAGGAATCTCGGCGAAACAGAATGTGTTTCGCCAAGAGTCGCCGACGAAACAGAATCCTGTTTCGCCGAACAAGGCCACGACGAAACTGAAGGTGTTTCGTCAATAACTGTGTTTCGCCAATACTGTGTTTCGCCAATACTGTGTTTCGCCAAACGTGTGTTTCGCCAACTAGCTGATCTGTGCAGTAACTTGGATTAATTCTGTTAAGTGTTAACTGGAATATTTAACTGCTGTTAAGTGTAACCATCTTGTATATGATTGTGATTACGTGTTACATGTTTATACGTGCACAACTGAAACACAAACTGATTATGTATACGTGCATACTTTAGGACGTGATTGATTATTTGCGAGCATACACTTAGCATACCGAGCAAACCAAGGTGAGTTCACACAAGCCAAGGCATGGGGTTCCCAGGGGGGAATGGGGATTGATGATTTCTGAACGTACATAGATAACAGAACCTACTGCTAGACTAGTAACACTTATTGAACGATCTTCGCACACCTGCCAAGGACATTGGCCGCGATATTATGACTGTCTTCGCACACCTGCCAAGGACATTGGCCGCGAACTAAACGTACAACATCATCGCACACCTGCCAAGGACATTGGCCGCGATACGAACAAACCTAGTCTAGAAAAACTTGGGGAAAGACCTTCCCCAACATCTTCGCACACCTGCCAAGGACATTGGCCGCGATGGAAACTAATACGATACTTTGTAACGAACGAACATACTACTACTCACGCTATACTATTACTGAACTGTTAACTGTGAACTCGCTCAACTAGTTGTTGACTCTCTCTTACATGCCTTGCAGGACCTTAGGAACATATGGAGCTTGCACAGGAAGGAGCAGGTCGTTGTGGGATACGGATCGTAGACAATATTTGAACTTATAACTTAATTTGGGTTTTCATTATTATGCTTCCGCTACTTAAACAATGTTTGGTTATGAACATCAGTCATGTCAAGATGAATTATATTTTCTTACTCTTACACTTAAATACTATGTTTGATATGATTGATGGCTTGATCCTGGTCAGTCACGCCTCCAAGCGGTGATACTCCGCGTGTGGATTTTGGGGGTGTGACAGATTGGTATCAGAGCCATTGGTTATAGAGAACTTGGTTTTAATAAAGGGAAAACGATTTTTGTTAAAACCAGACTATAACCAGAACAGTGCTCTCAACGATCCACAACGACGCTTCGCTCCACGTGCAAGGCTCAACACCATAGGTATTACTATTCATGTTACATTACCTACATGCTAGAACTACGTAGACCTTTGCTCGTGGTATGCTTAAATCACAGAACTTGCTATATGTTATTGCTTGAGAATACTCGTGTGCTCACTCTCTTCTGTCATCGCACGATTTGCGAACCTATCTCACTTACGTTAACTTTACTATGAAGATCATGTCTGGACGTATCAACATGACTCAGGACCAGTTGACGGCCCTCATTAACGAACGAGTCACTGCGGCCGTTGCAGCCGCACAAGCAGGAGGTATACCCTGCAGTTACAACTCACTCTAGGATCCTTAGATCCTACGTTCCTAAATCAACTCTCGTGTTTAAACTTGTCCTAATTCTTTTACACAACAGGTCAAGCACCTGTTTGCACTTTCAAGACTTTCATGGACTGTCGCCCATCCACTTTCAGCGGCACTGAAGGAGCCGTAGGTCTCCTGCACTGGTTTGAAAAGATAGAGTCTGTGTTTGAGATGTGTGAGTGCCCTGAGGCACGCAGGGTGAAATATGCTACCGGTACCCTCGAGGGTTTAGCCCTCACATGGTGGAAAGCTCAGGTCCAAATCCTGGGGTTGGTTGCTGCTAACGCCACCCCATGGAACAATTTCAAAGAGATGATCAAGGAGGAATACTGCAGTCGAGATGATATTCATAAGCTGGAAGTCGAGTTTTTCAACCTCAAGATGACGGGGTCTGAGATCGAAGCGTATACCAAGAGGTCGAATGAGCTTGCATTACTGTGTCCTACTCTGGTGGACAAGCGTATTGAACTTTATCTTAAGGGTCTGGTGCCAGAGATCCAAAGTCATGTGACTTCAGCAAATCATGCTACTTATCAGCAGGTTGTTCAGTTGGCTCACCGTCTCACTGATCAGGCGGTGGAGCAAAACAGGTTGCCTAAACGCATCAGCGCTACTGCTACCGCTACCACTTCAGTTACCCCTGCTACTCCCAGCGACAATAAGAGGAAATGGGAGGGGGATTCTAGCAAGGGTTCAGCTACTGTTCAGTCTCAAGCTCAGCAACGCAAAACAAATGATCACCAGAGTCCGAATCAGCAATCAGCAGGTAGTCAAGGGCAGAGTGGCTATCGGGGAATTCACCCATGGTGTAGAAGGTGCAACAAACACCACAGTGGAAGATGCCGCAGGGAACAGTGTCAAAGATGCCTCAAGATGGGTCATGAGGCTAAGGATTGTAGAAGCGTACGGCCAGCAAATCAGAACCAGCAACAACAACCACCTGCTCCACGAAACCAGCCTCAGCAGCAGCAGCAGGGAAACAGGGGATGCTACCAGTGTGGGGCTGAAGGTCATTACAAGCGGGATTGCCCTCAGTTAAACCAGAACCAGAACAATAACAACAACAACAATCAGGGCAACGGGAACAACAACGGTGGGAACAATAACAACAATGGTGCTAGAGGCCGTATGTTTGTGATCGGTCAGGGTGATGCCAGGAATGATCCCAACGTGGTTATGGGTAAGTTTCTTCTCGACGACTTTTATGTTACTGTACTATTTGATTCTGGTGCGGATACAAGTTACATGTCTCTAAAAGCTAGTGAAATGTTAAAACGTGCACCAACTCTCTTAAACACCAAACATGTCGTAGAGTTAGCTAACGGTAAAAGCCTAGAGGCCACGCACATAGTTAAAGGGTGTAATCTTATCCTCGCTGATCAGACCTTCTCCATCGATCTCATTCCTATACCTTTGGGTAGCTTTGACGTCGTCATTGGTATGGATTGGTTATCTCAACAACGAGCGGAGATTTTATGCAAAGAAAAGGTTATTCGTATTCCTCGTTCGGGCAAGGAACCTCTCGAAGTTCAAGGCGACAAGAGTGGTGTCGTGAGTGGCATCATCTCCTTCTTGAAGGCTCAGAAGTGTTTACGCAAGGGGCACACTGCTATACTAGCCCTCGTTACAGATACCTCGAAGAAAGAGAAAAAGATTGAAGATATTCCTGTAGTACGAGACTTTCCTCAAGTGTTTCCTGAGGAATTACCTGGGTTGCCGCCTCATCGTCAAGTTGAATTTCAGATCGAGCTCGCTCCAGGAGCAGCACCTATAGCTCGAGCACCTTATCGTTTAGCTCCAACTGAATTGGAAGAATTGTCAAAGCAGCTACAAGAACTCTTGGAAAAGGGTTTCATACGTCCTAGCTCTTCGCCCTGGGGAGCTCCAGTGCTATTCGTAAAGAAGAAAGACGGTACGTTCAGGATGTGTATAGACTACCGTGAACTCAACAAGGTGACGATCAAGAATCGTTATCCTCTTCCGCGCATAGATGATCTATTCGACCAGCTACAAGGGTCGAGTTACTACTCCAAGATAGACTTAAGGTCAGGATATCACCAGCTGCGAGTCCGGGATGAGGACGTCTCCAAAACAGCATTTAGAACTCGCTACGGCCACTACGAGTTTATGGTCATGCCATTCGGGCTAACGAACGCGCCTGCCGTATTTATGGATCTTATGAACAGGGTGTGCAAACCCTATCTCGATAAGTTCGTCATTGTTTTCATCGACGACATCCTGATTTATTCGAAGAGTCTGGAGGAACACGAGCAGCACTTACGTCTTATACTGGAACTTCTAAGAACGGAACAGCTACACGCCAAGTTTTCTAAATGTGACTTCTGGCTTCGTGAAGTCCACTTTTTAGGCCACGTGGTGAACAAAGATGGGATCCATGTCGATCCATCCAAGGTAGATTCGATCAAGAATTGGCCTGCGCCTCGTACACCAACGGAAATACGCCAATTCTTGGGTTTGGCGGGTTATTACAGACGTTTCATCAAAGACTTCTCAAAGATTGCTCAGCCGCTTACACTGTTGACGCAGAAGGGTGTTGTTTATCGTTGGGGTAACGCACAGGAAACAGCGTTTCAGCACTTAAAGGATAGACTCTGTAGCGCACCTATCCTCTCACTGCCTGAAGGCACGGACGATTTCGTAGTCTACTGCGACGCATCTATCCAAGGTCTTGGATGTGTATTGATGCAGAGGGATAAAGTTATTGCTTATGCTTCGCGCCAACTTAAGATTCACGAACGGAACTACACGACACACGACCTAGAACTGGGAGCGGTTGTCTTTGCACTCAAGATATGGCGACACTACTTGTATGGTACCAAGTGCGCAATCTACACTGATCACAGAAGCCTCGAACATATCTTCAAACAGAAAGAACTGAATATGCGACAGCGACGATGGGTCGAACTGTTAAATGACTACGAATGCTCAATCAGGTACCACCCAGGCAAAGCCAATGTTGTGGCTGACGCCCTCAGTCGAAAGGACACTGCGCCTAAGCGCGTTCGAGCCTTACAACTCACGATACAGTCTAGTCTTCCTTCCCAGATACGAAATGCTCAGGTGGAAGCATTGAAACCAGACAACGTCAGGGCTGAAGCCCTACGCGGCTCAAGGCAACGATTAGAACAAAGGGCAGACGGCGCTTATTACGTAACAGGACGCATTTGGGTTCCACTTTATGGCAACTTACGCGAGCTGGTAATGGATGAAGCTCACAAGTCTCGCTACTCGGTACACCCTGGTTCGGATAAAATGTACCACGATATTAAGACTACATACTGGTGGCCTAGCATGAAGGCCCACATAGCCACATACGTTAGCAAATGCTTGACTTGTGCGAGAGTCAAGGCAGAATATCAGAAACCGTCAGGACCACTACAACAACCTGAGATACCACAATGGAAATGGGAACAAATTTCCATGGATTTTGTTACTGGCTTACCTAAATCTCAGCGCGGAAATGATACTATTTGGGTGATCGTGGATCGACTCACAAAGTCTGCTCACTTCTTGGCAATCAAAGAAACAGACAAGTTCTCTACCTTGGCAGACATTTACTTAAAAGAAGTGGTCTCGAGGCACGGAGTGCCAACCTCCATCATCTCTGATCGTGACGCACGTTTTACTTCAGAACTGTGGCAAGCAATGCATAAATCTTTTGGCTCTCGTTTAGACATGAGCACGGCGTATCATCCTCAGACCGATGGGCAGTCTGAGCGCACTATTCAAACTTTAGAAGACATGCTTCGGGCGTGCGTAATTGACTTTGGCAATGGTTGGGAGAAACATCTGCCACTCGTGGAATTTTCATACAATAACAGCTACCACACCAGCATTAAAGCTGCTCCATTCGAGGCACTGTACGGGCGTAAGTGCCGGTCACCTCTCTGTTGGGCAGAGGTGGGAGAAAGTCAAATCACAGGTCCAGAAATGGTAGTCGATACTACAGAAAAGATTGCACAAATACGACAACGCATGGCGGCAGCTCGCGACCGTCAGAAAGCATACGCTGATTTAGACAGGAAACTACTCGAATTCCAAGTTGGGGATCGAGCGCTACTTAAAGTTTCACCCTGGAAGGGCGTGGTTCGTTTTGGTAAACGCGGCAAACTAAATCCACGATATGTTGGACCTTTCGAGGTTATTGAGAAAATAGGCAAAGTGGCCTACAGATTGAACTTACCACCCGAACTCAGTGCAGTTCACAACGTCTTTCACGTGTCGAATCTGAAGAAGTGTACGTCAGATGAGACCCACATAGTTCCCTTAAAGGAACTCACTATCGACGAGCGGTTGCACTTCGTCGAAGAACCAGTTGAAATCACGGACCGGGACGTTAAGGTCCTCAAGAACACGAGAATCCCTCTTGTACGAGTTCGTTGGAACTCCCGCCGCGGCCCAGAGTTCACCTGGGAGCGTGAAGATCAAATGGAACTCAAATATCCCCAGTTATTCGGAAACCAAGCAACTACTACTGAGGCTGAAGCTACCAATGCAGAATTTCGGGACGAAATTCCAAATCAACGGGGGGATAATGTGACACCCCAAGAAAACCAGTAATCTTCGCAAACCTGCTCGAGGAGCCGCGATACGACACAGGTAAACAACGTCACACTACTAGCTTCCTCAGTAACTGCATGCTAAATTTCGGGACGAAATTTCTTTCAAGTTGGGGATAATGTGACAACTCGAATTTCCGACTCTCTTTATTCGCGTTAAATGCATGTTGACTTTGACTATATAGTTGTGTTATGATAAAACCTAGTGTGTTTGCATGGTTATGTGTGATTGTATAACTTGCGTACTGTTTGTAAAACTTAAACTGCTTGGAACCCGACGAAACACAAGGCTGTTTCGCCATACCCCACTCCGACGAAACAGGCTGTTTCGCCATGAATACTCCGACGAAACAGAAGTCTGTTTCGCCGGCCCAGTAGCCCAGCTAGGCCCAGAACGTTATTCCGCGTATTTTTACGTAAAACATCATCATATTACACTTTCTATCAACATAACCGAAACCCTAGAGCTCTCTCACTGTAACGGCGAACTAGAACCCACCGGAAACCCTTGTGCGATCAAACCATCATCTCGGTTAGTAGATTTATGTATCTTGATTGATCGTTCATCCGTGTACGTGTTTATGTGTCATGTGATTCTGCTTGATGATGTATATCTGAAACTGATACATGTTAAACATTAGGGTTCTTGTATGATGACGATGATATAGATTTCGTTATGCATGATGTGGTCGGATATGATAAAGCTATGCGAAACTTATTACAACCGAATGCTAGGTTCTGGATATTTTATTATGGTCTGATTTCCGAATACACATTAGTATCTTGATAGGGATCGATAATATGATGTTGTATGTTAATCGATATGTTGAACACATTGACCTAGGGTTCATGCTAGACGTTAAGAACTGTGATGCTTATGTTATAATGATGTTATGATGAATTCTGTGAACAAATGATTACTGTGTAATTGATGATTTGCTGATGACGGCTGCTAGCATGATTAGGGTTTCTGTGTATTTTCGTAACTGCTGTAACTGTGTCTACGAATCAGACATTCGACGAAACAGGAATCTCGGCGAAACAGAATGTGTTTCGCCAAGAGTCGCCGACGAAACAGAATCCTGTTTCGCCGAACAAGGCCACGACGAAACTGAAGGTGTTTCGTCAATAACTGTGTTTCGCCAATACTGTGTTTCGCCAATACTGTGTTTCGCCAAACGTGTGTTTCGCCAACTAGCTGATCTGTGCAGTAACTTGGATTAATTCTGTTAAGTGTTAACTGGAATATTTAACTGCTGTTAAGTGTAACCATCTTGTATATGATTGTGATTACGTGTTACATGTTTATACGTGCACAACTGAAACACAAACTGATTATGTATACGTGCAGACTTTAGGACTTGATTGATTATTTGCGAGCATACACTTAGCATACCGAGCAAACCAAGGTGAGTTCACACAAGCCAAGGCATGGGGTTCCCAGGGGGGAATGGGGATTGATGATTTCTGAACGTACATAGATAACAGAACCTACTGCTAGACTAGTAACACTTATTGAACGATCTTCGCACACCTGCCAAGGACATTGGCCGCGATATTATGACTGTCTTCGCACACCTGCCAAGGACATTGGCCGCGAACTAAACGTACAACATCATCGCACACCTGCCAAGGACATTGGCCGCGATACGAACAAACCTAGTCTAGAAAAACTTGGGGAAAGACCTTCCCCAACATCTTCGCACACCTGCCAAGGACATTGGCCGCGATGGAAACTAATACGATACTTTGTAACGAACGAACATACTACTACTCACGCTATACTATTACTGAACTGTTAACTGTGAACTCGCTTAACTAGTTGTTGACTCTCTCTTACATGCCTTGCAGGACCTTAGGAACATATGGATCTTGCACAGGAAGGAGCAGGTCATTGTGGGATACGGATCGTAGACAATATTTGAACTTATAACTTAATTTGGGTTTTCATTATTATGCTTCCGCTACTTAAACAATGTTTGGTTATGAACATCAGTCATGTCAAGATGAATTATATTTTCTTACTCTTACACTTAAATACTATGTTTGATATGATTGATGGCTTGATCCTGGTCAGTCACGCCTCCAAGCGGTGATACTCCGCGTGTGGATTTTGGGGGTGTGACAGGGGACAAAACTCCTTCATCATGAGAGCCCGAAGCTCTTCCCATGTTTGTGCCAACGCCACTCCGGTACCCCTATCACGCATAATACCATTCCACCAGGTAAGTGCTCGCTTCTCAAACACGCTCGAAGCAAATTCAACCTTACGCGCATTCGGACACTGCACATGCCTGAATGTGCTCTCGATACTCTCAAACCACTGCAGGAGTGCAGTTGCTCCTTGCGACCCAGAAAACTTCAGAGGCTTAGCAGAATTGAAATTCTTGAAATTACACTGTGCAATATTGTTGTTATTATTATTGTTGTTGTTGTATATCTCATGGACTTGGGTCACAACACCGGGAAGCACAGCAGCCACTTGCTGAGAGACCAGGGCTGCGATTTCTTCAATAGTAAAAGATTGTGCTTCACGTCGAGGAGGCATGGTCTAACAAGGAGATATGAGAAACGAGTGAGGTTGATAATTAGGAAAAGCAAAAGAGGTATCGACAAAACACAAGGAAGGCGATCATTTGTTCGTTACCTCGAACAAACAAACGACACGCAGTGACTAATCAAAGTAAATGGGTCAATATAATGTATCGCCGAAGACAAGCTCGCCTATAAGTGAACACTCACCCCAAGAGTTCCCAGGTAAGAGTGACTGGTCCGATTATGTGGATTTGTACGAACACTCTAGTTTAGACCCAAACCTTGACGAGATTTTGAAAACTTAAAGGGTTCAAAACCTTATAACAAAGGGTTCAAAACCTATTAATCAATCATCCCAGAACAGATGATTAGTTTTCAAAGCGGATTCAAAAATTGTGTTCTCGCTGTGGTTATCGCCTAAGGGTAGGTGACAGTTTTGTTTTAAAAATCTAAACGCAAAGAAATTTGCGTTAGGGTCCTAAAAGTTATAGTCTAGGTCAAAGCATTACTAATAACCTAATTCCCTATAACCATTGGTTCTGATACCAACTCTTCTGTCACACCCCGACCGTGTTAAAACAACAAAACCACGGCAGAAACGTCGGGGAGTGTCGTGGCAGAATTATCATTTCATAACCATGGATACAAAAAGTGTTTCGTTTTATTGATAGTATTAAACATTAACATCATCTTAACATAGAACAAATAAAATACATATCGACTATCATTGTTTTTATGTCACTAAGGCCTCGTCCAGATCCTATGTGACGCATGCATCCTTGAAATCACATCAAGCAACATCACCTGAAACATATGTAAAAACAAAGTCAGCAAAGAAATGCTGGTGAGTACATAGGTTTTATAGGAGTGTCGGATTCATGGCTAGTTTAAATGTTGCAATACTTTATTAAAAACCTTGTTTTGCAAAGAGTATAATATTGCAACTTAATTAACCAACTCAAATCAAGCGGGCTATAGTTTATAAAACCTCGTAGCCATGATTCTTAACCCAAAACATTTGTTTTAGTAAAGCAATTTGTAAAACATCTCGTATTAAATCGTTAATAAAACTTGTTAATAAATCTCGTATTAATTCATTAATAAAACTCGTTAATAAATCTCGTATTAAATCGTTAATAAAACTCGTTAATAATCTCGTTAATAAAACTCGTATGGTTTATATTATTTCGAAAACCTCGTTTGTGTGACATCGTTCCAAAATCATTTACTCAAGTGAACTAAATAATGCTACGGTATGTAATACGATGAAAACACTTATATATAAGAAGTACCAGCGGCGTATCTACCATGTTTTCACCACATTACCCCCGTCCCGTTATCTAAACACTTAACCAAAAACCAATCGCTTATCCAACTCGTTTAATCTTGTATGAATCGTTCCCAAATCGTTATTTCGTTCAAATCGTTTAAATCATCCTCGTTTTAAGTGTGAAAACTATTTATGTTCGCCTTGCTAATAACATTCAAACCTTCGTGACTCGACTACCTCGCTTCTCGCATTAATAAACCACCAAAGCGTAAATTAGTATTCAGATTCAGTCACTACCCACCTAACCCACACATAACCATGGGTGCAGTACGATAATGGGATTTGTTAGATCCTATGGTACCATAACCTAATACTGGTCGGCTTGATCAATGATAATGAATGCCATTCGTTATGTAATTAGAACCAACTAGTTTATTCACTTTATTGAAATCGTTATTAGTTTAATATAAACCATCTTAATCGTTTTTGGAATCATCGTTATAATATCGAAAATCGTTTTGAAAACCATCGTTAAAACCCTGAAAACATTTAGCACATATGAATCACCCCAAAACAATTGAAAACAGTAAAATAGGGGAACTATGTACTCACTTGGAGTGCAAAGTATCCTCAATCAATAGAACTTCAACAAACTCGAGCAAACCAGAGAAATCAAACAGCACCTAGTAATCGAATCACTTGTCAACAATAGACACCTAAATCGGAAGATCGGATAGAATGAGGTCTTGTAAACCAAATGAGTGTTGGAACTCATGTGATATGGTTTAACAAAGCCTACATCCTAAATCGGAACCTAACCTAAGTGCTTTCGACCCGTTGCGACCCATTAAGACAGCTTACACTACTTTAACGCGTCGTGCGCGCAAAAGCGCATTCGAGACGTCTAACTAGCCCTATGACAAGTGTTATATGCCTAAACATGTTTAAATATGTTGCATAATCAGTTACGTTACAAAAGTTTATGTTACATATGCTTAATTACCAATTATGCATGAAAAGGGAATTTTGGTCATTTACCTAAGGCATATAGACTACTTATCATACAACTACATTAAACTAGGTGACCATAAGGTATAACCTCGGAAGGTTATTCCCTATGCAACTATGGTCACTAAACATGTTTGGTCGGATCCTAATGATTGACCAAACGGGTCGTGTTCGAAAGTCTAAGCGGGTGTTTAGTCCGCTTGACTTACGACTCTACACAAGCACCAAACTAAAAGTGACGAGCTAAACATGCTAGAACATGTTTAGTTAAGTTAGAAAACAGGTTTTGATATCAAAACAAACGGTTTTGATACCCTAGAGTAGTTTGGTTACAAAATACGCATAAACACGCATTTTGGCAGAAACTACGACTCGTCACTACACCCAGTCAACGTGGTAATCAGTAGGCATAGTCACAAGGGACTATAACCATCGTGATTACGCTCGCGTTGCAAAGTTCAACGGAACTTTGTGTTGACCATTGACTGGTCAAATCTGAAAGTCAAACTTGCTTGACTTTCATGCTTGAAATATAAGAACAAGCAAGAAGAGGACTTACAAAGGGTCCAAGAAGGATGTTTGATCTAAAATAGCTCAGGTATGAAGTGCAAACACCCCAACTTAGAGCTGATTTCAGATTCAAGTGTGAGAAATGAGCAAGAGGGCCTTGCTATTTATAGTAATTTAGGAGTTCTAGGATCAATCCAAGTGTTGTGAAGCTCAAATCTTGGCCATACACTTGTTAATCTAAGGTTGGGCAAATAGCAAAACAGGCAAACAAGTCCATAGATTGCAATAACCATGTCTAAAACCAGTTGCAACAACTGGAATGGAAGTTTCTGAATTCTGTGGTGCTGGCACAAGCTTACGAATCATAAGGCTATGGTCCATACGGTCCGCAAGGGACCTGCAGACCAGACACTTTCACTTATTACAGTTTAGCCCCTGCACCTTGTTTCGTTGCGTATCGGCACTTCAAACACCCGTTAAACCCATTTTCAAGCTCCACAATGATGTTAAAACATAGAGAACATGAAATATGCTTGAAAACATCTCGGGTGTCGGTTCGTTTGGCCATACGGTTGCGTTGTTCGGTTAATTACGACGGAAGTCATAACGAACACAAAAACGATCCAAATTAAGCGACGAATGGATTTTTCTTATGCCAAACACTAAAATAAATATTTTAATGCTTACATAAATTTTTGGATGTCCGGATATATTCAGAACGTAAGATATGCGCAAAAATGCAAACTTGTGCACTTTTTGACGCTTTTAGTCCCTGAATGACCAATAAAGTTTGTTTTAGCATACCGAACCCCTCAAAGCCTATTTCTAAGCTATATAAAGGATATTTAGGGTATGTTTAACTTATGATCAAGTTCCAGAGTGTTCGTTACTATACAAATCAGTATAGTTTTGCAGTTTTGACACAAATAGTCCCTGCGATCGAACAAAGTTGATTTCAACACACCAAACCATTCAAAACTTATTTCTAAGTTATGTGGAGGTTATTTAAGGAATTTTAAGCCTATGTCACTATTCCCGACTATTTGTCGCGTTATACTGACTGCGTTTACGCACCAGTTTGCGTATAACCTTCTAGAAAGCGATTTAAAGCTTGAAATTGGAGTCGACTCTAATTGAAAATTCACCAAACACAAATACACACATAATAACATCAAAACAAATATAGTAACACCAAATAACATTGTTTTATTAATAATCATCATTGTTTTACATCGTACATCAATTACAGAGTACAGTTGTCACAATCAAAGGTTTGGTTACTTAGATATTATATATGTATTATATAGTATATATTATAGTTTAAGTCTAACCATGTGTTACAATAACATCATACAAGTCATGCATGAGGTAGGAAGATGAATCTTCCATTTAGGCACCTCTTGTGTTTTGCCAATGCATAAGTTGTCATGGACAACAAGGATGGTCATAAATACATACAATAAGGAATGAAATAACTACAAGCTAACTATGAAAACATCAAGTGATGTATGGATTTTCAACTAGGATAGCCCAAGCTAATGGACACGGCCCCGTGTCAAGTCTACTGTTCTTGCTATTTTGTGGTTTAGATGTGAATCGGGGCTTGGCGAGTTGCGTCAATTCCTCCTTCCCTGTATTTATGTTGGTTTTTGCTGTCTTTTTGCTCCTTTTGTACATTTAAGCTCTTTTAACCCTGGAAATTAAAGGGAGGAGAAAACCAAGCTTTTTTCGACATTAGTACTAAAAAGGGGTTGATTTTACGCCGTATTTGATATAATTTATATGTTGTATTTTAAGTACATCACTAAAGCTAACCCCTAATATTCTAATACAACGGTATGACAAATATGTACCATCCACCTAAAAGTCCTTAACCATAATCATACGTCTTCTCGAAGTTCAATGCTCGATCATGTCCTCATTTATGTGCAAGTATAGCAAATGTTTGCCTAATTTGTTCATCCCAAATCAATTTAAGTCTGCCTCCCTGCCCACCCCCAAACGGTGAGGATTTATATACTAATTTAACCAGTAGGTTGTACGTCTCGTCTTCACATGTCCAAATTATCACAATCTTCCCTCCTTTATCTCATCCAATATTGTTAATGATACATGCACAACATAAGCGACATCCTTTGGATGAAGAAGTTGCACATCCCGAGTTCCACCCATTAAAACCTTAGGTATGTTATGAAGAATATGCTACATCTCAAATCATTTGTTATGGTATATTTCATTTGATTAGATTAAAGATATTTACTACGTCATGTACGTTGAATTGGTCAGAGTATTACTCCTCTTCGTTTTCCTTTAATAACATGTATTGATTTGCTTAACAACTTGATATTCTTTATAGTTGTTACACTTCTAAAATTTGTTACAGTGTTATGCTAGTACAGATGATATGTTTTTTTTCATTAGTTCTATTTAAAAGTAATATTTTTAAATACTATACATAAACAATAAACCATGAAAATACTCTTTTAAAAAAACAATAACAATAAACACCACAATAGTAAATGTCACACCCCAACCGATGGAGGAAACATCGGGATGAGACGAACAAATTGCTCAAAACATCATAACACTATGTGAGTATATAATTTAAATTTAATTTCATAATATGGCTAAAAATTTCCTACAAAATTCAAATAAGAACAACATTGTTTCAAAACATAACATCAAATAATAGCTTAATCTAGGTGTGCTTCTAAGTCCACCTAAATTGCGTTTCTTCACTTAACAAAAAGTTGGTGAGTATACAAGTTTTCATACATAGCATAATATAGAATAAAAAGTTTAACGAGCTCATATCCAACAGGAATAACCAATATGCAAGTTACTAATATGCTGAAACGGTGTACTATATGTTCAAACCTAAGTATACAACGCGTTAATTTTTCCTATCCCAAAGAATAACGGGAGGTTAACATGTTGAACTGAACAATACCCCAAGACTAATGGGTGGTGCGTTAATCCTATAGTGCTATAATTGTTAAGGTAGGCTAGCAAAGTTAATGAGCATATATCGACACAAAAAAGTTTACATAGCATACAAGTCTAACAAGCATCATATAGTTTCATGTTAAGCATGGATAGAGATTAAAATAGTTTAAGTGTTGCGTGATTTGTATAACATACATGTTGCACCCAAAGTGTAAAAAGGAAAACAAGATCGAGTATACTCACGGTTTTGCAAGCTTTCCACTTGATAATAATGCGAGTGTTGGTTGATTAGAATAGAGCACCAAGTCCTTCTACACGAAGAAACATAGGTGTAATTTGTATTGGATGTTTAATGGAGGATTAAAGATTCGAAGTTTAAAATGTATGAAAATAGACATATGAGAAAGTAATCATCCATCACATAATACTTGCTTTGACACTATGGAACTCAAAAGAGTATAAATGCTTTCATGGCTCAAAATGCCCATTAGAATCGTAACAAGTATCATGGTCTTAGATGATGTAACTTAACACTTTGACAAATAACCATTAGGCTATCATCAAAGGTTTGGTTACTTAGATATTATATATGTATTATATAGTATATATTATAGTTTAAGTCCAACCATGCATTACAATAACATCATACAAGTCATGCATGAGGTAGGAAGATGAATCTTCCATTTAGGCACCTCTTGTGTTTCACCAATTCACAAGTTGTCATGGACAACAAGGATGGTCATGAATACATACAATAAGGAATGAAATAACTACAAGCTAACTAAGAAAACATCAAGTGATGTGTGGATTTTCAAGTAGGATAGCCAAAGCTAACCTTATAATCACACAATCTTCAAGATCTAAGTTTGTTCATCACTTGTGGGTTAAAACCCTATCAAAACAGAATGTTTGTGAAGATTAAACCTCTGGATTTACATGTCACAACCTTGTTTTTAAGCTCACATAATCATAGACTTGATTAGTGGCATAAGGACATAGGAATGTGTTGAGAAAACTCAATTTAAAGTGTGTTAAACAAGAGTTTATACAAATCAGAAAGTTTACTGCACTTTGGAGCCTTTTATGGTGATGTTCCAACCTTGGTTTTTAAATTGGAAAACCGGTGGAAACATACCTAAGGTTGTTCCAAGTGATTAGAAAGAAGAATCAACGAAATAGATGGAAGACTGATGAAGTTATGCTCACTTTAGTAAGTTGAAACAATTATGTCTTTGCTACTGATTTCAGCTGGATTTTAGAGTGTTTAGAGAGTGATTAAGTGAGTTGCAAAGTGGAAAAAGTGTGGAGCATGCTTGGGTCTTATAGGGAATGAATTAGGGTTGGGTTTGGTGGCTATTAATGCTAGAAACACACTTTAAAACACACAAACCCGCCAATGGATGAAGCTGAAAATGTAATCCACGGATCTGTCGTTCTCGCGGGCCACGAGGCAGGTATGGGGTGGGTCGCGGCAGGTGTGCCGCCTGGTTTTGGGAATTTGTTTGAAATGTTGGCACAAAAGGTCCCTATAGTTCCATATTTGTTGTTTTTAATGTGTTTTAAGGTATTTTAGGTGTAAAAGATCATAAGTAAAGGTATGAAATGTACTTATATCATAAAAGCAAACATAAAACAAGTATAATCAAGTATGTTTGTTGAGATTAAGTACCGAATTTACGTAATTTAGCATATAAGGTATGTGTTTGTAAGTTTAACGTATTTTTGCACAAATTGTGAATGAAGTGACATATGTATAATCAATTCAAATGTATGAACAAGTATGAAATGTGTATGACATGAATGTAAAGAAAATACGAATTTCATTATGATCCAAGTCTCGGATTTTACAACGATTACAATGAAAAGACGAATACAAGCACACAAGACTTCCAAAAAATAGAACTATAGACAACGCTTTCTGATTATGGAAAGTATGAAAAAGCGGGGTGTTACAGTAAAATCCACTAATAGAAAAGATGTTGATAGGGTCTGGGGTCGCTTTCAAGAAAACCTCTAGCTCAAAGTCGTATTGGACATGAGAAGTATTATAGAAACAGAAAGTTATACACACAAAATCTAAATGACTGGAGTATCGTCCGTATAAGAATCAAGGAAACGAAATGAACTAAACAAAACTTTGAATACAATATTGGTAAGTTGCCAATAACATAAAATATTATGAAAGTATACTTGACAAAATTATCACATATACACGAGGAGAAGATGAATGTAACATGCAAGTATTGCCAAAAGAATAGCTAAAGCTAACCCCTAATAATATAGTACATAGGTATGAGTACCCTCCACCTTAAATCCTTAACCATAATCATACATCTCCACGAAGTTCAATGCTCGATCATGTGCTCATATATGTGCAAGTATAGAAAATTTTTGCCTAGTTTGTTTATCCTAAATCAATTTAAGTCTGCCTCCCCCACCCCACCCCTAAGTATAGAAAAATTTTGCCTATTTTTATTTGTTTAATGTTGTTTTGCAGAGATGTCAGGTGAATGAAGTTCAAGTGGAGCGGGTAAAAGACGAAGAGGCCCACCACAACGCTCGCGAGGAGACCCAGCTCAGCAAGAATATAATCCGAATCCACAACAGAGAAGAATTAGTTATCACACCCAGGAACGGATTCCTCTGTGTCGGATTTCAAGAAGGGTCGATCACCCACTTTTGCAGTTCCAAATAGGATCAAAAGAAAGGAAAAAAATTGATAAGCTAAATGGTACAGAGTTGTTGGAGCATTGAACCATTGACTAGGAATGGTTAGGAACTATGGTTCAGAGGCAAAGGGTAGAAAACTTGTTGGGACCCCAACTTATATCGGCACTTGATTGTGATTGGGACCAATATGAGGAGCTTGTGCTAGAATTTCAATCCACGTTCCGACCCAAGGAAGGTGCGTTCGCTTAGAATGATGCAGTTTCTTTTTGTTTGGGCATAATGGTACACAAGATGATCATCCCGTAATTTTCCGTGGCTACGGGATTTTACACGGTATAGGAAGCACAGTCGGCTGATTTCTTTACTAGTTTAAGGGGTGTTTATCAGACCCCTAGGGAGATGAGCTTGGGGAGTGCTGATTTGGCACGATTTTGGTCCGATATTTTCGATCATCCGTTTACTACTACGAACCTCATTACATCAGTTCGAGATCCAGTGTAAAGGTACTTACTGAAGATATTTTCTACCACTCTGGTTGGTAGAAAATCAGGGGAAAACAAGGCAAACTGGACAGACCTGTTTATTCTGATGTGTTGTGTTGTGTTAAGGGTAGAAGTATGAGTCTGGCGAGTGTTTCAGCGTGGTCATTTACCCGCACACGTCGAGGGAGACACTGGGCGACATTGGATATGGGCCCGTATATTACAAGGATCACGTGGAATTTGAATGTTTTTGAAAAATACAATCCTGCACATCTGCATCAAGGCCCGGGTTCAACATATTTTAGGATTCGTGACCTACAACTTGCGGGTACTCATACATGGACCGAGCCAATTACTTGGGACATCCCACAGCAGATGTGACGCACCAGATTGAGCCGACCTATCGTCAGCTACCCGACAGAGGCACGAGATCCCGGCACCCCAATACCCCAGACGCCATGTAACAACCCTCGGTAAAACCAACACCCTCATAAATATTTCCGACACTCTAGTATATTTTAAAATACCCTTATATGTCTCTAAATACACCCCGTATGTGAAAACCGAGCCCGAAATATGTTATAACATATAAAATAAATTAAAAACAATAAATATTAAGCTGAGGCAGGCCGCATAGGACCTCACCTCAAGCTCACGTGGGCGGTATCAAGGCTGAACCTTGACTCCGGTGAAATTATAAGTTAAGGCGGGTCGCGTAAGCTCACCTTAAATCTTACGCGGGCCGCTAGAGATCATCAAACGCGGAGACACCCTGAGCTGACACGTGTCGACATCGTGGCGGACCTATATGCTGACCTAGCTAAGTTATATGTTGACCGGGTGTTGACGCGGGCCGCGTAAGGCTTTGCCTTATCTTACGCGGGCCGCGTGAGACTCGAATTCAGCAACTATAAATAGAACGCATCAGTTTTCGCTTTCCGTCGCTCACAATCTCAATTCTCAATCTCAAATTCTGTAGAAGAGTTATAATTTTCGTTTCATTTCTGACTCTAGTTCCCATGTATATTCTCGTCCTCTTTTCGAATCCCATTTTACTTTGACTAGAACTAACCTCTTGTTTTTAAGATTCTTAATCTTTCTATCTTCAATTTGCAAAGGTTTCTTAACAAACTTAAACTTCTTATTTACCTCTATGTCTTAAAGAGGTACTATTAATGATTCATCAGCTAAACATTTCTTTAGATTACATATATGAAATACATCACGTATGGCGGCCATTTGTCAGTATTTCCGACTGACAAATGTTTTTAAAACGCGTTACAGGTAACACAATGTGAACAACCAATTAGTGAAAAGCCAGCTGAAGAGCACTGAAGGCTTGGGAAAATGTGGCTATAAAAGTTACCTAATAAACGTTGTTTTAAATTCAATAAAATAGGGTTTGTCCCTATAAATGTATTGTAATAAGAAACTTGGGTTTTGCCCATGTTATTATTAATATCAAATATGGTGGTTTTACTCTGATAAACATTTCCTAACTACGGTCCTGATGTAAATTCCGCTGCGAGATTAAATACATGATACCACCAAAAATCTGAGCTCGCGTCCGCCCGTTCCCGGGACAGATAAGGGATCGGGGGTTGCGACAGAAGGTGGTATCAGAGCCTAGCCACTGGTCTGAGCCACAGATTCCTATACACAGGATATGCTTAATAGAAGCCTAGCTAATTTCCATATCCTAGCTACAACTGCTGCTAACCCAAGTCTGGAACAACTAGTAGCCCCACAACCACAAATCCTAGACCAACCCATGGAAATAGAAAATACTGAAAACCAAGTGGAGATGCATGACTTTAACCCAGAAGAAATCCCTAGGATACCTACACCAAACCCCCTAGATCCAAATTACGACCCCTGGTGGGACAATAATAGGGACTTTGGGCAACATTATCCTATCCATGAAGACACACCCATACAGAACATAGAAGCCTACCCAGGTATGGACCCTTTAGATCCATATTACCATGATGAATATATTAGGGAAATCTTAGAAGATCCTTACCGATTTCAGGCACCTTCACCCCCATATCAGGAACCCGCACCCCAGATTCCAAACCCAGTCCTAGAACCTGCACCCCCAATGAGTGCAGAAAACGTCCAAGAACTTAGGACTTTTGGGGAGGAAATTTTAGAAAGCAGTGAGAGAATGCGTCAGGTGGGAGAGCGTCTCGTATGGAAATACTATGAGCGCAATATGGATTTTTGGATAAATCCATATCCGTGAATGTGATGGTAGAAATGGTAATAGTAATAATAATAATAATAATAATAATAATAATAATAATAATAATAATAATAAAATAAAAGTATGTGTGTACGGATGCATAGTACTATTAATGTAATTTTCTTTCTGTTGGTATTGTAATCTTTATTTCAGTACTAGTGTGTAATAAACGCATAGTATATGAAAATAGAGTACAAGTCGCAATGATCGACGTTTTTGGCTAGATTGCGTGTCATGTGAATTACGATATTATCTATTATCTTGTGATATTAATATGGGATAAATGTTTAAAATTCAGATGGCCGACGAAGGAAATCAAGGAAATCTGAATAATGATAACCAGAGTAACATTAACGTGGTTAATGAAAATCCAAGCATCAATAACAATAACAATCAAGTGGATAATAGTGCTATCCAACACATAGTAGCACAATGAATTATAGATGCAATGCCATTTATTCTTCAAACTGTTAAGGATGCTGATAATAAAAGTAAGCATAGCAGTAAGCGACCAAGTGAACCAGAAAACAGCGTGAAGAAGAACCATGCCTTATGGTTGTTCTTATAAAGAATTCTGGTCTTGTAAACCAATGGAATTCTCAGGAAACGAAGGGGCCATTGCAACCTTACGCTGGATAGAGAAGACTGAGGCAGTCTTAAGGATAAGCAAATGTGCTGAAGAAGATAAGATATTGTTTGCTTCTAATCTGTTTAAGAATGCAGCACTAGAATGATGGAACACTATCCTCCAATCAAGAGGAAGTGATAGAACCTACAATATGGAATGGGAAGAATTTAAGAACAAGGTAGAAAGGAAATTCTGCCCACCTAATGAAAAGGAACAAAGAGCAAACAAATTCCTAAACCATAGAATGACTGGTGTGGATAGTAAGGGATACACTAAAATATTCTTTGAATATGCTGGAATAGTACCCACCCTTGCTTCACCAGAACCAGTGTTAATCTCCCGTTATATTTGGGGATTAATTGGAGAGATAAGACACGTAGTCAAGGCAGCTAGACCTCAAACTATAGAAGAAGCAATAGAACTAGCAAATACCTTGACAGATGAATTAGTCCGTACCCGAGAAGAGGATCAAAGGAGGAACCTAACCCAAAAGCTCACACAAGAATTTCGTTCTGGAAATTCTAACCGTGGGAAAAATATAGGTTCTACCTCTGCACCCTACTGTAGATATTGCAAAAGAAAGCATTCCGGAAGATGCTCCATATATTGTAACTTTTGCAAAATATCGGGACACAAGGAAGAAAACTGCAGGAAGAAAGCTAACAGCCGGGTATGTTACAATTGCGGAGAACAAGGTCATATCAAGCTAAATTGTCCAAAATTAGCTCCAGCTCCAGACAACAAGAATACTAAAAATGCTAGAGCATTTGTTCTGACTGCAGATGAAGCCAAGATGATTCAAGATGTCATAGCTGGTACGTTTTTAGTTAATGATGTTTTTGCTAAAGTATTATTTGACTTTGGTGCAAACCAAAGTTTTATTAATACATCATTTTGCAAATTTCTAAATCAGTCATTAACTAAACTAATACTAGAATGCCTAGTAGAGACATCCAATGGAGAAACTGTTAGAATTTCTGAAATCTTGCAGGGAGCAAGTATAGAAATTTTAAATCAAAAGTTTATTGCAAATCTTTATCCCATGAATCTGGCAGGATTCGATGTTGTTTTAGGAATGGATTGGTTAATAGCCAATAAAGCCAGTATTTTATGTGATCAAAAGTCAATCCAAGTAAATTCACCAAAAGGTAAAATGATCACAATTAAAGGAGATAAACTCTCTAGATCCACTAAATTCATCTCTGTGATGAAAACTGCAAGTTATATAAGAAAAGGTTCTATAGTGTATTTGGTTTCAATAATCACTAACACTAAAGGAAAGGATTTAAAAGATATTCCAGTAGTATCTCAGTTTTCAGATGTATTTCCAAAAGAATTGCCAGGACTACCACCCGACAGAAAAGTTGAATTCTTAATCCATTTAATACCAGGAACATCACCGATTGCCAAAGCACCTTATTGGTTGGCACCTGCAGAAATGCAAGAATTAAAGAAAAAATTAGACGAATTGTTGGAAAAGGGATTCATACAGCGAAGTTCGTCGCCATGGGGAGCGCCGATACTATTTGTTAAAAAGAAGGACGGATCAATGCGTATGTGCATTGACTACCGTGAATTAAACAAGGTCACGATTAAGAATCGGCATCCATTACCGAGAATCGATGATCTAGTTGATCAACTTCAAGGAGCTCGATTTTTCTCTAAAATCGATTTAAGGTCAGGATATCATCAATTAAAGGTACAGGAAGAGGACATTCCTAAAACCGCTTTCAGAACAAGGTATGGCCATTATGAATTCACTGTCATGCCATTTGGTTTAACCAATGCCCCAGCTGCATTTATGGACATGATGAACCGAATATGTAAGCCATATTTGGATAAATTCATAATCGTTTTCATAGATGATATTCTAATTTATTCTAAGAATAAAGAGGATCATGCAAAGCATTTGCACACACTTTTAAGTTTGTTAAGAAAGGAAAAGCTTTACGCTAAATTCTCTAAGTGAGAATTTTGGTTAGAACAGGTACAGTTTCTCGGACAGTTAGTTAATCATGAAGGAATTCATGTAGATCCAACAAAGATTGAGGCAATTACTAAATGGAAAATCCCTGAGTCACCAACCGAGGTTAGAAGTTTCTTAGGATTGGCCGGTTATTATAGAAGATTTATTCAAGATTTTTCTAAGATAGCCATTCCCTTAACTAAGCTAACCTGTAAATCTGTTAAGATTGAATGGGGAGTAAAACAAGAAGAAGCCTTTAGAATCCTTAAGCAAAGATTAACCCATACACCCATACTAGCATTACCAGAAGGAGCTGAAGACTTTGTAGTCTATTGTGATGCTTCTAAATTAGGTTATGGATGTGTGTTGATGCAACACCAAAAGGTTATAGCTTATGCATCTAGACAACTTAAGAATCATGAAGAAAATTATTCAACTCATGATTTAGAGTTAGGAGCTATAATTTTTGCTCTTAAGATTTGGAGACACTACCTTTATGGTAGTAAGTTTACCATATTCACTGATCATAAGAGTTTAAGGTATATCTTCAAGCAAAAGGAATTGAATATGAGACAAAGATGCTGGATGGAGATGCTTAGTGACTATGATTGTGATATCCAGTATCATGAAGGAAAAGCAAATGTAGTGGCAGATGCTTTAAGCCGAAAATATCATGAAAAGCCAAAAAGGGTACGTTCTCTTAAATTAAATCTGCAAGTAGATTTAAATGATCAGATAAGAGAAGCACAAGAATCAGTAATCAAGGATGATTTTGAAAAATTAAAAGGTATGCTAAAAGAATTGGAACAAGGAATAGATGGAATTTGGAGATTCCATAAAAAGAGAATGTGGATATCTAAATTAGGAAACCTACGTCATCGTATATTAGAAGAAGCCCATAAGTCTAACTATACAATGCATCCACGAAATGATAAAATGTACCAGGATTTAAGGAAAAATTTCTGGTGGATAGGAATGAAAAAGGACATAGCAACCTATGTTTCTAAATGTTTAACTTGTTGACAAGTTAAAGCTGAACACCAGAAACCCTCAGGTTTGTTACAACAATTAGAAATGCCAGTGTGGAAATGAGAATTGATAACAATGGATTTTTTTACTAAATTGCCCAAAACAAAGAAAGGTAATGATACAATCTGGGTGATTGTAGATAGGCTAACCAAGTCAGCTCATTTCCTACCTATGAAAGAAACTTTCAGTATGGAACAATTAGCTAAATTATATGTAAATGAAATTGTTTCTTTACATGGAATTCCTTTATCAATTGTTTCTAATAAGGATAGTCGATTTACCTCTCATTTTTGGTCAAGTTTCCAAAAGGCAATGGGAACCAAGTTAAAATTAAGTACAACTTATCATCCTCAAACGGATGGACAAAGCGAAAGGACAATTCAGACAATGGAGGACATGCTTAGAGCTTGTGTAATTGATTTCGGAGGTAATTGGGATGATCACTTACCTTTAATAGAATTTTCTTATAATAATAGTTATCACACAAGTATCAATGCTGCACCATTCGAAGCACATTATGGACGAAAGTGTCGAACCCCTGTCTGTTGGGAAGAAATTGGGGAACAACAACTATCAGGACCTGAGATAGTACAAGAAATAACTGACAAAATCATTCAAGTCAAGGAACGACTGAAAGCCACATGTGATCGACAAAAGAGTTATGCTGATAACCGACGCAAACCCTTGGAGTTTCAAGTAGGAGATAAAGTATTGTTGAAAGTCTCTCCTTAGAAAGGAATAGTAAGATTCATCAAATGGGGAAAGTTAAGTCCCAGGTATGTTGGACCTTTTAAGATTAGTAGAAGAATAGGACCTGTAGCCTATCAGCTACAACTGCCAGAGGAAATGGCAGGAATACATGATGTGTTTCATGTACCTAATCTCAAAAAGTGTTTAGCTGATGAATCACTGATAGTTCCTCTTAAGGATATAGAGGTAAATGAACAACTCAAGTTTGTAGAAAGACCTCTACAGATTGAAGACAGGAAAGTCAAGAATCTCAAGCATAAGAGACTAGTTCTGGTCAAAGTAAAGTGGGACTCCAAAAGAGGACCTGAGTACACATGGGAGCTTGAATCTGAAATGCAAAGGAAATATCCGCTTTTGTTTCAATAGATCTCAAGGACGAGCTCTAAAACAAGGTGGGGAGGATGTAACAACCCTCGGTAAAACCAACACCCTCATAAATATTTCAGACACTGTAGTATATTTTAAAATATCCTTATATGTCTCTAAATACACCCCGTATGTGAAAACCGAGCCCGAAATATGTTATAACATATAAAATAAATTAAAAACAATAAATATTAAGCTGAGGCGGGCCGCATAGGACCTCACCTCAAGCTCACGCGGGCGGTATCAAGGCTGAACCTTGACTCCGGTGAAATTATAAGTTAAGGCGGGCCGCGTAAGCTCACCTTAAATCTTACGCGGGCCACTAGAGATCATCAAACGTGGAGACACCCTGAGCTGACACGTGTCGACATCGTGGCGGACCTATACGCTGACCCAGCTAAGCTATATGCTGATTTGGTGTTGACGCGGGCCGCGTAAGGCTTTGCCTTATCTTACGCGGGCCGCGTGAGAGTCGAATTCAGCAACTATAAATAGAACGCATCCGTTTTCGTTTTCCGTCGCTCACAATCTCAATTCTCAATCTCAAATTCTGTAGAAGAGTTATAATAGTCGGGTATTATACCCCTAATTAGCGAGGTTCTGCTTCGTTGTAAGTATTATAACCCCAGTTTCGTAACAGTTACGTTGCCCGATTGATTTAGGGTTCCGTAACAACTGTCGTGGTTCTGCCTGACGTAGTTGTTGGAATGCCGTCTCGGGGAGGGTATCATCAATATTTTCAAAGGGTTATGATACTAACCAATGTACATTTGTATAAATTATAGATTATATCCAGGAAACCCTTACAAGAAGTCTAAGATAGCAATGTGAGTTTATCCTCTTTTTGTTAACCTTTTTGGAATGTTTTACAAAACCTTAATTGTTTAACAATATGATTAAGCGGTGATTGAGTCTTTGTAGTTCTTCAATTACTGCCGGTATTATGGGGTTTTGTATACAAAATTTATATTACTACGAGTAGTAGTAGTAAGTCGGAATGACAGTACATTACCATTGGACGACGAGTTAGCCAATGGGTAATTTGACCATAGCCACAGATCCGGTCGAGAGGCAAATACTGAATGAGTAATTGTGTAGAAATAAAAAATGTGATCGCTCTCAATATTGTTTTAATTGATAAAATGTTTTTGATTAAACTGGGATTCACTCACCAGTATTTCCGACTGACAAATGTTTTTAAAACGCGTTACAGGTAACACAATGTGAACAACCAATTAGTGAAAAGCCAGCTGGAGAGCACTGAAGGCTTGGGAAAAATGTGGCTATAAAAGTTACCTAATAAACGATGTTTTAAATTCAATAAAATAGGGTTTGTCCCTATAAATATATTGTAATAAGAAACTTGGGTTTTGCCCATGTTATTATTAATATCAAATATGGTGGTTTTACTCTGATAAACATTTCCTAACTACGGTCCTGATGTAAATTCCGCTGCGAGATTAAATACCTGATACCACCAAAAATCTGAGCTCGCGTCCGCCCGTTCCCATGACAGATAAGTGATCGGGGGTTGCGGCACGCCAGCCTCCACCGGACCTACTTACATGAGAATCCATGTATAACAGGATGTATTAGGGATTTGGGGAACTTCATGGTTGGGCAACCCAACAATTTGGTGACGTGAGACATTCGCTACAAACGGGTCAAGAACGGAAAGAGAACGCGCTTCGACATATGATGACGCATATAAGTATTGGCATTCCAGATTTGTTTCAGTCGTATACAGCACCAGGTCTGTCACGTCCCCCGACCCTACCCTGGGCGGGAGCCGTGCACAGACATAAGTGGTACCGGTGTTTGTTAAATTATTACGGTGGAAAACTTTATCAGGGCCAGGTGTCAGGAAAATATCAGAGTTTCAAAACACCGAGTAAAACTTGTATTTACATAAAGGAATTTCATGGGGAAATTCTTGATTACAAAAACACGTTTTATTCAGTTTTATGTAGCCACTTATTTAAGCTGGGGTGCTTCATAGCACTTTTCTTCATTTCACAGTAAATCACCTGAAACGCGTTTTAAAAACATTTGGTCAGCGAAAAATACTGCTGAGTTCATTCAATTGCATAAAACACATTTATTATAATTACAACATTAAGAGTTTTTACATTTATTTATATCTCACAATATTACTATTGGCTATCTCGTTGTCCAATAGCAAAGAAATCACTTTAATGGTATTTGTCACTCGACCGGATCTGTGACTGTTGTCATATTACTATTTGCTATATTGTCTTCTAATAGTAACGCTAAACAAGTAAGGTATACAAAACCCCACATACCAACATTAGTTTCCCAGTAATATTACAAAGACTTAATCACTGTAATATAACTAGAAAACATTTAGGATTTTGAAAGCATTTGATAAAAAGAGAATGACTCACATTGCAGATTTAAGGTGTCTGTATTAGCCTGCTGGTTTAAAGCTGGTAATCCTAATTAAACACACAATGCACACGTATTAGTGTATTAACTCAATTCAACTTTAACGATAATCGCGAGATCGAAACCCACAACGGATGACAAAGTATAGCCGTAAACAGGCAGCACTTAAACATCTGTTAGATCAGTTTCAACCAATCGGACAAAGTACCATACCAGTAATTCGAGTTATTACTCTGATAATGGGCAGAGTTTTAGTGCTTTGGGTATATTGGGTAGAGTAGCAGAGTATCGAGAGAGAAAGAAAGTTTTATGAACGAGTTGGAATGTCTTATGCACGTCCAATTTATAACTGGAATTTCACCTCGTCGCGTCGCGTGACCAGATCAGCACAAACCCTTCGCGTAGCACGAAGGGCCTAGATAGGGCACAGCTGGCATGAGTCAGTCAGTAGGTCTGCCACGTGGACGACACGTGTCCGCCACGTGTCTCAGGCAGTGAACAATTGGGTCGCGTCGCATGACAAAGTGGTGTTAATCCCATCGCGTAGCGCGACATGGCTAAAGTCAGGTCTTTCTCGTTTTACGTGCTGGTTGTTATTGTGTGCGTTTGGGGTTTCATTTACGAGTCGTTTATGGACCTTTTAGGTGGTTGTTACATCCTCCCCACCATGTTTTAAATCTCGTCCTCGAGATTTACTAGAACAATCATCACCAACTTCCACTGTCTCTCGAATTCTTCGGGCTCAATCGAATCGGTCCAAACAATGTCGCACATCCTCCTTTTAAACTCATCATTATTGCACAACTCGTGCCCAACCTTTAACAATAAATGCATTTTATATCAGTCTATTACAAAAAAACTATAATAATAAAAAATAACACCAACAAAAACACAAAAATGTTGCATGCTCTACCTTATCTGCCACTTTTTTCATTATGTGCCACATACACAATCTGTGTCTGCTAACAGGGAAAACCTCCTCAATAGCCTGTTTCATAGCAGGGTCTTGATCCGTCACTACAACATTAGGCTGCCGACCAAATGACTTTAAAAATGAATTTAGAAGCCATTTATATGATTCAATACTCTCTGATGCCAACAACCCAGCTGAGAGTGTTACATTCCGACAGTGGTTGTCAATGCCTGTGAACGGAACAAACACCATCTTGTACCTGAACAACAAATGCGAAATCACATTTATTATATGCGAATTAATAAAAATCAAATGCGAAACCAGGGGGAAAAGGCATGCGATATATTCAACACCACTCTGTTGTCTACACTTGCGATATTGAACCCTCATTAGCAGACAAAACATGCGAAAAATCAGTAACAAAAACATGTTTGTCTTTGAAACAGTTACCTGTTTGTCTTGAAGGTTGCATCGAACGATATCACATCGCCAAATTCCATATAGTTAAGCTTGCATAAACCATCAGCCCAGAACAACCCAGTTAAACGTTTGCCATCATCAACAGAGTATTCAAACGAATAATCAGCTAAATATTCTTTTTTGTCAGTCATCCTATTTATAACCATGTCAGCGTCATACTCTCCTATATAGCTGTTTATTCGCTTCCTAAAATTTTTACAATCATCAACCGTGGCACCAACGTTCTCGAAACCACCATAACGTTTCCTTATTATATGGAAAGCTTTGACATGACCAAGGTTTAAAGTGCCTAGTTCCCATACCATCTCCTCCTGGACATCTGACAATTGTCTGTAAGCTGGGAGCATGTGAATGTCATTTTGACAAACAAACTTATGGTTATGACCATCAACAAATCTCTAGACTGTATATAATCTACCGTCCACAGTGCAAATCATAAGTTGAGCTTTGCATCCGGTCCTAATAGTCCCCATGTTCCTTGTTTTGAATTGCTTTTTTGACTTGGAATTATCATCAATACACACAGGCTTATGTCCCTCTTTATAACAAACAAAATACTTAGTTTTGATTATACCACCGCTGTATACTTCGCCACCTTTCCGAATAGAAAAACCAGCTAACTTAGCATATGATTGATAAAACGCATATGCTTGTTCAATGGAGATAAATTGCATTCCAACAACAGGTGTAGCTGATGCCTGAACCTCCGGAGTGTAAACCCTTTCATCTACATGAATCAAAATAAAAAACATAAAAAGTCATATAAACCACATGCGAATCATCTGATCAATACATGCGAAATGATTATATTGATTAATTGAATTACATGTGCGATTTATTACATAATCAAATGCGAAATTACAAAAAAAAAACAAACCAAATGCGAATTGTAAAGAGTAATAACATGCGAAGTTAAACATGTTGTTCTCAAAAAAATACAAAAAGTGTAATCAAACATTCAAACTACAAAAACAGCTACAACAATGCTACGATTAAACAAAAAACAATTACACGAACAATTTAGATATCTGAATTAACATAATTACCAATAGAAATCTCGTTTGCAGCACTTGAACTTGAACCTGGAATTGGATTTGGATTTGCAGGTCGCGGGTTTAAAACATCCTCAATCGAAACTCTCTGATAAGCAGATAATTGAGCATGATCACCGATCGGTCGATTTTCTTCAAAATCATCTTCTGTTCGTCCAGTGCTACTCTGTGGATCTATCGAAAATAGACAAATTGAATGAAACCCTATCACGTACGAACGAAAACTGCAGATTGTGAATTATGGAAAATTTGAAACTGATTTGAATAATAATTACCGGGATATCAGTGTAACGAACTTCTCGCTGAATGAATGAAGAGACGAATTTGCCCTCTGATGGTTAAGTTAATTGTCTGATTTAACCTTCTTAAACACAACTGAATCAGGACACGTGTACGGCTCACAATATAGCGTACATAATGTAGGATAACCATATTTGTACCATACTCTTTACCTATATATATATATATATATATATATATATATATATATATATATATATTAAAAAAAAGCTGATGTGGCTTGGCCACGCCAGCCAAGCCACGCCCACCATACCCCCTTCAAAAGTGGGTTGAAGACTTGAGTTTTCAAATTCCACGTGTCAACAAATGCCCAACCCAAGCCCCACTGTGACACCCCAGGAAAACCAGTAAACGATACAACTTACCTAGCTTCCTCAGTAACCGCATGCTAAATTTCGGGACGAAATTTCTTTCAAGTTGGGGATAATGTGACAACCCGAGTGTCCAAGGTTCCTACTCGACTTAACCTAGTATTTGTTTGCAACATGTTTTGATTTTATTTATAATTGGTGTACATCATAAGTGTGTTCGTATGTATATACATGATTGTGTTAATAATATGTTTATTATCAACATGGGAGTAATAGTCGAAAACACTCTTGGTGAAAACCCCTACACCCAACGAAAACACTAGTGGTGAAAACACTTTGGTGTTTTCGTCCACCACATGTTCAACGAAATCAGGAATGGGCTTCGGCCCAGTAGCGAATCGTGTTAAAGTCTTATATTTTTCCCATTGTTGCGAGTAGTTTTTTTTATCACCAAACCCTAGAGTACTTTCCTGTGTGCGACGGCAGTGAACACAAACCCCTTAGAGGCGACATCATATCTGTCAATAGAGTTCCCCGGCTTTAATTGATTGTTTACGAGCAAGTAGTTTAGCATACCGAGCAAACCAAGGTGAGTTCACACTCTTTACCAAGGCATGGGATTCCCGGGGATTGGGAATGGGTTGAATGATGGATTGAACAATTACTTATACCTACACGGCTACTAGACTATCTACCATGGTCCTCAGGTTAAGCAGGACACTTACGTAAAACCTACGTAAACAAGTACATATTACTGTCTTCCGGAGTCAGGAAGGACACTTACGTAAAACCTACGTAAACTCACACATGCTACTGTCTTCCGGAGTCAGGAAGGACACTTACGTAAAACCTACGTAAACCCCACGCGTACCACTGTCCTCGAGTAAAGAAGGACACTTACGTAAAACCTACGTAAACCTCATACGTACTACTGTTCTCGGGTAAAGACGAACACTTATGGTTACAAATAGTCTAGTGCACATACAACCCTGGGAAGCCCCCACCTACTGAACATACAAAAGGCTTAGTAAATAATGCATAGTTATACAATGAACTTACTTACTGGGAACTCGCTCAACTAGTTGTTGACTCTCTGTTACATGCCTTGCAGGACCTTAGGTACTATTGGAGCTTGCACGGGAGGCGCGGTCGTTGTGGGCACAGATCGTGGAAACTTTTACGACATTACAAACTTATTACTTATGATGGGTTTTACATTATTGCTTCCGCTAAACATGGAATTATACTTACGTTTTGAACACCTTTCATATTGGTTTGGTTGAATTACATTTACTATTTACATTGTTCAATATGATTGGTGGCTTGATCCTGGTCATGTCACGCCTCCAAGCGGTGGTACTCCGCGTGTGGATTTTGGGGGTGTGACAGATTGGTATCAGAGCCATTGGTTATAGAGAACTTGGTTTTAATATGGGGAAAACGTTTTTATTAAAACCAGACTATAACCAGTACAGTGCTCAACGATCCACAACGACGCCTCGCTCCACGTGCAAGACTCAACATCCTAGGTAATATGGTATATGTTTATTGCCTACATGTTAGAATTACATAGAACTTTGCTCATGGTATGCTTAGATTACATTGCCTACTATTCGTTACTGCTTGAGAACACTTGTGTGCTTACTCTCTTCTGTCATCGCACTATTCGCGAACCTCTCTCACATACGTTGCATTTGCTATCAAGATCATGAGTGGACGCGTTAACCTAACTCAAGCCCAGTTGGCAGCTTCGATCACTGAACAAGTTACTGCAGCACTCGCAGCTGCCCAGGCAGGAGGTATATCCTGCAGTCGCCACTTACTCTAGGATCTTTAGATCCTACTCTCGTAAACCAACACTCGTGCTCAAGTATGTTTACTCTTACGCACACGACAAGTCAACACGCTCAGTCACCTTTTTACACCTTCAAAACTTTCATGGATTGTCGCCCAAGTACATTTAGTGGCACCGAAGGGGGCCGTTGGACTCTTCCATTAGTTTGAAAAGCTCGAGTTCGTATTTGAGATGCGTGAATGCCCTGAGGCACGTAGGGTGAAGTACGCCACCGGTACTCTTGAAGGCACTGCGCTAACTTGGTGGAACGCGCAAGTTCAGATGCTGGGGCTGGCGGCTGCTAATGCCACCCCATGGAATGATTTTTTTAGGAACTAATCAGACGTGAATATTGTGGTTGTGATGACATCCACAAGCTGGAAGTGGAGTTCTTTAACCTGAAGATGACGGGGTCAGAGATAGAAGCGTCCACGAAACGATCCAACGAACTGGCAGTGTTATGTCCAACTATGGTGGATCCTCCCATCAAACGCATTGAGCGGTACCTCAAAGGCTTAGTACCAGAGATTCAAAGTCATGTGACTTCTGCTAACCTTGCTACTATCCAGGATGTTACTCGTCTTGCTCATCGTCTCATAGACCAGGCAGTGGAACAGAACAAGCTGCCTAAGCGTATCAGTACTACTACTACTACTACTTCTGCTATTCCCAGTGACAACAAGCGAAAATGGGATGGAACCTCCAGCAAGGGTTTGACTTCGGTTCAGTCCCAGGCACAACAGTGAAAGATCGATGACAACCAAAGTCCTGGTCAGCAACCTTTTAGAAGTCAAGGGCAGGGTGGATACAGGGGAAACCACCCTAAGTGCAAACGATGTAACTTGCACCACAGCGGGCAGTGCAACCGAAATCATTGTCAATGATGCAACAAGCTTGGTCATGGAGCCAAAGATGGTAGAAACTCACGTCCTGCAAACCAGAACCAACAACAACAGCCACAAGATCTATAGAATCAGCAGCAACAGCAGGGTAACAAGGATGTTATCAGGTGGTGCTGAAGGTCACTTCAAAAGACACTGCCCACAGTGGAACCAGAACCAGAGTCAGAACCACAACCAAGGAAACAGGAATAACAATGGAGGCAACAATGGGGGTAATAACGACGACAATGGTGCCAGGGGTCGAGTGTTCGTGATTGGTCAGGGTGATACTAGGAATGACCCCAACGTTGTGATGGTTTCGACATCGATATTGGTATGGATTGGCTACCTCAACATCGAGCAGGGACTCTTTGCAAGGAAAAGATCATCCGCATTCCTCGTGCTGGTTAAGAACTTTTGGTAACTCATAGTAACAAGCTCCTGGAGCAGCCTCAATAGCTCGAGCACCTTATCGTTTAGCGCCAACCGAACTGGAAGAACTGTTTAAGCAACTGCAAGAACTCTTGGAAAAGGGTTTCATTCGCCCTAGCTCTTCGCCCTGGGGAGCTCCAGTATTATTTTTGAAGAAGAAAGACGGTACCTTCCGCATGTGTATTGATTACCGCGAACTGAACAAGGTCACCGTGAAGAATCGCTATCCTCTTCCACGCATCGACGACCTATTCGACCAGTTGCAAGGGTCGAGTTATTACTCGAAGATTGACCTGAGGTCAGGATATCACCAACTGAGAGTCCGGGATGAGGACGTCTCCAAAACAGCATTCAGCACTCGCTACGGCCATTACGAGTTTTTGGTTATGCCATTCGGGTTAACAAACGCGCCTGCGGTTTTCATGGATCTTATGAACAGGGTGTGCAAACCTTATCTTGACAAGTTTTTATTGTTTTCATCGACGACATCCTGATTTATTCGAAGAGTCAGGAGGAACACAAGCATCATTTACGACTTATTTTGGAACTTCTTCGAACGGAACAGCTGTATGCCAAGTTTTCAAAATGCGACTTCTGGCTTCGTGAAGTCCATTTCCTAGGCCATGTGGTAAACAAGGATGGGATTCATGTTGATCCATCCAAGGTAGATTCGATCAAGAACTGGCATGCACCTCGTACTCCAACCGAAATACGCCAATTCTTGGGTTTGGCGGGTTATTACAGACGGTTCATCAAAGACTTCTCAAAGATTGCACAGCCGCTTACACTACCGACACAGAAAGGTGTTGTTTATCGTTGGGGTAATACACAGGAAACAGCGTTTCAGCACTTAAAGGATAGACTTTGTAGCGCACCTATCCTCTCATTGCCTGAAGGCACGGACGATTTTGTAGTCTACTGCGACGCATCCATCCAGGGTCTTGGATGTGTGTTGATGCAACGGGATAAAGTTATTGTTTATGCGTCGCGCCAACTTAAGATTCACGAATGGAATTACACAACACATGATTTAGAGCTGGGAGCCGTTGTTTTTGCGCTCAAGATATGGCGACATTACTTGTATGGTACCAAGTGCACCATCTACACCGATCATAGGAATCTTGAGCATATTTTCAAGCAGAAGGAATTGAACAGGCGACAACGTAGATGGGTAGAATTGCTGAACGATTACGAATGTGCTATAAAGTACCATCCGGGCAAAACCAATGTGGTGGCCGACGCCCTCAGTCGAAAGGATACTACGCCTAGACGCGTACGAGCGTTGCAACTCACTATTCAGTCTAGCCTTCCTTCGCAGATACGAGATGCTCAGGTAGACGCATTGAAACCAGAAAACGTTAGAGCTGAAGCTCTACGCGGCTCAAGGCAATGGTTAGAACAAAAGGCAGACGATGCTTACTATGTAACATGACGCATTTGGGTCCCACTTTACGGCAACTTACGCGAGCTTGTAATGGATGAAGCTCATAAGTCTCGCTACTCGGTACATCCTGGTTCGGATAAGATGTACCACGATATCAAAACTACATATTGGTGGCCTAGCATGAAAGCTCACATAGCAACTTAAGTCAGCAAGTGCTTGACTTGTGTGAGAGTCAAGACTGAATATCAGAAACCATCAGGCCTACTCCAACAACCTGAGATACCACAATGGAAATGGGAACAAATTTCCATGGATTTTGTTACTGGCCTACCTAGATCTCAGCACGGAAATGACACTATTTGGGTGATCGTGGATCGACTCACAAAGTCTGCACATTTCCTGGCTATTAAGGAAACAGACAAGTTCTCTACATTAGCAGACATCTATCTTAAAGAAGTGGTTTCAAGGCACGGGGTGCCAACCTCCATTATCTCTGATCGTGATGCACGTTTTACTTCAGAACTATGGCGAGCAATGCACAAATCTTTTGGCTCTCGTTTAGACATGAGCACAGCTTATCACCCTTAGACGGATGGGCAGTCTGAGCGCACTATTCAAACTTTAGAAGACATGCTTCGTGCATGTGTAATCGATTTTGACAACGGCTGGGAAAAGCATCTGCCACTTGTGGAATTTTCGTACAATTACAGTTATCACACCAGCATTAAAGCTGCTCCATTTGAGGCATTGTACGGACGTAAATGCCGGTCACCTCTTTGTTGGGCAGAGGTAGGTGATAGTCAAATCACAGGTCCATAACTCGTAGTTGATACTACAGAAAAGATTGCTCAGATACGACAACGCATGGCGGCAGCACGTGACCGTCAGAAAGCATACGCCGATAAAGATAGGAAACCACTCGAGTTCCAGGTTGGGGATCGAGTGTTACTCAAAGTTTCACCCTGGAAGGGTGTGGTTCGTTTTGGCAAACAAGGCAAGCTCAATCTGCGATATGTCGGACCATTCGAAATTATTGAGAAGATAGGCAGGGTGGCCTACAGATTGAACTTACCAGCTGAACTCAGTGCAGTTCACAATGTCTTTCACGTGTCGAATCTGAAGAAGTGTCTGTCAGATGAGACCCTCATAGTTCCTTTGAAGGAGCTCACTATCAACGAACAGTTGTGATTCGTCGAGGAACCTGTTGAAATCACGGACCGGGATGTTAAGGTCCTCAAGCACACCAGAATACCACTTGTTCGAGTTCGTTGGAACTCCCGTCGTGGCCCAGAGTTCACCTGGGAACTAGAAGATCAAATGAAACTCAAGTATCCCCAATTATTTGGAAACAGTGCAACCACTACTGAGGCTGAACCTACTACAGAATTTCGGGACGAAATTACAAATCAACGGGGGGATGATGTGACACCCCAGGAAAACCAGTAAACGATACAACTTACCTAGCTTCCTCAGTAACCACATGCTAAATTTCAGGACGAAATTTCTTTCAAGTTGGGGATAATGTGACAACCCGAGTTTCCAAGGTTCCTACTCGACTTAACCTAGTATTTGTTTGCAACATGTTTTGATTTTATTTATAATTGGTGTACATCATAAGTGTGTTCGTATGTATATACATGATTGTGTTAATAATATGTTTATTATCAACATGGGAGTAATAGTCGAAAACACTCTTGGTGAAAACCCCTACACCCAACGAAAACACTAGTGGTGAAAACACTTTGGTGTTTTCGTCCACCACATGTTCAACGAAATCAGGAATGGACTTCGGCCCAGTAGCGAGTCGTGTTAAAGTCTTATATTTTTCCCATTGTTGCGAGTAGTTTTTTTATCACCAAACCCTAGAGTACTTTCCTGTGTGCGACGGCAGTGAACACAAACCCCTTAGAGGCGACATCATATCTGTCAATAGAGTTCCCCGACTTTGATTGATTGTTTACGAGCAAGTAGTTTAGCATACCGAGCAAACCAAGGTGAGTTCACACTCTTTACCAAGGCATGGGATTCCCGGGGATTGGGAATGGGTTGAATGATGGATTGAACAATTACTTGTACCTACACGGCTACTAGACTATCTACCATGGTCCTCAGGTTAAGCAGGACACTTACGTAAAACCTACGTAAACAAGTACATATTACTGTCTTCCGGAGTCAGGAAGGACACTTACGTAAAACCTACGTAAACTCACACATGCTACTGTCTTCCGGAGTCAGGAAGGACACTTACGTAAAACCTACGTAAACCCCACGCGTACCACTGTCCTCGGGTAAAGAAGGACACTTACGTAAAACCTACGTAAACCTCATACGTACTACTGTTCTCGGGTAAAGAAGAACACTTATGGTTACAAATAGTCTAGTGCACATACAACCATGGGAAGCCCCCACTAATAGTAAATACAAACATGGGATGCCCCCACTAATAGTACATACAACATGGGAAGCCCCCACCTACTGAACATACAAACGGCTTAGTAAATAATGCATAGTTATACAACGAACTTACTTACTGTGAACTCGCTCAACTAGTTGTTGACTCTCTGTTACATGCCTTGCAGGACCTTAGGTACTATTGGAGCTTGCACGGGAGGCGCGGTCGTTGTGGGCACGGATCATGGAAACTTTTACGACATTACAAACTTATTACTTATGATGGGTTTTACATTATTGCTTCCGCTAAACATTGAATTATACTTACGTTTTGAACACCTTTCATATTGGTTTGGTTGAATTACATTTACTATTTACATTGTTCAATATGATTGGTGGCTTGATCCTGGTCATGTCACGCCTCCAAGCGGTGGTACTCCGCGTGTGGATTTTGGGGGTGTGACACCCACCATACCCCCACGGCCTTAAATGAATTGAAGTAATGGAGAAAAAATAAACAGTTGAAGAATTTGTTGGGTCTCAAATGGTGAACATATGTTTTAGAAAAATATAATATTTCACTAAACCGATTTAATTCGTTTAACCGTCAGCAAATTCAAATTTCAAATGTATTTAATAGCCCAACAAATTTGAATAGAAACATATCTTGGATTTAGTGACTATCTTTTTTTTTAAAACAAGAACTTCATTAAAACACATCGAACTCACTAACCGGGACGGACGAAACAAACGAACAATTACATATTCACAAATTTACACCAATCACCCTAGTCTAATATACCTTTCTTGGCCCTATGTTTAAACCAAAGGAAACTAACCGTTCTAACCGCGCTAAAAATGTCGTCGACACTGCTCCTTTTACCATTAAATCTAAGATTGTTCTTGGCCTTCCACAAAATTCAACAAGCCGTGATCACAATACCTTGCAAAGCCTTTCTTTCCATCGGCCCCCTATCACTAAAGCATGGACTTCCAACAGATCTCTAAACGAAAAGACAAAGAATTTCATGACCCGACACCAAAAACTAATTCTTTCCCATAAGCCCAAAGCCAAAGGGCAGGCTGTAAATAGGTGCAACACTAAGTCGGGGCCCGCATTACAAAAGCTACAATCACCGCCGGCCGCCACCACACCCCTCGAAGCCAAAGCCTCAACCGTCAGAATCCTATCCAAGTCCGCCCTCCAAGCCAAAATATTGAATTTTATCGGAACCCACTTACACCAATCCATGACAAAACGATTACTGTAATCCCTCTTATACTCAATGAACTTCTTCACTGCCGCAACCGAGAAGCCTTCTGAACCAGAACCAACCCGCCTCCAAAAATCGGAATTACTAGATAAATTGACCAAGCTCAAAGCCGAGACTAACTCTTGCCATTCTACCCCTTCCTGATCGCAAACCGGATCATATTTCCATAACCAAAGCCCATCTCCGTCTAACCGGTCCCGCACACTACAAGTCTTTACCACCTCTAAACGGAAAAGAGAAGGAACAAGTTTTTTAACGGTTCGTCACATAACCAAGGATCCAGCCAAAACATTATGCTATCACCCCTACCCACCACTCCTTTAAACAAACTTCGGATTGCCACGTTATCCGCAACCGGCTTCTTCAGAATCGAGACAATGTTGCACCAAACACCTCCATACGCTTTTTCGCCGGAAAAAAAAATCCCAATCAGACCCACCTACATGTAACACTTCAATAACCTTCACCCACAAATTATCCTTCTCATTTTTGAATCTCCAACCCCATTTCGCCACTAAAGCCGTGTTCACATCCTTAAGTTTGTGCAGCCCCAAACCTCCCAACTTTCTTGGAGAAGCGACTCTATCCCACGCAACCCAGTGTAATTTCTTCTCCTCCGAAGTACCTCCCCATAGGAATCTTCTAATCAATGTCTCCAAATCTTCCATCACCTTAGCTGGGGCACGGTAAAGCGAAAAGAAATATGTGGGGAGACTCTCGAGAACTGACCGAATTAGAGTAACTCTACCGCCTATAGAAAGAAAAGAAACTTTCCAAAGGGATATGCATTTCTCAAAAATATCATAGATCGGTCTCCAGTTTGCAATACGATTCATATTGGCCCCAACAGTCAAGCCCATATATTTAAACGGGAATGTCGCAGCTTTACATCCCACCACCTTAGCCATGGCATCGACATCCACCAAGTTTATCCCTAGCCCGAACAAGTTATATTTGTCGAAGTTTATTTGAAGACCCGAGCGTAAAAACACCTTAGAATTCTCACAACGTTTAGAATGTTTTCCTTATTCCAATCCCCTACAATGATAGCATCGTCGGCATAAAAAAGGTGCGAAACATTAGGACCATCATTAGGAAGATTAACTCCTTTAACTAAATCCACTTCACACGCCTTTTTGATCATACACGATAAAGCTTCAATCACAATAACAAAAAAGAAAAGGGGAAATGGGGTCCCCTTGACGCATGCCTTTATTGCACTTGAATTCGAAAGTCAGGGCACCGTTAACCAAAACTGACGCCCTAGCCGACGAAATAACTCCCTTAATCCATAAACATCACCTCTTAAAGAATCCCATCTGGTCAAGGATATCCACCACGAAGTTCCAATTAACATTGTCGTATGCCTTTTCAAAATTAATCTTAAGAAGAAATGCCTTTTTGTTAACTCTTTTAATCCAATTCTGAATTTCGTTAACGATCAGAGGACCATCCAAAATATATCTTCCACTAATGAAGGCAGACTGAGACGGAGATATAATGGAATCCAAAACCTTCTTGAGTTAATTGGCCAAAATCTTCGAAATCACCTTCTTTATGATTCCCACTAAACTAATCAGCCGGTAGTCTTTCAATCCAAGCGGGTCCTTGACTTTCGGAATCAACGCAATGAAAGAGGAGCCACATCCCATGTTAATCACCCCAGACTCATAAAATTCAGCCATAATATTAAAGAAGTCGTTCTAAAAAAGATGCCAAAAATGTTTTACAAAATGAAAATTAATACCGTCGGGGCCTAGGGCCCTATCGTCACCACATTTGAAAACAACACTTTTGATCACTTCTCGAGTGAACCGAGCCTCTAGACTCAAAGCCTCAGGATCAGAAATCTTCTTAATGTCGTGACATATAAGCCGTGGCCTATCTTCGCATCCTTCTATGAACTTGTTTCTAAAAAATCTATAAATTTCCTTCTTGACCAAAGTCGGCTTCGACACCCACACCCCTTCCACATTCAAACCATGGATGATATTGCTGGCTTTCCTACAGTTTACCATGGCATGAAAAAACTTAGAATTCTCATCGCCTTCCTTAGCCCATCTTAACCTTGATCTTTGTTTTAACTATTTGATTTTTATCTCCTCTTCTTCTTTTAGAACATTTTTACTCTCCAACAGGATCCACTCATCTTCTTCATTCAAATCCCTCTCCTCAATCACAGTCTTAATTTTTTTGAAGATCCGTCAAACCCGAAGCCACCTCCTCGGAGCTCTTCTATAGCATGTCATCCCTCCAAGTTATTTATTTTACTCTAAGAACACCCAATTTCCTCATAAGACCAACGTCGGAAGGACCTTCAGCAGCGATAGGCCCTCTCAAAGCACTAACCACCACATCTTCGAACCCCTCGGTTTGCCAACCCATGAGTCGAAAATCCGGAAAGGTGTTGCCCCAAAGTTGGCCGATGCCGACTTCAAAACAATAGGATAATGGTCCGACACAAAACACGAGAGAGCCTCCACACTCGCCTCCGGTCACGAATTTAAAAAACCCGGGCTGACCAAGAATCTATCCAGTTTACTTAATTTCCTTCCATTACCTGTAGCACAGGCGAACTTCCTACCGGACATGTTGTACTCCATTAAACCAGCGTAAAAAATAAAGGAGTTGAAATTGTTTGCACATGTTTACTTAAAGAAATAATTCCTCTTTTCTTCCCGAGATCGAACAACATTAAAATCTCCAGAGACTACCCAAAATCCGTCATACTCAAGATCACTTGGACAAGCTCATCCCATAGTGTAAGGACCAGCAAAAATGTCCAAAAATACCCCATAAGTGAAAACCCAAACCCCTAAAACCCTAATTTTTTTGAAAATCAAGAAAATCAAGTTTTAATGATCGCTCGCGGGTCTCGAAAGAATTAAGGAGAGTCTTCGCGGGGCGCGACAGCCATGCAAATCTCCGGATAACGATCAAGGCCACGTGTCATACACATGGCAGACCTAGGGTGTGACACGGCAGCCCTAGCCATAGCTAGGGTGGCCCTCGCGGGGCGCGTAGAATGGCCTTAAGGCCTTCGAGGCCCGCGACAAACTCAAATTTCAGCTATAAATTCGACTTTGCATGGCCAGTTCAAGTTGCTCGAAAATTTCCACTAAAACAACTTCCTTTCTGTTTGAAAATTCAACTTAAGTGTTGAAACGCTGCTACGATAATGGGGTAATAACTCGATCACTGCTACGATATAAAGTCAAATCGATTGAAACCAATCCGATGGATGTTTAAGTGCTGCCTAAATTCAGGCTATATTTTGTCATTCATCGTGGGGGTTTTGATTTCATGAAATTATCGTAAATGTTGTATTAAGTTACTAACTTAGTTTCGTTTGCATTATTTAACTAGGTTACTAGGCTTAATCAGTAGGCATACTCTGTCCGTCTAAACTTGCAATGTGAGTCATTCTCTTTTTACCAAACTATTTCCAAAACCCTATTTATTTTCAAGGTTATAATTATAGGGATTAAGTCTTTGTAATCTTCAATTACTGTCGGTATGTGGGGTTTTGTATACATTACTTGATAACTGTCACCATTGGACAACGACGTAGCCAATTGGTGATATGACCATAGTCATAAATACGGTCGAGTAACAAATACCGATTTGGGGTAATTGGTTGATATATAAACATTATAATCGCTCTTAATACTGTAGATTATAACAATGTGTCGTTTTGTACAAATTGAATGACTCGTTAGTATTTCCCCGCTGATAAAATCTTCTTAAACATGTTTCAGGTGATTTACTGTGAACAAGGAAAAGTGTCGTGTAGCACTCCAGCTTGAATGAAGTTGCCCAGTAAATAAATAAACGTGTTTTGTAATCAGGGGATTTCCCAGTGAAATTCCTTTATTGTAAATCACGGGGTTTGTCCAAAAACTTGAAATAAAATAATTGGGTATTTTCAGTTTAAATGATCCTGTTAAAATTTCCGCTGTCAAATCAACCACCAATACCACGGGTTTCTGTCCCGCGGCTTCCGGACCGGGCAACTGGGTCGGGGGCCGTGACAGAAAAGGTGGTATCAGAGCCACTTATTTAAGCCAATTAACTATTTGGAAAATGCTTAATTTTTTCAATTTGCCATTCTGTGATTATGTGAAAATTTAATTTAATAGATAAAATTTTAACTTGAATTTTTGATGGTTTCCTTTTGTGTGACTAACAGCATGAATGAACTATCGGAAGCTCTCCAAAATTTCACAATCCTTACTACTGATATGGATACAACTAGAACCCAGTCCGGTTATTAGGCTGACACCGAGGAGCCACTAGTGTTTCAGGCCCAGTCAGAGGAGAAACCCAAACCTAAAAAGAGGAGAAGGCTTCTGGACTGGAAACGATGACGAAAGAAGAAGCCTGCTGCCCAAAAGGTGAAAAAGACGGAGGATCCAAAGGGAAAAGGAAAGGAAGTAGAGGAGAGCTCTGGTCAAGCCCATGAACTTCCACCTTGGGAGGAACTTGATAGAAAACTGGCAAACTGTGACCTCATCGGACCTGCTGATGAAACCCTTTTCAATTTCCCCGCTCAATCAGAACTTCCTATCAATTTGGAACCTGCTATTCCGGACCCAATTGTCAACCCTCAATCTTTTACAGGGCAGTTGGAAGAATGGTGGACGAGCGACTGGCATTTTCAGAATTTTATGAATAACCAAAATGTGTACTTTCCCCAGTTTGAACCTGAACCTGCTCCTTTTCCACCCATGAACCCGGAGAACGTTGCCGAGTTACGCCGCTACGGCGAGGAACTGGTGGATGCGGGAAATCGGATTCGAGAAGTGGGGAAAACATCACGTGGAAGTACGATGAGAGTGAGCGTCGTTTTTGAAAAGTCAGTTAACCGTGGTTAAATGTTTTGTATAATAATAATATGTGAAAATAATATATATATATATATATATATATATATATATATATATATATATATATATAGTGTGAGGTTCATTGGGGAACACTAAAAAAGTGGGGAACAGTGGGGAACCGACTCAAACGAACTCCGATTGGACTCATTCCAGCGGCGTTGGAACCGTCTCGTCGAACCCTAACTATGATCTTTTAACCCTAAACCCTAAATCATAACCCCTAAACCCTAAATATATTAGGGTTCGGCTTTTAGGGTTTAGCTTTAGGGTTTAGCCTTAGGGTTTAGCTTTAGGGTTTAGAGTTTAGATTTAGGGTTTAGGGTTTAGCTTTAGAGTTTAGCTATAGGGTTTAGCTTTAGGTTTAGCCTTTAGGGTTTAGCTTTTAGGGTTTATAGTTTAGATTTTACGGTTTAGCTTAGGTTTTAGCCTTATTTTTTAACTTTAGAGTTTAGGAGTTAGGGTTTAGGGTTAAGAGATCTTAGTTAGGGTTCGACGAGCCGGTTCCAACGCCGCTAGAATGAGTCCAATCGGAGTTTGTTTGAGCCGGTTCCCCGCTGTTCCCCACTTTTTTAGTGTTCCCCAATGAATCTTCCCCAATATATATATATATATATATATTGTATAATAATACTAAAATAAAACCCTTGTAAAATATATGGTGTGTATTGATGCATAAATATTATATAAATATAAATGTCGCAAGGACGACGATTTTGGCTATACGTGTTGACTCAATTGTGTCTGTGATTGCCTTATTGTGTTTAGTTGTTATCCATTTTGTGACAAAAATTTATATATACGTTGTTAATTATTCAGATGGAAAACGCAGTAAACCAACCGGCAAATGAAGTTAACCAATCTGAACCCAATAATGAAGACCATTTTCTCAATAGACAGCATATAGAAAATATCGTTGCTCAGGGAATAGCCAACGCTATCCGAGCAATCGTCGCTGCTGTTAAGAATCCCGTTGAACCTTCTCAAGCTAACCATAGCAAACGCACCCGCGACGATAATTTCAGTAACAGTGTGAATGGGGGCGGTGATAATAATAATATGGTTCAAGCCCCATTACTTAAGAAAATGAAAGTGGCAACGACTGGTTGCACTTACAAAGAATTTCTCGCCTGTAAGCCAGCCGAATTCGCAGGCAATGAAAGAGCAACTGCCGCACTATGTTGGATGGAAAAGACCGAAGCTGTGATTAAAATAAGTAAGTGCGCAGAAGAAGACCGCATGATGTATGCATCCCACCTTTTCAAAGAAGAGGCGTTAGAATTGTGGAACACGGTGCTGCAAGCTAAGGGAAGTGACATGGCTTATGCCATGAGTTGGTAGGAATTTAAGGAATTGGTGGAAAGAAAGTTTTGTCCCTCCTACGAAAAGGAACAGATGACAAACAAGTTCCTGAATCACCGGATGGTGGACGTTGACTGTCGAGGGTATACTTTGAAATTTTTCGAGTATGCTAGAATAGTACCAACTCTGGCCTCGCCAGAACCAGTTTATTTCTCGCTACATTTGGGGACTAATTAGCGAAATTCGCGATATAGTCAAAGCTGCGAGACCCCGCACGATTGATGATGCGGTGGAACTGGCCAACACCTTAACCGACGAGCTGCTACGCACAAGAGAAGAGAATAAGAAAAAAGAATTGGCCCAGAAGATTACCCAAGGGTTCCGTGGGGGTAATATTAATAGTAGCTTTAAGAAAAAGAGAACTGAGCAATCTTCCACACCTCCATTCTGCAGAAACTGTAGAAAGAAACATTTTGGTAATTGTCAAGAAAATTGTAATTTCTACAAAGCACCGGGGCACCGAGAGGATAAGTGCAGGAAGAAATCAAAGATCTGCTACAATTACGGAGAAGTTGGACATTTTAGACCAGAATGCCCTAAACTGGTCAAGCCAGTTGACAACAAGGCAAAAGCAACTGAAGGAACTAATAAAAAGAATGCAAGAGCCTTCCAGCTGACTACACAAGAAGCAGATCTAATTTCGGATGTGATAGCTAGTACGTTTCTTATATATGACGTTTACGCAAACGTATTATTTGACTCTGTGCAAACCAAAGTTTTATAAATACTTCATTTTGCCAAGCTCTTAAGCAACCCCTAACCAAACTTAGGCAATTTTATACGGTAGAAACAGTAGAAGGAAATTATGTTAATATAGATAAAGTTCTCCAAGAAGGAAAGATAGAACTCTCAGGTCACAGATTTTCTGCAAACCTTCTACCTATGAATTTAGCAGGATTCGATGTCGTGTTAGGAATGGATTGGTTAGTAGCCAACCATGCTCGAATCCTCTGTGATAAAAATTCCATAGAAATACATACACCAGCAGGAGAAGTAATTTTGGTAAAAGGAGATAAGCCGTGTAAACCCATGAAGTTCATTTCAGTAATGAAAGTTGCTAGTTATGAACGAAAGCAAGGAATAGTGTATATGATTTCGGTAATCATTAACGCTAAAAACAAAGAACTTAAGGAAATTCTAGTAGTATCAGAATACCCTGATGTATTTCCAGAAGAGCTACCTGGATTACCGCCAAATAGGGAAGTAGAGTTTCGAATTCATCTAATTCCTGGAACTGCTCCAATAGCTAAGGCACCTTATCGGTTAGTGTAACACCCCGAAAACGGGTTTGGTAATTAAACCCCGTTAATACAAAAGAGCGGGTAAGATACCGTTAGTGGTGAAAGTAACCCGGTAAATATTAGGATTTAAATAAATAAACCTAATATTTAATAAAACGTTAATAAATGTTTTTAAGTAAATAAGGTTTATAAGAAGTCTGAATTAACGGGACTTAAAAACATAACGGGTTATGACTTCCCGAACCCGCTAAAGTAACAAGGAATAATTAACCTAGTTAGTAGCATGTGATTAAGTGACTAATGGTGAGTTATAGCTTCATTTGATCAAAAGGAAACATGAGGGACCAATATTGCCAAGTGGGAAAGTTGTTTTATTAAAACAAAAGTTAAACACCAAAACACACACTTAAAGTGTGTGTTCTGGTCGATATATCCACAGGAGCCAAGAACATCTTGAGCTCAAAACCCTAACAAGCACAAATCAAGAAATTGGAAGGGCAAATCAAACCCAAATCGAAATTCAAGCACATATTCGTGATCACCAAGTCAAGGGGATCCTAAGGTATGTCGAATTTCTAACATTCATGAAGTTGTAAAAAGTTGATAATCATCCTAATCGCGAATTAGGCATGGATTATAGAAGCTATGGCTAGATTAGTGATGTATACTTGCTTAGGAACGAAACCCTAAGTGAAAATCATACATAACATGCTATAGATTGATGAATTTGGTGAATTAACACACTTAGATAAGTGGGTTTTGATGTTATGATGATTTTGATGATATAACTATGCTTAGAATCTACATGCATGATAACAAATAGAAGGTGTTCGATTAAACCATGAATTTGTGCACAAGATCATAATTGCTATGAAATGGGTTTAGTTGATTTGAAGAAATTAATGTAGTATTGGTGTTTATAAACGCCATACTAACTCGTATGAATGACTACTTGAACAAAATAGGGATTTTGTTAAGAGTTCATAATTTATTAGAAGTGTGTCTTGACACAAGGATTTAAAACTCATGATTTATTATTGAGTTTAAAGAGAAAAATAGTCAAAGAATCATAAGGTGTGAAAGTCATGATTTGGAGTGACTAATCTAACAACCTTGTGAATAATGAATGATAGTTGGCGCTTAACAAGCTAGGTGAAGCTTGGGGAGAAAGCGGGTCGAACGAGTCAAGCATAAAGGAAAAGCGTATTCGGGATGCAAGGTAAGTATATCTTACACTAGTCATATATTTAGAATATTCTTTTGTCGTATTAATTACGTAAAAGGAAAATACCTAATTGAGATATAGTGTTCCGGCGTGTAGTCGTACGGAACAAGATAATCAAATATGATAATAAAACATAGTGATGGCTAAAAATGAGTTAAATCGGTAATTCGATCATATTATGACGAATGAGATATGTACTTTTAATGGTTATCATATAAGTTAAATTATAATAACCATTAAGGGCAAAATAGTAATTTGACAATTTGACAATGGTAATTGGTCATTTAGACCAAACGGGTCAAAAGGTGAAATTATCACCCTTTGACAATATCGACTAATGGGTCGTCAAGTTGTATGATTTTAGGAAATAAATAGCACATGGATGCTTACATCGCTATTACTTAGCAGTCACTAAGGGAAGGTATTGAAACAGGTCAATATATTGATCCGTGCCAGGTATGTATAATGATACAACTCATCATGTAGAATTTGGAGTTCTATAAGAGTTAGACAAGGTTAAAACATAGATATTTGGTTATCTTTTAGGTAAACCGAATAAATTTAGTTATGATTATAACGTTTTAGAAACATAATGGTTTCTAAACAAGACTATAGTTAAAAAGTCGGATTTTTGGGTCAAACATGTACTAAAAGTCCTTCGTCGTAAAAGAAGGACTAAAATTGACTAAAACGCCCTTGTAAGCGAAATTGAGCAAACGCACCATAAAGGTTGTTTGGAAATAAGTGATAGAATGAAATAAATACTTTGAATATGTATGACAAGCGAAAGATGTAAAATATTGGTTCAATGACTCTATAAATAGTCTTTGCCGTAAAATAATGATTTGAAGGGTAAAATTTGGAATATATGGATCACCACATTAAACCCACCATAAATACAGTTGTAGTGGGAGATTATAGGATAAGAAATGTGGTGATGGAATGCTAGAAGCAATCGAATGCGATTTTAGGCTCGAAAGTGCTTAAATACCCTTAACGGGTCAAAATAGAAGTATTAGCGAAACGGGTTAAGAATGTGTAATAACCCGTGATTTGAACCTTGTGCAATAGGAAATAATCATAATAATTTGTTTACAAAAGAAACAAGGGCCATAAACAAATTTGTTAGATGAAATCACGAACGGGTCAAAATTTGGTAAAAGGGTAATAAGCCGAAGACTTAAAAGTCTTAAATTTTGTTAATCCGGATGTTGGATTTTAACTCCATTTGATGGGGGATCAAATTACAAACACGTAGGAAGAAACGGTAGGTCAAACGGATAAGCGGATTGAAAGATACGAAAGTTTTCGTATCAATAAACGGCAAAATGGAAAGCTGGAATGCAGGGGCCACCGTAACTTACGGTGCCACCGTAAGTTACGGTGGAGCTGAAGGCTTTACGGCAGCCCCCTACTGATTTACGGTAGGGGCATGTCACATCAGGGGCCACCGTAACTTACGGTGCCACCGTAAGTTACGGTGGAGGCCAGTTGGAAATCCATGTTTTGAGATCAAGAGTTTAACGTTGGGATTCTTTTTCCTTCCATTATCATTACCGGATTTGTTTAGACATATATTAATCCCCGTATGACTAAAGCATTTCATGTTTATGAAATGTAGGTATATTTAGAATGTCGGAAGACGACCAAGCTCCTCGAAGAACCGAACACGATATAGATCCATGCTTCCGCACTTGGTCACGTTGTAAATTTTTAAACGACGAATTCGTTCACGTTATGTTGAATGACTTATGATTGTAAAAGATTTTAATAAACCCATATTTTTATAGTATGTGTAGTCTTAACTACACATCTAATTGTTGGTATTTACATATAAAATCGCTAAATAGTAACCACGGTGTTACAGTTAGCACCCACAGAAATGTTAGAACTGAAAAAGCAGTTAGATGAATTATTAAGCAAAAAATTCATACAACCTAGTTCATCCCCTTGGGGAGCACCTGTGTTGTTCGTGAAAAAGAAGGATGGTTCGATGCGAATGTGTATAGATTATAGGGAATTGAATAAGGTTACCATTAAGAATCGATACCCATTACCTAGGATTGATGATCTTTTTGATCAACTGCAAGGGGCTAGGTACTTCTCTAAGATAGATTTGCGCTTCGGATACCATCAGCTGAAGGTACAGGAAGAAGACATACCTAAAACTGCCTTCAGGACTAGGTATGGTCATTATGAGTTTACAGTCATGCGCTTTGGATTAACGAATGCTCCTACGACATTCATGGACATGATGAATAGGATCTGTAAGCCGTATCTGGATAAGTTTGTAATTGTCTTCATCGACGATATACTTATTTATTCCAAAAGCCAGAACGATCATTGTAAGCACCTGCATGCACTCTTAACTTTGTTAAGAAAGGAAAAGCTTTACGCCAAATTCTCGAAGTGTGAATTTTGGCTACAGGAGGTAGAATTTCTAGGACACATGGTGAATCACGAAGGCATTCACGTAGATCCTTCCAAGATAGAAGCGATCACAAACTGGAAGGTCCCGCAATCAGCTACCGAAGTTAGAAGTTTTCTAGGATCAGCTGGCTACTATAGGCGCTTCGTCAAAGACTTTTCTAAGATAGTTGTCCCATTAACCAAGTTAACCTGTAAAACTGTTAAGTTTGAATGGGGACCTAAGCAAGAAGAGGCTTTTAGAATTCTAAAACAAAGATTAACAAACGACCCAATTCTTGCCTTAACCGAAGGAACCGAAGATTTTGAAGTCCACTGCGATGCCTCTAAGCTAGGATTAGGCTGTGTGCTAATGCAACGCAAAAAGGTAATCGCATATGCATCAAGACAATTGAAAAAGCACGAGGAAAATTATACGACTCATGATCTATAATTAGGAGCAATAATTTTTGCCCTTAATATTTGGAGACATTATCTATACGGAAGTAAGTTTACTGTCTATACAGATCATAAGAGTTTAAGGTATATATTTGGGCAAAAAGAATTAAACATGAGGCAAAGAAGATGGATGGAGATTTTAAGTGATTACGACTGTGATATCCTATATCACGAAGGAAAGGCAAATGTGGTAGCAGATGCCCTAAGACGTAAGTACCATGAGAAGCCAAGGCGAGTTCGTGCTCTTAGATTAAATCTACAAGTGGATTTAATGGAACAATTAAAAAAGATTCAGGAAACAGCAATCAAGGATGATGCTGAAGGAATGAAAGGAAGGATAAAAGAATTAGAGCAAGGGATTGATGGAATTTGGAGATTCCATAAGAAAATGATTTGGGTACCTAGACAAGGAAACTTAAGAGATAGGATATTAGAAGCAGCCCATAAATCTAGGTATACTATGCATCCTGGTAATAACAAGATGTATCAAGACTTAAGGAATAATTTTTGGTGGATAGGAATGAAAAAGGACATAGCTAGATACGTCTCCAAGTGTCTAACTTGTTCGCAAGTTAAGGCAGAACACCAGAAACCCTCAGGTTTACTTCAACAATTAGAAATGCATGTATGGAAATGGGAACTAATAACAATGGATTTTGTTACTAAGTTACCCAAAACAAGGAAAGGTAACAATGCAATCTGAGTGATTGTAGATCGGTTAACCAAATCATCTCATTTCCTACCGATAAAGGAAACCTTTAGCATGGAAAGATTTGCTAAGTTATATGTAGACGAAGTAGCATCCTTACATGGAGTCCCACTCTCCATTGTGTCAGATAGGGATAGTCGTTTCACTTCGCATTTTTGGACAAGCTTCCAACAAGCATTGGGGACGCGATTAAATTTAAGTACTGCATACCATCCCCAAACAGATGGATAAAGTGAAAGGACGATCCAAACCCTAGAAGACATGCTCAAGGAATGTGTAATAGATTTCGGTGGGAATTGGGATGACCACTTACCATTAATAGAATTCTCCTATAACAATAGTTATCATACCAGCATCAATGCTGCCCCGTTCGAAGCAATGTATGGACAAAAATGTCGAACTCCAGTATGCTGGGCAGAAATAGGAGAAAGTCAATTATCAGGTCCCGAGATTGTGCAGGAAACCACGGACAAGATAACTCAGATCAAGGAAAGACTGAAAACGGCCCGGGACCGCCATAAGAGTTATGCAGACAATCGACGCAAGCTGTTAGAATTTCAACTTGGAGACAAGGTACTCTTGAAAGTTTCTCTGTGGAAAAGGGTAGTTCGATTTGGTAAGAAAGGAAAGCTAAGTCCAAGGTATATAGGACCGTTCACAGTTACCCAATGAATAGGGCCAGTTGCCTATCAATTACAACTACCAGAAGAGCTAGCCGGGGTACATGGTGTGTTTCATGTATCTAATCTCAAGAAATGTTTATCTGATGAATCCCAGGTAGTACCTCTTCAAGATATAGAGGTAAATGAAAAGTTGAAATTTGTTGAGAAACCACTCCAGATAGAAGACAAAAATGTCAAACACCTCAAACACAAGAGATTGGTACTGGTCAAAATAAAATGGGATTCGAAAAGAGGACCTGAGTACACATGGGAACTAGAATCAGAAATGAAGCGAAAGTATCCTTACCTGTATCAGTAAATCTTGAGGACGAGATTTTAAATAAGGTGGGGAGGATGTAAGGACCTGTAAAAATGTCCCAAAACACCCCGTAAGTGAAAACCCGAACCCCTAAAACCCTAATTTTTATGAAAATCAAGAAAATCAAGTTTTTATGATCGCTCGCGGGTCGCGAAAGAATTAAGGAGAGTCTTCGCGGGGCACGACAGCCCTGCAAATCTCCGGAAAACGATCAAGGCCACGTGTTAACACGTGGCATACCTAGGGTGTGACATGGCAGCCCTAGCCGTAGCTAGGGTGGCCCTCGTGGGGCGCGTAGAACGACCTTAAGGCCTTCGCGGGCCGCGACAAACTCAAATTTCAGCTATAAATTCGACGTTGCATGGCCAGTTCAAGTTGCTCGAAAAATTCCACTAAAACAGCTTCCTTTCTGTTCGAAAATTCAACTTAAGTGTCGAAACGCTGCTGCGATAACGGGGTAATAACTCGATCACTGCTACGATATAATGTCCGATTGATCGAAACCGATCCGATGGATATTTAAGTGTTGCCTAAATTCAGGCTATACTTTGTCATTTGTCGTGAGGGTTTTGATTTCGTGAACTTATCATAAATGTTGTATTAAGTTACTAACCTAGTTTCGTTTGCATTATTTAACTAGGTTACCAGGCTTAATCAGTAGGCATACTCTGTCCGTCTAAACTTGCAATGTGAGTCATTCTCTTTTTACCAAACTATTTCCAAAACCCTATTTATTTTCAAAGTTATAATTACAGGGATTAAGTCTTTGTAATCTTCAATTACTGCCAGTATGTGGGGTTTTGTATACATTTCTTGATAACCGTCACCATTGGACAACGGGGTAGCCAATGGGTGATATGACCATAGTCACAGATACAATTGAGTGTCAAATACCGATTTGGGGTAATTGGTTGATATATAAACATTGTAATCGCTCTTAAATACTGTAGATTATAACAATGTGTCGTTTTGTACAAATTGAATGTCTCGCCAGTATTTCCCCACTGATAAAATCTTTTTAAGCATGTTTCAGGTGATTTACTGTAAACAAGGAAAAGTGATGTGTAGCACTCCAGCTTGAATGAAGTGGCTCAGTAAATAAATAAACATGTTTTGTAATAAGGGGATTTCCCAGTGAAATTCCTTTATTGTAAATCACGGGGTTTGTCCCGAAACATGAAATAAAATAATTGGGTATTTTCAGTTTAAACGATCCTGTTAAAATTTCCGTTGCCAAATCAACCACCAATACCACGGGTTTCTGTCCCGCGACTTCCGGACTGGGCAACTGGGTCGGGGGCAGTGACACATAGCAACTTTTTCGCTTGGACACTTTGAGGAACATAGACATTCAAAACGTTAAGCACATCTCCACTACCCGAAAGTTTTCCCCTAATAAGCAAATAGTTTCTGTTTTTTACAACAGAGCGCTGTTTGAACAAAGAATTATCCCACATGCAAACTAACCCGCCTGAGAAACCAACGGAATCAACACTATCAAAACCAAAATTCTTGTTTCCCCAAAAGGCGGCAACATCATTAGCCAACACAGAGACCTTCTTAGTTTCCTGAAACGCCAAAAAATTGATACCATGCTTCGTTCTCAAACTTTTAACCAACCCATGCATCTCCGCACCCCCAAGCCCACGGATATTAAACAAGAGAAAATTCATTGGACTCCCCAATTATTATCTGATTTGCCGATAATGTATTGAAAAAGATCGGATCTGAACCTGAGATCAACCCCCACCTGAGCACCCACCTCAACGGTTGCTGAAATTTCTGCCTCAATCTCCTTTCCCACATGCATGTCTTCATTCATGATTGTCTCGATTGGAGCCGCCAAAACAGGAGTCTCCTCCACCACTGAGTCTAACGAAGAGGCCCTTAAATTCAAATCCTGACGGTCAATGAACATCGAAATCCGTAGTTAGGTCTTCTCCTTGAACAGGACCATCCTTAGGAACAGGAAGGGGGTAGCAGAACACCTCCTCCTTCGATTGCCTAGGTCTTTTATTGGGCCTCATTAACTCTGGGGAACTATCATGAACCTTACCTTTGCGCAATTGGGCTGGAACTTTGGGCCTCCACACTCCAAAATTATTTTTGGCACCTACACCCAGATTAAAGCCCACAAACGAGGCCCCTTCTTCCTCGGCCCCACCAACATCTTTAATACCAGATTTAATAAAACCATCAGAAAAATGAAAAGACTGAGCATCCTCGAAAAGCCCCCCATTTTTAGCCTCACCCCCTCCATGCATGTTGGAATTCCCATCATTATTATCCAGACAGTTATTACTCACGTGCGCCGCATCTGACTCCTCATGTACCGGTTTATCTTCCTCCTGACTGTTGAGATCCGAAGTACCGACCTCCTGGCGATCATCGATGTTAACCTGCACCTCCGATGACTGGAACTCCGATCCCGCCACTGAAACATCTTCCTCAAAATCTTCTGACTCCCCATCATCATCCAAACAATCGAGAATCCAATCCCCCAGATCTTCTGAAACCCACACCCTATACCTTCTTCCATTCCAGTTAAGCACAACCTCATCTAAGATCCTCTTACCTTCACCCAGCAAAACGCCAACACAAACCATTGACAAGTCGGCATCGTCCTCTGAAATTTGAGGAGGCTTAGCAACTGACCCATAGCGCCTGCAAATGTCGTGAACCCCTTCTTCACAAAACATCTTCAAAGGAATTCCATGCACCCGAAGCCAGTCGACCCCCTCAAAGACATAAGCTTACCCTACCCACATATCTGCATGCGAAAACCAAACCTTCCATACCTCATCCCTACTGAGAAAATCATCAGCCGTCTTCTTATCTTCAAAAGCTAGCAGCAAGTTAAAGCCTCCCACGTATTGAACTTCCACCTCCACTACCCCAGCCGACGCCAGGAGCATATTCAAAGAAACTAAGGTGTTAAAGTCACGAACTCTGGCCAGGACAGAACGATTAAAACGGTTCCTTAAAGCCGAGACACCGTTGTTCCCCGTAATCTCCTCAACCCCTGAAGCTTGGACCTTCTCAACATTTAGAGCCATATTGTATGAACATCCAAGCCTGACAAAACCATCCTGATTCATATGTCTGGAAGTGTCAACCTTTCTGTCTGCCCCTGAGCCCATACCCTTGTCCTAATCTCCTACTTCCACAGACCCATTTTCCTTGGCAAACCTAGCTAAGTTAATCTTGAGTGTATTAGAACCAAGTTTAACACCCTTCATACTCTTTCCCATCTCCTTCGAATCCTTTACTCCTCTGAAACTAACGAAACCGAACTTGAGCCCGTCTTTATTCCTTTTCCTAGCGATATACGTACCTGAAATGTCCCCGAAATCTTTGAGAAGCGACGCCAGGTCCCAAGGCCTACAGCCTTCTGGAATATTTGCCACAAAGAACTTGGTAATCTGAACAGCCATCGGAAACCAGCCAAAACCACGAAAGAAAAACTCAAGAACAGAGCGAAAAGAGGGAACCCAGACAACGAATGGGTGAATCAAAGAACCGATTAGAATGATAGGAAATATCAAGATTCACAACCTTAGTGAGAATCGAAGGAACCTCGCACGCTAATCCGCTGTTATCTTCACCGTCGAGCAAGCCATGGCGAAACCCTAATTTAGAGAGAAACTAATTTTAGTGATTATCTAATTCTAACATATAACTATCATAACATAATTCATTAAAAGCAAACATTGCAATTTCATGTACGTATATAAATATTTTGGTATTATCATCATACATGAATGTATGCATATCACTACGTATCTACCCTTCCATGCATTAGTGTGGTTGATTTATTATTAGTCTATTCCCATGTATTCATTAAAAAAAAGTATTTTATAAAACTCTAGAAAATGTACAAAATCAATTAAATAACTCCAATTTATATTTATTTGATACAATATCATATAAATCTTCTCATTTATAATTAATTTGCTTAACCGTCGAGCAAGCCATGGCGAAACCCCAATTTAGAGAGAAACTAATTTTAGTGATTATCTAATTCTAACATATAATTATCATAACATAATTCATTAAAAGCAAACATTGCAATTTCATGTACGTATATAAATATTTTGGTATTATCATCATACATGAATGTATGCATATCACTACGTATCTACCCTTACATGCATTAGTGTGGTTGATTTATTATTAGTCTATTCCCATGTATTCATTAAAAAAAGTATTTTATAAAACTCTAGAAAATGTACTAATCAATTAAATAACTCCAATTTATATTTATTTGATACAATATCATATAAATCTTCTCATTTATAATTAATTTGCTTAGGACACGGCTTGCAAAGCGAGTCGGGTTTTCTAAGACTCGTTTTTCCACGGATGTTACAGTTTCGACCTAAATTCTGATTCGACTACACCAACTATGTTTCAACGTAAATTTTGTTTCCAGACACTATATGTTTTAATTTGACTCGTCGCGCGGCGACTAAAACATTACTTAATTTAAGCGTTTGCATAAGCTAAGAACATATAAAGTATTTGTTATAGGGTCAGATGGATTGGGTAAAAGATCAAATGGATCAAAATGAGTTGCGGTAAAATCATAGAATTTCTTGCAGAACCTGAGAAGGGCCGGCTGTAACTAGTTTGATTACTTTTTTAATCAAAATGAGTTGAAAAAAAAAAGAAAACACTTCTTTTTATATTTAAACGCTTTTATAATCAAATAGTGTGTCAAAGCAATATGATTACTATGTTATTAACAGACTAAAAACTTTGTCACATAAGATTTCAAATTTTCCTTAAATTTTTTTTTTCACAACAAGCCTCTACAAACCTCCATATCATCACCTATTTTTACAATTTTTTAATATAAACCAAATTACTCAATAATTTAATTTTCAGATTTCGTATATATTTGAATTATAGAATATTATTTAATACAAATTGAATAAAAGAAATTCAAGATAAACATTAATTTCAGGACTAACATGAAATAAAAAAAATAAAAAATAAAAAAAGCATACATGAAACAATAATAAAAACATACATGAAACTAAAATTGAAAGAAAAATCGAAACTGAAAATAAAAATTAAGATAAGTTATACCGTTAGGGATCAAGATTGCACCATCGTTTAACAATTTGCTTGAATGAGATTTTTTTGATCATCCATGGTTTGAGTTGAGAGTGATATAATTTAAGATGAGAGTGATATGGTTGAGAATTGAGTAGGTAACTATTTTAAAACAAAATATTGAAGCACTTTGTCTTTTGATATGTATTTACATAGAACTAAAATAATAAAATATAGAATTTATATATAGTAGTTGTAGTGGTCAAGTTCAATAACCCCTATAGATGTGAAATTATACGACACATGATAAATGTGTAAGGCTATAGGGCGTGGTCATGTCACCCACTTCTAATCAATCATCCAAAACCCCTACCCTAAAGGTGTGGTCATGATCCAAACCAATATTTTCTTATTTAAGTTTATTTTTGTGAAAAGAAAAAAGAAATATTGAAAAGGGAAATGAGGCCCATGGTTGCCATAGGGTCATGGTTTAATCAATGCCAACCATTATGGATGAGGTAAGGGGATGGTATTAATGTTCATATGTGGCATTGAGGACCCAACTCATGCCCCCACACCCTTTAGCCTAAGAAATAGAGGTTATGGAGGGTTATATCACTTGAGTGTGTAGTGAGGTTATACCCATTAAATTATACATATATATGTATGAGAGAGAAACTACCATGGCGACGTTATGCATATCACGGCCATGTTTCATAACCTCCCATAGCGCGGAGGGGGGGGGGGGGGGGGGTTCCGGCCGCTATGGGGCGTTATAGCCCAATATAACGCTGTATAACCCCCACTACACATGGGCTTATGAGATTTTGGATGAAAAGGTTTTTGAAATACGGTCCAAACCGAGTCAACGGACCGGCTATGTAGTCGGTTCCATGTCAGACCACCCGGTATATCCGATTACAAAAAAAAGTGACTCTAAAAGACTAGAAAAACTCTAAATTTTTTTTTTAAAGATAATTAAAGGCTTCAAGTTATATATTCGACAAAATGCACTTTACATCAATATCGCAGGTAAGCGAGCAACAAGCTGCGTCGCTACTCCTTTCTGAATAGCAAACCCTAGCCTATTAAAAACAAACCCTGCCCCTGATGAATGGATGGAATTATAAAAAAAATGGATTGATGTCACCAAGGAAAGTACCAGCACCACTTTTGACAATTGTAATAGAAAGGAAGATGAGAAAGGGGGTTGGAAAAATGAGAAAATGTGGAGGGTGAAAACGTGGGAGATGGATGCCCCGTCACCAGCCCTAGATACTCAATACGCCACGACAAACTTGGTCGTCAATACGTACCACATTAATCGTGGCTAACCATACACCACACAAACACACACTCTTGTTGGTTGTTACATCACTCTCTTTTTCCTCATCATTTATTACATAAGTACAAACACTTTAATATTCCTCAAACCACATACACTTTTCTAGTATATACTTCACCTACTATATATACACACATCAAACACTCCCCCAACCATATTTACAATCATACAACATTTTGGTTCCAAAATGGGAAGAGCCCCATGTTGTGAGAAGGTCGGGTTGAAGAGGGGAAGGTGGACAGCTGAAGAAGACGAGAAGTTAAGTAACTACATTAAAGTTCATGGTGAAGGCTCGTGGAGATCTTTACCAAAAAACGCGGGTATGTTTGTGTATGAAAATTATATTCGTTTTAAAATGTGTTTTTGTTATATTGTATTTTCATAATTAACGATGTGTCTTCCATAGGATTATTGAGGTGCGGCAAGAGTTGTAGATTAAGATGGATCAACTACTTGAGATCGGATTTAATAAGAGGAAATATATCTAAGGAAGAGGAACAACTCATAACCAATTTACATGCTTCTTTAGGTAACAGGTTCGTATAACATACTCCAATTACGCACGTTGTATTTGTGGTATACACAATAAGATATAGAATTATATAGTTACCTATATAATGTATAGATATATATGACCCGACAACCTGAAGTATGACCTGAAGTATAATTTCAAAATTAAGCAATAATTCGAGATTTTCGTGTGTGTATCAATGGTTACTTTTAGCACTGTCTAACAAAGGGACACATTGGTTTTCATTCATTAAGGTCACACGTCTACTTGTCAATTTACCCGTGATTTAATAATGACAAAATAAAAGATGCAACTAAAAATCAACTTTATTTCAATTCAAACTTTACCCTTTATAATATTAATCTTTTTTTAACCACAAACACACACTCTTTTAAATTTACTCCTAAAATCCGCTTTCATGACAACGAATATATGGTGTCACTGGACCAAGAGGCCATCGACTTGTAACGTTTATTAAAATGAAATATTTCATAGTTAAAATTTATTTAATGGCCTTTTTGATCAGGTGGTCTTTGATTGCTGCCCACTTGCCTGGGCGAACAGACAACGAAATCAAGAACTACTGGAACTCGCACCTTAGCCGGAAAATCCTCCCGTCACGACGACCTATGAACCCACCGGCTATAGCCATCGCACCCACCGTAAACAAACGAAAAGGCAGAACCAGCCAGTCCACCATGAAGATCAACAAAGCTTATAATAAAGAGTCTAATGTAACCAATCATAACATGGTTCAATCAACCAAACCACCTACAAAACAGCAAACCAAGGCTGACCCATGTACCACTAGTAATGAAGACGAGATGCTATGCTTTATTGACAACGTTATGGACCCGGATATGCTGACCGCTGTTGAGGATGGTGGCTCGAAGGGAGCTAGTACTAGTGAGCCCATGAGTGATGTAATTAGTGAAGGAAAAGAAACCTTACAAACTGTTATTAGTGAGCAAGTGGATCAGGTTATTGGTCCAAGCCCATCAACTACAGGTTCAATTGATGATTGGAATTGGGATTTTGATTTTGATTTTGATGTTGAAGATAGTGTGATAGGGTTTGGAGGTCAGGAAGATGATAACATATTATCATGGCCATGGGATAGCATAACACCAGATAACAATAATTTTCTAGGAGTAGGTGAGTCGGGTCTTTGTTAATTAATAGCTTGTCTATTCTACAAGTATGTTTATGTATGTAATTGTAGAAATTAGCCCTTAATATATATACATGTATCATATTCACGGGTATGTAAAAATCAATATATATATATATATATATCACATGTATCATATTCACGGGATAGCATAACACCGGATAATAATAATTTTCTAGGAGTAGACGTAAAAACGTTTAATCATACATGTGCGTGCAATTGTTGACGTGCAAAATTTGCACCGAAATGTAAAACATTATCATAAAAAGTGTGTGTTAACTCGCAAACTAATCTGGTGATTAGTTTGTGGTATGTGCCTTAACAAATATGGTTAATCTTCTTGTCTTCTCCAACTTGTGATCGTGATCTTTCTGCAAAACACTAAACACCCCGTTAAGCTCGTTAAGAGGGGGAATAGGGGGGGTTCTCCTCTTAACCACTCTCCAGCGTGAGAATAAGTATGCGTTTTGAGAAAATAAGTGTGTGATTAGTAGTGAGAGAGCAAGGAACAGAATGGTTATACCTGTAGGTGAAGGCTCCTATTTATAGCCGGAGTAGTGAGGAAGGAGATAGGCTGATGGGCCTTGGGCCTGAGGTCGACAACAAGGAATATCCGTCTTGTCCCCTCTGCAACAACCGTTAATGCTTCTGGTGAGGATGGAGTTAGCGCCCGTTGAATGGATCCGCGTGTCCTGACCATTGTCCTTGTTGTCTCCCTGTCATCAGCGGCTGATTGGAGATCGTAGAGCAGATGTCGGCGCACGCAGATTGGTGCCATGTACGCGTCCTTGTGTACATTCCTGTCTCTTGTACGATTGTTAATCGTGGAGCACGATCGAATACAGCCTGTTGGACGCTCATTGTTCCACTGCTCTGCCACTCGTACCTTTCGTACTTGTCCTAGGATGGCCGGCGCTTCTGTCCACCGAGCGACCCTTGGGGAAGACCCATGTAGCCGGCGCAAGGTCTAGGAAGTGAGGGCTTTTATCCATAAAGCTAAGTGTGAAATCTGGTCTTGTCTTTGCTTAGACCTCGCGCGCGACCTAGCTTTCACCTTATTGGTCGCCGCGGGGTTGAGAAAGATGCCAGATTAGCATAATAGGAGCATGGGCGAAGGATAGTGGGGGCGGGAGGGGCGCCCCCTCCCCCCCCCCCCCCAAACTTTTCGCTCAGTAGTGGAGAGTATATAGTTTTCGTATAGAATTTTTTGGGTGTATACTTTTTCGATCCCCCGTTTTATAGAATTTTTTTGGTATATACGTTTTCGACCCCCCGGTCGGAAATCTCAAGCTTCGCCACTGAATAGGAGTATGGTCCTGCGCGCGACCTGATTGGTCGGCGCAGGTTTTTGGGACCATACCCCTTCACCGGATAAAAATAGTTTTCTAGGAGTAGACGTAAAAACGTTGAATCACACATGCGCGTGCAATTGTTGACATGCAAAATTTGCATAAAAAAGTAAAACATTATCATAAAAAAGTGTGTGTTAACTCGCAAAAATTAAATCAAAACATAAAATATAGAAAAGAATAACTAAGTCGATGTAGGACTTTTGAGTGGAGACATCATTGTTAAACCGCAAAATAATAAACAATATTGAACCACTCACACGCATAGCGTGTTAACTCGCAAAAATTAGACCGAAACGTTAAACATTATCGTAAAAAAAATAACTGAGTCAAAACGATAAAAAAAGTAACGTAAAAACAAGATCTAATAAGTACAACTAAAAAGTTTAAAGTTTAAATAATCAATTTAATGAAAGTGGAGGGATCATCTTATAATTTTTAAGGGGCATGAAGTGTAAGAAATGAAAGGTAAGAGGTCAAACTTGTAAAGAAAATTGAATAGTAAAAACCTCTCACAAAACTCTTACAAATTAATATATAGGAAATATATGATTTATAAAAATTAAGAAGTGTGGGAAGTTACTCGTAGGCGACACATATACATGTATAGGGTTTTGATAAAATTGACGCAAGCATAAGGCATCAAGCGTACAATTATATGGGTTAGACGCACGTTGCATGGGAAGAGGCACTTTACATGACCAAAGATACTTTATGACGTCGAATTTAATTAGACGTATGTTGTAATTATTTTAAATGTTCGATTTTTCATTGTATTAGACTATTAAAAACCTTCATTTTATTTTAAAATTCTTGATTCTGTGACATAATTTTATTTAATAATAATTTATGTGAAAGTCATTTGAGTTTTATAAAGTTGAAGGATCTAAATTTTTAGTGAGAAAAGTGAACATTCTTTATTTCTTTTAGTCTCTCAAGCATAAGTAACTCTCAGTTGATTAAAAATATTATCATCTTCTTCATCTTTAACCATTTGACTGATTTGATCAATAACCTATGTTCCTTTAACCATAAAATAAATTTTTTGTTTAATATGTTCTTATATATAAATGATTTGATCAATAACCTATGTTCCTTTAACAATAAAATAAATATTTAGTTTAACATGTTCTTATATATAAAGTGAATTCAAATAAGAATCAATAAATATTAGAAACCATTTTGAACTACCCTTTGTGCCCAGACACAAGGCATGTTGCTGTAATTGAAAATGGCATAGTGTAGAAACTAGGTTCAATTTTTATTAAAATTATTAATAAAATAAATAATAACGAGACTCTCGTTATTTGTGGGAAATTCTTCTAGTACAATACTGGTTATAAAAACTAAATAAACGAATATAAAATACAATATAATTGTACCAATCTTGATTCAAGTCGACGTATTTGGAAAGACTTCAACCGCACCATCTTGTATAAACCTTCGCTGCAAGAATAAACAAACTGTCGTTGACGGTTTTGGTTGAGAATCGTGTTAGACACGGGGCTCTTAAAACAGATTCCACGGCTCCTCTCAGACGGTCTGTTTCCAGGATACAACAACCGAATCAGTAGTTGTACTGCCGGAGATGGTTCTCGCGCCCGAGATTACACCGGGAATAAATTGGTGTTTAGAAATGTTGGTAAAAAGAATGAAGTTGTGTAAACTTGAGAGTACTCCTCTCAATGAAACATCGAGACTAAAGAGAATGCCTATTTTCTTGTGTCTGTAGTATGAACCACCAAGTTCTCATTAAAACTAGTAATAAAATAGACATTAATCTTGCCATAACTATAACATTAATCTTGTAATAAACAAGATAATGAATATGAATTTAATCTCTAATTAAATAGACTTAAGTGGTTAGTCTAAAAAGGTCATATTCATTAAGACACGCATTAACTGGTTTGAGACAACTAGTTTGACTAGGTCCAACCAGCTATTCTATTACTGTTGCAAACCTGCGCGCGCTAGAACTGATCCGCCAGTCCGCAAGCCACGCTTCAAGGATCTCATGACACGCCATATGGAGTCGCGCACCACACAGATGCCATTGCGCATACCAGGACGCCACCTGGTCATGCGCCATCCGTACTCGTGTGCCACACGGATGCCACTACGCATACCAGAACGCCACCTGGCCATGCGCCATCCAAACTCGTGCGCCACTTGCAATCTTCGCCATGGCCAATGACGTGCGCTATACACCTAAGAAGCTTGCGCCACATTGTCATGCGCCGTGCCATGGCATCCGCCTACGCCACCCAAAGGTGCGCCATATGCGGACCCGCCATGTATCTGACCACGCGCTCATGGACAAAAATACAAAGGTGGTGTGCGAAGTTCAAAGTGCACTACATAGGGGCTATAGCCCACGGCACGCGCTCATATGTGCATGAGTAAGGGTGCTCCGCACTCTTTAGGATCCCCACTGGTGTTTGCCTTTAAGGAAACAATATACAAGGAGTGCTCCTCCTTGTAAACCACTTTAAGTTTTGTCATCCCACCTATGTGGGATAACTTGACAAAACTAATCCATTTTATTCATCTTTGTTTGTTCCAAACATACAACTTCAAGCTTCGATATCTCATTCATCTCAGCTCTATTTGGACATAGTTTGAACACAAACCCATAAATAATTATTTATACAACACATATATAAATATTATTGATGTCCAAAATATTTAGTGAAAAACTCATTTTCACTAAAATTTCCAACAATCCCCCATATGAATGGAGATCGATTAAAACACACAAAATTCCCCAATAAAAACTCGACAATCGAGTATTGCAGGATAGGTAGGTGTAGCCTTTGAACCTTCCTTTGTGAAGCATACTTAGCCTACTAGGGTTTTGTAGACGTGATGTCCTTGAACAACCCCCCCCCCCCCCCATTTATGTAAACGACAATATACATTCACACAATACTTTCCCTAGCCGGACCATCTCCTCATTTTCGTCTCCAATAATGTTCATGGAGCACTTTCCTGGTTCTGCGGGAGCTCTAGAAATTATGCCCTAATTCCATTAGAAGCGACCACACTTCTCTCCAACATAGGTGATTTCCCTTTAAATCATTAAAAGCATTATGGTTCATTATGATTTACACGAATCATTTAACCACATAGTATGCTTAGCCTCATAACAATGTCACTGAATATTTTAGGAATGGACTAGGACGTATTTAAACACCCTTTTATAGTTTTCGGGGGGATATATGAACATATACACTAGCTTATATATAAACATATATATTAGCTATGCCCCCACAGTGACTACCCTTCGGTTCATGATTAAGTTGGCCTATTGAACCTAGATCTTGGGATCTCCAGTCAACTAGGTTAGGTTTCCCTCATGTCCCTTTTTCCATGGCTTTAGTCCCATTCCACAACCCGATCTATTATCAACCCACTGGTTGTTGGATCCAAAATTATCTTTGACTTCGCTATGTCACCAACGATAATTTAAACTGCGATCAGTTGTTCTAACGTGTTCTTGACTCGCTAGTCACTTTTGCCTTTTAGTCGATTCATAAGACTTATAACTCGTGATCTCAACCTGGATCCAGTTATATACCTTGTCTTAGAATGACATGAAACTCAATTCATGGCTAGACACGTTTTCACAATGCCTTTGGTGTGTCATGACTGACCTCTTACTAGATTTGGAATCTAACCAATTGGCATTCGAGTCTAATCTACTCGATTGACCCCATATAACCATTGTGTACTCCACTTGGTCATACGTTTGCAATATATGTAAGTCACCCCCATATTTAAGTGTGATTGGATAGCATCCAAATAGGGTGATGAAAGGTTCTCCCTTTCATTTCGAGTTTGAGAAAACTTCCAAACTACCATTTCCATATTCAAATGCAAGTCACCCCCACATTTAAGTGTAATTGGATAGCATCCAAATAGGGTGATGAAAGGTTCTCCCTTTCATTTCAAGTTTGAGAAAAACTTCTCAATTACCATTTCTTCATACCCTAAAGGGTTTGTCTCTTAAATGGTGCTCATCCCCCCACATTGCTTGCACTTTGAATAAGTTTAAGTAATCCTTTGGACTAAAATGAAGTTATATTTATAGTTTTGTTTTAGCATAAAATTCATTCTTATGTCATCACATATTTTGAATGTTTAAAGTTAATTTAATCTCCGTCGAGCATATAAATTAACAAGTATTAGTCTAGCATGCTTTAGACCACAATACTCTAGCATGTGAACAGAAGATGCATCATTATGATTCTTCACAGCCTTAAGAGATAACGCACTATCTCTTCCGAACATTCGTTTCTTAGTTTAGACACAATAATGAAATTTTATTTAACCATTCCAAAACCATCGGTTTTAGGATGGCCTCAAAACCATAGTTAACTTCATCCATTAGGATCATAACTCGTTTGCCTTTTTATCTCCAAGGCTTCACCATTGACTTCCTAAAGACTTAAACATAAGTCTTAATCCAAGTCACATGATGAAAGATCTTTTTAAAAAAAAATCACTTGAGTCTTGAGATAAGTCAATTAGATTGACTCTCAACAACAAAGCATTCACGAATGCCTATAGTGATATATACATTTACGTTGTTGTTTCATTAATACCATGTATTAGGATACTCTCCCAAATTGAGGACCAAGCCTCCACATAGTTTAAACAACATTGATGGTGGTAGAAACATCTACAAGTCCATCACTATTGTAAATTTCCGTTAATAAATTTGCTAAAATTTATTAAAATCATTTACAATAATAACATATATTTCTTTCATAAGTTATATTCTTTGAAAACTTACATGTGCATTTCCATGTTGATGCTCTCAACATTAGATGACATATCTTGTTTTCATGCATTTCATCTCAAACATGCACCACGTTTCTCACGAACTCGTTATACGTTTGATGTTTTATTTATGACTTATTACATAAGTCTTTATCACAACCCGCTCGTTGTGTTCGTGTAAATTAGTTTTTACACTTTGTATCAAAATGTGTATCCTTTTGACAACCTATTAGTAGTCCAAAATAAAGGATACACCAATGATATCTAAACATCAAATCCCAAAGTGTTATTATTTCCAACACTTTCGACCGAAATAAACACAATTATATCGTTCTATCATGTTTTGAGGTACCCCCTCAATGGAACACATATAACTTGTTTCGTCTTGAAACTCTAAACTTGAATAATCACAAGTTGTCTAAAATATAAAGTTGTTTACAATTAACTACTCGCAAGTAGTTGACAACTTATTATATTTATTACAACATCGAGTTGTTTTTCACCAAATAGTCTTTCCGAGACTATTATATGGTTCAAGACGTTATATTTCTTGTGGAAGTATCGAAACTCTTATAATTCGCAAAGACATGTTTTATTCGTTCAAACCATTTCTCGTTTTTGCAGATGTTTTAATATTAAACTATATATTTATGTTTTGATTACAAATCAAGACAATAAACCTTATAATAGTTTATTAAATAAAACACTTTCAAACTCGCTCGTTTGAAAATAAAACGAATACACATCGTTTTAATAAATGGTTTATCATATTCAAACCATTTCTAACCGTTGTTAGATAATAACGATTATCAATTGTTAAAATGAGTGGTTTGTAGGATAACCAATTCTAATATGCTAATTAGAATTTAAATGTTGAACAAACATTCAAAATATTCGGTTTTTATAAAGTAAACCGCTTCTAATGCACTCGTTAGAAATAAAACGAATACATTTATTCACTTTTGGTTTATTTAAATGAACGTTTTCTAACACACTCGTTAGAAATAAACATAAACCTTTTCTAACACGCTCGTTAGAAAATATATATAAACGATTACAAATCATCTTAAATAGTTTATCATAGTTAACCTGATTCTAACCCGCTCGTTAGAAATTAACGATTGCAAATCGTTAAAATAGTTGGTTATAAGATAAACTAATTCTAATACGCCCATTAGAAAAATTAGACGATTATTTATTGCCATTGGCCGTTTTTGGTTTATATAAAATAAACGTTTTCTAACCCGCTTGTAAGAAATAAACAATTATCAAACTCTTTAAATCGTTTCTAACACGCTCGTTAGAAATAATCGATTACAAAATTTGTTTCGAAGTTTATAAAAAAAATATAAACTATTTCTAATACGCTCATTAGAAATAAACAAATAAAAATTGTTTAAATGTATGTGGAAAAAATCCGTTTCTAACTCGCTCGTTAGAAATTTAATAGTTTAAAAGAAACCGTTATAAGGTTTATTATCCAAAATAATTGTCTCCAACACGCTCGTCGGTAATTATTTGAAATAATAATCTTTTATAACATGCTCGTTAGAAAATTTAATCGTCTTTTAACATGTTAGTTTTACAAAATCATCGTATCTAACACTCTCATTAGATATAAAGGATGATATTAAAACTTATTATTCTATAAAATTCTAACACGCTCGTTAGAGATATAAAAAGTTTTAATCTTGTTATTCTTTCAACATCAACGTTTCTAACACGCACGTTAGAAAATATTAAAACTAGTTATTTTGAAAAAAAATTATTTTCTAATATGCTAATTAGAAAATAAATATATTTCATTACTTTTAAACCAACATTAATATGTCAATTATGGTTAGTAAAAGCTTATTATTAAGAAATTAAACGTTATAAAGACATTTGTAAGGGGTTACAAAATAAAATTTTCTAATACGCTCATTAGAAAATTTAGTATTTCAAAACCTATTGAAATACATATTATTTTGTATATGGTTCAGTTTATCTAAACACGAACAAAAACCTATGAACTCCAAAACTTGGATCAACACGTCCGTTTTTGTAACACGGTATTTGAATTAAAGATTGTACTCCAATCATCAAAACTAATCCGACTCATTGTACTAAATAAATATTTCCCAAAAAATTTATAAGATTTTAGCAAAATCTCAATTAAAATTTTAACTTTCGTGAACCTAAATCCTCGTAGAAAAGGGATTTAAGATTGTAGCAACAATCTTCACGAAAGTCTTTTTTAAGATTGTAGGAACTAGGTTCATTTTTTTATTAAAATTATTAAGAAAATAAATAATAACGAGACTCTCTTTATTTGTGGGAAATTCTTCTAGTACAATACTGGTTACAAAAACTAAATAAACGAATATAAAATACAATATAATTGTACCAATCTTGATTCAAGTCGACGTATTTGGAAAGACTTCAACCGCACCATCTTGTATAAACCTTCGCTGCAAGAATAAACAAACTGTCGTTGACGGTTTTGGTTGAGGATCGTGTTAGACACGGGGCCCTTAAAACAGATTCCACGGCTCCTCTCAGACGGTCTGTTTCCAGGATACAACAACCGAATCAGTAGTTGTACTGCCGGAGATGGTTCTCGCGCCCGAGATTACACGAGGAATAAATTGGTGTTTAGAAATGTTGGTAAAAAGAATGAAGTTGTGTAAATTTGAGAGTACTCCTCTCAATGAAACATCGAGACTAAAGAGAATGCCTATTTTCTTGTGTCTGTAGTATGAACCACCAAGTTCATATATATACACCCTGGTATTAATCTCATTAAAACTAGTAATAAAAATAGACATTAATCTTGTCATAACTATAACATTAATCTTGTAATAAACAAGATAATGAATATGAATTTAATCTCTAATTAAATGGACTTAAGTGGTTAGTCAAAAACGGTCATATTCATTATGACACGCATTAACTGGTTTGAGACAACTAGTTTGACTAGGTCTAACCAGCTCTTCTATTACTGTTGCAAACCTGCGCGCGCTAGAACTGATCCGCCAGTCCGCGCGCCACGCTTCAAGGATCTCATGACACGCCATATGGATTCGCGCACCACACAGATGCTATTGCGCATACCAGGACGCCACCTGGTCATGCGCCATCGTACTCACGTGCCACACGGATGCCACTATGCATACCAGGAAGCCACCTGGTCATGCGCCATCCAAACTCGTGCGCCACTTTCAATCTTCGCCATGGCCAATGACGTGCACTATGCACCTAAGAAGCTTGCGCCATGCCATGGCCTCTGCCTACGCCACCTGTTGGACCGATCTATGACCTTAAACCGTCAGTTAAGGCAGTTCATCTTTGCGTACGAAGGCGGAATCAACGTAAACAAAGTCATAACAGCTCTAATCCTTTTAATCTTTCTTTTCTGATTGATTTGAGTGCTTGTACAACGTTTTCTGATACAAATCCGGCAGCACTTCGTGTTTCACACAATGACCAAGTTCTATCAAATGAACAACACAACAGCCTATATATAGACTTGAGATTTCGCTTGAGATAGCCTGAAGCGAAATCATCCCTAGTTGATTTCGCTTGAAGCTGTTTCAAGCGAAACCTTCAAGTTTAAAACATACAAACCCTAATTTAACTCTATTGTGTGATCATTCAAACAATTCTAAACACAAGACTTGATTGTGACGTAGTCAACAGACATTTAGTGCACCAACAGACTCCCCCTTGGATGTTGATGAAGTCTTTGGCTTCAAGTCTTTGTCTTTAACAATCTTTAAACATTGTAAAAACTCTCATCAATCTTTATCTTCAAGCTTTAAACTTTAACCTTCAATTTTCCCTTTGACCGTTGATCCAGACTCCCCCTTTCACAGACTCCCCCTCTCGATATGCTAGAATCTGAGAAATCTGGTTCAAGCTTTGTCATTTAGCTTCCGTTGGGAATAATGAAATCCAATCCTGTTACTCAACCAACAAACATAACCATTCTATCTTTTTAACAATAAATCACAAAATCAATCAGTTTTAACAATCCACTCAAGTATTCAGGTCCAAGTTAATAACCCTGACACTTGATTAATCTACCAAGTCCAAATTAATGACCTTGGTTGATCTTTTGACGAAACACACTGATTTTAAAAACAACAATTTCAAACATTTTCTGAAAATAACAAGTATCAAGTTAATGAACTTGTTTTTGACATTTCAAACAATTCAAACTTCAACAAAGTAAGCTCTCCTCATTCTTCAGTCCAGAATCTCCTGCATCTGCTTCAAACATCTGAGAATCCAACAATCAACTCTCCACTTTGGTTTGTCGGAAAAATAAAGCAGAAATAAAATCTTTTTGAATTTTATCAAAGTATTCTAAACTAAGAAATGAAATACAGAAAACTTAAATTGCAGAAAGTAAACAAAGTAAACTATTTACAAACATATTTTTGGTGAGCGTGTCAGAAAATCATATCAGCTTTTCAGACAAATCTCAAGTACCGTTAAGCAACATTTCATACTCAGACTTAAACAATTCACCTCGATTGTCGATATACTGATCCATCTTAAATTCTCATACAAATTTTAACTTACTCAGGATACGATTTAGATGAATTAAGAACTTAGATCATTCATGTGTCCCACCTCTTGAATATACTCCCGTATCCAAAATCCCAATAATCAGTCTTACAGGTGAGAATACTACAATGATATCTGTATATAATTTAGGTATGCGAGGGCCGAGGGATCTTAGATCGATACTTCCGTATACGCAGAGAGATATCAGCTTCGACTTTTCGGTGTGTCCCCTTTAGAGGATCTTTTTGCTTACAACAGCAGCATTTATCAATTTTATTGTTTCAGCATGCTGAGGGTTTAATGCTGTGTTTCAAGCATTGCAGCAAGCATTATCCAGGGACTAGGTCAGAACCACCGTTCAGCAGAAGTCCCGGAATAATACCCCAGATATCATAGAGTATAAAGACCTAGTATATCAGATTAAGAGACCTTTCAAACGAGATTTCAGGGGTTACCTATATATCCAAGTAGTGTTCCCCACGAATTCACAAGTTTGAATTTTAGGTTTATATCCCGAATAAATCTACTAAATGTACGAAAACCTATCGACACATCATTAGTGAGATTGTTTAACTCTTTTATACTATTCAAATCTTTAGCATACTGTAATCGTCTAGCTGATGTACTATCATTTTCCCATATACACAAGCTCTTTTTCATTTTATCATGTTTTTGTATTTTATCAATTTTTTACTGTTTTTGTATTTTCTAAAAATAAACTATGTACAAACATCTACTCCCCCTAAATACCAAAACAAGTAAAAATTCGACAAACCATTGCAGATTGTTTCTCGTCTTCATCCGCAACAGTACTTTCATCAACGCTCACAATTCCATCTGACACCGACAGAAGCTTCATACCGTTCAGTTTTAACAAATATTTAAACCGATTTTTATCAAAAGCTTTGGTATGTAAATCAGCTTTATGTTCGTCAGTGTGGATTTTCTCAATTCGTATCAACTTTTTCTCAAAGCAATCACGAATAAAGTGATGACGAATTTCTATGTGTTTAGTTTTAGCGTGATGTACTGGATTTTTAGTTATATTTATAGCGGCCTCATTATCAACAAAAAGAGGTGTGTTAAGAAACTGCAAACCGTAGTCGCGCATCTGTTGCTGTATCCACAAGATCTGAGAGCAGCAACTGCTAGCAGAAACATACTCCGCTTCACATGTAGATAACGCCACAGACGTTTGTTTCTTACACTGCCAGGTAACCAATCTAGGACCAAAGAACTGGCATCCTGCAGTTGTTGATTTTGAATTGACTTTGCAGCATCCGAAATCCGAATCGGAATACCCTTCGAGCGTAAAGTCGCCTTTTCTAGGATACCACAACCCCAATGAAGGAGTTCCTTTCAGATAGCGCAATATCCTCTTCACAATGATCATATGCGATGCTTTCGGGTTAGACTGAAATCTTGCTGCGAGGCACGTTGGGTACATGATATCAGGACGTGAAGCAGTTAGGTACATTAAAGAACCTATCATGGAACGGTAAAATGTTTCATCAGCCCTGTCTCCGGTGAGATCTGGGTGAATCCCATGATTTGTTGCAAGTGGGGTAGCAGCTGGAGTAGAACTTGACATCCCAAATTTCTCTAGAATATCATGAACGTACTTTGACTGATGAATGAAAATTCCTTCAGGAAGTTGTTCAACTTGTAATCCCAGAAAGAATTTCATCTCCCCCATTGATGACATTTCAAACTTCTGCTTCATCACTGATTCAAAATCTTTGCATAGATTTTCATTTGTCGACCCAAAGATTATATCGTCCACATAAATCTGAACTATCAGAAGATGACCATCGACTTCTTTAGTGAAGAGAGTGGCATCCACTTTTCCACGAATGAACTTGTTGGCTAGTAGGTGTTGAGACAAAGTCTCATACCAAGCTCTCGGGGCCTGGTGTAAACCATATAGCGCTTTGTCCAATAAGTAGACCTTGTTTTTGTGGATTGGATCAGTAAAGCCCGGTGGCTGACCGACATAAACGTCCTCTTTAACCTTCCCGTAAAGAAACGCCGATTTAACATCCAACTGATAAACTTTGAAGTTCTTCCAAGACGCAAATGCTAGGAAAATTCTGATTGCCTCTAGTCGTGCTACAGGAGCATAGACTTCGGTAAAATCAATCCCCTCCTGTTGACTAAATCCCTGAACAACGAGTCGAGCTTTGTTCCTTACAACAACTCCTCTATCGTCCCTCTTGCATTTGAACACCCACTTAGTGTTAATTTTCCTCTGACCATCCGGTAAATCAACTAACTTCCACACTCCCAATTTCTCAAATTGACTAAGTTCCTCCTGCATTGCATTGACCCAAGAGTCTTCAGTAAGCGCCTCTTTGTAAGTTCTTGGTTCAATCTGCGAGATAAAACAACTTAATGAGAATTCAGTTTGCAAAGGAGCAACTTTTGTATAAAAACATGTAAGCCCTTTATCAATCCGATTTCGAGTGCGAACACCAGCTTGCAATTCTCCGATAATCAACTCCTCTGGATGATATGAAAAAGTTCGCGGCATCACTTCACTCGGAACATCTACATTTCCCTCCAGATTAGTAACATTCTGCTCTGCATTTTGTTCACCAACTTGGTTTGTTTGACCTGAAATCTGAATTTGCCCACTCAGAATCTGAATCTGAATCACCGTGATCAAATACTGGCATGTTTTCAGCTTCTAGATTATCATTCTGAGCCGACTGATTATCTTGAGCAACTTCATTCTGTTGGACATCATCATGTTCACCAGCATTACTTGGACCTGCTTCATCATCATTTGAAGTTTCTCGTGGTCTCCTCGAATACTCAGCTGGGAACCTTAACTGTGACTCATATTCACGCAAAATATCCAACTCATCAAAGAAATCTTCATCATCCTCTGATTCTTCTCTCATGTCAAACGAATCCCAAAGTTTGTCATAATGATAACGCCATGAATCACCAGGATTCTGCGGCGGCATAGTATAACCTTGACATTCAACATTTGCAGCTTCAATAATCCACTTCTCACTTGGAACGAAGACACGTCGCAACGGATTTGCATAACCAACAAATATTCCCTCAATGCACTTCGGACCAAACTTTCCAAAAGGCTCTATAACCGTACAGGGTGACCCGAACGGTTCTAGATATTTCAAATTCGGTTTGCGATTATTGATTAGCTCAAAGCATGTTTTGTTGAACTTCTTTACAGTAAGAACCCTGTTGAGCGTATAGCATGCGGAGGAAACAGCTTCAGCCCAAAAATTAATCGGTAACTTTGAATCTGCGAGCATAGTTCTAGCCGTCTCGATTAGTGTCCGGTTTTTACGTTCTGCAACTCCATTCTGCTGCGGAGTGTACGGAGCACTAAACTCATGCAAAATACCTCTTTCATCACAAAATTCTTCCATCTTGCTGTTCTTGAATTCAGTACCATTGTCACTTCGAATTCTCTTGATACGCCTTTGGTACAAATTCTCAATCTTCCTGAACAACCCCATTAAACTGTCAAATGTTTCATCTTTCGTCTTCAAGAAAGAAACCCATGAAAATCTGGAATAATCATCAGTAACGACCAAACAATAGTAATCTCCTGTAATGCTCTTGACATTCACCGGACCAAACAAATCCATGTGAAGTCTTTCCAGAGGTCTCGAAACTGAATTGACTTGCTTTGTAGGGTGTGACTTTTTCTTCTGCTTGCCTTTGATGCAGCTAATGCACTCCCCTTCCAGATGAAAACCTTTGATATTAACTCCCAATACCAAATCATTGTGCACCAAATGATTCATTTTTCTAAGATGTATATGCCCCATCTTTCGGTGCCACAATCTTGATTCTTTCTCAGTTGCTCTAGACACAAAACAATGTGCTTGACCAGTTGTTGTAGTTGCTACAGACATATCTAACACATATAAATCATTCACTCTAGGTGCCCTCATAATAATCCATTCTTCAGGGATAACAAAACCAGGTTTCAGAATCAAACATTCTTTATCAGTGAAGTGAGTAGTATACTGATTGTCACAAATCTGTGAGATACTAAGCAGATTGTTCTCCAGCTCAGTGATGTAGTTAACTCTCTCAAACGTCACAATCCCATTGGATAACGTTCCTTCACCAACAATTCTACCACCTTCATGACCAGCAAATCCCACATAACCACCATTAATGTTTCTCACATCATACAGCAATGCAGTTTTTCCTGTCATATGTCGAGATGCACCACTATCCATAATCCATCTGGATATTAGTTGTGGAAGATCCTGCACAAAATAAACTACAATTTAACCAACTACAATAAAGATGCCGATTCATGCTTCGCGAACAAGGAAGCTCCGGCAATTCAAACTGCTTATTCAAACATGGTGTCCACCCAGGCTTCATCAGCCTTAGGTGTAACCTTGACTCTAGCAATTTGAATTTTGAAATTTTCAGCCTTCAAAGGTGGAAAATTTGCATCATAATCAACCGAAATTGATTCTTCAGCCTTTTTCACTTCAGAAGTTGAAATTTTCATTTCAGTTTTTGGTTTCCAAACTTGTTGAGATAATGCAACCTGTTTATAAAACTTGTCGTTTTTAGTTACCACTTTCTTAACAGGTTCATTTTTCACTTTTATGTTATTATTTTTCACACTCTTTTTCTCAACAACGATTGGTGCTTTACCCTTCACATCAATTTTCTTTTGTTGAGTCTTCACAGTTTCAGTCTTAGACTTCACATTTGTACACTTTTGTGCAATGTGACCAACTTGATTACATCTAAAACATGTTCTAGTATCCACACCTAGACTTGTGCCTTCAGACCGATAATGTGAAGCTCTTTTCTCAAAGAACTCTTTATTTGATTTTGAAAAATTTTCATTTTCCTCATCAGACAGTGAACTTGAAATGTTCACAAACACCTTCTTTTCAGCAAACCTTTTGTTTTGAAAACTCTTTTTCTGATAACTCTTACCATTCCTATAACCACCAGACCAATTGTTTCGATTGTTATTATAAAACCTTGGTGGAACAACAGGCTTTTTGTAGTAAGCTTTATCTTTCTCAAAATTCATTTGCCTTTTTGTTTGTTTCAAACTGTTCACTTCCGACAACTCAACTTTAACCAATTTGAAAACATTTGTCAATTTTTTCACATTAACATTCTCAATGGGAAATTCAGAATCCGAATACAACTTATCAGATCCAGCCATCTTGTACATCACAAGACCCGGTTCATCACTTAAGTTGTTTTTGGATTTTGATTTCTGAATGTACTTGTCCAAGAAACTCCCATCATCTTCAGTTGAATCAGACATTAAAACACTTTCAGCTGTACTCTTAACAATCTCTGTCTGAACACTATCATCAGATGATGTAAAAGTAACATCAATGTTCTCCGGAAGTTTAACTTCTTTTTCTTCCTCAATTTCAACCAAACCAGATTGCTTTTTCGTGTAGTTAGCCAGAACAGGTGGTGGAACTTGATGAAAACCCACCCCGGTTCCATCACAATACACATCTTCGCCCGCTTTGTCTTTCCCGATGGGTTTGGGAATGATATGTTGCAAAACAAAGCTTGCGGAGCTGTAACTGTTAAGCTTCAACTGGATTCGCTCATTTTCAATTACAGCCTCTTGAACTTTAAGTTTCAATTTAGCGATTTCATCCAGTTGTTTATTGATTGATTCTTCTTTAACTCTGAGCACTGCTTTTAAATGTTCATTTTCTTTAAAAGTTTTACCATTTCGATCATCACAATCTTTCATTGTGCTTTTGAGTTTTTCAAATTTTTCAGAAATCTGACGGTTTTCAAGAATCAACTTTTCATTTTCTTGTTTAAGTTTGTCATGATCAATTTTATCAGTTTCCATTTGAGTAGTTAATTCTTTTATCCGTTCAGTTGAAGCTTTAACTGTTTTGTCACGACCAAGAATCTGATCCTCAACGTTTCTGACCTTTGCTGTCAGATCTTTAATTTTCTCACCGTTGAGATACGTGACAGTATTACAAAATTTGCACTCTTTGTTGCAATTTTTGCAATCAGCATTTCCTTCGATCTTTTTACCTGACGCATTTGTTGACACATCTGAACTGACCTGGCTTTTTGACTCAGACACGGAGTTAGAGTCTACCTCAAGTGCCTTAGCAGCCAGCACTTTGTCAGCCATTTTTCCCAGGTTCTCTGCAGTCAACTCCTGCGATGTATCGATAACTCCAGTATCAATCTTCTTTGATTTTTCGATCTCTTTTATCTCTTTTCTCTCTTTCTCCTCTTTCTCCTTTCTCTCTTTCTCTTGCTCTTCTTCAATCATTTTTGAAGTTGGAGTTCCCCACCATTTGTGTTGCCAATACTCATCATTTTCTTTCATTTCCTTGATTAAGACTTCCAGATCAAGAGTTTTGTGATCAATTGCAATATTTCCATACTCATCAAGATAACACTCTCTGTCTGGATCCCATCTGTTGGCTCTCTTTGCTTCCAAAAAGATTCTAGAAAGTCTAGTAATTTTGTTTTCCGAAATCATTTTTCTGTATTTATACTTCTGCTCTTCAGTTCTCTCATCTTTCCATGGAATAGGTTCATTTTTTGCCATGAATGCGTAACCAACCGCATCTTCTTCTGGTAGAACCTCTTGACTCCAATCATACCCCTCATCATCATAAATCACTGCAAGAGCTCTAGATTTCTCTTTGTTGTCTTCAACCTGCTTCAATCTAGGCGGCTCATATTTATTCTGATGATAAATCGCCTTCTTGTAGTAATCATCTCTGAAAGGATTCTCTGATTCATCAGCATAAGCGTTTCGGCATTCTCGTTTGAAATGACCCTTCTGCTTACACTTGAAGCAAGTCACCTTCGATTTATCGAACCCCAACTTAGTAGAAGCACCACCAATTGTCTTTCTTCCAGTGATTTCCATGAATCTTTGTGCACGACGAACAGCACTTGCCATGGCCCAACGAATATCGATCAGTTCCATTTCCTCCGGATCAATCTGATCGTAATCTTCTTTCGTCAGATTTGTGTTGCCTATCTTCCCAGCTACTAATCCTTCATATGATTCCAACACTGATGCTAGAAAGATCATCTGCTGCTTGGCCGATTCCTCATCAAAGTTCTGAGCATTCTTCAAGTCTATTGCAATGTTGCATTGAAAACGATTCTTTGCATCAGAATGACTTCCAGAAGATGAAGATCCACTGTGATAACCACTGTGACTTCCACTGCTTTGACCACTTTGATTTTCTTTACCAGCTGTCGACACATTTTCAGCAGAAAACGCAGTTTTTGGAGAAGTTGCTTTTGGCATCATGCTTTTTGGATAGTATAGATCCAAATTCTGCTGGTAAGATGAATGATTAACTTTGTACGTCTTCTTCAACTCCAGTTCATGACTTTCAAGTCTCTCAATCACCAAATCTGGTTTCAACATTTCAGGAGGAATACTGTTTTTAAGCATGAGAGCATAATATCTCCACTCCATCTCGTCTGGCAATGAATCGAACAACTTGTCTACTTGCTCATCATCAGAATACTTGATATCATGTCTTGCTAATTCCAGCTTCAGATGACCGAACCTCTCTATCATTTTACACACTGATTCATTCTTAAGACAACCAAACATATCAAACTCTTTCCTAAGAAGTTTCTTTTTGTTTTTCACGATTTCAGTACTTCCTAAACATTTCTGCTTTAACTTTGCCCAGAGGTCTTTAGCGTTTGAATAGTCTATCAGTGAGATGATATCTTCCCGAACAGATTGAAATAACAATGCTACACACTTTTGTTCGGCTACAAATGAATCAATCTCATCTGATGCTGTTAAGACTTCACCATTCTTGTTTCCTTGATCATAACCATTCTTCAGACTTTTCCAACTTGAAAATGCAAATGCCATCATCCAGTCTTCAAACTTTCTGGACCACTGACTATACTCCTCAATAGCCATTAGCTTTGGAGGTTTATTGAACGTTCCGAAAGCACTTTCCGACTCCCAAGCTTCCTTTTTCTTCTCTTTTGGTGGGTTATCATTCACATTGCTTGACGAAGTATTATCGTTTCCGGAATCTCCAGCGAATGCGTACATATCGCTAAACGGGTTCATGAAAAGATCATCCATCATGAATGTTCCTGCAAAATCAGCAAACACTTAGAAAAATTTTAAGTTTTGAAAATTCAGCAACTTCAAGCGAAATTCTTGAAGTATATAAAGCTTCAAGCGAAATCTGATTCAAACTGTTTTTCAAGCGAAATCAACCAATACTATTTCGCTTCAACAATACAAGTTCCAATCCAACAGTTTCAAGCGAAATCAACTATTTCGCTTCAGATGATTCAAGCGAAATCCAAAATAATTCTTTCAACAGTTCAAGCGAAATTCAGAATATCAATTTCGCTTCAACTAGTTTCAAGCGAAATAGTCCAATATGTCTGATTTGAAGCGAAATCAACCTATTATCTTCAAATACTTTCAAGCGAAATCCAGTTTTAGGTCAATTTTAACATGTTTTAAACTGAATTTTAGTCTGAATCTTTGTAGGCTTTGTTAAAACTATGTTTTACCCGATATACTCGAAAATCAGACCATTTCGACCGTTGGAACTAGTTCAGATCTGAAAAATGTAAAAAGAAATGAGTAGAAAGAAGAGAATCCGCTGCTATGATATGAACTCCTCGTCCTGAGCTCTGATACCACTTGTTGGACCGATCTATGACCTTAAACCGTCAGTTAAGGCAGTTCATCTTTGCGTACGAAGGCGGAATCAACGTAAACAAAGTCATAACAGCTCTAATCCTTTTAATCTTTCTTTTCTGATTGATTTGAGTGCTTGTACAACGTTTTCTGATACAAATCCGGCAGCACTTCGTGTTTCACACAATGACCAAGTTCTATCAAATGAACAACACAACAGCCTATATATAGACTTGAGATTTCGCTTGAGATAGCCTGAAGCGAAATCATCCCTAGTTGATTTCGCTTGAAGCTGTTTCAAGCGAAACCTTCAAGTTTAAAACATACAAACCCTAATTTAACTCTATTGTGTGATCATTCAAACAATTCTAAACACAAGACTTGATTATGACGTAATCAACAGACATTTAGTGCACCAACACCACCCAAAGGTGCGCCATATGCGGACCCGCCATGTATCTGACCACGCGCTCGTGGACAAAAATACAAAGGTGGTGTTTGAAGTTCAAAGTGCACTACATAGGGCCCATAGCCCAGGGCACGCGCGCATATGTGCACGAGTAAGGGTGCTCCGCACCCTTTAGGGTCCCCACTAGTGTTTGCCTTTAAGGAAACAATATACATGTGCTCCTCCTTATAAACCACTTTAAGTTTTGTCATCCCACCTATGTGTGACAAGTTGACAAAACTAATCCATTTTATTCATCTTTGTTTGTTCCAAACATACAACTTCAAGCTTCGATATCTCATTCATCTCAGCTCTATTTGGACATAGTTTGAACACAAACCCATGAATAATTATTTATACAACACATATATAAATATTATTGATGTCCAAAATATTTAGTGAAAAACTCATTTTCACTAAAATTTCCAACACATAGAACGTGAGTTGTGATGAGTTTCATAAAAGGCATGCTGTTGTGTACACAAGGCATGTTGTTGTTAACTCACACTAGTAAACTTCATTTCGCCTTTTATCGGTTTAACAAGTCAGTCATGACTCATGTCGATAAAATTAGTTGGCAGACGAACAAGTGCGGATTTAACCAAATTGCTTTAGTTCCTTACAACATGTATCTAAAGTAGTAACATTACCTTTACATATCCTTGTACTAATCAATATCATATATGGGGAATTCTATTGGCACAACGCCCTATCTATTGGCACACTTTGCCAATTCAATACGCATTGTATAGACCTATACGATGCGTATTGAATAAAGTAAAAGATATGGCAGACTGGCAGGTGCAGGTATTGTCTGGCGGCTGGGCTAATACGCATCGTATAGGCATATACGATGCGTATTAAGACACTAAAATTTTCAAGTTTATTTTTTGATGTGTTGTGTTTGGTTTTTGGTGTTTTGGGTTTGTTATTGGTGATTATTATTGGTTATTTTTGTTTTAATGAGTTTTAAAATCTTTATTACTTTTTTTTATCGTTAAGTATCGTATTATAGCGTATCGTGGCGTATCGTATCACATTTTTAATTTAATATAGTAATAATCGTAGGCTGATACATAAAAATATATATAACGAGTTATCGTCTTCGGAATCAGACGAATGTTACAAACACTCAGAAAATCACCAAAATGATATTGAAATTTGTGAGCCTTCAAATTATTTTGGGAAACATGAAAGAAGACTACCAGCAATACCAGTTTGTTACCAGTGTGGTTGTCGTGAGTCTGAGGAACTTTTAATAAGCTGTCATAGTTGTCAAATTTGTTGCGTGCATTTATATTGTTTGAACAGTCACACCCCAGCAATTTACATCCACTAACCATACTGTTATTACATCCGAGACGATTCAAATGAGTCCTATGAAGCAAGTGTCTTTCTTTTCAATTGAGAGGAATCATTGCATTACATCCCCGTTGAAAAACAGAATCATAGTCATTTTCCTTCAATTTTCAAAACAGACACCAGCAATACCAGTTTGTTACCAGTGCGATTGCCATGAGCCTGAGAAACTTTTAATAAGTTGTCACAATTGTCAAATTCGTTGCGTGCATTCATATTGTTTGAACAATCACACCCCATCAATTTACATCCATTAGCCGTACTGTTATTACATTCGAGACGATTCAAGCAAGTTCTATGAAGCAAGTGTCTGTCTATTTAATTGAAAGGAATCATTGCATTACATCCCCGTTGAAAAACATAATCACAATCCTTTTCCTTCAATATCCAGAACAGCCACCAGCAATAACAGTTTGTTACCAGTGTGGTTGCCGTGAGTCTGATGAACTTTTAATAAGCTGTCGCAGTTGTCAAATTCGTTGCGTGCATTCATATTGTTTGAACAGTCACACCCCAACAATTTACATCCACTAACCGTACGTTATTACATCCGAGACGATTATGAAGCAAGTGTCTGTCTATTCAATTAAGAGGAATCATTGCATTACTTCCCTGTTGAAAAACAGAATCACAGTCATTTTCCTTCAATTTCCAGAACAGCCACCAACAATACTAGTTTGTTACTAGTGCGGTTGCTGTGAGAAAAACATGTATAAACGATGGCACATCAGTAACCATAGATGAATCGTCTACTTTCAATTCATTAAGCTTGAAACGCATCTGAATAGCCGATTAAGGAGGACTATTAGGGCATAAAAAATTAAGTCCATAGCAAATGTTGTCCTTAACAAGCATGAGAAATTGACTAGCTTGATTGATAACATACAAGAGATTTGGCCTGAGTGATGGTAAGATATTAAATTTTAGCAGCATAAGAATGATACAATCTAGAATCGTGTAAACCCTACTAGTACCGACAAATGACAAATTGACAATAATGTAATTAGTGTCAACAAAATCAATAGACCATGCAGTGTTGCCATAGAAAAAAAGAAATTGAACTAATAAATAAGAAGAATTAATTGTGTGGCCTACAATCACTAAAAAAAGAGGTTACAACATAATAATTTATTAATAACAAGGGATAATTAAGAGGAGTGTCGGTTACAAGTATGATAAGTGTTGTACACTTCTGTTTTTTTTTTTTCTTGTTACACACTCCATGATATACGTATTCCCAATTCTTCCATTTTCTTCAATTTGGTTTTTTAATTGCGTCATCGGGAAAGAGATAAAAGAAGAAGTGTTTACAAGTGAGTTGAAAAAAAAAAGTGAGTTGAAGGTGGTTGACAAGGTGATTGGTTTGTATCAATGCGAGTTTTGAATTGGTAAGGGTTTTTGTTTTTATTATTATTATTATTGTTATTGTTATTATTATTATTAATAATACTCTAAGTTAGAAACATATTATAAATTTATAATTGGGTGGGGATTGGGTTCAATTGGCAAAGCCATTGAAGTTAAGGTGTTGCCCCCGATAGGGAGTTTAGTTCAATTGACAAAACCATTGGAGTTAAGGTGTTGATCAAAGGTTAGATGGATTTAGTGTAATTTAAGTTAAATAAGCAATCCCAAATACACCCTCTAAGTCGTTAAAAACATAGGGTAAATTACACTTTTCGTCATTTATGTTTGTATCGTATTGCAATGGATGCCCGTTAACTTCAATTAATTATAGTCACAATCCTTTAATTGTAAAACCCATTACACTTTTCATTCTTTAGCAATAACCAGGTTAATTTTAAATGTTAAATAATGTCATGTCCACCTCATGTGAAAACATTTAAGTCTTTTTAAACCCTTCTTCTTCCCTCTTATAAACCTTAACTAAAAAAATAGCAACACAGTCTTGCCCCCACCACCATCTCGGACAACCACCATCACTGGAAACCAGTGGCGGATCAAGCACATTTTTCTGGGTTCACATGAACCCATCAGTATGGAAAAAAATAGAAAAAATTAGTGAGAATCTTGTATGATATGGAAAAATTTAGTGAGAGTCTACCAAAACGAACCCACTGAAAAAAGTTTCTGGATCCGATACTGTTGGAAACTACCTTTGACAACTACTACCACCATCTTCGACAACCACCACCACCGTCTCAATCTGTAACAGATCTGGTGCCCCACTCTACCGTGGATTCACACCCTGCTCAGCGAAATTGCTTCGGTGAAACTGTTGTGTGAAATTACTTCGGCGAAACTCTTTATTCTACTGAGAATTTTAGTTTTGGGTTAGATATATAAGTGTTATTTGGTGTAGAATTGCATCTTGATGTTTTTTTTACTATTTTGTAGAATTGAAAATGTTTTCAGTTGACTATTTTGTACAATTGAAAATGTTTTCAAGGCTACAAACTGAAGTATATTATGGAATTTTGGTCATAACGAGTCTGATCAAGGGGATTTATATAATTACTAGCCAAATTAAGTCTGCCAACTTCATTGTGTCGATTCATTAGTACCGAATTTTGAACACTACAGGTATGATAAAATAGAATTCGGTCATATGATAAAAGTCACAGATCGGTATCTCCATACCCTCTTCTACTGAGAAGTTCTTCTTATGGTTTTTTTAACAACTTTATTATGTCAAATGTAACAATGTAGAATGGGGCACCAGATCGGTGGTGGTGGTTGTCAATGGTGGGTGTTAGAGATGATGGTGGGGCAAGATGATGGTGGGGCAAGGCTGTGGTGCTTTTTTTTTGTTAGGGTTTATAAGGGGGAAGAAGGGTTTAAAAAGACATAAATGCCCTCACATGAGGTGCACATGACATCATTTAACATTTAAAATTAACCTGGTTAGTACTAAAGGACGAAAGGTGTAAAGGGTTTTCTAAATAAAGGATTGTGACTGTAATTATTAAAGTTAAAGGGCATCAATTGCAATTCAATACAAACATAAATGACGAAAAGTGTAATTTACCCAAAAACATATTATAACTTTAACCTACTTTCTAACTAAGAATATGAGTAAACTGCAATTTTACCACCTGGGGTTTAAGCCAATTGGCACTCTGACCCCTCCATGGAAATAATTGAAATTTTACCCCCAACGTTGTTGTTATGTCGCATAATTACCCCATGCCATCAAATAAGTTAACAGATCTGTTAACTGGAATGTGAAATGACTATCTTACCCTTTCATATTACCCCTATGGTTTGTTCTACTCTGTAATATTACTCCCTAGTGTAAAATGACTAAATTGTCTTTTCTTATTACCTGCTATGGTTTGTTGTACTCTGCAATATTACCCCCCGGTGTTAAATAGTTCTTGCAAACCTTACTCCCTGCAGAAAAAAAACCTTTCCCGCCTAAACCACCATCAGGCGCCATCACCCACCTCCACCACCATCAGGCGCCATCACTCACCTCCACCTCCATCGCCGCTACCCACCTCCACCTCATCTCCTCCTCCACCACCACTCAATATTATAACAAGATAAAAGAAAATATAAAGCTCAATGTCTCCTGTAGAAAAAGATAGCATATATGTTTGCATACAAAAATGTTTTACATATGATCAAGAAAATGAAGGATGAACATAAACATATGAAAAAGTATATAACTGCTATGGAGGAATAGTAAATGGAAGCATTAGTCAATAGCATTGTAATATTGATATCAAAGGTGTAAATGAATTTATAACTGGAAAATTGTACATTAGACTAATTAAATGAAGTGGCCAAAAACTAAAACCAGTTTGAACCTCTGATCACTTCCAGTAGTTTGCAGCAAACAACTATATAAAGCACTCTGCAATCCCCTTCTGTTTGATTATCCATCATCAACAATGACAGCTAAAACCAGTTTGAACCTCTTATTCATCAAACCATTTTTTGCACAATCAATCTTTCAATCTACACACCCACCATCCAATTCCAATGAGTCTTCCCGCCACAGCCTTTTCATCATCTTCATCTTCATCTGCTATTGTTCAACTGGATAAAGCCAACAGCGAGTTCTTGAACGGACCAGATTGGACTCTTAATCTTGATATTTGCGATACCATCAACGCCAATTCTTGGTAAAAATTTTATTTATTGTTAACGGTGGAGAAAAATTGAACTTTTTGATCTGGGTTTGTTGTTTTAGGGTTGTTTAATTGTTGTTAAATCTTGATCACTCTCACTGGGATGTTGAGTGTTTATGCTGTGTTAATGTGTAGAAGAAAGCAAATATTGATATTGTTATAGGATTTGGTATGATTTTTTGTTATTTTTTAATATAATCAGAGGACATTTAAGGGTGGTGCTAGTCTAGACACCACCAGTGTACTCTTGAATGATCAAGGCTCCAAGTTAACTCTGTGTGAATTGGTGGTTGAGGTGGGTGGTGGAGGTGGGTAGCGACGATGGAGGTGGAGGTGGGTGGTGGCGGCTGATGGTGGTGGAGGTGGGTGATGGCGGCTGATGGTGGTTTAGGCGGGAAAAGTTTTTTTTTCTGCACGGGGTAAGGTTTGCAAGAACTATTTAACACCGGGGGTAATATTGCAGAGTACAACAAACCATAGGGGGTAATAAGAAAGGACAATTTAGTCATTTACACCAGGGGGTAATATTACAGAGTAGAATAAACCATAGGGGGTAATATGAAAGGGTAAGATAGTCATTTCACATTCCAGTTAACAGATCTGTTAACTTATTTGAGATCAGGGGGTAATTATGCGACATAACAACAACGTTGGGGGTAAAATTGCAATTATTTCCATGGAGGGGCTAACAGTACCAATTGGCTCTAACCCCAGAGGGTAAAATTGCAGTTTACTCTAAGAATATTTATACTTGTGGTGTGTAAATAACAATGAAAAACATATTTGTAACACAAGATTAAGAAGCAAAACAAGAAGTCGATAGAAGGGTATCTGACGAACTTTGATTTAACTCATTCTAGCGGCATTAGAACTGTCTTGTCGAACTCTTTGATCTTAGATTTTAGGTTTTCGCTTTTGGATTTTTATCTCATAGATTTTAGAATTTTTGTTTAGATCATTGGTCTTTCTATTTGTCATTGTGTTTTTTTTTTATTATTTTCGTGATTGTGAATTTTTATATTTTTTTTTTATTTTTTGCGATTCATTGTGTTTCTGTATTCTTCTTAGACTTAAAAAAACTTTATAAAATAACTTCAAACTCAAGGTATGTTTGTTAAAAACTAAATTAACTTAAAGTCAATTAATTTGATTAATGGGGTAGCTATAAGTTACAGTTTTCTAGTCCTATAAAAAAGTTATAGTAAATATATTTTTTTTTCGAAAAAAAAAACCCAATAAGTATTGTTAAAAGATTATAATACAATAGTTTCTAAAATTTATTCGTTTTGAAACTTACTATCTCTTAACTATTTCCTCGATAAGATAAGACTATGGGTAATGGTTAATGCCCACTAAGGGGCATTTTTCGTCACATCACCATCATAATGCCCCATCAAAAAATATGCAACGGTTAATGTCCATTTCATTCATTACTTTCCATTATTTTTCTTCTCTTTGGGCATTATTCTAGTATCCTTCACTCTCCATGCCCCTATAATGCCCGAGGGGTGGTGTTGAGGATATTATCAAACCCTTTCACGCCCCTATAATGGCCATTACGCACGGCCTAACTACTTGTATACAATTGTATATATCCATATTTAGCAATGGCCGATGCTCTCGCATATTGTACTATTTATTTGTTATGGCCTCTTCTTTCATCGAAAATCCCCATAGAATGGTGAAATCGGAAGGATTAAAGGCACGTATTACCTAAAATTGCTTATCTACGGGCTACCCATATTTAGATATCGATAACGTAAGTGTTTTTACCGTCGTATCGTCTACATCTATTGCTTGGTTTGGGGGATCAAAAGATGACAAGTGTGAGGTTCTCTGGTTGCAATCTTTATAGCAGCCATGGTGGTCTAATGCACAAAATTTGAAGACGGAAATAACGACAACTTTTAAGGTCTTTTAATTGAATGATTAGTTCAAGAGAAGTAATTAGCTACGTTTTCAATATGAGGGTTTTGTGCATGAAAGTCGCAACTCGCAACAGTGAGCTCCCAGGTAAACTTCACGTTTAGGTTGTTTTATGCATGAATGTCCTACAATTTATAGACAATTTTTATTCTATTAGTAATAAAATGATAGTGTACTTATGATTTTTTTACAATAAGAGAACATGTTCATATTTGTGATATCATTTACATGAGGCCAGTGGCGAATCCTGGGTTTTTTTTCCTATGTGTTCATTTTTTTTAAATGATAAGATTTTTCAAAACCAAAAGTTTGAATTTTTGGGTCGGGTCGGGTCGTTTTCAGTTAAAATGGTTTGCACAAACAAACACTCAAGATATGTACACAATTAAACAAACAAAAATACTAATTGTAGGCATGGCTTACCAAAACATAACTATGTTAGCTCTATAAGAGTTTATAACCTACGTCGCATATGCATGTATCAAACACGAATAAATTGCTCAATAATCTACATGTTTGAACACAAATTAGAAAATCACATAATTTAGGCATGTTATCATCGGCGCGAATGCTAAACAAAAATAACAATTTACGCAGGTATCAAGCGATATACAAAACAAATGCCTAACCACCCTTGAATTGCAATTCCTTCAATTTTGATGACATTCTATCTCCAATTTACACATACTATAGTGATGCAGCAACCGAACTTTAAAAAACAACCAACACTTAATAACAAATTTTATAATAAAACAGCACAAAAGATTCAACCCTCCATTGTTTAAAATTTTCAACGATCAAATACATGATTATAAAAAGTAAAAACAAACGACCAATCCATTTAAAGTTGATAAAAATCACATATTCAATTAAATTTAATTTCATTCAAAGTCAAACACAATGCATGTTCAATTGCACTTGGTTCAATTAAAAATCAATCAGAATATATGTGTAAAAGATAAAAATCAAACTAAACAAATATTCTAAAGAAAGAAATCACGAAGTAGGGAAAAATATAAATGAAGGCTTATTTAAATCACCAAATCAATGAGCCTCGAGAGGGTGGAGGTTGCCTGCTCGCTGGGCTGATGATGTAAGATTAAATATTTATTTATTTATATTTAATCTAGTAGCCATCATTATCATTTATATAATATAGATCAAAATATATTAATAACCTATTAATAATTAGTTGGTAATTGTTGATGGACCATATTACCCTTATTAACTAATTGGGTTTCCTCTTGGGTGTATAAATAAGGAGCTTATTAGAGAGTTAAAGGGTTAGACACACAACCTAATAACATAACATCAAATTCGTCTCTCTCTCCCTCAACCGAAACTAACCCTAATTTCGGTTTCATCACCATCATAACTTTACACCCTAAGGAGGAACCGGATCACCCTGACAAAGATGTCGAACACTATGGCTAGATCTCTGACTGGATTCTCTACTGATGCAACCAAAGGTATGTTGTTATACATGTTTTCCATTATGTTTAAAACAGAACTGATCAACATGTGGTATCAGAGCATATGTTGATAAATCAGTTCTATTCTGTATCCATTATTCTGGGATCAAAAATCTGGAAAACGAAAGTTTTTAAACCTTAAAATCAAAACTGTTTTTGGGTCCTTTGATACCGAAATCCCTGTTTTCGGAAATTGTTACTTGATAAATTGACCCGAAATCATAAAAGGTTAAACTTATTGTCACGAAATCCATTACAAAACCATTAAAATCAGGTTTCGGATTTCCAGATTATGTTTTAAATTTATTAGGGTTCATCATTATGTTCTAAGCAAAACTCGAAAATTCCCTAAGATTTGGAATATGATTTGGATTTGTGGGTGTTTTTCTGTTTTTGATCTTAATTAAAATTTCGAAAACTGTTAAAGATATTCAGTTATTATTTTCGAAATATTGTGATAAGTTTAGATCAGAAATAAAACAGGAAACATTATCTCCACAATCCCTTAAATTTCGAGTTTCAGTTTTTATCACAATCAGCAGCTGTTAACAGAGGACCAGAGACCATCGGATCTCGACTAGAGACCACAAGGATCTCGACTAGAGACCACAAGGTCTCGACTCGAGACCATAAGGTCTCGACTCGAAATCATAAAGGTCATCAGAAGTCTATAACTCGAGATCAAAAGTCTACAACTCGAGACCATCAGGTCTCGACTCGAGACTACAAGGTCTCGACTCGAGACCATAAGGGCTTAAAACGTCACAACTCGAGACAACGGTCTCGACTCGAGATCACTGCGTTTTCGACTAAAGGCACTCGAGACCATGTTTGCGACTAGAGATCTCATTATGGAGTCGAGATCTCATAAAACATACTGACTCGAGACCTGACTCGAGACCCAACTCGAGATCTCATAAAACGATCCGCGCTAACAGGTGGTTTGCTATTAAATACTTGGTTTTGTTTATACTTAATTAATTAATAAGGATCAAACAATGTTTTACAAAACCAAACTAGCTTAACTTGAATGAGCTTCTGATGTATTAATTCTGGCCAAAGCTGATTTAATACATCTATTTATTGTTCAAGTATTATAAAAAAAAGCTATGTTAAGTATGCATTACAAACGTGAAATGTCTTAATTCTGGCCAAAGCTGATTTAATTCATTTATGTTTAGCATGCTTGACAAGTGCATAACTAAAGTGATTGTCTCATTTCTGGCCAAAGCTGATTTGTCACGATTACTTTGCACACATACTTAAATGATTACACTTCTGGCCAAAGCTGATTTGTCTTTGTTTAAGTAGAATTTTACTAAGTCTATTATTTTGATGTTAGTAATAGACATATCACAATCTCTTCACTTAATGATCCTTATATTAATGATCCTTAATTAATTTTATGATCATTTCGTCTGTCTTATTCTTAGTACCCATAATTTTACTCACTATAATTTACTTCTACATATATCTCATCCACTTTAATTCCTAAACCTAAAATGTTTGCTTTATTTAAAGTTTCTATTAGAATTAGCTCTTAAATTAAATCCTTGATTATTTCTTAAGACACGATAATCCTATTGCTCTCTTCTGATAAAGATTATAAAGAAGAAAATTAGAGCATGATGATTAGGACAAATCGAACATGATGTCTCTTATGATAATCAAGAACTCTCTAACATAATGCTATCACTAAAGTTATTTCAGATTAAGTCTTTCCTAAGGCTAATCTCTTATATATATGGAATAATCACTAGAACTCCTAACATGCATGCTTTCTTTTAAAATTCTAAACTATAAAGTTAAGTGGTATATGTGAATACATAATAATGTACAATACCATGACCCATTAAGTTAAGGGCTTATGCATGGAAATAAGTACATTTTCCAGTACATTACATATTAAGACTTTCACTTGTACAAATTTGATGCCTTATAAATCAACTATAACACTCAAACATACCAAAGTATAATGAGTGTGTTGATAAGCAACATATGTACAAAGAAATAAATGTTTGAAGCTGGAAAATAAGTTGTTACTTACCTTACAACCACTTAAACCTTAAAAGAGGATTGTTCTCAGGTCCATAGACAAATTACAACTGTTAATTCTACCTCTAAGGTTCTTCAAGGGAAAATCTCACTGCATCATTATGTCATTAGACTAGACATAAGCAACGAGACTATCCATTATTCTAAAGAACAGTTGGATGAATTAATTAGATAGTCACTTATTAAAGATATTTAAGTCTACTAATTGTAATATTCCTATTAATACATGATTAGTTGACTCTAGTTTTTTTAAACGTTTCCTTACCAGAAGTTAACAAATAACTAACATGAGAGTTAGTGACAAAATTAAATGTTAAGGCTATAAGAACAATAATAAGCAGTCTTCTAACAACGTTTTTCGATACCGTATATATATTCTGAATATTGGTCGGAATATAGTATCATAATTAAACAATGTTATGGAGGTTGTGAAGTTTGCATAGTCGACATAAAGTCACACTTATCTTAAACTCTCATCTTATTTGTTCTAAATATCTGGATTGAAACATTACTAAGATAAAACTAGATGACACCTTACACTTTCACAATTTTGTCATCATGCAAATGAAAATTTTGACAAAAGGAAAATGAGCCTTACAAATTTCATCCATTATAACCAAAATTCATGAGAAATCATGACATGGTTAATGAGGATGATTTCTTATCTAATCTCATTTTAAGTGATTTTAAATCATAACGTTATAGCCTTAAATATTACTTGGCTTAAGGAATAAGTATGGGTCCATCATAAGTCATTCATTGACATTCGTGGAACTTATTCCAAAATGGAATATTCAGACATAATTTATTTATTTAAAGACTATCTACTTGTAACTAAATTTTGTCGTATATGGCCCACGGTCTTATAAGAAATCTACTCATATATGAGCTTAACATGATTTCTATTAAATATGTCCCTAAGTTTTTATGACATCTGGACATTAAGGAAATCAAGTAAAGTCTAACATATATATATAATAGGTTCCCACGTCACATACCTAATTGAAACTTCTCTTGTAGCATTCTAGAGATATTAAAAGATCAGTGGGAGCATTAAGTGTTTTAGAACAACTTGCAATAGTTGCAAGAGGTGGGGGAGTGAAAATTCCACATTACCTCAATTTACACCTCTTGTACAAGACACCGCTCCATCACAACACTGTTCCATCAAAACTTGTCTCCTTAAAATCTAATGCTACTATTACAAAATTTTCATTGTTGCTTAATTGTGGGCACACTTAGATTTCTTACCTAAACCAACATAATCCTTAACAAGAGAAACTACAATGACTAATGTCACTAATATGTTTTCTCTATTATATGTTTTCTCTATTAGAATTTGTTTGGTCGTTAAATATTGACCCTAAGCATGCTGAGTTCCTAAAGTTTTCTAAGGTCAGTGGGAGCAGTCAAAGTCCTTATAATGACTTGCAAGGAATACAAGAGGCGGGGGGAAGAGTGTCATTAAATTTCACTCCAAATTTAACTCCGATTACACCTCTTGTACACCATACTGCACCAACTCTTACAAACTTAGAATCCTGAAAATGATAGCAACTTAATCAAGAGCTAATCCATAAAACTGAAACTTCTAACAAACCCAATAATCAACTAAGGAGGTCATCTAGGTTTAAAAAACCTATTAACTTTGATGATTACATAACCTCCCTAATTGAAGTTGAAATGGATTTTGGAAAAGTTTACTGATCCTATCTCTTCTAATTAAGCCATTAGTGTCAATTAATCTTCTAAATAGAATAAAACTGTTTTCTAGTAAAACTGATTTTATGTGTTCGTATAACGTTTGGGATTTGATTGAATAACCTAAGAGTGTTCATAACTAAACCAAATCCTGATATAAACGTTAAGACACAAAGAAGCATGATTGATTTGTCAAAGGTTGTACTCAGGAAGAGATAAATTATTAAAGAATCTTTATTACATATCTTACAAAAGATTTCTTTGAGGATCATCACTGTTCTAGTAGCTTATAATAGTTTAAGGCTACATTAGATGAACATTATAAACAATTTTCCCTAACAAATGGCTGACACATTTACATGTTCATTAGATAACAACCTAAAGTTTCATACTAAAGGTTAAAGAACACTTTATTTGTAAGCCAGTAATATCCATGTATGGGTTAATGCAAACATCATAATGTGATGAAAAGCTAACGTAATTATTTTCATCAAGAATCAAGTGGATTAATGTACCTACCTCAAAATGAGTGGGAGCAACTAAGATAAACTTGTCTATATAGATGATATTCTTTTGACAAGTATATGTTACATAAGTCAAAGTATTGTTAACACAAACTTTGATATAATAGATCTCAGAGATATCTCTTACATAATAGATATCATAACATGTTGAGATAGACCAAATGGGACATTACTTCCGTTCCATAAGTTTAACATTAAATTGGTCCTTACATATGTAACAAACAATACTGCTCTCCTTTAGAGGATAATAGGATAAATGAGATTATTTCTTACGCTTCATTAATTAGAAGCCTTATGTAAGTTTAAGTCTATACTCGTTTAGATATTACTCACATTGCAACACACTAGATATGTCTAAATTAATGTGAAGCATTTAATAGAGTATTACAATATCTTTAAAATAAACGAGAGGCTATAATTTAAAGAAGAAGTGAGAACTCAAACCGGTTTATTACTCTAACTTTGTAATATTCAAAGATGACAAAATGTAATTTTGGGTATATCTTTATGTCAGCAGACAAAACCTATTTCATGGAGGAGTCATAATAAACTGATAATAACAACCTAAGTTATAACGACATAATATAGTCACTAAATGTTGTTGAAAATTTATCAGTAGACTCATAAGTTTATTAACTCCATATAATTAATATATTGAAGACTTATTGTGATAAAGTCAGCTACCATGTCTCCTTGAACAGTAACAGTTCGAGAGGTGCTGCATTAAATTTCGATACGAAATTAATTATTCGTTTATGAGCGAATTGAGGAAACTAAATATTTGTATCGAATGCATTCATGATATGCTTAAGGATCCTATAACTAAAGGTCTATTACCCATAAGTCTTATTAAGAGTGCACATAAAAGAGAAGGGTTTTAATTGATGACCATGTACAACTGCATATCGTACTATGAATGACTAACTATTAATTAATTTTCCTCATAAGTTTGATTTTGTATGTCTCTTACATATGTTCTGCCGGTGTAATGACATATAGACAACTATAAATACAAATCAAACGTTAAAGGGCTTACATATTTTGATCATAACTGTTAGGTTTTAAATTAAGGCTATAGTATGACTAATGGGGGTCCTGAGTCGCATAATGATTCAACGGCTGTATTTCTCTGTTATAGTACTTGTTTAAGGCTAAAATGAGTATTAACTTCTGATCAGACTTATCTAATACTCATGATAAATGATTATTCGGCTAAGTGGGAGAATGTAAGATTAAATATTTATTTATTTATATTTAATCTAGTAGCCATCATTATCATTTATATAATATAGATCAAAATATATTAATAACCTATTAATAATTAGTTGGTAATTGTTGATGGACCATATTACCCTTATTAACTAATTGGGTTTCCTCTTGGGTGTATAAATAAGGAGCTTATTAGAGAGTTAAAGGGTTAGACACACAACCTAATAACATAACATCAAATTCGTCTCTCTCTCCCTCAACCGAAACTAACCCTAATTTCGGTTTCATCACCATCATAACTTTACACCCTAAGGAGGAACCGGATCACCCTGACAAAGATGTCGAACACTATGGCTAGATCTCTGACTGGATTCTCTACTGATGCAACCAAAGGTATGTTGTTATACATGTTTTCCATTATGTTTAAAACAGAACTGATCAACAGATGAGTCTCTAGTTTAACCCAGCTAATGCGGGAATCAAACTCGATATGGAAACAACGCGTTTTACCGGTGGAACACTAGACAGTTTTTGTTATGGGTTCACTCATTATTTATTTATGGGTTCCTATTAGATTTTCTATATAAGTTTTGACTAAAAATTACAAACCGAATGGGTTTCTAGGAACTCGATGTCTTAACGTAGATCCGCCCCGCATGAGGCATAGAAGTGATAATCATTAATCACTTTAGGTGCACATTGCCGCGAAGACAAAATCGGAGGACGCCAATTCGTAGTCCACCTGCAACCTCTTTTGCAATGCCATGGCGGTGTATTCATGCTGCTATGATTATAAAATAGATTCGAGCCTCAATAGCTTACAACTCCTTGCGTAATTCCTTTTGATTAGTTTTGGGTTTCTTTTTTTATTAATGTTATTTTTACAGTGCATTTGAGTTACTGGCTAATCTAGCTAGCAAGTTATTGCAGGAAGGTGGTAAAAAAATATTAGCATGGTTAAATATTTAACTATTAAGATTGGACAAGAACTACCATAAATGACATTTCAAATGGTTATATGTGTGGCCAAAGAAGCAACAATAGGAGTTTTCTTTGTGTTTGAAATTATCTCACAAGACTATTATTCAAGATTCTAATTCAAACCTTCATCAAGTATTACCGTTTCTGATTGCTCAAAGAAGTCAAGGGTTGACAAAGTCAAAGTGTTTTTTAGTGTCAAAGTTGACGAAAATAATAATAAGTAGGTTCAAAGTTTGGACCGGCCGGTCCAACTGGGGTTTGGTCACTCAGCCGATCCAGTTTGGTTATTTTCAGTAAATATAAGTTATTTTCAGCAAATATAAAAAATTCGGCCAGTTCGATTTGTTGTCTGGTTCGGGCGGTTCAACCTGCAGCTTTGTTTTTATTAATTTTTTTTCCTTGTTCCCCCTAAAACACAAAAAACCCTACTGTGAAAGCATTCCATCACTTTTTCAGCCGTAACCCACTATCCCCACAAAACAAAACCCCTAAAACACATCGCTAACAAGAATAAAGATTGATTCTTTAATCCTCGTTAGGGGTGTAACACCCCAAAAAGGTTTATTATAAAAATAAGTTAAAATATTAAAAACTTAACCTAGTTAGTTAAAAAGGAAAATGAGTTACTAGTATTAGATAAGTGATGGAAATGGGCGTAATTAAAAGAAATGCAAACACTAGAAGGGCTAAACTTGGGCAATATTAAAATAGAAGTATTAGAAGATGGAAAACCCAAAAACACACACCCTTGTGCGTGGCTGGGATCGAACAAACAGGGGGAAAGCAAGGTGAAACCCTTGTTTTACATATTCAATCAATTGAAGTGAAAATTCAAGGATAATCTAGTGCATGAACTTCAATTTACACTCATCTAAACTCGATTATTGAAGTGGTAAGTTCAATTTCTTGAAATTTATGATTTGTAAGAAGTGGGTCACAACCCAATCTCGAGTTCAACGTAACAATTTGGGTAAATTGGAGTTAGGTTTACTTTCTAGAACAAGAATCATGTTTGATTTTAGGTTATTTGAAGGATTTTAGTAAAAACCCACTTATGAAATTGTGTCATGAATAAGATGATCAAAATAGATATAATCATGTGAAATCTTGAAATATGATGATGTTGCAATGCTTGAATCTTAGAAAATTGATGTAGGATATAAGGGTGATATGAACATGGATTGATTGTTGATGAGTTATAAGATGAACTAGTAGGATTCATGCTTTGTATACTTGTACATAATGTTTGTAAATACGATGCCCACCAAGTGTTTGATGAAATGCTTAAAAGAATAAATATGTGTAATTTGGAAGATGATGGAATGAAATTTGGTTGTACTAAATAAATGAATGAATGTGTTGTTATAGGCGTGAAAGAAGAAGGTTCAAACACTAGGAAATCGGAAGGCTCACAAGATCGAGGTATGTTAGTTTACATGTACATTTCTAGCTTATTGTTTATGCTTACTAATTTCAATTGTCACTTGTTGTTTATGCCAAAATATGACAATGGTAGTTCATGGAAGTTGAGTAGTAAATAATATGATTTGTTTTGTATGGATAATGAAAATGGAAAATTTATGAAGAAGAACGCATCATCACCGGTTCAACCTAGTCGAACCGGTTGATGGAAAGTTAAGAATGAAATGAATGAAGTCTTACTCAATCCGTCATGTACGGTTTGAGGAGTATGTGTAAGAATGTAAGAAATGCATTTTGTTCGTTTTTAACGAACTTAATGGAAGTTATGTCAAGAATGTTAATATCTGTCTGTAACGGATATGTAGTGAATAGAATGTTTTGCCTCTACTTAGAGACAAGTATGTATTGAACCGTTTAACGGGTAGAAGTGAAAATTAAATGATGTGAAGTCATGTTAAGGACGAAATGGTTTATTAGATAAATATGTTAATAACGACATATTAACTTATTTGATTTTGTTAAATGTAGGTAAATCCTCAACTTAGGCGGCATGGCGACTTGGAGCGAACACACGCACGAATCATGACCATCATGCGCTTCCGCTATTTTAATTCGAAATTTTGTGTTAAAGATACTTTGTTGTGAATAGCCTTGTTAGTAGCTAGTCTTTTAAAACGAAATGTTAAGTCTTTGTCGTGTCTTTGAACGGGTCGTAGTTTTGGTTGTAAAGATGATAGTTTAAACAGGGATACGTTCGTTATATGGACGGGCCATGCCCAAATTTTGTCAAAAATTGTATATTAATATTATAAATATCCTAATTTTCGAATGTAAAAATAATGGGCGTTTCAAAAAGTTCAAATCTCTAATGTCTTTTGGTCGCCATTTTTGTTACTTGAAAAGCGGGTCTTACAAGGGGTGAGCAGAAAACCAAAATAACCAAACCGTAACCGAAAAATCCGGACCGAAATAATCGAACCGAAACAAAAACTGTGACAACTCGCATTTTCAAGGACACTTTATGTACTAGTTTCTATGATATTTATGTGTATGTGTGAGTGAACGAATTACTTGAATAAATTGTTTGGTTTAAATTGTTGGTTATACTTGAATAGTATTGAAGTTGTGAGATTATGTGTGTTATATGCTAGTCAAGTTTAGTCCCGGATCGCACAATTGCTTATCGGCCGCATTCTTGGAGCCCAAAGTTTTAAAACCCAAACCGAGCCCAAACCCATTCCCTTGGTATGCATATATGCATGAAGGGTGCATATCATTCCTTCTTTCCAAACATTGTAAACCCTAGAACTCTATCCCCTCTCTATTCGTCGACAGTTTGTTGGTTCGAAGCCTCATTCTCTCGAAGCTTGTCTTTCGCATCTAACAACAACCCTCTCTCGGTTAGTATGAATTATCTCTTAGTTGATTTATATTTTTGCTAATCTTGATTTCGTGTTTACATGTGTAGCCGAACATGAACATGTGTTTGATAGGCACCATGATTTATTAATGTTTGGATCATGAGTATTACGTTTAGAAATCTGGGTGAATGATTACATGGCTCTAATGTTTAATTGTGCTAGCTTGCTATTAAAAAACTGAATTGGGATATAAGTTTATAAATCGATGATGAAAGGGTTGTACATTAGACAATGGAGGGATGATTATGATGGTTTAGACCATTCGTATGAATCCGGGAACTTGTGTAACGTGAATTATCAAGTGTGAGGTTTTGTTTTGGTTGATTTGGTTTGTTATTTGATTGATTAATTGATGATTGATGTTCTTAGAATTGATAATCATTGTTTGTGATTCAAAGAAGAAACTGTCACATTAAGGTCAGATCCTATAATATAGGACAGTTACAAACTAACTAAGAAATCACTTGGTCAATCGCACAAGTGGCCCAGTCGCACAAGTGGCCTAGTCGCACAAGAGGGTCCAGTAGCACAAGCATGTTTGGGCCAAACATTTCGTCGGGCTGCACTCTGGCCCACGAACAAGATGTCAGTCGCACAAGTCCGGTTTAAATGCACATGTGGGGTTGGACTACAGATTTTTGGGCCGAACCTTTGTGTTTGGTCCGTACACACACTTTAACTAGATTTCACATTCTAAGTGTGACTTCTGGATTCGAGAAGTACATTTCCTTGGTCACATAGTCAATGAGCTGGGAATACACGTGGATCCCGCCAAAATCGACTCTATCAGGAATTGGGCAGCGCCAAAGAATCCTTCGGAGGTGCGAAAATTCATGGGTCTCGCTGGGTACTATCGTAGATTCATTGAGGGGTATTCAAAGATCGCTCAACCTCTCACCGCCTTGACACAGAAAGGTGTAGTGTATTCCTGGGGAACGAAACAGGAAGACGCCTTCCAGCTTCTGAAGCAAAAACTCTGCAGTGCACCGATTCTGTCCTTACCCGAGGGTACCGAAGATTTTGTGGTGTACTGTGACGCCTCTATTCAGGGTCTCGGTTGTGTGCTGATGCAACGTGAGAAGGTGATAGCTTACGCCTCTCGACAGTTGAAGGTCCATGAAAAGAATTACACGACTCAGGACTTAGAGTTGGTGGCCGTGGTGTTTGCGTTTGAAATCTGGAGGCATTACTTGTACGGTACTAAATGCACCATTTATACCGACCACAATAGCCTTCAGCATATATTTGACCACAAGGAATTGAATATGCGACAACATCGCTGGGTAGAACTCTTAAACGACTACGATTGTGCAATCAAGTACCATCCAGGTAAAGCTAACGTTGTAGCTGATGCCCTTAGTCAAAAGGAAACGAAACCCAAGTGTGTCCGCACTCTGCAGCTCACTATCCACTCTAATTTACCTGATCAGATCCGTTCTGCTCAGACTGAAGCGTTGAAGGAGGAAAACCTTAAAGCTGAATATTTGTGGGGCATGGAGAAACGACTCGTGGAAAGATCAGACGGCATTTATTATTTCATGGAACGAATATGGATTCCTTTGTTCGGCAATCTTAGAGAGCTCGTGATGGACGAAGAACACAAGTCCCGCTATTCTGTTCACCCAGGTTCTGATAAAATGTATCAAGATCTAAAAGTCTTGTATTGGTGGCCGAAAATGAAAGCACACATCACGACCTATGTGAGTAGATGTTTGACTTGTGCGAAAGTCAAGGTGGAGTATCAAAAACCCTCTGGCCTGCTTCAGCAACCAGAGATACCCATGTGGAAATGGGAGCAAATTGCTATGGATTTCGTCACTGGTTTACCTAGAACTCAAAACGGGAACGATACCATTTGGGTGATCGTCGATCGTCTTACGAAATCAGCCCACTTCCTCACGATCAAGGAAACTGATAAGTTTTCACAACTGGCTGGTATCTATCTGAAGGAGGTAGTTTCCAGGCATGGAGTGCCAACCTCCATTATCTCTGATCGTGATCCGCGTTTCATATCCGATTTGTGGCCAGCGATGCACAAATCGTTTGGCTCACGTCTTGACATTAGCACTGCCTATCACCCCCAAACGGATGGTCAGAGTGAGCGAATCATCCAAACTTTAGAAGACATGCTGCGGGCATGTGTTATCGATTTTGGTAAAGGTTGGGAAAGACTCTTGCCTTTGGTAGAGTTTTCTTATAACAACAACTACCATACCAGCATCCAAGCAGCTCCGTTCGAGGCTTTATACGGACGGAAATGTCGATCTCCCCTCTGATGGGCTGAAGTGGGTGACAGCCAAATCACAGGTCCAGAACTTGTGCTCGAAACCTCCGAGAAGATTGTCCAGATCAGAAATCGTATGGCTGCAGTGCGTGATCGCCAGAAAAGCTACGCTGATAAGCATAGGAAACCTTTGGAGTTCGCTGTTGGTAATCGTTTCATGTTGAAAGTCTCACCCTGGAAGGGTGTGGTACGATTTGGGAAACGCGGCAAGCTCAATCCATGTTACGTAGGGCCTTTCAAAAATCTGGAACGAATTGGTAAAGTGGCCTACAAGCTCGAGTTACCTGCTGAGTTGGGTAATGTTCATGATGTCTTCCATGTTTCGCAACTAAAGAAGTATTTGTCCGATGAAACACTGGTGGTACCATTCCAAGAACTGAAAATCGACGACAAATTACAGTTTGTCGAATAACCCATCGAAATTATGGACCGGGAAGTTAAGGTCCGTAAGCACAGTCGAATACCAATCGTGATAGTTCATTGGAACTCAAGACGTGGACCGGAGTTCACGTGGGAACGTGAAGATCATATGAAGCTCAAGTATCCTCAACTATTCCCAACTGACCAATCTAATCCTGATGCAACGGGTGAATTTCGGGACGAAATTCCCTTTCAAGTTGGGGATGATGTGGCACCCGAGGAAAATCCACAGTCATCTTGACTTACCTATCTTGATATCACTTCACTCCTCTGATACTGCTTATCAAATTTCGGGACGAAATTTCTTTCAAGTTGGGGATGATGTGACAACTCGCATTTTCAAGGACACTTTATGTACTAGTTTCTATGATATTTATGTGTATGTGTGAGTGAACGAATTACTTGAATAAATTGTTTGGTTTAAATTGTTGGTTATACTTGAATAGTGAGGTTGTGAGATTATGTGTGTAATACGCTAGTCACGTTTAGTCCCGGATCGCACAATTGCTTATCGACCGCACAAACCATGTGGGCTTCTTGGAGCCCAAAGTTTTAAAACCCAAACCGAGCCCAAACCCATTCCCTTGGTACGCATATAAGCATGAAGGATGCATATCATTCCTTCTTTCCAAACATTGTAAACCCTAGAAGTCTATCCCCTCTCTATTCGTCGACAGCTTGTTGGTTCGAAGTCTCATTCTCTCAACGCTTGTCTTTCCCATCTAACAACAACCCTCTCTCGGTTAGTTTGAATTATCTCTTGGTTGATTTATATTTTTGCTAATCTTGATTTCGTGTTTACATGTCTAGCCGAACATGATCTAGGGTTTGATAGGCACCATGATTTATTAATGTTTGGATCATGAGTATTACGTTTAGAAATCTGGGTGAATGATTACATGGCTCTAATGTTTAATTGTGCTAGCTTGCTATTAAAAATCTGAATCGGGATATAAGTTTATAAATCGGTGATGAAAGGGTTGTACATTAGACAATGGAGGGATGATTATGATGGTTTAGACTATTCGTATGAATCCGGGAACTTGTGTAACGTGAATTATCAAGTGTGAGGTTTTGTTTTGGTTGATTTGGTTTGTTATTTGATTGATTAATTGATGATTGATGTTCTTGGGAAATTGATAATCATTGTTTGTGATTCAAAGAAGAAACTGTCACATTAAGGTCAGATCCTACAATATAGGACGGTTACAAACTGACTAAGAAATCACTTGGTCAATCGGACAAGTGGCCCAGTCGCCCAAGTGGGCCAGTCGCACAAGAGGGTCCAGTCGTACAAGCATGTTTGGGCCAAACATTTCGTTGGGCTGCACTCTGGCCCATGAACAAGATGTCAGTCGCACAAGTCCGGTTCAATCACACATGCGGGTTTGGACTACAGATTTTGGGCCGAACCTTTGTGTATGGGCCGCGAACACACTTTAACTAGATTTCACATTTTTGTTGGGCTGTAAGTAGTCTGGGTCGCACGAATTCATGATATGACTTAACTGTTGAATGTTTTGATTGAACAATGGATTTATGATGAGAGTATGATTGTGGCCGATTATGTGTTATGTGAAAACATGTGTACAACGTGTTGCTATGAAACTCGGTATATGTAAAACTAATGGATTACGGTAATCATACTAGGCTTTGATTAACTAAGTGTGAACAAGAATTAAGTCTAACCGAGCAAACCAAGGTGAGTTCACTTCTCTCAAAACAAGCATGCGTCCGGTGTGGACAATCAAACAGACAAACAAATAAACGGATTTTCATAAACCCATATCCTTGTAGGGGATGTGAGGCAGTTTTCACAAACCCATATCCTTGCAGGGGATATGAAGCAGTTTTCAGTAAATGTTGATGTTGATGTTGGATAATACACTCACTTTCTATCACTTAAGTCCCATCATACTACCGGGTTAGTTGCTTGTAGGGAAACGGGGTTAATAGTTGATAGCGCTATTAGGTTTGGCACCCTCACGACGTACCTTGTCACACCCCAACCGATGGCGGAAACATCGGGGTATGGAACTGAGCGAAAAAGATTGTCCAGAAGTTTCCATAACAATTATCATTACCAATCAATTTAAAGTAACATGTCCCATACCATGCCTCAAAAGGTAAACAAATTATTACAGACAAAATCTAGGCAAATAGTTCTATTCCAACAACTCAGATTCAAATAGAGCAATTGTTTATCTGCTTCTAGAGACCCTTGATTCACTTAGTACAGACAACTATTTGTTGGCCTCTAGAGCCTTATTCTAGCTTCGATTTCCTACCAGATGTGCATCCTAAGCACCTGTCACATACGTTAAAATAAAGTCAATACATATAATGTAAAGGTGAGCATACAAGTTTGATAATAACATATAGTTCGAATTCGTTTACGCATAACCAGCACGTACACATAGTGAAATGAAGCACGTTAGTTATCGACATAGATCCATCGATACCAATGACTGCGGGTTGACTACCTGAGGCAATTCGCAATACATGATTACCACTGTAATCCTTGCAAGTAATTGTCCTTAACAACCCCTGCGAACAGGTGCTGAGTCCAAACTATAGTACTATCGTTGCTAAGGCAGGTAGACAGCATTCCATGTGTAAACATAACAAACAAGCATTCATAAGCCACGTATAACATGCATTAACGGTTAGCGTTCAAATAGTATTGAGTAGTGTGTTTGATGTGATTTGAATAGTTGTAACGTATGTAACACCCAAAAGTGCATAAAGCAAAAAAGGGATCGAGTAAACTCACAACGGTTGATGGATTGAAGGGAGCGCTTAGCGAGTAAGGTTAGCCTGAATAGTTTGATAGCATAACGATAAGTGACGCGTAAAAACGGTGCAAAGTATCAGCAGTTCGGTCGGATGGTAATCCGATCGAACGGCTTGTTCATGCGGATGACAATCCGTTCGGGTGGTCATCCGGTCGGACAGCTTATCCGTTCGGATGACTATTCGAGTGGATTGTTTCTTCCCATGGGAGGTGTTTGTGTATGATGGCTTGACTTTTGAAGTTTTCGTTGTAGCATTTTGAAAACATTGAAGTATCTCTATCCTTCAAGTCGGTCGATCGGACGGTCATTCGTGTGGGTGACAATCCGTTCGGATGGTCATCCGGTCGGACGGCGACTCTAGTGACGAGTTTACTTAGTGAGAACAAATTCACAGCAGAAGAGTCACGCGGTCAGATGTCCATCCGACCGGGTGGCAACCCTATTAATGAACATGTTGAAAATTGTTTAAGTTATAAAAGTCCTAGTATCTCATGACCCGAAGAGTAATCCGGTCGGATGGTAGTCCGCTCGGATAGCAATTCGTTCAATACTCAAACTTCAGATAAAGTTGTGTAAGTGTGGGACCCAAGGTGTGATCCGTTCGTATGGCAATCCGTTCGGGTGGCTTATCCGCTCGGACAGTAGTCCGGTCGGATAGCACTCCGTCCCGGTTGTTCCGTTCGTCTCTCACTTGGTCGTTTCGTTTGCTTGTCGTTTTATCGAGACGTTTTGACAACGTGTTAACCAACAGAATCCCATTTGACCCAAGTGACCTGATCGACCAGGAATCACCCCAGTTCAGCCAGTTAACCAGTTCAAGACGGTTGTTCTTGTCTAACCCGAAATCTGTGGTCTCGTGAGTAGAATCCAGATCTTGAGCTAGCACAACACTAAGAATGAGTAGGAGACTAGAACAAGACCCGATTCTATCGGTTTTGAGTGCATTGAGTGTAAAAGAGTTGAAAGAAAGTTAGAAACCATCTCTCAATCCTTTTTAACTATGTTTATGTTTAGATCTATACAAGATCTTTGTGTATTTGTGTGGAAATCGGTTAGATCTAAGTTGTTCTTGGTGGGTTGAGGCCAAAACATGAAGTTCTTCAAGAACTCATGATGACATCATCCTAGAACACCTCAAATCTAGTGATTTCACGGTTAAAATTTAAGATTCAAAAGATAGAAAGGTGTAGGAGTGTGTGTGATCAAGAAAGTACAAGATTTAGGGCGAGATCTTACCGGAATCGAGAGAAATCGAAGAAAAGGTGAGGAGCACGACCTGGTCGGACAAAGGTTTCCGAAAGTAGAAAGTTTGAGAGTGACATGGGTATTTATAGGATTCCAAAAGGGGAAAGTGTGGGTCGGTCAGATGGCATCCTGCCCGGATGACTATCCGGTCGGATGTCATCTCGGTCGGATGGCACCTGACACTGTGACCAAGTGGCAGCCCGGTTGGATGGCTATCCGGCCGGATGGCACTTGGTTCGTGTGTTTGCCGCGACGATTTTTGCTAATTCGATTTCGATTGCGAGCGATGCTATAGATGGAGTTTCCTATTCAAATTACCTTTAATCCCAACCACTCATATCTCGCACTATCCCTTCTCCACTAATTATCATAGTTCGATTGTGATTCGAGTTCGATGTCGATTGAGTTCGATTGAGTTTCGATTGATTACCACACATAACATAAATGAACATGCACAATTAACACATAAGGCACACACACACGTATAACAATAACTAATATACGTAGTTCGAGTTGCGATTCGATGTCGAATTGATTAGCATAGTTTGATTATCGATTAGTTAGCTTTATCGCATTGTTACTTCCTATAGTTCACAGTCATAAGTTGATTAGATTACGAATAACACACGTCGATTTTTGTAATTAATGACACTTACTCCACATAATACAACTAAAATAAACATACAAAAGAAATCTATTACAAGTCAAGTCGCGCGAAATCGGTCGTTGACTTTGACCTTGACTTTGACTTCTCGAAAAACGGGGTGTTACAGCCTCCCCTTGTTTAGGGAATTTTGTCCCGAAATTAGGCTGTAGCCGTAACAAAAAACTGCGGGTACTTCACCTTCATGTCGCTTTCGAGTTCCCAAGTGAACTATGCGCCTCGTTTGCCTTCCCATCGGACTTTCACAATAGGAATGCGAGAGCGTCTGGGTTGCTTGGTTTGGCGGTCCATGATTTCGACAGGCTTCTCCACGAAGTGTAGTGTTTCGTTCACCTGAAGGACATCGAGTGGAACGTGTAAGTCGTGGTCAGCCAGGCACTTTCGGAGGTTTGACACGTGGAAAGTCGGGTGGACATTACTAAGTTCCTCCAGTAGTTCGAGTCTATAGGCGACTTTTCCGATCCTTTCCAGAATCTTAAAAGGTCCAACATATCGAGGCGCGAGCTTTCCTTTCTTGCCGAATCAGACCACACACTTCCAAGGTGATACCTTTAGGAGTACGTAGTCGCCAATGTCAAATTCAAGGGGCTTGCGTCGTCTATCGGCATAACTTTTCTGTCGATTCCGAGCTTTCGTTAGATTGTCTCGTATTTGGAAAATTTTGTCTGTCGTTTCTTGCAATAGCTCGGGACTGGTAAATTACGAATGCCCGATCTCGTGCCACACAATAGGCGATCGACATCTTCTTCCGTATAAAGCCTCGAATGGTGCCATTTGAATGCTGGAATGATAGCTGTTGTTATACGAGAATTCAACTAACGGCAGGTATTTATCCCAATTGCCACCGAAGTCTATGACACACGAGCGGAGCATGTCTTCAAGAGTACGGATCGTTCTTTCAGTCTGACCGTCGGTTTGAGGGTGGAAAGCGGTACTTAGATTAAGCGACGTACCGAGTGCCGTTTGAAACGTTTCCCATAGTCGCGAGGTAAACCGAGCATCACGATTAGAGATGATGTCTCGAGGCATCCCATGATTACAAATGATCTCGTCGGTGTAGATTCGGGCTAATCGTTCTACCTTGTAGTCTTCCCGTATTGGCAAAAAGTGAGCTGATTTAGTCAAACGGTCGACCACAACCCAAATGCTGTCGTGACCTGATGACGTGTGCGGTAGCTTTGTTATGAAGTCTATAGCTATACTCTCCCACTTCCACATAGGGATCGGTGGTTGTTCGAGTAAGCCAGAGGGTCTTTGATGTTCAGCCTTGACTTTTGCACAAGTCAGACATTTACCAGCATAGAGAGCAATATCCCTTTTCATACCAGGCCACCAGTACTTGTAGCGAAGATCCTGGTACATTTTGTCGGCACCGGGATGAATAGAATACCGGTATTTGTGGGCTTCGTCCATCAAAATCTGTTGCAAATCGGTCCATTTGGGGATCCAAATTCGGTCCATAAAGTGGAACATCCCATTTGATTTACTCACAAGTTGGGCTCCATCGTGGTAGATTCGCTCCTTCTTCAAAGTGCGTTCATTAAAACACGCATGCTGAGCTTCACGGATGAGGGTTTCGAGGTCGTATTGGGCTTGGATGTTACGAGTGCTAAGCAGATAGCTCCGTCTGCTGAGTGCGTCGGCAACAATATTTGCTTTGCCTGGGTTATAATGAATCTCACAGTCGTAATCGTTGAGAAGTTATACCCATCGGCGTTGACGCATATTAAGTTCTTTCTGATTAAAGATATGTTGTAGCTCCTATGATCGGTGAAGATCGTACACTTTGTACTATACAGGTAGTGTCGCCAAATCTTTAACGCAAAAACAACTGCGCCTAGCTCGAGATCATGGGTTGTATAGTTCTTCTCGTGGATTTTGAACTGACGAGATTCGAAAGCTATAACCTTGTCCCGCTGCATAAGAACATAACCGAGACCGAGGTTGGAAGCATCACAGTAGACAATGAAATCATCGTTTCCGTCGGGCAATGTGAGAACAGGAGCATTGCAAAGCATGCGCTTGAGGGTTTGAAAGGCAGACTCTTGTTCAGTTCCCCAAACAAATGGCTTGTCTTTATGCGTGAGAACGGTAAGCGGCACAACGATCTTTGAGAATCCTTCGATAAATCGTCGATAATAGCCCGCTAGTCCGAGAAAAGAACGGACTTCAGATGGGTTCTTAGGTGTAATCCAACTCTTAACGGCTTCAATCTTCGCAGGATCGACATGAATACCCTGACTATTGACAATGTGACCCAGAAACTGAACCTCCTCCAGCCAGAATTCGCATTTGGAGAACTTGGCATAGAGTTGATTCCCCTGGAGTAGTTCGAGAACCAAACATAGATGTTGCGTGTGTTCGGTTTTTGACTTTTAATAGATCAAGACATCGTCGATGAATACGATGACGAAACGGTCGAGATATGATTTACACATGCGATTCATCAGATCCATGTAAACCGCGGGTGCGTTGGTTAAACCAAAAGGCATAACAACAAATTCGTAGTGGTTATATTGAGTACGAAACGCTGTTTTAGGTATATCCTCCTCTTGAATGCGTAGTTGGTGATAGCCTGAGCGTAGGTCGATCTTTGAAAAAACACGTAGCACCTTGCAGCTGATTAAACAAATCGTCAATGCGGGGTAGGGGAAAGCGGTTCTTGATAGTTAACTTATTCAATTCCCGATAGTCGATGCACATCCTGAACGACCCATCCTTCTTTTTGACGAAAAGGACTGGCGCGCCCCAAGGAGAGGTGCTCGGGTGAATAAAGCCTTTCTCAAGTAATTCCTGGAGTTGGTTCGAGAGTTCGCACATTTCAGACGGTGCGAGTCGGTAAGGAGCTTTGGCAATAGGGTTGGCTCCAGGAATGAGGTCGATACGAAAGTCGATATCACGACTTGGCGGTAGCCTGGGAAGATCCTCTGGAAAAACGTTAGGAAATTCTCGAACCACGGGAACGTCTTTCGGTAGCCCGGGAAGATCCTCTGGAAAAACGTTAGGAAATTCTCGAACCACAGGAACGTCTTTCACTTACTTCTTCTCTTTCTTTTCCTTCTCCGCTACTACAATGTTAACCAAGAAAGCTCTATATTCCTTGCGGAGATACTTGCTAGCTTGGACACACGACATGAGCTTGAGACACTTCGAAGGGGTTTCACCGTAGATACACAACACATCACCATTCGCGAGCGAGAATCGAATCATTTTGTCGAAGCACACAACTTCAGCGTGGTTTTCGCGAAGAAAGTCCATGCCTACTATGACATCAAAACTTCTGAGTTGCATCGGAATAAGGTCGATTGGGAAGATGTGATTGTTGAGCTCAAGGGTACAATCACGAAGAACAGAATTAACGGCGACAGTTCTTCCGGTAGCGACTTCAACATCAAACGTCGAGGAGAGTCGGGAGTGCTTACGACTAAGGAGCTTTTCGAATTCGAATGACACAAAGCAATTATCGGCTCCAGTATCAATTAAACACGAAGCATAAATACCATTTGTCACGGCCCCAGCCCCGGTTTGACCCGGTCAGGAGCCGCGGGACAGGAACCCGTGGTATTTATTAATTGACGCGACAGCGGAAGATTTAACAAGATCTTTTAAACTTGAAAATTCCCGATTATTTTATTTCATAATTCGGGATAAACCCCGTAATTTACAATAGAGGAATTTTACTAGGAAATTCCCTGATTTATAAAACATGTTTATTCATTTTAACTGAGCCACCTCTTCAAGCTTGTTAGTGCTCCGTAGCACGTTTTCCTTGATTTACAGCAGATCGCCTGAAACATGTTTTAAAAATATTTTATCAGCGGGGAAATACTGGTGAGTCACTCAATTTGATAAAATGACACCTAGTTATAAAATACAGCATAAGAGCGATTACAATGGCTTTTATCTTATTTTTATCTGGTGCCGTGTCACCTGGTGACGATGGTCATACCACTATTGGGTCCTTCTCCAAGTAGTGATGATTATCACGGTTAGGATTTATTAGCCTAACTGTGAGAAATTAGTAATGTGCACAATACCCCAATTAGCCAGTGATTCAAGATAACCATGACTTAATCCCTGTAATTATAACATTTGAAAAAAAATTGAGTATTGTAAAAATACTTTTGATAAAAGAGAATGACTCACATTGCAGATTTATACGGGCAGAGTTTAGCCTACTGATTTTCCTTGTAACCTAATTGAAATAACAATGCACACGAACTAGGTTAGTAACTAATACAGCATTTATGATAACTCACGAGATTAAAACCCTCACAACGAATGACAAAGTGCTATACTTAAACATCCGTCGAATTCACGACTAATGACAAAGTATGGCCCTAATGTGGGCAGCACTTAAACATCCATTGGATAGTTTCAATCGATCGGACATTGAATCGTAGCAGCGATCGAGTTAATACCGTGTATCGTAGCAGCACCTAGCTATCTTGAATTTGTAATTTCGACAGTATAACTTCATTTTTGAAAGTTATTTTTGACACCAGTGAACAGGCCATGGTCGAATCTATTTATAGGTGAAAAATGGGGTTCACGCAGCCAGCGTGAACCTTAGCTCGATCCTTACGCGGCCCGCGTGGAGGTCTAATCGTAGATTAGGGCATCCGTGTCACTAGTAGGCATGCCACGTGGACGACACGTGGATCTGGACGCTTATCCGGTCAAACTTCACATTGACGCGGCCCACGTAGACTATGCTTAATCTTTACGCGGCCCGCCTGAATACCAAGAATCTTGTTTTCTTGATTTTTCATGTTTATTAGGGGTTCAGGGGTCCGGGTTCACACTTATGGGTTAATTTGGGACATTTTTGAAGGTCTTGCATCCTCCCCACCTTATTTAAAATCTCGTCCTCGAGATTTATTGAAATAAGTGAGTATACTTTCGCTTTATCTCTGATTCCAGCTCCCAAGTATACTCGGGTCCTCTCTTTAAATCCCATTTGACTTTGACCAGTACAAGTCTTTTGTGTTTGAGAAACTTGATCTTTCTGTCTTTTATTTGTAGTGGCTTCTCAACAAATTTTAACTTTCCGTTTACCTCTACATCTTGAAGAGGTACTACCAGTGATTCGTCAGATAGACATTTCTTGAGGTTGGATACATGAAATACATCATGTACCCCGGCGAGCTCTTCTGGTAGTTGTAAGCGATAGGCAACTGGTCCTATACGTTGTATTATTGGGAATGGTCCCACGTATCTTGGATTTAGCTTTCCTTTCTTATCAAACCGAACTACTCCTTTCCAAGGAGAAACTTTCAATAGTACCTTGTCTCCAACCTGGAATTCTAGTGGTTTGCGTCGCTTGTCAGCATAACTCTTCTGCGATCTCGAGCCGTCTTTAGTCTTTCCTTGATTTGAGTAATCTTGTCGGTAGTTTCTTGTACTATTTCAGGACCTGATAATTGACTTTCTCCTATCTCTGCCCAACAAACTGGAGTTCTACACTTACGTCAGTACAGTGCTTCAAACGGGGCAGCTTCAATGCTTGAATGATAACTATTGTTATAGGAGAATTCAATTAAGGGTAGGTGGTCATCCAAGTTTCCACCAAAATCTATCACACATGCTCTAAGCATGTCTTCCAGAGTTTGGATCGTCCTTTCACTCTGTCCATCTGTTTGAGGATGGTATGCAGTGCTTAAGTTTAACCGAGTTCCCATTGCTTCTTAGAAACTAGTCCAGAAATGGGAAGTGAAACGACTATCCCTATCCGATACAATGGAGAGTGGAACTCCATGTAAGGATACTACTTCATCTACATACAACTTGGCTAATCTTTCCATGTTAAAGGTTTCTTTCATGGGTAGAAAATGAGCTGATTTGGTTAATCGATCCACAATTACCCAAATCGCGTCATTACCTTTCTTGGTTTTGGGTAACTTAGTAACAAAGTCCATGGTTATGAGTTCCCATTTCCATACAGGAATTTCTAATTGTTGTAGTAGACCTGAAGGTTTCTGGTGTTCTGCCTTAACTTGTGAACAAGTAAGACATTTAGAAACATATCTAGCTATGTCTTTTTTCATTCCTATCCACCAGAAATTATTTCTTAAATCTTGGTACATTTTATTGTTACCAGGATGCATGGTATACCTAGATTTATGGGCTTCCTCTAAAATCTTATTTCTTAATTCTCCTAGCTTATGTACCCAAATTCGTTTCTTATGGAATCTCCAAATTCCATCATTGCCTTGCTCTAATTCTTTTACTCGTCCTTTCATACCTTCACCATCATCTTTGATTGTTGTTTCTTGAATGCTTTTTAGTTGTTCCATTAAGTCTAATTGTAAACATAATCAAAGAACACGAACTCGTTCTTGTTTCTCATGATACTTACGACTTAAAGCATCAGCAACTACGTTTGCTTTTCCTTCGTGATATTGAATATCACAGTCGTAGTCACTTAGGATTTTCATCCATCTCCTTTGTCTCATGTTTAATTCTTTTTGCCCAAATATGTATCTTAAGCTTTTATGGTCTGAATAGACAGTAAACTTACTTCCATATAAATAGTGTCTCCAAATCTTAAGGGCAAAAATTATGGCTCCTAATTCTAAGTCATGAGTTGTATAATTTTCTTCGTGCTTTTTCAATTGCCTTGATGCATGCGCAATTACCTTCTTGTGTTGCATAAGTACACATCCTAATCCTAACTTTGAAGCATCACAGTATACTTCAAAATCTTCTGTTCCTTCTGGTAAAGCTAAAATTGGAGCATTTGCTAGCTTTTGTTTCAAAATCCTAAAAGCATCTTCTTGTTTAGGCCCACATTCAAACTTAACTGCTTTACAGGTTAGCTTAGTTAATGGTACAACTATTTTGGAAAAATCCTTAATAAATCGTCTATAGTATCCGGCTAATCCTATAAAACTTCTAATTTCCATAGCTGACTGCGGGACCTTCCTATTGGTGATCGCTTCTATCTTAGCAGGATCTACGTGAATGCCTTCATGATTCACCATGTGACCTAAAAATTGCACTTCTTGCAGCCAAAATTCACACTTCGAGAATTTGGCGTAAAGCTTCTCTTTTCTTAACAAAGTTAAGAGTGCATGCAAATGCTAACAATGCTCCTCCTGGCTTTTGGAGTAAATAAGTATATCGCTGATGAAGACAATTACGAATTTATCCAAGTACGGTTTACAGATCCTATTCATCATGTCCATAAATGTTGCCGGAGCATTTGTTAGTCCAATGGGCATGACTGTAAACTCGTAATGACCATACCTAGTTCTGAAGACAGTTTTAGGTATGTCTTCTTCTTGTACTTTCAATTGATGATATCCAGAGCGTAAATCTATCTTAGAAAAGTATCTAGCTCCTTACAATTGATCAAATAAATCATCAATCCTAGGTAATGGGTATCGATTCTTAATTGTAACTTTATTCAATTCCCTGTAATCGATACACATTCTCATTGACTCATCTTTCTTTTTCACAAACAACACTGGCGCTCCCCACGGGGATGAACTAGGTTGTATAAATCATTTGCTTAGTAATTCATCTAATTGCTTTTTCAATTCTAGCATTTCTGTGGGTGCTAACCGATAAGGTGCCTTGGCTATCGGTGTAGTTCCAGGAATTAGATGAATTCTAAACTCTACTTCCCTATCAGGTGGTAATCCAGGTAGTTCTTCTGGGAATACCTCTGGGTATTCTGATACTACAGGAATTTATTTGAGTTCCTTACCCTTAGTGTTAATGATTACTGAAATCATATATACTATTTCTTGTTTTCTTGAATAACTGGCCAACTTCATTACTGAAATAAATTTTAGTGGCTTACGTGGCTTATCTCCTGTAATCGCCACTAATTCTCCTGTGGGTGTATGTATTTCTATGGAATTCTTATCACAAAGAATTCGAGCAAGGTTGGCTACTAACCAATCCATTCCTAATACCACATCGAATTCGGCTAACTTCATAGGTAAAAGGTTTGCAGAGAATTTATGGCCTAAGAGTTCTATTTTTTCTTCTCGCAAAACCTTATCTATGTTAACAGAATTTCCATCTGCCGTTTCTACCGTAAAAATTTGTCTAAGTTTGGTTAAAGGTAGGTTAAGAGCTTGGCAAAATGAAGTATTTATAAAACTTTGGTTTGCACCAGAGTCAAATAATACTTTTGCATAAACATCGTGAACTAGGAACGTACCAGCTATCACGTCAGGAATTAGTTCTGCTTCCTGGGTAGTCAACTGGAAGGCTCTTGCATTTTTCTTGGTAGTTCCTTCTGCAGGTTTGGCTTTATTATCAGCTGGTTTGACCAGTTTTGGGCAATCTGGCCGAAAGTGTTCAGCTTCTCCACAGTTGTAGCAGACTGTTGCTTTCTTCTTCCTGCAATCTTCTTCTTGGTGCCCCGGGATTTTGCAGAAATTGCAATATCCTTTGCATCTTCCAAAATGCTTCCTTTTGCATGTATTGCAAAATGGAACAGTGGAAGATTGCCTGGTTCCCTTTTTCTTGAAGTTACTTCTGTTACCCATACGGAATCCTTGGGTAATCTTTTGGGCCACTTCCTTGTCCGGGTTTCTTCTCTTGTACGTACCAGTCCGTCAGTTAGGGTGTTAGCTAATTCCACAGCATCGTCAATAGTGCGTGGTCTCGCAGCTTTGACGATATCTCGAATTTCGCCAATCAATCCCCAAATATAGCGGGAAATAAGTACCGGTTCTGGCGAAGCCAGGGTTGGTACTACTCTTGCATATTTGAAGAATGTCGAAGTATACCCTCGACAGTCTACATCCACCATCCGGTGGTTCAGGAACTTATTTGTCATTTGTTCCTTTTCATACTCGGGACAGAATTTTCTTTCCACTAGCTGCTTAAATTCTTCCCAACTCATGGCATAGGCCATATTTCTTCCTTTAGCTTGAAGTACCGTATTCCACCATTCTAGCGCCCCTTCTTTAAAAAGATGCGACGCGTACATGACCTTGTCTTCTTCGACACATTTACTTATCATAATTACTGCTTTGGTTTTCTCCAACCAACGCAGCGTTGCAGTCGCCCCTTCATTGCCTGCAAATTCAGCTGGTTTACAGGCAAGAAATTCCTTGTAAGTGCAACCAGGTGTTGCAGCTTTCATTCTTTTTAGACTTGGGGCTTGCAGTATATTATCGTTATTGTTATTATTGTTGTTGCCACCTCCGTTTACACTATTACTGAAATTGTCACCATGTGTGCGTTTGCTAGGAATAATTTGTTGAGGTTCAACTGGATTTCGGGCAGCAGCAAGTATTGCTGGAATAGCATTGGCTATTCCCTGAGCAACGATATTTTTGATATCTTGCCTATTCAGATATTGATCTTCATTGTTATGCTCAGATTGATTAACTTCATTATCGGGTTCATTACCAGCGTGTGTCATCTGGTAATTAATTTATATAAGTAATTAGTATAAAATAATTAATAACCAAATATAACAAAATAATTGCCCATAATCAAGTTAAACAAATATAGCCAAAATTGTCGATATTTCGACTTTCGATATTTTATATATAATAGGCATCCGTACAAACTGGTTATCTTACAAAATTTTATTTTTAAGTTATTACACATAATTATATTTTTATGATTATATTATTTTTAAACACACATTCCTAAAACCACACAACCACAGTCACACTATTTTCATCAGCTGGCATCTTAGAAGCAACGTTCCCTTTCGTCGTACTTCCAAGATATATTTTCCCCTACTTCCCTAATTCGATTCCATGCATCAATCAGCTCCTCGCCATAATGGCGGAGTTCAGCCAGATTTTCCATGCTCATCGGTGGGTGTAGTGGAGGCTCAGTATCAAATTGAGGGAAAAAGGTATTAGGGTTGTTTAGGAGATTTTGAAATTGCCAGTCGGTGGTCCACCATTCTTCTTGTTCTGCTGGTAGAGGTTGGGTGTGGATAATAGGATCTGGGATTTCGGGCTCTAGGTCAACTGGAAGTTGCGCTTCTGCTGGGTAATTAAAGGGGTTTTCACCGATAGGTCCGATGAGGTCATTAAGTGCTAGTTTATGATCCAATTCCTCCCAGGGTGGCATATCCTGATCTTGCCTAGAACTTTCTCCAATCTTTATTTCCTTGCATTTACCTTTGGGATCTTCCTTCTTGGTAACTTTTCGTGTCGTTGGTTTCTTCCTGAGCACATGCCTCCAGCCCACAATTCTTCTTCTCTTCTTTGGTTTGGGTTTCTCCGAAGGTTGGGTTTGAAATTCCATAGGTTCCTCTATGTCAGCACAATACCCGGTAAAGTTTCTGGAAACTTCCACATTAACAGGATAGAGATTGAGATTCTCAAGAGCTTCAGACAATTCATTCATGCTGTTTAGCATTTATGAAGAAACACACAAAATTTTAGGTTAAAATTTTGTAAATTAAATTTTCACAGAATCACAGAATGGAAAGCAGAAAATTTAATATTAATTACGAATATCTAATAAACCATTTTATTGAAACAAAATATTTATTTTTAGTACAACTAAAATATTAAAGTTTCTGGCTTATAGGTACTGGTACTGGTTTGGGGATTTAAACTATAAGTTAGCATTTACTGCTATAGTGGCTAACATATAAAGATTTACCCATTGTTTATCTAACTCATCTTCCCATGGTCGGTTATCACATGTTCTCTGAGTCTCTTTACTAATTATCACTTCTTTTGTTTGTGACTTCCTATTTTCTCTTGACTTTTTCTAATAATCAAACTTCTTTTATTAGGGGTAAGTGGTTTCTCATACTGTGCCTTATGAACAAATATTCCCTCCTTAGTATCTGCTGAGTATCTTGAGGAATTTGATTGGGATGAAATTCCCTTATCTTTCGGTGAATTATCTAATTTAAGATAGATATCCGAAATTCTTTGTTTACCCATACTGTATATTAAGAGATAGTCAAGATAAAAACACATAATCATAAAATGATAATCAGAAAATTAAGTATTTTGAAATACTTAATTGGCTTAAATCAGTGACTCTGATACCACCTTTTCCTGTCACGGCCCCAGCCCTGGTTTGACCCGGTCAGGAGTCGCGGGACAGGAACCCGTGGTATTTATTAATTGATGCGACAGCGGAAGATTTAACAGGATCTTTTAAACTTGAAAATGCCCGATCATTTTATTTCATAATTCGGGATAAACCCCATAATTTACAATAGAGGAATTTACTAGGAAATTCCCTGATTTATAAAACATGTTTAATCATTTTAACTGAGCCACCTCTTCAAGCTTGTTAGTGCTACGTAGCATGTTTTCCTTGATTTACAGCAGGTCGCCTGAAACATGTTTTAAAAATATTTAATCAGCGGGGAAATACTGGCGAGTCACTCAATTTGATAAAATGACACCTAGTTATAAATTACAGCATAAGAGCGATTACAATGGCTTTTATCTTTTTTTATCTGGCGCCATGTCACCTGGTGACGATGGTCATACCACTATTGGGTCCTTCCCCAAGTAGTGATGATTATCACGGTTAGGATTTATTAGCTTAACTGTGAGAAATTAGTAATGTGCACAATACCCCAATTAGCCAGTGATTCAAGATAACCATGACTTAATCCCTGTAATTATAACATTTGAAAAAAAATTGGAGTATTGTAAAATACTTTTGATAAAAGAGAATGACTCACATTGCAGATTTATACGGGCAGAGTTTAGCCTACTGATTAGCCTTGTAACCTAATTGAAATAACAATGCACACGAACTAGGTTAGTAACTAATACAGCATTTACGATAACTCACGAGATTAAAACCCTCACAACGAATGACAAAGTGCTATACTTAAACATCCGTCGAATTCACGACTAATGACAAAGTATGGCCCTAATGTGGGCAGCACTTAAACATCCATTGGATAGTTTCAATCGATCGGACATTGAATCGTAGCAGCGATCAAGTTAACACCCTGTATCGTAGCAACGCCTAGCTATCTTGAATTTGTGATTTCGATAGTATAACTTCGTTTTTGAAAGTTATTTTCGACACCAGTGAACAGGCCATGGTCGAATCTATTTATAGGTGAAAAATGGGGTTCACACGGCCCGCGTGAACCTTAGCTCGATCCTTATGCGGCCCGCGTGGAGGTCTAATCGTAGATTAGGGCATCCGTGTCACTGGTAGGCATGCCACGTGGATGACACGTGGATCTGGACGCTTATCCGGTCAAACTTCACATTGACGCGGCCCGCCTGAAGACCAAGAATCTTGTTTTCTTGATTTTTCATGTGTATTAGGGTTTCAGGGGTCCGGGTTCGCACTTATGGGTTAATTTAGGACATTTTTGAAGGTCCTTACACCATTCACAAGGAACGTACCATTGACCACGTTGTTGTCGGCTTGGGCTTGACGCACGTTGATGTTGAAAGTTCGTGTGCGTGCTGTTTGTTGTTGTTGCTGCTGTTGCTGAGGCTGCTGCTGCTGGGGCTCTTGCTTCACAACCCTGTTTGGGCACATGTTGGAGAAATGGTTAGGATCGCCACATGCGAAGCAGGCTCTGGCGTTGACCACGGGTGCCGGAGGAGCTTGTTGACCCAGAGGGGCGGTGAGTAGAACTTGATGAGCAGGAGCTTCTCGAGCACGGCAGTTTGTAGTGAAATGGCTGTACATATTGCAATGAGCACAAAAACGACAAGCGATGGTAGTCGGGTGGTGGTAGGTACAAGTAGGGCAAAGCGGGTGTGGCCTAGTATATGTACGCTTAGCAAGTGGTGCATTTGCCACAGGCGCAGCTACTTGACGATGTTGGGCTGGTACAGCTTGTATCGGTGCAGCAGTGATCGCACAGTTCTTGTTGCTAGAGTTGTTCTTTCTCTTGTTCTTCCTCTTGTTGCTCGATGAGGTGGTGGTTTCAGCAGCTGGTGCGGCGGTGGTAGCTTGATGCAGGTGCTTTGGAGTTTTATCCCAAACGCCAGCCTTGACCCGCTTGTCGTTGATTTCAGCGGCCAGTAGATAAGTCTCTTCGATCGTCTTAGTCTTAGCCGCTTGCACGAAATCTGCTACACAGTCAGGCAGGGCCCGGATATACTTCTTGATCGCCATGTTTGAGGTCTTGACTTGGTCAGGACAGATGATGCTGAGCTGTTTAAAGCGAGCGGTGAGGGTAGCATTTTCACCTTCCTTCTGCTTTATGTGCCAGAATTCATCTTCTAACTTTTGGCTCTCATGAGGAGGGCAGAATTCTTCCAGCATGACCTCCTTTAGTTCATCCCACGACAAACCATAGGCTACATCGTTTCCCCGCTTGTTTCTCTCAGCCGTCAACCAGTCTAATGCGCGGGACTGGAAGACGCCGGTAGCATTCATAGTGCGGTGCTCGTCTGGGCAACCACTCTGTCATAGAGTGACCTCAATGGAATCAAACCATTGGAATAATGCAGTAGGACCTTCCTCGCCAGTGAATTCCTTTGGCCCACAAGACTTGAACTGCTTGAAGTTGAAGGGAGCTTTGGTAGTAGCTTTAGGAGCTTTGGTTGTCGACTCCTCAGATGATTTGCTGACGTTCTCGTAGAAATCACTCACGGCCTTTGCTACTTGTTTAGCGATGATAGCAGCAAGACGTTTGTCTCTCTTTTCTTGACGAGAAAGTGAGGCGTGACGGGATCCAGATAACATTGTCTGCAATAGACATCGTCACAGGACAAAACATAACGTATTCGAATCTCACCCCACACGTTTACTACTTACTAAAGCTCAGGAACACAGTTCACATAATCACAAAAGCATATAACACATAAGCACGTAGACAGAGACACATAATCACATAAGCACGTAGGGCACATAAACACCGAAGCACATAGCCACGTAATCATAGAGGTAGTCAGAATACAGAAACCTATCATTCAAAGTCTGCGATTGTTCGAATATAGCGGTCGTGTATAGCATATCGAAGTGTATAGTATAAGCGTATAGTATAGCATAAGGTCGTCCACAATATTAGCGATTTGTTAGCGATTTGAGATAGAAATGCAGCGCGAGTCGTGTGTGTCGAGTGAAGTGAAAGCAAGAATCGAATAAATCTCCTAAAATTAAACACATAAACAGGTAAATGCACGGATAGACACATAAAATCGATGAATCATCAGAGTCGGCAGTTGCGGGCCCAGAATCGAAACACATAAAAATCAAGAGACAGATCGTCTGCGGCTATTAGACATTGACTAACCAAAGTGGTTCGACTATTCACAAAGACTCGTTGTGCACATTTGACCATCAGGACGGTGCCTTTGCCTCGATTCTTGGGCGTTGGGCTCGCATCCCGTTAGTCGTATCGTGACTTCAGGTCGTGGAGTCCGTCGAGACTTTGGTGAGAGTCTTGTAAAATGAGCGAAACAAGTCTTAAAGGTTAGGGTTTCACCCCTAGTTTAACAACTTCGTCCCTGTTTTGATAAAATAGAGGAGATTAAAATACGGATTTCACTCCTGATTTGGCATAATTCTCCCCGTTTGTAGATAAAATGCGGGTCGATTAAGCAACTTTTGTCAAGAATTTGCGGTTTTCACACCTAATCTCGACTTTATCGCTTATTCATGGTTGAAAATTCGAGTGTAGTGATAGTGTAGCATAAGCGAGAATAGCGAGAGATAGCAGTAAGCTCATACATAATCCCTAACAGATATACACAAGTCGGTCTGTCGGTTCCTAACTATAGACTAGGTCTCTAAGACATCGACTCGGACTAGGTCGTGCCTTGCCTAATTCCCTATAGTTATGGCTCTAATACCAATCTGTCACACCCCAACCGATGGCGGAAACATCGGGGTATGGCACTGAGCGAAACAGATTGTCCAGAAGTTTCCATAACAATTATCATTACCAATCATTTTAAAGTAACATGTCCCATACCATGCCTCAAAAGGTAAACAAATTATTACAGACAAAATCTAGGCAAATAGTTCTATTCCGACAACTCAGATTCAAATAGAGCAATTGTTTATCTGCTTCTAGAGACCCTTGATTCACTTAGTACAGACAACTATTTGTTGGCCTCTAGAGCCTTATTCTAGCTTCGATTTCCTACCAGATGTGCATCCTAAGCACCTGTCACATACGTTAAAATAAAGTCAATACATATAAGGTAAAGGTGAGCATACAAGTTTGATAATAACATATAGTTCGAATTCGTTTACGCATAACTAGCACGTACCCATAGTGAAATGAAGCACGTTAGTTATCGACATAGATCCATCGATACCAATGACTGCGGGTTGACTGCCTGAGGCAGTTCGCAATACATGATTACCACCGTAATCCGTGCAAGTAATTATCCTTAACAACCCCTGCGAACAGGTGCTGAGTCCAAACTATAGTACTATCGTTGCTAAGGCAGGTAGACAGCATTCCATGTGTAAACATAACAAACAAGCATTAATAAGCCACGTATAATATGCATTAACGGTTAGCGTTCAAATAGTATTGAGTAGTGTGTTTGATGTGATTTGAATAGTTGTAACGTATGTAACACCCAAAAGTGCATAAAGAAAAAAGGGATCGAGTATACTCACAGCGGTTGATGGATTGAAGGGAGCGCTTAGCGAGTAAGGTTAGCCTGAATAGTTTGATAGCATAACGATAAGTGACGCGTAAAAACGGTGCAAAGTATCAGCAGTTCGGTCGGATGGTAATCCGATCGGACGGCTTGTTCATGCGGATGACAATCCGTTCGGGTGGTCATCTGGTCGGGCAGCTTATCCGTTCGGATGACTATTCGAGTGGATTGTTTCTTCCCATGAGAGGTGTTTGTGTATGATGGCTTGACTTTTGAAGTTTTCGTTGTAGAATTTTGAAAACATTGAAGTATCTCTATCCCTCAAGTCAGTCGATCGGACGGTCATTCGTGCGGGTGACAATCCGTTCGGATGGTCATCCATTCAGACGGTAGTCCGGTCGGACGGCGACTCTAGTGACGAGTTTACTTAGTGAGAACAAATTCACAGCAGAAGAGTCACTCGGTCGGATGTCCATCCGACCAGGTGGCAACCCAGTTAATTAACATGTTGAAAATTGTTTAAGTTATAAAAGTCCTAGTATCTCATGATCCGAAGAGTAATCCGGTCGGATGGTAGTCCGCTCGGATAGCAATTCGTTCAATACTCAAACTTCAGATAAAGTTGTGTAAGTGTGGGACCCAAGGTGTGATCCATTCGGATGGCAATCCGTTCGGGTGGCTTATCCGCTCGGACAGTAGTCCAGTCGGATAGAACTCCGTCCCAGTTGTTCCGTTCGTCTCTCACTTGGTTGTTTCGTTTGCTTGTCGTTTTATCGAGACGTTTTGACAACTTGTTAACCAAGAGAATCCCATTTGACCCAAGTGACCTGATCGACCAGGAATCACCCCAGTTCGGCCAGTTAACCGGTTCAAGATGGTTGTTCATGTCTAACCCGAAATCTGTGGTCTCGTGAGTAGAATCCAGATCTTGAGCTAGCACAACACTAAGAAGGAGTAGGAGACTAGAACAAGACCCGATTCTATCGGTTTTGAGTGCATTGAGTGTAAAAGAATTGAAAGAAAGTTAGAAACCATCTCTCAATCCTTTTTCACTATGTTTATGTTTAGATCTATACAAGATCTTTGTGTATTTGTGTGGAAATCGGTTAGATCTAAGTTGTTCTTGGTGGGTTGTGGCCAAAACATGAAGTTCTTCAAGAACTCATGATGACATCATCCTAGAACACCTCAAATCTAGTGATTTCACGGTAAAAGTTAAGATTCAAAAGATAGAAAGGTGTAGGAGTGCGTGTAGATCAAGAAAGTACAATATTTAGGGCGAGATCTTACCGGAATCGAGAGAAATCGAAGAAAAGGTGAGGAGAACGAGCTGGTCGGACTGAGGTTTCTGAAAGTAGAAAGTTCGAGTGTGACATGGGTATTTATAGGATTCCAAAAGGGGAAAGTGTGGGTCGGTCGGATGGCACCTGACACTATGACCAAGTGGTAGCCCGGTCGGATGGCTATCCCAACCACTCATATCTCGCACAATCCCTTCCCACTAATTATCATAGTTCGATTGTGATTCGAGTTCGATGTCGATTGAGTTCGATTGCGTTTCGATTGATTACCACACATAACATAAATGAACATGCACAAGTAACACATAAGGCACACACACACGTATAACAATAACTAATATGCGTAGTTCGAGTTGCGATTCGATGTCGATTTGATTAGCATAGTTTGATTATCGATTAGTTAGCTTTATCGCATTGTTACTTCCTGTAACCACCCTGGTTTTCACACTAGCAATTGTTTTGACTTGCATGGTAACAAATACCGTATTTGGAATGAAACTTATTTGAACATACTTGCTTTGTGCTTATACATGCTTATACCAATACAAACACATGAGAGAATTGCAAATTTGTTGAGTTTTATACCATTAAACAAGGCTACATAAACTATAAGGGTCTGTTATGACATTTTGTGAAACTACAATTTGAGGGACCTATTTGACATTCTTTGAAACTTGCTTGGAATTATTACTTTTTGATTTTGAGGACAAAAACCATCATTATTTGAAAGTACAAAGTTTAGGGACTAAATTGTTATTTTTGAAACTATAAAAGTACAAGGGTTAAAAGTGCAATTATTTCAAAATACAAGTTTAGGGTCCTTAATGTCATTTTTGAAACTTATTTTATAAATAAAATAAAGTCAAGGGACCATTCGGTCATTTTTGAAAATTATTTCAAACTATATATATTTTTGAAATAAAGTCAAGGGACCATTCGGTCATTACTTGAAACTTGAACTCCAGGGACTGATATTGTCATTTTGAAACTGCTTTTAACTAGAAAAGTCTAACCGGGTTATTTATTATATAAGGATTCCCTATTTAAAAACTAACCTCGTTAAACTAACTAACGGTACTATTACAGGGACCATCTGTGCATTTTCTCGATCCCCAGGGACTAAAGTGTAAATTCGAAACTTAAATCAAAAAAATGAAAAAAAAAACCGGTCACAGGGGGAGGGATCGAACTCGGGACCTTGCAGTTTATAAGTGACATTGTGACCGGTCGGGCTAAGCCCTCATCCGGTTATTCTTTGAACTAGTATTATATTTATTAACACTTTAATATTTAAAATAATATTAATTCAAAACAGATCGCACCAGACCTGTTTGTTGTCGGACTTCGATCCAAACCCCACTTAAACTTGTTTAATTTATCCGAAATCATTCCCACGAGCTCCCCAATCACTTTGCCAAATCATTGAACCAATAATCTGACATTATTCCATTCCAAAACGATTACAACCGGAACTTTTATAAAAAAAATCAAACCGGATCATTCCCACTAAAATTGTCGGATCTGTGATCGAATTGGACACCTATATAAGATCGTCAGATCCACACGAACATCCCACACCTTTCAAAATCACTTAAACAGCTCGAAAACGTCGGAAATTCAAACCTGCAACTTAGCCGGAACAGTACCGTCGCCGGAATCCACGTCTTCTTCGAATTTCATCGATACCGGATCGGTTATACTCGTCCAATCAGTATGTTCATACTTATTTAATATTTTTGCAAGTTTAATTCGATTATAATCCTGTTTTGAATCGGAATCGGGCGGGTTTGACTTCGGGTTGACTGGTTTGGGGAAGAAGACGATGAACAGTGATGTTGTTTATTTATTTTCTTTATTTTTTTATTAAACACTTTTGCTCTTTAATTGATAATAAATCGATTATAGCTAATTAAAGACTGGAAATTTTAACATAATTATTTTAAACACTGATACTTTTATTAAAAATATAAAACCTGCAAAATTATTTATGAAACTATTTTTTTAAATTAAAACATTTTTAAGCTTTAAAAATTTATTCTAAATCCGATTTTCAGAATTAAATATTGAAATTTTTGTGGTAATTATTCTAGATGATAAACTTTACAGAAATAATATTTTTGCTAATATTTTATAAAGTTTTGATTTTTATGTAATTAAAACAGTAGTTACACTTTAAAAGTACAGTTTAATTTTTATAAATCTAGATTATATAACTATGTAATTTGTGTCCAAAATTATTTTTATGATATTACATGCATTATTCTGAGTACAAATAAATTTAGTTACTGTTTTATTAAATACAGGTTATTTTACATAAATAAATCAGTTAAATCACATTAATTACATGGTTTAATTTAATATAGTTAAATTATATAACTATATAAAATTTTGGCAGAAAATATTTTTATGACATTAGGGGTATTTTTCTGAGTTTATAAAAAAATTCAGAAACTGATTTGTTTATTTAAATATTATTTTTAATAATTAAAACTCTATAAACTGTTTATCATTACTTTAACCATTTTTATTCCATTTATTCATATAAAATTATTTAAAGGCCCTAATAATTACTGTAAATCAGTAATATTGCATGTTAATAATTAAAAATGTTATTTTTAATTATTCAGAAATAATAGAATTATTTTGATAATTAATCATATAATTATCATATTTATTCTTTTAAACAAAATACTTATTATTTATCAAATAATATATATTTTTACCATCTAAATTAATTTATAATTTTTATAAATTAATTATTATCACTTGTACAATATTTTACCAATAATCATTATAATTAATTACGTTATTTAATTATACTAATTAATTATATTTGATTTATTATTACAAATATTTATATTAAAGCAATTACATATCTTTGCAAATTTATTATTTATGTTAAATTAATATTTTTCATAAGTAATTCCTTTACATCATATTCATTTTCCGAGTCCTCTTGTTAGGTTAACCAAACCACATAATTACCATTTAAACAAAACACTACCAAATCATATAGATTTAGGATTTCCAATTATCCAATTAAACATTATTGTTAATACATATTCCATATTGTTGCATGTTCAATCAATTAGAGTGACGTGGAATCTTAATTCCAAGAACTCTCACACTTTGCATACTTGTTTGGACTTACCCGAGATCATGGTGAGTTCATAGTCCCTTTTTACAATTATTTTTGGGATGATACATATGTTACAATGTGATACAAACTATTTGTTATTTGTGGTTCCCCCGATTGTTTTTGCATTTGCTTAATACTTTGTTGTTTGCTTTAGGAAGTTTACGTTCATCAACTTGCATAAGCCCATCGGTTGTATTATAGCGCTATAGGATTGACACCCCATCTCACTTCTCATTTTGTTGCTTAGAAGTGTAAGCGAGACCCGTCACACTTCTCATTTTGTTGCAGTTGTTGTTGTTGGTACTCATGTGAAACTTAGAAGTGAGGAAATAGATCCGAGTATCGTCCTAGGTTTGAATGTACCACTAAGTAACTACATGTATTACTCTTTTGCTATAAAGACATATCGACAACCACTTTTATTCAAACTTTATCTATATTAACATTTTTTGCAAAACAAAACCTATGAATTCACTCAACCGTTTGTTGACCCAAATATTTTCCCTAACATATGTTTCAGGTGACAATGTTTGATGACAGGATTTGCAAGAACATTTTACATAGGATTGATCAAGACATATGCCTTAGATTAAATCCAAATTTATCATTTATGAAACAATTTATGTTGTATTTGTTTATGTACTCTTATATTTTTCAGATGTGAATGCAATCTATTGAACTAAACTTAAATTATATTTCAACTTAACATAATCTCCATGTGCTCAAATGCATTCTATCAAGTTTCGTGACACCTTTGGCTTTTCCGCCTCCGGCCGGGGTGTTACACTTCCTATAGTTCACAGTCGTAAGTCGATTAGATTGCGAATAACACACGTCGATTTTTCTAATTAATGACACTTACTCCACATAATACAAATAAAATAAACATACAAAAGAAATCTATTACAAGTCAAGTCGCGCGAAATCGGTCGTTGACTTTGACCTTGACTTTGACTTCTCGAAAACACGGGGTGTTACATACCTGAATAGGACGGGCGTGAACTAATATCTTTAAAATCATGACCAATGTTTGATAGAGCATTGGAGAAGGGCAAAAAGGAGCCGTCTGCGATATCAAGTTATTATCAACATAACATAACATAAGTCAATACTTGGTAACAAACGGTTAAACAAACTATGAACTCACCAGCGTTGTCTGAAACACTTTTCTGCATGCTTGCAGGCCCTTAGGTACACATACATGGAACGTGATGTCTGGGATGTTGGAGTGGTCATGGGTCGTAGCAGCTAGAATGCTTCTTGAAGTTTTATTGTTTTAAACATTTCGTAAAACTTAATGAACAAACTATTATGCTTCCGCTGAACATGCCGATTTCCTAAACTGATGTTTAAATTATACTTTATCGTTTAATGAAAGTTTGTTTTACTTATGGTTCAATGTGATTAGTGGCTAGATCCTGGTACGTCACACGTCTCGCGGGGGTTTCCACTTGTGGTATTTTTGGGGGTGTGACAAAAACCGACGGTTTTGTTTTCGGATTTTTAATAACCGAAATTTTCAGTTTGGTTTTCGGATAATCATTTTCAATAACCGAACCGATAAGTTTTAATAGTAGACCAAATCTATATATTTTTATGTTTAAGTGTTTACCCATGCTACTAATAATTATTAATTTTATTCTTGTTTGTTAAACATTTATAATAAGAACATTATCATGTTTATTTATCATTATTTATCCATTGTTTACAAGAACTAACAAAGTTTAATATAAAAATTAAATGGTTTTCAAAGTATTATAAAAGAAAACGTCTTAACTAAAACTTTGGAGAAACATTAAAATAGATTAGAAGGTTAGGTTTATGTGAATAATATTAATTTAAAATACTAATATATTAAATTAAATGTAAACATTTAAGAAAGATTCTTAAACTTTGAATTATACTTTTAAGTTTGGAATCTTACATAATTTGTTTCAAAAACCAAAAAACCGAACAGAACCATTACTAAAACCGAAATAACCGAAACCGAAAAAACCGAAACCGAACGGTTTTTAAAACCTAAAAACTGAACTTTCGGTTACGGTTTTAGTTTTACCCAAAAACTTAAACGAACCGAACCGTGCACACCCCTAATCCTCGTTCAACCAAAAATCGGTATGTATTCATCTATCTTCATCAATTTCTTTCCTTGTAACCTGGATTCATTCAAAAATTTGAATCTTTATCTTATTCAATTTGGACGATGTTTTTGAATGATTAAACCATATTATGTTTGATTAGACTTGGGTTTTGTTGTTGTTTGAATTTGGATGATGTTTTTGAATGATACTAATGTGTTTGTCTTTGTTGAATGTTAGTTGGGTGTTTTCATTTGAACTTGGAAATTTTGTAAGTATTGGAAATTTTTTGTTGTATTTAACACACACTCATATATATATATATATATATAGGTAAAGAGTATGGTACAAATCTCCTTATCGTACATTATGTACGCACTACCCACAGCCATACACGTGTCCAGATTCAATTTAATTAAATAAGGGTATATCGGACATTCTATTCGAACATCTGAGGGCTAATCAGGGAATTTCGTCGACTAGGAAGCGGATATGGAGTTCGTTTCATAACCGTCCATTTAATTATTATTCGTATCAATTCGATTTGTAGGTTTTTTGATTGATTCCTGACCGAACCCAGATTCGCGATTTTCCGAAAATGCTTGATTCGTCATTTAGGATGTTTTGGTTTTGGTTTTTCATAATAGGTTTATTAGGTTGAGTTCTGGGTTTTATTTGATTTGAAGCTTTTTTCATTTTATTAGATTGTAATGAGGTTTGAAGATAAGTTGTTTCTGGTTTTATTTGTTGGGTTTACCATATCACATGTGTTGTTTGATATATCGCATGTGGTGTTTTTAACATAGGTAGTTAAGAATGGATCATTTGTATAATTTCGCATGTTTAATGTAGATATTTCACACACAATGAAGCTTAATATTTAATTTCGCATGTTTAAGTTCGAGATTTCGCAAACTAGAAAGTATTTATCAAATATAGTTATTTATTTCGCACGCTTTAAAAATAATTATATTTATTTTCGCACAGTGTGTTTCATAATTCAGTTCAATAATTGAAATCAAATAATTCAGTTCAATAATTCATATCAATAATTTTTCTTTTATTATATATTTTATATTTTTATAACTATTTCAAACATCCTATTAAAAATGGCAGATCTACCAACATCCTCTTATTCTGAACCAAGTATCAAGCAGGCTTTGAGGAAAAGGATTCAGGAACAAATTCAAGAGGATCGATCATGTCAAGAGATGTTGGAGTCCAACATTTCTCGTGTAACAGAAAACATGAAGAGAAGACAAGAAATTCTGAACTTGCTATCTCAGATGCAAGTGAGTAGTCTTAAAGAAATTGTTGTTATGTTTATGGTGGATTTGGGTGAGAGGGATGAGAAACAGTTGAAAGAGTTGGCCGATGCAATAACTGTCTTAAGATGCTCGATGAAGATGAAAATGGAGTTTCTTTCATCTTTTGAATGAACTTTTGTTTATTTTAGTGCTTTGTTTTAATAAAATATCCAAGTTTTGAATGTTTCAATAAATTCGCATGTTGTGTTATTGAATGGATTTTTTATTTCGCATGTTTATATTCACCTATTTATTGCAAATTTTAATAATTCAATGTCAAACTTGCGATTTTAAACATAATATATGCGAAATTAAAAACACTAATGTTATATAACAAGTGTAAATATTTAACATAAATCCAACATCAAACAAGTTTACTTTGGCTTTCCAAAATATCTACTCATCCTATCTGGGATTATCTTATCCAAATCTTTCATATACCTTTCTTTGTCTGGCCTTTTATCGAAATCATTTGCCTTTTTAATTATTAGTTGACGATGAATATTGTGATCGGATAGAATGATTTTACTGAGATATATGTGCCTTAGGAGATGAAGTTGGGAATTATGTCTGTTGTTTACTTCATCTTCTTTCACAAATCCAGTCACCCATGGTATTTTGTCTCCTTTGTATGTTTCCATGTAACGCATCGTAAAGACTCCACAGTCTCTGCCGTTATTCTTCGTCCTCCAATCCATATGTTTTCTTTCTATAACTGATGTTGCAAGTTCTGCTATAGCCGGTGTTGGTTTTAAAGCCTTTCGTAGGTATAAAACCAATACCCTTATCTGTAAGATAGCAACATTGTGTTAGTAGCTTTTACATAATATATAACACGTATATGTATAAGTTTTTGTATTACCAGTGTGTTTGGAGGCCCCTTGTATCTTTCCTTAAACTCTTGTTCAGCTACTGAATTGTCAATCAGCTCAATTTTGCCGGTTTTCAAGTGGAAGCACAAGACATAGAAGTGGTCACCTTGAAGTACCGGAATAAACACCAAGTCAACCGAATCAAGTTTTTTTACCTCATATTTTAGTATGATGTCTTCAAAGTTTGAGGCAAATATGTTTAGTCGTTGGTTGTCTGTGTATTTCTTCTCGTCGTAAAAGATATCCGGCTGTATGTTATGTAATTAGAATCAAAGTTAAGTATTGTATTAAAAGTTATCCAAACAATGGATTTTTTCACATGCGAATATTATGTATACCACATGCGAAATTACAACAGTATGAGAAATGTTGTTTTTTGTTTTAACAGGAAAACTTTCTCTTATTCTACATGCGATTTAGCTATAATTAGCATGCGAAATCATTGAATATGCATTTATTGTTATAATTTCAAGTTCCAAAATGTTTATGAAAACATACCATCATTGTGCTAAACAAAAAGAGTCTGTATGGTGATGATTTCCTATCCATCTTTTTCAGTGGCGGAGCTTGACCAAAAGTTTCAAGGGGGCGTAAAGTGATGGGACCCAAATTTTTTTCCTATCGTTATGTTTCGGGTCGGTCGGGTCGGCTATCGATTTGGGTCAAGCCAAATAAAAATAGTTCCAAATAAAACTAAAAAATTTCATTCATTCAAACGACCCGTTTACATAAAAATTTGTGATTAAGTTTATTGTGTGGTGGGTAACCTTGGGTTAAACAAATAAGAGTTAAAATATATTTACAAAACTACCCATCACTTATATACAAAGTGGTAACAAACTTTACTTTAATTTATATATTCTATAAATATTTAGGAAAAATAATTGGGGGGAGGCGATCCTATATAATTTTTAAAATTTCCGGACGAAAAATCGAAACCTATAGACTTCTAACCGAAATATTGGGGTAGGCGGGTGCACCCCCGGACACCAACAAACCTTCGCCCATGCTCTTTTTCTCTTCAAGGTTTAGAACATATATGAGTTAGGTTGGCATCTCAGCAGTATTGCTTCGTTGCTGTATTCGAAGAATTCCCTATGTTCTGTTTTAAGTGGTTCCACCTTTTTTGAATGTTTTTTTGTCTGGATCTTTGATTTCCTCTCATCTTTTTTTCTTTTTTGGGAGTGGCTTAACAAATTCATCCTCTTCAGAACTTTCTTCAACTATCCTTCTTTTTCTATTTTTGTTAACTTTTATCAGTGTTGATATTGGGCCTTCAAAGTCATCATCAGATTCTATTTCTACAAAATTGCATGCTATAGTCAAAAACCTTTATAAAATCGCATTTATCAGTTAATCATGTACACTAAGTCATTAAGTGATAAATCCAATGAATGAGTTATCAATTCGCATGTGTTAGTTATCAATTCGCATGAATGAGTTATCAATTCGTATGTGTTAGTTAAGCATTACCAAAACTAGTCAATCTTTATAAATCGCATGCCTTAAGGATCTAAAAAATATAAAATCGCATGTATAATTTTAATCATAATCCACTAAAACTAACTTATCATATGAAATTGAATGTGCCTTTTATCAATTCGCATGTTCAATCTAACCTAAAACAAAAAACGTTCAACAAACAATATTTTATCATATGAATTCGCATATGTCATACAAAACCCTCACAAAACCCTATATGATATCGCACATATATCAGCTATCATTAAGAAAACTTCATAATCATGCAAAACCTAATAAATAACCATACCAGTCATAAACCCTAGCAAAATCGTAGTTGTGAACAATACCTAATCTTTTAAAACTATATGTTTCAGTTAAAAGCTTAATAAAAAAACAAAATCGCATTTGACATTAAAGTCCCTGTATATTCCATTATAAAATCGCAAATGTCAATCGATACCTGGATTCATCTTCTTCGCTTGTGGTCTGTCGTTGTTTGCTTTGCTTCGTTTCTCAAAACTCATGAATCTTAGTTGAATCACAACGGAGAGTAGCAGGGAACTTGGAAGAAGGAGAATGCAATGTTGATTTTGGGTTTTACGGTATGTTTGGTAGTTATTGTGTGCTGATTATCAGGGGTTTTGATCTCGCATCGGACGATTTTAACCGTAGCGGTTTCTTTTTATTAATTTTAATTTGATAAATTTAATAATAAAACACGTTGTTTAAATGAGATGATCTGACGGTTGTGGATGAAGCATACATAATGTACGATTAGTGTATTTGTATGATAACCGGCCTCTATATATATATATATATATATCGCGAGAACGAATGAAAAAACCACGAGAACTTGGTCAAAAACAATTCAAATTCAAAATTTCTTTTTACACTTATCATTATTGTTCGAATATACAATGTTAGAAATTAAATTTACACGTTTAAATTTACGTGAATTCGTAAATAAAGAATATTTACACATGTGTAAGTTTGTTATTTACACATGTGTAAATTTGTTATATTTACACATGCGTAAAAAATCTAGTAAGAGTGATTTTGAGAGAAGAAAAGAATTATTTGATGTTGTAACTTAATTACAATGAAGTTTGTATTAAAAATTCGGTTTTGATTGGTTTTTTCATTCGTTCTCACGGTTCTCGCACTATTTAGCGTTCTCAAGATAACACTCCCCTATATATATATATATATATATATATATATATATATATATATATAGGGAGAGGATCATGAGAAAACTACATCTAAATGAGAAAACTAGAAAACTAACTAAAACAACCTAAAAAAGCCAAAAAACATACCAAATTTTATTTTTTTTATAAAAAAAATCGCTACTTTTTATATATAAAAAAAATTTTGTTGTACTGCACATGTGCATTATATGTGATTATATGTGTACTACACATGTGCACTATATCCGTACTAGTGCGCATGTGTAATACAACAAAAAAAAATTTATTTTTTTTAAATATTTTTTCTATGTATAAAAACTAGCGATTTTTTATAAAAAAAAAATTGGTAAGTTTTTAGGCTTTTTTAGTTAGTTTTTTGGTTTTCTCATTTAAACTAGTTTTCTCATGATACATCCCCTATATATATATATATATATATATATATATATATATATATATATATATATATATATATATATATATATATATAGGATAAAACGAAAACTCACTTGAGTTGTGTAAACTCAAGAAACCTTTGTAAAAACCCTATGTAACATTTTTATTTTTTTCTAAAAAAATAGGAAATGTAACATACATATATTTGAACATTTTTATAAAAGAAAAACAAAAAACACCTACTAGTTTTTTTTTAAATGTTAAAAATTTCATGTTACATAATATATATGTCCAAAAAAAATGTAACATACAAATTTTGAACATTTTAAAAAAAAATTAGTAGGCGGTTTTTTCATAAAAATGTTCAAGTACATTTATTTTACATTCCATGTTTAAAAAAAATGTTACATATAGGGTTGTAAATGAACCGAACATTCAACGAACAGTTCGTGAACCGTTCGGCAGGATGTTTGTTTATGTTCGTTCGATTAACTTAACGAACGAACACGAACAGAATATTTCTTTTGATTAGCTTAGTGAACAAACACGAACACACAGGTCTCATTTGTTCGACTGCATTCGTGAACGTTTTTTAATATGTTCAGTTACGTTCGTTTACTTTCGTTCGTGTTGGTTTGATTATATTAAAAATAATAAATAATAAACCTTTTATATAACATACTGAAAACTTGAAACCCCTTTTTTCTGAGTTAGCAAAACTTTGGACATACTAAGACATTTTTGGGGATAATTATGTCTAAGTTAGTTAAACATGATTCATCATTTGGTGGTGTAGTAGACTTCTTTTGTTTTGATTTATCATTTAATGGTTGTATTAAACTACTTATAACCAATGTTTAAGGATAACATTGTTTTTATTTTTTTATTCTCAAATTAAATGTTCGTTTGCATTGTTTTAATTTGCTTGCGTTCGTTTGTGTTCGAGACCAGTGTTCATGAACTGTTCATGAACAACTGAATTTTCTTAACGAACGAACACGAACATAAACTTATGTTCGTTATGCGTTCGTGAACATCTTAATTTCCTTAACGAACGAACACGGACATAGCCTTGTTCGTGTTCGTTCGGTTCGTTTACAGCCCTAGTTACATAGGGTTTTTTTGGGTTTTCTCAATTCAAGTGGGTTTAGGGTAGGGATCCTAAGAGAAATCCACCCTGTTTGAGAAACTTGATAAGCATTCTGGACCACACATTTTTCCTACGAAAAAAATGCAAAAAAAAGGTAAAAAAATGCATATTTTTTTAGGAATTTATACACATGTGTATATTGTTAATCTTTTAACTATACATATGTGTATATTGTCAATTATACATATATGTATATACATGATTAAAATTGAAAAATAAGTGTTATAAACCCTAAACCCTAATGCTAAACCCTAAAGCTAAACCCTAATGCTAAACCCTAAGGCTAAACCCTAAAGCTAAAGCTAAACCATAATGTTAAACCCTAATGCAAACCCTAAAGCTAAAGCTAAACCCTAATGCTAAACCCCAATGCTAAACCCAAAAGCTAAACCATAATGCAAAACTCTAATGCTAAATCCTAAATACTAATGCTAAACCCTAAATACCAATGCTAAACCTTAAATCTAAACCCTAATGCTAAACCATAAATACTAATGCTAAATCCTAAAGTTAAAACTAAATCATTCATCTCAATCAAAGATTTATAACACTTATTTTTCAATTTTAAACATGTATATACATATATGTATAATTGACAATATACACATGTATAGTTAAGAGATTAATAATATACACATGTGTATAGATCCCTAAATTAACTAATAGAAAAAGCTCCGATTTTTCAAAAAAAATGCATTTTTTTATATTGTGTGGTCAAAAATGCTTCTCAAGTTTCTCAATTAGCCTACTACTTCTCACATGATCCTTATCCTATATATATATTATTTGTTACATCATCCGGTTTGTAAATCCGGTCCTACCAGTGAACCACTAAGGCGTCCTGTTCGATGTCCGATCCGGTCCTAAAAACCATGATAATGTCTATGTATATATGAACCTTTTTAACGAAACATGCACACATTTGGCTCTTTTGTAAACAACTAATGGCTTTGTTTTGAATTCAAAGAAAATACTTAGGGTTATTATGACATTAAAACACCCCTCCACTAGACGGGTATAAAACTAGTCAATCAATGTTAATATAAATCTCAAATTGATTTTATATTTAGGTGTACTGGTATCAGTAACAATACCAAAAAAAATAATTGTTTGGATTACAAATCCATTTTTAATAAAATTTAATATCAAATTTTGATGAAAAAAAAAACAATTAAACACAACTACAAATTAGAGAAAAAAAAGTTGGAAGTTAAGAAACACAAGTTATTAGAGAAAAGTTAATTTAACAAATCAAATGGTTTAAAAGTGTATATTATTTAAAGTATAAGGGGTGAAATACTTAACTTATTTCATAATTGGTGTTTTGAGAAAATAATTTCATTTTTTGTGGTCTTTTCACATTTGTTGTTTCTGGGGTAATCCCGAATTGTTTTATTTTATAGCAAGTTCCATAGCCTTGTCAGATGTCCAATGATTCAGAACACTAGATTGGGATCTCAAACCACATATCGACAACAAAAGCATTCAAGTCGTAGTTTAAGAATATGTATTAACAACTATTCACTAAAAACATTGTTCTCAAACCACTCCTTCAATGATTTTGTTCGATTTGTGGTTTGTTGTTCTTGTTTATAAGACAACTGGGAGGCTATAGAACTTGCTAGAAAATGAAAAAAATTCGGGGTTTCAAACCCCGGAAACACCAAATACGAATAAGCCACCATATAGGAAAGTGTTTCTCTTAAAACATCAATTATGAAAAAAAAAATCGTAAATATCGGTACAACTATATAACTAGGTTACAATCCTGTGTATCATACAAGTTGATAAATGTAATGTTATATAATTAGTAATAAAAAAAAGTTATGTTTCAAGAAATTTAGATGCCACTATCCTGTGTATCATACAAGTTGATAACTAGGTTACAATCCTGTGTATCATACAAGTTGATAAGATGTTTTCTAAACATCTGAGAATATTTTCTCTTAGGAATTTTAGATGCCACTATCCGGGCGATGCCGGTCCTGATGGCCTAACAGAAGTTTATACTTACAATAATAGATCTTTTCTGTTAAGATCTATTTATCACATGCACACATTCATTTTTATTCCTTTTGTACGAACAAAAATTAGTGATCATGCTAGGAGGGCGGGGGTGATAGTCATTACTTGTAATTATAATCCTTGGATTATAAATGAAATACAATATCACAACTTTCCATATTTGTGTTTGTCTGCATTCATTTAAGTTCATTTAATTACATTTCACTGTTTCATTAAATTTGTTTTTTTAATACCACCTTTTTCTATTATTTAACATATAATATTTTTTGAATTTTTTTAGAAATCACTCATGAAAACAACTATTGAAGGGTATGGTCCCAAAAACTCTACGCAAGCTCATAGGACCATACCATAACCTTATTCCAAAAGCATCTTGAATAAGACCCCGCGCGGCCGCGCAGTGGTTGTAAACAAGATTTGGGAAAGAACAGACTCTGATGATCATGCGCCGGAGAAAGGAAAGACAAATATTCAATTAACACGCTTGCGTGGGCTCGCGCCAGGGTACAGTTAAACTTGAAGACGAAGTCCTAAATATCTCTACTCGCCTGAAATCAAGACTTGAACAAAAGGAATCTTTTTTGTTACAACAGAATGGACACGTGGCAAAGGCACAACGGTTTACAACTGTAGATCTTCTAGAAGACCTTAAATGCTCATCGTGCATGGCTTTATTCGGTTGCAACTGAATGTGACATGGCACAATCCTAGACACTCATCTAAATCATGATGATGGCAATGACTTAAAGGAAGATCTACACAAAACCACTTTCCACGTGGCATCTCCCCAACCGTCGACCAGACTCACAATTCGTGTGCATGAATGTGAGATTAAGTAATTAACGGAAAAAGAGATAACTTTCAACGGAACAGTGATTCCCGTTACTATTTCTGTTACACCTTTTGGCGCCAAAATCCGGTTATAAATAAGAGACTTCAGGTATGATCTCACAAGCTACTTTACATACTTTCACCTTTACTACTTCATCCTTTCCTTTTGAGATCACTGTATTTATTCTCATGCCGGAGGGTGGGCACAGAGAGAACCCCTATTCTCCCCATGGCGAGTCTAATGGCTTTCTGTTTTGCAGTGTTCTCCAGTGAAGTAGTTCCCAACCAGCGCATCGACGAGAAGGTTAACCTCTTTATGCAGGAACAAAACCCCAGATCTGATCGATTCCGGTAATTTAGATATTTGTTTCTTCATTGGCGCCCACTGATTCTTCTATTTCCATTCTCATATTCTCGATCGATTCATCTTTTCTTCTCCTCTTCTATTTTCAATGGCAAAAGGTCCGTCGAATTATCCACCAGGCCCTCGACCAGAGAACAGGGGCAATTTTGCTCATGCTTACCGCGTCGAGGGAATCGTGGAAGAGGCATCTGATGATAACGATGCTCAGAACAACGTTAATCATGTGAATGATCCTGTTACCCTAGGAGTACAACCTGAAATTCCAGTCAGCTCAATTCTACCTCCTGGCGAGCCCCAATCTCTTGGTATGTTAAGTCCCAATTGAACGCCTATTATGCACAGCTTTGTGCACAAACTGCTCAACCAGCACCACAGACACGTAGATCTGCAGCTCAGGTGGGAGCTCCATCCGCGCCTCGAGTGTTGCATTATGATTCACCATCATACATGACTGTTGATGATACAAAAGTTTACTCTCAGTCCAGCACCAGATATGAGTCTACTAATTCTGTATCTAGACGACGAGATCATCGTGAGGAGCAGTACTCTCAAAAACGTCAATCAGTACATTCACGTTTGGGCCCGCGTTTCTCACAAAAGCGGGACACCCAAACTGATGAGTACGATAGAACGAACAATGAAGACGACAGCACAAGCGTTTTCAACCAGCTGCAGAAGTTTCATGCAAATTACAATCCAAAAATTCGTGCAGTTTTTAAGTCAAATGATTACAATATGATTTATCGACCGGCGGAAGCTGCTGAGAATTCCAAGTTCATCAGAGAGATTGCACTAGCTCCCCTCGAGCGTGCAAAACTACCATTGAATGTAGGAAAGTTTAATGGATTGTCAGATCCTGATGATCACCTGCGCATGTTCACCAGCGCGGGACTAATCGGCGGATGGACACTACCTATGTGCTCTCACTTGTTTGTCCAAATCCTTACAGGCGCCGCGCGCCTTTGGTTTGACAATCTACTAGTATGTAATTTAACATCCTGGGTTGATCTTAAGGAGAAATTTCTGGTTCATTTCAGTCAGCAGCGCCAATCCATTCAAGACTCCGTGGATGTCATGAACATCTGGCGGAGGGACGATGAAAGTTTGGAGGATTTCATCACACAGTATAACGAGTGTTGGAGATTGGTGATGTGCACGAACACTTAATTCGCGCACATTTAAAGTATGCGGTGAGATGCGATGACATGATCAAGGTGTTGTCGGGGACTGAAGGGTTACCGAAGAGCTGGGAGAAGTTGATGGCAGCGGCCAAGGTTTATGCTCAAACTGAGTGCAATTTAAGCTCCAACAGGCCACCACTACCCTAGAGTCTCCCTCAAGACATGAGCGGGAGTAGTGGTCGTAAGTTCAAGAAAAACTGGAAAGATTCGACTTCAAGCACATACTCTTCAGAGGATGCCCGCGCAACAATTAACAAGATCGCAGCTCAAAAGGAAATCAAGCAAGAGAACCGTGAAAGGCAATGGACGCCTCTCACCAAGACGTCTGCGGAGGTATTGAGCACCGAAAATTACTAGTTCAAAACACCATCGCAGATGAAAAACAAGAGGGGACACGATCCGAACCTCTATTGTGAGTACCACAAGGATACTGGTCACAACACGGACAACTGTATCAGTCTGTGCACTGAAATAGAAAAAGAACTCAAGAGCGAGAGCTTACTCACCGAGTTTAGAACGTGCGCAAAGAGATCAAGCAGATCACCCACGGAGATGAAGGGCCAAACAACAAAAAAGCAAAGCAAACCTAAGGGTCCAGGGCAGTGCATCGCGTATGTAATTGCAGTTTCCTTCATATTTGGCAGGTTCCTCAACTTGTTAACGTATGACACAAGGACTACTTACATGCCCATTAATTTAAGATCCATATTTATCCTAAGAATTGCAACTTTGTACTAAATGGCCCTTGCGCCTTATCTAAATCAATACAAAGTCTGTCACATTACGCCTTTATGTTTCATTACAAATGCATGCAATTTCTTTTGGTAAGCACAAAACACTATGGTAATATAATACAAGTCTCATGAACGGTCTGCGGTCACAGGCACTGCGCAAGGTCCAGCCCTACGTTCACACATGAGCTTTATACCATCTTTATTTGTCTTACCTAAACAAAGTAATTGTACCCATGATATTGTAACTAAAACATACCCACCATACACTCCAAAAGTTACCTGCGCAACAGCACATTAACAAGCATTACAAAAACAGGGATCCACATCCCAAACATGTCCAACAAACCACTATCAAATACAGACAACCTATTCTAAGTCTTCATCATCGAAAGCATCCGCTTCATCTGGGAATATCTCCCACAGTTGAACAAAAAATTCTTCAAACTGAAGCGTTGTGGCTACCAGATCCATCACTGGAAGGCGCAAGTTCTTATATTCTGCTTTAGCCATAGCATGGGCAGCCCTAGTATCAACTCCGCGCGTGGCAGATCAACTGGTATCCCAGTCAACTCGTAGCACATCGGTAACATGTTGGGTACATTCCGCATACCCTTGTGTATATCCATCATTGCGCACGGTCACCATCAAGTTGGCAACAGTCTGGTCTAAGTCAATGGAGTTCAGGATTGAATTTGCAACCTGCGCAGACAGAAATCACAACAAGTCAATACACAAACTCATCCAAAATATTTCAAAGGATTAACATACTTACATTGATAATCCCATGATGTTGCATCCACAACATATCATTCTTCAGAGGTTCAACCAAGCTTTCCGTCGTCACCCAGGCAGTCTCAGAACTTTCTAGTTTCTCTTCATGTAACACCTGTGCCTCCACGGCCATCAAACAAATACCGAACCAATGAAATATTGTATTTCATACTTGGGATTTGTAAAAATATGTGTATCATTTGCACATATCAATTTTTGTTCAAATTCAAACTCTAAATCGCTTTCTGGAAGGTTATATGCACACCGATGCGTAAATATAACCAGTTTAATGCAACGAACACTCCGGAATAGTGAAATAGGCTTAACATACCTTAAATAACCTTTACATAACTTAGAAATAAGTTTTGAAGGCTTTGGTATGGCAAAATCAAGTTAAATCGCTTACAGGGACTAAAGTTGACAAACTGCGAAAGTATGCCAATTTGAACTGTAACAGACATTCCGGAACATGACCATAAGTTAAAAACACCATAAATATCCTTTACATAGCTTAGAAATAGGCTTTAAGGGGTTCGGTGTGCTAAAATAAACTTTTGGGTCATTCAGGGACTAAAAGTGTCAAAAAGTGCATAAGTTTGCATTTTCGCGCATAACTTACGTTCTGAATACATTCGGACATCTAAAAATTTATGTAAGCATGACTATATTATGCTTTAGTGTTTGGCTTGCCAAAAATCCATTCGTCGCGTCATTTGGATCGTTTTTCGCGCTTATACGCATTCCGTCGTAATTAACCGAACATCGCAACCGTACGGCTAAACGAACCGACATCCGAGATATTTTTTAGCACATTTTAAGTTCCCTATACTTTAACTTCATTTTAGAGCTTTGAAATGGGGTTAACGGGCCTTAAACGTGTCGAAAATGGGCTGAATGCATGACAAGGACCAAAAGTGTAAATCTGCCAAACTAAGGCCTAGCGCACCTCTACACTTTTAATGTAACGGTGCGCTAGCCTGGGACAGACCAGATTCAGTGTTTTTAACAGCAGATTGCAGTTGTTTGATCCACCACCACACATTCTAAGTTGCTTAGTCAGATGAGAAGGATCATTTTTAGGCACCATAACTTTCCAACACTTGTACGGATACGATTAAAGCACGGTTTCCATGAAACGATCTTAACGGTGGACCGAAAACTATAAATACCCCATGCCCCCCATTGCTTAAATCACTAGAATTTTGATTTGAGAAACTCTAAGTTGAAACTATTGTTTCATACCTGAGATTTTTGAATCGAAATTAGCATTCGGGGACCCTTCGTAAGTATTCTTTCGTTCTTTTCATTCTTTTATTGCTTTTCGAGTCCGAAAGTCAAACTTTGTTTGACTTTCAGCGTTGACCAGTTATGTTCAATGCGAAGTTCGTTTGAACTTCGCAACGTGATTGTAATCACGATGGTTATAGTCCCTTGGGACTATGCCTACTGATTACCACGTTGTCTAGGGTCGTAAGGGTAAGCGATCTGATAAATCGCTTATACCTTCGAACCCGACCCAGTTTGGTCGATCATTAGGATCCGACCAAATACATTACGTGACCATAGTATATAGGGAATAACCTTCCGAGGTTATACCCTATGGTCGCTTCGTTTAAGTAGTTGTATGATAGGTAGTTTATATGCCTTAGGTAAATTACCAGAATACCCTTTTCATATATAATTGGTAATTAAGCATATGTAACCTAAACTTTCGTCACATAACTGATTATGTAACATGTTTAGGCATATTCTACTTGTCATAGGACTAGTTAGGCGGTCCGAACGCGTTTCACGCGCACGACGTGTTAAAGTAGCATAAGCTACCTTAATGGGTCGCGATGGGTCGAAAGCACTTAGGTTAGGTTTCATGTAGTACGTAGGCCTTATTAAACCATATCATATGAGTTCCAATACTCATTTGGTTTACCAAGCCTCATCCTATCCGATCTCCCGATTTAAGTCCGATTTATTTATATAGTTTTAGATTGCCGACTGATTCCGTGCTCCCTCTAGCTTTGTTGGGTTGTTGTTCAAGACCTCTAAGCATTCTCAGGCGAGTACATTATTCCCCTATTTTACTGCTTTCAATTGTTTTGGGGTGACTCATATGTGCTAAATGTTTTCAAGGTTTTAACGATGGTATCAAAACGATTTTCGATGTTATAACGATGGTTTCAAAAACGATTAAGACGATTTATACAAAACTAATAACGATTTCGATAATGTGAACGAACTTGTTGGTTGGGTTACATAACAAATGACATTCATTAGCAATGATCAAGCCGACCAGTAATAGGTTATGGTACCATAGGATCTGACAAATCCCGTTATTTACTACACCCGTAGTTATATGTGGGTGTTGTGGGTAGCGACTGAATCTGTAATTGTTAATTTACTCTTTGGTAAGGGTTTATTAATGCGAGTTGTTAATCTATCCTTTGGTAAGGGTTTATTAATGCGAATTGTTAATCTATCCTTTGGTAAGGGTTTATTAATGCGAGTCAAGAAGGTTTGAATGTTATTAGCGAGACGACCATATACGTAGTTTCACGACCTAAAATGAATTTAACGATTTAGGTAAACGAGTGGCTTCAAAGCGATATACGATTGGGTTTTGGTTAAGTGTTTACATGATTTACATTGATCATGCATTTCCACAAAACATAGTTTTGATTTAAACCAAGTTTTACTTCAATACTATGTTCTTGTGCATATGGTTTAGTTGATACATTTTCACTAGCCATAGATATCATTTTGGTTACACATTACATGGTTTACATTTGACACACAAACATTTTTGACATTGGTTATACATTACATGATTTACATCTTGACATAAACATTTTTACATATTATTTCAATACATTTGGAAGTTGGTTTAAACATAGACATCTTACATTGTTGGTTTGGTTTGAGTAAGTGATTAAGTAACGAGGCGTGTGTAATATGATACAAGCATGGTGGATACACCGCTGGTACTTCCTATATATAAGTGTTTGTATGGTATTACATATCGTAGCATTATTTGAATCATTTCAATTTGGACATATAACATTTTATACAAATAACATACTTTTCACAATTTGCTTTACTAAAACAAATGTTTTTGGGTTACGAGTCATGGCTACGAGGTTTTATAAACTATAACCCGCTTGATTTGAGTTGGTTAATTAAGTTGCAATGTTATACTCTTTTCAAAACAAGGTTTTTATAAAGTATTGCAACATCTAAACTAGCCATGATTTCAACACTCCTACAAAACCTATGTATTCGCCAGCATTTCTTTGCTGACCTCATTTTCACATATGTTTCAGGTATTGTTGAAAGATATCGATTGATAGGATGCATGCTCACATAGGACTGGACAAGGCCTTAGTGACTCAATAACAATGATAGACTATGTTTAAATTGTGTATTTAGATTTCCAGACGATGTAATTATTCAATGTTTAATAAAACGAAACACTTTTTGGTATCCATGGTTATGAAACAATGATTCTGTTGCAACACGCCTCGATGTTTCCGCCGCGATTTGTTGTTTTACGCGGTCGGGGTGTGACACTTCAGTCTCGGCAAGACGTCATGCAACTTCAGCTTTCTCAACTCTTTCGAGTTGCAAGTCTTTTTTAGCATACTCAACCTCCGCCTTGGTTTGTTCCTCGTCAGTTAATAAAGAAATAAGTTCTTCTATCTTCTTATTTCTAAGGGCAAGGGTGGCGCAAGTTTGTACGTCTCTCTGCTCACTCCGCTCCTTATGTGACCCGGCTTCATCACGAGAAGTCTTAGCCTCTGCCTTCTCTTTCTTTAATTTTTCAATCTCCGCATTGAGATTGTTCACATCAAGGCGAAGAACCCTCTTCTCATTATTATCTTTTTCACAAATTTCTTTCCACCGCTTACGCGCCTCCACAAATTGAGCGGCTTCAGCTTCCGCTTTCCTCTTCCATCCTGTAGCAGACCACTCCTTTGTCTTCTACTCACTTTCAAAATTGGCTTGATCAGCCTCATGCTTAGCTCTCAATATGACAACCTTCGCCTTCTCGTCAGCAACTTCCTTTTTGGATGCTTCAAAAACATCCCACTCTCTATGCATGTTGCGCCATTCGCGCACTATTCGATGAGTGGTGGAAGTCGAACTGGCAGTTTCTTCAAGGTACGAGTGATAAGTTTGATCATGGGATCGTTCCTCTTGAAATTTAACTTCAGCTGGTGGGAAAATACCCTGCAGCCAGTAGCGGCATACTTGCCAATCTGAGAATGTAACGCCTTGCTTCAGTTTCCACACATGCGCGTGAATATCAGAGGCTCTCTTCTCCGAATATGTTCTATAATAATAATCCCCCGGAGTCTCATCCGGGCGGATGGGAGAATCTTCCTCATCATGTACCGCAAAGCCCTGATCAACATGAACCGGGTTTTCTTCAATGTTATCTCTGGGAGGAGCGGAACTGGTCGTAGAAGAAGGAACGGTTATCACAGGAACCTCTTCTTCAATAATGGATTTTCCTCTTTCTGGCCCATGCGCCACAACCTCAGGAGACTTGGGCTTGGTAATACCAACATCAGTCGTCTCCGCCTCCACAATTTTCTCCGCTTCCACCTCAACTTCCACAACCTTCTTCACCTCTACTTCCACAGTTTTGGAACCCTCCAACTGCTCTCTAATAGATTCCTGGGGTGGGGATGGCGGAAAGTCATCATTAAAAACAGATGATGATTCCACACGAACAGGTGGAATAGGCCTCTCTGCAAAGGAAAAGTTCATGTTTACTTAAAGTATGGGAAAACAAAAGATAAGAAGATACCCACCTGGAGAAAGCTTCGCAGCAAAAGCATCTAGGTTACCCTTCTTACTAATCTTCTTCCTCGTAATCTTCTTTGCGGGCTGCGCCGCAACTTCACCTTCTGGCTGTTTCTCTTCACCGCCTCAGTCCTCAACACGGGCTCAGGGCTTGATTCCAAATCAATGGGATCATCAGGGTTTGGTATCTGAATATCTGCGGTGTCTTGAGGCTCTGGTTTTGGCTTTCTCACAGCTATAGGCGCAAGACCTTCTAACGTATCAGAAACCACTATGTAATCACACCAAGGATCAGAAACAAGGCACGTACCTTTCTTCTTCTCTTCCTTGAGAACATCCGCCTTCAGTGTATCAAACTTCTTAGGATCAGCAGTGGCAGCCGGCGCACGTTTCTTTTTCTTCGATTCCGGACCTACGCCTAGATTCGTCAACTCACCTATTCAAAAGAAATATTGCAATAATACCTAAAGGATGCAAAAGAGAGACGTACCAAAATCACTAGAAGGCTGTACACTCAAATCTACATCCCTTGGAAGCGCAAAGTTCTTCACTATTTGATGGTACCATGGTTCCTCATTAACACCTTTCTAAACAGTTGTCATTTTCCCATTCTCTCTCTCTTGTATGCCACAACGTACAAGGCAACAACTGCAGAGGGAAAAATTAACAACAATTTCACATAATATCAGAAAGATTCGATGACTTACTCTTGTCATCTTCCACATACACCGGCTTGTCATGGCGCTCCGCCTTCCAGTGTATACACATCCCTGCAGCAACTAAAGCCCACTCAGGCAGTTCAATGGAGTGAACATCCTTCATATCCTGGTACCATATCTCTGCTTCTGGAGTCTTAAGGGTTTCTACAACAATATACTCTGCACCTAGGAAAGTCATCTAAATCGGAATCGCTCCGGCCTTGATGTAAAAGAACTTGGGTTTCCATTCATGGAAAGACTTGGGAGGTGAAAACAAAATCTTTTTGGCCATCGGACGTTGATCAAATGAGTAGAAACCCTACGATTAATGAAGTTGATAGAATACTCAAAAAACGATCGACGGTGGGTTCAAAATGCATCGATCGACAAAGGAATTCGAAATGTCGAATCCAAACCATTCCCATGGGATTCAACTGAGAGATGTGAAATTTATAGTAACCAAATTTTGATGCAAAAAAACAATTAATCACAACTACAAATTAGAGAAAAAAAGTTAGAAGTTAAGAAACACAAGTTATTAGAGAAAAGTTAATTTTTTAACAAATCAAATGGTTTAAAAGTGTATATTATTTAAAGTATAAGGGGTGAAATACTGAACTTATTTCATAATTGGTGTTTTGAGAAAAAAAATTCATTTTGGTGGCCTTTTCACATTTGTTGTTTCTGGGGTAATCCCGGATTGTTTTATTTTAAAGTAAGTTCCATAGCCTTGTCAGTTGTCCAATGATTCAAAACACTAGATTGGGATCTCAAACCACATATCGACAACAAAAGCATTCAAGTCGTAGTTTAAGAATATGGATTAACAACTATTCACTAAAAACATGGTTCTCAAACCACTCCTTGAATGATTTTGTTCGATCTATGGTTTGTTGTTCTTGTAGGAATCCGTTCGTGCAAAATAAATAAATTTCTTTTATTAACTTGAATTACAAGAACTAAATAGAAAGAAATTAAAAATACTTTACAAATACAACTTAAATAAATGAAAACAGGAACAAAAATCCGAACAGAAACATTGTTCTTAACTGAGGATCGTGTTAGACACGTGTCCCTTAAAACAAATTTCGAGTCTCCCAGGAGAACTCGTTTGTTTCCTGGATACAACAGCCGCAAGCAGTTGCACTGCCGGTCTTGACTCCAACCCAAAGGTGTACCTTGATTGCTTGATCGAAAAAGATTAGAATTCTACAGTGAAGAAGATTGTATTTGCTGGTGAATTCTCGGTGTATTCAATCTGCAGCAGGAACCAACTATTTATACTGCAGGTCTGAGTCAAAACTGAAAAACGAATTAAATGGGTGAATTAAACTGCATTAAACGTCTTTAATGCACTTTAATTCGTCACTTAATTCTCAGTTAAACGCATTAACTTCGTCAGTTTCGAATGCTGAAACGTAACTGCACAGCATTAACTGCTGCTGGAAGCTTCTGCGCGCGCGCGCGCAAGACACACTAGTGCGCGCGCAGGTCTGCACCTTCATGCGTGTTGCGTCCTTTTGGCACACTTCCATGCGCGCATGCGCCACACTAACTCAGGTCCATGCGCGCCTGTGCCAGGTCACCTGTGAGCCTATACGAGCACGCCACACAGTCGCACCATTTTGGCTCACTCTGGTGCGCCGCGCACGTCACATCAGGGCCCATGCACCATGCGCGCAACTGCGCGCCTTCGTGTACTCGTGCGCGGACTGCCACGTCACGCACCTCGAACCTGCACGCCACTTCACCACTTGGTCCTTGCAGCCTCTGTGATCCACCACACGCACGTGGTCAAAAATACAAAGGCGGCTCTCGGCGATGCGATCATGCGAAGTGCAAAGTGCGCCATCAAAGTGCCTCATCGCCCATGCCACGTGCGCGCGCGTGTGCGAGTGCCAGTTAGGGTGCTCCGCACCCTTCGCGAGTACACTTAGTGAGTGCTTCCATGAAACAATAAGGATGGAGAGTTCCCACTTAAATACCCCTTTAAGTTTCATCTCTCATTCGATGTGGGACAAGGTGCCAATTTCCCACTTTTTTCAGCATTCAAGTTTCAAACACCAAACTTTGAGCATCGATATTTCATTCATCTTAGCTCCGTTTTGGACGTGGTTTAGTTCGTTGCGAAGCTCTTCCAACATAGATCACAAACCCACAAATAAATATATAAAACCCGCTCATTTTAGTATATTTATTTCTAGTCCAAAATAGGAAAAAATCATTTTCCTATATTTGTGAAAAATGCTATTTTCGCAATTTTCCAACAATCCCCCACATGAATAGAAATCTATCTATCAAGTTTCAACGATAAACGTTCAACAGTTGAGTATTGCAAGATAGGTAGGTGTAACCTTTGAACCTTCTTTTGTGAAGCATACTTAGCCTCCTAGGGTCTTGTAGACGCGGTGTCTTTGAACAATCCCCCATTTATGTAGGCGAAAATATGCATTCACACAATACTCTCCCTAGTCGATTCAAGTCCTCATGGTTGTGTCCGTTTATGGTCATGGAACACGTTCCTGGTTCTGCAAGAGCTCTAGGATTTGCGCCTCCCCTCAAATCCATTCGAAGCGACCCCACTTCTCTCTAACGTAGGTGATTCCTCTGAATCATTAAAAGCATCATGGTTAATTTGGATTTACACAAAATCCTTAACCGCCAACATGCTTAACCTCACTCCATGTCACTGATTGGAATGGACTAGGAAGTATACAACTCCCTTTATGAATTTTGGGGCACCCCCCACAGTGACTCCCTTTGGGTTTATGATTAAGTTGGCCTATTGGACCTAGATCTTGGGATCTCCAGTCAACTAGGTTAGGTTTCCCTCATATTCCCTTCATCTATGGGCTTTAGTCCCATTCCTCTTGACATCCTATACACCTTATCTTTGCTTAAGCCTTTTGTTAACGGGTCTGCAATGTTCTCCTTTGACCTCACATAGTCAACTGAGATAACACCCGTTGAGATAAGTTGTCGTACCGTGTTGTGTCTATGTCGAATGTGCCTTGATCTGCCATTGTACATCGCGCTTTGTGCTCTAACAAGCGCGGATTGATTGTCACAATGTATGCAAATCGCTGTCAACGGCTTTGGCCATCTTGGAATATCTTCCACAAATTGACGTAGCCACTCCGCCTCTTCCTCGCTTTTATCTAAAGGGAAGAATTCGAATTCCATCGTGGATCTAGCTATAACCGTTTGCTTGGAAGACTTCCAAGCTATCGTTGCTCCAGCAAGTGTAAACACATATCCACTTGTCGATCTATGATCTTTTATATCCGATAGCCAGTTCGCGTCAGTGTATCCTTCGATCACTGCTGGATCACGGGTATAATGCAATCCATAGTCTCTTGTGTATCTTATGTATCTAAGCACCCTCGTGATAGCTTTCCAATGTTCCACGCATGGATTACTGGTGTATCTACTTAGCCTGCTCACAGCATATGCTAAGTCGGGTCTAGTACATGTCATTAGATACATGAGACTACCAATGATCCTTGAGTACTCTAACTGAGCAACGCTCTCGCCTCTATTCTTCCTTAGGCGTTGGGTATTATCAATTGGAGTTCGAGCTATACTCGTATCGTCCGAATTGAATTTCCTAAGGATCTTATCCACGTAATGAGATTGATTCAACACAAGACCATTTTGGGTTCTAGTGATTTTTACTCCAAGAATCACATCCGCGAGACCCATGTCTTTCATGTCAAACCTCGCTTTCAACATGTTTTTCGTTGAGTTGATCATGTTATCATCACTCCCAATGATAAGCATATCATCTACATAAAGACATAAAATCACATAACCTCTTGGTGTGTCTTTAAAATAAACACACTTGTCGCACTTATTTATTTTGAAACCATTGTCAATCATGATATGATCAAACTTTTGGTGCCATTGTTTTGGAGCTTGCTTCAAGCCATACAAAGTCTTGACCAATTTACATACTTTGCCCTCGTTTCCTGGGGCGGAAAAACCCTCAGGTTGTTCCATGTAAATTTCTTCTTCTAAATCGCCATTTAGAAATGCGATCTTTACATCCATTTGGTGAACTTCCAAATTTCTTAGAGCCGCAATTGCAAGAACCAATCTTATAGAGGTTATTCGCGTTACAGGCGAGTAAGTATCAAAATAGTCTAGACCCTCCTTTTGTCTAAATCCTTTGATCACTAACTTTGCCTTGTATTTATCAATACTTCCATCGGCTTTCATCTTCATTTTGAATATCCAACGATATCCAAGTGGTTTACAACCAGGTGGAAGATCTACTAACTCCCAAGTATGATTTTGCAATATAGAATCATTTTCATTCTTAATTGCTTCTTGCCATTGAGGTCCCTCTGCGGAGGTAACCGCTTCGCGGTAGGTATTGGGCTCACCCTTAACCATGTAGCTCATGAAGTCTGGACCAAAGGATTTTTCAACCCTTTGTCATTTGCTTCGTCTAAGCTCACTCCTCGACCTCGGGTCGTTCATGTCTTTCATCTAACCGCGTAGATGAACTTGGTCCTGCTTCATCTAACCATGTAGATGAACTTGGACCTGCTTCGTCAACCGGCTGTTGATGAAGGCGCATGTGTTTGTCCTAACATAGGAAACACATTCTCAAAATATGAGACGATGTTAGAATTTGCCTCTATGATAGTGTGTTTATGTACATCGGGATTCTTTGACTCATGTACAAGAAAACGACGTGCACTACTTTGATGTGCATATCCTATGAAAATGCAATCAACTGTTTTGGGTCCTATCCTAAGAGCCTTAGGATGTGGTACAATCACCTTGGCTAGGCACCCCCACACTTTCAAGTATTTGTACTAAGGCTTCCTTTTTCTCCATAACTCATATGGCGTTTCGTCCCTATTTTTCAAAGGTATCTTGTTCAAAAGATAGTTTGCTGAGAGAATGACGTCCCCCCACATTTCTCGGTTCACTCCCGAGCTTATCAACATGGCGTTCATCATCTCTTTCAATGTGCGGTTCTTTCATTCCACCACGCCATTTGATTGTGGAGAATAAGGAGGAGTACACTCGTGTACAATGCCACTTTTTGCGCATAAATCCGCAAAAGGTGCAACATATTCACCTCCTCGGTCGCTTCTCACAGCTTTTATCTTCTTTTTTAGTTGATTCTCAACTTCATTTTTGTACAAGATAAACTTTTCTATTGCTTCGTCTTTACTCTTTAGTAAATACACATAGCAATATTTAGTACAATCATCAATAAACGTGATGTAGTACTTATTTCCTCCACGCATGGGAACCGCTTTTAAATCACACACATCGGTATGGATTAAGTCAAGGGGTTCGGTTATTCGTTCAACCGATTTAAACGATGATCTTGTAAGTTTGGATTCGACACATGTCTCGCATTTGTGATCGGAGTCGATATGGAATGTTGGTAACAATTTTAATTTAATTAAACGTCGTAATGAATTAAAATTTACATGTCCTAGTCTACCATGCCAAACATTAGAAGACTCAATCATATAAGTAGAAATAGAATTTCCATTCATATTTTTGTTTTCGTTTACAACCGAAACATTCATTTTAAACATTCCATTAAGGGCATAGCCCTTTCCGATAAAAGTACCACGTCTAGACAAGACAAAATTGTCCGATTCAAACACTAGACGAAATCCAAACTTGTTGAGCATCCATCCCTATACGAGATTCTTCCGTATCTCTGGAACATAAAGCACGTTGGTCAAGGTCAACTCCTTGCTAGAAGTCATCTTAAAAATGACAGTGCCTTCACCCTTGATGCTGGCGGTAGCTTTATTTCCCATATAAAGCTTTTCTTCACCCGACGTTTCCTTGAATGTAGAGAAAATAGCCTTGTCTCCAAAAACATGGCGGGTTGCACCCGTGTCAACGAACCATCCTTTTGGGTTTTCACCCATCGCGTTGACTTCTTCAATCTTATCCGCTTCCTCGGTTATCATTGCAATGAGAGGCATACCATCCTCATCAACCATGTGCGCACGCTCACGCTTAGGTTTCTTGCATTGGTTAGCACGGTGCCCCGTCTCGTTACAATTGTAACAAGTACCTTGGAAAAGCGCAAGATTCTTTTTCACAGCCCCCTTTTTGGGTCCAAGGTTGTTAACCTTTGCTTTCCCTTTGTTGTCCTTTTTACCCTTGCCTTTCTTGCCCTTTGAGGACTCCCCAACTTCCACTATGTTTGCTTTAGCCGAAGCTTGCAAAATGGTGCCTTTTTGGGCCACCCTGTTGTCCTCTTCTATACGAAGACGAATAACAAGTTCCTCCACTGACATTTCCTTTCGCTTGTGTTTAAGATAATTCTTAAAATCCACCCAAGCAGGAGGTAATTTCTCGATCATGGCTGTCACTTGAAATGTCGCGTTGAGTACCATACCCTCAGCGTGGATGTCATGAAGTATAATATGTAACTCTTGGACTTGGTTCATAACAGCCTTGTTATCAACCATTTTGTAGTCCAAGAAATGGGCTACCACAAATTTCTTTGTGCCAGCATCCTCCGTTTTGTACTTCTTGTCCAAGGCATCCCATAATTCTTTGGAAGTCTTGACGTTGTAGTACACATTATACAAAGCATCCAAGAGACCATTGAGTACATAGCCTCGACATATAAAGTCCGAGTACTTCCAAGCCTCTACCGCGCTCAGAGCCTGAGCATCGGTCTCCCCTTCCGCATGTTGGGGAACGGTCTCATTCAAGAACCTCGCAAGGTTCATGGTGATCAAATAGAAAAACATTTTCTGTAGCCACCTTTTGAAGTGGAGACCCGAGAACTTCTCGGGTCGTTCAACATGATTTGCCACTGTGGACGATCCCACAGTGTTGGCAGGGGTTCTGACAACAACATTGGTGTTGCACGTGTTCAAATTTTCAGTCGACATTCTGAAAAGTTTCAAGAAAACAAGTTAAATTCTGTTTTCAAAATAATAAAGACGCTACTTTATTATTATTAGGAGTTCAAAAAACCAGCCGTGTAGCTTCTAAGTCCAACTTTGAAGACTATAACAGGAGATTTTTAGGACTCAGCGACAGAAAGGAGTAGAAGCAGAGTTCTATTATGACAAAGGCGCAACTTTGAATCAAAACAGAGAAAAACCTTTTTTAAAACACAACCTGCTGAAAAAAATAATCACAGCAGAATTATTTGTGATTTACACGAACGGTGTTTTAAAATTTTGTTTTAAGATTGTAGGAATCCGTTCGTGCAAAATAAATAAATTCCTTTTAGTAACTTGAATTACAAGAACTAAACAGAAAGAAATTAAAAATACTTTACAAATACAACTGAAATAAATGAAAACAGGAACAAAAATCTGAACAGAAAAACTGTTCTTAGCTGAGGATCGTGATAGACACGGGTCCCTTAAAACAAATTTCGAGTCTCCCAGGAGAACTCGTTTGTTTCCAAGATACAACAGCCGCAAGCAGTTGCACTGCTGGTCTTGACTCCAACCCGAAGGTGTACCTTGATTGCTTGATCGAAAAAGATTAGAATTCTGCAATGAAGAAGATTGTATTTGCTGGTGAATTCTCGGTGTATTCAATCTGCAGCAGGAACCTACTATTTATACTGCAGGTCTGAGTCAAAACTGAAAAACGAATTAAATGGGTGAATTAAGTTGCATTAAACGTCTTTAATGCACTTTAATTCGTCACTAATTCTCACTCAAACGCATTAACTTCGTCAGTTTCGAATGCTGAAACGTAACTGCACAGCATTAACTGCTGCTGAAAGCTTATGCGCGCGCGCGCAAGACACACTGGTGCGCGCGCAGGTCTGCACCCTCATGCGCGCTGCGTCCTTTTGGCTCACTGCTATGCGCGCGTGCGCCACACTAACTCAGGTCCATGCGCGCCTGCGCGCGTGTGCCACGTCACCTGTGAGCCTATACGAGCACGCCACACAGTCGCGCCATTTTGGCTCACTTTGGTGCGCCGCGCACGTCACATCAGGGCCCATGCACCATGCCCGCAACCGCGCGCCTTTGTGTACTCGCGTGCAGAATGCCACGTCGCGCGCCTCGAACCTACACACCACTTCACCACTTGGTCCATGTAGCCTCTGTGATCCACCACGCGCACGTGGTCAAAATATAAAGGAGGCTCTCGGCGATGCAAGCATGCGAAGTGCAAAGTGCGCCATCAAAGCGCCTCATCGCCCACGCCACGCGCGCGTGTGCAAGTTAGGGTGCTCCGCACCCTTCGCGAGTACACTTAGGTGCTGTTTGTTTTTTACAAAAAGCACTTCAGAACCTCTTTTCTCTTCTCCACGCAGACCACGCGCAGACATAAAGGTCTGCAGATTGTTTGTTTTTTAGAAGACTTTTCGAATAAAAAGATCTGCCCCACCTCTTTGTCGGGCAGATGTGGCCAAAGCTCTTCTCCCATCTTCAAAACACTTCTCCCCATCAAAAAAACCTCCAAACCCTAGATTTCTCCACTGGTCGACCTGGCTCCTCCCCCACTCTCAACCGCCGCCTTGCTCCTCCCCAACCATCTCCACCGCTGACCTGCTGTTCCCCCACCGCTCGAACCGCCGCTCATCATCTTCTCTGCACCGCCACCATCTGAACAACCGGTCATCGTCACCACCTCCGTACCGCCGCTCATCGTCACCACCTCCGTCACCATCGAACTGCCTCTCATCGTCACCTTCTCTGCACCGCTCGAACTGCCTCTCATCGTCACCATCGAACTGCCAGGTATTTTTTTTTTTTTTTTGTCAAAAATTGTTCCTTTCCTGTTTGTTGTTCTATTGTTTGTTAAAAATTGTTCCTTTGTTGTTTGTTGTTTATATGATTGATATCTATTTGTTAGGTTATTGATTGAATTTAGGTGAGATTTAACATACACAGTATATGGATTCTATGATTGATATCTATTTGTTAGGTTATTGTTTGTTGTTTCTATGATTGATGTCTATTTGTTAGGTCAAAAATTGTTCCTTTCTTGTTTGTTGTTTCTTTGATTTTAGATGATACAGGGTCGATTTAGTTGATACATACAGGGTTTATGTGGATCTTAGAAGTTAGATGCAGCACTGAACTTGTGAATCATATCACAATAATATTGTCCATAAGGCGCTAGAAAGCCAAAAACAACTACCCAATCTGTTTGGATTTTATTTTTCTTTGAATGGTGAAATGAAATTAATAAACAAAACTAGCAAGGCGCTAGAAAGCCAAAAACAAGTACCCAGGTCTGAATTTTATGGACAATGAAACATTATGAAATTAATTTTACATCAAGAATTCCATTATAACAATTGACATTTCGTCCAATGGTCAAACGACCATCTAAAATGCTATTCATTGCTTGTTTTTTTTATTAGTAGAAATGGGAGAGAAACAACAATGGTCAAACGACCATCTAAAATGCTTATTAGAGACATGCATTGAAGAGATAAACACGGTGGGTAGAAAAGGCTTGAGTTTGCATAAAGACTCGTGGAATAAATTAGGAAAAGTTCTCAAGGAAAAGTTTGGCTTGGATTTAACTCAAAAACAAATGAAGAATGCATATGATAATCTTAAAGCCAAATACATAGGTTGGGTGTATTTGAAAAACAAAACCGGCAACATATACAACCCTCAAACAAATACTTTTACCTTAACGAACGAGGAATGGGAAGAATTTAAAAAGGTATGTTCTTTTATATAAATTTTAAACATAATCCTAAAAAAAGTTTGTAACAATATTTTTTTACTTTGGGTCTAGGGGCATCTGAAGGCTGCATCATTGAAGACGGTTCCATTGCCTTTTATGAATATTATTTAAGTATTGTAAAACTATTATTTAAGTTTGAATGTTGAAAAACTCTTTTAAGTTTAATAAATCAGTTTATTTATATTTCAGTTTATTTCAGCAGTTTGCAGACATTTTACAGAAGTAAAAAAACAAACAGTCTTCTTCTTGCAGACTGCAGACATTTGGTCCAGCACTTCTGCTACAGATGTCTGCAGATGTGGTCCGCAGACTGCAGACCTTTTACCTCAGAAAAAACAAACAGCACCTTAGTGAGTGCTTCCATGAAACAATAAGGATGGAGAGTTCCCACTTAAATACCCCTTTAAGTTTCATATCTCGTCCGATGTGGGACAAGGTGCCACTTTCCTACTTTTTCAGCATTCAAGTTTCAAACACCAAACTTTGAGCATCGAGATCTCATTCATCTTAGCTCCGTTTTGGACGTGGTTTAGTTCTTTGCGAAGCTCTTCCAACATAGAACACAAACCCACAAATAAATATATAAAACCCGTTCATTTTATTATATTTATTTCTAGTCCAAAATTGGAAAAAATCATTTTCCTATATTTGTGAAAAATGTTATTTTCACAATTTTCCAACAGTTCTTATTTATTAAACAACTGGGAAGGCTATAGAACTTGCTAGAAAATGAAAAAATTCGGGGTTTCAAACCCCGGAAACACCAAATACAAATAAGCCACCATATATGAAAGTGTTTCTCTTAAAACATCAATTATGAAAAAAAAAATCATAAATATCGGTACAACTATTATATATATATATATATATATATATATATATATATATATATATAACTAGGTTACAATTCTGTGTATTACACAAGTTGATAAATGTAATGTTATATAATTAGTAATAAAAAAGTTATGTTTTAAGAAAAGCATATGCATTGCATGGTTGAATAAAATCTTGTATTATTATACCAATAAAATAAAATATAATGTAATTTGTTAACATATACAGTCGTCAAGCTATGTATTTAGAAAAATGGACATTGACTTGATAGTTACGAATTGTTGAACCCATAAAAGAACATATGATTAAAAAAAGCCAAAGTATGCTAATCTGGTCAGTGATAAAATAAGTCATGAAGATCAACTCCTCCCAAAGATAGTGAATCTTGAACACTAACAGAAGATTTGTTGGAAAAGTAAAAGGTTAGTTGAAGAGATGAAAGATCTGTTGATGAAGACTAAAGATCTATTGAAGATGAATGCTCTGTTGAAGATTAAATTAAAGTGTTGATAAGGAGACTAAACATGTGTTTAGTCCTGAAAAGATGTTTAGTATTAACGAATAAATGCTTGTCAAAACAGATGATAAAATTACAACATAGTCTGTAAAACAGTTGTTAAGAGTCTTAGAACAGATGTTAAGGTGATCAGATGTTTTCTAAACATCTGAGAATATTTTCTGTTAGGATTTTTAGATGCCACTATCAGGGTGATGTCAGTCCTGGTGGCCTAACAGAAGTTTGTTCTTACAATAATAGATCTTTTCTGTTAAGATCTATTTATCACTTGCACACATACCTTTTTATTCCTTTTGTACGAACAAAAATTAGTAATCATGCTGGGGGGCAGGGGGTGATAGTCATTACTTGTAATTATAATCCTTGGATTATAAATGAAATACAATATCATGACTTTCCATATTTGTTTGTCTGCATTCATTTAATTTCATTTCACTGTTTCATTAAATTTGTTTTTTTAATACCACATTTTTCTATTAATTAACATATAATATTTTTTGAATTTTTTTAGAAATCACTCATGAAAACAACTATTGAAGGGGTATGGTCCCAAAAACTCTACGCAAGCATATAAGACCATACCGTAACCTCATTCCAAAACATCTTGAATAAGACCTCGACCGGCCGCGCAGCGGTTCTAAACAAGATTTGGGAAAGAACAGACTCTGATGATCATGAGCCGGAGAAAGGAAAGACAAATATTCAATTAACACCCTTGTGCTGGCTCACTCCAGGGAACCGTTAAACTTGAAGACGAAGTCCTAAATATCTTCGCATGCCTGAAATCAAGACTTGAACAAAATGAATCTTTTCTGTTACAACAGAATGGACACATGGCAAAGGCACAACGGTTTACAGCTGTAGATCTTCTAGAAGTCCTTAAATGCTCATCGTGCATGGCTTCATTCGGTTACAACCGAATGTGACGTGGCACAATCCTAGACACTCATCTAAATCACGATGATGGCAATGACTTAAAGAAATATCTACACAAAACCACTTTACACGTGGCATCTCCCCAGCCGTCGACCAGACTCACGATCCGTGTGCATGGATGTGGGGTTAAGTAATTAACCTCTTTATGCAAGAACAAAACCCCAAATCTGATTGATTCTGATCAATTTAGATCCCCGTTTCTTCAACTATCATCATTATTATTCGTTTTTTAATATTTTTACCAACATAATTTTGAACTTGATTAAGATTTTGAGTAATAAATATTGTTGTGGGCTAATTTCTGAGCTCATATCCTGAGAAATATCTTGGCGTATATCTTGATTAAATAATATCTGTTTATATCCGGGGTGTGGATTCAGGGTACTGGTAATATCCTGAATGGTATCCTCAGGATCACTAACGGATTATGTGCAGGTACGTGGGCTGGAAGCTAGCAACGTTCACAAAGACTTGTTCTGCGGAAGACTCGGTCCAAACCGTTCAAAGAAAGACGTTGAAGCGTTATTACTCGGTCTACAACGTTCGTGATGGAATATTCGGAGCATCCCATATTTATAGGGATATTTGTTTGTATTTCGTTACTATAAATAGGAGGAACACCAGATCGAATAGGACACAACAATTTCACTGCAATCACACTCACTACACACCAACACTTGCTCTCTCGCAAATTGTACTCTCACACGAATTCATTGTAACACTTAGAGATCTGGTTGATATCCTGCACTGTATCTTGAAGTTTAAAGCAATAAGAAGAACAAGGCAGCTGCGATTGTCAGCTCCCGAGGTTTTATGCCGGCGATCTAGATCGATCAAGGGCTTTCCTCGTACATATCGTGTCGTCTTCCTTACTTTTTATTTATTATTTACTCACTGTTTGATCGTAGATACAGCTCAATATCCTGAGCTGTATCCTGAATACTGATTTTCTAAATAACTCAACAAGCATATTTTCCTTAAACTTTTTAGCACACTACCTCACATTACTAATTTGATCACTAAATTGCTTCGGTAATTTTTGACCAAAACAATTTGGCGCCCACCGTGGGGCAAGTGGTGCTATCTGTACTAAAAATTTTTGTTAAATCGCTAATCGGTTTTTTATTTTCAAAACTTTTTGCCACATTGTCCACAATGGCCTCACGATCAAACATGAGTTCCTCTACTATGTCTGCTACGACTTCTGTTACTACAGGTTCGGTGCTTCCACCACCTCCTCCAAGAATGCCAGCTTCTACACGGCCTCAGGATATTATCCCTACTCGCACTGTTCAAGAATCTGCCCCTGTTTTAGCATCTAATGATGAAATTTTAACCTTGTTTGGAAGTGTGCAGGAACAAATGAGGCAGCAGCAAGAAACAAACCAAATGCTTTTAAGGGAAATACAACTCCTGAAGTCTGGCTCGAGCAGATCCGCTGAGGATATTGTCACTCCATTACAACCCAGAGCTTTGAACTTCAGTTCAGCCGTGTATACAGAGGATAACAGGGGGAATATTGTGCCCAGCCTTCCTCAGAATCATACTCCTGAAATACCCTCCTCGGTCAGGATGTCGACCATAAGGAGCTCAGGATATGTCTCAGGATATGGGCAGAATCCTCCAACGAGTAACATATTAAATAATAATAATACTCATGCTACTAACAATAGTGGATCCTTGCAGGATACAGGTGTGACGTCAGCACTTACCAGGGAACTTCAAAAATTGAAGGACATGATATCAAGTGTACCCGGGGTGGTCCAGCCAATCCCGGAAGTATCTCAAGATAGCCATAAGATATCTCGCTTTGCATATCCTATCTGTGATGCTGAGATTCCAAAGAGGTTCCAAACCCCCAACATGAAGCTTTATGACGGAACGACGGATCCTGAAGAGCATATTGCTCAGTATAGGGAGAGGATGGAGATCAACCCTATCCCTCCGGATCTCAAAGAAGCATGCCTGTGCAAGGGTTTTGGTTCAACCTCAACATATCCTATCTGTGATGCTGAGATTCCAAAGAGGTTCCAAACCCCCAACATGAAGCTTTACGACGGATCCTGAAGAGCATATTGCTCAGTATAGGGAGAGGATGGAGATCAACCCTATCCCTCCGGATCTCAAAGAAGCATGCCTGTGCAAGGGTTTTGGTTCAACCTTAACAGGATCAGCTTTGAAGTGGCTCTTGAATGTTCCTCCGCATTCAATCACATCTTTTGCTCATTTAGTAAATTTATTTAATAGTCAGTTTTCTTGTAGTAGGAGCTTTGAAAAACTAACAAGTGATCTCTACAGGATAACACAAGGGCCTCAGGAATCCCTTAGGGATTATGTGAACAAGTTTAGCCGAGAATCACTAGACATTCCTCATCTTGATGTTGCAACAGCTGTGCAAGCTTTCAAGATGGGGTTGCAAAAAGATTCTCAATTTTACCAAGACCTTGTAATGAACCCATGCAGGAACCTGGATGAAGCTCGGAACAGGGCCCTAAGATACATTCGGTTGGAAGATGACAGAAAGATGCAAGAAAGGATGAACTCATCCAACACTTACGAGTCAACTAACAGGAAGTCAGAATCCTCATTCAAGTCGTATCGGCCTAAGCCATATGGCAGAAATGAGAATAAGAGAGTGAATGCTGTCGAAGATGAGGATCCTGAAGAGTATCCTGAATTATCAGAATATTGCTTTTCTGTTAATATTCCTGAATTGATGTATGCCATGCAGGGTCTAGGGGACAAGGCGAGATGGCCTCGAAAGAATCAACAAAAGGCGGATTGGAAAGACAAATCAAAATGGTGTGCTTTCCATGAAGATTTCGGACATATGACCGAGGACTGCATTGCTTTGAGGAAAGAGATAAGCTATCTTCTAAGCAAGGGATATTTGAAAGATCTCTTAGGAAGAAAGAAGAATAAGGGTCAGGATACTGAGAAGGATCCTGAGCGAGCAGCCTCACCTCCCGCGGATGCCAAAATAATCAACTTCATTTCGGGGGGATCCGACATTTGTGGGACTTCGTATTCAGCAGCAAAGAGACATGCAAAAGAAGCTAAAGCCGAAAAGGGAGACAGACCTGTCAGGATGACTACACTCACAACTGACAAAGTGATCACATTTGATGCTGATGACAGGGATACTGTCCAGGATCCTCACCATGATGCTCTGGTAATAACGTTATATGTGGCTAACCATTTTGTACGCAGGATATTGGTTGATAATGGCAGCTCCGTCAACATAATCCAACTAGAGACACTTAAAAGGATGAATGTATCTCCAATGGATATCACTTCGAAGTCCACCGTACTTGTTGGGTTCAGTGGAGAGGCCAGAAACACAGTGGGAGAGATAAAGTTGCCGGTGTACGTTGAAGGACTCAACTCAATACAACGTTTCTGTGTAATGGACTCTCTATCCTGCTATAACATTATACTGGGAAGACCGTGGATTCATGATATGAAGGCCGTGCCATCAACGTATCACCAATGCATCAAGATACCTACCCCCTGGGGAGTTGTTAAAGTTGATAGCGATCAGCAGGAAGCAAAAGAATGCTACTCATCCTCAATGAAATCCTCAACTAAACCTAGTGCAGCATAGCAATTAAAGACGCGGGCCCAGGATATTGTGGAGGATCCGGAGCAGGATGTGAAGAAAATTGTCCTGGACCAGGATAATCCCGATATTTCGGTGCTCGTGGGAACCAATATCCCTCAGGATATTGAAGAACAATTAATTAACTTTTTAAAATGCAGGATGTCGACGTTTGCATGGAAGCACGAGGATATGACAGGCATATCCAAAGATATTATCACTCACAAGCTTGGAATTGATAAATCATTCAAGCCAGTGCAACAAATGAGAAGGAAGTTTGCTCCTGAACGCAATACAATTATTCAAGAAGAAGTTGAAAGATTGTTGAAGTCCAAAATGATTAGAGAAGTCAAATTCCCAAGATGGCTAGCAAACGTGGTAGTGGTACAGAAGAAGAACGGAAAATGGAGAGTCTGTGTGGATTACACAGACTTGAATAAAGCTTGTCCTAAAGACCCATTTCCTCTCCCCCACATTGATGCAATGGTAGATGCCACTGCTGGGCATGAAATGCTGACTTTCATGGATGCATCCTCAGGATTTCAACAGATCCAAATGGAGCCTTCTGACCAGGAGGATACTGCCTTCATGACACCAACAGGTATTTATTGTTATACAGCTATGCCTTTTGGTTTGAAAAATGCAGGTGCAACATACCAAAGATTGGTAAACATGATGTTCAAAGACAAACTGGGGGACACCATGGAGGTGTACATTGACGATATGGTGGTAAAGTCAAAGAAAGCTCAGGATCACCTCCAGGATATTAAAGGAGCGTTTGATATCCTGGATCAATATAATATGAAGCTGAATCCTGCTAAGTGCCATTTCGGAGTGGGGGCAGGAAAATTTCTAGGATATATGGTGACCAAAAGAGGAATAGAAGCAAGCCCGGAGCAGATCAAAGCCATCTTGGATATTAAATCACCCTCAAATATGAAAGATGTTCAACGATTAACGGGGCGAGTGGCAGCATTGAACAGATTTATCTCAAGGTCTTCAGAAAAATGCAAGGATTTTTATGATATCCTGAAGAAGAACAAAAAATTCGAGTGGAGTGAGAAGCATGAAGCAGCCCTACAGGATTTGAAGCGATATCTCTCAACCGCACCTCTACTGATGAAACCTGAAAATGGTGAACCACTATCCCTGTACCTTGCTGTATCAGGGAATGCTGTAAGTGCCGTTCTTATAAAAGACCATGAAGGTCAGCAATATCCTGTTTATTATGTTAGCAAAAGTTTGTTAGATGCTGAAACTAGGTATTCTCACTTAGAGAAATTAATACTAGCATTAGTCATGGCATCAACGAAACTTAGACACTACTTTGAGACACATAGGATACACGTTAAAACAAATTATCCTGTCAAAAGTGTACTTAGGAAACCGGAAATGTCGGGTAGAATGGCTAAGTGGTCGGTAAAGTTAAGTGCTTATGATTTAGTATATGAACCTAGGAATGCCATAAAGTCGCAGGCTTTAGCTGACTTTGTGGCTGATTTCAGTAGTGACATTCAGGATGAGGTAGACCTAGAAGTCCAACAATTAGGAGAATCCTCAGGATTCTGGACATTATATACTGATGGTGCATCTAATATAAGAGGAGTAGGATTGGGAATACTACTAAAATCGCCACAGGGGGACATATTACCCCAGGCTATTAGGTGTGAATTTCCTGCTACCAATAATGAGGCAGAATATGAAGCTTTAATTGCAGGATTAGAATTAGCTAAGAGTATGAATATCAAGAATTTGCAAGTATATGTTGACTCCTTGTTAATTACTAATCATTTTAATGGATCCTATGCAGTTAAGGGTGAGAAGTTAATCGAATACCTCGATATTCTCAAAAAATTAGCAGGATATTTCGATGTTTTTACACTTGAACAGGTACCAAGAGAGGATAATGCTGAAGCGGATGCCTTAGCAAATCTGGGATCATCAGTCAGGATACCGGAAGAGACCCAAATACCAGTAATACATGTTTTATATCCCGCAACGAATCCTCAGGATAAAGAAGTAGCGGATATTCGGGATCCTGGAGTGGAATATCCTGAACAGGATCCTGAATCCTGGACAACTCCAATTCTGAAATATCTTAAAGATGGACACATCCCCGAAAATGAAAATCCTAAGGCATTTAGGATGAAGGTATCACGATTCACTATTATAAATAATATCCTGTATAAGAAATCTCTTGCAGGACCATATTTAAGATGCTTGGAGGACCATGAAGCCAAAGAAGTACTTCAGGATATACATGAAGGGGACTGTGGTAATCACACTGGAGGCAGATCATTATTCTCGAAAGTATTAAGGACAGGATACTTTTGGCCAACAATGAGAAAAGATGCTGCAGAATATGCTCGAAGATGTGATGCATGTCAAAGGCATAGTAACATACTACATCAACCAGCTGAACCACTATATCTTGTAGTTTCCCCTTGGCCATTCATGAAGTGGGGGATGGATATAGTAGGGAAGTTACCAAAGGCTCCGGGAGGAAAAGTATTTATGTTAGCAATGACGGATTATTTCTCTAAGTGGGTCGAGGCTGAAGCATTCGTTCAAGTGAGAGACCAAGAAGTAGTATCATTCATAAAGAGGAATATCCTGACTAGGTTTGGGGTACCAGCTGAGATCATTTGTGATAATGGGTCCCAGTTTATAAGCAAAAGGACTACTGACTTTTGCAAAAGTTGGGGAATCAAAATGATCACATCTACTCCTGTACATCCTCAAGCGAATGGACAAGCCGAATCCTCGAACAAGATAATAGTTAATAACTTAAAGAAGAGACTTGGAGCCAAGAAAGGAAGATGGGCGGAAGAGTTACCCTTTGTTTTGTGGGCTGATAGGACAACGGTGAAGAATGCAACTGGCCAAACCCCGTTTTCCTTGGTATTTGGAGCAGAGGCAATGATTCCAACAGAAATGACGATACCTACTGCAAGATCTATGCTACAGGATCCTGAACAGAATCCTGAAGTCTTATGTCAAGATCTAGATACTATAGATGAAAGAAGAGATGCAGCAAGGCTAAGGATAGCAGCATATCAACAAAGAATATCCAGGGCATACAATAAGAACATAAGGACTAGAAGATTTCGAGTTGGTGATTGGGTGCTGAGAAAGGCTTTTCAAAACACCACTAATCCTGCCGATGGCAAGCTAGCTCCGAAATGGGAAGGACCTTATGAAGTTGAGTCAGAAGCAGGGAAAGGAGCATATCGACTCAGGAATATGGAAGGGGATATGTTACCAAGATCCTGGAATGCAATACATTTGAAGCTCTATTTCAAGTAAGAGTAGAATTTGTTTTCTATCTCGGAATGGTATGTGTTCTATCTCTTTAAAATATATTTGTTTATTATCTTGAACCCAATACTGACTTAAGCATCGGAGGGGTGTTAGCCAAGCTAACACCCACCTTAGTTTAGAACTGTCTTGCAGGATATGTTTCAGGATATAGCTCCAGGATATATACTCAGGATAAGTCGAAAGATTAGAGGATTGGCCCCCTCTCTCACGTTTAAGGGATCCTGATCCCTTCACAGGTTTAAAGGTATTCACCTTTCTTTCGAATTGGGTTTAAACACCTCGCCTGGAGCGCAAGTTATCTAGGTGTAGTTCAAGGTAGCGGGACCAGTTCATGTAAAAGTGGCTGACAATTTCGTTACTGTTGGCTATATCCTGGATTCTAAAGGTATATGAGGATTGATCACCCTCTCTCACGAAAGAGTATTTTCATACTCTCAAAGGTTTAAAGGTTCTCACCTTTCTAAGTCTAGGAGTTTATACACTCTCGCCTGTAGCGCATGAAACTCAGGGTTTATCCCCAGTATGCTAATGATTCATTTCAGGATATCAAGATTTTTGCTTCGGAGTGTTTGAAATTTATCCAAACCAAAGTGTGAATACCTTTGCATTTCTGTGTCATACACAGGGGACATACATTATACTATTCAAAGGTTGGATCCAAGTTTGTAAGTGTGCACTGGGGACATGCCTAAGGTGGAAGATTGAAATTGATTCCCTAAAAGTCTTTGGTATGATCTCTCCTTTTTCAAATGATTTAAGTCTTCTAAGATTATATGACAATATCCTGACCAGGATATCTCGTAGAATGCTAGTCAGGATATTTTACCACAATATTCCCAAAAATGTTTAAACAACACAGTTTTCATAAGTAAAATTTGTGCGCTAATAACAACAATAATAAAGTCAAAAGAGTAGTTATATTATTAACATACCAAAAGATGTGCTCTTAGTTTCACCTCAAAACAAGGCCCATCCACTAAGAGCACTAGTAGTTCATAACCATATTTACCCAACAGTTGAAGGATTCATCTCAAACCGAGACCCATCCACCTTCAACTATTGTATTGTTCAAAAAGCATGCAGGAAATGTAAATTGTTCAGGTACGGGAAAGTAAAGTGCAGAAAAGTAAATTGTTCATGGGACTACAGACCAACATTCAAATTCAAAAAGGTGGGCTCTGGCCTTGGCACGTATATCCGTCATCGCCCACCTGAATGCCCTCACACAGCGGCATCACCTCCAACCTTCTCAGGCTTCTCAGCACCAGCATCCTGACCAGCATCCTGCGCAGCGTCCTTGCCAACGTCCATCTCAGCATCAGCTCCAACATCCTTCTTCTCTCCAGCCTGGACCACCACCTCTGCTGACTTAGAAGACTCGCCAGCTTCAGTAGGAAGGGGCACAGCTTTGCCTCCGAGCTCCTTCAATTTAGCCACCCAAGATTCAACTGGCCAAGATGGACAAACAAGGCCCGTCTCCTTGGCCTCATAGGCCATCTTGATGCGTGCTTGTAGCAGGGAGACGATAGCAGAAGCCTTGATTCCCTCTCGAAAGCTGATCAAGGCCTGATCGTGGTCCATTTGAACACTGGCAAGTTTGACCTCAGCATCTTGGGTGACCTTCTTTAGCAAGCTTTCATAGTGTCGGCTCTTTGCTTCGGCGATAGCGCCTTGGTCAGCAACGGTGCTCTCGAGCTGCTTGATCCTGGCTTCATGAAGTGCCACAGTACCACAAGCGTCATTGTACAAGTGGAGCAAATGCTGGAGGCCCTGCACATTGATCACAGGTATGAGGTTAGAATATATGCTAACTAAGATGTCCTACCAGGATATCCTGTTGGGATGTATGTGCAGGATATATGTGCAGGATATACATGAAGGATATGTGGCAGGATATTACCTTATTGAGGAAGGATGTCATTGGCTCTAAGGAGTCGGAGAAGCTGAGCTCATCATAGGAGAACCCTTCAGAGCCTGGAGTACTGACCTCAAGGCCCTTTCTCTTTTTCGCTGCGGAAGCACGGGTTCTTGGATTGGTCTTGGGAGCCGGGAGTGGCTTGGAGCTGGTGGTAGTAGGAGTTTCCTTCTTGACTATGGCTGGAGTTGGATAGCTGTCAAGTTCATCCAGGTCTAGATAGACTGGGACTTTGCTGGAGTCTGCACACAGGGAGTAAATTCTAATACCTCCTATAAATAACAGATAAGAAGCATATGTGTGCAGGATGTCTTGCAGGATTCTTACCAGACATGTTGGCACTTGAAAGAGGACTTGGAGTTGGTGGAGAAGGATTGAAACTTCTTTCTGCCTCTGGGAGAAGTCTAATGGCGTCTATTCTTTCTTGAGAATTGGCAAGAGGAGGAGCAATCTTCCTGAAATCAGCTGCATAATAAAGAAGATAAGTTAGTTCAGGATATGGAACAGGATAAGCGACAGGATCATTCTTAAACCCTAAATCCTACCCTTTCTCAACCACTGTAACGGATATTCCGTCCCACCAGGGATTGAATCCCTTTTTACGAAGAAAAATTTGGATTGCCAACCATCCTCGTTCTTGGTGGCACGAAGTATCAATGGGTCACCGGAAGTAGAATAAAACAGAAATCTACATGATCCGTGACATCTAAGCTTGTAAGCCAGGGGGAGATCATGGATGGAAAGCTCAGGAATGTGGTTTCTCTTGATCTGATCAAGAACAGTTAAGACACGCCAGAGCATTGGCATTGTTTGGCTAAAAGAGATTTTTGTGATATTAAAGAACTCGGTGATGAAATCCGGAAAGGGGAATCGAAGCCCTAGGGTAAAAGGAAAAGCACTAAAGCAAATCCACTCGTTGGAGACCATATCTGACCGGATTTCACGGTCAAACGGTCTAAATATGGTTCCTTCCGGGAAGATACCGGAGGATTTTAAGGCAGACAAATGGGCACTATCAAAGGTACAGGCTTCCTTCTCCGGTTCTTGGAGAAGGTTTTGTTGGTAGAACGTAGGGGCCGAGTCACCTGAACTGGATCTTGTTTGACGCGGCATTTGATCGGTTGGATTTTTCGCCGGAGAGAAAAGATGAAGGAAAGTAAGAAAGATAGAGAGAAAATGTACCTTTTTCCTTGTCGATGATTATTAAAAAAGAAGATGAGGATGAGAAGATATAGGGTATGATGAGTAGATATAGGCTGGGTAGTTGCAAATGGTCACATCACAGGTCTTATCTCTTAATTGCCTCGGTTTGCGTAAAAAATGTAACCGTTAGTAATGAGGATACTAAACGGTAACATTTTTGGGGACAATTGTTGTGGGCTAATTTCTGAGCTCATATCCTGAGAAATATCTTGGCGTATATCTTGATTAAATAATATCTGTTTATATCCGGGGTGTGGATTCAGGGTACTGGTAATATCCTGAATGGTATCCTCAGGATCACTAACGGATTATGTGCAGGTACGTGGGCTGGAAGCTAGCAACGTTCACAAAGACTTGTTCTGCGGAAGACTCGGTCCAAACCGTTCAAAGAAAGACGTTGAAGCCTTATTACTCGGTCTACAACGTTCGTGATGGAATATTCGGAGCATCCCATATTTATAGGGATATTTGTTTGTATTTCGTTACTATAAATAGGAGGAACACCAGATCCAATAGGACACAACAATTTCACTGCAATCACACTCACTACACACCAACACTTGCTCTCTCGCAAATTGTACTCTCACACGAATTCATTGTAACACTTAGAGATCTGGTTGATATCATGCACTGTATCTTGAAGTTTAAAGCAATAAGAAGAACAAGGCAGCTGCGATTGTCAGCTCCCGAGGTTTTATGCCGGCGATCTAGATCGATCAAGGGCTTTCCTCGTACATATCGTGTCGTCTTCCTTACTTTTTATTTATTATTTACTCACTGTTTGATCGTAGATACAGCTCAATATCCTGAGCTGTATCCTGAATACTGATTTTCTAAATAACTCAACAAGCATATTTTCCTTAAACTTTTTAGCACACTACCTCACATTACTAATTTGATCACTAAATTGCTTCGGTAATTTTTGACCAAAACAAATATAAATTTATTTAAAAAAATAATAATTAATTCCATATTAAATTCATTTGGTTAGTGATATAATAATTATCTTTAGTTAAAGAAAATAAGTATCTATAATTAAGTAGGAGGGGGTGAGAAAATAAAAAGGATAAATTACATTTTTCGTCCTTTATGTTTGTATCGGATTGCAATGGATAGCCTTTAACTTTAATAATTACAGTCACAGTCCTTTATTTGTAAAACTCATTACATCCTACGTCCTTTGGCCATAACCTAGTTAATTTTTATAGTTAAATCAAGTCATGTGGGCCTCACATGAGGGTAAATTTGTCTTTTATCTATTTATTTAAAATATATATCTATATATAAAAACAAAAGGTTCTATTCTGTAACTCTATTTGAGTCCTTCTTCCCCAACCAGCACCCAACCAAAAACCCTAACTTTTTTAATCCAAAACTTCATGAAACGCAGGTAACGAAATTACAAAATTGATTGAGGGTTTTTGTTTCCCATGTAAAAACAACAAGAATGGTGTACCCATGATGTATTGCAAAATACATACTTATATCGCGTATAGTTTGTATATTTTATAGTTATTTATAGTTTCGTTTCATTTAGAATTGCGTGCTATTGATCATATTTCGGTTTTGGCAGGTCCTGGCTCAAATGGAGCGGAAACGAGTAATATGGAAATGACCTGCTAGTTGGCCAGAGTAGAATGCCAGTGACCGGAGTAAAATTGGCGCTATTTTCTGTGATTGGGTCAAGCCAGCTATGTCTATGTTATCTTAAAAAGGGCTGCCATCTTTAATATTAAATTATGGACATGGGCCACAAAAGGGTGTCATCGAACAGTTAGTTTACAATGGAGATGGATCTTGGACGCCACTTTTGAGGAGGGATTTAATAGAATAAAAAGAAAGGGCAGCCATCATTCAAGGGGGAAAAATCAGAATTCTTATACAATATCACGTGATTTGGGGGCCCATTATTCTAATTTCTCAAAAACAATACATGGGTGACATCGATACATACATCACAAAACATCATCACACTTTGGAATTCTTGGCAGATCATCACGTGGGCTATTATTTTGGGCCTAACTATTAAACAGAGGGAGCCGCATATAGTCAACATCATACGAACATCAGAGATTAATTTTTTTAGACGGCTGAATATTAGAGCCGACATTATCGAACGAATTGGCGACGTCTGGAGCAGTTTTCGAGCATTACAAAGAGTTGGAGCTTGCTGGAATCATAAGGTTGAAGATAGGAAGCGTGGAAGTGAAGATTGTTCGGGTTTTATCTCCCGGTTTTCTTTAATTTCGTGTTTTCAATCTTTTTCCATGAATTCTTGTTTTGAACTTGATTTGTTTATGTTAGACAATATGTTTCTTGGCTAAACCCTAGATACTACCTAGACAAGATGATAGTTTGATTAAAGTTTGGATTTTTAATGGTTATTTATTGTTCATTTATGGATTGATTTCTGAAAGTAAAGTGTTTTAGAATTTCTGATTTGGTGCACATGCATGCTTGACATATATTTTATTACGGTTTATTGCTTCGTATAATCCTTAGTGACGGTCTTTATCACATAATAGGGTTATATTAGGGTTCTTGATTTAGGTGACTGTCTATATCACGTAATAGATCATTAATCCTTTAGGGTGAAAATCTAGTAAGTAACCTTAGAAGTAATATTCGGTAATTTAATAAAATCAAGTGTTCTGCTTAATTTGTCGCTGAGAGGCTCGAGTTAGTTATTAGGTCGCGGTGCAGTATATATTTAAGATAGGTTTTGAGAGAAGTCGATCTTATTTCCCTAATTGCATTTGTGTCTAGTAAACCAAGTCAGAACCTAGAATTGCCTTAGATTATCGCGCTGAGAGGTAGATAGTCATATTAGGGCACTTTTAGAATCGTTAGAGGACTGAGAGGAAGTCTAACAGTCGGTAATCACAACAGCCTTGTAGGGTTTCCTAGGTTTCTTCCTGAGAAGGGTCGGGAAGTCTTAGCATTGAAATACCTTAAGGTTTAGTATTTTACGATCCCGGCTCCATACAACAATAATACCGTTAGAAGTCCATTCCCATTCAAACTGGATTCGAGTCTAGGTAGTCGTTAATCTCATCTGAATACAATCCTAGTTTTCGTTCGTATCTTAGTCTAAATCTAGTTAATTAATTAGGTTAATATAGATTTCCTAGTTTTCAGTAACCCCCCCCCCCCCCTCAAAACAATTAAACAAGTTTAAGTCGCGTCTGTCAGTGTTTATTAGAGTCTAGCTTACGTAATACATAGAGTCTTAGGGTTCGATACTCGGACTTGCTTAGGCTATACTACATTGACCGGTACACTTGCCGGTTGTGTGGTTTAGGTTTTAGAGAGTCCTAGTCTATAAATTTAAAACTTATAGTGTCTAGATTAGAGAGTCTAATTTAGTTTGTTTCTATAGTCTGTTTAGCACACATCAAGTTTTTGGCGCCGTTGCCGTGGACTCTTGGCAATTGCGTTTATTAGCTTTGATAGACCTAATTGATATATACGTGCTACGTGTTTTCTTTGTTTTGTTGAGTCTTTGTCTTCTCTTGTGTTTCGGTAACTAGTGTTTGCTTTTCTTGTGTTCAGGTTTTTGCTAGTAGTGGATGCCACATCTGCGCTCGCACGGACCACCGTCACCAATCAAGCAGTCATCATCTCAATTGGGTGAAGGCCCACAGGTTACTTCCACATCCTCTTCTCGTTTCCCACATTTCGATTCACCCCATTACCCACCCCACCTCCTACACCACCACCTTCGCCAAACCATTCGCCTAAGAATACCCCACCCAGTAGTCCCACTTCTAGTACCTTTAGTGAACCAGAGAACGTAGAACACATGGCCAACCCTAGGCAAACCGTCCATCAGCAGGCCACTCAGAATTTCACCGGCCTTGCTTCACCCATCACCGTCCCACCCATAGTGAACGAAAATTCATGGCAGATTCCGTCTTATGCCATGCAGGCTATCACCAATAGTATCCAATTCCATGGCCGAGACGATGAAGACGCCCCGGCCCACATCAACCGTTTCTCTAGGATGCTAGCTACCTTTAGCCTTAGCGGTGCACCCAATGATGCCACCTACTTACAGCTTTTCCCGTTCTCATTAGCCGGCCGTGCGGCTACTTGGTTGGACTCTCAACCAACCGGTACTTTTACCACTTGGGCGGGGCTTCGTCAAGCCTTTTTGAATAAGTATTTCCCGCCCGCAAAAGCTTCACGGCTTAGGGACCAAATCCACTCCTTCCGCATGGAGCCCGACGAGCCTTATTACCTTGCTTGGGAGCGTTTTCAAAACCTTTGTGCTCGTTGCTCCCAGCATGGTCTTTCTGATTGGGCTTTATGTGAGAAATTTTATAACGGTCTTACCCAAGAGACTAGAGATAGGTTCGATACCAATGCGGGGGGGCATATGATGGGTATACTTACAGTTGCTGAGTGTTTAGAGCGTTTTGAGGCATTTGCTCAGTCTCAATCCCAATCACGTTCCGATCAGAGGTCTCAAAGTGGTAATTCAAATACCACTACTAGTGCACCCGCCCGAGGGGTGAACCATGTCACCATGGACCCTAGTTTAGCCTCTGTTTTGGAAAACATAACTCGAGAGCTTAAGGAGATTAGAGCTAAGGTTGATAAGTGTGAGTTATGTCGAGGGGGTCATGATACGAGTGCATGTCCTGTACTAGCTGGTGAGGAGCAATGTGATTATTTAGGAGGAGGGTTTGGTAGAGGTCAGTCGAGCGGTTTTGGTAATAATAATCTTGGCTCGGGTTGGCGTTCTAATAATAATAATAATTTTGCTTCTAATAACAATTTTCGCTCAAATGGACCTCCTGGTTTTCAAATAGCTCAAAATCCAAATAGAGGTCTAGGTTCACTCTTTGGTGGGGGTTCAAATGAACAGGTTCAGAATGGGGGGTCGAATAACCAAGGTCAAACAAGTCGTGAAGGTCCAAGTTTCGATTTAGGGGGTAGCATGGAAAGAATGGAGTCCATGATGAGTCAACTCATTGCTAGGGATCAAAACACCCAAAAGAAACTTAGTGAACACGATCTCATGCTTAAGAACCACCAAGCCTCATTTCAGGACCTTCAAAGGGTTGTAGGAGATATGTCTAGGAAGTTGGAAGAGAGATTACCCGGTCAATTTGCGGGAAACACCTTAAAGAACCCTAATGCCTCTGTTAAAGCCATTACCACCCGTAGTGGCAAGACCGTAGGTAATCCGAGAGTCGAAGAGAGGGTAGTTGATGAAGATGGAGATATAATAGATGAGGAGATCCAGATGGAAGCACCCGGTAAAGTGCAATCTAGGTTAACCCCAGCAAGTACCGCACACACCGGGGGGTTTCCAAGTGAGAAGAGTTTAGGTAAGAAGCCCACTCAAGTCGTTCCATCACCCACTGTTGATCTTTCCCGTGCTCCTTTCCCATCTCGTCTTAAAAACCAAACATATTCTAAGGAGTACGGGAAGTTTCTAGAGATCTTTAAGCAGCTTAGGATTAACCTTCCTTTCATAGAAGCCCTTCAATCAATGCCTAAATATGCTAAATTTTTAAAAGACCTTCTAAAACGTAAGGATAGATTAGGAAAGGTTTCTAACATTCCCCTTAGTGGAGGATGTTCAGCTGTAGTCTTGAACAAGGTCCCGGAAAAGTTGACGGATCCGGGCCTTTTCACCATCCCGTGTTTGTTTGGGAGTGATACCGAGTGTAGGGCCCTAGCCGATTTAGGAGCAAGTATAAACCTAATGTCATATTCCTTGTATGAGAGGCTAGGTCTAGGAGAGCTTTCACCTACACGTATGTCCTTGTCTCTAGCCGATAGATCAGTGAAGTATCCACGTGGTATAATAGAAAACCTCTTAGTTAAAGTGGATAAATTCGTCTTCCCCGTAGACTTTGTCGTTCTTGACATGGAAGCCGATGAAAACATACCGCTAATTTTAGGTCGCCCATTCTTAAATACCGCTAAAGCTCTCATAGATGTCTTTTTAGGCACCATCACACTTAGAGCAGGCGAGGAAGCGGTAGTTTTTAACGTTATGAATTCGAGAGGGTCAAGTGATAAACTGGAGGCGGTTTCGTTAGGGGGGGAGTGTGAGAAGGATGAGCGAGATGAGGAGAGGTTAGTGAGTGATCCGAGTCTAGAGAAGGTCATAGGACTCAAGTGTGGGGATCCACCGGATGGAAAATTAGAGGAATTAGAGGAAAGAGTGGTGTGTTTAGAGTCTAAGATAGAGACACTGAGCAAAGCTCAGTGTGGGGATAGAATTCATTATGAAGAGTATCGATTCAAACCACCAGGTGACGCGTTACGAGGTTGTGAGAGAGATAAGAGTGCTTGGGGTGATTTGGGAAATAATAGGTATAATGGTGCTACGGCCCGTGAGTTTGTTTTTGGAGGTGAGCTGCATCTCCATGATCCTCCATAAGTATGTGAGAAGTTGCTACTCGTTTGTAGAGTTTGTACCGTTTGTTTGTTTTTTTTCGTGTTTTTCGTGTTTGTGTTTTGTGTTTGTGAGTGAATGTGCAGGAAACGTACCTTTGAGGAGCTGAAAACGCGAAGAAAAGTCATTCCAGTTTATTTGTTTTGCAGGCATGGCTAGTAGTTCTCGCCGAGGTAAAGGGAGAAAAGCAGTGGTGCAGGTGGTCGGGAGGAGAGCAGTGACGAGTCCGATAGTGGATAGAGAGGAGAAGTGTGGGGATTGCACGAGGAGGCAGAGCAGCAGCTGATGATTATATCTTTTGACTGATTATTTTTCTTTTATGCTGTTTTGATCCTCGTTTTTGGTCTGTATTTGATATTCGTACACTTAAAACAGGATGGTTAGGGATGGATGGGTTGGTTAATGTTGAAACTGTTGGAACTGATGATGCTTTTGATATATTTATGATGATATGTTTGGTAGTTTGTTCGATATTGATAGGTTGAATATGTTAGCCGCTTTCGTTCGCGTGTCCGAGGTTAGAGTTGTTTGCTGAGCGCGTTTCGAATTGGAGGGCTTATGTGGAAACGACTGGCACTTTTGACAGTCTCACATATCAGCTAAGTCGTTCCCCTTTTTGTTGTTGTTGTATTTTTTGTTATTTCGTCGTTAGTCATTATTTATTTAGTAGTTAGTTAGTAGTTTAGGGTTTTAGTGTTTAGGTATTTTTGAGTCGTATTTCCATTCTTGCATTAGGGACAATGCAATCTTCAAGTGTGGGGATGGGATACATGTAAATAATCGAGTCTTATTATTAAAAAAATTAAATAAAAAAAAATTGAAAAATCGGAAAATGTCCTTTCGATATGAGAAGTTTGCAAATTAAAACGGAATATGATAGAAAAGGTGAATTGTTGCTTGGGTTGAATAATAATAATATGAGAATATAATAAATCGAGCTTGCGTCTAGTTAGGGATATGTGGATAGGCCCGGGTTTGGTTTTAAGTCCCTTTGATCTAATATACCTTAAATTGTCGGTCTGCTAGTGGGTTTTCGCCTGGGAAATATGGGAAATCAAAACTGCCAATAATAGTATAAGGGGCACCGTTATAAGTTAAAACCGTTAGAGTTTGTGATCATGCAAAAAGGAAAAAAAAATAGAATAAAAGTGAGCTAGAAACTAAATGAAAGTAACACAGGCCTATGTAATCCGAGTTGGGGATAGCGACTCTACAGCCGGAATGCCTCTGGGATGTGTGAAATCGAATTGCCGAATAAAAGTACCGAAACCTAAGTAATCTGTGGTTGGGGATAGCGACTCTACAGCCGGAATACCGCTTGGTTAGGGAAAGCATCGTCTAGACTCACGAAGAAAAAAAAAAGCGAAAAGCAAAGTAAATAAAAAAATGGAAAAAAAAAAGTTGATTGTTTACTCTCTTGGTTTTGATATAAAACGGTTAGGAATTGATCCAGTGATCGTTCTTTTAGTCCTATAAGCTTGAGGTGGGAGTAGATGGACCGTTAATTCTAGTGTGAGACCCTAGGTGGATTGACCGCACTTAAATTAAATCCACATGATAAGGGCTTAGGATTAGATTCGGGTTTAAGAGGATCAGTATATTCGCAATCGCAGCTAATGCAAGTTTTGGTTTTAATAAGATATAAATAATTTTTGATCCAAGTAATGATTTGTCTCTGATTCCGTTGCACAATTCTTTTTCGAGGACGAAAAAAGAGCAAGTGTGGGGATATTTGATGTATTGCAAAATACATACTTATATCGTGTATAGTTTGTATATTTTATAGTTATTTATAGTTTCGTTTCATTTAGAATTGCGTGCTATTGATCATATTTCGGTTTTGGCAGGTCCTGGCTCAAATGGAGCGAAAACGAGTAATATGGAAATGACCTGCTAGTTGGCCAGAGTAGAATGCCAGTGACCGGAGTAAAATTGGCGCTATTTTCTGTGATTGGGTCAAGCCAGCTATGTCTATGTTATCTTAAAAAGGGCTGCCATCTTTAAAGTTAAATTATGGACATGGGCCACAAAAGGGTGTCATCGAACAGTTAGGTGGTGTTTGTTTTTTATCAAAAAGAGCTTCCTGCCTCTTCTGTCTGCACCGTGCAGACGCGGGAAGAGGTAGAGCCTCAAAAGAGTGTTTGTTTTTTTTTTTGAGAAGTGCTTCCTGCCTCTCCCCAGCCTCTTCATGAGGAAGTGATAAAACAAAGCTTCTCCAAGAAGAGCTTTACCTCTTCTTGGCACCACCTCCACCTCCACCCCTGCTCCGCCACCCACCACCACCCCTGCTCCGCCACCACCACCACCCCTGCTCCGCCACCACCACCTCTGCTCCGCCACCGCCACCCCTGCTCCGCCACCACCACCTCTGCTCCTGCTCCGCCACCACCAAAACACCCCAAATCGATCAAAGTTCAGCGACAAAACACCCCACCTCTGCTCCTGCTCCTGCTCCGCCGCCGCCATCACCTCTGCTCCACCTCCACTCCGCCACCACCTCCGACATCATCATCAACATCACAAACAAAACCCCCAAAACAAAACCCCCAAAACGAAAACCCTAAAATCGAAAACCCTAAATCGATCGGAGATGGCAGTTGCAGGTTGCTCGGTGGTTGTGATCGGAGATGGCAGTTGCAGGTGTGTAGGCGGAGGTGGTGACGGTCGTTTTGTTCGATTCGTGATGATGGAGATGGCAGTTGCAGGTTGCTCGGTGGTTGTGATGATGGCGGTGGAGGTGGTGGTTGTGATGATGGCGGTGGTGAAGTGGTGGCGGTGGTGAAGTGGTGGCGGTGGTGATGATGATGGCAGTTGCAGGTTGCTCGGTGGTTGTGAGAAGAAGAGGTTTTATATAAAAGAAAAAACAAACCCTCTTCTCCTTGCAGACTGAAGACATTTGGTCCACCTCTTCTCCTGCAGATGCCTGCAGATGTGGCCTGCAGCAGAAGAGGTTTTCAATAAGAAAAAACAAACCCTCTTCTCCTTGCAGACTGAAGACATTTAGTCCATCTCTATTAGTTTACAATGGAGATGGATCTTGGACGCCACTTTTGAGGAGGGATTTAATAGAATAAAAAGAAAGGGCAGCCATCATTCAAGGGGGAAAAATCAGAATTCTTATACAATATCACGTGATTTGGGGGCCCATTATTCTAATTTCTCAAAAACAATACATGGGTGACATCGATACATACATGACAAAACATCATCACACTTTGGAATTCTTGGCAGATCATCACGTGGGCTATTATTTTGGGCCCAACTATTGAACAGAGGGAGCCGCATATAGTCAACATCATACAAACATCAAAGATTAATTTTTTTAGACGGCTGAATATTAGAGCCGACATTATCGAACGAATTAACACAACCTTGGGCGACGTCTGGAGCAGTTTTCGAGCATTACAAAGAGTTGGAGCTTGCTGGAATCATAAGGTTGAAGATAGGAAGCGTGGAAGTGAAGATTGTTCGGGTTTTATCTCCCGGTTTTCTTTAATTTCGTGTTTTCAATCTTTTTCCATGAATTCTTGTTTTGAACTTGATTTGTTTATGTTAGACAATATGTTTCTTGGCTAAACCCTAGATACTACCTAGACAAGATGATAGTTTGATTAAAGTTTGGATTTTTAATGGTTATTTATTGTTCGTTTATGGATTGATTTCTGAAAGTAAAGTGTTTTAGAATTTCTGATTTGGTGCACATGCATGCTTGACATATATTTTATTACGGTTTATTGCTTCGTATAATCCTTAGTGACGGTCTTTATCACATAATAGGGTTATATTAGGGTTCTTGATTTAGGTGACTGTCTATATCACGTAATAGATCATTAATCCTTTAGGGTGAAAATCTAGTAAGTAACCTTAGAAGTAATATTCGGTAATTTAATAAAATCAAGTGTTCTGCTTAATTTGTCGCTGAGAGGCTCGAGTTAGTTATTAGGTCGCGGTGCAGTATATATTTAAGATAGGTTTTGAGAGAAGTCGATCTTATTTCCCTAATTGCATTTGTGTCTAGTAAACCAAGTCAGAACCTAGAATTGTCTTAGATTATCGCGCTGAGAGGTAGATAGTCATATTAGGGCACTTTTAGAATCGTTAGAGGACTGAGAGGAAGTCTAACAGTCGGTAATCACAACAGCCTTGTAGGGTTTCCTAGGTTTCTTCCTGAGAAGGGTCGGAAAGTCTTAGCATTGAAATACCTTAAGGTTTAGTATTTTACGATCCCGGCTCCATACAACAATAATACCGTTAGAAGTCCATTCCCATTCAAACTGGATTCGAGTCTAGGTAGTCGTTAATCTCATCTGAATACAATCCTAGTTTTCGTTCGTATCTTAGTCTAAATCTAGTTAATTAATTAGGTTAATATAGATTTCCTAGTTTTCAGTAACCCCCCCCCCCCCCCCCTCAAAACAATTAAACAAGTTTAAGTCGCGTCTGTCAGTGTTTATTAGAGTCTAGCTTACGTAATACATAGAGTCTTAGGGTTCGATACTCGGACTTGCTTAGGCTATACTACATTGACCGGTACACTTGCCGGTTGTGTGGTTTAGGTTTTAGAGAGTCCTAGTCTATAAATTTAAAACTTATAGTGTCTAGATTAGAGAGTCTAATTTAGTTTGTTTCTATAGTCTGTTTAGCACACATCAACCCACCACCACCAACACATCATCATCACCTGGCACCACACCACTACCCACCCACACACCACCCCAGGCCATCGCAACCACTACACACCACCACCACCATTACCGCCCCCCTGATCATAATAGTTTCGATTCATATCATGAGGTCAACGCATCCTTCACTCTGAAGCTCACTATCACAGAAGCGTCTACTTCCAATCGCCGGTCAGAATTCGATTCCAGTTTTCGAATCTCTGTTTATCTCTCGAATTTGTATTACTATATATATTCTATCAATCATGATTTTAAACCAGTCAGTCACGGTGATGTTTGTGTAGAGATGAAGTTGTCACCGAGGGAGGTGGAGAAATTGATGTTACACAATGCTGGATTCTTGGCTCAAAAGCGTCTTGCTCGTGCCAAAAGGCTTAATTACCCTGAAGGATATATCCAAGTTCGTACAGATCTGTTGAATTGTGTGATCAAATGGGTTCACTACCGGTTGAATTTACTTGTTTGGCCTTTGAGTAATAATAAGGTTTTGTGGATGGGCAGAGAGGGCATCGGAATTCACCGGAGACCCTGCCGTTTTTCTTTGTTTTGATGGCGGTTTGTAGTGGTTGCGATGGGTGGTGTGAGGGTGGGTAGTGGTGTGGTGGCAGGTGGCAGGTGGTGATGGTGTGCTGGTGGTGGTGTGTAAGTGGAGAAGGATTTTCTTTAATTCGAAATCTCCGACGAAGGACAGAAGCAGGTGAGGGTGTTAGGTGGTGGCCGGAGTGGTGGTGGCAGTGGTGGTAGAATGGTGACTGGAGTGGTTTATGAAGTTTAGGTTAGTTCAGGGAAAAAGAGGGTGTTGACAGAGAAGCAATATTGTTTGTTGACTTGGTTTTTTTTTTAATGAAACTATATTAAATACTAATTAAGTTAGTAAAATGACTAAATTACCCTTAACTGACCAGACCTAACTGAATATTTTAACTTGGTTAGTGCTAAAGGACCTAGCGTGTAATGAGTTTTCCAAATAAATGACTGCGACTGTAATTATTGAAGTTAAAGGCTATCCATTGCAATCTGGTATAAACATAAAGGACGAAAAGTGTAATTTACCCAAATAAAAAAGTAGATAGTTCTAAATAATATTTTTTACAATACTAAAAATCATTATTATTTTTCTCTTCTTTTAAATTAAATAATATTTTTATAGCTTTATAATTATCTTTTCTCTCTCAACTACTCACAGCCACTTTAAAAATATTAAAACTATTATTAGGTTCAACAGTGTTCCTATATATTTACAAATAAAAATAACATTTTCTCTTTCTTCCACTGAAAACAACTCACAATTATTCCTTACAATATAAATAACTCACTCAAAAATATATAAGAAATCCATTGTGAATGCTCTACGGCTACACAGAATGGGCGTGGAAAAGTGGTATAGTGGCCCCTCTACGTTGGAACACTGCTCCGGGGTTTGGCATGGCGTGGTGGTGAGGGCGAGGTATTTTCCACTGGCGTGGAGGGCATTTGGGTGTTGAGGTGGCGTCTTTTAATTTCTTGGTAGATTTTAGGGTGGTTTTGATTGGTTCTTATTTTTTTTTTAATAAAAACGTCACTTTCATGCCTTTTCATTCTGTGTTTTTTGTACTACGTTTCCTTGCTGACGTGGCTACCACATAGCATTTAATGTCTCTCTTTATGTCTTTCCATTCCGTATTCTCTAATGGGTGACACGTATCTTTTATTAATTTTCTTTTATCATATAATAAAAGTTATATATGTATTGATGTAGATTGTGTAACTTGTGTTGGTAATGCTTAACCTAGAGAGGCAATGCCATGTGACATTCTCCAATCCCAATAACAAATCACGTCTCATTCTCTATTAGTTATCTATGATATATAACCATGCATGCCAATTTATATACTATTAATTTGAAACATTTGTGTGCATGTTTGGTTGTAAGTTGTGTTTAAATACTTGTACCTTAATCAAATATAGGTAGTAAATTATGCTTAAGTGGTTGTACCTTAATCAAAAAATAATGGTTTCATTACCTTACCAAATTCAATATGTTTTGTATGCATGTATAGTTGTAAATTGTGCTTAAGTGGTTGTACCTTAATCAAATAATGGTTTCATTATCTTACCATATTCAATCGGTTTGATCCATTCAAAGTTGTGTTGTTTTATTTGTAATTTATTATTATTTATAATAATCTAATTAATTTAGCCAAAATCTTGTATAAATATAATTTGCAACATATTGATGCAATGGTTGTTGTAATGTATGCATTATGGTTTGTATAGTGGTAATGATATATATTATATATATTTGACAGGTGAACCTGTCAAACGGGAAAAAATAGACGCGTGTTCATCGTAACGCTCGAGTTCTAGATCAACTTAGTTATTTTATTCTATGTTTTACGTTTCGGTTTAATTTCTTCGCATTAACACTGCAACTTCAATGTCGGTGGTCGCTGACAGCAGTGTGGTATTAGTGCTCGCCCCCGCCGCAACGCGGGGGTGCTTAGTACTAGTTAAGAATTAAGAAGTAAAATTTAAATGATGCGTCTACTGTCATCAACAATCGCGACCTTTTAAAGGGTGGAACAATTTTTCAAGCTTGAATTTCGTAGAATTTATTTACTACATATACAAAGAGAAATTGGAGAATAGCGCCAGGCATTTGTCGGACAAAATACCGTTAAAATTTATTGTTTTGTCAATTGTTTTGTTTTTACCTCTTTTAGTTAAATTACAATTTTGCTCTCAGTTTAAATTTAAAGTTTTATCATAGTTTTTATTTATTTTCCTGTCAAATTACGATTTGCCCCAGGTGTAAAATTATAGTCATATCATGGTTTTAATTTTTTTTATTCTGACAAAACTATGGTAGTGCTTTGTTTTAATTTGTTGACTCAGAACAATTTTTGTTCGTGCCATGCACACGCTCATTTGTCAGGAAAAAAAATACAATTTTCCCTAGTTTAAAATTATAGTCTTTACATCGTTTAAGTTTTTTTTAGCAAAAGTATGATATAGTTTTTTGTTTTAATTGGTTGAATCGATCTAATTTTTTTTAGATCAACCGAAACAAAGACATACATGTTATGAGAGAGAGATATTCCGCTTAATGTCCCGTAACGTAGAACAGAGCAATAACTAGTTAATTAATAATGGTTATATACTTATATTCTTTAGAGTAAATTGCCATTTTAGTCCCTGAAGTTTGGTCCAAATTGTCATTTTAGTCCAAATAGTTTTTTTTTCTCCTCTGGGTCCCTAACATTTCCATTTTCTTGACATTTTGATCACATTGCCTAACTCAGTCTAAAAATCTGCTTATAATCAGGGGTATTTTTGGCATAATTGTTGTGTAGTGATAACCAGGCATAATTTACAACATAATTTATAAACCTCATAAGAATTTAATGCCAAAAATACCTCTAATTATAACCTGATTTTTAGACTAAGTTGGCAGTGTGATCAAAATGACAAGAAAAATGAAAAGTCAAGGACCCAGAGGAGAAAAAAAACTATTTGGACTAAAATGATAATTTGGACAAAAACTTAGAGACTAAAATGGCATTTTAGTCTATTATTTAATTCTGCTAATTGCAATAGATTTAGATTTAAATTTTCAGAGTAGCTAATTCATTCAAATAATATTGGAATAAAACATTGTTTGGAGGTTATTTCTAGGTTGAATGTTGTTTCTTCGTAATTTTAACTACCAAAAGCACTTGGAATATTATTACACGTAAAATGACTTGCCACCGGCACCCATGATAGATTCTTTCAATAGTTTCATGTTAAACGAATGAGATTATATTTGTTAAAAGGGATAAATAATTATCTAAAACAGAATCGTATTTTCGTAATCGTAACATATTTATAGGCGTGTACATATTTGTTTATTGACTGCTACTTTGATAGATAACTATTAGTTTGTAATCTAATTATCTATTGCTTGAATGTAAATCTTTGAAGTATACTATATACACAATACTTATGAAATAAAACATATATAAAATTTCATCTTATTATATAGCAAATTGTTGGAAAAATAATGTTACAACTTTAAATTCTAAAACACTAAAACGTACTCCTGCTTCTTCCCTCTATCTTCATCTATAACAAGTAACTTGTTCATCTGCAACGTATTCTTCCATATGTGACCACAGAAGGGAAAAAACATATTATTTTATAGGGATTATGTGTGTGTATATTGGGTTAATGTTCAACTTATAAAATTATAAAATAAAACAAGAAACTCAAGTGACATGAGAATGGTACAAATTGGGTTAATGTTCAACTTAAATGAGGATGATTTATGACCAGAAGGTGGTGGATTGTTATAATAATATGGGTAGTAGGGTAAAATGGGGTTTGGTGGCGGCATCGACGTTGTCGGGTAGCCATAACCGCCACCACCATTGCCACTGCCACCGCCCACAGGGAATGGAGGGGGAGGGGAATAATAAGAAAAAGTAGGAACCGAAGGTGTGGTCGGCTGAGGTTGTGGTTGCGGTTGTGAGGGCGGTGGCGGGCAGTTAGTGTCGGTGGTGGGAGGCGGAGGAGGGGACGGAGACGGAATAATTGGCGGTTGACATGGGTTGTCACAAACATCACACATGGTACATGCAACTTGATCTTTTGACACACTTGTGACTCTAGCAGTTACATATGTAACAAAAATTGAAAGAAGGAAGAATAAGAAGAATATTTTTTGAACCTTCATTGTTTGTTGATTAATTGATTTGAGTGAATGAGGTGGTTTAATTACTTATAGTGAAAGAGCATGTGTATGTGTGCAGATCCCCGTACCATTTTTTGTTAGCTTGTATCTCACGTACCCTTTCCTTAATTTGGGCTTCATCATTTTCATGGAAATTGAGAATACTTCATTTCAAAAACTCCTTTTGTTCCTTTCACTTGAAGATACCACTTTTCTTTTCAAAAAGAGTTAAATGCCATTTTAGTCCCTGTGGTTTGGGTCATTTTGCCAGTTTAGTCCAAAGGTTTCATTTTTAACATGTGGGTCCAAAAAGGTTTCACAGTTGCCGTTTTAGTCCACTTGGTTAACTTCATCCATTTTTTCTGTTAACGAGAAGGCCAATTCGGTCATTTTGTATGTAATTCTGTTAACTAAAAGGGCAATTCAGGCATATAAAATGACCGAATTGGCCTTATCGTTAACAGAAAAAATGGATGAAGTTAACCCAGTGGACTAAAATGGCAACTGTGAAACCTTTTTGGACCCACAGGTTAAAAATGAAACCTTTGGACTAAACTGGCAAAATGGCCCAAACCACAGGGACTAAAATGGCATTTAACTCTTTCAAAAAAAAATCCATAACTCTTACTCTGTGTTCCAGAGTTTAAGAAAGAAAAAGAAAATAAAAAGTAAAAATATTTTGTGTTTCAGAGTTTCATTTAAGTAAATAAAAGAAAGGAAAATAAAACATGTCATGTTCCCGAGTTTCATTTAATGAAGAAAATGAAAGAAAAACTAGGCTAAATTCTTTAGTTTTTATTTCCTTCCGATTTGAAAGGAAATGGGGGAAAGACATTTTTTTTCCTTTCTCGTCTTTTCCTTTCTCACTTTTACTTTCTTTTTTTTCCCTCATTAAGTTAACTTGGGAACAGATCGTTAATGCTTATAACAAATAGCTAATTAATGTATACGTACTAAATAAACAAATTATTACTTTGATGTGAAGAAAAGTTTCTACTAGTTCGGTAGTTCCTCCTGCCTGACTGGTTCCATCATTGACTAAGGCCCAATAGGTAACAAGCCCAACAAAATAAACAAGCTAACAGGGCTAAAAATTTGGGCTTATAATGAAAACTGAAATTGTTTTTTCGGCTTACAGGGTGCCAGCATCCATTCTTCCTTTAGGCATGAATCGGCCCGTGGCTTGAACTTCACAAAACTGGATTTTAGGTCAAACAGCCGAACCGGGTTGGTCTTTAAAACGGTTTGGATATGGTCAAAGGAAGTTAAAACCAGATCGGCCCATAATTTGGTTCGATTTGAAACCGGATTTTATCCAGTTAGGTTTAGTATTAATGGTTTCAAATTGGTTTTAGCGAATATGTTCTCAAACCAATTTTAAACTGGCAAATTGGATCGGTTTAAGAACCGTTTTGGATGGGGATCCAGTTTCAATGTGCACCTATACACAACACAAACCATTGGAGCCTGAAAAAGGAAATGTTTCAACAGGATGTTATAGTAAATTCGTGACATAATGATATAGTGTTGATTATATATAGTTTATAATGCGATATTTTCACATTTTATAACATTATAAAAGCAAATTCTAATATTGGTTCTTGTTTAATATTTGTATTTCAGGTTTGGTAGTAGTGCATGAAGAAAAATGAACTAAATGAAGCTAATTCATTGAATATACCTCAAGTTGGGGTAAAAAAAAAAAAAAACATCACAGTTACGAAATGCAGCTAATTGAATTAGCCTAATTCATTGTATATACTTCAAGTCAGGGGAGGACCTACCCATAGTCGTGGCCTCGTGGGTGGGCGGGTGAGCGAGCGCACCCCTTAAAAAAACTAGTGTATATTTTTCGGCAAAAAAACCCGACCACACCCCTTAAAAATATGGTTGAACGCCTCATTAACACAAACATCATGCCCAACATGAATAGTGAATTTCAAAAATAAATGTTTCAAACAAAGTCTTTACCCAAAAAAAAAAATGTTTCAAACAAAGTATGTGTTCAACGGAAGTAAATGTAATTGTTTCAAAACAATCAAAACCAAATTGTTTAGTAAGCATATGCATAACATTAAATGTTCATCAAGCAACACGCCCCATGACACTTCTAGCTCCTCAGACTGCAAGTTCTAGTTCATTGATGTATCTAACGACCTGCAAGCATGCAGAAAAGTGTGTCAACATAAAGTTGGCGAGTTCACAATTTTGTTCAACGTAAATCATGTAAAAGTTTAGCTTAAAGACATGTCAAGAACTAATACACTCGGTACCGATATGGCTGATTATGTTTGTTGTGCCCTCATCAATGTCTCACTATTGATCAAAATGTTTAAGGTACACTTCGAATTATAATAACTCAAACAAACGTGTACTCCCGCACCTTCTAACTTGCTTAATGTGTATTATTATTCGCTTTGATCATCAAGTCAATCTCGATTATACTAAAATATCTAACAGATTACTCTAAATTAAATATCAGATAAATCACATCATATACTTCTCTTTAATGTTTGGGTGACAGTTAGGTTGAGCTAGACAATAACAAACAAGTATTGGTGCCATAAGATTTGTTAAGGAAACAAGTATCCCGTGACATCATGGCATTTTAGATTCAGGTTTTTTAGAGATGAAATGCAAAAATCGATATATCTTTTTCATAACCAATGACTTTAAGTCAATCTTCCAATCTACCATTTAAAGAATTCATAACCAATGACTTTAAGTCAATCTACCATTTAAAGAAAACACGTTTTTGAGCTCGAATTTTAACTTTTAAATTTATCTTTTTCTATATTTATTATTCCCGTTCTATGATCACTAATTTACTTTTTATTTATCTTTTATTTTAATTTTTGTAACTAATTTGAGATAGAGACATAAAAGTCACAAATGTTTTGAGATTGAAAAATAGGTGTGGTCGCTATATCTACGACATATATAGAGGGTTAGGTTCATTTATCAACAACCCTTTTGATAGTGAACTGTGTGAAGTAATTTTAGCCATTGATTATCAATACACAAGTACAAATCAATGGTTATGATTTATTCACTCAGTTCACAAATACACTAGTGTTCACTTTAGAACCTCACCCGATATATATTACTGATTAACTCATACACTTTTTAATACTAACTAATTTACACATTTGTCAAGTATGAGAGAACGGTCAACGAATCCTTTAAATGGGCTACTGACGAAATTCACTACATCGGGATAAACTCGCCTCCGAACCGGGGAAAACCCTCACCTAGGGCTGAAGCCCGTGAACACTCGCCCGAAGGCATGACAGTGTGGTGAGGTAAAACCCGCTCAGTTCAAGGATCGAACTATCGATCTCCACCTTTTCGCCTAGACTCCCATCATCACCAGGTGCCGTAGAAAATAATGGGGAGGTCAGAAATCGAACTTGGGTCCTTTAGAACACCAAGTCTCTCCCTTATCACTTCACCACCACCTCATTGACTGATACAAGAGGTCGAATCAACCATTAACGCAAATTAGTAATCTAATAATTAACATTTAATAACAAAAATGCATATACCATGCAAGATGGTATCTTAACATTTAACCCACTCCAATCCAATGAAAAATAACTTAACATTATCTTTAACCTTGCACAACATCTTAATCATACAACAATCACAAACTAATCACCAACTAATCAACTTGAACAAGCAATCTGAGACGAAATCTGATGCTGATTATTCTCCCTAACCGCAAGACTCTTACAAATCTCATTAATAATCTTCTCATCATACTCCTTAACCATATTCATCTTCCCAAACGCATCACCATTATACCCACTCACCGTTCTTCCTCTAACCACCGATGTATTCGCCAGTTTCATCATCATGTTGACGTAAGCATCGCGTAATCCAACAAAGATCTGTTTTGGAGACCTCGGAAGCTTCAGTTTCAGCCGCCGGTTTAACCTAATCCGCCACACACGCCGCGGTGTCCGCCGTGGCTGTTTTTTGTGACCGCCGGTGGTGGTGAGACGGTGGTAGCCTCTTGTCCGCCAGTAGCATTTTACGCCGTTGTAAACTTTGGCGGTTAAACCGTCCATTTATTTTACTGGGTATGGTTGTTGTTGGTGGTAAAGGGGTTGAGAGAATAAGTAGACTAGGTAAGGTGAGGGGTATAAGACATATAAGTTGTGAAAAAGTGTTATATATGTTATAAATTATTATTGTTATATAATTAATGAGGAAGATTGGTGCTGGCATCTTACCTATATTTCTCGTTGAGTTATTTAATGCATGGGATTCTACACCGTTGGATCTCACTGCTTTGACTTTTTTTAGTTTATTACGTCTCAGATCTCACCGCCTAATTATGTACTGAAATAGTATATTACTGTATATGTTTTGTATAGTTGTAAACAAAGATGAGGAGAATTAGAAATATTATTTCATTGTGATTTATAATACAGGAATGGTGTGAATTGTGTCTTTATTTAGTGACATTAGATGTTTATTTCTATTAAAATGTTATAAAAGTAACAATAAACTATATCGCAACGACAAAAAAATGGTGATCAAGGCTATTGTTACGAGGTTGCTATGAAAGGGTAGAAACAACAAAGTTTTCAAGAAGAGAATGATCTCTATGTTCAAATTGGTGGAAGATATGAAGGTGGTATCATTAACCAACGTGATAGCACCACCAGCACATTCTCACAAGACCAACAATGTTTAAAATAGTATTACTTGACTTATATACTCATTTAGACCAACTAATCCGCGCACTCACTAATCCTATTTTTATATCTATATCTTTTTATATATCAGGGGACTCAAACTCTCAATCTCGTTAGGAGAGACATTTTTTCCTGATTTTCATCACACACTGATACCACTAGGCTGCAAACCCTTCGATGATCAATCATTATAATCTATGTAAGTTGATTTTAATATTTAAGGATCAAGCCACAATTTCAAATATATTATATTCTCCCTTTGGATCAACTTTATTCATGAGTATTTTTACTTTTTTGAAAATGTTAAATTGTGTTCTTTTTAGGGTTATGATTTTCTATTAGCCAATGCACTTATATTTGTGTTGTAGCTATGCATTCTCTTATGCTTAGAGTAAGTTCTATCATAACCATAATATTAGAAGAAAATATTTGCTATGTTTTTTTTTGTTTTTTATTTGTAGCTATTCATTATCTAATGATTAGAGTTAAGTTCTATGTAACCATAATATTAGAAGGTAATATTTGCTTTTGTGTTTATATTTTATAAATTCCATGTCTGTTATATGTTTTAGTTTTTTTTTTCTATTATTATGGCCCTTTTTTTACATAATTTGTTCAAATTACAAGCTAGGGGCTACCCCTTTGCGCGTTGCGACTTTAACTGCTGTGACCCTAACCAACAAACTTGTTATGTTATGATGTCTTCGAAATTTCAAAGGAAATAAAGAGAAATAATAAGATACATGATTGAATCTAAAAAAACCCTACAAATATATAATCGAAAATAAAGCTTCATTAATGGAGTTTAGACAGGGGCGGACTTACCCCTAGCCCAAGGTGGGTGGGTGCACCCCCGGGAAAAAAAAAATAGTGCTATTTTCTGTTGAAAATCCCGTCCGCACCGCTTGGATTTTTTAGTCCGCACCCCTTGAATTTTTTCATCGGCACCCCTTGGAATTTTTCGTCCACACACCTTAGGTAAAAAATGTTATCAATTTATATTTTAATTTTTTTTTATTAAATTGTAATTAAAAAAACTACCTAAATTATATAAACTTATACTACCCAACTTAACCCAAATACCCAATACCTTAACCCACTATTTCATTAAACATAATTAGCCAACTAATTACTAGCCCATTAACCAAACTCAACCTAAGTTCAAACTATAATAATTAAAATAAGCCCAATAGTCCCTTAGAATTTATCCCGCCCTCCCTCTAGTCGTCTCCTGCTAGCGATCATCGAACACAACAGCAACCACAACAGCATGTCATCATCAGCCGCGAACCACCGCTGTCCGACACCAAAAGGTAACAAAATTCTTAAATAGGTTTGAAATTTCATGTGTTTTGACGTTGTTTATGGTTGTTTATATGATTTTTAGGGTGATTGTGTTGTTTAGATGATATTTAGGGTGATTACACACGATTTCTAGGGTTGAAAATTAAAATTGAAACATTATGTTATGGAGCGATGAACTTATGGATCAATTTGTTTGTGATAGGAACAATGAGTAGGGACGTTATAGCGCGATTTCTTTTGTTTTACATAACCCGACCCGACACGACCCGAACCGACCCGACACGAACCGATTTTTTTACTTATATACCTAGGGGCCTAAAATTTTTAAAAATGTTCCGCACCCCTATGGAAAAATTTATGGGTCCGCCACTGAGTTTAGAACTCAATTAAAGGTTACAAACGAATAGGGATATATATAATCGAGACTGGCAGTCCAATCTAATGAATTTTATTACAAAGCTATCTATTTATATATTAAGACTAAATACCACTTCTAACTAAACATAACAAGAGTGAAAGTTGACCAAATCATTAAGCATCCCATGTGCATGTCACATGTATCTCATAAATAACTTGTAGCAAGCATCACCTAAAAGATACAATCCACAAGAATAGAAGTCTACCGAAAACCAACTCTATAGTGATATGCTACTTGTTGCCCCGTAATCATAAGATTTTTAGTTGATTGGTATGATTATTTACGTTGAAACTAATGATAAAGTGATTAGATACTTGTTGGTTTTTTTATAATTCACAATATGCGGGACATGATTAGGTTGTTGTCGCGTGATTAGGTTGTTGTCGCTACAATTATCCGTGTGCCTAGACTAAGGGCTAAGCAGTGGTCGTAGAGAGTGTGAATGTCATGCCGTGATTTTATTTCTTAATCAATACAGGTAGCAAGCACTAGTATCGTCATAATGAGAGGATTGTCTCAATGTGATTGTGCTTTGGCGTAAAAGTAAGTCTCGGGCTTTTGGTAATATATGAGATAGGAAGAGAATAACCTTAATACATGCAAGGTAGTTGTGTAATGAATGTCCTCTCTCAAAGAGTATTTATATGGTTGAGACGTTATTAAACTAAGCCCATGGTCTAGATTTACTAAAATTAGTGTTTATCGCATAAAAAAAAGTTATGAAATGTTTATTATATGTAACCAAAATTTACATGTAGGGTAATTTGATAAATGCCATCATTTCACCCACCATCTTTTAAGACGAAATAAATGTGTGTTTTTTCACACCTAACATTAATCATATCGTTCAATAAACTAGCATATACACAATGAAAAATACACGTTTTTGCTTGTTATTATATTTTTCCTAGCCCAAAACTAAGCCCATCGTTTAAAATTTGCTCGTTATTATATTTTTCCAAACCCAAACTAAGCCCATCCTTTAAATTTGTTTTCTTATGATATTTTTCCTAGCCCAAAACTAAACAAACCCATGCTCTAGAATCTAGATTAGGGGTGTCCAAACTGCTCGGCGCTCGAAGATCGTTCGACGATCGTTCGAAAAAGCTCGAAAATTTGCTCGTTCGATTCCTTGCTCGGTTAAAACCGAGCCGAGCAGCTCGGTTCGGTTTAAAAACGAACCGAGCACGAGCATAGGTACGCTCGCTCGTCGCTCGTTCGGTTTCGATCGAATTTATTATTATTATTAAATACATATATATATATATATTATTTTATTAAATATAATAAACATGTAGCATATCCAGCCCCAATAATCATCACGTCTTCATATCTTCAGTTCAACACGTGTTTTGGAAGTTATTTTGCATTTTAGATGTTCTTAAACATTAAACATTTGGATGACATTTTGTGTTTATTTTTGTGGGACTTTTTATGTTTGTATTTTGTTAAATTGTTAAAGTGTGTGTGAGACATATAAGTTGGTGAATTTTGGTGAATGAATGGTTGCGTAGGAATGCTAAATAAAACTGAGCAAAAGCGAACCGAACCGAGCACGAGCATAAGATTTCCGCTCGATTTCCTAAATCCGAACCGAAACGAGCGGCTCGGTTTCAAACCGAACCGAGCACAAGCAGACCTCTGTTCGGTTCGGTTCGGCTCATGAACACCCCTAATCTAGATCTATTATTTTATTGACATTATGTATAAAATAATTAATATATTTAAAAATGTCACTAATATGTTTAATTTTTATTAGTATCAAAATATGTCATATAATTTATTTATTACCACTCAATTCCATATCTCTTCAATCATGTAGTCTCTCTAATATATACAGACTTTGTTATGATGATGTTATTGTTTATGTATATGGTCAAGGAAGTGTATGATATTTTGTTTATATTCATCAAATAGTTCTTTAAAGAGATCTTGATTGTAATGCATGAGTTCACATGTAGTTGTAATGATCAACCAACCCCGTCAAGGCAACACAATCGTGTAATTGAGCCCACCGCTTTTACCCCGCCTACAGTCCCCATATTTGCACCACCCGCCATACAATCAAATCGGATACTCTCCTCATCTGTTAAAGGTTCACAGTTGCCTTTATCTTGAACCAAACACGAGCTTAGGCAGAACCATGTTGTTATGAACCTAATGTGAATAGGCCCAACTCAAGACACCCATCAAGTTACACGGACCTGTCGATTGGGGGAAAGAAACATGGTGGTATATAAAAAGGTATAGAACCGAAACACAGGGAGGAATGAATATTGTTAGAAGGTTATTGGCTTCTTCTTCCCACCTCCTACTGTAAACCCTAAGCTTCCCATCCCCTTATTCTTCAGTTATCTTGCATTACATTCTGTTCTTATTTGTACTAGTTCAGAAACTTAATAGAAACCTATAGATTTTATACGTATTTGTATTTCCTGTTGAGTTGTAAAATAACCAGTCACAACATTGGTGCTTTCGTTGATCCTTAGCATCGATGGCTTTGGAAGATCTCGAACCACAATTACCTCATTTCACTGGCTCTGATCCTAACTCGTGGATCTCTCAATCCGAGCTATACTTTCGATTTTACTTAATCTATGGTGATGAACGATTCTCATACGTTATTGAAGTATTTGAGGATGAACCATTCTACTGGTTCAATTCCTGGTTTCGAAACGATGACCTCACATGGAACGATTTCACTACTGCAATGCTTCATCGATTCAGTTCTTCGTCCTTAAAACCTACTATTGATACCATTGTTAATTTGTCTCCGCCATTATCTGCCCTCCAGGTGTTTGATGAAATGTCTGATGGTATTGTAAATGCTATTAATAGTTAAGTTGTTGAAACCATTGATGATGAGGTTTTAGCAATCAATACTGAATCAATGGTTGGTGTAGTTGATTCAAAAGTTATTCACTACTTGCATGGAAACCGGGTTGGGTTGAGCATAACGTTCAAGGACTTGAACACTCGATTTTATTACCTCCTGCATCAAGCTTGACTACGGCTTCCGTAATTTCAATTGCTTCTGTTGCCGGTATTCCTTCTTCTGTAGGATTGAATTGGGATTCGATTGCTAATCTTCTAATTGCCACAACTCCTATTCAGGTATCCCCTCTAAAACCTACTGTTACAGATGTTAGTATAAAGCATCGTAATGTTGGTGGTTCTGCTAAATTTATTGATGGCTCTAGATTGAAATTTGATGCTAAATTGCGAGGGATGAAATTGGGTTGTGTTACCACTCCGGTTCTTATTTCCACGCTTTATCATGTTCAGTTTAGTAGGGCGCTTGGCCCTATTGTTATGGTTTTGCTTGAGTCTCATAACTCGCCTTTGCATCCTGTGCCTACACTTATTGCTCAAGCCATGCGGAATTTTGCACCCCCTGCTCCTAAGTTCTTTTATCTAGATGATGAACCAGAACTGTAACGCTCCGCGTTTCCATAACTTTCCATATTTAGAAACCACTGTGAATATTCCCATTTTTAGAAATTTTGTATCCTTGTATTCGTCGTTTCGTTGTTATCATCGAAACATCTTTTCTTTAATTTAATTTGTTATAATTATGGTTATTATTCAAGGTTTAATTAATTAAATTAATTGATTTTTTACTATTTAAAAGTTTATTTTTATAATAATCTAGTTAGTCTCGTTAAATTTTAAAGTTAGGAAAGGATACAAACTAACTCGGTTAATCTAATTGTAAAGATTAGTTCTTATAGAAAATACATAACCTAGTTAGTTTGGTCAACTATGTATTATAACCTAAACCTAGTTAATTCAACTAGTTAATTAAACCTTTTAAAGTTAAAGGGGCAATATTGGTTATTCCTAAAACTAAAACACATAACCCTTTTTCCTCCTTCTTTTATATGTGCAGACACCCACAAACCCTAAACATGTTTTGCTTACAGCCGTTCAAACACCCCTGTACACCCCCTCGATACCCCTTTTCCTCTCTGATGATATCAACGGCGAGAAGCCAACCAGCGTCCACCATTACTCCGACAACCCTCCTTCACACCCAAGACACTCTCGTTCTCTTACATTTCCGGTGACAAGATCAGAAGAGACGAGATGGAAAGATGAGGTGGGGTGGTGTGGCGTCGACCACCATTTCCGGCGGTGGGAGGTGACGGAGAGAGAGAGACAGAAATAGGTGAGAAAGGGAGGTGGAGATAGGAAGAGCCGACATCGATTTGCGGCCAGAAGCAGCGGCGACGGCGAAGTGGGTTCAGCTTCTGTTCGGGTTTCCTCCAATTCACGTTTTGGTTCCGGATGTTCCGATTCAGGTACGGGTTATGATTACTCGATTTTGTTTGGATATATTTCATTTACTCGATTCAAACCTAGTTCAGTTTCACTTTTGTTTGGATATATTTCGATCGTGAGTATTATTCGGGATCGATTCAGGTCCGACGACTGACGGCTCGGGTCAGGTTCGGGTACGGGTCAGTCTTCGCGGCATGGCAGAGTCGGGTTTTGGGTTCCGTCGCGGTACGGGTCAGATTCAGAGTGCGAGTCAATATGGTGTATTGGTTCCGTTCAGTTTAGGCTCATGTACAGTTCGGGTCTGTTTCGTGTTCGGTCAACACAAGTCAACAGCAGTCAAAGCTAGCCAACCGTGACCGACAGGTCGACGTGAGTTTCGGTAAAATTTAACGACACGATTTTTTAGTATATTATTTGTACATATTTTGCTAGCCAAGCTCGAACCGATACCTTTTGTAATTAGCTACATTATTTTATATTGAGTTAACTGCCATTTTCGTCCCTGTGGTTTGGTCACTTTGGTCATTTCAGTCCATTTTTCAAAAATGCGCCATTTTCGTCCCCCCACGTTCTGGAAATGTGTCATTTCAGTCCAAAAATCATAACCCAGTTAAGTCAGTTTGTAAATAAGGACTGATTGTGTAAATTTGTAACATAAAGGACTGATTGTGTAAATTTGAAAAATGGACTGAAATGGCAGTTAACACCACCACCACTAGCCCTGCCACCACCACCACTCCGCTGCCACCACCACCACCACCGCCACCACCGCCACCACAGCCACCACCGCCACCGATGAACTCCGAACTCCGAGAACGGTATACCGAAACGAAAAGCTTGCGGGTTACGGGGACGTCTTCGTCTTCTCCGGTCGTCTTCTCCGAAACGAAAAAGCTTGCGTAAGCATGATGATCATATTAAGATCGTTACAAGTGTTTTCTGTCTATCGTATACTCATTAGTCGTTGAATGTGTGCTTCGCAACTCTCATTGCCGCAACTTTTCTGTTCATAACGTCTTCTGCACTCAAGGACAGTTCCCGAACTAATAATTAACGAATGTGCTCATCTTCACCTGTTTTACACTTCATAGATCTGTTTGTAGCTAATTTAATCGGATTAATTTTGATTCGAACCTAACAGGATGGAGAAACTTGCGTATGGTTTGTTTGTTGCTTGTATCACTTTCTGTAGACTTGAATCCAGAACAGCATGTTTGTTGAAGTTAAGAAGATATATTAAATGCCAGAGGGTCAAAGGGTTCTACTAGTACAAGTTTTGATGTATAAAAGTCTTGCCTATGGTTTGTTTCTTAAATTCTTCAATTAATTGGGACCCTGGTTCAAATGGTATCTTATACATTAGACCCAGCTAGTCCATGGGTCCATGTAAAGGCTTCTGATGAGATCAACTTTTCCATCCTGTCAATGGTTGTACCCCGTAAGGAGTTGATAGCACCTATATGATTCAAACTGAAAATCATATAAACCAACCTTCCAAACCTTGTGCATAAGGCACACCTCTTGGTTTCAATTTACTGGGAAAGATTTTGCCGGAACCAGATTTTGTATTTGTGTTTGAAAGTTAATCATGTTTTTGAAACTGATTATGCTACGCCTTGGTGAAGTCAACTTGTTTATTTTAAATCTAAATTGTCCTAGGCATACTTAACTTCAGGTAACGACTAATGAGTATACGATAGACAGAAAACACTTGTAACGATCTTAATATGATCATCATGCTTACGCAAGCTTTTCGTTTCGGAGAAGACGACCGGAGAAGACGAAGACGTCCCCGTAACCCGCAAGCTTTTCGTTTTGGTATACCGTTCTCGGAGTTCGGAGTTCATCGATGGCGGTGGTGGCGGTGGTGGTGGTGGTGGCAGCGGAGTGGTGGTGGTGGCAGGGCTAGTGGTGGTGGTGTTAACTGCCATTTCAGTCCATTTTTCAAATTTACACAATCAGTCCTTTATTTTACAAATTTACACAATCAGTCCTTATTTACAAACTGACTTAACTGGGTTATGATTTTTGGACTGAAATGGCACCTTTCCAGAACGTGGGGGACGAAAATGGCGCATTTTTGAAAAATGGACTGAAATGGCCAAAGTTACCAAACCACAGGGATGAAAATGGCAGTTAACTCTTTTATATTTAACGAGGATTCTTATATACCTTGTTTATATTTATGTTATGCTTATTGTTGCGTTTTTGAAAAATATATCGACACGTTGGTTGTCGGGATTATCCAAAAATAGGGGAAACTCTGCCCGTTTTTCGTGAAAATCCGTAAAACAAAACGTGTTAAGCAATGAAACGAAACTCAACGGATTTAAGTATTTTTATAAAAATAAATGTATATTTATTTTGATTAAACTTTTGTAATAATCCTGATGGATTATTTTAGAATATTTACTTAAACTATGTAAAATATATATATACGTATATATTAACCAGATAGACTTTATGTTCCACTTCAGAATCCTCCGCCTTATCCCGTGTACTCATGCACCACCGTTTGCCCGTATAGGGTGACATCGGTGTTCCATCATCCTAACCTTACGCACGTCGACACTCGGATAATCGGAAGACTTAGCAATTATGTAAGCATACTCGATCCCTTTTTATGCTTTATTACTTTTGGGATGCAATACATGTACTTTGAATCAAATACATAAACATGCTAGAATTTTTAAACAAATAATCTCTATACATGCTCATACGTGTTATACTTGAAATCATACGTGTTATACTTGAAATCTTACGTGTTTAAATTCGTATGCTTATAATTAGTTATTGCCATGAAAGATCTGTTTAAAACATTTTCATACTTATAATCAAACTTGTATGCTCGCCAATACTATTTGTATTGATCTATGCTTTAACATGTATTGCAGGATTTGGATGATGCAAGGAATCTAGTAGGATTGCCTAGAAACGCATTTAAATTCTAATACCAGTTGTAATGTATTTTATTTGCAGACATGTTGTAATTTGTTTCCAATCTTTGTATGAGACTATTAATCAATGAAATGAAACTTAATTACTTGAATACTCGTGTTTTATTTATCTCAAACTTGTGGCATTTCTAGTTCAAACGATGTAAAAAGAAATTATTAAATACTCGTCATAATTAGTGTTATGAAGTCTCTTGCAATCTATTTCGTCTCACTCCGATGTTTCCGCCATCGATTGGGGTGTGACAAGAACCACCAGACCCTTATAACTGCTTTACAACTGTTACTGAGGAAACAATGGCTATGTACCTTGGTACTGTTTTTAAGAACGCACCACCTACATTGTATCCAGGTCAGTTAATTGATGGAATCTCTGAAATCATGTGCACGGCATGCTTCAGTACTAGTGATCATTATCGGGTTGCGAGTTCGTCTACTATGATTTTTGATAGTTTTTTAGGACTCAAAGAGTCCAAGGACGGGAAACAAAGGACAAAACGGGATGCTAATTTTAAAAATGACTTCAACTCTTCTTTGAATATGGTTTCATATGTTAAATCAATAATGGGTTTGAATCTTAACCAGAAACTGGACCTTTGGACCTTTTTGACAATTTCGAAAAGCAACCAGCATCTCAAAATTTTGTCCAGAAACTTAAAGATTTGTTTGCCAAGCCCTCAGTTGATTATATATCTGCTGCAAAAGAGACCCAGGATGGGAACTTGTTGTCTTCTATTCGGTATGAATACACAGAATCTGTCAAGTCGACCAGTAAGATTATTTCAAGTATATTGGAGGAATATCTTCACTACCAGATTCCCTTATTAAGTCTTTTTTTCAAAGATCTATCCATAGAATCAACTGAACTGATTACATGTTTAGCACCTTTATCATTACCAGCATCGTTCACAACTGCTAATGACAAATATTATCAAGCTGTTGATTGCAATCACTTGCAAATGGTTCAAACAGAAGATAAAATGCCACTGAACCTAAAGGAATTATTGTCGAGTACAAAAGCGAAATTCTTATATTTGCAGTCTCAAATTCAAAATTCCCTGAAACAAATGGAGAGTCAAATAGAAGTGCTAGCCACTGCTGCCCATGGATACCATAAAGTGGTTCAGGCATACATGAGTTCATGCAATATGATCCAGTTTCTATATGGAAGTTTTCGAGGTATAAATACGGTGATTGATTGGACTGGGGAAGATGGCTCATTTGTTGCTTTAGACCCTTTGAACCTGAATAAAGATGGAACGAAGTTGCTCCAGTTCAACCGTATCTTTGGTACAACCGCCAGTCAAACAGTTGTATTCACGGACGCCCAACAACTTATTAGTTCGATTATGGCAGGCTACAATGTGTGTGTTTTTGCATTCGTGAAGTCAACCACCGATGTCCTCAACTTAATGAAAAATAACTACCTGAACCGTGTGGTTCGTCATCATTTCTAACTCCCCAACGTAGTCGGTTCCACAGTATAGTGATGGTTCTTGTAAATGGCGAGTCAACTCACCGTGGTCGTTACTTGGTGGACTTGACAAGATGTGCTAAATCAGATGCAACGCAGGTTATCACAGTGAATATGCAATGTCTGATTGTTCTACGTTCCTTGCTACTGGAATCTGTTTTCGTCCTTAAACCACCACCAGAACCGCCTCCGTCTTGCACACGTCCCCATTGCATTGCCCTTCTCCCATCTCGTGTGCAGACCCGATCCTTCTTTTACAAACTTGTTGATCCTCATTCCACTACACTTCCAAGCTCTTTAGCTAGCATCTTACAATTTGGTTTTGATCATCTTATCACTTGGTTTGTTTTCAAGTATTGCTGTAACCGAATCACCCTAGATATAAACATCTTGCCACCATCATCAAGCTCTCTACCTGAGAATTATTTTCTACAGCTATATGTTTATTTCACGCAATTGCAAGAAGCGAGCAGTATGTCTATAGCACATGGATACATTTGTCCATATACATCAGCATTTCTACACCGTGTCCATGAGGGGACCCGAACTCTTGCTGCTTATCTCTTCAACCATGCATGCTTGCTTTCACAGCTAGACTTTCTCTTATGCTTGTTTTGCATGGCTAACGCTTTCTAAAATTGCACAATTGGTTCCTGTTATGACCTTATTTGCTGCACTTTATGGACATCAGCCATTAGCAATAGCTTGTTACCTCCTTCTGTGTTATGTCATTGTTATTTTGAAAGCCCAGCGGCTGGAACGGCCTAATGAGCTCCTTCTTCTCAAGAGTGATTTTACACTACTTACAATCCGAATGCTTTCACATAACGTAGCTACTTTTCACCTTGAGGACAAGGTGAATTTTAATGGGGGCGGTAATGTTATGAACCTAATGGGCCTGAGCCAACAGGCCCAGCTCAAGACACCCATCAAGTTACACGGACCTGTCGATTGGGGGAAAGAAACATGGTGGTATATAAAAAGGTATAGAACCGAAACACAGGGAGGAATGAATATTGTTAGAAGGTTATTGGCTTCTTCTTCCCACCTCCTACTCTGTAAACCCTAAGCTTCCCATCCCCTTATTCTTCAGTTATCTTGCATTACATTCTGTTCTTATTTGTACTAGTTCAGAAACTTAATAGAAACCTATAGACTTTATACGTATTTGTATTTCCTGTTGAGTTGTGAAATAACCAGTCACAACACATGTTCAGCTCACTTACACCCATAACTACATCGATATATGATCTAATGAAAAGATTACTATGGACTTACTCCTGAAAGTACTTCCTACAAAGGTGCATTTTAAATTCCAATGTAATTAATACTTTTAATCATTAGTTTTTTTTTATTTTTTAGCGCTAATCATGCCTATATAGTCCTTCGTTTTTTTTAACGGCAAATATAGTCCTTCGTTTTGCTTACCATACTCAGTCCTCGTAATTTAGTTTCAATTATCGATATGTGACTTTCATTGTGTTCTCAAAGTAGTTTAAATATGTTGGAAATGTTGACAAAATGGATCAAAATTTTGTTGCCCTTAAACCCAACTGAACTAAGTAAATTCTAGATTTTTAGATTTAATTGTTCCAAAGTTCAATAAACTACATCAAACCACCTTTAACAAAAGGGAATACAACATATTAAAGTAACTAATTCAAGATATATAGGCTTCATGGCTCTAAATAAACGCAAGACACGTTAGGTGTGACAAAAAAGAATAATATTACGGCCTTAAACCACTTGATCAAAGTAATTCAAGATATATAGGTTTGAGCTTCATGTGAAGTCACGCACTTGTGAATAATATGTTAACAACTAGTCTTGAACATAGATCAACAAAGATGAATGAAGAAGACGAACAAAGAAAGTCACAAACACAGAGATACACCAAAAACAATTAAAACAAAGTTTCCAAAACCACCACTAATAACACAGTACTTGTTAGGTATCGAACAAAGCAACATGCAACGGAATCACTATCACACACACACATGAAAGCAATAAAAGAAGACACGGAGATTTACGTAGTTTGATCAATGTGACCTATGCCCACGGGTTGCAACTAGGGCTTATATTTTATTAGGGGCTCAAATAATAAAATTACATCATGGGTAAATATAAGACTAGATTAGGGATATTACTTTGTCAATAAGAAATGAAATAAGCCCTATTTAAATTAAACAGGATCGGCCCCTTTGTCTTCATTCTTCGTCAACACAAGCCAATGACCCAATATGCCTTCACGCCTAACAACCTCCCACTTGAAGACTTTACACAATCCACAATGGTTGTCCAAGTGAACCCACCACCAGCAACTTCAGGAATCTTCATATTTCCATTCATAACCCTTTGGTTGCAACCGCCCTTTTCGTCAATTACCTGAAGGGCCAATTAAAGCTCCCCCGAGCTCCAACCCAGCAGTTGAAACCGACCGATTCTCTATCTCAATTGGTATGCATGATCCACCACTTCAAGAGATACCTCGAGAATCAATCCCACTTTCCAATTTCAGTGTGTTTCTTGCACCAGAGACATTTATCAATTGGAACACTAGTCTTCAAAACCCAACATAATTTTCTAACTGTGCTCAAACATGTCCCGTACTCCTACTGTCACCAAACCCCTAACCTAGATTCTTAACTCGTTTAGCTTAAACCACCTTGGCAACAGGCTTCATCCTTGCCAAATGAACCGTCTTTTGTCGTTTCTGACTCAAGGAACCAAACTTTTTTAGAGATGCTTTATATCCCTCACAGATACTTCCACCATGTACAATGATCATATTTTATTTCCACAAGCAATAATAATATTAGCATTAATTACCTTCCATATACCACAATCGGATTTTAATTCTAGTCCTTATTCGTCCAGATGGCTGACAGAGATAAGGTTAGCCTTCAACCCTGGAATAACCTTGACTTTCTTCAAATTCCAAATGGTTCACAATAGAGTTATCAAATTAATACCTAAGCTCGTAACATCAAGTGTTTGACCATTAGCAATTTGTACCTTATATAAGTTACCAACCTTTAGATTCACCATCTTCTCCCTGTTGTGCATGGCGTGACACGAAGATCAGAATCCATAACCCAAGAGCAGTGACGGAACTAGAACATTAACTCAGTGGTATCCCAAAAAATATCACCGTGCAATCGTACAATGATGCGTGTGAAGTGTCGTATATTTTAGGTGTAAATTTTAAGCCCTTTTTAACACTTATTTTAGCCAAGTTTTAAATTTATAAAACACGATATTTCACTAACACTAAACACACATATGGGCAAGTGCACCCATCGTTGAGTGTAGTATAGCGTTGGTAAGATACCGAGGTCGTCCAAGGACACAAGAGCTTTTAATACCGGTTTATCCTCAACGTCTAACCAAAATAAAAGTTTAGAAAAATGTTTTAAACTAAGAAAAATAAAAACTAACTAAAATGCTGAAAATAAAAATAAAATAAAAACAGATAGACAAGATGAATCACTTGGTTCCGACTCGTATCTAGTATAACCTTTGATTATTTCCGCACTTTTGCACATAATTAAGAGATTATCTTAGTTATTGTAGTAGGCCCCTCTTTTGAAGGTGACGTTACCCTCACCCCAGTAGTTTGAGTCAGCAGGGATACAATCCTAAAGGGGTGGATTATTGGAAGATAATGAATTAAGTTATTAATGCAGTATTGTGGTAGGCCCCGCTTTTGGCGGTGACGTTACCCTCGACTAAGTAGTCTGAGTCAGCAGAGATACAGTCCTAAATAGCCGGGTTATAGTATTAATAGTAGTTAACTTATGAGGGGATCAAAGAGTTTGGACCCCCGCCATCCAATACCGTGAAGTATTGAAGGAGATCCTACTAAATTTGACCCAGGTCCATTGCAGGACCTCTAAACGCTGAACAATGGCAAGACCTTTACCAAACCGTTCCCTTAACCCCCTACCAGGTAGCCAACATACCTCCATATAGACCGTGGAGATATGAATGGTGAAAATCCTTTATTTTATATAGACAGTAAAATAATGCCAAGACACCACGGACAAACGATAAGGAAAGATCACCTTCAACATAAGTAACTAGTTATTAAAGTCATTAATACAAAACCAAATAAAAAGTGCAAAAGATTAGAAATAAAAAGTATTATACTAGACACTTTGTCTTCACCAAGTGATGTAAGAGACTTAGGCAAACATGGCCTTGATTGTCAAGAACTCTTACGATCAATCTTGGATCCCGAGACGACTCACACACTCTATGATGGACAATGGATGATGGTGGTGGATGATGGTGTTGTGATGGTGGTGGGTGGTGGATGAAGTGTGAGAGAGGTGGTGTGCCAAGGGATGAGTTGCAATGAAACCAAGCACTCCTATTTATAGGCTGAACAGAAGCCTGGGCACGGCCCCGTGTTCGCTGGGCACGGCCCCGTGCCCGTCTGACACTCTCTCTCTTCATTAATTGTAATTCGCAATTACAATTAATGCGCCTGCAGTACTTTCGGCACGCCCCCCGTGTCCGCTGAGCACGGCCCGTGGTGGGCAATAGAAGCTTCTATAGATTTGTCTTTTCTACTGCTTCTTGGGCACGGGCCCGTGCTGGCTGAGCACGGGGCGTGTTCAGCCTTCTGTTTTCTCTATTTTGCTTTGGAAGGTGCCGTTGAGGGTTCGGGCAATCCACTAATGTTCATTTTCTTGTATTTATGTTGGATTTAGCTGTCTTTTTGCTTCTTTTGCGTTTTTGAGCTCATTTAATCCTGAAAATACAAAAGGAAGACAAAAACACTCTTTTTCCAATATTAGTACTAAAAAAGGGTTAGTTTTATGCCTCATTTGATGTAATTTATATGTTGCATTTTACACACATCATACAATATTAAAAAACGACAATAAATAAATAAAGTAAAACAAATACCTAATAGATTTGTCCTCTTCTTTTTTCATAGCTTGAAATCGTTTCATCACATCGTCGTCTTTTACTTCACATAAAAAATCCTTTTCGGCCGCACAAACCATAGCATTGTTCAAAAATTCCGGACCCATTCGATTGCGTAAATCCGTCTTGACAAGCTTCAATTTCGAAAAACATCTTTCAACGGTTGCGGTTGCAACCGGTAAAAGCAAAGCTAGCTTCACTGCCAGATAAACTGAAGGACAAGAACTATGCGTTCCCCACTACTAGAAAAATGGTCATTTTGCTACGGAAATTTCCTACGCAAAAAAATGCGTCACAAATTCTGACACATTTACTACGCATTTCCTACGGAAAGAAGACCTTGATTTTTTTTTGGTAATTTGTGACACAATAGTGACAAATATACTAATTCTAAGTATTGTGTCAGAAATGCATAGCAACTTGCTACGCATTTCCGACGGAACCATTATTTATTTGTTGGAATTAGATTTATATGTTAAATTCATTTAAATATTAATTGTTGCGTCAGAAATGCGTAGCAACTTGCTACGCATTTATGACGAATTATTTATTATTATACTTAGATTATATTTTAATGTTTAATCAGCATTATTATTAATTATTGCGTAGGAAATGTGTAGCAACTTGTTACGCATTTGTGATGGAAAATTTATTGTGTAGGAAATGTGTAGCAACTTGCTACGCATTTGTGATGGAAAATTTATTACCATATTGTGTAGGAAATGTGTAGCAACTTGTTACGCATTTGTGATGTAAAATTTATTGTGTAGGAAATGTGTAGCAACTTGCTACGCATTTGTGATGGAAAATTTATTACCATATTGTGTAGGAAATGTGTAGCAACTAGCTATGCATTTGTGATGGAAAATTTATGATGTAGGAAATGCGTAGCAACTTGCTACGCATTTATGACGAATTATTTATTATTATACTTAGATTATATTTTAATGTTTAATCAGCATTATTATGTACATATATCTTAATTACAAATTACAATTTAATCATTGAGTTAATTTTCATGTTGCTAAGTTAAAATTTCTTGCATGATGTCAATCAAGACATGATATATTTGTATTAGATATTTTATATATCAACAAAGGATTGATAAATAAGCAAGATGATCTAGAAGCTAGCATGTGATCAAAAATATTTGTTTAAATTACACTTCATGATGGTTCCGGTTTTGTTTCGGCTCGGGTCACGGTTCGGTTCATGTCAGATTTAACGCGGGTCAATCTGTCTATACCCGTGTTATACATATGTATTGTTAACCTGGTCAATATCAAGCTTCTTCAACTCAGCCGGTCAAAGACGACAGTAGTGGTAGTGGCTTGGTTCAGACTCAGTGGAGGCAACTAGTTTTATTATTACCATATAAACACGTGATTTACGACTCTTAATTTCTCGCAAAACAAGCATTAGAACGATAATAAATAGTGTTTAAGGCGAACGTTACCTCTGTTCATGTTCTTTTATAAACTATTCGCCGAAAGTTTTTCTAAATAGTTTGGAGCCATCTATTTTTTAGTTTTCTCGTCTCTCTCTTCTACTTAATTATAGATAATTAATATTAACTAAAAGATAACTATAAAATTAAATTTAACATAAATTTACTCAACCCGTATAATACACGGGTTTATATGAGGTTCTTAAAGATATAACAAGATATAACTTTTTATTGATTGGTATATAAAATTAAATGTGCTCAACCCATACAATATATGAGGTTCTTAAAAATGTAACTTTTTTCATTATTTAATATATAAAATTAAATTTACTCAACCCGTACAATACACGGGATTCTTAAAGATATTAACTTTTTTATTATTTAATATATAAAGTTACATTTATTCAACCCATGTAATAAAACGAGATTTTTAAAGATAGATTATTTATTCAACCCGTGTATTATACGGGGTTCTAACCTAGTATATTTTATAAAAAAAATAAACAGAATTGAGGCATGTGGTAAATAAATATAAACATTCAAAATTTATGAAAATCAATTAGCAAATAATCAAATAAGTAAATACTTTTAAAAAGTAAAAAACAAAGTGATCCAATCAAAACCTTACTTTCCCATCACACGGATCATGATCGTACGGTATTCTATGCTCTTAGCCTCTTCATCCAATGGATGAAAACACACCTCTAGAAACACACAATCTTATACCCCATGTATACAAAGATCAGTGAAGTTAAAATTCAAAATCAATTTTAGCCATGGAAAGGGGAGCAAGGGAGAAGAAATCATTGAACTTAAAATTCAAAATCAGTTTATACAAAAATCACTGAACTACCGCCACACAACCCCAAACTCTCTCGTTCTTACCGGCACCGGCCGTTTTTCTTTTCGTCGGAGATGAGGATGACGGGGATGTTCTGCAGTTGAAGATAATTATGATGATGACGATGTTATGGTGTCGATGGTGGTGGTTCGGGTGACGACGGCTGCGGTGGAGCCGGCCAGAGCCACGTCGGAGAACTGCGGGCGGTGGACGGCGGTGGCAGCTTCAAGTAACAAGTCGATTCATTGGGCTTTAGCCGGTTCCATGCTTGGTTGCCACTTATGGTGTTTTTGGCTGATAAAAGTTGACCGATACATGTATTATGTCTTTAAACTTGGAAAATCGATCATCATTTTCATAGATTGAGGTTCATCATGCAATTGTTTATTAGTATTAGGATTAGGATATTCACAAATATATTGTATAGAAAAGGTCAATATTTGTAATCTTATCTCTTCCTATAATAGGTCAATCTATGTATTATTATATTAAGATTACGGAAATAATGGAAATCAATGGTTTACATTCTGGGTTGTTTTGAGATTGAATTTGCTAAAGATATATCACTACTAGAAAAATTAAAATTTCTGACACCATTTTTCGTAGTAAATGCGTCACAACTTGCGATTTTCTACGAATTTGTTACGAAATGCATATGTAGGAAAACCACTCGTAGGAAACTGGTTTCTTACGCATTTTCCTACCCATTTCTGACAGAAAAGGGCTGTCACAAATTGCTACACATTTTCTACGCATTTTCCTACACATTTTCTTCCGTTAAATGAGTAGGAAAATGCGTAGAAAATGTGTAGCAATTTGTGACAGCCCTTTTCTGTCAGAAATGGGTAGGAAAATGCGTAGAAAATGCGTAAGAAACCAGTTTCCTACGAGTGGTTTTCCTACATACGCATTTCGTCACAAATTCGTAGAAAATCGCGAGTTGTGACGCATTTCCTACGGAAAATGGTGTCAGAAATTTTAATTTTTCTAGTAGTGCCCGTTTCAACCATAACATACGCAAGATCACTTATTCCATTCAAGTTTGCAAATTTATCATCATCGATTATAGTGTGATGAAATGGGCAATTGGGATTTGGGCTTATTATTTTCAATTGATTGGTATCCTCGTAGTGTGTCGTGCCATGCACTAAAACTTCAGGGCAATTGGGCAATTATTTACAATCTTTTATTATTTTGGGCTAACATATTGGGCAATTGGGCTTATTATTTACAATCTTCAATTGATTTGGGCTAACATATTGGGCAATTGGGATTTGGGCTTATTATTTTCAATTGATTTGGGCATACAGACTTTTTTAAGGGTGTCCTCGTAGTTGTTCAGGGGTATCCTTGGTATAAAATCCAAAAAAAATTTACACTACCGATAAAAAGTTGAGCCATAACCTGTGCTACGGATCGGTATACATAAGGTTCGCCCCTGCCCAGGAGTCTAGTCTACTTTCTATACTACAGATCAGTGCATCTTCATTGTACTCAGTTCACCTTAGCAGATTTTTCTTTTTACTTTTTTCTTTTCTTATTTGGACATTGACTCTTAATGTGTCTAACTTCATCACAACTCCAGGACTTCATAATCTTCCAAGCTTTAGACAAGCTTCATTCTAGACTCCCACTGCTTTTGATATTCTCCTACCAACATCAAATAACCCAGAAGATGAACCACCACTCATGTTTCTTCAATGAATATCTTCACCTATCACTGTATCCCAGATCCCTTCAAAATTCATACCGCCGACCCCCGTAGAATTGGTAACAGCTGTCACAAACCCGAACAAACTATCGGATAGAGAAGATAGTAGCATCACAGCTTGAATATCATCATCAAACTTCATATCCAGATATGATTACCCATAATTGAACTTCCCTCATGCATCATGACCAATCCCCTTATCAAGAACACCTTATTTCCGGTAGTTGGTTTTTCATACATATTTGACAGAGTAATCACCATACCACGAGTCGGGGTTTCTTTCATAGTATTAAATGCAACACACATTGTCAAGGACAGTGTAATTACCCCTTGTGATTTTTTGTCCTTAGATTTCCAGACTGTTCTGGCATCCTTTTCCATTTTATCCGGTTTTTCCTCCAATACCATATCCAGATATTTTTGAAGGAGCAATTCTTCTACTTGCATTTTCCACCAACCAAAATTGGACCCATCAAACTTTTCAACCCGAAGCACTTTCGAACCAGTGACTTCTCCTACGTACCCGAGAATAAACCAATGACTAAGAAGGGTCCAAGAAGCAAAACCCTAATCGCAAAACACCCAAAAAAAACGAGAACCAAAGACTAAACATCCCTGTTGTCTTCCTACAACAACGACAACTTCAAAGAGTTTCAATAACCCTAATCGTGCAATGACGACAACAACAACTCATACCTCTAGAACAACTTTCTCTCTCTATGATCGAACCGTGTGTAATGATGTGTCACGTACTTATACACGATCTTCCTCGCAGAAAATGTGGAAGATCGAACAGTACTTTAGAGACTGAAGCTCTAATACTACTTATTAGGTATCGAACAGAGCAACACGCAACGAAACCATTATCACGGACACAAAAAAGCAATTAAAGAAGACACGAGATTTACATGGTCCTGTCAAGGTGAACTATGTCCACGTGTTGCAACTAGGGTTTATATTTTATTAGGTGCTCAAAGAATACAGTTGGGTATATATATATATATAACTAGATTAGAGTTAATTATTTAGTCAACAAGAAACAAAATAGGACCTATGTAAATTAAACAAGACCGGCCCCTTTGTATTTATTATTGGTCGACACAAGCCCAAGGCCTAGAAAGCCTTCACGCCTAACAGTACCCACTCTACCTCCAGCCACACAAGCTCAAAACCATCCAGCCCCTCCACTACAAAAGGCAACTACAATACTTCCTGGATACATATTCTATTCGACAATATAAATTATAAATAGTTTTTTCAAAGTTGTTATTAGCTTATTTAGGATGTAAGATGAAGTCAAGTATAAAGAGAAGGTTACGTATAGATCGTAAGAGCATTTCTTGTTGTTTCTATTATTGCACTAAATACATATCATTATAGCAAATTGTTACATTTACGTTATTTATACTTGGTAGAAACTAAATACTAAATCACTTGAGATTAAAAAATTTGCAACCACCCTACAAGTTAAGACTAACATTATGAACATTTGATTAAACAACAAGTTTGGGTTTATTTATGCACTTAAATCTTTTCTTTTTAGTAAATATTTTATACCCATTTACTTATTTGTTGTCCTTTTCTATTCTCATATTTAATAAAAAGTAGGGATAGGAATATGCATAACTTTTTGCAAATATAAAGAAAATGAATGAATGACTGAAAATATTGTACATGATCTCATGCTAGATGGTTGTTTTAATACTTGTCTGGTACAACGGGTATACAAATTTTCTTAGGGGCTATTTGGCAACTTCTGAATGGTTAAGTCCTGAACTAGTAAAAGGTCTGAACCATTAAGTGTTGAACCACTAAGAGCTCTGAAGCATTAAGAGCAAGTATAATGCTTAACCGTTCAAAGACAAATGTCTGACCAATTCAGATTAAAGGTCTTAACCATTCAGCCTCAGTATAATGCTTAACCATTCAGAGGCAAATGTCTGAACTCTTCAGATATCTACTCGCGAAACAAACAGTCTGGACCATTAAGTGTTGAACCAGTAAGAGTAAAAGGCCTAAACCACTAAAAGAGACCCACTAAAAGCTAACAAACAGCTCTTAAAGGTACGATCATCAGGGGCGTAGCTTTCAAGGGGGGGGGGGGGGGACGGGGGCGCCCGTGCCCCCGAATTTTTTGCTCAGTAGTTTATGTATGTACATTTCGTATAGAACTTTTTAGGTATATACGTTTTCGACCCCCCGGTTTTATAAAAAAAAATTTACTTATATAGAATTTTTAGGTTTGGTGACTTCCGACCCTCGGGTAAAAATTTTCAAGATTCGCCACTGACTATCATGAAACAATAAATTTTTGTCTATATTTCTTTGACTAGAATCTAACTATCTTTTTAGATTTATCTTTTTGTAACCAACCGAATATCCAAAAACTAATAAACAATAATAAAAATATATTATATGAGCACTATGTTTTGTTTAAATAATAAATAATCGGATTCGGATGTGGGTTTATGAATATTTTTTTGTCTTCAATGTTCGAAATTTTGAAAATCGAATACATCTTTAGTTTTAACATGCACGAAACGAATTTTTGAATTTTTTTTTATAAATTTGGACATACATTTAAATATCCGAGTCCGATTCAGATATTAATATTCACTATCCGAAAACCGAATAATTTAATCTTGAACACCCCTACATCATAATTCATACCACGGAGACGGAAATCCATGTATAAATGACATGATTTGAATCATTAAAAAAATAAAAAATAAACGTCTATAAAACTAGCTAACTAGTCATGACCCGTTGCCACCGCCACCACCATTGCAGCCACTCACACTGTCACACCCCGATTTTCACGTGTCACCGTTGGGCTCGGTGGGGAGTATCGTGACGTGGTTGGCAACATAATAGTCAAACAACACAACATTTAAATGCACAGCGGAAGCAAATGAAAGATATATTTCAACCAAATAAAATATTGTAATATCGTGTATCACAACAGTTGAAATTTTACCCACAGACGGATCGAAATAAAATAGGAAATAGTAGTTCAACAGACGTTAGGCATCTTAAGCTTGCGAGACTCTTTATTGATGCTAAGGAGAAATATCCAGCCAATTACGAATAGTACCTGCATTTAATCTTTTTGGGAAAATACGTCAGTTTACACTGGTAAATACAATCAACTGACTCATTTTAAAAATGATTAAAAATTGATTTGGATGCACATGGCATAAACATTTTTTTAACTTGGGATAATTATTTAAATATATAAACTTGTAAAAGAATTACATGTTCCTTATGCGTTCAGTAGCCCGGATCGTGCCAGGTTAAAGATCAATAGACACACCACATAATCTATTTATGCACTGACGAGTGTACGCCTACACTCCGCGCTTAGGTCGTGGCCATTTCGTAAAATGATGCCAAGGATATCCGGGACATGGTCATTAACCCCCCAAAGGCTTTAAGTAAACAAAACATATTTAAACGGGCCGATCAAATTATTCAATTAACCACCAAACGATGGAAGATTTAATGCCCGACCAAGCGGTATTTTATATACCGTAACCCAAGCCCGTATCAGGGAAAATAAGTTAAAAGTATTTACCTGAGCAAAGTAATAATCACAATAAGCAAATGCAAGTAGCTTTTACTGGTCCTCCTATTCTGGAACGAAGGTTTATAATAACCTATTAGAATCCTAACGGGCCTTTAATTAAGCTTAAGCTTAGACCGGTTAGTTTCAAAGATACGGTTCGCACACACGATTAAGCGAAGACCGGATAGAATGTGATTTAGAACCGACAAGTTTGAAGACTTGCTTAATATGGGTTCATTATACACATTCTGGATTTTGAGATAAAACCGATAAGGTTTGACCCGTTTCGGCTAATTTATGTAAACTAGTTACATAAACCGAACCGAACGCGTAATAAGCGTAACGGGTATCCGTAAGAGCCATATACAGGTTTCCTAAGTTAATATGCTTCAATTATGTTGTGACATCAGTAAGATGTCTTCTATTATGCCCGTAACGAATTTAAACACAAACTATGCCCCGTAGGGTTAGTTTGGTCATTTACAAGGTTATAAAAGAGTTTAAGTATTAACCTGAGTTACAAGTCTGATATAATCAGCAAAAATACTTATCTTACTAAGTTATAACAGTAGGGTAAAGTATATATGTGAAATTTATCAATTATAACCAACTATGCACCGTAGGGGCATTTTGGTAATTTCATATAAGCCGAAAAGCTCAAAACTGAAGTCTGAGTTAAACAACTTTTGCTTACTGTTAAAATATTATAATTTACCTAAAATATCAGTAGGTATCAACCCTTGTATGTTTAAAATAGTTCTAGTACATACTACGCGTTAAAAAACGCTTAAAAAGGCGATTAGAAGCCATTTCCGGGTTCTATACATCAAAAGCTGATATTTTTATTATTCCAGAAGGCTTAAAATAATTTATTTATCATATGAAATCAGTAGCAAAAGGTTTGGAGTCAATTAGATATGTAAAACTCATTTTATAGCCCGTAAGGGCAAAACCGACAATTACCGGATTAAGCCTATGACTATAAGTTATGCTCAGCCTAAAATTTATTAAAAATCTTCAAAAATCCCAAAATAATATATTACATCAGTGGGTAAGAAGTTTGATATCAAAAAGTGGGTTTAAATAGGCTATGCGCTAATTACGCCGTTTAATTAACAAAGCTTTCAATTTACGCTAATGAGCATAACTCTTAAACTAGACCTCAAACTGATGTCAAATTTTGGTTACAAGTTTATAATTCAGTAACTAAGGTTTCTACTCTTTTACATTTTCAAAAATCACGTTTTAAGGTGAAAAGGGCATAATGGTCAACATATGAGCAATTAACGGAATCATGCATATTAATTGGTTAACTATTGAACCAAGGTGTATAATCATAGAGGGTTATACTAGCATGTAACCTAGTCCAATTAAAGCTCTAAGGCATTTCTAAAACATACCAAAACGGGTCAGAACTGAAGTCAAAGCAAAAGTCAAAGCTTTGCGACTTTCGGTTCCGAACCGGGTCTATACTGAAAATTGTCGGGTTGAACATGTTTAGACATGTTCTTACATTAATTACTAAGTTATAATAATGATCAAACAGGTTGTATGGGTTCTACATTGCTAATTATGTATTAATTTGAAATTAAGCATCTTGTTGACTTTTTAATAACAAGTTTGACCCGACATTTAACATAGTTAGAGTGGGAATCAGAGGGTGCCCTTTTAAGGGTTTAATGCCCACATAATTACCAACTTATAACTACTTTCAATTCGACTAATCACTGGACCATTAGTAATTAATCGCTAAGTCAACCGTTAATTACGACGGTTTGACTTTTAAGCTAAAACTAAGTAAAAACTCAACTAAGAAAGGTTAAGCATACTTACTGAAGTCCTATGCACGATTTGTGAAGCTTAGAGAGAAGTCTTGAGCTCCAGAAATGTTCCAAAGTGCAGATGGAAGGTGTGAGAAAAATGGTTGCAACATCATGGCCTTTTATAGTGAATTTTGATCCATAAGATGGTGACAACCAACTCTATCAATGATCCCAAATGATCCACACATGTCCCTAAGGGTCTAGGGGTTGCTTAGGGGTCGCCCATGAAGTGAAACAACTGATTAAAGTCGGTTTATGCGTGAAATTCGGTTGCTGTCCAAAGTTCCTGTATTTGGGCGTCGTAGGCGGCCCGCGTAAGATGTTGTTGGGTCTTACGCGGCCCGCTTGGGCCTTGTGTTCAGCTTCCACATTTTCTAGTTTTTGCATATTTGTCTCTTGGCCCTTCCGAAATGTCAACTAACTTATATTTTGCACTTTGAGCCCTCCAAATTGACATACAAGGGCTTCAAGACTTATACTCACCTTATTAAGTCCTTGGCCACTTGGTTATTACCCGAAAAGTCATAACTTTCATCGTTGACGCTTTAACCCCTCGCATACGAATTTGATCATAACTTTCTCATACGATAACGAAACTTTATGAAATTTATATCGTGCATTCTAGTGAGTATAATAAACCGTTACAAAGCTTCGGGTTTGTTAAAAGGTCACTCAGAGGTATAACTTAAACATGTTGACACATTTAACCCCTGTAGTTTGTAATCTCACACTTTTTTTCATATTTAGTTTCGTATGATCCATGATTTATTCGTTTGAAGGTATGAGCATCATGTAGGGTTAATGTAAAGTATATTTATTCACTGTTGACATTTAGAACCCGTATATTCACATACTTTCCATGATTGTCAACTTTAATCCTTCTATAACATTCTTTCACACGTTCAAACATATGACACGTGTCAACACATTAGAGGACATGAATTTTCGAGGTGTTACATCCTCACCCCCTTAAAAGAAATCTCGACCTCGAGATTTACTGAAATAAATAAGGGTACTTTTCTTTCATTGTGGACTCAACCTCCCACGTGTATTCGGGACCTCTTCGGGCTTCCCATTTGACCTTTACAATAGGCACATGCTTCCTTCGAAGCTTCTTAACCTGTCGATCCTCAATCGACAATGGTTTTTCCACAAATTTCAAGCTCTCATCTATATGCACATCTGTATGTGGTATGACTAGCGATTCGTCAGCTAGGCATTTCTTCAGATTGCAGACGTGGAATACGTTATGAATACCACTGAGCTCTTCATGTAAATTTAACTTGTAAGCTACTGATCCAACACATTCGATAATCTCGAACGTTCCTATATACCTAGGGCTTAACTTACCTTTCTTACCGAATCGCATCACCCCCTTCCAGGGTGATACTTTAAGCAACACTTTGTCACCGACTTCAAATTTCATAGGTTTACGCTTTGGATCTGCGTAACTCTTCTGCCTATCACGGGCAGCTTTGAGATGGTCACGAATCTGGACAATCTTGTCCGTCGTTTCAAAGACTATCTCTGGTCCTGATAATTGGACATCTCCAACTTCCGCCCAACAAACGGGCGTTCTACACTTTCTACCGTATAAGGCCTCGAAAGGCGCAGCCTTAATGCTGGTATGGTAGCTATTGTTGTAGGAGAATTCGATTAATGGTAGGTGGTTATCCCAACTACCACCTAAATCAATCACGCATGCTCGAAGCATGTCTTCCAAAGTTTGAATAGTACGCTCACTCTGACCGTCCGTCTGAGGATGGTAAGCTGTACTAAAATTTAAACGCGTGCCCAAAGATTGCTGGAAACTTTTCCAAAAATGTGACGTGTATCTAGTATCTCTGTCAGAGATAATAGACACATGTATGCCATGTAAAGCTACAATCTTATCCACGTATAACTGGGCTAACATGTCGGAGCTATAAGTCTCCTTAATGGGTAAGAAATGTGCTGACTTAGTCAGTCTATCAACTATAACCCATATCGTATCATTTCCCTTTCTTGTCTTGGGTAACTTGGTGATAAAATCCATAGTTACCATTTCCCACTTCCAAGTAGGAAGTTCAGGCTGTTGTAGCAAACCTGACGGCTTTTGATGTTCTGCTTTTACTAGTGCACATGTCAAGCATTTAGCTACATAGGTAGCTACAGACTTCTTTAAGCCTATCCACCAATAGTTTGCCCTTAGATCCTGGTACATCTTATCAGCTCTAGGATGAACGGAATATTTGGAACTATGGGCTTCCTGGAGGATAACATCTCGAAGTCCTCCATAAATTGGAACCCATATTCGTCCATTCAATCTCAGAATTCCATCCTTGCCAAGAGATAACTGCTCCTCAGTTACCCCTAGTTTTTCGTTAGGATAGTTAGCTTCCAACACAACTTCCTTCTATGCAGCTAACAACCTTTCATTCAAACTGTTCTTTATTTCAATGCTCTTGGCATTGATTCGGATGGGCTTCACCCTTTCCTTTCGACTCAAGGCGTTAGCGACTACATTCGCCTTGCCGGGATGGTATCTAATTTCACAATCATAATCATTTAAAGCCTCCATCCAACGGCGCTGCCTCATGTTTAAATCCTTCTGATTAAACAGATGTTGAAGGCTCTTGTGATCAGAATAGATCACACACTTGATTCCATATAAATAATGTCTCCATAGTTTTACTGCAAACACAACGGCACCCAACTCCAAGTCATGGGTGGTGTAATTCTTTTCATGCACCTTTAATTGTCTTGAAGCATAGGCAATAACCTTTCCTTTCTGCATAAGCACACACCCCATGCCAGTGTGTGATGCATCGCAGTAAACTACAAATTCTTCGGTACCTTCAGGCAATGTCAGTACAGGAGCGTTGCTCAAATTTTGTTTAAGGATATCAAAGGATTCTTGCTGTTTAGGTCCCCAGTCGAACTTAATCTTCTTCCTAGTTAAGGAAGTTAGGGGTGCAGCAATCCTTGAAAAATTTTCAATGAAACGCCTATAATATCCTGCTAAGCCTAGAAAGCTACGAATCTCTGTAGGCGTCTTCGGCTCTTGCCAGTTCATAACAGCTTCGACCTTAGCGGGATCCACTTGGATACCATGCTCACTAACCACATGTCCAAGGAATTGGACTTCTCGAAGCTAGAATTCACACTTAGAGAATTTGGCATAGAGCTTCTCATGATGTAGGAGTTTAAGAATACAGCGAAGGTGTTTCTCATGGTCAGCTCGGTTCTTCGAGTAGATGAGGATGTCGTCAATGAAAACGATGACGAATTTATCTAAGTAAGGCTTGCAGACGCGATTCATGAGATCCATGAATGCGGCAGGTGCATTAGTGAGCCCAAAAGGCATCACTAGGAACTCGTAATGACCATAACGAGTCCTAAATGCAGTTTTGTGTACGTCTTCATCTCTAACCTTCAGTTGGTGGTAGCCTGACCTCAAGTCAATCTTCGAGAAAAAACTTGCCCCTTGCAATTGATCGAACAAATCGTCGATCCTGGGCAAAGGATACCTATTCTTTATTGTGACCTTATTAAGCTCACGATAATCGATGCACATACGCATCGATCCATCCTTCTTCTTGACAAACAAGACTGGCGCTCCCCAAGGAGACGAACTAGGTTTAATGAAACCTTTAGCTAGTAATTCATCTAGTTGTGCCCTCAATTCCTTCATCTCTGTTGGTGCCAACCTATAAGGCGCTCTAGCAACAGGTGCTGCTCCAGGGATGATGTCGATTCTGAACTCCACTTGCCTATCTGGTGGCAAACCAGGTAGATCTTCAGGAAAAATTTCTGGGTATTCAGAAATGACAGGAATATCTTCCATCTTCGGTTTCGGCTCATCAAAAGTCACTTGTGCCATGTAGATGACACAACCCTTCTTCAAGCACCTAGAGGCCTTGAGCATAGTCACTTGCTCAGGCAGCCCATACCGGGTATCTCCCTGAATGGTAAGTGATTCACCAGACGGAGTCTTGATCACCACTTGCTTCTTATTACAGACAATTTGGGCCTGGTTATGAGATAACCAGTCCATACCCAAGACTATGTCAAAACCGGCTAACTTAAAGGGAAGTAGGGACAGAGGAAAAGAGTGGTTCTTAATGGATATAACACATCCATCTAACACAGTTGAGACGGTTTCTATGGTGCCATATGCTAACTCCACCTCATAGTTCACACTTAAGGTTTTGACAGGTAAATTCATCAATTTGCAAAACTTATCATCTACAAAAGACTTATCAGCGCCTGAATCAAAAAGTACTCTTGCATAGACATCATTTACAAGGAAAGTACCTGTGATCACGTTATCGTCTTGCACAGCTTCTTTCGCATCCATCCTGAAGACCCTAGCTTTGGTCTTCTTGGCCTCTTCAGGTTTCTTGGCGTATTTAGGGCAGTTGGTTTTTATGTGCCCTTTCTCATTGCAACTGTAGCACATTGCATCCTTCAGCTTTTTGCAATCCAAGGTCTTGTGCTCCTTGGACTTGCATATCCCGCAAGCAAAAGTTCTCGACTGAGTCTGCGAGTTCGATTCGAGTCTGCACTTTCCAAAGTGCTGTTTCTTGCAAATCTTGCACTTGGGCTTATCCCCAGACTGATGCCCATCTTTCTTTGACTCTGACCCCTTCCTGTTGTCACCGTTTCCTCGGTGCTTCTTGTTTGACCTCCGTGAATTATCATCTTCACGTTTTCTCTTCTCAGCATCTTTGTTCCTCAGCGATCTTTGGCTAAACCCCCAATGAAACGAGCTATTCGTTTGGGTTCCGGGGTCACCAAATATGGAACCAACCTCGACATGGTATTAAAGCTCGTGAGATAAGCTTGGCAATCTAGATTGGTCATTACCAACGAAAGGAAATCTGACTCAATCTTCTCGACCTCATGTTGAGGACAGTAATTCTCCCTGATGAGGGCAACGAATTGTTCCCAAGACATGTTGTACAATGGGATCTTCCCAGTGGCTTGAATCAGCGATCGCCACCAGGCTAAGGCCTCTCCCTTGAAAGATTGAGACACAAACTTGACTATATCCCTCTCAGCGCATCCGCTGATATCCATTACTGTGTCCATCTCATCTAGCCACGTCATACAGTCAATGGCTCCTTTCTCCCCAGTGAAATCCCGGGGTTTGCAGGAAACAAAGTATTTATAAGAGCAACCCTTGTCACGGGGTCCCTGATTCAAAACAATCTTTTGAGATGGAGCACTGTTGTGGTTTGAGGAGTGTCGATCATCATCTCCTTTCTTGGGTTCATCCTTCTTGGAGGGTGGCTTCGAATGCGGTGTAGATAGGGTCCTACTCCGAGTCCCACTATATTCTTCATACTGCCGCTCCAAGGCCTTTGTAACAGCGTCGTCTACTAACGCTTTCAATTCAGCACCCGTTATATTAATTCGGGCGTTATCATTATTCTCCACTGGGTGACTATTAATTTCATCCGAGTCAGCTATTTTAATTGAACTGTTACATAAAACAAGTACAATAGTTTATTTGGGAGTTTATCATAGAATTGTCTTTTATGGCAATTCATTAACCATGGTATACATAAACCATATTTGGTTAATTTGTTAATCATATTTATTTAGGATTTTTTTTATTACAATTTATCCTAATTATAAAACAATAACAGTTTTATTAGTAGCACAAAAGGCCTAGTCACAAGGACATTTTTAAATTATAAGCTATGATTTCAGAGAATCAAGGCTTTAAGGCTTGAACATAGTTCATTACCTTTTTCGGACAGGGAGTCATAGCTACCACTGTCTTTTGGCTCATATAGATATGAGCAAGGCCCGTAGGCATTATATTGCCAATGTATGGTCAAAATATGATCATCTTAATTGATGATCTAAACCCATGATTCAGAGATCGTTAAGTTGGGTTAGAAATCTTTTAAAGAATCCTTATATAAGAATGACGTGTGTGATTTTAACGAATCACATCTGCCAGGAGTGTTAACCTATTTTTAGATGTTAATAGGGATCCGAATCTTTTAAACAGGTCTTACCATCTTGGCCAGGTCTTTATAATGACACTTAGGCTAGGTTTCACTCTTAGATTCTTATTCAATATTTAGTAGGCAGATTATTTTTAAAAGGAATGATTTTGATTTATTTATTCCATATAATATATTTATGCACATAATAGCAAGAATGAAATTTATAAATTAAACATTCCATTAATTATTAATAGGTTACACGTCGCCCTAAACGGGACTTTTTAATAAAGCAACATACCCACGCAGGGGTCAAACAACATACTAGTCCACGCAGGGACTTAAACAAACATCATACCCTCGTAGGGGTTAACAGAAAGATAGACCCACGCAGGGGTTCAAAATAACAAAACATACATACCCACACAGGGGTTAATACAGCAAGACAGGCCCACGCAGGGGCTCAACTGATATAAGGAAATTACAACAACAGTGGAAGGATTCAATGGTCCTTCTTGGTCTTCCCTTTTATTAGGCTTGTAAATCCTTGGAAGAAACTTTGTCGCTCCCTGCGATCTCGGTGAAAGTCTCGCTCGACCTGGTCCAACCTCTGAAGAATTTCCTCTCGTTCCGGGGGAGAAAACTGTGGCGGCTGCGATTGTGTCCGTATTATAGGTCTGGCAGGTATCTGGTACCCCTGAGTTGGGTACCCTGCTCCCCAAGGAGCTCCATACGGTCCTTCAGGGTTAAAGGCGTTGTAATTGGACGCTACCAAGTATGGGTCGGCTTCAGCGTAATTGTAGTTGGTGTGAACCGGCGGCCCAAACGGGTTGTACATCATTGAACCCGTATATGCAGGGATTGGGTTATCAAAACCCATCGGTGGTGGTTGTGGTGCAACTGGGTTCGAAGGTCCACCCATTTGTGGATCTTCTGGAAGTGGAGGATAATGACTGCCACTGGATTGAAGAGGAGAGCTAAAATGAAAGTCCCCTCCTCGTGCAGACATACGTGCTCCTGTTCTCCTACGCCTCGGCGGTTGCGGGGGTGCTAGCTGAACAGGTGGCGGTGGAGGCGGTGGCGTGACTGCCACAAATCGTGAATCCTCAGAGAGATCCTGCTCCTGCTGCTGCTGGTGAGGCGACGAATGATGCGAGGGTGTAAAATACCACTCGTGCTAGTTAAATTGCGCATGGTAACTGTCCGGACCATGGTAGGGTGATCCGTGAAAAGACGAACCATCTGAGACCTCGATAGGATGGTTCGGAGTTCCGGTTGCGGGCTCGACTGGATCGGTGTCCTCGTCCATATCTTTCGCATGATCGCCGGAGAAATGATCCTCCGGCCCCAATGGGTTAAAACCCACTGGTTCTGGTATGTAATTTGCCGGGTTAAACCGGCCCCTAAAAACAGGTGTAGGGTCACCAAAAGAATGGTGCGATAGAGATCGTTGAAGAGGTATGTAAGAAGGTTGAGGGTTGTCGGGCTCATTTTCCGAATGTGGCCCATATGAGTGGTGAATGGGAGGTGTCGAACTGTGCGATACTGATCATCTAGCTGGTTCAAATAGGTTCCTCCGGTATTCTCTAGGGCCAGCACTCGTAGTGGTGGTAGGAGCTCGCATGTGCGAAGGTCCTGCCTCGTCGTCATTAGGGGCGGTAACTGGCCCCTTGCCTCGTCCTCTTCGTCGAAAGAATCTTGGCGGCATAATTAATCCTGTCAATACAACGTGAGATAACGACAAACATATATAAAAGACACAGTTAAAAATAAACCGAAACAATTTGGGTTGTTCCTATGTTCTTTGTCTAGACTCGAAAATTTTGGAATGTGCAATTGTGTAACTGAGATTAAACACAAAAGCTTAGTGTTTAATTCACTCAGCGTTGGCTCTGATACCAACCTGTCACACCCCGATTTCCACGTGTCACCGGTGGGCCCGGTGGGGAGAATCGTGACGTGGTTGGCAACATAATAGTCAAACAACACAACATTTAAATGCACAGCGGAAGCAAATGAAAGATATATTTCAACCAAATAAAATATTGTAATATCGTGTATCACAACAGTTGAAATTTTATCCACAGACGGATCGAAATAAAATAGGAAATAGTAGTTCAACTGACGTTAGGCATCTTAAGCTTGCGAGACTCTTTATTGATGCTAAGGAGAAATATCCAGCCAATTATGAATAGTACCTGCATTTAATCTTTTTGGGAAAATACGTCAGTTTACACTGGTAAATACAATCAACTGACTCATTTTAAAAATGATTAAAAATTGATTTTGATGCACATGGCATAAACATTTTTTTTAACTTGGGATAATTATTTAAATATATAAACTTGTAAAAGAATTACATGTTCCTTATGCGTTCAGTAGCCTGGATCGTGCCGAGTTAAAGATCAATAGACACACCACATAATCTATTTATGCACTGACGAGTGTACGCCTACACTCCGCGCTTAGGTCGTGGCCATTTCGTAAAATGATGCCAAGGATATCCGGGACATGGTCATTAACCCCCCAAAGGCTTTAAGTAAACAAAACATATTTAAACGGGCCGATCAAATTATTCAATTAACCACTAAACATTGGAAGATTTAATGCCCGACCAAGCGGTATTTTATATACCGTAACCCAAGCCCGTATCAGGGAAAATAAGTTAAAAGTATTTACCTGAGCAAAGTAATAATCACAATAAGCAAATGCAAGTAGCTTTTACTGGTCCTCCTATTCTGGAACGAAGGTTTATAATAACCTATTAGAATCCTAACGGGCCTTTAATTAAGCTTAAGCTTAGACCGGTTAGTTTCAAAGATACGGTTCGCACGCACGATTAAGCGAAGACCGGATAGAATGTGATTTAGACCCGACAAGTTTGAAGACTTGCTTAATATGGGTTCATTATACACATTCTGGATTTTGAGATAAAACCGATAAGGTTTCACCCGTTTCGGCTAATTTATGTAAACTAGTTACATAAACCGAACCGAACGCGTAATAAGCGTAACGGGTATCCGTAAGAGCCATATACATGTTTCCTAAGTTAATATGCTTCAAGTATGTTGTGACATCAGTAAGATGTCTTCTATTATGCCCGTAACGAATTTAAACACAAACTATGCCCCGTAGGGGTAGTTTGGTTATTTACAAGGTTATAAAAGAGTTTAAGTATTAACCTGAGTTACAGGTCTGATATAATTAGCAAAAATACTTATTTTACTAAGTTATAACAGTAGGGTAAAGTGTATATGTGAAATTTATCAATTATAACCAACTATGCACCGTAGGGGCATTTTGGTGATTTCACATAACCCGAAAAGCTCAAAACTGAAGTCTGAGTTAAACAACTTTTACTTACTGTTAAAATATTATAATTTACCTAAAATATCAGTAGGTATCAACCCTTGTATGTTTAAAATAGTTCTAGTACATACTACGCGTTAAAAACGCTTAAAAAGGCGATTAGAAGCCATTTCCGGGATCTATACATAAAAATCTGATATTTTTATTATTCCAGAAGGCTTAAAATAATTTATTTATCATATGAAATCATTAGCAAAAGGTTTGGAGTCAATTAGATATGTAAAACTCATTTTATAGCCCGTAAGGGCAAAACCGACAATTACCGGATTAAGCCTATGACTATAAGTTATGCTCAGCCTAAAATTTATTAAAAATCTTCAAAAATCCCAAAATAATATATTACATCAGTGGGTAAGAAGTTTGATATCAAAAAGTGGGTTTAAATAGGCTATGCGCTAATTACGCCGTTTAATTAACAAAGCTTTCAATTTACGCTAATGAGCATAACTCTTAAACTAGACCTCAAACTGATGTCAAATTTTGGTTACAAGTTTATAATTCAGTAACTAAGGTTTCTACTCTTTTACATTTTCAAAAATCACGTTTTAAGGTGAAAAGGGCATAATGGTCAACATATGAGCAATTAACGGAATCATGCATATTAATTGGTTAACTATTGAACCAAGGTGTATAATCACAGAGGGTTATACTTGCATGTAACCTAGTCCAATTAAAGCTCTAAGGAATTTCTAAAACATACCAAAACGGGTCAGAACTGAAGTCAAAGCAAAAGTCAAAGCTTTGCGACTTTCGGTTCTGAACCGGGTCTCTACTGAAAATTGTCGGGTTGAACATGTTTAGACGTGTTCTTACATTAATTACTAAGTTATAATAATGATCAAACAGGTTGTATGGGTTCTACATTGCTAATTATGTTTTAATTTGAAATTAAGCATCTTGTTGACTTTTTAATAACAAGTTTGACCCGACATTTAACATAGTTAGAGTGGGAATCAGAGGGTGCCCTTTTAAGGGTTTAATGCCCACATAATTACCAACTTATAATTACTTTCAATTCGACTAATCACTGGACCATTAGTGATTAATCGCTAGGTCAACCGTTAATTACGACGGTTTGACTTTTAAGCTAAAACTAAGTAAAAACTCAACTAAGAAAGGTTAAGCATACTTACTGAAGTCCTATGCACGATTTGTGAAGCTTAGAGAGAAGTCTTGAGCTCCAGAAATGTTCCAAAGTGCAGATGGAAGGTGTGAGAAAAATGGTTGCAACATCATGGCCTTTTATAGTGGATTTTGATCCATAAGATGGTGACAACCAACTCTATCAATGATCCCAGATGATCCACACATGTCCCTAAGGGTCTAGGGGTTTCTTAGGGGTCGCCCATGAAGTGAAACAACTGATTAAAGTCGGTTTATGCGTGAAATTCGGCTGCTGTCCAAAGTTCCTGTATCTGGGCGTCGTAGGTGGCCCGCGTAAGATGTTGTTGGGTCTTACGTGGCCCGCTTGGGCCTTGTGTTCAGCTTCCACATTTTCTAGTTTTTGCATATTTGTCTCTTGGCCCTTCCGAAAGGTCAACTAACTTATATTTTGCACTTTGAGCCCTCCAAATTGACATACAAGGGCTTCAAGACTTATACTCACTTTATTAAGTCCTTGGCCACTTGGTTATTACCCGAAAAGTCATAACTTTCATCGTTGACGCTTACGAATTTGATCATAACTTTCTCATACGATAACGAAACTTTATGAAATTTATATCGTGCATTCTACTGAGCATAATTAACCGTTACAAAGCTTCGGGTTTGTTAAAAGGTCACTCAGAGGTATAACTTAAACATGTTGACACATTTAACCCCTGTAGTTTGTAATCTCTCACTTTCTTTCATATTTAGTTTCGTATGATCCATGATTTATTCGTTTGAAGGTATGAGCATCATGTAGGGTTAATGTAAAGTATATTTATTCACTGTTGACATTTAGAACCCGTATATTCACATACTTTCCATGATTGTCAACTTTAATCGTTCTATAACATTCTTTCACACGTTCAAACATATGACACGTGTCAACACATTATAGGACGTGAATTTTCGAGGTGTTACACACTCCCACGTACGTTTTGATTTGCAACCGTCTTAGACCACCCGTACTCGGGCGTTGTTAGTAAAAAAAATTCAAAAAAAACGCCCCAAAACGCCGGTTCCCCCACTACGCCCGGCGTTGTCCGACGTTATTTTCGAAGAAAATTGAGTTTGGCGTTTTAATTAAAACGCGGTGCACACATTTGACCGGCCAATCACATGTCCCCAACGGCTAGAAACAGCTAGTTGGTTATTTTTTTTAAACATTTTACCTATATATATATATATTATATATATATATATATATAAACTCATTCACTTTCAACCAAAAACTATCTCAAAAACTCTCTAAAAATCACAACCATTTTATAAAAAACTTGATGGATTCTCCTAGTTCTTCATCCATGGTAAATTTTTACTACAACGAGTATTTTGCGGATGGCGATGGTTCCACCGATGAGGAGGTTGAGCAAGAGGCGGTTACGAGTGCTTGTCAACTAGCGGTGAGATATGTCGAGCATTGTCGTCGCCCCCAAGCAGAAAAAAATAAAAGAGGTTATATTGAACGAGACCGACGTGCGACACACGATCGTTTGATGAAAGATTATTTTGATGAGGCGCCGACATTTTCGAACGAAATGTTTAGGCGTCGTTTCCGAATGAGTAAGCGGTTGTTTCTACGCATAGTCGACGACTTGGAAGCCAACTACGATTATTTTAAACAAAAAGCGGATGCTAGAGGGGTTCTAGGATTTACCGGTATCCAAAAGTGTACGTCGGCGTTACGAATCCTTGCTTATGGAAACACTACCGACATCAACGACGAGTATCTAAAAATGGCCGAGAAAACATCGCGAGACTGCTTGGAGCATTTTTGTCGCGGTACAATTCCTATACTTTACTTTAAAAAAAAAAAGACGAGTATGTTTACTATTTTTTTTTTGAAGCTTATGTTTGTCTATTGTTTTTTATAAAGGTATTATTGATGTGTACGGTGCGCGTTATCTTAGAACGCCCACATGGGACGACCTTCAAAAGATCTACGAGGTACATAATGCTGAGCATGGTTTGCCTGGTATGATCGGGAGCATAGATTGCATGCATTGGCGTTGGGATAACTGCCCGACCGCATGGCGAGGCCAACACACATGGGGTGACAAAAAGGGCCCACTATTATTCTTCAGGCGGTTGCTTTACAGGACCTTTGGGTTTGGTCGGCTTACTTTGGCGTGGTCGGGTCATGCAATGATATCAATGTTTTTAAACAATCTCCGTTGTTAGAGGAGTGGATTTCTGGCAAAGCTCCAAAAGCGTCGTTTTACGCAAATGGAAACTACTACCCTCATGGATATTATTTGAGCGACGGAATTTATCCTAGGTATTCGATTTTCGTGAAAACGTATAGTGATCCTATTGATGAAAAAGAGCATACTTTAAAAAGGTTCAAGAGTCTTCACGAAAAGACATTGAGAGATGCTTTGGGGTTCTTAAAAAACGTTGGCAATATTTGAGAAATCCTTGTCGTGCATGTAGCAAGCAAAAAATGAGAGATGCTATGTACGTTTGTATAATCATGCACAACATGATTTTGGAAGACGAAGGAAAGGCGATATGCCAGAATTATGTGCCAGAAGCCGTTCAAGAGGACCATCCACAGGGGTCAATGGAAGAAAGAGTGAATAATGCGCGAGAGTTGCGTTACGAACCGTACCATTCCCAGTTAATGGTTGATTTGGTACACCACGCATGGTCGGTTCGGTATGTACCACCTGAGGGAGAGGAAGAAACGGAGGACGAGGAAGACGAAGTTGGCGATGGTGAAGAAAGCGAAGACGAAAACTAGTGTTTTTTTTTAGTTTAATCGGATTTTAATTTTTTTATTTCTAGTGTTGTTTTTTTTTAATTTAATGAAGTATCTAAAGTTTAAAAAAAATTGTCAAATGATTGCATGGGCGTTATTGGAATAATGCCCCACTACACCTCTTTTGCTATAATGTCCAACGCTGACTAGGATGCCACGTGTCGGATAATGCCCCATAATAGGGGCATTATTTTTGTTCACCACTACGGGTGTGTTATAGTCACATATAAAAGAAATGAAAAGAGAGAATTTTTTAGTCACGTTTTAGATGGGGCCATTTGATTGTGATGATGATTGATGAACATGGCATGACATTATGTTTGGCAATACATGTAGAACACCATTTTGTCAGGTTGGTACGGATGGACGGTTGATATTGTTAAAAGCTGTTTTATTATATATGTTGTATTGTAATTGGTGCATTGATAGTTGTACATGTGCATACAACAACTGTAGTGGAGGAATATGAATATATTTATGGTCCCTAGTTGTGTTTGAAAATGAAAGAGCTGGCTGTTGCTAGCTGTAAAAGACATGGTCTCCTTTCATGTGGGACTACTACCATCTTCGAATATCTATACAAAACAACATAATCCATGTGTAACCATTTCCATTCCCTCAGATATACTATATATGTCAACACACATAGGTATCCTTACAACAAGAACAAGCGGTAAAAACTGTCGGCGACAATGAGATTTACATAAAAGGGGGTCATGCCATAGGTACTACTAATTTAAGGCTGTACAAAGCTCAGTCCATGACTATTGAACCCCTAAACCAAACCACAATCAGACCCGAACTTGACCTGTAAGTTGGGTGCAAACGATTCGAGCACAAGCTTGAGCTTGGTTCGTTAGTAACTATCGAATTCAGCTCAGCCTTAGTTCGTTTATTAATTATATTTATAATTATAGTTATAACTTTCTATATATTATTTATAATTATATATTTATATATTTATTATATAAAATAATGATTATTATATTTATTATTGAAAGTTAATTCTAAAACTCGTATGAGTTGAAAGTTGTTTTCACTTTGGCCCTTTAGCTTTCAACACATACGAGTTTTAGGATTAGCTTCCAATAGTTCACCCCCCCCCCCCCCCCCCTCTAAATATCCCGTGTTCGTGTTTGATCCGTCTGGGCCAACATTTATATAATAATATTGTTTTATATAATAAATAGACTTGTTTAGACTCGCAAGCCTACTCAAAGTCAATATGTGAAGCTTACGCACTTTTATTGAATAAACTCAATTTAAGCTACAGCTCAGGCTCGGGCTCTTTTGAGTTCAGTTTGATTCGAGTTTTTTTAGGAAGTTGATATCAAGTAGCTCAAGTGGCTGGCCCATTACTTTATAGCCTAGTGGCATCTTGGGGGGGTGAGAAAAGACTTTGGGACCAATAGGTTCTGGGTTCGATTCCCATAAAAGGGGGGGGGGGGGGGGGGGGGTATTGGGTTTCCTCCTAAATCGGTATATAGGCATTATGCCTAGTGGAGATGGATATGATCGGGTGATTCCGTTGGTGGCACGATGATACTCCAGTGGTCTGTTAGTGATCCAAATTTGCCGTTAAAATAAAGTAGCTCAGGTGGCTGCCTAGTCTATAGCATGGTAGCCGACATGCAAGTGCAAGACTGTTGTATTTATACTTATTTGGCTTAAGACCAAACAAGTTCTAAAATTGTATCGAACCGATATATTGTACCGATATTTACTATTCTCGTTTCTGATATTTTCAAATTTTAGATTCCAACATACTAAACAAACCATCAATGCACTTATATGAAGAATGTTTGTGGATGCAACAAGTAATTTTTGATGGATACAAACATACTAAACAAACCATCAATGCACTACACATGAGCAACCTATGCATTATAGACACGCACATTAATCTGTCTCTTTTTCCCTCATTAATTTAATTAGTATGATATAATAATAATAATAATAATAATAATAATAATAATAATAATAATAATAATAATAATAATAATAAGTGCATTAGGTGTAATTGTAATAAAATCAAGAGTTGCGTGTTGTTTAAAATAGAAAGTGACAGGAAGGAGACGTTGCTAGCAGCCAACACAACTGTTTTTCCAACTTTTTTTAATGATTATGATTAGCTTTATATTAGAGAACGTTAGTGTCTGTTGCCATGTCTTTATCACTTTTCTTCACTCGTAAGAAAATAAAAAAATTATATGTCAACTCTCACCTAGCAAAATCTAGATTCGAACCTGTAACCTCTGTTAAAAAGACGCTTATCACAATGTGCCAACCCTGAATCCCGTACTCTAATTGTGGTCAACTGACTTTTGAGGGTTTGAAATTACTGTTAAAAAATTTCTTCAGCAATGGCACTATTTTAGAACGGCGGCAAAAGTCATCACACACGCACACAAAAAACAAACAAGGCGCTAGCAAGAACAATGGCCGTTTTATTGTGTGCGTGTGCGTATCCAACCAATAAACTGCTAACCAATGAGACCATGCTTATGGGACATGTGGCCAGTAGAAACTAGATTCGAACATGAAACCTATGTTTAAAAAGACGCTTAACACTACACCAACCCTGTATCGGGTATTCAACTGATGATAACACCTTAATTACTATTAGGACTTTTGGATTCACAGCAACAAAAAGTATTTCAACTAGGGCTGGCAATTGGGTACCTGTTAAGACACGATTAGACCTGTTTGACTGAAAAATACACCCTTTGACTTTTTTAATTTTTAAAATAATTAAAATTACAATGTTAGGATCTATCATTTATTCATCTTTGTACATAAAACATAAAACTGTTTTATAAACATGAGGTAGAAAGTAGTTAAACGAGTCGTAATCATGTTTGAAACTTATGTTGTGCGCGCCGTCAGAAACCTGTTAAGACACGATTTGCCAGCCTTAATTTCAACATCACTAAAAATCCACCAAAAACAAACTAATAGAATCCTTTTTCACTTTTATTATCAGAATGCAGAAATAATGGAATAGAATACAGAACCCCAAAGACAACATAAAACCTATAAACCCCAACAAAATCACAACAGTAAATGACTAAATGTAACAAACGAAGCAGATGATAATAAAAACAATGTAAATAAAAAAAATCACTAGAACAAAACATTACCGGCTATAACCATACAAATCATACGGCGCCCATAACGCATCTAACGGGCACGGTTGTCTCAAATCAAGCCGCAACCACGGCTTACCACTACCACTCCAATGCAACAAGCTCACCGGACCCGGGTGCAGGTCCCTGCAGCTCCCCTTCACATTATCCCCACCTAACCCGTGCTGGTTCCACGCATGGTCAATAGGCGCAACGTGCCCAGCAAACACCAACAGAAACGGCGGTAATGACCCGAGCTCATATATCCGCTCCGTTTTCTGCACCTCCATCCATTTCTCTATCCGTTTCGTGTACCCGAACCGCCTCCATTTCTCCACATCAATGACCATCACACCCGTGTTGAAATAACACGGTTTCCGGTTGTTAAAAATACCGGCGTGTTGCCGGTTTGACCAGAAGTTTGCTGTGAAGTATTTTGTGAAATTCGCGTGACAATATTCCGGTGCTCCGATTGTTTTTTCGGATAATTTGGTGTTCCATAGCTTGTCCACATCATCAACAACTACCAGATCTGAATCTAGATAGATGACTCGCCGGACACACGGTTCTAAAACATCCGCTAAGTAATTTCTGGCGTAATTTAGCGGCTGCTCTAACGCGTGTCTAACCGACGTTGAGATTAACGTGCGCACTCTCTCAGGATCGAAATAATACACTTTGAACTTCAATTTCGGGAAAGTTGTACGGACTAGGGTTTCGAGATTTGTTTCAGAGACTAAAAAGTGAAAGAAGATGGTTTCCGGACACGATGAGTGTTGTAATATGGAATGAACGGCTGCGATTGAGCCTCGGAGATATTCGAAATCGAGAGTGATTGCAACGTGAACTAGTGACGGATTGCATACGTCAGCGGAGCCGGTGATCTGGTTGCATCCGGCGGCGTTGTGGAATGTTGCTGCCGTACGGTAGGATGATGACCGGTGAGGGTGAGTGTGAGTGTGAGAATGAGATCTAATAGCTTCAGCTGGATGAAACGATTGGAGTGAAGGAGCGAGAACAATCATCACCATTGTTGCCGACACAAAAGCTGAGAATCTGATTATCCATTGCATCTTATTATAACCTGCTTTAGGGTTTGTTTGAGGTTGCCACAATGAATGAATGAATAAAGTGCACCAATCTGCAAATCAATCAATAAACCGATTGATTATTACTCTGGAATTCGTGAGCATTACCAAAGGAATCTGTACTTGAAGCTTTTAGGATTGATCAGAGGAAGATGCTGCCGTGAAAACGAAGCAATCTTCTTCTGATACATGAAATGATGACGTCACTAAGCGCCGACAGGTAGAGATGATGGTGTTGTTGAACAGTGTGACGGCGTCGGTGTTGTTATGTCGCCGGCGTTAGGTTTCCGTCCAGCAATCTTCGCCGGAGCAACGAAGATGAGAATGAGGACGGAGAGAGGAGGGAGATTGGGGTTTTTTGTTTTTTTATTTTTAATTTTTTTTTTTAGTTTTGGGGTGTGGTTGTGGAGGTTGTGCGGTGACATAGTGTTATTATGTTGTTGGAATCGAGATTTGTATAGTCTTCTCTTCTCTTCTCTGGGTTATTAAAAAGATATATATTTCTTTTTTCTACCGGCTAAAACTATGCGGTTATCTCTCTCTTTTTCTATCTTTTTTATTGAGAATAAAAAAATGGTAAATTAATTGATATGAATTTTCAATATTTAAAGTTACAAATATCATGATAATTCAAAATTATAGCTTAGTGTTGGGATTGAACCCTACCAGAGGAACATATAATTAAAGCCAAAACCGGATCATGACAGTGGATTCACAATAATCAGCTGTTTACTTTAAGCTTTCCCCTTGACAGTGAATCAAACATCTGATATGCTCCAAGTACTGCCCTTATCAACAACTGCTGATCCTATAAACAACTGTGAAACCAAAGCACTGATGAAGTTTAAAGGCTGAAACTCAATCTACTGCTGGAATCCAAGTACTGCTGAAGAGTTAAAGCACTGCCCATTCAAGGCCTGATCACCCTTTGAAGAAAGCACTGTTGCTCATACAACAGTGGTTGATTACGTCAGTGGAATGAAGAGTCAGTGTTTATATATCAGTGTTTGGAATGTAATCAATGTCTGTATGGTCAGTAGTTGTAGAACAGTAGATAGAGTTTGTTAGTTTGTTAGATGTCACTTTCATGGTGACGTCAGCTGAGATGCCTCAATAGTTTGGTTTGTCTATAAATGGAGCAGTACTCTGTACTGTTACATTTGATTCGTTTTGAGAGAGTTCTTCTCCTCAATTCAATCCTTTCATCTTGTGCAATCCAACATTGGGGCATCAGGCTGAGGGGGAGCTTAGTATGTAAGCATATCTGTAATCATTTGATTCTTATTGTAAATCTTTTGACTAAATGAATTGCATATGCTTTTTCAAAACTATTTTCTCCTTTGATTGTGTTTACAAAGTTTGTTATTCATTTCCGCTGCACTTTACATTGTTTCATATTCATTCATTGTTCAATTTACACAAACAAACACAATCATGAGAGCCTCCGATCCTAACAATTGGTATCAGAGCCTGGACAGTCAAATTCGATCTAACAATCAATTTGACATAACAGTTCGGCTCAAAATTTATTGATGCTAAGGTTGGTTGTATTTAGTTGAAAAACAGAGTAACAAGTAAACCATGATCAAAATGGTTATTCAAAAACTTTGTAAATCAATCAAGATGTCATATGACACACAAATCTCACACAACAAGTGATTTCATGCACAAGACACTCATGATTTCTAGAGCTGAAAACATATCTGTGAAAACTATGGGATTATCTCTTATTTTCAAAATTGATTTCAACTATTGTTGTGAATTTTGTGCTGTTTCCTCATGTTTTATACTAAAGTATGAACCTCAGATGAACAAAACCTATGTTCTTTAAAACATTAGTGTTTTGGTAAACATGAAAGAGGGAATTTAAAACTTTAGTTATAAGATCTGGTGTGTTGAAAAACAGGTTGAGGATCCTCAAAAGGAACAAATCAACCCTGGTAAAAATACACTAAGAAAATCAGGGGTCAACATAGTCCGTATCATGTGTAATGTGAGATGGGTTGAAAACTTGTGCAAATACGACCAATTCTCTCAAAACATTACGACAAAATGATATTGGATTAAGGTTTTTCTCTCAAAGACCTCCCAGTAAGTAATTCATTACTTATAAATGGGAAGGGTAAAAAGGGAAGAAGAAATTCATAAAAACTCAGAAGTGTGTTCATCTCAAAACTTCTGAAGTCAAAAGAAAAGAGTATAAACATAAAACACTGAAGAGTCAGAATTTAGGGTAATAATGGTCATTAAGCAACTGTGTGCATTTATCTATTCACGAAAAGGTTTAGGTAAAAATGGAATTTCCGGTGATTGAACTTACAAGAGGACTAGACAAACGTTCAAAAATCACCACATGGTAACAAGATCTATAACAGGATCTTTAAAACTCATGTGTCCATGTGTTCTCATGTTTGCAATCAACTAACAAGAAAATGGTACCAAACAGTGGTCAAAATGTATTCAAAATTTCCTACCACTGCTGTCAAACCACTGACCATTTTCATAAACTTGAGAATGATATGATTACGTATTTTATTGAAAATTTACCAGATCCTTTCTGATGCTGTTCTCAGAAAATCCTTTAATTTTTTTTTACAAAGGATTTTCTCGAATAACCAGGATATATTGCTCATTTTTTTAAGAATAATATATTTTGAACTTTTGCTTGTTTTTATTGGCAACTGTCTCTGTTACCTGTCAGGAAATAGTACCTTATTTTTATTGGTATTATTGTCCTTTTAAATGGGTCAAAAGGAAATGGTGCTTATGTCAAGGTCATGTCATACTCAAGGTTATTTTAAACACTTATCAAAGGTTGATTGCTAAACAGTGTCTAAACTACTGGGGCACTCATGTTTTAAATTTGGATATTAAACGAAAATGAGTTGCCTTAGTAAAAAGTTCTCATCATCCGGGGTACAAAACCACTGTCAGTAATTTGTAAGAATTTCAATAGAAAATTGACATGTGGCAAAACCTTGAATGAAAATCTCTGCAAAAAGTTGCTGAATATGAACTTTCAAGCCATTGCCCTTATTTTAACCCTAACCACTGTTTTGCTCAAACGTCTGTTTCCTAATTTCTATCCACTGCTGAAAGTCAACCACTGATCCTCATTTTGCTTGGCAAGCACTGATGCTCAAAATCAGTGTCTTATCCACTGATATGTTATCCACTGATAGTAAAAATCTTCCACTGTCATCACATTATTACCGTTGTAACTACTGATGCTTGATACATCAGTGGTTCTTAAAACAACTGTCCTCCATTCTTCATCCATATCATCAGAGGTTGACACGTGGTCAGTTTTTAGCCTTCAGATCATAATAACCGCTGCCACATCAGCGATCACTTTTTTTCCCTAAATAAAACCCTGATCAAAACCCCCAAACAGGGTTTTACACTGTCGAATTGAATTCCAAAGTTCTCTTCTCAAAGCAGTTTCCAACTTTTCTTCCCAAATCACTCTCCGATTCTTCTTCATCAAAATGACGAAGTCAAAATCAAAATCTAAACCAAAATCACCATCATCTTCAAAAGAGGTCGCTCAAACGGCCGAAGAAACCATTGAAATCCCATACAAATCACCGCACAACTACTTGGGTCTCCTCACAAAACCCTCAAACAACCGCACCTTCGATTCCGTCATCGACACACTCTCTGAATCAAAGTACAAAACTTTGTTGACAGTAGACGCTCCCATTTACTTGCAAACCCAGAGAGAGTTCTGGAAAAATACTAAGCTAGAAAAACAAGACGGAAAAGTAGTAGCCATTAACTCCTCGATACAGGGTAAAGCGATTCAAATCACTCCGCAATCAATCTCAGAAGTCTTCAAACTCGATGATCAAAAAGGTAAAACTTCTTTTGATAAAAACGAGTTAAAAGCTGATTTTCTGAAAAGGGGATATGCAGAACAATCAAAGGTAGATACCTTACAAAAAGGTTATTTCCCGTCTGCACCCAGATTTTTATTCCACACACTTTTGTCGTGTGTTTCAAATAAAACAACAGCTTTTAACGAAATACCATTGAAGATTCAATGCCTGGGCTATGCCATTTTAAATAATAAAGATTACAATTATTCCCAGGAAATCTTCAATGACTTGGTAAAGAATGTTGATAGCAAAGCATTTTTACTCTTTCCAAGGTTTCTAAGCTACTATTTTAAACAAAAATTTGAAAAAGAAAATGAAAATGTGCCAAAATAAGGTGTTTATTTTCAAATAAAAGGTTTAACACCTGAAACATTCACCAGAATGTTGGCACCAATAAAAACAAAGGCAGAGGTGTCCGAGCAGAATTTAGCAGTTACCACTGCTCCTCAGACGTCTGCTGCTGAGCCTACTGCTCCAGGTGATCATAGCAGCACTACCCCTGCTTTGAAACCCACATCTGCCACTACTAAAAAGACCAAAAAGAAAACATCCAGAAAGCCCCCCAAACCCAAAACAAAGGCAACTCTGGAAGATGAGATCCCAGAGTTAATGCCTGTGACAACACAAATGTCACCACAAACCACTGCTGCTACTTCCTCACAGCAGTCGGTAGAAAGATCTCCACCATTGCCTAAAACTCCTCCTGCATCCTCACAAAAGGATCAGGTTGTAAGCATAGGGACCCCACAATATGAAGCTCTGGATTCAATCGGATCCATCTTCCTCAGTCCTGATCCCAAGGACATGTCTCTTTCAACTCCCATACCCTCACCAATGATATTACCACAATCCATGCTACCTTTGTTGCATGCAGTTGTTATAGCTCAGACACAAACCAGTTCCTCTCTATCACCTGTCACTGAGAGTATACCCCCACAAGTGACTGGGTCTGATGCTTATACCTCTGCTATCCCAGCAACAACTGAGGAGGTTACACCCCCTGAGTTACAAGTAACTCTCGGTGGTAGTTCAAGTGGAGCAGCAACTACAATTGATGGATCAACAGATCTTCAGTTGGACAGTTGTTTCATTAGTAAGACTCCCTTGAAGGCAATTTCTTCCATAGCAACTTCGGTAACCACCAGTGAGTTGGTTCTAACCACTGGTACCATCAAAGGTTTATCGAGTGCTGAAGAAAGAAGTCCCCAGTACCAAGAACAAGGGGCATCAATGAGTGATTTTTGGGACTCAGTTCCTAAGTCAAACATTGATATAACCACTGCTGGTGGGGATTCAGATGATCCCATTAAAGTGGGTGATGACTCAAAATACCAGGAATTGACGGGAAGAGTTGAAAAACTGGAAACCTCAATTGCTAAAATAAAGGAGATGGTGCAAGAGATTTTAAAAGCTCAAAAAGCACAATCCACTGCTGCCCCACCACAATCACCTGTTCCAACTCAAGTATCTACTCCACCACAAGCAATTGCTGCAAATGAGCTCTGGAATATCTTTCAACCCATGCTTGAGAAACAAAAACAGATGGCTGATCAACAGCATGAAGTACATATAAAAATGCTGACAAACATGGTGGAGTCAAGATTCAAAGATACTCAAGCAGATATCAAGGTTATAAAGGCCAGCATACAAAAGACTGCCCATGGTGAAAAAGTTCCCTCTACTATCCTTTTTATGGATAACCCCCTTGCAGATAATGCCAAAAAGGGGGAGAATGTCAAGAAGATGAAGAAAAAGGGAATTGAAGATGGTCTGTATGTTGAACCAGAGCAAGGAAAACAGACATCTAAAACAGCTGATACAGCAGTGGTTACAAAAACCGCTGTCAGTAGCCAAACAGCTGCCATCTCTTCAACACACACCACTCCATCACACACCACCAAAACCACTGTCTTCACACCATCATCATCTACAATCATATCACCACCACTGCCTCCTGCCATAAAGCAGAAGACAGCAGATGTTACAACATCTGCTGTAATGACAACAGTGGTCGAGACACCAGTTGTTTCGACGACTGTTGGTCAGACACTTTCCATCAGTCAAACCACTGATCCACCAATGACATCATCAGCCTCTCCTACAATAAAAAGGAGAAGGGTTTTCATTCCTGATGATGAGTCACCACCACCATCACCACCATCAAAAACTGCCTCACCACCTACATCCCCTTCTCAAAAGCAGAAGACATCTACTGACACATCAGTAGTTGTAATGACAACAGATGTTGAGACACCAGTTGTTTCAACAACTGTTAGTCAGTCATCTTCCACTGTATCCACCAGTCTCACATCTAAACGAGCAAAGCTCTACACCAGAAAAAGAAAACTTACTCAGCCAGATGAGGACCAATATGATCCCACTGCTGCAAGATATCCGTTAGAACAGGAAGCTATAAAAAATGAGATGAGGCAATTCTACACTGATGATGATCCTTCAAACAGAAGATTTTCTTCACTCGTTGGCTTCATGGTTCCAGAAGACATGGATGAATATCTTGAGCTCAAAGTAAGACAGGCTAAGATAATAGCCAAGGTTGAATGTAAAGGTCAAGGTGATGAAGCCATTGCTGAAAGATTGGATTTTCTGCTCACAAAAGTCAAACAAATAAAAGATTTTACACAAGAGCTGAGCAAAGAAAAGACAGAACAACGAAAAGAGATGAGAGGAAAACTTCTTGCATACATAATGCAAGAAAAATTTTATCTTGCTAAAGAAAACCAATTTGAAGAATGGCCAATAGTGGCTTTAAAGCATGAAGCTGATAGGATTGATAGAATCAAGAATGATCCTAGAAAGAAGAAAAATGCTCCAAATTGGAGTAAATACAAAAAGCTCATCTCTGACCTAACAGCTGAGTATAAAAGAAAGAAACAGGAGCTGGTGAATGCAAAAGTGGACACTGCAAATGCCATATCAAAATGGTCAAACCAGCTAACTGATGAAGCCTATGAAAGGCTGAAGAAAAGGAAGATAACTGTTTCAGGCACCTCAAAGAAGCATGAACAAATGATGAAGCTTGAACAGCAGATAGAAAACCTCAAAACACTATTCCGGTCTACTCTTGTGACAAACCAAGAAGAAGGAGAACAGCTGACCAGTGAAGAGGTAAAAGAAAAGGAAGTTGAGTACTTCAAAGAAACCATCATGAAAATGGGTCTAAAAGAAGAGAACTCGGAAAAACTTCAAAACCTTTTTAAGAAGGTGTTAACTAAACCTGCATCACCACATCACCATCTATTTCAAAAGTTTCAGACATTGAGCCAGATCAACAAAAGAGACAGGAGCAGATAGAAAAGGAAACTGCAGAAGACATAGCTGCAGCAAACAATGTTATTGAAATGGCCTTCAAAAGAATGTCTGAAAGTCTGCAAGTTTTCACAAGGCCAACATCTCCCAACTCATCTATGAATAAATCTCTCCCAAGAAACCCATTGGGTTTAAAAGTACTAAAGTGGATGTCTGATCAAAAGACCAACGTATTGACCCTGGTCAGATCCAATGGCGAAGTGAAGTACATATCAAGGAAAGAAGCACTAGGCCTTAGTGTTGAAGATTTGCAGGATCTCCTTGAACTTACACTGTGCCGGGATGAAGATGACACAAGTTCCAAAAAATTTGAAGAAGAATTTAAAAGAAAAGCAAGGGAACTTCTGATGAGCAATAAAGATCCAGAATAATGAAGGGTTTTGGCATTATCTGTTCCAGGGGAGATTGTTGGGATTGAACCCTACCAGAGGAACAGATAATGAAAGCCAAAACCGGATCATGACAGTGGATTCACAATAATCAGCTGTTTACTTTAAGTTTTCCCCTTGACAGTGAATCAAACATCTGATATGCTCCAAGTACTGCCCTTATCAACAACTGCTGATCCTATAAACCACTGTGAAACCAAAGCACTGATGAAGTTTAAAGGCTGAAGCTCAATCTACTGCTGGAATCCAAGTACTGCTGAAGAGTTAAAGCACTGCCCATTCAAGGCCTGATCACCCTTTGAAGAAAGCACTGTTGCTCATACAACAGTGGTTGATTACGTCAGTGGAATGAAGAGTCAGTGTTTATATATCAGTGTTTGGAATGTAATCAATGTCTGTATGGTCAGTAGTTGTAGAACAGTAGATAGAGTTTGTTAGTTTGTTAGATGTCACTTTCATGGTGACGTCAGCTGAGATGCCTCAGTAGTTTGGTTTGTCTATAAATGGAGCAATACTCTGTACTGTTACATTTGATTCGTTTTGAGAGAGTTCTTCTCCTCAATTCAATCCTTTCATCTTGTGCAATCCAACCTTGGGGCATCAGGCTGAGGGGGAGCTTAGTATGTAAGCATATCTGTAATCATTTGATTCTTATTGTAAATCTTTTGACTAAATGAATTGCATATGCTTTTTCAAAACTATTTTCTCCTTTGATTGTGTTTACAAAGTTTGTTATTCATTTCCGCTGCACTTTACATTGTTTCATATTCATTCATTGTTCAATTTACACAAACAAACACAATCATGAGAGCCTCCGATCCTAACACTTAGTGGTATCTTGGGGGTGGGATAAGACTTTAGTGGAGATGGATATGATCGGGTGGTTCTGCCGGTGGCACGATGATACTCCAGTGGTCCGTCAGTGATCCTAATTTTCCGTTCAAAAAAAATCATGATAATTCTAAATATATTATTTGTTAAGATTTTCTGGTAACTTTTATATCATGCATGATTATCTTTTTCAAATTCAAATAAGTTTTATGATATGATATTTACACAATGTAATTTTCATTAGTTAGAGGTAATATTATCTAAATATAGTTAGAGGTAGTATTATGAAAATGTGGATAGTATATAATCTCTGATCATTGTAAAACCCTAATTAAAATCGATACAATTATAATTACACACACATTAAGGTGTTTTAGAATTATTTAGCTTGGTATCAGAGCTAACTGTCATTGTCGTCGCTACCACCACATACCATACATCGTCGCCACTCAGTCGCCATTACTCAGCACACTAGATTTTGTTTTTCAATCTGGATCGTTGCAAATAGATCTCTACATACCAACCCCCTTGGTATTCATTGAGATTTTTAGTCTTTTCACATACCACAACTAGTACAAAGCCTCCTCAACCTACTTACGTTGTTGCCTTTGTTGCCACAACAACACCTACTCAGACTCCCCAACAACTCCAAACATTAACCAAATGGTATCCTCTCTTGGTTATCAATTTATGCAAGTTGTTTTTCGCAACTAAGCCACCTCAATACCCTCATTTGTTTCAGTAAATCTCAAGGTCGAGATTTCTTTTAAGGGGGTGAGGATGTAACACCTCGCAAAAATCACGACCAATATAGTAAAGACACATGTCATGAAGGTTAAATGTGTAATGAATCGGTCTTGAGGGACTAAAGTTGTCAAACAATGTAAATATGTAAGTAAAAGGATCCAAAGTGTCAACATGCCAATCTTGTGCCTCTGATTGACCTCACACGACGTTTGTATTCTTTAATGAATAAATTGTCGAACATAAAAAGTCGTTTGTGTTTAAATTAAGGATTCTACGAAGCACAGGGGTTAAAAGTGTCAACAAGTTAAATGTTACCTCTGAGTGACCTTTTAACGATCCCAAAAACATTGTAATGATTGTATATTTTGCTCTCAAGAATATTGGATAGTAATCTCATGGAGTTTCGTTGAAAGCATGACTTTTCGGGTGATCTTACATCTAACCGGGAGCTTAACGGAGTTAATTTGTGACCCAAGGTCCTTAATAGTTAACTATGGGGGTCCTAAGTGCAATAAATGGAAGTTAAATAAACTAAAAATGGACCAGGGGCTGAAAATGAAAAGTTTGGAAACTGTTTACCGAATCAACCCATTGTCGCGGGCCGCGTAGGCCGAGACCAACTATTACGCGGGCCGCGTAAGAGTGCCAGCGACTGAAAAACCTGCACAGCTGCAGGTTCAATCAGTTCCACCGCCTTTGCATGCTAGTTTTCGATTCTAGGGGCTTGTTTGACGGTTTATTCTGCCACCACAACACTTGTAAACATCTAGGAGCCTCCATAAACAGGTGTAATGATCTTGGCAACTTCAAATCTCCTATAAATAGCCCACATTTTGATCACTTTGAACTTGCACAATTGAGTTTTCATTCAAAGCTCAATCTCTGAAGTCTCTTGGAGCTCTAGGAAGCTTTCCTCATTTCTAAATTCGTGCTAAGTATTCTTGTAAGCATTCTTGCTTCTCTAGTTAAGTTTTACTTAGTTTAATGACCGAAAGTCAAAGCTATCGTAATTAAGATTTGACTTGGTGATTAATCACTAACGGTCTAGCCATTATTCGAATTGAAAGTGGCTATGAGTTGGTAATTATGTAGGTAATAAACCCTTAAAAGGGCACCTACTGATTATCACTTTTACTTGGTCAATTGTCGGGTCAAACTTATTAATAAAAAGTCAAACGGGTCAGTTTTTACAAATTAATTCATAACTGATAATGCAGAGGTTATGGAACATGTTTTAACACTTAAATAACTTGGTAAATAATATAAGAACATGTTTAGGCATGTTCAACCAGACAATTCTGAGTTTAGGCTCGGTTCGCAACCGAAAGTCGCAAAAGTAGAATTTTGCTTTGACTTTCAGTTCTGACCCGGTTTAGCTTGTTTTAGATATGCCTTAGGGTTCCTTTAGGACCATATTGCATGTTAGTATAACCCTCTGAGATTATACTATATGGTTCCTTAGAAATCTGAATCATTTGCATGTTTCCGTCAAATGCTTAAATATTGACCATTATGCCCTTTTGATATTAAAACGAGATTTTTGAAAATGTGAGTGGACAAAATTCTTTATTACTGATATTTAAGTATGGTCTAAAATAGAAGTTATGCGCGATATCGTAAAATGAAAGCTTTTTTATTAATTAAATGGCAGTTTTAGTATAAATCACATTTAAACCCAAATTTTGACACCAAATTTTCTACCCACTGATGTAATATAATATTTTGGGATTTTTGGAAATTTTTATTAAATTTTAATCTGATCATAACATAGAGTTCTTGCATAGGCTCGGTAATTAACGATAATGCCCTTTTTGCTAATAAAATGAGTTTTACACATCCTTTACATATCAAACCTTTTTCTACTGATTTTATACATTAAATAAATTATTTTAAACAGCAAAGGCTGATCAAAATCTCAGGTTTCCTTAATCAACCCGAATATCGTCAAATACCGACTTTTATGCGATTTCGGCGCATAGTGCGGTTTAAAACCATATTTGGCACCTAAGGCTTGTTACCTACATATGTTATGGACAAATTTTTATACTTTAATAGTAAGTAAAATTGTTGAACTCAGATTTCCAAATTTGACCTTTATAACATATGTGAAATGACCAAAATGCCCCTACGGTGCATAGTTTGGCCATAAATGATAAATTTCACATATGTATGATAACTTACTGATATAACTTGTTAAAATAAATATTTTTATTGATTGTTTTAGACCAGATCCTCAGATTACTATTTAACCTCTTTTATAAACATTAAAATGACTAAATTACCCTTACGGGGCTTAATTTGATTTTAAATTCATTTTGGGCATAATGGAAGGTATCCTACTGATATCATAACATATTTTAAGCATATTAACTTATGGAACATGTACATGACTCATTTGGTTACCCGTTATGCATATTCGCGTTCGGTACGGTTTATGTAACTAGTTTGCATAAATTAACCAAAACGGGTCAAACCTTATCATTTTTACTTCAAATCCAGAATGTGCTTAGTTTACCCATTTTATACAAGTCTTCATACTTGTCGGGTCTAAATCACATTCTAATCCGGTCTTCGCTTAATCTTGCGTTTTGAACCGTAAACCTTTCATTAAAACTAACCGGTCTAAGTTAAGACTTAAATAAGACCCGTTAGGAATCTAATAGGTTATTAAAACCTTCGTTCCAGATTAGGAGCCCAGTAAAAGCTACTTGTACTTGCTGATTGAAATACGGCTGGGAATAAAATTATATTTTAGCTCAGGTAAATACTTTTGACTTATTTTCCGTTATACGGGCTTGGGATATGGTATTATAATAATACCGCTTGGTCGGGTATGTAGTTATTTAAATCGGATTGTGATTAATACATTTACATAACCCGTTTTAATCTATTTTGTTTGATGCAATGCCTTTGGGGGGTTAATGACCATGTCCTGGATTTCCTCGGCTCATTCATTAGAAATGGCCACGGCTTAAGCACGGGGTGTAGGCATACACCTGACAGTTGCGTATGTATAAACGGTATCGCACTCTCTTGTGGGCCTATACTTGTGGCGTGTCTATTAATCTTATCCGGCTCTTCTAACCGGGTCCTGAATGGACGACAAACATGTAAAACTGTATACAAGATTATATTTAAAATAATTGTCCCAAGTTATAAAAGATTTTATGTCTTGTGCATCCAAACCAATTTTATAAACACTTTTCAAAAAGAGTCAGTTAATTGTATTTACCAGTGTAAACTGACGTATTTTTCAAAAAGGTTAAGTACAGGTACTACGCGTAATGGGCTGGCTACTGCTAGTATCAAATAAAGAGTCTTGCAAGCTTTCGATGCTTAAATCTGTTGAACAATATTTCTTTTTATTTTAGATTCGCCTGTGGATCCCCTTACAATCCGTTGTGTAATATTTTATGTTACTTTCAACTCGGTTTGTATAAATTACTTTTTGACTTCCGCTGTGCATTAAACTGTGATTAATTGACTATGATGATATCAACTACGTCACGATACTCCCCACCGGGCCCACCGGTAATACGTGGAAATATCGGGGTGTGGCAGGTTGGTATCAGAGCCAACGTTGAGTGAATTAAACACTAGCCTTTTGTTTTTAATCTCAATGACACAGTTGCACATTCCTTGACCTCCGAGTCTAGGCTAATGACTTAGGACTAATCCTAATCTTATTGTTTTCTTTTTACTTGTTTTTTTTTTGTTTGCTTGATTAATCACTAATCCCAAGCTTATGGGTATCAATACCCGCCACCACCTCAACCTCCGCATCAGCAGCCACCACAGATCCAACCACCGGAGCAGCAGGAAATTCTTCAGAGGTTGAACCAGGTGGAACGAGAGGTACAGGAGGAGCGTAGAAGCCGCCGGGGACTGCTTAAGGGATTGGCAGACCTAATAAAGGGGAAGAAGAAGAGGGATTATTAAAATCCTTATTTATTTGTATTATTGTTTATTTTAATTAAGTCCCTGTGTGGACAATTTTATTTATGTACTTAGTCCCTACGTGGACTTGTCTTTCTTTATTTAGCCCTTGCATGAGCAAGTTATTTATTTAAAAGTCCCGTTTAGGGCATCTATGTAGTTTTTTATGGAACATTTTAATTTAAAGTTCATTTATCATTATATGTATGAATAAAATATAAATAAAAAATATCATTCCATTTTACATTTGATATGCCATTAAATATTAAAAGGAATCTTAAAAGGTATAACCTAGCCTATATGTCATTACAGACATGGCCATGATGGTAAAACCTATTTAAAAAAATTTAAATCCTTGTTAACATCTGAAAACATGTTAGCACTCCTGACAGATGTGATTCGGTAAAGTCACACATGTCATCCTTATATTGGATTCTTCCAGATTCCTTATTTAGTCTAATGATTTAGAAATCATGGGATGAATTAAGATGATCATATATTAAACATCCATTAGTAATGAAGTGCCTACGGGCCATATTTATTGTCTAATAAGACAAAAGACAGTTGTAGTCTATGACTCCCTGCCAGAAAAGGTGATGAACTATGTTCAAACCTTAATGCCTCGATCTTGTAAGATCATGGCTAATAATTTTTAAAATTGTCCTTGTGACTAGGCCTTTTGTGCCACTTTAATATCTTTAATGATAAATAACTAGGGATAAATTATAATGAAAACCCTAGACAAATTTGACTAAATAACAAATATGGTTTGTATTTACCATGGTTAATGAATTGCCAAAATGACAATTCCGTAATAAGACTTCTGAATGAATTATTGTCATCATTTTTATGTAGCAATCAAGCTACATGGCTGAATCAGAAGAGGTTAACAGTCACCCCAGGGAGAGAAATGATACCGCCAGAGTTAATGTAGCTGGTGCAGATCTTCAAGCATTGATAGACAATGCTGTTACTCGAGTCCTTGACAGACAATTCAAGGAATCAAGTGGTACTCGCACTAAGACTCAATCTGTGGCTCATAGTAAGCCCCCTTCTAAAACGCATGAGTCAAAGAAAGACGATGCTCATCACTCATCGAATCAAAGAAGTGTTCCATCCAAACAAACTGTGTTTAATCAAGAACCACGTGCTAAGACTTGTTCTTATAAATATTTTGTCTCCTGCAAGACTAGGGACTTCATAGGGGAGAAAGGAGCCATTAATTGTATGAATTGGCTCGATGAGATGGATACAATGGTTGATATTAGTGGTTGTGCAGAACAGGACACTGTGAAGTTTGTTTCACAAAATTTTAAAGGTGAAGCTTTAGCTTGGTGGAGGTCCCTAATCCAAGCTACAGGAAAGATCCCGTTGTATAACATGTCTTGGAATCAGTTTGTTACATTGATCAAGGATAATTTATGTCCCCAACATGAGGTGGAAAGGATTGAAACTGACCTCTTGACCTTGGTCATGAAGAATTTAGACTGTCAAGCATACCTTACAAGTTTCAACACCATGTCCCGATTGGTTCCTTACTTGGTCACACCGAAACCGAAACGCATAGCTCGTTTTATTGGAGGTCTAGCTCCAGAAATCAAGGCAAATGTGAAAGCATCTAGACCTACCACATTCAGGTCAGTGGTAGATCTGTCTCTATCTCTCACACTAGGTGCTATCAGAAACAAATCTGTCAAGATTTCTGATGATGGAAAGCGAAAGTGGGAGGATGAGAGTTCTCATCGCTCCGACAAGAAACGGAAAGGGAACTCGGATCACAGGAAGAGTTTCGGGTTTAAGAAAGACAACCAGCAGTCGGGTGAGAAACCCAAATGTAAGACCTGCCAGAAACATCATTTTGGAAAATGTAGGTTGGAATCGAAATCACAGTCGCAGTCGCAGTCAAATCCGTTTGGATGTGGGATCTGCAAATCCAAGGAGCATAAGACTTTGGATTGCAAGAAATTGAAAGATGCAACCTGTTATGGTTGCAACGAAAAGGGGCATATATAGACTAATTGCCCAAAATTTGCTAAGAAGCCCGAGGAGGCTAAAAAGACCAACGCTCGGGTCTTTCAGATGAACGCTCAGGAGGCCATTCAGAATGACAATGTGATAACAGGTACTTTTCTTGTCAATGATGTCTATGCTAGAGTGTTGTTTGATTCGGGTGCAGACAAGTCTTTTGTAGACAATAAGTTTTGTAAATTGTTAAATCTGCCTGTTAAAACCCTAAGCTTAAAGTATGAAGTAGAATTGGCCGATGGTACTATAGAGACTTCTTCAACCATTCTAGATGGTTGTTTTATATCCATTAAGAATCACTCTTTTCCGCTATCCTTGCTTCCGTTGAAATTAGCAGGTTTCGACATAGTGATAGGCATGGATTGGTTATCTCATAACCAAGCCCAAATTGTATGTGATAAGAAGCAAGTGGTTATCAAGACTCCTTATGGTGAGCCACTTACGATTCAAGGAGATACTCAGTATGGATTGCCTAAGCAGGTATCTATCCTTAAGGCATCAAGATGTTTGAGGAAAGGTTGTGTCATTTATATGGCACAGGTAACCGTTGATGAACCAAAGCCCAAGATTGAAGACATTCCTGTTATTTCTGAATATCCAGATGTTTTTCCTGAAGAACTACCTGGATTACCTCCAAATAGGTAAGTGAAGTTCATAATCGATATTATTCCTGGAGCAGCACCAGTTGCAAGAGCACCCTATCGGTTGGCACCGACTGAGATGAAAGAGTTAAGGACTCAGTTGGATGATTTGTTGGCAAAAGGTTTTATTCGACCTAGCTCGTCCCCTTAGGGAGCACCGATTCTGTTTGTGAAAAAAGAAGGATGGCTCGATGTATCTATGCATCGATTATCGTGAGCTAAACAAGGTTACAATCAAGAACATATATCCATTGCCCAGGATCGATGATCTATTCGATCAGCTTCAAGGGGCAAGTTACTTTTCAAAGATCGATCTAAGGTCAGGTTATCACCAGTTGAAGGTCAGAGACGAAGATGTGCATAAGACCACATTCAGAACACGTTATGGCCATTATGAGTTCTTAGTGATGCCTTTTGGGCTCACTAATGCACCTGCAGCATTCATGGATCTCATGAATCACGTTTGCAAGTCGTATTTAGACAAGTTTGTCATTTTCTTCATTGATGACATTCTTATTTATTCAAAGAATCAAGCCGATCATGAAAAACATCTTCGGTGTATCCTTAAACTTCTGCAGCAAGAGAAGCTCTATGCCAAGTTTTCAAAATGTGAGTATTGGCTTCGTGAAGTCCAATTCCTTGGACACGTAGTAAGCGAGCATCGTATCCAGGCGAATCCCGCTAAGATTGAAGCGATCATGAATTAGCAAGAGCCTAAGACTCCTACAGAGATACACAGTTTCTTGGGTCTAGCATGATACTATAGACGTTTCATTGAAAACTTTTCAAGGATTGCAGCACCTCTAACTTCGTTGACTCGCAAGAGTATCAAGTTTGACTGGGGTCCTAAGCAGCAAGAATCCTTTGATATTCTTAAACAAAAATTAAGCAATGCGCCTGTGTTGACATTGCCCGAAGGGGTTGAAGAATTTGTGGTTTATTGCGACGCATCGCACACCGACATGGGTTGTGTGCTTATGCAGAAGGGCAAGGTTATTGCATATGCTTCACATCAATTAAAAGTGCACGAAAAGAACTACACCACCCATGATTTAGAATTGGGTGCCATTGTATTTGCACTAAAACTTTGGAGGCATTATCTTTATGGGACAAAGTGCGTGATCTATTCTGATCACAAGAGCCTTCAACATCTGTTTAACCAGAAGGATCTTAACATGAGACAGCGTCGATGGATGGAGACACTGAATGATTATGACTATGAAATCCGGTATCATCCTGGCAAGGCAAATGTAGTCGCTGATGCCTTGAGCAGAAAGGAAAGGGTTAAGCCTATTAGAATCAACGCCAAGAGCATCGAATTGAAGAACAGCTTGAATGAAAGGTTGTTAGCAGCTCAAAAGGAAGTTGTATTAGAAGCTAACTATCCGAATGAGAAGTTAGGAGTGACTGCCGATCAATTGTCATATGGCAAGGATGGAATCCTAAGATTGAATGGTCGGATATGGGTTCTAATTTATGGAGGACTTCGAGATGTGATTCTCCAAGAAGCTCATAGCTCCAAATATTGAGTTCATCCTGGCAGTGATAAGATGTACCAGGATTTAAAGGCAAATTATTGGTGGATAGGTTTGAAGAAATCTATAGCCACTTATGTGGCTAAATGTCTGACGTGCACACAAGTTAAAGCAGAACATCAAAAGCCGTCTGGTTTGCTACAACAGCATGAACTTCCCACTTGGAAATGGGAAATGGTAACCATGGATTTTATCACTAAGTTACCAAAGACAAAGCATGGAAATGATACTATTTGGGTTATAGTCGATAGATTGACCAAGTCAGCGCACTTCTTGCCGATTAAAGAAACTCACAGCTCCGACAAGCTAGCTCAGCTGTACGTGGATGAGATAGTATCTCTCCACGAAGTGCCAGTATCTATTATCTCCGATAGGGATACTAGATACACCTCTCACTTTTGGAAAAGCTTTCAGCAATCCTTAGGCACTCGTTTAAACTTCAGCACTGCTTATCATTCTCAGACGGATGGGCAAAGCGAACGTACAATTCAAACACCCCAAGATACGCTACGAGCTTGTGTTATTGACTTAGGTGGAAGTTGGGATGACCATCTTCCGGTGATTGAATTCTCGTACAATAATAGCTATCATTCAAGTATTCAAGCAGCGCCTTTCGAAGCTTTGTACGGAAGAAAGTGTAGAACGCCAGTTTGTTGGGCGGAAGTTGGAGATGTCCAAGTGTCAGGACCTGATATAGTCCTGGAGACGACGGACAAGATTGTCCAAATCCGTGATCATCTGAAAGCTGCCAGGGACAGGCAGAAAAGTTATGCTGATATGAGGCGCAAACCTTTAAAGTTTGAAGTTGGCGATAAAGTGCTACTTAAGGTGTAACCCTGGAAAGGGGTGATGCGATTAAGCAAAAAAGGCAAGCTTAGCCCAAGATACATAGGACCATTCGAGATCATCGAATGTGTCGGAACTGTGGCCTACAAGTTAAATTTGCCAGAGGAGCTTAGTGGAATACATAATGTATTCCACATCTGCAATCTAAAAAAATGTCTAGCCGATGAGTCGCTAGCAATGTCGCATAAGGACGTGCAGATGGATGAAAGTTTGAAATTCATTGAAAACCCTTTGTCGATCGAGGATCGACAGGTTAAGAAGCTTCAAAGAAAGCATGTACCGATCGTGAAAGTAAAATGGGATGCCCGTAGAGGCCCATAATACACGTGGGAGGTTGAATCCACAATGAAACAGAAATACCCTCATTTGTTTTAGTAAATCTCAAGGTCGAGATTTCTTTTAAGGGGGTGAGGATGTAACACCTTGCAAAAATCACGACCAATATATTAAAGACACATGTCATGAAGGTTAAATGTGTAATGAATCGGTCTTGAGGGACTAAAGTTGTCAAACCATGTAAATATGTAAGTAAAAGGATCCAAAGTGTCAACATGCCAATCTTGTGCCTCTGAATTGACCTCACACGATGTTCGTATTCTTTAATGAATAAATTGTCGAACATAAAAAGTCGTTTGTGCTTAAATTAAGGATTCTACAAAGCATAGGGGTTAAAAATGTCAACATGTTAAATGTTACCTCTGAGTGACCTTTTAACGATCCCAAAAACATTGTAATGATTGTATATTTTGCTCTCAAGAATATTGGATAGTAATCTCATGGAGTTTCGTTGAAAACACGAATTTTCGGGTGATCTTACATCTAACCGGGAGCTTAACGGAGTTAATTTGTGACCCAAGGTCCTTAATAGTTAACTATGGGGGTCCTAAGTGCAATAAATGGAAGTTAAATAAACTAAAAATGGACCAGGGACTGAAAATGCAAAGTTTGGAAACTGTTTACCAAATCAGCCCATTGTCGCGGGCCGCGTAGGTCGAGACCAACTCTTACGCGGGCCGCGTAAGAGTGCCAGCGACTGAAAAACCTGCACAGCTGCAGGTTCAGTCAGTTCCACCGCTTTTGCATGCTAGTTTTCGATTCTAGGGGCTTGTTTGATGGTTTATTCTGCCACCACAACACTTGTAAACATCTGGGAGCCTCCCTAAACAGGTGTAATGATCTTGGCAACTTCAAATCACCTATAAATAGCCCACATTTTGATCACTTTGAACTTGCACAATTGAGTTTTCATTCAAAGCTCACTCTCTGAAGTCTCTTGGAGCTCTAGGAAGCTTTCCTCAGTTCTAAATTCGTGCTAAGTATTCTTGTAAGCATTCTTAGCTTCTCTAGTTAAGTTTTACTTAGTTTAATGACCGAAAGTCAAAGCTATCGTAATTAAGATTTGACTTGGTGATTAATCACTAACGGTCCAGCCATTATTCGAATTGAAAGTGGCTATGAGTTGGTAATTATGTAGGTAATAAACCCTTAAAAGGGCACCTACTGATTATCACTTTTACTTGGTCAATTGTCGGGTCAAACTTATTAATAAAAAGTCAAACGGGTCAGTTTTTACAAATTAATTCATAACTGATAATGCAGAGGTTATGGAACATGTTTTAACACTTAAATAACTTGGTAAATAATATAAGAACATGTTTAGGCATGTTCAACCAGACAATTATGAGTTTAGGCTCGGTTCGCAACCGAAAGTCGCAAAAGTAGACTTTTGCTTTGACTTTCAGTTCTGACCCGGTTTAGCTTGTTTTAGATATGCCTTAGGGTTCCTTTAGGACCATATTGCATGTTAGTATAACCCTCTGAGATTATACTATATGGTTCATTAGAAATCTGAATCATTTGCATGTTTCCGTTAAATGCTTAAATATTGACCATTATACCCTTTTGATATTAAAACGAGATTTTTGAAAATGTGAGTGGACAAAATTCTTTATTACTGATATTTAAGTATGGTCTAAAATAGAAGTTATGCGCGATATCGTAAAATGAAAGCTTTTTTATTAATTAAATGGCATTTTTAGTATAAATCACATTTAAACCCAAATTTTGACACCAAACTTTCTACCCACTGATGTAATATAATATTTTGGCATTTTTACTGATTGTTTTAGACCAGATCCTCATATTACTATTTAACTTCTTTTATAAACATTAAAATGACTAAAATACCCTTACGGGGCTTAATTTGATTTTAAATTCGTTTTGGGCATAATGGAAGGTATCCTACTGATATCATAACATATTTTAAGCATATTAACTTATGGAACATGTACATGACTCATTTGGTTACCCGTTATGCATATTCGCGTTTGGTACGGTTTATGTAACTAGTTTGCATAAATTAACCGAAACGGGTCAAACCTTATCATTTTTACTTCAAATCCAGAATGTGCTTAGTTTACCCATTTTATACAAGTCTTCATACTTGTCGGGTCTAAATCACATTCTAATCCGGTCTTCGCTTAATCTTACGTTTTGAACCGTAAACCTTTCATTAAAACTAACCGGTCTAAGTTAAGACTTAAATAAAACCCGTTAGGAATCTAATAGGTTATTAAAACATTCGTTCCAGATTAGGAGCCCAGTAAAAGCTACTTGTACTTGCTGATTGAAATACGGCTGGGAATAAAATTATATTTTAGCTCAGGTAAATACTTTTGACTTATTTTCCGTTATACGTGCTTGGGATACGGTATTATAATAATACCGCTTGGTCGGGTATGTAGTTATTTAAATCGGATTGTGATTAATACATTTACATAACCCGTTTTAATCTGTTTTGTTTGATGCAATGCCTTTGGGGGGTTAACGACCATGTCCTGGATATCCTCGGCTCATTCATTAGAAATGGCCACGGCTTAAGCACGGGGTGTAGGCATACACCTGACAGTTGCGTATGTATAAACGGTATCTCACTCTCTTGTGGGCCTATACTTGTGGCGTGTCTATTAATCTTATCCGGCTCTTCTAACCGGGTCCTGAATGGAGGACAAACATGTAAAATTGTATACAAGATTATATTTAAAATAATTGTCCCAAGTTATAAAAGATTTTATGCCTTGTGCATCCAAACCAATTTTATAAACACTTTTCAAAAAGAGTCAGTTAATTGTATTTACCAGTGTAAACTGACGTATTTTTCAAAAAGGTTAAGTGCAGGTACTACGCGTAATGGGCTGGCTACTCCTAGTATCAAATAAAGAGTCTTGCAAGCTTTTGATGCTTAAATCTGTTGAAAAATATTTCTTTTTGTTTTAGATCCGCCTGTGGATCCACTTACAATCCGTTGTGTAATATTTTATGTTACTTTCAACTTGGTTTGTATAAATTACTTTTAGACTTCCGCTGTGCATCAAATTGTGATTAATTGACTATGATCGGAGAAAACTTACAAGAATCGGCCTAGAATCGAAGAAAAGTGCCCAAGAATATGAGTGCGTGCGTCTGGATCGGAGGAGGCTGGCACATCAATGATGAATGATGTGACAGGTCATATTTATAATGTAAGTGAGGAGTTAAGGGGGTGTGGTGTTTGGATCGGATGGCACTCCGATCGAGTGGCCCTCCGATCGGATGGTCATCATTGCGTGACGATGGTCATACCACTATTGGCTTCTATCTTATTGTTATCTGGCGCCGTGTCACATTGCGTGACGATGGTCATACCACTATTGGGTCTTTCCCCAAGTAGTGACGATCACTGTTAGGATATATTAGCCTAACCAGTGAAAATAGTAATGTGCACAATACCCCACTAGCCAGTGATTAAGATAACACGACTTACTCCCTGTAATTATAACATTTGAAAAATGGAGTATTGTAAAATATTTGATAAAAAGAGAATGACTCACATTATAAGCATGCAGATTTATACGGGCAAAGCTTAGCCTATTGATTAGTCTTGTAACCTAGTGCACATGAACTCGGTAAATAACTAATACAACATTTACGATAACTCACGAGATTAAAACCCTCACGACAAATGACTAAGTGCAATCACTTAAACATCCATCGGATTCACAACGAATGACAGAGTATTCCCCGATTTCGGGTGGTACTCAATCATCCTGTCGGAATCACGACTAATGACAAAGTATAGCATTTAAACATCCTGTCGGATAGTTTCAATCGATCGGATATTGAATCGCAGCAGCGATCGAGTTAATACCCGGTATCGTAGCAGTACCCCACTACTTTTGAAAGTGAAATTCGAGCAGAGTGAGAATGATTTTGAAAGTTTTATCGACATAGATTGAAAGCCCCTGAGCTAGGCTATTTATAGCTGAAATTCAGACTTGTCGCGGCCCGCGTGAACCTTCGGTTGATCTTTACGCGGCCCGCGTGGAAGTGTGGATCAGATCGGAGGTTGCTGAGTCACCGGTGGTCGCGACACGTGTGACGACACGTGGCCTTCATGCATATCCGGAGACCTACAAGCTGTCGCGGCCCGCGTGACCTTTTGTCTATTCTTTACGCAGCCCGCGAGAGGATCACAAATCTTGATTTCTTGATTTTTTATATGGATTGGGGTTTTTGGGGTCCAGGTTTTCACTTACGAATCAATTTGAGACATTTTTGAATATATTTATATTCACAAAGAAAAAGAAATAAAATAGTGAGAAAAGAGAATGGACTCACTTTGTAACTTTAGGGTTCAACTAGAAAGCCTCTTGGTATAAATTTTGGGTATAACTTCTGAGTTATTTTAAAAATATATAATGCACTTGTTTTAAGTATAGTACCCCTAATTTAACCTTGTCCCTATGTCACGAGACAGAACCCCAACGAACTTAGTCAGGCAAAGCCTTGACATGTGTTATGGGCTCAGATCAATCGGAAAGGGTAGCGGTGATCGGGAGTTAAAATACTTAAAACGGGGCAGAGCTTTATTATTATTATTTTTATTAATAAGAAAATACATAATATATAATTACTTTAAAGATAGAAGGAATGCCATCTGCTTTGAAAGGCTTATTGCTTCTTTTATAGTTGTTCAAAACTCATAGCTTAAAAAGCAAGTAAAATGAGATGGCATTGCCATGCACGTAGATATCCCCAATTTCCTACACGTATACTTTCAATTCTTTGAAAGTTAGTTTAACATTTTTATTATTTTATATTTTTATTTTGATTCTTATCTATACCATAAAATCTCAATTAGTTTATTATTATCATTATATCGAAGTTACGTTTACTTTATTTCAAACGAAATTTTGATTTTTATTATTATTATTTTATTAATATATATATATATATTATAATTAATTTAACTGTTTTATTCTTTTGGCGTGTATAACTTCTAAAATATGATGTTTTACAAAACAACGAATATGTCTTTAGAACGAGAACATTTTTGTCTATATTTTGAACCAACTTTCATTAAAAACAGAGTAGGTTCAAATACAATGTATTTTTATAATTTAATTATTAAACGGTTCCCGGGCCCGTCTAATTACTTCATATTTCTAATCTTCAACTTACCCGTAATCTACCCATAAAATAATTTAAGTTTTCATATACTTTTATTTTATTAGAAATGTCACCCATATACAAGCCAATTAATTGGTAGAATATTCCAACCAACTACATATTAAATAGTTTTTTTTTAAAACTATTTGGGTCGAATAATTATATTAAAAATAAAACTAGTTACTAGTGGCCAATACTTTTAAATAACCCTATAATTCTTATATGATAAAAATAGGAATGTTACAATCTACTTGGTTATCATACGCTTCGGAGTGGAAACCAAGTGAGGGACGATTAAGCTGAGCTGCTTGAAACGGGTAGTATAAGCCAGATTGTCATCACCAATCTGTTTGAGATGCCAAAACTCTTCCTCAAGCTTCAACTGTTCAAGGGGAGGGCAGAATTCAAGCGTCATTAATTCTCGCACCTCAGACCATGGAAGAGCATAAGCTTCTTCATTAAAATGGATGTTTCTCTCATTCGACCACCACTCCAGAGCTCTGCCTTGAAACATTCCCGTTGTGCTCCTAGTCTTTAAATGCTATGGGCACTCGGTGTTGATGAAGGTAACCTCGATGCTGTCAAACCATTCCAGCATAGCAGTCACCCCCTTCACTGCCCGTGAAAGGCTTAGGGTTGCAAGAGACAAAGTGTTTGTAGTTGAACTTTGTAGGCTTCACCTTCTCTGTCTTAGAATCAGCAGAGGATGGAGGAGTGTTTTATCCCTGGATCTCAGAGACGATCTTTGGCACGACACGAGCGATCTGGTCGGCCATAAAGGATATCATCTTTTTCTGAGACTTTTCCCTGAACCTCTTGAGAGTATCGGACAGCTTACGAGAAGACATCTAAAGATCCAACAAGAGGATCGTATAGGTCTAGATCACAAAGTCTCACAGTATAGATTCGCACATGATATATTAAAGACTCAAGGTTCGACAAGTTTCCCGTAGATTAAAGATTCAAGTTTCCAATAAGTTTCATAGATTCCAATAGATTCAATCACCGCAAACCCACGACCTTCGCATGGCACGTTGTACGAAGTTTGGCAGCATGTCAGAAACGCTTATATATAGGAAGTACCAGCGGCGTATCCACCACGCTTCGGGCACATTGCTTCTGCCTCGTACTCGGTGTCATGTTATGTGTCGCAATTGCCAAACATAACAGCACACTCATCATCATCATCATCATCATCATCATCACACGTAGATTAACCAAATAGATTCACATAGATCAGCCCAATAGATTCACATAGATTAGTGTTCAACCATCTCACCACAGTCCCCAAAACAGCGAAATTCCGCATGGCACGTGCTACGAAAGTTCGACAACATGACAGAAGCACTTATATATAGGAAGTACCAGCGGCGTATCCACCATGCTTCAATCATGCCACATCCGTCTCGTCATCAATGTCACGCTTCGCTAATCATAACATTTACTCCATCATTCTCACGAGACTTTCACTTAGATTAACCAAATAGATTCAGCCACTTCAATCCGAGTCTACAAAACTACGGACTTCACTTAGCGCGTGGTACGAAGGTTCGGCAACATGCCAGAAACACTTATATATAGGAAGTACCAGCGGCGTATCCACCACGTTTCGGACATGCCACGTCTGCCTCGTCTTCGGCGCTAGGCTACGTTTCGTATTTTGTTACTCAAAACAACACATACATAGATTACACATAGATTACGCTAGATTACACATAGATTACACAAGTAGTTTCCCCTAGTTTAGAGTTCAACATCCTCATCTTCGGTCTGTAAAACACTAAGTTTCGCATGGCACTTGGTACGAAAGTTGGTAACACGTCGGAAACACTTATATATAGGAAGTACCAGCGGCGTATCTATAAGACCCTAACACATTTTGATCGAAAAGTCGCAGCGGAAATACGTGCCATAAAATTTCTTTCTTAAAACGTTCATTTATACTTAAAAATCATTTAAAAACATCTTTATGTAAAGAACTACATTGTTTATCTTTCATTAACGTATCGATAATAACATACTAATACAGATTACATGACCACCCACTCCATACAATCCATGTCTCTGTCACTCGATCTTCAATCACTATCCTTCCATCATGTTGATCCATGATTCTGTACCACCTGCACCCACCACATACATTCGTAACATTAGCATGCATTACATATATAAACAAGATTCATAATCATGGAGTCTCGTCACGTGCTATCCTCATATACTTTCCATTCCGTTATCTTTCTAATTTAAGCATTTCACTGGGTGTCTAATCCTTGGTGAGACTTCAATAATGTACCTGCATTACATTTCATTCTCAAGGCACACTATTAGTAACGTAAATACCCAACGTAGTGAAACCATGTATACATACATACATGCACCATTCTATATGGGCGATAATTCCTACTTCGTGCATACGTACATTCACATGTATATTCATACATACATACATACATACATACATACATACAAGCTCTTGCATACTATTTACAATCTCATATGATTATACTAACATATATCCCAATAAAAAAACACTCATATAAATAAGTCTCATACGTATTGACCTACGTACGTATTCATTTCTAAACATGCTTACCTATGGATTCCATTACTAACATGGAGGCAAATCCATACTCATACTTGTACGTGCCTTTAGACTTATTTCATTCCCTCTTAAACTTACGCACGCGCTCATCGTATCTCATAAACACTCTACAATGAGTTTGGAATACATTTCGGGACTCTTTAAAGGTCACGGGATAAGTTACTATAACGCCCCAAATATAAAGCATTCGACCAACATGTTAAGTAAAGAAATCTTGATAAATTTTGACAACTTTTTAACAACATAACATTTACATAAACAACCTTTCGAAAAAACCTTTTTATTTTCATAAACAAACTTTCGACAACATAAACATTTCATAAACAACTTTTTAACAACATAACATTTTCATAAATAACCTTTCGACCCAAAAGTAGACATGTCTAACTTATTTTAACCCAAGACTTACATGAACATTATAACTATAAAAGTTTTACATTATCGGAGTTTCGTACTTGGGGTTAATTCACCCAATACCCGGTATGCGTTAAACTCATTCATCTCACTCAATTATACGTAATTGAATCTTGTAATACAATTTCCATACGTGAAATTGTTTATCCATTTAATCATAACTCACAACCGAGTCCTTTGACTACTAACCCGCGTCTCCATTTCTCAGTTAGCGTACTTATACGCAATTCTACCCATTATCCAATTATAATACCGTAATCATTACTTATGCAACCATTCCGTATAGCAATAAGACCTCATTTTGACCCATTCGGTCGACTAGCGAAAATCGTCGATTTCGTACAACCAAACCTTATTTGACTTCGATTATCATGCTTAAATTAAATAACTAGTACATAACTTTACTTAAACAAATTAAGAAGTGATTCCGGAAATCACTTACCTTATGCATCCGTGTTCGTATCCGCTTCCTTGCCTCCTCTTGACCCGTTAGCGTTTCGTGCTTGAGTCCATATCGACATGATCCCTATACTTTCATGTCATCGAAATCACATTCTTGTTAGCATACACAATTGTACATGTTAACGATCATATCAAATTCATATTTCACATTTGACTTTCATTAGTCAATTCATTCACTAACATGCAAAGCTCAATTCACTGAAAATAGGCTGTTTTGGGACATCCGTTTACTGTACTTACGAGCTTGTAAAAATTACGATCTTTTTATGTGACATGCCCCTCGGAGGGGTTATCCTTATGTTAAATCTTTAGAGTCTAACTCTCTACCAAAAATTTATAAAAAATCATTTACTAAGCAGCAATCAGATTCGTCACTTTCTGACTGCAGCCAACTGAAAAATTCATTTAAAAATCCTCGATAATCCGATTGACATAATTCCAGTTGGGTATTTGCATAACCTCCTGAAGCTATTTACAGAAAAAATTTGAGATCAAAACCCAATTCCTAAATTGAGTTATAACATTCGTAATGGGCTGCAAATTCTGCCAGAAAACACAGCCTGAACCTTCGATACGGAAAAATTCATAAAACGTTCATTTTTCGTCGAAAAAATGCAATTCTAGTTGGGTTTGAAAGGTTTTTCCTGGAAGTTCATCACAAGATCAACAAAATTCAGTTTCTTACAAGATTTGGCACGGTTACAGCCGATTAAATTCAGCTGTAACTTTCTGGACATATTTAGTTTCATCAAATATTTTCAAATAATCTCATATTCTAACTTCATCTAGACATTTCATCAAACACTTGGAGTGCATACTACCTTCTAAGCATAATGTACAACTAATTCATGCATAATCTTCTAAGTTCTTACTTTCAATCATCAACACAACCAAAACATTAAACTAGCTTCATACCATATTCCACCTAACTTGCAAGAGTTCATCTTATACAACATAATCAATCAAATTTGCACATGATTTGAACATGGTTGATTCACCCATGTTACTACCTTCACTATCAATGGTGGGTTTCAACTTCAATCATCAAAATTACTTAAAATCCTTCATAATTCAAGTCCTATTTGATGATTCTAACACATATTCATGAGTAATTTCACACAATTTCGTGGATTAAACATAAACCCACTTTATACAAGATCATAAAATCTGAAATTACAACTTACTACATGTTTCATATAGCTTTTTGATGTAGAATCTCTACACATGCAAGAGAATTAAGGCTGGATTTTGCTTCAATTCTTCAACATTTCATCATCATGAGAAACCCTTCTTGGCCCTTGGCTTGCATCGACACCAACATCAGACTTATGTCTGATGTTTGTGATCTTCCACTACTTAACCAAACTTTAATTAAAATGTACAAGATCAACCCTTGTAGTTTTGATAATTTATTTATTTCCTTCTTGTAACTAACATAGATAAACAAACTAGGTTAACTAATCCTAGTTAATCAAACCTAGCTAAGTTATTTCACACATAATTCTAGTAAATGCCTTATTTATCAACTATTAGATTTTTGGGGCGTTACAGTATCCACCATGTTTTGGGCATGCCGCTTATGTCTCGTCTTTCTGTGCCATGTTACGTTTAGTGTCTTACTACCACGATAACACATAGATTCATCAGATAGTATCATAGTCGATCAAGATTTTCACATAGATTAGCATGATGAATAAAACTTCGTAAATTTAGTTTGATCTTGAGAGATTAGAATTATCGTTTTAGATTGCGGACATACGTGCGATTCGTGTAAAAAGCCTCCAGATGAACGAAGAATCAAGTCTAAAACCACCTACATAAAATCAAATTAACATAAAAGATAGGCTTATAAAACATAGGATTGTTCTGGGTAGAGGAACAGTGACTAACTAAAGCGATTCGAACCCCTCTCGAATTGAGGCAACGTGTCTTGACTTACTTAGATAAATATGTCATCGATGTTAGGCCTACGATATTCGTCTTTTTGGTCATTTCATGTTCCTAATTGATCGAAAATTTCGAGACTTTGGCGAGACATGAAAATCAAAGAGTGGGACCAGTCATCAAGGTCTGAGTTTCACCTCTAAATTGACAACATCGTACCCTAATAGCGTCGGTACTTATCAAATGATAAGACCCACTAGAATATATTATGGAAATCTCCCATCAAGGTTCGGATGTCACTCCTGACTTGAGAGCAGATCTCGTGCAAAACACAAACACTAGCTAGTATCCAAGTGTATATTGTGTCAGCCTTAGGAAAGGCATGTAAGTTTAACAGGTATATGTGCTGCTAGGAAGCAGATACGGTAGAATGCATAAGTCTTAAACAACAGATAAGAATCAAGATTCCTAGAACTATATACTAGGCAAGGAATTCCTACTTTACCTAATTCCCTATAGTTATGGCTCTGATACCAATCTATCACACCCTAATCGATGGCGGAAACATCGGGGTGCGGCACTAAGCATTCAGATTGCTCGCGAGTTTCCATAACATTAGTAGTTTCAATATAGATTAATCAAGTTTCATGGTAACATAGTCTAAAACCTCAAGCACAAACAGAAGTATCGAACATAGCAACAAAACATTGTTCAAGTTTCTAGATTAGACTAGGCGAGTTTCTAAGCATCGATCCTAGCTTGATTTCCATGATTCCAGCATCCTATCAGCATGCAACATGTATTAAAATAAAGTCAATACAATAATGTACTGGCGAGTATACAAGTTTGAGTATATAGCATAATAGATTAAAAGACTCATATCCATCATGTAAACGATAAAATAGTTTCAGCCATGCTAGTGTTCGCAGTCCAAGTGATAGCCCAAGTGTCCGATGATTTAACCACTTTCCCAAGAATCAAGGAAAGCAAATAGAATCCTCCTAACAATACCCCCGAGAATAATAGGGAGGTGCATCTTCCAATAGCAATACTATTGTTAAGGCGGAACTACACACAGGGATTAAACGTTCACATAGCATAAAGAATCAAGAATTAAGAATCACAAGCATCAAGTTTCACATTCACAGAGGATAGAGTTTAGATTCAAAAGTTTCAAGTTTCATAGAATACATGTTGCATCCCAAGGTTTAAAACAAAAGGGGATCGAGTATACTCACAGTGATTGCTTAACGGTTAAGACTGTTATTGGATCAAAGGGAGCTCTTTAGGTCTAGCCTGATTAGATTACAATAGATAAGTGTCGGACAGAAATAATGAGATTGCGCAAAGTGTCGGATCAGTCACCTAATCGGATGGCCATCCGAACGGATGGTCATCCGTTCGAATGACATATGGGAGTGGGACGGACCGCCATCCGATCGGATGGCCATCCGCACGGATGTCATTCGATCGAATGCTCATTCGATCCTAAAGTGTAAGTTTCCAAATTTCAAAGTTCAAAGTTCCTGATTCAAAATAGTTCGAGTATCAAAGGTTGTAAGGCACATGTCACCTCGATTGGAGGGCCGTTCGATCGAACGGCAGTCCGATCGGATTGCCATTCGTTCGACATGAACTTGTTCTTTTAACATCCTTGTTAAGTTTCTAAGTTACGAGTTTAACGATGACGGCATTGTACGTATTGAGACAACGGTAAACACATCAAAGCTCAGGCTGTCTGATCGGATGGGAATCACCCCGTCCGATCAAGTGTCTGTTCTTGACGGTGTTTAGGTCTGCATCCGTAATCCGGCCATCTTCTCCGGTGATGATCTGTTTCCAAGGCGACTCCAGACTAATAATCAAGTCTACAACCCTTTTAGATCCGGATTCCACCGTTTTAAGTAAGAAAAGATGAAGAAAACATGAGTTTTAGCTGAAAGGTCTAGATTTAGTAAGGATTTGGTGTAAAAACACATGAAATTCCTTGGATCTGAGCTAGATCTTGACTAGAATGGCATCACACAATAGTTTGTACAAACCGCCATGATGACGTCATCCTCAAGAGCTCAAATCTCAGGGAATTCATGGTGAAAAGTGTGATTTCAAAGAAGATTCATATAGAGAATAGTGTATAGATCGAATTTGTACAAGTATATCAGAGAAAACTTAAAAGAATCGGCCTAGAATCAAAGAAAAGTGCCCAAGAATGAGAGTGCGTGCGTCTGGATCGGAGGAGGCTGTCAAATCAATGATGAATGATGTGACAGGTCATATTTATAGTGTAAGTGAGGAGTTAAGGGGGTGTGGCGTTTGGATCGGATGGCACTCCGATCGACTGGCCCTCCGATCGGATGGTTATCCGATCGGATTGCCATTCGATCAATCCCATCCTTTTGCCATTTCTCATCTTTGATTCGTTTTGCGAGTTAAGCATTGCGTTGCGTATTATTGTGTAATAGTATCACATAACTAGATTATATCATCAACACAAAAGTTTCCAAGTCTCATAGTTTCCACCAGTGACAAGTCTCCAGTCTCTTGTTCAACCAAGTCTCAAGTTTCACGAGTCTCAAGAGTCAAGCACCAAAGTATCAAGAATCTAGATTCCAAGCATCAAGTACCAAGAATCAAGTGTCAAGAATCAAGCATCAAGAATCATAGCTTCATAGTATTAAGAATCAAGTCTCATAGTGTTAAATATTAAGATTCAAGTATCAAGAATCTAGTATTAAGAATCAAGCATCATAGCATAAAGATTCAAAGTATCAAAAGCAGCAAGAATCACATAGTTTAAGGACTAAAATTGACAATAGCTAAAAGTTCAGGGACGCAGGCGTTACAGTACATGCGCTAATCGGCTTTTGTCCCAATTGCTGAGTGTTATGTGCCTTATGTCCAAGGCTTGATGCAAAACTACTACCGAGCCGGGGGTCTCACTGGAAGCAGCCTCTCTACTCTTACGGAGTAGAGGTAAGGCTGTCTACATCTTACCCTCCTCAGACCCTACCTTAGCTTTGCTATTGGTGGATATACTGAGTATGATGATGATGCTGCTCTCTAGTTTTAATTAAAAAGATATATATTTCGCTTTTCTACCTGCTAAAGAATATGCGCTTATCTCTCTTTCTCTATCTTTTTTTTATTGAAAATCAAAACAGAGTAAACTGTCATTTCATCCCTAAGATTTGATGATATATGTCAATTTGGTCTAATTTATTTTCTATGCAATTTTCGTCCCTAACATTTCAAAACATGCCAGTTTCATCCATTTTTAAACATCGTTAAAAAGTCTATTAAGTGAGGGGTAAACTGGTCATTTCACATACCTTTTTTCATTTTTTTCGGTGTGCAAACTGTCATTTTCATTCCTGGGGTTTGGTGAAATGTGTCATTGTAGTCCAATTACCTTTTTGTGTATTTTTACAAAACATGTGAGTTTCATCATCCAACTCACTAGTTAACACCATTGAAGCCACTGATACTCACATCTGATCCAAAATACCCTCGTCTGAGAGGCTCTTAAGTAGATGATGACACAAATGGGACTAGTGTTGATATCGTCGTAGGCATGAGACAATTGGAAATATAAGAGGGTAGGTTTCAATGATGACGAAAAGAAGGATTTTTGGGTCAGTTTCAATGGTGGCAGAGTTGTAATGCCGAGGACTTCACGACGACACCATGCCAACAAATTCCACCTCAACACATTTCTTGTTCCACCTCATCGTTCACAAGTGGCACCACCACATACGTCGCAGCCTTACAAGACACATCTCACGTTGATTTTTTTTTGTGAAAATTGGGGGTCAATTGAAAGTTAGATGAGTCTGCCATGTTTTTGAGAAAGCTACGGACAAAAATCACATGAAAAAAATTGGACTAAAGTGACATGTTTCACCGAACCTCAGGGACGAAAATGACAATTTACTCAGTGAAAAAAAAATGAAAAATAAAAAAAAATATATGTGGAGAAATGACCAGTTACCCCTCATTTAACTGACACAAATAAATAAGTTGGACTAAAGTGAATGATTTGTACCTTTTATCGTGAACAAGGAGGAGTCGACACAGACGAGGAGTTATAAATTACTTTGTATTGGTTTTTTAATGACTTTGTAGTGTTTTTATTTTTTTTAATGAAATTATGTTGAGTTTTATTTTTTTAATGAAATTATGTTTTTTTTTATTTTCTAGTTATTAAAATTGCCATTTAATTTAAAAAATTAAATATTTAAATAAATAAATAATTAGGGAATTATGACGGGGACTCTATCCACACCCTGCAAATTAAAGAGAGGCATGATAAAGCCCTAGGGGTGAAATGGCGCTGACGTAGAGCTTAGGTGGACTGATAAAGCCCCATGGGGGCTCCAACCACACCCTCTAGCCTAATGGCAATTTACTCATAAAATTATGATAAATCAATTTTTATAAAGGTATTTAATTGACTAATTGATATGAATTTTCTTATTATTTTTAATATAATATAATACTTATAATTAGAGGTATCATGATAATTCTAAATATATTCATAACTCACTTGAGAAGTATGAGCTTATTTTCTAGGTCCCGAATTCTAAATTATGATGTTAATAGTGTATAATGAATGGTAATATGTCTAAGTGGGAGACTTAAAACAGCAGCCCCATTACCACATTAAACCCAGATTACACATACTTTGACAAGTTATTAACTACCGTTGCTGATATAGCTTCCAGCTTCTTGTTATTGTAACTATATAAATGTGTACAAGATTATGAGTAATGCACACTGGAATTCTCTCTAATGTATATCTTGCTTTCTAATAGTTTATTACGATTTTCAATGCAGCTACCTGGTAACTTCATTATAATGTATAATTATCTTCTCAAATACAGATAAGTTTTTTGGTGCGAAGTGTACGAAGTAAAGAAAAAAACACGCGGTGACTTTTTCTTATATTGTAAATAGAAGAATTATGATGCAACAAAACTGAACTATAGAAATAATTAAGCTACTGTTTACTATTATCGTAATTCGATGTTAGTAGCATAATTACTCTAGTTGTCCACAAGCTAAATGCTATTTTTACTAGATCTCATCTGTCGAATCCCCTAACTCCGATTTGTAGTTAAAGAGACTCGTCAACGTCCAAAAAGATCTTCTTTAGGGTCTGCAAAAGAGAGCACCGCTAGCCTCGCCATGGAGGACCCCGGGGGATGTCCGTGACCAAGCTCCGGTGTGAGAACAAGTAAACTTTCCAGAGAAGAAATGATATTCTGGCGTGATGGTGTTGCTGGAATATATGGTGTGAGCTCTAAGATTCGAGAATTCAATGTAAATCAGAGAATGTTCAAAGTAAATGCCTTTTCTTGTGTGTGTGGAGAGGTTATTAAGTGCTTACCTTTGACGATCATAAGGATAGCTTATATAGAGTGATAAGCTCATCGGTTGGTGAAGATCTCTGTGAGATCTAACGGTCCTCTGCATGCCAGAAGAGATCTCTAGCAGCGTCGGATATGTGTCTCCCTTTTGCCAGGGAGATAATCCTTGCAATTAATGAAGTCAGTACTAACCTCGTACTTGTTCCGGCTGCAACCTTCCATCTCCTGTTGCAGCTCATTAAATGTTCTGGCAGGGACGATGAGGTGATGGTCCTCCTTGTTCCCACTCTTTTCATTGTGCATGAGATCCTTGAGAAATGCGCCTTTTGTGGAGCCCAGATGAGCAGCCCAGACGAGGAGCCCAAACGAGGGGCCCTCGTCAACAAGTCATCCTTAGTCCAGGGCCATTGGCTCTCACGTATGGGCCTGGACTGTATAGCTTCCGGCGTTGCCTCTGTGTTGGTGGGTCCCAGTGACGTACCAACACTTCTCATGATGATGACCCACTCTGTCGTATCTAAAAGATCCGGTGGTCAGGGGGAGAGAGGTATCACCACGTGGGTTTAATCGGATGGTTATCTTTGAAATCTTGACAACACGGTTACCGCCCACTTGATTATCCCATTAAAGTCACAGAAACCGCTCATTACCTTCACCATTTTCCCTCTTTCTCTTTGTAACGCCCGGCTCTTTTGTACTTTCCATTTATAGAAAGTATTGCTCGTATTCCTATTTTTGGAAACTTTGTATTCTTGTAATCGTTCCTTCTTTGTAATCATTGTAAAACCAAGACTTGAATCATTAATGAAACTCGTATTTTGTTGCAAATATATTATACACACTCTATATATGCTCGTATGCTCGTTTTTGAGAAACAATTGTTGATTATTCATTATTCTTGGAAACTATGTGCTAAACTTGTAATTAAACTAAACTTATGCCCAAAACGTGTTTTGAACGAAAACGACACTTGACTTTGATGCTCATACGATTAATTATACTTGGTTTATACTCCTCGTACTTGGGTCTATCTTAAAATATGCTTTTGTGGCAAGAATGGTCCTTAAAAGCCCTAAAATCATCAAATACACAACTCTAGGGGCCAAATTGTAACTTTTTGAAACTTATGTCCGGATTAGAAGGCCCGGGCGGCCCGCTTCAACTTACCTGATATCTCAGGCGGGCCGCATGGGGATGCCCAGATCAGAAAAACACAACAGCTGATCATGTACGCGAATTTGGCACGAAATCCCATCTTCTAACCCTCCCCAATCACCATTTAGCCACCTCTAAACACCTCCAATCACCTCTAAACTCTTCTACTATAAATACAACCCTCCTCCAAGTATTTCTACACTTTCACAACCCTCAAATCTCTCTCAAACACTCTCAAGTTCTTGCTTATTTCAGAAATTCGGACAGATTCATACACCTTTACAAAAGTGAGCATAACTTGCTCATTTCTCAACGAAATCACTTGATTCTTCTTCCTACTTGCTTGGATAATAATGGGGTTTGATTCCTTGGTTTCTCCTTGGAGAAATCAGACCTGGAATTGCCCCAAATATGTCCACAAACTTTCTGTTTTGTTTCATGTTCTTCAAAAGCTTGTTTAAACTCATCCAACTTGTGTCTAACACATCTCACACCTATGTCCTAATGCTTACAACCTCTCTTATGGTTGGTTAAGCTTAAAAACAAGGTTGAGACACTATAAATCAGAGGTTAAAACCTCAAATACTTTCTATTTTGTTAGGGTATTTAACCCACAAATCATGTCAAGCTTAGATCTTGATGAATGAGTAATTAGGGAACAACTTGGGTTGTCCTACATACAATCCTCACATGATTTGGTGACTTCTCTTTAGTTAGGTTGTTTATGTTATTGTGCTAATCCTAGTTCGTGACCCTCCTTGGTTGTTTTTACATCAAGAGAAGTGGTGAACGTTCAAGGGGTTCCTAAATGGAAGCATGTTCTTCCTACCCCATACATGACATCTATGATAACTCGAGGTGCCTAAATGAAGATCCTAATCTTCTACCTCCTACTTGAATTATTGGACTAAATAATATGTAATACTTAACCTAGATATATATATATACGCTCATTCGAACCTTTGATGTTGAACTTGTGTTTATATGTTAAAGTAGTAGAACATCATATAAGACCTAAACCTTGTTGTGATTCTTATGGGTGTTCAACTCATGAAAACATTATCATAACCCTTGTGGTTACCAAGTGTCATACAAGTGTTAAGTGTTGAAGATGATTATTTTCACATGTTATTCTCATATCTTATTTTTATGTTGTTTTAAATACCGAATCTCGACTCTAAGCATACTTGAACTTTAACCCTTACACATTCAATCTTTTAACCTCATCAACTCGTCAATAATTGGATAATTGGAAAGCATATGCAAACTTTGTGAGTATACTCGTATTTCCCCTTTTTCTTTTACCACTTTTGGGGTGTAACATGTTTACTTATCAACAACTTACACATGAACATTTTGCTTAAACACATGAACATTCCTATTAACATGCTTGTATACGTGATGGCTTGATACTTTAAACTTGGGTGAATCTTATGTGTTGAACTTATCATTAACTTCGTACGAGCCAAACCGTGACATATGTAGCGCTATAGGATTAACGACCCGCCGCCCGTAACTTGTGGTTATGTCATGAGCATGTTGCGTTTCCTTGGTTTGATATGTTAGACACATGCCATATTTAAATGTTTATCTTGAATCACATGCTTGCTATGAGGAATTGTTCAAAACTTATCATTTGTTATGTACGTACCAAACTTGTATACTCGCCTTTGCTTTTGCATTGAATTGTATTTTAAACATGTTACAGGTTGATGATGACGATGCTATGAAAAGAAGTAGCGTTGATGCCTAGATACACATATAGACGTTTAGGTTTAATATGTTGTATCAATTTTGCTTATGTTGTCATGTGTTTCTTTTGAAATTGTTGTTATTTGAGTTATGTAATGTTGACAATTTGAAATTTTGGAATGAAATGGGAATTATTTAAATATTGTCACAAATAGTGTTATGATGTCTCGAGCAATCTTCACACTTCGTCTCATCCCGATGTTTCCGCCATTGGTTGGGGTGTGACAGATTGGTATCAGAGCCATAACTATAGGGAATTAGGAAAAGTAGGAATGCTTTTACCTAGTCTATAGTTTTAGAGTCTTATTCGTATATTTTGCTCGAACTACTACATGATACTTTATTTGTTTCTTAGTTATGCTATTTTAAACATGTACATCACTCGTGAGTAATGTTCGACATGATATTCTTATGCAATAATGCTTGTCTTATTATGTGTTAATACTTGTTTCATTGTTCGATTCTTTATGTGTTACTCTAAACATGTTTCTCTACGTGTTAATACATGTTTTATCATTTCGTTATCCAAGCACCATTCTTGATATGCTTTCTTATGTGTTTATACTTGCTTATGTATTTCCTTTGACATACACTTCCCTCATGCATTTTACTCGATTATTCTAAATCCGACAACACTCATGTTACAAAAATGGGACGACCTCACCAAAATAGGCGTGAAACCCACAATTTGGTGAACAATTCTCAATCCATCTACTTTTCTTTTACACGAAATTCACCATCAAGTTAGGAGTGAAATCCTCACCTTGATGGAGAAATTCAAATTTCAAATTCTAGTGGACCCTCGTCAAAGTGTCAAAATTAACTTTTGACCCGACGAGTACCAACCACACTTAGGATACGAAATCGTCGAGTTAGGGGTGAAACCCGCACCTTGTCGACTAGTTCCATTCTTTGATTTTCATTAATCCCGCCAAGTCTCGAAATTTCAATTGAATTGGGGACATGTAGTAACTGGAAGGGTAAATACCGTTAACCGACTTGTCGGCAAGAGTATTTCACCTATTAGGCCAAAGCATGCTCCTCAAATTCGAAAGACGTTTCGACCGCTTTGGTTAGTCAAAGTTCCGTTTTGGAACCATCCCAAGTTTTAATCAAACGTGTGTTTCTATTATTCATTTTATACGATGCAATCTTTCAAATACGAATTTACTTTCGGTATTTTCTCGTCACACACACACAACATATTAAATCATTTTCATACATTTATACATATGCATGATTACCTATAATTTAAATTTGTATTCCTTATAACGATAAGTGGTGACATATCATCGAGATAGGAGTGATTTCCTTACCTTGACGATTAACTCCACTCCCCTTTTTCTTAACACGACCTCACCAACGAGTTAGGGGTGATTCCCTTACCCAGGTGATCGTTACCAAAACGTCTCTTCAAAATATCTTATTATGCAAACTCGATCATGTTTTATACCTAAATTATTTATCATTATTCAAAATGTATACGTATACGATTTCAAAATACATTGCTTTACCAAGCGTACTTTCTATCCTACAACCTATTTTCACTTAACTCTTATTCACGAGATTCTTAAACATATCTTAAACGTTCTACTACACAAATTTTCAAACCTTACGCAATGCTACCTATCAGTTTAATCGGTCCAAGGAATCTCTTGCCCATGAACTTCATATTCGGCTTAATCACTAAAACGCACTTATGATATAAATCACCAAACTAAAGACTTTCATTCTCAATCAGAGGATCAAACCAACCCTTCTTTTACACCTATAAGATCTTATGGATGTTATATGATTGTTTTACCCACAAAAAAAACTCTTTTCACATCAACAAATCATTTGTTAGAACTTTTAATAATCACAAAGTCCTTTTGCTAAAATTCTTTTCTAAGGATCCTCGTTTTCACAAGAACCTCCTAAATTCATAACTTCTTGTTTAATGAAATGAAATTACTTTTGATTGAAAACCTTTTTACATCAATTTACAAAACACGTGGGCAAGAAGACTTCTTGGAGACCGACCATCTTTGGATTTCGTAAACTCTTTTAAAACAAAAGTAGCATTTCCATTCATTACAAAATGCATTATGCTTAACCAATGAGTACCTTATATCCTTTTACATATGCAACTATATTCTACATTTCAAACCAAGCTCATCCAATTTTGATACGATAAACTCAACGTTTCGTTTAAACAACTATACACACATTTCATCCTACACGTTTTAGTCGTTTAACGCGACAAATTCATTTATAATCGTTCGTATTTACGTACTTAACCTTTTAGACGATTTTATACACCTAAATCCGTGATGTCCCAACATACACTATATACGTAAATTTAAATATTCGTACCTACACTTACATTCATACGTTTTATGCCTATACTATTAATCGTATTCATACTTATACTCATACGTTTCTTGTTTTACTTATACTCATAGGTTTCATGATTTTACCTATACTCATATATTTCATGTTTTCACTTATACTCATACGTTGCGTGCTTATACATATACACATACTACTCGTACGTGTTATGTCGATACACATACTTGCGTGCTTATTCATACCTAAACTTATACCTATGCTCACACTTTCATTCATACTCATGATCCATACATTCGTACCCATACGCGAGCGTAATCCGAGTGATTCGCTTGCGTGGGTCCCATACATACTTAAGCATGGACTTGCTTACATACTACATTCTTACACGTGCACATTCTTAATTTTCAAATTATGGATACCCTAATTCATACACAACTAGTACAAGCTATGCGGATCAGGCGACGATCAATATAATCACGGGTGCACACGGGATTATAGTGATAGGCGTATGAGAACCATAGAGTGTACTACTGTGTATGGTAAGACACGGAACGTAACATGGCACCGAATACGGAACGGACGTAATGTGGTTAAAACATGGTGGATACGCCGCTGGTACTTCCTATATATAAGTGTTTTCACCATATTACCAAATTTCGTAAAACGTGCCATGAGAAATTCAGTGTTTTGCAGACCTTTTGGACCTAATACAACTTCACACAACTCACAAACGCATTATATCCGACTATCCATGACGAGACTTCATCCTTAACACACTACATTCTTCTATCCAACACTTATGCTGTTCTCATACTTGTACTCTTTAAGAGTCATTCGTTCATTCTATACTCGTAATATTCTCCTTATCCTTTTAGTTCATACAAACCTCGTTCGCAATTAAGCTTGTTTAAACATTCGAGTCCTAACTTACCTATAAAATAGTCTTCCTATTCTGGATTCTTGTGTAACTGTACTTAGTATACCTTTAAAGTGCCAAACCTTCTCGTTTCACTCAATAAACAATCTTCTACAAATGTGATTCCGTTACCACGTCCCATCAAATACAAACCGTTTGTCATCATCTTCTCTCTTAATACGTCACCTTTTTTTAATACGTCGCCAATTTAAGTTACTCAAAGTTGTTAGACTCACTTCACCTGTATACGCACCTACATATTTTCAACTATGTCAGACACCTCAAATTATTTTAGGCAATGAACTCACTCATAAATTTACCCTGTTGTTCTCCAAAGTTTTGTGCCTTTCAAAATGTTTCAAAATTTTTCAAGTCTCAAATTTTTACTAAAACTCTTCAAGTCTACCTCTTGAATAAATTTCGGGACGAAATTTCCTAAAGGAGGGGAGACTGTAACGCCCGGCTCTTTTGTACTTTCCATTTATAGAAAGTATTGCTCGTATTCCTATTTTTGGAAACTTTGTATTCTTGTAATCGTTCCTTCTTTGTAATCATTGTAAAACCGAGACTTGAATCATTAATGAAACTCGTATTTTGTTGCAAATATATTATACACACTCTATATATGCTCGTATGCTCGTTTTTGAGAAACAATTGTTGATTATTCATTATTCTTGGAAACTATGTGCTAAACTTGTAATTAAACTAAACTTATGCCCAAAACGTGTTTTGAACGAGAACGACACTTGACTTTGATGCTCATACGATTAATTATACTTGGTTTATACTCCTCGTACTTGGGTCTATCTTAAAATATGCTTTTGTGGCAAGAATGGTCCTTAAAAGCCCTAAAATCATCAAATACACAACTCTAGGGGCCAAATTGTAACTTTTTGAAACTTATGTCCGAATTAGAAGGCCCGGGCGGCCCGCTTCAACTTACCTGATATCTCAGGCGGGCCGCATGGGGATGCCCAGATCAGAAAAACACAACAGCTGATTATGTACGCGAATTTGGCACGAAATCCCATCTTCTAACCCTCCCCAATCACCATTTAGCCACCTCTAAACACCTCCAATCACCTCTAAACTCTTCTACTATAAATACAACCCTCCTCCAAGTATTTCTACACTTTCACAACCCTCAAATCTCTCTCAAACACTCTCAAGTTCTTGCTTATTTCAGAAATTCGGACAGATTCATACACCTTTACAAAAGTGAGCATAACTTGCTCATTTCTCAACGAAATCACTTGATTCTTCTTCCTACTTGCTTGGATAATCATGGGGTTTGATTCCTTGGTTTCTCCTTGGAGAAATCAGACCTGGAATTGCCCCAAATTTGTCCACAAACTTTCTGTTTTGTTTCATGTTCTTCAAAAGCTTGTTTAAACTCATCCAACTTGTGTCTAACACATCTCACACCTATGTCCTAATGCTTACAACCTCTCTTATGGTTGGTTAAGCTTAAAAACAAGGTTGAGACACTATAAATCAGAGGTTAAAACCTCAAATACTTTCTGTTTTGTTAGGGTATTTAACCCACAAATCATGTCAAGCTTAGATCTTGATGAATGAGTAATTAGGGAACAACTTGGGTTGTCCTACATACAATCCTCACATGATTTGGTGATTTCTCTTTAGTTAGGTTGTTTATGTTATTGTGTTAATCCTAGTTCGTGACCCTCCTTGGTTGTTTTTACATCAAGAGAAGTGGTGAACATTCAAGGGGTTCCTAAATGGAAGCATGTTCTTCCTACCCCATACATGACATCTATGATAACTCGAGGTGCCTAAATGAAGATCCTAATCTTCTACCTCCTACTTGAATTATTGGACTAAATAATATGTAATACTTAACCTAGATATATATATACGCTCATTCGAACCTTTGATGTTGAACTTGTGTTTATATGTTAAAGTTGTAGAACATCATATAAGACTTAAACCTTGTTGTGATTCTTATGGGTGTTCAACTCATGAAAACATTATCATAACCCTTGTGGTTACCAAGTGTCATACAAGTGTTAAGTGTTGAAGATGATTATTTTCACATGTTATTCTCATATCTTATTTTTATGTTGTTTTAAATACCGAATCTCGACTCTAAGCATACTTGAACTTTAACCCTTACACATTCAATCTTTTAACCTCATCAACTCGTCAATAATTGGATAATTGGAAAGCATATGCAAACTTTGTGAGTATACTCGTATTTCCCCTTTTTCTTTTACCACTTTTGGGGTGTAACATGTTTACTTATCAACAACTTACACATGAACATTTTGCTTAAACACATGAACATTCCTATTAACATGCTTGTATACGTGATGGCTTGATACTTTAAACTTGGGTGAATCTTATGTGTTGAACTTATCATTAACTTCGTACAAGCCAAACCGTGACATATGTAGCGCTATAGGATTAACGACCCGCCGCCCGTAACTTGTGGTTATGTCATGAGCATGTTGCGTTTCCTTGGTTTGATATGTTAGACACATGCCATATTTAAATGTTTATCTTGAATCACATGCTTGCTATGAGGAATTGTTCAAAACTTATCATTTGTTATGTACGTACCAAACTTGTATACTCGCCTTTGCTTTTGCATTGAATTGTATTTTAAACATGGTACAGGTTGATGATGACGATGCTATGAAAAGAAGTAGCGTTGATGCCTAGATACACATATAGACGTTTAGGTTTAATATGTTGTATCAATTTTGCTTATGTTGTCATGTGTTTCTTTTGAAATTGTTGTTATTTGAGTTATGTAATGTTGACAATTTGAAATTTTGGAATGAAATGGGAATTATTTAAATATTGTCACAAATAGTGTTATGATGTCTCGAGCAATCTTCACACTTCGTCTCATCCCGATGTTTCCGCCATTGGTTGGGGTGTGACACTCTTCACTTCATCTTCTTCGTTCTCAATTTCGGATTTCTTCGACATCAACCTATCTTATATGAGTGTTATCATAATTGTTACGTGTAGCAGGGAACTAGAGAAAAGTTGAAAGCACATCTTATCATCCAAACACTTCAAATGTTATGTAGCACGTTATACTTTTAAAAGCTTAATATGTTTATGTCTGGCATAATTAACGAAAACCTAGAGGCGTGTGTGGTGATTACCCTAGTACTAGAAACTCAATGAGCAACATAGTAGATTCATATCATCTTGTTTATAAATTTTGTGGTGTTCCTAGCATAGACAAATAGATATTTGCTTGAATAAAACATTTCTCGCAACCTTCTAAGTTTTTATATCTAAAGAGATATAAAGATAATTGAGGTCATTATGTTTTTTTGTTGAATGGGAACAATAATAAGATATCATATATAGTGGCGGACCCATAAATTATTTTCTGAGGGGTGCGAATGAAGGGTTCCACCAAATTTTCAAGGGGTGCGGTTGAGATTTTTGCCTATAAAACATACAAAAAAATTAATTTTAAGGGGGGCGCACGCCCGCCCACCCAAGGCATGCCTTGGGTCCGCCCTTGATCATATATAGAGAAAGCTAGCAGGAAACTAGTTAAAAACCCGATACATCCATGAAAAACATAACAAATATACTACCAGGGGCACAACTTTCAGGAGGGGGGACCCCCTGAATTTTTCGCTCAGTAATGTTATGTATGTACATTTCGTATAGAATTTTTTAGGTATATACGTTTTCGACCCCCGGTTTTATAAAAAAAATTACTTATATAGCCCAAATATTGTATTTGTAAAGATGTTTGGAAGAATGTATTGTTTATTGCCCAATTGCCCAAATAACTATAGCCCAAATAGAAAACTCACCTTATTAAAAAAATCCAAATTCGCTAAGTGGGGATTTCGACCTGACGCAAGGAAACTGAGAACAGAAGGGGAAAAAATCGCTGTTGTTGGTGCCTGGTGCTGGCTGCGCTGCTTGTTCGACTTCGAGTCTTCAATATATGCGATTCTTCTTCAATCTTCATAAGGTGTGTGTTTTTAATCTTTAGGTTTAATTTAGGGCTGAAATATATGTGATTTAGGTTGAAATTATGGGTGAAATTGGGGCCTAATTTTTTGCCCTAAACTTGTTGAATCTTTATGTAATTATGTCTATTTTTATTTTTTAAATCTTAATATGATTTAGACAGAAATTAGAGCTTGAAATTTAGGGTGATTTGTTAACTTGTTGTGTTATTAGATTATGCTATGGGGAAGTATAAAAGCATAACTTCTTTTTTCAAAAGAAAAAATGAAGAACAAGTAGAGGGAATCGATGATGAAAACAATGAGATTAAACGTCTTCAACAAGTGAGCCGTTAATGAATCGATTAATGAAGCGAATCAAAACATTCAACAAGAGCATGATATTCCAGATGAACCGGGTACCCACCTTCCTCTCCTTTTTAATGTTTTGGTGTCTTTGTTGAGTTGTTTGTTAAACAATGCTTACTTTTTAATGTTTGAGAATGTTTTTTATTTGATATTAATGTTTTGACCCGTCCCGACCCGACCCGAATCACCGACGTCCGACCCGGGTCGGTGATGTATATCTTGCTTTCTAATAGTTTATTACGATTTTCAATGCAGCTACCTGGTAACTTCATTATAATGTATAATTATCTTCTCAAATACAGATAAGTTTTTTGGTGCGAAGTGTATGAAGTAAAGAAAAAAACACGCGGTGACTTTTTCTTATATTGTAAATAGAAGAATTATAATGCAACAAAACTTAACTATAGTAATAATTAAGCTACTGTTTATTATTATCGTAATTCGATGTTAGTAGCATAATTACTCTAGTTGTCCACAAGCTAAATGCTATTTTTACTAGATCTCATCTGTCGAATCCCCTAACTCCGATTTGTAGTTAAAGAGACTCATCAACGTCTAAAAAGATCTTCTTTAGGGTCTGCAAAAGAGAGCACCGCTAGCCTCGCCATGGACGACCCGGGGGGAGTCCGTGACCAAGCTCCGGCGTGAGAATAAGTAAACTTGCCGGAGAGGAAATGATATTCTGGCGTGATGGTGTTGCCGGAATATATGGTATGAGCTCTAAGATTCGAGATTTCAATGTAAGTCAGAGAATGTTCAAAGTAAATGCCTTTTCTTTTGTGTGTGGAGAGGTTATTCAATGTTTACCTTTGACAATCATAAGGATAGCTTATATAGAGTGATAAGCTCATCGGTTGGTGAAGATCTCTGTGAGATCTAACGGTCCTCTGCATGCCAGAAGAGATCTCTGGCAGCGTCGGATATGTGTCTCCCTTTTGCCAGGGAGATAATCCTTGCAATTAATGAAGTCAGTACTAACCTCTTACTTGTTCCGGCTGCAACCTTCCCTCTCCTGTTGCAACTCATTAAATGTTCTGGCAGGGACGATGAGGTGATGGTCCTCCTTGTTCCCACTCTTTGCATTGTGCATGAGATCCTTGAGAAATGGGCCTTTTGGGGAGCCCAGATGAGCAGCCCAGACGAGGAGCCCAAACGAGGGGCCCTCGTCAACAAGTCATCCTTAGTCCAGGGCCATTGGCTCTCGCGTATGGGCCTGGACTGCATAGCTTCCAGCGTTGCCTCTGTGTAAGTGGGTCGCAGTGACGTACCAACACTTCTCACGATGATGACCCACTCTGCCGTATCTAAATGATCCGGTGGTCAGGGGGAGAGAGGTATCACCATGTGGGTTTAATCGGATGGTTATCTTTGAAATCTTAACAAGACGGTTACCGCCCACTTGATTATCCCATTGAAGTCCCAGAAACCGCTCATTACCTTCACCATTTTCCCTCTTTCTCTTCACTTCATCTTCTTCGTTCTCAATTTCGGATTTCTTCGACATCAACCTATCTTATATGAGTGTTATCATAATTGTTACGTGTAGCAGAGAACTAGATAAAAGTTGAAAGCACATCTTATCAACCAAACACTTCAAATGTTGTGTAGCTCGTTATACTTTTAAAAGCTTAATATGTTTGTGTCTGGCATAATTAACGAAAACCTAGAGGCGTGTGTGGTGATTACCCAAGTACTAGAAACTCAATGAGCGACATAGTAGATTCATATCATCTTGTTTATAAATTTTGTGGTGTTCCTAGCATAGACAAATAGATATTTGCTTGAATAAAACATTTCTCGCAACCTTCTAAGTTTTTTTTATCTAAAGAGATATAAAGATAATTGAGGTAACATTATGTTTTTTTGTTGAATGGGAACAATAATAAGATATCATATATTGTGGCGGACCCATAAATTATTTTCTGAGGGGTGCGAATGAAGGGTTCCACCAAATTTTCAAGGGGTGCGGTTGAGATTTTTGCCTATAAAACATACAAAAAAATTAATTTTAAGGGGGGCGCACGCCTGCCCACCCAAGATATGCCTTGGGTCCGCCCTTGATCATATATAGAGAAAGCTAGCAGGAAACTAGTTAAAAACCCGATACATCCATGAAAAACATGACAAATATACTACCAGGGGCACAACTTTCAGGAGGGGGACCCCCTGAATTTTTCGCTCAGTAATGTTATGTATGTACATTTCGTATAGAATTTTTTAGGTATATACGTTTTCGACCCCCGGTTTTATAAAAAAAAATTACTTATATAGCCCAAATATTGTATTTGTAAAGATGTTTGGAAGAATGTATTGTTTATAGCCCAATTGCCCAAATAACTATAGCCCAAATAGAAAACTCACCTTATTAAAAAAAATCCAAATTCGCTAAGTGGGGATTTCGACCTAACGCAAGGAAACTGAGAACAGAAGGGGAAAAAATCGTTGTTGTTGGTGCCTGGTGCTGGCTGCGCTGCTTTTTCGACTTCGAGTCTTCAATATATGCGATTCTTCTTCAATCTTCATAAGGTGTGTGTTTTTAATCTTTAGGTTTAATTTAGGGCTGCAATATATGTGATTTAGGTTGAAATTATGGGTGAAATTGGGGCCTAATTTTTTGCCCTAAACTTGTTGAATCTTTATGTAATTATGTCTATTTTTTTTTTAAATCTTAATATGATTTAGATAGAAATTAGAGCTTGAAATTTAGGGTGATTTGTTAACTTGTTGTGTTATTAGATTATGCTATGGGGAAGTATAAAAGCATAACTTCTTTTTTCAAAAGAAAAAATGAAGAACAAGTAGAGGGAATCGATGATGAAAACAATGAGATTAAACGTCTTCAACAAGTGAACCGTTAATGAATCGATTAATGAAGCGAATCAAAACATTCAACAAGAGCATGATATTCCAGATGAACCGGGTACCCACCTTCCTCTCCTTTTTAATGTTTTGGTGTCTTTGTTGAGTTGTTTGTTAAACAATGCTTACTTTTTAATGTTTGAGAATGTTTTTTATTTGATATTAATGTTTTTACCCGTCCCGACCCGACCCGAATCACCGACGTCCGACCCGGGTCGGTGATGTATATCTTGCTTTCTAATAGTTTATTACGATTTTCAATGCAGCTACCTGGTAACTTCATTATAATGTATAATTATCTTCCCAAATACAGATAAGTTTTTTGGTGCGAAGTGTATGAAGTAAAGAAAAAAACACGCGGTGACTTTTTCTTATATTGTCAATAGAAGAATTATGATGCAACAAAACTGAACTATAGTAATAATTAAGCTACTGTTTATTATTATCGTAATTCGATGTTAGTAGCATAATTACTCTAGTTGTCCACAAGCTAAATGCTATTTTTACTAGATCTCATCTGTCGAATCCCCTAACTCCGATTTGTAGTTAAAGAGACTCGTCAACGTCTAAAAAGATCTTCTTTAGGGTCTGCAAAAGAGAGCACCGCTAGCCTCGCCATGGACGACCCTGGGGGGAGTCCGTGACCAAGCTCCGGCGTGAGAATTAGTAAACTTGCCGGAGAGGAAATGATATTCTGGCGTGATGGTGTTGCCGGAATATATGGTGTGAGCTCTAAGATTCGAGGATTCATTGTAAATCGGAGAATGTTCAAAGTAAATGCCTTTTCTTGTGTGTGTGGAGAGGTTATTCAATGTTTACCTTTGACAATCATAAGGATAGCTTATATAGAGTGATAAGCTCATCGGTTGGTGAAGATCTCTGTGAGATCTAACGGTCCTCTGCATGCCAGAAGAGATCTCTGGCAGCGTCGGATATGTGTCTCCCTTTTGCCAGGGAAATGATCCTTGCAATTAATGAAGTCAGTACTAACCTCGTACTTGTTCCGGCTGCAACCTTCCCTCTCCTGTTGCAGCTCATTAAATGTTCTGGCAGGGACGATGAGGTGATGGTCCTCCTTGTTCCCACTCTTTGCATTGTGCATGAGATCCTTGAGAAATGGGCCTTTTGGGGAGCCCAGATGAGCAGCCCAGACGAGGAGCCCAAACGAGGGGCCCTCGTCAACAAGTCATCCTTAGTCCAGGGCCATTGGCTCTCGCGTATGGGCGTGGACTGCATAGCTTCCAGCGTTGCCTCTGTGTAAGTGGGTCCTAGTGACGTACCAACACTTCTCATGATGATGACCCACTCTGCCGTATCTAAAAGATCCGGTTGTCAGGGGGAGAGAGGTATCACCATGTGGGTTTAATCGGATGGTTATCTTTGAAATCTTGACAAGACGGTTACCGCCCACTTGATTATCCCATTAAAGTCCCAGAAACCGCTCATTACCTTCACCATTTTCCCTCTTTCTCTTCATTTCATCTTCTTCGTTCTCAATTTCGAATTTCTTCGACATCAACCTATCTTATATGAGTGTTATCATAATTGTTACGTGTAGCAGAGAACTAGATAAAAGTTGAAAGCACATCTTATCATCCAAACACTTCAAATGTTGTGTAGCTCGTTATACTTTTAAAAGCTTAATATGTTTTTGTTTGGCATAATTAACGAAAACCTAGAGGCGTGTGTGGTGATTACCCAAGTACTAGCAACTCAATGAGCGACATAGTAGATTCATATCATCTTGTTTATAAATTTTGTGGTGTTCCTAGCATAGACAAATAGATATTTGCTTGAATAAAACATTTCTCGCAACCTTCTAAGTTTTTATATCTAAAGAGATATAAAGATAATTGAGGTCATTATGTTTTTTTGTTGAATGGGAACAATAATAAGATATCATATATAGTGGTGGACCCATAAATTATTTTCTGATGGGTGCGAATGAAGGGTTCCACCAAATTTTCAAGGGGTGCGGTTGAGATTTTTGCCAATAAAACATACAAAAAAATTAATTTTAAGGGGGGCGCACGCCCGCCCACCCAAGGCATGCCTTGGGTCCGCCCTTGATCATATATAGAGAAAGCTAGTAGGAAACTAGTTAAAAACCTGATACATCCATGAAAAACATGACAAAAATACTACCATGGGCACAACTTTCAGGAGGGGGGGACCCCCCGAATTTTTCGCTTAGTAATGTTATGTATGTACATTTCGTATAGAATTTTTTAGGTATATACGTTTTCGGCCCCCGGTTTTATAAACAAAAATTACTTATATAGCCCAAATATTGTATTTGTAAAGATGTTTGGAAGAATGTATTGTTTATAGCCCAATTGCCCAAATAACTATAGCCCAAATAGAAAACTCACCTTATTAAAAAAAATCCAAATTCGCTAAGTGGGGATTTCGACCTGACGCAAGGAAACTGAGAACAGAAGGGGAAAAAACCGGTGCTGTTGGTGCCTGGTGCTGGCTGCGCTGCTTGTTCGACTTCGAGTCTTCAATATATGCGATTCTTCTTCAATCTTCATAAGGTGTGTGTTTTTAATCTTTAGGTTTAATTTAGGGCTGCAATATATGTGATTTAGGTTGAAATTATGGGTGAAATTGGGGCCTATTTTTTTGCCCTAAACTTGTTGAATCTTTATGTAATTATGTCTATTTTTATTTTTTAAATCTTAATATGATTTAGATAGAAATTAGAGCTTGAAATTTAGGGTGATTTGTTAACTTGTTGTGTTATTAGATTATGTTATGGGGAAGTATAAAAGCATAACTTCTTTTTTCAAAAGAAAAAAATGAAGAACAAGTAGAGGGAATCGATGATGAAAACAATGAGATTAAACGTCTTCAACAAGTGAACCGTTAATGAATCGATTAATGAAGCGAATCAAAACATTCAACAAGAGCATGATATTCCAGATGAACAGGGTACCCACCTTCCTCTCCTTTTTAATGTTTTGGTGTCTTTGTTGAGTTGTTTGTTAAACAATGCTTACTTTTTAATGTTTGAGAATGTTTTTTATTTGATATTAATGTTTTGACCCGACCCGACCCGAATCACCGACGTCCGACCCGGGTCGGTGATGTATATCTTGCTTTCTAATAGTTTATTAGGATTTTCAATGCAGCTACCTGGTAACTTCATTATAATGTATAATTATTTTCTCAAAAACAGATAAGTTTTTTGGTGCGAAGTGTATGAAGTAAAGAAAAAAACACGCGGTGACTTTTTCTTATATTGTAAATAGAAGAATTATGATGCAACAAAACTGAACTATAGTAATAATTAAGCTACTGTTTATTATTATCGTAATTCGATGTTAGTAGCATAATTACTCTAGTTGTCCACAAGCTAAATGCTATTTTTACTAGATCTCATATGTCGAATCCCCTAACTCCGATTTGTAGTTAAAGAGACTCGTCAACGTCTAAAAAGATCTTCTTTAGGGTCTGCAAAAGAGAGCACCGCTAGCCTCGCCATGGACGACCCCGGGGGGAGTCCGTGACCAAGCTCCGGCGTGAGAATAAGTAAACTTGCCGGAGAGGAAATGATATTCTGGCGTGATGGTGTTGCCGGAATATATGGTGTGAGCTCTAAGATTCGAGGATTCATTGTAAATCAGAGAATGTTCAAAGTAAATGCCTTTTCTTGTGTGTGTGGAGAGGTTATTCAATGTTTACCTTTGACGATCATAAGGATTGCTTATATAGAGTGATAAGCTCATCGGTTGGTGAAGATCTCTGTGAGATCTAACGGTCCTCTGCATGCCAGAAGAGATCTCTGGCAGCGTCGGATATGTGTCTCCCTTTTGCCAGGGAGATGATCCTTGCAATTAATGAAGTCAGTACTAACCTCGTACTTGTTCCGGCTGCAACCTTCCCTCTCCTGTTGCAGCTCATTAAATGTTCTGGCAGGGACGATGAGGTGATGGTCCTCCTTGTTCCCACTCTTTGCATTGTGCATGAGATTCTTGAGAAATGGGCCTTTTGGGGAGCCCAGATGAGCAGCCCAGACGAGGAGCCCAAACGAGGTGCCCTCGTCAACAAGTCATCCTTAGTCCAGGGCTATTGGCTCTCGCGTATGGGCTTGGACTGCATAGCCTCCAGCGTTGCCTCTGTGTAAGTGGGTCCCAGTGACGTACCAACACTTCTCATGATGATGACCCACTCTGTCGTATCTAAAAGATCCGGTGGTCAGGGGGAGAGAGGTATCACCATGTGGGTTTAATCGGATGGTTATCTTTGAAATCTTGACAAGACGGTTACCGCCCACTTGATTATCCCATTAAAGTCCCAGAAACCGCTCATTACCTTCACCATTTTCCCTCTTTCTCTTCACTTCATCTTCTTCGTTCTCAATTTCGGATTTCTTCGACATCAACCTATCTTATATGAGTGTTATCATAATTGTTACGTGTAGAAGAGAACTAGATAAAAGTTGAAAGCACATCTTATCATCCAAACACTTCAAATGTTATGTAGCTCGTTATACTTTTAAAAGCTTAATATGTTTGTGTCTGGCATAATTAACGAAAACCTAGAGGCGTGTGTGGTGATTACCCAAGTACTAGAAACTCAATGAGCGACATAGTAGATTCATATCATCTTGTTTATAAATTTTGTGGTGTTCCTAGCATAGACAAATAGATATTTGCTTGAATAAAACATTTCTCGCAACCTTCTAAGTTTTTATACCTAAAGAGATATAAAGATAATTGAGGTCATTATGTTTTTTTGTTGAATGGGAACAATAATAAGATATCATATATAGTGGCGGACCCATAAATTATTCTCTGAGGGGTGCGAATGAAGTGTTCCACCAAATTTTCAAGGGGTGCGTTTGAGATTTTTTACTATAAAACATACAAAAAAATTAATTTTAAGGGGGGCACACGCCCGCCCACCCAAGGCATGCCTTGGGTCCGCCCTTGATCATATATAGAGAAAGCTAGCAGGAAACTAGTTAAAAACCCGATACATCCATGAAAAACATGACAAATATACTACCAGGGGCACAACTTTCAGGAGGGGGGACCCCCCGAATTTTTCGCTCAGTAATGTTATGTATGTACATTTCGTATAGAATTTTTTAGGTATATACGTTTTCGACCACCGGTTTTATAAAAAAAAATTACTTATATAGCCCAAATATTGTATTTGTAAAGATGTTTGGAAGAATGTATTGTTTATAGCCCAATTGCCCAAATAACTATAGCCCAAATAGAAAACTCACCTTATTAAAAAAATCCAAATTCGCTAAGTGGGGATTTCGACCTGATGCAAGGAAACTGAGAACAGAAGGGGAAAAAAATCGCTGCTGTTGGTGCCTGGTGCTGGCTGCGCTGCTTGTTCGACTTCGAGTCTTCAATATATGCGATTCTTCTTCAATCTTCATAAGGTGTGTGTTTTTAATCTTTAGGTTTAATTTAGGGCTGCAATATATGTGATTTAGGTTGAAATTATGGGTGAAATTGGGGCCTAATTTTTTGCCCTAAACTTGTTGAATCTTTATGTAATTGTGTCTATTTTTATTTTTTAAATCTTAATATGATTTAGATAGAAATTAGAGCTTGAAATTTAGGGTGATTTGTTAACTTGTGTTATTAGATTATGCTATAGGGAAGTATAAAAGCATAACTTCTTTTTTCAAAAGAAAAAATGAAGAACAAGTAGAGGGAATCGATGATGAAAACAATGAGATTAAACGTCTTCAACAAGTGAACCGTTAATGAATCGATTAATGAAGCGAATCAAAACATTCAACAAAAGCATGATATTCCAGATGAACCGGGTACCCACCTTCCTCTCCTTTTTAATGTTCTAGTGGTATTTTGTAGGTGGATAAGGCTTAAGAATCACTAGGTTTTGGGTTTGATTCTCACTAGGGTTTTTTTATCCAGATTTATTGGGTTTCCTCCTGAATTGATGTAGAATCATTATAGCCTAGTGAAGATGGATATGATCGTATGATTCCGTTGATGACACGATAATACTCCAGTGGTCCGTCAGGATCCAAGGTTGTCGTTAATATAAAAACATGATTCATTTTTTTCCGATTTGGATTTTAAACCGTAACGAGTGGACGACCAGTGTTTTATTTATATGAATTGTGGGTTAATTAGTAAAGTTATTTATTTAATTATCCATTCATATAGCTTTTTAGATTTATTTATTTACAAACCCCGACTAGACAAACCTCGCTTGAATGTTGACGTTTGTTTATCTCCACACTTTTTGTAGCAAAGTGATGTTGTTGTATGATTTGTCAAATAAAAAACACATTTCTAAAGAAGATTGTGATGCGTCTAAGCATAGTTTTAGCTTGGCATGTACTTTAGTTGTTGAGTGTTTAAAGTCAAGATGTGTATTGCTTTACATCAATAAAAACTTTTTGCGTACGTGTTAGACCACATATAATTAAAAGCATGTGAAGAGTCAAACTAATTTACTTCCAATTAAGGGATTTTAAATTTGTTTTTAAGGTGACTTTCTCTGTACAGACCGAATTGGTCACCGGGGTCATGTCGAAGACATTCCCCCGTCAGCCCCGCTCTCCCGGATGCGATGTTCGATCGGGCCCCGGCCGGCGCGCAAGCTGACTTCCGCCCGGAAACCATACTGCCCCCAGACGAGAGACTCGCTGGGGTAACAGCTGGGTAAAACCGGGTTGCCCTCAAGACCGCACCATGCCTCGGTAGGATACGATCTATCATTGGGACGTCCCCCCCCCCCCCCCCCCCCTAATGCCACAAGTGGGAGTCGAACCGGTGACCTCCCAAAGGAGGTACCGGCCGACCTAACCACATGGGAGTAAACTACTTGGGCCACGAGAGGGGATTAAGGGATTTTAACTTATAGAAAAAAAATTAAATACAAATAATTTAGCGTACAAAACGTACAAACTAAAGGTTTTGATCAAAAAACGCGGTGACATTTTCGTAATTATTAATAATTATCAAAATTACTCTACAATCTGTAGAGTAATTTTGTAAAATGTTCTTGTAGGGTAATTATCAAAATTACTCTACAAGTGTATCTTGTAGAGTAATATTGATCTTGTATGGAAATTATGAAAATTACTTTACAAGTGTATCAAAATTACTCTACAAGTTTATCAAACAACATGCAATTCAAAATTACTCTACAAAATTATTTGTAAAGTAATTATGATACTCTACAAAATTACCTTACAAGATCAAAATTACCATATAAGATTATTTGTAAAGTAATTATGATACTTTACAAAATTACTCTACAAGATCAAAATTAGCCTATGAACATTTTATAAAATTACTCTACAACATCAAAATTACTCTACAGGATCATTTGTAGAGTAATTTGATAATTAATCTACGAGTAAATAATTACGAAAAATGCCACCGGGATTTTTTGGCTTTTTCATGCCTTTCGTACGTTTTGTACGATAAGACACTTTGTGCGTGAACTTAACTCTTAACTTAGGGGCCGTTTTGCAACTTCGGAATGATGAAGTGTTGAACCAGTAAGAGGTCTGAATCATTAAGTGCTGAACCAGTAAGAGGTCTGAATCATTAAGAGTCAGTATAATGCTTAACCGTTCAGAACGAAATGTCTAACTAATTCAGATTAGAGGTCTTAACCATTCCGATGCAAATGTCTGAACCATTTAGACATTTGCTTATGAAACAAACAGTCTGAACCATTAAGTGTTAAACTAGTAAAATGTCTGAACCATTAAGAGCTCCATTAAAAGGTAAACAAACAGCTCCTTATATTGGAAAAGATAGATCAATAACACCCGGATATCCGATACACATCGAATAAAATTTTTCGCAGAACATTCCATTAATATTATCCGATTATTGTCCTAGGAAATGTATAATAAATCCAATTTTTTAAGAGCACTAGTTATTTTCCGCCCGCGTGTTGCTGCGGGGACCCAATGACTGCAAAACGCGTGTCCGTAACGGTAAGCAGATACCGAATATCAAAACATAAATAAAAATGTCGTGAAAATGATAGTTACTCCGTCCTAAAAAAAGCGATTTTAAATAACCTAATATATAATAATAGGACCCACATGTCCTACACGCTGGAAATTCGGTTGTTTTCAGTTCAGTTATTACGGTGCTAACACGTTAAAATATGGATGAGCTCGGTACCGGTAACGGCACCGAAAGTATCGATCCGGAAAATCATCGAAATTAGGTACTGGCACCGAAAATGCTCGGTACAATACATTATGGTATTTGAATGTAAAAATCAATAAATACAGGTATGGAGCTAGACCGTTGTCGAACCAAAAGTAACGCTTCTGAAAACGCCAAAAGGTGGTACCAAATTGGTACCGAAAATGATTTGGTATAGTAAATTTGGTACCGATACGATACTGGTTTGATTATAGGATTTGATACGATTTGTTCATCAATAATCTAAATATCCAAGTTAATTTTACATGTTACAATTCATTCATTACAGAAAAAGATAAAAAAATAAAGCAAAATAAGATGTTGTGTATATAAAACCTCTTTCAAATAAAATATAGTTTACTTACTGTGTGTATGAAAAATAATCTAAACGGTGCAATTACTTGCATTGCTACGTCAGGATTTGATTAGCTCGGTACCAACCGGTACCGAAAATACCGTTACTGAAATCCCCAAAAGTGGGTACCGGTACCGAATATACATGGTACGGTACGGCTCGATACGGTCGGTACTGGTACGGCACCGGTATTTGAGGGTAAAAACCGATAAATACCGGTGCCGAACCGGTACCGAAAATACATCCGGTTTGGTAAATTTGATACCGGTACCGACACCCGATACCATTTACTCATTCCTTTTTTAAAACATAGCCGTTGGTCAACGGCTAGCCCAAACGGCTAGAAATATTGGCCAATGCGATCCCGCCATGCCATGCCCGTAGCCCCGCCCAAGAGGCCACGCCGAAACCCAAGCTCACTCGAGATAGTGACTTGGGTATCTGTACCCAACCCTCACCACGTACCCCATAGTGTTAATATACTTATTATATTATTATTGTTACTGTTCAAATGCTTCACTTTTTAATATATTGAAGAATTCCAAGACCATTGCATTGTGTTTTGAAAAAAAAATTGAGATATATGATATATTAAAATTTGTAGATGAAAATGTATTATATTACTTGGGAATAATTGTTATATCTTGGTTGTATGTCACCTAAGTATTATCTTAGTGAATGCATGAATATGTAAATTTTAATCGTATGTTATCAACTTGATAAACTCGGCTGTTTGGCAACTTCTAAATGGTTAAGTGCTAAACCAGTAAGAGGTCTGAATCATTAAGTGTTGAATCAGTAAGAGGTCTGAACCATTAAGAGCTAGTATAATGCTTAAACATTCAGAGGCAAATGTCTGACAAACTCAGATTACTGGTCTTAACCATTCAGACTCTGTATAATTCTTAACCATTCAGAGGCAAATGTCTGAACCATTCATACATTTGCTCGCGAAACAAACGGTCTGAACCATTAGGTGCTGAACCAGTAAAAGGTCTGAACCATTAAGAACCTCATTAAGAGGTAAACAAACAGCCCCGAAGTATAGTCATGACATGAGTCATTTATCTTTTCCGGTAATCATATAAATTAATTTAATAGTTTAATAATTAATAATAGTGGTCCGTTGTATCATTTCATGTTAGAATCTAACTTATAATAAAAGATTCCAAATAATGACACATGTCATTCTCTCCTTCAACCTCATAAATTTTATTTATATTTGTTTAATAAATTTCTTTTAGTATTAATATTAATTAATAACCAATATATGGATATCACTTATTTTTATCATTCTCTTTATCTAAAATTAATAAATAACTTCAATTTTGCAATTTAGACATTTTGTTTTTTTACTTTTAACTCAAAATTTTTCAGCTTTTACAATTTAATCCCAACTCTTTTTTATTTTCAATTTTGGTCCACCATACTTTTCATCTTTCCCAAGTTTTTTGTTTCGTTCTAAATTTTGTGAGTTAACGCATCGCAACGTCCGTGTGGGATTCAACATTTTTTCGTATATTTTTTTCCCGTTTGGCTCATTGCGTCACATCTATTTTTCTGCGTTTGACAAGTTCTTCCAACACGCGGGTCCTGGATGGACTTAGTTGTTTTTTTCTATAATTTACGTTTCGGTTGTCACACCCTGGCTTTGCGGAAGCGTGAGTTTATTTGGTGTGATTTCTTAATACCATAGCAACAATCATAACAATGCTATATGATAAAAATATGAGATATTCATCCATTAATAAAGTTTAGAAAAATCCCATTTTCAACAATCTCAAAATAAGTTACAAACCTTAACTTGATTTAATCATGTTCATAAAGACTTAGCAAAAGACTTTAAACAATACTAGGTTTAGGGATATGTAACCCGTCCAGGAAGAGGTTACACCTTCTAAACCCTGGATGACCTCTTTGTTCAAACGTAGCTTGAAAATACGTGCATACCGTGCCAGATCCGTTAGTTTCCTGAAATACATGTAGTTTGAAAAGTCAACATAAAGTTGAGCGAGTTCATGTGTAAGTGAGTAGGTATAAACCTTTGTAAAAATGTCTGTATGTATGAAAATCCTTGGTATGTAGCAATTAAGGAAAAAGAGATCACCATTGGGTTGCAAAGCTAATGATATGTGTGAAGTGATGTAGGAAGACTCAAACCTAGCGGATTTATGCGTCAGGAAACTCATAGTCACCACCTGGCCCATTCAGCGGACTCAGGAGTGAGGGCTCGCTACACCCAAATAGATCTATCACCAATGTCCCTCGGTCCTACAATGAGGATTAATGGCCTCCAGTTTCCGCCTACCCACTCACATGATCTAAGTAGTAAACCCTCCTTAAGCTAACCATACCATGTATAAAAGTATATGTAATCATTGTAACATTTATTTCACCCCCGAAGTATAAAAACTGAAAACAGTTAAGAGAAAGGGAGGACATGAACTCACAGAAGTGCGTCTCGAAATAGTATCTCCCAATCAACCTGCTGCGTGACGACCTACACGTACTAACTTCTATTAGACGGACGGCCGTGCCTTGGCTTAAGGTTTAACGTTTTTGGGAAATAGTTAGGCAACTATTTCGTATTTCCACTTCTTAATTATTTAATAATTATATTCCTTCCCAAGGATGGGGGTTTTAATACATGTGCGTTTTTGTAATTCCAAAAATATATTATTAAGTCTCACTTAATAAAATATATTTTTATTCATTTGTCTAAAATATTCTATCTCCTAAATATACATATTTTTCCCAAAAATATTATATTTTATTCCATACAATTTTCCAAAATAATACTTTTATCAAAACACGCATTTAAGAGTATTTTTCCGAAAATACATAAGTTACATTTTTAAAGTTCGTGTGGTAATAATAATACCGGTGTAACTTAAATATTTATTTGTGAGGGCGTTGGTATTATTTTGGAGTCGTATTTTCATGATATATCAAGTAATATTATTTTTACCCTAAAAATAATATATCTTTAGTTCACAAAATAATCACGTAAGCACACAAGCGTTTTATTATGAAATATATATTTAACCAGTTTCCTTTACAAAAATCCACCTCCGACACTTGGTCATTTTGTAATAAAAATCATGGCGAAATTTATATTTTGAAAACAAGTTAAAAATATATTTATAACACTTGTCACAAAAATATTTCTGGAAAAATTTCGCCAGAGTTTCCTCTGTAACTGGAGGTGGCCACGCTTACTAGCGTGTCATTTTCTTTTCATATAACACGTTATATTGTTCTCAATAACCAACCCGACATTTAGGCATGCAAAATACTACTTATATCAATTCAGTTTTAATACACAAAACTGGGCTGTTTTCGGGTATTTTAATAAAATAGTTATCTTATTCCAAAAATTCCCAAATTTTTACAGAATGTCTTATACGATCCAAATATTATTGTGTAAAAATATCGGGGTCCAACTCATCACCAATATTTTATAGAAAATCATTTTCCGGAGTGAAATCAGATTTATCTTTTTCTGACCACAGTCCGCGGAATAATTTATTTAAAATTCATTGAGAGTCCGATTTATGAAATTCCAGTGAGAGAATTACAAATACATCGGTGGTCATCTACAGTACAAATTTCATGACCTAATCCTACACCGATTTCAAGTTATGACGAAAAATACAACACATATTTACTGCTGTAAAAATGCAGCTTTAGCTGCTGTTACAAAACGACACTTTAAAAATAATAAACGAAGTCCAAAAATTATGATTCTATTGCCATTAGAACCGTATTTTATAATACATAAACCTAGACTCAAGAAAATCAGTTTTTCATTAAGTTAAGATATGTTTACAGCCAGTTAAAGTCGGCTGAAAGTGCAAATCAGCATGTTGTTTAAAGGTTAAATGTTACTAAAACGCACTCATACGTTCGCCATCCTTTCTAATACGATTAAAATCAGATCATAAGTCTGTTACAGCAGATTATGGTTTGTTTATTTCAGATTTATCATGATTTCAACATCATTTAACCATACGTCTTCTCTAGTTAGTTTAAACTTCAAGACTTTGATGATGTTCTTTAGAGTTCTTAATATTTTATCCTTCTTTCAACTATTAACCACTAAAAATAAGAACAAGATGAAGATTTAAAACACTTACTACTAGCACAAGGCTAGGGAAGTTTCAAAGCGTAAAAGTGGTGGATAAAAGAAAACGAGAGAGGTCCTTGAGCTTCCGAGTGCACCAAGCTTCGTTGTTTGATCTCTAACACCTTTGGATGTGTATGGTTTGCAAGGAAGAGACTTGAAGGTGGTGATGGTGGTGCTTGGGTGGTCTCGGCCGAACCCACAAGAGAAGAGAGAAGAGTGTGTTGGTTGGATGGTGAAGGTTAGAATGAAAAGCCTTAACCCTTGTGCACTTTATAAACCCATTTTCACCATTTGCCCATTGTATATTATGTCCACCATGTGCCAACATTATCTAATTAAATATTGAAGCAAAATCAACAAGGTAGATCCCTTGTTGGAACCGTAAGCATGGGGGGTTGGTTTTTAGTTGGGTTGTAATTGGAGGTTAACTAATCTAGTTAGAGGATGAGTGAAATAGTTAGTGATTTATGTGCGTTATGTAATATATATAGTGGGTTAGGGTGTTCGGGGACCCTAACTAGCTCAGAAAAGTACAAATAATGTCATTGACAATATTTTTATGTTCCGGGTAAAGTCCGGTTGTTCGGTTGGATACTGATCCGTTAAAGTGCTGAATAAGCATTTAAAGTGTCTTTTGTAGTGTTTTTAGTGACACAATAAATTACCAACACTTTGGAAAGTGTCTAGAATTATTTTACCAAGTTTTTGCATCTTACTAGCATTGTTTAATGCTGAATTTTGTTTATTAAGTGCAGAATTCTGCATTTAAGGTGTGTTTTAGGCACTTCCCGGCACTATAACTATCCCCTAGTGACGCAGTTTAACGATTCTCACTTCCCTACACTCCCTACCAGTGTAGTAATCTATTCCCGGCTCTTACTGGCCTCAGAGACAGTGTCTGTCTAGTGCTGGCAATGTCAGCATGTTTACTGGGTTATCCGCTCACTGTGCTAACTGTGCTTTGTGCATCAAGTTTGTCACTAAAGTTTGTATAAATGGAGTGACAATATGAATGTGATGCATATGTAAGTATATAATACAGAAATCAGAAAGCAGTTAGCTCAGCAGGTTGTAATCAAGCACAGTCATTAAGCACAAATTAAATATCAATTAATTGTACGGATACCTGTAATTTTTAGGGTTGTCACATTCTCCCCCCGTTAAAGAAATTCCGTCCTCGAAATTTGTACTACCTTAACTTCCTATGGTTACGTCACACGTGTATGTATATGAATAATATCAAGGTAGATAACCTTCAAACCGAATCAAACCTTACTCACATTTGGTGAATCCAAGAATATATATCAACCCGAATCCTAGGGTTAAAAGGTGTGTGATCATAGCAGTTGATGTCAAGGGTACAAGACGTACTTGACGTATAGCCTAGTGTAATCCAGCCAGCAGGGGGTCCACAAAAGAGGAGCCTTGACTAATAAGACTCTTCAAACGATCGATCGCAATATGCAAGCGAGTTTTCACAAAACATAGCACACGCTATATAAATTCAATAATCAACAACTCAAATGAAATAGTAAATTGATCTGTCAACTCCCGAGTAGACGAATGGTAAGGTTCAGTGTTTTGAACATTTTGAATCACAAGAATACGCCGAGTGAACACAAGCGAATCTGGTGTATCCTTGCTCTGATTTGTAGTTGCATCAGGAATGTTTAAGTGACAAGTCAACAAAAGTTTATGTATCTTTGCGTGAAACGGTTGACCATGATTAGCACAAGCTAGAAGTTTGTAATGACACCACAAGGTGTCGCAATGACATAATTCCATAATAGCGGTGATTGAACAAGTTCACCGTGTTTGAGACCAGATGAAAGTGTACCGTAACAAGCCTGGAGAATTGATTTTCACAATGTCATAAAGTTTTTCGGTTGAATATGGAAAATCAAAGTGCCACTGTTTTGATCGAAGATGAAAAAGTTTTAAGTACTATAAGGCATTTTATTGACAACGAAAGAATCGTTAGGAGGTACATGGTGCTTATGAAATGAATATATGTACCATTGTCTTAACACACGATTGTGTTGAGACTGCTTCGATCGTGGGTATCAAAGTGGGTTGTTAACAAATAAATAGGCAATTAAATCCGTGTATGAAATGAGTAACCCAATTAGCGCAAGCTTCAATTCTGTGAAAGTATCACTGCAAGGTATCGAAATCAATCAACGATTTAGTGGAGTCATAGACCAACCGAACCTGCTACGACTTGATATGAAAGAATCTTTGCAAAACTATTTGAATATGATGCTCCCAATACATCATATGACGTCTGAAACTGAATATGCGAAGTGGATAAGTTCAAGCAATTGAACTTAATCTCAGTGTAGCCTGGCAATAAACGTACATATCAACAAGGGAATCTTGGCATGATAGCAAACAAGTAACTTGAAAGAAAGCGGTTTCAAGAGAGCGTGTTGACTTGATAATAAAAGAGTCAACAATAACAATAATGTAGGCCATTCGAATCACGAATCAGTAATTAGATTTAGCAACGTAACATTTGTACTTTAGTGAAGCGTTTATTCGAAATGAAACCGCATGCGTAGTAAAAGGTGCATGTATAACATATGGGTTTTCAAGAAATGAAGCAATGTGTTTCTACCAACAGGGAGAAGTGACTAAGTATACGAAGCAAACGTATGTTCGCTCTTAGCGAAGGAAATCAACGTGATGCAACTACTTTGAGGGGAGTAGAGATGCAAATATCTACTCGCTAGAAGTAAAAGTGAAGCCTTCAATGAAAGAAAATTTAAGTATTTCCTGTTTTGTTAACCGAAATGACATGTTTTTCAGGTTATTGATGTTTGATTGAGTTGACAGATATATGGTTTCTAAGTAAAAACCCTTACGAGTTTTGGTCCTGGGTTCCCAAAGGTTCCTAATATATGTTTCCTAGATCCCCCAGATTTCGTATCCCGTGTAGATCTGGTTTGTGCATTATGTAGGAAACACTATTTTTGTGTACGTCTAAGAAGAACCAGGCACAAGGATAAAAGCTCCGTAGCAGAGCTAGGGGAGCACACCAAGAAACACGTCTGGTTTGTAACAAACACTATTTTTGTGACAGTATGAATGTGATGCATATGTAAGTATATAATACAGAAATCAGAAAGCAGTTAGCTCAGCAGGTTGTAATCAAGCACAGTCATTAAGCACTAATTAAATATAAATTAATTGTACGGATACCTGTAATTTTTAGGGTTGTCACATGTTTCGGTTTAATTTCTCAGCAACGAGCGTGCGTGATTCAAAGATTTTACGTTTGCTTTTCGTTCGGCGTTATTTTTTCCCGTTTTTATTTATTTTGTTTTTACGAGCTTTTCCGGGGTTGGTGGTCGTTGATAATGGTATAATATTGCTACAACGTAACACGGTTTTATGATAACCGTTGGGCTTAAAGTAGTAAGAAATAAAAATATACTCGTGTAGCTTGTTTCGAAAGTAATTAAGGGCTTCTTCATAAACAAATAATATAATTTTCTATTCAAAAAAAAAAAACTAGTAATATAATTTTATTGGCCCAATATATACTGGTCCAAGCTTATTGTCTATGGTTTGGGCGGTTGGGCCTATGCTGTTAAGCAGTAAACGTCATTAATATATTTGTACACAGCAAAGCAATTGTATACCGGGTTGGTAAGAAATAATGCATAAGAACGAGGAGTAAACTACTTACTAAACTCACAGCAAATTCATGGTCTTGGTCCTTTGGGATTTATATATGTAAATGTTGTTTTATTTGGCTAAATATGAAAGAAACAAATAAATATATATTGACTAAATATGAAACAAACAAACAAATCAATGTACTTTTATATATACTCTATAGAGTTAAATGCTTGGTTGGTCCCTGTGGTTTGCAAATATTGCAGACTTGGTCCTAGTGGTTTACTAATTACGAAGTTGGTCCCAGTGGTTACAAATTTTGCACTCGGGTGATCCTTATCACTAACTAGTGTTAAGTTTCTCAGTTAAGTGTGTGTGAAATGACTAGATTGCCCCTGAACAATTAAAAAATAAAAAAATATAAAGATGGATGGACCCTCATCTTCTTCATCCCTCATCTTCTTCATCTTTTCTTTATCCCTCTCTTAAAAACCCTGCCACCAAACCACTCAACCTCCACCACAATCGATAATCAACAATCAGTTGAAACAAGATCTAACTAATGAAACTAGAACAACAAGTAAAAATCAATGGCGGAAATATTCATCGAGCAAAATCACGTCATTACAACACTCACACATTTGAAATTATAACAACAAATAGAGCAAAAAAAGCATAAAATCAATGGCGGAAAAACGAATTTCAACTACCTGAATGTGACGGTGATTCTGATGCTGAGTAAGACAAAGCGAACACAGAGGTCGATTAACACAATCCAAACAGTACATGTTACACTCAGACTTATGCGAATCTGTGTATGGCGGTGCAATTTTGGTTGTCAATCGCCAGTTTGACGGTGATGGAGGTGTCGCCGGAGAGAATTAGGATTTGAGAGAAGGAGTATCATAAACCCTTGAGTATGTTAGATGAAGATATTTATGAACGGTTTGTATGGAATGAGACTATAATTGGAATATGAAATGTTTTGTGATTGGTGGTCAATTAAATGGAGAATCGAATTTTGACTGGTTGTAGTGGGTAATGGATTTGCTATTAAAATTGGGAATTCGACTAGTTAGGTGTCCGGTGGTGGTGGGTGTACGGTGGCGGAGGGGAGACTATGGATGTGGGTGTTCAGCAGTGGCGGAGGAGGCGTTCAGTAGTGGTGGAGGGAAGATGGTGGTGGTGTAGGGTAGAAGAAGAATTGGTGATGGTGATGAAGATGATGGTGTCCTACTGATGAAGATGATGATGGGTTAACCAAGTCAAAAGTAAAACTAAACAAAAATTATAAAGAGAGTTAATAAGCAAGGGTATTTTGGTCATTTAACATGGACTTAATTGAGAAATTTAACTGATGTTAAGGCTGTGGACCAACCGAGTGTATTTTTGACAAGTTTTAGGACCACGCGTGTAATTAGTAAACCACTAGGACCAAGTCTGCAATTTTTGAAAACCACAGGGACCAACCAAGCATTTAACTCTACTCTATATGATTATATCCTTCAAAAAGCTACCAAGGGACCATTAAGTCCAAAACAAACTTTTTATACACCATAAAAAGTGTTTTAATCTTTACTATATAAGTAGACACTCTTGTGTTTTCTTTAAATGTTATCTACTTATATTTAAGTCCGCACAAATCCGTCTAAGTCCCCTTTGTGTTTTTAATCTACATATGCACATGGTGTTGAACAAAAACCCGAACAAATCTGTCTAAGTCCGCCACCACCACCAAATCTCACCCAAGAAACTCAGATCTGTTGCAAAGGTCATCTTAACTGAAATTGTGAATATGAAACCATTTTTAACAGGTAAATGGTTAATTCTTATACGAGTCTTGGTATATATTGATGCCCTACTAGGATCCGAACTTATTCCAGCGACTGAGCTCACGGCAGCGACTATAGTGAGACGAACTTCGGGTATAGAAGCCCTAGATGGAAGATGGAAGAGGTGGGAGTTGTGCGGCGGATGTGGTGGAATAGGGTGGCTGATGATGGTGATGGTTGTCGGTTTGTTTAGAGGGAGAGTTCAAAGTGTGTGTGTGTGTGAGAGAGAGTGTGTGTGTGTGTAAGAGAGAGGGGGTGGAGCATTTATATTTGTTTTCATAAGATTTTTTAAATGTTAGTTTCTTTTATTTATACTACAAATAATTAAGTAAAAAGACTAAAATGTTCTTACAATAAACTTAACTGAAAATTTTAACTAGGTTAGTGCTAAGTACATAGAGTGTAATGGTTTTACAAATAAAGGATTGTAATTGTAATTATTGAATTTAAAGAGCATCCATTGCAATCCGATACAAACATAAAAGACGAAAAGTGTAATTTACTCTTTTAGTTAAGCACTAATCAAACCAAAAACTCATTATTTTCGATTTATATTTTCAAAAAAAAAAAGTTTGGTTAACCAAAAAGTTGGACATTTTTTACTAGTTTACGTTTGTTTAAAACAATTCACTCATGCAGGATTATTGGTAAGTATTTGAACCCGGGTCCGGGCAAAACCCATATCTAAACCAGAATACAACCCACTGGCAAGTCACCCACGGGTGCCACCCGCCACGTGGTGATAAGCCAGCATGGAGGAGACAAACAATACAAGATGAAAACGATGTGTAGCCAATCGCAGTCCGTGGATCGTTGTACCAGGCGATCTCCACTAGCGATTATCGCAGAGGAGAGAGGAGGTACAAGTGACAACGACGTTTGACCAATCACACGCTGCGGATTCATATCCTCCTAAACCTCCACCAACGGTTAACACAAAAGAGACAACAAGGACATCTTGAAAGCAAAGTGTGGCTGTGGCCAACCAAAGCCCGCGGACGTACTCCCACCTCTACGGACACTAACTGTTAGAGCAGAGGGAACCAACTGGATATTCCGGACAGCGATGTCTCGTCCAATCTTCTTCCATCCTCCCGGCTATAAATACCACACTCCATCAAGTTGAATTTTTTCTACATTGCCTACCCTCAATCATAGTTACACTCATTTATCTTTAGAGCAAATACTTATTCTCACGTTGGAGGATTTTTTAAAAAATCAGAAGCATTCAATATTCAAATTTCAGACAGTTCAACCGAAACATCATCATTCAGAAATACTAGGGCACTAGGTCGAAACTCAAGATAAAAAACACAGAACCATCACAAACATGAATAAGCTTAGCTCGTTGCCCTCCTCGACTCCTTCAATCATCTGATATTTCGAGTTCGATGGATCCTAGCGCCTTCGACCTTCCCCAATTCTCTCCTTCAATCATTCGTTTAATCGTTTGCCACTCCTACCCGCTTCAAAAGACCTTTTTTGTTTTTATAATGGGTCTATATTTTGTGATTCAATTGAACTAATGAGTATAGTTGGACTTGGGTTGTGTAAATGGCCAAATGGGTTTATAAAACTCAAACTGGGTTTAGAAATGTTAATTACTTACAAAAGACACTAATACAATAACCAAGTGATCTATTCAAAAAATAAAAAAAAAAATTGGGAAAATAAATATGCTATATAAAAACTGATTATTCCAATAAAAAAGTGATTAATTTACACACGAATTTCGGGGACGAAGTTTCCTAATCAACCACTTCCTTCTTAATCTAACATCTAATGCCAAAAATGTTTTAGCTTTATTATCATCTTCCAAAAAATCACAAGCATCCAATATAAAATCATCATCCATATCAGGTAACGCCTGAACACTTGCAATTACATTCTCTACATCAATGGAGTTTTGGTTTTCTTCACCTTCAAGTTTCCTCTTTTCTACTAAACAAGAAACCGCGTTCGCCATTTCTTGAAGAGCACTCAACAACCTCCCCTCATCCCCCCTTGCTTTCTTCGAACTCTCGGGATTTTCGTTAACCTCGAGGTTGCGCTTGGTATCCAACTCGGCGGTAAAACGATTATCGGATGAACTGTCTTTTTCGTCGGTGTAGGTTTCTTTGAAAATGATGCATAAATCGTTGTAGTAAGGCACTGGTCTACTCATGTATTGTCTTGCATCTGAATTTGCCTGCACGTTGTTACACGTTACATTGTCACATTTTGGGGTTCGTAGGTTGAATCGTAGAACCCAAATATGACACATATAGTTATTTGGACCAAAAGCATCAACACTAACCCCGACACGCTTAAATCCGTGCAACCCGAACATGACCTGTTTGACCCATTTATCTGTACGAGTCAAATGGGTTGTAATCAAGTTCTAAACCTGTTAAACGAGTTGGTACGTTCCAACAAACGGGTCGTAAATGGGTGGCTGGGTTGATCCGTTAAAATAAACGGGTTGAAGGGTCTGCCTTATTAAATATTAATTAAACAGACCAACCCAAACACAACCCGTTTAACCAAATGGGTTAAACAGATCAACCCAATCATGACCCGTTTAACTAAACAGGTTAAACAGACCAACCCAAACGCGACCCGTTTAACTAAATGGGTTAAACAGACCAACCCAAACATGACCTGTTTAACTAAACGGGTTAAACATGTCAACCCAAGCACGACCCGTTTAACTAAACGGGCTAAACAAGTCAAACCGAACGCGACCAGTTTATTAAATGGGTTACATATGACAATCTAAAACTAAATTATTTCCGTCTTGTGTTCCCGTTGCGTTTCGGGTCATGCAACCTCTATGTAACCAGTAACACAATAATCAAATAATCACATTCACCGATAAGATGATGCAAACCTCTATGTAATCTTGCCAAGAAAGATCATCAGCAATCACCATCTGGCGAAAATCATCCCACGAAAATCCCGGTGATTCCAAAAGCTTGTTTATAACATTATACTGTCTTCTAAACGTCTTATATCTGTTCTTCAATATATCCACATCATACTTGAATCCAAACCTTGCGTTAAACGATTTGATCATCTCTATCCATGCTTGCTTGCGGAACAAGCCATTGATCTTGTGTGCTTTCTGAACATGGTCAACCATAAGGTCAATGAAGTAACGGTCCATTGTTGGCTGCCAATATGTCCGAACTCGACTACCGCTTATATCTTCGTATTCAGATCTAGATACACCACCACCGTCAGATTCTTTAGATACTGATACTGTAAAATCTTCGTCAATCATAATTTCGTGAAGAGCCTCCAAATCGGCATTATTATTTTCGAAAGCATCATCTTCGTCAACTGATTCTGACAATGATTTCATCAGGTTTTTTTCGGGATCCCCTTCTGATGGTATATCTTTGTATATCTGACATAAATCGTAGTAATACGGAATGGTTTTTATTCTATATGATCGAGCTTCTGGGTGTACCTGCATATGCATGCCCGTAATTTTTACAAACAACTCGTTCCCAATAAGGTTAACTAGTATTTTGACCCGCCGCGCGTTGCGGCAGCATCGAAACATAAAGTAACTCAAACTTATACCGTCAAGTATTTAACCTGACTCGTTTTCGAACAAAAATTACGTCAAACGTAGGCCAACTGAAAACGTACATGAAAATAAGCACGAAAACGTATTATATTTGACCTGACTCATTACTGAGAAAATTTACGTCAAAACGTAAACCAACTTGGCTTTATAATGAAACATACTTAAAGATAAGCACGTAAAAAATAGTGTTTTTTTTTACGTTAAAGAACGGTACCACGCGTTGCAGCGGAGTTGAAACGTAAAGTAACTCAAATTTATACCGCCTAGTGAATACGTATTATATTTGACCCGACTCGTTTCCGAACAAAACGAAGACCAACAAAAAACGTACATAAAAATAAGCACGAAAACGTATTATATCTGACCCACGTACATAAAAATGAAAATAAGCACGTAAAAATCGAGGGGGTCGAAATAAAATTTTACTAAGTTTTTAGAAAGCTGAAGGGGTGTAAGTGCACTGATAAAAGTTGAAGGGTTGAATACACAATAACAAAAAAAAAAACCTAAATGGCATTGTTGTAAATTTTGTAAAGAACAACAATAAATAAATAAATAGAGGTTGTGTCTTAGGAACTATTCCTAAGACACCCTCTTTTGTTATATATATAATTTGCATAAAAAGAACCTACAAATTACCAACTTATAAAAAAACATTTAACGTTTCGAACTGAACAGAACATACCTTGATGTAATCATCCCATACTTGATTATCAGCAGTCACCATGTGTCGAGTATGATCCCAGCTAAATCCATTTATGGAAAGAAGATTGTGTATCGCCTTGTAAAGATTTCTTAATGTTTTGTGTCGGTTTTTTAAAACATCTTTTTCATAGTGAAACTTGAATTTTGTGTTGAACAATGTTGTCATGTGTTTCCACGCTTTTTTACTGAATAGATGATCATCAATCCTGTTTCCTTTCTCAACTTGTTCTAACATGAGATCAATGAAATATCTGTCCATTTCAAGTGTCCATATTGTGTGCAATCGGTCACTGTTCTTTTGCCCCATTTTCACAGATAAATAGCTAACATGTTAATGTTACCACCTGCACAAATATAAACCATATGTTTTAGGGGTGTGACATTCTAACGCGGGTTCAAATCGGTTTGGGTTTGAACTTGCGAGCACGTTTAGCTAAACATGTTTTCATGGCAACCTCATTTAACACAATTGTTTAATCTTTTTATTTTTCTAATTGTGTTTTATTTACTAATCAAACTTTTTGAGTATTTTTATACCAAAACTTAAAAGTTTTAAAATATGGTGGCATACTATAATTATAGTTGCTCCATAAAAAAAAACGTTAATTCAGAATTTTAAGTGATAATAAACAAAAAAAAAGTTAAATAAATTTTTTTTTCGGGTTAAATGGGTCGTGTTCGGGTTCATGTGATAAGACACAATTTTCGGGTTTGTGTCATGTTCGTGACGGGTTCAGCCCACCAACCCACGACACGACCCGTTTAGCAGCCCTAATGTTTGGGTTGCTTACATGTTTTTTTTGTGTGTGTTTTGCTCTAGCAATAAGCAATTTTGAGGGTGTTTAGAATTATATCTAAACCGCTTAACTGATTATTTGTGATGAAATTAACTGTTCTAAATATATGCAATCTGAAAATAACCAATTACACAATGATACAATCCCAAACACCACTTATTATGCTTATTGCTTCGTGAAATAAAGAAACCGATTTCACTCATATTTAAAAAATTTAGCAAGTAATAACACTTAAACTGTTGTATCCAAACACCCCCTAAACTCATCAATATTCATCATCCACAACCACAAACATACTTGAGGATACATTATTCAAACTTTACGAAACAGATATGTAAAACAAGCAATTCAATCTCATAAATAAACAAAAATCACATAATCAGAGGTACGATTCATTGATACACAGCAATTAATAAGAATGTTTATAAAAATTAAAACAAATGCAGAAGAAGAAAAAATTGGGATATGCATAAATATCAGAAATTGTTGTATGTATGAAATCGTATCGGAGTTTGTACGGACCTCGGTGGCCAATTGAGGCTGTCTGCGGCGATTACTTAAATTAGGGATAAGGTTTTCCAGGACAGGCTATCCTCGTTCGTGATAAGAGCATATCCTTGTACAAGAAGAATAATAAGGGGAAACTAGGCCCAATTAACTGAACCCATCGGTGCAAAGCCGGGTCAAGCCCATTTAATGGCTTTGGAATTTAGAGGTGCACAAACCGGGTTTTTTTTAATACCCGGGTTCGGGTATTTACCCGGGTACGGGTATGACCGGGTTTTGATTTTTCGGTTATTGGCCATACCGGGGTCCGGTTCGGCTCCGGGTATTGGCCATAAAATCTATACCCAGTGTACCTGGGTCCAAGTAGGGTTCGGGTATTGGTCGGGTAGGGCTCGGGTATTGGTCAGGTAAGGTTCGGGTTCAGGTATAGATCGGGTTTTTCGGTTCATTTTTTTTGGCATAAAACATAGAAATATAATGGAAACCTTTATTTATACATATTGTATGCCTTGAAATCTGGAGGAGCATGGTACTCGTTCGGAACCAAAAAACAGAGAAAAGTGGTATCGGTATCGGTACCGAATATACTGGTTCGGTACCGGTGTTTTACCCGTAAATACGGCACCGGTTCGGTATTGGTAACCTGTACCAAATGCTCATCCTTACCTTGAAATCTGCCCAAAAAAGCCTCACACAAGCTCTAAATGTTCAAAAAAAGTTTTTGTACACAACGGGTTCGGGTATTACGAAAACCCGGTTACGGGTATTACGAAAACCCAGGTACGAAAAAACCCGGGTTCGGGTATTGAATAAAATATGCATACCCGGTCCCTACCCAACGGGTAGGGTCGGGTTCATGTTTAAAAAAAACCCGTTTTTTTCTAATACCCGGGTTTGGGGTTTTTTTCGGGTTCGGGTTCAGGTTTTTTATGCACCTCTACTTTGGATTATCCGGCTTAGAAAGGTTGATAAAATAGCCCGTGTTGTTTGTTAGAGCATCAAGGTGGGTCTAAAATCAGACATACGACCTCAGCAGTCACCAGGTCATATCATTTCATATTTCTACCTTAAAAAAATTATTTTTTTTCCTCAAACACTAAATCAATCCAAATCTCTACTTCATACTTTACTTTTATACAGTATATAATATATATTAAAAACAATTTATGTGTGTAGTCCCCACTCCTTGGGTCCGGACGGGTCCGCTTGAGCGGACCAACCACCTTTTTCCATCTCCTCCAATGCTAGCTTGCTTTGGTTTGATTTCGGGCTTGATTCACTTATGTATATGTAGCATCTATGTAAAACATATGGGTGAGAATGGTTTGGTTCATGAAATTGAAACCCACATGTTTGGTTATTTGAGTTTTATAACCTATCGTGCCAGTTATGGTTAAGGTGGAAACATATGGACCATGCAAAAATAAAAAAGAAGAGTTAATTACTGTTTTTGTCCCTGTGGTTTCAGTCCATTAGTTTAAAAATTGCGATTTCAGTCTCTGTGGTTTCACTTTCATAACCATTTCAGTCCACCTTGTAACCATTTCAGTCACTGTACTAACAGAATAAATGGATTGAAATGGTTATGAAAGTGAAACCACAGGGACTGAAATGGTTACGAAAGTGAAACCATAGGGACTGAAATCCTAATTTTTAAACTAATGAACTGAAATAGTGATTTTTGACAAAGCAGATGGACGAAAACAGTAATTAACTCATAAAAGAATAATACAGAAAAATGATTGTGCACTCCAAATAACAAATGGCCAAAGTTTTAAATTCAACAAAATTGTTAACCAAAATTCTAGCATGTTGAATTTAAAAAAAAGTAGGTGTAGGTTCGGGACGAAAGGATGTGAGTGGCGATCGGAAACAGATAAAAATTAAGGGGAGACAGAATCGGGCGATAAAGAAATAAGAAAGCGTCTAAAATTTTGATGGTGATATGGTTATGAGTTGAGGTATGGTGGTGGTGGTGAAAATAGCGTTGGTGGGAGTATTGTAGTGTATATATTAGGTTAGAATTTGAGTGTAACGTAAATGTGATAAAAGTTGCTTATTGAATATTTGTATGGATAAGGTAATGTTAGTTGAGTTGCCTTTTGGGAAGTCGATGAAACTCGGATTAATATGCAAAGCTAAGTTCACACTCATCTTGAATATGTGTGTGGGTAGATGCCCATTTGAAAATACATGTGATAAAATGATTACTAATGCGATTTTATGCAAATGATCAATTAACACGTGACTTGTGGAGAACAAGTATAAAACCGATTTACCCTTGAGAAGACAATGAAAACTAGCTTAAAAAGGCAAACGTAAATTCACACTACTTTTCAATCTAAAATATGTGTGAATGTCTATTTAAAAATAAATATGATAAAAATCATTTATTAATGTGATTGTATCGAAATGAATAATAAATTTTTTTTGATTAAATATGAATTTTGTGACAGTATTAAAACATGTGAATAATGCAAGATGAATATGTTAAAAAACACTATTGTTAGAAGTGTGAATCTCAATTATGTAACGATGGCAACAAGTTATCACACCACAAGTTATCACACCAAATAAATTTAAATTTACAGCAAATGCTTATAAATTTGATTTCTCTGATTGGCAAGTAAATTTAAGTAAAACAAAACAAACATGAAATAAACAGGCAAAATTCATTGTATCAAATGGTTTAGTCTCCTGGAAATAAAAATTCCCAAACAAAAAGATATTAAAACAAACAAATGACTAAAAATGATAAAAGAGGAACTAAAGACATCCAACATATCGAGTATCCATAAAACCGAAAAGAATCTCATTTCTTGGATTTCTTTGGCGCCCTGAAAACAAAATCCATTTTAATCAAAACCAACATCAAACATAACTAATACACACACACAACATACATACATATATATATAACAAAATCTCATATACTTACTGTGTCGGTGCTGCAGCAGGAGTCGCCACTGGTGCGGCGGGAGTTTTCTCTTGTGGGCCCTGAAAACAAAATTATGTCACAAAAACTACAACGAATAATTGTACATTCTAGAGGATAAAAACTAATATACCAGAGCGAATCGTTCTTCTCTTCGGGCCAATTTACGTTCTCTGCTGGCCTTGTTCTTTGCACGTTTCGCTTCAAACTGGTCAGATAAAGTCTTCTCACGGGCCTTCTCAGCCTTTGACTTATGGATGCTTTCCATCAGCACACGTTTGTTCTTGAACACGTTACCTTTAACTTTCATGTACATGTCATGGTACATATGCTTGTCGATTTTCTTTGCCTCGCGGTATTTACGAAGCAAACGCCTCAATACCCTCATCCTTCTCATCCATAGAATCTTGGTTGGCAGTCTTGCCTCCCTGGTACCCTTACGCTTACCTAAAAATCATGTTTAAAATAATATCATCAAAACATAAATTTAAAAAAATTAAACTTAAAGTCGGTAAATAAAAAGAAAAATGCTTTTTGGACTAAAAAGGATTTTTCTTTTTATATTTACACCAGAATGTAAATATATTTTTCATGTGCTACAACTTAAAAAAACTGAATTATGGTAAGAGATAAAGGTTAAAAAACTGATGAACTGTATTCAAAAGCATGTCTGTATACTTAATTTTTGTATGGTAGAACTATGCTAAAAGATTCTTTTCCATACAGTGTAAGAACTTAATAACCCAAAATCATAAACCTTTCTTATTATTCTAGGAGCACGACACCTAATGTCGCAAAAAAAAAAAGAATATATTAACAAAGAACTATGGTCATAAAACAGTAAGGTACAAATAATTGTGATTCATTTTGGTATTTATTCTCAATCTAAAATGCTGCAACCTAATAATTAAACTTTTTAGAAAGGGGCTACTTGAATAAAATTGTGGGGAAGCAACTGATATAGTTGGTATATAGATGAAGTGGAAAATCACCTAAACAAGAAATGGGCTAGCCTGGTAATCATACTTTTTTTATAAAATGAGCTAGTTTTATAATTTCACCTTGTTAAAATAGACTGTAATTTCAAAATCCTCGATGCGTACAAGAACTAGCTGAAAGTAAAAAAATTACTAGAAGAAAGTTAAAAATAAAAATACCGTATCCAGAATGACGGCCTTTTCTCTTAGCCTCCTTCATCCGACGAGCACGAGATCGAGAGTGAATCTTGGTTGGCTTCCTGATGATGAAACCATCCTTGACCAACTTCCTTATGTTTTGACCTGCAGGCATGAAGCAACCAAACAACTATAAATAACATGAACATGTCCACAGTTCAGCACAAATTTTTTTTGAACAGCAAATTTGGATCACTGACGGACCACTGGAGTATCATCATGTAACCAGCGGAACCACCCGATCATATCCATCTCCACTAGGCATAATGCCTATACACCAATTTAGGAGGAAACCCAATAAATATGGGGAAACCCCCCTTGCGGGAATCGAACCCAGGACCTATTGGTCCCAAAGCTTTATCCCACCCCCAAAATGCCACTAGGCAATAAAGCCATGGGCAGTTCAGCACAATAATATAAAAACAAAAACACAAAAAAAAAACTAGAGTAAATTACTTTTTGAGTCCCAGTGTTTTCGTAGTTTTAACCACTTGAGTACAAAATCAAAAAAATTTAACGCCCTGGCCCCTAACCACTCATTTTATAACATTTTGAGTCCAACTTTTTCCAACACTTTACTTTTACTCAAGTGGTTAAAACCACTAAAACACAATGGCTCAAAACGTTATAAAATGAAGAGTCAGGGAGGCATTAAACTTTTTGATTTTGGATTCAAAACGTTATCAAAAAGTAATTTATTCAAAAACTATCATCATCAACCAACAAACAGAAAAATCAGAACTTACTGTTATATCAAACAATGTAATACTTGTACTAGGTTTTTAGTTACAGATGAACTTAAAGTTGAATCTTCAATATAATAGCATAAAATTTTAAGGAAACATAAATTATATGAACTAAAACATAATGATCAACAATCAACACAAAACAAAACAAAAAACAGAGATAACAATAACCTGTGACAAACACATCACATGTAACATGTTTAATTTATGAATCATAACAACAATAACAGGTCAGAAAAGATTTAAGCAGATACAGTAACAAATTACATGTAATAATAAAGTTAAATTGTAAAGAATAACGAATGAATGAATGAAAAGAAAGGGGTGACATACGAGAGTTAGCCATGGAGATCTCATTGCCTTCATTGGGATCGAGCCAGACCTTGCCTCTGCCGCACTTGAGGACGCTAGCGGCGAGCCGCTTCTGTAGCTTCAACGACACCATTTCTGCTCACGGCGGCTAGGGTTTTCTATGGTTCAGGATGATAAACGTTTATATCTTATCCTGTGTGGTTGGTTGGTTCATCATTGGTGGTTTCGGTTGGTTAACTAGATGGGCTTTGGTGATGGCCCAATGGGCCTTAGTTGGTTTAAGAACTTAAAGGTACGTGCTCGGTGCTACTATCAGTCTATCACTATGTAGAATTCGGTACATAGGAAAAAATATAGGTTTGGTTGGCTAATACAACATTACAACCTGTTTTATTTAACATGTTAACCCGGACATAATCTGTTTAATAATAAATGAGTTAACATGAATATGGCTCGTCAACTAAGTGAGTTAACCTGTCAACTAGTTGAAGGGTTTTTTTTTATAAAATTTATATTTAGGTGTTAAGAGTTGATAAATGTTGGTATTTAAAGTTAGATGATTGATTTTTTTAATATGAAGAACAACATAAACGATGATGTGTCATAGAGAGAAAAAAAAAAGGATTATTATGCATGTACGCATGTGTTGATAATTTTAGTTTGGTCAAGTCATTGGGGTTTTCTTAAACCATAAACAATGATTTTGCATGTAAGCATGTATTGGTAAGTTTAGTTTCACAAAGTCATTTTAGCCATAAGCATTTTAAGAGGCGGAGCACATAGTGGGGGCGGGGGCAATGCCCTTGGAGGGGTCCAAGGGGTTACACCTCTAGTAACGTTCTCAAGGGGCAATGCCTGTGGCTAAACGGCAGTTATGGGTTGAGCTCTCAGATCTGATTATAGCTTCAGAAGGGAAGTGGGTTCTCGCCGGGGATATTAACTCGGTTCGCTCGCCAGCAGAAAGAAAGAAATCCAAATTTAAACCAATTTGTGCGGAGAATTTTAATAAGTTCATCTTTGATTGCGGTTTGTTGGAGTATCCTATGCAGGGCAGAAAATTTACTTGCATCAGGGATAACGGATCAAAACTTAGTAAACTTGACCGATTCTTGGTGAGTTCGGAGTTCTTCAATGCGTGGCCTTCGGCGTGTGTGCGGGTTCTTCAAAGCAGATATTCTGACCATTGTCCGATCATTTTAGAGTTGGTTGATCTTAAATTCGGTCCTCGCCCGTTCCGTGTATTCAGTTCGTGGATTGGGAAGCCGGGATTTGAGGAAGCAGTTAAGGAAGCAGTGGATAGTTTTGTGCATTTTTCTCCTCCCGATGCTTGCCTTACGGCAAAATTCGCTTGTATAAGATCTCGTTTGAAATTGTGGAGAGATGATTTTTTATTGAAGGAGAATGAAATAGAAAGAACGGCTTTAGCTGAATTGGAGAAGCTTGAATCCGATATGGAATCAAGATATCTCACTGAAGAAGAGGAGTGGGTTATGTCTGAAAACAGGAAGACCATCAAAGAGGTGGAGTTCAGAAAGAATTCGGATATAAAGCAACGGGCTCGGTTGAAATGGGCTATTGATGGCGACGAGAATTCCAAGTTCTTTCACGCTATGGTCAATGGTAGGAAGGCCTCTAATTCGATTCATGGTCTCACCGTTAATGGAGAATGGTGCTCGAAGCCTCCAGTGATCAAGAAACAGGTTCTTTCGTTCTTCCGCAACAGGTTCAAAGAATCGTATCCGAGTAGGCCCGAGGTTGTTTGCAATAATATGAAGAAAATTTCGGTTGCTGAAAGAGATTGGCTAGTTGAGGCCTTTACTGTCCAAGAAATTAAAGATGCAGTTTTTGAGTGTGGGGATGAGAGGGCCCCGGGCCCGGATGGAATGAACTTTAGATTTATCAAGTCTTTCTGGGAAATCTTTAAAGATGATTTTCTGAGATTATTTGAACACTTTCACGATTCTAGTAACATTAATCTTGGAAGCGGGACCTCCTTCATTGCTCTCATACCGAAAGTTTCCGACCCTGTAGCTCTTAATAACTACAGGCCTATTAATTTAGTCGGTGTCATTAGTAAGGTTATTTCAAAAGTTCTAGCTAACTGTATGAGGATGGTTCTGGATGGTATCATTGCGGAATCTCAATCAGCCTTCCTTACTGGCAGATTTATTTTAGATGGCCCCCTTATCGTCAATGAGCTTATTTCATGGATTAAAAAGAGGAAGACGAGAGCATTTTTTCTGAAAATTGATTTCGAGAAGGCGTATGACAACGTAAACTGGAACTTCGTGGTGAATATCCTGCATCAAATGGGTTTCCATGAAAGATGGTGTAACTGAATTCGGGGAATTCTCAAGTCGGCTAACTCGTCGGTGTTGGTTAATGGGTCTCACACCTTTGCTTTTAGATGTGAAAAAGGTTTAAGGCAAGGTGATCCTCTTTCTCCGTTTCTTTTCTTGACAGTCATGGAGACGCTTTCGTGCATGATCGAGAAGGCTAAAGAGGAGGAGGTTATTAAAGGGATTGTTACTCCTAACAATGGGCCGGCCATCACTCATCTTCTGTACGCGGATGACGCTATCATGATGGGTGAGTGGTCGAGGAATGAAGTGATGAACATTGTCAGAATTCTCCGTTGTTTCCACATGTGTTCGGGCCTTAAAATCAACATTGATAAATCGAATTTATTTGGCATTGGAGTGAATATGGAAGAAATAGGGGAAATGGCCAACGTGGTGGGTTGTAAACCGGACTGTCCTCCCTTCAAATACCTTGGGCTTACTGTGGGAGCAAATATGAACCGGGTTAACAATTGGGCTCCGATAATTGAGATCTTTCGGGTACGGCTTGCAAAGTGGAAGTCACATCTTTTGTCTATCGGGGGTCGGGTGGTCATCATCAAATTGGTTATGGAATGCTTACCTTCGTATTACTTCTCGCTCTATAAAGCTCCAAAGAGTGTGATTCGTGAATTGGAATCTATGATCAAAAAATTCCTTTGGGGAGGCTCCTTGGATGATAGAAAGATGCATTGGGTCGCTTGGGATAGAGTTGCTCGGCACAAGAAGCTCGGAGGCTTGGGTTTAAATAAATTACATATCATTAATATATTGCTTTTATCAAAATGGGGTTGGAGGTACAAAACAGAAAAAAAAACAACCTTTGGAAGAGAGTTATTGTCGCCATTCATTCGAGTAGGGTGGGCTGGGAATGTATTCCATTCAGGAAATCTTTTGGCGGTGTGTGGGGTAATATCGCTAAGACTTTTATTAATACGAAGGTTGGAGGAATTCCGATTCGGAATTTCGTGAAAGGCACGGTAGGCAATGGTAAAGAGATTGCATTCTGGCTCGATACATGGCTCCTTAATGAACCTCTTAAAGATGTATACCCAGACTTATTCAGATCGGAATCGAACAAGAAATGCTTGGTGGCGGATAGATTAAGAAGGCGAGACAATGTTCATGAGTTGGTTTGGGAATGGAAATCGGAGATTACGGACCCGGACCGACTGTTATGTTTTCAACAACTGTGTTCGGACCTAAGCAATGTGCAGGTTTGTGCGGCTGAGGATCGGTGGAGGTGGTCGTCGGACGCGGATGGGGTGTTCTCGGTCAAGGCTGTCAAACACTTATTGAAGAAGGATATAGCGCCGGATAATTGCTTTGTCATGGACTGGTGCAGGTGGGTGCCAGCTAAGGTGAACATACACGCATGGAGGATGGAGATGGATAAAATCCCTACGATGGAAGCTCTAAAGAAAAGGAACATGAATATTGGCGAGTCATTGTGTCCCCTATGCCAGTCGGAAGAAGAAACCTCGGACCATCTCTTTATTGCTTGTCATGCCGCCTCAGTTGTCTGGTGTAACACCCCGTGTTTCGGAAATCAAAGTCAAAGTCAAGATCGAAGTCAAAGGGAGACAAGATTGCTAATTGCGATCTGTCACTCCTTGCTCAATTCCTGTTTTGACTTCTTTGACTGTAGATAGTCTATTTACGCCTTACGTTAGTTGTATTATGTGGAGTACTTATTAATAATCGAGGTTTATTCGATATTTATCGCATGTTTTATCGATTTATCGCTATCGCAATCGCACTCGCAACTCGAATTACGCGTTCTGGATATGGTTATACGTGTATGTGTGCCTTATGTGTTACTTGTGCATGTTTATTTATGTTATATGGTGGTGATTAATCGAAACTCAATCACAATCGAATCGCAAACGCTAAACGCAAGTCAATTAAGGATGATTGTATGTTGATATAGTAGTTGGGATTAAAAGTAATTTGACTATGAAACTCTATCGCATCGAAACGCTCGCATTCGCAATCGAAACGGCAAAAATCGTCGCACCGAACACTCGAACCAAGTGGTTAATCGACCAAGTGACCAACCGATCGACCAGCTGTTCGATCGAGCTGCCGCTCGATCGGCCAGCCGTTCGATCAGGCTGCCACTCGATCGACCCGCCCTTTCCACTTTGGGAAACCCTATAAATACCTCACTTGTTACTACTTTTGGTAAGTGACATCTCTCTGTTCGAACCAGCCGCACTCAAGCTTCTTTTCTCCGATTTCTCTCAAATCTTGTAAGTTTTCAACCTAATCTTTGTACTTTTTTGATCTATACGCACTCCTACACCTTTCTATCTTTTGAATCTTAACTTTTAACCGTGAAATCACTAGATTTGAGGTGTTCTAAGATGATGTCATCATGGTGTTCTTGAGAACTTCATGTTTTTACTTCAATCCACCAAGAACAACTTAGATCTGAACGATTTCCACACAAATAAACAAAGATCTTTCATAGATCTAAACATATTCACGGTGAAAAGGATTGAAAGATGGTTTTCCAACTTTCTTTCAACTCTTTTACACTCAATACACTCAAAACCGATAAAATCGGAGCTTGTACCAACTTTCTACTCATTCTTGTGGTTGAGTTGGTTCAAGATCAGGATTCTATCCACGAGACTACCGATTTCGGGTTAAACATGGAACACCGTCTCAAACAGTTAACTAGTCGGATTTGGGTGATTCCTGTCCGATCAGGAGTACCAAGTATTGACGAGGTTTCTGTTGCTTAACACGTTATCAAAACATCTCGATAAATCGACGAACTATCAAAATGACCAAGGAAGAAGACGACCGGGACACCAGAACGGAGTGCCGCCCGATCGGACTACTGTCCGATCGAATTGTCACCCGCTCGGGTTGTCACCCGATCGACTTGCACCCTGGCCCCACACTCAACTTCTATTTCCAAACTTTGAGGGATGAACATTGAACGAAGTGTTGCCCGATCGGATTACCACTCGATCGGACTACCACTCGACCATGTAATGATCAGACTTCCATGCTTAAACAATTTCCAACAGGTTCAAAGCACAAGGGTTGCCACCCGATCGGATTGCCATCCGATCGAGTGACCGTCCTGCTGTGAATTTGTTCTCAATTGAGGAGACTTGCCAATCAGATCGCTGTCCGATCGGACTACCGTCCGATCGACCGACCTGAAAGGTAGAGGTATTTCTCTGTTTTCAAAATGCTACAACAAAAACTTCAAAAGACAAGCCATCATACACAAACACATCCTCCCCAAAGGAAGTAACACCCCGTGTTTCGGAAGTCAAAGTCAAAGTCAAGATCGAAGTCAAAGGGAGACAAGATTGCTAATTGCGATCTGTCACTCCTTGCTCAATTCCTGTTTTGACTTCTTTGACTGTAGATAGTCTATTTACGCCTTACGTTAGTTGTATTATGTGGAGTACTTATTAATAATCGAGGTTTATTCGATATTTATCGCATGTTTTATCGATTTATCGCTATCGCAATCGCACTCGCAACTCGAATTACGCGTTCTGGATATGGTTATACGTGTGTGTGTGCCTTATGTGTTACTTATGCATGTTTATTTATGTTATGTGGTGGTGATTAATCGAAACGCAATCGAAACTCAATCGCAATCGAATCGCAAACGCAAACGCTAAACGCAAGTCAATTAAGGATGATTGTATGTTGATATAGTAGTTGGGATTAAAAGTAATTTGACTAGGAAACTCTATCGCATCGAAACGCTCACAGTCGCAATCGAAACGGCAAAACTCGTCGCACCGAACACTCGAACCAAGTGGTTAATCGACCAAGTGACCAGCCGATCGACCAGCCATTCGATCGAGCTGCCGCTCGATCGGCCAGCCGTTCGATCAGGCTGCCACTCGATCGACCCGCCCTTTCCATTTTGGGAAACCCTATAAATACCTCACTTGTTACTACTTTTGGTAAGTGACATCTCTCTGTTCGAACCAGCCGCACTCAAGCTTTTTTTCTCCGATTTCTCTCAAATCTTGTAAGTTTTCAACCTAATCTTTGTACTTTCTTGATCTATACGCACTCCTACGCCTTTCTATCTTTTGAATCTTAACTTTTAACCGTGAAATCACTAGATTTGAGGTGTTCTAGGATGATATCATCATGGTGTTCTTGAGAACTTCATGTTTTGACTTCAATCCACCAAGAACAACTTAGATCTGAACGATTTCCACACAAATAAACAAAGATCTTTCATAGATCTAAACATATTCACGGTGAAAAGGATTAAAAGATGGTTTTCCAACTTTCTTTCAACTCTTTTACACTCAATACACTCAAAACCGATAAAATCAGAGCTTGTACCAACTTTCTACTCATTCTTGTGGTTGAGTTGGTTCAAGATCTGGATTCTATCCACGAGACTACCGATTTCGGGTTAAACATGGAACACCGTCTCAAACAGTTAACTGGTCGGATTTGGGTGATTCCTGTCCGATCAGGAGTACCAAGTATTGATGAGGTTTCTGTTGCTTAACACGTTATCAAAACATCTCGATAAATCGACAAACTATCAAAATGACCAAGGAAGAAGACGACCGGACACCAGAACGGAGTGCCGCCCGATCGGACTACTGTCCGATCGAATTGTCACCCGCTCAGGTTGTCACCCGATCGACTTGCACCCTGGCCCCACACTCAACTTCTATTTCCAAACTTTGAGGGATGAACATTGAACGAAGTGCTGCCCGATCGGATTACCACTCGATCGGACTACCACTCGACCATGTAATGATCAGACCTCCATGCTTAAACAATTTCCAACAGGTTCAAAGCACAAGGGTTGCCACCCGATCGGATTGCCATCCGATCGAGTGACCGTCCTGCTGTGAATTTGTTCTCAATTGTGGAGACTCGCCAATCGGATCGCTGTCCGATCGGACTACCGTCCGATCGACCGACCTGAAAGGTAGAGGTACTTCTCTGTTTTCAAAATGCTACAACAAAAACTTCAAAAGACAAGCCATCATACACAAACACATCCTCCCCAAAGGAAGTAACAATCCACTCGAAAGGTCACCCGATCGGATGACCATCCGAGCGGACTGTCACCCGAACGACCGGCTATTCGATCGGACTACCCTCCGATTGAACTGCTGTCCGACCCACTTACAACCTGCATCGTTTTACGCGTCACTTAAGATTATGATATCGTTCTGATCAGGCTAACCCTACTCTCTAGCGCTCCCTTCAATCCACCAATCGCTGTGAGCATACTCGATCCCTTTTTGCTTTACGCACTTTTGGGTGTTACATATGTTACTTATTCTAAATCACATCAAACACACTACACAATACTTCAAACGCTAACCAATTACCGCATGTTATACGTGACCTAATGAATGCTTGTTTGTTATGTTTACACATGGAATGCTGTCTACCTGCCTTAGCAACGATAGTACTATTTGTTTGGACTCAGCACCTGTGCACTCAGGGGTTGTTAAGGACAATTTGTTACATGGCTCACAGTGGTGAGTATGTATTACGAACTGCCTTGGGCAGTCAACCCGCAGTCATTGGTATCGATAGGTTCATGTCGATAACTAACATGCCTCATTTTACACTGTGTACGTGCTGGTTATGCGTAACGATTTCGAACTCTATTATATCTATTAAACTTGTATGCTCACCTTTACACTATGTGTATTGACCTTTACTTTAACGTATGTGACAGGTGCTTAGGACGCTTATTTGCTTAGCTTGCTGTGAAATCGAGGCTACGAAAGACCTAGAACAATAAACAATCGTCTGTAATAAAAATCTGAGTTGTCGGAACAGAACAATTTAACTAGATCTTGCCTGTAATAATTATGTTATCTTTTATGACATGGTATGGGACACGTTGCTTTAAATAATTGGTAATTATAGTTGTTATGGAAACTTCTGGACAATCTGTTTCGCTCAGTGCCACGCCCCGATGTTTCCGCCATCGGTTAGGGTGTGACATCTGGAATGGTATTAGCAAGTGGTGTAAGATCCCAAACATTTTTGCTTTTTCGCCAAAGGATCTTCTTGTTCTCTACAAAGACCTTAGAGCTTCGGAAAAAAAGAAGGAAGCAGTCCAGGGTATTGTTATGATCGTCTGTTGGAGCTTATGGCACGCTAGGAACCTCGCTAAATTCTCTAATAATTCTGTCAAGATAGATAGTATAATTAGTAAGGTTAAGGCTTTGGGTTTTTTTTGGTTCTCCAAGAGATCAAAACACAAAGGGGTAGATTGGGGAGAGTGGTGTTCTTTTGTAAATATGTAATTATTGTGTAGCTTTGTGTCGGCCCGGCTTGGGTTGGCAGGTTTTCAATGAAGGTTACCTTTCAAAAAAAAAAGGTTAGTTGTTATATCATTAGGAGTTGATTATCCGAAAACTAATCATGAGTAAAAACTTATTTATCAACAAGTGTGGACAATAAATACTAACCAAGTCATAAAGCAATAACTAAGTTATTTTTACATAGTTACTATAGACGTTTTTTTTTTTTGAACGGCCAACTGAATAAGATTAAAACTCTAGCCAGCGGCTAGCACCAAACATACAAACTCCAAAACAAAGCTGCACCAAAATGCAGGCACCAAACAGAAAAAAAAAGACAGCAAACAATGACAGCAATAACAATCAGAACACATCAAAAGTACGCCATCGTTCCCACGTCATAGTCGTTTCCTTGGAGCGTTGTTTTACCCATAAAAAACTCTTCATCTTGACCTCTTCGACCACTTCTGAAACTGATTTTTGCCTCCCTGAAAACATCAACTCGTTCCTCAATTTGCAAATACACCAGATGGTTACCAAACAAATCGCATGGAACGCCTTTTGTTTCTTCTTTGAACCTCCAATCCGTTTGTGAGCTTCGATGATATCCTTAAGACTGAACGCTATAACGGGTTGGGTTTTACACCACTGATACACGACTTGCCACACAGTTTGAGCAAACCCGCACGAAACGAGAAGATGATCGCTCGTTTCCGTATATTCCCTACACAGTAAGCACTCCAAGTTCTGGATGGAAACACCTCGTTTGGCCAACGCTTCTCTAGTAGGAAGCCTTTCTTTTACAGCTCTCCAAGTGACGATACCAATCTTTTTGGGAACCCAATTGTTCCATTCTACCACATAAGTAGGTTGCACCCTATTTGACACTTCTAAAGCATGTTTCAAGCTTCGCACAGAAAATAAACCAGAGGGATCTGCATCCCAGACCCATTGATCAGAACCAGGAATGATCGATATCTGCTGCATCATAGACAACAACCTCTGAAGTTCCAATAATTCTGCTGCACCAGCTGGAGTCCGCTTCCAAACCCAGCCCCAAACAACTCCATTAACCCCGACCTTGGCCCTATCTGCCACTGAACACCACTTCTTTTTCTCCAGCTGGAAAAGTAAAGGAAAAGTGACATGAAGTGGCTCTGAACCGACCCATATGTCAATCCAAAAAGCCACATCCAACCCTCCTTGAACCACACTTTTAATGCTTCTTGTTATATCTATACCTTTACTAGACAAAGCTGTTGAGATATTGCATATTTGCTTCCACGGACCTGTAACCGATAGTTTAACCGGAATGAAGTTCCAAGATCGAGAATTGTAGTGTATATCCCATACAACTTTCCTCCACAACGCATTTGTTTCGGTCTTGAATCTCCACCACCACTTCGCAAGCATTGCGAGGTTAGCGTCCCGTAGAGTGCCGAACCCCAAACCCCCATACATCACCGGTGCAACCACATTGTCCCATGCCATCCAGCTCATTTTTGAAACTTCATCCGATCCGCCCCAAAAAAATGTCCTCCGAAGACTTTCTAGTTGATTAAGAACTTGGGTCGGGGCTTTATACAGTGAGAAGAAGTAGGTTGGTAATGAGTTCAACACCGCCTTTAACAGAGTAATTCTCCCCCCATACGACAATTTTTTCGCTTTCCAGATTGATAACCTACTTCTGAATAGATCGACAATAGGTTTCCAATTCCTCACCAAGTTCATATTCGCGCCTACAAACAACCCAAGATATTTAAACAGGAAGGATCCAGCCCTACACCGAAGTATATTTGCCATGTTTTCCACTTCCAACTCGTCTACACACACCCCAAACAACCTACACTTTGAAAGATTTACTTTGAGGCCGGAAGTTAAGTAGAAACACCTAAGAATACGTCTTAGATTAAGTGCATTTGCCATCGACCAATCCCCTAGAAAAACCACATCGTCCGCATATAGGAAGTGGGTTAATACCATTCCAGTATTATTGCAACGAATACCATGGAACAAGCCTACCTCCGAAGCCTTTTTCATAATCCTGGATAAGGCTTCCATAGCTATAAGGAAAAGAAAAGGAGGTAGTCAACTTAATTGCCATTGCCAACCATTTTAAATGTCAACTAGGCACATTATTCCGTGAAGCATTGCCCCATCTCAACTACACATTGTGATGATTACCCAACTATGACAATGTCTATATTCAACGCATTTCACAACTTTTGTTAGCGTTTTTTTTTTAATTATTTGTGGGAGCTTGCGGTAACTATGATGATTACCCAACTAGGGCTGAGAATATCCAACTAGGGCTGAGAATATCGCGTATATAATGTATGATTAGAGAATTTGTATCCTACACTTCCTCTCTCTATATATATATATACTAGGTTAGAACCCCGTGTATTACACGGGTTGAATAAATGTAATTTTATATATTAAATAATAAAAAGTTATATCTTTATGAACCCTGTATATTGTACGGGTTAAATAAATGTAATTTTATATATAAAATAATAAAAAAAGTTATATCTTTAAAAACCATGTGTATTACACAGATTAAATAAATGTAATTTTGTATACTAAATACTAAAAACGTCGTATCTTTAAAAAACCCATGTATAATCGGGTTGAATAAATCTACCAAATAATAAAAAATTACATCCTTAAAAACCCCGTATATTACACGTGTTGAATAGATCTAAAAAAAGTTATATCTTTAAAAACCATATGTATTACACAGATTAAATAAATGTAATTTTGTACATTAAATACTAAAAACGTCGTATCTTTAAAAAAAAACCCGTGTATAGTTAGTTGGGTTGAAAAATCTACCAAATAATAAAAAAAAATTATATCCTATATAAATGTAATTTTGTATATTAAATACTAAAAACGTCGTATCTTTAAAAAAAACGTGTATAGTCGGGTTAAAAAATCTAACAAATAATAAAAAAAATATATCCTTAAAACCTCGCGTTTTACACGAGTTGAATAAATATAATTTTGTATACCAAATAATAAAAAAAAAAGTTATATTTTTAATAAACTAGGATAACATTTAATATTAATTTATTTTTTATATATTTAATATAAGATAAATAGATAAGAGAGGTATTTGTTTTAAAAATATATTAAATTAACAATTTAGATTTGAGGATAATATTTTATTAAAGTATGATAAGATTTAATATTAATTTATTATTTATTTAGTTAATATAAGATAAATATAGATTTGATGATACATTCAATGAATGACAGGTGTCCAAATGTTGGTTTCTTTTATTATAGTAGTTAAATTAGATTAGATATATATTAATAAATCTAACTAATAAATATAAATGGTATATTATTAATCAATGGAATTCTGTTGTTAGATCATATGGTTATTGATGAAACAGCGAGGGTTTATATACATTTGAGTAAATTGCAGTTTTGTTCTTTGTGTTTTAGTGTTTATTGCTATATCTTACAAAATCAAAAAGTCTTGTAATTTACATACTAAGTTTTCTATTTTTTTGCAATTTAAGTCAATCGGGCTAACTCCATCCACCTTCATGTTAAATCTTGGTCACATAAAAGACATGTACAAGGTATTTTGGTAATTAACCGTCAAAATTGAAGGAAACAAAAAGAACAAAGGCTGATCAATTAGGTTACACGTCTAACACTTATACTGAGTTATGTAAATATTTAATATGTTAATTTGATAACAAAAACTATAACTACCTGAGTTTTGTAAATATTTAATATGTTAATATGATAACAAAAACTATAACTAAAATAATTATCATTTTTTGGGATAGGGTATAATTTTGCCAACTCTTAAAACTGTTTAACCTTTCTTCATTTCATATCATTTTTTAGTCTTTTTCATTTGATCTGTTAATCAATGTGATCAAAGCCGTTTGGGTGAATATGATTTTCTAATGTTATTGGATTGTTTTAAGAGAATGGTGCCAGATCGACTCATTTTCACATAAATAAATGCATTAAAACCTTAAATTTCACCCTCCAAGGTAAACTAGATTGAATGATGTTGTTTCAAACCGGTTGTAGTCTGGTTTACAGTATCAAGCTCTATATTCAACACTATGGGTTGGTAAGTTCTAAAACATTTATATTTTTTTATGGCAGATGTTTAAGAATTTTGTGATGGCAAACCAATATCAGTCTTCAAAATTGTGTGAGAAACTCTAACATGAATTTGGATGGAGTTAGTGTAGTGGATTTAAATTGCAATAAATTAAAAACCTTAGTATGTAAATTGCAAGACTTTTGGATTTTGTAAAATATAGCAATAAACACTAAACCACAGGGACCAAAACCGCAATTTACTCTATACATTTTTAGAATAAGAATTAACTTTTGTTAATGTTATTAATTTAGTCTAAATTCACTTGAATTTCGCGTTGGTACAATTTTTAGAACGAGTAAATAGCTATCGCTTAATGCTATGAATTAAATTTTGAAACAACATTTTTCTTAAAGATTCTATCAGCCTCTCAGTATTTGAGTTTGGCAGACCTATTATCAATACGTAAATGAGTACGAGCTCACATCTTCCGAAACATAAACACACCTCAACTAATATGTTAATACTATTAAAATTATCGTCTTCTGTTATAAGTTATAATACTTAAATAAGAGAAATAAGTTTGATAAAAAAATGTCCCTTGGTGACACCCTACATCAAAAATATCATATGCCAATATATATAAGATCTGTGTAATATATGCCTTATATAATAAATATTTATATTTTGTTAAATGTCAATCAAACCATCTACAAAAAAAATACACATATTATTGTATAAGTTACTAGCTTTACATTCTATGTGTACATTATTCAGTTATATAAATTTGTGTATACATTATTAACTTATATAATTTCTATTCTTAAACCTATGTAATATATGAATCTATAACCTAGTTACTTTACATATAAAAGGATAAGATAACTTATACTAAAGATCTTGTAGATTAACAGTGTCAAGATATGTTACAAATATATTTGTCTATCTGCGTAAGATTGATAGTTCAAGTCTGATTATAGTCTAAATAGATTTAGAGTAGGTTGTATATGGGGTGGGTTGAACCAATTAAAATATGTAAATCTAATTTATTTTTTAATGAATTATGGTTACTTTTGTGTCGGTCTAGTTATAGTTCAAAATTGTGCATAGTGCATGCACTCGTACATGATGTGACATTCAAACAAGTAATAATATTCTTTTGATCTTTTTTATATAACCTACACAACAAAATATTCTATATATAGATATGTGATATATAAAATTCATTTTGACATGTTTAAAATAAGTGAACATGATTATGTTAAGTTTTAAAGATGATCACTGAAACTATTTTTAGGCAACTTAACTTATAGATTAGAACAAGGTTAACTTGTTATCATGGTTTGAAACTATAGCGGTGTTTGTGTTAGCGTGTTATGGTAGCTTGTTAACTTATTATGTTATCACAATGCAATAAACATTCTTAATTATCCAAACATATTAAGAAAGGGTACTTAGATGCAAGTCGGATAACTAGTGATGGTAAATCCATAAGTGCTTAGACTCTTACACTTGGTTGCGGTGAAGCTTATTGTGTTTTAAAGAAACATGTATTACAATATCCACCATGGACATTAAGTTTAGTACTAGCATTTGTGGATAAGGAAGTATAGCGGATAAGAAACATGTTGTTAGACACTGAGTTGTGGCATCAACCGTTTCGCTGCCCCATAATAGTTCACTCCTATGTATATAACAAGGTATATAAAATAAAGGGTGAATTTTAAGGATTGTCCTTTATCTTTATATCTATTTTCATGCGTTGTCCTTTATGTTCAAAATTGATGAGTTTTGTACTTTAGGCCTAACCCAGTTAGTTTTTGGGTAAAAACAAGCTGGATTATTCGTTACAAAACTAATGAATAATACTACAATGGTGAGTTGTATACTTTTGATGAAGTCTTCCTTGTTCAATAAAGAGACTCCACCTAGGTGGATAAAAGGAGTGATGTCGCTTTAGAAAAAAATGAGTGAATTATAAGGTAATCAATGAAGGCGAACGAGCACACGGTCACAAATAGTCTTTCTTTAGCTAAGAATACCATTTAAGAAATTGCATGACTCAGAATAAGTCTAACACATGGAATCATGGATCATATGCTAATTTTATTCAATTATATGAAAGGGATATATTACGATAAAAGAAAACTAGATTGTTTAATGAACGACAATATGACTTGTCCATAATAAGATTGATTGAATCTCGTGTTTGGCTAAATATAAAATGTTCAAAAACTTTAAAGAAAAACCAATCATAATAATGGTGTTAAATAAGACAAAAGAAGGGAAGGCAAAATGCTAATGGAAATACTGAAACCAATGATAACGAAGGTTTCATGGTGGGTTCTACACTTCTACTTGCAAAGCTTCAATGATTCATGAATTTTAATTGGTGGTTCTCCTTTTAAATCATGTAGTATTTAAAAGATGATTGTTGATAGTAGAGCCTAGACTCAAATTAACAAATACTGATAAATGACTTGCTATTTTAGAAAAGAAAAAGAACAAAAGAAATTGTGTTAGAAATCAATGGTGCGGGTATGATTTTTTTGACAAGCAATTTTTATCGTTTGATTATAGTTATATGTGTAAAAATAAACAAATTAATTGAACCAAATCGACAAACCGGTCAAATAACATATTGTTTCCTCACCTGTATACTCGTATAAATTAATGAATAATGGATTTAAATAATCCTAACTATTGTTAATTGGTCGATACCGGTCCCATTTACAAAACTCATCACTGGCTATCTCAACTTTTAACATGTTGGCCTTCGATTGACCCTGGCTAACGGAACCCTAACGGTGTTAGTCGTCGGAGCCGGAAAACTCAACTTTTTTTGTCCCAAACCTCTTTGTAGTTTTAGATTGGACATTTAGGAACCTTTTTTCTAGTAAAAACCTCAATTATTAAGTTCGTTGAAAAAAAAGTTTTTTTGACCGGAACACTCGTTTTTTGCTAGAAAACTCAACATTTTCGTCCCAAATCTCTTTGCAACTTTAGATCAGACTTTTAAGAACTTTTTTTTTCTAGTAAAAGCCCCAATTATTGAGGTCGCCGGAAAACTCATTTTTGACCCGAAACTCAACATTTTCGTCTCAAACCTCTTTGTAACCTTATATCGGACCTTTAGGAGCTTTTTCCCAACAAAAACGTTTTTCGGCGACCTGCGACTAACGACGTTTGGGTTGCGTTAGTCAGGGTCCATTAGATACCAATATGTTAATAATTGAGACTGCAAGTGGTGATTTTTATAGTTAAGACTGATGGCGAAAATGATTCAGATTATTTAAATCTATTATTCCATAAATTACGAAAAACATTAAATATTTTATAAGTCATGCTAAATGTTATTTACTCCCACTCTATTTACTTCTTTCCTTCCTCCTTTCAACCTGCCATATTAGTAATGTTTTCTTTTCTTTTTTTTTTTTGAAAATTGAACTTCATTAAAACCAACCAAAACCGACTACTATCTCCAAGGCGGAGAAAGAAGCCGAACACCAAGAAAAAACAAAACAACCAATTACATTACATCAAACGAACACCATCGGTTCCAGTCCACTACCCCACCCTTAAACCTATGTTTGTACCATAAAAACCCTAATGTCTTGATATCCGCAACCATATCCACCACATTAGACGCCTTACTATTGAAGACCTTATCATTCCTGGCTCGCCATAATCTCCAGCATGCAATGATAATGATACCATGAAGGTTCGTTTTCTTGACCCCCGCCACTCCACTATGATCATGTAAATCCACCAAATCCTTGACGTGAAAAACAAACGGTCTAGGTATGTTGCACCAAACAGAAATCACATTCCACACCCCCAAAGCCATAACGCAACCTGTAAGAACATGCTCTATAGTTTCTTCATACGCCTCACACCAAACACAAAACTGATTATCAATGGCAATGTTTCTTCGAGCAAGAGCCATCTTAGTTGGGAGGCGATCCAAAAACGCGCGCCACATAAAAATATTACATTTGTTTGGGGCCCAGGAACTCCAATGAAACCCGAAAGTAGATGCACCATTATCCGAACCTCGCAACCATTGCTTGACAGCAGCGACTTCGAACCCATCACTAGAGCCATGAGACCAAACCCACCTGTCCTCTCTACCGTCCAAGCTAATCGCCTGCAACTGAGCCTCCAGCGATTGTTTGTCAATGACCTCTTCAGTAGTGATCGGAGCTCTAACCCAATCCCAATAAAAAACACGGCATGTCCCTATAACCTTCATACGAGCAGCAAGCAGTACACGTTTAGACTTCTCGAGAGCAAAGAGAGTAGGATAAGTAACTTTTAGCGGCTCACTCCCCAACCACGTGTCCAACCAAAATCTAATTTGTCTCCCATTCCCGGGACTACCACGAATAATACCGTTTAGGCCGACCCCCTCTACCTTATGTTTATTCCAGAAAATAACGCAATTTTTCCAAACGCCCGGAATGGCATTGTTAATAGGCGCAATACCCCAACCCCTAGAAGAGCCATGAATGGAAACGACTACTCTTCTCCACAACGCATTAGGTTCATTAAGAAACCTCCACAACCACTTGACTAACATCGCATTATTATTGACCTCAAGAGGCGCTATCCCCAACCCACCGTCTTTAATACGTTTAGTAACAATCTCCCACGAAACCCAACTCATCTTTCGGACATCCTCCGTGCCTCCCCAAAGAAAGCGTCTCATTAGACCTTCTTTTTTTTTTTTTTTTTTTTGGAAGGTGACTTTCTATGTACTGGACCTATTGGTCACCGGGTTCATGTCGAAGACAATCCCCCGTCAGCCCCGCCCTCTCGGACGCGATGTTCTATCGGGCCCCGGCCGCCGCGCAAGCTGACTTCCGCCCGGAAACCATACTGCCCCCACACGAGAGACTCGCTGGGGTAACAGAAAAAACCTTCTTAGGCGCCTTGAAAAGGGAAAAGTAATATGTTGGCAGACTATCCAACACCGACTTTATCAAAGTTAAACGTCTGGCAATAGAAAGGGTATTAGCTTTCCATTTCGAAAGCCGCCGCTTAAACGAAGACACCACTGGTTCCCAGTTCGACATTCTATTCATATTTGCCCCGACCTTGATGCCCAAATACGAAAATGGCAATGCACCCTGCTTACATCCTAAAGTCTCGGCCATACCCACAACATCTGCGTCTTCCACTCCCACTCCATAAAGCACTGATTTGTGGAGATTGATCTTAAGACCTGAACATAAATAAAAAATACGCAAAATACGCTTCATATTAGTGAAATTAAACGACGACCACTCCCCCATAATCATAGCATCATCCGCGTAAAGCAAATGAGACATAGCCGGACCATCGTTAGGAAGCTTGACCCCATGAAAAGCACCTATATCACATGCCTGATTCAACATTCCCGAGAAGGCCTCCATCAAAATAATAAATAAAAAAGGAGAAAGCGGATCTCCCTGTCGAATGCCTTTTTGACACCCGAATTCGAAGGTAGGGGAACCATTCACTAAAACAGCGACTCTAGATGAAACCAGGATACCACGAATCCAATCACACCAAACAGCAGGAAAGCCCATCTGCGCCATGACCGACAATAAAAACTCCCAGTTAACGATGTCGTATGCCTTATCAAAATCGATCTTGAACAAAAAGATTTTCCTCTCTCTTCTTTGCCCAAGCAATAACCTCATTGGTCATCAAAGGACCATCAAGAATATATCTCTCGGATAAAAACGCCGACTGATGCTCAGACACTAGACTACCCAAAATCGACTTCAACCGGTTTGCCAACACCTTGGACACCACTTTAATGATGCTCCCTATAAGGCTAATCGGTCTAAAATCCCCCAGGCTCGAAGGAGCACTAACTTTAGGAATCAGTGTAATAAAAGACGACCCAACCCCCGAGCTAAACTGTCTCGCCTCGTGAAAATGACCCATAATATCTACAAAGTCAGTCTCGAACAACTGAACAAGTCCCAAAAATGCCTAATGAATCTAAAGTTAAATCCATCAGGACCAGGAGCTTTATCCGCACCACAGTCAAAAGCCGCTCGTTTGATTTCCTGCACCGAGAACTCAGCAACCAACCCATCAGCGTCCACTAAGTTCAACGAGGACATCCCATAACACACAAGCTTCGGCCGGTTACACAAAGAGTCTTTAAACTTATCCCGGAAAAATCCCATAACCTCCCGTTTAATAATAACCGGATTCGTTTCCCACCTCCCATTAACCTCCAAACCAGGAAGATGATTAGACGCCTTACGTTTGTTAATAAACCCATGAAAATATCTCGAATTATCATCCCCATGAGTAGCCCAATTACACCGCGCCTTCTGTTTCAAATCACGATAATTAAAATCATCTAGTTCTCCAATTCGCCGTTTTATCTCTGCCAAAGTCCAAACCTCATCCTCAGTTAAAGTTCTACTTTCCAAAACTTGATCTAACACACAAAGCTCATGATCCAATAAACGCCTCTCCTCCATTTCATTCGCTTTAACCTCAGCCACCCAATTGGAAATATTTTTACGTAACATCTTGAACTTCCTCATTAGAATCGAGTTCGGGTTACCAGTGAACGAGCCATCTTCTAAGGTGCTTCTAACAATCATACCAAAATCATCCCGACCAAGCCACGAGTTATAGAATCTAAAGGGTTTAGGGCCGAAATTTCTCGAACCCATCTTCAACAACAGAGGACTATGATCGGACTTATATCTCTCTAAAGCAATATATTCAACACAGGGCCATTCCATAAAGACATCCCAGTTCACAAAAATCCTATCAATGCGACTCAATTTCACACCTGCAACAAAAGTAAAACGCCTCCCTTTCAAGGAGTACTCATGAAGGTTCGCCGCATCAATGAAATCATTAAACTCATTAGCCTCAACCACATTAAAAATAGAGTTCCGCCTATCCTCCGCGCTTCTGACCGAATTAAAATCCCCAGCCACAATCCACCTACCCACCCCCTCACCAACCAACCCAATAATCTCTGTCCACAAAACACGTTTAGCAACTATATTCTGCGGAGCATACACATTGAGCACATGACACGGACACCCGCTCCCTTTGATCACCCCGGAAACAAGAAGCCAATTAGGATTTTTTACCACCCTATCCATGACGAACACCTGAGGATCCCAAATAGACAACAAACCTCCCGATTTACCCGTAGAAGGCACCCAATCATAATTAAAATCCCCAACCCCCCAAAAATGCCCTAAGTTCACCGTATCCAAAGAACTATATTGCGTTTCCTGCAACATTAAAAAACTGACCTCATTATGAGTCCGAAGACGACGAACCCAATCCGCTTTACCGTGAATCCCTATACCACGGATATTCAATGAAATAACATTCATTGATCACCGTCTTGATACCCTTCAGTACACAACACCTCTTTAACATTCGGCACGAAATCACTCAAGTTTTCCACCCCCAAAGCTCTACTCAACTCCACCGTTTCCGTTGCTTCTAAATCAATCGGCTGCTTAACCACTGCCTCACTACTGTTCACCTCGGCATGAACCGCTACAATAGAACCACTATCCAAACATCCGGCTGTAGCTCTTTGGTTGAGATCCGGAGTCAGAAAGCAATCGTTACCGGCTGCTTCACCACTACCACCCGACTCAGAAGCATCAGATAAAATACCAATCAATTTGTCCAAGCCGAACATGTCGTTATTCTCCCTAGGCCTCTTCTTAGGACGTTCAAGAGAACCACTACCCTCACTTCTATTTTTGAATAACGATTTACGCCGAAACTTCTTCCTACCAGTGGATGTAACAGTTTGCACTCCGAAAGGCTCAGCCAAACCACGAACATCACCGGCCCCAGGAGAGATACCATGACTATTCCCAACCCCATCATTGTCAACATTCCCCAACCCTTCATCCCTTCGCACCTCCCCCTCCTCACAGTGAGCAAACACATTCTCATCCTGCTGCATAAGGTCAACGACCTTCTCCTCCTCTGGTGTCTCCGAAGTAACATCCTCTACATCATCCACTACACAATCAGGGATCCATTCACCAACGTCTTCGTCTACCCAAACATTAAACAATTTACCCCTCCAACTGATGTCCACCTGATGTGCGATAAGTGTTACTTATATTAGGTGTATATTTTAAGCCCTTTTTAACACTTATTTTAGCCAAGTTTTAAATTTATAAAACACGATATTTCACTAACACTAAACACACATATGGGCAAGTGCACCCATCGTTGAGTGTAGTATAGCGTTGGTAAGATACCGAGGTCGTCCAAGGACACAAGAGCTTTTAGTACCGGTTTATCCTCAACGTCTAACCAAAATAAAAGTTTAGGAAAAATGTTTTAAACTAAGAAAATTAAAAACTAACTAAAATGCTGAAAATAAAAATAAAATAAAAACAGATAGACAAGATGAATCACTTGGTTCCGACTCGTATCTAGTATAACCTTTGATTATTTCCGCACTTTTGCACATAATTAAGAGATTATCTTAGTTATTGTAGTAGGCCCCTCTTTTGAAGGTGACGTTACCCTCACCCCAGTAGTTTGAGTCAGCAGGGATACAATCCTAAAGGGGTGGATTATTGGAAGATAATGAATTAAGTTATTAATGCAGTATTGTGGTAGGCCCCGCTTTTGGCGGTGACGTTACCCTCGGCTAAGTAGTCTGAGTCAGCAGGGATACAGTCCTAAATAGCCGGGTTATAGTATTAATAGTAGTTAACTTATGAGGGGATCAAAGAGTTTGGACCCCCGCCATCCAATACCGTGAAGTATTGAAGGAGGTCCTACTAAATTTGACCCAGGTCCATTGCAGGACCTCTAAACGCTGAACAATGGCAAGACCTTTACCAAACCGTTCCCTTAACCCCCTACCAGGTAGCCAACATATCTCCATATAGACCGTGGAGATATGAATGGTGAAAATCCTTTATTTTATATAGACAGTAAAATAATGCCAAGACACCACGGACAAACGATAAGGAAAGATCACCTTCAACATAAGTAACTAGTTATTAAAGTCATTAATACAAAACCAAATAAAAAGTGCAAAAGATTAGAAATAAAAAGTATTATACTAGACACTTTGTCTTCACCAAGTGATGTAAGAGACTTAGGCAAACATGGCCTTGATTGTCAAGAACTCTTACGATCAATCTTGGATCCCGAGACGACTCACACACACTCTACGATGGACAATGGATGATGGTGGTGGATGATGGTGTTGTGATGGTGGTGGGTGGTGGATGAAGTGTGAGAGAGGTGGAGTGCCAAGGAATGAGATGAAATGAATCCAAGCACTCCTATTTATAGGCTGAACAGAGAGCTGGACACGGCCCCGTGTCCGCTGGGCACGGCCCCGTGTCCGTCTGACACTCTCTCTCCTCATTAATTGTAATTCGCAATTACAATAAATGCGCCTGCTGTACTTTCGACACGGCCCCGTGTCCGCTGAGCACGGCCCCGTGATGGGCAATAGAAGCTTCTATGGATTTGTCTTTTCTGCTGCTTCTTGGGCACGGCCCCGTGCTGGCTGAGCACGGGGCGTGTTCAGCCTTCTGTCTTCTCCTTTTTGCTTTGGAAGGTGCCGTTGAGGGGTCGGGCAGTCCACTAATGTTCCTTTCCTTGTATTTATGTTGGATTTAGCTGTCTTTTTGCTTCTTTTGTGTTTTTGAGCTCATTTAATCCTGAAAATACAAAATGAAGACAAAAACACTCTTTTTCCAATATTAGTACTTAAAAAGGGTTAGTTTTATGCCTTATTTGATGTAATTTATATGTTGCATTTTATACACATCAAATACCCCCACACTTGAACTTTTGCTTGTCCTCAAGCAAAACTCTTTAATATGTGGCTTACACTCCCAAATGGAATAGGTAGAAGAGAAGGTTTTGGGCTTGTCGTAGAGTGTCGGGATTTCCAAGATCTTTTTGGGGTTTTATTTTTATTTACTTACACTCCTATTCGTAATGATTTATTTAGAACTTTTCATAAAAGAAATTACTTATTTGGGCATAACGTGCCTTTTTAAAATTCTATTTATATACAAGTTCACATACCTCACGGGGAAATCACTCACACTCGGCCGAAGGTGTATTTTTAGTGAATCACTCGAAAGCGGCATGGAACTTATTCCTACCATAGGCTTGCCAAGAAATCAATCCTCCCCCTTTTTAACTTTTATACCTTTGTAGATATCAAGAGGACTTTGTGGGTTAAGGGTTAGGCTAGGGTTAAAGGTAGGTGGTTGGGTTAGTGGTTAGTAGAAAAAGGGCTAAAAGCGTAACAAGTGTCGGTTTTCGTATATATATATATATATATTTTAGATGAAGCTTTTATTCAAACAAGTTATTTTTGATTAACTTGTTTGTTTATTTTCTTTTTGCTTCATCATTATCACACTTTTTTTTTTTTTTTTTTTTTTTTTTTTTTTTACGAAAGAACCGAACTTGTTACTAAAATAAAGGGTTAAAAAGAAAAAAAGTTTTGGTGGGTAAAAAGGGTTTTTGTTTGGGTGATGAAACGAAAATGTTTAGGCTCAAAGGGGCTAACTAGGGGGATTTTTGGGTAGGTGGTAAAAAAAAAAAAGAAAAATAATGGTGTAGAAATAAAAAGGGTTAGTCCTAATGCCTCCATCATTTACTTACTCGGGTTTAAGTTGATAAGGACCGGGAATGCATTGTCATGGCAAGTTCTAGAGTTGTAAGAACCAAGCGGCTATTCACACAAGAAACGAAAAATGAGCATTTAGTCAAATGATATGTAATTGTGTGCTCAATAAAGGCTCAAAACTCACTTTTGTGGGAATGGGTTTTTATGTGATCAAGTATATATAATCAAATTTTAAATAAGTTTGCTATGCCTTTTCATAATTTTCTTATGTTGGTTCTTTTTATCACTACGCTATCGGTTGTAAATTTGTAAAAATATAACCTTTTTAAGAACTTGAATTTCCCGAGTTAAACCTAGACAAGTAAAAAAAAAATGAAATTTTTGAAAAAATTTGGGGTGATTAGCGGTTCCAATAGAGTTTTGTGTAAGGCTTGTATTTAGGACTTGCAAAATTCAAGGTTTTAGCATCCCCCCCACACTTAAATTACACATTGTCCTCAATGTGTCCCAAAAATAAATTTTTAGGTTGATTAGATGTGTAAAATAGTGTTTAAAAAGCAAAAATCTGTGTTACTGGGCACTGAACACGGCCCCGTGTTGAGTGGGCACGACCCCGTGTTCAGGTGCCAGTAACAAGAACTTACAGAAGGTGGACACGGCCCCGTGTCCACTGGACACGGCCACGTGTCTGACAAAATTCTGCCGAACAGAAGCCAAACAGCAGGTCTGGGAGGTGAGCACGGGGGCGTGTTGGCTGGACACGTCCCCGTGTGGACAGTCTGAAAACCTGAAAAACAGGCTTCTTCCTTCGGTTTTTCCATCCTGGCCCTATAAGTGCTGAGGCTTGGCACCCCAAGCCTTGGTTTGTACCTGTTTCATCACTTAATACCACACCAAGCAATACAAACATCCTACATTACCACAGTTAATTGTTCCAAGCATAAAGTAAAAGAAAAATAAAACGGAAAATAAAAGTGTATAAGGAAAGTAAATTGTTCAACTTCTGGCACGCAGGCCACCAATCGTTCGATAGATAAAGGGACTTAAACCTGTGGGCTCACCATCAACCCGCTCCTGCTCCTCCAAACCCTTTAATCCATATCCTCATCGCTATCATCACCTCCATCCCCATGCCCCGCCATGTACTCCCGGATGCTGCCGATATCGTCTTGTATATCGTTGATGTTGCGTTCAATAGCTCCGACCCGGTGGTATGTGTTGTTAGCGAGGTTGTAGGCGTTCCTGGTACACATGAGGTTTTCCTGCATAAGATCATGTAAGCTTTGAAAATTAGGAAAACCGCCTCCTCGTGAGGAGGATTGACCCGGATCACCATGGGGTGGATACTGGTGGTGGGGAGGTGGTGCGTGAAGAACTAGGGCCTCCTGTGGGTTCCATGCATAGCCTTGCGTTCTTTGGAAACTCACTGTCCCGTCTTCCGCCTCATAGAGTAAGTTCATGGCTCGGCAAATGTGGTAGTCAACTCGTCCCGACCATGGGCTTCTTTCAAAGGCTCTTGGAATTCGCGTGTAATGCTTAAAAAGACGGTACACCCATCCTCCGTAGAAGATAGGCGTTGGAGCTCTAGCAAGGCGGTTGAGATGCATGTTTTTCAACAGGAGATACGGAACATCAAGGGGCTTTTGGTTGTGGATACAGTGGAGGACAACTAAATCTTTCAACCCTACAACACCACTACTGTCGTGACGTTGGTTTAGAGAGTAGGTGAGGATCCTGTGAATGTAGCGATAGAGCGGATCCCTCAGCTTTGTACTCTTGGTGCTACGAGGGTCGTAGATTCCTTCACCGATTTGAGCCCATACGGCTTGTCTTTCATTTACCTCCAAGTCTCGTAATCCCCCGGTATTTTCTTCGTTTCCCGATTCCTCTTCTTGGTATAGACCTATTATGGCTCCAAACTGTGCCATGGAGATCGAGTACATTGTTCCTCCACACCGAAATACAACCCCAGTCTCGTCAAATGGGTCACACCTTGAATCGAAGTTGAAGGTACTGTAGAACTCCATGGTACATTGATGCACCGACTGAAGCCTAGTGTTTAATGCAACAGCTAGTGGTCCCGTAACGATGTTGTTGAATCGGTTCAGCTGGTTTACCAAGGTTAACAGCTCCGTGCAAGCTCTCCTGGGGTACTCTTCGGGTCTTGTTTGAAGAACCTCATACCTTGCCCTTGCATCAAGCTCACTTGCATTGAACCTTGTGAACTTTGCCATCTGAAAAAGGAAGAAAAAAAATACCAAAGATTAGCACGAAACAGAAATGTTTTCGGACAAAACTGCAAACAGCGGGCTGGACACGACCCCGTGTCCAGCGGACACGGCCTCGTGTCCAGAGGTCTGTTACTCAAAAACTTCATTTTTCGACCCGGTTTCGAAAACTTGAAAATTTTTGGTCCAATAGGTGTGGTTTCCCCCGAAAATGAAACCCTAAACACCATTTTTCCCAAAATATCCCATTTACCTTATCAATTTTGTCTTTTTCGTTTTAAGAACAAGGGTTTGGGATTTTTGTGAGAAATCGGGTGAATCTATGAACAATCTAAGTGTATGTACTTTTCTTAACACTAATCTAACTAAATGCAAACAGATTTAGGCAAAAATTTTAGGTTCGATCCGGATGAACATCAAGAACCCTAGATTTTTCCCCAAATTTGTGGTGTTTTAACTACATGCAAGTAACTAATCTAACTACTAAGAGTGATAGAATCATACCTTGACGTTGTTAGATCGGTAAGAGACGTCGAGATTTCGCGAAAAATCGCCTGGAACCAGAGCTTTTGTGGGGAAACGGGGCGTGTGGAATGAAGAAACTGTTTTGAAAAAGGGGTTTTATCCCGTCTGCAGCGCGAACACGGCCCCGTGTCCAGCGGACACGGCCTCGTGCCGAGCAGTTTTTTTTTTTTTTTTTTTTTTTTTTGTGCGCGTGTGAGTGCCCCTTTTCCCATAAGCTATGGTTTAGAAAACTTACCGCTTTATTTTGTCGTCTCAATCATTCGTAACTTACCAGGCATGATGTTTTTATTCTTCCACGGTTTGAAGCGAGACCTCTTCTTCCTCATCCTCGATAAATCCTTGATAGAGTTTCAGCCGTTGGCCATTGACTTTAAATGGTGGCCCATTTCGAGGTTTAATCTCTACTGCACCGTGTGGAAAAATATGGGTGACGGAAAAAGGTCCTGACCACCTAGACTTTAATTTACCAGGAAACAATCGAAGTCGTGAATTAAACAAAAGAACTAAATCTCCTACCCGAAATTCATTAGGTTTAATATGTTTGTCATGCAAATTTTTCATTCTTTCCTTATAAATTTCGGAGTTTGAGTATGCATAATTCCTAAGCTCGTCTAATTCATTTATTTGACAAAATCGATTTTTACCAGCGAATTCTAGATCTAAGTTTACATTTTTGATTGCCCAGTAGGCTTTGTGTGCAATTTCTACTGGCAAATGACAACTTTTTCCATAGACTAGCTTATATGGGGTTGTACCTATCGTTGTTTTATAAGCAGTTCGAAAAGCCCATAAAGCATCATCTAATTTATCAGCCCATTCCTTTCTATTTAACCCTACGGTTTTTTCGAGTATTCGTTTTAACCCTCTATTAGTCACTTCGGCTTGTCCGTTTGTTTGAGGGTGATATGCTGTCGAAACCCGGTGATAGACCCCATATCTTGTTAAAAAAATTTCAAGTTGATGGTTGCAAAAATGGGTACCTCTATCACTTATTAAAGCTTTAGGTGTGCCAAAACGAGAGAATAATTTTTTCAGAAATCTTACCACCACTCTTCCATCATTTGTTGGAAGTGCCTCGGCCTTGGCCCATTTAGACAGGTAATCTACTGCCATAAGTATGTATTTGTTTCCTTTTGATGGTGGGAAAGGTCCCATAAAGTCGAGTCCCCACACATCAAAAATTTCACAAACAAGAATGCCATTTTGTGGCATTTCGTTTTTGGAAGAAATATTACCTGTTCTTTGGCAAGCATCACATGTCTTTACAAGATTGTGAGCATCTTTGTGAATGGTTGGCCAATAAAATCCTGAATCAAATACCTTTCGTGCGGTACTGGCAGCACCATGATGTCCTCCGTATGGACCTTCGTGACAATGGCGGAGAATTCTTCGTGCTTCACTACCATGTACGCATCGTCTGACGAGTTGGTCGGCACACATTTTGAAAAGATATGGATCTTCCCAAAAATAGTGTTTCACATTGGCAAAGAATTTTTTTCTTTGATGATGTGGCCACCCTTTTGCGACTATACCGCTAGCTAGATAGTTAGCAAAGTCGGCGTACCATGGTTCTTCCTTATATTCCACCATTTCCAGGGACTCAGTTGGAAATTTTTCGTTGATTTGCTCGTCCCTGGTTGCCTCCAAAGCTGGGTCTTCTAGGCGTGAAAGATGATCTGCTGCGGTATTTTCCGCTCCTCTTTTGTCCTTGATTTCAATGTCAAATTCTTGGAGGAGTAGAATCCACCTAATCAAACGTGGTTTTGCGTCTTGCTTCTTAAAGAGATATCGAATGGCTGCATGGTCTGTATAGACTATAGTTTTAGAAAGAACAAGATAAGAACGAAATTTATCAAAAGCAAATACCACAGCTAGTAATTCTTTTTCAGTTGTTGTGTAATTTTCTTGTGCATCGTTAAGTGTTTTACTAGCATAATATATTGGGTGGAAATGCTTTTCTTTTCTCTGTCCCAAGACAGCTCCAACTGCAAAGTCACTAGCATCACACATGATTTCGAAAGGAAATTTCCAATCAGGTGCTATCATGATAGGTGCATTGACTAGCATTTCCTTTAGGGTTAGAAATGCTTGATTGCAATCCTTGTCAAAGATAAAAGGAGCATCTTTTTCAAGTAATTTTGTTAGAGGCCTTGAGATTTTTGAAAAGTCTTTGATAAACCGCCTATAAAATCCGGCATGCCCTAGGAAACTTCTAATAGCTCTTACGGAGGATGGAGATGGTAATCTAGAAATGGTATCTATTTTGGCTCGATCCACCTCCATTCCTTCGCTTGAGATTTTGTGACCGAGTACTATTCCCTCCGTTACCATGAAATGGCATTTTTCCCAATTAAGGGCGAGGTTAGTTTCCTCACATCGGGATAGCATTCGTTCAAGGTTATCGAGGCATTGGTCGTATGAATCCCCAAAGATAGAAAAGTCGTCCATGAAGACTTCCATTGTCTTTTCTATCATGTCATGGAAAATGGCGACCATGCAACGTTGGAATATTGCGGGGGCATTACATAGACCGAATGGCATGCGTCGATAAGCAAAAGTTCCATAGGGACATGTGAAAGTTGTCTTTTCTTGGTCTTCGGGTGCTATCGGGATTTGAAAGTAACCTGAAAAACCATCCAAGAAACAGTAAAATTTATGACCGGATAATCTTTCTAACATTTGATCAATGAAGGGTAAAGGAAAATGATCCTTTCTTGTTGCTTCATTTAATCGTCTATAATCTATACATACTCTCCATCCTGTGACGGTTCTCGTTGGTATTAATTCATTCTTTTCGTTAGTAATCACCGTCATACCTCCTTTCTTTGGAACTACTTGGACGGGACTTACCCAAGGACTATCGGAAATAGGATAGATAAGTCCGGCGTCAAGTAATTTGATGACTTCGTTTTTAACCACTTCTTGAACATTTGGATTTACTCGACGTTGTGGTTGTATGACCGATTTGTAGTCATCATTCATCAAGATTTTGTGTGTGCACATAGAAGGACTAATTCCTTTTATGTCAACAAGTTTCCAAGCTATTGCATTTTTGTGTTTTTTCAAAAGGTTAATTAGTTTTTCTTTTTCTAAGTTATCTAATTTAGACGAAATAATTACAGGTAACTTACCATCTTTGTCTAGAAAAGCATATTCCAAACCTTTTGGAAGTTCTTTGAGCTCAAGTGGTGGGTCTTTAGGAGACTCCTTATTTGGTTGCTCGTTTCAATCAAGAACTTTAAAAGTTTGTTCTATGGCGACCTCTTCTTCAACAAAGTGGTCAATCTCTTCACTTGTATCGGGTGGTTCATCTTCATCTTCAATTAGGGGGTCATTATTGCCGAATGGATATTTCATTGATCGTTCGAGATCGACACTTCTTTTAAATGCCCCTAATTGAAGAGGTAAATTATTGAACTTCCGGTTTTTCAAAGCTTCGTGAGTTTTTACAAATGGTCGTCCCAACACTAGAGGAGCGTCATCGAGGATGACAAAGTCGGTTGGGATTACTATTTGATTTGTTTGAACCAAGACATCTTCAACTATACCGATTGATTTTACTACTTTCCGATTGGATAGAAAAATGGGTATTTGAAGTGGAGAAAAATCACTAATACTTAATTTTTCGAAAATATAGTTAGGCATTATGTTAACACAAAGATCTTTATCGATTGTGACATTACTAATAAACGAATTTTGAAAGAAACATGGAACCGGTGTGATGTTTATTTCAAATGGGTCTTCTTTTATTAGCGAAGTTTGATCATTAGTTAACTTAACACTTACCGTTTCGTCAATTTTAGTGTTAGTGTTTAACTCTTTTAAAAACTTAGCATGAGTGGGCACTAAACAATGATTTTCAAAAGAAGGTGTCAAGAGATTAATTTCTTCAAAATTAGACTCTTCTTGGATTTTAACGTTGTTGGACTCACCTCTCTCGATGTTTAACTCATGTGTCGGTTTTTCACTTATTTGTTCTTCCATTTTTTCATTTTCAGTTATCTCTTCCTTTTTTAATTTTTCTCTTGCGCGGGACTCCTCTTCCCTTGCGCGAGCTTCTTTTATACATCGATCGATAACTCTAATGTGTTCTAATATCCTATCGGTCACTTCGGTTATAGAAAAAGAATCATTGTTTTCTAAGCTTAAATCCGGTTGTTCGACCCTTTGTTCCTCATAATACCCATATGAAGTTGATGGTTCACACCATTGTCCTTCATTGTAAGCATATGATGGATAAGGTTCGTAATTTTGTTCTTCATAATACTCATATGAGGTGGGTTGTTCACGCCAAGGTTCCTCATAATAAGCATATGAAGGTGGTGGCTCATATCTTGGTTCCTCAAAGTATGAGTAAGAAGGCTCATACCTTGGTTCATCAAAATATGAGTATGAGGGGGGAGGTTCATACCTTTGGTCTTCATAGGATGTGTATGAAGTTGATGGCTCGTACCTGGGCTCCTCATAGTAGGTGTATGAATTGGATGGTTGATATGAGTGATTATTTTGAATCGAACGTGCATTACGACAATTAGTGCAATAATTACCCCTATAATCATCCTCATCATAGGTGTAGTTGTAACCTCCTGAGTATTGATCCATAAGAATCACTCAGCAGACCACAACCAAGTCTCGAGATCAGAAAACAAAAATAAAAACGGAAACAGAGGCTGGACACGGCCCCGTGTTCAGTGGACACGGCCCCGTGTTCAGGATCTGTATCTGGGCGTTTTAATTAAATTTACTGATTTCGTTGAGCACGGGGCGTGTTCAGTGAGCACGGCCCGTGTTCAAGCTTCTGTTACTGGGTGTTTTTATGATAACGCTGGACACGGCCCCGTGTTCAGTGAGCACGGCCCCGTGTTCAGGTTACTGTAAATGCAAAACTAAACTAAAATGCAGAAAAATATGCGCGCTTTTTGAAAAGGTTTTGAAAAACTGATTAGGCCGTCGATTTTAAGCTTTCTTAAAATCCTTGTGTCCCCGGCAACGGCGCCAAAAACTTGATGCGTGTGAAGTGTTACTTATATTAGGTGTATATTTTAAGCCCTTTTTAACACTTATTTTAGCCAAGTTTTAAATTTATAAAACACGATATTTCACTAACACTAAACACACATATGGGCAAGTGCACCCATCGTTGAGTGTAGTATAGCGTTGGTAAGATACCGAGGTCGTCCAAGGACACAAGAGCTTTTAGTACCGGTTTATCCTCAACGTCTAACCAAAATAAAAGTTTAGGAAAAATGTTTTAAACTAAGAAAATTAAAAACTAACTAAAATGCTGAAAATAAAAATAAAATAAAAACAGATAGACAAGATGAATCACTTGGTTCCGACTCGTATCTAGTATAACCTTTGATTATTTCCGCACTTTTGCACATAATTAAGAGATTATCTTAGTTATTGTAGTAGGCCCCTCTTTTGAAGGTGACGTTACCCTCACCCCAGTAGTTTGAGTCAGCAGGGATACAATCCTAAAGGGGTGGATTATTGGAAGATAATGAATTAAGTTATTAATGCAGTATTGTGGTAGGCCCCGCTTTTGGCGGTGACGTTACCCTCGGCTAAGTAGTCTGAGTCAGCAGGGATACAGTCCTAAATAGCCGGGTTATAGTATTAATAGTAGTTAACTTATGAGGGGATCAAAGAGTTTGGACCCCCGCCATCCAATACCGTGAAGTATTGAAGGAGGTCCTACTAAATTTGACTCAGGTCCATTGCAGGACCTCTAAACGCTGAACAATGGCAAGACCTTTACCAAACCGTTCCCTTAACCCCCTACCAGGTAGCCAACATATCTCCATATAGACCGTGGAGATATGAATGGTGAAAATCCTTTATTTTATATAGACAGTAAAATAATGCCAAGACACCACGGACAAACGATAAGGAAAGATCACCTTCAACATAAGTAACTAGTTATTAAAGTCATTAATACAAAACCAAATAAAAAGTGCAAAAGATTAGAAATAAAAAGTATTATACTAGACACTTTGTCTTCACCAAGTGATGTAAGAGACTTAGGCAAACATGGCCTTGATTGTCAAGAACTCTTACGATCAATCTTGGATCCCGAGACGACTCACACACACTCTACGATGGACAATGGATGATGGTGGTGGATGATGGTGTTGTGATGGTGGTGGGTGGTGGATGAAGTGTGAGAGAGGTGGAGTGCCAAGGAATGAGATGAAATGAATCCAAGCACTCCTATTTATAGGCTGAACAGAGAGCTGGACACGGCCCCGTGTCCGCTGGGCACGGCCCCGTGTCCGTCTGACACTCTCCCTCCTCATTAATTGTAATTCGCAATTACAATAAATGCGCCTGCTGTACTTTCGACACGGCCCCGTGTCCGCTGAGCACGGCCCCGTGATGGGCAATAGAAACTTCTATGGATTTGTCTTTTCTGCTGCTTCTTGGGCACGGCCCCGTGCTGGCTGAGCACGGGGCGTGTTCAGCCTTCTGTCTTCTACTTTTTGCTTTGGAAGGTGCCGTTGAGGGGTCGGGCAGTCCACTAATGTTCCTTTCCTTGTATTTATGTTGGATTTAGCTGTCTTTTTGCTTCTTTTGTGTTTTTGAGCTCATTTAATCCTGAAAATACAAAAGGAAGACAAAAACACTCTTTTTCCAATATTAGTACTTAAAAAGGGTTAGTTTTATGCCTTATTTGATGTAATTTATATGTTGCATTTTATACACATCACCCCCCTATCCACTATCCGTTTACACACCTTAGTTAAAACACCAATAAGAGCATACGTAAAATTGTTATCGTCACCCGACATGCTTGCCGAGTGAACCATCTTACCATACCTACTGCCAATCGAGTCGAACACTTGGTCTAACGCCAATTGAACCGGTACCCCATGCAATTGAATCCATGCAATACGTTCCTCTTCCATACTAACATTACCGTCCCAAGGAGCTAAGGACGTAAACCAAACGGACCAACAAGAATTATCATTAAAGAACCTCTCCGCTTCACCACTTTCATGAAAAACCAATACAACAGTAAGCCCTCCCAAATACTTGATGTCCATTGATGAGCATCCATTCTTATGAAGCAACTGTTTCAATGTATCCAAGGTATTAAAATCCACCACCCTCCCAACAAAGGCATACCCATTCCATTCAGAAAACCGTTCCACAACATCGTCGATTCTAATGATGTCCACTTTGTTCCTGTTCATCACCGAGTCCACAAACGACCGACCAGGACCTACTGCCGCATTGTTAGACCTATTCAAAAACGGACTACCACCCCCTTCGTATGCTACCCCAGAACTAGGGTTTGCATGAGTCTTCTGATACCTTGCTGTCGTCTTCCGTATCGGATCACTAACCGGCTTAGACACTTTCTCACCATCCACAAACCGGGCAATCGTAATAAACAACTTATATGAGCCAATCCAAACATCCGATAACTCCTCCTCCAGTCGCTTAATATCTTTAACATCTGAGAACGATACGAACGAAAACCTTTTACCCCATTTATCTACTTTCCTGGCGATATACGACCCTTCGTATCTACCGTAACCTCCCAACACCTCCTTAAGATCTTGTGACGAACACTTTGGAGGGAGATTCGACACAAAGAACTTTGATATTACCTTATTGTTACCCTCAACCTGATGATCATTCCTTCTCCCTTTCCGATGACGAGCTTGTTCCCATTCTTCTGGATCTGGCCGCCTTTGGTCGCCCGACGTAGTCGGAGCAATTAGGGTTTTTTTTTTAATAATAAAATTCCAAAAGGGGTAAGATAATAATGGGCATTAGTAATGTTTTCTAACTTATACACAAAAAGAAAAGAAAAAAACCATTATTCCATAAAGTAACGAAAAACATTAAATATTTTATAAGTCATGCTAAATGTTATTTACTCCCTCTCTATTTACTTTTTTTCAGAAAGGTCACAATAGGATACAATTTCTTTTTTAACAATTCTTGTAGCAAACCCAAGAGAATGCATTGTTAATTGATTCTTTTCTTTATTCCATCGCTCTTTCGCCTTTTCTCCGACGATGGGAATTTTCATTAAGTAAGCATCAATCCATGAATGGAATTCACCTGTGCCTAATTTATATAAATTAGTTTCATAAAGACAAGTGAAATCGTCTAACAGACATATGTCACAAAGCTGTGCCTTAGCAAGATTTTGTCTTGCTTTTTCTAATATTTTTTGATTTTCTCGGTCTTTATCTGTAATGAGGTCAAGACCTAAAAACATCATGTATATTGCATTTATAATTTGATCAAAAAGATCCACACCATGCAAATCTTCATTCCAGGCTGTTCCTTTTATGAAGTTTTGGATTATTCCTGCAGACTTATGTTCTAATAATAATAACAAAGCCTTAGCTTGAGAGAACTCTTCTGAATTAGTCTGAATGATTAGACTGATCTCAGTGTTCCATTTATCAATTACCTCTTTTCTTTTGTCGAGGTTGAAGATACAATCAATTTTTATAGTATTAATAGTAGTTGCACTACCATTGTCATTACTATTATAATCAGGTATACCTTTATGATACGGCATGGAAAATTCCGTATTCTTTTTTCTACGCCTGTTACCTTTGCTAGTAGAGGCATTGTAAGTTCTTTGTCTCGGAGACATTTCCATATCTGAAGAACTTTCTTCAGTTTCGGGTTCTTCTTTCTTAACATGAAAGGTTCTTGATTCTTCATTCTTCAAAACAAAGACCTGTTCTTTATTTTCAGAAAAATATTTTTCCTTTAAGATTTTATCTTCAGAAAACTTTTGTTCACATTCTTTGTCATCTAAAGTAATGAGATTAACAAGTTCTTTTATTTGTTCAATTGGAAGGGTATCCAATTGTTCATCTAAAATTTGTTCCAGTTTTTGAACGATGGAACTCATTTTATCCACAAGACAAAATAATTTGTTTATCTTTTAGACTTTGAATATCTTTTTCCATAAAAGAATTTTTTTCTTTTTAAATCAGTTAATTCAAAAAGTTTGTCATAAGGATGAATGCTCCAATCCGAATGTAATTCATAAATTCTTTGATTATTTCTTTCTATAAAGAAATAATGTCTAGAAATCTCTAGATTTATACTTCTTAAAAAGTTTTTCGCTTGACCTTTATTGGTCATTTGTTGTTGATCCGAAAGGCCATGTTAATGCATTCGGACTTTTAGAACTTCCTAGAGATGGATTTCCAACGTTGATGTTTGGAAATGAATACTTTTGAAAGCTTTTTTCATTATTAATTTTTTCTTTTTGCCTTTCGGGCAGAAAAGTTTTTGAATCCATTTTTTCATCAATTTTGTCTGAAACATCTTTGATGATTTTTGCAGCAGTTGCCTCAAGATTTTCGTTGGTAGATAGACTATCCAACTTTCTAATTAAATCTTTAACGAGTTCCTCTAATTTCAAAAGAGTAGTCATGTTATAGATATAATTGCTTTTTTATTTCTAAGCTCTATAATTTTTTGCTTAGAAGCAAAAATGTTTTTCTTAATAATTTTAATATTAAGAGATTTTGTTTTATGACTTAACATAAAATTTTCTTTAATTTGATTTATTCTAATAAACCAAATTTGTATATCAGCCTCTTCATAGGTGATTTGTTGATCAAGATATTGTAAATAATCTAAAATCTGTTTTGAAGACATTATTCTCCAATAACTCTTTTTAAAATTCTACCATATCCATCAATTCTTTCTAACATAGAACGAATTAATTGTTCAGTATTACCTGATTCTCCTATTTGTAAAGAGTTTCCAACATAACTGTGTCTAGGTTTTGATATTAAAACCTGTTTATTTCGTGCAATATCTATTGCCCAATTTTCTTGTAATTGTGATGGCTCAGCGAATTTGTTGCCTTCAACAATTCCAATGTCTGAGAATATATCCTCAATGGTTATACTATCTTTTTCTTTGTACTCAATTGAATGAGTGCTATTTGTTAAAGCATATGAGATTAAATAATTAATCGTAAATACTTTATTACCTGGTTCCATAAGATCAGTTCTTTCACACTGACTTATAAAACTTAAAGTTTTATCGAAATCTTTTGAATCTCGATGTAAAGCAAATTTAGGATAAACAGTAAACATAAATTTACCATATGCTAAATTACCTTGAATTGCTCCCAGAAGAGCGTCTTGCCTATTGATAATTATATTATCAACGAGTGCCATTTTTATAGGAAAATTAATTCCATCTCTAAACTGTGCTTTTAGGAGGATTTTAACCGCTCCTATATGTACCATATTGAGAGACTTTCTCAACTCTGGTTTAATATGCAAAAGTTTTTTTGCTATTTCACCCTTTGTTAAGAGTGGCAAATAAACTTCACCAGCTGTATTTTTATGTCAACTGAAAGTTCTTCAGTGTTAAAACAATAAAATATTTTATTTTTTCTAGAAAAGGCTCTAGAAACTAAACTTTGTAAAGTTTTTGGTTGATTAAACACTTGTTTTGTGTCAAGCTTGAATTTAGGCTTGCTAATTTTGTTAATTGATCAGAATTAATCATGTAATCTGATACAAAACCTTTTTCGTTTTCACTAAAGTTTACAACTTCAATTATTTCTTTAGACTCATCTGAATCGTTTTTAAATAGATTATTATTTTCCATTAATTTATGAAAACTAATATCCTATTTTTTAAAAAATAGCAACAAGGCTCTGATACCAACTTGCGGAGAGGTACTTCAGAATTTCTGGTAAATTCAGCTAAAGGGTTCATTAAGTCCTTTAGAAGTTTTGTGGTCTGGTTAAGACTCATTAGTTAGAAAACATGGTATCCTATTTTTTAAGAAAATATTAGTCGACAAAACTTGATAACTTGGATTTCAATTTATTGAATATAAAATTCATAACTTGAAATTCAATTTAATGAATCTAAGATTCATATTAGTCGACAAATGTATACTAACATAAACAATTTTGAAACATCATTTAATTGTGGAATCAATCCTTTGAATTTACAAAATTCAATATTTTTTATAGTCATTTTTTGACTAAAATTTTTCATTGAAAAACTCATTAATTTCGATAGTGGTTAATTGATTTCTGTATGTGTTTAAACATCATTTTTTATTTTTTTCAAAATTGTTTTGTTTATCCCCCCATCTAAACGAGTGGTTGGACTTCATTCTGAGTCTTCTGTAGAAGAATCGGATGACAGGTTGTCTAATATTTCTAATGCATATACTTGTGTATAGCCATCAAAAATATTTTCAGAAGGAAAAAATCCTTCAATTTCGGCTTCTAAGATAATCTTTATCTTTTCCGGAAATTTTTGTCGGTTGGGACATTCGTTGGCATAATGTCTTTCCTCAGAACATATCCAGCAACGACATTTTTTCTTACCTTGAGGACAGACCTTAGGTTTTTCTTTAGAAAAATATTTTCCCGGTGAAAATTTTCTTTTCTTGGTTTTCCAAAAACGTTTTTTAGTTTTTGTTTTATATTTATTTTTGAAATAATTTTTATCTTTTGTTGGTTCACAGCCAAAAGATAATTATGGTAACTCAGCGAGTTTTTTGCAACAATTTTCATTAAAACGTTTTAACTGTTTTTGTTTGTCAGAAAGGTCACAATAGGATGCAATTTCTTTTTTAACAATTCTTGTAGCAAACCTAAGAGAATGCATTGTTAATTGATTCTTTTCTTTATTCCATCGCTCTTTCGCCTTTTCTCCGACGATGGGAATTTTTATTAAGTAAGCATCAATCCATGAATGGAATTCACATGTGCCTAATTTATATAAATTAATTTCATAAAGACAAGTGAAATCGATCGATCAGACATCTACCCACAATCCTTTCCTAAATCCCCAATCCTCAAACCTCTCGTACCAAACCTCACCCACCACTTTATTTTTCAATTTTCTTAGTTTGTAATGATGGAGTAGAACTCCTTTAAGGAGTTGATGTAAATATCAAGAAGTTTTCCTTCGGGAGAACAGTTATGAAATAAGAACTCCTTTGTTAACCTCTATCTTTTATCTTCTATCATGAAAGTTTTTATTCTGTAAAATCTGGAGTCCTGGAGCCCGTTGAAGTACCGCTTAGGCAGGAGGCCGTTAGGGAAATTAAGGGTTGGATTGGTCCCTTGCAGAAGAAATAAAAACGATCAAGAAGAAGATACAAGGAGAAGAAAGGTATTAATTTTATTTCAAACTGTTAAATTACTTCAAGATTGATATTTCATATCTCTCCTTAAAATCATAAAAAGAATTTTATTCAAACATAAAACTAAGATTTTGAAAGAAAATAAAAATGATGTTTAAACACATACAGAAATCGATTAACCACTATCGAAATTTAATGAGTTTTTCAATGAAAAATTTTAGTCAAAAAATGACTATAAAAAATAATTAATCTTGTAAATTCAAAGGATTGATTCCACAATTAAACAATTTCAAAATTGTTTATGTTAGTCTACAATTGTCGACGACTAATATGAATCTTAGATTCATTAAATTGAATTTCAAGTTATGAATTTTATATTCAATAAATTGAAATCCGAGTTATCAATCGATTGTTTTAATCGATTAATAATTTTAATAATGAAAGATTACTTTCAAAGAAAACTTTATATGATTAAAGTTAAAGAATATTATATTCAAAATGCTATGCATACTATGCAACTTTTTCTTTTTATACGACTAAAAAGAAAACAAAACACTGTGCATCATTTTCTTTTAATCATCCGATTAATTCAAAAAGATTCATTTAAATTAATGAATTTTATATTCTATATTGTAAATATTATTTACAAAAACCGGTCAGTTAGTTCCGCAAAGTGGTATCATAGCTTTTGCTAAAATACCGTCTACAAAAAATGATTTTTAATCTACAAATTTGTAAATTTCACTTACAAAAACCAGGTATACAATGAGTATGCACCAAGATTTCCTTAAAAAAGAAATCCGTCGGGTTAATCAAGAATTAACTGAAAATCAAAGTCTAATTAACCAATTAGAACAGTCTCTTAAGAGATCACCTAGAAATAGGACAGCTGAACGTGTTCAGTTTAATGGTCTTAAAGCTAACCGCTTTAGGTTAAAAGTAGAACTCAACCGTTTTACTTACCAAGTTTTCTAACTAATGAGTCTTAACCAGACCACAAAACTTCTAAAGGACTTAATGAACCCTTTAGTTGAATTTACCAGAAATTCTGAAGTACCTCTCCGCAAGTTTCCACACTCGGCTGAGTATCGAGTGGCTTCTTGTTGGGCTTGTAATAAAGACCCAAACTTCTTGAATGTTACCGGTCTTCCAGAAACATGTTGAGACACTATGGACCAATCTTCATATATGCCTCTATGCTCTCCATCAAAAATGACATAAAACCTAGATTTAGATTTTACCGTTTCTTGAATATCTTGGGAGTAACTTGGTCTAAGAGAGACCTGTTCAGTTTTTGGCAAACTGTCAGCCATCAACGGATTTGATGTGCCTTTACCAGAGCCGTTTGCTACTGGGCTAGATGAAGATCGTAGTTCTTCATTAACTTTATATTTGCTTTTATCCAAAGCAACAGGAATCAACGGACTTGATTTTTCTTTACCTTTAGCCGTTTGGAAAGGAATAGATTCAGATTGTATCTTTTCGGAATCCTGTTCTGAATTAACAGTTGTGTCTAGACTTTCGTCATAGAGAACTATTTTTTCTTGAATAGCTTTTAATTCTATCAAAAGAAAATTTTCTTTTAGGCGTAAGGCCTTTAAATTCTCCATTTTTTCAAAAAATAAAAATTTTTGTTTTGTGAGAATGATATGTGATGCCCTTGTTTGAAGGGGTGTGTGCTCCTTATGAAGAGCCTTTAAATTTTGAAATACGTATTTGTTTACGTATTTTGAAAATCTCGTGTCAAGCAATCAGCTAGCACGTTTTTGGCCCCCTCAAGATGCTCAATATCAAAAGAATATCTTGAAAACCACATTTGCCATCTGACAAGACGGCCTTGTTTATTATCTCCCGAAATTTTTGTTTTCAGAAAATAAGTAAAAATTTTATTATATGTCCTGACAAGAAATTTTACAGGAGTAAGATAAATATAAAATTTAGAAATAGTGTTTTTTACCGCAAGTAATTCTTTTTCATTACTGTGGTAATTTATTTCGGCTTGTTTAAAGCTTCCAGAAGTATACTTACATATTTCTTCTTTTTCGGTTGTTCTGGCCTTCAAAACACCTCCCCAATAATCATGAGAAGCGTCTGTTTCTATGATTAAAAAATCATTTTCTTTTGGAAGATAAAGTTTAGGAAAACTGGCTAGGTTTTTCTTTATCTTTTTGATATAGTCTACATCGGATTGTTTCCAATCCCATATGTAATCCTTTTTTAATTTTACCTGTAAAGGTTTCCTAAGTTCTGCGAGTTTAGGAATGTATCCTTCAGCATAGGTTAAAATGCTTAAAAATCTTTGAAGATGTTTTTTATCTTCTAAAGTATCTAGGAATTTGTGTAAATTTTCCAAGATATGTTTTTGTGGACAACGAGTCCCTTGATCTATTTCAAGACCCAAAAAGTTTATCTTTGTTTTAAAAAGATTAGCTTTCTTTTTTGATAAAATGATTCCATATTTTTCAATTGTTTTTAAAACTGATAAAACATGAAAATAATGTTTATCTTCTGAGTTCGAGAAAACTATAATATCGTCGACATAGATGATACAGTAATTTTCTAAACCTCTTAAAGCATTTTGCATATGTCTTTGGAATATGCTTGGTGCTTGCTTTAATCCAAAAGGGACTACCTTCCATTGATAATGACCATTTGGACATGTGAATGTGGTTAGTAACTGAGATTCTTCATCTAACAGTACCTGCCAAAAACCACTTTTGCAGTCGAAACTGGAAAAATGGGTTTTTCCTCTTAAGAGAGTTAGTAGTTCCTGCATACAAGGAAGATTATGGCTGTCGCCTTTAGTAGCTGTATTGATCGCTTTATAATTCACAACCATGCGTTTTTTCCCTCTTCTTTTTTCAGCTTCATTTTCAACTAAAAATGCTGGAGACATGTGAGGTGATTTACTTGGAATAATTAATTTTAAATTAAGTAACTCCTTAATTTGTTTATTAAATTCTTCTTTGTCCTGTGGACATGTTTTTGGAGAGCATAATTAATTTTTGATGGAGAGCATAGAGGCATATATGAAGATTGGTCCATAGTGTCTCAACATGTTTCTGGAAGACCGGTAACATTCAAGAAGTTTGGGTCTTTATTACAAGCCCAACAAGAAGCCACTCGATACTCAGCCGAGTGTGGAAAAAAGGAAATTCCTCTAAAGCAATTTCCATATCTTCACGAGTCATAGTGAAACCCCATTATCAAAGGAAGCTTTGGAAAAAATGGAGCAACGCATTATCTTCAACAAAGTTGATGTGAGTCCTACTACAAAACAGAGACTCTGCAAAATAATGCAATGTGCACAGGAAAGCCATCAGTTCATGAGCTGTAAGGAATCCTACACCAAAGAAAATTCTGACAAAAGTGGTCATTCTATTAAAGACAACTACTTTTCAGATAAAGACAGGCGGAAGCCAGACCCAACACATGGGTTTGTCGACTAAAAAACGTCATCCATGACGATTAATTAAGGGCTATAATGGTCTTTTGTAAAATTCACTTCTCCTATATAAAGAAGTTGAATTCATAAGGATAAACATCATCATCTATCCATTCATATGATCATTTTTTTTAAGTTTATGTGTGCTAGTATGGAGTAGAAACTCCTTTAAGGAGTTGATGTAAATATCAAGAAGTTCTCCTTCGGGAGAACAGTTACGAAATAAAAACTCCTTTGTAAACCTCTATCTTTTATCATGAAAGTTTTTATTCTGTAAAACCTGGAGTCCTGGAGCCCGTTGAAGTACCGCTGAGGCAGGAGGCCGTTAGGGAAATTAAGGGTTGGATTGGTCCCTTGCAGAAGAAATAGAAACTTTCAAGAAGAAAATACACGAAGAAAAAAGGTATAAATTTTATTTCAAACTGTTAAATTACTTCAAGATTGATATTTCATATCTCTCCTTAAAATCTTAAAAAGAATTTATTTCAACACAAAAAACTAGGATTTTGATTAAATCAAAAATGATGTTTATAAACAAACACAAAAAGAAATCGATTAACAACTATCGAAACAAATGATTCTTCATTCTAAAAAATGTAGTCAAAATATGACTACAAAAAATAGTGAATTTTGTAAATTCAAAGGATTGATTCCACAATTAAACAATTTCAAAATTGTTTATGTTAGTTTACAATTGTCGACTAATATGAACCTTAGATTCATTAAATTGAATTTCAAGTTATGAATTTTATATTCAATAAATTGAAATCCAAGTTATCAATCGATTGTTTTAATCGATTAATAATTCTAATAATGAAAAATTATTTTCAAAGAAAACTTTATATGATTAAAGTTAATGAATATTATATTCAAAATACTATTCATCTTTTTCTTTTTATTCGACTAAAAAGGAAAGAAAATACTGTGCATCTTTTTCTTTTAATCATTCGATTGATTAAAAAAGATTCATTTAAATTAATGAATTTTATATTCTATATTGTAAATGCTATTTACATAAACTAGGTATACAATGAGTATGCACCAAGATTTCCTTAAAAAAGAAATACGTCGGGTTAATCAAGAATTAACCAAAAATCAAATTCTAATTAACCAATTAGAACAGTCTCTTAAGAGATCACCTAGAAATAGGACAGCTGAACGTGTTCAGTTTAATGGTCTTAAAGCTAACCGCTTTAGGCTAAAAGTAGAACTCAACCGTCTTATTGACCAAGTTTTCTAGCAAATGAGTCTTAACCAGACCACAAAACTTCTAAAGGACTTAATGAACCCTTTAGTTGAATTTGTTATAAATTCTAAAGTACCTCCGCATAGTGGACTTAATGAACCCTTTAGTTGAATTTGTTATAAATTCTGAGGTACCTTCGCATAGTGGTATCAGAGCCTTGTTGCTCTTTTAAAAAAAAATAAGATATTAGTTTTCATAAATTAATGGAAAATAATAATCTATTTAAAACCGATTTAGATGAGTCTAAAGAAATTACTGAAGTCATAAACTTTAGTGAAAACGAAAAAGGTTTTGTATCAGATTACATGATTAATTCTGATCAACTAACAAAAATTAGCAAGCTTAAATTCAAGCTTGACACAAAACAAGTGTTTAATCAACCAAAAACTTTTCAAAGTTTAGTTTCTAGAGCCTTTTCTAGAAAAAATAAAATATTTTATTGTTTTAACACTGAAGAACTTTCAGTTGACATAAAAAATACAGCTGGTGAAGTTTATTTGCCACTCTTAACAAAGGGTGAAATCGCAAAAAAGCTTTTGCATATTAAACCAGAGTTGAGAAAGTCTCTCAATATGGTACATATAGGAGCGGTTAAAATCCTCCTAAAAGCACAGTTTAGAGATGGAATTAATTTTCCTATAAAAATGGCACTCGTTGATAATAGAATTATCAATAGGCAAGATGCTCTTCTGGGAGCAATTCAAGGTAATTTAGCATATGGTAAATTTATGTTTACTGTCTATCCTAAATTTGCTTTACATCGAGATTCAAAAGATTTCGACAAAACTTTAAGTTTTATACATCAGTGTGAAAGAACTGATCTTATGGAACCAGGTAATAAAGTGTTTACAATTAATTATTTAATCTCTTATGCTTTAACCAATAGCACTCATTCAATTGAGTACAAAGAAAAAGAGAGTATAACAATTGAGGATATATTCTCAGACATTGGAATTGTTGAAGGCAGCAAATTCGCTGAGCCATCACAATTACAAGAAAATTGGGGAATTGATATTGCACGAAATAAACAAATTATAGTTTCAAAACCTAGACACAGTTATGCTGGAAACTCTTTACAAATAAGAGAATCAATTGATACTGAACAATTAATTCGTTCTTTGTCAGAAAGAATGGACGGGTATAGTAGAGTTTTAAAAGGGATTATTGGAGAATAATGTCTTCAAAACCAATTTTAAATTATCTACATTGTCTTGGAGAATAATCTCTCCTCAATCACAATTCTCAAACCTCTCATACCAAACCTCACCCACCACTTTACTTTTCTTTTCAATTTTCTTAGTTTGTAATGATGGAGTAGAACTCCTTTAAAGGGGTTATGTAAATATCAAGAAGTTCTCCTTTGGGAGAACAATTATGAAATAAGAACTCCTTTGTTAACCTCTATCTTTTATCTTCTATCATGAAAGTTTTTATTCTGTAAAATCTGGAGTCCTGGAGCCCGTTGAAGTACCGCTTAGGCAGGAGGCCGTTAGGGAAATTAAGGGTTGGATTGGTCCCTTGCAGAAGAAATAAAAACGATCAAGAAGAAGATACAAGGAGAAGAAAGGTATTAATTTTATTTCAAACTGTTAAATTACTTCAAGATTGATATTTCATATCTCTCCTTAAAATCATAAAAAGAATTTTATTCAAACATAAAACTAAGATTTTGAAAGAAAATAAAAATGATGTTTAAACACATACAGAAATCGATTAACCACTATCGAAATTTAATGAGTTTTTCAATGAAAAATTTTAGTCAAAAAATGACTATAAAAAATAATTAATCTTGTAAATTCAAAGGATTGATTCCACAATTAAACAATTTCAAAATTGTTTATATTAGTCTACAATTGTTGACGACTAATATGAATCTTAGATTCATTAAATTGAATTTCAAGTTATGAATTTTATATTCAATAAATTGAAATCCGAGTTATCAATCGATTGTTTTAATCGATTAATAATTTTAATAATGAAAGATTACTTTCAAAGAAAACTTTATATGATTAAAGTTAAAGAATATTATATTCAAAATGCTATGCATACTATGCAACTTTTTCTTTTTATACGACTAAAAAGAAAACAAAACACTGTGCATATTTTTCTTTTAATCATCCGATTAATTCAAAAAGATTCATTTAAATTAATGAATTTTATATTCTATATTGTAAATATTATTTACAAAAACCGGTCAGTTAGTTTCGCAAGTTGGTATCATAGCTTTTGCTAAAATACCGTCTACAAAAAATGATTTTTAATCTACAAATTAGTAAATTTCACTTACAAAAACCAGGTATACAATGAGTATGCACCAAGATTTCCTTAAAAAAGAAATCCGTCAGGTTAATCAAGAATTAACCGAAAATCAAAGTCTAATTAACCAATTAGAACAGTCTCTTAAGAGATCACCTAGAAATAGGACAGCTGAACGTGTTCAGTTTAATGGTCTTAAAGCTAACCGCTTTAGGTTAAAAGTAGAACTCAACCGTCTTATTGACCAAGTTTTCTAACTAATGAGTCTTAACCAGACCACAAAACTTCTAAAGGACTTAATGAACCCTTTAGCTGAATTTACCAAAAATTCTGAAGTACCTCTCCGCAGTTGCTCTATTTACTTCTTTCCTTCCTCCTTTCAACTTGTCATATTAATAACTAGTTGATTTTCCTTGCGCTTCGCGGCGAGATCTTGATCGGTATCGATTCGGTTTATTTCGTACTGACCAATACATGCATTCAGTATAGTAATCAACATCTGCTTTACATCGACCAAAATCCATAAAACATGAATACCAACACTTATGTTGTTTAGTCGGTTTTCTTTTCGGTATGGTGGCAGCACGATATCCATCTTCAATAAGATTTATATCGGAATGTTGGAAAAAATACATAGATGTGTATTTAGATTATTTTTAAAAAATTAACGTACACAAATTATTTTAAAAAAATATATTAAATGAACATTACCTAAAACAAATACTTTAAAAAAGTTATTTATTATTTATGATCCCTTTATTTTAATATATAAAAATATTATAAATAAAAAAATCAAATAAACACTAAATAAAATATTACTAAAAAACAAATCTTTAAAAAATTCCATTTACTGTTCATGCAAACTTTCTTTTCATATGTATAATATAACTAGTGAGAATTCCCCGTGCTTCGCAGCGGGAATTAGTCAGTATTAGTTTTGTTCGTTACGGTACCGGCAGTATCATTCCAAAAAGGAAACATAACATCAGTCGAAAACAATAAAAACGAATATCAATACCAGTAATGATCTTGTTCACTGGATATTGGTTATGTTCGTTTGCATTCTTTGTTTATTATATTTCAACATTGCAATTTTTTTTTTGAAAACGGATGTTGTATCGCTGTCGTACCAAAGCGAATTGAAACCGATTAAACAACGTATGTATCAATAGGTACCAATATTTAATTTTATTGTTAATGCTTTCCATAAACTGACACCCTGTTGTATCGCTGTCGTACCGAACTGAACCGAACAAAATAGGTATCGATATGCCTTCATTTTTATAGTATTTTGTTTAATAACACATACTTTGACCGTATCTTAAAAGTAATATAAGAATAAATATGATTAAAATCAATTAAAGTAATATAACAATAAAATATTGAAAACTAAAAAAGAACAATATTAAACAAAAATATTAAACATTAAATTACTGTTCATGGTGGGTTTGTATTCATATATATAATAACTAGTGAGATTCCCCCACGTTTCGTGGCGGAAATCAGTCGGTATTAGTTCGGTTCATTACGGTACCGACGGTATCATTCCAAAGAGGAAACTTAACTTCAGTCGAAAACAATAAAAGCGAATATCAATACCAGTAATGATCTTGTTCACTGGATATTGGTTATGTTCGTTTGCATTCTTTGTTTATTATATTTCAACATTGCAATATTTTTTTTTTTTGAAAACGGACGTTGTATCGCTGTCGTACCAAACCAGATTGAAACTGATTAAACAACATATGTATCAATCGGTACCAATACTTAATTTTATTGTTAATGCTTTCCATAAACTGACACTCTATTGTACCGTTGTCGTATTGTACCGAACCGAACAAAATAGGTACCAATATGCATTCATTTTTATAGTATTTTGTTTAATAAGACATACTTTGACCGTATCTTAAAAGCAATATAAGAATAAATATGATTAAAATCAATTAGAGTAATAAAATAATAAATTAATGAAAAATAAAAAGAAACTATATTAAACAAAAATATTGAAGTACTGTTTATGATGAGTTTCTATTCATATAGATATAATATATAATGTTTTCTAACTTATACACCATACGCCTCGCTTGCGGTATGCGCATATAATGTATATATGTGTGGGCCATCGGGGGGCAAAAGTAAAAGTGCACTAATTTTAACGTTATTTTACTAATTTCGTGAAAATAACGTTAAAAGTGGAGGACGGTTAATCATGCATCATGTGGTGGCGTTGATAGCTGAAAGACAAAAGGGTACATGCACTAATCGGTCTTTGTCCCGATTGCCGAGTGTTATGTGCCTTATGTCCAAGGCTTGATGCAAAACTACTATCGAGCTGGGGGTCTCACTGGAAGCAGCCTCTCTATTCCTACGGGGTAGAGGTAAGGCTGTCTACATCTTACCCTCCTCAGACCCTACCTTTGCTTTGCTATTGGTGGGATTTACTGAGTATGATGATGATGATGATGATGATGAACTTATACACCAAAAGAAAAAAACCATTATTCCATAAATTAACGAAAAACATTAAATATTTTATAAGTCATGCTAAATGTTATTTACTCCTATATTTACTTCTTTCCTTCCTCCTTTCAACTTGCCATATTAGTAGTGTTTTCCACTATAAATTAACGAAAAACATTAAATATTTTATAAGTCATGCTAAATGTTATTTACTCCCTCTCTATATACTTCTTTCCTTCCTCCTTTCAACTTGCCATATTAGTAGTGTTTTATACACTAAAAGAAAAAAAAAGGGAAACTCCTTTAATTAAATGTTTTAAAGGATGGGTACGATGAAAATTCAGAGGGAGAAAGTACGTCTAAACAATTCTTATTTTATTTGATAATTGGATTTATTAAGTAAAGGAAAATTGGTATTTAATAAACCAACCTTTAACCAGTTGGTAAATAAAAATCCAACCTACAGAATTGGTATATAATAATCCTACCTATCAACATGTTGGTACTCAATGAACTTCTCTTAATTTTTTTTTAACTGAAGTTAGTTTTTAAGTTTTATTTATTACACAAATAGTCCCTGTAGTTATAAGTTACTAGTTTTAAGTTTTATTTATTACACAAACAGTCCCTGTAGTTATAAAAAAATCATAAAAATCCTAAAAAATAAAAAAAATCTAAAAAATCATAAAAATTCTAAAAAAATCAAAAAAATAAAAAAAAATTAAAAAAATTATAAAAAATAAAAAAAATAAAAAAAAATCAAAAAAATTCTAAAAAATAAAAAAAATCATAAAAATTCTAAAAAATCAAAAAAATCGATTTATAAAATTAACGTGTTTCGCTTTACGGAAATTTTACGAAAAACGGGCAGAGTTTCCTCTGTTTTTGGACGACCCCGACAACACAAGTTGTCGATATAATATTCAAAACGCAACAATCAATGAAGCATTAAATATCTATACAATTTATATACGATTTATACAAAACTAAAATGAAACTTAAACAAACAAACCCAAATCAGATTCTGATTTTTGAAATAAACTGAAGTTTTAAACGAATAATGTTCCAACTTTTACCGGAACCGAGACGACTACGTGACCAAACTGACCCGACTAGGACCTGGATTCGAACCAAGCCTGACTAGACCCGAAACCAAGTAAACCCAAATCAAATTTGTAACAAACCGGACCTGAATCGAAGCTAACCAGAACCACACCATTATCACTGCCGACGCCGGCAGCCGCCGTGCGTCGGTTCTGTGGGCCGTCCGTTACGAGAGAGAGAGAGACGATAGGTGTGGGTGGGTGTTTAGCGGAGGAGCAATCGAGACAACATGCTGCCGCCGCCATACGCTGGAGCTTATCGGAGAGGAGGGGGTAGAGATGAAGGGGAGTGGGTGTTGTTTCGTCGGAGATGGTGGCCGACACCACCGTAACGGCGCCGGCACCACTGATTCGCCGGTCACCGGCCATGGAGAGGAAGGAGGGTGCAGGAGTTTGAAGTGTGTGTGGTGATCTGTGGTTTGAGTCTTGAAGATAAACCTCAGATTAAAGGTTTTGAGGAGATTAGTTTTTTTTTATTTTGGTTTAGGAGGGAAACATAGAGAAGTAGTGGAAACGGCTGATTCTAAAAGGGGGATTAGGGTTCACAAGTCTTTTAGAATTTTTATGATTTTTTTTATTTTTTAGAATTTTTTTGATTTTTTATGATTTTTTTTTATTTTTTAGAATTTTTTTGATTTTTTAGATTTTTTTTTTGATTTTTTAGAATTTTTTTGATTTTTTTGATTTTTTAGAATTTTTTTGATTTTTTAAGATTTTTTTGTTTTTTTTTTAGAATTTTTATGATTTTTTAGAATTTTTTTGATTTTTTATGATTTTTTTGATTTTTTTATAACTACAGGGACATTTTGTGTAATAAATAAAACTTAAAACTAGTAACTTATAACTACAGGGACTGTTTGTGTAATAAATAAAACTTAAAAACTAACTTCAGTTAAAAAAAAATTAGCAGAAGTTCATTGAGTACCAACATGTTGATAGGTATGATTATTATATACCAATTTTGTATGTTGGATTATTATTTACCAACTGGTTAAAGGTTGGTTTATTAAATACCAATTTTCCTTAAGCAAAGCTAATTTAAATATACCAAATTTCGAAGCTGGCGGTTAACCGATAGCTAATCGAATTAACAAAACCATCTCTTTCAATAACCCAACTTTTATAAGCGAAAACATCAATTATAGGTTCGGTTTAAGCCTATGACCAAACCAAACCAATCTATGCATTCAATTATAGTGAGTTTGAACCCTTCCTTTTTTTCGGAAATACTAATAAACTTATATAAACCTATAAACATAACACTAAACTGTAACGTGTCTTTCCTACTTTAGATGGTCTTAGGTCCGTCCTGTATGTCAATAGATATCTAGATGTGACGGATCATTTGACACGAATTAAAGGTTTGTGGCTTGAAAAATTATTGAAGTGAAACCAAAATTATTGGGCTAGACAAAATCATTTGAATACAACAAGCAACAATTAAAAGAATGAAAAAGCAATAAAAGAGAAGTTGATGTTAAACACGCGTGCGTTGATCTTACCGGGGTTTCCCCCCTTGTAGGCTTTCGGGATACAGGTTTTGTCCCTGGTCAGGCGATTGCACGGGCAGCAGGAAAGAAAATGGACAAACATGCAAAAGCCTGTGAGGATAATCAACATTCTTTTATCCCTTTTGCCTTTGATACCTTTGGCTCGCTAGCCCCAGAAGCCATCAGATTTCTTGAACGGGTCCAACGGGTTGTTCACAGCAACATTTCGTCTCCTAGAGATCGGGGTTTCGTTTTTACTAGGTTAGGTTTCGCTATTCAAAAGGGGGTAGCGGCGCAGCTTGTTGCCCGCTTACCGGCTATCTTGGTGTAATTTGTTTGACCTTATATATAAAGATAATTAAATTGAAAAAAAAAAATTTTTCCAATAAAAAAAAAATGTCATTTACATCAAAAATTAAAGTATGGGCACATTATCGTCAATTTATTTTCATCACACATTTCAAAATCTTTCTATTCCGTTTCTAGTTCAGTGTATCAAATCAAACGTTGTTTCTTGTTATTTCAGCCACTAGATAATTCTTTTTAGCTTTGATAAATGTTTGAAAGCAAAACAATTGTTAACCGGACAACTTTAACAATTTACTGTGGTTCACCCAGTTGGTTTACTCTATAAATAAATCGATCAGCAGAGCCGACTCAAACTTTTTGTGAGCCTAAAGCGGATTCTTTATTTCTCTTAAAAATCTATTACATGAGAATATGATGACACTCATGAATTATAAAAAGTGCACAATGACATATAATAGAGTTGTAGTGACTAGTGAGTTTTAGCTATAAACAATGTTTTAGAAATCGAGCCTAGGCGGCGCCTAGGCGGAAATTAATGGTTCATCGCAATGTTTTAAAAACCGGTTTTTAAATCAAACCGGATTAGGCTAAAAAATGGTTTAACCGGTTGAACCAGGTTGTACCGAGCGGTTCAACTGGGTTGAACAGCTAACTGTATAATTTCATAAATTACAACATCAACTTAAAAGTTAATCAAAAAATGCATGATTACATATTAAAAGATGATCCAAAAGTAAATCCATAATAAAAAATAATCCAAAAGATAATCGAAAATCATTCAATTTTCCAACAAGCTCTTTTAAATGAAAGTGTACGATATGTTTAAGTCATTTGAGTGTTGAATACATCAAATTCACGATCGCATAAAAGATGAAATTCACTATTATCGCCATCCTCAACAACTAGAGGATAACTATTTTCATTTCATACAATATTAAATAAGAACTTTTAGTTACGAATAATCATAATATATAAAAATTACGTAAAATAAGTAACATATATAATAAAAATAAGTAACAACCCAAACTAAAATAACCATGGGCCGGTACTGGTATTACGTTTCAAACCGGTATACCGGATTTTACCGCCGGTACAAACTTTATGCCGTTTCACTTATTTACCGGGGTGTTTCGTACTGGATTTACATTTAGAAACGGTAATACCGGTATAACCGGCCGGTATTTACCGGTTTTTAAAACATTGGTTCATCGGATACCTACTGCCCAGATTTGACGAAATCGGTCAAACAAGGCGGTCAAAGTCAAAATTGGTCAAACTCGCCTAAAATCGGTCAAAAACGCCAAAAATCGGTCAAAATTGAATGAAGTTCGGTCAAAATTGGACCAATTAGGTCAAGTAAAACGACTTCTTACCTCGAAAATCTGATGATACTCATGATTTCGAACCAAATCGGAGGAAACTCCATGAAGGAGTTTATGCGTCTGATGAAAGAAGAGGTGGGGGGAGAAAAAAGCGGCGCATATGAACGATGGGGATGATTAGGTTTATTTAAGTTTGGGTATTTTAACATTTGACCACCCTTCATCTTCACTAGTTTATATTTGGTTCCTAAACTTGTGAATTTCTCCTTAAAAAGCATTAAACTAACATTATATATGTATAAATTTAGAAAATTATACATACAAATCCCAATCCGATTAATCCCGATTAATCTCTAGGCGGTACCTCATCGCCTGACTAGCTCCTACCGCCTTCTACAACATTGGCTATAAAAGAAAAAGGGAAAACTCTTTCAAGTATGCTATTTTTCACTCTTATTTGTCAAACTTGAAAATGCAAGCAAAGTTAGACCTTGCGTTGTGGAATGACGAGGGGGTGCCAACTCACCCATTAATGAGTAGCACACCGCGCCTCCTGTTATTGGGTGTCGTTAGTGCTGCCACCGCTAACCCATTAACGGTCGCGAATGAAGAATGTGAACGTTGGGGCGCTTTTTTCAAGGAAAATATGAACGTTGGGGGTTGGGTTTAAAATATAAAAAAAGGTTCTAAAATTTCCTATATATACAATTCTAACCATTTTAAAATTATACAACCTTCTACATTATTCACACCTTCAAAATCCACATTCTCTTATAAGAAAATATGAATCCAAAGGATTCAAGACACCCGGGCTTCTTTTTTTTTTTTTTGCAAACACACAACCGAACCCACACCTGATGAATGATGTAAACAACTCTTCTAATCTCTTCAATAGTTCAATCCAAGGTACTTCGACCAAGGCTATGTGTATTGTCATACACAAGAAAGCCAACACTCGCAAAACTTGGAATATGATTTTGGTCTTAGTTTAGTTCGATTACGCAATTATTTTCGACACACAACCGCCATCGCCATCGCCAAGCGAACCAGAGTCATCACAAAAGAAAAAGTGTGATGGTAACAAGAAAAGAGGAACCAAGAGGAGGTGGTCGACAAAACGTATGAGAGGTGGACGAGTGATGATGCATATGCTTTAGCATAAGCATGGCTCTACGTTTCCGAAGACCTGATTGTTGGTAATATTTACGTTTTATTTTATACATTTTTAGATATACTTAAACTTTATTTTTACATTGTACATTACTTTTTTTAATGTTGATTACATATTTTTATGGAATATTGAGTTTTATATGTATATATTTTAATAGCAAATGGTTAAAAGGCAAAAGAATTTTGGAAGAGAATTTGTGCGAAATTCCACGAAGTTATGCAATGAGAAGAGTATGGTGGGTTGGACAAAATATCGGTAAAATGGACCTCAATGAAATAAAGAGTCAATCACTTTAACGCGATCCACAATTGGCTTGTTAGTAGATGTAATCGAGGAAGTGGAAAAAAGGATGTGAATGTAAGATTAAATATATTGTGTATTAATATTTAATCTAGTAGCCATATAATCATTTACATTATATAGATCAAAATATATAACAATCCTATTAAATAATTAGTTGGTAATTGTTGATGGACCATATTACCCTTATTAACTAATTAGGGTTTCCTCCTGGGTGCTTATATAAGGAGAATTATGTGGAGGTTAGAGGGTTACTCAGTTACACAAACAGACACACCCCATAAGATCATAACATCAATTCGACCTCCTCTCCTATACCGATTCCCTTATCGGTTTTACTTAGCCACCATCATCAGTCAGCACCCTAAGGAGGAACCAGACCAAGATGACAATCATGTCGAACCTTAATGGCTGCGTCTCCATTGCTGGATTCTCTGCTAACCTGTGCTGATGCAACCAAAGGTATGTTTTCATGTTTTCCTTTATGTTCAAACAGAACTGAACCAACATGTGGTATCAGAGCATATGTTGATTAGTCAGTTCTGTTTTCGTATCCATTATTCTGGGATTGAAATCTGGAAAACAGAATTTTAGAAAACTCAATAAAAGTCACGGATGGTTTCGAGTTCCTCATGAAGTCATCGATATTACTGTTTTCGAAAATTTAATTGATTTATTATATGACTCGAGACCAATACGGTTAAAGTTCATGTCCGAAATCTGTATAAAACCCTTAAATTTCAGGTTTCGGGTTCCAGAATTTATGTTTTATATTTTTGGGTTCATAATATGTTCTTAGAAAATTCGAAGATTCCTTTATGTTTTGGAATACAATTCGGATTATTAAGTGTTTTTCCTGTTTTGATCTGATTTTATCCTCTAAAGATTTTCGAAACTGTTATTAGATAAACAGATTATGATTTTTCGAAATATTTGGTAAAATCATATCAGCACTAAAATAGGAAACATTATCACAAAATCCCTAACATTTCGAATTTTCAGTAATTATCACAATACAGCTATTAACAGTGGACTCGAGATCAACTGGTTTCGACTCGAGACAAAGGTCTCGACTCGAGACCATAACGTGTCAACTCGAGACCACTGAGGATTCGACCCAGGTCCTTAAACCTTCACAACTCGAGAACAACAGATATCGACTCGAGACCATAAGGCTTCGACTCGAAATCATAAGGGTTCAAAAGTTTACAACTTGAGACAAAGGTCTCGACTCGAGACCATAAAGTCATAACTCGAGACCATAAGGTTGCGACTCGAGACCATAAGGTCATAACTCGAGACCATAAGGTTGCGACTCGAGACCGTGGTTGCGACTCGAGACCGTGGTTGCGACTCGAGACCTCATCATTAGTCGAGATCTCATAAGTAGTCGAGACCATGGTTCCGACTCGAGACAACAAGGTTGCGACTCGAGACCTCATAACTGACTAGAGATCTCATAACTCAGTCGAGACCAAGTTCGATCCGCGCTAACGGGTGGTTTGCTATTAAATAATTGGTTTTTGTAAATATTTAGTTAATTAATAAGGATCAAATAATGTTTTACAAAACCAAAATGGCTTAACTTGAATGAGCTTCTGATGTATCACTTCTGGCCAAAGCTGATTTGATGCATCTATTTATTGTTCAAGTATTATAAAAGCTATGTTGAGTATGCATTACAAACGTGAAATGTCTTAATTCTGGCCAAAGCTGATTTAATTCATTTATGTTTAGTATGCTTGACAAGTGCATAACTAAAGTGATTGTCTCAATTCTGGCCAAAGCTGATTTGTCACAAACACTTTGCACATATGCTTAAATGATTACACTTCTGGCCAAAGCTGTTTTGTCTTCGTTTAAGTAGAATTTTTTAGCTAATTCTATTATTTTGATGTTAGTAATAGACATATCACAATATCTTCACATAATGATCCTTAGATTAATGATCCTTAATTAAGTTTTATGATCATTTCGTCTGCCTTATTGTTAGTACCCATAATGTTACTCACTATAATTTTTCTTCTTTATATCAATATCTCATCCACTCTAATTTTTTAAACCTAAAATGTTTGCTTTATTTAAAGTTTCTATAAGAATTAGCTCTTAAATTAAATCCTTGATTATTTCCTAAGACACGATAATCCTATTGCTCTCTTCTGATACAGATTATAAAGAAGAAAATTAGAGTATAATGAATAGGACAAATCGAACATGATGTCTATTATAATAAATCAAGAACTCTCTAACGTAAATGCTATCACTAAAGTTATTCCAGATTAAGTCTTTCCTGAGACTAATCTTTATTTATGGAATAATCACTAGAACTCCTAAGATGCATGCCTTAATTTGAAACTCTAAACTATAAAGTTAAGTGGTATATGTGAATACATTACAATGTACAAAACCATGACCCATAAAGTTAAGGGCTTACGCATGGAAATAAGTACATTTTTTCCAGTACATTACATACTAAGATTTTCACTTGTGCAATCTGATGCATTATAAATCAACTACAACACTCAAGAAATACCAAAGTATAACGAGTGTGTTGATAAGCAACATATGTACAAAGAAATACATGTTTAACGCTGGAAAATAAGTTGTTATTCACCTTACAACCACTAATAGTTTAAAAGAGGATTATTCTAAGGTCCATAGACAAATTACAAGTGCTAATTCCAACTTTAAGGTTCTTCAAGGGAAAATCTCACTACATAACTATGTCATTAGGCTAGACATAAGCAACGAGACTATCCATTATTCTAAAAGAACAGTTGGGTAAATTAATTAGATAGTCACTTACTAATGATATTTAAGTCTGGTAATTTCAATATTCCAATTAACACATGATTAGTTGACTCTAGTTCCATACGTTTCCTTACCAGAACTTGACAAATAACTAACATGAGAGTTAGTGACAAAATTAATTGTTAAGGCTATAAGAACCATAATAAGCAGTCTTCTAACAAAGCTTTTCGATACATTACATGTTCTGATTATTAATTAGAATACAGTATCATTACTTAGGCTATGTCATGAAGGTTGTGAGGTTTGCATAGTCAACATAAAGTCACACTTATCTTAAACTCTCATCTTATTTGTTCTAAATATCTGGATAGAAACATTATTAAAATGAAACTAGATGATACCTTACATTTTCACAACTTTTGTTATCATGCAAATGAGAACTTGACAAAAGGAAAATGAGACTTATAAATTTCATCCATTATAACCGAAATTCATGAGACATCATGACTTTCTTAATGAGGATGATTATTCAACTAATCTCATTCTAAGTGATTTTAAATCATGACGTTAAAGCCCTAAATATGACTTGGCTTAAGGAATAAGTATGGGTCCATCATAAGTCATTCTTTGACATTCGTGGAACTTATTCCAAATGGAATATTCAGACATAATTTATTTATCTTTTAACAGACTATCAACTTGTATCTAAATTTCGTCGCATATGGCCCACGGTCTTAGAAGAAATCTATTCATATATATACTTAATTAGATTTCTATTAGATATGTCCCTAAAGTTTCTTATGATATTTGGACATTAAAGAAATCAAATAAAGTCTAACGTATATGTGATAGGTTCCCACGTCACGTAGCTCATTGAAATTTCTCTTGTAGCATTCTAGAGATATTAAAGATCAGTGGGAGCATTAAGTGTCTTAATAATAACTTGCAATAGTTGCAAGAGGTGGGGGAGTGAAAATTTTACATTACCTCAGTTTGCACCTCTTGTACAAGACACCGCTCCATCACGACACTGTTCTATCAATACTTGTCTCCTTAAAATCTAACGCTACTTTTACAAAAGTTTCATTGTAGCTTAATTGTGGGCACACTTAGATTTCTTACCTGCACTAACATAATCCTCAACAAGAGAAACTACAACGACTAACGTCATTAATTTATGTTTCTCTATTAGAATTTGTTGGTCGTTACATATTGACCCTAAGCATGCTGAGTTCCTAAAGATTCCTAAGGTCAGTGGGAGCAGTCAAAGTCCTTATTATGATTTGCAAGGAATACAAGAGGCGGGGGGAAGAGTGTCATTAAATTTCACTCCAAATTTAACTCCGATTACACCTCTTGTACACCATACTGCACCAACTCTTATAAGCTTAGAATGAAAATGATAGCAACCTAACCAAGAGCTAATCCATAAAACTGAAACTTCTAATGAACCCAATAATCAACTCAGGAGGTCATCTAGGTTTAAAAGCCTACTAACTTTGATGATTACATAACCTCCCTAACTAAAGTTGAAATGGATTTTGGAAATGTTTACTGATCCTATCTCTTAAAATTAAGCCATTAGTGTCAATCAATATTCTTAATGGAATAAAACAGTTTTCTAGTAAAACTGATTTTATGTGTTCGTATAACGTTTGAGATTTGATTGAATTACCTAAGAGTATTCATAACTAAATCAAATCCTAATATAAACGTTAAGACACTAAGAAGCATGGTTGATTGTCAAAGGTTATACTCAGGAAGAGAAAAATTATGAAAGAGTCTTTCTTACCTATCTTACAAAAGATTTCTTTAAGGATCATCACTGTTCTAGTAGCTTATAATAATTTTGAGCTACATTAGATGAACATTATAAACAATTTTCCTTAACAAATGGCTGACACATTTACATGTTCATTAGATAACAACCTAAAGTTTTCAAACTGAAGGTAAAAGAACACTTTATTTGTAAGTCAATAAAATCCATGTATGGGTTAATGCAAACATCATAATGTGATGAAATCTTAACGTAATTATTTTCATCAACAACCAAGTGGATTAATGTACCTACCTCAAGATGAGTGGGAGCAACTAAGATAAACTTGTCTATATAGATGACATTCTTTTGACAAGTATGTGTTACATAAGTCAAAGTATTGTTAACACAAACTTTGATATAATAAATCTCAGAGATATCTCTTACGTAATTGATATCATAACATACTGAGATAGACCCAATGGGATATTAGTTCTGTTCCATAAGTTTAACCTTAAATGGGTCCTAACATATGTAACAAACAATACTGCTCTCCTTTAGAGGATAATAGGATAAATGAGATTATTTATTTACGCTTCATTAATTAGAAGCCTTATGTAAGTTTAAGTCTATACTCGTTTAGATATTACTCACATTGCAACACACTAGATATGTCTAGATTATTGTGAAGCATCTAATGGAGTATTACAATATCTTTAAAGAAACGAGAGGCTATAATTTGAAGAAGAAGTGAGAATTAAAACCGGTTTATTACTATAACTTTGTGATATTCAAAGATGATAAAATGTAATTTCGGGTATATTCTTATGTCAGCAGACAAAACATATCTCATGGAGGAGTCATAATGCACTGATATTGACAACTTAAGTTATAACGACATAATATAGTCACTAAATGTTGTTGGAAATATATCAGTGGACTCATAAGTTTATTAACTCCATATAATTAATGTTTTGAAGACTTAGTGTGATAAAGTCAGCTACCATGACTCCTTGAACAGTAACAGTTCGAGAGGTGCTGCATTAAGTTTCGATACGCAATTAATTATTCGTTTATGAACGAATTGAGGAAACTAAGTTTTGTATCGAATACATTCATGATATGCTTAAGGATCCTATATCTGAAGGGCCACTACCCATAAGTCTTATTAAGAGAGCTCATAGACGGGTATTAGTTACTGGCCATGCGCAACTGCATATCGTACTATGAATGACTAAGTATTAGTTAATTTTTCCTCATCAGTTTGATTTTGTACGTCTCTAAGAATATGTCAAGTCGACATAATGGCATATAAGACAAATAAAGTTACAAATCAAACAAAGGGCTTATGCGTATTTTGATCATGACGATTAGGTTTTAAATTAAGGCTATAGTATGATTAATGGGGGTCCTGAGTCACATAATGATTCAACGGCTGTATTTTTCTGCTATAGTACTTGTTTAAGGCTAAAATGAGTGTTAACTCCTGATCAGGCTTATCTAATACTCATAGTAAATGATTACTCGGCTAAGTGGGAGAATGTAAGATTAAATATATTATGTATTAATATTTAATCTAGTAGCCATATAATCATTTACATTATATAGATCAAAATATATAACAATCCTATTAAATAATTAGTTGGTAATTGTTGATGGACCATATTACCCTTATTAACTAATTAGGGTTTCCTCCTAGGTGCTTATATAAGGAGAATTATGTGGAGGTTAGAGGGTTACTCAGTTACACAAACAGACACACCCCATAAGATCATAACATCAATTCGACCTCCTCTCCTATACCGATTCCCTTATCGGTTTTACTTAGCCACCATCATCAGTCAGCACCCTAAGGAGGAACCAGACCAAGATGACAATCATGTCGAACCTTAATGGCTGCGTCTCCATTGCTGGATTCTCTGCTAACCTGTGCTGATGCAACCAAAGGTATGTTTTCATGTTTTCCTTTATGTTCAAACAGAACTGAACCAACAGTGAATCCCATGGTGGAGGCTAACGATCAATTTAAAGCTCAATACCATGCCCCCTTTGGGATGGATTAGAAAAATCCTCAAAGTGGCATTTAATAGCAACGGTAACACCACCCAAGTCCAAACGGTCAAAAACTACATCATCAAACGAGCCGAATTCCTCCCAAGCCACATCAGATGCTCGTTCGCATATAAATCTCAACGAGTTAGACTTGGATGACGAAACCGAACCGGAACCGGAACCACTAGTTCGTCCAATGGGGAGAGACAAAGCAAAGCGATGGGCAATAAATCTCGAGCATCATCCTCCGAAAGTACTACATCTAAACTTGATAAAGTTGTCATTGTCGAAGGTTTGGACGAAAAAATTGACCAGCTAATCGGGTTTAGAGAAGACGAATACATCGTGGCCGACCTTGCTTTCTCTAAAAAGACTACTCTGCTTTACTGGAGGAAGATCAAGTATTTTTCGAGCAAAGGAAACAACAAATTCACGAACGCTTCCGCAAAACAACTTTTAGTTAGTCTTTATTTAAATTCCTTTATAGTGGTTGTTATTAAGTTTGTTTTATTTTAAGTCTTTTTTTTTATTAATCTAACTTTTATTTCAAGTCTCTTTTAGTTTTAGTGTAATTTTTAATTTTATTTAATATATTGTAGTTTATATATATAGGGTGAGGTTCGGCTAGAAAGTCTATTTTTCCGACAAAGTGTACAAAGTCATAAAACACTACAATTTCAGCCATAAAACAAACTCAAACACACAAATCATAGAGTGAAGATCACTAAAACATAATATTCAAACCCTAACAGTCCATAAAAACTTCAAACACACCATTGAGAACTATGAATATAAAACACAACATGATAATCAACATAAAACACACTAATGTTAATCATTCGACAATCAAAGCCTCATCATTCAAAACACAACACAAATCCACAAATATGACGTTTTAGTAATCTTCACTTTTTTATTTGTGGGTTTTAAGTGTGTTTTATGGTTGACATTATAGTGTTTTATGACTTTTTATACTTTGTAAGAAAAACGAACTTTGTAGCCAACTCCCACCCTATACTAGGGGAATGTTCAAATGAAAACCACTAGTTAACGCGAGAACTAACTAAAAAAACCTAAAAAACATATCAATTTTTTTTTGCCAATTTTCGCTAGTTTTTGTGTATAAAAAAACTTAAAAAAAAAACATTTTGTAGTGCACATGTGTAATAATACACGTGTGTATCATATGTGCATTACAATTTTTTTTTTGAAAAAAGTTTTTTTTATATATAAAAAATAATGATTTTTAATAAAAAAATTGTAAAAAAAATGGTATGTTTTTTTAGGCTTTTTTAGTTAGTTCTCGAGTTATCGCGATAAAAGAAGTTTTCACTTGAACCCTCCCATATATATATATATATATGTAATTTATTTTTAAAAAATTATATTTAAATAGAAAAGAAAAAAATGATTGTTAAATGATTGCAGTGTAGTTATTTCACAACACCTAAGTTATTGACACTTGTTGACTTGGTTCTGAAATGACAATACTTTTTGCTAGTTATTGGAATCCATTGTCAATCCACAACACACAATCTTACAACAACTAAAATATCAAGAGATTCTTAGGGAGTTGTAATCGGTGATTAAAATCCAATCTAAACCGAGCTTAGCCATACCCTAGAAAAATGAGGGCCCAAAACTTATGTTTATTTTTTTACGGTGTAGCCGCCTCAGTTAACTAGAAAAGAAAATAAATAAAGTATACATCCTTAGTTTTCTACCGGATTTAACATGTGATATCGATTATTCCAGGTTAAATCGGTCTACCCCATCAAAATCAAAACTGTTTCTAAGACATGGGTTGATTAAAGTTTTAGCAATTAAAAGGTTAAGAATCTTTGCCAAAAAGAAAAAAAAAAAAGTGCAATAGCACCCACCCACTAATCGCTTTTCTGTTAAAATAAGTATTTAATATGAATTGCTTTGTAAATTATTATTATCTCTATTAAATCACAACCTGACTTTAATCATACCGGAAGTATTTATTTGAAACTTATTTATTATAACGTTTTTAGTTGTCTTTTTTTTTTTTTTTTTCATTTCTTCTATCCTTAATACTTATACTAGATTTCTAGACATCGTGCGTTGCGGCGAAACGTAACAAATTATAATGTAAAACAAACTTTATCTGAAAACGAAACAAGTTGTTTAGAAAGCCAAACCGTCAGAATCGTTTCAGTTTATCATCATAACGTAAAATTATACTAAATGAATAATTTATTCTGAATATAACTTCGTTATTAACAAAACTTATACCAAAATATTAAAGAAAAATATTAAGAACAACGATGTACTTAAGTTTTTATAAAAAAAAATTTAACGAACGTAAGTTATTAATGAAATATTAAATTAATTGATAAAGAAAATATGACTTAAAAAAGGAAAAAGAATTGTTAAAAACAAAAAATAAATGATAAAGGAAATATGGTTTTAGAAAAAGAAAAAATGAAAATATGTTTGTTTTCTTTCTTTTTTTCGACCGGCGTACGGTTAGGATGCTGCTAACCGTGTTAGTAGTTAGTATGTTAGAATAATAAAAATATTTAAAAACTTCACATCATTATAAAATTAAAATCGCTATTCATGGTCATTCGTCAACGTACTTAAGTTTTTAGAAAAAAATAAGAGTAAATTACTTTTTGAGTCCCTGTGTTTTAGTGGTTTTAACCACTTGAGTCCAAAATCAAAAAGTTTAACGCTCTGAGTCCCTAACAATTTATTTTATAACGTTTTGAGTCCAGTTTTGTTAAAAACAATTGGACTCAAAAGGTTAAAATTTGGACTCAAATGGTTATAAAAAATGTCTAGGGATTGAGGGCATTAAACATTTTGATTTCGAACTCAAATGGTTAAAACCAATAAAACATAAGGACTCAAAAAATAATTAACAAACGTAAATTATTAAAGATATAATAAATTAGTTGATAAAGGAAATATGATTTAAAAAAATTATTAAAAAAATGACACAATGAGATATGGTTTATAAAAGTAAAAAAAGAAAAAGAAAAATATGTTACAGGTAAATATAATACGTTAAGATCTGAGTTTGATACTTGTGAATTATTTCAAGTTAAAACAAACAATTATGATTGCAATTCAAATAATAAACTCACAAGTAAGAAGACATTATCATAAACTGTATTTAATTGAACTAAAAGATTATTAGTTTTAAAGCATAATGATTCTACAATCTCCCCCTCAGTCTGATCACTTACAAATCCGTTCGTACAAAAGAGAATGTGTGTGATGTGATAAAATAGATCTCTAACACGTGAGATCTATTTATACTAAGTACAAATGTCTGTTTATGATTGCTGACATCACCCTGATAGTCATATTTAACATTCCCTAACAAAAAAGATTCCACATATGTTGCAAACATCTGTGGGAATCAAACCTCTGATCTAACTAAGCTAAACACTCTTAATAAGCTAATATTATTATATTAGGAAACATTTGTTCTTCAACCTCTATTGCTTTGTTCCAAACATCTGTTTGGCCACAACAGATGTTTGGCCTTCATGAGCAGATCTTTGCCTTAACAGAGCTTTGACCATGAACAGACCTTGTTTCTTCATCAACAACGGTTCCAAGGCTTCAAACAGTGGATATCAAGTCTTCAACAGATGTTCTGATCTAGGTGTTCAAAATTCGCTATATTTGTGAGGAGAATGCTTCATCAACTGTTTATTTCTTGATCTTTTGGTCATGTTTTGGCTTTTGAATATCATATGTTCTTTTGTATGTCCAACAATCTCTGCCTAGAACAGATAATGACAAAATAGATGTTTGTTTGATCAACCTTTATTTCTCATCAATCTCTCTCTGATTTGTCCCTTGAATGTAATTCAAAGTCCAGAGATTTAGTGTCTTTTGAATCCCTTTCCAGTGGAAGACTTATCAGTTCTTGCAGATCTTCAATTTTTAGTCATGAGGCACTTTTCATTGAGATCTTTTGCACCTCCCCGCCGGTCCTGAGCAATGTCAATTCATGAGTATCTTTATCTAATTTCCACTTTAGAATTTTGAGACCAGGATGGTTTACTAGGACCAGAGTTATTGCATATGAGTTTTGGGACACATGCCTTCCCATGATTGTGTCAGCTAGATCTTCTCTTCTGAGTTCATCCTTCTTTTCAATTTGTCTTTTGAGGAAGTTTCTTGCAGCTATTGAGATATTTCTTGCTGATGGAAACTCTAAAGGTTCAACCAAGGTTTTTATAGGGAAGTCTAGTTGATCATTTCTGGCTTTTTGGGTGTTGAGGGATCCTTTTCTCTTTTGTTTTCAAGCTTTTTGAAAATTTTAAAGGTTGTTAACTCATCCCATTTTGCTATTGTTTTGATGGTGCCCATGTTAGCTGCAACCATTTCTTCCTTCATCTTCCTTATCTTTAATGCCCTTTTATCATTTGGCTTTTTCCCATTTTTCTAGTCAGGAGGAGTAGGTTTGATATCAGGAAAAAGCTTTAACTTTTCTATCCTTACTATTTCATCTAGAAGAGATTCACTTGGCCATCCTCTCCCTAAAAACATCATTTCTTATCCGGTCTAACCTTGTGTGCCCACACATCCATCTTAGCATTCTCATCTCTGCCACCTCCATCTTGCGTGCTTGTACTTTCTTAATGGCCCAATAGTCGGTTCTATATAACATAGAAGGTCTAATTGCAACCCTATAAAATTTCCCTTTCAATTTTGTTGGGAACCTCCTATCGCACAATACCCCAATGACAACTCTCCACCTACACCATCCAACCTGGATGCGGTGGGCAACGTCACTATCTATCTCCCCATCCCTCTGAACAAACGATCCTAGATACTTGAACTTAGTCACCTGCGGGACCACTTGATCGTCAAGTATATGATACCCACCAAGTATATGATAAAATGCCTAAATGAGTTTTATGAGCTCGTTAGTGCATTTATATGTGTAAATTGGCAGTTTGACTTTTAAAAGTTAAACCGGCCTATAATAGAATCGAATGATAAATGTGGTATAAACGTCCATAGGGTGTGATGGTTATGATATAGGATGACTAATCTATCCATCTTGTGAATGTTATATGATAGTTTGATACTTGACAAGCTAGGTGGGAGCTTTGAAAGGAATGAGTAATGGGTCGAGACATGAGAAAGCATGATCGAACGCAAGGTAAGTAAAACAAACACCTCCTATAATAGAATCACTAATTAAGAAACATGAAGTAGACGAAATTAAACATGACTTGTTAATGTAAGCCCAAGCTTACTTAATTGAGAATTAACAAAAAGTTTTGCATTTTATAAAAAAAATAATAATGCAAATAAACGTTCATTTTCGAGTTTAATAAAAGTTCATAAGTGTTTAATACCCTTTAACAACTTAGCACGTTAATACGTTCGTAAAATATAAATCTTTTACAAAGCTCATAATTGTTTCGTTTCACAAACTAACGAAACTAAGCGGAAGCTTGAACTTAGGTTGTGTTCGGTTCGTCCACAATGCTTGAACGTCGTCCGTAAAGTCCTAGCTATCACCTATACACCAATAACAACTCATATGTTAATTATATGGTGCTTGGACATAGATTTTGTACGAAAACTCGCATATCTTTTCGTACACTAATCCGTTTTACGCGAAACTTGTTTCCACGCGATCATAAATTCATCGCCTACATTTTAGACTTAAAATCCGCAACCCGGAATAATGACTTTTGCACTCTAAGCCATCGGCTCACATTTAATTCATGCGATTATTCGACCCGTTATCAAATCTAGTTATACTAACTATATTTTTATGGTAAGGATCAAATCCTTACTAATTTTAACCCTCGTCCGGGTTTACTAAACTTGCGTTTACGCTCCCGTTTCCCAGTATGCGTCTTCGCATTCATTTTGACCCGTTTGATTACTTTAATCAAACAAAGACTTATTTGACCCATATCTTAGTTTCACCATTCATAACCTGCGTTATCACTTTATTAACTTTACTTAACTATCATCACAACATCAATTGTGACGAATCGTGATAGAATATCATTATATTACTATCTTACCCTCAAGTTTGTCAATTTTACAGAAAATGACCCTTTTATATAACATTAAGCCAAAAATGGTTTAATGCTTCCTTTTATAATACTTGAAGAATCGACCAACTTATAAAACTCATATTTAAATTTCCCCTAAGGGTCGTTTATCCGATTTGCCATTCGAGGGCGTTTTGGTCAATTTTAGTCCTTTTTAACTACGAAGGACATCTAAAGGCTTGTTTTGGCTAAGTGGACACTTATATCCCATAATTCTATTTACAAATCATTGTGTTCCTAAGAACATAAAGTTTCCCATTTAAATTATTAGATATACCTCACTAGGAAATCCAAAGTCCACCCATGACTCGTTTAGCTCTCGTCGGACCCTAAGTCCTTATTGAGAGTTTGACCCGTTACACATACCTGGCTCGGGTCATAGCTTTGTCCGGTTTTATACCTTGCAATATTAATTGCTAATTAAAAGGAATACAAGCCATACGCTATTCTCCCTGTGAGCACAACAACTCGACAGCAACCATTAGTCATTATTGTCAAATGGCGATAACATCGCCATTTGACCCGTTTGGCCTAAATGACCATTTATCATTATGAGATGGTATTTATTTGTTATCTCATCCATGTAGCCCGTCTCGGTTTACACCATACGATCATATTACTTAAAAATCATATTTTAATTCATTTGACCCATTATGGCTTACACCTTAGGGTGTCTTTTCAAAACTCCTTGTTTATTCGTCATCACATGACCGAATCACCATTTTACCCCTTTTTATCATCAAATACGGTTTCTCACCATATTGGCTTGTTCCGACTCATATCATTTCGCGTCGGAACGTCATATTCCAATTACTAAATTATCTTATTCTTAACTAATACAAAAGTAGGTGTTCTACTTAAAAGATGCAAGATTTACTTACCTTGCATCCAATTATGCTTTTCCCTCGTACTTGATCCGTTTGACCCGCTTCTTTCCCAAGCTTTCACCTAGCTTGTCAAGCGTCAAACTATCATTTATAATTTGCAAGATGGTTAGATTAGTCATAAATTATCATGACTATTCCATCTTACGGATTTTATATCAAAATTATCATTCGATCCTATTATAGGTCAGTTTGACTTTTAAAAGTCAACTTCCTATTAACATACACAAACCCACAAATAAGTTCAACAACTCATTTAGGCATTTCGTTAATTACCCGGTATGCTCTTATTCTTAAGCCACCATTATAACCACCTTCCCTAACTAAGATCACGCAATTGTTAACATCAATTTAACATAATTTCAATCATTGTACGCTAATCTATCAATCTCATACAAAAACTTGGGATTGTTTCATCACTATAAAACAACCCTTTGCATCATATATAAGGAATTTACCCAAACATCAATCTTAGTCAAATACTCTAAATCGTTCATAAACACATGATGATTTCAAACATCATTTATCATGAATATATCATCTATTTCATTGTATCATACGAAAACCCATTTTAAGTCATGTACGATTACTTACTCGGATCTCTAATTTGTTCAAGTATCTTACACATGCATACAAGCATGATGATTATAAACACTCATATATAATCAATTTCTTCATATAATCAAAACCCACTTAACTAGGTGTGGTAAATCATCCAAACACCCAAATCATAGCCATATATTCAAAAATTTCACTTAGAGTTTGTTCCTAAGCAAGTATACATCTTGTATCTCACTTCAATTTCTGAAATTCATACATGGGTTGAAATCCATGAAATCTACCAACATTCATAATAATCACCAAATTAAGATTTTTGACATACCTTATAATCCCCTCGTTTAGGTGATTGTTAATATACATTCATGCACGAATTTGAGGTCCAAATTCCTCTCCAATTTGATGATTCTTGGTTGAAGAAGGGTTTCCCCTTGTTTGCCCTCCTGATGATCGACCTACACACACTATGTGTTTGTAGTGTTTTTAATTCTTGTGTTTTTAAAACACAAGTTTCTTCTTTGGCAACTTTGGTCCCTCAAGTTTAGTTTTGATTAGTTAAAGCTACAACTCATTGTTTTATTACTTATTTACATGTTATTAACTAGGCAAACTTGTTGCTAGTTATTTTGTTTACGGTTTAGCTTTACCACCAACGATATTTTTACCCGCTCATTATCGGTTAATTCGGTTTAAAATAATAAACCGTTTTCGGGGTGTTACAGTTAAAGTCGAGACCCTTGGTGACCAAACAGGTCAAAATGGGTAAGATTATGTTAGATCGCATTTTGGTGATTGAATAAAGTGTTTTAGAATTTGGACCCTAAGGTGTAAACCAAAATGGGTCAAACGAGTAAAAATAAGTTTTTGATATAAAACACTTGCCGACGCGAACTGAAATGGGTCGAGCGAGTAAAACTATAGTTTTGGTATAAACACTTGCTGACGCGAACCAAAATGGATCAAACGAGTAAAAATAAGTTTTTAATACAAAACACTTGCTAACGCAAACTGAAATGGATCGAGTGAGTAAAAATATAGTTTTTGGTATAAACACTTGTTGACGCGAACTAAAATGTGTAAAATGAGTAAAAACAAGTTTTTTATATAAAACACTTGCTGACGCGAACCGAAATGGGTCGAGCGAACTAGATATAGTTCGTGGTATAAACATTTGCTGACGTGAACCAAAACGGGCCAAACAAGAAAAAAATAAGTTTTTGATATAAAACACTTGTTGACGCAAACCGAAATGGGTCGAGCGAGTAAAAATGCAAGTAAATCATTTGTTAATGATTAAACTAATGATTATAAAAAAGAGACCTGACGACGTAAGTCATAATGGGTCAAATAAGTGATATCGCAAGTAAATCACATGTTAGTGGTTTAAACGATATAAGGACTTGTGTAGTTGTCTAAAGAATAAACCAATAGTGGTTAGGGTCATACGGGTCAAATGGTGATGATATCACCATTTGAGCGTAATATTTAACACGTGTTATTGTTAAGTGTCATACTTACAGGTAAGCTTATTATACGAGCAAGTATTGCCATGACTAGTGAAAAAAATTTGCAAGGTATTGAAAACGGGTAATTGCTTTGACCCGCGCCAGGTATGGGTAACGGTTCAAACTCTTGGTGAGGGCTTATGGTCCAACTAGAGTTGTGTTAGGATATGAGTTTGGTTTTGATTGTGTTTTACGTTTGAATTAAGATGAAGATGAATGAGTTGTACAGCGGAATTAAGATGGAAGCAAACTTTTCACAATCAAACAGGAGAAATGCTTTTAATATACAAGTTTAACATTGAACCGAATGACTGAATTTAATTTCAACAACGATTACAATTTGCAAGTATGCAACAAACTCCCCCTCAGCCTGAGCTCACAGTATTTGTTCGTGCAGGAAGAAGATAGTAAAAGAGCTGATAGAACAGTACAGAGCACTGTTCTATTTATAGGCACGAGCAAACCACTGAAGCATCTAAGCTGACGTCACCATGAAAGTGACATCTAACCTCCTAACAAACTCTAACCTCTGATCTATACAATCTCTGCTATGCTAACTACTGTTATTACATTTCATTACATAAAGACATCTAAACTACTGCTGCATCCTTCCACTGATGTGAACCCAGCAGTACTTGTCATGATCAGCAGAGCTTGATTCAAGGCAGTAGATTGAACAGCAGAGCTTTAGTCTTTCATCAGTCTTTTACTTGATCAGCAGTTTGTAGGTCAGCAGTTTGTACGATCAGTAGATAGGAGGTCAGCAGATGTTGAAACCACTTTCAAGGGGAGAGACTTGTATACATAACATCTGCTTATTCTGGATCCACTGCTCTGATCCAGTTTTGGCTTTAATTATCTGTTCCTTTGGTAGGGTTCAATCCCAACAATCTCCCCCTGGAACAGATAATGCCAAAACTCTTCATTATTAGTAGATCTTTATTACCTCATCAGCAGTTCCCTTATTTGCCCTTTGAGTTGTAACTCAAAGGCTAAGGCATCTGTGTCATCATCATCCCTGCTAAGTGGAAGATCAAGGAGATCCTGCAAATCTTCAAGACTTAGGCTAAGTGCTTGTTCCCTTGTTATTTTCTTCACTTCTCCACTAGACTTGAACACAGTCAGTACATGGGTCTGTTTGTCAGTTTTCCACTTTAGTACTTTTGAGTCATGTGGGTTTCTTGGGAGATTTTTATTTGAAGAGGTGTTTGGAGATGCTGGCCTATTGATGACTGTCTGAGCAGTACTTGCAGGTTGATCCAAACCAAGAGTTTCTACAATCATTTTCTTTGTGCCTTCTTTTACAAGGTCATCACTTTCTATTAGCTCTTGGATTGTTTCAGCACCCAACTATTTTTTGTGGCCTTCTTTTAAAGATGGCTGCACCAGCTGGAGCAGTGGATCTCCTGATTTGCAGCTTTGATGGTCTTTTTGAAACCTCTGCTTCAGGATAGTCAGGCTTTTGTGGAGCAGTAGGACCTGTCTTTCTTAATTTCTCCAAACTTTTGTAGGTAGCCCTGACTTTATCTTCTTTCCATCTCAATACTTGATTCAAAGACCCATAATCAGCAGCAGCTAATTCCTCTTTCATTCTCCTCAGCTCTACCTTTTTATCAGGTACATTCTTTTTGAACTTTGCCCAATCTGGAGGAGTATATTTCACTTTATTCTTGATCATGTCTTGAATCCTGGCTGCTTCACTTTCCAGCTCAGGAATGGTCCAGTCTTTATACATGTGTTTTTCTCCTTTGTATTTCTTGTGGGCCATGATGTTTTCAACATAATCTTTTCTCAGGGATTCATCTGCCTTTTCGGATACTTGCCGGCACACATTTTTTGCAAATTGTTCCAAAGATCTGACTTGTGTGAGCAAGTATTGAAAGCTCTGCTGAATTTCTCTATCAGATTTCCCTTGTGAATTTCTTTTTGAGATATCCTCTGCTTGTTTAGCTTTGACTTTCAGATATTCTTCAATATTATTTGGCCTTGGATATCCTTCAACAGATGGCAAACTCCTTTTAGCAGGATCATCTTCATAGTAGAAAGATTTTATTTCTTCTCTGACTGCTATGAGTTCAAGAGGAAATTGAACACCTGCAGGAGCTAATGGTTTTTGAATTTGAGCTGATGAGAGAGGAACAGGCTTTGGTATTGTAACAAGTGATTGAGATTCTGAAGATGTTGGTGGTGGTGATGGAGAATCATCAGGTATGAAGATCCTTCTTCTTTTTATTATAGGAGAGGCTGATGATGCTTTGGATGGATCAGTGGTGGTGTTTTTGATGGCAGTGGTTTGTGATTGACTAACAGCTGTTGAAACAACTGGTGTTTCAACCACTGTTGTCACTACAACAGATGTTGTAACATCTGTTGTCTTCTGCTTTTTGGCAGGAGGCGATGGTGGTGATGTTGTTTTTGGTGGTGATGGTGGTGGTGGTAAGGCAGTGGTTGTGGTGTGTGTTGAAGTGATAGCAGATGTTGAAACAACTGGAGTACAAGTAGATGTTGATACAGCAGGAGTTACAACAACTGTTTGGGTGGAGGTATGATGTTGGGGGCTTTTGGATGGTGGTTTTGGAGTATGCTTTGTGAGTCTGGATGGTGTGGACTTGGGTTCCCTCACTTTTCTAGTGGGATTTCTTTTTGGCACATGATTTTGAACATCCTTTAGCCCAGAAAAACCCTGCGTATTCAGCTCCATGTAAGCTCTTTTCTCCTCATTCCATCTTGACATATCCTTTGCCTCTCTGTCCCTTTTTACACTTGCTATAGCTTCATCAAGTGCATTTAGGGTAACATCAACCTTTTTGCTACCATCTGGCAAAGGAATTTTTCTGGTCATAGCATCCCTTTCTGGTTCAATGTAGAGACCATCATCTATTCCCTTCTTCTTCTACTCCTGAATTTTCTCCCCCTTTTTGGCATTATCTGGGGGTAATTGATCAATAAAGAGAACAGTTGGAGGAGCAGTGCCAGTGGTTTTCAATATGTGGGCCTTGATAGCCTTGATGTCTGCTTGTGTGTTCTTGAAGCTAGACTCCATTGTGTTTCTCAGCTCTTGTACATGTATTTCATGTTGCTGATCAGCCATTTGTTTTTGTTGTTGGAGAAAAGGTTGAAATAGATTCCAGAGCTCATTTGCAGCAGGTGCTTGTGGTGGAGCAGGTGCTTGAGGTGGAACAACAGTGGTTTGCACCTTGTGTACTTTCAACAACTGTTGCAGCATTTCTTTGATTTCTGCAACCGAAGTATCCGGTTTTTCAACACGTTCCGTCAATTCAAGGTACTTTAAACCATCACCCAATTTAATGGGATCATCTAATTTCCCACTAGCAGTGGTTTTATCAGTGGTTGAGGTAGGGAGTGTACTCCAAACATTAACCACTGATGCCCCTTTTTCTTGGTACTGGGGTCTTCTTTCTTCAACACTTGACAGCCTTTTGATGATACCAAAGGGTAAAATAAACTCACTGGTGGATGTCAGAGGTGCTATGGAAGGAATTGCCTCCAAGGAAGTCTTATTGATGTAACCACTGTCCAAATGCAAACCAGTGGGTTCAGCACTTGTAGTGGCTGCTTCACTTGGATTACCACCAAGAGTTACTTGTAACTCAAGGGGTGTAACCTCCTCAGGCATTGTTGGTGGGTTAACTATGATTGATACATCAGACTCAGTCATTGGTTGAAGTATATTCTCATTGACAGGTGATTGAGAAGGACTGATTTGTGCCTGGTTCAAATCAATAGCATCCAACAAAAGTTTAGTTGGTGGGGGAATTGTGGATGTGAGGTTTGGTGTAGAAAGAGAATTTGCCCCGGGCATTGGGATGTGGATGATGGAAGTAAGTGATTCCAGAGCATCATATTATGGAGTCCCTATGTGTACAACATGTTCGTTTTGAGAAGAAGCAGGAGGAGTTTCAGTTATAGGTTGAGATATTTATACCAACTGTTGTGAGGAAGTAGCAGCAGTGGTTTCTTGTGACTTTTGTGTTGTCACTGGCAGTTGCTCTGGTATCTCATCCTCCAGAGTTTCTTTTTTGATGGGTTTGGGGGGTTTTTGAGTTTTCTTTTTGTTTGGCTTTTTGGTGATTATAAGTGTGGGTTTCAAACAGTTGTTTTGCTACTTTGATCACCTTGAGTAGTGGGCTCAGCAGCAGATACCTGAGGAGCAGTGGCAGCTGCTAAATTCTGCTCAGGCACCTCTGCTTGTGTTTTGCAAGGTGTTGACATCTGTGTAAAAGTTTCAGCAGTTAAGCTGTTCATTTGAAAAGATTCACCTTGTTTTATTGCAGCAGCATCATTCTTACCAAGTTTCTTTTCAAAATCTTGGAAAAAGTAAGAATGGCTTTTTATCAACATTTTTAACCAGATCATTAAAGATTTCCTGGGAGTAATTGAAATCTTCATCTTGAAGTATAGCATATCCCAGATTTTGAATCTTTAATGGTATTTCATTAAAGGAGGTGGTTTTGTTTGAAACACACATAAGCAGAGTATGAAACAAAAATCTTGTTGCAGGTGGAAAATTACCTTTTTGTAAGGTATCTCTTTTTATTTGCTCTACATAACCCCTTCAAGGAAATCAGGTTTTAACTCATTTTTGGGAAAAGAAGTTTTACCTTGCTGATCATTGAGTTCAAAGACTTCCGAGATGGATTGGGGTGTGATTTTGACGGCTTTACCCTTTAGAGAAGAGTTAATGGCTATGACAGTCTCGCCTTGTTTGTCAAGGGTTACATTTTTCCAAAACTCCCTTTGGGTCGCCAAGTAAATGGGTGCATCTGCTATTAACAAAGTTTTATACTTTGATGCAGACATGATATCAACGATGGAGTCGAAAGCATTAGTGGTGCCGGGTTTTGTGAGAAGACCCAGAAGGTTGTGAGAAGGTTTGTGTGGAATTTCAGTGGGTTTGGCCTTTTGAGAGACCTCTTTTGAAGATGATTTGGAAGTGGGTTTTGCAGATGACTTCGATTTTGTCATTTTGGAGATGATGATCGAAGAAGGTTGTGAAGGAATTTGAGAAAAAACTGCTTTGAGAAGAGAATTTTTATGAATTCAATTCGATAGTAAAACCCTATTTGGGTTTTGAATGGGGATTTTATAGAGAAAAAGTGAATGCTGATGTGGCAGCGATTACAAAAGGTCTGACCGCTATGTACTGTCCACGTGCCAACCCCTGATGAAGTGAAGGACAGTACTTTTTATGAAAACTACTAATGAAAGGCAGTGGTTACAACGGTAACAAATGGAAGCAGTGGTTGATTTTTACTATCAGTAGATAGCACATCAGTGGATAAAACACTGATTTTGAGCATCAGTGTTTATCAGGAAAATGAGAGAACAGGGGTTGACTTTCAGCAGTGGACAGACTTTGAAGTAGAGCAGACTTTTGAACAATCAGTGGTTATGGCAGACTTTTAAGGATTTTAATGAAAACTTCATTTTTAGCTATTTTTAAGGATGGATTTTTGATTTTCTGAAAACATTTTAATGCTTTTATTCATAGAAAAACAAGATTTTTCTTGTTATTCCATGTTTAGCATGCCAATTCTAGAGACCAAGCTTTCAAAGGTGGATGTATCTAATGCTTTTGTGAGCACATCTGCCAGCTGGTCTTTAGTTGGAACATGATGCAGAGAAACCAAACCTTTTTCATAGCAATCCCTCACAAAGTGATGTCTGATGTCGATGTGCTTGGTGGTTGAAGGAGAAACTGGATTTTTGATGATATTTTATGCTGCTTGGCTATCCAACATGAGTGGTGTCTTTAAGGCAGTGATACCAAAATCCAGCAACTGATTTTGAAGCCACAGGAGTTGGGCTGTACAGCTTGCAGCAGCAATGTATTCAGCTTCAGCAGTGGATGTTGAAACAGCTGCTTGCTTTTTGCTTTGCCATGAAACTAAGCAATCACCTAGAAACTGGCACCCTCCTGATGTGGACTTCCTTGTGGTGTTACATCCAGCAAAGTCACTGTTTGAAAATCCTGAAAGCTTGATAATCCCATTAGCTGGATACTAGATACCAAGTGTGGGAGCACTTTTTATGTATCTGAATATCCTTTTTATAGCAGTAAGGTTGGATTTTCTAGGGGCTGATTGACTTCTTGCACAAACACATGTTGCAAACATGATGTCTGGCCTAGATGCAGTTAGGTACAACAAAGACCCAATCATGCTTCTATATAGAGTTTGGTCAATCAGCTCATCCTTTTCATCAGACATGACTAGCTTATTTGTTGCCATGGGTGTGCTGTATGGTTTACAATCATTCATATCAAATTTGTTTAAAAGTTCTTTAGCATATTTGCTTTGATGAATGAAGGTTCCATTTTGCATTTGCTGAACTTGGAGACCAAGAAAGCATTGCTGCTCACCCATTGCACTCATTTCAAACTCAGCTGTCATGAGTTGCCTGAACTCTTCACACATTTTATTACATGTGCTTCCAAAAATAATGTCATCCACATAAATTTGGACAATCATTAAATCCTTTCCTCTCCATTTTAGAAACAGTGTTTTATCAATGGTACCTCTTTTGAAACCATTTGAGAGTAGAAAGGTGGAAAGAGTTTCATACCAGGCCCTAGGTGCTTGTTTCAGGCCATACAAGGCTTTGTTTAACCTGTAGACATGATCTGGATAAAATGGATCCTCAAAACCTAGAGGTTGACAAACATACACCTCTTCTTGAATTGTACCATAGAGGAAAGCATTTTTTATATCCATTTGGAACACCTTCATTTTGTGGTTGACAGCAAAGGCCAGGAACAGTCTTATAGCTTCCAATCTTGCTACAGGGGCAAAAGTTTCATCATAGTCTATCCCCTCTTCCTGTCTGTAACCTTGAACCACAAGCCTAGCTTTATTCTTGACAACAATGCCCCTTTCATCAGTTTTGTTTTTGAAGACCCACTTTGTGCCGATGGGGCTTACATCTTTTGGCAGTGGTACAAGCTCCCAAACTTGTTGTCTTTTAAACTGTTGGAGCTCCTCTTGCATGGCTTCTACCCAGCTGTTGTCTTTCAGTGCCTCTTGGTACTTGACTGGCTGATGGAGTGATAGAAAACCAGCAAAAAGACAAATGTTTTGGGTTTGGCTTCTTGTGAGCACCCCTTCATTTATGTTGCCAATGATTTGGTCAGGTGGATGAGATCTCAAGAAGATTAAATCTCCTTGGTATGGTATGATAGCATTTGTTGGAGAAGGCTGCAAATGTGTATCATCTGAGCTAACCACTGCTGGTGACTTTGATGATCCAGCAGTGGCTTCAAAAGGTGGTGGAATAGGAGGCAAAGGTGTAGACACATGCTGACTTTGATCCACTGTTTGAGGACTTTTATCAACAGTGCTTGATGATGTGGAAGCAGTGGTTAAGGGGCTACTTTGGTCAACAACTGTTGAGGTAGCAGTGGTTGAGCTTTGACAGCTGTTTTGAACATCTGCTGCTCTTCCCATTCTGACAGACTTTTGTGGAATGATGATTTCATATCCATAGTCTGGGGTTGAATCCTCTGATGGACCTGCACTGTTAGTCTTGACAGTAGTGTTTTCAAAAGTGAATTTATCAAGATCAAACAAATCTGCAGGATTTGCTGGGATTTTCATTGATGAAAGTTCATTGAACTTTACATTCAAGGTCTCCTCCACTGCTTTGGTCCGTGTATTAAACACTTTGTAGGCCTTGGCAGTGGTTGAGTATCCCAGGTGATAACCACAATCTACTTTGGCTGCAAATTTTGAGATGGAATCTTTTAAATTTAAAATAAAGCATGGGCAGCAAAATACTTTAAAATATGAGATCAGTGGTTTGATTTTATACAGAATTTCATAAGCAGTCTTTTTGTGCCTGGGGTTTATTAAAACTCTGTTTTGGACATAGCAAGCAGTGTTTACTGCCTCTGCCCAAAAAGTTAATGGCAAACCTGAATCAGCAAGCACGGTTCTGGCAGCCTCAATCAAAGTTCTGTTCTTTCTTTCAACTACCCCATTTTGCTCTGGTGTTCTAGGGATGCTGTACTGCCTTACAATCCCTTTCTTCACATAGAAGACATCCAACTCCTTATTTTTGAATTCTGTGCCATTGTCACTCCTGAAGACTTTTACTGGAAGGTCAAATTGCTTTTCAACCTGTGTCACAAAGTCTTGCAAAATGCCTGCAGTCTCATCTTTTGAGTGTAAAAAGAAAGTCCATGTAAACCGAGAAAAGTCATCAATAATAACCAAACAATATGTCTTCTTCTTGAGACTCATGACTTGAACTGGGCCAAACAAATCCATGTGCAGCATTTGCAAGCACTGGGTTGTTTTGGACTCTTCAATGGACTTAAAAGAGCTTTTATGTTGTTTTCCTTTTAAACAGGAAACACAATGCTCAGGACATGAAAACAATTTTTGTGGTAAGCCTCTTACCAAGCCATTTTTTGAAATTTCAGTGATTGTCTTGAGATTTGTGTGCCCCAATCTTCTGTGCCAAAGTTCTGTCTCTTTGTTAGAGGCAGCTGAGAACAGACAGGCATCAGTTCTGGGACTCTCTTTTGACATATCAACAACATAAACATTGCCACTTCTTTGAGCAACAAGTTTTGTTTTTCCAGTTTTGATTATTGCTTCAATCTTTTCAACCATTTCTGGTCCAACAATCCTACAACACTCCTTTGTGAAGAATGACCCATACCCCTTATCACTCATTTGTGAAACACTTAGGAGGTTGAATTTTAGATTGTCTATCAGATTGACATTTTCAAATTTTACATTTCCAGACTGTACTGTACCAGACCCCAGAACTTTCCCTTTACTATTATTCCCAAAGGATATATCACCCCCTCCATGGATTTTGAAATCTTTGAGTAGGGCTTTACATCCAGTCATGTGCCTGGAGCCTCCACTATCTACATACCAAAGGCTATCTAAGCATGCAGAAGCTCCCTGCACATGAAGTAAAAGGATTAGTTCATTAGGGTTTCCAAAGCCAATAAGGCTTTGGATGAGGTCTCAACAGTGTCTGGGATGGATGCAGATTGATGGACAGTGGTTAGGTCAGGGGTTTGGATAGTTGTAGGACTGTTTCTTTCTAACCACTGTTGTGGGTTTTGACCAATCACCTGTTGATACCCAAAAGGATGCCTGTTCACTCTTGGTTTAGAGGGCCTTTTGTAGGTCTCATAAACGTGTGGAATCCTTTGGTAAGATAATTGTCCCTTGCCTTTTCTGAATTGGTTGGCAGGGGGTGCATCGGTCACTTGAACATCTCTTTGGACAGATGTTTGATTCAGCTGTTTTGTAACAGCTGTTTGGACTGGCACAAACAGTGGTTGATTCTTGGTGAATTTGACAGATGATGTTGATGGACTCAAGGATGTTTTAGTAGTGTACTCATTCTTTTTCACATCAAAGTTTTTGAGATACACACATGCTTGAGTTTTGTGGTTTGATTTACCACAGATGGTGCAGCTTTCAGCAGGAACAATGACACTTGTTTTGTTTAGATCATATGATTTTAGATGAAAACAGTCTTTTGTTAGATGGTTTCTCTTTTCACAAAATTCATAAAACAAATTTTTGACCTTTTCTCTTTTCTTCCTTTTCTCAGACTCCTTTGCAACAGAGTTTTGAACCACTGTTGGGATGTCTTTGATAGGAATGACCTTTGCTTTTGGAGTTGTGACACCATCAGTGGTTGTGAAGTCCATGGGTTTGAAATTTTCAAGAATGTCACACTCATCAGACCATGTGGGTTTAAATTGGTATTTCTCAATTTCCTCAAAAGTTGAGGATCCCACAGATCTTTCCAAAGTGATTTTGTTACCAAGTTTATCGGTTATTTTAACCTCTTGGCCATTCTTGTTGGTTGGTATGATTTCAGATGAACCAGCTTGTTTTCCAGCAGTGTTTTCAAGATCATCATATTTTCTATATCCTATACCAAACTTAACATTGCTTTCAAGCTGTTTCTCAAGCATAACCTCATACCCTTTGCAAGATTCCACCCATCTTTCACAGGTGATCTGGGTGGATTCCAACTCCTTTTTGCAAACTTGGTATTTTTCTACCATAGTTTGGAGTTGAGTTTTGGTTATGCTCTGCTCTTCTTTGAGACTGCTGATCTCTTTATCTTTTTCAGCCAATTTGTTTCAAAGTTCTTTTAATGACTTTTCAAATTTGACTTCATCAGTTAAGACTTTATCCCTAAGGTTTTCATTTACCTCTTTTATGTTAGCAAATGCAATAATGCATTTGTCTGAACACAGTTTTTCAAGAACTTGAGGTGATACCTTGGCAGCAGCCATCATAGCACAATCACATTGATGATCCTCTTCATCAGCTCTTTCTTCTTTCTCACCCTCTTTCTTCTCTTCCTTTTCTTCTTTGTCTTCTTCGGACCAGGGGTCGGTCAGTGGTTCAATCAGGGTTTCTGAATTTTCTCCCAGCAGCAGTTCACTAGTAACTGCAGTAACCACTGCTTCAGCCACTTCATCCACTGTTTCATCACTTAGCTGTTCACCTTCAGTTTCTACCCCTTCTGGTATTGACTGTAATGCCATCAAACAAAATTCATCATTAGAAGGATCATTAAAAGCATTGAGTGCAAAATTTTCATCACCAAGCTCATCAGGCATGCTGCTCCAGTCAACAAAACCTTGGGTGAAAAAGCTTTGTTGGTCTGGTTGTACCACTGTTGGAGCAGCTTGTTGAGGTGCAACAGGTTGCACTTGTGCCTGAGGGACAGGGGTTTGAACATACTGAATTTGTGGAACAGTGGTTTGAACATAATGCACAGGCACAGGGGTTGCAGCATAGTGAGCAGTGTTAACATGGGCAGCAGGGGTATATTGAGTATAGTGTACAGTGCTTTGATGTTGTGGTCTAGGGTTTGAGCTAGGATGAGTGATTATTGGGCCAGTGGTTTGACTCCTGCATTCCCTAGCAAAATGACCTAGCCTATTGCACTTATAGCACTTAATTTTTGACTTATCCAACCCCACTTTTAAATTCCCATGTAACCCTGGGAATTTTCTCCCTGTTCTTTTGTAGAATTTGTTTGTTCTTACACTAAGCAAAGCCAATTGATGCTAAATGTCCATCTCTTCTAAGTTAGTGGGATCAAAGTGTTGCAAATCATTGAGTTCAAAGCACAAGTTATCTGACATCTGGTTTTCACAATTTGCAGTAAAAGCATAATTTGCAGAGTGAGGATCAGGGTTGTTAAAATTTCCACCAGCAGTTATATCAATAAAGTGATCATAACCCTGATCCTTACCACTACTACCAGATTCTTCCTGACCAAAAAGAGCTGTGCTGCCAAATGAATAATCATCAGCAACTTTGCCAGACTCTTGCAACTTCTTTTTCTGGTTTAACTCCCTTTCATAGGTCAGGAGTCTACCATGAAGTTGGGTCAGGGTCAGATCTTTGAACTCAGCAGAGTTTCTAGTAACAAATGCAATGGTATCCCATTTTTCAGGTAGTGATCTAAGGAACCTACTATTTTGAGTTGAATTTGGAAATGTTACTTTAACAAGCCTTAGTTCACTAATGAGACAACTGAATCGTTCAAACTGCTGAGTCAATGATTCACCCTTGATGTGACAAAATGTTTCATACTGCTTATTCAGAATTTCCCTATTGTTTTCAATAACTTCTTCTGTTCCCCCAAACTGTTCCTTCAATGCATCCCATAGCTCTTTGGCACTGTTACAATGTAACAGTCCAGCATATATCTCATTTGGTAATGCAGATGCTATGATGCTAAATGCTTTGGCATCGAGTTCAAACTTTTGAAAGTCAGTTTCAGTGTAGTTTTCAGGTTTTTTAGGTTCGAACTTCTTTGAATCCTCAGCACTTGGCACCATAGGAACATGGGGACCAAAAACAACAGACCTCCAACATCTAGTGTTCTGTTGAGCAAGGATGTGACCCATCCTTCTCTCCCAGATGTTGTATTCATTACGTTTAAGCATGGGTGGTTTGAAAAGAGAGCCAATGTTATTCTTATCATCTTGTGATTGTGACGTCATCCTGGTTGTTTTATAGGCACTGATTAATCAACTTTGATGGTGATTAAACCTTGCACTGTTTTTCAACAAAACGAACAAACTATCAGTATCAACTTTTATGAGCTGAACTATTTACGTCAAAATGATTGTTAAATCAAATTTGACTGTCCAAGCTCTGATACCAATTGTTAGGATCTGAGTTTGGTTTTGATTGTGTTTTACGTTTGAATTAAGATGAAGATGAATGAGTTGTGCAGCGGAATTAAGATGGAAGCAAACTTTTCACAATCAAACAGGAGAAATGCTTTTAACATACAAGTTTAACATTGAACCGAATGATTGAATTTAATTTCAACAACGATTACAATTTGCAAGTATGCAACAAACTTCCCCTCAGCCTGAGCTCACAATATTTGTTCGTGCAGGAAGAAGATAGTAAAAGAGCTGATAGAACAGTACAGAGCACTGTTCTATTTATAGGCACGAGCAAACCACTGAAGCATCTAAGCTGACGTCACCATGAAAGTGACATCTAACCTCCTAACAAACTCTAACCTCTGATCTATACAACCTCTGCTATGCTAACTACTGTTATTACATTTCATTACATAAAGACATCTAAACTACTGCTGCATCCTTCCACTGATGTGAACCCAACAGTACTTGTCATGATCAGCAGAGCTTGATTCAAGGCAGTAGATTGAACAGCAAAGCTTTAGTCTTTCATCAGTCTTTTACTTGATCAGCAGTTTGTAGGTCAGCAGTTTGTACGATCAGTAGATAGGAGGTCAGCAGATGTTGAAACCACTTTCAAGGGGAGAGACTTGTATACATAACATCTGCTTATTCTGGATCCACTGCTCTGATCCAGTTTTGGCTTTAATTATCTGTTCCTTTGGTAGGGTTCAATCCCAACAAGTTGGTTGAGTAAAGGGTGGACATTAGATCATCTTAAGTGAGGTATATCTAGCTTTTGGTAAAATGACCATTAGAGCCAAGAACATGTCCTTGATGCAAAATATGACTCATTGAGTTTTAAATCACTAAACGAATGGAAACTTCTATGTTCTTAAGGACATAATAAATCTAGATGGGATGACGAGTTAAAAATGCTCGCTAGTTTTTAGTCTAAACTTTAAAAGTTTTCCGGTTGAAAAAAGGACCAAAATTGACTAAAATGCCCCCGGATGAAATTAATGAAAAAGATAAGCTTTGTCCAATGTAAACGACCACAATTGACTTGTGGTTGATAGAAATAATTAGAATGTTGGTAAGAAAGTAGGAGGCATGATTTAGAATGTGAAATGTCTCCTAACGGGTCGGTTAGGTAACTTACTTCAAACCGAAAGAATGTTTTAAAAAGCTAGAAGATCTGGTTCGGGTGATGGGTTTGAACCTATAACTATGGGGGAAAGTCATAAAAAATGATAGACTTAAAGTTGGGTCAAGTTTGGTGCGAAAAATGTGAATTTTTGGCAAAAAGGTGCAGGGGTTAAACCTACCAGCTTACGAAAACTTTATGAGAAAAAAGTCTCCCCCGCATCGCACAAGGGGATAAGGGTGAAGTCATCGCACGACGCGACGACACCCTGTTTCAGTCAAAAAATTGTTTTTCTTCGTTATATTGTTTCGCTTTATCCGTTTGATTTAAACACTAATTGTTTTTAGTGTTAATCATAAGTTGTCTCGGAGGCGGGAATCAGACAGAAAGACGACCAAGCACGCGAAGAACCGAACACTCCTAAACCCCGACCTTTTGGGATCAATCACGAAAAGGATTTTACATGATCATGTGTGTCGAAGTTTTCCAACTTAAAAACTTGACTATTGTATATAACAAATCAAGTGTAATAATTTGTTATGTCTATCGTCTGGGTTGTCGGTTAACCCAGACATATAAGTTTTATGAAAAAAAAATCTTGGACCTAATTATCCGCATCTTTCGAATATATTATTTGAAATGGGTTAGAGTGTTACAAAACAGAGTTTTATCAATTTTACATCTTTTGAATTCATTGGATAAGAGAAAAGTGGATGGAGTATCAGACCAGGCTCTTGGTGCTTGTTTTAGTCCATACAAAGCTTTGTGTAGCTTATAGACATAATCAGGATGGAATGTATCTTCAAATCCTGGTGGTTGACACACATAGACCTCTTCTTGGATCTTTCCATAGGGAAAAACACACTTTATATCCATCTGATACACCTTAATGTTGTGGTTGACAATAAAGGCCAAGAAGAGTCTTATTACCTCCAATATTGCTACATGAGCAAAGGTTTCTTCATAATTTATTCCTTCTTCTTGTGTGTAACCTTGAACCACAAGCCTGGCTTTATTTTTTATGACAATGCCCCTTTCATTAGTTTTGTTTTTAAAGACCCATTTTGTACCAATTGGACTTGTATGCTCTGGTAATGAAACAAGTTCCCACACTTGTTGTCTTTAAACTGAAGGAGTTCTTCCTGCATGGCCTCTCCCAACTATTGTCTTTTTAATGCCTCTTGGTATTTTACAGGTTGGATTAGTGTAGAAAACGAACAAATAGGCAGGCATTTGAGGTTTGGCTACTTGTGAGTACTCTTGCATTGATGTCTCCTATAACTTGTTCTAGTGGATGAGATCTAAGGAACAAAGTATTCCCAGTGTATGGAATAATGGAATTTTGTGGTGAAGGGAATAATTGGGATTTTTTTTGTGAAACCCCTGTTGCCATTGTGTTATGGTCAACAGTGGTTTAGGAATGGTGGTGGTGGAATTGTTCCACGTGGGGAATTTGTTGTGGAGGATAGATTAGTCGTTTGACCACATGCATAATCAGTGGTTAGGGATTAACTTTGATCAACAATGGTTCCAGTTGTTATGGACTGGCTATTTTTCTGTGAAGATGAACCTTGTGGATCAAAGATGACTTTGTATTGAGCTGGCATCTCAATGTCAAATCTGTAATCATGTTGTGCTGCTTTTAGTTTACCTGCATCAACAACCACTTTTGCAGGAATTTCTTCATATTTGAAATTTATCAAGATCAAAAAATTATGCTGGATTTTTAGGGATTTTCAAAGAAGAAAGTTCATTGAAGTTTACATTCAAAGTTTCTTCTATAGTCACGGTCCTTGTGTTAAACACTTTGTAGGCCTTGGCTGTAGAAGAATATCCCAAGAAATATCCACAATCAACTTTGGCTGCAAATTTTGAGATTGAATCTTTGAGGTTCAAAATGAAGCATGGACAACCAAACATTTTGAAAACTGAGATTAGTGGTTTGATTTTGAACAAAATTTCATAGGCAGTCTTTTAATGCCTAGGGTTAATTAAGACTCTATTTTGAACATAGCATGTAGTATTCATAGCCGCTGCCAAAAAGACAACGCAGGCCAAAATCTGCAAGCATATTTCTAACAGCCTCAATTAGGGTTCTGTTTTTTTCTTTCAACAACTCCATTTTGTTATGGTGTTCTAGGAATACTGAATTGTCTCACTATTCCTTTTAATTTATAGAATTCAACAATCTTTTGGTTTCTGAATTATGTCCCATTGTCACCCATGAGAATCTTCACAGGCAAATCATATTGTTTTTCAATTTTTATGATAAATTCTTTTAGAATACCTGTAGTCTCATATTTGGAGTTAAAAATAGGTCCATGTAAACCTAGAAAAACATCAATTATTACCAAACAATATCTTTTTTTTCTTAAGCTCGTAATTTTTACCAGGCCTAACAAATCCATGTGCAACATTTGTAAGCATTGGGTTGTTTTGGATGCTTCAATGGGTTTGTATGATGCTTTGTGTTGTTTACCTTTTAGGCAAGAAACACAATGTTCATCACACTTGAATTGTTCGATTGGTAGACCTCTGACAAGATTTGTTTTGTTAGGGTGTTAGTTGTTTTCACATTAACATGTCCCAACCTCCTATGCCATAACTCTGTTTCTTTTGTTGAGGCAAAAGAGAATAGGCATACATCTACTTTGGGGTTATTTTTTAACAAGTCCACTACATAAACATTGTCATTTCTGTGAGCAACAAGTTGTGCAGTGCTTTCAGCTATAGTCAATCTTTTTAACTACACATGGTCCAACAATTTTACAGGTTTTCTTAGTAAAAAATAAGCCATAGCCTTTGTCACTCGTTTATGAGACACTGAGTAGATTGAATTTAAAATTGTCAATAAGATTGACATCTTCAAATTTTAGCCTATCAGTCTGAACAGTTCCTGGCCCCAATACTTCCTTTTTGAATTATTTCCAAAGGATATATCACCTCCTCCATGTGCATGGAAGTTTGATAGTAGAGTTTTGCATCCAGTCATGTGCCTGGATCCTCCACTATCTACATACAATAGACTATCTAGCCATGTAGAAACTCCCATTTTGGTAGCCATTAATGCGCATTCACAATTATCCTCATATTTAGTTGAATTCCAAGGATCATTGTTTTGTGCAACTTTTGCATCACCCTTTTCACAAAGTATTGTTTTTGCTGACTTAGATGCACTCTCAACATTTTGCATGCTAAGAGTTTCCTGGTTGTTTTTAACAATTTCATCGATTTTACTGAAATTTTCTTTTAACTTATCCCATAGCTCTTTTGCACTATTACAATGTAGTAGTTCTGCATAGATCTCGTCTGGTAGAGCCCATGCAACAATATTAAGTGCTTTGGCATCTACATCAAACTTCTAGAAAGCTAGCATAGAGTAATCGTCCAGTTTCTTTGGCTCCTAAACATTAGGATTTTTGGCACTCGGTACTGTTGGAATATAAGGTTCGGATATTACAGACTGCCAACATCCTTTGTTTTATTGAGAAAAATAATGTACCATCCGACGTTGCCATATGTTGTATTCCTATCTAAGCATCGGTGGTTTGCTATTGTAACCGGAGATATGGAAATCATGGTTATTACATGACATTTCTCTTTTGATCTTTTGTAGAAGAACAGAGTATGTGTAAGACACTTTTGAGTTCTACACTTTTCTACTCTGAGCTACGAACAAATTGTATCTTTGTGAGCTGATCTTTGAATGTTAAGCTAATTGTGAATAAAATTTAACGTGACCAAGCTCTAATACTACAACATTTTAGCCCGTTTTCTATATTTTAATAAAAATGCGGACAATTAGGTCCCAGATGTTTTTTAACATTTAACAATTGAGTCTGAGTTAACTGATGACTCAGACAAATCAACATACAAATTATTATTACAATCACTTTACATTTCACATTAGTCGAGTTTATAAGTTCAAAAACTTCGACACGCATGATCATGCTTTAATTATCCCGAAGGGATGTTCTCGAGGAAATAGTGGCTTAGGAGTTTTCGATTCTTCATGTGCTTGTGTGACACCCTAACACGTTTTAACCGAAAGGACGCAGTGGAAAAACGTATCGTAAAATTTCTTTCAAAATTAATATCCTATCATACTTGAAAGCCATTTAGAAACAATTCCTTTAAAAGAATTACATTATTGATCCTTCATTTATGTATTAAAAGTGGCGTACAAATACAAATTTGTTTGACCAGCTATTCCGTACAATTCGTTTCTCTCTAACCCGATCTTCAATCACTTATTCTTCATGATGACGATCCATGATTTAATACAACCTGCACTTACCACATACATTCGCCACATTAGTACACATTATATATATATATATATATGTATAAACGTGTCTCAGAGTCATAATTATAGTGTCTCATCTCATTCCATTCTGGTATACATTCCATCCGCTTATCTTTCTAAATTTCCAGCATTCCATCTCAATATCTAATCTTTAGCGAGTCAACAATAATGTACCTGCAATCTCCTTTCATTCTTACAATACATGGTTAGTAACATAAACCCTCAAACTTATTAAAGCTATGCATACATATATACAAGCCCTATTCCTCTGTGTACATTCAATCCCATTTAATACATACGCACATTCATTCATATATTTATACTCATACATCTAAATGCATACACCCGAATACATACATGCATACATACATACATACATACATACATATATATATATAATACACCTAAATGCATACAAATGAATACATACAACATACATAATTATGACTATACATACATGCTTACATACATACATATATATAATACTCATACATCTAAATGCATACACCCAAATACATACATGCATACATAATTAGATCCATACATACATGCTTACATACATACATATATTTACAATTCTTGATTATCCTTCTCGCATTTGATCATCATACTCATATATTAATTATATGGTGCTTAGACTTGGATTTATAACCTAAAAACGTTAGTTATGAGGAGTTTATAATGTATCTATTTATGCCTGAAGGCCAAAAATAACAAAACAATCAACATTTTGCAAAACTGCCCGCCGTAAGCTACGGCTCAGCCGTAGCTTACGATTCAGTTGTTCTGGTCCAAACAGCAGTTACGTTCTGTAGCTTACAGCTGATCCGTAGCTTACGATTTGGCTGTTCTGATCCAAACAGCAGCTACGTTCCATAGCTTACGGCTGAGACGTAGCTTACGGCCGAGCCTTAGCTTACGATTTGGCTGCTCTACACCTTTTCCAACTTTGTCCTTTTTACAAAAACAGCTGGAACTTTCAAACCATTCACCCGTTTAACCTCCTGTTTCTTCCTACGTGATCGTGATTTGGTCCTCTATCATTTGGACTTGAAATTTAACATCCGAGTTAACAATATTCTAAACTAACAAGCTCTCAGCTTTGTATATATTTACAAAGTTTTGACCCGTTTGCCCCTATGACGAAGTTTCACCGGTTTAACATTATGCCAACCATTTTAACAAGACTTACCTTGACATTTCTTATTTACTTATATGTTTCACTTGATTTAGAATATTCAAATACATATACATCTTTATGTAAATAAATTTGAAGTGATTGCGGGATCACTTACCTTATAGACCTCATGCTTCTTACTTGATATGTTGCATCTCTTGTCTTGCTTGCACCGAAGGTACAAGTCCGCCTTTCCGAGGACCTATCCTTCATTATCATACATACACACACACACACACATTAACCCACAATCTAATACTAGCTCATCACATCCACAATCGACTTTCATGTCACAATAACTTCCAAGCATTCAATATCAACACGCACACTTGTGACCTTATCCATCTAACATATTACACATCATCATACCACACAACATGTCTATGAGAGTCATGTTACATTCATAGTTTTGCATAGATTCTAGGGCCATTAGTTTTACCATAGCATTACTTATATCAAGCCAAGTTTACTTCCTACTTGTTGGCTTTCTTAGAAGTCAAACCACCAAACCTTTCCACATCTAGACTAATCATTGTAACATGGTCCTAGCATCAATGTTTTCAATTAAGTTTCTACATGCATCCCTTACAACACATTACTTCCATGTTTACCAAACCAATGGATCACATAGTATGTATCATTTACAACAACAAGGTTCATGGGCCTCTAAGGTGCCATCTTTCACCAATTGCATAACTATTATACTTGCAACATGAAATTCATTCAAGACACCTTGATTATGCATATTTACTAGCAACTAACACAGCCAACTCATTACACTAGTAATTCACAATTTCAAGGACACCATATCATCTATTATCACTAGTTAGGCATTTTATCAAACACTTGGTGTGCATACAACTTACTTAGCATAGTTTACAACTAGTTTAAGCATAGTCATCTCCTTCCAAGTTCCAATCACCAAGAGAGTGCTCAATATCACATTCCATTTATAAAATTAGCCCTAGACTAACATCACACAACCCATTTCAAGCTAGGAACAAGTAAATCAAACAAGGATTGAACATGGGTATAACACCCATGTCGACACTTTCATTCACAATGGTGGGTTTCACCTCAAATCATCAAATTAATATAAATTAGCCATGAATAAGGTCATATTTCATGATACCAACACTTATTTATACTCAATTTCTCATAACAATTCAATATTTACCCATGACTAATAACTTCTCTAAGTTGAAAACTATCACTTACATGGTGAATATTGTAACTAGATGGTGATGAATTGGCATCCATGCATGAGATTTGGGCTAGAATTCCTCTTCAATTGGAGCTTGATCAAGAAGTTGGAGAACTCTCCTCCTGCTTCTCTCAAAATGGCGATGGGTGCACACAGACTAAATGTATGGTATTTTCCCACCCCCACATTATTATAAAACTTCATCCCTATTGCCCACCTTTAGCCCCTCATGTTCTTTTCTTATTTATTTAACCCCCATTGTTTTCCACTCTTATTTAGTAGCCAACTTTGTCTAACCAAGTTAAATAGCTTGGTTATTAGTCAAATATCCCACTTACTCAATAAATCCTATTTACTTATTCCGTCCTAACTAAATGTCCAAATAAAATATTTGGACCCGAGTTTTGGGGCGTTACAAGTCTTCCCCCTTAAAAGAGGTTTCGTCCCCGAAACCTTGTTCATTATCTCAAAAAAATTACTGTCTTTTCTTCTTGGTCAAAATATTCATTCATTTACATATTAAGAACGCACTCATAGAGTGTATACCTTAGGGCTTCGCTTCGGTCTTCTACCATTAGCATTCTTTCTAGTTACTCTCATTAACACATGTTTATTTAGACCATGTACACATGCATGTTGCCAACATTCATGTAGGGTTATAATCATTACTACATAGCTATTATTTCACTCTCATAATTCGCACTTGCTAGAAGGTTAAGCATCATTCTGTTGTCATTACATGTATAACTAGGGTTGGCATATCGTGTATACCCGTACACGATAAGACATGACAGGATAAGACACGATACACGAAATCCCATACATGAACACGACACGATAACTTATCGTGTCCTTTTTTTCAAACACGAACACGACACAATATACACGAAAATTACCTGTTAATACCTGTTAACACGACTGTTCGACTGTTATACACGAAAATTACCTGTTAATACCTGTTAACACGAACAAAAACACGAACACGACATGCTATTTGAGAGTTACAGAGGGAGTTTAATGTTTTATTGTTTTTGAATTGAATGAGGAATGAAAATAGAAAGGAATTAAGGAACTCACACGCACATGGCATATGAGTTTTATTTAATTTTATTTCTTATCGTGTACTAACAGGTATTAACAGGTAAACATGTATTTAACCTGTTTATACACGAAAATTAACAGGTAATCTCGTGTCTACCTGTTTGGTACACGATACCTGTTAAGGCCATACACGATACCTGTTAACTTCGTGTAGGTTCGTGTCGTGTATTCGTGTATTCGTGTAAAATTGCCAGCCCTATGTATAACCACTAGTCATGCCCTTGTAAGGTAACCCCCTGGATAATAAATCATGACCTAAAATCCCGTTCTAGAGTTTTATGTTCCTATCCATGACTCAAGTCTGAGTCAATGTCCTTCCTCTGTTGACTTGTAAAGTCTCACCCTAACCAAAACATAGCTACTATTTCACGCATACTTTTTTTTCATACTTAACTCGAGTGTTAAGAGTCATTCTCTGTTTGTTATAGTTACATGTACTAAGTACATCCTCAGCTTATATTCTGGGCCATTCATTCATATTATTCTAACTTGCTATTTAGCTCGTTTCACGGACTGCTTACCGGAGATTAACGTTCACACTGCTCGTCAACATTAAGTCTGGGTTGTTTAAATGAAAACCACTAGTTAACGCGAGAATGTTCAAATGTTGACTTGGTTCAAATGAAAACCACTAAGTCTGGGTTGGAATTTAATATTTAGTTGACCTCTAAAAGTAAATTTTTTTGCCATATCACAATTGTGCTACCATTAGTTCGTACAGAATTACATATTCAACCCATAACTGTATATCTACATTCACATATTAAACAATTCACTAACCTTGTTACTTTGGCGCAATATTACGACTCGCAAGAACGGATCGGTCCACTTTGTCACAAGTCTGTGCCATCTCTGGATGGGTTTCATTCATTTTTATGACATATTCCGGCTCGCGAGCATCCTTTTACTAACTATATTGGTTTTGTCACCTCAAGAGTTCTACCATCCTCACATATAAATTTAAGGATTAGCGCCTTTCATTCAATTCCATCAATCATGACATTTATCAAGTTATCTTGTTTACATACTAGCCCCCTTCCAAATTCCTTTAAAATATTTGTTCGTTTGGCCCGCTCGTAATGGGTCAATGCATGACTGTTCCTTAGTATATCATTTTCGTTTGTTTGACTTTTCGAAAGTCCAATAATAAATACATTCTTACCTATGTTTTATCAGTTACCCAATTCTGACACATCCCTCTCTAGTCGAGCCATAAGCTCCTATTGAAAGCATAACCTTTTATACATACCTGGTGAGGGCCAAAACCATTGACTCGCTATCAATACCTTGCGATGGTTATTTCTTTCCAATTTGTGGCGATGCATGCCCATACATTACGCTTACCTACAAGCCTAAAACTGGACAAACAAAACATTAATTACCGGGTTCAAATGGCGATCACCATTTGACCTGTATGACTCATTTGTCCTTTTAACCATTCTTGCATACAACATATTTGCATATATATATATATATATATATATATATATATATATAAGGTCGGGATTTAGAGAAAACGGTAGAAAGTGTGAGAACGGTGAGAACGCTTATGGATCGTCCGATTAAAACAATCTATGGACTAGATTGGCGTGGTGGCGTTTTCGTAAATAACATCAATTTTATTACGTGGACGCGCCTCATTAAGGATTAAAAGGTCTTTAGACCTCTAAACCAAAACGCCATACTGATGAATAAAACGCCAATACAGACCAAAACACATCCATATATAAACAAAAACATCCCAGACATAAAACACATCCCAGAACCTGAAACGCCATGTTTTCTACTATATACCATTTATCTTACAAACGCCAAAATCCCCAAAAACATCAAACACAAAGTACTCAAAAACGCCATATTTTCTACTATATACCATTCATCTTAGAAAACGCCAAAACACTCAAACATCAAAGATTCCAAAAAAATCGAAGGTTCTTTCAGATACACTATTTCCTCAGTAAAACGCCAAAAATGCCAAAGCTTCGGATAATGCATTCTTCCCTGAGGTGCTGTAACTCAAATAACATTTTACTGCATGAGATGGACAAATCATAAACAAAAACATGTTGGGGTCAGACTAATGTAATTTTCTGTGTTTTGTTCTTGATGAATATTATAATGGCATGAAAAGACGAATAACACTAGTTGTTTGTAGGGCTGTTCAAAAAGCTCGGGGCTCGAAGCTCCCTCGGATTTAGCTCGGAAAAAGCTCGCTCGATATGGCTCGGTTTTAAAGTGAGCCGAGCCGGCTCGGTTTGGAAGTGAGCCTAGCTCGGCTCGGTTTGTGACGAGCCAAATTGGCTCGGTTTGGCTCGCTTGGTAGCTCGGCTTGGCTTAGCTCGAATTATTTTACTTATAATATATTTTATTTTTATATACCTATAATATATTACAAAAAAGTGATTATTATTTACATGTATTTAGGCTTGTAGTTTGATATCTAAGACATATTTAAAGGTTGATTGTCGTGCTAATGAACAAATACTGTATTTACTTGAAATATAAAACTTATGTTGCGTTGTTAAACATGATTTTGGCTTGTAATGTATTAGGTTGAACTTATTTTGAATATGTTCTTTTGAAGTATTGAATAATATTTTAGAATACTGAATTTTGAGAGCTATGTGTTAATTTTTATTTTTAAAATCGAGCCAAACCAAGCCGAGCCGAGCCAGCTCGGTTTAAAACCAAGTCGAGCCCGAGCTTAGATTTTCAGCTCGGTTTCTAATCCGAGCCGAGCCAGCTCGGTTTATAATCAAGCCGAGCCCGAGCTTTCCCTAGCTCGGCTCGGCTCGGCTCATGAACAGCCCTAGTTGTTTGAAGATACATATTCAAACAAAAAACTTATGTCATTTTGTCTTTCCAAACGGCCACACAAACACAAGCATGACTAAGCCAAACCACCAGCGAACATGATTCAAAGAAGAAAGAGACTGATGACAGTGAAGATTTGGAATATGAATTGTTTTTACTTTTATTTTTTTAATTTTCTTTTTCTGTTGTTTGTTATGAATTTTTCAACTTAGAATAAAAAAATACATTATCTTAATAAAACTCCAAACAGTCATAATGGAGTAAAAACGCCAAAAACTCCCAAACTATAATGAAAGTAGTTTGCAGAAGAATTAATTAATAAAAGCTAAAAATGAAAAAAAAAAAAAAAGGCCAAAAACTACTTAACCCATTCAAAACGCCAAACTTGGGAGATGGAAAGTATATGACCCTAAAAACTCATAAAAAGCTGAACAAAAAAGAGTAAAAAATAAACTCAGAAACTGAAAAGACGGCTACTTTATTAATATAATTTATTATAAATAAAAATCCCGCCTAAACTACACGCCAAAAACATCCTATAAGAGAGACGTCTTTGCACAATCAACTTATCACAAAAAACCAAAAATATAAACGCCAACTTTCCAAAAACCATTCACCTTAAAACGCCAAAAAGATACTTAAAAAAGTCACAGATGCAGAACCTCATTTCTTCTATATTGAGTATTTTTCTGAATGAAGTTTCACTAAATGGATTGCACTCTGAGGTGGGTATCTCTGTAATTTTTTGCTGAATGAGATGGACAAATATTCATGAAAAAAAGACTGATGATCATCATGTCACTTTGTTCTTGATGGATTTATTGATGCCATGAAGAGATCATTACATTCAAGCAGGCGTTGGTGTTCAACATGTCACCAAACAAGTATATATCAAACCACAATAAAAAGGGTCTTCATAAGGTATTCAAAAAAAGGATCAAAACACCAAAAAGATTAAAGTAGAATAGGCTTATGACAGTAAAGATTTGGATGAGAAATTAGATTATATTTTTTTTTCCATTTTCTATTGTTTGTTATCTAATTCTCTGTTGTTTAATATCTACTAATAAAAAAAAACGCCAAAACGCCTGATAGTGTGAAAACAGTGAGAACGGATGCTAGTAAAGCACGACGTTGGTATATAAAAACGCCAAAAATGGGAAAAAAGGATTACTGGAAAAATCAACACTATAGGCCTGAATCCTAAATGGCACAACACTTGATAGAAAAAAATAAAAAATAAATAAACATAAGAAAAAAATAACTGATGTTTTTTACATTATGGTCCTGCATCCTGATCTAAAAACAATAAAAAATGCCAAAATTTGCTTAAAACGCCAAAATGTTTAATATGATCCTGATGAAAAAACAATAAAAAATGCTGTGTATTTATTAAACGCCAAAAAATGGAAAGGTGATGTAACACGCGTTTAAAAAAAGAAATAATGAAAGGACAGAAAAGCCCCTCCGCCCTTCTCTATGTCGCGTGACACGTGTTGGGCCAGGAAGCGTTCTCACCGTCCTCACACTTTCTACCGTTTTCTCCTGATCCCGTTTCTATATATATATATATATATATAAGGGAAGGTTCAAATGAAAACCACTAGTTATTGTGAAAACTCGAAAACTAATTAAAAAATCCAAAAAAACATACCAATTTTTTTTTGCAAACCAATTTTCGCAACTTTTTATATATAAAAAAAAATTTCAAAATTTTTTTTTTGTAGTGCACATGTGTAATACTACACATGTGTGATACACATGTGTACTACAATTTTTTTTTTTTTTGAAAAAAAGTTTTTTTTATATAAAAAAACCTGCGATTTTTATAAAAAAATTGAAAAAAAAAATTTGGTGTGATTTTTAGGCTTTTTTAGTTAGTTTTCGAGTTTTCACAATAAAAGTGGTTTTCATTTGAACCGAACCCTATATATATATATATAAATGCAAAATTTGAAACATAATTTGGATAATATCCGCTTTAAAGGATATTTACTTGTTTGGTCCGTACTTACTTACGAATTCAAACATTTTCCTATCATTCATTCTTACTTGTTTGACCCGTACTCACTTACGGATTCAAACTTTTCATTCTTCTTTTCATTCCTTTCCTGTTTGAACCCATTTCACGGATTCAAACATTTTTATTCTACTTTTCATTCCTTTCCTGTTTGAACCCATTTCACGGATTCAAACACTTTCATTCTACTTTTCAATACTTTCATGTTTGAATCCATTTCACGGATTCAAACATTTTCATTACTACATTTCTTTCTTTCATCGCATCATCTTCCATCTCTTTTCATAAGATAGGTTTCGTAACAACCTTCTACATTAAACTTCAAGTGCTGGGTTTCAACACTACATTCCACATTCTATATTATGTGTCGCGTCTAAATGCAACATTCTATATTCTGTTTCGAGTGGCGTTTCCACAATTCTTTCTTGGGTTTGATTCACGTACAACTATATGTTTGAACTTTTCATTCTCATCTTTCTTTCTTAAGTTGATCTGATTCTTAAAGAATTGTTGGACCCCTTCCATCCCCATACGACCCCTATATCCCAATTTGACCCAATATACGTGTGATGATTCTCATGGTCTCACGAGCGTCCTATGCTTCTTGCACAATGGCCAGGCGTGCAATCTACATACTAGTATCGCGTCTTCGTGAGAATCATCACTTTATATCCAGGGAACCGGTCTTCAGTTCGTACCACACTTATTTGCATCCTTCTAGGATTACACCCTCTTATTTAAAGGTATACTAAATACCGGTATTCAACAAATTTTAAAATTTGTATACTTGGGGTCCATTTGCCTGCCTTGTCACATGCTTTAACCTTCATGCTAGCCCGCGACTGCGGAACATCCTCGTTGTCCAACAAGCTCACCTTATATCATTAATAATTGTCAGTAACATCACACATACTTGTATTAAATTTTGCCTTTCGGTCTTGATCGAGTCTTGGATTGTACGAGTCACTTATCACACGAGCACACGGGTTTGAGTTCAAGTACTTACTTCTTTGTACTTGATTTCGCTTAAACCTGGCTCTGATACCAACTTGTAACACCCTAACACGTTTTAATCGAAAGGACGCAACGGAAAAACGTACCGTAAAATTTCTTTCAAAATTAATATCCTATCATACTTGAAAGCCATTTAGAAACAATTCCTTTAAAAGAATTACATTATTGATCCTTAATTTATGTATTAAAAGTGACGTACAAATACAAATTTGTTTGACCAGCTATTCCGTACAATTCGTTTCTCTCTAACCCGATCTTCAATCGCTTGTTCGTAATGATGACGATCCATGATTTCATACAACCTGCACTCACCACATACATTCGCCACATTAGTACATATTATATAAATATATATGTGTATAAACGTGTCTCAGAATCATAATTATAGGGTCTCATCTCATTCCATTCCCGTATACTTTCCATTCGCTTATCTTTCTAAATTTCCAGCATTCCATCTCAATATCTAATCTTTAGTGAGTCAACAATAATGTACCTGCAGTCTCCTTTAATTCTTACAATACATGGTTAGTAACATAAACCCTCAAACTTATTAAAGCTATGCATACATATATACAAGCCCTATTCCTCTGTGTACATTCAATCCCATTTAATAAATACGCACATTCATTCATATATTTATACTCATACATCTAAATGCATACACCTGAATACATACAACATACATAATTATGTCTATACATACATGCTTACATACATACATATATATAATACTCATACATCTAAATGCATACACCCAAATACATACATGCATACATAATTAGATCCATACATACATGCTTACATACATACATATATTTACAATTCTTGATTATCCTACTCACATTTGATCATCATACACATATATTAATTATATGGTGCTTAGACTTGGATTTATAACCCAAAAACGTTAGTTATGAGGAGTTTATAACGTATCTATTTATGCCCGATGGCCAAAATTAACAAAACAATCAACATTTTGCAAAACTGCCCGCCGTAAGCTACGGCTCAGCCGTAGCTTACGGTTCAGTTGTTCTGGTCCAAACAGCAGCTACGTTCCGTAGCTTACAACTCACCCGTAGCTTACGATTTGGCTGTTCTGATCCAAACAGCAGCTACGTTCCATAGCTTACGGCTGAGACGTAGCTTACGGCTGAGCCTTAGCTTACGATTTGGCTGCTCTACACCTTTTCCAACTTTGTCATTTTTACGAAAACGACTGTAACTTTCAAACCGTTCACCCGTTTAACCTCTCGTTTCTTCCTACGTGATCGTGATTTGGTCCTCTATCATTTGGACTTGAAATTTAACATTCGAGTTAACAGTATTCTAAACTAACAAGCTCTCAACTTTGTATATATTTACAAAGTTTGACCCGTTTGGCCCTATGACAAAGTTTCACCGGTTTAACATTATGCCAACCATTTTAACAAGACTTACCTTGACATTTCTTATTTACTTATATGTTTCACTTGATTTCGAATATTCAAATACATATACATCTTTATATAAATAAATTTGAAGTGATTGCGGGAACACTTACCTTATAGACCTCATGCTTCTTACTTGATATGTTGCTTCCCTTGTCTTGCTAGCTCCGAAGGTACAAGTCCGCCTTTACGAGGACCTATCCTTCATTATCATTTACATACACACACATGTTAACCCACAATCTAATACTAGCTAATCACATCCACAATCGACTTTCATGTCACAATAACTTCCAAGCATTCAATATCAACACGCACACTTGTGACCTTATCCATCTAACATATTACACATCATCATACCACACAACATGTCTATGAGAGTCATGTTACATTCATAGTTTTTATAGATTCTAGGGTCATTAGTTTTACCATAGCATTACTTATATCAAACCAAGTTTACTTCCTACTTGTTGGCTTTCTTAGAAGTCAAACCACCAAACCTTTCCACATCTAGACTAATCATTGTAACATGGCCCTAGCATCAATGTTTTCAATTAAGATTCTACATGCATCCCTTACAACACATTACTTCCATGTTTACCAAACCAATAGATCACATAGTATGTATCATTTATAACAACAAGGTTCATGGACCTCTAAGGTGCCATCTTTCACCAATTGGATAACTATTATACTTGCAACATGGAATTCATTCAAGACACCTTCATTTTGCATATTTACTAGCAACTAACACAACCAACTCATTACACTAGTAATTCACAATTTCAAGGACACCATATCATCTATTATCACTAGTTAGGCATTTTATCAAACACTTGGTGTGCATACAACTTACTAAGCATAGTTTACAACTAGTTTAAGCATAGTCATCTCCTTCCAAGTTCCAATCACCAAGAGAGTGCTCAATATCACATTCCATTTATAAAATTAGCCCTAGACTAACATCACACAACCCATTTCAAGCTAGGAACAAGTAAATCAAACAAGGATTGAACATGGGTATAACACCCATGTCGGCACTTTCATTCACAATGGTGGGTTTCACCTCAAATCATCAAATTAATATAAATTAGCCATGAATAAGGTCCTATTTCATGATACCAACACTTATTCATACTCAATTTCTCATAACAATTCAATATTTACCCATGACTAACAACTTCTCTAAGTTGAAAACTATCACTTACAAGGTGAATATTGTAACTAGATGGTGATGAATTGGCATCCATGCATGAGATTTGGGCTAGAATTCCTCTTCATTTGGAGCTTGATCAAGAAGTTGGAGAACTCTCCTCCTGCTTCTCTCAAAATGTCGATGGGTGCACACAGACTAAATGTATGGTATTTTCCCACCCCACATTCTTATAAAACTTCATCCCTATTGCCCACCTTTAGCCCCTCATGTTCTTTTCTTATTTATTTGACCACCATTGTTTTCCACTCTTATTTAATAGTCAACTTTATCTAACCAAGTTAAATAGCTTGGTTATTAGTCAAATATCCCACTTAGTCAATAAATCCTATTTACTTATTCCGTCCTAACTAAATGTCCAAATAAAATATTTGGACCCGAGTTTTGGGGCGTTACAACTTCGTCGTCCGTCCGGTTCCCGCCTTAGTGAAAGTCTGTCATAAACACTAAAAACAGTTAGTGTTTAAGTTCTACGATCAAACAATTAGTAATCAAAACATTTGAACGAAAACATTAAGCACAATTTTTTTTTGTGCAGCCTCCTTACCCGGCCGGGTCAGGTTTCCACCCGGCCGTGTCAACTGAAACGTGTCTTTTTCTCAGCACCCTTACTTGACCGGGTTAGGTTTTCACCCAGCCGTGTCAGCGGAAAACATGTTTTCTTTTCAAATCACTATTTCGGTTTGAAGTTAATTACCAACCGACCCGTTAGGAGGTATTTTGCATTCTCGCTCATGCCTCCTACTTCTTTATCAAGATTTTCATTATATATTCCACCAAACTTCGTTTGTGGTGGTTTATTCTAAGAAAACCTTTATATTCCAATTGTACCATCCGATATGACATTTTACCAAAATGACCTGTTAAGAGACATAAATCAAAAGGTCTACGCCTCCCATTTTAATGTTACTAAAAGACCAACCCAATTATGGGACTCATTTTAATCTACCCCTAGGGGTAGTTTGCCCGATCCATCACTCGAGGCATTTTAGTTAGTTTAGTCCATTTCCGCATAATGGACATGCCCTTGGCCCGTTTGGTTATTTTTACTTGTTTGACCCGTTTGGTTCGCGTCAGCAAATGCTTATCTCCAAAACTCACGTTTTACTTGTTTGACCCGTTTGGTTCGTGTCAGCAAGTGTTTATTACCAAAACATCATTTTTACTTCTTTGACCCGTTTGGTTCGCGTCAACAAATGCTTATTTCCAAAATTCACTTTTTACTTGTTTGACTCGTTTGGTTCGCGGCAGTAACTGTTTATTACCAAAAATTCATTTTTACTTGTTTGTCCCATTAGGTTTGCGTCAGCAAGTGTTTATTATCATAAATTCGTTTTTACTTGTTTGACCCGTTTGGTTCGCGTCAGAAAGTCATATTTCCAAAGTTTATTGGTTTATCATCAAAAACTCATTCTTACTTGTTCGACCCATTCGGTTCGCGTCAGAAAGTCATATCTTCAAAATTCATTATGTTAATCACCTAAATGTGATTACTCGCCATTTTTCTCGTTTGACCCGTTATGGTTTACACCATAGGGTCGTATTTCTAAATTCTTTATGTTAATCACCTAAATGTGATTATTCGCCATTTTGTTCGTTTGACCTGTTATGGTTTACACCATAGGGTCTCGGCTTTAACAAATCATTGATTTTAACCGTCTACTTTTCAGTTAAAAAACTAAGCTTCTAATCTAGAATGTGTAAGTTTTACTTACTCTGCGTCCTTTTAAGTCTTCTCGCATCTTGATCCGTTTGACCCATTCATTTCCAATCTCTCACCTAGCTTGTCAAGTGTCAAACTGTATTACAATATCCACAAGATGGTTAGATTAGTCATCCAACATTATGACCATCACACCTCCTAGACTTTTATACTATATTTTATTCATCTGATTCTATTATAGGTCAGTTTGACTTTTAAAGTCAAACTACCAATTGACATTTGGAAATGCACTAACAAGTTCAATAAACTCATTAAGGAATTTTATCAAATACTTGGTGGCCATCATTTTTAAGCTATCATATTAGCTAATTTTTCCATCGTATTACCATGTATCCCTTAGATAACACTTTTCTAGTCATTTATTCACATTCCATCCTCATGATTTCAAGTTCAATGACTAGTATTCATAATCCAACCATAAAAGGTTCAAAATCTATAATCATGTCAAAAATCCATTTCACCTCTTATGAGAGTTTTGATCTACAACAACCATGCACATGCTTTCTACATATATTTCTATTCATATCATGTTTCTAAACCAAATTTATATATCAATTTCATCATATTATCAAGACCCACTTTATGACATATATGAACTCATGCTTAAACCTCTAAATTGTTTAAGTATCTCACGCATACTAACATGTATGATGATCATAAGCATAAATTCATCATCAATTTCATCATACTATCAAAGTATCCAAATCAAGATTACCACATACAAGTCCCTTCATATACTACTCAACACTAAAATATAAATTACTACATACCTTATGATCACCAAGCTTAGAAGATCACTAATTTATCTTCATGTATGTGTTTTGGCTCCAATTCACCTTTCAATTTACTAGAACAAGATGAACTAGGGTTTTCCCCTCCTTTCTTCTCTTGGTTTGACATACACACACAAGTGTGTGTTTTTTTGTGATTTTTGCTTTTTAATTATTCAAGTTTGGTTCTTGTTTGTTTTTAGCCCTTGCACTTTATTAGTTGTCTTATATGGTTAAAAACTCATTCAACGCCTCTAGAAATTAACTAGTCTTTAAACTAGATTAGAACATTCTTAGTTATATTGTTTATAGGTTAACTTACAACACCAACGGTATTTTACCCTCTCATCCCCAGTTAATTTGGTTTGGTTACCAATTTGGGATGTTACAGATACCAATTGTTAGGATCTGAGTTTGATATTTTTGAATTATTTCAAGTTAAAACAAACATTTATGATTGCAATTCAAATAATAAACTCACAAGTAGGAAGACATTATCAGAAACTGTTTTTCATTGAATTAAAAGATTACAAGTTTGACAGCATAATGATTCTACAATCTCCTTCACAGCTTGATCACTCACAAATCCGTTCGTACAAAAGAGAATGTGTGTGAGGTGATAAAATAGATCTCTAACATGTGAGATCTATTTATACTAAGAACAAAGGTCTGTTTGTAATTAGCTGACATCACTATGATAGTCACATCTAACATTCCTAACTGAAAAGATCACACAGATGTTGCAAACATCTGTGGGAATCAAACCTCTTATCTAACTAAGCTAAACATTGTTAATAAGCTAATACTGTTACATTAGGAAACATATGTTCTTCAACCTTTGTTGCTTTGTTCCAAACATCTGTTTGGCCACAACATATGTTTGGTCTTCATGAGCAGACATTTGCCTTAACAGAGCTTTGACCATGAATAGACTTTGTTTCTTCATCAATAGTTGTTCCAAGGCTTCAAACAGTGAATAACAAGTCTTCAACAAATGTTTTGATCTAGGTGTTCAAGATTCACTATCTTTGTGAGGAAAATGCTTCATCAACTGTTTATTTCTTGATCTTTTAGTCATGTTTTGGTGTTTGAATATCATCTGTTGTTTTGTAGGTCCAACAAAATAATAAAGTATTATAGTATTAAAATAATAAAATATTTAAATATTGTTATTATTATAAATGAAAATCATCATGCATGGTCGTTATTAGAGAAATATTAAATTAATTGGTAAAGAAAATATGATTTATAAAATTAAAAAAAAATTATTAAAAACAAAAAATAAATGATCGAGGAAATATGGTTTTAGAAATGGAAAACAATGAAAATACATTAAAGTTAAAAGTAAATATAATGATAAAATATTATTATATTAAAATAAGGAAGTATTAAAAAAACTATATATATTATTATAAAATTAAAAGTACTATTCATAGTCATTCAACAATTGTATATACTAGTGTACTTTTTTGCGCGCTTCGCTGTGGGCCTTAAATCGTTATCAATCTGGTTCATTACAGTACTCGTACTGGAACTCGACATAACAATCGTTGATAATCGACACGTGTATTACATCGATTGAAAAAAATAATAAACTAATGCCTGTACCAGTACCGGTGTTGTTCGATCGGTATCAGTCCGTTACGATACAATACCTGTATCGTACAGACACTTGATATACATTACGATACCAAAAAATACTTTATTACGTATATACCTTTGTGTTCAATGATTTTTATACCACCACATCGAGAAAACTATAAAAACGAATACAGTATCATTACCAATGTTGTTTGGTCGGTATATCTTCGGTTCGTGATGATTAAAAAAAATCAACTATATGTGGCTCGTTAGAATTGAACTTTTATCGAATTGTACATAATAATGAGCACATAATGACGCTAATAATAAGAAAACTATACCGATGTTATACGGTACGGTACGATACTGATGTTGTTCCGACAGTATTAGTAATATTAAAAAAAGAAAATCATTAAAAGTTAAAATTAAAGAAATATGTTTAAGGTTAAAGTAAATGTAATAGTAATCTATTGTAATATTGGAATGATAAAAGTATGGAAAAACTATATATATATTAATAAAATCAAATTTCTATTTATGATCACTTTCCAATTATACTTGTTGACGTCGCGCGTAGCGGCGAAACGGAACAAATGATAATGTAAAATAAATTTTATTTGAAAATGAATCATGCTGTTTAAAAAAGCCAAACCATTAGAATCAGTTCAGTTTATTATCGTACCATTTTATGATACCAAATAAATACTCAATTTTGAATACAACTTTGTTTTTAACCAAACTTATACAATAATGTCAGAGAAAAAAAATTAACGAGTGGAAGTTATTAAAGATATATCAAATTAATTGATAAAGGAAATATAATTTAACAAAAACCAAAAAGAATTATTAAAAACAAAAAAAATGATAAAGGAAATGTGGTTTAAAAAAATGAAAAAAAATGTTAAACTTAAAATAAATATAATAATAATTATTATAATATTGAATAATAAATATTAAAAAGCTATATATCATTACAAAAATAAAATCACTATTCATAGCCACTTTCCATTTAGCATAACAATCATTGCCAATCGACATGTTTTTTACATCGACTGAAAACTTATAAAATCGAATACCCATACCGGTACCGGTTTTGTTTGGTCGGTATCGACAGTTACAATACCGGTATTGTACAGATACTCGATATACTTTACGATACCAAAAAAATATTTTATTGCGAATATTACTTTGTGTTCAATGAATTTTATACCGCCACGTCGAGAATTCTATAAAAACGTATACGATACCATTACCGATGTTATTTGGTCGGTATATGTTCGGTTTGTGATGATAAAAAATCAACTATATATGACCCATTTGAATACTGATATTGTTAATTGGTCGGTATATGTTCGGTTTGTGATGATAAATAAAATCAACTATATATGACCCGTTCGAATACCGGTGTTATTTGGTCGGTATATGTTCGGTTTTGTGACGATAAAAAAATAGTTATATATGACTCGTTCGAATACCGGTGTTATTTGGTCGGTATATGTTCGGTTTTTTAATTCTAACTTTTGATTTAAAGATGATTAAAACCAACTAAATATTAAGTTTTTAAAATGATTAATACAAATTATGTTTGTTAATGGGAAAACATGGTTAATTGCTTAACAAAAAGAATAGAAAAAAAATGATTAAACAACCAATACGGTGATGATCTATTGGCAAAGGCAAAACCTTTAAACACCTTGGATGTGAGAGGTCTTCGGTTCGAGTCCCACATACGACCAAAGAAATTTGCCGTTCAAAAGAAAAAATAATTAAACAATTATCTTGGTTTTAGTTTAGGCTCAACAAATCTACGAACGGTAATAGTAGTAGTAGTTTTAACTGGTGAAATATAACCAAATGAAATAATTTTGAGGGGAAAAGGGTGTAATATAGTTATTAAATTGTTGGTGGTGGTAAGGTTATTAGCTTTAGAGTGTATATCCGCTAGTCTATACGTACAAGAAAAAATATTGTTATTAAAATTAAGATGAGATCAAAAAGCAGAAAAGAAAAAAAAGTAAATATAAATATATTTAAAACCGGCTGCATATTTGAATCTGTTTAAACTTTAAGAACAAAAGCAATCATAATATTATATAGTGGGCTCTGTCGCACTTTTATAAAATAGAACTAAATATTTGATTGTGCATAATAATACTACTTTTAAAAAAACTAAAAGACATACATATACGTTTTATAATTAATCATTTACGCTGAATCACATAAGTAATTTGAAAATTTTAAGAAACACATATATTCTTATAAATGCATATTAAAGTTAAATATTCTTATAAATGCATTTAATTTAAATATTTATCTGAATTTAAATAGAAAAACTTACGAATTTTGAATTAACAATTGATAAATTGGAAATATTATATTCACATATTTTAATATATCATTCATAGATTAGTTCATACCACATGACAAAATGTAATAAAAACATAACTACTTTACGGGTGACTATCCTTTACGGTACCTTTTTAATAACATAAATACGTACCTAAATGTTTAAAATATTTACCTATAAAAATGTGGATATTTATACATAAAACTGAAAATTACATATGGTGTAATCGCTAGTACCCATCTCACCGGCCGACTTGCGACTAAAAAGTTCTCCAACCTTGGTAAATAGATGGTGATAATCATTAGCCTAAACAATCTAAAAATCTCTTGTAATCTATACTAGCGGTAAGACCCGTGTGCAAACACGAGTGATTTCTTAGAAAACCATGCATAACGCATATAAATGATGAATATGGTTATATTTATAGACTTATAAATAGATAAGTCAGTCGGTAAATACTTAAAGTTTAGAGTATAAAAATACAAAAATATACAATTTATTAATCTTTTGTAAATGAAATAACATTTGCATTCAAGCATGTTCCTTCTCCAAAAAAACAATATTTTAAATCAACAGTCGTTTCAATCCCCTTCAACCTCCACAAAACACTATTTTAACCCAACAGTGGTTTTAAACCACCGTTTTAACCGAACAACGGTTTCAACAACAGTTTTCTCCACAACACTCTGCTTTAACCCAACAGTGGTTTCAAACATCTGTTTCCATCTGTTGACTGGTCAACAGATGTATCAACCACTGTTTTATTTTCAAACATCTGTCCACAACAAAACACTACTTTAACCCAACAGTGTTTTAAACCACCGTTTTAACCCAACAGCGGTTTCAACAACAGTTTTCTCCAGAACACTCTGCTTTAACCCAACAGTGGTTTCAAACATCTGTTGACCAAAGTCAACAAATCTATAAACCACTGTTTTATTTTCAAACATCTGTTCACGATAACAGAGCTTTCACCATTTAAACAAACCTTTGCCAATATTACAAGCTTTTAAACTCTCAAACCTGAATATTCACTTAATTAATTTAAATAACAAACATGCTTAATAATTTTAACACAACTAATTATTATATAAAATATGAAAGTGTCAAACAGAGGTAACTATATAATAAAAAAAATTCAAAACAGCAAACAGCATTCAGTAAAATACAGCATAATAATTTCTAATCAATGGGCGAAACAGTAGTCTCGATAAATAAAGCTCCTTTCGGACCATTGTAGTTGTCAACATGTTGGAGGTATTTCAAAACTTGATTGCTCAGATCAACTTCAACCATTTCCCCCCAACTTCAACTTCAACCTTAAATACTTAAAGTTTAGAGTATGAAAAATACAAAAATATACAACTTATAATTCATTCTGTACACAAAATAACATTTGCATTCAAGCATGTTCCTTCTAAAAAAAACAATATTTTAACTCAACAGTCGTTTCAATCCCCTTCAACCTCCACAAAACACTATTTTAAACCAACAGTGGTTTTAAACCACCATTTTAACCCAATAGCAGTTTCAACCACAGTTTTCTCCACAACACTCTGCTTTAACCCAACAGTGGTATCAAACATCTGTTTCATCCATCTGTTGACCAAAGTCAACAGATGTATCAACCACTGTTTTATTTTCAAACATGTATTCACAACAACAGACCTTTCATCATTTAAACAGACATTTGCCAATATTACAAGCTTTTAAACTCTCAAACCTAAATATTCATTTAATTAATTTAAATAACAAACATAGTTAATAATTTTAACACAACTAATTATATAAAAACTACAAGTGTCAAACAAACGTAATTATATAATAAACAAAGTTCAAAACAGCAAACAACATTCAGTAAAATACAGCATAATAATTTCTAATCTATGGGCGAAACAGTAGTCTCGATAAATAAAGTTCCTTTCGGACCATTGTAGTTGTCAACATGTTGGAGGTATTTCAAAACTTCGTTGTCCAGATCAACTTCAACCATATCCCCCCAAATGCTTGTTATCAGCCACTTGTTGTTTTTAATTATATTAGTCCTTCGGCGCCTATCTACATAATCAACTACACGAGGATTATTGAAAGCAAACACCTTGATCCAGCCTTCTTCTTCATATCTGAGCAAATCAGCAGTCCGCTCAGCAGACTTTCCAATAACAATCAAATGCAGCCTCTTTGCTGTAACAACCCGACTTTTGAAAGTCAAAGTACAAGTCAAAGTCAAAGTCAAAGGAAGAAAAAATTGCTAATTGCGATCTGTCACTCCTTGCTTAATTATTGATTGTACTTCTTGACTTGTAATCGATACTCTATTTTAAATTGCTTTAGTTGTATTATGTGGAGTACATGTTAATAAATTGCTATTTAATCGCAGTTTAATCGTTAATCGACTTATCGCTAATCGCATCGATCGCATCGCAAATCGAATTATAGGTTATGGATATTGTTTTACGTGTGTGTGCTATTATGTGTTACTTGTTCATGTTATGTTTATCTTGAGGTGTTTAATCGCAAACGCAATCGCAACTCTATCGCAACGCAATCTCATCGCAAACCCGAGATTTAAGGATTTTATTTATGGTATTTAGTAGTTAAGTTATTTGTGTAACTAATGGGTAATACTATCGCATCGCTTACTCGAAACGCATCGCAACGCTCAACGCACAAAACGAAACGTCGAAAACCAACTCGCACCGCCATCCGATCGGATGGCCATCCGATCGAACCGCACTACGTCCCATCACTTGTGCACCGCCTTTCCCTTTTTTGGAATCCTATAAATAACACCTGTCACATCACAAAGAGTGATGTGACAACTCTGGAGCGACTCTTCAACTTCTCAGGCCTTTCTCCTTCGATTTCTCGCGATTCTTGTAAGTTTCCTCCCCAAACCTTGTACATCTTTGATCTTTACACACTTCTTCATCTTTTTCACCATCAAATCTTCACTTTTAACCATGAAATCGGCTGATTTGAGGTGTTCTAGGGTGATGTCATCATGGGGTTCTTATGAACTTCAAGATTTGGCCTCATTCCACCAAGAACAACTCAGATCTTAGAGATTTCAACATGTTTAAGCACTGATTTCTTTCTAAATCTAAACATTTTCAAGGGAAGAAGGATTGAAAGATGTTTTCATAACTTTCTTTCAACTCTTTTACACTCTTTAGCTCAAAACCGATAGAATCAGAACTCGTTCGGGCCTTCTACTCGCCCTATAGTGAAGGGCTGGACTGAGAATGGATTTTCATCGGAAGAGACGACCGATTCACGGGTTGAACATGAACAACCGACAAGAACAGTTGACTGGTCAGAATGAGGTGATTCCCGTCCGATCGAATAACTTGGACTTGAGGGAATTCCCGTTGTTTAACACGTTGTCATACCGTCTCGATCAAACCGCAAAACTTTCAAACTTAACAAGTTTCAAAACGAACAAGTCACCAAACGGACTGCCGTCCGACCGGATTGCCATCCGATCGAACGACAATCCGTTCGGATGACATATGGTCTTCAACCCTTAATATTTTCAAAACATCATCAAAACCAGCAAATGGCCATCCGATCGGATGACCATCCGATCGAATGACCATTCTGCTGTGAACTTGCTCTCTGAGAAATGTCTCACTTGACGGATCGCCATCCAACCGAATGACCGTTCGACCGGACGACCTGAAAGGTAGAGATACTTCTCTGTTTTCAAAATGCTACAACGAAAACTTCAAAGCCATCATACACAAATACATCCATCCCAAACAAGTGGCAAACCGACCGAATGGCCATCCGATCGGATGACCATCCGTTCGATTGGCATCCGTTCGGATGTCCCTTCGACACTTGGTCACTTCGCACCGCTTAACGCACTGTTCTTCGCTTATGATATCGTTCTGTAATCAGGCTAACTCTCCAGCGCTCCCTTCAATCCAAGATGGTGTTTAGTTATTAAACGCTATCTGTGAGTATACTCGATCCCTTTTTGCTTTAAGCACTTTTGGGTGTTACATACGTTACTTATATCAAATCACCTTGATCACACAACACAAACACTTTTATACGCTAGCCGTTACTGCATGTTATACTTGTTATTCGATGAATGCTTGTATGTTATGTTTACACCGTGATTGTTGCCTGACACCTTAGCAACGGTAGTACTATAGTTTGGACTCAGCACCTAAAGTGGACAGGGGTTGTTAAGGGCTTTTCTCACATGTCACAGTGGTGATATGTGTTGCGCATTCTACAACTCGTAGTCACATCTGTGCATATTTCATTGTCGATAACCTACTTGCTTCACATTATACATGTTACATGCTGGTTATGCGTAAACTCGCTTTCGCTATCTATTATACTATTAAACTTGTATGCTCACCTTTACACTATGTGTATTGACCTCTATTTTAACGTATGTGACAGGTCTTTAGGATGCTTGCTATGTTGCCCTGCTTTTGTGGAATCAAGCTAGGGGAGTCTAGAAACGAACTAAATAAAAATCTGAGTTGTCGAAACATTTTATTTGTCTTTGAGATACAATGTCTGTATTAACTATTTTTATCTGATATATTATGGTATGGGACATGATGTTAAAATATACGGTAATTTTAGTTGTTATGGATTTCTCTTCGACAATCTGTTTCGCTCAGTGCCGCGCCCCGATGTTTCTGCCATCGGTTGGGGTGTGACATTTGCGATGGTCAAAAAATGCCCTTTGCAAGGATTGACTACGATACTCTCGGGAAAATGAAGCATTCTGAAAGTCTCAGAAAGAACATCGAAAGCAACGATGTTCCTCTCACCTAGTGGATACCAATAATTTGAAACCATGAAATATATGGTTTTATCAGCATAAATTCCTGGAGACCATGAATAACTGCTTGAACCATAATTATTTACGCTACCGAAATTTATTGTTATCCATGACTCAAGACGTCGTGAGTAAACACGAGCAGTAGCCACATTACGGTAACAGCTGATGTGAAGCACTTTCAGATCATTGGATTGATGAAAATAAATTCCACCTGTATTAGAATTTCGATCATGAATATAATTTAAGTAGACGTCAGACAAAACTTATAGCGCCTGGTAGTTGGATTCCAAAGGATCAGCTCATAGCAAATCCCTTCATTGCAAACTAACAGCAATCCATTAAATGACGATAGAATACGTAAGAAGGTAGGGTGAACATTGTTAGGAAAACTTAAGGTTTTGCTTGTCCCGACATGCAAATCACCAGCTACTATGTTGTCAACGACAATTGACGTGTCTTTAATGGAGAGTAGTTTCTTTTGTAGTGAATCTCCACTTCGGAGAGCATGGCTCATCCCAAATGCATGACTTGACAGTTCCCTATAAAAAATTTTGGAAAGACATTTCAAACGACCAATATCTTCTGCAGGGAGCCTCGTGAAAATTTCGTCAACAATAATTTGAAACACAATGTTTCCCATTTCGCAGTGAACAAATGCGTGTTTGAAAGCCAAAGAAATTGTAAAGATATTGATAAACAAAAAACTTTGAAGATGATTGAGTAGATGGATGAAAGCGGTAATGATGAAACCAGTTTCCCAATGTAGTTTATATACCCAATGAAGGCGGTTATGACTAAATACATCGTTAGACTAACTTAGTGTGTAAAGAATATGATGCGACGATGGTTAGGCTTTTAATGCAAAACATTTCAAAACTGCATTTCCATGGGAAAAGTATAAAATTAAATATCAAGAAATCCAAAGGACAAATTTTAAACCTTCACATAAAAAAAAAAAAAAAAAAAACAGGTTATCATAATTACACTTAACCTCCTCATTTACCATAAGACGCCTTTACCATAAGACAGAAGTGACAGAGTGACATGCATTAATTGCAAATTACATATCTCCAGGCATTTTGAATTTGAAATTACCGGCAATTTCAAAACATCTGCTAAGTTACACGTTTGCAAAGGAAGGACTTTCAACCTCTGTTGGCTTTAAAGGAGAGATATGGGCAGAGGTTTTGAGATGAGGCCGACTTTTAGATAGATTTTAAAATAATTTTATATATATTAGGCTTTATGATGCAGTAATGACATAAGAAAAGCATTGTTGGACAGCCTCTCTGGCTGCCACATCAGCTTTTCTTATGCCACATGTGGATTATTTACCATTATCCACATTTCAAAACTTCAACAATTGTCTTTTAAAAACTCTGTTGAGCAGGATCTAATGTCTATCATCTGTTGTTCTTTAAGATCTGTTGATCCATAGTAGACCTTTACTTCATAAAACTTTCTTCAGACTATGTCTTCATCAGCAGAGGATCACTTGAAACAGATGTTCTCTTAGGGCAGAATTTACATTTAACAGACATTTAGAGGAGCAGATGTTGTGTATTTGTAATTGAGCGGAAATTCTTCAAAAAACTGCTGACTTACCAAATAATAAAAAAATAATAAAATTTCAAACGGATGTTGAGAAGCACTGTTAGGCAACAACAATAGCAAGTCAAACAGCCGTTAGATCAACAGATGATGATTTCGAGCAGATGTTCTCTTTTGGCAAACTTTAACTTTGACAGATCTATACAGTAACAGAAATTGATTCTTTGTAATTCTTCAAAAAATTGTTCAAGCACAATTCAACATCAACATAATCTAAATCAAACTCAGAGACAATTTCACATCTACATCAATATCGATCTGCCATACTCAGATGATATTAAAAATTACATAATAATACTTATGCACCTTAAAATTAGCAAAAATAAAAGGCTCCACAAACATTAATAGGATTAAAATTTAATTATGAGGATTAAAAGATCAACAATTACATCGAGTACTGAACAACGAAACCTTAAAATCTAACAACACCAAGAAATTTAGGAACCTAACACAAAAATTAAGTGCTTTTAGCTTCAACTCCATCGAGTACTGAACTTCTCAATGTATATCTTTGACAATCGCCATGAACTCCACGGAAGTATTGAAGGCATCACCATCAGGTTTCTGGAAACCAGCTCTCTCGTGAACAGACCAAGATGCAGTACATCAAAACACTTCTTCGGCTGTTGAAGAGTAGCCCTATCCTCATATACGTAATCCTCAACTTGCTTGATAAAGAGCTGCTTTAAATCATCAGAGCCTACAGAAGTATATACATTCTATACATCAAAATTCCAAACTTTATGCTTCTTTTAATACAAAAAAGGCAGGAAAGAACAAACTGAATCTATTTATATATCTTATTAAATAAAATCTTATCTTACAGCAGTAGCAGATCCTTTCTTGCGTTTAGTAGGAACTACTGTGGGTTCTACATCATCATCATTTACCCAAGTCAGTTATAAACATCATTTAGAGATAAGTAAAAATTATTTTAACTCTACATTTAATAATCTTTCTTTGTGTTTAATTTGATTCCAACAATATCCACAAACCTAAAATAACCCGCAGATGGTTGTATGAATTTCAAACAACTGTGATTAGACTGAAATATAAAGCGAGAATTAGAGTAGATCACTTCAAAATTAAAAATTCAAGATTTCAAAATTAGAGTAGCTCAAAAAACATACTTTAAACGATGTTGGAACAATGATGCCGGCAACAACTGTAGAACAATCACCATCATCATCTGCTCAGATCATTCACAATTATCATTTAGTCATAACTCAGATAAAAAACAACTAGTAAAAATAAAAAACCAAAACAAACATAATTATATATATGACATTACCATCATCAATGCAAACCACATATCCCCAAAATTTGTTCTGAAAGTGGGTCAAAGAGAGCTTCCGTTTTCTCTTATCCTTTATGAACAAATGTCGACTATTGAGAATAAGGGATTTGAGGGAGAGATACATTGGAAGTGTGGTTTGAAAATACAAAAGCAGAGAACTTAGCAGAGTGTAAATATGAGAGTGAAATGAGAAAAAAGAACCTTTATATAAGAAGATGATTGACAGAAGTGAGTGAGTGACATGCATTAATTGCAAATTACATATCCCTAGGCATTTTGAATTTGAAATTATCGGCAATTTCTAAACCTCTGCTAAGGTATACGCTTAGACATAAGCAAACATCTGCTAAGTTATACGCTGGCTTCAAAGGAAAGACATGGGCCGAGGTTTTGGGATGAGGCAGACGTTTAGACAGATTTTAAAATGATTTTATATATTAGGCTTTATGATGCAGTAATGACATAAGAAAAGCATTGTTGGATAGCCTCTCTGGCTGACACATCAGCTTTTCTTTTGTCATTGGGATTTCTCCTTTTATAGAAAGTATATATTGTAAAGCTATTAAGCAATATATAAAGCATTAGTTCCCTTTCATAGTGGTATTGAAAGATGTTTGAGTTAAGCCTTGGTTTCATGACTAGGGATAGTAATAGGACGAGTTTGAGTTAAGTATTTGTAATCTACTTGTTAGGGACTTGGTTACCCAATGACCCCCGAGTATGCTAATTTGTTAAAAAATTATCCGTTAGGATTCTCAAGTAGATTCATTACTATTATTTTATCCAAATAAGCTATAAATGCAAAAACCAAAAAGTCATTGAATTTGTAGATATATATAATACTCAAAGATAAAAAAAAAATAAGAAAATGTTTGGGTAAATGGGTATGTATATTCTAGGTAATAAGGGTCGTGTTTCAACTAATACCATAACCATCCTATACATGCAAAAGTTTTTCAAACTAATATCATACCTAGTCCCATATCTGAACACTCGTCTCAAATAATTTTGGTTTCAAGTTTACCCATTAGGTTTGGATACGTTTCCATCCTCGGATTTCTATAGTGCGTTTATAGTGAAACTTAGCAATGAAGTATACGGGAATGTTATTTGTTTTAATCCGGATGGTTAGAAATTTTAATTTGCACCGCGAAAGGAGGGAATCTCATTTCACTATCCAAAACCATAACATACTAGACTGGTACATGAAGAGAGGTGTTGTTAGTCATGATATGTATAACAATTAACCGAACATAAAGCCTGTAGGGGCTTTATCTCACACCATATAGCTTTAGAATTAAAAGACAAGTCGATCTACAAAAGTTATTAGGTCTTAATAATTACAGTGAATGATCACATAATAAATAAATAAAAGAGAATAGTGTTGTAGTGGAGGGTTCAAATGAGAAGAATTTTTTTATAAGAAGAAAAAAGAAGAAGTTTCAACCAATAAGAATGCTTCATTTTACTTCATTTAATATTTGCATTTAATTTTAATATAAGGGTATATTGGTAAACTTACATAAATCATTAATTTGTATTCTTCCCCTTTAATAACTAACTAAATTAAATTTGTAACGCTTTTTCAAAATATATACTTTTTTCAAGTAAAAAAAATAACTTAATTTAAAGTGTAGAATAAATTACTAGTTGTGTAGGATAAATTATGAGTTGTGTAGGATATATTTCGAGGTGTGTAGGATAAATTTCGACTGTGTAGGATAAAATTCTATAATGTGTAGTGTATATGTAGGAAAATTTTGATATGTGCATGTTTTGTAGATTATATGTAGCATAATTAATGATTAGTTGACTAATTAATTAAAGAGAGAAAAATTAATGATATGAGTTATAAATGAAATAGTATTTTACTAAAATGCCCTTTCTTCTTTTTCTTCTCACATTAAATTTCTTCTCAAATGAACTTTCCCCTAGTGTCGTACCACCCTAACACTCGAATTTTAAATTCGAGTAACACATGTCCATATGTTATAGCATGAAATAAATAACTAGACTAACTAACCTAGTTAAACACTTAGTCAAACTAGTAAGGAATGAAAGTTGTTTGTTTGTGATCAAGTAGCAAACAAGAGGGACTAAAGGTGAAGGATTTGGGTTGAAATTTTAACAAAATAGAAAGTGTAGGAGATTAGTGTGTGTGTGTGTCGACATTGGTGTGTGCGTAGCGTGATATGTTTTTTTTGATATTTTGAGCCCATTTTACGCATTAATCAAGTTTTAAATTTATAAAAGACGATATTCTACTAACACTAAACACACACTTGGGCAAGTGCACTCATCGTGAGTGTGGTATAGCGTTGGCAAGATACCAAGGTCGTCCAAAGACACAAGAGCTTTTAGTACCGGTTTATCCTCAACATCTAATCAATCTAAATTTTTTAGAAGAGATTTGAAACATGAAAATAAAAACTAAAAATACAGAAATAAATAAAATAAAAACATATAGACAAGATGAATCACTTGGATCCGACTCGTCTTTAATGTATCATTTGATGATTTTCACACTTTCGGACTTTTTAAGAGATTATCTTAGTTATAGTAGTAGGCCCCTCTTTTGAAGGTGACGTTACCCTCAACCCAGTGGTTTGAGTCGGCACGGATACAATCCCAAAGGGTCGGAATACTGAAAGATAATTAATTAAGTTATTAATGCGAAAAGTGGTAGGCCACTCTTTTGGAGGTGACGTTACCCTCGGCTAAGTGGTTTGAGTCAGCAAGGATACAATCCCAAGAAGCTGGTTTAATGTATTAATAGCAGTTTACATATGAGGGGTTCAAGCTATTCGCACCCCCGCCATCCAATACCAGTGGGTATTGAAGGAGGTCCTAGTAAGCTTGAACCAGGTCCTTGCAGGATCTATATACTGAACAAGGCAAGAAACTTACCAAACCATTCCCCTAACCCCCGACCAGGTAGTTAACATGCTTTTATATAGACCGTAAAAACATGAATGATGCAATCTTTTACTTTATATAGACAGTAAAGTAACGCCAAGACACCACGAAAAAATGATAGGAAGAATTCACCTTCAACATAAGAAACTAATTATTAAAGTCATTAATACAAAACCAAATAAAAAGTGCCGAAAGATTAAAAATCAAAAGTAATACAATAAATAATTGTCTTCACCAAGTGATGTAAGAGGCTTAACCAAACATGGCCTTTGATTGGCAAGAACCCTTACTATCAATCCTGGATCCCGAGACTACTACACACTCTAAAGATGGATGATGGATGATGGTGGTGGGTGTTAGTGTTGTAGTGGTGGTGGAGTGGTGGCAAAGTGGGAGAGTAGTGGTTTGCCAAAGGATGTCTTTGAAGTGAGCCAAGCACCCCTATTTATAACATGCACAGTGCTCAGGCCACGGTCACGTGTCCAGCAGGCACGCCCCCGTGGCCAGCCTTTTCTCTTCCTTCATTAAATGTAAGTGTCAGCAAAGGGTCCCACACGACCCCTTGTCCAGTGGGCACGGCCCCGTGGTCAGCATCGTATCTGTACTATAAAGATTTTGCGTATCTTTGCGTTGACCACGCCCCGTGCTGAGCTGGGCACGCCCCCGTGGTGGGCGTAGAAGCTTCTACAGGTTTGTCTTTTCTGCAGGTTCCTGACCACACCCCCGTGTTCGGTTGGGCACGGCCCCGTGGTCAGTCTTCTGTTTCTTTGTTTTCACTTTGGGGGTGCTGCCGAGGGGTCGGGCATGTCATGTTTATTCCTTTTCTTTGTATTTTTGTTGGTTTTGGCTGTATATGTGTTCCTTTTGTTCGTTTAAGCTCATTTGGTCCTGTAAATTCAAAAGGAAGACAAAAACAAACTTTTTCCAACATTAGTACTAAAAAAGGGTTAGTTTTATGCCTCATTTGATGTAATTTATATGTTACATTTTGCACACATCAACATATATGAGGGGGAGAAAAAGAACTCTCAAACAACCTTAAATATAAGAAATTGATGATGAAATTGGAACCCAACCTCTTGCATGAATGAATAAATAACACAATCTAGCCCTAACAATCACTTGGTAAGTTGTATGATTTATTGGTGATTTTGTATGAAGTGGGTTATGATGAAGTCACGAATTAGTATGAATTAAGCATGGATATATGTTAGAATCGCCATATGGAACATGAATCATGCAAGATTTTGAATATAATTTGATGTTTTGGGGGTGAAACCCACTTGTAGCAGTAAGGAGGATGATATGGGTGAATCAACCATGTCCAATTCTTATGCAAATTTGATGTATTATGTAGTATGTGATGTATACTTATTATTTAGATCGAGTATGGTATGGAAATTGTTGATGTCTACTTGTGTTGATGAATGAAAGTTATAAGCAGGAAGAAAACCATGAAATACTTGTACATTATGCTTAGATATTAGTACGCACACCAATTGTTTGATAAAATGCCTAGTATAGGTTAGTATGTGAAATTGTATGCTAACAATATTGGGATGATAATTCGGGTTACCAAATCATGGTTATGGTAAGTTGTAGAATTATGATATTACTAGTATGGGAGGAATTGATAATATTTGCGTGTGCATATAACTAGGTGATCATGTGGTTGTATGTGTATTACGACATGAGTATGAAAGGTATATAGTGTTATTAGTATAGTCTTCTATAGTGATATGGATGTATGAGGTTAAGTTGAAAGTTCATATGATAGACTGTTGACTTTCTGAAAGTCAACTGTGTATAATATCATAGTAAGGTATTTTGTCACAATGCAGTGTTAGGGAAATCATATGGTACATGCTATATCAATATGTGATATATGTGATGACATGATGAATTATGTGGCATGAAAAGATGCGATTGTTCATCTGCCTTGTGATTGTTAGAATCGACTAATAAAGGTTAATGTAAGATATGAGTTGGAAATGATTTGATGATATGTATGAATCGTATGCTAACAAGGATGTGAATGTGATGGCATGTAAGGATAGGAATCATGTGAACATTAACTCAAGCCCGGAGGGCTAACGGGTCAAGAGAAGGCAAAGAAGCAAGCACGAAATCGGATGCTTAAGGTAAATAATTCCCGAACCTACTACTTAGTATATAAATGACGTCACACCCGCTCATTGGCGGAAGCGCAAGGTGTGAACTTGATTAGTTTTCATTGCATACGCTGTAAGTAAATAATCTATATGAATAAAATACGTACGATGTTCATCCATTCAATCCTAACGAAATAGTTTACAAGTCATAGTTGTTCATAAAAAGACATCACAAGTTATATTGTTTTACAAAAGACTTGTACAAAAGTACAGTTTTAAGTCAATGAGGCTTTGCATTCTATGTCTCGCTCGAAGGTGAGATATATGAATCAAACCCTTCAAATTAGGATGCCGTCGCAACCTTGACTATCTTGTACTCTTGAAATCAAACCATGCAAGGATCCACTTAATTTTCTGAAATACATGTAAGTTTAAAAAGTAAAAAAAAGTTGGTGAATTCATGTGTTTGATTTTGTATCAAATGAGTCTTAAAAACATTTGAAAGTTGTCGTATAGAAAACCGGTATGTAAAAGTGTGGTATGTAAAACGTCTCTGAAATCGTTGATCAATAATGTTTTGCAAGGACATTAATATGTGTGCTGCCATAGGAAGCACTCAACCCTTGGCGATTTAGTGCCGATTAACCTCGACAGTGACACGAAAGCACTTCATTCGGCCACACGGACCCATGAGTGGGGCTCTCCAAAACCCAATAGATCTACCCCTTTCGTTCCTCGGTCTGTATGTGATTAATGGTGCTTAAGTTCCACCCTATTCGCACATGATCTAGTTGTTTCATTCCTTAGCTTAATCATACCATTGTAACATGTATTTCCCCCCGAGAGTTGTAAAACCAAAAATCGTTTAAAAGAAAAGGGGGACATGAACTCACAGTTTTGCGTCTGAAAGCTAGGTGCTAGCAAAGGGGTATCCAAATACACGGTGCAACCAACAAGTGTTCTAACTCATTAGACACTTAGGTCTTTACTAGACCGTGTACACGTTGCACATCTTGAATGTTGTTAACATTCTATTTGTTGTTTATTTGGAACCCTTGTTGTGTTTTAATATGTTGGCATTTGATTTGTATGTTCGTTGTTATTTGTTAATATATATATATACACTTCATACATATATATTTTTGTATTCATGTTGTGTATGAACGGGCCGCGCCCTTCATGGGTCTTCATGCCTAGCACGAGTGTAAGTGGGTCGAGCCCATATGTGTCTTCGTGCCACGCACGAGTAGGAATGGGCCTAGACTATATGCGTCTCCGTGTCTCGCACGGGTGTTTCGTCAGTAAGAGTTGTATATATATTCTTCACATATATATATTTAAGGATGGTGAAACTCGTTCACTTGTATAGGTACGTCTGTTTCGTTCGTATATATTTGTCTTCAAATATATAAACATGTCTTTAATAAATATATTTGTTAAAAATATTCATTTTTAACATCGTATTTATGTCGGTGTACATGTATGGTATCTTCTTGTATGTGTACACTTCATCAAGTGTATTTGTGTACATTACTATGTACTTGTGTATTTATACGTATACATATACCATGTATATACTTCACTTGTAGATTTTATTATCGGTATTTGTGTCGTATTTATACGTATATGTGTACATGTACATTACTCGAAATCTTGCATTTTCACTAAGTGTTTTCGTGTATGTATAAGTATACTTATATACTTGTGTGTTTTCACTTAGTGATTATTTATTTAACACATTCCGGATTTTAAGAGTGTTGAAAATATATATATTTTCTAAGTTGTCTAAAAATATATTATTTTTAGAAACCCGTCGTTGTAGTCATTTATATATATATATATATTTCCGTGGCAAAAATGCCTAAGCGTTGTCGGTAAAGTGTATAAGCTCCTTGTCGTGACGATATGAACGGTCGTTGTCGGTGATGATATATTTAGTTTATTATAGAACTTTTATTATATATTTAGTGTCGGTTTAGTATATATATATAAAAGTTAGTTTGTCCGATGTCTGAATTATCCAATGTCCAAATGTAGGTTTAGGGATATAATATAAGCAAATTTATATATCTCTTAGTGTATTACATTCCATGCAACAAGCTTTGAGGATATGTGTGTATTTATATATGTCACCATATACATTTATATACTTGTGACCTTGTGTATTCTTCAAGTATCTGGGGGGTTTTCAAGTGTTTTTATATATGTATTTAGTTAAGCAAGCTCCTAACTTCTAAATACATACACATAAGTACACAGATGTATATATATACACATAAGGTGATCTTTCTAGATATATATATATATATATATGGTTAGGTTAACGTATAATGGCCCTTATCGTACAATATGTACGCGATCATTTCAGCCGTCCGATCTGGTGCGAATACACTTTTGAACATGCGATTTGTGCTGAAAAACCAACATGCGAAATTGCTTTATATACAAACATGCAATTTCATCATATTTACTAACATGCGAAACTGCTACAAAAAAACCAACATGCGATTTCATCAAAAATACCAACATGCGATTTCGAACATGTTTTTTTATAACGTGCGATTTCACAATATCGTACGTATTGTATGTTAAGGGATATTGTATTTTACACCTTCACTACATATATATATATAATTTCATTAACTTAGAAAATAATCACAAGTGTTTAGCTTAACTTTTCATCAAAGTTTGCCTAATCATGATTAAAGTTGCTAAGCTTGTTTAATTAAGATAATCACTTGTTAAACCACTCTTTAATCATGATTAGGATTTTAGAAAATTTTGCCATAGTTCCCCCTATACTATGGACGTTTTCCGCGTTCTTAAAAAACTACTTTTAACCCATGTTTATCCCAAATCTCATCATCAACACAAACCAGGTTTCCAAATCACATTTTTTTTCACGTACAATCACATAAGCATATCTTGAAGATTCATGAACTTTGATATATGTATTCATCAAGATTACTAAAAATACCATTACTTTTTAAGTTCATCTTCTAGTTTCACAACTTTATATAAACTTGTTTAGGTTATATTTTAAGATCATTAGTTCAAAAATCATGATTCTAGCTTCTTGATGAACTTACATTTTCCAAAAACCATTTTCAAGACTCTTACGATCAATCTTGGATCCCGAGACTACTACACACTCTAAAGATGGATGATGGATGAATGTGGTGCATGATGGTGGTAATGTGGTGGCAAGTGTGAGAAGTTAATTGTGAAATTTGAAACCTTGGACAATTGTCTTAAATTTGTATTGAATTCATAAATTGTTGAGTGAAGATTACATTTGACTTTGCCAAATGTTTATGTGCAATTATGCTTTGTCGTAGGTTAGAATTTACATGTCCTTGAAAACGAAGTGCATTGCGGTCCGTTCTAGAAACGTTGATAGCTCTTGGCACCTAAGTCAAGTGACACTAAATTTGTTAATTATCAAACGCAACTAAATCAAGTTAAAACGTGTAGAAACCCTAGGTCTTGCAGTTATCGAACCGGATGTGAAACTTGTTCCAAATTATCGTTTTAAATCAAGTAATCACTTTTGCGATAGTTCAAGTAATCTCGTTTAATATTTCATAGTAAAATTGTTGGTCCAATCTAACGCTCAATTTCCAAAAAAAAAAAAACAAACAAAAGAATTAATTACAATTTGCAAGCTTCATAAATTATTCCACTTTTGATAATCAACCAAATTCTGACACAAACCACATACTCTTCGTGGTTTGAACCCCGACTACCACTAACTATTGTTTGAGGTAATTAGGGCTTACAAGTATTATCATTAACAGGGGCACGACACTTCAATCACGAGGAAATGTGGTTGTAACCCAAGACTATATTTTATCATTTTAAATGAGAACGAAAGAGTCATTGTAAACGAAAGTCAACTGTGTTAGAATGTTGATAACGGAAGGAATTTTATGTTTTAAAATTTCGTTGCGTCTTATTGGTTAAAACGTGTTAGGGACTTACAAGTGTCATTACTTAGTGTTGTATTATTAGATAGATATTATTACACTAGGTTAGAAATCCTTATATCATATGGGTTAAATAAATATAAATATTAAATAATTAGTAATGAAGATTTAGAAATTATAAAATGAAATTATGAGATAAGATATATTTATAAAAAAAATAAGAGATAAAATACGAATGATAGAGATAAGAGAAGTGGGAAAAGAATATTGAGATCACATAATTGTGACACATGGCGCAACCAAATACTTATTTATTATGTATAAACTACAAAGGTGTCCGCGCGATGCGGTGACATAAACATTGCAAGGATGTGCATGGTTCGATTGGTTCACTTCCTCAACCAAACCCGAAACCAAAGTGATCGGTTAGTCTTTTTTATTAACACATTGTTTTTAGTTAGTTAATCAGTTTGGTTTATTCTGTTAAATTAATGGTTTTTTGTTCGGTTGATTTAATTTTGGTAATTGGTTAATAGGAAAAACCAAACTTGGGCTAAAACTTTTGTTTTGGGGTATAAATGCATAAAACTAAGGTATAAATACATGTAAATGGATGTATAAATAAATGAAATGGAAGTATAAATATATGAAATGGAGGTATAAAATACGAAATACATGAACTGAAGGTATAAAAGCTATAAATATATAGAAATATGAACTGTTCTGTTTGTTCAGTTAATTTTGGTTAAGAAGGTGTACAAAAAAATCATTAATTGGTTTTTGGTTAAATGGTTTTCAATTAATTCAGTTTTCGGTTAATTGGTTGATTTCGGTTCGGTTTCATCTATTTTCATTTCGGTGTTAGTTAACAATTCAGTTATTGTTTACCTCTAGACATTGTTAATCATGTAATATATCAATTTTTTTAATTAAAACAATTATAACAATACTATACTCAAATTAACAAAGAATAAAATGCTCGTTTTTATGGTATAGGTTTTTTTTTAAATATTAACGTACGTAAAAGTTATGGTCGTTTAAAAAACGTGAGGGTAGTTAGGGGAATAAAGTATAACTACTAATTAATCATCTATAATTTGGTTAAAGATGAGATAATTAAAGTATAATTAAAATATGAGGGGATTAAAGTGTAATTGATGTTCGAAAGGTTAATCTTCTATATCTATACTATATAATAAAAGAAACCAATGGAGGAAACTTGTCATTATTCTAGACCATCATTAATTGTATATAATTATTATTTAATTTATATTATTAAATTTAATATGTTTCAAACATTTAAGAAATTACGGATAAAGTTTCATAAAATATCTTATTATTTATTTATATTAATTACTAGGTTAAAATTATATCTTAATTCCTTAATAGTAGATAATTATTATTTAATTTAAATTATTAAATTTAGAGTAAAATGCACGGATAGTCCCTGTGGTTTTGTAAAATAACACTTATAGTCCCCAACTTATGTAAATTACACCGGTGCTCCCTGTGGTTTGACAGTTTGTTACTCGGGTAGTCCCTGGAGTGGATGGGGGTTAGTTTTCTCAGTTAAGCAGGCGTGAAATAACCTTAATGCCCTTACTGTATTAAAATATTAAAAGATAAAGTTAACTCAAGTGGCTCCACCCCACCCTCACCCCCACCCTCACCCTCACCACCTGCAACTCCCTCATCGATACACGCCTTCTTCGTGCATTTTACAAAAGTTGGGGACTATAGGTGTTATTTTACAAAACCACAGGGACTATCCGTGCATTTTACTCTTAAATTTAATATATTTCATATTTAAAACTTGACAAACATCACAAGTTTTGATTATACATGAAACAAAATTTTGTTTGGATATCAGAAAATAGTCTTAAAAATATCGTTTTATAATTGTTAAATCTTCGTTATTAACTATTTGATTTTTTATTTACTTAACACGTGTAATACACGGGGTTATAACCTAGTTTATCTTTACTTTAGAGTTGTAACTTATGGATTAAACTAAAAACAATTTTTAACTTTTAGGTATTTTAAAATACTTTTCTCCGATGCATTATAAAATCGCATTATAATATGTATAGATAGATGATTATATTATTGTTATTTGGTTTACGATTTAGATAAAACTAGAAAAACTATCCCTCGCGTTGCGGCGGGGGACTTGAAACCATGTCTATTAGCAATGCCACATAACCATAAATCAAAATTGGAAAAACTCGTATATAAAACCAATAAAAAATCTAAAAGAAACTCAATTTTTCTATTAACATTCATATATAAAAAAATATAAGATAAAGCCTTCAAAAGAAGCTTTAAACTTCCAACTTGTATCATACAAACAAAAGATGCAAGTAAAATAAAGAAAGCATGGTGTACAAGTAACATTGCAAAAGAATGTTGTAAATTAGAATATTATGTAATATGTAATAGTATTAGATAGATGATTATATTATTGTTATCTTGTTTATTATTTAGACCCCTTAATTAGTCTTACATGAATTATTGTTATCTCGATTACTATTTAGATCCCTTAATTAGTCTGAAAATAAAAAACCCGAAGTCAGCTTTATGAAGCCATTTTTTTACTTTATAAAACATCAAAAAGTAATCCCTAATATAAATAAATTTCCAGAAACATATTTTGTAATAAAATAATATACATATAGTAAAACACTTGTGAATATTAGTACAGCTTACACTTAATACAACCTTAAATATATAAAACAAGTATTTTGTATAACCGGTCTAATAACATACGGTTTAACCAAACTCAAATAAGCCGATGATTTGTTATAATATGGACAGATCAGTTCGATTTACAATAATACATGGTATAACACATGCTCTAACGTTAGAATTGGAAGTACCACATGTTATTTTAATGTGTCATTATCCTCTCTCTCTCCTAACATTTTTGTTAGGCTCACATCACCTCAACTTCTCCCAACCCTAGCTACGTTATATTGTTATTTCTTATCCCTATTATAGCCACACGTTCTGTTCCCAATCACAAAAGACCTTAAGTACATAAAATAACATATTTACTATCCACAAACACACTAGCAAGTAGATGGGCCAAGAGGACATGCATGCAACTTTCATATATAGTATAGATTCGCAAAATTCCCCCGCGCTACGCGACGGAATTCGGTTTCTACCAATTTGTTTCGTGATGAAAATATAGCATCCGAAAGAGAAAAAAAAAATCATGATATGACAAAAAAGATATCTACACATACAAAAACACGTTACATCTAGTAAGGTTTAACTTGCGCTACACCATTGGAAGAATGTATGTTAAAAACATATTATGTTAAAATGTTACACAAAATCTAATCGATTTATTCGTTTGTCAAATATGAATAAAAGATCAACATTCAAAACTTCAAGTTTCAGTGTTCGAAACTCAATATTAGCTCAACAAATAAGTTTGTACTTTGTACTAACTTACATCGCTTAGAATACAAATAACAATCTATGTACAAATTAAAAAGTAGCGGGATGGAGGGTGGGTGCTAGTTGGAGGATAAACTTAATCAAACCTTAGAATACTATTGTTTTGAGCTATGCACATATCATGCTAACACCAGCTAGGAGCTTCGCAAAATAATATAAAAGGTTAAAGGATAAAAAAAAAAAGTGAGAAAAAGAATAACACGGGACGTGAACTAGGGATGAGCAAATCGTTCCCGGTACCGGTACCGAATTTACCGAACCGGGTACTTTTTCGGTACCGATTCGGTACCGACTTTTAGTATTTTCGGTATCGGTTCGGTACCGGTATATACCAGTTTTTACCCTCAAATACCGGTACCGAATTGGGTATATTTGGTACCGGTACCCACTTTTGGGGATTTTCGGTACCGGTACCAGTTCGGTACCGGACGGTACCGAGCTCATCCTAACGCGAACCCATGACACCTACCATGCGTGTTAAAGGATGCAACCCCCTAAGATGCAGTAATTTTGATAATTGCTTGGCGGAAAAAAATCTATATAATATATAGTTGAAAAGATCAAAAAAAAAAAAAAAGCCAATAGCCAGCTGCCATGCAGATGACTGGCACTGTTAACCTAGTTCGATAAATGTTAGAGATATGATATAAATGACATAAATTTGACAATGTATTCAGATATCGCTCATATTTGAAAAGGTTACACTAATCAAAACAATACTACACATAATCAAATATCGATTTAGATTTATTTAATGTCATTATTGTCATAAAGAAAAAAGAAAATGTCAAAGCCAACGTCATGTTAAGAATACTCGAAGTGGTCATGATATATTAGGGTGGAAGCCCCTCCAAACCGGGCACACTGGCCCGCGTATGGGGTGGACGGCGGCATGGTTATGGAGGCAGGTGAATTTTCACCTGTGTGGGAGCATTAGGGTGGTAAGGTGACGACTTTTCATTGGTTGGATTTGATTGTTTCTTGTTTACTTTTTTTTTATATAGAAACGCCATTTTCACGTCCCTCCCACCCCGTGCTTTTTTTTTACCACCCCCCTTACTAATGTGGATGCCACGTGACGCTTAATGCTCCCTCTTCATGCTCTCCCACTCCATATAGTCTAAGGAGCTGTTTGTTTATCTCTTAATGACGGTTTTAATAGTTCAGACATCTTACTGATTCAGCACTTAATGGTTCAGACTGTTTGTTTTGCGAGCAGATGTCTGAATGGTTCAGATAATTACCTTTGAATGGTTAAACATTATACATAGTCTGAATGGTTAAGACATCTAATCTGAATTGGTCAGACATTTGCCTCTAAATGGTTAAACATTATACTGGCTCTTAATGGTTAAACCTCTTACTAGTTTAGCACTTAACTATTCATAAGTGCAACTGGTGAAGCTCAAGTATTCTCTACTGATCTAAGCGGCTAAATAAATTATGATGCAACTGGTGAATTTCGGGACGAAATTCCCTTTCAAGTTGGGGATGATGTGGTACCCGAGGAAAATCCACAATCATCTTGAACTACCATTCCGTTCTTCTGAAACCTCTTATCAAATTTCGGGACGAAATTTCTTTCAAGTTGGGGATGATGTGACAACCCGAACTTTCAAGGTTAGCCTTACCTACTTTTCGTAATTAGTGTTGTTATTTGCACAGTGTGTTAAACTTATACGTGATTTTCATTGCTTGTATATTATGTGGAGCGGTTAGACAATAGGATCGAGTCGCACATCACTCTAGAGAACACACACATTTCTCTCCTTGCGGTTTGTGGGACAATCCATCGGCCCAAGTTCTAAAGGGCCCGAAATGGAACCAAGTCGGGCTCGGCCCACTCGTGTTTGATGTTTATGCACCTAAAGGTAGTTAGGGGTTTCATTATTTCATAATCTCAAATTGGCAACCCTAGAGATCCCTCCTTTCCTCTCGACGGCAGCCTATCTCCTCTTCTTCGAAGCTTGTTGTTTGTTTAGCAATACATAATCATCTGGTTAGTTATCATCTCCTTAGTTAAGTTATTGTGGTTGTGATTAACGAGTTCTTGTTGTGATATTTGATTTTGCGTGTAATTGTTAATTGTTAATCCATGGTGGGGACATGAGAGTAATAGTTTATGATGAATTATTGAGACACCCAAACTGTGAGATGTTGCTAATGATCTAGGGATTACTTGTATATGAATTCGATGGTTAGCACATAACACATCAGTTAGTATTATGATTTGAATGATACAAGAAAACTAGGGATTGCATGGAAGTGAATGTTCATGAAACTTGAATCTGAAATCATTAGGGTGTTAAATGATTAATTCCTAGTTGTATGATGAATTGATTCGAATGATGCGTTGAAGCAGTAGGACATTAGGGTTGCAGGTGCACAATGACTATCTGATGATCACCTCGACGAAACTAGGTGTTTCGTCCCACACCTCAATCCGACGAAACTAGGTGTTTCGTCCCACACCTCAATTCGACGAAACTAGGTGTTTCATCCTACACTTTAATCCGACGAAACTTAGTGCTGTGATATGATTAGTGTTCCGTCAAAAGCATTGGGCCGCATACTTGGACTTGTTAGGTAGTTGGACCACACACTAAACCGAATCACACCAGGCTCGATTTCACAATCACTTTTGGGCCGGAAGGTAATAAAAGGGCAACGCACATGTAATTGGGCTTTACATGCTAACTTGGGATTAACATGCAGATCATGTGGGTTACACTATTGAACAAATTATACATAGATTTAGATGAGGCCGCACACATGAGTGTGGGCCGTACTCTTTGAATAGGCTCGTGCTTATGGGCTGTTGGGTATTTATTGAGCAAAATCTAATAATATGACCTAGTATGATATACGAATACATGATATGCGAATAATGATATGCGAATATATGATATGTGAATACATGATATGCGAATATATGATATATGAATACATGATATGCAAATATATGATGCGAGAATATATGATATGTGAATATATGGGGATAATAAACTGGTATGTTGCATGAATTACTGTTGTGATTTGTATGGCGATATGTGTAATCTACGTACGCTACAAGTGTAGTATGTGTAGAGAATACGTGTTCTATGTACATATGAAACTGACTGTTATTGGTAACCACACTAGGATATGGTTGATCCACGTGAAACAAAGTAATATAACATACCGAGCAATCTCAGGTGAGTTCACTTGTCACACCCCCAAAATACACATGCGGAGTACTACCGCGGGGCATGTGACTGACCAGGATCCAGCCACCAATTATACTGAGCATTCAATTAATAATAGTAGTAATGTTCACCAACCACAAGGGTTAGTGGATACCATATTTAAAGTTCAAAAGTTTTAAGTTCAAATAGCAGTTTAAGTAAGTAGCGGAAGCATAGGCAACACAGTTCAAACAAAGTTCATAGTTTAAGTTTATTATAGAACCCAACACACGGGTTAAGACGACCACTACACATCCCCAAGCTGCAAGTTCCTTAGTCACTGGGTACCTGCAAAGCATGCAGTAGGGTATCAACATAATGTTGGCGAGTTCACGAGTTTGTCCAGTTTTTAATTCCAAAAACTTGTTTCAACAGTTAATTTACTCATTGATGCCATGCCAAGGGGAGCTACCCCTTAAGTAAGCTACTAAACTGGTTTACAATACCGAATACTATGCGACCGTACGTTTCCGTAGAGTGCCCCGTTTGTCAATGTCTATCATCATTGATGGTTTGCCAGAGTCTATTAGTTCACACCCGATCCCATACGCGGGCACGGTGTGAGGCTGGTGAGACCTAAATAGCGCTATCAACTAATAACCCGTTCGCCTGGAGATCTCGAGTCAAGATCTTGCTGGTCTCGAGTCTTGATGTCTGCTGCGTGGTCTCGAGTTGTAGCTTAATGGTCTCGAGTCGAAACCGGGGGGTCTCGACTCGTATGTCTGATGAGGAGATCCTTCTAGAACATGTGCCAGCTTTTTGTACTAACCAACCAAAATGCACAAACATGTTCCCTTGTCTAATTCCTAAGCAAAACGGATCAACCAAAGCATTTTTTAAACATTCATATCAATATTCAAACTGTTCTTCCTTAGGGTTTTCATATTCAATCAATCATGTTCATCCTACACTTAATCATGCATTCGAGAATCATAACACATAATCGGGATATCAATACAAATCTTGTAAACTATCATCGAACAAGGCATTTGTTTCATAATATCTAGCATAAATCGGATGGTCATAGACAATCCTAAACTATCATTCTTTTATCATTCAAAACATCTCACCAACATATTATCCTACAAAGGTTCACACTTTTCACAAAGGAGGTCATGTTGCATGCATCATTAACAAACAAGGACCCATTAATCACACAAACACTTTCATCATACTTAAACAATAGTCACAATGCATATTATCACTTAATCGACATTTTATCATGCATTTTCATCACTAAACAACTAAGAGGAGACACTAACCAAAACCGATTGAGTGTAAGTGTGTGTTCGAGATGGAATGATGATCGAGCTACAAGTCTTCTCCTTCCAAATCGGCCCCAAGAATGTAGGGTGTGATGATGTTTAATGGTTTCTAGAGAGAGAAGCTAGAGAGAGTGAGGGAGTGAGAGAATGTTTGGGGATTTGAGCTAATGATGGAGTGCCTAAAATGAGGAAATGTTGGCTTGGATAAAGGGTTTTATACCCGTTCTAAGGTCGGTGCACCCTAATGGGTTTCCGAGTGGGCTTATCGGGTGCACGGTCTCGGGTCGTGTCCTAGTGGTCTCGGCTCACTAATATACCCATATATATATATATATATATACTACATACACCTAACTTAATACATGGATCACATAGCACACCAAGATTATTCACAAACTTTCATTTAAAACGTACGTACACATAATGCTATTACAAGAAGGTTGCTCGGGAAAACCTAGAGTGTCACATCACTTCTCTCAAAACAAGCATGCGTCCGGTGGGGACAATCAAACTGGTAAAACTTGTAAACGGATTTTCGTAAACCCATATCCTTGTAGGGGATATGAGGCGGTTTTCAAATACCCACATCCTTGTAGGGGATGTGAGGCGGATTTCACAACGCTATCCTTGCAGGGGATATGCATCGGTTTTCAGTAAACGTTATGGTTGGATAATACACTCACTCTCTATCACTTAAGTCCCATCATACTACCGGGTTGTTGCTTGTAGGGCAACGAGGTTATTAGTTGATAGCGCTATTAGGTTTGGCACCCTCACGACGTACCTGGATAGGACGGGCGTGAACTAATAACTTTGAAATCATGACCAATGTTTGATAGAGCATTGGGGAAGGGCAAAAAGGGCCGTATGCGGTATCGAGTTATTATCAACATAACACAGCATAACATAACATGAATCAGTAATCGGTAACGAACGGATTAACAAAACTGTGAACTCACCAGCGTTGTCTGATACATGTTTTTCTGCATGCTTGTAGGCCTTTAGGTACATGTTGTTGGAACTTGCTGTCTGGGATGCTGGAGTAGTCATGGGTCGAGTTGCAAGGAATCACAAAACAAGTCTGATGGTTTTCATACACTTGCTTTATGAAACTCATGACAAAATGTAATATGCTTCCGCTGGATAAATGAATCTTGTATTGTAACACTTATTTTAATAAATGAAAGTTTTATTTGAAATATCTCTATAAGTTCAATGTGATTGGTGGCTAGATCCTGATACGTCACACGCCTCGCGGGGGTTTTCGCATGTGGTATTTTGGGGGTGTGACAGTTTGGTATCAGAGCCACTGGTTATAGTGAACTTGGTTTTAAAACGTTTTTATAAAACCAGACTATAACCGAACAGTTCTGAATACGTAAATACGACCATGACACTTAGCTCTAGACTGCAAGGTTCGTCTCTCGTATACTCATTGTACTGCATAACTAGTGAACACTTACATATGATATTGCATGTGATTACACGTTTAGCACAACAGTATGAATTCATGTATTACTTGCATCTGTTATATGATTGATAGGGTGGTATTTCCCTAAACATTCATGACTCACGTTCCGTGATGCTCTTTGTTTGCTACTTGAGTTTGAGGAACCATTTGACATGAGTTAGGAGGAGTTGAGATGAACATGCAAATCACAATATTATTGTGGGTGCACACATAATAATAATGTGGGGTGCATGCGAGTCCCATTGAGGCTTAACAAGTGAAAAAGGGGTTCCGTTCCGTTATTTAGTCGATGTGAAACACAACAGTCTAGAGGAGTCATAGCAGTGAATGTCTCCTACTCGAACATGATCTTTTCACTCCTTTCTGAATCCTTACGAATCTCGATGCTATCGAGTAATACCTGAACACACATCTGAACGCCTAGCGAACCGTGTAGAATGTTAGGTGCTTACACGAACGTCCTTGAGTTGGTCTATACCTTTCTCACTTCTCTCCATTTGCTAGAACTCAATGTATTAACGTCTTAGATCCCGAAGTGCGATCACTTCGGCAACACTCTCGTAACATACCATGTAATACTCAATTAACCTGTTAGATCGATGGACAAGAGGATGAGCGTAGTACTTTACCGGTCCCAGTATTTGGACAACCCTGATTACCGGCAACGAACACCGGCGAATTGACTTTAATCGAATTCTTAACCCTAGTCAGCGACTCATGGGAGTCAACTCTTACGAATCAATCGGGACATAAGCGATGACAACAGTGAGTAGCGCGTTAGGACGTGGCACAGAATGTGAAAAGATGGGCTTTGATGGTGAAAGATCGTAGGGCTTCGTTTCAAGCAACGGCATTGGAGGCAACGGTCGCGGCAACATCAAGGTACTCGTAGTCGTAGTCTACAGCATGGAAACGAAGGTGACATTGACAAGGATTGACTGTTGCTAAGTCAAGACGTCAACAACCAAGGGAATAATGATAGTATTGGGAATCCTCGCAACCGTAACAACAACACTGGAAATGATGCTCGTGGAAGGACATTTAGGATTGGTGTAGGCGACGCCAGGCATAGCAGCAAGATGGTAGCTGGTATGGGTAGTTATTCGCTTCGTCTCTATTCTGTTTGACCCTGATACTTCTTGAACCCGAACCTGATGTGGAATCGGCTGATGGCAAGACAAATTAAATCTCATATGCTCGTTGGGATGCAAACTCGACCTTGTGGGACAAGTGTTCGACATCGACCTTCCTTCTACTATCCTTGATGGTTACAACGCAATAGTTGGTGTGGATTGGTTATCCAGGAATCACGCAGACATACCCTGTGAGGAGAAAACTTTGTGTGGAGAATCGTTATTTGTTCTAAAGCATCAGAGTGGTGCAAAAGTTAGCGCCATTGCAGCTATGAAGGCCAGAAGTGTCTACGGGAGGATTACTCCGCTGTGTTAGCAACCGTTACTGATGTTCGGGTTAAGGAAAAAGAGGATCGAGGATCCACCAATTGTTCGTGATTCCTCTCGGTTTGCTACCCGAGGAACTTTCGGGCTTACTTCCACAACTGTTAGGCAGAATCTCAGTTTAATCTAACGCCAGAGGCGGCCCTGATTACTCGTACTTCATACCGTCTTGCACCAGGAGGGTTGCATGAACTATCTAATCAACTACAGGAACTATTGGACAGGAGTTTTGTTGGACCTAGTTTTTTTTTCTCTGGGGAGCCCCGATTATATCCGTGAGGATAAGCTTTCCGTTGGACATATGTAATGATTATCGAGAACTCCGCAAGATGCCAGTCGGAAACCATCACCCATTACCTCACTGACGACTCTCTTGACCAGCTGCAAGGGTCAATCATCTACTCGGAAACCGACGTGAGATCGATCAATCATCAGATGGAAGTACAGGAGGAGGATGTTCCTAAGACGACATTTCAAATGCAGTACGGCCATTACAATTTTCTGTACACCAACAACTTTATGGATCACATGAAACGAGAAAGGAACACTATGAGCAGCACTCGTACCTTATCATAGGACTCCTAGGGGAGGAGAAACTCCACACGAAGTTTACCTAAGTGTGACTTCAAGGTTTGGGAGGTACGACAGTAATCCCTTGGCTTCGCTAGATACTATCGCAGATTCATCGTGGGATTTTTGAAGCTTGCGCAGCGTTAACTTCCTTAGCACAGCGGGGAGCTGTGAATTCGTGGGAAACAAAACAGGGGAATGACTTCTCAGTTTTTAGAACTCAACTCTACCACGCACTGAGTACTGTCTTTACCCGAGGGTACGGGTGATCTGGTGGTACACCTTAATGGTCCGAATCAGAGTCTCGGTTACACACCGATGCAACACGAGCGGGTGATGGCTTATGTGGTGGATTAACAAGAAGAATTGCACGACACACAACCCAGGGTGGAAGCTGCGATCTCGAATTTTAGCCGGAGGCATTACTTGGACGGTACCAAATGCACTACTTAGACCGATCACAAGGGCCTCCCGTGTACCTTTGTTTCGGGAGAACTAAACATGTAATAGCGTCGCTGGATGGAACTTTGGAATGGTTACGACTGTGAAACCTGAACGTGCACGAGCTTTGCAGCCCACTATCGACTCTAACTTACCTGATCAGACCCGCTCTGTTCCAACTGGAGAACTGAAGGAAGAGAATTTGCAAGTTAAACCCATGCGGGGCATGGAGAAGCAACCGTTGGCAGGTCGGACGATATTCGCTACCTCATGGAACGAATGTGGGTCTCATTATACGGCAACTGTAGGAAACTCGTGAGGAGCAAGTACACCGGCCCCAATATTCTAGTCGTCTGGGTTTTGATGAGAGACGTTAGGATCTATAAAATCTTGTACTGGTGATCGGGCATGAAGGCCCACCTGGAAATGTATGTGAATGATGATTGACTTGTGGGAAAGTCAAGGTGGAGTACTAGCAACAAGAAACATCGAAAGGGAAACAATATCACCTGGGTGATCGTTGATCGTCTTACGTAACCAGCGCACTTTATTGCAATCAAAGACACTGACGAGTCGTCACAGCTCGTGAATATTTCTCTAGGAGAGGCAGCTTTTAGGCACGAGGTGCCAACTCCTGTTACCTCCAATTTTGAACTATACCTGATTTATGGCGGACAAAACACAACACCCTTGACTCACGTCTAGACATGAGCGTTGCTTATCACCATTGGACGAATGGTCAAAACAAACGAACCATCCTGACACTCGAAGACATGCTGCGAGCATGCGAGTGATTTGCTATAGTGGAAAAATTGGAAGGATACTTACCTTTGGTTGAGTTCTACTGTAGCAGTTACTATTTTAGAATTTAGACAGCTCCGTTTGAGGCATTACTTGAGCAACAATGCCGATCTCCTTGTTGGACTAAGGTGGGTGACAACCAAATCATAGATCCAGGATTTGTACTCGAACCTATTGGGTAGATTGCTTAGATCGAAACTCGTTTGGCGACAACGCGTGACCGCCAGAAAAGCTAGTAAGTTTAGGAAAGCACTGGGTGTTCGCTACAGGCGAACGTGTCATGATTGGAAGTTTCACCCAGGGAGGGTGCAGTGCGCTTTGGGAAGCGTGACAAGATAAATTTACTTTACGTTGGGCCACTCAGAATTCTGGAAAGAATTGGTGACATGGCCTACAAACTCGAGTTACCCGACGAATGGGGTAGTGTGCACGATGTCAGTTATGTTTTGAATCTAAAGTAGTGTTTGTCCGATGAAATGCTTATGATACCCTTATTAGAGTCTGAGGTTAATGACAAGTAGCAGTTGTTGAGGAAACTAATCGAAATCATGGATCGGGGAGTTAAGGTTCGTAAGCCTAGTCAAATTCAATCATGAAAGAGTTCGTTGGAACGCAAGACGTGGACCGGAGTTCACATGGGAACGCATGTATCCGATGAAGCTCAAGTATTATCTACTGATCTAAGCGGCTAAATAAATTCTGATGCAACTGGTGAATTTCGGGACGAAATTCCCATTCAAGTTGGGGATGATGTGGTACCCGAGGAAAATCCACAATCATCTTGAACTACCATTCCGTTCTTCTGAAACCTCTTATCAAATTTCAGGATGAAATTTCTTTCAAGTTGGGGATGATGTGACAACCCGAACTTTCAAGGTTAGCCTTACCTAATTTTCGTAATTAGTGTTGTTATTTGCATAGTGTGTTAAACTTATACGTGATTGTCATTGCTTGTATATTATGTGGAGTGGTTAGACAATAGGATCGAGTCGCACATCACTCTAGAGAACACACACATTTCCCTCCTTGCGGTTTATGGGACAATCCATCGGCCCAAGTTCTAAAGGGCCCGAAATGGAACCAAGTCGGGCTCGGCCCACTCGTGTTTGATGATTATGCACCTAAAGGCAGTTAGGGGTTTCATTATTTCATAATCTCAAATTGGCAACCCTAGAGATCCCTCCTCTCCTCTCTGCGGCAGCCTATCTCCTCTTCTTCGAAGCTTGTTGTTTGTTTAGCAATACATAATCATCTGGTTAGTTATCATCTCCTTAGTTAAGTTATTGTGGTTGTGATTAACGAGTTCTTGTTGTGATATTTGATTTTGTGTGTAATTGTTAATTGTTAATCCATGGTGGGGACATGAGAGTAATAGTACTAAATTACTGGGTTAGTAGATTTGAAAAGAAAAAAAAAATTATGAAGGAATGCCTAGGTAATTCTTTAGGTTATTATTACATTATTCAGTGGAGACATACAAATGAAACATATTACAAAGTTTCTATGGTAGCAAGACCGCTTTCATGGTTTTGACATATTAATCAATATCAAAGGTCCTACGAGAGTTAACATGGTGTCCCGCGGGATAGATTCCCTTTTGATGCTTTGTCCTTTCTATCCGTTGGAGTCTAAATCGTTGGGGCATTTGGTTGTGAGTGTGAGGTTGCTGCTTGGATTAGGAATGCGATCACTAACCGGCTTGGATTTTATTTTTCGAGTTCAAAACTTCCATGTCACTTGCTTTGTTAGATGGATGGGTTCATACTCGTTAAATAATCCAAGAAATTGGTGGTCGAAGTTATTCTCATGACTGTTTGGTGGGTTCAGTGGTGGCTTAGAACCTAGCACCTTGCGGGATACATGTCTTTTCGGTGCTTTGTCCTTTCTATTCGTTGGAGTCTGAATCATTGTGGCATTTGGTTGTGAGTGTGAGGTTACTGCTAGGAATTGGAATGCGATCACTAGTTGGCTTGAATTTGATCTTCCAATTTCAAAACTTCCATGTGACTTGGTTAAAGGTTGTTAATAAATTATGTTAAAAGACTATTTTGCCCCTTGCACTATATCAAATTCAAAACTCCCTCCAAAATTTGAAACCTAGTTAACCCATTTTATAGTTTTGACTTTAGAAGTCAACGATGTAGTATAAATCAAGTTTGAATTTGTAAGCCAACCAAATTAAGTTCATGAATCAAGTTAACGATGTAGTATAATTAACTCGGTTATCACTTCACCAATTATTGAAGCTAATTATACTTTGACTTTAATTGGTCAACTGCATAATTACTGAAGCTAATGACTAAAGCCAATGACTAATTAGTCTACACATATCGATGGACCAATTGCACTAAAGATTCTATACTAGAGTTGTGTCCAATTGCCAGATGACCAGCAAATCAATTTGTTTCCAATTGCACTAAACCAAATGGTCCAAACATGCACCTAATGACCTGCACTGAATGGATCAAATACACTTAATCAAGTACCTAATAACCTTCACTAATACACAGACTCACTGGATGAACTAACTGCACATAGACTCACTAATACAAAGACTCAAATCATGATCATCATATAAACCACAGACCCACTGAATGAACCAACTGCACATAGACTTACCTAATGACCAGCATCACATATTTATGCATCATCATCATCAACAAACTATGAACATCATCATCAGAAACCGTGAACATAGACTCACTAATTCACAGACTCACAATCATGATCATCATAATCAGAACAATTATGTACATTATCGTCATTATCATCATAATCAAAGTAGTACATAATCATAGATATCCAAATGTGATATCCAATTGTGAACATCAAAGAAGTACATAATAATAGATATCGAACTGTAACATCAAATTCAGTTTAATGATCCTCAAAGTAGTACATAATCATAGATTATCCATGCAATCATTTAATGATCATCAATAAACATCATGATAACCAAACCAAATATTAATATTTAAACATTTCCAAAGCATAATTATACATATCAAGTTTAGTCCTACTTACTTTAATAATTATACATAGCAAATATCAAACCAAGCATTCTTTAATTACACATAACTTAATAATCTGAACTTTAATCACAATAACCAAACTAGTATTACACTAGTCTTGGTGAAGGTGGGTGAGGCTCTGTTTTGGTGATGGTGGTGGTGATGTCGGACCAGAGACTGGGATCATGGCATTATGTGGTGATTGTGACGGTGGACGTGATTGTTGGGGTGATGCACGGAACACCGCTCCAAAGTTGAAGGAAAAATTGTTTAAGCAGCGCAACGCCACCCTGACCATTATCCTAATTTTGAATCAAACGAGGGTAATCTTAAAATGTACAGCGGACTGAAATCAAAGAAGATTCAAGTGAAATGTACTTGAGATACGTACCATGGACTGAATCGTTTTGCACCTTTATAGTAAATTCCATGTCCCTGTGTTTTTGGACCGAATCGTGGCCGGAGTGTTGAAGTTTGCCAGTGGATTGGGTGTTTGCCGGTGGAAGATAAATATGGAGAATGTTTGGTAAAGATTGGCGTGTCAGAAAGCGAGGAAGTAAAGAAAAGGGTGTAGGTAAGGTGTGGTGAGGAAGCTTCAATGGTGAAAAGATAACTATACCCCTAAATCTAACAGTCAACATAACGGTTGACTAACGTCCCAGGGCAGGGAGTGATGAAATACACACCTCAAGGTGTCATTAGACAAAAATTGGAAGATAAGGTTTCATTTGGAATCTGAACTAAACCACATGGTGATAAATTACACTTTACCCATAAGTATATTAAAATTGACATGCTATCCAATTTGAGTTAAACTCAAATAAACCCATATAAATTTGGGGAATTGGCCTGTAATAATCCCAACTAGACGTCATTGGCCATTGTCAGTCCTACCTTTGAATATTCCCCATGCCAGTCCCACCTTTCACCTATTTTTCATCCACCGGTCCTCGGTTAAAAAAACTTAACCGTTAAGTTTTTTTTTCGAATTACAAACTGATGTATTAGGGCTTTTGATCAGAACGAGGATACAAGTCTATTGATGTAAAACTTACCTCGAAACGGTGCTCCAAACGACTTGATTTTTGTTAATTGGAAGTTTAAACACCCCAACTGAAACACTGTTTTCATTGTTTGGAGCACAATTTCAATGTAAGTTATACATCATTTGACTCGTATCCTCATTCTGATCAAAAGCCCTAAAATGTCAGCTTGTAATTAAGAAAAAAACTTAACTCTGTTAAGTTTTTTTAACTGAAGACCAGTGGAGGAAAAATAAGTGAAAGGTGAGACTGGCATGAGGAATATTCAAAGATGAGACTGTCAATGGCTAATGAAGTCTAGTTAAGATTATTACAGACCAATTCCCCTATAAATTTTTGTTACCCAAGTCAAACTAGAATTCAGAAAAAGGCGAGTGAATTTCAAGAATTATCTTTTATCTTTATACCCATTTTCAGGCGTTGTCCTTTATGTTCAAAATTGACGAGTTTTGTCCTTTATGTTTTCATATCATACACGTTTTGTCCTTTAGGCCTAACCCAGTTAGTTTTTTCAGTTAAATTTGGTTATGTGCTTTGCACATGAGGGCATGTTTGTCAATTCAAAGGTTGCAGAAGCATATAACCAAATTTAACTGAAAAAACTAACTGGGTTAGGCCTAAAGGACAAAACGTGTATGATATGAAAACATAAAGGACAAAACTCGTCAATTTTAAACATAAAGGACAATGCCTGAAAATTGATATAAAGATAAAGGACAATCATCGAAATTCACTCATGATTATCACCTCTTCCTTGAAAGATATGTATTTGTTATAATTTTTTTTTTTTTTTTTTTACAAATCTCTACCTAATTGTAGCTAATATTTCTGATTAATAGTAAAAGAGTTCGTATATATATGTGTACGCAGGTCCATCACTTACAACATAAATCGTTGTGTACTTGTAAATCACAATATCGGTAATTTTTCCAATTTGTTTTGCCTAATAACTAGCTTTCACTTTTTTTAAGAAACCTTTGCCCTAAGTAATAAAAAATATTAAATGTATAATTTATTGTTTATTTTGAATTTAGGAAGTTTCTGCAAAGCTACATGGTTAAATTAATTATTATATTTTGGCAAGTCAAAATACCATATTTCAATCTCATGTCTTCACATGAAAAGAAAAGTAGGCCGCATAAAAGAATCATTATTAATATTATTGTTTTATGTATTTCTTTATGTATTTGTTACGTTAACAAATGAATCCAACCTCATTTTGCAACCTTTATCACCAACTTCAGCATTCAACCAACGGTGGAGTATCTTGGATTAATTTTTTTTTTTTTTGAAAGGTGAACTTCAATAAAACACGCTACCGGTCCTCAAAACAAGGACCGAAGCACAACAAGACTACATCATGTACAAAGGAAAAATCGTCCAATCTTTCCAGACGAACTGCTTGTACCTAGACCGGGACTTAAGCCAAAGGAAAGAAAGGGACTTAACTTTCGCAACTAGCTCACCTATTTTAACATCTTTGCTTCTAAAAATCTTCTCATTTCTAGCAACCCAAATAACCCACATAGAAACCATGACAATCCCTTGAATGATCTTTCTGGACTCTTTGCTTGTTTTTTCAGCTGGGAGTAGAAGAAGATCTTTGATGTCGAAAGCGAAAATAGGCCCCAATTTACACCAAGAACCTATAGCTGTCCAAAAACCACAAGACAACTCACAGGCCGTAAAAATGTGAATAGAGGATTCATCAACAGCACCACATAAACCACAAGAAACATCGGATAAATGAATGTTGCGCCTTTGTAGAGCCAAGCGAGTCGGAATTCGGTCCATCTCTAAACGCCAGACAAAAACTTTAACTTTCAGCGGGACCCAAACGATCCACTTCATGACAGAATTCCTATCCGACCCATTCTGCTGCACCAAAAGCTTTTTAAAATCGGCAACATTGAAGACCCCATCCTTGTTTCCTTCCCAACGCCACCTGTCTGCAGAATTTGAGAGAAACAGGTTACCGATGCTTTGTCGTAACAGCAGCAGCTCCTGAAGTTCAGCATTCGACGAAACCGGACGCTTCCACCTGCAGCAAACATCTAGACGCTGACTGTCCCAACAACGATCTACAGGATCTTGTTTATCAACTGCGAGTCTGAATAAAGCAGGGAATGCAACACTGAACGGCGCATTACCACACCACTTATCCAGCCAAAAGCGGATGTGAGCCCCGTTACCCACAATAGCACGAAACTGGAGTGAAGGCCCCATCACCAGAATACTTTTATTTATGAACACAGCCATTGATTTCCAACCACTAGAGAGGGCCCGGTTGAAAGGAAGCAACTCCCAGTTATTACTATAAGAATGACAGTAATCCACCACATTGCGCCACAAAGAGGAAACTTCTTTTTTATACCGCCAAAACCATTTGACTAAAAGCGCCAAATTAACGTCGGCTAATCTAGCAACTCCCAAACCCGCTTCCTTCTTAGGTCTTGTAACCAACTCCCAAGCTACCCAATGAACCTTCCTCACATCATCATCTCCCGCCCATAAAAAACGCTTCATAAGAACTTCAATGTCTTCAATCACCTTAGAAGGTGCTTTATATAATGAAAAATAATACAAAGGAAGGCTCGAAAGAACCGATTTGATAAGGATAAGCCGCCCTCCTATTGAGAGAGTTTTGGCTTTCCAAGACTTGAGACGGGACTTACATTTGTCAACCACCGAAGACCAATTCCTTATATAAACTATACTGGGATATTCCTGGATGCAACTTGCCATTGAATATACAAAACAAGGTTTATTTTTTTAAATTTTATGAATTATGATTGAGGTATTGTTATATATCTTAAATTGGAAAGTCGGTGCTTTTTTCAAATAACACCCCTAAAATTTTATTATATCGCAATGTTTTTTTTATGAGCACCCCTAAGCTTTTACATATTGCAATTTAAGTTTGTTGATTTTGCTAGTTTTAAAGTTTCATCAAAAGATAAGTTTAACCCTTAGACTATTATTTTATCTTAATTTTTTTAGAAATTAAACCCTCAAGCTTTTATCGTTTTAACTTTATTCCTATACCATATATAATATAAGTTTTTAACCTATTATTTTTTATGGTAATTTTCGTTCACTAATTTATTTTTTAAAACGCTTATTTGAGTTTACCTCTTTTGTTCCTCTGTGTGCATATTTTTCGGTTTAAACTCGAGTTGATTTACGTTTAAACGTAAACTTTTTTAGGTAAATGAGTCATCTCAAATATAATATATTTTCGCACTTATTTTATATACGTTTCCATTTTGTTTACATTTCGACGTAAATTTTGTATGAAACCAAGCGTGGTTAAATACTATACATTTTTACTCAACGGTATAAATTCGAGTTAATCTACGTTTTGACCCCTAGCAACGCAAGACGGGTAAAATTACAATTGTATTGTTATTATATATATATATATATATTATATATATATATCTGTATTAAAAACCGTAGTTGTTGATGTTTACACCTCCTGACTTTGGTTCTTTCGCTTTGAAAACACTCATGGTTGCCCTTGATTTGAACGCGTTTTCTTTTTTCCTGTTATGGTTTCTATTTTTTAAAAGCTATAATAAGACCAATTGTTTACACATGTAAGTTATTTTTCTATACACACTTTATGTTTTTCTTATACGTTACGTTATAACTGCGGTATAAATTTAATTTACTTTACCTTTTTTATTCAACCGCAATGCTTATATAGGTTACATTGAGTTGAACCGAGTATGTTGAAACATGCATTTTCATATGGTTAACGCATGACATAACGTTTGGACCAATCCATTCGATATTTGCAACGGGCTCACATCGCATCGCCCGTAGATCATATTACTAGTTATATTTAATAAACATAGTATACCTCGCAAACATAACTCCATATTAATTTTATCATTATTATTATTTTACAAAGGAAAATTTGATCATGACCTTTGTACTTTGTATATTGTATGACATATTTATAAATCAATTCTAGAATTCACATCGAGATAGATGTCATATTTGATATCAAGTAATGTTCTTTAAATCTATGTATTCTTTTAAAAATACACGTATTAACACTATATTACTTGTTATATGTGACTTGCTCTTATATTTTGCCTTTCCTCATCTCTAAAAAATTGACTATTATATAACTATCTAATTTGCAACATGTTTGTGTATCTATAACTATCTAATTTGCAACATGTTTGTGTATCGTGAACTTGTAACTTGTGCTTTATTGATGTTTCATGCAATGACTTTGTTGCATCTTTTTCTTTATGGTTTGTACCATTTTCCATGCATACCATGTTGTACACTATGCATGTCTAATTGTATTGTACTCTATGGTGGTTTTTTGTTAAACCATGTATGACTTTTGAAAACTATCTTCGGCTTCTCATATTTGGGCGTTGACACGTATTGGTATTTTGGGTTTTTTTGACACACCATAAACAATTTCTCTCTTCACCACATACAGGTTCTCTCTAAAATCTCTCTTGCAGCGTAGTTTTTAAGGGGGTTTTAAACTTCACCGCTGGTTGTTTGTTGTTTCTGTGACGTTCTTGTCTTCTTGGTTGTTGTTTTGGGAGTTTAAATCCCACAGACTGAATGCGAGATGTTGTTTGGGTTTGTTTTGATAATTCAAATGACTCCAATGTGGGGGTTTATGTAGACTTTGGGATTTAAGTTGTTTGTACAGATGATTTAACTTGAAATGCAAGTGTCAGTAGTTGTTGAGTTGCTGCTGCATACAGTGGGACTGTTAAGTGTAATGAGCAGAAATAAATGGCCACGATGAATAATCGGATTCCAGTTCAGCCCAAGACTCTAGGAATGTTATCGGTGTCATAATAAACAAGTCACGATTTTATGCCCCCCGCCGCAACACGAGGGGTGCTTAATCCTAGTTTGGTTACAATTCTCAAGTGTTAATATGAATAAAAAACGATATATGTGAATTACTGAATGAACAATACTAGTAGGAACTCAACACATAATCATCACATGTGCTCTCTTTAAGCATCTTGAACTTTATCTTTCTCACTCCATTAACTCACTCAAGCCCTTACAAATGATTAAATTTCATGAATTCAATATTTAATGGCATCATCAATGTACACATAAAGAAGCACTTCTAATCATAACTCTAAGGTTAACAACAGTATTGACGTTAAGTAACAATAACATCTATGAAACATATATTACTATTGTTCTTTAACGTATCACAAAAATTTCTTAGCTTTTTACTATTGAAATTTTCTATGCACTCGTCCAACTTGATCATCATAGAAAAATCCTGAGGGTTAGTTCAATGCAAGACTTCCATAATCTCGTCCTAAAAGGGATTAACAGGCAAACTAATCCGCTTGCCACAATACGTGTGTGTGTATATATATATAGGGGAATGTTTAAATGAAAACCACTAGTTAACGCGAAAACTCAAAAACTAATTAAAAAGCCTAAAAAAACATACTAATTTTTTTTTTCATACCAATTTTCGCTATTTAAACTATATAAAAAAAACTTTTTTTCCAAAAAAAAAAAAATTGTAGTACACATGTGTAATAATAGTACACATGTGTATTATTACATATGTTATATACAAAAACTAGCTATTTTTAATAAAAAAAAATTGTAATTTTGTGTGTGTGTGTGTGTGTGTTTTAGGCTTTTTTTAGTTAGTTTTCGAGTTTTCGCGTTAAAAGTGGTTTTCATTTGAAACATCCCCTATATATATACCTACATATTTGTAAACGTTGAAAAACACAATAACAACTTAAGTAAAACGTTTATAAGCTCGGGTTTGACTCATTATAATTTTAAGCTCTTTACATACCCTAGCTTAGTATAAGCTAGAGCATTCACATCTCTTCCTCTATCTTCATTTCTATAATTATATTAAAAATTACTGTATTTTCTCTCTCTTTATCAATTAAATAATATTTTTTATACCTTTATCATTATTTTTCTCTCTCCTTCACTTACAACCACTTTCAAAAAATATTAAAAAATTAATACGGGTGAACAATATCCCCCAAAATACACAGATGAACAGTAACATTTTATTTCTCCTTTACTTACAACCACTTTTTATAATATGCAAAACCCACTCACATAAAAATACAGAATGCGATGTGAATGCTCTAACTCTATAAAAACTTAAGTTATCTATAGAGAGGTACCGACAAATGGCTTATGGCTTAGCAATTCAAGGTGTTGGATAAGACTTTGTCTTTTCAAGTGGTGAGGTTCGATCCCTGTCCCCATAGCGGACAAAAAGAATATAGTTTAATAGCAGAATTAGTTAATCTGTAAGTTACCTTCTAAAAAAATACATATATAATTACCAATGTAGGTGAGTTACCGGGTTTTCTCCGGAATTGGTGATGGACTCGGGTTACTCTCAGAGTACTCTATTTGTCCAGTGGGTGCCTCGAGAGTACTCAGGATTTATTCTGTTGGCCGTTAAAAAAATAACAAAATTCCAAAGAGAAGAAGTAGCAAGTTGGTTGAACTTAGGGGGAGGCAAATGCAACATAAGTTGTTCTTCTTCACTCTAAGAAAAAAAAATATGTATAAAAAAAGCGGTGAAGCCAGCTAGCTGTGTAGTCTGTCAAGACAGTAGTATTTATTTTTTTCCCAAATCTTGAAGCTGCTTTGTGTTCACAACTCAAAAATCACTAAAATACTTGCATCTCTGATCCATCCCAGTGGATGTTCTTTTCCCTTTTGACCACCATTTTCACATCTCCTTTTTCATCCGATTTGACACTTTTATTTTATCTCAAACCCCACAACCTCTCCACCATTCTATAAATCACCTCCATTCCATTCATTCCTTCTTCAACACACATTTTCTCATATTACCTTTTTCTTTTATCAAACCAACTGCTTCATTTCTACAAATGGCCACCAAGTAATTGTAGCAAAACCCAACAACAAATTCTATACAAGTATCATGGAAGAGACATTTGTTCCTTTTCAAGGAATTAAAAATGACCTTGAGGGACGGCTCAAGTGTTACAAGCAGGACTGGACCGGTGGCTTCCGTGCAGGTTTCCGGTACCTCATTTTTTTCATTCATTTATGTTACTTTGATGACTTTCGGTTTAATAACTGTATAATGCATTTGTATTTTTTTTGCTTTAACTGAGATACACACCAACGGCAACAACCCACGTGTCAGATCAGAATATTGTCTGCTTTGTCCCGAATGGGTTGTACATCTAGGAACTCATGGTTTTGTTTTCACCGATGAATTTCAAATGTATGTCTCTCACTGAATCGGTTGAGTAGGGGATCTCACTGAATCGGTTGAGTAGGGGAACGAAGTCTTCCTTTTTAAGGAGTGGAAACCTTCCGTACGGGAACGTGTTTTGCTTGGTGGACAAATTTGCCGGGTGAAAACAAAACCGTGAGTTCCTGGATGGGTAACCCATCAGGGGTCGGAACTCACGCCTCACGGTTGGTTTTGTTATCACCCGACAAATTTCAGATGTAAGAACGAAGCCTTCCTTATATACGAGGACGGGTTTTGCTTGGTGGACCCATTTGTTGGGTGAAAACAAAACCGTGAGTTCCTGATGGGCATCCCATTGGAGGCGATTCTGACACGGTTTACTTGGACTGTTACCGTTACGGTATTAATATTACGTAATGGTTCTGAAAAAGAACAAATTTGGATCTATGATGTTATGTCATACTGATTTCTCATTTGATCTTTATACTGTAGGATTTTGGCTCCAACGACGTATATATTCTTTGCTTCTGCGATTCCGGTTATATCATTTGGGGAACAACTGGAACGAAATACTGGTATGCAAAACAGATTTAAAAAATCAAGCTATTGATTTGTATATTGATTGAGGTTTTGTTTGTTAACTTTGGGGGATTATTTTGGTGCTTGCAGAGGGAGCTTTGACTGCTGTTCAAACATTGGCTTCTACTGCAATTTGTGGAATTATTCATTCCATAATTGGAGGTCAACCTTTGTTGATTTTGGGTGTTGCTGAGCCTACTGTTCTTATGTACACCTTCATGTATAACTTTGCTAAACAAAGACCAGAATTGGGTCACAACCTGTTTCTTGCATGGACTGGATGGTGAGTGTGTTTTTCTCTTCTTTCATATTGTTCTCGGTGATTACGCGAGTGTGTGCGTGTTCACAAATATATAGATATATGCGTATATATACCATAAGATACAACTTTTTGTAGTATGTTGAAGTTTCATCAAGAGTATGCAAAAATCGTAACGTTTATAATTTTATAAATCATATAAGATGGTATGGTTTATATTTAAAAACGGTTAAAAGATTTTGTTAGTATTCAATGTCAACAAAAAAGTCAATATAATATCCACGCCAACGAAACGATCTGCATAGCCTGATAACCTCCACATATGTTATGAGTGTGCTAGTAACCGACATTTATTGTTGATTTTACATATATGTGTATTTAAACTAATTTTGGGACTTTGATATATCTTTTCATCGTTCAAAATGAGAAAGTATTTTGGTTTTTACTATCTTATTGACAGTTGTTTTATTGTGTAATACATTCTTGATGTTTAGAATTCATTGTATGAATCTTTGTTTACTTCAAATCTCAGGGTATGTGTGTGGACTGCAGCCTTGTTGTTCATGCTAGCCATACTAGGAGCATGTTCCATTATTAACCGATTCACACGTGTGGCTGGTGAACTCTTTGGCCTGCTCATTGCCATGCTCTTTATGCAACAAGCCATCAGAGTAAGTATATCTGAATTTCACTTCATAAATATTCCTATCATAAGTTACGTATGGGATTTAATTCTGATTTAATGTTACTCAGGGACTAGTGGATGAATTCAGCATACCAGAACGAGCAGATGCAAAATTAATCGAGTTTCTTCCTTCTTGGAGATTCGCAAATGGAATGTTTGCCCTCGTTTTGTCATTTGGCCTTTTATTGACCGGATTGAAAAGCCGAAAAGCTAGATCATGGAGATATGGTTCTGGTATGTATGCTATTTAAAGTAGTCATAATCATATAAATGGATAATAGGTTGTTTGAGTGTCACAAATTGTCTAATTTTAAGCAATACGTGTGAAACGAACATGAATAATCAGAACCGGTAGTTATTATCAATTCTTTTTTCTTTGCAGGTTGGATTAGAAGCCTTATCGCAGATTACGGGGTGCCCTTAATGGTCCTAGTTTGGACAGCCGTGTCGTACGCACCTGCGGCAAGCGTTCCTAAAGGAATACCGAGGCGTCTTTTTAGCCCGAACCCATGGTCTCCCGGTGCATACGACAACTGGACAGTTATCAAGGATATGTTAAATGTACCAATACTTTTCATATTCGGAGCTTTCGTACCCGCAACAATGATCGCTGTCCTGTACTACTTCGACCACAGTGTCGCGTCTCAACTTGCTCAACAGAAAGAATTCAATTTGAGAAAGCCGGCATCTTTCCACTACGACTTGCTTCTTTTAGGATTTCTGGTACTTATTGACTTTTCAAAGACTTGTATTATCCATTAGTTAAGTATAAGATTCTTATGAACTATGCATTCATCGCAGACGTTACTTTGCGGTCTACTCGGAATCCCTCCGTCCAACGGTGTCATTCCACAATCTCCTATGCATACCAAGAGTCTCGCTACTCTCAAACACCAGGTAAAACCCGTTACCAAACACCCCCCTTAATCACAAAAGTTATAACAAACACACACTGACACAAAAGTTATATGCAGTTGCTCAGGAATCGACTCGTTGAGACTGCGCGGGAAAGCATGAAAAACAACTCAAGCTTGGGGCAATTATACGGAAGCATGCAAGAAGCATATCATCAAATGCAAACTCCGCTAGTCCACCAACAACCGTCGGATTGCGGGCTGAAAGAGCTAAAAGAATCAACGGTTCAACTAGCTTCAAGCATGGGGAACATCGATGCACCAGTGGACGAGACGGTATTCGACGTTGAAAAAGAGATCGACGATCTTTTACCAGTTGAAGTCAAAGAACAACGTGTCAGTAACCTGCTTCAATCGTGTATGGTCGGAGGTTGTGTTGCAGCAATGCCGGGATTGAAACTGATTCCGACTTCGGTTCTTTGGGGTTATTTCGCTTTCATGGCGATTGAAAGCTTACCTGGAAACCAGTTTTGGGAACGGATATTGCTTCTCTTCACTGCACCAAGCCGACGGTTCAAGTAATTCGTTTAACTCGATCAAATGTTCTTTCATTTTGATCTGATTTAATTTATTTAACATGTTTTTAACCAAATTATCACAAATGATGTTACAGAGTTCTGGAGGATTACCATGCAACATTTGTGGAAACTGTTCCGTTCAAGACGATTGCTACGTTTACGTTGTTCCAAACAACATACCTGTTAATCTGCTTTGGAATTACGTGGATACCGATCGCTGGACTTCTGTTCCCGTTGATGATCATGCTGTTAGTTCCGGTACGACAGTACATTTTGCCCAAATTTTTCAAAGGCGTGCATCTTCAGGATCTGGATGCTGCGGAGTATGAGGAGGCACCGGCAATACCTTTCAATTATCCTCAGGTAAAAAACTAGTTCGGGAAACCTCGAACCGGGTTATAACCGAAACCGAAAATCAAACTGGTTTGGAACCTATTGAACCTGTAGGTTTGAGACCGGTTTGGGAACCTCTTGGTTGAAACCGGCTTAAACCAAACCGAACCGGCCAAAAACCGGTCTGATTTGGAATTGAACTGATCATTTTTCATCTGGAAACCGGTTTTGACTTTCGTTGACAGGAACTGAAACTGATTTGGAACAAAAAAACTTTTTGTGCACCTTCATATAGGGAGTGTTCAAAGCAGAACAAAAAAAATATGTTGAGAATGCGAGAATCACATAATGCACTTGTACTTGTTGCTTTAAATGCGATACACATGACATTTATGTAACCGCTCATAATTCTTTCTCCCACTCTCTCAATTCTCATTATATCTTATGCACACTGTACAAGTACATTATATAGTTCTCGCATTCCTCAACATTTTATTGGTTCCGAAATCAATGCACCCCCTTCTTAAAAAATCGCCTTATCAGCGAAAATTAGTTGTGTTTTGTTTTTTGATTGAAAAGAAAGTAATTGTGACGTTTGTTTGTCGAATCAGGAGGGAGAATTCGGTGCTAGAACTTCAGCTGTGGATGCCGGAGAAGTACTGGACGAAGTGATTACAAGAAGCCGGGGTGAGATCAGGAGAACGTGTAGTTCAAGAGTGACGAGCACCACCGTGACACCGTCAAGAGACGTAAGAAGTCCACGACTATCGATGAACGCATACAGTCCTCGGGTTAATGAGCTCCGCGCATTGCATAGTCCTCGATCGGCCGCAAGAGAACCGTTTAGTCCCATTGCACCATCTTCTTTGGGAAAAAGTCCCCGCAAATGAAAACTCTAATTTACGTGTTTGTGTGAGTAGCTTGTAATTTCTATAATTTGTCTTTTGTTGTTGTACCATACGTGTTTGTGTGAGTAGCTTACAATTTCTATAATTTGTCTTTTGTTGTTGTACCAGGATAACCACATGTATTAGTTTCTTGTAATTAGTAATATATATTGAACGTTTGCAGACTTTTAGAATAAATTTCAATTACTTTCAAGTAAACCAAATTGATTGCCTTCAATTACATATTTATTAACCGTCCATATGTTTTAATGATGTTTTCGTTACGGTTTGATAATCAAATTAGAGTTTTCAGACCCAACCTTAGCTTTGTTATTGGTGGGATTTACATCTTACCATCTTCAGACCCTACCTTAACTTTGTTATTCATGGAATTTACTGAGTATGATGATGATGATTTGATAATCAAATCCATTGCCTAACTCATTTAGTTTATACGGATGTTGTGTGCGTACTCAAACGTTCTAAATCTTGTTGGGTTCTTTGGATGGGTGTAGTGGGTTGGCGCCCTTTCACCTTTGGGCATGACGTGGGCGATGCCCCTTGCCACACTTTCACCTTTAGTTTTCTAAACCAATCAAATATTTACACGATACCCACATTTATCTTAACTTATTTAATTTAAACATAATTTTAATAAAAGAATTACTTAAACCACTAAACACTTTTGAAAGTTTAATTAGTGACATCCAACATGTCTACGTAACGTAAGAGTCACTTTTTCACATTTTAGTTACATAGAGTCTTAGATGCATCTGTATATAGCATCGGGCTTGAGGTAAAACGGAGGAAAAAAAAAGATTGTTTGGCGGTGGAAAATGACCAACTAACAATATCACAAAATCATCCAATGTCATACGCATGGTTGTAAAAATCCTGACTAGGCAATCAATCCCCAATTATTCACTAATCCCCACCCCATCGCTCGACTAGCGATCACTTCAACACTAATCATAGGGGCTCTTCTCATTCTCATAATAAAAAATTGCTAGTGGGTGAGTGATAAATTTGCAATTCAACTCTCTTTTTTGGAAATCAACTCTCTTTTTTTGGAAATCAAATATGTTATCATTTGAGGTAAAGATCATACTACCAAACACTTGAATCGACTAATCACTTATTAATTTCTTGTCCCTTTGCAAACTTAATATGGTCTACGATTTATTCATTAAAAACGGTACAACCGGTTTAAACACCACGTTAAGCTCGTTAAGAGTAGAATATAGGGGTTTCTCTCTTAACCACTCTCCGGGCGTGAGAATAAGTATATGCTTTGAGGGAATAAGTGTGTGATTAATAGTGAGAGAGCATAGAACAGAATAGAATTAACCTGTACATGAAGATCCCTATTTATAGCCGGAGTAGTGTAGAAGGAGATGGGCTGATAGGCCTTGGGCTTGGTGTCGACAACAAGGAATATCCTTCTTGTCCCTTCTGTTACGACCGTTAGTGTTTCTAGAAGGTTACCGGAGCTGGCGCACCTTGGGTGGAGCCACGTGTCCTGGTTGTCGTCCTTGTTGTCTCCCTGACATTAGCAGGTGAGTGGAGATGGTGGGGCATGTGTCGCTGCCTTCTGATTGGTGCCACGTAAGCGTCCTTGTGTACCTTCATGTCTCCTGCACGATTGTTAATCGTGGAGCACGATAGGATATAGCATGTTGGATGCTGATTGGCCCATTTCTCTGCCACTCGTACCTTTCGTATTATCCAGAATGAACCTGCGCTTCTGTCCTCGCGCGGCCTCTGGGGCACATCCATATAGCCGGTGCAAGGTCTATGGAGTGAGAGTTTTCATCCAGGATGCTAAGTTTAGAATCTGAGCTTTAACCTTGCTTAGGCCTCGCGCGCGACCTAGGTTTAACCTATTTAGTCGGCGCGGGGTCTATAGGTTTGCCAGATTGATGTAGTAGAAGTATGGTCTCGCGTGCGACCTGATTGGTCTGCGCGGCTTTTTGGGACCATACCCCTTCAAGTCCCCCCAGTCCAGTGCTGCTTCCATGCGCGAAGTAAATGGTTGGAACTCTGGACTATAAAAAAGAATTAAGTGAAAGTTGTTCTTTCGAGTATTTTCTAAGTCTTAATAGCCGGCGCGCGTGTAAGTGTTAAACAATTACTACGGCGCGGCTATCAGGCTTGTTTGTTGAAAGGTCTTGTTTGTATGCACTTGGTGTTTTAACTTGTTATTTGGCTTCTTGCTCATGAGAGCTGGCGCGCATGATCATTTATTGATGATGCATGCGGCGCAGCTCTGGCTATCTTCATTCTGAAGTTTCCTTTAAAATTACGCAGGAAACTCCTTGAAATTTGAATTCTGACAGGTTGGTGCAAATGTTGTTGATAGCGACGCTTGAGTTGACTGCTGACACGGCGATCATCATGCTGTCACTGCGGCTTTTCGTCTGTTGTTAGGCGAGTGAGGCCCGCGCGTGTGGTAACCGTCACCCCGGAAATCCCGCCTTACGTGGCGGTCCCTGATTGGATACGCGCGCGGTGCGTTCGGCACCGTTAGCCATTGCATTAAATGCGATGGGTATATATATTCGAAGATAGAGAGAGTTTGCAACTGCTTCTTCGAATTCTCTTTTCTTCTCTCTCTGACCTTCTTTGAATCTTCAAATCTTCAATGATTTCTTGATAATCTTCAAGTTTTTTTCCAGAACTTTCAGAAGATCTTCATCTATTTTCTCAGTTCTTTATACGATGGCTGAAGAAGAAGTTATTCCTGTTGAAGAAGCCGCTGGTCTGGTTCCAGTTCTCAAATGGGACCAGGGTTTGTTTGAACAGGTCGTTAGGGGATTCCAGTTTCCGGCCGAGTGGGATGCCCGTTATCCCCAACAGGGCTAAACGGCTGCTGATGCACCACCCGGCTATATCTCCTTGTTCGCCGACTTCTTCATCAACAACAACTTCCGGCTGCCGGCCACTCACTTCATGGCGGCGATCTTACACTCTTACGGCTTCTATATCTCCCAACTTAGTCCGATGGTATGGTGAGGATTCACCATTTTGAGTTCATCTGCAGATCGCAGGGACAAGAGCCATCGGTTCAAAAATTCCGGGCGTTCTACCAACTGATTCGGAATATGGGGTTTTATTCTTTTGCCCTCTGTGCTGCAAAGAAGACACTTATAAATCCACCAAAGAGCTTCCATGACTGGAAGATGAAGTTCTTCTTTATCCGGGAAGAGGTTATTCCGATTGCAATGATATTTCGTGAACCCGATGTGATCGAGAAAGAGGAGCTTCCGATTCCGAAGGCGGAAGATTGGTATATGAGGTTGATGGCGACCCCTAACAGGGTTTTTGGTGAACAAGTTTTAGTTGCGGCGGGAATGAGTGATAAATGGCCCGCGCGCAACAAAGAAGTGCCTGTTCTAATGTTCAACGGCGAAGGTATGTTTAACACTCGGTTTATCTCTTTCTTTTCGGAAGGCTCGCGCCTAACTGTTATTTTTTGATGTAGTTGCTAAGTTGTATCAAAGTGCATTTCCTACTTTCAGTGGAGCTATGGGAGTGCGACCTTGGGTGATGGGGAGGTCTTTTGGTATGAGCAGATTAAAGACAACTTTATGTACCCTCCAGCGGGGGTGTTTGCTACTCCTCCAACTGCAACCGAAGGTCCGTGTCTCCCCAAACCAAGGCCTTTACGAGGTGTGACTTCCGCTGGGAAAAAGATTCTTTATATTTCCAGCGAGGAGTCTGTCGGCTTCGTCGAATCATGAGTTAAGTTCATGGTCTAAAATCTTTGCAGGTGTGTTGCGCGACCTGGGGATTGACCCTGAGGCGAAGAAAACCCAGAAGGTCGCGACGAAGAAGAAAGCTGCACCGAAGAAAAAGGTAACCGTGGAAGCTGGGGCAACCAACAAGAAGGCGGGAGGTGGCCGCGCGACTGCTGAGATCCCTCGGAAAGGTACTCTTTGCTTTCGTCAGAGTAACCTCGAAGATTATGTTGTGGCTAGTGATTCATTAGAGGGTTTGCTTCATATAGTCGAAAAGCCAAAAAGCAGCGCGGCTGCCGCATCAAAGGGCTCGGGAAGCGCGGGGTCCAGGACCCCGGATTCAGGCGCGCCCCTTCTTCTATACATGAGGAAGAAGAAGAAGAAGAAGCTGAGAAGGAAGCTGCGAAGCTTGTGGCGAGGAAAAGATCTCGCGAAGAGGCGGCTACCACAATCCCCCTGCGCAGAAGGCTGCTGCTACCAAGCTGATAGGGAAAAAGGGCAGATTGCGGAGCCTTCATAAGTTTTCTCCAGGTTAGTGCTTAACCTTTTTTCCTTCATTTTTGCCTTGGTAAATTTTTAATACTCTTTTCTTTTTCAGAGGCGCTGAAAAAGCCTGAGGTTAAGACTAAGGAACCGGAGCCTAAAAAGACCAAATTTACTATCATTCCTCCGAGGGGTGTTTCTGAAAAGGAAGTTGAGAAGAGAATTGAGGAGCCTGCGGGCACTGTTCCTGAAAAGGAAGCTCAAAAGACCATTGAGAAGACTGTTGAGGCTATTCCGTACGAAGCGCAGGGTCCGGAGGACGTGCGTATTACTGGGCTTGACCAGCCCCTTAAAAATAAAGGACCTGAAGTCTCAACTGGAGGTTCAGCTGCGCAGCATGACGCCCCCACCCATACTGCACAAGTACAAACTGCTGCTGGGGGTCTGCTGCCAATTTACAAGCGCGGGTGGCTCAAAAAGATACTTCTGCTGCTGCCACTGGTACGGATGCTGGCGGCTCTGGCGCGGCCGGTCAGAAAGGTGATCCAAGGAGAATCCCAAGGCCGCAATCCCCCATTGGTTCTGAGGATACTTTGGGTGATATATATTACAAAACTTATACTGAAGAGCGCGGCGATGAGGCACACGTCCCTGTCTGGAGTTTGAAACAGAAAGACACATTTGTTGACTTCGGGGCATGCAAGGATTGTCTTCTGGGAACCTTTCCTCTGGGGGAGGTAAACCGTCAGAGGGCGCGTGGCCATGAGAGTCTTTATCGCGCGTATATTTTGGGTGAGGCCAACGCTTCTGCCGCTGGTCATCAAATCATGCGCGAATGGCGGACCATGTATCAAGAGCGTGCCAACTGGGAAAAGTATCGTGAGTGTCTGTCTGCTGAGGCTAAGGAATTTGAGAAGTTGAAGAACAAATTCCAAGAATAGAAGGCTTCCTTTGACAAAGAAAAAAATCCGAATAGTGGGAATGGGATGGTTTGAGGAGCAAACTTCAAGCGAGTGAGGAGCTTCTTTCCGAAGAGCGGAAGGAATGGCACTTGTCCTGCGAAAATGAAAATAAGAAAATGTATGCTGCCCGCACCAAGATCACTAACCTCGAAGCTGAAGTTGCAGGTTTGAAGGATAAGTATTAGGAAGCCAAGTCTGATAGAGAGCGTGCTGAGGTCCAACGGGCTAGCCTTTTTATTTCTTACATATTCCTTTGCTATTAGAAATATTCTGACTTAGCTTTTTTCTGATAACTTGTAGGTTGACTTAAATGCACAGATCCTGAGTAAAGACAGGGATTTGGCTGGGAAAGGATACATAAATCGCGGAGCTCAAGAGCAGGCTGTTTGAAGCGCAAGAGAAGAATGAGTCATTGGAGATAGTGTCACACCCCTTTCTGCGGCGGAAGCACGAGGTGTGATCATGAAAGGTTCTCATTGCATACGAAAGGTAAACATACTACATGCTTGTAAAAATAACTTCAACACCAAACATTTCATAATTTGAAAACATAAGTTTAGCGTTTACATCGCGAGATGGCATAAAACATTGTCTTAAAAAGTTTACAACTTTATTTAAAGATAAACATAAGCGACATCCACAAGCATGAGCAAGGCCGCGCGTACATCCACTTCTAGTTATCTGAAATACATGTGAGTTTTGAAAAACGTCAACATAATGTTGGTGTGAATTCATGCAGTTCTTGTAATGTACGTTTAAATACTTTGTATGAAAAACATGGTATGTATTTTGTATTAGTCACGTATTATTGTATAAGTCATGTATTTCTGTATGTATCAAGTGTTAATGGGTTGCAAAGCCATTAACATGTGACACGACATAGGAAGTCACCAAACCATAGGCATTTTTCTGTAGTCGATTCACGAATGAGACACAAAAACACTACTCGGTACTAGTTGTCACCAAGAGTGGGGCTGCCCTGAAACCCATTAGATCTAACATTTTGTTCTGCAGTCTAAGTATGTACACGATTAATGGTGCTTATGGTACCCTATTCGTGACACGATTTCTCGTATCATTTTTCAAACGCATCATACTTGGTACTAGTTATCACCAAGTGTGCTTCTTGTTTTTTTATCATACCATTTATAAATATTGTCGTATTTGTAACATGTATTTCACCCCCGAAGTTATAAAACTGAAAACAGTTAAAAGAAAAGGGGGAGCATGAACTCACAACTTTGCGTTCCTCGCGTCGTAAACTTCACCGGATTTGCTTATAATGCGTCGTGACCTAAACGTGTTTTATTATTGTTAGTCAATAGACTTGTACGCACAAGTACAGTCCCTATCTTTTGTATATGTTTTCTTGTGTTAAGAATAATTTATATTTTTAACTAAGTGTCTTACTTATATTATTTTCTCAAAAATAAATATAAGTTTCTTGTATTTTGCACCCGAATTATGTATCTTGTATGTTGTATGTGTATTTTGGTGCTTTTACTTCTCATGAGTAATTAGTGTATTTTCAAGTCCTAATACACTATCACGTATAGTACATACTACATACACATAGCACAAAGTTTGGTGACCGATAAATACATATATTTTCCTCAAAAATATACATATTTAATATAAATTTTAATCTGGAAGAAATCATCATTTCTTATTACCAAAAATTAGGGAAACCTTGGTAATATTTTTAGATACATCTTTAGGGAACAAGTTTTCAAAAAAACTTATATTTTTCTAAGTGTCAAAATTTATAAAAATTTTGACAGAGTTTCCCCTAAAAATGGAGGTTTCCCGTGTTTTCAAAACATGTGTTTATTTTCTTTTAAATCATCAACAACAAGTTTTTCAACAACAATCATCAACGACAAAATCTTTATTTACCAAACTTGCCAAAATAAGCATATACCACAAACTTATGAACTTGAAAGTTTGTAAAAATATGTAGTAAGTTACTAACATGTTTAGTAGGTCTTGTTATCTTTAAAAATAAGTTTAGTTTCTTAAAACTTTATTTTTAAAGGAAGTTCATTTTCACATCTTCTAGTCTTATTTTCCAAAAATATTTCTTTGTGGGATTTTCTTGTTACACAAGTGCTTATACACTTGTTTACTTACTAAAAATGATTTTAGTTCACACAAGATCCGGGTTTTTAACAAACTAGTATTTTCCACTTGGTTCTTCCGAAAAACCACTTGTAGATCTTTAGATCTACAAGCTTGTAACCTTATTTTCCAAGAAAAATTACATTTATTCAAGTTTCAAGTTCATGGGTGGATGGTTTCATCATCCTTCATATTTCTAGCATTTACATCTTGCTAGTTCATGTTCTTAAACATGAACTAGTATGTCTAGATGATGATCCATCCTACTTCTACTAACAAACATCATCAAATAATCATAATTACACAAGATTCACATGATTTACCCATATATCTTCTCTTTATCCACCATTTATCACTTTATGTTCAAGACTTAGCTTATGTTCATTAGAGTTTTCATCATTTAATCATTCTATCATCTATTAACCACTAAATACAAGATCAAGATGATGTTTTAGAACACTTACTACTAGCACAAGGTTAGGGGAGAAACAAGGCGTAAAAGCGGTGGATAAAAGAAAACTAGAGTGGTTCTTGAACTTCCGAGTGCACCAAGCTTGTTTGTTGAACCTCTTTCACCTTTGTATGTATGTAGATGGCTTGAACAAAGGTTGATGATGGTGGTAGTGTGGTGAGGTGGTGGCGGCCGTAGGTAGTGAAAGGAGGAGATGAGAGAAATTGTTGGTGGTGAGTGTTGGAAGTGAGATAGTGGAAGTCTTATATGTTTACTTATAGAGCAAATCATGTGAATGTCTAACATACAATATGTTTCTAATTCTCCTACATGTACCATTAAAATAATCAAAAGAACAAGAGTGGGTCACCCCTTAAGGTGTCCGTCGAGTGTGTGGGGGGGGGGGGGGTCTTGGTTACATTTCAACTTCCAAGTTACTCATCCTAGTTACATGTTAAGTGTTAATTTTAGTGTTAAGTGTGTTTAGTAATATAGAGTGTGTTAGGGTGTTCGGGGACCCTAACTAGCTTGGAAAAATAAAAATAATGCTTCTAGCATTATTTTGGTGTTCCGGGTAATATCTGGTTGTTCGGTTATATACCGGTTCGTTAAAGTGCTAAATTGCACCTTTTAGTGTCTTTTAAGTATCTTTTTGTAATCCTTTTAATTCCCGACACTTAGGGAAATATTCTGGATAATAAAACGTAATTTCTGCATGATATTCATGTGTTAAAAGCTGATTTATTGCTGATTTGTGTAAAATTCCGCACTTAAAGTGCGTTTCGGGTGTTTTTTAGTGCGTATTTTAGCTTCCGTAATGTCTATATATAAACCCTTGTATGTACTCTTGGGTTTTAGTGTGTTCTTGTCATTGGACCTACACCTAGGCCTCAGTTCTAATGTCTGACTGCTTTCTGCAGAGTTGTTGGCATATTGTGTTTTACCAGTGAGTTTACTAGTATTTCTGACGCAACGATCTTCATTATTGCATAATATAATTCTTGTAGTATAAAACATGCATAAATTCACTTGTTTAGTATGTAATCAGACAACGTTGACATTTAAGCACATAATTGCAGTTATTGAATAATAACTAAAGTGTACGGAAATTACCGGTTTTGTGCCAGTTGTCACAGTCTCCCCCCGTTAAAAGAATTTCGTCCCGAAATTCAGGCTGAACTAACTCTCGCAGGAGTCTTCTTGAATAGGTGGGGATACTTTTCTTTGAACTGATCTTCACGTTCCCACGTATACTCGGGTCCGTGCTTAGAGTTCCAACGTACTTTGACAAGCTTCACACTGCTCCTCCGGGTCTTGTTGACTTTCCAGTCAGTAACCTCAACGGGTTGTTCTGTAAATCGGAGGGCTTCATCAATATGCACTTCATCCGCAGGGATGATCACATTTTCTTGTGTTGGACTCTTCTTGAGGTTGGATACATGAAACGTATCATGTACCCCATTAAGTTCTTCCGGTAACTCCAACTTGTACGCCACGGTACCAATTCTTTCCAAGATTCTGAATGGTCCGATGTATCGGGGATTCAGCTTCCCGCGTTTTCCAAATCTTACTACGCCCTTCCAAGGTGAGACTTTTAACAACACTTTGTCTCCCACCTCGAACTTTAAGGGTTTTCGTCTTTGATCAGCGTAGCTTTTTTGTCGATCTCGAGCCGCCTTGATACGCTCTCGGATCTGCATAATCTTGTCGGTTGTCTCTTGAACGAGTTCCGGACCAACCATACGCTTATCTCCAGCGTCTGCCCAACATAAGGGCGATCGACACTTGCGGCCATACAGAGCTTCGAACGGTGCGGCCTTTATGCTCGTATGATAACTGTTATTGTAGGAAAACTCAACCAAAGGTAGGTGAGTATCCCAGCTGCCGCCTAGGTCCATGACACATGCGCGAAGCATATCTTCTAACGTTTGTATAGTCTGTTCGCTCTGGCCGTCTGTTTGTGGATGGAATGCCGTGCTTAGGTCTAGTTGAGATCCAAAGGCTTCCTGAAAGGATTGCCAGATTCTTGAGACAAAGCGTCCATCTCTGTCTGAAATAATTGAGATTGGCACCCCATGACGTGCCACAATTTCTCTTAAGTATATCTCAGCAAGCTTTCCAGTGCTGTCTTTTTCTCGGATCGGTAGGAAGTGCGCAGACTTCGTTAACCGATCTACTATTACCCATATCATATCATGCCCTCTAGGGGTTCTGGGTAATTTTGTTATGAAGTCCATTGAGATTTGCTCCCACTTCCACATGGGTATCCCTGGTTGTTGTAGTATGCCAGATGGTTTCTGATATTCGGCCTTAACCTTAGCACAGGTTAAGCACTTTCCAACGTAAACAACAACATCGCTTTTAAGTCTTGGCCACCAGTAGTATTCTTTCAAGTCTTGATACATCTTGTCCGATCCTGGATGGATCGAGTATCTCGATTTGTGCGCTTCATCAAGGATGACTTCTCGAATGCCACCATAGAGTGGAACCCAAATACGCTTCTTAAAGTATAAGGCTCCCTCTTCGTTTGGCACCATATACTTCAACATGCCCCGCAGGTATTCGGCTTTACGGTTTTCCATTTTAAGGGCTTCTTGTTGTGCATCACGAATACGTGCAGTGAGGTTCGTTCGAATCGTCATTTCCAATGCTCGAAGCCTTAGGGTCTTAACCCTTTCTTTTCGACTTAGCGCATCTGCTACAACGTTTGCTTTTCCTGGATGGTACTTAATCTCACAGTCATAATCGTTCAGCAACTCAACCCATCGCCTCTGACGCATATTCATTTCCTTCTGATCAAATATGTGTTGTAAGCTTTTGTGATCTGTGAAGATTGTACATCGAGTACCATATAAATAATGTCGCCAAATCTTCAAGGAGAATACCACCGCGCCGAGCTCCAGGTCGTGAGTGGTATAGTTTCTTTCATGAACCTTCAATTATCTTGAAGCATAAGCGATGACTTTCTGGCGTTGCATGAGCACGCAACCCAAACCTTGTCGTGAAGCGTCACAGTATACCACGAAGTCTTCAGTGCCTTCGGGTAAGGATAGTATCGGTGCATCGCATAGCTTGTTTTTAAGTAGCTGGAAGGCTTCTTCCTGCTTGTTACCCCAGTCGTACTTCTTGTCCTTCTGTGTAAGGGTGGTTAGCGGTTGAGCTATCTTTGAGAAATTCTCGATGAATCGTCGATAATAGCCCGCTAAGCCCAAAAATTTTCGAACTTTAGTTGGGGTTTTGGGGGCTTCCCAATTCTTTATTGCTTCGATCTTTGATGGGTCCACATGAATGCCCTTCTCGTTCACAACGTGACCCAGAAATTGAACTTCGCGAATCCAGAATTCGCATTTTGAGAACTTTGCGTAAAGTTTCTCTCTCTTCAGTAGTTCCAGAATGGTTCTGAGATGTTGCTCGTGTTCTTCTTTCGTTCGCGAGTAAATCAAGATATCATCGATAAATACAATCATGAATTTATCGAGATATGGTTTGCATACGCGGTTCATCAGATCCATAAATACTGCTGGCGCGTTCGTCAGTCCAAATGGCATCACAAGAAACTCGTAGTGCCCATAACGCGTTCGGAATGCAGTCTTTGGCATGCTTTCTTCCTGTATCCTTAACTGATGGTATCCAGATCGAAGATCGATCTTGGAATAGTAGCTCGATCCTTGCAATTGATCAAATAAGTCATCAATCCTCGGTAGTGGGTACCGATTCTTGATTGTGAGCTTGTTCAGTTCTCTGTAATCGATACACATCCGCAGTGTTCCATCCTTCTTCTTCACGAACAATACTGGAGCTCCCCAGGGTGAGAAGCTTGGCCTTATGAATCCTTTATCCAACAACTCCTGAAGTTGTGTATATAGTTCTTGCATTTCGGATGGTGCAAGCCGATAGGGTGCCTTGGCTACAGGAGCGGCTCATGGAACCAAGTCTATACGGAATTCGATTTGTCGTTGCGGAGGTAGTCCTGGTAGATCTTCGGGAAAAACATCAGGGAATTCCTTTACCACAGGAATGTCTTCGAGCTTCGGCTCCTCAGCCTTCTTATTTACAACGTGAGCTAGGAAAGCAACACATCCTTTCCTTAAGCACTTCTGTGCCTTCATGCAACTGATGATTCGCAGAGGCGCGTCTCGTCTTTCTCCATGTACGATGAGAGTTTCATCATTTGCCAAAGGGATGCGAATGATTTTCTCATGACAGATAACTTCAGCTTTGTTCTTGGACAACCAGTCCATTCCGACCACTACATCGAAGCTACCCAATTGGATAGGTAAGAGGTCGATGCTAAATCTTCGTTCACCAAGTTCTAGTGTGCAGCCTCTAACAACTTCACCCGATTTAACAAGTTTACCATTGGCTAGTTCTATGGAATAAGGAATTTCTAATCTACTAGATTCTATTCCAAGCATGCGTTTAAATTCCACAGACATGAAGCTATAATCGGCACCAGTGTCAAATAATATGGGTGCAAAGTGATTGTTAACGAGAAACGTACCGGTGACCACATTAGGGTCCTCGCGTGCGTCCCTTGCTCCAATCACAAATGCTCGAGCCTGAGCGTTGTCTCTCTTTGGGCAGTCCTTCATGAAATGATCATTGCTTCCACAACTGAAGCATCCTTGGGTCCGCCCCTTCCCGTTACCGTTCTTGCTACCAGCACCATTTCCATTCCGGTTCTTTCCTTTACCCCAACAGTCTTCCGTTTGATGACCCAACCTACCACATTTGTCGCACCGTGGAATGCGACAAGCTCCTTCATGATGATACTTACATTTTTGGCATTTAGGCATGGTGCCTTGGTATCCTTTGGCTGCAGTACTTGCCTCCTTAGGGGGGTTGGTGTCATGCTTCTTGTTGTATGAGCCTTTGTTGTTGCTGCGGGTTGCTTGATTCAGATTCGAATGCTTTCTCTTCTTGTCACCGGACGACTCAGCATGCGTCTCGGTCTTTTCAGTGGGGTTTAGCGATAACTTCTTCATACGAACACAATCTTCAGTAAGGCTGACAGCCAGAGTTACAGCCTCGGTGATCGTTTGAGGTTTGGCCGAAGTTACCATGCCGCGGAACTCTGAGGCCAGTCCCCAAATGTAGCGTTCCACGCGCTTATACTCAGGAGTCACCATGTAGGGAAGCACTCTAGACAGATCGTGGAACCTTCGAGTGTAACCAGTGATGTCAGCACCTTCCATGGTCAAGTGCCAAAACTCAGTTTCCAACCTTTGGAGTTCGGTACGAGAGCAGTACTTCTCTCTCATTTTCTCCTTCAGTTCATCCCAAGACATGCCATATGCGGCATCGTCCCCCATAGTTTGGACTTGCAAGTTCCACCAAGTCAGAGCTTCATCGACAAACAACCCCGTAGCAGAAGTAACTTGTTGATCCGCGGTACACTTGCTCATGCGGATGGTGGATTCAGTCTTCTCTGTCCAACGTACAAATGCCACTGCTCCTCCAGTTCCATCATAGTTCAGTGGTTTGCAGTCGAGGAACTGTTTGAAGGTGCAGCTTGTAATTGATCCAACCAACTCACGTGTGAGCAATTGAAGAAATAATGAAACATAGACCGTTCATAAATTTCTCCATGGTTACCTTGAGCTGCGTTTCCTCCAGACGAATCTCCATGTCCGTTACGTCTAGCATTGCTTGGTCCTCCACTGTCCGCGGTACGGGTCGCCTCGTACTGGGCGATAGCTACCGAGATTCTTTCCTCCAGTAGAGCGTTCAGCTCTTCAGCAGTCCTCGGTAGAAGAGGAGGAGGGGGTTGATCATCATTGCGAGCATTCACAGCTTTCCTGGGCGCCATGTTCTATCAGAACATAACACAGCAGGGTTAGATATTTGTTTGATATCGTCTTACAAGACAGTAGTAGTATATATATTCAGGCATATACTACATAAGTGACATAAAACAATTATTACTCTAGCAGAGTATTTAATAGGCCGGTGTTCACATTTGACCTTCTCTTGTACTGAGGGAATTTATACGTGACAAAACTTGCTGTGGTTTCTGTGCACTGAATCCCATAATTATGTATGCATCCATAATTACGTAACTCCTTGCACAGTCCGCACCGTTCGTTTTATCCTCGTATCTCTTCCTTCAGTTAGGCCATTGTTTTCAGGTAAAGTCATGTATACTAGTGGTATTCTACATCTAGTATATGTCTATGCTAATTATCACACGTAATTGCAAGTAATTTCTCAGTTATGGACAAGTGCTACTCCTGTGCACCCTAAGCCTCGTAGTGTCTTTTCTTGACTCATGTAAACAGTTTCAGGTAGTGGATGTCGCGGGACGTTTTATGCAATGAAAACTCTTTGAAAATTTGTTTTCGTGAAAGGATCCTAGAGATTGTAGACTAGACACGAGAAGGAATCCTGGTTCACTACAATCGTAGCACTGATACCAATCTGTCACACCCCTTTCTGCGGCGGAAGCACGAGGTGTGATCATGAAAGGTTCTCATTGCATACGAAAGGTAAACATACTACATGCTTGTAAAAATAACTTCAACACCAAACATTTCATAATTTGAAAACATAAGTTTAGCGTTTACATCGCGAGATGGCATAAAACATTGTCTTAAAAAGTTTACAACTTTATTTAAAGATAAACATAAGCGACATCCACAAGCATGAGCAAGGCCGTGCGTACATCCACTTCTAGTTACCTGAAATACATGTGAGTTTTGAAAAACGTCAACATAATGTTGGTGTGAATTCATGCAGTTCTTGTAATGTACGTTTAAATACTTTGTATGAAAAACATGGTATGTATTTTGTATTAGTCACGTATTCTTGTATAAGTCATGTCTTTCTGTATGTATCAAGTGTTAATGGGTTGCAAAGCCATTAACATGTGACACGGCATAGGAAGTCACCAAACTATAGGCATTTTTCTGTAGTCGATTCATGACTGAGACACAAAAACACTACTCGGTACTAGTTGTCACCAAGAGTGGGGCTGCCCTGAAACCCATTAGATCTAACCTTTTGTTCTGCAGTCTAAGTATGTACACGATTAATGGTGCTTATGGTACCCTATTCGTGACACGATTTCTCGTATCATTTCTCAAACGCATCATACTTGGTACTAGTTATCACCAAGTGTGCTTCTTGTTTTTGTATCATACCATTTATAAATATTGTCGTATTTGTAACATGTATTTCACCCCCGAAGTTATAAAACTGAAAACAGTTAAAAGAAAAGGGGGAGCATGAACTCACAACTTTGCGTTCCTCGCGTCGTAAACTTCACCGGATTTGCTTATAATGCGTCGTGACCTAAACGTGTTTTATTATTGTTCGTCAATAGACTTGTATCGCACAAGTACAGTCCCTATCTTTTGTATATGTTTTCTTGTGTTAAGAATAATTTATATTTTTAACTAAGTGTCTTACTTATATTATTTTCTCAAAAATAAATATAAGTTTCTTGTATTTTGCACCCGAATTATGTATCTTGTATGTTGTATGTGTATTTTGGTGCTTTTACTTCTCATGAGTAATTAGTGTATTTTCAAGTCCTAATACACTATCACGTATAGTACATACTACATACACTTAGCACAAAGTTTGGTGATCGATAAATACATATATTTTCCTAAAAAATATACATACTTAATATAAATTTTAATCTTGAAGAAATCATCATTTCTTATTACCAAAAATTAGGGAAACTTTGGTAATATTTTTAAATACATCTTTAGGGAACAAGTTATCTCAAAAACTTATATTTTTCTAAGTGTCAAAATTTATAAAAATTTTGACAGAGTTTCCCCTAAAAATGGAGGTTTCCCATGTTTTCAAAACATATGTTTATTTTCTTTTAAATCATCAACAACAAGTTTTTCAACAACAATCATCAACGACAAAATTTTATTTTCCAAACTTGCCAAAACAAGCATATACCACAAACTTATGAACTTGAAAGTTTGTAAAAATATGTAGTAAGTTACTAACATGTTTAGTAGGTCTTGTTATCTTTAAAAATAAGTTTAGTTTCTTAAAACTTTATTTTTAAAGGAAGTTCATTTTCACATCTTCTAGTCTTATTTTCCAAAAATATTTCTTTGTGGGATTTTCTTGTTACACAAGTGCTTATACACTTGTTTACTTACTAAAAATGATTTTAGTTCATACAAGATCCGGGTTTTTAACAAACTAGTATTTTCCACTTGGTTCTTCTGAAAAACCACTTGTAGATCTTTAGATCTACAAGCTTGTAACCTTATTTTCCAAGAAAAATTACATTTATTCAAGTTTCAAGTTCATGGGTGGATGGTTTCATCATCCTTCATATTTCTAGCATTTACATCTTGCTAGTTCATGTTCTTAAACATGAACTAGTATGTCTAGATGATGATCCACCCTACTTCTACTAACAAACATCATCAAATAATCATAATTACACAAGATTCACATGATTTACCCATATATATTCTCTTTATCCACCATTTATCACTTTATGTTCAAGAGACTTAGCTTATGTTCATTAGAGTTTTCATCATTTAATCATTCTATCATCTATTAACCACTAAATAAAAGATCAAGATGATGTTTTAGAACACTTACTACTAGCACAAGGCTAGGGGAGAAACAAGGCGTAAAAGCGGTGGATAAAAGAAAACTAGAGTGGTTCTTGAACTTCCGAGTGCACCAAGCTTGTTTGTTGAACCTCTTGCACCTTTGTATATATGTAGATGGCTTGAACAAAGGTTGATGATGGTGGTAGTGTGGTGAGGTGGTGGCGGCCGTAGGTAGTGAAAGGAGGAGAGGAGAGAAATTGTTGGTGGTGAGTGTTGGAAGTGAGAGAGTGGAAGTCTTATGTGTTTACTTATAGACCAAATCTTGTGAATGTCCAGCATACAATATGTTTCTAATTCTCCTACATGTACCATTAAAATAATCAAAAGAACAAGAGTGGGTCACCCCTTAAGGTGGCCGTCGAGTGTGTGTGTGTGGGGGGGGGGGGGTCTTGGTTACATTTCAACTTCCAAGTTACTCATCCTAGTTACATGTTAAGTGTTAATTTTAGTGTTAAGTGTGTTTATTAATATAGAGTGTGTTAGGGTGTTCGGGGACCCTAACTAGCTTGGAAAAATAAAAATAACGCTTCTAGCATTATTTTGGTGTTTCGGGTAATATCCGGTTGTTTGGTTATATACCGGTTAGTTAAAGTGCTAAATTGCACCTTTTAGTGTCTTTTAAGTATCTTTTTGTAATCCTTTTAATTCCCGACACTTAGGGTAATATTCTGGATAATAAAACGTAATTTCTGCATGATATTCATGTGTTAAAAGCTGATTTATTGCTGATTTATGTAAAATTCCGCACTTAAAGTGCGTTTCGGGTGCTTTTTAGTGCGTATTTTAGCTTCCGTAATGTCTATATATAAACCCTTGTATGTACTCTTGGGTTTTAGTGTGTTCTTGTCATTGGACCTACACCTAGGCCCCAGTTCTAATGTCTGACTGCTTTCTGCAGAGTTGTTGGCATATTGTGTTTTACTGGTGAGTTTACTAGTATTTCTGACGCAACGCTCTTCATTATTGCATAATATAATTCTTGTAGTATAAAACATGCATGAATTCACTTGTTTAGTATGTAATCAGACAACGTTGACATTTAAGCACATAATTGCAGTTATTGAATAATAACTAAAGTGTACGAAAATTATCGGTTTTGTGCCAGTTGTCACAGATAGATCTGGCCGTGGAAAAGATGAAGGCTGATACTGCCGAGGAGGCGCGAAAAGCGGCTGAAGAGGCGCGCAAGATCAGCACTTCAGCCTTGAATGTGGCGCAGACAAATTATGCTGAAGCCCAAACGATTGTGGATACTCTGCTTTCTGAGTTCAAGTGGATGCGAGAGCATGGAATAGCTGCTATAAGTGTTTCCCTTTCTTGCCTTAGATTGTCATAATTTGTTTTACGAACTTGTTTTACAACTTGTCTCTTGGATAGGTTGCCAATTCTATACTAAATGCCACAGAGCTGGACAAAGCAGTTGCTGTGCTTACCGATGTTGCGCATGCAGTTGGGCATCGTGGTGGTTATCTTGAATGCACCCAACATGTCGAAGAGGCGCTGAAGCAACATTTTGGAACTCGCCACTGTTCTGTGGCCGACCAAGCGGATGATATGTTGGCTAAGGCCGAAGAGGTTTATGATAACCTATCTTTGCCGATTATGGAGTTGGTTGTGGAAGCGCTTAAACATGATGATTACGTGGCGCACTTGAATTCCATCTTCGTGGTCCCGGAGATCGTTGAGCTGTCTGATGAAGAAGAAACAGTTGGAGGTGATGGCGGGGAGTAGATTGTAGGATGTTTAGGCTGTGATGCCTTGTAATTTTTTGTGACTTTTAGAAGTATGTAAACGGTGCGCTGCTGCGCTTTTATGAATGAAATTACCTTTGCCTTTTATTCTGTCAATGTTACAATTATTGCATTGTTGTTAGAAACTTTATTTAAGTTAGCACGAATAAATGTAAGTGTGGCTCGTTTTGAGCATTGTTTCCTGGCCTCGCGCTATGATCCCGGAAGCCTTAAAGGCTTAATTCAAGAGCTCGTAATTAACTGAAGTGTTTTTGTGCTAATCAAAAGTTTAACATGCATTTGTAAGTTGGAAGAAACACAATGTGTAATCATAAAACGTAGACAACTTTTGCATTAATAACTGAAACGGGCGCGCGGCCAACATACATGAAAAGTTGTTACATATAGCATTTGTGCAATTGCTATGCGTTCCATATGCGCGGGATGATGTGACCGTCTAAAGTGCGCAGTTTGTGCTCCCCTTTTCCTAGCACCTCATGAACCAAGTCTTCCCATTTGGGTGCTAGTTTTCCAGGGCGCTCGGCATTAGAGGCTTCGTTGTCCCGGAACACGTACTCTCCTGGAGTGTACATACATATGCGCACCCTCGCATTGTAGTATCGCTCCAGTTGAGTTTTGTACTTGGCCTCTTTAATGCGCGCGATCTCGCGCCTTTCTTCAAGTTGGTCCAAGTCCAACCGACGCTCTGCCTCGTTGTTGATTGTGTTAATTGATGTTAAGTGCGGCAAGGGGAGGCCGATTTCAAGTGGGATGACCGCCTCCGAGCCATAAACAAGGCTGAAGGGGGTCTCGCCATTGCTTGTCTTAGGCATGGTACGATGAGCCCATAAGATGCTGGGGAGCTCATCGACCCAACCTCGTCGTTTTGTGCCCAGGCTGGCCTTGATCCCTTCAACTATGCTTTTGTTAACACTCTCCACTTGACCGTTGCCTTGAGGGTGTGCAACGGAAGAGAATGTGTGTTCAATGTTCAATTCTTTCATCCACTTTTGAAGATCCTCGGAGGCGAAATTCGTGCCATTATTTGTCACTATTTTGAGTGGGAGGCCGAATCGGAAAATGATATACTTCCAAATGAATTTCCGCACTATCATTGCTGATGTTGATGCTAGGGCCTTTTCCTCCATCCACTTAGTGAAGTAATCTACAGCAACGATTATGAATTTGACTGCGCCTGAGGCCTTAGGAAAAGGTCCCACCATATCGATCTCCCACTGCTGGAAGGGCTAGGCTATCGAAATTGGGATCAGATCATTTTTTGGGCGCAGGGTCTTCGGCGCATGCCTTTGGCAGGCATCACATTTGCGCAATTCATCTAATGTATCTATGTGCATCCCCGGCCAATAGTAGCCTGCATTCATGATCTTCGCCACAACCATGCGAGGGCCCGCATGTATCCTACAGATGCCTTCATTAATTTCTCTGATTAAGTAGCTTGCATTCTGAGGGTCCACGCAGCATAATAGTGGCCCTAAAAAGATCTTCTGTAAAGAATTCCCCCGTCCATTTGATAGAACAGCGCCTTGTTTTGGATCTTTCTAGCCTCCGCTTTGTTTTCTAGAAGAATCCCTTCTTGCAAGTATTGAATGATAGGGGTCATCCACAAGGGTGGTCCTATCTCGATGACATTTACCTGGCGCAACAACACGGATGGGTTTTTCAAAACTTCAATTCTGACATCCTTTGCAAGGTGTTGAAATGCTGTTGAGGCTAGTTTACTGAGCGCGTCAGCGGGTTTGTTTTCGCTTCGGTTGATGTGAACAACCTTATACGATTTGAACTTCTGGAGCAACTCTTTTGCTTGTTCCAAATAGAGAGCCATTACCTCGCCCTTCGCGTCATAAAGCCCATTGATCTGGCTCGCGATTAACAGGGAATCAACATGCGCTTGTAAGTTTTTTGCACCCATCTTGATGGCCAGGCGCAAGCCTACCAGGAAAGCTTCGTACTCCGCTTCATTGTTGGTATTCTTGAATTCCAACCTTATAGCATAGGTAAACTCATGTTTTTCTGGGCCGACTAGGCGCAACCCTGCTCCTGCGCCGTCTTCATTTGAAGCCCCATCGGTGAATAACAACCACTGCTCGTCCGATGTGTTTTGGGCGGGTGTATCGACTGCCTCACATTCTTTTATCTTATCTTCTGGAACCTCGGTAATGAAATCTGCGAACACTTGGCCTTTGATAGCTGGGCGCGGCCTATACAAGATGTTATGGCTCCCCAGTTCAATTGCCCACTTTGCCAACCGACCCGAGATTTTGGGTTTTTGTTAGATAGTACCGATGTGAAAATTGGTGAGCACAGTGATAACATGACCGATGAAATACCTGCGCAGCCTTCTGGAAGCATGTAGTAGCGTGAGAACCAACTTTTCCATGATCGAGTAGTGTGTTTCCGGGTCAGTGAGCATCCTACTGACATAATAAAATGGAGTTTGAACTCCCTCCCTTTCCACTAGTAATACTGACCCAACTGCCTTGTCCGAAGCAGACAAGTACATTATGAGGGGTTCTTTTTCGAATGGTGTTGTTAGAGTGGGGAGTTTGATCAAGCACTCCTTCATCTGTTGGAAAGCTGCTTCTGCTTCCGCCGTCCATTTAAACTCTTGCTTCTTCACACAATTGCGCAATGTACTGATGAAAGTAAAAGATTTTTGCCGCGTGATTTGATAAGAAATGATTGAGCGTGGCTAGGCGGCCGACTAATCTTTGCATCTCCTTGATGGTGCGCGGAGACGGCATCCTTTCAATTGCTAGGACTTTCTCTGGGTTGACTTTAAAACCACCATTGGTAACCACAAAACCCAAAAATTTACCTTCTTCCATCCCAAAAGAACATTTGCTCAGTTGAGCTACATGTTCACGCTTCACAGGGAGTTGAACATTTTCTCAATGTCTTTCTGCATTTGGTCCTCTTCTGGACTCTTGATCCAAGATCATTAATGTATATCTCGATGTGTTTTCTAATGTCTTCCCCAAAAGTTTTGTCCATCAATCGCTGGTATGTTGCGCCAGCATTCTTGAGCCCGAAGGGCATCTTGGTATAATAGAAAATACCGATGTCAGTGCGGAACACGGTTTTATCTTCGTCTTCTAAGGCCATCTGGACTTGATGATAGCCTTTGTAGCAATCTAAAAAGCATTTCCACCTGAATGGCCTGAGGGAGTCTATTTTCTTGTCAATCTCAGGCAGTGAGTAATAGTCTTTGGGACATGCCTTATTGAGATCTGTGTAGTCGACGCACATGCGCCACCCTCCGGTAGACTTCTTGACCATTACAGGATTCGCGACCCAACTCTGGTAGCGCACCTCCCTCAATATTCCTGCTTTAAGCAGCTCACAAACTTGTTCATTCATAGCCTTCATCTTGTCAGTCCCTAGGTTGCGCTTCCTTTGGACTTTAGGCTCAACAGACGGATAATTGTTTAAACAATGCTCGGTGATGTCGCGTGATGTGTGTAAAATGCAACATATAAATTACATCAAATGAGGCATAAAACTAACCCTTTTTTAGTACTAATGTTGGAAAAAGTATGCTTTTGTCTTCCTTTTATATTTTCAGGACTAAATGAGCGTAAATGAACAAAAGAAGCAAATATGCAGCAAAATCTAACATGATTACAAGAAAAGGAATAAACGTGGCATGCCCGACCCCTCGACAACATCTTCCCCAGCAAAAAGCAAGTGAACAGAAGGCTGACCACTGCCCCGTGCCCAGCGGACACGGGGGGGGGGGGGGGTGGCCAGGTGTCTGCAGAAAAGGCAAAGCTATAGAAGCTTCTATTCCCGACACAGGGGCGTGCCCAGCTCAACACGGCCGTGGTCAACGCTAAGATTCACAGAATCCAAGCAAATCTTGATAGTATAGATACGCTTCTGCACACGGGGCCGTGCCCAGCGGACACGGGGGCGTGTGGAGCTAATGCAGACAAATTGCAATTAATGAAGAAAGAGAAAGTGGATGGACACGGGGCCGTGTCCGGGCTTCTGTGCAAGCTATAAATAGAGGTGCTTGGTTCACTTCAAAGGCATCCCTTGGCAAACCACCTCTCTCCCACTTCACCCACACTCCACCACCATCATAACCCACATCCACCACCATCATCCATCATCCATCATAGAGTGTGTGTAGTAGTCTCGGGATCCAAGATTGATAGTAAGAGTTCTTGACAATCAAAGGCCATGTTTGCCTAAGTCTCTTACATCACTTGGTGAAGACAAGCATTTAGTGTAATACTTTTGATTTTTAATATTTTCGCACTTTTTATTTGGTTTTGTATTAATGACTTTAATAACTAGTTTCTTATGTTGAAGGTGAAACTTCCTTATCATTTGTCCGTGGTGTCTTGGCGTTATTTTACTGTCTATATAAATAAAAGATTTACACCATTCATATCTCTACGGTCTATATAGAGATATGTTGGCTACCTGGTCGGGGGTTAAAGGAATGGTTTGGTAAGGTTCTTGCCTTGTTCAGTGTATAGATCCTGCAAGGACCTGGGTCAAGCTTACTAGGACCTCCTTCAATACCCACGGGTATTGGATGGCGGGGGTGCGAATAGCTTGATCCCCCCTCATATGTAAACTACTATTAATACATTAACCCGGCTATTTGGGATTGTATCCCTACTGACTCAAACCACTTAGCCGAGGGTAACGTCACCTTCAAAAGAGGGGCCTACCACATTACGCATTAATAACTTAATTAATTATCTTTCAATATTCCGACCCTTTAGGATTGTATCCTTGCTGACTCAAACTACTGGGTTGAGGGTAACATCACCTTCAAAAGAGGGGCCTACTACTATAACTAAGATAATCTCTTAAAAAGTGCAAAAGTGCGGAAATCATCAAAGGTTACACTAAAGGCGAGTCGGATCCAAGTGATTCATCTTGTCTATCTGTTTTATTTTTATTTTATTTTTCAGCATTTTTAGTTTTTATTTTCATGTTTAAAACTTTTTCTAAACTTTTGATTTGATTAGACGATGAGGATAAACCGGTACTAAAAGCTCTTGTGTCCTTGGACGACCTCGGTATCTTACCAACGCTATACTACGCTCACGATGGGTGCACTTGCCCATATGTGTGTCTAGTGTTAGTAAAATATCGTGTTTTATAAATTTAAAACTTGACTAAAGTGTTAAAAAAGGCTAAAAATATAACTAAAAATTTTATAACACACCGCACACATCAAGTTTTTGGCGCCGTTGCCGGGGACACAAGGATTTTAAGAAAGTTAGGAATCAACGGCCTAATCGTTTTTCTTATTTTTCTAATTTTTTAGGATTTTTCTTAAATTTTCAATTTCTGCAGAAGCTCAGCACGGGGCCGTGCCCGCTGAATACGCCCCGTGCCCAATCTTTGGTACTAGCAATCTTGTTTTAAGTCAGACAGTAGCTGAACACGGGCCCGTGCCCACTAAACACTCCCCGTGCCCAAGCTTCAGATGCTGAAAACAGAGCCGTAAGATCCCGACAGCTGGTAATTTCTTACGCAATCATGAGTGATACTGATAATTTTTACTTTTGCTCCTCTTATGGTACGTGGTGTCAATTATGTGGTGGAACTCATGAAGATTTAAAATGTTATTTTTTAAATTACAATCCCCACTATATAGACCCATTGTTTTCCTGTAGCCTTAAGATGGGCGAAAGTAAAAACAATCCCTATCTCTCCCTTGAATGCTCTCAATCATCCCTTCGAGATGAAATGATTCTTGAAGAATAATTTCAAATGAAAGAACTAATTCTCCGATGGATAAAAGAACTTGAGATGGATGTAATTAATTCATCTCAAGACGACGATCAAGGAGAATTAGTGAGATCGCATTCGGATGTAATAATTTCAAATGAAAGAACTAATGCTCCCGAAATCACCTCTAACTCTTGCAAAGACTTGAGCGACAGTCGTCCCTGTGTCGATTGTGCCGTGAAGGACTCCCCATCGGTTTCCGCCGATGCATACATAGACCTGAGCGATTCGACATATACCTTCTTTAACGAGAGCCCGGATAAGGGAAATAAAGGTTGGTTTTGCCCACCGGTATTTAGCTTAGGAATCACCCTTTCTGATAACCTCTTGCGTTCTTGTCTAAAACTAGGGCAACTTAGGTATCACAGGCACTTCGGTGTTGTTCCGTCCAGTAAAGAACCGCCCGATCCGGATAAAACTCCTTGAAAATAGACAAAACTTCATAAACAACTTCTAGCCACGGGGCCGCGTCCAGGTCAGCACGCCCCCGTGTCCACCCAAAGATTCCCGTCTGACTTTTGGTCAGAATACGGACAAAAAGTGTCAGAATTTTGTCTGCACACGGGGCCGTGTCCAGCGTGCTGTCCTTTTCTATAAATGCAGCAAGATTCCTGCACTCTTGGACCCATTCTAAAGACAAAGATCTGGTGGGATCTTCACATATACCATACTAGGTATATTCTAAAGAAGGTTCTCAACAACCATCTTGTCTTTTCTACTTTTGTCATTTGCCTTCTTCTTCATTTCTCCTCAAAACCTCCATTAAAGTTTGAAATCTCTATGTTTTCAAGCTTTATTGTTAGGTTTTTATTCAAGGAATCTTGTTAAACATAAGTTTTACAACACTGTTTTAAGTTATTTCTGCTTAAAATTGCTTCAAAAGTCAGAAAAATAATTTAAAGCACCAAGATTCCTTGTTTCAAAAATCTGCAGAGGGGTGAACACGGGGTCGTGCTCAGTGAGCACGGGGCCGTGTCCGAGGTACTGTTTCATTTAAATTGAACTTTTCGACTTGTTTTTCATAGAATGTCAAGCCAGAATAGTGGAACCTCTTCAGCACACTCAAGAAACAGTCATAGGGAACGAAGGCCTTCCATCGAAGCAACTCTTGTGCGCTATGTGATGGCACTGCGGGAAGCTCTCGATGAAAGACATCCGTAGAAGAAGTCCTAACCGACCGTATTAATTATCTCACGGTGGGGCTAGAAAACAGTTTTCAAGAAATCAACATCTTGCACCAGAGGTTGAACATTCTTGTAACACCTCCCATGGAACCAATCCTTCCTCAAGAGGATTGGAACCTAGCGCTTGGAGTCGTTAACCCCACCGGGTGGGATGACATCCCCGCAGAGCCTCCCCTTGAAAATCTACAAGAAGTTCCGGTGGAAGTCATACCCCCTCAAAACGAGGACGCCAATGAGCCCGCCTTTCTTCTCCCTCGGGAGATAGAGGAATGGCTTAATGATGTATGAGGGGCCATTCCCAGAAAAGAAGTTCTTCATGCCGCATTCAACCGAGAATTATCTTTCTCGGAAATTTTGCTCTTAAAATAAACTATAGGCTAGGACTTCTTTGTGGTTTTAGATTTCTTGCGTTTCCTGACCTACTTATCTAAGATTTAGTTTATGCTTTTAGGATCTTATGTAATTCACTCTTTAATGAAATGATGGTTTCTAGTTATTAAATGGTGTTTGGATGATGTTGTAATGGGTAAAATACACTCGGGATAATGGAGGTTACTAAGGGAAACTTGAACCTGCACCCCATGCACAAAAACAGAGCATCCCGACAATTTTTCTTCATTACAGCAAGTTCAGCACGGGGCCGTGCTCAGCCAACACGCCCTGTGACCAATGATCTGCAGAAAATGCCCAGTTCAGGTAACTGGACATGGGGCCGTGTTCACTAAACACGCCCCGTGCCCAGCCTTCTGTACACTATGATACTGGAAATCTAAACACGAGGCCATGCCCGGTCACCACGGGCCCGTGTCCAGATGCCCAGTAACATAAAATTTTGTTTTTAACACATTTTTACACATTCAATCAACCTAAAAACTTATTTTTGGGACACATTGAGGACAATGTGTAATTTAAGTGTGTGTGTGTGTGGGGGGGGGGGGGATGCTAAAACCTTGAATTTTGCAAGTCCTAATAACAAGCCTTACACAAAACTCTATTGGAACCGCTAATCACCCCAAATTTTTTCAAAAACTTTTCCTTTTTTTTTACTTGTCTTGGTTTAATTTGGGAAGAACAAGTTCTAAAAAGGTTTTATTTTTACAAATTTACAACCGATAGCGTCGTGATAAAAAGAACCAACATAAGAAAATTTTGAAACGGCATGACAAATCTAGTTAAAATTTGATTATATATACTTAATCACATTAAAAACCCATTCCCACAAAAAGTGAGTTTTGAGCCTTTATTGAGCGTACAAATACACATCTTTAAACTAAATGCTCATTTTTCGTTTCTTGTGTGAATAGCCGCTTGGTTTCTTACAACTCTAGAACTTGCCATGACGATACATTCCCGGTCCTTACCAACTTAAACCCAAGTAAGTAAATGATGGAGGCATTAGGACTAACTCTTTTTCTTTTCAACACCATTATTTTTCACCTACCCAAAATCCCCCTAGTTAACCCCTTTGAGCCTAAACCTTTTCGTTTCAAAACCCACAAAACAAACACCCTTACCCACCAAAACCTTTTTATTTTTAAACCCTTTATTTTAGTAAAAAGCTCGGTCTTCATGTGACACTCCTTATAAAAAAATGTGAAGTTTAGCAATAAACAAACAAGTTACTCAAAAGAAACTTTGTTTGAAAATGCTTGGTTTGAATAAAAGTCACAAAAACAAAAAGTTTTACGACGAACGACGCTTTTTACGCTTTTAGCCCTTTCTACTAACCCAAAACCACCTACCTTTAACCCAAGCCTAACCCTTCCCCAAGTCCTCTTGATATTTACAAAGGTGTATAGTTAAAAAGGAGGAGAATTGATTGCTTGACAAGCATATGGTAGAAGCAAGTTCCATGCCGGTCTCGAGTGTTTCACAAAAATACATTTTCGGCCGAGTGTTGAGTGATCTCCCGTGAGGTATGTGAACTTGTATATAAATGGAATTTTAAAAAGTCATGTTATGCCCAAATAAGTAATTTCTCTTATGAAACGTTCAAAATAAATCACAACGAATAGGATTGTAAATAACATAAAAATAAAGCCTAATAAAGATCTTGGATTCCCGACACTCAAGACAAGCCCAAAACTTTTCTTCTACCCATTCCATTTGGGAGTGTAAGCCACATTATAAAGAGTTTTGCTTGAGGACAAGCAAAGATTCAAGTGTAGGGGTATTTGATGTGTGTAAAATGCAACATATAAATTACATCAAATGAGGCATAAAACTAACCCTTATTTAGTACTAATGTTGGAAAAAGTATGTTTTTGTCTTCCTTTTGTATTTTCAGGACTAAATGAGCGTAAATGAACAAAAGAAGCAAATATGCAGCAAAATCTAACATGACTACAAGAAAAGGAATAAACGTGGCATGCCCGACCTCTCGACAACATCTTCCCCAGCAAAAAGCAAGTGAACAGAAGGCTGACCACGGCCCCATGCCCAGCGGACACGGGGGCGTGACCAGGTGTCTGCAGAAAAGACAAAGCTATAGAAGCTTCTATTCCCAACACGGGGGCGTGCCCAGCTCAACACGGTCGTGGTCAACGCTAAGATTCGCAGAATCCAAGCAAATCTTGATAGTACAGATACGCTTCTGCACACGGGGCTGTGCCCAGCGGACACGGGGGCGTGTGGAGCTAATGCAGACAAATTGCAATTAATGAAGAAAGAGAGTGGATGGACACGGGGCCGTGCTCAATGGACACGGGGCCGTGTCCGGGCTTCTGTGCAGGCTATAAATAGAGGTGCTTGGTTCACTTTAAAGGCATCCCTTGGCAAACCACTTCTCTCCCACATCACCCACACTCCACCACCATCACAACCGACATCCACCACCATCATCCATCATCCATCATAGAGTGTGTGTAGTAGTTTCGGGATCCAAGATTGATAGTAAGAGTTCTTGACAATCAAAGGCCATGTTTTCCTAAGTCTCTTACATCACTTGGTGAAGACAAGCATTTAGTGTAATACTTTTGATTTTTAATCTATTCGCACTTTTTATTTGGTTTTGTATTAATGACTTTAATAACTAGTTTCTTATGTTGAAGGTGAAACTTCCTTATCATTCGTCCGTGGTGTCTTGGCGTTATTTTACTGTCTATATAAAATAAAAGATTTACACCATTCATATCTCTACAGTCTATATAGAGATATGTTGGCTAACTGGTCGGGGGTTAAGGGAATGGTTTGGTAAGGTTCTTTCCTTGTTCAGTGTATAGATCCTGCAAGGATCTGGGTCAAGCTTACTAGGACCTCCTTCAATACCCACTGGTATTGGATGGCGGGGGTGCGAATAACTTGATCCCCTCATATGTAAACTACTATTAATACATTAACCCGGCTATTTGGGATTGTATCCCTGCTGACTCAAACCACTTAGCCGAGGGTAATGTCACCTTCAAAAGAGGGGCCTACCACATTACGCATTAATAACTTAATTAATTATCTTTCAATATTCCAACCCTTTAGGATTGTATCCTTGCTGACTCAAATTACTGGGTTGAGGGTAACGTCACCTTCAAAAGAGGGGCCTACTACTATAACTAAGATAATCTCTTAAAAAGTGCAAAAGTACGGAAATCATCAAAGGTTACACTAAAGGCGAGTCAGATCCAAGTGATTCATCTTGTCTATCTGTTTTATTTTTATTTTATTTTTCAGCATTTTTAGTTTTTATTTTCATGTTTAAAACTTTTTCTAAACTTTTGATTTGATTAGACGATGAGGATAAACCGGTACTAAAAGCTCTTGTGTCCTTGGACGACCTCGGTATCTTACCAACGCTATACTACGCTCACGATGGGTGCACTTGCCCATATGTGTGTCTAGTGTTAGTAAAATATCGTGTTTTATAAATTTAAAACTTGACTAAAGTGGGCACGCATCAAATCTTCACTTACGCCTCCAATTTCCAAACACTCTTTGTTGAAACGAGTGATAAAATCTTCTAACCCTTCATTTTCTCTTCGCCAGATGTCCGTGACTTCGGATGTATCGCGCTGGTAACGTCTTTGCTGAAGTGCGTTACGAACTGGTCTCTACAATCGATCCAAGATTTGATTCTTCCGGGGGGAGGCTGTCGAACCACGCGCAAGCAGCTCCCGTGAAAGTTTGGACGAAGAAATGGCACCACATTGGCATGGTCCATTGTCCCAATACACCAACACTCGTGAAGAGTCGCACGTGATCATCAGGGTCAGTAAGGCCGTTAAACTTCCCACGGTTTGTGGCAATTTAGCTTTCTCCAGCGGAGCTAGAGCGATGCTTCGGATAAACTTTGAATGCTCGGCTGCTTCCGCTGGTCTATAAACGAGACTGAAATCGTGCTCTGCTGCTTCATTATACACGACGCGTGGCCTTGGCTTGTACGACTCATGATTTCTCTACAAGCAGCTAAAAACTGAAGAACCTTCTTCTTCTTGCCAAGTGGGATCATCCTCATCCGTGTTGTCCCATTCGTTACTGATATTGCGCGGCCTAAGCCGGCTGTGCAACAGACGCCTGTGTTACGCATTGGACGGATGATCGTAATAACTGCTTGTCTCCTCATGGGTATCGCGCGTGTCGTGCACGCTTTATCTTCTTTGAGACGGAGGTCTCTCAAATTGTCTTTGCACGTTCCGCTGAGGAGTTGCTTGGCGCGCCCCCTGTGTCGGTGCAGGGGTTGCCACCAGAGATGTTCTGCTTACAACACTACTTGTTGTGCGCTTAACGATTGGTAAACAGCGTTCACCGTAGTAATCTGTTTGGAGTACCAGGAGGCTAGGGTTTCACCCTCTGGTAAACCTAGGAACGATGATATGTTTGAAGGTGCTGGGTTTGACGGGCCAGCGGTGTTACTTGTTGGGGTAGCTGTTTGGGTGATGCGAACACCACTTGCGCGGGGTCCCCCAACGTTTGTTGCTTCACATTCGGTTAGCTCGTCAATGGGAAGGGGTTGGACGTGTGAGGTGTCCTCCCCCGTACCTATGTGAGAGTGTGTACGGAAACCGAAATCTTGTATTCCCTGATCAGCCATGTATCGAGAGAACAAAAAAGCTCAGAAAAAGAAGATGAAAATGATTGTAAAAATCGGTGGGCGCCAATGAAGAAACACGGAACTAATTTTAGGTGATAGTTTGGTTTATGTTTCGACCATAGAGGTTAATCTTCTTAATCCTTCCCGAGCTAGCGTCTTGATCTCCCTGCAAAACACTATACACCCCGTTAAGCTCGTTAAGAGGAGAATATGGGGGTTTCCCTCTTAACCACTCTCCGGCGTGAGAATAAGTATATGTTTTGAGGGAATAAGTGTGTGATTAATAGTGAGAGAGCAGAGAATAGAATAGAATTAACCTGTACATGAAGGTCCCTATTTATAGCCGGAGTAGTGTAGAAGGAGATGGGCTGATGGGCCTTGGGCCTGGTGTCGACAACAAGGAATATCCTTCTTGTCACTTCTGTTACGACCGTTAGTGTTTCTAGAAGGTTACCGGAGCTGGCGCACCTTGAGTGGAGCCACGTGTCCTGGTTGTCGTCATTGTTGTCTCCCTGACATCAGCAGGTGAGTGGAGATCATGGGGCAGGTATCGCCGCCCTCTGATTGGTGCCACGTAAGCGTCCTTGTGTACCTTCATGTCTCCTGCAAGATTATTAATCGTGGAGCACGATAGGATACAGCCTGTTGGATGCTGATTGGCCCATTTCTCTGCCACTCATACCTTTCGTATTATCAAGAATGAACCTGCGCTTCTGTCCTCGTGCGGCCTCTGGGGCACATCCATATAGCCAGCGCAAGGTCTATGGAGTGAGGGTTTTCATCCAGAATGCTAAGTGTAGAATCTGAGCTTTAACCTTGCTTAGGCCTCGCCCGCGACCTAGGTTTAACCTATTTAGTCGGCGCGGGGTCTATAGGTTTGCCAGATTGATGTACTAGGAGTATGGTCTCGCGCGCGACCTGATTGGTCTGCGCGGCTTTTTGGGACGATACCGCTTCAATAAAATAGTGTATGATTTAGTAAATGAGATTTTGGTAGGAAAACAATAAAAAAGAACACAAAATTTGGAATTCTGGTCTAACATTGATCTGGTTGAATTAGTCTGGCCTTTACTGAGCGACCTAAATGAAGATGGTTCGAATGTACGATCGGTTGATATGATTATGAAAGCATTAGTTTTTACCCCAGTTCCCAAGATTAAATCAGAACGAGTTTTTAGGATTATGATTATGAGAATGAATTTGTCATAAAAAATGTATCAAAAAACAAGAATTTATCGTCGGAAAGTTTTTGAAAGAATATAAAATGTATCAAAAAACAAGAATTTATCATCGGAAAGTTTTTAAAAGAAATATAAAGTTGTCAACGCTCAATTAGAGTTATTAATTTGTGTTGACAAGTTAGTATAGTGGTTAGTCATTTGGTTTCTCGTTTTAAGATCTTAAGTTCAACTCACACTAGCATCACTTTAAAGGACGTTGGTGGTATAAAGTTTATAACTAGGCCTCTCTGGAGGTCACTAGTTCGAAACCGAGCCAAACCGGGTTTTACCGCAGTGGCCTTCGGGCGGGCGGGTTTTCCCCGGAACTGGTGGCTTGGTGGTTCGAGTATGTATCCAACTCTAACCGTTATTGGAGGAGGGGAACGGTCAGAGTTGGATGCATTTGCTAGAGTGAGGACATTTCAGGATGTTTATCCGGTGATTTAGTTGGCCGTTAAAAAAATAAAAAAGAGTTGTGAACTCTAATTTAGAGATTAAAAATATTATCCCATGATTATATAAGTTACAAGTTACAAGTTGCTATAATAGTATTTACACAAGTTGATACATCCAAAATACAGGTAACTATATAACCAACTTGGCTAAATATATTATATATACATTAGTTAATTGTATTTAGCATTGGTGCTTTTACGTGAATTATATATTATTTGAAAAATATTTTTTTTTATTAATTGTTTGACACGCCATACTATGAAAAATGATAAGGAAAATACTTAAGATTTGTGTTGGATAAAAAAGAAGAATACTTGATGGGAACCCTACAACTTTTTGCAATTGGATTTTTATTCTTCATATTTATGTGTTATAAAGAGACATCTCATAACTCAAATAGATTAAAAAGAATCAATTTAGATATTTCTTTTTCTTCTTCTTCTTCCTTAAACAAGAGGATTATAAAGATATCAACAAGTAAAAACCTTGTTATTCTTGTAAATGTAGTAAGTAGTCATGTCTTTGTGAGCACACAAGTATGGATGTATAAAGTGTGACAAGGTTGTCCACGTAAACCCTCAACCACTTATGAATGAATATGATTATGTACACACCTTGATACTAGTAGACTACAAGCCCTTTAATACTACTTTTTCTTGATTGTTGTGTGTTATCTATTTTGATGTTTTGTTCATGAATGTCCAGCGACACACTAATGAAGAAAAAGTGGTATGAAATGGCTTGCGGCCTAACGATATCAAGGTGTGTACATAATGATAGATTTAGAAGCAGGATCAAAGAGTGAGTTAGCCGTTCTATAAAAAACAAAGAAAAAATAGTTTGTATAAAGTATAATATGTGGTTTGCACATAAATCTCCTCCTACACTCAATAGGTTATAAAGTATGATGTAATCATGAATGAAGAGACATGAATATATGACACATAAAGTAAAAGTAAAAGGTGGAGAATTAAGTGAAAGTATGAGGTGCAGAGAATTCGATGGATGTTGTCATGATTTCAAACGAAAGCAGAGGTTGAAAATGGATATGAAGTTAAGAAGGGAATGGAATGAAGGAGAAGCCATAGCCATTGACTTTGTTGGGGTCATTAGTGGCAAACATATTCATTCATGTCAAGTATCTATGTCATTCATCAAATGACAAACACACTTTTTCTTTTTTCATCCAACTTTTACATAAATAAACCAACAAAATGGATTGAATAATTGAAGAATTGACACTTAAGTTGACCACCACCAACTCTTCTGTTTCTCACATCATCAATGAGTGATTTGCAAGATAAACGTGTGTGGTAATAGAGTGCCTATATAATACTTAGTACATGGTGTGATATGGGTCATATGGTTGAGGATCGAACTCGACACAAACTCAAAAACCATATCAAACACATTAACCTAAACATGACATGAGTTTTGGGGTCAACATTTACACGCCTCATTTACCTAAATGCATTTTTTTTTTGTTTTTTTTTTTTTTTTTTTTGCATATTAACACTCTACAATTAAAGTTTTACAACAAAAAAAATATAAATGTATATATGATAATTACGTTAAACTACAAAAACAAGTGTTAAATTCTCTTTTGTCTTTAAGTTTTGACATAAAATAGCCAATGATATGAAGTTATGACATAAACAAATATTTTTAATTTTTATAATAAATGGGTGAACCCGTGAAGTCGATCCGAACACGATCCGTGTAGATAAACGTGTTCACAGGGTTCGAACCGAAATTGACACTGCATCGTTTAGAATAACCATAACAATGCCAATTTCTGGTTAGATTCTTGTCATGTCATAAATCCACACTTCTTGTGTCGATATAGTAAAAAAAAGTTTCTCAGATAATTTGTGTAACCATGACCTTTCCTACCACCAATATTCGTTGTTTCGCCCATGAGAAGCTCATGAATTATTTTTGGTTGCTCAGTGGAGACTTCCCAAATGTCATTCAGCCTCATAGTACTCCCAAATGATGATGCATACTATGAAGTTCTGATAAGATCCATAGCCGTTGCGCCTAAAACGCATTGGTGATATTTGAGGTGAACACCTCCCATGAACCAAACTTCTCTTTTGTCCATGGTCGATGTGGGTTCTGTCTAGGGTGTTACAGTTTTTGTTATAGTGTCTTGAATATACCAAAATAGTGGTTTTGTCCGATCCAAATTCGTTCTCATCTTTTCATTTTATTATCTTTTTATTGATGGTAAAATACAACTACTTCTAAAATCACATAACTTGTCTCCAATTAGGCTTGTACCCTCACCACTCGGGAGAGGAGCACCAATGCAACACCTTAACACCATTAGACTAAAAGCCCTTTGGTTTTTTGTTTTATTGTCGATTGAAACTATTTACAAATAAATATTTAGCCAAAGTGTTAAAAATATCATTCACGGTAAAGTTTGAGACAAAAGTTACAAGGCTATATGTTATACACATCCTTCGTCTCTCATCTCTCATCTATCACCGTCACTAGGGCTGTAAACGAACCGAACGTTCAGCGAACAGTTCGTGAACCGTTCGGCGGGAAGTTCGTTTATGTTCGTTCGTTTACTAAACGAACGAACATGAACAAGAAATTTCGTTCGATTAGTTAAATGAACGAACATGAACAGAGGTCTCGTTCGTTCGATTGTGTTCGTGAACGTTCGGTAAGGTGTTCGTGAACGTGTTCGTGAACATTCGTTGATTTGCATTCGTTTATATTCGTATGTTTGTGTTTTAATTGAAGATCTTTGTACTTTCTTATACTTTATTTGTACTTTTTATATTATTAAACTTTTATTTATTTTATTACCCTACAATTAAACTAGGAAACCCACTTTCACCTTGTTTATGCATCATTTTCCTTTCATTTCTCATTATTTACATTGGCGAATACGATTGACCTCCGTGCCACAATAAGGGATTCAAGTTCGAGTGCTACTCTCTGGGCCATCTATCTTTATCCTTCGTCGCGTTTGCCAAATTTATTTGTGTTCGTGAACAGTTCGCGAACACGCTCATTTCCTTAATGAACGAACACGAACATAAAATTTCGTTCGGTAAGTGTTCATGAACTGTTCGTGAACACATTTATTTCCTTAACAAACGAACGCGAACAAGGCCTTGTTCGTGTTCGTTCGGTTCGTTTACAACCCTAACCGTCACCTCAGCTCCACATCACCATCTCCTCTCATGCCTCACCACCACCACTCAATCTATATATCCATCCCTCATCCCTCGCCGTTTCTTTTAAGTTTTTAATACAAATAAAAAAGATACATATCAATAAAAAGGTTCTATGTAGAATCATGTGGAATCAAAGAATGGGTTTATGTGCCCCCGCCGTGTAGCTCAGTTGATTACACTACTAGAAAACTGTCTTGTTTCCGACCAAGGTTTTTGTCGGAAAACTGTCGGAAAACGGCGTTTCCGACCAATTTCCGACAGAAAAACGTTTGTAGGAAAATGTTTCCGACAAGTTTCCGAGTATATTTTCCGACAAAGTTCCGACAGAACAAGAAGTGACAAAGTTCCGACATTTTTTCCGACCACAATTTTCCTACGGCTTTCCGACCACCATTTTCCTACTATTTTCTGACAAAAAAGTTGCTACTGCTTTCCGACCACACTTTTCCTAGCGCTTTCCGACCATCGGGTTCCTACTATTTTCCGACAACAATCTTCCTACTGTTTTCCGACAACAATCTTCCTACTATTTTCCGACTAGAATATCTAATTTCTCTTCCTATTATTTTCCGACAAAAACCTTTTAATTAAAAAAAAATAAAATAACTGAAAAAAATGCCACAGTTCAACCACAAAATACAATACGGTTTTCCAACTAAAAGTTCATCCAAACAATTGTCAAATTACAAGGTTCAACCACAAAAAATGCCACGGTTGTCAAATTACAAGTTCAACCTTAAAAGACGACAAACAAAAACTAAACTACGGTAGAGAATTGCTAGGATTACCAAACTATTTCATCAACTCGACTATTTGTCGTTGCATATCTTCTCTCATTTGTGTTGCATCTCTCCGACTCGGTTTTGCAACACTACAGTGTGGAATTGTTGTGCTCTTCGAATCAACTTTTCCACTTGGGATTGCAAGTTCCGCACCTAAATAATTGTTAACATACATAAAATTAGTAAAAAAACTATATATATACACTAATAGGAAACCCGTGCGATGCAACCCGTTTAACATAACACATTACTCCAACTAGTGGGAAACCCGCGCGTTGCGGCGGAGTCAAAAATGTGGGCCGAAAACATAATTCAAACCTAAAAAACGTTAAAAATATATTAAACACACTGTTCTTGTTCGTTTAGCCTTATAATATTGTCTGGGCACTCAGAAATGTATGTCTTGATCTATGTCAATGATCTGCCCAGAGCTATTTATTTGAAAGATATGTGACAATAATAAGATGTTGGTTTAGCGATACTGCGTAAAATCAAAATATATTCTTGTAAAAGGTGGGAACATAGTACAGGCATAAAACCGCTCAAACAAGACCAGAAACCAGACGATTACAGTGACTGTGATCTCCTCACAGTAATCTACAGGCAAATCTTTAGAGCAATGTTTGCATCTTTTGCTTTTGGTCCCCGTCATCGTCTTTAAACTTTTGAAAATCAATATAAAAAAACCACAAAGTTAATAAATATATCAACAATTATGACCAGTCTAGTTTTTTTGCCGCTAAATTAGTTACAAGTATGAGTAAACCGTAATTTTGCATAATCAATATGTATGGGTCAAACGGGTCTATATGCACATAAATTTTCGTATTCGCCCCGGATTCGCACTGCATCAACCTGCGAACAGCCCTGTTTTCAGCCTTGTTTTCGACTATTCATGTGCTTTTGTGAAAACTGGTATGGTGTTACATGGTCTCGAGTATGGAGTTATCTACACAATACACACGAAACGAAAAGGCATTGACCTAGATCTACAAATTCAATAGTCATTCATATATATAATAAATAAACACACACAGACACATTAAGATATGAAAATAAACCAAAAATAATAATAATTATACTAATAATAGTAATAAAAATAACAAAATATGTAAAGATTTTCCCGAACACAATATCAAAATATGTAAAGATTGCCATCCGATCGGATTGACCTTTACAATATCAAAACTTGTCCAACTATCTCCTATTCTATACAATATTCAATACACGCTCTATCTAACTATTCGCACAGTGGCAGACGTACGAAATATGCACTAACAATAAATAACATAAATTAGCAAATCTTTCTCCAAACAAAAGCAAGAGAAGATCAACAGTGAGTGTCAAGTATGGTACAGCTTACTTCATCATCTAAAGAGAAGAGAATGTTGGTTCAGGCCCAAGAACACACACAACACACACTCAAACTCACGACCAAGAAATATGCTTACTACTTGAAGTTTCTTAATATACAAAAACAAATAGTGCTGCTATTCTATTTATACAAGAACTAAACACACATGCATAAATATAAAAATAAAAAAAAGACCAAAACGCCCTTTATTTAGCTTTATGAAAATGGATGTGGTTAGTGAAGTGGATGAAAATGGCAATATTTTGAAACCATGGAGACTAAGATGAGAAAAAAATGTTTCTAATGAAAGTGACAAAGATACCCAAACCACATAGACGAAAATAACAGTTTACTCTAACTTAAATAAAACAATGGTGTATATATAAAATTTACTTTAGTCATAAAGCTGGAGGGTGTGGTATAAAGCCCCTAGAGGCTTTATCACGCTACCTCAGCGCCACGTCATGTCCACGTCACACAGGAGGCCTTAAAGCCCCTTTTTAACTTGCAAGGTGTGGTTTAACTACCCACTTTACACTATAGCGCCCCCATTTTGACCAATCACCCCTCGATCAAAGCAATTCACCTCCGTTAACGTGCTGGCAAGACATTGATGGCGCCCCCCTTTAAATCGTGCGGTATGGATGGTGGCGCCCCAGTGGCGCTATCGTCGATGATGTGGCGGAGTGACGCCATGCCACACCCACCGGCCTAAGTGATGAAAATAGATTTTAACTTAAATAAAACAATGGTGTATATATAAAATTTACTTTACTCATAAGTGATGAAAATAGGATTTAACTAAAAAAGTAAACATTTTCATTTGCTTCATTTTCATAATCTTTTCAACAACTAGGGTCGGGTATGGCTAATTCCATACCCACAACCGTTTATAAAATCTTGTCTCAAATCTGGTATATTATTCGGCGTGTATTTGACGGGTATCTACCCGTCAGGTATCGGGCATAGCCATAGGAATCGGGGATACCCGTTGGGTTTTCATGTGTGTGTATATATATTACTGTCCTTTATAATTTTATGTTTTAAAAAGCTATATAGTATAGATTATGATAAATATCATGCATATTATCGTCACTATAATAATATTTGATATATTTAAAAATATAAATATATTTTCATATTAATCTCAAAAAAATAATTTTGTATTTAATAGCATATAAATATGATCTCAAAAAATAATGTCATTAGAATATATGTTTCAAATGAAAAGTTTGTTTTTCATATAATACAATAGAATATATATTTAAAATGAAAAGTTTATTTTTCATATAATAAAGGTACATGAGTGAAACATTAGTAAACAATAGCTAAAAGAAAATAAATATATAACCTAAAAGTTTTCGGGTATATATTTCGAGTAAAAGGATATATAGTTTCGAGTAATCGGGTCGGGTATCATCTAATCTTATACCCGTAAAATATTTTTTTCATACCCATACCCGGCCCAATACCCGTCTGATATCAAGCATACCCATCTCAAACGCTTCGGGTTTCATGTATGCCCATTGGACTTAGGTATTTTTACCATCACTATCAACAACGGGAAGAGTTACTAAAAACAAAGTGACAACTCAACTACTAAAAGGAGACAAATGAATATCTGAGATACTGTAGTATTACTTACACAAGGAGAGGATAGGACAACACTTAACAAGATGAGAAGAAGGGCTCAGGTACTTAGGTAGGCTGGATAACATTCCGATTGACATGTGGAAGTGTTGGGAGAAGAAGAAGTTTGATAGCTAACTACTTTCTTTAACCTTATTTTCAAATGTGGAAAAATGCTAGAAATAACGGAGGCATAGCGTCGTAGTGTCATTATATAAAAACAAAGGAGACGCTCAATGTTTTAAGAATTATAAATGAATTAACTTGCTAAGTCATACTATGAAATTATGATTGAGAGTAACTGAGAATTCATGTCACAATAAGCCAATTTGGTTTTATGAAAAGGCAGTCAACCACGTAGGGTTGTTCACGAGCCGAACCGAATTGAGCCGAGCCAGGGCAAGCTCGGGCTCGGCTCAATTATATTTCTAGCTGGCTCGGCTTGGCTCGGATTTGAAACCGAGCTGGAAATCTAAGCTCGGGCTCGGCTTGGTTTGGCTCGATTTCGAAAAGAATAATTAATACATAGCCCTCAAAATTCAGTACTAAAATATTTTTCAATAGTTCAAAATGACACATCCAAAATAAGCTCAACCTAATACATTTACAAGCCAAAATCAAGTTCAACAACATAAAATAAGTTTAAAATTCAATGAAATACAATATTGGTTCATTAGCATGGTAATTAATATTCAAATGTGCTATAGATATCAAATTACATTCTAATAACATGTAGGTAATAATTAGTTTTTTTGTGATATATTATAATGTATATAAAAATAAAATATATTAAAAGTAAAATAATCCGAGCTAAGTCGAGTCGAGCTATCAAGCAAGCCAAACCAAGCTAGACTCACTTTTTAACCAAGCCAAGTCGGCTAGGCTCAATTACAAACCGAGTCAATCAAACGAGCTTTTTGCAAACTAAATCCGAACGAGTTTTTGGACATCCCTTCAACCACATAATCGTTACAAAGAGATTAATAGAAAAGTATATGAAGAAGATGGTGAGTTGGTGACTGAAAATGATGTAATTTTCTGGTTTTATTTGTATAGAAAGTTCCACTTTTATTTGATGTCTCACATGGTACATATAAGGTCCATCTTGTAGCCCAACCCAATTGGGTTAGTGCTTCGCTTCCCCACAAAAAGTCCAAAGATACCTTTTATTTAATTTAATATAATCAATTAGGGGTGAGCAGAAAACTGAAATAACCGAACCGTAGCCGAAATAACCGACAAAACCGAACAAAAACAAAAACCGACGGTTCGGTTTTCAAATTTTTAATAACCGAAAATTTCGGTTCGGTTTTTGGATAACCATTTTCAATAACCGAAAAAACCGAACCGAACCGATAAGTTACAATCCATATATTTTTAAGTTTAAGTTTAACTTGTTTAAATGTTTAACCCAATGCTAGTAGAAATTATTAATTTTATTCTTGAATGTTAAGTATTTATAATAAAAACATGACATGTTTATTTATAATTGAAGTGATCTATTTATTACCTACAAGAAATAACAAAATTTTATATAAAAATTAAATGATCTTCAAATTATTATAAAAGAAAATTTCTTAATAAAAACTTTAGAGAAACATAAAAATTTTGTTCCAAAAACCAAAATAACCGAAAAACCGAACCGAACCGACATAAAAAATCGAAATAACCGAAACCGAACGGTTTTAAAAAGCCAAAAACCGACATTTCGGTTTCGGTTTTGATTTTACCCAAAAATCGAACCGAACCGAACCGTACACACCCCTATAATCAATCATACTCTGTTCTACTTTTCAATAATTCGAACAAATCCTGCTTTTCTCATGCATCATTTATTAAATACCATAAGGTAGTGTTCGTTTTACAGAATGAAATGAAATCTTGAGGAAATTGAAATGTTGATTTCACTCCTTATTTTGTTGGTTTCAAATAGAAAATGAATTGGAATTGAAAAACAACATAAGTGAATATACATTCTAATTCCATTCAGTTTTCATTCTATTTTGCAAAACAAACACACCTAAATTACAAATCAAATTTCAATTTATGCTCAAATTCTCATTCAAATTCCATTACAATCCATAAAACGAACACTACCTAAGTTTCTTTTTAGTATATGAGATATTTCTTTAACAATAAATACTTGGGATATTTCTTTAACGATATTTACCTATACAAGTATTCACGATACTTTAGATACCTTTAGAGTAAAAGCATATTGACACAATTCTTTTATTAATCACATCTAGATAGCTTAGATGGTTTAGATGCACCTTATACGTTAAGACACACCTTTATGACTAATTTAGACTAAACGACGTAGTTGATCAACTTAGACCCATTTTTCTTTTTATAAAAAGTTATCATTTTCCAATATAAAAGATACCATATTAAAGTTATGCCCATGACCCTAGCAATATAACACCATGACCCTAGCAATAGTTATGTTATAAGGGGACTGGGGGTGGGGAATATTTTCTCCGTGATAGAGATGTTTCACGCGTGGAACAAACAAAACTTCCACCGCCATCAACAACATTCACGAGTGATAGTCATGAGTCCGTGATAAAATCAACGAGTGATGGGGGTGTTAGTGATAAATGGATGTGAGGGGGTGTGAGAGTTTATTGTCGGGTGTTGTGAGTGATGACCATTGCCACTAAAAAAGGATGTGAGTGATGGAAAAATGGTTGATGACATGGCAGAACTTGATTGGATGTTTGTGAGTGATAGAATTTTTGCAAGTGATACCACCCCCACTCCCCTAAGTGGAACCACTCTAGGTACGTTTGCTTTTATATTCAACTTGTACATGAATAAATTATCAATTTTATGTTACATTATTTATAAAGTATTGAAATATATATAAAAGTTATTTAAGTTAGAAATAAAACCAGTAAAATTAGATCTATAGTATAAGGAAAACAAAGGTAACCATTTATATTTGATTGTTTTATTTTTCTTTTCAGGCAATTTTACCTTCTTAGTAAGCCTTGATCATTTCAATCTTTAACATTGAATTATTATCGAGATCAACAAATCGTTTTGTATGATTGTCACCAAATTATCCCATTTTATTTTATCTGAACATCAAAGGAATAGTAGCCTAGCAGGATTAAGGTGTAGAGAAAAAAGTCACTACCCATAAAATTAGAATAGTGTATGAGTTAGCCGGTAAAAATATCATAAGACTCTTATATTTGATAGATTCAAATACGAATTCAAGTCGAACCTTGTAAGCTCGCCTCGTTACATTTAAACATACTTTTTTGGTGTTCGAGTTCAAATAATATAATAAAATATCTTAATCATTTATTATTATGAATCTGGTGACTAAATACCACAACTCGATAAGCAATCCACTGGCCCGAAAGGATGATGTTGCCGTTAAAAGATCCTTTATTATTATGAATCTGGTGATCAATCATTTTCCCCAAATGGATTACTGCTACAACCAGACCTACAACGATAACTTGAGGTTCAACTTATCATCGTCTTCTTGGTGTTCTTCATGATTATGAAGTTTGTGATTTGGATGTTGATCATCTGGGAAATCTTGACGTTCGAAAGAAGAAGAAGAAGACGGAGACTGAAAATGATGTAATTTTCTTGTTTTATTTGCTTTCTCCATTTCTGCTAGCTCCTGCTTTCTTCGGTCCCGTGCTTCGCGGAAACTTCTAACGAGTGAAAAGAATATCTCCATCTTCTTTTCGTCGTCGAAAGTTCTGGTTATGTTTTTATGGTTTTCCATGGAGATTAATGAGTTGATATTTGAGAAGTTGCAATGAAATGAAGATGGTGTGAAAGAGTTTAATTTATACAAGAAAAATTAATGGTGGGAGAGTGATTTGGAATTTGGCATTGTTTTTGACTAACGTATTGTCATACGTCATGTTTGGGACGTAGATTGCATGCGTCAGCGTTGATGATGGTACAATCACCAGCCGCCCTTGCATTCTTTTTATTAGGGTGCACGGGTGGTCGCGGCAAGGAGAATCGACAACTCCTTTGTCGATCGGCAACATCGCCGCCATGGATCTTTGCCGCGCGGGAAGGTGCCAAATCAGGGAGAGTTTGCCGTATGGGGGAGGGTGATGTGACCGTTTGGAAATGACCGTTGGGGGGATGATTTTTGAACGTTGGGACTTGGCCGTTAGTTTAAAAAAAAACCAATAAACACCACTATAAATATCATTCCATTCTAAAAAATTCTCACCCAATTTAAAAAAAATTCTCAAGCACATCATGGATAGACAAAACAAGAGCGATGACAAGAAAAAAGTATCGGGTTCGGGTTCGAACGCGAGAGGGTGTGGCTCGCAAAGTAGACGAGATGGATCAAGTGTGTACCAACCCAACTTCCCACCACAATTTTTTTCCGCAAACGGGGTTTTACAACACCCAACCCCAACCCAACTATCCACCACAATCTTTTTCATTACCACAAGGTCCACGATGGTTGAACCGGGTGTATACGAGTATCCTATGGAAGCCCAAAACGCTTTTGACTCTTTTGCTTATCGGAGTCCACCGTCTCAATCTCCAAGAGATAATGTTGAACACGTGCTTCCCATATATGATGACAACGAAGATGCAGAATTTGTACCCTATGTTGATCAATTCTGTTTAAACATGAGGGAAAACATGAAAACATACCTGTTACAGCAGACAATGCAGAGGAGAATCCAGTCAGAGAAGAAGCCATAAATTTCGACATCTTTGTCGAGGTGATCTGGTTCCTCCTTAGGGTGCAGACTGATGATGGTGATGATTAAACCAAATAGGGAGTTCGGTTATGGAGAGGAGGTCGATTATGATGTTATGTTAATTAGGTTATGTGTCTAACCTTAGAACCTCTACATAAGTCTCCTTATATAAGCACCCAAGAGGAAACCTAATTAGTTAATAAGGGTAATATGGTCCATCAACAATTACCAACTAATTATTTAATAGGTTATTATATACTTTGATCTATATAATGTAAATGATTATAATGGCTACTAGATTAAATATTAAAACATAATATATTTAATCTTACATTCTCCCACTTAGCCGAGTAATCATTTACTATGAGTATTAGATAAGCCTGATCAGGAGTTAACACTGATTTTAGCCTTATACAAGAACTATAGCAGAGAAATACAGCCGTTGAATCATTATGCGATTCAGGACCCCCATTAGTCATACTATAGTCTTAATTTAAAACCTAATCGTTATGATCAAAATACGCACAAGCCCTTTGTTTGATTTGTAACTTTATTTGTCTATATGCCATTATACCGGTTGAACATATTCTAAGAGACATACAAAATCAAACTGAAGAAATTTCATTAATCATAAATCATAAGCTAGTACAATATGCTTAAATAAGGTCTTTACTAAATCCCATATTCCGAGCATGTTCTTCGTAAACCTTAGGAGGGAGACCTTTAGTCATCGGATCCGCAAGCATATCTTGAGTACTAATATACTCGATACAAAGATTATTTTCATCAACTCGTTCACGTACGAATAAATATTTTGTAACGAGATATAAACCAGCTCCAGTCAAACTGTTACTGTTCGAGAAACTAACGGCAGCTGAATTATCACAGTAAAACTTCAATGGTCTAGAAATGGAATTAACGACTTTGAGTCCAGTGATCAGATTTCTAAGCAACATTCCATGACAGGTTGCGTTATAAACAGCAATGTACTCTGCCATCATTGTGGAAGTTGTGGTCAACTGTTGTTTATGACTCTTCCATGAGATAGGTCCGCCTACTAACATAAAGATATAGCCCGAAGTGGATTTCTTGTCATCTTTGCATTTGGCAAAGTCAGAATCAGAATAGCCTACCACTTCTAAATGATCACTTCTTCTATAAGTCAGTTTATAGTCTTTCGTCCCTTACAGATATCGAAGTACCTTCTTGGCTGCTTTCCAGTGATCTAGGCCAGGATTAGTCTGATAACGGCCTAGCATTCCTGCAATATAAGCGATATCTGGGCGAGTACAGACTTGAGCATACATCAGGCTCCCGACTACTGATGCGTAAGGTATCTGGCTTATTTGCTCCTTCTCAACCTCTGTTGTCGGACACTGGAATGAACCGAAAACATCTCCTTTAACTACTGGAGCGACATAGGGTTTGCACAGTTGCATGTTGTAACGTGTAAGGACACGATCTATGTAAGACTTTTGAGACAATCCTAAGATCCCTTTGTGTCTATATCGGTGAATTTCGATGCCAATGACGTAAGAAGCATCTCCGAGATCCTTCATGTTGAAGTTATGCGAGAGTAACCGCTTCGACTCATGCAACATGTCTAAACTATTACTTGCCAATAGAATATCATCTACGTAAAGGACAAGTATAGTAAAGTTGCTCCCACTCATCTTGAGGTAGGTGCATTGATCCACTTGATTCTTCATAAAACCTTGTTTCTTCATGAATTCATCAAACTTGAGGTACCATTGACATGAGGCTTGTTTTAACCCGTAAATGGATTTCTTCAACTTACAGACTAGATGTTCCTGACCTTCAGGTTTAAAGCCTTCAGGCTGTTTCATGTAAACATCTTCGTCTAAGTCTCCGTTAAGGAAAGCGGTTTTAACGTCCATTTGATGCAACTCTAAATCAAAATGAGCTACTAGGGCCATTACGATCCTTAATGAATCTTTACGAGAGACAGGTGAGAACGTCTCTTGATAATCAATTCCCTTTTTTCTGAGTGTAGCCCTTTACAACCAATCTCGCTTTGTAGTGTTCAACGTTACCATTCGGATCCAGTTTTGTTTTGAACACCCATTTACATCCTACGGGTTTGACACCGTTGGGTAATTCTACCAAATCCTAAACGTCATTTTTCTTCATGGATTCAAGCTCATCAATCATTGCTTTATTCCATTCAAAAGACTGATCACTGCTAATGGCGTCATTGTAAGAGATAGGACCATTGAGCTTTCCGTGATCCATTTCAGTCAGGTAGGTAACATAATCATCCCAATTAGTAGGCCTTCTTTGCCTAGATGACCTCCTGAGTTGATTATCGGGTTCAGCATTGTCTTAGTTTTGAGCGTTTGATGTACCTTCGTCATGAGGTATAATTGGTTCTGATTGTAGAGGTAAATTTGGAGTTGGTGCAGTAGCTTCGGGTACAGTAGTTGCATTGGGTACAAGAGGAGTAATCGGAGTAATGGTAAGCGACGAGTCTCCCCCCCCCCCGCGTCTTGTACTTCTTGCAATTCTTCGTAAGGGTTGGTACTGCTCCCAATGACCTTGAAATCCTCCAGGAATGCAGCACACTTGGTTTCAACAATACGAGTGACATGGGAAGGACAATAGAAACGGTAACCCTTTGAATTATCAGGATACCCGATAAAGAAACAGGTAACTGTTTTAGGGTCAAGTTTCCTTAGGAAAGGATTGTAAAGTTTTACTTCAGCAATGCAGCCCCATACTTTCATATATTTAAGACTAGGTTTCCTTCCTGTCCAAAGTTCATAAGGAGTTTTAGGGACAGACTTAGAAGGAACTCTATTGAGTATATGAACAGCTGCTTTTAACGCTTCAGTCCAGAGGAATAATGGTAAATTAGTGTTGGCTAACATACTGCACACCATGTTCATAAGGGTACGGTTCATTCTTTCAGCGACACCGTTCTGATGAGGTGTACCAGGCATGGTGTATTGGTTCACAATCTCATGCCCCTTACAAAACTCATAAAATGGACCAGGAGCTTGACCCACATCAGTATGTCTTCCATAATATTCACCGCCTCTATCCGATCTCACAACTTTAATCTGACGATCTAATTGTTTTTCAACTTTAGCCTTATAATCTTTAAAAGTTGTAAGAGATTCAGATTTTTCCTTAATAAGATACAAGTACATGTCACAAGAATAATCATCAATAAAAGTGATAAATGAAGTATGTCATGTTATGCCCGCGATTTGGTAGGGACCACTAATGTCAGTGTGAATGAGTTCCAATAAATTAGAGCTCCTAGTGGCACCTTTCTTATTCGCTAATGTCAATTTACCTTTAAGACATTTGACACATGTTCCAAAATCAGAGAAATCGAGAGGAGGTAAGACTTCATCCTTTACGAGACGATTTAATCGTTCTTTTGAGATGTGGCCTAAACGCTAATGCCATAACATGGATGAAGTCTCTAAGTCTCGTTTCTCTTTCATCTTTGTGAGTGATTCATTAATGTTATATGACAACAAAGATTTGGAAAAATTATCATCTAGTTCTAATCTATAGAGACCACCATCCAGAATACCAGTACCATAAAGAACAGAATCATACAGGATAGAGAGTTTGCGATGACCATGGGAAACAATAAAACCGTCCATGTCTAACTTTGATCCTGATACAAGGTTCCGAGTTACCTCAGGAACATATAAGGTATCATAAAGTTTAATACGTAAACCAGTTTTCATAAATAATTGTAATGTTCCAATGGCCTTCACTTCTAATTCTTGATCATCCCCAACCTTAAGCGTTCTTTGGTTTCTTTTCAGCTTCCGGATTGTAAGGAATCCCTTAGTTGAATTGGTAACATGAACCATAGAACCATAATCAAACCACCAAGAATTAGCAGGAACATTTAAATTATAGGACTCAAGTATCATAAAATAATCGTTAACTTTCTTAGCCAGCCACTCCTTAAAGTCAGGGCATTCCTTCTACATATGTCCTGCCTTTTTACAGAACTTACAGTGGATTCTGCCTAAGGAGTTCTTAGAGTTGGAAGGTGCACTTGTATTAGGATTAGGTCTTTAGACTTTGGGAGCATCCTTTCTGTGATGATTGTTTTTCCTCTTCTTAGAGTTGGAAGTGGTGAAGTTAGCAACATCAGTAGTGCGATCCATCCTCATACGCTCTTCCTACTGTACGCACATAGCGACCAACTCACTCATCGTCCATTTGTCCTTCTGAGTGTTGTAATTGATCTTGAATGCTTCAAAGGACGAAGGAAGCGAAGTAATGATGAAATAAATGAGGAAACCATCACTGATTTCCATTTCCAAACCCTTCATCTTATTGGCCATGTCATTCATCATCATGATGTGCTCGGGAATGCCGCTCCTCCCATCATACTTAGTTGTCACTAGCTTTAGGATAAGGGTACTAGCGTGTGCTTTTGATGTCCCCTTAAATTGTGCCTCCACAGAAGCCAAGTAGGTTTTAGCATCTTCAGAATCAGGAATGGCTCCCCTGATTGCATTGCTTATGGACTGCTTCATGAACATGAGAGAGATGCGGTTACACCTAGTCCATTTTTCATGAGTCAGCTGCTCAGCAGCAGTACATTGTGGAGTAAGGTCCGCTGGCTTATTCTCTCTTAGAGCATAGTCAAAATCAAGCAATCTAAGCGTAAGCATGAGAGCATCCTTCCATGCAGCAAAGTTATCACTAGTCAAAGGTGGAATCCCGCAATTGGGTGCTGATAGTGGAAATAAGATGAGCAAGTTATGATACTAAGGAAGAAGTCCTAATGTGATCTAAGGGCAAATTATACTAAGGCAGGCATAAATAATGACCATTTTACATTATGAAGCTGTGATATTGTCTATTACTAACATCAAAATAATAGACTTAGTTAGAATTCTACTTAAACGAAGACAAATCAGCTTTGGCCAGAAGTGTAATCATTTAAGCATGTGTGCAAAGTGTTTGTGACAAATCAGCTTTGGCCAGAAATGAAACAATCACTTTTGTTATGCACTTATTAAGTATGCTATACATGAAAGAATTAAATCAGCTTTGGCCAGATATTAAAACATTCACGTTTGTAATGCACACTTAACATAGCTTTCGTAATACTTGAACGATAAGTAGATGTATCAAATCAGCTTTGGCCAGAAATGATACATCAGAAGCTCATTCAAGTTAAGCCATTTTGGTTTTGTAAAACATTATCTGATTCTGATTAATTAACTAAGTATTTACAAAAACCCAATTATTTAGTAGCAAACCACTTGTTAGCCCAATTATTTAACTAAGTGTTGGCTAAATCTTAGTTCACATTAAACAGCCTAAAATAATGAGGTTTCGAGTGAGATCTCGACTCAATTATGAGATCTCGAGTGAGATCTCGAGTCAAGTCTCAACTCATCTTGTAAAATTATGAGGTCTCGACTCATTAAGGTCTCGAGTCGCAACCTCAGTGTCTCGAGTCGTAATCGTGGTCTCGACTACTGTGTTTTATGAGATCTCGACTCCTTGGTGAGGTCTCGAGTCACAACCACGGTCTCGAGTTGTGAAGATTGAAGCCCTTAGTCGAAACCTCAGTGGTCTCGGGTCGTTAAAAGGGATCTCGAAACTCCTGTTAACAGCTGTTAATATAAAAATACCTGAAAGCTCGAAATTTTAGGGATTGTGGGATAGTGTTTCCTGTTTTATTGTTGATCTAAACTTATCAAGGATTTCGAAAATTATAACTGGTTATCTTTTAACAGTTTTCGAAAATTTTAAGAGATAGAATTCAGATCAAAACAGTAAAAACACCCACTAATCCAGATTTCATTCCAAAACTTAAGGATTTTTTTTAAGTTTTCTAAGAACAAGTGATGAACCCTAAAAAATAAAACATAATTCTGGAACTCGAAACCTGTAATTTTTAATGTTTCTAAACAGATTTCGGTCATAAAACATAATCCATTTGATTTCGAGTGAGCGTATAATTATTCTTTTTCCTCGAAACAGAGGTTTCGAGTGGTTCTATATGACTCGAAAAAGGCTGTTAATTATATTAGGCTTTCAAAATTCCGTTTTCCAGATTTCTATCCCAGAATTGAAGGATACGAAAAACAGAACTGACTAATCAACATACGCTCTGATACCACATGTTGATCAGTTCTGTTTAAACATGAGGGAAAACATACCTGTTACAGCAGATAGTGCAGAGGAAAATCCAGTTATAGAAGAAGCCATAGAGTTCGACATCTTTGTTGAGGTGATCTGGTTCCTCCTTAGGGTGCAGACTGATGATGGTGATGATTAAACCGAATAGGGAGTTCGGTTATGGAGAGGAGGTCGATTATGATGTTATGTTAATTAGGTTATGTGTCTAACCTTAGAACCTCTACATAAGTCTCCTTATATAAGCACCTAAGAGGAAACCTAATTAGTTAATAAGGGTAATATTGTCCATCAACAATTACCAACTAATTATTTAATAGGTTGTTATGTATTTTGATCTATATAATGTAAATGATTATAATGGCTACTAGATTAAATATTAAAGCATAATATATTTAATCTTACACCCGATACTCAACACTTAGATGAATATGAAGAAGTCAACGAAGAGGAAGATCTTCAAGATGAAGTAGAAGCCGAACATGAAGGGAAAAGAAAAGGGAATAAGGGGGGTCCGCAAAGATGGACGAAGAAGCAAGAAGACGCTTTAGCGATGGTGTACATGCATTGTACTCTTAACAAGAAAAAAGGAAATGCACAAAAAGCGGAAAGTTTTTGGAAGAATCTTCTCGCACACTACAATGCAACCGTTGGAGGAAGCTCACGAACCATTCATCAAGTTCGTCCGAAATGGAAAAAATATGCAATCAAATTTGAACGAATTCAACGGTTTTTGGCATCAAGCGGTATAACTTTTAACGTTTACATAGTTATTATTTTTTACCATAAAATATTTTCTTATTTTTTACATTAATATAATTTATATTTTTATTTTTATTATAGGACAGTTTACGTTAGGGCTGTTCATGAGCCGAGCCGAGCCGAGCTAGGACAAGCTCGGGCTCAGCTCGATTATAAACCGAGCTGGCTCGGCTCGGCTCAGATTTGAAACCGGGCTGAAAATCTAAGCTCGGGCTCAGCTTGGTTTTAAACCGAGCTGGCTCGGCTCGGCTTGGTTTGGCTCGAATTTAAAAATAAAAATTAATACATAGCTCTCAAAATTCAGTATTCTAAAATATTATTCAATACTTTAAAGAACGTATTCAAAATAAGTTCAACCTAATACATTACAAGCCAAAATCATGTACAACAACGCAAAATAAGTTTTATATTTCAAGTAAATACAATATTTGTTCATTAGCACGGCAATCAACCTTTAAATATGTCATAGATATCAAACTACAAGCCTAAATACATGTAAATAATAATCACTTTTTTGTAATATATTAGATGTATATAAAAATAAAATATATTACAAGTAAAATAATTCGAGCTAAGCCGAGCCGAGCTACCAAGCGAGTCAAACCGAGCTAATTTGGCTCGTCACAAGCCGAGCCGAGCTAGGCTCACTTTCTAACCGAGTCGAGCCAGCTCGGCTCACTTTCAAACCGAGCCATATCGAACGAGTTTTTTTCCGAGCAAGTCCGAGCGAGCTCCAAGCCGCGAGCTTTTTGGACAGCCCTAGTTTACGTCCTAGCGGGAGTGACGATGCTCATGTTGTGAAACAAACACTAAAAGATTACCAAAAACGACATTCGGGTGGCTTTCCTCATATTGAGGCGTGGGAGGTGGTTAGAAAGCATGAGAAATGGACCCCGGTACCATTGGTTGGTGAGGATAGTGGTGGTTCAGGGCAAAAAAGAAAGTCATCTGATTCGGGTAACTTTCAAGCGGGTAGTGATATATCCGACATAAACGTAGACCCCTCTCCATCAAGGAAAAAAAGAAAGAGAAAAAAGATAAAGGACCCGCAACGTTGAGCAAAAAGTCAGTTGGTATGTCCGACAAGCTCCAAGAATACAAATATATGAAACAAGAGTTGGTGGAAATTAAAAAGAAACGGGAGGAAAATATATCGAGTTGGCGGATGAACATCGAGAGGTGTTGAGATCGATTCGGTTTGATTAGGATCTGGAGACGTTTAATAGGCCACACGACAGTGTTCCACCAGAGATGTTGGAAATCACACTAGCTTGAAAACGCGAGATTGCAAAAAAATATGGATGGTCATGTAGTTTCAATTTTTTATGGTTTTATTTTTTTAGAAGGTTTAATTTTATGTAATGTCTTTTTTTTTTAATTTAGTTAATGTTATTTTAGTTAGTTTATTTTAGTGTAATGTTTATTTTTAATTTAATTTACTTTTATTTTATTAAAATTAAGTTTCATTTATTAATTAGGTAGTTTAAAAAAAAAGAAAAAAAATAGTTTGCCTAATCTCATTTTAGGCATGCACCCTTTATGTTTTTAGGCATTAGGCAAGAATGAGAGGGGAAATATATGGCACAATATGATTCGGTGGGGGGAAAGTTTGCCTAATCTCTTTAGGCATGCACCACTTACACCCTTAGTGTATAGAGTTTGTTACACTTGCATTCTTTTTATTAGTGTATAGAGTTTGTTACAGTATTAAGAGTTTGGTAGTTAGTTTGAGTTAGTTACATAGATGTTCTTTGCTTCCGATTCGCTTCTCAATCTCTATTTTTCTTCTTTGTTACCATCTTTTCGCATTTATTCCAGATATATAATCTCATATTTCCGATGACCTCGTTCTCAATTTTCCGATATAGTTTCAGTATTTGTTTCTATCGATTGTTTTATGTTCTCTCGTGGCTACTTCTACTAGTGTTACTGGTTTGAATTCTGAATTAACTTCATTGGTTAATCTGTCAAACATTGCAAATCTGGTTTCAATTAAACTGACAAAGATAACTACTTGAATTGGAAGCACTAGATACTTATTGTGCTTAAAGCTCTTGGATTGCAGAAACTTTTGAATCAAGAAATAGCAGTTCCTGCAATTAGATTTGATGAACGTGCTGTTTGGGAACAATCTGATGATTATGTGAATACCTTCATCACTGCAACGCTATTTTCAACTTTATTATATTTAGCACATCGATCTAATACTTCATCTGAGTTGTGGAAGCAAATCGAGCAAAAAGTCACTCAAAATCAGTGGAGTGGTGATTGTTTGCAAGCTCATGGTGGTTAGTTTAATGGTAGTTTCGAAGGTAATCGTGGTCAACGACAGCATTATAGTGGTCAAATGGTAGCATTTGGTTCTAGGGTTTCATCACCTGTAAATGAGTTTGTGACTAATACTTCTCAAATTTTTGGACAACCTTCTCATACATCTTCACAGGCCCAACAACAAACCTTTTTTGGATTTTGGGCCCAACATTTTTTTTGGATCAATCCTTTGTTGTAGGCTAGCCATCTTTTTTAGATCAAACATCTGTTTTGGGCTCTAAAGAAATTTCTAATCTTAGGCCTACTCGATCATTTGAGCTACATGGTTTTGGATCGTTTGAGCTACATGATTTTGGGCCTACTCGATTGTCTGTTTTGGGCTGAGCTGGTCACGTGACTTCTCCTCATTTTGGATTGATGGCTGATTTATCGTGTATATGAGAGCGTGTCGATTCTTGGATACCCGATTCGGGTGCCATTACGTATATAACCACTGATTCTTGATGTCTGTCGTTAAGAACATGCAAAACCAACTAAACTATGTAGATACGATAAGTCGGATATCGAACTAGAGCAGGATTGTGGAAAGTGTCTTTATGTCAAGTGTTGATTAACTATTGCAGAAAAAGTAAAGCTTGTTTGTTTGAAAGTTGATTAACTAATTACAAACTAAAAAGACAAAGTTTTTATCAATGGAAGAAGAATGGTTCCTCCGAATTTCAGGTTTTGAAGTTAGATTCAATTATGTGTTTAATCGAAACACTCACATAGACATAAGTGTTTAGTTCAATTAATTAAAAGTGATAATCAACGACTAAGTACTCCGGTTAATACGTAACGAGAGGTTATCGAATGATTACCAATTACATTTACCAACCCTAATCCCATAGCAAATATATCCCGATTACTAGAACTCTCAGGAATTGAATGATCAAGAATTAAAGGTTTAAATAAAGTGCAATCGATTACAATTAACTAATTAAAATGACGGTGAAAAGAATCAAATGCTTAGATCACCGGTTACAACGATTGTCAAAAACACATAATATCGTCAAACTTACAAAAACCCTCCATCCGGAGGAAACCAAGAAAGTTTAGCCGCTCATCTCACAAGTGAAATCACCAAAAGCTTGAATGGATGATGAACTCATGATCGTGGTTGATGATTTGGTAGGATGAATGATGGATTAGAGTGAAAAAGCTTCGATCTCAATGCCCTAGGAATGCCTTGATTCATTCTTGAAGATGAGATAATGATTGCCTCCCTTAACAAACCCTAATATACCCTAAAGGGTCTAATCCGCGCGTTTTTCCGTCCATAGAACCGTAAGCTATGGTTGTGAAACGTAAGCTACGGTTCAGAAATTCTGTTTCTTCTATCAACCCAACCGTAACCTACGGTTGGTGAACCGTAGGTTACGGTTCACAACTTCTGAATGATATGTGACCAGCACTATTAAACCGTAAGCTAAGGTTTCGGAACCCTAACCTACGGTCGGGATTCCAGTCCTTTTATTCTTCACTCATGAACTTTCAACAAATGACGTTTTGGTCCTTGTACTTTACCTCCACATGTTTACTTCACATCTTAGCTTCAAACAAATTTCATAAAGTACCAAATCAGTCCCCGAACTTTGCTCTTTCACATTCCTTGCATTCTTCAAGTCTTTTTCTCACCCGAATAAGCTCCAACTTCATATCATGAGAAGTGAGTTCCATCTTTTAGCGTTCCACTTCATCTTTAATTATCATAATTCCTCCGATTTACGTGTTTAACATGTAAAACACTAATTTCTCATAGTTAACTCATTCTACGTAAGTAAACACATAAAACACGTATAAAACTCACAAGATAAGCACATTTAAGCTCGGGTTTCACCCTCTCCATCACATTCCCACACTTATCTTTGATTGTCCTCAAGCGAACCAACTAAAACTACTCACCACAGTAACAATACCTCTAAACCCTTTAACCGATTCAGCATGTGAAGTTCCCAAATCATACCCGTCCCATAGACTAACACATTCGAGATTGACAGTCTGACATGCAAATCAAGCAACTTTAAAACTCAAGACTTGTCTATCTAAAACTAAAATGTTTACAACTAGACACATGCTACACGCCCCTCACAAAGTACTCTCCTCTCGGTTTAATATTTGGACTAGCGTGTAATGTGCTAGTATGTATACTCTCAAAAACCAAACATGAAATCCTGCAATCATAGGCTTGTATGACAATCATACCTCCATTGTATCATGTAACACGACATATATCAAAAGGACTTTTGGGTTTTGGGCTTAGGCTAAGGTAGGAAAATTTTTAGCTTTTTTATTTTTAAGTGGCTAACGAACAAATAACCAAACCGTGACAACTTTATTCAAACACAACGGCTCATACTTTTGGGTTGGTTTCTACCCAAACAAAACAAACATTATTCACAAAACTCTCTTTTTATTGTTTTCCCTTTTTTCTTTTTATATATATATTTTTCTTTTTTTTCTTTTTTTTTCTTTTTTTTTTCTTTTCTTTCAAAACTCATAACATTGCCATTCACGGTTGGTCTTACACAATTCATATCGGGTGGACAAACGAAAGGTAAATAGGCTCAACAGGGCTAATAGGGGAATGATTGGTAAACATAACAAACACAAACACAATGGATGTAACGAGTAATCCTAATGCCTTTATCACCTATGTGCACATGTCAAATCCTCAGTCTCAGCACGTATCAAATCACACAAGTTCTAACACAAAATAACATGTGGCCTGCACTCAACAACCGAAATCATAATATAAATCATTCTATCAATTCTACAGGCTCAAGATCTCACCAAGAAAGGGTAAAATGAGATACCGACATGTAGCATATGCAATTTAAAACATGTTACCCCTAGATAGACATCTCTTCTCAATTCCGTTTCTAAAACAAATGTTAGACCTACTCTCATGAAACTTAAAGGGACAACCATGACAAAGGTCTAAGTTAGTTTACTACCAGTAAGAAGCCTATTAGTGATTGAAACTTTAGGTTTTCATAATTACTTAGCGTGCTTAAGGTGATGAAGAAATTTTAAAATTTTCAAAATTCCCATTATTTTCAATTTTCATCGATTTCAACCACATTCAATCTCTTCATCCCTGTCATCCCTTCCCAGGCTTCCACATCCCCACACTTGGGATACATTGTCCTCAATGTATGGTGCTTTTAAAACTAACCCGGGAATACCAACCAAACAATCAACAAACGGCTAACTCCTAACACAACTAAATAAAACACATTCTCTTAACGAAACAAAGTTTCACACCACCAAGTACACGAAAACAAATAAAACACAGGATAGATAAACACATGCACCTGATCAGAGAACATGTGAGTGTTTGTATTGGTGTAGCTGCTGCGATCTAACCGGAACATACGCCCCTCATAGATTCTTTGAGATCTCACCGGGGATGTTGCCAAACATCCCCACACTTGATTCCTTACATCCGTGAAGATGGAACGTAGAAACCTGTCAAAACACAAACACACCAAAACAAAACAAAACAAAGTACATTGCTCTACATCCTCGGGCTGCCTCCCGAGAGTGCTAAGTTTTAGGTCTTCAGCCAGACCGTACCTAATGTTCAAGGCGGTTCAGATGCACGCTTGCCCTCCCATTTCTCTCTGTACATATCCATCCAGTTTTTAGGGAGGGTCATAGCTCCATTTCGGTTGGGGTCAAATACAACTTCATTACCCCATCCAAACTCACCATCAGGTGGTTTTCCTTCACCAATTGACCTTCTCGCACTTGCCTTCTTTACCCGATGTCCACTCGCCTCTAACCTGTCCTTGGTCACACTTGAAACATGTTCGATAGTAGCAACTGTGTGACGAGCATCATTAACAGGATCGTAAGAAATAGTTTTTTAAAACACATTAAAATACAACTTACGATTCTCGTAACTCAGATTAACCATTCCGTTTCGACAATCGATCTGGGCGTTCGCGGTATATAGGAATGGGCGGCCCAAAACTACCTGTGGCTGCTCGTATGTGGTCGATGGTGCATAATCGACCACCATAAAATCGACCGGGTAGTAAAACTCGCCGAGTTGGATGACCACATCCTTCATAACTCCCCGTGGTTATTTCAAACTCACATCTGCGAACATGGCTATGCTATCACACGCTTGTAGCAGACCAAAATCATACTGGTCATACAAGCTACAGGGTAATACGCTCACTCCTGCTCCATAATCCTGCAATGCCTTGTGGATTTTGAACCTTCCAACTCTGACGGGGACAACCGGTTCCCCCAAATCAATTTCGCTTCCTTCTGCAGCTGCTTCACTTAAACCTGCAATCACATGAGAATCAGACAAATCGTTATCATAACAAATATTTCTAGAAACCGGATTTACCCCACTTATTAGTGTGATCCATGCATTCTTGGGGTTTATCTGGGTATCACTCGGCAGCTTCCCTTGCTGCTTCTTCAACTCGGCTACTTCACTCGCTAGTTGCCCCATCTGTGTGGTCAATGATTGGATGGCCTTATCACGAATTTCATCTTTTTGGGCTCGTGCATCATCCATCTGACCTCTCTTCTGCAACTCCTGCTGGATCGACTTCAACATCTCCATAACATCATTACCCCCAATTGCATTAGAGGGCCCAATTGGTCCTCTTTGATTGTTCTGATAGCCCCCTTGAAAATAACCTTGAAAACGAGGTTGATTGAAGTTCCGTTGACCACCAGATTGATTATTCCCTTGAAATCCCGGGTTGAGCTGATTATTTGCATTCCCATAGCTCAAGTCCGGGTGATTCCTCGGGCCGGGGTGATATGTGTTGGACTGCATGTTGAAGTTTCTACCCCCACCTCCACCTTGAACGAAGTTCACATCTTCACCTCCACCAAGAATGACTGGGCATTGATCCGCAATATGCCCTATATCCCCACAATGTCCGCACATTGGAAATTGTCCACTAGCCTCAGGTAGATTCTCAATAGCCCGCACTACCGAATGTCAAGCACTCATCGATGACTGAGCCTTTTGCTTTGATGTAAATCGAGCTAAGATCTCGTGCGTCTTCATCCGTCAATCCCTCATGAAACGCGTTCAACAACTCCCATAGCTGAATTCCATGATGCGGATAATTCTTTAGCATCATCTTGAATCGGTTAAATGCCTTATGGAAAAGCTCACCGGGTTGTTGTTGGAAACCCCGGATGTCTTTCCTCGCGTTATTTGTCCGCTGTGGCGTGTAGAACTCGTCTAAGAACAGCTGTTGCATTTTTGGCCATGTAAATATCGAAGCAGACTGTAGAGAGTGGAACCACTACTGTGCTTTATCTTCCATAGTAAATTGAAACAGCACCAGCTTCACATCATCGGGGGTAAAACCTTGACCCCCAATTGTATTGCACTGTGCATCATACGCGGCGATGTGCAAGTAAGGCTCTTCATGTGCTAGACCATGGTACTTTGGTAGACTCGAGAATGACTGAGATCGGACTTCAAACGATCGCCCTCCCTGTAGTTGCGGAATCACAACTAGTGATGGATTGTTAGCTATGGCGGGCTTGAAGTGACTCTTAACACCGCGAACCGGTCCCCGATTATATCTTCTCGGAATGCCTTCCAGTGGATTACCCAGTGGGATTAAGTTCCTAGGAAAAGGTCTTGCCTGACCCGACAATTGAGGTACCGGTGGTGGCAACGGAATGTCTAGAGGTCTTCCCGGGATAGGTTGGTGGTTGATCGGTTGCGGTTACTGATATGGAAGTTGTTGCATTGTGGTACGAGATTAACTGGCGGCTGATTTGTTGGTATGGGTGGTTGCTGAACATACTGTTGCTGCATAAACGGTTGATAACCTGGGACATTTTGATTTCCCGTTTCCATAGAACCGAACCCTATAGCATACCTCTCAACATTTGTTGTTCTTAACACTTAGCGATCACCTTGATGCCCATAACTATCGTATTCCTCGTACCCATCGTCGAACTCTCTCGAACTTGCCCCTTGATCAACCGCTGCTGTTTCGTAAGAAAACTGCTGATGATCGGTTTGATAATGAGACGATTGTATTGGTTGAGGAATCGTAGATGATGAATTAATCGGTCGGGTGTGATTCAGTGATGCGGTGCTATTATCTGGAATGATTCTCATGTATGGAGATTACTGTTGTATGTTGGCTATTTGAGTGGCAGACGGGTATTGGGAAGAAGTAGCTTGGGTTGAAGCTTGTTGTAGGTTATCGAGATTGGGAAAAAGGAATGGGAATGGTGGTACTGGGGGAGTAGATGTAGGTTGAGTGGATTGTGATGGTGGTGGCGGAGCTGGCATGGTAGTGTTCGGTGAGGGTTGGTTAGGTGTTGGTGAGAATTGTTGCTGCTGTAGTGGGTTTTCTGGTTATTTTTCCGGAGTTGCTGAGTTCTCCATTGTTTTGGGTGTTGGTGATTGTAGGATCTTGTTCTTACGATGTAGTACATGCTTTGTATGCCACTATTCTCTTGATATCTGGGTCGAACACTAATGGTCATGACTTCCTGGAATTCCCAGTATGATGCATACACTTACATATCACCTTCACAAACCAAAAACAAGAAAACCTCGCGTAAATCCGAACAAAACAAAGTAAAACTATTTTTGAATTTTTATCTACTTTTACTAAAAACTAGAACTTAACACGAAACACTTTGCGCACGCCTCACCAGCAACGGCGCCATTTTGATGTCTGTCGTTAAGAACATGCAAAAATTAACTAAACTATGTAGATAGGATAAGTCGGATATCGAACCAGAGAAGGAATGTGGAAAGTGTCGTTATGTCAAGTGTTGATTAACTATTGCAGAAAAAGTAAAGCTTGTTTGTTTGAAAGTTGATTAACTAATTACGAACTAAAAAGACAAAGTTTTTATCAATGGAAGAAGAATGGTTCCTCCGAATTTCAGGTTTTGAAGTTAGATTCAATTATTTGGTTAATCGAAACACTCACATAGACATAAGTGTTTAGTTCAATTAATTAAAAGTGATAATCAACGACTAAGTACCCCGGTTAATACGTAACGGGAGGTTATCGAATGATTACCAATTACATTTACCAACCCTAATCCCATAGCAAATATATCCCGATTACTAGAACTCTCGGGAATTGAATGATCAAGAATTAAAGGTTTAAATAAAGTGCAATCGATTACAATTAACTAATTAAAACGATGGTGAAAAGCATCGAATGCTTAGATCATCGGTTACAACGATTGTCAAAAACACATAATATCGTCAAACTTACAAAAACCCTCCATCCGAAGGAAACGAAGAAAGTTTAGCCGCTCATATCACAAGTGAAATCACCAAAAGCTTGAATGGATGATGAACTCATGATCGTGGTTGATGATTTGGTAGGATGAATGATGGATTAGAGTGAAAAAGCTTCGATCTCGATGCCCTAGGAATGCCTTGATTCGTTCTTGAAGATGAGATAATGATTGCCTCCCTTAACAAACCCTAATATACCCTAAAGGGTATAATCCGCGCGTTTTCCCATCCACATAACCGTAAGCTACGGTTGTGAACCCTAAGCTACAGTTCAGAAATTTTGTTTCTTCTATCAACCCAACCATAACCTACGGTTAGTGAACCGTAGGTTACGATTCACAACTTCTGAATGATATGTGACCAGCACTATTAAACCGTAAGCTACGGTTTCAGAACCGTAACCTACGGTCGGGATTCCAGTCCTTTTTTTCTTCACTTATGAACTTTCAACAAATGACGTTTTGGTCCCTGTACTTTACCTCCACATGTTTACTTCACATCTTAGCTTCAAACAACTTGCATAAAGTACCAAATCAGTCCCCGAACTTTGCTCTTTCACATTCCTTGCATTCTTCAAGTCTTTTTCTCACCCGAATAAGCTCCAACTTCATATCATGAGAAGTGAGTTCCATCTTTTTGCGTTCCACTTGATCTTTAATCATCATAATTCCTCCGATTTACGTGTTTAACCTGTAAAACACTAATTTCTCATAGTTAACTCATTCTACGTAAGTACACACATAAAACACGTATAAAACCCACAAGATAAGCACATTTAAGCTCAGGTTTCACCCTCTCCATCAATTCTTCTATTGTATTTGATGTTGTTCCCTACACCGGCTCTAAGCGGGTCGTTGTAAGAAGTGGTATGGCTCTTACTATTTCTCACATTGGCACTGCTTTGCTTCATCTATCTGACCGTATTCTTACTCTTAGACATGTTCTTATGGTTCCTAGCTTAGCCACGAACCTTCCATCGATCACAAAATTAGTGATTGATCATTCTATAGTTGTTGTTTTCTCATATCTTGGTATGTCTATTCAGACGCTTAATGGACAACTCCTCCATCACAAGTGTAGTAGTCCGCATCAGCAATATTCACTTGCAGTCTTCACTTCTGTTTCTCATGATACTTGGCATTCTTAATTGAGTCATCCGTCTGATGATGTTTTGTCTAGATGTTCATTTTCACATCTGATAAACAAAACCACACACACACACACACACACATTGTTATGCTTCGCATTTATGTACTTTCCTTATTTAGAAAGTTGTACACACATTTCTATTTTTAGAAACTTGTATTCGTATTTTATTTCCAATCTTGTAATCCGAGAGTTTGATCATAATGGGAACTCACTTTTATGCTCATACATGTTACATTTCATACTTGTGTTATATACGCAATCAACCTTTAAATACATGTTTATCACAAAACCGAGACTTAAAATACGTTGATATATCAATCACACGTGCATCATACTCATACCATACTTAAATACACTTTGGACACCTAAAAACAAGCTAAGATACGAGAAAACGACATAAAATAACCTAAAAACAAAGTGCAGGGGCTGAAATTGAACAAAACTCAAAATCAAAAAATAGCTCCCGTCACGCCACGCGACAGGGAAGAATGTTTGGTCGCATGGCACGACCAGGCCCATTTTCAGCTAATTTTTTTAGCCAACCGGATTTCACCATTTTCCACCTCCTTTCTCCTCCAATCATCTTCCAACCTTCTTTAAACCCAAACCCTAATCTTTCCCTATAAAACCAAGCCTCATCCATCACATTTTCACTTTCTGCAGCTCCAAATTACTCTCAAACACTCCGTAATCATCAAGAAATTCTCAAGTTTGGGCAGAAAGTATCAAGTGTTAAGTTAGATTTCAACTCACTTTCTTTTTCTTTTCTTCATGTTTTATTTTTCCATTCCACTTGGATAACCTCTAGGAATGTTTCCATAAGTTTACCATAGTAAACTAAGTTAGACACCACCACATTTGAGGTCCAAAGTTTGATTAAATTCTGTATTTATGAAAGTTTTATCTTATGCAACTTTTGCTTATGAACATAGACTCAACCTTGTTCCCAACCAATTTACATATTGATGAACTTGAGTTGGGGCTTCATTTCAGAAGGATTAAGGTATAAACACCTCCAATATAATGAACCTAAGTTATCAAGTAAACTTATTAGCCCCAAAGTGTCCAAACTACACCAAGTCTCCAAACATTTACCATGTTTGGAATGCACTAGTCTAGTTTGAGTTCCACTTGGTTACTTGATGATTAGTTACTTGTACATTCTTTATTTTATTCATGACCAACCAAAATCATCAACTAAGTTGATTATTTTGTGCTTTGGTGAATCCATACAATGAGGCTAAATGGATGGAATTCATCCTACCTCCATGCATGACGACAATATATGACTTGGACTAAATACTTATAAATATATATATGTAATTATATGTTAGAACCGTATCATAACACCAACCAAACTCATGGTTGAATGTTATGTATTAGGGTTATTTCCATATTGGTCAAAGTTCCTCAAACTATGGATTCTAATGGGTTAATCGGTACCCTTGAAATCACTACCAAAATAGTGTCCATAATGAGTGCTTTTAGACAAGATGTATTTTCTTGCAATATACATACTTTCATATTATCTTGAAAATCTAATCTAACTCCATACCGAACTCCATAACTCATACGCCTCGTTCATCCTTGTAGGATAACCTCAGTGCTTCCTAAACTCTCAAGACTCACCACTCACGTTTTTAGAAGCTTTTGCAAACCATGAGTATACATGACCCTCTTTTCATTTTCACACTTTTAGGTGCAATATGTATTACCATATTAAAACTCACATAAACACTCATATGCAAATACATCCTTCATACAAAAGAATCCAATACACATGTTTTATGCGTTTATACTTTAGGAATATATGCATGCTAGAAGCCATTCTTGCACTATACTTTGTCATTAACTTCGTACAAGCCTACCTTAACATGTATAGCACTATAAGAGTAGCACACCGCCCATTGATGGGTCTATGTTAAGTAATATAATCATACAAACGGTCTTGTCGTTGTGACGATAAGATTACGCTAATCGGATCTTTGGGTTGACACGTATGTGATGCATGCTAGTTCATGTAATGTTTATGCCTTAGTATACGTTTTTGCCATGTGGATCTCGTTAAATTCTATTTATACATATGCTAGTACACTAAACTTGTATGCTCACCATTGCATTTTTGTGTTGACATGTTACTTTAATATATATTGCAGGTTTGTGATGATGATGCATTGAAAGAATCTAGTAGGATGGCTAGAAACGCACCTAGTTTAATTCTATGTTTTGTTGTTTTAGTTGTTATGTTGCTGTTATTTGCTTTCAAACAATGTATTTTTCTGTTATCATGAAATGAAATTCGAATTATTTAAATATTGTCACAAATAGCATGTTATGAAGTTTCGAGTAATCTCGTTTTCGTCTCACTCCGATGTTTTCGCCATCGGTTGGGGTGTGACACACATTGTACTTCTTGTAGCGTTTCAAAATCGACTAGATTTCTTTTTTACATTAGTTGTATCCCATTCTACTTTACCTTTACATATTATACATTGTGTTATTTGGGGTGCCTCACATGTTATGTCTAGAGATGGATACCGATATTTCATTACTTTTATGGATGATTTTATCTTTCTGAGACTGTGTATATGACACAACCCCAGGAGGTTGAGAATCTCTAATATGGTTATGATTATGGATATTGAAATGTGAACCATATGGATAGTCAAGTATAGACTTGGATAACCTCACTTCTGAGACTTAGAGGAATATGGATCTTTAAGATAAATTCATATGCGGTTCCTTAAGATAAGTTTGCCTTCTAGGCAACACTATTATAGATAATGCAAAGTTAAGGGGGGAGCTATAAGATATTTTAGGATATTAATCTAATCATTAAGAAAAGATGTTTGCATGATGAGGATCTTAGCTATGAATGATAAGTAACAAGTAGTTTACAATCATTGACGAAGTGTGTGTATATAGTAAAAAAGGATTGTTTGATGACTCTAGTGAATGATGCCTAGAGAGGATCATTATCTAAGTATGTGAAACAAATATGATTTCAAAATCATAATACGCACACAAAGGAGAAAATAGAGAATATAATAAGTTCTATTTTTTTTACTAACTCTTGATCCAACATACAAATACAAGATATATATTAGACCATTATTAAATCTACAAATAGAGATCCGTAGTGTATGGTGGAACCTTTGGTAAAAGATTCCAAAAGGAATGTTGAGTTGAACTTAAGAAAATGTTTCTATGATACATGAAATTGGTGATAATACAATCTCAAATGAAATCAAGATCTCAAAAGATGAATATTCATTCTAAGTTATAGAACTATCCTTTGTGAAGGGAATTTCCAAAATATTCGTTACTTAAGAAGAATGGAATGGGTATGGTGGAAATGAAAGGTTCATCTATGACATCAGGCACCAAGAGTATGCTGGTCAATCAAAGCGTTATGTGACAACATGTATTTTATGTCATAGGAGGCTTTGAGCCAATACTTCCAAATATAGAGATATTTAGGATAACATCTTGATGAGACAAAATTGTGTAGATTAAATTTAGCAAAGTCATTGATTGTATCCTTGCAAAGATACAATATGCATGTAAAGAAGTTTTTGGTAACGTTGCTAAAAGTGTTTTGATCTATAGTTTGGTATATGATGTTTTTCAAACTGTAAGGAAAAATTATGAATTTATTTGAATTTTATGGTGAAATGCCATATGCATAATGTTCTTATGTTCGAATATTAGTATGTTTAAGCATCATTGAATATAGTATTCTAAATGTCTGTAGTCGGTCAAATTCATTGAAATCAATTTGAATTAAGACTATTGTGAATGCTTGATTGTTCATGGGATGAAAGCTCAAAGTGTTGAGAACCAAGATTCACATATATTAATTGGAGAATAATATTGGACGTAACTCGCTTCAAAACTATTTTCATTGATCAGTGTCATAAGAAGTTTTGAAATGGTATGATTTTTGTATCCTTAGACCTGAGAATCATACTGGAACTAACATTAGTGTAAGCTTGTTCTTTGATCTTATATAACACTACATCGTGAAAGGGTAGTAATAAGGATATTTGGCTAAGAATAAATCTGAAGCTAGGTGGAGTTGTATGTTGTTAAAGGAATTATGTGCTTCTTAATTATTTAAGAAGTAGAACATTCTGACGCCCTCTTAGACTAAAACTAGTATTAATGTGCGACCACACTCGAACTAAAGGTAGTTTGTCAACCATTTTGAATCAGAGACGAGTACACAAATAGTTGAACAATACATGAGATTGAAATTAGATCCATGTTTCATGTTCAACAAGTGTTCTATATAGAAAGGATAATCGATAAGGTTACTGTAGTTATATACTTGATTAAGTAAAGTGTTACTTGGCAAAAAGGAATAGTTGATGAATGTAATACGTCATACCTTACTAGGGAGAGTGCGATGCAGCTAGGCGTCCAACCTTGTCTATGTTCAGGATATAATCGAAAAGTAGTACACTAGTGGGAGATTGTTAGATTTAGGTGTAAAATTATCGATTTATTTAACATTGTTATTATGGTACGATCCAAAGAGTTACACTTTGGACGACGAACAAAGAATGATATTTAATTGTTAAATATATAAATCACACAAACGGATATTGATTGTGGAAAATGAGTATTTGATAAAATACTTAAGATGATAATTGTTTATGAAAGAAGTTGATATTCACTAAAATACATATGTTTTAATCCCCCATTTTACCCCCAATTTACGCGTTTTTGGCCGTAAAACCGAGAATTGGATACTTAATCGGATGTATTTTTGTTTACAGGCCTAAAACAGCGTACCAAACAAGAAGATGACGAAAACGAGGATTTTCCTGGCGAAACGACTGACATATGCAGATTCTGTAAAGAAACTAGTCTGGGCAATTGGAACGACCGTGCGACTCATGGCACAGTCGTGCGGATCTGACAACAAGACTCAGCTCGGCAGTGCACACCAGTGCGATCAGGAGTGCAACGGAATTCCGGGATCGCACGACCGTGCGATTGGAGGCACTACCGTGTGGATGCGATGACTAGCCTCAGCCTAGAAATGCACTGCTTGTGTAGTTGGTCGTGCCAACCTAATCTCGGTGATGCACGCTCGTGCAACCCGTGGCATGCCCGTGCCAATCTGAAGACCGGTCAAGACTTGATGATGTCAAATGGTATGGTGAACAGCCCAATAAAGTGCACGACCGTGCGATCTGAAAATTTTATAAAAACAGAAGGCAGCAATCAGTTCAAAACTCTGGACTTTTGGGAGCTTTTCTGGCGATTATTCAGGCTCCGGAGGCTCTGCTTTCACCCGGAATCAAGCCACATCGTGCCGATTAGCTCCGTTATCATCCGGATTCTCAATCTAGTGCTTGTTTATGGTTTGATTTCTTGAATCTTTCCATGATTTTGTTGTAATTCAAGCATTTTGATTGATGATTATGTATTATTGTAAGCCTAAGGGCAAAAACACTAGGATTCCTTGCTTAACAACAACCATTAGTATGTTAATTATGTTTGTAATGACACTTGAAGCATTTTCTATGTTAATCCTTGATGATTAGTTTGCAACCTTGTTTATTGATGTTGAATTCTTGATTATAGTTAATTATCTTGGATGATTAGTATATGGTTAGTTGAGATATTTGCAAAAAGAAGCTTAATTAATCATGTATTAGTAGACTTTGGACTTGTTTAACTAGTTTAGCTTGTTTAAAATGTGTGCACCATGATACTAGAAATGGTTAGTTGTTTAATAAGGGGTAATTAATGTTAATCAAGAAGGCTTTCCCTCACGGAAGGACCTTAACGGGTTAAATGGTGTTGTTATGAATTCTTGACATAAATTATTAGCTTAGTTAGTAGTTTAGGCCAAAATTGCTTGCTAGGTAAATTTATGTTCAAGTGTAACACCTCGCAAAATCATGTCCAATATAATGAAGACACGTGTCATGAACTTTAAACATGTAATAATTTGAATTCGAGGGACTAAAGTTGTCAAACAATGTAAATATGTATGTAAAAGGATCCAAAGTGTCAACATGCCTAACTTGGGCCTCTGATTACCTTTTGAGATGTTCGTATTCCTTAACGAATAAATTACCAAACATGGAAAATCGTTTGTGCTTAAAGATCAAAAGTTTGCAAAGCACAGGGGTTAAACGTGTCAACATGTTAATTCTTACCTCTGAGTGAACTTTTAATGATCCCGAGGCTTTATAATACTTCATTATACTTCCATGTATAACGAATAATGATTTCGTGGATTTTCGATGCACGTAAGCACTTTTCGGGTAATCTTACAACTAACCGGGAGCTTAACGGAGTTAATTTGTGACCCAAGATTCTTAAAAGTTAACTATAGGGGTCATTAGTGCAATAAAAGAAAGTTAAATAAACTTAAAATGGACTAGGGACTGAAAATGCAAAGTTTGGAAACTTTTTACCGGATTAAGAGGTTCTCGCGGGCCGCGTAGACTCCCTCTAATGTCTACGCGGGCCGCGACAGTAGTGCCAGCGACTGAAACATGCACAGCTGCATGTTGCAGCCTATTCCACCGCCATTGCATGGCTGTTTTCAATACCAGGGATTGGGAAAATGGTTTTTACTGCCCTAGGGACACTTGGGAGCATCTGGTAACATCATAGGGACAGTTGCAATGATCCAAGAGCATCCAACTTCCTATATAAGGGCCTTGTCTTGTGTTCTTCATTTGCACACTTCAAAATTTTCACTCAAATTCACTCTCTGAAGCCTCCTGCTGATTAAGGAAGCTTTATTTAGTTCAAATTTCGTGCTAAGGACTATTGTGAGTGTTCTTAGCTCCTATAGTTAAAGTTTTATTAGCTTAATGACCGAAAGTCAAAGTTATCGTAATGATGCTTTGACTTTGTGATTAATCACTAACGGTCCAACCATTATTTGAATTTAAAGTGGCTATGAGTTGGTAATTATGTAGGTAATAAACCCTTAAAAGGGCACCTACTGATTATCACTCTTACTTGGTCAATTGTCGGGTCAAACTATTTAATAAAAAGTCAAACGAGTCAATTTTTACAAAATAATTCATAACTGATAATGTAGAAGTTATGGAACATGTTTTAACACTAAAATAACTTGGTAAATAATATAAGAACATGTTTAGGCATGTTCAACCCGACAATTCTGAGTTTAGGCTCGCTTCGCAACCGAAAGTCGCAAAAGTAGACTTTTGCTTTGACTTTCAGTTCTGACCCGATTTAGCTTAGTTTAGTCATGCCTTAGGGTTCCTTTGGGACCATATTATATGTTAGTATAACTCTCTGATGTTATACTACATGGTTCCTTAGAAATCTGAGATTTACATGCATGTTCCGTTATTACTTAAAATTGACCATTTTGCCCTTTTAATATAAAAAAGAGAATTTTGGAAATGTGAGTGGACAAAAATCTTCATTACTGATTTATAAGTATGTCCTAAAAATTTGACATCCGTTTCTGGTCTAGAATAAAAGTTATGCTCGATATCGTAAAACTAAAGCCTTTTATTAATTAAATGACATTTTTGGCATAAATCATATTTAAACCCAATTTTTTTGCACCAAAAATTTCTACCCACTGTTAAGATATAATATTTAGGGATTTTTGAAAATTTTTGTTAAATTTTAAACTGACCATAACCTAGAGTTCTTGCATGGACTCGGTAATTGACGATAATGCCCTTTTCGCTAGTAAAATGAGTTTTACACATCATTTACATGTCAAACCTTTTCCACAGATTTTATATATTAAATATAATATTTTGAGCAGTTAAGACTGATAAAAATCTCAGATTTCCTTAAACAACCCGAATATCGTCAAATACCGACTTTTACGCTAATTAGGTGCATAGTATGGTTTAAAACCATATTCGACGCCTAAGACTTGTTACCTACTGATTTTATAAATAAATTTTTATACTTTAACAGTAAGTATAAGTCTTGAACTCATATTTCCAAATTTGACCTTAAAGCTTATGTGAAATGACCAAAATGCCCCTACGGTGCATAGTTTGGCCATAAAAGATAAATTTCACATATGAATAATATCTTACTGATATAACTTGATAAAATAAATATTTTTACTGATTATTTTAGACCAGAACCTCAGTTTACTATTTAAACCTTTTTATAAACTATAAAATGACCAAAATACCCTTACGGGGCTTAATTTGGTTTTAAATTCGTTTTGGGCATAATGAAAGATATCCTACTGATATCATAACATATTTTAAGCATAATAACTTATGGAACATGTTCATGACTCATCCGGTTACCCGTTATGCACATACGCGATCGGTACGGTTTATGTAACTAGTTTGCATGAATTGGCCGAAACGGGTCAAACCTTATCATTTTTACTTCAAAATCCAGAATGTATTTAGTTTACCCATTTTATACAAGCCTTCATACTTGTTGGGGCTGAATCACATTCTAATCCGGTCATCGCTTCATCTTGCGTTTCGTACCGTAAACCTTTCTTTAAAACTAACCGGTCTAAGTTATAACTTAAATAAGACCCGTTAGGAATCTAATAGGTTATTAAAACCTTCGTTCTAGATTAGGAGCCCAGTAAAAGCTACTTGTACTTGCTGAATTGATATACGGCTGAGAATAAAATTATATTTTAGCTCAGGTAAATACTTTTAACTTATTTTCCCTATACGAGCTTGGGATACGGTAAATTATTACCGCTTGGTCGGGTATTGAATATTTAATCGATTAGTGGTTAAATCATTGAGATAACCCATTTTAATCTGTCTTGTTTGATGCAATGCCTTTGGGGGGTTAATGACCATGTCCTGGATATCCTCGGCTCATTCATTTGAAATGGTCATGGCTTAAGCACGGGGTGTAGGCATACACCTGACAGTTGCCTATGTAAAAATGGTATCTCAGTCTCTTGTAGGCCTATACTTGTGGCGTGTCTATTTAATCTTGACTCGGCTCTTCTAACCGAGTCCTGAACGGACGACAAACATATAAATATGTATACAAGATTATTTTTAAATAATTGTCCCAAGTTATAAAAGATTTTGTGCCTTGTGCATCCAAACCAATGTTATAAATACTTTTCAAAAAAATCAGTTAATTGTATTTACCAGTGTAAACTGACGTATTTTTCAAAAAGGTTAAGTGCAGGTACTACGCCTAATGGGTTGGAAACTCCTGAGTATTACATAAAGAGTCTTGCAAGCTTTTAATACTTAAAATCTGTTGAACAATATTTTCTTTCTGTTTTAGATCCGCCTATGGATCCACATACAACCGTTGTGTAATATTTTATTATACTTTCAATTTGGTTTGTATAATTACTTTTAGACTTCCGCTGTGCATTTAAACTGTGATTAATTGACTATGATGATATCAACTATGTCACGATACTCCCCACCAGGCCCACCGGTAATACGTGGAAATATCAGGGTGTGACATCAAGATTTGTAAAATGAACTCGGTTGTGATTTAATCTAGTTTATGCTTGTCTCGATGGTCACATTGTGTTTATCGGTGTCACTTTCCTTGACTAACTTTAGTTGGTTAAAATGTGTTTATCGTTTTAGCTTTTCTTTAGGGGATTTTCATAGACATTTGTCAATGGGGCATTAAAGAACAATTTTAGTTGGTTAAAATGTGTTTATCGTTTTAGCTTTCCAAAGAGTTGTCATGTTAGGATTCCCGAAAGGGATACTAATTGTCTTTGAAAAATGGAAAATTGACCAAGTGTTTTAAGTGACAAAACCGACTTAGTTCACATACTTTGGTTGTGCATAGAGCAAGGCTATATATTTATTTTCATATTTGGAGTCTATTATGTTGGTTAAAGTTTATGTTTAAGTCTTATTTTTCTAGTTTAAACAAATTATCCACTTATCTTTCTACCGATAATTTAATGACAAAGGTTTAGTATTATTCCTCCGCCCACATTCTTGGATCGACACTTGGTTCTTACCGATACTTTACTACATATATGACGCGGTACACTTTCCCTTTCGTGTGTTTTAATGTTGAAGTATAAATCATTTTTATAAATTTAAAACCGAATCGTGTGTAAAATTCATTGTAAAAACATGTATATACACGCACACGTCAGAAGTTATTTAGTGGAAATAATTACAGTCATTTAAAGAGTTAAACGAGTAATAATTTATTATTTAGATAATAAATTAAAAAGTTATTTTATTGAACAATAAAGTAAAGTCAAAATGGTTTTTACTAGTGATATAATATTAGCGGAGAATAATTGTTATTCGATGGAAACGAGGAATGATTATTATTAGATAATAATTAAATAGAGTCGTTAATTTAGATAATAAAACAAAGGTCAAATGTTTTTTCATACCATTGTTTTGCATTAAAATGTTTTATGAGGCGGGACCTCTATCTAGCAATATATTTTCACACAATTGTTTTGCACGAAAACGGTTTATGAGGTAGGAACCTCTATCTGGTTATAGATTTTTATATAATTGTTTTGCATGAAAATGGTTTATGAGTATGATCTCGAAATGGTACTAGATTTTCATACAATCTCATGAAAATGATTTGTGAAGTATTTTTTTCAATTGATTTATAAGATTATTATACAAATGATTTGCAAGAAAATGAGTTTCCATCCTACAAAGTAAACATGTGAACTCGCAAACATTATGTTAACGATTTTAAACATGTTTTTTCAGGTGTTTAACCTAAGTGGGAGACTACATTTGAGTTTGCATGCATGCTAGGATACCGAGCTCTTAGAAGAGCCTCATTTTAGCCTTCTAGTGTAGGTTTGTATTAGAATCCTAGAGTTTGGAATTGTAAAATGTTTTGTAAATGTTCAGTTTTATATCATGTAAGTGTTTGCTTAATCATATGCTCCGATAATCTTTTTGGTTACACTCTCGCGTTTCCACCTTGGCGGGATGTGACAACATGTTAGCTATGAAATCAATGTTCTTGCTCAACATCCAGACGAGTTCAAACAAAAATAGGTTGTTTCATTCAAACAAGGTGGTTATGTAGACAAGTTTGCCTTCGAATCTGGTGGTAAAGAGGGAACTGATAGTGAATCATGTGGTAAAGGTGGAACCAGTGGTGGATTAGGTGGGGCCAATTGATGAGTGCATGGACGAAAAGGAAAGCAAAACGATAGGTGTCGCAACCCCCGTCCCCTAACTACCCGGGAACGGGCGGCCGTGACCTGTTTCAGTGGTATCCGTGTTTATCATTTTGGCAGCAGAATTTACATCAGGATCGTAGTTAGGAAATAGGTTATCAGAGTAAAATACCACGCTTTTATAATATTAACCACATGGAAAGATCCCAAGTTTCAAATACACACATTTTCATAGGGATAAACCCTATTTTATTTAAATAAAACATCTCTTTATTTTAGGTAACTTTATAGCCACTTTTCCAAGCCTTCAGTGCTGTCCAGCTGGCTTCTATTTGGCTTTCACATTTTGTTACCTGAAACGCGTTTAAAAATATTTTGTCAGTGGGAAATACTGGTGAGTGAATCCCAGTTTAATCAAGATAAGTAAAACCATTGTACAGTATTGAGGGCGGTCGCACAATTACATTTGTTTCCATCTACTTTAATTACCACCCACGGTACTGTCAACCCGACTTGTGGTCATGTTACTACTGACAATGTAGTAACAAATTTTGTATACAAAACCCTAACATACCGACGATAATTGTAGAATACAAATACTCAATCACTGTTTAATATAATGTTAATCATATGAGGTTTTATAAAAACAGTTGCAAAAAGGAGATTACTCACAAAAAGGTTTACATAAAAAGAAGGATTACTCACATTGCTGTCTTAGGGTTTTCTTTAAGGATTTTCTGGTGATTATCTATTAATTACATAAATGCACACGCGTTAGTATAATAACCCAATATTTACATTAGTAATACCCTCCCCGAGACGGCATTCCAACGACTACGTCGGGCAAAACCACGACAGCCGTTACGGAACCCTAGATCAATCGGGCAGCGTATCTAATACGTAATCGGGGTTATAATACTTACAATGAGGCAGAACTTCGTTAATTAGGGGGTATTATGCCCGAGATTATAATAGCTATGCAGTATATTGAGAGAGAGATCGAGAAAAAGAGCGAGTTGGGACTGAGGCTGAATGCCTCTATATATAGTGTCCCTTCGACTTTCATCGCGCCCCGCGTAAGCTTCAGCCAGGTCCTTCGCGGCCCGCGAGGCTAGCTAGGGTAGGCCCTAGCTTATCCGACTCAAACCCTAGACCCAACACGTTGCTGCCACGTGGCAGCTCAGGGTGTCGCCCTGCCTTTGAGCTGTCGCGGCCCGTGAGCGAGGACTAGATTTTGTTTTTATTAAATTTTCAATTATATAAGGCATTTTGGACTTGGTTTTAGCATATGGGGTGTATTTTAAGACATATAGGGACACTCTAAACATTTTAAGGGCGTTAGAAATATTTTGGAGGGTTGTTATATCCTCCCCACCTTGTTTTAGAACTCGTCCTCGAGTTCTACTAGAACAGGTGTGGATATTTCCTTTGCATCTCTGATTCAAGCTCCCAAGTGTACTCTGGCTCTCTTTTGGAGTCCCATTTCACTTTGACTAGAACCAATCTTTTATGTTTGAGATTCTTGACTTTCCTGTCTTCGATTTGTAGAGGTTTCTCTACAAACTTTAACTGCTCATTTACCTCTATATCCTTAAGAGGCACTACCAGTGATTCATCGGCTGAGCATTTCTTGAGGTTAGATACATGAAATACATCATGTATTCTTGCCATTTCCTCTAGCAGTCGTAGCTGATAGGCTACATGTCCTATTCTTCTAATAATCTCAAAAGGTCCAATATACCTGGGGCTTAGCTTTCCTCTTTTGATGAATCTGACAACTCCTTTCCAAGGTGAGACTTTTAACAACACCTTGTCTCCTACCTGAAATTCCAATGGCTTTCGCCTGTTATCAACATATCTCTTTTGTCGATCACGTGCTGCTTTTAGATTTTCTTTGACTTGGACAATCTTGTCGGTTGTTTCTTGTACTATCTCAGGTCCGGATAGTTGCTTTTCTCCTATTTCTGCCCAACAGACTGGGGTTCGGCACTTTCGTCCATAAAGTGCTTCGAATGGTGCAGCATTGATACTTGTGTGATAACTGTTATTATAAGAAAATTCTATTAATGGTAAGTGATTATCCCAATTACCTCCGAAATTAATTACACAAGCTCTAAGCATATCTTCCATTGTCTGAATTGTTCTTTCATTTCGTCCGCCCGTTTGATGATGATAAGCGGTGCTTAGATTTAGCTTGGTTCCCATTGCTTTTTGGAAACTTGTCCAAAAATGAGAGGTAAAACGGCTATCTCTATCAGAAACAATTGATAAAGGAATTCCATGTAATGAAACTATTTTATTCACATACAATTTAGCTAATTGCTCCATACTGAAAGTTTCCTTCATTGGTAGGAAATGAGCTGACTTAGTTAACCTGCCTACAATCACCCAGATTGTATCATTACCTTTTCTTGTTTTGGGTAATTTAGTAACAAAATCCATTGTTATCAATTCCCATTTCCATATTGGCATTTCTAACTGCTGCAATAAACCTGAGGGTTTCTGATGTTCGGCTTTAACTTGTGAACAGGTTAAACATTTAGAAACATAAGCTGCTATATCCTTCTTCATTCCTATCCACCAAAAATTCTTTCTTAAGTCTTGATACATCTTATCATTTCCAGGATGCATCGTATGCTTAGACTTATGGGCTTCTTCTAATATACGGTGGCGTAGGTTTCCTAATTTAGGTATCCACATTCTTTTCTTATGGAATCTCCGAATTCCATCTGTTCCTTATTCTAATTCCTTAATCATTCCTTTCAATTTTTCAGTATCATCCTTGATTACTGATTCTTGTGCCTTTCTAATATGTTCATTTAAATCTACCTGTAGATTTAATTTAAGGGAACGTACTCTTTTTGGCTTTTCATGATACTTTCGACTTAAAGCGTCAGCCACTACATTAGCTTTTCCTGCATGATACTGGATATTACAATCATAATCACTAAGTATCTCCATCCAACATCTTTGCCTCGTATTCAACTCATTTTATCCGAAAACATACCTTAAACTCTTATGATCAGTGAAAATGGTAAACTTACTACCATAAAGGTAATGTCTCCAAATCTTAAGGGCAAAAATTATAGCTCCTAATTCTAAATCATGGGTTGAATAATTTTCTTCATGATTCTTAAGTTGTCTAGAGGCGTAAGCTATAACCTTTTGATTTTGCATTAACACACATCCATCACCTAACTTAGAAGCGTCACAATAGACTACAAAATCTTCAGTTCCTTCTGGTAATGCTAGTATGGGTGCATTAGTTAGTCTTTGCTTAAGAATTCTAAAGGCTTCTTCTTGTTTTGGTCCCCATTCAAACTTAACAGATTTACAGGTTAGCTTAGTTAAGGGAATGGCTATTCTAGAAAAATCTCGAATAAATCTTCTATAATAACCGGCCAATCCTAAGAAACTTCTAACCTCGGTTGGTGACTCAGGGTTTTTCCATTTAGTAATTGCCTCGATCTTGGTGGGATCCACATGAATTCCTTCATGATTAACTAAATGTCCAAGAAACTGTACCTGTTCTAACCAAAACTCGCATTTTGAAAACTTTGCATAGAGCTTTTCTTTTCTCAATAAACTTAGAAGTGCGTGCAGGTGCGCTGCATGCTCCTCTTTACTTTTAGAGTAAATGAGAATATCATCTTTAAAGACAATTATGAATTTATCCCAATATGGCTTACATATTCGGTTCATCATGTCCATAAATGCGGCTGGGGCATTGGTTAAACCAAATGGCATGACAGTAAATTCATAATGGCCATACCTAGTTCTAAAAGCGGTCTTAGGAATGTCCTCTTCCTGTACCTTTAATTGATGATATCCTGAGTGTAAATCGATCTTTGAGAAAAATCGAGCTCCTTGCAACTGATCGAACAGATCATCGATTCTCGGCAATGGGTACCGATTTTTAATCGTGACTTTGTTCAATTCACGGTAATCAATGCACATACGCATTGATCCGTTCTTCTTTTTAAAGAATAAGATCGGCGCTCCCCATGGCGATGAACTTGGCCGTATGAATCCTTTTTCCAATAATTCGTCTAACTGCTTTTTCAGTTCCTGCATTTTTGCGGGTGCCAAACGGTAAGGTGCTTTGGCAATTGGTGTTGTCCCTGGTATCAGGTGAATTCTGAATTCAACTTCCCTGTCTGGCGGTAGTCCTGGTAACTCTTCTGGAAACACATCTGAAAACTAAGATACTACTGGAATATCTTTCAGTTCTTTTCCTTTAGTGTTAATGATTATGGAAATCAAATACACTAATGATCCTTTTCTCATATAACTTGCTGTTTTCATCACATGGATGAATTTCGTGGATCTAGACGGCTTATCTCCTTTAATCGTGATCTTTTCACCTCTTGGTGAATTTACTTGGATTGACTTTTGATCACATAGAATACTGGCTTTATTGCCTATTAACCAATCCATTCCTAATACAACATCAAATCCTGCCAGATTTATTGGATAAAGGTTTGCAATAAACTTTTGATTTAAAAATTCTATTCTTGCTCCCTGTAAGATTTCAGAAATCTTAATGGTTTCCCCATTTGTTGTCTCTACTAGACATTATTGTGGAAGTTTAGTTAATGGTTGATTGAGAATTTTGCAAAATGAAGTATTAATAAAACTTTGGTTTGTAGAAATCTTAATGGTTTCCCCATTTGCTATCTCTACTAGACATTCTTGTGGAAGTTTAGTTAATGGTTGATTGAGAATTTTGCAAAATGAAGTATTAATAAAACTTTGGTTTGCACCAGAGTCAAATAATACTTTAGCAAAAACATCATTAACTAAAAACATACCGGCGATCACATCCGGGATCATCTTCGCTTCTTCTGCAGTTAGAACAAATGCTCTAGCATTTTTAGTAGTCTTGTTGTTCATGGCTGGAGCTAGTTTTGGACAGTTCGATTTGATGTGACCCTTTTCTCCACAATTGAAGCACATTCCATTATTAGGTTTCTTTCTACAATCTTCTTCCTTGTGTCCTGGTATCTTGCAGAAATTGCAGTAGGTGGAGCATTTTCCTGAATGCTTCTTCTTGCAGGCCTTACAATAAGGAGCAGAGGTAGAACCTATATTTCTCCCACGGTTGGAATTTCCATAACGAAATTCTTGGGTAAGCCTTTGAGCAAAGTTTCTCCTCTGGTCTTCTTCTCGTGTACGTACTAACTCATCAGTTAAAGTGTTTGCTAGTTCTACAGCTTCTTCTATAGTTTGAGGTCTAGCTGCCTTGACTACATGCCTAATTTCACTCATTAATCCCCATATGTAGCGGGAGATTAATACTGGTTCTGGTGATGCAAGGGTTGGCACTATTCTAGCATATTCAAAGAATAACGTGGTGTAACCCTTACTATCTATTCCAGTCATTCTAAGGTTTAAGAACTTATTTGCTATCTGTTCTTTTTCATTGGGAGGGCAGAATTTCCTTTCCACCATGTTCTTAAATTCCTCCCATTCCATATTGTAAATGATGTCACTTCCCCTAGACTGGAGGATAGTGTTCCACCATTCTAATGCTGAGTTCTTAAATAGATTGGAGGCAAACATTATCTTATCCTCTTCCACACACCTGTTTATTTTTAAAATTGCCTCAGTCTTTTTTATCCACCGTAGAGCTGCAATGGCCCCTTCATTAACCGAGAATTCCATTGGTTTACAAGACCAGAATTCTTTATAAGAACAACCATAAGACATGGTTCTTCTTCTTTTGGGAATGGGCACTTGAAGTATGGGTCCATTGTTTACGTTGTGCTCTGGTTCAGTAGGTCGTTCACTATCATGATTACTTTTATTATCAGCTTCCCTAATCGTTTGGATAATATATGGCATTGCATCTATTATCCCTTGTGCCACTATGTGTTGGATGGCACTGTTATCCACTTGGTTTCCATTGTTATTGTTATTCAGGTTATCGTTATTCTGGTTTTCCTGGTTCACTTCGTTGTCCATCTGGATTTTAAACATTTACCACATATTAATATCACAAAATAATATTTAATGCAAATGATCACACAACACGTATATTGATCAAAATTGTCGATCATTACGACTTTTACTCTCTCTTATATATTATGCATCTAATACAAACTGGAACTGGAATTTAAAATTACAATACTATTATGCATCCATAGCTATTATCTAGATTTTTTTTTCAAACATACACACATATTATATATATATATATATATATATGATTACTATTATTACTATCACTGGTATGGGTTTATCCAGAACTCCATATTACGCTCGTCATACTTCCAGACGAGTCGTTCTCCTATCTGCCTCATTCTCTCGCTTCCTTCTAAAATCTCCTCACCAAAGGTTCGGAGTTCTTGCACATTTTCTGCACTCATTGGGGGTGCAGGGGCTGGTACTGGGTTTGGGAACTGGGGCATGGGTTCTTGGTAAGGATAAGGATTCTCTATAATTTCTCTGATGAATTGGTCATTGTCATAGTATGGATCTAGAGGGTCCAAGTTTGGATAGGCTGCTAGGTTTGGCATGGGTTCGTCTTCTGGTATTGGGTAACGTTGCTGGTAATCCCTACGGTCGCCAAACCACGGATCGTAGTCTGGGTCTAAGGGATTAGGTGTTGGTATTCTAGGTATCTCAGTGGGGTCAAAATCAGGCATTGGGATTTGGTTTTCTGGGTTGTTTTCAATTTCCATTGGCTGTGTGGAAAACAGTGGTAAGGGCTGAGGTGCTATGAGTTGCTCTAGATTAGGGTCTGCAGCTGTAGTTGCTAGAATATGAAAATTTGCTAGACTCCTATTGAGCATATCCTGAGTGTGAGCATTTGTTTCTCTCTTAACGGCTGCTAAAGCACGCTGTTGTTGTAACTTTTTCATTCTTTTTCTACGTTCATGTGCTCCTCTGCTGAACCATCCTCTCTTCTTAGGAGGGAATGGCTCTTCAGACTGAGCCTTAAACACGAATATCTCATCTTCATTGTCAGCCGAATACCCTGAGAGTGTAGGCTGTGAAGAGGTGCCTTCGTCCCTAGGTGAGCTGGACAACTGACGGTAAGCATCGGAAGGTCCTTGGTCGCTCATACTGTAAACTAACAAATATTCAAATAACACACAACAAAAAAATACAGATATACACGTATTTCCGTAATTAATTTCCCAACATTTTGAATAATATCTTGGTGTCAGCGGAACACTTCTATGGCTGAATCAGTGGCTTAGCTCTGATACCACCTTCTGTCGTAACCCCCGTCCCCTAACTACCCGGGAACGGGCGGCCGTGACCAGTTTCAGTGGTATCGGTGTTTATCATTTTGGCAGCGAAATTTACATCAGGATCGTAGTTAGGAAATAGGTTATCAGAGTAAAATACCACGCTTTTATAATATTAACCACATGGGAAGATCCCAAGTTTCAAATACACACATTTTCATAGGGATAAACTCTATTTTATTTAAATAAAACATCTCTTTATTTTAGGTAACTTTATAGCCACTTTTCCAAGTCTTCAGTGCTGTCCAGCTGGCTTCTATTTGGCTTTCACATTTTGTTACCTGAAACGCGTTTAAAAACATTTTGTCAGTGGAAAATACTGGTGAGTGAATCCCAGTTTAATCAAGATAAGTAAAACCATTGTACAGTATTGAGGGCGGTCGCGCAATTACATTTGTTTCCATCTACTTTAATTACCACCCACGGTACTGTCAACCCGACTTGTGGTCATGTTACTACTCACAATGTAGTAACAAATTTTGTATACAAAACCCCAACATACCGACGATAATTGTAGAATACAAATACTCAATCACTGTTTAATATAATGTTAATCATATGAGGTTATGTAAAAACAGTTGCAAAAAGGAGATTACTCACAAAAAGGTTTACATAAAAAGAAGGATTACTCACATTGCTGTCTTAGGGTTTTCTTTAAGGATTTCCTGGTGATTATCTATTAATTACACAAATGCACACGCGTTAGTATAATAACCCAATATTTACATTAGTAATACCCTCCCCGAGACGACATTCCAACGACTACGTCGGGCAAAACCACGACAGCTGTTACGGAACCCTAGATCAATCGGGCAGCGTATCTAATACGTAACCGGGGTTATAATACTTACAACGAGGCAGAACATCGTTAATTAGGGGGTATTATGCCCGAGATTATAATAGCTATGCAGAATATTGAGAGAGATCGAGAAAATGAGCGAGTTGGGACTGAGGCTGAATGCGTCTATATATAGTGTCCTTTCGACTTTCGTCGCACCCCGCGTAAGTTTCAGCCAGGTCCTTTGCGACCCGCGAGGCTAGCTAGGGTAGGCCCTAGCTTGTCCAACTCAAACCCTAGACCCAACACGTTGCTGCCATGTGGCAGCTCAGGGTGTCGCCCTGCCTTTGAGCTGTCGCGGCCCGCGTAGAACATAGTCCACATGTTCGCGGCCCGCGAGCGAGGACTAGATTTTGTTTTTATTAATTATATAAGGCATTTTGGACTTGGTTTTCGCATACGGGGTGTATTTTAAGACATATAGGGACACACTAAACATTTTAAGGGCGTTAGAAATATTTTGGAGGGTTGTTATAATAGGGGTTGAATATCAGTATTGGTGGCCGATGAATGGTGGTGGTCGTCAGCTAGATGGTCGGTGTTGGTCATCTCCGATCTAACTCTTCGTTTAGATTATGATAATGGTGGTGGCAATTTCAGGATATGGTAATGGTGGCGGTGGTGGTCGGAATAAGGATATGTGAGGAGGAAGTCTGGTGGTGGTTGGTTTATTTTAGAGAGAGAGAGAGAGAGTGTGTGTGTGTGTATGAGCTGGATGAAGAAGACAATGAGTGAGGCTTGGTTAATACAATATAATTTAATGTTTTTGTTTAGAGTAAACTGTCATTTTGGTCCCTGATATTTGGTCACTTTTGTCACTTTAGTTCAAAACTCAAACTTTTTGAATTTGGGTCCCTGTGGTTTCAGTTTTGTTGCCATTTTCATCCAAAAGTAAAACCAGCTCATATTTCTCAAATAAAATCCTGGTTTTTGTCATTTTCCTCAGTTTAATGAAGGGCAAAATGGTCATTATAAGTTTTATTATAACAAATTATTAATTAAAATAACACATATCATCATCTTCCCCAAATGCAAACCCTACTCTTCATCATCACCTCCTCCTCTTCATCACCACCACCACCGCTGAAATCCGCTACACCTCCCTCCGATCCGACCCCCGGCCCATCATCCCCATAGCTTCACATAACAAATTCAAAGCCTTTAATACCACAACAACAAGCATGAATATCTGAATTCCAAACACAGTTAACCGTTTTTTGTACAACACGGATATCCAAAGTGCAGCCAAAGTGAAATAAACCAAAGAAAATAGGATATAAACCCGGGGTAAAACAGTAATTCTAGCAGATAAATAATCACGAGATCTGGACAGTCCGTCTAAATTATACATAGCGGATCGTACGTCCATGGTAACCTTAATATGAGGAACACAATTAGCGAACACGAATGTGTACTGGTCGGTATCTTGTTGGCAGTGGCGAAGCTTGAATTTTTTTACGGGGGAGTCGAAAATGTATATACCAAAAAATTTCTATAGAACTGTGGGGTCTAAAACACATATACCCAAAAATTTCTATACGAAAACTACATATGTAATACTACTGGCCGAAAAGTTCGGGGGGTCGGGCGCCCCTCCCGGCCCCTTCAAAGCATCGCCTCTGCTTGTTGGAGATAAAATTGGTTGAGAGATTTGGAAGTGAGGGAATCTGAAGTAAAGGTGTAGATGTGTTTGATGACGTCGGATTGGAGGGCGAAGGTGACATCACCGTCTTCGATCTGTTGGAGAACGTGGAGCCATGAGTCGCGAGTGCAGAGGAAGAAGCCTAGATTGGTGGGGTTAGGTTAGGGGTGGTGAGGAGAATGAGAGGTTGGTGACGTTTGAGTTCGAGCCTGCCAGTGTGGGTGAAGTCGAATTCGTCTAAGGGGATGATGGGGCGGGGGTCGGATCGGGGGGCGGTGTAGCGGATTTCGGCGGTGGTGTTGGGGATGAAGAGGAGGAGGAGGTGATGAATTGCATTTGGGGAAGATGATGATATGTGTTATTTTAATTAATAATTTGTTATAATAAAACTTATAATGACCATTTTGCCCTTCATTAGACTGAGGAAAAGGAAAAGGATAAAAAAAAACCAGGATTTTATTTGATAAGTCTGAGCTGATTTTACTTTTGGATGAAAATGACAATAAAATGAAACCACAGAGACCCAGATTCAAAAGATTTGAGTTTTGGACTAAAGTGACAAAAGTGACCAAACCTCAGAGACCAAAATGACAGTTTACTCTTTTGTTTAATAAAAACTTGTACATTCTTCGTGAAAACATGTACATTAACTAAAGAGACATAAATACTCATTCTTTAACGAAAAAATGGATAAAGTTAATGAGTTGGATGAAAATGACAAGATTTTGAACCATGAAAACACAAATACGAGGAAAAAACTTTTTGGATAAAACTAACAAAAATAACTAAACCAGATGAAAATGACAATTACTCTATTAAGTTATTTGACTTTAAAACTAGATTTAAGTAGAAAGATCAATATTTATGTTTGATTTACTTTTGAGTTAATAGCCAAAATGGTCCCTGAGGTTTGCTCACTTTTGCCACTTTAGTCCAAAATCCAAAATTTTTAAATCTAGGTCCCTAAGGTTTGCATTTTGTTGCCATTTTAGTCCAAATTTCAAAACCCCCTTTTTTTACTGTTGCAACCAGCCTATTTTGTCCTTTTGCGCAAGGGTATTTTGGTCATTTTTATGAGTTTTTATAACAAACCCAGATCAAGAACCCAGATCATCTCTCTCAAAGCAGATCAAGAACCCAGATAAACTCTCTCTCTCTCTCTCTCTCTCTCTCTATAGCACCACCACCACCGCCACCTCCTCCCCCTTCTCACCACCGCCACCGACACCATCAACACCCACCCCACAAGCACCACCTCTTCAGAGAACAACCACCCCCGTTCTCCCCCCTCTCTAAAACCCTAGCTTTTACCCTCTCTTTCTCTCTCTAAACCTCGCCGGAGGCGATGATGATACAACAACTCTCTGCACCTCCTCTCACTCTCTAAACACACCTGACTCTCTCTCTTCTCTCTCTCTATAGCTTTTACCTTTTCTTTCTCTCTCTAAACCTCACCGGAGGCGATGATGATACAACAGCAACGATCAGACGGTTTTGACTTGATATGAGGTACAACAGCAACGATCAGAGGCGATGATGATTTTTTCGTTGTCTGAGTGAATCGAGTGAAGCTTGAGACTTACCGTATCTTGGCGGGGTAATATACGGCTGTTGAAGCAGCCGCGATGTTTGCAGCCATGGCGGTTGGTTCCTCATTGTTTTGATTATTATTAATAGAACTGAGCCTCTTCTAATTCTTCTTTTTCATATTTTCGTTTTTATTTTTATCAAGGGTTTTGACTTGATATTTTCGGGGTTAATTAGTGTTGTTGATTCGTTGCAGGTGTTGATGTTCAGTTGTTTGAGAAGATGATGATGATTCAGTTGTTTGATGATCTGCTTTGAGAGAGATGATCCGGGTTCTTGATCTGGGTTTGTTATAATAACTCATAAAAATGACCAAAATACCCCTGCACAAAAGGACAAAATAGGCTAGTTGCAACAGTAAAAAACGGAGGTTTTTGAAATTTAGACTAAAATGGCAACAAAATGCAAACCTCAGGGACCCAGATTTAAAAATTTTGGATTTTGGACTAAAGTGGCAAAAGTGAGCAAACCTCAGGGACCATTTTGGCTATTAACTCTTTACTTTTTTATCTTTCTTTCTCAATTATCTTTTACCTGCTTACTTACACCTTCCTTATCATTTTAATCTTGGCCTTTGAACTAATAAGATCATCATCACAAATCGTTTATATGTTTGTCACAAACTTTTTCATTTTTATATGATCTGAACTAGGTGATAACCCCGTGTATTACACGGGATGAATAAATATAAATTTATATACTAAATAATAAACCAATGTATATTTAAAAACCTTGTTTATTAGACGGATTAAATAAATGTAATTTTACATATTAAATAATAAAAAAGTTATGTCTTTAAGAACCATGTATGTTGTTGTACTGATTGAATAAATATAATTTTATACCTCAAATAATAAAAAATTACTAAATAATAAAAAAAAATATTTTGAAAAACCCCGTGTATTGTACGGGTTGAATAAATCTAATTTTATATACCAAATAATAAAAAAATTATATCTTTTAAAAACCACGTGTATTATATGTGTTGAATAAATGTAATTTGTTTGAAAGTTCTTTTTTTTTATTTACGAATATAATCATAATTTACATCGAGATAATTGGCAAACGGGCAACAAGCTGCGCCGCTACCCCTTTTTGAATAGCAAAACTAAGTCTTTTAAAGACTACGTTCATAGATCTCGGGGTCATAACATTACTATGCATGACCCTTTGAACTCGACTAAGTAGGTCCACAGCCTCTGGCGCCAATAAACCAAAAGTATCAAAAGCAAATGGGATAAACACGTGTTGGTTGTCAAGACACGCTTTCTCATGCTTGATCACTTTACCCGAAGCAGCCTTTAAAGCAGCCTGGCCCACTGTGAAAGCACTACTCCCTAAGCCCACAAGCGGGGAAACCCCTGTTAAATGCAATTTGGTATAGTAAATAATCAAAAATTTATATCTTCAATAAATGTAATTTTGTATAGTAAATAATCAAAAAACTATATCTTAAAAAAACCCCGTGTATTACACGGTTTAACTTCTGATTAATTTTAGATTTTGATAAATATTTAATGGTATATTTTCTAAATAAATTATTTAATAGTATCTATATCTTAAATAATAATATAATCTAGTATGACTCTTTTTATCATCAGTAACGTTTATATAATCTATTATGACTCTTTTTATCATCAGTAACGTATATGTTTCATAATCATATTTATCAACCATTTAAAATTAAAAGGATATCTCTTTTATCTCTCTCAATTATCTATAATTAGGTAAAAGAGATTAAAGTCTTAAACTAAATAATATTTCGTAGGAGATTATCTATAATTAATTAAAAGATATTAAACTAAATGATAATTATCCATAGAGTACATGGCCTAATATGATTACAAGTGTCCCAAATATGGTTTCTTTTATTATATGTATACATTTTGAAATCTCTATCTACTTATAATTGATTCTCATTGAAAAAAAAAAAGTTGAATAACAATTCAAGTCGAACCCTATAAACTCGGCTCGTTAGATGTTGTTTCAGTTTATCCTTTTGTGCTAGAGCTCAAACTACATACTAAAATTTCTAGCTTACTCATTGGATGACTCAATACTATGTAACACAATTATATGTAACTAACGTTATAAATTGGCACAAAAGGATGAAATTCCCGTTAGAACTTAAAAGATCCATTATTATTGTGAATCTGGTGATCATTTTCCCCAAAAGGATTACTATTACAACCCGATCTACAACGATAGCTTGAGGTTCAACTTATCATCATCGTCTTCTTCTTCTTCTTCGTGTTCTTCGTGTTTATGATTATGATGTTGATCTACGGGGAGGGTGACATGGAAATCTTGATGTTCAAAAGCGGAAGAAGACGGAGACTGAAAATGATGTAGTTTTCTTCTTTTATTTGCTTTCTCCATTTCTGCTAGCTCCTGCTTTCTTCGGTCGCGTGCTTCACGGAAACTTCTAATGAGTGAAAAGAATATCTCCATCTTCTTTTCGTCGTCGTCGTCTTCGTCGTTGAAAGTTCTGGTTGTGTTTTTATGGTTTTCCATGGAGAATTGGAGATTAATGAGTTGAAAATTGAGAAGTTGCAATGAAATGAAGATGGTGTGATTGTGTGAAAGAGTTTAATTTATATAAGGAATTGATGGTCGGAGAGTGATTTGGAATTTGGCATTGTTTTTGACTAACGTATTGTCATACGTCATGTTTGGTACGTAGATTGCATACGTCAGCGTTGATGATGGTACGATCACCAGCCGCCCATGTAGAGCCACTCTTTTAATATTTTTATAATATTCTTTTGATTTTGATTATTGAAAGCGTAGACTTAGTTTTTATATGGGAGGGGAGCTATTTCGGTCTTTACAAGTAACTTGTAAATAATTAAGGAGAAATTATTACTGAGTTGAGCTTGGTTTCTTGCTTATAACTAGCTAGAGCTGTTTATGGAGCGAGTTGAGCTCGGCTAGCTTAAGGTTATACTCAAGTTTGAAGTTAAACGAGTTAGCTCGGCTCGTCGTTTATACTTAATGAGTTAAAGTTTGAGCTTGAGTTCGAGCTTGGCTCGCAAAAAGCTTGACTCGGCGTCCCGGCTTATGGTTTGATGAACTAGCTCGTTTATTTTGTTAAACTTTAATGATGTATATATAAAAAACTTTACCTACATGTAGAGACTATAAATAGATTCAATTAGGGGTGCTAAACGGGTCGTGTTCGCGGGTTGGCGGGTTCAACCCAACCCGACCCGAACCCGAAAATTTTACACAAACCCGAACCCGACCCGAACCCGAAAATCGTATCATACATAAGAACCCAAACACGACCCGAAGTTTCGTGGGTTGACCCGAACACGACCCGTTTAACCCGAATTTTTTTATTTTTTTCTGAAATTAATATATTAATATTAAAATTTACTTAAAAACACAAATGTATATAATAATATCATATTTAAATTATAAAATCTATGTTAATTTCTCTTTTTAAGTTATAATCATGGCATAAAATACATACCCCATTTAATTTATGACATAAAATATATTGTAAAAAATATAATATAGTATAAATGTGTTAAACGGGTCAACCCGACAACCTGACTAGGTTGACCCGAACCTGACCCGTTAACCTAAACGGGTTCGCGGGTTCAACCTGAAACTGACCCGAACCCGTTTAGACTAAACCTAAACCCGCAAATTTCGTGTTAAGTTCGTGTCGGGTTTTCAAGTCGTGTCAGAAATTCACACCCCTAGATTCAATACATGTCAAACGAGCAACTTAGCAAGTTTAGAATTATTTAAAAGTTGAGCATAAGAAGATTTAAATCAAAATCTTATTTTGGTTATAAATTATAGACATTAGAATTTTGGCTTAATTTAAGCGGACAAACCATTGAGTTTACGTTGACTTGGGTCTTGGCTCATTTACAAACCAAGCCGATTTCGGACGGGCGACAAGCCACGAGCTTTTTGAATACCATTATTTACACCTATACTTTTAACTTTTGTTTTATGTTTTCTATCTTTTTTTTGAACGGCATATTTGGATTACTGACGAACCACTGGAGTATTATCGTGCCACCAGCGAAACCATCTGATCATATCCATCTCTACTAGGCATAATGCCTATACACCAATTCATGAGGAAAACCAATAAATATGGGGAAAAAAACCCTTGTGGGAATCGAACCCAGAACCTATTGGTTCCAAAGTCTTATCCCACTCCAAGATGTCATCAGGCTATAAAGCCATGGACTACGTTTTCTATTATATTGTGTAATCTCAAGTTACTTTAAAACACTTTCATATAATTTTGGTTATAAACATTTTAATATATAAACATTACTGATTTTAGTCATAAACATGCGGAATATTAAGTGGAAAAAATAACTATTTGGTAAATGTATGAAAAAGGGGATTATAACTTCATTTTATTAATAAAACGCCTTTGAAATCATCATGGTAATTTTATTTGTAATAACGCGTGAGGAATTATATGAGGGTTTAATCATTAGTGGGAACGCATTCAAACCGGCCGGTCTAAACCAACGGTTCAGAGGTCAGGGGCGAAGCTTAATGGGGGGGGGGGGCGCCCGCCCCCCGGGATTTTTCGCTCAGTAGTGTTATATATGTAGTTTTCGTATAGAAATTTTTGGGTATATACGTTTTTACCCACCCGGTTCTATAGAAATTTTTGGGTATATATGTTTTCGCCCCCTCCGTTTTCTCCGGCAAGCTTCGCCACTGTCAGAGGTACCAAACTGAAGCGAGATGTATATGGTTCTTGTTCCGAACCAGCCACCCTTAAAAGACTTTTTAATCTTTTGACATATTGTTTTCAATCTTCTACAGGAAGACATGTTAGTTGTCCCACCCTTAACAAGACGTCAAGACTTTTGAGCCAAAAGAAAATTTGACTATTCATTGTACGGATTATTAATAAATTGCTTGTTGTTAACGACTAAAAGAGTTGCAGCTATTAATAAACCGCTCAAATTGACTAAACAGCTATACCTTGTCAAAACGGTTGGCTTAACCGGTTGAGATTATATAATTTTTTTAAACCACTCGTAGTGGGGGTTGTTTGGACGTTTTTTCCCCCGAAACGCCCCACCACGTCAAAGTACACCACTCCCAGAACGTTTGAAGTTCTGGGAGTGGGGCTTGAAGTTCAAGCCCCTCCCGTGGACATAAAAAAGAAGAGTGTAGATGAAAAACTAACACTAACGTATGCTTCAACTGCGGAGAGGCGGGCCATATCCGTTCATACTGCCCAAAACTAGCAACAACAACACCTAACAACAAGGCAAAAGCAACCGAATGACCTAAGAAGAATGCACGAGTTTTTGTACTAATAGCACAAGAATCAGAAATGATCCCCAATGTGATCACCGGTACGTTTCTTGTTCATGACATCTATGCTAAAGTATTATTTAACTCTGGTGCAAACCAAAGTTTTATAAATACTGCTTTCTGTCAATTACTCAAACAACCCTTAACTAAACTTCGCCAAGCCTGTACGGTAGAAATGGCAAATGGACATTCTATCAGCATACACGAAATACTTCAGAAAGGAAAGATAGAATAATTAGGACATAAGTTCACAGCCAGCCTGCTACCAATAAATTTAGCTGGATTTGATATTGTATTAGGAATGGACTGGTTAGTGGCCAATCATGCGCGAATCTTGTGTGATCAAAATTCTGTTGAGATTCGTACACCAATAGGAAAAAGGATCACAATCCAAGGAGACAAGCCGACAAAATCAACAAAATTCATCTATGTGATGAAAGCTGCAAGCTATGCACGAAAAGGAGGAATAGTATATATGATCTCTACGATCATTAGTACTAAAGGAAAAGAATTGAAGGATATTTCCGTAGTATCAGATTTTTTCCGATGTTTTCCCAAAAGAGTTACCTAGACTGTCGCCTGTTCGCGAGGTTGAATTTAGAATTCACCTAATACTAGGAACTGCACCGATTGCCAAAGCACCCTATCGTCTAGCACCAACGGATATGCTGGAACTGAAGAAGCAACTAGATGAATTATTGGAAAAATGATTCATACAACCTAGCTCATCACCTTGGGGAGCGCCTATGTTATTCGTCAAGAAGAAAGATGGATCGATGCGCATGTATATCGACTACAGAGAATTGAATAAGGTCACAATTAAAAATTGGTACCCACTACCAAGAATTGATTATCTATTCGATCAACTTCAAGGAGCTTGATATTTTTCAAAGATAGATTTACGATCTGGTTACCATCAATTGAAAGTACAGGAATATGACATTTCTAAAACTGCTTTTAGAACAAGGTATGGACATTATGAGTTTACAGTTATGTCATTTGGTTTAACAAATGCTTCAGCTGCATTTCTGGACATGATGAATAGGTTATGTAAACCATACCTAGATAAATTTGTAATTGTCTTCATAGATGCTATACTTATTTATTCCAAGAGCAACGAAGAGCATGCTAAGCATCTATGTATACTTCTAACATTATTGAGAAAAGAAAAGCTTTATGCTAAATTTTCAAAATGTGAGTTCTAGTTATAAGAGGTACAATTTCTTGGAATTTTATTAATCATGAAGGAATTCATGTGGATCCTACAAAGATTGAAGCAATTACCAAATGAAAATTCCCTAATTCACCAACGGAAGGCAGAAGTTTTCTTGGATTGGCAGAATACTATAGATGCTTTATTCAAGATTTTTCCAGGATAGTGATTCCATTAACCAAGTTAACATGTAAATCAGTTAAGTTTGAATGGGGACCAAAGCAGGAGGAAGCTTTCAAAATCCTAAAGCAATGATTAACTAATGCACTGATACTTGCTTTACTAGAAGGAACTGAAAACTTTATAGTATATTGTGATGCATCAAAATCAGGTTTTGGATGTGTGCTGATGCAACGTTAGAAAGTAATTGCTTACGCTTCTAGACAATTGAAGAAGCATGAAGAAAATTACACAACGGATGATCTGGAATTAGGATCGATAGTTTTTGCCCTCAAAATTTGGAGATATTATCTTTGTGGTAGTAAGTTCACTATCTTTACAGATCATAAAAGTTTAAGTTATATTTTTTAGCAAAAAGATTTGAAGACGAGGCAAAGGCGTTGGATGGTGATTCTTAGTGACTACGATTGTGATATTCAATATCACGAAGATAAAGCTAACGTAGTAGCTGATGCTTTAAGCTGTAAGTATCAGGAGAAGCCAAGAATGGTACGCGCTCTCAGATTGAATCTACAAATAGATTTAATGGAACAATTGAAAGATACTCAAGAAGCAGCAATCAAGGATGATGCTGAAGGATTAAAAGGAATGATGAAAGAACTAGAAAAAGGAACAGATGGAATTTGGAAATTCCATAAGAAAAGGATTTGGGTACCTATCCAAGGAAATTTACGAAACCGAATTCTAGAAGAAGCTCATAAATCCAAGTATACGATGCATCCTGGAAGTGACAAGATGTATCAAGATCTAAAGAAAAATTTATGGTGGATAGGAATGAAAAAGGACATAGCAAGTTATGTTTCTAAGTTTTTAACTTGCTCATAAGTTAAAGCTGAACATTAGAAACCTTGAGGTTTACTTCAGCAATTGGAGATGCCAGTTTGGAAATGGGAATTGATAACAATGGATTTTGTTACCAAACTACCCAAAACACGAAAAGGTAATGACACAATCTGGGTGATTGTGGATAGATTGACTAAGTCTGCACATTTCTTACCAATGAAAGAAACCTTCAGTATGTAATGTTTAGCTAAACTGTATGTGGATGAAATAGTCTCATTACATGGAGTCCCTTTATCTATTGTATCGGACAGAGATAGTCGTTTTATTTCTCATTTTTGGGCAAGTTTCCAAAAAGCCACGGGAACCCGACTAAATTTAAGTACAACTTATCACCCTCAAACAGATAGATAAAGTGAAAGGACGATTCAGACTTCGGAAGACATGCTCAGGGCCTGTGTAATAGACTTTGGAGGAAGTTGGGATGATCACTTGTCATTAATAGAATTCTCTTACAACAATAGTTATTATACAAGCATTAATGCTGCTCCATTTGAAGCACTCTAGGGACGAAAATGTCGAACACCTGTATGTTGGGCAGATATAGGAGAAAAGCAATTGTCATGACCCAAGATTGTACAAGAAACAACTGACAAAATAATGCAAGTCAAGGAAAGACTGAAAACAGCACGAGATCGTCAAAAGAGTTATGCAGATAATCGATGAAAGCCATTAGAAATTTCAAGTTGGAGACAAAGTGTTATTAAAAGTTTCATCTTGGAAAGGAATCGTCAGATTTGGTAAGAGAGGAAAGTTAAGCCCAAGGTATGTTAGACCATTTAAAATTCTCAAGCGAATTGGCCCAGTAGCTTATCAGCTACAGTTACCGCATAAATGACTGGTATACATGATGTATTTTATGTATGTAATCTAAAGAAATGTTTAGATGATCACTCATTGATAGTACCTCTTCAAGACATAGAGGTAAATGAGAAACTGAAATTTGTTGAGAAGCCTTTACAAATCGAAGATAGGAAAATCAAGAACCTCAAACATAAAAGATTGATTCTAGTCAAAGTAAAGTGGAATTTGAAAAGAGGATCAGAATACACATGGGAACTAGAATCAGAGATGAAACGAAAGTATCCTTACTTATTTCAGTAAATCTCGAGGACGAAATTTTATTTAAGGTGGGGAGAATGTAGCAACTCCCAAAATATCCTATGAAGAACCCTAATCGAAACCCCGGACATGCACGGAGAGACCCGGCATGAAAAACGAAGAAAATGATAACAGGACGCTCAGGAGCGTCACGGGGATACCCCTGATACTTTCGTGACATGCGAGGGAGTACCATGATGCGTGGACAAGTGATAAGCCTACACGTATGACGAAGCTGACCTAGCCCTAGTTGGCAGCTCCCGCGCCACACGGAGGAGTCCCCCACTCCTCCCGCGGCACGCCTGGGGAACCCTGGGGGGCTATTTAAAGGCCAGTCTGGGATAGAAACTTTCACACCTGTTCGATCAAATTCTCTGATCAAACACTCTCTCGTTCTACTGTTTCACATCCCAAACCCCTAAACCGTGAACCTCTGCTACGATACCCTGTCCGATCGATCTGAAACCCATCAACGGATGTCAAAGTGCTGCCTGAATAAGGCTATACTTTGTTAACTACGTTGGGGTTTTGATCTCACGATTATCATTAAAGTTTGAATTGGTTTAATACACTAATACGTGTTGCATTGTGTGTTTATTAGGAACCCAAGCTTAATACCAGGAGGCTATTATAATCAAAACCCTAAATCTACAAAGCGAGTCATTCTCTTTTTATCAAAATGCTTTCAAAACCCTAAATGTTTTTACCAGTTGTAACTACAGTGATTAAGTTTTTGTATTCTGAAATTACTGCCGGTATGTGGGGTTTTGTATACACTACTATACCAGCGTTACTAGTTGAAAGAATGATCAATAGTTTTTGTATGCTATGAAGCACTGAAGGCTTAAATAAAGTGGCTATGTTACCAGAAGAAAGAAAAGAAATTATGTTTTGTCAAAATAGGGTTTATCCCTATAAAAAAATCTTTGTTTGTAATATGGGTTTCATCCCAGTTGTTTAATATTAAACTTTTGGTGTTTTACAAACTCTGAAATTTTCCTAACTACGATCCTGATGAAATTTTCCGCCGCAAATTTAATAAACATTGGTACTACTGCCGTTATCTGTCACGACTCCCGCCCAGTGTAGGGTCAGGGGATGTGACAATAATGATGCTGGAGCATTGGAATTATACTACCAGAATGATTATTTATCTACAAGGTTGAATAATTTTAATTACTTCTTTATTTGATTTATCTTTGTTTGATATTATCTTTTATTTAGTTTGAATTATATCTTATGATAGTATTTAGGGGATTTTATATGTGGCTTTATTTGGTGAATGTTTATTGAATCTTCTTTGTTTCTCATTTTTGCCAGATTCTGTTTCCATTTAGTTCCACATCATTTGGTATCAAATTTCTTTGTTATTAAATGGTCGCTTATGGAAGATATCGATCTTCTATTTGCAAAGCGGTGACCGAGGTAGCAATGGATTCTATCCCAACACAGGCACCGATAAAGTCTATATATAATATTTTATATAATTGCTAAACCTTAACCTTTAAATATTAAACCCTAAATCCAAAGCCCCAAAAAACCCTAACAAAAATTAAACACGAATATCAAACGTTTGATAGAGTTTTCTCAATAAGAAGGAGGTTTCTCATGATCCTCTATATATATATATATATATATAAATAGAACATTAACCTAAAACCCTAATCGTATCAGATACACATTACAGGACATGAGGAGATTGGGAAAGACCCTAGCCACACCTCTCTCTCCATCTCCTCTCCCTGTGACTGGCCGACCCTACCCGACCTGTCGTTGCACGCCATCTGGTCTCAGTCACTGACCACCACCATTGTTCCACCGCTATAACAACCCTAGATAAACCGACACCCTCATAAATTTTCCGACACCCTAAAAATAATTAAAATACCCCTATATGTCTTAAAATACACCCCATACGTGAAAACGGGCCCGAATACCTTTTATATATTTAAAATTTATTTAAAATGGAATTTTTGGGTTTGAGGCGGGCCGCGTAAGCCACCCCTCAACCCTTACGCGGGCCGCGAGTAGTCGAGAACGCAGCGACACCCGGTGATGACACGTGTCATCATCGTGGCAAGTCTAGTCGATGACCCGGATCACCTACGCTGTTGACTTTCGTTGACGCGGGCCGCGTAGCCCTTTGGTTAACCTTTACGCGGGCCGCGTAAAAGTCGAAGTGAAGCCCTATAAGTAGAGGGCATCGGATCTTCAGTCTGCTCGTTCATTTTCATTCTCAATCTCAAATTTCTAAAGTGTAGGCATAATACTCGGGTATAATACCCTCTAAATAACGTAGTTCTGCTCCGTTGTAAGTATCATAACCCCTGGATACGTATTAGATACTATGCCCGATTGATCTAGGGTTCCGTAACGGCTGTCGTGGTTCTGCCCGACGTAGTCGTTGGAATGTCATCTCGGGGAAGGTATTACTAATGTTAAAATGGGTTATTATACTAACACGCATGCATTTGTGTAATTTATAGAGTATTCCCAGGAAATCCTTACAGAAAATCTAAGACAGCAATGTGAGTAATCTCCTTTTTTTGCAAATTGTTTTTACAAAACCTCACACAATTAATTATATATTAAACAGTTATTGAGTATTTGTAAGGATACAATTATCGTCAGTATGTTGGGGTTTTGTATACAAAATTTGTTACTGGGGGGGTAACATTTTCACAAGTCGGGCCTGACAATACCGCGGGTGGTAATTGATATGACTTGGAAACAAATATAATTGCGAGATCGCCCTCAATACTGTAAAATGGATTTTACTTAAACTTGATTAAACTGGGATTCACTCACTAGTATTTTCCACTGACAAAATATTTTAAACGCGTTTCAGGTAACAAAATGTGAAAGCCAAATAGAAGGCAGCTGGACAGCATTGAAGGCTTGGAAAAGTGGTAATAAAGTTACCTAAATTAAAATAGATGTTTTTATTAAATAAAATAGGATTTATTCCTATGAAATTGTGTGTATTGCAAACTTGGGTTTTATCCCATGTGTTTAATATTATGAAAATGTGGTATTTTACTCTGATCAAATATTTCCTAACTACGATCCTGATGAAAATTCCGCTGCCAAATTAGACAATATCAGATACCACCGAAACTGGCGGCGGCCGTCCGTTCCTGTATTTGTATAGGGGGATGGGGGTTGCGACAGAAGGTGGTATCAGAGCTAAGCCACTGATTCAGCCACAGAAGTGTTCTGCTGACATCAAAATTCAAATTGTTAGGAAATAAATTACGGGAATACGTGCATAATTGTATTTTCTTGTTATGTGTTATTTGACTATTTGTTAGTTACAGTATGAGCAACCAATGACCATCTGACGCGTACCGTCAATTGTCTGGTTCGCCTAGAAGCGAAGGTGCCTCTTCTCAACCTGCCCTCTCAGGGTAATCTGCTGATACGGAAGAAGGAATATTCGTGTTTAAGGCTCAGTCTGAAGAGCCATTCCCTCAGAAAAAGAGAGGATGGTTCAGTCGAGGGGCACATGAGCGTAGGAAGCGTATGAAAAAGTTACAAGACCAGAGAGCACTAGCCGCAGCCAAAAGAGAAACCGAAGCCTATGCCCAGGACATGATTAATAGGGGTATAGCCAATATCCACATCCTAGCAACCACTGCAGCTGACCCTAACCTGGAACAAATGATAGCACCCCAACCCCAACTACAACCACCAATTCCTGACCAACCAATGGAAATAGAAAACCCTAAAAATCAAATAGAAATGAATGATTTTAATCCAGAGGAAATACCTAGGATACCCGCACCAAATCCCTTAGACCCAAATTATGATCCGTGGTGGGATGACAATAGGGACTACGTGCAATGTTACCCGATACACGAAGACATACCCATGCCGAATCTAGGAGCCTACCCAGGGTTGGACCCTCTAGATCCCTATTATGATAATGATGTATTCATCAGGGAAATTCTAGAAAATCCTTACCCATACCAGGCCCCTACACCCCCATACCAGAATCTCGCACCCCAGATTCCGAACCCAGTCCTAGAACCTGCACCCCCAATGAGTGTAGAAAACGTACAAGTACTTAGGACATTTGGTGAAGAAATTTTAGAGAATAGTGAAAGGATGAGACAGGTGGGAGAGCGACTCGTCTGGAAGTACGACGAGCGCAATATGGATTTCTGGATGAATCCATATCCATGAATGTGATGGTGAAGACGGTAGTAATAATAATATTAATAATAATTATAAAATAATATAATATGTGTGTATGTGTATGAAAAAAAAACTACGGATGCCTATTATTAGTAGTGTAACTTTAAATTCCAGTCGGTATTGTAATTTTAATTTCAGTACTGGTGTGTAATAGATGCATATTATATTAATAGAGTAAAGTCGCAATGATCGACGCTTTTGACCAAAATGCATGTCATGTGATTGGCTATATTAAAATATTATTTTGTGATATTAATACGTGGTAATTGTTTAAAATCCAGATGGCCGATGAAGAAAATCAAGGAAATCTGAATAACGATAACCAGAGTAACATTAACTTGGTTAATGAGAATCCGAGCATCAATAACAATGGAAACCAACTAGATAATAGTGCCATCCAACACATAGTGGCACAAGGAATCATAGATGCAATGCCATTTATTATTCAAATGGTTCAGGAAGCGAATAATAAAAGTAAACACAACAGTAAGCGACCAACTGAACCAGAACACCGCGTAAATAATGGACCCGTACTTCAAGTACCCATTCCCAAAAGAAGAAGAACCATGCCTTATGGTTGTTCTTATAAGGAATTCTGGTCCTGTAAACCAATAGAATTCTCGGGCAATGAAGGACCCATTGCAACTCTACGCTGGATAGAAAAGACTGAGGCAGTCTTAAAAATAAGCAAGTGTGCTGAAGAAGAGAAGATAATGTTTGCTTCTAATCTGTTTAAAAACTCAGCCTTAGAATGGTGGAACACTGTCCTCCAGTCAAGAGGAAGCGATAGGGTTTACAACATGGAATGGGAAGAATTTAAAAATATGGTAGAAAGGAAATTCTGCCCTCCCAATGAAAAGGAACAGATAGCGAATAAGTTTCTGAACCTTAGGATGACCGGGGTAGATAGTAAGGGTTATACTACCACATTCTTTGAATATGCTAGAATAGTACCAACCCTTGCATCACCTGAACCGTTATTAATCTCCCGTTATATCTGGGGATTAATTGGAGAGATTAGACATGTAGTCAAAGTAGCTAGACCTCAAACTATAGAAGAAGCTGTAGAACTAGCAAATACCTTGACAGATGAGTTAATCCGTACTAGAGAAGAAGATAAGAGGAGAAACCTAGCTCAAAGGCTTACCCAAGAATTCCGTTCTGGGAATTCCAACCGTAGGAATATAGGTTCTACCTCTGCACCATACTGCAAGATCTGCAAGAAAAAGCATTCGGGAAAATGCTTCACTCACTGCAATTTCTGCAAGGCACCAGGACATAAGGAAGAAGATTGCAGGAGAAATCCAGTAATGGACTATGCTTCAACTGTGGAGAAAGAGGTCACATCAAGCCGAACTGTCCGAAACTAGGTCCAGCTGCAAACAACAAGAACACTAAAAATGCTAGAGCATTTGTTCTAACTGCAGATGAAGCCAAAATGATTCCGGACGTCATAGCCGGCACGTTTTTAGTTAATGATGTTTTTGCTAAAGTATTATTTGACTCTGGTGCAAACCAAAGTTTTATTAATACTTCATTTTGCAAACTCCTTAATCAACCATTAACTAAACTCTCACAAGAATGTCTAGTCGAGACAGCGAATGGAGAAACGGTTAGTATTCCTGAAATCTTGTAGGGAGCAAGAATAGAATTTTTAAACCAAAAGTTTAATGCAAATCTTTACCCAATGAATCTGACAGGATTTGATATTGTATTAGGAATGGATTGGTTAATAGCCAATAAAGCTAATATTTTATGTGATCAAAAGTCGATTCAAGTAAATTCACCAAAGGGTGAAAAGATCACAATTAAAGGTGATAAACCATCTAGATCCACTAAATTCATCTCTGTGATGAAAACTGCGAGCTATATAAGAAAAAGGATCTATAGTGTATTTGATTTCCATAATCACAAACACTAAAGGAAAAGAACTAAAAGACATTCCAGTAGTGTCTCAGTTTTCAGATGTATTCCCAGAAGAATTACCGGGACTACCGCCGGACAGAGAAGTTGAATTCAGAATCCATCTACTGCTAGGAACAGCACCAATTGCCAAAGCACCCTACCGTTTGGCACCCGCCGAAATGCAGGAACTAAAGAAACAGTTAGATGAATTATTAGAGAAGGGATTCATACAGCCAAGCTCATCGCCGTGGGGAGCACCAATTTTATTCGTTAAAAAGAAGGACGGGTCAATGCATATGTGCATTGACTACCGTGAATTAAACAAGGTCACGATTAAGAACCGGTACCCATTACCGAGAATCGATGATCTGTTCGATCAATTGCAAGGAGCTCGATTTTTCTCTAAAATCGATTTAAGATCAGGATATCATGAATTAAAGGTACAGGAAGAGGACATTCCTAAAACCGCATTTAGAATAAGGTATGGTCATTATGAGTTTACTGTCATGCCATTTGGTTTAACCAATGTCCCAGCCGCATTTATGGACATGATGAACCGAATATGTAAACCATATTTGGATAAATTCATAATTTTTTTTATTGATGATATTAACATCTATTCCAAAAGTAAAGATGATCATGCAAAGCATTTGCACTCACTTTTAAGTTTACTAAGAAAGGAAAAGTTTTATGCAAAATTTTCAAAATGCGAGTTTTGGTTAGAACAGGTACAGTTTCTTGGACATTTAGTCAATCATGAAGGAATTCATGTGGATCCCACCAAGATCGAGGCAATTACCAAATGGAAAACCTCTGAATCACCAACCGAGGTTAGAAGTTTCTTAGGATTGGCCGGTTATTATAGAAGATTAATTCAAGATTTTTCTAGAATAGCCATTCCCTTAACCAAGCTAACCTGTAAATCCATTAAGTTTGAATGGGGACCAAAACAAGAAGAAGCATTTAGAATTCTTAAACAAAGATTAACCCACGCACCCATACTAACGTTACTAGAGGGAACTGAAGATTTTGTCGTCTATCGTGACGCTTCTAAAATAGGTTATGGATGTGTATTAATGCAACGCCAAAAGGTTATAGCCTATGCATCTAGACAACTTAAGAATCATGAAGAGAATTATTCAACCCATGATCTAGAATTTGGAGCTATAATTTTTGCCCTTAAAATTTGGAGATATTACCTTTATGGTAGTAAGTTTACCATATTCACTGATCATAAGAGTTTAAGGTATGTTTTCGAGTAGAAGGAATTGAATATGAGACAAAGACGCTGGATGGAGATGCTTAGTGATTATGATTGTGATATCCAGTATCATGAAGGAAAGACAAATGTAGTGGCTGATGCTTTAAGCCGAAAGTATCATGAAAAGCCAAAAAGGGTACGTTCTCTTAAATTAAATCTACAAGTAGATTTAAATGATCAAATTAGAAGAGCACAAGAATCAGTAATCAAGGATGATACTGAAAATTTAAAAGGAATGATTAAGGAACTAGAACAAGGAACAGATGGAATTTGGAGATTCCATAGAAAGAGAATGTGGATACCTAAACCTACGTCATCGTATATTAGAAGAAGCCCATAAGTCTAAATATACGATGCATCCAAGAAGTGATAAAATGTATCAGGATTTAAGAAACAATTTTTGGTGGATAGGAATGAAAAAGGATATAGCAGCCTATGTTTCTAAATGTTTAACCTGTTCACAAGTTAAAGCTGAACACCAGAAACCCTCAGGTTTGTTACAACAATTAGAAATGCCAGTGTGGAAATGGGAATTGATAACAATGGATTTTGTTACTACATTACCCAAAACAAAGAAAGGTAATGATACAATCTGGGTGATTGTAGATAGACTAACTAAGTCAGCCCACTTCATACCAATGAAGGAAACTTCCAGTATGGAACAACTAGCTAAATTATATGTGAATGAAATAGTTTCTTTACATGGAATACCTTTATCAATTGTTTCTGATAGGGATAGCCATTTTACCTCTAATTTTTGGACAAGTTTCCAAAAGGCCATGGGAACCAAGTTAAATCTAAGCACCGCTTACCATCCTCAAACGGACGGACAAAGCGAAAGGACAATTTAGACAATGGAAGACATGCTTAGAGCTTGTGTAATTGATTTCGGAGGTAATTGGGACGATCACTTACCTTTAATAGAATTTTCTTATAATAATAGTTATCACACAAGTATCAATGCTGCACCATTCGAAGCACTTTATGGACGAAAGTGCCGAACCCCAGTCTGTTGGGCAGAAATTGGAGAAAAGCAACTATCTGGACCTGAGATAGTACAAGAAACAACCGACAAGATTATTCAAGTCAAGGAACGACTGAAAGCAGCACGTGATCGACAAAAGAGCTATGCTGATAACCGACGCAAACCATTGGAATTTCAAGTAAGAGATAAAGTATTGTTAAAAGTCTCTCATTGGAAAGGAGTAGTAAGATTCATCAAAAGAGGAAAGATAAGTCCCAGGTATGTTGGACCTTTTGAAATTATTAGAAAAATAGGACCTGTAGCCTATCAGCTGCAACTGTCAGAGGAAATGGCAGGAATACATGATGTGTTTCATGTATCTAATCTCAAGAAATGTCTAGCCGATGAATCACTGGTAGTACCTCTTAAGGATATAGAGGTAAATGAACAACTCAAGTTTGTAGAAAGGCCTCTACAAATCGAAGACAGGAAAATCAAGAACCTCAAGCATAAAAGATTAGTTCTGGTTAAAGTGAAATGGGACTCCAAAAGAGGACCTGAGTACACATGGGAGCTTGAATCGGAAATGCAAAGGAAATATCTACACTTGTTCCAGTAGATCTCGAGGACGAGCTCTAAAACAAGGTGGGGATGATATAACAACCCTAGATAAACCGACACCCTCATAAATTTTCCGACACCCTAAAAATAATTAAAATACCCCTATATGTCTTAAAATACACCCCATGCGTGAAAACGGGCCCCGAATACCTTTTATATATTTAAAATTTATTTAAAATGGAATTTTTGGGTTTGAGGCGGGCCGCGTAAGCCACCCCTCAACCCTTACGCGGGCCGCGAGCAGTCGAGAACGCAGCGACACCCGGTGATGACACATGTCATCATCGTGGCAAGTCTAGTCGATGACCCGGATCACCTACGCTGTTGACTTTCGTTGACGCGGGCTGCGTAGCCCTTTGGTTAACCTTTACGCGGGCCGCGTAAAAGTCGAAGTGAAGCCCTATAAGTAGAGGGCATCGGATCTTCAGTCTGCTCGTTCATTTTCATTCTCAATCTCGAATTTCTAAAGTGTAGGCATAATACTCGGATATAATACCCCCTAAATAACGTAGTTCTGCTCCTTTGTAAGTATCATAACCTCTGGATACGTATTAGATACTCTGCCCGATTGATCTAGGGTTCCGTAACGGCTGTCGTGGTTCTGCCCGACGTAGTCGTTGGAATGCCGTCTCGGGGAGGGTATTACTAATGTTAAAATGAGTTATTATACTAACACGCGTGCATTTGTGTAATTTATAGATTATTCCCAGGAAATCCTTACAGAAAATCTAAGACAACAATGTGAGTAATCTCCTTTTTTTGCAAATTGGTTTTACAAAACCTCACACAATTAATTATATATTAAACAGTTATTGAGTATTTGTAAGGATACAATTATCGTCAGTATGTTGGGGTTTTGTATACAAAATTTGTTACTGGAGGGGTAACATTTTCACAAGTCGGGCCTGACAATACCGCGCGTGGTAATTGATATGACTTGGAAACAAATATAATTGCGAGATCGCCCTCAATACTGTACAATGGATTTTACTTAAACTTGATTAAACTGGGATTCACTCACCCGTATTTTCCACTGACAAAATGTTTTAAACGCGTTTCAGGTAACAAAATGTGAAAGCCAAATAGAAGCAAGCTGGACAGCACTGAAGGCTTGGAAAAGTGGCAATAAAGTTACCTAAATTAAAATAAATGTTTTTATTAAACAAAATAGGATTTATTCCTATGAAATTGTGTGTATTGCAAACTTGGGTTTTGTCCCATGTGTTTAATATTATGAAAATGTGGTATTTTACTCTGATCAAATATTTCCTAACTACGATCCTGATGAAAATTCCGCTGCCAAATTAGACAATATCAGATACCACCGAAACTGGCCGCGGCCGTCCGTTCCTGTATTTGTATAGGGGGACGGGGGTTGCGACAACCGCCGCCCACGTTGCCCCACCACCTCGTGTTTTGATTTAGACCGAATCCGTTTTCGCCTGTGGAATCTCATGGTGTTCTTGGAGATTTGTGATTCAGTTTACTAAATATGAAACATCATCTTCAAACGTTGAAAGTCATGGAAAGTCTATGATACAATCACACATTAAAATGATAATTCATAGCCATCAAATTAGAACTTGATGATTGTACAAATAGTAGAGACTCGAAGGTACAAATTGGATCTTATCGAAGAACCAACGTATGAATTATTCCACATAGTGAAGGCTTGACAAGGAACTTAGAATCAGGTCAATGGTTGACCTGCAATAAGATCCATTTAACTTATGTCAAACCATTGTCGACACTGACTATAAAGCCTTGGATCAGAACTGGAATTCTGGTTGAATCAAAATGGTTTTGATTAAGGAATGTCACAATGATGGTTTTGAGAAATTGGTTATGATCATTCACAACAAGGTATGCGATTATTTAAAATCCACTTGGAGTTTAAAATGCAATTTTAAGAACGTTGAATTTGATAATATCAAATTATGAAAAGAAATGCTTAATGGTTGTTTAAGCTACTGGGAGTTGAGTTGTCTTCTAAGATTGTATACAAGATACAAGGAATTTAGTAAGAGTGTGTAATAACACATTGCTTAGTTCTAAAGAACATATAGATCACGAGTTATAATATATAGAGATATCTTAAGTACAGATGATTATGGAAATCTCTACAAGATAATGTATCTGATGAGATTCCAAAATCTGATAAACTGTTAGGTATATGGGATACACAATAAATCTTCTTGATAGATTTTAAAACAATTAATTGGCCTATATCAAATATATGATGGATATGTAAGGCGGGAAGACTTAAGCATTTGAGGCTTAAAAGCAAACATGTGATATGAGAAGAGTTCTCATAGACTTTAGCTAAGATTACGTAGTAGAGCATCGGTAGATGCTCACAACCAAAGATTTGCAAAGAGTTGCAAATAATCAGATTGTACTATGATCACTTGTATAGTACAAGCAATTATTAAATGGTATGATAATTAATGAATTAGATTTGACAAGTTAAGAAAGTGTTCTTGGACTTAGGAATCACCTCAAAACAATGTTTTAAAATCTGGTTTTTATACCGTAGCGGATTTGGCTCAGAAACGCTTTAACGGGGTGTATCGGGCGGTTCAACCGGGTTACAACGCGGTTTAACCGGTTCTACCGGACGGTTCAACTGACACAACCGGCGGTTTAAACCAGTTTTTAAAACATTGCCTCAAAGTTTTAATGTAAAACTGATTCGCCAAACAAAATCAAAATAGAGAATATCCATATAATACATAAAAGCTATTGAAAGGTTTTGTTAAATTAATAAAATACTCATACGAAGCAATTGCTCCTAGAAATCTTACGAGAGTAATTGAATATACAAATGGTTGTATAAGATGTATGATTGCATATGATGGAAATGAAAGGTTCATTTAAGACATAATAATAGAGATGAAAGGTTCATTTATTAAGAAAGGAACCAAGTGTTTGGTAGCCAATCAAGACATTATGTGATTACAAAGATTTTGTGTCATAAGAGGCTTGGTGCCAATACTTTCAAATATGGAGATATTTTGGATAACGACTTGATAAGACAAAATAGAATAGATTAATTTTAGCAAACCATTAATTGTATCCTTGTAGAGATACAATATACATGTAGAGACTTTACGGCTAATGTTGCTAAAAGGAAGTTTGATCTATAGTTTAGTATTTGATGCTTTTCGAACGCTAAGGTAACATTATTAATTTATTTGGATTTAATGATTAAATGCCATATAAACAATGTTCCTATGTTTGAATATTTGTACGTTTAAGTAATGATGAGTGTGGCGTTAAGACTATTTTGAACGCTTGATTGTTCGTGGGATGAAGTTTTAAAATGGTATGATCTTTGTATCCTTATAATTGAGAATCATACTGGTACTAATATTAGTGGAAGCTAATCTAATATCGTATCAATAACTTTTATTTAACTTTTCATATGATGGACATAAAGATGATTTGACGCAGGTCCAGTGTGCTTACTCGGATTAGGTTTTAACGATTTGATGTTTTTATATTTTTAAAAAACATTTTACCAACTTGATGAAAAACGACGCAGCAAGTTATCTATGCATAAGATTAGGAAAATAATTATTTTGTCGAATCTGTTATGCATCTATACCAATGAGAAATAAAGTAATGCCGCTAATTATGAGATTATTTATGACATACATTAGTCTAGAATCATATATCTATTTTTATTGTGTGTCTTACTTTCTTTTGAAGTCCAAAAAAGCCAAACTTTGAAACCAGTCTGGACGCGGTTAAGACAATATAGTCTGGTCAGGGTGGATTAATATGGGACTCTCTGATTTGGAGAGTGATAGCCTATTCATGAAGTTCACCGTTTCAAAAAAAATGAAATTGAATATGTGAACTGCATGCGATCCACAACCATTAATCATGTATCACACCTTCAGTATCGTGTCATCACAAATGTACACCATATGACCATATTATCCCATTTTCTATTAGTTTGCTAACATATATTACGACAACTGATACATCGACGGAACCAGAGGGGGGTCCATTGACCCTCTGGCCGAGTAGCTTTTCTTCACCGGAGATCCAATGTTTGACGTATTTTTTTGTGTTTTGATACCCGAAAATAGTTTCGTCGTAAAATGCACATAAACGTGCATTTGACCGAAACTTTAACTTGTCACTACGACTAGTAAATGTGGTAAACAGTAGGTATAATCGCAAGGGATTATAACCATCGTGATTACGATCACGTTGCAAAGTTCGATTGAACTTTGACTTGACCAATTCATGGTCAAAACCGAAAGTCAAACGGTAGTCAAACTGTTTGACTTTCAGCTTGTAATTGCTGAAAATAAATGAACAAGCCATGAAAGAACACTTACAAAATGCTCTAAGGCTGGAAAATGAACTAGAAAACTCAAGTAAGAGGCCTCCAAACAAGTGGTAGCCTCTACTTAGAGTTGTAGAGATGAGAAAATGAGAAATGAGCAATGAATGAGGTAATGAAGCTTGTTATTTATAGTTGTTGGGGGTGCACAAGATCATGACAAGTGGATTATGTGATGCCCAAGGAATAATCTTGTCCATACAAGTGTGTGGTCCTTGTTAAAAGCCTTGGAGAACACTTGTCTTGGTCCCAAAACAAAGAAAACCATCAAAGAAACAACTTGGAAACCAGCAGGAAGATGGTAATCAGCTTGCTGTCGAAACAAGGGGGTCGCGTGGCGTGACAGCACCACCCCCAGGGCATCGCGTGAAGCGCGGCTTTGCAACAAGGTTTCAGAATTGACAGTTTTAGTCCCTGCACACTTTTAAGCATGTTTTCGACGCGTTTAACCCCCGTTAACCCATTTTCAAGGCTCTACAAGGATGTTAAAGCATAAGGGACTTGAGATATGCTTAGAAATATCATGGATGTCGGTTCGTTTGGTCGTACGATCGCGTTTTTCGGTTAATTACGACGAAACTCGAACGGACGCGAAAACGATCCAAATTAAGCGACAAATGGTATTTTTGAATTCCTATCACTAAAATATAATATTTTAGTGATTAAAAATTTTTTTGGATGTGCGGATATGGTCAGAATGCAAGATATGCACGTATGTGCAAACTTTCACAGTTTTGACGCTTTTAGTCTCTATGATCAAATAAGCGTATTTTTGCATACCGAACCCCTCAAAACTTATTTCTAAGCTATGTTAAGGGTATTTAGGGTATGTTTAGCTTATGATCTTGTTCCGGAGTGTACGTTGCTATACGAATCGGCAGACTTTTGCAGTTTGTCGCAAATAGTCCCTGTGATCGAATAAACTTGTTTTTGCCATACCAAACCCTTCAAAACTTATTTCTAAGTTATGTAAAGGTTATTTAAGGTATGTTAAGCTTATGTTGCTATTCCGGAGTGTATGTCACGTTAAACTGATTACATTTACGCATCAGTTTGCGTATAACTTTCCAGAAAGCGTTTAAGAGTTTGAAATCGAACAAAAATCAAAACGTGCAAATGTCAAACACAAATAAACATATATTGGGATCAAAACACATTGTTTTATTGATATTTGAATTGTTCAGAGTTATACAATGATTACACAAGCACAGATGTCACACAGAGCTTCGTGATTTAGGGGGTATTTTATCTGTTATTTTCACACTATATATGTTGAGAGAAGAAAAGAATTGAACGAGGATGAACTGCTGCATGCTTGCTCCATTTATACGATTTTCGAGGGCCTCTCGCGCCCCGCGAGGGCACCTAGGTTCGACACATGGCCTGACACGTGGCACAAGGGGGTGACCGGCAAGCAAAGGGGTGTCGCATCCCGCGACACACCCGGGCAGAACCTGTCGCGGCCCGCGACCGAGTAGATTTAGGATTTTATTTGTTTTTTTTAAATTAAGGCTATACGGGTTCGGTTTCGTACATACGCAGTGTTATGGGGTGACTTTAAGGGTTGTTATATATAGTGTTATATGGTGTTATATATTTCTGGTAGCAGTTACATGTTTCCGGATTTTTAGAATGTCTGGAGTTTTAGTGTTAGTTTTAAAATGGATCGCTGGAAGTTAGGAGATGTTACCTTATTTGAAACATATAAAAAGACACTATTACCCCTACAATTTTCAAATCAGTCCAAATAATTAAAACACAATTTACAATTTGGTCCCTATTGATCTCAACCATTAGATCAAAGATCTAATGATTTAAAACACTTCTTACACTTCTCACACTTTAGGCCCTTTTTACACTATCCTTACCCTATATGGTGAGGTTCTAGAGTGAACACTAGTGTATTTGCGAACTGAGTGAACAAATCCTGGCCATTGATCTACACACGTGTATAGCCAAGATCTCATCATCAAATCGTAAAATACACTAGTGTATTTCAACATCAAATCCTGGCCATTGATCTATACACGTGTATGGCCAGGATTAGTTCACTCAGTTCGCAAGCTACACTAGTGTTCACTCTTGAACCTAATCCTATATATATATATATATATATAGGGGAGACTTTAAATGAGAATACTAAATACTGTGAGAACCGTGATAACGAATAAAAAAATATGAGAACTTGTTCAAAAAATAATTCTAATTCAAAAGTTCTTTTTACACTTATTATTATTATTATCCGAATACAATGTTAGAAATTAAATTTGCACGTTTAAATTTACGTGAATTCGTAAATAAAGAAAATTTACACATGTGTAAGTTTTCCATTTACACATGTGTAAATTTGTTATAATTACACATGTGTAAAAAATCTAATAAGAGTGATTTTAAGAGGAGAAATGAATTATTTGATGTTGTAAATTATTTTTTTGATGTTGTATTTTAATTTCAATGAGAGTTGTATTAAAAAAATGGTTTTGATTAGTGTTATCATTTGATGTTGTATTTTAATTTCAATGAGAGTTGTATATACCCTGACCTTCCAGGTTAAAAATCCTGGTTTCGCCACTAAACTGATACTATTGCTCTACTAGAATATAATTCCATAACATATCTCAAACAATAGTGTGGCTCGTAGGACTAGGGCCGCTCGTGGCTTGCAGATCGCTCGGATTTAGCTTGAAAAAAGCTCGCTCGATATGGCTCGGTTTGAAACGGAGCCGAGCCGAGCCGGCTCGATTAGAATACGAGCCTGGCTTGGCTCCGTTTTGCTCGCTCATTAGCTCGGATTATTTTACTTTTAGTATACTTTATTTTTTTAACGACAGATTTGGATCACCGACGGACCACTAGAGTATCATCGTGCCACCAGCAGAACCACCAGATCATATCCATCTTCACTAGGCAATAATGCCTATACACTAATTCAGAAGAAAACCCAATAAATTTATTTGAGAAAAAACCCCCTTGTGGGAATCGAACCCAGGACCTAATGGTCCCTAAGCCTTATCTCACCCCAAGATGCCACTGGGTTACAATGCCATGGGCAGTATACTTCGTTTTAATATACACGTAATATATTATAAGGAATAGGTTATCATTTGCATGTATTTAAGAGTGTAAGATATTTATAACATATTTGGGGGTTGATTAGGATGCTAATGAGCATATCTTATGTTTCATGAAGAATTGAAACTTATTTTGTATTTGGTTGAATTTGATTTTAGCTTGTAATATAGTAGGTTGCACTTATTTTTATATGTATTTTTCAACTATCAATTGATCAAATCTTTTTCAATTATCAATTGATATTTTAGACTATTATATTTTGAAAGTTGTGTATTAAAATTTGTTTTTAAATTCCGGTTTAGCCGAGCGGAGTCACCTCGGTTAAAACCAAACCGAGCTTGAGCTAAGATTTTCAGCTCAGCTTCAAATTCAAGCCGAGCTGACCCCGAGCTTGCCCTAGCTCGGCTCAGCTAAACTCGTGAACACCCTTACGTAGGACAAATAAGTTTTACAAATCGCATACAAGCAAACTCCGATCCTTAACTTGTAATACTTGTCTCTCAACATGGTGATCAGGACATTACAAATTAACCATGAACAAAGATTACTCTTATGAGTAGAAATACCTTTTACATTATTTCAAGATTTTCACTATTGTTCATGTTCTAGTCGATAATTTTTTTCGAGGCATCATTGATACCATCATCGCCATCAGAAATAGAAACCTCCCATCAACTTACCCCCATCGATCCCCTGCGCTTCCATTGCTGCTCCACTCGTGTTAGCATGTATCGTTGGGGTCAACCATGTTTTCTTTTTCGGCCTTTGAGAACATTTCGACGAACCCTGCGCAATTGTTTTTAGATTCGATTATTTTTTTGCTTGGATATCTCGTATCCAAGGTTCTCATTCGCAGCTTTCGCAAATTCATGTTCGAATGTCCAAGTTCGCTTCGCCATTCCTGTCTAATGTTCCATATTTCATGTTTTGGATTTAGTATTTGCTGTTTCCACCAATTCACGTAAAGTTGAAGATTAAACTATATAAATTTTTTTTAACGGGCAACAAACATTTATTATTAATCAACAACTAGGTCAACTACAACGTTAAACGGGGATAGTTACAATCACCAAAAATACACAAGGCAATAAGAAAAACGCTATTAAATTGTATATTTAATCAAATGGTTCATTCCTTCGCTAGTGACTTCAAATGACGTTCATCCCATGACATCATTCTCATCCACGTGATTAACGTAGGCCATCAATTGTCTCTATCTAATTGTCTTTGGTAACATCATGAGTCATGGCATGACCCAAAGAGCCATCAATTTGTTTATTAGGTTGGTGGATGTGGTATAAAACTCCTAAACGCCATCTCATATGTGGGGTTTTAAAGCCCCTTTCTTTATGGGGGCTTTATCATGTACATCAACTCCACCTAGGCGTCACCTCATATGGGGGTTTTAAAACCTCTTCCTTTAGAATCCTTGCAATGGTTTAAAGTCTCTTTTAAACGATATTAAAAAGAAAAAGGAAATAAAAAAAAGAGGGAAATGTGATTGGTGGAAAATAAATGGATCCCACATGCATACTTAATAGCGCTCGTTACTGAGCTGACGGAGGATCGATGACGCCCCCCTTTGGCGAGCAGGGGATGGGTAGGGGACGCTAAGGGACGCTAAAAGTGATTATGTGGCTAGGGGCGGTATACCACACCCCCTGGCCTTAATAATAAGTATTAGACGTCATGATTGTGAAACATGTTATAACACGTATTCAATTTGCTGAAAATGACTTTGATTAACAGTAAATATGATTAGTGTTCAAGCATTTAAATGTCATTAACAATGGTAAAATAAAGAACTTAAGAAAGCTTATTTAAACCTTATAATTATTGTTTTTATATATCCTACAACTACATTATATAACTTCATAAAAATTAAAAGTCAAGTGTCCGCGTGAAGCGGCGGAGTACATAGACGCTGGTAATCACGTAACATATAAGCATATTCAAATAAAAGATAATAAAATGTTTGTTTTTATGGTGTAACCTTTTTTAATATAAAATAACAACGTATGAAAAAATTATGATCGTTTAAAATCATGAGTGTGGTTGGTTTAAAAATCAACTAACTATGTTTTAAGGAATTCTAACATATGTTTTTAAAGTTGTATTACTTGAAATTATATATATGTTCTTCTTATATATAGTATAGATTACTGATAAATGATAATAATATATGGTATAGATTACTAATAAAAGATAATATAAGTTTTATGATTGTTATGTCATTTACCCAACTACAAAATACTTTAGGTGTTAACATATCACATATCTTACTATTTCAAAAGACAAGTTGAAATCACTTTTCTATTTTGTATAGGTTCCATCTATCTATTATACTAAAACAATACGTCTTAGCCACATGACATTTTGTTGATGTAGACACCCTCTTAGGCCAGAGAATTCCCCTCTTCGGCGCCAATCTCTTTTCCTAATATCCTTCTCACGTACGTTTCTTCCCACCGCAATCTCTCTCTTCTTTCCCTGTTTTTCTTTAACCCTAGCCCTCAATCGTCACGGATTCTTCTCCTCTCTTTTTTCTTTCATTATCATTTTTGCTCCTAATCCTACGCCTCCATACTCATTCGCAACGCCAATGGTAGATTCCATCCCATTTAGTGATTGAGGTTAAATTGTTATGATTTGTTGTCTGATATCTTCATCACTGTTGGTGCATCACTAAAGAACTGATTGTGGTTTATCAACATAAACCCCTGTCAATTAAGGTACCATTGATTTTAGCTTTTCTTTTGAGAGTGGTTTGTTTTTGCTACATAGGTAATTGTTGTTTCAAAATCCGAAGGTGATTAAGCTTGATTGAAAGTGACACTGGTGAGGACAGAGAGACGCTGGTCTCTTAGAACATCGACGGATGCGAGTTAGTCTCGCGGTGATTACACCCATGATCGGAGGTACGGGTGTGAAAAAAAAAACCGAATTAACTGAACCATAACCGAATTAACCGACAAAACCGAACCAATTAAGGTTAGTATACAAGTTCATAACTTATAGTTCATCTAACTGAACTTTCTACTATTCGAATCCATAAAGTCGTGTCATTCAGATTAGGGTATATTCTTTGATATATTGTGAAGTTAAATTGTCTAATGTTGTTTTGTTCCAATTCAGTAGTGTTGTCTTTAAGAACAATGTGGATTTGAAATAGAATAATAAATTTGGCCAGGTCAGTTTTTTTTAATGTTCATTTTTTATTAGGGTTTATGTTTTGAATCAGGTCTTGATATAATGATGTTTGTCGTGGGCATTGGTGGATGGTGAGTCATCTGTGCAGCCACCCCTCTGGGTTCCTGTTGTTATACTTCTCCTTCACTGGGTTAATATCTTTTTCACGCCAATTTTGACTTTGATGATTTGTATTGAGAAGTGGTGCATGTGTTCATCTAATAGTATATATAGACAAAGTTCTAAGTTAGTCATCAAGTAAAAACACTATAAAGGAAATCGATTTGTATTATGAGCTATGACTAAATGATCAGTTTCTTTTAAGTGGTGTCCCTTGGGTTATCCTAGGTCAGTTTTAAAGGAAAGCCCAATTTTCTAATTAATGATGCAATTTTGGTCAAACGTGTAACTTCAAAATTTCATCCAAGGAAAAAAAATTGGGTACAATTTTGGAATAGGAACTAATAAACAATTAACATGTATGAAAGGTCATTTATAAAGGGCTTTTTAGTTCTGCCATTCTTTGTTAAAGGAAAAGAAAGTGATGTAGTTAAAAGTTATCTCTTTTTTAGGGTTAGATTAACCTAGCTAGATATATAGATATACCAGGGATGTTTATTTTTAGGAGAGTGACATTTGTTGATTGGTTCATCTAATTTTTTAGAGAAGTTGATGGTTGTATATTGATGTAATGACTGCTGCAAACTGTAAGACTGTGGTAGTTCAACCGGCGCAACTGTCCGAAGATGATGGGGACCTCACGTACGTCTGCATTGGGGTTCTGTCGGGGAGGGAGATAGGATTAACCGTTCGCTTTCGTTACGTTGGCGGGACAAGATTATTCATATAAGAGTTGAAGAGGAGCAAAATGATTGGATTCCGGATTGCCCCCTGTTTGAAGACAAGGTTTCGAGTATGTCGAAGAGTGATGATCATCGTGAAACTGAAAGTGATGATAGGAATTCCTTGGCCGGAGAAGAATCTCATAATTCCGATGAAGGTCCAGAACCAAATCCCGAAAAGGAAACTGAGCAGTTTTTGGAAGACTTTAATGGCATTAATGGTGATACACTGCATGTTAGGAAACCGAATGATTGTGGGAATTTTTTTTTCAGTTTTCCTTTTCTAATATTAACAAAAAAGCTGGTGGGGACAAGACTTTGAAAAAGTTTAAAAGAAGGGGGAAGGCCCAGATCATCTGTTTCACCTTAACTAATGGACAGGCCCAAGAAGAGGGCCCGAAATGCAGATCCATTTGGTTTAAATGTCTTGCTGGGTATTGAAGATAATGGGTCCGATTTGGTGGATAGTCAAGTTCAGTCCATAACCGAGGATGTGGAGGCAAAATCGACCCAAAATTCTTCCTTTATAACACCAGACCTTAACGCCAAGGTTAATAATGAGGTCTTGTCACACCCCGATATTTCCACATATTACCGGTGGGCCCGGTGGGGAGTATCGTGACGTAGTTGATATCATCATGGTCAAACATACACAGAATAGCACAACGGAAGTCTTAGAATATAAAATATTATTACAAACCCAAATGTCTGAAAATACCAAAGTATTTATTATAGACGAGCCTGTAATATCAAATCCACAGGTGGATCATTACATAATGTACAAAATGAAGTTTAGCAGACTTTATGGCATCTTTAAGGATTTGTAAGATCCTCTTTTTCGACACCGAGCAACTCCCAGCCTATTACGAGTAGTACTTGTCACTTAGTCTTTTGAAAATACGCCAGTTTTCACTGGTAAATACAATTAACCGACTCATTTGAAAAGAGTTTATGAATATTGATTTAAGTGCACAAGGCACAAACCATTTATACTTGGGACAATTATTTAAGATAATCTTGTATACAAATTTATATGTTTGTCATACAGTTGGGGCCGGTTTGGAAGCCGGTCATGATTAACCGACTCACCACTTATAGAACCCACGAAGGAGTTATCCCCAACATGTGGGTTTATTTTAGCAATTGCATCTGTCAGGTGTATGCCTACACCCCGTGCATAGGTCGTGGCCATTTTCAAATGAAATGACCCGATGATATCCAGGACACGGTCGTATTAACCCCAATATTTATGTTATCAAACAAGACAGATTAAAACGGATTATGTAAATTTATTAATCACAATTCGATTAAATGATTTCATACCCGACCAAGAGGTATTATTATAATACCGTATCCCAAGCCCGTATAAGGGAAAATAAGTTAAAAGTATTTACCTGAGCTAATACTTGATTCACAGCAAAATAACCCAGTCGTATCCAATCTATCTAAATGCAGGTAGCTTTTACCGAGTGGCTCTAGTCTGGAGTGATGGTAATCTATAACCAATTCAGAATGCTAATGGTCTTATTTAAGTCGTAGACTTAGACCGGCTAGCTTAAAGTATCTAAAACGGTACGATACGCTAGATTAAGCGATGACTGGAATAGAATGTTATTTAGACCCAACAAGTACGAAGACTTGTATAATATGGGTAAACTAAACACATTCTGGATTTTGAAGTATAAACGATAAGGTTAAACCCGTTTCGGCAATCTTACGTAAACTAGTTACGTGAACCGATCCGAACGTGTAAATGCATAACGGGCAACCAATGAACTATATACAAGTCCCATATGTTATTATGCTTAAAATGTGTTAAAACATCAGTAGGATGTTAACATATATGCCCAAAAAGTATTTAAAACCAAATTAAATCCCGTAGGGGCATTTTGGTCATTTTAATATTTATAAAAGAGATTTTATAATAAACTGAGGTTTTGGTCTAAAAGATTCAGTAAAAATATTTATTTTATCACATTACATCAGTAAGATATCATACATATGTGAGGTTTACCATTTATGGCCAAACTATGCCTCGAAAGGGTATTTTGGTCATTTCACATATGCTTTTAAGGACATTTTTGGAATTCTGAGTTCATGACTTATACCTACTGTAATAATATTGAAATTTATTTAAAAATTCAGTAGGTAACAAGTCTTAGGTGTTGAATATGGTTTGAAACCATACTATGCACCTAATTAGCGTAAAAATCGCTAATTGACGATAATTAAGATGTTTATGGAAATCTGAGATTTTGAACAGTCTTAAATGCTCAAAATAATTTATTTAATATATAATATCAGTAGTAAAAGGTTTGGCATTCAAATCATTCATTAATCTCATTTTATACATGAAAAGGGTATTATCGTTATTTACCGAATTACACAAGAACTCAATGATATGGTCAGTTTATAATCTGACCAAAAATCCTAAAAATCCCTAAAAATAATATCTTAACAGTAGGTAATGAGTTTTGGGTCAAAACTGTGTCACTTGTACTCCGTAAACACACATGATGTAGGACACTATCTTTTATCAAAGAAACAATGTGTTTTGGTCTCAAAAATTTGTCTATTTGTGTTTTGCACTTTCACATTTTAATTCTAGTTTATTTTCAAGCCTTAAATCGCTTTCTGGAAAGTTAAACACGAACTGATATGTAAATGTAACCAGTTTAATGCGGAAAACACTCTGGAACAGTGACATAGGCTTAACATACCTTAAATAACTTTTATATAACTTAGAAATAGGTTTTGAAAGCTTTGGTGTGTCAAAAACAAGTTTATTCACACTCAGGGACTATTTGCGTCAAACTGCGAAAGTCTGCTGATTCACATAGTATCGAACATTCTGTAACTTGATCATAAGTTAAACATGCCCTAAATATCTTTTACATAGCTTAGAAATAGGCTTTGAGGTGTTTGGTGCGCAAAAATAAACTTATTTGATCAATAGGGACTAAAAGCGCCAAAAAGTGCATAAGTTTGCATTTTCGCGCATATCTTACGTTCTGAGTATATCCGGACATCCAAAAACTTATGTAATCATTAAAATATTTTATTTTAGTGATTGGCATGATAAAATTCCATTCGTCGAGTAGTTTGGGTCGTTTTTCGCGTCCGTTCGTGTTTCGTCGTAATTAACCGAACAACGCAACCGTACGGCCAAACGAACCGACATCCGAGATATTTTTGAGCATGTTTCATGTTCCTTATACTTTAACTTCATTTTAGAGCCTTGAAATGAGATTAACGGGGCTTAAACGTGTCAAAAATGCATCAAAAACCATGTTTTGCACATTTAGGGACCAAAATTGACAATCTGCCATAGTTGTCTTAGGAAGGGACCAAAGTTGAAAATCTGATTTCCAGCTTGTTCCAGCTGTTCCCCTTATTTGCACATGGTTTTAATGAAACTAGGGGCTTGTTTTGGGGTACCCATGGTATTCTAAAACCATGGGCACACTTGGACGGTCCAGATTGAAGCACGGTTTACGAGGAACGATCTTAACGGTCTTGAAAATCCTATAAATACCCCACCCCAGTTTCATTTCATTTCACACATGATCTGATTTTGATGCTCTAAGTTGAAGCTTTAAGCTTCATACCTGGGTATTTAAATCAAGATCTTCCTAGCTTGGACCTCTTGTAAGCTTCTTTCGTTCTTTTATGCGTTTTTAAGCATGAAAGTCAAACAGTGTTTGACTTTCAGCTTTGACCAGTCTATGGTCAACACGAAGTTCATTTGAACTTCGCAACGTGAGCATAATCATGATGGTCATAGTCACTTGTGACTATACCTACTGATTACCACGTTGATTAGGTGTAGTGACGAGTCATAGTTTCGGTCAAAATACGCGTCTATGCGTATTTTGCAACCAAACTATTTTTGGGTATCAAAACCGTTTGTTTTGATATCAAACTTGTTTTCTAACTTTGTTAAACATGTTTAACTCGTCACTTTTAGGATAGTGCTTATATAGGATCGTAAGTCAAGCGGTCTAAACAACCGCTTAGACTTTTGAACCCGACCCGTTTGGTCAATCGTTAGGATCCGACCAAACATATAATGTGAGCTTAGTTGTATAGGGAATAACCTTCCGAGGTTATACCTTATGGTCACTTCGTTTAGTTAGTTGTATGATAGGTAGTTTATATGCCTTAAAAAATGACCAAAATGCCCTTTTTTCGCATAATTTTATTTTAAGCATATGTAACACATGTTTTGACATCTAAAATGATTATAATACATAATTAGATATGTTAAGGCATATAATACTTTTCATAGGACTAGTTAGGCATCTCGAACGCGCTTTCACGCGAACGACGCGTTAAAGTGGCGTAAGCTACCTTAATGGGTCGTAATAGGTCGTAAGCACTTAGGATAGATTTCTATTTAGAATGTAAGCTTTGTTAAACCATATCACATGAGTTCCAACACTCATTTGGTTTACAAGACCTCATTCTACCCGATCTTCCGATTTAGGTGTCGATTCGCTAACATAGTATCCGTTACCCTAGGAACCGCTTCAACACTTGAACTCTTGGTCTTTGAGCTTTGTTATACCCTTTGAACCGGAACTATATGCAATCCCAGGCGAGTACATAGTTCCCCTCTTTTACCGCTTTCAAATGTTTTGGGGTGATTCATATGTGTAATCGATCTGATTTCAAAATGTATGGCATATGTGTGTTCACTAAGTGCTTTTATGTGTATTATTCCGATTATGCAAATATAATGTTTTATTCTTAAGTGATCTACCTATCTTCATAGTTAGATTCATGCAGGATATTTGGAGTACAGTCTTAGATCTTCCTATCTTCATAGTGAGATTTTTAAGAAGTACTTTACAACTCGATGGTTGGTTTTTGTGTAGATTGTTGGTGATTTAGATAACGAAACTAGATAATACAATAAGCACATGGTGGATACGCCGCTGGCACTTCCTATATATAAGTGTGCTTATTGTATTACCTTTCATGGCGTTATCCCGAATCACCATTAAGATTTAGGATTGTTTTGATTCAATAATTCAATATGACAAGAACCTAGGATCCCTGTAGTATCTATCTATCTTCATAGTTAAACTTATATGGGATGTTTAGAGTACTAATATTGGAGTCCATATCTGGATTCATTGTGTACTTTAATGCATGTTAGATTAGACAATGTGACAGAACCCGAATCCTTATAGCATCTATCTATCTTCATAGGTTGATTCTTGTAGGATGTTTAAAGTACTGATATTGGAGTCCTTGATTGTATTCATTGTGTGCTTTAATGCGTGTTTACGAGTTGGTACAAGTTGACGATTTATGTGTTATGTGGTAGTTGTGATTTAGATAACGAAACGGGTATAATAAAATAAGAACATGGTGGATACGCCGCTGGTACTTCCTATATATAAGTGTTCTTATTTTATTATTCTTGTAGCGTTATCTGGATCACTTTAGGATTTTGTGTACAATTGTTTCAATGTTTGATTATCAAAATCTTTGTAGAATCTCCCATATTTTTATATGTTAGATTCTTAGAAAGATACCTGAAGTATTATCATGACTCATTGAATTGATTTATATAATACTTATATAAGTTTTGATTTATTTCAAAACAGTTATTATTAATCCTTGATTGGATTCCTAATAACATATTAACAAGTTTTTACGATGGTTTAATCGAAATTTCAATATAAGGCATAAAATGACTTAGTAAATATCATATTGCCATATATAAACCTATTTTGTCACGAGTTTTCACAATTAAGATTAATACCAAATGTTTTGCCATTTATTTGGCTAATAAAACCTATGTATTCGCCGGCATTTTTATGCTGACTATTTTCGCATATGTTTCAGGTTTTCGACTGTTCAAGCATGCAACGCATAGGACTGCATACGGGCCTTAGACTTCTAAAACAAAAGAACAATTACATGTATTCTTTGTTTGTAAAACGATATTAATGATATTGAAACAATTTAGTACCAGTAGTTGTGAGCAATTTGTAACGTGACTCCCCGATATTTCCGCCGCGTGTTGTTATATTACGCGATTGGGGTGTTACAAAAACCTATGTTTAAACATGACGTATGCAAGATATCGCAATTAAATTAATAAAAAGCTTCTATTTACGATATCAAGCATAACTCCTGTTTGAGACCAAGAACTGATGTAAAATTTTCGAGACATACTTATATATCAGTAACAAAGGTTTTTGTCCTCTCACATTTCTAAAAATCTTGTTTATATGTCAAAAGGGCAAAATTGGCATTTATAAGCATAATAACGGACATGAGCATATAATTCAAAATACACATGACCAGGTAGTAAAACTCCAGAGGGTTATACTACAATATAAAGTGGTCCTAAAGGAGGCTTAAAACATGGAAGAATCAAGCTTTATCGGGTCAGAACTGAAAGTCAAAGCAAAAGTCAAGCTTTTGCGACTTTCGGTTGCGAACCGACCCTATACTCCGAATTGTCGGGTTGAACATGCTTAGACATGTTCTAATAATAATTACCAAGTTATTAGAGTGTTAAAATATAATTTATAACCTCTGCATTATTGGTTTTAATTATTATTTAAAATTCTGCAAAGTTTGACTTTTTAACTAAATAGTTTGACCCGACAATTAACTAAGCAAACAAAATAATTAGGAGGTGCCCTTTTAGGGGTTTATCACCTACCTCACTATGGTCACATAACCACATTCATCTCGAACAGTGGCTGGACAATTTGAGTTTAAATCGAGAGTCAAAGCTAATTTACGATAACTTGACTTTTCGGTTTTTAAATTATAAAACTGAACTAAAGAGGGGGCTAAGACACTTACAAAAGGTCCTAGCTATCTTTTCTACTAAAAAGAATTCCCTTTTCAGATCAGGAGGCTCCAGAACTTGAGAGAGGAGAAGATTGAATGAAATGTGCAATTGAAATGGATGGGTTCATGGCCTATATATAGTTTTTGAGTAAAGATTAGATCATGCCAAGTGTTTGAGAGGTGATATAAGATGATTACATGTGTTACCAGGTTTCTAAAAACAATTAACAAGTTGCTAGATTCATTTAGGTGGTATGTGTGGGCTACAAGCAAAGAAACAAAAAGAAAAAAAAAATAATATGCAGATCAGGGCCTCGCGGCCCGCGTAGATTGGCGGCCCAGGCCTTCGGGGCCCGCCTGGGCGTCTGGCCCAGCTTCATAGTTTGGCAGTTGGACAGTTTCGGTCCCTGTGCTTTATTGCCCACATTTCAACTTCCATTTATGACATAAAGGCCCAAAACTTCATATATCCTTTATGTTAAGTTAGTATAAGATACTTAACGTCTAATGGCCCGTCTCAGGCGCATCCGGTAGTATAACCAAGCATCATAAACTTCTCGGTTTGCATAAAAGGTCCTGTTAAGGTGTAGTTTCGTCTGTTGACATGTTTAGTCCTTTTAACGCGTAAAGTGACGCGTAATAACATTTATCGATATCAAAGTCTTCCTAGGCCCATTATAGGCATTCTCGAGCGTATGCTCAATTATTACGACGCTCCAGTTTGCTTAAATGGTCACTCAAAGGTGTATTTTTCAACGTTGATGCTTTTGGTCCCTTTAACGCACAAACTTGCGCGTATCATCATTTAATAGCTTCAAAGCCCTATGTAGCCCATATTAAGCATTCTCGAGAGTATGATTGCACATCTTAATGCTTCAGGTTCGTTAAAAGGTCATTCAGAGGTATAATTAAACATGTTGACGCTTTTAACCCCTCTAACTTACAAACTTGCGCGCAACTTCACTTATTGGCATAAAAGCCTTGAATGGCCAATATTAGGCATTCCCGAGAATATAATCAAGCATCATGAAGCTCTCAGTTTGTTAATAGGTCACTCAGAGGTAAGAATTAACATGTTGACACTTTTAACCCTTCGACGCGCAAACTTTCACATAATTACGCAAACGGCTCCTCTCGTCCAACAAGTGGCTTATTGAGAATACGGACATCGTATAAGGTCACTCAGAGGCCTAGTTTAAGCATGTTGACACTTTCAGTCCTTCTATAATCAAGGTTTTCGATTTTGACAAAATTAGTCCCTCTTAGTCAACGTTTGACTTTATTAGGGTTTATTACACGTGTCAACACATCATTGGACATGATTTTACGAGGTATTACATCCTCACCCCCTTAAAAGAAATCTCGACCCTGACATTTACTCAAAAAGATGGAAGTACTTTCTGTCGTATAATGGACTTAACATCCGCAGTATATTAGGGACCTCTACGGGCATCCCAATTGACCTATTCAATAGGTACATGCTTTCTTCGGAGCTTTTTAACCTGCCGATCCTTGATCGATATAGGTCTTTCAATAAACCTCAGGCTTTCATCCATCTGTACGTCTTTATGAGACATTGCTAGCGATTTATCAGCTAGGCATTTCTTTAAGTTAAAGATGTGGAACACATTATGAATTCCACTAAGCTCCTTAGGCGAGTTTAGCTTATAAGCTATACTGCAGACACATTTGATGATCTCAAATGGTTCTATATATCCAGGGCTTGACTTGCCCTTTATATTGAAATGCATCGTATTCTTCCATATTGATATTTTTAAATAGAGTCTTGTTCCCTATTTGGAACTTTAAGAGATCTGCGCCTTTCTTTTGTATCGCTCCTTTGCCGATTTCTGGCAGCTTTCAGACGATTACGGATTCATATAAATCCTATCCGTCGTCTTTTAGGACAGTCTCAGATTCTGATAATTGGGATTTCCCAACTCCTGCCCAACAAACGGGCGTTGAGACATTCTCCCATACAAGGTCTCTATTGGAGTAGCCTTGATGCTTATATAACGCTATTAGTTATAGGAGAACTTAATTAGGGTGAGATAGTTATTCCAACTACTACCCGAATCAATCTTATGGAATTAACTACCCTCATGGTTAGTCAAACAAGTCGACGATCCTGGGCAGCTAATAACGATTCTTAATCGTTTCCTATTTGGTTTGCGGTAATCAATGCACAAGCGTATTGCATCGTGCTATCCTTTATCAACAATATTCGAAGCTCTTAAGACGATAAGCTAGGCTGTACAAGCCTTTCTCCATAAACTCATCTGGTTAGTTCTTAGTTCTTCCATTTCCATTGATGCTAACCGATATTGTGCTTCTGTAACAGATACAGTTCCAAATAGGATGTCAATCCAAATTCCACTTTGCCTCTCAGAAGGTAAAACAGGGTAGTTCTACTGAGAAGAAATCAAGTTATCCAAATATTATAAAGATAGCTTCAATCTTCGACCTTGGTCCACTTACCGTCGCTTGTGCCATGCAAATGACACATCTGTTTTACGAGTGCACGGATGCCTTAAGTAAGGATGCCTTCTTAGGCATTTCTATTATGGATATCTTCTTTGAATACCACTAGCCGACTTTAGTACAATATGACCATTGATATATCTTAGTGGTTCCATGCATTAAACCTCCATACTGATCAGGCATGGAAGCAATCTATGGGACACACTAGGATACGCCAATCCTCATACGACGCTTTTGTCAAACATAGTTGGCACTCGCAGTTGATAGAAATCAACGAGAAAATAATTAAAATAACATATAATGTCGTACTCTATTCGAAGAAAGAGTACTCTTAGATTTTTCAGAAAGATTCATCATCGATAATAGAAGAATCAGTTACTATGGTTTCCTTGGTAAGTTATACCTTGTGGGTAATATAAAAGTTTGCTAAGCTTATGGTCTATGAAGACTTATTATTGCCTGTATTAAAGACATGACACTTAGCAGAAATTATCATTAGTAAATGATAAGGAATGTACTTGATGACATCATGTACTGCCTCTTGGCATTCATCAGGTGAGTTCATGCATTTCCTTTCTTAGCCTTTCCAGGCTTAGCCTCACCTTCTTTGGCAGCTTTATGGCATCTAGTTCTGATGTGGCCTTTCTCACCACAGCCGTAACAGACTGCATTCTTTATGTCCCTACATTCATGGAACTGATGACCAGTTCCTTTGTAGATGCCACACTGTTTTGGTTTTTAATCTATTCGACACTGTCCCCAGTGTCTTTTATAGCCGTTCTTACATACAGGCTTCTTACTGAACTTTTGTTGGTTCTTATTAAGCCCGTACTTGCTCTTTTTCTTAGATTTCTGGTAGTTATCCTCCTCCTTTGGTTCATCATTCACATTCGAAGTGTGAACAAAGCTCTTTTCATGAGCAATTGAATGAGGTTTTGAATGGGATTTGGAGCGAGTAGCACTCGGCTCTTTGAACTATTTCATGGCCTTTTCCATAGCCTTTCCTATAGCTGTGTCAATCACAGCTTGGAGATTAACTCCATTAATATTGAGATTTATGTTTGTAGCATCATTTGCTTTTGTCGCATCATTAGTATCACGACTGTTGTCTATCTTATCCGAGTTTATCATACTCGAAGCTTGGTATTAATCACCAACTTAAACAATTGTTAGTCATCATCCTGATGACCTGACATAGATTAGCACGTCATCCATAAACCGTATAGGCTATTATGTCCCAAACATTCCTAATGAATGTTATTTGAATGTATATCCATTACATTTAGCCTAGGTCACAAAAGGACCATCAATGGCATTTAAGGTTTGGAGCGAGTCCTTTACCTGTTTGACAGGGGATCATAATGTCACAACTGTCTTTGTCACAAGGACGATTATGAATAGCGCACAAAAAAGTCTTTCCTATAGCTGCTGCTAATCATCTTTATTCCAACTTTCTGTGGAATAAATGGGTTCCCCTAAAGGTGGGTATAGTTGTGTGGCGAGCGGTGAAGGATAGGCTTTCGACAAGATATACCTTAATCAAACGAAGTGTCCCGGTTAATTCTGAATTTTGTTGCTTTTGCGGGGAATGGCGGGAGACAAGCGAACACATTTTCGTTTTCTGCAGCTTCTCGCAATCCTTTTGGCAGGTAATTTTTCAATGGTGTAAGGTCCATCATTATTTCCTTTTTGATCTAAAAGACCTACTCGAATTACATTGAATTACATCTATGCGGTAATATTAACTGGGATTTGGAGCCTTTGGAGCTTGCGTAACGAGGTGATTTTCGAAACAAAAAGGCTTCATTGGCAAAGGTGGTGGAAAAGACGAAGGCGATGAGCTACATGTGGGTCAAGTCAAACACAGGTCTAAGGCAGTCGGTTTGTCCATATAAGATTGGAGGAAGTTTAGAGTTTTTGAAACTTAATTTTTGTATGGTTTTGGAGGATCTGTTTTTTTTTTTTCCTGGTCTGTTTGGGTAGCCTAGGTGTTGGCTAGGCGCCCTTGTATAGTTTTTAATAAAATTTCCGCTTTTCGTTGGCCATTCAAAAAAACATTAGAATGTTGAGGAAAAAGTTAAGTTGACTTGAAAGCTGGCGTTGACCAAAAAGTGAGTGGTCAACACAGAAATGGGGAACTTGGGATTTTTAAATGATTATAAATTCATAATGGCTGGAAAACATGGGGAACTTGGGATTTTTAAATGATTATAAATTCATAATGGCTGGAAAACCTGCTGGTATGCCCTAGTTTTTCTTTTCTAATATAAACTCAAGGGTCATTGTTACCTTAAAGCATCAATATATATCAACTGTTTGGTAGCTTAAGCAAATGACATTATTCATCAACTTTATAAAGTCAAAGTTGCTTAGCATTATTTGGTTATAATAAATTGAAGTTAAAACACACCTAATTTTAGTTACCCAAAGATTCAAATGAAAATAACACTCAAATCCCAACCGATAAGCATGGAATTGAGAACAAAACTGAACCCAGGTACAAGAAATTAGGTACATATATATGCAATGAAAGAACATAAAATTTAACCTATTATCTTAGTGCAGATAATAATACCAAAAAAAAAAGCAGAAGCAATAGGGAAGCGTTGCTGGCCTTTTGAAACGATGGAGCACTACAACTTGCACAACCAAAGGGGCACAAGAAATACCAAGATTTTGTTATCAGTCTATAGGAATGCCAAATTTATCTTTAGTAACTATGAAATACTAACCTTGCCATTGCATAAAAGCTACGGATCTATGTAAATAACTCTGTGAATGCCTAATGCAACTATCAATTTTAAATCGTTATGGTAAAGTTACAGTTGAGGATGCGCCGCAACAAGCGGGGTCTCTTGTTATGTTGAAATGGACGAATGTATTTTTTTAACAACAAAACGAGTGAATGTACTAATGATTTCTTTTTTCAGGTGGTTTTCATGTACTTTGGAATAATTTAGCCCAACCTGGACTTTCTTATAGTATTGATCCAAGTCTGGGTCTCCCAAGAATGGTTAAGTAATTTATGTAATATAAGTGTACATATGATGATATTTCAATTTGTAGTCTTTGAAACACTTGGGTCAGTTTTGTAGTTTGGTACTATTTCACATTTTTGAAATATGATAATGTTTTCTTTATTTAATTTTATTAATTCCATGTATAGTCGTACACAGTTCCGCACTACTTCCTTCTCAAGTAAATATTTATTTGAACGAATATTGGATTTAAATAATCCTAACTATTCGTCGTTGGCCGTTAACAATCCCAACTTAAAAAATAACCACTAGTGGTCTCAACTATTTACATATTGGATACCAATAAACCCTGACTAATAGAATCCTTACGCTGTTAGTCTCCGGTCGCCGGAAAACCGTTTTTGGCCAGAAAAAGGTTTCTAAAGGTCCGATCTATGGTTATAAAGTGGTTTGGAATGAAAATGTTGAGTTTTCTGGCCAAAAAGTTGAGTTTTCCGGCCAAAAAGAAGTTTTCCGGTGAAAAATGAGTTTTCCGGCGACTTCAATAATTGGGGCCTTTACAAGAAATAGGTTCCTAAAGGTCCGTAATAAGGTTACAAAGAGGTTTGGGACGAAAATGTTGAGTTTTACGACCAAAAATGAGTTTTCCGGCCAAAAACGTTTTTCCGGCGACACGAGACTAACGACGTTAGTGTTCTGTTAGTCAGGGTCCATTAGAGGCCAATATGTTAATAGTTGGGACTGCCAGTGGTTATTTTTTATACTAGGACTGTTGGCGGCTAATGTCGAATAGTTAGGATTATTCGAATAGTTAGGATTATCTGACCGGAATCGTTACAAATGATCTCGCTTGAACATGTATTTATAGACCCATGATTCCGCTTGAAACAACTCCAAGCGGTATCTGATTCCGCTTGAAATAGCTTCAAGCGAAATAAACATGAATGCTCATGCGGAATTAAACATCTGATTCCGTTTGAAATGACCTAGTGTCATTTCAAGCGGAATTACCTCTAATCACACTTTCTCAATTCTCGTGCCCTTATCTAACTAGATACAACCAAGACTCGATACAAGACGAAGTCGACAGACGTATGCACCAACATAAACCTAATGGTTGGTATAAAAAGTAGCACCGCCGGTAAGTGTTGTTTGCATCTCTTACGTTAAATGTTTCTAGAACATGAAAATCTAGAAGTCAAAATGATGCACAAGTTCACTGTATATTTAAAAAACCATATATCTACTAAATGATAGACCCATCTATTATTCTAACTAGGTTTATCACCCTAGCCGCGTTGCGACGAACTTATTTTGTTATTTAGTTTGTGTTTACATGTGTTTTGAAATCACTATAAGCGTGTTGCACGCGGAACCACTAACAAAAATAAAAAGAAAATGTAAAAAACAGTAAAACATAATCGAAAGAAAATCAACCAAAAAAGTTGTATGTTAATGAAGTTATTCGTATGAAACCCGTGGTCAGAGATGAGCAAATAATACTAGGTACCGGTACCGAATTTCTCAAACCGAAGGATCCTAAGTACCAATTCGGTACCGACTTTTGACGTTCCTAGTACCGGTTCGCTACCGATTTTTACTTTCATATGCCGGTACCGTAATCGGTATTTTCGGTATCGGTTGCCACCGAGCTCATCCATACTCCTGAAACTAAAAAAAGAATTCATTAAAAGTTGAAGAAAATAAACAATAAAAAGTTGTACGATACCGTTGTTGTTTGTATGGCACCCGTGATCAGGGATGAGCAAATAGTACCGTGTAGCAGTACCGAATTTCCCGAAATAAAAGATATTCAAACTTAATCCGGTACCGACTTTTGCCGTTTTCTGTATCAGGCTGGTACCGATTTTTACCTTAATGCACCGATAATGAACCAGACTGTACCTTTATTTTCGATACCAGTATTGGTTAACACTAAGCTTATCCAATTGAGAAAGCAAAGAAAATAATAATAATAATAATTATATTACTATATATATTAATATAATATATTTAAACAACTGTTCATTCAGTTGTATTATTATCATATAATAATAATAATAATAATAATAATAATAATAATAATAATAATAATAATAATAATAATAATAATAATAGTAATGATAATGTAAATAGTATAGCATTTGAAATAATTCAATAAACAATTAACAACAATTAAGAAGAAATAAGACGGAAGATCATTAATGTTATCTCATAAATATTGTAATTGAGAATTGTAAAGCTTATGAAAATTGATCTCATCATAATATAAGTATTTTAAGTATTTGATATATATATATATATATATATATATATATTTTAAATTACTATGTTTTTAACTGATATTTTCTTATTTGTATGTTTGTTATTATTTGATTGAGGTCTTCAGGGTATAGATAGACAATAAGAAAACTAACACAAGTACCATACAATATGTACCGCGTTGCAAATTGGTCACGCCGTCGCATCGCGCGGGTTTTCTACTAGTAATATTAAGATGTATAATTTTTGACTAATTTATCAAATTTTAATATTTGTGTAATCAATAATAATAATAATAATTATTAGGGTGAGGTTCCTCTACAAAATGTGTTTTTCCTACAAAGTGTAGGAAGTGATCTTGACCATTGGATGAGTGTGTTTGATGGTTGAGATCATATTGGTGGCATTTTGGTAATATGTATGTCTTAAAAATATGACGATTTAATTAATTAGGGGTAAATGTTTCATTTAGCTTGTTTTAAATATGGAAATGACTATCATACCATAAACCATCCCACATTTCTAGCGATTTTCTCTCTCTCTCTCTTTTCCTTGTCTCCTTCGCGAAGAAACACAACGTCAAGAAAACACATTGTGAGTTATACAATATAACATATCATGAAGAAACCCAAGAAAACATATCGTGAATCATACAATATAACACGTCATTTAACTTGTATGGTGTGTTATACAATATAACACATCGTGAAGAAACCCAAAAAATTATAAAACACAACGTCAAGAAACCACAAAAGACATGTCATTTGTGAATCATAACTGGTATACCACAATGTGAATTAATCTTTAACTTATAAAACACATCGTCAAGAAATTACAAGTATATCTCCTTCCTAAAAACACAACGTCAATAGTTACAAACACATCTCCTTCCTAAAACATAAACAGCTATAACACATATCGTCAAGAAATTGTTCATGAAGGATTGCAGCTGGTAAAACACATCGTTTAGAAATTGTTCATGAAGAATTGTAGCAGGTAAAACACATCTACAAACACATCTCGTTCCTAAAACATAAACTGTTATAACACATTGTGAATTAACCTGTAACTGGTAAAACACATCGTCAAGAAATTGTTCATGAAGGATTGCAGCTGGTAAAATACATCGTTAAGAAATTTTCATCAAGGATTGTAGCAGGTAAAACACATCTTCTTCCTAAAAGATAAACCGCCATCAACAATGTTATTTGAAATCGTGATTTTTTATTAGTAATATGAATTGATCGAAAGAGAGAAAATCTAATGGACTGTGTTTGTGAATTAGCGATGATCTTAGTATAAAACTAAAACTTCCGAATTTGAATTCAAAGAAGATATTCAGTTACCATAAATATCTCAAATTGGTTTAGGAGATAAATTCTTCTATAAATAAAATAATTATTCAATTACAAGTTTGCCCTTTTGCATAAAAATATTATGACACATGTCAAATGGAGAATGCTTCCTACACTTTGTAGGAAAAGTTGGCTTTGTAGCCAACTCCTACCCATTATTATTATTATTATTATTATTATTATTATTATTATTATTATTATTATTATTATTATTATTACTAGGTGTACACCCGTGTGAATACACGGGTTTGTTCTAATAACGATCGGAATCAAATACTAAAAAACAGATTATAATATATCATAGGTGGACGCGGATACATCGTAAACATTAAAAGAAGGTTCTCTTGTTTTTAGTTATAATTTACCCCAACCGCGCTTCGCAGGGGATTTTGCAATAATCTGTTTTCATGAAAATAGAATACAGGTGCATACTCTGGAGTAACTTTACATACATCTTTCTAAAAGTTTAATTTTCATGTATATCCTTTTCAGTTTCAGAAACTCTCACAATATCATTTTTACCCATTCAATAGTAGATAAATCAAAAATAGGAAAACAATGATAGTAGATAAATAAAATGAAAACTGATCACACACGAACAAATAAATAAGTTCACAAAGTCTAAGCACAAACAAATTAGAAAGAACTCGGCGTGCAACCATAGAGCCATTCTTTGTTCTTGTTGTTGGTCTCATTCACAACCCTAATCAAAGACAAATGTACATTAACAAAAATACGTGAGAAATTGAGGAAGTTAAAGTAGAAGGAAAACTGGAACATATTACCTATGCCCCTCCCAATTTATAGAATTTTTGCTAAATAAAATATAGTAGAGTTTATATAACTCAACAATGTATTCAAACTAAAATACACATAAGCGTCTATTGAGGTTGCGTACTTACCTTTTCTCCCATAAATGGAAGGTTTTATACTCTAAATAACATGATGTCTTCATTAGGATAGATTTTTATAGAATAAAAGTAGAATGAAAACTGGAACATATTACCTACGCCCCTCTGCATCACAAAAAAAACTAAATCAAACGAAAATGTGGAATAATTTGTTATTCTAAGTACCCTGCTCCATATCAAGTACCCTCGCCAGCCCTAGGCTGCTCCCCATACCGAGTAGTCTTAGGAGAAGAACCAAATTAGGTTAGGATATACTTTTATTTTAATGAACCCCAAAATAATAACCCAATTGGCAAAGGCCCAATACCAACCGTAGTTCTTCTTCTTGCCCCTCTTATTGATCAGTTGTAGAATCACAAAGTCAAACACAACTAATCCAGATCAATAAAAGAAATATGTATAGATCATAAGAAGGCTGACTGGGGTGTACTACTAAAATATGAAACCAAAAAAATAGTTGAAACATCTATTGACTAATTTAAAATTTAGAAGAACCTGACTTCTTGTAATATATTAATAAATATTTTTGCATGCAACCAAAAGAATAAGAAAGAAAAAACAAAAGCAATTCATTATTCGGAAATTCAACATTGTGATTTCTCTCTTTTGTATACCATATAATTTTGTATGTTGTTGGTGCCTAATGTCTATGCTATCACATGCTACATATGTACCAAAATGCCTTGTATAACTTTTCATATAAGAATATAAAAATAGATCATTAAAAACCAATCTTTTAGTCATAAACATGCTTTTAGAATATGAAATCGTTGAGCTGAGATTGTTTCTCATTTACCGAGTGATTGTTGAAAATATAAGCGCTATCTTCCACTCCTGCATTCAAGCAATTCATCCGGTGCCTGTAAAACATCCACAGAATAGTGAAAAGACGTTGTCCCATAATTCGAGTTGACTTCGCTTATTCAAGACTGATGTAGACAGTGATTGCAATTTAGCTCCACATTTTCATTTATTTTTTTTGTAAAAAATTACACTGAACTTAAACAATTTTTCCCTTGAGCCAAAATAACTTTCATCAAAGTCAAAGTTAAAAAGTCAACTGCTGATAAACAAAGTTCAAATGGGCTACTTGATTGCATCTGGATTAGCTAAGACACTAACATTACTGAAAAGTATATGAATTGAATCAACATATTGGAGAGCTTTAAAAAAAGGAACAATTTTAGTAATTTAATTCACAATAAAAAATTATATGTAACATAAAAAACTGTTGTGATAAATGTGAACCATACCAAGCAAAGTGATCTTCACAACAAACGGAGCCCGCGATGATTGAAATTCCTGCTGCTTTCCTGAATATTCAAGATTTAGAAACACATGTTATGAGTTGTTAAGACATACATATTCTTGGTTTACGATTACGAAGCGAAAACAAAGTTCTATATTTTCATGAAAATAGTTACATACCAGGTTGCGTTGTACATGTCATAGAACTTGTCAAAGGCTTTATCAAAGAAAAAGTGACAAGCAAGAAGATCTTTGATATCAGTCACCTTACAACTTGATTTACAGCATTTAACCTATGACACTCACTAATTAATCACCATAACCCACAAAACATATAGAAGAATTTCGGCAAAAGAAACACAATTTATATGCAAAAATGCGGCAAAAAACACTCACAAGACGGTTGAGCTTAAAGGAGTAATACTTTCTATGGGAAGGATGCGTCCGGATATGCTCCACTAAGTGTCCTGCACTGCATTTGTACACAAAAAAAATCAAATGCTGTTATAAGAAATATAGCAAGTTCAGATTATAATTGTAATCACATTGATTATTTATAGAAGTCCTTCAAAAAAATGTATAAGAAAATCTGTTTGTGGGCTGGTCCGACCAGACCCGACCAGTCCGGGTTTGTTAATCGAACAACCCAATTCCATACACCTGTTACTGAACATTGTTACTGAAACGCTTATACTATTTGGCTTTTATATATGTATAATTGTATATATATGGGAGATATGACAGAAGTTGCTTACCTATCACAAAATGATATTTTACAATCAAGGCGTGTTGCCAGAGTAGATACCCTATGGCAGGCGTTGCATTTGGCTGCTACAAAATTCTTGCCGATTTGGTGGCATCTGTACACAAGGAAAAATCGTATAACTGTCAAAATATGATGCAGTAAACAGGTAACAAAATCTTAATTTTTTTTAAAGTGTGCTTTGAAATAATAGGGTAGAAGAGTTACATGCAAATCTCGAAGCGATAAAAAAGCATAAGCAAATACACGAGCTAGTGAAGAAAGAATATATAAAATATTATAATGAACCTTTTGTATAGTTCAAGAAGATCCTTGGGTATAACATTTGATCCATTTGAAGATGATGATACCTGCATAGAAATTAAGCAGTTTATAATGTTATCATATGGTTGACGAAAACGTCTTAGATTCAAAATACCAAAGTACCTGGTTACCAGATGCAACTATTCAAACAAAACAGTGGGACACATCATGCAATGATGCATTTATGCAATAGTGTTTAACATATGTTTGTCTAAGCTTTATGTTGTACCATTCATAAGTAGATAGGCTGATCTCCCTGTTGACCAACGATGACGGTTGAAATCCCAAATGTCTCCTCCACTTTCAAAAACTTGTAATGGGACTTTAGGTCCACACGACAACAACGGCTAAATCCTGACAGAAAACAATAACCGTGTTAAACGCAATGTTTTCTTAGAACGTTTTAAAAATTACATATATCCACACTAACGCCCATAAAGTTGTAACATTACATACCTGGAAGAGTAAAACAGAAAATGTGGCTCGTCCATGACGTGATGTGCTCTCACCTCGCTCCTGCAATACCTGCAATACAGGTTCATCTTGTAAAGCTATATGATATGATGGTAATATATATTATAAAATATAACAACAGTACTCATTTTTGGATTGATGATTACCTGCAGGACAACTGCTGTAGAAAATAATGCCAACCCATTACGGATGACAATTGCAGCAAGTCCTGGCAGTCCGCATACAATATGAGCAACTAATCCCTCCACAACAGCTGTCGCCAACACCTGTATCAGTGTATCACCAACAAAAATTAAAATAAACAGTAGCACAACACAAAATGTATAGACCAGATTATTTGTAGTTACCTGAGCAGAACCCAATCCAAAAACGTATTTCTTCATGGAACTCAGCCTTTCAACAGAAAGCTGTGAACAATAACAATACACAGTTTCAAGTTTCCCACTCTTTTTTCTCAATGATTAGAATCCCCATTTGGTTTGAAGGTTGTAAATCTACATTAAATACACAAACAAACATGGACACATAATAAGATACTCATATCATCTAGCACAAAACACATGCCTAAATTCTTTACCAATGAAACAACTGAACAATCCAATGATCCATTAAAGAAAAAGTTAAAACTGCCAAGACAAATCAATCCTTCAGATTCTGGTAACAAATATTACCAGCATAACTGTCTATGCAAATAGTGTGAGTGTTGAAAGTGATGGTAAATCAAACTTACAACCAAAATAAAACCCTACATGATACAATACCACAATATTAGATGTGTGAACAATGACGATAAGTTGTATTATGGAAATTATACCTTTCTTGGAAGGGTTGTAAGCAATCCTTTGAGAAGTAGGTGAACTTTCCACTTGCCAGCCTTGAGAATGGCTCCAGACGATTCGACGCTAGAATCCGGTTAACCTCATGAAGAAGCAAACTTCCTACAACAAACAAAAAGCGTAACCACAAAACCTGTTCAGTAACCAAATAAAAAATGAGAAACATAGATGTCCGAAAAAGAATATAATATTTCAAAAGTTTAATGCCAGCAAGAGAACATAAAACGACAAAACGCCATAAAACTTTTAGCAGTTCATAGGAATCCATCAAATTTTTGTTCACTAAAAAAGATCAAATCAAATATGCTACTCCCAAATCAATCACCTCTATCACAAACACCAAATCTGAACCACTTTACCCAACCTAAATCCACTTAAACACTGATTACATCAATAATTACACAATGCTCTCTAACCAAACACAAATCAGTTATGTTAAAAGAACAATAACCTAATCAGTTAAGTTTCCCCTTTCAATGGATTTATTATAATGTCAGTTTGAGTTACATCTCTCTTCAATCGGAAATAAAATATTCATTAAATTTCAGATCTTACACTCTAAAGTTCATAATGAATTCTACTTTCTTTTTTCTTTCTTATATTTTAAAGTAGCCTTTTGGTGGACCAAGTAATCAGATCATTTATTTATACAAACATGAAACTGAGATTGCATTTATTCCTATCCTATCCTTGAATTTATTCCTATCCTTGTCTAGGATCTCAAATGGTTTACGACCCTAGATCTACCGAACAACAACCATCTATAGCTTCCTTACCTACACCACCCCCACAACACCAGACCCCTAGAAAACCCCCCTATGCAAAGATTAGATGAAGAATCTAAAATGATAAATCAGGATTATACATCAAAATACCTTGCATAAGACCAACGATTGGACTCTTGGCGAGTAACCATAAGCCCATTCGGCTCCATCTTTCTACACTTCTGAGTCGACTTCGTAGCAAATCCAAACCCTAAAGCACCTTAAATGAAACGAATATGGAAGATGTGTTTTGAGGAGCCATGAAAGTGACGCGGTGCAATTGGGATTAGGGTTTGAGAAGGGGGAGAGTTTGGCAGATCCAGTGAACAGGGTGAACTAAGATGGAAATCAAAACCCCTAGAAAATCATACCTGTGAATAGGCATCAGCAAGTGAATTGATGTTTTTCTTCGTTGGTTGATTTACGGATGAATAGAGAGAGAGGGAGCAGATCCAGATCTGATCCATAGGGGATTTGAGAGAGAGAAGGAAGAGAAAAAGGGGTGTTTGAATTTTGAAATGTTGGATTACTTTGATTCTTGGGTGCGTGTTTGAGGTGTATGGGATGGGTGGGATTCAAATTTTGAATGAAATATCTGGCCACCCAAAACCTCTGCATAATGAGCTTGTATTTTAAAAGATTTTAAATTGATTTTAAAACCGATTTAATTGGAATGTTTAATAAATATTATGACATCAGCGAGGACTACGTGGCATAGCTGAGAAGTTGACACGTAGGCATTTCTATGTCATCATCTAAGCTCCCTTAATAGAGTATATATAGATTATTAATATTATTATTATTTTGCTTTTTGAGAAAAGGAATAAAAAAGATAATAAGATTGTTTCATCATACCTATACTTACAAGAAAAATCTAATTTTATAACATGACTGACTCTTATCTCAAGTTATTTTATCATTGATACATCACCTCTGTTACGAGTAAAGTTTAAGTCAAAACGGTAAAACTTTATTGTGTCCAAGTGAAATTGGGATGCTTGGTTTGGTCGAGGCAACAATTGTAGCATGTTTTTAAGCAATGTATCATGTGTGAAACTGGTCTTAGAAGTTTCAAGTCCGGTTCACAATTTGGTTGGTGATAGAACTAGTACTGAACCGACACTAAACTAGTACTATACTGGGTTATGTAATGTTTGCTTTAGTGCCAGCGGAAAATAGTCAAGAAACATATGAAGCTAATCAGGTTGATGCGGATCCATGTAACAAAGAACTAAGATTTAAGGAACTTGTGTGCCTTAAAACTCGCAATATGGTCGTCAAATGTAAATTACTTAACTATATTGCAAGGGTGATAGAGAATAAAGGGAATTTAGTCTCACATTTGAAATGCCATGTGTGTTTCATAGTTTTAACTTTTAATCAAAAATATAATGTTGTTTTGCTATGTTCTCGGTACAAGTTTAGATATATGGGAGTCACCTACTTAGTTTTCACTCATTTCAGCCTAGGTGGTTGATTCATGTGAATCTGTTATGAATGCTATTAGTATACCAACATAGATTAAAGATCCCGTACAAAGTATCTTGTTGTATAAAACGTACAAATGATATGGAAAAGTAAAAAAAATGTGGTGGCATTTTCGTAATTATTTTACTCGTAATTACCTAACAAGATCAAAATTACCCTACAAAATCAGTTGTAGAGTAATTATGATACTCTACAAAATTACCCTACAATATCATTTGTAGAGTAATTTTGATAATTACCCTAAGAGTAAAATAATTACGATACTTTCCCACTTCGTGCGTACATTTTGTACGATAAGATACTTTGTATTTCTCTAACAATATATTGCAGCCGCTTTTTCATTATAGGGGAATTCCTCAAGGAGATTGTGTTGGGGGTATTCATAATCTCCAATCATCTCGACGCATACAAAAAGGCGGATCAAATGTTTGGATATGCAATTGAAGAATATTATTAAGGAGATGTGTTGGTGTCATGATCCATCTTTTGTCATTTCGATTAGAGCTGCTAAGACTATGTGTAATGGGCTAATGCCATGTGCCACGTCAGCCCAAAAGTGCATGGAACACCGCCATGTGGAGGTTGTCAGGCGTGATGGGCTGAGGTGTGGGGCGAGCAATGGGCGTCGGGCGAGATAAATAGTCGTTAGGCTCGTGTTCCAATCCAAAGAGGCGTTGGTTTTATTTTTTTTAAACTATAAATAATCCAATTAATTACTCAATATTCACATAGTATTCATCCATCTTTCTCACATTTTAAATACATTCTTCATCCATCTTTTTTACAATCATAATTACAACCCAAACAACTTATTCTTTGAAATGGTCAATCCAACTAAACGTTAAAATGTTAAGGGAGATGGTTGGTTTTTATGTAAATAAATGAAAAGGCTAAGGAGCTAAGGGTAAAACAAGAGATGTAAACTTCACTTTATCAGTTTAGGGTAGTTCTTCATCTTCATTGCTTTTCTGGACAATATATCAAATATGGCACATGTCATTTTCCCAGCCAGCTCGTTCCTCTCTCTCTCTCTCTCTCTCTCTCACGCTTATAGGGCACACAGATGCACTTAAACAAAATTTTCCAAGGTTGAACTCTTTCTCAAACTGGTGGTCTGGTGCTCTATCTTCTTCCAAGGTTTGTATCTCTATCTTTTTACCTTTAAATTTTCTTGCAAGATGTGTGTGTATACATATATATATAGAAAGAGAGAGGGAGAGAGAAGTTGTCTGTGTTCTTTGATCACTCTTTATAGCTACTTTGTAATTTATTCCAATTAAAAGAGAGAAATATACTAAAGAGTATAGTAATTGCAAGAAACTAAAGTTCTAAATAGAAGAAATGAAATTAGTCTCTTAGGTTGATGCACGTCCAGTGTTTTTGGTTGTTTGAAGTTTTATTTTTATTTATATTATTCAACGACTTAGGGTTTCTAAATATATTGAAGCTTCCGTTTTTGTTTGACTTTGAACCTTTTTTATAACACTATTTTTTTTTATTTTAGCCATGGGAGTGTTACAGATCTACTACTAGATCTATTATTTAGAAGTCGCATGCCTTAACCACAAGCCGTTCATCAATCTTAAACACCGGTTCGTATCATATAATATTTATGGGTTCATGCATATTTTTTGTACAGACTTCACTCAAATCTGTTTGAATAACAATGGTAATTCCAAAGTATTTATGGGTTCATGCATCGTTTTTGTACAGACTTCACTCAAATCTGTTTGAAATGTCATGTGTGTTTCATAGTTTTAACTTTTAACCAAAAATATAATGTTGTTTTGCTATGTTCTCTGTACAAGTTTAGATATATAGGAGTCACCTACTTAGTTTTCACTCATTTCAGCCTAGGTGGTTGATTCATGTGAATCTGTTATGAATGCTATTAGTATACCAACATAGATTAAAGATCCCGTACAAAGTATCTTGTTGTATAAAACGTACAAATGATATGGAAAAGTAAAAAAAATGTGGTGGCATTTTCGTAATTATTTTACTCATAATTACCTAACAAGATCAAAATTACCCTACAAAATCAGTTGTAGAGTAATTATGATACTCTACAAAATTACCCTACAAGATCATTTGTAGAGTAATTTTGATAATTACCCTAAGAGTAAAATAATTACGATACTTTCCCACTTCGTGCGTACATTTTGTACGATAAGATACTTTGTATTTCTTTAACAATATATTGCAGCCGCTTTTTCATTATAGGGGAATTCCTCAAGGAGATTGTGTTGAGGGTATTCATAATCTCCAATCATCTCGACGCATACAAAAAGGCGGATCAAATGTTTGGATATACAATTGAAGAATATTATTAAGGAGATGTGTTGGTGTCATGATCCATCTTTTGTCATTTCAATTAGAGCTGCTAAGACTATGTGTAATGGGCTAATGCCATGTGCCACGTCAGCCCAAAAGTGCATGGAACACCGCCATGTGGAGGTTGTCGGGTGTGATGGGCTGAGGTGTGGGGCGAGCAATGGGCGTCGGGCGAGATAAATAGTCTTTAGGCACGTGTTCCAATCCAAAGAGGCGTTGGTTTTATTTTTTTTAAACTATATATAATCCAATTGATTACTCAATATTCACATAGTATTCATCCATCTTTCTCACATTTTAAATACATTCTTCATCCATCTTTTTTACAATCATAATTACAACCCAAACAACTTATTCTTTGAAATGGTCAATCCAACTAAACGTTAAAATGTTAAGGGAGATGGTTGGTTTTTATGTAAATAAATGAAAAGGCTAAGGAGCTAAGGGTAAAACAAGAGATGTAAACTTCACTTTATCAGTTTAGGGTAGTTCTTCATCTTCATTGCTTTTCTGGACAATATATCAAATATGGCACATGTCATTTTCCCAGCCAGCTCGTTCCTCTCTCTCTCTCTCTCTCACGCTTATAGGGCACACAGATGCACTTAAACAAAATTTTCCAAGGTTGAACTCCTTCTCAAACTGGTGGTCTGGTGCTCTATCTTCTTCTAAGGTTTGTATCTCTATCTTTTTACCTTTAAATTTTCTTGCAAGATGTGTGTGTATACATATATATATATAGAGAGAGAGGGAGAGAGAAGTTGCCTGTGTTATTTGATCACTCTTTATAGCTACTTTGTAATTTATTCCAATTAAAAGAGAGAAATATACTAAAGAGTATAGTAATTGCAAGAAACTAAAGTTCTAAATGGAAGAAATGAAATTAGTCTCTTAGGTTGATGCACGTCCAGTGTTTTTGGTTGTTTGAAGTTTTTTTTTATTTATATTATTCAACGACTTAGGGTTTCTAAATATATTGAAGCTTCCGTTTTTGTTTGACTTTGAACCTTTTTTATAACACTATTTTTTTTTTTTAGCCATGGGAGTGTTACAGATCTAATACTAGATCTATTATTTAGAAGTCGCATGCCTTAACCAACAAGCCGTTCATCAATCTTAAACACCGGTTCGTATCATATAATATTTATGGGTTCATGCATATTTTTTGTACAGACTTCACTCAAATCTGTTTGAATAACAATGGTAATTCCAAAGTATTTATGGGTTCATGCATCGTTTTTGTACAGACTTCACTCAAATCTGTTTGAATAACAATGGTAATTCCAAAGTATTTATGGGTTCATGCATCGTTTTTGTACAGACTTCACTCAAATCTGTTTGAATAACAATGGTAATTCCAAAGAGAACAAGAAAAATGACAAAAACTCTTGGGTCTCTTCCAAGACATCTGTTAGTTAATATTCTTGGCCGGGTTGCAGCGTCTTCATTAACTGATCTTGTTAATGCTAGACTCAGGTTAGTTCCATATTTACTTGATTTTGTGGAGAAGTGGGCAATGTTTTTTGTATATATTTAATAAAGAGTAAACTGCCATTTTGGTCCCCAAGGTTTGGTCACTTTTGTCATTTTAGTCCAAAACTCAAACTTTTTAAATCTGGGTCCCTGTGGTTTCACTTTTATTGCCATTTTGGTACAAAAATCAAATAACCTCTTATTTGACTAATAAAATCTGATTATTTTGTCTTTTTCTTCCGGGCCAAAATGGTCCATCTGAATTTATTATAACATATTATTAATTAAATTAATTATTTTTTTAACAAAAGCTCAAGTTCAACAACTGGCACTTTATTCATCGAATCCACGGCCTAAACCTTCAATGTTAAAGGCTTGTGATGCTGATGGAGAATTTATCGTCAATGAGATAATCAGCTCGATCTTCTTCAGCAAAGCCCCGAATGAAGTTTTGAAGCTTTTCAACTCCTTACAACCGATGCTGATGGAGAATTTATGCGATGAAGGCTTTAATTTGAGTTTGGAGGACTTTATCATTCTGAAGGATCTTGTAAGAGAAATAGAAGACCAGCTGCAAGAATTATCGTCTTTGTTATATCATTTGAGGTCTAACTACAACGAGGTGATAGATATGCAGTTGGAGAAACATCTTCAGGCCTGTAAAACTCCTGTTTCAGAATTTATTTTAAGATTTTCATCCATGGGTGATTTAATAGATCCGAATAGTGACTCAGCTCTTACAAGAATCGTTCAACAAATCAGATTTTTGGGCTTACAGATCTACGAAATGGGACGATTATATTCAAGAACTTTGGCTGAAGATTTGTCTTCTCATTTTGTTGGAAATTATCCGTTTCCCAAAAATACCCGTATGAGGAATTTGGGCTTATTAGAAGCAGTCTGTTTCATGGGCTGGATCCTTACCAAGAAATGGTTCATTCAATTGCTAGTAGAGAAGTCATGATCCGGTCTTCTAGAGGGTTGACTGAACCTGGTATTCTTTTTAAAAACTCAATGTCTATCCTCAGAGATTTCGTCATCTGCTATGATGTCGTCATCTGCTTTTGAGTATGGGGCACTGATGAAAAACTTGTTTGCTGCTGGTGAACCGGCGGGAGTATTGGCTGCAACCGCCATGTCAAACCCTCCATACAAGGCGGTTCTTGATTCGTCTCCAAGCAGTAACAATTCATGGAATATGATGAAGGTAATTTTATTACTTTAATTAAGAGTAAACTGCCATTTTGGTCCCTGAGGTTTGGTCACTTTTGCCATTTTAGTCCAAAACTCAAACCTTTTAAATCTGGGTCCCTGTAGTTTCACTTTTATTGCCATTTTGGTCCAAAAATTAAATCAAATGTTATTTGCCTAATAAAATCTGGTTATTTTGTCTTTTTTCGGGGCAAATGGTCCAATGAAATTATTATAACATATTACAAAAGCTCAAGTTCAACAGCTGGCACTTTATACATCAAAAGTCAAAACAATGTTCTGTCTTGTAAATGAGTCAAAGTTTTCACCTCAAGATAGCATCAAAAGTCAAAATTTAATCATCGTATTGATGATTTTAGTCATGATCGCATTGATCATATAGACTATTAGGCTTGGCACAGCTCACTACCTTGAATAGGGGATCGTAAAGATCACAATGTCTTTGTCACAAATGGACAATATAATATGGCCCGTAGGCGAGACATCACTAATGGATGTTTATAATAGGTTCATCATATTAGATGATATAAGTCATGATTGCATTAATCATATTGAGTATTTGGCATGAGCATAGCTCACCACCTTAGACAAGGAATCATAAAGATCACAATGTCAATGTCTCAAATGGACAATATATTATAGCCCGTAGGCAAAACATCACTAAAGGATGTTAAATAACATGATCATCGTATTAGATGATATTAGTCATGACTGCATTGATCATATAGACTATTATGTTTAGACATAGTCCAACATTTTTAGACTGGGAGTCGTAGACTACAACTGTCGTTGTCTTTATTAGACAACAAGTATAGCCCGTAGGCACTTCACCACTAATGGATGTTTATGGTATGATTATCACATTGATGATACTTGCCATGATCTACTCTGATCATATAGGCTTTAAGGCTTGAATGTAATCCAATACCTTGACGGCTGGTGTGGTTTCTCAAGCCACACTGCCAGGAGTGTTAACATGTTCTCAGATGTTAACAAAGATTAATTATCTTAAGAGGGTTTTACCATCATAGCCATGTTCATAGACTTATAGGCTAGGTTATACCATTAAGAGGATCTTTTGAAAATTTCAACTGATCGATAAAGTTCGAGTAAAATTGAAACTATTCTTGGATAAAGGACGAAACGACTACCTATATAGCTTATGAAAATTGATCTCATCATAATATAAGTATTTTAAGTATTTGACATATATATATATATATATATATATTAAATTACTATGTTTTTAACTGATATTTTCTTATTTGTGTGTTTGTTATTATTTGATTGAGGTCTTCAGGGTATAGATAGACAATAAGAAAACTAACACAAGTACCATACAATATGTACCGCGTTGTAAATTGGTCACGCCGTCGCATCGCGCGGGTTTTCTACTAGTAACATTAAGATGTATAATTTTTTACTAATTTATCAAATTTTAATATTTGTGTAATCAATAATTATTATTATTATTATTATTATTATTATTTTTCTTTTTGAGAAAAGGAATAAAAAAGATAATAAGATCGTTTCATCATACCTATACTTACAAGAAAAATCTAATTTTATAACGTGACTGACTCTTATCTCAAGTAATTTTATCATTGATACACCACCTCTGTTACGAGTAAAGTTTAAGTCAAAACTGTAAAACTTTATTGTGTCCAAGTGAAATTGGGATGCTTGGTTTGGTCGAGGCAACAATTGTAGCATGTTTTTAAGCAATGTATCATGTGTGAAACTGGTCTTAGAAGTTTCAAGTCCGGTTCACAATTTGGTTGGTGATAGAACTAGTACTGAACCGACACTAAACTAGTACTATACTGGGTTGTGTAATGTTTGCTTTAGTGCCAGTTGAAAATAGTCAAGAAACATATGACGCTGATTAGGTTGATGCGGATCCTTGTAACAAAGAACTGAGATTTAAGCAACTTGTGTGCCTTAAAACTCGCAATATGGTCGTCAAATGTAAATTACTTAACTATATTGCAAGGGTGATAGAGAATAAAGGGAATTTAGTCTCACATTTGGAACTGAAATGTCATGTGTGTTTCATACTTTTAACTTTTAACCAAAAATATAATGTTGTTTTGCTATGTTCTCTGTACAAGTTTAGATATATGGGAGTCACCTACTTAGTTTTCACTCATTTCAGCCTAGGTGGTTGATTCATGTGAATCTGTTATGAATGCTATTAGTATACCAACATAGATTAAAGATCCCGTACAAAGTATCTTGTTGTATAAAACGTACAAATGATATGGAAAAGTAAAAAAAATGTGGTGGCATTTTCGTAATTATTTTACTCGTAATTACCTAACAAGATCAAAATTACCCTACAAAATCAGTTGTAGAGTAATTATGATACTCTACAAAATTACCCTACAAGATCATTTGTAGAGTAATTTTGATAATTACCCTAAGAGTAAAATAATTATGATACTTTCCCACTTCGTGCGTACATTTTGTACGATAAGATACTTTGTATTTCTCTAACAATATATTGCAGCCGCTTTTTCATTATAGGGGAATTCCTCAAGGAGATTGTGTTGAGGGTATTCATAATCTCCAATCATCTCGACGCATACAAAAAGGCGGATCAAATGTTTGGATATGCAATTGAAGAATATTTTTAAGGAGATGTGTTGGTGTCATGATCCATCTTTTGTTATTTCGATTAGAGCTGCTAAGACTATGTGTAATGGGCTAATGCCATGTGCCACGTCAGCCCAAAAGTGCATGGAACACCGCCATGTGGAGGTTGTCGGGCGTGATGGGCTGAGGTGCGGGGCGAGCAATGGGCGTCGGGCGAGATAAATAGTCGTTAGGCTCGTGTTCCAATCCAAAGAGGCGTTGGTTTTATTTTTTTAAACTATATATAATCCAATTAATTACTCAATATTCACATAGTATTCATCCATCTTTCTCACATTTTAAATACATTCTTCATCCATCTTTTTTACAATCATAATTACAACCCAAACAACTTATTCTTTGAAATGGTCAATCCAACTAAACGTTAAATGTTAAGGGAGATGGTTGGTTTTTATGTAAATAAATGAAAAGGCTAAGGAGCTAAGGGTAAAACAAGAGATGTAAACTTCACTTTATCAGTTTAGGGTAATTCTTCATCTTCATTGCTTTTCTGGACAATATATCAAATATGGCACATGTCATTTTCCCAGCCAGCTCGTTCCCCCCTCTCTCTCTCTCACGCTTATAGGGCACACAGATGCACTTAAACAAAATTTTCCAAGGTTGAACTCTTTCTCAAACTGGTGGTCTGGTGTTCTATCTTCTTCCAAGGTTTGTATCTCTATCTTTTTACCTTTAAATTTTCTTGCAAGATGTGTGTGTATACATATATATATATAGAGAGAGAGGGAGAGAGAAGTTGTCTGTGTTCTTTAATCACTCTTTATAGCTACTTTGTAATTTATTCCAATTAAAAGAGAGAAATATACTAAAGAGTATAGTAATTGCAAGAAACTAAAGTTCTAAATGGAAGAAATGAAATTAGTCTCTTAGGTTGATGTACGTCCAGTGTTTTTGGTTGTTTGAAGTTTTATTTTTATTTATATTATTCAACGACTTAGGGTTTCTAAATATATTGAAGCTTCCATTTTTGTTTGACTTTGAACCTTTTTTATAACACTATTTTTTTTATTTTAGCCATGGGAGTGTTACAGATCTACTACTAGATCTATTATTTAGAAGTCGCATGCCTTAGCCAACAAGCCGTTCATCAATCTTAAACACCGGTTCGTATCATATAATATTTATGGGTTCATGCATATATTTTGTACAGACTTCACTCAAATCTGTTTGAATAACAATGGTAATTCCAAAGTATTTATGGGTTCATGCATCGTTTTTGTACAGACTTCACTCAAATCTGTTTGAATAACAATGGTAATTCCAAAGAGAACAAGAAAAATGACAACAACTCTTGGGTCTCTTCCAAGACATCTGTTAGTTAATATTCTTGGCCGGGTTGCAGCGTCTTCGTTAACTGATCTTGTTAATGCTAGACTCAGGTTAGTTCCATATTTACTTGATTTTGTGGAGAAGTGGGCAATGTTTTTTTGTATATACTTAATAAAGAGTAAACTGCCATTTTGGTCCCCAAGGTTTGATCACTTTTGCCATTTTAGTCCAAAACTCAAACTTTTTAAATCTAGGTCACTGTGGTTTCACTTTTATTGCCATTTTGGTTCAAAAATCAAATAACCTGTTATTTGACTAATAAAATCTGATTATTTTGTCTTTTTCTTCAGGGCCAAAATGGTCCATCTGAATTTATTATAACATATTATTAATTAAATTAATTATTTTTTTAACAAAAGCTCAAGTTCAACAACTGGCACTTTATACATCGAATCCACTGCCTAAACCTTCAATGTTAAAGGCTTGTGATGCTGATGGAGAATTTATCGTCAATGAGATAATCAGCTCGATCTTCTTTTGCAAAGCCCCGAATGAAGTTTTGAAGCTTTTCAACTCCTTACAACCGATGCTGATGGAGAATTTATGCGATGAAGGCTTTAATTTGAGTTTGGAGGACTTTATCATTCTGAAGGATCTTGTAAGAGAAATAGAAGACCAGCTGCAAGAATTATCGTCTTTGTTATATCATTTGAGGTCTAACTACAATGAGGTGATAGATATGCAGTTGGAGAAACATCTTCAGGCCTGTAAAACTCCTGTTTCAGAATTTATTTTAAGATTTTCATCCATGGGTGATTTAATAGATCCGAATAGTGACTCGGCTCTTACAAGAATCGTTCAACAAATCAGATTTTTGGGCTTACAGATCTACGAAATGGGACAATTATATTCAAGAACTTTGGCTGAAGATTTGTCTTCTCATTTTGTTGGAAATTATCCGTTTCCCAAAAATACCCGTATGAGGAATTTGGGCTTATTAGAAGCAGTCTGTTTCATGGGCTGGATCCTTACCAAGAAATGGTTCATTCAATTGCTAGTAGAGAAGTCATGATCCGGTCTTCTAGAGGGTTGACTGAATCTGGTATTCTTTTTAAAAACTCAATGTCTATCCTCAGACATGTCGTCATTTGCTATGATGTCGTCATCTGCTTTTGAGTATGGGGCAGTGACGAAAAACTTGTTTGCTGCTGGTGAACCGGCGGGAGTATTGGCTGCAACCGCTATGTCAAACCCTCCATACAAGGCGGTTCTTGATTCGTCTCCAAGCAGTAACAATTCATGGAATATGATGAAGGTAATTTTATTACTTTTAATTAAGAGTAAACTGCCATTTTTGTCCGTGAGGTTTGGTCACTTTTGCCATTTTAGTCCAAAACTCAAACCTTTTAAATCTGGGTCCCTGTAGTTTCACTTTTATTGCCATTTTGGTCCAAAAATTAAATCAAATGTTATTTGCCTAATAAAATCTGGTTATTTTGTCTTTTTTCGGGGCAAATGGTCCAATGAAATTATTATAACATATTACAAAAGCTCAAGTTCAACAACTGGCACTTTATACATCAAAAGTCAAAACAATGTTCTGTCTTGTAAATGAGTCAAAGTTTTCACCTCAAGATAGCATCAAAAGTAAAAAATTAATCATCGTATTGATGATTTTAGTCATGATCGCATTGATCATATAGACTATTAGGCTTGGCACAGCTCACTACCTTGAATAGGGGATCGTAAAGATCACAATGTCTTTGTCACAAATGGACAATATAATATGGCCCGTAGGCGAGACATCACTAATGGATGTTTATAATAGGTTCATCATATTAGATGATATAAGTCATGATTGCATTAATCATATTGAGTATTTGGCATGAGCATAGCTCACCACCTTAGACAAGGAATCATAAAGATCACAATGTCAATGTCTCAGATGGACAATATATTATAGCCCGTAGGCAAAACATCACTAAAGGATGTTAAATAACATGATCACCGTATTAGATGATATTAGTCATGACTGCATTGATCATATAGACTATTATGTTTAGACATAGTCCAACATTTTTAGACTGGGAGTCGTAGACTACAACTGTCGTTGTCTTTATTAGACAACAAGTATAGCCCGTAGGCACTTCACCACTAATGGATGTTTATGGTATGATCATCACATTGATGATACTTGCCATGATCTACTCTGATCATATAGGCTTTAAGGCTTGAATGTAATCCAATACCTTGACGGCTGGTGTGGTTTCTCAAGCCACACTGCCAGGAGTGTTAACATGTTCTCAGATGTTAACAAAGATTAATTATCTTAAGAGGGTTTTACCATCATAGCCATGTTCATAGACATATAGGCTAGGTTATACCATTAAGAGGATCTTTTGAAAATTTCAACTGATCGATAAAGTTCGAGTAAAATTGAAACTATTCTTGGATAAAGGACGAAACGACTACCTATATAGCTTATGAAAATTGATCTCATCATAATATAAGTATTTTAAGTATTTGACATATATATATATATATATTAAATTACTATGTTTTTAACTGATATTTTCTTATTTGTGTGTTTGTTATTATTTGATTGAGGTCTTCAGGGTATAGATAGACAATAAGAAAACTAACACAAGTACCATACAATATGTACCGCGTTGTAAATTGGTCACGCCGTCGCATCGCGCGGGTTTTCTACTAGTAACATTAAGATGTATAATTTTTTACTAATTTATCAAATTTTAATATTTGTGTAATCAATAATAATAATAATAATTATTATTATTATTATTATTATTATTATTATTATTATTATTATTTTTCTTTTTGAGAAAAGGAATAAAAAAGATAATAAGATCGTCTCATCATACCTATACTTACAAGAAAAATCTAATTTTATAACGTGACTGACTCTTATCTCAAGTAATTTTATCATTGATACATCACCTCTGTTACGAGTAAAGTTTAAGTCAAAACTGTAAAACTTTATTGTGTCCAAGTGAAATTGGGATGCTTGGTTTGGTCCAAGTAATTTTAAGGAAGTTGTGTGCCTTAAAACTCGCAATATGGTCGTCAAATGTAAATTACTTAACTATATTGCAAGGGTGATAGAGAATAAAGGGAATTTAGTCTCACATTTGGAACTGAAATGTCATGTGTGTTTCATAGTTTTAACTTTTAACCAAAAATATATTGTTGTTTTGCTATGTTCTCTGTACAAGTTTAGATATATGGGAGTCACCTACTCAGTTTTCACTCATTTCAGCCTAGGTGGTTGATTCATGTGAATCTGTTATGAATGCTATTAGTATACCAACATAGATTAAAGATCCCGTACAAAGTATCTTGTTGTATAAAACGTACAAATGATATGGAAAAGTAAAAAAAATGTGGTGGCATTATCGTAATTATTTTACTCGTAATTACCTAACAAGATCAAAATTACCCTACAAAATCAGTTGTAGAGTAATTATGATACTCTACAAAATAACCCTACAAGATCATTTGTAGAGTAATTTTGATAATTACCCTATGAGTAAAATAATTACGATACTTTCCCACTTCGTCCGTACATTTTGTACAATAAGATACTTTGTATTTCTCTAACAATATATTGCAGCCACTTTTTCATTATAGGGGAATTCCTCAAGGAGATTGTGTTGAGGCTATTCATAATCTCCAATAATCTCGACGCATACAAAAAGGCGGATCAAATGTTTGGATATGCAATTGAAGAATATTATTAAGGAGATGTGTTGGTCTCATGATCCATCTTTTGTCGTTTCGATTAGAGCTGCTAAGACTATGTGTAATGGGCTAATGCCATGTGCCACGTAAGCCCAAAAGGGCATGGAACACCGCCATGTGGAGGTTGTCGGGCGTGATGGGCTGAGGTGTGGGGCGAGCAATGGGCGTCGGGCGAGATAAATAGTCGTTAGGCTCGTGTTCCAATCCAAAGAGGCGTTGGTTTTATTTTTTTTAAACTATATATAATCCAATTAATTACTCATTATTCACATAGTATTCATCCATCTTTCTCACATTTTAAATACATTCTTCATCCATCTTTTTTACAATCATAATTACAACCCAAACAACTTATTCTTTGAAATGGTCAATCCAACTAAACGTTAAAATGTTAAGGGAGATGGTTGGTTTTTATGTAAATAAATGAAAAGGCTAAGGAGCTAAGGGTAAAACAAGAGATGTAAACTTCACTTTATCAGTTTAGGGTAGTTCTTCATCTTCATTGCTTTTCTGGACAATATATCAAATATGGCACATGTCATTTTCCCAGCCAGCTCGTTCCTCTCTCTCTCTCTCTCTCTCTCACGCTTATAGGGCACACAGATGCACATAAACAAAATTTTCCAAAGTTGAACTCTTTCTCAAACTGGTGGTCTGGTGCTCTATCTTCTTCCAAGGTTCGTATCTCCATCTTTTTACCTTTAAATTTTCTTGCAAGATCTGTGTGTATACATATATATATATATAGAGAGAGGGAGAGAGTTGTCTGTGTTCTTTGATCACTCCTTTATAGCTACTTTGTAATTTATTCTAATTAAAAGAGAGAAATATACTAAAGAGTATAGTAATTGCAAGAAATTAAAGTTCTAAATGGAAGAAATGAAATTAGTCTCTTAGGTTGATGCACGTCCAGTGTTTTTGGTTGTTTGAAGCTTTATTTTTATTTATATTATTCAACGACTTAGGGTTTCTAACTATATTGAAGCTTTCGTTTTTGTTTGACTTTGAACCTTTTTTATAACACTATTTTTTTTGTTGTTGATTTTAGCCATGGGATCGTTACAGATCTACTACTAGATCTATTATTTAGAAGTCGCATGCCTTAACCAACAAGCCGTTCATCAATCTTAAACACCGGTTCGTATCATATAATATTTATGGGTTCATGTATATTTTTTGTACAGACTTCACTCAAATCTGTTTGAATAACAATGGTAATTCCAAAGTATTTATGGGTTCATGCATATTTTTTGTACAGACTTCACTCAAATCTGTTTGAATAACAATGGTAATTCCAAAGAAAACAAGAAAAATGACAACTCTTGGGTCTCTTCCAAGACATCTGTTAGTTAATATTCTTGGCCGCGTTGCAGCGTCTTCGTTAACTGATCTTGTTAATGCTAGACTCAGGTTAGTTCCATATTTACTTGATTTTGTGGAGAAGTGGGCAATGTTTTTTGTATATATTTAATAAAGAGTAAACTGCCATTTTGGTCCCTAAGGTTTGGTCACTTTTGCCATTCTGGTCCAAAACTCAAACTTTTTAAATCTGGGTCCCTGTGGTTTCACTTTTATTGCCATTTTGGTCCAAAAATCAAATAACCTATTATTTGACTAATAAAATCTGATTATTTTGTCTTTTTCTTCAGGGGCAAAATGGTCCATCTGAATTTATTATAACATATTATTAATTAAATTAATTATTTTTTTTAACAAAAGCTCAAGTTCAACAACAGGCACTTTATACATCAAATCCACTGCCTAAACCTTCAATGTTAAAGGCTTGTGATGCTGATGGAAAATTTATCGTCAATGAGATAATCAGCTCGATCTTCTTTAGCAAAGCCCCGAATGAAGTTTTGAAGCTTTTCAACTCCTTACAACCGATGCTGATGGAGAATTTATGTGATGAAGGCTTTAATTTGAGTTTGGAGGACTTTATCATTCTGAAGGATCTTGTAAGATAAATAGAAGACCAGCTGCAAGAATTATCGTCTTTGTTATATCACTTGCGGTCTAACTACAATGAGGCGATAGATATGCAGTTGGAGAAACATCTTCAGGCCTGTAAAACTCCTGTTTCAGAATTTATTTTAAGATTTTCATCCATGGGTGATTTAATAGATCCGAAGAGTGACTCAGCTCTTACAAGAATCGTTCAACAAATCGGATTTTTGGGCTTACAGATCTACGAAATGGGACGATTATATTCAAGAAATTTGGCTGAAGATTTGTCTTCTCATTTCGTTGGAAATTATCCGTTTCCCAAAAAATACCCGTATGAGGAATTTGGGCTTATTAGAAGCAGTCTGTTTCATGGGCTGGATCCTTACCAAGAAATGGTTCATTCAATTGCTAGTAGAGAAGTCATGATCCGGTCTTCTAGAGGGTTGACTAAACCTGGTATTCTTTTTAAAAACTCAATGGCTATCCTCAGAGATGTCGTCATCTGCTATGATGTCGTCATCTGCTTTTGAGTATGGGGCACTGACGACAAACTTGTTTGCTGCTGGTGAATCGGTGGGAGTATTGGCTTCAACCGCCATGTCAAACCCTGCATACAAGGCGGTTCTTGATTCGTCTCCAAGCAGTAACAATTCATGTAATATGATTAAGGTAATTTTATTACTTTTAATTAAGAGTAAACTGCCATTTTGGTCCCTGAGGTTTGGTCACTTTTGCCATTTTAGTCCAAAACTCAAACCTTTTAAATCTGGGTCCCTGTAGTTTCACTTTTATTGCCATTTTGGTCCAAAAATCAAATAACATGTTATTTGCCTAATAAAATCTGGTTATTTTGTCTTTTTAGGGGCAAAATGGTCCAATGAAATTATTATAACATATTACAAAAGCTCAGGTTCAACAGCTAGCACTTTATACATCAAAAGTCAAAACAATGTTCTGTCTTGTATATGAGTCAAAGTTTTCACCTCAAGTTGGCATCAAAAGTCAAAATTTAATCATCGTATTGATGTTTTTGGTCATGATCGCCTTGATCATATAGACTATTAGGCTTGAGCACAACTCTCTACCTTGAACAGGGGATCGTAAAGATCACAATGACTTTGTCACAAATGGACAATATAATATGGCCCGTAGGCGAAACATCACTAATGGATTTTTATAATAGGTTCATCATATTAGATGATATAAGTCATGATTGCATTAATCATATTGACTATTTGGCTTGAGCATAGCTCACCACCTTAGACAAGGAATCATAAATATCACAATGTCAATGTCTCAAATGGAGAATATATTATAGCCCGTAGGCAAAACATCACTAAAGGATGTTAAATTACATGATCATCGTATTAGATGATATTAGTCATGATTGCATTGATCATATAGACTATTATGTTTGGACATAGTCCAACATTTTTAGACAGGGAGTCGTAGACCACAACTGTCGTTGTCTTTATTAGACAACAAGTATAGCCCGTAGGCACTTCACCACTAATGGATGTTTATGGTATGATCATCACATTGATGATACTTGCCATGATCTACTCTGATCATATAGGCTTTAAGGCTTGGATGTAATCCAATACCTTGACGGCTGGTGTGGTTTCTCAAGCCACACTGCCAGGAGTCTAAACATGTTCTCAGATGTTAACAAAGATTAATTATCTTAAGAGGGTTTTTCCATCATAGCCATGTTCATAGACATATAGGCTAGGTTGTACCATTTAGAGGATCTTTTTAAAATTTCAGTTGATCGATAAAGTTTGAGTAAAATCGAAACTATTGTTGGATAAATGACGAAACGAATACCTATATAGATTTTCAAAACTTTCCATAAATCATTAGGGATTTACAATAGTGCCTTAATCAGGACTTTTAGTAATATATTTGTCCACAGAGGACTAAGAGGAAAATATAACTCTGCATAAGGACTATAAAATATTATAAGTCCATATAGGGGTTATAATGAAATGTCATGTCCTCAAAGGGACTATTTCGAAATAGCGTATCCTCAAAAGGATTTTAATGAAATAACATGTCCATAAAAAGGAATATATTGGTACAGCGTGCGCACAAAAGGGCTTTTCTATACAGATGTCCTCACAGGGACTTTAAACAACTCTAGTCCACGCAGGGACTAAAAGGAAATATAAGTCCGTAAAGGGACTTTAAAATATGTCCGCATCGGGATTATTATGATATAACATGTCCATGAAGGGACGTTAATAAACAATTGTCCTCGTAGGGACTTTATGTCGAAAGATACGTCCTCATTGGGACTTATTAATGAAACAATATGTCCTTGGAAGGACTATAATAAAATACCATACCCACAAGGGATTTCAATGGAATAATATGTCCATAAAGGGACTTTGATGAATCAGCATGTCCACGAAGGGACTTATGATGAAATATCATATCCACAAGGGATTTTAATGTAATAATTTGTCCATAAAAGAGACTTTAATGAATCAGCATGTCCACGAAGGGACTATGATGAAATAATATGTCCTTGAAAGGACTATAATGAATTATTATGTCTGCCAGGGGACTTCGATAAAATATGTCTACGAAAAGACTTTTAATGAAATAATATGCCCATGAAAGGACTATGATAGAATATAATGTCCATGAGAGGACTATATTGAAATACCAAGTCCACGAAGGGACTATAATGAAATTTAATGTCCATGAAGGGACTAAATAGCAAATGCCTATACAGGGTCTTAAGTTGAAAGGTATGTCCACACAGGGACTATATGGAAGAGATAGGTCCTTATAAGGACTTAAAAGACAATTAATATTATGAAAGAAGGGTTTTCTAATGCCTTCCTTTCTCCACTCGATTGCTTCTCTTCTTTGTTTACCATACACGGTAAAGATACTGAAGACCTCAGTAAATAAGGTAAGTTTTCCAATCAGGATCCGTTATAGAAGTAGAATTCAAGGATTCCATGGTTAAGGAATTATATGGATCACGGATTGGGTTTTGACTGATATAATCCAGGTCTGGGATTCCAAAACTTGGAGGTAAGAAATAAGGATCATCAGCATCCACTAGCATTATTTTCAAAACGGGAGCCTCAGGGACCACCTGGTATGGACTCCACTGGCACAGACTTTAAAATTTGAGCCTCAGGGACCTCCGGTATGGACTCTGAAGTCTGATTGCAATTCAATAGATTTGGTTTTAGGAATGAGTCCTTAAAGGTCTTACCTCCAAACCGGTCGCACGCTTATTCTAGCCGTGTTGTGAAGCTTGGCATTCCTTGGCTTCGGATGAAGAGAATTTCCATCAACGACTTCCTTGCTTGGCGACTTATTCAAAATACATAAAATCGAAAACAATGTTTACTTAATAGGGATGAGAACATTCCTATGTTAAGTCAAGACTCGAGAGATCTAAGGAATATGCTACTGTGTCATTTGAGATTAAACACTAAGGGTTGGCGTTTAATTCACTCAAACGTTGGCTCTGGATACCAACCTGTCACACCCCCATATTTCCACATATTACCGGTGGGCCCGATGGGGAGTATCGTGACGTAGTTGATATCATCATGGTCAAACATACATAGAATAGCACAGCGGAAGTCTTGGAAAATAAAATATTATTAAAAACCCAAATGTCTGAAAATACCAAAGTATTTATTATAGATGAGCCTGTAATATCAAATCCACAGGTGGATCATTACATAATGTACAAAATGAAGTTTAGCAGACTTTATGGCATCTTTAAGGATTTACAAGATCCTCTTTTTCGACACCGAGCAACTCCCAGCCTATTACGAGTAGTACCTGCCACTTAGTCTTTTGAAAATACGCCAGTTTTCACTGGTAAATACAATTAACTGACTCATTTGAAAAGAGTTTATGAAAATTGATTTAAGTGCACAAGGCACAAACCATTTATACTTGGGACAATTATTTAAGATAATCTTGTATACAGATTTATATGTTTGTCATACAGTTGGGGCCGGTTTGGAAGCCGGTCATGATTAACCGACTCACCACTTATAGAACCCACGAAGGAGTTATCCCCAACATGTGGGTTTATTTTAGAATTTGCATCTGTTAGGTGTATGCCTACACCCCGTGCATAGCTCGTGGCCATTTTCAAATGAAATGAGCCGAGGATATCCAGGACACGGTCGTATTAACCCCCAATGTTTATGTTATCAAACAAGACAGATTAAAACGGGTTATGTAAATTTATTAATCACAATCCGATTAAATGATTTCATACCCGACCAAGCGGTATTATTATAATACCGTATCCTAAGCCCGTATAAGGGAAAATAAGTTAAAAGTATTTACCTGAGCTAATACTTGATTCACAGCAAAATAACTCAGTCGTATCCAATCTATCTAAATGCAGGTAGCTTTTACCGGGTGGCTCTAGTCTAGAGTGATGGTAATATATAACCAATTCAGAATGCTAACGGTTTTATTTAAGTCGTAGACTTAGACCGGCTAGCTTAAAGTATCTAAAACGGTACGATACGCTAGATTAAGCGATGACCGGAATAGAATGTTATTTAGACCCAACAAGTACGAAGACTTGTATAATATGGGTAAACTAAACACATTCTGGATTTTGAAGTATAAACGATAAGGTTAAACCCGTTTCGACAATCTTACGTAAACTAGTTACGTGAACCGATCCGAACGCGTAAATGCATAATGGGCAACCAAATGAACTATATACAAGTCCCATATGTTATTATGCTTAAAATATGTTAATACATCAGTAGGATGTTAACATATATGCCCAAAAGTATTTAAAACCAAATTAAGTCCCGTAGGGGCATTTTAGTTATTTTAATATTTATAAAAGAGATTTTATAATAAACTGAGGTTCTGGTCTAAAACATTCAGTAAAAGTATTTATTTTATCACATTACATCAGTAAGATATCATACATATGTGAGGTCTACCATTTATGGCCAAACTATGCCTCGAAAGGGTATTTTGGTCATTTCACATATGCTTTTAAGTACATTTTTGGAAGTCTGAGTTCATGACTTATACCTACTGTAATAATATTGAAATTTATTTAAAAATTCAGTAGGTAACAAGTCTTAGGTGTTGAATATGGTTTGAAACCATACTATGCACCTAATTAGCGTAAAAATCGCTAATTTACGATAATTAAGATGTTTATGGAAATCTGAGATTTTGATCAGTCTTAAATGCTCAAAATAATTTATTTAATATATAATATCAGTAGTAAAAGGTTTGGCATTCAAATCATTCGTTAATCTCATTTTATACATGAAAAGGGTATTATTGTCATTTACCGAATTACACAAGAACTCAATGATATGGTCAGTTTATAATCTGACCAAAAATACTAAAAATCCCTAAAAATAATATATTAACAGTAGGTAATGAGTTTTGGGTCAAAACCTATGTTTAAACATGACTTATGCAAGATATCGCAATGAAATTAATAAAAAGCTTATATTTACGATATCGAGCATAACTCCTGTTTGAGACCAAGAACTGATGTCAAATTTTTGAGACATACTTATATATCAGTAACAAAGGTTTTTATCCTCTCACATTTCTAAAAATCTTGTTTATATGTCAAAAGGGCAAAATGGGCATTTATAAGCATAATAACGGACATGAGCATATAATTCAAAATACACATGACCAGGTAGTAAAACTCCAGAGGGTTATACTACAATATAAATTGGTCCTAAAGGAATCTTAAAAATGGAAGAATCAAGCTTTATCGGGTCAGAACTGAAAGTCAAAGCAAAAGTCAAGCTTTTGCGACTTTCGGTTGCGAACCGACCCTATACTCCGAATTGTCGGGTTGAACATGCTTAGACATGTTCTAATAATAATTACTGTTTTGGTCAAAAATTAACGAAGCAATTAAGTGATCAAATTAGTTAAATGAGGTAGTGTGCTAGAAACGAGTGTTGAAAATATGTTAACCAAATTATTTGCAAAAACAGTTTCAGGAAACGGCTCAGGATATAGAGCTGTATCTATGACCAAACAATGAGCAAAAATGTAAAGGGTGACACGAGATGTACGAGGAAAGCCCTTGATTAATCTAGATCGCCGGCATAAAACCTCGGGAGCTGACAATCGCAGCTGCCTTGTTCTTCTATTGCTTCAAATATCAGGATACAGTGCAGGATGTGATGCGGATCAACTAGGTGTTACAAGGTAATTCGAGTACAAATGTTTGTGTGTAGTGTTTGCTAGAAGCTAGAGAGCAAAGTGTGCGAAAGAGAGTGTGTGAAAAATTGCGTGCCTTAATCTATCCGCCCCATCTATTTATAGTAAAAGAAATTCAACAAACTACCCTATTAAACCGGGATTCGACGGATATTCCCTACTTGAACGTTGTAGACCTGGTCCTTCGGGTTCAACATCTCTCATGTAACTGGTTTGCTCGAGTCTTAAGGAGAAGAGGTCCATTCGACCGTTAGTGACCCACAACCTCTAACCAGCACATGGTTAATTTAGTTAATACCAGGATATCGCACCAGGATGTTACCAATATCCTGATTCGGTATCCTGATCACAAGTAAACAATCAAAAGCAGAATATTAGTCAGGATATATACATGCTTAGAAAATGACCCATAACAATTGTCCCCAAATATATCTGTTGGTATACCAATCCAACGGATATATTTTAAAAACCCTGTCTCGCGAATCAAGGCAATTAAATCGAAACGACGATTGAGGTGACATTGTGCAATTTTCAATGCAACATTTACTCTTTACCCCCCTCCAAACTCAGCTTTTATTTGACCGACTTATCACATATCATCATCACCATATTCCAGGCGATTTCTCAGATACTTTTCTCCTCCCTCTTTTCCTCTGTTTTCCTTTATCAAAATTCCTCATGGCTAGCAAAACGAGATCTCACACAGGCGACCCGACTCCATCATTTGAAGCCCAAAACCTTCTTAAAAAACCCGAAAAAGAAACCTGCTCGTTTGACAATGCCGACATAGCCTCTCTGCAGGCTTCTGGTGCCTTCCCCATTGGAACAATCATTCGTGCTTTCGATAGGGAAGTCTGATCGGATTTCTCTTCCACCGAATGGGTCTGCTTCATGGCTTACCCTTTTTCTATTGGACTCCGATATCCGTTTCCGACCTTTATATCCCGCTTCTTTGAGCTTACCAGTCTCAGTTATGCCCAAACCATGCCTATGGTTTGGCGAGTGCTGGTGACCTTAGACCAAATCAGATCCCGTTTTACCCCTGATCTTTGTATTCAAGATCTCTCGATGGCCTTTCGCCTTCGTTCTCACGGCAACAGTCGTTTTCTCCTTTTCTCTACCTCCAAAAATCCTCTTGTTCTTAAAGCCACGAAGAATGAGGAGAAATGGAAACAAAAGTTCTTTTTTGTAAAAAGGGATTCTATTACTGGAGGTTTTGACCTAACGGTGAAGTGGCTGACTTCCGGTAGGACTGAGGGTTTTAGGAATATCCCCAATCATATCCTGAAGTTGTATCTTGAATTGTCAGCTTCGTCTTTTGTGCAGCAAATCTCAAGGAACTTGCCCCTCCAAGCGCCGAGTCTGAACAGAGGATCAAAAGCATTTACCAACTTCAAAATAGTGAAAGAACTTTCTCCCTATTATCTGCAAGCTCAAGCCAGAGATCCAGCTCCGAGATGTCTGGTAAGTATGTTAGTACGAAATGTATGTATTAGCTTAAAAATACTCATGGATCAAATATTTCTTCCCTTTATACAGCACCAGTTAAAACTCCAGAGATCTTTGATCTCGATGAACTGGACAGCTACCCCGCTCCCCTCTCGGTAAACAAGGAATCAAGCCCCCAGGTCACCATATCCTCCAAATCCAGCGGCTCAAAGGCTATTGCTATTCCCAAGCTCCCTCCAGCCTCCAGGACTCGTGCTGCCAGCGCCCGAAAGAGAAAGGAAACGGATTCTCCAGCTACCTCCGAGACTTTTTCTCTCAAGAACCATGGATTTAGTGAAGCCACTTCATTCCTTAAGCAGGTATAAATTCCCATCCGATATCCTGAATATGTATGTTAACCATTATCCTGCACATTTCATATTGATACATGTGTCTTTAACTGCAGGGCTTAGAACGTCTCATGCACTTGTATGAAGATGCCTGCGGGCTTAATAAGATGCTGGAGATCAAGCTCAAAAAAGCTGAAGCCAGTATAACTGCAGGGCTTGGAACGTCTCAAAGCATCCGTTGTTATTTCCCTTCTCCAAGCCAGGTTAAGGATGGCTTATGAGGCCAAAGCCTTGGGCTTCGAATGCCCCTCCTGGAATGTCAAGGCTTGGGAAGCGAAATTACAGGATCTTGGAGGCCATCCTGTTGCTCATCCCGCAAAGCATGCTGGTGAAGAGCCTTCCAAGGCGGCAGAGGAAGTGGCCAATGCTGGTGATGATGCCGAGAAGAATCCTGAGGGTGATGCTGATGCAGATGTTGGGAAAGAGGTTGCTGATCAAGAAGGTGATGCCCCTTAGGCAGCAAAGTGGGCGATGATGGATATACGTGCCAAGGCCGGAGCCCACTTTTTTTAAATTCAATGGTTGTGGTTTGTTTAAACAGTTTACATTTCCTGTCTTTAAACAATTTATATTTCCTGCATTAGTACAATATGATGACCAAAGGTGGATGGGTCCTGGGTTTCAGGATGAAGCCCTTGGTCATCGGTTAGTATAACCTGTTTTGAACGACGTAACGGTTGGAGGTGGACAGGTCCCGTTTTGAGATAAAACCTTCAACCATTATGTAATTATGGTAAAAACTAATCGTGCTTTTGGTGGATGGGCTTCGGTTTGAGGTGAAACCAAAAGCACAACTTTTGACTTGTTAATAATATAACCACCTCTTGACCTATTTGTTGTTGCCTTTTAATTTTTGTCATGCATCACTTAGTTTGGATTTTAGCTTTGCAAAATTTATGCAACTATCTTTTGAAAATATCCTGATCAATATACTCAGCGATATATTATGAAGACCTTTAGAATTTCTCAAAATCCAATCAATTTTAGACAAAACTTCTAAAGGATAAAAGATAGTCTATTTTCTAAAACCTGTTTTGATAATACTTGTTTGATCAGAGTTTTAATTTTCAATCCAAGTATCATTTCCCAAATATTTCAATCAAATATCCCGAAACATATCCCAAAAACACATTTTGAAGACATATCCTAAAGATATATCCTTTTCAGGATATTTGAGCCTTAATCAGAGTTAAACAATTCATGTAAGGTTCACAAAGGAAAGATCATACCAGGAATTGAGTGTAACCCTAGTATTAAACTCCAACCCCTTTTGCGACTTCTCGTACTAAGATGTCCCCAGTCCGAGACACTTAGCCCAATTTTGATCTTTTGAGCTTCACACATTGCTTTAGAAGGAATGTCCCCTGTGCATGAAGTCTTTAAACACTTAGAAATTTTTTGAACATTAGTTCCAACTATTTAGACAATTCTTGTGTTATAGGGGTAAAACCCAAAAATATACTGGAGATAAATCCTTAGTATCCTGGGGAAAATCCCACATTTTCATGCGCTACAGGCGGGAGTGTATAAACTCCAAGACTTAGAAAGGTGAAAACCTTTAAACCTTAGAGAGTATGAAAATACCCTTTCTTGAGAGAGTGTGATCAATCCTCATATACCTTTAGGATTCAGGATATAGCCAATAGTAACGAAATTGTCAGCCACTTTTACATGAACTGGTCCCGCCACCTTGAACTATTCCCGAATAACTTGCGCTCCAGGCGGGGTGTTTAAACCCAATTCTGAAGAAAGGTGAATACCTTTAAACATGTGAATGGATCAGAATCCCTTAGACGTGAGAGAGGGGGCCAATCCTCTAATCTTCTGAAGTATCCTGAATGTGTATCCTGGTGCTATATCCCGAAGCATATACTGCAAAACAATCATAAGCTAAGGTGGGTGTTAGCCTGGCTAACACCCCTCCGATGCTTAAGTCAGTAATGGGTTCAAAACAGTAAATAATATCAAAATTTAATAAAAGAGACAGAATCCATACCATCCTGAGTTGGAATTTAAATTCCACACTCACTTAAAATAGAGTTTTAGATGTATAGCATTCCAGGATCTCGGTAGCATATCCCCCTCCATATTCTTGAGTCGGTATGCTCCTTTTCCCGATTTTGATTCAACCTCATAGGGTCCTTCCCATTTTGGAGCCAACTTTCCATCAGCAGGATTAGTAGTATTCTGAAAAGCCTTTCTCAATACCCAATCTCCAATTTGAAACCTTCTAGTCCTTATATTCTTGTTATATGCTTTAGATATCCTCTGTTGATATGCTGCCATCCTTAGCCTTGCAGCGTCTCTTGTTTCATCAATAGTATCCAGTTCCTGGCATAGGACTTCAGGATTCTGCTCAGGATCTCTGAGGTTGGATCTCGCTGTAGGTATCACCATTTCTGTCAGGATCACCGCTTCTGTTCCAAACACCAAGGAAAACGGGGTTTGGCCAGTTGCACTCTTCACTGTCGTCCTATCAGCCCACAAAACAAAGGGTAATTCTTCTGTCCATCTTCCTTTCTTAGCCCCTAGTCTCTTTTTCAAGTTGTTGACAATTATCTTGTTCGAGGATTCTGCTTGTCCATTTGCTTGAGGATGTACCGGAGTAGACGTGATCATTTTGATTCCCCAACTCTTGCAAAAGTCAGTAGTCCTTTTACTTATAAATTGAGATCCATTGTCACAAATTATCTCAGCTGGTACTCCAAACCTAGTCAGGATATTCCTTTTTATGAAGGATACCACTTCTTGATCTCTAACCTGAACAAATGCTTCAGCTTCGACCCACTTAGAGAAATAATCGGTCATTGCCAGCATAAAGACCTTTCCTCCTGGAGCCTTTGACAATTTTCCTACTATGTCCATTCCCCATTTCATGAATGGCCAAGGGGAAGCTATAGGATAAAGTGGTTCGGCCGACTGATGTAATATGTTACTGTGTCTTTGACATGCATCACATCTTCGAGCATATTATGCAGCATCTTTTCTCATCGTCGGCCAATAATATCCTGTTCTTAATACTTTTGAGAACAATGACCTGCCCCTAGTATGGTTACCACAATCCCCTTCGTGTATATCCTGAAGCACTTCTTTGGTTTCGGGATCCTCCAAGCACCTCAGATATGGTCCTGCAAGAGATTTCTTATACAAAACATTATTTATAATAGTGAATCGTGATACCTTTATTCTAAAGGCCTTAGGGTTCTCATCCTTTGGGATGTGTCCTTCCTTGAGATATCTCATGATTGGAGCCGTCCAGGACTTAGGATCCTGCTCGGGATACTCATCATCAGGATCCTGAATACTTATTACTTCCTTATCCTGAGGATTCATTGCAGGATATAGGATATGTAATAATTGTATTCAGGTTCCTTCCGGTATCCTGACCGATGATCCCAGATTTGCCAAGGCATCAGCTTCAGCATTATCCTCTCTTGGTACCTGTTCAAGTGTAAAAATATCGAAATATCCTGCTAATTTTTTGAGAATTTCGAGATACTCGATTAGCTTCTCACTTTTAACTGCATAGGTTCCATTAAAATGATTAGTGATTAACAAAGAATCAACATATACTTGCAAATTCTTGATACTCATATTTTTAGCCAACTCTAATCCTGCAATTAAAGCCTCATATTCTGCCTCATTATTAGTAGCAGGAAATTCACACCTAGTAGCCTGGGGTAATATGTCCCCCTGTGGCGATTTTAGTAGTATACCTAGACCTACACCTCTTACATTAGATGCACCATCAGTATATAATGTCCAGGATTCTAAGTTTTCTCCTAGCTGCTGTACTTCTAAGTCTACTTCATTTTGAATGTCACTACTGAAATCAGCCACAAAGTCAGCTAAAGCCTGGGATTTTATGGCATTTCTAGGCTCATATACTAGATCAAAAGCACTTAATTTCACTGACCATTTAGCCATCCTACCAGACATCTCAGGTTTCCTAAGCACGTTTTTAACAGGATAGTTGGTTTTAACATGAATCCTATGTGTCTCAAAATAATGTCTAAGTTTTGTTGATGCCATAACTAGGGCTAATATCAATTTTTCTAGATGAGAATATCTAGTTTCAGCATCCAATAAACTTTTACTAACATAATAGACAGGATATTGCTGACCTTCATGATCCTTTACAAGGATAGCACTTACTGCATTCCCTGATACTGCAAGATACAGGGATAATGGTTCGCCATCCTCAGGCTTCATCAATACGGGAGCGGTTGAAAGATACTGCTTCAAATCCTGCAAGGCTGCTTCATGCTTTGCTCCCCATTCGAACTTCATATTCTTCTTGAGGATATCATAAAATTCCTTGCACTTCTCCGAGGATCTTGAAATAAATCTGTTCAATGCTGCTACTCGGCCTGTTAAGCGTTGAACATCCTTCATATTTGAAGGTGATTTTATATCCAGGATAGCTTTAATCTGCTCCGGGCTTGCCTCTATCCCCCCTTTTGGTCACCATATATCCTAGAAACTTTCCTGCCCCCACTCCGAAATGGCACTTAGCAGGATTCAGTTTCATGTTATATTGATCCAGGATATCAAACGCTCCCTTAATATCCTGGAGGTGATCCTCAGCCTTTTTAGATTTCACCACCATATCGTCAATATATACCTCCATGGTGTCCCCCAGCTTGTCTTTAAACATCATGTTTACCAACCTCTGGTATGTTGCACCTACATTTTTCAAACCAAAGGGCATAGCAGTATAACAATAAATACCTGTGGGTGTCATGAAAGCAGTATCCTCCTGATCAGAGGGTTCCATTTGGATTTGCTGAAATCCTGAAGAGGCATCCATGAAGGTTAACATCTCGTGGCCGGCGGTAGCATCTACTATTGAATCAATATGAGGTAGAGGAAACTGGTCTTTGGGACAGGCTTTGTTTAAGTCTGTGTAATCTACACAAACACTCCATTTCCCATTTTTCTTTTGTACCACGACTACATTCGTAAGCCATTTAGGAAACTTCACTTCTCTAATCATCTTGCTCCTTAGTAGTCTTTCAACTTCCTCTTGGATGATCACATTTCGTTCCGGAGCAAATTTCCTTCTCTTTTGTTAGACCTGTATTTCAAAAAATTTGTCAATTGATTTTCAATATCCTGTGGGATATTGCTTCCTACGAGCACCGAGATATCCAGATTATCCTGGTCCATGACTATTTTCTTTACATCCTGCTCCGAAGCCTCCACGATATCCTGGGCCCGCATCTTTAATTGCTATGCTGCATTAGGCTTGACTGAGGATTTCATTGAGGATGAGTAACATTCCTTCGCCTCCTGCTGATCATTATCAACCTTGACAACCCCCCAAGGGGTAGGGATCTTGATGCATTGATGATAAGTCGATGGCATAGCCTTCATGTCATGGATCCATGGCCTGCCTAGTATGATGTTGTAGCAGGATAGGGAGTCCATCACACAGAAACGTTGTATTGAGTTGACCCCTTCAACATATACTAGTAACTTTATCTCTCCCACTGTGTTCCTGGCCTCTCCACTGAACCCAACAAGCACGGTGGATTTTGAAGTGATATCCATTGGAGATACATTCATTCTTTTCAAAGTTTCTAGTTGGATTATGTTGACGGAGCTGCCATTATCCACCAATATCCTGCGTACAAAATGGTTAGCAACATATAACGTTATTACTAGAGCATCATGGTGAGGATCCTGGACAGTATCCCTGTCATCACTGTCGAAAGTGATCACTTTATCAGTTGTGAGGGTAGTCATCCTGGCTGGTTTATCTCCCCTTTCAGTCTTAGCCTCCTTTGCATGTCTCTTGGCCGCAGAATACGAAGTCCCACAAATGTCGGATCCTCCTGAAATAAAGTTAATTATTTTGGCATCTGCTGGGGGTGATGCTGCTCGTTCAGGATCCTTCTCAGGATCCTGCCCTTTATTCTTCTTTCTTCCCAGCAGATCCTTCAGATATCCCTTGCTCAATAGGTAGCTTATTTCTTTCCTTAGAGCAATGCAATCCTCAGTTACATGTCCGAAATCTTCATGGAAGGCACTCCATTTGGATTTATCCTTCCAATCAGCTTTTTGTTGATTCTTTCGAGGCCACCTAGCTTTGTCTCCTAAACCCTGCATAGCATACATTAACTCAGGTATGTTAAAAGAAAAGCAATATTAAGATAATTCAGGATATTCTTCAGGATCCTCGTCTTCAACAGCATTCACTTTCTTGTTGTCATTTCTGCCATATGGCTTAGAGCGATATGGTTTATACGAGGATTCTGATTTCCTGTTGGTTGATTCATAGGTTGAGGTAGAATTCATCCTCTATTGCATCTTTTTGTCATCTCCCAAGCGAATATATCTCAAGGCCCTGTTACGAGCTTCGTCGAGATTCCTGCAGGGATTCATTACAAGATCCTGATAAAACTGAGAATCTTTTTGTAATCCCATCTTAAAATCCTGCACAGCTGTTGCAACATCAAGATGTGGGATATCCAAGGATTCCCAGCTAAACTTGTTCACATAATCCCTCAAGGATTCCTGAGGTCCTTGAGTTATCCTGTTAAGATCACTGGTTAGTTTCTCAAAACTCCGACTGCAAGAAAACTGACTATTAAATAAATTAACCAAATGAGCAAACGAAGTAATTGAGTGAGGAGGAACATTTAACAGCCATTTTAAGGCTGATCCTGTCAAGGTAGAACCAAAACCCTTGTAGAGACATGCTTCCTTGAGATCTGGAGGGATAGGGTTGATCTCCATCCTTTCCCTATACTGGGCGATATGCTCTTCAGGATCCGTGGTTCCGTCATAGAGTTTCATGTTGGGGGTTTGAAATCTTTTCGGGATTTCAGCATCACAGATAGGATGCGCAAACCGGGATATCCTGTGACTGTCGTGGGATACTTCTGGAATCGGCTGGACCACTCCAGGCACACTGGATATCATGTCTTTCAGCTTTTGAAGCTCCCTAGTAAATATTGATGCCATACCTGCATCCTGCAAAGATCCAACACCATTAGTAGCAAGAGTGTTATTATTATTAGATACATTACCAGTCTGGGGATTCTGGCCATATCCTGAGCTTCTCACGGTTGATACTCTTATTGAAGAGGGTATCTCAGGAGTATGATTCTGGGAATGGCTTGGCACGATATTCCCCCGGTTATCTTTAGTATAAATTGCAGAACTGAAGTTCAAAGCCCTGGGTTGCAAGGGAGTAACAGTTTCTTCCGCAGGCCTACTTGGGCCGGATTTCAAGAGTTGTATCTCTCTCATCAGCATCCGATTAGTTTCCTGCTGCTGCCTCATCTGTTCCTGTACACTACCAAACAAATTCAGAATTTCGTCATTAGAAGCCAAAACAGGACCAGATCCCTGGGCACTGGGAGTGGGGATAACATCCCGAGCCACATGACTTTCAGCTCCTTGTGAAGAGGCTTGCATTCTTGGAGGAGGAGGTGGAAGCACTGAACCAATTGTTGCAGAGGTTCTAGCAGACATGGTGGAAGAGCTCATGTTTGATCTCGAGGCCATTGAAAATAATGTAGCAAAAAGTTTTGACAATAGAAAACCGAGTAATGATTTTACTAAAGTTTTTAGTAAAAATAGCACCACTTGCCCCACGGTGGGCGCCAAATTGTTTTGGTCAAAAATTACCGAAGCAATTAAGTGATCAAATTAGTTAAATGAGGTAGTGTGCTAGAAACGAGTGTTGAAAATATGTTAACCAAATTATTTGCAAAAACAGTTTCAGGATACGGCTCAGGATATAGAGCTGTATCTATGACCAAACAATGAGCAAAAATGTAAAGGGTGACACGAGATGTACGAGGAAAGCCCTTGATCAATCTAGATCGCCGGCATAAAACCTCGGGAGCTGACAATCGCAGCTGCCTTGTTCTTCTATTGCTTCAAATATCAGGATACAGTGCAGGATGTGATGCGGATCAACTAGGTGTTACAAGGTAATTCGAGTACAAATGTTTGTGTGTAGTGTTTGCTAGAAGCTAGAGAGCAAAGTGTGCGAAAGAGAGTGTGTGAAAAATTGCGTGCCTTAATCTGATCCACCCCATCTATTTATAGTAAAAGAAATTCAACAAACTACCCTATTAAACCGGGATTCGACGGATATTCCCTACTTGAACGTTGTAGACCTGGTCCTTCGGGTTCAACGTCTCTCATGTAACTGCTTTGCCCGAGTCTTAAGGAGAAGAGGTCCATTCGACCGTTAGTGACCCACAGCCTCTAACATGCACGTGGTTAATTTAGTTAATACCAGGATATCGCACCAGGATGTTACCAATATCCTGATCCGGTATCCTGATCACAAGTAAACAATCAAAAGCAGAATATTAGTAAGGATATATATATGCTCAGAAAATGACCCATAACAATTACCAAGTTATTAGAGTGTTAAAATATAATTTATAACCTCTGCATTATTGGTTTTAATTATTATTTAAAATTCAGCCAAGTTTGACTTTTTAACTAATAGTTTGACCCGACAATTAACTAAGCAAATGAAATAATTAGGAGGTGCCCTTTTTAGGGTTTATCACCTACCTCACTATGGTCACATAACCACATTCATCTCGAACAGTGGCTGGACCATTTGAGTTTAAACAGAGAGTCAAAGCTAATTTACGATAACTTGACTTTTCGGTTTTTAAATTATAAAACTGAACTAAAGAGGGGGCTAAGACACTTACAAAAGGTCCTAGCTATCTTTTCTACTATAAAGAATTCCCTTTTCAGATTAGGAGGCTCCAGAACTTGAGAGATGAGAAGATTGAATGAAATGTGCAATTGAAATGGATGGGTTCATGGCCTATATATAGTTTTTTAGTAAAGATTGGATCATGCCAAGTGTTTGAGAGGTGATATAAGATGATAACATGTGTTACCAGGTTTCTAAAAACAATTAACAAGTTGCTAGATTCATTTAGGTGGTATGTGTGGGCTACAAGCAAAGAAACAAAAAGAAAAAAAATAATATGCAGATCAGGGCCTCGCAGCCCGCGTAGATGGGTGGCCCAGGCCTTCGCGGCCCGCCTGGGCGTCTGGCCCAGCTTCATAGTTTGGCAGTTGGACAGTTTCGGTCCCTGTGCTTTATTGCCCACATTTCAACTTCCATTTATGACATAAAAGGCCCAAAACTTCATATATCCTTTATGTTAAGTTAGTATAAGATACTTAACGTCTAATGGCCCGTCTCAGGCGCATCTGGTAGTATAACCAAGCAGCATAAACTTCTCGGTTTGCATAAAAGGTCCTGTTAAGGTGTAGTTTCGTCTGTTGACATGTTTAGTCCTATTAACGTGTAAAGTGACGCGTAATAACATTTATCGATATCAAAGTCTTCCTAGGCCCATTCTAGGCATTCCCGAGCATATGCTCAATTATTACGACGCTCCAGTTCGCTTAAATGGTCACTCAAAGGTGTATTTTTCGACGTTGACGCTTTTGGTCCCTTTAACGCGCAAACTTGCGCGTATCATCATTTAATAGCATCAAAGCCCTATGTAGCCCATATTAAGCATTCTCGAGAGTATGATTGCACATATTAATGCTTCGGGTTCGTTAAAAGGTCATTCAGGGGTATAATTAAACATGTTCACGCTTTTAACCCCTCTAACTTACAAACTTGCGCGCAACTTCACTTATTGGCATAAAAGCCTTGAATGGCCAATATTAGGCATTCCCGAGAATATAATCAAGCATCATGAAGCTCTCAGTTTGTTAAAAGGTCACTCAGAGGTAAGAATTAACATGTTGACACTTTTAACCCTTCGACGCGCAAACTTTCACATAATTACGCAAACGGCTCCTCTCGTCTAACAAGTGACTTATTGAGAATACGGACATCGTATAAGGTCACTCAGAGGCCTAGTTTAGGCATGTTGACACTTTCAGTCCTTCTATAATCAAGGTTTTCGATTTTGACAAAATTAGTCCCTCTTAGTCAACGTTTGACTTTATTAGGGTTTATTACACGTGTCAACACATCATTGGACACGATTTTACGAGGTGTTACAGGTCTATATGCAGAACAATGAGGATGAAAATAGGAACGTAGTGGTCGATGATACAAGGGTGGATGATGTTATTAATTATGATGGAAACACTGTTGCGGATGAAGCGGAGCTTACTGTCAAGCTTGGTGATGCGCTCGGTAGTTCAAATATTGTTGAATTCACTGAACAGGTAAAGATTTCTGTGATTGAGGAAGGTTTTCAACGGGTTGAGTCATGAATTTTTTGACATTGAATATCCGTGGTTTGGGGGTGGCGGGTAAGGCGTTATGGTTTAAGAAAATGAGGATAGAGCACGATGTAGGTTTCGTGATGTTCCAGGAGACGGGTTAATCTAATGTTTTGGATAGGATGTTGGAAGCTTTTTGGGGTAATGGTGATTTTAGGTATGCATATGTGGATCCGGTGGGACGTTCAGGTGGAATGGTTAGTATGTGGAATAAACAGATTTATAGTTGTTCGGAGACGATCAAACGCCGCAATTTTTTGGTTGTTTTGGGTACGTTGAAAGGGTTGGGGATAGTTTGTAATGTTATTAATGTCTACGCTCCTCAGTGTGATGTAGATAAACGCTTGTTGTGGAATGAGATTGCTGAGATGATAAGTTCCAAAACAGGGTATGTGGGTTGTTGCGGGAGATTTTAACTCAGTTAGGTCAGCTGACGAGAGAAGAAATTCTATGTTCAACGTATCGGCTGTAAGAGATTTTAACTCTTTTATTGAAGATACGGGTTTACACGAGCTGCATCTTAAAGGAAGCAAATTCACTTTTTCGACAGGTAATAAGCTTAGCCGAATTGATAGAATTTTTGTTTGTTGGGAGTTTTTTAATAGGTGGCATTCTGCGGAATATAGAACGCTTCGTAAAGGTAGACTGGATCATTGGCCGCTTATGTTGAAAACGGTGATTTAATAGACCCGAAGAGTGACTCAGCTCTTACAAGAATCGTTCAACAAATCAGATTTTTGGGCTTACAGATCTACGAAATGGGACGATTATATTAAAGAACTTTGGCTGAAGATTTGTCTTCTCATTTCGTTGGAAATTATCCGTTTCCCAAAAATACCCGTATGAGGAATTTGGGCTTATTAGAAGCAGTCTGTTTCATGGGCTGGATCCTTACCAAGAAATGGTTCATTCAATTGCTAGTAGAGAAGTCATGATCCGGTTATCTAGAGGGTTGACTGAACCTGGTATTCTTTTTAAAAACTCAATGGCTATCCTCAGAGATGTCGTCATCTGCTTTTGAGTATGGGGCACTGACGAAAAACTTGTTTGCTGCTGGAGAACCGGTGGGAGTATTGGCTGCAACCGCCATGTCAAACCCTGCATACAAGGCAGTTCTTGATTCGTCTCCAAGCAGTAACAATTCATGGAATATGATGAAGGTAATTTTATTACTTTTAATTAAGAGTAAACTGCCATTTTGGTTCCTGAGGTTTGGTCACTTTTGCCATTTTAGTCCAAAACTCAAACCTTTTAAATCTGGGTCCCTGTAGTTTCACTTTTATTGCCATTTTGGTCCAAAAATTAAATCACATGTTATTTGCCTAATAAAATCTGGTTATTTTGTCTTTTTAGGGGCAAATGGTCCAATGAAATTATTATAACGTATTACAAAAGCTCAAGTTCAACAGCTGGCACTTTATACATCAAAAGTCAAAACAATGTTCTGTCTTGTAAATGAGTCAAAGTTTTCACCTCAAGATAGCATCAAAAGTCAAAATTTAATCATCGTATTGATGATTTTAGTCATGATCGCATTGATCATATAGACTATTAGGCTTGAGCACAGCTCACTACCTTGAATAGGGGATCGTAAAGATCACAATGTCTTTGTCACAAATGGACAATATAATATGGCCCGTAGGCGAAACATCACTAATGGATGTTTATAATAGGTTCATCATATTAGATGATATAAGTTATGATTGCATTAATCATATTGACTATTTGGCTTGAGCATAGCTCACCAACTTAGACAAGGAATCATAAAGATCACAATGTCAATGTCTCAAATGGACAATATATTATAGCCCATAGGCAAAACATCACTAAAGGATGTTAAATAACATGATCATCGTATTAGATGATATTAGTCATGACTGTATTGATCATATAGACTATTATGTTTAGACATAGTCCAACATTTTTAGACAGGGAGTCGTAGACTACAACTGTCGTTGTCTTTATTAGACAACAAGTATAGCCCGTAGGCACTTCACCACTAATGGATGTTTAGGGTATGATCATCACATTGATGATACTTGCTATGATCTACTCTGATCATATAGGCTTTAAGGCTTGAATGTAATCCAATACCTTGACGGCTGGTGTGGTTTCTCAAGCCACACTGCCAGGAGTGTTAACATGTTCTCAGATGTTAACAAAGATTAATTATCTTAAGAGGGTTTTACCATCATAGCCACGTTCATAGACATATAGGCTAGGTTATACCATTAAGAGGATCTTTTGAAAATTTCAGCTGATCGATAAAGTTCGGGTAAAATCGAAACTATTGTTGGATAAAGGACGAAATGACTACCTATATAGCTTATGAAAATTGATCTCATCATAATATAAGTATTTTAAGTATTTGACACACACACACACACACACACACACACACACACACACACATATATATATATATATATTAAATTACTATGTTTTTAACTGATATTTTCTTATTTGTGTGTTTGTTATTATTTCATTGAGGTCTTCAGGGTATAGATAGACAATAAGAAAACTAACACAAGTACCATACAATATGTATCGCGTTGTAAATTGGTCACGTCGTCGCATCGCGTGGGTTTTCTACTAGTAACATTAAGATGTATAATTTTTGACTAATTTATCAAATTTTAATATTTGTGTAATCAATAATAATAATAATAATAATAATAATAATAATAATAATAATAATAATAATAATAATTATTATTATTATTATTATTATTATTATTATTATTATTTTGCTTTTTGAGAAAAGGAATAAAAAAGATAATAAGATCGTTTCATCATACCTATACTTACAAGAAAAATCTAATTTTATAACGTGACTGACTCTTATCTCAAGTAATTTTATCATTGATACATCACCTCTGTTACGAGTAAAGTTTAAGTCAAAACTGTAAAACTTTATTGTGTCCAAGTGAAATTGGGATGCTTGGTTTGGTCGAGGCAACAATGTAGCATGTTTTTAAGCAATGTATCATGTGTGAAACTGGTCTTAGAAGTTTCAAGTCCGGTTCACAATTTGGTTGGTGATAGAACTAGCACTGAACCGACACTAAACTAGTACTATACTGGGTTATGTAATGTTTGCTTTAGTGCCAGCTGAAAATAGTCAAGAAACATATGAAGCTGATCAGGTTGACGCGGATCCATGTAACAAAGAACTGAGATTTAAGGAACTTGTGTGCCTTAAAACTCGCAATATGGTCGTCAAATGTAAATTACTTAACTATATTGCAAGGGTGATAGAGAATAAAGGGAATTTAGTCTCACATTTGGAACTGAAATGTCATGTGTGTTTCATAGTTTTAACTTTTAACCAAAAATATAATGTTGTTTTGCTATGTTCTCTGTACAAGTTTAGATATATGGGAGTCACCTAGTTAGTTTTCACTCATTTCAGCCTAGGTGGTTGATTCATGTGAATCTGTTATGAATGTTATTAGTATATCAACATAGATAAAAGATCTCGTACAAAGTATCTTGTTGTATAAAACGTACAAATGATATGGAAAAGTAAAAAAAATGTGGTGGCATTTTCGTAATTATTTTACTCGTAATTACCTAACAAGATCAAAATTACCCTACAAAATCAGTTGTAGAGTAATTATGATACTCTACAAAATTACCCTACAAGATCATTTGTAGTGTAATTTTGATAATTACCCTATGAGTAAAATAATTACGATACTTTCCCACTTCGTCCGTACATTTTGTACAATAAGATACTATGTATTTCTCTAACAATATATTGCAGCCACTTTTTCATTATAGGGGAATTCCTCAAGGAGATTGTGTTGAGGCTATTCATAATCTCCAATAATCTCGACGCATACAAAAAGGCGGATCAAATGTTTGGATATGCAATTGAAAAATATTATTAAGGAGATGTGTTGGTGTCATGATCTATCTTTTGTTGTTTCGATTAGAGCTGCTAAGACTATGTGTAATGGGCTAATGCCATGTGCCACGTTAGCCCAAAAGGGCATGGAACACCGCCATGTGGAGGTTGTCGGGCGTGATGGGCTGAGGTGTGGGGCGAGCAATGGACGTCGGGCTAGATAAATAGTCGTTAGGCTCGTGTTCCAATCCAAAGAGGCGTTGGTTTTATTTTTGTTATACTATATATAATCCAATTAATTACTCATTATTCACATAGTATTCATCCATCTTTCACACATTTTAAATACATTCTTCATCCATCTTTTTTACAATCATAATTACAACCCAAACAACTTATTCTTTGAAATGGTTGTTGGTGCACTTATGTCTGCACTTTGTCTGTATTCGGTCACAATGTAAAACGATGTCTTGTTAGTCTTGTAAGTTTGACCAAGTCAACCATCCTCCTGGTTTGACTTGGCCAAACAGTCAACATTATGTTTGTAAGATGGCTGGGTCGAAGGATGCACCATCGAAGGATTGCATGGATCCTTCGATGATGAGCTCGAAAGATGGACCTTCGATAGATGGACCACGAAAGATCCCATCTTTCGTGATTCATATGGATCGTTCGAGCTGTTCCTGGTCGAAAGATGATCTTTCGACCGGTCTGCATGATCCTTCGACCAGACCTGCAGTGTTCGGGTATAAATACCCGTGTGTTGTGTTCATTTCGATAGATGACAGTTAGCAGAGAACACACACACACTTAGAGAGTTTACAGGACTGATTTGTAAACATTGAGCTGTAACTGGACCTTTCATACGTTTAATACAAGTGGTGTTAATCGTTGAACTTTGCGTGTCGTATTATTGTGTGTTCTATCTCGGTTTGCTATTTCGGTTGGATTCCGCACAACCGGAGTGGTTCGTATACAAGGATTAGGCGACTAGATCCTCCCCTAGCCGGACCTACAAGTGGTATCAGAGCCTTGGCTCTTATCCTTGTTAAAACCGAGGTGTTCTTGCTGTTTTTCGGGATTTTATAGTTCATATTTTCTGGAAACATTGCTGTTTTTGCTGTTTGTTCTTATAAAAACCCTGTCACTTTTCATTGTCACATGTTAAAAATGGGTTTTTAGTGAAGTTGCAAGCAAAAACGGGTTTTGGATAGTTGTCGGTTTGCTGGAAGTTCTTATATTTCTGGGTTTGTTCTTCATTGTGTTCTTGATAGTTCACACTTTTGATCTTAAAAATTTTGAACTTCAAAGTGTTTGTGTGTTGGGAAGAGTAAATTGATTAAAATATTGGACATTACTTGATTGGTGAAACCTGCATGTTCAGAAGATATGGTCTGAACATACTTTCTGCCGAAAGTTCTCACCAACCCGTCAACTTTTTCACCAACTTGTCACCGATTGTCAACTGTGTCAGAACCATTCGAAAGATATCCTTCGAACTCGAAAGACCATCTTTCGATCAGTGGAGGTTCGATAGATTATCATCCTTCGAACCAAGGAATCATTTCGAAACATTCATCTTTCGGTCTACTGTTCATTTTCGAAAGACAAGGATCCTTCGATTGGGGAGTCTTTCGAAGTCATCTTTCGAAGTCATCTTTCGTGTGTATCTTTCAGTCTACAGTATTTTTTCGAAAGATAAGGATCCTTCGGTGGGGAATCTTTCGAAAACATTGTTCGAAACTCAACAGTGATCCTTCGAACCCTGTTGATCTTTCGAACAGGTGTTGATCTTTCGGTCATTAGTCTGTTTTGTGTTTAACAGTTTGTGTTTTTCTCATCTTTCGATCAGGATCCTTCGGCTGGTATTATTATTTTTCTTAATAAAAAATGAATCCGGCCTGGGGTACTCCGACAAATGCAGAAAACAAGTATAGAAGCAGTGAGGATTTATTTAGAGAAATGTACTATGGAACTCCGTCTCCCGCACCGGCATCTTCGCAAGCTAATGCTACATCTACCGGTCAATGGGCATTCGTATCAAATCAAACTCCAAGTGTTCAAAGCATTTTGTTAAGCGAAAGTGAAACGGGAAGTTTGAATAGGCCTCCAAAGTTGATGCACTTAAGTGAATATCCGGGATGGTTTGGTAGATTTCATACATACGTCCTTGGTCAAAATACAGAACTGTGGTTGCGTTTCATCACAGATTTTGATCAAACAATAGAGGTTGCCGCTTCATCTGCTGCTACATTTGCTGATCTTACGGAAGATCAGAAGAAGGTCTATGACTTAGAGAAGAAAGCGTATGCCATTCTTACTCAGGCGTTAAGTAAAGACATTTATCATCAATTTGTCAATTACAAGACAACAAAGAGGTTGTGGGACGCATTGAAGATAAGGGGCGTGGGAAATGAAGCAACACGTCAATTGAGAAAAGACTTGCTAAAGAAAGAGTTCGATGGTTTTTCTTGTATGGAGAATGAATCTTTAGGAGATTTGACAAGTCGATTTAATCATTTGCTGTCTGAATTGTCAAATTTTGATGTTGTTACACCTCCAGCAGAGATTGTGAAAAAGTTTGCAGATGCGTTGCCACCTCAATGGAATACTTTCCTGGAAATCATGAAGTGCAATGGCACGTTAGCTACAACAACCTTCAATGACTTTGTTCAAATCTTGGAAAACAAGAATCAGGAAGAAACTCTCAAAGCGAAAAGAGTTCCAGTGCCCCAAAATCCTGAGATGTATTATGGAACTTCTAGCACTTCTACAAAACCTTCTTCACATGCTCCAATTCAAACAGCGTTTGTGTCTACCACTGACATGTATGGCAATACTATTCAAGTTCCAGTCCTTCCAAAAACAGACATGTATGGAAATCCGCTTGAACCTGTTCCTCAACAAGTACCACAACAGCAGAGCCAACGACTTATCAGAACTACAGATATGTACGGAAATCCGTTTGAACCAGCCTCTCAACCAGCACCACAACAGCCTATCAGAACAACTGATATGTATGGGAATCCACTTCCTCCTCAACAGCAAGCATGTTATGGAAGCACATCATCTGCTAGTCAGCAATCAAAGCCAAATACAGTACGGCTCGACACCTCAAGCTTTTCTAAAGTCAGTGTGGAAGTAGCCAAGGAACACATGGAGCTGCTAAACACTTTGGTGAGCGCATACTGTGGATTAGTTGAAGGTCAGATTGGTAACATTAATCTGACACAAGAAGACTATCAGCAGATAGATAAAGAGGAGATGGAGATGATGGACATTAAGTGGGCCCTTGCCAGTGCTGTTAGGCGAGCAAAGGATTTCATGGAAAGAACTGGCAGAACCAGCTTGGAAGGCAAGAAAGACACCAAGTATGGGTTTGATAAGCAGGCTGTTAGATGCTTCAATTGTGGTGAACGTGGTCATTTCAAGCGTGAATGTACGAGGCCATCTCAACATGGAAACCAGAATCCTTTCAGAGGTCAAGGCAACCAGCAGAACCAGAACAGGAACAATGTTCGCACATTGGTGCCTGTCAACAACCAGACTCAAGCAGGACCATCAAATGCCAACCAGGCACTTGTGGTTCAAGTAGATGAAGGTTGTGATTGGTCTATTCAGTTGGGAAATGATGCTCCAGATGGAACAGCGTGTTTTGCTGAAATTGTCAAGGATCTTAAACACGCCAGTGGTGGAGAATCTTCCACCAATGGTGTTGAATCTTCTGAAGATGAAGACAGCTCCGGTTACAGTGGAAGTTCAGATGAAGAGTCCTCCGCTTCAGGCGATGATCATGTGGATGACACATCAAGTGCGTCAGTCGATGCAAATACTGATGAGCTTTTGGAGGAAGCTGCAGCAGGAATTGAAAGAAGATCTATTCTGGTGGATCAAGCTGCTTATTCTTCGTCTTCTCTCCACTCAGCCTTTATGGCTAATGTCGACAGTTCATCAAGTCAGGTATGTGTCGATGAACCCACTTCTGTTAGCTGTGTTAATTGTGATAGTTTGAATGTTAGATGTGCTGATTTGGAAGCAAACATGTCTGAGTTGCAAGGCAAACACGATGCTTTACAAGCTAGTTTGTTTGAATTGCAAGACAAACATGTTCTAGTGAATGATAAGTGGTGTGAATTGCAAAGCAAGCATGAGGCTTTGCAAGAGAAATATGATGTGACATTCATTCATAATCAGAAATTGACTGTTGATCTTTCAAAATGCACTGAAGCCAACATGTTTTATGAAAACCATGAAAAGGATTTTAAATCGATGATTGAGAAATTAAAGAAAGATAAAATCGAGTTAACAAAAATGGTTTCCAGAAAACAGACTGACATTAACTTGTATATAACTCGCCTTGAGGTAATGCAAAAGGAAATGGCTTGTGTTAAAACAGAAAGTGAGGCGATCCGACTCAAGTTAGATAGCTATTTAAGCTCTAGCTATGTGTTGGATCACATCATTGATGTGCAGAAAGAGAAAAAGGATGTCACATGCATTGGATATAAGCAATGTCCACCACCTGTCAGACACAATTATGATGCACTGCCCGATGAGGAGTATAGAACTCATTTTGAACCATCTGTTCCTCTAGATGTTAAGGAATTTGCAGCAGAATGTGCAACAGGTCTCGGATACAAGAAAGAAGTATCATCAGATTCAGATGTGCCAGCAGATACATGTGTGTCCTCTGCTGAACAGAATCAGGATCCTACAGTTGTGATTGAGGATACTGATTCTTCTGATGATGAATCCGATGATACTGATTCGGAAAAGTCTGATGCGGTAATCAAAGAAGAGGACATACCTCTTGAGAATCATATTCTATGTGATCCTCCCGCAAAAACCGCTAAGACTGTTTCAACCGAGTCCACATCTGCAAAAGAGTCGGAGAGTGTGGATTTGCTGTACACTCTTGTTGGTGATGATAAAGTTTATTCAGACAAAGATTTTCCTATTAAGAATGTTAATCAATCATTAATCAGTAAAGTCTTTGAAAATTCAACAAGTAAGTTTTTGGGAAAGACAGGATCACGTGTTACTGTAACACAGTGCCCTCCTATCCCAAAGGCCGAAGTTCGAAAACAATTTGGCAATCAAAGATTACCAACAGTGCAAAAACAGCAAAATCATGCCAAATCAAAAGGTAAAGCACCGGCTCAAACTCAAAGGAAGCCGAATAAGAATAAGAAAAAGAATGTGAACTTTGTGAAATCTAAGGGAACGGACAAAATTGCAAATTTTGAGAACCAATCTAACTTAGATTTTGTCAAGAAAGCAACAGTGAGGAAAAGAAATGAACTAAACTGTTCGAAACCTAGTACCTCGAGATCACAAAGTTCATCATCATCGGCAAGACGATCACATGATGCTTCGGGGTTTGTTGAACGAAGATCATGCTTTGAATGTGGTACAATTGGGCATATCATTCGAAATTGCCCGTATCTTCATAAGTTGAAAGCAAAAGTTGATGCCCCCCATGGTAACAATTACCATAAAAGATCTGTTTCACCAAAACAGGACCCTCGTCTTGTTAAACAACGAGAAGTGAAACAGAAAAAGAAACAACGAAAAGAAGTTGAAAAGGTTTTGAAACCAGAGGTTATCCAAACACAGTCTGTTAAGTTAGAAATTAAAAATGAAAAACAAAAACAGATTTGGAAACCAAAACCAGTAACCGAATCAGGGGGACCATCACAATTTCCAAATCATCAAAAAGTCGAAGTTATTGTTGTTGATAAAAATGGAAGACCCAAGACCACAATGGCTTGGGTCCCCATCTCCAACTAATCGATTGAGTTTATGTGCAGGGTGTTCCAGGAGGAACTATCAGTAGTCATTGGATTGTTGATAGTGGGGCATCCAGGCACATGACAGGCGACATGAAGCTTCTCTACGACGTTAAATCTATTAGAGGAGGTTATGTTGCTTTTGCTGGAGATAAGGGCGGATATATAACGGGTGAAGGAATGATTTCCAACGGGGTTGTTAGCTTTGACAAGATCAACTTTGTGCAACAACTTGATCACAATCTTCTTAGTGTTTCTCAAATTTGTGACAAGCAGTTCTCAGTACACTTTGATGCTAATGGATGTTATGTGCTGAAACCCGGCTTCAAAATTCCAAAAGAATGGATTCTCTTGTCGGCTCCAAGGATAAATGATCTGTATGTCCTTGATATGAGCCAAGCTATCACAACGTCTGCACAAGCAACATGTTTCGTTTCCAAAGCCACAGAAAAAGACACAATCTCTTGGCACAGACGAATGGGTCACATTCACCTACGCAAAATGAATCATTTGGTGTCAAATGAATTGGTGAATGGTGTTCCTCTCAAAAACTTCCATCTTCAAGACATCTGTGTCTCGTGCCAGAAAGGAAAACAAACGAAGAAGCGACACCCTACAAAGAAAGTCAACACGGTGGCTGTTCCTCTTGAACGTTTGCACATGGATTTGTTCGGTCCTGTCAAACACAAAAGTATTAGGAATGATCAATATTGCCTCGTGATTACTGATGATTATTCAAGATTTTCTTGGGTGGCGTTCATGGCACATAAGAGTGAAACCTTCGGTATTATCAAAAACTTAATCATTCAGATTGAGAATCTTTATAAGTTGAAGGTTAGGCGGATACGCAGCGACAATGGTACTGAATTCAAAAATCATGCCATGGCGGAGTTTTGCACTTCAAAAGGTATTCTTCACGAATTTAGTGCAGCCTATACTCCTCAACAGAATGGCGTCGCTGAACGTAAGAACCGCACATTGATCGAGACTGCTAGGACAATGTTGGTGGAGTCACAACTGCCGATTCCATTCTGGACTGAAGCTGTGGCCTCTGCATGTTATACGTTGAACCGAGTCCTTACAGTCAAAAGGCACAACAAGACCTGCTTTGAGCTTATCAACAAACGGAAACCAGATTTGTCTTATCTTGAACCGTTTGGAGCTCCATGCACAATAATCGATCCTAATGGAAAGTTTGGGGCAAGAGCAATTGAAGGATACTTTCTTGGGTATTCCACCCCGAACTTAAGAGTCTGGAATCTAGAGACTAAAAGGGTCGAGGAATGGTCTGAAGTCAGAGTACAAAGGCACACTTTACCAGTCAAAAATCCTGGTCAGCCTTGGATGTTTGAGTACGATGACTTTTTCAATTCGATCAATGTTGAAGCAGTTGAAGAAAATGCTGCGGCAAGGATGTTTTTCGAGAGTGACAATGCAACAGATTCACCGTTGGTTCGTCCCATTATTGTCAATCAAGAACCATCTTCAGTGAACAATAATGCTCTTGACAATGAGGATTTTCACGATGCTACCGAATTGAACGAATCTTCAGAGGATGATGAATTCCTAGATGCAGATCAAGAAGTTCCAATAACAGCAGTTCATGGTACTTCAGAGGGTACACCTCCAGTGGTCATCCCTGGAACAGCTGAAGCTACTGCATCATCCTCTTCGTCAATTCCGGGCATTGAATTGGTTGTTGATCTCAATCTCAACAATCTGGGTATAAATATTCCAGTTCAAGATAATCCAGAAACAAGGATTCATAATACCCATCCTCAACAAAACATCATCGGAAATGTGCAAAGTGGTGTTCAAACAAGAAACATGTTGCGAAACAACAACAATGCAGGCTTGTATGCGGCGATTAGAGAATCCGGGCAACAAAATGATTGGTCCTTCGCGTGTTATGTCTCACAGGAAGAGCCAAGAACTTGGAAAGAAGCTTTGAAAGATAGTTCATGGGTTGAAGCAATGCAGGAAGAACTGCAACAATTCCAGAAGCTTGGTGTCTGGAAACTCGTAGAGAAACCGGCTGGTTACAAGAAGATTGGTACCCGTTGGGTGTTTAAATGCAAAAAGGATGACCGTGGAATCGTTATTCGCAACAAAGCAAGGCTAGTCGTTCAAGGTTTTCGTCAGATAGAAGGGATCGACTACAACGAAGTTTATGCACCTGTTGCACGTCTAGAAGCAATTCGGATATTTCTGGCTTATGCCTCATTCAAAGGTTTCAAGGTATACCAGATGGACGTGAAAAGTGCATTCTTACATGGTGTGGTAGAAGAAGAGGTGTACGTCGAACAGCCTCCAGGTTTTGAAGATCCTATCCATCCCGATCGGGTTTGGTTGCTCAACAAAGCTCTCTATGGTCTTCATCAAGCACCGCGAGCTTGGTACGCAACCTTATCTAATTATCTGCTGGAGAATGGATTTCGCAGAGGTCTTATCGACTGTACTCTTTTCATCAAAGAACAAGATGGAGATCTTCTACTGGTACAGGTATACGTTGATGATATTATATTTGGTTCTACTGACGATGTTTTGTGTAGGAATTTCGAGCGCATTATGCAGGATAAATTCGAGATGAGTGCTATGGGGGAAATGACTTTCTTTTTGGGCCTACAAGTACAACAAACTGAGTCTGGGATATTCATCCATCAGACTAAATATGTTGGTGACATCTTGAGCCGGTTCCAGATGTCTGATGCAACGCCCATCGGTACCCCATTGCCACAAAATCACGGAATTACTCCAGATTTGAAGGGTCAAGATGTTAGCCCCTCACACTATCGCGCGATGATCGGATCTCTTATGTACCTCACAGCATCAAGACCAGATATAATGTACCCAACGTGCCTCCTTGCCAGATATCAAGTCAACCCGAAGGCCTCACATCTTGCAGCTGTAAAAAGGATTTTTCGTTATTTGAAGGGTTGCCCTGACACCGGTCTATGGTACCCTAGGGATAATAACTTTGACTTGATCGCATTCAGTGATTCTGACTTTGGTGGATGCAAAATCGACGGCAAATCCACAACGGCTGGATGTCAGTTTTTGGGAAATCGCCTAGTCACATGGCAATGCAAGAAGCAGACATGCGTCGCTACATCAACATGCGAAGCTGAATACATTGCTGCCTCAAGTTGTTGCTCCCAAGTCCTGTGGATCCAACAACAAATGCGCGACTACGGTTTTGAATTCCTAACTACTCCTATTTACGTTGATAATTCTGCTGCATTACAGATCACTAAAAATCCTGTGCAGCATTCAAAGACTAAGCACATCGACATTAAGTATCACTTCATACGTGATTGCTTTGAGAAAAGGCTAATCGATGTTGCTTACGTCCACACCGATGACCAACGTGCCGACCTTTTTACCAAAGCATTTGACAAATCAAGATTTGACTTTTTATTATTGGTAAACGGCATTAAGGTCAAGCAAGAGTAAAACCAACATCGGAAAATCATTTTTGTAAATACCTTTGTGTTTTAAATTTGTCTTAGTTTGTTGATTTTAGGGGGAGTAAATCCAAAATTTGAAAATCCAAAAACATTGAAAAATTTCAAAAGCACAAAAACAATAGAAAAACAAAAATGAGTTTCCTGGCAAGCCAAAGAGAAAATGATAGTACATCAGTGGTCTGTCTAAACCTCTTTAAACCTTAAATGAAAAACGATAAGCAGCTCTATATAAGATGTATCGGTAGGCTCACAATCATTTTAAAGTGTGCAGGGTGATATAAACTTAAATCGACTGAAGACTGGGTGGGAACCATTCATTGGCATATGGTCTTGGTACCGAAATTTCGTTTGAGAGATTGCCGAGGTTCTGAGATATTCGGTCTTTATGCTGCTTATCATCTGGGTATCATGGTTGTATCTTTTACCGAAAAATAACGGGGACGCAAGTCTAGATCTTCCATGATACCATACATACGTGTACATACTGCATACGACCTCAATAAGTGATCAACAATCACATGTCCAAACAAATAAGTGATAAAATATCACAAATTCTTTCCGGGTGTCAAGTTCGTCTCTCTGCTGTACGAAAGTACTGACCTGTTCACGGACTTGCTCCTGTGCCCTCATGCATCGAAAATCAAGTTCCTCATCAATAAGTGATTATATCACATAGGGCTTGTTTTCAAACTCAAAATAAGTGAGAATCTCACATCATATACGGTCAAACAGATGATAATCGGTATACTCACCGGTAAGATGAACCCTCGTGCATACCTTGATACGAGAATGTGTCGTGATGTGGATGAACACCGGTCGGTAAGTATAAATCATACCTTAACGTATCCCCTCGCCATGATTACAAATGATAAGTTGAGCTTAAGTGGACAACAATACCGATAATTGTTATAGGATGCTTATCTTAATGTTAACTAAAAGAACAACAAGAGCGTTTTGGCATGACCGTACACTGATATGATTCTCTTACCCTCGAAACTCGCAAAAAGAATGTCTGTAAATATTTATTTACTGCTTTAATTTTCTGCATCTTTGTATATATTTATTTACTGCTTTCAGTCTTTACATTTCAAATATTAAAACACACCTAAAATCTGTTTTAATATAAACTTTACAAAAGCCAAAAAGATTTTATTTCTTTTTTTTTTCGATCGTACGATGTTGGAGCTCGAGTCTTCGTTACCTGAAACCTGAACGAAAACCGAAAACGACTAAAACTTCATAAACGGTCGAAATTTGCAAGCGTTGAAAGTTAAAATTGAAATGGATAAAATTTGTTAAACTTTCAAACTGTCGGACGGTGTTTGTTTAAAACAATGGTCACATGTGTGTCGTTTGTTTATGATATTCCAAGCGGTTGTTCTCATTACGCGTTTAGATTTCTTGCATGTGCAGATTCTAAAGGCTAGGAGAACATGGTTGATGACAAGCTTCGGAATGAAGACACGACGTGAAGGCACTCAAATGATGAAGATGATCGAGTTGCCGCTGACCATCATCAACACCACAAGGATCTCACTTCATAAAGATAAAGACTTTCACGAGCATAACTCAAGGGGGAGCTTATGTTAAGGGGGAGTTTGTCAACACACTTCCTACGTGATACGGGGAGTTTGTTGATACACTTTCTGCTTTCAAGACGTGAAGACTTTAAAGATCCTCCGACATTGAAGACTTGAATAGAAGTCAAAGACTTGAAGACACGAGAACTTACAAGATCGAAGATCGAGATAAAGCAACAGCTGATTATTGATAAGCCAGACAAAGCTACAGCCAAGGGGGAGTTTGTTGGTGCACTTATGTCTGCACTTTGTCTGTATTCGGTCACAATGTAAAACGATGTCTTGTTAGTCTTGTAAGTTTGACCAAGTCAACCATCCTCCTGGTTTGACTTGGCCAAACAGTCAACATTATGTTTGTAAGATGGCTGGGTCGAAGGATGCACCATCGAAGGATTGCATGGATCCTTCGATGATGAGCTCGAAAGATGGACCTTCGATAGATGGACCACGAAAGATCCCATCTTTCGTGATTCATATGGATCGTTCGAGCTGTTCCTGGTCGAAAGATGATCTTTCGACCGGTCTGCATGATCCTTCGACCAGACCTGCAGTGTTCGGGTATAAATACCCGTGTGTTGTGTTCATTTCGATAGATGACAGTTAGCAGAGAACACACACACACTTAGAGAGTTTACAGGACTGATTTGTAAACATTGAGCTGTAACTGGACCTTTCATACGTTTAATACAAGTGGTGTTAATCGTTGAACTTTGCGTGTCGTATTATTGTGTGTTCTATCTCGGTTTGCTATTTCGGTTGGATTCCGCACAACCGGAGTGGTTCGTATACAAGGATTAGGCGACTAGATCCTCCCCTAGCCGGACCTACAATGGTCAATCCAACTAAACGTTAAAATGTTAAGGGAGATGGTTGGTTTTTATGTAAATAAATGAAAAGGCTAAGGAGCTAAGGGTAAAACAAGAGATGTAAACTTCACTTTATCAGTTTAGGGTAGTTCTTCATCTTCATTGCTTTTCTGGACAATATATCAAATATGGCACATGTCATTTTCCCAGCCAGCTCGTTCCTCTCTCTCTCTCTCTCTCATGCTTATAGGGCACACAGATGCACATAAACAAAATTTTCCAAGGTTGAACTCTTTCTCAAACTGGTGGTCTGGTGCTCTATCTTCTTCCAAGGTTCGTATCTCCATCTTTTTACCTTTAAATTTTTTTGCAAGATGTGTGTGTATACATATATATATATATATATATAGAGGGAGAGAGAAGTTGTCTGTGTTCTTTGATCACTCCTTTATAACTACTTTATAATTTATTTCAATTAAAAGAGAGAAATATACTAAAGAGTATAGTAATTGCAAGAAACTAAAGTTCTAAATGGTAGAAATGAAATTAGTCTCTTAGGTTGATGCACGTCCAGTGTTTTTGGTTGTTTGAAGTTTTATTTTATTTATATTATTCAACGACTTAGGGTTTCTAAATATATTGAAGCTTTCGTTTTTGTTTGACTTTGAACCTTTTTTATAACACTATTTTTTTGTTGATTTTAGCCATGGGATCGTTACAGATCTACAACTAGATCTATTATTTAGAAGTCGCATGCCTTAACCAACAAGCCGTTCATCAATCTTAAACACCGGTTCGTATCATATAATATTTATGGGTTCATGCATATTTTTTATACAGACTTCGCTCAAATCTGTTTGAATAACAATGGTAATTCCAAAGTATTTATGGGTTCATGCATATTTTTTGTACAGACTTCACTCAAATCTGTTTGAATAACAATGGTAATTCCAAAGAGAACAAGAAAAATGACAACAACTCTTGGGTCTCTTCCAAGACATCTGTTAGTTAATATTCTTGGCCGGGTTGCAACGTCTTTGTTAACTGATCTTGTTAATCCTAGACTCAGGTTTGTTCCATATTTACTTGATTTTGTGGAGAAGTGGGCAATATTTTTTGTATATATTTAATAAAGAGTAAACTGCCATTTTGGTCCCTATGGTTTGGACACTTTTGCCATTTTAGTCCAAAACTCAAACTTTTTAAATCTGGGTCCCAGTGGTTTCACTTTTATTGCCATTTTGGTCCAAAAATCAAATAACCTGTTATTTGACTAATAAAATCTGATTAATTTGTCTTTTTCTTCAGGGGCAAAATGGTCCATCTGAATTTATTATAACATATTATTAATTAAATTAATTATTTTTTTAACAAAAGCTCAAGTTCAACAACTGGCACTTTATACATCAAATCCACTGCCCAAACCTTCAATGTTAAAGGCTTGTGATGCTGATGGAGAATTTATCGTCAATGAGATAATCAGCTTGATCTTCTTTAGCAAAGCCCCGAATGAAGTTTTGAAGCTTTTTAACTCCTTACAACCGATGCTGATGGAGAATTTAAGCGATGAAGGCTTTAATTTGAGTTTGGAGGACTTTATCATTCTGAAGGATCTTGTAAGAGAAATAGAAGACCAGCTGCAAGAATTATCGTCTTTGTTATATCACTTGCGGTCTAACTACAATGAGGTGATAGATATGCAGTTGGAGAAACATCTTCAGGCCTGTAAAACTCCTGTTTCAGAATTTATTTTAAGATTTTCATCCATGGGTGATTTAATAGATCCGAAGAGTGACTCAGCTCTTACAAGAATCGTTCAACAAATCAGATTTTTGGGCTTACAGATCGACTAAATGGGACGATTATATTCACGAACTTTGGCTGAAGATTTGTCTTCTCATTTCGTTGGAAATTATCCGTTTCCCAAAAAATACCCGTATGAGGAATTTGGGCTTATTAGAAGCAGTCTGTTTCATGGGCTGGATCCTTACCAAGAAATGGTTCAATCAATTGCTAGTAGAGAAGTCATGATCCGGTCTTCTAGAGGGTTGACTAACCCTGGTATTCTTTTTAAAAACTCAATGGCTATCCTCAGAGATGTCGTCATCTGCTATGATGTCGTCATCTGCTTTTGAGTATGGGGCACTGACGAAAAACTTGTTTGCTGCTGGTGAACCGGTGGGAGTATTGGCTGCAACCGCCATGTCAAACCCCGCATACAAGGCGGTTCTTGATTCGTCTCCAAGCAGTAACAATTAATGGAATATGATGAAGGTAATTTTATTACTTTTAATTAAGAGTAAACTGCCATTTTGGTCCCTGATGTTTGGTCACTTTTGCCATTTTAGTTCAAAACTCAAACCTTTTAAATCTGGGTCCCTGTAGTTTCACTTTTATTGCCATTTTGGTCCAAAAATCAAATCACATGTTATTTGCCCAATAAAATCTGGTTATTTTGTCTTTTTAGGGGCAAAATGGTCCAATGAAATTATTATAACATATTACAAAAGCTCAGGTTCAACAGCTGGCACTTTATACATCAAAAGTCAAAACAATGTTCTGTCTTGTAAATGAGTCAAAGTTTTCACCTCAAGATAGCATCAAAAGTCAAAATTTAATCATCGTATTGATGTTTTTATTCATGATCGCATTGATCATATAGACTATTAGGCTTGAGCACAGCTCACTACCTTAATCAGGGGATTGTAAAGATCACAATGACTTTGTCACAAATGGACAATATAATATGGCCCGTAGGCGAAACATCACTAATGGATGTTTATAATAGGTTCATCATATTAGATGATATAAGTCATGATTGCATTAATCATATTGACTATTTGGCTTGAGCATAGCTCACCACCTTAGACAAGGAATCATAAAGATCGCAATGTAAATGTCTCAAATGGATAATATATTATAGCCCGTAGGCAAAACATCACTAAAGGATGTTAAATAACATGATCATCGTATTAGATGATATTAGTCATGATTGCATTGATCATATAGACTATTATGTTTGGACATAGTCCAACATTTTTAGACAGGGAGTCGTAGACCACAACTGTCGTTGTCTTTATTAGACAACAAGTATAGCCTGTCACGGCCCCCGCCCCGGTTGGACCCAGTTTAGGAGCCGCGGGACAGAAAATCTCGTGGTATTTATTTAATTGAGTTGACAGCGGAAGATTTTTAACAGGATCATTTTAAAACTGAAAATGCCTGATTATTTTATTTCATAATTCGGGATAAACCCTCGGTAATTTACAATAAGGTGATTTCACTGGGAAATCTTTATTTCACAAAACATGTTTCTTTATTTATATTGAGCCACTTCCTTAAGCTTGTAGTGCTTTGCGGCACTTTTCCTGGATCACAACAGATCACCTGAAACATGTTTGAAAAAGGTTTTGTCAGCAGGGAAATACTGGTGAATCATTCTTTTTACTAAAACGACACGTTGTTATAATTTACAGTACTAAGAGCGATTACAATGTTTCCATATATCAACCAACTACCCACAGTATTTGTCACTCGACCATCCATTGGTAACCTCATTGTCCAATGGTGTCTGTGACTATGGTCATATCACCCCTTGGCTACCCCGTTGTCCAATGGTGACGGTTATCAAGTATTGTATACAAAACCCCACATACCGGCTGTAATTTGGTGACTACAAAGACTTAATCCCTGTAATTATAACTTTGAAAATATTTAAGAATTTATAAAGCGTTTTGATAAAAAAAGAATGACTCACATTGCAGATTTAACACGAGCAGAATCTAGTTTACGAATTAGCCTTGTTAACCTAGTTTAAATAACAATGCACACAAAACTAGGTTAGTAACTAATACAGCATTTACGATAACTCATGAGATTAAACCCTCACAACGAATGACAAAGTGCGATACTTAAACATCCATCGAATTCACGATGAATGACAAAGCATAACCCTAATGTGGGCAGCACTTAAACATCCATTGGATAGTTTTAATCGATCGGACATTAAATCGTAGCAGCGATCGAGTTATTACCCTGTTATAGTGGCAGCGTTTCGTGTCTGTGTGTGTTTTTGTAGTAATTGGATAATATCTCAACGTACGTATTGATTTTGAACGTCGAACTAACGCACAATTGCATGTACCAGACTCCCCTATTTATACATGAAAAACGGCGCCCTCGCGTGGCGCGAGGGGCCTTCGCGTGGCACGAGGGATGCCCTACTACCATAGGGTAGCCTCGTGTCCCAGTAGCTCAGGTGAGTTGGTCTTGCGTTAAAATTCGTTGTACACGTAAAACTGTCAAGATAATATCAACTAGGGTTTACCCCCCCTGAGTTTTAGGGGCCCTGGTCCTGATTCCGATTGTTCTGAAAATTTTAAGGTTTATGCAGGATCTCTTGGGGGTCTCAATTAGGGTTTCCTATTGGACAAATAAAATAATAATTTAGGACTTTTTGATGAGAGTTGTTACATTCTCCCCACCTTAATAAAAATCTCGTCCTCGAGATTTACTGAAATAAGTGAGGATACTTTCACTTCATTTCCGATTCCAGCTCCCAAGTGTATTCGGGTCCTCTTTTTGAATCCCACTTGACTTTAACTAGTACCAATCGCTTGTGCTTGAGAAACTTGACCTTTCTATCTTCTATTTGTAATGGCTTCTCAACAAATTTTAATTTTTCGTTTACCTCTATATCTTGAAGAGGTACTACCAGGGACTCGTCAGATAGACATTTCTTGAGATTGGATACATGAAATACGTCATGTACTCCAGCTAACTCTTCTGGTAGTTGTAAACGATAAGCAACTGGTCCTATACGTTGGATTACCGAAAATGGTCCTACGTATCTTGGACTTAGCTTTCCTTTCTTACCGAACCGAACTACTCATTTCCAAGGAGAAACTTTCAAGAGTACCTTGTCTCCAACTTGGAACTCTAGTGGTTTGCGTCTATTGTCGGCATAACTCTTTTGACGATCTCGAGCAGTCTTCAGTTGTTCCTTGATCTGAGTAATCTTGTCGGTGGTTTCTTGCACAATTTCAGGACCTGATAATTGACTTTCTCATATTTCTGCCCAACAAACTGGAGTTCTGCACTTGCGTCCATACAGTGCTTCAAATGGGACAGCTTCGATGCTTGCATGATAACTATTGTTATAGGAGAATTCGATCAAAGGTAAGTGATCGTCCCAATTTCCACCAAAATCGATTACACATGCTCGGAGCATGTCTTCTAGGGTTTGGATCGTTCTTTCACTTTGCCCGTCTGTTTGTGGATGATAAGCAGTACTCAGATTTAGTCGAGTTCCCATTGCTTCCTGGAAACTAGTCCAGAAATGGGAAGTGAAACGACTATCCCTATCCGATACAATGGAGAGTGGAACTCCATGTAAGGATACTACTTCATCTACATACAACTTGGCTGACCTTTCCATGCTAAAGGTTTCCTTTATGGGTAGAAAATGAGCGGACTTGGTTAATCGATCCACAATTACCCAAATCGCATCATTCCCTTTTTCTGGTTTTGGGTAACTTAGTAACAAAGTCCATTGTTATGAGTTCCCATTTCCATACAGGCATTTCTAGTTGTTGAAGTAGACCTGAGGGTTTCTGGTGTTCTGCCTTAACTTGTGAACAAGTAAGACACTTAGAAACATATCTGGCTATGTCCTTTTTCATTCATATGTACCAGAAGTTATTTCTTAAATCTTGGTACATTTTATTGTTACCAGGATGCAGGGTATACCTAGATTTATGAGCTTCTTCTAAAATTTTATCTCTTAATTCTTCTTGCTTAGGTACCCAAATCCTTCTTTCATGAAATCTCCAAATTCCATCACCTCCTTGCTTTAATTCCTTTATTCGTCCTTTCATTCCTTCAGCATCATCCTTGATTGCTGTTTCTTGAATATTCTTTAGTTGTTCCATTAAATCTAACTGTAGATTTAATCTAAGAGCACGAACTCGTCGTTGTTTCTCATGGTACTTACGACTTAAGGCATCTGCAACTACATTTGCCTTTCCTTCGTGATACTGAATATCACAGTCGTAGTCGCTTAGGATTTCCATCCATCTCCTTTGTCTCATGTTTAACTCTTTTTGCCCAAATATGTACCTTAAACTTTTATGATCTGTATAGACAGTAAACTTACTTCCATACAGATAATGTCTCCAAATTTTAAGGGCAAAAATTATGGCTCCTAACTCTAAATCATGAGTCGTATAGTTTTCTTCGTGCTTTTTCAATTTCCTTGAGGCATATGCAATTACCTTCTTGCGTTGCATTAGCACACATCTTAATCCCAGTTTTGAAGCATCACAGTAAACTTCAAAATCTTTGGTTCCTTCTGGTAAGGCTAGGATTGGAGCGTTTATTAACTTTTGCTTTAAAATCCTAAAGGTTTCTTCTTGTCTAGGTCCCCATTCAAACTTAACTGCTTTACAGGTTAGCTTAGTTAAGGGTACAACTATTTTGGAAAAATCCTTAATAAATCGTCTATAGTAACCAGCTAATCCTAGAAAACTTCTAATTTCCATGGCTATCTGTGGAACTTTCCATTTGGTAATTGCTTCTATCTTAGCAGGATCTACGTGAATACCTTCATGGTTCACCATGTGTCCTAAAAATTGCACTTCCTGTAGCCAAAATTCACACTTCGAGAATTTGGCGTAAAGCTTTTAACAAAGTTAAGAGTGCATGCAAGTGCTGACAGTGCTCGTCCTGACTTTTGGAATAAATAAGTATATCGTCGATGAAGACAATTACAAATTTATCTAAGTACGGTTTACAGATTCTATTCATCATGTCCATGAATGCTGCAGGAGCATTTGTTAATCCAAAGGGCATGACTGTAAACTCGTAATGACCATACCTAGTTCTAAAAGCAGTTTTAGGTATGTCTTCTTCTTGTACCTTTAATTGATGATATCCGGATCGTAAGTCGATCTTAGAAAAATATCTAGCTCCCTGAAGTTGATCAAATAGATCATCAATCCTAGGTAATGGGTATCGGTGCTCCCCAAGGGGATGAACTAGGTTGTATGAATCCTTTACTTAGTAATTCATCTAATTTCTTTTTCAGTTCTAACATTTCGGTGGGTGCTAACCGATAAGGTGCCTTAGCTATCGGTGTAGTTTCAGGAATTAGATGAATTCTAAATTCTACTTCCCTGTCGGGTGGTAATCCCGGGAGTTCTTCTAGGAATACATCTGGGTGTTTTGAGACTACAGGAATCTCCTTAAATTCTTTACCTTTAGTGTTAATGATTACTGAAATCATATACACTATTCCTTGCTTTCGTTCATAACTAGCAATTTTCATTACTGAAATGAACTTTAGTGGCTTTCGTGGCTTATCTCCGGTAATTACTACTAATTCTCCTGTGGGTGTATGAATTTCTATGGAATTCTTATCACATAGAATTCGAGCATGGTTGGCTACTAACCAATCCATTCCTAATACAACATCGAACCCAGCTAAATTCATAGGTAATAGGTTTGCATGAAATTTATGACCTAAAAGTTTTATATTTTCTTCTCGCAAAACCTTATTTATACTAACAGAATTCCCATCTGCCGTTTCGACTGTAAAAATCTGCCTAAGATTGGTTAAGGGTAAATTAAGAGCTTGGCAGAATGAAGTATTGATAAAACTTTGGTTTGCACCAGAGTCAAATAATACTTTTGCATACACGTTGTGAACTAAGAACGTACCAGCTATCACATCTGGAATGAGTTCTGCTTCTTGAATGGTCAGCTGGAATGCTCTGGCATTCTTTTTAGTAGCTCCGTCAGCCGTCTTGACTTTATTGTCTACTGGTTTGACCAAATTAGGACATTCTGATTTTGAAATGCCCAGCTTCTCCACAGTTAAAGCAGATTCTGGTTTTCTTTCTGAAGTCTTCTTCACGATGTCCTACCATTTTGCAAAAGTTCCAGGTTATATTACATCTTCCATAATGTTTCTTTCTGCAATTCCTGCAGAATGGAGGAGTTGAAGATTGCCCTGTTCCTCTTTTCTTGAAGTTGCTATTATTACCCATACGAAATCCTTGGGTAATTTTCTGAGCCAGTTCCTTTTTCTTGGTTTCATCTCTTGTACGTACTAGCTCGTCAGTTAGGGTGTTAGCTAATTCTACCGCATCGTCAATAGTGCGAGGTCTCGCCGCTTTAACGATATTACGGATTTCGCCAATTAATCCCCAAATATAGCGAGAAATGAGCACTGGTTCTGGCGAAGCCAGCGTTGGTACCACTCTAGCATATTCGAAGAATGTCGAAGTATATCCTCGACAGTCTACACCCGTCATCCGATGATTCAGAAACTTATTCGCCATTTGTTCCTTTTCATACTCGGGACAGAATTTTCTTTCTATTAACTGCTTAAATTCCTCCCAATTCATGGCATAGGCCATATTTCTTCCTTTGGCTTGAAGTACTGTATTCCACCATTCTAGCGCCCCATCTTTGAAAAAGATTTGACGCGTACATGACCTTGTCGTTTTCAGTACATTTACTTATTATAATCACTACCTCTGTTTTCTCTAACCAACGCAGTGCCGCAGTTGCTCCCTCGTTTCCTGCAAACTCAACCGGTTTACAGGCAAGAAATTCTTTGTAAGTGCAACCAGGTGTTGCAGCTTTCATTTTCTTAGGGAGCGGGGCCTGCCGGGGATCGTTATTGTTAATAATTTGATTACCGCCTCCGTTTACGCTATTACTGAAGTTATCTTCAGAAGTACGTTTGCTAGGAATGATTTATTGAGGTTCAACTTGATTTCTAGCAGCAGCAAGTATTGCTGGAATAGCATTGGCTATCCCTTGAGCAACAATATTCTCTATATCTTGCTTAGTCATAAATTGATCCTCCTGGTGTTGCTCAGATTGGTTAACCTCATTAACTGGTTCATTATTAGCGTTTTCCATCTGATAATTGATATATATATTTGATTAGCAGAAAAATAAATTAACAACTCAACATACAAAATAATTGCACATAATTATACCAACACGTATAGTCAAAATTGTCAATTTCTCCACTGTCATTTTTTTTATATTTTATAATATGCATCAGTACACACCTTTATCTTACAAAGTTTTATTTGTAGTTATTTTACAAGATTATATTTTTACTACTATTAATTATTATTATACATTCATAGTTTCACAACCCCACTATCCCTCATCAGTTGGCATTTCAGTAACGACGTTCCCTCTCGTCGTACTTCCAGGAGATATGTTCTCCTACCTCCCGGATCCTATTCCCTGCACCTATCAGCTCTTCGCCAAAATGGCGGAGTTCAGCTAAGTTTTCATTACTCATTGGTGGGTTTGGTATAGGTTCCGGGTCGAACTGAGGGAAAAACGTATAAGGGTTATTGAGAAGGTTTTGAAACTACCAATCATTAGTCCACCACTCGTCCATTCCTAAAGGTTGGGTGTGGATTAAAGGTTCTGGAATGGCTGGTTCCAAATTTATTGGAAGTTGAGTTTCAGCAGGATATGGGTAAAGGTTGGTATAGATAGGACTAATGATATCACAGCCTGCCAGTATGCGATCCAACTCTTCTTGTAATGGCAACTCCTCGACTTGCCTTGAACTTTCCTCAATTTCCATTTTTGTTTGCCTAACACCTTCACTGATCATAATTCCTTTTCCTTTATCTATGGGATTCTCTATTTTGGGAATCTTTCTAGTTGCGGGTTTTCTCCTGCGTACACGTCTCCAACCTACAAATCTTCTCTTTTTCTTGGCTTTGGTTTCTCCGGAGGTGGAGCGTTAAATTCCATAGGTTCTTCTACATCGGGTATGTAACCAGTAAAGTCTCTGGAAACTTCTATTTTTACTAGATAAAGATTGAGACTCTGAAGGGCTTCAGATAACTCATTCATGCTGTTTAGCATATATGCAAAAATTCACAAAATGCTAAGTTAAAATTTTATAACAAAATTTTCACAGATAATTTTCAAGTATTATTGCATACCGTGTGACTAATTTAATACAAAGGACAACTGACAATTAAACATACTAGGGTTTATTGTAATTTATTTATTTACTAGGTAAAGTTTCTGGCTTGTATATGATAATGGTGCTAATACTGGGTCAGAGTATTTTAAAGATTTGCATTTACTGCTACAGTTGCTAACATATAGAGATCTGCCCATTTTTCATCTAACTTGTCTTCCCATGGTGGGTTACTGCCTAGTTTCTGGATTTCCTGATTAACTCTCATTTCTTTTGATTGAGATTTCTTTATTTTCTCCTGACTTTTCCTAATAATCAAACTTCTTTTATTAGGAGAAAGTGGTTCCTCATAATGAGGTTTACGAACAAATATTCCCTCCTCAGTATCTACTGAGTATCTTGAGGATTTTGATTGGGATGAACTTCCCTTCTCTTTTTGCGAACTATCTAATTTAAGATAGATGTTCGAAAGCTTTTGCTTACCCATACTGTAACTAACAAATAGTCAGTTAATAAAACACATAATCACAAAATGATAATCAGGAAAATTAAGTATTTCTAAATACTTAATTAGCTTAACTCAGTGGCTCTGATACCACCTTTTTCTGTCACGGCCCCCGCCCCGGTTGGACCCGGTTTAGGAGCCCCGTGACAGAAAATCCCGTGGTATTTATTTAATTGAGTTGACAGCGGAAGATTTTTAACAGGATCGTTTTAAAACTGAAAATGCCTGATTATTTTATTTCATAATTCGGGATAAACCCTCGGTAATTTACAATAAGGTGATTTCACTGGGAAATCTTTATTTCACAAAACATGTTTCTTTATTTATATTGAGCCACTTCCTTAAGCTTGTAGTGCTTTGCGGCACTTTTCCTGGATCACAACAGATCACCTGAAACATGTTTGAAAAAGGTTTTGTCAGCAGGGAAATACTGGTGAATCATTCTTTTTACTAAAACGACACGTTGTTATAATTTACAGTATTAAGAGCGATTACAATGTTTCCATATATCAACCAACTACCCACAGTATTTGTCACTCGACCATCCATTGGTAACCTCATTGTCCAATGGTGTCTGTGACTATGGTTATATCACCCCTTGGCTACCCCGTTGTCCAATGGTGACGGTTATCAAGTATTGTATACAAAACCCCACAAACCGGCTGTAATTTGGTGACTACAAAGACTTAATCCCTGTAATTATAACTTTGAAAATATTTAAGAATTTATAAAGCATTTTGATAAAAAGAGAATGACTCACATTGCAGATTTAACACGAGCAGAATCTAGTTTACGAATTAGCCTTGTTAACCTAGTTTAAATAACAATGCACACAAAACTAGGTTAGTAACTAATACAGCATTTACGATAACTCACGAGATTAAACCCTCACAACGAATGACAAAGTGCGATACTTAAACATCCATCGAATTCACGATGAATGACAAAGCATAACCCTAATGTGGGCAGCATTTAAACATCCATTGGATAGTTTTAATCGATCGGACATTAAATCATAGCAGCGATCGAGTTATTACCCTGTTATAGTGGCAGCGTTTCGTGTCTGTGTGTGTTTTTGTAGTAATTGGACAATATCTCAACGTACGTATTCATTTTGAACGTCGAACTAACGCACAATTGCATGTACCAGACTCCCCTATTTATACATGAAAAATGGCGCCCTCGCGTGGCGCGAGGGGCCTTCGCGTGGCGCGAGGGATGCCCTACTACCATAGGGTAGCCTCGTGTCCCAGTAGCTCAGGTGAGTTGGTCTTGCGTTAAAATTCGTTGTACACGTAAAACTGTCAAGATAATATCAACTAGGGTTTACCCCCTGAGTTTTAGGGGCCCTGATCCTGATTCCGATTGTTCTGAAATTTTTAAGGTTTATGCAGGATCACTTGGGGGTCTCAATTAGGGTTTCCTATTGGACAAATAAAATAATAATTTAGGACTTTTTGATGAGAGTTGTTACATAGCCCGTAGGCACTTCACCACTAATGGATGTTTATGGTATGATCATCACATTGATGATACTTGCCATGATCTACTCTGATCATATAGGCTTTAAGGCTTGGATGTAATCCAATACCTTGACGGCTGGTGTGGTTTCTCAAGCCACACTGCCAGGAGTGTTAACATGTTCTCAGATGTTAACAAAGATTAATTATCTTAAGAGGGTTTTACCATCATAGCCATGTTCATAGACATATAGGCTAGGTTATACCATTAAGAGGATCTTTTGAAAATTTCAGTTGATCGATAAAGTTCGAGTAAAATTGAAACTATTGTTGGATAAAGGACGAAACGAATACCTATATAGATTTTCAAAACTTTCCATAAATCATTAGGGATTTACAATAGTGCCTTAATCAGGACTTTTAGTAATATATTTGTCCACAGAGGACTAAGAGGAAAATATAAGTCCGCATAAGGACTATAAAATATTATAAGTCCATATAGGGGTTATAATGAAATGTCATGACCTCAAAGGGACTATTTCGAAATAGCGTATCCTCAAAGGGATTTTAATGAAATAACATGTCCATAAAAAGGAATATATTGGTACAGCGTGCGCACAAAAGGGCTTTTCTGTACAGATGTCCTTACAGGGACTTTAAACAACTCTAGTCCACGCAGGGACTAAAAGGAAATATAAGTCCGTAAAGGGACTTTAAGATATGTTCGCATCGGGATTATTATGATATAACATGTCCATGAAGGGACGTTAATAAACAATTGTCCTCGTAGGGACTTTATGTCGAAAGATACGTCCTCTTTGGGACTTATTAATGAAACAATATGTCCTTGGAAAGACTATAATAAAATACCATACCCACAAGGGATTTCAATGGAATAATATGTCCATAAAGGGACTTTGATGAATTAGCATGTCCACGAAGGGACTTATGATGAAATATCATATCCACAAGGGATTTTAATGTAATAATTTGTCCATAAAAGAGACTTTAATGAATCAGCATGTCCACGAAGGGACTATGATGAAATAATATGTCCTTGAAAGGACTATAATGAATTATTATGTCCGTCAGGGGACTTCGATAAAATATGTCTACGAAAAGACTTTTAATGAAATAATATGCCCATGAAAGGACTATGATAGAATATAATGTCAATGAGAGGACTATATTGAAATACCAAGTCCACGAAGGGACTATAATGAAATTTAATGTCCATGAAGGGACTAAATAGCAAATGCCCATACAGGGTCTTAAGTTGAAAGGTATGTCCACACAGGGACTATATAGAAGAGATAGGTCCTTATAAGGACTTAAAAGACAATTAATATTATGAAAGAAGGGTTTTCTAACGCCTTCCTTGCTCCACTCGATTGCTTCTCTTCTTTGTTTACCATACTCGGTAAAGATACTGAAGACCTCAGTAAATAAGGTAAGTATTCCAATCAGGATCTGTTATAGAAGTAGAATTCAAGGATTCCATGGTTAAGGAATGATATAGATCACGGATTGGGTTTTGACTGATATAATCCAGGTCTGGGATTCCAAAACTTGGAGGTAAGAAATAAGGATCATCAGCATCCACTAGCATTATTTTCAAAACGGGAGCCTCAGGGACCACCTGGTATGGAATCCACTGGCACAGACTTTAAAATTTGAGCCTCAGGGACCTCCGGTATGGACTCTGAAGTCTTATTGCAATTCAATAGATTTGGTTTTAGGAATGAGTCCTTAAAGGTCTTACCTCGAAACCGGTCGCACGCTTATTCTAGCCGTATTGTGAAGCTTGGCATTCCTTGGCTTCGGATGAAGAGAATTTCCATCAACGGCTTCCTTGCTTGGCGACTTATTCAAAATACATAAAATCGAAAACAATGTTTACTTAATAGGGATGAGAACATTCTTATGTTAAGTCTAGACTCAAGAGGTCTAAGGAATATGCTACTGTGTCATTTGAGATTAAACACTAAGGGTTGGCGTTTAATTCACTCAAACGTTGGCTCTGGATACCAACCTGTCACACCCCCATATTTCCACATATTATCGGTGAGCCCGGTGGGGAGTATCGTGACGTAGTTGATATCATCATGGTCAAACATACACAGAATAGCACAGCGGAAGTCTTGGAATATAAAATATTATTACAAACCCAAATGTCTGAAAATACCAAAGTATATATTATAGACGAGCCTGTAATATCAAATCCACATGTGGATCATTACATAATGTACAAAATGAAGTTTAGCAGACTTTATGGCATCTTTAAGGATTTGCAAGATCCTCTTTTTTGACACCGAGCAACTCCCAGCCTATTACGAGTAGTACCTGCCACTTAGTCTTTTGAAAATACGTCAGTTTTCACTGGTAAATACAATTAACTGACTCATTTGAAAAGAGTTTATGAAAATTGATTTAAGTGCACAAGGCACAAACCATTTATACTTGGGACAATTATTTAAGATAATCTTGTATACAGATTTATATATTTGTCATACAGTTGGGGCCGGTTTGGAAGCCGGTCATGATTAACCGACTCACCACTTATAGAACCCACGAAGGAGTTATCCCCAACATGTGGGTTTATTTTAGCATTTACATCTGTTAGGTGTATGCCTACACCCCGTGCATAGCTCGTGGCCATTTTCAAATGAAATGAGCCGAGGATATCTAGGACACGGTCGTATTAACCCCCAATGTTTATGTTATCAAACAAGACAGATTAAAACGGGTTATGTAAATTTATTAATCACAATCTGATTAAATGATTTCATACCCGACCAAGCGGTATTATTATAATACCGTATCCCAAGCCCATATAAGGGAAAATAAGTTAAAAAGTATTTACCTGAGCTAATACTTGATTCACAGCAAAATAACTCAGTCGTATCCAATCTATCTAAATGCAGGTAGCTTTTACTAGGTGGCTCTAGTCTGGAGTGATGGTAATATATAACCAATTCAGAATGCTAACGGTCTTATTTAAGTCGTAGACTTAGACCGGCTAGCTTAAAGTATCTAAAACGGTACGATACGCTAGATTAAGCGTTGAACGGAATAGAATGTTATTTAGACCCAACAAGTACGAAGACTTGTATAATATGGGTAAACTAAACACATTCTGGATTTTGAAGTATAAACGATAAGGTTAAACCCGTTTCGGCAATCTTACGTAAACTTGTTACGTGAACCGATCCGAACGCGTAAATGCTTAACGGGCAACCAAATGAACTATATACAAGTCCCATATGTTATTATGCTTAAAATGTCTTAATACTTCATTAGGATGTTAACATATATGCCCAAAAAGTATTTAAAACCAAATTAAGTCCCGCAGGGGCATTTTAGTCATTTTAATATTTATAAAAGAGATTTTATAATAAACTGAGGTTTTGGTCTAAAACATTCAGTAAAAGTATTTATTTTATCACATTACATCAGCAAGATATCATACATATGTGAGGTTTACCATTTATGGCCAAACTATGCCTCGAAAGGGTATTTTGGTCATTTCACATATGCTTTTAAGTACATTTTGGGAAGTCTGAGTTCATGACTTATACCTACTGTAATAATATTTAAATTTATTCAAAAATTCAGTAGGTAACAAGTCTTAGGTGTTGAATATGGTTTGAAACCATATTATGCACTTAATTAGCGTAAAAATCGCTAATTGACGATAATTAAGATGTTTATGGAAATCTGAGATTTTGATCAGTCTTAAATGCTCAAAATAATTTATATAATATATAATATCAGTAGTAAAAGGTTTGGCATTCAAATCATTCGTTAATCTCATTTTATACATGAAAAGGGTATTATCGTCATTTACCGAATTACACAAGAACTCAATGATATGGTCAGTTTATAATCTGACCAAAAATCCTAAAAATCCCTAAAAATAATATATTAACAGTAGTTAATGATTTTTGGGTCAAAACCTATGTTTAAATATGACTTATGCAAGATATCGCAATTAAATTAATAAAAAGCTTCTATTTACGATATCGAGCATAACTCCTGTTTGAGACCAAAAACTGATGTCAAATTTTCGAGACATACTTATATATTAGTAACAAAGGTTTTTGTCCTCTCACATTTCTAAAAATCTTGTTTATATGTCAAAAGGGCAAAATGGGCATTTATAAGCATAATAACGGACATGAGCATATAATTCAAAATACACATGACCAGGTAGTAAAACTCCAGAGGGTTATACTACAATATAAAGTGGTCCTAAAGGAAGCTTAAAACATGGTAGAATCAAGCTTTATCGGGTCAGAACTGAAAGTCAAAGCAAAAGTCAAGCTTTTGCGACTTTCGGTTGCGAACCGACCCTATACTCCGAATTGTCGGGTTGAACATGCTTAGACATGTTCTAATAATAATTACCAAGTTATTAGAGTGTTAAAATATAATTTATAACCTCTGCATTATTGGTTTTAATTATTATTTAAAATTCTGCCAAGTTTGACTTTTTAACTAAATAGTTTGACCCGACAATTAACTAAGCAAACGAAATAATTAGGAGGTGCCCTTTTAAGGGTTTATCACCTACCTCACTATGGTCACATAACCACATTCATCTCGAACAGTGGTTGGACCATTTGAGTTTAAACAGAGAGACAAAGCTAATTTACGATAACTTGACTTTTCGGTTTTTAAATTCTAAAACTTAACTAAAGAGGGGGCTAAGACACTTACAAAAGGTCCTAGCTATCTTTTCTACTATAAAGAATTCCCTTTTCAGATCAGGAGGCTCCAGAACTTGAGAGAGGAGAAGATTGAATGAAATGTGCAATTGAAATGGATGGGTTCATGGCCTATATATAGTTTTTGAGTAAAGATTGGATCATGCCAAGTGTTTGAGAGGTGATATAAGATGATAACATGTGTTACAAGGTTTCTAAAAACAATTAACAAGTTGCTAGATTCATTTAGGTGGTATGTGTGGGCTACAAGCAAAGAAACAAAAAGAAAAAAAAATATGCAGATCAGGGCCTCGCGGCCCACGTAGATGGGTGGCCCAGGCCTTCGCGGCCCGCCTGGGCGTCTGGCCCAGCTTCATAGTTTGGCAGTTGGACAGTTCCGGTCCCTGTGCTTTATTGCCCACATTTCAACTTCCATTTATGACATAAAAGGCCCAAAACTTCATATATCCTTTATGTTAAGTTAGTATAAGATACTTAACATCTAATGGCCCGTCTCAGGCGCATCTGGTAGTATAACCAAGCATCATAAACTTCTCGGTTTGCATAAAAGGTCCTGTTAAGGTGTAGTTTCGTTTGTTGACATGTTTAGTCCTTTTAACGCGTAAAGTGACGCGTAATAACATTTATCGATATCAAAGTCTTCCTAGGCCCATTCTAGGCATTCCCGAGCATATGCTCAATTATTACGACACTCCATTTCGCTTAAATGGTCACTCAAAGGTGTATTTTTCGACGTTGACGCTTTTGGTCCCTCTAACGCGCAAACTTGCGCGTATCATCATTTAATAGCATCAAAGCCCTATGTAGCCCATATTAAGCATTCTCGAGAGTATGATTGCACATCTTAATGCTTCGGGTTTGTTAAAAGGTCATTCAGGGGTATAATTAAACATGTTGACGCTTTTAACCCCTCTAACTTACAAACTTGCGCGCAACTTCACTTATTGGCATAAAAGCCTTGAATGGCCAATATTAGGCATTCCCGAGAATATAATCAAGCATCATGAAGCTCTTAGTTTGTTAAAAGGTCACTCAGAGGTAAGAATTAACATGTTGACACTTTTAACCCATCGACGCGCAAACTTTCACATAATTACGCAAACGGCTCCTCTCGTCCAACAAGTGGCTTATTGAGAATACGGACATCGTATAAGGTCACTCAGAGGCCTAGTTTAGGCATGTTGACACTTTTAGTCCTTCTATAATCAAGGTTTTCGATTTTGACAAAATTAGTCCCACTTAGTCAACGTTTGACTTTATTAGGGTTTATTACACGTGTCAACACATCATTGGACACGATTTTACGAGGTGTTACAGGTCTATATGCAGAATAATGAGGATGAAAATAGGAACATAGTGTTCGATGATACAAGGGCGGATGATGTTATTAATTATGATGGAAACACTGTTGCGGATGAAGCGGAGCTTACTGTCAAGCTTGGTGATGCGCTCGGTAGTTCAAATATTGCTGAATTCACTGAACATGTAAAGATTTCTGTGATTGAGGAAGGTTTTCAACGGGTTGAGTCATGAATTTTTTGACATTGAATATCCGTGGTTTGGGGGTGGCGGGTAAGGCGTTATGGTTTAAGAAAATGAGGATAGAGCACGAAGTAGGTTTCGTGATGTTCCAGGAGACGGGTCAATCTAATGTTTCGGATAGGATGTTGGAAGCTTTTTGGGGTAATGGTGATTTTAGGTATGCATATGTGGATCCGGTGGGACATTCAGGTGGAATGGTTAGTATGTGGAATAAACAAATTTATAGTTGTTCGGAGACGATCAAACGCCGCAATTTTTTGGTTGTTTCGGGTACGTTAAAAGGGTTGGGGATAGTTTGTAATGTTATTAATGTCTACGCTCCTCAGTGTAATGTAGATAAACGATTGTTGTGGAATGAGATTGCTGAGGTGATAAGTTCCAAAACAGGGTATGTGGGTTGTTGCGGGAGATTTTAACTCAGTTAGGTCAGCTGACGAGAGAAGAAATTCTATGTTCAACGTATCGGCTGCAAGAGATTTTAACTCTTTTATTGAAGATACGGGTTTACACGAGCTGCATCTTAAAGGAAGCAAATTCACTTTTTCGGCAGGTAATAAGCTTAGCCGAATTGATAGAATTTTTGTTTATTGGGAGTTTTTTAATAGGTGGCCTTCAGCGGAATATAGAACGCTTCGTAAAGGTAGACTGGATCATTGGCCGCTTATGTTGAAAACGGTGTCTTGTAATTTTTGCCAGAAACCGTTCCGGTTTTTTAACTCGTGGTTGGAGCGGAAGGATTTTTGTTCGGTTGTGATGCAAGTTTGTGATAACTTTCGGTACAAAGGAGCACCATATGTTTTGTTGTTGATGAAATTTAAAGAGATAAGAAAGGCTATTAGCTGTTGGAAAAAAGATTTAAAAGCGAAAGAATTGGAGGAAGAAAATGTTCTGAAAAGGGAGATAGAGGAGTTAGAGAAAATTCTGGAGGTTAGAGATTTTTCGGAAAAAGAAAGTTGGGTTTGGGAAGAGAGCAAGACCAAAATTAGAGAAATTGAAGATTTCAAGTATACGGATCTTAAACAGAAGGCTAGGTGCAGTTGGGCGATGTATGGTGATGATAACTCTAAATTTTTCCATGGGCTCATTAATAAAAGGAAAGCGTCCAATACTATTACTGGTTTATTGATCAACGGCGTTTGGCAAAATAAAACGTCTATTGTCAAAAAGGAGGTTTTCCAATTTTTTCGAAGGAAGTTCGTTGAGAACATGAGCAGAAGACCTGCCCTTAAATGTTATAATCTGAAGAATGTATCTGCAACAGATGGTGTGATATTAGCTAGTCCTTTTTCTGAGTCTGAGGTGAAGGCCGCGGTGTTTGGGTATGGAGACGATAAGGCTCTAGGACCCGACGGTCTTAATTTTAAATTTATTAAAACTTTTTGGAGTTTCTTCTCAGCAGACTTTATGCGGATTATGCAGCGATTTCATGAGACTGGGAGGATTAATGAAGGAGTGGGATCATTATTCATTACTCTAATTCCGAAGAACAGTGCTCCTACGGGGTTGGGTGATTACCGGCATATAACATTAATTGGTGTCATTAGTAAGGTTATATCTAAGGTCCTTGCCAATCGATTGAAGACGGTTATGGGTAAGATTATGGGAGAGATGCAATCTGCGTTTATCTTAGGGAGATATATTCTTGATGGTTCGTTGGTGCTTAACGAGGTGGCGACATGGGCAAAACGTACTAGCAATGAAATGTTTATGTTACAAATAGACTTTGAAAAAGCCTATGATAACATAAATTAGGATTTCTTAATAAGTGTTATGCAACAGATGGGGTTCCTAAGTATTTGGTGTACATGGATTCGGGGTATTCTCTCTTCGGCAAGATCTTCTATTTTGGTTAATGGCTCTCCTACATTTGAATTTCAATGCCAGAAAGGAATCCGTCAAGGCGACCCAATATCTCCATTCTTGTTTTTGTTGGTTATGGAGGCTTTTGCTGGGTTAATCAACAGAGCGAGTACAATTGGATCTTTTGACAGGATACAACTTCCGAATAACGGCCCGAAATTGACTCACCTACTTTATGCTGATGATGCTATGCTTTTTGGGGAGTGGTCCTCTTTTAATTTTACTAATCTCAAACGCATTTTGCGTATTTTCTACCTTTGCTCCAGGTTGAAAATTAATATCAATAAATCGACTCTTCATGGAATTGGGACGGATGAGAGTGTGGTTATGTCGATGGCGTCTAAATTGGGATGTAGGCATGGTAAGTTACCTTTTGTTTATTTAGGTATTAAAGTGGGTGCGAATATGACTCGTATTGTTAATTGGGCCCCGGTCTTGTATGTGTTTAAGAGACGGTTAGCTAAATGGAAGGCACAAGTTCTTTCGATTGGTGGACGACTCACACTCGTTAAATCGGTATTACAAAGTCTACCGCTCTATTATTTTTCTCTTTATTCAGCGCCTAAGAAGATTATTAGCGACTTGGAACGATTGATGAAGAATTTCTTATGGGGAGGTACTGATGATGTAAGAAAACTTCATTGGGTCGCCTGGGAGAAAATAACAATTCCGAAGAATAAAGGTGGTTTGGGTATAACGAGGCTTGAAGATTGCAATGACGCTTTGATCCTTAAATGGTTGTGGCGTTATTGTGACAACTGTCAAATTTGCATACATCCGTACGATTATTAAATAATGATTAGTACTTAATGACTGCACTAGATAACAATTAATTACTTGAATTGCTTCTGATTATTACCATATGCATACATGTGCATCATATATTGCTAAATGCCATGTCATTATTGCATAAAAACTTTATTGACTCAAATGATGCATGAAACACAGTTAGCACAGTTATCCGGCAAATCAGAAAAATGCTGACAGAGTTCAGTAGACAGACACACATTATATTGAGACACAGAATGAGCTAGAAACCAAGTATTACACTAGTATAGTGTGTAGGAAAGTAAGGATCACAGAACTGCCTTCCTAGAGATAGTTTAAGTGCCGAAAGTGCCTAAAACTTGCATAAACTGCCGAATTCTGCAGAATTCAGCAAAATTCAGCATTTAAACACATTTTTATCATGTAAAAATACGCTTAAATGGTCCTGAATATTTTCCTAAGTGTCGGGAATCGAAACTGTCAAAAAAGGGTACATAAAGCACACTAAACTGCATAGTTTAGCACTTTAACGAACCGGTAACCAACCGAACAACCGGACACTACCCGAAACACAAATTTTTCGCTAGAAGCATTTTTTAACATTACCAAGCTAGTTATGATCACCGAACATCATATTACATCATAAAACTCCTAAACACATTAAACACTAACTAATACACTTAACATCTAACTAGAAAGTGTAACTAGTAATTAAAACACAACTATGACCCCCCCCCCATGTGTGGACGGTTCCAACATGGACCCCACAACTAGATTTTATTACAATATTTTATTAGATATGTTGGGATAAATTGGAAAATTATAACCTAGAGGTAAAAACTTGTTGGAAGAATTTTCTTATAAACCACAAGGTTTCATCACTACCCATTTTCACTTCAAACCAACATCACAACTCTCCTCCTTCTTCCCCCATAGCTACGGCCAAACACTTCCACCCACCATCATCCTTTTTCAATCACTTTCCATATATTCTAAGGTGATAATATGGTGTAAGAAGCAAAGTTAGGAAGTGTGGGAGCATTAGAAGTTGAAGGACCTTCTCCATTTGCTTTTATCCACTCTATTTCTTCTCTTGATCATCCCTAGCCTTGAGCTAGTGGTAAGAATGCTAATCTTTCCATTTTACATCTATTTCAAGTGGTTAAAAGATGATACATGATGTAAAGTTTAAAGAACACTAAAAATCAAGAGAAAGAAACATGAACATAAGCTTAAATCTTAAAGAAATCATGTTGTTCATGTGTTGATTTGCTTATTGATTATTGTTTGCTTATGAAAATGATGTGGATCATCATATGATCTTGCTAGATCATGATTAAAAACATAATCAAGCAAGATGAGAGGATGAACATGTTAGAGATTCATAGATCATCCTCACATAAAGCATGAACTTGAAAGAATATAATGTTTTCTTATAAAGTAATGATCAAAGTAAGATGTAAATCTTGTAAATCTAATATTTCAAGAATGATCAACCAAGAAACCAAGTTAAAATACAAGTTTTGCTTAATCTTGGTTCTTAAATAAATAAACCTCATTTTTGGTGGTTAATAAAGTGTAGAAGTATATGTGTAACAAGAAAAATCCATGAAGAAACATTTTTAGAAAATAACATTGTAAGTTGTAAAGATCTAAATTCTTTAAAAATGATGTTTTTAAAGAATCAACCACACTTTAAAGAGTAACAAGACTTACTAAAAACACTAGTAAATTACTACAAACTTTTATAAATTTTCAAGTTCATGAAGTGGTAGTTTATGCTTGTTTTTGGCAAGATTGGTAAGTGTAGAATGTTTATTGTTGATTGATGATTGATTGTGTTGATTATACAAAAGAAAATGATATACCCTCAAGGTATGGAAACCTCCATTTTTAGGGAAACTATGGCAAAATTTTCTAAAAATATTAACACTTAGAAAAAAAAATATTTTAAACAAATATTTACAAGTGTATTTTAACCATGAGTTTTCCATATAAACTTTGCCATAATTTTTGTTACAAAAATATAAGTGTTGGAGGTTGGTTTTTATAAATAAAAGTTGCTAAATATATATATTTAGAATATATATATATATATTGAAGACACACATGTGTGATTACTTGTATAGTATGGATCTGGCGGGCGTTAAAGTTTCAAGTGTTGTCTGGAATAAAAGATATCATCCAGTGTCGAATGATTTAGAGTGTGTATCCTATCTTGGATAGGATACATGTTTCAAAGCTTGGTTATCATTAGTGTCTTTTGAAAAGTCCTTATGGAACTTAGAACCTGTTGGTGTTGTATTCTGAATGCGAAGTCTGTGTTTTTGGGGTTAAATCAATGTTGTTGTAATGTTTCAAAACTTAATCAATGGATGAACATCTTGGATTTATTATATAGTTGTTTGTTATGGTTGAATGCAATGATATTAAGCAAGTCACACCAAATCACGCTTCTGCAAAAGTCAGGGTGTGACAGTTTGGTATCAGAGCTTCGATTGTAGCGAACTAGGATTCCATCTCGAGTTTAGACTACAATCATTAGGGCTCTCATGAAAATATTTTTACAACATGTTTTCATTGCATACATGAAATGCCCAGATCCAGGGAAACAAACAATTTTTATAAAGTAAAGACACAAAACACATTCCAAGGTTTATGTTTGTGGTTCATTCTGAGAGACTGGGTGTTTCAGTCTGAGAGACTGGGTGGTTCAGTCTGAGAGACTGGGTGTTTCAGTCTGAGAGACTGGGTGTTTCAGTCTGGGAGACTGGGTGGTTTAGTCTGGGAGACTGGTTGGTTTAGTCTGGGAGACTGGTTGGTTTAGTCTGGGAGACTGGTTGGTTTAGTCTGGGAGATTGGTTGGTTTGTCTGGGAGACTGGGTGGTTTAGTCTGGGAGACTAGGAAGGATAGAAAGTTTCATGAAAAATAATGTGAATACATGATTACATGATGAATTGTCTTTGCTTGCAATACACTAAGTGTTAGTGATTACTATGGATATACATGCTATGACTATTATGTACCGGCACACATGTCACCTTCTTCAGAGAGCGAGTTGTCAGATGTTGACGACCCTATGGCCACCGCCACAAATAATGAGACTGCACCTGCGCCAGAGATATTTACGTCAGACACTGAGAGTGACCCTGACATGCTGACCAAGGACGAGGACGACTTCCAACCATTCGCGCTACTAGATCTTGGTGATGATTTACCCTTGCTGATGGCTCCCCTGACGAGGATCCTTTTGTCACTCTTGTTTCGGTCCATGACCAACCCATCACTGGTCATTCCAATGGTGAGCCTATCATGACTCCGATCCTCGACGCCATACCTCTTATGGTCATTTCTCCCGAGGATCTTCCTTTTGATGATTTGTTTGATGATGACGTTGACTTGTCTGTTGATGGTCCTCCTGTTGACGCCCAGTGTGATGGAGAGGTAGCTGAGGATGTCGTTGCTATTCTACCTCCTGAGATTCCTGCCATTGAAGTATCCTCTGCCTCTTTTTTTTACACTCGATTTCAGACTCCTTTGAGTCTTTGACGTCTGCAGCCTTACAGACGGCCGGATTGCAGCTTTCTACTACTGATTCAGACGACGACACCGCTAAGACTGCTGCACTATCACCTGCTCGAGATCCCACACCTTCACACGACCCAGAGCCTGCTCCTGAGACAGCTCCAGTTCCTTTTAGGTCAGCCTGATGTTGCACCTATTGATCTTGAGCCGATTTCTGATCCTGGCTATGTTCCGTTTGAATTACCAGATATTACACTCCTTATTCCCGACCCAGTACCTGTACCCATTGATCTTCCTTTTGTTGGCACATTTGTTCCTGCACCCGCACCCATCGCACCGGTTTGCCTATTGTTTTCTTTCAAGACATACCCGGACCCCGTCCAGGGGAAGGTACCTTTGGTCAGCACCCGTGTGACGGTCCTTTTGTATCAGCAGCTCCTCCACAGATCTTTCAGGCTGCACTGTTCATTTCTTCACTGCTGGACTAGCCATTCCGATGCTCCCTACCATACACTATGCTGATTTCAGACCCCTACCATCGCTCACATTTTGGAGGCTACACACGGGATGAGTTGCTCCTGTCACAACAGCTACAGTTTGAGGATTTTGAGTCGCAGAGTTTAGGAACTTGAACTGGCACCATATCCTCCACCCTGTCTATGCTAGTATACTATGATCCTCCACATTCATCACTATCCACTTTTGCACTCTCACCTGCTGCTATTACACCTTTCTTAGGTTTTGATGCTCGTTTCTTTACTATCAAGCAGCCGAACAGTTAATTACTTCGACGTGTATACAAGCTCAAGGAGGAGCTTGCATATGTTAGCAGTTTGCTTTTCTTCACTCCTCCACCTCAGACACCAGTATAGTTGGCTTTTGGTTTTATACGGATTGCATTACTTTTGGGTAAAGACACTACTAATGAGCCGAGATTGTGGAGACTTTTTGAAGACTACTTTTGACCACGTGATTTTAATACACTGAAAGACTTATTGGGCAAGGGTAGGGTGACCCTGTGTTCCTTTTGATGTGATACACTTTGTAGACAATGTGATTGTGGTCGGTAAATAATGAAAGCTCAGTCGCCATGTCCTCACTAAGCACGTTGTTGGTCTGCATGTTTGTGCTATAATTATGATGTTACGTGGTTGCTTGTTATGTTCTCGTTAAATATGTTCCCATCTGCAAGTTTGTGCTATAATTGTGATGTGATATGATTGCTTGTTATAACGACTGCGTATATACACATGAAAATACACCTCCTAGGTCTTATTCGTTAAGTAGGTGCTTATGTACTTGTGTCCTTAATAAGGCCTGACCTAACCGATCTCCTTCTTAGAAGATATCGCTTCAAAGGAACACCGATACCAACAACCCTTTACCGACGACAGAGGCGGAATTACAAGAGCGCATCTCACATGCCATCGCACGGCACGAGGCCCTTCGCTTCGAACGCAGCGGAGGTACCTCAGGAAATAACCCACCTAACGGTAATGTTTAGTCACTTAAGACACATTACAAAACGTTTGGACATTTCCAAGGGTGTTTTGCTAATGCCTTATGTGAATGATGTTGCGTATGTCGCAGGCTGCACCTACAAGCAGTTCTTGAGCTGCAAGCCCCGAGATTTCGACGACACTGGGGGTGCCGTAGCTTTTGTGCGTTGGGTTGAGAAGACGGATTCTGTTTTGAGTTTGAGCAAATGTACTACAGAGCAACAAGTCATGTACATATCTGGATTGTTTCTAGATGGGGCTCTGTCATGGTGGAACTTCAGGTTCGGACGTTGGGTAAGACTGCTGCGTACGCTTTGACGTGGGACGAACTGAAAGAACTGATGCATAAGAGATATTGCTCGAGGTCAGAAGTCCAGAAGTTGGAGACTGAACTTTGGAACTTGAAAATAGAAGGTTCAAAGATAGTTGAGTATGTGCAGAGATTTCATGATTTATCACAAGTTGCTTCGCGTCTGGTGGAACCAGAGTTTAAGAGGATCGAACGCTTCATTGGGGGATTGGCGCCTCAGATTCTAAGTCTGGTGACAACATCTAAACCTCCAACAATCACCGATGCTATCGACTTAAGTGTGGCGCTCACGGAAGAAGCGGTTAGACTAGGAAAATTTTCCACCTCGGAGGAGAAAAAGGAGATTCCTGTAGAGCCATCTGGGGATAACAAGAGAAAGTTCGCAAACTTCAAGAAGGGTACTCGGGTGAATAGCAAGAACAGAGCCAAAAAGGGAAAAGAGTACATGGGTATCCTACCTAAGTGCGACAATTGTCGACGTTATCATATCGGGCGATGCAGATATGGAAAATGTGAAAACTGTGGCAAAGTGGGGCATGTCAAGGAGACTTGTAGGCAAGGTACTGAACGTGGGAATGGAGGCCAAGATGGTAGCGAGAATCACAAAGGAAACAATGACAACAACGACTACCAAGGCAGGAAGAGTAGCAAGCAAAAACGTGCTGAAGGTTGTTTTAACTGTGGAAGCAAGAAGCATTTCAGAAATTACTGCCCTAAAAACTTTCAGGCACGTGGATGAAAGGTCAACACCGGAGCTAGGGAAACATGCCAGGATCCAAGCGTGGACATCGGTACGTCCCATATTAAGTCAACGTTATGCATCTATGCTGCTAGATATTGTTGCCAATTTTAGCTTCGCATCTCTAAAGTTTAAGAGTATACTTGGTTTAGTAGCAAGTAAATTAGATAGCCCGTACTCGATAGAACTAGTTAAGGGGAAGCTTCGACGTGGAAATTGGGATGGATTGGTTGTCGGGAAATCGAGCGGAGATTGTTATCCGCATCCCGATGGCGAACAAAGAAACGACCGTGATTCACGAAGCAGGAAATGCCCCTACAGATTATTAGTTGTTTAAAGGCACGGAAGTTTTCGCACAAAGGATGTGTGCCTTCTTGGCTCATGTCGTGGACAAGGAAGCCGAAGAACCTAAGCTCAAGGACATCCCTATGGTAAGGGAATATCCTGAAGTCTTCCCCAAAGACTTGTCAGGATTACCTCCTCAACGCAAGTCGACTTCCACATTGGCTAGGTACCAGGCGCCGCGCCTATAGCCAAGGCACCCTATCGACTCGCACTTCCTGAGATACAAGATTTGTCAACGCAACTTCAGAAGTTGCCAGTTTAGAAAATTAGAAGGCAAGCTTTTTGCCCTAAAGAGTTTCAGTAATTGTTCATCAAGGAGAAGGACAATGATTCTCAAATGAGCATCAGCTCCCAGGAGCCGAACAAGCTAACCAACAAGAGACGGTAACTCTTGTTGAGGATTAACGAATTATTTATTTAACTAACTGTGAGGATCCAACTACTATTCTAAGATTGATCGTTGATCGAGTATCATTAGCTGTGAATTCAGGAAGAAAGTACACTGAAGTATAGTGAGCCGACAACTTGTTTTGAACCTACACTAATATTGTGTGTTTTCTACACGGTGCACGAAACAGTTATACACAGAATACGAAACTTTGAGAACTCAGTAAACATGTGCTTAGGACCTTCGGGAACTTATGTCAAAACTCATTAAGGGTTATCACTTAGGAACCACGTCCGTTAACTCAAGCAGACACCATTATGCTGTCATATATATACTATTATAGTTAACCAAACGGATAAAGTACTAAAAGTTCTTTTATTGAAATTCCCACTTTTGCTTCGAGCAAGTAGATTTTACGTCTCTACTTCTCTTAATGGTACTTGCATCACGACAATTTTCTTCATTAAAGCAAACACTCCTTTGTCTTAATACTTGATCATTTCTTCATGATAGTGAATACTCATTGTTTCATTTCTTGGAAATTCATATGTTACGCGTGCACTGTTTGTTATGCATGTGGTTTCGTTTCAAATAAGCGCTTCATCAAAGTTCAAATATTATTTTACTGAATCTAGTTATTGATTTGTGATTCGAACAACCTACATTATTGTAATTGTTGGCTCCTTTGCTATCAAGTCAGCACACTTTCTTGGAACTCCTTTTCTTTCAAGTTACATACATTGTTTATCTTTGTAACCGTGCCGAAATCCCATTGTCGATACATACGTTTATTGTCAGGTTATGCTGAAACCAAGTTCAATTGCTTGAACTTGTCCATTTCGCAAATTCAGTTCGAAACACCATATGATGTATTGAGAGCATCATATTCAAATATATTTTTGCAAACGTTCCTTTTGTTTCGAGTCGTAGTAGACTTATTTGATCTACGACTCCACTAAATCATCTGTTGGTTTCGACACCTTGTGGTGATGCTCTCACAAAATTGAAGCTTGCGCTAACTTGGTTACGCACCTCATACACGGATTTAATTGTTTATTTATTGACTTGCTCTAAACCCGTTTTGTTTATCACGATTAAAGCATTCTCAACACAGTTGTGTGTTAAGACAATGGTACATAGATTCATTTCATATCACGGTGTACCTCCTAACGATTCTTTCATTGTCGATCGAATGCCTTGGGGTACTTATTACTTTTTCATCTTCGATCAGAAACAGTGGCTCTTTGATATTCTATGTTCAATTGAAAGGTCCTACTATGCCGTTTGAATCAAATCCTCAGGATTGTTTCATTACACTTTCATTTTATCTCAAGCACGGTGAACTTGTTCGGTCACCGCTATTATTGAGATATGTCAATTACGACATCTTGAGGTGTCATTACAAATTTATAGCTTGTGCTAATCATGGCCAACCGTTTCATACAAAACTACACATACTTTTGTTTGACTTGTCATTTAAACATTCCTAATGCAACTACGAATTAAGACAATGATACACCAGATTCGCTTGTATTTCATTCGGTGTATTTTCGCAATTCAAGAATGTCAACACACTAATCCTTACCAATTATTTATTCAAAAGTTGATAGATCATTTTCATGATACCATCGAATTCAAGTTGTTGATTTTGAGTTCATATAGCGGATGCTATGGTTTTTTAAAAACTCATTTGCATATTGTGACCGATTGTTTGAAAGTCCATTGGTCAAAACTCCTTTGTTGCACCCCTGTTAACTAAGTTACACTAGATTATACATCTATACATCTCGTGTCCTTTGAAATCCAATGCTAGAACCCATACCTTTTAACCATTGGGTTCTTGTTGTTGTGATATATCCTTGGATTCACCTGATGTGAAAAAGATTTGATTCGGTTTTGTGGTTATCTACCTCAGTATTATTCATATACATACACGCATGATGTAACCCTAAGGAGTTAAGGTAGTATAAATTTCGAGGACGAAATTTTCTAAACAGGGGGAGAATGTGACAACTGTCAAATTTGCATACATCCGTACGATTATTAAATAATGATTAGTACTTAATGACTGCACTAGATAACAATTAATTACTTGAATTGCTTCTGATTATTACCATATGCATACATGTGCATCATATATTGCTAAATGCCATGTCATTATTGCATAAAAACTTTATTGACTCAAATGATGCACAAAACACAGTTAGCACAGTTATCCGGAAAATCAGAAAAATGCTGACAGAGTTCAGTAGACAGACAGACATTATATTGAGACACAGAATGAGCCAGAAACCAAGTATTACACTAGTATAGTGTGTAGGAAAGTAAGGATCACAGAACTGCCTTCCTAGAGATAGTTTAAATGCTGGAAAGTGCCTAAAACTTGCATAAACTGCCGAATTCTGCAGAATTCAGCAAAATTCAGCATTTAAACACATTTTTATCATGCAAAAATATGCTTAAATGGTCCTGAATACTTTCCTAAGTGTCGGGAATCGAAACTGCCATAAAAGGGTACATAAAGCACACTAAACTGCATAGTTTAGCACTTTAACGAACCGGTAACCAACCGAACAACAGGACACTACCCGAAACACAAAATTTTCACTAGAAGCATTGTTTTAACATTACCAAGCTAGTTATGATCACCGAACATCATATTACATCATAAAACCCCTAAACACATTAAACACTAACTAATACACTTAGCATCTAACTAGAAAGTGTAACTAGTAATTAAAACACAACTATGCCCCCCCCCCCCCCCATGTGTGGACGGTTCCAACATGGACCCCACAACTAGATTTTATTACAATATTTTATTAGATATGTTGGGATAAATTGGAACATTATAACCTAGAGGTAAAAACTTGTTGGAAGTATTTTCTTATAAACCACAAGGTTTCATCACTACCCATTTTCACTTCAAACCAACATCACAACTCTCCTCCTTCTTCCCCCATAGCTACGGCCAAACACTTCCACCCACCATCATCCTTTTTCAATCACTTTCCATATATTCTAAGGTGATAATATGGTGTAAGAAGCAAAGTTAGGAAGTGTGGGAGCATTAGAAGTTGAAGGACCTTCTCCATTTGCTTTTATCCACTCTATTTCTTCTCTTGATCATCCCTAGCCTTGAGCTAGTGGTAAGAATGCTAATCTTTCCATTTTACATCTATTTCAAGTGGTTAAAAGATGATACATGATGTAAAGTTTAAAGAACACTAAAAATCAAGAGAAAGAAACATGAACATAAGCTTAAATCTTAAAGAAATCATGTTGTTCATGTGTTGATTTGCTTGTTGATTATTGTTTGCTTATGAAAATGATGTGGATCATCATATGATCTTGCTAGATCATGATTAAAAACATAATCTAGCAAGATGAGAGGATGAACATGTTAGAGATTCATAGATCATCCTCACATAAAGCATGAACGTGAAAGAATATAATGTTTTCTTATAAAGTGATGATCAAAGTAAGATGTAAATCTTGTAAATCTAATATTTCAAGAATGATCTTCTAAGAAACCAAGTTAAGATACAAGTTTTTCTTAATCTTGGTTCTTAAATAAATAAACCTCATTTTTGGTGGTTAATAAAGTGTAGAAGTATATGTGTAACAAGAAAAATCCATGAAGAAACATTTTTAGAAAATAACATTGTAAGTTGTAAAGATCTAAATTCTTTAAAAATGATGTTTTTAAAGAATCAGCCACACTTTAAAGAGTAACAAGACTTACTAAAAACACTAGTAAATTACTACAAACTTTTATAAATTTTCAAGTTCATGAAGTGGTAGTTTATGCTGGTTTTTGGCAAGATTGGTAAGTGTAGAATGTTTATTGTTGATTGATGATTGATTGTGTTGATTATACAAAAGAAAATGATATACCCTCAAGGTATGGAAGCCTCCATTTTAAGGGAAACTATGGCAAAAAATTTTAAAAATATTAACACTTAGAAAAAAAATATTTTAAACAAATATTTACAAGTGTATTTTAACCATTAGTTTTCCATATAAACTTTGCCATTACAAAAATATAAGTGTTGGAGGTTGATTTTTATAAATAAAAGTAGCTAAATATATATATATATATATATATATATATAGAATATATATACATTGAAGACACACATGTGTGATTACTTGTATATTATGTGAATTAGTTATATTATTTTGGTGCTTGAAATAATATATCTCATCAAAATACCAAAAATTACAATCCGAAATATTACCAAAAATTCCAAGGAATAAATATACAAAGAATACCCAAGATACCGGTAGAACCGAACAAAGGAATATAGCTCACAAAGTATTCCAGAAATATTATTCATGTGTATATTTTGATAAATAATATTTTGGACATCAAGGGAATGAAAATGGGATTTTCATGATTACTACAAAAATATATCATATTTTGACAAGGGAAAAATATATTATTTTTGGCATGTATGAATATATATATTTTTCTTGAAATTTCTAGAAGATATATTATTTTTAAGAAATATATATTTTCTTACACACATACAAAATACAATATTTTGAGGTGGAAGATATATTCTCTCAAATAAATATGAAGTATGTCATTTTTGGAGAAAATAAGTTTATATATTTTCTAAGATAAGCATGAAAATATATCAATTTTTGAAACTTATGAGAAAATACAAATGTTTTTGCCAAAAGAAAAATTATAAATAATATTTCTAAATAATATTTATTACAATATATATTTTGGAAATATATATTGATGGACTTTTATTAAAGATAATATTCCGGAATAATTAATATTAAATTAAGTATAAAGAATACTTAATGAATACAATAAAGATACGTATCCTCGTATGTATAAACACACACCGGAATACGACCCTAATACGTGGCAAGACTATACAAGTGAAAGATACCCCATCCTTGGGAAGGAAATACAAGTATAAATACTTGGGAAGTATTAAGATAATATACATCGTTATAACTATTATTCCAAAAATTCAATAAATATAATTTAAGTTAAAATATTTATTTTAACAAATAATTATATGACTTGGAATAATGATGAAGACACTTGGAAACGTAACTCAAAGCACTAATTAATACTAAGTCAAGGCACGACCCGCTCGTCTAATAAGACCATAGTACATTGTAGGTAGTCGTGTACGCCAGAGGAAACTTTGAGTTACAGGCGGATTCGACGAACGCAAAACTGTGAGTTCATGTCCCCCTATTCTCTTAAATGTTTTGTTTTATAACTTCGGGGGTGAAGTACATGTTACAAAATGTTTACATACAATTACAATTGGTATGGTTAGCTTGGGAAAGTACAGTAGATCATGTGAACGGGTAGGCGCACTCTTAAGGCCATTAATCCTCGTTGTAGGACCGAGGGACAGGAGTGATAGATCTATTCGGGTGTAGCGAGCCCCACCCATGCGCCCGCCGAATGAGCCATGTGGTGACTATGTCTTACAGCCGGAAGCCCGGTGCGAAATCTGCTAGGTTTGAGTCTTCCTGCACCATGTCACGTTTATTAATGTATTAGCTACACATTAATTGATTTGTTTCCTTGTTGCTTTCATACCGGATTTCAATTACATACAAACATACTTACAAAGGTTTCAAAGGTTTATTCACAAACACACACATGAACTCGCTCAACTTTTGTTGATGTTTTCAAACTACATGTATTTCAGAAAACTAAGTATGGATCTGGCAGGCGTTAAAGTTTCAAGTGTTGTCTGGAATAAAAGATGTCATCCGGTGTCGAATGATTTAGAGTGTGTATCCTATCTTGGATAGGATACATGTTTCAAAGCTTGGTTATCATTAGTGTCTTTTGAAAAGTCCTTATGGAACTTAGAACCTGTTGGTGTTGTATTCTGAATGCGAAGTCTGTGTTTTTAGGGTTAAATCAATGTTGTTGTAATGTTTCAAAACTTAATCAATGGATGAACATCTTGGATTTATCATATAGTTGTTTGTTATGGTTGAATGCAATGATATTAAGCAAGTCACACCAAATCACGCTTCTGCAAAAGTCAGGGTGTGACAGTTATAGATCGGAGGGGGATGTTTTATGGAAAAAAGTCATCGATGCGATTCATTTTAAAGCAAGGAATTGGGAGTTGTATCCGGTTGTGCGTAGGGGAGGGGGTGTGTGGCTGAACATTGTTATGCGAGGAAATAGAGTAAGTGTGGATGGGTCAAAATTTACCGCCTTAATGCAAAGCAAAATAGGGAATGGTAAAATGACCCGTTTTTGGCTCGATCCTTGGGTAGGCGATACGCCTCTTAGAATTAAATTTCCAAGTTTATATAGACTTGAGTGTGATAAGTTGTGTAAAGTTGCGGATTGTCTTCTTAAACAAGGTGGTATCACTGAATTCGCTTGGAATTGGAAGAAAGTTCCAATTACGCAGGATGAAACTATTGAATTGACGGGTCTCAGAAACCAAACTACAACGACTATTCTGGCAGAAAACGCAGACAACTGGAACTGGAGTGGCTGCAGTGATTTGGGCTTTGTTGCAGCTGTGAAGCGGTGGTTGTCCAGCAGATATAGCAGCAGCCCCGAATTAACTTTTCCATGGTGCAAATGGTTACCATCGAAGTGCAATATTTTATTTTGGAGAGCGATTTCAGAAAGAATACCAACTAAGGTCGCTTTGGCCCACAGGAACATACACGTGACAGATTTGGATTGTCCTTTATGCAGGGAAGGTGTGGAAACGGCAAATCATTTATTCACAGGTTGCGGATTATCTTGTAGCGTTTGGGAAGCGGTTGCACAGTGGTGTCGGCTTCCAGTTATATATGCGTTCGATACTAAAGACTTGTTGAGTATCTCCATTAACTCCGGTCGGGCTCCAGTATATCAAGAAGCTATTTAAGGTATAATCATTATTACTTGCTGGTGAATTTGGAAGACTCGTAACGATTTCATTTTCAAAGCAAAGGAGGTTAATAGGGCGGAAATCTTTTCAGATGTAAAATCGTTGGTTTTTTTGTGGTATAAAAATAGGCGTAAGGATAGTGAGTGTGATTGGGATTCTTGGTGTAGATTTGCTTTGATGTAAGGTTCTGTTGTGGCGGCTGGCTCTCCTCCTTGGAGACGAGTTTTTAGCCGTTTTGAATGAAGTTTAATTTTCCAAAAAAAAAAGATGCAAATTTGTAAACATCAGAAATGGGGGTTAAGCGCTTTTTGGATGGAAGTAACATGTTATTGATGATTAAACTAGCAATATGGGGGATTGAGATGTGATTTTAATTTGAACTATGTTGATTTTGGTGGCTTGGAATGGACTTTGGGATGGTTTGGTAGTTAGGTGATGCTTATTTTGTTAGGTATAGGCTATCTAGAAGAGAGTAATGAATTGTTAGTCTGTAAATTGTTGTTTGCTTTCTCTTACACGGCTACACATTGATGTATCGAATCTACTTGATTAGCAGGAAGCCAAAAGTCTGCTATTAAAGCTCCTTCTTAGTTTTTATGTTAATTAGTCTAACTTTTTTTTTGAAGTAGTAGTTTGGGCTATAAAGTTTCTCTTTATGCTTTTAAAAAATTGTGAATAAATTTATTCTACAACCTCTTTACCTTGGGGATTGGCCAGGTGGTTCTGTTGAGTAATGCTATACCAGCCAATTTTTGTAGACATTCCATTGACTTGGAACACCTTTTATGCCAATTTGAGTATTTTGTTTTTACAAATAAATAGTGGTATATATGGCTTAGTTCTTATTCTATAACGTGAAAAGATTTCATTTGTATGTAATTATATATATACTTATTCCTCGTCGTTTGATGGGTTTTTTAGGACTCTTACCCCTTATACATGTCGTTCCCCTAATTTTAGTTACTCTATCTAGAAAACCAGAGGAATAAATGTAGATGCTCAAACCACTGTTCGCTAGCGTTAAAGGATAATACGGTACAGGGTTTATAAAATGTTTATTAATCAAGTTAATTTGCGTTCTATTTCCCATTAAATTTTTGACCAAATTATTTATTTTAATTTAGGAAGTCTTGCCGATAGTTCGAAAGGTAGGTGAAAGAGTGCTTTTGAAACCTGCATAAAAGCTAAAGCCTTACCTTTTACCAGTTGGCCCTTTTATGAGCTTTAACCTGCATACAATATAGGTGCTAAATTTTACCCTCACATCAGATGTATTGTCTAAATTTAGTGTTTGTAGATGGGCGAGTGGAAATAATTATTTTTTGGGTACAATGCACAACAAATCCGTTAGCGTTCTTGGCTTTCAGGATTATTATTGTTGAATACATGAAACAAAAGGATGCCAAATCAATACTCCTACAGTGTAACCATTGATTCATTTGGTGTTCTTGGCAACCTACAGTATGTTGAACTCTATGTTCGATTTATGACTAGTGAGGAGTCCATTGGAGGAGACGAGTTCATTTCAGCATACGATATTCGAAGGTATTTGATTTAAGGGTTCTATAGATCTGCATCTTCCTAAAGTTCTACATATTACTTCAAATGCGCATAATTTTCTGCAAAACTCTTGCAGTTTTTGAGTTCAGTTCTAAAGTGTGTTTGGATATAAATTTAACAAGTTCATTGACATGAAATCTAGAGTAAACTTGGATTCAACATCCTCTATTATTTTAGTTTTTTTTTTTTTTTTAATTTCCACATGGTCCATAAGATATTGTAAACACACTCTAATGAGTAGAACGTATGTTGTAAACAAAGATCTATATCACCAGCTTTCTTCTTATGTTGGAATTGATTCTTAAACTTTTTTCCCGTCCCCTACAGTTTGATGAAGATGATGTATTGAAGGGTTTTTACTGTCACTGAATTAGCAGGTATCTTTATGGTTGTTTAAAAACTATTTGTTTAGCTTTTGCTCTCATGGTTGGTGCCTTTTTTTTTAAAGGATTCATGTTTTGGTTTAGATGGATTTATGCGTCAAAATATTTGTAATGGATTTTCCACATGGAACACCTGGCTTGATATACTTTGATGTAACTAGGAAGAAACAGAACTTGAAGCTTGATGGAATCATTTGCACTGTCATAACAAGATTGATAAATTAGTGTTTTTTGTTGTGTTCAATTTAGGCGTGGTGGACCTGCTGCTGATTGCTTGCTTTCACACCACCTCAAGCTGGCGACCTCGCCATGCAAAAGCATCCAGAAGGTTCTGGAAAGGGACACCTAGCGACAAGAAGATGCACTCAGCAGACAGAAGGTGGCACCAATGGCAAGACGCCAGCACCAGCCGCAAGATCTTCATAAGATAGACCGACAACCAGTATAAAAGGATGCTGAGCTGGAGCGAATAACCATGCGCCACGTCACCTCTAGGCCTGGCTGCGTCAGAGGGGACATAATGGATATTCCTCCTGGTCGGACAGCTGGCAAGCAACAGCTAGCTAGCATTCCTCTTTCTTCACAATTCTCCGGCTATAAATAGAAGATTCAACCTCCAGGTTTAAGGATCTGATTTCTTGCTCTCCCACTCTATACACACACTTATCCTCGAAGTGATTACTTATTCTCACGCTGGAGGGTGGTTACAAGGAAAACCTCCATCTTCTCCTCCTTGTAACGAGTCACCGGTGTTGTTCGTTTTGCAAGATACCGTGGAAGAATCTGTCATTCGTCGAGTGAAGGAAAGAGATTGAACCACCTTATACGAGACGACCCGACTAAATAGTTCCATGCTATCAAGCATTTCTTTATTGGCGTCCCATTTATACAACAATCTTCATCTCTTTTCTTTCGAAAACACCTTTCGATGGCTGATCCGAACTCTTCATTTCAAATCGACGGCGAACACTCTCCGTTTAGTATAGTAGCGGGCAACACACGTCCAAGACCACCAAAGGGATGAACAAACCAATAGAGAGTTCACAGAAGCAGTGTGACAACCCGTATTGTCAAGGTTTTTCCTATGTACTTGGTTTCTCTCGCACTTTGTTCTGTGAAGTAAACTATGTGTACCTTGTATGAAACGACTAGGTGTGTTTGGTTATAATCGAATGGATGAACTTAAGTTCGGGAATCGTTGTTTGATTTGAAGGTCGTCGGTTTCATAACCTTGGTCGCACAAGCTCGGGAGTCGCACACTCACCTCGTAACTGCACAACACCCTTTTGTGTCGGCCCAAATCTGTATCTGTTAGACTATGTTGCATGGCCCAAGCGGAGCCCAAAGATAGGCCCGGCTTGTTCCTTCAGCGTATATACACAACCAATTTAGAGAATTGGTTCCCATAATTTAGCAATCACACAAAACAATCAAAAACCCTAGCTCTCTCCTACTCCTCTACAACCGATGGCAACCTTCTCCCTTCTTCGAAGCCTCCGTTGGATTGGCATCATCTCCTCCCCTGCGAAGCTCCTTCTCCATCGATCTGAACATCTCTAGCATCCTACATCCTGTGGTTAGTTTAACTATACTCGTTTAGCTTTTGGAATTATTGTCAGTTTGATGCAAACTTGTTGGTTGATATGTCTCTGAATGATAATAATATGTAAATGGATGTGTTTTTTTTAATAACAATAATATGAATAATTGCATGGCAGTGAAGTGTTGAACAACGGTTGCCATATGAACTGATTAGGGGTGACTTGCTTATGTTTTGATGCTAATCTATATTAACGGTTAACATTGGGTTTCATTGGGGGTGTGCGATGACAACTGAAGGGGTATGGGTACACAATTTCGAGATGATGAAACTGTTGAAGGTGAAATATTATTTGATTTAACATGAATAAGGGTTGGATAAAACTGTGTTTGTTAATAATGGTGGTGGCGGCAATAAGGGTTTGACAAACCGATTAGGAAAAAAATAAAATAAAATAATAGGTGTCTTGATGATTGTTGAGTGGCATGATGATTCAGGGAATATGTCAGATGATTGTTGATGTTGTGTAATCACCGTTTGATATAAATGATAATTAAGGCATGTGCATGTTGTTATCACTTTTAGATTATAAAAGATAATTAAGATTCTTATAAATTGTGATATAGTAACTGCATTTATTATGTAAGGAGTGGAGTGGTAATAGAGATTGCAAATGGCAGAGTTGACTATGTCAACCCCACACATGCGCCACACATTGACAGATCATGTGTATTGCACAGTGTTGTAAAAGTCGGATTCTAAGGCCGAGTACTCGGTGAGTACTCGGTCCTCGGAACCCCTCCGAGGCGACTTCCTCCTAGGCGAACTCAATTAGTCGCCTCGGTCAAACTCGGCGCCTAGTCGGCCTAGTCGGCGCCTAGTCGGACGTAGTCGGAAAGAGTCGGCCTAGTCGGTCTAGGCGGTCAACGTGGGTTGTTGACTTTTAATTAGTCAAAATCGGTCAACATCGGCCTACTCGGCCTTGTACTCGGACTACTCGACCTTGTACTCAGACTAGTCGGACTTGTATTCAGAATATTTGAACTTTAAACATGTTTCATTTTAAATTATACTCAGTTGACATGAATTATGCTTATTTTAAAATATATATAATATATAACAATTAATTTTATTTATAGTTACCATGTCCGCGTACTCCCCGAGTACTCTGATTACTCCCAACTCCCCAGTCGGCCGACTAGGGACCGCCTAGCGACTTTTACAACACTGGTATTGCACACTTCTTCATAACACCCACTTGATCTACACATGAAACTTGAGTCATACTCCTAGCTGAGTATATCGCACACTTACTATATGTTACACACCACTCTTTTTGGATCAGACAATACTCATGGGCCTGAGACTTCTTTGGGCCATGAACAGGTTGGGCCACAGGCCAAGCCCGAGTCGCACATTAGAAGCTCGAGCCACACACTTGTAACTGAATTGCACAACACATTTTAGGTTGCACACTTATGCGCTGAACCGCACGCTGAACCTTGGGCCGCACACATCTGAGTGGGCTGTTAACTGGACGGGCCGCACGAATAGAATGTGTTCACTGGGTCTGTTTATGTTATGCACTATAGTATATGGCCCGCATACTTGTTTACGTGTTATGTGACATTTAAATGAGATATGATTTGCTTGTTATACGTGGATTTCTTGCATAAAAACCTAACTGCTAATGATAACTGTACTAGGACTTGATTGATCAACGGGAAACAAAGTAACATAATACACCGAGTAATCTATGGTGAGTTCATTTCTCTTGAGCATGCGTCCCGGTGGTTGGGACAGTCATTGGGCATCCCTGAGAGGGATGGGTTTGGGTAAATCAATTGGGTATTCCTGAGAGGAATACGTCTTGTGATAAATCTGGAATGTTGGATAATATACTCATCCTATCACCTTTAAAGTCCCTCCGTGTTGTTTGGTTACCTGAGAGGTAACAAGGTATTAGTTGGTAGCGCTACTTAGGTTTGGCACCCTCACACAGTACCGGAAAGGACGGGTGTGAACTAATGACCTAGTCATGACCAATGCTTCGATAGGAGCATTGGGGAAAGGGCAAAATAAATCAGGAGCCGTCTTGTATTCGGGGTATTATCAACATTACTTTCGGAATTGCAAACAATGAACGAAATTAAACACTTGGTAACTAACATTTTCGTAAAACTATGAACTCACCAGCGTTGTCTGATACACGTGTGTGCATGCTCGCAGGTTATAGATTATGTGGATCGTGGAACTTGCTGTCTGGGATGCTGGAGTGGTCATGGGTCGTAATGCATGGGATCCCGAGACAAGTTTATTGGTTTTCGTACATACGGTTTATGTAACACTTAACAAATGATTTATGCTTCCGCTGAATACCATGAGTTATATTTTAGGTGATGTAATACTTTACTTTAATAAATGAAAGTTTTTATTTAAATCATGTATGAGTTCAATGTGATTGGTGGCTAGATCCTGGTACATCACACGCCTCGCGGGAGTTCCCACATGTGGTGTTTTGGGGGTGTGACAAGCAGGAGTCACCAATGTCTTTGGTAACGCTGCCCGAGTAAACCAATAGACGACTCCTGGCGTGCAAGCGGTGAGTAAAATCAACAAGGTTTTCCCTTCCCTTCCAGAAGGAGAAACACCAGCATCCTGGTATGCCAAGTCATAAGCAGTTTTAGTTCTGAACATGGCGTACGCACAGATATGCGCGCACGCTCAATTCCCAGCGCAAACACCAATGCAACAAGCACATGCGTAACATACATCATCACATCGAGCGCAATGAGTTCAATCACTCCACCGAGAGTTTAGTTACGACACCGAGTCGCATCAACAAACGCCCTCGCGCGCGACAGCACGAAACATTGGCGAACAACAACACCCAAGAGACAGTCATCAGAACATAAGCAATACTCGCAACACATACACCAACACAAGAAATCCCAATGATACCTATCTCATGAGGCCTAGAGGGCGCATGCCTGTGCGTGACCGATTAGGTCTACGCATGATAACAGACGACTTAGACGGAATCTTAGATGAACATGACCCATCATACCAAGAGGGTGATACTAGAAGTGTGTTCAGCAGGTTACCGCCGGGTCATGAGGCGTACAAACCTCGCTTGCACGCAGGATACAATCCAGCAGCAAAACATGATTTTAGTTTGAGTTACAGACGAGAGGGCATAGCGAAAAAATCAAAGTTTATCAAAGAAATCGCCATGGCTCCACTTGAAAAAACCAAGTTACCACACAATATCAGGAAATACAACGGGCTCACTGACCCAGACGATCATATCTAGATATTCACAAGTTCAAGAGTCGTGAGAGGATGGTCACTTCCAGTTTGGTGTCATCTGTTTGTCCAGACTCTCGTGGGTGCGACGCGCGTGTGGTTTGACAGTTTACCATCTGGAAAGATCAAGTCTTGGATGGACTTCCATGAAAAACTCTTGTCATATTTCAGCCAGCAGCGCAGATATACCAGAGACCCAACAGATGTTTTAAACATCTGGCGAAAATACAATGAGGGTATCGAAGACTTCGTTACGCGGTATAACAACAAATGCCTAGAAATTGGTAACGTGGGTAATGAAATTATGCGCGCACACTTCATGCGGGCTGTCATATCTTACCACTTAATTCGAAGGGTATCCGGGAGAGATGGATGTCCGAAAGACTAGGAGACATTTATTATGGGTGCAAAGATCATTGCACAGACAGAGAAAAAGGTGACCGGCGACGAGGGCCATCAGTACAACCATAACCAGCACGCCAGTGAAAGACGCAATAAGAAGGGGTGAAACCCTGCTTGGAAAGCGTCTGGTTATAACGAGAGACTTCAATCTTCGGAAGACGCCCGCGCAACCGTTAATCGGATAGGATATAAGAAAGAAGTCAAGCAAGAAAACAAAGAAAGACAATGGACACCCCTCACCAAAACCCCGTCCGAAGTATTATCCACCGAGAACCATCAGTTTAAAGCAGCGCAACAGATGTGCAATAAAAAAGGGCAAGATCTGAACCTTTTCTGTGACTATCACAAAGATTCTGGCCACTTAACAGACGATTGCATAAGCTTGAGACAAGAAATCGAGAGGGTATTAAAAAGTGGAAAACTAACGCACTTGATAAAGAACATTAGGAAAGACACACGCCAAATCAATTGAAGAGACGAAGGACCGGAGAACAAAAAATTACGCCCACTAGAAATGCACATGGTGCAAGGTGGCCCCAAGAGAGGAAAAAAGAATTACAACAAGCGAGTGCAGGATGACACGTGACACGAACAGCAAGTCGTTTTTCCCATCGTAAGGGGTGGGCCACGAGAAAAAAGACCTGTTGTGAACTCGGGTGTATTTGGCCATTACCAAACAGACTATATCTTCATTGATCCTGGCAGCACCGTGGATATCATATACAAACAGCGTTTTAACCAGTTAGACCCAAAAGACAAGACACGTTGAGAACCGGTCGATTACCCTCTCACTGGATTCTGCAACGAGGTTGTCTTTCCTCTGGGCCAAATATTATTCCCGGTCTTGCTTTCAGACAGGAAGAATTCAAGAACAGAAGACGTCACTTTCATGGTATTACCTGCTAATTCTCGCCATGATATCCTCCTAGGAAGAGAATCTCAAGGAGACTTCAGCATGATCTGCTCAGGACCTCATTTGTTGGGATTGAACCCTACAAAGGAACAGTTGATTAAAGCCAAAACTAGATCAGATCAGTGGATCCAGAATAAGCAGATATTTGTATTCAGTCTTCTCCCTTAGAAGTGGCCCTAACAACTGATGACCTCCATCCACTGATGATCTACAACAACTGCTGACCTTCAACATCTGATGAAGACCTAAAGACTGTTGAAGGCTAAACACTGATGCTCAATCTACTGATTTGGGTCAAGCACTGCTGAAGATATAAAGTATTGCTGGAGTCACAATAGTGGAAGGAGAAGCAGTAGTTTAGTTTATTTCTTTGTAATGTATTGTAATCAGTAGTTAGAAAACAGTGTTTGTATAGATCAGTGGTTGTAGGTTGTTAGGAGGTTAGATGTCACTTTCATGGTGACGTCAGCAAAGATGCCACAGTGGTTTGCTCGTGCCTATAAATAGAACAGTACCCTGTACTATTCTATTAGCTCTTTCTATACCAAGTCATTCTGTACGAACAAACTATTGTGAGCTCAAGCTGAGGGGGAGATTGTAATACATGCATGCATTTGTAATTGAAGATTGAAATAAATTTAATCATTCAGTTCAAAGTTAAACATGTGTGTTGAAAGCAATTCTTCTGTTTGATTGTGTTGAAAGTTTATTTCAATTACATTCCGCTGCAAATTTGTTTATCATTCATCTTAACTTTAATCAAACAAACACAATCATAAGAAACTCTGATCCTAACAATTGGTATCAGAGCTAGGACAGTCAAATTTGATCTAACAATCATTTTGACGTAAAAGTTCATCTCAAAATCGTTGATACTTTTAATTGTTCGTTTCGTTGAAAAACAGAGCAAGGTTTAATCACGAGCAAAATTGATTAATCAGTGTCTGTAAAACAACCAGAATGACGTCACAATCACAAGATGTTAACAATAACATCGGTTCACTCTTCAAACCACCTATGTTAAAGCGAAATGCGTACAACATCTGGCAGAGAAGGATGGGTCACATCCTTGCTCAACAGAATACCGGATGTTGGAAGTCGGTTATCTTTGGACCACATGTTCCAGTGGTGCCGAGTGCTGAGGATCTAAAGAAGTTCGAACCTAAGAAATCTGAGAACTATACTGATCTGGATTATCAGAAATTTGAACTGGATGCCAAGGCATTTAGCATTGTTGCATCTGCATTACCCAATAAAATTTATGCTGGACTGTTACACTGTAACAGTGCCAAGGAATTGTGGGATGCACTTAAGGAACAATTTGGGGGGACTAAAGAAGTACTCGAAAATCACAGGGAAATTTTAAACCAACAGTATGAAACATTTTGTCACATTAAGGGTGAATCATTAACACAACAGTTTGAGCGATTTAGTTGTCTCATGAGTGAACTAAAACTTGTTAATGTTGAATTCACTAAAGCAGTCCAAAATAGCAGGTTCCTTAGATCACTTCCTGAAAAATGGGACACAATTGCTTTTGTAACCAGAAACTGTGTTGAGTTCAAAGATCTGACCCTGACCCAGCTTCATGGTAGATTCCTAACCTTTGAAAGGGAGTTGAACCAGAAAAAGAAGTTACAAGAGTCTGGAAAAGTTGCAGATGACTACTCATTTGGCAGCACAGCTCTTTTGGGTCAGGAAGAATCTGGTAGTAGTAAGGATCAGAGTTATGATCATTACATTGACATAACAGCTGGTGGAGCTTTTAACAACTCTGATCCTCACTCATCAAATTATGCTTTTACAGCTAATTGTGAAAACCAGATGTTAGATAATATGTGCTTTGAACTCAATGATTTGCAGCATTTTGATCCAGTTGATTTAGAGGAAATGGACATTTTGCACCAACTTGCATTGCTGAGTGTTAGAACCAGCAAGTTTTACAAAAGGACAGGGAGAAAATTCCCAGGGTTGCATGGGAATCTAAAAGTAGGATTGGATAAGTCTAAAATCAAATGCTACAAGTGCAACAGGTTAGGTCACTTTGCTAGGGAATGTAGGAGTCAAACCAATGGACCTATTATCACTCACCCTAGCCCAAGACCACAAAATAACCAAAGCACTGTGCAGTATTCCCATTATACCCCTGCTGCCCATGTAAACAATGCCCATTATGCACATCCTGCAACCCCTGTTCCTATGCATTATGTTCAAACCACTATCCCACAAATTCAGTATGTCCAAGCCCCTGTCCCTCAGGTTCAAGTGCAACTAGTTGCACCTCAACAAGCTGCACCACAAGTGGTTTAACCAGATCAGCAAAGCTTTTTCACCCAAGGCTTTGTTGACTGGAGCAGCTTACCTGATGAGCTAGGTGATGAAAATTTTGCATTCTATGCTACTAATGATGCTTCTAATGATGAATTTTGTTTTATGGCATTAGAGTCAATACCAGAAGGGCTGGAAACTGAAGAATGACAGTCAAATGCTGAAACAGTGGATGAAATTGCTGAAGCAGTGGTTACTGCTGTTGCTGGTGAAATACTGTTGGGAGAAAATTCAGAACCCCTATTGGAACCACTGTCTGACCCCTGGTCTAAAGAAGAAGAAAAGAAACAAGGTGAAAAAGAAGAGAAGGTGGCTGATGAGAAAGAGCATGTTTGTGATTGTGCCATGATGGCTGCAGCTAAGGTATCATCTCAGGTTCTTAAAAATCTGTGCTCAGACAAATGCATCATAGCATTTGCTAACATTAAAGAGGTGAATGAAAACCTTAGGGATAGAGTGCTAAATGATGAAGTTCAATTTGAAAAGTCATTAAAATAACTGAACATCAAATTGGCTGAAAAAGATAATGAAATCTGCAGTCTCAAACAAGAGCATAGCATAACCAAAGACCAACTTCAGACTATGATAGAAAAATATCAAGCCTGTAAAAAGGAGTTGGAAACCACCCAAATTACTTGTGAAAAATGGGTGGAATCCTGCAAAGGTTATGAGATCATGCTTGAAAAACAGCTTGAAAGCATTGTAAAATTTGGCATAGGGTTTAGAAAAAATGACCAAGTTGAAAACACTGCTGCAAATCAAGTTGGTTCTGTTGAAATCATACCCACCAACAAGGATGGCCAAGAGATCAAAATAACTGATAAACTTGGTAACAAGATCACTTTGGAAAGATCTGTGGGGTCCTCAACTTTTGAGGAGATTGAGAAATACCAATTCAAACCCACATGCTCAAATGAGTGTGACATCCTTGAAAATTTCAAACCAATGGACTTCACAACCATTGATGGTGTAAAAGCTCCTAAGGCCAAGGTCATTCCTCTTAAGGATATCCCAACAGTGGTTCAAAACTCTGTTGCAAAGGAGTCTGAAAAGAGGAAGAAAAGGGAAAAGATTAAAAACTTGTTTTGTGACTTTTGTGAAAAGAAAAATCACTTGACCAAAGATTGTTTTCATTTAAAAGCCTATGATCTGAACAAAACAAGTACCATTGTGCCTGCAAAAAGCTGCACCATCTATGGTAAAACCAACCATTCTACTCAGCAGTGTGTGTACTTGAAATCCTTTGAGGTCAAAAAGGAAGAGTACATTTCAAAAACACCAATGAGTTCATCAAAACCATCTGTCAAGAACCAACCACTGTTTTTGCCAATTCAAACAGTTGTTACAAAACAGCTGAACCAAACCTCTGTTAAAAGAGAAGTTCAGGTGACTGATGCACCCCCTGCCAACCAATACCGAAGAGGTAAAGGTCAACCACCATACCCAAGGGTCCCACATGTTTATGAGGTGTACAAAAAGCCTTCTAAACCAAGAGTGAACATGCATCCCTTTGGGTACCAGCAAATGATAGGGTAAGAACCCCAACAGTGGTTAGAAAAAAACAGTACCAAAACTGTCCAAACCCCTGAGCTAACCATTGTCCATCCACCTGAACTTAACATAGACACTGTTGAGACCCCATCCAAAGCCTTATTGGCTTTGGAGACCCTAATGAACTAACCTTTTACTTGATGTGCAGGGAACTTCTGCATGCTTAGATAGTCTTTGGTATGTAGATAGTGGAGGCTCCATGTACATGACTGGATGTAGAGCCCTACTCAAAGATTTCAAAATTCATGGAGGGGGTGATATATCCTTTGGCAATAATAGTAAAGAGAAGGTAATGGGGTCTGGTACAGTTCAGTCTGGAAATGTTAAGTTTGAAAATGTCAATCTGATAGACAATCTAAAATTCAACCTTCCTAGTGTCTCACAAATGAGTGATAAGGGCTATGGCTCATTCTTTACTAAGGAGTGTTGTAGGATTGTTGGACCAGAAATGGTTAAAAAGATTGAAGAAATAATAAAAAATGGAAAAACCCAACTTGTTGCTCAAAGGAGTGGCAATGTATATGTAGTTGATCTGTCAAAAGAGAGCCCCAGGACTGATGCCTGTCTGTTCTCAGCTGCCTCTAACAAAGAGACAGAACTCTGGCATAGGAGATTGGGGCACACAAATCTCAAGACAATCACTGCTTTGTCAAAACAGGGGTTAGTAAGAGGTTTTCCTCAAAAACTATTCACCTGTCCTGAGCATTGTGTTTCCTGCTTAAAAGGAAAACAACATAAAAGCTCATTTAAGTCCATTGAAGAGTCCAAAACAACCAAGTGCCTACAAATGCTGCACATGGATATGTTTGGCCCAGTAAAAGTCATGAGTCTTAGAAAGAAAAGATATTGTTTGGTAATTGTAGATGACTTTTCTAGGTTTACATGGACTTATTTCTTACATTCCAAAGATGAGACTGCAGGCATTCTGCAAGACTTTGTTAAACAGGTTGAAAAGCAGTTTGACTTACCAGTAAAAGTCTTCATGAGTGACAATGGCACAGAGTTCAGAAATAGGGAGTTGGATGAGTTTTGTGTGTCAAAAGGAATTATAAGGCAGTACCGCATTCCAAGGACAGCAGATCAAAATGGGGTTGTTGAAAGAAAGAACAGGACATTGATTGAGGCTGCCAGAACCATGCTTGCTGATTCAGGTTTGCCATTAACCTTCTGGGCAGAGGCAGTAAACACTGCTTGCTATGTCCAGAACAGAGTTTTAATCAACCCCAGGCATCAAAAGACTGCCTATGAACTGTTGTATAAAATCAAACCACTGATCTCATACTTTAAAGTATTTGGTTGCCCATGCTTTTTTTGAACTTAAAAGACTCAATTTCAAAATTTGCAGCCAAAGTAGACAGTGGATATCATTTGGGATACTAAACCACTGCTAAGGCCTATAAAGTGTTTAACACAAGGACCAAAACAGTGGAAGAGACTTTGAATGTGAAGTTCAATGAACTTTCTTCAATGAAAATCCATGCAAACCCTACAGAATTGTTTGATCTTGATAAATTTACTTTTGAAAATGTTTCTGTCAAGACTAATAGTGCAGGTCCATCACAAAATCCTCCATCAGACTATGGATATGAATTCATCATTCCACAACAAAAGTCTGCATCAAATGGTAAAGCAGCAGATGTTCAAAACAGCTGTCAAAGCTCAACCACTGCTACCTCAACTGTTGTTGACCAAAGTAGCCCATCAACCTCTGTATCCACATCATCAAACACTGTTGATAAAAGTCCTCAAACAGTGGATAAAAGTCAACATGTGTCCACACCACTACCTCCTATTCCTCCACCTCCATTTGAAGCCACTGCTGGATCATCAAAGTCACCAGCAGTGGTTAGCTCAGATGATTCACATCTGCAGCCTTCACCATTAAATGCCATTGTTCCATACAAAGGAGATCTAAACTTCTTGAAGTCTCATCCACCAGACCAAATCATTGGCAACATCAGTGAATAGGTGCTCACAAGAAAGCAATCCCAAAACATTTGTCTTTTTGCTGGTTTTCTATCTCTCCATCAGCCAGTCAAGTACCAAGAGGCACTGAAAGATAACAGCTGGGTAGAGGCCATGCAAGAAAAGCTCCAATAGTTTAAAAGACAACAAGTATTGTACCACTGCCAGAAGATGTAAATCCTATTGGCTCAAAGTGGGTCTTTAAAAATAAAACTGATGAAAGGGGCATTGTTGTCAAGAATAAAGCAAGGCTAGTGGTTCAAGGTTTCAGATAGGAAGAGGGCATTGACTATGATGAAACTTTTTCCCCTATAGCAAGATTGGAAGTTATTAGACTGTTCCTGGCCTTTGCTGTCAACCATAACATAAAGGTGTTTCAAATGGATATCAAATGTGCTTTCCTCTATGGTAAGATTCAAGAAGAGGTATATGTTTGTGAACCTCCTGGCTTTGAGGATCCATTTTATTCAAATCATGTCTACAAGCTAAATAAAGCTTTGTATGGCTTGAAACAAGCACCTAGAGCCTGGTATGAAACTCTTTCCACTTTTCTTCTTTCCATTGGTTTCACAAGAGGTAAAATAGATAAAACACTGTTTTTAAAATGGAGAGGGAAAGACTTGATGATTGTCCAGATTTATGTGGATGACATCAATTTTGGAAGCACATGTACTAAAATGTGTGAAGAGTTCAGACAACTCATGACAGCTGAGTTTGAGATGAGTGCAATGGGTGAACTCCAGTGCTTTCTTGGTCTCCAAGTAAGGCAACTGCAAAATGGTACTTTCATCCATCAAGGCAAATATGCCAAAGAACTTTTAAAGAAATTTGAGATGGATGATTGTAAACCATGTAGTACACCCATTGCAACCACAAAAATAGTCATGTCTGATGAAAAGGATGATTTGGTTGATCAAACTCTTTATAAAAGCATGATTGAGTCTTTATTGTACCTAACTGCATCTAGGCCAGACATATGTTTACAACATGTGTTTGTGTAAGATCACAATCAGCCCCCAGAAAGTCTGACCTTATTGCTGTAAAAAGAATATTCAGATACCTTAAAGGTGCTCCCACACTTGGTATCTGGTATCCAGCTAATGGAAATATCAAGCTTTCATGTTTCTCAGATAGTGACTTTGCTGGATGCAATAAAACAAGGAAGTCCACTTCAGGAGGGTGTCAATTCCTAGGCAGTTGCTTAGTGTCTTGGCAAAGCAAAAAGCAAGCAGCTGTTTCAACATCCACTGCTGAGGCAGATAGCTGCTGCAAGCTGTACAGCCCAACTGCTTTGGCTTCAAAATCAATTACTGGATTTTGGTATCACTTCCCTAAAGACACCACTTATGTTGGACAGTCAGGCAGCAGAAAATATCATTAAAAATCCAGTTTCTCATTCAACCACCAAGCACATTAATATCAGACATCACTTTGTGAGGGATTGCTATGAAAAAGGTTTGATTTCTCTGCGTCATGTTCCAACTAAGGATCAGCTGGCAGATGTGCTAACAAAGCATTAGACACATCTACTTTGAAAGCTTGGTCTCTAGGATTGGCATGCTGAACATGGAATAACAGGCAAAATCATGTGTTTCTATGAATAAAAGCATTAAAATGTTTTCAGAAAATCAAAAATCCATCCTTAAAAATAGCTAAAAATAAAATTTTCATTAATCCTTAAAAGTCTGCCATAACCACTGTCTTTGGTTCAAACATTTGTTCTGTCAAAAGCTGTCCACTGCTGAAAGTCAACCTCTGTTTTCTCATGTCATTGTTAATCACTGTTGTTCAAAATCAGTGTTTTAAATCCACTGATGGCTATCCACTGATAGCTTAAAGTCAGGCACTATTCTCATTGTAACCGTTGCAAACCACTGATATTGTTCCATCAGTGGTTTCCTACCAACTGTCCTCCATTATCATCAGAGGTTGTCACGTGGGCAGTACTTGGCCGTCAGATCTTTTTGTAACCGCTACCACGTCAGCATACACTTTTTCCCCTATAAAACCCTGATCAAAACCCCCAAACCGGGTTTTTACTGTCGAATCGAATTCAAAATTCATTTCTCAAAGCAGTTACCATCAATTTATCTCAAAATCACTCATCTTCTTCATTCGTTCTTACCATCTTCAAATCACCATGGCTCTCCCATTCAAAACTCCACACAACTACCTGGGTTTACTTGAAAAACCAAGTCATACCGTAACCTTCAACTCCATCATTGATGCTCTGTCTTCTTCAAAGTACAAAACTTTGTTGACTTGTGATGCTCGGATCTACCTGGATACCCAGCAAGAATTTTGGAAAAATGCTAAATTAGAAACTAAGGATAAAAAGCCCTTAGCCATCAATTCTTCTCTAAAGGGTGTTCCAGTCACAATAACACCTCAAACTATTTCAGAGGTTTTCGAACTCAACGATCTTCAAGGTAAAACATCTTTCCCAAAAACAGAGTATCAAACGGATTTCATTGAAAGGGGGTATGAAGAGGAAATGAAAAAAGACACTTTACAAAAAGGCAGTTTTCCTTCTGCCACAAGGTTTTTGTTTCATACCCTTCTAATGTGTGTGTCAAACAAGACCACTACTTTCAATGAAATCCCATTGAAGATTCAATACCTGGGTTATGCTATACTACATGGAGAAAATTTTAACTATTCCCAGGAGATCTTCAATTACCTTGTTCAAATGTTAATAAAAAATCATTTTTGTTATTTCCAAGGTTTTTAAGTTACTATTTTAAAAAGAAATTTTCAAAAGATAATGCCCATGTGCTTATCCAGGGCAATCATTTTTCAATAAATAGCCTAACCTCTGAAACCTTTACAAGGCTGTCAAAACTTTCCAAAACACAAACAGAGGTTCCTGAGCAGACTTCAGCAGCTACCACTGCTCCTCAGGCACCTGTTGTTGAGCCCACTGCTCAAGGTGATCAGAGCAGCACAACCACTGTTGTGAAACCCACACCTAAAACCACCAAAAAGCCTAAACAGAAAAAATCCAAAAAGCCCCCCAAACCCACTCAAAAGGTAACTCTAGAAGATGAGATCCCAGAGCAACTACCAGTGACAACACAAAAGTCACCAATAACCACTGCTGCTACTTCCTCACAGCAGTTGGAAGAAAGATCTCAACCTGAGGCTCAAACTCCTCCTGCTTCTTCTCAAAAAGAACAGGGACACCAAATTATGATGCTCTGGAATCACTTGATTCCATCATCCACAGCCCACTGCCCGGGGCAAATTCTTTTTCTACCCCTATCCTCACTGCACAAATTCCACCAACAATATTACCTCTATTCGATGCAGTTGATTTAGCCCAGACACAAATCAGCTCTTCTCAATCACCCATCTCTGAGAATATGCCACAGAAAGTGACTGAGTCTGGTGTCTCAATCTCTGTTAACCCACCAATAGTTGAGGAGGTTACACTGCAGGAAGTACAAGTACTTCCTGTCAGTAGTTCAAATGGAGCAGCTACTACAAGTGTTGAACCCACTGGTTTACACTTGGACAGTAGTTTCATCAGTCAGACTCCCTTGAAGGCAATTTCTTCATTGGGAACCAGGTTGTTTCCAGTATTCACTGGTTCACTAAAACTGGTTACCCCTACTGAAGGAAGAAGTCCCCAGTACCAAGACAAAGGGGCATCAGTGGATGACTTTTGGAACTCTTTCCATAATTCCACTACTGATACAACCACTACTAGTGGGAAATCAGATGATCCCATTAACTTGGGTGATGGTTTAATGTACAAAGAATTGACGGAGGGGGTTGACAAATTGGACACATCTGTTGCAGATATCAAGTCTATGCTGCAACAGTTGTTACAAGCACAAAAGGAAACACACACTGCTGCACCAGCTGCAACATCTGCTCCATCATCAGCTCCTACTCCCACTGAGCTTTGGGAATTATTTCAACCTCTGCTTCATAAACAAAGAGAATATGCTGGTCAGCAACATGAAATTCAAGTTCAAAAGATCAGAAATTTGATGGAAGCAAGGTTCAAGGATACACAGGCAGACATCAAGGCAATCAAGGCCCATTTATTACAAACCACTGGCTCTGCTCCTCCTCCAATCATTTTTGTGGACAACCCACCTCCTAATGATGCCAAAAAAGGGGAGAAAATGAAGCAGTTAAAGAAAAAAGGATATGAAGATGGTCTGTACATTGCACCAGATAAATCTAGTATGCTTGCGGATCTCCCTAGGCTAGATGGTTCCAAAAAGGTTGATGTAACCTTAAATGCCTTTGCTGATGAAAAAGCAAGGCTAAAAGGGATATGGAGGCAAAGGGTAAATCCAGGTTTGAGCAGGAGAAGAAAGTTTTTATGCGAATGGATGTGTAGGGTATTTCTGAGCCCAAGGATGAAGAAAGTCCTAAGCCTAAAAGAAAACAGCCCACTAGAAAAGTGAGGCAACCCAAATCCATACCTTCCAGACTCACAAAACACACTCCCCAAACTCCCAAAAGCTCCTCACATCAAACCTCCAAACCAACAGATGTTAAAACACCTGTTGTATCAACAGTTGTTGGTACTTCAGTGGTTTCAACAGATGTTACACCAACAACTGCCACCACTACCACTTCAACACACACTCAATCCACTGCCTTACCAAAAATCACATCACCACCAAAAACATCCTCACTACCACCAACACCACCTGCCAAAAAGCAGAAGACTTCAGGTGACACATCATCTGTTGTAATGACAACAGTGGTTGAAACACCAGTTGTTTCAACAACTGTTAGTCAGCCACCTACCACTCAAATCACCACCACTCAACCCACCAAAACACCACCATCCTCTCCTAAACCCAAAAGGAGAAGGATAATACTAGATGATGACTCTTCACCACCTCCAACATCTTCAAAACCACTGACCCTTGTTAAAATGTCTAGGTGAGATTACTAGATGAGATTAGATGCAAGTAATGGGTGAAAATGTATCAGATGTGTATATGATGTAATTGGTAATAAACTAAACATGAGAAATATATTTTTAGAAGGATCACATATGTGAATATAATTGAAGGGATGTCTTGTTAAAAAGCATGCATTAGGAGTTTGTACCCTATTCTTGAAGGTAAGATACACCTTGTGGGTTTAGTTGATTATGTAGTTGGGATCAAGAGGTAATTGGCAGCATTGTATTACGAAGTGATATACTAGTAAGGATGAGGTTAAGACCATGTTAAATTAATAAATCTTGAATGATGTTGTCGGTTGTAGAACCATGAGAATACTAGTATATGTGGAGCTGCATATAAACGACTAGGTGTGTATGAGTGTATGTAACTAGAAGATTACATGGTTGTATTTATTTTACTACATGGGTATGAAATTTTTATAGTGCCATTAGTATGATCGACTACATCGATATGGACATAGGTTCCTAAGTTGGAAGTTTGTATACTTAACCGTTGACTTTATGAAAAGTCAACGAGTGTGAGAATAACATTATTAGAATTCATAATATGATTGTAAGACTAGGAGGATCGAGCGATGCATGATGGGTCATTATATGCTATACTTGATGGTATGATAAATTGCATAAATTTGGAATGCTGCATTGTTAAGTCTACGCCTTGTGCTTGTTAGGATTTATTATTGAAAGTCAAATGAAAGATATGAATTAGTTATGATTTGGTAATATGTAATATCATGTATGTTAACAAGAATTTAAATATGGTGACATGTAAGGATAAGCATCATGTCAAGGACGCAAACACGGAAGGCTAATGGAACAAGAGGAGGTGAGGAAACGATCACGAATAGGGATGCTTAAGGTAAGTGATTTTTGAACTAAATTTAATATTATGTAATGAGTTTTGATTGTAAAAAGGATGGGAATCATGAAAGGATGGGTAAGTAATGGTAGAACGAAAGTAAGTAAGGTCGTATTGGGTAATATGTGGATTGGTTATGAATAAAAACTCTCGTTAAGTTCAAACAGGTCGAAATGTAGAAAGTATGTGCCAGGTGTGGAATTTGGATGGTATGGTATGGGAACCATGTAAGAATGTTTAGGTAATCATAGTACTAAGGTAATATTGTTGTAGCAGGCCATAAGTAGTTAACTATGTCGGAAATAACTTGGTAAAACCGAACGGGTCAAAATCAAGAATGTATGATAAAAGTATAGATTTGATTATGGAGACCTGGGGTTAAGTGTTAGAATGATTTGGGGGCTTGGAATAATGTTATTTTATGATTTGGTAAGTTCGGGATGCGCGAACGGGGGTCGAAACATCGAAAAGAATGAAATTCGGCGTCAGTGCTGCAGGGGCAGCGTCGCCGACGCTGGTAGCAGCGTCGCCGACACTGGGCAGCAATTGGCCGACGCCCTAAGTTGTTATCTACGCACCAGCCGATGCCAGCAGCCTCGTTTCTTCGTTTTTCTTCTATTCCGGACCCCGTAGACCCTTTCCCAAGCCCCGTTAAACTTCCATAATGTACCCCAACCTTACCATATAGTTTTGTTAGGTACGGGTGATTATAGGACTCGTTTTTAAGCTCCCAAAATGTACCCCAAACTCATTAAAGAGTGTTTATGAGGTACGGGTAAGAATGGGGCGTGTATGCAAGTATGTGTGGGAACGAAATAAATATGTAGGAATGTATGAATAGATTAATTGTATGTTAGTAGATGGAACCCATTAGTAAATACAAATAGAAATGAGTATACGCGTAGGTTGGTATGTACGAGACTTATATCTATAGTTGTTTCTGACTAAGAATTGTTAGTATGAATATCTGGGAATGTAAGTTGTATGTAAGAGTTTAGATAAAGAGGTAGGTGTGTAAAGTAGGATTTATCATACTAAAAAGAGTTGGTTAAGATAATATGTATGCGTATTATTGAACCATATATATTAGAATAAGTGAGACTTGTACGTACGTACGTATGTATGTATGTATGTATGTATGTATGTATGTATGTATGTATGTATGTATGTATGTATGTATGTATGTATGTATGTATGTATGTATGTATGTATGTATGTATGTATGTATGTATGTATGTATGTATGTATGTATGTATGTATGTATGTATGTATGTATGTATGTATGTATGTATGTATGTATGTATGTATGTATGTATGTATGTATGTATGTATGTATGTATGTATGGATGGATGGATGTATGTATGTGTGTGTGTATATGTGTATGTGTGTGTGTATGTGTGTGTGTGTGTATGTATGTATGTATGTAAATATATATGAGTATTAACGAAGCTAACTGGGTTGCCTTTGAGAATGAAATGAAATGCAGGTACATTATTGTTGACTCGTTGAAGGTTAAACACCGAGATGAAATGCTTCAATTCAGAAAGATAACCGAATTGAATGTATATGAGGATAGAACGCGACATAATCTTATAATTATGAATCTTAGATTATATATAATGTCACAAAGTACTAGTGATGTGAATTTATGTGGTGAAAGCAGGTTGTACGGAATCACGAATCATCATCACGAGGTGTAAGTGATCAAAGATCGAGTCATAAGATAGATTGTACGTGAATGTGTGATTATGTAATTTAGTAAACATAAGTTATGTTTTATTTCATAAATGAGAACGAAGAATGTATTTATTGTAAAAGAGTTATTTTAAAATGGACTTTTAAGTATGTCAAGACGTTTATAAAGAAAGAAATTTTAAGGCTTGTATTTCCGTTGCATCTTTATGGTTAAAACGTGTTTGGGTCATACAGACATGGTGGGTGTCCCATGAGATATCGTAGAACATCACTTACATGTCTTATAAAATGTAAAACCAGTTGTCCAGACGAAGTGCAATTTGGGCCCAGAAAAGAACAAAGCAATGAAAGAGCAAGTGATGGAATTGGTAAGCACAGGCATTCTACGCGAAGTGCGATACCAGACTTGAGTTGCAAACCCAGGAATGGTTCTAAAAGCAAATGGGGGATGGCACATATGCATTGATTATAGAGATCTAAACAAGGCATGCCCACGAGAATGTTATTCATTACCCGAAATTGATGAAAAAATCGACTCCTTGGCTGCCTTCTGGTGGAAATGTTTTCTGGATTGTTACAAGGACTATCACCAAGTTCAAATGGCCTTAGAAGATGAGGACAAAACAACATTCCGAACCAAAATGGGTTTGTACTGCTATACCAAAATGCCCTTTGGACTACGCAACGAGGGGGCTACTTTCCAACGATTGATGTACAAGATGTTTGGGGAGGACGTTGGTAAACACGTCAAAGTTTACATGGACTACCTGGTAATCATGAGCAAAGAAGAAGATCAAATGCTGCAGAACATTGAGAAAACCTTCAAAACTTTGCGCAAAGCCAACATGAAGCTCAACCCGGGTAAATGTTCATTTGGCATGGAAGAAGGGAAATTCTTAGGATTCATAGTTACCAAGGACGGATTCAAAGTGAACAAATTTCAGTGGACTCCAGAGGCGGAAGTCGCTTTTCGAGAAATGAAGGAGTGTCTATGTCACGGCCCCAGCCCCGGTTTGACCCGGTCAGGAGCCGCGGGACAGGAACCTCGTGGTATTTATTAATTAATGCGACAGCAGAAGACTTTAACAGGATCTTTAAAACTTGAAATACCCGTTTTATTTCATAACTCGGAACAAAACCCCATAATTTACAATAAAGGAATTTCACTAGGAAATCCTTATTTTACAAAACATGTTTCTTTATTTATATTGAGCCACTTGCTTAAGCTTGTAGTGCTTCACGGCACTTTTCCTGGATCACAACAGATCACCTGAAACATGTTTGAAAAAGGTTTTGTCAGCAGGGAAATACTGGTGAATCATTCTTTTTACTAAAACAACACGTTGTTATAATTTACAGTATTAAGAGCGATTACAATGTTTCCTGATATCAACCAACTACCCACGATATTTGTCACTCGACCATCCATTGGCTACCTCGTTGTCCAATGGTGTCTGTGACTATGGTCATATCACCCCTTGGCTAACCCGTTGTCCAATGGTGACGATTATCAAGTAATGTATACAAAACCCCACATACCGGTTGTACGTTTGGTGATTACAAAGACTTAATCCCTGTAATTATAACTTTGAAAATAAACATGATTTTGAAAGTAATTTTGATAAAAAGAGAATGACTCACATTGCAGATTAACGGGTAGAGTTTAAGCCTACTGATAAGCCTGATAACCTAGTTTAAATAATAATGCACACGAACTAGGTTAGTAACTAATACAGCATTTACGATAACTCACGAGATTAAACCCTCACGATAAATGACAAAGTGTGATACTTAAACATCCATCGAATTAACGACGAATGACAAAGTATGAACCCTAATTAGAGCAGCACTTAAACATTCATCGGATAGTTTCAATCGATCGGACATTGAATCGTAGCAGTGATCGAGTTATTACCCTGTTACTACGGCAGCGTTTCGGGAATTGTGTGTTTTAGGACTGTTTCTACAATATCTCAGTGTACGTTTTGAGTTTTAACGTCGATTTAACGCAGAATTACAAGTCCCACAGTCTACTACTTATAGCTGGAAAACCGACCCCCTCGCGTGGCGTGAGGGGCTGTCGCGTGGCGCGAGGGGTGCCCTCCTACCATAGGGTAGCCCCGTGTCCCAGTAGGCTAGCTGAGTTGGTCGTTCGATCAAATTCATTTTACACGTAAAACTGTCAAGATAATACTAACTAGGGTTTACCCCCCCCCCCCTGAGTTTTAGGATCCTGATCCTGATTCCAATTGTTCTGAAAATTTTAGGGTTTGTGTAGAATCACTTGGGGTCTTTATTTAGGGTTTCCTATTTGAATAAATAAAATAATAAATAGGACTTTTGATGACAGTTGTTACATCCTCCCCACCTTAATAAAATCTTATCCTCGAGATTTACTGGAATAAATAAGGATATTTCCTTTTCATTTCTGATTCCAGCTCCCATGTGTATTCAGGTCCTCTTTCTGAATCCCACTTGACTTTGACCAGCACTAATCATTTGTGCTTAAGAAACTTAATCTTTCGGTCTTCTACTTGAAGTGGTTTTTCTACGAACTTTAACTTATCATTTACTTCTATGTCTTGAAGAGGTACTACCAGAGATTCGTCGGATAGACATTTCTTAAGATTGGATACATGAAATACGTCATGTACTCCGGCTAACTCTTCTGGTAGTTGTAAACGATAGGCAACTGGTCCTATACGTTGAAGTACTGAAAATGATCCTATATATCTTGGACTTAGCTTTCCTTTCTTACCAAATCGAACTACTCCTTTCCAAGGAGAAACTTTTAAGAGTACCTTGTCTCCAACTTGGAACTCTAGTGGTTTGCGTCGATTGTCGGCATAACTTTTCTGACGATCTCGAGCCGTTTTCAACCTTTCCTTGATCTGAGTGTTTGTCGGTAGTTTCTTGAACAATTTCAGGACCTGATAATTGACTTTCTCCTATTTCTGCCCAACAAACGGGATTTCTACATTTTCGTCCATATAGTGCTTCAAATGGGGCAGCTTCTATGCTTGCATGATAACTATTGTTATAGGAGAATTCGATCAAAGGTAGGTGATCGTCCCAGTTTCCCCCAAAATCTATCACACATGCTCGGAGCATATCTTCCAGGGTTTGTATCGTCCTTTCACTTTGCTCGTCTGTTTGAGGATGATATGCAGTACTTAAATTTAGTCGGGTTCCCATAGCCTTTTGGAAACTGATCCAGAAGTGGGAAGTGAAACGACTATCCCTATCTGATACAATGGAGAGTGGAACTCCATGTAAGGATACTACCTCGTCTACATACAATTTTGCCAATCTTTCCATGCTAAAAGTTTCTTTCATAGGTAGAAAGTGAGCTGACTTGGTTAATCGATCCACAATTACCCAAATCGCATCATTACCTTTTCTGGTTTTGGGTAACTTAGTAACAAAGTCCATTGTTATGAGCTCTCATTTCCATACAGGCATTTCTAACTGTTGGAGTAGTCCGGATGGTTTCTGGTGTTTTACTTAACTTGTGAACAAGTAAGACACTTAGAAACATATCTAGCTATGTCCTTTTTCATTCCTATCCACCAGAAATTATTTCTTAAATCCTGATACATTTTATTGTTACCAGGATGTATGGTATACCTAGATTTATGAGCTTCTTCTAAAATTTTATCTCTTAATTCTCCTTGCTTAGGTACCCAAATCCTTTTCTTGTGGAATCTCCAAATTCCATCACTTCCTTGCTCTAGTTCCTTTATTTGTCCTTTCATTCCTTCAGCATCTTCCTTGATTGCTGTTTCTTGAACATTTTTCAGTTGTTCCATTAAATCTAACTGTAGATTTAATCTAAGAGCACGAATTCGTCGTTGTTTCTCATGATACTTACGACTTAAGGCATCTGCAACTACGTTTGCTTTTCCTTCGTGATATTGGATATCACAATCGTAGTCACTTAGAATTTCCATCCACCTTCTTTGCCTCATGTTTAACTCTTTTTGCCCAAATATATACCTTAAACTTTTGTAATCCGTATAGACAGTAAACTTACTTCCATACAGATAATGTCTCCAAATTTTAAGGGCAAAAATTATAGCTCCTAATTCTAAGTCATGAGTCGTATAGTTTTCTTCGTGCTTTTTCAATTGTCTTGAAGCATACGCAATTACCCTCTTGCGTTGCATTAGCACACATCCTAATCCTAGCTTAGAAGCATCACAGTATACTTCAAAATCCTCAGTTCCATCGAGTAAAGCTAGAATTGGGGCATTTGTTAACTTTTGCTTTAAAATCCTAAAGGCCTCTTCTTGCCTAGGTCCCCATTCAAACTTAACTGCTTTACAAGTTAGCTTAGTTAATGGTACAGCTATCTTGGAAAAATCCTTAATAAAGCTTCTATAGTATCCAGCTAATCCTAAAAAGCTTCTAATTTCCATAGCTGTTTGTGGAACTTTCCATTTGGTGATTGCTTCTATCTTAGCAGGATCTACGTGAATACCTTCGTGATTCACCATGTGACCTAAAAATTGCACCTCCTATAGCCAAAATTCACATTTTGAGAGTTTGGCGTAAAGCTTTTCTTTTCTTAACAAAGTTAAGAGTGCATGTAGGTGCTGACAATGCTCGGCTTGACTTTTGGAATAAATAAGTATATCGTCGATGAAGACAATTACAAATTTATCCAAATACGGTTTACAGATTCGATTCATCATGTCCATGAATGTTGCAGGTGCATTCGTTAGTCCGAAGGGCATGACTGTAAACTCGTAATGACCATACCTAGTTCTAAAAGCAGTTTTGGGTATGTCTTCTTCTTGTACCTTCAATTGATGATATCCGGAGCGCAAGTCGATCTTAGAAAAATATCTAGCTCCCTGGAGTTGATCAAATAGATCATCAATCCTAGGTAATGGGTATCGATTCTTAATTGTAACCTTATTCAGTTCCCTATAGTCGATACACATTCTCATTGAACTATCCTTTTTCTTTACAAACAACACTGGCACTCCCCACGGGGATGAACTAGGTTGTATGAATCCTTTACTTAGCAATTCATCTAACTGTTTCTTTAGTTCTAGCATTTCGGTGGGTGCTAATCGATAAGGTGCCTTAGCTATCGGTGTAGTTCCTGGGATTAGATGAATCCTAAATTCTACTTCCCTGTCGGGTGGTAATCCAGGTAGTTCTTCCGGGAATACCTCTGGATATTCTGAGACTACTGGAATTTCCTTAAGTTCCTTTCCTTTCGTGTTAATGATTACTGAAATCATATACACCATTGCTTGTTTTCGTTCATAACTAGCAATCTTCATTACTGAAATGAACTTCATGGGTTTTCACGGCTTATCTCCTGTAACCACGATTACTTCTCCTGTAGGTGTATGTATTTCTATGGCATTTTTTATCACAAAGAATTCGAGCATGGTTGGCTACTAACCAATCCATTCCTAACACTACATCGAATCCAGCTAAATTCATAGGTAACAGTTTTGCAGAAAATTTATGACCTAAAAGTTCTATCTTTCCTTCTTGCAAAACTCTATCTATTTTAACAAAATTCCCATCTGCTGTTTCGACTGTAAAAATCTGCCTAAGGTTGGTTAAGGGTAAATTAAGAGCTTTGCAAAATGAAGTATTTATAAAACTTTGGTTTGCACCAGAGTCAAATAATACTTTTGCATAGACATTGTGGACTAAGAACGTACCAGCTATCACGTCAGGAATTAGTTCAGCTTCCTGTGTAGTTAGTGTATGGTTCGGAAGCACTCATACCAGCAAAGATTGGTCTTGCGTCTCCAAGAATGCTCTCCATCAATACTATCAACAACGAAGAAGAACGGCAAATGGACCTAGACCTGCTGGACGAAAGGAGGGAGATGGCCGCCATCATTGAAGCCAAATACAAAACAAAGCTAGAAAAGTACTATAACAGCAAGATGCGCATATGCACCTGTAATCCTGGAGATTATGTCTCCAGGGACATTGAGGCATCCAACAAGGAGCTCCCAGGCAAGCTTGCTCCGAAGTGGGAGGGACCCTTTGTCGTCGACAAGGTCCTAGGAAAAAGGGGCGTACTAGTTACGCAGCCTTAATGACAAAATGGTCCCCAGGACCTGGAATGCCCAACATTTAAGAAGGTGTTACATGTAACTCGCAACTATCTTTGTGTTAACGGCCTCGGGCCTAACACATAATATGAAATACAAGAAGTGTTGATTACATTATCATTTTTTTACTTTAATTTTTATGAAATTTGTTTACAAATGCAAATACCACTTTGGGTTAACACGAAAACATCATTGGACCACCACGACAATATAAAGGTCGCAGACCTCCAAGGCTCGTCACGATCAAGTGCACAACCGGGTCCACCTTACACATATACCTATCTTAGCCAACATTTATTCGTGACACCTGTACAAAGCAGTTCACATATGCACGAATTATAAAACAAGCAAAATTCAAGCAAACAACACAAGGCCCAATAGATTAACTTTTAAACAAGGCACTCAACCTTTACGAGGTCGTACCTTCAAAAAGATGTTAAAACAAAGAGAAATACGAATATAAACATGTTCAAACAACATAAAAAAAGAAATTGTCTTAAATAGGTTACCGGGTCACACAACCATTTCACGGCATGTAAGTCGGTCCGGCAATTACTGCCCACGTTGACCACTGGTGCCCGCACCACCACCAGTTGTTACACCAGCACCGGTATCACCACCTTCCAACTAGGGGTGTTCAAGATCGGATAATCCGATTTTCGGATATCCGATTTTTGGATATCCGAAAATCGGATATCTGAAAATTTCGGATAGTGAATATTGACATCCGAATCCGAAATTTTGGATATCCGATTTTCGGATATCCGAAATTTCGGATTCGAAAATCAAAACGGATATCTGAACTTTAAAAAAAAACAAAAAATATGTTTTCTAATTAGATCAAAACTAAACCTAATTTTCAAAAGTGAATGTCTTCTGGAGTGAATGAGTGTGTGTAAATAATATATACTTTTTTTTTAAGTTTAGGAGTTAGGTGGTTAGTGGAATTAATATATCTATATTTTTTAATTTTAAAGTTTTCGGATTCGGATAATCCGAATATCCGAAAATTTTTAGAATTCATATCCGAATCCGAATTTTTAGATAATTCAGATATGGGTTTTCGGATATTTCGGATTCGGTTTCAGATTCGGATTTTTTAACACCCCTAGATAATTATGCTTAGTTCAAGTTCGCTGAGATTAATTACGCCGGCTGATCAGTTCAGTATTACTACGACTACTAAAGTCGCTGATCACCGTGATAATTACGGACTTTATCATATGTTCTATGGACTGTGTAGATAGTATTGTACATCGAGACATTAGACGATCACTTTTCAGTTGTCCAAGCATGTAAGTCCGCAAGGGGCTTTCGCCGGTTCTGTTCGTATATATTTCGAGAATACTCGACCAATCAGAAACCGTAGGTGAGCGTTGGCCCTGGGCAGACAACGAGGTTATAAATTCCCGTATGATACTTTTCTCGTGATAATACCAGTTACCATACCATATAATGTGTGTGGCTATATTGCCCGTGAGAATCGGGCCGAAGTTGTATGTTAAATGATCAAAAGTCATTGAGAAGTGAAAAAGATAAAATAAAAGTAAGCCAAGTGTGAAACGTAAATAACTCATTTTATTAGATTATTGACGTTCACTTGAGAAAGTGGAGAATATATGAATTCTGAGGTGTATATATACACAAAGAGAAAAGAAATGGAAGCATCATGGAAATTTCTTTAAATAATAATAATAATAATAATGAGGTGTATATACACAAAGAGAAAAGAGACGGAAGCATCCAGGAAATTTCTTATAATAATAATAATAATAAATTAAACTAATTACTAAACATCAAGGAAATTTGCTAATGTGGTAGTGGTGAAGCGGTTGGGGAAATTTGCCAAGGAATTTTTTGTCCTAAAAATCAACCGAGTCTAACCGTTCAAACGGTTTGCTTAGATTGTTTACGGGTCGTTTTTTATTCACGAAAACGTTAAATACTCTATACGCAACTAAATACTCCACCTTTTTAAATACTCCACCTTTTTAAATACTTCAACTTGTTAAATACTCTAACTTTTTAAATACTCCACCAAATACGCTGGCTAGTCTAGTCAATTTCGCTGGTTAACTACGCTGAGGTAATTACGCGGGCAAGTTAATTTCGTTTATTAAATGCGCTAGTAGGTTAATTATAGGGGTGTTCAAGATCGGATAATCCGATTTTTGGATATCCGAAAATCGAATATCCGAAAATTTCGGATAGTGAATATTGACATCCGAATCCAAAATTTTGGATATCCGAAATTTCGGATTCGGATTCGAATATCAAAAAGGATATCCGAACTTTTAAAAAAAAAATATGTTCTCTAATTAGATCAAAACTAAACCTAATTTTCAAAAATGAATGTCTTCTGGAATGAATAAGCATGTGTAAATAATATATCTATTTTTTTAAAGTTTAGGAGTTAGGTGGTTAGTGGAATTAGTATATCTATATTTTTTTATTTTAAAGTTTTCGGATTCGGATAATCCGAATATCCAAAAATTTTTAGAATTCACATCCAAATCCGAATTTTTCGGATTATCCGATTTTGGATATCCGAAAATTCGGATAATTCGGATACGGGTTTTCGAATATTTCGGATTCGGTTTCAGATTTGGATTTTTTTAACACCCCTACTTAAACCACAGAGCGCATGACATCCACAGCCGCACCTTTCCTTGGTAACTTCTCGGTAGCCTTTAAAACCCAAATTCAAGAAGACCAAAATCCTAGTGCTTGTTGCGATAATGGCTAGCACAGTCAAACTTGAACAACTCAAAGTCATATCTGGTTTCCCATCGATGACAAAAGCTTTTCCTTCAGCATAACCGTCCTTGCGACCACTGTTATTGTAACAGTCCAGCGTAACCGCACCATGATATTGTCCGCTTTGGTCAGGACGAACCACCATCGCCTCACGGATTTCAAACGCATCATGATGGTGAAGGTATCAAGCCGCATATAAGGAAGCCTTCGTTCCCCTTCACAACCAATGTGGGATGTTACAATCCACCCTCCTTATGGGGCCCAGTGTCCTCGCTGGCACATCAGTCCGGTCCCTAGCTCTGATACCATGTGTAACAGCCCAGCGTAACCGCACCATGATATTGTCCGCTTTGGCCGGGACGAACCACCATCGCCTCACGAATTTAAAACGCACAGGTGGCAGTCCATTATGCGCCATCCAAGATCCACTTGCTTCCACCCTCCCAGATTCAGAACCACCCTTCCCTTTAGAACGACCATGCCTTTCACTACCAGGGAGCATGCGATGTGTATACTTGGTAATAGGGGGAAGCTTCGCTAGATTCTGCATCTATCTCCACACCTTCTACTCTTTGACGAAACACCACTCCAGGGAGAGTAGAAGTTTGCACATTCTCAGCAACCCCAGACTTTGCAACACCTTCCGGACCCTTCCCCTTAAGATCGCGGATTGTGTCCCTAACAGGCGATTCACCAAAAACAGCAGCAGGTGGCGATTCGGGGCCAGGGATTGATGAAATATCTGGAGCAGTAGGCTTCTAAGAACGAGTGGTCAAGCATCAAGACCTCAAACCGGTCACCTTCGCAGACCCTACAAATGCAACCTCAAGTTACACTTAAATAAATATAAGAGGAGAAAGTAAACGCAGTAAACAATCAATGGAAAGTTAATACCTTTCTGCCCAGCAGACTCCTCAAACAGGTCGTCAAAAATATTAACAGATTTTTTCCTGAAAACACTTAAATCAACATCACTCTCAGATGGCGCCGGTCCCACAGGCTGACCCATCAGCTTTCTGTTTTTCTCAGACACATTTAGGGCTGCCTCAGTATCTAATTTACGCTTAGCATCAGCCAAGAGGTCCCTCTTCTTCACCATGATTTGGGTAAGGGTAGTCTGATCTTCGTCAACTTCCTTCGCGAATGGTTTCAAGCCCAAGTCCAAACCAGACAAGGTGTTAGACACAACAACATAATCCAAGTAACATATTCGAGAATGGTGCTTACCAGTCTGCACTCCCGGTTGAGCCTGTGCTTCAGGTCTCTCCTGCACTGGCTCAATAGCAGTACCTTCAGGACCCACGGTCGTAGGGTTAGTATCGATAGCACCTCCAGAACCCCTGGACGGTTGCACCTGTGAACCTACACACGTTGTGCGAGACCAATGAATGAGACCATCAGAAGAAGCTGTGGACTCCTCGCTCGAGAAAAGAATAGTTTCCCCCGAGCAGGAGATCTTACGACTTCAGGCTTCACTGAAGCAAAGGGATGCGCACCTATGGGAGTGGCAACATGGATGGTTAAACTCTCCTCAGTAGGATGACAGAAGTTATCTTGCATCTATTCCAGCCATGGGCGCTCCCCCTCCGGGAGCAACCGCATAACCATCTCACTACTGACCTTCGGATCCAACGCATTAATCAATCCATACGCTGTAAAACACATTACGATGAGCGGTCCAACATACAGAGATAAAAGTGCAAAATAAAACAACCAGCAAGGGTTACCTTTGTTCTTGTATCCATAGATAGGCCCTGGCCTTGGATTCGTCGGTTCCCACAGCATGCTCATACCAGCAGCCAACAAGGCCTTCTCATCCAGCTGAAGCATAGCAGCAGAGGTTCTAGTCAGAGTCTTGTACCATGCTTCATCTGTGTATGCAACCACGGGTAATTTGGGAACACCCGCATCAACAAGACGGTAAAGGCTATCAATCGGTATTACACCACGGCGGATGTAGAAGAATTTGTGTTTCCAATCATGCAAACTCTTGGGAGGATCCCTACTACAAGGTAGAACGTTGGTGGTACAAGAGACATAATAAAAAAGAAACCACCAGTACAAGAGACATAATAAAACACATTGAACATGTCAACCGAAGGGATCAAATGTTGAGCTCGGCAGAGGAACTCAGAGTGAGTGATTCGAGGCATGCCGATGGGACTAATCTGAGATGTGCAGCTCATAACATGTAAGAACCTCCCCAAGAAACCTGGTAATTGGAAGACGGAAGTTACCTTTATTGAAAAAGAAGGCATATAAAGTGATATAACCAGGGGGAACATCAAGGGATGTACTTCTCGGAGTCGGAAACTGGGCACCCAAGTTAACCAGGAAGCGAAACGTCCAACTGAGTTGTTGAAATTCATCCTCTTTCCAGTTAACGACAGCCTGCTCAGCCCTCAAAGGATCCTTAGGTTTAGATTTCTTTACCTTCCGAGAACCCTCCGGTTTAGTCGAAGTGGACATGCTTGTAAAATTAAGAACAACGAAGATAAATGATAGAAAGCAAGGAAAAAGAAGAAGAAGGAAAATTGCCAAAGGAAAGTTGGAAAGATAGGATCTCTCACCAAGGATCTCCGGATATTTATACCCATCGCATGGGGAAACCCTACTAATGGGGAGGCAACACGTCAGGCGGGAGAAACTGAATGACGTCTTATAAGGGAGCGTGGCTGTCACGTGCCTGACATCGCCGTAAAAAGCAACTGCCATCCTGAAGTACTCCTTCAAAATGAAACTGCTACACTGTCCCATGCGACAACCACCTCAACCAGCAGAGCCACAGTGACAAGCGTCAGGCGTCAATCTGACCAACCAAACAACTTGCTCCTTAGCTGGAAAAACTTCTCCTTGAAGAAACCTCAGCCAAAATTCATGCGCTTTTTTGGCTCACTTCCATATGCCAAAATCCATGCGCTTTTTTGGCTCATTTCTGTACGCCAAAATACTTGCGTTTTTTTGGTTCAGTTCTGTATGCCAAAATCCATGCGCTTTTTTGGCCCACTTCCATACGCCAAAATCCATGCGCTTTTTTGGCTCATTTCTGTACACCAAAATCCATGCGCTTTGTTGGCTCACTTCCATACACCAAAATCCATGCGCTTTTTTGGTTCATTTGTGTACGTCAAAATCCATACGCTTTTTTGGTTCACTTCCATACGCCAAAATCCAGGCGCTTTTTTGGCTCATTTCTATACGTCAAAATCCATACGCTTTTTTGGTTCACTTCCATACGCCAAAATCCAGGCGTTTTTTGGCTCATTTCTGTACGTCAAAATCCATGCGCTTTTTTGGCTCACTTATGCACACCCAAATCCTTATGAGTCCAGAATCCCTCCTAGTTGATAAATTCACCAGGAAGCCACACAGGACTGGGGGACTTGAAGATGTGTGATCCAAAATAACGTGTGTACACGTCAACGGGACCACACCACCCCAAGATGGCCACCTCGCCATGCGAAAGCATCCAAAAGGTTCTAGAAGGTTCTGGAAAGGGACACCTGGCGACAAGAAGATGCTTTCAGCAGACAGAAAGGACGACAGGTGGCACCAATGGCAAGATGCCAACACCAGTCGCAAGATCTTCATAAGACAGACTGACAACCAGTACAAAAGGTTGCTGAGCTGGAGCGAATAACCATGCGCCACGTCACCTCTATGCCTGGCTGCGTCAGAGGGGACATAATGGATATTCCTCCAAGTCGAACAGCTGGCAAGCAACAGCTAGCTGGCATTCCTCTTTCTTCACAATTCTCCGGCTATAAATAGAAGATTCAACCTCCAGGTTTAAGGATCTAATTTCTTGCTCTCTCACTCTATATACACACTTTTCCTCAAACCGATTACTTATTCTCATGCCGAATGGTGGTTATAAGGAGAACCCCCATCTTCTCCTCCTTGTAACGAGTCACCGATGTTGTTTGTTTTGCAGGATACCTTGGAAGAATCAGTCATTCGTTGAGTGAAGGAAAGAGATTGAACCACCTTATACGAGACGACCTGACTAAATAGTTCCGTGCTATCAAGTGTTTCTTCAACAAGCATGAACAAGTCTGCCTCAATCACCACTAGATACTGTAGGAACTAGGTTCACTTTTTATAAAATATAATTACAAAACATATAATAACGAGACTCTCGTTCTTCGTAGAAAATATCATAGTACAATACCAGTTGCAATAACTAAATAAAAAGAATATAAAATATAATTTTATATACCAATCTTGATTCAAGCCGCATCTCTGGTGGGTCCTTCACGCGCATTTGATAGCATCCTAGACTCGAGTATTCATCATCTTGAGTCTTGAAAAATACTCCTTGACTGCAACAAAGAGCACACTAAAACATTGACGATTTTGGTTGTGGTACGTGTTCAACATGCTTCCCTTAAAACAGATTTCGCGCCTCTACTAAAGACGACGCGTCTGTCTCCCAGGGTACAACAGCCGAAGCAGTATGTACTGCCGGAGATGGCCACGCGCTCGAGGTTACACCGGATAAAATTATAGTGTTAGAACTTGTGGAAAATAATGATATGAAGATGATGAAATTGAATAGAGACAACATATCTCTCTAAGTACCCAACACATGGGTCTTCAAGTATCTCCAAGAACTCTTCTAATTTTTTTTCTCTAAAATTCCACTTTCAATTCTCTACTTGTAATTAGCTTCATCAAGTTAGGCATATAACCTACTTTGCATACAAGAGATATGGGGTAGAGAAGAGTCTCACTTTATTAGAGATTTTATTAGAGAAATAAACTCAAATAAAAACTAATAAATAGACATAAAAACTCTACTAAAAGTCTCACTTTATTAGTGATTTTATTAGAGACATAAACTCTAATAAAAACTAATAAATTGACATAAAACTCCACTTAAGAGTTTATCACCTACATGAAGAGTCTCGTAAATAATTATAATTTTACTAAATTATAATTTTCACTAAATTAATATCCATTCACACCATCTAAATTTCCAACAATCCCCCACATGAATGGAGATCGTTCTAAACACATAAAATTTCCAATGGTACCTCGACAGTTGAGTTTTGCATATGATAGGTAGGTGTTACCCTTTGAACCTTCGCTCATGAAATGCACTTAGCCCACTAGCTCTGAGTAGATCTCGATGTCTTTGAACTCGTCTGTCGTTTGTGTAGACGACAATACACTTCACACTAGACTCTCCCTAGCGGGGTCATCTCCTCATAGTCGTGTCCAATAATGGTCGTGGAACACTTTCCTGGTTCTGCGAGAGCTCTAGGAATTGTGCCCTCAATTCCATTCGAAGCGACCCCACTTCTCTCTAACATAGGTGATTCTCCTTAGATCATTAAAAGCATTGTGGTTATCGTGATTTATCCAAATCATTTACCACATATTATGCTTAGCCTCACTCTTTGTCACTGAATATCATAGGAATAGACTAGGACGTATTTAAACACCCTTTTATACTTTGGGGGTATGTATAACCATATATACATATCATTTATGCCCCCACAGTGACCACCTTTCGGCATATGAGTTAGCTGTCCTATTAAACTTAGATCTTGGGATCTCCAGTCAACTACGTTAGGTGTCCTTCACATGCCCTTTTTTTCCATGGGCTTCAGTCTCATTCCATAACTTGATCGCTAATAAACCCTCAGGTTGTTGGATCCATAACATTAACAAATAACTTTGCGTATTTGAGATCAGTTGTCATGATGTGTTCTTAACTCGTAAGTTAATTTTGCCTATTGTCAACTTCTAAGACTATAACCTCAGTGGCCATCTGAATCTGGTTATAATATATGTCTTTGTAAGATACGCTTATCATTTAAGGCAAACACATCTCCATTATGCACTACGACCTTTGTGTCCTCCACATAGTCGTCTGTTTGCAATGTTAGATTGGATTACAAAATCCTTATTGCCAAAATTTTATGATACAAATGCAAGACACCCCCACATTTAAGTGTTATAGGATATCATCCAGATGGGGTAACGAAAACCATTTCTACATACCCTTATAGGGTTGTTTCTAAATGGATCCTCCCCCCATATTTCTTGCCATTTGATCAACATTTCCGTAACACCACTTATGGCGACATTTATACACATATGATTGAACAAGATCAACCTCATTGTATCAGTGAATTCAACTCATTGCATTAGCTTACATAAGCTTCCAAGCTGACCAAAGCAACACATGCCATTGTCATAAGTTTGTCACCAACTTAGAATAATTCTAATTTAACATCTAGAATAAGCTTATACAATGAGTTCTCCTCATTAGCTTTTCGAATAAACTCTTAAAAAGTTACATGCCTTTTCCTTATAATGAATGAAAATTCTCCCTCAACTTTGTCTATACACAAGTTCTTTTTGTGTTCATACACATTTGAATGTTTAGAGTTAATTAGTCTCCGTCAAGACCCATAATTAACCAAGTACTAGTCTAGCATGCTTTAGACTACAATATTTTAGCATGTGAACAGAAGATGCATCATTCTGATTCTTCACAGCCCTAAGGATATCATAATACCACTTTGCAACATTCATCCCTTGCTAAGATAAAATAATGAGACTTATTCATAATCCTAAAACATCAATATTTAGGAAGGTCTCACAAATTATTGTATATAGCACATAGCTAAATTTCATCATTCATTTAAGGAACATAACTTGTTTACCTTTGATCTCCAACAATCTACCATTGACTCATAAGTACTTAAACATAAGCCTTAATCCAAGTTACTTGGTGAACACATTCATCACCAACAAGATGAATGTTTCTTGTCTACAATCACTATTATGTGTGAAATAGAGTCAACTAGATTGATACTCAACAACATGGCATTCATAATTTTGCCATAAGTGATTTGCACACATCTATTGTTATTCATTAGGAGATATGTATATTTAGGATGCTCTCCCAAATGAAGGTAAAATCTCCATATAGATCTAACAATAATCAAGTGGTAGACGCGTCTACTTATAAATCTCGTAAGATTTGTTAAAGGTATACAATAACATATAGTACTTTTCTTTCATATGTTAGAATTCACACTTGTGAATTTCCATTGACTTCTAATGAAATATGTCGACATGAATGTCGTTCGTGTATTTCATCTCGATACAATCACTATGTTCTTTCATTACTCACTCATGATGTGGTTATACATTTGATATTTCATCTTTGACTTTTAGTCAATGTAACAACTTTCAAGTTGTTTATGTCCAAGTATTTTCATATACTATCCGTTTAAAACCATATTCTTTTAAACAATGTATAACCGACGTTATAATTATTTTCCACAAAAATAATATCTACATCACAACTATTAGTGATTTATTTCTTTGTAAAAAAATGCATGTGTTATCCAAAGATATTGAACACAAAACAATAAAATACATTGGAAACTAAATCATAAGTTCCAATCACTTTTGAAATTTAAACGGAAGCATAGACAATATGTAGACATCAAATAGCAAAGTGTTTTTATCTTCAACACTTTATAATCTGACCGAAATCTTCTCAACAATATCGTCCCATGGCATGTCTTGAGGTACTCCCTCAATAAGACTCCATGCACTTGTAAGTACAAGTTCCCCATTTCATCTTGAAACTTTAAACTTGGACAATTATGCTCAAAACAACACCAAGTTGTTACAAATACTACATTTAAGTAGTAAACTTGAAAATTTAAATTTGTTCACAATAACACCAAGTTGTTTTTTCACCAAATAACATTTTTTAACACGCATGTTGGAAAAAAAATGTTATAACAAGCACATTATAGAATCGAACGTTTACACAAAACGTTTTCCAAAGATATAGTTTATAAAATAAACCGTTTCTCATCATTTTTAATGCACACATAGGCAATTAAATGTTTACATAAAACATTTCTGTTCATTATGAACAATCTCTAACCTCGTATTCGTGATACACATTTTCTAACACACATGTTAGAAAACTTTAAGTCATTTTATATATATAAAATATGACCAAATTAAAGCATCAAATGTCATTAACTCTACTCAAGAATTTCACCATATGAAGAGTTAAGAGTCTCAATAATTATAGACTTAAACTCTAATAAAACTCATCAAATGTCATCATTAAAACTCTACTCAAGAATTTCACCATATGAAGAGTTAAGAGTCTCAATAATTATAGTCTTAAACTCTAATAAAGTTCATCAAATGTCATCATTAAAACTCTACTCAAGAGTTTCACCATATGAAGAGTTAAGAGTCTCAATAATTATAGACTTAAACTCTAATAAAACTCATCGAATGTAATCATTAAAACTCTACTCAAGAGTTTCACCATATGAAGAGTTTAATTAATAATTAAAATTTCACTCAAATGGATTTAGAAATCCCAAATTAAAGTTGGTGATAAATCTCACACAACTACACCATTACTTTATGGTGATTTAATTCTTGAAGCCAATCAAACATCAACTTCAATGTATGACATTTTATTTCTAAATCATACAAAGCATTAAAATCAATGCTACAACAAATTACTTATATTAAATGTTTACATAAAACTTTCAAAGCATTTGTATTTTAACCATTTTTAACAATCATGTTAAAATGAAAGAAATTCTAACGCGCACATTAGAAATATTAACATTTCCACAAAATGTCAATTCGACTTGCTAAAACACATATATGGTTTAAATAAATAAGTCATTTCTAATACACACGTTAGAAACTAAACAATTAAAAAAATTGCTTCCAAACTAACGCTTTTCATGAACGTTTCTAACACACATGTTAGAAGACAAATGATTACAAAAATCATTATAAGACTTATTTGTTCATATCAATCCATTGGTGGATGAAGAGTCTACTTTAAATAGAAACTTAATTAGAGAATAAAACTCTAATCAAGTAACATAAAACTCTTATTTAAAGACATAAAAAACTCTACTTAGGAGAGTTTAACGTTTACAAAAAACGTATGGTTTACACCAATAATTCCGGTCTAACACACATGTTAGAGAATTTAACGTTTACAAAAAACGTATGGTTTACACTAATAAACCCGATCTAACACAAAAGTTAGAAAAATTAACGATTCCCAAAATCGTTTAAAAAACCAAACGGTTGAACCAAAACCATTCGTTTTGTACCACGGTATAGGATTTAAGATTGTATCTCAATCTCAAGAAATCCAAACACAACAAGTTGTACTACATACATATTTCCCAAAAGAAAATATTTATAAGATCATAATCTTTAAAATATTTTTTTTATTATAAATCCTTTTGTGAACCCAAAATCCTTATAAATAAGGTTTTAAGATTGTAGCAACAATCTCAAGAAATCTGTTTTAAGTTTGTAGGAACTAGGTTTACTTTTTATAAAATATAATTACAAAACATATAATAACGAGACTCTCGTTCTTCGTAGAAAATATTATAGTACAATACCGGTTGCAATAACTAAATAAAAAGAATATAAAATATAATTTTATATACCAATCTTGATTCAAGCCGTATCTCTGGTGGGTCCTTCACGCGCATTTGATAGCATCCTAGACTTGAGTATTCATCATCTTGAGTCTTGAAAAATACTCCTTGACTGCAACAAAGAGCACACTAAAACATTGACGATTTTGGTTGAGGCACGTGTTCAACACGCTTCCCTTAAAACAGATTTCGCGCCTCTACTAAAGACGACGCGTCTGTCTCACAGGGTACAACAGCCGAAGCAGTATGTACTGCCGGAGATGGCCACGCGCTCGAGGTTACACCGAATAAAATTATAGTGTTAGAACTTGTGGAAAATAATGATATGAAGATGATGAAATTGAATAGAGACAACATATCTCTCTAAGTACCCAACACATGGGTCTTCAAGTATCTCCAAGAACTCTTCTAAATTTTTTTTCTCTAAAATTCCACTTTCAATTCTCTACTTGTAATTAGCTTCATCAAGTTAGGCATATAACCTACTTTGCATACAAGAGATATGAGGTAGAGAAGAGTCTCACTTTATTAGATATTTTATTAGAGAAATAAACTCTAATAAAAACTAATAAATTGACATAAAAACTCTACTAAAAGTCTCACTTTATTAGAGACATAAACTCTAATAAAAACTAATAAATTGACATAAAACTCCACTTAAGAGTTTATCACCCACATGAAGAGTCTCGTAAATAATTATAATTTTACTAAATTATAATTTTCACTAAATTAATATCCATTCACACCATCTAAACTAGTTTAATACCCGTCCGTTGGACGGCTTACGCTAACAACGTAACAAACAAAGATAATGTATATTGAGGGTGTTCAGGAACGCTTCTCCTTTTCTTCTTTTCCATATCCTTTTTTGAAAAGATTGCAAACATCTAACTTTTCCTTTTCTTCTTTTCAAACCACTAAACCTCATTCTCAAAACTTATTATCCAAACACTACAAAAATGACCTATTAACTTTTATGAGGGAATGTCACCTCTTGAATTATATTTAAATAAATAAATTTCACCTTTTCTTGTTCACCAATAAAGCATGATTTGAAAGAAATCAGATTTTGTTTTAATTCCAACAATTAAGTTTGAGAATGAAACGTATCATACTATCATTTAGCATATTTTAATTCCAACAATTAAGTTTGAGAATAAAACGTAACATACTATCATTTAGCTTTTAAAGAAAATTATCATGTGACGCATAAAAAAATGGAAATAGAAATAATAATAATTGGGCTCATAATCTCTAAACTAATAAATCAAAATGATTTACACTTGGGCCCAACCCCATTTAATAAACCTAAATATATAAGTCAGTGTACACTCCTTTGTCTTACTAAAAACCCTAAAACATCTACACACCTTCAGCCGACATCCCCTTTCACCCCTCTGCTTTCTCTGTCCGATCATCGGCGACCGGTGCCGGTTACCGGCCGGCCACCGGGGTCCCGTGCTTGCTGGCATGTCACCCCACACAACCCCAAGCTCCCTCTTCATCTTAACCCGTCGCACTCACCGCTACCCGGTCCAAAGAGAGAGAGAGAGAGATCGGAGAACAGGAGAGGGGCCGATCACCTATGTCACGGCAACAGAAGCAGCAAGTGGCGGCGGCAATGGATTCCGACAACCGTTTTTCGGGTAAAACGTACCGGAGGAGCCGGCGACCGACTTACCGGCGGTGATGATGGTGGTGGTCGTCAGACGTGGCTACAGCACAGGGGGGTGGCGGCGACTTTAATTCCTTCCGACAGGTTCACCGGTAAAACCCTCTCCTAGTTTCTGTTATTTTTTTTAAGATTGATGTTTGGCTGTTGATGACTGATGACGATGATGGTGGCAGTGAAGACCCCCTTTGTAACTCAATAATGCAACTTTATTTGATAAGTGGTAAGCTGTTATTAAGGGCTTTTATGCTATCGGTGCAGGGCAAAACAATGGTTTTTTTAACCTCTATTAGAGTCCCTAACAAATGGACATCGCAAAGCAGCAAGAAGGAACACGTATGGCAGGTAACCTACAATCCCTCTTTTGCTTTAGACATAGTTCAACACTAAAGATAAAAAAAAAAAGATGCATAGTAGTTTAAATCACCATTGACGAATAGATAACACATATAGATTTTAACATACCTGTTGATTAGCAAGAATGAAACTGTAGATTGTATTGTTGAACTTGATTAATTGGTGCTTAAATGAATTCAACATAAGACACAATATGTATTAAAGTTTTGATTACCAAAAATTTAGGTGATCATGGGTGGTTGAACCATAAATATAGGAGTTATTTAAATATTTCAGTAAATTGGTTTGGCCCCAATTTCACAATTAAGGGCATATTTGTAATTTCGATATTTAAAATAATAACCGAGGGAAAAAGTGTAATTTTTCACTGTGGGTAGTGGTTTTTTTAAATCAAAGGAAGGATGTATCCAAAGTTTATGTAAGTATTATGTTTTGTATTAGATAACCTTTGAGCTTTTAAGATGTCTATTATAAAGAGTTTGTTTAAGCACTTTTAAATAAACATTAAGATTATATAAACATAAAAGAACCTAAGCAAGAAATAAAACACTTATGTATTTAAAACGCATAATGAATAAAGTAGAGAAGATTTAAATATCTATATATCTAAAACACATAAATAAACATTAAAAAGAGAAGCTTTACCTGTGTTTAAAGAGAATGTAGGAAAAATGTAGGAATCTTTATATACGTGTAATCCTGAATTAAAGTCAGCATTAGAAATATCAATGTATCTAAAACACATAAACAATAAAAATGAGAAGCTTTACTAACCGTGGATTAATGATTTGAGAAGTGCATGAATGTAAAAGTGAAATATGACATAGAAGCTATATTTAAAGTCTTCAATCAGAGCAGTTATTTTTACTTACAAGAGCGGTTAACTCTACCCACTATCACCATGTCCTAATTAGTAGTTATATTTGTAGTTATAATCCCACTCACTCACTTCCTAAAGTTTAGGTAACATAAGAATGCTTTGTAGTTGGAGAACATGGCCATTTTTTTAGGTAACATAAAACTGAAAAAAAAAACTGGATACAACCCATTTATAAGAGAGATTTCAGAGGTAACTTCCAGCTATAAAAAAATTGATATCAGTTGTTTTAAAACACCATAATAAATTTTTATTTTTAACAACATAAGCATTCCATATATTATATAACATATAAATTATTATATAACATATGCCATTTGAATCTCACTATGTTTGCAGTGGTGGCTACAACATTAAGACGGGCCCCGGTTGTTCTATAGGGCTGACGAAGTTTGACATGGGTTGTTCCGCATCGGTGTTAGGCGCTGCAAAAGCCGTTGGTCAATTTAAACCCTCTGGAGTAAAGGTCAGATGATAATATATTAGTGATGTGTTACAATCTCCAATTATGTATTTTCACTTCAAAATTTCAAATCTATTGGATTTAATTAGTGGTGGCAAAATAATAATAATAATAATAATAATAATAATAATAAATAATAATAATAAAAAAATAAGAATAAAAATAATAATAATAAATAATAATAATAATAATAATAATAATAATAAAAATAAAAAAGTAGGCTGCTACTACTAAACTCTTTTAGCATAAAAGCTGAAAACATAATTCCAATTTCTAGTGACAATAATGTGAAGTTTAACTGACATATTTGATTTCATACAAAGCTTTGGTACGGAAGGAGATTCAAGATGAAACAGACAGAATCACGGGGAAGTCTAAACAAATATCTCCAATTCCAATCCATCTCAGCATCTATTCCCCCAACGGTATGTTTGTAGTGACTGCAATATTTAAATAAATAGTTGCTCTTGTTCTTTATTTCTCACACAATGCTAACATCATATCATGATTTTCTTATTCTTCCAGTTGTCTCTTTAACTTTAATCGACTTACCAGGATTGACCAAAGTTGCAGTTGGTACTTTTCTCCACCTTTCTCCTTATTGTTTGGATTAATTTTAAGCTTCATCTGAGTCTGATACAATGAGGGATTTCTTATGCAGAGGGACAACCTGAATCTATAGTTGAAGACATTGAAAAGATGGTTCGAACTTACGTTGAAAAGGTATATTATAATGACTGTTTTGTTAAAACACTTAATGACATGTCATTTTGTTAAAACACTCAATGACATGTGACCTTCCTAGCATCACCATGTTGTATAAAAGATGCAAACAAAAATCTCAAAATATGTTAAAAGCAAGCAACATGTTAAACAGAACCAATTGAGAATAAAACTGGATTATATAAAAGATGCAAAAAATAAATCCAGATGACATGATAAAAACATGTTAAAAGTAGTATCTAAAAACATGACAGCAAGACACATGTAATGGAACCAAAACTTAATCTTCAAAACCGTTTCGTGGGTGAAACACGGCGGATTTTGCTGCATCTTAGGAAGGACTCCACGTCATCATTGTCACCCCAATCAGCATTCATCCATTCATCATTTTCCAGTTCATCTTCTTCTTCATCATTGTCAGAACTGGAGAGGTCGATGACTTCGTCCCATTTCCAGTTCTGCAGCGCTATCGATCTTTTTCTGGATCGGTTTAGCTTACAAAAAAGTAAAACAAAAAAGAAGTCAATAACCCTCGTATTATTGCATAAATGTTTGTATATATAATGAATTTAACCTTCACTTGCAGGTTAGGCGTTTCGCCATATTGTGCCTCTTCGACTCCAGCTGGTGTCTACACAAAGAAGAATACAAATTCAGAAAGTATGGTACGTATTAATCGCAGATTAAAATGGAATAGAAAGAACCTTGTCTGATCTGAACTGGTCGCTTTTGATTATTTCAGCACCATTTCGAAGCTTCTGCAGTTTACTAAAATTTAGTATTTAAAAAAAAACAATAGCCAATGGAAATAAATGTGTTAACCTGCTTCATTTGCATGTTACAGTGTCCAGCAGGCTGGTCTTTGGGCATAACTGATGGCTTTGGTGGTGAGTGATCCATGCTATGGTTATTTTAGACAAAAAATGAGTGAACGGTGAAGACTGCTTCTCAAGTTCTCATTATATAGAAGGACACAACTGCAGCAGGTACCACCACTACCCATTTTTTTAGGAACTGAGCAGTTAAATCCACCGCTACCCATTTTTTTAGGTGCTGAACTGCCAAAAACATGGACAGAAAACCTGCTCAAACGTGGGATGGTGCTGATTGCAAGCATTAACTGAATTTGAGAGCACTACCAGGTTTCTAGGAGACTGAGTTGTGGGGATAATGGGCAGAGAAAGATGGAAATAACCACCTGCTAAGGGAACCGCAAACAACTGGCCAGAACTGCCACAACAGCAGTTTTTTTTTTTTTAGTTTAAAGGGCTGAGATTTAATCTCAGCAAGATTCAATGGTCAAGATTGTTTTGAAAGTTGGTTAGACTTAATGGGAACCATATATATATATAATTTCCAACAGATGCTATCTTCGTCACCGGCGGTGGATAGCTTTATTGTTATTTTGTAAATATGTTTACAAACTATCAACAACTACGGTAGCAACATGCGACCGGGTCACGAACCCATAATTTTGCTTTAATTTTGCCTTCGATAACTAGAAAATAGCTTCAATAGAAGCTATTAACACTTGATAATCCAATATAAAAAATAAGAAAAATCCTTTTTTTATGACTAGAGTTTTGAATTTTGATGTTTCGCATGGCACTAACACGTAAGAGACTTTTTACTCTCTGAAACTAAACAAAGCGCTTCATGGAGGCAGGCACTCGGTCTGAAATGTTGTAAACTTAATGATTTACAAAAGACCAATCGATTTCTTGTATCGATTTTTAAAGATCAGAAGATGAGATTTCAGAAATTTACTTGGATTTCTCGTACGAATCGTGAACACTATCATATTAAACTATTTGAGGATACTAATTAATTGTTTAACCAGATTAGACATCGAGATGCTCAAGAACGAATTTGAGTTTGTGAAGATGAGCAGTGGCGAAGCTTGAGATTTCCGATCGGGGGGTCGAAAACGTATATACCTAAAAAAATTATAAAACTGGGGGGTCGAAAACGTATATACCTAAAAAATTCTATACGAAAACTACATACCGGACACTACTGAGCGAAAAGTTCGTGGGGTCGGGCGCCGCCCGGCCGCTTCTATCCTGCGCCCCTGAAGATGAGAAGAAAGCGTTCGTATCCACTGTATATGTTGCGACCAAGTTTTCTAGAGCGTGTACCGATCCATCGGTTTTTGTTTTTGGGTTTTAAAACATCTGATCCATCATCCATTCCTTAATTACCTGATCCAAACAAATAGGTCTAAACAATCGAACCTAAGGCCCAATTCATGTAACACTTTTAACTGACAAAACCCAATTAAATCATGAATGTGAATCAGGCCGAGTGGTAATTAATTAAATATAAATATATAAGATATATTTATTTACAATTTTAATTAAAAAACAACCGATAAATGCACTTGACCTTATTAAAGTAAAACGAGTATGCACTCTCGCATCTCCCAACTAGTTTGATATTTAATAAGATTAAACTTAGTCGACAAGTTAATCTAATACCACCAAAATCCGTTAATAACACTAAAATTACCAATATGAAATAAGCCATTAATTGATGAATCGGACCACCGTTAACTACTTGGCCAGGGGCGAAGGATAAGAGGGGCGGGGAGGGGCGCCCGCCCCCCCGAATTTTTCGCTCAGTAGTGTTATATATTTAGTTTTCGTATAGAAATTTGTGGGTATATACGTTTTCGCCCCCCCGGCCGAAAAATTCAAGCTTCGCCACTGTACTTGGCTATACTCCACTCTACGGTTTCGAGTAAAAAGATATTAACTAAGCAATAGCTTTTACAGTTGCTTTTGAATGACATTTGGTATTGCTGGTTGTGAAAGCTTACCTAATCCGAAAGAAAGTTTGCTAAATCAAGAAGTGCCAACATGATAGCAATTGCGACCCAAAAGTGCTAACTATTAGTACAATCGGGTCAGAGATAATCATATGGGTTGCATTCAACAGACGTGTAGGCAGACATCAACATGAGTCAACCGAGTCAGGCCAGATAAAACCCTATTAGTTGAACCTCCATCTTGTCCAACTACGTTCAAATGGGTTAATTTCCTTTATGCATGTAATAACCTGAATCTACACAACAAGCAGGCAAGTGTACAACGATGACCACATGATTTCTACGAAGTACAAAATCCCCACGTTCATCCCATGTTTTCCTGTTACCTTATTTTTCCCTTTTCATGCATTTTGTTTTTTAGTTGGCTTCATTTATCATTTCATCTAAGATTTTCAATGTTTTGTTTATTATTACTAATTAATTCATGTTTGTTTTTCATGTGTTCCCTACTTAAAATTGAAATTGATTCTTGTAACCAATTATCCTTTATACATGATATTGTCACTTAATAAACCATTAAAATTTTTAATTAGTTTTTGTCATCATTTAATATATGGTTTCTACTTACCCATTTTAACTCGACATGTTTTCAGCCCCTACCAAATTCTTGACTCTACATATATGTATGATAATTTGAAATGTCGAGGATTCACTTTTCATAACGTCTCGTTAGCAATTTTACAAGTTCTAAGTGGTTAAGTCTTATTATACAAACCATTTAAGCATGAATTATGAAACTTATAATTTGCCCCCCTTAAAAGTTATCCTTTACACCCTAAAGTTCTTCTTTGTTTTTTTAATAAACCAACCACGTGATACCACATGACCACTTGTACTTTTTTTCTCTTATAATGTTATGTTTTATAAAATTCTGAATTTACCGTTACAACGTAATTATTTATATCTACGTTTCGATGTAAATTGATTCAAAACATAGTTGTGCATGATTACGTACAAGTCATTGAAACACAAACATACAAGTTATCAAAATTGATTCAAGGTGTTTATAATTGTTTTTTTCCTCTTACAACCTTTAAAATATGATGATTTATAAAATGCCGGCTTTGCTGCTACGATGAGATTACCTTTTATCAATGTCTAGACTTGACTTTTTTTCCCATGGGGAGAATACACACATACAAATCATCGTTTAACACCTCCGCCGTAGCGTGTGAGTTTCGCTCATTATTTGAAACTAAACTAAAGGGTAGTTTTATAAAGCATGCAATGTTGGTAAATGAAAACGAGAAGACGGATTAAAACAAAATTAAAAATGAATTAAAATTTAAAATAATTGTAAACAGGTTGACAAGTTGTAAATGAATTAAATGGATCCTAAACAAGCCAATGAGTTATAAGTGAGTTAAATGATTCAAACGTCACATAAATTATATAGAAGAGTTAATTACTGTTTTCGTCCATGTGATTTTTTAAAAATCACTATTTCGGTCCATTAGTTTAAAAATTGCGATTTCAGTCCTTATAGTTTTTCTTTCGGTCTATTATTTTATCTTTGACAAAACACACGGGCAATTAAACATTTTTTGACCCTGGCCTCCACGTTCACTTGTTACTAAAATCCCCAAATTGTTCTTCACCTGCACCAACTACCCTAACCCTAGCTTCCGCACATCGTCAATTGTGTTGATCATCCATTCGATTCGTTTCATCAATCTCGAATCCTGACTCACAAACACACAAAACAGGATGGACGATACTTGTGCTGTGTGTGCCGAAACCCTAGAATGGATTGCTTACGGAAGATGTGGACACAAGGATGTTTGTTCCACATGCGTTGCTCGTCTTCGATTCATTTGTAACGATCGTCGTTGCTGCATCTGCAAATCTGAGTCCTCGATCATCTTCGTTACCAAGGTTTTTCTTCTAATCTGTCGATCAATTGTTGTTGTTGTTTAGCTTTGTGAAATGCATGTGTTTATTGGTTGATTGATGAGTAAATCGCATTAAGTTGATGTTATTTCAGATTTTGTTGGTTGTTCATACGGTTTGTTGTTGTTGATTGATTGTATATGATTTGTTGTTGTTGATTGATTGTTCTTCAACTATTACAGTATAATAGCTTTCTTAGGTGCATTTGTTTACCCGTTGATTAGTGAGTAAATTGCATGACGTTGATGTCATATCAGAAAATGAAGTATTCAAGCTTTGTCAGATGCATCTGGTTATCGGTTGATTGATGAGTAAATAGCGCACTAAGTTGATGTTATGTAAAAAATTGCTGCTTGTTTATATGATTTGTTGTTCAACTATCATAGTATAATAGCTTTGTTAGGTGCATCTGTTTACCGGTTGATATGTGAGTAAATCGTGTTAAGTTGATGTCATATCAGAAATTGTTATTTGTTCATATGATTTATTGTTCTTCAACTATTATAGTATAATAGCTTTATCAAATGCATTTGGTTACCAGTTGACCAGTGAGTAAATCGTATTAAGTTGATGTCATATCAAGAAGTTGTTGTTTGTTCATAATACTTGCTGTTGATCGGTTGATTGTTCTTCAACTATCAGAGTATAATAGCTTTGTGGTGCATCTGTTTATTGGTTGATGAATGAGTAAATCGCACTAAGTTTACGTCGTTTCAGAAGTTGTTTGTTCATATGATTTGTGGTTGATTTATTGTTTTTTTAACTATCATAGTATAATAGCTTTCTTAGGTGCATCTGTTTATCAATTGATCAGTGAGTAGATCACATTTAGCTGATGTCATATAAGAAATTGAAGTATACAAGGTTTGTCAAATGCATCTGTTTATCGGTTGATCAATCAGTAAATCGCACTAAGCTGATGTCATATCAGAAATTGTTGTTTGTTAATATGATTTGTTGTTGTTTAACTATCATAGTATAATAGCTTTGTTATGTGCATCTGTTTATCGGTTGATGGATGACTAGATGAGTGAATCACATTAAGTTGATGTCATATGAGAAATTATTGTTTGTTCATATGATTTGTTGATGATTGTTCTTCAACTAGTATAATAGATTTGATAGGTGCATCTGTTTATTTGTTGATCAGTGAGTAAATCGCATTAAGTTGATGTCATATCAGAAGTTGTTGTTTGTTCATATGATTTGGTGTTGATCGACTGTTCTTCAACTATCGTAGTATAATAGCTTTGTTTGGTGCATCTGTTTATCGGCCGATCTGTGGGTAAATTGTATTAAGTTGATGTCGCATCAGAAATTGTTGTTGATTGATTGTTCTTCAACTATCATTGTATAATAGCTTTGTTAGGTGCATTTGTTTATCTGTTGATGGATGAGTGAATCGCATTGATGCCATATCAGAATTTGTTGTTTGTTCATATGATATTTTGTTGATTGATTGATTGTTCTCTGATTTTCATAATATATTAGCTTTGTTCTGTGCATTTGTTTAGTGGTTGATGGGTGAGTGAATTACATTAAGTTGATGCCATTTTACAAATTGTTGATTGTTCATACGGTTTCTCCTTTTCAGGCTTTAGGGGACTACACTAAGACGATCAGTGATTTCTCTGTTTTTCCTTCAGATAACAAGGAGGGTCGATTTGGAACATATATGTACCACGAAGATACACAGTCTTACTTTGACGATTTGGATCATTACAATATGATAAGGACTATGTGTAGGCTTTCTTGCAGCGTTTGTGATAAGACGGAGGATAATTCCAGTAATAAATCCAAGAGAAAAGCTAAGTTTCGTGATATTAATCAGCTTAAGGGTCATCTGTTCCACCAACATAAGTTGATCATGTGCAGCCTGTGTCTGGAAGGAAGAAAGGTTGCTTTCCAATCTTTATCTTGTTTTAGGGGTGTTTGAGATCGCTTACTATAACTTCCTTTTTTTTGCTTATTATGTTTTGGGATATGATACTATGACAAGTGACAAGTTTAATCTATGAAAATATGTTGTACACAATGGTGAAAGTATTATAAGTACCCTTTAAACTCTATTCTCCAGGAAAGGAAGTCATATATGCATTCTATGTTTGTGCATTAGCCTTTTAAAATTGAGATTAGATATGATCAATTAAATTATAAGCACACTTAAGAAGCACGAGGCGCTATGAGGCGTTTAGATCTTGACAGTCAAGGCACAAGGCGTTGCTCTTTGTACAACCAATCAAGCTTTATGTACAACTAGAAGCTGCATTGGTTTCATCTCTTTTACATATAAGCTTTTTTGTCACCTAAACCACTCATAAATTCTTCATATTTTTGGTTGTTTTTACATATTAGTATCCTATAAACCCTAATTTGACCAATTTTGACCCATACGTGCATGTTTTCCAGCTCGCCTCGCGCCTTGGTAGTGTTTTTTATAACCAACGTAGTGAACAATAGGTAGGATACGTGTGTAATGTGGATACGTGACAGGATATTAATCGCTTTGTATAGTATGAGAAGTATGATCGTACAATCTTCTAACATGATTTCATGTCTACATGACAAATCAGGTATTTATCTGTGAACAAAAGCTTTATTCAAAAGCACAACTTGAGCAGCATGTACACACAGGTGACTCTGAAGTTGATGGAACCGAAAGTGAAAGAGGTGGGTTTCAAGGGCATCCGTTATGTGAATTTTGCAGGACACCTTTTTATGGGGATAATGAGCTTTACACACATATGAATACCGAACATTTTAAGTGTCACATATGCCAAAGGTAGTAATATCCTTATTCCTCAACTTTTTTTCGAGAAATCCTCTATGTGCACTGATAAGGTTATTAAAACCTTTTACTTTTGAACGATGCAGACGTAATCCCGGTAAATATGAATATTTCAAGAGTTATGATGAATTGGAGGCAAGTTCTTTCTTTTAATCATAACTGTGTGTCTTGCTTGCTTGTTTTTCCATATATTCTTTTTTTCCTGCACTTAATTATTTTATAGTTATAATTTCCAGATTCATTTCCGCCAAGAACATTTTTTGTGTGAAGACGAGACTTGCCTCACTAAAAAGTTCATTGTTTTTCCATCTGAAGCCGAAATGAAGGTGAATTATGGTGTTATCCACCTAAGAAAAGAGAAAAAAACCACTTTGTAGGTTCTAATTTTCTATATATTTTTGTTCCCTTAAAATTCCAGGTGCACAATGCTCAAGAGCATGGGGGTCGTCTGTCACGATCAAAGCGCAATGCTGTTTTACAGGTATGGCATCTTACTATATACGATATGGGTTGAGTATTGGCTTACGGGTCAAAGTGAATTCAGTTTGAAACTAGTCATTTTTGGTACGGGTTGAACTGGCTGGGTTCAGTTGACATGCAAACACTTTTATGTTCCCTATTTAAATTTAAATTAGAGCAAAATGCCATTTTCGTCCCTGAGGTTTGGTCAGTTTTATGACTTTCGTCCAAAGGTTTGTATTTCCGCATTTGGATCCAAAAGGTTTGAAATCTTGCCATTTTCATCCGACTCGTTAACTCCATCTATTTTTATCTGTAAGTCGGGTATTTTTGTCTTTTTTTTTGTTAACTTAAAGGGCATTTCGGTCTTTTGAATACTTGTACATTATGCTAAATGCTTGTACGTAAAATGAAAAAGACCGAATTGCCCTTTAAGTTAACAAAAAAAACGAAAATACTCCTGACTTAACGGAGAAAGACAGATGGAGTTAACGAGCCGGATGAAAATGGCAAGATTTCAAACCTTGGATCCAAATGCGGAAAAACAAACCTTTAGACGAAAGCCGTAAAACTGACCAAACCTCAGGGACGAAAATGGCATTTTACTCTTTAATTTATCCCAAATCTCTGAATAAAAGTGATTTAGGAGGTTATTGTGTGCATGAAAATGGAGTTTGGGCTACTTTCAACCTGTTCAATCTATTTGACCTGTTTCTGATAAAACACCCCCATAATGCAACAGTTCATGTATGATGTTTGCTTATTCATCTCTATTTGAAACATTACTGTTGTAATTGTTTTTCTTGTTTTTAATTTTGGGTACATAGTTACCAACTAGCTTTACATATAGACGAAACACCGAGCACGATAGTCGACGGGGAAGACGAAATACGTTTCTACGTGATTTACCCGAATCCGAATTATCACGAGCAATTGAAGCCAGCCTGGAAACATCCAATTCCAGATTTCTAGAAGCTTCATCTTCAAGCGGGCCAGTTCTTTCCAATAACAATATAAACAACATCATCCCATTAGTTCAACCATTTGAATCACTAGCCGCAGATTCCGATCCACCTTCAAGGTATTTTACCGCCGTGTCACATAGAGCTAGAAACACTCCACTTGAGGAATCTGCGTTCCCGCCACTCCCCGCGGGCCCTGCCGCTAGTGCCCGAAAGCCCAGCGGGCTATTGAGGAACACCATGGCTGAAAACCTCCGCCGACAAAACAAGAAAAAAGTCAACGTTCTTAATACAGGCAATGCTTGGCCCGCTGTACCCCGTATGAATCATAATAATATTAATAATAATAAACCCTCATCAAGTTCAGTTTCTAGACCCGTAAACACCTCAAACGCTGCAGCGTTGCCTACATCTGGTCAGAGAAAGTCAACCGTCAATCTGGTTGTGGCTCCAAGCAGAATCAGCCACTCCACGTCAGCACCGGATCTGGTTAATGTGGGTTCGGTATCTGACTTTCCTCCAGTTTCCACATTGCAGGCACGTAACGGGCCTGGAAATGGGCCTACAAAAAGTGTAGATGAGGTCCATGCTGCAAACAAGTCCATGGTAGATAAAATACGTGCGGGTTTGGATAACGATCAGGAAAAATTTGCTAGTTTTAAAGAGGTGTCAGGTCAATACCGGCAAGGTGTTATTGACGCCGAGACTTATTTGGTTTATGTGGATCAGTTTGGTTTGTCTCATCTTGTTCTTGATTTGGCCCGTCTTTTACCCGATCCTCATAAGGAGAAAGAGCTTATATCAGTCTACAATGCGAATCGGGTCATGGGCGGGTTGAAAGGAAACGATCGGAAAAACAAAGGGAAATCTGTTGCCAATAACAAAACTATAACTAACGTGTTAACTGATAACATATTAACTTCGGTTCGGGAATTACAATTAAACTACCGGCCACCAGATGATGAGGTGGAGACGTTGTCGAAAGATGGGTACCGGGCTGTTAATAAAGGGAAATCGAAGGTGGAGGTGGATGATCGGACATCACCTGGTGGTCAACTTGTCATTAAACCGCCAAAAGGTGAAGGTTGCAATGGTGGTCAACGGAAGAAAACTTCAAAGTTTCTTAGGGTTCGGCTCGGGAATGGGTCTCAGGCTTCGCTTGATCTTAACAATTCTAACGGTGGGTCTGATGCCCCGTTGGCAAAGGGAGAATCAGCTGGGAAGGCGGAGCACGAGACTACCGATGGGATACCGGTGCACGGTGTGTGGCGTAATGGTGGTGGTCATAGGCTAATTGTGAAAGACCTTAAAGGCCCTAGAGTGATACATAGGTAATCGGGGTTTATTTTTAATATATTTTAGCATCATGGAAGGATGTAACAACAAATGTTTGGTTCGATGGTTTTTTGGGATGTAAAAGTGTTGTTGGTTCGATGGTTTTTGAGGATGTAAAAGTGTGTTTTTCACCGCCAACTACTGTTATCGACTGTGTTTTCAATTCCATGTTTGAAGGAAAACTGCATAGTACATGTGAATTGTAAAGTTTTTTTGTGGCTATTAGGTTTAGGTGGCGTTACAAAATCTATTATTTTATAGCTAGGGGTTAGCGCGTTCCCTTTGACTGACTGACTGACTTAATTAACCTAGACGCGACTCAAAATTTTTTCATCTTGACACAAGTTTTTTGAGTCTCATTAGGTTTGAATGTTGCAAAATCTTTTGTTGTGCTTCACCGAAAAGTAGTACATGTTTATAGCTAGTGGGTAGTGGGTTGAGCGTTTCAGTTTGGCGGATTGAATTTATGAACCTGGACATGGCTCGGTATGTATTTTGTGTCAAGACGTCACGTCACCTTAACCTGCTTACCCTTAAAGATATGCAATCTGAACACGATTCATGTAACCTCCAAGGCTCCAACTAAAGTGAACAAACAAGTTAGCTAACAACTGTTCTTTTTTGTATTATTGTTTCAAGTAAGCTGACATGTTTATTTTTGATACAAAGATATCATAACCCGTTAAGTAAACGGGTTAAAAAACAACACAAAACCTGTGTTTGGTTGTTTATTATATCGTACACAATAATAAATCGAAATGTTTTCCAATATCAATCAGTTGGTTTCGCAGAGTTGTAATCAGTTTTGCAAGACTAATGCAATTTTTCTAATAAATATATTAACACTTTTCATATTTCTTATTTAATTTTACAATAATAATAGTGTACTGCAGATTAACATAAGGTGCAGGAAACATAAAATATACATAAGAATTCATCCATTCATATTCCCAAAGGTTTTCTCACTGCTGTAGCACATGTATAAGAACCCATCTTCATCCTTGAATGATCCATATACTGACTCCATCAAGTTAGCTGCAAAATTAAAACAAAAAACATTTTTTAAAATTAAAATCCAGTTATTAATCACAGGCATATTTATAACCAATAACTTACATGTTTGAGGTAGTGTGTTCTGCACAAATATGAATAGAGCTTTTCCAGGAGCCAGATTGTAGTAGATTTCTTGTGTTTTGACTTTTGATTTATCATTTGATGTCTGTATTTAACTAGTTATGTCGAATGTTTTTCAAGTTAAATGTTTGGTTGCGTTCGTTTGTGTTCGAGACTAGTGTTCACGAAGTGTTCGTGAATAAATGAATTTCCTTAACGAATAAACACGAACATAAACTTATGTTCGGTATGCATTCATGAACATGTTAATATTCTTAACGAATGAACACGAACATAGCCTCGTTCGTGTTCGTTCGGTTCGATTACATCCCTACTCATCTAATAAGCGAGTCTAGATCTGAGCTTCATGTATCAAGCTGAAGCTAGCTCAACGATCCTTTTATTTTATAGAACTTTTATTTAATATATTAAAGAGTAAAATGCCCGGACAGTCCCTGTGGTTTTGTAAAATAACACCTATAATCTCCAACTTTTGAAAATTACACCGATGTTCCATCTGGTTTGACTGTTTGTTACTCGGATAGTCCCTAGAGTGGATGTCTGTTAAGTTTTCCAGTTAAGTGTATGTAAAATGACAAAACTGCCCTTATTAATAAAAGATAACTGAAACATTAATATAATAAATTATTTACTGCAATTTAAAGTGGGCCCTACCATTGTGACCTAAATATAAAAACCTATCCCTCTCCCCACTCCCTTTCATCTGCATATCACCCACCCTCCCCTCCACCGTCATCTTCTACCACCACCTACACCGTCATCCTCTACATCATCTTCTACCACTGCCACCTACCCTCCACTGTCATCTTCTACCACCGCCTCTACCCTCCACCACCACCAATTTCATCTTTAGTTGAGTTGTTTGATCAATTGTGTGGTAGAAGATGTCAACGGAGACTGAGAAGAAAGAGGATGAGGTGAAGGGTGGGGAGCTGTTGTTCTGTGGTACGATGGCGTGGGACACCATTGGCCGCCGGAAAGGGTTACCGGAGAGTAACTTGGTTTCTCCGACGAGGCTCCGGCCACTCGTGGGCGTTGACATTCAGTTTGTTGCTTCAGGGTGTGGTGAGTGTTTTCTCCGACGAGGCTCAACCACCGCCGCCACCACCACCTTCTCCTCCACCTTCCTCCTCCGCCACCTCTTCCAAAACTCCGATTCCTTTTTACCGTTAAATTCCTCACCAAACATCCTAACATTCTCCGCTGAATCCAGCCGCTACTCCATCGCATTGCCGGTTTTGATAATACGAGATGCGATTCCGAGAAAGAGCTCTCCGGTGGCCACCGCGAAGGAGCGGTTGGTGGATTGTGTTGGTTGATCGAAGACGGTGAGGTTGTTGTGGTCTTTGGAGTGGATTTGGGGGATTGGAGGGTGGCGGAAGGGTGGGGTGAGGTGGTGGTTTGGGTTAGGGTTGAAGAATGGAAAGTGGAAGAGGGCGGAAGTTGTCATCGGAGAAGGTGGCGTACGGTAGTGGTTGGAAATGAATCTTTGGACGAGAGGTTTTTTTTTTTGTATAGATTCGTTGTTTTTTATTTATTTTTTATTATATTATAATATAATATGAAGTAAATGTGAAAGGGTTCAGTTTATGATGTGACGCAATCAGTTATAGAATTTGGATACCAAAATTGTTTTCTTTTCTAGAGATGTAAATTTATTTTGAACATGTGGTTCCTTATAAGGATAAAAACATTTTAAAAAAGTTTGATGAAAACAACTTTAATGATGTAAATACTTTAAACTTCTTTGACATGTATGAAAACACAAACAGTGAACAGTTTCAAATTCACAATGCTGAAGGAAAAGAACTTAGAGAAACAAAGACACATGAGTCTCAGCAATCTGAGTTAAGTTGTACTGACACTAAAGGCTTGGCTATAGATAAGCAACATAGTAACAATGAACATAACACAGATAGGGCTGAGTGTGCGAAACTTGTTACTGAAGAACAATCCAGTTCTGAGGGAACAATGAGTAGAGAATTAAGAGATCAAAATCAACTCAGACGATCAACTTGAAGTTCTTCACTTCCTAGAAGTCTTAGTGATTTTATAGTAGAAGGCAAGGTTAAATATGTGATAGAAAAAGTAGTAAACTACTCAAATCTGTCTTTTGAACATAAGTGTTTTACCTTTGTGTTAGATTAAAGTTTTGAACCAAAAGATTTTAGTGAGGCTGCCAAGGATCCTGATTGGTTATCTGCTATGAATGAAGAGATTGAGCCTCTTCATAAGAATGTTACATGGGATCTGGTTGAGTTACCTCCTGGTAGAAGTTTGGTTGGTTGTAAGTGGATTTATAAAATAAAATATAAATCCACTGGTGAGATTGAGATGTTTAAAGCCATGCTGGTTACCAAAGGCTATAGTAACCAAAGGCTATAGTAAAAAAACAAGGAATTGATGTTGATGTAACTTTTTCTCCTGTTGTAAAGTTGGTTACTATTAGGTGCATTATTTTTATTGATGTTGAACATAATTGGAAACTGTTTCAGTTAGATGTTAATAATGCTTTCCTGTATGGTAACTTAAATAAGGATGTGTACAGCACATGGCTTTATAGCCTAGTGGTATCTTGGGGGTGAGATAAGACTTTGGGACCAATAGGTCCTGGGTTCGATTCTCACAAGTGGGGTTTTCCTATATTTTATTGGGTTTCCTCCTGAATTGGTGTATATGCATTATGCCTAGTGGAGATGGATATGATCGGGTGGTTCCGCTGGTGGCACGATGATACTCCAGTGGTCCGTCAGTGATCCAAATTTACCGTTAAAAAAAAAAGGATGTATAAATGACATTGACTGATGGTTATTTCTCAAAAAATGAAAATAAGGTTTGTAAACTTAAAAAATCTCTTTATGGGCTGAAACGGGCCCCTAGAATGTGGAATGAGAAACTGGTAACTGTGCTATGTGATTTAGGTTTTTGTTAGAGCAAATGTGATCTTTCTTTGTTTTATAAAGTAGTTAAAGTTGTTGTTTTGTACCTTCTTGTCTATGTGGATGACATAGTTGTTACTGGTAATTCTATTCACGATACATAGATGGTTAAAAAACAGTCTTAGACCTAAATTTCTAATAAAAGATCTAGGAGAACTAAAATGTTTTCTTGGAATAGAAGTCATTAGAACAAATAAAGGAATTTGTTTGTCACAAAGGAAGTATTGTTTGGAATTGTTAACTGAGTATGGCATGTGGTGTGCGTTAGGTGTGATATGATTTTATTGATATTTTGAGCCCATTTTACGCATTAGTCAAGTTTTAAATTTATAAAACACGATATTCTACTAACACTAAACACACACTTGGGCAAGTGCACCCATCGTGAGCGTAGTATAGCGTTGGTAAGATACCGAGGTCGTCCAAGGACACAAGAGCTTTTAGTACCTGTTTATCCTCAACGTCTAATCAATATAAAATTCTTTGAGAAAAGTTTTAAAGTGTGAAAATAAAAACTAAAAATGCATAAATAAAATAAAATAAAAACAGATAGACAAGATGAATCACTTGGATTCGACTCATCTTTAATGTATCCTTTGATGATTTTCGCACTTTCGGACTTTTTAAGAGATTTTCTTAGTTATAGTAGTAGGCCCATCTTTTGAAGGTGACGTTACCCTCAACCCAGTGGTTTGAGTCAGCAGGGATACAATCCCTAAGGGTCGGAATATTGAAAGATAATTAATTAAGTTATTAATGCGAAAAGTGGTAGGCCCCTCTTTTGAAGGTGAAATTACCCTCGGCTAAGTGGTTTGAGTCAGCAAGGATACAATCCCAAGAAGCCGGTTTAATGTATTAATAGTAGTTTACATATGAGGGGTTCAAGCTATTCGTACCCCCGCCATCCAATACCAGTGGGTATTGAAGGAGGTCCTATAAGCTTGAACCAGGTCCTTGCAGGATCTATACACTGAACAAGACAAGAACCTTACTAAACCATTCCCTTAACCCCCGACCAGGTAGCCAATATGCCTCTATATAGACCGTAGAGACATGAATGATGCAATCTTTTACTTTATATAGACAGTAAAGTAACCTCAAGACACCACAGACAAATGATAAAGAAAGTTCACCTTCAACATAAGAAGCTAGTTATTAAAGTCGTTAATACAAAACCAAATAAAAAATGCCGAAAGATTAAAAATCAAAAGTAATACATAAAAGACTTGTCTTCACCAAGTGATGTAAGAGGCTTAACCAAGCATGGCCTTTGATTGGCAATAACTCTTACGAGCAATCTTGGATCCCGAGACTACTACACACTCTAAAGATGGATGATGGTGGTGGGTGATAGTGTTGTAGTGGTGGTGGAGTAGTGGCAAAGTGGGAGAGTAGTGGTTTGCCAAGGGATGCCTTTGAAGTGAACCAGGCACCCCTATTTATAGCCTGTACAGAGCTCTGGCCATGGCCCCGTGTCCAGCCCTTTTCTCTTCCTTCATTAAATGCAAGTGTCAGCAGAGGGTCCCACATGGCCCCGTGGTCAGTAGTGTATCTGTACTATCAAGATCTTGCAAGATTCTGCGATCTTTGCGTTGACCACGCCCCGTCCTGAGCTGGGCAGGCCCCCGTGGTGGGCGTAGAAGCTTCTACATGTTTGTCTTTTCTGTAGGTTCCTGACCACGCCCCCGTGTCTAGCGGGCACGACCCGTGGTCAGTCTTCTGTTGTCTTGTTTTTGCTTTGGGGATGTTGCCGAGGGGTCGGGCATGTCACGTTTATTCCTTTTCTTTGTATTTATGTTGGTTTTGGCTCATTATTTGCTCCTTTTGTTCGTTTAAGCTCATTTGGTCCTGTAATTTCAAAAGGAAGACAAAAACAAGTTTTTTCCAACATTAGTACTAAAAAGGGTTAGTTTTATGCCTCATTTGATGTAATTTATATGTTACATTTTGCACGCATTAGCATGAGTGCATGCAAACCAGTAAACAATTCAATTGAACAGAATCATCTTGTAATAATTATGTGCAAAGAAAATAGTGATCTTCTTGATAATATTACCGGTTATCAAAAATTAGTAGGCAAGTTGATCTATCATGCTCGTACTAGACCAGATATATCATACACTTTCATTTTTTATGTCAATTCATGCATAGTCCTATAAGTGGTCATTTGAAAGTTGTATTTAGACTACTTAGATATTTAAAACAAGCTTCTGCTAAAGGGATTTTGTTTGCTAAAGGGTCTGTCTTTTGTATTACTGCATATGCAGACTTGAATTAGGCAAAGTACCTTGAATCATAGAAATATGTAACAAGTTTTTACATTTTTCTTGAAAACTCATTGGTTTCTTGGAAAAAGTAAAAAACATGATACTATATTTAGATCATCAGCAGAAGTTGAGTACATATCTATGTGTACTGCAACCTATAAAGTAATATGGTTAAAAAATATACTGATTGAACTGGGTGTTAATGTGAGTTTACCAGTTGAACTTTTCTGTGATAATAATGTTGCCTCATCTATTGCATATAATCCTGCCTTTCATGACAGGACCAAACATTTTGAAATTGATTTGTTTTTCTTGAGAGATCTCATTTCTAAAGGAGTGATATAAGCAATAGGTATTGAATAAAAAGACAACTGACATATTTGATGACTAAAGGTCATTTAATAGGACAACATAACGAATTATGTTCCAACATTAATATGCATGATTCGTTTGGATATCAAATTGAGTGGGGGGGGGGGGGGGTTGTTAAAAACTATATATATGTACATCTTCAATTTAATATCTCATTATATAATTAAATTTATTTTTCTTATAATTGTTTGTGTTTCTTTGTTACATGTTAAAAATCAAAATGGATGAGGATGGACTGGACTACATGCTTAGCTGGGTACCTGATTGGGGTGGACTACATGCTTAGCTGGGTATCTGAATGGGCAGCAACTGATTAATGGGATTGATATTTTTGGAGCGTATGAAAACTGTTTGAAGAGCGGGTTGTTACACACTCGAATAGTTCACAATAGTTGTCAAGTTCTGGGTTCCTGTATAAAGGTTGTACCTAGTCATAATTCATTCATATTTGGTTAACTTTCTCTTGTTTCTCTTTCTAGGAAATACCTAGGGTTTCATTGATCATCTTTAATTCATCATGAATCGAAGATTTAGGGTGTAAATTTGGTGTTATTCAAAGGATTATTGTGTTGATAATCCTTCTGCGTAAGAGTTGAGAGTGTTGTTATATTGTATCATCCGGTTCATTGTTTGTTTGTAATCATCAAAGATCTTTTAGGGTTTTAACAAAGCATTGGTTTGGGTTTTTAGTGTTGAGGCATCTTTGATACGATAAATTTGACAAATCCTAACACTATGTTAAAAAAATAAGAATTTTAAATGGTAATCAAAATATTGTAAAAAGTAATGTTAAATCTTCATAGTTATTCGTGGTACATAATAAACTAAGAATGCATGATATATACCAAAAGGCATTTTCCCTAGCAGTATCATTGTGTTTTTCTCTATTTGATAGTGGGTTCGAGTTCCATAGATGTAAATTGTGAGTAGGATTAGATTATTATGAAAAACAATGTAAGGCGACAACCAGAGAAAAAAAATCAACTATAAAATTAGAATTAACATTTTTCTGCATTGTTTGAATGCGTTTAACGCTGACAATTTTGTAGTCAATCTAAAAGGACATCAATAAATACACACTCGAATAGTTCACAATAGTTGTCAAGTTCTGGGTCCCTCTATAAAGGTTGTACCTAGTCATAATTCATTCATATTTGGTTAACTTTCTCTTTCTAGGAAATACCTAGGGTTTCATTGATCATCTTTAATTCATCATGAATCGGAGATTTAGGGTGTGAGATTTGGTGTTATTCAAAGGATTATTGTGTTGATAATCCTTCTGCGTAAGAGTTGAGAGTGTTGTTATATTGTATCATCTGGTTCATTGTTTGTTTGTAATCATCAGAGATCTTTTAGGGTTTTAACAAAGCATTGGTTTAGGTTTTTAGTGTTGATTGCATCTTTGATACCATAAATTTGACAAATCCTAACACTAAGTTAAAAAAATAAGAATTTTAAATGGTAATCAAAATATTGTAAAAAGTAATGTTAAATCTTCATAGTTATTTGTGGTACATAATAAACTAAGAATGCGTGATATATACCAAAAGGCATTTTCCCTAGCAGTATCATTGTGTTTTTCTCTATTTGATAGTGGGTTCGAGTTCCATAGATGTAAATTGTGAGTAGGATTAGATTATTATGAAAAACAACGTAAGGCGACAGGTAGAGAAAAAAAAATCAACTATAAAATTAGAATTAACATTTTTCTGCATTGTTTGAATGCGTTTAACGCCGACAATTTTGAAGTCAATCTAAAAGGACATCAATAAATACACACTCGAATAGTTCACAATAGTTGTCAAGTTCTGGGTCCCTCTATAAAGGTTGTACCTAGTCATAATTCATTCATATTTGGTTAACTTTCTCTTGTTTCTCTTTCTAGGAAATACCTAGGGTTTCATTGATCATCTTTAATTCATCATGAATCGGAGATTTAGGGTGTGAGATTTGGTGTTATTCAAAGGATTATTGTGTTGATAATCCTTCTGCGTAAGAGTTGAGAGTGTTGTTATATTGTATCATCTGGTTCATTGTTTGTTTGTTTGTTTGTAATCATCAGAGATCTTTTAGGGTTTTAAGAAAGCATTGGTTTGGGTTTTTAGTGTTGATTGCATCTTTGATACCATAAATTTGACAAATCCCAACACTATGTTGAAAAAATAAGAATTTTAAATGGTAATCAAAATATTGTAAAAAGTAATGTAATCTTCATAGTTATTCGTGGTACATAATAAACTAAGAATGCGTGATATATACCAAAAGGCATTTTCCCTAGCAGTATCATTGTGTTTTTCTCTATTTGATAATGGGTTCGAGTTCCATAGATGTAAATTGTGAGTAGGATTAGATTATTATGAAAAACATCGTAAGGCGTCAGGCAGAGAAAAAAATTCAACTATAAAATTAGAATTAACATTTTTCTGCTTTGTTTGAATACGTTTAACGCCGACAATTTTGAAGTCAATCTAAAAGGACATCAATAAATACACAATAAATAGATGGCCCGACTCTTCAAACCCCTCTTAATCCCACCGCTAATTGAAATGTATAAATGAGAATGTGTGTCAAGTTTTACTTAATCTCATTGGTTTGTAAAGTATTGATATACAGGGTCGTAGGTTAGTGTGAAATGGGGGTGCACCCGCCCCCTCCCCCCCAATGTTTTGGTTAGAAGTGTAAAATTTCCTATTTATCGTCCGAAAATTTTAAAATTATATAGGATCGTCCCCCTCAACTATTTTGCCTAAGTATTTATACAATATATAAATCGGGTCTCATGACTTTCCGTACCTTCGGAACTTTTGGTTAAGCTCCGCCACTGTTCATATAGGATCTTAAGATTAAAAAAATATTAAACAACCTCTTATAAGAATCTGCATCTAAAACAATATTAATAATCTTTTATATGGCACATACATGATGTCGATGTAGGCATACAATATAAATGTTCGCCATAAATCTATTTACAAGCATTTTTATACATTTTCGGTAATAAATTGAAAAATAAATAAAAATAAATTAAATGGAGTGACCTGACAAAAGATTGCGTAGCGTTATCTTCCCAGAATTGCTACTATCAAGTTTGTTGAATTGATTGCATATTTGCAATATATCCCTCTCTTCAATTTTCCCCATTTCTTTAAGCTTAAACACTATGTATTCTGATTTGCTGCATTCAAAACCACAATTTCATATTCACCAATTTGTTTATTGAATTTTGATACAATAAATTGTGACAAATAAAATATTTTATGTAGACGATTTAAAATTTCTTATTCCAAAATGCTTATTTCAGACGACATTAAAAGCAATTTGAAATTAAGAATAAACGATATGAAAATGTTTATTTCTAGAATGTCATTTTTAAAAAAGATGTTTAAAATTGATTATTCTAATTATAAGCAACTTGATATTATTTCAAACTTTCTATCCAAATTTTTATTTTGAAAAAAAAAAGTTAGGAAACACACAAATTTTATTTTTAAAACATAATAAATTAGTTTGGATTTGTTCGTTTCAAAATGCTTATCTTAAAAATGCTTACAAATTTATTTAAAAAAAAAGGATTAAATTAATAAACAAGGTTAGGATATAATAGAAAGTTTTTTTTGCTAGGAAGGCTAGGAAGTAATATTGACCATCAATTGATTTAATCAAGTGCTAAGATTAAATGAGTGAAACTGAAGAGAAGAAAAGACGCGCGTGGGTTTGTGTAAGGGTATTCTAGTCAATCCAGAACAATAGTTTCTCTCTCCTCCAATTCCCCCCCCCCCATTTTTTAAACGTTAATAACTTTTTCATACGACATTATTTTTTTTTATAAAAATTGCACCAAAAAAACGAGCGTTTTTTTATCTTTAAAACGAGTATAGTATTGCTATATTTTCAAAAAAAATTTTCGAAAACCCAGTTGCGTAAAACGCAATGGAAAAAAGTCCAGTTGCGTAAAACACAATAAAAAAAAAAACGTAAAAAATGACTTTTTTTTAAACGCAATGCACAAAAAACACAAAGAAATGTCTTATTTGTAAAACGCAATAAACAAAAAACACAAAGAAATGTCCTATTTCTAAAACACAATAGCCTAAAAACACAAAAGAAAGTGTACTTTCTAAGACGCAATGAACTGAAAACACATAAAAATATGTTTTACCTAAAACGCTGTGCACCAAAAACACAAAAATGTCTTATTTCTAAAACGCAATGGCCAGAAAACACTTAAAAATGTCTTTTCTCTAAAACGCAATGGACTGAAAACACATAAAAATGTGTTTTACCTAAAACGCAATGGACTAAAAACACTTCAAAAATGTGTTTTTCTAAAACGCAATGGACTAAAAACACTTCAAAAATTTGTTTTTCTAAAACGCAATGGCCAGAAAACACATAAAACTGTCTTATTTCTAAAACGCAATGGCCTAAAAACAGAAAAAAAAAAGTGTTCTCTCTGAAACGCAATGGACTGAAAACACATAAAAATGTGTTTTACCTAAAACGCAATGACTAAAATCACTTCAAAAACTGTCTGAACCAGGAAGTAGAGATAAAAAATTGTCTACGAAAATGAGCCAATTTCCTGACGCAGCGCGACCCCAGCCAGGGGCTCTGCCCCTTGTACCCCGCCAGGGGCTGCCGCCCCTTGGACCCTGCTCCCAGGGGCGCTGCTCCCGGACCCCCGCCAAGATCGTAAAACACAATGACTCAATTCAGAAACCCAAATTGTAAAAATGCAATTCAAGAATTTCTTACATGGATCGAAGCCGATTTCTTCAACGATTGACGAAATTTGGGTGATAGAAACACTTATCAGCGAACGAATCGAGTGATTCGCTTCAAAATCACGGGAAAAATGAGATATTGTATGAAGTTAAACCGGGTTTCTTCAAAAAAGTTGAAGAACACGTTGATTGGGTGTTTGAATCATTGATTGTTGATGAAAATCGCACTATAATGTAGTGATTATTGAGATAGAAAGTGAGGAAAATGTTGAAGTTGGTGGATTTTGAAAATGGTGGGTTTTGAAGTTACTGGGGAGAAGAAAGAAGAAGATTGGATACGAATAACTAAAATACTCTTCCTCTTTATTTTAAATTTTGCCACATGTCATAATCCTATTGATTCCTATCATTCCTAGCAAAACTAAACTTCCTATTTCATTTTTTTTTTTTGAACGACAAATTTGGATCACTGACGGACTACTGGAGTATCATCGTGCCACCAGCGGAACCACCCGATCATATCCATCTCCATTAGGCATAATGTCTATACACCAATTCAGGAGGAAACTTCCTATTTCATACTCACCCTAAGCAATCCCCAATTCCCCATTAATAGTTTTGAAGGTGTTTGGATTGTCTAATTGTGATACAAACCAAATTAGGTGACTTGAGATTGGTATCTATAAATATTTCATTTATTTAACGACGAATACACACCTCCGTAAAGTCAAGACTTAAAATCCATTATTGCATACTTTATAGGATTCAAACCCACACCTATTTAATGGATTAAATACATAGCCACTAGGCCAAAAAAAAGTATAAAGATGCCTGTAGAAAAGTCCTTATTCTATGATAAATAAAGATACCTAATACAATAATTGTAACAAACAATATACATATACGTGAAAGGCGCCAAATCCCATCCATTTTTTTAAAAAAACTCACAAGTCATAACTGAAAAACGTTTCATGTACTTGGAAAAATAACCATAGAGAGCATCAAATACCTAACAATGATTAGCCAAAGAAATATAAGTAGGCGAATTCATTACATGAACCAATATACTATTTTAAAAAAAGAGAAAACCAAATATACATAGTGTTTAAAATAATGGTAAAATTGAAAAAAATGTTTCTTTCTCCCTCCCCACTTATCCTCTGTTTTTATTACCTCTCATAATTTTTTTTTGTCTAAACATGTTATAAAACGCCAAAACAAAATACACATGATTTTAATGTGTACAAATTATATTTGATTTCTTTTACACAAATAAGAATAAATAACCTGTTCGAGTTGAACAATTCAACGTACAGAGACAGACATATCATATAACAAGGATAAGACTCCGCTACCCCTTGACGCTCTGGCATTTGACGTTTTTTCATCTCTACTATAACCCGTCCTAACATAGTATCAACTATGAACTAGTTTATTAATAATAGTTAGGTATTCCTTCAAATCATATATTCTTATAACTATTTTTTAGATCTAAAACAAAACAGAGTAAGTTTATTAAGGCCAGGGGTTGTGGCTTGACGCCCCCCGCCACATCACCAACTTTAGTGCCCCGGGACGCCATCAACCACCCCGTGCTTGTTAAAAGGGGGGCGCTATGGGTTCTCCGCCATGGTGCTAACGAGCGTTAAAGATGTGTGCAGGTGGGGCCCACCTCATTACATGCAAGTTAAAGGAACGGGTTTTAAAGCCCTCATATGACGTGACGCTTAGTTGGATCTGACGTGACGTGATAAAGCCTCTAGGGGCTTTATACCACACCCTCCAGCCTAATAATAGCTATGATACATATTAAATCTTATTTTTCCCTCATGTTACCTTTTTAAGATCTAAAACAGACTAACCAGCACCCCAACAACCCTGAAAAACATCTTTAACAACAAATCAAACATAAAAAAAAACAAGTATAAAAACAAAACCTGAGGAATCCACTGTTATTAATATCAGCAGCAAGCAAATCCTCAACCGTGATCCGCCGGTGCAACACCCACTTAGCAACTCTCCGGTGCCGCTTATCAATCCTCGCTTCCGCCAAATACAAAAACGCCCGAGCCACCATTAGCGTCGAAAACAATAACCAGAAAGACGCAAACAACCTCCCACGAAGCGTCCTGAACGCTCTATCACCATAACCAACCGTCGTAACAGACAAAACCGAAAGATACAACGAATCAATCAAATCCAACCGCTCAACCGAATACAACACCATAGTACCAATTCCAATGCTTAACAAAACCACACCAAGCGCCAAACAAACCTTCAACCTGATCCTCATCCTCCCTTTCGCAAAATCATAAATGTAATCAATTGGCGACAGTTTTAATCTATTTGTGTTATGTTGCACAACACTGTTATTATTATTATTTTGATTCGCTTTGTTTGCGTTTAATATCATGTTTTCTTGGAGATCTAGAACGTAATTCACAACCCCAGAGAGCATGATATCGATGAATCCGAATCCGATTAATACGAAGAAACATGCGAATACTTTAGCAGAAGGAGTAACCGGTGCGATGTCACCGTAACCGATTGTGCACATGGTGACGATGCAGAAGTATAAACCGTCAACAACCGGGTGAGTTTCGTGTCCGGAGAAGTGATTTCTGTTGAAACAGAAGATGATTACGCCAATTGATAGGTAGATTATTAATAAAACAGCAGCTTGTTGAAGGAGTGAAGCGGAATTTGGTTTTGGATTGGTGGAGGTATCGGTTGGGATGTCGCGCATGACTACCATGGCTGGGGCGGTTTTGCAGCGGTTGAGTTTGTGGTGTTTGGTTGAGTTGGTGTGGTTGAGGAGGACGACGACGGAGGAGGAGGAGGCGAGTGGTGGTTGGGAGTCGGAGGAGGTGGAGTCAGGGGTTGTGAGGGTACGGCGGAACCCTAGGAAAGGTTCTGAGTCCATTTGGTGGTGAGGAATGCATACAAAAGTCACGCGCCGCTGCTATGCGGAGGAGATGGGTTGGGGACTTGGGAGTGGGATTGCCAATTGGGGGGATTTGAGACACAAGAGGAAGATGAGGCTTGATGTTAATGATTGGTGGGTTTAATAATTGAGGATAAATTGCCAAAAAGGCTAATAATTAGACCGGGTGTAGTGGTTAAGAAAAATAATCCCCCACCATGGGGCATTATTTGACACGTGTCATCCCAGTCAGTATAGGGCGTTATTGCAAAAATGGTGTAGTGGGAATAATGCCTAATAGTGCCCTTTTCAATCATTAAAAAAAATAAAAAAAACAAACAGTTGCTCATTGGCTAGTCAAACATTGGGAGTGGTCCCATTGGCCACATACAAAATCCACCCCACCACTTCAGCGTTTTATTTAAAACGCTTACATGCATTTTTTTTTTCAAAAACAACGCCTAACAACGTCGGGTGTAATGGGGGGGGGGGGGCGTCTTGCGGCGTTTTTTTTTCAATTTTTTTTAAAAATACCGCCCCACTACGGGTGGTCTTAAGTGGTGAGGGAAACCCTTTTTCGTAGTGTTACCCAAGCTATCAACTTGATTAACTTAGTTAATATGTTTCTTTTAAAAGGCTAGCTAATAAACTAACATAGTTAGCTAACCCTTTATAATTAATACTAACCATGTTAATTGAGTTTCGTTTACAAACCTCCGTTTTTGTTCCGATTTTAATCCGATGATTAATTAAACAATATAATATCAAATATGATAAGAATTAGCGAAAATTTTAACTTTTATTCTTTTTTTAAGAAAAGGGGTCCGGTTTTACGATCCGGGTTGGATTTCGTAGATCCGTTTTGTTATAAAAATCGCTAAGCTAGTCGGTTGGTGGGGTACCGACTAGCGATTAATCAAGACTAATAGGGATGAATCGAAATTAATCGGATTAGGGTTTTTATATGTATTTTTAGTTATATGTATAGACACACATATATGTCGTTTTTTAAAGTAGACATGTTTTAACCTCTCATTGACTCATTTTTCAAGTAATTGGTGGGAATTTATAAGGTTTGGTCGAAATTTGGCCGGGACCTGGCCAAAATTTGGCAAGAATAGGATCGCCATTGACCACCTAGCGATTAATCGGTGAACCTCCGATTAATGATTAATCGACGATTAATCAGAGGCTAGTCAGAACTTTTATAACCATGCTTCTAGGTACCCTTCACTGATCTAATATTCAACCAGTGAGATTTGATTAGAGACGAGTATTTGATATTGAATCAGTACCCAATTTTTAATGCTTAGTGTCGATACTTTCGATTTGGTGCCGATATTTTACCATTTTTTACTTTCAAGTACTAGTATTGTACCTAGCATTTTCGATATCATAATTTTAACGATTTTCAGTATCGATACTTTCGGTACCGATACCGAGCTCATCGTTAGATATGACCACCTCAAACACACCTTCAACTACCCAAATTAATGATGCAACTCCTTTTAAGCGCTCAAATGATTTTTTTTAATTAAAAATAAATTATATATTTAAAACACATTTAAATCTAAAGTTACATTAAAACTAAAACATTACATAATTATTAAAAACCATCAAAATATGAACATACAAATAAAAAAATACATGGATATAAAATTTAACTATTCCTCGTCCGACTCAAGGTATGCTAGATATAAAGTTCCAAGATGTTCCACAACATCAAATCGAAATAAAAAATGTGTATCTTCGTCTTGCAACTCCAAAAGGACAGTACCGTAAAAAATTGGCTCGAGCAGGGGATCTCTTATGTAGACTGGTGATATCTCATTTTCGTTGTCTTTAAGATAATGTTGTGCAATTAAATGATCACGTTCCTAATCTTCTTTACAATCACAGCTCGCATGAGTCACCTAATTATACTCCATTTTACCTTTAGAACACCAAAACTCTCTCCAAATCTTTTTTTGCCGACTCTTGCACCTTCTTGAACTTTTTTTCTTCAGATCAGTCGGATATGAAAACGCTTTCACAAACATTGAACAATTAGGGTAGATTTTGTCGGTAAGATAGTATCCATGTTTGTATTATCGTCCATTTACATGCAATGGACACTTAGCGCTGTTCCATTCCATTAAGTGATAAATATTGGAGATTGTTGGAGATCATTGATATTGTTTGTAAGAACCCGATCTTTATAGATAAAAAAAATTCTAAGTGACACATGTCTTGAAGTCACCCTTATAATTAACTTAGTCAAAATTGAGGGGGGTAAACTGCTAAAAGATCAAAATGAGAAGTTGAGGGGCTTGAAATGACAAAAATCAAAGGTTTCCATGTCAGACCCCCTTGCGACCGTTTGGAATTGTCCTTAAGGTCCACAAGGAGTACTAGACTGTAGAAACTTCGTTGGCACCTGCAAATCACCACATTTTGCCACTTATTTCGAGTTCTTGCCGCATTTCTTCTGGTTTTAACACACAAAGGGACATTAATCTTCATTCTAAGCCCCCTTGGACACTTATCCACTCCTCATGCAACCTTATTTGCTATAAATAGCCCCATTGTGTACCATAATTTTCATTCCAAACACACTTTACTCTTCAGAGTCTTGTGTAAGTTTCTTGTTCTACATCTCCAAGCTTCTCCTTTGGATTTCTAGAATCACCATCTAAAGTTGGTGAGCCTCTTTTAGTAAACTTTTTCATTTCAATTAGTTTCATAGTTTAGTTTTGTCCGAGCGTCGTTAATTTTAAACATTTTAACCATTCTGTTTAATTTTCAGTTCTGGCCATTGTAGTCAACTTTAAAAAAAATTGACCTAAATGGTCTTCATAATGTGGGGAATAAAACCCTACATTTACACTTTGTGATCATCACGTCAAAATGGATAAAATTGACAAGTCAAACCTGAATTTTGTAAAAGTTAAACTCGGATTTATATAATTACCAAAGAATGATCTCTTAACTATGTAATGTAATATTTCAACCATTAAAATAGTTTGCAAAAGATAACAAAAATATTTAACACGTTCGATTTGTCACATCCCAATTGCCCGTCTGAACCCGTATTTACGCCTACGCCTCGTTAAAATGGCTTAAACCATATAAACAAGTCATAACGGATCAAAACCTTTTCAAATCATAATGTAAGGTTAACTAACCATATTATATGAGACTCCTCACTCGTACGGTTATAACCAACATTCAATCCGGTCACCGCTTAATCTAGCGAAACCATGCTTAAAATCCACGTTAACAATCAAGTCTCAAAGACTTATAATGACCAGTAAATGATTCTCATGGATATTATTTCCATTCATTTTGGATTATAGAACCCTTCAGTAATCGTAGCGTAAGCCAATGAACTTTGAGTCTGGCTGTACTACAAGCCGAATGCATTGTGTTTAAACGCTAATACAAGTAAATACTTTGAACTACTTTTATCAAAACTTGGGAAATAGTATATGTTAGGGGCTAATTTTTATAACTATGGATCACATATCCTTAGACCGGCCTAGATTACGGATCCTTAATAGATGGTGCAGGAAGTCTGAGGATCACAGATCCTTATTATTTCTTAACTTTGCTAACAATTGTTCTCTGTATTTTCTCATGATAATATGAAGGTCATGGACGACGTGGACCAAGTCATGGTGAGAATCTCGGTCCATATTCATTGAAGATGCCACACATGTTGAATTAGCTCAACGTACACTAGCTTGGACGTGGCCATCCTACATTTTCAGACTTAGTTGTTATTTCAATTTAAAGGGGTTGATCAAGTGTTTATAGGCAGAACATTACTATTAGCTGATACACACACACTCTCTCTCGAATACAAGCTCTCGAATACACTCTCTCACTTTAGCAAACATTCATTGTACCACACTTGATCAACATCCAAAGTTGTAAACTCTTTATGCAATATAGTTAATAGTGATAGTTTTTCACTATCCGATGTTTTTTATGTCGGAGATCTCATAAGGATCAAGGGATTTTTCCTCGTATAAATCATTGTGTTCATTGTTCTTAACATTTCACATTTGATCATATACTTGTTTAACATTCAAGCACACTACCTCACAAAATCAGATTGGTTACATTATCCTTTGTTTGATTTTTGACCAAAACAGTTTGACGTCCATCGTGATTCACAAAATCAGATTTGGTGATAACGTTGATAATATTTTGCTAATTCTAGGAAACTTCTTATTTCTGTAAAGGACTAAGGAATTACCCATATGGTGATAGCTACAACTTTTGGCTGAATTCACAGGCCCACTTTTATGGTTTATCAATTGTACTTAGATTTTTTTTTTACTTCTAGTAAACAAGATTCATACTTAAGGGATCTAGCATAAAGCTGTTCTTTCCTCCACAATATTAGAAGCAAATGAGGATGTTTGGCATGATTTACATCATTAGTACATAATCTATAAAAATGATTATGAATTTCTCCAAGTATGGTCGACATATCTTATTCATCATGTTCATAAATGCAACTGGGGCATTTGTTAGACCAAAGGACATGACCGTAAACTTGTAATGATCATACTTAGTTCGGAAAGCAGTCTTAGGAATATCCTATTCCTGTACTTTCAATGGATGATATCCTAAGCGTAGGTCAAAAAATCACACTCCTTGAATTGATTGAATAAGTCGTTAATTCTCGGTAGTGGTTACTGATTCTTAATTGCAACATTATTCATTTCTTAATATATGCATCTATTCATCCTTCTTCTTGACGAATGATATTGGTGCTTCTTACAAAATGTTGTATGTAATCTTTTTTTCAGCAATTTATCTAATTGCTTCTTTAGCTTGAGTATTTCTATTGGTGCTAAAAGATAGGGTACTTTAACAATCAATGTGGTTCTTGATATTATATTTTGAGTTCTATCTTACAATCGGGTGGTAGTCTAGGTAGATTCTCTAGGGAAAACGTAAGAATATCCAGATACTACCGGAATCTCATGCAGTTTCTTTCATTTGTGTAAATGATCATGGAGATCATATACACTATACCTTGATTTCGTACATAACTTACAACTTTCCTTTCAGAGATGAATGTTATCGGCTTGGCTGTCTTATCTCTTTGTATTGTGATCACTTCTCTTGTTGGCTTACGAATCCTAACAGAATTCTGATCACTTAAGATTTGAGCATAATTGGATGCTAATCATTCTATTTCTAACACTACATTGAATCCAACAAGTTTCATATGAAGTAAAGTAGCACTAATTTTGTATCCTAACCGGGGACACAAGGATTTTAAGAAAGTTTAAAATCAACGGCCTAATTATTTTTACTTATTTTTCTATTTTTTTAGGTTTTTTCTTAATTTTTCAGTTTCTGCAGACTTCAGCACGGGTCGTGCTCAGCCAGACACGGGGCCGTGTCCAATCATCGTTACTGGCAGTCCTGTTTTAAGTCAGACAGTATCTGACCATGGGGTCGTGCCCACTGAACACACCCCCGTTTCCAACCTCCAGTTGCTGAAAACAGAACCGTAAGATCCGACGGTTGGTAATTTCTGACAAAAATATGAGTGATATTGATTATTTTTTACTTTCGCTTCTCTTACGGTGAGTGGTGTCAAATATGTGATGGATTCCATAAAGATTAATATGTTTCTTTCTGAATTGCACTCCCCACTATTTACACCCATTGTTTTCCTGTAATAACCTTAAGATGGGCGAAAGTAAAAACGATCACTATCTCTCGCCAGAATGCCCTCAATCATCTCTTTCAGACAACATAACTTCCGAAGAATTATGTCAGCTCGAAGAAATAATTCTCCTAAAATTAAAAGAACTAGAGCTTGAGATGAAAACAAGTTATTTATCACAAGGCAACGACCAAGGAGAATTATTGAGGTCACATTCGGATTCTACCAACATCGACGATACCGAAAGCACCTCAACCTCTTGTGAAAACATGAGCGATAGTCGTCCTTGTGTCAATTGTGCCGTGAAGGACTCTCCATTGGTACCCACCAATGCGCTCATAGACCTGAGCGATTCGACATATACCTTCTTTAACAAGAGCCCGAATAAGGGGAATAAAGGTTGGTTTCGCCCACCGGTATTTAGTTTAAGTTTTACCATTTCCGATAACCTCTTGCGTTCTTGTTTAAATCAAGAGCAATTAAGGTACCTTAGGCACTTCGGTGTTGTTCCCTCCAGTAAGGAACCACCCGATCCGAATAAAAACCTTAAAATAAGACTCAACTTCATAAAACACTCTACCCAGGTCAACACGCCCCGTGCCCACCACAAATTTGACCACGGGGTCGTGTCCAAGCCAACACGCCTTGTGCTCATAATACGGACAGAATGTGTAAGAGTTTTGTCTGACCACGGGGCCGTGTCCAGCCGACACGGGGCAGTGGTCAGCATGCTGTCGTTTTCTATAAAGTCAGCATAATTCCTGCACATTTGGACCAATTCCAAAGACCAAGATTTGCTGGGATCTTCACACATGCCTTAAAAGGTATATTCCAAAAAAAGGTTTCTCAACAACCATCTTGTCTTTGCCACTTTAGTCACTTACCTTCTTCTCCAAAACTCCTCAACCTCCATTAAAGCTTGAAACATCCATAGCTTCAAGCTTTATTGTGATATTTGCAAGATTTTTAACCAAGGAATCTTAATAAAAATAAGTTCTACAACACTGTTTTAAGTTATTTACGCTAAAAAATGTTTCAAAATTCAGAAAAATAATTTAAAACAATAAAATTCCTTGGTGCAAAAATCTGCAGAGTAATGACCACGGGGCCGTGCCCAGCGGGCACGGGGCCGTGGCCGGAGTTACAGTTTTATTCTTTTGAAATTTTCGACTGGTTTTCTTAGAATGTCAAGCCAAAACAGTGGAACATCTTCAGCTCACTCAAGAAACAGTCGAAGGGGGAGAAGGCCATCGATAGAAGCTACCCTTGTCTGATACGTGTGTGCACTAAGGGAAGCACTTGATGAGATGACATCCGTGGAAGAGGTTCTCATTGACCGTATCAACTATTTGACGGTGGGGCTGGAGAGTAGCTTTAAAGAAATCAACCTTTTGCACCAAAGGTTGAACATTCTTGCAATGCCACCTATGGAACCAATCTTCCCACAAGAAGATTGGAACTTAGTGCAAGAAGTTGTCAATCCAACCGGATGGGATGACATTCCTCCGAAGCCTCCTCTAGACGCATTACACGAGGTTCTGGTGGATGCCGCACCTCCCCCACAAGAGGATGTGGACAATGAGCCCGTCTTCCTTCTCCCTCGGGAGATAGAGAGTGGCTCAATGATGTTTGAGGAGCACCCCCTGGGTAGAAGTTCTAAGAAGCCTTAGTCAACCGAAAAAATCATTTTTTGTTTTTTTTGTTGTTCTTGTCATGAGAACATCTAGGATAGAACTTCTTCATGGTTTAGATTTCTTGCATTCTAGGACCTACCTATCTATCTTAATTTCTATGTTTGTACTTTTAATTTTTACGAACTATGTATTTCGCACTCTTAATGAATGATGGTTTAAATTATCAAATGGTGTTTGGATGATGTTATAATGGTTTAACAAACAAGAAAAGATGGAGGTTACCAAGGGAACGTTAAAACCACACCCCATGCAAGAAAACAGAACCTCCTGACAACTTTTCCAGCATTACAGCAAGTTCAGCACGGGGCCGTGCTCAGCCCAACACTCCCCGTGCCCAAGCTCTGCAGAAATTGCCCAGTTCAGGTAACTGGCCACGGGGCCGTTGTCACACCCTGACTTTTGCGGAAGCGTGTGTGCGTGACTTGATTAGTTTCATTGCATTCAGTCATAATAAACAACTATATGATTAAAACATGATGTTCATCCTTTCATAAGTTTTAAAATAATACAAACACAAGTTGTTCAGTTCCAACCAAGACACTTCATGTTTAGTTTACAAACCATCCAAAAGTAATAATAAGTTCCATAAAGGACTTTTAAACAAAAGACTTTTAAACCAAGGCTTTGATTCGTATATCCTATCTAAGATAAGATATCCAAACCAAACCCTTCAAAAGTAGAATGACATCAAACTTGAAATTACTTTTTGAAATTTTTCTCAATGCTGCCAGATCCATCTAGTTTCCTGAAATACATGTAATTTGAAAACATCAACAAAAGTTGAGCGAGTTCATGTGTTTTGTATGTGAGCTCGTAATAACTTGTAAACATCTGTAAGTATCCCATTGATAACCGGTATGAAAGCGTCTATGAACAAATCAATTAATGTTTTGCAAGGACATTAATATGTGTGCAATGGTGTAGGAAGGTTCAAACCTAGCGGATTTTGTACCGGGCCACCCGGCTAGAACGACGTAGTCACCACATGCGGCCAACACGCGGACCCATGGGTGGGGCTCGCAACACCCAAATAGATCTATCACTCATGTCCCTCGGTCTTTATACAAAGATTAAGGGGCTGTTTGGTAGCCTCTTAATGACCATTCAGATGCTACCTCTTAATGGTTTAAAACCTCTGAATGAATAAGAGGTAACCTCAAGTCTGAATGGTTAAGATGTAACCTCTGAATGGTAAATCATCACATGTCACATTCTTCTACCTTCTCATTGGTAAAATTCTTAATGGTTCCATTAAGAGGTAGCCTCTTAATGACCATTCAGAGGCTACCAAACAGCCCCTAATGGTCTTAAGTATGCGCCTACCCATTCACATGATCTAACAGTTCATTCCTTAGCTAACCATACCATTTGAAAACGTTTGAAACATGTATTTCACCCTTGAAAGTTATAAATCCAAAAACAGTTAAAAGAAAAGGGGGACATGAACTCACGGATTTGCGTAGCTGTCTCGTAACTCAAAGTTTCCTTTCCACGAGTCGTACGATCACCTACACACGTGTTATGTTTTATTAGACGTTTCGGTCGTGTAACGACTCTTAGTCTTAGTTGTTTATTAAGGCTTATTTTGGAATATAGTATACTTTGAGTTATACGGTTGATGTACATTATATAATTCTCAATTATATAATTATTAGTTAAAATAAGGATATTTTAACTTTAATTATTTTCCATCCAATTATTTGGAATATTGTTAAAAATAAAATATTTTTAACTTGATTTATCATGTATTTCTCACATATATATTTTCTAAGTATAGATATACTTGTATGTGCGTATTTTGCCAAGTATTGGTAGTGTATTCCGGTGTGTATTTATATGTATAGGAATACGTATTTTCTTGTATTTATTAAGTATTTTATACTTAATTCATGTATAATATTCCGGAATATTATTTTTGTATAATTTAAAATTACCAACTTTATACTCTTAAAATATATATATTTTAAGAGAATTTTTATAGAAAAATATCTATAAATTTATTTGGAAAAAATATGTATACTTCCATATATATCTTAAAAACAATGTATTTTTAAGATTAAACTTAGAAAAATATATATTTTTAGTTTTCACCAAAATAATATATTTTGTGTTGTTATTGAAAATATATACTTCAAAAATAATATATTTTCTATTTTGACAAAATATGATATATTTTATAATCGTTGTAAAAATTCCATATTTTGTCATTTCTTTGGTTTCAAAAATACCGTTTGTCACATTTGTCGAGTTACGAATTTATTTCCGGAATATACATATATATAGTCCAAATATCCATTGTCCGATTTATCCAATATTCGGGTATAAATTATATATTTATTTTCTTGTGAATTTGGTAATATTTCATATTACAATTTTTGGTATCTTGGTGTGTTATATTATTTTCAAGGTTCCTAATTTTAAAATAACTAATACAAGCAATATACAAGTAGCACATAATTTTGTGTCTTCTAAATATATATTTTCCTAACTATATACTTAGTCATTTTTATTATCAAAAATCAACCTCCAATATTTGTAATTTTTATTAATAAAATTATGGCAAATTTTCTACTTAAACCAAGATCAAAAATTACTTGTAAACACTTGTTTAAAAATATTTTTCTAAGTGTTTAATTTTTACAAAAATTTTGCCATAGTTTCCCTTGAAAATAGAGGTTTTCCATGCTTAATAGCATATCATTTTCTTTTAAAAAATCATCATCAATCAACAACAATCTTCATACAACTTACCATAAGCCATTTCTTACACTTTTACAAGATGTTTTGAACTTGAAGTTTTATAAAACTTTGTAGTATTTTAACATGTTTATCTAACACTAAAAACATAGTTTTTATTTCATAAAATTCTTTCTTATAAAATTTCATCCTTTACAACTTGTAAAATGATTTTACAAAAATTAATCTTCTTGCATTTTTCATGTTTCATACACTTTACTAGTTCCATTTCAACTCTTAAAACATGATTATTTTCTTTAAAACCAAATCAAGTGAGATCTTGATGTAAACTTTATGTTTCTTTAAACTTTTATTTTTGAAATCTTACATTTTCAAGATATATAACTTGTAGGATTCATCATCCTACACTAAATCATGTTCATCTTCAAGTTCATAGTTTACATAAAGGATGATCAACATAAATTTCCCAAGATCCATCCTCATACTTGCTAGATCATGTTTTAAATCATCATCTAGCAAGCTTCATATGGTGATCTACACCATACACACAATTAATCAACAAACAAGTTCACTACATACACTTACACAACTTAGATCTTCATGTTTTAGAGCTTTATGTTCATGTTCATGTTCATGTTTTGATGAGATTCTTTAGATTATCATATTACTTCATACTTTAACCACTAAAATTAAGAGTAAAAACAAGATCAAAGAAGCTTACTACTAGCACTATGGCTAGGGAAGAACAATGTGCAAGATGAAGAAGAAATGAGGTGGATAAAAGCTCTCCAAGAAGGTTCTTCAAGTTCCTTTGCTTCCAACCTCCTTAGTTATATGCTTGAAACACCTTGGGAATGCCTTAGAATGTATGAAGAAGGATTGAAAATGAAGGGGTTGTGAGAGGGAAGCGTGGGCGTGAGCTTTAGGGGAAGAGGAGAAGGTGTTGTGTTGTTTGAATGGTGAAAATGAGAAGTGTTTATGCTTAGTGGTCTTTAAGAACTTTCTTCCAACAAGTGTTTGTATAATGGTCCTTATGTTTCATATCTACTAAACCAATGTAACAATCCTCAATGAAACCTACATCTCGATCATTTTCCAAGCATCCTAATATATTTTAAAATATCTCAAATGTCCCAAAATACACCCCATACGCGAATACGGGCCTCAAATATATTAAATAGTATTAAAAATAAATAAAAAATGAAATTTTGGGCTGAGGCGGGCCGCGTAGGATCCCAGCCCAACCTTACGCGGGCGGTATGAAGGTTAGAACCTGATTTCGCTGATTTCTTTAAGTTCAGGCGGACCGCGTAAGACTCCCATTAGTTTATGCGGGCCGCGATAGTCCCAAAATGTGGCGCAGCCCGGTGATGACACGTGTCATCATCGTGTCGAGCCTAGTAGATGACCCGGACAAGCTACCCTGTTGACCAGGGTTGACGCGGGCCGCGTAGGCCCTTGCCTACGCTTACGCGGGCCGCGTGAGAGTCAACTTCAGCAACTATATAAGCAGGCCATCGGGTTTCATTTGGAATTCGCTCACGATCATTTCTCAATCACAATTTCTGAATATTAGGCATAGTAAGCTGGTATTATACCCCCTAATTAGCGAAGTTCTGCTCCTGTCACACCCCCAAAATCCACCTGCGGAGTACTACCGCTTGGAGGCGTGACTGACCAGGATCCAGCCACCAATCATATTGAACAAGCATATAAGTAGTTATAAAATCCAACCAATACAATTGGTGTTCAAACAAAACATAGTTTAAGTTGCAAGCGGAAACATAACGTTTATAATCAAAACATAAGTTTAATTGTTTAGAGTTTAACATGGCACACAACTGTCTATATCCCACAACGACTCTCTTCCATGCAAGCTCCAGCTAAGTACCTATTGTCCTGCAAAGCATGTAGTAACGAGTCAACAACAAGTTGAGTGAGTTCACGGTTGGGTGTTTGTTTTAAGTTGTTTCGAAAACAGTTTCCTTTATCTGGCATCCTGCCGTGGGGGTTACCCCATAGTTAAAAACGTGACTTGTTTATTCCCGGTTACTCTGGCAATCCAGCCGTGGGGGCTACCCCGTGTTAGTTATCTGGCATTTCGGCCGTGGGGGCTACCCCATGTATACACTAGACTCGTTACCATATCGACTGCTGACTGTAGTCATGTTTATGTGCCCTGAAACTGTCAATGTCTATCATCATTGACGTGCCCCAGATCCATTAGTTCACGCCCGTCCTCTGCGGCACGGTGTGAGGTTTGTCAGACCTAAATAACGCTATCTAACTAATGACCCGCTCGCCATTGGCCCGGCGATTAAGTCGATATAAAAAGGAGGGACTTCGTGATAGAGTTTTGGTCTAGTACGAGTTATCTGTCCATGAGGACGAGGAATTACATTCCTGAACCAATGCTGTCCTACCCAAGGAGGACGAGGAATCCACGTTCCTTAACCCCATTCCCAACCCAGGGAATCCCATGCTTTGTAGAGGGTGTGAACTCACCTTGGTTTGCTCGGCAGATACACATAAATAGTCAATCAAGTTGTAAGTGGTCAACTATGTCCTAACATAGATACCATTCAAGTCAGGTTCGTATCCAAGTAGTGCACGTATGTTCTACACGTATACTAGCAAGTTGCATACAGGTATTATTCATGGCATACACGTATAAACATAGCGGTTTACAATAATACCTACGAGTTGAACAGTAGCATGTATACAAGTAAGCAAAGCCCAAAAGTCCGGCCCAATCCTAAGCCCGTAACAATGCAAGTCCAAACAGTGCACGACATACACAATTAACAATACACAGAAAGCCCATACATTCGGCCCACTAACTTAGGCCCGTAACTGTGCAAGTCCAGTCCAGCGAGTGTGCGTACATGGTCTCGAGTCAAGACCGTGCGATCTCGAATCGAGACTGTGCGATCTCGGTTAATGCCTATGAGTTCTCGAGTTATGCATGAGTTAGTCGAAACTAGGTGATCTCGAGTCGTAACCGGACCCGCAACCGAGGTCTCGAGTCATGTTGTTTTGTGTGCTGATCAAGTGCGGTCTCGAGTCGAGACTAGGGGTCCTTGACTCGCAACCTAGTGTCGAAACCGTGATCTCGAGTTGTCATCCATGTGGTCTCGAGTCGAGACAGGAGGTCTCGACAGGAACACCTGCTGACTTCCGACATTGTACTAAACCAATGAGGTTTTGATTTCATGCAACAATTGTGTACTATCCACTAAACATGTTTTCTTGTCTAGTTATTAACCAAAATGGATCAAACAATCAGATTTCAAATATTCATAACACATTCATATCATATTCAACAAGTTCTTCATATATTCAAGTCATGTTCATGTTGATCATCAAACTTGTTCATCATCTTTTAGGGTTTTTAGCATTAATCATAGTCATAACATGAACAACCATCAAAACACTTGAACATACTCATCTAATGGTTTCAAATCATCACATAACACCTCAACTCGACTCTACACTAATCCGATTAACATGATACTACACATATGCAAGCCGGTTTCATGAACACCCACATTTAATGGTTTGAATCACCTTTAGACACAAGATATCATGAGCTCATTGTGCAATATATCCGAAATCAAAACATGTTAGCCGAATAACATCATTATATATAACATCATCATACAAAATAAATACCTAGCATGCATCACTAACCTATATCATTACACATCAACACCTTTAATCATGTATAAACATGTATTTGCAAAGAAATCACTAACCGGTTCAAGTGTGGGTTCGAAGGTGTGAAGTAGTAATGGATGAAGCTTCTAAATGTGTGTGTGTGAGCCGATCCGAGAGCTCCTAATGTTGCCGGTTTGATCCGAGAAGGAGGAGAAGAGATGTGATGTTTGATTTCTAGGTTTTAGTGAGAGAGAGTAGGGGAGTGTGTGTGTTGTCCAAGAAAAATGTCAAAGATGGCTAGGAGTATAATATATACTAGTTCTTAAGTTGTTTACCCTAGTGGGTTTTCAAGTGGGGTGGAGAGGAGCATGGCCCAACTGTTACTGTTCACTCGAGACCGCATGGTCTCGAGTCATGTCCTTGTGTCTCGGTTCACATAATCACACTCATACGTACAAGCATACATATTAACATAACATATAATCACATAGGATGTTCACATATATCATTACACCAATACGTCAACTAGTCACATAATGTTTCAAGTAGGTTACACTAAGATACACGAAAGGTTCTAAATTTCGAGTTGTCACATCATCCCCAAGTTGAAAGAAATTTCGTCCCGAAATTTGGTAAGCACTCACTGAGGAAGCTAGTTAAGTTGTATGGTTTTCCCGATTTTCCTGGGGTGTCACATCCACCCCCCGTTGATCTGGAATTTCGTCCCGAAATTCCGTAGCTTCAGCCTCAGTAGTGGGTGTACTATTTCCGAACAGTTGGGGATACTTTTGTTTCATCCGATCTTCGCGATCCCAGGTGAACTCTGGGCTGCGACGTGAGTTCCAACGAACTCGAACGAGAGGTATTCTAGTGCTCTTGAGGACCTTGACATCCCGGTCCGTGATTTCGACTGGTTCCTCGACGAATCGTAACTGCTCGTCGATAGTGAGTTCCTTCAGAGGAACTACGTGGGTCTCATCTGACAGACACTTCTTCAGATTCGACACATGGAAAACGTTGTGAACTGCACCAAGTTCTGCTGGTAAGTTCAGTCTGTAGGCCACCCTGCCTATTTTCTCAATGATTTCGAAAGGTCCAACGTATCGTGGGTTAAGTTTGCCTCGTTTACCAAAACGAACCACACCCTTCCAGGGTGAAACTTTGAGTAGTACCCGCTCCCCAACCTGGAGCTCTAGTGGTTTCCTGCCCTTATCGGCGTAGACTTTCTGGCGGTCACGAGTTGCCGCCGTGCGTTTTCGTATTTGAGCAATTCGTTCAGTTGTGTCTACCACATGTTCTGGACCAGTGATCTGACTATCCCCCACCTCTGCCCAACAAAGAGGTGACCGGCATTTACGCCCGTACAATGCCTCAAACGGAGCAGCTTTAATGCTGGTGTGGTAGCTGTTATTGTACGAAAATTCCACAAGTGGCAGATGGTTTTCCCAGCTGTTGCCAAAGTCGATTACACACGCACGAAGTATGTCTTCTAAGGTTTGAATAGAGCGTTCGGACTGCCCGTCCGTCTGAGGGTGATACGCTGTGCTCATGTCTAATCGTGAGCCAAAAGATTTGTGCATTGCTTGCCACAGTTCTGAGGTAAAACGCGCATCTCGATCCGAGATAATAGAGGTGGGCACCCCGTGCCTCGAAACAACTTCCTTGAGGTATATTTCTGCAAGAGTGGAGAATTTATCCGTTTCCTTGATCGCCAAGAAGTGTGCGGACTTTGTGAGTCGATCCACGATCACCCAAATAGTATCGTTTCCGCGCTGAGATCTAGGTAGGCCAGTAACGAAATCCATGGAAATTTGCTCCCATTTCCATTGTGGTATCTCTGGTTGTTGGAGTAGACCTGAGGGTTTCTGGTATTCGGACTTGACTCTCGCACAAGTCAAACACTTGCTGACGTAGGTTGCTATGTGGGCCTTCATGCTAGGCCACCAATACGTGGTTTTGATATCGTGGTACATTTTATCCGAACCAGGATGTACTGAGTAGCGAGACTTGTGTGCCTCATCCATCACAAGCTCTCGTAGGTTGCCATAGAGTGGGACCCAAACACGTCCCGTTACGTAGTAAGTACCGTCTTCCTTCTGTTCTAGACGTTGCCTTGATCCGCGTAGGGCTTCAGCCCTGACGTTTTCTGGTTTCAATGCTTCTATCTGAGCAGCTCGTATTTGGGAAGGAAGACTAGAATGGATCGTGAGTTGTAAAGCTCGCACGCGCTTAGGCGCAGTGTCCTTTCGACTGAGAGCGTCAGCCACAACATTGGCCTTGCCTGGGTGATACTTGATCGAGCACTCGTAGTCATTCAGTAACTCGACCCACCGTCGTTGTCGCATATTCAATTCCTTCTGCTTGAAGATATGTTCGAGGCTCCTGTGGTCGGTGTAGATGGCGCACTTGGTACCGTACAGGTAATGCCGCCATAACTTAAGTGCAAAAACAACAGCTCCCAGCTCTAAATCATGTGTGGTGTAGTTCTTTTCATGAACTTTAAGTTGGCGTGAGGCGTAGGCTATAACTTTATCTCTTTGCATCAATACACAAGCAAGACCCTGAATTGATGCGTCGCAGTAAACCACAAAATCGTTTGTGCCCTCTGGCAATGAAAGGATAGGCGCGCTGCAAAGTCTATCCTTTAAATGTTGAAATGCTAATTCCTGTGCGTTTCCCCATCGATAAACAACGCCTTTCTGCGTTAGTGAGGTGAGAGGCTGAGAAATCTTAGAAAAATCCTTAATGAACCTCCTGTAGTAACCTGCCAATCCCAAGAATTGGCGAATTTCCTTTGGTGTACGAGGTGCAGGCCAGTTCTTAATCGAGTCTACCTTGGATGGATCAACATGGATCCCGTCCTTGTTTACCACATGGCCTAGGAAATGGACTTCTCGAAGCCAGAAGTCGCATTTCGAGAACTTTGCATAGAGCTGTTCTATTCGAAGGAGTTCCAAAATAAGTCGCAGATGTTGCTCGTGTTCCTCCTGACTCTTAGAATAGATCAGGATGTCGTCGATGAAGACTATAACGAACTTATCCAGGTAAGGCTTGCATACTCGGTTCATCAAGTCCATGAAAACCGCAGGTGCGTTTGTCAGCCCAAAAGGCATGACCAAAAACTCATAGTTCCCATAGCGAGTTCTAAAGGCAGTTTTGGAGACGTCCTCTTCTCGGACCCTCAGCTGGTGATAACCCGATCTCAAATCGATCTTCGAATAGTAGCTCGACCCTTGCAGCTGGTCGAACAAGTCGTCAATACGCGGTAGAGGATAACGGTTCTTCACCGTCACCTTGTTGAGTTCCCGGTAGTCGATGCACATTCTGAAGGTACCATCCTTCTTCTTTACAAATAGTACTGGAGCTCCCCAGGGTGATGAGCTTGGACGAATAAAACCCTTATCCAGGAGTTCTTGTAGTTGCGTAGAGAGTTCTTCCAACTCTGATGGAGCCAAACGATAAGGTGCACGAGCTATAGGCACAGCTCCAGGAGCTAGTTCAATCTGAAACTCAACTTGGCGGTGGGGCGGAAGACCAGGTAATTCCTCAGGAAATACCTCGGGATAGTCGCGTACAACTGGAAAATCTTCTATCTTCTTTTCTTTCTCCGAGGTGTCAGTGACAAGAGCCAAAATGGCAGTGTGGCCCTTTCGCAAGCACTTCTGGGCCTTGAGGAGAGAGATGATGTTCTCAACAGCACTCCTCTTGTCGCCACGAATCTTGAGAGGTTCACTACCGGAGCCTGGAATACGAACGGCCTTCTCGTTGCAAAGAATCTCTGCTCGATGTTGGGATAACCAATCCATCCCAATGACAACGTCGAAACTACCCAAGACGATAGGAATAAGGTCGATAGAGAAGGTCTGGTCTTCAAGAATAAGTTTACAACCCTTGACTACGTGTGTGGCCTCTAAACTCTTACCATTTGCTAGCTCTACAGTGTGCTTGTCGTTCAAAGGTGTTGGAACACGCTTAAGCATTCGACTAACTTCTAGTGACATGTAGCTAGTATCGGCACTCGAATCAAATAAAACTGTAACATAAAAGTCGTCGAGAAGGAACTTACCCGCCACAACATTGGGGTCATTCCTTGCTTCACCTTGGCCGATCACGAACGCCCGCCCCCTGGCTCCATTGTTGTTGTTGTTGTTCCCATTGTTACCATTCCCCTGATTATTGTTATTGTTGTTGTTGTTCTGGTTCCTGTTCAGTTGAGGACAGTCTCTCTTGAAGTGGCCTTCAACTCCACACTGAAAGCACCCTTTGTTATCACCTTGCTGCTGCTGCTGGCGCTGGTTCTGTTGAGCTTGTTGACGATTCTGATTGGCGGGGTATAAGCTCCTGCAATCCTTTGCAGCGTGACCTGGCTTGTTGCACCGATGACAGTTGCCCCTGGTGCATGGCCCGCTGTGGTGCAGGCTGCAGCGATTGCATTTGGGGTGATTCCCTTTGTACCCACCATGACTTTGTCCACCAGGTGATTGCTGACTAGGGCTCTTGTAGTCATCAGTCTTTCTCTGCTGAGACTGAACAGAAGTCGAACCCTTACTTGAAGTTCCATCCCATTTCCGTTTGTTGTCACTAAGAGCACCTGAAGTAGTTGCCGCACCTATGCGCTTTGGCAACTTGTTCTGCTCCACCGCCTGGTAAGTAAGACGGTGAGCCAACTGAACAACCTGCTGGATAGTCGCGAGGTTTGCTGAAGTCACATGGCTTTGGATCTCTGGCACCAAGCCCTTGAGAAAGAGTTCAGTACGCTTAAATGGAGGGTCCACCATAGTAGGACACAGTAAGGCAAGCTCATTCGATCTCTTAGTGTACGCCTCAATTTCTGACCCCGTCATCTTGAGGTTGAAGAACTCGACTTCCAGCTTATGAATGTCATCACGACTGCAGTATTCTTCCTTGATCATCTCCTTAAAAGTTTCCCATGGGGTGGCGTTGGCAGCAACCAACCCCAACATTTGAACCTGAGCGTTCCACCACGTGAGGGCTAAACCCTCGAGAGTACCGGTAGCATACTTCACCCTGCGCGCCTCAGGGCATTCACACATTTCGAACACGGATTCTAGTTTCTCAAACCAGTGGAGGAGTCCTACTGCTCCTTCAGTGCCGCTGAAAGTAGTTGGTCGGCAGTCCATAAAAGTTTTAAAAGTGCAGACAGGTGGCTGAGCATGTTGACCTATTGTGGGTGAGAGAAAAGACAGAGTTTAACACAAAGGTTGGTTCACGAGAGTAGGATTCTAAAGATCCTAGAATGAGTTCGGACTGCAGGATATACCTCCTGTGTGTGCAGCTGCAAGTGCTGCGGCAACTCGTTCGTTAATCAGAGCCGTCAACTGGGCTTGTGTCAGGTTAACGCGTCCAGACATGATCTTCGTATCAAGAGGAACGTGAGTGAGAGGGGTTCGCGAAAGTGCGATGACAGAAGTGAGTAAGCACACACGTGTTCATGCAACAGTAGTTATACTAATCAAGCATACCATGAGCAATGTACTATGTAACTAACAAGTAGGCAATATATACACAGATCATATCACCTAGAATGTCGAGCCTTGCAAGTGGAGTGAAGCGTCGTTGTGGACCGTTGAGCACTGTACAGGTTATAGTCTGATTTTAATAAAAACCTTTTCCCCTTATTAAAACCAAGTTCACTATAACCAATGGCTCTGATACCAATCTGTCACACCCCCAAAATCCACCTGCGGAGTACTACCGCTTGGAGGCGTGACTGACCAGGATCCAGCCACCAATCATATTGAACAAGCATATAAGTAGTTATAAAATCCAACCAATACAATTGGTGTTCAAACAAAACATAGTTTAAGTTGCAAGCGGAAGCATAACGTTTTTAATCAAAACATAAGTTTAATTGTTTAGAGTTTAACATGGCACACAACTGTCCATATCCCACAACGACTCTCTTCCATGCAAGCTCCAGCTAAGTACCTATTGTCCTGCAAAGCATGTAGTAACGAGTCAACAACAAGTTGAGTGAGTTCACGGTTGGGTGTTTGTTTTAAGTTGTTTCGAAAACAGTTTCCTTTATCTGGCATCCTGCCGTGGGGGTTACCCCATAGTTAAAAACGTGACTTGTTTATTCCCGGTTACTCTGGCAATCCAGCCGTGGGGGCTACCCCGTGTTAGTTATCTGGCATTTCGGCCGTGGGGGCTACCCCATGTATACACTAGACTCGTTACCATATCGACTGCTGACTGTAGTCATGTTTATGTGCCCTGAAACTGTCAATGTCTATCATCATTGACGTGCCCCAGATCCATTAGTTCACGCCCGTCCTCTGCGGCACGGTGTGAGGTTTGTCAGACCTAAATAGCGCTATCTAACTAATGACCCGCTCGCCATTGGCCCGGCGATTAAGTCGATATAAAAAGGAGGGACTTCGTGATAGAGTTTTGGTCTAGTACGAGTTATCTGTCCATGAGGATGAGGAATTACATTCCTGAACCAATGCTGTCCTACCCAAGGAGGACGAGGAATCCACGTTCCTTAACCCCATTCCCAACCCAGGGAATCCCATGCTTTGTAGAGGGTGTGAACTCACCTTGGTTTGCTCGGCAGATACACATAAATAGTCAATCAAGTTGTAAGTGGTCAACTACGTCCTAACAAAGATACCATTCAAGTCAGGTTCGTATCCAAGTAGTGCACGTATGTTCTACACGTATACTAGCAAGTTGCATACAGGTATTATTCATGGCATACACGTATAAACATAGCGGTTTACAATAATACCTACGAGTTGAACAGTAGCATGTATACAAGTAAGCAAAGCCCAAAAGTCCGGCCCAATCCTAAGCCCGTAACAATGCAAGTCCAAACAGTGCACGACATACACAATTAACAATACACAGAAAGCCCATACATTCGGCCCACTAACTTAGGCCCGTAACTGTGCAAGTCCAGTCCAGCGAGTGTGCGTACATGGTCTCGAGTCGAGACTGTGCGATCTCGAATCGAGACTGTGCGATCTCGGTTAATGCCTATGAGTTCTCGAGTTATGCATGAGTTAGTCGAAACTAGGTGATCTCGAGTCGTAACCGGACCCGCAACAGAGGTCTCGAGTCATGTTGTTTTGTGTGCTGATCAAGTGCGGTCTCGAGTCGAGACTAGGGGTCCTTGACTCGCAACCTAGTGTCGAAACCGTGATCTCGAGTTGTCATCCATGTGGTCTCGAGTTGAGACAGGAGGTCTCGACAGGAACACCTGCTGACTTCCGACATTGTACTAAACCAATGAGGTTTTGATTTCATGCAACAATTGTGTACTATCCACTAAACATGTTTTCTTGTCTAGTTATTAACCAAAATGGATCAAACAATCAGATTTCAAATATTCATAGCACATTCATATCATATTCAACAAGTTCTTCATATATTCAAGTCATGTTCATGTTGATCATCAAACTTGTTCATCATCTTTTAGGGTTTTTAGCATTAATCATAGTCATAACATGAACAACCATCAAAACACTTGAACATACTCATCTAATGGTTTCAAATCATCACATAACACCTCAACTCGACTCTACACTAATCCGATTAACATGATACTACACATATGCAAGCCGGTTTCATGAACACCCACATTTAATGGTTTGAATCACCTTTAGACACAAGATATCATGAGCTCATTGTGCAATATATCCGAAATCAAAACATGTTAGCCGAATAACATCATTATATATAACATCATCATACAAAATAAATACCTAGCATGCATCACTAACCTATATCATTACACATCAACACCTTTAATCATGTATAAACATGTATTTGCAAAGAAATCACTAACCGGTTCACGTGTGGGTTCGAAGGTGTGAAGTAGTAATGGATGAAGCTTCTAAATGTGTGTGTGTGAGCCGATCCGAGAGCTCCTAATGTTGCCGGTTTGATCCGAGAAGGAGGAGAAGAGATGTGATGTTTGATTTCTAGGTTTTAGTGAGAGAGAGTAGGGGAGTGTATGTGTTGTCCAAGAAAAATGGCAAAGATGGCTAGGAGTATAATATATACTAGTTCTTAAGTTGTTTACCCTAGTGGGTTTTCGAGTGGGGTGGAGAGGAGCATGGCCCAACCCGGCCCAACTGTTACTGTTCACTCGAGACCGCATGGTCTCGAGTCGTGTCCTTGTGTCTCGGTTCACATAATCACACTCATACGTACAAGCATACATATTAACATAACATATAATCACATAGGATGTTCACATATATCATTACACCAATACGTCAACTAGTCACATAATGTTTCAAGTAGGTTACACGAAGATACACGAAAGGTTCTAAATTTCGAGTAGTCACATCATCCCCAAGTTGAAAGAAATTTCGTCCCGAAATTTGGTAAGCACTCACTGAGGAAGCTAGTTAAGTTGTATGGTTTTCCCGGTTTTCCTGGGGTGTCACAGCTCCGTTGTAAGTATTATAACCCCTGGATACGTATTAGATACGCTGCCCGATTGATCTAGGATTCCGTAATGGCTGTCGTGGTTCTGCCCGACGTAGTCATTGGAATGCCGTCTCGGGGAGGGTATTGCTAATGTTAAAATGGGTTATTAATACTAACGCATGTACATTTGTGTAAATTATAGATTATCACCCGGAAACCCTTACGGAAAACCTAAGACAGCAATGTGAGTTGATCCACTTTTTGTAAACCTTTTTGTTAATTGTTTTACAAAACCTTAAATACTTTTCCATGTGAATAACAGTTATTGAGTATTTGTAAGAATACAATTATGATGAGTATGTTGGGGTTTTGTATACAAAATTTGTTACCACCTGGTCATGGAGTAACATGTCCACAAGTCGGGTTCGACAGTACCATGGATGTTAATTGTTATGTCTTGTAAACAAATATAATTGCGGGATCGCCCTCAATACTGTACACTGGGACTTTTTATTAAACTTGATTAAACTGAGATTCACTCACCAGTATTTCTCACTGAAAAATATTTTTAAAACGCGTTTCAGGTAACAAACTGTGAAAGCCAAATAGAAGCCAGCTGGACAGCACTGAAGGCTTGGAAAAGTGGCAATAAAGTTACCTAAAAATAAAATAGATGTTTTTATTAAATAAATAGGATTTATTCCTATGAAAAAGCATCTACTATGAACTTGGGTTTATCCCATTTGTTTAATGCTATGAAAATGTGGTATTTTACTCTGATAAACATTTCCTAACTACGGTCCTGATGAAAAATTCCGTTGCCAAATTAGACAATACACGATACCACCGAATCTGGCTCGCGGCCGCCCGTTCCCCTGGAACCATGGATCGGGGGTTGCGACAGGAGGTGGTATCAGAGCTAAGCCACTGATTCAGCCACAGAGGTGTTCTGCTGACATCAAATATAAAGTGTTAGGAAATAAATTACAGAAGTACGTGCATAACTGTATTTAATTGTTATGTGTTATTTGACTATCTGTTAGTTTACAGTATCAGTGACCAAGGACCATCTGACGCGTACCGTCAATTGTCTGGTTCGCCTAGAAGTGAAGGCACATCCTCTTCTCAGCCTGCCCTCACAGGGTACTCTGCTGATACGGAAGAAGGAATCTTTGTGTTTAAGGCTCAGTCAGAAGAGCCATTTCCTCAGAAAAAGAGGGGATGGTTCAGTAGAGGGGCACACGAGCGTAGAAAACGTATGAAAAAGTTACAGGAACAGAGGGTACTTGCAGCAGCCAAGAGAGAGACAGATGCCTATGCCCAGGATATGATAAATAGGGGTATAGCCAGCATCCACATACTAGCAACCACTGCAGCTGACCCAAATCTGGAACAAATAATAGCACCCCAACCACAACTGCCAATCCCTGACCAACCCATGGAGATAGAAAACCCTGAAAACCAAGTGGAGATGCATGACTTCAATCCGGAAGAAATCACTAGGGTACCAACACCAAACCCCCTAGACCCAAATTACGACCCCTGGTGGGATGACAATAGGGACTTTGTGCAACGTTACCCAATACATGAAGACACACCCATGCAGAACATAGGAGTCTATCCAGGTATGGACCCTTTAGATCCCTATTACCATGATGACTACATTAGGGAGATCTTAGAAGATCCTTACCGATTTGAGGCACTTTCACCCCCATACCAGGAACCCGCACACAAGATTCCGAACCAAGTCCTAGAACCTGCACCTCCAATGAGTGCAGAAAACGTACAAGAACTTAGGACTTTTGGAGAGGAAATCATAGAAAGTAGCGAGAGGATGAGGTATGTAGGAGAGCAACTCGTATGGAAATACGATGAGCGCCAGATGGATTTCAGGGGAAATCCATATCCCTGAAGGAAGTGATAAAGTCGGTAATAAATAATAAATAAAATATGTGTAATAAATCTATCATAGTATAGACCACTCTGTGGTTAACGAGGCATAGTAATATTGTAATTTTTAATTTCTGTTTTAGTGTGTATTTGACGCCTACTATAGCAAAAAGAGTAAAGTCGCAATGCACGACGTTTTTGACCAATATGTGTATTATGTGGTTGTTACTTAAACTATTTAATTATTCTGTTAATGATTGGTAAATGTTTAAAATTCAGATAGCCGATGAAGGAAATCAAGGAAATCTGAATAATGATAACCAGAGTAACATTAACGTGGTTAATGAGAATCCGAGCATCAATAACAATGGAAACCAAATGGATAATAGTGTCGTTCAACACATAGTGGCACAAGGAATTATAGATGCAATGCCATTTATTATTCAAACGATTCAGGAAGCGAATAATAAAAGTAAACATAGTAGTAAGCGACCAATTAAACCAGAACACAGCGTGAACAATGGACCCGTACTTCAAGTGCCCATTCCCAAAAGAAGAAGAACCGTGTCTTATGGTTGTTCTTACAAGGAATTCTGGTCCTGCAAACCAATAGAATTCTCGGGCAATGAAGGACCCATTGCAGCTCTACGCTGGATAGAGAAGACTGAGGCTGTTCTAAAAATAAGCAAGTGTGCTGAAGAAGACAAAATAATGTTTGCTTCTAATTTGTTTAAGAACTCAGCCTTAGAATGGTGGAACACTATCCTCCAATCAAGAGGAAGTGATAAGGTTTACAACATGGAATGGGAGGAATTTAAGAATATGGTAGAAAGGAAATTCTGCCCTCCTAATGAAAAGGAACAAATAGCTAATAAGTTCCTAAACTTAAGAATGACCGGGGTAGATAGTAAGGGTTATACTACCACATTATTTGAATATGCTAGAATAGTACCAACCCTTGCATCACCTGAACCAGTGTTAATCTCCCGTTATATCTGGGGATTAATTGGAGAGATTAGACACGTAGTCAAGGCAGCTAGACCTCAAACTATAGAAGAAGCTGTAGAACTAAATACCTTGACAGACGAATTAATTCGTACTAGAGAAGAAGAACAGAGGAGAAACCTAACCCAAAGGCTTACTCAAGAATTCCGTTCTGGGAATTACAACCGTAGGAATATGGGTTCTACCTCTGCACCTTTCTGCAAGGTCTGCAAGAAAAAGCATTCGGGAAAATGCTCTACTCTTTGCAATTTTTGCAAGATGCCAGGACACAAGGAAGAAGATTGCAGGAGAAAATCCAGTAATGGACTATGCTATAACTGTGGAGAAAAAGGCCACATTAAGATAAAGTGTCCGAAATTGGCTCCAGCTGTGAACAACAGGAACACTAAAAATGCTAGAGCATTTGTTCTGACTGCAGATGAAGCCAAGATGATTCCAGACGTGATAGCTGGTACGTTTTTAGTTAATGATGTCTTTGCTAAGGTATTATTTGACTCTGGTGCAAACCAAAGTTTTATTAATACTTCGTTTTGCAAACTTCTAAATCAGTCATTAACTAAACTACCACAAGAATATCTTGTAGAGACAGCTAATGGAGAAACTGTTAGGATTTCTGAAATCTTGCAGGGAGCAAGAATAGAAATTTAAATCAAAAGTTTATGACAAACCTTTACCCAATGAATCTGACAGGATTTGATGTTGTATTAGGAATGGATTGGTTAATAGCCAATAAAGCTAGTATTTTATGTGATCAAAAGTCAATCCAAGTAAATTCACCAAAAGGTAAAATGATCACAATAAAATGAGATAAACCCTTTAGGTCCACAAAATTCATCTCTGTGATGAAAACTGCAAGTTATATAAGAAAAGGTTCTATAGTGTATTTGATTTCCATAATCACTAACACTAAAGGAAAAGAACTAAAAGATATTCCAGTAATGTCTCAGTTTTCAGATGTCTTTCCAGAAGAATTACCAGGACTACCACCGGATAGAGAGGTTGAATTCAGAATTCACCTACTGCCTGGAACAGCACCAATTGCCAAAGCACCTTACCGTTTGGCACCCGCAGAAATGCAAGAATTGAAGAAACAATTAGATGAATTGTTGGAAAAAGGATTTATACAACCAAGTTCGTCGCCATGGGTAGCGCCGATACTGTTCGTTAAAAAGAAGGACGGATCTATGCGTATGTGCATTGATTACCGTGAATTGAACAAAGTCACGATTAAGAATCGGTACCTGACGGGTGGTCCGTAGGACAACCCTCTATGATGTTAAAAGACAAGTTTATCCCTCATTTAATTGTGTAATTATCTTGAATTAGATAACTACGGTTTCTTATGTTTCAGGTACATTCGGAGCTTAAAAGTGTGGAAATGAAGCTTCGGAATAGGCGCGGTTGGATTAGAGATTGAAAGATGGAGAATACATGAAGAAAATAATTTTTTAGAACTGAAGAATTAAGAAGATAGCATGATAGAGGACAAAATTACGAGAACGGAGGCGAAAACGGTGAAGAAAACGGAGTTGAAACGAAAAAGTTATGCTGAAAACAAAATTTCATGCTGAAGCCTACCGTAACTTACGGTGGTACCGTAATTTACGGTAGACCCCAGCATTTTTCGTCCACCGTAAGGCAGTAGAGACCCACCGTAACACTTTTTGGTCCACCGTAACTTACGGTGGTACCGTAATTTACGGTGGAGGCTGCGAGGAAAACGTAACTGCCCTCATTTAATCAGTTTTATGGTGTCTTTTCAACTATTCTCATCATTGGTCGGTTAGAGAACACATTGGGGGCGATTTTGGCTGTTCTTGCTTGGTTTTGAACAATTCCTAACATTCGGTTTGTGTTTTCGATTTGTATGAACATTGAATTGATTGCTATGATGATTCACCAAGCTATGTGTGGCTAAAACTTTCGGTGATCATCTTAGGTGAAGGTTTCTCTTGAACTTTTGTGTGTTTATTTCTGAATTTCTAGAATGATAACTTGCGTTGCTTGAATATCATGGTGTATGCATAATTGTTTGTAGTTTGTTAATCGATAGTGCAATTTCTAGTCTCAATCGTACGTTCTTGGTGCCGTTGGCAATCGAGATATCACGGGAAGGGTTAGGGTTGGTTATTGATTAATTGATCATCGGGAAACAACCTCGCGTTTATAAATCCGAGTACTTTGTTCCCTTTTATCACTTCGATTATTTATGCACGAGTTATGTCTATGTAACTCTTTCTAGTTGGAATTTCACACAATTGTTTAAAGAAACTGAATCCTAAGATGGTCATTGTTCTCTCCTAATCTATTTTAAAACCAACATTTGATTTGCAATTAGTTTTTAATTTAGTTTTCTAAAAAAACAATCCAATTCATTGATCTTTATTTTCTGCAAATTAGGTTAATTGTAGTTAATTGCAAAGCTATAAAATTAACACACTTTCCACATACTCACTGAGTTCGATACCCATTTACCACTGTCTATAGTTGTTATTGGGATTAAATTTGCGTGACCTACGACATCACGTCAAATTTTGGCGCCGTTGCCGGGGAGTAGTGCGCAACGTGTGTCAGTTTGTTAGTTTTGCTTTGTTATTTTCGGGTTTACACTGGTGTGTTTAGTGTGCAGGTTCTACAGGTGCATGCATACTAGAGGCTCTCACAAAGCGTCACCATTGTCATTTGATCCGGAAATCGAAAGAACGCTAAGGCAAAACAGAGTTTTACTAAGGGAAAACAGAATCATTGGTTCGCCCACTTCTCCCATTACACCAAGAAACATCATGGACGAAACACAAGTACCACCCACAACGGGTCAAACGACCTCATCATTTATACCTACTTCCACACAACCATCACCAAACACAACCATACCAAATTCCACTACAATTCCTACTCCACCTCATGACACTACACCATCTAACACCACACAACCGATTACTACTCAAAGTGAACCCAATCTTTCTTTTAACCCTTCCACTACAATTCCACCACTCACTCATTTCTTCCCAGTTTCGGGTCAGTCATCGTCACATTATTCAATACCCCAAGGTTCAACGGTCGTTAATGCAACTTCAACATTTAGACCATCGAACCAATCGGGTTTTCAATACTCGACTCTTCCCTTTGGGCAAACTTCGGGTATAGGGGGAGATGGATATGAAGAAGGATACGAAGATTTTGAGGGTTATGATGAAGACGGGTATGCTTACGCTTATGGGGGTTATGGTGATCAAGGAGATTTCGGTTATGTGCAAAGCCAATCTCAAGGGATGGCAAATGTAGGTGGAGTACAACAACAACAACAACTCCTACCACAACATATTCGGCCAAGACCACAAGGGCTACAAGTGCAACGCCCTATTCCATTGCAACAAGTTCGGCCGCAAAACGTACAACCTCAATTCCAAAGGCCGATTCAACACCAACCGATGCCACAACAACAATTTCAACCACCGTTCGCACCACAAGGGCATATACCAAGACCTATGGGTCCTATTCGTCCAAGCGGTCGATTGGGTGTTCCAAGAAGGCATCTTAGGGAACAAGCACGGGGAATAGAAACACATTTCAGGCCGATAATTACTCAAAACCCTTCACCGGTAGTTATCCCTCACAACAATGAAGGAAGAACTTTTGAAGTGTTAGGATCGGACGCTTTCATGATTGTGTTTGTTTGTGAGATTTGAACAAATCAAATAGATATGAACAGTTTTAAGTGCAGCGGAAATGAATAACAAACTTTGTAAACACAATCAATGGAGAAAATAGCTTGATAACATTTGCTTCTCATAGAGTCAAAAGATTACAATTCAAAGCAAAAGATTATAGACATGCTTACAAACTAAACTCCCCCTCAGACTGATGCCCCAAGGTTGGTTGCACACAAGATGAAAGGATTGGACATGAGGAGGAAAACTCGCTCAGTCAATCAAATGTAACAATACAGGGTACTGTTACATTTATAGGCAAACCAAACCACTGAGGTATCTCAGCTGACGTCACCATGAAAGCGACGTCTAACAGCCTAACAACCTGTATCTACTGTCCTTACACAAACACTGCTAACCTAACCACTGACTATACATAAAACAAATAATTCACTAAACAACTGCTCTCCCTTTATGTCAGTGCTTTACTCAAGGTTGACCAGTCCTTGACTTGGCAGTGCTTTATCATCAGTAGATAGGACCAGCAGTGTTGGATACTTCAGGGTTTTGATCAACAGTTGAAAGGGCAGCAGTAGTTGTATCTGAACAGCGGATAAAGACCATCAGTTGTTATAAATCACTTTCAAGGGGAAAGCTTAATGTAAACGTCTGCTTATTGTGAATCCACTGTTGTGACCTGGTTTTGGCTTTACATTATCTGTTCCTCTGGTAGGGTTCAATCCCAACATGAAGTAAGGACTAATTCTTTACAAAGTTTGCCGAAATACAAAGGGCTAGCAACGGAGGAGCCGTATTTCCACTTAGAGGCCTATGACTCAATTTGCAATACTCTTGGGAGTCAAGGTTTTTCGGCCGATGATATCAAGTTGGTCCTATTTCAATTTTCTTTGGAGGACAAGGCAAAGAAGTGGTTCTACACTTTGCCTTCAGCATCTATTTATACTTGGGCGGAGATGCAACAAATTTTCTTAGACGAATTCTATACCGCCCAAAAGACCAACGATGCTAGAAAGGGGTTGAGGAGCTTCCAACAACAACATGGTGAGATGTTCCATGAGGCATTTGAACGTTTTAATATGATGATTAAAATTTTCCCTCACCATGGGATTGAACTTTGGGAGTTGATGAATGCCTTCCACGAGGGGTTGAGTGCTGAAGATGCTCGCGATTTAATGTCCATTACTGGTGGGACTTTTGGCACAAACTATGAGAATGATGATTGGGAGTTCTTAGAGAATATGGCAATTACATCGAAGAGAAAGGCTCAAGCATCAAGGAGAGCATGACCGACCATTGCCCGACCTCAAGTGCATGCAATAGATGATGGTAATGTTCAAACTACTAACCAAATTTATGATGTGTGTGCTTTGTGTAATGAAATAGGTCATGCGGCTGAAAATTGCCAAGGAATGGTGGAAGGGCAATATGAAGAGGTGAATGTTGTGCAAGGACAAGGAGGGGGTGATAGGAATTACAACAACATGAATTCCAACACCTATCACCCGGGTTTGAGGAACCACCCAAGTTTCCGTTATGGAAATCCGTCGAACCAAGCTAACCCAAACTTTCAAGGAGCTCAAGGTAACTTTGCACCTCGTCAACAATACAATCAAGGGAATTATCGGGGTGGAAGCAACTATGGTTATCAAGGGCAGTTTCAACAAACGGGTCAAAGTGGTCCTTCGGGTCAAACTTCATCAAGTGGGAATGAGTTCATGGAGATGTTGAAAGCGATACAAGCGGAGATGCAACGAAGAAATCAATTAGATGATGTTCGTATGCAAAAAGATGAAATACGTGACAAAGCTATCCAATCGTTGACCACTCAAATGGGTCAACTTGCGAGTGACGTGGCGATATTGAAGAAAGCAAAAGGTCAATTACCAAGTGACACGGTGATAAATCCCAAAAACACAAAAAGCATTAACATCAATGCGGTAAGCACCGTTCCAAATACTAAATTTAATGAAACATTGCTAACTTCTTCGTATCAAGTGAATGCAGGTTTGGAAAAAGATGCCGAAGTCGAGAATGATAAAGAGTATGAAGCGCCAATCGTGCCTATCCGTGTGGGAAAACTAAAAATCCCTCACGCATTGTTGGACTACGGGGCAAGCATGAGTGTGCTACCAAGCGATCTATACGATATGTACGACTTTGGTCCGCTTGAAGGTATAGACACCATGGTGAGCTTGGCGGATGGAAGTTGGAGGCGTCCACGGGGAATGGTTAGGAATGTTAAGATTCAGTTGGGAGAGTTTGAATACCCGGTGGATTTTCTAGTTTTGGACTATGCTTCTACCAACATGGCAGCACAACAAAGGGTAATCTTAGGTCGACCGTTTCTATACACAGCAAATGCTCAAATTAATTGTAGAGACGAGATTATTACCATGACCGAAAAGAACCGTAGGTTGTACTTTGATGTTTAAACTAAAGTGATTAGTTATGAGTCCATTGAGAGGAAGGGTGGTGAGTCTAGTGATTGTATGAAAAATGTGTTTCAAAGAATGAGAAAAAAGCACCCACCGGACCGTGAAGAAACACATATGGGTTCAAGCAGGAGTGTATTTGATTACCCACCGAGTCAAAATGAGACGGATGCATTTTGTCCAATGACAAGCTACAGTGGGGGAGGTGATAGGAACCGATTCTTTGAGCCACCATAAATGGTGGTGGCACGGTCTGGCTGAAGACTCGAAACTTAGCGCTGCTCGGGAGGCAACCCGGGGTTTTATATTGATCTTGTTATTTTTATCTTTCTATGTTTCAGGGCTATGGCGACATTCAAGTGTGGGGAAGATGTGCGGATATTTGGGTGAAGATGGTGATAGGAAGTCGGATTATCTACAACATCTGTTGCAGCAAACTTCACCAGGTCAATGTACTCTTTCCTTAGTCTTGTTATGTTCTTTAGCTTTGAAATATTGGTAGTTAGTTCGTTTGCTTTATGATAAAAAAAAAAGAAATTTGGGGTTTGAGATTTAAAGCTTTTGTTGATGTTGAAGGGTTTTAGCGATCAACTCTTCCTAAAACCATACATTGGGACAATGTATTCCAAGTGTGGGGATGGGGGAAATTTTTGGGAGTTTAAAAAATTTTTGTAAATCCGAGCGAAAATTGTTAAAATTTGAAAACTTGATATTGTGCCATTTGACACATTGACACCCATTCCTAGTCTTTTCTTGGTGAGGATTTGAGCCACACATGATTGTTATTGATATTTCATTTTTTGAGTGGCGGTGTGTGTTGTGTGTTAATAGAACTTGTGTGTGAATACTTGTTAAATCCTAGAATTAGCATGCTTTTGAAAATGATAGGGGGACTTTAAGGAAGGCCTCGTCTAGATATGTGAGAGTGCGGGATTGGTGGGTTGGACCTCATACTTTACATGTATGAGCTTGGTATTGTGAGGGGTGGGGGTTTGGTCTTTAGAAAGCCATGTTTGAGCCTTATACCATTCGGTTGTGACCCGAACCTACTTTCTACAAAACTTTACCTTTTGAGATGACCCGGTTTAGGAGTCTAGTTGTGAATGTTGATGTTTTTGTATATTGGGTGAGTTCTTATATCTTATATAAAAAAAAAGGAAAGAAAAGAAAAGAAAAAAAAGAAGAAAAATATGAGAAAAATATAAAAAGAAGTGATTGGTTGCAATAGTAGTTGAGAATGTTGAAGAAGTTGTGTATATATTTGATGGTTGCTTTGTTTAGTGGTAGAAATAAAAACCGGGTCAAATCAATTAGCTCTTTCATATGTATTCCACCATTTTCCTACCTTGACACCTAGCCCCGTTACAACCCGCAAGTCCCTTTGATTCTAAAGCATGTTAGATATTTGTTAGGAGGAAACTTGATTTGTATACAAGCTTATTGTCGCGCACACACACACACGCATTGAGTGGTTTAGCATTATGCTAATAATTCTTGTAACCGAGAGATTTTTTGTGAGGGATGTGTCTTGTGGTATGATTGAAAGTTAGTAAAAGGACGGCACATTTAGCTTAGTTTACATTGATCGCTTGTTTTGAAATTGATTTAATGAGTTGCTTGGGACAAGCAACGGTTAAGTGTGGGGATGTGACGGGTGGTCCGTAGGACAACCCTCTATGATGTTAAAAGACAAGTTTATCCCTCATTTAATTGTGTAATTATCTTGAATTAGATAACTACGGTTGCTTATGTTTCAGGTACATTCGGAGCTTAAAAGTGTGGAAATGAAGCTTCGGAATAGGCGCGGTTGGATTAGAGATTGAAAGATGGAGAATACATGAAGAAAATAATTTTTTAGAACTGAAGAATTAAGAAGATAGCATGATAGAGGACGGAATTACGAGAATGGAGGCGAAAACGGTGAAGAAAACGGAGTTGAAACGAAAAAGTTATGCTGAAAACAAAATTTCATGCTGAAGCCTACCGTAACTTACGGTGGTACCGTAATTTACGGTAGACCCCAGCATTTTTCGTCCACCGTAAGGCAGTAGAGACCCACCGTAACACTTTTTGGTCCACCGTAACTTACGGTGGTACCGTAATTTACGGTGGAGGCTGCGAGGAAAACGTAACTGCCCTCATTTAATCAGTTTTATGGTGTCTTTTCAACTATTCTCATCATTGGTCGGTTAGAGAACACATTGGGGGCGATTTTGGCTGTTCTTGCTTGGTTTTGAACAATTCCTAACATTCGGTTTGTGTTTTCGATTTGTATGAACATTGAATTGATTGCTATGATGATTCACCAAGCTATGTGTGGCTAAAACTTTCGGTGATCATCTTAGGTGAAGGTTTCTCTTGAACTTTTGTGTGTTTATTTCTGAATTTCTAGAATGATAACTTGCGTTGCTTGAATATCATGGTGTATGCATAATTGTTTGTGGTTTTTTAATCGATAGTGCAATTTCTAGTCTCAATCGTACGTTCTTGGTGCCGTTGGCAATCGAGATATCACGGGAAGGGTTAGGGTTGGTTATTGATTAATTGATCATCGGGAAACAACCTCGCGTTTATAAATCCGAGTACTTTGTTCCCTTTTATCACTTCGATTATTTATGCACGAGTTATGTCTATGTAACTCTTTCTAGTTGGAATTTCACACAATTGTTTAAAGAAACTGAATCCTAAGATGGTCATTGTTCTCTCCTAGTCTGTTTTACAACCAACATTTGATTTGCAATTAGTTTTTAATTTAGTTTTCTAAAAAAACAATCCAATTCATTGATCTTTATTTTCTGCAAATTAGGTTAATTGTAGTTAATTGCAAAGCTATAAAATCAACACACTTTCCACATACTCCCTGAGTTCGATACCCATTTACCACTGTCTATAGTTGTTATTGGGATTAAATTTGCGTGACCTACGACATCACGTCAGTACCCATTACCGAGAATCGATGATCTGTTCGATCAACTGCAAGGAGCTCGATTTTTCTCTAAAATCGATTTAAGGTCAGGATATCATCAATTAAAGGTACAGGAAGAGGACATTCCTAAGACCGCATTCAGAACAAGGTATGATCATTATGAATTTACTGTCATGCCATTTGGTTTAACCAATGCCCCAGCTGCATTAATGGACATGATGAACCGAATATGTAAGCCATATTTGGATAAATTCATAATCGTCTTTATAGATGATATTTTAATTTACTCTAAGAGTAAAGAGGATCATGTAAAGCATTTGCACGCACTTTTAAGTCTATTAAGAAAGGAAAAGCTTTATGCTAAATTTTCAAAGTGCGAGTTTTGGTTAGAACAGGTACAATTTCTTGGACATTTAGTAAACCATGAAGGAATTCGTGTGGATCCAACAAAGATCGAGGCGATTACTAAATGGAAAACCCCTGAGTCACCAACTGAGGTTAGAAGTTTCTTAGGATTGGCCGGTTATTATAGAAGATTTATTCGAGATTTTTCTAGAATAGTCATTCCTTTAACTAAGTTAACCTGTAAATCTATTAAGTTTGAATGGGGACCAAAACAAGAAGAAGCTTTTAGAATTCTTAAGCAAAGATTAACTAATACACCCACATTAGCGTTACCAGAAGGAACTGAAGACTTTGTAGTCTATTGTGACGCTTCTAAGTTAGGTTATGGATGTGTATTGATGCAACATCAAAAGGTTATAGCTTACGCATCTAGACAACTTAAGAATCATGAAGAGAATTATTCAACCCATGATCTAGAATTAGGAGCTATAATTTTTGCCCTTAAGATTTGGAGACATTAACTTTATGGTAGTAAGTTTACCATATTCACTGATCATAAAAGTTTAAGGTATGTTTTTGGGCAAAAGGAGTTGAATATGAGACAAAGACGCTGGATGGAGATGCTTAGTGACTATGATTGTGATATCCAGTATCATGAAGGAAAAGCAAATGTAGTGGCAGATGCTTTAAGTCAAAAGTATCATGAAATGCCAAAAAGGGTACGTTCTCTAAAATTAAATCTACAAGTAGATTTAAATGATCAAATAAGAAAAGCACAAGAATCAGTAATCAAGGATGATGCTGAAAAACTAAAAGGTATGGTTAAGGAATTAGAACAAGGAACAGATGGAATTTGGAGATTCCATAAGAAGAGAATGTGGATACCTAAATTAGGAAATTTACGTCATCGTATATTAGAAGAAGCCCATAAGTCTAAGTATACGATGCATCTAGGAAATGATAAAATGTACCAGGATTTAAGGAAAATTTTTTGGTGGATAGGAATGAAGAAAGACATAGCAGCCTATGTTTCTAAATGTTTAACTTGTTCACAAGTTAAAGCTGAACACCAGAAACCCTCAGGATTTCTACAACAATTAGAAATGCCAGTGTGGAAATGGGAATTAATAACAATGGATTTTGTTACTAAATTACCCAAAACAAAGAAAGGCAATGATACAATCTGGGTGATTGTAGATAGGCTAACCAAGTCAGCTCATTTCCTACCAATGAAAGAAACTTTCAGCATGGAACAGCTAGCTAAACTATATGTAAATGAAATTGTTTCTTTACATGGAATTCCTTTATCAATCGTTTCTGATAGGGATAGTCGATTTACCTCTCATTTTTGGTCAAGTTTCCAAAAGGAAATGGGAATCAAGTTAAATCTAAGCACAGCTTATCATCCTCAAATGGACGGACAAAGTGAAAGGACGATTCAGACAATGGAAGACATGCTTAGAGCTTGTGTAATTGATTTCGGAGGTAATTGGGACGATCACTTACCTTTAATAGAATTCTCTTATAATAACAGTTATCACACAAGTATCAATGCTGCACCATTTGAAGCACTTTATGGACGTAAGTGCCGAACCCTAGTCTGTTGGGCAGAAATTGGGGAAAAGCAACTATCTGGACCTGAGATAGTACAAGAAACCACCGACAAGATCATTCAAGTCAAGGAACGACTGAAAGCAGCACGTGATCGACAGAAGAGTTATGCTGATAACCGACGCAAACCATTAGAATTTCAAGTAGGAGACAAAGTATTGTTGAAAGTCTCTCCTTGGAAAGGAGTGGTAAGATTCATCAAACGAGGAAAACTAAGTCCCAGGTATATTGGACCATTTGAGATTATTAGAAGAATAGGACCTGTAGCCTATCAGCTACAACTACCAGAGGAAATGACAGGAATACATGATGTGTTTCATGTATCTAATCTCAAGAAGTGTTTAGCTGATGAATCGCTAATAGTACCTCTTAAGAATATAGAAGTAAATGAACAACTCAAGTGTGTAGAAAGGCCTCTACAGATTGAAGACAGGAAAGTCAAGAATCTCAAACATAAGAGATTAGTTTTGATGCATGTGAAGTGTCGTATATTTTAGGTGTATATTTTAAGCCCCTTTAACACTTATTTTAGCCAAGTTTTAAATTTATAAAACACGATATTTTACTAACACTAAATACACATATGGGCAAGTGCACCCATCGTGAGCGTAGTATAGCGTTGGTAAGATACCGAGGTCGTCCAAAGACACAAGAGCTTTTAGTACCGGTTTATCCTCAACGTCTAATCAAAGTAAAAAGTTTAGAAAAATGTTTTAAGCTAAGAAAAAATAAAAACTAACTAAAATGCTGAAAATAAAAATAAAAGAAAAACAGATAGACAAGATGAATCACTTGGTTCCGACTCGTATCTAGTATAACCTTTGATTATTTCCGCACTTTTGCACATAATTAAGATATTATCTTAGTTATTGTAGTAGGCCCCTCTTTTGAAGGTGACGTTACCCTCACCCCAGTAGTTTGAGTCAGCAAGGATACAATCCTAAAAGGGTGGATTATTAGAAGATAATGAATTAAGTTATTAATGCAGTATTGTGGTAGGCCCCGCTTTTGGCGGTGACGTTACCCTCGGCTAAGTAGTCTGAGTCAGCAGGGATACAGTCCTAAATAGCCGGGTTATAGTATTAATAGTAGTTAACTTATGAGGGGATCAAAGAGTTTGGACCCCCGCCATCCAATACCGTGAAGCATTGAAGGAGGTCCTACTAAATTTGACCCAGGTCCATTGCAGGACCTCTAAACGCTGAACAATGGCAAGACCTTTACCAAACCATTCCCTTAACCCCCGACCAGGTAGCCAACATACCTCCATATAGACCGTGGAGATATGAATGGTGAAAATCTTTTATTTTATATAGACAGTAAAATAATGCCAAGACACCACGGACAAACGATAAGGAAAGATCACCTTCAACATAAGTAACTAGTTATTAAAGTCATTAATACAAAACCAAATAAAAAGTGCAAAAGATTAGAAATAAAAAGTATTATACTAGACACTTTGTCTTCACCAAGTGATGTAAGAGACTTAGGCAAACATGGCCTTGATTGTCAAGAACTCTTACGATCAATCTTGGATCCCGAGACGACTCACACACTCTACGATGGACAATGGATGATGGTGGTGGATGATGGTGTTGTGATGGTGGTGGGTGGTGGGTGGTGGATGAAGTGTGAGAGAGGTGGTGTGCCAAGGGATGAGTTGAAATGAAACCAAGCACTCCTATTTATAGGCTGAACAGAGGGCGGGGCACGGCCCCGTGTCCGCTGGGCACGGCCCCGTGCCTGTCTGACAATCTCTCTCTTCATTAATTGTAATTCGCAATTACAATTAATGCGCCTGCTGTACTTTCGACACGCCCCCGTGTTCGCTAGACACGGCCCGTGGTGGGCAATAGAAGCTTCTATAGGTTTGTCTTTTCTGGTGCTTCTTGGGCACGGCCCCGTGCTGGCTGAGCGCGGGGCGTGTTCAGTCTTCTGCCTTCTTTATTTTGCTTGGGAAGATGCCGTTGAGGGGTCGGGCAATCCACTTATGTTCCTTTTCTTGTATTTATGTTGGATTTAGCTGTCTTTTTGCTTCTTTTGTGTTTTTGAGCTCATTTAATCCTGAAAATACAAAAGGAAGACAAAAACACTCTTTTTCCAATATTAGTACTTAAAAAGGGTTAGTTTTATGCCTTATTTGATGTAATTTATATGTTGCATTTTACACACATCAAATACCCCCACACTTGAACTTTTGCTTGTCCTCAAGCAAAACTCTTTAATATGTGGCTTACACTCCCAAATGGAATGGGTAGAAGAGAAGGTTTTTGGCTTGTCGTAGAGTGTTGGGAATCCAAGATCCTTTTGGGTTTTATTTTTATCTATTTACAATCCTATTCGTAATGATTTATTTAGAACGTTTCATAGGAGAAATTACTTATTTGGGCATAACATGCCTTTTTAAAATTCCATTTATATACAAGTTCACATACCTCACGGGAGAAATCACTCACACTCGGCCGAAGGTGTATTTTTAGTGAATCACTCGAGAGTGGCATGTAACTTATTCCTACCATAAGCTTGCCAAGCAATCAATCCTCCTCCTTTTTAACTTTTATACCTTTGTAAATATCACGAGGACTTTGTGGGTTAAGGGTTAGGCTTGGGTTAAAGGTAGGTGGTTGGGATATTGGTTAGTGGTTAGTAGAAAAAGGGCGAAAAGCGTAACAAGTGTCGGTTTTCGTAAGACTTTCTATTTTTTTGTAACTTTTTATTTTGATGAAGCTTTTATTCAAACAAAGTTACTTTTGATGAACTTGTTTGTTTATTTTCTTTTTGCTTCATCAACAACATTTTTTTTTTTGAACGATCCTATGAAAAGCCGAACTTGTTACTAAAACAAAGGGTTAAAAATAAAAAGGGTTTTGGTGGGTAAAAGGTTTTTTTGGTTTGGGTGATGAAATGAATAGGTTTAGGCTCAAAGGGGCTAACTAGGGGGGTTTTTTTGGGTTGGTGGTAAAAGAAAAAGAAAAATAATGGTGTAGAAATAAAAAAAAGGGTTAGTCCTAATGCCTCCATCATTTACTTACTCAGGTTTAAGTTGATAAGGACTGGGAATGTATCGTCATGGCAAGTTCTAGAGTTGTAAGAACCAAGCGGCTATTCACACAAGAAACGAAAAATGAGCATTTAGTCTAATAATATGTAATTGTGTGCTCAATAAAGGCTCAAAACTCACTTTTGTGGGAATGGGTTTTTATGTGATCAAGTATATATAATCAAATTTTAACTAAGTTTGTCATGCCTTTTCATAATTTTCTTATGTTGGTTCTTTTTATCACTACGCTATCGGTTGTAAATTTGTAAAAATATAACCTTTTTGAGAACTTGAATTTCCCGAGTTAAACCTAGACAAGTAAGAAAAATGAAATTTTTGAAAAAAATTTGGGGTGATTAGCGGTTCCAATAGAGTTTTGTGTAAGGCTTGTATTTAGGACTTGCAAAATTCAAGGTTTTAGCAACCCCCCCACACTTAAATTACACATTGTTCTCAATGTGTCCCAAAAATAAATTTTTAGGTTGATTAGATGTGTAAAATGGTGTAAAAAGCAAAAATTTTGTGTTACTGGGCGCTGAACACGGCCCCGTGTTATCCGGGCACGGCCCCGTGTTCAAGTGCCAGTAACAAAATTAAAACATGAGAAACAGAAGTCTGGACACGGGGGCGTGTTGGGTGAACACGGCCCGTGTCCAGTTACCTGAACTGGGCGTTTTTCTGCAGGTGGTTCAGCACGGGGCCGTGTTGGTTGGGCACGGCCCGTGTTGAACCTTCTGAAATGTAGAGAATTGTCGGGTTGCCTTGTTCTTGTGCATGAGGTCATTTTTCTCGTTTCCCTTTTCATCCCTTACCACCATGAGTGTGTTTTATTCCTTAAAAACCATCCAAACTTTAAAAACCATCATTTCATTGCAATCATAGAGAGACCTTACATAATCCTAAATTAAGATAAAATTAAAACTTAACTAAATAGGTCAGCAGGTACACGAGGTTATCATAAGGAGTTCTACTATTCTAAGAAAATTTCGAGAATAGTTTCCCGATATAGTAGGACTTTTAGCCGAAGGAATTTCTTCCCTAAACGTTGTTTAAAGCCATTCTTCGATCTCCCTAGGAAGGAAGAATGCGGCTTCATTTTCCTCAGTAACTGATGGCTGAGGGGGAACATTCACCGGGACTCCTTGCACCACCCTATGCGGAGGCTCTTGGTGCATGGCGTACCATTCGGCCGGAATGATGACTTCGGGCACCACGTTCCACGCCCTTTGGGTTATTATAGGCACCAAAGGCGGGGAGGCGAGAAGGATTAACCTCTGGTGCAAGAGGTTTACCTCTCGGAGACAGCCCTCCAGCCCCACTGCTAGATGGTTGATACGGTCGACCAATGCTTCTTCCACTCCCGTCATTTCGTCAATAGCTTCTCTTAGGGCGTAAACATAGTTCACAAGAGAGTCTTCTGTTGTTGATGACCTCCTCCCTTGTCGGTTATTTCTTGAAGATGATCCGCTTGTTCTGCTTGCCATTTTCTGTGAAAGAAACCAAGAAAGCTAAATTTTTACAAAACAGTTCCTCGGACACGGCCCCGTGCTCGATGAGCACGGCCCCGTGTCCATTTGTCTACAGGATTTTAGGCTAAGGAGTCTTGGAGTTTTAAATTATTCTCATGATTTTTAGCTGGTTTTTAGGCTTAGATGATTTAAAATAAAGTTATACAACTAACTTTAAGCAAAAATCCTTAGCAAATAATCTTACAAACTTCACATAGAGGGTTGGAATCATGGGATTTCCAAGCTTCCATGGAGGAAATTTTGAAAAATTTTGAAAGAAGAGGAAATGAATAAAAGTGGAAGGGACAAGAGGGTCCTTTGGAACCTTCTTTTAGCACTTACCTAGGATGGTATGAGTGAAGATCCCAGGAATCTCTGTCAATTGAAGTGGTAAAAAATGAGCAGGAATCAGGCTGCATTTAAAGAAAACGACAGCGCACTGGACACGGCCCCGTGTCCGCTGGACACGGCCCCGTGTGCAGAGGAAATTCTGACACATTTTGTCCGTATTCTGACAAAATCAGCAGAGAATCTTTTGGGTGAACACGGGGGCGTGTTGACCTGGACACGGCCCCGTGTCTGGAGGCTGTCTTATGGAGTTTTGTTACTTCTAAGGATCTCGTTGATATCGGGTGGTTCCTTACTGGTTGGGACAACCCCAAAGTGCCTAAGATACCTTAATTGTCCTAGACTAAGGCGAGAACGCAAGAGGTTGTCGGTGAGGGTAATTCCTATTTTTATTCTAGGTGGACAAGTCCAACCCTTTTCCGGGCTCTCGTTAAAGAAGGTGTATGCCGAATCGCTCAGGTCTATGTATGCACCGAACGAAGTCGATGGAGAGTCCTACACGGCACAATCGACACAGGGACGACTATCGTCCAAGTCTTTGCTAGGTACGAAGGTATTTTCGGGAGCAACGAGGTTGTCGGAATGCGGTTCCAGCATTTCGTCATGGTCATCGTCTTGGGGTGGTTTAATAAAATCCTTCCTAAGCTCTTTTAACCAATTCAGAATTAGCTTTTCTAGTTGAAATAACTCATCAAGTAGCATTTCTCCTAGAATATCTGGCTGGGCGCATTCGAGGGAGAAATAGTGCTTATTTTTACTTTCGCCCCTCTTAAGGTTATGAGAAGTCGGTGGGTCCATGTAGTGGGGCCTATAATTTAGAAAGTAGCATTTTACTTCTTCATGTTTGCCACCACATAATTGACACCACGTACCATAAGAGTGCCGAAATTAAAAACAATTACTATCACTCACGTTTGTGTCAGAAATTACCAACCGCCGGGATCTAACGGTTCTGTTTTCAGTAAGTGAATCTTGGGCACGGGGGCATGTTGGGTGAGCACGGCCCCGTGTTCAGCTTACTGTCTGACGTAAAACAGGATTGCCAGTTCCAATGATTTAGCACGGGGGCGTGTTCAGCGGGCACGGCCCGTGCTGAGCTCTGCAGAAGCTGAAAAACTAAGAAAATCCTAAAAAAAAATTAAAAAGAAAAATAAAAAATGATTAGGCCGTTGATTCCTAACTTTCTTAAAATCCTTGTGTCCCCGGCAGCGGCGCCAAAAAACTTGATGCGTGTGAAGTGTCGTATATTTTAGGTGTATATTTTAAGCCCCTTTAACACTTATTTTAGCCAAGTTTTAAATTTATAAAACACTATATTTTACTAACACTAAACACACATATGGGCAAGTGCACCCATCGTGAGCGTAGTATAGCGTTGGTAAGATACCGAGGTCGTCCAAGGACACAAGAGCTTTTAGTACCGGTTTATCCTCAACGTCTAATCAAAGTAAAAAGTTTAGAAAAATGTTTTAAGCTAAGAAAAAATAAAAACTAACTAAAATGCTGAAAATAAAAATAAAATAAAAACAGATAGACAAGAGAATCACTTGGTTCCGACTCGTATCTAGTATAACCTTTGATTATTTCCGCACTTTTGCACATAATTAAGATATTATCTTAGTTATTGTAGTAGGCCCCTCTTTTGAAGGTGACGTTACCCTCACCCCAGTAGTTTGAGTCAGCAAGGATACAATCCTAAAAGGGTGGATTATTGGAAGATAATGAATTAAGTTATTAATGCAGTATTGTGGTAGGCCCCGCTTTTGGCGGTGACGTTACCCTCGGCTAAGTAGTCTGAGTCAGCAGGGATACAGTCCTAAATAGCCGGGTTATAGTATTAATAGTAGTTAACTTATAAGGGGATCAAAGAGTTTGGACCCCCGCCATCCAATACCGTGAAGCATTGAAGGAGGTCCTACTAAATTTGACCCAGGTCCATTGCAGGACCTCTAAACGCTGAACAATGGCAAGACCTTTACCAAACCGTTCCCTTAACCCCCGACCAGGTAGCCAACATACCTCCATATAGACCGTGGAGATATGAATGGTGAAAATCTTTTATTTTATATAGACAGTAAAATAATGCCAAGACACCACGGACAAACGATAAGGAAAGATCACCTTCAACATAAGTAACTAGTTATTAAAGTCATTAATACAAAACCAAATAAAAAGTGCAAAAGATTAGAAATAAAAAGTATTATACTAGACACTTTGTCTTCACCAAGTGATGTAAGAGACTTAGGCAAACATGGCCTTGATTGTCAAGAACTCTTACGATCAATCTTGGATCCCGAGACGACTCACACACTCTACGATGGACAATGGATGATGGTGGTGGATGATGGTGTTGTGATGGTGGTGGGTGGTGGGTGGTGGATGAAGTGTGAGAGAGGTGGTGTGCCAAGGGATGAGTTGAAATGAAACCAAGCACTCCTATTTATAGGCTGAACAGAGGGCTGGGCACGGCCCCGTGCCTGTCTGACAATCTCTCTCTTCATTAATTGTAATTCGCAATTACAATTAATGCGCCTGCTGTACTTTCGACACGCCCCCGTGTTCGCTGGACACGGCCCGTGGTGGGCAATAGAAGCTTCTATAGGTTTGTCTTTTCTGCTGCTTCTTGGGCACGGCCCCGTGCTGGCTGAGCACGGGGCGTGTTCAGTCTTCTGCCTTCTCTATTTTGCTTGGGAAGATGCCGTTGAGGGGTCGGGCAATCCACTTATGTTCCTTTTCTTGTATTTATGTTGGATTTAGCTGTCTTTTTGCTTCTTTTGTGTTTTTGAGCTCATTTAATCCTGAAAATACAAAAGGAAGACAAAAACACTCTTTTTCCAATATTAGTACTTAAAAAGGGTTAGTTTTATGCCTTATTTGATGTAATTTATATGTTGCATTTTACACACATCAAGTTCTGGTCAAAGTGAAGTGGGACTCCAAAAGAGGACCTGAGTATACATGGGAGCTTGAATCTGAAATGCAAAGGAAATATCCACACTTGTTCCAGTAGATCTCGAGGACGAGCTCTAAAACAAGGTGGGGAGGATGTAACAATCCTCAATGAAACCGACACCTCGATCATTTTCCAAGCATCCTAATATATTTTAAAATATCCTAAAATGTCCCAAAATACACCCCATACGCGAATACGGGCCTCAAATATATTAAATAGTATTAAAAATAAATAAAAATTGAAATTTTGGGCTGAGGCGGGCCGCGTAGGACCCCACCCCAACCTTACACGGGCGGTATGAAGGTTAGAACATGATTTCGCTGATTTCTTTAAGTTCAGGCGGGCCGCGTAAGACCCCCATTAGTTTATGCGGGCCGCGATAGTCCCAAAATGTGGCGCAGCCCGGTGATGACACGTGTCATCAGCGTGTCGAGCCTAGTAGATGACCCAGACAAGCTACCCTGTTGACCAGGGTTGACGCGGGCCGCGTAGGCCCTTGCCTACGCTTACGTAGGCCGCGTGAGAGTCAAGTTCAACAACTATATAAGCAGGCCATCGGGTTTCATTTGGAATTCGCTCACGATCATTTCTCAATCACAATTTCTGAATATTAGGCATAGTAAGCTGGTATTATACCCCCTAATTAGCAAAGTTCTGCTCCGTTGTAAGTATTATAACCCCTGGATACGTATTAGATACGCTGCCCGATTGATCTAGGGTTCCATAATGGCTGTCGTGGTTCTGCCCGACGTAGACATTGGAATGCCATCTCGGGGAGGGTATTGCTAATGTTAAAATGGGTTATTAATACTAACGCGTGTACATTTATGTAAATTATAGATTATCACCCGGAAACCCTTACAGAAAACCTAAGACAGCAAGTGAGTTGATCCACTTTTTGTAAACTTTTTTGTTAATTGTTTTACAAAACCTTAAATACTTTTCCATGCGAAAAACAGTTATTGAGTATTTGTAAGAATACAATTATGATGAGTATGTTGGGGTTTTGTATACAAAATTTGTTACCACCTGGTCAAGGAGTAACATGTCCACAAGTCGGGTTCGACAGTACCATGGATGTTAATTGTTATGTCTTGTAAACAAATATAATTGCGGGATCGCCCTCAATACTGTACACTGGGACTTTTTATTAAACTTGATTAAACTGGGATTCACTCACCAGTATTTCCCACTGACAAATACTTTTAAAACGCGTTTCAGGTAACAAACTGTGAAAGCCAAATAGAAGCCAGCTGGACAGCACTGAAGGCTTGGAAAAGTGGCAATAAAGTTACCTAAAAATAAAATAGATGTTTTTATTAAATAAATAGGATTTATTCCTATGAAAAAGCATGTACTATGAACTTGGGTTTATCTCATTTGTTTAATGCTATGAAAATGTGGTATTTTACTCTGATAAACATTTCCTAACTACGGTCCTGATGAAAAATTCCGCTGCCAAATTAGACAATACACGATACCACCGAATCTGGCAAGCGGCCGCCCGTTCCCCGGGAACCAGGGATCGGGGGTTGCGACAACAAATCACATAATTTAATCAAAAGAAATCAAAGGTGGGGCCCCTTGTTGTAACCGTCCATGGGAGGGGGGGTCTTAGTTTGATTTCAATTCCAAGTTACATAATCTAGTTACATTTCAACTGGTAATTTAGGTGATAAATGTGTTCAAGTGTTTTAAGTTGTAATATGATGTTTAGTGATCATAACTAGCTTTGTAACATTAAAACAATGCTTCTAGTTAAATTTTGGTGTTTCGGGTAGTGTCCGGTTGTTCATTTGGTTACCGGTTCATTAAGGTGCTAAATTGGTCAGTTTAGTGTATTATGAGGTACCTTTTATGACAGTTTTCATTCCCGACACTTATCAAGTTATTCTGGACACTTAAACTATATTTCTGCATTATATTTTGAGGTTTAAATGCTGAATGTTGCTGTTTTCTGCAGAATTCTGCAGTTTAAGTGTGTTTCGGGCACTTTCTAGCACTTAAATCATCACTCGGAAGGCAGTTTTATAATCCCTACTTTCCTACATAATCTTCTAGTGTGACTCTTGGTTCCGGGTCTCATTCTGAGTTCTAACAACATGTCTGTCTGAGCACTGAACTCTCGTCAGTACTTCTAGTTTATCTGAATTTTTGTGCTAGTCTCATCTTGTGCACTAATTGAACTATTCTGGGTTGCATATAATAATGATAGGCAATCATGCAACATGTAATGTATTCGTATGTCTTTGAAAGTAAACCATGCATTCATTCATATCATAAATTCGCCATACACAATCATAAGGTACAAATTATTGTTCATATGGTACGGAACCATATGGAAGAGTGCCAGTTGTCACAGTCGTGCTCGCTGAACACGCCCCATGGCCAGTCTTCTGTTTAATTTTGGTACTGGCGATCTGACCACGGGGCCGTGCCTGGACCACACGGGGCCGTGGCCAGATGCCTAGTATCATAAAAATTTGTTTTTCGACACCTTTTTACACATTCAATCAACCTAAAAACTTATTTTTGAGACACATTGAGGACAATGTGTAATTTAAGTGGGGGGATGGTAAAACCTTGAATCTTGCAAGTCCTAATAACAAGCCTTACACAAAACTCTATTGGAACCGCTAATCACCCTAAATTTTTTCAAAAGAAAAAAAATTCATTTTTTTACTTGTCTTGGTTTAATTCGGGAATAAAAAGTTCTAAAAAGGTTATATTTTTATAAATTTACAACCGATAGCGTCGTGATAAAAAGAACCGAATAAGAAAATTATGAAAAGGTGTGACAAATCTAATTAAAATTTGATTATATATACTTGATCACATTATAAACTCATTCCCACAACAAGTGAGTTTTAAGCCTTTATTGAGCATACAAGCATATATCTTTAAACTAAATGCTCATTTTTCGTTTTTGTGTGAATAGCTGCTTGGTTCTTACGACTCTAGAACTTGCCACGATGATACATTCCCGGTCCTTATCAACTTGAACCCAAGTAAGTAAATGATAGAGGCATTAGGACTAACCCTTTTTCCTTTCAAAACCATTATTTTTCATCTTTTTTATCACCTACCCAAAATCCCCATAGTTAACCCCTTTGAGCCTAAACCTTTTCATTTCGAAACCCACAAACCAAGCACCCTTTACCCACCAAAACCTTTTTCTTTCCAACCCTTTGTTTTAGTAAAAAGATCGGTTATCGTGTGACGGAAAAAAATGAAAATCTTGCAATAAACAAACAAGTTTCTCAAAGAAAGCTTGTTTGAATATGTTTAGTTTGAATAAAAGTCACAAAAACAAAAAGTTTTACGACAACCGACGCTTTTTACGCTTTTAGCCATTTTTACTAACCACTAAGCAAAACCACCTACCCTTAGCCCAAGCTTAACCCTTCCCAAAGTCCTCTTGATATTTACGAAAGTTTACAGTTAAAAGGAGGAGGATTGATCGCTTGGCAAGCATATGGTAGAAGTAAGTTCCATGCCGGTCTCGAGTGTTTCACAAAAATACATCTTCGGCCGAGTGTTGAGTGATCTCTCGTGAGGTATGTGAACTTGTATATAAATGGAATTTTAAAGAGGCATGTTATGCCCAAATAAGTAATTTTTCTTATAAAATGTTCTAAATAAATCATGACGAATAGGATTGTAAATAAAATAAAAATAAAACCCAATAAAAGATCTTGGATTCCCGACACTTAAGATAAGCCCAAAACTTCTCCTCTACCTCTTCCATTTGGGTGTGTAAGCCACATATTAAAGAGTTTTGCTTGAGGACAAGCAAAGATTCAAGTGTGGGGGTATTTGATGTGTGCAAAATGTAACATATAAATTACATCAAATGAGGCATAAAACTAACATTTTTTAGTACTAATGTTGGAAAAAGCGTGTTTTTGTCTTCCTTTTGAATTTGCAGGACTAAATGAGCTTAAACGAACAAAAGGAGCAAATAAGCAGCCAAAACCAACATAAATACAAAGAAAAGGAATAATCGTGACATGCCCGACCCCTCGGCAGCATTCCCAAAGTAAAAACAAGGAATCAGAAGACTGACCACGAGGCCGTGCCCAGGTGAACACGGGGCATGGTCAGGGACCTGCACAAAAGACAAACCTGTAGAAGCTTCCACGCCCACCACGGGGGTGTGCCCATCTCAGCACGGGGTGTGGTCAACGCAAAGATATGCAGAATTTTGCCAAATCTTGATAGTACTGATACGAAGTTGACCACGGGGCCGTGCCCAGGAGACACGGGGCCCTGTGGGGCCCTCTGCTGACACTTGCAATTAATGAAGGAAGAGAAAAGGCTGGCCACGGGGGCGTGCCCGCTGGACACGGGGCCGTGGCTAGAGTTCTGTGCAGGCTATAAATAGGGGTGCTTGGTTCACTTCAAAGGAATCACTTGGCAAACCACTACTCTCCCACTTTGCCACCACTCCACAACCACTACAACAGCAACACCCACCACCATCATCCATCATCCATCATCCATCTTTAGAGTGTGTAGCAGTCTCGGGATCCAAGATTGATTGTAAGGGTTCTTACCAATCAAAGGCCATGTTTGGTTAATCCTCTTACATCACTTGGTGAAGACAAGTCTTTTATGTATTACTTTTGATTTTTAATCTTTCGGCACTTTTTATTTGGGTTTGTATTAATGACTTTAATAACTAGTTTCTTATGTTGAAGGTGAATTCTTCCTATCATTTTTCCGTGGTGTCTTGACGTTACTTTACTGTCTATATAAAGTAAAAGATTGCATCATTCATGTTTTTACGGTCTATATAAAGGCATGTTGACTACCTGGTCGGGGGTTAGGGGAATGGTTTGGTAAGGTTCTTGCCTTGTTCAGTGTATAGATTCTGCAAGGACCTGGTTTAAGCTTACTAGGACCTCCTTCAATACCCACTGGTATTGGATGGCGGGGGTGCGAATAGCTTGAACCCCTCATATGTAAACTATTATTAATACATTAAACCGGCTTCTTGGGATTGTATCCTTGCTGACTCAAACCACTTAGCCGAGGGTAACATCATCTTCAAAAGAGGGGCCTGCCACTTTTCGCATTAATAACTTACTAAATTATCTTTCAATATTCCGACCCTTTGGGATTGTATCCTTGCTGACTCAAACCATTGGGTTGAGGGTAACGTGACCTTCAAAAGAGGGGCCTACTACTATAACTAAGATTATCTCTTAAAAAGTCCGAAAGTGCGAAACTTATCAAAGGATACATTAGAGACAAGTCGGATCCAAGTGATTCTATCTTGTCTATCTGTTTTTATTTTATTTATCTTTGCATTTTTAGTTTTTATTTTTATATTTCAAACCTTTTCTCAAAAAAAATATTAGATTGATTAGACGTTGAGGATAAACCGGTACTAAAAGCTCTTGTGTCCTTGGACGACCTCGGTATCTTACTAACGCTATACTACGCTCACGATGGGTGCACTTGCCCAAGTGTGTGTTTAATGTTAGTAGAATATCACGTTTTATAAATTTAAAACCTGACTAATGTGTAAAATGGGCTTAAAATATTAATAAAAACATATCACGCTTTGCACACATCAAGACCTTTTCTAATAATAGCCAGCTTTTTTATAAGCCCAACATCACGAGACCCCACTAAACTTAAATGAGAAATCGAATTTTCTATTGTTTCTCTAAAAAAAGGTTTCTTGATCCACGAGTTAAAAAATCTAAGCGCTTGGACCCAAAGTTGCTTTGAGTGGTCCGATTACATCGTTGGAAATGCATGTAAAATCACATCCTGCCAACGGTTAAAAAGATCTGAGCAAACCAGAAATTTGTCAATTTTGCTTAGCTTTTTCCCGTTATCCCTAACACAAGTGAACCGTCTGATTAATAAAGTCATTAAATTTATAGTGCACACATTCTTAAATCTAGAATTCTTCCTCTCATTAGGCTCCCTAACAGCATTGAAATCTCCTGCCACAACCTGCAAACCGGAGTGACCCATCACCGCTGCTGATATATCATTCCAAAGGGTCAGTTTAGCATTCACTCTTTGAGGAGAATACACATTAATCACATTCACTTCATCATTGCTTCCTTTCAACCGACCATTAATCAATAAAAAATGCCTAATTTTAACAGATTTCACATCTTCAAACACCCCCTATCCTAGATGCCAAGGATACCTCCAGATTGACCTACTGAGCCGACGGAATCCACATCGAAGTTCCCTTTACCCAAAATTTAGCAAGATTAAAACCTGAATGGTCCTCCTGAATCATCAAGAAAACTATTTTGTGTTTCTCTTTAAGACCCTTATCCACCCATCTTTAACCGCACCCCCAATCCCGTGCGTAATAGTAAAAAGGAAATTCATGATCGAATCACATTGTTACCTTCATTTATAATAGTTTCCTTCACCAACGGGTTATGACCTCCCAAATCTTCCCCGACCATTTGACCTAGCATGACTGTCGCCACTATTTCCTTCTGAAGAGCATTCTAGTTTTCCAGAGTAGACGGGCCATCGGCTAAGATTTCCACCACTGGAATGGATTCCGCATGATCCGATACATTTAATTATGCTTCCTCTGATAGCGGGTTCTGACAATGAGATCAAATTTGTTGTAAACCTCAAGATTATTCATCCTAGAGGGGACCTTCAAACCCCTTCTGATCTTATCAGACCGTTTATGTATCACATTTCAAACAATAAATACAACATATACATAATAGCTCTCATACTTTTCAACTTAGCATAAATTACACCCACTATAACGATAAATACTTCTATGTTTTTTTATTTGACTTAAACGATATAACTCAAAGGAGTAGGATCAAATACAAACCACATTTCACATACAAACTATAAGAACAATTTAAAAAGTGTCACGTGACATCCAACCAATTATAGAGAAATGATAAAATAACATCCTAATTAATATCAATTATATTAAATTCCCTATAAATATGATAACAAGCAATTAATTCTTTATTTGGATATTCTTTTTGTTTTCAATGTGCTGATTAAGAAAAGTGTTGAAATCATTCAAATATGTGCTAAAATCATTTATCTTGATTAATTGTCATGTACTAAGACTATGGGGTATGGGGCGGGGGTTGGGGCGTGGGTTGGGTACAAACGCCCAAGTCACCACCCCGGGTGGGCTTGGGTTTCGGCGTGGCCCCTTGGGCGGGGGTTTTAGCCCAGGCGTTGGGCGGGCCTAGCGGTCTTCCGTGGCCGGCTCTCATTGGCTGGGTTGGCTAGGCTAGGTGGCTAGGATTTAAATTTAAAAAATAACCGTTTGGCCAAGCCAAACCCATACCCCAACTACTATAAAACCCCCCACCGTCTGTCCACATCGCTACCCCAACCCTTCACTCCACCAACCCGAACCCGCTACCCACACTTGAAAAATGGCCACATGGACGCACGAGGAAGAGATAACACTTGTAACGAGCGTCGTGGACGCGATGAAGGGCCGCCAACCCGGTGAGACCCGTTACTGGTCGGAAGCTTTCGCTAGTTACCAGGACAACGTGGGGAACGACCGGAAAAATCTAAACGTGTGCCAACACAAGTGGCGCGAACTACGACCGAAGCTCGACCGTTTTAAAGCCTACTACGACAGCGTCCCGGGCGGTGATATAAGTCACGAAGACCGGGTGGCGGTGGCCAACATCGAGTTCCGGGGCAAGGAGCGGAAGCCGTTTGACAAGCTCGCCCTGTTCGAAATCTACCTAATGCTTAATTAGGGTTTTTTTCTATATGTCTAATTATGTTTTTTTTTTTAGATTTGTAATCCTTTTTTTTGTAGGATTTTGTAATTTTTAGGAAATTTTAATAATAATTTTAGGCTTTGTTTATTTTATTTTGTGTGTATTTTTTTAATTTTAGGCTTTTTTTTAATTTTATAACACGTGGCCAACCCACGCGGGCTAGCCACGCCCCGCCATACCGACCCAACACGTCACTAACCAGCGGTGCCCCTCGAAGTCCACGTGTCAACCCATGCCTCAAACCCCCCGTTCCACCATACCCCACGGTCTAATATAATTCAAATGTGTTACTTTTATGTATGTATTATTTTTGCATGTGCTAATTTAACTTTTTTTAAGTGATAATATCTGTTCTTACGGTTTGTAGGATAAATATGGTTTGTATCAGAACCAACTTCATAACTCAAAATTGCTTTTATTTGTATTTGTTTGACTAACAACTCATGGCCCGATTCGAAACATTTTTTTTGTAGAAATCTATTTCTTACAATTTCAATAACATTTTGAAGGGGGTATATAATTCGTCGATATATTTTAGTTATTCTTGTTTATTTTTATCGTTGGTTTCAATATAAAAAGAATATTTTTAGCATACGATCTTATTAAAAATCTGATATGATCAAGTATTCTAAAATCTTTATAATAAATGATTTGACATGCATCTGTATAATAAATGATTTGACATGCATAGAATCTTAACATTTCTGGAATAATAGAGTAGCTTAATTTTTTTAGATCATGTTTTGCGGGAAAATTGAGAATTTGTTGTTTTGGATCTTAGCTTCTATGGGAACACTAGAAATTTATAAACACTATAAATCCACATTAGTTTGTAAGTAATTATTTATTAGGAATAGAATTCAAGTGCATCATACATTTATCATCATACTGTTCAATTTTTTTTTATCATCATCCTCAATTAGTCTCTTGAGAACTATTAAGGGAAACCAAATCTATTTTCAACAAGATACAGGTGTTGTTTGTTTTTTCAGAAAAACCTTTTTTAATCTGTTATGTCTACGCCACACAGACCACGTATAGACGTTTAGATCTGTTGACCGTTTGTTTTTTAGAAGGCATTTCATTAAAAAATGTCTTCAAACCTCTGCGCGTCCTCTTCCCTACGCAGACATGGTCCAATATCTTCCCACCTCTTCCAACCTCTTCCAATCCTCTCTCCCCCTAATCTCAAAACACAGACACTTCCCCCCTATTCTACATTACTTTGATTAAACTTAAAACTTTTTCAAGAAAATATTGAAATTTGTTATCTAAATGAAGAAAAAAGAAGAGGGATTACTTGAAAACATTAGTAGAAGTGTGCATAGAATAGCGGCCATTGGAGATAATATTTGCAGGTTTTACTGCCGGGGGAAGAAGTATCTCCGGCGAAGTTTGAAGGTGTAATAAGTGACTGAAATTGAACGGAGGTGGATATATCTATTATATATAATAAATGAAAGTTATTTGGCCCACGTGTCACTTAATTAGGGCATCGTTTTTCCTCTTTTCCCGCCCAACAGTACCACTGCCCTCTTCTATTTATATCCTCCCTCATTTACTCATTTAGGGCTTCTTGCTTTCTCTCTCCCTCTGCTCTGCTCTATTCCGATCGATGTTCAGATCCTCTTTCTCTCTGATGTTCATCCTTCTTCTTCTTCTTCTTCTCATATTCATCTCCTCAACCACGTACGGCAGAGGTTACTTCTATTGGATACATCTGCGTTTGAAACCCTAAATCATGTACCGTCGAGTGGTTGAAGAAGAGAATAATCATGTAAGATCTATTTTTTCATTCAGAAATTTTATTTCGTTTTATCTATTTTCTCATACTCAGCACGATGAACCCTTTTGTACCCTCAGAAGAAGAAGCAGATCTCCTAGAGTTTCTTATCGTACTCGATGAACGCTTTTGTACAAGCTTCTCTTAATCGGTGACTCTGGTATGTTCTAACAATCTTTTTATTATTGTATATATCTTAAATTTATAAATAACTCTGTTTGTAGCTTTTGGTTTTGTCTTTCCTTTGTTATTGTTTATTCAGATGCTTGCTTTGTTATATCATGTGATTATGAGTAGATTTATTTTGATATGTTTTGTAGTTTATGTCTTTCCCAAGCTTTTTTGTTCATTTATAGAGTTTGTTGATTAGAAGCTACCTCTGCCGGACGGTTGTTAAGGAGATGGAAATGTGAAAGGTGATACCAGGTCGGTTAAGAAGGTGCTTTTGTCATGGACATCAAAGTGATTGCACAACACCAAGGTAACTTCAATTGGGGTGATTTATTTTTTGGTATTTGTAACGTTTTGATTTACCGTTTATTGGTGCATTGATTCATTTGTAATCCCTTCCATATCTCCCGTCATCTCAATTTGAGCAATTAAACGTAGTTTTCTTACTCACCATCAGTGTTTTAATTACTAGCAGTGCTTAAAAGTTTTCCATCAGCTGTTTGACTTAACAGTAGTTTGCGTTATTAATTCTAAATTCATCAGTTGTTGTAGGTAAACTGAAGTTTTTCCTACAATAAGCACTGCCCAGCTAAGTTTCCTACAATGACAGTGGTTATAACAAGTTAATATGGCAAAACCCTGATCTGCCTAACAACTGTTGGATATAACGATGGTTGTACATAAAGTCTGATGAACATCATCCACTGTTCAATTACGAAACCACTGATCAAGACCAAAATCCTGTTGAAGACAAGCACTGATCAACTAAATGTGAAACACTGTCTAACAACAAAAGTGGTGCAGCATCAACATTAGTTATTCTATGTTTGTTTATGTTAACAGTGTTTATATGTAACAGTGTTTTTCACATCAGTGTTTTATAGTCTGTTAGGTTGTTAGATGTCATCACCTCAGTGTTTTGTATGTAACAAATTTTATGACATCAGTGTTTATATATAACAGTGTTTATCACAACAGTGTTTACATGTGACAGTATTTATCCCATCACTTCAGTGGTTTGATCTGTACTATAAATTGAACAGTTGTTTCATCTTTATACTAATAAATAAAATTCTTATACACTTGGATGATTATTAAGCTCCTCATCTTGATTGTTTGGGTATAGTATTCTTGAAATTGGTTCAAACATTTGATTGTTCAAAGTTATCCACTGCTGAAATACAACCTAGTTTCTTCAATCTCCATGTTGACCACTGTCTCACCAAACATCAGTATTTCGAAAACTGGTGGGTATCCACTGATAGGAAAAAATAGCCACTGCTCACTTTTACATTGTTGACATCCACTGATATTGACCATCAGCGGTTTCCCTAAAAAATAGTCACTGCTCACATTTTTATTATTGATGTTGTTAATTATTGATATATTGAAATTATCAAATGAAAACTAGAATTACAATCAAATTACCATTTTACCTAATCTTTACATTCCAATGACATAAGAGTTCCTCCAACATTATTTTCATGATAAAATATAAAGTTAAATTAAAAAATAAAAAATATTCTTGATGTCTATTTGTTCCCAATCAAATCAGTAATTAATGCTAATTTCTTGAGCTTTGGACATTTAATTAAGCAAAATTTGAATTTCAAATTGACGGTTATTATATCTTAATTAAAGTTAAAATAAAATTTAAAAAAGTCATTATGACATTTGCTTTCAAATCAAGTCAGTAGTTACTGATAATATCAGTAATTTTGAAATTCAAAATATGCAAAATGGTAATTTAAAATTGTCGTTCTCTCTCTTTTTTTTTCCTACTTTGCATATCATTTCTAATACTTTAATAAAGCAGCATATAAGAATATCCACTACTTACCTTTGAAATTAAATCTGAAATTTATGACGTCCAACAACAGTGTCAAACAACAACAGTGGTTCAGCATCAACTTTAGTTATTCTATGTTTGTTTATGTTAACAGTGTTTTATAGTCTGTTAGGTTGTTAGATGTCATCACCTCAGTGTTTTATATGTAACAATTTTTATGGCATCAGTCTTTATATGTAGTCTTTATATGTAACGGTGTTTATCACAACAGTTGTTTATATGTAACAGTATTTATCACATCACTTCAGTGGTTTGATCTGTACTATTAATTGAACAGTTGTTTCATCTTTATACTAATAAATAAAAATCAAAAAACACTTGGATGATTATTAAGCTCCTAATCTTGATTGTTTGGGTACAATATTCTTGAAAGTGGTTCAAACATTTGATTGTTAAAAGTTATCAACTGCTGAAATAGAACATCTGTTTCTTCAAACTCCGAGTTGAGTGTTGACCACTGACTGACCAAACATCAGTGTTTCAAAAACTTTTGGGTATCCACTGATAGGAAAAAATAGCCACTGCTCATTTTTTTATTTTTGACATCCACTGATATTGACCATCAGCGGTTTCCCTAAAAAACAGTCACTGCTCACATTTGATTTATTCATGTTGTTAATTAGTGATAGGTTGAAATTATCAAATGAAAACTAGAATTACAATCAAATTACCATTTTACCTAATCGTTACATTCCAATGACATAAGAGTTCCTCCAACATTGTTTTCTTGAAAAAAATTAAAGTTAAATTAAAAAATATAAAAAATTCTCGATGACTATTTGTTGCAAATCAAATCAGTAATTAATGTTAATTTCTTGAGCTTTGGAAATTTGAATTAAGCAAAATGTGAATTTCAAATTGACGGTTATTATCTCTTAATTAAATTTAAAATAAAATTTAGAAAAGTGATTATGACAATTGCTTTGAAATCAAGTCAGTAATTACTTATTAGATCAGTAATTTTGAAATTCAAAATATACAAAATGGTAATTTAAAATTGACGTTCTTTCTCTTTTTTTTCTTACTTTGCATATCATTTCTAATATTTAATTACTTTAATAAAGCAGCATATAAGGATATACACTCCTTACCTTTGAAATTACATTTGCCACTACATTCAATTAAAGTTTTTATTGGAGAATCGGTAAGCTTGAATTCCAATTTTGATAATTTTTTTTATGAGCATCCATGCTTATTGTATTATCATATTACGTATAGCAATAGTTATATTTTGTTTATTCTTTTTTTATATACAGTCTTCAAATGGAGGTTGCAAAGGTTAGCATGCTTAATGATCTTAATACATTCTCAAACAACTATTCTATTAGAATGAAGATTGTTAGCATTTCGAAGAAGATGATGAATGATAACAAAAATGAAATATATCGTCTTGATATGATCTTCATGGATGAGATGGTACCGTATATATATGTCTTATAATTTTTTTGGACATATGAATATCCAAATGTTATATAACACGTTTTTTATTTAATCGGATGTTTCATATTCTTAGGGAACTATGATACAAGCCAGCTGTTTGCATAAGATGCTAGGAAAATTCAAAGAATTCCTTCAGTTGGGTGAATGTCTTCTTATCACCAAACCGTCTCTTGCTACTAATAAGTCCTCTGCTAAGTATACCAAGAGAAATGACAAAATATCACTGTATTTCTATACTTCTGTTGAGAAATGCCTTGACTGGTCTGGACCGAAATACCGTTTTAATTTCGTTAACCTCAAGGATGTTGTTAAAAATAAAATTGAAGTTAATACAGTTATTGGTATGTAAATCACTACATGATATATATCTATTGTTTTGTCTTATTGTTTTTTTTTTTTTTTTGTTATCTCTTCTTAATGCTGTTTTCTTTTAACAATATATTTTTGTTTATAGATTGGATTGGTTATGTGGATATATGTTTCAATCTAGAGGATACATTAAAGAAGGATGGGAGCAAGGGCAAGAGACTTAATCTTAGACTTGAAGACCTTGAGTGAGTTCTTTTTATTAAGTTGTTGCATTTTGACGTTTAAAGCATTACAAGGTTGCTTGATGTTATTATGTTTTATGTTAATATTTTAGAGGCCAAAAGTGTTCGGTTACTTTGTGGGATGGTTTTGCTATTGACATGTTTGCTTACATGAATGATAATAAACGAGAGAAATATGTTGTTATCCTTTGTCATATTGGTATGGTCAATCTTTACAAAGGTACAATTTAAACGTAATTAGTTTATTTTTTTTATTTTTAGTAATTTATCTTTATATTTATTTATATATTTTAAATTTGACACTATTTATATTGATCTACATTTGTTTTTATTTTTAAATTCAGGCAAGCGTGGAGTTGCAAATGGGTTTGAGATGAGCTGACTTTTTATTGACACTGACATTGAAGAGATATCCTCTTTTAGGAAGAGGTATAGTTAGTAATATGCATATAAACATTGAACAGTATTATTTTGTACTTACATTTAATTTTTACGTTTTAATTTGATCACATGAATCTGTTTAGGTATGTAGAGAAAATTTATGCTTCATCTTCATCTAATAAGCATGTTGGTTCAAATGTTATCTCAAGTGTTGAAGATGAGTTTCTTAATAACCCTGATTTCATGCTTATTGGTTTCCTTGGAACGATATCAACGGTGTGTATTTTCTTATAAGTATTCTACATGCTGAGTTTTTTATACTCTTTTCTAAGTGTTATTATTTTTGTTTGATATTGATAGACAAAGAAGGTTTTGGTTCTTGGCACAATCACAGCTATATGCACTGATAAACTTTGGTATTACAATGGTTGTAACCACTGTAAGTCAGGTGTGGAGGAAATATTTGTAATGAAAGAAAATGCAGATGGTTCATTTGATGTTGATCATGCAAAATCGTTGGTGTGTACAAATGATAAATGTGAAGGAGTCGACATCTATTCTATTCCGCGGTTTGAGATTACAGTTTTATTTCCTAATACTAAATACTAATATGAACCACCCTTTTGTTATTAGTAATACTAATGTTTTCATTTGTTTTTAACTTTGATAGGTTCAAGATACCTATTAGGGTGCAAGACTCTTCCGGTACTGTGTCTTTGACACTGTTTGATTTCGAAGCTTACAGGATTCTTAAGAAAACTGCCAAAGAGTTACTTTCAATCCAAGATCAGGTAACAAATACATGCATTCAGTTATTTGGCCATGTAGTTAATATAATTTAAAATTAATTTTTATAAATTTGTATGTTCTCAATTATGGAATCATTCTGCTCATTGTAATTTATATTAATTTTGATAAAATCATAGGTTGTTAATTCTAGAGAGATACCGAACCCATATCCTGAGATATTTGACACATTGATTGGAAAGAGGTATGCGTTCATCATAAGTGTTAAAGACTATAACATTGAGCATCAGGTTGAAAACTATGGTATTTCAATGGCCACTAACGATGATGAGATCCTTGCCGCGCTTTCCGCCAAATTCAATCCTAACCAGGTTTAAATCTTCATTATGTCATTCTTTTAATTTCATAGTCATATCGTTTTGAAATAGGTTTATACCATTGTGTGTATTTTATGTTATTGTGTATTTTGTACTTAAAGCATGAGCAGTCTGAATCGTTGGATGTTCCAGATTCCTGCAGTTTGTCTACTCCTGTTGACCTTATGAAGGTAATATGGGAATTTGGTTATTTGTACTAAATTTTTTTGAAACGTTAGTACTTATTGTCTTTTTATATCAGGATGAGATTTCATGCTGTGGTGACAATGTTACCCCTGCATCCCAAGCACTTGTAGGCACTAAGAATCCCTCTTCAGATGAAACAAAACGTAATATTCGTGAAGTGTTCGATGTGGATGATGCATTAGGTTGCTCCTCGACAAAGTGCTGCATCAGTGATGAACTGTGTCAGGATGAAGATGCTGGTGTTTCGACGCTTTTGATTCCAAAGACTGAGAAATAGTTTTTTCAGTATTTTCAAATACATTTACGTGTTGATTTCATATGTTGTTGCCATGTTGAACTTATGGTTTTTGTTTTGTTGTTTTTGGGTGTTTGGTGGGTTATGTTTTGGACTGATTGTGTGGTTTTGAATTCCTAAAAACTTATCTGCTTATTATACTGTTATGTTCTAATATTATAATGACTATGACCTTTCTTTGCATATTATAATGTATATTGTTAAATAAATATTGAGATGTTCAATAGTCAATATTTAAGTTTAAAATTTATATGTATGAATAGGAGCAACAATTTATAATATATATTGTATAAACCCAAATAAGAACTTTTTTATCTACAAACATTTATAATCTTTAAGCAATTTTAATCTTATTATCTTATCTCATAATTTATATAGGATTATCAGTGGATGTGGTTGTTCTTTATTGGTTTTTACCGTTATCCCTGCCCACTAAGATTTAATAAGTATCCGTCATATGTTACAGTTTATAAAAAAATATTTAATTTGTGCCTGTTTCTCCTATTAACTTATTTAAATAATCTCATTCAATAGCTTTTTTATATACTTCAAATTTTGTCTAAGTCATTCAAAGTATGTTGTTCAGAAAAATCGTAACCAAGTATGAAGCGTAAATTCAAACCCATTTTATTTGGTTTTTTGTTCGGTTTATCGATCCACGTTTTATTTTATTTGTTTTGTTTGGTTTATTTGGATAACTGAAAAAAATACAGTTTAACTTAATTATTTATTAAATAAAGATTAATTATTTATTAAATAAAGATAATAATATTTTATTTTAAAAATCATATACAAATAAACCATAAACCTAGCCGATGAACATCCGATTTACATTCCAAAAAGATTACAAAATTTGTTGTTAAGTTTTTCATCAATGTAATAGATTGCTTGGGATAATTTATTCAATAATTTGAAACAATTCTATTTTGCTTTTCATGAAATGATTTTTAATTACAAAATGATAAAATGGAATATTATAATTTATTGAGGTTATGTTAATCCCTAGGTATGACATATTGTAATTCAAAATTTAAAAACCACTGTTTTCTTCTATTTTTTTAATGTTCCTGATCTTTTACTCTTTCTTCTTTTGAAAGCATCTCCTTCTTTCATGTATGCAATGTCAAAGAATTCACGTTCATCTTCTACAGCTGCTAATTCATCTCAACGAAATTTACATAGTAAGTGAAATTATAACTTCTTAACTCATCATTTCCCAAATCAAAATCAGCTTTCAGATTAAAATCATAATTCTACTTGGTTTTTTTGTAGGTCCTCTTATGAGAACTCCTGTTTCAGATATCTCTAACAGATCTCATCTTTCAGATATCATAAATGGTAATAGCTCTTGAATTTGATTGTAAGTATACTTTTTTCCATTTTATGTTTCTAAGTGGACTGATTCTTGTGTTTCGTACATATTATACTTTCTCTGTTATTTAGTTACTTCACCGAATGAAAGGCGTAAGCTTCGAAAATTAATACTTGATAATAAGAAATTAAAGAATGCATCGTTATCATCAACGAATGTTCGTAACATCTTTTCTGACAATGCAAATTTGGTTGAATGTTCTGATACTACGGATCAACATATGTACTCCATTGCGTGTCGAGCAGTTAGAAATGCTACTGGTTCTTTAATTTCAACTACACCAGGTTTGTATTTTGTTTCTTTATTATTTGTTTTGATAAATACATTACTAAACCATATACCGGTACTAACATGAATGTTTTAATATTAGATGTTCATATAACGGCATTAACATAGGTACACCTCTAGATAGCAACCGTCGATATTCCATTACTTCTAGCATTATTAGCAGTAACAATCAGCCGATATTGGGTAGTAACTCTACGCTTACACGTCTGTCTTCTGGTAAACGTAACCTCGAGCGCAAGAAGCGTGATAATACTCCTGTACCTAGGCTCTCTTTGGATTCAGATCAAGACAATGTGTTTTTGTGCAATGATGAAGATCCTTATAAAGGGATATCTAAAGGTTTTAATTTATTTTATTGTTTTAGGACAATTGTTGTGTTCCACCTGTAATATAACTCTCAATCATTTGTGAACAGATTATTTGGACCATGGTGACCAAGTGCTTACATGTCAGCTTTGTAGAGCAAACTTATGGACATCAGAAGGTGGAAAAGGTCGTTTAACTTTAAATAAGCTATGTTATAGTATGTGTTGTGGGTATGGTAAAGTTCAGCTACCGCCTTTAAAGGATGCACATCTGTCTTATCAAAATTTGTTTTCTTCCTCAAATGCAAAAAGCAAGTTCTTCCTGAAGAATATAAGACGATACAGCTCTATGTTCTCTTTTACATCTATGGGTGGAAAGCTTGATTCTAATATCAACAAGGGCAATGCTCCATATATATATCGTATCAGTGGCCAAAACTATCATTGCATGGGGAGTCTCAAACCTCCAGCTGGAAATGAAGCTAAGTTTTGTCAGCTATACATACATGATACTGAAAATGAAATAACAAACAGACATGCATTATTCAGGTACAAGTGATTTCTAAGTTCCATTTTTATTCTATTAAAGAACAACTAGAAATTTAACCATGTGTAGTTCACTATCAGTTGTTAAGTACCATCACTTAATCCTTAATCACTGATTCTCTATCCACTGATTACTACAACAGCAGTTGTTAACCATTAGTAGTTCACTATCAGTTGTTAAGTACCATTAGTGTTTTAATCACTAGCAGTGCTTACAAGTTTTTCATCAGCTGTTTCACTTAACAGTAGTTTGCTTTATTCATTTTAAATTCATGATTACAATTAAAGCCAACATAAATGCACACTTGCATTATGTTAAACATACAATACGGACACAAAACGTCATACCAAGAAAGATAGAAGGATATCCAACTTGGTAGACTTGACGAAAATTACATACTCGATAACAAAAGACCGTAACATACAACGAGTTTTCCAATTTCTTCGTGATGAAAACTCAAGGAGTGAGTGGTGCACTTCGGAATGTAGCTGATAACCCCCTTTAGTGTAGCTCTTCGATTTTATTTGAAATTCCAAAGCTCGCTAATTTCATATCTGCCAATGGGGTTATATTCATTCATATGCACCAATCAGCTTATCTTTTAGCAATTGATCGTTCTGATCAATCACTTCCTTATGTGCACCACACTAACTTCTAGGAGGTTGTCAAGTATTCTCGCCAATGTTTTTGTAGTTGGTGTTTTGCGTATCTTTACATCCGCATCCATTCTGTACAATAAAAACATCCATAGTAAGACGGCTGATACAATACTTTCATAATGCATATACGTATACATATATGATGAACCCAATATGAGGAACCCAAAACACAGTTGATCTCATATGAAGAAAACATATTTAAATGACCAATACGAGGAACCCAAAACATATAGTCTTTAACCAACGTTATATGAGAAACAAAACAACAACCATACCTAGATTTCAACATGAACAGTAGAGACGTAAGAAACCCAGATTTCAACATTAACAGCAGATACTTAAGAAACCTGACCCTGTTTTAATCGATTGTATATTTTAAACATTTCAAACAAACTATAACACAAAAACAATCTTTGATTAACGCCAAAAACCAAAAACCCAGTATTAATAAACAGAGAAAACCAAAAACATCACAAACAAACCTTTATAATAACCAAAACCCAAACCTCTGTTTTGATACCCGAGCCAAAAACCCACAATAATCAAACAATATTTTCACACAAAACCTGTTACATTCTAGCATATCAAAAACATATACAGATAAGAAGTGTAAAAACATCAGTGGTGAAAATGAGATATCATCAAACATCATTAAACATCAAGTTACATAGGGTTACACAAGCATCTAAGAAGAACAGAGGGTAAACCATAGTGTCGATCATATTTTAGGTATGTGATTTTACCTTGGATTGTTATAACAACAAATAGCCGGTGAGGAGATTCAATGAAGATGAAGATGACGAAGATGAAGATGAAGATGATGATCGGTGTTGGGATAAGAGATTTTCAGATATTTTTGAGAAGTATGATTGGTGTTAGGGAATTAGGGATTATATGTGTTTATCATTAAGGGTATAAAGGATATTTCACAATTGTCAAACAGTCAACAGAGGGAAGTGTGAAGGAGGGACTCAAACTGTTATGAATTTATAAGATCAGGGGCTCTAAAAACCAAAAAATGAATTTAGGGGCTCAAGTTGATGTTTCACACATACCACAGGGACGCAAATTGCATTTTTATCTAAACTTAAATGTTACTTTTTCTCAACATATTTTATAAGTTTTGGGCTGATATCAGCAGATGTTAACCACTGTTCTTCCTTAACACTTAATCCTTAATCCCTGCTTCTGTATCCACTGTTCACTGCACCAGCAGTTGTTAACAATCTGTAGTTCACTATCAGTTGTTAAGTACCATCAGTGTTTTAATCACTAGCAGTGCTTAAAAGTTTTCCATCAGCTGTTTGACTTAATAGTAGTTTGCGTTATTAATTCTAAATTCATCAGCTGTTGTACGTAAACTGAAGTTTCCTACAATAAGCTCTGCCCAGCTAAGTTTCCTACAATGACATTGGTTATAAGAAGTTAATAAGGCAAAATACTAATCTGCCTAACAACTGTTGGATATAATAACGGTTGTACACAAAGTCTAATTAACCCCATCCAATGTTCAATACTAAACCACTGAAGAAGACCAAACCACTGTTCAAGACTAAACCACTGAAATGTTACTTTTTCTCAACATACTCTAAAAGTTTTGAGCTGGTATCAACAGTTGTTTACAAGGTTTTCATCAGTTGTTTGACTTAGTACTAAACTGTTTTTCCTTAACACTTAATTATTAATCACTGATTCTCTATCCACTGCTTATTACAATAGTTATGTTATGTTAATGTTTTGTTGTTTTTTTTCTTTTAACAGCAAAAGAACCAAACCTTCATCGCCTGCTGATAAAGAACTTGATGTTGAAATGATAGAGTATTTGAGGGCTTTATTAGATTCACAAAATATGTTGGTTAAGACATATAGGATGGTCAGAAACCATTTTCACCAATCTCCAGATGCCAACCTTAGTCTGCGACTAATTTATAGAAGAGAAAAAGATGGCAGGACATATAACTTACCCACCACATCTGAAGTTGCTGCTTTGGTTGTCGGAGACATAGATAAAGCTATAGACCATCATGATATTGTTGTCGAGACTCAGTCGGGAATGCTGCAGCGTATTAGCGAATTACACCCATCGTATCTTGCTCTGCAATATCCGTTACTTTTCCCATATGGTGATGATGGTTATAGAGTTGATATTCCTCATAGAGATTTTATGTCCACACAAAAGAAAATAAAACCAAAGTGCACAATGAGAGAATTTTTTTCATATAGGATCCAAGATAGAACTTATGGCTTTTCCTTAATTTTAAATGGGCGAAGGTTGTTACAACAGTTTTTGGTTGATGCGTACACAATGATTGAGAGCGAAAGATTAAAGTACATCCGTAGGCAACAAGCGAACCTTCGCTCTGAAACATTTGAGAATCTTCAAAAGTATAAATCTAAAGGTAAGGAAGTTTTAACAGATACTGGAAAACCTGTAATACTTCCTTCTTCATTTACTGGTGGTGCAAGATTCATGCAACAAAATTACCTTGATGCAATGGCCTTATGTAAGTGGTATGGGTACCCTGATTTCTTCATAACTATAACATGTAATCCTAAGTGGCCTGAAGTAAAAAGATTTCTAAAAGATTCAACCATCAAAGCCGAAGACAGGCCTGACATATTGTGTCGATTGTTTAAAATGAAGCTTGATTCCTTACTCAGAGATTTTAAGGATTCCAAGTATTTTGGTGAGATTAACGCTGGTATGTTATTTTGTTTTCACATCTTATCCTCTGATGTATATTTTGTAATCAAGGTTATTAACTAATAAATCTATTTATTTTTCCTTTTTATTTAGTTGTTTATACAGTAGAATTTCAAAAGCGTGGTCTACCTCATGCACATATATGCTTATTCATGAAGGTCGATCACAAACTTCCAACCATAGATCACATAGATCCATTTATTTCTGCTGAGATTCCCGATAAAAAAGAAGATCCTGAACTTTATTCTCTTGTGACTGATTATATGATTCATGGTCCGTGTGGGAATGCTAATTTGAATTGTCCTTGCATGGTTGATAAAAGATGTTCAAAAAACTTTCCGAAGAAATTCACACCACATACAACTATTGATTCAAGTGGTTTTCCTGTATACAGAATAAGAGATTCAGGTCATACAGTTATAAAATCTGGTGTTAGATTAGACAATAGAAATGTTGTTCGTTATAACAAAAGGCTTTTGAAAAGATATCAAGCACACATTAATGTTGAATGGTGTAATCAAGCCGGTTCAGTGAAATATTTGTTCAAGTACATTAACAAAGGTCCTGATATGGCTACTGTGGTAGTTTCTGGTGATACAAGTTCAACCATCAAAGAAAAGCCAAAAGACGAGATCAAGGAGTATTATGATAGTAGATATATTTCAGCTTGTGAAGCATCCTGGAGAATATTCTATAATGAGGTTCATTACACGTATCCTGCTGTTATGAGGCTTCCCTTTCATTTGCCCGGCCAACAGAATGTTGTGTATGGTGCGGATGACGATATTGATAATGTTTTAAGCAAGCCTTCTATTGCTTCTTCAATATTTGTGCAATGGATGAAGTTGAACGAGACAAATGAAGATGCTAGAAAGCTGACTTATGTTGAGTTTCCTTCCAAATTTGTTTGGATACTTAAAGATAGATGTTGGCAGATACGTAAGATGTACCAGTGTGTTGGCCGTATTCATTCTGTATCTCCTGCATTGGGTGAACCTTATTTTTTGAGGATACTACTCAATAAAGTTAAAGGGCCTAGATCATTCGAGGAGATACGTACAGTTAACGGTCAATTATTCCCGACTTTTAGAGATGCTTGCTATGCGATGGGACTCTTAGATGATGACAATGAATACGTTGAGGCCATTAAAGAAGCAAGTTTTGAAGGACATGTTGGGTATCTTCGAGCGTTATTTGCTACCCTGCTTTTGTCAAATACTCTATCTCGGCCAGAATTTGTTTAGGTGAATACGTGGAAATACTTAGCTGATGATATTGTTTATAGACGTCAAAAAGAAACAAATATTTCAGGTTCTGATCTATTTTTTTTTATTTCACATACTACATTTTGATTTTTTATTTAATAATGTTAATTTTTTGATTTGCTAGGTTTATTGCTTCCTGAATATCAGATTAAGAACCTTACTTTGTTGAAAATTGAAAACTATTTAATTTCCAATGGTTCATCATTACTGTTTTGGTCAAAAATCAAGCTAAGATAATGCAACCAAACTTTCTGTTGTGAGGTGCGATGCTTGAATCAATGAACAATGCTAAGGATCACTCAGAAATGTAATGAACAAGTGACACAATGATTTATACGAGGAAAAAGCCCTTGATCAAGAGTTGATCTCCGGCATAAAAAACCTCGGGTGATGGAAACTACCGATCACCAATTCAAATAAAACATAAAATGTATTACAACTTCGGATGATAGCGAGCTAGTTACAAGGATCACTATAGTGTAATGTGCAAAAAAGAGTGTAATCGCCAAGTAAACTGTCGAGAGCTGATGAGAGCAGTTACGAGAGTGTGTGTTTAGCCAAAAATAGCCAAGTGTTCTAATTTAGCTCGCTATCCCCTTTAAATATAGAAAATATCTAAAGTAACTAACTATCCGCATTTCGTGCAAGTCTTCCACGACCTCCATAACGTTCATATGAGTCAAGCACGTGCGGAATAAATATGGAATATGCTCCAGGAATATCGCCAAGACCAAGTCCAAGCTCGTACTCCTGCAAAACAACATCATATTCAAAGCAGACAATCGTTAGTGTAAGGATCACTATGATGATCCATGATCCTGATCCTACAATACTCTCTGAGGATCCCTAATTCAAACAGAATTGAGGATCCCTAAGCACAACAGTAAATGAGGATCACTGATCTATGGAAAATCCTCCACTAACAATTACGAAGGTTTGTCACTATGTCGTACCCTGATGACGATTCCTTACGTGATGCTTCTAATCGTCTGATCAATGAAGAGCTGTCACATGACCTAGATGAAGTACAAGCTGAGTTTAACAGGTTGCATCAATCTCTTACAGATGAACAACGAGCGGTTTTTGATGAAATAATGGAAGCAGTTGTAGGGCGAAAAGGAGGCCTTTTTTGTCTATGGTTACGGTGGAACTGGAAAAACCTTTTTATGGAAGACTTTGGCTTCAGCTGTTCGATGCAGAAATGGAATAGTTTTAAATGTGGCTTCAAGTGGAATTGCTTCATTATTACTTTCCCGTGGAAGGACAGCTCATTCTCGGTTCCATATCCCCATTAATCTAACAGAAGATTCAATGTGCAACATTAAGCCAAATAGTGATATTGCGAGATTATTAAAGGAAACCCAATTAATCATATGGGACGAAGCACCGATGGTACACAAACATGCCTTTGAAGCTTTAGATAGGACGATGACCGACGTATTTTCTGAAGGTAGGAGTATTCGTTCGGATATTCCTTTTGGAGGTAAAGTTATTGTATTTGGTGGTGACTTTAGACAAATACTACCTGTTATTCCTAATGGTACTAGACAAGAAATTGTTAGTGCATCTTTAAGCTCTTCATACATATGGGCAAAATGCAGACTCTTACGGCTGACTAAAAACATGCGTCTAACTATTGGAGCTGAAAGTTCGAATATGAAGTCTATAAGAGAATTTGCAAAATGGCTTATTGATATTGGTTAAGGAAACGTTGGAGATGTTAATAATGGTGACGCCATTATAGAGATACCAGATGATTTACTAATCACCGATATTTGTGACCCGATATAAAGTTTAATTAACTTTGTATATCCTTCAATTATTGAACAATTTAGGATTCCTGGATTTTTTTTCTGAGCGAGCAATTCTAGCACCCAAAAATGAGGTAGTTCATGAAATTAATGATCGATTGCTTTCGTTATTTCCTGGTGATGCAAAATAGTATCTGAGTTCTGATAGTATATGTCAAACTGAACAAATTCTTGATTCTTTTCAAGAACGCTTATACTCAACAGAAAATTTGAATGCTCTTAAGATTTCTGGCTTGCCTAATCACAGATTAGTTCTTAAAGTTGGTGTTCCTGTGATGCTTCTTCAAAACATTGATCAACAGAAAGGGTTATGTAACGGTACAAGGCTTCAAATTACTTTTCTTGGTAAACGAGTTATAGAAGCTGAAGTTATATCTGGTGGGAACATTGGCACGAGAGTTTTTATTCTAAGGATTAATATGATCCCGTCTGACAAAAAAAATACCTTTTCAATTTCAACGAAGACAATTTCCGTTATCAGTTTGTTTTGCTATGACAATTAACAAGAGTCAAGGACAATCGTTATCAAAGGTTGGTCTTTATTTGAAAGATCCTGTCTTCACTCATGGTCAGTTGTATGTTGCATTATCAAGGGTCAAGACCAGAGAAGGCGTTAAAATACTAATATTCGACGCTGATGGAAAACCAACAAATAAGACTTCTAATGTTGTTTACAAAGAAGTTTTTACTAGCTTGTAATCATTGTGAGCAATGTTAAAACGCTGTTTGACCAAAGTGAAGCTACTTATGTTAAAAGATAATTATAATAGATAAAACACTGTTTGAGCAATGTTAAAACGCTGTTTGACCAAAGTCTGTTTAACCACAGTCAAACTACTTTTGTTAAAAGCAACTTATAACAGATAAAACACTGTTTCAGCAAGGTTAAAACGATGTTTGACCAAAGCCAAACTACTTATGTTAAAAGGTACTTATAATAGATAAAACTAGATTTTCACCCGGCATTGCTTCTCGAGGTCATTAAACTTACTTATGTTATAACCTAATTATGATTAATACATGATTTAAAGCATTGAAAGTATATGATATGTTAATGGTTTTTCCATAAGAAAAATTATTTTTCTTTGTTAATTTAAATACCAAATCAATTCAACTAATCATCTACTTTACTCTTGTATCTTAATGTAAATGTAAATAACAAATTCAATAAGGGGTGTATGTGTAAATATTTTTCATCAGTTGAAAATATGGGAAAAGAAAAACACAACCGTCATTACTTCTTCATCATCATTACACATCAAACATCTATCATCTCTTCTTTCAAAAATCTCTTCTTCCCAGTCATTTTCTAGGGTTTCAATTTTCTTATCCTCCGTCTTCTACACTTCAATCACCTGAGGTTTTATTATTTTTTCTTCAGCAACTGGTATGTACATTCCTATTGTAATGAACTTTATATTGTTTAATCGATCTTAATTTAAATCATATCTTGCTACTAATACGATTTTAAATGTTTATTGGTATACATTCAAGAAGGGTTTACTTATGTGTTTGAATCATTTGTTGAGAACATGTTAAAATAATTATTATTTGCAGAAAATTTTTAACTCATACTCTTTTTCTATGATTAATTTCACTACATACTCTCTTAATACAAAAAGTTAATGTTCATTTTCGAAGCCAACTTTTTAATTATAATCTTTTAACATCTTTACTGATTCAGGTTTTATGATGTATACTACATTTGTTAAGTTTCTTGATAACCCAGAATCTTTGAAACTGGTATGACATGTTTTTACATACATAATTTATTTTTATTGAGATATATATTTAACCGTTCTTATGGTTTATATTTTCTTACACTTTTTAAAAATTATATACAGGATGTACCTATATTTTTTGCTAATCAAAAGTGGGGAGATTGTTGGCAAAAAAATAGGTTGCGAATATATCACGAGTCTGGTAAAAAATGGGTTGTGAGGGTCAGAACAGAAAATTCAACGCCGATAATAACTGACGGTTGGGACAATGTTGTTAAAGATCTCAATTTGTCGAGGGATACTTTGTTGGTTTTCAAACCGTTAGGTGATTTTGCACTTGAACTTTCATGTTATGTTAATGGCATGTGTGGGGAATCTTATTTCACCTTTAATCGTTATGCAAGATTTGGTTTTTCGGTATGAGTATTGATCTTAACTTCAATTCTTTTGCATCTTTAACGTGTTAACATTTATTCTCATAAGATATATACTTCACGTATAGTATTCATTATTTTTAATTTTATGCAGGTAATTGAAGACTGCTTCATTAAACAATTTTACGTAAACAACCCACCAAGTGGAAATTTTCAAATTTGTTATAAGGGTTCCTACTGGAATGTTGAGGCGTCTAAGGTTGATACCAACTTTGTATTTTCTAGAGGATGGACGGAAATGTGCAACGATGTTGGGATATTGGAGGATGATTTGCTTGTGTTTAGCAAAATTGATGATGTTGTTTTTGATGTAGTAGTTTATAGAGATGAGACTGAGATTTGCTTTTTGAAGAAACCTGAATCTGATGATGATAGTGTACTTGAGATATCGAAGGCTGATTATGTTGATAATGCATTCAAGGTACGTAAGTATTTAGCATTAGCAATAAAAGTTTTATTTTTTTAGCATTATATTAATTATTTCATTAATGTTGACCAGGACATCTATGAGGATGAAGAAGTTGTGTCTGTAGGTGAAGGTACAACCGTTACTCAAGTACTTGCTAAATTATTAAAATTATTTATTTTTAATTTAACACATATAAGAATTTAATGTTTTTACAACTATTAGTAATGCTGTTTACTGATGTTATATTTATCCAATAATGTATTATTTACAAGAACTTACCAATCAATGCCGAATGCACGTCGAAGAGACGCATGTCTTCACGATTGAACAAAACCCAAGATGTAAGCTTACCATCTTAAAGATTGTTATATTACTATTGTTATTAAAGTTACTCTATGACAATAGGTTAAGAAGAAAGGTAAAGTTACTTCAGAGAGAAAGGAGATGGTCAAGAATAGGACTAAGGGAAATGCTGCCTTACCTGTCGACACAAGTGATCATATTGGATGTTCTTCTTCTGTTCATAAAGTTAAGGTATCTATACTTGCCAGTTAATTAGTATATGTTATATAAACTGTTTTTTGTGCATATATTCAACATTCCTTTAATTCACATGTATATGTTTACTTTTTCATCAATGGGAAGAGATCCGCCAACGTTCACAAAAAGCTTAACCGTAGAAATAAGATTGCAAAGACTGCAAAAAAACATTATGGACATCCTCTCGACCCTGAGTTCTTTCATTTTGATCGCAAAGGAGACTATACGCTGGTATACCATTTTTTATAACAAACTAATGATTTATGTTTATTTGTCTGACTATTATTTTTTTCCACACAATACATGTAGCGTCTTCCTGCTGAAGTTGCCAGACGAGCAGGTCTTTCTCTTGATCTTCATCCTTTGAAAGTTCAAAACATGGTTGGAGTTGTGGAGGTTTATGATGTTAAGTCGGAGTTAAATGAATTGAACCCACGTTATGCGTTGGACGGTTGGCGAAAGTTTATGACTGACAATAACTTGAGGTTTGGTGATATGTTGCACTTCACATACGTGTCTTCGCAACAGAAGATTGTATTAAATCAAGTTACATCAGTTTAACAAACACATTTAAGTCTGTTCTGATATCAGATACTATAACTATGAATTTTTTGATGGTGATGTTGTATGTTTTTTTTTTTAAATTATTAACTTGATGATTTGTTGCTATGTATGGCTAAGATGATAAAACACTGTTATTAGCACTTTATGTTTTATATTTGCCCAATTAGATTATGTGTTAAATTATAGTTCTTTAAGTAATTGTTTCATTTTCTTTAATTCTATCTAATTTTGTAAAAAAAGTTCAATAGCAAACAGTGGTTTGAACATCTGTTTGCCTTTTGGTCAATAGTTAATGGAAACCCATGTTAGGTTGAACAGTCTTTTTAAGAGGAAAACAGTGTGAGAAGATAGTAGATCTTAATAAGTTAAACATCTGTTAAGGCTTAAACAGATGTTTGGCCTTTAACAGATGTTTGGGCTTTTATATCAGTTGTTTGGACTTAAACAGTTGTTTGACCTTAAACAGCTGTTTGACCTTAAACAGATGTTTTGCCTTAAACAGATGTTTCACCTTCTATATCAGATATTTGGACTTAAACACATGCTTGACCTTAAACAGATGTTTGGCCATAAACAGATGTTTGGCCATAAACAGATGTTTGGCCTTAGACCAAATGATGTGTGTAAAATGCAACATATAAATTACATCAAATGAGGCATAAAACTAACCCTTTTTAAGTACTAATATTGGAAAAAGAGTGTTTTTGTCTTCCTTTTGTATTTTCAGGATTAAATGAGCTCAAAAACACAAAAGAAGCAAAAAGACAGCTAAATCCAACATAAATACAAGAAAAGGAACATAAGTGGATTGCCCGACCCCTCAACGACATCTTCCCAAGCAAAATAGAGAAGGCAGAAGACTGAACACGCCCCGTGCTCAGCCAGCACGGGGCCGTGCCCAAGAAGCAACAGAAAAGACAAACCTATAGAAGCTTCTATTGCCCACCACGGGGCCGTGCCCAGTGAACACGGGGGCGTGGCGAAAGTACAGCAGACTCATTAATTGTAATTGCGAATTACAATTAATGAAGAGAGAGAGTGTTAGACAGGCACGGGGCCGTGCCCAGCCCTCTGTTCAGCCTATAAATAGGAGTGCTTGATTTCATTTCAACTCATCCCTTGGCACACCACCTCTCTCACACTTCATCCACCACCCACCACCATCACAACACCATCATCCACCACCATCATCCATTGTCCATCGTAGAGTGTGTGAGTCGTCTCGGGATCCAAGATTGATCGTAAGAGTTCTTGACAATCAAGGCCATGTTTGCCTAAGTCTCTTACATCACTTGGTGAAGACAAAGTGACTAGTATAATACTTTTTATTTCTAATCTTTTGCACTTTTTATTTGGTTTTGTATTAATGACTTTAATAACTAGTTACTTATGTTGAAGGTGATCTTTCCTTATCGTTTGTCCGTGGTGTCTTGGCATTATTTTACTGTCTATATAAAATAAAGGATTTTCACCATTCATATCTCCACGGTCTATATGGAGGTATGTTGGCTACCTGGTCGGGGGTTAAGGGAACGGTTTGGTAAAGGTATTGCCATTGTTCAGCGTTTAGAGGTCCTGCAATGGACCTGGGTCAAATTTAGTAGGACCTCCTTCAATGCTTCACGGTATTGGATGGCGGGGGTCCAAACTCTTTGATCCCCTCATAAGTTAACTACTATTAATACTATAACCCAGCTATTTAGGATTGTATCCCTGCTGACTCAGACTACTTAGCCGAGGGTAACGTCACCGCCAAAAGTGGGGCCTACCATAATATTGCATTAATAACTTAATTCATTATCTTTCAATAATCCACCCTTTTAGGATTGTATCCTTGCTGACTCAAACTACTGGGGTGAGGGTAACGTCACCTTCAAAAGAGGGGCCTACTACAATAACTAAGATAATCTCTTAATTATGTGCAAAAGTGCGGAAATAATCAAAGGTTATACTAGATACGAGTCGGAACCAAGTGATTCATCTTGTCTATCTGTTTTTATTTTATTTTCAGCATTTTAGTTAGTTTTTATTTTTCTTAGTTTAAAACCTTTTTCTAAATTTTTTATTTTGATTAGACGTTGAGGATAAACCGGTACTAAAAGCTCTTGTGTCCTTGGACGACCTCGGTATCTTACCAACGCTATACTACGCTCACGATGGGTGCACTTGCCCATATGTGTGTTTAGTGTTAGTAAAATATCGTGTTTTATAAATTTAAAACTTGGCTAAAAATAAGTGTTAAAAAGGGCTTAAAATATACACCTAATATATATAACACTTCACACGCATCAAGTTTTTGGCACCGTTGCCGGGGACACAAGGATTTTAGGAAAGCTTAAAATCGACGGCCTAATCAGTTTTTCAAAACCTTTTCAAAACGGGCCCACATTTTTCTGCATTTTAGTTTAGTTTTGAATTTACAGTAGGTTGAACACGGGCCGTGCTCGCTGAACACGGGGCCGTGCTGCATATTTTTCATAAAACATCCAGTAACAGTAGCTTGAACACGGGCCGTGCTCACTGAACACGCCCCGTGCTCAACGAAATCAGTAAATTTAATTAAAACGCCCAGATACAGATCCTGAACACGGGGCCGTGCTCACTGAACACGGGGCCGTGTCCAGCCTCTGTTTCCGTTTTTATTTTTGTTTTCTGATCTCGAGACTCGGTTGTGGTCTGCTGAGTGATTCTTATGGATCAATACTCAGGAGGTTACAACTACACATATGAGGAGGATGATTATAGGGGTAACTATTGCACTAATTGTCGTAACACACGCTCGGTTCAAAATAGTCACTCATATCAATCATCCAATTCATACACCTACTATGAGGAACCCAGGTACGAGCCATCAACTTCATACACATCATATGAAGACCAAAGGTATGAACCTCCTCCCTCATACTCATATTTTGATGAACCAAGGTATGAGCCTTCATACTCATACTTTGAGGAACCAAGATATGAGCTACCACCTTCGTATGCTTATTATGAGGAACCATGGCGTGAACAACCCACCTCATATAAGTATTATGAAGAACAAAATTACGACCCTTATCCATCATATGCTTACAATGAAGAACAATGGTGTGAACCATCTACTTCATATGGGTATTATGAGGAACAAATGATCGAACAACCGGATTCAAGCTTTGAAAATCCCGATTCTTTTTCTATAACCGAAGTGACCGATAGGATATTAGAACACATAAGAGTTATCGATCGCTGTATAAGGGAATCTCGCGCAAGGGAAGAGGAATCCCGCGCAAGAGAAGAATTAAAAAAGGAAGAGATAACCGAAAGTGTAAAAATGGAAGAACAAATAAGTGAAAAACCGACACATGAGTTAAACAACGAAAAAGGTGAGTCCGACAACGTTAAAATTCAAGAAGAGTCTAATTTTGAAGAAATTAATCTCTTGTCACCTTCTTTTGAAAATCATTGTTTAGTACCCACTCATGCTAAGTTTTTAAAAGAGTTAAACACTAACACTAAAATTGACGAAACGGTAAGTGTTAAGTTAACTGATGATCAAACCTCACTAATAAAAGAAGACCCATTTGAAATTAACATTACACTGGTTCCATGTTTCTTTCAAAATTCGTTTATTAGTAATGTCACAATCGATAAAGATCTTTGTGTTAACATAATGCCTAACTACATTTTCGAAAAATTAAGTATTAGTGATTTTTCTCCACTTCAAATACCCATTTTTCTATCCAATCGGAAAGTAATAAAATCAATCGGTATAGTTGAGGATGTATTGGTTCAAACAAATCAAATGGTAATCCCGACCGATTTTGTCATCCTTGATGACGCTCCTCTAGTGTTGGGACGACCATTTGTAAAAACTCACGAAGCTTTGAAAAACCGGAAGTTCAACAATCTACCTCTTCAATTAGGGGCATTTAAAAGAAGTGTCGATCTTGAGCGATCAATGAAATATCCATTCGGCAATGACGACCCCCTAATTAAAGATGAGCCAGAACCACCCGATAAGGTGGGTCTAGCCAAGGACCCTTATAAACGTGGCGCACCACGGAGGCATTCCGCGGAACTATCCGTAGTTTTAGTTTAGATTAACTTTTACGTTTTCTAGTTTAGTTTTTTTTTTTCAGGAATAAAACACACTCGGGATGGTGAAGGATGATAAGGGAAGCTTGAACCAACACCCCATGCACAAAAACAAAGCCTCCCGACAATTTTTCTTCATTACAGCAAGTTCAGCACGGGGCCGTGCTCACCCCAACACGCCCCGTGCCCAAGGTTCTGTAGAAAATGCCCAGTTCAGGTACCTGGACACGGGGCCGTGCTCACTGGACACGCCCCCATGCCCAGCCTTCTGTTTACTTTTAGTACTGGCAGTCTGGACACTGGGCCGTGCTCAGCCAACACCACCCCGTGTTCAGCCACCCAGTACCATAAAATCTTGTTTTTAACCCATTTTTACACATTTAATCAGCCTAAAAACTTATTTTTGGACACATTGAGGACAATGTGCAATTTAAGTGTGGGGGGGGGGGGGGATGCTAAAACCTTGAATCTTGCAAGTCCTAAATACAAGCCTTACACAAAACTCTATTGGAACCGCTAATCACCCCAAATTTTTTTCAAAAATTTTTCATTTTTTTTTACTTGTCTAGGTTTAACTCAGGAAATTCAAGTTCTTAAAAAGGTTATATTTTTACGAATTTACAACTGATAGCGTCGTGATAAAAAGAACCAACATAAGAAAATTACGAAAATGCATGACAAGCTTAGTTAAAATTTAATTATATATACTTGATAACATAAAAACCCATTCCCACAAAAGTGAGTTTTGAGCCTTTATTGAGCATACAATTACATATCTTTAAACTAAATGCTCATTTTTCGTTTCTTGTGTGAATAGCCGTTTGTTCCTTACAACTCTAGAACTTGCCATGACGATACATTCCCAATCCTTATCAACTTAAACCCGAGTAAGTAAATGACGGAGGCATTAGGACTAACCATTTTTATTTCTACACCATTATTTTTCTTTTTTTTACCACCTACCCAAAATCCCCCTAGTTAACCCCTTTGAGCCTAAACCTTTTCATTTCATAACCCAAACCAAACACCCTTTTTACCCACCAAAACCTTTTTCATTTTTACCCTATTGTTTTAGTAACGAGTTCGATTTTTCGTATAACTTCAAAAAAAAAAAAAAAAAAAAGTTGATGATGAAGCAAAAGAAAATAAACAAACAAGTTCATCAAAAATAACTTTGTTTGAATAAATAGCTTCATCAAGAATAAAAGTTACAAAAATAGAAAGTCATACGAAAACCGGCACTTGTTACGCTTTTCGCCCTTTTTCTACTAACCACTAACCACCAACCCAACCACCTACCTTTAACCCAAGCCTAACCCTTAACTCACAAAGTCCTCTTGATATTTACAAAGGTATATAAGTTAAAAAGGAGGAGGATTGATTGCTTGGCAAGCCTATGGTAGGAGTAAGTTCCATGCCGCTCTCGAGTGATCCATAAAAATACATTTTCGGCTGAGTGTTGAGTGATCCCCGTGAGGTATGTGAACTTGTGTATAAATAAGAATTTTAAAGAGGCATGTTATGCCCTAATAAGTAATTTATCTTATGAAAAGTTTTAAATAAATCATGACGAATAGGATTGTAAATAAATAAAAATAAAACTAAATAAAGAATCTTGGAAATCCCGACACTCTATGACAAGCCCAAAACCTTCTTTTCTACCAATTCCATTTGGGAGTGTAAATAGCCACATATTAAAGAGTTTTGCTTGAAGACAAGCAAAGATTCAAGTGTGGGGGTATTTGATGTGTGTAAAATGCAACATATAAATTACATCAAATGAGGCATAAAACTAACCCCTTTTAAGTACTAATATTGGAAAAAGAGTGTTTTTGTCTTCCTTTTGTATTTTCATGATTAAATGAGCTCAAAAACACAAAAGATGCAAAAAGACAGCTAAATCCAACATAAATACAAGAAAAGGAACATAAGTGGATTGCCCGACCCCTCAACGGCATCTTCCCAAGCAAAATAGAGAAGGCAGAAGACTGAACACGCCCCGTGCTCAGCCAGCACGGGGCCGTGCCCAAGAAGCAACAGAAAAGACAAACCTATAGAAGCTTCGATTGCCCACCACGGGGCCGTGCCCAGTGAACACGGGGGCGTGGCGAAAGTACAGCAGGCGCATTAATTGTAATTGCGAATTACAATTAATGAAGAGAGAGAGTGTCAGACAGGCACGGGGCCGTGCCCAGCGGACACGGGGCCGTGCCCAGCCCTCTGTTCAGCCTATAAATAGGAGTGCTTGATTTCATTTCAACTCATCCCTTGGCACACCACCTCTCTCACACTTCATCCACCACCCACCACCATCACAACACCATCATCCACCACCATCATCCATTGTCCATCGTAGAGTGTGTGAGTCGTCTCGGGATCCAAGATTGATCGTAAGAGTTCTTGACAATCAAGGCCATGTTTGCCTAAGTCTCTTACATCACTTGGTGAAGACAAAGTGACTAGTATAATACTTTTTATTTCTAATCTTTTGCACTTTTTATTTGGTTTTGTATTAATGACTTTAATAACTAGTTACTTATGTTGAAGGTGATCTTTCCTTATCGTTTGTCCGTGGTGTCTTGGCATTATTTTACTGTCTATATAAAATAAAGGATTTTCACCATTCATATCTCCACGGTCTATATGGAGGTATGTTGGCTACCTGGTCGGGGGTTAAGGGAACGGTTTGGTAAAGGTCTTGCCATTGTTCAGCGTTTAGAGGTCCTGCAATGGACCTGGGTCAAATTTAGTAGGACCTCCTTCAATGCTTCACGGTATTGGATGGCGGGGGTCCAAACTCTTTGATCCCCTCATAAGTTAACTACTATTAATACTATAACCCAGCTATTTAGGACTGTATCCCTGCTGACTCAGACTACTTAGCCGAGGGTAACGTCACCGCCAAAAGTGGGGCCTACCATAATATTGCATTAATAACTTAATTCATTATCTTCCAATAATCCACCCTTTTAGGATTGTATCCTTGCTGACTCAAACTACTGGGGTGAGGGTAACGTCACCTTCAAAAGAGGGGCCTACTACAATAACTAAGATAATCTCTTAATTATGTGCAAAAGTGCGGAAATAATCAAAGGTTATACTAGATACGAGTCGGAACCAAGTGATTCTCTTGTCTATCTGTTTTTATTTTATTTTTATTTTCAGCATTTTAGTTAGTTTTTATTTTTCTTAGTTTAAAACCTTTTTCTAAAATTTTTATTTTGATTAGACGTTGAGGATAAACCGGTACTAAAAGCTCTTGTGTCCTTGGACGACCTCGGTATCTTACCAACGCTATACTACGCTCACGATGGGTGCACTTGCCCATATGTGTGTTTAGTGTTAGTAAAATATCGTGTTTTATAAATTTAAAACTTGGCTAAAAATAAGTGTTAAAAAGGGCTTAAAATATACACCTAATATATATAACACTTCACACGCATCACCAAACATCTATTTAAGCTCAACATCTGTTTGACTATTTGTCAACATCTGATTGACTTTTGGTCATCATCTGTTTGAAATTTGGTCAACATCTTATTTTATAAAGAAGTACAAAAACAAAGATTTTTACAAAATCCCAAATCACCCTATCATGTAAGTGCATTGAAGTAAAAGTGGAAATGATATTATTCATATTGTCCTGTTGTGCTTTTGTTTGTCCTCTAATATGATTTCATGATCTAATCCGGTGATTTGAAGACGTTGTTGAATTGAATGAGATGGTTGATGTAATGTGGTTGTATTAGTAACAAATAGTAATTAATATAACTGGGTTTCCCGAGCCCGGGAAGCAATCTCGGGTAAAAACCTAGTATATATATATAGGATAAGGATCATGTGAGAAGTAGTAGGCTAATTGAGAAACATGAGAAGCATTCTGGACCACACATTTTCCCAAAGCAAAAAAATGCAAATTTTTTTTTTTTTGAAAAATCGAAGCTTTTTCTTTAAGGTTTTTTTTTTTAATTTTTTCTTTTGATTTATACACATGTGTATATTGTTAATCTTTTAACTATACATATGTGTATATTGTCAAATATACATATATGTATATACATGTTTAAAGTTAAAAATAAGTGTTATTTAGGGTTTAGCATTAGGGTTTAGGGTTTAGCATTAGTATTTAGGGTTTAGCTTTAGGGTTTAGCATTAGGGTTTAGCAATAGTATTTAGGGTTTAACATTAGGGTTTAGCTTTTGGGTTTAGCATTAGGGTTTAGCTTTAGCTTTTGGGTTTAGCTTTAGCTTTAGGGTTTGCATTAGCGTTTAGCATTAAGAGTTTAGCTTTCGGGTTTAGCATTAGAGTTTAGCTTTAGGGTTTAGCATTAGGGTTTAGCTTTAGGGCTTAGAATTAGGGTTTAGCTTTAGGGTTTATGGTTTAGCATTAAGGTTTAGCTTTAGGGTTTAGGGTTTATAACACATATTTTTCAATTTTAAACATGTATATACATATATGTATAATTGACAATATACATATATGTATATAATTGACAATATACATATATGTATAGTTAAAAGATTAACAATATACACATGTGTATAAAGTCCAAAAAAAAATTAAAAAAAATATTAAACCCTTAAATAATAAGCTCCGATTTTTCCAAAAATAAATAAATAATTTTCATTTTTTTCACCTTTTTTTTTGCATTTTTTTACTTAGGGAAAATGCGTGGTACAGATTGATTCTCAAGTTTCTCAAATAGAGTGGACTTCTCTTAGGATCCCTACCATATATATATATATATAGGGTAAGGTTCATGCGAGAACCACCTTTATTGCGAGAACCGCGAGAACCAATGTGAACACAACCTAAAATAGCTAAAAAAACTTTAAAAAAACCTAACCTCCCCCCCCCCCCCCAAGCTAAAATGCTAAAAACTAAACCCTCAAAAAACCTAAAAAAATCTAATTTTTTTTAAATATTTTTTATGTTAAAATCGCTACTTTTAGTAGGTAAAAAAAATGTTTTTTAAAAATTTTTTTTTTGCTACTAAAAGGAGCGATTTTTTATAAAAAAATATGAATTTTTTTTTTTTTTTTTTGTGTTTTTTAGCTATTTTTAGGCATTTTTTGTTGTGTTCACATTGGTTCTCGCAATAAAGGGTGGTAACGGATCTTTGTCCTATATATATATATATATACATATATATATATATATATTATTAGAGTAAATTGCCATTTTAGATCAAATAGTTTTTTTTTCTCCTCTGGGTCCCTGACTTTTTCATTTTCTTGCCATTTTGATCACATTGCCTAACTAAGTCTAAAAATCTGGTTATAACCAGTGGTATTTTGGCATAACTGTTGTGTAGTACTAAACAGGGGTAGTTTACAACATAATTTATAAACCTCATAATAATTTAATGCCAAAAATACACCTGAGTATAACCTGGTTTTAGACCAAATTAGGCAATGTGAATAAAATTGCAAGAAAAATGAAAAGTCAGGGACTCAGAGGAGAAAAAAAATTTGGACTAAAATGATAATTTGAACAAAAACTAATGGACTAAAATGACAATTTACTCTTATTATTATTATTATTATTATTATTATTAAAATTGAATGAGTTGTTATTATTATTATGTGTGTGTGAAATTGAATGAGTTGTTTATGGTGGAGTTTGGTTCCATTTTTAGAAGGGAGGGTTGTGATTTGGGGATATGTAAAAGTGATGGTTTTCAATCGGGTCCTTGTTGGGTTAGGTCTCACTCCATTTTTAAAATAAGTTTGTAGATGTGAGGTAAAAATGTGAAATAATCAAACACTCTTTTTATTATACTCCGCAGACATTTGATCAATCTTTTCTCGTGTAAACGTTTGCAGATGTGATCCGCAGACTGTAAACCTTTTACATCTGAAAAAACAAACACCACCATAGACATCTAAGACTATGGTCTTATTTGAACTATATATTATATCATAAAACTTTTATGTATTAATTTTAAACCTCATAATTCTCATACCGGTCAACCAAAACAAATTTGATCATACATATTCGATTGGTCGTAGAAGATTATTTTAATCATGAACCGATTATATGTATAAAATTTAATTATGTTAACATGCACCGATAGGCACTTCTCATGAACACTTTTAACCTTTGTCTTTTTATGATTTTTTATTATTATTAATACACATAGAATAACAATAAAAAATATAGTTTGCCATTGTAGTTAGGTACTCATTTTCAGCTGCATTAGAATACGATTCGAGCCCCACCCCTGTATTTTAATTTTCTTCAAAATAACCAATTAAAACTTTACTTTAGATAACACTACTAAACTAAACTAAACAAACCAAATTCGACCTCGATGGTGCTAAATATAAGTATTAAACCCGTCACGTCAAAGTATTTAACTATTTATGTATTGTATGGTTTTGTTAATGACGACGAGGGGACTTCGTACTTATCCACTTAAAATGAATACGGACCCTACAATATCATTCACTCTCGTAACCTTAATATTAAATATACTTGGTGTAAAATGTATAGATAATTATATGGATAGCTGATTACATAGTTCGATAATGATATTTAAAAACTATATATAAGATTTTATTAGTTTGGGAAGATGAAATCTAATAATCTCTCTTAGATGTCATTGGTCATTCGCAGTTTTTTTTTATTCTCATTGGCAGTCCCACCTTTCAAATATTTTGCCTCTATCTGTCCTTAGATAAAAAAAACTTAACGGAGTTAAATTATTTTTTTTACTTACACCAGTCCTTAGTTAAAAAAAATTTAACGGACTTAAGTTTTTTTTACTTACAAACTGATGTTTTAGTGCTTTTTATCAGAACGAGAATACGAGTCAATTGATGTAATAGTTACCTCAAAACGGTGCTCCAAACGACGAAAAGTGCTTCAATTCGGGTGTTTAACTTCCAATTAACAAAAATGAACCGTTTGGAGCACCGTTTCGAGATAAGTTTTATATCAATTGACTCGTATTCTCATTCTAATCAAAAGCCATAGTCCTGATACATCTTCATGTCTTCCTCTGACATCTTCTTTTGCCTTTTTTTTTTTTTTTTGCCTTTTTTAGTTAGCTTCTTGTAGCTCTGGAGATGTTTATTGCAGAATTTGCATCTACCTAATATGAAGTATATTTTTGTGTAAAATGTATAGATAATTATATGGATAAGTGATTTAGTGTTGCTAAGGTGGTGTTTGGTTTTTTCAGATGTAAAAGGTATGTCATCTGCGGACCACATCTGCAAACGTCTGCACAAGAAGAGGTGGACCAAATGTCTGCAGAGTGTAATTAAAAGAGTGTTTGATTATCTTATCTTTTTTTTTTAAAAAAACCTCACATCTGCAAACAGAGCATTTCAGCCTTTACCACCACCATCTCCCACCTCCACCTCCCCCACCACCACTTCAACCTTCATATCTAGTTTGATAAACCGATTATCTCAAAAGATTGAAACTTTTTAGCTTGTATTAGGAATGCAATTGTAAATAATATTACTTCTAAACTCATGTTTTCATCAACGATATCTGATACAAGTTCTTATTTTCTTTTTTTTCTTTTTGCATCCATCATAATACAAAAATCAAGATTTACATATAGACAAATTGATGCGTGTGAAGTGTGTATATAAGTTTAAGCCATTTATACACTTTTTTAGCCAAGTTTTAAATTTATAAAACACGATATTTACTAACACTAAACACACATATGGGCAAGTGCACCCATCGTGAGCGTAGTATAGTGTTGGTAAGATACCGAGGTCGTCCAAGGACACAAGAGCTTTTAGTACCGGTTTATCCTCAACGTCTAATCAAATTAAAAGTTTAGAAAAAAAGTTTTAAACTAAGAAAAATAAAAACTAACTAAGATGTTGAAAAATAAAAATAAAATAAAAACAGATAGACAAGATGAATCACTTGGCTCCGACTCGTGTTTAGTGTAACCTTTGATTATTTCCGCACTTTTGCACTATTTAAGAGATTATCTTAGTTATTGTAGTAGGCCCCTCTTTTGAAGGTGACGTTACCCTCAACCCAGTAGTTTGAGTCAGCAAGGATACAATCCTAAAGGATCGGATTATTGAAAGATAATTAATTAAGTTATTAATGCGTATTGTAGTAGGCCCCTCTTTTGAAGGTGACGTTACCCTCGGCTAAGTAGTCTGAGTCAGCAGGGATACAGTCCTAAGTAGTCGGGTTAAAGTATTAATAGTAGCTTACATATGAGGGGATCAAAGAGTTTGGACCCCCGCCATCCAATACCGGTGGGTATTGAAGGAGGTCCTACTAAATTTAACCCACATCCTTGCATGATATATACACTGAACAAGTTAAGACTCTTACCAAACCGTTCCCTTAACCCCCGACCAGGTAGCCAACATACCTCCATATAGACCGTGGAGATATGAATGGTGAAAATCTTTTATTTTATATAGACAGTAAAATAATGCCAAGACACCACGGACAAACGATAAGGAATAATCACCTTCAACATAAGAAACTAGTTATTAAAGTCATTAATACATAACCAAGTAAAAAGTGCGAAAAGATTAAAAATAAAAAGTATTACACTAGACACTTGTCTTCACCAAGTGATGTAAGAGACTTAGGAAAACATGGCCTTTGATTGTCAAGAACTCTTACGATCAATCTTGGATCCCGAGACGGCTCACACACTCTATGATGGACAATGGATGATGGTGGTGGATGATGGTGTTGTGATGGTGGTGGGTGAAGTGTGAGAGAGGTGGTGTGCCAATGGATGGTTTGCAAATGAGACAAGCACCTCTATTTATATCCTGAACAGTAGCTCGGGCACGGCCCCGTGTCCAGTGGGCACGGCCCTGTGTCCATCCTCTTCTCTGTCTTCATTAATTGCAGTTTGTCTGCATTAGTTGACCACGCCCCCGTGTCCGCTGGGCACGCCCCCGTGTGCAGAAGCGTATCTGTACTATCAAGATTTACCTGGATTATGCGAATCTTATAGTTGACCACGGCCCCGTGGTGGGCGATAGAAGCTTCTATAACTTTGTCTTTTATGCTGGCACTTGGGCACGCCCCCGTGTTCACTGAGCACAGGGCGTGTTCAGCCGTCTGTTCTCTTGTTTTGCTTGGGAAGATGCTGTCGGGGAGGTCGGGCATGCCACGTTTGTTCCTTTTCTTGTATTTATGTTAGATTTAGCTGCCTTTTTGCTTCTTTTGTTAATTTGAGCTCATTTAATCCTAAAAATGCAAAAGGAGACAAAAGCACACTTTTTCTAACATTAGTACTAAAAAGAGTTAGTTTTATGCCACAATTGATGTAATTTATATGATGCATTTTGTGCACATCAAATACCCCCACACTTGAATCTTTGCGTGTCATCAAGCAAAACTCTTTATAATGTGGCTTAACACTCCCAAATGGAATGGGTAGAAGAGAAGGTTTTTTGGGCTTGTCATAGAGTGTCGGGATCACCCACCTCTTCCTAGAGGTACCGGGTTCGAGTCTTGGGAGTGGCATATGTCGCCCAGGGTAAGAACTCGGCATGGGGAATTCACCGCGGAGCTAGCTTGGTCGGGTAGCGGCTCCCGGAGTGGGATCACTCCGGCGGTTGGGAGGACCGTGCACTACCCCCTAGAGTGTCGGGATTTCCAAGATTCTTTATACAAGTTCACATACCTCACGGGGGATCACTCAACACTCGGCCGAAGATGTATTTTAGTGAATCACTCGAGAGCGGCATGGAACTTATTCCTACCATAGGCTTGATAAAGCAATCAATCCTCCTCCTTTTTAACTATAAACCTTTGTAAATATCAAGAGAACTTTTTGGGTGAAGGGTTAGGCTTGGGTTAAAGGTAGGTGGTTGGGTTAGTGGTTAGTAAAAAGGGCGAAAAAGCGTAAAAAGCGTCGGTTTTCATAAGACTTTTTTTTTTTGCAATTCTTATTTGGATGAAGCCATTATTCAAACAAAGTTATTTTTGATGAACTTGCTTGTTTATTTCTTTTGCTTCATCATCAACATTTTTTTTTTCAAAAGTCATACGAAAAACCGAGCTTGTTACTAAAATAAATGGTTAAAAATAAAAAAGGTTTTGGTGGGTGAAAGGGTGTTTGGTTTGGGTTAAGAAATGAAAAGGTTTAGGCTCAAAGAGGTTAACTAGGGGGATTTTAGGTAGGTGGTAAAAAAAATAAAAATAATGGTGTAGAAATAAAAAGGGGTTAGTCCTAATGCCTCCATCATTTACTTACTCGGGTTTAAGTTGGTAAGGACCGGGAATGTATCGTCGTGGCAAGTTCTAGAGTTGTAAGAACCAAGCGGCTATTCACACAAGAAACGGAAAATGAGCATTTAGTTTAAAGATATGTATTTGTATGCTCAATAAAGGCTCAAAACTCACTTTTGTGGGAATTGGTTTTTATGTGATCAAGTATATATAATCAAATTTTAACTAAACTTGTCATGTCTTTTCATAATTTTCTTATGTTGGTTCTTTTTATCACGACGCTATCGGTTGTAAATTTGTAAAAATATAACCTTTATAGAATTTGAAATTCCCAAATTAAACCTAGACAAGTAAAAAAAATTGAAAATTTTTGAAAAAATTTGGGGTGATTAGCGGTTCCAATAGAGTTTTGTGTAAGGCTTGTAATTAGGACTTGCAAGATTCAAAGTTTTAGCATCCCCCCCCCCCCCACATTTAAATTACACATTGTCCTCAATGTGTCCCAAAAATAAGTTTTTAGGTTGATTGAATGTGTAAAAAGGTGTGAAAAAGCAAAATTTTATGTTACTGGACGCCTGGACACGACCCCGTGGTGTCCGGGCACGGCCCCGTGTTCAGGTGCTAGTAACAAAAAGTTGTGTATAGAAACAGAAGCCTAGACACGGGGTCGTGTGGGGTAAACACGACCCGTGTCCAGTTTACCTGAACTGGGCATTTTCTGCAGACTGTGCAGCACGGGGCCGTGTTGGGCGGGCACGGCCCGTGCTGAACCTGCTGTAATGAAGAAAATTCGTCGGATGGCCCTGTTTTTGTGCATGGGGTGCTGGTCCAAGTTTCCCGGGGCCGTGTTGGGCGGGCACGGCCCGTGCTGAACCTGCTGTAATGAAGAAAATTCGTCGGATGGCCCTGTTTTTGTGCATGGGGTGCTGGTCCAAGTTTCCCTTGTTATCCTTCACCATCCCGAGTCTGTTTTATTCCTGAAAATTAAAACTAAACTAGAAAACATAAAAATTAATCTAAACTAAACTAAGGATAGTTCCGCGGAATGCCTCCGTGGTGCGCCGCGTTTATAAGGGTCCTTGGCTAGACCCAAATCCTGCTCATATGTTACCCAAGTGGGATGTTTTGCATCCCATGCTACACCGTCGGAGAGCATCATCCAAACTTGAGTCAATGACCTTCATGTAGTTGACCGGGTCTTCGTCTTCTACTCTTTTTCCTACTCCAAATTTTACTTCCTCGTTCCCAACCCTCAATGTTACTGTCCTATCATTCATATCTACCACTGCTTGGGCCGTAGCTAGGAATGGCCTCCCTAGGATGAGTGGTACTTCGGTATCTTCCTCCATATCTAGTATGACAAAGTCGGCCGGAAAGACAAATTCACCGACCTTGACCAATAGATTTTCAGCGACACCTTGTGGATATTTGACGGATCTATCGGTGAGTTGTATGCTTATTTTTGTAGGACTTGTTTTTCCTAAGCCGAGTCGATTGAACATTGTGAGGGCATGAGGTTGATGCTTGCCCCGAGATCGGCTAGTGCATTACGAGTGGGGGATTCCCCAATCGAGCAAGGAATTGTGAAGCTTCCAGGGTCAAGCTTCTTTTGCGGGAGTTTGTTGAGTAGTAAGGCGGAGCATTCTTCGCCTAAGTTAACTAACTGCAATGATTCAATTTTCCTTTTATGAGTGAGGAAGTCCTTCATAAATTTTGAATATTTAGGCATTTGAGTTAGTACTTCGATAAATGGAATATTAACATGCAATTGTTTTAGTGAATTTTCGAACTTTGCGAATTGATCATCGGTCTTTTGACGAATTAACCGATCGGGGTATGGAACCGGAGGAGTCTTAGTAGGCTCTTGAACTGGTGGAGAAGTCTTTTCTTGTTGGGGCACGGGTGGAGTTGTGGTTTGGCTAGATTGGCTTCTTTCAGTTGGTGGGAGTGGAGCCTCTTCGGGACCCACGGTACGGTTTCTCAATGTTATGAGATGTACTTGCGCCTTTGGGTTGGTCTCGGTATTACTTGGTAACGCGCCTTGTGGTCTCTCGGAGAAATTTTGAGCTATTTGATTTAATTGTTTTTCAATGTTTTGAATGCTAGCTTGTTGATTTCTAAAATTCGATTCCAATTGCTGAAATCGATCCGAGTTTTTCTTTTCGGTGTCGGAGATGAGGCGAGATACAGTATCTTCAAGCCTTTCTCGTCCACCTTGTTGTTGAGAAAAATTTTGTGGTTGTTGAAAGTTAGTTCGTTGGTTTTGTTGGTTACTACTATTGCCGGGATCTCTCCAACCAAGGTTAGGGTGGTTACGCCATCCTTGGTTGTAGATACCCGTTGGAGGACCCGACGGCCTAGGTCTATTATCAATGTAGTTTACCGTTTCCGTTTGATCATCTAATTCTTTCATACAACTCCAATTTTCATGTGGCCCACCACAACCTTCACAAGCCATAACCGAGGCCGTTTTTGCCATTTCTAACTTTTTGATTTTTGAAGAAAGGGCCTCAATTTGGGCTTGTAAAGAAGTGCTTTCATCAACCTTATGGGCGCCCGGGGTAATAGATTTATTGCCTCGGGGAGTGTGCCATTGAAAATTGGTTTGAGCAATTTCCTCAATTTGATTATATATTTCATTTGGGCGACGATTACCTAAAAGTCCCCCGGAGCTAGAATCAAGTGTTTGTCTTGTGTGTGGCAACAACCCATTGTAGAAAGTGGATACTTGTTGCCATACCGCAAGACCATGATGAGGACACTTTCTTAGTAGCTCCTTGAACCATTCCCAAGTTTCATACAAGGATTCCCCATCCTCTTGTGAATATGTATTAATTTCAGTCATTAGTTTAGCCGTTTTAGCAGGAGGGAAATACTTATATAGAAACTTTTGGGCTAGTTCATCCCAGGTGTTTACCGAGCCAACTGGGAGGGTGTTAAGCCAAGCCTTTGCTCGGACTTTTAGTGAAAATGGAAACATCCGAAGGCGGATGGCGTCGTTTGATGCTCCATTGATCCGAAAGGTATCACATATTTCTAATAAATTAGTAATATATAGATGGGGATCCTCGTCCGCAAGCCCATGGAAGGTTGCGGAGTTTTGAAGCATTTGTATCAAATGTGGCCGAAGTTCGAAGTTATTGGCTTCGACATTCGGTGCATTGATAGCGGCACCGAGATTACCCACAGTGGGTCGTAGGTAATCCATAAGGGTACGTTGGTCTGCCATTGGAAGTGGGTCCACCGAAACTTTCTCTTGATTTTTAGCTTTAAGTCTTTTTCTGAGAAAGCGTTTGGGTTCTTCTAGAGGTTCTTTTATGTCTCTACTAGAACTGGAGCTCATACACTACGTCGGAAGTTCAAATGTGGCGCCTGGGTTCCAAGTCCTGCAATAAAAACAGAAAAGAACGTTGGTCAGAAGGTTCACCACGGCCCCGTGCTCAGGTGAACACGGCCCGTGGTCGGAGATACATTAATTGTTTTCCGAATCCCTGTTACTGGGGAGTTGGACACGGCCCCGTGTTGCACCGACACGGCCCCGTGCTCAGCTCTCTGTAACTCGGAAAATAAAAACTGCCAGTAACAATGCTGGGCACGGCCCGTGTCCGACCAGGCACGACCCGTGCTGAGCTCTGCAGAAACTGAAAAATTAAGAAAAATCCTAAAAAAAATAGAAAAATAAGAAAAACGATTAGGCCGTTGATTCCTAACTTTCTTAAAATCCTTGTGTCCCCGGTAACGGCGCCAAAAACTTGATGCGTGTGAAGTGTGTATATAAGTTTAAGTAAATTTTAAGCCCTTTTTACACTTTTTTAGCCAAGTTTTAAATTTATAAAACACGATATTTACTAACACTAAACACACATATGGGCAAGTGCACCCATCGTGAGCGTAGTATAGTTTTGGTAAGATACCGAGGTTGTCCAAGGACACAAGAGCTTTTAGTACCGGTTTATCATCAACGTCTAATCAAATCAAAAGTTTAGAAAAAAGGTTTTAAACTAAGAAAAATAAAAACTAACTAAGATGCTGTAAAATAAAAACAGATAGACAAGATGAATCACTTGGCTCCGACTCGTGTTTAGTGTAACCTTTGATTATTTCCGCACTTTTGCACTATTTAAGAGATTATCTTAGTTATTGTAGTAGGCCCCTCTTTTGAAGGTGACGTTACCCTCAACCCAATAGTTTGAGTCAGCAAGGATACAATCCTAAAGGGTCGGATTATTGAAAGATAATTAATTAAGTTATTAATGCGTATTGTGGTAGGCCCCTCTTTTGAAGGTGACGTTACCCTCGGCTAAGTAGTCTGAGTCAGCAGGGATACAGTCCTAAGTAGCCGGGTTAAAGTATTAATAGTAGCTTACATATGAGGGGATCAAAGAGTTTGGACCCCCGCCATCCAATACTGGTGGGTATTGAAGGAGGTCCTACTAAATTTGACCCAGGTCCTTGCAGGATCTATACACTGAACAAGGCAAGACTCTTACCAAACCGTTCCCTTAACCCCCGACCAGGTAGCCAACATACCTCCATATAGACCGTGGAGATATGAATGGTGAAAATCTTTTATTTTATATAGACAGTAAAATAATGCCAAGACACCACGGACAAACGATAAGGAAGAATCACCTTCAACATAAGAAACTAGTTATTAAAGTCATTAATACATAACCAAGTAAAAAGTGCGAAAAGATTAAAAATAAAAAGTATTACACTAGACACTTGTCTTCACCAAGTGATGTAAGAGACTTAGGCAAACATGGCCTTTGATTGTCAAGAACTCTTACGATCAATCTTGGATCCCGAGACGACTCACACACTCTATGATGGACAATGGATGATGGTGGTGGATGATGGTGTTGTGATGGTGGTGGGTGGTGGGTGAAGTGTGAGAGAGGTGGTGTGCCAAGGGATGGTTTGCAAATGAGCCAAGCACCCCTATTTATAGCATGAACAGTAGCTCGGGCACGGCCCCGTGTCCATCCTCTTATCTATCTTCATTAATTGCAGTTTGTCTGCATTAGTTGACCACGCCCCCGTGTCCGCTGGGCACGCCCCCGTGTGCAGAAGCGTATCTGTACTATCAAGATTTGCCTGGATTCTGCGAATCTTATAGTTGACCACGGCCCCGTGTCCGCTGAGCACGGCCCCGTGGTGGGTGATAGAAGCTTCTATAGCTTTGTCTTTTATGCTGGCACTTGGGCACGCGCCCGTGTTCACTGAGCACGGGGCTTGTTCAGCCTTCTGTTCTCTTGTTTTGCTTGGGAAGATGCTGTCGGGGAAGTCGGGCATGCCGTTTGTTACTTTTCTTGTATTTATGTTAGATTTAGCTGCCTTTTTGTTTCTTTTGTTAATTTGAGCTCATTTAATCCTGAAAATGCAAAAGGAAGACAAAAGCACACTTTTTCCAACATTAGTACTAAAAAAGGGTTAGTTTTATGCCACAATTGATGTAATTTATATGTTGCATTTTGTGCACATCACAAATCAAGAAAACCACAATAGAAAGTAAAAACCTAACGAAAACATATTATAGATTGCAAATTACCGGTGTGGTGACGGACTGGCGGTGCCGTTTGTAGAAGAAAAGTGAATCTTTATTTGCTATATTGTTTGGATTATGTATTTAGGGTTTTGAATCTAGGTTTATGAGTATTTGAGGTGGTGGCGGAGGAGGTGGAGGTGACGGTTGGGAGGGAGAGAGGGGTGGAAGATATGTATATGTTTTTTGTACTCTTGAAAAAGAAGAAGAGGTTAGAAGGGTTGGAAGAGGTGGGAAGACATTGGACCATGTCTGCGTGGGAAGAGGACGTGCAGAGGTTTGAAGACATTTTTTTAATGAAATGTATTCTAAAAAACAAACGGTCTGTAGAGCTAAACGTCTGCGCGTGGTCTACGCAGCGCATACATAAGAGGTCAGAAGAGGTTTTTCTAAAAAACAAACACCCCCTAAATGTATCCCCTTTCTCCTGGTTATACTTTCCCCTTGAAATTTCAAATAAATACAATCAAACCTTTTATTTTGTATTTTTTTTTCTTCTAAATTTGTATCTACCTTAAACAATTTAGAAATCATAATTAAATTATGAGTTAATTGCCAAAATCGCCCCTGAGGTTTGGGCACATTTGCCATTTTCGTCCAAAAAGAAGGTTTTGAACCATTTTGCCCCCCACGTTTGTAACTTTTTGCCATTTTCATCCAAATACCTAACTAAGTTACTTTATATCTTATTATGGGGTATTTTTGAACCTAACCAATTTACTTTATACCTTATTATGGGGTATTTTTGAAATTTATCAATTATAAGGGGGTAATTTGTAAATTATATTCTAGTTATTATATATCAGCCTTTATAACTGACCTAGTTCTTAAAACCCATTTCATAGAGAGAAGAAAACCCTAATTTCAACAAATCGCTGAAGAATAACAACGAATCGGTGAAGAATCATCAATGGCCCAATCGTCTAGTGATTTGGAGCCATATAATTGGTGTATCAGAGGTGAAAACGCAAATTTCAATCCCGACATTACATATGGTATGTTCTATCCACCATCATCTGAGAATTGCTTGTAAGCTAGGGTTTAATTGATAAATCAGTCGTTTTTTTTTCCAGCCAAATTTCCAAGCTACTTCACCTTGGAATTTCACCATGGTGGTGAATTTGATTATGTACCAGAGTTTCATTACAAAGGGGTTAAAGTCGACTACATTGACAAGGTGAATCCCGATCTGTTTTCTGTTATTATACTCAATGATATGATGTAAGAATTAGGTTATTCAGAGGAAGATGTAGTGATATACAACTTTAGGGAACCAGGAGGGATGCTAGAATCATGTTTAAGATCTTTGGGTACTGATTCTGATGTGTTGAGGCTGATTAAATATGCTAAAACTACTAGAACTATTGAAGTTTATGTTCAGCATATCCAAACATTTCCTAGAAATGATGTGAATACTAAAGAGGGTAAACATGATCAAGTTAATGAACCTCATTATGTTGATTTGAGTGATGATAATAGTGATAAGGATAGTGACAAGGACAGTTCTGGTGATGAGGACAGTGATAGTGTTGAGGGGAGTGATAAGAATAGTGATGATGAAGATTCTGATTACTTGGTTGATGACGATCACATAGTGCCTGAGTATGATGTAGATATGGATGAGTGTAGGGCTGCAGTGGACTTTGATCTTAGTGATGCAGGTGAAGATAATGAACAGACAGATGAAGAGGGTAGTAATCAAGAGGTTGACTTAGACGACTTTGAAACTTTTGAAGATAATACGACATTGGAGCAAGCCTGTAAGATTATTAGGAAGAAGAAGTAAAAAAGTAAACCAACAGATGATGACCCTTTCTTTGTTGGCCAACTGTTCATTAACAGGGAAGAAATTAAATTGTTGGTCAAAAAACATGCAATGCATTCAAAAAGACAGTTGTGTATCACAAGAATTGAGAGTGTTAGATTTAGGGTGATTTGTTTGGGTCAGAATATTAATCTTGGTGGTTGTGAAAGTAATGTGGACAAGACAAACCAACCAACCACTTCAAAGGGTAAAACAGATACATCCAACCAAGATAAATCCTCACAAACAGATACATCCAACAAGTGTAAATCAAAGACACCTAAAAAGCAGATTCCAAAACCTACTTGTCCATGGCTTTTATACATTTCAAATGTGAAGAAAGAAGGAACATGGATTGTAAAAACATATTTTAACAAGCACATCTGCCTTTATACAAGGGATGTTAATTTGTGCACCATCAGTTGGTTTTCTAAGGAAATACAACCAACGATCAAATCCAATCCTGGGATTCCAATCCAAGCTCTTCAAGATGATCTGCATAGGAGGCTGCAGGTACAAGTAACCAGGAATCAGTTGTTTAGGGCTAAAAGTAAGGCATTATAGAGGGTTCAAGGTCATTATATGGCTCAATACGAGAAGCTGAGGGACTATGGTGAAGAACTTCTCAAATCCAATCCAAGGTCTACAGTGAGGATTGATGTGGAACCACTGTGTAATCCCTTTGGTCCCACTAGACAATTTAGGAGGATGTACCTATGCTTAGGTGCATTGAAGCAAGGGTTCAAGCTAGCTAGAAGACCACTGTTGGGCCTTGATGGCTTATAACAACCCTCCTAACTCCTTAGCATAACCCCTAAATGTCCTAAAATATACCCCGTATGCTAGAAACGAGCCCCAAATACCTTTGTATTTATAAAAATAAAATAATAACCCAAAAATGGGGTTGTCGCGGGCCGCGACTCGGACCCCCTTGTCTTTCGCGGGGCGAGACTGGCTTGGTTTGCCGGTCAAGGCATTGCGCCACATGTCCCATGCGTGTCAAGGCTAGTCTGCTGAAAAGTCAAAGCTATAAACGCCACGAGGACTCTAGTGAGCCGCGAAGGCCAACCCTGTCTTCCTCACGGGGCGCGAGCCGCCATCCGTCAGCCCTATAAAAGGGGTGGTCGAGCTCATTTGATTCTCGTTCAATTTCTAATATTCTCTCTCAAATCTCTATTAGTCTAAACTCTCGGGTTATTATACCCCTATAAAACGAAGCTGTGCCTTGTTGTAAGTATTATAACCCTATTTGTTAACCTACACGATCGATCCAGGGCTCCGTAATGCATGTCAAGGCTCTGCCTGAATCAGTCGTTGGAGTTCTATCTTGTGTTACACCCGATTAATCTAGGACTCCGTAATGCATGTCAAGGCTCTGCCTGACTCAGTCATTGGAGTTCTGTCTAGAGTTGTACGGTTAATGTGATTTGGGTTATCTTACTAACACGTGTGCATTGTTTAATTTTAATAGATAATAACCAGGAGATTCACCAGGAAGCTTTAGTTTTACCTAAGTAAACAATGTGAGTCATTCTTTTTTTTTTAAACTGTTTTTACAAAACCTCAAATGTTTTTAATTATAATTAATAGTGATTGAATATTTGTAATTCTACAATTACTACCGGTATGATAGAGTTTTGTATACATTACTTGAAACTCGTTACTATTGAAATAGTAGCATGACCACATGTCAGGATTGACAGTACCAAAGGGGTAACTGGATAGATATAAAAAAATGTAATTGCTGATGCTCTCAATACTGTAAAGTGATAAAACTGTTTTGATTAAACTCGGATGCACTCGCCAGTATTTCTTGCTGATAAAACCTTTTTAAAACGCGTTTCAGGTAACTGAATGTGAAGCTAATAGAAGCCAGCTGGAGAGCACTGAAGGCTTGGAAAAGTGGATATAAAAGTTACCTAAATAAAAAGGAGTCTTTATTTTCAATAAACTAGGGTTTACCCCTATAAAATGTATTGTAATGAAAACTTGGGTTTTATCCCATGTATTTATTATAAAATTTTTGGTGTTTTTACTCTGAAAAAATATTTCCTAACTATGGTCCTGATGTCTCATTCCGCTGCCAAATTAATAAACACCGATACCACCAGCTCTACGTGTCGTGGCCGCCTGCCTCCAGGGGCAGGGATCGGGGGTTGCGACAGGAGGTGGTATCAGAGCTACAGTCATTGGTTTAAGCCAATGAAGTGTTCTGCTGACACTTAAATTCTTTGTTAGGAAATAACTTATGTGATTACGTGTGAATATGTATGTTATTGTTTTATGTTATTTGAGAATTTTTTAGTTTACAGTATGAGTAAGCAAGGTACATCTGACGCTTATCGTCAATTAGCTAGTTCCTTAAAAAAAATGAAGGAACCTCATCTTAGCCAAATCCCTCAGGATACTCAGCTGATACTGAGGAAGGAATATTTATTTTTAAGGCACACTCTGAGGAACCGTTCCCTTCTAAAAAGAGAGGATGGCTTAATAGAGGAGCACATGAGGGAAGAAAGAGGATGAAGAAATTACAACAACAAAGAGCGATAGTAAAAGCCAATAGGGAAGTGAATGCCCAAACTCAGGAAGCAGTCAATAGACCACCGTGGGAAGAGGAACTAGATAGACAGTTGGTAGATTTCCATATGCTAGCCACTACAGCAGTTGACTCTAACCTAAACCGAATAGCTGAACCACCACTATTACCCTTATTCCCAGACCAACAAATGCTAGAACCCAACCAGGAAGACCAGTTTCCAATCCCAGATGTTGACACCTATGAGATCCCAGAATTCCCCCACCAAACCCCATAGCTCAGTATACCGACCTGAATCCTTTAGACCCATTTTGGAACAACGACTGGTGGAAACAGAGTGTAATAAGAAACCTATACCCTTACGGACACCCCATACCTTGATACCCTGACCCAGAACCAGTACCATTACCTCCCATGAGTGAAGAAAATAGGCAGGAACTTCAACTATGGGGCGATGAGTTAGTTGAAGAAGGAGATAGAATTCGTCAAATAGGGGAGAAACTCATATGGAAGCATGTCAAGCGTGAGATACATGATTGGATACGTGACACCTAGAATAATATCCAGATATATGTGTAATTTTGTATTTTGATAAAAAGAGAGACTAAAATAGATAGACTAAAATAGATATCGATGCATAACTACTAGTGTGTTTAATTTCCAGCTATAGTTTGTAATCGACGCATATATATATATATATATAGATATATATGAAAAAGAGTAAAGTCGCAATGTTCGACGATTTTGATCAATCTGTTTGTATGATTGTTTGTATTAGATCTTATTCTATGATAATTAATACCTGATAAATGTTTCCAATTCAGATGGACAACGAAGTAAATCGGGAAAACCAGAATAATGAGAATAACGGAAACCAAATAGATAACAGTGCCATCTAACATATAGTAGCACAAGGAACTATAGATGCTATGCCTTATATTATCAAGACTGTTAAAGGAGCAGAAAATAATAAATCTGCAAATGGAAGTAAACGCCAATACACTGAACCAAGTCACAGTGTAAACGATAATATCAGACCAATAATCGAAGCTCCAATTCCTAAAAGAAGAAGAACCATCTCTTACGGTTGTTCTTATAAAGAATTCTTGGCCTGGAAACCAATAGAATTATCAGGCAATGAAGGAGCCATTTCAGCCTTGCGCTGGATAGAAAAGACAGAAGCAGTCATAAAAATAAGTAAATGTGCAGATGAAGATAAGATTATGTTTGCTTCTAATCTTTTTAAAAATGCAGCCTTAGAATGGTGGAATACTATTCTCCAGTCTAAAGGAAGTGACAAAGTTTATAGAATGGAATGGACTAATTTTAAAGAAATAGTCGAAAGAAAATTTTGTCCTCCTCATGAAAAGGAACAAATCGCCAATAAGTTCCTAAATCATAAAATGATTGTAATAGACTGCAAAGGTTACACTACCATATTCTTTGAGTATGCTAGAATAGTGTCAACCTTAGCCTCACCTGAGCCAGTGTTAATCTCCCGTTACGTTTGGGGATTAATTAGTGAGATTAGACACGTAGACAAGGCAGCTAGGCGGCAAACCATAGAAGAAGCAGTAGAACTAGCCAACACCCTTTCTAATGAATTGGTACGCACACAAGAGAAAAACCAGAGAAAGAACCTAGCTCAAAGACTTACCCATGAATTTCGCTACGGTAATTCCAATAGTGGGAAAGGTCCAGGTTCTTTTTCTGCACCATATTGCAAGACTTGTAAAAATAAGCATTATGGGAGATGTGCAAGGTTTTGCAATATTTGCAAAAAGCCCGGACATAAGGAAGAAGAATGTCAATCGAAACCTAGCAATTGGATATGCTTTAATTGTGGAGAAGCTGGTCATATTAAGCCGAACTGTTCGAAACTAGCTCTAGCAGCAACCAGCAAAGCTAAGACGGCTGAAGGACCCAAGAAGAATGCCAGAGCATTCTTTCTAACAGCCGAAGAAGCCAAGATGATTCCAGATGTGATTGCCGGTACATTTTTAGTTAACGACATTTTTGCCAAAGTATTATTTGACTCTGGTGCAAACCAAAGTTTTATCAATACTTCTTACTACAAACTTCTCAATCAACCATTAACCAAACTTTGTCAAGATTGTCTGGTAAAGATGGCAAATAGAGAATCCATTAAGATTAGTGAAATTTTGCAGGGAGTAAGAATACAAATTTTGAACCATCATTTTTTTGCTAACCTTTACCCAATGAATCTAGCTGGATTCGATGTTGTATTAGGAATGGATTGGTTGGTAGCCAATCATGCCAGTATTTTATGTGATCAAAAGTCAGTACAAGTAAATACACCAACAGGTGAAAAGATCATAATTAAAGGAGATAAGCCAACCAGAATGACAAAATTCATCTCTGTGATGAAAGCTGCAAGTTATGAAAGGAACGGAGAAATAGTATATATGATTTCTGTAATCATTAATACTAAAGAAAAAGAATTAAAAGATATTCCTATAGTATCTAAATTCTCAGAAGTTTTTCCAGAAGAGTTACCTGGATTACCGCCTGATAGAGAGGTTGAATTTAGAATTCACCTAATAGCAGGGACGACACCAATTGCCAAAACGCCATATCGACTAGCACCAACGGAGATGCAGGAACTGAAGAAACAACTAGATGAACTTCTTGATAAAGGTTTCATACAACCAAGTTCATCACCGTGGGGAGCACCGGTGTTTTTTGTCAAAAAGAAGGACGGATCAATGCGAATATGCATTGATTACCGAGAATTAAACAAGGTTACGATTAAGAATGGGAACCCACTACCGACAATCGATGATCTGTTCGATCAACTTCAAGGAGCTCGATTCTTTTCTAAGACCGACTTACGCTCAGGATATCATCAATTGAAAGTACAGGAACAGGACATTCCTAAAACTGCTTTCAGAACGAGGTACAATCATTATGAATTCACCGTCATGCCATTTGGTTTAACCAATGCCCCAGCCGCATTTATGGACATGATGAACAGGATATGTAAACCATACCTGGATAAATTCATAATGTCTTTATAGATGATATTTTAATTTACTCTAAGAGTAAAGAGGAACATGCAGCGCATCTGCATACACTCTTAACATTATTGAGAAAAGAGATGCTTTATGCTAAATTCTCAAAATGTGAATTTTGGTTACCAGAAGTTCAATTCCTTGGACATTTGGTTAATCATGTGGATCCCACAAAGATCGAGGCGATTACCAAATGGAAAGTCCCTGAATCGCTAACAGAAGTAAGAAGTTTTCTCGGACTAGCAGGATATTATAGACGATTTATCCAAGATTTTTCTAGAATAGCCATTCCATTAACCAAACTGACCTGCAAATCAGTTAAGTTTGAATGGGGACCAAAACAGGAAAAAACCTTTAGAATTCTTAAGCAAAAGTTAACCAACGCACCCATACTAGCACTACCAGAAGGAACTGGACACTTTATAATCTATTGTGATACGTCTAAGTTAGGATATGGATGTGTGTTGATGCAACATCAAAAGGTTATAGCTTATGCCTCTAGACAACTTAAGAAACATGAAGAGAATTACACAACCATGATCTAGAGTTAGGAGGCATAGTTTTTGCCCTTAAAATTTGGAGACACTATCTTTACGGAAGTAAATTTGTTGTCTTCACAGATCATAAGAGTTTAAGGTATATTTTTGGGCAAAAAGAATTAAATATGAGACAGAGACGCTAGATGGAAATTCTTAGTGATTATGATTGTGATATCTAGTATCATGCTGGAAGAGCTAACGTAGTAGCTGATGCTTTAAGTCGAAAGTATCATGAAAAACCGAAACGGGCATGCTCTCTTAAATTAAATCTGCAGATAGATTTAAATGAGCAAATTAGAGAGGTACAGGAAACAACATTTAAGGACGATGCTGAAGGTTTAAAAGGAATGATTAAGGAATTAGAACAAGGATCTGATGGAATTTGGAAGTTCCATAAGAAAAGGATGTGGATACCTAAACAAGGAAACCTACACCACAGAATTCTAGAAGAAGCTCATAAGTCTAAGTATACGATACATCCCGGAAGCGATAAGATGTATCAAGATCTAAGAAAGAATTTCTGGTGGATAGGGATGAAAAAGGATATAGAAAACTACGTTGCTAAATGTCTGACCTGTTCACAAGTTAAAGCTGAACATTAAAAACCTTCAGGATTACTACAACAACTAGAAATGCCAATATGGAAATGGGAATTGCCCTGACCATGCGTCGACTACAAAGGTGTACCCCAAGTCACGTGCGAGGTCAGTATCTAGATAATTCTGACACTTAGTTCCTTTGACAAAAGACCTAGCTTCCTTGACCTTGCGCCGACTACACAGGTGTACCTAAGTCACGCGGGGACAAGAAGCGCAGGGCCACATCGGACAATGTAGAAAGTACGAGTGGCAGAGCAGTGGACCAATATGCGCTCAACAGGCTGTATTCTATCATGCTGCACGATGAGTAATCGTGCAGGATACAAAAAGTACACAAGGACACATACGTGGCACCAATCAGCTTGCGCCGACCATTGCTCCATGATCTTCACCTAACGGCTGATGACAGTCCAGACAACAAGGACAACCATCTGGACATGTGGATCTATTTAGAGCGCGCCAGCTACCCTCTCACCTAGAACCACAGGGGAGACAAAATGGATATTCCTTGCTGTCGACCTCAGGCCCAAGGCCCATCAGCCCATCTCCTTCACAAATCACCTTGGCTATAAATAGTGGACTTCATCTCCAGGTTTAAGGATTGTTCTCTTGCTCTTTTACTTAATACACACACTTTTATCCTCAAGGCAAGTTCTTATTCTCACGCCGGAGGGTGGTTACAAGGAGAACCCCCATATTCTCTTCCTTGTAACGAGCTTCACGGTGTGTTGATTGTTTTGCAGGATCAATGTAGCTGTTTATCGAGTTCAAAAGAAGAATAGCCTTATTTGGATGAAACACAAACCACAAGCTAATCTGTAGATTAACTTGGTGTTTCTTTATTGACGCCCACCGATTTTTTCAATCACTCCTTTTCATCTTCTTTTCTGAGCTATTACTGTTGATCTCATGGTTGATCAAGGTATTCCTTGTCCACCTTTCGGTTCATACTCTCAAATTGGTGCGACAGTAGACAATTTGCACGTCCAAAACTAACCCATTGACGAGTATGCCGAAGGGGATTTCACAGAGGTTGGAGGCATACGCGCAAGCGGTACTCGTGCCGCCCAAACTATGACTCCAACAAATCAGGGTGTTGGCCCTTCAGCACCTGCACTATCAGGTTTACCTGAGGGAGAGACTCCCGCCTCTTGGTTCGCGAAAAGCCAAACGACGTTGAACACCATTTACGCACAACTGTGCGCGCAACAGGGGCACGCGCAGGCCCAAACACAACAAACTCTGATGCCCAGACAACTGAATTATGAAATGCCGTATCAAGAGCACGCGCACAGGCAATAGTACAACAGATCACCATCGCCGAGAAGGCAAATTGCTCACATCACGCGTGACACTTATGACGAAACAGGGAGCTACTATGATTACCGAACTCAGTCCCATAGAAGAACTCCAATCAGTAGCCGGCTTGGGCCGCACAATATGAATGAGGAGTGGGATACTCATACGGGTGAATCTGACCCATCGTATCATGAGGGTGACAACTCTTCTGTCTTCAGCCGTCTCCCGAAGCACCACAAATCTTATAAGGCACGAACGCACGCAGCGTACAACCTGTCGGCCAAGCATGATTATAGTCTGATCTACAAACCAGCCATAACAGCAGAGCATTCGAAGTTTATCCGAGAGATGGCCCCCTTAGAAAAGGCCAAACTTCCACACGCTGTCGGTAAGTTTAATGGCTTAACAGTTCCAGATGATCATTTACAACTATTTACAAGTGTTGGTGTAGTTGGGGGATGGACCATGCCTTTGTGGTGCCATCTGTTCATACAAACCCTGACAGGGGCGGTTTGCGCATGGTTCGATAGACTCCTTGTAGGTAGACTAAAATCTTGGCCGGATTTCCCAGAAAAGTTCCTCGCTCACTTCAGCTAGCAGAGGCGTTACAAGCACGACAGCTCAGAAGTGTTGAACATCTTGAGGCGAGAGAACGAAGGGTTGGAAGAATTCACCACTCGCTTTAACAAGGAGTGTCATGAAATCGGAATCGTTAGTGAAGATCTCATGCGTGCCCATTTCAAGAATGTAATATGATGTGATAGCCTGCCTAATCAGAACTATCACAGGGAAAGATGAGATGCCAGAAGAGTGGGATAAGTTGATGGTGGCAGCAAAGATTGTCGCACAAACAGAAAAATCACTGACTGGGGGCAGATCCAGTCATTATTCGGAGGACCAGTACTCAAGGATAAATGCGCATGACTCCAGCTGGCGCAACAAGAAAAACAAAAACTCTGGTTGGAAGTCTAACCAGCCCAGCAGTTATGATGAAAGACCTCGCTAAGGATAGGATGCGCGCGCGACAATCGACAAAATTGGATACAGAAAGGAAGTTAAGAACGACAATCGGGAGAAGCACTTGACTCCGTTATCTAAGACACCCTTAGAGGTTCTTATGACGGAGAACCATGACTTCAAAGCTCCGCAACCGATGAAGAACAAGAAGAGCCAAGACCCGAACTTGTATTGTGACTTTCACAAGGATACCGGCCACTTGACCGATGATTGTGTCATCCTACACACCAATATTGAGAAGGCCCTAAAGAGGGGAAAACTGGGGCAACTGGTGAACAATGTGTGCAAAGAAACATGGAAATCCAAAGAACCGACGAAGGGGGGTCAAAAGAAACTATGAAAGCTAGAAACACACATGGTTAGTGGAGGGCCTAGAAGAAACGTAAAAAGCCAAGGGAAACGTCCGATGGACGAGTCATGGCGCGAGCAACAGGTGATTTTTCCGATAGTTCGCAGGGAACCACGCGCTACGCGCCACGTCGTAATTACCAGTATCCTGGGGCACTATTGATGGGAAAAACGCACAACCCGGTCACAAACGGTAAACTAAAACGCGGAAGCAAACTTCGTTTGACCAAATATTTTCCCAACTTGAATGAACCTGTCAGGATGCAAACAAATAGGTATAAAAGTAATAATAAAGAGACACCGAATTTTAGCGTGGAAAACCTCTCGAAAAAGGAGAGTAAAAACCACGGGACTACTAGAGCCGCTTAAAATCCATTATCACCAAAATAGCAATACAAAGTCTTCCCTAGATAAAACTAGAGGCATACAAAATCATCATATACTTGGTACAAACTAACTTCAAGTATATGGAATCAAATAAAAGAAACAAAGACAAGTAAGAGGTATCACCCAAAGCTGGAACTTCTCTTCTTTCTAGTCTGCACTAAAAAAACCAAGAATAGAGATCTCAGTTTTCTTCTCTTGCGTCAAAAAGTAGGTCGGCAGAGGCAATTGTCAAAAAACTTATGTGTGCATCTCCAAAAACATATTTTGCAAGGAAATAAATGAAAACCCTTTTAGGGTCCTTGTGTGTCAGGCCATATGTTGGCCCAAGTCAAAACCACAATAAGTTTAGTTGCTTCCTTGATGACATCATGCAAGAGCTCACAAAAAATTATCTTCAACAATATTATTGTTTTCCTTTTGTTGGCGTTAGAATGCTCAAAACAAAAACAACCATATTTTGTTTTCCTTTTTTTTCTTTTATTTTATCACACTAAAAATAAAAATATTAATAACCCATGTTAATAGAATTTGTTGGGCTTTCTCATGGGCAAAAATAACCCAACAAATCTCCCCCTTTTTGTCTATGAGAAAGAGTTCGCCATCCCGGCGATCGAGCAACATACCTACAACTTTTCCCTAGCTAAAGGTTTAGTAAACATATCGGAACCATTATCATCGGTATGAACTTTGTCAAGTTCAAATAGTTTGTCTTCAATAGCATCTCTAATCCAATGATACCTAACATCAATATGTTTTGTTCTTTTGTGAAACATAGAATTTTTCGCAAGGTGAATAGCGCTTTCATTATCACAAAGGACCACGTAGCGCTGTTGCATAAAGCCAAGCTCTTGCGTAAATCTTTTCAACCATAATAGTTCTTTGCACGCTTCTGTTGCTGCCATATACTCAGCCTCTGTAGTAGACAAAGCAGCACATTTTTGCAATCTAGACTGCCAAGACACAGCTCCCCCTGCAAAAGTCATCAAATAACCAGAAGTAGATTTCATGTTGTCCTTATTTCCTGCCATATCAGAATCCGTATAACCAACAAGCATCGGTTCTTCATTCCCAAATGTTATACCCAATTTGGAAGTACCACGTAGATATCTAAGGATCCACTTAACCGCTTCCCAATGCTTCTTACCTGGATTTGACAGAAACCGACTAACAACACCTACTGCATGGGAAATATTAGGCCTTGTGCACACCATTGCATACATCAGGCTTCCAACCCCTGACGCATATGGAACTCTATCCATCTCTTCAATCTCCTTCTTAGAAGAAGGGCAATCTTTATCGGTTAGTTTAAAGTTGGGAATAAGAGGTGAACTAACCGCTTTGGCCTTAGCCATGTTAAATCTGCAAAGCACCTTCTCAATGTATTGCTCTTGTGTCATGTGTAACTTCTTTGAAGCTCTATCTCTAGTAATCCGAATGCCAAGAATCTGTTTTACTGGCCCCAAGTCTTTCATAGAAAAAGACTTGCTTAATTCTTTCTTCAGCTGAACAATCCTCTCTGCATTCTTGCCAACAATCAACATGTCATCAACATAAAGTAATAAAATGATAAAATCATCATCACCAAACCTCTGAAAGAAAACACAGTGATCTGAAATAGTCTTTCGGTAGCCTTGCTTCCCCATAACAGACTCAAATTTCTTGTACCACTGTCTCGGTGCTTGTTTCAACCCATATAGACTTTTCTGAAGTTTACAGACATAGTCTTCTTTACCTTTAACCTGAAAACCTTCAGGTTGCTCCATATAGATTTCCTTGTCCAAGTCACCATTAAGGAAAGCTGTCTTGACATCCATTTGCTCAACCTCAAGATCAAGACTAGCAGCCAAACCAAGAATCACTCGAATGGAACTCATCTTCACGACCGGAGAGAAAATCTCATCAAAATCAATACCCTTTCTTTGACTGAACCCTTTGACCACCAATCTAGCTTTGTATCTAGGCCGTGAGGTATGATCTTCAGTCTTCACTTTGTAGACCCACTTGTTCTTCAAAGCCCTTTTGCCCTTAGGCAACTTCACCAACTCAAAGGTATTGTTCTCATACAAGGAATTCATCTCATCTTGCATAGCTTCAAACCACTCTTTTTTATGTTCATCTTCCATAGCCTCTGTATAACACTCGGGCTCTCCCCCATCCGAGAGTAAGACATACTCATCAGCAGAAAAACGGGTAGACGGATGATGGTCTCTTATAGACCGCCTGAGTGGGACAAATGTTGGCATACCTGGTACTGGTAACTCTGGATGAGAACCCTCATCCAACTCGTGCTGCTCTGGAATATCATGATTATCAGTACCGTGTTGTTCATCATTTTGAATGTCATCTTCATTATGTGGCTCAATGTGATGAGGAGGGACCGGATCCAAATCAGAAAGATCATCAGTATGTTGAGGAACTATCTTTGTCTTCTCAATATCTTTCAAACTTTGATCTTCAATAAAATCAGCATCGAAACTTCTTATGAGTTTCTTCGAGATTGGATCATAAAACCTGTGTCCAAACTCATCTCCCCCGTAACCAAGGAATATACATGGCTTGGTCTTTATATCAAGCTTTGTTCTTTCATCTTTGGGAATATGCACAAAAGCCTTGCAGCCAAAGACCCGTAAATCATCGTATGAAACATCTTTGCCACTCCAAACCCTGTCAGGAACATCAAAAGACAAAGGAACACAAGGAGTACGATTAATAACATTTATTGCGGTGTTCAAAGATTCACCCCAAAAGGAATTAGGCAACCCTGCATGTGATAGCAAACATCTAACCCTTTCAACCAATGTTCTATTCATCCGTTCTGCTAAACCATTCAACTGTGGTGTCTTTGGAGGAGTCTTTTGGTGTCGAATACCTTTCTCTCTACAATAAGCATCAAAAGGACCAATGTATTCACCTCCATTATCTGTCCGAATACACTTGAGCCTCTTCTCAGTTTGTCTCTCAACTAAGGCATGAAACTGCTTAAACACATCCAATACCTGATCTTTAGACTTCAAAGTATAAGCCCAAACTTTTCTCGAATGATCATCGATAAGAGTGACAAAATACAAGCAGCCCCCAAGTGTTCTAGTCTTCATAGGACCACAAACATCCGAATGTATTAAATCAAGTATATTGTCTCTCCTATGAGGAGGATGACTCTTAAAAGAAACTCTTCTTTGCTTACTTGCCAGACAATGAGAACACTTCTTCAAATGAACATCATGCAAATCGGGCAAGGCATTCTTCTTCAATAAAATAGACATCCCCTTTTCACTCATGTGAGCAAGTCTCCTATGCCACAAGTCAGTCATATCAGCATTCACTAACAAATTGACCGAGTCTTTAGAGATCTTCGGATGCGTTCTGTATAATTTTGAAGTTCTTTTACCTCTTGCCACGATCAAAGAACCACGAGTGAGTTTCCAAATACCATCACCAAAGGTACTATGGTAACCATCATCATCAAGTAAACCTGCGGAGATCAAATTAAGTCTAATATTTGGAACATGTTTTACATTGTGTAAAACCAACTCCATCCCAGTGTCAAACTTCAAGCAAACATCCCCAACACCTACAATCTTTGATTGCCCGTTATTACCCATCTTAACAACCCCAAAGTCACCGGGTGTATAAGATGAACAAAATTCCCTTTGTGACGTCACATGGCATGTAGCACCACTGTCAACAGCCCAACTCGAATCATCATGTGTAATGTTCACCATGTCATAATCACAACAAATAAAGAACTCTTCAGTAGCAGAATTAACTTCCGCATTGTCGTTGCCTCCATCATCTTTCTTATGATTGTTCTTTTGATTGTTGTAATTAGCCTTCTTGTTCTCCTTTTTCAGTTGTCTGCAAAATTTAATTGTATGTCCTTTCTTACCACAATGATGACACTCATAATCAGCAAACTTACCTCTGGACTTACTACGATGCTTCCCTTTGTTACTCGGACCTCTACTTTGACTTCTCTCCCTGCTTTCTGTGACTAAGACATCCGAATGTGAAGAGGAACCCTGCGATTTTCTTCTCATCTCTTCATTTAAAATACCGCCTTTAGCCATTTCCATAGTAATAATACCATTTGCTGCAGAGTTGGACAATGATGTCCTAAAAGTCTCCCAAGAATCCGGTAAAGTACCAAGAAGCCATAAGCCTTGTATCTCGTCTTCAAACTTGATACCCATTCCTGCAAGCTGATTAATAATGCCCTGAAAAACATTCAAGTGATCAGTAATAGGAGTTCCATCATTGTACTTCAAGTTAATCAACTGTTTAATCAAGAACAATTTATTATTCCCGGTCTTTCGAGCATACAACTCCTCAAGCTTATTCCACAAGGTACGAGCATGAGTCTCCTCGCTAATATGGTTCAAAACATTGTCATCAACCCATTGGCGAATATAGCCACAAACTTTTTTGTGCAAGATATTCCATTCTTCATCTGTTTTACCTTCAGGTTTATCGGTATTAAACACAGGCATATAATAATCTTTCACATAAAGGAGATCTTCCATCTTGCCTCTCCAAACATGATAATTAGAACCATTCAAATTCACAATCCTACTTGTATTAGCTTCCATCGTTCAAACAAGTTTCAACCCAATAACAAGAGCCAATGGCTCTGATACCACTCTGATGGGAAAAACGCACAACCCGGTCACAAACGGTAAACTAAAACGCGGAAGCAAACTTCGTTTGACCAAATATTTTCCCAACTTGAATGAACCTATGAGGATGCAAACAAATAGGTATAAAAGTAATCATAAAGAGACACCGAATTTTAGCGTGGAAAACCTCTCAAAAAAGGAGAGTAAAAACCACGGGACTACTAGAGCCGCTTAAAATCCACTATCACCAAAATAGCAATACAAAGTCTTCCCTAGATAAAACTAGAGGCATACAAAATTATCATATACTTGGTACAAACTAACTTCAAGTATATGGAATCAAATAAAAGAAACAAAGACAAGTAAGAGGTATCACCCAAAGCTGGAACTTCTCTTCTTTCTAGTCTGCACTAAAAAAACCAAGAATAGAGATCTCAGTTTTCTTCTCTTGCGTCAAAAAGTAGGTCGGCAGAGGCAATTGTCAAAAAACTTATGTGTGCATCTCCAAAAACATATTTTGCAAGGAAATAAATGAAACCCTTTTAGGGTCCTTGTGCGTCAGGCCATATGTTGGACCAAGTCAAAACCACAATAAGTTTAGTTGCTTCCTTGATGACATCATGCAAGAGCCCACAAAAAATTATCTTCAATAATATTATTGTTTTCCTTTTGTTGGCGTCAGAATGCTCAAAACAAAAACAACCATATTTTGTTTTCCTTTTTTTTTCTTTTATTTTATCACACTAAAAATAAAAATATTAATAACCCATGTTAATAGAATTTGTTGGGCTTTCTCATGGGCAAAAATAACCCAACAACTATGAGACTGATTACATCTTCATAGACCCAGGAAGCACAGCAGATATCATCTATTAGTAATGCTTCAACCAATTTGACCCAGAGGATAAAGCGCGCTTGGAGCCAGTTGATTATCCTTTGACAGGATTTTGCAACGAGATGGTCTTTCCTCTCGTTCAAATTTATTATTGATATTTAAAATCTCATGATAATACTAAAAATAAGATTTTATTAGTTACAATGATTTTATGTATATACACGTAGGCAACTTTTCCCTTTTGGAAAACTATACTCATATGTGCTAATTCATCACGATTTACTTAGCTTCCAAGTCCCGTGAACGGACCACCACGATGCAAAAGATAAAGCCTTCCTCAAGATCAAGTATAATTTGTTTCCTCTTCAAATATTTATCTTTTCTATTATGTTTGATTTGTGTTCTTACTTGTGCATAAGCCCCATGTACTAATTAGTACTTTTAACTCTAAAATCTTAATGATTCTTATGATAAAAATACACACTTGATGAGGATTGCTATGATAACATGGTTGTATATCTTTCATGCTCACAAATCTAACATAAGAAAAGATAAGAATATGAAGAGGAAACAAGATGAAAAATGATTGCAGTTGATCAAACACCGGCCATGACTGTGATATGTGTTGAGGTGGCTGCTTGACGAAAGAAAAAAAAATCAGTTGTCACATCCTTATTTTTCGATGTCTTTGATTTTATCGATTTTGGATGAATTATTTGAATGTGGCCATATTGATTTCTGATATATGAATCACGATGGAAAACACCAACCCAAAGAAGTCACTAAACCCACCCGAGTTTTGTGGATAAGTTTCAAAACGAAACACTTTTGGCTAGAACTAGAACTTCCAATCGTTTAATGATAAAAGTATAAAGCCTCCACCAAAGAATAAACCAAAGGGAGATTAACAACAAAATGGATCAAAACAAAAACGTGTGGCAAAAAACTTAGCCGAGAATGGCGGACCACGACCCACGAATTATTTGCTGGGGGTTCAACATCCAACAATATTTTCAAGTGGTGTGATCGGGTTTTTTCTCTAAAAATACCTTTATTCAAGGGGTGCGTCCGCCCGCCCAGAAAGACACATAGGTCCGCCCGTGCCGGAGATAATTATACAAATGATTAAGTTTGAGTGGGGGAGAATTGAGTCTACAGAGAAATCGTATGATGTTATGAAAATGAATGATTTGGTGCCACGAATTAGAGAAATAGAGCATTTTGTGAAGATCAAATGATTGAAATTTTAAAATAATATAACTTGTTTTTTTATAAGAGATTGATGGGCTTAAATTAGTTTTATTGGTTTATGCACAACCTAGGATTTTTTTTTTAATCTTTTCTATAATGAAATCATCCGGTTTTTGAAATTATTCTACCAGTGAACTAATAACTTATTGTTACCGTCTTTGATTGAATTAATGATAGGGGTGCAAACGAAACGAGACGAGCCGAGCCCGAGCTTGACCAGGCTCGAGCTCGAGCTCGATTAACTTATGAGAGCTCGGGCTCGTGCTCGGCTCGATTCGAGCTTTGTTTTCAAGGCTTGGGCTCGGCTCGTTTATTATCTATTAATTAATATATTAAATAAAAATAATATAAATAATAGACTTTTTAGGCTCGCGAGCTCGATAAGTGAATCTCGGGCTCGGGCTCGTTTACTATATAAGTTATTTTTAGGTTCAAGGTCAGCTTGTAAACAAGTTTGAATAAGCTCTGCTCGTTTACGCTAAGGCTCGACGAGCCTAACGAGCTTCACATGCGAGGCTCGAGCTCGGGCTCGATAAACAAACGAGCTTTATTTTAGGCTCAAGCTCGGCTTGGGCTCGATAAGGCTCGCTCGTTTCGAGCTTTTTCTCGAGCCGATCTCGAGTAGCTCGCGAGCTGCTCGGCTCGTTTACACCCGTAGTTATTTTTAATGAAAAAGTTGGTGATTTGTTTATGGTACCAAAGCTGCTGTATCAAGCTAATACTGTCGAAGTAAGTTAGTTTTTCAATTCAAACTTACTTGTAAATATTATTTCGCCCACAACAAAACTAGAACGCTCTCCATTTGAGAGAGACTATACATTACCCACCTTAATACCATTGGACTACGAGCCTTTGGTGCCGGGTAGGTTTTTGAAGCCGGGTGGTTTGTCACTGCGAAATTATCAAACCTTGAGGAAAAATCAATCACCCAAATGATTGTAGCTTGCCACTGTGAAAGTAAATAATGGACGATTTAAATATAAATATCTTTTTTTCAGATAGTGGATATAGCAACTTGATAATGGAGAAATTTTTCAATGGAGTCATCGAGAAGTTATTTTGTGGAGTAGGAAACATCCTCCATATATAACTCTTTGTGTAAATAGTATAGATAATAATTAATTAATTATATGGATGAATGACTAATTGGTTTATACTAACTGTGTTATGACACGTAATACTATAAATATTAAATAACATACTCTTATGTAGGCAACTTTTCTTATTGGCAAAAATATAGTCACGTGTCATCACGGTTTACTTAGTTTCCAAGCCCCATGAAGTGACCACTATCCGATGCAAAAGATAAAGTTCTCTTAAGATCGAAGAATGCATATCTGTCTATAATATAATAAATAAGACAGATTTGAAACACTTAGGCTAGAAGGTATGGGGAGCGGCCCCCACCCGTCTAACCCCGGCGACGGTCCGCACACCATCCCACCCCCCTCGTCGGCGTCGTGATCGTCTAGATGGAGACGTTGGGGACGAAGCAGAACAGGACAAAACCATTTCCAGTACTGTTTCCTTTGCAAAAATTAAAAAAAAAAAATTTAATTGCCATAATTAGTGGGTAGGATCATCCTCCCATTTCCAGTGTTTTGTCATGGCGGATCATCCTCTATAGGACTATGATGTGGCACCTACGTGACGGATCATCCTCCAAGGGAGGATGGTCACCATGTTGATCAGTTCTGTTTAAACATAATGGAAAACATGAATAACATACCTGTTACAGCAGGCAGACCAGTAGAGAATCCAGTCAGAGATGCAACCATTGAGTTCGACATACTTGTCAGGATGATCTGGTTCCTCCTTAGGGTGTAAAGTGATGATGGTGATGAACCGAAAGTATGGAGATTTCGATTATGGAGAGAGAGGGACGAATTGTGATGTTATGTTGTTAGGTTGTGTGTCTAACCTTTAACCTCTCTAATAATCTCCTTATATATACACCCAAGAGGAAACCCAATTAGTTAATAAGGGTAATATGGTCCATCAACAATTACCAACTAATTATTAATAGGTTATTAATATATTTTGATCTATATTATATAAATGATAATGATGGCTACTAGATTAAATATAAATAAATAAATATTTAATCTTACATTCTCCCACTTAGCCGAATAATCATTTATCATGTGTATTAGATTAGTCTGATCAGAAGTTAATACTCATTTTAGCTTTAAACCAAGAACCGTAGCAGAGAAATACAGCCGTTGAATCATTATGCGACTCAGGACCCCCATTAGTCATACTACATCCTCAATTTAAAACCTAACAGTTATGATCAAAATACTAACAAGCCCTTTAGCGTTTGATTTGTATTTATATTTGTCTATATGTCATTACACCGGCAGAACATATGTTAGAGACATACAAAATCAAACTGATGAGGAATATTAAAAGTTAATCATTCATAGTACGATATGCAGTTGTACATAGTCATCAATAAACCCGTGATTATTATAAGCGCTTACATAATAGTTATGGGTGATAGACTTTTAGTTATAGGATCCTTAAGCATATCATGAATGCATTCGATACAAAGATTTAGTTTCATCAATTCGTTCATAAACGAATAATTAATTGCGTATCGAAATTTAATGCAGCACCTCTCGAACTGTTACTGTTCAATGACTCATGGTAGCTGACTTTATCACACTAAGTCTTCAAAACATTAATTATATGGAGTTAATAAACTCATGAGTCCACTGATAAATTTCCAACAACATTTAGTGACTATATTATGTCGTTATAACTTAGGTTGTTGATATCAGTCTATTATGACTCCTCCATGAGATAGGTTTTGTCTGTTGACATAAAGATATACCCGAAATTACATTTTGTCATCTTTGAATATTACAAAGTTAGAGTAATAAACCGGTTTGAGTTCTCACTTCTTCTTTAAATTATAGCCTCTCGTTTCTTTTAAAAATAATGTAATACTCTATTAGATGCTTCACATTAATCTAGACATATCTAGTGTGTTGCAATGTGAGTAATATCTAAACGAGTATAGACTTAAACTTACATAAGGCTTCTAATTAATGAAGCGTAAGAAATAATCTCATTTATCCTATTATCCTCTAAAGGAGAGCAGTATTGTTTGTTACATATGTAAGGACCAATTTAATGTTAAACTTATGGAACGGAAGTAATGTCCCATTTGGTTTATCTCAACATGTTATGATATCTATTATGTAAGAGATATCTCTGAGATCTATTATATCAAAGTTTGTGTTAACAATGCTTTGACTTATGTAACATCTACTTGTCAAAAGAATATCATCTATATAGACAAGTTTATCTTAGTTGCTCCCACTCATGTTGAGGTAGGTACATTATTCCACTTGGTTGTTGATGAAAATAATTGCGTTAAGATTTCATCACATTATGATGTTTGCATTAAACCATACATGGATTTTATTGGCTTATAGACAAACTGTTCTTTAACTTTAAGTTTAGAACTTTCAGGTTGTTTTATGAACATGTAAATATGTCAGCCAGTTGTTAGGGAAAGTTGTTTTAATGTTCATCTAATGTAGCTCAAAACTATTATAAGCTACTAGAACAGTGATGATCCTAAAAGAAATCTTTTGTTAGATATGTAATAAAGATTCTTTAATAATTTATCTCTTCCTGAGTACAACCTTTGACAAATCAATCATGCTTCTTTGTGTCTTAACGTTTATATCAGGATTTGGTTTAGTTATGAACACTCTTAGGTTATTCAATCAAATCCCAAACGTTATGCGAACACAAAAAATCAGTTTTACTAGAAAACTGTTTTATTCCATTCAGAAGATTGATTGACACTAATGGCTTAATTAGAAGAGATAGGATCAGTAAACTTTTCCAAAATCCATTTCAACTCCAAATTAGGGAGGTTATGTAATCATCAAAGTTAGTAGGTTTTTAAACCTAGATGACCTCCTGAGTTGATTATTGGGTTTGTTAGAAGTTTCAGTTTTATGGATTAGCTCTTGATTAGGTTGCTATCATTTTCAGGATTCTAAGTTTGTAAGAGTTGGTGCAGTATGGTGTACAAGAGGTGTAATCGGAGTTAAATTTGGAGTGAAATTTAATGACACTCTTCCCCCCGCCTCTTGTATTCCTTGCAAGTCATTATAAGGACTTTGACTGCTCCCACTGACCTTAGAAAACTTTAGGAACTCAGCATGCTTAGGGTCAATATTTAACGACCAAACAAATTCTAATAGAGAAAACATATTAATGAACATATTAATGACGTTAGTCATTGTAGTTCTCTTGTTGAGGATTATGTTAGTTTAGATAAGAAATCTAAGTGTGCCCACAATTAAGCAACAATGAAACTTTTGTAAGAGTAGCTTTAGATTTTAAGGAGACAAGTTATGATAGAACAGTGTCAAGATGGAGCAGTGTCTTGTACAAGAGGTGTAAATTGAAGTAATATAAAGTTTTCACTCCCCACCTCTTGCAACTATTGCAAGTTATTATTAAGACACTTAATGCCCCCACTGATCTTTAATATCTCTAGAATGCTACAAGAGAAGTTTCAATGAGCTACGTGATGTGGGAACCTATCACATATATGTTAGACTTTATTTGATTTCTTTAATGTCCAAATATCATAAGAAACTTAGGGACATATTTAATAGAAATCTTATTAAGTACATACATGAATAGATTTCTTCTAAGAACGTGGGCCATATGCGACAAAATTTAGATACAAGTTGATAGTCTTTTTAAATGATAAATGAATTATGTATGAATATTCCATTTGGAATAAGTTCCACGAATGTCAATGAATGACTTATGATGGACAATGAATGACTTATGATGGACCTATACTTATTCCTTAAGCCAAGTAGTATTTAGGGCTATAACGTCATGATTTAAAATCACTTAGAATGAGATTAGATAAGAAATCATCCTCATTAACCATGTCATGATTTCTCATGAATTTTGGTTATAATGGATGAAATTTGTAAGTCTCATTTTCCTTTTGTCAAATTTTTCATTTGTATGATGACAAAAGTTGTGAAAGTGTAAGGTATCATCTAGTTTTATCTTAATAATGTTTCAATCCAGATATTTAGAACAAATAAGATGAGAATTTAAGATAAGTGTGACTTTATGTTGACTATGCAAACCTCACAACCTTCATAACATTGCTTAATTATGATACTATATTCTGATTCATACTCAGAATATATGTACGGTATCGAAAAACGTTGTTAGAAGACTGCTTATTATTGTCCTTATAGCCTTAACATTTAATTTTGTCACTAACTCTCATGTTAGTTATTTGTTAACTTCTGGTAAGGAAACGTTTAAAAACTAGAGTCAACTAATCATGTGTTAATAGGAATATTATAATTAGTAGACTTAAATATCTTTAATAAGTGACTATCTAATTAATTCATCCAACTGTTCTTTAGAATAATGGATAGTCTCGTTGCTTATATTTAGTCTAATGACATAATTATGCAGTGAGATTTTCCCTTGAAGAACCTTATAGGTGGAATTAACACTTGTAATTTGTCTATGGACCTTAGAACAATCATCTTTTAAGGTTTTAAGTGGTTGTAAGGTGAGTAACAACTTATTTTCCAGCTTCAAACATTTATTTCTTTGTACATATGTTGCTTATCAACACACTCATTATACTTTGGTATTTTTAAGTGTTATAGTTGATTTATAAGGCATCAAATTGTACAAGTGAAAATCTTAATATGTAATGTACTGGAAAATGTACTTATTTCCATGCGTAAGCCCTTAACTTTATGGGTCATGGTATTGTACATTATTATGTATTCACATATACCACTTAACTTTATAGTTTAGAATTATAAAAGAAGGCATGCATCTTAGGAGTTCTAGTGATTATTCCATATATAAGAGATTAGCCTTAGGAAAGACTTAATCTGAAATAACTTTAGTGATAGCATTATGTTAGAGAGTTCTTGATTATCATAAGAGACATCATGTTCGATTTGTCCTAATCATCATGCTCTAATTTTCTTCTTTATAATCTTTATCAGAAGAGAGCAATAGGATTATCGTGTCTTAAGAAATAATCAATGATTTAATTTAAGAGCTAATTCTAATAGAAACTTTAAATAAAGCAAACATTTTAGGTTTAGGAATTAGAGTGGATGAGATATATGTAGAAGTAAATTATAGTGAGTAAAATTATGGGTACTAAGAATAAGACAGACGAAATGATCAAAAATTAATTAAGGGTCATTAATATAAGGATCATTATGTGAAGAGATTGTGATATGTCTATTACTAACATCAAAATAATAGACTTAGTAAAATTCTACTTAAACAAAGACAAATCAGCTTTGGCCAGAAGTGTAATCATTTAAGTATGTGTGCAAAGTAATCGTGATAAATCAGCTTTGGCCAGAAATGAGACAATCACTTTAGTTATGCACTTGTCAAGCATGCTAAACATAAATGAATTAAATCAGCTTTGGCCAGAATTAAGACATTTCACGTGTGTAATGCATACTCAACATAGCCTTTTATAATACTTGAACAATAAATAGATGTATTAAATCAGCTTTGGCCAGAAATGATACATCAGAAGCTCATTCAAGTTAAGCTAGTTTGGTTTTGTAAAACATTATTTGATCCTTATTAATTAACTAAGTATTTACAGAACCAATTTTTTAATAGCAAACCACCTGTTAGTGCGGATCGAACTTGTACGATCAATAAGGCCCAAGTCTTGTGCGATCAATAAGGCCCAAGTCTTGTGCGATCAATAAGGCCCAAGTCTTGTGCGATCAATAATGACTTGTGTGATCAGTGAGGCCCAAATCTTGTGCAATTAGTCAGGCCCAAGTTTTGTGCGATCAGCACTGTCTTGTGCGATCCACAAATCTTGTGCAATTACCCTTGTGTGATTGTCTTGTGCGATCAGATCATATCATATGTAATCTGATCTTGTGTGACTGTCTTGTGCGATCAGATCATATCTCATGTGATCTGATCTTGTGCGACTGTCTTGTACGATCAGACCATGTCTTATGTGATCTGATCTTGTGCGACTGAAGGGAAAACTTGTGCGATTAGTACATTGATAATTTCGAACCTACTGTTAATAGCTGTTTCTTGTGATTATAACTAAAACTCGAAATTTAAGGGATTGTGGGATAGTGTTTCCTATTTTATTTATGATCTAAACTTATCAAATATTTCGAAAATAATAACTGAAAATCTATTAACAGTTTTCGAAATTTTAATAGATAAAATTCAGATCAAACATTAGAAAAAACATCCACTAATCCAAATTATATTCCAAATCTTAGGGAATTTTCGAGTTTTATTTAGAACAAAAGATGAACCCTAAAAAAAATAAAAAACATAATTCTGGGTTCCGAAATCTAAATTTTAAGACTTTCTTTAATGGATTTCGAATATTAGTTTGCCCATTATAATTTCGAGTCAATTTATCAAACATATTTTTCCGAAAACAGGGATTTCGGTACCAAGGGACCCGAAAATAGCCGAGACCTTTTAAGGCTTTAAAATTTTCGTTTTCCAGATTTTTGATCCCAGAATAATGGATACAAAACCAGAACTGATTTATCAACATATGCTCTGATACCACATGTTGACCAGTTCTGTTTAAACATAATGGAAAACATGAATAACATACCTGTTACAGCAGGCAGGCCAGTAGAGAATCCAGTCAGAGATGCAACCATTGAGTTCGACATACTTGTCAGGATGATCTGGTTCCTCCTTAGGGTGTAAAGTGATGATGGTGATGAACCGAAAGTAGGGAGATTTCGGTTATGGAGAGAGAGGGACGAATTGTGATGTTATGTTGTTAGGTTGTGTGTCTAACCTTTAACCTCTCTAATAATCTCCTTATATATACACCCAAGAGGAAACCCAATTAGTTAATAAGGGTAATATGGTCCATCAACAATTACCAACTAATTATTAATAGGTTATTAATATATTTTGATCTATATTATATAAATGATAATGATGGCTACTAGATTAAATATAAATAAATAAATATTTAATCTTACACACCATACCGCATAGCCTTAGTATGTTGTACTAGAACTTTAATATGATTTGTGATAGAATGTAGCAACTCTTTAGAAGACTTATTTTTGAAAAATTTATTTTTAGAAATATTTATATATCCATTCTCTATCTCTTTCAGAAGAATTGGCAACCCTAATTTATTTTTCTTCAACCGTTTCTCTCTTTAACTTCTAATGTTTCAAGATTGCAAACCCTACTTTTCATTCACAACCGTTCCTTACACATCGATACTCTCTGCTCTTGTTCTCTATGTGTTCAGAGGTGAGGTTATGTATGTCTCATAAGGGCTGCAAACGAACCGAACAAACACGAACAAGACCTTGTTCGTGTTCGTTTGTTAAGAAATATCTGTGTTCGCAACCGTTAACGAACACTTGTCGAACGAGATTTTATGTTCGTGTTCATTTGTTATGGAAATGAACTTGTTCGTGTTCGTTTGTGTTTGTTTGTTAATTTTAGGCAACGAACAAAAACGAACGTTGACGTACACAAATGAGCACAAACTAATGTTCATGAACACAAATGGAAACAAACGAACACAAACAATTGTTCATGAACATAATATATAATACACTGACACTTATTAAATATTTAATTTGTCGGAATTTTGAAGTATTTAAATAAATATAAAAACTAAAACACTAATGAACTATCGAACACAAATGGACATATTACCGAACGTTCACGAACATAAATGAACACGACCTCTGTTCATGTTTGTTCATTTAATTAAACGAACGAAATTTCTTGTTCGTGTTCGTTTGTTTAATAAACGAATGAATACAAATGAAATTCCCGCCGAACGGTTCACAAACTGTCCGCTGAACGTTTGGTTCGTTTGCAGCCCTATGTCTCATCATATCATTTGCAATTAAATGTTAACCTAACCTTAATTTTCTTCTCTTCTTCAAACTCTAAAATCGATTGTTCTTTGTTGAAGTTTGAAGATCGACGTTTTGTGTTCAATCGATTTAAGTTTGTTTGGATTTTGTTGATGTATGTGACATTTAATTTTTGTTTTTTTTTTATCTAAATTACAATTGAGTGATGTTAGAAGACGATGATTTCAATTTGGAGGCTGGTAAATTGAAGCAACGAGCTCCTCGAACAAGAACCGCGTATAAGTTATCCACCTTCATGTCTCTGTGATTAGAGTACTAATTCAGCCGTGTGAGTCTATTATGGTGGTTATCTAAACAAGTAGATTTGTTATTTTTAAGTGTTGATATTGGATCTTTGTGAGTTTCTATCTCATGTAGTTTATGATTTAGGGCTAATGTTTTTTTCTTGTGTTGTTTAAAACTTGAAGGTTTAAAGACGCAACTGTTTGATGAAATGCTTCAACCAAAATTTCAAGATGCAAATTATTGGCCTGTGAGCTTTTGCCATGGACATCATCTAGAAATAAAATTCATGTGAGTTCTTGCCTCCCATTTGGACTTCTTTGTTCATCATGTTGCTAGATTCATCTGTCTTTGATATGCTAGTAGATGAATCTGCATTTGTCGTGATGTTTTGTAGATAATTAGTTTGCCAAATATAACTATAAAATCTATACTGTTTAAATGATAATTTATTTATTTTTAATGAAATGTTTAGAGGTTTATGCTTTCAAAATACAGGTTGGCCTTCTTTTGAAATGTTTTCTCTTTATCTCACTTTTTCTAACTCACCATATGCTTATTGGTCTATATGTGAACTATGACTGTGATCTTGAAGCTCCCAATTCGTTTGAAGCTCCCAAACACCCTCAGAGTAGGTTGAATGTTGGTGGTATCGGCTGCAAGAAATTGTATTCCCCATGATAAAACAAATTGATCGTTACGTTTCAATATATTACCGGCGTTGAAGTATTCTCTTTCGTTTAATGCTTTTGTTTTAATGAAAAACACTTTCAAAATGATAGATTTTTCTATTCATGATGATGAGTATTAGTTTGTTAAACAAGGTGGAAGCTTAGTGTAATCACTGATTTCTGAATTGTTTTTTTAATTCATAAGATTAGTAATTGTAAATTTAAATGCTTTCTAGAATCCTTTTTTTGGTCTGGCATTACAGGTTTATTGTCTTCTGATGAGTGGCTTTCACTCAAAGTGGAAGCATATCCAAAACTGGTATAACTGATTTGAAATATATACCGAAAATTGTTCAAATAACTTAACACAACTATTTGTACGAACTTACAAAAACATCAGGTATGTAAAAAATCTTTTATTTTATTTTATGTGTAAAAAGATGTTTATTTTATTTCATTAATTCATGAGTAAATTACAAGTTTTGTCCTTTATGTTTACACCAAATTGTAGGCGCTGTCCTTTTTCCCAAAACTTGACAGGCGATATCCTTAACCTTCCAAAATTTTGCACGTTATGTCCTTTAGACCAAACCCAGTTAGATTTTTTGGTTAAATCTGGTCATGTTCATTGCACATGAGGGCATTTTAGTCTTTTTACCCCATTTATTTAATATTATTAGGGTTTATAACCATCACATAATCCGTCCTGGGGAAACAAAACCAGCAGATCACAAACCACAAACTATCAAACTACAATCCAACATTTAACATCACCGCATAATCCTCTTCACACTTCAATTTAAACAAAATTCACATAACAAACACACACTTCACTGCTAAAACCGTACCTGAAAATCTAAACCAAAGCCATCCACATCATTTTCTGTTGAAAAACTTACAATATTCGCCTTCGGTGAATAAAACGAGCTCAGATCAGAGAACCGGTGGTCGGAATCCAGAAAACCGGCGGAAATCTGCAACGGAGAAGGCACCACTGGTCGGAACTTCTCCTTAGATGAAGTATTCTCGAGAAAAGTTTGAAGAAAATTGGACAAATCTTCGGATTCACATGAGGGTCCAACCCTGATAATAGCCACCATCAACCACCATCCCCATCTCCATCTCCAATACACTCCTCAAGCACCTTCATCCCCCCTGACCATTCTCAACAAACCCAAATACCAAATCAAAACCCCCAAAAATCCCCAAAACCAAAAATATCAAAAACCCCAAAAAACAATTCGGGCATCGAGTCTCCGGCCACCACCACCTGCAATCGCCCATAACAACACCTCCACCGCTGCACCTAACTCATCACCACAATCCACCCCTTCACCCACTGTCGCACCTAACCCACCACCACAACAACCCCTTTACCTACCGTACCTAACCCGCGATTACAAATCCTCCTAACCCACCACCACCTGCAATCGCACCACAACAACCATCAAGCACCTCCACCTGTTGTTAGAGAGAGAGAAAGAGAAGAGAGTGAGAGTGAGAGTGAGAGTGAGAAGAGAGAGAAGTTTGAGATCTGAATGAGAAAATAGAGAGTTTATATATTTTTTATTTTTAAGTTTTGTACAATTTAGTCCCTGAATAAAAGTTTCTTACAAAATAGCCCCTTGAAATGCGAAACGACAAAAATGCCCTCATGTGCAATGCACATGACCAGATTTAACCAAAAAATCTAACTGGGTTTGGCCTAAAGGACATAACGTGCAAGATTTTGGAAGGTTAAGGATACCGCCTGTCAACTTTTGGAAAAAAGAACAACGCCTGCAATTTGATGTAAACATAAAGGACAAAACTTGTAATTTACTCTTAATTCATTTTACGTGTGTTTGATGTTAGTATTTATAAATTAAAAGTGATGGGAATTTGGGAAAGATGAATATGATCTTTGATGATAGAATGGGTTGCTTCAGGTATGTCCATGACCTTTTTGTTATATGTTTATGCCCATATTAATCGTTTGGTAGCTTTAAACACTTGCAGAATTGAGATCTTTTAATGCACATTTTATTTACTCATTTTAATGCGTGTCATATTTGTATTTCTCAAATAGGTTTCCGCCATAAACATTCCACAATGTTTTTTTTTGTTTACTTTTTTAAAAATTTCGCCTAAAGTATATCGTACAATATGCTTGAACGTACGTTGCGTACGCGATGGTGAAATCGCACGTTATGTTTAAAAAAAATGAAAATCGCATGTGTAAAAAACCATGAAAATCGCATGTACATATAGAATAAGGTAAATCGCATGTTCAATAAAAATTCAAATCGCATGTATAGAAGAAAGCTGAAATCGCATGTGGAAAAAAAATGAAAGTCGCATGTTATAAACCAAAAATTGCATGTTGATACTGAATCTCGTACGCAGTGTACGTTAAGGCATTTTGTACAATAACCGGCCTCTAATAAATTTATGTATCAGGTATGTGGCGGTCGTTGAAGCTCACACGTATAAAGAAGCATTTGGATGTCATGTGGCTTTAATTTTAAGGAGGTTTCGTCGGCTCTATGCTCATGGTATGTGATTTATTGACTCTAATTACATAAAAAATTCCTTTAATCATATAAAGGTACTAATACCCATAGAAAAGTATTTATGGGTTATCCCTATACAAAATCGACCCATTTGACCCAAACTAAAAATTAACCTGCTCATACTACACCTCTCTTATTCAACTCAATCTCATTTGATATCTTTTAGCATCAATTGTTTATTTATCATTGATAAAAGAAACTTATATGATATGGTGCATAAATTGATAAGTATGTTTTGATACATTGAGGTTTATTGACCTATAATATGTGTGATGAGATGATAATTTTACAGTTCAATAGGAGAGTGAATTTGACAAAATTGTTTTTATAATCCATGTTCATTCAAACGATTTTTGTATCAACTTTCAAAATTATGATTTAGTCAATCGGCAATCTGGTTAACAAAGAGAGCAAGGTTTTCTTTAATAGTTATTAGGATATTATTTTGATTCATGAAATATATATATATAGGGTCAGGATTCATAGAAAACGGTGAAAAGTGTGAGAACGGAGAGAACGGTTATGGATCGTCAGATCAAAACAATCTATGGACTAGATGACGCGGTGGAGTTTTCGTAAATAACATCACTTTTATTAGTGTGGCGCGCTTCATTAAGGGTAAAAATGTCTTTTGACTTCTCTACACAAAACACCATCTCATGAATAAAACGCCATTAAATTCTCACCTTAACCTACATGGCACACACCATCCTAATCTAAACGCCATTAGATATAAAACGCCAAACTATTTTTCCCCTGTGGTTGTAATATAATTTTCCGCTTGTAAAACGCCAAGATACCACAAACGCCAAAATGTATATAAAAATAATAGAACAATGGGCCATCTTGTCTAAAACGCCATTGAATCTAAACGCCATTGAATCTAAGAACAAACAATGGGGCATCATCCTAAAAAGTCATGGCCATACTAAGTATGGATGAAGCCATTTAGAGAGATATTCAGCCCTTGGGGTTCCAATGGCCTACAATTTGGAAACGCCATAAATGCCAAAATATTAATACAATGAAACCATTAAAATGCTAGGTAATTATTGAATTTGGTTAACGCCAAAAAATGAAGCAATATTGTGACACCGAATTGGAAAAGCGGAAGATAAAATGATAAAAAAGACCATACGCCCTAATTATATCGCGCGCCACGTGTTGGGTCAGGATGCGTTCCCACCGTTCTCACACTTTAGGGCGTTTTCTCCTGATCCTGTATCTATATATATATATATATATAGGTAAAGGGTACTGTACAAATTCCCTTATCGTACATTACGTACGCTACAATCTCAGCCGTCAGATCATCTTCCCGCAATGAAAATCGCATGTTGTTTTTTTTTTGTAATAATTTCGCATGTGATAATTTTGATGAAATAGCAGGTGTTTTTTTGTAACAATTTCGCATGTGGTAATTCAATTTCGCATGTGATAATTTTGATGAAATAGAAGGTTGTTTTTTTGTAATAATTTCGCATGTGGTAATTCAATTTCGCATGTGATAATTTTGATGAAATAGCAGGTTGTTTTTTTGTAACAATTTCGCATGTGGTAATTCAATTTCGCATGTGATAATTTTGGTAACAATTTCGCATGTGGTAATTCAATTTAACATGCGATTTTCAATGCGGGAAGATGATCTGACGGCTGAGATTGTAGCGTACGTAATGTACGATAAGCGCATTTGTACGTTAACCAGCCCCTATATATATATATATATATATATATATATATATATATTAATCGTATGGTAATTAACGTTCCAGGTGTATGGTGTATGATGGTGCTATTTATATGCAAAAAATGAAAACCCTTTTAATAAAGAATAGGATTTATTAACTAAAGTTGTATGTTTGATGTAGCTAAGCCAATGTTTTTAGGAGGATTAACTTGGTTGTGAAGAAGATTATGGTATTAGATCGTTGTTGTCTACTGTAAGTTTCAGTCTTTTTTGTGTGTATTTAGTTTTATTAACATGTAGTATGTATTTGTTCCACATTGTAGGTAGTTTATTAGTTGAAGTTTATGTTAAACCTTTTTCGGGATGTTAGATGTAGATGTTGATGACCATAACTATACTACACATGTGCCACATCATTATTTTTATGATTTTTATTACTTTAAGTAATAAGTTGGATTATTCTTTACAAGAAATTAAATATCGTGCCATTGACTACTTGTAGATAGACTTGTATTGGGCCCGCAACTTGATAATGCAACCAAAATGTACAAGTTTCTTATAATATTCTCTTCTCACAAGCTATTAACATGTAATTTTTATATTTCGTTTTTTTTATATTTCATTGGTTGGTGCGGATCTAATTCATTCTCTTACAAAAATTGAAAAAGGTCTAGAATGAAACACTATCTTTCCAACAAATTATGGCCTATGACTGAAACAGGTTTGACCCAAAATGACTTTTTTATTTATTTCTTATAACTATTACACATTTTTTGTTACTTAATCATACACTAATATTCAGAATCTTTGAATAAATCAATTTAGGAAATTGAATGCATTAAAAATATATTATGGGCTACTCTCAGCCATAGTTATCAAAGGCGGGAAGCACACTCAAGGCACTAAGGCTTCGCCTAGGGCCTAGGTGAAAGGCGCAAATAAAGCGTGAGTTTTAGAAAATAAAAGCGCACTTAAATAAAAAATAAAAATAAAATATATTATGTAACGGAAAATAAAAAATAAAATATGTTATGTAAAATTTATCAGTTTTCCTGTAATATGAGGGTTCAACATCATTTATGAAGCCCTTTTCCGTATTCTGTGACAACAAAATTCAGAATAAGATCAGCAGAGAACAAAAAACTAGAACTTAATGAACTAATTTAGAATTAATTAATTAGAAATAAATACTAGAAAATGAAGAACTAAATCAGAGAACAAATAATGTTGTTAATGTATTTAGATTAAGAGTAACTTGCTAGCCGCTCTTGTATTTGTTTGCTGGATTCTAATGAAAGTTTTTTAGCCGTGCAAAAAAAAAGGATTAAAGCAGCTAGCCATGTATTTAGGATACGCAGGTTCTGTGAGTACTAATGACTAATTCAGAATATCCGAATTCAACATTTAGTGATATAATCAGTTGTCAATAGTCCTATAAATACTGCAGATAATTAAAAATTTATAAATTAAAAAAAAGATCAATGCATGGAATTAGGTTGCGCTCAAAATACCTAGGAAGTAGGATCGCATTCAACACGCTTCGCCCAGACAAATCGCTTAGGCTCCAAAATTGACTGCTTTTGATAACTATGCTCTCAGCTGATATGACCAGTTGATCCAACTGATGCTTTACATGGAAGGGTATATATATTCCAACTTTGCTTTTCTTGTGCGTAATTTAAGCATTCGACACAACGATATATAATCAGCTAGCAATTTATTAGAGATTTTACCAAAGATTAGTTTAATTATAAAATGGGGAAATTGTGGATCGGATACTTAGTAGAACTATAGATAATGTGATCATATTCCACTTTGACAAGTGAGATATAGGGCAGTTAATAAAAAGAATTGAAGTTTTTACCTATGTTGGACTGTCGGTGTAAAACGTAATTGCTCGATCTTGAGGGATTAGCTCTGTGTAAAACGTAATTGTACTGATTATGTTCTGCTAACGTTATCATGCTCAAGATGAGAATTTACTTGAATTGCATCATTAGTAATATTTTTTAATTGTAGCATCATTATTTTGCTTCATAATTTCTCTTATTTAAACGAATAATCTTTCTTTTTCTATTTGAAGTAACAGGTAAAACATGATTGTATTTTGCAACAATAATGGCCATTGTAACATCTCAACAATCTTCAAAAAAAAAAAATTCAACAATTCATCAATACATCAAGGTACTTAGTTCTGATTGATCGGGTGTCGTCACAAAGTCAAAGGTCTATATTAGAGTGTGCATTGTTTTGGTATTTAGGGGAGAAATAAGGCTTATGGAGTGCTACATCACAAGTATGAGATTTAGTTTTGACATCTTTAATTTTTACTGGGCCGTTTTGAGTTGTGTTTTATCTCAAATAGGTCAAATGGGTCAAGCTAAAAATTGGTTAGCACAAACGAGAATCAGTCAAGCGGGTTGGAAGTCGTGCATAGGATATATAATGCACTTAAATCATTTTCTATTTCTAGATTAGAGTATTACAATAATAATATTGTTAGCGGCTGGAATCATTTTTTTTGTGACTGAAATTTTGTAATTGTACAATTGTGAAAATATGTTTTGGAAAAAAACCATAAACTATGATGTTAATTGTCTATTATGTTAATTATTTTTAACGAACATCATTGCTATGACTCTCACGAAAAATAGAATTATATACATAATTATTAAATAGAAGGAGAGGTTAAATTTTAATCTGAACCGTTGAATCTGATAAAAGGAAGGAACATTGCACCGGACTAGGACCAATCACTACTACAAAAATATGTATTTGTGACTTTGGTTACAGGAAAAAAAACCTACGAATATCTGACACTGATAAGCTATGGACATATATTGCTATGGTTTAGCAACTGATATTTTGTCCCAAAAAACCCGTAGTAAAATAGGGAGATTAATATTTGAAAACTAATTCAACATTTGGAAAATTTGGATCCTTATTCTATTATGAGAATATTTTATAAATTCATAAAAAAATGTTAAAAATAATGTAAGAAAAACCTTTGGTAAATCCGTATCTAATTCCATGGCAAAATTCTAACAAAATGTGTAGCCAAATTCGTAGCAACATTTGTAGCTAAATTCAACCTCGTAACACAATTATTAGCAAATTTTCGTAAGCACCGACTCTAGAAAAAAGTTCCTAGCAAAATGTATAGCAAAAATCTTCGCTAAATATTTGTGGAAAACATTATGTCGATAAAATATCAAGTTTATGACGTCCTTTTATGTCGCTAAAATTGTTGCAAGTTGACTGCGTCGCTAAAATTGATGGCAAAAGCGATTAACGACGAAGTAATTAGCTACAAATCAAATTCTAGCAATATAAGACGTTGCTATGGATTTGCGATATATCTTTGTAGTTATGCACGATCTGATTCTTTGTTTGATGTATGAAAATTTAATTTAATCAGTATGTAATTTTAAACCGAAATTGAACTAGCATGTATACACCGGTATGGTTCTTGACTACACTATTTTTAAAATTGTAAAAATTGAATTATTAGGGCACTTATTTGTTGGTGATAGGATATAATTCAAAAGTGCGCCAGCTATGATTTACCAACCCAATAGTTTAGACTTCCAAGCCAAGTTGAGTTTATAGTATTTAACTCTATATAGAAATATACATATATCCCTTCAAAGCTATCTTTACATTTGTTTATATATCTATATATTACAATGGATATCACTACACTAAGCATACTTCTTAACTAGATCACAATGGAATTTCGTGTCACAAAATCTAATGAAAGTTTGGTTGCACCATGTGAACCAACACCTTTAGAGACACTTGATCTATCACGAATCGATAGATTACCGGTTCTTAGATGCAATGCACGGACACTTCACGTGTTTGAGCCAATCGGCCCTCATGGAGCCGCAGGGTCCACAATTCGTGAGGCCTTGGCAAAGGCATTAGTCCCTTATTATCCTCTAGCCGGTCGGCTTTCTTCAGATGGTTCAACCATTGAGTGCACCGGTGATGGTGTTTGGTTTGTGGAGGCATCGGCCGATTGTAGCCTTCGTTCGGTTGGTTACTTTGAGGATGTCACTACCATTCCTTTTGACAGCCTTCTTCCCTCCGCTCCTCCTGAAGATCAAGGTGTCGATCCTCTTGTTCTGATGCAGGTAAATGACACATTCATCTTTATACACAAATATACTGCCATATAACGTAAAAGTTTGTAGTATTGCAAAAATAGTGGAGAGTTCAAATGAGAATAATTTTTTTGTAAGAAGAAAAAAGAAGAAGTTTCAACCAATAAGAATGCTTCATTTTACTTCATTTAATATTTGTATTTAATTTTAATATAAGGGTATATTGGTAAACTTACATAAATCATTAATTTGTATTCTTCCCCTTTAATAACTAGCTAAATTAAATTTGTAACTCTTTTTCAAAATATATACTTTTTCCAAATTGAAAAACCACTTATTTAAAGTGTAGAATAAATTACTAGTTGTGTATGATAAATTACGAGTTGTGTAGGATATATTTTTGAGGTGTGTAGGATAAATTTCGACTGTGTAGGATAAAATTCTATAATGTGTAGGGTATATGTAGAAAATTTTTGATATGTGTAGGTTTTGTAGATTATATGTAGGATAATTAATGATTAGTTGATTAATTAATTAAAGAGAGAAAAATTAATGATATGAATTATAAATGAAATTGCATTTTACTAATATGCCATTTCTTCTTTTTCTTCTCACATTAAATTTCTTCTCAAATGAACCTTCTCCTACAAAAATAATCCCTAACATCACAAACAGGCCGGCCATGAGAATTCGTGTACCATGTTCGAGCTCGAAAAAACGTGCCCTTAGTCCTTAACGAAATTTGGTATTGGGCTCACTAAAGGTCTAAACCTAATACAATGGGCTAATAACTAATCTAAATCATAAGAATAGTTTTGTAAGTGGTCCTATGTTAGTGTTTGTATGGGTATACCCTATTAAAAAATGTTATATATATATATATATATATATAGGGGATGGATCATGAGAAAACTAGTTTAAATGAGAAAACAAAAAAACTAACAAAAAAGCCTAAAAAAAACCTAAAAACATACCAAATTTTTTTTTTTACAATTTTTTTTTATAAAAATCGCTACTTTTTATGTATGGAAAAAAAATTTCAAAAAAAAAAAAAAAAAATTTTTTTTTTTGGTTATACTGCACATGTGCACTAATACATAAAGCTTAAACCACTTAACCCACCCCCCCACCGACACCCCCCAAAAACCTAAATCCCCCACCCCCACCCCCCAAAAACCTAAATTCACCCTCCCACCAAAAGCCTAACCCCACCCCCCAAAAACCTAAACCCCCCCACCCCCCACCCTCCCGAAAACCTAAAACTAAACCCTAAACATAAACCCGAAAAAAACCTAAACCCCCCACCCCCACCCCCCAAAAACCTAAACCCCCCCACCCCCCAAAAACCTAAATTCACCCTCCCACCAAAAGCCTACCCCCCCCACCCCCACCCCCAAAAACCTAAACCCCCCACCCTCCCGAAAACCTAAAACTAAACCCTAAACATAAACCCGAAAAAAAACCTAAACCCCCCACCCCCCAAAAACCTAAACCCCCTCCCCCCCACACCCAAAAACCTAATCCTAATCCTCCAAAAATAACTAACCCTAAAAGCTAAACTAGACTCAAAAAGCTAATTTTAAGCATGTAATGCAATTGTAGTACATGTTATATTGCACATGTGCACTACTATAATAATAGTATTGAAAACAAGACGACACCATAAATCTTTTTTTATGTCATAAAAAATATGCTCGAATATACTTGAATGAAAGATACAAAAATTTGTGATCTTATGGTGCCATTTTTGTTTTAAAATGATAACGTATGGAGAAATGGGAAATGTTTAAAAAGTTATATATTTTTTTTTTCAATTTTACCCCTCCTTCATTAAAAGTCTCTCCCCCCCCCCCCTCCTTCATTAAAAGTCTCCCCCTCCTTTTTAGTGCTTTTTTGTTAGTTTTTTGGTTTTCTCATTTATATCTAGTTTTCTCATGATCCTCTCCCTATATATATATATAGGGGAAGGTTCTATGCAGAACACTAAATATTGCGAGAACACGCAGAACAAAATGAATTACTCATTTTTTCAATCCTAAAAACGTCAAAAGTAAATAAAAATGTTACAAATGTAAGATTTATTGTTTCTCACACTAGAAATCAAAATAAAATATGGAAAATTTTCAGTTTTTCTATAACCTACACATAGGTAGATTATGTGTAGGTTAAATTACCTACATGTATGTAGGCTATGTTTAAGTAAAAATATATGGTTTTTTGATGTATATGTAATACACATATGAATGTAAAAACATAAAATTTAAAAAAATATTAACCTTAAATCCAAAAATTTAGTGATTTAAAGTTGTTCTTTTTGTTCTCGCAATATTTAGTGTTCTGTAATGATCCTAATCCTATATATGTGTATATATATATATATATATATATATATATATATAGGGAGGGGCTCATGCGAGAACTCCATTTATTGCGAGAACCGCGAGAACCAATGTGAACACAACCTAAAATAGCTAAAAAAACCTAACCCCCCCCCCCCCCCCCCCAAGCTAAATGCTAAAAACGAAAACCCCAAAAAAACCTAAAAAAGAACCTAACCCCCCCCCCCCCCCCAAGCTAAAATGCTAAAAACTAAACCCCCAAAAAACCTATAAAAATCTAAAAAAAATTTTTTAATATTTTTTATGCTCAAATCACTACTTTTAGTGGCAAAAAAAAAAAAATTTAATATTTTTTTTTGTTCGAAAAGTAGCGATTTTTATATAAAAAATATTTAAAAAAAAAATTTTTGTGTGATTTTTAGCTATTTTTAGGCATTTTTGGTTTTGTTCACATTTGTTCTCGCAGTTCTCGCAATAAGAGGTGGTTCACGCATGATCTTCTCCCTATATATATATATATATATAGTGTTCTTTAATGATCCTAATCCTCTATATATATTTATATATATCGGGTTTTTTTCATAAAATAACGTGCCCATCGAAATATCGGGCCCTGGTATATACGTTTTCGAACCCCGGTTTTATAAAAATAAAGTTTACTTATATAGAATTTTTAGGTCCGGTGACTTCCAACCCCCCGGTGGAAATTTTCAAGCTTCGCCACTGCTTATATAGGCGTGTTTTTTAGATGGTCAGGTCCAAAGATACAAAATCAACTATAAATAGTCGTAAGTAATATATGAAGTAACACGTAAAAAGGTAGTTTGTGCTTTAATATGTAACATACGCTTCATGCTTGGATACATAAATAACTAGATTGATGAATACGAAAGTATCTTGTGCTTTAATATTTCATATTTATCAATCATAAGAAATAGCGAAAATGGTATGAAGTAATTCTACCTACTATATGTGGAGATAGTATGATATGCATTTATGTAACTACCTTCTTTATTACACATAGAAGATGATAAAAATATAGAATGGAGTTCTCATCCAGCCATGCGTAATGGAGCATTATAGAGACGTGAAGGGGTTTGATAATGTCCCCAACAATTTTTCTTGGGTGTTATAGTGACATGAATAAGGATGGACATTTCTAATATAACGCTCAATTGAGAGAAAATAAAATGAAAAGTGATGATTAAAAGGCATTAAAGGGGCGTTGACCATTATACATTTTTAAAGGGGCATTATGATGTTGATGTGTCAGAAAATGTCCCTTAATGAGCATCAACCTCGTCCCCTTAGGCATTATAGAGACATGAAAAGAAGGAGACATTATAGGGGCATGAAAGGATTTGATAACGCCTCAACATCGTCCCCTTAGGCATTATAGAGGCATGTAGAGAGTGAGGCATTTCTAAATAATGTCCAAAAGAATGAAAAAAAAATGGAAAGTAATGAATGAAATGAACATTAAGGTGTTATGATGCTGATGTGTTATGATACAGGTGTTTTCAATGTATTCTTGGTTTCGTTTTGAAATAGACATAATTATCATATTTTTTGACATGTATTTATTTGATGCAGATAACAGAATTCGAAGGTGAAGGTTTCGTAATGGGCTTAACATTTTGCCATACTATATGTGACGGTCTAGGAGCCGCACAATTCCTCAATGCAATCGGTGAGTTTGCAAGAAAAGTCCACCCTTTGACCGTCACCCCCGTATGGCACCGTGACTTTCTTCCGCCACCACAACTACCAACTCCTGCCACTCTACCACCACCAACTTTCACCCTCCCAGATTACCATCTGGTTCAAGCCAATATCGACATTCCACTTGATGATCGTATCACTCGCCTCAAAGACGAGTTCATGAAAGAGTCACTAAAACATTGTTCAACTTTTGAAATCGTTGCGGCTGCGTTATGGAGGAACCGTACTCAAGCGGTACATGGTTTAGGTTCTGAGAGTAGAACAATGAAGCTTGTGTTCTTTGCAAACTGTCGGCCGCTGGTGGTGCCGCCGTTACCAAAGGGTTTCTACGGCAACTGTTTTTTTCCGGTGACTATCAGCGCGTCTAGTGAAACACTAGCACGAGCATCAATAGTTGAGGTATGTTGTGTTAAACAAGTTTATTTTGAATAGGGGTGACAATTCCTAATACGACTAACCCGAATACAACACGAAAAAAAGGTTTTGAATCTACTAACATGACATGTTTATTAATACAGGCCTATCCAGAGACGACTTGTTCAGCCTGTTTAATAGTTTTCAGAAAAAAAGTTTATATTTAAATTTTATAAAAGAAATGTATTAAAATTTAGAGTTACTTTTAATTCTTAATTTTTTTTCTATTAACCATACTATGAAATTGATTTTTCATTTTGAATGTTTTTACCAACTTTTTACTTTTAACAATTTTATCTTATTTGTTTTAACTACTCAATCTCTTATCCTTTTCATTCGCCTTTTCTAATCTCAAGCAATATACATAAATTCAAATTTGTTAATTGGGAATGAGAAAGATAGATAAACAAAAACAATAAAAAAGACACCAATTAATTACAAGAAGGTTTTATTTGAGTCCTAGTAATGATTGTTTAAATTATTACTATACTCATTCGCAAATAAAAATTAAATGGGTTAACATAAAACCGGACACAATTTTAAGAGGGTTCGACACAACACGAATAAATATATTAGTCAGGATATGGTTGAAAAATTCCACCCGCCAATATGAAAACTATGTATCTGCAAACACAGCATGATTAACACCTCTAAGTTATTGACATAATATCTTTATAATCAAATTGTTAGCTTTTTTTCCTTTTTAACCGAATTGGTTAGCTTTATTATTGTCTTTTTCATGTTAAAGATGTAGTTTTAAACAAAAAATATTATTCACCAATATCATTTCGTTCTCTTGTTTCAAGGTGATTAGAATGATTCAGGAGGCTAAAGCTAGGCTTCCGGAAGAACTCTCCGACTGGGTGAAAGAAGATGGTACTGGTCGGAAGAAGGAAGATCCGTTCGCACCGCCATTGGGATACGACACTTTGTTTTTATCAGAATGGGGGAGACTTGGTTTTAACCAAGTTGATTACGGAAATGGACCACCTCTTCATGTTGTCCCGATGCAAGGGTCGCCGGTTATACCGGTGGCTATTGTTGGCAGCTTGCCACTCCCAAAGAAAGGAATACGGCTCATGACATGGTGTGTGCAGGACCACCATCTTCAACTTTTTCTTAATTCCGTCACTTCAATCTTCCCTCATTGATAGTTTGTTGTTGTGTGGTTTGTTGTACATCTAATATCATTGTTTGTCACACCAAATTCAAGTTTGATTACATCCATGTAATGTTGTTTTATTTCTAATTAAATAAAAGAAAACAAAGGATTTGATTTTTTTAAAATTTTGTGTTTATCTATATCATTCTGTTTATAGATATCATGTTATTTCCTTTCTTAAGCTAAAAGGCCATCAAAATTTGCTTTGACCATCACAAAGTTGGCCTTTAATGGTTGGAAAAAGAATTCCAAAACTCAAAATCAATCATTAATTGTATTAAAAAAATTATATATAAAATATTTATAATTTAGAAAGTAAAGATGTCACTTGATTTATCTCATAACGAAAAGAAAACAAATGAAAATTGTTTAAAGAGATGCGAACGTATAATTTCACAGCCTTAGATGGAATATTAGGCCCCAAATATTGGGCCGACTTTCATGTGGCCCATTAAGAAGTTTCTTTATACCAACTACCAATTTGTAAATAGAAACTCGTATACTTGGTCCAGACCACTGGGCCTTGACCCACGCTAAATAAGCTCATTAGGATTTAACGTACATCATCCATGAAAAAGAGACTTAAACTGATAGAAATGACCTCTCTTGGTTGGTTTCCTATACTTTTAAGGGCTCTTTGATAACTTCTGAATGGATAAGTACTCAAATCAGTAAGAGGTTTGAATCATTAAGTGCTAAACCAGTAAGAGGTCTGAACCATTAAGACTTAATGCTTAACCATTCAGAGGCAAATGTCTGATCAATTTAGATAAGAGGTCTTAACTATATAGACTCAATATAATGCTTAACCATTCAGATATATGCTCGTGAAACAAACAGTCTGAACAATTAAGTATTGAACCAGTAAAAGGTCTGAACATTTAAGAGCTGAAACAAACAGCCTCTTACTTACATCTAATGCATATTTCTCTCAGCATTACTTACACTCTTGTGAAGCTCATATACACACATGACGTTTAACATTTGGACACGTTTATCCACTTGATTGCCATAGTGTCTCCGATGTTTGGGCCCTAAGGACCTTCTAGCGAGTTGTTAATGGTCTTACAACTCCCGTCCAAGTTTGAGAAGACGAAATGACAAAACATCACCATCAAGATCACTTAAAACCAAGGATGTCTCACAACGCTTTGAAATTAACTCGGTTGCTAGGGATGGCAAAAATACCCGAGCCCGACGGGTATACCCGAAACCCGACACAAATGGGACGGGTATACCCGATTGTAACACCTCGTGTTTTCACAAGTCAAAGTCAAAGTCAAGGTCTAACACCCCGTGATCAGGTCAGGATGCTGACCGATCGGACTGCTGTCCAAACGGACAGCCAGCCGATCGGATAGTCAGCCGATCGGCTAACACATGGTCCCACACAATCAATTTACTTTGAAGACTAGTTTGAACGAACTGTTGTTCGATCGAACTACTGTCCGATCGGATTACTCTTCGGATCATGAGATACTATACTTCAACACTTAACCGATTTTTCAACATGTTCAATGCACCAGAAGTGCCACCCGATCAAACAGCCGTCCGATCAGGTGACACCCTGTTGTCCGATCGAACAGCAGTTGTGTTATTCGATCGATCAACTGTCCGATCCACTGCACCATACTTTACATTTCATTTAAAGTCTTTGATTAGTTGACCTGTCCGATCGAACACCTATCCGATCCAAAGACTAAACATTGCAATTCATTTGAATGCCTAACCGATCGAACAGCCGTCCGATCGACCGACCCAAAAGGTAAAGGTACTTCAATGTTTTCAAATGCTACAACGAAAACTTCAAAAGTCAAACCATCATACACAAACACATCCTTTTCAAAGGAAGAAACAATCCACTCGAACAGCCATCCGATCGGCCTACCGACCGACCGGACAGCGGACCGCACGAGCTGTCCGCCTCCCCAACACTTGTTTTCCGTTTTACGTTTCACTTATCGTTATGCTATCAAATCTATTCAGGCTAACCGTACTCGCTAAGCGCTCCCTTCAATCCATCAATTGCTGTGAGTATACTCGATCCCTTTTTGCTTTAAGCACTTTTGGGTGTTACATGCGTTACAACTATTCAAAACACATCAATCACACTACTCAATACTATTTGAACGCTAACCGTTAATGCATGTTATACGTGGCTTATGAATGCTTGTTTGTTATGTTTACACATGGAATGTTGTCTACCTGCCTTAGCAACGATAGTACTATAGTTTGGACTCAGCACCCGTTCACACGGGGGTTGTTAAGGATCTTTTACTTGCATGGATTACGGTGGTAATCATGTATTGCGAACTGCCTCGGGCAGTCAACCCGCAGTCATTGGTATCGATGGATCTATGTCGATAACTAACATGCTTCATTTCACTATGTGTACGTGCTGGTTATGCGTAAACGAATTCGAACTCTATATGCTATTATCAAACTTGTATGCTCACCTTTACATTATATGTATTGACTTTATTTTAACGTATGTGACAGGTGTTTAGGTTGTTTGTATGCCAAGCTCACTGTGAAATCGAGGCTAGGAAAGGTCTAGGATGCTCTCTGCGCTGTGATGAAATCGAAGCTAGGAAAGAGGTCCTAGAAACCAATAAATAAACTATCTATGTTTAAATATGAGTTGTTGGAACAGAATATTTGCCTAGATTTTATCTGTAATAATTTGTTTACTGTTTGAGACATGGTATGGGACATGTTAATTTAAATTGAATGGTAATGATAGTTGTTATGGAAACTTTTGGACAATCTGTTTCGCTCAGTGCCATGCCCCGATGATGCCGCCATCGGTTGGGGTGTGACAGATTGGTATCAGAGCCATAACTATAGGGAATTAGGCAAGACTCGACCTAGTCCGGGTCGAAGTCTTAGAAACCTAGACTATAGTTAAGAACCAACAGACCGACTTGTGCGTATCCGTTAGGGAATGTGCATGAACTCACTACTATCACTCGCTATTCTCGCTTATTCTACACTATCACCACACTCGAATTTTCCACTATGAATAGGCAATAAGGTCGAGAATAGGTGTGAAAACCGCAAACACTCGACTAAAGTTGCTTAATCAACCCGCATTTTAACTACAAACGAGGGGAATTATGCCAAATTAGGAGTGAAATCAACATTTTGATGAATAATCTCCTCAATTTTATTAAAAACAGGGACGAAGTTGTTAAGCCAGGGGTGAAACCCTAACCTTGACGACTTGTTCCGCACATTTTGCAATATCTCACCAAAGTTCGACGGACTCCAATGACCTGATGTCACAATAAGACCAACGGGATGTGTGCCAACGCCCAAGAATCGAGGCAAGGGCATATTCCTGGAAGTCAAACGTGTACAGCGGGTCCTTGTGAATAGTTGAATTACTTTGGTTAGTCGAAGTCTACTAGCCACAGACGATCTACATCTCGAAATTTTATGTGTTTTTTCTTTCTGAGCCGCAACTGCTGACTCTGATAATTCGTCGATTTTATAAGTTTATATGTGTGCAAAAATATTGGGTATTTGTTCAATTTCGCTTTCACTAGATTGACACGCACGACTCGCACTGCTTTTCTATCTCAAATCGTTAGCAAATCGCGAAATTTTGGACAACCTATGCTAAGACGTACGCTCATACTACGCTACTCTCAAGCAATCGCCGACCTTGAATAATAGGTTTCTGTTTTCCGACTACCTCTAGTGATTAAATGCGTGTGTGTTTCCCTGCTTCTTTGCTCTACGTGCTTAGGAATTATGTGATTATGTGCTCTACGTGCTTATGTGATTTGTGCTCTATGTGCTATGTGTTTACGTGAATGTACGTGTTACTGAGCTTTAGCAAGTAGTAAACGTGTGAGGTGAGATTCGAATACAATGTGTTGAGTTCCGTGGCGATGTCTATTGCAGACAATGTCGTCTGGATCCCGCCATGCACCTTCTCGTCAAGAAAAGAGAGACAAACGCCTTGCTTCCATTATCGCTAAAAGTGTGGCAAAGGCCGTGAGTGATGTTTATGAGAATGTCAGCAAATCATCTGAAGAATCAAGAACCGACGCTCCGAAAGCAGCCGCAAGGCCTTTCAGCTTCAAGCAATTCAAGTCTTGTGGACCAAAAGAATTCACTGGCGAAGGAGGTCCCACTGCACTATTTCACTGGTTTGATTCCATTGAGGTTACTCTGCGACAGAGTGGTTGCCCTGATGACCTTCGAACTCTGAATGCTACCGGCGTTTTCCAGTCCCGTGCACTAGACTGGTAGACGGCCGAGAGGAACAAGCGAGGAAACGATGCAGCCTACGGTCTGTCGTGGGACGAGCTCAAGGAAGTTATGCTAGAGGAATTTTGCCCTCCTCACGAACGTCAAAAGCTAGAAGATGAATTTTGGCACATACAGCAAAAGGATGGTGACAATGCTGGTCTCACTGCTCGATTCAAACAGCTCAGCATTATCTGTCCCGACCAAGTCAAGACTCCCGACATGACAATCAAGAAGTACATCCGGGCCCTGCCCGACTGCGTTGCTGATTTCGTGCAAGCGGCTAAGACTACGACGATCGAGGAAACTTATCTGCTGGCCGCTGAGATCAACGACAAGCGGGTTAAGGCTGGTGTCTGGGATAAGACTTCGAAGCATCTGCATCAAGCTACCACTACCGCACCGACTGTTGAACCTACCTCATCAAGCAACAAGAGAAAGAACAGCTCCAGCAACAAGAGCTGTGCGGTCACTTCTGCACCAGTCCAATCAGTACCAGCCCAACAGCGTCAAGTAGCGGCGCTTGTGGCTAATGCACCACCTGCAAAGCGTGCATACAATGGGCCACACCCGCTCTGCCCTACTTGCACCTACCATCACCCGACTGCTATTCCTTGCCGCTTTGGTGCTCATTGCAATGTATACGGCCATTTTACTGCCAACTACTGTATTCGTCAAGCTCCTGCCAATCAAGCTCTACTCACTGCCCCACAGGGTCAACAAGCTCCTCCGGCACCCGCAGTTAAAGCCAGAGCCTGCTTCGCATGTGGCGACCCGAACCATTTCGCCAACATGTGCCCAAACAGGGTTGTGAAACAAGAACCCCAACAACAGCAGTCACAGCAGCAACAACAACAGTAGCAGCAACAACAGGCCGCACGCGCCAGAACTTTCAACCTCAACGTGCATCAGGCCCAGGCCGACAACAACGTGGTCAATGGTACATTCCTTGTGAATGGTATTTATGCATCATGTTTGTTTGATACTGGAGCCGATAATTGCTTTGTGTCATTCGAATTCGAGAAACTCCATAGTCGTAAACGTTCCCAACTCTCCTCGACGTTCGATGTTGAAGTCGCTACTGGAAGAACTATCGCCGTCAATTCCGTTATCCGTGATTGTACTCTTGAGCTCAACAATCACATCTTCCCAATCGACCTTATTCCGATGCAACTCGGAAGCTTTGACGTCATAGTATGCATGGACTTTCTTCGAGAAAACCATGCTGAAGTTGTGTGCTTTGACAAGATGATTCGTTTTTCGCTCGCAAATGGTGACTTACTATGTGTGTACGGTGATACTGCTTCGAAGAGTCTCAAGCTTATGTCATGTGTCCAAGCTAGCAAGTATCTCCGCAAGGAATACAGAGCTTTCTTGGCTAACATTGTAGTAGCGGAGAAGGAAAAGAAAGAAAAGAAGGAAGTGAAAGACGTTCCTGTGGTTCGAGAATTTCCTAATGTTTTTCCAGAGGATCTTCCCGGACTACCGCCAAGTCGTGATATCGACTTTCGTATCGACCTCATTCCTGGAGCCAATCCTATTGCTAAAGCTCCTTATCGACTCGCGCCGTCCGAAATGCGCGAACTCTCAACCCAACTCCAGGAATTACTTGAGAAAGGCTTTATTCACCCGAGCACCTCTCCTTGGGGCGCGCCAGTTCTTTTCGTCAAAAAGAAGGATGGGTCGTTCCGGATGTGCATCGACTATCGGGAATTGAATAAGCTAACTATCAAGAACCGCTATCCCCTACCTCGCATCGACGATTTGTTTGATCAACTACAAGGCGCCACGTGTTTCTCAAAGATCGATCTACATTCAGGATATCACCAGCTACGTATACAAGAGGAGGATATACCCAAAACCGCGTTTCGCACCCGATACGGTCATTACGAACCAGCGGTTTTCATGGATCTGATGAATCGTGTGTGTAAACCATACCTCGACCGTTTCATCATCGTATTCATCGACGATGTCTTGATCTATTCCAAATCGAAAGCCGAACACGCGCAACATCTACGTTTGGTTCTCGAGCTACTCCAGGGGAACCAACTCTATGCCAAGTTCTCCAAGTGCGCATTCTGGTTGGGGGAAGTTCAATTTCTGGGTCACATTGTTAATAGTCAAGGCATTCACGGCGATCCTGCAAAGATTGAAGCTGTCAAGAGCTGGGTTACGCCTAAGAACCCGTCTGAAGTCCGCTCTTTTCTCGGACTAGCGGGCTATTATCGACGATTTATCGAGGGATTCTCAAAGATTGCTGTACCGCTTACCTTTCTTACGCATAAAGACCAGTCTTTTGTCTGGGGAACTAAACAAGAGACTGCTTTCCAAACCCTCAAACACATGCTTTGCAATGCTCCTGTTCTCACATTGCCCGACGGAAACAATGACTTCATTGTTTATTGTGATGCTTCCAACCTTGGTCTTGGTTGTGTTCTCATGCAACGGGACAAGGTTATAGCTTACGCATCTCGTCAGCTCAAAATCCACGAGAAGAACTATACAACCAATGATGTCGAGCTAGGCGCGGTTGTTTTTGCGTTAAAGATTTGGCGACACTACCTGTATGGTACAAAATGTACGATCTTCACCGATCATAGGAGCCTGCAACATATCTTTAATCAGAAGGAACTTAATATGCGTCAACGCCGATGGGTAGAACTTCTCAACGATTACGACTGTGAGATCCGTTATCACCCAGGCAAGGCGAATGTTGTTGCCGACGCGCTCAGCAGACGGAGTTATCTGCTTAGCACTCGTAATGTTCAAGCCCAACATGATCTCGAAACCCTCATCCGCGACGCTCAACATGCATGTTTTAACGAACGCACCCAGAAGAAAGAAAGAATCTACCACGATGGAGCCCAGCTTGTGAGCAAATCAAACGGGATATTTCACTTTTCAGACTGAATTTGGATTCCCAAGCGAACCAAATTGCGGCAAATTCTGATGGACGAAGCCCACAAATCCCAGTATTCTATTCATCCCGGTGCCGACAAAATGTACCAGGATCTTCGCTATAAGTACTGGTGGCCGGGTATGAAAAGGGATATCGTTCTCTACGTCGGAAAATGCCTAACTTGTGCTAGAATCAAGGCCGAACATCAAAGACCCTCTGGCTTACTTGAACAACCACCAATTCCCATATGGAAGTGGGAAAGTATAGTTATGGACTTTATAACCAAGCTACCGCACACGTCATCAGGTCACGACAGCATATGGGTTGTTGTTGACCGTTTGACTAAATCAGCTCACTTCCTGCCGATACGAGAAGACTACAAGGTAGAACGATTAGCCCGAATCTACACCGACGAGATCATTTGTAATCATGGGACGCCTCGTGACATCATCTCTGATCGTGATGCTCGGTTTACGTCGCGACTGTGGGAAACGTTTCAAACGGCACTAGGTACAACGCTTAATCTAAGTACCGCTTTCCACCCTCAAACCGACGGTCAGTCTGAAAGAACGATTCGCACTCTTGAAGACATGCTTCGTTCGTGTGTCTTAGACTTTGGTGGTAATTGGGATAAATACCTACCGTTAGTCAAATTCTCGTATAACAACAGCTATCATTCTAGCATCCAAATGGCACCATTCGAGGCACTATACGGAAGAAGATGTCGATCGCCTATTGTGTGGCACGAGATCGGTCACTCGCAACTAACCGGTCCGGAGCTACTACAAGAAACGACAGACAAAATTTTCCAAATTCGAGACAACCTAGTGAAGGCTCGGGATCGACAGAAAAGTTACGCCGATAAGAAGTGCAAGCCCCGTGAATTTGACGTTGGTGACCACGTACTCCTAAAGGTATCACCTTGGAAGGGTGTGGTCCGATTCGGCAAGAAAGGGAAACTCGCGCCTCGATATGTTGGACCTTTTAAGATTCTGGAAAGGATCGGAAAAGTCGCCTACAGACTCGAATTACCGGAGGAACTTAGTAACGTCCACCCGACTTTGCACGTGTCAAACCTCCGAAAGTGCCTAGCCGACCACGACCTATATGTCTCTCTCGATGATCTACAAATGAACGAAACATTACACTTTGTGGAAAAGCCTGTCGAAATCATGGATCGCCAAACCAAGCAGCTCAGGCGCTCGCGCATTCCGATTGTGAAAGTCCGATGGGAAGGCAAACGAGGCGCAGAGTTCACTTGGGAACTCGAAAGCGACATGAAGGCTAAGTACCCGCAGTTGTTTAAAGAGTGAAGCTAGAGAGAGAAAGTAGCATGGTGATTCTAGTGCTTTGTACGATTTCATATCAATCTATAGAATCACCGATTATAGTACGTTCTTGTGTGTTTGGTCACGTTCGTGTACGGATTCCGCACGTCACACGTTCAGTTAGTAACCGTTTCGGAATCAAAACCGGTCCAAACCGAAAATTCTCAAACGTGATTCACGACGTTGTACAGCTTTCAGCTTAATTTCGGGACGAAATTCCCTAAACAAGGGGAGGCTGTAACACCCCGTGTTTTCACAAGTCAAAGTCAAAGTCAAGGTCTAAGTCAACGACCGATTTCGCGCAACTTGACTTGCAGGAATTTCTTTATTTAATTCGTATTATGTGGAGTAAGTGTTGCTAATGACAATAATCGATGTGTGTTAATCGCTATTCAATTGACCTACGACTGTGAATTATAAGAAAGTAACAATGCGATAAAGTTAACTAATCAATAATCAAGCTATGCTAATCGAATCGACATCAATTCACAACTCGAGCTACGTACTTTTACTTGTTATTATACGTGTGTGTGTGCCTTACGTGTTACCTGTGCATGTTTATTTGTGTTGTGTTGAGATAATCAAGCGAACTCAATCGAAACTCGAAAGCTAACTCGAAGTGCAATCGAACTCAAATCGTGAACGAACTATGATAATTGGTGGAAAATAGATTATGCGAGATATGCGTGTTTGGGACTGAAAGTAATTTAACTAGGAAACCTTATCAAATCGAATCACTCGCAATCGAAATCGAAATATAAAAAATCGTCACGCGAAATACTCGAAAAATGCGACTGATCGATCAGGCTCCCAACCGATCGAACAGCCAGCCGAACGGACTGTTGTCCGATCGGACAGGCTGTCCGATCGAGCTGCCTGGCCGATCGGCCAGCACTTTCCTCTTTTGTCATCCTATAAATACCCCTCTCATTGTCATCCTTTTCCACTTTTGGAAACCTCTGTTCGACCAGCACGCTCAGCTCACCTTTTCGCAGATTTCTCTCGATTCCGGTAAGATTTCATCCTAAATCTTGTACTTTCTTGATCTATACACACTCCGGATTCTATCCACGAGGTTAACCGACTTCGGGTTAAACGTTAAACTTCATTCCGAACAGTCCACCGACCGGATTTGGGTGATTCCTATCCGACCCGAGGAACCAAGTAAGGACGAGGGATCTATGGTTCCACTCGTTGTCAAAATACCTCAATAAAACGACAAACAAACAGAACAACCAAGTGCTAGACGAAAGGGCTGATCAGGTCAGGATGCTGACCGATCGGACTGCTGTCCGAATGGACAGCCAGCCGATCGGATAGTTAGCCGATCGACTAGCCAGCCGATCGGCTAACACATGGTCCCACACAATCAATTTACTTTGAAGACTAGTATTGAACGAACTGTTGTTCGATCGAACTACTGTCCGATCGGATTACTCCTCGGATCATGAGATACTATACTTCAACACTTAACCGATTTTTCAACATGTTCAATGCACCAGAAGTGCCACCCGATCGAACAGCCGTCCGATCAGGTGACACCCTGTTGTCCGATCGAACAGCAGTTGTGTTATTCAATCGATCAACTGTCCGATCCACTGCACCATACTTTACATTTCATTTAAAGTCTTTGACTAGTTGACCTGTCCGATCGAACACCTGTCCGATCCAAAGACTAAACATTGCAATTCATTTGAATGCCTAACCGATCGAGTTGCCGGCCGATCGAACGACCAGAAAGGTAAAGGTACTTCAATGTTTGCAAATGCTACAACGAAAACTTCAAAAGTCAAACCATCATACACAAACACATCCTTTTCAAAGGAAGAAACAATCCACTCGAACAGCCATCCGATCGGCCTACCGATCGACCGGACAGCGGACCGCACGGGCTGTCAACCGAACGGCCAGCCGTCCGATCGAACTACCGTCCGATCGACCAGCTGTCCGACTCCCCAACACTTGTTTTCCGTTTTACATTTCACTTATCGTTATGCTATCAAATCTATTCAGGCTAACCGTACTCGCTAAGCGCTCCCTTCAATCCATCAATTGCTGTGAGTATACTCGATCCCTTTTTGCTTTAAGCACTTTTGGGTGTTACATGCGTTACAACTATTCAAAACACATCAATCACACTACTCAATACTATTTGAACGCTAACCGTTAATGCATGTTATACGTGGCTTATGAATGCTTGTTTGTTATGTTTACACATGGAATGCTGTCTACCTGCCTTAGCAACGATAGTACTATAGTTTGGACTCAGCACCCGTTCACACGGGGGTTGTTAAGGATCTTTTACTTGCATGGATTACGGTGGTAATCATGTATTGCGAACTGCCTCGGGCAGTCAACCCGCAGTCATTGGTATCGATGGATCTATGACGATAACTAACGTGCTTCATTTCACTATGTGTACGTGCTGGTTATGCGTAAACGAATTCGAACTCTATATGCTATTATCAAACTTGTATGCTCACCTTTACATTATATGTATTGACTTTATTTTAACGTATCTGACAGGTGTTTAGGGTGTTTGTATGCCTAGCTCACTGTGAAATCGAGGCTAGGAAAGGTCTAGGATGCTCTCTGCGCTGTGATGAAATCGAAGCTAGGAAAGAGGTCCTAGAAACCAATAAATAAACTATCTATGTTTAAATCTGAGTTGTCGGAACAAAATATTTGCCTAGATTTTATCTGTAATAATTTGTTTACTGTTTGAGACATGGTATGGGACATGTTAATTTAAATTGAATGGTAATGATAGTTGTTATGGAAACTTTTGGACAATCTGTTTCGCTCAGTGCCATGCCCCGATGATTCCGTCATCGGTTGGGGTGTGACAGTGATACCCGACGGGTATTGGGCCGGGTATGGGATTAGTTTTAAAAATTTTTGCGGGTATGGGTCGGGTATGGGATTAGGTGATACCCGACCAGATTACCCGAAACCACATACCCGTTTACCCGAACTATATACCCGATCATATACCCGAATTCTTTAACTTATATTTATATTTTTCATTAACCATTGTCTATTAGTGTTTTATTTTAGTATGTTCATATTTTGAAAAAAAATAAATTTTCTTTTTGTATATGTATTTGATAATAGTATTTATATTTTATATGTTGTGAAGTATATACATATAAGTGTATAAGTATCATAAAGTTATTCTTAATTTATGATATAACTTATATATATGCAATGTACATTTTTTGTTTATAATAGTTGTTGTATATATAAAAGTATATAATAATTATAATAGTAATGAAATGTATTTGAAAATCTCAACGTATATCTTTTTAACAAACTAACGGTTATACCCGGTACCCGCGGGTATACCCGATACCCGACGGGTAATTACCCGACAAATACCCGACGGGTATTGGGCCGGGTATGGGATACGATTTTACAACCGGGTATGGGTATGGGATTACTAATACCTGACCCGAACCCGACCCATTGCCATCCCTATCGGTTGCAGATATTATTTATCATAACGCTTTAAAATTAAAAAAATCTTTTATCTGAATTTTTAAATATCAAAACGTGTAACTATATATGATTACACATATGTAGATGTATATGTAGATGTGGATAGCACTTCTAACATATAATTTTTTAATGATTCCAATTAAAAGTTAACTCATGATTGATATTAATTAACTCAACCCATAATAAATTAATTGTTTCTAAGGGTATACGGGGCACCAGCGGGGAGTGGCTTCGGTGACCCAATTCCCCCAGTGGGAACACCGCCGCTATCCCTGCGGTGAGTGAATTCGGGGAGGGGGTCGGGGAGAGTTCACCGCACAAGGTTTGCACAATGATCGATGGTATACGTTGGGCAACGGTCACTTTTAAAAAAAATCAATTTTAACAATATAAATAACCAACTTAATCTAATTTTTTACCACACCCATTCTCAAACTCCCTCTAAAAATCTATCAAATTCAACACAAAGCCAAACCAATCTTTAAAAAAAATGGATTCTAAGTTCCCATTTTTTTCTCCCCAACCCGACTTTCCCGACGATGAAGATTCATCATCAAGCGATAGTAGTTTAATTTTCTTCCAAAATCTCATCCAACAAGCGGAGCTACTAGACACAGCATCGTCTAGTAAAAAAAATTACCCGTCGAGATCGTGTGGGAGGCCACGAAACACTCATGGCCGATTATTTTGTCGAAAATCCAAAATTTAATACCGATATTTTTCGTCAGAGGTTTCGTATGTCCAAATCTTTGTTCCTAAAAATTGTTAGTGACGTGGAAGCGAATAACGAGTGGTTTCAAGAGGGATTGGACGGGAGAATGAAGAAAAGTTTCACGCCGTTGCAAAAGGTTACTTCTGCGATTAAACAACTTGCAACCGGTAACCCACCAGACAAAAACGACGAGTATTTAAATATGGCTGAAAGGACATCTCGTGAGTACCTTGAATATTTCTGCGAGACGATCTGTACAATGTATGCCGGTGAATTCTTACGTAGACCAACGAGCCACGACGTTGCGCTATTGTATCAGGCTCATGAGGAGAGACATCACCTACCTGGTATATTGTGTAGTCTGGATTGTACACACTTCGTCTGGAGAATGTGCCCCACAGAATTGCGTGGACAATATATGAGAGGCGATCATCAATACCCGACAGTTATGTTAGAGGCGGTGGCGTCTCAAGATTTGTGGGTTTGGCATGCTTTTTGTGGCCCGACGGGTTCACAAAACGACATCAACGTGCTCCAACAATCTCCGTTATTTCTTACTCAACGAAACGGAACGGCGCCAAATTGTCCATTTCAAGTGAACGACCACTTATACAAACGCGGGTATTATCTTACTAATGGGATCTACCCTAGCTGGTCCGTGTTTGTGAAGTCTTTTCCATATCCTCACATCCCGAATGAAAAAAAGTTCAAGAGGCAACATGAGGCCACAAGAAAAGATGTGGAACGGGCGTTTGGTGTGTTAAAGGCGAAGTGGGGAATACTAAATCGTCCAATGCGTTCCAAAACGGTGAAAAAAATAAGGTCCATCGTGTATACGTGCATTATTTTACATAACATGATTATAAAAGACGACGGAAGGGCGATAGCACCGGTACACATTCAGGATCCTCCAGTCGAACCCGTCTTCGATGATACAGCTTATAGCGAGCTCATTGACAAAGAAACGCATTGGAGACTAAAACACGATCTCGTTGAGCATCTCAGACGTTTAGATCTACCTCACCTTGAAGTGAGTTCCGACGACGAGTAGTTTGTTTTTATATTTTTCTAGTTTGAATGTAATTTTTATTTTTCTAGTTTGAATGGAATTTTTAGTTTTAATTTAATGAAATGTCTTTTATTAAATTTTATTTAATTTTTATTAATATTTTTTTAATTTATAAACATGCATAATTACAACAAATAAAAAAAACAAAAAAAATAAAAAAGCAAGTCCCCTAAGAGAGGAGTGCCGCCATCAAATTGGGGTGTGAGGAGAGTTTAAGAGGGGAGTTGACGTGGCATAACCTGATTGGGTGTGCGTAAGAGAGGGGACTCCCCTAAGAGGGGAGTGCCCTTCTCACCCTAACAGCACTATACAGCCGCACCAAAGAAACACATACTCATTTGTCATGGATCATGCTATTTACACACGGCTAAAGATTATTTTCACACCGCAAAGCGCCGCACTATGGCCAAAGCTGGGCGCTTAGGGCTTCTTTCAAAGACAAAAGGTGATTTGACTGATGTTTGAGAGACATAAAGTTGATACGAGGTTTGGCGCCGCGCTATGGCCATAGCGACGCGCTTCGACCCCAAATGTTTGTTTTTAAAAGCTGGTCAGGCACAACAGTTAACGTATTCGATTTCTAAATCACTCAATATATTGTTTCCAAACATACGGGGGTTTTGTTGTTTTACTTGTGTTTCTTCAAAATAAGGCGCGGTTTTGCTGTATTAGTTACGTGTCTTCAAAAAACGATGCCGTGGTTAAGCAACTATCTTTTCGGTCAATATTCTAATGAGTCAGTTGTTCCTGATTCTTACGAGGGGACCGCTATTTCTGACTCGTATGAGAAACCGGTCTCGTCCAACTTGAGGGAGGAGGAAGTTGTATCTGGCATTCGTTATCGTGATAACACGGTGAAGCTGGATTTGAATACACCTGTGGAGGACCCTTACGCACAACAAGGTTATTCGAATTACGGTTACGGAGACGAAGCGTATCCTCAGGTTGAATATCCGTACGGTTGTCAACAGAGCTTTGTACAGCAGGAGTGTTATCCAGACCACAGTTACGGTTGTCAACAGAGCTTTGAACATCAAGTCTATTCGGAGGATGTGTTTGTTGACGAGGAAGGCTTTTACTCGGTTACATTTTCGTTTGATACAACGCAGAACTTTTCGTCACGTAAAGAGTTGGTGCGTTGGGTACAAGACACGGCAAAAGACAATAGTTACCTCATTGTGATTAAGAGGTCGAATAAAAGAGGAGAGAATTACAAGATTTGGTTTCAATGTACTTTTGGTGGGGAGCATAAGAGTATAGCTACACAGAGGAAAACGGGTAGCAAGAAAATAGGCTGCCCGTTCGAGATGATCGGGTTTTCGGAATCATCCGGAACTGTTTGGAAGATCGAGGTGACGAAGGCGAAGCATAACCACACTCCTATTGAAAACTTAGAGGGTCACGCGTATGCGAGAAGGCTTTCTTCGGAGGATACAAAACTGGTTAAGGAGCTGGCAGAGCAAGATATTCCCAACCACAGTATCTGGCGAACGCTGACGAAAAACAATCCGGCTAGAAAGCTTATTCCGAAAGATATACACAACGCTATTCAGAAGATCAACGCCGGAAAAAATGTCGGTAAGTCTTCGATGCAAAAACTTGAAAACATTCTTCTCGAAAAAGATTACACTTATTACATGCGCACGAATGAGATATCGAACGCAGTTGAAGATGTCTTCTTTGTTCACAAAAAATCATTCACTATGTGGTGTGCCTTCCCGCATGTGCTAATGATTGACGCCACCTACAAAACGAACATGTACAACCTGCCATTTGTTCAGGTCGTAGGCATGACGTCGACAAACAAATCGTTTACGGCTGCTTGGGCGGTAATTTCCGCTGAGAAGTTAGAGAACTACTTATGGGTGTTGCAGAGGATCAAGTCTATGCTGATAGGATGTATGGAACCGCGCGTGATGTCACGGCCCCCGACCCGGTTTGACCCGTTTCAGGAGCCGTGGGACAGAAAATCTTGCGGTATTTATTTAATTGAGTTGACAGCGGAAGTTTTCTTTAGGATCTTTTTAAAACTGCAAATTTCTCTATTATTTTATTTCACAACTCGGGATAAAACCTCGGTAATTTACAATCATATGATTTCACTGAGAAATCATTATTTTTCAAAACATGTTTCTTTATTTTATATTGAGCCACTTCCTTAAACTTATAGTGCTTCACGGCACTTTTCCTGGATCACAACAGATCACCTGAAACATGTTTGAAAAAGGTTTTGTCAGCGGGAAATACTGGTGAACCATTCTTTTTACTAAAACGACTCGTTTGTTATAATTTACAGTATTAAGAGCGATTACAATGTTTCCATATATCAACCAACTACCCACAATATTTGTCACTCGAACATCCATCGGTAACCTCAGAGTCCAATGTTGTCTGTGACTATGGTCATATCACCCCTTGGCTACCCCGTTGTCCAATGGTGACGGTTATCAAGTAATGTATACAAAACCCCACATACTGGCTGTAATTTGGTGATTACAAAGACTTAATCCCTGTAATTATAACTTTGAAAATATTTAAAAAGTACTTTGATAAAAAGAGAATGAATCACATTGCAGATTTATATGAGCAGAGCTTAGCCTACTGATTAGCCTTTTGACCTAAATTAAATAACATGCACACGAACTAGGTTAATAACTAATACAACATTTATGATAACTCACGAGATTAAACCTTCACAACGAATGACAAAGTGTGATACTTAAACATCCATCGATTTAACGACGAATGACAAAGCATAAACCCTAATGTGGGCAGCACTTAAACATCCATTGGATAGTTTAATCGATCGGACATTGAATTGTAGCAGCGATCGAGTTATTACCCTGTTTTGCTGTAGCGATTCGTGATTCGTGTGTGTTTTTGGACTGTTTCTACAATATCTCAGTGTACGAAACGAAATTTTACGTCCTTCAAGTGCCAGAATTCAAGTTCCAATCCCCTCTATTTATACTTGAATTTTGACCCCCTCGCGTGACGCGAGGGGTACCCCCTTGGGCTTCGCGTGGCGCGAGGGGTCACACCCTACCATAGGGTAGCCCCGTGTGTTTGTAGCCTTGCTGAGTCGACAAAATGATAAAATTCATTTTTGACAGCAAATTAAGTGGATAATCGTAACTAGGGAATACCCCCCCTTGAGTTTTAGTGGCCCTGATCCTGATTCTGATTGTTCTGAAAATTTCAGGGTTTGTGCAGAATCACTTGGGTGTCTTAATTAGTGATCTCGAGCCGTCTTTAACCTTTCCTTGATTTGAGTGATCTTATCAGTGGTTTCTTGTACTATTTCGGGACCTGATAATTGACTTTCTCCTATTTCTGCCCAACAAACTGGAGTTCTGCACTTTCGTCCGTACAATGCTTCAAATAGGGCAGCTTCAATGCTTGAATGATAACTATTGTTATAGGAGAATTCAATAAAAGATAAGTGATCGTCCCAATTTCCACCAAAATCTATCACACATGCTCTGAGCATGTCTTCCAGAGTTTTGATTGTCCTTTCACTTTGTCCGTCTGTTTGTGGATGATATGCCGTACTTAAATTTAGTCGGTTTCTCATTGCTTCCTGGAAACTTTTCCAGAAATGGGAAGTGAAACGACTATCCCTATCCGATACAATGGAGAGTGGAACTCCATGTAAGGATACTACTTCATCTACATACAATTTTGCCAACCTTTCCATACTCAAGGTTTCTTTCATAGGTAGAAAGTGAGCTGATTTGGTTAATCGATCCACAATTACCCAAATCGCATCATTACCTTTTCTGGTTTTGGGTAACTTAGTAACAAAATTCATTGTTATGAGTTCCCATTTCCATGCAGGCATTTCTAGTTGTTGTAGTAGACCTGCGGGTTTCTGGTGTTCTGCCTTAACTTGTGAACAAGTAAGACATTTAGAAACATATCTAGCTATGTCCTTTTTCATTCCTATCCACCAAAAATTATTCTTTAAATCTTGGTACATTTTATTGTTTCCTGGATGCATGGTATACCTAGATTTATGAGCCTCTTCTAATATCTTATGTCTTAAATTTCCTTGCTTAGGTACCCAAATTCTTCTTTTGTGGAATCTCCAAATTCCATCAACTCCTTGTTCTAATTCTTTTGTTCGTCCTTTCATTCCTTCAGCATTATCCTTGATTGCTGTTTCTTGAAAATGCTTTAGTTGTTCCATTAAATCTAATTGTAGATTTAATCTAAGAGCACGAACTCATCGTTGTTTCTCATGGTACTTACGACTTAAGGCATCTGCAACTACATTTGCCTTTCCTTCCTGATACTGAATATCGCAGTCGTAGTCACTTAGGATTTCCATCCATCTCCTTTGCCTCTTGTTTAACTCTTTTTGCCCAAATATATATCTTAAACTTTTGTGATCTGTATAGACAGTAAATTTACTTCCGTACAGATAATGTCTCCAAATTTTAAGGGCAAAAATGATGGCTCCTAATTCTAAGTCATGAGTCGTATAGTTTTCTTCGTGCTTTTTCAATTGCCTTGAAGCATACGCAATTACCTTCTTTTGTTGCATTAGCACGCATCCTAATCCTAGTGTTGAAGCATCACAGTAAACTTCAAAATCTTCAGTTCCTTCTGGTAAAGCTAGGATTGGGGCATTTGTTAACTTCTGCTTCAAGATCCTAAAGGCTTCTTCTTGTTTAGGTCCCCATTCAAACTTAACTGCTTTACAGGTTAGCTTAGTTAATGGTACAGCTATCTTGGAAAAATCCTTAATAAACCGTCTATAATATCCGGCTAAACCTATAAAACTTCTAATTTCCATGGCTGACTGTGGGACCTTCCATTTGGTAATTGCCTCTATCTTAGCAGGATCTACGTGAATACCTTCTTGATTCACCATGTGTCCTAGAAATTGCACTTCCTTTAGCCAAAATTCACATTTTGAGAATTGATGTGTGTAAAATGCAACATATAAATTACATCAAATGAGGCATAAAACTAACCCTTTTTTAGTACTAATATTGGAAAAAGAGTGTTTTTGTCTTCCTTTTGTATTTTCAGGATTAAATGAGCTAAAAAACACAAAAGAAGCAAAAAGACAGCTAAATCCAACATAAATACAAGAAAAGGAACATTAGTGGACTGCCCGAACCCTCAACGGCACCTTCCAAAGCAAAATAGAGAAAACAGAAGGCTGAACACGCCCCGTGCTCAGCCAGCACGGGGCCGTGCCCAAGAAGCAGCAGAAAAGACAAACCTATAGAAGCTTCTATTGCCCATCACGGGGCCGTGCTCAGCGGACACGGGGGCGTGTCGAAAGTACAGCAGGCGCATTTATTGTAATTGCGAATTACAATTAATGAGGAGAGAGAGTGTCAGACGGACACGGGGCCGTGCCCAGCGGACACGGGGCCGTGTCCAGCTCTCTGTTCAGCCTATAAATAGGAGTGCTTGGATTCATTTCATCTCATCCCTTGGCACACCACCTCTCTCACACTTCATCCACCACCCACCACCATCACAACACCATCATCCACCACCATCATCCATTGTCCATCATAGAGTGTGTGAGTCGTCTCGGGATCCAAGATTGATCGTAAGAGTTCTTGACAATCAAGGCCATGTTTGCCTAAGTCTCTTACATCACTTGGTGAAGACAAAGTGTCTAGTTTAATACTTTTTATTTCTAATCTTTTGCACTTTTTATTTGGTTTTGTATTAATGACTTTAATAACTAGTTACTTATGTTGAAGGTGATCTTTCCTTATCGTTTGTCCGTGGTGTCTTGGCATTATTTTACTGTCTATATAAAATAAAGGATTTTCACCATTCATATCTCCACGGTCTATATGGAGGTATGTTGGCTACCTGGTAGGGGGTTAAGGGAACGGTTTGGTAAAGGTCTTGCCATTGTTCAGCGTTTAGAGGTCCTGCAATGGACCTGGGTCAAATTTAGTAGGACCTCCTTCAATACTTCACGGTATTGGATGGCGGGGGTCCAAACTCTTTGATCCCCTCATAAGTTAACTACTATTAATACTATAACCCGGCTATTTAGAACTGTATCCCTGCTGACTCAGACTACTTAGCCGAGGGTAACGTCACCGCCAAAAGCGGGGCCTACCACAATACTGCATTAATAACTTAATTCATTATCTTCCAATAATCCACCCCTTTAGGATTGTATCCCTGCTGACTCAAACTACTGGGGTGAGGGTAACGTCACCTTCAAAAGAGGGGCCTACTACAATAACTAAGATAATCTCTTAATTATGTGCAAAAGTGCGGAAATAATCAAAGGTTATACTAGATACGAGTCGGAACCAAGTGATTCATCTTGTCTATCTGTTTTTATTTTTATTTTCAGCATTTTAGTTAGTTTTATTTTTCTTAGTTTAAAACATTTTTTCTAAACTTTTATTTTGGTTAGACGTTGAGGATAAACCGGTACTAAAAGCTCTTGTGTCCTTGGACGACCTCGGTATCTTACCAACGCTATACTACACTCAACGATGGGTGCACTTGCCCATATGCGTGTTTAGTGTTAGTGAAATATCGTGTTTTATAAATTTAAAACTTGGCTAAAATAAGTGTTAAAAAAGGGCTTAAAATATACACCTAATATAAGTAACACTTCGCACGCATCAAGAATTTGGCGTAAAGCTTTTCCATTCTTAACAAAGTTAAGAGTGCATGCAAATGCTGACAATGTTCGTCCTGACTTTTGGAATAAATAAGTATATCGTCGATAAAGACAATTACAAATTTATCCAAGTACGGTTTACAGATTCTATTCATCATGTCCATGAATGCGGCAGGTGCATTCGTTAGTCCAAAGGGCATGACTGTAAACTCGTAATGACCATACCTAGTTCTGAAAGCAGTTTTAGGTATGTCTTCTTCTTGTACCTTCAATTGATGATATCCGGAGCGTAAATCTATCTTAGAAAAATATCTAGCTCCTTGAAGTTGATCAAAAAGATCATCAATCCTAGGTAATGGGTATCGATTCTTAATTTTAACCTTATTCAATTCTCTATAATCAATACACATTCTCATCGAACCATCCTTCTTCTTTACAAACAACACTGGTGCTCCCCACGGGGATGAACTAGGTTGTATGAATCCTTTACTTAATAATTCATCTAATTGCATTTTCAATTCTAGCATTTCAGTGGGTGCTAACCGATAAGGTGCCTTAGCTATCGGTGTAGTTCCAGAAATTAGATGAATTCTAAATTCTACTTCCCTGTCGGGTGGTAATCCTGGTAATTCTTCTGGGAATACATCTGGGTATTCTGAGACTACAGGAATCTTCTAAAGTTCTTTATCCTTAGTGGTAATGATTACTGAAATCATATACACTATTCCTTTCTTTCGTTCATAACTAGCAACTTTCATTACTGAAATGAACTTCATGGGTTTACGTGGTTTATCTCCTGTAATCATGATTACTTCTCCGGTGGGTGCCTGAATTTCTATGGAATTCTTATCACAAAGAATTCGAGCATGGTTGGCTACTAACCAATACATTCCTAATACAACATCGAATTCGGCTAATTTCATAGGTAACAGGTTTGCAAAGAATTTATGACCTAAAAGTTCTATTTCTATATTTTGCAAAACCTCATCTATTTTAACTGAATTCCCATTTGCCGTTTCAACTGTAAAAATCTGCCTAAGTTGGGTTAAGGGTAATTTAAGTGCTTGGCAGAATGAAGTATTTATAAAACTTTGGTTTGCACCAGAGTCAAATAATACTTTTTGCGTAAATGTTGTGAACTAAGAACGTACCAGCTATCACGTCAGGAATTAACTCGGCTTCCTGAGTAGTTAACTGGAAGGCTCGAACATTCTTCTTGATAGCTCCGTCAGCTGGCTTGGCTTTATTATCTGCTGGTTTGACCAATTTAGGACATTCTGTTTTAAAATGCCCAACTTCTCCACAGTTAAAGCAGATTCTTGTTTTCTTTCTGCAGTCTTCTTCACGATGACCTACAACTTTACAAAAGTTGCAGGTTACATTGCAACTTCCATAATGTTTCTTTCTGCAATTCCTGCAGAACGGCGGAGTTGAAGATTGCCCTGTTCCTATTCTCTTGAAGCTGCTATTATTACTCGTACGAAATCCTTGGGTAATTTTCTGAGCCAGTTACTTTTTCCTGTTTTCATCTCTTGTGTGTACCAGTTCGTCAGTTAGGGTGTTAGCTAATTCTACCGCATCGTCAATAGTACGAGGTTTCGCAGCTTTAACGATATTGCGGATTTCGCCAATCAGTCCCCAAATATAGCGAGAAATGAGTACCGGTTCTGGCGAAGCCAGTGTTGGTACCACTCTAGCATATTCAAAGAATGTCGAAGTATACCCTCGACAATCTACACCCATCATTCGATGGTTTAGGAACTTATTCGCCATTTGATCTTTTTCATATTCGGGACAGAATTTTCTTTCTACAAGACTCTTAAATTCTTCCCAGTTCATGGCATAGGCCATATTTCTTCCTTTGGCTTGAAGTACTGTATTCCACCATTCTTGCGCCCTTTCTTTGAAAAGATTTGACGCGTACATGACCTTGTCGTCCTTGTCACATTTACTTATGGTAATCACTGCCTCGGTTTTCTCTAACCAACGCAATGCTGCAGTTGCTCCTTCATTGCCTGCAAATTCAGCGGGTTTACAAGCAAGAAATTCTTTGTAAGTGCAACCAGGCGTTGCAGCTTTCATTTTCTTAGGGAGCGGAGTCTGCCGTGGATCATTATCATGATTGATATGATTACCGCCTCCGTTTACGCTATTACTGAAGTTATCTTCAGAAATACATTTGCTAGGAATGATTTGTTGAGGTTCAACAGGTTTCTGGGCAGCAGCAAGGATTGCTGGAATAGCATTGGCTATTCCTTGAGCAACAATATTTTCTATATCTTGCCTAGTCATAAATTGATCCTCCTGATGTTGCTCAGATTGATTAACCTTGTTTACTGGTTCATTATTAGCGTTTTCCATCTGATAATTAATATATATAATTTATTAGTATCGAATAAATAACAATTATACACAAAACAATCATACAATTTCACAACACACATATAGCCAAAATTATCGATTTCTCGATTCCCATTTTTATATATTATAATATGCGTCAATACACACCATTATCTTACAAAGTTTTATTTGTAGTTATTTCACAAGATTATATTTTACTATTTATTATACAACCACAGTTTCACTACCCCACTATCCCTCGTCAGTTGGTATTTTAATAACGACGTTCCCTCTCGTCGTATTTCCAGGAGATCTGTTCTCCTACTTCCCTGATCCTATTTCCTGCATCCACCAACTCCTCGCCAAAGTGGCGGAGTTCAGCTAAATTTTCATTGCTCATTGGTGGGTTTGGTATAGGTTCTGGGTCGAACTGAGGGAGAAAGGAATAAGGACTGTTGAGCAGGTTTTGGAACTGTCAATCATTGGTCCACCACTCGTCTATTCCTAGAGGTTGGGTGTGGATTATAAGTTCTGGGATTGCTGGTTCCAAGTTCATTGGAAGTTGGGTTTCAATAGGATGAGTAAAAACATTTTTATTGACATGCTTAATAGTATCACAGCTTGCCAATATAAAATCTAGCTCCTCCTGCAATGTCATTTCCTGGGTTTGCTTGGAGCTTTCTCCAATTTCTTGCTTAGTATTTTCCCCAATTTCCATTTCTATCTGCTTAGAACCTTCCCCAAACTCCATTTCTATTGGCCTAGAACCTTCCCTGACTTCAATCCCCTTTCCTTTGTCTAAGGGATCTTCTATTTTAGGAATCCTGCAGGTTTCCTTCTACGCACACGCCTCCATCCCACAAATCTTCTCCTTTTCTTAGGCTTGGGTTTCTCCGGAGGTGGAGCGTTGAATTCCATAGGTTCTTCTATATCTGGTATATAACCAGTGAAATCTATAGAAACCTCTATTTTCACCGGATAGAGATTTAGATTTTGAAGGGCTTCAGACAAGTCATTCATGCTGTTTAGCATATATGCAAAATACACAAAATGCTAAGTTAAAATTTTATAACAAAATTTCATAAATAACCTTTAAATATTATTGTATACCATGTGACTAATTTAATATAAATACAACTGAAAATTAAAACACACCAGGGTTTACTGTAAACTTATTTATTTACTGGATAAGGTTTCTGGCTTATAGGTAATAAGGGTGCTAAAACTTGAGTCAGAGTACTTAAAGATTTGCATTTACTGCTACAGTGGCTAGCATATAGAGATCTGCCCATTTTTCATCTAACTTGTCTTCCCATGGTGGGTTACTGCCTAGTTCTTGGGTTTTCTGATTAACTCTCTTTTCTTTTGATTGTGATCTCTTTAGTTTCTCCTGACTTTTCCTAATAATCAAACTTCTTTTATTAGGAGAAAGTGGTTCCTCATATTGTGCCTTACGGACAAATATTCCTTCTTCAGGATTTACATAGGCTTTTGAGGAATTTGTTTGGGATGAACTTCCCTTCTCGTTTGATGACCTATCTAATTTAAGATAGATGTTTGAAAGCTTTTGCTTACCTATACTGTACACAAATATTCAAATAATAAAACATATAATCACAGAAATAGTAATCAGTAAAATTAAGTATTTTCTAAATACTTAATTGGCTTAAATCAGTGGCTCTGATACCACCTTTTTCTGTCACGGCCCCCGACCCGGTTTGACCAGGTTTCAGGAGCCGCGGGACAGAAAATCCCGTGGTATTTATTTAATTGAGTTGACAGCGGAAGTTTTCTTCAGGATCTTTTTAAAACTGCAAATTTCTCTATTATTTTATTTCACAACTCGGGATAAAACCCCGGTAATTTACAATCATAAGATTTCACTGAGAAATCTTTATTTTTCAAAACATGTTTCTTTATTTTATATTGAGCCACTTCCTTAAGCTTGTAGTGCTTCACGGCACTTTTCCTGGATCACAACAGATCACCTGAAACATGTTTGAAAAAGGTTTTGTCAGCGGGAAATACTGGTGAATCATTCTTTTTACTAAAACGACTCATTTGTTATAATTTACAGTATTAAGAGCGATTACAATGTTTCCATATATCAACCAACTACCCACAGTATTTGTCACTCGAACATCCATCGGTAACCTCAGAGTCCAATGGTGTCTGTGACTATGGTTATATCACCCCTTGGCTACCCTGTTGTCCAATGGTGACGGTTATCAAGTAATGTATACAAAACCCCACATACCGGCTGTAATTTGGTGATTACAAAGACTTAATCCCTGTAATTATAACTTTGAAAATATTTAAAAAGTACTTTGATAAAAAGAGAATGACTCACATTGCAGATTTATATGAGCAGAGCTTAGCCTATTGATTAGCCTTTTGACCTAAATTAAATAACATGCACACGAACTAGGTTAATAACTAATACAATATTTACGATAACTCACGAGATTAAACCTTCACAACGAATGACAAAGTGCGATACTTAAACATCCATCGATTTAACGACGAATGACAAAGCATAAACCCTAATGTGGGCAGCACTTAAACATCCATTGGATAGTTTAATCGATCGGACATTGAATCGTAGCAGTGATCGAGTTATTAACCTGTTTTGCGGCAGCGATTCGTGATTCGTGTGTGTTTTTGGACTGTTTCTACAATATCTCAGTGTACGAAATGAAATTTTACGCCGTTCAAGTGCCAGAATTCAAGTCCCAATCCCCTCTATTTATACTTGAATTTTGACCCCCTCGCGTGACGCGAGGGGTACCCCCTTGGGCTTTGCGTGGCGTGAGGGGTCACACCCTACCATAGGGTAGCCCCGTGTGTTTGTAGCCTTGCTGAGTCGACGGAATGATAAAATTCGTTTTTGACAGCAAATTAAGTGGATAATCGTAACTAGGGAATACCCCCCCTTGAGTTTTAGGGGCCCTGATCCTGATTCTGATTGTTCTGAAAATTTCAGGGTTTGTGCAGAATCACTTGGGTGTCTTAATTAGGGTTTCCTATTGAATTAAATATAATAATAAATAATAGTTTTGGTGAGAGTTGTTACACGTGATTTTAACAGACAGGGAATTTGCGCTAATTAACGCGGTGGGCATTTCATACATGTAGAGCTTGGAGGATGTTATCCAATGCCTCCCCCAAACCTACTCTGGACGGCGAACAGAACAGAGCGCGCAGCAGCCTGACATACATTATACAGGGATCAGATCAACGCGTACGAAATGCTTACATATCCTCCCCCGGACCTTAATGTAACCCCATATGTTCAAGATGTATGTTAAATGTGTTTAATAATAATCACGTTAATTCTTTTACAATCCAAGAGTACGTTTGTGCTTGTTCAATATATGCGTTACATCACGTTAAAAACCGAATGTCACCTACACGACCCAATCAGATTCAATACGCACTTGTACGACCCAAAATGACAATATACATCATAATACTACAATTAATGAAAAAATACGTCATGTACATGTACGGTAGGCGGCTGATACACATAACACTACTCATAGGAGTACTTGTGCTTTCAAACCAAAATGATACGATATAATGGAATACGACATCACACGTAACCGATTTGATCCGGAACTTGCAGTATAGTCCATATATTTAAAAAATGATGTATAATGGAAAAAGCGTAAAATTTAGACTATTATCGACGCGTTTGTGAATTAAAAACAATATTAAAAAATTTAAAAAAGGCCCTAAGCGCTGCGCTTTGACCTAAGAGGGGTGTTTTGCCCGAAAATTTGAACTGAAGCGCCCCGCTATGGCCAAAGCGGGACGCTTTGGTCCCTCATTTAACCTGAAGCGGGGTGGCTTCTCCCCCATTTCAACACAAAACACAAACACACACACACAAGGTGCGATTACACACACTCAACTCGCGATCGTGTTTTTCCATATTTCAAACGCTATTAGGTACGATCGAACTTCATTTATTGTTTTAGTTCAATTTTTATACTTGATTTATAGTTGATTGGGTTGAGTTTGATTGTGGCTGGGTTTCTGATTTGAAAATGATGAACCAAAGCGCCGCGCGGAGGCCAAAGCGGTGCGCTTTGGTTCATGTTTAATTTTTTTTTGTTTTTAGTATTATTTGTTTATTATTATTTATACAATATTATTGTTTAATAATGCAAATACAATTTAAATAAATAATATTATTTGTATTTTAATAATATTAATAATAACTTGTATTTGAATTGTTTAATATTGTATTTGTATTTAAATGTGCAGGGATGAATTTCGATCACGAGGAGGCGGAGGAGATTGAGCAGATGGAGGCTGAGGTAGAGGTTAACCCGTACCTGTAGTTTGAGCAGGGGTCACGGGCGGCGCGGAGATGCGATAGGTTGCGCACCATGGAGATTGAGGGGGCATGTAGGGATAGACTGGGACCTGCTGGAGACGGTGGGAGAGGCCGCGCGGACGCGTGATATAGTTGGACTAGATACTCCTTGGTCGCGCCTCTTTCAGCTAGCGATGGAGGACTCGTACCGTGAGCTTACGGTCGAGTTTCTTTCTTTGTTTACATACGCGCCGCATCCGACGGATTACGTGGAGGACCCGGATTTTCCAGTCCACGAGGTTACATTCCGTCTCGCCGGTCAGTAGTTTGAGATGAGTGTGCGGGAGTTTGCTGTCCATTCAGGTTTGTACACAGAGCCCGAGCTTGATACTGATTTATATACGCAGGGGGTTAGGGCGATGGACAGGCAGACACTTATTAGTTTCTGGAGGGCCATTTCCAGGGTTCCCTTTGGGAAATCCTCGCAAAAGGCCACCACCATTAGAGACCCCTTGTACCGATACCTGCACCATATTATCGGGTCATCTATCGTGCCGCGGGATACCAGCAGGGAGAAGGTCAACCTCAGTGACCTTTTCTTTCTATACTGCCTACTTCGCGGCCAGACCTGCGATCTAGCAGCCTGCCTGGCAGATTACTTTGCAGGTGCATACCACCGGCAGCTCCGCGGGAAGCTACACGGTGGCTCATACATCACCGCCATTGCACGCTCGCTAGGGCTCATGCCCGAGAGTGATCCGGAGCTGTCCGCGCCGATCCCGTCAACTAGGTTGGGCCGCGCGTCAGTATCTAACATGCAGATCACCCGTACCTTTGATGTTGGTCTGAGGTTTAGGGGCCGTGACGGGCAGATTTGGCATGTGGAGGAGTTGCCGGAGGTCATCCTGGTTGTTATTGAGGTGAGGGATGGAGTGTTAGCCCCTGCTCATGTTCAGGAGGCCGCTCGGCAGGCTCAGCTACAGGCTCTGGGCCTCGATCAGCCTCAGGGCCAACCTCAGGCTCAGGCTCAGCCTGTATTCGAGGATCCTGCTCAGGAGGAGCATGTCGAGGAGATCCCAGTACCACCAGTTCAGCCAGCTCCTGAGCCGCCACAGTACCCGCAGCACGTTTACGCTGACCTGCCTCCGGCAGCGTGTGAGTTGGCTCGGGACTTCGACCGACGCCTCAGACGCCAGGGCACACTCATTTACCGGATGGTCGAGGCGCTCGTTGCTCTACTTCCCCTCCCACCGTCCCCACCGTACGAGGATTAGTACCTTAGTTTGTTTGTATAGTGTTTTGTTATGTATTATGTACTCAGTTGTACCTTTTTGTTTTGTATGTACAAACTGATATATATATATATATATATATTGCAGTTAATCTTCTATTTACATCACGTTGGTTTTGGATTGTTTACGTTTAATTCTTATGGCTTTCTGTACATTTTATTTAACGTGTTCGTTTAATTTAACAAAATAAACTAGGTTAACAGTTTATAAAGATGCACTTATATTATATACGTTCTATAAAAATAATGACGTAAAAAAACGTAATTATAAAACAACTATGAATTATATGTAATACTAATACTTTATAATAATAATAAAACTCAAATGCAATTTTTTCATCCAAAAATCAGTACCAAACTAACCCAAATCCCATCTATTTCCAACAAAAAACAACACAAACTCCACTCCACACGTCATTTGTCTTTTTGCACACCCAAAGCGCCCCGCTTTGGCCATAGCGCTGCGCTTTTGGTGTGCAAAAAGACAAATGACGTGTGCGAATAGACCAAGCCTTTGTTGTCACATGCAGAACTGAAATCGACCCAACAACCTGTCACGCATCAAGTTAAGTAAACAACAATTAATTTAAAACTTCTATAATATTTCTTGGTCACACCATGTTTGCCACTAAGAAAAAAGTTCAAATTGTGACAATTCAGTTATAACGCGTGCAACCTTCCAGCTTGTTTTTTTCAACTTATAATCATTAATTTTCTTTTTAAATTGTGGTACGGAAAGAGTTCCCATTTAAGAATTATGACAGATCAATTGCACTACATAAGTTTAAAGTAACGTGAGAGATGAAACTTTCATAATTACAAAAATTAAGGATTTGTTTTGTGACACGTTAAAGAACCTATGTCACACAAAAAGCCCACCAAACTTATACTTAACAACACGCTTCGTTCATATGTGATATTGGTGCTTAAAAGGTCAGACGTCATAGTTTTTTAAAGCTTTAATAGTTGGCCATTACAAGTTAGAGAACTTTCACCAATGCTAAGTTTGGTCAGACGTCATTGTTTTTTAAAGATTTAATAGCCGGTCATTACAAGTTAGAGGACTTTCACTAACGCTAAAGTTGGCAAGAGTAGATACAAGTCGTTGATGAAATTTTGCGAGAAATCTGGTCAAAGATAGAGAACTCACTGACAATACGCCGGTGGCAGACTACACCGATGGATTTCAGTTTTTTTATAGACTAATTTGTGGCGAATTTTCTATCGGAAATCTTATCTAAAATTCTCATAGAATATAAATTAAATTTTTGTTTGTTTTTGATTTTCCATTTTTATTAAGTTTATAAAAAAAACTACTTAAATAAATAAATAAAAAGAAAACAAACCAAATTTCTCGCAAATCAGGTATATTTTCTAGTAATGTACATCAACACCTACATAGACGATATTAGTGATCAATCATAGTCAATGCCATGAGCTTATGTTGGTTCAATAGGAAATAAGATTAATTAGCTAGTAGTGATTGATTTAATCTTCATTTAATTATATTTTGATATATCAACACACTTAACTTTCACTTATGATTGCTAAAAGAGTAAACTGCCATTTTGGTCCCTGTGGTTTGGGCACTTTTGCTATTTTAGTCCAAATCTCAAACTTTTTACATCTGGGTCCCTGTGGTTTGCATTTTATTGCCATTTTAGTCCAAAATCTAAAAACCCCTTTTTTAACTGTTGAAAGCTGCCTATTTTGTCCTGTAGTGCAGGGGCATTTTGGTCAAATAAAAAAAAACCTAAAAAATACATAAATCTCTATAAAGTCTTGCACACTCTCTCTCTCTAAACAAAATCTGACTCTCTCTCCCTCTCAATAACACCGCTCGATCCAGGAAATCCAACACCACAACTTTTGTTTTTGATTCAGATCGATATTCATTCGATGAACAACAACAACAAAACATCGACGAAGAAAGTGGTGTTTCTCTTTCTAGGTTTTGACATTTTTGAGAGGCTTCTCTCTAGATTGGGGGTTTTGAGTACGGGGAACAACCGTCGCCGACTGAGGCAGCGCTGCCTTTGTCTTCGTCGGAACCGAATGAGAGAGAGAGAACAGGGGCGCCAGAGCTGATATCGAGAGTGACAGAACAAGGGGGTCTGTGGGTGTTTAGGGTTTTGAGGAGGTGAAGATAAGCAGAGAAAGAGATGGCACTGTAGGTGTTTAGCTGTGAAAAACGACTGGTGCGGGATGAATCTCTGTGATCTCGGTGATCAGAGTCATCGCTTCTATGGCGGTGGTGGTGATGGTGGTGGTTATTGTTGTTGTTGTTGTTCAGGCAGTGGCATTATTATTTATTTTGTTTCAAGGCTATGATGATCAGAGTATCCAGTGCAAAATTAAAGGGACATTGAAGATCCGACCCGCATCTTGGCGGGGCAAAATCCAGATGGCATAGTGAAGAAGAATTTGACATTCTCTCACCAAGCAACTGTGTATTCTGCAGCCATGGCGTAACTTGTTTCTTCTTTGTCCCCATCCCTCAATTACAGATCTGAGCCTGTCTCCTTGCATTTAATTTATTTTCTCTTGAAAATATGATTTTTTTTTTAAATCCAGACTCTTTACACTTTTGTGTTTGTTTATTTTGTTAAATTCATTATCAAGAGTAGAAGATGATGATGATCAGGGGGTTTTTATATTTGGGGTTTTTTATATTTGGTGGTGCTATAGAGAGAGAAGAGAGAGAGAGGGAGGATGTTGGGATTGAACCCTATCAGAGGAACAGATAATTAAAGCCAAAACTGGATCAGAGCAGTGGATCCAGAATAAGCAGACGATTACAGTTGGTTCATACAAATCTCTCCCCTTGAAAGTGGTTTCATATCTGCTGACCTCCTATCTGCTGATTTTACTAAGTGCTGACCTACAACTGCTGCCTTGCATCTACTGCCCAAAGTCAAAGACTGATGGAAGACCAAAACTCTGCTGATTCAATCTACTGCCTTGAGTCAAGTACTGCTGATCCGGACAAGCACTGCTGGGTTCACAGCAGTGGAAGGATGCAGCAGCTGTTTAAGTGTCTTTTATGTAATGAAATGTAATAGCAGTAGTTAGTACATCAGTGTTTGTATAGATCAGAGGTTAGAGTTTGTTAGGAGGTTAGATATCACTTTCATGGTGATGTCAGCTAAAGATGCTCAGTGGTTTGCTAGTGCCTATAAATAGTTCAGTACTTTGTACTGTTCTATTAGCTCTTGCAATACCGTCTTCTTTGCACGAACAAACGCTGAGCTCTGGCGAGGGGGAGTTGGTATTCAAGCATTACTTGTAATCGTTGTTGAAAGTTAATTCAATCATTCGGTTTCTTGTTGAAAATGTCTTGATCAAAGCAATACTCTCGTTTGATTGTATGCAAAGTTTGTTTTCATATTAATTCCGCTGCACAACTCTTTCATCTCCATCTTAATCTCAAACGAAAATACAATCAAAAACAAACTCAGATCCAACAATTGGTATCAGAGCTTGGACAGTCAAATTTGATTTAACAATCATTTTGACGTAAATAGTTCAGCTCATAACAGTTGATACTGATCGTTTGTTCGTCCGTTGAAAAACAGAGCAAGGATTAATCACCATTAAAGTTGATTTCTCAGTGTCTGTAAAACAACAAGAATGACGTCACAATCTCAGGATGATAAAAACAACATCGGCTCACTTTTTAAACTACCTATGCTAAAAAGAAATGAGTACAACATCTGGCAGAGAAGGATGGGTCAAATCCTTGCTCAACAAAGTACAGGTTGTTGGAGGTCTGTCATTTATGGTCCCCATGTTCCTTCAGTGCCAAGCGCTGAAGATGCTAAAAAGTTCATTCCAAAACCAGTTGAAAATTATACCGAAACCGACTTTCAAAAGATCGAACTAGATGCTAAAGCGTTTAGCATCATAGCATCAGCGCTGCCCAATGAGATATATGCTGGACTGTTACACTGTAACAGTGCCAAAGAATTATGGGACGCACTTAAGGAACAGTTTGGGGGAACTGAAGAAGTCATAGAAAACAACAGGGAAATCCTGAACCAACAGTATGAAACATTTTGTTACGTTAAAGGTGAATCACTAACGCAACAATTTGAGCATTTCAGTTGTCTCATCAGTGAACTGAGGCTTGTTAACACCACTTTTACAAACTCAACTCAAAATAGCAGGTTCCTCAGGTCACTGCCAGAAAAATGGGACACCATAGCTTTTGTCACCCGAAACTCATCTGAATTCAAGGATCTGACCTTGACCGAACTCCACGGTCGACTCCTGACCTACGAAAGGGAGTTGAACCAGAAAAGGAGGTTACAAGAGTCAGGAAAAGTTACCGATGATTACACTTTCGGTAATACTGCTCTTCTGGGTCAAGAAGAATCTGGGAGCAGTGGTAAGGATCAGGGTTATGATCACTTCATTGACATAACTGCTGGTGCAAATTTCAACAACCCTGATCCTCACTCTGCAAGTTATGCATTCACTGCAAACGAAAACCAGATGTCGGATAATCTAAGCTTTGAACTCAATGATTTACAACATTTCGATCCCACTGACTTAGAGGAAATGGACACCCTGCACCAACTGGCTTTGCTAAGTGTTAGAACTAGCAAATTTTACAAAAGATCAGGGCGAAAATTCCCAGGTTTGCATGGGAATCTAAGGGTTGGGTTGGATAAATCGAAAATCAAGTGCTACAAGTGTAATAGGTTGGGACATTTCGCTAGGGAATGTAGGAGTCAAACTACTGGTCCCATAATTACTCATCCTAGCTCAAATCCTAGACCTCAAAACCAAAGCACTGTGCACTATGCCCAGTATACCCCAGCAGCTCAAGTGAACACTGCTCACTATGCTGCTGCCCCTGTGCCAGTACAGTATGTCCAAACTACTGTTCCACAGATCCAATATGTTCAAACCCCTGTTCCCCAGGCACAAGTGCAACCTGCACCTCAAACCACTGCTCCAGCAGCAGTAAAACCAGATCAACAAAGTTTTTTCACTCAAGGGTTTGTTGACTGGAGCAGTATGCCTGAAGATCTTAGTGATGAAAATTTTGCACTCTATGCTTCTAATGATTCTTCTCATAATAAATTTTGTTTGATGGCATTAGAGTCAATAAAGGAGGGGGTTGAAACTGAGGAGGAACAGCTGAGCTTAGAAACAGTGGATGAGGTGACTGAAGCAGTGGTTACTGCTGTGGCTGGTGAACTACTGTTGGGAGAAAGTTCAGGTACCCTGATTGAACCAATGACAGATCCATGGTCCGAAGAGGACAAAGAAGAAGAGAAGGAAGAAAAGGCTGGTGAAAAGAAGGTGAAAGCTGATGATGAGGAAGATCATCAATGTGATTGTGCAATAATGGCAGCTGCCAAGGTATCTCCTCAAGTTCTTGAAAAACTGTGTTCTGACAATTGCATAATTGCTTTTGCTAACATCAAAGAGGTGAATGAAAACCTTCGGGATAAAATCTTGTCTGATGAGGTTAAATTTGAAAAGTCTTTAAAAGAACTTAAAAATAAATTGACTGAAAAAGAAAAAGAGATCAACTGTCTAAAAGAAGAGCAAAGCATAACCAAAACCCAACTTCAAACTATGGTAGAAAAATACCAAGTTTGCAAAAAGGAGTTGGAATCCACCCAGATTACTTGTGAAAGATGGGTGGAATCCTGCAGAGGATATGAGGTGATGCTTGCTAAACAGATTGAAAGTAATGTGAAATTTGGGGTTGGGTATAGAAAATATGATGATGAACACATTGCTTGTGAAAAATCTGTTCAAAACACTGTTGAAAACACTGATGTAACCACTGAGTTCATCCCCACAAACAAGAATGGCCAAGAAGTGAAAATCACTGACAAACTTGGTAACAAAATCACACTTGGCAGAACAAGGAGTTCCTCAACTTTTGAAGAACTTGAAAAATATCAGTTTAAACCCACCTGGTCTGACGAGTGTGATATTCTTGAAAATTTCAAGCCAATGGACTTTACATCAACTGATGGTGTTAAAGCTCCAAAAGCTAAAGTCATACCTCTCAAGGACATCCCAGCAGTGGTTAAAACCTCTGCTGCAAAGGAGTCTGAAAAAAGAAAGAAGAAAGAAAAAATTGATAACTTGTTTTGTGAATTCTGTGAGAAAAGGAATCATCTAACAAAAGACTGTTTCCACTTGAAAGCTTATGATTTAAACAGAACAAGTGTCATTGTTTCAGCAGAAAGTTGCATTGTTTGTGGTAAAACAAACCACAAAACTCAAGCATGTGTGTATCTCAAAAACTTTGATGTGAAAAAGAATGAGTATATGGCTAAAACATCCTTGAGTCCATCATCATGATCATCATCTGTCAAGTTCACCAAGAAACAACCACTGTTTGTGCCAATTTAAACAGCTGTCACAAAACAGCTGAATCAAACATCTATCAAAAGAGATGTTCAGGTTACTGATGCACCCCCTGCTAATCAATTCAGAAAAGGCAAGGAAAAACAGTCTTACCAAAGGATTCCACACGTTTATGAGGCCTACAAAAGGCCCTCTAAACCCAGAGTGAACAGGCATCCTTTTGGTTACCAGCAGGTGATTGGTCAGGACCCACAACAGTGGTTAGAGAAACACTGTCCTAAAACAGTCCAAACTCCTGACCTAACCATTGTCCATCACTCTGCATCCATCCCAGACACTGTTGAGACCCCATCCAAAGCCTTGTTGGCTTTGGAGACCTTAATGAACTAATCCTTTTACTTCATGTGCAGGGAGCTTCTGCATGCTTTGATAGTCTTTGGTATGTAGATAGTGGAGGCTCCAGGCACATGACAGGATGTAAAGCCCTCCTCAAAGACTTTAAAATCCATGGAGGGGGTGATATATCCTTTGGGAATAATAGTAAAGGGAAAGTTCTGGGGTCTGGTACAGTGCAATCTGGAAATGTAAAATTTGAAAATGTCAATCTAATAGACAATCTAAAATTCAACCTTCTGAGTGTGTCCCAAATGAGTGACAAGGGATTTGGGTCATTCTTCACAAAAGACTGTTGTAGGATTGTTGGACCAGAAATGGTCAAAAAGATTGAAGCAATAATCAAAACTGGTCAAACTAAACTTGTTGCTCAAAGAAGTGGCAATGTTTATGTTGTTGACATGTCAAAAGAGTGTCCCAGAGCTGATGCATGTCTGTTCTCAGCTGCCTCTAACAAAGAGACAGAACTTTGGCACAGAAGGCTGGGGCACACAAATCTTAAGACAATCACAGAAATTTCAAAAAATGATTTGGTGAGAGGCCTACCACAAATTTTTTTTTCATGTCCTGAACATTGCATTTCCTGTTTAAAAGGAAAACAGCATAAAAGTTCTTACAAGTCCATTGAAGAGTCCAAAACAACCCAGTGTTTGCAAATGCTACACATGGATTTGTTTGGCCCAGTTCAAGTCATGAGCCTCAAAAAGAAAAGATATTGTTTGGTTATTGTTGATGACTTTTCTAGGTTTACATGGACTTTCTTTTTACACTCAAAAGATGAGACTGCAGGCATTTTGTAAGACTTTGTAACACTGGTTGAAAAGCAATTTGACCTTCCAGTGAAAAGCTTCAGGAGTGACAATGGCACAGAATTCAAAAATAGGGAGTTGGATGCCTTCTGTGTGAAGAAAGGGATTGTAAGGCAGTACAGCATCCCTAGAACACCAGAGCAGAATGGGGTAGTGGAAAGGAAGAACAGAACTTTGATTGAGGCTGCCAGAACCATTCTTGCAGATTCAGGTTTGCCATTAACTTTCTGGGCAGAGGCAGTAAACACTGCTTGCTATGTTCAGAACAGAGTTTTAATAAACCCCAGGCACAAAAAGACTGCCTATGAAATTCTGTATAAAATTAAACCACTGCTTTCATACTTCAAGGTGTTTGGCTGCCCATGCTTTATTTTGAACTTAAAAGATTCCATTTCAAAATTTGCAGCCAAAATTGATTGTGGTTATCATCTGGGATACTCAACCACTGCCAAGGCCTACAAAGTGTTTAATACACGGACCAAGGCAGTGGAGGAGACTTTGAATGTTAAGTTCAATGAACTTTCATCAATGAAAATCCCAGCAAACCCTGCAGATCTGTTTGATCTTGAAAAATTTACTTTTGAAAATACTGCTGTCAAGACTAACAGTGCAGGTCCATCAGAGGATACAACACCAGACTATGGGTATGAAATCATCATCCCTCAAAGGTCTGCCACAAAGGGAAAAGCACCAGCTGTTCAAAACAGTTGTCAAAGCTCAACCACTGCTACCTCAACAGTTGTTGACCAAAGTAGCCCATCAACCACTGCTTCCACATCCTCAAACACTGTTGACAAAAGTCCTCAAACAGTGGATATAAGTCAGCAGGTGTCCACTTCATTACCTCCTATTCCACCACCTTTTGAAGCCACTACTGGATCATCAAAGTCCCCAACAGTGGTTAGCTCAGATGATACACATTTGCAGCCTTCACCAACAAATGCCATCATACCTTACCAAGGAGATTTAATCTTCTTGAGATCTCATCCACCTGATCAAATCATTGGCAACATAAATGAAGGGGTGCTCACAAGAAGCCAAACCCAAAACATTTGTCTTTTTGCTGGTTTTCTATCACTCCATCAGCCAGTCAAGTACCAAGAGGCACTGAAAGACAACAGCTGGGTAGAAGCCATGCAAGAGGAGCTCCAACAGTTTAAAAGACAACAAGTATGGGAGCTTGTACCACTGCCTGAAGAGGTTAGTCCCATTGGCACAAAGTGGGTCTTCAAGAACAAAACTGATGAAAGGGGTATTGTTGCCAAGAATAAAGCCAGGCTTGTGGTTCAAGGTTACAGACAGGAAGAGGGGATTGATTATGATGAAACATTTGCCCCTGTTGCAAGATTGGAAGCCATTAGACTGTTCCTGGCCTTTGCTGTCAACCACAATATGAAGGTGTTTCAAATGGATATCAAAAGTGATTTCCTCTATGGTACAATTCAAGAAGAGGTGTATGTTTGTCAACCTCCAGGTTTTGAGGATCCATTTTATCCAGATCATGTCTACAGGCTAAACAAAGCCTTGTATGGCCTGAAACAAGCACCAAGGGCCTGGTATGAAACTCTTTCCAACTTCCTACTCTCAAATGGTTTCAAAAGAGGTACCATTGATAAAACATTGTTTTTAAAATGGAGAGGGAAGGATTTAATGATTGTCCAGATTTATGTGGATGACATTATTTTTGGAAGCACATGTAACTCAATGTGTGAAGAGTTTAGAGAACTCATGACAGCTGAGTTTCAAATGAGTGCAATGGGTGAGCTGTAATGCTTTCTTGGTCTCCAAGTACAGCAATTGCAAAATGGAACTTTCATTCATCAAAGCAAATATGCTAAAGAACTTTTAACCAAATTTGATATGAATGATCGTAAACCATGCAGCACACCCATGGCAACAAATAAGCTGGTCATGTCTGATGAAAAGGATGAGCTGATTGACCAAACACTTTATAGAAGCATGATTGGGTCTTTATTGTACCTAACTGCATCTAGACCAGACATCATGTTTGCAACATGTGTCTGTGCAAGAAGTCAATCAGCTCCCAGAAAATCAAATCTCATTGCTGTAAAAAGGATCTTCAGATACATAAAAGGTGCTCCCACACTTGGTATCTGGTATCCAGCTAATGGGAACATCAAGCTTTCAGGTTTCTCAGACAGTGACTTTGCTGGATGTCACACCATAAGGAAGTCCACATCAGGAGGGTGCCAGTTTCTAGGTGATTGCTTAGTTTCATGGCAAAGCAAAAAGCAAGCAGCTGTTTCAACATCCACTGCTGAAGCTGAATACATTGCTGCTGCAAGCTGTACAGCCCAACTCATGTGGCTTCAAAATAAGTTGCTGGATTTTGGTATCACTGCCTTAAAGACACCACTCATGTTGGACAGTCAGGCAGTAGAAAATATCATCAAAAATCCAGTTTCCCATTCAACCACCAAACACATCGACATCAGACATCACTTTGTGAGGGATTGCTATGAAAAAGGTTTGATTTCTCTGCATCATGTCCCAACTAAAGACCGGCTGGCTGATGTGCTCACAAAAGCACTTGATACAGCCACTTTTGAAAGTTTGGTCTCTAGGATTGGGATGCTGAACATGGAATAACAAGCAACATCTTGTTTTTCTATGAATAAAAGCAACAAAATGTTTTCAGAAAATCAAAACTCCATCCTTAAAAATAGCTAAAAATGAAATTTTCATTTAAATCCTTAAAAGTCTGCCATTAACCACTGATTGGTCAAAAGTCTGCTTTACTTCAAAAGTCTGTCCACTGCTGAAAGTCAACCCATGTTCTCTCATTCCTTTGATAAACTCTGTTGTTCAAAAGCAGTGTCTTATCCACTGATATGCTATCCACTGATAGTGAAAATCATCCACTGTTTTCATACCACTGCCTTCATCAGTCCCTATCACAAAAGTACTGTCCTTCACTTTCACCAGGGGTTGTCACGTGGGCAGTACATATTGGTCAGACCTTTTGTAACGGCTGCCATGTCAGCATTCACTTTCTTCCCTATAAAATTCCCCATTCACCACCAAACAGGGTTTTACTGTCGAATTGAATTCTTAAAAATTCTCTTCTCAAAGCAGTTTTTCTTCTCATCTCTCACAAATTTCTTCGATCATTCATCTTCAAAATGACAAAATCGAAGTCATCTTCAAAACCCTCATCCAAATCATCATCGAAAACAGCCTCTCAAAAGGCAATCTCCACTGAAATTCCACATAAACCATCTCACAATCTCCTGGGTCTTCTCACAAAACCAGGAACCACAAATGTTTTCGATTCCATCATTGACATCATGGCAAAATCAAAGTACAAAACTTTATTCACTGCCGATGCACCAATCTACTTGGCAACCCAAAGAGAGTTCTGGAAGAATGCAACCCTTGAAAAACAAGGAGACACTGCAACCACCATACACTCTTCTATAAAGGGTAAAGTTGTCCAAATCACGCCACAATCCATTTCAGAGGTCTTTCAACTCGATGATCAAGAAGGTAAAATTTCTTTCACTAAAAACGAGTTGCAAACTGACTTTATTGAGAGAGGGTATGAAGCCACAATGATGAAGAAACTTACCTTACAAAAAGGTTATTTTCCTTCTGCAACCAGATTTTTATTTCATACCCTCCTACTATGTGTTTCAAACAAACCACTTCTTTCAATGAAATCCCTTTAAAGATTCAAAATCTGGGATATGCAATTCTTCAAGGAGAAAATTTTAACTATTCTCGGGAAATTTTTAAAGATTTGGTTAATAATGTTGAAACAAAATCATTCTTACTGTTTCCAAGGTTTTTAAGTTACTATTTTGCAAAGAAATTCAGTAAGGATGATTTAGCTGTAATAAACCAAGGTGATTCTACTCAAATAAACAGTTTAACAACTGAAACTTTTTCAAGAATGTTAGCACCTTGCAAAACACAAGCAGAGGTGCCTGAGCAGATTTTAGCAGTTACAACTGCTCCTCAGGTATCTGCTGCTGAGCCCACTGCTCAAGGTGATCAAAGCAGCAGCACAACTGCTTTGAAACCCACACCTAAAATCTCCAAAAAGACAAAAAGAAAAACTCAAAAACCCCCCAAACCAATCAAAAAGGCAACTCTGGAGGATGAGATACCAGAGCAAATGCCTGTGACAAAACAAATGTCATAAGAAACCACTGCTGCTTCTTCCTCACAGCATTTGGTACAAATATCTCAACCCATAACCGAAACTCCTCCTGCTTCTTCACAAAAAGAACAGGTTGTACAAATAGGGTCTCCACATCATGATGCTCTGGAAACACTCGTTTCTATCATCCACAGCTCAATACCCGGGGCAAATTCACTTTCTACACCACCCTTCACATCCACAATTCCCCCACCAACTAAACTGCTGTTGGATGCAATTGATTTGAACCAGGCATTAACCAATCCTTCTCAATCACCTATCAATGAGAATATACCTCAACAACTGACTGGGTCTGATGTATCAATCTCTGCTAACCCACCAACATAACCTGAGGAGGTTAGACCCCTTGAGTTACAGGTAACTCTTGGTGGTAGTCCAAGTGAAGCAGCCACTACAACTGTTGAACCCATTGGTTTACAGTTGGACAGTGGTTACATCAATAAGACTTCCTTGGACGCAATTCCTTTTATAGCACCTCTGCCAACCACCAGTGCATTTATTTATCCTACTGGCAACATCAAAAGGTTGTCAAGTGTTGAAGGAAGAAGACCCCAGTACCAAGAAAAAGGGGCATCAGTGGTTAATGTTTGGAGTATACTCCCTACATCTACCACTGATAAAACCACTGCTAGTGGGAAATCAGATGATCCCATTAACTTGGGTGATGATTTAAAGTACCAGAAATTGACGGATCGAATTGAAAATCTTGATAACTCTGTTGCAGAACTCAAAGATATGCTACAACAGGTGTTACAAGTACAAAAGGTACAATCAACTGCTGTTCCATCTCAAGCACCTGCTCCACAAAGGGCACCTGCTACAAATGAGCTCTGGAATTTATTTCAACCTTTTCTCCATCAACAAGCACAATTAGCAGATCAGCAACATGAAAAACATGTCCAACAGCTGAGAAATGCAATGGAGTCAAGGTTCAAGAACACTCAGGCTGATCTAAAGGTTCTCAAAACTCAGATCCTACACACCACTGGCACTGCTCCTCCAACAGTACTTTTCATTGATCAACTCCCAGACGATAATGCCAAAAAGGGGGAGAAAATTCAGGAGTGGAAGAGGAAAGGAATAGATGATGGTCTCTACATTGAACCTGAAAAGGATGCTATGACCAGAAAAATTCCTGTGCCAGATGGTAGTAAAAAGGTTGATGCAACTCAAGAAGCACTTGATGAAGGAGTAGCAAGTGTAAAAAGAGATAGAATGGCAAAGGATGTTTCAAGGTGGAATGAGGAGAAAAGAGCTTTCATGGAGCTGTATGAGCAGGGTTGTTCTGGTTCAAAGGATACTAAAAATCCTAAGACAAAAAGGAAGCCTAAGTCCACCTCATCCAGAATTCCAAAGCATATTCCAAAACCACCATCCAAAAGTCATCAGCATCAAACCTCCATCCAGACAGCTGTTGTAACTCCTGCTGTATCAACTACTGCTGGTACCTCAGTGGTTTCAACATCTGTTCTCTCTTCAACACACACCACCTCAACACACACCACAATCACTATTTTACCACCACTGTCACCATCAAAAACCATTTTAACACCACTTTCACCTGCTGACAAAAAGCAGAAGACAACAGATGTTATAACATCTGTTGTAATGACAACAGTGGTTGAAACACCAGTTGTTTCAGCAGCTGTTAGTCAATCACAAACCACTGCCATACCATCTATCACCACTGATCCACCCAAAACATCATCTGCTTCTTCTAAAACAAAAAGGAGAAGGATTTATATATCAGATGATGATTCACCTTCACCACCACCAACATCCTCAAAATCCCTATCACTTGTCACTATTCCAAAACCCATACCTCTCTCTTCAGCTCAAATTTTAAAACCACTACCTCCTGCTGGTGTCTCATTTCCTCTAGAACTCATTGCAGTTAGGGAAGAAATAAAATCCTTATATTGTGAGGATGACCCAGCCAAAAGGAGTTTGCCATCAATTGCAGGATATCCCAGGCCTAAAAATATTGAAGAATACTTGAAACTCAAGGCCAAACAAGCAGAGGATATTGCAATAAAAAACAGAAAAGGGAAATCTGATAGAGAATTTCAACAAAACTATCAGTTTTTACTCTCACAGGTCAATGCTATGGAGCGATTTGCTAAAAATGTATGTCAGCAAATTTCAGAAAGGGCAGATGAGTCCTTGAGGAAAGACTACGTTGAGAACATCATGACCTACAAGAAATATAAGGGGGAGAAACACATGTACAAGAACTGGACCATTCCTGAGCTTGAAAAAGAAGCAGCCAGGATTCAAGACATGATCAAAAATAAGGTCAAGCAAACTCCTCCTGAAAAATTCAAACAATTTGAAGCTGAGAAGATGTTAGAGTTGAGGAGAATGAAAGAGGAGCTGATTGCAGCTGATTATGGGTCAAAGAACTCTGTGACAAAGTGGGGAGAAGATAGAGTCAGGGCAACCTATAAAAGCTTAGAGGAACTTAGAAAGAAAGATCCAAGAGTTCCACAAAAGCCTGACTACTCCAAAGCAGAGGTCTCAAAAAGACCACCAAAGCTGTAAATCAAAAGAACCACTGCTCCAGCTGGTGCTGCTATCTACAAAAGAAGGAGCAAAAACCAGTTGAGTATTGAAACAATTCAAGATCTATTAGCTGGAGATGCTATTGTAAAAGCAGGCACAAAAGTAATGATAAAAGAAGATCTTGAATTGGAACAATCTGCAAGTGCTGCTCGGCCAGTCATGAATAGGCCAGCCTCACCAAATACTTCTGCAAATAAACATCTCCCAAGAAACCCACCAGGCTCAAAAATACAAAAGTGGGAAACTGACAAACAGACCTGCGTATTGACTTTGCTCAGGTCTGGTGGAGAAGTGGAGAAAATATCAAGGGAACAAGCTCTTAGCCTGAGTCTTGAAGATTTGCAGGATCTCCTTGATCTTCCACTTAGCAGGGATGATGAAGATACAGATGACCTAGACTTTGAATTACAATTTAAAGGTCAGATAAGGGAACTGTTGATGAGGCAATAAAGATTTCCACAAATAATGAAGAGTTTTGGCATTATCTGTTCCAAGGGGAGATTGTGGGGATTGAACCCTATCAGAGGAACAGATAATTAAAGCCAAAACTGGATCAGAGCAGTGGATCCAGAATAAGCAGACGATTACAGTTGGTTCATACCAATCTCTCCCCTTGAAAGTGGTTTCATATCTGCTGACCTCCTATCTGCTGATTTTACTAAGTGCTGACCTACAACTACTGCCTTGCATCTACTGCCCAAAGTCAAAGACTGATGGAAGACCAAAACTCTGTTGATTCAATCTACTGCCTTGAGTCAAGTACTGCTGATCCGGACAAGCACTGCTGGGTTCACAGCAGTGGAAGGATGCAGCAACTGTTTAAGTGTCTTTTATGTAATGAAATGTAATAGCAGTAGTTAGTACATCAGTGTTTGTATAGATCAGAGGTTAGAGTTTGTTAGGAGGTTAGATGTCACTTTCATGGTGATGTCAGCTAAAGATGCTCAGTGGTTTGCTAGTGCCTATAAATAGTTCAGTACTTTGTACTGTTCTATTAGCTCTTGCAATACCGTCTTCTTTGCACGAACAAACGCTGAGCTCTGGCTGAGGGGGAGTTTGTATTCAAGCATTACTTGTAATCGTTGTTGAAAGTTAATTCAATCATTCGGTTTCTTGTTGAAAATGTCTTGATCAAAGCAATACTCTCGTTTGATTGTATGCAAAGTTTGTTTTCATATTAATTCCGCTGCACAACTCTTTCATCTCCATCTTAATCTCAAACGAAAATACAATCAGAAACAAACTCAGATCCAACAGAGGAGGTCGTGGTGCTATAGAGAGAGAGAGAGAAACGGGAGATCTGGGATTAATTTTCCGTCCAAGATGATGTTTGATCTAGGTTTTATTGCAAAAAATGATGTTTGTACTGGGTTTTGATGATGATGATGTTTGATCTGGGTTTTATTGCAAAAAAAAATGAAATTTAAAAAATGACCAAAATGCCCCTGCACTACAGGACAAAATAGGCAGCTTTCAACAGTTAAAAAATGGGGTTTTTGGATTTTGGACTAAAATGGCAACAAAATGCAAACCACAGGGACCAAAATGGCAGTTTACTCTTGCTAAAAACAAACTTCGGATTTGACCACCTTTGAGATTACTATATGAAGTCATGTCATAAATGAATCTCAAACATAAATATCTTTGGCTCTTATTCATGATATTTGTATTGGTTCTCATAAAAATATGGTGCTTTAGGGGGTCGGGACGCTCTACTAGTGACCAAATTCCATCACTCACAGCATTCAATCAACTTCAACCACGTCATCGAACTTTATTCCATCACTAGTAATGAATTTTACTAGTGTTGCCCATCACTAGTGATGGTTTTTTATTTTTAAAATTATATATTAACAATAAAACAATAAAATTATAAATTCCATTTAAATAAAAAACAATATCTCTAGACGTATTTTAGGTTACAACTTAAAAATAAACATATAAAAATAAAAAGATACATAAAGAAAACATATTACTCGTCCGAATCCGGAAATTCCAAACCTAAAGAACCTACAAGTTCAACTAAATCATATCTCAACCGAAAGTGAATTTCTTCATTGCGCAAGTCTTGTTGGACATTTTCGGGAACGAGAGCTTGTGTGGGAGGATCTGACACCCAATCTGGAGATATTGCACGCCCATATTCTTTTATTAGCATATTGTGCAATATGATACATGCATATACTATGCTATGGATTGTTTTTTATTCATCGCACGGACCGGTCGGTTTAGTATCCCCCCATCTACCCTTTAAAACACCAAAAGCCCTCTCAACATCTTTTCTTGCCGATTCTTGCAACTTCTTGAACGTCTTTTCTTTAGCCTCCATAGGAAATAAAGGAGCCTTCACAAAAACAGACCATGATTGGTAGATACCATCCACAAGAAGATAGACTCGTCTGTAATATCTTCCGTTAACAAAAAAATGGACAGAAGGGTGCGGTACCATCTGTTACGCTTTAAAACAACAACGATGTGTACAAAACATTGACGTCGTTGTTTGAACTAGGAACACCAAAATATGAATGCCAAAACCGTAAATAATTCGACGTCACCCTAACATACGCCCCTCACAACTCTCTTGGACAATTTCTCCATTCGATATGTGTACAATCGATGCTATCGATCATCCCTAGAAAATGCCATCTAGCCCCATGCGCGGCATAAATACGTGCAATGTCGTGTCTCGTCGGTTTACGTAGAAACTTTTTGGCATACAATTTAATTATCACGTTACAAAAGAATTGCAAACATTCACGTGAAGTTCTTCTTGACATTGCTAAGTATTCATCAAATTGATCGGGAGGGTTACCTGTCGCTAGTTGGCAAATGGCGGATGTGCATTTTTGTATCGGCATGATACTTCTTTTGCCCCTCCCGTCGTAACGTTCTTGAAACCATTCTTCGCTTGCTTTGATGTCTCCAACAATCTTTAGTAATAAATCTTTTGGTAAACGAAACTGATCTCTAAACGTTTCGGCATTGTAGACCAGATTCTCCACAAAGTAATCCTTGATCACGATCCACCATTTTCTTCTTTGGGCGGCTTGAACCTTCAAGTTCGTTATACACCTTCTCAAAAAATTCAAGCGTCTCATTGTCGGAAAACCTAGGGCTATCGGTGTCTAGCGGAAACGAATCGGTTGGAAATTCCATTTTTACCCAAGAAAGTGATATAAGTTTGTGTATTTGTGTGGATGAAATATGTAGAGTGTAGAGATGGTATTTTTGTGGGTTTAAAAGGTTAAAATAGATGGTATATGTATAGTGTTTAAGTTTTTTTTTAATTTTAAAATGCCAAACGGTCCCAAACGGTCACATTCAGTGTTCAAGCCATCGTTCAAAACTGAAAATTAACGCATGATGATGAGCACACGTCATCAACTCCACGCGTGGAACGAAGGTGGTGGTGGCGGTATATAACAGCCTAAAACACGTGGAAGGGTGGCCATCACGTGACGCCCCGACCCCCTTATATGACAAACATTTATCATTAACCGGAAAAGCTCTAAGTTTAAGCCATCTTGTGCCAAGTTTTTTAATGAGTTTATTTACAACCAAGAATTGTTTGAGTATCTGATGTAGGGGAAAAATTCACTTGTAGCCACGACAATGGGAAGAAGCTGAGCAAGATCGATAGGTTCTTGGTGAGTGATTCTTTTTCTCCAAATGGTCGGACGCTTGTGTCCGTGCTCTGCCGAGCCTTCACTCGGACCACTGCCCCATCATCCTATTGGTGGTGGACTCTAACTATAGGGCACGTCTGTTCCGTGTGTTCAGCTCTTGGTTTGGAAGAACAGGATTTGAAGAGGCGGTTCGGGTGGCTGTTGAGGGCTGTTGTTTCTCTGGTCCTCCGGACTCTATTCTCACCAAAAAAAATTTCCCGTATCAGGTTGTTTCTAAAGAGATGGAGGGACGAGTTTCTCAAAAAAGAAAATGAACAGGTTAACGAGGTTGTTGCTGATCTTGAGCGTCTTGAATTAGAGATAGAGTCTAGAGAGCTCAATGAAGAAGAAGAATGGATTCGGTGTGAAAGTAAGAAGATTATTAGAGACGTCGAACTCAGAAAGAATGTGGACCTCAAACAAAGGTCCAGAGTCAAATGGGTGATCGACGGTGACGAGAACTCCAAGTTTTTTCACTCATTGATTAACAAAAGAAAAGCGTCTAACAGGATCCATGGTTTCTCTTTGGATGGCAATTGGGTTCATAAACCGGCGAAAGTTAAAAAGCACGTCTTCTCCTTTTTCCGTGATAAATTCAAAGAGGCTGTCTCTGATCGTCACGGTTTTTGGTGTGATAACCTTAAACAACTTAAAGAGGAGGATAAAGTGTTCCTTACCCAGATTTTCTCCAAAAAAGAAATCAAGGAGGCTGTCTTCGACTGTCATAACGATCGTGCTCCAGGCCCGGATGGCCTTAATTTCAAGTTCATTAAACATTTCTGGAGTCTCTATGAAGACGATTTCATGCATATTTTTAACATGTTCTATGAAGATGGTTGCTTTAGTTGTGACAGTTCCTCCTCCTTCATCGCTCTCATCCCCAAAATAAAAGACCCGGTGTCGTTAAATAACTTCAGACCTATTAGCTTGGTTGGAGTTATCAGCAAAGTAGTTTCAAAAGTCATAGCAAACAGAATGCAATTGGTTATCGGTAACGTCATTTCGGAGTCGCAATCGGCGTTTCAAAAGGGTAAGTTTATTCTAGACGGTCCTTTAATCATCAACGAGGTTTTGACTTGGGTAAAGAAAAAGAACATGAAAGCGGCTCTCTTCAAGATCGATTTTGAAGAGGCTTTCGATAATGTGAACTGGGAGTTCGTGGATGGTATTCTACTATTCTTCATCTTATGGGTTTTCTTCCCAGGTGGTGCAAATGGGTCCATGGTATTCTCCATTCAGTGAGGTCCTCCGTCTTGGTTAATGGAACTCCTACAAATTTCAGTTCCGTTGCAAGAAGGGGTTGAGACAGGGTGATCCTCTCTCACCTTTTCTCTTCTTAACGGTCATGGAGGCTCTTTCCTGTATGATCTCCAAGGCTAAGGAGAATGGGTGTTTAAATGGTATCACTACCCCCTGTGGGGGTCCGGTGATTACGCACCTGCTTTATGCAGACGATGCCCTAATTATTGGCGAATGGTCGCTCGCGGAGATTAAAAGTATGCTTAGAGTGTTCCGTTGTTTTCATATTAGTTCGGGCTTAAAAATCAACATCGACAAATCAAACCTCTATGGGATTGGAGTCGACTGGAATGAGGTGGGGATTATGGCGAAGGATGTCGGGTGTAATCCGGATTCTACTCCTTTTAAATATCTCGGTGTGTTGGTTGGGGCTAATATGAACCAAATAAGTAATTGGCAGCCGGTTTAGGAAGTTTTTCAAAGCCGTCTTGCGTTGTGGAAATCTCGGTTCCTTTCAATAGGAGGTCACGTCACGCTGATCAAATATGTTCTTGAAAGTCTTCCGTCGTACTACTTCTCAATCTACAAAGCTCCTAAGAAAGTCATTGACGAGTTGGAAAGAATGATGAAAAGGTTCATATGGGGTGGCTCTATGGAAGAAAGGAGAATGCACTGGGTCGCTTAGGATCGGGTAACTTTACATAAAAAACTAGGGGGCTTGGTTTAAGAAAATTAAAAGATATTAACGTGGCTCTTCTATCAAAGTGGGGCTGGAGGTACAAAACCGAAGAAGACAGTTTGTGGCATAGAGTCATTTGCTCTTTACACTCTAGTAAGGTGGGATGGGAATGCATCCAGTACAAAAAACTCCTCAATGGGGGCCTGGAGCAATATCGCCAAAGTTATCTCGAAGACTGTAGTGAACGGAACCCCGCTTCGGAACTGCTTCAAAGGCATTGTTGGAAACGGAAACAAAATTGCTTTTTGGTTGGATCTTTGGATTTCTAAGGAACCGCTAAAATGTAAGTTCCCAGATTTATTTAAGCTTGAAGCTTATAAAAAATGTAAGGTGGGTGACCGGATCCGTTGCTCCGGCTCTGCTCGGGTTCTGCGGTGGGATTGGAAGAACCAGTCTTCGGCTGCTCTTAGCCCGGATTTCCAGCTTCTTAGCAACCTCCTGGCAGACGTGGTTATCTCCGATTCTGTCGACAAGTGGACCTGGATTGGGGGTTCGAGAGGAGAATTTTCGGTGAAGGCTGTGCGAAATTTCATTATTTCTGGGTCCTCTCCTAGTATAAATTTCATCATGGATTGGTGTAGGTGGGTTCCCCTTAAAGTCAACATATTCGCCTCGTGCTGTGAAATGGGAAAGATTCCGACAAGGGTCGCTCTTCGGAATAGGAACATTGACATCAGTAACGTGTCCTGCCCTCTGTGTAACTTCGGTGACGAGACGGTTGAAAACCTGTTCACCAATTGATGGGTTGCTACGTCCGTCTGGCAGTGTATTTCCCTTTGGTGCAACATCCCCGGTTTCCTCGCTTTCTCGTTTCGGGATCTTCTTGTGCTTCACAATGATCACAGTATTCCGGATAGTCGTAAGGAGCTTATTCAAGGGCTGATTCTAATCGGGTGTTGATGTATTTGGAAGTCTATGAATGCTCTCGTTTTTGAGTCTATCCCGGTCAAGGTCGATAATATCTTTTCAGAGCTTAAAGTGGTAAGTTTTTTATGGTTTTCTTCTAGATCGAAACATAAAGATTGTTCCTGGGACAGTTGGTGTAGAGCCATGTATTTGTAGTTTCTTTGTTCTTGTTCGGTGTCGGCCCTTTTTGGGTCGGTCTTGTGTCTAATGAAGTATACACTTTCAAAAAAAAAACCGAAAATAATAATAGCCATCATTAATACATAAAGGACCTATGCAGTTATGTTGGGATTATATCATTTCATTCAATGAGAAAAATGATATATTTAGGCCTATCGATATTTTAAACTGATGAAAATTGATGAATAGTTGTGGTACATTAAACAAGGATCAATGGATGTCAAAGATGGCATATATGAATGTTGTACTAATGGCATGTTGCCAGACATCTACCAGACTACTGTATTTAACGAAGGATTAACTAAAAGTTAAGATTGCCAGTTGGATTAAGAGAGAAACCCTAATACTCCGAAACTTTTGGAGGCGGCAGAAGGCGAACAGGTTTTTGACTCAAACATGACCGGCAGGGACAAATATAAGCTTAATACATGGTATGATGCTCCATCAAAGAAGGGTAGGAAAACAAGACAAGACGGGGATGTGAAGAATTCTGATGTCTCGGTTACGAAGTTTTTTGTTTCCAATCTTCCGGGAGGATGTGCGTCTTCAGATTTGTATGATGTTCTCAAGGGATTTGGAAAGATTCATGGTACGTATATTGCGAGGAAATATGATAAACTTGGTAAAAGGTTTGGTTTCATTTCTTTTTTGAATGTTATGGACCCGTTGAGTTTAGAGAAGGATTTAAAAGATGTTTGGATAGGGTCGTATAAGTTGTTTATTGTGTTAGCTCGATTTTTGGATGGGGAGAGGACGTCATGGAAGGAGGATAAGCAATGGGTACCGATGAAGGAGAAGAAGTCTGAGAGTAATGTCAATGAAACACTTAAGGTGGTGGGGGGTGATCAACCGGGTCCAAGTTCTTTTAATCAACATTCCTTTAAGGATACTCTTCTGGATAAGGACTCAGGTTGTGATCAGATGGAGGTGGTTTTAGATGATGGTCTTCAGGGTAGTATTCATTGGGATGGGATGGGATGGGTTTGATTGGTTGGGTTCGAGGGCTTCAAGAATTAACTGCTTTGAGGATGTGGTTAGATTCGATCCGTTTGACGAAGGTTGGGATTAGATATGTGGGTGGTTTATCGGTTGTTCTTGCGTTTGAAGACAAGGATAACATGCTTGAGTTCTATCAGACGAAAGAAGCTTGGACTTTGGTCTTTGTTTCATTAGAGTTTTGGGAAGGGCAACAGGTTCTCTTTGAGCGTATTGCATGGTTGAAGATCTTCGGGGTACCTTTGTACTTGTATGATGATAGTGTGTTTGATAGTATTGGATACAAGTTTCGTGAGGTTATTCAATCGACTCATATCAGCGATCGTATTCTAGATATTTCACATGTTATGGTTGGCGTGTTGTGTAACTCAGTTAAAAGGATTAATCAGGAGATTTCGTTGAAATGGAGGAACGACTCTTTTTCGGTTGTTGTAGAGGAAGAGTTAGGAGACTGGATTCCAGACTGTTTGGATGTTGATGGAGTAGAGTTGACGGATGGTTCGGAGGTAGAGGTTTTGGCTGAGAAAGAAGGTAACGATTTAGGTTTGGATAATGGTGGGAACGTGGGGAATTATGTAGTCCAACATGTGCAAGTTGAAGAGACTCACTCGAATTTAAATGAACCGAGTGCTAATACGTCTGTTATGGGAATCCAGGAGGATTTTTGTGTGCACTTTTCTGGTGGCCAGGTTTCTAAGGGTGGTAAGATTAAAAAGAGGGGTGGTTTTCGGAAGAAACCAAGCTTTGACAAGTCGCCTTCGCCTACGGGACTTGAAAGGCCTAAGAAAGTTCTAGAGAAGGTGATGACCCGTTTGATATCGAGCGGTTTATATTTAATATTCATGAGAGTGCTAAAATGGCCGAGGAAAATGTGGGTTCTCAGGAAGATTTTGTTACGGCCAACCTTAATGTAGAAACGATGATCTGGGAGGATGGTAGAAATACGGTAGTTGAGGATGTTGATAAAGAAGTAGGTGAGATGGTTGCTTTGGGTATGAACCTGGGAGCCTCAAATATTGATAGGTTCGAGTCATCTATTGTGAAAATAGTTAATGAAGAAGGTTTTCAATCTGGTTTTCAATGAATTGTATTTCATGAAATATTAGAGGGTTGGGGTCAGTGGGAAAAAGTTCATGGGTGCGGAAACTTAAGGGGGCAAATGAGGTTGGGTTCATTATGCTTCAGGAAACTCAATTTCATTCATTAGAAGGTGTGGATGTGAGTAGATTCTGGGGGTCTGGTGAGTTTGCTTTTGAGTTTGTTGATGCTTTGGGTAGATCTGGGGGTTTGATTTCATTCTGGGATCCTAAAGTTTTTGTTAAGACTTCGGTGTTTAAAAGTAGATCGTTACTTGTGGTCTCGGGGTACTTGAAACAAGACGGTAAGAAGGTTTCTTTTATAAAAGTGTAATGTCCGCAAAAAAATGGTTGATAAACGGGTGGTTCGGGAGGAAATTAAGTCGCTCGAGATGGATGATAATGGGTTTTGGATTGTTACGGGTGATTTTAATAGTGTCAGAGATCGTGTGGAACGTAAAAACTCTAAGTTCAATGAAGCGGCTACGAAAGAGTTTAACTAATTCTTGGAAGATGCTGGCTTATACGAGTACTCTTTGAGAGGTTGAAAGTTTACGTATCTTGCAGGGATAAGCTTAGTCGTATTGACCGGGTTTTTTTTCTGCTGGTCATTTTTCAACAAGTGGCCTAATGCAGAGTATAGAGTTCTGGACCGGGTTGAATCCGATCATAGCCCATTGTTGTTAGAGATTGAGACGCGGAATTTTGGTCCCAAGCCGTTTAGGTTTTACAACTCGTGGTTAAATAGAGAAGGATTGGATAAGGTGGTTGAGGAGGTTGTGTCGTCCACTAGTATATATGGTTCGCCTGATGTGAGGTTGATGTCGAAGTTCAAGATTCTTAGATCGAAGATCAACGATGGGCATTCGCAGTAGCAAAACATGGAACTTGAGGAGCACAGTGGTCTTGTGGTTAACAGTGGCGACTTAGAATTGATTTTTGGAAGACCGAGACTTAACTGAAGATGAAATATGGGTTTATGAAGAAGCCTCTAAGCGGTTGAAAGAGTTAGAAGCATATAAGGTTCGGGATTTGAAACAAAAAGCTAGAGTTCAGTGGGCGAAAGAGGGCGATGAAAACTCTCATTTCTTCCATGGTGTTATTAACGCTCGTAGAGGCTCTAATTCGATTCCTGGGTTGTCCATTAACGGAGAATGTGTTACGAATCCAAAAGAAATAAAAAAAGGAGGTGCATAGGTTTTTTAAAGAGAAGTTTGTTGAAGATATCAAAGACCGACCCTTTCTTAGAGTGCATGGTTTAAAGACTTTGGCTCCGGAAGCTGCGGAAGGGCTTGTGGCTCCTTTTTTAGAGAAAGAAATCAAAGATGCGGTGTTTGAATATGGGAGTGAGAAAGTGCCGGGCCCTGATGGGTTTAATTTTCGTTTTATTAAAAAAAATGGTCTCTTTTTTCAGGTGACTTTGTGGATATATTTAATAAGTTTGCTGAGACGGGGGTCATTAGTCGGGGAGTGGGGTCCTCGTTTATCATTTTGGTTCCTAAAGTGAAGGACCCAGTGGACTTGGGTGAGTATTGGCCGATTAATTTGATTGGTGTTGTTAGCAAAGTAATTTCAAAAGCTCTAGCAAACCGTTTGAAAAAGGTGATTGATAGTCTTATCTCTGAAACTCAATCGGTGTTTATAGCAGGGAGATATATTTTGGACGGGACTCTTATCATTAGTGAAGTTCTATCTTGGGCTAAAAGATGTGGGAAGGAGTTGTTCATGTTCAAGATTGACTTTGCAAAAGCATACGATAATGTTAATTGGGGTTTTCTGATATCGGTTATGAGACAGATGAATTTTCCAGTGATTTGGTGTAATTGGATCAAAGGTGTATTGGAGTCGGCTAGGTCCTCGGTTCTAGTTAATGGTTCCCCAACATTTGAATTTTCCTGTGAGAAGGGTATGAGACAAGGAGATCCTATATCTCCTTTCTTGTTTATTATTGTCAAGGAGTCTCTTGCGGGTTTGATGAAGAAGGCGTGTGATGTGGGGTCCTTCACTGACATTCGGATTTCGAATAGTGGTATTTCTCTTTCTCATCTTCTTTATGCAGATGATGCGATGATCATGGGAGAGTGGTCGGATAATAAATTTGCTACTCTTAGACGCTTACTTAGAGTGTTTCACTTATATTCGGGCCTTCGGATCAATATTCATAAATCTACCCTTTTTGGGGTGGGGAAGAGTATGGATGTAGTTAGTGAAAAGGCGAGGGCGATGGGTTGTTGTTCAGGAGAGACCCCGTTTTCATATCTTGGGATTCGCGTTGGTGCTAATATGAGTAGAATAAGTAATTGGGAACCGGTGGTAAAGGTGTTCAATTCTCGATTATCTAGATGGAAATTGGCTTCTCTCTATTGGAGGTCGGTTGACGTTAATAAATGTCACACCCAACCGATGGCGGAAACATCGGGGCGCAACACTAAGCGAAACAAATTGTCCAAGAGAATCCATAACTTACCAAATATTTAACGTCATGTCCCATACCATAACATATTAAGCAAAACAATTATTACAGATATTGTTCTCAAAGACAAATAAATGTTCCGACAACTCAGATGTTATTTAGTTTGTTTCTAGACTACATCCTAGCTAGATTCTAGCAAGTAACAAGCAAGGCATCCTAGCACCTTAAACACCTGCCACATACGTTAAAATAAAGTCAATACACATAGTGTAAAGGTGAGCTTACAAGTTTAATAGTAATAATAGAGTTTGAAAGTGTCACACCCCGACCACGTGTAACATACAAAGCGTGGCGGAAACGTCGGGGAGTGTTGTAACAGAATTAATGTTTCATAACCATGGATACCAAAAGTGTTTCATTTTATTAAACATTGAATAATTACATCGTCTGGAAATCTAAATACACAATTTAAACATAATCTATCATTGTTATTGAGTCACTAAGGCCTTGTCCAGTCCTATGTGAGCATGCATCTTATCAATCGATATCATTCAACAATACCTGAAACATATGTGAAAACGAGGTCAGCAAAGAAATGCTGGCGAGTACATAGGTTTTGTGAAAATAAGATTCATGACTTCTGTTTAAGAAAATGTTTAGTCATGAACCTTGTAATTTGCTTTGCCTTTGTAAATCATTTGAAAAATAATAAGTTCAGGTGATATGTATAATAAGAGAATAATGCATGATTAAATGAATAACCATGTAAAATGAGTTTGTATAAGATAAGTTGTTTGTAAATAAATGTCTTGTGAAAAGTATGTTACTTGTATAAAATGTTCTATGTCTCAAACTGAAATGATTCAAATAACGCTACAATATGTAATACCATACAAACACTTATATATAGGAAGTACCAACGGCGTATCCACCATGCTTGTATCATATTACACACGCACCGTTACTCAAATCACTTACCCAAACAAACCACCAATGTAAGATGTCCATGTTTAAACAAATTGTCAAATGTATTGAATAACATAACAAAATGTTTATGTTAAGATGTAAATCAGGTCATGTATAATCAATGTCAAAAGTGTTTGTGTCAAATGTAAACCATGTAATGTGTAACCAAAATGATATGTATGGCTAGTGAAATGCATCAACTAAACCATAGGAAAAACGCACAAAACAAAGTATTGAAGTAAAACTTGGTTTAAATCAATACTATGTTTCGTGGAAATGCATGATCAAATGTAAATCATGTCCAAATGTTTACCCAATCGTTAAACCTCTTTGTGAAATCGTTCCAATCGTTCTTATTTTAATTGTTCAAATCGTTCTTGTTTTAATTGTGAAACTACTTAATGGTCGATTCTCTAATAACATTCAAACCTTCTTGACGCGTTCATCGTTCCAACTCGCTCTCGCTCTCGTTCTTAACAAACCCTTACCAAAGGGTAAGTTAATAATTACAGATTCAGTCGCTACCCAAAATATCCACACATAACCATGGGTATAGAGAATAACGGGATTTGTCAGATCCTATGGTACCATAACCTAATACTGGTCGGCTTGATCATTGCTAATGAATGTCATTGGTTATGTAACTACAACCAACAAGTTTGTTCACTTTATGAAATTTGTAATTAGTTTTTGAACCATTGAAATCGTTCTTGAAACCCTTGTTATTGTTCTTGAAACCACATTGTAATTGTTATTGAAATCATTGATAAAACATTTAGCACATATGAGTCACCCCAAAACAGTTGAAAACAGTAAAAGAGGGGAATAATGTACTCGCCTGAGAATGCTTGGAGGTCTTGAACAACAACCAAACAAAGCTAGAGGGAGCACGGAATCAGTCGGCAATCTAAAACTATATAAATAAACCGGACTTCAATCGGGAGATCGGATAGGATGAGGCTTGGTAAACCAAATGAGTGTTGGAACTCATATGATATGGTTTAACAAGGCCTACATACTACAATGAAACCAAACCTAAGTGTTTACGACCCATTACGACCCGTTTAGGTAGCTTATGCTACTTTAACGCGTCGTGTGCGTGAAACGCGTTCGGACCGTCTAACTAGTCCTATGACAAGTGTTATATGCCTAAACATGTTACATAATCAGTTATGTGACAAAAGTTTAGGTTACATATGCTTAATTACCAATTATACATGAAAAGGGTATTCTGGTAATTTACCTAAGGCATATAAACTACCTATCATACAACTACTCAAACGATGTGACCATAGGGTATAACCTCGGAAGGTTATTCCCTACCTACTATGGTCACCTAATGTGTTTGGTCGGATCCTAATGATCGACCAAATGGGTCGGGTTCGAAGGTATAAGCGATTTATTAGATCGCTTACCCTACGACCCTAGACAACGTGGTAATCAGTAGGCATAGTCCCAAGGGACTATAACCAACGTGATTACACTCACGTTGCGAAGTTCAAACGAACTTCGCATTGACCATAACTGGTCAATGTAGAAAGTCAAACAAAGTTTGACTTTCAGACTCGAAAGACTCGAAAAGCAATAAAAGAATGAAAGAATACTTACGAAGGGTCCCCGAATGCTAATCTCGATCCAAGAACTCAGGTATGAAACAATGGTTTCAACTTAGAGCTCTCAAATCCAGATTCTTGTGAGAAATGAGGTTGGGGTGGATGGGTATTTATAGGAATACCCGAACCGTTAGGATCGTTTCATGGAATAACGTGATTGAATCATGTGCGTACACTTGTGGGAAAGTTATGGTGGCTAAATATGATCCATATCAGTTGACTAGGCATGTATGAATGTGTGGGTGTGGTTTAAACAGCTGATAACAGGCTGTTAAGTACTCTGCATCTGGTCTTCAGACCCCATACGCACCGTAGGGCAAAAACCCATACGCATCGTAGGGCACAAGTTTGGCAGATTTACACTTTTGGTCCCTGTTATGCAATAAGGTCATTTTCGACACGTTTAAGGCCCGTTAACCCCATTTCAAAGCTCTAAAATGAAGTTAAAGTATAGGGAACTTAAAATGTGCTCAAAAATATCTCGGATGTCGGTTCGTTTAGCCGTACGGTTGCGATGTTCGGTTAATTACGACGGAATGCGCATAAGCGCGAAAAACGATCCAAATGACGCGACGAATGGATTTTTCTTATGCCGAACACTAAAATAAATTATTTTAGTGCTTACATAAATTTTTGGATGTCCGGATGTATTCAGAACGTAAGTTATGCGCGAAAATGCAAACTTGTGCACTTTTTGACACTTTTAGTCCCTGAATGACCCAAAAGTTTATTTTAGCACACCGAACCCCTTAAAGCCTATTTCTAAGTTATGTAAAGGATATTTATGGTGTGTTTAACTTATGGTCATGTTCCAGAATGTCTGTTACAGTTCAAATTGGCATACTTTCGCAGTTTGTTAACTTTAGTCCCTGTAAGCGATTTAACTTGATTTTGCCATACCAAAGCCTTCAAAACTTATTTCTAAGTTATGTAAAGGTTATTTAAGGTATGTTAAGCCTATGTCACTATTCCGGAGTGTTTGTTGCATTAAACTGGTTATATTTACGCATCAGTGCGCGTATAACCTTCCAGAAAGCGATTTAGAGTTTGAAATTGAACGAGAATTGATATGTGCAAATGATACACATATTTTTACCAATCCCAAGTATGAAATATAATATTTCATTGGTTTGGAATTTGTTTGATGGCCGTGGAGGCACAGGTGTTACAGTCTCCCCTACTTTAGGAAATTTCGTCCCGAAATTTATTTAGAGGAAACTTGTGAGAGCTTGAAAACATGAAGTTGAAAAGATCGAACAACATTGGTTAGGGTTCTTGAACTTCTAGTAACCTTAATAACATTATGTTTGCAATGTAAGAGGGACACTTATATACAAGTATATGAAGTGTCATTGGTGCGTCCACCGTACCTCCATTACATTGTTCTCATTTTGTTATTGTTGTCACTATCGGTTCTTACACATAATAAATCTTACTGGGTTTCTGTGCACTAAATTTCATAATTATGTACGCGTCCATAATTAGACAATTCCTTGCACAGTTCACACAGTCTATTTTATAATGTGTAGGGTAAAACCAAATGAATGAACCTGTGATGAGCGTGACTAGACCGCCATAGAGTCCTTTAAATTAAATCAATAAATGAACTAAATAGACTATCAAGGAGTCTGTTCAGCTACATCACTAGATGTCGTTCTCTAACCAAATTGTGAATCAATCTTTTTGACTAGACTACTAAGAGGGTCTCTTATGAATCATGGAGTGGTACTATATAACCCAAGGGTCTTAACTACCAGGTAGAAGCCCATAAGGATTTTAGGTAGTACCTTTTGAATATCCTACTATGAATCCCTCATATGAAAACATGAAAGATTCTATGAGGATTTGAAAATCGGATCACACAAAATCATAGAGGAGAACACATAAACACATATCACATAACCACAAAATTGTTTGTTAATTTGTCTTGTAAATTGCGTACATGCATTTAAAGCACACTTGGAATCCATTCCGTGGATTTCATTTGGTACTTTAAACGTTATCAAGAATCCAACTATAAAGATAGAAAGATTCAAAAAGAAAATTCGATTTCGATTACTAGGAACCGAAGTGTTCGAATTAAGGTACATAAGGAATCCAATTTAGGACCCTGATTTGAATGATAATCATCCACAAGGATCTAATTGTAAAGATAAAAAGATCCCATATGAATTTTTAGAAGTTGAAGATGTTTTGAAACCTTGCACTGGATGTGTTTAGGTCAAAACATGATGTAAAATGCTTATGAAGTTGAGATGCTTGATATGTCAAGGCGACATATGAAGCAGAATTTTGAAGGTTAAGTCAATGTATGAGGAAAATATTTTTGAAAACTATGCATGGGGTTCTTTTAAAAAAAATGTGTTTAACGTTTTGAAACCTTATATATAATACTTTTTGCAATCATAAAGTAGGTGTATTAGGTAGATATATAAAAAAAATGTTTTTAAAATCATACGAGATGAATTTTGAAATTATGTATAAGGTTTTTGAAAGACATGAATGATGCTTTTCGAAATCATGCACTTGATAAGAAAATGTATTGTGTTAATATTGTCTTCAGACTATATGAAATATTTTGAAATTAGGAAGGTTGGTTTTGATAACATGGCCAATGTTTTTGAAATAACATAGACAATGCATCTAAAAAAATGTTTTCAAACTATATGAAATGTTTTGAAATCATGAAGATTGTTTTTGAAATACTTGTACTGTGTATGTTGAAAAATCAAAACGTAATGGGTATGAGATTTGAAAATACCCTTAGTTATCTAACCAAGGATTTAAAGGCACAGATGTGCGAAAAGCACGATTACTCATAATGTCACTTAATTTACTGTACTTTGTTTCTTAGAGTGAAACGAGTACTTAAAATTTTCGAGGGAATCATGAGCGATCATGGCGAAGTTCTGAGAAGCCTTTCGCTTCTTTGACTTCTTAGGGGATCGTTCATCCATGGTCTTTGATTCCTCGATTGATTTATTGGCTGATGGTGTTGTCGCCTGACTAGGTCCTGCCTGTCTTAGTGACTCTTGAGTGGCTTCATCCTGGAGATGATACATGGCAGTAGCTAATTCAACAGTCTTCAGGACTACTTCGCCTATTCGCTGAGCGAATTTGGCTGCTTGCTCAGATATCTGAGCGTCATCGTGATGAAGAGACATTCTTGAAGAAAAAGAAAGGCATAGGGAGAAACAGGTGAAAGGTTATTGGACAATCAAAACAGAGTGATAACGCATGAAAATTGCGATCATTTGTTTGTTACCTAAGGCAAACAAATGAGACGGTGACTAATCAAAGTAAATGGGTCAAAAATAATGTATCGCGAAGACATGCTCGCCTATAAGTGAACACTCACCCCAAGAATTCCCAGGTAAGCACAACTGGTCTCGCGTCTGATGAGATGTATACGAAGTGCTTGCCTAGACAGAAAACCCAGAATACAGGCATTCACCCTTCCAGTTTGCACGTGTTCACATTATTTAAAACCCAAAACCTTGACGAAGTTTTGAAAACTCAAAGGGTTTCAAAACCATATAATAGAGAGTTCAAAACCTTACAATAGAGGGTTCAAAACCTAGTAATCAATCATCCTAGAACAGATGATTAGTTTTCAAAGCGGTTTTGAAATTTATGTTCTTGTTGTGGTCGTCGCCTAAGGATAGGCGACGGTATTGTTTTATGACTAAACGCAAGTAAACTCACGTTAGGGTCCTAAGAAGGTTATAGACTAGGTCAAAGCATTACTAATTACTAATAACCTAATTCCCTATAACCATTGGCTCTGATACCATCTTTTCTGTCACACCCCGACCACGTGTAACATACAAAGCGTGGCGGAAACGTCGGGGAGTGTTGTAACATAATTAATGTTTCATAACCATGGATACCAAAAGTGTTTCATTTTATTAAACATTGAATAATTACATCGTCTGGAAATCTAAATACACAATTTAAACATAATCTATCATTGTTATTGAGTCACTAAGGCCTTGTCCAGTCCTATGTGAGCATGCATCTTATCAATCGATATCATTCAACAATACCTGAAACATATGTGAAAACGAGGTCAGCAAAGAAATGCTGGCGAGTACATAGGTTTTGTGAAAATAAGATTCATGACTTCTGTTTAAGAAAATGTTTAGTCATGAACCTTGTAATTTGCTTTGCCTTTGTAAATCATTTGAAAAATAATAAGTTCAGGTGATATGTATAATAAGAGAATAATGCATGATTAAATGAATAACCATGTAAAATGAGTTTGTATAAGATAAGTTGTTTGTAAATAAATGTCTTGTGAAAAGTATGTTACTTGTATAAAATGTTCTATGTCTCAAACTGAAATGATTCAAATAACGCTACAATATGTAATACCATACAAACACTTATATATAGGAAGTACCAACGGCGTATCCACCATGCTTGTATCATATTACACACGCACCGTTACTCAAATCACTTACCCAAACAAACCACCAATGTAAGATGTCCATGTTTAAACAAATTGTCAAATGTATTGAATAACATAACAAAATGTTTATGTTAAGATGTAAATCAGGTCATGTATAATCAATGTCAAAAGTGTTTGTGTCAAATGTAAACCATGTAATGTGTAACCAAAATGATATGTATGGCTAGTGAAATGCATCAACTAAACCATAGGAAAAACGTACAAAACAAAGTATTGAAGTAAAACTTGGTTTAAATCAATACTATGTTTCGTGGAAATGCATGATCAAATGTAAATCATGTCCAAATGTTTACCCAATCGTTAAACCTCTTTGTGAAATCGTTCCAATCGTTCTTATTTTAATTGTTCAAATCGTTCTTGTTTTAATTGTGAAACTACTTAATGGTCGATTCTCTAATAACATTCAAACCTTCTTGACGCGTTCATCGTTCCAACTCGCTCTCGCTCTCGTTCTTAACAAACCCTTACCAAAGGGTAAGTTAATAATTACAGATTCAATCGCTACCCAAAATATCCACACATAACCATGGGTATAGAGAATAACGGGATTTGTCAGATCCTATGGTACCATAACCTAATACTGGTCGGCTTGATCATTGCTAATGAATGTCATTGGTTATGTAACTACAACCAACAAGTTTGTTCACTTTATGAAATTTGTAATTAGTTTTTGAACCATTGAAATCGTTCTTGAAACCCTTGTTATTGTTCTTGAAACCACATTGTAATTGTTATTGAAATCATTGATAAAACATTTAGCACATATGAGTCACCCCAAAACAGTTGAAAACAGTAAAAGAGGGGAATAATGTACTCGCCTGAGAATGCTTGGAGGTCTTGAACAACAACCAAACAAAGCTAGAGGGAGCACGGAATCAGTCGGCAATCTAAAACTATATAAATAAACCGGACTTCAATCGGGAGATCGGATAGGATGAGGCTTGGTAAACCAAATGAGTGTTGGAACTCATATGATATGGTTTAACAAGGCCTACATACTACAATGAAACCAAACCTAAGTGTTTACAACCCATTACGACCCGTTTAGGTAGCTTATGCTACTTTAACGCGTCGTGTGCGTGAAACGCGTTCGGACCGTCTAACTAGTCCTATGACAAGTGTTATATGCCTAAACATGTTACATAATCAGTTATGTGACAAAATTTTAGGTTACATATGCTTAATTACCAATTATACATGAAAAAGGTATTCTGGTAATTTACCTAAGGCATATAAACTACCTATCATACAACTACTCAAACGATGTGACCATAGGGTATAACCTCGGAAGGTTATTCCCTACCTACTATGGTCACCTAATGTGTTTGGTCGGATCCTAATGATCGACCAAATGGGTCGGGTTCGAAGGTATAAGCGATTTATTAGATCGCTTACCCTACGACCCTAGACAACGTGGTAATCAGTAGGCATAGTCCCAAGGGACTATAACCAACGTGATTACACTCACGTTGCGAAGTACAAACGAACTTCGCATTGACCATAACTGGTCAATGTAGAAAGTCAAACAAAGTTTGACTTTCAGACTCGAAAGACTCGAAAAGCAATAAAAGAACGAAAGAATACTTACGAAGGGTCCCCGAATGCTAATCTCGATCCAAGAACTCAGGTATGAAACAATGGTTTCAACTTAGAGCTCTCAAATCCAGATTCTTGTGAGAAATGAGGTTGGGGTGGATGGGTATTTATAGGAATACCCGAACCGTTAGGATCGTTTCATGGAATAACGTGATTGAATCATGTGCGTACACTTGTGGGAAAGTTATGGTGGCTAAATATGATCCTTATCAGTTGACTAGGCATGTATGAATGTGTGGGTGTGGTTTAAACAGCTGATAACAGGCTGTTAAGTACTCTGCATCTGGTCTTCAGACCCCATACGCACCGTAGGGCAAAAACCCATACGCATCGTAGGGCACAAGTTTGGCAGATTTACACTTTTGGTCCCTGTTATGCAATAAGGTCATTTTCGACACGTTTAAGGCCCGTTAACCCCATTTCAAAGCTCTAAAATGAATTTAAAGTATAGGGAACTTAAAATGTGCTCAAAAATATCTCGGATGTCGGTTCGTTTAGCCGTACGGTTGCGATGTTCGGTTAATTACGACGGAATGCGCATAAGCGCGAAAAACGATCCAAATGACGCGACGAATGGATTTTTCTTATGCCGAACACTAAAATAAATTATTTTAGTGCTTACATAAATTTTTGGATGTCCGGATGTATTCAGAACATAAGTTATGCGCGAAAATGCAAACTTGTGCATTTTTTGACACTTTTAGTCCCTGAATGACCCAAAAGTTTATTTTAGCACACCGAACCCCTTAAAGCCTATTTCTAAGTTATGTAAAGGATATTAATGGTGTGTTTAACTTATGGTCATGTTCCGGAATGTCTGTTACAGTTCTAATTGGCATACTTTCGCAGTTTGTCAACTTTAGTCCCTGTAAGCGATTTAACTTGATTTTGCCATACCAAAGCCTTCAAAACTTATTTCTAAGTTATGTAAAGGTTATTTAAGGTATGTTAAGCCTATGTCACTATTCCGGAGTGTTTGTTGCATTAAACTGGTTATATTTACGCATCAGTGCGCGTATAACCTTCCAGAAAGCGATTTAGAGTTTGAAATTGAACGAGAATTGATATGTGCAAATGATACACATATTTTTACCAATACCAAGTATGAAATATAATATTTCATTGGTTTGGCATTTGTTTGATGGCCGTGGAGGCACAGGTGTTACAGAAAGCGTTTACGCATAACCAGCATGTAACATGTAGTAAAGTGAAGCTAGTAGGTTATCGACAATGAAATATGCACAGATGTGACTATGAGTTGTAGAATGCGCAACACATATCCCCACTGGGACACGTGAAGTAAAGCCCTTAACAACCCCTGTCCATGACAGGTGCTGAGTCCAAACTATAGTACTATCATTGCTAAGGTGTCAGGAAACAATCATTGTGTAAACATAACATACAAGCATTCATCGAGTAACATGTATAACATGCAGCAACGGTTAGCGTATAAAAGTGCTTTCATTGTGTGATCGATGTGATTTGATATAAGTAACGTATGTAACACCCAAAAGTGCTTAAAGCAAAAAGGGATCGAGTATACTCACAGCGATGGAAGTTAATGGATTGAAGGGAGTGCTAGAGTGGTTAGCCTGAACAGTTAACGATATCATAAGCGAAGAACGACATGTTAAACGGTGAAGAAAGACTGAGCAACGAATGGTCATCCGATGGGATGACTATCCGAACGGATGGTCATTCGATCGAATGACAATCCGTTCGGATGGTCATCCGTTCGGATGGCCATTCGGTCAGATTGGCATTCGTTTGGGATGGATGTGTCTGTGTATGATGCAACTTTGAAGTTTTCGTTGTGGCATTTTGAAAATAGAGAAGTATCTCTACCTTTCAGGTCGCCGGGTCGAACGGTCGTTCGATCAGATAGCGATCCGTCGGTTAGACATTCTAAGAGAACAAGTTCACAGCAAGATTGTCATTCGATCGGATGGCCTTCCGATCGGGTGGCAATCCGTTAGAAACTGATGATCTTTGAAAATTACGAAAAAGTTTAAGTGTTGAAACAAAGTGCAATCCGATCGGATTGTCGTTCGATCGGATGGCAATCCGATCGGACGGCAATCCGTCCTAACGATCTGATCGTTTTAAACTTGAATGTTTTGAGAGTTTTGTGGTTTTGTCGAGATGGCATGACAACGTGTTAAACAACAGGAAGCCCATCAGACCCAGGTTATCCGATCGAACGGGAATCACCCCAATCCGAATCTGTTAACTGTCCATGACGGTCATTCGTGTTCAACCCGACGTCGGTTGTCTCGTTGATAGGAATCAGATATTGGACCGACACTTCTCTAGAAAACTAGTAGAAGGCCTGAACTAGCTCCGACTATATCGGTTTTGAGTGCATTGAGTGTAAAAGAGTTGAAAGAAAGTTAGAAACCACCTTTCAATCCTTTCAATCATGAAAAAGTTTAGGTTTAGATGAAAATAGTGTTGAATCATGTGGAAATCATGTAGATCTGAGTTGTTCCTGGTGGAATAACGCCAAAACTTGAAGTTCATAAGAATCCCATGATGACATTATCCTAGAATGCCTCAAATCCGCCGATTTCATGGTCAAAAGTTAAGATTTAAAGGTGAAAATGATGAAGAAGTCCATTTAGATCATAGATGTACAAGATTTGAGTTGAAAACTTACAAGAATCGCGAGATATCGAGAGAAAGGAGGTCTGGAACGTTGGTCGAACGAGAGAGAACTGTCACATCACTTTGGTGATATGACAGGGGGTATTTATAGGTTGCCAAAAGAGGAAAATGGGCAGATTGAACGGATCGGACGACACATCGATCGGATGGCCATCCGTTCGGATGACCATTCGATCGAATGGTCATTCGATCGAGTGGTCCGAGGAGTTGGATTTTTGGTGCTTCGTTTTGCGTGTTGAGCGTTGCGATGCGTTTCAAACTAGCGATGCGATAATATTACCCATTAGTTACACAAATAACCTAACTACTATATCTATCATACAATCACTATAAATATCTTACGTTTAGCGTTTGCGATTAAGGTTGCGTTACGACAGAGTTGCGATTGCGATTAATCACCTCAACATAAACATAACATGCACAAGTAACACATAAAGGCACACACATGTAAAACAATATCCATAACCTATAAATCCAGTTCCGAATGTTATTAGTGATAAGTCGATTAGCGATTAAACCTCGATTTGTTATAGATAATCCACATAATACAACTAAAGCAAACAAATAATAGAATTCGATTACAAGTCAGGAAGCACAAATCAGTAATTAAGCAAGGAATGACATGTCGTAATTAGAAATCTTTGCTTCCTTTGACTTTGACTTCAAAATTCGGGTTGTTACAGCCTCCCCTACTTTAGGAAATTTTGTCCCGAAATTTAAGAAGCAGGCGTAACAAACAGTTGCGCATACTTCACCTTCATGTCACTTTCGAGTTCCCAGGTAAACTCGGCACCGCGTTTTCCTTCCCAACGAACCTTCACAATGGGAATGCGTGAGCGTCGGAGTACCTTGGTTTCTCAGCCCATGATCTCGACAGGCTGCTCCATGAATTGTAATGTTTCGTCCACTTGTAAATCCTCAAGAGGGACATGTAATTCCTGGTTAGCTAGACACTTTTTGAGGTTCGAAACGTGAAAAGTCGGGTGGACGTTACTCAGTTCCTCCAGTAGTTCGAGTCTGTAGGCCATTTTACCAATCCTTTCCAGAATTTTAAAGGGTCTGACATATCGAGGCGCGAGCTTTCCTTTCTTGTCGAATCTGATCACCCCCTTCCAAGGTGCAACCTTTAGGAGTACATGATCGCCAGCGTCAAATTCAAGGGGCTTGCGGCATCTATCGGCGTAACTTTTCTGACGACTCCGAGCCTTCAAGAGATTGTCTTGAATTTGGAGGATTTTTTCAGTCGTCTCTTGTAATAACTCAGGATCAGTAATTTGCACGTCTCTGGTCTCGTGCCATACAATCGGCGATCGACACTTTCTTCCGTATAATGCCTCAAATGGTGCTATTTGGATACTAGAGTGATAACTGTTATTGTACGAGAATTCGACTAAAGGTAAATGCAACTCCCAATTACCACCTAAATCTATAACACACGAGCGAAGCATGTCTTCGAGGGTAGGAATCGTGCGTTCAGTCTGACCGTCGGTCTGGGGATGGAAAGCGGTACTAAGATTGAGAGTAGTACCGAGAGCAGATTGAAACGTTTCCCAAAGAGGCGAAGTGGATCGACCATCGCGGTCAGAGATGATATCACGAGGTGTCCCGTGTCGACAAATAACCTCGTCGGTATAGATTCGTGCTAATCGTTCTACCTTATAGTCTTCCCGTATCGGTAGAAAGTGAGCGGATTTGGTGAGAAGGTCAACGATGACCCAGATACTATCGTGACCTGATGGCGTGCGTGGGAGTTTTGTTACGAAGTCCATAGCTATACTCTCCCATTTCCACATAGGAATCTCGGGTTGGATGAGTAAGCAAGAGGGTCTTTGATTGTTAGCCTTGACCTTGGAACAAGTCAGGCATTTCGAAACATAGATAGCGATATCCTTCTTCATGCCCGGCCACCAGTACTTGTAGCGCATGTCCTGGTACATCTTGTCAGCACCTGGATGAATAGAATACCGGGATTTGTGGGCTTCATCCATCAGAGTTTGTCGCAAATTGGTACGCTTGGGAATCCAAATTCGGTCTAGATAATGGAATATCCCATTTGATATATTCTTGAGTTGGGCGCCATCATTAAGAATCCTTTCCTTCTTCAGAGTTCATTCGGTAAAACAAGCATGATGCGCGTCACGGATGAGAGCTTCGAGGTTATGCTGGGCTTGGGTATTTCGTACGCTATGCAAATAGCTTCACCGACTGAGAGCATCGGCGACGGCTTTTTCTTTACCTGGATGGTAACGAATCTCACAGTCGTAATCGTTGAGGAGTTCTACCCACCGGCGTTGGCGCAAATTCAGCTCTTTCTGGCTAAAGATGTGTTGTAGGCTCTTATGGTCGGTGAAGACCGAACACTTTTTACTGATCTTTAACGCAAAAACAAATGCGCCAAGCTCGAGGTCGTGTGTGGTATAGTTCTTCCCATGGATCTTGAGCTGTCGAGAGGCGTATGCGATAACCTTGTCTCGTTGCATGAGAACACAACCAAGTCCCAGGTTAGAGGCATCGCAGTGGACTACGAAGTCATCGTTTCCATCGGGCAGTGAGAGAACGGGAGCATTGCAAAGCATAGATTTGAGAGTTTGAAAGGCCATCCTCTTGTTTAGCTCCCCAAACAAAAGGTTTGTCCTTGTGCGTAAGCGTGGTAAGTGGTACAACGATTTTAGAGAAACCTTCGATAAATCGGCGGTAATAGCCTGCTGGTCCGAGAAAAGAACGGACTTCGGACGGGTTCTTGGGTGTAACCCAACACTTAACAGCTTCAATCTTCGCAGGATTGACATTAATAGCTTGACTATTGACAATGTGACCCAAGAATTGGACCTCCTCCAACCAAAATTCACACTTGGAGAATTTGGCATAGAGACGGTTTCCCTGGAGTAGTTCAAGAACCAAACGTAGAAGTTGCGATTGTTCGGCTTTTGACTTGGAATAGATCAGGATATCATCGATAAAAACGATGACGAAGTAGTCAAGAAAGGGTTTGCACACGCGATTCATTAGATCCATAAAAACTGCGGGAGCGTTAGTCAAACCAAAAGACATAACAACAAACTCGTAATGACCGTAGCGGGTTCAAAAAGCGTTTTTGGGTATATCTTCTTCCTGGATTCGTAATTGGTGATAGCCTGAGTGTAAATCAATCTTCGAGAAACACGTAGCACCTTGTAATTGATCAAACAAATCATCGATTCGAGGCAAGGGGTAACGATTCTTGATGGTAAGCTTATTCAATTCCCTGTAGTTGATGTACATCCGGAACGATCCATCCTTCTTTTTGACAAAAAGGACAGGCGCGCCCCAAGGAGAGGTGCTAGGGCGAATAAAGCCTTTATCAAGCAGTTCCTGGAGCTGACTCGAGAGTTCACGCATTTCAGAAGGAGCGAGACGATAAGGTGCTCTAGCAACAGGATTTGCTCCAGGAATGAGGTTGATTCGGAAATCGATATCACGAGCGGGAGGTAAACCATGTAGATCATCAGGAAAAACGTTAGGAAACTCACGAACGACATGCACCTTGTCCATTGTCTTAACTTCCTTTTCCTTTGCTACTACGATGTGTGCCAAGAAATCTTGGTATTCCTTGCGGAGATACTTGTTTGCTTGTACACACGACATAAGTTTTAAATTCTTCGGAGCGACTTCGCCATAAACACACAGTTGATCACCATTAGTGAGCGAGAAATGAATCATCTTATCGAAGCAAATAACTTCAGCACGGTTCTCGTGAAGAAAATCTATGCCTACTATAATGTCAAAACTACCGAGCTGCATCGGAATAAGGTCGATAGGGAAAATGTGATTGTTGAGTTCAAGCGCACAATCACGTAGAACAGAATTGACAGCGACGGTTCTTCTAGTGGCAACTTCAACATCGAACGTCGAGGGGAGATAGGCGCACTTACGATTAAGGAGCTTATTGAATTAAAACGATACAAAACAGTTATCTGCTCCAGTATCAAATAAACATGAAGCATATATACCATTCACAAGGAACGTACCGTTAACCACATTGTTGTCTGCTTGAGCCTGGCGGGGCGTTGATGTTGAAAGCACGTCCACGGGCTGCTGCTGCGGCTGAGGCTGCTGTTGTTGATGTTGTTGTGGCTGCTGCTGGGGCTCTTGCTTCACCACTCTGTTGGGGCACATGTTTGCAAAGTGGTTGGGATCACCACATGCAAAGCAAGCTCTAGCGTGAGCTGCGGGTGCAGGAGCTGCTTGTTGGCCCTGGGGAGCAGGAAGGAGAGCTTGTGGTGCAGGAGCTTGACCTTGAGCTGGAGCTGGAACTTGACGAGGACCGGTACGGAAATTTGCAGTGAAGTGGCTGTACAGGTTGCAGTGAACACAGAAGCGACATGTGATACCAACCGGGTGATGATAGGTGCATGTAGGGCAGAGCGGGTGTGGTCCAGTGTATGTACGCTTTGTTGGCTGTGCATTGGCCACAGGCGCCGCTACTTTGCGGTGTTGAGGTTGCGGTTGGGCAGGTACAGCTTGAAGTGGTGCGGCAGTAACTGCACAGTTCTTATTGCTGGAGCTGCGGTTCTTTCTCTTGCGACGTGAGAGCTTTGAAGATTGCGGTGCAGCGGTAGTTCCAGCGGTAGGAGCAGCAGTGACTTGATGAAGACTCTTGGTATCTTTATCAAAATAACCAGCCCTGGCCCGCTTATCATTGTTCTCGGCAGCGAGCAGGTAGGTTTCCTCAATACTTGTCATCTTCGCAGCTTGCACAAAATCTGCAACACAATCCGTAAGAGCACGGATGTATTTCTTGATCGTAATCTCGGGGGTAGTAACTTGACCTCGACAGATGAGACTCAGCTGCTTGAAGCGAGCAGTTAAACCAGCGTTATCTCCACCATCCTGCTTGATGTGCCAGAACTCGTCCTCCAACTTTTGGAGCTCGTGGGGAGGGCATAACTCTCACATCATGATGTCCTTCAACTTATCCCACGTTAGCCTGTAAGCTGCATCATTCCCTCGTTTGTTTCTCTCGTCCGACCACCAATCTAGAGCGCAGGATTGGAAGACACCGGTGGCGTTAACAGTGAGAAGGTTTTCTGAATAGCCACTCTGGCACAGGGTGACCTCGATTGAATCAAACCATTGAAACAAGGCCGTAGGCCCATCTACTCCGATAAATTCTTTCAGGCCGCATGCTTTGAACTGCTTGAAGCTGAAAGTGCCTTTAGGAGTATCTGTTCGGGATTCTTCGGAAGACTTGCTAGCGTTCTCATTCAGCTCGCTAACAATTTGCGGAATGACTTTTGCCATCTGCTTGGCAACTAGAGCAGCGATGCGTTTGTCTTCATGATTACGCCTAGTAGTTCGGGAGTGGTGTGTACCGAATGACGACATTGTGTGCAACAGACATCGTCACAAGGCTCAACACAATGTCGATTAACCCTAATATAGCCTAGCGATCTTACCACAAGCTACTAAAGCGTAGGAACACATCAAGGCACAAAATCATGTAGTCACATAATCCAAAAAAACATATAGGTACAAAAGCACAGATACACATAAGCACGAAGTTCAGGTAAGCACATAAGGCACATAGAGCATAGAGGAAACAACAATCATGAGGGCACACTATATTTTGTACGTATTTACCTACATACATTGCACGTATTCACCTATCCTTCACAGTTTCGTAAGCGATCAAAAGTTGCGAGTGCGATTAGCTAGGTTGCGAGTATCATAGCATGCGATTTGTTTGTGAGCTGTGTGTGGTTGACGGAGCGAGAAACGTGAAATCGAAACCATCAGTACCACCGTACTGTTCATCTCAAAACGCTAACAAATAAACGTATAAAAACACATAAAATTTCACATAAAGCGATAGATCACAGAGTCAGCGGCCTACGAATTCAGAATCGAAACACATAAAAAGCGAATGGAATGTCATGGGCGTGTTAGACTTTGACTACCCAAAGTGATTCGACTATTCACAAGGATGTACTCAAGGTCCTTTTTGACCTAATAGACTGTGCTCTATCACCGACATGCGGTGAACGGCACTCATCCATTCGGTCCTTTTCGTAACTCGAGTTGTTGGAATCCATCGAGACTTTGGTGAGAGTTTTGCAAAACCAAAATAAAGCGCGGAATAAGTCATCAAGGTTCGGGTTTCACCCCTATCTTGACGACTACGTTTCCTGTTTGGATGACGTAGAGGGGAAAATTTGCGTCAAAGTATGGATTTCACTCCTGGTTCAACGCAAATTCTTGTGTCTGCAGTAAAAAGTCGCGTCGAGCAAGCGATCCAGTCGAGAGTTTGTGGCTTTCACACCTAATCTCGGCCAAATTAATCCGCTTACGCGAGAGATTTGAAAAAAGTGCGAGTTGCCAGCCTTAGGAAAGGCTGACCTTGCGCGGAGTGGTAGTATGCGATGTCCACGCAAGTGTGTAGTGTTTAGCGAGTTCGAGTCAAGAATAGCAAGTAAGCCTGTACAAAACCCCTACCAGGTTGCACAATTCGGTCCGTTGGTACTTAGACTATAGACTAGGTCATTTCTAAGACATCGACCCGGACTAGGTCGAGTCTTGCCTAATTCCCTATAGTTATGGCTCTGATACCAATCTGTCACACCCCAACCGATGGTGGAAACATTGGGGCGTGGCACTGAGCGAAACAGATTGTCCAAGAGAATCCATAACAACTATAATTACCAAATATTTAACGTTATGTCCCATACCATAACATATTAAGCAAAACAGTTATTACAGATATTGTTCTCAAAGACAAATAAATGTTCCAACAACTCAGATTTTATTTTGTTTGTTTCTAGACTCCATCCTAGCTAGATTCCAGCAAGTAACAAGCAAGGCATCCTAGCACCTTAAACACCTGCCACATACGTTAAAATAAAGGCAATACACATAATGTAAAGGTGAGCATACAAGTTTAATAGTAATAATAGAGTTCGAAAGCGTTTACGCATAACCAACATGTAACATGTAGTACAGTGAAGCTAGTAGGTTATCGAGAATGAAATATGCACAGACGTGACTGCGAGTTGTAGAATGCGCAACTCATATCCCCATTGGGACACTTGAAGTATAGCCCTTAACAACCCCTGTCCACGACAGGTGCTGAGTCCAAACTATAGAACTATCATTGCTAAGGTGTCAGGAAACAATCATTGTGTAAACATAACATACAAGCATTCATCGAGTAACACGTATAACATGCAACAACGGTTAGCGTATAAAAGTGATTGCGTTGTGTGATCGATGTGATTTGATATAAGTAACGTATGTAACACCCGAAAGTGCTTAAAGCAAAAAGGGATCGAGTATACTCACAGCGTTGGAAGTTAATGGATTGAAGGGAGCGCTAGAGTGGTTAGCCTGAACAGTTAACGATAGCATAAGCGAAGGACGACGCGTTAAACGGTGAAGAAAGACTGAGCAACGAATGGTCATCCGATCGGACGACTATCTGAACAGATGGTCATTCGATCAATTGACAATCCGTTCGGATGGCCATTCGGTCGGATTGGCATTCGTTTGGGATCGATGTATCTGTGTATGATGCGACTTTGAAGTTTTCGTTGTAGCATTTTGAAAGTAGAGAAGTATCTCTACCTTTCAGGTCGCCCGGTCGAACGGTCACTCGATCGGATAGCGATCCGTCGGTTAGACATTCTCAGAGAACAAGTTCACAGCAGGATTGTCATTCGATCGGATGGCCTTCCGATCGGGTAGCAATCCGTTAGAAACTGATGATCTTTGAAAATTACGAAAAGTTTAGGTGTTGAAACCAGGTGCAATCCGATCGATTGTCGTTCGATCGGATGGCAATCCGATCGGATGACAATCCGTCCCAACAATCTGAGCATTTTAAACTTGAATGTTTTGAGAGTTTTGTGGTTTGGTCGAGACGGCATGACAACGTGTTAAACAACAGGAACCCCATCAGACCCAGGTTATCAATCGAACGGGAATCACTCCAATCTGAATCTGTTAACTGTCCATGACGGTCGTTCGTGTTCAACCCGACGTCGGTTGTCTCGTGTATAGGAATCAGATCTTGGACCGACACTTCTCTAGATAACTAGTAGAAGGCCTGAACTAGCTCTGACTCTATCGATTTTGAGTGCATTGAGTGTAAAAGAGTTGAAAGAAAGTTAGAAACCACCTTTTAATCCTTTCAATCATGAAAAAGTTTAGGTTTAGATGAAAATAGTGTTGAATCATGTGGAAATCATGTAGATCTGAGTTGTTCCTGGTGGAATAATGCCAAAACTTGAAGTTCATAAGAACCCCATGATGACATCATCCTAGAATGCCTCAAATCCGTTGATTTCATGGTCAAAAGTTAAGATTCAAAGGTGAAAATGATGAAGAAGTGCGTTTAGATCATAGATGTACAAGATTTGAGTTGAAAACTTACAAGAATCGCGAGATATCGAGAGAAAGGAGGTCTGGAACGCTGGTCGAACGAGAGAGAGCTGTCACATCACTTTGGTTATGTGACAGGGGGTATTTATAGGTTGCAAAAAAAGGAAAGTGGGCAGATGGAACGGATCGGACGACACATCGATCGGATGGCCATTTGATCGGATGGTCATCCGTTCGGATGACCATTCGATCGAATGGTCATTCGATCGAGTGGTCCGGCAAGTTGGATTTTGGCGCTTTGTTTTGCGTGTTGAGCATTGCGATGCGTTTCAAATGAGCGATGCGATAGTATTACCCATTTGTTACACAAATAACCTAACTACTATATCTATCATACAATCACTATAAATATCTTGCGTTTAGCGTTTGCGATTAAGGTTGCGTTGCGATAGAGTTGCGATTGCGATTAATCACCTCAACATAAACATAACATGGACAAGTAACACATAAAGGCACACACATGTAAAACAATATCCATAACTTATAATTTGAGTTGCGAATGTGATTGCGATGCGATTAGCGATAAGTCGATTAGCGATTAAACCTCGATTTGTTATAGATAATCCACATAATACAACTAAAGCAAACACATAATAGAATTCAATTACAAGTCAGGAAGCACAAATCAGTAATTAAGCAAGGAATGATAGATCACAATTAGAAATCTTTTCTTCCTTTGACTTTGATTTTGACTTGTACTTTGACTTCAAAAGTCGGGTTGTTACAATAAAATCGGTGTTGGAAAGTTTGCCATCTTATTAATTTTCTTTTATAAGGCGCCAGTTGGGGTTATTAATAGCTTGGAATCCTTGATAAGGAAATTTTGTGGGGCGGTGACTTGGATAGTACAAAAGTGCACTGGGTAGCTTGGGATAAAGTTACTAGACCAAAGAATCGAGGTGGGTTGGGTCTTAGTAAAATTGGAGATAGTAACAGTGCCTTTTTGTTTAAATGGCTTTGGCTCTATCGAAAAGAAGGAAATTCCATGTGGAGAAGAGTTATCGATGCCATTCATGGATCCATGAGGAGGTGGGAGACTTATCCGATTAAAGCGAGTTTCTCGGGTACATGGTCGAAATTAGTGAGCAGTTGTCGTTTGAAGGTTGGTGATATGTACGGGTCAAATTTGATAAGGGGTCAACTCGGTAATGGTTCGGATATGAAGTTTTGGTTAGACCCGTGGGTTATTCGAGTCCCGTTAAAAATGATGTTTCCTGCTTTGTTTCGGCTAGAGCAAGATAAGTGGTGCGTGGTTGCGGATAGAATTGGGACTAATAATTTGGCTGGAGCGATCAATTGGAGCTGGAAAAGTTATCCCACTTCGGATCAAGAAGTCAGCGAACTGCTAACTTGTCATCGGATTATTGCAGATCAACGATTGGTAGACAATAGGGATAAATGGGCTTGGGTTGTTGCTGGGCCGACTGATTTTACGGTCCAGGAGGCTAAAAAATGGCTGCAAGGTGATCGAGCGGCTGATCCTCAAAGGGATATTGATTTTGTTTGGTGTAAGTGGGTTCCGATAAAGTGTAATGTTTTTATGTGGAGGGTTTTGCTAGAAAGAATTCCTACTAAAGTGGCGTTGCGGAGAAGAAATATCATTCATGGGGATTGCCTTTGTGAGTTTTGTTATGAGGTTGAAGAAAGCGTGGACCATATTTTTACTGTTTGTAGGGTGGCGAACGGAGTTTGGAATGGGATAGTGAATTGGGTTCATTTACCACCTATCTTCTTATTCACGGTCAAAGATATTGTTGAGGTCGTAACATATTCGGGATGGTCGAAGAGTAAGAAAGAAATCTTATACGGAATCTTCATGGTGGTTTGCTGGCGGATATGGAAAGCTAGGAATGAAAAGGTCTTCAATCAGACGATCAGGATTGTGGTATACATTGTGGCAGATGTCAAATCGTTGACGTATCTTTGGTTATGTAATAGGGGTAGATTTGGTGTAGTGGATTGGAAGGGTTGGAAGTCTTTCCTTTTTGATGTAATGTAATCGTTTGGTCTTGTGGGGATTTCCGCCTTAGAGATTCGCGGTCTTTGGTGTTTTATGAAATTTGCCTTTAAAAAAAACCAGACTACTGTTAATAGTGTCGAGATATGTTGGGTCAATTGTAAGTGGGGACACTTGATTATATTAACCCAACTTATATTGTAAAAGTTTCTATGCAAAAAAGTGGACATGTCGTAGTTTAATTCTTGTTACTTGCAACTCATAAAAGGTGACATTGCTAAATAATGGGCAAATGCAACTTACTAAACTTGACATAACCATATACTAGCGTATAAAATTCCTACTTGTAAAATTTACCAAACTAATGTACTAGAAGTAAGGCTAAAACACACATGTCCAAGGCTTACCAATCTTGAGACCCCCTGCTATGGACCCACGCCCCTTGCCACATGGCAAGGCGGCAGCATAAAGGGGGCAGGGCACATCACCGGTGGAGGGCGATGTGAGTGTTGGGTTAATCTTGATGGGTTCGAATCGGTTTGGGTGAGTACGGGTCAAGAATCGGTTACGGGTCAGAATTATGGTTCATGGAGCTGGATACGGATAAACTAGAAAGCATATTTAGTCACATGTTATTTTGTGTTTGATTGAGTCTTCTTAGTGGGTCAAAGGTCATGGGTGTTTTCCTTTTCTTTAGGCAGATTTACGTTTAGGTATGTAGTGGTTTGTTAGTATAGTTTTCCTATTTAATGTAAACATATGAGTAAATGAAACGTGTGGTTCTTCAAGCAGTAAACATTTTGTTTCGTGAGTTTGTTGAGTGAGAAAAGAGTGGGGCTGAACCAACATTTGGTATCAGAGCAATGTTAAGAAGAAAGCCGTTTTGAGAGTCGTTCAGAGAGCTCGAGAAAGCAAGGCAGTAGCCTTGGGCTGTACTTGCGGGAAAGAACGAAGAAAATAGGGTTTTGATTAACCCTAAGAAAGAATGAGGAAGAAAGTAAGAGGCGTTCCATGTGAATCGCAAAAGAAGACCGAAGTAAGAGACCGCGTGCGTCGGAGAATCAAGGTCAGAAAGCGAGTTCCGGCGTTAGAACGAAAAGACCGACGAGCCGCAAAAGACTGGCGGCAACGAGACTGAGAGACTGAAAGAAAGTAGCAGAAAGGGTTATGTGATTTTGTAATCGCAGAAAGAAAGAAAGAAGCAGGTAACCAATTAAATAAAACAAATTGGAGTTTTATCCAAAAGTCATGTGGAAGTGGCAGTGTGATAATTCGAGTCTATGAAAATAGCAAACATGCAAGTTATTTTTTGGATTAGCAAAATGAAGCAAGGCAGGCGAGCACTGCAAATATTATGGTTACTGTGGTTTCGATCAAAAAGTATAAGCAAGCAAGTAGGTGAAACAGGCACATACTTCATTTTTATTCAAGTCAGCAAGCAAGACGATATGTGAGTTAATTTCACGGTCTGAAATCGAACGGAGAATTGAAGCAAGTATGCAAGAAACCGAACTAAGCAAGAGAGTAAGAAGGAAGTTCGAATGAAAGAATAGAAAGAAAAGAAAGAGCAAGAAGATTCGACACAAGCAAGTAAGAATGGATCAAATCAAGCATGAAAACCGATTCCGGTTATAGCATGATAGCAAGTAACGAAAGCAAGTCGTTTAGTAAGAATGAAAGAGACCGGTAGTATTGCAAGAAAGAAAGAAAGTAGCAGGCCGCAAGAAAGAAAGAAATCGGACCCGTGTGGTTCGTTTAGCAAGAGCAAGATCTGAGCCATGTGTGGTTCGAATAGAAAATCAGCAAGGAGATTTGAAGCAAGCAAGCGAGAGAGTTCGAATCAAAAAGAATGAAGCAAGTAGCAAGGAGAAAGAACCCACATCAAGATTACGGGGGTGAATGTTGGGTAATCTTGATGTTGCGGGTTATTTACGGGTCAAGTACGGGTTGAGTAGGATACCGGTAGTGGTTAAATGAGTTGCCAAGTAGAAATGGGTCACTGGAGCATGGATACAGGTTAGAACCATGGGTCATGGAGCTGGAATGGGTCAGCAGAATATTTGGTCCATGTTGACCGAGTTTGGAGGATAATTAGATGGGATGTGAATGGTGGAGTTGTTGCTGAATAAGAGGAGCGCGTTTACTTATTTTTGCATGTGTTTATTTGTGTTTTTCTTATAAATAGCATGTAGGAGCATTAGTTTTTTTGTACTCTCAATTCTAATTTAATAAGAAAGTTATAAGCAGTAAAACAATCTTCTTGTTTGTGAGTTTCTTGTGTATTTGTGAGGGGCCTGATTTCCAACATTGATGTTGCGGGTTATTGGTTAAGTACGGGTTGAGTAGGATACCGTAGTGGTTAAATGAGTTGCCAAGTAGAAAACGGGTCACTGGAGCATGGATACGGGTTAGAACCATGGGTCATGGAGCTGGAATGGGTCAGCAGAATATTTGGTCCATGTTTGACCGAGTTTGGAGGAGAATTAGATGGGATGTGAATGGTGGAGTTGTTGCTGAATAAGAGGAGCACGTTTACTTATTTTTGCATGTGTTTATTTGTGTTTTTCTTATACATAGCATGTAGGAGCATTAGTTTTTTTGTACTCTCAATTCTAATTTAATAAGAAAGTTATAAGCAGTAAAACAATCTTCTTGTTCGTGAGTTTCTTGTGTATTTGTGAGGGGCCTGATTTCCAACATTTGGTATCAGAGCAAGGTTAAGAAGAAAGCCGTTTTGAGAGTCGTTTAGAGAGCTCGAGAAAGTAAGGCAGCAGCCTTGGGCTACAGTTGCCGGAAAGAACGAAGAAGATAGGGTTTTGATTAACCCTAAGAAAGAATGAGGAAGAAAGTAAGAGGCGTTCCATGTGAATCGCAAAGAAGACCGAAGTAAGAGACCCGCGTGCGTCGGAGAATCGTGGTCAGAAAGCGAGTTCCGGTGTTAGAACGAAAAGACCGACGAGCCACAAATGACTGGCGGCAACGAGACCGAGAGAGTTAAAGAAAGTAGTAGAAAGGGTTATGTGATTTTGTAATCGCAGAAAGAAAGAAAGAAGCAGGTAACCAATTAAATAAAACAAATTGGAGTTTTATCCAAAAGTCATGTGGAAGTGACAGTGTGATAATTCGAGTCGGTGAAAATAGCAAACATGCAAGTTATTTTTTGGATCAGCAAAACGAAGCAAGGCAGGCGAGCACTGCAAATATTATGGTTACTGTGGTTTCGATCAAAAAGTATAAGCAAGCAAGTAGGTGAAACAGGCACATACTTCATTTTTATTCAAGTCAGCAAGCAAGACGATACGTGAGTTAATTTCACGGTCTGAATTGAACGGAGAATTGAAGCAAGTATGCAAGAAACCGAACTAAGCAAGAGAGTAAGAAGGGAGGTTCGAATGAAAGAATAGAAAGAAAAGAAAAGAGCAAGAAGATTCGACACAAGCAAGTAAGAATGGATCGAATCAAGCATGAAAACGATTCTGGTTATTGCATGATTGCAAGTAACGGAAGCAAGTCGTTTAGCAAGAATGAAAGAGACCGGTGGTACTGCAAGAAAGAAAGAAATCGGACCCATGTGGTTCGTTAGCAAGAGCAAGATTTGAGCCATGTGTGGTTCGAATAGAAAATCAGCAAGGAGATTAGAAGCAAGTAAGCGAGAGAGTTCGAATAAAAAAGAATGAAGCAAGTAGCAAGGAGAAAGAAACCCACATCAAGATTACGGGGGTGAATGTTGGGTAATCTTGATGTTGCGGGTTATTTACGGGTCAAGTACGGGTTGAGTAGGATACCGGTAGTGGTTAAATGAGTTGCCAAGTAGAAAACGGGTCACTGGAGCATGGATACGGGTTAGAAACCATGGGTCATGGAGCTGGAATGGGTTAGCAGAATATTTGGTCCATGTTGACCGAGGTTGGAGGAGAATTAGATGGGATGTGAATGGTGGAGTTTGTTGCTGAATAAGAGGAGCACGTTTACTTATTTTTGCATGTGTTTATTTTTGTTTTTCTTATAAATAGCATGTAGGAGGCATTAGTTTTTTTGTACTCTCAATTCTAATTTAATAAGAAAGTTATAAGCAGTAAAACAATCTTCTTGTTCGTGAGTTTCTTGTGTATTTGTGAGGGTCCTGATTTCCAACATTTGTTGATTCAGGCCCCACTCTTTTCTCACTCAACAAACTCACGAAACAAAATGTTTACTGCTTGAAGAACCACACGTTTCATTTACTCATATGTTTACATTAAATAGGAAAACTATACTAACAAACCACTACCTACCTAAACGTAAATCTGCCTAAAGAAAAGGAAAACACCCATGACCTTTGACCCACTAAGAAGACTCAATCAAACACAAAATAACATGTGACTAAATATGCTTTCTAGTTTATCCGTATCCAGCTCCATAAACCATAATTCTGACCCGCAACTGATTCTTGACCCGTACTCACCCAAACCGATTCGGACCCATCAAGATTAACCCAACATTCACCCCCTTAATCTTGATCTCCGTTCTTGCCAACGCGAATCAGTTTTTTTTGCTAATCTTGCTTCTTTCTTGCTTGATTTGAATCACTCTTGCTTGCTTTAATCGAATATGTTCTTGCCGATTTGCTATTCGAACACAACGTCCGATCTTGCTACTTGCTACGAACCACAAGGGCCCGGTCTCTTGCTAACTTTCGGTTTTCTTTCTTCGGGCTGTCGATTTCATTCTTTCTTTCTAGTCGATGCCTATTCTTTCTTCTTTCTAACTGATGCTTTCACTTTCTTTCTTATCGCACCGGTCTCTTTCTTACTTTCTTGCGAGGCCTTCATTATTTCTTGCTAAGCGACGTCGGCCTCTTTCTTCTTTCTTGTGGGCGCCTCTTCTTTTTTTTTATCTTTCTTTATTTCACGTACTAGGCTGTTACACACCACCGAAACAAAACTTGTTTGCCTCCTGCGATCAACAAATACTTGCTGCACGTTCCTCTTTCTTATTGCTGCTATAACACCCGAACTATATATACTACCTTTCGAAATCAACACCGTGTTTTAACTGGTCACCTGTGGCCTTCTTGGTCATGGTTTCAACCTAATCAGCACCCTTGCTGCTTAATTTAATTCAAGTGCACGCTTTCTTCTTTTCTTTCTTCAATGGCGGCTGTAATTAATCTAGGTGCTTGCTTGTGTGATTCATTCAATAAATTACAGCCGTAATTTTGAGGGGTGTGTGTGCCTGCTTCACCGTCCTTGTTGCTTGCTTTCTTTTCGATTGAATCCAGCCACATATTTTCTTCAGCTGTGTGCCTGCTTCATCAAACTTTCAAAATCCTCTCTCTTACTTGTTGTTCCTTTTGACATTCCGATGATCACCTACAAATTACCCACTTGCTTTCTTTCTGCTGATCGCTTTTGTCAGGATCAGCCCTTGCTTTTTCCTACGAAACTAATTCTTCTGCTTCATCTACAGCCCCACAGCCAAAGGGCTGCTCTCTTACTCGATACCGACTCTCAAACCGGCTTTCTCTTAACCCTTGCTCTGATACCAAATGTTGGAAATCAGGCCCCTCACAAATACACAAGAAGCTCACGAACAAGAAGATTGTTTTACTGCTTATAACTTTCTTATTAAATTAGAATTGAGAGTACAAAAAAACTAATGCTCCTACATGCTATTTATAAGAAAAACACAAATAAACACATGCAAAAATAAGTAAACGTGCTCCTCTTATTCAGCAACAACTCCACCATTCACATCCCATCTAATTATCCTCCAAACTCGGTCAACATGGACCAAATATTCTGCTGACCCATTCCAGCTCCATGACCCATGGTTCTAACCCGTATCCATGCTCCAGTGACCCGTTTTCTACTTGCAACTCATTTAACCACTACCGGTATCCTACTCAACCCGTACTTGACCTGTAAATAATCCGCAACATCAAGATTACCCAATAGTGAGGGTGGAAACGGCGTGGTGTGTTGTTGTTGATGGTGGGCCCCTCACATTCAACCAATTAGGATTTTTTATTTTTATTTTTCTGTTTTTTTAATTTTTTTAAGATTTTGATATTTTATTAATAGGGCATAAAAGGGGGTGAAACCATAACAGATGGTAGTAAAAGAAAGTGAAAGATAATGAGGTTTCGATGTGTCAATGAGATGACATGCACTTTATGACATGATAGTGACGTGAAGTGAAAGGGGCGTGACCCCATAGTGTCAATAGTGGGTTTATCCCATCATAAAGTGCTTAATGGTTTCCTAAGGTTTAACTATCTACCATCTATTAAAATAATATTATTTTTAAATTAGTAAAAAAAAAAACAAAATAAAGAAGGAATATGATTACTTGATTAAACATGCATGGCCCACCATCTCTTTCCTCCCTTTCGCACCTCGTGAGATGGTGTTTCACGCCCCTTCACATGCCAACTCATTGAGACCATTGCCCCATTACACATAGCCTTTATAGTATAAGACCGTAGGTTATGGTGGGCTTGGGTTGGGGCATGGGTTGGGGCATTAGGTGACACGTGCATGTTGAATATTCCCCCAACCCACGCCAAGTTTAAGGGGTATGGTGGGGCTTGGGTTGGGCGTGGGTTGGCTGGCGTGGCCAAGCCACATCAACATTTTTTTTAAATATATATATATTTATATTTATAACTACATAAATAATAAAAATACATATTTTTTTTAAACTACATAAACATACATAATAATTATCAAAATAAAAAACAATCATTCTTCGTCGTCTTCGTTGTCTTCGTCGTCTGTTTCGAACCCAGGAATCGTTGAAACATGATCCACCAAATCAGATCGAAGGTTGTGATGTATATCCCTTGACTTGATCAAAAATTCATTTGCCGCTTTATCTTCGTCTGTTACGTTACCTGGTTGGGGGTCATCGTCATCATAGTAGGTAACGACCGCTCTACCTTCATCCTCCAAAATCATGTTGTGAAGAATGATACATGTGTACATCACGTTTCCAATCTGATCCTTGTCCCATAGTCGACAAGACATTGCCAATATTCGTCACCTTTTCTTCAAAACACCGAATGCTCGCTCGACGTCTTTACGTGCAACCATCTGGACCCTGTTAAACTTTAATCTCTTGGATCTGTGGTACCGTATTTTGTGAACGATTTTACGAAAACCCCCCACTCCGGGGTAAATCCCATCAACTAGGTAGTACCCATACACGTACCCAACCCCGTTTACAAAGAAAGTTCCTTTGGGTCCTAAACCATTTACCCGATCATTGAAAAGGGGCGAGTGGTTTATGGTGGTAATATCATTATGTGAACCTGGCATACCGAAGAACGCATGCCATATCCAAAGATCTTGAGACGCAACCGCTTCAAGCATGATGGCTGGACTTCCATGAAATCCACTCGTGTGAGCGCCTTGCCATTGGGTAGGACAAAGTTCCAAAGCCCATTTCATACAATCTAAACTACCTAGCATCCCGGGTAACCCATGATAATCTGCGTGATGTTCCAATAATTGTTGCATGTCACTGAACGAGGGCTTTCTCATATGTCTTTTCCTATAAAGTTCTAGAATACACGAACAAAAGTTGTGAAGACTTTCTCTAGCTACACGTGCAGACATTTTTAAATAGTCATCCATAATGTCGGAACTATTGTCGTACGCTAATTGCCTAAGTGCGGCCGTGACCTTTTGCCACGTACTAAATCCTAATTGCCCGGTTACATCCGGTTTTTGTTGGAAGTAAACATACTTCTCCTCAAGATCTCTAGATATCCTTAAAAATAAGTTTCTACTCATACGAAAATGACGCCTAAACATTTTTTCATCATACTTTGGTTCCGCTGAGAAGTAATCGCTTACCAACAAATCGTTAGCGGTGAGCCGTTCACGAGCGATGTACCTTCTCCAGCGTTTAGGCTGTTGAGTCTCTTCCTCCTCCTCTTCGTTTTCCACGATAGCTTTCACCACCGTCGCGATCGTTTGTAGAAATATTTCCGCACCATCGTCAGATGATGATGACGATTCAGTATAACTTGAAGAACTTGAAGAACTCATGGCAAGATTGTGTTTTATGTGTTTGATATTGTGTGATAAAAAATGATAAATATGGTAAGGTATTTATAAAGGAAAAATTAATTTTTTTTTTTAAATAGCACCCAACGGCTAGTTTGGTTTGGTCATTCACAGCCCGCCATGTCACCTTGCTAGACCCGCCCCACGCCCGGCTTGAAACCCAAGCCCCAAGGGCCACGCCCCAACCCAAGCCCACCCGGGATGGTGGCTTGGGCGTTTTCCCCCAACCCACGCCCAAACCCCCGCCCCATACCCCACGGTCTAACATGGGTAAGATTCAAGTACCGTATCCCAACCCAAAGGAGCAAAAGAATTCAAACAAAAAAGTTCTACAGTAGTTATTATAAGGTTTGGTTTTTAAAACTAAATTACCTATGAATCATCAATAAAGACTTATATGAATAATTAAAATAGTATGAGAAGATAGTATCCACTCAGAATTGCTTACGGTAATGCTGAAATGGTAATGGACGATGCACACAATTATCTTATATAAATGGTTACAACTTATAATAAGCTCTCAAACCCTTTGACTTTCGACTCAAGTTGTATAAAACTGAGCAAAAGATATTAGTTTAGAACATAATTATTGACTTACATAAAACTTGGCCTTATGTTCTTGTCGAAAGACATTACAACCGTGAGGATGTTTTTTTTTTTTTTTGAAAGATTTGAATTATTCGGGAATGTCGAGAGGTCTAGCATATGTTGTCTTAACCGGGTTCGCGCTAGAGAGCCCCTTCGCAAAATAGATTCCCAATTTAAACCCTCAATGAGAAACCCCTATCACCCAGACTCGAACGTGAGACCTCGAAAGGAAAACTCACTCGGGCCCACTATAGGTGGAAACTTAAATACCCGTGCTCACAACTAGAGCACTAATGATGAGTGATGATTAAGTAAGGTGTATGTGGTGAGAGAATTACTTGATTATATGTTACCTTCATAATTAGAATATTATGAATTTTTAATATGAGTTTTTATGAATGAAGACAATGAGTTTCCCTGTTCACAAAAAGCAAGCAAATACTTTATTGACGTTTACCCTTTTTAGATTTATATATGATATCTTCACGTGAAGACTGTGATCCATTTTCCTAGAGATGAGGAGGTTCACCTACATAACATGAGATCCATAAAAAAAAAAAAAAAAAAAAAAAAAAACCCTTCATGTCAGAGATAACTATCTTTAATTCTGATACACTTTTCGATGCATGATTTTCCTTGAAAGTCGTGCCGCAATGAAAACAATGACACAATGAGTTCGGCCTTTCTTTTCCTTCTAATATTGGAAACCGTTATTTATTTATTTTTTTGAAAGGTAAACTTTATTAACAAAAAACGACGACCCAAGCCGGGCCGACAAACCAAACAACAATTACATATTTACAAATGAAACCCAATCTTTCCAATCTATTCCTTTATATTTTGATCTCTTGGAAAACCATAAAAAACTTAAAGCCTTGATCTCGCTCAAAATTCCATCGATTTTAACCGTCTCGTTAGAAAACTTTAGCTTGTTTCTGGCACGCCATAGACTCCAACACGTGGTCATCATTATACCTTGCACTGCCTCTCATTCAAAACCATCGGCATTGAGTAATGAATTACATAACACACTCAATCTTAAGTGATGAATATACAATATTTTCTAAACTTTTTAAACGAAAAACTTCTGTATAAAATATAGAAAACGGATCAGCAAGTAATTGTAAAATCCAGAAGAGATAAAAATTACATCTTGAATGTCAAATTCACACCAACACTCCCAATTGATAACACTACATTTTGCTCTATATCCGACCCAAAGAAACGAAGACTCTTCGATTTCCTCCATCGTTCTATCACACGGCTTGTTCCAATTGTTGATTGTTGATGCAACAAATAATAGACCAAAGATAGTAGCAGGGCTGGTTAGGCAAAAGGGTTGAAGGGTTCAACTTTGCCTAACGCAGGTCGTGGGGTCCCCCCACGTCTACAAGACGTGGAGAGAGGTTCACTAGTTTATTTTTCTTGTTTGCTGAAGGTCCTCCTCTGAAGTGTGTTAAGATTCGGATGAATGAGCAAACAGAATGTGTGTGTTGGATGTGAAAGGAAGTAACTTGCATGAAGCAAGTACTCGAAGTGAATGACCAGAGATTTCAGGAATCAGGGTTGGCCAGGAATGTCCTGCTTAGTAAATGAAGTGTCTAATTTATAGGAGAAGACATCACTCAAAGAGGAATGCATTTGACTAGTGACCATGCTTGCAATGGGGGTTTTGCCCTTTTTGGGGGTTGAAGGCTTTGACCTGTGGGTAAAAGAGTGTGTTCTGTGGATCCGAGTTGCTTTTGCGGCTGGTGGGTTGGTGAAGCAATCCAGAGATGTGACTACTTACTGTTCCCGTATTGCTTTTCCCATCTCCCAGCTTTTTAACCTTCGAACCGTTTAACCTTTCGAGCGTTTATGTATTTAAGTCATTCTTATTTGATCTTGGGCTACCCCCGTCATCAGCCCCCCAAGTCAGAGGTTTTTGGGGAATGAGCTCAAAGACTTCTGACTTTCATACATGCATTTATTGCTTGAAGGTTTCAAGGGTTCAAAGCTTGAAGGCTTAAAGGGTTAGAGTCAGTTAATTTTTGAATTTTAAATAACTGACAACTGATTTGATTGATGTGTGGCAGTTCATAGGGCGGTGGTTTTACAGAAAGTAACTGTTTGCAATTATCACCACTATTTTGAGTTTTATTTTCTTTTATATTTGAAGATATCATTCAATCTCTACATTATCCTTTCAAGTTTTCCTCTGCGATTCCTTTCCTTTCTTCAAGGTTAGTTCCGGCTTCTTCCTTATTTCCTTACTTACTTCATATTTTCTTGTAAAAAATGGGTGCTCGTAAGGATTTGGCAAAGTCCTTTTCTCGATTAACCCAAGAAGAGGTTGAATTATTTTGTAAGGAATATGGTATTGGGAAAATGTTTAAACCGACTGCTCCTGCTTGTGATGTTCCGATTGACAAATGTCCGGCTGGTTTTATTGCTCTTTATTGTCGTCATTTTGAGTTTTCGAACCTCCGTTATCTGTTTTCCCTCTTTGTTCTGAATTTATTGGAGTATTATCGAGTCTCCTTTGGTCAGATTCACCCAAAGGGCATGGCTAGGGTTTTGCACTTTGAAGTTTTGTGCCGTGCCCTTGGATATGATCCTTCATTGTTGCTTTTTCGCCGGTTTTTTCACTTGGCCAAAAATGGTGATTGGTTCACCTTTGAAACATCCAAGGTTGATACTTGTCTTATTTCGTCTATGGTTACAACACTTGGTACTTGGAATGATCGCTTTTTCTGGGTTTCGGATTCTATTGTCCCATTCAAAATGGTGTGGAGGCACCCGGATGCCGTTTTCAATGAACCAGAGCCCTCTAAATCTGAGTTGAATGATGCTTTTCTCAAAGCCATCCGGGAGTGCCCTTCGAGGGTTCGTCCCTTCCCTGAACATTTGCTAGTTCTATTAAGGGTTAGTAAATTGTGGGAAAATGCCGATCGGGATCCGGTTCTAATGAGGAGTGGCACGGGTATGCATTTTTCTTTTTTGCCCTCTTTGCCTTTTTCTTTATTTATGCCTTATGTGTTTTTGTTTTTTGTTATTTGCAGTCATGTCTGCTCTGGATTTTATCAAGAGTGACGACACTTCTGATGTTGCGTTTGGGGATGTCCCATCTGTTCCTGATGAAAACGTTGTAGTTAGGACTGCTGAGCAAAGGTTCGAGGGTTCGGGTTATGTTAGTACTTCCAATGTCAAAGGTTTTTCCAAGTCTCATGCTCCCAAGGCTTCAACCCGTCGATCTACCCGCCGTTTGTTGAAGGCTGCTCCTCAATCCACTTCTACTGAACCAGTGGAGTTGAGTGATGATATTGAAGCTTCTAAAGATCAGGGTGTTGAAGCGGGTGCTAAAAAGGAGAAGAAACTGGTTGTTCATGGTAAGAAGGCTTCAGCCAAGAAGGTTACTGCTACCCCCGTTCAGGGTTCTTCAAGCAGGGATGTTGAAGGGTTGGATCCGGATGAAGTTTATGTGCTTGGTTGGTCGGTGAAAATTGATGACAGTTTCAAAGATGCTGCTGTTTGTGAAGATGCTTTGAGTCACATTGCTCCTCCTTCGGTTCACAACACTATTGTTGGGATGGATGATGACTTGATGTTATCCCGCATGATTTTGAGTACCTGTAACCTTGCTGCCATGCTTCCTCAAGGGATTGCTCGTTTTCGTAAGAGGATGCAAGAATATGAGGAATTTTCTAAGAAGAAAAATAAGATGAAATCTTCAATGGCTGCAATGAAGAAGGAGACAGCTGGGTTTGCTGAGAAAGAAGAAGCGTGGGACAAGAAGGTTAATGAACTGACTAGGAGGCATGACATTGAAATGAGTGATTTGAAGAAGAGCTTTGAGGCCGATCGGTTGAAGCTTAAAGCTGACAGGGAAGCCTTATCTGTTCAGCAGCGGGCTTTTGATGAGGAAAAGGAAGGGTTGAAAGCTTCGGTTGCTTAAACTACCAGTGATAATCAGTGGTTAATTGAGCAGGGTTTCCAACAGGTTGTTACGTACCTTTTACACTCCAAGGAGTTCAACTCCGCCCTTGGTGAAGTTTACACTAAGTTGCTCAACCTGGGGAAACATCAGGGCCTCATTGCTGGTTATAAGCTTCATGAATCTGGACATCCTTTGGAGAAGTCTCCCCTATTTCGTCTCGAGGCTTCTGATATTTTCAAGGGCTCCGTTGAACAGATGGAGAGGCTGACCTACCCTTATATTCATCAAGTTTCTGCTTGTTTTGGTAAGCCTCTTACTGTGTTGCAGGACTTGAAACCGGAGGGCCTTAATGAAAAAGTCTGTGCTGAAGTCTTGGGTTCTCTTTCAAGGAAGAGATCCTACTCGGGAGATAGTGATGACACCCTTTCAGGGGGACCGGATGCTTCGAAGGATGCAAGCTTGGAGGCTTCAGCAGTAGGTGGTGATGGTGGTGTAAAAGCTAAGAAGTCCAAGAAAGCAAAGAAGGTCAAGGGTGAAGGTTCCGGGGTTTCCAAGCCTTCTGCTGATGTTTAATGGGTATTCGTAGCTTTCTTAGTACTCAAAAACAATTTGTGGTTTGTAATGTTAACTTTAGACAATATTAGGTTTTGCAGGAACCCCTAAGGTTCTTGTTATGTGGTTGTGCTTTTAGGCCTGTATGGCCGTTTGAACAATATCTAAGCTTGCAAGTCACTAGGACTTGTTTTAACTTGTGTTTGAATGGTTGAAAGTCTTTCAGGGCTTTCTTTGTTATGATATTATGTTTAACTTATTTTCTTTGTGTTGTGTTTTTATACTTGTGCCTATTTCGTTAAGGCAGCTTGGTTGACTTTAAGCTTTTAAGCTTTTTGGCTATCCGTAGGTGGGTTGAAGCCTTTAAGGTTTTGAGTTGTCACATATATGGCTTGAAGCCTTGAAGGCTTCTTAGTTTTGTAACTTGACTTGGTTTGTATTTTAAGCTTTTATAACTCTTTGTTCAAGTTGTTGTACTACTCTTCGAGTTATATCTTTTTCTTGTAACTTTGTCTTTGTCGAGTTTGTGTTGTCTTTATGTGTTTTATACCTTAAAGGGTTCAGTGCTGTAGTCACTTAGCCTTGGTATTTTTAACAAGAAGACATAGCACCTATCCTATTTATTTTCTTGCTTTTTAATTGATTTCATAAGCCTGTTGGTTGATTATTCTTCTAAGGCTTAAGGAACATTTGGTGTATGCTGTTCAAACCTGTCTATGAGACAATTTTGTTTTTAATTAATAAGTCTCATGGAGTTGTATTGATTTAGGAACTCACCCCTTATATAGGTTCATTCAACCCTTGAACCTATTGAGCGATGTGGCCTGGGAGCTCATCCCCTTACATGGCCCTTGCCATGGAGTTTTTTGCTAGGTTCTCAACCTGATCGTAGGATAGAAAGACAAGTTTGATAAAACAACTTCATTCATTCATTCGTAGTACCATTCGCGAAATACAACTTGTGAAAATACAAACCAATCTTTCCTATTTAGACATGGAACCTTTTCAAGGTCTTTCCATTCCAATGCCTTGGAAGCCTTTTACCCTCTGAGTCTGCTAGCTTGTAAGATCCACCCTTATGTGCTTCAAGGATGGTATACGGGCCTTCCCATTTTGGGCCAAGCTTTCCTTGATTCTCTCTTTTGCTAGCTTCATTGTTTCTAAGTACCAGATCTCCTGGCTTGAAGCGTTCGTTCTTGACTCTCTTGTTGTAGTAGGCTTCCATTCGTTGCTTGTACTTTGCTTCTTGAATTGCAGCTTGGTCTCGTGCTTCCTCTAGGAGTTGTAAGTTCAACATGGTCTCTTTTTGGTTTGTTTCGGGATCCATGTTGACAATTCGTTGTGTTACAACTCATACTTCAGCGGGGATCACAGCTTCGAACCCGAATACCAAGCTATTGGGTGTTCTTTTATGGCTTGTTTTTTCGGTCGTTCTTATGGCCCATAGAACGCTAGGCAATTCTTCAAGCCAGTTGCTTTCGTATCTTCCCAATCTTGTTTTGATACCTTCCACTATGCTTCGATTTGTTCTTTCAACTTGACCATTTGATTGAGGATAAGCCACTGAGCTGAAAACCTGATCAATTCTGTATTCTTTGCACCAAACGCTGAAAGGCTTTTCAGCGAATTGCTTTCCATTGTCAGTGACAAGTACCCCAGACAATCCATAACGGCAAATAATGTTTTCCCAAACAAAGTCAATGACCTGTTTGCCTGTGATCTTTGCGAGTGGTTTAACCTCGGGCCACTTGGTGAAATAATCTATTGCTACCAGCAAGAACTTCACCCCACCTTTGCTTGGGGGAAACGGACCGACAATGTCCATTCCCCATTTATAGAATGGCCATGCTGAGGTTATTGGAACCAGATCATGCTTGGGACTTTTTGGGATTGGTGCACGAATTTGCCAGGCATCAAATTTCCTTAATTTCTCAACGGTATCCCGGTGCATTGAGGGCCAAAAATACCCAAGGTTCATAAGTTTTGCAACCACCGACCTAGCTACAAAATGAGCTCCGCATATACCTTCGTGAATTTCTTTGATCAAATACCGACTTTGCTCGGGACCCACACATCTTAGCAAGGGAGCAAGATAACCCTTTTTGTAAAGGGTTTCACCCTGTAGTACATACTGCCTTGCCTTGATCTTAACCCTTTCAGCTTCTATTTGATCACTTGGCAATTCACCGTTTTTAAGGAATTTCTTGATTGGAGTCATCCAATTTGGATCTTCCTCGGTGACTACGTCTTGAACTTCTAACTCATCGATTGATGGAGTATTTAACACTTCTACCAACACTTTCTTGGTAAGGTGGGCAAAAGTGAGAGATGCAAGCTTACTCAAAGCATCCGCTTTTTTGTTTTGAGATCTGGGAATTTGTTTGATGTTGCATGTTTGAAAGGTATTCATCAGCTCCTTGGATTTTTCTTTGTATCTTTTCATGTTGGGCTCCTTTGCAACGTAGCTATCGTTCACTTGGCTCAAGAACAGCAACGAATCTGTGAACACTTCAAGCTTTTGGACCTTCGTTTCTTTAGCCAATCTTAGGCCGGCGATCAGTGCCTCGTATTCAGCCTCGTTGTTGGTGGTCTGAAAATTAAAATAGAGAGCATACGTGAATTCCAACCCTTCTGAGTTGATCAAAATGAGCCCAGCCCCTGACCCTTCAATGCTTGAAGATCCATCGGTGAAAAGCTTCCAGGCTTCAAGGTCTGAGGGTTCAGTGGTGGCGGTGTTCACTTCAGTGACTGTTTGCTTTGGGACTTCTACAATGAAATCAGCCAAAACTTGGGTTTGATAGCTTTTCTTGGGACGTAGGTGATGTTATGCTCACCTAGTTCCACTGCCCATTTGGCTAATCGTCCCGAGTTTTCTGGTTTTTCAAGCACACTCTTAATAGGCTGGTCAGTGACCACTTGTATAAGGTGTGCTTGGAAATACCTTCGAAGCCTCCTAGCTGTTTGAACTAGGGCTAGGGCAAGTTTTTCAAGAGGAGGATATTTGGTTTCAGCCAATTTTAGAGTTTTACTGAAGAAATAAATGGGTACCTGGGCCTTTTCTCGCTCGATGGTGAGGACCGTGCTTATGGCCTCCTCAGCGACTAAAAGGTACACTGAGATTGACCCCCCCGTTTCTGGAGCTGCAATGTCAGGTAAGGAAGCGAGATGTTGTTTCATTTGGTTGAAGGCTTCTTCAGCCTCCTCAGTCCATTTGAAGTCTTTCTTATCAGAGCAGTTCTTGAGCGTTTTGTAGAAGGGCAAAGATCTTTCAGCCAACTTGGAGGTAAAACGCTTCAAGGCTGCAAGCTTCCCATTTAAGCTTTCAACCTCTTTCTTGCTCCTTGGTGGTTTGGTTTCTAAAACTGCTTTCACCTTGTTTGGATTGGCTTTGATGCTTTGTTTTCCCACAATGTGTCCAAGGAATTTTCCTTCCTCAAACCCAAAGGAACATTTTTCAGGGTTGAGTTTCATATTGACCTTCCTTAGGTTCTTGAAGGTTTCTTGGATGTCATCGAGCATTTGATAACCAGTCTTGCTTTTAATCACCAAGTCGTCGACATATGCCTCCATGTTTTTACCGATTTGACTTGCAAAGTCCTTGTCAGCTAGGCGTTGATAGGTTGCTCCAGCGTTCTTGAGGCCAAAAGGCATCTTTTAGTAACAGAATATCCCTTTGTCCATATGAAAGGTTGTATTTTCTTCATCCCCTTCCTTCATGAGGATTTGATGGTAACCTTTGTAGGCATCGAGAAAGCATTTGAACGGGTAACCAGTAAGGGAGTCGACCTTGAGATCAATTTCTGGTAACGGGTAGCAATCTTTAGGACAAGCCTTGTTAAGATCCTTGAAATCTATGCTTGAAATCAATTTCTGGTAACGGGTATCAATCTTTAGTTAATATAAGATAGAAAAAAATTATGATTGAATAGTTGAGTGGTTGTATGATGATAAATCGGTTAACTATATTAGAATGTCATATGTTTTTAGTTATATATTTTTTGAATTATTTTGAAAAATTAAGACTTTGTTATTTTTAGTAAAATTAATAATTTTATATTTGTAATTTTCTTTTGTATTATTATATTAAAAGTGCAAATTATACATATAAATATATTATGTCTTAAGTTATTGATGTCATCCAAAATGTTTTTCAATTTTATGTGGCATTATATATACATGGTAAACGTTTAAAGTTTATTAGAGATAACTACCTCATCGAAAATGATAAGAGTAAATTTGTATATGACAAATAAAAAGTAGGTGTTTCTGAAAAAGAAGCAATAATATGGGTAAAAGGAAACTAAAAATTGTAGCTGCTATATAACACATTAGGTAATATAAATAATATGATATAGAAAATCAAATAAATAATATTATAAATGAAAGGTATGCATTAAATTTAAAATAAATAATAATTATCTATATATATATATATATATATATATATATTTAAGTAGAAAAGATTAAACGAAATAATATTTAGTAGGAGAATTATCTATAATTAATTAGAAGAGTTTAAACTAAATAATAATTATCCATAAAGAGATTAAACTAAATACTATTTAGTAGTAGGGTTATCTATAATTAACCGGGACGGTAAAAATACCCGAGCCCGACGGGTATACCCGAAACCCGATACAAATGGGACGGGGTATACTCGATACCCGAGGGGTATTGTGCCGGGTATGGGATTAGATTTAAAAATTTTCGCGGGTATGGGATTAGGTGATACCCGACCTGATTACCCAAAATCACATACTCGTTTACCCGAACTCTATACCCGATAATATACCCGGATTTTTTAATTTATATTTTTGTTTTCCATTAACCGTTGTCTATTAGTATTTTTATTTTTGTATCTTCATAATGTGAAAAAATAATTTTTCTTTTAGTATATGTATTTGATAATATTATTTATATTTTGTATGTTGTGAAGTATATACATATAAGTGTATATGTATTATAAAGTTATTATTAACTTATGATAAAACTTATAGAGTAAAATGCAATTTGCGTCCCTGTGGTATGTCCCAAACATCAGGTTGAGCCCCTAAAAACAATTTTTTGCATTCTGAGCCCCTGTGGTATTCATTTCATAACACTTTGAGTCCCTGCCGTCAGGTTGACTGTTAGAGGCAGGGGTAAGACCGTCTTTTTGCATATATTAATAACACTTTGCGTCCCTATGGTATGAGTGAAATATCAACCTGAGCCCCTAAATTCTTTTCTTGGTTTTTTGTTAAGAAATCTAATAATTAAATTTATACTATATTTAACAAATTATTAAAGCCTAAATTGTATATTAAATGTAAACTTTTTATACATACAATACAGAGACAAAACGTCATACCAACTTCGTAGAGTTGACGGAACTTACAGACTCGATAACAAAAGACCGTAACATACAATACAGAGACAAAACGACATATGACCACAACGTCATACGACCACAAGCAATTGTGGATTTTTACTGACGGGTGCACTTCGGGAAGCTGATCCAGATATGAATGAATATAACCCCAGTGTATCTAATTACATATCTGCCACTTGGGTTATATTCATTCATATGAATGAATATAACCCCAGTGGTAGATATGTAATTAGCGAGCTTTGGAATTTCAAGGAAAATCGAAGAGCTCCACTAGGGTTATATTCATTCATATCAATCACTTCCTTATGTGCACCGCATCTTCTAGGAGGTTGTCAAGTGTTCTCGGCTTCGTAGTTGGTGTTTTGCGTATCTTTACATCCGCGGCCATTCTGTACAACAAAACACATTCAAACCAAAACACATTCAAACCAAAACACATTCTGTACAACAAAAATCACAACAAAAATCAAACCAAAAATCCATTCAACCCTAAACCCACAAGAATCTGTACAAACCAAACCAAAACACATTCTGTTGATACCCTAAACCCAAAACACATTCAAACCAAAACACATTCTGTACATCCGATCAGTTCTTAATACTCAGTTGATACCATAAACCCTAAACACATTCAAACCAAAACACATTCGAATGAGGAACACATTCGAATGAAACCGAAAATCAATAACACATTCAAATCATCAAATCAAAACCAAACCCTAAATAATCAAACCAAAAATCCATTCAAAATCCATTCAAATCATCAAATCAAAACCAAAATACCCAAATAACTGTTTTCCACCGAATATAAACACATTCAAAACCCAACCCTAAACCCTAACCCCTATGTTTTTCACCCTCTGTTTTTCACAATATAAACACATTCAAAATCAAACCCAAAATCTGTTTTTCACCCTCTGTTTTTCATCGAATGTAACCCAGAATCAACCCAGAATCAAACCCAGAATCAAACCCAGAATCAAACCCAGAATCAAACCCAGAATCACCCTCTGTTTTTCACAAATATAAACACATTCAAAATCAAACCCAGAATCAACCCAAAATCAAACCCTAAATCAACCCAAAATCAAACCCAAAATCTTTTTTTCACCCTCTGTTTTTCATCGAATGTAACCCAAAATGAGGATGAAGATGAACCTGATTTGTTCGATGAAGATAATCTGTTCGATGTGCGATGAAGGTGATGAAGATGATATGTTGATCTCTTCGATGATGATGATGATCTTGGGAGTTGGGAGAGCTCTTGATGATGATGATATTGGGAGTTGGGAGAACTTTGTCGAGACTGTTGATGATGATAATGAAACTGGTGAACATTTAAGTGTAAATATTAAAGGGTGGGGGTATTATGGACTTTTCACAACTGGCAAACGGTCAAACTGACGGAAGACTGACGGCAGGGACTCATACTGTTATGAAATGAATACCACAGGGGCTCAGAATGCAAAAAATTGTTTTTAGGGGCTCAACCTGATGTTTGGGACATACCACAGGGACGCAAATTGCATTTTACTCAAACTTATATTATGTAATGTGCTATTTTAATTTATAATTGTTGTTGTATAAATAAAATATACAATAATTGTAATAGTAAAAGAAATGTATTTGGAAACCCCAACGTATATCTTTTAACAAATTAATGGGTATACCCAATACCCGACGAGTAATTACCTTACAAATACCTGAAGGGTATTGGGTCGGGTATGGGACACAATTTTACAGGCGGGTATGGGTATAGGATTACCAATACCCGACCCGAACCGACCCATTGCCATCCCTAATAATTAATTAGAAGAGATTAAACTAAATAATAATTATCAATAAGAGATTGGTGGGAAAATCAAAAAATACATGGCCTAATATAATGACAAGTATCCTCCAAATGGTTTCTTTTATTATATGGTATAGATTGATTATTTATTTGGGCCTAATACATAATACACATGTTATATAAAGATTTTTAAAAGATTTGAAGACCCTATTTCCTGAGGCCCTAGACCGTTGCCTAGATTTAGAAGCCTCTGGGTACGGCCCTGATGATAATGTAAGACGAGAGGAGATGGTCCACCTTTTCTTCTACCAACCCATATATGCAGCAATAGGTACCTGATGTGGGCAAAATGCAACATATAAATTACATCAAATGAGGCATAAAACTTACCCCTTTTTAGTACTAATATTGGAAAAAGTGTGCTTTTGTCTTCCTTTTGTATTTCAGGACCAAATGAGCTTAAATGAACAAAAGGAACAAATATGCAGCAAAAACTAACATAAATACAAAGAAAATGAATAACCGTGGCATGCCCGACCCCTCGACAGCATCTTCCCAAGCAAAAACAAGAAACAGAAGGCTGACCACTGCCCGTGCCCACTGAGCACGGGGGGGTGGTCAGATGTCTGCAGAAAGAACAAAGCAGTAGAAGCTTCTATTGCTCACCACGGGGGCGTGCCCACTGAGCACGGGGCGTGGTCAACGCAAAGATTCGCAGAATTTAGCAAATCTTGGTAGTACAGATACGCTTCTACACATGGGGCCGTGCCCAGCGAACACGGGGCCGTATGGATCCTAATGCAGACAAGAGAAATTAATGATGGAAGAGAAAGAGGATGGCCATGGGGGCATGTCCAGCAGACACGAGGCCATGGCCGGGCTTCTGTTCAGGCTATAAATAGAGGTGTTTGGTTCACTTCAAAGGCATCCCTTGGCAAACCACCTCTCTCCCACTTTGCCACCACTCCACCACCACTACAACACCCACATCCACCACCATCATCCATCATCCACCTTAGAGTGTGTGTAGTAGTCTCGGGATCCAAGATTGATCGTAAGAGCTCTTGTCAATCAAAGGCCATGTTTGGCTAAGTCTCTTACATCACTTGGTGAAGACAAGTCTTTAATTTTTTACTTTTTATTTTTAATCTTTACGCACTTCTTATTTGGTTTTGTATTAATGACTTTAATAACTAGTTTCTTATGTTGAAGGTGAAACTTCCTTATCATTTGTCCGTGGTGTCTTGGCATTACTTTACTGTCTATATAAAGTAAAAGATTTTCACCATTCATATCTCTACGGTTTATATAGAGATATGTTGGCTACCTGGTCGGGGGTTAAGGGAATGGTTTAGTAAGGTTCTTGCCTTGTTCAGTGTATAGATCCTGCAAGGACCTGGGTCAAGCTTACTAGGACCTCCTTCAATACCCACTGGTATTGGATGGCGGGGGTGTGAATGGCTTGATCCCCTCATATGTAAACTACTATTAATACATTAAACTGGCTACCTGGGATTGTATCCCTGCTGACTCAAACCACTTAGCCAAGGGTAACGTCGCCTTCAAAAGAGTGGCCTACTACTATAACTAAGATAATCTCTTAAAAAGTGCAAAAGTGCGGAAATCATCAAAGGATTCATTAAAGGCGAGTAGGATCCAAGTGATTCATCTTTTTTATCTGTTCTATTTTATTTTTATTTTTCAGCATTTTTAGTTTTTATTTTTCTTGTTTAAAACGATTTTCAAAAAAAATTGATTTGATTAAACGTTGAGGATAAACCAGTGCTAAAAGCTCTTGTGTCCTTGGACGACCTCGGTATCTTACCAACGCTATACTACGCTCACGATGGGTGCACTTGCCCATGTGTGTGTTTAGTGTTAGTAGAATATCGTGTTTTATAAATTAAAAACTTGACTAATGTGTAAAATGGGCTTAAAATATTAATAAAAATATATCACACCTTACACACATCAAGTTTTTGGCGCTGTTGCTGGGGACACAAGGATTTTAACAAAGTTAGGAATTAACGGCCTAATCGTTTTTCTTGTTTTTCATTTTTTTAGGATTTTTCTAGATTTTTCAGCTTCTACATACTTCAGCACGGGGCCGTGCCTATTCGGACACGGGCCGTGCCCAACATCCTTACTGGCAGTTTTTATTTTCTGAGTTGCAGAAAGGTGACCACGGGGCCATGTCGGTGCAGCACGAAGCCGTGTTAACCTTTCCAGTAACAGGGATCCAGAAAACAATCACTGTAACCACGACCACGGGCCGTGGTGAGACTTCTGACCAACAATCTTTTCTGTTTTTATCACAGGACTTGGGACCCAGGCGCAGCACCTGAACTTCCTACGCAGTGGATGAGCTCCAATTCCAATAAAGACATAAAAGAACCTCTAGACGAACTCGAACACTTTCTAAGAAAAAGACTTAAAGCTAAAATCCAATAGAAAATTTCGGGGGACCTACTTCCAATGGCAGACCAACGTACCCTAATGGATTACGTACGGCCCACAGTAGGTAATCTCGGTGTCGCTATCAATGCAACGAATGTCGAGGCCAACAACTTCGAACTTCGGTCGCATCTGATACAAATGCTCCAAAACTCCGCAACTTTCCATGGGCTTGCGGACGAAGATCCCCATTTACATATTACCAACTTTTTGGAAATATGTGATACTTTTCGGATCAACGGGGCATCAAACGACGCCATCCGCCTTTGAATGTTCACATTTTCACTAAAAGACCGAGCTAAGGCTTGGCTTAACACCCTCCCAAGTGGTTTGGTAAACACTGGGGATGAACTGGCCCAAAAGTTTCTATATAAGTATTTCCTTCCTTCTAAAACGGCTAAATTAATGACTGAAATTAATACATACTCACAAGTGAACGGGGAATCATTATATGAAACTTGGGAAAAATTCAAGGAGCTATTAAGAAAATGCCCTCATCATGGTCTTGCAGTATGGCAACAAGTATCCACTTTCTAGAATGGATTGTTGCCACACACAAGACAAACACTTGACTCTAGCTCCGGGGGACTTCTAGGTAATCGTCGCCCAAATGAAATTTATAATCAAATTGAGGAAATTGCTCAAAACAATTTTCAATGGCACACTCCCCGAGGAACAAAATTTGTTGCCCCGGGCGCCCATAAGGTAGATGAGAACACTTCTTCACAAGCCCAAATCGAGGCCCTCTTTTCGAAAATAAAAAAGTTAGAAATGGAAAAAACGACCTCGGTTATGGCTTGCGAAGGGTGTGGTGGGCCACATGAAAATTGGAGTTGTATGAAAGAAATGGATAATCAAACGGAAATGGTAAACTACATTGATAATATACCTAGGCCGTCATGTCCTCCAACGAGTACCTACAACTAAGGATGGCGTAACCACCCTAACCTTGGTTGGAGAGAACCCGGAAATAGTAGTAATCAACAAAACCAACGAACAAACTTTCAATAACCAAGAAATGAGTCACAAAATTTCTCTCAACAACAACAAGGGGGACGAGAGAGGCTAGAAGATACTATCTCACGCCTCATCTCCGACACCGAAAAGAAAAACTCGGATCGATTTCAACAAATGGAATCGAGCTTTAGAAATCAACAAGCTAGTATTCAAAACATTGAAAAACAGCTAAATCAACTAGCTCAAAATTTCTTCGAGAGACCACAAGGCGCGTTACCAAACAATACCGAAACCAACCCAAAGGCGCAAGTACATCTCATCACGTTGAGAAACCGTATCGTAGGTCCCGAGGAGGCTCCGTACCTCAATCCGAGAAGAATCCATCCAGTCAACCCACGACTTCACCATCACCCCAAAAGGAAACAACTCCTCCACCAAATCACGAGCCTACCAAGAATCCCCTGGTGCCCTACCCCGGATGGTTACTTCGCCAAAAGACCGATGAGCAATTCACAAAATTCGTAAACTTACTAAAACAATTGCACATCAATCTTCCATTTATGGAAGTCCTCACTCAAATGCCTAAATATTGAAAATTTATGAAAGACTTCCTCACTCACAAAAGGAAAATTAAAACATTGCAGGTAGTTAATTTAAGTGAAAAATGCTCCGTCGTACTACTAAACAAACTCCCACAAAAGAAAATCGACCCCGGAAGTTTCACCATCCCTTGCTCCATTGGGGGATCACCTATATGCAATGCGCTAGCCGATCTTGGGGCTAGCATCAATCTCATGCCCGCATCAATGTTTGACCGACTAGGACTAGGTAAAACAAGCCCCACAAAGATGAGCATACAAATCGTCGATAGATCTATCAATGTTGGGATTGAACCCTACCAAAGGAACAGATAATTAAAGCCAAAACTGGATCAGAGCAGTGGATCCAGAATAAGCAGATGTTACATACAAGTCTCTCCCCTTGAAAGTGGTTTTCAACATCTGCTGACCTCCTATCTACTGATCATGCAAACTGCTGACCTACAAACTGTTGATCAAGTAAAGGCCTGATGAAAGACTAAAGCTCTGCTGTTCAATCTACTGCCTTGGTTCAAGCACTGCTGATCCGGACAAGTACTGTTGGGTTCACAGCAGTGGAAGGATGCAGCAGTTGTTTAGATGTCTTTTATGTAATGAAATGTAATAACAGTAGTTAGCATAGCAGTGTTTGTATTGATCAGAGATTAGAGTTTGTTAGGAGGTTAGATGTCACTTTCATGGTGACGTCAGCTTAGATGATTCAGTGGTTTGCTAGTGCCTATAAATAGAACAGTGCTCTGTACTGTTCTATTAGCTCTTTGCAAAATTCTCTTCCTGCACGAACAAACACTGAGCTCTGGCTGTGGGGGAGTTTGTATTCAGCATTGCATTGTAATCGTAATTGAAATAAATTCAATCCTTCAGTTCTTTGTGAAAAATGTTTGATCAAAGAAATTCTCTCGTTTGATTGTGTGTAAAGTTTGTTTCCATCTTAATTCCGCTGCACAACTCATCCATCTTCATCTAATTCAAACGTAAAAACACAATCAAAACCAAACTCAGATCCAACAATTGGTATCAGAGCTTGGACAGTCAAATTTGATTTAACAATCATTTTGACGTAAATAGTTCAGCTCATAAAAGTTGATACTGATAGTTTGTTCGTTTGTGTTGAAAAATAGAGTAAGGTTTAATCACCATGAAAGTTGATTAATCAGTGTCTGTAAAACAACCAGGATGACGTCACAATCACAACATGATAAGAATAACATTGGCTCGCTTTTTAAACCACCTATGCTTAAACGTAATGAATACAACATCTGGGAGAGAAGGATGGGTCACATCCTTGCTCAACAGAACACTGGATGTTGGAGGTCTGTTGTTTTTGGTCCCCATGTTCCTATGGTGCCAAGTGCTGAGGATGCAAAGAAGTTCGTTCCTAAACCAACTGAAAACTATACTGAAACTAATTTTCAAAAGTTCGAACTCGATGTCAAAGCATTTAGCATCATAGCATCTGCATTACCCAATGAGATCTATGTTGGACTGTTACATTGTAACAGTGCCAAAGAGCTATGGGATGCGCTGAAGGAACAGTTTAGGGGAACAGAAGAAGTTATTGAAAACAATAGGGAAATTCTGAATCAGCAGTATGAAACATTTTGTCACATTAAGGGTGAATCATTAACTCAACAATTTGAGCGGTTCAGTTATCTTATTGGTGAACTAAGGCTTGTTAAAGTAACATTTCCAAATTTAACTCAAAATAGCAGGTTCCTTAGGCCACTACCAGAAAAATGGGATACCATAGCTTTTGTCACTAGAAACTCTGCTGAGTTCAAAGATCTGACCCTGACCCAACTTCATGGTAGACTCCTGACCTATGAAAGGGAGTTAAACCAGAAAAAGAAGTTGCAAGAGTCTGGCAAAGTTGCTGATGATTATTCATTCGGTAGCACAGCTCTTTTTGGTTAGGAAGAATCTGGTAGCAGTGGTAAGGATTAGGGTTATGATCACTTTATTGATATAACTACTGGTGGAAATTTTAACAACCCTGATCCTCACTCTGCAAATTATGCTTTTACTGCAAATTGTGAAAACCAGATGTCAGATAATTTGTGCTTTGAACTCAATGATTTGCAACACTTTGATCCCACTGACTTAGAAGAGATGGACATTTTGCATCAATTGGCTTTGCTTAGTGTAAGAACAAGCAAATTTTACAAAAGAACAGGGAGAAAATTCCCAGGGTTACATGGGAATCTGAGGGTGGGGTTGGATAAATCAAAAATCAAGTGTTACAAGTGCAATAGGCTAGGTCATTTTGCTAGGGAATGCAGGAGTCAAACAACTGGTCCCATAATCACTCATCCTAGCTCAAACCCTAGACCACAAAATCAAAGCACTGTTCATTATACCCAATATACCCCTGCAGCCCATGTTAACACTGCTCACTATGCTGCAACCCCTGTGCTTGTGCATTATGTCCAAACCACTATTCCACAAATTCAGTATGTTCAAACCCCTGTCCCTTAGGCACAAGTGCAACCTGTTGCACCTCAAACAGCTGCTCCAGCAGTGGTACAACCAGATCAGCAAAGCTTCTTCACCCAAGGCTTTGTTGACTGGAGCAGCATGCCTGATGAGCTTGGTGATGAAAATTTTGCACTCAATGCTTTTAATGAACCCTCTAATGATGAATTTTGTTTGATGGCATTAGAGTCAATACCAGAGGGGGTAGAAACTGAAGGTGAACAGCTAAGTGATGAAACAGTGGATGAGGTGACTGAAGCAGTTGTTAATGAAGTTACTGGTGAACTGCTGCTGGGAGAAAATTCAGAAACCCTGATTGAACCACTGACAGACCCCTGGTGCAAAGAGGACAAAGAAGAAGAGGAAGAGAAGAGAGCATGTGAGAAAGAAGTAAGAGCTGATGATGAAGAAAATCATCAATGTGATTGTGCCATGATGGCTGCTGCCAAGGTATCACCTCAAGTTCTTGAAAAACTATGTTCAGACAATTGCATTATTTCTTTTGCTAACATCAAGAGGTAAATGAAAACCTTAGGGATAAAATCTTAACTGATGAAGTCAAATTTGAAAGGTCTTTAAAAGAACTTAAAAACAAATTGACTGAAAAGAGAAAGAGATCAGCAGTCTTAAAGAAGAGCAGAGCATAACCAAAACTCAACTCCAAACTATGGTAGAAAAATACCAAGTTTGCAAAAAGGAGTTGGAGTCCACCCAGATCACCTGTGAAAAATGGGTGGAATCATGCAAAGGGTATGAGGTTATGCTTGAAAAAACAGATTAAAAGCAATGTGAAATTTGGTGTTGGTTATAGAAAACATGATGATGAAAACACTGCTTTTGAAAAATCTGTTCAAACCACTGATATAATCACTGAGTTCATCCCCACAAACAAGAATGGCCAAGAAGTGAAAATCACTGATAAACTTGGTAACAAAATCACACTTGACAGACCAATGGGATCGTCTACTTTTGAGGAGATTGAGAAATACCAGTTTAAACCTACTTGGTCTGATGAGTGTGACATTCTTGAAAATTTTAAACCCATGGATTTCACAACCACTGATGGTGTCAAAGCTCCAAAAGCAAAAGTCATTCCTCTCAAGGACATCCCAGCAGAGGTTAAAAACTCTGCTGCAAAGGAGTCTGAAAAGAGAAAGAAGAGAGAAAAGATAAATAACTTGTTTTTGTGAATTTTGTGAAAAAAGGAATCATCTAACAAAAGATTGTTTCCATTTAAAAGCTTATGATTTAAACAAAACAAGTGTCATTGTTCCTGCTGAAAGCTGCACCATATGTGGTAAAACGAACCACAAAACTCAAGCATGTGTGTATCTCAAAAACTTTGATGTGAAAAAGAATGAGTACACAGCTAAAACATCCTTGAGTCCATCAACATCATCTGTCAAATTCACCAAGAAACAACCACTGTTTGTGCCATTTCAAACAGCTGTCACAAAACAGCTGAACCAAACATCTGCCAAAAGAGATGTTCAGGTTACTGATGCACCCCCTGCCAACCAGTTCAGAAAAGGCAAGGAACAATCATCTTACCAAAGGATTCCACATGTTTATGAGACCTATAAAAGGCCCTCTAAACCCAGAGTGAACAGGCATCCTTTTGGGTACCAACAGGTGATTGGGCAAAACCCACAACAGTGGTTAGAAAGAAACAGTCCTAAAACTATCCAAACCCCTGACCTAACCACTGTCCATCAATCTGCATCCATCCCAGACACTGTTGAGACCCCATCCAAAGCCTTATTGGCTTTGGAAACCTTAATGAACTAATCCTTTTACTTCATGTGCAGGGAGCTTCTGCATGCTTAGATAGTCTTTGGTATGTAGATAGTGGAGGCTCCAGGCACATGACAGGATGTAAAGCCCTACTCAAAGATTTCAAAATTCATGGAGGGGGTGATATATCCTTTGGGAATAATAGTAAAGGGAAAGTTCTGGGGTCTGGTACAGTGCAATCTGGAAATGTAAAATTTGAAAATGTCAATCTGATAGATAATCTGAAATTCAACCTCTTGAGTGTTTCACAAATGAGTGACAAAGGGTATGGGTCATTCTTCACAAAGGAGTGTTGTAGGATTGTTGGACCAGAATGGTTAAGAAGATTGAAGATATAATAAAAACTGGAAAAACAAAACCTGTTGCTCAAAGAAGTGGCAATGTTTATGTTGTTGATATGTCAAAGGAGTGTCCTAGAGCTGATGCCTGTCTGTTCTCAGTTACCTCTAACAAAGAGATAGAACTTTGGCACAGAAGACTGGGGCACACAAATCTCAAGACAATCACTGAAATTTCAAAAAATGGCCTTGTAAGAGGCTTGCCACAAAAATTGTTTTCATGTCCTGAGCATTGTGTTTCCTGTTTAAAAGGAAAACAACAAAAAAGCTCTTTTAAGTCCATTGAAGAGTCCAAAACAACCCAGTGTTTGCAAATGCTGCACATGGATCTGTTTGGCCCAGTTCAAGTCATGAGTCTCAAGAAAAAGAGATATTGTTTGGTTATTATTGATGACTTCTCTAGGTTTACATGGACTTTCTTTTTACACTCAAAAGATGAGACTGCAGGCATTTTGCAAGACTTTGTGACACAGGTTGAAAAGCAATTTTGACCTTCCAGTAAAAGTCTTCAGGAGTGACAATGGCACAGAATTCAAAAATAAGGAGTTGGATGCCTTCTGCGTGAAGAAAGGGATTGTAAGGCAGTACAGCATTCCTAGAACACCAGAGCAAAATGGGGTAGTTGAAAGAAAGAACAGAACTTTGATTGAGGCTGCCAGAACCATGCTTGCTGATTCAGGTTTGCCATTAACTTTTTGGGCAGAGGCAGTAAACACTTCTTGCTATGTCCAAAACAGAGTTTTAATAAACCCCAGGCACAAAAAGACTGGTTATGAAATTCTGTATAAAATCAAACCACTGATCTCATACTTCAAGGTATTTGGCTGCCCATGCTTTATTTTGAACTTAAAAGATTCCATTTCAAAATTTGCAGCCAAAATTGATTGTGGTTATCATCTGGGATACTCAACCACTGCCAAGGCGTACAAAGTGTTTAATACACGGACCAAGGCAGTGGATGAGACCTTGAATGTAAAGTTCAATGAACTTTCATCAATGAAAATCCCAGCAAATCCTGCAAATTTGTTTGATCTTGATAAATTCACTTTTGAAAATACTACTGTCAAGACTAACAGTGCAGGTCCATCAGAGGATTCATCATCAGACTATGGGTATGAGATCATCATTCCTCAACAAAAGTCTGCCACAATGGGAAAAGCATCAGTTGTACAAAACAGCTGTCAAAGCTCAACCACTGCTACCTCAACAGTTGTTGACCAAAGTAGCCCATTCACCACTGCTTCCACATCATCAAACACTGCTGACAAAAGTCCCCAAACAGTGGATAAAAGTCAGCATGTGTTCATACCATTACCTCCTATTCCACCACCTTTTGAAGCCACTGCTGGGTCATCAAAGTCACCAGCAGTGGTTAGCTTAGATGCTACACATTTGCAGCCTTCACCAACATATCCCACCATACCATACCAAGGAGATTTAATCTTCTTGAGATCTCATCCACCTGATCAAATCATTGGCAACATAAATGAAGGGGTGCTCACAAGAAGCCAAACCCAAAACATTTGTCTTTTTGCTGGTTTTCTATTACTCCATCAGCCAGTCAAGTACCAAGAGGCACTGAAAGACAACAGCTGGGTAGAAACCATGCAAGAAGAGCTCCAATAGTTTAAAAGACAACAAGTATGGGAGCTTGTACCACTGCCAGAAGATGTAAGTCCCATTGGCACAAAGTGGGTCTTCAAAAACAAAACTGATGAAAGGGGCATTGTTGTCAAGAATAAATCCAGGCTTGTGGTTCAAGGTTACAGACACGAAGAGGGGATTGACTATGATGAAACTTTTGCTCCTGTAGCAAGATTAGAAGCTATAAGACTGTTCTTGGCCTTTGCTGTCAACCACAACATGAAGGTGTTTCAAATGGATATCAAAAGTGCTTTCCTCTATGGTATAATTCAAGAAGAGGTATATGTTTGTCAACCTCCAGGTTTTGAGGATCCATTTTATCCAGATCATGTCTACAGGTTAAACAAAGCCTTGTATGGCCAGAAACAAGCACCTAGGGCCTGGTATGAAACTCTTTCCACCTTTCTACTCTCAAATGGTTTCAAAAGAGGTACCATTGATAAAACACTGTTTCTAAAATGGAGAGGAAAGGATTTAATGATTGTCCAAATTTATGTGGATGACATTATTTTTGGAAGCACATGTAATAAAATGTGTGAAGAGTTTAGGGAACTCATGACAACTGAGTTTGAAATGAGTGCAATGGGTGAACTGCAATGCTTTCTTGGTCTCCAAGTTCAGCAAATGCAAAATGGTACTTTCATTCATCAAAGCAAATATGAAAAAGAACTTTTAAATAAATTTGATATGAATGATTGTAAACCATGCAACACACCTATGGCAACAAATAAGCTTGTCATGTCTGATGAAAAGGATGAGCTGATTGACCAAACACTTTTTAGAAGCATGATTGGGTCTTTATTGTACCTAACTGCATCTAGACCAGACATCATGTTTGCAACATGTGTCTGTGCAAGAAGTCAATCAGCTCCCAGAAAATCAAACCTCATTGCTGTAAAAAGGATCTTCAGATACATAAAAGGTGCTCCCACACTTGGTATCTGGTATCCAGCTAATGGGAATATCAAGCTTTCAGGATTTTCAGACAGTGAATTTGCTGGATGTAACACAACAAGGAAGTCCACATCACGAGGGTGCCAGTTTCTAGGTGATTGCTTAGTTTCATGGCAGAGCAAAAAGCAAGCAGCTGTTTCAACATCCACTGCTGAAGCTGAATACATTGCTGCTGCAAGCTGTATAGCCCAACTTCTGTGGCTTCAAAATCAGTTGCTGGATTTTGGTATCACTGCCTTAAAGACACCACTCATGTTGGATAGCCAGGCAGCAGAAAATATCATCAAAAATCCAGTTTCCCATTCAACCACCAAACATATCGACATCAGACATCACTTTGTGAGGGATTGCTATGAAAAAGGTTTGATTTCTCTGCATCATGTTCCAACTAAAGACCAGCTGGCAGATGTGCTCACAAAAGCATTAGATACAGCCACCTTTGAAAGTTTGGTCTCTAGGATTGGCATGCTAAACATGGAATAACAAGCAAAATCTTGTTTTTCTATGAATAAAATCATTAAAATGTTTTCAGAAAATAAAAAATCCATTCTTAAAAATAGTTAAAAATGAAGTTTTCATTAAAATCCTTAAAAGTATGCCATAACCACTGCTTGTTCAAAAGTCTGCTCTACTTCAAAATATTTGTCCACTGCTGAAAGCCATCCCATGTCCTCTCATATCCTTGATAAACTCTGTTGTTCAAAAGCAGTGTCTTATCCACTGATATGCTATCCACTGATAGTGAAAATCATCCACTGCCTCCATTTGTTACCGTTGTAACCACTGCCTCCATCAGTAACTTTCATAAAAGTACTGTCCTTCATCTCATCAGGGGCTGGCATGTGGGCAGTACATAGTGGTCAGACCTTTTGTAACCGCTGCCACGTCAGCCTTCACTTTTTCCTCTATAAAACCCCCACATCACACCAAAACAGGGTTTTACTGTCGAATTGAATTCTCAAAAATTCTCTTCTCAAAGCAGTTTCTTCCTCTCATTTCATCAAATTTCTTCACTGTCTTCTTCGATCATCATCTTCAAAATGACAAAATCGAAATCATCTGCAAAACCCATTCCAAAATCATCTTCGAAAGAAGCCTCTCAAAAGGCTAAACCCACTGAAATTCCACACAAACCATCTCACAATCTTCTGGGTCTCCTCACAAAACTCGGCACTACAGACGCTTTCGATTCCATCCTTGCTACCATATCTGCATCAAAGTACAAAACTTTGTTAACAGTAGATGCACCAATTTACTTGACAACCCAAAGAGAGTTTTGGAAGAATGCAACCCTTGAAAAACAAGGAGACGTTGTAATAGCCATCAACTCTTCTCTAAAGGGTAAAGCTATCAAGATTACCCCACAATCCATCTCAGAGGTCTTTTAACTCGACGATCAGGAAGGTAAAATTACTTTTCCCAAAAACGAGTTAAAAAATGATTTTCTGGAAAGAGGGTATAATGCAGAAGTAAAAAAGGACACCTTACAAAAAGGTTACTTCCATTCTACAACAAGATTTTTATTTCATACCCTCCTAATGTGTGTTTCAAACAAAACCACTGCTTTCAATGAAATACCATTAAAAATTCAAAACCTGGGTTATGCTATTATTCAAGGAGAAAATTTTAATTATTCTCGGGAAATTTTTAATGATCTGGTTAAAAATGTTGAAACAAAGGCATTCTTACTATTTCCAAGATTTTTGAGTTATTATTTTGAAAAGAAACTTGGTAAGAATGATCCTTCTGCAATAAAACAAGGTGACTTTTTACAAATGCACAGCTTAACTGCTAAAACTTTTACAAGAATGTCAACACCTTGCAAAACACAAGCAGAGGTGCCTGAGCAGAATTTAGCAGCTACCACTGCTCCTCAGGTATCTGCTGCTGAGCCCACTGCTCAAGGTGATCAAAGTAGCAGAACAAATGCTTTGAAACCCACACCTACAATCACCAAAAAGCCAACAAAAAGAAAAACTCAAAAACCCCCCAAACCCATCAAAAAGGCAACTCTGGAGGATGAGATACCAGAGCTACTGCCAGTGACAACACAAAAGTCACATGAAACCACTGCTGCTACTTCCTCACAGCAGTTGGTACAAATATCTCAACCCATACCCGAAACTCCTCATGTCTCTTCTAAAAAAGAACAGGTTGTACACATAGGGACTCCACAATATGATGCTCTGGAATCACTCGCTTCCATCATCCACAGCCCAATTCCCGGGGCAAATTCTCTTCTTACACCAAACCTCACATCCACAATTCCTCCACCAACTAGACTTTTGTTGGAAGCAATTGATTTGAACCAGGCACAAACCAGTCCTTCTCAATCACCTATCAATGAGAATATACCACAACAAATGACTGGGTCTGATGTATCAATCTTTGCTAACCCACCAACACAACCTGAGGAGGTTACACCCCTTGAGTTACAAGTAACTCTTGGTGGTAATCCAAGTGAAGCAGCCACTACAAATGTTGAACCCACTGGTTGACATTTGGACAGTGGTTACATCAATAACACTTCCTTGGAGGCAATTCCTTCCATAGCACCTCTGACATCCACCAGTGGATTTTTATTGACCACTGGCAACATCAAAAGGTTGTCAAGTGTTGAAGGAAGAAGACCCCAGTACCAAGAAAAAGGGGCATCAGTGGTTAATGTTTGGAGTACACTCCCTACCTCAACCACTGATAAAACCACTGCTAGTGGGAAATCAGATGATCCCATTAAATTGGGTGATGGTTTAAAATATCTGGATTTGACGGAACGAGTTGACAAACTGGATACAGCTGTTGCAGATATCAAAAACATGCTACAACAGTTGTTGACAGTACAAAAGAGGCAATCCACTGTTGTTCCACCTCAAGCATCTGCTCCACCACAAGCACCTGCTGCAAATGCGCTCTGGAATCTATTTCAACCTTTTCTCCAACAACAAAAACAGATGGTTGATTAGCAACATGAAATACATGTACAAAAGCTGAGAAACATCATGGAGTCTAGGTTTAAGAACACACAAGCAGACATCAAGGCTCTCATGGCCCATTTATTGAAAACCACTGGCACTGCTCCTCCAACTGTTCTTTTTATTGATCAACTTCCCCCAGATAATGCCAAAAAGGGGGAGAAAATTCAGGAGTGGATAAGGAAGGGAATAGATAATGGTCTTTACATTGAACCAGAAAAGGATGCTATGACCAGAAAAATTCCTTTGCCAGATGGTAGCAAAAAGGTTGATGCTACCCAAGAAGCACTTGATGAAAGAGTAGCAAGTGTAAAAAGGGATAGAGCGGCAAAGGATATTTCAAGGTGGAATGAGGAGAAAAGAGCTTACATGGAGCTTAATGCGCAGGGTTGTTCTGGGCTAAAGGATGTTCAAAATCTTGTGCCAAAAAGAAATCTCACAACAAAAGTGAGGAAACCTAAGTCCACACCATCCAGACTCACAAAGCATACTTCAAAACCACCATCCAAAAGCCCCCAGCATCAAACCTCCACCCAAACAGCTGTTGTAACTCCTGCTGTATCAACTACTGCTGGTACTTCAGAGGTTTCAACATATGTTATCATTTCAACACACACTACTTCAACACACACCACAACCACTGATCTAACACCACCACCATCACCACCAAAAGCAACATCACCACCATCGCCTCCTGCCAAAAAACAGAAGACAGCAGATGTTACAACATCTGGTGTAATGACAACAGTGGTTGAAACACCAGTTGTTTCAACAGCTGTTTGTCAATCACAAATCACTGCCACTCAAATCACAACCACTGATCCACCCAAAACATCATCTGCTCCTCCTACAATAAAAAGGAGAAGGATTTTCATACCAGATGATGATTCACCATCACCACCACCAACATCTTCAAAATCTTTATCACTTGTTACAATACCCAAACCTGCTCCTCTCTCATCAGCTCAAATTCAAAAGCCCTTGGCTCCTGCAGGTGTTCAATTCCCTCTTGAACATATAGCAGTCAAAGAAGAAATCAAATCTTTCTACTATGAGGATGACCCTGCTAAAAGAAAGTTGCCATCTATTGAAGGATATCCTAGGGCTAACAACATTGAAGAATATTTGAAAATCAAGGCTAAGCAAGCAGAGGGTATCTCAAAAAGAAATACACATGGGAAATCTGATAGAGAAATTCAGCAGAATTATCAATACTTGCTCACACAAGTCAGATCTTTAGAGCAATTTGCAAAGAATGTATGTCAACAAATCTCAGAAAGAGCAGATGAAACTCTAAGAAAAGACTACATTGAAAGCATTGTGGCAACAAAGAAATACAAGGGAGAAAAGTACATGTTCAAGGAGTGGAACATCCCTGAGCTTGAGCAAGAACCAGCCAGGATTCAAGAAATGATAAAGAATAAGGTCAAACACACTCCTCCAGAATGGTCAAAGTACAAAAAGAATGTGCCTGAAAAATCACTTGAGCTGAAGAGAATGAAAGAGGAGTTAGTTGCTGCTAATTATGGGTCTAAACATCAAGTGGCAAGATGGAAAGAAGATGCAGTCAGGGCCACCTACAAAAGGTTGGAGGAATTAAGGAAGAAAGATCCCACAGTTCCACAAAAACCTGACTATCCTGAAGCAGAGATTTCAAAAAGACCATCAAAGCTACAAATCAGGAGAGCCACTGCTCCAGCTGGTGCAGCCATCTATAAAAGAAGGCCACAGAAACAGTCGGGTGCTGAAACCATTCAAGAGCTCATAGAAGGAGATGCACTTGTAAAAGAAGGCATCAAGAAAATGATTGTAGAAACTCTTGGATTGGATCAACCTGCAAGTACTTCTCAGACAGTCATCAATAGGCCAGCTTCACCAAACACCTCATCCAATAAAAATCTCCCAAGAAACCCACCAGGCTCAAAAGTACTAAAGTGGGAAACTGACAAACAGACCCATGTATTGACTATGTTCAGGTCTGGTGGAGAAGTGAAGAAAATATCAAGGGAACAAGCACTTGGCCTAAGTCTTGAAGATATGCAGGATCTCCTTGATCTTCCACTTGGTAGGGATGAAGATGACACAGATGCCCTAGACTTTGAGTTACAACTTAAAGGTCAGATAAGGGAGCTGTTGATGAGGCAATAAAGTTCCACAATAATGAAGAGTTCTGGCATTATCTGTTCTAGGGGGAGATTGTTGGGATTGAACCCTACCAAAGGAACAGATAATTAAAGCCAAAACTGGATCAGAGCAGTGGATCCAGAATAAGCAGATGTTACATACAAGTCTTTCCCCTTGAAAGTGGTTTTCAACATCTGCTGACCTCCTATCTACTGATCGTGCAAACTGCTGACCTACAAACTGCTGATCATGTAAAGGCCTGATGAAAGACTAAAGCTCTGCTGTTCAATCTACTGCCTTGGTTCAAGCACTGTTGATCCGGACAAGTACTGCTGGGTTCACAGCAGTGGAAGGATGCAGCAGTTGTTTAGATGTCTTTTATGTAATGAAATGTAATAACAGTAGTTAGCATAGCAGTGTTTGTATTGATCAGAGGTTAGAGTTTGTTAGGAGGTTAGATGTCACTTTCATGGTGACGTCAGCTTAGATGCTTCAGTGGTTTGCTAGTGCCTATAAATAGAACAGTGCTCTGTACTGTTCTATTAGCTCTTTGCAAAATTCTCTTCCTGCACGAACAAACACTGAGTTGTGGCTGAGGGGGAGTTTTTATTCAGCATTGCATTGTAATCGTAATTGAAATAAATTCAATCCTTCGGTTCTTTGTGAAAAATGTTTGATCAAAGCAATTCTCTCGTTTGATTGTGTGTAAAGTTTGTTTCCATCTTAATTCTGCTGCACAACTCATCCATCTTCATCTAATTCAAACGAAAAAACACAATCAAAACCAAACTCAGATCCAACAATCAAATATCCAAAAGGTGTCGTCGAAAATCTATTGGTAAAAGACGGAGGCTTTGTCTTCCCGGCCGACTTTGTCATACTCGATATGGAAGATGACACCGAAGTACCACTCATTCTATGAAGACCATTCCTGGCCACCGCTCACGCAATGATGGATATGAGTGGAGGGAAGTTAACATTGAGGGTCGGAGACAAAGAGATGGAGTTCGGGTTGGGAAAAGAGCAGAAGACGATGACCCGGTAAAATACATGGACGTCATAGACTCAATCTTGGATGATGCTCTCCGACCGTGTAACATGGGATGCAAAACATCCCACTTGGGTATCATATGACTGACTTTGGGTCTAGCCAAGGACCCTTATAAACGTGGCGCACCACGGAGGCATTCCGCGGAACTATGCTTAGTTTTAGTTTAGATTAACTTTTATGTTTTCTAGTTTAGCTTTACTTTTCAGGAATAAAATACACTCGAAATAGTGGAGGTTACAAAGGGAACCTTGAACCCACACCCCATGCACAAAAACAGAGCCTCCCGATAATTTTCCTTCATTACAGCAAGTTCAGCACGAGGCCCTGCTCAGCCCAACACGCCCTCGTGCCTTTGGTTCTGCAGAAAACGCCCAGTTCAGGTAACTGGACACGGGGTCGTGCTCATTGAACACGCCCCCGTGCCCAGTCTTCTGTTTAATATGTTACTGGCAATCTGTACACGGGACCGTGCCCGGACCAACACGGGCCCGTGTCAAGACGCACAGTAACATAAAACTTTGTTTTTAAACACCTTTTTACACATTCAATCAACCTAAAAACTTATTTTTGGGACACATTGAGGACAATATGTAATTTAAGTGTGGGGGGATGCTAAACCTTGAATTTTGCAAGTCCTAATAACAAGCCTTACACAAAACTCTATTGGAACCGCTAATCACCCCAATTTTTTTCAAAAAAAATTAATTTTTTTACTTGTCTTGGTTTAATTTGGGAATAATAAGTTCTAAAAGGTTATATTTTTACAAATTTACAACCGATAGCATCGTGATAAAAAGAACCAACATAAGAAAATTATGAAACAACATAACAAATCTAGTTAAAATTTGATTATATATACTTGATCACATTATAAACCCACTCCCACAATAAGTGAGTTTTGAGCTTTATTGAGCATACAAGCATACATCTTTAAATTAATGCTCATTTTTCGTTTCTTGTGTGAATAGACGCTTGGTTCTTACGACTCTAGAACTTGCCACGACAATACATTCCCGGTCCTTACCCACTCAAACCCAAGTAAGTAAATGATGGAGGCATTAGGACTAACCCATTTTCTTTTCAACACCATTATTTTTCATTTTCTTTATCACCTACCCAAAATCCCCCTAGTTAACCCATTTGAGCCTAAACCTTTTCATTTCTAAACCCACCAAACAAACACCCTTTACCCACCAAAACCCTTTTTCTTTTCAACCTTTTATTTTAATAAATAGCTCAGTTTTCTTGTGCGTTTCCTTATTGAAAAAAAAAATGAAGTCTAGCAATAAACAAACAAAGTCCTCAAAGAAACTTTGTTTGAAAAGTCTTTAGTTTGAATAAAAGTCATAAAAACAAAATTTTTACGACGACCGACGCTTTTTACGCTTTTAGCCCTTTTTACAAACCACTAACCCAAAACCACCTACCTTTAGCCCAAGCCTAACCCTTCCCAAAGTCCTATTGATATTTACAAAGGTATATAGTTAAAGGGGGAGGATTGATCGCTTGGCAAGCATATAGTAGAAGTAAGTTCCATGCCGGTCTCGAGTGTTTCACAAAAATACATCTTCGGCCGAGTGTTGAGTGATCTCCCGTGAGGTATGTGAACTTGTATATAAATGGAATTTTAAAAAGGCATGTTATGCTCAAATAAGTAATTTCGCTTATGAAACGTTCTAACTAAATCATAACGAATAGGATTGTAAATAATATAAAAATAAAACTCAATAAAGATCTTGGATTCCCGACACTCAAGACAAGCCCAAAACTTCTCTTCTACCCATTCCATTTGAGTGTGTAAGCCACGTAATAAAGAGTTTTGCTTGAGGACAAGCAAAGATTCAAGTGTGGGGGTATTTGAAGTGTGCAAAATGCAACATATAAATTACATCAAATTAGGCATAAAACTAACCCCCTTTTAGTATTAATGTTGGAAAAAGTGTGCTTTTGTATTCCTTTTGTATTTTCAGGACCAAATGAGCTTACATGAACAAAAGGAACAAATATGCAGCAAAAACTAACATAAATACAAAGAAAAGGAATAAACGTGGCATGCCCGACCCCTCGACAACATCTTCCCAAGCAAAAATAAGAGATCAGAAGGCTGACCATGGCCCCGTGCCCACTGAGCACGGGGGCGTGCTCAGATATCTGCAGAAAGGACAAAGCTGTAGAAGCTTCTATTGCTCACCATGGGGGCGTGCCCACTGAGCACGGGGCGTGGTCAACGCTAAGATTCGCAGAATCTAGCAAATCCTGGTAGTACAGATATGCTTCTGCACGCGGGGACGTGCCTAGCGAACACGTGGCCGTGTGGAGCCTAATGCAGACAACAACAATTAATGAAGGAAAAGAAAGAGGATGGCCACGGGGCGTGTCCAGCGGACACGGGGCCATGGCCGAGCTTCTGTTCAGGCTATAAATAGAGGTGCTTGGTTCACTTCAAAGGCATCCCTTGGCAAACCACCTCTCTCCTATTTTGGCACCACTCCACCACCACCACTACAGCACCCACATCCACCACCATCATCCATCATCACCTTAGAGTGTGTGTAGTATTCTCGGGATCCAAGATTGATCGTAAGAGTTCTTGTCAATCAAAGGTCATGTTTGGCTAAGTCTCTTACATCACATGGTGAAGACAAGTCTTTAATGTATTACTTTTGATTTTTAATCTTTTCGCACTTCTTATTTGGTTTTGTATTAATGACTTTAATAACTAGGTTCTTATGTTGAAGGTGAAACTTCCTTATCATTTGTCCGTGGTGTCTTGGCATTACTTTACTATCTATATAAAGTAAAAGATTTTCACCATTCATATCTCTACGGTCTATATAGAGATATGTTGGCTACCTGGTCGGGGGTTAAGGGAATGGTTTGGTAAGGATCTTGCCTTGTTCAGTGTATAGATCCTGCAAGGACCTGGGTCAAGCTTACTAGGACCTCCTTCAATACCCACTGGTATTGGATGGCGGGGGTGCGAATGGCTTGATCCCCTCATATGTAAAATACTATTAATACATTAAACTGGCTACCTAGGATTGTATCCCTGCTGACTCAAACCACTTAGCCAAGGGTAATGTCGCCTTCAAAAGAGGGGCCTACCACTTTTCGCATTAATAACTTAATTAATTATCTTTCAATATTCCGACCCTTTGGGATTGTATCCTTGCTGACTCAAACCACTGGGTTGAGGGTAACATCACCTTCAAAAGAGGGGCCTACTACTATAACTAAGATAATCTCTTAAAAAGTGCAAAAGTGCGGAAATCATCAAAGGATACATTAAAGGCGAGTCGGATCCAAGTGATTCATCTTGTCTATCTGTTTCATTTTATTTTTATTTTTCAGCATTTTTAGTTTTTATTTTTCTTGTTTAAAACCCTTTTCTAAAAATTTTTGATTTGATTAGACGTTGAGGATAAACTGGTACTAAAAGCTCTTGTGTCCTTGGACGACCTCGGTATCTTACCAACGCTATACTACGCTCACGATGGGTGCACTTGCCCATGTGTTTGTTTAGTGTTAGTAGAATATCGTGTTTTATAAATTTAAAACTTGACTAATATGTAAAATGGGCTTAAAATATTAATAAAAATATATCACACCTTACACACACCATGGTTGTTTTAACCGGTACCGAGCACTACTTTCCACTCAAAACCGTTAACCTTGGCCAACACTTAGTTAACTCGTAGGCAGGGCTGGCTTAAATATAAGCCAAGTAAAGTTAGGGCTTTGGGCCCCATAATTTCAAGGGCCTCGAGTTTTACACACCGACTATTATTAGTTTGTATAAGTAAATACATCTTCAATCAAATAATATATATTTCTAGAAAGAATAGGGAAAGAAATTCTAAAACATGAGAGGACACATGATAACTTTGTGAGTTCCTCTGTTTTTCGTCTACATAGATAACCAGAAAAATAAATGGAAGAAGATGACTATGGGAGAGAGATGAATGCTATGAATTTACTTTCTTATCCCTAAACCTTAAAGTGATAATATTGCACGTGGTCTACTACTAATGAAACTATTAAAAGAATGAGTCAACTACTTTTGTCTTTTGCCAATGAGGTAGTGGTGGAGTGGTTGGGGAAAGAATTTGTGTTCCTTATGACTCAGGTTCGATTCCCACTCTCCATATTATTTTATGCGGCATCCAGGTGTAGAGCGAATTCGGGTGGCACCGGTTCGACTTGGATAGGAGGCGAGGTTTTACCGATTTTCCACTGTCGTGCTTCGGGCGGGTGGAGGTCGAGTAGTCGACCTTGGCCATAACGCTCAGTATCACGGTGATTGGCACGTCGTTCCTTACCGTTAAAAAAAATACTTTTGTCTTTTATAAATATTTTATTGTTTCATATATATCATAAACTTTAATCCTTCTTCGTGGTTTATACTTTATAGTTATATTATGTTTTAAAATAACTCAATTATATTTGAGTTATATTTGATGAAATATATATTTTGGTGTTGAGATACATGCTTAATTCAATTAGATTGTTTTACGTATATTTTATTTTCGTATATAAATAAATTTAAATGCTTATGGATTAAAAAAAAGTATACGAAATAGCATATTTAATTTAAAGTTCACATGCATTATTTTTGAAATCTTAATAATGGGACAAGGAATATTAAGGATTGAAATATTTTGTGTTGATATGTTATTTAAGTAAGAGGATCTATTAAAAACTACTCTCTAAAGTAACTTATATAAATGCCTCAAATTTTCATGATCGTTCTAGGCCTCGAGAAACGTTGAGCTGGCCCGGCTCTCAAGGACGAATGGGTAGCACCACCAAAATTATGATTATCAAGAGCCCTGCGCACCGTAGCAACGAAGATGTTATCACCAGGATAAGATTTCTAGTCCCAAACTTCCACCATTATTAAATCCTGTCGCTTGAAGTCTTTGGGGTAAAACACTAAGTTGATCTTGATAGGGGTTAATTTTTAATACTTATGGATCACATATCCTTAGACCGGCCTGGATCACTTATCCTTAATAACTGATACAGGAAGTCTGAGGATCGCGGATCTTTATTATTTCACAACTTCACTAACAATTGTTCTCTGTATTTTCACATGATGTTATGCAGGTAATGGACGATATGGACCAAGTCATGGCGAGAATCTTGGTCCACATTCGTTGAAGATGTTGCACGTGTGGAATTGTTCAACGTAAACAAACTTGGACGTGGTCACCCATCTTTTTCAGACTTAGTTGTTATTTCCTTTTAAAGGGGTTGATCAAGTGTTTAGATAGATAGAATGCTATTAGTAGAAACACATACACATACTCGCGAATATCAGCTCTCTAATACACATTCACTTTAGCAAACACTGTGTCGCAACCCCCGACCCCTACCCGGGAGCGGTGTCGCGAGATCCAGATTAGTGGTATCGGTGTTTATTAATTTGGCAGCGGAAATTTACATCAGGACCGTAGTTAGGAAATAGTTTATCAGAGTAAAATACCACACTTTTATAAATAATAAATACATGGGAAAAACCCAAGTTTCCATTATAATATGTTTATAGGGATAAACTTTAATTTATTGAAATAAAACTCCTTTCTTATTTAGGTAACTTTTATTGCCACTTTTCCAAGCCTTCAGTGCTCTCCAACTGGCTTCTATTTGGCTTTCATATTTTGTTACCTGAAACGCGTTTTAAAAAGTTTTATCAGCAAGAAATACTAGCGAGTGCATCCCAGTTTAATCAACACAAGCTTTTATATCTTTACAGGATTGAGAGCGATTACAATGTTTATATCTACCCAATTACCACCCACGGTACTGTCAATCCTGACTTGTGGTCATGCTACTACTCACAGTGTAGTAACAAGTAATGTAAATAAAACCCCAACATACCGACAGTAATTGTAGAATACATAGACTCAATCACCGTTATCATAATTCAAAAAAATTGAGGTTTGTATAAAAAGGTTTACAAAAATTAGATGTACTCACAAAAAGGTTTACAAAAAGGGGAATGACTCACATTGATGTTTTTAGATAATACTGCTTTCTGGTGACTTTCTGATTATAATCTATTAAAATTAAACAATGCACACATGTTAGTAAGATAACCCAATTTACATTAGTTATACCCTCGAGACAGAACTCTAACGATTGAGTCAGGCAGAGCCTTGACATGCGTTACGGAGCTCTAGATTAATCGGGCAAAGTAACTAATACGTAACCGGGGGTTATAATACTTACAACAAGGCAGAGCTTCGCTTTTTAGGGGTATTATATCGAGCAATACTATTGCTATTATAGGAACAAAGGAAAGAAAAGAATTGAACGATCGAAACTGAGGCCAGAGGCCTCCTTATATAGGCTGGTCGACGGGCGGCTCGCGGCCCGCGACGCCCTTTGTTGTTTCCTTCGCAGCCCGCGAGGTACCTAGGCTAGGCTCTAGCCTTGGCTAATCACAACCGTAGACTCCACACGTACAGGGACACGTGGCGGCACCGGGTGCGGCCTGGTGTCACTGGGTCGCAGCCCGCGAATCCTTGGCTAAACCGGGTTGCGCCCCGCGAGGACTCAATATAATTTGTTTTATTTGATTTTTAATAATATAAAGGTATATTAGGTCCGTTTTTCGTATACGGGGTGTATTTTTGGACGTATAGGGGTATTTTAATGGTTTTGGGAGAGTTGTTATATCCTCCCCACCTTGTTTTAGATCTCATCCTCGAGGTCTAATGGAACAGGTGTGGATATTTCCTTTGCATCTCGGCTTCGAGCTCCTAAGTGTACTCTGGTCCTCTCTTGAAATCCCATTTCTTGACCAGAACTAATCTCTTGTATTTGAGATTCTTGATTTTTCTATCTTCAATTTGTAGTGGTTTCTCTACAAACTTAATGTTGGATCTGAGTTTCTTTTTTATTGTATTTTCGTTTGAAATTAAGATGGAAATGAAAGAGTTGTGCAGCGGAATTAAGATGAAAACAAACTTTGCATACAATCAAACGAGAGTAATACTTTTAATCAAACATCTTTACACAATGAATCGAAAGATTGAATTTGTTTCAACAACGATTACAATGATTGATGAATGAATGCAAACTCCCCCTCAGCCAGAGCTCAGTAGTTTGTTCGTGCAAAGAAGACGATGTGGTGAAAGAGCTAATAGAACAGTACAAAGTACTGAACTATTTATAGGCACTTGCAAACCACTGAGCATCTTAGCTGACGTCACCATGAAAGTGACATCTAACCTCCTAACAAACTCTAACCTCTGATCAATATAAACACTGATGTACTAACTACTGCTATTACAATTCACTACATAAAAGACACTTAAACAGCTGCTGCATCCTTCCACTGCTGTGAACCCAGCAGTGCTTGTCCGGATCAGCAGTACTTGACTCAAGGCAGTAGATTGAGTCAGCAGAGCTTTGGTCTTCCATCAGTCTTTGACATTGGTCAGTAGATGCAAGGCAGCAGTTGTAGGTCAGTACTTAGTAAGATCAGCAGATAGGAGGTCAGCAGATACAAAGCCACTTTCAAGGGGAGATATTTGCATGAACTAAACGTAATCGTCTGCTTATTCTGGATCCACTGCTCTGATCCAGTTTTGGCTTTAATTATCTGTTCCTCTGACAGGGTTCAATCCCAACATTCTCCCCCTGGAACAGATAATGCCAAAACTCTTCATTATTTGTGGAATTCTTTATTGCCTCATCAACAGCTCCCTTATCTGACCTTTAAATTGTAATTCAAAGTCTAGGGCATCTGTATCTTCATCATCCCTGCTAAGTGGAAGATCAAGGAGATCCTGCAAATCTTCAAGACTCAGGCCAAGAGCTCGTTCCCTTGATATTTTTTCCACTTCTCCACCAGACCTGAGCAAAGTCAATACGCAGGTCTGTTTGTCAGTTTCCCACTTTTGTATTTTTGAGCCTGGTGGGTTTCTTGGGAGATGTTTATTTGCAGAAGTATTTGGTGAGGCTGGCCTGTTCATAGCTGGCTGAGCAGCGCTTGCAGATTGTTCCAATTCAAGATCTTCTTTTATCATTACTTCCGTGCCTGCTTTTACAATGGCATCTCCAGCTAATAGATCTTGAATTGTTTCCATGCTAAACTGGTTTTTGCTCCTTCTTTTATAGATGGCAGCACCAGCTGGAGTAGTGGTTCTTTTGACTTGCAGCTTTGGTGGTCTTTTAGAAACCTCTGCTTTAGAATAGTCAGGCTTTTGAGGAACTGTGGGATCTTTCTTTCTTAATTGTTCCAACTTTTTGTAAGTAGCCCTGACCACATCTTCTTTCCATCTAGCAACTTGTCTTTTGTTTCCATAATCAGCAGCAACCAATTCCTCTTTCATTCTTTGCAGTTCTACCTGTTTGTTAGGTACAATCTTTCTAAACTTTGCCCAGTCAGGAGGAGTGTGAGTGACCTTCCTTTTTATCATGTCTTGAATTCTTGCAGCTTCATCTTCAAGCTCAGGAACAGTCCACTCTTTGTACATATATCTCTCTCCTTTGTACTTCTTGTGAGCCATGATGCTTTCAATGTAGTCTTTCTTCAGAGTTTCAGCTACTCTTTCAGAAATTTGTTGACTAACATTTTTTGCAAATTGTTCTAGGGATCTGACTTGTGTGAGCAGATATTGATAATTTCTTGAAATTTCTTTGTCAGATTTCCCTTGTGTGTTTCTTTTTGAGATATCCTCTGCTTGCTTAGCCTTGATTTCCAAGTATTCATCAACATTTTTAGGCCAGGGATATCCCTTTATTGATGGCAAACTCCTTTTGGCAGGGTCATCCTCATAGTAAAAGGATTTTATTTCATCTCTAACAGCTACTAGTTCAAGAGGAAATTGAACACCTGCAGGAGGTAAGGGCTTGTACATTGGAACTGAAGAGAGAGGAACAGGTTTTGGAATTGTGACAAGTGCTAAAGATTTTGAAGATGTTTGTGGTGGTGAAGTGTCATCATCTTTGAGAATTAGTCTTCTCCTTTTTGTAGGAGGGACTGATGATGCTTTGGATGGAACAGTGGTGGTAGATGTAGAGGCAGTGGATTGTGATTGACTAACAGCTGTTGAAACAACTGGTGTTTCAACCACTGTTGTCATTACAACAGATGTTATAACATCTGCTGTCTTCTGCTGTATGTCAGCAGGTGTTGTTTTTGGTGGTGATGATGGTAAAGCAGTGGATGTTGTGTGTGTTGAAGTGGTGTGTGTTGAAGGAACAACTGTTTGGCAAGCAGTAGTTTTTGTAACTCCTGATGCATCAGCTGTTTTGTATGGTGGTTTTTTAGCAGACTTTGAACGTCTGGTTGGAATGGATTTGGGTTGCCTTACTTTTCTAGTAGGCTTCTTCTTTTCCTCAACAGGATTTTCATGATCCTTTGAACCAGAAGTACCCTGATCTGGATGATCCATTATGTCCACCCTGGCTTTTCTTTTGGCCTCTCTATCCCTTTTTACACTTGCAACTGCTTCTGCTACTGCATTTGTTGTCACATCAATTTTCTTGCTGCCATCTGGCAAAGGGATCTTTTTGGTCATATTTGAATTTTCTGGTTCAAGATAAAGACCATCCTCTATACCCTTCTTTTTCCACTCCTTAATTTTCTCCCCCTTTTTGGCATTATCTTCTGGGAGTTGATAAATGTAGCGTACTTTTGGAGGAGCAGTGCCAGTGGTGTGCAAGATCTGAGTTTTGAGAGCCTTTAAATCAGCCTGAGTATTCTTGAACCTTGACTCCATTACATTTCTCAGCTGTTGTACATGTTTTTCATGTTGCTGATCTGCTAATTGTGCTTGTTGATGGAGAAAAGGTTGAAACAAGTTCCAGAGCTCATTTGTAGCAGATGCCCTTTGTGTAGCAGATGCTTGAGGTGGAACAGCAGTTGATTGTACCATTTGTACTTGTAACACCTGTTGTAGCATATCTTTGAGTTCTGCAACAGAGTTATCAAGTTTTTCAATGCGATCCGTCAATTTCTGGTACTTTAAATCATCACCCAATTTAATGGGATCATCTGATTTCCCACTAGTAGTGGTTTTATCAGTGGTAGATGTAGGGAGTATACTCCAAACATTAACTACTAATGCCCCTTTTTCTTGGTACTGGGGTCTTCTTCCTTCAACACTTGACAACCTTTTGATGTTGCCAGTAGGATAAATAAATCCACTGGTGGTTGGCAGAGGTGCTATAAAAGGAATTGCCTCCAAGGAAGTCTTATTAATGTAACCACTGTCCAACTGTAAACCTGTAGGTTCAACAGTTGTAGTGGCTGCTTCACTTGGATTACCACCAAGAGTTACTTGTAACTCATGGGGTGTAACCTCCTCAGGTTGTGTTGGTGGGTTAGCAAAGATTGATACATCAGACCCAGTCAGTTGTTGAGGTATATTCTCATTAGTAGGTGATTGAGAAGGACTGGTTAATGCCTGGTTCAAAACAATTGCATCCAACAGTGGTTTTATTGGTGAGGGAATTGGGGATGTGATGATTGGTGTAGAAATAGGATGTGTCCCGGGCATTGGACTGTGGATGATAGAAACGAGTGTTTCCAGAGCATCATGATGTGGAGACCCTATTTGTACAACCTGTTCTTTTTGTGAAGAAGCAGGAGGAGTTTCGGTTATGGGTTGAGATATTTGTACCAACTGTTGTGAGGAAGTAGCAGCAGTGGTTTCTTGTGACTTTTGTGTTGTCACTGGCAGAAGCTCTGGTATCTCATCCTCCAGAGATGCCTTTTTGAGGGTTTGGGGGGGGGGGGTTTGTGTTTTTCTTTTTGTTGGCTTTTTGGTGATTGTAGGTGTGGGTTTCAAAACAGTTGTGCTGCTGCTTTGATCACCTTGAGCAGTGGGCTCAGCAGCAGATACCTGAGGAGCAGTTGTAACTGCTAAAATCTGCTCAGGCACCTCTGCTTGTGTTTTGCAAGGTGCTAACATTCTTGAAAAAGTTTCAGTTGTTAAACTGTTTATTTGAGTAGAATCACCTTGGTTTATTATAGCTAAATCATCCTTACTGAATTTCTTTGAAAAATAGTAACTTAAAAACCTTGGAAACAGTAAGAATGATTTGGTTTCAACATTATTAACCAAATCTTTGAAAATTTCCCGAGAATAGTTAAAATTTTCTCCTTGAAGAATTGCATATCCCAGATTTTGAATCTTTAAAGGGATTTCATTGAAAGAAGTGGTTTTGTTTGAAACACAGAGTAGGAGGGTATGAAATAAAAATCTGGTTGCAGAAGGAAAATAACCTTTTTCTAAGGTAATTTTCTTCATCATTGTGGCTTCATACCCTCTCTCAATGAAGTCAGTTTGTAACTCGTTTTTAGTGAAAGAAATTTTACCTTCCTGATCACCGAGTTGAAAGACCTCTGAAATGGATTGTGGCGTGATTTGGACAACTTTACCCTTTATCGAAGAGTTTATGGTGGTTGCAGTGTCTCCTTGTTTTTCAAGGGTTGCATTTTTCCAGAACTTTCTTTGGGTCGCCAAATAGATTGGTGCATCGGCAGTGAACAAAGTTTTGTACTTTGATTTTGCCATGAGATCAATGGTGGAATCGAAAACTTTGGTGGTTCCTGGTTTTGTGAGAAGACCCAGGAGATTGTGAGATGGTTTATGTGGAATTTCAGTGGAGATTGCCTTTTGAGAAGCTGTTTTCGATGATGATTTGGATGAGGGTTTTGAGGATGACTTCGATTTTGTCATTTTGAAGATGAATGATCAAAGAAAGTTGTGAGAGATGAGAAGAAAAACTGCTTTGAGAAGAGAATTTTTAAGAATTCAATTCGACAGTAAAACCCTGTTTTGATGGTGAGTGGGGGATTTTATAGGAAGAAAGTGAATGCTGAGGTGGCAGCCGTTACAAAAGGTCTGACCAATATGTACTGCCCACGTGACAACCCCTGTTGAAAGTGAAGGACAGTACTTGTGTGATAGAGACAGATGAAGGCAGTGGTATGAAAGTAGTGGATGATTTTCACTATCAGTGGATAGTATATCAGTGGATAAGACATTGCTTTTGAACAACAGAGTTTATCAAAGTAATGAGAGAGCAGGGGTTGACTTTCAGCAGTGGACAGACTTTTGAAGGAAGCAGACTTTTGAACAATCAGTGGTTAATGGCAGACTTTTAAGGATTTTAATGAAAATTTTTCATTTTTAGCTATTTTTAAGGATGGAGTTTTGATTTTCTGAAAACATTTTGTTGCTTTTATTCATAGAAAAACAAGATGTTGCTTGTTATTCCATGTTCAGCATCCCAATCCTAGAGACCAAACTTTCAAAAGTGGCTGTATCAAGTGCTTTTGTGAGCACATCAGCTAGCTGGTCTTTAGTTGGGACATGATGCAGAGAAATCAAACCTTTTTCATAGCAATCCCTCACAAAGTGATGTCTGATGTCGATGTGTTTGGTGGTTGAATAGGAAACTGGATTTTTGATGATATTTTCTGCTGCCTGACTGTCCAACATGAGTGGTGTCTTCAAGGCAGTGATACCAAAATCCAGTAACTGATTTTGAAGCCACAGGAGTTGGGCTGTGCAGCTTGTAGCAGCAATGTATTCAGCTTCAGCAGTGGATGTTGAAACAGCTGCTTGCTTTTTGCTTTGCCATGAGACTAAGCAATCACCTAGAAACTGGCACCCTCCTGATGTGGACTTCCTTGTGGTGTGACATCCAGCAAAGTCACTGTCTGAGAAACCTGAAAGCTTGATGTTCCCATTAGCTGGATACCAGATACCAAGTGTGGGAGCACCTTTTATGTATCTGAAGATCCTTTTTACAGCAATGAGATTTGATTTTCTGGGAGCTGATTGACTTCTTGCACAGACACATGTTGCAAACATGATGTCTGGTCTAGATGCAGTTAGGTACAATAAAGACCCAATCATGCTTCTATAAAGTGTTTGGTCAATCAGCTCATCCTTTTCATCAGACATGACCAGCTTATTTGTTGCCATGGGTGTGCTGCATGGTTTACAATCATTCATATCAAATTTGGTTAAAAGTTCTTTAGCATATTTGCTTTGATGAATGAAAGTTCCATTTTGCAATTGCTGTACTTGGAGACCAAGAAAGCATTGCAGCTCACCCATAGCACTCATTTCAAACTCAGCTGTCATGAGTTCTCTAAACTCTTCACACATTGAGTTACATGTGCTTCCAAAAATAATGTCATCCACATAAATCTGGACAATCATTAAATCCTTCCCTCTCCATTTTAAAAACAGTGTTTTATCAATGGTACCTCTTTTGAAACCATTTGAGAGTAGGAAGTTGGAAAGAGTTTCATACCACGCCCTTTGTGCTTGTTTCAAGCCATACAAGGCTTTGTTTAGCCTGTAGACATGATCTGGATAAAATGGATCCTCAAAACCTGGAGGTTGACAAACATACACCTCTTCTTGAATTGTACCATAGAGGAAAGCACTTTTGATATCCATTTGAAACACCTTCATGTTGTGGTTGACAGCAAAGGCCAGGAACAGTCTAATGGCTTCCAATCTTGCAACAGGGGCAAATGTTTCATCATAATCAATCCCCTCTTCCTGTCTGTAACCTTGAACCACAAGCCTGACTTTATTCTTGACAACAATACCCCTTTCATCAGTTTTGTTCTTGAAGACCCACTTTGTGCCGATGGGACTAACCTCTTCTGGCAGTGGTACAAGCTCCCATACTTGTTGTCTTTTAAACTGTTGGAGCTCCTCTTGCATGGCTTCTACCCAGCTGTTGTCTTTCAGTGCCTCTTGGTACTTGACTGGCTGATGGAGTGATAGAAAACCAGCAAAAAGACAAATGTTTTGGGTTTGACTTCTTGTGAGCACCCCTTCATTTATGTTGCCAATGATTTGATCAGGTGGATGAGATCTCAAGAAGATTAAATCTCCTTGGTATGGTATGATGGCATTGGTTGGTGAAGGCTGCAAATGTGTATCATCTGAGCTAACCACTGCTGGAGACTTTGATGATCCAGCAATGGCTTCAAAAGGTGGTGGTATAGGAGGTAATGAAGTGAACAACTGCTGACTTTTATCCACTGTTTGAGGACTTTTGTCAGCAGTGTTTGAGGATGTGGAAGCAGTGGTTGATGGGCTACTTTGGTCAACAACTGTTGAGGTAGCAGTGGTTGAGCTTTGACAACTGTTTTGAACAGCTGGTGCTTTTCCCTTTGTGGCAGACTTTTGAGGGATGATGATTTCATACCCATAGTCTGGTGTTGTATCCTCTGATGTACCTGCACTGTTAGTCTTGACAGCAGTATTTTCAAAAGTGAATTTTTCAAGATCAAACAGATCTGCAGGGTTTGCTGGGATTTTCATTGATGAGAGTTCATTGAACTTAACATTCAAAGTCTCCTCCACTGCCTTGGTCCGTGTATTGAACACTTTGTAGGCCTTGGCAGTGGTTGAGTATCCCAGATGATAACCGCAATCAATTTTGGCTGCAAATTTTGAAATGGAATCTTTTAAGTTCAAAATAAAGCATGGGCAGCCAAACACTTTGAAATATGAGATCAGTGGTTTAATTTTATACAGATTTTCATAGGCAGTCTTTTTGTGCCTGAGGTTTATTAAAACTCTGTTCTGAATATAGCAGGCAGTGTTTACTGCCTCTGCCCAGAAAGTTAATGGCAAACCTGAATCTGCAAGCATGGTTCTGGCAGCCTCAATCAGAGTTCTGTTCTTCCTTTCCACTACCCCATTCTGCTCTGGTGTTCTTGGGATGCTGTACTGCCTTACAATCCCTTTCTTCACACAGAAGGCATCCAACTCCCTATTTTTGAATTCTGTGCCATTGTCACTCCTGAAGCTTTTCACTGGAAGGTCAAATTGCTTTTCAACCTGTATTACAAAGTCTTGCAAAATGCCTGCAGTTTCATCTTTTGAGTGCAAAAAGAAAGTCCATGTGAACCTAGAAAAGTCATCAACAATAACCAAACAATATCTTTTCTTTTTGAGGCTCATGACTTGAACTGGGCCAAACAAATCCATGTGTAGCATTTGCAAACACTGGGTTGTTTTGGACTCTTCAATGGACTTGTAAGAACTTTTATGTTGTTTTCCTTTTAAACAGGAAATGCAATGTTCAGGACATGAAAACAATTTTTGTGGTAGGCCTCTCACCAAACCATTTTTTGAAATTTCTGTGATTGTCTTAAGATTTGTGTGTCCCAGCCTTCTGTGCCATAGTTCTGTCTCTTTGTTAGAGGCAGCTGAGAACAGACAGGCATCAGCTCTGGGACACTCTTTTGACATGTCAACAACATAAACATTGCCACTTCTTTGAGCAACAAGTTTAGTTTGACCGGAGTTGATTATTGCTTCAATCTTTTTGACCATTTCTGGTCCAATAATCCTACAACAGTCTTTTGTGAAGAATGACCCAAATCCTTTGTCACTCATTTGGGACACACTCAGAAGGTTGAATTTTAGATTGTCTATTAGATTGACATTTTCAAATTTTACTTTTCCAGACTCCACTGTACCCGACCCTAGAACTTTTCCTTTACTATTATTCCCAAAGGATATATCACCCCCTCCATGGATTTTAAAGTCTTTGAGGAGGGCTTTACATCCTGTCATGTGCCTGGAGCCTCCACTATCTACATACCAAAGACTATCACAGCATGCAGAAGCTCTCTACACATGAAGTAAAAGGATTAGTTCATTAAGGTCTCCAAAGCCAACAAGGCTTTGGATGGGGTCTCAACAGTGTCTGGGATGGATGCAGAAAGATGGACAGTGGTTAGGTCAGGAGTTTGAACTGTTTTAGGACAGTGTTTCTCTAACCACTGTTGTGGGTCCTGACCAATCATCTGCTGGTAACCAAAAGGATGCTTGTTCACTTTGGGTTTAGGAGGCCTTTTGTAGGCCTCATAAACGTGAGGAATCCTTTGGTAAGACTGTTTTTCTCTGCCTTTTCTGAACTGATTGGCAGGGGGTGCATCAGTAACCTGAACATCTCTTTTGACAGATGTTTGGTTCAGCTGTTTTGTAACAGCTGTTTGAACTGGCACAAACAGTGGTTGTTTCTTGGTGAATTTGACAGGTGTTGATGATGATGATGGACTCAAGGATGTTTTAGCAATGTACTCATTCTTTTTCACATCAAAGTTTTTGAGATACACACATGCTTGAGTTTTGTGGTTTGTTTTACCACAGACAATGCAACCTTCAGCTGAAACAATGACACTTGTTCTGTTTAAATCATACGCTTTTAAGTGGAAACAATCTTTTGTAAGATGATTCCTTTTCTCACAGAATTCACAAAACAAGTTATCAATTTTTTCTTTCTTCTTTCTCTTTTCAGACTCCTTTGCAGCAGAGGTTTTAACCACTACTGGGATGTCCTTGAGAGGTATGACTTTAGCTTTTGGAGCCTTGACACCATTAATTAATGTAAAGTCCATTGGCTTGAAATTTTCAAGAATGTCACACTCATCAGACCATTTTGGTTTAAACTGGTATTCTTCAAGCTCCTCAAAAGTAGAGGATTCCATTGGTCTGTCAAGTGTGATTTTGTTACCAAGTTTGTCAGTGATTTTCACTTCTTGGCCATTCTTGTTTGTGGGGATGAACTCAGTGGTTACATCAGTGGTTTGAACAGATTTTTCAAAAGCAGTGTTTTCATCATCATGTTTTCTATAGGCAACCCCAAATTTCACATTGCTTTTTCTCTGTTTTTCAAGCATAACCTCATATCCTTTACAGGATTCCACCCATCTTTCACAAGTAATCTGGGCGGACTCCAACTCCTTTTTGCAAACTTGGTATTTTTCTACCATAGTTTGAAGTTGGGTTTTGGTTATACTCTGCTCTTCTTTTAGACAGCTGTTCTCTTTTTCTTTTTCAGTCAATTTGTTTTTAAGTTCTTTTAAAGACCTTTCAAATTTGACCTCATCAGACAAGATTTTATCCCGAAGGTTTTCATTCACCTCTTTAATGTTAGCAATTATGCAATTGTCAGAACACAGTTTTTCAAGAACTTGAGGAGATACCTTGGCAGCTGCCATCATTGCACAATCACATTGATGATATTTTTCATCATCAGCTTTCACCTTCTTTTCACCAGCCTTTTCTTGTTTCTTTTCTTCTTTGTCCTCTACGGACCATGGGTCTGTCATTGGTTCAATCAGGGTACCTGAACTTTCTCCCAACAGTAGTTCACCCGCCACAGCAGTAACCACTGCTTCAGTCACCTCTTCCACTGTTTCAAAGCACTGCTGTTCCTCCTCAGTTTCAACCCCCTCATGTATTGACTCTAATGCCATCAAACAAAACTCATCATGAAAAGAATCATTAGAAGCATAGAGTGCAAAATTTTCATCATTAAGGTCTTCAGGCATACTGCTCCAGTCAACAAACCCTTGAGTAAAAAAACTTTGTTGATCTGGTTGTGCTGCTGCTGGAGCAGTGGTTTGAGGTGCAACAGGTTGCACTTGTACCTGTGGAACAGGGGTTTGAACATATTGGATTTGTGGAACAGTAGTTTGGACATAATGTACTGGCACAGGGGCAGTAGCATAGTGAGCAGTGTTCACTTGAGCTGCTGGGGCATATTGGGCATAGTGCACAGTGTTTTGATTTTGAGGTCTAGGATTTGAGCTAGGATGAGTAATTATGGGACCAGTAGTTTGACTCCTACATTCCCTAGCGAAATGTCCCAACCTATTACACTTGTAGCACTTGATTTTCGATTTATCCAACCCAACCCTTAGATTCCCATGCAAACACTTAGCAAAGCCAGTTCTAACACTTAGCAAAGCCAGTTGGTGCAGGATGTCCATTTCCTCTAAATCAGTGGGATCAAAATGTTGCAAATCATTTAGTTCAAAACTTAAATTGTCTGACATCTGGTTTTCATTTGCAGTGAATGCATAACTAGCAGAGTGAGGATCAGGGTTGTTAAAATTTGCACCAACAGTTATGTCAATGAAGTGATCATAACCCTGGTCCTTACCCAGAAGAGCAGTATTACCGAAAGTGTAATCATCGGTAACTTTTCCTGACTCTTGTAACCTCCTTTTCTGGTTCAACTCCCTTTCGTAGGTCAGGAGTCGACCGTGGAGTTGGGTCAAGGTCAGATCCTTGAATTCAGGTGAGTTTCGGGTGACAAAAGCTATAGTGTCCCATTTTTCTGGCAGTGACCTGAGGAACCTGCTATTTTGAGTTGAGTTTGTAAAAGTGGTGTTAACAAGCCTCAGTTCACTGATGAGACAACTAAAACGCTCAAATTGTTGCGTTAGTGATTCACCTTTAACGTAGCAAAATGTTTCATACTGTTGGTTCAGGGTTTCCCTATTGTTTTCTATGACTTCTTCAGTTCCACCAAACTGTTCCTTAAGTGCGTCCCATAACTCTTTGGCACTGTTACAATGTAACAGTCCAGCATATATCTCATTGGGCAGCGCTGATGCTACGATGCTAAACGCTTTAGCATCTAGTTCGATCTTTTGAAAATCGGTTTCGGTATAATTTTCAACAGGTTTTGGAACGAACTTTTTAGCATCTTCAGCACTTGGCACTGAAGGAACATGGGGACCATAAATGACAGACTTCCAACAACCTGTGCTTTGTTGAGCGAGGATGTGTCCCATCCTCCTCTGCCAGATGTTGTACTCATTTCTTTTTAGCATAGGTGGTTTAAAAAGCGAGCCGATGTTGTTTTTATCATCCTGAGATTGTGACGTCATTCTTGTTGTTTTACAGACACTGAGAAATCAACTTTAATGGTGATTAATCCTTGCTCTGTTTTTCAACGGACGAACAAACGATCAGTATCAACTGTTATGAGCTGAACTATTTACGTCAAAATGATTGTTAAATCAAATTTGACTGTCCAGGCTCTGATACCAATTGTTGGATCTGAGTTTCTTTTTGATTGTATTTTCGTTTGAAATTAAGATGGAAATGAAAGAGTTGTGCAGCGGAATTAAGATGAAAATAAACTTTGCATACAATCAAACGAGAGTAATACTTTTAATCAAACATCTTTACACAATGAATCGAAAGATTGAATTTGTTTCAACAACGATTACAATGATTGATGAATGAATGCAAACTCCCCCTCAGCCAGAGCTCAGTAGTTTGTTCGTGCAAAGAAGACGATGTGGTGAAAGAGCTAATAGAACAGTACAAAGTACTGAACTATTTATAGGCACTTGCAAACCACTGAGCATCTTAGCTGACGTCACCATGAAAGTGACATCTAACCTCCTAACAAACTCTAACCTCTGATCAATATAAACACTGATGTACTAACTACTGCTATTACAATTCACTACATAAAAGACACTTAAACAGCTGCTGCATCCTTCCACTGCTGTGAACCCAGCAGTGCTTGTCCGGATCAGCAGTACTTGACTCAAGGCAGTAGATTGAGTTAGCAGAGCTTTGGTCTTCCATCAGTCTTTGACATTGGTCAGTAGATGCAAGGCAGCAGTTGTAGGTCAGTACTTAGTAAGATCAGCAGATAGGAGGTCAGCAGATACAAAGCCACTTTCAAGGGGAGAGATTTGCATGAACTAAACGTAATCGTCTGCTTATTCTGGATCCACTGCTCTGATCCAGTTTTGGCTTTAATTATCTGTTCCTCTGATAGGGTTCAATCCCAACACTTAAGCTTCTCATTTACCTCTATGTCCTTAAGAGGTACCATTAATGTTTCATCTGCTAAGCACTTCTTGAGATTATATACATGAAATACATCATGTATTCCTGCCATTTCCTCTGGCAGTTGTAGCTGGTAAGCGACTGGTCCTATTCTTCTAATAATCTCAAAAGGTCCAACATACCTGGGGCTTAGCTTTCCCCTCTTAATAAATCTGACCACTCCTTTCCATGGAGAAACTTTTAATAATACTTTATCTTCTACTTGAAATTCCAACAGTTTTCGCATGGTATCAGCATAACTCTTTTGACGATATCGTGCTGCTTTTAGTCTTTCCTTGATTTGAATAATCTTATTTGTTGTTTCTTATACTATCTCTGGTCCAGACAATTGTTTTTCTCCTATTTCTGCCCAACAGACTAGAGTTCGGCACTTTCGTCCATAAAGTGATTCAAATGGTGCAGCATTGATACTGGTATGATAGTTGTTATTGTAGGAAAATTCTATTAATGGTAAATGATCGTCCCAATTTCCTCCGAAATCAATTACACAAGCTCTAAGCATATCTTCCATCGTCTGAATTATCCTTTCTCTTTGTCCGTCCGTTTGAGGATGATAAGATGTGCTTAGTTTTAACTTGTTTCCCATTGCTTTCTGGAAACTAGTCCAAAAATGAGAAGTAAAACGACTATCTCTATCAGAAATAATAGATAAAGGAATTCCATGTAATGAAACTATTTCATTTACATATAACCTGGTTAATTGTTCCACACTGAAAGTTTCATTTATAGGTAAGAAATGAGCAGATTTGGTTAATCTGTCTACAATCACCCAGATTGTATCATTACCTTTTCGTGTCTTGGGTAATTTGGTAACAAAGTCCATTGTTATCAATTCCCGTTTCCATATAGGCATTTCGAGTTGCTGCAATAAACCTGAGGGTTTCTGATGTTCAGCTTTAACCTGTGAACAGGTTAGACACTTAGCAACATAGGTTGCTATGTCCTTTTTCATTCCTATCCACCAGAAATTCTTCCTTAAGTCTTGATACATCTTATCCTTACCAGGATGTATCGTATACTTAGAATTATGGACTTCTTCTAAAATTCGGTGGCGTAGGTTTCCTTGTTTGGGTATCCAGATTCTTTTCTTATGGAATCTCCAAATTCCATCTGTTCCTTGTTCTAATTCCTTAATCATTACTTTTAATTTTTTAGTATCGTCCTTGATTACTAATTCCTGCATTTCTCTAATTTGCTCATTTAAATCTATCTGCAGATGTGATTTGAGAGAACGTACTCGTCTTGGCTTTTCATGATACTTTCGACTTAAAGCATCAGCTACTACATTAGCTTTTCCTGCATGATACTGGATATCACAATCATAATTACTAAGAATCTCCATCCAGCGTCTCTGTCTCATATTTAATTCATTTTGCCCAAAAACATATCTTAGACTCTTATGATCGGTGAAAATAGTAAACTTGCTACCATAAAGATAGTGTCTCCAAATTTTAAAGGAAAAAATTATGGCTCCTAACTCTAAATCATTGGTTGTATAATTCCTTTCATGAGTCTTAAGTTGTCTAGAGGCATAGGCTATAACCTTTTGGCACTGCATTAACACACATCCATAACCTAACTTAGAAGCGTCACAATAGACTATCAAGTCTTCAGTTCCCTCTGGTAACGCTACTATGGGTGCGTTGGTTAATTTTTACTCTAGAATCCTAAAAGCTTCTTCCTGTTTTGGTCCCCATTCAAACTTAACTGATTTGAAGGTCAGTTTCGTTAAAGGAATAGCTATTCTAGAAAAATCTTGAATGAAACGTCTATAATAACCTGCTAGTCTAGGAAAACTTCTCACCTCCGTCGGTGATTCAGGGACTTTCCACTTAGTAATTGCCTCGATTTTTGTGGGATCCACATGAATTCCTTCATGATTAACCAAGTGTCCATGGAATTGCACTTCCTTTAACCAAAATTCGCATTTTGAAAATTTAGCATAAAGCTTTTCTTTTCTCAGCAAATTTAAAAGTATAAACAAATGCTTTGCATGGTCCTCTTTATTCTTAGAGTAAATAAGAATATCGTCTATAAAAACAATTATGAATTTATCTAGATATGGTTTACATATTATGTTCATCATGTCCATAAATGTAGCTGGGGCATTGGTTAAACCAAATGGCATGACTATATATTCATAATGACCATACCTTGTTCTGAAAGCAGTTTTAGGAATGTTCTTTTCCTGTAATTTCAATTGATGATATACTGAGCGTAAATTGATCTTAGAAAAGAATCGATCTCCTTGAAGTTGATCAAACAGATCATTGATTCTCGGTAGTGGGTACCGCTTTTTAATCGTGACCTTGTTCAATTCTCGGTAATCAATGCACATACGCATTGATCTGTCCTTCTTCTTGACAAACAAGATTGGTGCTCCCCATGGTGATGAACTAGGTTGTATGAAACCTTTCCCCAGTAGTTCGTCCAACTGTTTCTTCAGTTCTTGCATCTCTGCTGGTGCTAAATGGTAAGGTGCCTTGGCAATCGGTGCTGTCCTTGGTAGTAGGTGAATTCTGAATTCAACCTCTCTATCTGGCGGCAATCCAGGTAATTCTTCTGGAAAACATCTGAGAATTTAGATACTACGAGGATATCTTTTAATTGTTTTCCTTTAGTGTTAATGATTATGGAAATCATATACATTAGTGATCCTTTCCTTGCATAGCTTGCGGTTTTCATTACATAGATGAATTTTGTGGACCTAGTTGGCTTATCTCCTTTAATCGTGATCTTTTAACCCTTTGGTGAACTTACTTGTATTGACTTTTGATCACATAGAATGCTGGCATGATTGGCTACTAACCAATCCATTCCTAATACGATATCAAATCCAGCTAGATTCATTGGGTAAAGGTTAGCAATAAAATTATGGTTTAAAATTTCTATTCTTGCTCCCTACAAGATTTCAGTGATTTTAATGGATTCTCCATTTGCCGTTTATACCACACATTCTTGTTGGAGTTTAGTTAATAGTTGATTGAGAAGTTTGCAGAACGAAGTATTAATAAAACTTTGGTTTGCACCAGAGTCAAATAATACTTTAGCAAAAATATCATTAACTAAAAACGTACCGGCAATCACATCTGGAATCATCTTGGCTTCTTCAGATGTCAAAACAAAATGCCCTGGCATTCTTCGTAGTTTTGTTGTTCATTGCTAGAGCTAGTTTCGGACAGTTCGGCTTGATATGTCCAGTCTCTCCACAGTTGAAGCATAGCTTATTGCTGGGTTTCTTCCTGCAGTCTTCTTCCTTGTGTCTAGACATTTTGCAGAAGTTGCAGTATATTGAGCATCTTCCTGAATGCTTCTTCTTGCAGTACTTATAATAAGGTGCAGAGGTAGAACCTGTACCTTTCCCACGGTTGGAATTTCCAGAACGAAATTCTTGGGTAAATTTCTGGGCTAGGTTCTTTCTCTAGTTCTCTTCTTGCGTATGTACCAATTCATCAGTCAAGGTATTGGCTAGTTCTATGGCTTCTTCTATGGTTTATGGTCTAGCTGCTTTGACTACGTGTCTGTTTTCACTAATTAATCCCCAGATGTACCAGGAGATTAATACTGGTTCGGGTGAGGCTAGGGTTGACACTATTCTAGCATATTCGAAGAATATGGTAGTGTAACCCTTGCAGTCTATTCCAGTCATTTTAAGATTTAAGAACTTATTAGCGATTTGTTCTTTTTCATGAGGAGGACAAAATTTCCTTTCAACTATGTTCTTAAAGTCAGTCCATTCCATATAATAAATTTTATCACTTACTCTAGATTGGAGAATAGTATTCCACCATTCTAAGGCTGCATTCTTAAAAAGATTAGAAGCAAACATAATCTTATCTTCATCTGCACATTTGCTTATTTTTAAGACTGCCTCTATCTTTTCTATCTAACGTAAAGCAGCAATGGCTCCTTCATTGCTAGAGAATTCTATTGGTTTGCAAGACCAGAATTCTTTGTAAGAACAACCTTATGACATGGTTCTTCTTCTTTTTGGAACAGGTAATTGGAGTAGCGGTCCATTATTCACGCTGTGACTAGGTTCAGTAGGTGGTCGTTTATTTCCACTATTAGTTTTATTATTTTATGCTTCTTTAACAGTCTTGATAATATATGGCATAGCGTCTATGATTCCTTGTGCTACTATGTGTTGGATGGCACTGTTATCTATTTGGTTTCCATTATTATCATTATTCTGGTTTTCCTGATTTACTTCATTGTCCATCTAGATTATAGACATTTATCAGGTATTAATATCTCAGAATAAGATTTAATGCAAACAATCAGGCAAACAAATTGATCAAAAATGTCGAACATTACGACTTTTACTCTTTTCATATTTATATATATATTACAATCTACAACTGAAATTTAAACACACTACTAGTTATGCATCGATATATATTAGGTTATCTATTTTAGTTAATATATATATATATATATTTTCTTCAAACTACACACATTTATATATCTATATTATTATTATTATTATTATTATTACTACTACTACTATGGTTGTTCATCCAGAACTGCATTTCTCGCTCATCATATTTTCACACGAGCTTTTCTCCTTCTCCTCACTCATGGATAGTAGTGGTGCGGGTATCGGGTCAGGGAATTGAGGTATAGGCTCTTCATATGGGTGCGAGTTGTTTAATATTTCCTGAACATATTAATCGGCATTCCAATACTGATCTAAGGGATTAAGGTTGGTATACTGTGCTATGGGATTTGGTATCAGTTCTCCCTACGGATAAAGTTCCTGATATTCCCTATGGTCATCCTCCCATGAATCATATGCTAAAGGATTAGGTGCTGGGATTCTAGGTATCTCCTTAGGGTCAAATGCTGGTATGGTAAATTGGTTTCCTTGGTTAAGTTCTATCTCCATTGGTTGGGTTGGAAATAAAGACAATGGTTGTGGTGCAATTATCTGATCAAGGTTTGGATCTGCTGCAGTGGTGGCTAGTATATGAAAGTTTGCCAACAGTCAATTAACTATTTCTTGTGTTTGGGCATTTACTTCCCTATTGGCTGCTGCTAACGCTCTTTGTTGTTGTAACTTTCTCATTCGCTTTCTCCTCTCATGTGCTCCCCTACTAAACCATCCTCTCTTTTTCGAATGGAATGGTTCCTCGGATTGCGCCTTAAAGATGAAGATTCCTTCTTCAGTGTCAGCAGAATACCCCGATAGAGTAGGCTGTGATGAAGTTCCTTCACTCTTGGGAGAACTAGCTAGGTGACGATAGGCGCCAGACGTACCTTGCTCACTCATACTGTAAACTAATAGATTGTCAAATAACACAAAACAATAATATACATATATACACATAGTCACATAGATTATTTCCTAACATAATTGATAAAAATCTTGGTGTCAACAGAACACTTCTGTGGCTTAAACCAGTGGCTGTAGCTCTGATACCACTCTCTGTCACAACCCTCGACCCTTACCCGGGAGCAGTGTCGCGAGATCCAGATTAGTGGTATCGGTGTTTATTAATTTGGCAGCGGAAATTTACATCAGTACCGTAGTTAGGAAATAGTTTATCAGAGTAAAATACCACACTTTTATAAATAAAAAATACATGGGAAAAACCCAAGTTTCCAATATAATATGTTTATAGGGATAAACCCTAATTTATTGAAATAAAACTCCTTTCTTATTTAGGTAACTTTTATAGCCACTTTCCAAGCCTTCAGTGCTCTCCAGCTGGATTCTATTTTGCTTTCACATTTTGTTACCTGAAACGCGTTTTAAAAAGTTTTATCAGCAAGAAATACTGGCGAGTGCATCCCAGTTTAATCAAAACAAGCTTTTATATCTTTACAGTATTGAGAGCGATTACAATGTTTATATCTACCCAATTACCACCCACGGTACTGTCAATCCTGACTTGTGGTCATGCTACTACTCAAAGTGTAGTAACAAGTAATGTATACAAAACCCCAACATACCGACAGTAATTGTAGAATACATAGATTCAATCACTGTTATCATAATTCAAAACAATTGAGGTTTGTATAAAAAGGTTTACAAAAATTAGATGTACGCACAAAAAGGTTTACAAAAAGGGGAATGACTCACATTGTTGTTTTTAGAAAATACTGCTTTCTGGTGACTTCCTGGTCATAATCTATTAAAATTAAACAATGCACACGTGTTAGTAAGATAACCCAATTTACATTAGTTATACTCCCGAGACAGAACTCCAACGACTGAGTCAGGCAGACCATGGCATGCGTTACAGAGCTCTAGATCAATCAGACAGAGTAACTAATACGTAACCGGGGGTTATAATACTTACAACGAGGCAGAGCTTCGCTTTTTAGGGGTATTATATCGAGCAATATGTGACAACCGGTAATTTACGCCCTTAATTACGTGGCTAGCGGACGATTAACGCGATGATAAATAGTGTTTACGATGCTAATTAACTTAACCAGGCCCTTGGAGTGCCTAGGAACGTTTGTTCAGCTATACAGTATACGTATGAAGATTCGCGTGGAATCTGCGAAACATCAAATGACAACGGACTGAAACCGTACGAAATACTGACGACACCGACAAATATGGATGTTACACGAATATTTTATGCTTATGGAGTATGGATCGCGATATCAGGTCTCGTAGGAATTACGGGCCACTCACACGCGAGATGGGCTTGTGGGCCCTGGGCCCAAACCCAAAACCCAAAACCCACAAGCCTAAACCCGCACATAACATACAAGATCTCTAGGCAATACTCATAAAAGCTTACAGAATATTTACAAGAGATTCTCAAAATCCTACAAGATATTCAAAATCTCTAAAACATCTGTATAAATCTTTCCAAAAGATTTATGTCTCATAAAGATGGACACAAGAAATATTCAAGAGATCTCTATAGATCTATACATACTGGACATAAGGTAATAACACTAGTTAATACCCATAAAAATGAGTATAAAACTTACCTCCTTCCTTCTTGCTACACACACATAAACCACATAAATTCACTGCCAAACACCCTCTACATTACTCCCTCTCTCGATATCACCTAAACAAACAAACACAGAGAAGTTATCTTCTCCAAATCACACACACACCCTCATGCTTTCCCTCTCCCTTCTCGGTGAAACCCACAGCCGGTCGACGACCAGCACACCCCCCCTTTTCCGATTAACAGAACGGAACACCACCACCACCATGAGGTGGTAGTGCGGCGGCGACCGAACAGAAGAGAGAGAGAGAGAGGCGGAAAGATGAGAGAGAAAGACGCTGGACGGCGGGGCGGCGTCGCCACTACAGCGGCAGTGACGGTGGTGACCGGTGGTCCCTGTCTCGGACCAGTGGGTCGTGACTCGGACCGGCGGTCCAAGCCTTTATCCGAGATCTTGTTTCTTTCATCTTTGATTTCTGAAAATTTAGATGAAGAAGATGCTGATGATGATCTATTTGTTCGGGTTTTGGATTCGACTCGATTCTGGTGCGGTGTTCGGGTTAAGCAACTCGGTTCAGTTTAAACAAGGTCCGGTACGGTCAGATTTGTCCGCGTCAGAAACGGTTCGGGTTGATTCGGTCAACTCAACCGAGTCAACTCGGTCAACAACGGCGAGTCGAGTCAGTGTTCGGGTCAGCAGGTTCAAGTCAATAGTTGGTTCGAGTCAGCCGGTTCGGGTTAGATTTTGAAGCGGTTCGAGTCAACTCGGTCCAACCGGTCAACTCAGTTGACTCAGTCAACTCAGCGAGATGACTCGGTCGGCTCAGCTTCTCGACGCAAGGATTGGTAAAGATTTTACGGCGATATATTTCGTTATTTTCCTAAGTCTTATTATTTCATGACAACGAGCTTGAACCGATTCAATTAGTTACATTCTAATATACTCGACAAGAATTATATACATATTGTTTGTTTGTTGAATCTTGTTGAATTTTGGAAAATAATGACAACTGGTGTTGTCATGGCCGTCCAAAAACAGAGGAAACTCTGCCCGTTTTTCGAGAAAACCCGTAAAAGCAAAACATGTTTTATTGAAAAGCGACTTTTATGAGAACTAATATAAATGTGTACATCACTTTCGACGACGCTTTATCACATACGAAAACGACAATTCTTTTATAAAGTAAATATATTTTATATATTTATTTCAAACAACATCAACACGAAAACACTATTAAATAAATATAAGTTGTTATATTTATTTCGAACGTCTAAACGACATATACACATATTTTGATAACTTTCATACAAGACGCGATATATAATACAAGTTTATTATATATTACTTTCATACGAATATTCCTATTTACACAACGACTTCTCAAGACGACTAACGGGATTCTACCAAAATACTTATATATTTTAAATCCCTCGAGGACTAAGTCTTTCCAAGACTTATTAGTTTTACCAACAATAAGCGAGACTTAACAAGTATAACTTAACCGTTTTCGTTAAGTTAACAATTTACCGTCAAATCATTCGGACAACGATTCGGTAGAGCTCGGTGACACGTAGTTTAGTTACTGCGTTTATTTAGAAACTTATAAAGTATTTCGTGTTAGGAATATTGTACAATACACGCTAGCGAGTCTCATCCTGGAAACGACATCACAAAGTCGTAATTAGCTAGCTTCGCACAAGACAATTCAAGTGAGTTCATAACCCCACCTTTTTATGGTTTTACATTTTTATAAATGTTTTCGGGGTGGAAAGACATGCACTTTTTTCAAAGCATACAAGAATTACATATTTCTAAACCATGTTACAAGCAAGTTTTAACAGACACAAATGGTTTACGAAAAGCTTATGTTTTATACCGGTTTTTTTAACAAGCGTATTTTTCGAAGTATGCATACACACGAGTTCTAGTTTTCTAAACTACGGGAAAATACAAATACAAGAGTTTACAAGATACAAATGTTACAATATTTACGAATAGTATGATGAGTACAAAAACATTCAAGTGAAACATTCAAGATCATGTCTCGAATAGGGTACCATAAGCACCATTAATCAACGTATACATTCAGACCGCGGAACAAAAGGTTAGATCTAATGGGTTTCAGGCAACCCCACTCTTGGCCTACTTCTACCAATGAGTGCTTCTGTGTCTCAGTCAAAGTCGACAAAAATGCCTAGGTTTGGTGGCTTCCTATGTCGTGACCCATGTTAGTGGCCTTGCAAACCACTAGTGATCTAAAACATTCAAAGTACTCAGTTACAGATACATTCTAAAGGATACACTCAAACATTCAAAGTACTCAGTTACAGATACATTCTAAAGGATACATTCAAACATTCACAGTACTCAGTTACAGATACATTTTACAAGTTACATTCAAACATTCATACATTCTGCATGTTACATACCATGTTTTCATTCAAGTATTTAAACATTCAAGTATTTAAACATTCAACAATACAACAAAAACCGGTCATTCAAAAAGATTTATTTCAAATCTTTTACAAACAAACTATGAACTCGCTCAACTTTATGTTGATTTTTCGCATGTTTCTTTCTCAGGTTACAGTTCTAAGACAAGGCACAGTTGGAACAGGAGAACCATGAAAAGTCGAGTACTTAGTGGGCGTTCAATTTATAAAAGACTTAGATTATTTGCTTCCGCTGTGCAATGAAGATACCAGTCCAGTCACGCCAATCCTCTGATATTTCGGGGTGTGACAGATTGGTATCAGAGCCATAGGTTACAGCCATAGGTCACCCCAGCTCTGATCCCAGATTGGTATCAGAGCTATAGGTTACAGCGAATAAGGTTTTCTGTAGGAATACCTAGGCTCTAACCTCAATTTCCTCTGGGAACTTAGAATATTAAAACCCGAATACATACAGAACGCCTAGTACTCGAATATGGTCTCCAACCGTTGCCGAAAAACAAACAGTCAAAATTTTGTTTCCAAACATACGCTATTGTGGTGTTTTATACACGACACACAAAACAGTCGCATACAGAACATAAAACTTGGAGAGTTTAGGAAACATGCATTTAAAGACCTTCGGAAACTTATTTTGAAGTTCATTAAAGGTCATCACGTAGGAACCGCGAATATAAACTCGGGCACACACTACTATCCATATGGTCTATGATATTTTAACTTCTCGAGCAGGTAGCCTACGCATAACGAAACGCTAGTGCACAACTATACGTGAAACTTAAGCTATACATCAACGGAGGTTGAAGTACACCACAAACGACTTTCGAGGAAGCGGCAGTTTGGCACGCGGTCCTGCAAACGACACAAGTCATGCTAAGAAGAAGACGTATGTCTCCGCATTCCCCCTAACTTGTCAACGACGAATACGCTATGGTAATGTCACCTAATAACTGGTTATCACATGCAACCCCAGGAAAAGTCCTTAAGTTTCTTTTATTGAAATTTCGACTTTCACATTTACTGAGTAGATTTTCGTATCTCTACTCCTCTTGATGGTCATTGTATCACGGTCATTTCTTTCAGTATAGCGAATATTCGATTGCTTCATTCCTTGAGAAATTCATATGTTACGCATGCACCGTTTGTTGCGCATGTGGTTTCGTTTCGAATAAAGCGTTTCATCAAAGTTCAAATATTATTTCGCTAAATCTAATTATTGATTTGTGATTCGAATGACCCGCATTATTGAAATTGTTGGCTTCTTTGTTATCAAGTCAGCACATTTTCTTGAAATTTCTTTTCTTTTCAAGTTACATACATGGTTTTTTCGTTGTGACCATGCCGAAAGTTTTCTTGTCGATACATGTATTTATTGTCGGCTTGCGCCGAAATCAAATTCAATTGTTTGAACCTGTTCATTACACATATTCAATTCAAGACACCATATGATGTATTGAAGACATCATATTCGGATTCGTTTTAACAAGCGTTTCATTGTTCCGAGTCATAGTAGATTTGTTTGGTCTACGACTCCATTAAGTCGTTTGTTAGCTACGACACCTTGTGGTGTCAGTACAAACTTGTAGCTTGGGCTAATCATGATTGAGCGTTTTATGCAAAACACAGGTGATACTTGTTCGATCACCGCTATATTTGAATTGTTTCATTCACTACGACACCTTGTGGCGTCAGTAGAACTTGCAGCTTGCGCTGATCACGATCGAGCGTTTCATGCAAACTATTACATTTGAGCTTGTTGAATCTAAGTTCATTTATTGGATGCGATCATTTCTAGAATTCATTTGCATCTTGCGATACATCCTTGAATTCACATCATTCGAATAAGTCTTGATTCGATTTCATGATCGTTCACTTTGGTACTATTCGTATTTTATACGCATAACGTAACTCTAAGGAGTTGACGTAGTCTAAATTTTGAGGACGAAATTTTATTAACAGGGGGAGAATGTGACAACCGGTAATTTACGCCCTTAATTACATGGCTAGCAGGCGATTAACGCGATGATAAATAGTGTTTACGACGCTAATTAACTTAACCAGGCCCTTGGAGTGCCTAGGAATGTTTGTTCAGCTATACAGTATACGTATGAAGATTCGCGTGGAATCTGCGAAACATCAAATGACAACGGACTGAAACCGTATGAAATAGTGACGACACCGACAAATATCGATGTTACACGAATATTTTATGCTTATGGAGTATGGATCGCGATATCAGGTCTCGTAGGAATTACGGGCCACTCACACGCGAGATGGGCTTGTGGGCCCTAGGCCCAAGCCCAAAACCCACAAGCCTAAACCCGCACATAACATACAAGATCTCTAGGCAATACTCATAAAATCTTATAGAATATTTACAAGAGATTCTCAAAATCCTACAAGATATTCAAAATCTCTAAAACATCTCTATAAATCTTTCCAAAAGATTTATGTCTCATAAAGATGGACACAAGAAATATTCAAGAGATCTCTATAGATCTATACATACTGGACATAAGGTAATAACACTAGTTAATACCCATAAAAATGAGTATAAAACTTACCTCCTTCCTTCTTGCTACACACACACAAACCACATAAATTCACTGCCAAACACCCTCTACATTACTCCCTCTCTCGATCTCACCTAAACAAACAAACACAGAGAAGTTATCTTCTCCAAATCACACACACACCCTCATGATTTCCCTCTCCCTTCTCGGATAAACCCATAGCCGGTCGACGACCAGCACACCCCCCTTTTCCGATTAACAGAATGAAACACCACCACCTCCGTGAGGTGGTGGTGCGGCGGCGACCGAACAGAAGAGAGAGAGAGAGAGGCGGAAAGATGAGAGAGAAAGAACCTGGACGGCGGGGCGGCGTCGCCGCTACGGCGGTAGTAACGGTGGTGACAGGTGGTCCCTGTCTCGGACCAGTGGGTCGTGACTCGGACCGGCGGTCCAAGCCTTTATCCGACGAAATCCACCGGTAAGATCTTGTTTCTTTCATCTTTGATTTCTGAAAATTTAGATGAAGAAGATGCTGATGATGATCTGTTTGTTCGGGTTTCGGATTCGACTCGATTCTGGTTCGGGTCACATGTGGGGCTCAAGTTTCACTGGTCAGTTGGGTTCGAGAGTTCTGGTGCGGTATTCGGGTCAAGCAACTCGGTTCAGTTTAAACAAGGTCCGGTTCAGTCAGATTTATCCGCGTCAGAAACGGTTCGGGTTGACTCGGTCAACTCAACCGAGTCAACTCGGTCAACAACGACGAGTCGACTCAGTGTTCGGGTCAGCAGGTTCAAGTCAACAGTTGGTTCGAGTCAGCCGGTTCGGGTTAGATTTTGAAGCGGTTCGAGTCAACTCGGTCCAACCGGTCAACTCAGTTGACTCAGTCAACTCAGCGAGATGACTCGGTCGGCTCAGCTTCTCGACGCAAGGATTGGTAAAGATTTTACGGCGATATATTTCGTTATTTTCCTAAGTCTTATAATTTCATGACAACGAGCTTGAACCGATTCAATTAGTTACATTCTAATATACTCGACAAGAATTATATACATATTGTTTGTTTGTTGAATCTTGTTGAATTTTGGAAAATAACGACAACTGGTGTTGTCATGGCCGTCAAAAAACAGAGGAAACTCTGCCCGTTTTTCGAGAAAACCCGTAAAAGCAAAACATGTTTTATTGAAAAGCGACTATTATAAGAACTAATATAAATGTGTACATCACTTTCGACGACGCTTTATCACATACGAAAATGACAATTCTTTTATAAAGTAAATATATTTTATATATTTATTTCAAACAACATCAACACGAAAACGCTATTAAATAAATATAAGTTGTTATATTTATTTCGAACGCCTAAACGACATATACACATATTTTGATAACTTTCATACAAGACGCGATATATAATACAAGTTTATTATATATTACTTTCATACGAATATTCCTATTTACACAACGACTTCTCAAGACGACTAACGGGATTCTACCAAAATACTTATATATTTTAAATCCCTCGAGGACTAAGTCTTTCCAAGACTTATTAGTTTTACCAACAATAAGCGAGACTTAACAAGTATAACTTAACCGTTTTCGTTAAGTTAACAATTTACCGTCAAATCATTCGGACAACGATTCGGTAGAGCTCGGTGACACGTAGTTTAGTTACTGGGTTTATTTAGAAACTTATAAAGTATTCCGTGTTAGGAATATTGTACAATGCACGCTAGCGAGTCTCATCCTGGAAACGACATCACAAAGTCGTAATTAGCTAGCTTCGCACAAGACAATTCAAGTGAGTTCATAACCCCACCTTTTATGGTTTTACATTTTTATAAATGTTTTCGGGGTGGAAAGACATGCACTTTTTGCAAAGCATACAAGAATTACATATTTCTAAACCATGTTACAAGCAAGTTTTAACAGACACAAATGGTTTACGAAAAGCTTATGTTTTATACCGGTTTTTTTTAACAAGCGTATTTTTCGAAGTATGCATACACACGAGTTCTAGTTTTCTTAACTACGGGAAAATACAAATACAAGAGTTTACAAGATACAAATGTTACAATATTTACGAATAGTATGATGAGTACAAAAACATTCAAGTGAAACATTCAAGATCATGTCTCGAATAGGGTACCATAAGCACCATTAATCAACGTATACATTCAGACCGCGGAACAAAAGGTTAGATCTAATGGGTTTTAGGCAACCCCACTCTTGGCCTACTTCTACCAATGAGTGCTTCTGTGTCTCAGTCAAAGTCGACAAAAATGCCTAGGTTTGGTGGCTTCCTGTGTCGTGACACATGTTTGTGGCCTTGCAAACCACTAGCGATCTCAAACATTCAAAGTACTCAGTTACAGATACATTCTAAAGGATACACTCAAACATTCAAAGTACTCAGTTACAGATACATTCTAAAGGATACATTCAAACATTCACAGTACTCAGTTACAGATACATTTTACAAGTTACATTCGAACATTCATACATTCTGCAAGTTACATACCATGTTTTCATTCAAGTATTTAAACATTCAATTATTTAAACATTCAACAATACAACAAAAACCGGTCATTCAAAAAGATTTATTTCAAATCTTTTACAAACAAACTATGAACTCGCTCAACTTTATGTTGATTTTTCGCATGTTTCTTTCTCAGGTTACAGTTCTAAGACAAGGCACGGTTGGAACAGGAGAACCATGAAAAGTCGAGTACATAGTGGGCGTTCAATTTATAAAAGACTTAGATTATTTTCTTCCGCTGTGCAATGAAGATACCATTCCAGTCACGCCAAGGCTCTGATATTTCGGGGTGTGACACAATACTATTGCTATTATAGGGCCAGAGGAAAGAAAAGAATTGAACGATCGAAACTGAGGCTAGAGGCCTCCTTATATAGGCTGGTCGACGGGCGGCTCGCGGCCCACGACGCCCTTTGTTGTCTCCTTCGCGGCCCGCGAGGGACCTAGGCTAGGCTCTAGCCTTGGCTAATCACAACCGTAGACTCCACACGTACAGGGACACATGGCGGCACCGGGTGCGGCCTGGTGTCACTGGGTCACGGCTCGCAACTCCTTGGCTTAACCGGGTCCCCCCCCCGCGAGGACTCAATATAATTTGTTTTATTTGATTTTTATAAAGGTATATTAGGTCCGTTTTTCGTATACGGGTTGTATTTTTGGACGTATAGGAGTATTTTAATCGTTTTGGGAGAGTTGTTATACATTGTACCATACTTGCTCCACATCCGAAGTTGTATACATTTCTTGTTTAATATACTTGATAGTGATAGTTTTCACTATCCGAGGTTTTTTGTGCCGGAGATCTCATAAGGATCAAGGGCTTTTTCCTCGTACAAATCCTTGTGTTCATTGTTCATTACATTTCACATTTGATCATTCATTCATTTTACATACACGCACACTACCTCAAAAAATCAGATTTGGTTACATTATCCTTTGTTTGATTTTTGACCAAAATAGTTTGGCACCCACCGTGGGGCAAGTGGTGCTTCCATTTTTTTGAAAAAAAATATGTTTTTTTGTTCATTTCTATTTAACATCATTACTTCTATGGCTTCTCAAAGTAAATCCACTTCAAGTGCCATTCCGGCTGTTACCTCATCCCAAATCAGTGCATCATTACCTCCAATTCCACCACCTTACCAAAAGAATCTAGTTAACACTCAAAAGAAGACATCATTAGTCTTCCAAGGATCAAAAGTTTCTACTAGTTCTTTTTCTACTAATACTAAGAGTGATATTTTTGTTTTGTTTTCGCGGATTAAGACCTATATGGAACAGCAAGACAAGACTAACCATCGGATCCTCCGGGAGATTGATGACATCAAGAAACAGAAGATGTCAGCAGAGGATCACTCTCCACTGGTGCCCAGGATGTTGGACTTCGTCACCCCAGCAAATGAAGCTCAACAATCCAGGATGCCCAATACACAGCCTCAAGCTCCATTCCGCAACTTGGGATCACTAGCAATGACCCTTCCTCAAGGATCATCTATCCATCAGCCTGGATCATTGGCCATGACCCTTCCTCAAGGATCCTCTATCCATCTGTATCAAGGATCCTTCATTCGTTCTGAAGGATATATGGAGACGTTTCTGGCTCAAGGATCCTATTTCAACAATCAAGGATCCTCATCTAGGGTTCAAGGATTTATGGATCACACATCCAGACCTTCAGTGCGAACTTACTCTAGTCCTAATGACTTTCAGGATCAGGGATCCTCAGGCAAATAGTCATGGTGAAACTCTGAAATTCATGAAGGGGATTTCATCCCTGTGCAAACCATTAGTTCTTCTGGACCTACTATTATACCAGACATGTCTTACCCTCGATATACTTCTGGCATACCAACTTCAAATCAGTCAAGAGGTAACAATTTTAATACTACTTTTGATACTAACTTTGGTTATATGCAGGATGCAGGAATCAACCAAGCTATGGCCAGAGAATTAAAAAAACTCAAGGATATGATATCTAGTGTCCCAGGAATGGTTAAACCTATTCCTGAGATCCCCAATGGAAGTCACAGAATATCTCGCTTTGCACCCCCCATATGCAATGCTGAGATACCAAAGCGTTTTCAAACCCTCAACATGAAGTTATATGATGGTACCACTCATCCAGAAGAACATGTAGCTCAATATAGAGAAAGAAGGGAAATCAATCCCATTACTGAAAGATTGAAAGAAGCCTGTCTATGCAAGGGCTTTGGATCTACACTTAGGGGCTGTTTGTTTACCTCTTAACGAGGCTCTTAATGGTTCAGACTGTTTGTTTCATGAGCAGATGTCTGAATGGTTCAGACATTTGCCTCTGAATGGTTAAGACCTCTAATCTGAATTGGCCAGACATTTGCCTCTGAACGGTTAAGCATTATACAGGCTCTTAATGGTTCAGACCTCAACTGGTTCAGCACTTAATGGTTCGGACCTCTTACTGGTTCAGCACTTAACCATTCAGATGTTGCCAAACAGCCCCTTATTGGATCAGCACTAAAATGGCTGCTAAGTCTTCCTCCCTATTCTATAACTTCATTCTCTCACTTAGTTGACTTATTTAATAATCAATTTTCTTGTTGTAGAACATTTGAAAGGTTAACTAGTGACTTATATAGGATCACCCAAGGCCGTGATGAATCACTTACAGATTATGTTACTAAATTTGGTAGAGAGTCCTTAGAAATCCCAAATTTAGATATTGCCACTGCTGTAGAAGCATTTAAAATGGGATAAAGATTCTCCTTTCTATGATGTCCTTGTTATGACACCTTGCAGGAACTTGGATGAAGTAAGAAGCAGGGCTCTAAGGTTCATCCATCTAAAGGATGATAAAAGGATCCAAGATAGATTATCTGGATCATCAAAACAGGGGAAGCAAGGATCCTTATTTAAGAATAATCGATCCAAGCTATACTCCAAACATGACAATCAGAATGTTCACTCTGTTGAACAAGAAGAATATGAGGAAGAATATCCTCACATATCTGAATATTGTTTTTCTGATGATAATAATGAATTGATGCTTGCTTTGCAGAATTTAGGTGAGAAAGCTAGATGGCCTAAGAAGAATGAAAAGCCTACACCTTACAAGGAAAAGTCAAAGTGGTGTGCATTCCATGAAGACTTTGGTTATCTCACTGATGAGTGCATTGCACTTAGAAAGGAAATTGGACCACCCACCACCACCATAACACCATCATCCACCACCATCATCCATTGTCCATCATAGAGTGTGTGAGTCGTCTCGGGATCCAAGATTGATCGTAAGAGTTCTTGACAATCAAGGCCATGTTTGCCTAAGTCTCTTACATCACTTGGTGAAGACAAGTGTCTAGTGTAATACTTTTTATTTTTAATCTTTTCGCACTTTTTACTTGGTTTTGTATTAATGACTTTAATAACTAGTTTCTTATGTTGAAGGTGATTCTTCCTTATCGTTTGTCTGTGGTGTCTTGGCATTATTTTACTGTCTATATAAAATAAAAGATTATCACCATTCATATCTCCACGGTCTATATGGACGTATGTTGGCTACCTGGTCGGGGGTTAAGGGAACGGTTTGGTAAGAGTCTTGCCGTTGTTCAGCGTTCAGAGTTCCTGCAAGGGACCTGGGTCAAATTTAGTAGGACCTCCTTCAATACTTAACGGTATTGGATGGCGGGGGTCCAAACTCTTTGATCCCCTCATAAGTTAAACTACTATTAATACTATAACCCGGCTATTTAGGACTGTATCCCTGCTGACTCAGACTACTTAGTCGAGAGTAACGTCACCTTCAAAAGAGGGGCCTACCATAATTTGCATTAATAACTTAATTAATTATCTTTCAATAATCCGACCCTTTAGGATTGTATCCTTGCTGACTCAAACTACTGGGTTGAGGGTAAAGTCACCTCCAAAAGAGGGGCCTACTACAATAACTAAGATAATCTCTTAAATAAGTGCAAAAGTGCGGAAATAATCAAAGGTTACACTAAACACGAGTCGGAACCAAGTGATTCATCTTGTCTATCTGTTTTTACTTTTATTTTCAGCATTTTAGTTAGTTTTTATTTTTCTAGTTTAAAACCTTTTTTTCTAAATTTTCGATTTGATTAGACGTTGAGGATAAACCGGTACTAAAAGCTCTTGTGTCCTTGGACGACCTTGGTATCTTACCAACACTATACTATGCTCACGATGGGTGCACTTGCCCATATGTGTGTTTAGTGTTAGTAAATATAGTGTTTTATAAATTTAAAACTTGGCTAAAAAAGTGTAAAAGGGCTTAAAATATAGTTAAACCTACATATACAACTAACGCACATCAAGTTTTTGGCGCCGTTGCCGGGGACACAAGGATTTTAAGAAAGTTAGGAATCAACGGCCTAATCTTTTTTTTCTTATTTTTCATTTTTTTTTTAGGATTTTTCTTAATTTTTCAGCTTCTGCAGAACTCAGCACGGGCCGTGCCCGCTGAACACGCCCCGTGCCCAATCATTGGAACTGGCGATCCTGTTTTACGTCAGACAGTAAGCTGAACACGGGGCCGTGCCCACTCAACACCCCCCCATGCCCAAGATTCAGTTACTGAAAACAGAACCGTAAGATCCCGACGGTTGGTAATTTCTGACACAAACATGAGTGATACTGATACTTTTTACTTTCGGCACTCTTATGGTACGTGGTGTCAATTATGTGGTGGTACCCATAAGGAATTAGAATGTTATTTTCTAAATTATAAGCCCCACTATATAGACCCATCGTTTCCTTGTATCCTTAAGAGGGGCGAAAGTAAAAATAATCCCTATCTCTCCCTCGAATGCTCCCAACCAGATTTTCTAGGAGAAATGCTTCTCGATGAATTATTTCAATTAGAAGATCTAATTCTTAATTGGTTAAAAGAACTTAGGATAGATTTCAATAATTTATCTCAAGATGATAACCAAGAAGAAGTGTTGGAATCGCATTCAAACAACTTTGTTTTTTCCGACGATACTTCTAACTCTAGTGAGGACTTGAGCGATAGTCGTCCCTGTGTCGATTGTGCCGTGAAGGACTCCCCATCGACTTCGTTCGATGCATACATAGACCTGAGCGATTCGGTATACACCTTCTTTAACGAGAGCCCGGAAAAGGGTTGGACTTGTCTACCTACATATAGCATAGGAATCACCCTCACCGACAACCTCTTGTGTTCTCGTCTTAATCTAAAACAATTAAGGTATCTTAGGCACTTTGGGGTTGTTCCATCCAGTAAGGAACCGCCCGATCCGGAAAAGTTCCTTAAAAATAGACAAACTTCATAAACAGCCCTCCGACACGGGGCCGTGCCCAGGTCAACACGCCCCCGTGTCCACCAAAAGATTCCCTTCTGACTTCTGTCAGAATACGCACAAAACGTGTCAGAATCTTGCCTGCACACGGGGCCGTGTCCAGCCCACACGGGGCCGTGTCCAGCATGCTGTCGTTTTCTATAAATGCAGCCAAGAATCCTGCACATTTGGACCATCCAGGGACAGAGATTTGAAAGGATTTTCTAACTGACCATCCTAGGTATATTCTAAAAGAAGGTTCTAACAAACATCTTGTCATTTCCTCTTTTATCCATTACCTTCTTCTTCACCTTTCTTGCAACAACACCTCCATTGAAGCTTGATTTCAAGCTTTATTGTGATGTTTGTTGAATTTTTGTTCAAGGAATCTTGTTAAAAATAAGTTACACAACATTTTTTTAAGTTATTTTTGTTCAAAAATGCTTCATAAATTGGGAAAATAATTTAAAACTCTAAGATTCCTTGTTCTAAAAACTATAGAAAGTTGAACACGGGGTCGTGCTCATCGAGCACGGGGCCGTGTCCGTTGTACTGTTTCATTAAAACGAACTAGTTTTGGTTTGTTTTCGTAGAATGTCTAGCCAAAACAGTGGAACCTCTTATGCGCACTCCAGAAACAGTCGAAGGGAAAGGAGGCCATCAATTGAAGCAACTCTCGTAAGATACGTAATGGCGCTACGTGAAGCTCTTGACGAGATGACTTCGGCAGAGGAGGTCCTAATAGACCGTATAAATTATCTTTCGGTGGGGTTGGAAAACAGTTTTCAAGAAATAAACCTCTTGCACCAGAGGTTAAACATTCTTGTAACACCTCCCAAGGAACCAATCCTCCCTCAAGAGGATTGGAACCTAGCACTTGGAATCCACAATCCTACCGGTTGGGATGACATTCCGGCGGAACCCCCTCTTGAAGAACTCCAAGAAGTCCCGGTGGAAGTTGCACCTCCTCAAACCAATGCCAATGAGCCCGTTTTTCTTCTCCCTAGGGAGATAGAAGAGTGGCTCGCCGACGTGTGAGGAACCCATGCCCGGCGAAATAAGTTCTTCAAGCCACATTTAACCGAGGGATTTACCTTTTCGGAAATTTTGCTAATAAAATAAGTAGTAGGCTAGAACTTCTTTGTTTAAATTTCTTGTGTTTCTTTGACCTAACTATCTAGTATTTTAATTTTTAGGACTATTATGTAATTCTCTCTATGACTTAAAACACACTTGAGATGGCAAAGGATACAAGGGAAACTTGAACCAGCACCCCATGCAGGAAAACAGGACCATCCGACAAAAATTTCTTCATTACAGTAAGTTCGGCACGGGCCGTGTCCGCCCCACAAGGCCCCGTGCTGCACAGTCTGCAGAAATACCCAGTTCAGGTACACTGGACACGGGTCGTGCTCAACCAACACGCCTCCAGACTTCTGTTTCTCTTGATTTAATTTTGTTACTGGCACTTGAACACGGGGCCGTGCCCAGACACCACGGGGCCGTGCCCAGACACCACGGGGCCGTGTTCAGCGCCCAGTAACACAAAATTTTTGCTTTTTCACACCTTTTTACACATTCAATCAACCTAAAAACTTATTTTTGGGATTATTTTACTGTCTATATAAAATAAAAGATTTTCACCATTCATATCTCCACGGTCTATATGGAGGTATGTTGGCTACCTGGTCAGGGGTTAAGGGAACGGTTTGGTAAGAGTCTTGCCGTTGTTCAGCGTTTAGAGATCCTGCAAGGGACCTGGGTCAAATTTAGTAGAACCTCCTTCAATACTTAACGGTATTGGATGGCGGGGGTCCAAACTCTTTGATCCCCTCATAAGTTAAACTACTATTAATACTATAACCCGGCTATTTAGGACTGTATCCCTGCTGACTCAGACTACTTAGTCGAGGGTAACGTCACCTTCAAAAGAGGGGCATACCATAATTTGCATTAATAACTTAATTAATTATCTTTCGATAATCCGACCCTTTAGGATTGTATCCTTGCTGACTCAAACTACTGGGTTGAGGGTAACGTCACCTCCAAAAGAGGGGCCTACTACAATAACTAAGATAATCTCTTAAATAAGTGCAAAAGTGCGGAAATAATCAAAGGTTACACTAAACACGAGTCGGAACCAAGTGATTCATCTTGTCTATCTGTTTTTACTTTTATTTTTATTTTCAGCATTTTAGTTAGTTTTTATTTTTCTAGTTTAAAACCTTTTTCTAAATTTTTGATTTGATTAGACGTTGAGGATAAACCGGTACTAAAATCTCTTGTGTCCTTGGACGACCTCGGTATCTTACCAACACTATACTACGCTCACGATGGGTGCACTTGCCCATAGGTGTGTTTAGTGTTAGTAAATATCGTGTTTTATAAATTTAAAACTGGGCTAAAAAAGTGTAAAAGGGCTTAAAATATACTTAAACCTACATATACACCTAACGCACATCAGAGGGATCCTCTGTTTGGGGGATGAAGCCACTTGTTATCCTGCCATCTTTTATTTCCTGCTCTTTAAAACCTGTTAACAATGGACACCATTTACATACCCCAGCGGACGGGCCACGTATTGCTGGTAGATGCTTGGGGTAGGTAATTTTGACAACCTTTGAAGGGTTAACTTTTGTGAATAAAAATAACTTCAACTTTTTGGCTACTTCTCGTGTTGTTATCCTTATGAATTCTTTATTTTTCAACTATTGTTATGTATTTTGTTTGAATTTGTGAGTAAAGAATAAAGGTTAATAAATCATGTTTAAAAGTTTTAGGATATGATCAAGGATCACATATCCTATAGTCGACAGGTTCAGAAAAGCTATGTAACTTAAGGATCATTAGTTTTGTTGTCAAAGGATAAGGGTCACTTATATAAATAAAGAATAAAAGTAAAGTGTTTTAGGATCATACCTGAGAATCCAAGTTAGGATCCTAACCTTTAACATCTATAATCAGGATAACCAAAAGACAAACCTTAGTAGAATGTAAGGATCAAGGATCCTTAGCTGTTTAACTTCGAAAGCCTGAAACAGAATACAACTTGGGACTAAGCCAATATAAGAGAAAAGTTAGTAACTGGGGACAAGCCCAATATACTGGGGACAGGCCCAAAGGATAACTGGGGACAAGCCCAAAGGATAACTAGGGACAAGCCCAAAGGATAACTGGGGACAAGCCCAAAGGATCTTGTGTAAACTGGAGTATGGCCCTCACTGGCGACTATCCAAACTTAGTGACATGAAAATGCCAAAATCTTAGCTAACGTGAAAACGTTAGAAACCTTAGGAACGGATGTATGGTACGTCTACCATTATACGTAGGATCCCGGATACAGCCAGTACAATGAAATTGTCAGCCCCTAAAGCGAGTACTGGTCCCATTGCCATGAACTGTACCAGGATCATCGTGCGCTGCTGGCCATACTGGGGACATGCCCAAATAACTGGGGTCAAGCCCAAATAACTAGGGTTAAGCCCAAATAACTGGATACCTCTGTGGATACTCAGTCCTTTGTTAAGGATACCTAAACCTTCTGCAAAACTCAGAATCAAGTGAAAGGAGGATAAAGGATCCAGGATCCTTATCCTTATATATATATATAGGATAATTAAAGAGTGAAATAGTTTGAGATTAGATCATTAACAAAATGAGGATCCTCCGTCCTGTAAGGATCCTTCAAGGATGCTTGTTAGCTAAGGATCATGGATCCTTATTACATGAAGTATTTCTTCAAGTGGACAGCTTTCCAAGCTCTTGGTAGCAAATCACCTTCCATTGTTAGCAATCGATATGCCCCCTTTCCTGCCTCAGCTTCAATCAAATAGGGGCCTTCCCACTTTGGTGCTAACTTTCCATCAGCAGGATTGGTGGTATTCTGAAATGCTTTCCTTAATACCATATCACCAACTTGGAATTTCCTGATCCTGACATTCTTATTGTAGGCTCCAGCCATCCTTTGTTGACAACTAGCCATCCTTATCCTTGCCAAATCCCTGAGTTCTTCTATAGTATCCAAGTCTTGAACCAAGTTTTTGGCATTTCCTTCAGGATCACGGATGCTTGTCCTTGCAGTGGGAACCACCATCCTCTATAGGGATCACTGATTCTGCCCCGAATACCAAAGAAAATGGAGTTTGGCCAGTAGCATTCTTGGGAGTTGTTCTGTCAGCCCATAATACATAAGGTAGTTCTTCTGCCCATTTTCCTTTCTTAGATCCAAGCTTCTTCTTCAAATTGTTGATGATGATCTTGTTGGATGATTCTGCCTGACCATTAGCTTGTGGGTGGACTGGTGTTGATGTTATCATTATAATCCCCCAACTGTCACAAAAGTTAGTAGTTCTACTCCCAATAAATTGGGATCCATTATCACAAACAATTTCAGAAGGAATACCAAATCTAGTAATAATGTTTCTTTTAATATAGGATATCACTTCCTTTTCTCTGACTTGAGCAAAGGCTTCAGCCTCTATCCACTTGGAGAAGTAATCAGTCATAGCAAGCATGAATACTTTTCCACCAGGTGCCTTAGGAAGCTTACCAACTATATCCATTCCCCATCTCATAAATGGCCAAGAAGAGGATATAGGATGCAAAAGCTCTGCTGGTTGGTGAAGGATATTACTATGTCTCTGACAAGGATCACACTTCTTGGCATATTCCACAGCATCCTTCTTCATAGTAGGCCAGTAGTATCATGTCCTCAGGATCCTTGAGAACAACGCCCTACCCCCAGGGTGGTTTCCACAATCTCCTTCATGGAAATCCTTTAGGACTTCTTGGATTTCAGGATCCTTAATGCACCTTAGATATGGCCCTGCAAGAGATCGTTTATATAACATGTTATTCAATATTGTGAATTGAGATACCTTGATTTTGAAAGCCCTGGGGTTTTCTCCTGTAGGAATCTCTCCATGTTGTATGTATCTCATGATTGGAAGGATCCATGATCCTGAATGAGATTGTGTATCATCACTAGGGATGATTGCAGAATCCTCTCCTATCTCCATGGCTACACGATCCTCAGTAGCAGGGGATAGGATGTAGATAATAGGGATCCTGATATCCTCTGGAATCTTCAAGGATGATCCTAGATTGGCCAATGCATCAACTTCTGCATTCTCTTCTCTGGGTACCTGTGTCAAGCTAAAGGAAACAAAAGAGAGTGCCAACTCTTTCACTATCTCTAAATATTTGATTAGTCTTTCACCTTTAACAGCATAGGATCCATTAAAGTGATTAGTAATTAACAATGAATCTACATGTACCTCAAGATACCTGATCCTCATATGCTTGGCAATTTGCAAACCAGCTATCAAGGCTTCATACTCAGCCTCATTGTTAGTAGTTTGAAACTCACAAGCTATGGAGTGGGGTATTATGTCCCCCTGTGGCGATTTTAGTAGTATTCCAAGTCCTGTTCCTTTGACATTAGAGGCTCCATCAGTGAAAAGTATCCAAGGATCCTTAGTTTCTTCCAGCTGTTGGACTTCTAACTCAGCTTCCTTTTGCAAGTCACTACTAAAATCTGCCACAAGGTCAGCTAAGGCTTGGGATTTGATGGCAGTCCTTGGTTCATATCTTATATTATAAGCACTAAGCTTCACTGCCCACTTAGCCATCCTTCCTGACATTTCAGGTTTCCTAGATTCAGCATCAAGCAAACTCTTACTTACATAATAGACAGGATGTTGTGTACCTTCGTGATCCTTAACAAGGACCGCACTTACTGCTTTAGAGGATACCGCCAAATAAAAGGATAATATATCTCCTTTTTCTGGTTTCATCAAGGCAGGGGCTGAGGAAAGGTAATCCTTGAGAGCCTTGAGAGCATTTTCATGCTTTTCAGTCCATTCAAATTTCTTGTTCTTCCTCAAAATGTCATAGAATTCCTTGCATTTTTCTGAGGATTTGGATATGAACCTGTTCAAGGCTGCGATCCTGCCTGTCAATCTTTGTACATCCTTAGCATTGGTAGGAGATTTGATATTCACAATAGCCTTAATTTGCTCTGGACTTGCTTCAATGCCTCTTTTTGTCACCATATAGCCTAGGAATTTACCTGCTTTAACACCAAAGTGACACTTGGAAGGATTTAGTTTCATATTAAATTTATCAAGGATATTGAATGCTTCCTCCAAGTCTCTAAGGTGATCCTCAGCTTTCTTGGACTTAACCACCATGTCATCTATATAGACTTCCATAGTGTGTCCAATTTGTTCCTTGAACATCATATTGACTAGCCATTGATAAGTAGCACATGCATTCCTTAGTCCAAATGGCATAGCAATATAACAATATATACCAGTTGGGGTCATAAAGGCTGTATCCTCTTGATCAGATGGTTCCATCTGAATTTGTTGAAATCCAGATGAAGCATCCATAAAAGTCAACAACTCATGACCCGCGGTAGCATCCACCATGGAGTCAATGTGGGGTAATGGGAAAGGATCTTTGGGACATGCCTTGTTTAAATCAGTAAAATCGACACATACCCTCCACTTTCCATTTTTCTTTTGAACAACAACCACATTGGCTAACCATCTTGGATACTTAACCTCTCTTATCATACCTGCCCGAAGTAGTTTATCTACCTCTTCCTGGATAATAGCATTCCTTTCAGGTGCAAACTTCCTCCTTTTTTGATGAATTGGCTTGAATGACCTGTCAATGCCAAGTTTATGAGTAATTATATTTTTAGATATACCTGTCATGTCCTCATGCTTCCAGGCAAAGGTAGTTTTCCTCCTCTTTAGGAAGGATACTAGATCCTGTTCAATGTTGCTGAGGATCCCTGATCCTATGAAGACTATGGATTCAGGATCATGAGGATCCATAAGGATTTCTTTCACATCCTGTTCTCTTGCCTCCAAAACATCTCTTGGAGAATGCTTTAATTGCTATTGCTCCCTTGGTCTTGAGGCTGGCATCATTGATGACGTGTAACATGTTACACCCCGACCACGTGTAACATACAAAACGTGGCGGAAAACGTCGGGGAGTGTTGTAACAGAATTAATTGTTTCATAACCATGGCATTCAAAGTTGTATTTTATTTATAACATAAGAGTTACATTGTCTTAAACAGGAAATAAAGAGTTTAGAACATAATTAAACTAAGTCTATCTTCATTTTATGTCTCTAAGGCACAGGTCCGCCCTAGTGTCACGATCATCATCCTACGGAAAAGCTCCTGAAAACACATGTGAAAATAGGTACGTCAGCATAAAAATGCCTGTGAGATACATAGGTTTTGTGAAAATAGGATTCACGACTTATAAGTTTAGGAAAAATTGTTTAATAACAGTCAGTCATGAACCTTGTAAGTTGTTTTGTTTTGCAAATCATTAAAAAGCAATGATATGTATAAATAAGAGAATAATGTAAGGTTAAATGAATAACCAAGTAAAAATGAGTTTGTATAAGATAAGTTGTTTTGTAAATCAATGTCTTATGAAAATAAGTTGTTTATGTAAAATGTAATATGTCAAATATTGAAATGATTTAAGTAACGCTACGACATGAAATATTATACAAACACTTATTTATAGGAAGTACCAGCGACGTATCCACCATGCTTATATCATATTACACACGCCTCGTTACTCGAATCATTTACCCAAACCAACCACCAATGTATTGTTCATGTATAAATCAATTGTCATGTGTTAATGTGTAGACCATATCAAAATGTCTATGTCCAATGTAAACCACCAAATGTGTATATCAATGTCAAAATGTTTATGTTTAATGTAGATCATGTAATGTGTAACCAAAAATATCATGTATGGTAAGTGAAATAAATCAACTAAACCATATGTAAAATGCACAAAAACAAGGTATTGATGTAAAACATAGTTTAAATCAAAGTTATGTTTTGTGGAACAAATGCATGCTATACTGATACAAACATTTATGCGGTATTGTAAAAATGCATACATCCAAGCCTTGAGACTGTGGCGATAAACCCTTAAACAAATTAAAGGTTTATCTAAGTTATGTATACCGAATTCGGTCATTCCTTCCAATCCAAACAAACCCAGGATTTCAGGAACGGTAGTTGTCAATTCCTATGGTACCACTACCTACTAACGAACGGTGTAGCTAATGTTAATGAATGTATTGTTCCATTGTAAACAACCCAAATGTCATACCAAAATGTAAACATGTGATGAAAACAACTGTACTAAGTATGTAACAAATGGACATACATAGCATGTGACGTGAAACAAATGTACTAAGTATGCACACAATGGACATACATAGCATGAAATGTAATGTAAACAATGTACTAAGTACGCACACAATGGGCATACATAGCATGAAATGTAATGTAAAACAATGTACTAAGAACGCACACAATGGGCATACATAGCTTGAAATGTAATGTAAAACAATGTACTAAGTACGCACACAATGGGCATACATAGCATGAAATGTAATGTAAAACATGTACTATAATGTACTAACGAACATAGCAGGTATATGATGTGAAAACATGGAAAGCATGAAAGTAACAAGTAGGCACATGTGTTTCACCCCAAAAAAGTTTGAAAACAGTAAAAGAGGGGTCTATGTACTCACTTGAGATTGCTCAGAAGTCCTAAGATAACCACCAAGCAAGGCTAGAGATCTCGGAATCAAACGGCACCTAATATAGGTAACTATGTTAATAAACCGGACCTATATCGGAGGATCAGATAGAATGAGGGTTCGTAAACCAAACGAGTATGGGAACTCATGTAATATGGTTTAACAAATCCCACATACTAAAACGAAACTTAACCTAAGTGTTTACGACCCATTACGACCCGTTTAGGTAGCTTATGCTACTTTAACGCGTCGTTCGCGTGAAACGCGTTCGGACCGCCTAACTAGTCCTATGACAAGTAAAATATGCCTTAACATGTCTAATATAGTTGTCAAATCAGTTTAGATGTCAAAAGTTATGTTACATATGTTTAACACGAATTTTGGCATCAAAGGGGTATTTTGGTAATTTACCTAAGGCATAATAACTACCTATCATACAACTACTTAAACGAAGTGACCATAAGGTATAACCTCGGAAGGTTATTCTCTATATACTATGGTCACCTAATGTGTTTGGTCGGATCCTAATGATCGACCAAATGGGTCGGGTTCGAAGGTATAAGCGATTTATCAGATCGCTTACCCTTACGACCCTAGACAACGTGGTAATCAGTAGGCATAGTCACAAGGGACTATAACCATCGTGATTACAATCACGTTGCGAAGTTCAAACGAACTTTGCATTGACCATAAACTGGTCAATGCAGAAAGTCAAACAAAGTTTGACTTTCGGACTCGAAAAGAAATAAAAGAACGAAGGAACACTTACGAAGGGTCCCCGAATGCTAATCTAGATCAAAATAGCTCAGGTATGAAACAAAGGTTTCAACTTAGAGCACATTAGATCAGATTCTTGTGAGGAAAAGTGAAGGGTGGAGGTGGGTATTTATAGTTTTCGGTTCACCGTTAGGATCATTTCTTGGAAAAGGGGGCACGATCTAAGCCGTACACTTGTTGGAAAGTTGTGGTAACTCATTTGCCATCCACCATAAGAGTTTGACACTTGGCACTTGGCCTTTGGAGAGTGTTAAGGGCTGTTAACAGTTGAAAAAAACGTTTTGCTGCATTTGGCCCCTGTTTACGGACCTAGTTTGGCAGATTTACAGTTTCAGTCCCTGCAACCTCAAAACTTGGTTTTCGATGCGTTTTTTTGACACGTTTAAGCCCCGTTAACCCCATTTCAAAGCTCTAAAATGAAGTTAAAGTATAGGGAACTTAAAATGTGTTCAAAAATATCTCGGGTGTCGGTTCGTTTAGCCGTACGGTTACGTTGTTCGGTTAATTACGACGGAATGCGCATAAGTGCGAAAAATGATCCAAATGGCGTGGCGAATGGATTTTTCTTATGCCAAACACTAAAATAAAATATTTTAGTGCTTACATAAATTTTTGGATGTCCGGATGTATTCAGAACGTAAGTTATGAGCGAAAATGCAAACTTGTGCACTTTTTGACGCTTTTAGTCCCTGAATGACCCCAAAAGTTTATTTTAGCATACCGAACCCCTCAAAGCCTATTTCTAAGCTATGTAAAGGATATTTATGCTATGTTTAAATTATGGTCATGTTCCGGAATGTTCGTTACAGTTCAAATTGGCATACTTTCGCAGTTTGTCACGTTTAGTCCCGGTAAGCGAATTAACTTGTTTTTGCCATACCAAAGCCTTCAAAACTTATTTCTAAGTTATGTAAGTGTTATTTAAGGTATGTTAAGTATATGTTGATGTTCCGGAGTATTTTTCGCATTAAACTGGCTACGTTTATGCACCAGTTTGCGTATAACTCTCTAGAAAGTGATATAGAGTTTGAAATTGAATAAAAGTCAAAACATGAAAAATGTAAAACATAACCAAACAAACATTGGGATCAAATGACATTGTTTTATTGATAATGGTACTGTTCATAATGATTACAAGCACAGATGTTACAGTCTCCCCTACTTGTGGAAATTTCGTCCCGAAATTTATTTAGAGGAAACTCGTGGGAAAAGATGCGGATACTTCGCCTTCATTTGATCTTCACGTTCCCAAGTAAACTCGGGTCCACGTTTAGCTTCCCAGCGAACTTTGACCAAAGGAATGCGCTTGCGTTTGAGCCATTTGACTTCACGTTCCATGATTTCCACAGGTTTCTCAACAAATTTCAGTGTTTTACCAACACGAATTTCGTCAAGTGGTATGTGGAGGTTCTCATCAGCTAAACACCTCTTGAGATTGGACACGTGAAAGGTTGGATGAACATTTCCAAGTTCAGGAGGTAACTCAAGTCTGTAGGCTACCTTACCGATACTTTCGATGATCTTGAATGGTCCAACATATCTAGGTGCAAGTTTTCCTTTCTTTCCAAATCTGATCACACCTTTCCAAGGTGAGACCTTAAGTAATACTCGATCACCGACTTGAAATTCCAAGGGCTTGCGTTTTGGGTCCGCGTAATTCTTTTGACGGCTTCTAGCTGTCTGAAGGTTATCACGAACTTTCTTAATCTTGTCAGTTGTCTCTAAAATGAGGGCAGGTCCAGTAAGTTGAGCCTCGCCGATCTCATTCCAGTAGACTGGTGAACGACATTTTCGACCATAGAGAGCCTCGAAAGGAGCCATTTTGATGCTGGTGTGATAACTGTTGTTGTAGGAGAATTCAATCAACTGAAGATGTGAATCCCAACTACCACCAAAATCGATCACACAAGCTCTAAGCATATCCTCCAGAGTCTGGATTGTTCTTTCAGATTGACCATCCGTTTGCGGATGATAAGCTGTGCTCAAATTAAGTTGGGTCCCCATAGCAGATTGCATGGTTCTCCAAAAATGAGAAGTGAAACGAGCATCTCTGTCAGAAATGATGTTCAAAGGAACACCATGTCGAGCCACAATTTCATCCACATAGATTTTAGCAAGTCTGTCAGCAGGAAAATCTTCACGGATTGGCAAGAAATGCGCTGACTTAGTAAGACGATCAACAACTACCCAAATGGCATTATGACCTTTCTTTGTGCGCGGAAGTTTAGTAACAAGATCCATAGTAATGTTTTCCCATTTCCAAACTGGGATCTCTGGTTGCACCAATAAACCCGAAGGACGTTGATGTTCAGCCTTAACCTTAAGACAAGTAAGGCATTTTGATACGTATAAGGCAATGTCTCTCTTCATACCAGGCCACCAATAGTGAATACGAAGATCCTTATACATCTTATCTGAGCCCGGATGAATAGAATAACGAGACTTATGGGCTTCATCCATAAGCAAGGTACGAAGATCATCCTGGCTTGGGACCCACAAGCGGTCCATGAAGTAATACGATCCATTGTCCTTCAGTTCCAGAGCCGGTGTTATGTGATAGGGAAATTCCTTATCCATCAATCCTTGTGAAACACAAGATTGTTGAGCCTGAGAAATGCGTGCTTGGATATCGGATCGAGCTTGAATAACAGATTGAACACGTACACAATGAAGCTTAGTACGTTCCTTACGACTCAATGCATCAGCTACGACATTCGCCTTACCAGGATGGTAGCGAATTTCGCAGTCATAGTCGTTTAAAAGCTCAACCCAACGTCGTTGCCTCATGTTGAGTTCTTACTGATTGAAGATGTGCTGAAGACTTTTGTGGTCCGTGAAAACCACACATTTTGTACCGTACAAATAGTGTCTCCAGATCTTTAGAGCGAAAACAACTGCACCCAACTCAAGATCATGAGTGGTGTAGTTCTTCTCATGTATCTTCAACTGCCTCGATGCGTATGCTATGACTTTGTTCCTTTGCATCAGGACACAGCCAAGACCCATTTTAGATGCATCGCAATAAACGACGTAATCATCATTGCCCTCAGGCAAAGTTAGAACAGGCGCGTCACAAAGTTTCTGCTTCAAGTGTTGAAAAGCTTCCTCTTGCTTGAATCCCCAATCAAAGGGTTTGTTCTTCTGAGTTAGAGCAGTTAGAGGAACTGCAATCTTTGAGAAGTTTTCAATGAAGCGGCGGTAATAACCCGCTAGACCAAGAAAAGAAAAGAACGAACTTCAGTAGGAGTAGTAGGCGTATCCCAATCCTTAATCGCACTGATCTTGGAGGGATCTACATGAATGCCTCGTTCGTTGACAATATGTCCTAAGAATTGAACCTCTTTAAGCCAAAATTCGCACTTGGAGAATTTGGCGAAAAGTTGTTCTTTCTTTAGGAGTTCCAAAGTAAGACGAAGATGTTGCTCGTGATCAGCTCGCGTCTTAGAGTAAATCAAGATGTCGTCAATAAAAACAATGACGAACTGATCCAAATAAGGTTTGCAGACCCTATTCATTAAGTCCATGAAAACAGCAGGAGCATTAGTCAAACCGAATGGCATGACTGTGAATTCATAATGCCCATAACGAGTGCGGAATGCTGTCTTGGGAATATCTTCTTCATGCACCCGAAGTTGATGATACCCCGAACGAAGATCAATCTTCGAAAAATAAGAAGCGCCCTGTAACTGATCAAAGAGATCATCTATGCGAGGTAGGGGATATCGATTCTTGATGGTGAGCTTGTTAAGCTCACGATAATCGATACACATCCTAAAGGATCCATCCTTCTTCTTGACAAAAAGAACGGGAGCACCCCAAGGTGAAAAGCTAGGACGGATAAAACCTTTGTTAGAGAGCTCCTGAAGCTGCTTAGCCAACTCTTGCATCTCAGACGGTGCAAGACGATATGGAGCTCTAGCAATGGGGTTTGCACCAGGTACGAGATCAATACGGAACTCGACTTGGCGTGCTGGAGGTAGACCAGGTAAGTCTTCAGGGAAGACTTCAGAATAATCCCGAACGACAGGAATATCTGAAATAGACTTACCCTTGCCTTTATCTGCTCTAACATGTGCTAAGAAGGCCACATAATTCTTTCGCAGATACTTCCGAGCTTTAAAACAAGACATGAGTTTGAGACCACCGGCAGGCTTCTCACCACGAACCTGTAGGATCTCGCCTGTCGAAAGCGGCACACGAACAATCTTCTCAGAACAAACTATCTCTGCGCGATGCTTGGATAACCAATCCATACCCAAAATAACGTCGAAGCTTCCAAGTTGCATAGGCGTGAGGTCAATAGGAAAAAGATGGTCGTTAAGGTTTAACTGGCAGTTGCGTAGAACAGAATCAAGAACAATGGGTTCACCACTAGCAACTTTTACTGTCAAGGGTGTTCCTAGTTTCGTTCTAGACACGCGAAGCATTGGCTCAAAAGACAATGACACAAAACTCTTGTCGGCACCCGAATCAAAAAGAACAGATGCAGGCTGATTATTAATAAAGAACGTACCGTTCACCACTTCATTGTCCGCCTGCACCTCTTGGGCATTCATGTTGAAGAATCTCCCTCGAGCCTGAGCCTGATTAGGGTTTGGATTCTGATTCTTATTAGCTAGCCTTGGGCACCGGTTTCTGTAGTTGGTCAGATCCCCACAGTTATAACAAGCACCTGGTGGGTAGTGTGGTCGTGCAGCTTGACCCTGTTGCTGAGCAGGAGGCTGAGCAACTTGTTGAGCCGGGTTCTGAACTGCCCGATTCTGAGCAAACCGACAAACATCGACAAGATGACCTGACTTCCCACAGTTAGTACAGAAACGACACTGATGTTGCGGCTGATGGTGACTGTTGCATCTATTGAACAAAGGTGCATTCCCTAAATACAGCTTCTTCACTGGAGGCTGTGCGGGTTGGTTGGGAGCTGCCTGGTTAGCTTGGGCAGTGACAGCATAGTTTTGGGAAGCCTTCCACTTCCTAGACCCTCCAGAATTCTTTCCCTTCTTGTTTTGACCTTTCTTGCTATCTTCCTTGTCAGATGCCTGCTTCTTACCCTTGTTACCCTTTTTGTGCAGCTTTCCCTTTCGAACCTGCGACTCAGTCAATGTTGCTGCTAACTCTATCGCCTGACGGAGTGTGGCAGGGTTACTACCAGTAATGATGTCTTGTACTGAGTCAGGTAGGCCGTCGATGTACCTTTCGATAGCCTTGTCGTGTGGGGTAACCATAGTCGGGCAAAGCAGACTCAACTCCTCAAATCTATCAGTATACGCCTTGTGCTCACCACTATCTTGCTTCAAGTCATCAAACTCTTTCTCCAACGCTCGCTGTTCATGGCGAGGACAGAATTCTCTCATCATAAGGGCCCTAAGTTCAGCCCCAGTTTGTGCTAGAGCAACTTCTGTACCACGGTCTCTCATAACCCCGTTCCACCATGTGAGAGCCCTCTTCTGAAACACGCTCGAAGAAAACTCGACCTTGCGATTATCCGGACACTGAACATGACGGAAAGTATTCTCAATGATCTCGAACCATTGAAGAAGCCCAGTCGCTCCCTCAGAACCACCAAACTTGAGTGGTTTAGCCGAGTTAAAATCCTTGTATTTGCATGGAGTATTGTTGTTGTTGTTGGCTAGGTTCCATTGAGCAAAGAGGTTTGGAAATTGAGCAGCCATCTGCTGCGCAATGATTTCTGCCAGTTCGGCAGTCGCTATCTGGTTTTCGCGTCGAGGAGGCATTCTAAAAGAGGAAAACATGAAAGGAAACGAGTGAGATGGTTGGATGAAGAGAATGAGATGAAACAAAATCAACAAAAGCAAAGATGGTGGTCATTCGTCCGCATTACCAAGCTAACAAACGACACACAGTGACTAATCAAAGTGAATGGATCAAAAATAATGTATCGCGAAGACATGCTCGCCTATAAGTGAAGACTCATCCTAAGAATTCCCAGGTAAGCACAACTGGTCCCGCGTCTGATGAGATGTATACGAAGTGCTTGCCTAGACAGAAAACCCAGAATACAGGCATTCACTCTTCCAGTTTGCACGTGTTCACATTATTTAAAACCCAAAACCTTGACGAGATTTTGAAAATTTGAAGGCACAAGGCCAAAAACCAAACTGGAAGGGTTCAAAACCATATAACAGAGGGTTCAAAACCTTACAATAGAGGGTTCAAAACATTGTAATAAATCATTCAAAAACAGATGATTGTTTTTCAAAAATCGTTTCGGAAAATTTGGTTTTTGTTTTGATAATCACCTAAGGATAGGTGATATGTATGTTTTAAGATCTAAACACAAGATAACTTGTGTTAGGGTCCTAGAAAGGTTATAGTCTAGGTCAAAGCATTACTAATAACCTAATTCTCTATAACCATTGGCTCTGATACCAACTCTTCTGTCACACCCCGACCACGTGTAACATACAAAACGTGGCGAAAAACGTCGGGGAGTGTTGTAACAGAATTAATTGTTTCATAACCATGGCATTCAAAGTTGTATTTTATTTATAACATAAGAGTTACATTGTCTTAAACAGGAAATAAAGAGTTTAGAACATAATTAAACTAAGTCTATCTTCATTTTATGTCTCTAAGGCACAGGTCCGCCCTAGTGTCACGATCATCATCCTACGGAAAAGCTCCTGAAAACACATGTGAAAATAGGTACGTCAGCATAAAAATGCCTGTGAGATACATAGGTTTTATGAAAATAGGATTCACGACTTATAAATTTAGGAAAAATTGTTTAATAACAGTCAGTCATGAACCTTGTAAGTTGTTTTGTTTTGCAAATCATTAAAAAGCAATGATATGTATAAATAAGAGAATAATGTAAGGTTAAATGAATAACCAAGTAAAAATGAGTTTGTATAAGATAAGTTGTTTTGTAAATCAATGTCTTGTGAAAATAAGTTGTTTATGTAAAATGTAATATGTCAAATATTGAAATGATTTAAGTAACGCTACGACATGAAATATTATACAAACACTTATTTATAGGAAGTACCAGCGGCGTATCCACCATGCTTGTATCATATTACACACGCCTCGTTACTCGAATCATTTACCCAAACCAACCACCAATGTATTGTTCATGTATAAATCAATTGTCATGTGTTAATGTGTAGACCATATCAAAATGTCTATGTCCAATGTAAACCACCAAATGTGTATATCAATGTCAAAATGTTTATGTTTAATGTAGATCATGTAATGTGTAACCAAAAATATCATGTATGGTAAGTGAAATAAATCAACTAAACCATATGTAAAATGCACAAAAACAAGGTATTGATGTAAAACATAGTTTAAATCAAAGTTATGTTTTGTGGAACAAATGCATGCTATACTGATACAAACATTTATGCGGTATTGTGAAAATGCATACATCCAAGCCTTGAGACTGTGGCGATAAACCCTTAAACAAATTAAAGGTTTATCTAAGTTATGTATATCGAATTCGGTCATTCCTTCCAATCCAAACAAACCTAGGATTTCAGGAACGGGAGTTGTCAATTCCTATGGTACCACTACCTACTAACAAACGGCGTAGCTAATGTTAATGAATGTATTGTTCCATTGTAAACAACCCAAATGTCGTACCAAAATGTAAACATGTGATGAAAACAACTGTACTAAGTATGTAACAAATGGACATACATAGCATGTGACGTGAAACAAATGTACTAAGTATGCACACAATGGACATACATAGCATGAAATGTAATGTAAACAATGTACTAAGTACGCACACAATGGGCATACATAGCATGAAATGTAATGTACGCACACAATGGGCATACATAGCTTGAAATGTAATGTAAAACAATGTACTAAGTACGCACACAATGGGCATACATAGCATGAAATGTAATGTAAAACATGTACTATAATGTACTAACGAACATAGCAGGTATATGATGTGAAAACATGGAAAGCATGAAAGTAACAAGTAGGCACATGTGTTTCACCCCAAAACAGTTTGAAAACAGTAAAAGAGGGGTCTATATACTCACTTGAGATTGCTCAGAAGTCCTAAGATAACCACCAAGCAAGCCTAGAGATCTCGGAATCAAACGGCACCTAATATAGGTAACTATGTTAATAAACCGGACCTATATCGGAGGATCGGATAGAATGAGGGTTCGTAAACAAAACGAGTATGGGAAATCGTGTAATATGGTTTAACAAAGCCCACATACTAAAACGAAACTTAACCTAAGTGTTTACGACCCATTACGACCCGTTTAGGTAGCTTATGCTACTTTAACGCGTCGTTCGCGTGAAACGCGTTCGGACCGCCTAACTAGTCCTATGACAAGTAAAATATGCCTTAACATGTCTAATATGGTTGTCAAATCAGTTTAGATGTCAAAATTTACGTTACATATGTTTAACACGAATTTTGGCATCAAAGGGGTATTTTGGTAATTTACCTAAGGCATATAAACTACCTATCATACAACTACTTAAACGAAGCGACCATAAGGTATAACCTCGGAAGGTTATTCCCTATATACTATGGTCACCTAATGTGTTTGGTCGGATCCTAATGATCGACCAAATGGATCGGGTTCGAAGGTATAAGCGATTTATCAGATCGCTTACCCTTACGACCCTAGACAACGTGGTAATCAGTAGGCATAGTCACAAGGGACTATAACCATCGTGATTACAATCACGTTGCGAAGTTCAAACGAACTTCGCATTGACCATAAACTGGTCAATGCAGAAAGTCAAACAAAGTTTGACTTTCGGACTCGAAAAGAAATAAAAGAACGAAGGAACACTTACGAAGGGTCCCCGAATGCTAATCTAGATCAAAATAGCTCAGGTATGAAACAAAGGTTTCAACTTAGAGCACATTAGATCAGATTCTTGTGAGGAAAAGTGAAGGGTGGAGGTGGGTATTTATAGTTTTCGGTTCACCGTTAGGATCATTTCTTGGAAAAGGGGGCACGATCTAAGCCGTACACTTGTTGGAAAGTTGTGGTAACTCATTTGCCATCCACCATAAGAGTTTGACACTTGGCACTTGGCCTTTGGAGAGTGTTAAGGGCTGTTAACAGCTGAAAAAAACGTTTTGCTGGATCTGGCCCCTGTTTACGGACCTAGTTTGGCGGATTTACAGTTTCAGTCCCTGCAACCTCAAAACTTGGTTTTTGATGCGTTTTTTGACACGTTTAAGCCCCGTTAACCCCATTTCAAAGCTCTAAAATGAAGTTAAAGTATAGGGAACTTAAAATGTGTTCAAAAATATCTCGGGTGTCGGTTCGTTTAGCCGTACGGTTACGTTGTTCGGTTAATTACGACGGAATGCGCATAAGCGCGAAAAATGATCCAAATGGCGTGACGAATGGATTTTTCTTATTCCAAACACTAAAATAAAATATTTTAGTGCTTACATAAATTTTTGGATGTCCGGATGTATTCAGAACGTAAGTTATGCGCGAAAATGCAAACTTGTGCACTTTTTGACGCTTTTAGTCCCTGAATGACCCCAAAAGTTTATTTTAGCATACCGAACCCCTCAAAGCCTATTTCTAAGCTATGTAAAGGATATTTATGGTATGATTAACTTATGGTCATGTTCCGGAATGTTCGTTACAGTTCAAATTGGCATACTTTCGCAGTTTGTCACGTTTAGTTCCTGTAAGCGAATTAACTTGTTTTTGCCATACCAAAGCCTTCAAAACTTATTTCTAAGTTATGTAAGGGTTATTTAAGGTATGCTAAGTATATGTTGATGTTCCGGAGTATTTGTCGCATTAAACTGGCTACGTTTACGCACCAGTTTGCGTATAACTCTCTAGAAAGTGATATAGAGTTTGAAATTGAATAAAAGTCAAAACATGAAAAATGTAAAACATAACCAAACAAACATTGGGATCAAATGACATTGTTTTATTGATAATGGTACTGTTCATAATGATTACAAGCACAGATGTTACATAACAATTCTTAGCTTCTTGTTGATCACTCTCAATTTTCACCACTCCCCATGGACTAGGAAGTTTTACACATTGATGATAGGTAGATGGGACTGCCTTCATGTCATGTATCCATGGCTTGCCAAGGATAACATTACAACAGGATAAGCAATCTATGACATAAATTTTTTTATAAGAATGAAGTCCTTCAATATAGATGGGGAGTTTGATATCCCCCAATGTATTCTTGGTCTCTCCGCTAAATCCCACAAGAACTGAGGATCTTGGGACAATGTCTGATTCAGGAATGTTCATCTTCTTGAGGACATAAAGCTGAATGATGTTCACTGAGCTTTCTCCATCTATCAGGATCCTGCGAACAAAATGGTTAGAAATAAACAGAGTAATAACAAGACCATCATGATGAGGATCCTGAACATCAAGACGATCATCCTCATCAAAAGTTATAATTTTATCCTTGGTAACAGTGGAGGTCCGGATGGGTCTATCTCCATTATCCATCTTGGTTTCTTTGGCATGTCTTTTGGCTGCTAAGAAGGAAGTACCACAAATGTCTGATCCACCGGATATGAAGTTTATAACTTGTGCATCTGCTGGAGGAGCAGGAGCCTTTTCTGTGATCCTTTCAGGATCCTGGGTCCTTGACTTCTTTCTTCCCAAAAGCTCCTTCAAGTGCCCCTTGCTCAACAAGTAACCAATTTCTTTTCTAAGTGCAATACACTCTTCAGTGAGATGCCCAAAATCCTCATGATATGCACACCACTTGGACTTGTCCTTTGTAGCAGCTGGTTTATCAGTTTTCCTTGGCCATCTTGCTTTCTCACCTAGATTCTGCATTGCAAGAATTAGTTCATTATTATCAACAGAAAAACAGTATTCAGAAATTGGAGGATAATCCTCATCATCCTCTTCCTGCTCTACTGCATGCATGTTCTGTTTGTCAGACTTGTTGTATGATTTAAACTTGTTATTCTTGAAGTAGGATCCTTGCTTTTCCTGTTTTGAGGATCCTGCCAATCTCTCCTGGATCCTTTTATCATCCTCTAACCGGATGAATCCAAGGGCCCTAGTTCTTACTTCATCGAGATTTCTGCATGGGGTCATAACAAGATCATCATAGAATAATGAATCCCTAAGCAAGCCCATTTTAAAGGCTTCCACAACTGTAGCTATATCCAGGTTGGGGATATCTAAGGATTCTTTACTAAACTTAGTGATGTAATCTCTAAGTGATTCATTTTGACCTTGTGTTACCCTATAAAGATCACTAGTTAAACATTCAAATTTTTTGCTACAAGAGAATTGACTATTAAACAGATTAACTAGATTAGCAAACGAAGTAATAGAGTAAGGGGAAAGACTTAGCAGCTATTTAAGAGTTGATCCTGTGAGTGTGGATCCGAAACCCTTGCATAGACATGCTTCTTTTAACCTCTCTGGGATGGGGTTGATCTCCATCCTCTCTCTATATTGAGCTACATGCTCCTCTGAATCCGTTGAACCATCATAGAGCTTCATAGTTGGAATCTGGAACCTTTTGGGTATCTCAGCATCACAAATAGGTGGTGCAAAACGAGATATCCTATGGCTCCCATCTGCAATTTCAGGAATGGGCTTAACCACTCCTGGAACGCTGGATATCATATCCTTCAGCTTCTGTAATTCCCTAGCCATAGCTTGGTTGATACCTGTATCCTGCATAGAACCATGGTTAGTGTTATAAGAATTATTGAAAGTGTTACCTCCCAGAGGATTCAGGTTAGGAATTGTAGATGTGAATCCATATTGACGGGCTTCTGGTATGATTGAAGGACCAGAAGAGGCAATGGTCTGCATTGGAATGAAGTCTCCTTGATGAACATCCGTGCTTGGGGGTTGTATACTTCTCAAGAATCCTTGATCCTGAAAGATGTTGGATCCTTAAACCTGTGAGGATCCCTGAAGATGAGAGGATCCTTGAACCTGAAAGGATCCCTGAGGCTGAGAGGATCCTTGGACCTGAAATGAGGATCCTTGAACCTGTGAGGATCCTTGAACCTGTGAGGATCCTTGAACCTGTGAGGATCCTTGAACCTGCGAGGATCCTTGAACCGTATGCGTTCCCATGTATCCTCCCGAACTGACGAAGGATCCCTGATGTTGAAAAGAGGATCCCGAAGGCTGAAAACATGATCCTTGAGGCTAGAAGTGAGACCCAAAAGCCTGACTCATAGTTGTTGCTCCATAACGCCTTCCCAATGGTTCACTCTGGTACTGGATGTCTGGAGCTGCAGATTGCAGGGCGGTTTCGGCTGGAGTGTCAAAATCCAGTGACCTTGGTATCAGAGGAGAGTGATCCTCTCCTGATCTCTTCTGTTTCTTGATGTCACCGATCTCCCAGAGGATCCTTTCGTTGGTTTTGTCCTGCTCCTGTATGTGATCCCTCATCTGCAAAATCAAAGTAAAAAGATCACTAGTAGTAGGATTAGAAGAAACAGAAGAAGTTGGTGGTTTCAGAAAAATGGGGCTTTGTCTCTTTGCAGCATTTTCAGCATTCTTCTGGGATCCAGAAGGTGGTGGAGGCAAAGGAGGAACGCCCTGTGATTACCTCATCGCCGGCATTGAACTTGAAGTGTTCTTCGCTGAGGAAGCCATCTGCTTGGTTGTAACGAACCGGAACGATCACAAAAACAAGAATTTCTTAGGAATGAAGCACCAATTGCCCCACGGTGGGCGCCAAACTGTTTTGGTCAAAAATCAAGCAAAGATAATGCAACCAAATCTTTTGTTGTGAGGTGTGATGCTTGAATCAATGAACAATGCTAAGGATCACTTATAAATGTAATGAACAAATGACACAAGGATTTATACGAGGAAAAAGCCCTTGATCAAGAGTTGATCTCCGGCACAAAAAACCTCGGGTGATGGAAACTACCGATCACCAACTAAGATTAAACAAAAGAAGTTTACAACTCCGAATGATAACAAGCTTGTTACAAGGATCACTAGTGTGTAATGTGCCAAAAAATGTATGAAATCGCCAAGTATTGCTTGAGAGCTGACTGAGAGCTGTTGCGAATGTGTGTAGTTACTAAATTTGCTTAAGTGTTTTCTATCAAACTTGTTATCCCCATTTTAAATTAGAAAATAACTAGTCTAACTAACTATCCGCAATTTGTGCACTCTCCCCACGATCTCCATAACGTTCACAATGGTCAAGCACGTGCGGAATATTGAGGGAATATACTCCAGGAATTTCGGTGAGACTTGGTCCATGCTCTCATTCCTGCAAAACAAGCTTACGTACAAGGAAGACAAGTGTTAGTAGTAGGACAACCACAATGATCCTGAATCCTGATCCTACGACACCTACTGAGGATCCTTAATTCAAACAGAATTGAGGATCCATGATCCTGGTAGCAGTTGAGGACCCGTGATCCTTAGGATGTAAAAAATCCTCCCCTAACAGGTATGATTAGGGAAGTCAAGTATCCAAAATGGTTAGCCAATGTGGTAGTTGTTCAAAAGAAAAATGGAAAGTGGAGGGTATGTGTTGATTTTACTGATTTAAATAAAGCATGTCCCAATGATCCTTTCCCATTACCACACATTGACTCCAAGGTGGATGCAACAATGGGTCATGAGTTGATTACTTTTATAGATGCTTCATCTGGATTTCAACAAATCCAAATGGACCCATCTAATCTTAAGGACACATCATTCATGACCCCAATAGGCGTATACTGTTATACTGTTATGCCTTTTGGATTGAGAAATACAGGTGCTATTTATCAAAGACTAGTGAATATAATGTTCAAAGAGCAACTTAGAGACACTATGGAAGTATACATTGATGACATGGTGGTGAAGTCCAAGAAAGCAGAGGATCATCATAAGGATCTCGAACTGGCATTCAACATCCTTGATCAATACAATATGAAGCTAAATCCTTCGAAATATCACTTTGGTGTCAAAGCTGGGAAATTCCTAGGATACATAGTGACCAAAAGAGGGATTGAAGCTAGTCCTAAACAGATAAAAGTAATAGTGAACATCAAATCTTCAACCAATGCAAAGGATGTTCAAAGGTTAATAGGAAGGATTGCAACATTGAACATAGTCATCTCAAAGTCTTCAGAAAAGTGCAAGAATTTCTACGACATATTTAGGAAGAATATGAAATTCGAGTGGACTGAGAAGTATGAAGCTGCTCTTGAAGTTCTCAAGGATTACCTATCCTCAGCACCAGCGCTGATGAAACCAGAAGATGGTGAGCCATTATCCTTGTACTTAGCTGTTTCAGGTAAAGCAGTAAGTGCAGTCTTAGTGAAGGATCATAAAGGCCAACAACATCCAGTATATTATGTAAGTAAAAGCCTTCTTGATGCTGAAGCCAGGTATTCTCATTTAGAGAAATTAATTCTTGCTTCGATTATGGCTTCCACTAAACTTAGACCTTACTTTGAAACACATACTATTATTGTTAAAACTAACTTTTCTATCAAGAATGTTCTCAGGAAGCCTGAAATGTCAGGTAGAATGGCAAAGTGGGCAGTTAAGCTTAGTTCAAATGACATTAAGTATGAACACAGGACTGCCATCAAGTCTCAAGCTTTAGCTGACTTTGTGGCTGATTTCAGTAGTGATCTACAAAGGGAAGCTGAATTAGAGGTTCAACAACTAAAGGAGACCAAGGATCCTTAGACACTCTTCACAGATGGAGCCTCAAATGTGAAAGGAACTGGAGTAGGCTTACTACTAAAATCACCATAGGGGGACATAATACCCCAATCTATTGCATGTGAATTTCAAACTACTAATAACGAAGCAGAATATGAGGCCTTAATAGCAGGTTTGCAATTAGCTAAACATATGAGGATCAGGTATCTTCAAGTATATACTGATTCATTGTTAATTACTAACCATTTTAATGGATCATATGCTATCAAAGGTGAGAAACTAATTAAATATTTAGAAATAGTCAAGAAATTGATAAATTCTTTCGATTTTTTAGCATAACATAGGTACCTAGAGAGGAAAATGCAGAAGCAGATGCCTTAACAAATCTAGGATCATCCTTGAAGATACCAGTGGATATCAGCATTCCCATTATTCATATCCTTTCTCCTGCAATTGAATAAAATGATGCAATGGAGATAGTTGAGGATACTACAATTGTACCTAGTGATGATGCATAGCTGATTTCAGCATTATGGATCCTTCCAATCCTAAAATATATACAGAATTGGGAAATTCCCACAGGGGAGAATCCTAGAGCTTTCAGGATCAAGGTATCTCAATTTACTATAATAAATAACATGTTATCCAAGAGATCCCTTGCAGGCCCCTATTTGAGGTGCAGTGAGGATCCAGAAGTCAAGAAGTCCTGAAGGATTTTCACGAAGGAGACTGTGGAAATCACACTGGGGGCAGAGCACTATTCTCAAGGATCCTTAGAACAGGATACTGTTGGCCTACAATGAAAAAAGATGTTGTGGAATATGAAAGGAAGTGTGATGCTTGCCAAAGAAATAGCAACATACTACATCAACGAGCAGAACCTTTATATCCAGTGGTCTCCTCTTAGCCACTTATGAAATGGGGAATGGATATAGTAGGCAAACTTCTTAAAGCACCTGAAGGAAAAGTATTCATGCAAGCTATGACATATTACTTCTCCAAATGGATAGAAGCTGAAGATTTTGTTCAAGTCAGGGAAAAGGAAGTTATATCCTTCATTAAAAGAAACATGATTACTAGATTTGGAATTCCTTCTGAAATTATTTGTGATAATGGATCCCAATTTATTGGGAATAGAACTACTAACTTTTGTGACAGCTGGGGGATTAGGATGATAACATTAACACCAGTCCACCCACAAGCTAATGGCCAGGCAGAATCAAGTAACAAGATCATCATCAACAACTGGAAGAAGAAGTTAGGATCCAAGAGAGGAAAATGGGCTGAAGAGCTACCATATGTCCTTTGGGCAGATAGGACAACTCCAAAGAATGCCATAGGACAAACTCCATTCTCCCTAGTCTTTGGAACTGAGGCAGTGATCCCTACAGAAATGGTGGCTCCTACAGCAAGAATAAGCATCCGTGATCCTGAAGCAAATGCTGAAAACATGATCCAAGACCTAGACACTGTAGATGAGCTCAGAGATTTAGCCAGAATGATGATGGCTAGCTACCAACAAAGAGTGGCTGGATCGTATAACAAGAATGTCAAGGTTAGAAGATTTCAAGTTGGTGATTTGGTGTTGAGGAAAGTATTCCAAAACACTACAAATCCAGTTGATGGCAAACTAGCACCAAAGTGGGAAGACCCCTATTTGATAGAAGCAGAAGTAGGAAAGGGGGCTTATCGCTTGTAACCATGGATGGTGATCTCCTACCAAGAGCTTGGAATGTTGTTCATCTCAAGAAATACTTTATGTAAAAAGGATCAGGGATCCTCACTGACTCTAATATTCTGATCTAGGATCCAAGATCCTCAAAGGATAAATGATCGTTCCTTCGGTAACATTTTACTTTCATTTACATTCATTTTATACTTATTACTCATAAGTCAAAGATGTTAAACATTTAACATCTATTTTCATAAGGTTTAAGCTTTTGCAGAGTTGTTATCATTTTACAGAAGATCAAAGTGGTTGGCCAACTCTCCAAAGTTTTTGGGTTTATCCCCAGTTTTTGAGTTTGTCCTCAGCTAAGGTATCTTATACCTTCTAAGGTTTAAAGGTTTTCACCTTTCACAAGAATTGGGTTTTGACACCCCTCTAGTAGCACACGTTTATCCAAGTATGGTTCGAGCCAGTGGGACCAGTACACGCTTAGTGGCTGACAATTTCATTGCTGCTGTTGGCCATATGTAGGATCTCAAGTATAATGGTAGACGTACCATACATCCGTTATCCTAAGGTTTCTAACGTTTTCACGTTAGCTAAGGTTTTGGAATTTTCATGTCACTTACGTTGGGAAAGTCGCCAGTTTGGGCAAGACCCCAGTTTACACCCGTTTATTTGGGCTTGTCCCCAGTTATTTGGGCTTGTCCCTAGTCTAGTTGGGTTTGTCCCCAGTTTGTTGCGTTTGTCCCCAGTTGTTATGGGTTTATTCCCAATTATTTGGCTTAGTCCCAAGTTTATTTTCTTTACAGGATCTTGGAGCTTTAAAGTTTTGCAAGTCCTGACAATAAGGATCCCGGATCCTTAAGAGCTTAAAACTTTAATTTTCATAGTTTGTTTGTTTTGTAACGACATATAAGGATATAGAGTCCTAACTTGGATTCTCCGGTATGTTTTATCCTTAACTTTTCTATGTTGCAAGTTATTTTTATCCTTTCCAGTTAAGGATCAATGATCCATATTCATTGAAACAATTAAAGTTTTCAATTTAACTTAGCATCATAAGATTTTCAACAACTTATGATTCTACAAATAATTGATGATGATATATATATTTGAATATAGAGGATACAAGCATAACAATAAAAGATACTTAAAGGATAAAGGAACAACAACAAACATAGCCAAAAAGTTTAATATTATTTAAACCCTTTCATTATATTCCAAAATCATCTGGCCTGGATTTCACCAACAAAATGTGGACCATCCACCCAGGCCAGATAGGGCTATCTAACAGTTAAAGTGTTCATGCAGAAAATAAAGTGTAGGAAAGTAAATTGGCAGGATAACAAAAGCTTCATCCCCCAAACAGAGGATCCCTCCACCATCTGTCATCCTGCCTAATGTCCAAAGGATCCGAGATCCTTAATCCTAGAAACTATTGTTCAAAGTTATTATAAACACATTGTTCAAGATTAAAAACACCAACAACCACAGAAAAACATAAAAAATGGGCCCCGGCCTAGGCATCAACATCCATCATTGCCCATTATTGCAGCACCACCAGCTGCTGCAGTATCCCCATCAGCTTCTTCACCTCCAGCTCCATCCTTTGGCTCCTTGGCTCCACTTGTACCAGCCTCCAATGTCAACACCTGATCCTCCTCAGCTTAAGCACCAAGGTTCTGAAGGTCTAGCTTACATCCATTCACGTTCCAGCCTGAGTGATCAAAGGCAGGATCCATAGCCTCCTAAGCCATTTTTATCCTAGCATGCAGAACGGTCCGAGCAGCACATACCTTTGCATTCTCAGTTGCATTAACCTGTGCTTCGTGGATTCCAATCTCCACAAACATCAGTTGCTCGTCCAGCTCAGTCTTTTCCTTCTCCAGTTGGGCCAGTTTCTTGTCCTTGGCTGCTGCTATATTGCGAATATCAGCAAGCTTCTCCTCCGCTTCCGCCAGATTTCTATCTTAGATAGCTTGGAGACGGACGAACCCCTACAGGATACAAGAATAGAAGTTTAGGATTAGTGATCCTTAGCAGCAGAAAAAACAAAGTACTTATGAGGATTCAGGATCCTTACCTCAGTGATGACATCGTGGAAATGGCGCTCGATCTGGAAGGCATCGTCGGTGCTATCAGCATGCTTCTTCCTTTTGGAGTCGGTGCTAGCACGGGTGGACATCGTTTTTAGCTCAGGTTGGCTTTGGACCTTGGTCAACTCCTTCTTCAGAGAGCAAGGAGAAATCATGATGTCGATGTCACCAAGATCAAACTTGGAAGCAGATTTAGAGACAGACTTTTGAGCACCTATTCAGACAACAAAAAAGATAAGTATACATGATCCTTAACTTTCATACATACTTAACACTTTATCACATATTAACACTTACTTGACATGGTTAAGGATGTTGATGATGCTTTTTCTAGATCTTTGGCTTTCGGCTTAAATGTCCTGATGGTAGAGTCCAGGGCCCAGAACGCTGCTAATCTTTGCTCGGTACCAAGTTGTTCAGCCAATGAAGAAAAATTGCTCAATGCATAAACAGAGAAAACAAGAGCAGTTATCCTCAATAAAAAAAGAATTAAAGCTCCTACAGTTCTATCCTAAGGATCCTATACCCTACCCTTCAAGGCCTACTTTTTAGGGAGGGTATTCTGTTGGACCGTGTTCCGACCCTGAAAAGTTAGTTGAGAACGTTCATCTTCACGTATAAAGGCGGAATCAGTGTACGCAAAGTTACAACAGCTTTTCTCTTTCAATTCTTTCTTTATTGATGCTTTCTGATTACAAATTGACAGAGTTTCGACACCACAAGCATGAGTATGTTTCGCTCCAACGTACATATGAGATCACATGTGTGTGGTATATATAGGATGTCTGATTTCGCTTATATGACATGTCATATAAGCGAAACCCCTATGTGATCATATAAGCAAAACTACCTTGGACCATATAAGCGAACCCCCTGATAACCCTAAAAGCGAAAACACCTAATGTCCTAATAAGCGAAATCACCTACTAGAATGTACATATAAACGAAATTACAATATTAAATCCAATTTCGACTTTCAAGCTCCAATCTTGACCATCTTGACCCAAGACTTAACGCAGACGAAGTCAACAGACATTCCGTGCACCAACAGACTCCCCCTTGGATGTTGACGAAGTTTTCAGCTCCGAGTCTTCAGTCTTGGTCATTTTGCCTTCTCATTCAGATTGTAACATTGTAAGCATCCATCACTCTCTTGATCAGCTTCACACTTTGACTCTTACACCAGGATCTCATCACTGGCTCTATCATCAACAGCTTTATCACCATCAGGCTCCCCCTTTCATCAAGCTTCTGTGCTTTTTAGGGATCGGCACCTAGCTTTCCAGCTACAAGCTCCTCCTAACTTTTAGCTTGTCTTCAGACTCCCACTTAGACTCTGCTCTCGGGATCGTAGTCTGGACTTTTCCTGCAATCACTCATACAACTATAAGTAACAACATTTTAAACTTCAAGATATCGTAATCTGACAATTCAATCTCCTCAAAATCACTTCTCATGAATTTGGCAGTTTCATCGAATCGTATCGGAAACTAGCTCTATAACAATATAAGCATTCAAATCCCCCACACTTAATCATCCAAGTCCAACTTAATGACCTTGGAGATATCACAAACTGATTTTGAATTTTTTATTTTAAAACTTCAAGTTTCAAATTAATGAACTTGTTTTATTTTCAGAAACACGATCAGCTTACTTAGATTTTGAAACTCAGCACTCAGACATCGGTTGTCGAAAATAAAGCAGAAATCAAAATCTTTTTGTATTTTCTGAAAATATAAAGCAGTAAAGAAATATGTACAAACATATTTACAGACAATATTTTTGTTTGAGTATGCGTCAGAGGATCATATCAGTTTTTGACAAGTCACAAGTACCGTTGAGCTTAATTTCACTTTAAGAATTAAACAATTCACTTAGATTGTCGATATACTTGTCCACTTAAATTTTCATACAAACTTCAACTGATTCAGGATACGAATTAGATGAATTAAGAACTTAAACTCATTCATGTGTCCCACCTCTTGAATATACCCCCGTATCCAGATCCCAATATTCAGTCTTACAGGTAATTATAACACAAATGATATCTGTAAGGGGTTAATAAATTATGAAGAATCATGAGAGCTCAGGTCAGAACTACCGTTCAGCAGAGAGATCATGACTCAACTTGGGTGTGTCCCCTTTAGAGGATCTTTTTTACAACAGCATTGCTAAGCAATTTTATTGTCTTATCATATATGCTGAGGGTGATGCTGTGTTTCAAGCATTTGCGGAAAGTATTATTCGGGGACTAGGTCAGAACTTCCATTCAGCAGAAGTCCCGGAATAATACCCCAGACATCATTGAGTATAAAAACCTAGTATATCAGATTATGAGACCTTTCAAACGAGATTTCAGGGGTTACCTATATATCCAAGTAGTGTTCCCCACGAAATAAGCAAGTGTTTGAATTTAGGTTTATATCCCGAATAAATCTACTAAATGTGCGAAAACCTATCGACATATCATCAGTGAGACTGTTTAACGCTTTTTAATCATTACAATTCTTTAGCATACTGTAACTGTCTACTGATGTACTATCATTTCCTCTTTATACACAAAAACTCAATTTTCATTTTTTTAATGTTTTTGTCTTTTTGCCAATAGGTTTTTATCATGTTTTTGTCATTTTCAAATTTTCAAATGTTTTTGTATTTTCTGACAACAATATATCTCCCCCTAAAATGAAAAATCATTTAAAGAAAATTTGACAACCAATACTGATAGCTTTGTCTCGCCATCCATTTTCTACTTCGCATGTTCTGATTTGCAGAAAATATAACGTACCCCCATGATTTACAACACATTGATCTTAACAGTTTGAAAACCATTTTTCAATCTGATGAAAGTAATCATGTTTGTTCAGCCGTGAGGGTTTCGGCGTATTCAATCAACATTTATTCAAACAAAATTAAAACAAACATATTTTTGGTTTTTTTCAAATTTTAACAAACTTAAAACATATTTTCGATTTTTAATTTTTCAATTTTTAGGATTTTGAAAATATTGTTTATTTATGTACATAAAACAATTATACTAAACTCCATGTTCAACCAAACCAGGGTCCTGCAACCTCTTCCTGTGCCAGGCTGCTCCAACTACCATTCTCACAATCTTCAGCTTCGTTGAGCACCTGCACATTCAAACTTTATCAATCATTTGAACAATTTAGCCCATGTCTGTTGGACCTTAGGCATTTCAACACAATAATTTTCATTCAATTTTGGAAATTCTTTGTCATTTAAAACATTTTCAACTTTGACTTCAACTTTCTCATCTTTTTCCGACGTCACTTGTTTCTTAGCACTCCACATTTGACCTTCCGGAGTACCTCTTTTGTAAAAGTTTGTCTCTTTTTGAACCTTTTGATTTTGAATAACATTTTTAGGTTTCCAAAACTCTTGAGGTTTTGTCATATCAACAGATGTTTTCCAACTTTGTGTTGTTCTGAATCTGGGTGTGTGAGAATTCCCGGTCTGTCTTGAATCGAACCTATTCGGGTTTAATTTCCAATTTTGATTGGAAGCAAACTTGTTTGTATTGTACCTCCAAGTTTGTTTCGAATCAAATTTAGTTGACCTTGGTTTCACATCCTCATATTTCTGTTTTTCAACATCAACTGGCTTTGGATTTGGACACTTTCGTGCAACATGTCCAATTTGATCACATTTAAAACACACTTTCTTTGAAACATCCTTGGCCTGTTGTTGTTTCTTTCTCATAGCATCAAACTCTTCATTAGACTGTAGTCCAAATTTAAGTTTTTCCTATTCTTTCAAGTTTTTCCCTTGAACAAAATTCATCTTTTGTTGCAAATTTGGTTTTTTACTTTGATTCCAATTCCGTTTCTTTTTGTAACCCAAACCAGCCTTCATGTTTTTCTTCTTAAAACCAGGTTTGTTATAAAAAGATTTATGACCTTTACCAGCAAACTTTGGAATCTTAGACTTCTCAATCTCAACCATTTTGAAAACTTTATCGACCTTTTCTGAAATCACATTCTGAATCGGGAATACAACATCTAAGAATAATTTGTCTGATCCAATCATGGTATAAACCAATCCTTTTGAATCATCATTCAAATTTTTCTCGGATTTTGTGTTTTTCAGATAACCATCATAAAGATTTCCTTCATCTTCATCCTGTGATTCAGACTTACCTTTTGTTAACTCATCTTTCAAAACGCTTTCAACAACCTTACTTACCACCTCTGAATCATTAGCATCATCAGATTTGGAGTAAGTCACATCGATACTTTCAGGTATCTGGTCAGCTATGTTCAAACCCTTTGCCACCTTTTCCTCATCATAAAAAGTATAATTGTTTCTCAATGGTGGTGGTACCTGATGAAATTCTGAACCAATACCCTTTTTGCAATTTTCAGTATCTTTGTCATCTGGTGTGATGTTGAAAATGCGTTCAAGAATGTACGAAGAGTTATGATAACTTTGAAGTTTTGTAACAATCTTTTCTTTTTCAGCCAAGACTTGTTTAAGATTAGCAATTTCATCAACACAGTTATTCAATTCAATTTGCTTTTCTTTAAACTTTCTTTCATACATTTCTTTAGTGACTAAAGTTTCAGACAATATTTGATCAAAACTTTTGACTTGGCTTTTCAAAGTATCATAAGCTTCTTGTACTCTCTGACTCGACCACTTTAAAGAATCATACTGTTTTTGTAAATCTTGAAATTTAGATTCTTTTTCAACACAATCGACACATTTTGCTGAACACAGTTGTCTATAAACATCATTATCCTTTTCAAGACCTTAACATTTCTGTGTCAATTTTTCAACTTTTAGTTTCAAAATTTCTTCTTTTTCAATCATATCTTTACATTTTGTTGTAAAAACATTTTCAAGTTTAACTATGTCATTGTCTTTTGTTTTTATGATGTCATCTTTTTCAGTACAGGCTTTGCACATTTCTATGCAATTCCTGCATTTGTTTTCTTTTTCATCAACCAATTCAATATTCGATAAATCAGAAGATTTTCTAACCTCAGTCTCATTCAGCACCGGTTCTTCTGACTCAACTTTCTGAACTTCCTCCATTTCTTCTTTCTGAGCTTCTACTATCTTCTGTTCTTCTTCAGCTTTCTGGTCTTGTTCAGCAGCAATCTTCACAACATTCTTTACTTCTTCAATCATCTTCTTCAATTCTTCTTCTTTTCTCTTCTTCATTTCTACCACCTTCGGTAGACTTGCTTCACAAACCTCTCTTATCTTTTTCTCCAAATCAGGCAGATATGTTTTATCAGATAACCTTCGTGTGTTGAAAGTAGCTTGCCTTGGAAGCAAATTTGTTACAGCTTTGAAATCCACTTTTGATGGGTCAGCAACTGGATTACCCCGTGGATCCATGTAATATTCCAACTCATCATTCCATCGTTTGGCTCTCTGAGCTTCTTTGAATGGTTTGTTTAATTTTCCAATTTCCCATCTTGCATAGTCTGCTTTCCACCATCTATCAGGATCAGCATCAGCCATAAATGCATATCCAACTGCATCTTCTTCAGGGCAAACCTGACTCCAGTCATAACCTTCATCGTCATATATAACTGCAAGAGCCCTTGATTTTTCTTCAGGCTGTTTCAACCTTGGTGGCTCAGACTTGTTCTGATGGTAAATCACTTTCTTGTAATAATCTTCGTTGAACGGGTTTGCAGAATCATCATTAGCATAAGCATTTCTGCACTCGCGCTTAAAATGACCTCTTTGTTTTCATTTGAAGCATGTCACCTTAGATTTATCAAATCCCAGTTTGGTAGATGGTCCACCAATTGACTTTCTCCCCGTGATCTCCATGAACCGTTGTGCCCGACGAACCGCACTGGCCATGCACCATCTTATATCCATTAGTTCCATCTCCTCGGGGTCTAATTGGTCATAATCTTCTTTCGTCAAGTTGGTATTGCCAATCTTCCCTGCAACGAGGCTTTCATACGATTCAAGTACAGATGCCAAGAAAACCATCTGTTGTTTTGCCGACTCTTCGCTGAAATTCTGCCCATTCTTCAAATCCACTGCGATATTACACTGAAACAAATTCTTAGAAGCAGGTTGACTTGAAGTATTTGAAGAAGATCCACTGTGAAAACCACTGTGAAGACTTTCATTGTTCACTGAACTTGAACTTTCTGCAGAAAACGCTGTTCTTGGAGACCCAGCCTGTGGTATATTTCCTCTGTAGTAAAGCTCCACATTTTGCTGATAAGCCGGATTGTTGACTTTAGATCTCTTTATCTCCAGCTCATGGCTTTCAAGCCTTTCAATCAGCAAATCCACTTTCAAATCTTCAGGCTTGATTGTATTTTTCAACATTAAAGCAAAGTATTTCCACTCTTGATCATTTGGCAATGAATCAAACAATTTATCCACCAGCTCCTCTTCAGAATATTTGATTTCATGTCTGGTCAGCTCCATTTTCAGATGTCCAAATCTCTCGATCATTTTACAAACAGATTCATTTTTCATACAACTGAATAAATCAAACTCTTTACGCAACAATTTCTTTTTGTTTTTGACAATTTCATTACTTCCTACACACTTTCTCCCTAACGCTTCCCACAAACTCTTTGAAGTTTTCTCTTGTTCAAGTAACGAGATAATATCCTCTCTCACTGACTGTTTGATGAATGTAATCATTTTATATTCAGCCACAACATTTTTTATATCTATGTCTGAGAAATCTTTTGGATCTATTAACTCTCCTCCCTCTTTCACTGGTTCAGTGTATCCGTCTGTCAGTTTTAACCAGCTTTCAGGAGCGAAAGCTTTTACCCAACCCTCAAATCTGTTTTTCCACCAGTGATAATCTTCAACTTTCATTAGCTTTGGTGGCTTCTGTTGGCTTCCGTACATGTTTTCAAACTTCAAATTCTCCGAAATCTCTCTTGAATATTCTCTCATCTCAGATCTTCTATCTGTTGATTCGGAAGTGAACGCGTTGTAGAATGTGTTGTAGAATTCTTCACCGTTGCTTGACATCTTCAAATTTTGTCTTGAATTTGCACTTTGTATATCTTCAATCACCTTTTTCACGAATAAACAAACACAGCGAGTTTAATCAATATCAAATAAATGAATCGGATGGATATCCAATCAAGTGAGTCAACACAAGTCAACTTGTTGTTCAATCGTGTAGTATTTAAAATATAGCACTACTCGACAAATTTGCTGTTCGACCTAGTATCAATTAAAGATATATCACTAATAACAAATTGTTTGTAATGATTAAACTCTCATGCAACCTTGATTTACTCAATTGATCTTGGCCGACAAACAGATTACTTCACAAATTTCAATATGCTCATTGTCAGTTCACATGCAATCTTAATATTAAACAATTAAAGCTGGCCGACAATTTCAATATTATCTAAATTCTCATTGGGCCGTTACACTATGTGGACATCACATGGGCTTCTGTCACTATGTAAGAAAGTCACATGGGCCGATGACAATGAATTATAAGCCGACAATTATATGAAAGTTTCACATGCAAATACTGAACTATTAATTACACTTCACATGCATGATCACTCTAAACCGGATAGATTTCTTGTTTCGATAAGTGCTACTGACAAAATTGACTAATGTTTACTAAGTGACAAATAAGCGAAATAGTAATGTTCTTATCAGCGAAATTACCAACTTGTGTCCGTAAAAGCGAAATAGCAGTATATGTCCTTAAGAGCGAAATATGATGTTCAAATAAGCGAAATCCGATACTTATGTCCGTAAAAGAGGAATCAAGTTTTTAGTTAATTTTCATCATTTTTAGTACGAATTTAAACCTGATTCTTTCTAGGGTTTTTTATTACTGTATTTTACACGTTATACTCAAAAATCAAACCATTTCAACCGTAGGAACCAGTTCAAATCGAAAAAGTATGAAAGAAAGTGAGTAGAAATAAGAGAATCGTGTAGAATCAAGCTGTAGTAGTATGAACTCCTCATCCTGAGCTCTGATACCACTTGTTGGACCGTGTTCCGACCCTGAAAAGTTAGTTGAGAACGTTCATCTTCACGTATAAAGGCGGAATCAGTGTACGCAAAGTTACAACAGCTTTTCTCTTTCAATTCTTTCTTTATTGATGCTTTCTGATTACAAATTGACAGAGTTTCGACACCACAAGCATGAGTATGTTTCGCTCCAACGTACATATGAGATCACATGTGTGTGGTATATATAGGATGTCTGATTTCGCTTATATGACATGTCATATAAGCGAAACCCCTATGTGATCATATAAGCAAAACTACCTTGGACCATATAAGCGAACCCCCTGATAACCCTAAAAGCGAAAACACCTAATGTCCTAATAAGCGAAATCACCTACTAGAATGTACATATAAACGAAATTACAATATTAAATCCTATTTCGACTTTCAAGCTCCAATCTTGACCATCTTGACCCAAGACTTAATGCAGACAAAGTCAACAGACATTCCGTGCACCAACATATTCCCTAGTGGAATGGTATCTCTCCTAACAAAGAAGAATTGATTTCTCCAGTTAGTATCGTTCTTGGTGGTTTTGAGAAGTGGGAGTGGATGCTGGGGTTTAGCTTTAAAAAGAAATATGCGGGATCCATGAGAAACCATGTTATAAAGACAAGCTAGCTCAGAAAGGTTGAAGTTTAATCCCTCATCCTTGATGATTCGCTCAAGAGTGTACATAGTCACTTTTGATAGAAGTAACCTATTTGAAATGGGGCTGCTAGAAAACAAAACCAGGTTGAGGATATAGAGTCACTTTTGATAGAAGAATCAAAAGGACGGAACACCGCATTTGGTGGAAAACAGGTGAAAAAGTGATCAACTTCAGGATCAGTAAAGCGACAGAGCTCTGAAGATGGAGTCTTCAGCAGATTTTGACTCTTTGGTGGACTATCAGAGTCATGAACCTTGTTTGGTGATGATCTCGTAACCATCTTTGTCATGGTGATACTGAAGAAAGATGAAGGATCAAGAAGAAAGAAAAGGATTTTCGGAGAAAAGGAGAATACCTGATTGTGCTCCGGATTGAGGATTATAAAAGGATCTTCTGAATTTAAATGAATTCCTGATCTTATCTCCATCCTATATATTAGAAATGATAAGCTATATCGATCAAATCAATGACGTCATAATAACCGTAACGGCTAGTTGATACTCCAACGGCTAGTCATCATTGAATGGAAATATGGCCGATCAATTTCGTTAATAATCAGCGATATTTAGGGGCAATTGTTAGGGGTTAATTTTGAATACTTATGGATCACATATCCTTAGACCGGCCTGGATCACTGATCCTTAATAACTGATACAAGAAGTCTGAGGATCACGGATCCTTATTATTTCACAACTTCACTAACAATTGTTCTCTGTATTTTCACATGATGTTATGTAGGTCATGGACGATATGGAACAACTCATGGCGAGAATCTCAGTCCACATTCGTTGAAGATGCTGCATGTGTGGAATTGTTCAATGTAAACAAGCTTGGATGTGGTCACCCATCTTTTTCAGACTTAGTTGTTATTTCCTTTTAAAGGGGTTGATCAAGTGTGTAGATAGATAGAATGCTATTAGCAGAAACACACACATATACTCACGAATATCAGCTCTCGAATACACATTCACTTTAGCAAACATTGTACCACACTTGATCAACATCCGAAGTTGTATACATTTCTTGTTTAATATATTTGATAGTGCTAGTTTTCACTATCCGAGGTTTTGTGTGCCGGAGATCTCATAAGGATCAAGGGATTTTTCCTCGTACAAATACTTGTGTTCATTGTTCATTACATTTCACATTTGATCATTCATTCATTTTACATACAAGCACACTACCTCACAAAATCAGATTTCGTTACATTAACCTTGTTTGATTTTTGACCAAAACAGATCCCATTCAAGATTGGAAAAGGGAACTCTCTTCCAATGCCAAGCCTAATAACCAGATGACCCAACCGTGGATAGATATTGTGCCACTGTGGCTTTTTTGTCAGTTGCTAAAGAGAATAGGTAAGGAAAATTGATCCCCAACAACCGACCTTCAAGCCAACTATTAAGGCAAAAAAAAATCTTATCACCTTTTCCATCGAGCCAATGATATTTTCGTCTAAAGGAAGATTAGGAGCAACAATTGTCCATGTCAACACCACATATCTACGAACCTGAGAACCTTTTCTTGATAGGAATGGATATGAGAGATCTAGCATTGCCATGAATCGAATTAATAACCTTGACCCACAAAGACGAGGAGTTTTCTTTAAACTTCCACCGTCACTTTGCAAGTAATGTAACATTTGTACGATGAATATCACTTAAACTATCACCCACTTAATCCAACGAATTTTACTTTTACCCCCACCTTCCCCCAAAACAAAATCCCTACGAATACCTTCTAGAGTTTTAATCAACTTAGACATGGTTTTCAAGAGAGAAAGATAATAGTTGGGGAGAGCTTCCAATACCGCTTCAACAAGAGTCAACCGGGCCACAAAAGATTATTGTTTAGCCTTCCAACAAGAGAGTTTCGAATTGAATTTATCAATAATGGAATTTCAAAAATTTATTCTTTTGGGATTAGCAACAATGGGAGCTCCAACATAAGTGAATGCGATATCTCGACTTTTACATCTAAGGGTATCATCCATGTTTTTCAACTTTACACTATCCGCCCCAATACCGTACGCACTACTTTTAAAAAGATTGACCTTGAACCCAAAGGGTAAAGAGAAGCATCTAAGGATGTGATTAAGATTTTTAAAATTACCCAATGACCATTCGCCAAGAAAAATGACATTCGTCTCGATAGGAATGGTGAGAGACTAAGGGCCCTACATCAGGGAGTTGCACGCCATGGAAAACTCCTAAGTTAATCGCCTTTTTCATAACCACGCCCAAAGCTTCCATAACCAACAAAAGCAGGAAGTTGGGACTACCAGTGATTATTTTTTAAATTAGTACTACTGATGGCCAACGACGAATAGTTGAGATTATTAAAATCCGGTATTTCATTATTAATATATAATCTATATATATAATAAACAAACAAAGTGTGGGACACGTGTCCCTATATGATGAAACCTCACAAATGTTTGGGCGGGAAAATTAGAGAAAATTGTTATTTTTACACGGGATCCATGTATTGTATCCAAACCCGCATGGATTGACCCGGGTATATAAATGTTCTAAAAACCTAATCCCTCATTCTTTCTCTAGGCCGATCCATCATCCTAAGCGTTCTTAGGGTTTCTCAATTCTTCTACTCCATGTTACATCACAGCCGTCTTCTTCTTCGATCTTCATCTCAACGGTACAATCTACTCTCTTTATTTATTTGTTTGTATGTTTTTATTTTCTCTATCGTGGATTAGGTTCGTTTTTTTTCGGAGTTCAATCGATTGTATGTTTTTCTTCTCAGACATCTTCGATCTTCATCTCGCATGTATGAGTTTCGATTTTAATTTTATGCAGTTGTTCTGTGTAGTTGATAGGAGTAATTTAATGGTGACGAGCGAAACGAGATCCATAGTTTTTGAAGGGGTTTGCTTTGTGAGTGATCGAATCCTATGAAATTAGAGGTATGATTGAATGTTCCTGTTGATTTTTTAAGCTTTAAAGTCTATTTTTTTAGCATATGAAATTTGAAAACGATGGTGTTGAGATAAACATTTTGTAATTTATATGAGATAATTGTTTCTTTATGTGTCTCTTGGAACATGTGGTGCTCAGAGGGGAAAGGAAGACAACCAAGGAGAATTACCACCTATCTCAGATAATGGGACTAGGGTTTTTTTTGTTGCAGATTGTTAGGGCTCAAATTGGACATGAGAGGTGGAGATGGTTCTTTTGTTGATAGATCTGTAAGTTGATTGAAATTGTTAATTTCTAATATCCATCTTCTCTCTCTCTGTACTTTCTTTGTTTATTGATTTTGTTCATACAATCCTTTTGGTATGGATAATCTTATTTAATTTTGTTCGATTCATATGTTTAATGGTTTCTTATATAGTTTAGATCCGTATCAAGATTTTCCTCCTATCTCCTTCTTCGTTCTGATTTCGACCTAAATAATAGGTACCTTAGATTTCGGTAAATTGGTTACAGTTTTTTTTTCTAACCCTAAATTCACATATTCTTGATTCAATCGTGATTTCGGATTAAAGTGATCTTCTCTGATTCAAGATTTGTTGATCGAAGGTATTGTGTATTGTTCTTCTTCCTATAGTTTTCTGGTTCAAATCCGTTTAAAGTTTCTTTTTAACTGCAGGAACTTAAGTTCTAACTCTTTAGGAGGTACGATACCTGCAGGGTTGGGCCAACATTCTCTTAAGAAAGTGTAAGATTCTACTAATTGGAAGCTTCATTACAAATTTTTGGCATTTTTGCATTTTGATATCTGTGATGTTGTTGTCTAACTATTTTAAAAAATAATGCAGGGACCTATCATTCCTTCTTATCTTCAGTACATTGATTCATGAATGTGTTAGAGTATCTAAAATACTACACATCGCGATTAGGGTTTTCTTCAATGTATCTGCTCCTGCATTGCTCCTCCATCTTTGTGTTGATCTGATCGTTAATATCATCATAAAGGTTATATTTCAAAAATTAATCAACTATCATTCTTGATTTTCTTAGGTTTTCTGACTATTTTTCTCTTAGATTTCGAAAATTAATCAACTATCATCATTTGATACCCAATTGGAGCAACATGCTTATTCTTCATGGTAACCCTAATTCTTCAAGCGTAGCCTTTTCGTGTCTGAAAATCAAGGTACCCGTATCTCTAACCCTAATTTTATCAAATTCATTATCATGTATTCAAAATCTCATTGTTCTATTTGTGATTCATGTTGTTCAACATCGCAAATCTGACAACTGGATGCCAAAAGAAGTTTTAAATCGATGATGACCAAAAGTTGTAAGCGCTCGAGTACTCTTAATCTGAATTTCAGACTTGCTATATGAAGATTAATGATATAGAGTTGGTGATTGTGTGTGTTTTATAAATCGTAGTTGTTTGTTAATCCAATGTGAGTTTATCTTACAATTATCTCGCTTCGTTTTAACTTTGTTTCACTAATTTGATGTTAAGATTAGGGCTACATCAATTTATTCAGTTTAGCGTTTATTTTTGTTCATATTACACTTTTTTACATATCAATACAGATTTGGGTTCTTTTGTTCAAATTTGTTACATCAATTTGTTCATATTAGGGTCTTTTTTTTGTTCAAATTTGTTACATCATATATAGTGCTGGAAGGGGATCCTATCTTAGTTTAAAGTGGGCTGAACGGGCTTGAATTGTTGTTAACAAGATTCCAGGTATATATGTTCTTCATTGCTATCTGCCTTTGGTTCCATTCTGGTAGGAAATTTTACATCTTCGAGTGGATAGGTAACGTGTCGTTCGGAGGGGATAGGTAATGGGTCAAAATGGATAGAGTTTAAAGCAGAAAGTATGGTGATGATTGGCTCCAAGAAACTTCAGAAACTGATGGTGATGATGCACATATGCATGGAATAGATGAGGTTTGGCATGAAGAACGACCTATGTATTGGGGTCGTCAGAGAACTGATGGTGATGATGCACATATGCATGAACTGATGGTGACATAAAGAACGACCAAATATGATTGAGGTCGTCAGAGAACTCGAGGTTGCACTACATCATCAACAAGTTTTATATTCTAAGAAGTATTGAAGATTCTCGTCTAATATTTCAATAAATATGAGTTGATACAAAAATATTGATTCTTTGCAGAACCCTATGAAACACGAAGTCAGAGAGACCAAGATGCCAACATCGTACGAATTTGTGGAAGAATTTGATCACCTCAAAGTTCGATTGGAAGATATAAAACTGGCCACTAACAACTTCTCTGACGACAACCTAATTGGACGCGGTGAGTTTGGCATGCTGTACGAGGGAGAACTCTATCTACCAGGAGGACAACGCATGGTCTGTTTTAAGCGACTAGATCGTAGACTCGGGCAAGGGAATGTTGAGTTTTTTAATGAGATCTCGGTCCTTTCTCTATACAAACATGAAAATTTGGTCTCTCTGTTGAAAATTTGTAATGAAGGTGATGAGTTGATACTTGTATATGACTATGAAGCTCGTGGGAGCCTCGATAGATATCTTAGTGAACCTGGTCTCACGTGGGCTCGACGCTTGAAGATATGTGTTGGGGTTGTTCATGCAATCAACTACCTTCATGATCCAGGGGACACACGTCAGAGAGTTTTACACGGAGACATTAAAAGTTCGAACATAATTTTGAATGAAGATTGGACGGCTAAAGTCTCTGGTCTTGGTTTATCAAAAATTGTTCCAGCAACCGGCAACATTTGTTATTTCGAATGCAGTTGGTACACTTGCATATTATGATTCACAGTATATTGAGATGGATATCCTGTCAAAAGAGTCTGATGTGTACTCTTTTGGAGTGGTGCTCTTTGAATTAATGTGTGGTAAATTATGTTTCGAATATAGTAATGGTCAAATTCTTTTGAATAAATGGACAAGATGCTGTGAGGAGAAGAGATTAGATGAGATTATCTTTTCTGATCTAAAGAAACAAATGGACTCGTGTTCCTTGAATACGTTTTCATCCCTTGCTTATCGATGTCTAAAAAAAGATCGTGAAGAACGGCTATCAATGGCTGAGGTTATGAAACAACTTGAGATGGCAGTTGAACAACAAGTAAGTTTTCTTTCTCTGTTTTAGAAGTATCCCATGTAACAAGTTAGTGTAGCTGTCCTTTTCTAAAAATTACTAAACTGATATAAAAGAGCTAACACTAATTATATGTACAGGAGGAATTTGAAGAGACGATGAGGATTCAAAAGCTCCTGAAATCTCCAATATTAAACACATCCCAGGATCAAAATTTCATTCGGTTTCCAAATGGAATTCTTGTTGATGATGACAATACGGTAATAGCTTAATTTTTAACAATAAAATGATTGTGCTTGTGCATTTAAATTTATTTATTACAAAGTTAAAAACGATTGGATGAAAAAAAATATGAAATCTTTTAAGTATGCTCATTTTATTTTATTAAATATCTGAATATGTTTACTCGACAGTGGCTTGCAATACTTAAGGGAAAAGTGTGTGAAGGAGTCAGGAGCTCCCTTGTACATGACGACACAAAAAAATCAAGGTTAATTAGTGACTTTCTCCACATATACTTTTATAGAAGAGCATCCATGACGATGCCTATGTGGCACCGTCCATACCAGCCCAATTCCAAACATCCCCCATTGTAGTTCTCGCCCACTGCCCTCCTCCGCTTGCTTCGTCTACAGGGGTGTAGCTTATAAGGAGTCAGGGGGTGCCCGGACCCTGCCGATGTTTCGGTTACTAGCGTTAATTTTTCGATTATTCGTCAGAAATTTTTCGTAAGTATAGAGGCCGGCCCCCACCAATTTTTGCCTAAAAATTCCCGACCCCTACCAATTTTCTTATAAAAAAATATTATACATATTGTCGTATTGAGTTATAAAAAAACTTGAAGAGCGGATCTATTAATAAATTTTTATACTTGTTTTTAAACTTGAACGGGTCTATCGATTGGATATTTGGAGTTATTATTTTTTTACCCGACTCGAACTGAATCGCTGACTCGAACATATAACTTGAAACATAGCGATAGAATTTTTTTTTTTTACATGTTTGACCTGTTAAAAAAGAAAAACAAAAATTGAAGTCTTAATTTAACCCATTCAAATGTAAATGGATCCATAAACGACTTAGACATTGCATGTAATTTGGCTTTGCAGGTGTGGTTTGACTACTTCAACTTTCAATATGCTCCCAATCGGATGCCTTGACGGTGGAAGAGTGGTTCAGGTTTATTTTAGAAAACCCAATTCTGTTGATGACTGCATAGTTACGTACTCACGTGCATTATTCTATACATTTCTAACGTTAAAATTACCATTATTCATCTCATTTTACAGAATGGTCATGCTGGGTTTGTCATGTCAAGCTATGATGCAGAGCTCAGTTAGGATTCTCACACCGATACTTTTGAGGCTAGGTAAGATTCAATAATAATATTTAAACTGTTTACAAATATATGCATAAAACAACACAGAGTAGTAGAATTTGATGATTTTTTTTTTAATTTGGTGGAGCGGATATTCACCACATGGGTAAAGAGCAGTGGGGACAGAGTGCTGGGTAACATGGGATAGGCTAAAGGAAGTTCTTGTTGATAATTCACCACATGATCTTCATAGTTCAACATGTTTAAATGATTGCATTTAGATTTTGATATATAAAAAGTTGAATTTTAAGATTACTTTCGCAACTTTGGATTAATCAATACTTGTATATCCCTTCAGGTAAAAAAAACAAGGCAGGGATGAGTTTTTCATCAGCCTTCAATCTTCAGAAGCCATGTACATAAAGCTAACAGTAAGTATCCTTATTTTCATCTATATTTCAATGGTATTTTTCGACATTTGACAGTGTGTCATAACATAATCTCCTAAGTAGCTCAAGCAACTAGGCCTTGATGTGTGAAGAAGTATCCATTAGTGTTGGCATTCCATACGTTTCTTAGTGATGTTGATACCGTGCTATTTCTTTTTTTTTTACAGTTAAGTGATCCTCCTGTTGAATTGGTTTCTGCCCTATTTATTCTCAATCAGGTAGGGTTTTTTTTTGTATGTAATGAAACATCGTTCTACGCCTTTATTCAATATTCTTACTTTTTAATATTATATTTAAAAATATGTATCCAAGATAGGTTTTCTCGGTTATCCAAGATATGTTATGGTACAACTTTTTAGATTCCGGGGAGATTTTTATTAACAATGGGTTTCATTAATGAACCTGAGCATGACTCATTATTCATTAGTGTTAAAGCTAGAAGTACGAGTTGAAATTGGGTAACTCAAGCAAGCATGACTCATTATTCATTAGTGTTAAAGTTAGGAGTACGAGTTGAAATTTGGTAACACAAGCGTGCCTTTAAAACTAAGACGCGGGAGTGGAGTCAATCTGAAAATCCATTTTAAAGGGAACTGCTCTTTTTTGCCTTAGCATGAATGTCGACTGGATGCAATTTACAAGATTAGTTAAGCATGAAAATGTGTTTTTGAGTAAACTTGGGTGAAATGGATGTTGACAATGGATATGGGGTTGGTGTAGTTTTTTTTTCAGCCACGGGGCTTGTGTTTTCAATCCCATGTGCTTTGAAGACTTAGAAAAGCTTTTTAACAATTTGGCTACTGCTCTATAAACTTTTAATTATTTATTTAGTACTTATCCTTTTTAACTTTTGATTACTTCTGGTGGTCTCGATTTGTTTTTCGATAAATAAAAAAAATCAAAAGAAGAGTGGACAGGCTGATTAGCATGTTCAACAGTTCAAGGGTAGCAATTCCAGGTAAATATTGTTCTCCGATTTGCACGATTCTGCTAATTTATTTTATTTAATTTTTTTTAATCTTTCGGTACTAACAAATATCTTTTCATTTGTTTTAACTGTGATATATATACTTTAGTTATCTCAGTTTAGAAACAAAGCAAGGCTGAAAACGATACAAGATGATGATCAAATGACGAACGACTCGCCAAAGGTACGTTTCAGATGGGAAGTAGAAAGTTCGACATTTCTGTCCACATTATTGGTTTCTTCACAAATAAGAACGTCATTGTGAATTTTGATAAAACACTTGTTGGAGGTGAACAACGTAAGAAAGTGACGCGATAGATTACTGATAGTGTGGATTTGAAGTGTGGGATCAGCAATCCAGCTCAGAAGGCTTATTTTTCCAAGTTTCCGGGTTGAGTTTGAAATTGTTTGATGTTTTATATCATCTAACACTAAGATTGATTCATATACCATTAAAGATGCTTAGAGATGTTGTATGGGGTGTTTAATGAATTGTAACTTTTGGTGCAAATATCAATTCTGGTGATGTACAAATCAAATTGAAAATTGAAAGTTTGAGGTTTGGATTGGATTGATTTTTGAGCAAACTTGTGGGTGCATGTGCATAGAGTTTGATTGATGAATATAAGATGTTTTACTTTAATAAGTATAAATTGTGCATCTTTTTTCTTGATTGAGAAGGAATCCTAATGTTTTTGTTCATTGATTTGTTCAAAGTACGCCCTCTCATGTTTCTTGAATCAGTTAGAAAGATCTATGGGGTTATGTTTATTCTCTATTCCTAATAATTTGTTCTTTACCTCTTGTCAATAATTTGATGAGTCTTAGCTCAAGTAGAGACATATTTATTAAAATATTAAGTACTTCCATCATCAACCACACACGATTGCCTTTTGCGATGTTGAACATCATAAAAATTCAACTAAAAGAGTAATATAACATAATTAAAAAACAAACAATATAACATTTTCTATGGGTTTACGTAACAACTTTTAACTCATATCTCAATAATAATTAAAAGGTAATAGCTTTACATGAAAACTATGAATACACGTATAGACAAACTTAGGATACTGATGAAACGAAACAAATAAATTATTGTCAGAAGGGAAAAAAGATACTAACGACTTTCAATATGTTGTTTGTGTAAAGGTGTGAAGCCACTCAGAATTAGTGGCAGACAACAGGTAAGCCACTCAAATAATAGTGGCAGAAAACATGGAGAAAAAAAGGCATGGTGACCCATATTTCATGACCATGTTTTGTGGTTTCCTTTGTTGATTCCAGACTCTATATATGAGTCTCATTTGTATCTGTAAAATTTGTAACTCATCACCAAGTAATATAAACTTCCTAGTTACCGAGAGTGGACGTAGGTCAGCTGACCGAACCACTATAAATCTTGTGTTGGTCGTGCTATTGTGATTGTGTTCGTGTATGTGTGTCGTTCGATCCTAACAACTGGTATCAAAGCCAGACGGAGGCTCTTGATCGATTCACACGAAAATCACAGAGAAGGTGAAGAGGAAGAAGGTACCTGAAGAATCTGAACTAGGGCTCAGATTAGAGGTTACCGCTACAATAATCGGAGCTAGGGTTCCGCTAAGCGCCGCCGCTGCTGCTCACTAGCACCACCGCCGCTCGTCAGCCATCACCGCTGCAGCTCTCTTCCCCATCGCAAGCAGCCGCTGCCGCTGTCTAGGGTTCCGATTGAACCCAGTTTGGCTCTTGTGTGACACACGAATAGAAGAGAAGAAGAAGCTGACCGGTGAGAAAGAAGAACCATAGTTTTTTTTGTTTGTTCTGTGTGGGGGAAGAAGAATCAAGAGCAGAGATTTTTTTTCTTTTGGTGGGGTAGAAGAAGTATTATTGGAGAAGAAAAGAAAGCACTTACGTGCTTTTATCTTTGGTGGAGAAATTAAGTTTCTCAATTGACCAAAAGACCCCTCAAGTTTTATTTCTTTTATTTTTGGTGGAGAATTGAAGTTTTTTCAATTGACCAAGGAGGCCCCTCAACTTTAAACAAAGAAGAATTTTTTTTTTGGTTTTCTCGTTTGCTATGGCTGAAGACGGGAAGGTCCGGATCGAGAAGTTTAACGGCACTGATTTTGCATGGTGGAAAATGCAAATAGAGGCGTTGCTTAGTGAATGCGATTTGGATGTGGTACTAGAAGAAAAACCTGCTGGAATAGATAAAGCTGCCGAAGCAATTTGGGACTCAAAGGACAAAAAGGCAAGAGGTAAAATTACATTGGCCTTGACGAGGAGCGTTGCTTTTAATATCATGAAAGAAACAACTGCTCGTGGTATGTTAACAACTCTGTCAAATATGTATGAGAAGCCGTCTGCCGGTAATAGGGTGTTCTTGATGAGAGAACTGTTCAATATGAGAATGAACGAAGGTAGTCTAGTTGTTGATCACATTAACGAAGTCAATTCGATTTTGTCCAGGTTAGCAACTGTGGGCATGAAGTTCGATGATGACACTCAGGCTGTGATTTTGTTATCTTCCTTACCTGATAGTTGGTCAGGGTTTGTGACAACGGTCACTGAAACTGCTGGAACTGGTAATTTGAAGTTTGATCGGATCCGGGATAGTGTTTTAGGTGAAAGTATTCGCCGGAAAAACACTAGTGGTGGATCGTCTTCTGAGATGTTGCATGTTGGCAGGGGAAGGAGAAATAACAGGAGCAGTGGGAGTCGTGGTAAAAGCTTGTCTAGAGCTGGGAAAAATGTGAGGTCCTGGAATTGTGATGAAAAGGGGCATGTTAAAAACGAGTGTCCTAATTCTAAGAAAGAGAATGGTAAACAGCATGTAAACAGTGTTGTGTCAGATGAATCTGACGGTGACATACTGGTTTGCTGTGAAGAGTCTACAGACTCTTGGGCTATGGATTCTGGTTCTTCGTTTCACGCCATGCACAGCGGGAAAACGATGGTGAATCTGAAAAAAGGAGACTTTGGAAAGGTACGATTAGCTAACGGTCATGTTCTTAATATTACGGGTATGGGAAATGTCAATCTGAAGACTCCACTGGGCACTACGTGGAACTTGCATAATGTCAGGGTAATTCCAGGCTTAACGAAGAAACTTATTTTTGTTAGTCAACTGGATAAACAGGGACTAGTTGTTAAGTTTGGTGGTGGGAAGTGGAAAGTGATTGATGGAAATCTTGTTGTTGCCTATGGGAGGAGACGGGGATCGTTATATCTAGTTGAGGAAGCTGCTAAGGGAGTAGCCGTCCCTGTTAAGCATAAAGTCTGGTTCACTGAATCTAGTAAGCGGAAGAGGGTTCAATTTGCAAACTTGAATCCTGGTGCTTTGGGGATGTCAGTTGAATGTGGTCGGAGGTCTAAGTTTAAGCCAGTCAGGGGATTTGGTGATAGTGGGAGCACAGGTTGTGTTCCGGGTATAATCACAAAGAGCCGTTGGGTTTTGAAGACGAAGATTCCGATGGAAGAAAAATGCTCTCTTGAAAATAGTTTGCAAAATGTGGAGAGTGATATTAATTCTCGGTGTATCTCTGGAGCTGGTGGATCGTGCAAGCCGGTTGAGACAGAGAATGGGTCAGTGACGGTTTCAGTCACGGTTGGGTCTAGTAAGACTGTTGGGCTGGAGTTCGAGGGAGCTTCAGCTGGCCTTCAGGAATAATGAAGGCGGGGTAACTAGGAAGGTACTAAAGTTTATTACAGAAATACAAATGCACAGTTGAAGCACAGGTGAAGATTGTTTCGTGACTTCAAGTGGGAGATTGTAAAGGTGTGAAGCCACTCAGAATTAGTGGCAGACAACAGGTAAGCCACTCAAATAATAGTGGCAGAAAACATGGAGATAAAAAGGCATGGTGACCCATATTTCATGACCATGTTTTGTGGTTTCCTTTGTTGATTCCAGACTCTATATATGAGTCTCATTTGTATCTGTAAAATTTGTAACTCATCACCAAGTAATATAAACTTCCTAGTTACCGAGAGTGGACGTAGGTCAGCTGACCGAACCACTATAAATCTTGTGTTGGTCGTGCTATTGTGATTGTGTTCGTGTGTGTGTGTCGTTCGATCCTAACAGTTTGTGTACCTTTTATTATCATGGTTGTAAAAATCCCGACTAATCTCCGATTAGTCGCCGATTAATCACTAATCGGAGGTTCACCGATTAATGGCCGATTAATAGCTAGGCAGTCAATGTCGGTCCTATTCTGGCCAAATTTTGGCTAGATGCCGGCCAAATTTTTACCAAACCATATAAATTCCTTCCAATTACTTAAAAAATGGGTTAATGAGGGGTTAAAACATGTCTACTTTAAAAAACTACACATAAAAATGCGTATGTATATATGTAACTAAAAATTACATATAAAAATCTCAATCCGATTAATTCCGATTAATCCCTATTTATCCCGATTAATCACTAGTCGGTACCCCACCGCCCGACTAGCGCCTAGCGATTCTTACAACACTGTTTATTATCGAAAACTAAATTCTCCTAACCCGGGATGTTCCCGGGTGATAGCCTAGTTAAAATAATAAACAAATACACAAAAGCTTATGGGGAGATGCGGTTGAATCTCACCTTGCAGGGTTTTTTTCTCGTCACGAACAACACGGAACGGTGTTTTCGGGCTTCCCACTCAGTCCCGAACATCAGGGGATTCCACTTCGTGTGGCCTATCATTAAATCAATAAAGACGAATTATCCACGATCCGCATGTTATCTCGAAAAGGTTACATGATGTACCAGATTTTTGTTCTACTAGGCCAAGAGAAGTAGCATTGTGAACATGTGATGTAATGTTGTTTTAATTTTTTCTGTACACTTATTTCAGAGCCCCCGAAAACTCTCAAAAAATTTAGTCATTGGGCGTAAAAAAGAATTGGGCCCAAAATTATGGTTAAGGGGAAATGAATTGAAAAAATAACACTTTAGTTGTGGAGCCAAGACTTGAACTTGACACCTTTACATCATCTTAAGATGGTTTTTTCCATTACACCACCAACACTTTTTTGCATAATAAATTGATGAATATGTTAAATATATAATTTAATAAATATATAGAAGCTTATAAAGACTATTCAGGCCCTTTGAGAGTTTGGGCCTCGGACGTCAGTATGGGTTGGCATACCCTGACTTATTCTAAAAAAAAATACTAAAATAATTAAATACACGAACTTAACTTTTAATCAACGAGAGGGGGTGATTATATTCCACTACAACTCAGGTTGGTTGGACCCGTATGCATCTCTTTGACTTTACTTCTTCCTATATCACTGGTGAGGTCTTAAAAACCATCGAGAATGAGTTATTTCAAACTCAAATAAAACGTCAAAATAAGTTTTAAAAATGTTTCAGATGAGATGAGAGTTAAATCAAATTATCAAACTGTCAACTATAAATTCGTACCAAGTATATTGTTAAAATCACCCTTGAGGTTTGCATGATTTTGCAAGTTTACTCATTTGTACCATAATAAAGACCAATGATATATTATGTATTATTATTTATTAGTCAATTTTGTATATGAACACAATCTAAATTTTTTTTTTTTTTTTTAAAGGAGTGGATCAACCGGTTACCTTGGCCGCCTCTAGACGTACCCGCTCAGGTTCGAATCCGCCAGCCCGCAATGCGGTACTTCCCGGTCGGTCTGGCCTAAGCCCCATGCAGGAACCCCACTGGCCCGGGATCGAACCCGTAACATGTGGGTAAACCTTCACACCTCTTACCCGCTTAGTTGGTAGTCATTAGATACAATTTAAATAGTTATTAATAAAGTTTAGGTAAATCATATTCTATTAAAAAAAAAAGAGATGTATTGGTTCACAAACATCTTTTCTGAAATTCAAAAATTGAAATATGATCAAAATAGTATTGTTTGTTACCTTGTTTTCAGGTAAATGATATAAAATTATATATATATATATATATATATATATATATAGGGTAATGATAGTGTAAAAAGGGTCTAAAGTGTGAGAAGTGTATTATAACACTATATATAATACTATATAACACCATATAAACACCGTATAACAATATGTAACACCATATAATACCATATAACACTATGTAACACTATATATCATTATATAACAAATATAACACTATACATCTATCATAGACATGCTATCAGACAACCTATAGTGTTATATTTGTTATATAATGATATATAGTGTTACATAGTGTTATATGGTATTATATGGTGTTACATATTGTTATACGGTGTTTATATGGTGTTATATAGTATTATATATAGTGTTATAATACACTCCTCACACTTTGAGCACTTTTTACAGGATCCTCTACATATATATATATATATATATGTATATATATATATATAGGTAAAGGGTAGAATACAAATTCCCTAATCCTACATTACATATGCGATGCCAACAGCCGTACACGTGTCCCTGATTCATTTTTCTTACATAAGCGTATATCAGACTTTCCATTCAATCAGCAGAGGGCAATTTAGACAATTCCATATCCCGATTAGTTCGTTACAACACTATCCTGGTAATTATGATTCGTATCAGAGCGATGTTACTCAGTTCCTTTAATTCCCTTATGATCTGGAATTGAATCGTATCAGAGGAGCGATGCTACTCCGTTCTTTTTAATTCCCTTATGATCTGGAATTGAAAATTCGCATGTGTATAATAAAAATTTCGCATGTACATGTTTAAATGATAATAATAAATTCGCATGTGTATGTTACTTTTTAATTTATAAATTCGCATGTGCATGGGATTTAATTTAATTTCGCATGTTGACAAAATAATTATGATTCAATGTGTATGTTACTTTTTCATTATAAGTTCGCACATGTGTGCATGGGATTTAATTTAATTTTGCATGTTGACAAAATAATTATGATTCAATGTTTTTTTTTTTTTGAACGGCCAACAAAATAATTTTATTAATTCAACAGGTCAACAATAAGTTAACCCACGCCAATTACATACACCAATTATACTTGACATCCTACATACATTTCCTTGCTACATCAAACATGCTCCAATCTTCCCACGAAATTTCCTTCAACGATGACCGATTACCAACCCATAAAAAGCTTAGTTGTTTTATTTCGGTTGTCATACGTACCCAGTTCACAGCCTTGTTATTGAAAACCAAATCGTTTCGACTCCGCCAAATTACCCACAATGCCACCTGCATGACTGCGTAAATTAACTTTCTCCACTTTGCATTCCCTCGAACATGCATATGCCATTTCAGCAGATCTTTTGCACTAAAAGCGTAGATGCTTGAGATCTTGCACCAATGGGAAATAAAATCCCAAACATATTGTGCCGCATCGCAACCCACGAACAAATGATCCACATCTTCCGCATACAGACCACACATTTTACACTCAATCTGTCCATTTAACACGTTTCTATGTGCTAGCGCAGCTAGAGTAGGCAATCGATCCAAAGAGATTCTCCATGACAGAAAATTCACCTTAGATGGGTTCCAATTATTCCAACTAAAATTGTTTCCCAGATTGGTGAATCTAGAACTTTGTAAATTTTTCTTCAAACTTTTAACAGAAAAACTACCTGAGCTATCAAGCTCCCAGGTCCATCGATCGACACCATATCCCCTTGCAGCCGCAAACATTTCAGCGGACAACGATTGTACGGCCATCACTTCTTCCGGCGTAGACGGCATCCTATTCCAACAGAAGTTCAGTACCACAGTTCCGCCAACTACTTTGACACGATCCGCAACTGTTGCGTTTTTTGCTTTTTCTAACTCAAACAGGTCTGGGTACCGATCCTGCAACGAGTCACCTTCTGTCCACTTTTCTTTCCAGAAAGAAATCTCTGTTCCGACACCCGGTATCGCCCGAAAGCAATTGGACAGGTTTAAACCATATTTCTCCAAGTCTCTAGATACTTTAAATACTTGTTTCCATGGTCCGGCAATCGACATCTTCCCCGGTATCGGGTTCCAAGCTCGTTCACTATGATGTATGCTCCAAATAACTTTTCGCCACAAGCTATCGGGGTCCGTCTTGAACCTCCACCACCATTTAGCAAGCATGGCGAGATTTGCATCCTTTAAAGAACCAACCCCAGCCCCGCCTAATTCTTTTGGTGTCATGACGCTATCCCATGCTACCATGTTCAATTTACCTATTTCCGGTGTAATGCCCCATAGGAACTCTCTCCGTAATCTTTCAAGATGCTCAATCACTCGAGTTGGTGCTCTATACAATGAGAAGTAGTACGTCGGAAGAGCATTGAGCACCAACTTTATAAGAGTTAACCTACCCCCGAATGATAATATTTTTGCCTTCCAAATAGCTAATCTCTTCTTGAATACGTCCACAACCGGTTGCCGATTTTTGACCAAGTTCATGTTTGCTCCCACTTGGAGTCCCAGATGTTTGAACGGGAACTGACCAACTCCACATCCCAATGTATTCGCCATATTTTGTACATTCTCATCGCCTACATTCACACCAAACACACTACTTTTTGCAAGACTAACCCGAAGCCCCGACGCTAGAAAAAAGCAACGTAATATTCTCCTTAGGTTTTGAACACTATACTCCGACCATCGCCCCACAAAAATAACATCATCAGCGTAAAGAAAGTGAGATAGGACCGAGCCATGGTTCACAAACCTCACCCCTTCGTACAGGCCAAGTGAACATGCCTTCTTCATAACCCCAGTCAACGCTTCCATAGCAATTATAAACAGAAACAGAGACAAAGGGTCTCCTTGTCTCAAACCTCTATAGCACGCAAACTCCTGAGTAGGTGACCCGTTTACCAATACCGATGCTCTGGCATTTTTAACCGTAGCCATTACCCATTTTGTGTATATTGGTGGAAACTTCATTTGCTCCAAGATACTTTCTAGAAATCCCCAATTTAGCGAATCGTATGCCTTTTCAATATCTGCTTTAAAAATGAATCCTTCCTTTTTACTAGTCTTCAACCACGGAATTAACTCGTTTAGAATCAGAGGCCCATCCAAGATGCTCCAACTAGCCAGAAAGGCCGTTTGTTCTTCCGAAATTAGCTTGGTTATGACTAATTTCATCCTATTTGCCAAGACTTTCGATATAACCTTATTAATGCACCCAATAAGGCTAATCGGCCTGTAGTCACCCATGCCATCAGGATCATTACACTTGGGAATGAGAGCTATAAACGAGGAAGTACAACCGGATGAAATGGTAGCCCTACCCGAAAACTCATCAAACATTTTGACAAAATCAGCCTGTAACGAGTCCCAAAAACGTTTAATAAACCTAAAGTTAATGCCATCTGGACCCGGTGCTTTTTCCCCTCCACAGTCCCAAACCGCGTCTTTGATTTCCCGAACCGAGAACGAGGCTGCTAGCATCTCCCAATCCGTATCAGTGATCTGTTTAAGGAATGGGCATATCAGCCCCGGCCTATCCGCTACCGGCTCTAGAAACTTATGCGCAAAAAACGAACATATTGAATCCTTAACCAGTGGCGGATCGGTCACCCATACCCCATCTATCATGAGCCCATTTATCCGATTGGAAGTTTGATTCGCATTCACAATGTTATGAAAATAACCCGTGTTCTCATCCCCATCTACGGCCCACTTCACCCTAGACCTTTGCTTCAAGTCCATTACTTTAACCCGATCCTCCTCCATAATAAACTTTTTGCACTCGGCCCTATTCTCCAACTCACTTTGCGAAAGAACCCGCTCCTCCGCTTGTACTTCCAAGTTTTCCAACATTTCCATTTTTTCTTTATATACCAACTCCTTTTCCGCCTTAATATTATTGACCCGTTCCTTTAACTTGAATTTAATCCACTTTAGTTTAACCGCGAGGCCCAAGTCTGCCGCCCCCTGGAACGCGAAGCTATCCAGGGATTGTTTCACGAACTCCATGATACCGGGCAATACTAACCAGGAGTTGAAGATCCTAGTTGGAATCGGCCCATAGTCTTGTGGGAAGACTGACATTAAAATTGGACAGTGGTCCGAGACCACATTAGACAAGGCGACAACCGAAGCTCCCGGCCACTTATTATAAAAGTCCCTACATACCAGATATCGATCTAGCTTGCTTTTATGAACCTCGTTATCCGAGTGATATGTGTACTTACGCCCACCCATTTGAAATTCCATCAAGTCTGCTGTCTCAATAAACCAATTGAAAAAAGCTGCGTTCAACGCTACAAATTCAGAGTTGAAGCATTCCCCAGGTTCCCTGACATCATTAAAATCCCCTCCAAATACCCACATACCTTGTAATGACTGCTTAAGTATAATCAAATCCTCCCATAAAGCTCTTCTTTCAACCGGATCATTATACGCATAAATATTTGCTATATTCAATATTTCCCCCGTATGTTTCAGGTTCCCTTGTGCCACAATGAACCTCTGTCCTTTGATGACTTTGGTGCATTCGAATACACAAGGATCCCACATGCTAATCAGACCCCCTGACCTACCAACCACATCAACCATTGCCATCTCAAACCGTGACCTCCTCCAAAATTTTCCAATTGAAAACTGTGAGACACCCCCCATTTTCGTTTCCTGAATTGCTAAGAACTGAGCCCCATGAGATGTTTTTAATCCTCTGATCCAATCAACTTTTCTCTGGTCCCTGACCCCCCTTAAATTTACTGATAAAAAATTCATTGTAAACCAATTTTTTCACCAATAATAATCTCACTCACCTGATCGTGAAATCCCCCAAGTTGGAATCCCACCACAGCACCGACAGTCATTGTATCAGCCGTTTCTTTTGTTACTTCCAGGTCTGGGTCTACTGTAGTGGTTGAATTTCCGAAGCACTGATCCATCCTCTCCCCACCCACACTCTGTCTCTCGTTCTCAGGAGGGTCGCCAGTCTTGCCTTCGTCGCCGTTGAAACGATTATTAGCTACCGGGATATTTATCTCACCAGCAGCAGATACCTCCTCCTCATTCATTGCGTCGTTAAGATCAAAGGATCTTTCCAGGTTTCTAATGTGGGTTTGGATTGGATACTCCCTATAGGCTTCTTCCTCTGGGTCCAAGCATTGTAGGCTCCTGGTACTTCTGGGCCGCTTCCTAGACTTAGGACATGGGCCCTGGCCCACTTCATTTATATTCTCCACAGAAATGTTATCCGCTTGTTCCTTTCCTTGGGTCCCACCACCATCATTATTATGTTTTTTTATTAAAACCCCAGCCGCCATATTAACTGCATCTTCATTATTATTCTCATGCACACCTTGCATGGGGGACGACGATTCCATATCTCGAGATTGTCCGATCGTTTCCTCTCCCACCTTCTCGCCCCCTTGGTTCTCCCCATCTTTCTTTCTGCCGTTCGGAGTTGCTGCTGATTCCGACGACTTCGTCGGTGATGATTTCCTTACTTCCGACAATTCCCCAACCACATCTTTTACCCATGGATTCACATCTTCACACACCCAGACCTTGTAACTCTTGCCTCCCCATTCAACATTAACCTCTTCCTCAATCCGTTTACCAATCTCTGTCAGAATCCAAACACCACTATCAGAATTGTCTGACTCCGCCCATGAGAATTCCGACTCCCCTGCTATCTTCCCGAAACATTCCCCCACCCTATTATACAAACTACTGGCTCTTAAATGAATTGGAATTCCGAAAATTTTTACCCAAACAAGACGATCGTACTGTAAATCCTGCCCTTTCCATAACGATGCCGCTACAATGGCCTGGCTCCATACTTCTTTGACATTTTTCATGAACTCAACCGCCTGTCCTTTCTCTTTGAGCACCACCATACACTTCAGCCCTCCAAGATACGACACCGGGAACTCGCCGTACCTCCCTTCATCCAACATTCTCCTTATTTCTTTTAGTTCTCCAACGCCTTTTAACTCTAATATTACAGCCCTCATCATACAATGATCCGGATATATCGCAATCATTTCATTCGCAATTACGGTCTTACATACCTTTTCTTGTATCTCCTGTTTCCCTCTAACCACCTCCGAATACGTCCTTCCTTCTTTAACAGGCCTATACTCATAAACCGGCTTCTTCTGTGGCACCGGATCACCTTTTGGGGCCACCGGGCGTTGCCTTTGATCATTTACAGCTCCTTGATTGTTATACTGGAACGACCTATGTGTAACACCTGTGCCTCCATGGCCATCAAACAAATACCAAACCAATGAAATATTATATTTCATACTTGGGATTTGTAAAAATATGTGTATCATTTGCACATATCAATTCTTGTTCAATTTCAAACTCTAAATCGCTTCCTGGAAGGTTATACGCGCACCGATGCGTAAATATAACCAGTTTAATGCAACAAACACTCCGGAATAGTGACATAGGCTTAACATACCTTAAATAACCTTTACATAACTTAGAAATAAGTTTTGAAGGCTTTGGTATGGCAAAATCAAGTTAAATCGCTTACAGGGACTAAAGTTGACAAACTGCGAAAGTATGCCAATTTGAACTGTAACAGACATTCCGGAACATGACCATAAGTTAAACATACCATAAATATCCTTTACATAGCTTAGAAATAAGTTTTGAGGTGTTCGGTGTGCTAAAATAAACTTTTGGGTCATTCAGGGACTAAAAGTGTCAAAAAGTGCACAAGTTTGCATTTTCGCGCATAACTTACGTTCTGAATACATCCGGACATCCAAAAATTTATGTAAGCATGACTATATTATATTTTAGTGTTCGCCATAAGAAAAATCCATTCGTTTCGTCATTTGGATCGTTTTTCGCGCTTGTGCGCATTCCGTCGTAATTAAGCGAACATCGCGTTCGTACGACCAAACGAACCATCATCCGGCACATTTTTGAGCATGTTTTGAGTTCCCTATACTTTAACTTCATTTTAGAGCCTTGAAATGAGGTTAACGGGGTTCAAACGCATCGAAAAAGGCCTTAAACACGTGCAGGGACCATTCCTGCCACTTTTGAAAGATTTCTGAAACAGGAGGGTGCTAGCGTAGCGCGACTGCCTAATGCCTTGGCAGTAGCACTACGCGACTGCCTATGCTGGACAGAAAACATGCAGAAACTTCAGTTTTTCGTTTTCGGGACCAGATTCGATGTATTAGCCGTTGTTTAATTCACAACCACACATTCTAACTTGCTTAGTCAGCGGATAAGGATGGAATTTAGGCACCACAACTTTGCAACACATGAAACGATCTTAACGGTTCGGGTATTCCTATAAATACCCCATACCCCACATTGCTAAAATCACTAGAAATTTGATTTGAGAAACTCTAAGTTGAAACATTTGTTTCATACCTGAGATTTTTGAATCGAGTTTAGCATTCGGGGACCCTTCGTAAGTATTCTTTCGTTCTTTTCCTTATTTTACTGCTTTTCGAGTCAGAAAGTCAAACTTTGTTTGACTTTCAGCGTTGACCAGTAATGGTCAATGCGAAGTTCGTTTGAACTTCGCAACGTGAGTGTAATCACGTTGGTCATAGTCCCTTGGGACTATGCCCACTGATTACCACGTTGTCTAGGGTCGTAGGGTAGGCGATCTGATAAATCGCCTATACCTTCGAGCCCGACCCAGTTTGGTCGATCGTTAGGATCCGACCAAATACATTAGGTGACCCTAGTATAGGGCATAACCTTCCGAGGTTATACCCTATGGTCACATCGTTTAAGTAGTTTTATGATAGGTAGTTTATATGCCTTAGGTAAATTACCAGAATACCCTTTTCATGTATAATTGGTAATTAAGCATATGTAACCTAAACTTTTGTCACATAACTGATTATGTAACATGTTTAGGCATATAACACTTGTCATAGGACTAGTTAGACGGTCCGAACGCGTTTCACGCGCACGACGCGTTAAAGTAGCATAAGTTACCTTAATGAGTCGCGATGGGTCGAAAGCACTTAGGTTAGTCTCATTGTAGTATGTAGGCCTTGTTAAACCATATCATATGAGTTCCAACACTCATTTGGTTTACCAAGCCTCATCCTATCCGATCTCCCGATTTAAGTCCGGTTTATTTATATAGTTTAGATTTGCCGACTGATTCCGTGCTCCCTCAAGCTTTGTTTGGTTGTTGTTCAAGACCTCCAAGCATTCTCAGGCGAGTACATTATTCCCCTCTTTTACTGTTTTCAACTGTTTTGGGGTGACTCATATGTGCTAAATGTTTTATCAATGGTTTCAAGAACAATTACAATGTGGTTTCAAGGACAATAACAATTATTTCAAGAACGCTAACAATGATTTCAAGAACGAATACAATGATTTCAAAAACTAATAACAATTTCAAAAAGTGAACAAACTTGTTGGTTGTAGTTTACATGACCGATGACATTCATTAGCAATGATCAAGCCGACCAGTATTAGGTTATGGTACCATAGGATCTGACAAATCCCGTTATTTACTGCACCCATTGTTATGTGTGGGGGTTGTGGGTAGCGACTGAATCTGTAATTATTAACTTATCCTTTGGTAAGGGTTTGTTAAGAACGAGAGCGAGAGCGAGATGGAGCGAGGAACGCGTCAAGAAGGTTTGAATGTTATTAGAGAATCGACCATAAAGTAGTTTCACAATTAAAATATTAACTTACCCTTTGGTAAGGGTTTGTTAAGAACAAGAACAAGTTTTAACATTTGGGTAAACATTTGTACATGATTGACATTTGATCATGTATTTTCCACAAAACATAACTTTGATTTAAACCAAGTTTTACTTCAATACTTTGTTTTTGTGCATATGGTTTAGTTGAGACATTTCACTTGCCATACATGGATATTTGACATAGACATTTGACATGGATATTTGACATAGACATTTGACATGGATATTTGACATAGACATTTTGACATGATTTACATCTTGACATGAATACTTTGACATATTATTCAATACATTTGACAATTGATTTAAACATAGACATTTTACATTGTTTGGTTTGGTTTGATTAAGTGATTAAGTAACGATGTGTGTGTAATATGATACAAGCATGGTGGATACGCCGCTGGTACTTCCTATATATAAGTGTTTGTATGGTATTACATATTGTAGCGTTATTTGAATCATTTCAGTTTGAGACATAGAACATTTTATACAAGTAACATACTTTTCACAAGACATTGATTTACAAACAACTTATCTTACACAAACTCATTTTACATGGTTATTCATTTAATCATGCATTATTCTCTTATTTATACTTATCATCCGAACTTATTATTTTTCAAATGATTTACAAAGACAAAGCAAATTACAAGGTTCATGAATAAACATTTTCTTAAACAGAAGTCATGAATCTTATTTTCACAAAACCTATGTACTCGCCAGCATTTCTTTGCTGACCTCGTTTTCACATATGTTTCAGGTATTGTTGGATGATATCGATTGATAAGATGCATGCTCACATAGGACTGGACAAGGCCTTAGTAACTCAATAACAATGATAGACTATGTTTAAATAGTGTATTTAGATTTCCAGACGATGTAATTACTCAATGTTTAATAAAACGAAATACTTTTGATATCCATGGTTATGAAACATTAATTCTGTTGCAACACGCCCCGATGTTTCCGCCGCGATTTGTTGTTTTACGCGGTCGGGGTGTGACACTATGATTCTTATCAAACTTTGCCACTGAAACGCTCACTTTCGCTTTGAAAATTCTTACCTTATTCATTCGTTGTAGTGTCGTCATAACGTCATGCACCCCCTCGTACCGTACAAACCCAAAATAATTCCCCCTAGAATCTCTCTTCCGGGCGACATATGCATCCTTAATCTCACCATATTGTTGGAACGCCGTCCATAATACCATCCTCGACACTCCCCCAGGTAGGTTCGTGACATAAAATGTTGTTACCAAGTTCCGATCGAAAATAGGGAATCTCCCCATCTCCACACCGGTAGAAAAACGAATTCCGGGCAGCGAATGGAATCGTTGGACGATCAAGATATAATGAAAGGTGCAGTAATCACAAAACAATATGTAACAAACCCCACCTCGCACGATATCCCAACGTCCTCCTCTTCGTCGAGCCGCCGGCAATTCGATTTCAAACAGAAGACGATAGACACAGGCCAACCGAAACCCGGACAGGCGAATGGGAGATCCAGTGGATCAAGTTAGGATGAAAGGTCAACCAAGTAATCAAGCGACCTTGCACACTAACCCAACTGAACTTCCTCCGTCGAGCCTCCGGCGTTCGGAGAAACAACTACCTCCTGAGAGATTCCTTGCTCTGTTCAGCCTATTATTTGTAACTTGTAAATGGAGAATAATTATGATTCAATGTATATGTTACTTTTTCATTATAAGTTCGCAGGTGCATAGGATTTAATTTAATTTCGCATGTTGACAAATAATTAGGATTTAATTTCGCATGTTGACAAAAATTGTTGTTAAATGTTTCAAAGGAAATGAGAAATGCATGTTGACAAATGAAAATGGGAATCACATATGTTGCAAAAAAACAATGTTCGCATGCTATTTTTAATACAAAATCGCATGCTGTAACAAAATACCAACATCACATATTGTAAACCAATTTCTCATGTTGATATTGAATTGCAGAAGAGTCGGTTGGAGAAGAAGAAGGTACCGAACGAAATTACCAGGATTTTGATAGAGAAATTATCAATTTTATACTTCGCGGTTGGTTTTATGTATATTAATTTGATTAATTTAATGATATAAATTAGTTTTGCCCGCGCTTGATGGATTGAAGATCGTACGGCTGTGGGCATCGCGTACATAATGTAGGATAAGAGTTATTGTACGTTAACCGGCCTATATATATATATATATAGACTTAATTGATAGTTTATTAGTTTTTATATACATAGCCTATAGCCCTATACAGTGTATATAAGATGTATAAAGTTTACAAAATATGAATCACTGATCAAAATATTAAACGTTTTGAATTGTTCTTGTTTTGTAATGATCTCCGTATATTTATATGTTCCGACTAGTAGTGGTACTGATTAGTAACGAGACCGAAAACCAAAAAAAAAAAAAAATACCAATAACGCTACTGACGGTTCTGTTTGTTTTTTATGTAGTGCGGTGTCGTGATAGCCAACAAAAGGTACCTTGGGTAGAAAAAAAAGGGAGATTTTCTTTTAGTGCTTTGTTTAAATTCATTTTATTTATAGTAGATTACTCAAATAGTCGATGCGACTTTTCTTAAAGGGCAAAGTTGTTATTTTATACAACGGGGATGATTCAAATGAAAACCACTTTTATTGTGAAAACTCGAAAACTAACTAAAAAAAGCCTAAAAAACACACAAAATTTTTTTTTTTTTTTTTTCAATTTTTTTTATAAATTTCGCTAGTTTTTATATATGAAAAAAAAATTTCAAAAAAAAAAAAAAAATTTTTTTTTTTTTTGGTTGTACTGCACATGTGTAGTATACACTAATACGGAAAGCCTAAACCACTTAACCCACCCCCCACCGACACCCCCCAAAAACCTAAACCCCCCACCCCCACCCCCCCCCCCCCCCCAAAAAAAACCTAAATTCACCCTCCCACCAAAAGCCTAACCCCCCACCCCCCAAAAACCTAAACCCCCCCACCCCCCACCCTCCCGAAAACCTAAAACTAAACCCTAAACATAAACCCGAAAAAAACCTAAACCCCCTCACCCCCACCCCCCCAAAAACCTAAACCCCCCTCCCCCCCACACCTAAAAACCTAATCCTAATCCTAAACCTCCAAAAAAACTAACCCTAAAAGCTAAACTAGACTCAAAAAGCTAATTTTAAGTATGTAATGAAATTGTAGTACATGTTATATTGCACATGTGCACTACTATAATAATAGTATTGAAAACAAGACGACACCATAAATATTTTTTTATGTCATAAAAAATATGCTCGAATATACTTGAATGAAAGATACAAAAATTTGTGATCTTATGGTGTCATTTTTGTTTTAAAATGATAACGTATGGAGAAATGGGAAATGTTTGAAAAGTTATATATTTTTTTTTTCCAATTTTACCCCTCCTTCATTAAAAGTCCCCCCCCCCCCCCCCTTCTTTTTAGTGGTTTTTAATTAGTTTTCGAGTTTTCACAATAACTAGTGGTTTTCATTTGAACCTTCCCCTATACAACGGTCACAAACTTTTAAACAAAGTTAGCATTACACTTTGAAAATTATTACAAATTGAAACAAAAAACATTAAACATGTTACTTTTTAAGTTATTTTTATCAAATCACACACAATATCTATATAATTAACTTTTTATAGACACCAGTAAGCAAATTTGAGGATTGTATATTGAAATCATTAAATATACATGTCAAGTTTTCAATATGTAGTTTGAGAACTACTTTTTTATATTATCGTTACAAACATAAGTTATTGAAAGTGTATTCCTTACACCAATTGATATCAATAAAAAAATATGCTACAACACGTATACAGTTACCTCATATGTTATATCTTATATTTTTATCATAATGTCAAACGGGCCGAAGCAAGTAAAAGAAAAACTGGTTGATTAGGCTACAGGATGTGGTATAAAGTTCCTAAGGGCTTTATCACGTCATCTCAGCGCCACATCACCGCCACGTCACACAGGGGGCTTTAAAGCCACTTCTTATAACATGCACGGCGTGGTATAAAGCCCCCCTTTAAACCAAACTCACCTCGATTCCCTCAAATTCAGCTTGTTAACGTGATGACGGAAGGACGTTGGCGCCCCCCTTTAATTCCGCCGGTGTGGTCGATGGCATCCCAAGGGCGCTAAAATTGCTTGGTTGGCAGGGTGGCATTAAGCCACACCCCTGGCCTTAGACTATAGACTATGAATTAACGTTGATAAAAATAAGAGTATAGATGGGTTGGAATAAATGTAGTGATGGGTTGGAATAAATCAAATGTAGTGATTTAAAATTACTTTATGTGGGGTGGAGCTCTTAAATGAATAGAAATAATAAAGCTTGAATTACGTATGCCAATGCGTAAGCACCATACCACATTAGCATTTCCTCCGTAATTTCTTCCCGTGCCTATTAAATCTAATAAGATCATGCTCTGACTAACCAACTTGGACCACTTGGCTTATTTATTTGTTTTTTAACAGATTTTACATGTCGGAACTTGGAAGCTTCCCGGCCGTTCGATAAAAATGAAAACAACAAAAGTAAAAACAAATTTGAGATACTTCTTCCACAAGAATAATTAGTTTGACTCTTTTTTCTTTTAACCATGATCAGGGACGGACTACTATAGTATTATCGTGCTATTAGCGAAACCATCTTATCATATCGTCAATGAACTTGTGGTGGAGTGGTATGGGAGAGACTTGAGTTTCCAAGAGACCCAAGTTCAATTTTTGCTTCTTCCCATTAGTTTTCAACGGCACCTGGTGATGATAGGAGACTATGCGAGTAGGCGGCAATTGCTGGTTCGATTCTTGAACTAAATGGGTTTTACCTCACCGCACTGTCGTACTTTCGGGCGAGTGTTCACGGGCTTCTGCCCTAGGTGAGGGTTTTCCCCAGTTCGGAGACGAGTGTATCCCGATGTGATTAATTTCGCCAGTAGCCCATTTGGAGGATTCGTTGGCCATTAAAAAAACATATCCATCTCCACTAGACATAATGCCTATACACCAATTTAGAAAGAAACCCAATAAATATAGGAACCCCCTCCCCCCTTTGGGAATCGAGCTCACGACTATTTTTAATGAAAAACCCACACACCTTATAAACCTACTTTTGAAACTATACTAAATTGCACTCTTTCTTTTTCTTCGTCGATTGGGTCGGTTTATCTTTTTCCGTCCCTAAAGCGAATTTGAGATGGGCTTCTATAATAAAAAGTAGAGTTAACTGCCATTTTCGTCCCTGTGGTTTGGTCACTTTGGCCATTTCAGTCCATTTTTCAAAAATGCGCCATTTTCGTCCCCCACGTTCTGGAAAGGTGCCATTTCAGTCCAAAAATCATAACCCAGTTAAGTCAGTTTGTAAATAAGGACTGATTGTGTAAATTTGTAACATAAAGTACTGATTGTGTAAATTTGAAAAATGGACTGAAATGGCAGTTAACACCACCACCACTAGCCCTGCCACCACCATCACTCCGCTGCCACCACCACCACCACCGCCACCACCGCCACCACAGCGACCACAGCCCTGCCACCACCACCACTCCGCTGCCGTCACCACCGCCACCACAGCCACTGCCACCACCACCACCACCGCCGCCGCCGGAACCACCACCATCAACGTCATGGCAAGACCCATATTTTCAGACGTTTGTATGTAATATAAAGTCAGAATTTATTGTATTTAATCCGAAAAGTAAACGAGCAAAACAAAGGAACGAGAACGGTATACCGAAACGAAAAGCTTGCGGGTTACGGGGACGTCTTCGTCTTCTCCGGTCGTCTTCTCCGATGAACTTCTATTTGAGCTACAATGGATATAAGGGGCATCACATGGGTATTTATAGGTTCAAATAGAAGCTTTAGAGTTTTGTTCTTCAACTTTTGGAATGGATATAAGGGGCATCACAAAAGGTCCATTTGAGCTACAATCGATCCGTTGTTTTTTATTTGAATTTTCGTCGATAGCAGAAGATGAATTCCCATTTTCATTTGAACCTTTCGCTGCCACTGTGTCCTTTGAGTTCTTCAAAACCATTGTCTTCTTATAACTAATTTAATTATCAAGCAGTGGTCAACAAGAGATTGGTTTGATCTTTTGATAGATACCCATGTCATAAAATGATAATAAACTTTGATTACCATCAAAATTAACACAATAACATAAAGTACATATGAATCTTGATTCTTGAGAGAAGAAATGAATAAAAAGACTTGTAGACAAGATATAGTTCCCATGATACAATATTTACATCAAAACGCCAAATGAACTGCTTCTATATCGATGATGTAATTATGAAAATAATACTTATTTCTTGGTTTCATTTCAAAGCTATGAACTATGCATGTTTTCAAACATATATAAGTTAATAATTCCACAAATGTATATCTAGTCAAACATCCATTTAACGGTTTGCAATCAATGGTGAAACTTTTGGCATAAAATATGATGACAAATAATGAGCAAATGGTTGTTCTATTATCTGCAAATAAAGTAATTAACCCATCTAAAGAGCCCAAAACCAGATGACATTAATATTTTTACAGCCTATAATCGGTTTTCGCCTTTTTGATCATTTGTTTCAACCATAGTCACATAATTCGCTACTCATGGCACGATTTTCGTTTTGGTTCATCCGATCCAATTCGCGATCCGGGTTCGCTCGGGATCGCGTTTCCGACGACCATAATGGCAACAATTCAAATGTAATAGAGAAGAAATGGTGGCTAATCGAAGCTTACCTGCTTGCTGGCTGATTGAACCTTACCTTACCCGCAAGCTTCCGACGACCGGAGAAGACGAAGACGTCCCCGTAACCCGGAGAAATGGTGGCGGCAGCGGAGTGGTGGTGGTGGCAGCGGAGTGGTGGTGGTGGCAGGGCTGTGGTGGCTGTGGTGGCGGTGGTGGTGGTGGTGGCAGCGGAGTGGTGGTGGTGGCAGGGCTAGTGGTGGTGGTGTTAACTGCCATTTCAGTCCATTTTTCAAATTTACACAATCAGTCCTTTATGTTACAAATTTACACAATCAGTCCTTATTTACAAACTGACTTAACTGGGTTATGATTTTTGGACTGAAATGGCACCTTTCCAGAACGTGGGGGACGAAAATGGCGCATTTTTTAAAAATGGACTGAAATGGCCAAAGTGACCAAACCACAGGGACGAAAATGGCAGTTAACTCTTTAAATAAATTAGGATTTATCCCTATAAACATGTTTGTAATGGAAACTTGGGTTTTACCCATGTGTTTATTATTATAAAAATGTGGTATTTTACTCTGATAAAATATTTTCTAACTACGGTCCTGATGTAAATTCCGCTGCCAAAAATGATAAATACCGATACCACTAAATCTGAGCTCGTGGCCGCCCGTTCCCAGGAGATAGGGACCGAGGGTTGCGACAGATAATAAGGCAGAAAGCAATCCTCCAAACAAATACGCGTGCCATACTAAAACAACACCAAGTAACACATACCCATCAGTCCCAAAGCCCAAACACAATAACATATCAAACAAACAGTTCTACATAAGGTACAATAGTCTATTGCACAAAACAATATAAATAGATAATGTGCATGCAAAGCAAGTCAACCATGGTTGACAATTGATTTATATAAGCGTACAAACATATATAACATCTATGTTAAGCAAAATAACAACCCAATTGTCAACTTCAATGTCTTTCTAATTTCACTATATGGTATAGTGGCCATCTAAAGAAATAAAGCTAACATTAAAATCAAACGTCACCTGTTCTAAAAGTCGGTAATTTATATAATATCAATTACCAACTATCGTTGGTTACAAGTAACTATAGGATCATATTAAAATCGGCATGGTTGCTTGTTAAAAACCATCTCAAACGCCTAAAATAAAAGCGTAATCATCACTTCCTAATATTAGTTGAAAACCAATGGCTCATCAACGGTTCATAGCCAACAACATATCTACTTCCAAAGATAAGCAAGATCTAAAACATGTACATATACATAACAACCAACAAAACATAAGTCATTTCCTGCTTCCAAACATATCATACACACATCATCACACATGCATTTTGAGTACAAAGTGGTATTCAAGCAATGCGTGGGTACTTAACAACCACATATCCAAATAACCGATCAAACCATCTCGAGGGCTCAAATACACATCATCGCCCCTTCATTTGGAGAACATACTCCAATTCAAATAATGCTCAGTCACATAACAAACAAATACCTAAATACCCGATTCAAGGTTTTTACTTACCAAATCATATATATAGGACTCAAACACATATCATCACCTCTTTATTCAAATAACAAAGTCTGACAAAAATAACTAAAAAAGAAAGACCTACGCGATACAGATCGACAACAACATTATGCAGACGACTCAGTAAAGGATTATCACATATGCGTTTTGAAGTTGAAATACGATTACACCCACAAAACGCAAAAAGAACCCTTAAAAGAGTCACATGCTCATTATATTAAAGATAAACACGTATTCAATGAACCTAGGTTTTAAAAAAAAAAACCCAGGAAAGTAACATTCAAATAAAGGATGAAGCACTACCTGATTCTAATTGGAGACAAACAACAACCCAGATAGAAATCACCTGGTGACTTCTATAGAGACAAGAGAAGCGGTGCAAGTTTGAGAGACTGTCGACTTCTATAGAGAGACAAGAGAAGCGGTGCAAGTTTGAGAGAAAAAGGCAAAGATGTAATACAAAAGAAATCAGAGAAACAACCGAAACAAACCGTATGTCATATGACAAGAATTGCAAAAGACAGGTGTAAATCAAGCAACCATTTAAGCATAAGATACAATAGCCTATTGCATAAAACAATTTAGAAAACATAAATATATATATATATATAGGTAAAGAGTACTGTACAATATTGCTTATCGTACATTACGTACGCTTCAATCTCAGCCGTCAGATCATCTTCCCGCATTTTAAAATCGCATGTTGTTTTTTTTATAACAATTTCGCATGTGATAATTTTTGATGAATTCGCATGTTGTTTTTTTGTACCAATTTCGCATGTGATAATTTTGATGAAATAGCATGTTGTTTTTTTATAACAATTTCGCATGTGATAATTTTTGATGAATTCGCATGTTGTTTTTTTGTATTAATTTCGCATGTGATAATTTTGATGAAATAGCATGTTTTTTTTAACAATTTCGCATGTGATAATTTTAATGAAATCGCATGTTAAAAAACCAACATGCGAAATTGTTACAAAAAAAACAACATGCGAATTCAATGCGGGAAGATGATTCGACGGCTGAGATTGTAGTGTACGTAATGCACGATAAGGGCATTTGTACGTTAACCTAACCCTATATAGGTAATATATATAACTCAAGTTTTAAAAAGAAAATAGGACGTGCAGCTTAGCAATCAGAATAATTTAGAAAAAATAAATATATATAACTCAAGTTTTAAAAAGAAAATAGAGTAAATCGCCAAAATGGCCCCTGAGGTTTGGTTACTTTTGCCACTTTAGTCCAAAACTCAAACCTTTTGAATCTGGGTCCATGTGGTTTCAATTTTGTTGTTATTTTCATCCAAAAGCAAAATCTGGTCAGATTTTTCAGTTAATATCCAGCTTCTTTTGTCTTTTTCTTCCCTTTTAATGAAGGGTAAAACACTCAGATTTTTTTAATTTGTTATAATAAAACATTAAAATACCATTTTGCTCTTCATTAAAGGGAGAGAAAATAAAAAAAAATAGATGTTAACTGAAAATCTGACAAGATTATGATTTTAGATGAAAATGACAACAAATTTGAAAGCACTGGGAGCTAGATTCAAAAGATTTGAGTTTTGGACTAAAGTAACAAAAGTGACCAAACCTTATGGACCATTTTGATAGTTTACTCAAGAAAATAACAACCGACTACATTTCAACTCATATGAACATAATTTAGCACAAAGCCACAAAGCAAGGAGTGCATGATTGCTACGTTATTAATTTTGATATAATAAAGTCCATAATGTGGTACAAAATGTGTATATGTGAAATCTACTATAAATATTGATTATTAGCACATACATTACTTATACGAATTTGACGTTAGCTATCTTCTTTTGACATTTATTTCAAGTAGAACCATCTCATGAATATTTGTTGACAAGTACCAACACTTCAAATAAATTCAAAATTTAATTCAAATGATTTTTTTATCATGTAATATTAAAAGATATCCTAAGCTTAAAAATAAAGTTTACATAAGATCACTCCGTAAAAGAGATGTAGTGTGAATATAAAAATAGAGTAGGTTAATGTGATGCATTTTGCTTGATTGAAAAAATAAAAACAAACACAAAAGCATTTAAACTCAGTGCCCCTTTCTTTGAGGAAACCAACTGGGGTAGCCCAGTTGGCCACCGACACCCACCTCTTCCCAGAGGTACTGGGTTCGAGCCTTGGGAGTGACATATGTCGCCCAAGATAAGAACTCGGCAAAGGGAATTCACCGCGGAGCTAGCTTGGTCGGGTAGCGGCTCCCGGAGTGGGATCATTCCAGCGGTTGGGAGGACCGTGCACTATCCCCCCCCCCCATCCTTCTCTGATGACACACTTACGCCAACACCTCTCCCCAGCCACGCCCTCTAGGGATCAGCATTTGGGGCTGAGTACCGATATCGTATTGAGGGATTCGGTATAATATTTGGTACCCACTTTTCTAAAAAGTAATAACAGTACCAATATCATAAATAGATAAACATTTATTGAAGAGTACCGATACATTTGATATGCTATTCGATACCTATATTTCCATAATTTTGTATCAATATTTTCGATATAGGTATGATACCGACTTATCCCTAACGCACTTTAGAAGGGGGATAGGGGCAGGGTACGCCATGCCCAAAGGGTTAAGATGACACCCACGCCCCACCCACTCACATAACAAATCTGTCTAAGAAACATACAAGTTTATTATATGCACCCTTAATTCACTCATAACTAAAGATTTAGTTTGATACTATTCTAAACCCAAGGTTGAATATTATAATTTTGTCAGCAACAAATAACTATTGATAGTTTGACTATTCTCAAACCCAAGGTTGAATATAGAATATTATTAGCAAGAGCTTGACCGTATTTCAACCACCACCTATAAACTTGCTCAACAAGGAAACACACACACACACTCCTCTCTTTCTCTCTCCAACATTTCTTTTGTATATATAGCTTTGTTCACATTCCATATTTTCAAAAAAAGCCAACCACCACCCCCATTTTCATTACAACTCTACACCTACAAACACACATATATAATATTCATATTCCTCACTTTTCGTCAACCGTACTTTTCGGAGCATCTTATCTGCTCTCTGTGTTCATCCGCCATTATCAAACTAACTTGTGAGTTCTTCATCTCTTCCTTAAATATCTTCATTTCCATTCAAATTTTCACACGCTACCATATTACTATCGTAACTATTATACACGCATGCTCGTTCTGACTTAACGGAAGAAAACGCTTCGTAAATTTTTTCAATTGTTTTCATGTATGCATAGAGTATATGTTTGATTCATCATAACTCGTGTTTTACTCTCGTTCGGACTCGGTTTCGGATCTAGATCTGGATCTGAATCGGTATGAAATCGTTTGATTAACGTTTACGCAACGTATAAACCCTAGAGCTAGCTAATATAGTCAGAACTCTTCATTCATCACATTTTCATGACTATAATAATAATAATAATAATAATAATAATAATAATAATAATAATAATAATAATAATAAGCAGAAGAATAATACATGATCCCACTTTTTTTGTTGTTTTCCTTTTAATCAATCAATTATCAGTGAAAGCTAAAAGACTAACAGTATTAATTGATTTAACATCTTGATTTTCGTTACCAGTGGCTGACTTACGAGTGTTGTGAAACGACACCGTATTTGTATGATGAATGCCGGTGGTGAGGATAAACCGGAGGCATCTACCTCCGGGGACGCTCGGCTAGATAAAGAGAAGGAGGAGGAAAAGGAGAAGGAGAAGGAGACTACCGATACGGTGCCGTTTTATAAGCTGTTTGCTTTTGCTGATTTAACTGATTACGTGTTGATGATTGTTGGTATCATTGGTGCTGTTGGTAATGGAGTATGTATGCCTTTAATGACTATACTTTTCGGTGATTTGTTAAATTCCTTTGGAGAGAATCAGAATAATGATGATGTGGTCAGTGCTGTTTCAAAGGTATGTAATGACTAATGAGGGAATTTGAGGAATTATTTTTGTTGTTTTGGTTTTATTGTTTATTAACTTGATGGAAATGTGCTGCAGGTGGCCCTGAGGTTTGTTTATTTGGGTGTGGGATGTGGTGTTGCATCATTTCTGCGTAAGTACAAATTATCCACACCTAATTGTTAGGTGTTGTTTTGACTTTACTGTTTGTCTTTGAATGTGTTAAACTTTTTAATTATTGCTATTGTATGTATGCTGTCTCGTAAGTTTTAAACCATCTAAGCGGCGTGGGTAATACGACGTGATGCCATGGTAAAAAAATTTATGGAAATAAAATAAAATTTACTGTTAGTTCACGAAGAGGCTCGCAGTAGAAAAAGTTGAAAGTTTGGTACATTAAAAGATAAGGTTTGAATGTAATACATACAATAGATATAGGAATAGATGTAAAGTGACTCAAGTTGGTTACATTTTCATGTCATAAGTCCTTTTCAAATGACAAAATGATTATCTGTTGATTACTTGTTAATTTGCCGATAACATGGTCCATGATAGGAGCTCGTGGAGACGTAGGATTAAGGTTAAGGATTTCTAGGAAAGGGGACAATCGTGTTTTTAGGTGTAGTGTATGGTCGTACATAAGTAACTATGTGTATAGGATGTTTTGTACAGTTGTGTTTCTAGGTGTAGTGTAGGGTCGTAGATATGTAACTATGTGTATAGACTGTTTTGTGTGTCATATTTGTTCTGTTCTACCATGCACTATTTCGCAACTCATACTACATTGGTAGCTTCATACACATACACACACACCTCATGCTCTATTTATTTCTTTCCTGGGTGTTTTGGAGCCGAGGGTCTCTCTGGAAGCAGCCTCTCTATCCCTAGGGGTAGAGGTAAGGTGTGCCTACATCCCACCCTCCCCAGACCCTACAAATAGCTTTGCTATTTGTGGGATTTTACTGGGTATGATTGATTGATTGATTGATTGATTGAGTGTTTGCGTGTTGCGGAATGAAAAATGATTGCAGTCTGTGTCAAATCTGGATAATGGGTAGCTGTAATGTGATTAGTTAGGAATCTTTTTGTGTGTACATTTTTCAGATAATCAGGATTTGTTAAACAAAAGAGTTGATTATCTGATTGTAACAACTGACAAAGAGCATAAGTACTTCCAAATACCCTCTAATTGTTCTAAAAATGCCGTGTTTTGTAGAGGTCGCATGTTGGATGATAACGGGAGAACGACAAGCTGCAAGAATAAGGAATTTGTATTTAAAAACGATATTAAGACAAGATGTTTCCTTCTTTGACAAAGAAACAAACACAGGGGAGGTTGTTGGTAGGATGTCTGGTGATACTGTCCTCATACAAGATGCCATGGGGGAAAAGGTTTGTGTATAAACTTTTCATTTTTAATCTTAATATATATACATTGGCAGAAAGCTAATAAAATATTTTCTAATTTCCAGGTTGGAAAATTCACACAGCTGTTTTCAACATTCATAGGTGGTTTTGTGATAGCATTCGTCAAGGGATGGCTTCTTACACTTGTCATGTTGAGCTCGATTCCTCCGTTGGTAATTTCCGGCTCAATTATGTCGGTAACAATAGCCAAGATGGCATCACGGGGCCAAACCGCTTATGCTAAAGCAGCTACTGTAGTTGAACAGACCATCGGATCAATCAGAACGGTAATTAAAAAAAAAAGAGTTAATTTCATATATATCCATTAAATCTTATAATGGTGTGTATATCTTTTCAAAACACGAGAAACACCATATGTATACATTCCATAGTAATTAACATAAATCCAGCCTGTTTCTCTGAATAAAGGTGTTTGAAAACAACATTATTGTGCTGATAATCTCAACACATAATGTTTGCTAATCTGGTGAAACATGTTCTTATAACTAACTACTCATGAAATGTTGAACCAAAATTAAAATATCTAAAGTTTTACATCATTTAGAATCAAGATTGTTTACTTAATTACTTATTTCTTTTTTCTTTTAGGTTGCTTCATTCACAGGGGAGAAAAAAGCTGTTGCAGATTACAATAAATCACTTATTGATGCTTATAATTCCAGTGTTCATGAAGGCCTGGCCACTGGTCTTGGTCTAGGATCAATGATGTTTATTATATTCTGTAGTTATGCTTTAGCTGTTTGGTATGGTGTAAAGATGATAATAGAAAGAGGATACACTGGAGGCACTGTGCTTACCGTCATTTTTGCTGTGCTTACTGGATCCATGTGAGCATATTATGCATATATATCATCTTTTCTTCTTTATCCAATTAACTGAAAGTATCAATTTTGACTGTGGATCTTGTTTTTTCTTTAACGGGTTAAACTGAACTTATAATGTAAACCAACTTTCGAAACTTTCTGCATGAAAATTTATCTAACTGTACACATATGTCAGAAGATTATTACTGACACACTAACTATTTATAATAAACTTTGATACTTTGGACAAAAAGTGTTTCTAGCTAACCCATTTTGACCCATACAAAAATCGTGCACATTTCAACATATTACCTTTTTGCCATCTTTTTTCGAGCTTTAATCATACAATTTGGTACTTTCAGGTCTCTTGGGCAGGCATCTCCATGTTTGAGTGCATTTGCTGCGGGTCGGGCAGCAGCATTCAAGATGTTCGAAACAATAAACAGAAAGCCCGATATAGATGCATACGACACAAAGGGAAAAGTATTAAACGATATTCGTGGTGACATAGAATTAAGAGATGTGTATTTCACTTATCCAGCAAGACCTGATGAGGAAATATTCAGTGGATTTTCTCTTTATATCCCAAGTGGGACAACTGCAGCTTTGGTTGGTCAAAGTGGAAGCGGAAAGTCAACGGTGATCAGCCTAATAGAGAGATTTTATGACCCTCGAGCTGGGGAAGTTCTTATTGATAATATTAATCTCAAAGAATTTCAATTAAAATGGATTAGACAGAAAATCGGTCTTGTTAGCCAAGAACCGGTTTTGTTTACATCCACCATCAAGGAAAATATCATGTACGGTAAAGATGGTGCATCTATGGAAGAGATTAGAGTTGCAGTTGAGCTTGCAAATGCTGCTAAATTTATCGATAAACTACCTCAGGTTTGTAATTGCGTGTTAAACTTGCTTATCTTCTTATTGTGTTTTTATATAACAATAATTTATGATTTATAAACTTTTAGGGACTGGACACTATGGTTGGTGAGCATGGAACACAACTCTCTGGTGGACAAAAACAAAGAATTGCTATAGCCAGAGCAATTCTTAAAGATCCCAGAATCCTTCTTTTGGATGAAGCAACAAGCGCACTTGATGCGGAATCTGAGAGAGTTGTGCAGGAGGCACTGGACCGGATAATGGTGAATAGAACAACCGTCATTGTTGCACATCGGTTAAGCACAGTCAGAAATGCCGACATGATTGCAGTTATTCATCGGGGAAAGATGGTTGAGAAAGGTAGTTTTTATAGTTATCTTTTTTATGGTATGCTTCCATCTCAAAATCAAAAGTTTAACAATTAGTAAATTGAATATTTGATCAGGATCACATACAGAGCTACTCCAGGATCCTGAAGGAGCATACTCTCAGCTTATAAAATTACAAGAAGTTAACAAAGATTCAAAACATTACTCCGAGGACCAAGATAACGAAAAGGGTAAGGAAATCAGAAGCCTCTCAAGTAAAAAAATATCCTACCAACGGTCATTGAGCCGAGGGTCAACAAGCAGCCGCCGCCACTCATTGTCCATGTCATATGGTTTGCCGCCACAAATCGGTGTTGGGCCGCCAGAATCCATGGACACTGAAGCAGTGGACACATCAGAAAAACAACCCAAAGTCCCACTCCGCCGCCTTGCGTATCTCAACAATCCGGAAATACCAGTAATCATAATCGGTACAGTAGCTGCTATTGTTAACGGAACAATATTCCCGATTTTTAGCATCCTGCTTTCAAGCATGATCAAAACGTTTTACGAACCGGAAAGTGAAATGAAATCAGACTCAAGATTCTGGGCTCTTATGTTTGTAATATTGGGAGTTGTATCTTTTCTAGCGTACCCCGGGAGATCGTATATGTTCGCTGTTGCGGGGTCAAAACTTATAAAAAGAATCAGATCGTTATGCTATGAGAAAGTGATTAGCATGGAGGTTGGTTGGTTTGATAAGCCGGAAAACTCAAGCGGTGCAATTGGTGCACGTTTGTCGACTGATGCAGCCAGTGTTCGAGGGTTGGTTGGTGATGCACTTGCTCAAATTGTTCAAGACTCAGCGTCGGTTATCACCGGTTTAGTTATTGCTTTTACAGCCTGCTGGCAGTTGGCGCTAATAGTTCTTGCTTTGATTCCGTTAATTAGTGCTAATGGATATGTTCAGATGCAGTTCATGAAAGGGTTCAGTGCGGATGCTAAGTTGATGTACGAGGAAGCGAGTCAGGTGGCGAATGATGCTGTAGGGAGTATAAGGACAGTAGCATCTTTTTGCGCAGAAGAGAAAGTTATGCAACTTTATAGATACAAATGCGAGGGCCCGAAGAAAACAGGGATCAAACAAGGGTTGATTAGCGGGATCGGGTTTGGGGTTTCGTTCTTTTTACTTTTCTGTATGTATGCGACATGTTTCTACGCGGGATCCCGGTTTGTTGAGGCGGACATTACGAATTTCACAGATGTTTTTAGAGTTTTCTTTGCTTTAACAATGGCGGCATTAGCAGTGTCTCAATCAAGCTCGTTTGCACCCGATACAAGTAAAGCCAAAAGCTCTGCACTCTCAATTTTTGCGATTCTTGATCGGAAGTCAGAGATTGACCCAAGTGATGAATCAGGTTTGACTTTGGAAACGGTCAAAGGGGAAATCGAGCTTCGTCACATTAGTTTTAAGTATCCCACCAGGCCCGATGTTGAGATATTCCGTGATTTATGCTTAACAATCCATAGTGGCAAGACGGTTGCGTTGGTTGGTGAGAGTGGAAGTGGGAAATCAACAGTTATCCAACTTTTACAAAGATTTTACAATCCAGATTCGGGCTCTATCACATTGGATGGAACTGAGTTGCACAAATTCCAACTCAAGTGGTTGAGGTTACAGATGGGTCTGGTTAGCCAAGAACCTGTCTTGTTTAATGACACCATTCGGGCCAATATTGCTTATGGAAAGGATGGTGAGGCCACAGAGTCTGAAATAATAGCTGCTTCCGAGTTGGCCAATGCCCACAAATTCATTAGTGGCTTACACCAGGTTTGTCTTCTTAACTGGTCAAATTTTTTAGGGTTGAAATGGGCTGCACAGATTATAACTAATGCTTTTGATATAATTACAAAAACTATAGTAATGAATAATGTGTGAATTGCAGGGTTACAATACAATGGTAGGGGAAAGAGGGGTGCAAATGTCGGGTGGACAGAAACAGCGAGTAGCTATCGCTAGAGCCATAGTCAAGAGTCCCAAGATACTGCTACTAGATGAGGCTACAAGTGCACTGGATGCTGAATCAGAACGAGTGGTTCAAGACGCGTTGGATAGGATCATGGTTAACCGGACCACAGTGGTTGTGGCTCATCGGTTGTCAACCATTAAGGGCGCTGATGTCATTGCAGTCGTCAAGAATGGAGTAATCGTTGAGAAAGGAAAACATGAAAAATTAATCAATATTCAAGACGGATTCTATGCATCGTTAGTTGCACTTCACATGAGCTCTTCCAGTTAGGTAACATTTTTCCTTATATTGTTGTATCTTATAAAATAGTAGATTACACAATTCCACAATTTTTTTTTGTTATTGTAATATGAAAATATGAATGGGAATAAATAAAGATTCTTAATTGCTAGAAAATGTGTAGAGTTGTGAAGAATGTCAATGGAAAATGAGTTCATATATATATATGAAAGTGTGTTTATTTTGTATAACAAGGGATACTGAAGAATGTCAATGGCAAATTAGATATATGTGAGTCCATATAATTTTCGAAAAGATCAAATAAATATTATTTGATTAAGATGACAACCCATTATCTGTTTAGCTGGGAAATCATGCATAATATATTGTTAATCACATGCTTTGACATAAACAATAACAGCTGAAATCAAATCGAATCTGTGTATTATAATAATTTCCGAACTCTAGAAACTTCTGTGTGGATACACATTTTTTTGGATTATATATACAGAGAATCTTATTTCTTTTTTGATAAAAATCAAGTAAACTCTGATCAACCAAGCATATGATTTCATTAATAATTCAGTTTATGTAAAGAGTGTAAATATTTACACACCAAAATTTCTACATCAAACTCTAGCTTTATATACGTCGCATATAGGTTTATACGCGGTGTATAGCCACTTTTTTTCAATTTCCAAGAAAATATCTGATATGATGTGGGAATTTGTCCCTTTATATACGCCGTGTATAGGCCTATACGCAGCGTATATAAAGGGTGTTTTCTAAACATTGTTATACATTATTTATCGTTGTATCAAACTTTTAAAAATAGATAAATAAAAAACATTTTAAGTATTCTATGAGGGTGGTTTTTTTTAAAAGAAAACATTGTTATACATTATTTATCGTTTTAGCAAACTTTTATAATAAGTAATTTTTGGAAAATAGATAAATAAAAAACATTGTTAAGTATTCTATCGTATAGTTTAATATAAGCCTCGTATAGGCCTATGGATGTAGTATCGTATCATATCATATAGTGTAGTATGTAGTATAAAGACCTATACGTATAATATAATATTGTATCCTATCGTATCGTATAGTGTAGTAAAACATTGTTACGTATTCTATCAGTATAATATAGGTCTCGTATAGGCTTATGGATGTAGTATTGTATCATATAGTGTAGTATAAATCTCGTATAGGCTTATACGTGTAATATAAAATTGTATCTTATTTCGTATAATGTAGTATAAGTTGTGTATAGGCATATATGTATAGTATCGTCTCGTATAGGCCTATAGGTGTAGTATCGTATCATATGGTGTAGTATTAGTCTTGTATAGGTCTCGTATATGCTTATAGGTCTCGTGTAGGCCTATGGATGTAGTATAGGTCCCACGTAGGCCTATAGGTGTAATATAAGTCACGTATAGGACTATATGTGTAGTTTAGGTCCAGTTCATCAAGACACCGTGTTGAAAAAGCGTAATTCTTGGACAACACGATAACAAAAGCCCTAGATGATTTAATTGCACTCTTTAATGCTGGTTTCAACGGTTCTCCGATTTAGATATCTTCATCGTCCAAAAACGTCTTGATACCAGCATTCAAAAGGGAGTCGTAGAGATGATCGGTGAAACGGTTACGAGTGTCAGCACCTCTAAAACTTAAAAATAAGTCATGTAACGCCTCGCTTTTTAGAACTTTCCTTATTTAGAAAGCTTGTCTTGTATTCTATTCATGGAAACTCGTATTCTCTTGTAATCGTATTTCGTTTCCAATTATCGTAATCCCAGGCTTTGATCGTACTAAAACTTGGTCATTTACATAAATTATACATTTATTATACGTACTTGTTTTACATTCAACTTATATACATGCTTATTACACATTCGACTCTCATGCAAACATGTACTTGTTTTACATACAATCAGTCGTATATACATGCATGGATACTCTTCATACGTGCCAATACTATTACGTACATTCACGATACTTGATTTATGGCTTGAAACATGTTTTATACTTAATAATGTGCCAAACATACTAGTTATAGCTTAAAACATAGAAATAACAAAGTCTAGGGGCAGTTTTGTAAATAAATCAAGAGTTTCCGGATTGTAGCGCGCTGCACTACACAACACGTCTCCCTCTCAACCTTCACGTGTTGGCCAATTTTCAACCATATTTCTCACCCAATTACCTTTAAACCTCATTAAACACCTAACCGTAATCCACCACTATATAAACAAACTTCCTACCTCCCATTTTCATGTAACGCCTCGCTTTTCGTAACCTTCCCTATTTATAAAGGTTTTCTTGTATTCTAATTTTGGAAACTTGTACTCACTTATATTCATATTTCGCATTCCATCAGTGTAATCCGAGGCGTTAATAGTGAAAAGATTAGATCATTTTATAAACATTATACACAGATTATACATGCTTGTCAAACATTCATCTCATATACGCACCACTTAATACCTTCGTATCTCATGCGAACTCGTACTTGCTTTTCATATATTCAATCGTAAAAAAAGGGTTTAATACCCTTTATACGCTTAATATACTCAATTATACATTTAGGCTACTCGATCTATGACCTCATACATATTTTATACTTAAAAATATGTTTAATATACTAATAATATCATGAAATGTGCCAAATAACAAAACTCAGGGGCCAGAAGTGACAAAACCTGAAAGCTGTGTGGTTGTCTTGGGCCGGGACACACACACGGGGTCACTCCTCCTTCCGCAACGCGCTGGGGACTCCGATCTGCAGCCAGACGCAACCTGCATGCGGATCAGCTTGTTTCCTTGTCTCAACCACCAACTAAACACATTTAACTCAGTTCTAACACCTAACCCTAATCCCCCACTATAAATACACTCATCCTAACACTCTTTTCCACTTTACCAACATCAAAATCACTCTTTAATCCTCTCCAAACACTCAATAATTTCTGATTTTGGGCAAAAAACGTTCAAGTTTCAAAGTGAGTTATTGTCACACCCTCAAAATCCACGTGCGTAGTATCATCGCGAGGAGTGTGACTGACCAAGATCATGCCACCAATCATATTGAACAATAAGTAAAAGTAAATAAAATCCACCATAATCAGTACGATGAGTTTTTACGAAAACAAATATCCAAAACCAAGTTTAAGTGTCAGCGGAAGCATAAAGTTCAAAATCCAAATCAACAGTTTAAGTTCAAAACGTTTAATAGGAACCCAACAATGGTTCCTTGCCACAACGACTCCTACTCCATGCAAGCTCCAACAAAAACCTAACGACCTGCAAAGCATGTAGTAACGTATCAACAAAATGTTGGCGAGTTCACAGTTGTTTAGTATTGTTCCAAAAACGTAAGTTTGTTAAATTACTCTGTTTCTTTATAAAACATGTCATGGGGAGTTACCCCATTGTTTTAAGCTACTAAACCAGTACCATACCGAAACTAACTGTGGTTATGTTTAGTGCCCCAAGTCATTGTCTATCATCATTGATTAAGTGCCCAGGCATACTAGTTCACTCCCGTCCTTTTCGGCATGGTGTGAGGCTTGTTAGACCTAATAGCGCTACTAACTAATATCCCGTTCGCCATTGGCCCGGTGATTAATCGGTATAAAATGTGTGGGGACTTTCAGATAGAGTTCCGTCTAGTCCGCTTAAGACATGTTATATAAGTAGTAAATTAACGTTCCATCCCACACAAGGAGACATGGTTGCTCGTATTCTACCCAAGGAGAATACGTAGTTGTATCCCACACGAGGAGATAGTTGTTGTTTGTTCCATTCCCAATCCACCGGGAATTACATGCTTTTATTAAAAGTTTGAACTCACCTTAGTTTAGCTCGACATATAAAGGTCACTTGACCTAATGTGGTCAACCACGTCCTATTATGGTTACCATACAAGTCAGGTTTGTATTCATGTGATACACGTATTGTTTTACACATATCCTAACACGTTGCATGCAAATAATGATCATAATGTAACACATATCAATCAGGCATGTATCGCAACAGGGGTCCAAGTGTGCGTGTGAGTGTGAGTGTACGACCCAGCATATGGGCCTGTTATGAATGTGCGACTTCCGAACCGGTGTGCGAGTCCACTTGTATGTGGCCCATTAGTGGCCGACCCACAGTTGAGACTGTGCGACAACCTCTAAATTGTGTGACACATTGAGTGTAGTCCAGTTCAGTGTGCGGCCCATAATTCATAAATGATCCAATATAGTGTGCCGCCCATGCATTATTCGTTTGTGCAACATGCAGTTTTATAGGGGTGTGCGAGTGTCAAGTGTGCGGTCAACGTATTATGCATCAGATGGTTCTATAATGTGCAGTTTAGTTTGCACGATGCCTTAGTGTGTGACAATAGAGTGTGCGATCAGTTGGGTTTGGCCGTGAATCATGGGTAATCGATTACACCTTTACTTTTACACGATCAATCAAACAGTTTCCAATTTTACACAAATTAGCAGGGACCCTAATTCATCACTTAATTAAAACAGCAATAATCAATCATAATCATCACTCAACTCAATCAAATAACATGATTGACATTATATCACCAACGATTATTAAATCGGATCCAATCAGTTTTAATCATGTTAAACAAATCGCCAATTCAATTGCACACTAATCCTTAGGTCATTATCATACAAATCATCTAACCAAAACAGTAACACATCGAACATCATCAATAAGTTCACGATATGCAACTCAAGTTCATCGATCAATAAGCACATTTGTATCATACAACCCGATTCAATGACATGTTTATCAAACCCTAGATCATAAATATGCTTCATATATCATCATGCAACCATATAATAACACACACATCTTTTATCAATCAACAAGTAGTTGAACTAAGGCAAAACACTAACCGGATTGTAGGTAGGATGGAAGTGTTCGGAACAAGGAAGCTTCGAGAAATGGGGATGAGGCTGCCATCGATTGTGAGGGAGGAGGAAAAGTTAAGGGTTAATGTGTTTTGTATGTTTTGATAATTATGGGAGTTACACCTCAATCATGTGTGTGTATGCGTACAATAACCGAGCCGGGCTCAATTACCGGGCTTCATTTGGGGTCGAGAACAAGCCCACAACATTAAGGAAATGTACGGGTGTGGGAGGGTGTGCGATCAGGAAGCTTATGCGACCAAGTTTTTATAAAAAAACGACTTTTCAATGTTTAACCAAATACACATTCACTTAACACATTCAAGTACATTTAACAAATTCATTCCAAATACGTACACGTAAACACAACGTAAGACAAGACATGAAAGGAACCAGTACAAGGAAAAGACTCTTGAAATTACAAGTTGTCACCTCATCCCCAAGTTGAAAGAAATTTCGTTTTGAAATTTAGCACGTAGTCACCGAGGAAGCTAGTTTTGTTGAGCGTTTTCATGGGGTATCACATCATCCCCCTGTTGATTTGAAATTTCGTCCTGAAATTCGGTAGTAGCTTCAGTACTGGACACATCTTTCTTAAACAACTAAGGATACTTGCGCATCATTTGGCTTTCTCATTCCCAGGTGAACCCTGGACCATGACGTGAGTTCCAACGAACTCGAACTATGGGTATTTTGCTATGTTTAAGAGTTTTGGGTAGTGTTTGGTATGCAGGAATTAGAGGCGGAATGGAATGGATCATTACGAGGGAATGAAGAAAGGGGTGTTTGGTTGGCCAATGGAATGGAATCACCCATTCCATAAGGCATTCCATTCCCTTAAAAGCATTCCATCCACTCCCCATGTTTTTTTTCATTCCATCTCATCTAGCACCATTCATCACCAACACCACAACCCACCAATTTCGCCACCACCCACCACCACCACCGACGTCATCGTCGCCTCTATCCGCAACCCGTCAACGCCACCACTGCTACCCCGATAGCCACCACCGCCACCCCGACATCCACCACCTTCGCAGCCACCGTTGCCACCCGCCACCGTTGCCACTAACCACCATCGCCGCCAACGCCAGTCGTCGCCGCCACCCACCACCACCGTCGTCGCCACCACCACCGCCATAACCAACCACCGCCACCCACCGCTACCTCTTCCTCCACACACCCCCCGGTCACCACCACCCGCCATTGACGCCTCCACCGCCACTCGCCGCCGCCGCCACCCACCACCGTCGTTGCCGCCCACAATCACTACCATCGACCACCACCACTCATCACTGATTTTATTCCTTCTTTTTTCTTGCCTACCAAACAATACACAATAATAATTTATTCCATTCCCACATGGTAACCAAACAAGAGATGGAATGATAATGATCCATTGCATTCCCTTGTCCATTCCATTACATCGTCCATTCCATTCACTCATCTATTCCATTACCCCGTACCAAAGAGAACCTTGATTTCCCGATCCATAATCTCCACCGGTTCCTCGATGAAACGCAGCTGATCATCAATAGTGATTTCCTTGAAAGGTACAATGAGTGTCTCATCTGACAGACACTTCTTCAGATTTGACACGTGAAAGACGTTGTGTACACCACTGAGTTCTTCTGGGAGGTTCAGTCTGTACGCTACTGTGCCGATTTTCTCAGTGATTTCAAAGGGTCCGACATAACGCGGATTAAGCTTGCCCCATTTGCCAAAGCGAAACACACCTTTCCAAGGTGAGACTTTGAGTAGAACCCGGTCCCTGACCTAAAATTCTAGAGGATTCCTACGCTTGTCAGCATAGCTTTTCTGACGATCACGAGCTGCCGCCATTCGTTGTCTGATTTGGGCAATATTTTCCGTTGTGTCGAGAACAAGTTCTGGGCCAGTGATCTGGCTGTCGCCAACTTCAGCCCAGCATAGAGTTGATCGGCATTTTCGTCCGTACAAAGCTTCGAACGGAGCAGCCGTAATGCTAGTATGGTAACTATTGTTTTATGAGAATTCTTCTAAAGGCAGATGTCTTTCCCAGCCATTACCAAGGTCAATAACACATGCTCGTAGCATCTCTTCAAGAGTCTGGATGGTGCGGTCAGTTTGACCATCCGTTTGCGGGTGATAAGCAGTGCTCATGTCTAGACGTGAGCCAAAGGATTTGTGCATTGCATGGGGAAAATCAGATGCAAAACGCGGGTCACGATCAGAGATGATGGAAGTTGGCACTCCGTGCGTAGCGACTACTTCCTTCAAATAGATGTCTGCGAGTGTAGAAAACTTGTCGGTTTCCTTAATTGCTAGAAAGTATGCAGACTTAGTCAGTCGATCCACGATCACCCAGATAGTGTCATTCCCTCGCTGAGATCTAGGTAAACCAGTGACAAAATCCATGGAAATTTGCTCCCATTTCAATGTCGGGATCTCTGGTTGTTGTAGTAGTCCTGATGGCTTCTGGTATTAGATCTTAACCCTAGCACAGGTCAGGCATTTACTAACATAGGTCGCTATGCTAGCTTTCATGTTGGGCCACCATACAAAGTTTTGAGATCTTGGTACATCTTGTCAGAACCAGGATGCACCGAGTAACGAGATTTGTGTGCTTCGTCCATCACAAGCTCTCGTAGGTTTCCATAGAGAGGAACCCATATACGTTCCATGAAGTAGTAAGTGCCATCTTCCTTAAGTTCGAGTTGCTTTTCCATGCCCTGCATGGACTTAGCTAGAAGATTCTCTTCCTTCAATGCCTCAACTTGGCGTTTCAGATTTAGGTAGGAAGATTGGAGTGAATGGTAAGCTGTAACGCTCGTACACGCTTAGGTTTAGTTTCCTTTCGACTGATGGCATCGGCCACAACGTTGGCTTTTCCTGGATGATACCTGATCGCGCACTCGTAGTCGTTTATGAGTTCGACCCATCGACGCTGTCACATGTTCAACTCCTTTTGATCAAAGATATGCTGGAGACTCTTGTGATCGGTGTATATGGTGCACTTGGAACCGTACAAGTAGTGTCTCCATATCTTGAGTGCGAAAACTACTGCTCCCAACTCCAAATTGTGGGTAGTGTAGTTCTTTTCATGATCCTTGAGTTGGCGTGACGCATAAGCAATGACTTTTTCACGTTGCATCAACACACAACCAAGTCCTTGGATGGACGCGTCATAATAAACAACAAAATCGTCTGTGCCTTCTGGTAACGAGAGAATGGGTGCACTACAGAGTTTTACTTTCAACGGTTGAGATGTGGATTCCTGAGCATGTAAGACCCTTACTTCTATTTATTGTTTTATATTGGTTTCGGGTTTAAACGTATATTTACGATTATACATGCATTTGACGGGTTTATTAAAACATTTTTGGATTTAAACAATACAACATAATACGTATGAGTTTGTCATTTAAAATTGACGACGAAACATAATGCGGAAGCTTGTACCTTGATCGTGTTCGGTTCTTCCTTGAGCTTGATCGTCATCCGGCACATCAAAATATACCTACATTTCATAAACCATGCAATGAGTTAGTCATACACTGTGTATACGTGTTTAATCAAGTCCGGGTGTTAAAGCGGACAAGAAAACAAACTTTGCCAGATAATTGGCTTCTCGCGGGGCGCGACAACTTCCACCTTGGCTCTCGTGGGTTGAAATCTAAGTTATCAATCGATTATTTTAAATCGATTAATAATAATGAAAGATTCTTTTCAAAGAAATCTTTAGAATATTATATTCAAAATACTATGCATACTATGCATCTTTTTCTTTTTAATCGACTAAAAAGAAAAGAATTACTGTGCATCTTTTTCAAAAAGATTCATTTAATGAATTTTATATTCTATAGCCTATTAACTGGGTCAGTTGGTATCATAGCTTTTGCTAAAATACCGTCTACAAAAAATGATTTTAATCCACACAAAGGATTTTTAATCTACAAGTATACAAAAAGTATGCTAAAAGGAAAAAAGATTCATTTCAACCAATGAGTCTTAACCAGACCACAAAACCTCTAAAGGACTTAATGAACCCTTTAGTAGAATTTGTAAAAAATTCTGAAGTCACTCCGCATAGCACGACGGTTCTTTTGCCTCATCATCGCGTGACGTGACAACCCATTTTCGACATAAAGATTATCAAGCTGGTGCTGCACATTCCCAGATTTACTAACTCAAACTTGTTATGTACCAAAACTTGCATAACTTCCAATTTACAAATCCGTTTTACGATCTGTTTCTTCCTACGTGATCGTAATTTAATTCTCCATCATATGGAGTTAAACCATGACATCTGAATTCATAAAATATTAGATTTTAAGCCCTCGGCTTAGAATTGATTTTTAAAGACTTTTGACTTGTTCAAGTTTAAGACCACAAAATTGTTTCTAAATAATCATAAAGCATACACAAATGTATTTAACTCAAAATCTTTAGCTCAGGTTCATAATTTTTATGAATTACGCGGCCCATTTCCAAGCTATACGCATAATTTGTTTTGACCCGTTTAGAGGATTTAAACCTTTAAGTTTAAATTTCACGCTTTCTTTCACACATCACATCTCCATGTTTAAAATATCTACTTATGTTCCACCACAACTATTTTTGAGGTGGATTTAACATAATGAACCAATTATCCTGAATTTTACCCTTCGGTTAGTCATTTTATGGAAAAGACTCATTCTTAGGCATTTGACCCACAAAGGTTTATGCCTATAACTTTTATACTTTTCAAAGGGTTACATGATCATAATACATGTTCCTAAACAACCCTTAAGGGTCTTTTGCCCGATTTATCGATCGAGGGCATTATGGTTAACTTTAGTCCCTCCCTTTACGACGAAGGACTTCCAATAATTTATTTGACCAAAATATCTCATTTAGCTATAGTTTTACTTATACGTACCTGGCTCGGGTCATAGCATTGACCCGTTTAAAATACCTTTCACTATTAATAGCAACGCGAACCCTATATTACTCCCCTGTGATCACAAAACTCAACAAGCGATCATCCGTTATTATTGTCAAATGGCGTTAACAACACCATTTGACCCGTTTAGTCTAAATGACCATTTATCATTATAAGATGGTATTTAGATACCATCTCGCCCTTGAACCTATTCTGGTTTACACCGAGAGTTCTTATTAATTAAAAGACGTTTCCAAAATTGTTTGACCCGTTATGACTTACGCCATGTGGTGTCCTTTCAAATCTTTTTATCTATCCGTCAACTCGTGTCCGGATTACTATTTAACCACTTTTACTTGTCACAGTTCACACCATAACGTAATGTTTCAAAATTCCTTATTTGTTAGTCATCACACGGCTAGTTTACCGTTTTTACCCTTTTACCATAATTTATGGTTTCTTACCATTCTCACTTGTTCCGACTCACATTATATCGTGCCGGAACATCATATTTCAATTTCTTATTATAACTCTTGTTCAATACTCACAAGTAAGTACTTTTGTAAATAAAAAGGGGCGTACGCTTTACTTACCTCGCATCCAAACTATGCTTTTCTTTTCATACTGGATTCGTTTGACCCGCTTCCTCCCCAAGCTTCCACCTAGCTTGTTAAGCGTCAAACTATCATTCATCATTCACAAGGTGGTTAGAATAATCATAATTTAATACAGTTATTCCACCATACGCATTTTATATCAAAATTATCATTCATCGTATTATAGGTCAGTTTGACTTTTTTAAAAGTCAAATGCCCATTAGTATATGAAATGGACAATCAAGTTCATCAACTAGTTTAGGCATTCCTTAATTACCTGGTAGGCGTTATTTTAAGCCACTGTTTTAACTAATATTCTAACCAAGTTCATTATATTTCCAACTCTTCAACTAGTTCAAGCGATTATCAAAGCTAACTTATTCATTCATTTCGCAGAACTAAGGGTTCTCATCTGTAAGTGAAGCCCGTTTCATCATATTTCTAGCATTCACCCGAACACCTATTATAATCAAGTTCTACATATCAACTAGTAGATTACATGATTTCATACACCTATTTACATGAACATAATTACCAATTTCATCATAACATAGAAAACCCATTTCAAGTCATGTATGAGCATTCACTCGAACCTATAAATTGTTCAAGTATCTCGCTTCAACTATCAATTATGATGATTTTAAGCACATGTATATCATCATCTTCACTATATAGTGAAAACCCACTTCCTAGTTTACTTGTTAATCACTTACAAGTAACCTTACATCAAGTACCTCATAATTTCACCATAATTAACGAAATTAAGCATACATAAACATTCAATTTCAACTTTGGATCATAATCCAACAATCTGTTTGCAAGTAACCTACTTGTCTCAAATTTCAACTTTAACCAATCTAGGTTTTGTGACATACCTTATGATCCCCATGACTAGGTGATTGTTAACATACATTCAAACCCGAATTTGGTCTTCGATTGGCCCTTCAATTTGAAGATTTTGTTGAACTAGGGTTTGCACCACTTATTCTTACTCCTGGTCGATCATGCACACACACACACACATACACTTAGTGTGTGTTGTGTTTTTATCATTAGTTTTTTTATTAAAAGTAATTTCACCCACTTGGACATATTAGTCCCTCATGTTTCATTTTGATCAAATGAAGCTATAACTCATAATTTATCACTTAATTACACATTACTAACTAGGTTAATTATTCCTAGTCAACTTAGTGGGTTCAGGGAGTTATTAACCCGTTTTATTTTAAGTCCCGTTAACTTGGGCCTCTTATAAACTTTGTCTTCTCAAAGCGTTTATTCTTCTTTTTAATTAATATTAGGATTATTTATTTAAATCCTGATATTTACCGGGTTAATTTTTACCACTAACGGTATTTCACCCGTTCAATATTATTAACGTGGTTTAACTATCAAACCCATTTTCGGGGTGTTACAGAGCATCACCCCACCTGTAGGTGACACCCTTCTGAGTTAAAGTAGTGAGTGGCTATGCAATCTTCGAGAAGTCTTTGATGAATCTTCGATAGTAACCCGCCAAACCCAAGAATTGACGAATTTCAGTTGGAGTTCAAGGTGCAGGCCAATTCTTAATAGTGTCAATCTTAGCTGGATCGACATGAATCCCAGCTTCATTGACTACGTGGCCGAGGAAATGAACTTCACGAAGCCAAAAGTTGCATTTCGAGAACTTAGCATAGAGTTGCTCGTTTCGTAGAAGCTCAAGAATAAGACATAGATGCTGCTCGTGTTCCTCCCGACTTTTAGAATAAATCAGGATGTCATCGATGAAAACAATAACGAATTTGTCCAGGTAGGGTTTGCACACTCGGTTCATGAGGTCCATGAAAATCGTAGGTGTGTTCGTCAACCCTAATGGCATAAGAAACTCATAGTGTCCGTAACGAGTCCTGAATGCTGTTTTGGAGATGTCTTCATCTCGGACTCTCAGCTGATGATAGCCCGATCTCAGATCGATCTTGGAATAAAATCTCGACCCTTGCAACTGGTCGAACAGGTCATTGATGCGTGGAAGTGGATAATGGTTCTTCACAGTCACCTCGTTGAGTTCACGATAGTCTATGCACATACATAAGGTACCATCTTTCTTCTTGACAAACAATACGGGGCTCCCCAGAGGGACGAACTAGAACGAATGAAACCCTTGTCCAACAGCTCCTGCAATTGTGTGGACAACTCTTCCAGTTCAGCTGGGGCTAAACGATAAGGTGCACGAGCTATAGGTGCCAATCTAGGAGTTGGCTCGATTTGAAACTCGACTTGACGATGAGGCGGAAGGCCAGGTAATTCCTCTGGGAATACCTCAGGAAAGTCGCGCACGATAGGGATGTCATCAATCTTCTTCTCTTTAGTATGGGTGTCGGTAACAAGGGCTAGAATGGTAGTATGGCCCTCCCACAGACACTTCTGAGCCTTTAAGAACGAAATGATGCCCACAACAACACAACTCTTGTCACCATGAATAGTGAGGGGTTCACCGCTAGAACGAGGTATGCGGACAATCTTCTCCTTACATAGTATTTCCACCCGGTACTTGGATAACCACTCCATCCCGATAACGACATCAAAACTTCCAAGAATGATGGGAATTAGATCGATAGAAAAAGTTTGACCAGATAGAACGAGTTTACAATCCTTGACAATGTGTGTGGCCTCAAGGCTTTTACCATTAGCTAGTTCGACAACATGCTTGGAATTCAGAGGAAACAAGGTACGCTTAAGCATCTAACTAACCCGTAAGGATGCATAACTAGTATCGGCTCCCGAATCAAATTATACAGAAACAAAGTAGTCGTCCAGTAAAAACTTACCCGTCATGACATTGGGTTCGTTCCTTGCCTCTCTTTGTCCAATCACGAAGACTCGCCCCTTCGCACCATTGTCTTCGTTGTTGTTCCTATTGTTCCCACTGCCCTGGTTGTTGTTGTTATTGTTGCGGTTCTGATTCAACTAAGGGCAATTTCTCTTGAAGTGCCCTTCGGCTCCGCATTGGTAACATCCCCGGTTGTTACCCTGCTGCTGCTGGTTCTGTGGGGCTTGTTGCTGTTGCTGGCTCTGTCTTGCAGGATATGGATCCTGCAATCCTTGGCTGCATGCCCTGGCTTGTTGCACCTTTGACAGCGATTCTTGTTGCATGGTCCACTATGGTGCAAATTACAACGATTGCACTTTGGATGATTTCCCATGTACCCACATTGGTTTTGATTAGTAGCAGTCTGCTGATTGGGGCTTTGTTGTCTTCGATGTTTCTCTGCTGTGACTGGGGTTGTGAGGAGCTAGAACCCTTACTTGAGTTTCCATCCCACTTATGTTTGTTGTCGCTGGGTGCATCAGTGGTAGCACTAACCCACTTGGACAGCTTGCCCTGATCGACTGCCTGATCAGTGAGGCGGTGTGCCAGTTGTATAACACGCTGAATCGTGGGAAGGTTGGCTGCGGTTACCATGCTCTGTATCTCCGGTACTAAACCCTTGATGTAGAGCTCGATGTACATATAAGCAGGATTAGCCATGTTGGGACATAGAGCTGCCAAGTCGTTCGACCTCTTCGTATACGCTTCTATCTCAGACCCCACCATCTTCATATTATAGAATTCCACCTCAGGTTTGTGAATGTCATCTCGATAGCAGTATTCTTCTTTGATCAAGTCTTTGAACTCGTTCCAAGGAGTGGCATTAGCAGCCGCCAATCCTAACATCTGCACTTATGCGTTCCACCAGGAGAGCGCACTTCCTTTGAGTGTTCCAGTTGGAAACTTCACCCTATTGTTGATGGGGCATTCACACATCTCAAAGACAAATTCGATCTTCTCAAACCAGTGAAGAAGACCCACGGCTCCCTCGGTGCCGTTGAAAGAGCTAGGTCGGCAATCCATAAAAGTCTTGAACGTGCATGCTTGAGGCTGAGCAGGTTGACATGTCGCGTAGAAAGGAAGGAGTAAAGTTAAGAATGACAGAATGTCACGAAAGTAGGACCTAGACATCCTAGGAGGGTTCAGAGAGGTAGGTTTACGTCCTGGTTGGGCTGCCAAAGCCTCCGCAACCCGAGCATTAACTAGGGCCGTCAACTGGTCCTGAGTCAAGTTGATACCACCACCACGTACTCCGCCGCGTCCACTCATGATCTTCAGGATTACTGCAACAACTGGAAATACCAATTTGGAAATGGGAATTGACAATGGACTTTGTTACCAAATTACCCAAAACACGAAAAGGTAATGATACAATCTGGGTGATTGTAGGCAGATTGACTACCATTTCTTACCCATGAAAGAAACTTTCAGTATGGAACAGTTAGCCAAGATGTATGTGAATGAAATAGTTTCATTACATGGGATTCCTTTATCTATTGTGTCTGACAGAGACAGTCGTTTTACTTCTCATTTTTGGACAAGTTTACAAAAGGCAATGGGAACCAGATTAAATCTAAGCACAACTTATCTTTCTCAAACAGATGGACAAAATGAAAGGATTACGCAAACAATGGAAGACATGCTTAGAGCTTGTGTGATAGATTTTGGAGGAAATTGGGATGACCACTTACCTTTAATAGAATTTTCTTACCACAACAGCTATCATACCAGCATCAAAACTGCACAATTGGAAGCACTCTATGGACAAAAATGCCGAACACCAGTATGTTGGTGGGGAGAATATAACAACCCTCAAAAACACCCTAAAACGTTTCATAATCAAAAAATCGAACCTATATAACTTTATTTTTATTAAAAATTAAATAAAATGAATTTTAATACCTGTCGCGGGCCGCGGCAGGTTTTAGTGGGGTCGGCCGCGGGGTGTGACACCCCTTTACTTGCCGGAAACGTTTTGGCGCCACGTGTCACACATAGGTGCCAACCAGGCAACCCTAGCCGTAGCTAGGGTGCCCTCGCGCGGCGCGAAAGGCAGACCGTGGACCCGTCACAGGGCCCGAGAGACCCCGAAAATGATATTTCATTCGTACTTCAGAATTTGCGGAGGTACTTCAGAATTTTTTAAAAATTCAACTAAAGGGTTCATTAAGTCCTTTAGAAGTTTTGTGGTCTGGTTAAGACTCATTGGGTAGTTACTACCAATATTTTTTAACTGGTTATAGAAGATTGAATTAACAATCCTTGTCTAAGCAGTCATGTTTTGACTACAACAATCCTTATTGATTGTTTTCTTATGTTGACTAAAACAACAAAACAAACGATTGTTTTCATATGTTGACTAAAGCAACAAAACAAACGATGAATTTGAGAATTCATCAATATGCAGAATCATTTTTAGGAAATTGAATTAACAATTCATTTTTAGTAGTCATTTTTTGACTAACACTTCTTATTGAAAAGATTATTTGATTTCGATAATGGTTAATCGATTTCTTTTTGTGTTTGTTTATAAACATCATTTTTTGATTTAATCAAAATCTTAGCTTTTTGTGTGAATAAAATTCTTTTTAAGATTTTAAGGAGAGATATGAAATATCAATCTTGAAGTATTTTAACAGTTTGAAAATAAAAATTTATACCTTTTACTTCTTGTATTTTCTCGCTTGAAAGTTTCTATTTCTTCTGCAAGGGACCAATTCAACCATTAATTTCCAACAGTACTCATTCAATCGAGTATAAGGAAAATGAAAATATAACTCTTGAAGATATATTTTCTGAAATTGGAATTGTTGAAGGGTGTAAGTTTTCTGAAGCTTCACAGTTAAAAGAAAATTGGGCAATTGATATTGCACGAAATAAAAAGATGCTAGGATTAGAACCTAGACACAGTTTTACTGGAACTTCTTTGCAAATAAGAGACTCTAGTGACACCGAGCATTTAATGCGAACTATGTCGAAAAACATAGACATGTATGGAGAAATTTTAGAAAAGGTTATTGGGACTTAATGTCCATAACACCTATTCTAAATTATCTACATCTTCTTGATATGCAAATTGCTTATGAAGAAAAAAAGATTCATATTTATTTGATTCGGATAAAACAATTAAAGAAAAATTTTATGATGAATCAAAAAATAAACTCTCGCAACATAAAAATTGCTAAAAGAAACGTCTTTGCTTTTATGATGAATCATAAAAGAAAATCTCGTAACTTAAAAATTGCTAAAAGAAATATTTTTGATTCTAAACAAAAAATTCTTGAGTTTAAAGCAAAAAAAACAATAATTTATAGAGATGAAAGTCTTGAAGCAATTTATGCCGAAATTCTCAAAGAAGTTTCTGACGAAATTGATGAAATTTTCAAGGAAGTTTCTAACGAAACTATAAAACATGGCCTTTTGGATCAACTTTAAATGTCCAATAAAGGACAAATGAAAAAATCTTTTAGAGAAATTAATCTAAAGATTTTTATGAATTATTTATATTTACAAAGAAATAATCAAAGAATTTATGAGTTACACTTGGATTGGTGTATTCATCCTTCTGATAAACTTTTTAAATTAACTGATTTAAAAGGAAATAATTCTCTTTTGGAAAAAGAGATACAAAAACTTAGAGAGACAAAAATTATTTTATCTTGTGGATAAAATGATTCCTGTTACTCAAAAGTTAGAACAGTTTTTTAAAGAAAAAACTTTATCAGCTAAACAAATTCATAAGCTTGTTCAGCTCATGTCCTTTGAAAACAAAGAACATAAACAAAAGTTTTATAAAAACTTAAAACAAAAACTTGAACAGAAGCTTTCTGAAAATAAAAAACAGACTCTTGTTTTAAAGAATGAAGAATCTGAAATTGAACATTTTTCTGAAAATAAAGAACAAATCTTTACCATGAAAAATGAACAGGAAAAACCCGAAACTGAATAAATCTCTTCAGATTTCGAGTCGAAGCCTAATCACTCTTTTAGCTGGGGGGATGAGGATAAACACATTCATAATTTAGATTTAGCCTTTTCAAACATAACTAATCCAAATTCAATTTATATCAAAGGAAAAATCTTTTTCAAAGGATATAAAACAATTACTCTACATTGTTATGTAGACACAGGTGCAAGTCTTTGTTTAGCCAGCAAACATATAATTCCTAAGGATCTATGGGAAAATACTCCCAAAGATATTAAGGCAATTGTTGCTAACAAAGAAGTCATTAAATTAGATAAGGTTTGTAGAAATCTTATAATTCATTTATCTGGATAATCATTTACCATTCCTACTATCTACCAACAAGATTCAGGTATGGATTTACTTCTTGGAAATAATTTCTGTCAACTCTATGGACCTTTTACTCAATGGTTAGACAGAGTATCTTTTCATCTTAATCAAGAAATGATTTTGATCAAAAAAGTTACAAAGGCTTTTCAAATTGGAAAACCAAATTTTCTTGAATCTATGAAAAAAGATTCCAAGATAAATCAAACTCCAGGAACTAATATAGTTCAAGAAGTTATAAAACCTGAAAGAATTTTTCTACTTGAACTACATAAGTTTCAAAAAATTGAGGAATTACTTGAAAAGGTTTGTTTAGAAAATCCAATTGATCCTGAAAAATCAAAAAAATGGATGAAGGCATCTATTAAGTTAATAGATCCTAAAACTGTTATTAGGGTTAAACCTATGAAGTACAGTCCACTGGATAGGGAAGCATTTAATAAACAAATCAAGAAACTTCTTAATTTGGGATTAATAATTCCTAGTAAATCTCCTCACATGTCTCCTGCTTTCTTAGTAGAAAATGAAGCGGAAAGAAGAAGAGGTGAAAAACGAATGGTTGTTAATTACAAAGCCATTAATAATGTCACTATTGGGGACAACCATAATCTTCCTTGTATGCAGGAATTACTAACACTTCTAAGAGGAAAGACTATCTTTTCCAGTTTTGACTGTAAAAGCGGTTTCTGGCAGGTACTGTTAGACAAAGAATCACAGTTATTAACTGCGTTCACATGCCCAGACGGTCACTATCAATGGAAGGTAGTTCCCTTTGGATTAAAATAGGCACCAAGCATATTTCAAAGACATGCAAAATGCTTTAAGAGGATTAGAAGATTACTGTACCGTCTATGTTGACGATATTATAGTTTTCTCGAACTCGGAAGATAAACACTATTCTCATGTTTTATCAGTTTTAAAAACAATTGAAAAATATGGAATCATTTTATCAAAAAAGAAAGCTAATCTTTTTAAAACAAAGATAAACTTTTTGGGTCTTGAAATAGATCAAGGGACACATTGTCCACAAAAACATATCTTGGAAAATTTACACAAATTTCCAGATACTTTAGAAGATAAAAAACATCTTCAAAGATTTTTAGGTGTATTAACTTATGCAGAAAGTTATATTCCTAAGCTTGCAGAGCTTAGAAAACCTTTACAGGCTAAGCTAAAAAAGGAATACGTGTGGGATTGGAAACAGTCTGATACTGACTACATTAAAAAGATAAAGAAAAACTTAATTAGTTTTCCTAAACTTTATCTTCCTAGTGAAAGTGATTTTTTAATCATAGAAACAGATGCTTCTCATGATTTTTGGGGAGGTGTTTTAAAAGCTAAGACTGCAGATAGAGAAGAAATTTGCAGGTACACTTCGGGAAGCTTGAAGCAAGCTGAACGGAATTATCACAGTAATGAAAAAGAATTACTGGCGATAAAAAACACGATTTCGAAGTTCTCTATTTATTTAACCCCGGTTAAATTCTTAGTCAGAACTGACAATAAAAATTTTACTTATTTTCTGAAAACAAAAATTTCTGGAGATAATAAACAAGGTCGTCTTGTCAGATGGCAAATGTGGTTTTCCAGGTATTCTTTTGATACAGAACACCTAGAAGGGACAAAAAACGTGTTAGCTGATAGCTTAACACGAGATTTTCAGAAATCGTAAGCAATGATGTCATTCTTCTTCTACAAATAGAAGGCATCTCTTCTTCAAAAATCATCTCCTTCATATTCAAATTTTTTTTTTTAGAAAAGGGTATGGAAGAATTAAGGGCTTTACGCCTAAAAGAAAAAATTATTTTGATAGAATTAAAAGCTATTCAAGAAAAAATAGCTCTCTACGACGAAAGTCTAGACACAACTGTTAATTCAGAGCAGGATTCCGAAAGGATACAATCTGAATCTATTCCTTTACAAACGGCTAAAGGTAAAGAAAAATCAAGTCCGTCTATTCCTGTTGCTTTGGAAAAAAGCAATTATAAAGTTAATGAAGAACTACGATCTTCATCTAGCCCAGTAGCAAACGGCTCTGGTAAAGGCACATCAAATCCGTTGATGGCTGACAGTTTGCCAAAAACTGAACAGGTCTCTCCTAGACCAAGTTACTCCCAAGATACTCAAGAAACGGTAAAATCTAATTCTAGATTTTATGTCATTTTTGATGGAGAGTATAGAGGCATATATGAAGATTGGTCCATAGTGTCTCAACATGTTTCTGGAAGACCGGTAACATTCAAGAAGTTTGGGTCTTTATTACAAGCCCAACAAGAAGCCACTCGATACTCAGCCGAGTGTGGAAAAAAGTAAATTCCTCTAAAGCAATTTCTATATCTTCACGAGTCATAGTGGAACCCCACTATCAAAGGAAGCTTTAGAAAAATGAAGCAACGCATTATCTTCAACAAAGTTGATGTGAGTCCTACTACGAGACAGAGACTCTACAAAATAATGCAAGGTGCACAGGAAAGCCATCAGTTCATAAGCTGTAAGGAATCCTACACCAAAGAAAATTCTGACAAAAGTGGTCCTTCTATTAGAGACAACTACTTTTCAGATAAAGACAGGCTAAAGCCGGACCCAACACATGGGACTGTCGACTAAAAAACGTCATGCATGACGAACACTTAAGGCTATTTTAGTCCTTTTGTAAAATTCACTTCTGCTATATAAAGAAGTCGAATTCATTAGTTTAGAGGTCCTCGGTTGAATCCTCAATCATCCATCCTAAAAACCTCTCAACAACTCTCAACCACCCTCACTTTTCTTTTTAGTTGATCATTCGTATGATCAATTTTAGTTTTCAAGTTATGTGTGCTACTAGTATGGAGTAGAAACTCCTTTAAGGAGTTGATGTAAATATCAAGAAGTTCTTGTTGGTGCATGTTTGTGACAACAGCTTAGATTTGGTCTTTGGATATCTTGTAATTAGTTAAACGATAAACAGTTAGCGGGTTTAGCATTGTAATAGTTAGTTGTAATGTTTGGGCTAACCAAACCCAATGAATTGGGTGTGTGGGGGCGAATTGGGCCTGTCCAATTCGCAGTCCTTGTTGGAAACCTTGGACCAAGTAGCAAACCTTGTGTTATATAAACAAGGTTAGGCTTTAGGGTTTAGGTTAATCAGCCAAAAACAGTGTGTGAGAGTAATTTCGTGAGAGTTGAGAGACTTGGACGAAATTGTGTGAGGGTTTAGATTGATTGTAATACGTTTGTTTGATAATCAATAGAAACCCAGTTTGAAAGTGATTGCTGATTTCTGTTTCTACTCATTCTGCTATATTCTGATCAAGAGGATTCCGCACTCTTGATTGGAAAGACAATTCTGTGAAAGATCCATACGAATAGGGGACCTACAATTGGTATCAGAGCATTAGGCTCTTGAAGGCTCGGTTCAGAATTGTACTTGGAGAAACAGGAAGAAATTTTCGAAATTTTGAAAACCTGAAAAATTAGGGTTTTGAAATTTTCGAAATTTTTGATATAATTTTTCGAATTTGTTGGCTGTTTTGATCTTCTGTTTGTTTGTTTGGTGTTTTGCAGGATTTGTGGAAAGTTTTGGTTGATTCTGGAAGAGTTTCTGGAAGAGTTTTTGGCTGAATTTCTTGAAGATTCGAAAACTGTTTTCGTGTTCTTCATTAAGTTCATCAGAAATTTGTCAAAAGTTTGCTGATTTGCTTGTTCGATTTTGCAGGAAATTGATACGAAATCTGCAGAATTCTGAGAAGATTAAGTTTCCAAAGATACTGGGTGGCGAAATTAACTGTACTGGCGAAATTGGCTGCTCTGCGAATTTAACCAGCAAACTTACTGGCGACATTAAATCCAAAGGCGACTTTGGTAACCGGATAATTTTCCTCAGCGAAATTATTACGGTTTTCGGCGACGTTACAGGTCGTCGTAATCGCGAACTTTGACCAGCGAATTTGAACAAGTAACTGACCAGCGAATTTAGCAGATAACCAGCGAAATTGATTAAGCATAACAGACCTGCGAAATTAAGTGATTAACCAGCGAATTTAAGAGAGGAATTAAGTGGTGGAATTTTGTTTGGCAAGCGTCGATAAAATTTCAGTGTTTTGCAAATAGAAATTGATCCCGATTTCGGTTTTCGACATTAGATATCATTGGATTCGTCTTTTCGAGCCGATTCTAACGGTATAATTTGGTAACCACTGTTTTCGGAGATATTTGGTACGTTTTTATCAGTCTGTTACGTTAAAAATGTCGAACATGTCTAGTTTGAATGAGCTGTTGAGAATGGAGCATGAGGTTGGCACTACCAACAAACCGCCTAAGATGATGAAGGTGGAAAATTACTTGACATGGAAGGATCGTTTCCAATCCTTCATTGAATATCAAGACATGCGAATGTGGATATGTATTGAAGATGGGTACACAAACCCTACTCACGACTTTGAGGGCAGACCTCGTAGAATAGCCTATGTGAACATGGAAGAGAATGATAAAAAGATGTATGAGGCTGAAAAGAGAGCATTGGCTGCTATTAAAATGTCGTTACCTGATAGCATCAAGCATACATTCACAAAGTACACAAATTCAAAAGATATGTGGGATGCATTAGAAAAACGATATGCAGGAAATGCAGATGTTAAGAAAAACAAGATTGATCTACTGAAGAAGCAGTTTGCTATTTTCAAGCACATGACGCATGAGTCACTTGAGGACATCATCACTCGTTACTATCATCTGATGTCAGAAATGGAAAATGTGACACTTCGGGTTTCCCGAGCAACCTTCTTGATTTAAACATTTCATGTACGTATATTATTAAATGAGAAACTATGGATTTTCTGTTATTATGTGCTGTATGTATGTACGTTATATATATGTGTGTGTATTACAAGTGAGCCGAGACCCCAAGGATCCGACTCGAGACCACTCCTGGTCTCGAGTGAACAGTAACAAGCGGGCCGGTTGGGCCATGCAACCGAAAAGCCCATTCGGGAGCCCTCAACCCACTCGAGACGGGTATAAAACCCTTGAGGGTGACCAACCTTTACCATTTTTGCAAACACTCTCCCTCACTCACTCTTTCTCTCTCACTAAAACCCTAAAACCCTAGCAACATCATCACAAACCTTCTCCCATCTCCTTCTCTCGGATTCAACCAAGGACTCTCGGTTCTAGCTCATCATTCTCAATTTGAAGCTTGTTCATCATAGTCTCACACCTTAAGTCTAGCCGGTTAGTATCTCTTTTGGTTGAATGTTTAAAGATTGTTGTTGTGTATGATGGTTATGCAAAGATGCTTGTTTGATGATATGAGTAACATGTTTTGCTTGATTAACCATGCTCCTTCATGTTTTGTATGTGAACGGTTGGGTAAAAAGAGGATTAGGACCATTCGGATTATGTGAAGTGTTAGGATGATCCTTCTATCTTAGCTATTTTGCTCATAATTGCTTGGTTGTATTATCCGATTGATGTTAGATGTTTGGTTAGATGGTTTTGATATCGAATGACATGCATAACTGAAAATGAATGTTGAATCTTAGTGAATGTGATTGCTTGATAATATGATGAATAATATGAAGAACAATATGAATATCACAAAAATATTTGAAAATCATGTTATTTGATCCATTTTGGTTGATAACCGGACAAGAAAACATGTTGGTGGAATGTTATTGGTTAATACACATTATCACAAATATGAAATTCTATTGGCTAGTACATTGGACAGGTTCTAGAAGGATTCTGGTGCACGTAACTGTGGTTGCGAGTCGAAACCTCCGGTTGCGACTCGAAACCAAACCATGACAACTCGAAACTAGCCTGGTTGCGACTCGAGACTAAACCATGACAACTCGAAACCTCCGGTTGCGACTCGAAACCAAACCATGACAACTCGAAACCGCTCGGTTGCGACTCGAGATTGGACTCGCAACCTCCAAGATTGCGACTCGTACCGGCATTACTCGAAATCTCGTGGTTGCGACTCGAGACCGCACGTTCTCGAGTCGAGACCACCTTGCCTCAAGTGGGCTGCTTGTCACCGTTATTGGGCTAAGGACATGTGGGCTGTGCATACCGTTCTATTTGGATTCTGTGATGCTGTTAACTGTTAGTGTGATCTGATAGGCCCAATAACACTTATGATTTGTATGATAGTTGTTGATGTTCACTGTTTAACTGCTACGTATCAGAATAGGCCCGATAACTTGCTGGATGATCATGTGTTGTGTATGCTATGTGTTAGTTATGTGTAGATTATACGTGAATACTTGTACCCCAACTTGACCTGTATTGGTGACCATGCTAGGACGTGGTGACCAACGTGATTGACCAAGTAAATAATCTACCGAGCAACCCAAGGTGAGTTCACAACTAATAAAGCATGCGTTCCCGGTGGTTGGGAAACGAAAACTTAAGCAACGCTATCCCCTCGTAAGGGATACAAACCTACTTCTCTCCCCTTAAACGGAACTTTTAGTTAATTACTGTTTATACTGGATGCAACAAGCAACACTAAACAAAACTCTATCACTCAAGTCCTCACTTCTTAATACCGATTAGTCGCCGGGGTCAGGCGAACGGGTTATTAGTTGATAGCGCTATTTAGGTCTCACCAACCTCACACCGTGCCCGCGTATGGGATCGGGCGTGAACTAATGTACTCTGGCAACCGTCAATGATGATAGAACATTGACAAACGGGGCACTCTACGGAAACGTACGGATGAATAGTATTCGGTATTGTAAAAACAGTTTAGTCGCTTACTTGTGGGGTAGCTCCCCATCGCATGTATAAACGGATAAATTAACTGGTGAAACAAGTTTTTGGTAATTAAAACTGGACAACTCGTGGACTCGCCAACAATTTTTGTTGATACCCTACTGCATGCTTTGCAGGTACCCAGTGACTCAGGAGCTTGCAGCTTGGGAATGTGTAGTGGTCGTCTAACCCATGTGTTGGGTCCTAAATAACCTGAACTACGAACCTTGTTTAAATTATTTTGCCTATGCTTCCGCTACTTACTTAAACTGTTATTTGAACTTGAACTTTTGAACTTTAAACTATGATGTTTACCAACTATTATGGTTGGTGATCATTCTTACGATTAGCTAATGCTCAGTATAATTGGTGGCTGGATCCTGGTCAGTCACGCCCCCAAGCGGTGGTACTCCGCATGTGGATTTTGGGGGTGTGACAGATTGGTATCAGAGCCATTGGTTATAGTGAACTTGGTTTTTAAAAAGGAAAGTCTTTTTGAGAAAAACCAGACTATAACCCGTGACTCGTGACGACACTACACTCCAAGGGCAAGACTCAGCTTGTTAGGCCTTATAGCTCGGATTTGTGTTTACTTGCTTGTTTATCTTAGGTTGACTGCCCTACTATAAATACTAGTGTGCCTGATTAGATAGATACACATTTCTCTTCTACCTCATTCTCGCTACATTACGACATCACACTCATACTGTGTTTTCTGGCTATGAAGACAATGAGTGGACGCGGAAGAGGAAGTGTTAACATGACTCAGGCTCAATTCGCTAACTTGCTCAACACGGTGGCTGCAGCTTTCGCAGCTCACCCTGGAGGTAAACTCGTTACTTTAGGATGTTTAGATCCTACCCCCACATCGTCTTTTCGCCTCTAAACCTATTCGCTTCGCTTCTCACAACAGGCCAGCCTGCGCCTGCGCAGCCACATGTTTGTACTTTCAAAACCTTCATGGATGGCAAGCCTCTCCCTTTCAACGGCACTGAGGGTGCCATAGGCCTTCTGCACTGGATTGAAAAGGCCGAAGCTGTCTTCGCTGTCTGCGAGTGTCCCCCTGCTAACTGGGTTAAGTACGCAACTGGTACGCTTGAAGGAAACGCACTTTCGTGGTGGAAAGCACAGATTCAGATGCTTGGTCTGGAAACTGCTAATGCAACCGCATGGGAAGATTTCAAAAACATGATCAAAGAGGAGTACTGTCACCGGGATGACATCCACAAACTCGAGAACGAGTACTATGCGCTCAAGATGGTTGGATCAGAGATTGAGACCTACACCAAGCAGTCCAACGACTATGCTGCACTCTGCCCAAACATGTCCCGACCTATGTATCGAAGGATCGAATTGTACATCAAAGGCTTGGTTCCAGAAATCAGAAGTCATGTGACCTCAGCCAACCTCAATACTATACAGCCCGTGGTTCGCCTTGCTCACAAACTCACCAATCAGGCTGTGGAAGAGGGCAAGCTGCCTAAGAGGATCAGTGCTACTACTGGCACTTCTAGCGATAACAAACGAAAGTGGGATGGAAGTCAGGGAAAGGATGCTAACCCCACTCAGGCCCCAGTTCAACAAAGGAAGACTGAAAGCAACAAGGGCCCTCAGCAACAGGGTGGCTATCGAGGAAACCACCCTAAGTGTAACAAATGTAACCGATATCACAGTGGGCCATGTGGAAAAGGTCAATGTCAGCGATGCAACAAGATGGGGCATGAAGCCAAAGACTGCCGAAGCCAGTTCCCCGCTAGGCAGAATCAGCAACAACCACAGCAACAGCAGCAACAAGGAAACAACCGTGGATGCTTTAAGTGTGGAGCAACGGGGCACATGCGAAAGGATTGCCCTGAACTGAATCAAAACAACAACAATCAGGGTGCTGGGAACAATAACAACAATGCTGGAAATGGTGCTAGAGGAAAAGCTTTTGTGATTGGAGCTGGGGAAGCAAGGAATGACCCCAACGTTGTGGCGGGTAAGTTCCTACTTAATGATCGTTATGTTTCCGTACTATTTGATTCCGGAGCAGATGCTAGTTATGTATCCCTACGCATTAGAAAGAAACTTAAGCTCACTCTTACGCCGCTAAGCTCTAAGCACACCGTTGAAATAGCTAATGGTAGAAACCTCGAGGCCTCACACATAATTCGTGACTGCAAATTAGAGTTGTCTGGTCAGACCTTCTGTATCGATCTCTTCCCCATCATTCTTGGAAGCTTCGACGTCATCATTAGTATGGATTGGTTATCCAAACATCGAGCTGAAATCCTCTGCCAAGAGAAAGCTATTCGTATTCCCCGTCCCCCTGGCAAACCCCTTATAGTTCAAGGAGACAAGAGCGGAGAAGTCACAGGCATCATTTCATTCTTGAAGGCCCAGAAGTGTCTACGAAAAGGGCACACCGCTATCTTAGCACTCGTTGCCGACACACAGAAAATGGAAAACAGGATTGAAGATTTTCCAGTTGTACGTGACTATCCCGAGGTATTCCCGGAAGAACTACCTGGACTCCCTCCTCACCGTCAGGTCGAATTTCAAATCGAGCTAGCTCCCGGAGCAGCGCCTATAGCTCGTGCACCTTATCGATTAGCCCCCGCGGAGCTCAAGGAGCTTTCTACTCAACTACAAGAACTTTTGGACAAAGGTTTTATCCGTCCTAGTTCATCACCCTGGGGAGCCCCAGTGCTCTTCGTCAAAAAGAAAGATGGCTCATACCGAATGTGCATTGACTACCGCGAACTTAACAAGGTTACCATCAAGAATCGTTATCCACTTCCCCGTATCGACGACCTGTTCGACCAGCTGCAAGGGTCGAGCTATTATTCCAAGATCGATCTGCGATCGGGTTATCACCAGCTGAGAGTCCGCGATGAGGACATCTCTAAGACTGCTTTCAGAACCCGCTATGGTCACTACGAATTCCTTGTTATGCCTTTCGGAATGACCAACGCACCTGCGATCTTCATGGATCTCATGAACCGAGTATGCAAACCCTACCTCGACAAGTTCGTAATTGTGTTTATTGACGACATTTTAATCTACTCGAAGAGCCAAGAGGAGCATGAACGACACCTGCGTCTTATTCTCGAACTCCTTCGCAATGAGCAACTGTACGCCAAATTCTCGAAATGTGATTTCTGGCTTAGAGAAGTCCATTTCCTTGGGCACATCGTCAATCAGGAAGGGATTCATGTTGACCCCGCTAAGATTGAGTCCATTAAGAATTGGCCTGTACCTAAGACTCCGACCGAAGTTCGCCAATTCTTGGGATTGGCAGGATACTATCGAAGATTTATCAAGGGATTCTCTAAGATCGCTCAACCACTTACGACCCTCACTCAGAAGGGTGTTGCTTACAAATGGAGCGATGCTCAGGAATCTGCCTTCCAGGAACTAAAGAAAAATCTTTGTAGTGCTCCTATTCTTTCCTTACCTGAAGGTACCGACGACTTTGTTGTTTACTGCGATGCTTCTATTCAAGGGCTTGGATGCGTGTTAATGCAACGCGAGAAGGTTATTGCTTACGCTTCGCGACAACTCAAGATCCACGAACGGAACTACACGACGCATGACTTAGAATTTGGAGCTGTGGTCTTCGCGCTCAAGCTTTGGAGACACTACTTGTACGGCACCAAGTGCACGATTTACACTGATCACAAGAGTCTCCAGCACATAATGGAACAAAAGGAGTTGAATATGCGGCAACGCCGATGGGTCGAACTCCTAAATGACTACGAGTGTGCAATTAAATATCATCCAGGCAAGGCTAATGTGGTAGCCGATGCCCTCAGTAGAAAGGAGACCAAACCCAAGCGTGTTCGTGCCTTACAGCTCACTATCCACTCGAACCTCCCTAATCAAATTCGAAATGCTCAGGTTGAAGCATTGAGAGCCGAGAACATCAGGGCTGAGTCCCTACGAGGATCAAGACAACGATTGGAACAAAAAGAAGACGGTGCTTACTACGTAGCCGGACGCATATGGGTTCCGCTTTATGGAAATTTACGTGACCTTGTGATGGATGAAGCCCATAAGTCCCGTTACTCGGTGCATCCGGGTTCAGATAAGATGTACCACGACTTGAGGGCTACCTATTGGTGGCCTGGCATGAAAGCCCACATAGCAACCTATGTCAGAAAATGTTTAACTTGTGCAAGAGTCAAGGCTGAGTATCAGAAACCATCAGGCCTACTCCAACAGCCAGAGATCCCGCAATGGAAATGGGAGCAGATTTCCATGGATTTTGTTACTGGCCTGCCTAGGTCTCAGCGCGGAAATGATACCATTTGGGTGATAGTGGATCGCTTAACTAAGTCTGCACACTTTTTGGCTATCAAAGAAACAGACAAGTTCTCTACCCTAGCAGAGGTATACTTAAAAGAAGTGGTTTCGAAGCACGGAGTGCCTACCTCTATTATTTCTGATCGAGATGCACGTTTTACTTCTGAATTGTGGCAAGCTATGCACAAATCTTTTGGCTCGCGTTTAGACATGAGCACCGCTTATCATCCGCAAACGGATGGGCAGTCTGAACGCACCATCCGAACCCTCGAAGACATGCTTAGGGCATGTGTGATTGATTTTGGCAAGAATTGGGAGAAGCACCTACCGTTAGTGGAATTCTCCTATAACAACAGCTACCACACCAGCATTCAGGCGGCACCCTTTGAGGCATTGTACGGTCGTAAATGTCGATCGCCTCTCTGCTGGGCGGAGGTTGGTGACGGTCAGATCACAGGCCCGGAACATGTAGTTGACACCACAGAAAAGATTGCCCAGATTAGGCAACGCATGGCGGCAGCTCGTGACCGTCAAAAGCACTACGCTGATAAGGATAGGAAACCGCTAGAGTTCCAGGTTGGTGAACGGGCTCTACTTAAGGTCTCACCCTGGAAGGGTGTGGTTCGTTTTGGAAAACGGGGCAAGCTTAATCCAAGATATGTCGGACCCTTTGAAGTTACCGAAAAGATCGGTACGGCCGCTTACAGATTGAATCTGCCTGAAGAACTGAGTGCTGTGCACAACGTCTTCCACGTGTCTAATCTGAAGAAGTGTCTATCAGATGAAACACTCATCATTCCTTTCAAGGAACTCACTATTGACGAACGACTACACTTTACTGAAGAACCGGTTGAGATCACGAATCGTGAGATCAAAACCCTCAAACGTAGCCAGATACCTCTCGTGCGAGTTCGTTGGAACTCACGCCGTGGCCCAGAATTTACCTGGGAGCGGGAAGACCAGATGAAGCGCAAGTATCCCCAGTTGTTCCCAAATGAAACCCCCAGCACTGAAGCTACAACTGAATTTCGGGACGAAATTCCAAACTAACGGGGGGATGATGTGACATCCCGTTGAAACGTTCTCATTCACACTAGCTTGTCAGTGGCTGCCTTAACTTTCGGGACGAAAGTTCTTAAAACTTGGGGATAATGTGACACTTCGGGTTTCCCGAGCAACCTTCTTGATTTAAACATTTCATGTACGTATATTATTAAATGAGAAACTATGGATTTTCTGTTATTATGTGTTGTATGTATGTACGTTATATATATGTGTGTGTATTACAAGTGAGCCGAGACCCCAAGGATCCGACTCGAGACCACTCCTGGTCTCGAGTGAACAGTAACAAGCGGGCCGGTTGGGCCATGCAACCGAAAAGCCCATTCGGGAGCCCTCAACCCACTCGAGACGGGTATAAAACCCTTGAGGGTGACCAACCTTTACCATTTTTGCAAACACTCTCCCTCACTCACTCTTTCTCTCTCACTAAAACCCTAAAACCCTAGCAACATCATCACAAACCTTCTCCCATCTCCTTCTCTCGGATTCAACCAAGGACTCTCGGTTCTAGCTCATCATTCTCAATTTGAAGCTTGTTCATCATAGTCTCACACCTTAAGTCTAGCCGGTTAGTATCTCTTTTGGTTGAATGTTTAAAGATTGTTGTTGTGTATGATGGTTATGCAAAGATGCTTGTTTGATGATATGAGTAACATGTTTTGCTTGATTAACCATGCTCCTTCATGTTTTGTATGTGAACGGTTGGGTAAAAAGAGGATTAGGACCATTCGGATTATGTGAAGTGTTAGGATGATCCTTCTATCTTAGCTATTTTGCTCATAATTGCTTGGTTGTATTATCCGATTGATGTTAGATGTTTGGTTAGATGGTTTTGATATCGAATGACATGCATAACTGAAAATGAATGTTGAATCTTAGTGAATGTGATTGCTTGATAATATGATGAATAATATGAAGAACAATATGAATATCACAAAAATATTTGAAAATCATGTTATTTGATCCATTTTGGTTGATAACCGGACAAGAAAACATGTTGGTGGAATGTTATTGGTTAATACACATTATCACAAATATGAAATTCTATTGGCTAGTACATTGGACAGGTTCTAGAAGGATTCTGGTGCACGTAACTGTGGTTGCGAGTCGAAACCTCCGGTTGCGACTCGAAACCAAACCATGACAACTCGAAACTAGCCTGGTTGCGACTCGAGACTAAACCATGACAACTCGAAACCTCCGGTTGCGACTCGAAACCAAACCATGACAACTCGAAACCGCTCGGTTGCGACTCGAGATTGGACTCGCAACCTCCAAGATTGCGACTCGTACCGGCATTACTCGAAATCTCGTGGTTGCGAATCGAGACCGCACGTTCTCGAGTCGAGACCACCTTGCCTCAAGTGGGCTGCTTGTCTCCGTTATTGGGCCAAGGACATGTGGGCTGTGCATACCGTTCTATTTGGATTCTGTGATGCTGTTAACTGTTAGTGTGATCTGATAGGCCCAATAACACTTATGATTTGTATGATAGTTGTTGATGTTCACTGTTTAACTGCTACGTATCAGAATAGGCCCGATAACTTGCTGGATGATCATGTGTTGTGTATGCTATGTGTTAGTTATGTGTAGATTATACGTGAATACTTGTACCCCAACTTGACCTGTATTGGTGACCATGCTAGGACGTGGTGACCAACGTGATTGACCAAGTAAATAATCTACCGAGCAACCCAAGGTGAGTTCACAACTAATAAAGCATGCGTTCCCGGTGGTTGGGAAACGAAAACTTAAGCAACGCTATCCCCTCGTAAGGGATACAAACCTACTTCTCTCCCCTTAAACGGAACTTTTAGTTAATTACTGTTTATACTGGATGCAACAAGCAACACTAAACAAAACTCTATCACTCAAGTCCTCACTTCTTAATACCGATTAGTCGCCGGGGTCAGGCGAACGGGTTATTAGTTGATAGCGCTATTTAGGTCTCACCAACCTCACACCGTGCCCGCGTATGGGATCGGGCGTGAACTAATGTACTCTGGCAACCGTCAATGATGATAGAACATTGACAAACGGGGCACTCTACGGAAACGTACGGATGAATAGTATTCGGTATTGTAAAAACAGTTTAGTCGCTTACTTGTGGGGTAGCTCCCCATCGCATGTATAAACGGATAAATTAACTGGTGAAACAAGTTTTTGGTAATTAAAACTGGACAACTCGTGGACTCGCCAACAATTTTTGTTGATACCCTACTGCATGCTTTGCAGGTACCCAGTGACTCAGGAGCTTGCAGCTTGGGAATGTGTAGTGGTCGTCTAACCCATGTGTTGGGTCCTAAATAACCTGAACTACGAACCTTGTTTAAATTATTTTGCCTATGCTTCCGCTACTTACTTAAACTGTTATTTGAACTTGAACTTTTGAACTTTAAACTATGATGTTTACCAACTATTATGGTTGGTGATCATTCTTACGATTAGCTAATGCTCAGTATAATTGGTGGCTGGATCCTGGTCAGTCACGCCCCCAAGCGGTGGTACTCCGCATGTGGATTTTGGGGGTGTGACAGAAAACTATAAGATTGATTTCTATACTGACGTAGAAAAGAATGACAAGCTGCTCGATGCCTTACCTACCAAGTGGGATATCTACACTCTCATGATCAAGGGTGAAGCAGATTATGAGACAAAGGAGCTGGAAGAAGTAGTTGGCAAGCTGAGAGCTTATGAGCTCAGTATGAAGAAGAAAGACACTGGATATGATCAGGTTCAAGATCCAATGATTTACAATGGGCTTGCATCTCCTTCATCTCACAACGCTTCTAGCGACTCTGCTACTGCGTTTCTTTCTTGTGAGAATGAGCAGGTCACAGTGAATGAAGATGGTGATGTGTGTTTTGTAGCTGCTTCAGGAGGATCAACAGGAGCCAAGAAAACATCAGCTTCTAAGCAGAGTAGCGGTGTGAAGTCAATGCCAATGAGTGTGAAGTCTGCTGAAGAGCATCTTGCTCTGCTTGCTTCATTTGTGGCTTCTTATGAGAACTACATTCAGGGGAAGATATCTGATCCTGCCACTTTGGATGAAGATTATGATCAGATTGACCCTGATGATCTTGAAGATATGGATTTGCAGTGGCAAATGGCCATGATTACTAGAAGAGTGAAGAGATTTATGAACCGAACATGCAGGAAGTTTATAGGAAAGACGGTTGGTTTCGACAAGACCAAAGTGAGATGCTTCAACTGTCAAAGTTATGGGCATTTTGCTAGGGAATGTCAAAAACAAAAGCAGGAGACTTCGAGTCAGAGTTCAAACAATAGGAATGCATCAAACAACTCTAACTCAAGAGCGTTGATCTCTACTGCTAGAGAAGGTTCATATGACTGGAGTATTCACTTGGAAAAAGATGACAATGTCACACAGGCATTCATGGCAGAGATAACTCCAGTTGATGATGGTGATGCTACTGTGGGAGATGCTGAAGCAAAAGTGGATGCTGAGGCAGAGGTCAAGATAGAGAGTAAAGCTGAAGAAGAGAAGGGTGATCAGACAAAAGATGCTGAAGAGGAAAAGCAAGAGTCTGACCATCAAAAGGAAGCTGAAGAAAAGGAAGCAAAATATAAAAGAATGGAAGCTCAGCTTGCGGCTCTAATGGCCAACTTTGATAAACAAACAGGAGAGGTAAAGTCTAATTCTGTGTGTTTAAAATGTCATGAATTACAGGGTGAAGTTGACAGGTTGTCCACACAAAACCAAAGTCTGGTGGGCGAGATGTCTACCATAAAAGAAGCAAACTTTTTTGCTAAAAGAAATGAATCATCATACTTGAAAAAGATAAAAGGTTATGAAAGTAAAATTGAAGCTGTAACATGCAAATTAAATGAAAAACTTCAAGTCATAGACTTAGCTCATGAAATGATGGCTGAGAAAACAAAAGAGATTTCTGATAAATGCAAAGAGTTGTCAGATGCACAACTCAAAATTGTTGAACTTGAAAAGAAATTAGGTCAATTCAGGGACTCTACTTTTGTTATGAAACATATGATGGGTGGCTTGAAGAAAAGTAATGACAAAACAAGTGTGGGATTTCATGGTTTCAATGAAGTTCCACCTCCTGTTAGTCATGACTATTCTTTCTTGCCTGATGAAGATGATCTCATGGACTTTGGGTCAACATCACCAAGTAGTTCCACATCAAGTCAAGGAAATGTGTTTGTGAGTGCTGATGCTAAGAAGGATAATAACAGCAAACCTGTTTTGAAAAAGAACACATCACATCCTAAAAATAACAATCCAACTTTTGTTAAAAAGGTTAATTTTGTTCAAGGAAGTGACATGAAAAACGAAACAGCTGTTATTGAAAATGAATCTAATATAGAGTTTGCTAAAAACAAGAACATAGAAAATTCTGAAACTAAGCAAACTGAACCAAATCCTTCTAAGGCATCATCAGAAGAAAAACCTGAATCTAGTTCAAAGGCTTCAGAAAAGAAGTCTTCGAAAAAGAAATCGTGCTTCAAATGTCACACCAAGGGACATGTAGCTAGCTGCTGTCCTAACAAAAAGAGTGAAGCACAAGTGAGTGAGGAGAAGAGAGAGAAGTCACCAGAGAATAGTGGTGATAAACAGGAGAAAGTTGCAAATTCTCCAAAGAAATTTGCTGCTAAGCAACCAGAGAATGTTGCTGTTGGTGAAGATAAGGCTGAAAAAGGAACTCCACAAGTTCCTCGTTTTCAAAGAAATCAACCAAGATTTCAGCCTAGATCTCCACCAGGCAGATTTGACAGACCTAGAAGCAGTTCACCAAGAATGAACAATTTTAATTCTAATAATTTCAGAAGTCAAGGTCAATATCAAAATCAATACCAAAATAATGGTGGTCGAACTTTTTATAACAATGGCTTTAGAAATTACAACAATAATGCTTCTTGGAATCAAAATTCAAGGTACCAAAATCAAAATTACCAAAGGTCAAATAGTCCAAATACGTATAGGAACCCTCAGGACCAAAGACCTAGTGGAAATCAAAATCTAACTCCATCAACAGGTCTAAGATCCAAGACTCCAGTTAGGAGTAATGGATATTGGATGGATGTTCCAGTAGTTGGTGAATTTGGACGACCCAAGACCATTAAGGCTTGGGTCCCCCAATCTAACTAATTTTTTGGTTGGTGTGTGCAGGAGCTGCTAAGGAGGATTATCAACTTATGGTATGTTGATAGTGGCTGCTCCTGGCACATGACGGGGGATGCGAGATTGTTAACTGAATTTGAAGATTATGATGGTGGAAAGGTGAATTTTGCGGGTGCTAAAGGTGGTAGAATTACAGGCCGAGGAAAAGTGACCAATGGAAAGATCACACTGGACAAAGTGAACTATGTGGAGCAGCTTAAACACAATCTGATGAGCGTGTCACAAGTCTGCGACAAGGGTCACTTGGTCCATTTTACCAAGAATGAAGCATTAGTGTTGAAACCAGGTTTGAAGATTCCAGACGATTGGATAGTGATGCGAGCGCCAAGGAGAAATGACACTTATGTCATGGACATGGGTGCTAAGGATCCAACTGCTGTGGTGGCGTGTTTACTATCAAAAGCATCTGAAGCTGAATCGATGTTATGGCACAGACGCATGGCCCATATTCACTATCGAAAAATGAATTACCTTGTTAAAAATGAGCTAGTGAAAGGGGTTCCAATGCAGAGGTTTCACGTGGAAGATAAATGTCTTCCTGTCAAAAGGGAAAACAACACAAGAAACCTCATAAGTCTAAAACAGTAAATTCCATAGATGCCCCTTATGAATTACTTCACATGGATTTATTTGGTCCAGTGAACGTGAGGAGCATAGGTGGAAAGTACTATTGTTTAGTTGTCACAGATGATTATTCACGATATTCATGGGTTTTCTTTTTAGGTACAAAAGATGAGACGGCGGAGATGCTGATAGATCTTTTTACGAAATTGGAAAACGTCCATGATGCAAGGATAAAGAGGATAAGGAGTGATAATGGCAAGGAGTTCAAGAATCGAGTTCTGGATCTCTACTGTCTTCGAAAAGGAATTGAACATCAATATTCTGCTCCTTATACACCTCAACAAAATGGAGTTGCTGAGAGGAAAAACAGGACGTTGATTGAAGCCGTTAGGACGATGCTTTCAGATTCAAAGCTACCAGTTCTTTTCTGGGGAGAGGCTGTGAATACAGCTTGCTATGTCCTAAACAAATTTTTGACTGTTAAACGTTTTAACAAAACATGTCATGAATTGATGTTTAACAAGAAACCAAACTTAGAAGGCTTTGAACCATTTGGATTACCCTGCACCATTGTGCGAAATAAAGATAAACAAAAATTCGGTGAGGTGGCTGACGAAGGCTACTTTCTAGGTTACGTACCTGGCGCACCGAATAAAAGGGGTTTTAATCTAAAAACTGGTAAAATTGAGGTTGTCTTTAATGCTGAAATTACTTCATACAAACCTCAACAATCAACGAGTGGACCTGCTATATTATATGATTATGAAAGCACTTTTAAGTCATTTAATATTCCTGAGTTTCCAAATGCAGATGATTCTCAGTTGATTCAAACAATGATTGGTGGAGATGATGAAGGCGAGTTCATGCCGAGATCGAATGTTGATATGACAGATGCTGCGGAAACTTCCAAAGGTGATGCTGATCCTGGTTCAAGTGATAGTGACTCTGAACCCATTGAGGGGGAGGATTTCATTAATCCATTTGCGGATCAGAACATTCAAGGGGAGGTTGGATCAAACCTGGGTGATAATTTAGAAGTGGATACTGTTGCTACTACACGAGCAAATAGAGATCATCCAGTTGACATGATACTTGGGGATCCTAATGCAGGTGTTCAGACGAGAAGAAGCATAGCAGCGAATTCTGGTTTATTTGTGTCGATTGAGAAGACTGGGGTTGTGAACGAATGCTTGTATAGCTGCTTTATTTCCCAAGAGGAGCCGAAGAACATTCACATGGCTCTTAAAGACAATTCATGGGTTGAAGCTATGCAAGAGGAATTGGCACAGTTTGCGAAGTTGAAGGTTTGGGAGTTGGTTGACCTTCCTAAAGGTGAAAGAGAGATAGGCACTAAGTGGGTGTTTAAGTGCAAGAAGGATGACAGAGGGATAGTGACGCGAAACAAGGCTCGATTGGTGGTAAAAGGTTTCAATTAGCAGGAAGGGATTGATTACAATGAAGTGTTTGCACCAGTGGCAAGGTTGGAGGCAATTCGGTTGTTTCTAGCTTTCGCAACATTCAAGGGCTTTAAAGTTTACCAACTAGACGTGAAGAGTGCGTTTCTTTACGGGAAAGTCCAAGAAGTGGTGTATGTCTCACAACCAGATGGGTTCGTTGATCCAGATTATCCAGATCGAGTGTACAAACTTGATAAGGCTTTGTATGGGTTACATCAAGCTCCCAGGGCATGGTACGAGACACTGTCTACACATCTGATCAAGAATGGTTTTGAAAGAGGTCAGATTGACAGTACACTGTTCATCAAGAGGAAGAAGGAAGATTTTCTGCTGGTACAGGTGTACGTGGATGACATCATCTTTGGGTCATCAGATGAGAGTATGTGTAAAGAGTTCGAGCAGGTGATGAAGAGCAAGTTTGAAATGAGCGCTATGGGTGAGCTGTCTTACTTTCTGGGATTACAAGTTGAACAGAAGGAGGATGGGATGTTTATTCATCAAACAAAGTATGTATATGACATTTTGAGTCGGTTCAAAATGAATGATTGCTCTACTTTCAACACACCCATTTGCGAAAATCACAATCTTGGCCCAGATCATGAAAGTACTGAAGACGTTGATCCTACTCAATACAGGGCAATGATTGGTTCTCTAATGTACTTGACTGCTTCATGACCTGACATTATGTTTGCAGTATGCTTGTGTGCTAGATATCAGGCTAATCCAAAAGAGTCACACATGAAAGCAGTGAAGCGTATTCTTCGTTACTTGAAGGGGAAACCTAAACTTGGGTTGTGGTATCCAGCTGATAGTGATTTGAATTTTGTCGCTTACACTGACTCAGACTTTGGAGGATGCAAGTCGAACAGGAAGTCTACAACAGGTGGTTGTCAGTTCTTAGGAGGCAGGATCGTGTCTTGGCAATGCAAGAAGCAATCCCGTGTGTCTATATCTACGTGTGAAGCTGAATATATTGCTGCGGGTAGCTGCTGCTCTCAGGTTCTCTGGATACAACAGCAGATACGCGATTACGGTTTGGATTTCACTCGTACTCCTATTCTGATAGACAATAATGCCACAATTTCAATAACTAATAATCCCGTGAAACACAGTCGCACAAAACATATTGACATACGTCATCATTTTATACGGGATTGTGCTGAAAAACGACTAATTGAATTACATCGAGTCGACACCGAAGATAACCTGGCAGATCTTTATACTAAAGCTTTTGACAGGGCTCGCTTTGAACATTTAGTCGAACTCAACGGGATGAGGAATCCTGAATAACTGGTTTTTCATAAGAATTTTTGTAAATAGTTTACTGCTTTTCTTAAAAATCAAAAATACAAAAACATTGAAAAATCAAAAACATAAAAAAAATAGAAAAAAAAATGAGTTTTCACTGTGTGAAAAAGAAGAAATGATAGTACATCGGCAAGTTAGACTGTCACACTGAAATGAAATTAAATTGCTTAAGTGTGATAGCAGCTTCATCATATGATGTACCAGTAGGCAAAAAGCATGAAATAATCAACTTACCAATGTGATATAAACATAAATGAAATGTGTATGAGTGGGGAACACATCAGTGGTGTATGATTTAATGACCTTAAATCTTGTGTTGATAGATTGCCAAAATATGAAGTTTTGGGTCTTTATACTGTTATTTCATCTAGGGATATCTTGGCTGTCTTTCTATTCAGAACTAAAATTGTACATGACCCCAGAAAAGAAAGTCACTTGGAATTAGCTCATTTCTATTTGAATGTCTGTATGTTGTCCCGATACACACAATTTTGATCTGATTCTGAAATCTTCTCTGAAAAAAGTCGTGTACCTCCTCTGCTGCATCCAGATATATGCTGACCTGGAGGTGCTAGGCAACGACAGCTTCTGCTGCATCCAGATACATGCTGACCTAGCTGTACGTTGTCGCGCTATAGATCTAATACACACGAAAGAGGCCCTCAAGTGCCCAAAAGAAACCCAAGAAACCTATATCAAATTGAGAAAAACTCATTTGATCTATATATTATACCATCTCTCCTAAAGATCTATTCTGTTCTCTTCTCAACCTATTCCCAGTTAAGATTTCAGAAATCTGGATTGGACTTGTGAAATATGTGGTAGGGAAGATACTTGCATGATAGAGTGTGTTGTTTATATTTCCAGGATTTGATTAGTATTTATTTGGGTGTTCATTGTTAAGCAATTAAAACATGATAAAACATATTATATGCAGACCAGACATTGTCAGGATATCTTAAAGGATGACATCAGTATACTCACCTACTACGATGAATCTTTGTGCATACCTTGATCGTGGGGGTATATCCTGAAGTGGGACACACTAGTATATAAGAATAAAATTACCTTAACGTATTATACGGTAATGGTACTTGAAATGTACATGCATTTTGTTTAGGTGGACAAACATACTGGTAATCGTCTTGGACTGCTTTTCATGAAAAATTAAATAAAGAATTATCTAATAGTGTGAAAACAGTTGATTTTGTTGATATGATCTTCTTACCAGTGATTCTCACAAAAATAGAGTGTTTATTGCTTTTGTTATTTACTTGCTTTCAGAAAATACAAAAATAGTGTCTTTTTCTGTTAAAATTCTTAACGTACGGAAAACTGTTATTCTTGGAGGAATTGTTACTGATAGGGGGAGACGGTGTTAGAAAGTGAGTTCAAAATTTTAAATCATGCGGGTTATAGAGTGTGTGATTAAAAAGTTTTGCGTGTTGGTGATAAATTGAAAATGCTTAATCTGGTGATACAGTTTAACTATCTATTGAATAATAATAATTTGTTTAACTTATGTTGAAAAATTCTTATGGTTTCTCGAGATGTTTGTTTTATAGTATACAGATTGAAGCAGTATGTTGCTGAGATGTTGCTGAGTTGCTGTGAAGATGAGAGTTTGATTGGCTGCATGGTAGAACCTCCTTTCTATATTGCAGACAAAGTTGAAGAGTTTGAAGATTGCTATTCAAATGCTGAACTGGAGTTTACTCAAACGCTAAAGTTTTTGAAGATTTGGTGATTGGATGCATCAGCTTAGGGGGAGTCTGTTGCTGACATAAGCTGTTGAAGCTGAAGCTATCCAAAGACCAACGACAGTGCAAGAATACATGAAGATTGCAAGATGACTGAAGACAAAGTTATTTTATGAAGCTATTGTCAAGGGGGAGTTTGTTGGTGCATGTTTGTGACAACAGCTTAGATTTGGTCTTTGGATATCTTGTAATTAGTTAAACGATAAACAGTTAGCGGGTTTAGCATTGTAATAGTTAGTTGTAATGTTTGGGCTAACCAAACCCAATGAATTGGGTGTGTGGGGGCGAATTGGGCCTGTCCAATTCGCAGTCCTTGTTGGAAACCTTGGCCCAAGTAGCAAACCTTGTGTTATATAAACAAGGTTAGGCTTTAGGGTTTAGGTTAATCAGCCAAAAACAGTGTGTGAGAGTAATTTCGTGAGAGTTGAGAGACTTGGACGAAATTGTGTGAGGGTTTAGATTGATTGTAATACGTTTGTTTGATAATCAATAGAAACCCAGTTTGAAAGTGATTGCTGATTTCTGTTTCTACTCATTCTGCTATATTCTGATCAAGAGGATTCCGCACTCTTGATTGGAAAGACAATTCTGTGAAAGATCCATACGAATAGGGGACCTACAGTTCTCCTTCGGGAGAACAGTTATGAAATAAAAACGCCTTTGTAACCCCCTTTCTTATTTTCTATCTTAAAATTTTTATTCTGTAAAACCTGAAGTCCTGGAGCCCGTTGAAGTACCTCTTAGGCAGGAGGCCGTTAGGGAAATTAAGGGTTGGATTGGTCCCTTGCAGAAGAAATAGAAACTTTCAAGCGAGAAAATACAAGAAGTAAAAGGTATAAATTTTATTTTCAAATTGTTAAAATACTTCAAGATTGATATTTCATATCTCTCCTTAAAATCTTAAAAAGAATTTTATTCACACAAAAAACTAAGATTTTGATTAAATAAAAAAATGATGTTTATAAACAAACACAAAAAGAAATCGATTAACCATTATCGAAATCAAATAATCTTTTCAATAAGAAGTGTTAGTCAAAAAATGACTACTAAAAATGAATTGTTAATTCAATTTTCTAAAAATGATTCCGCATATTGATGAATTCTCAAATTCATCGTTTGTTTTGTTGCTTTAGTCAACATATGAAAACAATCGTTTGTTTTGTTGTTTTAGTCAACATAAGAAAACAATCAATAAGGATTGTTGTAGTCAAAACATGACTGCTTACACAAGGATTGTTAATTCAATCTTCTATAACCAGTTAAAAAATATTGGTAGTAACTACCTAATGAGTCTTAACCAGACCACAAAACTTCTAAAGGACTTAATGAACCCTTTAGTTGAATTTTTAAAAAATTCTGAAGTAAACTTCAGAATTTTTTAAAAATTCAACTAAAGGGTTCATTAAGTCCTTTAGAAGTTTTGTGGTCTGGTTAAGACTCATTAGGTAGTTACTACCAATATTTTTTAACTGGTTATAGAAGATTGAATTAACAATCCTTGTGTAAGCAGTCATGTTTTGACTACAACAATCCTTATTGATTGTTTTCTTATGTTGACTAAAACAACAAAACAAACGATTGTTTTCATATGTTGACTAAAGCAACAAAACAAACGATGAATTTGAGAATTCATCAATATGCGGAATCATTTTTAGGAAATTGAATTAACAATTCATTTTTAGTAGTCATTTTTTGACTAACACTTCTTATTGAAAAGATTATTTGATTTCGATAATGGTTAATCGATTTCTTTTTGTGTTTGTTTATAAACATCATTTTTTTATTTAATCAAAATCTTAGTTTTTTGTGTGAATAAAATTCTTTTTAAGATTTTAAGGAGAGATATGAAATATCAATCTTGAAGTATTTTAACAGTTTGAAAATAAAATTTATACCTTTTACTTCTTGTATTTTCTCGCTTGAAAGTTTCTATTTCTTCTGCAAGGGACCAATCCAACCCTTAATTTCCTTAACGGCCTCCTGCCTAAGCGGTACTTCAACGGGCTCCAGGACTTCAGGTTTTACAGAATAAAAACTTTAAGATAGAAAATAAGAAAGGGGGTTACAAAGGCGTTTTTATTTCATAACTGTTCTCCCGAAGGAGAACTTCTTGATATTTACATCAACTCCTTAAAGGAGTTTCTACTCCATACTAGTAGCACACATAACTTGAAAACTAAAATTGATCATACGAATGATCAACTAAAAAGAAAAGTGAGGGTGGTTGAGAGTTGTTGAGAGGTTTTTCATTTAGTGGGGTCGGCCGCGGGGCGCGACACCCCTTTACTTGCCGGAAACGTTTTGGCGCCACGTGGCACACCTAGGTGCCAACCAGGCAACCCTAGCCGTAGCTAGGGTGCCCTCGCACGGCGCGAAAGGCAGACTGTGGACCCGTCACAGGGCCCGAGAGACCCCGAAAATTCGTATAAATAGAGCAGACATGTAGCCTTTACAGCTCGTTCAACATTTTCTTTCTCTCAATTTATAATCCGAAAATTAAAGCTAAAATACCCACTAAATCACGAAGCTCTGACCCGTTGTAAGTATTTTAACCCCTATCACTAATTCGATACCCTGTCCGATTGATCTGGAACCCAGCAACTGATGCCAAAGCGCTGCCCGTTTAGGGCTATGCTTTGTAAACTAAGTTGGGGTTCTGTCTCGTGACGTATTGACAAAGTTGAATTGGGTTATCATACTAACGCGCGTGCATTGTCTATTATTAATAGTAACTCAAGACAATTATCAGAAAATATCACTAGGATGCCTGTAGAAAAACCTAAGTTTACAATGTGAGTCATTCTCATTTTTCTCACCATTTGTGAGCCATTTATTTAAAATACTTTACAAAACCTCAAATGTTTTTCAGTTATACTTACAGGGATTAAGTCTTTGTAATCTATAATTATTGCCTGTAGTTGGGGTTTTGTATACATAACTAGTCCACAATCACCAAGGGTGTGACAGGAACCATTAGTGTTGGGTGAGAGGACCCAAAGTAATATGACCACAAGCACCGGGGAGTGTCCCCAGTCGCATACTGTGTTGAATAATTGATAGAAATATACACTATAATTCCTCTTAATACTGTAAAGTTATAACAATGTGTCCTTTTATAAAATAGAATGTACTCGCCAGTATTTTTTGCTGATAAAATATTTTAAAACGCGTTTCAGGTAACTTGATGTGAAGCTACTAGAAGCTAGCTATGGAACACTGAAGGATTAAATAGAGTGGCTATAAATTACCTGAATAAAAGAAGAAGTTATATTTTTAGCAAACTAGGGTTTATCCCTATCAAGATAGTGCATGTCAAATGCTGGGAGAAAAGCTAGTATGTTGGGCAAGCAAAAAGCAAAACTGTGTTGCCACATCCACATCTGAATAAGAATATGTAGCAGCAGCAAGTTGTTGTTCACAAATTCTATGGATGCAAACTCAGCTGAGAGATTATGGAGTGAATTTGAAGAAATTCCAATTTTATGTGATTCTGAGTGCAATTGCAATAACATCAAATCCAGTGCATCACTTAAGAACAAAACACATTGATGTCAGATACCACTTCATAAAGGATCATGTTGAGAAAGGTAACATTGAAATGTATTTTGTCCCGACAGAAAATCAATTTGCCGATATTTTCACTAAACCTTTAGATGAAATAGACACAACTTTTTAATCAACAAATTTGGAATTGTCAATACGCAAATTGAACAAAACAAAGAAATTGTGTCGCGAAATGAAGAAAAATCTGATATGCAATCAACTGATCAGATTTCTGGTGAAAATTCTGATAATCTATCAGAAAACTCACAAGTCACCAGAAATCTGATGAATCACCAGAAATTGACCATGTCAACAGAATTTCTGATGAAACTTGAAATATCATGTTTTTCTTTCTCTTTTCACGCGCACGAACATAATCCATATGTAATCATCATCTCTCATCATTTTTGTAAATTTTTATTCGTTTATATCTGTATTCCTTTGTTTTCTTTTATTTTCTTTATTTAAAAATGAAAATTTCATCTCTTTAGACTAGGGTAGATCTCGTCATGGAAGGAAAAAATTCTGGGAAAACGTTAATGGCCGTTAGCTCTCTCTCCTACATTCATTGCCACTCATCATTATTAAGAGAGAAATAAATGATATCTGGGCTGCTCATTATGATAATTATCAGAAGTTGGCCGCCTAGACCATTAATGCAGGAGATATTATCTCTTAAAATTCCCTTTGTTTTCTGACTGACACAATTTAATAACAAATAAAATAGAGATAACGAAATCAAAAGTAGGTAGATAACATTTAAGACAAACTTCACTTTCACTATAAATGTCTACTTCTTAGAACTGAGTCAGTCACTTTCATCCAACTGGAAAAAAAACCCTAGAAATCCCTTCATCTTCTCCTGTACCTCACGCTCCAAAAATGGCAAGAATAAGTCCTAACTACTTCCCACTTCCCACTTCCATACCACCCATTCCACAACCTCAGAATCAGGACAAACTTTGAAGGTCCAACATGGGAAGGATGCCATGTCATCCTTAACATGCTCATGCAGAGCCCACTGGCCTATGCTTTTTTAGCTCACATCATGATTTATCCGGAAATCTTGCAGATGTTCTGGAAAAATGCAAGAATTCTACTTCATGAGGGAAGGAGACTAACTTCCATTGGAAGTTATGTTTTGGGAAAGCCAATCCTTGTCACTGAGTGTATCATCAAAGAGGTTTTAAACCTTAAGGATGATAACAATGTTCTCATCTTCACTAGAGAACAGCTTGGTGTGACCTTGACCCAAATGGGGTATAATCCGAAGAACCAAACAGGCCAATCTCCAAAACTGGCTTCATCAAGCCATGGCAGTATTCGGTGACTCAGCTAGGGGTTTGTTTTTCCAAGAAAATCATAAACCACCTTGAGATCTCCAACAGGTTGATGGAAGTTATACATGAACTTGTACAAGATGTTCCTTATAATTTCTCTCATTATCTGATGAAAGATATTACAAGCAACCTGTGGTCCGGTAGGCCATTCTTAGTGTATCCTCGTTTCATGATGAGGATAATCACTAGCCAGCTAGGATTGGAGGTATCCCTGCATGGTACCCCAGAGCTGAGATAGTACTCCAACAGAACATGCGCAATAATAATATGCTTGTACCAACTGCCCACAACATAGGTTTGGAGACCAATCTTTGGCTATTTACTGCGCTAATCTATGAGGATGAGCAGATATAGTTTGTTGTTGTTTGTTTAGTTTGTTTTGTTTTGTTGTTTTTTCTGTTAAAAGTTTATATATTATGTTTTTTTTTATATTTGTGTTCTGTTAACTTGGTTAGGGGGAAGGAAAAACAAATAGGTAAAAAGCATATGGTAAATCAAAGGAAGTTAATGCCACAAACAACTTGTGTTCATTAGAAACAAAACATTTGACACAAAACTTTAAGTTTCTGATAACATAAAGTTGAAATCTGGTAAAATTTGGAAAATAACTTCAAAATCTGATAAAAATATTATTCTCAAAAGATGTTGAAAATCAGAAAATTCTGGACAGTTAAACTTCAAAAAGGAATGATAAAGATGAAATGAGACAACAACTGTGTGAAAATTTTAGAAAACCATACACCATCATTCATCATTTGAAAAATTTTCACAAAAATTCCTTGAAGAAAAGAACAACAGACTTGGACTTCTACCAAAAAACCATATCTAAGTTATATATGTGAGTGCATAATGTCTATCACTTCCGTCAATCTTACATCGTAGTAGAAACAGAACAAGTCAAGCTTTGAAGAATATTAAATATAGGGAATAGTCCATCCGGATGGATGGTGGTTAGTCCATCTGGACGGATGGAGAGCAGGGTCAAAGAGATTCCACCTTTTAGCTAGACCCTATAAATAGGACTTGTTTAGTTCATTTCATAACTTTTGTCATTTTTTGCTACTTTAGAGTTTGAAGGTCTAGAGAGAGAAAGTAGCATTCAAGGTGATTCAAGGTGTAAAATTTTTCAGATTTGTAATAGAATCATCGTTATATTTTGTTCTTGTGTCGATCCACACACGTACACGGATTCCGCACGTCGTACGTCGTACGTGTTCATCGCAATCGTTCAGGAGTTCGTATTTGATCCTAAAACGCGTTCACAAGTGGTATCAGAGGGGGAGATCGGTTGCACGGATCAGAGACGCAAGAATCTATGTGATTTCATTAGATTTAGAGCTTAAATTTGATTAGATTTGCCAGTTTTTCTTCATCTTCACATTCACATATTTTTTTAACTAAAATCTCAAATTCTCAGTGATTTCATGGATAAAAATAGTTGAATTTTTTATATGTAAGCGCAAATCATAGTTTTACAACCCTACAAATTTTCATAAAAAAATTCAAAGTTTTTAAGGTTCATTTTGATGTTTAAGTGTCCGAAAATGTAAGAATATCAAAGCTGTGAACAGTGTTCTATTTGGGCCATCCACTCGGATGGAGCCCATACGTGAGTCCAGTTGTTGATTTGCGTCCATCCGGAGAAAAGTTGTGGGGGTTCATCTGTTCGGATAGAGGGGTATAAGTCCATCCGGACACTTCTAGTCCATTCGGATCAATTAAATAATTTTATCAAATTGTGAAAACTTAGTGGGATTTGTGGTCCAATAATATACTAGTTTCATTCGGTCATTTTTTGGTCCAATACAAATTGTTCATCCAGACTGAAACCACTCATCCGAGCCCAAGTGCTTAGGTCCATCCGCTCGGATAGGCTCCCTAAAAGTCCATTCGGAAGTGTTTGTTTGCTGAACACTTGAGTCCATCCGCGCGGATGTGGGCCAAGTAAAGTCCATCCGGGTCCAATTAAAAAAAGGTAAGTATCCATCCGGGTGTAAATATTCATCCGGACAATCATTCATTGTCGGACAGGTCCATCCGGCCCATTCAGTTTTTGTTCATATGGACCAAGGAAGATTGAAGTCCTTTCGGGTGAAGTGTTGTTCCAAAAGGTCCATTCGCTGAATTTCATTGTCCATCCGGGCCCAATCCACAAGTCCATCCGGGTGGTTTTTATTAAGTCCATTTAAGTGAAGTATAACAGGCTCAAAACAAGTCCATTTAACAAGTAGTGTTATTCATCCGCTCGGAAGAGAACATAACAGTTCATTCACTAATTGGGTCATCCAAACAAAGTCCATCTGGACCAGTATTCATCCGTAACAGTTAGAAGTCAGATCTATCCGAAGTGTTTTAGACATCATAAAGTTCATCCGGACCATAAAGTCTATTCAATATATAGTCCATCCGGCACACATCATTTAAGTTGTTAGCTAGCCCATCCGAAAGCGAGCCCTTTTGCCAAAGAAAGTCCATTTGAGATATTATCAAGTATTCACCCAGTTTGTTTTGTGTGTGAAGTCCATACATATTCTTGAGAATTCACAATTGATCATCATTCGCATATTTCAAGTGATAAATTGTTTGGTTTAAAAATTTTACTCAATTGTGTATTTGATTGTGTGCAGGTTATAATCAAGGTGCGAAAATCAAGGTGTGATTTGAAGTTTTCAAGCATGGAGGAAGAGTTTTACAATACTTTTACAACGCGTTCACTTTCGAAACAACAATTGAAGCAACACCCAGAACAAAAACTGTGTCAAATGTTATTTCCGAGAGTCTGAAGTATGATAACGTGTACGGAAATCATCAACGACCACCGAAACTAATGAATACCGAAGATTACCATTGGTGGAGCACCAGATTTGAAAACTGGGTGCATGCTTATGCTTACGAGAGTTGGAATATGTTAACTTTTGGATATGAAAAGCCACGAAACGACAAAGATGAATTACTTACAATTAAACAATTTTTAGAAATCGATAAAAATAACCACTCTAATGAACTAAAAATGGTAACACTATTACAACAATCTGTTAGAGATGATACTTTGTTTTTACTTCAACGTGGTGAAACATCCAAGTCGATGTGGGAAGCATTGAAGCTGAAAGCCGAAGGCGGTAAAGACATCAAGAAAAAACAAAATCTCTCTGCTGAAAAAGGAATTTGATCTGTTCGGATGCATGAAAGGAAAAACTGTTAGACAAATGATAGAAAGATTTTGTCATCTGAAGATCGAACTAGAGAGGTTTGGAATCAACAAAGACAGAGAAGAGATTATTGATAAACTGGTTAAGGCATTACCGCAGGTTGATGATTCGAAAACATTTGTGATTGTGCTGAAAAATAATGCCAAGTTTGATGAGATATCTTTGGATAGTTTAATTGAAAAACTTGAAGGACATGATCTAGAGTTATAAAAACAAAACAAAATGTCCAGTTCGAGTTATCAGCAGAATGTTGATATGTACTACTGACGAAGTATGCTGCTAAATAACCAGTCACCAAAGGTTGGTACAGCCTTTAGTATTGACAATGCTGATGATTTATCAAAGAACAAATCTCCGAGTTATGATTCGGGATATCATTCATCATCTTCATCGTTCAAATCCAACCCGAGTCAGAACTGGAAAGATTCTCCGCATTTGAATACTGATTTCGCTAAACAGCACATGAGTTTCTTAGCTTATGTTCTGGAATCATATGAAGGTCTGATCGCAGGCAAGATAGGAAATCCTAATATGACAAAGGAATATTACTATCAGGTAGATCCGGAAGAGATGGAGCTCATGGATATTCGCTGGTGTATGGTGAGCATTATCAGGAGAGCTCAACGGTTCATGGAGATCACTGGAAGAAAGTGTCTGGAAGGTCCCGATATGAAGCTGGGATTAGACAAAGCAAAAGTCACTTGTTTCAAGTGCAAACAGAAGGGACACTTGAAAAGAGAATGTACCAACAACAAAGCAGATGATAGTTTGAATCCTTTTCACGAAGATTACTACAAGAAAACCATCTATCATCGCAACAACGAGCAACCATCAAGAACAAATCAAAAGTAGATTGAGGAAGGGTCATAAAAAGAGAGGAAGCAGGCTTGTATAATAATTCATGATGACGAAGGGTTTGACTAGAGTAAATACATAAAGGAAGAGAAAAAAAGAGAAAAAGGCGTTGGTTGCTGAGTTTAAACAGAGCCGAGAGGAACATCATGCAAGAATTTATTTGAGTGACGTGTATAAGGCTCACAAGGAAGCAAAGTGGGCAAATAGATGGAGTGAAGAGAAAGAATGTTTTGTTAATCCTAAAGGGAACCCAACAGTTGATCCTGACAAGGTAGCCTTTGAAGCACTTGTTACTGCTATTCCAACTGTGGGGGTTTGGTGTAAAGGGTTCGAAGAGATTTCGAAATACAGAGAAAAGGTAGAGCAAGGAATTAAAAAGTGATCTATGCAAGTTGGAGAAGAAGCAGTTGCTGAGAAACAGCAGGTGGTTGAGGAAGATCAGATTCAAAAGGCGAAAGAAGCCACGGTGCCAAACATTGAGGTAATTCAAACTGAATCTTCTGAAATATTAAGTAAATCTGAACATAAAACTGATGAACAATGTAAGAAATGCATGGAAACATGCAGTGCCTGTATTGAAAAAGATAGAAATCTGAGATCCAGAGACATTGAATTTACTAAAATAGAAAGAATTTTTAAGGAAAAATGTAACGGAATGCTTGAAAATGAGAGATTTTTGAAAGAAAAAAAAAGTGCTAACACAGAACTGTGAAGATCTTGAAAAAGAAAACAAAATTTTGAAACAAAAGTGTTCAGCTGATTGCAACGAATGTATTCAAAAAGATAAACTATTCAAGAGTTGCAAAAAGAATATTATGGAATGAAATTGTCATATCACATGGTAAAAGAAGCTTATGAAACTTTGAAAAGTAGAGTCGAAAGTCTGGATGATAGATTGTCAGCATGTCAGAAAACAACTAAATTTCTTGAAGCCAGATATGAAGGAAAACAAATGGTTCTAAATCAACATATTGATGATGTTGCTAAACTTAAATAAGAACTGCCTGAAAAAAGAAAAATTGGTTAATAAACTTCAAAGTTATCATGCTTCTTCATATATTCTGGAATGTATTTTCAACATCACACCAGATGGTAAAGAGTCTGAAAAGAACAAAAAGGGAACTGGGTCAGAATACCATCAGGTTCCACCACCGTTGGAGAATAATTACACATTCTATGATGGTGAAAAGGTGGAAAAAACAATAAACATGGTTGACCGATTACCTGACAACATCGATGTGACTTACACCAAATCTTTATGATCTTGGTGATTCAGAGGTGGTAGGTAAGGTTGTTGAAAGTGTTCTGACAGAGGAGTCTACCAAAACAGATAAGTCCGAGTCACATGATGAAAATGAGGGAAGTTTTCATGTAATTTATCTTAAAAAAATCAAAACCTGAGAAGAATGCGAATGATGATCCAATAGGATTGGCTTATACCATGATTGGATCTGACAAATTATTCTCAGATATTGAAGTTTCGATTCATAATGTGATTTTAGAAATTATTGACAAAGTTTTAAAATTGGTAGAGATTCAAAAGTCTAAAATTGCAAAATTTTCTGGAAATAGCAAGAAAACTGTTTATAACAAACCTAGTTGCAGAAAAAAAAACATGAAGGCTGGGTTAGGTTATAAACAACAACAAAACAAAAAGAAATATTTTGAAGAACCAAATTATCAGAAAAAGATAAACTTTGTTCACGGAACAAGTTCTGAGGAAGAAAAAGAACTCCAATTTAGATGACAGTCTAATGAAGAGTTCTATGCTTAGAAGAAACAACAACAATAGGTTAAAGATGTTTCAAAGAGAACGTGTTTTAAATGTGATCAAGTTGGACATATTGGTCTCAAGTGTCCAAATCTTCAACCTGTTGGTGTTGAGAAAAAGAAGTTTGATGTTGTGAATCAGAAGTCAGCCAAGTTTGAATCAAAACAAACTTGGAAGCCGAAAAGATCAGAGGCTGAATCACAACAAACTTGGAAACCAGTGACACCCAGATTTTGGACAACACAAAGTTGGAAAACAACTGTTGATATGACAAAACCAAACCAGTTTTGGAAACTAAAAGTTGTTGTATCAAAACAAAACATTCAAAATGATTCAAAATTTTATCGAAGAAATGTTTCAAAAGGGCAAATTTGGATGTTCAAGCAACAAAAGGTTTATGATGATGAGAAAAATAAAGAAAACATTTTTGAGAAAAATGATAAAAATTATCTAGTTTTACCTAGAAAGATACATATTCAGCTACCTGAGTTAAAGCAGGTTTGGGTTGCTTTGTTCAAGTAATTGAATTGTTTGAATGTGCAGGTGCTCCTGAAGACAATCGAATGTCAAAATAAGGAGAGGAGCAGCCTGGCACAGGTGGCTGCAGATCCCTGCAAGTGAAAACAGGGAGTTTATTTGTTTTTGTACATAAATAAACCTTACACCAAAAACCCTAAAAATAGAAAAATTTAAAATCCAAAAATATGTTTTACTTTGTTAAAAAATTATTGAAAAAAATGAAAAAATATGTTTGTTTTTAAATTTGTTAAAAAGAAAAAATTTGAAAAAAATATGTTAACTGAATACGTCGAAATTCTCATGGCTGAACAAACATGATTATTTCACAAGTGATTAAATGGTTTTAACTTTGTTAAAAATCAATGTGTTGTAAATCATGAGGGTACTTTCTGCAAAACAGAGCATGTTAAGCAGAAAATGGATGGCGAGATGAAGTTATTTGCATCGGTTTGTCAAATTTCTTTAAATGTTTTGAATTTTAGGGGAAGTAAAAATTTTGAAAATACAAAAACATTTGAAAATTTGAAAAAGCCAAAAACATGAAAAAACTTAGAATGAATTTTTGTGCAAAAAGAAGAAATAATAGTTCATCACTAGATAGTCACAGTACGCTAAACAAATGGATAGTCAAATGTGATAAACGGTCTCACTAATGATATTCCAGTAGGTTTTTATACATTTAGTACATTGATTTCGAGATATAAACCTAAATATCAATATAACTTTCTTATCTCGTGGGGAACATCTCTCGGATATATGGGTAACCCCCGAAATCTCGTTTGAGAGGTTGGCTGATTCTAAGATACTAGGTCTTTATACTGTTAGATATATGAGGTATTATACCTGGTCTTCTGATTTTGTGTCAGCAATGGCCTAGACATCGTATAATACTTTGCGTGCTTTCATAAAGCTTTCCTTCTGCATAAAAATTGAGAAAATATCGAAAGATATAAATCAAGTGCAGTTATAAAGAAGATCCCTAAGTGGGACACACCTAAATTCGAGCCTTCATCTCTTTGATTGAACGATAGTTCATACCTGATCTCTCAAGGTCTCGCACTAACCCAAAGTACAGATATCAATATAGTATATTCACCTGTAAGACTGAATCCAGGGAATCTTGATACGGGAGTATATTCTGAGGTGTGACATGCAAATAAGTTAAGTTCTTAAAACACTAAATCTCGTATCTCGGATCAGTTGAACTTTGTGTGAAAAATTAAGAGGATCAGCATACTGATAATCTAAGTGAATCGTTTAGAACTTAAAGTGTTTATAGCTCAACGGTGCTAGTGATTTGTCATAAACTGATATGATCCTCTGACACGAACTCAAACAAAAATATTGTCTGTAAATATTTGTTTATTGCTGTATGTTTTAGAAAATACAAAAAGATTTTGTTTCTGCTTTATTTTCGACGACGGATGTCTGAATGCTGAGTTTCAAAATCTTCGTATGCTGAAAATGTTTCTGAAAATAAACAAGTTCATTAATTTAAAACTTGAAGTTTTACATAAAAATCAAAAACAGTTTGTGAAATCTCCAAAGTCATTAATTTGAACTTGGATGATCTGTGAGGTTTTTGGATACTTTCGCTGTCATTTTTTTATGCTTAGAGCCAGGCTATGATCTTGAAATTAAACTATTAAATATATAGTTGTTTGACAGGGGGAGAGAGAGAAGTTATTCCTGGGAAATTACATACTGTTAAATTTGAGCCAGGTTTTCAATCTTAGAATATTTTAAGCAGGTCATCAATTCTGGTAAAATAAAAATCTTTCACTATGTTGGTGCACTAATGTCTGTTAACTTCGTCTTTATCGATTCTTGTATTGTATTAGATAAATCAGGGCACGAAAATCGAGAAAACAGTTTAGAAGGGTAATTCCTCTTGAAATTGACTTGGTGTTAGTTCAAACGGAATTAGATGGTTCAAGCGAAATTACTAATTCCGCACGGAATTAGGTAATTCCGTTTGAATGATGATTCCGTTTGAGACAGTTTCAAGCGGAATTACACGCCTATAAATACCTAATGTGATCGTGTCATTTAAAACGGAATTAAGTCATAGTTTCTGAGTCGAGGTGCTGTCCGTTTGTCATTTGAGTCTGTAAAAGCTCAGAATCGGTTAATAAGAAGATAATTAGAGGAAAACAAGCTGTGTTACATCAATTTCATTGATTCCGCCCTTGAATTTGATGTTGAACTCTTCAGATTGACTCGTTAATGTCACACGACGATCCAACAAGTGGTATCAGAGCTCAGGACGAGGAGTTCATACCAATTCAGCTTGATCTCATCGGATTCTCTCACTTCTACTCTTTCTTTTCTGATTTGAACGAAATTTAACGGTTGAAATGGCTTAAAACTCACACATATCAAGCGAAACATAGTTTTAACTAATCCGTGAAAGATTTGGACCTTAATTCGAACAAATTTTGACAAAAAACTGCTAATTCCGTTTGAAAATTTGTTCGAACATGCTAACGTCATTGTAATCCCGTTTGAAATTTTCATTGTAATTCCATACGGAATTACATTTTGGGTCTAATTCCGCTTGAAAAGTGCAGACAATTTCAAACGAAATCTAATTTTGTTTGAAACATTCAAACGAAATTACTAATTCCGCTTCAAAGTAGTTAATTCCGCTTGAATTGGCTTAATTCCGCTTGAAATACCTTATTCCGTTTGAGTTTGTATTCCGCGTGAACTGGTAATTCCGTTTGAAGAAGTAATATCGTTTGAAGTTATTTCGCTTCAACTGATTCCGCTTGAAAACTATTTTTTTTTAATTTAAAATTTTTTTCTAAGTGTTTGTTGATTGTTTCAGGTACTTGAAAGATGGATGATTTCATGAATCCTTTCTGTGATGTGTTTGCATTTACCAGTGGTTCGGGAGATGGCACATCAAATAACACGAATGAAACTACACCAACACCGAATGCAAAGAAAATTCTTTCTGATGCTATGAGTGTAGAGAGTGCATATGGAACATACAACAAGCCGCCCAAGTTGATGGCAATTGAAGATTACAACAGGTGGGCTACAAGATTTGAAGAATGGCTTAAAGCGTTTGCATATTCCAGTTGGAAAAGTTTGAAAAATGGTTTTGATTTGGGGAGAACGGATTATGAGAATTTGGAAGATAACCTAGTAGAAAGATATGTTGCTAAACAAAAGTGCATTGCTCTGCTTCACCAATCTGTCAGAGATGACATTATCTCACTGATCGAGTATAAAGATTCGAGAGACCTTTGGGAAAAATTGAAAATAAAATGTATTGGTAGTACTGAAATAGTTAAAAACAAAAAGAAATTGTTAAGAAAAGAGTTTGATCTGTTTGGTTGTTTAAAGAACGAGTCTGTTTCCAAGATGATTGAAAGATTCGGGCACTTGAAGATGGAGCTTGCAAGACATGACATCATTTACACTCAAGAAGAGTTGGTCGACAAATTGTTTGACTCACTACCGAATGAACAAGACTGGCAGTATTTTGCATTGATGCTGAAGAATACGATAAAGCCGGCTGATTTGAAGGTTGATTTACTAATCGAAAGACTGGAAAGCCATGAATTGGAGATCAAAAAATCTAATAAAGTCAATAACACATCTTTTCAGCAGAATGTGGAGTTGTATTACAGAGGTAGTATGATCCCAAAGACTGCATCTCCTAAGACAGCTTTTTCAGCAGAAAGTTCAAACACAATGAATCAAGAAACTCCTAGCAGTGGCTATCATGGTGGTTCATCGTCAAATACTTCAAATCAATCTGCACCAAAGAATCTATTTCAATGCAACATTGCTGTGGATCTGAAGAATGGTCAGAATTTTAGTGAAGAATCTGCCAAACAATAGATGGTGTTTTTAGCGTCTGTGTTAGAATCGTACGAAAGCCTCGTTGCAGGAAAAATTGGAAACACCAACCTAACAAAAGAAGACTACGATCAGATTGATCCTCAGGAGATGGAGTTGATCGATATAAGGTGGTGTATAGCTAGTGCAGTGAGAAGAGCGCAACGATTTATGGAGATTACCGGGAGACAATCTATTGGTGGACCTTCTACCAAGTTAGGCTTTGACAAGTCAAAGGTCACGTGCTTTAAATGTAAACAAAAAGGTCATTTTAAGCGTGAGTGCAGAAATGCTTACACTGATGATACTGCAAATCCTTTTCGAGAAGATTATTACAAAAGGGCAATTTATCATCAAAATAAAGCAGAATCTCCCAGGATGAAGCAGATAGAGGATGCACCCAGAGAAAAATCCAAAGCACTTGCTGTTTTTCATGATGATGAAGGTTATGATTGGAGTGATGTTTTGCCTGAGGAAGACGCAGTTGGATATGCCTTTACAGCAGCAAAGATTGTTTCTTTTAAAGACAACAGATCTGAAGAAATGAAGTATGTAAACAGGAAGGCAACAGCTCAATGCATGAAAGGCAAAATTTATCGTACATGGATGGAAGCAAAGAAAGCAAAGCGATGGGATCCTGATAGAGAATGTTATCTCGATCCTAATGGAAACATAGTTGTTGATCCAGATACGGTTGATGTTGAAGTTCTCACAAAACAAATTGCTGATGAAGAAGAAGCCAGGCAAAGAATGTGGTGGGGAGGAGGAGAAGCTGATGAGAAAGAGAAAGAGACAGAACAAGAGCCGCAGCCAAAGAAGATTGATGATGGGATCATTGATACATCACAAGAATTTACCGCTGAAAACTTGAAGAAGATGGCTGACAAAGTTCTTGCTGCAAAAGAACTAGAGGTAGTTTCTGGTTCTGGAACTGAGTCCAAAAACAAGGTCAGTTCAAATGATACACATGAGTCAGGTAAGAATGTTAAATCTGAGAACGACTACAAAAATTGCATGAAAGAGTGCAAAGTTTGTAGTACAATTGCTTACCTCAACGGTAAGAAGATTGAAGAACTGACTGGTAGTGTCAGAAGTGTTGAAGATCAGATCTTAAACCGTGATAAACTGTTGAAAGCTTTGAACGATAGATCAAAAGAATTAACTGAGAAAATAGAAAATGATAAAAATGACATAGAAAGAATAAGGAAAGAAAACGAAAAGTTGATTCTTGAAAATCGTCACGTTTCAGAAATTTTTGAGAAGCTAAAACGAACGGTTAAAGATTCTGATGAAAGAAATGGTAAAACAACCAAATAAAATCTTCAACTATCAGGTGTTCTTAGAGTGAAAGAAGAGTTAATCAATCAGCAACTGGATGAAATTGCTAAGTTGAAGCTTCAATTCCAAGAAGCTAAAATTGAAAATGAACGCATCTAGTTGAAATTGAACAGTTACAACTCTGCAAGTTTTGTTTTACAATACATTGTTCCCAAACCCATCGGGAAAAACAAAGCAGGCGAAGATGTATATGCTGATGGAACCGGGGTGGGGTATCATCAGGTTCCACCACCAGTGTTAAACAATTTCTCAAAGAAGAAATCCGGGTTGGTAAATGATGAAGAAGAAAATAAAGTTAAACTTCCAGAGTCAATTGATGTCACATTTACTTCATCTTCCGATGAAGATAGTGTCCAATCTGAAATTGTTAAAAGTATGGCTGAAAATGTTTTAAAATTTGAAAGTGACACTACTGAGGAAGATGAATGTTTTCTGGACAAATATATTCCGAAACCAAAATCCAAAAACAACTTAAATGAAGAACCTACTCTTGTCATGTACAAGATGTTGGGATCAGATAAGTTGTATTCGGATTGTGAGTTTCCACTGGAGAATGTTAATGTTGCTAAATTGACAAATTTGTTCAAACTGATTGAAATTGATCTGTCTGAAGTAGAAGGTTTAAATCAGACAAAGAGGCAAATGAATTTTGAAAAAGATAAAGCTTACTACAAGAAGCCTTTTGTTCCACCGCGTTTTTATAACAACAAACAAAACAAATGGTCGGGTGGTTATCAGGGTGGTAAGAATTATCAAAGAAGAAATTTTCAGAACAAAAGGTTTGCTGAGAAAAAGGTGTTTGTGAAAAGTTCAAGTTCGAGTTCACTTTCTGATGAAGAATCTAAATATTTTTTCAAAATCAAACAAAGAGTTCTTTGAGAAGAAGGCCTCACAACCTCAGTCTGAAGGCACAAGTCGGGTAGTTGACACCAGAACATGCTTCAAATGCAATCAAGTTGGACATATTGCACGAAAATGTACCAACTTGAAGCCGAAGACTGAAGTTGTCGAGATTCAGAAAAGGAAAGGTGATGTGAAAGGAAAAACTCCAATGGTTGTTGAGAAAATTTTGAAAAATGAGAACACAAAAGTCAAAATTGAACCTGTTAAAAATGTGGTAACTAAAAATGACAAATTTTACAAACGGGTTGCTTCATCTCAACAAACATGGAAACCAAAATCAGAGAAACAAACTTCAACTTCACAAGAGAAGAAGGATGTTCCTAAAAAGATTCTTCAAAATGAAACCAGAAAAGAAAACATTCCAATTTCTTATGAAGATTTTGCCAAAAAGAATGTTTCATTGACAAATGAGACTAAAGTTGACATAAAAGAGGCTACTGTTAACAAACTGGAAATGAATGATAAAAATTTTCCACCTCTTAAATCGGTTGTAAAGTGTATAGATGAGATTAAGTTACCTGAGTCTGATGAGGCTTGGGCAGCTTATTTCAACTAATCACACTCTAATTGGTGCAGGAACTTCCAAGATCCGTTTCACGTTGGATTATGGATAGTGGAGCTTCTCGGCACATGACGGGGAAGAAGACCCTATTGTATGATGTTAGAGGTTTTAATGGAGGTTATGTAGGATTTGCAGGAAATCAGGGTGGTCGAATAATCGGTGAAGGAACTTTATCGAATGGCATTGTCACGTTTGAAAGAGTAAACTACATCGCCGAGCTTGAAAACAATCTTCTAAGCATATCTCAGATCTGTGATAGGATGTATACTACGCACTTCACAGACAAAGAATGTTTGATCCTGAAACCAGGATTTGTTGTTCCCGAAGAGTGGGTTATCATGAGAGCACCAAGAGTCAATGATCTGTACGTGTTGGACATGAGTGTAGCAACTACTACCACGGGTCAGGCTCATTGTTTTATGTCTAGAGCAACGGAGAAAGAATCACAATTGTGGCACCGAAAGATAGGTCATATACATTTGCAAAAAATGAATCACCTGGTGCACAATGACTTGGTTACTGGTGTTCATGTGAAAGGTTTTCATCTTGAGGGGGAGTGCATTAGCTGTATCAAAGGAAAGCAAAAGAAGAAATCTCACCCCAGGAAGAAAGAAAATTCAATCTCGAGACCTTTAGAGAGACTTCATATGGATTTGTTTGGTCCAGTGAACGTCAAAAGCATTACTGGGGATCTCTATTGTCTTGTAGTCACAGACGATTATTCAAGATTTTCTTGGGTATTATTTCTGAAGTCAAAAGATGAGACATTTGATCGTTTGATGACACTTCTCAAGAAGATGGAAAACTTGTACCAAACACGCATTAGAAGATTACGTAGTGACAATGGTACTGAGTTCAAGAATATCAAGATGGAAGAGTATTGCGATGAAAGAGGTATATTGCATGAATTTAGTGCTCCTTACACTCCGCAGCAGAATGGAGTAGCTGAAAGAAAGAACAGGACACTAATTGAAACGACCAGGACGATGCTTGCTGATTCCAAATTACCTGTTAACTTTTGGGCATAAGCAGTATCAGCCGCATGTTATACGCTCAACCGGGTTCTTACTGTAAAGAAATTCAACAAGACATGTTTTGAGCTAATCAACAGCCGCAAACCGAACCTGAAGTATTTAGAACCGTTTGGGTCTCCCTGTACAGTTCTAGAACCTTTTGGTAAGTTTGGTCCAAAGAGTATCGAGGGAATATTTGTGGGTTACTCAAGTCCTTTGAAACGAGTCTATGTTCCAAGCTTGAAGCGGATTATTGAGGCACATAATGTTGAATGTCAAGGCTACACAATGCCACCGCAAAATCCCGGTGACTCATGGCGTTTTCATTATGATACTTTGTGGAATTCGTTTGACATGGAAGAGGACGAAGAAGAAAATTTCTTTGATGAGTTGGATATTCTGAGAGAGTATGAGTCATCGCAGGAAAGGTTCCCAGCTGAGTTTTCAAGGCGTCAAAGGCATACTTCAAAAGACGATGAAGCAGGTCTAAGCAATGCTGGAGAACATGATGATATTCAACAAAATGAAGTTGCTCATGATAATCAGATGGCAGTCAATGATAATCAAGAATACGAGAACAGAATAGTATTTGATCGTGGTGATTTAGATTCTGAGGGGGAGCAAATTCAGATTTTAAGTCAATCTATTCCAGTTAGTGAACAAAGTGCAGATCAAAATATCACAAATTTGGAAGGCGAGGTAGATGTTCCAGGCGAGGTGATGCCGAGAACTCTTTCGTATCATCCAGAGGAGCTGATTATTGGAGAATTACAATCAGGCGTCCGCACAAGACGACAAATTGACCAAGGCCTTACTTGTTTTTATTCTACAGTAGCTCCGTTACAAACTGAGTTTTCACTTAGTTGTTTTATCTCGCAGATTGAACCGAGGACTTATAAGGAGGCGCTTACTGAAGATTCTTGGGTCAACACGATGCAAGAGGAGCTGAGTCAGTTTGAGAAGTTAGGAGTGTGGAAGTTAGTAGATTTGCCTGATGGTAACAGGAAAATTAACACAAAATGGGTGTTTAAATGCAAGAGAGATGATCGAGGGGTTATTATTCGAAACAAAGCTCGACTCATAGTCCAGGGTTTTAGTCAGCAGGAGGGTATAGATTTCACCGAAGTATATGCTCCCGTTGCTCGACTAGAAGCAATTAGGATCTTTCTGGCATTTGCATCGTGGAAGGGATTTAAAGTTTTTCAGTTAGATGTTAAATCGGCGTTTCTCTACGGGAAGGTAAAAGAGGAGGTATATGTCGGACAGCCACCGGGCTTCACCGATCCAATCCACAAAGACAAGGTCTATTTACTGAATAAGGCACTGTATGGTTTACACCAGGCCACGAGAGCTTGGTACGAGACATTGTCTCAACACCTACTAGCCAACAGCTTCATCCGTGGAAAAGTGGATGCCACTCTCTTCACCAAAGAGGTCGACGGACATCTTCTGATAGTTCAGATATACGTGGACGACATCATATTTGGGTCAACGAATGAAAGTTTGTGCAAAGACTTTGAAAAAGTTATGAAGAAAAAGTTTGAAATGTCATCGATGGGGGAGATGAAATTCTTCTTGGGACTTCAAGTTGATCAACTACCTGAGGGAATTTTCATACACCATACGAAGTATGTTCATGATATCTTAGAGAAATTTGGGATGTCAGGATCTACTCCAGCTTCAACCCCTTTAGCAACGAATCATGGGATAAACCCAGATCTCACCGGAGATAGGGTAGATGAAACAATGTATCGTTCCATGATCGGATCACTGATGTACTTAACTGCTTCAAGACCCGATATCATGTATCCGACGTGCCTCGCAGCACGGTTTCAGTCAAGCCCCAGGGCTTCGCACATGGTGAATGTGAAACGGATATTACGCTACCTGAAAGGAACTCCATCATTGGGGTTGTGGTATCCAAAAACAGGCGATTTCATGCTCGAAAGGTATTCTGACTCCGACTTCGGAAGCTGCAAAGTTAACGCTAAATCAACAACAGCGGGATGTCAGTTTTTCGGACCACGTTTGGTCACCTGGCAGTGTAAGAAGCAGACCTCTGTGGCTCTATCCACATGTGAAGCTGGGTATGTATCTGCTAGCAGTTGCTGCTCTCAGAGTGGATCCAGCAACAGATGCGCGACTACGGTTTGCAATTTCTTAACACCCCTATCTTTGTTGATAATGAGGCAGCAATAAACATTACTAAAAATCCAGTACATCACGCTAAAACTAAACATATTGAAATTTGTCATCACTTCATCCGAGATTGTTTCGAGAAGAAGTTGATACGAATTGAGAAAATCCACACTGACGAACAGAAAGCTGATTTACATACCAAAGCATTTGACAAAGCTCGTTTTAAATATCTTTTAAAACTAAACGGTATGAAGCTTTTATCGGTGTCGGATGGGATTATTGGCGTTGATGAGGATAACATTGTAGATGATGATGTTGAGAAACAATCTGCAATGGTTTGTCGATTTTTTACTTGTTTTGGTATTTAGGGGGAGAGTATAGGGTAATATTTTCAGAAAATACAAAAACAGTAAAAAATTTCAAAAATACAAAAACATGAGATATTTTCAAAATCCAAAAACAATAGAAAACCAGAAAAGAGCTTGTGTAAAAAGGGAAAATGATAGTACATCGGCTTGACAGTTACGGTATGCTAAAGAATTGTAAAGTTTAAAAAGTCTTAAACAGTCTCGCTGATAATGTGCCGATAGGTTTTTATACATTTAGTAGGTTTGTTCGGGATATAAACCTAAATCTTTACTTGCTTATTTCGTGGGGAACACTACTTGGATATATAGGTAACCCCTGAAATCTTGTTTGAAAGATCCCTCTTTCTGAGATACTAGGTCTTTATACTCAGTGATATCTGGGGTATTATCCCGGGACTTCTGATTTTGCGGAAGCAATGGCCTAGTCCCCGGAGAATACTTTACTGCTTGTTTGAAATATAGCGCCGCCCTCAGCATAAAAAATGATGAAACATTGAAAAAATATGTAAATCATGTGCTGTTGTAAAAAAGATCCTCTAAAGAGGACCCACCAAAAGTCGAAGCCGTCATCTCTCTGCGGAACGGAAGTTCTGACCTGAGCTCTCAAGGCCTTCGCAATTTAACCCCTTACAGATATCATCTGTGGTATACTCACCTGTAATACTGAATATTGGGATCTGGATACGGGAGTATATTCAAGAGGTGGGACACATGAATGGGTTTAAGTCTCTAAAACACTAAATCCGTATCCTGGACAGATTGAAAATTGTGTGAGAATTTAAGTGGATCAGTATATCGACAATCTAAGCGAATTGTTTAATTCTGAGTATGTAATCAAAGCTTAACGGTACTTGTGACTTGTCGAATAGCTGATATGATTCCCTAACACGCTCAACAAAAATATGTTTGTAAATAGTTTATTGTTTACTGCATTTTATTTCTGTATTTCATTTCTAGTCTAAAAGCTTTAATTCAAAATCCAAAAAGATTTTTCATTTCTGCATTATTTTTCGACAAACCAATATGGGGAGTTGATCTTCAGATTCAGAAGGTTGGAGCAGATGCAGAAAGATTTTAAGCTGGATGATGAGTTGAGAGCTTAACATGGATAATTGAGAAAATGGAAAGTCAAAACAAGTTCATTAACTTGAAACTTGTAATTTTTTTTTCAGAAAAATGTTTGAACTAGTTTGTTTTCAAAATGTCAGTGTGATTTATCTCAGGTTAACCAAGGTCATTAAGTTGGACTTGGTAGACAAATTGAGTAATCAGGGTCATTAATTTGGACCTGAATACTTAAGTGGATTTCCAATTCTGACAAATTCATCAAATGAAGGTGAATGGTAAGTTTGGAATTGAAACTATTATTGTCATATATCTTAAATTTTGGTAGAGATTGTGCAGGTAACAGGTATGAGTTCATGAAAGCAGCTAAGCAAGATCCCAGCTAACTGAGAGGGGGAGTCTAAAGACTTAAAAGTCAGATACAGTTCTTGAATCTACATTCAAGGGGGAGCTTGAAAGTGTTAAAGATTCAGATTCTGTGATTCATGCTAGCTGTTGATAGAAGATAGAAGAATTGAAGGAAGCTTTACAATGTCAAGACAATTTAGGGCAGAGAATGATAGATCAAGACTAAAGACTGAAGACTAGATGCTAAAGACTTCGTCAACATCCAAGGGGGAGTCTGTTGGTGCACTAATGTCTGTTAACTTCGTCTTTATCGAGTCTTGTATTGTATTAGATAAATTAGGGCATGGAAATCGAGAAAACAGTTTAGAAGGTAATTCCTCTTGAAATGGACTTGATGTTAGTTCAAACAGAATTAGATGGTTCAAGCGAAATTACTAATTCTGCACGGAATTAGGTAATTCCGTTTGAATGATGATTCCATTTTAGATGGTTTCAAGCGGAATTACATGCCTATAAATACCTAATGTGATCGTGTCATTTAAAACGGAATTAAGTCATAGTTTCTGAGTCGAGGTGCTGTCCGTTTGTCATTTGAATCTGTAAAAGCTCAGAATCGGTTAATAAGAAGATAATTAGAGGAAAACAAGCTGTGTTACATCAATTTCATTGATTCCGCCCTTGATTTTGATGTTGAACTCTTCAGATTGACTCGTTAGGGTCACACGACGATCCAACACACTATTAGATGAAAAAGCTAGATTTCTATGAACAAACAATGTCCTGTGCAGTCGCATATTTGAAATGCTCTAGCTTATCCATGTTAAATGTTTAGAGCTAGTTTTTGATTCTGAACTTAAATTGTCAAATATCTTACAAATTGTTTAAGATGTGCAGATATTGAATCAGATTACTATCCCGGTAGTTAAGACTAAAGGGGGAGTCTGAAGACGAGCTTGACGCAAGGGGGAGCTTGCAATCGAAGAGCCAGGTGTCGATCCTAAAAGCACGGAAGCTTAACGAAAAGGGGAGCCTGGAGAAATAATCAACCGAAAGGGGGAGCCTGGAGAAAGAGTCAACCGAAAGGGGGAGCTGATTCAGAACACAGAATCAAGAGAAGCTTGAAGAGGGAGTCTGTGGTTACTGAAGATGTCAAAGCATTTGTGAAGACTCAGAGAAAGAAAAGACATAAAGCTATGAGATTGACTACAGTAATATCCAAGGGGGAGTCTGTGAGTTCATAATGTCTATCACTTGAGGCAATTGTACATTGTAGCAGAAACAAAACAAGACAAGCTTTGAAGAATATTAAATATAGGGAATAGTCCATCCGGACGGATGGAGGTTAGTCCATCTGGACAAGAGCAGGGTCAAGAGATTCCACCTTTTAGCTAGACCCTATAAATAGAACTTGTTTAGTTCATTCCATAACTTTTGCCATTTTTGCTACTTTAGAGCTTTGAAGGTCTAGAGAGAGAAAGTAGCATTCAAGGTGATTCAAGGAGTAAACTTTGTCAGATTTGTAATAGAATCATCGTTATATTTTGTTCTTGTGTCGACCCACACACGTACACGGATTCTGCACGTCGTACGTGTTCATCATAATCATTTAGGAGTTCGTATTCGATCCTAAAACGCGTTCACAATATCTCTGATCTTGACTCATTCCCTATCATCTAAAAAAATGGAACACTCTATCAAGGGGGAAATTTGAATCTATTGAATTTTAAACAAAAACAAAACCAGTAGTTAAAGTTTCAAGACATTAGAAAATGAGAATATATTTTCTGATGACATTATCAGAAAGAAATTTTTGACTTTCAAAAGGGGGAAGAATATAAAACTTGCACAAGGCAGATTATTGGACCATTTTTTAAAATGGTCCCATAAAAGGGAAAGGTATCATGTGACTGTTAGTATTCTCTAATCACATTCATTCTCTAATCAAAATAATGTTTGAGAAACTGAAGAATACAAGTTGAGAAGACATGATTAAAACCCACGTTTGCACGTATAATACCCATTAATTCACCTTCATACCTATGATCCCACGGTTACTTCTAAACCAATTTTACATCACACGATCTAACGGTAATAAAGGTAATTAATGAGCCATTAACCGCCATTACAACCCACAATATATGTCCCCTCAACTCCCATAACACTAACCACCTCACAATCTCTGCTAAAATCTACAACTATAAATACCCAACCTTAGCAGATTTCACTTCACTCACCTTCTTCCTCACAAAGCCTAAAACCCTAAAAACCCTCCGTTTTCAAAAGCTAAAAATTCTCACAATCAATCTTTTACCTTCAAATTCAACAATGGCCGAAGTAAACCTTAATGTTCCGATTGTTGAACATGATGTCCCCTTTATTGAAGAACGCCAATTCTTACCAATGAAGGAAAACAACCTATTGATGAATACAGAGCACTTTGTGTACAATGAAAAATGTCAAATTTTGGTTGAATTTCTGTTGAGATGTCCAATCTCTTAGGCAATGACCAAAACAAGAAGTACCAGAGAAGATTTTGAAACAATTTATCAGAACCTTTAGAGAAGATGGGGCAGAGCAAGTCACTACACATGTATGGGGTAATGTCTTTGTGACAATAAACCCTGCAAGAATCAGGCAATGGCTTGAACTCCCTATCTATGATGACTACATTGAAACCCTAAACAAGGAGGAGCTGATAAGTTTCTTTGTGGAGCTGGGATACAAGAAAAGAATCACCAAGATTGGTGATTTTAGAAGAAATGATCTGCCAACTTTCTGGCAGGTCATGATGGAGACATTGAACAAATGTCTCACATCAAAAATTGGAGCAACTGATCAGATTAGTCAGTCAGTTCTGTTAATTAAGTATGGACTCATAACTGGGTACAAAATTGATTATGGAACTGAAATTTTCAATCTGATGAAAAGATCAATTCTTACCAGAAATAGGAGAATCTCTTCACACTTACCATATCCAAGATTCATCTCAATTTTTGTTGCTGAGACCTTTGAGGAAAGAAATATGGAAATTCCTGCTTTAGAAGCAATATGGAGATCACCAACCATGAAGCCTTGGGATGTAAGTAAATGGTGGGCCTCAAATAAGGATGTTCCTGTGTTGCCAGAAAGTATGATGAATCTGATTGATACAGATTCACCATATAGACTACAACATGAAGAGATCCTAAATAGACCCAATGTGCATGAAGAATCAGCCACTGTTGAAGTTTAAAACTGCTCTTCTCCCGAAGAAGAAGTTCAGAAGTCAGGATCATCAGAATCAGTTGCAGCAGAAGGAAACCTGAACCTGCATATCAGAAACTCACCAGAAAATGAAAAAGCACACATCCAAAGCCATTAGAACCGTAAAGTTGAATTCCTTTATGAAGCTGAATTCCATCATGAACCAGAAATCCCACATGAAGCAGAATCACACATTGCTGGAACAGGTTCACCTGTAAACACTACCTTAATTGATACTTCTATAGCTAGGTCAAATTCTGAGAAATCAATTTCTGCCACTTATAGAGCATCTTTTAGAAACACTGGTGTAGATGAGGAAGTTTCAAGTTCCATCCATCTCAACTCTGAATCAGAAAGTGAGGAGGAGGTTGAGATTGCAACAGATTGAGATCAGGAAACTGATCAAGGAAATCTGGGTGGAGAAATTTTTTTTCTCAACAACTTATGGAGAATCATTGACTGGAATGATTCAAGGAAACAAGGAAATCCAGGATAAAAATCTGTTTTTCATATCTGGTGGAGGAGATTCTGGTAAATCCAAGGATGCATCAGATTCTGGTAAACCCAAGGATGCACCAGAAACCTCCAAAACAGCTGCAGATGTGTCTATATCTAGTAAGTTAGATGGAACATCTGTTGTTCCTAATATCCAAGAAACTCCAATTATGACATCTAAGCAGCTTCAAAAAGCCCTAGATGATGTATTTGAAGTTTGCAAAGAGAAAAATCCAGTTGAGGAAAAGCTTGACTTGCTGTAATCAGAAATAAAGGGTTAAAGATCAGAACTAAAGACTTTGACAGAATCAGTGGAGCTCATCAAAGCACAATCAGAAAGAAACACTGAAACATTGAAGATTCTGCAACAGCAAAGCAAGTCACCATAAACCAGCATTCCTTTAATAGATATTCAAAAAGTCTTCACAGAAATGGAGAAGGTCAAATCACAAATCAAGGATGCTGTGGAATCAAGAACATCAAGTAGTTCCAACAAGGTTTTGGAGGAGATCACTGTTTTAAGGGCTAGCAACAACAGTATCACAGTTACCCTTGAAAAACTGGTCAAAGAATGGGCTGCACTGCAGGAGCACAACAAAGAAGAATTTGCCAAGGTGCAAGAGAATGAAACCAGAAATGCTCAACTCATGATAGATGTCTAATCTCTCATGAAGAGGATGTACTACAACATTGCCAGACTGGTAAATGTAGACTCCAAAGAGCTCATGATTCCCATTCCCAAAGAAGCCTCTCATCTAGAGATTCCAAAGATCATCAGACAGCAACCTCGTGTCACCCTTGCTACTCAAACTGGAACCACATCAATGGGTCCACCTCCACCAATATCAAAAGAAGAGATGATGAAAATGTATGAAGCTTCACCTAAAATTATCTCTGATTTAAATGTTGATGTCCCTTAGTCTGGTTCAAGACCAACTACATCATGGGATACAGTCTTAAGTAAATATACAACCCTGCAAGCAAAAAGAAAATGGGAAGATTCAGCTACATCTTCAAAATTTCCAAAGATTGTACAGAAAAAGACTCCTGAAGGTGAGACCATCCTTGTTCAAGAAATTGATAAAAATGTGATGATGTTCCTTGAGCCTAACCTTAAGGAGTACTACTGGATAAAAGAAGATAAACTAAACTGACCAGAAAGTCCAGTAAGCAAGGGCTTGAGGGAGGAAAGACTTGAAAGAGGTCCAGGAAGCATTCACAAAGCTCATGATAGTCCAATAAAAAGAGTTTTGAAAGTGGATGAACAAAAAAGTGCAGATGGTGCTAGAGGATATTTGTATAAACAAGTACACTCTCCTAAGAAAAGATGGCACTGAACAGAAGATAACTGGTGGAGATCTGGCAGATCAACTGCATCCAGTGGACATTCTGTTTCTGAAGAGAACATATGATGCTGACAAAGGCAACAACAAATATGTCAGAAGAGCACTTAAAAGCATCTCAAAAGCAGGAGTCAAGCTATTTTAAAGAATAGCTTTTACTGATTTTGATTTATGCATTAACTGTGATTATGTTCATCAGAAGAAAGTCCACATCCCTCCACTAGACACATCAATCCCCAAAGAGCTGGAAAAACAAGTCAGAACTGGAGATATCATTGAACAAACATGAATTAGAGGTGAGCAAATTCTCTGTGTTGTGTTCAGGGATATTGAAGGTAATAAAGCTCTCTTCAGAACTATTAACATCTGCAAATAATCCAATCAAACACTGAAGTACATCAAGGAGTGCATGAACAAAAAGCAGAAGCAACTAGGGGTGTGCAAAAAACCGAATTAACCAAACCATAACCGAATTAACCGACAAAACCAAACCAAAAAAAACGAACCAAATAAAAAACCGGTGGGTCGGTTAATGATTTTTTTGAAAACCGAAAGTAGCGGGTCGGTTATGGTCATCATTTTTTTCATACCCACCATAACCGAACCGACATGTAATAAATCTTTGTAGGATTTAGGACTTTTCACCATATCTTTAATATTTGATGTTTTTGCCTCAAGATTTTTAGTAGTTATGGGTTTTTCATATCATTTTGTGGCTTTGTTTGAATGTTTATTTAAATTTATGGAATATATCATATCACTTTATTTGAATATTCGATAATAATTGGTACTGAAATTATAGATTATATGTATTCTTTAATACTATGTAATATAATAATATATACAAATATGCAATAAAAATTTATTCCATGTTAAAAAAATAAGCTATTTTTAGCTAAGCTAAATATACGGTTAACCACCCATAACCGACCCGCTATAACCATCAAAATCAAATAACCATAACCACCATAACCAACCGGTTATGGTTATTGTTATCCAATAACCGACATCGTGGTTATGGTTATGGTTTTTGGTCAAAACCGACCCAAACTGACCCATGCACACCCCTAGAAGCAACTACAAGAGAATGGGAGAGACAAAGAAGAGGAGAGAAAAGAAATTGAAGAAATAACTGATGAATGGGTACAAGATAGAATTTGGTACAAAGGAATGTATGACATCTGCAAAAAGTTCATCAATTACAAGAAGAAGCTGAAGAAAGATGATCTGAACAAACGTCCAAAATTGTTCAAAAACATTTTAAACTTCATGTTATTCTATTTTGTAATCGGTTTTGAACAAAAGCGTTTCTAAGCAAACTTTGTTTCCATTGTCTGGGAATTTTCTTTAAAGTATGTTCATCTGTCATAAGGTAGTTTATTTTTCTTATAATACTTAGGGGGGAATTGTTAGGAAACTTTTATGTAAGTATTGAAGAAAAAGATGATCAACCTGATCATATGCTGAAGATACAGTTAAGGAATATCACTAAAGAGGTGCCTACATGATAACGTGACAAGAAGAAATGAAAGACACATCTTCAACTAAGTATCAGGAAGTGATCAAGACAAAGAAGACAATCAGGCAAGACCATTTTGATGAAGTTTGATGATAAATCTGGTATTTATCATCAGAATCTGGTAAGTATGATCAGCAGAATTTCTGATGATCAATTTCATCAGAATTCTGGTAAGCTGGTCACCAGAAATTATGGTGGACCACCTTGTCTTAGAGATAAGCCCTGACACAACTGAAAATTAGCAAGTTGGCAATAACCGATTCATTGAATATGCCAAAAAGTCACTTTGTGCAGAGCAAATACATGAATAAACAAATGTTTATTCATGATCCAGACTCTCTATAAATAGAGATGTCAACCCAGAAGGTTAAATGAGTTGAGCTAAGCATTTAATACACACACGACAAACTCCATTACCCTTCACACAAAATTCTTTAAGCATTCATTTTGTAACAGTCAATAGCTTCGTTTTACAAAGTCATTAATATATTTGAAAATTCTGTAAGTTGTTTCTTGAAAGTTTGATTTCTAGTTCCGTACAATATTTTCCTATTTGTTGAAATCTACTTGCCATATTAAGTCTTTGGGTATCTCTATCTGGGATAAAAAAAGTCAAAGCAGATGTCAAACTGCTCGACTTTCGACTAACGAATAAGCGCTAAACTAGAAATGACGAGTTAGACATGTTAGAACATGTCTAATAATGTTATAAAACTGATTTGGTGTCAAAACTTTAAGTTTTAATAAACGAAAACTCTTTCGTCGTAAAATGCATTTTTATGCATTTTGACTTTTACTTCGTAAAAGTTTGACTCGTCATTTTGCCTACTAAACGTGATGATCAGAGGGTGTAATCACAAGGGATTAATACCTTCATAATTACGATCATGTTGCAAAGTTCAATTTGAACTTTGACTTGACCAAAATGGTCAGGACCGAGAGTCAAAGCAAAGTCAATTTGCTTGACTTTTGGCTCATAACTAGCTAAAATAATAAAAAAGAGACTAAGGAAAACACTTACTTATGTTCTATGAAGATTATAACTTCAGTAGGAGGTCTCTATTAGCAGAAGCTAGCTCCAATAGAAGAGAGAATGAGAAAGATTGAAGGTGAAAGTTTGCAAGGCTCATGATCATGGCTATTTATACTTGCACGATGATCATGAGATGATGCCAAGTGTTCACAAGGCCTCTTAGGAGTTGCTAAGTGTCCATTGAGGTGGAAGAAGCAAAGAAAACGTGGCAAATTTGGTGCTAGGTGGCAAAAAATGAGGACAAATGGCAGAACTTGTTGAACAAGTAAAATTATGCAGCTGGGCACCCCTTACGGATCGTTGTATGTCTTTAGGTCTTACGGTTCGTAAGGCCTTCTGATAAAGAAGTTTCTATTTTTGGCAGTTTTGGCCCTCGGACTTGTATTTTCACTTGTTTGCCATTTTAACCCCCCTAACTTGTAGTTTAAGTTATATGAAGGGTATAAAGGCATATATAAATTAGTTTTCTTTCAAAAATGTCATGAATATCATTTCGCTCGATTGTACGATTATGTATTTTGTAAATAAAATATAAAATTTTATTAAATACGAAAATGACCGCAAGTGTACAACAGTTGAAATTTCGCAAATGTTACAAAGACCTGTGTGGCTACATAAACTTGTGAAGCAGAGTACATTGCAACTTCAAGTTGCTGCTCCCAGGTTCTGTGGATCCAACAGCAAATGCGCAACTACAGTTTTGAATTCCTATATACTCCTATTTTCGTTGATAATTATGCTGCCTTGCAGATTACTAGAAATCTCGTGTAGCATTCAAAGACCAAACACAATGATATCAAATATCAATTCATACGTGATTGTTTTGATAAGAGACTTATCGATGTAGTTAAGGTCCATACCGATGACCAACGTGCCAACCTTTTTACCAAAGTATATGACAAATCACGTTTTGACTTTTTACTTCTGGTAAACGGCATTAAGTTCAAGCAAGAGTAAACCAACATCGGAAAATCATTTTTGTAAATATTTATTTGTGTTTTTAATTTGTCTTACTTTTTTTCATTTTAGGGGGAGTAATTTCCTAGAAAAATACAAAAACATTGAAAAATTACAAAAATCCAAAAAACAATAGAAAATAAAAAATGAGTTTCCTGGCGAGAAAAAGAGAAAATGATAGTAAATTAGTGGTCTTTCGAAACCTCTTTGAACTTAAAATGAAAAAAGATAAGTAGCTTTATATAAGATGTATCGATAGGCTCATAATCATTTTAAAGTGTGCAGGGCGATACAAACATAATCGACTAAAGTCCGTGTGGGAACCGCTCATTAGCATATGGTCTTGGTACCGAAATTTCGTTTGATAGATTGCCGAGGTTCAGAGATACGTGGTCTTTATGCTGTTTATCATCTGGGTATCATGGTTGTTTCTTTTACTAAAAACAACAGGGACGCAAGTCTAGAAATTCTATGATACCATAAATACGTGTACATACTATACATACATATATAATACATGTTGCATACGACCATCAATAAGTGATAAAAATATCACATTCACCCTCAAATAAGTGATTCTAAATCACATCTATCATCCGAGAGTTAGGTTCATCTCTTTGTCGGTACGATGGTACTAACCTGTTCGCGGACTTGCTCTCGTGCCATGCATGCATCCGAATTTCAAGTTCCTCATTAATAAGTGATTTTATCACATAGGGCTTGTATTCATCCTCAAATAAGTGAGTATCTCACATCATATACGTTAAAGACAGATGATAAATGGTATACTCACCAGTAAGATGAACTCTCATGCATACCTTGATATGAGAATGTGCTGTGAGTGGATGAACGCAGGTTGGTAAGTATAAATTATACCTTAGCGTATCCCCAAGTCATGTGATTACATCTGATTATTGAGCTTAAGTGGACAACAATATCGATAATCGTTATATGATGATTATCTAAATGTTATCTAATTGAACAACATGGGCGTTTTGACATGATCGTACACTGATATGATTCTCTTACCCTCAAAACTCGCAAAAAGAATGTCTGTAAATATTTATCTATTGCTTTCCATCTTTACATTTGAAATATTCAAAAATACCAAAAAGATTTTAGGTGTGTTTTAATATAACCTTTATAAAAGCCAAAAAGATTTTACTTCTATCTTATTTTTGATTGACCGATGTTGGAACTCGAATCTAAATCACCTAAAACCTAATTGAAAACCAAACAATTGCATCTTCATAAACGATCGAAGTTAACAAGTTTTGAAAGTTAAAGATCTAAAATTGAACAAATTTTGAAACTTTCAAGATGTTTTCGGTTGGTAGTTGTTTGAGAGTTGGTCACATGTGTGTCGTTTGTTTATATTGTTTGAAATCAATTCTTCGTGAGGTTTTCATCTGAAAAATTCTCTAAGATTGATTAAATCCCTAGCGGTTGTTCTCATTACGCGTTTAGCTCTATTGTATGTGCAGATGTGGCATTCGAACCAGCTAAAGACAAAGAGAATGTGTCAGATGACAAGCTGTGGAGTGACGACTCGACATGGATGCAATCAGAGGATCAAGATGATCAAGTTGCAGCTGACCTCTCATCAACACCACGAGGATCTGAATCTTTGAAGATCAAAGATTCACGAGCATTATTCAAGGGGGATTTTGTTGATACATTCCCCGATTGTGACACGTGAAGACTTTCGAAGATCCTATAGTGAAGAACGAACCATCACCAACAACATCCAAGGGGGAGTTTGTTGATGCACTTCAATGTGTATGTGGCACGGTTCGGTTCGTCTTATATAAAGAACTAATTGACATCCTCCTGTCACTTATAGTTAATCTGTTTAGTGAATGAAGATCTATACACATCGAAATAGAATCAAATGCCCACATCGAAATTGACTTTATGTATATTTTGAAATACATAGTCCATCTATTTCGATATGTATAATGGAGACAAGCCTATTTCGATGATGTCAAGGATATTTCAATGTCCCAAGCCTGTTTTGATAAAATATAAAGCAAACACTCAATTCTATTTCGATTACAAGCTTGTACAATTTTCTGTTTCGTTGTATTTCGAGTATAGGTCTTCTGTTTCGTTGTAAGGTCTCATGTATGGACTATAAATACAACAGACTCACACTCTGTATAGTAATAGAGAATACTTCAGAGAGTTGTGAGCATTTTTTGTAATGTTACGCTGCTAAATTCAAACCATTGAGCTTAAAAGTGATATCCATCTTCTGTTTGTGTGTTCTTTGCTTCGATTTGCATATAAACAAGGATTCTGCACTTGTTTGTGTGTTAATCAACAAGGATAGGTTCTCTAGATCCTCCTTTAGGGACCTACATATAATAAACAAATACCTAAATACCCGATTCAAGGTTTTTACTTACCATATATATATATAGGGTCAGGATTTAGAGAAAACGGTGAAAAGTGTGAGAACGGTGAGAACGCTTATGGATCGTCCGATCAAAACAATCCATGGACTAGATTGCGCGGTGGCGTTTTCGTAAATAACATCAATATTATTATGTGGGACGCGCTTCATTAAGGGTAAAAGGGTATTTTACCGCTCATATTCAAAACGCCATCAAATGATAAAACGCCATACAAAAAAATAAAACGCCATTAAAAACAAAACGCCAAAAATTAAAAATAAAACTCGTTGAATATTACAGGAAGATGAAACAACACAAATAACTGAATTTCAGTTATTAACATTTATTAGAAGAAAATCCCCCCTAAATTACGCGCCAAAAACATCATTATATAAACAAAGGTAAAACATAGCTTCCATAATCACTTCAATCTACCCACTTTCTGCAAAAAAAAATCATTAACCAAAAACGCCAACTTAAACAAAACGCCAAAAATGGCAACAATCGTTTCATGGAGATACACTCTGGGAATCAGGCGATACGTCCTCCATTTTGACAACAGAAGGAGGGTGTATGTTAAGACGGTCAGGGCAATTCTAAAAATGGAAGAAGAGATATAGAGGCAAATCTTATCCATTGGCATCGCTCTAGATAACGAATGCCATGAAACACATATGCTTATGAAAGCATTAACCAGCAAATTTGGACCAATCAAAGGAGATGTGAAGCCAGACCCTGTCATGACATCATGGCATTTTAATGATGAAACAGACATGGTGACGGATACATACGACAGCGGAGAGCAGGAAGTCTACTGACTATAGAACATCATGAAAAAGTAGCGACTGGGTTTCATGGAAGAATTGCATAACGCCATTTGTACCAACACAGAAATAGACTCAAAATTGGAGTTAATGCAAGACATGTTCAGGTGGAGGCTTCAGAATCTTCAGGAACAAGAAGCTGATGAAGGTGAATGTGATGACATGGATGAAGATCAAGATGAAGACTCCGAGGAGGAAGAAGATGACACAAGTGATGGATACTATTCAGATAAAGAACCTTCTGACGAAGGATTTTATTTTTTTTCCTTCTATGTAATCTTCCTTTTTTTTATGATAATTAAATGATATATTTCTATCTTTATTAGCCAAACGCTAAAATAATACTAAAAATGGTTAACCCTAACAAAACGCCAAAAATAACAAAAAATATTTTTCCTGCTTAATATTTTATTTACTCCGTTATTGTATTTTGTCATGTTGGTCTGCATAAGGCCATTTAAAAAAAATCCAAACTTAGAAGATGGGACGTCTATAACCTATAAAACTGATAAAAGCTGATCAACATAGTAAATACAAAAACAATAACTGAAAAGACAGTTACTTTATTACTATCATTTATTACAATAAAAAGTCTCGCCTAAACTACGCGCCAAAAAACTCCTATAAGAGAGGCGTCTATACACAATGAAATTAATCACACCTAGAAAAACACAAAAACGCCATATCCTCTAGAAACCACTCCCTTTAAAACGCCACAGATGGCAAAGCTTTCACTGAAATGGATCCTTTTTCTGAGGGGGTTAACTCAATTATATTTTGCTAAATGAGATGGACAAATATTCAAGAAAAAGAGACTGATGACAGTAATATGCCATCATGTGAACTTGTTCTTGATGATTATATGGATGAAATAAAGGGATCAACACAAGTGTAAAATGCTATTTTGGACTCCATTATTACAAATAGCATCAAGCAAGAGTTGATCTTTAATGACATGCCACCAAACAAGAATATCACACCAAAAAACAGGTTGCCACTAAGCAGCTTCTTCTAAAAAAAACGGGGTTTATGAAGGAAAGTTGGCATCTAGCTAAAGTATTCAAAAAAGGTTCAAAACTCCAAAAACAAATTCAAGAAGGAAGAGGCTGATGATATTGAAGATTCGGAAGAAAAAATAGATTACCATTTTGTATTATTTTTGTTTTCATTTTATATTGTTTTGATATCAAGTTATATGTTGTTTTGTTATCTAATTCTCTATAAATAAAATAGATTATTATATAAAACGCCAAAAACTACAAACACCAAAACGCTAGTAGTATGAAAACTGGGAGAACAGTTGCTGGCAAAGCACCTTGTAAAAAGGGTATTAAACGCCAAAAAAATTTTGGTCTTATTGTAATCTTATGCATATTTTAATGACTCCTAGTGAATTATTATACAAAACGCCAAAAAAAATAACTAGAAAACGGTATAAAGCCAAAAAATTATATATGTGACACAAAAAGAATTAATTCAACGCCAAAAAGTTTAATAAATACAATTGACGCCAAAAAAAAAACAAAGACACCAGAAAATATTATACCGCGATGTGAAAATAAAAGAAGAATGAAAAGACAAAAAAGCCCCTCTGCCCTTCTCTATGCTGCGGGACAAGTGTTGGGCCAGGATGCGTTCTCACCGTTCTCACACTTTTGAGCGTTTTCTCCCGAACCCGTTTCTATATACATATATATATATATATATATACATATACATATATATATATATATAGGGGGATGTTCATTTGAGAAGAAAATTAAATTGAGAAGAAAAAGAATAAAGAGTACAATTGTAAAACATTAAATAGTTTTTCTCTCATCTCATTTATTATTATTTTGACTAATTAATTAGTCATAAAAAGTATCATCCTACACACTAAATTTTTTGCCTAGACACATCAAAATTTATCCTACACGTTTTTGAAATTTATCCTACACATACTGAAATTTATCCTACACAAACTCGTAATTCATCCTACACACCTCATAATTTATCCTACACTTTAAATTAATTTTTTTCTTCTTTGAAAAAATATATATTTTTTTAAATTAAGTTACAAATTTAATTTAGTTAGCTATTAAAAAGGAAGACTAACAATTAATGATCTATCTAATTTTACCAATATACCCTTACACCCATATTAAATACAAAACTTAAATGAAGTAAAATGAAACATTATTATTGGTTGAAGTTTGTTCTTTTTTATTCTTACAAAAAATTTCTTCTCATTTGAACCCTCCACTACATATATATATATATATATATATAGGGTCGGGATTTAGAGAAAACGGTAGAAAGTGTGAGAACGCTTATGGATCGTCCGATCAAAACAATCTATGAACTAGATTAGCGCGGTGGCATTTTCGTAAATAACATCAGTTTTATTACGTGGACGCGGTTCATTAAGGGTAAAAGCGTCTTTTGACTACTCCAAACAAAACGCCATCTCATGAAAATAAAACGCCAAAACAAAAATCACACAACATTCTGCTAAAAACGCCATTAGATATAAAACACCAAACTTAATTATAGTAAAATCCCGCCTAAAAAAACCGCCAAAAAAATCCTATATATACAACAACTCAGAACTTCAATTAAAAAACACACACAAAACCCCCAAACGCCATATTTAATATATACCATTCGTCTGATAAACGCCAGAAAACCCAAACATCAAATATGTTGCTGTCAATAAAGTGTAGCTGTATGGTGTGGACAACAATGTCAGTTATCTTTCTTAACTGAGGATTAACAATGTCATCCATCACCATACAGCAACACTTTATTGATTTTAGCATGATCAAATTTACAGTTTTAAGATGGTTTATTTGGTGGCGTTCTTTTTCTCGGTAAAACGCCAAAAAAGAAAACATTTTGGCTGAAAGGGTGTAAACTCAATAACATTTTGCTGCATGAGATGGACAAAAATTATAGAAAAAGAGGCTGTTTTCATACGAAAGTCGAAACAGCTAGTGAAGATGCTTCAAAAGAAGAAAGAGACTTGTGACAGTGAAGATTTGGAAGATCAAAATTTATTTTGTTTAATTTTCTTTTTCAGTTGATTGTTATTTAATAAAAAACGCCAAATCTAATAAAAACGCCAAAAAAGGCAAATGTCTTACACTTTTGGCGTTTATCAAACCATCATAAAATTACTTTGGACAAGTATTATAAAAATACTTTTTTATGTATTCTTTTTTTTTTTTATTTTTCTTTTCAGTTGATTGTTGTATAATAAAAACGCAAAATATAATAAAAACGCCAAAACAGCCAAAATGCTTGTTTAAACGATATCATTCCGTTAAACGCCCCCAAAAACTCCCAAACTATAATAAAATTAGTTTGAAAAAGTATTATAAATAACCCAAAAAAAAAAAACAAACTTGAAAATGTAACTAGAAACAGTAACTTCAAATCAGAAAAACTGAAGATAGGGAAAATTTATTATATTAGAATCTAAAACGCCAAACTTGAAAGATGGGACGTGTTACAGACTTCAGAGATAAAGCTTGTCAAAAACAATAATTACAAACAGTAACTGAAAAGACGAATACTTTATTATAATAACGCACCGCCTAATTTAGGCGCCAAAAAGAGATCCTATAAAATGATACGTCTCAGCAACTTCCATTTGATCAAACCAAAAAAACAAACGCCAATACTACTAAATACCACTCACTGTAAAACGCCAAAAAAAAATAAATATGGCTAATATGCTTTCTTGGATATTCAGTATTGTTATTCGTCAAGTTTCACTGAATAAATTGTTAGCGGAGGCGAGTAACTCAGTAAGATTTTGCTGTATGAGATGGACAAAAATTCAAGAAAAGGATACTGATGCCAGTCATATGGCATTTTGTATTTTTTGTTCTTGAAGAAGGCTTGGATGATGAGAAGAGATCAATGACATAGAAGAGTGAGATGATTATAAAGATGAAGATCAACATGAAGAAAAAACAAAAAAAATCCACCCACACTTCATAGATCTATGTCCCCAAACATCCACAAAAAAACCACTTCAACAGACGAGCAGGCAAAATAATCAAACCGATGGGTTTGGTGTCAGTTCTTGTAGTATTAAAGAACAGAGAGACTGATGACAGTGAATATTGTGAAGAGAGATCCGATTAAGGTTTTTAATTTATTTTCTTCGCTTGTATTTTTTTTTTGCTGTGGCTGAAATATAATCCAACAATTGTAAAAGCCCAAGATAACCCAAACGCCAAAATGTTTATAAAAAATAATAGAACAATGGGTCAACTTATTTAAAACGCCTTGAAAAAACGCCATTCAAATAGATTTCCTGACCCCTGGGTTACAATGGCATACGATTTGAAAAAACGCCATAAACGCCAAAATGTTAATACGATGAAACCATTAAACGCCATTAATTATTGAATTTGGTTAACGCCAAAAATCTTAAACCCCAAAAATTCAAACAATATTCGGAAAAGCGGAGCTGGAAAAGCAGAAGATGAAAGGAACAAAAAGCCCCTCCGCCCTTCTCCAAGCGGCGTGACACGTGTTGGGCCAGGAAGCGTTCTCACCGTTCTCACACTTTTGAGCGTTTTCTCCTGATCCCGTTTCTCTCTCTCTCTCTCTCTATATATATATATATATATATACAGGGCTCAAACACATATCATCACCTCTGCATTCGGATAACAAAGTCCGACAGAAACAACCAAAAAGAAAGACCTACACGATACAAATCGACAACAACATTATGCAGACGACTCAGTAAAAGATTATCACATCTGCATTTTGAAGCTGAAATATGATTACACCAAAAAAACGCAAAAGAACCCTTAAAAGAGTCATATGCTCAATATATTAAAGATAAACCCGTATTCAATGAACCTAGGTTTAAAAAAACCCAAGAAAGTAACATTCAAATAAAGGATGAAGCACTACCTGATTATAATCGGAGACAAACAACAACCCAGACAGAAATCACCTGGCGACTTCTACAGAGAGATAAGAGAAGCGGCACAAGTGAGAGAGAAAAAAAGGCAAAGATGTAATACAAAATAAATTAGAGAAACAACCTAAACAAACCGCATATCATATAACAAGAATTGCAAAAGACGGGTGTAAATCAAGAAATCATTTAAACATAAGGTACAATAGCCTATTGCACAAAACAATTCAGAAAACATAAATGCATAACTCAAGTTTTAAAAAGAAAATAGGACGTGTAGCTTAGCAATCAAAATAATTTAGAAAACATAAATATATATAACTCAAGTTTTAAAAAGAAAAGAACAACCGACTACATTTCAACTCATATGAACATAATTTAGCACAAAGCCACAAAGCAAAGACTGCATGATTGCTACGTTGTTAATTTTGATATAATAAAGTCCATAATGTGGTACAAAATGTATATATGTGAAATCTACTTTTGACACACATGTTCTTTTGACGTTAGCTATCTTCTTTGGACATTCATTTCAAGTAGAACCATCTCATGAATATTTGTTGACAAGTACCAACACTTCAAATAAATTCAAAATTTAATACAAATGATTTTTTTATCATGTAATATTAAAAGGTATCCTGAGCTTAAAAATAAAGTTTACATAATATCATTTGCTATGGGTGTGTGAATGAGAATGAAAAGCGATGTCTACTAGGCTACACTTCAACGTCACATAAGCCTGAAAGATATGCACAATCACTCCGCAAAAGAGATGTAGTGTGAATAAAAAAATAGAGTAGGTTAATGTGATGTATTTTGCTTGATTGAAAAAATAAAAACAAACACAAAAGCATTTAAAATCAGTGCCCCTTTCTCTGAGGGCACACTTACGCCGACACGCCTCCCTAGCCACGCCCTCTAGGGATCAGCATTTGTGGCTGAGTATCGGTATCATATTGAGGGATTCGGTATGATATTTGGTACTCACTTTTCTAAAAAATAGTAACAGTACCGATATCATAAATAGATAAATGTTTGTTGAAGAGTACCAATACATTTGATACGCTATTCGGCACCTATATTTCCATGAATTCAGTATCAGTATTTTCGATATAGGTACGATACCAACCTATCCCTAACGCATTTTACAGGGAGAGAGGGGTAAGGTATGCCATGCCCAAAGGGTTGAGATGGCACCCACGCCCCACCCACTCACATAACAATCTGTCTAAGAAACATACAAGTTTATTAAATGCACCCTTAATTCACTCATACCTAAAGATTTAGTTTGATACTATCCTCAAACCCAAGGTTGAATATTATAATTTTGTTAGCAGCAAATTGATAGTTTGATACTATTCTCAAACCCAAGGTTGAATATTATAATTTTGTGAGCTTGACCATATTTCAACCACCACCTATAAACTTGCTCAACAAGGAAACACACAACACACTCCTCTCTTTCTCTCTCCAACATTTCTTTTGTATATATAGCTTTGTTCACATTCCCATATTTTCAAAAAGCACACATATATAATACTAGGTAAGTAACCCGTGTATTACACGGGTTGAAAAAAAACACTATAAAATTGTAACATAGATCGAATGTTTAAAACTTGTTATTTAAAAATAAAATATGTGACAAGGATTAGAAATATACACACTTAATGGTATGAGTAAATATTTGGTGGTTAAAATACAAAACCATCCCATCTCTAATTTCAAACCAAGGCAACCTTTTATCCGACCAACCAAATTGTTATAATGGGTTAAGTCTTCTTAAAAATGGTATAGAAGTATCTACTATATTGAAAGAAAAAAAAATCACAAATCACAGAATCTTAGCGTACCCATACTAAGACCTAAAGCTTTTTTTTCCCAACCCCTTAAGGCTAATGAAAAGGAGATTTGACATCCTACAACTAGGGGTGTAAACAAGCCTAGAGGCTCGAGAGCTACTCGTGATCGGCTCGGTTAAAAGCTCGAACGAGCCGAGCCTTAACGAGCCCGAGCCCGAGCTCGAGCCTGAAATAGAGCTCGTTTTGTTATCGAGCCCGAGCTCGAGCCTGAAATACAAAGCTTGTTTAGGCTCGCGAGCCTAAACGAGCCCATACAAAATTTTAATTTTTATATATATAATATATTAATAATGATGATAACATTGATGAGCCGAGCTAGAGTCGAGCTTTGGCTCGTTTAAGCGATGTTAAAGTGAGCTCGAGCCGAGCTTTTAGCTCGTTTAAGGTTGTTCTCAAAATAGTTCGAGCCGAGCTCGAGCTTTGGGTTTTACTCGCGAGCCGAGCTCGAGCTCAAAGAAGTAGGCTCGAACCGAGCCGAGCTCGAGCTCGAGCTTCATAAAAACCTAACGAGCCGAGCTCGAGCCTGGTCGAGCTCGGGTTCGGCTCGGCTCGTTTACACCCCTACCTACAACCATAAGGCCGACACCAGAGTTGGTTACAAGCATTGGCGCAGCATGTAAGGGGCGGGGGGGGGGGGGGACGTCCCCCCCCCGGGATTTTTCGCTCAGTAGTGTTATATATGTAGTTTTCGTATAGAAATTTGTGGGTATATACGTTTTCACCCCCCCGGTTCTATAGAAATTTTTGGGTATATATGTTTTCACCCCCCCGGCCGAAAAATCCAAGCTTCTCCACTGGTTACAAGTTTGGAAACAATTATTAAACCTTACAATCATATACCAATAAGAAACACAAACAAAACGATCGTACCAATAACAAACATAAATTCAAACTTATCAAAAGTCATACCAATAACAAACACAAATTTAAAATTACCAAAAGTTTTGAGGAGGAGGGTTTTGAAACCTGCTACTTCAAAAGTTTTTTAAAATAAGCTATCTAATTTAGTAATTTATGTTAAAAATATTTCTTTAAATCTCTAAATCTAACTTCAATTATATATTTTAATTTTAATGTTTGAACATCAAAAGTTATGAAAGAAAATAATTCCTAAATACTTTTTGACTTCAAATCTGGTGCAACATATAATATCAAATATCCACAAATAATAATAAACAAAACAGACACTTTAACATTACAAACTAAAAGAGTACGAAAAAGAGGGGTGTTTGGGAAGTAAAAGATGCACAAGCAATCTCAATCACCCTTAAAACAAACATCAAATATGATGGACCTGTTGCTCTCTGTTTTTTTTTTTCCTACAGAAAAGATCGGAGTATTCTTAATTTGAACCAAGTAGAAAAACAAAATTTGAATAACAAATTGTTGTTCATGAAACTACCAAACTCTCCTATTAAGAAGCGTCAAAGGGAAAGTTAATTGAGAATAACATGGTTTACGGAATTTATATAAATTATTTTGTTTACATATTTAAAGAAATTAAAGAATTAAATTACTTAAATAATAAATATCAATATTGTAGAAAACTTTCCCTCCAAAATAATAGATTGTCAAAGGTGCCATGTGGCAACCCAAGTTCTTCATTTATTAGATAGGATAGATTCATATTCCTCACTTTTCGTCAACCGCGCTTTTCGGAGCATCTTCTCTGCTCTCTGTGTTCATCCGCCATTATCAAACTAACTTGTGAGTTCTTCATCTCTTCCATAAATATCTTCATTTCCATTCAAATGAACACGCTACCATATTACTATCGTAACTATTATACACGCATGCTCGTTCTGACTTTTCATCGTTAGTTAGAACGGAAGAAAACGCTTCGTAAATATTTTCAGTTGTTTTCATGTATGCATAGAGTATATGTTTGATTCTTAACAACTCGTGTTTTAGTCTCGTTCGGAGTCGGTTTCGGATCTAGATCTGGATCTGAATCGGTATGAAATCGTTTGATTAACGTTTACGCAACGCATAAACCCTAGAGCTAGCTAACATAGTTAGAACTCTTCATTCATCACATTTTCATGACTCTAATAAATATATATAATAATAATAATAATAATAATAAGCAGAAGAATAATACATGATCACACTTTTTTTGTTGTTTTCCTTTTAATCAATCTATTATCAGTGAAAGCTAAAAGACAAACAGTACTTTTAATCAATCAATTATCAGTGAAAGCTAAAAGACAAACAGTATTAATTGATTTGATATCCTGATTTTCGTTACCAGTGGCTGACTTACGAGTGTTGTGAAACGACACCGTATTTGTATGATGAATGCCGGTGGTGAGGATAAACCGGAGGCATCTACCTCCGGTGACGACGCTCGTTTAGATACAGAGAAGGACGAGGAAAAGGAGAAGGAGAGTACCGATACGGTGCCGTTTTATAAGCTGTTTGCTTTTGCTGATTTAACTGATTACGTGTTGATGATTGTTGGTACCATTGGTGCTGTTGGTAATGGAGTATGTATGCCTTTAATGACTATACTTTTCGGTGATTTGTTAAATTCCTTTGGAGAGAATCAGAATAATGATGATGTGGTCGATGCTGTTTCAAAGGTATGTAATGACTAATGAGGGAATTTGAGGAATTATTTTTGTTGTTTTGGTTTTATTGTTTATTAACTTGATGGAAATGTGCTGCAGGTGGCGCTGAAGTTTGTTTATTTGGGCGTTGGATGTGGTGTTGCATCATTTCTGCGTAAGTACAAATTATCCACACCTAATTGTTAGGTGTTGTTTTGACTTTACTGTTTGTCTTTGAATGTGTTAAAAACTTTTTAATTATTGCTATTGTATGTAACACGACGTGATACCATGGTAAAAAAAATTATGAAAATAAAATAAAGGGAAAATCTCCAAAATAGCCAAGACTTGGTCAACATTTCAAAAATAGCCAACTGAAACCCGTCAAAGAGGGGTTTCACGAATTCTCACGCGTCTCAAAGACGTTTCCTCATCAGCCATCCACCGAAAGCCACGTGTCCACAAGTGCTGAAACGTCTCAGAACACTGAAACGTCTCAGATGAAATGTCTCAGAACCTGAAAGGTCTCAGGTGAAACGTCTCAGAACCTGAAACGTCTTCTGTTCCGCTCGTTTTCCGGTGAAGATGGGAAAAAGTTGACTGGGACTCGGCGGCGGGTGGAGAGATAGAGAGAAGAGGTCTCATTTCGGGGATGATGTATTACCGTGGTCGCCGCCGTGAGCTGCGTGGCCGCTCCTTCTCCGCCGTTCTTCCTCTCTCTCTTCCAACTCTCTCCGATCTCTATCTCTCCTCGATTTGTCTCACTGTCTTGGTCGTCATCGGATCTCATCACCGGCACCACCAAGAAATCCCACCACCGCCACCGTCGTGAGAGGCGGCGGCTCCGCCTGTCGTCGGTGGAGATCATCGGGGGGGGGGGGGGGGGGGGGTTGTAGGGAGTTCTGGTGTAATGGTTATTGTTCAAGTGTAAAAGAAACTTCTTTGGGTCTGGTATTATAACCGAGAGAGAGAGAGAGATCACATGGATTCGTGAAGAAAGAGTATAGACCATAGGATAGAGTATAGACCAATAGGGAGAAAAAGGTAGATGGAGTGATTGCCTTAAGTGTTTGGACACGTGGCTTTTGGTGGATGGCTTATGAGGAAACGTCTTTGAGACGCGTGAGAATTTGTGAAACCCCTCTTTGAGGGGTTTCAGTTGGCTATTTTTGTAATATTGACAAAGTCTTGGCTATTTTGGAGATTACTCCTAAAATAAAATTTACTGTTAGTTCATGAAGAGGCTTGCAGTAGAAAAGTTGAAGAGGCTTGCAGTAGAAAAGTTGAAAGTTTGGTACATTAAAAGATATACAATAGATATAGGAATAGATGTAAAGTGACTCAAGTTGGTTACATTTTCATGTCATAAGTCCTTTTCAAATTACAAAATGATCATCTGTTGATTATTTATTAATTCGCGGATAATCTGTTTTTTAGTGTTTGCGTGTTGCAGAATGAAAAATTGATTGTTGCCTGGCTTTTAACCACGTGGTGGTGGGTTCGAGTCCCACGGATGGCGCCAATGATGAAACACAGGTTTACACCAGGGTTAATCTATGGGGTTATTTCTTCTGTGGGTTCAATCTCCTTTCTTAATCGTTGAAATGACTTGGGTCCTGCAAAACAGCAACACCGTTAGTCTCGTTAAGAGGGGAATATGGGGGTTTCCCTCTTAACCAGGCTCCGGCGTGAGAATAAGTACTGTTCTGAGGGCGAATAAACAGTGTGTGTAGAGTGTGAGAGTATAGAGAGCAAGATGATTCAACCTGGATGATGAAGGATCCTATTTATAGCCAGAAGGTGAAGGAGGGAGGAGCAGTAGTGCCAGCTGTGGTTGCGCGCCAGCTGTCCGACTAAGGGGAATATTCTTTTGGTCTCCTATGCCGTGGTCAGTGTAGTGGTACACGTGGCGCGCTTACATTTGCCTATTCAGGAGACGTCGTACTGGTACTGTCGGATTGCTCCTTGATTCGTCGCAGGCCTGCCTGGCGCTTGATGACTGGTGACACGTGTTGTCCTTTTTGTCGGATGGAGCATCTTTGGTGCCACCTTGATGTTTTCCAGAAACTTCTAGAAGCTTCTGGATGATCTTGTTGATGTCAGCGCCACATAGGGTGGAAAAGTGGTGTGGTCCTTGCCATGTGGGCAAGGAATTGGGACCATACCTCTTCACTATCTAATTGTAACAATTGATAATGAGCATAAGTACTTCCAAATACCATCTAATTGTTCTAAAAATGCTGTGTTTTGTAGAGGTCGCATGTTGGATGATAACGGGAGAACGACAAGCTGCAAGAATAAGGAATTTGTATTTAAAAACGATATTAAGACAAGATGTTTCCTTCTTTGACAAAGAAACAAACACAGGGGAGGTTGTTGGTAGGATGTCTGGTGATACTGTCCTCTACAAGATGCCATGGGGGAAAAGGTTTGTGTATAAACTTTTCATTTTTAATCTTAATATATATACATTGGCGGAAAACTAATAAAATATTTTCTAATTTCCAGGTTGGAAAATTCACACAGCTGTTTTCAACATTCATAGGTGGTTTTGTGATAGCATTCATCAAGGGATGGCTTCTTACACTTGTCATGTTGACCTCGATTCCTCCATTGGTAATTTCCGGTTCAATTATGTCGGTAACGATAGCCAAGATGGCATCACGCGGCCAAACCGCTTATGCGAAAGCCGCTACTGTAGTTGAACAGACCATCGGATCAATCAGAACGGTAATTAAATAAAAGAGTTAATTTCATATGTATCATTTTAGTTGATCTTAAAATGGTGTATATATCTTTTCAAAACACTAATACATCTAAATTTCTACATCATTGATTATTTAGGACGGTATACTAATTACCTATATCCTTTTTTCTTTTAGGTTGCTTCATTCACAGGGGAGAAAAAAGCGGTTGCAGATTACAATAAATCACTTATTGATGCTTATAATTCCAGTGTTCATGAAGGCCTGGCCACTGGCCTTGGTCTTGGATCAATGATGCTTATTGTATTCTGTAGTTATGCTTTAGCTGTTTGGTATGGTGCAAAGATGATAATACAAAGAGGATACACTGGAGGCACTGTGCTTACCGTCATTTTTGCTGTGCTTACTGGATCCATGTGAGCATATATATCATCTTTTCTTCTTTATCCAATTAACTGGAAGTATCAATTTTGACTTTGGATCTTGTTTTTTCTTTAACGGGTTAAACTGAACTTACAATGTAAACCAACTTTCAAAACTTTCTGCATGAAAAATAAATATAACTGTACACATATGTCAGACGATTATTACTGACACACTAACTATTATAATAAACTTTGATACTTTGGACAAAAAGTGTTTCTAGCTAGCCCATTTTGACCCATTACCCTTTTGTCATCTTTTTTCGAGCTTTAATCATACAATTGGTACTTTCAGGTCTCTTGGGCAGGCATCTCCATGTTTGAGTGCATTTGCTGCGGGTCGGGCAGCAGCATTCAAGATGTTCGAAACAATAAACAGAAAGCCCGAAATAGACGCATACGACACAAAGGGGAAAGTATTAAACGATATTCGTGGTGACATAGAATTAAGAGATGTGTATTTCACTTATCCAGCAAGACCTGATGAGGAAATATTCAGTGGATTTTCTCTTTATATCCCAAGTGGGACAACTGCAGCTTTGGTTGGTCAAAGTGGAAGCGGAAAGTCAACGGTGATCAGCCTAATAGAGAGATTTTATGACCCTCGAGCTGGGGAAGTTCTTATTGATAATATTAATCTCAAAGAATTTCAACTAAAATGGATTAGGCAGAAAATCGGTCTTGTTAGCCAAGAACCGGTTTTGTTTACATCCACCATTAAGGAAAATATCATGTACGGTAAAGATGGTGCATCTATGGAAGAGATTAGAGTTGCAGTTGAGCTTGCAAATGCTGCTAAATTTATCGATAAACTACCTCAGGTTTGTAATTGCGTGTTAAACTTGCTTATCTGCTCATTGTGTTTTTATATAACAATAATTTGTGATTTATAAACTTTTAGGGACTGGACACCATGGTTGGTGAGCATGGAACACAACTCTCTGGGGGACAAAAGCAAAGAATTGCTATTGCCAGAGCAATTCTTAAAGATCCCAGAATCCTTCTATTGGATGAAGCAACAAGTGCACTCGATGCAGAATCTGAGAGAGTTGTGCAGGAGGCTTTGGACCGGATAATGGTCAATAGAACAACCGTGATCGTTGCACATCGTTTAAGCACAGTCAGAAATGCCGATATGATTGCAGTTATTCATCGGGGAAAGATGGTTGAGAAAGGTAGTTTTTATTAGTTATCTTTTTTATGGTATGCTTCCATCTCAAAATAAAAAGTTTAACAATTAGTAAATTGAATATTTGATCAGGATCACATACAGAGCTACTCCAGGATCCTGAAGGAGCATACTCTCAGCTTATAAAATTACAAGAGGTTAACAAAGATTCAAAACATTACTCAGAGGACCAAGATAACGAAAAGGGTAAGGAAATCAGAAGCCTCTCAAGTAAAAAAATATCCTACCAACGGTCATTGAGCCGAGGGTCAACAAGCAGCCGCCGCCACTCATCGGTGTTGGGCCGCCAGAATCCATAGACACTAAAGCAGTGGACACATCGAAAAAACAACCCAAAGTCCCACTCCGCCGCCTTGCGTATCTCAACAAACCAGAAATACCAGTAATCATAATCGGTACAGTAGCTGCTATTGTTAACGGAACAATATTCCCGATTTTTAGCATCCTGCTTTCAAGCATGATCAAAACGTTTTACGAGCCGGAAAGTGAAATGAAATCAGACTCAAGATTCTGGGCTCTTATGTTTGTAATATTGGGAGTTGTATCTTTTCTAGCGTACCCCGGGAGATCGTATATGTTCTCTGTTGCGGGGTCGAAACTTATAAAAAGAATCAGATCGTTATGCTATGAGAAAGTGATTAGCATGGAGGTTGGTTGGTTCGATAAGCCGGAAAACTCAAGCGGTGCAATTGGTGCACGTTTGTCGACTGACGCAGCCAGTGTTCGCGGGTTGGTTGGTGATACGCTTGCTCAAATTGTTCAAGACTCAGCGTCGGTTATCACCGGTTTAGTTATTGCTTTTACCGCTTGCTGGCAGTTGGCTCTAATGGTTCTTGCTTTGATTCCGTTAATGAGTGCTAATGGATATGTTCAGATGCAGTTCATGAAAGGGTTCAGTGCGGATGCTAAGTTGATGTACGAGGAAGCGAGTCAGGTGGCGAATGATGCTGTAGGGAGTATAAGGACAGTAGCGTCTTTTTGCGCAGAAGAGAAAGTTATGCAACTTTATAGATACAAATGCGAGGGCCCGAAGAAAACAGGGATCAAACAAGGGTTGATTAGCGGGATCGGGTTTGGGGTTTCGTTCTTTTTACTTTTCTGTATGTATGCGACATGTTTCTATGCGGGATCCCGGTTTGTTGAGTCGGACATAACGAATTTCGCAGATGTTTTTAGAGTTTTCTTTGCTTTAACAATGGCGGCATTAGCAGTTTCTCAATCAAGCTCGTTTGCACCCGATACAAGTAAAGCCAAAAGCTCCGCGGTCTCAATTTTTACGATTCTTGATCGGAAGTCAGAGATTGACCCGAGTGATGAATCAGGTTTGACTTTGGAAACGGTCAAAGGGGAAATCGAGCTTCGTCACATTAGTTTTAAGTATCCCACCAGGCCCGATGTTGAGATATTCCGTGATTTATGCTTAACAATCCATAGTGGCAAGACGGTTGCGTTGGTTGGTGAGAGTGGAAGTGGGAAATCAACAGTTATCCAACTTTTACAAAGATTTTACAATCCAGATTCGGGCTCTATCACATTGGATGGAACTGAGTTGCACAAATTCCAACTCAAGTGGTTGAGGTTACAGATGGGTCTGGTTAGCCAAGAACCTGTCTTGTTTAATGACACCATTCGGGCCAATATTGCTTATGGAAAGGATGGTGAGGCCACAGAGTCTGAAATAATAGCTGCTTCCGAGTTGGCCAATGCCCACAAATTCATTAGTGGCTTACACCAGGTTTGTCTTCTTAACTGGTCAATTTTTTTACGGTTGAAACGGGCTGCACAGATTATAACTAATGCTTTTGATATAATTACAAAAACTATAGTAGTGAATAATGTGTGAATTGCAGGGTTACAATACAATGGTAGGGGAAAGAGGGGTGCAAATGTCGGGTGGACAGAAACAGCGAGTAGCTATCGCTAGAGCCATAGTCAAGAGTCCCAAGATACTACTACTAGATGAGGCTACAAGTGCACTGGATGCTGAATCAGAACGAGTGGTTCAAGACGCGTTGGATAGGATCATGGTTAACCGGACCACAGTGGTGGTGGCTCATCGGTTGTCAACCATTAAGGGCGCTGATGTCATTGCAGTCGTCAAGAATGGAGTAATCGTTGAGAAAGGAAAACATGAAAAATTAATCAATATTCAAGACGGATTCTATGCATCGTTAGTTGCACTTCACATGAGCTCTTCCAGTTAGGTAACATTTTTCCTTATATTGTTGTATCTTATAAAATAGTAGATTACACAATTCCACAATTTTTTTTTTGTTATTGTAATATGAAAATATGAATGGGAATAAATAAAGATTCTTAATTGCTAGAAAATGTGTAGAGTTGTGAAGAATGTCAATGGAAAATGAGTTCATATATATATATGAAAGTGTGTTTATTTTGTATAACAAGGGATACTGAAGAATGTCAATGGCAAATTAGTTCATATATGTAAGTCCATATAATTTTCGCAAAGATCAAATAAATATTATTTGATTAAGATTACAACCCATTATCTGTTTAGCTGGGAAATCATGCATAATATATTGATTAAGATTACAACCCATTATCTGTTCAGCTGGGAAATCATGCATAATATATTGTTAATCACATGCTTTGACAGTTTGACATAAACAATAACAGCTGAAATCAAATCGAATCTGTGTATTATAATAATTTCCGAACTCTAGAAACTTCTCTGTGTGGATACACGTTTTTTTGGATTATATATACAGAGAATCTTATTTCTTTTTTGATAAAAATCAAGTAAACTCTGATCAACCAAGCATATGATTTCATTAATAATTCAGTTTATGTAAAGAGTGTACATATTTGCACACCAAAATTTCTACATCAAACTCTAGCTTTATATACGTCGCATATAGGTTTATACGAGGTGTATAGCCACTTTTTTCAATTTCCAAGAAAATATCTGATATGATGTGGGAATTTGTCCCTTTATATACGCCGTGTATAGGCCTATACGCAGCGTATATAAAGGGTGTTTTCTAAACATTGTTATACATTATTTATCGTTGTAGCAAACTTTTAAAAATAGATAAATAAAAAACATTTTAAGTATTCTATGAGGGTGGTTTTTTTTAAAAGAAAACATTGTTATACATTATTTATCGTTTTAGCAAACTTTTATAATAAGTAATTTTTGGAAAATAGATAAATAAAAAACATTGTTAAGTATTCTATCGTATAGTTTAATATAAGCCTCGTATAGGCCTATGGATGTAGTATTGTATCATATCATATAGTGTAGTATGTGGTATAAATCTCCTATAGGCCTATACATATAATATAATATTGTATCCTATTGTATCGTATAGTGTAGTAAAACATTGTTACGTATTCTATGAGTATAATATAGGTCTCGTATAAGCTTATGGATGTAGTATCGTATCATATAGTGTAGTATAAATCTCGTATAGGCTTATACGTGTAATATAAAATTGTATCTTATTGTATCGTATTGTATTGTATTGTATTGTATCGTATAATGTAGTATACGTTGTGTATAGGCATATATGTATAGTATCGTCTCGTCTCGTATAGGCCTATAGGTGTAGTATCGTATCGTATCATATGGTGTAGTATAAGTCTTGTATAGGTCTCGTATATGCTTATAGGTTTCGTATAGGTCTCGTATAGGCCTATGGATGTAGTATAGGTCCCACGTAGGCCTATAGGTGTAATATAAGTCACATATAGGACTATATGTGTAGTTTAGGTCCAGTTCATCAAGACACCGTGTTGAAAAAGCGTAATTCTTGGACAACACGATAACAAAAGCCCTAGATGATTTAATCGCACTCTTTAATGCTGGTTTCAACAGTTCTCCGATTTCGATCTCTTCATCGTCCAAAAACGTCTTGATACCAGCATTCAAAAGGGAGTCGTAGAGATGATCGGTGAAACGGTTACAAGTGTCAGCACCTCTAAAACTTAAAAATAAGTCATGTAACGCCTCGTTTTTTAGAACTTTCCTTATTTAGAAAGTTTGTCTTGTATTCTATTCATGTAAACTCGTATTCTCTTGTAATCGTATTTCATTTCCAATTATCGTAATCCCAGGCTTTGATCGTACTAAAACTTGGTCATTTACATAAATTATACATTTATTATATGTACTTGTTTTACATTCAACTTATATACATGCTTATTACACATTCGACTCTCACGCAAACATGTACTTGTTTTACATACAATCAGTCGTATATACATGCCTGGATACTCTTCATACGTGCCGATACTATTACATACATTCGCGATACTTGATTTATGGCTTGAAACATGTTTTATACTTAATAATGTGCCAAACATACTAGTTATAGCTTAAAGAGTTAATTACTGTTTTCGTCCCTGTAGTTTGTCAAAAATCACTATTTCAGTCCATTAGTTTAAAAATTGCGATTTCGGTCCCTATGGTTTCACTTTCGTAACCATTTCAGTCCACCTCGTAACCATTTCAGTCCCTGTACTTACAGAATAAATGGATTGAAATGGTTACGAAAGTGAAACCACAGGGACTGAAATGGTTATGAAAGTGAAACCACAGGGACTGAAATCGCAATTTTTAAACTAATGGACTGAAATAGTGATTTTTGACAAACCACAGGGACGAAAACAGTAATTAACTCTAGCTTAAAACATAGAAATAACAAAGTCTAGGGGCAGTTTTGTAAATAAATCAAGAGTTTCCGTATTGTAGCGCGCTGCACTACACAACACATCTCCCTCTCAACCTTCGCGTGTCGCGAAGGACTCCAATCCGCAACATGCATGCTTCCTGGTCACGGGTTGGCCAATTTTCAACCATATTTCTCACCCAATTACCTTTAAACCTCATTAAACACCTAACCGTAATCCACCACTATATAAACAAGCTTCCTACCTCCCATTTTCATGTAACGCCTCGCTTTTCATAACCTTCCCTATTTATAAAGGTTTTCTTGTATTCTAATTTTGGAAACTTGTACTCTCTTATAATCATATTTCGCATTCCATCAGTGTAATCCGAGGCGTTAATAGTGAAAAGATTAGATCATTTTATAAACATTATACGCAGATTATACATGCTTGTCAAACATTCATCTCATATACGCACCACTTAATACCTTCGTATCTCATGCGAACTCATACTTGCTTTTCATATATTCAATCGTAAAAAAAGGGTTTAATACCCTTTATACGCTTAATATACTCAATTATACATTTAGGATACTCGATCTATGACCTCATACATATTTTATACTTAAAAATATGTTTAATATACTAATAATATCATGAAATGTGCCAAATAACAAAACTCAGGGGCCAGAAGTGACAAAACCTGAAAGCTGTGTGGTTGTCTTGGGCCGCGACACGCACACGGGAGTCACTCCCCCTTCCGCAACGCGCTGGGGACTCCGATCCGCAGCCAGACGCAACCTGCATGCGAATTAGCTTGTTTCCTTGTCTCAACCACCAACTAAACACATTTAACTCACTTCTAACATCCAACCCTAATCCCCCACTATAAATACACTCATCCTAACACTCCTTTCCACTTTACCAACATCAAAATCACTCTTTAATCCTCTCCAAACACTCAATAATTTCTGATTTTGGGCAAAAAACGTTCAAGTTTCAAAGTGAGTTATTGTCACACCCTCAAAATCCACGTGCGGAGTATCATCGCGAGGAATGTGACTGACCAGGATCATGCCACCAATGATATTGAACAATAAGTAAAAATAAATAAAATCCACCATAATCAGTACGATTAGGGTTAACGAAAACAAATATCCAAAACCAAGTTTAAGTGTCAGCGGAAGCATAAAGTTCAAAATCCAAATCAACAGTTTAAGTTCAAAACGTTTAATAGGAACCCAACAATGGTTCCCTGCCACAACGACTCCTACTCCATGCAAGCTCCAGCAAAAACCTAACGACCTGCAAAGCATGTAGTAACGTATCAACAAAATGTTGGCGAGTTCACAGTTGTTTAGTATTGTTCCAAAAACGTAAGTTTGTTAAATTACTCTGTTCTTTATAAAACATGTCATGGGGAGTTACCCCATTGTTTTAAGCTACTAAACCAGTACCATATCGAAACTAACTGTGGCTATGTTTAGTGCCCCGGGTCAATGTCTATCATCATTGATTAAGTGCCCAGGCATACTAGTTCACTCCCGTCCTTTTCGGCATGGTGTGAGGCTTGTTAGACCTAATAGCGCTACTAACTAATATCCCGTTCGCCATTGGCCCGGCGATTAATCGGTATAAAATGTGTGGGGACTTTCAGATAGAGTTCCGTCTAGTCCGCTTAAGACATGTTATATAAGTAGTAAATTAACGTTCCATCCCACACAAGGAGACAAGGTTGCTCGTATTCTACCCAAGGAGAATACGTAGTTGTATCCCACACGAGGAGATAGTTGTTGTTTGTTCCATTCCCAATCCACCGGGAATTACATGCTTTTATTAAAAGTGTGAACTCACCTTAGTTTAGCTCGACAGATAAAGGTCACTTGACCTAATGTGGTCAACCACGTCCTATTATGGTTACCATACAAGTCAGGTTTGTATTCATGTGATACGCGTATTGTTTTACACATATCCTAACACGTTGCATGCAAATAATGATCATAATGTAACACGTATCAATCAGGCATGTATCGCAAAAAGGGTCCAAGTGTGTGTGTGAGTGTACGACCCAACATATGGGCCTGTTATGAATGTGCGACTTCTGAACCGGTGTGCGAGTCCACTTGTATGTGGCCCATTAGTGGCCGGCCCACAGTTGAGACTGTGCGAGAACCTCTAAATTGTGTGACACATTGAGTGTAGTTCGGTTCAGTGTGCGGCCCATAATTCATAAATGATCCAATATAGTGTGCCGCCCATGCATTATTCGTTTGTGCAACATGCAGTTTTATAGGGGTGTGCGAGTGTCAAGTGTGCGGTCAACGTATTATGCATCAGATGGTTATATAATGTGCAGTTTAGTTTGCACGATGCCTTAGTGTGTGACAATAGAGTGTGCGATCAGTTGGGTTTGGCCGTGAATCATGGGTAATCGATTACACCTTTACTTTTACACGATCAATAAAACAGTTTCCAATTTTACACAAATTAGCAGGGACCCTAATTCATCACTTAATTAAAACAACAATAATCAATCATAATCATCACTCAACTCAATCAAATAACATGATTGACATTATATCACCAACGATTATTAAATCGGATCCAATCAGTTTTAATCATGTTAAACAAATCGCCAATTCAATTGCACACTAATCCTTAGGTCATTATCATACAAATCATCCAACCAAAACAGTAACACATCGAACATCATCAATAAGTTCACGATATGCAACTCAAGTTCATCGATCAATAAGCACATTTGTATCATACAACCCGATTCAATGACATGTTTATCGAACCCTAGATCATAAATATGCTTCATATATCATCATGCAACCATATAATAACACACACATCTTTTATCAATCAACAAGTAGTTGAACTAAGGCAAAACACTAACCGGATTGTAGGTAGGATGGAAGTGTTCGGAACAAGGAAGCTTCAAGAAATGGGGATGAGGCTGCCGTCGATTGTGGGGGAGGAGGAAAAGTTAAGGGTTAATGTGTTTTGTATGTTTTGATAATTATGGGAGTTACACCTCAATCATGTGTGTGTATGTGTACAATAACCGAGCCGGGATCAATTACTGGGCTTCATTTGGGGCTGAGAACAAGCCCACAACATTAGGGAAATGTACGGGTGTGCGAGGGTGTGCGATCAGGAAGCTTGTGTGACCAAGTTTTTATAAAAAAACGACTTTTTAATGTTTAACCAAATACACATTCACTTAACACATTCAAGTACATTTAACAAATTCATTCCAAATACGTACACGTAAACACAACGTAAGACAAGACATGAAAGGAACCGGTACAAGGAAAAGACGCTTGAAATTACAAGTTGTCACCTCATCTCCAAGTTGAAAGAAATTTCGTTTTGAAATTTAGCACGTAGTCACCGAGGAAGCTAGTTTTGTTGAGCGTTTTCATGGGGTATCACATCATCCCCCTGTTGACTTGGAATTTCGTCCCGAAATTCGGTAGTAGCTTCAGTACTGGACACATCTTTCTTAAACAACTGAGGATACTTGCGCATCATTTGGTTTTCTCATTCCCAGGTGAACCCTGGACCATGACGTGAGTTCCAACGAACTCGAACTATGGGTATTTTGCTATGTTTAAGAGTTTTGGGTAGTGTTTGGTATGCAGGAATGAGAGGCGGAATGGAATGGATCATTACCAGGGAATAAAGAAAGGGGTGTTTGGTTGGTCAATGAAATGGAATCACCCATTCCATAAAGCATTCCATTCCCTCAAAAGCATTCCATCCACTCCCCATGTTTTTTTTTCATTCCATCTCATCTAGCACCATTCATCACCAACACCACAACCCACCAATTTCGCCACCACCGACGTCATCGTCGCCTCCACCCGCAACCCGTCAACGCCACCACCGCTACCCCGATAGCCACCACCGCCACCCCGACAGCCACCACCTTCGCCGCCACCGTTTCCACCCACCGTCGCCACTAACCACCATCGCCGCCAACGCCAGTCGTCGCCGCCACCCACCACCACCGTCGTCGCCACCACCACCGCCATAAAAGAGTGGTTGGACTTCATTCTGAGTCTTCTGTAGAAGAATCGGATAATATTTCTAATGCATATACTTGTGTATAGCCATCAAAAATATTTTCATAAGGAAAATATCCTTCAGTTTCCGCTTTCGAAATAATTTTTAATTTTTCTGGAAACTTTTGTCTGTTGGGACATTCGTTGGCATAGTGTCCTTCTTCAGAACATATCCAGCAACGACATTTTTTCTTCCCTTGAGGACAAACCTTAGGTTTTTCTTTTGAAAAGTATTTTCCAGGAGAAAACTTTCTTTTCTTGGTTTTCCAAAAACGTTTTTTAGTTTTTGTTTTATATTTAGTTTTGAAATAATTTTCATCTTTTACTGGTTCACAACCAAAAGTTAATTGTGGTAACTCAGTAAGTTTTTTGCAACAGCTTTTGTTAAAACGTTTTAGCTGTTTTTGTTTATCAGAAAAATCACAGTAAACCGCAATTTCTTCTTTGACAATTCTTGTTGCAAACCCAAGAGAATGCATCGTAAATTGATTCTTTTCTTTGTTCCATCGTTCTTTGGCTTTTTCTCCAACGATAGGAATCTTCATTAAGTAAGCTTCAATCCAAGAGTGGAATTCACCTGTACTTAATTTGTATAGATTTGTTTCATAAAGACAAGTAAAATCGTCTAACAAACAAATATCACAAATTTGTGCTTTTGCAAGATTTTGTCTTGCTTTTTCTAGCAATTTTTGATTTTCATGGTCTTTATTTGTTATAAAGTCGAGACCTAAAAACATCATATATATTGCATTTATGATTTGATCAAAAAGATCTTCACCATTCATATTTTCATCCTAAGTTGTACCTTTGATGAAATTTTGAATTATCCCTGCAGACTTATGTTTCATTAATAATGACAAAGCCTTAGCATTAGAAAATTCATCTGAATTAGTCTGAATAATTAGACTGATTTCAGTGTTCCATTTGTCAATTACCTCTTTTCTTTTATCGAGGCCAAAGATACAATCAATATTAATAGTATCAATAGTAGTTGAACTACCATTTTTATTACCATTAGAATTAGGTATACCTTTGTGATACGGCATGGAAAATTCCGTATTCTTTTTATTAGAACGTCTACTGCTAGAAGTAGCATTATTTACTCTATGGTATGAAGACGTTTCAATGTCTGAAGAGCTTTCTTCAGTTTCAGGTTCTTCATCCTTTACTGATAAAGGAAAAATCCGTTCTTTATTTTCAGAAAAATATCTTTCATTTAAGATTTTATTTTCAGAAAACATTTGTTCACATTCATCATCATCTAATGACATGAGATGAACAAGTTCATGCATATGTTCAAGTGGGAGAGTTTCCATTTGATCAAAAAAGATTTCTTCTAACTTTTGAGTAATTGAAATCATTCTATCCAACATATAAAATAATTTTTGTCTCTCTAAGTCTTTGAATATCCTTTTTCATAAAAGAATTTTTTCTTTTTAAATCATTCAATTCAAAAAGTTTATCAGAAGGATGAATACTCCAATCCGAATGTAACTCTAAAATTCTTTGATTATTTCTTTCTAAATAGAAACAATGCATAGAAATCTTTCGATTTATGTCTCTAAAAGAGTTTATCAATTGTCCTTTATTGGTCATTTGAAGTTGATCCAAAAGGCCATGTTAATGCATTAGGACATTTAGACTTTCCCAAAGATGGATTTCCAACATTGAAATTTGTAAATGAATATTTTTGAAAGCTTTTTTCATTAAAAATCTTTTCTTTCTTTTTGAGTAAAAGATTTTCTGAATTCATTTTTTCATCAAGTTTGTCAGAAACATCCTTGATAATCTTGGCAGCAATTGCTTCAAGATTTTCATTGGTAGACAAATCTTCTACCTTCTTGGTTAATTCTCTAACCAGTTCTTCAATTTTACTCAGAGAACTCATGCAACAGAGATTAATGCTTTTTTAGCTTTAAGTTCAAGAATTTTTTGTTTAGTAAAAACAATGTTTCTTTTGAGAATTTTTATGTTACGAGATCTCATTTTGTGACTAATCATGATATCTTCATAAACTTGTTGTAATTGATATTTATAGCAAAAAATATCATTTTCTTCATAAGCAATTTGCATATCAAGAAGATGTAGATAGTTTAGAATAGGTGTTTTAGACATTAAGTCCCAATAACCTTTTCTAAAATTTCTCCATGCCTGTCTATGTTTTTCGACATAGTTCGCATTAATTGCTCGGTGTTACTAGAGTCTCTTATTTGCAAAGAGGTTCCAGCAAAATTGTGTCTAGGTTCGAATCCTAGAATTTGTTTATTGCGTGCAATATCAATTGCCCAATTTTCTTTTAACTGTGAAGGTTCAGAAAACTTACACCCTTTAACAATTCCAATTTCAGAAAATATATCTTCAAGAGTTATATTTTCATTTTCCTTATACTCGATTGAATGAGTACTGTTGGTTAAAGCATACGAGATTAAATAATTAATCGTAAAAACTTTATTACCAGGTTCCATAAGGTCAGTTCTTTCGCACTGGTGTATGAAACTTAAAGTCTTATCAAAATCTTTTGAATTTCGATGTAAAGCAAATTTAGGATAGACAGTAAACATAAATTTACCATAAGCTAAATTTCCTTGAATTGCTCCCAGAAGAGCGTCTTGCCTATTGATAATTCTATTATCAACGAGTGCCATTTTTATAGGAAAATTAATTCCATCTCTAAACTGAGCTTTAAGGAGGATTTTAACCGCTCCTATGTGTACCATATTGAGAGACTTTCTCAACTCTGGTTTAATATGCAAAAGCTTTTTTGCTATTTCACACTTTGTTAAGAGTGGCAAATAAACTTCACCTGCTGTATTTTTTATGTCAACTGAAAGTTCTTTAGTGTTAAAACAATAAAATACTTTATTTTTTCTTGTAAAAGCTTTAGAAACTAAGCTTTGTAAAGTTTTTGTTTGATTAAAAACTTGTTTTGTGTCAAGCTTGAATTTAAGCTTGTTAATTTTAGTTAATTGATCAGAATTAATCATGTAATCTGATACAAAACCTTTTTCGTTTTCACTGAAATTTAAAACTTCAGTTACTTCTTGTTCGTTTGATTCTTTCGAATCTTTAAACGAATTTTTAAAACTCATTTTAAATTTTTTCTTTTAAGAAAACGTTTAAAATTTATTTTAAAATTGTTTATTTTTTTAAGGGAACAAGAACTAATCCCCAGTTGGTATCAGAGCCATATGCTCGTTTTTTAAGAAGAGGGGATTAGTTCCTGTTCCCTTAAAAAATAAACAACCTTAAAATAAATTTTAAACGTTTTCTTAAAAGAAAAAATTTAAAATGAGTTTTAAAAATTCGTTTGAAGATTCGAAAGAATCAAACGAACAAGAAGTAACTGAAGTTTTAAATTTCAGTGAAAACCAAAAAGGTTTTGTATCAGATTACATGATTAATTCTGATCAGTTAACTAAAATTAACAAGCTTAAATTCAAGCTTGACACAAAACAAGTTTTTAATCAAACACAAAAAGAAATCGATTAACCATTATCGAAATCAAATAATCTTTTCAATAAAAAATGTTAGTAAAAAAATGACTACTAAAAATGAATTGTTAATTCAATTTCCTAAAAATGATTCCGCATATTGATGAATTCTCAAATTCATCGTTTGTTTTGTTGCTTTAGTCAACATATGAAAACAATCGTTTGTTTTGTTGCTTTAGTCAACATATGAAAACAATCAATAAGGATTGTTGTAGTCAAAATATGATTACTTACACAAGGATTGTTAATTCAATCATCTATTACCAGTTCAAAAACCTTGGTAATAACTACCCAATGAGTCTTAACCAGTCCACAAAACTCCTAAAGGACTTAATGAACCCTTTAGTTGAATTTGTCAAAAATTCTGAAGTACCTACGCAAGCTCTGATACCAACTTGCGGAGGTACTTCAGAATTTTTAGCAAATTCAACTAAAGGGTTCATTAAGTCCTTTAGGAGTTTTGTGGTCTGGTTAAGACTCATTGGTTAGAAAACTTGGTTTTCAAGACGTTTGAGTTCTTCTTTTAGCCTAAAGCGGTTAGCTTTAAGATCATTAAACTGAACGCGTTCAGCTCTCCTATTTCTAGGTGATCTCTTAAGAGACTGTTCTAATTGGTTAATTAGACTTTGATACATGGTTAATTCTTGATTAACCCGACGGATTTCTTTATTAAGGAAATCTTGGTGCATACTAATTGTATACTTAGTTTTTGTAAATAGCATTTACAAATTAGAATATAAAATTCTTTCTTTTGAAAGGAATCTTTTGAATTTAATCGATCGATTAAATGAAAAAGATGCACAGTACTTTAGAATATAATATTCTAAAGATGCATAGTATTTTGAATATAAAATTCAAAAGATGCATAGTATTTTGAATATAAAATTCAAATGAATTATTCATTCGATTAAAATAATCAATCGATAATTCGAATATAAATTCTTTCGAATTATTAGTCGACAATTGTTGACTAACATAAACAATTTTGAAATTGTTTAATTGTGGAATTAATCCTTTGAATTTACAAAATTCATTATTTTTTGTAGTCATATTTTGACTAAATTTTTTAGATTGAAAAATCATTTGTTTCGATAGTTGTTAATTGATTTTATGTTTGTTTATAAACATCATTTTTGATTTAATCAAAATCTTAGTTTTGTGTTAGAATAAAATTCTTTTTTATGAATTTAAGGAGAGATATGAAATATCAATCTTGAAGTAATTTAACAGTTTGAAATAAAATCTATACCTTCTTTTTCTTGTATTTTCTTCTTGAAAGTTTCTATTTCTTCTGCAAGGGACCAATCCAACCCTTAATTTCCCTAACGGCCTCCTGCCTAAGCGGTACTTCAACGGGCTCCAGGACTTCAGGTTTTACAGAATAAAAACTTTAAGATAGGGGGTTACGAAGGCGTTTTTATTTCATAACTGTTCTCCCGCAGGAGAACTTCTTGATATTTACATCAACTCCTTAAAGGAGTTTCTACTCCATACTAGTAGCACACATAACTAGAAAATGAAATTGATCATTCGAATGATCAACGAAAGAAAAAAGTGAGGGTGGTTGAGAGTTGTTGAGAGAATTGTGAATTGATCAGGGATAGGTGATGTAGTCGAGGGATATCTAAACTAATGAATTCGACTTCTTTATATAGCAGAAGTGAATTTTACAAAAGGACTAAAATAGCCTTAAGTGTTCGTCATGCATGACGTTTTTTGGTCGACAAACCCATGTGTTGGGTCCAGCTCTCGCGTGTCTTCATCTGAAAAGTAGGTGTTTTTAATAAAGGGACCACTTTTTGTCAGAATTTTCTTCGGTGGAAGATTCTTTACAGCTCATGCACTGATGGCTTTCCTGTGCTATTTGCATTATTTTGCAGAGTCTTTGTTTGGTAGTAGGACTCACATCAACTTTGTTGAAGATAATGCGTTGCTCCATTTTTTCTAAAGCTTCCTTTGATAGTGGGGTTCCACTATGACTTGTGAAGATATAGAATGTCACACCCCCAAAATACCACGCATGGAAAACCCTGCCAGGCGTGTGACAAACCAATAACGAGCCACTAATCATGTTGAACTCATAACAAGTTTAAAAATAAAATTTGCCAATTATTAATGAAATGTACCAACAATGAGTTTGTATGTAAACCAACATGTTCAGCGGAAGCAAAAAAAGAAATCATAGTTTAACTGTTTCAAAACCCATGTATAATATCAGTCATTACATCACATGTCCCCATCCAGTTCGACCTATGACCACTCCAGCTACTCCAGACAGCAAGTCCCAATCCAAAACATCTAACGACCTGCGAGCATGCAACAAGTGTATCAGACAACGCTGGTGAGTTCACCGTTTAAGAAAACGTTTTGTTACCAGTTGTATGTAAAACAGTTCACTGACAAATGCAAGTAATATTGTTAATATCTCAATTCTGAACAAGACGGCTCCTGAAGTACATGACTGCCCTTTCCCACGTACTCCTATCCAGTACTGGGCCCGACTGGGTCATTAGTTCACATCCGTCCTCTCTAGGAGCGGTGTGAGGGTGCCAAACCTAAGTAGCGCTACCAACTAATACCCGTTACCCTCCAGGTAACAACATAAGGGACTTACAAGAATGATAGGTGAGAATATTAACCAATATACCCCTTTTTACCCAAAAGACTTATCCCTCCACGGGATACCCACTGACTGTCCCCAACCACTGGGACGCATGCTCGAATGTAGTGAACTCACCTTAGTTTTGCTCGGTTAGATTAAATAGCTTGTTTATCAGTTGAACCAACACGCCCTAAAAGGGTTACCGATAACAGTCAATACTACGTACACATCATACAAGTAGCGTACAAATAAAACACACATCATTATGCAAGTCGTAACAGGAAATTGTGTGACACAACAACCCGTAACATTATATAATAAGTATTCGGATCATATGCAAACTCACGTTACCAGCTCATGTTTCACAAAATAATCACATAACAGTTAATTCGTCAATCACGAGAGTGTGCGATTCAGGCTCGTTGCACGGCCCAATATAAATAGCCTAATGCTAGTGTGCGAGCCCTAGAGTATACCGGCCCTTGGAGACTGTGCGGTTCACAAGAGACTGTGCGATTCTGGTTTGAGCCGTGGCCTAGCCAAACAGCGCATGGCCCAAAATAATTTCCCTAGGCCCATGTGAGAGTGCGGCATAATGTGAATGTGCGCCCACAATGTATGTGTGCGAGTTCCTTGTCAGTGTAATATATGCATTAATATGTAAACATTAAATGGGTGTACGTAACAGCAATGTGAGGGTTCCATTAGTGTGGAGCATAAAATATGTGTGTATGTTGACCTTGTCATAGTACACGGCTCTACCATAATCACCCATAATTTACCCCCATCAATTAGTTATTTCCATAACCAAGACTCACAGTTCACATTTGCCCAAGTCCGATTAATCAGTTACACATTGAAGTTCATGAACCCAATTTAGTATCTAGTACTACCTCATCATTTGTATCCTAAACAGATTGAACAATACCATTATTCCAATAACCGTTCATCATCATGCATTTTAATTCATGAACTTCTTTCCACTGACAATCCTCATCTAATCACATAAATCAAATTCATCTTATAATATTTCATGCCATATAATACCAACAATTCATCGATCCCAACATGCGACTCTACTCAGTCAATCACATCATGCACAATTTCTAAAACAGCCGATAATCAAGATTAATTCATGATTTCCAAGAACACTAGCCCTTAGTTTATTCTCATTTAACAAGAGTTAATACACATGTCACCTTCAAAACAGTTCAATTGCACACTCATAACCTTAGAATATTGATATCACGAATTGACACAAAACCATATTATATTCCCACTACCAAGTTCCCTATCACATGCATGGCTAAGTGCCATGATCTGATACATCACAGTTTACGAAAAGATCCCTAAGCTTACATGTAATCAACATCCATTACACTCCATAACAATTCCATATCATACTAAAGTCAAAACCATCATTGCGAATCATAACAAATCACACATATTTAAGAAAAATCAACAAGGGTTTGAAACAAATATAAATCCACTAACCGATAAATGGTGGAGTTGTTTGCTAAAAACCGTCTGAGCGATGATACTCCTAGGGAAGATCCGATCAGTGCAGATAGCACTTCGACTGATTCCACAGCCGTCGCTTCCTTTGGGAGTGACTAGGATTTGCAATTGAGTGAGTTTTTGTGAGATAATAAAAACCGTATGTGTGTATATGATCGAACAGGTGAGCTAGATCCACTAGGGCCTCGCATTGGGCTCTAGGAAGCTGGGCCTATGGCAAGCGAATATCATAGGGAGGGTGTTCGGTCCATACACTAAGTGTGCGATTCAGACGTGGTGTGCGACTCACTTTCTTTTCCGGATTAATATCGTGAAATCAAACGATTTATTATACAATAATGACATAAACTAAAACGTGACGATCACAAGTAAAAGGTCACGGAGTTAAATAAGGTTAACCTTGAAAGTTCGAGTTGTCACATCATCCCCAACTTGAAAGAAATTTCGTCCCGAAATTTGCCAACGATAACAGAAGTTGATTCAACAGTTTGAGTAACCGAGGATACTAGAGCTTCCTCCGATCATTGCGTTCCCACGTGAACTCCGGTCCCCGTCTTGAGTTCCGACGAACTCTCACGATTGAAATTCGACTATGTTAACGAACCTTGACTCCCTCGTCCATGTTTTCGATAGACTCCTTGCCAACTGCAACCTGTCTAATGAAGGTGTCACAAATGTTTCATCGGATAAAGACCGTTTTAGATTCAAGATCTAAATGACATTGTGCACATTACCCAATCCGTCGGGTAACTCGAGTTTGCAGGTCATGACCCTGATTCTTTCCAGAATTTGAATGGCTCAACATGACGTAAATTTATCTTGCCACGCTTCCCAAAGCGCACCGCACCCTCCCAGGGTGGAACTTTCAACCATAACTCGTTCGCCTGCAGCGAACTCCCATTGTTTCCTAAGCTTAAAAGCTTCCCGGACGGTTACGTGTTGTCGCCAACGATGTCCCGGGCCTGTGTTTAGGTTGTCACCTACCTTTGTTCAACCAGGAGATCGGCATTATCGTCCATGCGATGCCTCAAACAGAGCTATCTGAATGCTAGAATGGTAAATGCTACGGTAGAACTCAGCCAAGGGTATGTGTCCTTCTGACTCTTACTAAAGCCAATCATGCACCTGCTCGCAGCATGCCTTCGAGTGCCTTGATGGTTTGTTTACTCTGACCATCTGTTCTAGGGTGACAAGTAATGCTCATGTCCAGATGCGGGTCAAGGGTGTTCTGTATTGCCTGTTATGAATCAAGTGTAGATCAAAATCAGAGGTATCAGGAGTTGGCACCTCGTGCCTAAAAACTACCTCTCTTAGAGGAATATTCACAAGCTGTGACGACTCGTCAGTTTCCTTGATTGCAAGAAAGTGTGCTGGTTACGTGAGACAACCAACGATCACCCAGGTGATATTGTTTTCGTTTCGAGTTGTGAGTAGACTAACGACAAAATTTATGACAGCATGTTCCCATTTCCATATGGGTGTTGCTGGTTGCTGATACCCCACCTCGACGTTCCCGCAAGTCAAACATCATCCACATATGTTGCCAGGTGGGCCTTCATGCCCGATCATCAGTACAAGGTTTATAGATCCTAATATCCCCCCATCAAAACCCAGACGGCTAGAATATCGAGCCTGGTGTGCTTTGCTCAACACAAATCCCCTACAGTTGCTGTATAATGAGATCCGCATTTGTTCCATGAGGTAACGAATATCGTCCGACCTGCCAAAGGTTGCTTTTCCATGCCCCGCATGGGTTCAACTTGAAAATTCCCTTCCTTCAGTTCTCCAGTTTGAACAGAGCGAGTCTGATCAGGTAGGTTAGAGTAGATAGTGAGTTGCCAAGCTTGTGTACGTTCAGGTTTCACAATCATAATCATTCAAAAGTTCCATCCAGCGATGCTATTACATGATTAGTTCTTTCGGAACAAAGGTACACGGGAGGCCCTTGTGATCAGTCTAAGTAGTGCGTTTGGTACCGTCCAAGTAATGCCTCCAACTCAAATCCAAAGACCATGGGTTCCACCGCAGGTTGGGTCTCGTGTAACTCTTCTTGTAAATCCACTACGTAAGCCATCATTTTCTCGTGTTGCATCAATGTGTAACTAGAACTCTGATTCGTACCATCATGGTATACCACTAGATCACCCGCGCCCTCGGGTAAAGACGATGCTCGGAGCGTTGTAGAGTTGGGTTTCAGAGGCTGAAAGGATATCCTCCTGTTCGTCCCACACGAATACACGGCACCCTGTTGTGCTAAAGTGATTAAAGCTGCGAAATCCTCGAAAGTCCTGTGATGAATCTACGATAGTAACTAGCTGGACCAAGAAATTACTGTATCCCCGATGGCCTATTCGGTGCCGATCAATATCTGATGGAAAGGGTCTTTAGCGAGATCTGCATGTATTCCCACTTCATTGACTACGCGACCAAGAAAGCGTACCTCCCAAATCCTGAAGTCACACTTAGGTAAACTTCGCGTGGAGTTGCTCCTCCCCAGGGGTTCTATAATAAGCTACAAATGCCGTCCATGATGTTCCTTTCTCCTGGGAATGATCCAAAACGTCATCAATAAACACGGTCGATTCATGTGGCCCATAAAGCTGCTAGTGTGTTAATTAACTCAATGGTCATGGTGTATAAAGTCACAATGGCCGTATTGCGTTCGATATGCCGTTCCAGGAACATTCTCCCCTTGGACTTCCATCTGATAATAGCTCGTTCGTTAATCAATCCTCGAATGGAAGCTTGTCCCTCGCAACCGGTCAACAGGTTGTCATTACAATGGTCGAGGCAAACAGTTCTTGACTGTCGCCTTGCTGAGTTCTGGATAATCAGTACACATACAAAAAGGCTTATCTCCACGGATATAACTGGGGCTCCCCAAACTAAAACTAGGTCCGATAAAACTCATGTCCCACAGTTCCTGCAGTCTATTAGACAGTTCTTGCAACCCTCCTAGTGCAAGACAATAAGGCGTACGAGTAATCAGGGTTGCCTCTGGCACGCGATCAAACTGAGATTCTGTCTAACAGTTGTGGAAGTAATCCTGAAAGTTCTTCGAGTAACTCATCGGAAGAAATCACAAACAATTGATAAATTCTCGATCCTCCTTTCCCTAACATTAATATCAATATCGGTTGCTAACATAGCGGGGTAGTCTCTCCGTAGACGCTCCCGGCTTTCGTTGCTGAAGTGACGCTAACCTTTGCGCCACTCTGACGCTTTAGAACAGATAACGATCCTCCACTAAGGGGAGGGATACGCGAAATTTTCCCTCACAGGGTATATCTGCGCGATATCTGAATAACCAATCCACACTAACCATTGCACCGAAACCATCAAGGACAACAGAAGGAAGGTCGACGTCGATCATTTGCCCTACAAAGTCGAGTTTGCATCCCAACAAGCATACGGGGCTTCAATTGTCTTGCCATCAGCCGATTCCACAACAGGTCTGGTTTCAGGAAGTATCTGGGTTGAACAGAACAGGAACGAAACGATTAGCTTCTAAGAACGTGCTGGCCACCATGTTGCTGTAATCCTGGCGTCGCCCCCGCCAGCCCCAAGTGCCCTTCCATGAGCACCACTATCGGTCTTGTTGTTACGATCACGTGGATTCCCAATACTGTCATCGTTCCCTTGGTTGTTGTCGTTTTGAATTATCAATGGCCAATCCATGTCGTAGGCATCTTCATTTCCATACTGTAGGCCACTATTACAAGTGCCCTGGTGTTGCCATGACTGTTGCCTCTAATGTCGTTGTTTGAAACGGAACCCTACGATCTTTCACCAACCAAGTCCATCTTTCCACATTCTGTGCCACGCCCCAAAACGCTAATCACTGTGCTGGTAGTCACACATTCCACACTGTAATCAGTTGTCACCGCTTATGCCTCAATTGATTTGTAAGAGTCGACTCCCATAAGTCGCTTACCAGGGTTAAAGATTCTATTAGCGTCAAACTGCTGATGTTCGTTGCTGGTAATCAGGGTCGTCCAATACTAAGGTTGGTAAGGTATTACGCTCATCCTCTTCTCCATCGTTCTTGCGAGTTGACTGAGTAATACACGGTATGCTTCCAGAGCATTGCAGAAGTGATCGCACTTTAGGTCTAAGACGTTAACGCGCTAGGTTCTAACAAACAAAGATAGGTGAGGAAGGTATAGACCAATCATTCGACGCGAAGTCATCCATCTCAGGGACGTTCGTACAAGCACCTAACATCCTACACAGTTCGCTAGGCGTTCAGATGGGTGTTCAGGTAATACTCGATAGCATCGAGATTCGAAAGGATTTAGAGAGGAGTGAAAAGATCACGTTCAAGTAAGAGACAACCACTGCTATGACTCTTATAGACTGTTGTGTTTCACATTGATAAAATAACGGAACGGAACCCCTTTTTCACTTGTTAAGCCTCACTGGGACTCGCATGCACCCCACATTATTATTATGTGTGCACCCACAATAATATTGTGATTTGCATGCTCATCTCAGTTCCTCCTAACTCATGTCAAATGGTTCCTCGAACTCGAATGCCAAACAAAGGTTTTCAAACGATGATATCACAAGGATCTAATGAATACGACATACTAACAACGCATCATAATGTAAGCAAGCAAATTCAGGTAGTTATGCCATAGTGAAGAGTGTGTGTCCCTATGCTACATCATAAACAAGTGTATACTAGTCATGTATTGTATGCAACAAGTGAGAAAGATGAACCTTGCAATCTGGAGCTGAGTGTCATGGTCGTATTCACGTATTCAGAACTGTTCGGTTATAGTCTGGTTTTATAAAAACACTTTTAAAACCAAGTTCACTATAACCAGTGGCTCTGACACCAAACTGTCACACCCCCAAAATACCACCCATGGAAAACCCTGCCAGGCGTGTGACAAACCAATAACGAGCCACTAATCATGTTGAACTCATAACAAGTTTAAAAATAAAATTTGCCAATTATTAATGAAATGTACCAACAATGAGTTTGTATCTAAACCAACATGTTCAGCGGAAGCAAATAAAAGAAATCATAGTTTAACTGTTTCAAAACCCATGTATAATATCAGTCATTCCATCACATGTCCCCATCCAGTTCGACCCATGACCACTCCAGCTACTCCAGACAGCAAGTCCCAATCCAAAACATCTAACGACCTGCGAGCATGCAACAAGTGTATCAGACAACGCTGGTGAGTTCACAGTTTAAGAAAACGTTTTGTTACCAGTTGTATGTAAAACAGTTCACTGACAAATGCAAGTAATATTGTTAATATCTCAATTCCGAACAAGACGGCTCCTGAAGTACATGACTGCCCTTTCCCACGTACTCCTATCCAGTACTGGGCCCGACTGGGTCATTAGTTCACATCCGTCCTCTCTAGGAGCGGTGTGAGGGTGCCAAACCTAAGTAGCGCTACCAACTAATACCCGTTACCCTCCAGGTAACAACATAAGGGACTTACAAGAATGATAGGTGAGAATATTAACCAATATACCCCTTTTTACCCAAAAGACTTATCCCTCCACGGGATACCCACTGACTGTCCCCAACCACTGGGACGCATGCTCGAATGTAGTGAACTCACCTTAGTTTTGCTCGATTAGATTAAATAGCTTGTTTATCAGTTGAACCAACACGCCCTAAAAGGGTTACCGATAACAGTCAATACTACGTACACATCATACAAGTAGCGTACAAATAAAACACACATCATTATGCAAGTCGTAACAGGAAATTGTGCGACACAGCAACCCATAACATTATATAACAAGTATTCGGATCATATGCAAATTCACGTTACCAGCTCATGTTTCACAAAATAATCACATAACAGTTAATTCGTCAATCACGAGAGTGTGCGATTCAGGCTCGTTGCATGACCCAATACAAATAGCCTAATGCTAGTGTGCGAGCCCTAGAGTATATCGGCCCATGGAGACTGTGCGGTTCACAAGAGACTGTGCGATTCTAGTTTGACCCGCGGCCTAGCCATACAGCGCATGGCCCAAAATAATTTCCCTAGGCCCATGTGAGAGTGCGGCATAATGTGAATGTGCGACCACAATGTATGTGTGCGAGTCCCTTGTCAGTGTAATATATGCATTAATATGTAAACATTAAATGGGTGTACGTAACAGCAATGTGAGGGTTCCATTAGTGTGGAGCATAAAATATGTGTGTATGTTGACCTTGTCATAGTACACGGCTCTACCATAATCACCCATAATTTACCCCCATCAATTAGTTATTTCCATACCCATAATTTACCCCCATCATCCTTCTGATAAACTTTTTAAATTAACTGATTTAAAAAGAAACAACTCTCTTTTGAAAAAAGAGATACAAAAACTTAGAGAGACAAAAATTATTTTATCTTGTGGATAAAATGATTCCTGTTACTCAAAAGTTAGAACAGTTTTTTAAAGAAAAAACTTTATCAGCTAAACAAATTCATAAGCTTGTTCAGCTCATGTCCTTTGAAAACAAAGAACATAAACAAAAATTTTATAAAAACTTAAAAGAAAAACTTGAACAGAAGCTTTCTGAAAATAAAAAACAGACTCTTGTTTTAAAGAATGAAGAACCTGAAATTGAACATTTTTCTGAAAATAAAGAACAAATCTTTACCATGAAAAATGAACAGGAAAAACCCGAAACTGAAGAAAGCTCTTCAGATATCGAGTCGAAGCCTAATCACTCTTTTAGTTGGGGGGATGAGGATAAACAAATTCATAATTTGGATTTAGCCTTTTCAAACATAACTAATCCAAATTCAATTTATATCAAAGAAAAAATCTTTTTCAAAGGATATAAAACAATTACTCTACATTGTTATGTAGACACAGGTGCAAGTCTTTGTTGAGCCAGCAAACATATAATTCCTAAGGATCTATGGGAAAATACTCCCAAAGATATTAAGGCAATTGTTGCTAACAAAGAAGTCATTAAATTAGATAAGGTTTGTAGAAATCTTATAATTCATTTATCTGGAGAATCATTTACCATTCCTACTATCTACCAACAAGATTCAGGTATGGATTTACTTCTCGGAAATAATTTCTGTCAACTCTATGGACCTTTTACTCAATGGTTAGACAGAGTATCTTTTCATCTTAATCAAGAAATGATTTTGATCAAAAAAGTTACAAAGGCTTTTCAAATTGGAAAACCAAATTTTCTTGAATCTATGAAAAAAGATTCCAAGATAAATCAAACTCCAGGAACTAATATAGTTCAAGAAGTTATAAAACCTGAAAGAATTTTTCTACTTGAACTACATAAGTTTCAAAAAATTGAGGAATTACTTGAAAAGGTTTGTTCAGAAAATCCAATTGATCCTGAAAAATCAAAAAATTGGATGAAGGCATCTATTAAGTTAATAGATCCTAAAACTGTTATTAGGGTTAAACCTATGAAGTACAGTCCACTGGATAGGGAAGAATTTAATAAACAAATCAAGAAACTTCTTAATTTGGGATTAATAATTCCTAGTAAATCTCCTCACATGTCTCCTGCTTTCTTAGTAGAAAATGAAGCGGAAAGAAGAAGAGGTGAAAAACGAATGGTTGTCAATTACAAAGCCATTAATAATGTCACTATTAGGGACAACCATAATCTTCCTTGTATGGAGGAATTACTAAATCTTCTAAGAGGAAAGACTATCTTTTCCAGTTTTGACTGTAAAAGCGGTTTCTGGCAGGTACTGTTAGACAAAGAATCACAGTTATTAACTGCGTTCACATGCCCAGACGGTCACTATCAATGGAAGGTAGTTCCCTTTGGATTAAAACAGGCACCAAGCATATTTCAAAGACATATGCAAAATGCTTTAAGAGGATTAGAAGATTACTGTACCGTCTATGTTGACGATATTATAGTTTTCTCGAACTCGGAAGATAAACACTATTCTCATGTTTTATCAGTTTTAAAAACAATTGAAAAATATGGAATCATTTTATCAAAAAAGAAAGCTAATCTTTTTAAAACAAAGATAAACTTTTTGGGTCTTGAAATAGATCAAGGGACACATTGTCCACAAAAACATATCTTGGAAAATTTACACAAATTGCCAGATACTTTAGAAGATAAAAAACATCTTCAAAGATTTTTAGGTGTATTAACTTATGCAGAAAGTTATATTCCTAAGCTTGCAGAGCTTAGAAAACCTTTACAGGCTAAGCTAAAAAAGGAATACGTGTGGGATTGGAAACCTTCCGATACTAACTACATTAAAAAGATAAAGAAAAACTTAATTAGTTTTCCTAAACTTTATCTTCCTAGTGAAAGTGATTTTTTAATCATAGAAACATTTGCTTCTCATGATTTTTGGGGAGGTGTTTTAAAAGCTAAGACTGCAGATAGAGAAGAAATTTGCAGGTACACTTCGGGAAGCTTCAAGCAAGCTGAACGGAATTATCACAGTAAAAAAAAAGAATTACTGGCGTAAAACACGATTTCGAAGTTCTCTATTTATTTAATCCCGGTTAAATTCTTAGTCAGAACTGACAATAAAAAATTTACTTATTTCCTGAAAACAAAAATTTATGGAGATAATAAACAAGGTCGTCTTGTCAGATGGCAAATGTGGTTTTCCAGGTATTCTTTTGATACAGAACACCTAGAAGGGACAAAAAACGTGTTAGCTGATAGCCTAACACCAGATTTTCAGAAATCGTAAGCAATGATGTCATTCTTCTTCTACAAATAGAAGGCATCTCTTCTTCAAAAATCATCTCCTTCATATTCAAAATTTTTTTTTAGAAAGGGGTATGGAAGAATTAAGGGCTTTACGCCTAAAAGAAAATTTTCTTTCGATAGAATTAAAAGCTATTCAAGAAAAAATAGCTCTCTACGACGAAAGTCTAGACACAACTGTTAATTCAGAGCAGGATTCCGAAAGGATACAATCTGAATCTATTCCTTTACAAACGGCTAAAGGTAAAGAAAAATCAAGTCCGTTGATTCCTGTTGCTTTGGAAAAAAGCAATTATAAAGTTAATGAAGAACTACGATCTTCATCTAGCCCAGTAGCAAACGGATCTGGTAAAGGCACATCAAATCCGTTGATGGCTGACAGTTTGCCAAAAACTGAACAGGTCTCTCCTAGACCAAGTTACTCCCAAGATACTCAAGAAACGGTAAAATCTAATTCTAGATTTTATGTCATTTTTGATGGAGAGCATAGAGGCATATATGAAGATTGGTCCATAGTGTCTCAACATGTTTCTGGAAGACCGGTAACATTCAAGAAGTTTGGGTCTTTATTACAAGCCCAACAAGAAGCCACTCGATACTCAGCCAAGTGTGGAAAAAAGGAAATTCCTCTAAAGCAATTTCTATATCTTCACAAGTCATAGTGGAACCCCACTATCAAAGGAAGCTTTAGAAAAAATGGAGCAACGCATTATCTTCAACAAAGTTGATGTGAGTCCTACTACCAAACAAAGACTCTGCAAAATAATGCAAAGAGCACAGGAAAGCCATCAGTGCATGAGCTGTAAAGAATCTTCCACCGAAGAAAATTCTAACAAAAAGTGGTCCCTTTATTAAAAACACCTACTTTTCAGATGAAGACACGCGAGAGCTGGACCCAACACATGGGTTTGTCGACCAAAAAACGTCATGCATGACGAACACTTAAGGCTATTTTAGTCCTTTTGTAAAATTCACTTCTGCTATATAAAGAAGTCGAATTCATTAGTTTAGATATCCCTCGATTACATCTCCTATCCCTGGCTTGAATTCACAATACCTACTCTCAACCACCCTCACTTTTTCTTTTCTTTCGTTGATCATTCGAATGATCACTTTTCAAATTCTAGTTATGTGTGCTACTAGTATGGAGTAGAAACTCCTTTAAGGAGTTGATGTAAATATCAAGAAGTTCTCCTTCGGGAGAACAGTTATGAAATAAAAACGCCTTCTTAACCCCCTATCTTATTTTCTATCTTAAAGTTTTTATTCTGTAAAACCTGAAGTCCTGGAGCCCGTTGAAGTACCGCTTAGGCAGGAGGCCGTTAGGGAAATTAAGGGTTGGATTGGTCCCTTGCAGAAGAAATAGAAACTTTCAAGAAGAAAATACAAGAAGAAGAAGGTATAGATTTTATTTCTTCTGCAAGGGACCAATCCAACCCTATATTCTATCAAAAGATTTTTTTTTCTGAAAATAAAGAACAAATCTTTATTTTAAATGAATTTAAGAGGATTAGAAGATTACTAACTTTATAAGCAAATTATCTACATCATTCAAAGAAGGCTAATATCCGATTGACCCCTGGGTCTCCATTTTCGGAAGTTGTCCATTTACGAAAAATGGAAAGAGAAGATTCATCTTCTTTAAGCAGCTCAGATGCAAACGGCTCTGTAGCCAAGAAAACAAATCCGTTCACTCTTGTTGCTTTGGAAAAAAGCAAAAACAGAGTAAATGAAGAGCTAAAATCTTCATCTAGCCCAGAAGCAAATGGCTCTGGTAAAGGCACATCAAATCCGTTGATGGATGACAGTTTGCCAAAAACTGAATAGGTCTCTCTTAGACCAAGTTACTCTCAAGTCACACAAATTCCAGAAAAGCATAATTCAAGATTTTATGTTATTTTCGATGGTGAACACAGAGGAATTTATGAAGACTGGTCTATAGTCAAAGGGTATGTTGAAAAAACTAACTACCCCTTCAAGAAATCTGGGTCATTATTCCAAGCCCAACAAGAAGCTACCCGATATTCAGAAAAATTCGGGAAAAGAGAAATACCTTTAAAGGTAACCATTTTTCCTGAGCCATTGAAGCCCAAGAAAAAAGAAAGAATCATTGAATTCAAGAACACTTTCTCAAAATCAACAATAAAAGAAGAGAAAGAAGAAGAAGATATTATATCTTTGGACGAATTCAGAAGAATTTGGTCTAAAACAAGAGCTCTTAGTCAAGATGATTTCGAGTTTAAGCATGTATACACAGAAGATAAGGCTACTAAAAGTCTTTTAGTCTTTTGTCCAGGCGCAAGTCCAGAACTTGTTTCACTAGCATTTTCTGCTGGTCTAATAAAGTTCATATACCCATCTCCAAATTTGCTTGAAATCAGCATGTTTCCAGAAGGGATAAAGAAAGCTATTAAAAACTTTTGAAAGAAGATTGCTGCAGCAAAAGACGCAAACATCTTCATTAAGTGTAACTCTACACTTCCAGATTGGTACCAAGGAGCTTCTTCCCAAAGTTACCATCATATAGAAATCGGGCTCGCGAAAGCAAGAACCGTCAACCCCTCAAAAGTTATGAGTGAAGAGCAAGAAGATCTCGAAAATTGGGTCGAAATAAGGGTTAAAGGATTCTTAAAAATCCTAAATAATCTTCAAAATATTAAAGTAAAAAGCTTTAATAAAGTGAATTATTGCAGCAACCACTGCATCATCACAAGTTACAGTGGAACTCCACTACCAAAGCACGAGAAGGAAGCTTTAGAAAAAATGGAGCAACGCATTATCTTCAACAAAGTTGATGTGAGTCCTAATACCAAACAAAGACTCTGCAAAATAATGCAAAGAGCACAGGAAAGCCATCAGTGCATGAGCTGTAAAGAATCTTCCACCGAAGAAAATTCTGACAAAAGTGGTCCCTTTATTAAAAACACCTACTTTTCAGATGAAGACACGCGAGAGCTGGACCCAACACATGGGTTTGTCGACCAAAAAACGTCATGCATGACGAACACTTAAGGCTATTTTAGTCCTTTTGTAAAATTCACTTCTGCTATATAAAGAAGTCGAATTCATTAGTTTAGATATCCCTCGACTACATCTCCTATCCCTGGCTTGAATTCACAATACCTACTCTCAACCACCCTCACGTTTTCTTTTCTTTCGTTGATCATTCGAATGATCACTTTTCAAATTCTAGTTATGTGTGCTACTAGTATGGAGTAGAAACTCCTTTAAGGAGTTGATGTAAATATTAAGAAGTTCTCCTTCGGGAGAACAGTTATGAAATAAAAACGCCTTCGTAACCCCCTATCTTATTTTCTATCTTAAAGTTTTTATTCTGTAAAACCTGAAGTCCTGGAGCCCGTTGAAGTACCGCTTAGGCAGGAGGCCGTTAGGGAAATTAAGGGTTGGATTGGTCCCTTGCAGAAGAAATAGAAACTTTCAAGAAGAAAATACAAGAAGAAGAAGAAGGTATAGATTTTATTTCAAACTGTTAAATTACTTCAAGATTGATATTTCATATCTCTCCTTAAAATCTTAAAAAGAATTTTATTCACACAAAAAACTAAGATTTTGATTAAATCAAAAAATGATGTTTATAAACAAACACAAAAAGAAATCGATTAACCTTTTCTGCAAATTCCCCGGGAAACAAACAAATCTTTATTTCTGAAAATATCTTTATTTTTCAAATATCTTTCATTTAAGATAGTATATTCGAATCATCTTTCGTCGTAGAGAGCTATTTTTTCTTGAATAACTTTTAATTCTATCAAAAGAAAATTTTCTTTTAGGCGTAAAGCCCTTAGTTCTTCCATACCCCTTTCTAAAAATTTTTTTTGAATATGAAGGAGATGATTTTTGTTGCTTTGGAAAAAAAACAATTATAAAGTTAATGAAGAACTACGATCTTCATCTAGCCCAGTAGCAAACGGCTCTGGTAAAGGCACATCAAATCCGTTGTTGGCTGACGGTTTGCCAAAAATTGAACAGGTCTCTCCTAGACCAAGTTACTCCCAAGATACTCAAGAAACGGTAAAATCTAATCCTAGCATCTTTTTATCAAGAAAAAGAAAAGAAAAGTGCTTTTAAGCTAAAAATAGAACTCAACCGTCTTATTGACCAAGTTTTCTAATTAATGAGTCTTAACCAGACCACAAAACTCTTAAAGGACTTAATGAACCCTTTAGTTGAATTTGTCAAAAATTCTGAAGTACCTCCGCAAGTTGGTATCAGAGTCATGTGCTCGTTTTTTTAAGAAGAGGGGATTAGTTCCTGTTCCCTTAAAAAATAAACAACTTTAAAATAAATTTTAAACGTTTTCGTAAAAGAAAAAAGTTAAAATGAGTTTTAAAAATTCGTTTGAAGATTCGAAAGAATCAAACGAATAAGAAGTAACTGAAGTTTTAAATTTCAGTGAAAACGAAAAAGGTTTTGTATCAGATTACATGATTAATTCTGATCAATTAACTAAAATTAACAAGCTAAAATTCAAGCTTGACACAAAATAAGTTTTTAATCAAACAAAAACTTTACAAAGCTTAGTTTCTAAAGCTTTTACAAGAAAAAATAAAGTATTTTATTGTTTTAACACTGAAGAACTTTCAGTTGACATAAAAAATACAGCAGGTGAAGTTTATTTGCCACTCTTAACAAAGGGTGAAATAGCAAAAAAGCTTTTGCATATTAAACCAGAGTTGAGAAAGTCTCTCAATATGGTACACATAGGAGCGGTTAAAATCCTCCTTAAAGCTCAGTTTAGAGATGAAATTAATTTTCCTATAAAAATGGCACTCGTTGATAATAGAATTATCAATAGGCAAGATGCTCTTCTGGGAGCAATTCAAGGAAATTTAGCTTATGGTAAATTTATGTTTACTGTCTATCCTAAATTTGCTTTACATCGAAATTCAAAAGATTTTGATAAGACTTTAAGTTTCATACACCAGTGCGAAAGAACTGACCTTATGGAACCTGGTAATAAAGTTTTTACGATTAATTATTTAATCTCGTATGCTTTAACCAACAGTACTCATTCAATCGAGTATAAGGAAAATGAAAATATAACTCTTGAAGATATATTTTCTGAAATTGGAATTGTTGAAGGGTGTAAGTTTTCTGAACCTTCACAGTTAAAAGAAAATTGGGCAATTGATATTGCACGCAATAAACAAATTCTAGGATTCGAACCTAGACACAGTTTTGCTGGAACCTCTTTGCAAATAAGAGACTCTAGTAACACCGAGCAATTAATGCGAACTATGTCGAAAAACATAGACAGGTATGGAGAAATTTTAGAAAAGGTTATTGTGACTTAATGTCTAAAACACCTATTCTAAACTATCTACATCTTCTTGATATGCAAATTGCTTATGAAGAAAATGATATTTTTTGCTATAAATATCAATTACAACAAGTTTATGAAGATATCATGATTAGTCACAAAATAAGATCTCGTAACATAAAAATTCTCAAAAGAAACATTGTTTTTTACTAAACAAAAAATTCTTGAGCTTAAAGCTAAGAAAGCATTAATCTCTGTTGCATGAGTTCTCTGAGTGAAATTGAAGAACTGGTTAGAGAATTAAGCAAGAAGGTAGAAGATTTGTCTACCGATGAAAATCTTGAAGCAATTGCTGCCAAGATTATCAAGGATGTTTCTGACAAACTTGATGAAAAAATGAATTCAGAAAATCTTTTACTCAAAAAGAAAGAAAAGATTTTTAATGAAAAAAGCTTTCAAAAATATTCATTTCCAAATTTCAATGTTGGAAATCCATCTTTGGGAAAGTCTAAATGTCCTAATGCATTAACATGGCCTTTTGGATCAACTTCAAATGACCAATAAAGGACAATTGAGAAACTCTTTTAGAGACATAAATCGAAAGATTTCTATGCATTATTTCTATTTAGAAAGAAATAATTAAAGAATTTTAGAGTTACATTCGGATTGGAGTATTCATCCTTCTGATAAACTTTTTGAATTGAATAATTTAACAAGAAAAAATTCTTTTATGAAAAAGGATATTCAAAGACTTAGAGAGACAAAAATTATTTTATCTGTTGGATAGAATGATTTCAACTACTCAAAAGTTAGAAGAAATCATTTTTGATCAAATGGAAACTCTTCCACTTGAACATATGCATGAACTTGTTCATCTCATGTGATTAGATGATGATGAATGTAAACAAATGTTTTCTGAAAATAAAATCTTAAATGAAAGATATTTTTCTTAATATAAAGAACAACTTTCTAGTAATCTTGATTTTTGAAGAAGAGATGCCTTCTATTTGTAGAAGAAGAACGACATCATTGCTTACGATTTCTGAAAATCTCATGTTAAGCTATAAGCTAACACGTTTTTTGTTCCTTCTAGGAGTTCTGTATCAAAAGAATACCTGGAAAACCACATTTGCCATCTGACAAGACGTCCTTGTTTATTATCTCCAGAAATTTTTGTTTTCAGGAAATAAGTAAAATTTTTATTGTCAGTTCTGACTAAGAATTTAACCGGGGTTAAATAAATAGAGAACTTCCAAAATCGTGTTTTTTATCGCCAGTAATTCTTTTTCATTACTGTGATAATTCCGTTCAGCTTGCTTGAAGCTTCCCGAAGTGTACCTGCAAATTTCTTCTCTATCCGCAGTCTTAGCTTTTAAAACACCTCCCCAAAAATGATGAGAAGCATCTGTTTCTATGATTAAAAAATCACTTTCACTAGGAAGATAAAGTTTAGGAAAACTAATTAAGTTTTTCTTTATCTTTTTAATGTAGTCAGTATCGGACTGTTTCCAATCCCACAAGTATTCATTTTTTAGCTTAGCCTGTAAAGGTTTTCTAAGCTCTGCAAGCTTAGGAATATAACTTTCTGCATAAGTTAATACACCTAAAAATCTTTGAAGATGTTTTTTATCTTCTAAAGTATCTGGAAATTTGTGTAAATTTTCCAAGATATGTTTTTGTGGACAATGTGTCCCTTGATCTATTTCAAGACCCAAAAAGTTTATCTTTGTTTTAAAAAGATTAGCTTTCTTTTTGGATAAAATGATTCCATATTTTTCAATTGTTTTTAAAACTGATAAAACATGAGAATAGTGTTTATCTTCCGAGTTTGAGAAAACTATAATATCGTCAACATAGACAGTACAGTAATCTTCTAATCCTCTTAAAGCATTTTGCATATGTCTTTGAAATATGCTTGGTGCCTGTTTTAATCCAAAGGGAACTACCTTCCATTGATAGTGACCGTCTGGGCATGTGAACGCGGTTAATAACTGTGATTCTTTGTCTAACAGTACCTGCCAGAAACCGCTTTTACAGTCAAAACTGGAAAAGATAGTCTTTCCTCTTAGAAGAGTTAGTAATTCCTCCATACAAGGAAGATTATGGCTGTCCCCAATAGTGACATTATTAATGGCTTTGTAATTAACAACCATTCGTTTTTCACCTCTTCTTCTTTCCGCTTCACTTTCTACTAAGAAAGCAGGAGACATGTGAGGAGATTTACTAGGAATTATTAATCCCAAATTAAGAAGTTTCTTGATTTGTTTATTAAATTCTTCCCTATCCAGTGGACTGTACTTCATAGGTTTAGCTGATAAAGTTTTTTCTTTAAAAAACTGTTCTAACTTTTGAGTAACAGGAATCATTTTATCCACAAGATAAAATAATTTTTGTCTCTCTAAGTTTTTGTATCTCTTTTTTCAAAAGAGAGTTATTTCTTTTTAAATCAGTTAATTTAAAAAGTTTATCAGAAGGATGAATACACCAATCCAAGTGTAACTCGTAAATTCTTTGATTATTTCTTTGTAAATAGAAATAATTCATAAAAATCTTTAGATTAATTTCTCTAAAAGATTTTTTCATTTGTCCTCTATTGGTCATTTAAAGTTGATCCAAAAGGCCATGTTTTATTAGTTTCGTTAGAAACTTCCTTGAAAATTTCATCAATTTCCTCAGAAACTTCTTTGAGAATTTCGGCATAAATTGCTTCAAGACTTTCATCTCTATAAATTATTGCCTTTTTTGCTTTAAACTCAAGAATTTTTTGTTTAGAATCAAAAATATTTCTTTTAGCAATTTTAAAGTTACGAGATTTTCTTTTATGATTCATCATAAAAGCAAAGACGTTTCTTTTAACATTTTTTTATGTTGCGAGAGTTTATTTTTTGACTCATCATAAAATTTTTCTTTAATTGTTTTATCCGAACCAAAGAAATATGAATCTTTTCTTCTTCATAAGCAATTTGCATATCAAGAAGATGTAGATAATTTAGAATAGGTGTTATAGACATTAAGTCCCAATAACGTTTTCTAAAATTTCTCCATACCTGTCTATGTTTTTCGACATAGTTCGCATTAAATGCTCGGTGTCACTAGAGTCTCTTATTTGCAAAGAGGTTCCAGTAAAATTGTGTCTAGGTTCTAATCCTAGCATCTTTTTATTTCGTGCAATATCAATTGCCCAATTTTCTTTTAATTGTAAAGGTTCAGAAAACTTACACCCTTCAACAATTCCAATTTCAGAAAATATATCTTCAAGAGTTATATTTTCATTTTCCTTATACTCGATTGAATGAGTACTGTTGGTTAAAGCATACGAGATTAAATAATTAATCGTAAAAACTTTATTACCAGGTTCCATAAGGTTAGTTCTTTCGCACTGGTGTATGAAACTTAAAGTCTTATCAAAATCTTTTGAATTTCGATGTAAAGCAAATTTAGGATAGACAGTAAACATAAATTTACCATAAGCTAAATTTCCTTGAATTGCTCCCAGAAAAGCATCTTGCCTATTGATAATTCTATTATCAACGAGTGCCATTTTTATAGGAAAATTAATTCCATCTCTAAACTGAGCTTTAAGGAGGATTTTAACCGCTCCTATGTGTACCATATTGAGAGACTTTCTCAACTCTTGTTTAATATGCAAAAGCTTTTTTGCTATTTCACCCTTTGTTAAGAGTGGCAAATAAACTTCACCTGCTGTATTTTTTATGTCAATTGAAAGTTCTTCAGTGTTAAAACAATAAAATACTTTATTTTTTCTTGTAAAAGTTTTAGAAACTAAGCTTTGTAAAGTTTTTGTTTGATTAAAAACTTGTTTTGTGTCAAGCTTGAATTTAAGCTTGTTAATTTTAGTTAATTGATCAGAATTAATCATGTAATTTGATACAAAACCTTTTTCGTTTTCACTGAAATTTAAAACTTCAGTTACTTCTTGTTCGTTTGATTCTTTCGAATCTTCAAACGAATTTTTAAAACTCATTTTAAATTTTTTCTTTTAAGAAAACGTTTAAAATTTATTTTAAAGTTTGTTTATTTTTTAAGGGAACAGGAACTAATCCCCTCTTCTTAAAAAACGAGCACATGGCTCTGATACCAACTTGCGGAGGTACTTCAGAATTTTTGACAAATTCAACTAAAGGGTTCATTAAGTCCTTTAGGAGTTTTGTGGTCTGGTTAAGACTCATTGGGTAGTTATTACCAAGGTTTTTGAACTGGTAATAGATGATTGAATTAACAATCCTTGTGTAAGTAATCATATTTTGACTACAACAATCCTTATTGATTGTTTTCATATGTTGACTAAAGCAACAAAACAAACGATGAATTTGAGAATTCATCAATATGCGGAATCATTTTTAGGAAATTGAATTAACAATTCATTTTTAGTAGCCATTTTTTGACTAACATTTTTTATTGAAAATATTATTTGATTTCGATAATGGTTAATCGATTTCTTTTTGTGTTTGTTTATAAACATCATTTTTTGATTTAATCAAAATCTTAGTTTTTTTGTGTGAATAAAATTCTTTTTAAGATTTTAAGGAGAGATATGAAATATCAATCTTGAAGTAATTTAACAGTTTGAAATAAAATCTATACCTTCTTCTTCTTGTATTTTCTTCTTGAAAGTTTCTATTTCTTCTGCAAGGGACCAATTCAACCCTTAATTTCCCTAACGGCCTCCTGCCTAAGCGGTACTTCAACGGGCTCCAGGACTTCAGGTTTTACAGAATAAAAACTATAAGATAGAAAATAAGATAGGGGGTTATGAAGGCGTTTTTATTTCATAGATGTTCTCCCGAAGGAGAACTTCTTGATATTTACATCAACTCCTTAAAGGAGTTTCTACTCCATACTAGTAGCACACATAACTAGAATTTGAAAAGTGATCATTCGAATGATCAACGAAAGAAAAGAAAAAGTGAGGGTGGTTGAGAGTAGGTATTGTGAATTCAAGCCAGGGATAGGAGATGTAGTTGAGGGATCTCTAAACTAATGAATTCAACTTCTTCATATAGCAGAAGTGAATTTTACAAAAGGACTAAAATAGCCTTAAGTGTTCGTCATGCATGACGTTTTTTGGTCGACAAACCCATGTGGTGGGTCCAGCTTTCTGGTGTCGTCTTCTGAAAAGTAGTTGTCTTTAATAGAGGGACCACTTTTGTCAGAATTTTCTTCGGTGGAAGATTCTTTACAGCTCATGCACTGATGGCTTTCCTGTGCTCTTTGCATTATTTTGCAGAGTCTTTGTTTGGTAGTAGGACTCACATCAACTTTGTTGAAGATAATGCATTGCTCCATTTTTTCAAAAGCTTCCTTCTCGTGCTTTGGTAGTGGAGTTCCACTGTAACTTGTGATGATGCAGTAGTTGCTGCAATAAATCACTTTATTAAAGCTTTTTACTTTAATATTTTGAAGATTATTCAGGATTTTTAAGAATCCTTTAACCCTTATTTCGACCCAATTTTCGAAATCTTCTTGCTCCTCATTCATAACTTTTGAGGGGTTGACGGTTCTTGCTTTTGCGAGCCCGATTTCTATATGATGGTAACCTTGGGAAGAAGCTCCTTGGTACCAATCTGGAAGTGTAGAGTTACACTTTATAAAGATGTTTGCGTCTTTTGCTGCAACAATCTTCTTTCGAAAGTTTTTAATAGTTTTCTTTATCCCTTCTGGAAACATGCTGATTTCAAGCAAATTTGGAGATGGGTATATGAACTTTATTAGACCAGCAGAAAATGCTAGTGAAACAAGTTCTGGACTTGCGCCTGGACAAAAGACTAAAAGACTTTTATTAGCCTTATCTTCTGTGTAGACATGCTCAAACTCGAAATCATCTTGACTAAGAGCTCTTGTTTTAGACCAAATTCTTCTGAATTCGTCCAAAGATATAATATCTTCTTCTTCTTTCTCTTCTTTTATTGTTGATCTTGAGAAAGTGTTCTTGAATTCAATGATTCTTTCTTTTTTCTTGGGCTTCAATGGCTCAGGAATAATTGTTACCTTTAAAGGTATTCCTTTCTTCCCGAGGTTTGCTGAATATCGGGTAGCTTCTTGTTGGGCTTGCGCTAACGACCCAAATTTTTTGAAAGGATAGTCGGTTTTATCAATGTAATTTTTGACTATACCCTAATCTTCATATATTCCTCTGTGGTCACCATCGAAAATAACATAAAATCTTGAATTATGCTTTTCTGGAATTTGTGTGACTTGGGAGTAACTTGGTCTGAGAGAGACCTTGTCAGTTTTTGGCAAACTATCAGCCATCAACGGATTTGATGTGCCTTTACCAGAGCCGTTTGCTACTGGGCTAGATGAAGATTTTAGTTCTTCATTTACTTTATAATTTCCTTTTTCCAAAGCAACTGGAATCAACGGACTTGATTTTTCTTTACCTTTAGCCGTTTGTAAAGGAATAGATTCAGATTGTATCCTTTCGGAATCCTGTTCTGAATTAACAGTTGTGTCTAGACTTTTGTCGTAGAGAGCTATTTTTTCTTGAATAGCTTTTAATTCTATTAAAAGAATTTTTTCTTTTAGGCGTAAAGCCTTTAAATCTTCCATTCTTTCAAAAATATGCCTATCTTTTTGTAAGTGTAAATGAAAGTGATGAAATTTTGAACGAAGAAGTGCCTTCTATTTATAGTAGCAAGAATGACGGTGACATTTTTGCTTTAAGATTTCTGAAAATCTCGTGTCAAGCTATCAGTTAACACTTTTTTGGCCCTCTTACCGTGAAACAACTCTCATCAAAAGTCATAATTATGAAATTAATTTGACCAATAGGAAACCCTAATTGAGACACTCAAGTGATTCTGAACAAACCCTAAAATTTTCAGAACAATCAGAATCAGGATCAGGGACCTAAAACTCAGGGGGGGGGGGTATTTCCTAGTTAACGATTATCCACATAAACAGCTGTCCAATTCGAAATTTCAGAAAGTGTCGACTCAGCTGAGCTAGTCCCACACGTGGCCACCCTATGCAAATTTCAAGACCCTTACGGACCGTAAGGATCATTTGTTACGGTCCGTAAGCAGTTCAAAATTCGTGTATAAATAGCAGAGGTTGGCACTTGAAATTCTGCGTATGTTCGACGAAGAAATTCGTTCTATGCTCCGAGATAATTTCTGTCTACTCCAATTAACACACACAGGCACTAAATCAACGCCGCAACCAGGGTATTAGCACAATCGCTGCTACGATTCATTTTCCGATGATCAATATATCCAATGGATGTTTAAGTGCCGCCCACATTAGGGTTATACTTTGTAGTTCGTCGTTAATTCGATGGATGAAGTATCGCACTTTGTCGTTCGTTGTGAGAATTTGATCTTGTGAGTTATCGTAAAAGCTGGATTGATTACTAACCCCGAATTGTGTGCCTGTTATTAAATTTAGGATAAAAGGCTAAATCAGTAGGCCAAACTCTGCCCGTATAAATCTACAATGTGAGTCATTCTCCTTTTCTCACAGTTTGTGAGTCATTCTCTTTTTATCAACTATTTTACAATACCTCAAATTATTTTTCAAGGTTATAATTATAGGGACTAAGTCGTGGATATCTTGAATTACTGGTTAGTGGGGTATTGTGTACATTACTAATTCTCTCCCAGTTAGGTTCATTAACCTACTCGGGAGAATCACTGTTAGGTTCATTGACCTACAAGGATAATTGTCACTATTTAGGTTCATTGATCTAAATAGTGGTATGACCATCGTCACCATTGTGATATGTCACCATTGTGACATAGAGCCAGATAAAGATAAGATAGAAGCCATTGTAATCGCTCTTATGCTGTAATTGATAACTATGCATCATTATGCAAAAATTTGAATGATTCACTCAGTATTTCCCGCTGACAAAATCTTTTTCAAACATGTTTCAGGTAACCTGTTATGAACCAGGAAAAGTGCCATATAGCACTACAAGCTCAAGGAAGTGGCTCAGTATAAAATAAAGAAACATGTTTTGTAAAATAAAAGATTTCTTCGTGAAATAAATTGATTGTAAATTACCGGGTTTTATCCCGCGTTATGAAATAAAATAATCGGGAAATATTTACATTTTAAAAGATCCTGATGAAAACTTCCGCTGTCAAACTCAATTAATTAAATACCGCAGGATTTCTGTCCCGCGGCTCCTGAAACGGGTCAAACCGGGTCAGGGGCCGTGACAGAAAAAGGTGGTATCAGAGCCACTTATCGAGCCACTGATTTAAGCCAATTAAGTATTTACAAAATATTTAATTTATATTAATTGATATTTTGTGATTATATGACTAATTTTTGAACAGTATGGGCAGATTTTTATATGTTAGCTACTGTAGTAGTAAATATAAATCTTTAAATATTCTGACTCAAAGTTTTAGCACCTCTATTATCTACAGTCTATAAACCGTATTCAGTAAATAAATTTACAAATAAAACCTAGTATGTTTTAATTTTCAGTTGTTTTGGTAGTATGAAATACTATTTAAAAAGTTGTTCTGACTTAGTAATTGTGTGTATTTTGCTAAACAGCATGAGTGATCTGTCGGAAGCCCTTCAGAATTTAAATCTCTATCCAGTAAGAATAGAAGTTTCCAGAGATTTCAATAGGTATATTCCAGACATAGAAGAACCTATAGAATTCAACGCTTTACCTCTTGAGAAACCTAAACCTAAGAAAATGGAAATTGGGGAAAGTTCTAGGCAAATTGATGGATTACCATCTCAAGAAGAACTAGAGTTTATAATGGCAACCGATGATACTATTGAGCCTGTTAATGAAAATGATTTTATTCATTCTCTTGAAACACAACTACCAATGAATTCAGAACCAGCTATTCCAAACCCTTCAATCCACTGGAAAATAGACGAATGGTTGAATAATGAAATACTGTTACAAAACCATCCCTATAGGCTTTTTCCTAAGTACAATCCAGAACCTTTACCAAATTCACCAATGAGTAACGAGAATATGGCTGAATTCCGTCATTTTAACGAAATGAATGCTGGGAATAGGATCCAAGAGATTTTGGGACAGATCTCCTGGAAATACGACGCCGTTACTAGAACATCACCTGACAAAGGATAGGGGATTATGAAATAGTAATAGTAAAATCAGTTTGTGTAAAATAAATAATAAAACGGGTGTATATAAGAAGCATGATATAATCTTTACAACAAATGAAATATTTGAAAAGTTACAATTTTGTTTGAATATTCGTTTACGTGATTATGTGCAACTAAATTGTGACATTGGATTATTTCTTTTATACTAATTATTTATCTATAAATTAGATATCAGATGGAAAACGCTAATAATGAACCAGTTAATGAGGTTAATCAATCTGAGCAACAACCGGGGGATCAATATGTAACTAGGCAAGATATAGAAAATATCGTTGCTCAAGGGATAGCCAACGCTATTCCAGGAATAGTTGCTCAAGGGATAGCCAATGCTATTCCAGCAATCATTGCTGCTGTTAAAAATCCAATCGAACCGCAACAAGTTGTTCCTAGTAAACGTATTTCTGAAGATAACTTCAGTAATAGCGTAAATGGAGGCAATAATCATGTTAATCATGATAATGAACTACGGCAAGCTCCGCTCCCTAAGAAAAGGAAAGTTGCAACACCTGGTTGTACTTACAAAGAATTTCTTGCTTGTAAACCCACTGAGTTTGCAGGCAATGAAGGAGCGACTGCAGCATTGCGTTGGTTAGAGAAAACCGAGGCAGTAATTGCCATAAGTAAATGTGCTCAGGATGATCAGGTCATGTATGCGTCAAATCTTTTCAAAGAAGGGCGCTAGAATGGTGGAACACAGTGTTACAGGCTAAAGGAAGAAATAGGGCTTATGCCATGAAATGGGAAGAATTTAAGAGTCTTGTAGAAAGAAAATTCTGTCCTGAATATGAAAAAGATCAAATGGCAAATAAGTTTCTAACCCATCGGATGGTGGATGTAGATTGTCGAGGGTATACTACGACATTCTTCGAATATGCTCGAGTGGTACCAACCCTGGCTTCGCCAGAGCCGGTACTTATTTCTCGTTATATTTGGGGATTGATTTCCGAAATCCGTAATATCATCAAAGCTGCGAAACCTCGCACGATTGATGATGCAGTAGAATTAGCCAATACTCTGACTGACGAGCTAGTACGGACAAGAGAAGAAAATAGAAGAAAGGAAGTAGCCCAAAAGATTACCCAAGAATTCCGTTCGGGTAACCATAACAATTTCAAGAAAGGAGGGAATGGGCAATCTTCTACTAGTCCATTTTGCAATTCTTGCAAAAGGAAGCATTTTGGAAGATGCAAAGGATATTGCAAATTTTGCAAGATTCCAGGGCATCAAGAAGAAGATTGTAGGAGGAAGAAATTTTCAGTTTGCTACAACTGTAGAGAAACTGGACATCTTAGGCCAGATTGTCCAAAACTGAATAAACCATTTGACAATCAAGCCAAACCAGCAGAAGGAGCAAAAAGGAATGTAAGAGCCTTCCAGCTGACTACTCAAGAAGCCGAGATGATTCCAGATGTGATAGCCGGTATGTTCTTAGCTTATAAACGTTTACACAACAGTATTATTTGACTCTGGTGCAAACCAAAGTTTTATAAATACTTTACTCTGCCAAACTTTTAACTTACCTTTAACCAGCATTAGATAAATTTCTACAGTAGAAACGACAGATGAGAATTCAGTTAAAATAAATAAGGTTCTGCGAAACATAGAAATAGAACTTTTAAGTCATAAATTTTCTACAACCCTATTATCTATGAAATTAGTTGAAATCAAGGTTGTGCTAAGAATGGATTGATTAGTAAAACAATTATGCTCGAATTATCTGTGATAAGAATTCTATAGAAGTTTGAGCAATCACTGGAGAAGTAATAATGATTACAGGAGATAAGCTATGTAGACTTATAAAGTTCATATCAGTAAAGAAAGTTCCTAATTATGAACGAAAACAAGGAATAGTATATATGATTTCAGTAATCATTAATACTAAAGATAAAGAATTTAAGGAAATTTCTGTAGTTTCAGAATACCCAGATGTATTTCCAGAAGACTTACCTGGATTACCACCAAATAGGGAGATAGAATTTAGGATTAATCTAAATTCCAGGAATTTTACCGATAAGCCAGGGAACCTTATCGGTTAGCACAATATTGGTTGTTAAGAAAAAGTATGGTTCGATGAGAAAGTGTATTAATTATAAGGAATTGAATAAGGTTACAATTAAGAATCCAAACCTAGAATTGATGATCTATTCAATCAAATTCCAGGGAAATAGATATTTTCCTAAGATCGACTTATGTTCCAGATATCATCAATTGAAAGTACAAGAGGAAGACATACCTAAAACTGCTTACAGAACTAGGTATGGTCATTACGAAATTACAGTCATGCCCTTTGGGTTAACAAATGCACCTGCAGTATTTATGGACATGATAAATAGGATCTGTACACCATATTTGGATAAATTGGTAATAATCTTCATCGAAGATATACTTATGTATTCCAAAAGTTAGGAAGAATATTATCAGCACTTGCATGTACTCTTAACTTTGTTAAGAAAAGAAAAGCTTTACGTCAAATTTTCGAAGAATGAATTTTGGCTGCTAGAAGTGCAATTTTAGGTCATATGGTGAATCCCGAAGGTATTCACGTAAATCTTGATAAGATATTACCAAATGAAAGGTTCCCTAATCCGCAATGGAAATTAGAAGTTTAGTCGGATATTACAGACAATTTATTAAGGATTTTTCTAAGATAGTTATACTATTAACTAAGTTAACCTGTAAAATAGCTAAGTTTGAATGAGGATCTTAAAGCAGAAATTAACCAAACTGCTCCAATCTTAGCCTTATGAACTGAAGATTTTGAAGTATAAAGTAATGCTTCAAAGTTAGGATTTGAATGCGTGTTAATGCAACGCAAAAAGGTAATTGCATATGCATCAAGGTAATTGAAAAAGAACGAAGGAACTATACCACGCATAAACTTATAATTTGGAGCCATAATTTTTGCCTTAAGATTTGGAGACATTATCTATATGGAAGTAAGTTTACTGTCTATACGGATCATAAGAATTTAAGATATATAGTTGGGCAAAAAGAATTAAACATGAGGCAAAGGAGATGTATGAAAATCTTAAGTGACTACGACTGTGATATTTAGTATCACGAAGAAAAGGCTGAAGACGACTAAGGATCGTCAGAAGAATTATACAGATAATAAATGAAAGCCGTTGGAGTTCGAGTTGGAGACAAAATGTAATTGGAAGTATCTCCTTGGAAAGGAGTTGTTAGATTCAGTAAGAAAGGAAAAGTTAAGTCCAAGTTATGTAGGACCATTTCCAGTGATCCACTGTATAGGAACAGTTACTTATCGTTTACAACTACCAGGAAGAGTTAGCTGGAGTACATGATATATTTCATATATCCAATCTCAAGAGATGCCTATTAAATGAATCTTTGGTAGTACCTTTTCAAGATATAAAGGTAAACAAATAGTGTTAGTTTAAGTAAAGTGGGATTCAAAGATAGGACCCTAATATACTTGGGAACTGGAATCCAAAATGAAGAGAAAATATCCTCAATTATTCCAGTAAATCTCGAGGACGAGATTTTTATTTAGGTGGGGAGAATGTAACAACTCTCATCAAAAGTCATAATTATTAAATTAATTTGACCAATAGGAAACCCTAATTGAGACACTCAAGTGATTCTGAACAAACCCTAAAATTTTCAGAACAATCAGAATCAGGATCAGGGCCCTAAAACTCAGGGGGGGGGGGGGTATTTCCTAGTTAACGATTATCCACATAAACAGCTGTCCAATTCGAAATTTCAGAAAGTGTCGACTCAGCTGAGCTAGTCCCACACGTGGCCACCCTATGCAAATTTCAAGACCCTTACGGACCGTAAGGATCATTTGTTACGGTCCGTAAGCAGTTCAAAATTCGTGTATAAATAGCAGAGGTTGGCACTTGAAATTCTGCGTATGTTCGACGAAGAAATTCGTTCTATGCTCCGAGATAATTTCTGTATACTCCAATTAACACACACAGGCACTAAATCAACGCCGCAACCAGGGTATTAGCACAATCGCTGCTACGATTCATTTTCCGATGATCAATATATCCAATGGATGTTTAAGTGCCGCCCACATTAGGGTTATACTTTGTAGTTCGTCGTTAATTCGATGGATGAAGTATCGCACTTTGTCGTTCGTTGTGAGAATTTGATCTCGTGAGTTATCGTAAAAGCTGGATTGATTACTAACCCCGAATTGTGTGCCTGTTATTAAATTTAGGATAAAAGGCTAAATCAGTAGGCCAAACTCTGCCCGTATAAATCTACAATGTGAGTCATTCTTCTTTTCTCACAGTTTGTGAGTCATTCTCTTTTTATCAACTATTTTACAATACCTCAAATTATTTTTCAAGGTTATAATTACAGGGACTAAGTCGTGGATATCTTGAATTACTGGTTAGTGGGGTATTGTGCACATTACTAATTCTCTCCCAGTTAGGTTCATTAACCTACTCGGGAGAATCACTGTTAGGTTCATTGACCTACAAGGATAATCATCACTATTTAGGTTCATTGATCTAAATAGTGGTATGACCATCGTCACCATTGTGATATGTCACCATTGTGACATAGAGCCAGATAAAGATAAGATAGAAGCCATTGTAATCGCTCTTATGCTGTAATTGATAACTATGCATCATTATGCAAAAAATTGAATGATTCACTCAGTATTTCCCGCTGACAAAATCTTTTTCAAACATGTTTCAGGTAACCTGTTATGAACCAGGAAAAGTGCCATATAGCACTACAAGCTCAAGGAAGTGGCTCAGTATAAAATAAAGAAACATGTTTTGTAAAATAGAAGATTTCTTCGTGAAATAAATTGATTGTAAATTACCGCGTTTTATCCCGCGTTATGAAATAAAATAATCGGGAAATATTTACATTTTAAAAGATCCTGATGAAAACTTCCGCTATCAAACTCAATTAATTAAATACCGCAGGATTTCTGTCCCGCGGCTCCTGAAACGGGTCAAACCGGGTCAGGGGCCGTGACATACCGTGTCTGTCATTTGACAAGACGACCCTGTTTATTATTTCCAAAAATATCTTTGTTTTCAGAAAATAAATAATTTTTGAATAAACAAATTTCAAAAATTCGTTTTGTTTATTTTTATCCCCCCAACTAAAAGAGTGGTTGGACTTCATTCTGAGTCTTCTGTAGAAGAATCAGATAATATTTCTAATGCATATACTTGTGTATAGCCATCAAAAATATTTTCATAAGGAAAATATCCTTCAGTTTCCGCTTTCGAAATAATTTTTAATTTTTCCGGAAACTTTTGTCTGTTGGGACATTCGTTTGCATAGTGTCCTTCTTCAGAACATATCCAGCAACGACACTTTTTCTTCCCTTGAGGACAAACCTTAGGTTTTTCTTTGGAAAAGTATTTTCTAGGAGAAAACTTTCTTTTCTTGGTTTTCCAAAAACGGTTTTTAGTTTTTGTTTTATATTTATTTTTGAAATAATTTTCATCTTTTACTGGTTCACAACCAAAAGTTAATTGTGGTAACTCAGTAAGTTTTTTGCAACAGCTTTTGTTAAAACGTTTTAGCTGTTTTTGTTTATCAGAAAAATCACAGTAAACCGCAATTTCTTCTTTGACAATTCTTGTTGCAAACCCAAGAGAATGTATCGTAAATTGATTCTTTTCTTTGTTCCATCATTCTTTGGCTTTTTCTCCAATGATAGGAATCTTCATTAAGTAAGCCTCAATCCAAGAGTGGAATTCACCTGTACTTAATTTGTATAGATTTGTTTCATAAAGACAAGTAAAATCGTCTAACAAACAAATATCACAAATTTGTGCTTTTGCAAGATTTTGTCTTGCTTTTTCTAGCAATTTTTTATTTTCATGGTCTTTATTTGTTATAAAGTCGAGACCTAAAAACATCATATATATTGCATTTATGATTTGATCAAAAAGATCTTCACCATTCATATTTTCATCCCAAGTTGTACCTTTGATGAAATTTTGAATTATCTCTGCAGACTTATGTTCCATTAATAATAACAAAGCCTTAGCATTAGAAAATTCATCTGAATTAGTCTGAATAATTAGACTGATTTCAGTGTTCCATTTGTCAATTACCTCTTTTCTTTTATCGAGGCCAAAGATACAATCAATATTAATAGTATCAATAGTAGTTGAACTACCATTTTTATTACCATTAGAATTAGGTATACCTTTGTGATACGGCATGGAAAATTCCGTATTCTTTTTATTAGAACGTCTACTGCTAGAAGTAGCATTATTTACTCTATGGTACGAAGACGTTTCAATGTCTGAAGAGCTTTCTTCAGTTTCAGGTTCTTCATCCTTTACTGATAAAGGAAAAATCCGTTCTTTATTTTCAGAAAAATATCTTTCATTTAAGATTTTATTTTCAGAAAACATTTGTTAACATTCATCATCTAATGACATGAGATGAACAAGTTCATGCATATGTTCAAGTGGAAGAGTTTCCATTTGATCAAAAAAGATTTCTTCTAACTTTTGAGTAATTGAAATCATTATATCCAACAGATAAAATAATTTTTGTCTCTCTAAGTCTTTAAATATCCTTTTTTCATAGAAGAATTTTTTCTTTTTAAATCATTCAATTCAAAAAGTTTATCAGAAGGATGAATACTCCAATCCGAATGTAACTCTAAAATTCTTTGATTATTTCTTTCTAAATAGAAATAATGCATAGAAATCTTTCGATTTATGTCTCTAAAAGAGTTTCTCAATTGTCCTTTATTGGTCATTTGAAGTTGATCCAAAAGGCCATGTTAATGCATTAGGACATTTAGACTTTCCCAAAGATGGATTTCCAACATTGAAATTTGGAAATGAATATTTTGGAAAGCTTTTTTCATTAAAAATCTTTTCTTTCTTTTTGAGTAAAAGATTTTCTGAATTCATTTTTTCATCAAGTTTGTCAGTAACATCCTTGATAATCTTGGCAGCAATTGCTTCAAGATTTTCATTGGTAGACAAGTCTTCTACCTTCTTGGTTAATTCTCTAACCAGTTCTTCAATTTTACTCAGAGAACTCATGCAACAGAGATTAATGCTTTCTTAGCTTTAAGCTCAAGATTTTTTTGTTTAGTAAAAACAATGTTTCTTTTGAGAATTTTTATGTTACGAGATCTCATTTTGTGACTAATCATGATATCTTCATAAACTTGTTGTAATTGATATTTATAGCAAAAAATATCATTTTCTTCATAAGCAATTTGCATATCAAGAAGATGTAGATAGTTTAGAATAGGTGGTTTAGACATTAAGTCCCAATAACCTTTTCTAAAATTTCTCCATACCTGTCTATGTTTTTCGACATAGTTCGCATTAATTGCTCGGTGTTACTAGAGTCTCTTATTTGCAAAGAGGTTCCAGTAAAATTGTGTCTAGGTTCTAATCCTAGCATCTTTTTATTTCGTGCAATATCAATTGCCCAATTTTCTTCTAACTGTAAAGGTTCAGAAAACTTACACCCTTCAACAATTCCAATTTCAGAAAATATATCTTCAAGAGTTATATTTTCATTTTCCTTATACTCGATTGAATGAGTACTGTTGGTTAAAGCATACGAGATTAAATAATTAATCGTAAAAACTTTATTACCAGGTTCCATAAGGTCAGTTCTTTCGCACTGGTGTATGAAACTTAAAGTCTTATCAAAATCTTTTGAATTTCGATGTAAAGCAAATTTAGGATAGACAGTAAACATAAATTTACCATAAGCTAAATTTCCTTGAATTGCTCCCAGAAGAGCGTCTTGCCTATTGATAATTCTATTATCAACGAGTGCCATTTTTATAGGAAAATTAATTCCATCTCTAAACTGAGCTTTAAGGAGGATTTTAACCGCTCCTATGTGTACCATATTGAGAGACTTTCTCAACTCTGGTTTAATATGCAAAAGCTTTTTTGCTATTTCACCCTTTGTTAAGAGTGGCAAATAAACTTCTCCAGCTGTATTTTTTATGTCGACTGAAAGTTCTTCAGTATTAAAACAATAAAATACTTTATTTTTTCTTGTAAAAGCTTTAGAAACTAAGCTTTGTAAAGTTTTTGTTTGACTAAAAACTTGTTTTGTGTCAAGCTTGAATTTAAGCTTGTTAATTTTAGTTAATTGATCAGAATTAATCATGTAATCTGATACAAAACCTTTTTCATTTTCACTGAAATTTAAAACTTCAGTTACTTCTTGTTCGTTTGATTCTTTCGAATCTTCAAACGAATTTTTAAAACTCATTTTAATTTTTTTCTTTTAAGAAAATGTTTAAAATTTATTTTAAAGTTGTTTATTTTTTAAGGGAACAGGAACTAATCCCCTCTTCTTAAAAAACGAGCACATGGCTCTGATACCAACTTACGGAGGTACTTCAGAATTTTTGACAAATTCAACTAAAGGGTTCATTAAGTCCTTTAGGAGTTTTGTGGTCTGGTTAAGACTCATTGGGTAGTTATTACCAAGGTTTTTGAACTGGTAATAGATGATTGAATTAACAATCCTTGTGTAAGTAATCATATTTTGACTACAACAATCCTTATTGATTGTTTTCATATGTTAACTAAAGCAACAAAACAAACGATTGTTTTCATATGTTGACTAAAGCAACAAAACAAACGATGAATTTGAGAATTCATCAATATGCGGAATCATTTTTAGGAAATTGAATTAACAATTCATTTTTAGTAGTCATTTTTTGACTAACAATTTTTATTGAAAAGATTATTTGATTTCGATAATGGTTAATCGATTTCTTTTTGTGTTTGTTTATAAACATCATTTTTTGATTTAATCAAAATCTTAGTTTTTTGTGTGAATAAAATTCTTTTTAAGATTTTAAGGAGAGATATGAAATATCAATCTTAAAGTAATTTAACAGTTTGAAATAAAATCTATACCTTCTTCTTCTTGTATTTTCTTCTTGAAAGTTTCTATTTCTTCTACAAGGGACCAATCCAACCCTTAATTTCCCTAACGGCCTCCTGCCTAAGCGGTACTTCAACGGGCTCCAGGACTTCAGGTTTTACAGAATAAAAACTTTAAGATAGAAGATAAGATAGGGGGTTACGAAGGCGTTTTTATTTCATAACTGTTCTCCCGAAGGAAAACTTCTTGATATTTACATCAACTCCTTAAAGGAGTTTCTACTCCATACTAGTAGCACACATAACTAGAATTTGAAAAGTGATCATTCGAATGATCAACGAAAGAAAAGAAAAAGTGAGGGTGGTTGAGAGTAGGTATTGTGAATTCAAGCCAGGGATAGGAGATGTAGTCGAGGGATATCTAAACTAATGAATTCGACTTCTTTGTATAGCAGAAGTGAATTTTACAAAAGGACTAAAATTGTCACACCCTCAAATTACCACTTAGGGAGTGTCCCTGTTAGGCGTGTGACCACTAGTAATGAGCCACCAATTACATTGAATCCATAAGTTTGAAATAAAGTTTCATCGTTTAATAGTAATAAAATCCAAACATAAGTAATTCGAAAACCATCAAGTTAAGCGGAAGCGTTAACGTAACATAATGTAAATACTTTCCAACAACCATAGTAAATAAATGTTTGATAAATAAACCCATCAATGCCACCATGACCACTCACGCCCTCCAGCCAGCAAGTTCCTGTTCCCAAGTACCTAACGACCTGCGAGCATGTAACAAGTGTATCAGACCAAGCTGGCGAGTTCACAGTTTTAGAAAACGTTTGTTACCAGTTGTATGTAAAACAGTTCACTGACAAATGCAAGTAATATTGTTAATATCTCAATTCCGAACAAGACGGCTCCTGATGTACATGACTGCCCTTTCCCACGTACTCCTATCCAGTACTGGGCCCGACTGGGTCATTAGTTCACATCCGTCCTATCTAGGAGCGGTGTGAGGGTGCCAAACCTAAGTAGCGCTACCAACTAATACCCGTTACCCTCCAGGTAACAACATAAGGGACTTACAAAAATGATATGTGAGAATATTAACCAATATACCCGTTTTTACCCAAAAGACTTATCCCTCCACGGGATACCCACTGACTGTCCCCAACAACTGGGATGCATGCTCGAATGTAGTGAACTCGCCTTGGGTTGCTCGGTTTGTTATGTACTTCTACGCGTTAAATATTAAGTCCGCTACACACGGCCTAATGTAATAATAACATAAGTACATTAATGTGGGGTCATGCACTACCTTAGCATTTCAAAACAACTCTAGATTTTAGTGAACAGAACTAACAAGTTGTCGTTCAATGGCACAAGCAAATAGCATCCATATCCATAGATTACCAATTCATATAACAACAATGATATGCACCTAATCTATGCATACTCATTTCACACACTGATTATCTATGATACCCACATTAACTTGACCCAAATTGCAAGACTTTCTGAATTGAAGTAGTCGTGTAACCCTGTTAAATATAACCCGTCAACAGAACGTGTGAGCCCAGGCATAACGAGCCACCAACAAAACTGTAGGTCCGGCTAGGGGAGGATCTAGTCGCCTAATCCTTGTGTACAAACCAACTCGGTTGTGCGGAATCCAACCGAGAAAGCCAAACCGAGATAGAACACGCAAATGCACGACACACAATATTCACCGATTAACACCACTTGTATTAATACGAATGAAAGGTCCAGTTACAAGCTCAATGTTTACAGATGTACTCTATAAACTCTCTCTCTCGTGTGTGTGTGTGCTGTCCAACAGAATGCTCTCAGTGTTCTCCTTTCACAATGAAGTCTCCCTCGTGTTCTCTACTGAAATGAACACACAACATGGGTATTTATACCCGACACAGCACGTATGGTCGAAGGATAAGGTAATCTGGTCGAAGGATCAGGCAGACTGATCGAAAGATCATCTGTCGACCAGAAATCTACCGAAGGATCCATACATACCTCGAAGGATGATATCCTTCGAGGTCCATATGTATCCATCGAAAGTTCATCTTTCGAGATCATCGAAGGATCTAAACTATCCTTCGATGACATCCTTCGACACACACATCAAACAAACAATGTGCTAACTGTTTGGCCAAGTCAAACCGGAGGATGGTTGACTTGGTCAAACTTACATCGAAACGCACATAACAACAAACCTAAGACGTAACTCAGACTAATACAAGACATCGTTTTGTATCTTCGTGTCTTCAAGTCTCTGACGTCCTTTCAACTGAGCTGAGTTGAACCGAACCGAGTCGTGTCCACAAAATATGTATCAACAAACTCCCCCTTGGACACTACTCGTGAGGTTCAACTTCCATGTCTTCCACGTCGGAGGATCTTCAAAGTCTTCACGCGTCGTAAGTAGAAAGTGTATCAACACACTCCCCTTTTCATTTAGGTAGTGTGGCAATAAACTCCCCCTTAGATTGAACTCTCCATTGTGTCATGCTCGTGAATCTTTTGACTTGTCAAATCTTCAGATCCTTGTGGTGTTGATGAAGGGTCAGCGGCAACTCGATCATGTTATCCTTTGAGTGCCTCCACTTCGTGTCTTCATTCCAAAGCTTGTCATTGAACATGTTCTCCTCGCCTTTAGCATCTGCACATGCAAGAAAGCTAAATGCATAATGAGAACACCCGCTCGGAATATAGTTAACATTTAAACAGGCGACACATATGAGATCAAATCTCAATCAAACACCAACCGACAACAGTTTGAAAGTTTAGAAAATGATCAATTTTAGTCCATTAACTTTCAAAACTTGTTAACTTCGACAGTTTATGAAGATGCAATTGTTTTCCGGCTTACGATCAGGATATTGGGTAGGATAGACTCGAGTTCCAACATCAGTCAATCAAAAATAAACAAGAAGCAAAATCTTTTTGGAATTTTTCATTTTTCAAACGTAAAGACGGAAAACAATAAATAAACATATACAAAGATACATAAACTGAAAACATTAACTAAAAATCTACAGACATTCTTTTTGCGAGTTTCGAGGGTAAGAGAATCATATCAGTGTACGGTCATGTCAAAACGCTCTTGTTGTTCAATTAGTTAACATTAAGATAAGCATCCTATAACAATTATCGGTTTTGTTGTCCACATAAGCTCAACTTATCATATGTAATCATGGCGAGGGGATACATTAAGGTATGATTTATACTTACCGACCGGTGTTCATCCACATCACGACACATTCCCGTATCAAGGTATGCACGAGGGTTCATCTTACCGGTGAGTATACCGATTATCATCTGTTTGACCGTATATGATGTGAGATTCTCACTTATTTTGATTTGAAAACAAGCCCTATGTGATAAAATCACTTATTGATGAGGAACTTGATTTTCGATGCATGAGGGCACAGGAGCAAGTCCGTGAACAGGTCAGTACTTTCGTACAGCAGAGAGACGAACTTGACTCCCGGATAAATGTGATATATTATCACTTATTTTGTATGGACATGTGATTGTTTATCACTTATTGAGGTCGAATGCAATATGCAGTATGTACACGTGTGTATAGTATCATGGAAGATCTAGACTTGCGTCCCCGTTATTTTTCGGTAAAAGATACAACCATGATACCCAGATGATAAGCAGCATAAAGACCGAATATCTCAGAACCTCGGCAATCTCTCAAACGAAATTTCGGTACTAAGACCATATGCCAATGAATGGTTCCCACCTGGTCTTCAGTCGATTTAAGTTTATATCACCCTGCACACTTTAAAATGATTGTGAGCCTACCGATACATCTTATATAGAGCTGCTTATCGTTTTTCAGTTTAGGTTTAAAGGGGTTTAGACAGACCACTGACTTTTGCTCGCCAGGAAACTCATTTTTGCTTTTCTATTGTTTTTGTGTTTTTAAAATTTTTCGATGTTTTTGGATTTTTCAAAGTTTGGATTTACTCCCCCTAAAACCAACAAACTAAGATAAAATTTAAAAACACAAAGGTATTTACAAAAATGACTTTCCGATGTTGGTTAACTCATGTTTTACCTCAATGCCGTTTACCAAAATTAATTTTTAATCTGAAAAGATTTATCGAATTTTGGAAAAATCAGTTGGCATGTCGGTTTGCGGTGCGGACCATGACAACATTGTCTGGCCAAAGAGTGCTGCGAGAGGACAACAATTTATAAAGTAGCTTAAATAACGACAAGTAAAGGAGAGATTAGAATTTTAAAACCGTATCCTGCAACCACTTCGTGCATTGCAAGGAATCTGAGAGCTCTCCCAAACTGGATATCCACCCGGTGTGGATTTCAAAGTCGATTCTTTGCAGCTACTGAGAAGTCTCTTGACAGCAACAAGATCATAAACCTTTGGGTCCGGCTGGTCTTCCACATTTCACCAGCGAAGGTCTTTGTCTTTCTCTTTCAGAAGTAGTGTGCGGTTGTTCAACCCATGCCAAGGCATCCGCACACCTGGTTGGTTTGTTCAACAAACACATTTTCTTCAATCACACCGCGAAGAAATGTACACTGCACGTTCATCTTGTTGATTTTGAACTTCAGACGTGCTGCAGGTGCGTACATTTTACGTGAATCTATCCCGGGGACCCGATCAAAGCCTTGAACAATCAAACTTTTGATATAATTTTCAATTTGTCGAAGCTTTTCAATCTCTTTCGACAGACAATTCTGTCTTCTTTTCATTTTCTCTCCATCCAAGGCAGCAATTTCTTCTGTCGCCTATCTTGTGCAAGGACGATCCACTATCAACAATCTTACGACTATCGAAAGTTCCTCCTGGAACATTCTGCACACTCACTTAGAGATTAGTTGGAGAGGGGGACCCAAGCCTTTGTGGACTTGGGTCGTCCTTGATCATCAAGGAAAGTGATCTCAATCACTTGATGATTAGGAAAAAGAACCTGTGGTGCTCCCCCTGATTGAATTACCTGCTTTGGCTTCCAAGCTGTTTATCCTTTACCAGTATTTGAGTTTATTGTTTTAGCATTTACTAGTTTTACAGTTTCAGATTTTGCTTGTACAGGTTTTTCTTCTTTGACCTCTGATTTTAAGGCCTTTTCAATTACCTTTTGATTCTTTGGTTTTAACTTCTTTTCCCTTTCTTTCAAGACACGTGGGTCTTGTTTCGGGGAAACAGATCGTTTTTGGTAATTGGTTTCTTGGGGAGCACTCGTTTTTGCCTTCAGCTTTTGCAGGTATGGGCAATATCTTACAATGTGCCCAACTGTGCCACACTCAAAACACATTCTCCGCTCTACAAACCTCGGAGAAACATGTTGATGACCAGACGGAGAACCAGACCATGAACTTTGTGATCTAGACGAGCTTGGACCTAAATCACATCCGTTGGTGTGTTGGGTGTAATTATTCTGATCATTTCGTTTTAAAATTCTAACTTGTTTTATAAAATCAATGTTAGATTTATCCTGAAATGTTTCAAGTTTGTCTGAACCCGTGGATCCAACAAAGTTCATTTTCGGTTCTCGTTTCTTAACAGGAGCTCTTTTGTTTTACACCTTTTGCTGCTGAACTTTAGGTGCTTGAACATTCTTGTTCTGAGCCTTCTTTCCCTGTACCTTACCCTTTCCGGAGTTCACTTGTTGTTTTCGCTCAATTGGTTGTTTTTGGTTTCCGTATTGTTTTCTAATTTGTTCACACGGAATTGGATCACATTGAGTGACTGTAACTTTGCCACTTTTGTTCCGCAAAAACTTATCAATACATCCTTCAAAAATTTGCTCAATTAAATCTTGATTTACATTCTTAATTGGAAAATCTTTGTTAGAGTAGATTTTGCTATCTCCTTTGAGCGTGTACAACAAGTTATTCCCTTCACTGCTAGATATAAGGGACTCCATTGGTTTTGACATTTCAGTCTTACTCGGTTTCACTGGTGGATCACACAGGATGTGATTCTCGATTGGAATATCTGTTGTAACCGAGTTAGACTGTTGTTTCACAATTTCTACAGACTCATCATCCGATGAATCAGATTCATCATCCGAAGAATCAGTATCCTCAACAATGGGAGGACTCTGTTCCTTAACACACGATGAATCCGTCACATTCTCAGATTCTGATTGACCCGAGGATGATGTACCAGTTGTGAACCCGAGGCCTGCTGCAAAGTCATCTAGACAGAGTGGCACATTAGGTTCAAAACGGGGCATATCCTCGTCATCAGGCAATTTGGAGTAATTGTGATTCATTGGGGGAGGACATGATTTGAATCCCATACACTTCTTATCCCCCTTTTTCTTTTGAACATCAATAATGTGATCCAAAACATAGCGGGAATTGGAATAGCTTTCCAATTTCTGCTTAATTGTCTCACATTCACATCGAGCTGTTGCTAACTCTACCATTTGCTTTTCAATTGTGTCAATTAGATCATTGTTAGCATGTTGTTTTCTCAAAACAGCCTTTTGTAATTCAGAAACATCATGTTTTAATGACGCAATTGTTGCTTTAAATTCCTTTTCATTTCTGGTTAAAAACAAGTTAGCTTCAGTTGCTTTAGAAAGATCAACAATCAATTCTTGATTGTGTTTGTGTGTGATTTCAAACTGACTTTCCTTTTCAGCATATTTAACCTTTAAACTATCACAATTTTTACAACTAACTATAGTGGGTTCATCGACACATACCTGACTTGATGAACTGTCGACATTAGCCGTAAAGGCTGAATGGAAAGAAAAAGGTCCATCTTCAGAGAAGAACTTAGCAAGCTTCTCGGAAGTTCCAGCAGATTTCTGGCAGAGAATAGATCTCCTCTTGCATAACACTTCAGCTTCAGCCAAAAGCTCATCAACCTTCAAATCTAAAGCATCACTTGATAAATCACCAGCATCAAGTGATTCCCCATCCATGCTCCCACTATAACCCGAACTATCTTCATCTTCTGAAGATTCACCAGCAGACACGGGTTCTACTACCTTCTCGGTCACTTTAGCATAACATGCTGTTCCACCATTTGGAGCATCATTTCCCAACTGAAGCGACCAATCACAACCTTCATCTATTTGAACCACCAGTGCCTGGTTGGCATTTGATGGCCCTGCTTGGCCTTGGTTGTTGACAGGTATCAACGTACGAACATTGTTCCTGTTCTGGTTCTGCTGGTTGCCTTGGTTTCTGAAGGGATTTTGGTTTCCATGCTGAGCTGGTCTTGTGCATTCCCTTTTGAAATGACCCCGTTCACCACAGTTAAAGCATGTTACAGCTTGCTTGTCGAACCCATACTTGGTGTCTTTCTTGCTTTCCAAGTTGGTTCTCCCCGTCCTTTCCATAAACTCCTTTGCTCTTCGAATTGCACTAGCAAGAGCCCATTTGATATCCATCATTTCAAACTCTTCTCTATCCACTTGCTGATAATCTTCATTGGTTAGATTGATATTCCCAACCTGACCTGCAATCAATCCACAATAAGCACTAACCAAGGTGTTCAACATCTCCATATGCTCCTTGGCTATTTCGATACTGACTTTGGAAAAGTTGGAAGTGTCTAATCTGACTTTGTTCGGATTGGAAGTGGCTTGAAAGTTTGAAGAGTTTCCATAAAACCCTTGCTGTTGCGGTTGTTGCTTCTGAGCACTGCTTGGATCTAAGAAAGGCGGTGGTGTGAATTGCTGAGCTGTAGGTTGCACATACTGTTGTTGAGAAGAAGAATTTTGTCTTGGATACATCGAGTATGCTGAAGGATCAAACTGATCTGTTGTTGATGGTCCGGTGTTTGAGATGAAAGCTGTTTGAAGCTTCGCGTGTTGAGAAGCTGGTTTTTCTCCACTGATACCCCCTGCAATCCCAAAATACATCTCTGGACTTTGAGGAGTTAGTGTTCTTTTTGCCTTAAGTTTTTCTTCTACATCCTTGTTCTCCAATTTTTGAATTAAATCATAAACGGTGATTGTGTCTAAAACACCATTTTCTTTGAGAATTTCAAGATAACTGCTCCACTTTGCTGGTAAGCTATCAGCAAATCTCTTCGTCATTTCTTGTGGAGTGGCAGTGACTCTAAAAGCAAACATCTCACTCAACAAGTGATGGAACCTTGTAGATAAATCTGCCAAAGTCTCATTCTCCATACACGTGAATCCTTCAAACTCTTTCTTCAGTAAATCTTGCTTGATCTTTCTTGATTGAGCATTTCCTTCACATCGTAACGTGAGCATATCCCACAAGCTTTTAGTAGTCGTGCAGTAAACAAACTGGTGGTAAATGTCTCTGTTAAGAGCTTGTGTGAGAATCATGAATGCTTTCTTTTCTAACTCAAACTTCTTCTTATCTTCATCAGACAGAGTGCTGTAAGTTTGTGGATTAGATCCTGCAACTTCCAACTCATTGTCAAATGGAGTGAAGAAACACATCCATAGATCTTGACCTTGCCCCTGAACATAAGTTCTCAGCCTTTCTTTCCACCATCCCCAATCATTGATGTGATTTAGCTTTGGCGGTTTTGTGCTTGTACCAGTTTCACTGTCGTTCTGCATCATAGATTGAATGCTGCTGCTTTGATTTGTGACCAATGCCCATTGATTTGCAGTTATCATTGCAGCTTGAGATGGGGCAATAGCTCTCATCCATGCAGTTTTGTCGAAATCTGGCTCAGATTGCGTAGCTGATGATTGTGGAGTCGAAGTTAATTGAGTCCACCACTGACCGTTTGTTCCCATTTTATAAAAATTAATATATTAAGTGAAAATTGATTTAAAATTTGAAAAATTAATTTTCACAAACTATGTTAAAATGTTGAAGAGAAACAAACAGCCGAAAGATCAAGGATCGAAAGACCTGAAAAACACAAACTGTTAAACTTAAACAGATTAAGGATCGAAAGATCAACAATTGTTCGAAAGATAGACACTTGTTCGAAGGATCAACAGTGTTCGAAAGATCACTGTTGAATTTCGAACAATGACTTCGAAAGATTCTCCAAGCCGAAGGATCCTTATCTTTCGAAATGTAACAGTAGCTCGAACAATATATCCTTCGAAAAGATTCCTTGGTTCGAAAGACAACTCACTGACTTCGAAAGATGTTCGAAGGATGGGTATCTGTCGAACCTCCTTGATCGAAAGATGATCTTTCGACTTCGAAGGATATCTTTCGATGAGCTCTGACACAGTTGAAAAATGTGACAGGTTGGTGAAAAGGTGACGGGTTGGTAGAAACTTTCGGCAGAAGGTATGTTCAGGCCATGCTTTCTGCCAAAACCTGATTTTGAACAATAAAATAATCCAATCACAATTTCCAAAACACAAACACTTTAATATTCAAATCTCAAAGGATTAAAAAGTAAACACACTAAAGAACACTTTGAATATTTTTGAATATTTGATGAAGATATGATGAACACAACCCAGAAAATTTGAATTTTCCGGTAAACCAATAACTTCCGAAACCGGTTTTTGCCCGTAACTTCACTAAAAACCAAGGTTTAACATGTGAAAATGAAAAATAAAAAGGTTTTTATAGGAACTAACAGCAAAAACACCAGAATTTTCGAAGTTTAAGGCTGATTTTTCAGAAAAATATGAACTTTTAAAACCCGAAAAACAGCAAGAACACCTCGGTTTTAACAAGGAGAAGAGCCAAGGCTCTGATACCACTTGTAGGTCCGGCTAGGGGAGGATCTAGTCGCCTAATCCTTGTGTACAAACCAACTCGGTTGTGCGGAATCCAACCGAGAAAGACAAACCGAGATAGAACACGCAAATGCACGACACACAATATTCACCGATTAACACCACTTGTATTAATACAAATGAAAGGTCCAGTTACAAGCTCAATGTTTACAGATGTACTCTATAAACTCTCTCTCTCGTGTGTGTGTGTGCTGTCCAACAGAATGCTCTCAGTGTTCTCCTTTCACAATGAAGTCTCCCTCGTGTTCTCTACTGAAATGAACACACAACATGGGTATTTATACCCGACACAGCACGTATGGTCGAAGGATAAGGTAATCTGGTCGAAGGATCAGGCAGACTGATCGAAAGATCATCTGTCGACCAGAAATCTACCGAAGGATCCATACATACCTCGAAGGATGATATCCTTCGAGGTCCATATGTATCCATCGAAAGTTCATCTTTCGAGATCATCGAAGGATCTAAACTATCCTTCGATGACATCCTTCGACACACACATCAAACAAACAATGTGCTAACTGTTTGGCCAAGTCAAACCGGAGGATGGTTGACTTGGTCAAACTTACATCGAAACGCACATAACAACAAACCTAAGACGTAACTCAGACTAATACAAGACATCGTTTTGTATCTTCGTGTCTTCAAGTCTCTGACGTCCTTTCAACTGAGCTGAGTTGAACCGAACCGAGTCGTGTCCACAAAATATGTATCAACAAACTCCCCCTTGGACACTACTCGTGAGGTTCAACTTCCATGTCTTCCACGTCGGAGGATCTTCAAAGTCTTCACGCGTCGTAAGTAGAAAGTGTATCAACACACTCCCCTTTTCATTATGGCACTAACATGGTTATCACATCTTATCATCATCATAGCTCCAACAGTAACCGACAACCTAATGCTTCAGTCCAACACATGGGCTGACAATCATACAATCCAATCTTTATTGTAATTGGACCACAATATCCACTATCCCTTATGATTACAATTAATCAGTTACTCCATTAACATAGTTATCCCATTAAACCCTAAACTATATTTGTTAATAATTAAACCATTATAATCATTTTCCATATTCAACTACCAGTTATACCAATCAATTCAAAAATACAATTGCATCAATATAATTTGCCAACTCATCGGATCATGCAAGTCCTATTTCATCAGTCTATTATCTTAAACATATTAATATTATACAATCTAATTCTCTGTACATCAACCATAATTCACGACTAAATTTTGTGCAAGGGTTTAAACTTATTTATAATCAAGGTTAACAAGTATTTACATAAAACTCTAAATCAAACCATTATGTAGTCGATAACACCTAATACCCGGACCCATTCATCATTGTAAAGAAATCATCTTTCACATAAACATTACTCTAAATACATGCTTGAATCATTCACAATACGTACATCTGATAGTATGCCTATGCATGACATGGAATCACCCAAAGTATTAATTCACGTACCGATCAAAAGTAGGGGCACAAGAGACGGACACGAGAGATGGTGCTTCGCAAGCAACTTCCATGGGGGTTTACTGCCGTCATGTGTCTAGAGGGATGTAGGATTTGCAACCAATTGTCAATTACAACACAATAACTCACGCACAAAATAAGGGAAGGAGGGATTGGATTGGGCCGATAGGTAGCAAGCATAAGGAGATAGTTTAAGGGGATTGGGCCGAACTAATTAAAATATGGTAACGGCCCAATGGTAGTTGTGATAGGTACGGCCCACATAAAAACGATCCATTCACTAGAAATACCAGGGTACGGCCCAATCATACATTCGACACAAGGATTGGCCCACAACACAACCACTTACCCAACCGCGTTATACCTTAACATGTTTACCACACATTTATCATAGTTACGGAAGTTATGAGTGTATAACAAATTTTCTAAAGCAAGAACAGGAAAGAAAGATATTGAGAGGAATCACAATCACAATACCAAAAGACACTAACCCTGGGGATTGGGTTGTCACATCATCCCCAACTTGAAAGAAATTTCGTCCCAAAATTTGACAAGCAGACACAGAGAAACGAAGTGATAGATAAAGATTGCGGTAGATTTTCCTCAGGTGCCACATCATCCCCAACTTGAATTGGAATTTCGTCCCGAAATTCACCAGTTGTATCAGAATTAGGTTGGTCATCAGGAGAAAGTTGAGGATGCTTAAACTTCATCCGATCTTCGCGCTCCCACGTGAACCCCGGTCCACGTCTTAAATTCGAACTCTCACCATTGGGATTCGACTATGCCAACGAACCTTGACTTCCTGGTCCATGTTTTGATAGATTTCCCCGATAACTGCAACTTGTCGTTATTTCTTATATTCTAGTAAGGTGTCACAAGTGTTTTATCAGGCACACTGCCTTAGGTTCTAGACATAAATGATCATGTGCATGTTACTCAATTCGTCGGGTAACCCAAGTTTGTAGGCCACGTGATCGATTCTTTCCAGAATTCTGAATAACTCAACGTAACATGAATTAAGCTTGCCATGCTTCCCAAGCGTACCACACCCTCCCAGGGTGAGATTTTCAACACGATACGATCGCCTACAGCGAACTCCCAGTATTTCCTAAGCTTATCGGCTACTCCGACAGACATGCGTTGCCGCCAAACGATTTCAGATCTGGTCAATCTTTCCAGGGGTTTTGGAGTACAGGTCCTAGACCTGTGATTAGGTTGTCACCCTACTCTAATCCAACAAGAAGTTTAACGTTACTGCTCATGTAATGCCTCAAACAGAGCTGTCTGAATACTAGAATGGTGACAGCTACGGTAGACCTCAGCCAAGGGTATGAGTCCTCCCAATTTCACTAAGTCAGTCATGCACATGCTCGCAGCATGTCTTCGTGTGTCAGGATGGTTCGTTACTCTGTCCGGTTGTCCTTCAGTGATAAGCAATGCCCAGGTCTAGACGTGAGCCAAGGGTGTTGTGTATTGCCGGTCATAAATCAAGTATAGCTCAAAATCAAAAGTAACAGGAGTTGACACCTCGTGCCTAAAAGCCGCCTCTCTCAGAGGAACATTCACAACTGTGAAGACTCGTCAGTCCCCTTGATTGTAAGAAAGTGCGCTGGTAGCGTGAGACAATCAAAGATCACCCAGGTGATATTGTTTCCGTTTCGAGTTTTAGGTAGGCCAGTGACAAAATCCGTGGCAGTCTGCTCCTATTTCCAAATGGGTGCTTCTGGTTGCTGACATAACCCAGAGGGTTCCTGATATTCCACCTTGACTCTCGCACAAGTCAAACATCGTTCACTAACATTGCTATGTGAGCCTTCCTGCCCGGTCATCAATACAAAGCTTAAGATTCTAATATTTCCTATCAACCCAGACTAGTGGAACACCGAGGTCGGTGTGCTTGCTCAGCACAAGTTTCCTCCAGTTTTCGTATAACGAGATACACATTCATTCCATGAGGTAGCGAATATCGTCCGACCTGCCAATGGTTGCTCCTCCATGCCCCACATGGATTTAACCTGAAAATTTCTTTTCCTTCAGTTCTCCAGTTTGAACATAGCGAGTCTAATCAGGTAGGTTGGAGTCGATAGTGAGTTGCAAAGCTCGTGCACGTTCAGGTTTCCCAGTGTAATTATTTAAAGGTTCCATCCAGTGATGCCATCACATGATTAGCTCTTACGAAACAAGGGTATACCGGAGGCCCTTGTGATCGGTCTAAGTAACGCATTCGGTACCGTCCAAGTAATGCCTCCAAGTAAATCCAAAGGCCACGACTTTCACCGCCGGTTGTGCGTCGTGCAGTTCCTTTTTGTAACTCCATTACATAAATTATCAGTCTCTCGTGTTGCGTCGGTGTGCAACTGGAACCCTGATTCGGACCGTCATGGTATACCACTAAATTACCCGTACCCTTAGGTAAAGACGATACTCAGTGCATTGTTGAGTTGGGATTCGAAGGCTGAAAAGACGTTCTTCTGTCCTGTCTCCCATGAACTCACAGCACCCTGCCGTGCTAAAGAGATTACAGCGGCGCAATCTTCAAAAATCCAGCGTTGAATCTACGATAATATCCAGCGAAACCAAGAAATTGTTGCGTCCCCTAAAGAATCTTTGGTGCCAAACGGTTTCTAACAGAATGGATCTTAACAAGGTCCACATGTATTCCACTTCGTTGATTTCTTGGTAAAAAATGTACCTCTCGAATCTAATAATTACACCTAACCAGACTTCGCACGGAGTGGCTCCTCCCTCAGGAGCTCTAAGTTAAGATACCAATGCCGCCCATGATGTTCCTTTCTCCTGAAAATGGTCCAAAACATCTTCGATAAACGCGGTCGTCTTATGTGACCCATAAAGCTGCTGGTGTGTTGATTAACCCAAGGTCGTGGAATACAAGTCGCAATGGCCGTACTGCGTTCGATATGCCATTTCAGGAACATTCTCCCCCTTGGATTTCCATCTGATCATAGTTCGCTTGTAAATCAATCCTAGAATGAAAGCTCGTCCTTTGCAATTGGTTGACAGGTTGTCAATACATGGTCGAGGTAAACGGTTCTCGACTGTCGCCTTGATGAGTTCTTGATAATCAGTACACTTACGAAAAGGCTTATCTTCACAGATATTTCTAGGGCTTCCCAAAGCGAAAAAACTAGGTCCGATAGAACTCCTGTCCAACAGTTCTTGTAGTAGCTTAGACAGTTCTTGTAACCCTCCTGGTGCAAGGCGGTAAGAGCACGAGTCTTCAGAGCTGCCTCTGGCGTGAAATCAACTGAGGTTCCGACTAACAGTTGTGGAAATAAACCTGAAAGTTCCTCGAACGGCACACTAAAAGGAGACACGAATAATCGGTGGATCCCCGATCCTATTTTCCTTAGCCTTAACATTAGTAACGGTTGTCAACCTGGCGGGGTAGTTCCTCCGTAGACACTTCTGGGCTTTCATTGCAGAATTGATGCTAGCCTTTACACAACTCTGATATTCTGGAACAAATGACGATTCCCCACTAGGGAGAGGGGTACACAAAGTTTTATTTTCACATAGCATATCTGCGCGATGTATGGATAATCAATCCATACTAACTATTGCATCAAACTTTCAAGGGTAGTCGAAGGAAGGTCAACGTCGAACACTTGTCCCACAAGGTCGAGTTGCATCCCAACAATCGTATGAGGTTTCAGTTGACTTGCCATCAGCCGATTCCATAGCAGGTTCGGTTTAAAAAAAACATCAGGGTTAAGCAGAACAGAGCCGAAATGATTAGTTACCCAAAAACATACAAGCTACCATGATGTTATTACACCTGGCGTTGCCTACGCCAATCCTAAATGCCCTTCCATGAGAATTATTTCCAGTGTTTATTGTTTTCGTTACGAGCATTTCCAATACAGCCGTCGTTCCCTTGGTTGTTGTCGTGATTGCTGCCTCTAACGTTGTTGCTTGAAACGGGGCCTTACGGTCTTTCAACAACAGGGTCCATCCTATCTCATTCCGTGTCGCGTCCTAAGATACTACTCACTGCGTGGAAAGTTACTCATTCCATCCTATAATCAGTTGCCATCGCTTACGTCCTGATCGATTCATAAGAGTTGACTCCCATGAGTCGCTGACTAGGGTTAAAGATTCAATTGGAGTCAATTTGATGATGTTCGTCGCTGGAAATCGGGGTCGTCCAAATACTGAGGTCGGTAAAGTACTACACTCATCCTCTTGCCCATCAATGTTGCAAGTTGTTTGAGTAATACGCGGTATGCTGCGAGAGTGTTGCAGAAGTGATCACACTTCGAAGTCTAAGACGTCAATACATAGAGTTCTAGCAAACAAAGAGAAGCGAGGAAGGTATAGACCAACCCAAGGACGTTCATGCAAGCACCTAACATTCTACACGTTTCGCTAGGTGTTCAGATGTGTGTTCAGGTAATACTCGATAGCATCGAGATTCGTAAGGATTCAGAAAGGAGTGAAAAGATTACGTTCGAGTAAAAGACAATCACTGATATGACCCCACATAGGTTTGTTACATTTCTGATTGATTAGATAACAGAACAGAACCCCTTTTTCACTTGTTAGGGCTCACTGGGACTCGCATGCACCCCACATTATTATTATGTGTGCACCCACAATAATATTGCGATTTGCATACTCATCTCAGTTCCTCCTAACTCATGTCAAATGGTTCCTCGAACTCGAATGCCAAACAGAGGTTTTCAAATGATGAGATCACAGGGATCTAATGACTACGACATACTAACAACGCATCATAATGTAAGCAAGCAAATCCAGATAGTTATGCTATAGTGACGAGTGTGTGTCCATATGCTACATCATAAACAAGTGTTCACTAATCATACAGTGTAATGAGTAAACGAGAGACGAACCTTGCAGTCTGGAGCTGAGTGTCATGGTCGCATTCAGAACTTGTTCGGTTATAGTCTGGTTTTATAAAAACGTTTTAAAACCAAGTTCACTATAACCAGTGGCTCTGATACCAAACTGTCACACCCTCAAATTACCACTTAGGGAGTGTCCCTGTTAGGCGTGTGACCACTAGTAATGAGCCACCAATTACATTGAATCCATAAGTTTGAAATAAAGTTTCATCGTTTAATAGTAATAAAATCCAAACATAAGTAATTCGAAAACCATCAAGTTCAGCGGAAGCGTTAACGTAACATAATGTAAATACTTTCCAACAACCATAGTAAATAAATGTTTGATAAATAAACCCATCAATGCCACCATGACCACTCACGCCCTCCAGCCAGCAAGTTCCTGTTCCCAAGTACCTAACGACCTGCGAGCATGTAACAAGTGTATCAGACCAAGCTGGCGAGTTCACAATTTTAGAAAACGTTTGTTACCAATTGTATGTAAAACAGTTCACTGACAAATGCAAGTAATATTGTTAATATCTCAATTCCGAACAAGACGGCTCCTGATGTACATGACTGCCCTTTCCCACGTACTCCTATCCAGTACTGGGCCCGACTGGGTCATTAGTTCACATCCGTCCTATCTAGGAGAGGTGTGAGGGTGCCAAACCTAAGTAGCGCTACCAACTAATACCCGTTACCCTCCAGGTAACAACATAAGGGACTTACAAAAATGATAGGTGAGAATATTAACCAATATACCCGTTTTTACCCAAAAGACTTATCCCTCCACGGGATACCCACTGACTGTCCCCAACAACTGGGACGCATGCTCGAATGTAGTGAACTCACATTGGGTTGCTCGGTTTGTTATGTACTTCTACGCGTTAAATATTAAGTCCGCTACACACGACCTAATGTAATAATAACATAAGTACATTAATGTGGGGTCATGCACTACCTTAGCATTTCAAAACAACTCTAGATTTTAGTGAACAGAACTAACAAGTTGTCGTTCAATGGCACAAGCAAATAGCATCCATATCCATAGATTACCAATTCATATAACAACAATGATATGCACCTAATCTATGCACACTCATTTCACACACTGATTATCTATGATACCCACATTAACTTGACCCAAATTGCAAGACTTTCTGAATTGAAGTAGTCGTGTAACCCTGTTAAATATAACCCGTCAACAGAACGTGTGAGCCCAGGCATAACGAGCCACCAACAAAACATGTACGTGTGTGCATGGCCCAGTGGCCTACCCAGCCCAACTACACGGTGTGCATGTGTTGCGTGACCTAATACATTTAGTGGACATATAACCGATCATATACAGAATAATATCTAGTGAAACCCTACTTTAAATTTATTATATTACCACGTGTCCATCTTCCAGTAATTTAATTTATATCAACAGTTTACTTTCTTCAATCTAGATGAACCTCAAATATCATTATGGCACTAACATGGTTATCACATCTTATCATCATCATAGCTCCAACAGTAACCGACAACCTAATGCTTCAGTCCAACACATGGGCTGACAATCATACAATCCAATCTTTATTGTAATTGGACCACAATATCCACTATCCCTTATGATTACAATTAATCAGTTACTCCATTAACATAGTTATCCCATTAAACCCTAAACTATATTTGTTAATAATTAAACCATTATAATCATTTTCCATATTCAACTACCAGTCATACCAATCAATTCAAAAATACAATTGCATCAATATAATTTGCCAACTCATCGGATCATGCAAGTCCTATTTCATCAGTCTATTATCTTAAACATATTAATATTATACAATCTAATTCTCTGTACATCAACCATAATTCACGACTAAATTTTGTGCAAGGGTTTAAACTTATTTATAATCAAGGTTAACAAGTATTTACATAAAACTCTAAATCAAACCATTATGTAGTCGATAACACCTAATACCCGGACCCATTCATCATTGTAAAGAAATCATCTTTCACATAAACATTACTCTAAATACATGCTTGAATCATTCACAATACGTACATCTGATAGTATGCTTATGCATGACATGGAATCACCCAAAGTATTAATTCACGTACCGATCAAAAGTAGGGGCACAAGAGACGGACACGAGAGATGGTGCTTCGCAAGCAACTTCCATGGGGGTTTACTGCCGTCATGTGTCTAGAGGGATGTAGGGTTTGCAACCAATTGTCAATTACAACACAATAACTCACGCACAAAATAAGGGAAGGAGGGGATTGGATTGGGCCGATAGGTAGCAAGCATAAGGAGATAGTTTAAGGGGATTGGGCCGAACTAATTAAAATATGGTAACGGCCCAATGGTAGTTGTGATAGGTACGACCCACATAAAAACGATCCATTCACTAGAAATACCAGGGTACGGCCCAATCATACATTCGACACAAGGATTGGCCCACAACACAACCACTTACCCAACCGCGTTATACCTTAACACGTTTACCACACATTTATCATAGTTACGGAAGTTATGAGTGTATAACAAATTTTCTAAAGCAAGAACAGGAAAGAAAGATATTGAGAGGAATCACAATCACAATGCCAAAAGACACTAACCCTGGGGATTGGGTTGTCACAAAAATACCCTTAAGTGTTCGTCATGCATGACGTTTTTTGGTCGACAAACCCATGTGTTGGGTCCAGCTCTCGCGTGTCTTCATCTGAAAAGTAGGTGTTTTTAATAAAGGGACCACTTTTGTCAGAATTTTCTTCGGTGGAAGATTCTTTACAGCTCATGCACTGATGGCTTTCCTGTGCTCTTTGCATTATTTTGCAGAGTCTTTGTTTGGTAGTAGGACTCACATCAACTTTGTTGAAGATAACGCGTTGCTCCATTTTTTCTAAAGCTTCCTTTGATAGTGGGGTTCCACTATGACTTGTGAAGATATAGAAATTGCTTTAGAGGAATTTCCTTTTTTCCACACTCGGCTGAGTATCGAGTGGCTTCTTGTTGGGCTTGTAATAAGGACCAAAACTTCTTGAATGTTACCGGTCTTCCAGAAACATGTTGAGACACTATGGACCAATCTTCATATATGCCTCTATGCTCTCCATAAAAAATGACATAAAATCTAGAATTAGATTTTACCGTTTCTTGAGTATCTTGGGAGTAACTTGGTCTAGGAGAGAGCTGTTCAGTTTTTGGCAAACTGTCAGCCATCAACGGATTTGATGTGCCTTTACCAGAGCTGTTTGCTACTGGGCTAGATGAAGATCGTAGTTCTTCATTAACTTTATAATTGCTTTTTTTCCAAAGCAACAGGAATCAACGGACTTGATTTTTCTTTACCTTTAGCCGTTTGTAAAGGAATAGATTCAGATTGTATCCTTTCGGAATCCTGCTCTGAATTAACAGTTGTGTCTAGACTTTCGTCACGAGCACATGGCTCTGATACCAACTTGCGGAGGTACTTCAGATTTTTTAGCAAATTCAACTAAAGGGTTCATTAAGTCCTTTAGGAGTTTTGTGGTCTTGTTAAGACTCATTAGGTAGTTACTACCAATATTTTTTTTAACTGGTTATAGATGATTGAATTAACAATCCTTGTGTAAGCAGTCATGTTTTGACTACAACAATCCTTATTGATTGTTTTCATATGTTGACTAAAGCAACAAAACAAACGATTGTTTTCATATGTTGACTAAAGCAACAAAACAAACGATGAATTTGAGAATTCATCAATATGCGGAATCATTTTTAGGAAATTGAATTAACAATTCATTTTTAGTTGTCATTTTTTGACTAACATTTTTTATTGAAAAGATTATTTGATTTCGATAATGGTTAATCGATTTCTTTTTGTGTTTGTTTATATACATCATTTTTTGATTTAATCAAAATCTTAGTTTTTTGTGTGAATAAAATTCTTTTTAAGATTTTTAAGGAGAGATATAAAATATCAATCATGAAGTAATTTATCTGTTTGAAATAAAATCTATACCTTCTTCTTCTTGTATTTTCTTCTTGAAAATTTCTATTTCTTCTGCAAGGGACCAATCCAACCCTTAATTTCCCTAACGGCCTCCTGCCTAAGCGGTACTTCAACGGGCTCCAGGACTTCAGGTTTTACAGAATAAAAACTTTAAGATAGAAAATAAGATAGGGGGTTACGAAGGCGTTTTTATTTCATAACTGTTCTCCCGAATGAGAACTTCTTGATATTTACATCAACTCCTTAAAGGAGTTTCTACTCCATAGCACACATTACTAGAAAGTAAAATTTGATCACACGAATGATCAAAAGAAAAGTGAGGGTGGTTGAGAGTTGTTGAGAGGATTTCTAGCCAGCGATAGAAGATGTAGTTCAACCGGGGATATCTAAACTAATGAATTCGACTTCTTTATATAGCAGAAGTGAATTTTACAAAAGGACTAAAATAGCCTTAAGTGTTCGTTATGCATGACGTTTTTTGGTCGACAAACCAATGTGTTGGGTCCAGCTCTCGCGTGTCTTCATCTGAAAAGTAGGTGTTTTTAATAAAGGGACCACTTTTTGTCAGAATTTTCTTCGGTGGAAGATTCTTTACAGCTCATGCACTGATGGCTTTCCTGTGCTCTTTGCATTATTTTGCAGAGTCTTTGTTTGGTAGTAGGACTCACATCAACTTTGTTGAAGATAATGCATTGCTCCATTTTTTCTAAAGCTTCCTTCTCGTGCTTTGGTAGTGGAGTTCCACGGTAACTTGTGATGATGCAGTAGTTGCTGCAATAAATCACTTTATTAAAGCTTTTTACTTTAATATATGCCTCTATGCTCTCCATAAAAAAATGACATAAAATCTAGAATTAGATTTTACCGTTTCTTGAGTATCTTGGGAGTAACTTGGTCTAGGAGAGACCTGTTCAGTTTTTGGCAAACTGTCAGCCATCAACGGATTTGATGTGCCTTAACGAGAGCCGTTTGCTACTGGGCTAGATGAAGATCGTAGTTCTTCATTAACTTTATAATTGCTTTTTTCCAAAGCAACAGGAATCAACGGACTTGATTTTTCTTTACCTTTAGCCGTTTGTAAAGGAATAGATTCAGATTGTATCCTTTCGGAATCCTGCTCTGAATTAACAGTTGTGTCTAGACTTTCGTCGTAGAGAGCTATTTTTTCTTGAATAACTTTTAATTCTATCAAAAGAAAATTTTCTTTTAGGCGTAAAGCCCTTAATTCTTCCATACCCCTTTCTAAAAAAAATTTTGAATATGAAGGAGATGATTTTTGAAGAAGAGATGCCTTCTATTTGTAGAAGAAGAATGACATCATTGCTTACGATTTCTGAAAATCTCGTGTTAAACTATCAGCTAACATGTTTTTTGTCCCTTCTAGGTGTTCTGTATCAAAAGAATACCTGGAAAACCACATTTGCCATCTGACAAGACGACCTTGTTTATTATCTCCAGAAATTTTTGTTTTCAGGAAATAAGTAAATTTTTTATTGTCAGTTCTAACTAAGAATTTAACCGGGGTTAAATAAATAGAGAACTTCGAAATCGTGTTTTTTATCGCCAGTAATTCTTTTTCATTACTGTGATAATTTCGTTCAGCTTGCTTGAAGCTTCCCGAAGTGTACCTGCAAATTTCTTCTCTATCTGCAGTCTTAGCTTTTAAAACACCTCCCCAAAAATCATGAGAAGCATCTGTTTCTATGATTAAAAAATCACTTTCACTCGGAAGATAAAGTTTAGGAAAACTAATTAAGTTTTTCTTTATCTTTTTAATGTAGTCAGTATCGGACTGTTTCCAATCCCACACGTATTCCTTTTTTAGCTTAGCCTGTAAAGGTTTTCTAAGCTCTGCAAGCTTAGGAATATAACTTTCTGCATAAGTTAATACACCTAAAAATCTTTGAAGATTTTTTTTATCTTCTAAAGTATCTGGAAATTTGTGTAAATTTTCCAAGATATGTTTTTGTGGACAATGTGTCCCTTGATCTATTTCAAGACCCAAAAAGTTTATCTTTGTTTTAAAAAGATTAGCTTTCTTTTTTGATAAAATTATTCCATATTTTTCAATTGTTTTTAAAACTGATAAAACATGAGAATAGTGTTTATCTTCCGAGTTCGAGAAAACTATAATATCGTCAACATAGACGGTACAGTAATCTTCTAATCCTCTTAAAGCATTTTGCTTATGTCTTTGAAATATGCTTGGTGCCTGTTTTAATCCAAAGGGAACTACCTTCCATTGATAGTGACCGTCTGGGCATGTGAAATCAGTTAATAACTGTGATTCTTTGTCTAACAGTACCTGCCAGAAATCGCTTTTACAGTCAAAACTGGAAAAGATAGTCTTTCCTCTTAGAAGAGTTAGTAATTCCTGCATACAAGGAAGATTATGGATGTCCCCAATAGTGACATTATTAATGGCTTTGTAATTAACAACCATTCGTTTTTCACCCCTTCTTCTTTCCGCTTCATTTTCTACTAAGAAAGCAGGAGACATGTGAGGAGATTTACTAGGAATTATTAATCCCAAATTAAGAAGTTTCTTGATTTGTTTATTAAATTCTTCCCTATCCAGTGGACTGTACTCCATAGGTTTAACCATAATAACAGTTTTAGGATCTATTAACTTAATAGATGCCTTCATCCATTTTTTTGATTTTTCAGGATCAATTGGATTTTCTGAACAAACCTTTTCAAGTAATTCCTCAATTTTTTGAAACTTATGTAGTTCAAGTAGAAAAATTCTTTCAGGTTTTATAACTTCTTGAACTATATTAGTTCCTGGAGTTTGATTTATCTTGGAATCTTTTTTCATAGATTCAAGAAAATTTGGTTTTCCAATTTTAAAAGCCTTTGTAACTTTTTTGATCAAAATCATTTCTTGATTAAGATGAAAAGATACTCTTTCTAACCATTGAGTAAAAGGTCCATAGAGTTGACATAAATTATTTCCGAGAAGTAAATCCATACCTGAATCTTGTTGGTAGATAGTAGGAATGGTAAATGATTCTCCAGATAAATGAATTATAAGATTTCTACAAACCTTATCTAATTTAATGACTTCTTTGTTAGCAACAATTGCCTTAATATCTTTGGGAGTATTTTCCCATAGATCCTTAGGAATTATATGTTTGCTGGCTAAACAAAGACTTGCACCTGTGTCTACATAACAATGTAGAGTAATTGTTTTATATCCTTTGAAAAAGATTTTTCCTTTGATATAAATTGAATTTGGATTAGTTATGTTTGAAAAGGCTAAATCCAAATTATGAATTTGTTTATCCTCATCCCCCCAACTAAAAGAGTGATTAGGCTTCGACTCGATATCTGAAGAGCTTTCTTCAGTTTCGGGTATTTCCTGTTCATTTTTCATGGTAAAGATTTGTTCTTTATTTTCAGAAAAATGTTCAATTTCAGGTTGTTCATTCTTTAAAACAAGAGTCTGTTTTTTATTTTCAGAAAGCTTCTGTTCAAGTTTTTCTTTTAAGTTTTTATAAAACTTTTGTTTATGTTCTTTGTTTTCAAAGGACATGAGCTGAACAAGCTTATGAATTTGTTTAGCTGATAAAGTTTTTTCTTTAAAAAACTGTTCTAACTTTTGAGTAACAGGAATCATTTTATCCACAAGATAAAATAATTTTTGTCTCTCTAAGTTTTTGTATCTCTTTTTTCAAAAGAGAGTTATTTCTTTTTAAATCAGTTAATTTAAAAAGTTTATCAGAAGGATGAATACACCAATCCAAGTGTAACTCATAAATTCTTTGATTATTTCTTTGTAAATAGAAATAATTCATAAAAATCTTTAGATTAATTTCTCTAAAAGATTTTTTCATTTGTCCTCTATTGGTCATTTAAAGTTGATCCAAATGGCCATGTTTTATTAGTTTCGTTAGAAACTTCCTTGAAAATTTCATCAATTTCGTCAGAAACTTCTTTGAGAATTTCGGCATAAATTGCTTCAAGACTTTCATCTCTATAAATTATTGCCTTTTTTGCTTTAAACTCAAGAATTTTTTGTTTAGAATCAAAAATATTTCTTTTAGCAATTTTTAAGTTACGAGATTTTCTTTTATGATTCATCATAAAAGCAAAGACGTTTCTTTTAGCATTTTTTTATGTTGCGAGAGTTTATTTTTTGACTCATCATAAAATTTTTCTTTAATTGTTTTATCCGAACCAAAGAAATATGAATATTTTCTTCTTCATAAGCAATTTGCATATCAAGAAGATGTAGATAATTTAGAATAGGTGTTATAGACATTAAGTCCCAATAACGTTTTCTAAAATTTCTCCATACCTGTCTATGTTTTTCGACATAGTTCGCATTAAATGCTCGGTGTCACTAGAGTCTCTTATTTGCAAAGAGGTTCCAGTAAAACTGTGTCTAGGTTCTAATCCTAGCATCTTTTTATTTCGTGCAATATCAATTGCCCAATTTTCTTTTAACTGTAAAGGTTCAGAAAACTTACACCCTTCAACAATTCCAATTTCAGAAAATATATCTTCAAGAGTTATATTTTCATTTTCCTTATACTCGATTGAATGAGTACTGTTGGTTAAAGCATACGAGATTAAATAATGAATCGTAAAAACTTTATTACCAGGTTCCATAAGGTAACTTCTTTCGCACTGGTGTATGAAACTTAAAGTCTTATCAAAATCTTTTGAATTTCGATGTAAAGCAAATTTAGGAAAGACAGTAAACATAAATTTACCATAAGCTAAATTTCCTTGAATTGCTCCCAGAAAAGCATCTTGCCTATTGATAATTCTATTATCAACGAGTGCCATTTTTATAGGAAAATTAATTCCATCTCTAAACTGAGCTTTAAGGAGGATTTTAACCGCTCCTATGTGTACCATATTGAGATAGTTTCTCAACTCTTGTTTAATATGCAAAAGCTTTTTTGCTATTTCACCCTTTGTTAAGAGTGGCAAATAAACTTCACCTGCTGTATTTTTTATGTCAACTGAAAGTTCTTCAGTGTTAAAACAATAAAATACTTTATTTTTTCTTGTAAAAGCTTTAGAAACTAAGCTTTGTAAAGTTTTTGTTTGATTAAAAACTTGTTTTGTGTCAAGCTTGAATTTAAGCTTGTTAATTTTAGTTAATTGATCAGAATTAATCATTTAACCTGATACAAAACCTTTTTCGTTTTCACTGAAATTTAAAACTTCACTTACTTCTTGTTCGTTTGATTCTTTCGAATCTTCGCTTTAAGGAGGATTTTAACCGCTCCTATGTGTACCATATTGAGATAGTTTCTCAACTCTTGTTTAATATGCAAAAGCTTTTTTGCTATTTCACCCTTTGTTAAGAGTGGCAAATAAACTTCACCTGCTGTATTTTTTATGTCAACTGAAAGTTCTTCAGTGTTAAAACAATAAAATACTTTATTTTTTCTTGTAAAAGCTTTAGAAACTAAGCTTTGTAAAGTTTTTGTTTGATTAAAAACTTGTTTTGTGTCAAGCTTGAATTTAAGCTTGTTAATTTTAGTTAATTGATCAGAATTAATCATTTAACCTGATACAAAACCTTTTTCGTTTTCACTGAAATTTAAAACTTCACTTACTTCTTGTTCGTTTGATTCTTTCGAATCTTCAAACGAATTTTTAAAACTCATTTTAAATTTTTTATTTTAAGAAAACGTTTAAAATTTATTTTAAAGTTGTTTATTTTTTAAGGGAACAGGAACTAATCCCCTCTTCTTAAAAAACGAGCACATGGCTCTGATACCAACTTGCGGAGGTACTTCAGAATTTTTGACAAATTCAACTAAAGGGTTCATTAAGTCCTTTAGGAGTTTTGTGGTCTGGTTAAGACTCATTGGGTAGTTATTACCAAGGTTTTTGAACTGGTAATAGATGATTGAATTAACAATCCTTGTGTAAGTAATCATATTTTGACTACAACAATCCTTATTGATTGTTTTCATATGTTGACTAAAGCAACAAAACAAACGATTGTTTTCATATGTTGAGTAAAGCAACAAAACAAACGATGAATTTGAGAATTCATCAATATGCGGAATCATTTTTAGGAAATGGAATTAACAATTCATTTTTAGTAGTCATTTTTTGACTAACATTTTTTATTGAAAAGATTATTTGATTTCGATAATGGTTAATCGATTTCTTTTTGTGTTTGTTTATAAACATCATTTTTTGATTTAATCAAAATCTTAGTTTTTTGTGTGAATAAAATTCTTTTTAAGATTTTAAGGAGAGATATGAAATATCAATCTTGAAGTAATTTAACAGTTTGAAATAAAATCTATACCTTCTCCTTCTTGTATTTTCTTCTTGAAAGTTTCTATTTCTTCTGCAAGGGACCAATCCAACCCTTAATTTCCCTAACGGCCTCCTGCCTAAGCGGTACTTCAACGGGCTCCAGGACTTCAGGTTTTACAGAATAAAAACTTTAAGATAGAAAATAAGATAGGGGGTTACGAAGGCGTTTTTATTTCATAACTGTTCTCCCGAAGGAGAACTTATTGATATTTACATCAACTCCTTAAGGAGTTTCTACTCCATACTAGTAGCACACATAACTAGAATTTGAAAAGTGATCATTCGAATGATTAACGAAAGAAAAGAAAAAGTGAGGGTGGTTGAGAGTAGGTATTGTGAATTCAAGCCAGGGATAGGAGATGTAGTCGAGGGATCTCTAAACTAATGAATTCAACTTCTTCATATAGCAGAAGTGAATTTTACAAAAGGACTAAAATAGCCTTAAGTGTTCGTCATGCATGACGTTTTTTGGTCGACAAACCCATGTGGTGGGTCCAGCTTTCTGGTGTCGTCTTCTGAAAAGTAGTTGTCTTTAATAGAGGGACCACTTTTGTCAGAATTTTCTTCGGTGAAAGATTCTTTACAGCTCATGCACTGATGGCTTTCCTGTGCTCTTTGCATTATTTTGCAGAGTCTTTGTTTGGTAGTAGGAATCACATCAACTTTGTTGAAGATAATGCATTGCTCCATTTTTTCTAAAGCTTCATTCTCGTGCTTTGGTAGTGGAGTTCCACTGTAACTTGTGATGATGCAGTAGTTGCTGCAATAAATCACTTTATTAAAGCTTTTTACTTTAATATTTTGAAGATTATTCAGGATTTTTAAGAATCCTTTAACCCTTATTTCGACCCAATTTTCGAAATCTTCTTGCTCCTCATTCATAACTTTTGAGGGGTTGACGGTTCTTGCTTTTGCGAGCCCGATTTCTATATGATGGTAACTTTGGGAAGAAGCTCCTTGGTACCAATCTGGAAGTGTAGAGTTACACTTTATGAAGATGTTTGCGTCTTTTGCTGCAGCAATCTTCTTTCGAAAGTTTTTAATAGCTTTCTTTATCCCTTCTGGAAACATGCTGATTTCAAGCAAATTTGGAGATGGGTATATGAACTTTATTAGACCAGCAGAAAATGCTAGTGAAACAAGTTCTGGACTTGCGCCTGGACAAAAGACTAAAAGACTTTTATTAGCCTTATCTTATGTGTAGACATGCTCAAACTCGAAATCATCTTGACTAAGAGCTCTTGTTTTAGACCAAATTCTTCTGAATTCGTCCAAAGATATAATATCTTCTTCTTCTTTCTCTTCTTTTATTGTTGATCTTGAGAAAGTGTTCTTGAATTCAATGATTCTTTCTTTTTTCTTGGGCTTCAATGGCTCAGGAATAATTGTTACCTTTAAAGGTATTCCTTTCTTCCCGAGGTTTGATGAATATCGGGTAGCTTCTTGTTGGGCTTGCGCTAACGACCCAAATTTTTTGAAAGGATAGTCGGTTTTATCAATGTAATTTTTGACTATACCCCAATCTTCATATATTCCTCTATGGTCACCATCGAAAATAACATAAAATCTTGAATTATGCTTTTCTGGAATTTGTGTGACTTGGGAGTAACTTGGTCTGAGAGAGACCTTGTCAGTCTTTGGCAAACTGTCAGCCATCAACGGATTTGATGTGCCTTTACCAGAGACATTTGCTACTGGGCTAGATGAAGATTTTAGTTCTTCATTTACTTTATAATTTCTGTTTTCCAAAGCAACAGGAATCAACGGACTTGATTTTTCTTTACCTTTAGCCGTTTGTAAAGGAATAGATTCAGATTGTATCCTTTCGGAATCCTGTTCTGAATTAACAGTTGTGTCTAGACTTTCGTCGTAGAGAGCTATTTTTTCTTGAATAACTTTTAATTCTATTAAAAGATTTTTTTCTTTTAGGCGTAAAGCCTTTAAATCTTCCATTTTTTCAAAAATATGCCTATCTTTTTGTAAGTGTAAATGAAAGTGATGAATTTTTGAACGAAGAAGTGCCTTCTATTTATAGTAGCAAGAATGACAGTGACATTTTTGCTTTAAGATTTCTGAAAATCTCGTGTCAAGCTATCAGTTAACACTTTTTTGGCCCTCTTACCGTGTCTGTCATTTGACAAGACGACCCTGTTTATTATTTCCAAAAATATCTTTGTCTTCAGAAAATAAATAATTTTTGAATAAACAAATTTCAAAAATTCGTTTTGTTTATTTTTATCCCCCCAACTAAAAGAGTGGTTGGACTTCATTCTGAGTCTTCTATAGAAGAATCGGATAATATTTCTAATGCATATACTTGTGTATAGCCATCAAAAATATTTTCATAAGGAAAATATCCTTCAGTTTCCGCTTTCGAAATAATTTTTAATTTTTCCGGAAACTTTTGTCTGTTGGGACATTCGTTTGCATAGTGTCCTTCTTCAGAACATATCCACCAACGACACTTTTTCTTCCCTTGAGGACAAACCTTAGGTTTTTCTTTTGAAAAGTATTTTCTAGGAGAAAACTTTCTTTTCTTGGTTTTCCAAAAACGTTTTTTAGTTTTTGTTTTATATTTATTTTTGAAATAATTTTCATCTTTTACTGGTTCACAACCAAAAGTTAATTGTGGTAACTCAGTAAGTTTTTTGCAACAGCTTTTGTTAAAACGTATTAGCTGTTTTTGTTTATCAGAAAAATCACAGTAAACCGCAATTTCTTCTTTGACAATTCTTGTTGCAAACCCAAGAGAATGCATCGTAAATTGATTCTTTTCTTTGTTCTATCGTTCTTTGGCTTTTTCTCCAATGATAGGAATCTTCATTAAGTAAGCCTCAATCCAAGAGTGGAATTCACCTGTACTTAATTTGTATAGATTTGTTTCATAAAGACAAGTAAAATCGTCTAACAAACAAATATCACAAATTTGTGCTTTTGCAAGATTTTGTCTTGCTTTTTCTAGCAATTTTTTATTTTCATGGTCTTTATTTGTTATAAAGTCGAGACCTAAAAACATCATATATATTGCATTTATGATTTGATCAAAAAGATCTTCACCATTCATATTTTCATCCCAAGTTGTACCTTTGATGAAATTTTGAATTATCCCTGCAGACTTATGTTCCATTAATAATAACAAAGCCTTAGCATTAGAAAATTCATCTGAATTAGTCTGAATAATTAGACTGATTTCAGTGTTCCATTTGTCAATTACCTCTTTTCTTTTATCGAGGCCAAAGATACAATCAATATTAATAGTATCAATAGTAGTTGAACTACCATTTTTATTACCATTAGAATTAGGTATACCTTTGTGATACGGCATGGAAAATTCCGTATTCTTTTTATTAGAACGTCTACTGCTAGAAGTAGCATTATTTACTCTATGGTATGAAGACGTTTTAATGTCTGAAGAGCTTTCTTCAGTTTCAGGTTCTTTATCCTTTACTAATAAAGGAAAAATCCGTTCTTTATTTTCAGAAAAATATCTTTCATTTAAGATTTTATTTTCAGAAAACATTTGTTCACATTCATCATCATCTAATGACATGAGATGAACAAGTTCATGCATATGTTCAAGTGGAAGAGTTTCCATTTGATCAAAAAAGATTTCTTCTAACTTTTGAGTACTTGAAATCATTATATCCAACAGATAAAATAATTTTTATCTCTCTAAGTCTTTGAATATCTTTTTTTCATAGAAGAATTTTTTCTTTTTAAATCATTCAATTCAAAAAGTTTATCAGAAGGATGAATACTCCAATCCGAATGTAACTCTAAAATTCTTTGATTATTTCTTTCTAAATAGAAATAATGCATAGAAATCTTTCGATTTATGTCTCTAAAAGAGTTTCTCAATTGTCCTTTATTGGTCATTTGAAGTTGATCCAAAAGGCCATGTTAATGCATTAGGACATTTAGACTTTCCCAACGATGGATTTCCAACATTGAAATTTGGAAATGAATATTTTTGAAAGCTTTTTTCATTAAAAATCTTTTCTTTCTTTTTGAGTAAAAGTTTTTCTGAATTCATTTTTTCATCAAGTTTGTCAGAAACATCCTTGATAATCTTGGCAGCAATTGCTTCGAGATTTTCATTGGTAGACAAGTCTTCTACCTTCTTGGTTAATTCTCTAACCAGTTCTTCAATTTTACTCAGAGAACTCATGCAACAGAGATTAATGCTTTCTTAGCTTTAAGCTCAAGAATTTTTTGTTTAGTAAAAACAATGTTTCTTTTGAGAATTTTTAGGTTACGAGATCTCATTTTGTGACTAATCATGATATCTTCATAAACTTGTTGTAATTGATATTTATAGCAAAAAATATCATTTTCTTCATAAGCAATTTGCATATCAAGAAGATGTAGATAGTTAAGAATAGGTGTTTTAGACATTAAGTCCCAATAACCTTTTCTAAAATTTCTCCATACTTGTCTATGTTTTTCGACATAGTTCGCATTAATTGCTCGGTGTTACTAGAGTCTCTTATTTGCAAAGAGGTTCCAGTAAAACTGTGTCTAGGTTCGAATCCTAGAATTTGTTTATTGCGTGCAATATCAATTGCCCAATTTTCTTTTAACTGTGAAGGTTCAGAAAACTTACACCCTTCAACAATTCCAATTTCAGAAAATATATCTTCAAGAGTTATATTTTCATTTTCCTTATACTCGATTGAATGAGTACTGTTGGTTAAAGCATACGAGATTAAATAATTAATCGTAAAAGCTTTATTACCAGGTTCCATAAGGTCAGTTCTTTCGCACTGATGTATGAAACTTAAAGTCTTATCAAAATCTTTTGAATTTCGATGTAAAGCAAATTTAGGATAGACTGTAAACATAAATTTACCATAAGCTAAATTTCCTTGAATTGCTCCCAGAAGAGCGTCTTGCCTATTGATAATTCTATTATCAACGAGTGCCATTTTTATAGGAAAATTAATTCCATCTCTAAACTGAGCTTTAAGGAGGATTTTAACCGCTCCTATGTGTACCATATTGAGAGACTTTCTCAACTCTGGTTTAATATGCAAAAGCTTTTTTGCTATTTCACCCTTTGTTAAGAGTGGCAAATAAACTTCTCCAGTTGTATTTTTTATGTCGACTGAAAGTTCTTCAGTATTAAAATAATAAAATACTTTATTTTTTCTTGTAAAAGCTTTAGAAACTAAGCTTTGTAAAGTTTTTGTTTGATTAAAAACTTGTTTTTGTCAAGCTTGAATTTAAGCTTGTTAATTTTAGTTAATTGATCAGAATTAATCATGTAATCTGATACAAAACCTTTTTCGTTTTCACTGAAATTTAAAACTTCAGTTACTTCTTGTTCGTTTGATTCTTTCGAATCTTCAAACGAATTTTTAAAACTCATTTTAATTTTTTTCTTTTAAGAAAATGTTTAAAATTTATTTTAAAGTTTTTTATTTTTTAAGGGAACAGGAACTAATCCCCTCTTCTTAAAAAACGAGCACATGGCCTGATACCAACTTGCGGAGGTACTTCAGAATTTTTGACAAATTCAACTAAAGGGTTCATTAAGTCCTTTAGGAGTTTTGTGGTCTGGTTAAGACTCATTGGGTAGTTATTACCAAGGTTTTTGAACTGGTAATGGATGATTGAATTAACAATCCTTGTGTAAGTAATCATATTTTGACTACAACAATCCTTATTGATTGTTTTCATATGTTAACTAAAGCAACAAAACAAACGATTGCTTTCATATGTTGACTAAAGCAACAAAACAAACGATGAATTTGAGAATTCATCAATATGCGGAATCATTTTTAGGAAATTGAATTAACAATTCATTTTTAGTAGTCATTTTTTGACTAACATTTTTTATTGAAAAGATTATTTGATTTCGATAATGGTTAATCGATTTCTTTTTGTGTTTGTTTATAAACATCATTTTTTGATTTAATCAAAATCTTAGTTTTTTGTGTGAATAAAATTCTTTTTAAGATTTTAAGGAGAGATATGAAATATCAATCTTAAAGTAATTTAACAGTTTGAAATAAAATCTATACCTTCTTCTTCTTGTATTTTCTTCTTGAAAGTTTCTATTTCTTCTGCAAGGGACCAATCCAATCCTTAATTTCCCTAACGGCCTCCTGCCTAAGCGGTACTTCAACGGGCTCCAGGACTTTAGGTTTTACAGAATAAAAACTTTAAGATAGAAAATAAGATAGGGGGTTACGAAGGCGTTTTTATTTCATAATTGTTCTCCCGAAGGAAAACTTCTTGATATTTACATCAACTCCTTAAAAGAGTTTCTACTCCATACTAGTAGCACACATAACTAGAATTTGAAAAGTGATCATTCGAATGATCAACGAAAGAAAAGAAAAAGTGAGGGTGGTTGAGAGTACGTATTGTGAATTCAAGCCAGGGATAGGAGATGTAGTCGAGGGATATCTAAACTAATGAATTCGACTTCTTTGTATAGCATGAGTGAATTTTACAAAAGGACTAAAATACCCTTAAGTGTTCGTCATGCATGACGTTTTTTGGTCGACAAACCCATGTGTTGGGTCCAGCTCTCGCGTGTCTTCATCTGAAAAGTAGGTGTTTTTAATAAAGGGACCACTTTTGTCAGAATTTTCTTCGGTGGAAGATTCTTTACAGCTCATGCACTGATGGCTTTCCTGTGCTCTTTGCATTATTTTGCAGAGTCTTTGTTTGGTAGTAGGACTCACATCAACTTTGTTGAAGATAATGCGTTGCTCCATTTTTTCTAAAGCTTCCTTTGATAGTGGGGTTCCACTATGACTTGTGAAGATATAGAAATAGCTTTAGAGGAATTTCCTTTTTTCCACACTCGGCTGAGTATCGAGTGGCTTCTTGTTGGGCTTGTAATAAAGACCAAAACTTCTTGAATGTTACCGGTCTTCCAGAAACATGTTGAGACACTATGGACCAATCTTCATATATGCCTCTATGCTCTCCATAAAAAATGACATAAAATCTAGAATTAGATTTTACCGTTTTTGAGTATCTTGGGAGTAACTTGGTCTAGGAGAGAGCTGTTCAGTTTTTGGCAAACTGTCAACCATCAACGGATTTGATGTGCCTTTACCAGAGCCGTTTGCTACTGGGCTAGATGAAGATCGTAGTTCTTCATTAACTTTATAATTGCTTTTTTCCAAAGCAACAGGAATCATCGGACTTGATTTTTCTTTACCTTTAGCCGTTTGTAAAGGAATAGATTCAGATTGTATCCTTTCGGAATCCTGCTCTGAATTAACAGTTGTGTCTAGACTTTCGTCACGAGCACATGGCTCTGACACCAACTTGCGGAGGTACTTCAGAATTTTTAGCAAATTCAACTAAAGGGTTCATTAAGTCCTTTAGGAGTTTTGTGGTCTTGTTAAGACTCATTAGGTAGTTACTACCAATATTTTTTTAACTGGTTATAGATGATTGAATTAACAATCCTTGTGTAAGCAGTCATGTTTTGACTACAACAATCCTTATTGATTGTTTTCATATGTTGACTAAAGCAACAAAACAAACGATTGTTTTCATATGTTGACTAAAGCAACAAAACAAACGATGAATTTGAGAATTCATCAATATGCGGAATCATTTTTAGGAAATTGAATTAACAATTCATTTTTAGTAGTCATTTTTTACTAACATTTTTTATTGAAAAGATTATTTGATTTCGATAATGGGTAATCGATTTCTTTTTGTGTTTGTTTGTAAACATCATTTTTTGATTTAATCAAAATCTTAGTTTTTTGTGTGAATAAAATTCTTTTTAAGATTTTAAGGAGAGATATAAAATATCAATCATGAAGTAATTTAACAGTTTGAAATAAAATCTATACCTTCTTCTTCTTGTATTTTCTTCTTGAAAATTTCTATTTCTTCTGCAAGGAACCAATCCAACCCTTAATTTCCCTAACGGCCTCCTGCCTAAGCGGTACTTCAACGGGCTCTAGGACTTTAGGTTTTACAGAATAAAAACTTTAAGATGGAAAATAAAATAGGGGGTTACGAAGGCGTTTTTATTTCATAACTGTTGATGTGTTCAAAATGTAACATATAAATTTCATCAAATGAGGCATAAAACTAACCCTTTTTTAGTACTAATGTTGGAAAAAAGTGTGCTTTTGTCTTCCTTTTGTATTTTCAGGATTAAATGAGCTCAAATTAACAAAAGAAGCAAAAAGGCAGCTAAATTTAGTATAAATACAAGAAAAGGAACAAACGTGGCATGCCCGACTGTCACACCCCCAAAATACCACATGCGGAAACCCCCGCGAGGCGTGTGACGTACCAGGAACCAAGCCACCAATCACCTTGAACTCACAAATATATTTAAATAAAACTTTCATTCATTAACATAAGGGTTACAAACGTTACATATCATTCATTGTGTACAGCGGAAGCAAAGCTCATTCGTTAAGTGTTTAGTAAACCAGGTGTACATAAATCATTTAGCTTGTGTTGAGGTTCCATGTATCACGACCCATGACCACTCCAGCATCCCAGACAGCAAGTCCCAATGATATAAACCTACAACCTGCAAGCATGCAGACAAGTGTGTCAGACGACGCTGGTGAGTTCAAAGTTTTGTTAACGTGTTTAGATACCAGTTACCAGATTAAGACGTTGCACAGTTTCGATGATTTGATTTGATTTGATTTGATGTTGTTATTAACTCGATTACCGCAACTGGCTACAAGATATGAATGCCCAACCCCAATGCCTCTATCAAGGCATTGGTCAAGTGGTCGAGGTAATTAGCTCAACTAATAACCTCGAGTAGATGTAAGGGGTCTTATATATACACAATGTGAATGCCCAACCCCAATGCCTCTATCTAGGCATTGGTCAAGTGGTCAAGGTAGTTAGTTCACGCCCGTCCTTTCGGCACGGTGTGAGGGTGCCAATCCTAATAGCGCTATCAACTAAATACCTCGTTGCCTTACCGGCAACAAACGGTAGATGTAGGGGGTCTTACATAATAGAAACTGAGTAATAACAAACATCCCATTAACCTGCATTCCTCCCTGGAACGTTACCCGATATCCCTTCCCGGGATGCATGCTTGGAAAAGAGCAGTGAACTCACCTTTGGTTTGCTCGGTAAGACTAGTTACGTGTTCAGTTGCTCAAAACAACCCTAACATAGTTACCGATATCAATCAGACTCATGCACCAACACCCACTTATTAAAACAAGTTGTAAACATAGATCGATCATCCCGTGGCATGTATGGCGTAACAGTTCACGAAAATTCATATCACATATAGTTCACATAATGCATAATAAGTACTCACATCACAAGTAATCACATATCGCAGCCATAACCGACTAATAACACTTGACAGCTCGTTATATTATTCCACTTATTCTTCTAACATCTCATGTCAAACATACAATTAACGGGTGACTTCATGTACCATATGAGGCCCTTAGACCCGACATACGAAACCCAGGCCCAAGTCTATCCCGGCCCGCAACCCCTTATGCGCTTCATGTTTCAGCTCATGATCCACCTAAACCGGCCCAATGTACTAAATTTTAGTGTGTGTGTGACCCATTACGCCCAATTGAGTTTATTTACACAAGATCCGTAATCAACTCAAACTAATATCACCTACAAAAGAACAACACAATTTCATTGATTCATTCATTGTCATCATCGACGTACATATTGGTGTTTAACCCCTAACAAATACTCATCATTATACGATAACCATGCTCACATCTCCTGATTATCAATTACATCGAGCAAAAACACATTTGCAAGCAACAAGGAATTTCAATCATCATCATTATCAACATCAATAAAATATCTCAATAGTCCAAATATGGCCACCAAAGTCTTAGAATTCGGTCCAATCACAATCCTTGGAGTCACCGCCAAAAATTGATGATAATCTTATGGTGATGATGTGATGTTATTAAAACTAAGATGGTGCCCTTTATAACTACACGTGCTTACATCAGAGGTTTCTTATAATGACCAATCATAGATTCACAATAATTTACATACACATCTACAACCGATTCATTAATTTATAATAACAGAATTTATTAAAACATCGATGCTATACAACTTCCAATTCATCGATCAGTTGCCATGGATATTTCTGGATTTGTTCTCCTAATCATTCCAACCCCTAATTGATAAAATAATTTAACATACAATCGCAGACAAAGTTTAGCATATCATCTAACCATCATTACAATCCAGTTATCCGTGTAAATCACAAAACGAATATATGCGCAGTCATGATTAACGAACTGGTGACGGAAACGTACTAACCTGTGATTGTAGAGTCAACAGGTATACAAGAATAAGAGGAGTATGGCTGCCAAGATGATGGATTGATGGTACGAAGAAGAGGAACCATCGCCGGCTTGCAGAAGAGGCTAGGGATTTGCTAAAATATGTTTCTAGATAATAAAACTGTTTTCCTCCACCTGATGTACACGCTTATGATCAAATGGTGTGGGCCGAGCCTGTTGGGCTTCATCTCGGGCTCAAGTGCGTTGGCCGAAGACTACCCAATTAGGAAGAGAAGAGTGTGCGGTCCCTTAAGCGATAGGCGACTCCGAAAGGTGTGCGACAGGAATCATCATTTAACATATATTAACTTACGTTAAATAGATAGATAAAGTTTTATGCAATCAGTCCGTAGCATACTTTTGATCATCACATGTTGTGAGTCATGGGACGTAATTATTCAGGCCAGAGGTCGAGAAATCAAGTAACGCAAATCTTGAAAGTCCGGGTTGTCACATCATCCCCAACTTGAAAGAAATTTTGTCCCGAAATTTGTTAAGCAGTCTCAAGCAGTCTCGGAGGAGTGGCGTGATATAATGATATGATAAATTAAAATGACAGTGGATTCCCTCAAGTGCCACATCATCCCCAACTTGAAAGGGAATTTCGTCCCGAAAGTCGCCAATGCTGTCAGAAGTTGATACAACCGTTCGAACAACTGAGCATGCTAGAGCTTACTCTGATTATTGCGTTCCCACGTGAACTCCGGTCCACGTCTTGAGTTCCAACTAGTTCCCACGATTGGAATTCGACTAATATGACGAACCCTTCTTCCTTGCCCATGCCTTCGATTGGTCCCTCGACAACTGCAACTTGTCTAGTAAAGGTATCCCAAATGTTTCATCAACACTGCCTTAGATTCGAGTCATAAATGACATCGTGCACGTTACCCAATTCGTTGGGTAACTCGTAACGTAAATTAAGCTTGCCACGCTTCCCAGGCGTACTACACCCTCTCAGGGTGAAACTTTCAACATGAAACGATCGCCTACAGCGAACTCCCAGTGCTTCCTAAGCTTATCAACTTTTCTGACGGGCACTCGTTGTTGCCAAACCTAGACCTGTGATTAGATTGTCACCCACCCTAATCCAACGAGGAGATTAACGTTACTGCTCATGTGATGCCTCAAACAAAGCTGTCTGAATATTAGAATGGTAGTCGCTACGGTAGAACTCAGCCAAAGGTATGTGTCCTTCCATTTTTTTTACTAAGTCAATCACACACATGCTCGCAGCATGTCTTCGAGCGTCCAGGGGAGGGGGGTTCGCTGACTCTGTCCATTTGTCTTGTGGTGATAAGTAATGCTCATGCCTAGACGTAAGCCAAGAATGTTGTGTAGTGTCTGTCATAAATCAGGTATAGATCAAAATCAGGGATAACAGGAGTTGGCACCTCGTGCCTAAAAGCCGCCTCCCTCAGAGGAAAAATTTACAAGCCGTGCAGACTCACCAGTTTCTTTGATTGCAAGAGAGGGTACTGTTTACATGGGACAATCAACGATCACTCAGATAATATTGGTTCCGTTCTAAGATTTAGGCGGGCCAGTGACAAAATCCATGGTTGTTCGTTCCAATCTCCAAATAGGTGTTTCTGATTACTGACACAACCTAGAAGGTTTCTGATGTTCCACCTTGACCTTCGCACAAGTCAAACGTCGTTCATATGCTTCGCTGTGTAGGCCTTCAAACCCAGTTTCCAGTACAAGATCCTTATATCCTAATATATTCCATCAAAATCCCGATGACTAGAATATCAAGGCCGGTGTGCTTTGCTCAACACAAGTTCCCGACAGTTGCCGTATGATGAAATCCACATTCGTTCCGTGGGATAGGGAATATCGTCCGTCTTGCCAAAGGTTGCTTCTCCATGCCCCGCATGGGTTCAACTTAAAAATCCTCTTCCTTCAGCTCTACAGTTTGAACAGAGCGAGTCTGATCAAGTAAGTTAGAGTTGATAGTGAGTTGCATAGCTCGTGTACGTTCAGGTTTCACAGTCGCACTCATTCCAAAGTTCCATCTGGCGGTGTCATTGGTTGATTTAGCTCTTTCGATCATAGATACACGGGAGGCCCTTGTGATCGGTCTAGGTAATGCATTTGGTACCGCTCAAGTAATGCCTCCAAGTAAATCCAAAGACCACGGTTTCCACCGCCAGTTGTGTGTCGTGCATTTCTTCTTTGTAACTCCATTACGTAAGTCATCACTCTCTCGTGTTAAGTCGGTGTGTAACTAGGACTCTTATTCGGATCATCATGGTACACCACTAAATCACCCGCACCCTCGGGTAAAGACGATGCTCAGTGCATTGCAGAGTTGGGATTCGGAAGCTGAAAAGACGTCCTCCTGTTTTGTCTTGCATGAACACAGCACCCTGCTGTGCTAAAGAGATTTAAGCTACGCGACCTTCGAAAATACTGTGATTAATATGCGATAATACCAAGCGGGACCAAGAAATTGTTGTATCCTTGAGGGGCTCTTTGGTGACGATCAGTTTCCAACCAAAACAGGTCTTAGCGAGATCTACGTGCATTGCCACTTCGTTGATCATATGACCCAAAAAGGGTACCACTTGAATCCAGGAGTTACATTTATCAAGACTTCGCGCGGTGTGGCTCCTCCCTCAGGAGCTCTCAAATAAGGTACAAATCTGTCCATGATGTTCTTTTCTCCTAGAAAAGATTCAAAACGTCACCCAATAGCATGGTCGGTTCACATGATCCATAAAGCTGCTGGTTTGATGATTACCCCAAAGGTCATGGAATACAAGGTCGTATGGCCGAAATGAGTCTGATGAGCCCCTATAAGAACATTCTCCCCATTGGACTTCCATCTGATAAGAGTTCGCTCGTAAATCAATCATCGAATGAAAGCTCGTCCCTTGCAACTAGTCGACAGGTTGTCAATACATGGTTGAAGTAAACGGTTCTCAACTGTCGTCTTGATGAGTTTTCGATAATCAGTACACAAACAAAAAGGCTTATCTTTACTTGTATAACTGGGGCTCCCCAAAGCGAAAAACTAGGTCCGGCAAATTCCTGTCTAACAGTCCCTGAAGTTGATTCTGCCTAACAGTTGTGAAAGCAAGTCCGAAAGCTCCTCGGGTAGCACGCCGAGAGGGATCATGAACAATTGGTGGATCCTCAATCCTCTTTTCCTTAGCTTTAACATCAGTACCGGTTGCTAACGTTGCGGGGTAATCCCTCCGTAGACACTTCTGGGCCTTCACTGCTGATATGATGCTAACCCTTACACCACTCTGATACTTCAAAGTATATAGTGACACAAAATTTCCTTCCCTCAAGGTATATCTACGCGGTATCCAGTTAACCAATCTACATTATTACTGCATCGAGACCATCAAGGATAGCAAAAAGGAAGGTCGATGTCGAACACTTGCCCCACAAGGTCGAGCTTGCATCCCAATGAACATACAAGGCTTCAATTGACTTGCCATCAACCGGTTCCATAACGGAATCGAGACGAAGCGGTTTGCTACCCATGCAAGCTACCATGTTGTTATTATGCCTGGTGTCGCCAACGCCAATCCTAAATGCCCTTCCACAAGCACCACTACCGGTGTTGTTGTTACGATCACGCGGATTCCCAATACTGTCATCGTTCCCTTTGTTGTTATCGTCTTGAATTATCAACGGCCAATCCATGCCGTAGGCACCTTCATTTCCATACTGTAGGCTACTATTACAAGTACCTTGGTGTTGCTATGACTGTTGCCTCTAATGTCGTTGCTTGAAACGGAATCCCTATCACCTTTCACCAACCAAGTCCATCTTTCCACATTCTGTGCCACGCCCTAAAGCGCTAATCACCGTGCTGGTAGTCACACATTCCACACTGTAATCAGTTGTCATCGCTAATGTCCCGATTGATTCGTAAAAGTTGACTCCTATGAGTCGCTGACTAGGATTAAAATTTCGATTGGAGTCAAACCGCTGATGTTCATTTCCGGTAATCAAGGTTGTCCAAATACTGAGGTCGGTAAAGTTCCACGCTCCTCTTCTTGTCTATCAATGTGGCAAGTTGTTTGAGTAATACACGGTCTGTTGTGAGAGTGTTGCAGATGCGATCGCACTACGGTGTCTAAGACATCAATACATATAGCTCCAACAAACAAAAAGGGGTGAGAAAGGTATCAACCAATCATTCGACGCTGCGACATCCAATTCAGGGGCGTTCGTACAAGCACCTAACACTGTACCCAGTTTGCTAGGCGTTCAGATGGGTATACAGGTAATACTCGATAGCATCAAGATTCGTAAGATTTCAGAGAGGAGTGAAAAGAACACATTCGAGTAGAAGACAATCACTGTTATGACTCCTATAGATTGTTGTGTTTCACATTGATCAGTTAACGGGACGGAACCCCTTTTTCACTTGTTAAGCCTCACTGAGACTCACATGCACCCCACATTATTATTATGTGTGCACCCACAATAATATTGTGATTTGCATGCTCATCTCAGCTCCTCCTAACTCATGTCAAATGGTTCCTCAAACTCGAGTAGCAAACAAAGAGCATCACAAAACGTAAGTCATGAATGTTTAGGGAAATACCACCCTATCAGTCACATAATACATGCAAGTAATTCATGAATTCATACTGTTGTGCTAAATGTGCAATCACATGCAATATCGTATGTAAGTGTTCACTAGTTATGCAGTACAATGAGTATACGAGAGACGAACCTTGCAATCTGGAGCTGAGTGTCATGGTCGTATTCACGTTTTCAGAACTGTTAGGTTATAGTCTGGTTTTATACAGATGTTTTTTTTTAAAACCAAGTTCACTATAACCAGTGGCTTTAATACCAAACTGTCACACCCCCAAAATACCACATGCGGAAACCCCCGCGAGGCGTGTGACGTACCAGGAACCAAGCCACCAATCACCTTGAACTCACAAATATATTTAAATAAAACTTTCATTCATTAACATAAGGGTTACAAACGTTACATATCATTCATTGTGTACAGCGGAAGCAAAGCTCATTCGTTAAGTGTTTAGTAAACCAGGTGTACATAAATCATTTAGCTTGTGTTGAGGTTCCATGTATCACGACCCATGACCACTCCAGCATCCCAGACAGCAAGTCCCAATGATATAAACCTACAACCTGCAAGCATGCAGACAAGTGTGTCAGACGACGCTGGTGAGTTCAAAGTTTTGTTAAAGTGTTTAGATACCAGTTACCAGATTAAGACGTTGCACAGTTTCGATGATTTGATTTGATTTGATTTGATTTGATGTTGTTATTAACTCGATTACCGCAACTGGCTACAAGATATGAATGCCCAACCCCAATGCCTCTATCAAGGCATTGGTCAAGTGGTCGAGGTAATTAGCTCAACTAATAACCTCGAGTAGATGTAAGGGGTCTTATATATACACAATGTGAATGCCCAACCCCAATGCCTCTATCTAGGCATTGGTCAAGTGGTCAAGGTAGTTAGTTCACGCCCGTCCTTTCGGCACGGTGTGAGGGTGCCAATCCTAATAGCGCTATCAACTAAATACCTCGTTGCCTTACCGGCAACAAACGGTAGATGTAGGGGGTCTTACATAATAGAAACTGAGTAATAACAAACATCCCATTAACCTGCATTCCTCCCTGGAACGTTACCCGATATCCCTTCCCGGGATGCATGCTTGGAAAAGAGCAGTGAACTCACCTTTGGTTTGCTCGGTAAGACTAGTTACGTGTTCAGTTGCTCAAAACAACCCTAACATAGTTACCGATATCAATCAGACTCATGCACCAACACCCACTTATTAAAACAAGTTGTAAACATAGATCGATCATCCCGTGGCATGTATGGCGTAACAGTTCACGAAAATTCATATCACATATAGTTCACATAATGCATAATAAGTACTCACATCACAAGTAATCACATATCGCAGCCATAACCGACTAATAACACTTGACAGCTCGTTATATTATTCCACTTATTCTTCTAACATCTCATGTCAAACATACAATTAACGGGTGACTTCATGTACCATACGAGGCCCTTAGACCCGACATACGAAACCCAGGCCCAAGTCTATCCCGGCCCGCAACCCCTTATGCGCTTCCTGTTTCAGCTCATGATCCACCTAAACCGGCCCAATGTACTAAATTTTAGTGTGTGTGTGACCCATTACGCCCAATTGAGTCTATTTACACAAGATCCGTAATCAAATCAAACTAATATCACCTACAAAAGAACAACACAATTTCATTGATTCATTCATTGTCATCATCGACGTACATATTGGTGTTTAACCCCTAACAAATACTCATCATTATACGATAACCATGCTCACATCTCCTGATTATCAATTACATCGAGCAAAAACACATTTGCAAGCAACAAGGAATTTCAATCATCATCATTATCAACATCAATAAAATATCTCAATAGTCCAAATATGGCCACCAAAGTCTTAGAATTCGGTCCAATCACAATCCTTGGAGTCACCGCCAAAAATTGATGATAATCTTATGGTGATGATGTGATGTTATTAAAACTAAGATGGTGCCCTTTGTAACTACACGTGCTTACATCAGAGGTTTCTTATAATGACCAATCATAGATTCACAATAATTTACATACACATCTACAACCGATTCATTAATTTATAATAACAGAATTTATTAAAACATCGATGCTATACAACTTCCAATTCATCGATCAGTTGCCATGGATATTTCTGGATTTGTTCTCCTAATCATTCCAACCCCTAACTGATAAAATAATTTAACATACAATCGCAGACAAAGTTTAGCATATCATCTAACCATCATTACAATCCAGTTATCCGTGTAAATCACAAAACGAATATATGCGCAGTCATGATTAACGAACTGGTGACGGAAACGTACTAACCTGTGATTGTAGAGTCAACAGGTATACAAGAATAAGAGGAGTATGGCTGCCAAGATGATGGATTGATGGTACGAAGAAGAGGAACCATCGCCGGCTTGCAGAAGAGGCTAGGGATTTGCTAAAATATGTTTCTAGATAATAAAACTGTTTTCCTCCACTTGATGTACACGATTATGATCAAATGGTGTGGGCCGAGCCTGTTGGGCTTCATCTCGGGCTCAAGTGCGTTGGCCGAAGACTACCCAATTAGGAAGAGAAGAGTGTGCGGTCCCTTAAGCGATAGGCGACTCCGAAAGGTGTCCGACCGGAATCATCATTTAACATATATTAACTTACGTTAAATAGATACATAAAGTTTTATGCAATCAGTCCGTAGCATACTTTTGATCATCACATGTTGTGAGTCATGGGACGTAATTATTCAGGCCAGAGGTCGAGAAATCAAGTAACGCAAATCTTGAAAGTCCGAGTTGTCACACCGACCCCCTTCAACAGCATCTCCCAAAGCAAAAACAAGAAGAAAGTTGAGCATGGGGCTGTGCCCAGCTGAGCACGGGGCGTGCCCAGCTCAGCACGGGCCGTGCCCAGATCAGCACGGGGCAGTGCTCAGGATGGACAGCCCTGGCACTAAAGACAAACCTGTAGAAGCTTCTATTGCCCACCACGGGGCCGTGCCCAGCGGACACGGGGCCGTGGTCAACGCAAATATACGCAGAATCTTGCCAAATCTGAAAGTACAGATATGCTTTTGAGCACGGGGCCGTGCCCAGCGGACACGGGGGCGTGTGGAGCTAATAAAGACAAACTGTATTAATGAAGAAAGAAAAAAGGGTGGACACGGGGCCGTGTCCAGTGGACACGGGGCCGTGTCCAGGCTTCTGTACAGGCTATAAATAGGAGTGCTTGGCTCAAGCTCAAACCATCCCTTGGCACACCACCTCTTTCACACTTCACCCACCACCCACCACCACCATAACACCATCATCCACCACCATCATCCATTGTCCATCGTAGAGTGTGTGAGTCGTCTCGGGATCCAAGATTGATCGTAAGAGTTCTTGACAATCAAGGCCATGTTTGCCTAAGTCTCTTACATCACTTGGTGAAGACAAAGTGTCTAGTGTAATACTTTTTATTTCTAATCTTTTGCACTTTTTATTTGGTTTCGTATTAATGACTTTAATAACTAGTTGCTTATGTTGAAGGTGATCTTTCTTTATCGTTTGTCCGTGGTGTCTTGAAATTATTTTACTGTCTATATAAAATAAAAGATTTTCACCATTCATATCTCCACGGTCTATATGGAGGTACGTTGGCTACCTGGTCGGGGGTTAAGGGAACGGTTTGGTAAAGGTCTTGCCATTGTTCAGCGTTTAGAGGTCCTGCAATGGACCTGGGTCAAATTTAGTAGGACCTCCTTCAATACTTCACGGTATTGGATGGCGGGGGTCCAAACTCTTTGATCCCCTCATAAGTTAACTACTATTAATACTATAACCCGGCTATTTAGGACTGTATCCCTGCTGACTCAGACTACTTAGTCGAGGGTAACGTCATCTCCAAAAGAGGGACCTACCATAATATTGCATTAATAACTTAATTCATTATCTTCCAATAATCCACCCTTTTAGGATTGTATCCTTGCTGACTCAAACTACTGGGGTGAGAGTAACGTCACCTTCAAAAGAGGGGCCCTACTACAATAACTAAGATAATCTCTTAATCATGTGCAAAAGTGCGGAAATAATCAAAGGTTACACTAGATACGAGTCGGAACCAAGTGATTCATCTTGTCTATCTGTTTTTCTTTTATTTTTATTTTCAGCATTTTAGTTAGTTTCTATTTTTCTTAGTTTAAAACAATTTTCTAAACTTTTTATTTTGATTAGACGTTGAGGATAAACCGGTACTAAAAGCTCTTGTGTCCTTGGATGACCTCGGTATCTTGCCAACACTATACTACGCTCACGATGGGTGCACTTGCCCATATGTGTGTTTAGTGTTAGTAAAATATCGTGTTTTATAAATTTAAAACTTGGCTAAAAATAAGTGTTAAAGGGGCTTAAAATATACACCTAATATATATAACACTTCACACGCATCAAGTTTTTGGCGCCGCTGCCGGGGACACAAGGATTTTAAGAAAGCTTTAAATCGACGGCCTAATCAGTTTTTCAAAATCTTTTTAAAACGCGCGCACATTTTTATGCATTTTAGTTTAGTTTTGCATTTACAGTAGCCTGTACACGGGGCCGTGTTCACTGAACACGGGGCCGTGCTGCACATTTTCATAAAAACACCCAGTAACAGAAGCTTGAACACGGGCCGTGCTCACTGAACACGCCCCGTGCTCAACGAAAGCAGTAAATTTAATTAAAACGCCCAGATACAGATCCTGAACACAGGGCCGTGTCCACTGAACACGGGGCCGTGTCCAGCCTCTGTTTCCATTTTTATTTTTGTTTTCTGATCTCGAGACTCAGTTGTGGTCTGCTGAGTGATTCTTATGGATCAATACTCAGGAGGTTACAACTACACCTATGAGGAGGATGATTATAAGGGTAATTATTGTACTAATTGTCGTAACGCACGATCGGTTCAAAATAATCGCTCATATCAACCATCCAATTCATACACCTACTATGAGGAACCCAGGTACGAGCCGTCAACTTCATACACATCCTATGAAGACCAAAGGTATGAACCTCCTCCCTCATACTCATATTTTGATGAACCAAGGTATGAGCCTTCATACTCATACCTTGAGGAACCAAGATATGAGCCACCACCTTCGTATGCTTACTATGAGGAACCTTGGCGTGAACAACCCACCTCATATGAGTATTATGAAGAACAAAATTACGAACCTTATCCATCATATGCTGACAATGAAGAACAATGGTGCGAACCATCTACTTCATATGGGTATTATGAGGAACAAAGGGTCGAACAACCGGATTCAAGCTTAGAAAATACCGATTCTTTTTCTATAACCGAAGTAACCGAGAGGATATTAGAACACATAAGAGTTATCGATCGCTGTATAAAAGAATCTCGCGCAAGGGAAGAGGAGTCCCGCGCAAGAGAAGAATTAAAAAATGAAGAGATAACTGAAATTGTAAAAATGGAAGAACAAATAAGTGAAAAACCGACACATGAGTTAAACAACGAAAAAGGTGAGTCCGACAACGTTAAAAATCAAGAAGAGTCTAATTTTGATGAAATTAATCTCTTGTCACCTTCTTTCGAAAATCATTGTTTAGTACCCACTCATGCTAAGTTTTTAAAAGAGTTAAACACTAACACTAAAATTGATGAAACGGTAAGTGTTAAGTTAACTAATGATCAAACCCCGCTAATAAAAGAAGACCCATTTGAAATTAACATTACACCGGTTCCATGTTTCTTTCAAAATTCGTTTATTAGTAATGTCACAATCGACAAAGATCTTTGTGTTAACATAATGCCTAACTACATTTTCGAAAAATTAAGTATTAGTGATTTTTCTCCACTTCAAATACCCATTTTTCTATCTAATCGGAAAGTAATAAAATCAATCGGTATAGTTGAGGATGTATTGGTTCAAACAAATCAAATGGTAATCCCGACCGACTTTGTCATCCTCGATGACGCTCCTCTAATGTTGGGACGACCATTTGTAAAAACTCACGAAGCTTTGAAAAACCGGAAGTATAACAATCTACCTCTTCAATTAGGGGCATTTAAAAAGAGTGTCGATCTTGAGCGGTCAATGAAATATCCATTCGGCAATAATGACCCCCTAATTGAAGATGAGCCAGAACCACCCGATAAGGAGGGTCTAGCCAAGGACCCTTATAAACGTGGCTCACCACGGAGGCATTCCGCGGAACTATCCGTAGTTTAGTTTAGATTAACCTTTATGTTTTCTAGTTTAGCTTTTATTTTTCAGGAATAAAACACACTCGGCATGGTGAAGGATGATAAGGGAAGCTTGAACCAACACCCCATACACAAAAACAGGGCCTCCCTATGATTTTTCTTCATTACAGCAAGTTCAGCACGGGGCCGTGCTCACCCCAACATGCCCCGTGCCCGAGGTTCTGTTGAAAATGCCCAGTTCAGGTACCTGGACACGGGGCCGTGCTCACTGGACACGCCCCCGTGCCCAGCCTTCTGTTTACTTTTGGTACTGGCAGTCTGGACACTAGGCCGTGCTCAGCCAACACCACCCCGTGTTCAGCTACCCAGTACCATAAAATCTTGTTTTTAACCCACTTTTACACATTTTAATCAACCTAAAAACTTATTTTTGGGACACATTGAGGACAATGTGTAATTTAAGTGTGGGGGGGGGGGGGGATGCTAAAACCTTGAATCTTGTAAGTCCTAAATACAAGCCTTACACAAAACTCTATTGGAACCGCTAATCACCCCAAATTTTTTCAAAATTATTTTCATTTTTTTTTACTTGTCTAGGTTTAACTCGGGAAATTCAAGTTCTTAGAAAGGTTATATTTTTACGAATTTACAACTGATAGCGTCGTGATAAAAAGAACCAACATAAGAAAATTATGAAAAGGCATGACAAGCTTAGTTAAAATTTGATTATATATACTTGATCACATAAAAACCCATTCCCACAAAAGTGAGTTTTGAGCCTTTATTGAGCATACAATTACATATCTTTAAACTAAATGCTCATTTTTCGTTTCTTGTATGAATAGCCGCTTGGTTCTTACGACTCTAGAACTTGCCACGACGATACATTCCCGGTCCTTACCAACTTAAACCTGAGTAAGTAAATGATGGAGGCATTAGGACTAACCCTTTTTTTTTTCTACACCATTATTTTTTTTTTTTTACCATCTACCCAAAATCCCCCTAGTTAGCCCCTTTGAGCCTAAACATTTTTATTTCAAAACCCTAACCAAACACCCTTTCACCCACCAAAACCTTTTTTATTTTTAACCCTTTGTTTTAGTAGCTAGCTCGGTTTTATGTATGACTTTTCAAAAAAAAAAAATTGGTGTTGATGATGAAGCAAAAGAAATAAACAAACAAGTTTATCAAAAATAACTTTGTTTGAATGAAAGCTTCATCAAAATAAATATTGCAAAAAAAAAAAAAAAAGTCTTACGAAAACCGACGCTTGTTACGCTTTTCGCCCTTTCACTAACCACTAACCCAACCACCTACCTTTAACCCAAGCCTAACCCTTCACCCAAAAGTCCTCTTGATATTTACAAATGTATATAGTTAAAAAGGAGGAGGATTGATTGCTTGGAAAGCTTATGGTAGGAGTAAGTTCCATGCCGCTCTCGAGTGTTTCACAAAAATACATCTTCGGCCGAGTGTTGAGTGATCCCCCGTGAGGTATGTGAACTTGTATATGAATGGAATTTTAAAAACGCATGTTATGCCCTAATAAGTAATTTATCTTATGAAAAGTTTTAAATAAATCATGACGAATAGGATTGTAAATAAATAAAAATAAAATTAAATAAAGAATCTTGAAAATCCCGACACTCTACGACAAGCCCAAAAACCTTCTTCTCTACCAATTCCATTTGGGAGTGTAATAGCCACATATTAAAGAGTTTTGCTTGAGGACAAGCAAAGATTCAAGTGTGGGGGTATTTGATGTGTTCAAAATGTAACATATAAATTTCATCAAATGAGGCATAAAACTAACCCTTTTTTAGTACTAATGTTGGAAAAAGTGTGCTTTTGTCTTCCTTTTGTATTTTCAGGATTAAATGAGCTCAAATTAACAAAAGAAGCAAAAAGGCAGCTAAATTTAGCATAAATACAAGAAAAGGAACAAACGTGGCATGCCCGACCCCCTTCAATAGCATCTCCCAAAGCAAAAACAAGAAGAAAGCTGAGCATGGGGCTGTGCCCAGCTGAGCACGGGGCGTGCCCAGCTCAGCACGGGTCGCGCCCAGATCAGCACGGGGCAGTGCTCAGGATGGACAGCCCTGGCACTAAAGACAAACCTGTAGAAGCTTCTATTGCCCACCACGGGGCCGTGCCCAGCGGACACGGGGCCGTAGTCAACGCAAAGATACGCAGAATCTTGCCAAATCTGATAGTACAGATATGCTTTTGAGCACGGGGCCGTGCCCAGCGGACACGGGGGCGTGTGGAGCTAATAAAGACAAACTGTATTAATGAAGAAAGAGAAAAGGGTGGACACGGGGCCGTGTCCAGGCTATAAATAGGAGTGCTTGGCTCAAGCTCAAACCATCCCTTGGCACACCACCTCTCTCACACTTCACCCACCACCCACCACTACCATAACACCATCATCCACCACCATCATCCATTGTCCATCGTAGAGTGTGTGAGTCGTCTCGGGATCCAAGATTGATCGTAAGAGTTCTTGACAATCAAGGCCATGTTTGCCTAAGTCTCTTACATCACTTGGTGAAGACAAAGTGTCTAGTGTAATACTTTTTATTTCTAATCTTTTGCACTTTTTATTTGGTTTCGTATTAATGACTTTAATAACTAGTTGCTTATGTTGAAGGTGATCTTTCTTTATCGTTTGTCCGTGGTGTCTTGAAATTATTTTACTGTCTATATAAAATAAAAGATTTTCACCATTCATATCTCCACGGTCTATATGGAGGTACGTTGGCTACCTGGTCGGGGGTTAAGGGAACGGTTTGGTAAAGGTCTTGCCATTGTTCAGCGTTTAGAGGTCCTGCAATGGACCTGGGTCAAATTTAGTAGGACCTCCTTCAATACTTCACGGTATTGGATGGCGGGGGTCCAAACTCTTTGATCCCCTCATAAGTTAACTACTATTAATACTATAACCCGGCTATTTAGGACTGTATGCCTGCTGACTCAGACTACTTAGTCGAGGGTAACGTCACCTCCAAAAGAGGGACCTACCATAATATTGCATTAATAACTTAATTCATTATCTTCCAATAATCCACCCTTTTAGGATTGTATCATTGCTGACTCATACTACTGGGGTGAGGGTAACGTCACCTTCAAAAGAGGGGCCTACTACAATAACTAAGATAATCTCTTAATCATGTGCAAAAGTGCGGAAATAATCAAAGGTTACACTAGATACGAGTCGGAACCAAGTGATTCATCTTGTCTATCTGTTTTTCTTTTATTTTTATTTTCAGCATTTTAGTTAGTTTCTATTTTTCTTAGTTTAAAACATTTTTCTAAACTTTTTATTTTGATTAGACGTTGAGGATAAACCGGTACTAAAAGCTCTTGTGTCCTTGGACGACCTCGGTATCTTGCCAACACTATACTACGCTCACGATGGGTGCACTTGCCCATATGTGTGTTTAGTGTTAGTAAAATATCGTGTTTTATAAATTTAAAACTTGGCTAAAAATAAGTGTTAAAGGGGCTTAAAATATACACCTAATATATATAACACTTCACACGCATCAACTGTTCTCCCGAAGGAGAACTTCTTGATATTTACATCAACTCCTTAAAGGAGTTTCTACTCCATAGCACACATTACTAGAAAGTAAAATTTGATCATACGAATGATCAAAAGAAAAGTGAGGGTGGTTGAGAGTTGTTGAGAGGATTTCTAGCCAGCGATAGAAGATGTAGTTCAACCGGGGATATCTAAACTAATGAATTCGACTTCTTTATATAGCAGAAGTGAATTTTACAAAAGGACTAAAATAGCCTTAAGTGTTCGTCATGCATGACGTTTTTTGGTCGACAAACCCATGTGTTGGGTCCAGCTCTCGCGTGTCTTCATCTGAAAAGTAGGTGTTTTTAATAAAGGGACCACTTTTTGTCAGAATTTTCTTCGGTGGAAGATTCTTTACAGCTCATGCACTGATGGCTTTCCTGTGCTCTTTGCATTATTTTGCAGAGTCTTTGTTTGGTAGTAGGACTCACATCAACTTTGTTGAAGATAATGCGTTGCTCCATTTTTTCTAAAGCTTCCTTTGATAGTGGGGTTCCACTATGACTTGTGAAGATATAGAAATTGCTTTAGAGGAATTTCCTTTTTTCCACACTCTGCTGAGTATCGAGTGGCTTCTTGTTGGGCTTGTAATAAAGACCCAAACTTCTTGAATGTTACCGGTCTTACAGAAACATGTTGAGACACTATGTACCAATCTTCATATATGCCTCTATGCTCTCCATAAAAAAATGACATAAAATTTAGAATTAGATTTTACCGTTTCTTGAGTATCTTGGGAGTAACTTGGTCTAGGAGAGACCTGTTCAGTTTTTGGCAAACTGTCAGCCATCAACGGATTTGATGTGCCTTTACGAGAGCCGTTTGCTACTGGGCTAGATGAAGATCATAGTTCTTCATTAACTTTATAATTGCTTTTTTCCAAAGCAACAGGAATCAACGGACTTGATTTTTCTTTACCTTTAGCCGTTTGTAAAGGAATAGATTCAGATTGTATCCTTTCGGAATCCTGCTCTGAATTAACAGTTGTGTCTATACTTTCGTCGTAGAGAGCTATTTTTTCTTAAATAGCTTTTAATTCTATCAAAAGAAAATTTTCTTTTAGGCGTAAAGCCCTTAATTCTTCCATACCCTTTCTAAAAAAAAATTTGAATATGAAGGAGATGATTTTTGAAGAAGAGATGCCTTCTATTTGTAGAAGAAGAATGACATCATTGCTTACGATTTCTAAAAATCTCGTGTTAAGCTATCAGCTAACACTTTTTTTGTCCCTTGTAGGTGTTCTGTATCAAAAGAATACCTGGAAAACCACATTTGCCATCTGACAAGACGACCTTGTTTATTATCTCCAGAAATTTTTGTTTTCAGGAAATAAGTAAAAATTTTATTGTCAGTTCTAACTAAGAATTTAACCGGGGTTAAATAAATAGAGAACTTCGAAATCGTGTTTTTTATCGCCAGTAATTCTTTTTCATTACTGTGATAATTCCGTTCAGCTTGCTTGAAGCTTCCCGAAGTGTACCTGCAAATTTCTTCTCTATCTGCAGTCTTAGCTTTTAAAACACCTCCCCAAAAATCATGAGAAGCATCTGTTTCTATGATTAAAAAATCACTTTCACTAGGAAGATAAAATTTAGGAAAACTAATTAAGTTTTTCTTTATCTTTTTAATGTAGTCAGTATCGGACTGTTTCCAATCCCACACGTATTCCTTTTTTAGCTTAGCCTGTAAAGGTTTTCTAAGCTCTGCAAGCTTAGGAATATAACTTTCTGCATAAGTTAATACACCTAAAAATCTTTGAAGATGTTTTTTATCTTCTAAAGTAGCTGGAAATTTGTGTAAATTTTCCAAGATATGTTTTTGTGGACAATGTGTCCCTTGATCTATTTCAAGACCCAAAAAGTTTATCTTTGTTTTAAAAAGATTAGCTTTCTTTTTTGATAAAATGATTCCATATTTTTCAATTGTTTTTAAAACCGATAAAACATGAGAATAGTGTTTATCTTCCGAGTTCGAGAAGACTATAATATCGTCAACATAGACGGTACAGTAATCTTCTAATCCTCTTTAAGCAATTTGCATATGTCTTTGAAATATGCTTGGTGCCTGTTTTAATCCAAAGGGAACTACCTTCCATTGATAGTGACCGTCTGGGCATGTGAACGCAGTTAATAACTGTGATTCTTTGTCTAACAGTACCTGCCAGAAACCGCTTTTACAGTCAAAACTGGAAAAGATAGTCTTTCCTCTTAGAAGAGTTAGTAATTCCTGCATACAAGGAAGATTATGGATGTCCCCAATAGTGACATTATTAATGGCTTTGTAATTAACAACCATTCGTTTTTCACCTCTTCTTCTTTCCGCTTCATTTTCTACTAAGAAAGCAGGAGACATGTGAGGAGATTTACTAGGAATTATTAATCCCAAATTAAGAAGTTTCTTGATTTGTTTATTAAATTCTTCCCTATCCAGTGGACTGTACTTCATAGGTTTAACCCTAATAACAGTTTTAGGATCTAATAACTTAATAGATGCCTTCATCCAATTTTTTGATTTTTCAGGATCAATTGGATTTTCTGAACAAACATTTTCAAGTAATTCCTCAATTTTTTGAAACTTATGTAGTTCAAGTAGAAAAATTCTTTCAGGTTTTATAACTTCTTGAACTATATTAGTTCCTGGAGTTTGATTTATCTTAGAATCTTTTTTCAGAGATTCAAGAAAATTTGGTTTTCCAATTTGAAAAGCCTTTGTAACTTTTTTGATTAAAATCATTTCTTGATTAAGATGAAAATATACTCTGTCTAACCATTGAGTAAAAGGTCCATAGAGTTGACAGAAATTATTTCCGAGAAGTAAATCCATACCTGAATCTTGTTGGTAGATAGTAGGAATGGTAAATGATTCTCCAGATAAATGAATTATAAGATTTCTACAAACCTTATCTAATTTAATGACTTATTTGTTAGCAACAATTGTCTTAATATCTTTGGGAGTATTTTCCCAAAGATCCTTAGGAATTATATGTTTGCTGGCTAAACAAAGACTTGCACCTGTGTCTACATAACAATGTAGAGTAATTGTTTTATATCCTTTGAAAAAGATTTTTCCTTTGATATAAATTGAATTTGGATTAGTTATGTTTGAAAAGGCTAAATCGAAATTATGAATTTGTTTATCCTCATCCCCCCCAACTGAAAGAGTGATTAGGCTTCGACTCGATATCTGAAGAGCTTTCTTTAGTTTCGGGTTTTTCCTGTTCATTTTTCATGGTAAAGATTTGTTCTTTATTTTCAGAAAAATGTTCAATTTCAGGTTGTTCATTCTTTAAAACAAGAGTCTGTTTTTTATTTTCAGAAAGCTTCTGTTCAAGTTTTTCTTTTAAGTTTTTATAAAACTTTTGTTTATGTTCTTTGTTTTCAAAGGACATGAGCTGAACAAGCTTATGAATTTGTTTAGCTGATAAAGTTTTTTCTTTAAAAAACTGTTCTAACTTTTGAGTAACAGGAATCATTTTATCCACAAGATAAAATAATTTTTGTCTCTCTAAGTTTTTGTATCTCTTTTTTCAAAAGAGAGTTATTTCTTTTTAAATCAGTTAATTTAAAAAAGTTTATCAGAAGGATGAATACACCAATCCAAGTGTAACTCATAAATTCTTTGATTATTTCTTTGTAAATAGAAATAATTCATAAAAATCTTTAGATTAATTTCTCTAAAAGATTTTTTCATTTGTCCTCTATTGGTCTTTTAAAGTTGATCCAAAAGGCCATGTTTTATTAGTTTCGTTAGAAACTTCCTTGAAAATTTCATCAATTTCGTCAGAAACTTCTTTGAGAATTTCGGCATAAATTGCTTCAAGACTTTCATCTCTATAAATTATTGTTTTTTTTTGCTTTAAACTCAAGAATTTTTTGTTTAGAATCAAAAATATTTCTTTTAGCAATTTTTAGGTTACGAGATTTTCTTTTATGATTCATCATAAAAGCAAAGACGTTTCTTTTAGCAATTTTTATGTTGCGAGAGTTTATTTTTTGACTCATCATAAAATTTTTCTTTAATTGTTTTATCCGAACCAAAGAAATATGAATCTTTTCTTCTTCATAAGCAATTTGCATATCAAGAAGATGTAGATAATTTAGAATAGGTGTTATAGACATTAAGTCCCAATAACCTTTTCTAAAATTTCTCCATACCTGTCTATGTTTTTCGACATAGTTCGCATTAAATGCTCGGTGTCACTAGAGTCTCTTATTTGCAAAGAGGTTCCAATAAAACTGTGTCTAGGTTCTAATCCTAGCATCTTTTTATTACGTGCAATATCAATTGCCCAATTTTCTTTTAACTGTGAAGGTTCAGAAAACTTACACCCTTCAACAACTCCAATTTCAGAAAATATATCTTCAAGAGTTATATTTTCATTTTCCTTATACTCGATTGAATGAGTACTATTGGTTAAAGCATACGAGATTAAATAATTAATCGTAAAAACTTTATTACCAGGTTCCATAAGGTCAGTTCTTTCGCACTGGTGTATGAAACTTAAAGTCTTATCAAAATCTTTTGAATTTCGATGTAAAGCAAATTTAGGATAGACAGTAAACATAAATTTACCATAAGCTAAATTTCCTTGAATTGCTCCCAGAAGAGCGTCTTGCCTATTGATAATTCTATTATCAACGAGTGCCATTTTTATAGGAAAATTAATTCCATCTCTAAATTGAGCTTTAAGGAGGATGTTAACCGCTCCTATGTGTACCATATTGAGAGACTTTCTCAACTCTGGTTTAATATGCAAAAGCTTTTTTGCTATTTCACCCTTTGTTAAGAGTGGCAAATAAACTTCACCTGCTGTATTTTTTATGTCAACTGAAAGTTCTTCAGTGTTAAAACAATAAAATACTTTATTTTTTCTTGTAAAAGCTTTAGAAACTAAGCTTTGTAAAGTTTTTGTTTGATAAAAAACTTGTTTTGTGTCAAGCTTGAATTTAAGCTTGTTAATTTTAGTTAATTGATCAGAATTAATCATGCAATCTTCTTTCGAAAGTTTTTAATAGCTTTCTTTATCCCTTCTGGAAACATGCTGATTTCAAGCAAATTTGGAGATGGGTATATGAACTTTATTAGACCAGCAGAAAATGCTAGTGAAACAACTTCTGGACTTGCGCCTGGACAAAAGACTAAAAGACTTTTATTAGCCTTATCTTCTGTGTAGACATGCTCAAACTTGAAATCATCTTGACTAAGAGCTCTTGTTTTAGACCAAATTCTTCTGAATTCGTCCAAAGATATAATATCTTCTTCTTCTTTCTCTTCTTTTATTGTTGATCTTGAGAAAGTGTTCTTGAATTCAATGATTCTTTCTTGGGCTTCAATGGCTCAGGAATAATTGTTACCTTTAAAGGTATTCCTTTCTTCCCGAGGTTTGCTGAATATCGGGTAGCTTCTTGTTGGGCTTGCGCTAACGACCCAAATTTTTTGAAAGGATAGTCGGTTTTATCAATGTAATTTTTGACTATACCCCAATCTTCATATATTCCTCTGTGGTCACCATCGAAAATAACATAAAATCTTGAATTATGCTTTTCTGAAATTTGTGTGACTTGGGAGTAACTTGGTCTGAGAGAGACCTTGTCAGTTTTTGGCAAACTGTCAGCCATCAACGGATTTGATGTGCCTTTACCAGAGCCGTTTGCTACTGGGCTAGATGAAGATTTTAGTTCTTCATTTACTTTATAATTGCTTTTTTCCAAAGCAACAGGAATCAACGGACTTGATTTTTCTTTACCTTTAGCCGTTTGTAAAGGAATAGATTCAGATTGTATCCTTTCGGAATCCTGTTCTGAATTAACAGTTGTGTCTAGACTTTCGTCGTAGAGAGCTATTTTTTCTTGAATAGCTTTTAATTCTATTAAAAGAATTTTTTCTTTTAGGCGTAAAGCCTTTAAATCTTCCATTTTTTAAAAAATATGCCTATCTTTTTGTAAGTGTAAATGAAAGTGATGAATTTTTGAACGAAGAAATGCCTTCTATTTATAGTAGCAAGAATGACAGTGACATTTTTGCTTTAAGATTTCTGAAAATCTCGTGTCAAGCTATCAGTTAACACATTTTTGGCCCTCTTACCGTGTCTGTCATTTGACAAGACGACCCTGTTTATTATTTCCAAAAATATCTTTGTTTTCAGAAAATAAATAATTTTTGAATAAACAAATTTCAAAAATTCGTTTTGTTTATTTTTATCCCCCTAACTAAAAGAGTGATTGGACTTCATTCTGAGTCTTCTGTAGAAGAATCGGATAATATTTCTAATGCATATACTTGTGTATAGCCATCAAAAATATTTTCATAAGGAAAATATCCTTCAGTTTCTGCTTTCGAAATAATTTTTAATTTTTCCGGAAACTTTTGTCTGTTGGGACATTCATTGGCATAGTGTCCTTCTTCAGAACGTATCCAGCAACGATATTTTTTCTTCCCTTGAGGACAAACCTTAGGTTTTTCTTTTGAAAAGTATTTTCCATGAGAAAACTTTCTTTTCTTGGTTTTCCAAAAACGTTTTTTAGTTTTTGTTTTATATTTATTTTTGAAATAATTTTCATCTTTTACTGGTTCACAACCAAAAGTTAATTGTGGTAACTCAGTAAGTTTTTTGCAACAGCTTTTGTTAAAACGTTTTAGCTGTTTTTGTTTATCAGTAAAATCACAGTAAACCGCAATTTCTTCTTTGACAATTCTTGTTGCAAACCCAAGAGAATGCATCGTAAATTGATTCTTTTCTTTGTTCCATCGTTCTTTGGCTTTTTCTCCAACGATAGGAATCTTCATTAAGTAAGCTTCAATCCAAGTGTGGAATTCACCTGTACTTAATTTGTATAGATTTGTTTCATAAAGACAAGTAAAATCGTCTAACAAACAAATATCACAAATTTGTGCTTTTGCAAGATTTTGTCTTGCTTTTTCTAGCAATTTTTTATTTTCATGGTCTTTATTTGTTATAAAATCGAGACCTAAAAACATCATATATATTGCATTTATGATTTGATCAAAAAGATCTTCACCATTCATATTTTCATCCCAAGTTGTACCTTTGATGAAATTTTGAATTATCCCTGCAGACTTATGTTCCATTAATAATAACAAAGCCTTAGCATTAGAAAATTCATCTGAATTAGTCTGAATAATTAGACTGATTTCAGTGTTCCATTTGTTAATTACCTCTTTTCTTTTATCGAGGCCAAAGATACAATCAATATTAATAGTATCAATAGTAGTTGAACTACCATTTTTATTACCATTAGAATTAGGTATACCTTTTTGATACGGCATGGAAAATTCTGTATTCTTTTTATTAGAACGTCTACTGCTAGAAGTAGCATTATTTACTCTATGGTATGAAGACGTTTCAATGTCTGAAGAGCTTTCTTCAGTTTCAGGTTCTTCATCCTTTAGAGATAAAGGAAAAATCCGTTCTTTATTTTCAGAAAAATATCTTTCATTTAAGATTTTATTTTCAGAAAACATTTGTTCACATTCATCATCATCTAATGACATGAGATGAACAAGTTCATGCATATGTTCAAGTGGAAGAGTTTCCATTTGATCAAAAAAGATTTCTTCTAACTTTTGAGTAATTGAAATCATTCTATCCAACAGATAAAATAATTTTTGTCTCTCTAAGTCTTTGAATATCCTTTTTCATAAAAGAATTTTTTCTTTTTAAATCATTCAATTCAAAAAGTTTATCAGAATGATGAATACTCCAATCCGAATGTAACTCTAAAATTCTTTGATTATTTATTTCTAAATAGAAATAATGCATAGAAATCTTTCGATTTATGTCTCTAAAAGAGTTTATCAATTGTCCTTTATTGGTCATTTGAAGTTGATCCAAAAGGCCATGTGTAACACCCCGTGTTTTCATAAGTCAAAGTCTAAGTCAAGGTCTAAGTCAACGACCGATTTCGCGCAACTTGACTCGTAGAAATTTCTTTATTTTATTTGTATTATGTGGAGTAAATGTCGTTAATGCAATAATCGATGTGTGTTAATCGTTAATCAATCGACTTGCGACTGTGAATTACAGGAAGTAACAATGCGATAAAGTTAACTTATCAATAATCAAGCTATGCTAATCGAATCTTCTTCGAATCGCAACTCGAGCTACGAATTTTACTTGTTTTTATACGTGTGTGTGCCTTACGTGTTACCTGTGCATGTTTATTTATGTTGTGTTGTGATAATCAAGCAAACTCAATCGAAACTCTAAAACTAACTCGAAATACAATCGAACCCGAATCGTGAACGGACTATGATAAATGGTGGAAAATAGATTATGCGAGATATGAGTGTTTGGGACTGAAAGTAATTTGACTAGGAAAACCTATTGTATCGTACCGCTCGCAATCGAAATCGAAATATCAAAAATCGTCGCGCAAAACACTCGAAGAATGCGACTGATCGATCAGGCTCCCAGCCGATCGAACAGCCAGCCGAACGGACTGCTGTCCTATCGGACAGGCTGTCCGATCGAGCTGCCTGGCCGATTGGCCAACACTTACCCCTTTTGGCATCCTATAAATACCCCTGTCATTGTCATTCTTTCCACTTTTGGAAACCTCTGACCGACCAGCACGCTCAGCTCACCTTTTTGCAGATTTCTCTCGATTCCGGTAAGTTTTCGTCCTAAATCTTGTACTTTCTTGATCTATACACACTCCTACACCTTTCTATCTTTCAAATCTTAACTTTTAACCGTGAAATCATCAAGAATCAAGCATTCTAGGATGATGTCATCATGGGTTCTTGAAGAACTACATGATTTGGCCTCAATCCACCAAGAATAGCTTGGATCTAACCGATTTCCACATAAACAAACAAAGATTTGTAGTAGATCTAAACAAATACATGGTGAAAAAGGATTGAAAGAGGGATACTCCAACTTTCTTTCAACTCTTTTACACTCAATGCCGTCAACCGATAGAAACAGGGTCTGTGACGTTTTGCAAATCACTTCGGTGGTTGCATGGCTCAAGATCCGTATTCTACCCACGAGGTTAACCGGTTACGGGTTAAACGTTAAACTCCATTCCGAACAGTTCACCGACCGGGATTTGGGTGATTCCTGCCCGTGCAGGGGAAACAAGTAAGAACGAGGGTTCTATGGTTCAACTCGTTGACAAATTACCTCGATATAACGACAAACAAACAGCCAAGTGTTAGACGAATAGGCCGACCAGGTCAGAAGGCTGACCGATCGGACTGCTGTCCAAACGGACAGCCAGCCGTTCGGATAGTCAGCCGATCGACCGGCCAGCCGATCGGCTAACACATGGTCCCACACGATCAACTAACCTATTTTGAAGACTAGTATTGAACGAACTGCCGTTCGATCGAACTACTGTCCGATCGGATTACTCTTCGGATCATGAGATACTATGCTTCAATACTTAATCGATTTTTCAACGTGTTCAATGCACTAGAAGTGCCACCCGATCGAACAGCCGTCCGATCAGGTGACACCCTGTTGTCCGATCGAACAGCAATTGTGTTATTCGATCGATCAACTGTCCGATCCATTGCACCACACTTTACATTTTCATTTAAAGTCTTTGACTAGTTGACCTGTCTGATCGAACACCCGTCCGATCGAACACCTGTCCGATCCAAAGACTAGACATTGCAATTCATGTGAATGTCTAACCGATCGGGTTGCCGGCCGATCGAACGACTGTTCGATCGACCGACCTGAAAGGTAAAGATACTTCAAAGTTTTCAAATGCTACAACGAAAACTTCAAAAGTCAAACCATCATACACAAACACATATTTCTTATATGAAGAAACAATCCACTCGAACAGCCATCCGATCGGCCTACCGACCGACCGGACAGCGAACCGAACGGTCAGCCGTCCGATCAAACTACCGTCCGATCGACCAACTGTCCGACCCTCCAACACTTGGTTTCCGTTTTACATTTCACTATCGTTATGCTGCCGAATCTATTCAGGCTAACCGTACTCGCTAAGCGCTCCCTTCAATCCATTAATCGCTATGAGTATACTCGATCCCTTTTTGCTTTAAGCACTTTTGGGAGTTACATACGTTATGAATATTCAAACTACAACTATCACACTACTCAAACTATTTGAACGCTAACCGTTAATGCATGTTATACGTGGCTTATGAATGCTTGTTTGTTATGTTTACACATGGAATGCTGTCTACCTGCCTTAGCAACGATAGTACTATAGTTTGGACTCAGCACCCGTTCACACGGGAGTTGTTAAGGAACTTTTACTTGCATGGATTACGGTGGTAATCATGTATTGCGAACTGCCTTGGGCAGTCAACCCGCAGTCATTGGTATCGATGGATCTATGTCGATAACTAACGTGCTTCATTTCACTATGTGTACGTGTTGGTTATGCGTAAACGAATTCGAACTCTATATGCTATTATCAAACTTGTATGCTCACCTTTACATTTTATGTATTGACTTTATTTTAACGTATGTGACAGGTGCTTAGGATGCATATGTGGTAGGAATTTGAAGCTAGAATAACGCTCTAGAGCCCAATAAATAGTTGTCTGTAGATAACGAATCAAGGGTCTCTAGAAGCAGATAAACAATTGCTCTATTTTGAAATCTGAGTTGTCGGAACAGAATATTTGCCTAGTTTTTGTCTGTAATAATTGTTTTACTGTTTGAGATACGGTATGGGACGTATTATTTTAAATTGAATGGTATTGATAATTGTTATGGAAACTTCTGGACAATCTGTTTCGCTCAGTGCCATGCCCCGATGATTCCGCCATCGGTTGGGGTGTGACAGATTGGTATCAGCGCCATAACTATAGGGAATTAGGCAAGACTCGACCTAGTCCGGGTCAATGTCTTAGAAACCTAGCCTATAGTTAGGAACCAACAGACTGATCTGTGCATAACTAATAGGAATTATGTACGAGCTTATTCCTCGCTATTCTCGTCTATGCTACACAATCACTACACACAATTTTACAGCGATAAGTAGGCAATAAGGTCGAGATTAGGTGTGAAAACCACGAACTCCCGACTGAATTGCTTAAGTTAATGCTGTTTTATCAACTTATCAATGATCTCTTCTTTCTTTTTTTTCAATAACGAACGGGGGGAAATTATACCAAATCAGGAGTGAAATCCATATTTTGATGAATAATTTCCTATATGTTATCAAAAACAGGGACGAAGTTATTAAGCCAGGGGTGAAACCCTAACCTTGACGGCTTGTTCCGCACATTTTACAAAACTCTCGCCAAAGTTCGACGGACTCCAACGACCTGAAGTCACAATATGACCAACGGGATGTGTGCCAAACGCCCAAGAATCAAGGCGGAAGCATAGTCCTGAAGGTCAAATGTGCACAACGGAATCCTTGTGAATAGTCAAATTACTTTGGTTAGTCGAAGTCTACTAGCCGCAGACAATCTATTTCTCGAATTTTATGTGTTTCGATTTTGAGCCCGCAACTGCTGGCTCTGAAATTTCGTCAATTTTATGTGTTTTATGTGCTTTTACCTGTTTATGTGTTTGAATTTTTGAAGATTTACTCGATTTTGCTTTCACTTCGATCGACACGCACGACTCGCACTGCCTTTCTATCTCAAATCGCTAACAAATCGCGGAATTTTGGACAACCCTATGCTACACTACGCTATTCGATATACTAAACGCGATCGCTATACTCGAACGATCGCAAGCTTTGAATGATAGGTTTCTGTTTTCTGACTGCTTCTAGTGACTCTATGCGTATGTGTTCGTTGCTTCTATGCTCTACATGCTTAGGCGTTATGTGAATACGTGCTCTACATGCTTAGGCGTTATGTAATTATGTGCTCTACGTACTTATGTGTATATGTGAAAGTGTGCTCTATGTGTTATGTGTGTACGTAAATGTACGTGTTACTGAGCTTTAGTAAGTTAGTAGACGTGTGAGGTGAGATTCGAATACAATGTGTTGAGTTCCGTGGCGATGTCTATTGCAGACAATGTCGTCTGGATCCTGTCATGCACTTTCTCGCCAAGAAAAGAGAGACAGACGTCTTGCTTCCATTATCGCTAAAAGCGTAGCAAAGGCTGTGAGTGATGTCTATGAGAATGCCAGCAAATCGTCTGAGGAATCAAGAACCGACGCTCCCAAAGCTGCCGCAAGGCCTTTCAGCTTCAAGCAATTTAAGTCTTGTGGGCCAAAAGAATTCACTGGCGAAGGAGGTCCTACTGCATTATTTCACTGGTTTGATTCCTTTGAGGTTACTCTGCGACAGAGTGGTTGCCCTGATGACCTTCGAACTCTGAATGCTACCGGCGTTTTCCAGTCCCGTGCACTAGACTGGTGGACGGCCGAGAGGAACAAGCGAGGAAACGATGCAGTCTACGGTCTGTCGTGGGACGAGCTCAAGGAAGTTATGCTAGAGGAATTCTGCCCTCCTCACAAACGACAAAAGCTAGAGGATGAATTTTGGCACATACAGCAAAAGGATGGTGACAATGCTGGTCTTACTGCTCGTTTCAAACAGCTCAGCATTATCTGTCCCGATCAAGTTAAGACTCCCGACATGACCAGCAAGAAGTACATCTGGGCCCTGCCCGACTGCGTTGCTGATTTCGTGCAAGCGGCTAAGACTACAACGATTGAGGAAACCTATCTGCTGGCCGCTGAAATCAACAACAAACGGGTTAAGGCTGGTGTCTGGGATAAGACTTCGAAGCATCTGCATCAAGCTACCGCTACCGTACCAACTGCTGAACCCACCTCATCGAGCAACAAGAGGAAGAATAAGAGAAAGAACAGCTCCAGCAACAAGAACTGTGCGATCACTGCTGCATCGATTCAAGCTGTACCTGCCCAACAACGTCAAGTAGCAGCGCCTGTGGCCAATGCACCGCCTGCAAAGCGTGCATACACTGGGCCACACCCGCTCTGCCCTACTTGCACCTACCACCACCCAACTGCCATTGCTTGCCGTTATTGTGCTCACTGCAACGTATACGGCCATTTTACTGCTAACTGCCGCATTCGTCAAGCTCCTGCCAATCAAGCTCTACTCACTGCCCCACAGGGTCAACAAACTCCTCCGGCACCCGCAGTCAAAGCCAGAGCCTGCTTCGCATGTGGCGACCCGAACCATTTCGCCAACATGTGCCCAAACAGGGTTGTGAAACAAGAGCCTCAGCAACAGCAGCCACAACAGCAACAGCAACAACAACAACAACAGGCCGCACGCGCCAGAACTTTCAACCTCAACGTGCGTCAAGCCCAGGCCGACAACAACGTGGTCAATGGCACGTTCCTTGTGAATGGTATTTATGCTTCATGTTTGTTTGATACTGGAGCCGATAACTGCTTTGTGTCGCTCGAATTTGAGAAACTCCTTAGTCGTAAACGTTCCCAACTCTCCTCGGCATTCGATGTTGAAGTCGCTACCGGAAGAACCGTCACCGTCAATTCCGTTATCCGTGATTGTACTCTTGAGCTCAACAATCACATCTTCCCAATTGACCTTATTCCGATGCAACTCGGAAGTTTCGACATCATAGTAGGCATGGACTTTCTTCGAGAAAACCATGCTGAAGTTGTATGCTTCAACAAGATGATTCGATTCTCGCTTGCAAATGGTGACTTATTGTGTGTCTATGGCGATACTACTTCAAAGGGGCTCAAGCTTATGTCATGCGTGCAAGCCAGCAAGTACCTCCGCAAGGAATACATGGCTTTCTTGGCTAACATTGTAGTAGCGGAGAAGGAAAAGAAAGAGAAGAAGGAAGTGAAAGACGTTCCTGTGGTTCGAGAATTTCCTAATGTTTTTCCAGAGGATCTTCCCGGACTACCTCCAATTCGTGACATCGACTTTCGTATTGACCTCATTCCTGGAGCCAATCCTATTGCCAAAGCTCCTTATCGACTTGCGCCGTCCGAAATGCGCGAACTCTCAACCCAACTCCAGGAATTACTTGAGAAAGGATTCATTCGCCCGAGCACCTCTCCTTTGGGCGCGCCAGTCCTTTTCGTCAAAAAGAAGGACGGGTCGTTCAGGATGTGCATCGACTACCGGGAATTGAATAAGTTAACTATCAAGAACCGCTATCCCCTACCTCGCATCGATGATTTGTTTGATCAACTACAAGGCGCTACGTGTTTCTCCGAGATCGACCTACGTTCAGGATATCACCAGCTACGTATTCAAGAGGAGGATATTCCCAAAACCGCGTTTCGTACGCGTTACGGCCACTACGAATTCGTTGTCATGCCTTTTGGTCTAACCAACGCACCAGCAGTTTTCATGGATCTGATGAATCGCGTGTGTAAACCATATCTCAATCGTTTCGTCATTGTATTCATCGAAGATGTCTTGATTTATTCCAAATCGAAGACCGAACACGCGCAACATTTACGTTTGGTTCTCGAGTTACTGCAGGGGAACCAACTCTATGCCAAATTCTCCAAGTGTGAATTCTGGTTGGAGGAAGTTCAGTTTCTGGGTCACATTGTAAATAGTCAAGGTATTCACGTCGATCCTGCAAAGATTGAAGCTGTCAATAGCTGGGTTACACCTAAGAACCCGTCTGAAGTCCGCTCTTTTCTCGGACTAGCGGGCTATTATCGACGATTTATCGAAGGATTCTCGAAGATTGCTGTACCACTTACCTCTCTCACGCATAAAGACAAACCTTTTGTTTGGGGAACCAAACAAGAGACTGCCTTTCAAACCCTCAAGCACATGCTTTGCAACGCTCCTGTTCTCTCGTTGCCTGACGGAAACAATGATTTCATTGTCTACTATGATGCTTCCAACCTTGGTCTTGGTTGCGTTCTCATGCAACGGGACAAGGTCATAGCTTACGCATCTCGTCAGCTCAAAATCCACGAGAAGAACTATACAACCCATGATCTTGAGCTAGGTGCAGTTGTTTTTGCGTTAAAGATTTGGCGACACTACCTATATGGTACCAAGTGTACGATCTTCACCGATCATAGAAGCCTACAGCACGTCTTTAATCAGAAGGAACTTAATATGCGTCAACGCCGATGGGTGGAACTTCTCAACGATTACGACTGTGAGATCCGTTATCACCCATTCAAGGCGAATGTTGACGCACTTAGCAGACAGAGCTACCTGCTTAGCACTCGTAATGTTCAAGCCCAACACGATCTCGAAACCCTCATCCGCGACGCTCAACATGCATGTTTTAATGAACGCACTTTGAAGAAGGAAAGAATCTACCATGATGGAGCCCAACTTGTGAGCAAATCGAACGGGATATTCCACTTTTTAGACCGCATTTGGATTCCCAAATGAACTGATTTACGACAAATCATGATGGACGAAGCCCACAAATCCCGGTATTCTATTCATCCCGGTGCTGATAAAATGTACCAGGACCTTCGTTATAAGTACTGGTGGCCGGGTATGAAAAGAGATATCGCTCTCTACGTTGGAAAATGCCTAACTTGTGCTAGAGTCAAGGCTGAACACCAAAGACCCTCTGGCTTACTCGAACAACCACCAATTCCCATGTGGAAGTGGGAGAGCATAGCCATGGACTTTATAACCAAGCTACCGCACACGTCATCAGGTCACGACAGCATTTGGGTCGTGGTCGACCGTTTGACTAAATTAGCTCATTTCTTGCCGATACGAGAAGACTACAAGGTAGAACGATTAGCCTGAATCTACACCGACGAGATCATTTGTAATCATGGGACGCCTCGTGACATCATTTCTGATCGTGATGCTCGGTTTACCTCGCGACTGTGGGAAACGTTTCAAACGGCACTCGGTACATTGCTTAATCTAAGTACCGCTTTCCACCCTCAAACTGACGGTCAGACTGAAAGAACGATTCGTACTCTTGAGGACATGCTCCGTTCGTGTGTCTTAGACTTCGGTGGTAATTGGGATAAATACCTGCCGTTAGTCGAATTCTCGTATAACAACAACTACCATTCTAGCATCCAAATGGCACCATTCGAGGCATTATATGGAAGAAGATGTCGATCGCCTATTGTATGGCACGAGATCGGTCATTCATAATTAACCGGTCCTGAGTTATTACAAGAAACGACAGACAAAATTTTCCAAATTCGAGACAATCTGGTGAAGGCTCGGGATCGACAAAAAAGTTACGCCGATAAGAAACGCAAGCCCCGTGAATTTGTCGTTGGTGACTACGTACTCCTAAAGGTATCACCTTGGAAGGGTGTAGTCCGATTCGGCAAAAAGGGAAAGCTCGCGCCTCGATATGTTGGACCTTTTAAGATTCTGGAAAGGATCGGAAAAGTCGCCTACAGACTCGAATTACCGGAGGAACTTAGTAATGTCCACCCGACTTTCCACGTGTCAAACCTCCGAAAGTGCCTCGCCAACCACGATTTACATATTCCTCTAGACGATCTACAAGTGAACGAAACATTACACTTCGTGGAAAAGCCTGTCGAAATCATGGATCGTCAAACCAAGCAACTCAGACGCTCTCGCATTCCTATTGTGAAAGTCCGATGGGAAGGCAAACGAGGCGCAGAGTTCACTTGGGAACTCGAAAGCGACATGAAGGCTAAGTACCCGCAGATGTTTAAAGAGAAAGTCTAGAAAGAGAAAGTTCTCAAATGTGATTCACGGTGATGTGCAACTTCCAGCTTAATTTCGGGACGAAATTCCCTAAACAAGGGGAGGTTGTAACACCCCGTGTTTTCATAAGTCAAAGTCTAAGTCAAGGTCTACGTCAACGACCGATTTCGCGCAACTTGACTCGTAGAAATTTCTTTATTTTATTTGTATTATGTGGAGTAAGTGTCGTTAATGCAATAATCGATGTGTGTTAATCGTTAATCAATCGACTTGCGACTGTGAATTACAGGAAGTAACAATGCGATAAAGTTAACTAATCAATAATCAAGCTATGCTAATCGAATCGACTTCGAATCGCAACTCGAGCTACGAATTTTACTTGTTTTTATACGTGTGTGTGCCTTACGTGTTACCTGTGCATGTTTATTTATGTTGTGTTGTGATAATCAAGCAAACTCAAACGAAACTCGAAAACTAACTCGAAATACAATCGAACCCGAATCGTGAACGAACTATGATAAATGGTGGAAAATAGATTATGCGAGATATGAGTGTTTGGGACTGAAAGTAATTTGACTAGGAAACCCTATTGTATCGTACCGCTCGCAATCGAAATCGAAATATCAAAAATCGTCGCGCAAAACACTCGAAGAGTGCGACTGATCGATCAGGCTCCCAGCCGATCGAACAGCCAGCCGAACGGACTGTTGGACAGGCTGTCCGATTGAGCTGCCTGGCCGATCGGCTAGCACTTACCCCTTTTGGCATCCTATAAATACCCATGCCATTGTCATTCTTTCCACTTTTGGAAACCTCTGACCGACTAGCACGCTCAGCTCACCTTTTTGCAGATTTCTCTCGATTCCGGTAAGTTTTCGTCCTAAATCTTGTACTTTCTTGATCTATACACACTCCTACACCTTTCTATCTTTCAAATCTTAACTTTTAACCGTGAAATCATCAAGAATCAAGCATTCTAGGATGATGTCATGATGGGTTCTTGAAGAACTACTTGATTTGGCCTCAATCCACCAAGAATAGCTTGGATCTAACCGATTTTCACATAAACAAACAAAGATCTGTAGTAGATCTAAACAAATACACGGTGAAAAAGGATTGAAAGAGGGATACTCCAACTTTCTTTCAACTCTTTTACACTTAATGCCGTCAACCGATAGAAACGGGGTCTGTGACGTTTTGCAAATCACTTTGGTGGTTGCATGACTCAAGATCCGTATTCTACCCACGAGGTTATCCGGTTACGGGTTAAACATTAAACTCCATTCCGAACAGTTCACCGACCAGGTTTGGGTGATTCCTGCCCGTGCAGGGGAAACAAGTAAGAACGAGGGTTCTATGGTTCGACTCGTTGACAAATTACCTCGATATAACGACAAACAAACAGCCAAGTGTTAGACGAATAGGCCGACCAGGTCAGAAGGCTGACCGATCGGACTGCTGTCCGAACGGACAGCCAGCCGATCGGATAGTCAGCCGATCGAACGGCCAGCCGATCGGCTAACACATGGTCCCACACGATCAACTAACCTATTTTGAAGACTAGTATTGAACGAACTGCCGTTCGATCGAACTACTGTCCGATCGGATTACTCTTCGGATCATGAGATACTATGCTTCAATACTTAATCGATTTTTCAACGTGTTCAATGCACTAGAAGTGCCACCCGATCGAACAGCCGTCCGATCAGGTGACACCCTGTTGTCCGATCGAACAGCAATTGTGTTATTCGATCAATCAACTATCCGATCCATTGCACCACACTTTACATTTTCATTTAAAGTCTTTGACAACACCTGTCCGATCGAACACCCGTCCGATCCAACACCTGTCCGATCCAAAGACTAGACATTGCAATTCATGTGAATGTCTAACCGATCGGGTTCCGGCCGATCGAACGACCGTTCGATCGACCGACCGACCTGAAAGGTAAAGATACTTCAAAGTTTTCAAATGCTACAACGAAAACTTCAAAAGTCAAACCATCATACACAAACACATACTTCTTATAGGAAGAAACAATCCACTCGAACAGCCATCCGATCGGCCTACCGACCGACCGGACAGTGAACCGAACGGTCAGCCTTCCGATCGAACTACCATCCGATCGACCAACTGTCCGACCCTCCAACACTTGTTTTCCGTTTTACATTTCACTTATCATTATGCTACCGAATCTATTCAGGCTAACCGTACTCGCTAAGCGCTCCCTTCAATCCATTAATCGCTGTGAGTATACTCGATCCCTTTTTGCTTTAAGCACTTTTGGGAGTTACATACGTTACGAATATTCAAACTACAACTATCACACTACTCAAACTATTTGAACGCTAACCGTTAATGCATGTTATACGTGGCTTATGAATGCTTGTTTGTTATGTTTACACATGGAATGCTGTCTACCTGCCTTAGCAACGATAGTACTATAGTTTGGACTCAGCACCCGTTCACACGGGGGTTGTTAAGGATCTTTTACTTGCATGGATTACGGTGGTAATCATGTATTACGAACTGCCTCGGGCAGTTAACCCGCAGTCATTGGTATCGATGGATCTATGTCGATAACTACGTGCTTCATTTCACTATGTGTACGTGCTGGTTATGCGTAAACGAATTCGAACTCTATATGCTATTATCAAACTTGTATGCTCACCTTTACATTTTATGTATTGACTTTATTTTAACGTATGTGACAGATGCTTAGGATGCATATGTGGTAGGAATTTGAAACTAGAATAACGCTCTAGAGCCCAACAAATAGTTGTCTGTAGATAACGAATCAAGGGTCTCTAGAAGCAGATAAACAATTGCTCTATTTTGAAATTTGAGTTGTCGGAACAGAATATTTTCCTAGTTTTTGTCTGTAATAATTGTTGTACTGTTTGAGATACGGTATGGGACGTATTATTTTAAATTGAATGGTATTGATAATTGTTATGGAAACTTCTGGACAATCTGTTTCGCTCAGTGCCATACCCCGATGATTCCGCCATCGGTTGGGGTGTGACACCATGTTAATGCATTAGGACATTTAGACTTTCCCAAAGATGGATTTCCAACATTGAAATTTGGAAATGAATATTTTTGAAAGCTTTTTTCATTAAAAATCTTTTCTTTCTTTTTGAGTAAAAGATTTTCTGAATTCATTTTTTCATCAAGTTTGTCAGAAACATCCTTGATAATCTTGGCAGCAATTGCTTCAAGATTTTCATTTGTAGACAAATCTTCTACCTTCTTGGTTAATTCTCTAACCAGTTCTTCAATTTTACTCAGAGAACTCATGCAACAGAGATTAATGCTTTCTTAGCTTTAAGCTCAAGAATTTTTTGTTTAGTAAAAACAATGTTTCTTTTGAGAATTTTTATGTTACGAGATCTCATTTTGTGACTAATCATGTTATCTTCATAAACTTGTTGTAATTGATATTTATAGCAAAAAATATCATTTTCTTCATAAGCAATTTGCATATCAAGAAGATGTAGATAGTTTAGAATAGGTGTTTTAGACATTAAGTCCCAATAACCTTTTCTAAAATTTCTCCATACATGTCTATGTTTTTCGACATAGTTCGCATTAATTGCTCGGTGTTACTAGAGTCTCTTATTTGCAAAGAGGTTCCAGCAAAACTGTGTCTAGGTTCGAATCCTAGAATTTGTTTATTTCGTGCAATATCAATTGCCCAATTTTCTTTTAACTATGAAGGTTCAGAAAACTTACACCCTTCAACAATTCCAATTTCAGAAAATATAACTTCAAGAGTTATATTTTCATTTTCCTTATACTTGATTGAATGAGTACTGTTGGTTAAAGCATACGAGATTAAATAATTAATCGTAAAAACTTTATTACCAGGTTCCATAAGGTCAGTTCTTTCGCACTGGTGTATGAAACTTAAAGTCTTATCAAAATCTTTTGAATTTCGATGTAAAGCAAATTTAGGATAGACAGTAAACATAAATTTACCATAAGCTAAATTTCCTTGAATTGCTCCAAGAAGAGCGTCTTGCCTATTAATAATTCTATTATCAACAAGAGCCATTTTTAAAGGAAAATTAATTCCATCTCTAAACTGAGCTTTAAGGAGGATTTTAACCGCTCCTATGTGTACCATATTGAGAGACTTTCTCAACTCTGGTTTAATAAGCAAAAGCATTTTTGCTATTTCACCCTTTGTTAAGAGTGGCAAATAAACTTCACCAGCTGTATTTTTTATGTCAACTGAAAGTTCTTCAGTGTTAAAACAATAAAATACTTTATTTTTTCTTGTAAAAGCTTTAGAAACTAAGCTTTGTAAAGTTTTTGTTTGATTTAAAACTTGTTTTGTGTCAAGCTTGAATTTAAGCTTGTTAATTTTAGTTAATTGATCAGAATTAATCATGTAATCTGATACAAAACCTTTTTCGTTTTCACTGAAATTTAAAACTTCAGTTACTTCTTGTTCGTTTGATTCTTTCGAATCTTCAAACGAATTTTTAAAACTCGTTTTAATTTTTTTTATTTTAAGAAAACGTTTAAAATTTATTTTAAAATTGTTTATTTTTTAAGGGAACAGGAACTAATCCCCTCTTCTTAAAAAACGAGCACATGGCTCTGATACCAACTTGCGGAGGTACTTCAGAATTTTTAGCAAATTCAACTAAAGGGTTCATTAAGTCCTTTAGGAGTTTTGTGGTCTGGTTAAGACTCATTAATTAGAAAACTTGGTCAAAAAGACGGTTGAGTTCTATTTTTAGCTTAAAGCTAAAATTCTTTCTTTTGAATTTGAAAGGAATCTTTTGAATTTAATCGATCGATTAAATGAAAAGATGCACAGTACTTTGAATATAATATTCTAAAGATGCATAGTATTTTGAATATAAAATTCAAATGAATTATTCGTTCGATTAAAATAATCAATCGATAATTCGAATATGAATTCTAAAATATTAGTCGACAGACGTAGACTAACATAAACAATTTTGAAATTGCTTAATTGTGGAATCAATCCTTTGAATTTACAAAATTCATTATTTTTTATAGTCATTTTTGACTAAAATTTTTAGATTGAAAAATCATTTGTTTCGATAGTTGTTAATCGATTTCTTTTTATGTTTATTTATAAACATCATTTTTTTGATTTCTTTTAAAATCTTAGTTTTATGTTTGAATAAAATTCTTTTAATGATTTTAAGGAGAGATATGAAATATCAATCTTGAAGTATTTTAACAGTTTGAAATAAAATCTATACCTTTTTCTTCTTGTATTCTCTTCTTGAAAGTTTCTATTTCTTCTGCAAGGGACCAATCCAACCCTTAATTTCCCTAACGGCCTCCTGCCTAAGCGGTACTTCAACGGGCTCCAGGACTTCAGGTTTTACAGAATAAAAACTTTAAGATAGAAAATAAGATAGGGGGTTACAAAGGCGTTTTTATTTCATAACTGTTCTCCCGAAGGAGAACTTCTTGATATTTACATCAACTCCTTAAAGGAGTTTCTACTCCATCTTAGCACACATTACTAGAAAGTAAAAATTGATCATACGAATGATTAAAAGAAAAGTTGAGGGTGGTTGAGAGTTGTTGAGAGGAATTGTGAATTCGAGTCAGGGATATCTCTAAACTAAAGAATTCGACTTCTTTATATAGCAGAAGTGAATTTTACAAAAGGACTAAAATAGCCTTAAGTGTTCGTCATGCATGACGTTTTTTAGTCGACAGTCCCATGTGTTGGGTCCGGCTTCAGCCTGTCTTTATCTGAAAAGTAGTTGTCTTTAATAGAAGGACCACTTTTGTCAGAATTTTCTTTGGTGTAGGATTCCTTACAGCTTATGAACTGATGGCTTTCCTGTGCACCTTGCATTATTTTGTAGAGTCTCTGTCTTGTAGTAGGACTCACATCAACTTTGTTGAAGATAATGCGTTGCTCCATTTTTCTAAAGCTTCCTTTGATAGTGGGGTTCCACTATGACTCGTAAAGATATAGAAATTGCTTTAGAGGAATTTCCTTTTTTCCACACTCGGCTGAGTATCGAGTGGCTTCTTGTTGGGCTTGTAATAAAGACCCAAACTTCTTGAATGTTACCGGTCTTCCAGAAACATGTTGAGACACTATGGACCAATCTTCATATATGCCTTTATGCTCTCCATCAAAAATGACATAAAATCTAGAATTAGATTTTACCGTTTCTTGAGTATCTTGGGAGTAACTTGGTCTAGGAGAGACCTGTTCAGTTTTTGGCAAACTGTCAGCCATCAACGGATTTGATGTGCCTTTACCAGAGCCGTTTGCTACTGGGCTAGATGAAGATCGTAGTTCTTCATTAATTTTATAATTGCTTTTTTCCAAAGCAACAGGAATCAACGGACTTGATTTTTCTTTACCTTTAGCCGTTTGTAAAGGAATAGATTCAGATTGTATCCTTTCGGAATCCTGCTCTGAATTAACAGTTGTGTCTAGACTTTCGTCGTAGAGAGCTATTTTTTCTTGAATAGCTTTTAATTCTATCAAAAGAAACTTTTCTTTTAGGCGTAAAGCCCTTAATTCTTCCATACCCCTTTCTAAAAAAAAAAATTGAATATGAAGGAGATGATTTTTGAAGAAGAGATGCCTTCTGTTTGTAGAAGAAGAATGACATCATTACTTACGATTTCGGAAAATCTCGTGTTAAGCTATCAGCTAACACGTTTTTTGTCCCTTCTAGGTGTTCTGTATCAAAAGAATACCTGGAAAACCACATTTGCCATCTGACAAGACGACCTTGTTTATTATCTCCAGAAATTTTTGTTTTCAGGAAATAAGTAAAATTTTTATTGTCAGTTCTGACTAAGAATTTTACCGGGGTTAAATAAATAGAGAACTTCGAAATCGTGTTTTTTATCACCATTAATTCTTTTTCATTACTGTGATAATTCCGTTCAGCTTGCTTGAAGCTTCCCGAAGTGTACCTGCAAATTTCTTCTCTATCTGCAGTCTTAGCTTTTAAAACACCTCCCCAAAAATCATGAGAAGCATCTGTTTCTATGATTAAAAAATCACTTTCACTAGGAAGATAAAATTTAGGAAAACTAATTAAGTTTTTCTTTATCTTTTTAATGTAGTCAGTATCGGACTGTTTCCAATCCCACACGTATTCCTTTTTTAGCTTAGACTGTAAAGGTTTTCTAAGCTCTACAAGCTTAGGAATATAACTTTCTGCATAAGTTAATACACCTAAAAATCTTTGAAGATGGTTTTTTATCTTCTAATGTATCTGGAACTTTGTGTAAATTTTCCAAGATATGTTTTTGTGGACAATGTGTCCCTTGATCTATTTCAAGACCCAAAAAGTTTATCTTTGTTTTAAAAAGATTAGCTTTCTTTTTTGATAAAATGATTCCATATTTTTCAATTGTTTTTAAAACTGATAAAACATGAGAATAGTGTTTATCTTCCGAGTTTGTGAAAACTATAATATCGTCAACATAGACGGTACAGTAATCTTCTAATCCTCTTAAAGCATTTTGCATATGTCTTTGAAATATGCTTGGTGCATGTTTTAATACAAAGGGAACTACCTTCCATTGATAGTGACCGTCTGGGCATGTGAACGCAGTTAATAACTGTGATTCTTTGTCAACAGTACCTGCCAGAAACCGCTTTTACAGTCAAAACTGGAAAAGATAGTCTTTCCTCTTAGAAGTGTTAGTAATTCCTACATACAAGGAAGATTATGGTTGTCCCCAATAGTGACATTATTAATGGCTTTGTAATTAACAACCATTCGTTTTTCACCTCTTCTTTTTTCCGCTTCATTTTCTACTAAGAAAGCAGGAAACATGTGAGGAGATTTACTAGGAATTATTAATCCCAAATTAAGAAGTTTCTTGATTTTTTTATTAAATTCTTCCCTATCCAGTGGACTGTACTTCATAGGTTTAACCCTAATAACATTTTTAGGATCTATTAACTTAATAGATGCCTTCATCCAATTTTTTGATTTTTCAGGATCAATTGGATTTTCTGAACAAACCTTTTCAAGTAATTCCTCAATTTTTTGAAACTTATGTAGTTCAAGTAGAAAAATTCTTTCAGGTTTTATAACTTCTTGAACTATATTAGTTCTTGGAGTTTGATTTATCTTGGAATCTTTTTTCATAGATTCAAGAAAATTTGGTTTTCCAATTTGAACAGCCTTTGTAACTTTTTTGATCAAAATCATTTCTTGATTAAGATGAAAAGATACTCTGTCTAACCATTGAGTAAAAGGTCCATAGAGTTGACAGAAATTATTTCCAAGAAGTAAATCCATACCTGAATCTTGTTGGTAGATAGTAGGAATGGTAAATGATTCTCCAGATAAATGAATTATAAGATTTCTACAAACCTTATCTAATTTAATGACTTCTTTGTTAGCAACAATTGCCTTAATATCTTTGGGAGTATTTTCCCATAGATCCTTAGGAATTATATGTTTGCTGGCTAAACAAAGACTTGCATCTGTGTCTACATAACAATGTAGAGTAATTGTTTTATATCCTTTGAAAAATATTTTTCCTTTGATATAAATTGAATTTGGATTAGTTATGTTTGAAAAGGCTAAATCCAAATTATGAATTTGTTTATTCTCATCCCCCCAACTAAAAGAGTGATTAGGCTTCGACTCGATATCTGAAGAGATTTCTTCAATTTCGGGTTTTTCCTGTTCATTTTTCATGGTAAAGATTTGTTCTTTATTTTCAGAAAAATGTTCAATTTCAGGTTCTTCATTCTTCAAAACAAGAGTCTGTTTTTTATTTTCAGAAAGCTTCTGTTCAAGTTTTTCTTTTAAGTTTTTTATAAAACTTTTGTTTATGTTCTTTGTTTTCAAAGGACATGAGCTGAACAAGCTTATGAATTTGTTTAGCTGATAAAGTTTTTTTTTTTTAAAAAAAACTGTTCTAACTTTTGAGTAACAGGAATCATTTTATCCACAAGATAAAATAATTTTTGTCTCTCTAAGTTTTTGTATCTCTTTTTTCCAAAAGAGAATTATTTCTTTTTAAATCAGTTAATTTAAAAAGTTTATCAGAAGGATTAATACACCAATCCAAGTGTAACTCTGAAATTCTTTGATTATTTCTTTGTAAATAGAAATAATTCATAAAAATCTTTAGATTAATTTCTCTAAAAGATTTTTTCATTTATCCTTTATTGGTCATTTAAAGTTGATCCAAAAGGCCATGTTAATGCATTAGGTCATTTAGACTTTCCCAAAGATGGATTTCCAACATTGAAATTTGGAAATGAATATTTTTGTAAGCTTTTTTCATTAAAAATCTTTTCTTTCTTTTTGAGTAAAGGATTTTCTGAATTCATTTTTTCATCAAGTTTGTCAGAAACATCCTTGATAATCTTGGCAGCAATTGCTTCAAGATTTTCATTGGTAGACAAATCTTCTACCTTCTTGGTTAATTCTCTAACCAGTTCTTCAATTTTACTCAGAGAACTCATGCAACAGAGATTAATGCTTTCTTAGCTTTAAGCTCAAGAATTTTTTGTTTAGTAAAAACAATGTTTCTTTTGAGAATTTTTATGTTACGAGATCTCATTTTGTGACTAATCATGATATCTTCATAAACTTGTTGTAATTGATATTTATAGCAAAAAATATCATTTTCTTCATAAGCAATTTGCATATCAAGAAGATGTAGATAGTTTAGAATAGGTGTTTTAGACATTAAGTCCCAATAACCTTTTCTAAAATTTCGCCATACCTGTCTATGTTTTTCGACATAGTTCGCATTAATTGCTCGGTGTTACTAGAGTCTCTTATTTGCAAAGAGGTTCCAGCAAAACTGTGTCTAGGTTCGAATCCTAGAATTTGTTTATTGCGTGCAATATGAATTGCCCAATTTTCTTTTAACTGTGAAGGTTCAGAAAACTTACACCCTTCAACAATTCCAATTTCAGAAAATATATTTTCAAGAGTTATATTTTCATTTTCCTTATACTCGATTGAATGAGTACTGTTGGTTAAAGCATACGAGATTAAATAATTAATCGTAAAAACTTTATTACCAGGTTCCATAAGGTCAGTTCTTTCGCACTGGTGTATGAAACTTAAAGTCTTATCAAAATCTTTTGAATTTCGATGTAAAGCAAATTTAGGATAGACAGTAAACATAAATTTACCATAAGCTAAATTTCCTTGAATTGCTCCCAAAAGAGCATCTTGCCTATTGATAATTCTATTATCAACGAGTGCCATTTTTATAGGAAAATTAATTCAATCTCTAAACTGAGCTTTAAGGAGGATTTTAACCGCTCCTATGTGTACCATATTGAGAGACTTTCTCAACTCTGGTTTAATATGCAAAAGCTTTTTTGCTATTTCATCCATTGTTAAGAGTGACAAATAAACTTCACCTGCTGTATTTTTTATGTCAACTGAAAATTCTTCAGTGTTAAAACAATAAAATACTTTATTTTTTCTTGTAAAAGCTTTAGAAACTAAGCTTTGTAAAGTTTTTGTTTGATTAAAAACTTCTTTTGTGTCAAGCTTGAATTTAAGCTGGTTAATTTTAGTTAATTGATCAGAATTAATCATGTAATCTGATACAAAACCTTTTTTGTTTTCACTGAAATTTAAAACTTCAGTTACTTCTTGTTTGTTTGATTCTTTCGAATCTTCAAACGAATTTTTAAAATTCATTTTAAATTTTTTCTTTTAAGAAAACGTTTAAAATTTTATTTTAAATTTGTTAATTTTTTAAGGGAACAGGAACTAATCCCCTCTTCTTAAAAAACGAGCACATGGCTCTGATTCCAACTTGCGGAGGTACTTCAGAATTTTTGACAAATTCAACTAAAGGGTTCATTAAGTCCTTTAGGAGTTTTGTGGTCTGGTTAAGACCCATTGGGTAGTTATTACCAAGGTTTTTGAACTGGTAATAGATGATTGAATTAACAATCCTTGTGTAAGTAATCATATTTTGACTACAACAATCCTTATTGATTGTTTTCATATGTTGACTAAAGCAACAAAACAAATGATGAATTTGAGAATTCATCAATATGCGGAATCATTTTTAGGAAATTGAATTAACAATTCATTTTTAGTAGTCATTTTTTGACTAACATTTTTTATTGAAAAGATTATTTGATTTCGATAATGGTTAATCGATTTCTTTTTGTGTTTGTTTATAAACATCATTTTTTGATTTAATCAAAATCTTAGTTTTTTTGTGTGAATAAAATTCTCTTTAAGATTTTAAGGAGAGATATGAAATATCAATCATGAAGTAATTTAACAGTTTGAAATAAAATCTATACCTTTTACTTCTTGTATTTTCTCGCTTGAAAGTTTCTATTTCTTCTGCAAGGGACCAATCCAACCCTTAATTTCCCTAACGGCCTCCTGCCTAAGCGGTACTTCAACGGGCTCCAGGACTTCAGGCTTTACAGAATAAAAAACTTTAAGATAGAAAATAAGAAAGGGGGTTACAAAGGCGTTTTTATTTCATAACTGTTCTCCCGAAGGAGAAGCCGCCGCCACCCACCACCGTCGTTGCCGCCCACAATCACTACCATCAACCACCACCACTCATCACTGATTTTATTCCTTCTTTTTTCTTGCCTACCAAACAATACACAATAATAATTTATTCCATTCCCACATGGTAACCAAACAAGCATGGAATGATAATGATCCATTGCATTCCCTTATCCATTCCATTCACTCGTCTATTCCATTACCCCGTACCAAACAGACCCTTGATTTCCCGATCCATAATCTCCACCGGTTCCTCGACGAAACGCAGCTGATCATCAATAGTGAGTTCCTTGAAAGGTACAATGAGTGTCTCATCTGACAGACACTTCTTCAGATTTGACACGTGAAAGACGTGTGTACACCACTGAGTTCTTCTGGGAGGTTCAGTCTGTACGCTACTGTGCCGATTTTCTCAGTGATTTCAAAGGGTCCGACATCACGCGGATTAAGCTTGCCCCGTTTGCCAAAGCGAAATACACCTTTCCAAGGTGAGACTTTGAGTAGAACCCGGTCCCTGACCTAAAATTCTAGAGGATTCCTACGCTTGTCAGCGTAGCTTTTCTGACGGTCATGAGCTGCCGCCATTCGTTGTCTGATTTGGGAAATATTTTTCGTTGTGTCGAGAACAAGTTCTGGGCCAGTGATCTGGCTGTCGCCAACTTCATCCCAGCATAGAGTTGATCAGCATTTCCGTCCGTACAAAGCTTCGAACGGAGCAGCCTTAATGCTAGTATGGTAACTATTGTTTTATGAGAATTCCACTAAAGGCAGATGTCTTTCCCAGCCGTTACCAAAGTCAATAACACATGCTTGTAGCATCTCTTCAAGAGTCTGGATGGTGCGCTCAGTCTGACCATCCGTTTGCTGGTGATAAGCAGTGCTCATGTCTAGACGTGAGCCAAAGGATTTGTGCATTGCCTGGGGCAAATCAGATGCAAAACGCGGGTCACGATCAGAGATAATGGAAGTTGGCACTCCGTGCGTAGCGACTACTTCCTTCAAATAGATGTCTGCGAGTGTAGAAAACTTGTCGGTTTCCTTGATTGCTAGAAAGTGTGCAGACTTAGTCAGTCGATCCACGATCACCCAGATAGTGTCGTTCCCTCGCTGAGATCTAGGTAAACCAGTGACAAAATCCATGGAAATTTGCTCCCATTTCCATGTCGGGATCTCTGGTTGTTGCAATAGTCCTGATGGCTTCTGGTATTCGATCTTAACCCTAGCACAGGTCAAGCATTTACTAACATAGGTCGCTATGCTAGCTTTCATGTTGGGCCACCATACAAAGTTTTGAGATCTTGGTACATCTTGTCAGAACCAGGATGCACCGAGTAACGAGATTTGTGTGCTTCATCCATCACAAGCTCTCGTAGGTTTCCATAGAGAGGAACCCATATACGTTCCATGAAGTAGTAAGTGCCATCTTCCTTAAGTTCGAGTTGCTTTTCCATGCCCCGCATGGACTCAGCTAGAAGATTCTCTTCCTTCAATGCCTCAACTTGGCGTTTCGGATTTAGGTAGGAAGATTGGAGTGAATGGTAAGCTGTAACGCACGTACACGCTTAGGTTTAGTTTCCTTTCGACTAAGGGCATCGGCCACAACGTTGGCTTTTCCTGGATGATACCTGATCGCGCACTCGTAGTCGTTTATGAGTTCGACCCACCGACGTTGTCGCATGTTCAACTCGTTTTGATCAAAGATATGCTGGAGACTCTTGTGATTGGTGTAGATGGTGCACTTGGAAAGTAGTGTCTCCATATCTTGAGTGCGAAAACTACTGCTCCCAACTTCAAATTGTGGGTAGTGTAGTTCTTTTCATGATCCTTGAGTTGGTGTGACGCATAAGCAATGACTTTTTCACATTGCATCAACACACAACCAAGTCCTTGGATGGACGCGTCACAATAAACAACAAAATCGTCTGTGCCTTCTGGTAACGAGAGAATGGGTGCACTACAGAGTTTTACTTTCAACTGTTGAGACGCAGATTCCTGAGCATGTAAGACCCTTACTTCTATTTATTGTTTTATATTGGTTTCGGGTTTATTAAAACATTTTTGGATTTAAACAATACAACATAATATGTATGAGTTTGTCGTTTAAAATTGACGACGGAACATAATGCGGAAGCTTGTACCTTGATCGTGTTCGGTTCTTCCTTGAGCTTGATCGTCATCCGGTACATCAAAATATACCTACATTTCATAAACCATGAAATGAGTTAGTCATACACTGTGTATATGTGTTTAATCAAGTTCGGGTGTTAAAGCAGACAAGAAAACAAACTTTTCCAGATAATTGGCTTGTCGCGGGGCGCGACAACTTCCACCTTGGCTCTCGTGGGGCGCGACAACCGTCGCGCTGCGCGACGGTTCTTTTGCCTCATCGTCGCATGACGGGACAACCCATTTTCGACAGAAAGATTATCAAGCTGGTGCTGCACATTCCCAGCTTTACTAACTCAAACTTGTTATGTACTAAAACTTGCATAAATTCCAATTTACAAATCCGTTTTACGATCCGTTTCTTCCTACGTGATCGTAATTTAATTCTCCATCATATGGAGTTAAACCATGACATCTGAATTCATAAAATATTAGATTTCAAGCCCTCGGCTTAGAATTGATTTTTAAAGACTTTTGACTTGTTCAAGTTTAAAACCACAAACTTGTTTCTAAATAATCATAAAGCATACACCAATGTATTTAACTCAAAATCTTTAGCTCGGGTTCATAATTTTTATGAATTAAGCGGCCAATTTCCAAGCTATACGCATAATTCGTTTTGACCCGTTTAGAGGATTTAAACCTTTAAGTTTAAATTTCACGCTTTCTTTTCACACATCACATCTCCATGTTTAAAATATCTACTTATGTTCCACCACAACTATTTTTGTGGTGGATTTAACATAATGAACCAATTATCCTGAATTTTACCCTTTGGTTAGTCATTTTATGGAAAAGACTCATTCTTAGGCATTTGACCCACAAAGGTTTATGCCTATAACTTTTATACTTTTCAAAGGGTTACATGATCATAATACATGTTCCTAAACAACCCTTAAGGGTCTTTTGCCCGATTTATCGACCGAGGGCATTATGGTCAACTTTAGTCCCGCCTTTTACGACGAAGGACTTCCAATAATTTATTTGACCATAATCTCTCATTTAGCTATAGTTTTACTTATACGTACCTGGCTCGGGTCATAGCATTGACCTGTTTAAAATACCTTTCACTATTAATAGCAACGCAAACCCTATATTACTCCCCTGTGATCACAAAACTCAACAAGCGATCATCCGTTATTATTGTCAAATGGTGTTAACAGCACCATTTGACCCGTTTAGTCTAAATGACCATTTATCATTATAAGATGGTATTTAGATACCATCTCGCCCTTGAACCTATTCTGGTTTACACCGAGAGTTCTTATTAATTAAAAGACGTTTCCAAAATTGTTTGACCCGTTATGACTTACGCCATGTGGTGTCCTTTCAAATCTTTTTATCTATCCGTCAACTCGTGTCCGGATTACTATTTAACCACTTTTACTCGTCACAGTTCACACCATAACGTAATGTTTCAAAATTCCTTATTTGTTAGTCATCACACGGCTAGTTTACCGTTTTTACCCTTTTACCATAATTTATGGTTTCTTTCCATTCTCACTTGTTCCGACTTACATTATATCGTGCCGGAACATCATATTTCAATTTCTTATTATAACTCTTGTTCAATAGTCACAAGTAAGTATTTTTCTAAATAAAAAGGGGCGTACGCTTTACTTACCTCGCATCCAAACTATGCTTTTCTTTTCATACTGGATTCGTTTGACCCGCTTCCTCCCCAAGCTTCAACCTAGCTTGTTAAGCGTCAAACTATCATTCATCATTCACAAGGTGTTTAGATTAATCATAATTTAATACAGTTATTCCACCTTACACATTTTATATCAAAATTATAATTCATCGTATTATAGGTCAGTTTGACTTTTTTAAAAGTCAAATGCCCATTAGTATTTGAAATGCACAATCAAGTTCATCAACTAGTTTAGGCATTCCTTAATTACCCGGTAGGCGTTATTTTAAGCCACTGTTTTAACTAATATTCTAACCAAGTTCATTATATTTCCAACTGTTCAACTAGTTCAAGCGATTATCAAAGCTAACTTATTCATTCATTTCGCAAGAACTAAGGGTTCTCATCTATAAGTGAAACCCATTTCATCATATTTCTTGCATTCACCCGAACACCTATTATAATCAAGTTCTACATATCAACTAGTAGATAACATGATTTCATACACCTATTTACATGAACATAATTACCAATTTCATCATAACATAGAAAACCCAATTCAAGTCATGTATGAGCATTCACTCGAACCTATAAATTGTTTAAGTATCTCGCTTCAACTATCAATTATGATGATTTTAAGCACATGTATATCATCATCTTCACTATATAGTCAAAACCCACTTCCTAGTTTACTTGTTAATCACTTACAAGTAACCTTACATCAAGTACTTCATAATTTCATCATAATTAACGAAATTAAGCATACATAAACATTCAATTTCAACTTTGGATCATAATCCAACAATCTGTTTACAAGTAACCTACTTGTCTCAAATTTCAACTTTAACCAATCTAGGTTTTGTGACATACCTTATGATCCCCATGACTAGATGATTGTTAACATACATTCAAACCCGAATTTGGCCTTCGATTGGCCCTTCAATTTGAAGATTTTGTTGAACTAGGGTTTGCACCACTTATTCTTACTCCTGGTCGATCATGCACACACACACACACACACACACTTAGTGTGTGTTGTGTTTTTATCATTAGTTTTTTTTATTAAAACTAATTTCACCCACTTGGACATATTAGTCCCTCATGTTTCATTTTGATCAAATGAAGCTATAACTCATAGTTTATCACTTAATTACACATTACTAACTAGGTTAATTATTCCTAGTTAACTTAGTGGGTTCAGGGAGTTATTAACCCGTTTTATTTTAAGTGCCGTTAACTTGGGCCTCTTACAAACTTTGTCTTCTCAAAGCGTTTATTCTTCTTTTTAATTAATATTAGGATTATTTATTTAAATCCTGATATTTACCGGGTTAATTTTTACCACTAACGGTATTTCACCCGTTCAATATTATTAACGTGGTTTAACTATCAAACCCGTTTTCGGGGTGTTACAGAGCATCACCCCACGTGTAGGTGACACCCTTCTGAGTTAAAGTAGTGAGTGGCTGTGCAATCTTCGAGAAGTCTTTGATGAATCTTCGATAGTAACCCGCCAAACCCAAGAATTGACAAATTTCAGTTGGAGTTCAAGGTGCAGGCCAATTCATAATAGAGTCAATCTTAGCTGGATCGACATGAATCCCAGCTTCATTGACTACGTGGCCGAGGAAATGAACTTCACGAAGCCAAAAGTTGCATTTCGAGAACTTAGCATAGAGTTGCTCGTTTCGTAGAAGCTCAAGAATAAGACATAGATGCTGCCCGTGTTCCTCCTGACTTTTAGAATAAATCAGGATGTCATCGATGAAAACAATAAAGAATTTGTCCAGGTAGGGTTTGCACACTCGGTTCATGAGGTCCATGAAAAACACAGGTGTGTTCTTCAACCCTAATGGCATAAGAAACTCGTAGTGTCCGTAACGAGTCCTGAATGCTGTTATGGAGATGCCTTCAACTCGGACTCTCAGCTGATGATAGCCCGATCTCAGATCGATCTTGGAATAAAAGCTCGACCCTTGCAACTGGTCGAACAGGTCATTGATGCGTGGAAGTGGATAACAGTTCTTCACAGTCACCTCGTTGAGTTCACGATAGTCTATGCACATACGGAAGGTACCATCTTTCTTCTTGACAAACAATACGGGGCTCCCCAGGGCGACGAACTAGAACGAATGAAACCCTTGTCCAACAGCTCCTGCAATTGTGTGGACAACTCTTCCAGTTCAGGTGGGGCTAAACGATAAGGTGCACGAGCTATAGGTGCCAATCTAGGAGTTAGCTTGATTTGAAACTCGACTTGACGATGAGGCGGAAGGCCAGGTAATTCCTCTGGGAATACCTCAGGAAAGTCGCGCACGATAGGGATGTCATCAATCTTCTTCTCTTTAGTGTGGGTGTCGGTAACAAGGGCTAGAATGGCAGTATGGCCCTCTCACAGACACTTCTGAGCCTTTAAGAACGAAATGATGCCCATAACAACACAACTCTTGTCACCATGAATAGTGAGGGGTTCACTGCTAGAACGAGGTATGCGGACAATCTTCTCCTTACATAGTATTTCCACCCGGTACTTGGATAACCACTCCATCCCGATAACGACATCAAAACTTCCAAGAACGATGGGAATTAGATCGATAGAAAAAGTTTGACCAGATGGAACGAGTTACAATCCTTGACAATGTGTGTGGTCTCAAGGCTTTTACTATTAGCTAGTTCGACAACATGCTTGGAATTCAGAGGAAACAAGGTACGCTTAAGCATCTAACTAACCCTTAAGGACACATAACTAGTATCGGCTCCCGAATCAAATAATACAGAAACAAAGTGTCGTCCAGTAAAAACTTACCCGTCACGACATTGGGTTCGTTCGTTGCCTCTCCTTGTCCAATCACGAAGACTCGCCTCTTCGCACCATTGTCTTCATTGTTGTTCCTATTGTTCCCACTACCCTGGTTGTTGTTGTTATTGTTGCGGTTCTGATTCAACTAAGGGCAATTTCTCTTGAAGTGCCCTTCGGCTTCGCATTGGTAACATCCCCGGTTGTTACCCTGCTACTGGTTCTGTGGGGCTTGTTGCTGTTGCTGGTTCTGGTTCTGTCTTGCAGGATATGGATCCTGCAATCCTTGGTTGCATGCCCTGGCTTGTTGCACCTTTGACAGCGATTCTTGTCGCATGGTCCACTGTGGTGCAAATTACAACGATTGCACTTTGGATGATTTCCCATGTACCCACCTTGGTTTTGATTAGTAGCAGTCTATTGATTGGGGCTTTTGTTGTAATTGATGTTTCTCTACTGTGACTGGGGCTGTGAGGAGCTAGAACCCTTACTTGAGTTTCCATCCCACTTATGTTTGTTGTCGCTGGGTGCATCAGTGGTAGCACTAACCCACTTGGACAACTTGCCCTGATCGACTGCCTGATCAGTGAGGCGGTGTACCAGTTGTATAACACGCTGAATCGTGGGAAGGTTGGCTGCGGTTACCATGCTCTGTATCTCCGGTACTAAACCCTTGATGTAGAGCTCGATGCACTTATAAGCAGGATTAGCCATGTTGGGACATAGAGCTGCCAAGTCGTTCGACCTCTTCGTATACGCTTCTATCTCAGACCCCACCATCTTCAGATTATAGAATTCCACCTCAGGTTTGTGAATGTCGTCTCGATGGCAGTATTCTTCTTTGATCAAGTCTTTGAACTCGTTCCAAGGAGTGGCATTAGCAGCCGCCAATCCTAACATCTGCACCTATGCGTTCCACCAGGAGAGCGCACTTCCTTCGAGTGTTCCAGTTGGAAACTTCACCCTATTGTTGATAGGCCATTCACACATCTCAAAGACAAATTCAATCTTCTCAAACCAGTGAAGAAGACCCACAGCTCCCTCGGTGCCGTTGAAAGAGCTAGGTCGGCAATCCATAAAAGTCTTGAACGTGCATGCTTGAGGCTGAGCAGGTTGACATGTCACGTAGAAAGGAAGGAGTAAAGTTAAGAATGACAGAATGTCACGAAAGTAGGACCTAGACATCCTAGGAGGGTTCAGAGAGGTAGGTTTACCTCCTGGTTGGGCTGCCAAAGCCTCCGCAACCCAAGCATTAACCAGGGCCTTCAACTGGTCCTGAGTCAAGTTGATACCACCACCACGTGCTCCGCCGCGTCCACTCTTGATCTTCAGGATTACTGCAACAACTGGAAATACCAATTTGGAAATGAGAGTTGACAATGGACTTTGTTACCAAATTACCCAAAACACGAAAAGGTAATGATACAATCTGGGTGATTGTAGGCAGATTGACTACCATTTCTTACCCATGAAAGAAATTTTCAGTATGGAACAGTTAGCCAAGCTGTATGTGAATGAAATAGTTTCATTACATGGGATTCCTTTATCTATTGTGTCTGACAGAGATAGTCGTTTTACTTCTCATTTTTGGACAAGTTTCCAAAAGGCAATGGGAACCAGATTAAATCTAAGCACAACTTATCATTCTCAAACAGATGGACAAAGTGAAAGGATAATGCAAACAATGGAAGACATGCTTAGAGCTTGTGTGATAGATTTTGGAGGAAATTGGGATGACCACTTACCTTTAATAGAATTTTTTTTTACCACAACAGCTATCATACCAGCATCAAAACTTCACAATTTGAAGCACTCTAGGGACAAAAATGCCAAACACCAGTATGTTGGTGGGGAGAATATAACAACCCTCAAAAACGCCCTAAAACGTTTCATAATCGAAAAATCGAACCCATATAACTTTATTTTTATTAAAAATTAAATAAAATGAATTTTAATACCTGTCCCGGGCCGCGACAGGTTTTAGTGGGGTCGGCCGTGGGGCGCAACACCCCTTCACTTGCCGGAAACGTTTTGGCGCCACGTGGCACACCTAGGTGCCAACCAGGAAACCCTAGCCGTAGCTAGGGTGCCCTCGCGGGGCGCGAAAGGCAGACCGTGGACCCGTCACAGGGCCCGAGAGACCCCGAAAATTCGTATAAATAGAGCAGACATGTAGCCTTTACAGCTCGTTCAACATTTTCTTTCTCTCTCAATATATAATCTGAAAATTAAAGCTAAAATACCCCCTAAATCACGAAGCTCTGACCCGTTGTAAGTATTTTAACCCCTATCACTAATTCGATAGCCTGTCTGATTGATCTGGAACCCAGCAACTGATGCCAAAGCGCTGCCCGTTTAGGGCTATGCTTTGTAAACTAAGTTGGGGTTCTGTCTCGTGACGTATTGACAAAGTTGAATTGGGTTATCATACTATCGCGCGTGCATTGTCTATTATTAATAGTAACTCAAGAAAATTATTAGAAAATATCACTAGGATGCCTGTAGAAAAACATGAGTTTACAATGTGAGTCATTCTCCTTTTTCTCACAATTTGTGAGCCATTTATTTAAAATACTTTACAAAACTTCAAATGTTTTTCAGTTATACTTACAGGGATTAAGTCTTTGTAATCTATAATTATTGCCAGTAGTTGGGGTTTTGTATACATAACTAGTCCACAGTCACCAAGGGTGTGACAGGAACCGTTAGTGTTGGGTGACAGGACCCAAAGTAATATGACCACAAGCACCGGGGAGTGTCCCCAGTAGCATACTGTGTTGAATAATTGATAGAAATATACACTATAATTCCTCTTAATACTGTAAAGTTATAACAATGTGTCCTTTTATAAAATAGAATGTACTCGCCAGTATTTTTTGCTGATAAAATATTTTAAAACGCGTTTCAGGTAACTTGATGTGAAGCTACTAGAAGCTAGCTATGGAGCACTGAAGGCTTAAATAGAGTGGCTATAAATTACCTGAATAAAAGAAGAAGTTATATTTTCAGCAAACTAGGGTTTATCCCTATCAAGATAGTATAAAGAAAATATGGGTTTTTATCCCATTTGTTTAATATAAAAAGTTGGTGTTTTGCAAACTCTGAATTTGTTTCCTAACTACGATCCTAATGTTTTAAATTCTGTTGCAAATTTAATAAACACCGATGCCAGCGGCTCGTGCTCGCGGCTCCCGCTCCCGGGGTGGGGTCGGGGGTTGCGACAATTGACCATTGAAAAGGTTGCCTATGTAGAAGGTTTGAAGTATAACCTACTGAGTTGTGGGCAATTTTGTGACAGAGGCTTCCAGGTAACTTTCTTACCTGAAAAATGTCTACTAGTTGGGGTTAGATGACAACAAAGTTTATTTAAGTGGGAAAAGATTAAGAAATTCCATCTATTACTTTGATTTCAGAGAAGAAATTGAGCATCCTCAGTTATGCTTATTTTCAACTGAAAATAAAGAGAATAGATAGTTATGGCATAAAAGACTTGCTCACTTAAATTTCAAAACTCTAAACCAACTAGCAAACAAAAATCTGGTAAAAGGGTTTACCATACATATCATCCAAAAAGGATAGGATATGTGAAGCATCTGAGCTTGGAAAATCAAAAAGAGGCTCACATAAAATAGTTTCTGAATCTTTATTTTCTGAAAATTTGGAACTTTTGCACATGGACGTTTGTGGACCTGTACAAGCAGCAAGTGTTTCTAAAAAGAAATACGTTTTAGTCATTGTAGATGACTACTCTAGGTACACTTGGGTAGAATTTCTCAGGAAAAAGAGTGAAACCCCATATCTGATCATTAATTTCATCAGAAAAACAAAAAATCTATTGAAATTACATGTGAGAAGGATCAGATCTGATAAAGGAACATAATTCAAAAATGCAAACTTGAGACTTTCCTTGTAAGCATAGGAATATCTCATGATTTTTCTGCTCCAAGAACTCCACAACAAAATGAAGTTGTAGAAAGAAGAAATAGGACTCTGGTAGAAGCAGGAAGAACAATGCTTGCCTATGCCAGATTGTCCACTTACTTTTGGGCTGAAGCTATCTCAAATGCATGCTTTACACAAAACAAGTCTATCATCAACAAGAGACATTAGAAACTCCATATAACATTATCAACCAAAGGATCCCAAAAATTGAATTTTTACACACCTTTGGTTGTAATTGTTTTGTTTTCAATGATTTTAATAGTCTGGAAAAATTTGACAGAAAAGCTGAAAAAGGAATTTTTCTTGGTTACTCATTGTCCTCCAAAGCTTATAGAATCTTTCTTTTAAACACAAGGACAATAAGATAAAGCTTATATGTGTCTTTTTATGAATCATCAGAAAAAAAGATTTCTGATGAAATTTTACAAGATATAAGCTTGTCAAAACAACCAGAAAATTCTGAAGATCTTCTTAACAAGTTAACTGAAGAGGTTTTAGAACATGACCACATGTATAACATTTCAAACAAAAACATGTCATGTACTAAACCTATAGATGATCTTGAACCTCCATCAGAAAATATACAAAATGATCAAAATTCTAGAATTTCACCAGAAAATCAAATTGAACAACAGAATTCTGATCTTCTTAACAACACCGAGGTCACAGATCGGGGGGAAGCTTCAAATCCATCAGGAAGTACAAGTTCACACAAAAACTTAAGATGGATCAAGGGACACTCATAAGCAGACATTATTGGTGACCCTGAAAAAGGTGTTAAGACAAGATCTGCTACAGCAGATGTGTCACACCCCTTTCTGCGGCGGAAGCACGAGGTGTGATCATGAAAGGTTCTCATTGCATACGAAAGGTAAACATACTACATGCTCATAAAATAACTTCAAAATGCCAAACATTACATAACCGAAAACATGGTTTAAGTGTTTACATCACAAGACAGCATTTTGTCTGATAAGTTTACAACTTTATTCAAAGATAAACAAAAGCAACATTCAAGAGCATGAGTAAAACCGCGCGCACATCCACTAGTTACCTGAAATACATGTGAGTTTTGGAAAAACGTCAACATAATGTTGGTGTGAATTCATGCAGTATTTGTATTTCACGTTTGTACACTTTGTATGAAAAACATGGTATGTATCTTGTGTAAATCGAGTATTCATGTATAAATCAAGTGTTCATGTATGTATCAAGTGTTCATGTATAAATCATGAACTTATGTATGTATCAAGTGTTAATGGGTTGCAAAGCCATTAACATGTGACACGACATAGGAAGTCACCAAACCATAGGCATTTTTCTAGTAGTCGATTCACGACTGAGACACAAAAACACTACTCGGTACTAGTTGTCACCAAGAGTGGGGCTGCCCTGAAACCCATTAGATCTAACCTTTTGTTCTGCGGTCTTAGTATGTACACGATTAATGGTGCTTATGGTACCCTATTCGTGACACGATTTCTCGTATCATTTCTTGTATCATTTTTCGTATCATTTCTCAAAACGCATCATACTTGGTACTAGTTTTCACCAAGAGTGCCTCTTGTTTTTGTATCATACCATTTAAATATTGTCGTATTTGTAACATGTATTTCACCCCCGAAGTTATAAAACTGAAAACAGTTAAAAGAAAAGGGGGAGCATGAACTCACAACTTTGCGTTCCTTGCGTCGTAAACTTCACCGGATTTGCTTAATTAACGTCGTGACCTATACGTGTTTTTCTTAACGTTAGTCACTAGACTTGTATCGTACAAGTACAAGTCACTGTCTTTTATGTATATGTTTTCTTGTGTTAAAAATAATTCATATTTTTAACTAAGTGTCTTACTTATGTTATTTTCTCAAAAATAAACATAAGTTTCTTGTATTTTGCACTTTGCACCCTAGTTATGTATCTTGTATGTTGTATGTGTATTTTTTTGTTACAAACATTATGGCGAGGTTTATATTGAAAAGCATAGTTTAGAACACACTAGTAAACATTTGTCTAGAAAATATTTACTAAGTGTTAGGATTTTCAGAAAATTTCGCCATAGTCTCCTTTGTAAACGGAGGTGTCCATGCTAAGTAGCATATCATTTTCTTTAACATACAACACGTTAGATCGTTCTCAAATAATCAACCCGACATTCTGATATGCAAGATACTACTTTGTCGTTTCAGTTTTAATATATAAAACTGGACTGTTTTCTGACATTTTTATAAAATAGTTAACCTTCTCCAAAAATTCCCAAATTTTTACAGAATGTCATATATGATCCAAATTTTATTGTGTAAAAATTTCGGGGTCCAGTTCATTACCAATATTTTAAATATATTCATTTACCGGACTGCAATCAGATTTGTCACTTTCTGACTGCAGTCTACAGAATAATTCACTAAAAATTAATCGTGAGTCCGATTGACGAAATTCCAGTGGGAGAATTACGGAGACAACAGTGACCATCTACAGTAAAAATTCCATGAGCTGATTCTACTCAGTTTTTAAGTTATGACTCCGAATACAACACACTTTTTCAGCAGTAAAATCGCAGCTTGAGCTGCTGTCCAAAAATAGCCCTTTAAAAATAGTAAACGACTTCGAAAAATTACGATTCCAGTGCCATTTGATCCGTTTTTCGAAAATACATAATTTAGACTTAAGAATATCAGTTTTTCGACTAATAATGGTCCGGTTACAGCCAGTTGAAGTCGGCTGAAATCGTTACTCAGCATGCTGTTTCCAGCTTAAATGTTACTAAAACGCACACATATGATCGCCATAACTTTCTAATAACGATTAACAACAGGTCATAAGTCGTCTACAGCAGGTTATATTTCATTTAACTCAGATTTACCATGTGTCATCACCTCTCATTTCATGATCTTTATGTCTAAACTTTTATGTTTATGTTTTTAGTGTTCTTGCATTTCATATGATCCCATCATAAATAATCTTTCAACTACTCAAAATAGACATGAACAAGAGTAAACCGAGACTTACTACTAGCACGAGGCTAGGGTAGAATCTCTAGTGAAAATGATGAAGGAATGATGATGAAAATGCAAGAAACAAGGCCCTTTTGAAGTTCCACAAGATGAAAGCTTCCTTGTATCACCTTAAGGTCTTAAATGGAACTTGAAATTGCAAGAAGATGGTGGTGGAATGGTGGTGATGGTGGCGGATGGGTGTGACCGTGAGGGAGGGAGAGAGAGTGAGGTGAGGGAGTGTAAGACTTGCAATGATTTTATGATCTTATGGCCATGCTTTATAAGATGTGCTCATATATTTTAGTCACTTCTACAAGCAAAATCTAATAAACAAATACAATGTAATCTATTCAAGATATACGAGGCATGGTGGGTGATTTATGTGGGTCCTTGGGGAACCGAATTGGTTAGGGGGGGGGGGGGCTTGTTTGCAAAATTTTCAACTAAGTGGTAATTGTTAGTTAGATTGTAAGTATTACTTACATAGGGTATTTATTTGATGTGTAGTGGGTGTTAGGGTGTTCGGGGATCACAACTAGCCAAGAAATAAATAAACAATGTGTTTGGCAAAAATTTGGTGTCCCGGGTAATGTCCGGTTGTTCGGTTAAATACTGATTCGTTAAGTGTTAAATTGCACCGTTTAGCGTCTTTCTTGTACCCTTTTGCACTCCTTTCAATTCCCGACACTTAGGGAATTATTCTGGACAAAAAAACGTAAATTCTGCATGATATTTATATGTTTAAAAGCTGGTCATAGCTGAATTTAATAAAATTATGTACTTAAAGTGCGTTTCGGGTGCTTTTTAGTATGTATTTTAGCTTTCGGAGCGTCTGTATGTTAACCCTTGTATGTACTCTTGGGTTTTAATGCATTCTTGTCCTTGGACCTACACTTAGGCCTCAGTTCTAATGTCTGACTGCTTTCTGCAGAGTTGTTGACATATTGTGTTTTACCGGTCAGTTTACTAGTATTTTTGACGCAACGCTCTCGTTAATGCATAAAGCAATATTTTGTAGTATGATTGTGCATGAATTCACTTGTATAGTATGTAATCAGACAATGTTGACGTTTAAGCACATAATTATAGTCATTAAATAATAATTAAAGTGTACGGAAATTATCGGTTTGGTGCCAGTTGTCACAAGATGAATGCCTTTATGCTGGATTTTTAAGCATAATTAAGCCAAAGTGTGTCAAAGAAGCACTGAATGACTCAGATTCGGTACAAGCAATGCAAGAAGAGCTTGACCAATTTGAAAAGAGTCAAGTGTGGGATCTGGTACCCAAACCAACTGACAAGTTTGTCATTGGTTTTAAATGGGTATTCAGAAACAAATCTGATGAACAAGGCATTATAACAAGGAATAAAGCAAGGTTGGGGGTCAAAGGTTACTGTCAACAAGAAGGCATAGATTATGATGAAACCTTTGCACCAGTGGCCAGGCTTGAAGCTGTAAGAATATTCATGGCTAATGCTGCCTCAAATAACATAAAAATTTATCAGATGTATGTAAAGTTTGCATTTCTGAATGGTGAGATTGAAGAAGAAGTATATGTGCAACAACCAGAAGGCTTTGTTGATCCTCAATTTCCAAAACATGTTTACAAACTAAACAAAGCCTTGTATGGGTTGAAGCAAGCTCCAAGAGCATGGTATGAAACATTATCAAACTTCTTAATCAATTCTTGCTTCACCAAAGGTACAATTGATACAACCTTCTTTCTAAAATCACACAAGGGGCACACACTGTTGGTCCAAATTTATGTTGATGACATCATATTTGGATCAACAAATGAAAAATTCTGCAAAAAGTTTGAAAATTTAATGACCAATCACTTTGAAATGAGCATGATGGGCGAATTAAGCTTTTTCCTTGGTTTACAAGTTAAACAACAAAGCAATGGCATATTTTTGAGTCAATCAAAATATGTCAGAACTATTTTGAAAAAGTATTCACTAGAAATTACTCATCCTCAAAAACTCCCATGGCAACAGGAAACAAACTTGATTATGATGTTGAAGGTAAACCAGTTGACATAAAAACTTATGGGGGAATGATAGGATCATTGCTATACTTAACAGCCAGTAGACCAGACATAATGTTTCCTACTTGTTTTCTGGCAAGGTATCAATGCAATCCTAAGGAGTCCCACATGAAAGCTGTCAAAAGAATTTTTAAATATCTAAAAGGAATATCAAATCTTGGCTTATGGTATCTTAAAAATACAAATTCAGAAATAAATGCATACACAGATGCAGATCATGCAGGATGCAAACTTGAAAAAAAATCGCATCTGGTGCCTGTCAAATGCTGGGAGAAAAGCTAGTATGTTGGGCAAGCAAAAAGCAAAACTGTGTTGCCACATCCACAGCTGAATAAGAATATGTAGCAGCAGCAAGTTGTTGTTTACAAGTTCTATGGATGCAAACTCAGCTGAGAGATTATGGAGTGAATTTGAAGAAATTCCAATTTTATGTGATTCTGAGTGCAATTGCAATAACATCAAATCCAGTGCATCACTCAAGAACAAAACACATTGATGTCAGATACCACTTCATAAAGGATCATGTTGAGAAAGGTAACATTGAAATGTATTTTGTCCCGACAGAAAATCAATTTGCCGATATTTTCACTAAACCTTTAGATGAAATAGACACAACTTTTTAATCAGCAAATTTGGAATTGTCAATACGCAAATTGAACAAAACAAAGAAATTGTGTCACGAAATGAAGAAAAATCTGATATGCAATCAACTGATTAGATTTCTGGTGAAAATTTTGATAATCTATCAGAAAACTCACAAGTCACCAGAAAATCTGATGAATCACCAGAAATTGACCATGTCAACAGAATTTCTGATGAAACTTGAAATATCATGTTTTTCTTTCTCTTTTCACACGCACGAACATAGTCCATATGTAATCATCATCTTTCATCGTTTTTGTAAATTTTATTCGTTTATATCTGTATTCCTTTGTTTTCTTTTATTTTCTTTATTTAAAAATGCAAATTTCATCTCTTTAGACTAGGGTAGATCTCGTCATGGAAGGAAAAAATTATGGGAAAACGTTAATGGCCGTTAGCTCTCTCTCCTACATTCATTGCCACTCATCATTATTAAGAGAGAAAGAAATGATATCTGGGCTGCTCATTATGATAATTATCAGAAGTTGGCCGCCTAGACCATTAATGCAGGAGATATTATCTCTTAAAATTCCCTTTGTTTTCTGACTGACACAATTTAATACAAAGAAAATAGAGATAACGAAATCAAAAGTAGGTAGATAACATTTAAGACAAACTTCACTTTCACTATAAATGTCTACTTCTTAGAACTGAGTCAGTCACTTTCATCCAACTGAAAAAAAGCCCTAGAAATCCCATCATCTTCTCCTGTACCTCACGCTCCAAAAATGGCAAGAATAAGTCCTAACTACTTCCCACTTCCATACCACCCATTCCACAACCTTAGAATCAGGACAAACTTTGAAGATCCAACATGGGAAGGATGCCATGTCATCCTTAACATGCTCATGCAGAGTCCACTGGCCTATGCTTTTTTAGCTCACATCATGATTTATCCGGAAATCTTGCAGATGTTCTAGAAAAATGCAAGAATTCTACTTCATGAGGGAAGGAGACTAACTTCCATTAGAAGTTATGTTTGGGAAAGCTAATCCTTGTCACTGAATGTATCATCAGAGATGTTTTAAACCTTAAGGATGATAACAATGTTCTCATCTTCACTAGAGAACAGCTTGGTGAGACACTGACCCAAATGGGGTATAATCCGGAGAACCAAACAGGCCAATCTCCAAAACTGGCTTCATCAAGCCATGGCAGTATCTGGTAACTCAGCTAGGGGTTTGTTTTTCCAAGAAAATCATAAACCACCTTGAGATCTCCATCAGGTTGATGGAAGTTATACATGCACTTGTACAAGATGTTCCTTATAATTTCTCTCATTATCTGATGAAAGATATTACAAGCAACCTGTGGTCCAGCAGGCCATTCTTAGTGTATCCTCGTTTCATGATGAGGATAATCACTAGCCAGCTAGGATTGGAGGTATCCCTGCATGGTACCCTAGAGCTGAGATGGTACTCCAACAGAACATGCGCAATAATAATCTGCTTGTACCAACTGCCCACAACATAGGTTTGGAGACCAATCTTTGGCTATTTACTGCGCTAATCTATGGGGATGAGGAGATATAGTTTGTTGTTGTTTGTTTAGTTTGTTTTGTTTTGTTGTTTATTCTGTTAAAAGTTTATATATTATGTTTTTTTTTTATATTTGTGTTCTGTTAACTTGGTTAAGGGGAAGGAAAAACAAATAGGTAAAAAGCATATGGTAAATCAAAGGAAGTTAATGCCACAAACAACTTGTGTTCATTAGAAACAAAACATTTTACACAAAACTTTAAGTTTCTGATAACATAAAGTTGAAATCTGGTAAAATTTGGAAAAATAACTTCAAAATCTGATAAAATTATTTTTGCTCAAAAGATGTTGAAAATCAGAAAATTCTGGACAGTTAAACTTCAAAAAGGAATGATAATGATGAAATGAGACAACAACCGTGTGAAAAAATTAGAAAACCATACACCATCATTCATCCTTTGAAAAATTTTCACAAAAATTCCTTGAAGAAAAGAACAACAGACTTGGACTTCTACCAAAAAACCATATCTAAGTTATATCTGTGAGTGCATAATGTCTATCACTTCCGTCAATCTTACATCGTAGTTGAAACAGAACAAGACAAGCTTTGAAGAATATTAAATATAGGGAATAGTCCATCCGGACGGATGGAGAGCAGGGTCAAGAGATTCCACCTTTTTGCTAGACCCTATAAATAGGACTTGTTTAGTTCATTTCATAACTTTTGTCATTTTTTGCTACTTTAGAGTTTGAAGGTCTAGAGAGAGAAAGTAGCATTCAAGGTGATTCAAGGTGTAAACTTTGTCAGATTTGTAATAGAATCATCGTTATATTTTGTTCTTGTGTCGATCCACACACGTACACGGATTCCGCACATCGTACGTGTTCATCGCAATCGTTCAGGAGTTCGTATTTGATCCTAAAACGCGTTCACAAGTGGTATCAGAGCGGGAGATCGGTTGCACGGATCAGAGACGCAAGAATCTACGTGATTTCATTAGATTCAGAGCTTAAATTTGATTAGATTTGCCAGTTTTTCTTCATCTTCACATTCACATATTTTTTAACTAAAATCTCAAATTCTCAGTGATTTCATGGATAAAAATAGTTGAATTTTTTATATGTAAGCGCAAATCATAGTTTTACAACCCAACAATTTTTCATAAAAAAATTCAAAGTTTTTAAGGTTCAATTTGATGTTTAAGTGTCCGAAAATATAAGAATATCAAAGCTGTGAACAGTGTTCTATTTGGGCCATCCACTCGGATGGAGCCCATACGTGAGTCCAGTTGTTGATTTGCATCCATCCGGAGAAAAGTTGTGGGGATTCATCCGTTCGGATAGAGGGGCATAAGTCCATCCAGACACTTCTAGTCCATTCGGATCAATTAAATAATTTTATCAAATTGTGAAACTTAGTGGGATTTGTGGTCCAATAATATACTAGTTTCATTCGGTCATTTTTAGGTCTAATACAAATTGTTCATCCAGACTGAAACCACTCATCCGAGCCCAGGTGCTTAGGTCCATCCGCTCGGATAGGCTCCCTAAAAGTCCATTCAGAAGTGTTTGTTTGCTGAACACTTGAGTCCATCCGCTCGGATGTGGGCCAAGTAAAGTCCATCCGGGTCCAATTAAAAAAAGGAAAGTATCTATCCGGGTGTAAATATTCATCCAGACAATCATTCATTCTCGGACAGGTCCATCCAGCCCATTCAGTTTTTGTTCATATGGACCAAGGAAGATTGAAGTCCTTTCGGGTGAAGTGTTGTTCCAAAAAGTCCATCCGCTGAATTTCATTGTCCATCCGGGCCTAATCCACAAGTCCATCCGGGTGGTTTTTATTAAGTCCATTTAAGTGAAGTATAACAGGCTCAAAACAAGTCCATTTAACAAGTAGTGTTATTCATCTGCTCGGAAGAGAACATAACAGTTCATTCACTAATTGGGTCATCTAAACAACGTCCATCTGGACCAGTATTCATCCGTAACAGTTAGAAGTCAGATCTATCCGAAGTGTTTTAAGGCCCATCCGGACATCATAAAGTTCATCCGGACCATAAAGTCTATTCAATATATAGTCCATCCGGCAAACATCATTTAAGTTGTTAGCTAGCCCATCCGAAAACGAGCCCATTTGCCAAAGAAAGTCCATTTGAGATATTATAAAGTATTCACCCAGTTTGTTTTGTGTGTGAAGTCCATACATATTCTTGAGAATTCACAATTGATCACCATTCGCATATTTCAAGTGATAAATTGTTTGGTTTAAAATTTTTACTTAATTGTGTATTTGATTGTGTGCAGTTGATAATCAAGGTGCGAAAATCAAGACATGATTTGAAGTTTTCAAGCATGGAGGAAGAGTTTTACAATACTTTTACAACACGTTCACTTTCGAAACAACAATTGAAGCAACACCCAGAACAAAAACTGTGTCAAATGTTATTTTCGAGAGTCTGAAGTATGATAACGTGTACGGAAATCATCAACGACCACCGAAACTAATGAATACCGAAGATTACCATTGGTGGAGCACCTGATTTGAAAACTGGGTGCAGGCTTATGCTTACGAGAGTTAGATTATGTTAACTTTTGGATATGAAAAGCCACGAAACGACAAAGATGAATTACTTACAATTAAACAATTTTCAGAAATCGATAAAAATAACCACTCTAATGAACTAAAAATGGTAACACTATTACAACAATCTGTTAGAGAGGATACTTTGTTTTACTTCAACATGGTGAAACATCCAAGTCGATGTGGGAAGCATTGAAGCTAAAAGCGAAGGTGGTAAAGACATCAAGAAAAACAAAATCTCTCTGCTGAAAAAGGAATTTGATCTGTTCGGATGCATGAAAGGAAAAACTGTTAGACAAAGGATAGAAAGATTTTGTCATCTGAAGATCGAACTAGATAGGTTTGGAATCAACAAAGACAGAGAAGAGATTATTGATAAACTGGTTAAGGCAATACCGCATGTTGATGATTCGAAAACATTTGTGATTGTGCTGAAAAATGATGCCAAGTTTGATGAGATATCTTTGGATAGTTTAATTGAAAAACTTGAAGGACATGATCTAGAGTTATAAAAACAAAACAAAATGTTCAGTTCGAGTTATCAACAGAATGTTGATCTGTACTACCGACGAAGTATGCTGCTAAATAACCAGTCACCAAAGGTTGGTACAGCCTTTAGTACTGACAATGCTGGTGATTTATCCAAGAACAAATCTCCGAGTTATGATTCGGGATATCATTCATCATCTTCATCATTCAAATCCAATCCGAGTCAGAACTCTAAAGATTCTCCGCATTTGAATACTGATTTCGCTAAACAGCGCATGAGTTTCTTAGCTTCTGTTCTGGAATCATATGAAGGTCTGATCGCAGGCAAGATAGGAAATCCTAATATGACAAAGGAATATTATGATCAGATAGATCCGGAAGAGATGGAGCTCATGGATATTCGCTGGTGTATGGCGAGCGTTATCAGGAGAGCTCAACGGTTCATGGAGATCATTGGAAGAAAGTGTCTGGAAGGTCCCGATATGAAGCTGGGATTTGACAAAGCAAAAGTCACTTGTTTCAAGTGCAAACAGAAGGGACACTTGAAAAGAGAATGTACCAACAACAAAGCAGATGATGGTTTGAATCCTTTTCATGAAGATTACTACAAGAAACCATATATCATTGCAACAACGAGCAACCATCAAGAAAAAATCAAAAGTAGATTGAGGAAGGGTCATAAAAAGAGAGGAAGCAGGCTTGTATAATGATTCATGATAACGAAGGGTTTGACTAGAGTAAATACATAAAGGAAGAGAAAAAAAAGAGAAAAAGGCGTTGGTTGCTGAGTTTAAACAGAGCCGAGAGGAACATCATGCAAAAATTTATTTGAGTGACGTGTATAAGGCTCACAAGGAAGCAAAGTGGGCAAATAGATGGAGTGAAGAGAAAGAATGTTTTGTTAATCCTAAAGGGAACCCAACAATTGATCCTGACAAGGTAGACTTTGAAGCACTTGTTGCTGCTATTCCAATTGTGGGGGTTTGGTGTAAAGGGTTCGAAGAGATTTCGAAATACAGAGAAAAGGTAGAGTAAGGAATTAAAAAAGTGATCTATGCAAGTTTAGAGAAGAAGCAGTTGCTGAGAAACAGCAGGTGGTTGAGGAAGATCAGATTCAAAAGGCGAAAGAAGCCACGGTGCCAAACATTGAGGTAATTCAAACTGAATCTTCTGAAATATTAAGTAAATCTGAACATAAAACTGATGAACAATGTAAGAAATTCATGGAAACATACAGTGCCTGTATTGAAAAAGATAGAAATCTGAGATCCAGAGACATTGAATTTACTAAAATAGAAAGAATTTTTAAGGAAAAATGTAACGAAATGCTTGAAAATGAGAGATTTTTGAAAGAAAAAAAAAGAGCTAACACAGAACTGTGAAGATCTTGAAAAAGAAAACAAAATTTTGAAAAAAAAAGTGTTCAGCTGATTGCAACGAATGTATTCAAAAAGATAAAACTATTCAAGAGTTGCAAAAAGAATATGATGGAATGAAATTGTCATATCACATGGTAAAAGAAGCTTATGAAACTTTGAAAAGTAGAGTCGAAAGTCCGGATGATAGATTGTCAGCATGTCAGAAAACAACTAAATTTCTTGAAGCCAGATATGAAGGAAAACAAATGGTTCTAAATCAACATATTGATGATGTTGCTAAACTTAAGCAAGAACTGCCTAAAAAAAGAAAAATTGGTTAATAAACTTCAAAGTTATCATGCTTCTTCATATATTCTGGAATGTATTTTCAACATCACACCCGATGGTAAAGAGTCTGAAAAGAACAAAAAGGGAATTGGGTTAGAATACCATCCACCACCGTTGGAGAATAATTGCGCATTCTATGATGGCGAAAAGGTGGAAAAAACAATAAACATGGTTGATCGATTACCTGACAACATCGATGTGACTTACACCAAATCTGATGATCTTGGTGATTCAGAGGTGGTAGGTAAGGTTGTTGAAAGTGTTCTGACAGAGGAGTCTACCAAAACAGAGGGAAGTTTTCATGTAATTTATCTTAAAAAAATCAAAACCTAAGAAGAATGCGAATGATGATCTAATAGGATTGGCTTATACCATGATTGGATCTGACAAATTATTCTCAGATATTGAAGTTTCGATTCATAATGTGATTTCGGAAATTATTGACAAAGTTTTAAAATTGGTAGAGATTCAAAAGTCTAAAATTGCAAAATTTTCTGGAAATAGCAAGAAAACTGTTTATAACAAACCTAGTTGTAGAAAAAAAACATGAAGGCTGGGTTGGGTTATAAACAACAACAAAACAAAAAGAAATATTTTGAAGAACCAAATTATCAGAAAAAGATAAACTTTGTTCACGGAACAAGTTCTGAGGAAGAAAAAGAACTCCAATTTAGATACAGTCTAATGAAGAGTTCTATGCTTAGAAGAAACAACAACAATAGGATAAAGATGTTTCAAAGAGAACGTGTTTTAAATGTGATCAAGTTGGACATATTGGTCTCAAGTGTCCAAATCTTCAACCTGTTGGTGTTGAGAAAAAGAAATCTGATGTTGTGAATCAGAAGTCAGCCAAGTTTGAATCAAAACAAACTTGGAAGCCGAAAAGATCAGAGGCTGAATCACAACAAACTTGGAAACCAGTGACACCCAGATTTTGGACAACACAAAGTTGGAAAACAACTGTTGATATGATAAAACCAAACCAGTTTTGGAAAATAAAAGTTGTTGTATCAAAACAAAACATTCAAAATGATTCAAAATTTTATCAAAGAAATGTTTCAAAAGGGCAAATTTGGATGGTCAAGCAACAAAAGGTTTATGATGATGAGAAAAATAAAGAAAACATTTTTGAGAAAAATGATAAAAATTATCTAGTTTTACCTAGAAAGATACATATATTCAGCTACCTGAGTCAAAGCAGGTTTGGGTTGCTTTGTTCAAGTAATTGAATTGTTTGAATGTGTAGGTGCTCCTGAAGACAATCGAATGTCAAACTAAGGAGAGGAGCAGCCTGGCACAGGTGGCTGCAGATCCCTGCAAGTGAAAACAGGGAGTTTATTTGTTTTTGTACATAAATAAACCTTACACCAAAAACCCTAAAAATAGAAAAATTTAAAATCCAAAAATATGTTTTACTTTGTTAAAAAATTATTGAAAAAATATGTTTGTTTTTAAATTTGTTAAAAATAAAAAATTTGAAAAAAAATATGTTAACTGAATACGTCGAAATCCTCATGGCTGAACAAACATGATTATTTCACAAGTGATTAAATGGTTTTAACATTGTTAAAAATCAATGTGTTGTAAATCATGGGGGTACTTTCTGCAAAACAGAGCATGTTAAGCAGAAAATGGATGGCGAGATGAAGTTATTTGCATCGGTTTGTCAAATTTCTTTAAATGTTTTTAATTTTAGGGGGAGTAAAAATTTTGAAAATACAAAAACATTTGAAAAAGCCAAAAATATGAAAAAAAAAACTTAGAATGAATTTTTGTGCAAAAAGAGGAAATAATAGTTCATCACTAGATAGTCACAGTACGCTAAAGAAATGGATAGTCAAATGTGATAAACGGCCTCACTAATGATATGCCAATAGGTTTTTATACACTTAGTAGATTGATTTTGAGATATAAACCTAAATATCAATATAACTTTCTTATCTCGTGGGGAACATCTCTCGGATATATGGGTAACCCCCAAAATCTCGTTTGAGAGGTTGCCTGATTCTAAGATACTAGGTCTTTATACTGTTAGATATCTGAGGTATTATACATGGTCTTCTGATTTTGTGTCAGCAATGGCCTAGACCTCGTATAATACTTTGCGTGCTTTCATAAAGCTTTCCCTCAGCATAAAAATTGAGAAAATATCGAAAGATATAAATCAAGTGCAGTTATAAAGAAGATCCCTAAGTGGGACACACCTAAATTCAAGCCTTCACCTCTTTGACTGAACGATAGTTCATACCTGAGCTCTCAAGGTCTCGCACTAACCCAGAGTACAGATATCAATATAGTATATTCACCTGTAAGACTGAATCCAGGGAATCTTGATACGGGAGTATATTCTGAGGTGTGACACGCAAATAAGTTAAGTTCTTAAAACACTAAATCTCGTATCTCGGATCAGTTGAACTTTGTGTGAAAAATTAAGAGGATCAGCATACTGATAATCTAAGTGAATCATTTAGAACTTAAAGTGTTCATAGCTCAACGGTGCTAGTGATTTGTCATAAACTGATATGATCCTCTGACACGAACTCAAACAAAAATATTGTCTGTAAATATTTGTTTACTGCTTTATGTTTTAGAAAATACAAAAAGATTTTGTTTCTGCTTTATTTTTGACGACGAATGTCTGAATGCTGAGTTTCAAAATCTTAGTATGCTGAAAATGTTTCTGAAAATAAACAAGTTCATTAATTTGAAACTTGAAGTTTTACATAAAAATCAAAAACAGTTTGTGAAATCTCCAAAGTCATTAATTTGAACTTGGATGATCTGTGAGGTTTTTGGATACTTTCGCTGTCATTTTTTTATGCTTAGAGCGAGGCTATGATCTTGAAATTAAACTATTAAATATATAGTTGTTTGATAGGGGGAGAGAGACAAGTTATTCCTGGGAAATTACATACTGTTAAATTTGAGCCAGGTTTTCAATCTTAGAATATTTTAAGCGGGTCATCATTTCTGGTAAAACAAAAATCTTTCACTATTAGATGAAAAAGCCAGATTTCTGTGAACAAACGATGTCCTGTGCAGTCGCATATTTGAAATGCTCCAGCTTATCCATGTTAAATGTTTAGAGCTAGTTTTTGATTCTGAACTTAAATTGTCAAATATCTTACAAATTGTTTGAGATGTGCAGATATTGAATCAGATTACGATCCCGGTAGTTAAGACTAAAGGGGGAGTCTGAAGACGAGCTTGACGCAAGGGGGAGCTTGCAATCGGAGAGCCAGGTGTCGATCCTAAAAGCACGGAAGCTTAACGAAAAGGGGAGTCTGGAGAAAGAATCAACCGAAAGGGGGAGCCTGGAGAAAGAGTCAACCGAAAGGGGGAGCTGATTCAGAACACAGAATCAAGAGAAGCTTGAAGAGGGAGTATGTGGTTATTGAAGATGTCAAAGCATTTGTGAAGACTCAGAGAAAGAAAAGACATAAAGCTATGAAATTGACTACAATAATATCCAAGGGGGAGTCTGTGAGTTCATAATGTCTATCACTTCAGTCAATTGTACATTGTAGCAGAAACAGAACAAGACAAGCTTTGAAGAATATTAAATATAGGGAATAGTCCATCCGGACGGATGGAGGTTAGTCCATCTGGACGAGAGCAGGTTCAAGAGATTCCACCTTTTAGCTAGACCCTATAAATAGAACTTGTTTAGTTCATTCCATAACTTTTGCCTTTTTTGCTACTTTAGAGCTTTGAAGGTCTAGAGAGAGAAAGTAGCATTCAAGGTGATTCAAGGAGTAAACTTTATCAGATTTGTAATAGAATCATCGTTATATTTTGTTCTTGTGTCGATCCACACACGTACACGGATTCTGCACGTCGTACGTGTTCATCACAATCATTCAAGAGTTCGTATTCGATCCTAAAACGCGTTCACAATATCTCTGATCTTGACTCATTCCCTCTCATCTAAAAAAATGGAACACTCTATCAAGGGGGAACTTTTGAATCTATTGAATTTTAAACAAAAACAACACCAGTAGTTAAAGTTTCAAGACATTAGAAAATGAGAATATATTTTCTGATGACATTATCAGAAAGAAATTTTTGACTTTCAAAAAGGGGGAAGAATATAAAACTTGCACAAGGAAGATTATTGGACCATTTTTTAAAATGGTCCCATAAAAGGGAAAGGTATCATGTGACCTTTAGTATTCTCTAATCACATTCATTCTCTAATCAAAAGAATGTTTGAGAAACTGAAGAATACAAGTTGAGAAGACATGATTAAAACCCACGTTTGCACGGATAATACCCATTAATTCACCTTCATACCCATGATCCCACGGTTACTTCTGAACCAATTTTACATCACACGATCTAACGGTAATAAAGGTAATTAATGAGCCATTAACCGCCATTACAACCCACGATCCAAGTCGGAGTTTGTTGATGCACTTCAATGTGTATGTGGCACGGTTCGGTTCGTCTTATATAAAGAACTAATTGGCATCCTCCTGTCACTTATAGTTAATCTGTTTAGTGAATGAAGATCTATACACATCGAAATAGGAATCAAATGCCCACATCGAAATTGACTTTATGTATATTTTGAAATACATAGTCCATCTATTTCGATATGTATAATGGAGACAATCCTATTTCGATGATGTCAAGGATATTTCAATGTCCCAAGCCTGTTTTGATAAAATATAAAGCAAACACTCAATTCTATTTCGATTACAGGCTTGTACAATTTTCTGTTTCGTTGTATTTCGAGTATAGGTCTTCTGTTTCGTTGTAAGGTCTCCTGTATGGACTATAAATACAACAGACTCACACTCTGTATAGTAATAGAGAATACTTCAGAGAGTTGTGAGCATTTTGTGTAATGTTACGCTGCTAAATTCAAACCATTGAGCTTAAAAGTGATATCCATCTTGTGTTTGTGTGTTCTTTGCTTCGATTTGCATATAAACAAGGATTCTGCACTTGTTTGTGTGTTAATCAACAAGGATAGGTTCTCTAGATCCTCCTTTAGGGACCTACACATAATAAACAAATACCTAAATACCCGATTCAAGGTTTTTACTTACCATATATATATATAGGGTCAGGATTTAGAGAAAACGGTGAAAAGTGTGAGAACGGTGAGAACGCTTATGGATCGTCCGATCAAAACAATCCATGGACTAGATTACGCGGTGGCGTTTTCATAAATAACATCAATATTATTATGTGGGACGCGCTTCATTAAGGGTAAAAGGGTATTTTACCGCTCATATTCAAAACGCCATCAAATGATAAAACGCCATACAAAAAAATAAAACGCCATTAAAAACAAAACGCCAAAAATTAAAAATAAAACTCGTTGAATATTACAGGAAGATGAAACAACACAAATAACTGAATTTCAGTTATTAACATTTATTAGAAGAAAATCCCTCCTAAATGACGCGCCAAAAACATCATTATATAAACAAACGTAAAACATAGCTTCCATAATCACTTCAATCTACCCATTTCCTGCAAAAAAAAAAATCATTAACCAAAAACGCCAACTTAAACAAAACGCCAAAAATGGCAACAATCGTTTCATGGAGATACACTCTGGGAATCAGGCGATACGTCCTCCGTTTTGACAACAGAAGGAGGGTGTATGTTAAGACGGTCAGGGAAATTCTGAAAATGGAAGAAGAGATACAGAGGCAAATCTTATCCATTGGCATCGCTCTAGACAACGAATGCCATGAAACACATATGCTTATGAAAGCATTAACCAACAAATTTGGACCAATCAAAGGAGATGTGAAGCCAGACCCTGTCATGACATCATGGCGTTTTAATGATGAAACAGACATGGTGATGGATACATACGACAGCGGAGAGCAGGAAGTCTACTGGCTAGAGAACATCATGAAAAAGCAGCGACTGGGTTTCATGGAAGAATTGCATAACGCCATTTGTACCAACACAGAAATAGACTCAAAATTGGAGTTAATGCAACACATGTTCAGGTGGAGGCTTCAGAATCTTCAGGAACAAGAAGCTGATGAAGGTGAATGTGATGACATGGATGAAGATCAAGATGAAGACTCCGAGGAGGAAGAAGATGACACAAGTGATGGATACTATTCAGATAAAGAACCTTCTGACGAAGGATTTTAATTTTTTTCCTCTTTTTTTTTTCTTCTTTGTAATCTTCCTTTTTTTAAGATAATTAAATGATATATTTCTATCTTTATTAGCCATACGCCAAAATAATACTAAAAATGGTTAACCCTAACAAAACGCCAAAAATATAAAAAATTATTTTTCCTGCTTAATATTTTATTTACTCCGTTATTGTATTTTGTCATGTTGGTCTGCATAAGGCCATTTAAAAAAAACACCAAACTTAGAAGATGGGACGTCTATAACCTATAAAACTGATAAAAGATGATCAACACAGTAAATACAAAATCAGTAACTGAAAAGACAGTTACTTTATTACTATCATTTATTACAATAAAAAGTCTCGCCTAAACTACGCGCCAAAAAACTCCTATAAGAGAGGCGTCTATACACAATGAAATTAATCACACCTAGAAAAACACAAAAACGCCATATCCTCTAGAAACCGCTCCCTTTAAAACGCCACAGATGGCAAAGCTTTCACTGAAATGGATCCTTTTTCTGAGGGGGTTAACTCAATTATATTTTGTTGAATGAGATGGATAAATATTCAAGAAAAAGAGACTGATGACAGTGATATGCCATCATGTGATCTTGTTCTTGATGATTATATGGATGGAATAAAGGGATCAACACAAGTGTAAAATGCTATTTTGGACTCCATTATTAAAAATAGCATCAAGCAAGAGTTGATCTTTAATGACATGCCACCAAACAAGAATATCACACCAAAAAACAGGTTGCCACTAAGCAGCTTCTTCTAAAAAAACGGGGTTTATGGAGGAAAGTTGGCATCTAGCTAAAGTATTAAAAAAGGTTCAAAACGCCAAAAACAAATTCAAGAAGGAAGAGGCTGATGACATTGAAGATTCGGAAGAAAAATTAGATTACCATTTTGTATTATTTTTGTTTTCATTTTATATTGTTTTGATATCAAGTTATATGTTGTTTTGTTATCTAATTCTCTATAAATAAAATAGATTATTATATAAAACGGCAAAAACTACAAACACCAAAACGCTAGTAGTATGAAAACTGGGAGAACAGTTGCTGGCAAAGCACCTTGTAAATAGGGTATTAAACGCCAAAAAAAATTTGGTCTTATTGTAATCTTATGCATATTTTAATGACTTGTAGTGAATTATTATACAAAACGCCAAAAATGCCAAAAAAATTAACCAGAAAACGCTATAACGCCAAAAAATTATATATGTGACACAAAAACAATTAATTCAACGCCAAAAAGTTTAATAAATACAATTAACGCAAAAAAAAAAAAACAAAGACGCCAGAAAATATTATACCGCGTTGTGAAAATAAAAGAAGATGTAAAAGACAAAAAAGCCCCTCCGCCCTTCTTTATGCCGCGGGACACGTGTTGGGCCATGATGCGTTCTCACCGTTCTCACACTTTTGAGCGTTTTCTCCTGAACTCGTTTCTATATATATATATATAGGGTCGGGATTTAGAGAAAACGGTAGAAAGTGTGAGAACGGTGAGAACGCTTATGGATCGTCCGATCAAAACAATCTATGAACTAGATTAGCGCGGTGGCATTTTCGTAGATAACATCAGTTTTATTACGTGGACGCGCTTCATTAAGGGTAAAAGCGTCTTTTGACTACTCCAAACAAAACGCCATCTCATGAAAATAAAACGCCAAAACAAAAAATCACACAACATTCTGCTAAAAACGCCAAACTTAATTATAGTAAAATCCCGCCTAAAAAAACCGCCAAAAAAATCTTATATATACAACAACTCAGACCTTCAATTAAAAAACACACACAAAACCCCCCAAACGCCATATTTAATATATACCATTCGACTCATAAACGCCAGAAAACCCAAACATCAAATATATTGCTGTCAATAAAGTGTAGCTGTATGGTGTGGACAACATTGTCAGTTATCTTTCTTAACTGAGGATTAACAATGTCATCCATCACCATACAACAACACTTTATTGATTTTAGCATGATCAAATTTACAGTTTTAAGATGGTTTATTTGCTGGCGTTCTTTTTCTAGGTAAAACGCCAAAAAAGAAAACATTTTGGCTGAAAGGGTGTAAACTCAATAACATTTTGCTGCATGAGATTGACAAAAATTATAGAAAAAGAGGCTGATTTCATACGAAAGTCGAAACAACCAGTGAAGATGCTTCAAAAGAAGAAAAAGACTTGTGACAGTGAAGATTTGGAAGATCAAAATTTATTTTGTTTAATTTTCTTTTTCAGTTGATTGTTATTTAATAAAAAACGCCAAATCTAATAAAAACGCCAAAAAAGACAAATGTCTTACACTTTTGGCGTTTATCAAACCATCATAAAATTACTTTGGACAAGTATTATAAAAATACTTTTTTTATGTATTCTTTTTTTTTTTATTTTTATTTTCAGTTGATTGTTGTATAATAAAAATGCCATATATAATAAAAATGCCAAAACAACCAAAATGCTTGTTTAAACGATATCATTCCGTTAAACGCCCCCAAAAACTCCCAAACTATAATAAAATTAGTTTGAAAAAGTATTATAAATAACCCAAAAAAAAATAAAAAATAAAAAACAAACTTGAAAATATAACTAGAAACAGTAACTTCAAATCAGAAAAACTGAAGATAGGGAAAATTTATTATATTAGAATCTAAAACGCTAAACTTGAAAGATGGGACGTGTTACAGACTTCAGAGATAAAGCTTGTCAAAAACAATAACTACAAACAGTAATTGAAAAGACGAATACTTTATTATAATAACGCACCGCCTAATTTAGGCGCCAAAAAGAGATCCTATAAAATGATACGTCTCAGCAACTTCCATTTGATCAAACCAAAAAAACAAACGCCAATACTACTAAATACCACTCACTGTAAAACGCCAAAAAAAATCAAAGATGGCTAATATGCTTTCTTGGATATTCAGTATTGTTATTCGTCAAGTTTCACTGAATAAATTGTTAGCGGAGGCGAGTAACTCAGTAAGATTTTGCTGCATGAGATGGACAAAAAATCAAGAAAAGGATACTGATGCCAGTCATATGGCATTTTGTATTTTTTGTTCTTGAAGAAGGCTTGGATGAGGAGAAGAGATCAATGACATAGAAGGCTATGATATGGTTATAAAGATGAAGATCAACATGAAGAAAAAACAAAAAACCCACCCACACGTCATAGATCTATGTCCCCAAACATCCACAAAAAAAAGCCACTTCAACAGACGAGTAGGCAAAATAATCAAACCGATGGGTTTGTTAAGTTTTACATAAAACGCCATATTTTTGGTGTCAGTTCTTGTTGTATTAAAGAACAGAGAGACTGATGACAGTGAATATTGTGAAGAGAGATCCGATTAAGATTTTTAATTTATTTTCTTCGCTTGTATTTTTTTTACTGTGGCTGAAATATAATCCAACAATTGTAAAACGCCAAGATAACCCAAACGCCAAAATGTTTATAAAAAATAATAGAACAATGGGCCAACTTGTTTAAAACGCCTTGAAAAACGCCATTCAAATAGATTTCCTGACCCTGGGTTACAATGGCATACGATTTGAAAAAACGCCATAAACGCCAAAATGTTAATACGATGAAACCATTAAACGCCATTAATTATTGAATTTGGTTAACGCCAAAAATCTTAAACCCTAAAAATTCAAACAATATTCGGAAAAGCAGAACTGGAAAAGCAGAAGATGAAAGGACAAAAAAGCCCCCCCGCCCTTCTCCAAGCGGCGTGACATGTGTTGGGTCAGGAAGCGTTCTCACCGTTCTCACACTTTTGAGCGTTTTCTCCTTATCCCGTTTATATATATATATATACAGGGCTCAAACACATATCATAGCCTCTGCATTCGGATAACAAAGTCCGACAGAAACAACCAAAAAAGAAAGACCTACACGATACAAATCGACAACAACATTATGCAGAATACTCAGTAAAGGATTATCACATCTGCATTTTGAAGCTGAAATATGATTACACCAAAAAAACGCAAAAAGAACCTTTAAAAGAGTCACATGCTCAATATATTAAAGATAAACGCGTATTCAATGAACCTAGGTTTAAAAAAAAAGAAACATTCAAATAAAGGATGAAGCACTACCTGATTATAATCGGAGACAAACAACAACCCAGACAGAAATCACCTGGTGACTTCTACAGAGAGATAAGAGAAGCGGCACAAGTGAGAGAGAAAAAAAAGGCAAAGATGTAATACAAAATAAATTAGAGAAACAACCTAAACAAACCGCATATCATATAACAAGAATTGCAAAAGACGGGTGTAAATCAAGAAATCATTTAAACATAAGGTACAATAGCCTATTGCACAAAACAATTCAGAAAACATAAATGCATAACTCAAGTTTTAAAAAGAAAATAGGACGTGTAGCTTAGCAATCAAAATAATTTAGAAAACATAAATATATATAACTCAAGTTTTAAAAAGAAAATAATAACCGACTACATTTCAACTCATATGAACATAATTTAGCACAAAGCCACAAAGCAAGGACTGCATGATTGCTACGTTGTTAATTTTGATATAATAAAGTCCATAATGTGGTACAAAATGTGTATATGTGAAATCTACTTTTGACACACATGTTCTTTTAACGTTAGCTATCTTCTTTGGACATTCATTTCAAGTAGAACCATCTCATGAATATTTGTTGACAAGTACCAACACTTCAAATAAATTCAAAATTTAATACAAACTAGTGTTATCGAAACTGGCGCGTTGCGCCTTATCACCTCGCGTAATTCGCTCGGGTTACACAAAGACGAAACAACCATATTCACCAAACAAATTCAAATAGATTGAAGTCTTCAAATACATAATAAACCAATGTACAATGGTTGTGAGCTACATGAAATTAAAATCAAATTGACTTTTCTAGGCTCAAGGCCTCGTAAACCATGGCTGCAACAACGTGCGTTGCGGCGTGCCAAACTGGATCATTCTATAAACTTTGTTGCCGACCAATGTAACCATAGTCGGCGCGCCAAAGCAGGTAATTCTATAAACTTTGTTACCAACCAATGTAACCATAGTCGCTTGTAATAAAGTTTTTAGGGAAGGAATAGGTACAATGAACGACGGCTCGTTGTCGGAGGCGGCTCGGCCTTTGCTCTTTGATTTTAAATTTCGATTATCTCAAAAAAAGAGTTTTGCGATTAATTTAAAAAAAGGTAACTGCAACTGGAAAATCATTTGCTATAATGTGATGAGGTCTTGGTTTAAAAAAGGGCTAGGTGCTCCTAAACTATGCAAGCACTGCAGACTACCATTTAGTTTTCAACACAAAAAAGTTTCCATAGATAGTTTATTTAATATAGTTTGGGATAATTTTGCATTAATCATAAATTATATACCTGTTTGTACAGAACTTCGTACCTGATGTGTGTAAAATGCAACATATAAATTACATCAAATAAGGCATAAAACTAACCCTTTTTAAGTACTAATATTGGAAAAAGAGTGTTTTTGTCTTCCTTTTGTATTTTCAGGATTAAATGAGCTCAAAAACGCAAAAGAAGCAAAAAGACAGCTAAATCCAACATAAATACAAGAAAAGGAACATTAGTGGACTGCCCGACCCCTCAACGGCACCTTTCAAAGCAAATTAGAGAAGTCAGAAGACTGAACACGCCCCGTGCTCAGCCAGCACGGGGCCGTGCCCAAGAAGCAGCAGAAAAGACAAATCTATAGAAGCTTCTATTGCCCACCACGGGCCGTGCCCAGCGGACACGGGGGCGTGTCGAAAGTACAGCAGGCGCATTTATTGTAATTGCGAATTACAATTAATGAGGAGAGAGAGTGTCAGACAGGCACGGGGCCGTGCCCAGCGGACACGGGGCCGTGCCCAGCTCTCTGTTCAGCCTATAAATAGGAGTGCTTGGATTCATTTCAACTTATCCCTTGGCACACCACCTCTCTCACACTTCATCCACCACCCACCACCATCACAACACCATCATCCACCACCATCATCCATTGTCCATTGTCCATCGTAGAGTGTGTGAGTCGTCTCGGGATCCAAGATTGATCGTAAGAGTTCTTGACAATCAAGGCCATGTTTGCCTAAGTCTCTTACATCACTTGGTGAAGACAAAGTGTCTAGTATAATACTTTTTATTTCTAATCTTTTGCACTTTTTATTTGGTTTTGTATTAATGACTTTAATAACTAGTTACTTATGTTGAAGGTGATCTTTCCTTATCGTTTGTCCGTGGTGTCTTGGCATTATTTTACTGTCTATATAAAATAAAGGATTTTCACCATTCATATCTCCACGGTCTATATGGAGGTATGTTGGCTACCTGGTCCGGGGTTAAGGGAACGGTTTGGTAAAGGTCTTGCCATTGTTCAGCGTTTAGAGGTCCTGCAATGGACCTGGGTCAAATTTAGTAGGACTTCCTTCAATACTTCACGGTATTGGATGGCGGGGGTCCAAACTCTTTGATCCCCTCATAAGTTAACTACTATTAATACTATAACCCGGCTATTTAGGACTGTATCCCTGCTGACTCAGACTACTTAGCCGAGGGTAACGTCACCGCCAAAAGCGGGGCCTACCACAATACTGCATTAATAACTTAATTCATTATCTTCCAATAATCCACCCTTTTAGGATTGTATCCTTGCTGACTCAAACTACTGGGGTGAGGGTAACGTCACCTTCAAAAGAGGGGCCTACTACAATAACTAAGATAATCTCTTAATTATGTGCAAAAGTGCGGAAATAATCAAAGGTTATACTAGATACGAGTCGGAACCAAGTGATTCATCTTGTCTATCTGTTTTTATTTTATTTTTATTTTCAGCATTTTAGTTAGTTTTTACTTTTCTTAGCTTAAAACATTTTTCTAAACTTTTATTTTGATTAGACGTTGAGGATAAACCGGTACTAAAAGCTCTTGTGTCCTTGGACGACCTCGGTATCTTGCCAACGCTATACTACACTCAACGATGGGTGCACTTGCCCATATGTGTGTTTAGTGTTAGTGAAATATCGTGTTTTATAAATTTAAAACTTGGCTAAAATAAGTGTTAAAAAGGGCTTAAAATATACACCTAATATATACGACAGTTCAACGCACATCAAGTTTTTGGCGCCGTTGCCGGGGACACAAGGATTTTAAGAAAGTTAGGAATCAACGGCCTAATCATCTTTTATTTTTCTTTTTAATTTTTTTTAGGATTTTCTTAGTTTTTCAGTTTCTGCAGAGCTCAGCACGGGCCGTGCCCGGTCAGACACGGGCCGTGCCCAGCATCATCACTGGCAGTTTTTTTTTTCTGAGTTACAGAGAGCTGAACACGGGGCCGTGTCGGTGCAACACGGGGTCGTGTCCAACTCCCAATAACTGGGATACAGAAAACAATTACTGTACTTCTGACCACGGGCCGTGTTCACTGAGCACGGGGCCGTGGTGAACATTCTGACCAGCGTTCTTTTCTGTTTTTGTTGCAGGACTTGGAACCCAGGCGCCACATTTGAACCTCCTACGTAGTGCATGAGCTCCAGTTCTAGTAGAGACATAAAAGAACCCCTATAAGAACCCGAGCGCTTTCTCAGAAAAAGACTTAAAGCTAAAAATCAAGAGAAAGCTCCGGGGGACCCACTTCCAATGGCGGACCAACGTACCCTCATGGATTACCTACGGCCTACCGTAGGCAATCTTGGCGCCGCTATCAATGCACCGAATGTCGAGGCCAACAACTTCGAACTTCGGCCGCATTTGATACAAATGCTCCAAAACTCCGCAACCTTCCACGGGCTTGCGGACGAGGATCCCCATCTACATATTACTAACTTCTTAGAAATATGTGATACATTTCGGATCAATGGAGCATCAAATGACGCCATCCGCCTTAGGATGTTTCCATTTTCACTAAAAGACCGAGCTAAGGCTTGGCTTAACACCCTCCCAGTTGGATCGGTAAACACTTGGGATGAACTTGCTCAAAAGTTTCTATATAAGTATTTCCCTCCTGCTAAAACGGCTAAATTAATGACTGAAATTAATACATACTCACAAGAGGATGGGGAATCCTTATATGAAACTTGGGAAAGGTTCAAGGAGCTTTTAAGAAAGTGTCCTCATCATGGTCTAGCGGTATGGCAACAAGTATCCACTTTCTACAATGGGTTGTTGCCACACACAAGACAAACACTTGACTCAAGCTCCGGGGGACTCTTAGGTAATCGTCGCCCAAATGAAATATATAACCAAATTGAGGAAATTGCTCAAACCAATTTTCAATGGTACACTCCCCGAGGAAATAAATCTATTGCCCCGGGCGCCCATAAGGTTGATGAAAGCACCTCTTTACAAGCCCAAATCGAGGCCCTCTCTTCAAAAATAAAAAGGCTAGAAATGACAAAAACGGCCTCGGTTATGGCTTGTGAAGGGTGTGGTGGGTCACATGAAAATTGGAGTTGTATGAAAGAATTAGATGAACAAACAGAAACGGTAAACTACATGGATAATAGACCTAGGCCGTCGGGTCCTCCAACGGGTACCTACAACCAAGGATGGCGTAACCACCCAAATCTTGGTTGGAGAGATCCCGGCAATAGTAGTAACCAACAAAACCAACGAACTAATTTTCAACAACCGCAAAATTTCTCTCAACAATAAGGTGGAAGAGAAAGGCTTGAAGATACTGTATCTCGCCTCATCTCTGACACTGAAAAGAAAAACTCGGATCGATTTCAACAATTGGAATCGAATTTCAGAAATCAACAAGCTAGCATTCAAAACGTTGAAAAACAATTAAATCAACTAGCTCAAAATTTCTCCGAGAGACCACAAGGCGCGTTACCTAGTAATACCGAAACAAACCCGAAGGCACAAGTACATCTCATCACATTAAGAAATCGAACCGTGGGTCCCGAGGATGCTCCATTGCCGCCAAATGAAGGAAACCATTCTAGCCAGCCTATGACTCCTCCTGCGCCAGAAAAGGCTTCTACACCAAATCAAGAGCCCACCAAGACTCCTCCAATTCCGTACCCCGGTAGGTTAAATCGTCAAAAAACCGATGAGCAATTCGCAAAGTTCGAAAGTTTACTAAAACAATTGCATGTTAATATTCCTTTTATTGAGGTCCTAACCCAAATGCCTAAATATGCAAAATTCATGAGGGATTTCCTCACTCACAAAAGGAAAATTGAATCATTGCAATTAGTTAACTTAGGCGAAGAATGCTCAGCTTTAGTACTCAACAAACTTCCACAAAAGAAAATCGACCCCGGGAGCTTCACAATCCCTTGCTCGATTGGGAAGTCCCCCGTCCGAAATGCTTTAGCTGATCTTAGGGCTAGCATCAACCTCATGCCCACATCAATGTTCAAGCGACTCGGCCTAGGAACAACAAGCCCTACAAAGATGAGCATACAACTCGCCGACAGGTCCGTCAAATTCCCACAAGGTGTCGCCGAAAATCTGCTAGTCAAGGTTGACAAATTCGTCTTTCCAACCGACTTTGTCATCCTAGACATGGAAGAAGACACCGATGTCCCTCTCATCCTCGGGAGGCCATTTCTAGCCACCGCCCAAGCATTGGTGGATATGAATGACGGAACTCTAACATTGAAGTTTGGGGATGAGGAAGTAAAATTTGAATGTGGAAAGCGAGTAGAAGAAGAAGATCCGGTCAACTACATGAAGGTCATAGACTCAAGCTTGGATGACGCTCTCCGACGGTGTAACATGGGATGCAATACATCCCACTTGGGTAACATATGACCAGGCTTTGGGTCTAGCCAAGGACCCTTATAAACGTGGCGCACCATGGAGGCATTCCACGGAACTATCCTTAGTTTAATTTAGATTAATTTTTATGCTTTCTAGTTAGTTTTAATTTTCAGGAATAAAACACACTCATGGTGGTAAAGGATGAAAAGGGGAACGAGAAAAATGAACTCATGCACAAGAACAAGGCAACCCGACAATTCTCTCCAGTTCAGAAGGTTCAACACGGGCCGTGCCCAACCAACACGGCCCCGTGCTGAACCACCTGCAGAAAAACGCCCAGTTTAGGTACCTGGACACGGGCCGTGTTCACCCAACACGCCCCCGTGTCCAGACTTCTGCTTCTCTTATTTCAATTTTGTTACTGGCACTTGAACACGGGGCCGTGCCCGGATAACACGGGGCCGTGTTCAGTGCCCAGTAACACAATTTTTTGCTTTTTAAACACTATTTTACACATCTAATCAACCTAAAATTTATTTTTGGGACACATTGAGGACAATGTGTAATTTAAGTGTGGGGGGGATGCTAAAACCTTGAATTTTGCAATGTCCTAAGTACAAGCCTTACACAAAACTCTATTGGAACCGCTAATCACCCCAAATTTTTTTCAAAAATTTCATTTTTTTTTTACTTGTCTAGGTTTAACTCGGGAAATTCAAGTTCTCAAAAAGGTTATATTTTTACGAATTTACAACCGATAGCGTAGTGATAAAAAGAACCAACATAAGAAAATTATGAAAAGGCATGGCAAACTTAGTTAAAATTTGATTATATATACTTGATCACATAAAAACCCATTCCCACAAAAAGTGAGTTTTGAGCCTTTATTGAGCACAATTACATATCATTAAAACTAAATGCTCATTTTTCGTTTCTTGTGTGAATAGCCGCTTGGTTCTTACGACTCTAGAACTTGCCATGACGATACATTCCCAGTCCTTATCAACTTAAACCCGAGTAAGTAAATGATGGAGGCATTAGGACTAACCCTTTTTATTTCTACACCATTATTTTTCTTTTTCTTTTACCACCTACCCAAAAATCCCCCTAGTTAGCCCCTTTGAGCCTAAACCTTTTCATTTCATCACCCAAAACAAAAACCCTTTTACCCACCAAAACCTTTTTTTATTTTTAACCCTTTGTTTTAGTAACAAGTTCGGTTTTTCGTTTGACAAAAAAAAAAAGTGTTGATGATGAAGCAAAAAGAAAATAAACAAACAAGTTCATCAAAAATAACTTTGTTTGAATAAAAGCTTCATCAAAATAAAAAGTTACAAAAAAATAGAAAGTCTTACGAAAACCGACACTTGTTACGCTTTTCGCCCTTTTTCTACTAACCACTAACCACTATCCCAACCACCTACCTTTAACCCAAGCCTAACCCTTAACCCACAAAGTCCTCTTGATATTTACAAAGGTATAAAAGTTAAAAAGGAGGAGGATTGATTGCTTGGCAAGCCTATGGTAGGAATAAGTTCCATGCCGCTCTCGAGTGATTCACTAAAAATACACCTTCGGCCGAGTGTGAGTGATTTCCCCCGTAAGGTATGTGAACTTGTATATAAATGGAATTTTAAAAAGGCATGTTATGCCCAAATAAGTAATTTCTCCTATGAAACGTTCTAAATAAATCATTAAGAATAGGATTGTAAATAGATAAAAAGAAAACCCAAAAAGATCTTGGACATCCCGACACTCTACGACAAGCCCAAAACCTTCTCTTCTACCTATTCCATTTGGGAGTGTAAGCCACATATTAAAGAGTTTTGCTTGAGGACAAGCAAAAGTTCAAGTGTGGGGGTATTTGATGTGTGTAAAATGCAACATATAAATTACATCAAATAAGGCATAAAACTAACCCTTTTTAAGTATTAATATTGGAAAAAGAGTGTTTTTGTCTTCCTTATGTATTTTCAGGATTAAATGAGCTCAAAAACGCAAAAGAAGCAAAAAGACAGCTAAATCCAACATAAATACAAGAAAATGAACATTAGTGGACTGCCCGACCCCTCAACGGCACCTTCCAAAGCAAATTAGAGAAGTCAGAAGACTGAACACGCCCCGTGCTCAGCCAGCACGGGGCCGTGCCCAAGAAGCAGCAGAAAAGACAAATCTATAGAAGCTTCTATTGCCCACCACGGGCCGTGCCCAGCGGACACGGGGGCGTGTCGAAAGTACAGCAGGCGCATTTATTGTAATTGCGAATTACAATTAATGAGGAGAGAGAGTGTCAGACAGGCACGGGGCCGTGCCCAGCGGACACGGGGCCGTGCCCAGCTCTCTGTTCAGCCTATAAATTTGAGTGCTTGGATTCATTTCAACTCATCCCTTGGCACACCACCTCTCTCACACTTCATCCACCATCCACCACCATCACAACACCATCATCCACCACCATCATCCATTGTCCATCGTAGAGTGTGTGAGTCGTCTCGAGATCCAAGATTGATCGTAAGAGTTCTTGACAATCAAGGCCATGTTTGCCTAAGTCTCTTACATCACTTGGTGAAGACAAAGTGTCTAGTATAATACTTTTTATTTCTAATCTTTTGCACTTTTTATTTGGTTTTGTATTAATGACTTTAATAACTAGTTACTTATGTTGAAGGTGATCTTTCCTTATCGTTTGTCCGTGGTGTCTTGGCATTATTTTACTGTCTATATAAAATAAAGGATTTTCACCATTCATATCTCCACGGTCTATATGGAGGTATGTTGGCTACCTGGTCCGGGGTTAAGGGAACGGTTTGGTAAAGGTCTTGCCATTGTTCAGCGTTTAGAGGTCCTGCAATGGACCTGGGTCAAATTTAGTAGGACTTCCTTCAATACTTCACGGTATTGGATGGCGGGGGTCCAAACTCTTTGATCCCCTCATAAGTTAACTACTATTAATACTATAACCCGGCTATTTAGGACTGTATCCCTGCTGACTCAGACTACTTAGCCGAGGGTAACGTCACCGCCAAAAGCGGGGCCTACCACAATACTGCATTAATAACTTAATTCATTATCTTCCAATAATCCACCCTTTTAGGATTGTATCCTTGGTGACTCAAACTACTGGGGTGAGGGTAACGTCACCTTCAAAAGAGGGGCCTACTACAATAACTAAGATAATCTCTTAATTATGTGCAAAAGTGCGGAAATAATCAAAGGTTATACTAGATACGAGTCGGAACCAAGTGATTCATCTTGTCTATCTGTTTTTATTTTATTTTTATTTTCAGCATTTTAGTTAGTTTTTACTTTTCTTAGCTTAAAACATTTTTCTAAACTTTTATTTTGATTAGACGTTGAGGATAAACCGGTACTAAAAGCTCTTGTGTCCTTGGACGACCTCGGTATCTTGCCAACGCTATACTACACTCAACGATGGGTGCACTTGCCCATATGTGTGTTTAGTGTTAGTGAAATATCGTGTTTTATAAATTTAAAACTTGGCTAAAATAAGTGTTAAAAAAGGCTTAAAATATACACCTAATATATACGACACTTCAACGCACATCAGTACCCAACCTTCTATCCGCCATCTGCTATCCGCTTTTTCTAAGACATCACCCTACAAGTTGAAACAAAATCATCAAAAATAAATTACACAAGGGTATGCTTGATAAAACTTAATAAGTTTCAAAAAGCTTCAAAATTGTTAATGGAGATTTTAGTATGTTGCTATGTGATTTAGACCAAAGAGAGAGTAAAAATAATATTCATATATAAAAGTTAAAGTGTGCATCTATATATACGTGTGTTCTCAATGAAAACAACTATTGGGTCGAATTCCATACTTTTGTTCTTTGTTTGATTTTTCTAATACTCATCGCAAACTTGGATGTAATTACTTTTTATTATTGTCTTTTGAGATATTTGCAGGCAAAATAAAATCTGAGTTTTTTTACACAAATATATTGCACCTATATATAAGAAGATCTATCATTTTCAAATCTGATTTCAATATGACAGCAAGTACTTAGTCGGTGTCGGTTCGATGTGTAATACTATTTATATAGGTCATCTTAGTTCGGGTTTATTATGCTCATGTCTGACAATATCAATATGTAAATACTTAATTAAGTTGAGTGCACGCGCATACCACCAGGAACTTCGAATCTGTAGTTAAGCGATTATTAACCAACTTACACTTCTGCTGACTGAGTTGACTACGTTTGACTCAGCTTTGACCCGTCTCCAAACTGTCTCGTAGTCTCTTTAGCAGCTTCCAACACCACCACATACGGCACCGTTACAGACCACCACCATCTGTTATTTGTTTTGGCGGCATCTCCGTCGCCAATGGTCACCATTTCAGACCACCATCATAACCTTCAACAACCACAAGTTCAAACAAATCATCAAATAAGAAGATTATAAACATAAAAACACACTTTTATACATAATACATGCAATTAAGTTCTCAGACTTAAGATTATACCGAAATAAAGCTCACCAATGAATCCACTCCTAATTTACTTCTAAACCTAAAGTTCCCGTGAACAATAAAAAACAAATCAGTTTAGTATAACTTTAATAACTAAAACAAATTGCAAGAAAATCAAACAAATAGCAAGGTAATTGTTCCATTTGCATAACGCAAACTAATTTCAACAAAATCAAACATACCTATTCCTGAATGGAGCAGCGTTAGCGTTTTCAAGATGTCAAGGCATCATACTGATAGGGAAGTCGGAAGGTCGGAAGTCATGGCCGATCACCGGAATAATGCCCGGCAGAAGGCCAGAAGTCAGCACCACTACTCTGGCGTCGCTTTGTCTTTCTCAGATATGGTTCTCCATCTCCTCTCTGATCTCTCTCTCTCTCTCCTCCAGTTCTATCATCTGGATTCTGGGAAGTATGAGTGTGTGAAAGGTGGGCTAAAGGCATTACACTGCCCATCCTCTTCTAATCAAACGATGCGACACGTGTTTTGTTTGGTGGTGAGGATTTCACCGCCAAAAGGCCCAATCAGGCCCAACCACCACAAAACATACTGTTCATTCCCTTTCCCTGTTAACGTATATGCATCAAGACATAAAGACAAAAAAAACATAAATTCTTAAATCTTTTATGTTTGATGGCGATATGAAATTATTAAATATCAAGAACCTATGTATCATACCTCGTGTGAATCTATGAACATGACAAATATCTTTACCTGAAACCCTGAATCTTAATTTCGTCAGACATGTCTAGAACTGCAATAGCCAGATAAACAGAGCATTAACATCAAAAAGAAGCTCGTAGAACATCAGAGAAAGTGAACAATCTTCCTCTGATGTTGCGACTCCACTTCTATAGTTAAAAATAAGAACTATAGTATAATAAAACTTCTTAAATATACAATCAAAAGGTTGAAGATAAAACTCTGATATGATTTTATTGAATTTAATCAAGTAGTATGAACCTCCTGTCTCAATAACTCCAAACCCATCAATAATTGAAGAACATGTCTTTTTAAAAATCCCTAATTTCAACCTAACTATTTTTGTACCATAAATTTGAAATTGTACCTTAATTCGGATCATCAATCTTTTGCTCCCATACATCTGAATGAAACAAACCCAAAACTCAGAACTTTTATAAAGTATATTGGTCAGAAAAATTACAAATTAGTTAAACGAACCACCGTTGTGTTCGAAGGAGTTCCAGTCCGTTCTCCATCTTCCGGAAAACGAAAATATGTTCCGAAAAGCTCTATGGATTCCATTTTCACTCACCGGAGACAAAGAGCACCAGATCTGGCAAAGCAAAAGATTGAAGATACGAATCTTTTATCACCTTCATCGGAACCCTAGTCCCAGAAAACCAAAACCACCCTAGAATCCGAGCAAGGACGCGGTTTTTCTCTCTGAAGGTGGATATTTGTTGATTTGTTCGCGCTTTAGGTGAAGTGGAGGAAGAAGAAGCTAGGATGGGCCGTTTGAGGAAACCGACACCACACACACCGGATGTGGGTGCGTCGACGATGGCGGGTATGGTGGTGAGTTAGCCACCGGAACCCTTTATCCGTTTGCCCCCTCCTTCTCTCTCTATGTTAGGTTTGTGATGGGGTTAAAAAGGAGAAGCGTAACTGAAAAAGAGGGCATGGTGGCCTCAAAAAGGGAAGTGAAAAAGAGACAGAGGGTTCGAACTGGAGCCCTTTGTGTATGGAAAGGAGCTACCAACCACTTTACCAAATAACCAAATGAATGAAATCATGAAAACAAAAGTGTATATATACAATAACAATAGCGAATAGTTACTATTGAGAAGTTACTATTCATTAGGTTTGTTTTTTAATATATATATAATGATTTTTTGTCATGTAATATTAAAAGGTATCCTGAGCTTAAAAATAAAGTTTACATAAGATCATTTGCTATGGGTGTGTGAATGAGAATGAAAAGCGATGTCTACTAGGCTACACTTCAGCGTCACATAAGCCTAAAAGATATGCACAATCACTTCGCAAAAGAGATGTAGTGTGAATATAAAAATAGAGTAGGTTAATGTGATGTATTTTGCTTGATTGAAAAAATAAAAACAAACACAAAAGCATTTAAAATCAGTGCCCCTTTCTCTGAGGGCACACTTACGCCGACACGCCTCCCTAGCCACGCCCTCTAGGGATCAGCATTTGTGGCTGAGTATCGGTATCATATTTAGGGATTCGGTATGATATTTGGTATCCACTTTTCTAAAAAATAGTAACAGTACCGATATCATAAATAGATAAATGTTTGTTGAAGAGTACCGATACATTTGATACGCTATTCGGTACCTATATTTCCATGAATTTAGTATCAGTATTTTCGATATAGGTACGATACCAACCTATCCCTAACGCACTTTACAGGGGAGAGGGGTAAGTTATGCCATGCCCAAAGGGTTGAGATGGCACCACGCCCCACCCACTCACATAACAATCTGCCTAAGGTAATGTGTAGTGGGGCTCTATATGGCGCCATTTTCTCTCATAACCCCCCCCCCATAACCCCCCGCACACCAAAACGAGGGGCGCCATGTTTCAGAAATTTGGGGGATGCGCCATTATTATCGCGGCGTTTTGGAGATGATTTTCAAAAATTGGACCAATCACAAAAAAACATGGGTTTTTATAATTAATTAATAAAAACGAAAATTAGTAATTAGGTAATGATGAGTAGGACTTTATGACTACGGGCTTAAATGCATAACGCCCCATAACGCACCTGCACACGTGGTGCGCCACGTGTCGCATAACGCCCACAAAGGGGTTTATGACTACACATTGGCCTAAGAAACATACAAGTTTATTAAGGGCTTGTTTGGCTAAGCTTTTCAAAACTACTTATTTGCTTTTCTGAAAAGCAAATAAGTAGTTTTGAAAAGCTTTAAAATAGAGCTTTTCAAAACTACTTATTTGCTTATTTGCTTTTCAGAAAGCAAATAAGTAATTTTGAAAAGCTTAGCTAAACAGCCCCTAAATGCACCCTTAATTCACTCATACCTAAAGATTTAGTTTGATACTATCCTCAAACCCAAGTTTGAATATTATAATTTTGTTAGCAGCAAATTGATAGTTGGATACTATTCTCAAACCCCCAAGGTTGAATATTATAATTTTGTGAGCTTGACCATATTTCAACCACCACCTATAAACTTGCTCAACAAGAAACACACAACACACTCCTCTCTTTCTCTCTCCAACATTTCTTTTGTATATATAGCTTTGTTCACATTCCATATTTTCAAAAAACACACATATATAATATTCATTCATATTCCTCACTTTTCGTCAACCGCTCTGCTCTCTGTGTTCATCCGCCATTATCAAACTAACTTGTGAGTTCTTCATCTCTTCCATAAATATCTTCATTTCCATTCAAATGAACACGCTAGCATATTACTATCGTAACTATTATACACGCATGCTCGTTCTGACTTTTCATCGTTAGTTAGAACGGAAGAAAACGCTTCGTAAATATTTTCAGTTGTTTTCATGTATGCATAGAGTATATGTTTGATTCTTAACAACTCGTGTTTTAGTCTCGTTCGGAGTCGGTTTCGGATCTAGATCTGGATCTGAATCGGTATGAAATCGTTTGATTAACGTTTACGCAACGCATAAACCCTAGAGCTAGCTAACATAGTTAGAACTCTTCATTCATCACATTTTCATGACTCTAATAAATATATATAATAATAATAATAATAAGCAGAAGAATAATACATGATCACACTTTTTTTGTTGTTTTCCTTTTAATCAATCTATTATCAGTGAAAGCTAAAAGACAAACAGTACTTTTAATCAATCAATTATCAGTGAAAGCTAAAAGACAAACAGTATTAATTGATTTGATATCCTGATTTTCGTTACCAGTGGCTGACTTACGAGTGTTGTGAAACGACACCGTATTTGTATGATGAATGCCGGTGGTGAGGATAAACCGGAGGCATCTACCTCCGGTGACGACGCTCGTTTAGATACAGAGAAGGACGAGGAAAAGGAGAAGGAGACTACCGATACGGTGCCGTTTTATAAGCTGTTTGCTTTTGCTGATTTAACTGATTACGTGTTGATGATTGTTGGTACCATTGGTGCTGTTGGTAATGGAGTATGTAGGCCTTTAATGACTATACTTTTCGGTGATTTGTTAAATTCCTTTGGAGAGAATCAGAATAATGATGATGTGGTCGATGCTGTTTCAAAGGTATGTAATGACTAATGAGGGAATTTGAGGAATTATTTTTGTTGTTTTGGTTTTATTGTTTATTAACTTGATGGAAATGTGCTGCAGGTGGCGCTGAAGTTTGTTTATTTGGGCGTTGGATGTGGTGTTGCATCATTTCTGCGAAAGTACAAATTATCCACACCTAATTGTTAGGTGTTGTTTTGACTTTACTGTTTGTCTTTGAATGTGTTAAAAACTTTTTAATTATTGCTATTGTATGTATGCTTTCTCGTAAGTTTTAAACCATCTAAGCGGCGCGGGTAACACGACGTGATACCATGGTAAAAAAAATTATGAAAATAGCCAAAATAGCCATGGTATGTAAACCATCTCCAAAATAGCCAAGACTTGGTCAACATTTCAAAAATAGCCAACTGAAACCCGTCAAAGAGGGGTTTCACGAATTCCCACGCGTCTCAAAGACGTTTCCTCATCAGCCATCCACCGAAAGCCACGTGTCCACAAGTGCTGAAACGTCTCAGAACACTGAAACGTCTCAGAACCTGAAACGTCTTCTGTTCCGCTCGTTTTCCGGTGAAGATGGGAAAAAGTTGAATGGGACTCGGCGGCGGGTGGAGAGATAGAGAGAAGAGGTCTCATTTCGGGGATGATGTATTACCGTGGCCGCCGCCGTGAGCTGCGTGGCCGCTCCTTCTCCGCCGTTCTTCCTCTCTCTCTTCCAACTCTCTCCGATCTCTATCTCTCCTCGATTTGTCTCACTGTCTTGGTCGTCATCGGATCTCATCACCGGCACCACCAAGAAATCCCACCACCGCCACCGTCGTGAGAGGCGGCGGCTCCGCCTGTCGTCGGTGGAGATCATCGGAGGGGGGGGGGGAGGGGGTTGTAGGGAGTTCTGGTGTAATGGTTATTGTTCAAGTGTAAAAGAAACTTCTTTGGGTCTGGTATTATAACCGAGAGAGAGAGAGAGAGATCACATGGATTCGTGAAGAAAGAGTATAGACCATAGGATAGAGTATAGACCAATAGGGAGAAAAAGGTAGATGGAGTGATTGCCTTAAGTGTTTGGACACGTGGCTTTTGGTGGATGGCTTATGAGGAAACGTCTTTGAGACGCGTGGGAATTTGTGAAACCCCTCTTTGAGGGGTTTCAGTTGGCTATTTTTGTAATATTGACCAAGTCTTGGCTATTTTGGAGATTACTCCTAAAATAAAATTTACTGTTAGTTCACGAAGAGGTTTGCAGTAGAAAAGTTGAAAGTTTGGTACATTAAAAGATAAGTTTTGAATGCAATACATACAATAGATATAGGAATAGATGTAAAGTGACTCAAGTTGGTTACATTTTCATGTCATAAGTCCTTTTCAAATTACAAAATGATTATCTGTTGATTATTTATTAATTCGCGGATAATCTGTTTTTTAGTGTTTGCGTGTTGCGGAATGAAAATTGATTGTTGCCTGGCTTTTAACCACGTGGTGGTGGGTTCGAGTCCCATGGATGGCGCCAATGATGAAACACAGGTTTACACCAGGGTTAATCTATGGGGTTATTTCTTCTGTGGGTTCAATCTCCTTTCTTAGTCGTTGAAATGACTTGGGCCCTGCAAAACAGCAACACCGTTAGTCTCGTTAAGAGGGGAATATGGGGGGTTTCCCTCTTAACCAGGCTCCGGCGTGAGAATAAGTACTGTTCTGAGGGCGAATAAACAGTGTGTGTAGAGTGTGAGAGTATAGAGAGCAAGATGATTCAACCTGGATGATGAAGGGTCCTATTTATAGCCAGAGGGTGAAGGAGGGAGGAGCAGTAGTGCCAGCTGTGGTTGCGCGCCAGCTGTCCGACCAAGGGGAATATTCTTTTGGTCTCCTATGCCGTGGTCAGTGTAGTGGTACACGTGGCGCGCTTACATTTGCCTATTCAGGAGACGTCGTACTGGTACTGTCGGATTGCTCCTTGATTCGTCGCAGGCCTGCCTGGCGCTTGATGACTGGTGACACGTGTTGTCCTTTTTGTCGGATGGAGCATCTTTGGTGCCACCTTGATGTTTTCCAGAAACTTCTAGAAGCTTCTGGATGATCTTGTTGATGTCAGCGCCACATAGGGTGGAAAAGTGGTGTGGTCCTTGCCATGTGGGCAAGGAATTGGGACCATACCTCTTCACTATCTAATTGTAACAATTGACAATGAGCATAAGTACTTCCAAATACCATCTAATTGTTCTAAAAATGCTGTGTTTTGTAGAGGTCGCATGTTGGATGATAACGGGAGAACGACAAGCTGCAAGAATAAGGAATTTGTATTTAAAAACGATATTAAGACAAGATGTTTCCTTCTTTGACAAAGAAACAAACACAGGGGAGGTTGTTGGTAGGATGTCTGGTGATACTGTCCTCTACAAGATGCCATGGGGGAAAAGGTTTGTGTATAAACTTTTCATTTTTAATCTTAATATATATACATTGGCGGAAAACTAATAAAATATTTTCTAATTTCCAGGTTGGAAAATTCACACAGCTGTTTTCAACATTCATAGGTGGTTTTGTGATAGCATTCATCAAGGGATGGCTTCTTACACTTGTCATGTTGACCTCGATTCCTCCATTGGTAATTTCCGGTTCAATTATGTCGGTAACGATAGCCAAGATGGCATCACGCGGCCAAACCGCTTATGCGAAAGCCGCTACTGTAGTTGAACAGACCATCGGATCAATCAGAACGGTAATTAAATAAAAGAGTTAATTTCATATGTATCATTTTAGTTGATCTTAAAATGGTGTATATATCTTTTCAAAACACTAATACATCTAAATTTCTACATCATTGATTATTTAGGACGGTATACTAATTACCTATATCCTTTTTTCTTTTAGGTTGCTTCATTCACAGGGGAGAAAAAAGCGGTTGCAGATTACAATAAATCACTTATTGATGCTTATAATTCCAGTGTTCATGAAGGCCTGGCCACTGGCCTTGGTCTTGGATCAATGATGCTTATTGTATTCTGTAGTTATGCTTTAGCTGTTTGGTATGGTGCAAAGATGATAATACAAAGAGGATACACTGGAGGCACTGTGCTTACCGTCATTTTTGCTGTGCTTACTGGATCCATGTGAGCATATATATCATCTTTTCTTCTTTATCCAATTAACTGGAAGTATCAATTTTGACTTTGGATCTTGTTTTTTCTTTAACGGGTTAAACTGAACTTACAATGTAAACCAACTTTCAAAACTTTCTGCATGAAAAATAAATATAACTGTACACATATGTCAGACGATTATTACTGACACACTAACTATTATAATAAACTTTGATACTTTGGACAAAAAGTGTTTCTAGCTAGCCCATTTTGACCCATTACCCTTTTGTCATCTTTTTTCGAGCTTTAATCATACAATTGGTACTTTCAGGTCTCTTGGGCAGGCATCTCCATGTTTGAGTGCATTTGCTGCGGGTCGGGCAGCAGCATTCAAGATGTTCGAAACAATAAACAGAAAGCCCGAAATAGACGCATACGACACAAAGGGGAAAGTATTAAACGATATTCGTGGTGACATAGAATTAAGAGATGTGTATTTCACTTATCCAGCAAGACCTGATGAGGAAATATTCAGTGGATTTTCTCTTTATATCCCAAGTGGGACAACTGCAGCTTTGGTTGGTCAAAGTGGAAGCGGAAAGTCAACGGTGATCAGCCTAATAGAGAGATTTTATGACCCTCGAGCTGGGGAAGTTCTTATTGATAATATTAATCTCAAAGAATTTCAACTAAAATGGATTAGGCAGAAAATCGGTCTTGTTAGCCAAGAACCGGTTTTGTTTACATCCACCATTAAGGAAAATATCATGTACGGTAAAGATGGTGCATCTATGGAAGAGATTAGAGTTGCAGTTGAGCTTGCAAATGCTGCTAAATTTATCGATAAACTACCTCAGGTTTGTAATTGCGTGTTAAACTTGCTTATCTGCTCATTGTGTTTTTATATAACAATAATTTGTGATTTATAAACTTTTAGGGACTGGACACCATGGTTGGTGAGCATGGAACACAACTCTCTGGGGGACAAAAGCAAAGAATTGCTATTGCCAGAGCAATTCTTAAAGATCCCATAATCCTTCTATTGGATGAAGCAACAAGTGCACTCGATGCAGAATCTGAGAGAGTTGTGCAGGAGGCTTTGGACCGGATAATGGTCAATAGAACAACCGTGATCGTTGCACATCGTTTAAGCACAGTCAGAAATGCCGATATGATTGCAGTTATTCATCGGGGAAAGATGGTTGAGAAAGGTAGTTTTTATTAGTTATCTTTTTTATGGTATGCTTCCATCTCAAAATAAAAAGTTTAACAATTAGTAAATTGAATATTTGATCAGGATCACATACAGAGCTACTCCAGGATCCTGAAGGAGCATACTCTCAGCTTATAAAATTACAAGAGGTTAACAAAGATTCAAAACATTACTCAGAGGACCAAGATAACGAAAAGGGTAAGGAAATCAGAAGCCTCTCAAGTAAAAAAATATCCTACCAACGGTCATTGAGCCGAGGGTCAACAAGCAGCCGCCACCACTCATTGTCCATGTCATACGGTTTGCCGCCACAAATCGGTGTTGGGCCGCCAGAATCCATAGACACTAAAGCAGTGGACACATCGAAAAAACAACCCAAAGTCCCACTCCGCCGCCTTGCGTATCTCAACAAACCGGAAATACCAGTAATCATAATCGGTACAGTAGCTGCTATTGTTAACGGAACAATATTCCCGATTTTTAGCATCCTGCTTTCAAGCATGATCAAAACGTTTTACGAGCAGGAAAGTGAAATGAAATCAGACTCAAGATTCTGGGCTCTTATGTTTGTAATATTGGGAGTTGTATCTTTTCTAGCGTACCCCGGGAGATCGTATATGTTCGCTGTTGCGGGGTCGAAACTTATAAAAAGAATCAGATCGTTATGCTATGAGAAAGTGATTAGCATGGAGGTTGGTTGGTTCGATAAGCCGGAAAACTCAAGCGGTGCAATTGGTGCACGTTTGTCGACTGACGCAGCCAGTGTTCGCGGGTTGGTTGGTGATACACTTGCTCAAATTGTTCAAGACTCAGCGTCGGTTATCACCGGTTTAGTTATTGCTTTTACAGCTTGCTGGCAGTTGGCTCTAATGGTTCTTGCTTTGATTCCGTTAATTAGTGCTAATGGATATGTTCAGATGCAGTTCATGAAAGGGTTCAGTGCGGATGCTAAGTTGATGTACGAGGAAGCGAGTCAGGTGGCGAATGATGCTGTAGGGAGTATAAGGACAGTAGCGTCTTTTTGTGCAGAAGAGAAAGTTATGCAACTTTATAGATACAAATGCGAGGGCCCGAAGAAAACAGGGATCAAACAAGGGTTGATTAGCGGGATCGGGTTTGGGGTTTCGTTCTTTTTACTTTTCTGTATGTATGCGGCATGTTTCTACGCGGGATCCCGGGTTGTTGAGGCGGACATAACGAATTTCACAGATGTTTTTAGAGTTTTCTTTGCTTTAACAATGGCGGCATTTGCAGTTTCTCAATCAAGCTCGTTTGCACCCGATACAAGTAAAGCCAAAAGCTCCGCGGTCTCAATTTTTACGATTCTTGATCGGAAGTCAGAGATTGACCCGAGTGATGAATCGGGTTTGACTTTGGAAACGGTCAAAGGGGAAATCGAGCTTCGTCACATTAGTTTTAAGTATCCCACTAGGCCCGATGTTGAGATATTCCGTGATTTATGCTTAACTATCCATAGTGGCAAGACGGTTGCGTTGGTTGGTGAGAGTGGAAGCGGGAAATCAACGGTTATCCAACTTTTACAAAGATTTTATAATCCAGATTCGGGCTCTATCACATTGGATGGAACTGAGTTGCACAAATTCCAACTCAAGTGGTTGAGGTTGCAGATGGGTCTAGTTAGCCAAGAACCCGTCTTGTTTAATGACACCATTCGGGCCAATATTGCTTATGGAAAGGATGGTGAGGCCACAGAGTCTGAAATAATAGCTGCTTCCGAGTTGGCCAATGCCCACAAATTCATTAGTGGCTTACACCAGGTTTGTCTTCTTAACTGGTCAATTTTTTTACGGTTGAAACGGGCTGCACAGATTATAACTAATGCTTTTGATATAATTACAAAAACTATAGTAGTGAATAATGTGTGAATTGCAGGGTTACAATACAATGGTAGGGGAAAGAGGGGTGCAAATGTCGGGTGGACAGAAACAGCGAGTAGCTATCGCTAGAGCCATAGTCAAGAGTCCCAAGATACTACTACTAGATGAGGCTACAAGTGCACTGGATGCTGAATCAGAACGAGTGGTTCAAGACGCGTTGGATAGGATCATGGTTAACCGGACCACGGTGGTGGTGGCTCATCGGTTGTCAACCATTAAGGGCGCTGATGTCATTGCAGTCGTCAAGAATGGAGTAATCGTTGAGAAAGGAAAACATGAAAAATTAATCAATATTCAAGACGGATTCTATGCATCGTTAGTTGCACTTCACATGAGCTCTTCCAGTTAGTTAACATTTTTCCTTATATTGTTGTATCTTATAAAATAGTAGATTACACAATTCCACAATTTTTTTTGTTATTGTAATATGAAAATACGAATGGGAATAAATAAAGATTCTTAATTGCTAGAAAATGTGTAGAGTTGTGAAGAATGTCAATGGAAAATGAGTTCATATATATATATATGAAAGTGTGTTTATTTTGTATAACAAGGGATACTGAAGAATGTCAATGGCAAATTAGTTCATATATGTGAGTCCATATACTTTTCGAAACGATCAAATAAATATTATTTGGTTAAGATTACAGCCCATTATCTGTTTAGCTGGGAAATCATGCATAATGTATTGTTAATCACATGCTTTGACACAAACAATCACAGCTGAAATCAAATCGAATCTGTGTATTATAATAATTTCCGAACTATAGTGTTGGAATGGATCCCACAACTAGAAACTTCTCTGTGTGGATACACGGTTTTTTGGATTATATATACATAGAATCTTATTTCTTTTTTGATATCAAGTAAACTCTGATCAACCAATCATATGATTTCCTTATAATTTTCAATTTATGTAGAAGGTGTACATATTTTCACACCAAAATGCCTATTTGCATACCAAATTCTAGCTTTATATACGTCGCGTATAGGTTTATACGCGGCGGCGTATATCCACCTTTTTCAATTTCTAAGAGAATCTCTAATATGATATGGGAATTTGTCCCTTTATACACGCCGCGTATAGGCCTATACGCAACGTATATAAAGGGTATTTTTTTAAACATTGTTATACATTATTTATCATTTTAGCAAACTTTTAAAATAAGTAATTTCTAAAAAAAATATAAATAAAAAAAATTGTTAAGTATTCTATAAGGGTGGTTTTTAAAAAAAAACATTGTTATACATTATTTATCGTTTTAGCAAACTTTTATAATAAGTAATTTTTAAAAAATAGATAAATAAAAAACATTATTAAGTATTCTATCGTATAGTTTAATATAGGCCTCGTATAGGTCTATGGATGTAGTATCGTATCATATAGTGTAGTATAAATGTCGTATAGGCCTATACGTGTAATATAATATTGTATCCTATCGTATCCTATCGTATCGTATAGTGTAGTAAAACATTGTTAAGTATTCTATCGTATAGTATAATATAGGTCGTATAGGCTTATGGATGTAGTATCGTATCATATAGTGTAGTATAAATGTCGTATAGGCCTATACGTGTAATATAATATTGTATCCTATCGTATCCTATCGTATCGTATAGTGTAGTAAAACATTGTTAAGTATTCTATCGTATAGTATAATACAGGTCTCGTATAGGCTTATAGATGTAGTATCGTATCATATAGTTTAGTATAAATCTCGTATAGGCCTATACGTGTAATATAAAATTGTATCTTATCGTATCGTATCGTATCGTATAGTGTAGTATAAGTCGTGTATAGGAATATATGTGTAGTATCATCTCGTATAGGCCTATAGGTGTAGTATCGTATCATATGGTGTAGTATAAGTCTTGTATAGGTCCCGTATTGCTTATAGGTCTCGTATAGGCCTATAGATGTAGTATAGGTCCCACGTAGGCCTATAGGTGTAATATAAGTCACGTATAGGAGTATGTGTGTAGTTTAGGTCTAGTTCATCAAGACACCATGTCGTAATTCTTGGACAACATGATAACAAAAGCCCTAGATGATTTAATCGCACTCTTTAATGTTGGTTTCAACGGTTCTCCGGTTTCGATCTCTTCATCGTCCAAAAACGTCTTGATACCAGCATTCACAAGGGCGTTGTAGAGGTGATCGGTGAAACGATTATGAGTGCCATCACCTCTAAAACTTAAAAATACGTCATATGACGCCTCGCTTTTTAGAACTTTCCTTATTTAGAAAGTTTGTCTTGTATTATATTCATGGAAACTCGTATTCTCTTGTAATCGTATTTCATTTCCAATTATCATAATCCGCGGCTTTGATCGTAATAAAACTTGGTCATTTTACATAAATTATACATTTATTATACGTACTTGTTTTACATTCAACTTCCATACATGCTTATTACACATTCGACTCTCACGCAAACTCGTACTTGTTTTACATACAATCAGTCGTTAATACATGCCTGGATACTCTTCATACGTGCCAATACTATTAGGTACATTCGTGATACTTGATTTATGGTCTGAAACATGTTTTATACTTAATAATGTGCCAAATGTACTAGTTATAGCTTAAAACATAGAAATAACAAAGTCTAGGGCAGTTTTGTAAATAAATCAAGAGTTTTCGGATTGTAGCGTGCCGCGCTACGCGACACATCTCCCTTTCAACCTTTGCGTGTCGCGAAGGACTCCAATCCGCAGCATGCACGCTTCCTGGTCACGAGTTGGCCAATTTTCAACCATATTTCTCACCCAATTACCTTTAAACCTCATTAAACACCTAACCCTAATTCACTACTATATAAACAAGCTTCCTACCTCCCATTTTCACTTGCCCAACTCCATTACACTCTCAAAATGCTCTCAATTCAGCTGAAAATACAAGTTTTGGGCAGATTACAAAGTGAGTTCAAACTCACTTTTCTTCTACTTTTCTTCACCATTTCTTTCTTTACAAAGTTTGTAACACCTCTAGGAATGTTTCCACAGGTTTACCATGGTAAACCAAGGTGGAACATCACCATTTTGAGGTCAAAACTTTCTGTTTTGATGAATCTTTGGTTAACTTTCTATGAACTCAACTTTTCTTCAAGAATCTTAAGCCTAACATCTTCCTAAACCTGTTAGGGCATGGATTTTGTGCTAAGGATCATCTATCCTGAGACTGGGCATGGATCACAGATCCTTAACGGATTATGCAGGGAGTCTGAGGATCCAGGATCCTTAACATTACTTATGATTTCTAACAATTGTCACGTTTTTAATGTTTATACGCAGATAATGGATTTAGTGGACTAATTCTCAGCTAGAATCTCGGGAATATTCCTTCAAGATGCCGCACATGTGCTATTTTCACGATGGTCATGGAGAAAAACGTGGACTACCTTAATTTTCGGTTATTTTGTTATTTCTGGGAGTTAAGGGGCTGATCAAGTATTGTAGGACAGTTATCACCTTCATATACACACACTATGAATCAGAGAACACACACACATTCTCTCGCAATCATTACAAACGAGAGTTTTCACAACACACTTAGCATTCAATCAGTTTTAACACACTTGATCAACATCCAAAGTTGTAATCTTTTCCGTTCAATATAGTTGATAGTGATAGTTTTCACTATCCGAGGTTTTTATGCCGGCGATCTGCTAGCAATCAAGGGCTTTTCCTCGTAAAAAATCGTTGTGTTCATCTTCACATTCAACAAGCAATTATTTTCTCATTGTTCATTTAATCAAGCATTTAACCTCACAAAAATCAGATTTGGTTACATTATCCTTGTGTGATTTTTGACCAAAACAGTTTGGCGCCCACCGTGGGGCAATTGGTGCTTCAATTCTGAAAATTTCGTTCATTTCATTCATTTCTGTGCATTACCATCAACCACATGGCTTCTCAGGGAAAAACTACGTCAAGTTCCATGTCGGCGGTTACCTCATCACAGAGCATCCCACCGTTGCATCATCTTCCCCCTGCATTCCAGAAGAATATGAGAGGATACATGCAACAGCAGGATGAAACTAATGGCAGGATCCTTCGCGAAATTGATGAAATCAAGAAATTGAAAAAATCAGAAGAGGATCACTCCCCATTGATGCCCAGGTCGTTGGATTTTACTACTCCATCATCAACAATCCAGTTTTCCAAAGGATTCAATGTTCAGATTCAAGGATCCTCTATCCTTCAGCAATGATCACTAGAGGCAGCGCAACCTTAAGGATCCTACTTCTAGTATCAAGGATCCTCTTCTCAGCATCAAGGATCCTTCTCTAGTTCAGGAGGATACATGGGAACACAGACAGTTCAAGGATCCTACTCTCAATGTCCAGGATCCTCATCTCAGGCTCAAGGATCCTCGTCTCAGGCTCAAGGATCCTCGTCTCAGGATCAAGGATTCTCATCTTAGGTTCACGGATCCATGGATTATCCTCCAAGACCCCTAGCTTCGTTGTATCAAGGATTCAATGTCTTCCAGGATCAAGGATCCTTAAGGAGTGTATAACCCAGAAGTTCAGAAATCCACTTGGGAGACTTCATTCCTATGCAAACCATTGCTTCATCTTGTCCCTTAATCATGCCAGAATCACACCAATATGGATTCACATCGGGAATCCCAACCTTGAATCCATCGGGAGGTAACACTTTGAATACTTCTTATAATGCTAACCATGGCTTTATGCAGAATACAGGAATCAACCAAGCTATGGCTAGGGAATTGCAAAAACTAAAGGATATGATATCCAACGTCCCAGGAGTGGTTAAACCAATTACTGAGATCCCGGATGGGAATCACAAGGTGTCTCGCTTTGCACCACCTATATGTAATGCGGAGATACCAAAGAGATTTCAAACACCAAATATGAAACTCTATGATGGTACAACTGATCCAGAAGAGCATGTAGCACAATACAGGGAGAGAATGGAGATCAATCCCATTCCTGAAAGGTTAAAAGAAGCCTGTCTTTGCAAGGGTTTCGGATCCACATTGACTGGATCAGCTCTGAAATGGCTGCTAAGTCTTCCTCCTAATTCAATTACTTTGTTTTCTCATTTAGTTAACTTGTTCAATAATCAGTTTTCATGTAGTAGAACATTTGAAAGGTTGACTAGTGACTTATATAGGATCACCCAAGGTCATAATGAATCACTAAGAGATTACATAACTAAATTCAGTAGAGAATCCTTAAAAGTCCCTAACTTAGATATTGCTACTGCTGTTGAAGCTTTTAAAAAGGGTTTACTTGAGGATTCTCAGTTCTATGATGATCTTGTTATGACACCTTGCAGGAACCTAGATGAGGTAAGGAACAGGGCCCTTAGGTTCATCCGTTTAGAGGATGACAAAATGATCCAGGAGAGATTGTCAGGATCCTCAAAGCAAGACAAACAAGGATCCTATTTCAAGAATAACTGATCCAAGCAATACTCCAAGCATGACAACCAGAATGTGCATGCTGTGGAACAAGAGGAAGATGATGAGGATTATCCTCCTATTTCTGAATATTGTTTTTCTGCGGATAATAATGAACTAATCCTTGCTATGCAGAATTTAGGTGACAAGGCTAGGTGGCCAAGGAAGAATGACAAACCGCTTGCTACCAAAGACAAATCGAAATGGTGTGCTTACCATGAGGATTTTGGTTATCTCACAGATGAGTGCATAGCATTGAGGAAGGAGATAGGTTATCTTTTGAGCAAATGATACTTGAAGGAATTGCTTGGAAGGAAAAAGTCAAGCATCCAGGATTCTGAGGAAGTTCCTGAAAAAGCTCCTCCTCCACCAGCTGATGCTTAAATCATCCATTTCATCTCCGGAGGTTCTCAGTAGCTAAGAGACATGCAAAGGAAACAAAGATGGAGAACGGGGACAAACCTGTTCGAACTTCCTTTCTTACCTAGGAAAAAGTCATATCCTTTGATGGGAATGGTCGTGTGGACATAGAGGATCCTCATCATGACGGTTTGGTTATTACATTATTTATATCTAACCATTTTGTTCGCAGGATTCTCATTGATGGGGGAAGCTCAGTGAACATAAACCAGTTGGATGTTGTCACACCCCCCAAAAATCCACGTGCGGAGTATCACCGCTTGGAGGCGTGACATGACCAGGATCAAGCCACCAATCATATTGACCATAACAAGTAATAAGTAAAATTCAACCACACAATATGAAAGGTGTTTCAAATAAAAAACATAGTTAAGTGTTTAGCGGAAGCATAATTGTAAAACCCAATGTAAGTATTAAGTACGAAATAAAATAATGTTTTTAGTATAGCACACACTGCCATGTCCCACAACGACCGCGCCTCCCTGTGCAAGCTCCATGAGTACCTAACGACCTGCTAGGCATGTAACAACGAGTCAACAACAAAGTTGAGCGAGTTCACAGTTGGTTGTTTAGTTATAGCATTCGTTTCGTAAATCATATGTTCGTTTTGTAAACCATGTATCGTATTAATTCGTATCGCGGTCTCCCAGACATGTTTGCGAAGATTAGTGGGGGCTTCCCATGTGTTACTAGACCGTGCGTATCGACTGCTATGAAAATATAAGTGGTGCCCTAAGTCAATGTCTATCAGCATTGACCCTTTGCCCATAGTCCATTGTTAAACCTAATAGCGCTATTAACTAATGACCCGCTCGCCAGAGGCCTCGGCGATTAAGTCGATATAAATGAGGGACTTCATGATAGAGGTTTGGTCCAGTGTGTAATCTTGGCATCCTACCCACGGAGGATGGTTGTAGTTACCGTTTAAATCATTAACCCATTCCCAACCCTTGGGAATCCCATGCCTTGGAAAGAGTGTGAACTCACCTTGGTTTGCTCGGTATGCTAAATTACGTGCTCGCAAATAATCAGTCAAGTCCTATAGTATGCACGTATACACAATCAGTTTTCGTTCAAAAGGTTTCACATACAATCCATGTCACAAAGTGTGCCTAAGCAATCATCATGTATCACATAAGCAGTTAATCAAATTCATGCGATTCAAGCTTTACATAAATGTCTTTCACAGTTTGTTTTAACATGGTTATTCATTAACATACTAGAGAGGGTTAACAGTCTTAACGAAGTTAGCAATTTAACAAGATTTATATACATAACAGGAATAATAAACTAATACTGTTAATTAACTAACAGAGTTAACAAAAGTCACCCACTTAACAGAGTTTCATACATGAATCTAACAGAGTTAATAAAGTTAACTGAGTTAATAAACTTAACTCAGTTAATAGGCTAAACATAGTTACATACTTAACAGAGTTATCAACTTAACAGGTTTAATGTGACGAAAACGTAATTGTGTCGAAAACACTTTATGGCGAAAACACCCTTTGGCGAAATCACTTCAGGCGACGAAATCCAAAGAGATTTCGTCGAGATTATGTTTTCGTCGGGAGATGGGTTTTCGTCGACACACAACATGATCATCTTCAGCAGTTACAATTTACAGAAACCCTAACCTTCGTTTAACAGTTAGTCAATCTCATCAAACAATCACTCAATCTTTAGAACAATCATAATCATCATTCCAATCATCATGTAAACAGAATCATCATTAAATTCAACATTTAGACATATTTACATATTTATATCATCCCTTCGAACATGAGCAGTAATACAAACAATCAAGTCTTAGTCCGAACCATTTACAATAGAAACATTAAACCCTGATTATTTTCTAACAATATCATCAAACACAATTCTCATACATAACAGTTATGTTTAGTGTCAAACTCCAATCAATCGGATCATGCTTCTTGAGCCGAACCCAAGTAAATATTAATAAGGGTCAGCCCAATCTCAGAATATCCTACTTGATGAACTATCGGCCCACCATACCAAACACACATATTAATAGGTTTTCATTACAGTCCTCATCATCAAGAAATTCATGAAATCAATTTAATCTAATTCAATTAATTCAATTACTTTGCATCAAGCCACAAATAATCATAAGCAAGCATAGCCATCAATCAGATCATTCACATATGCATGAGGTCTTATAAGCCTAATATGTACATATCACAATCAAGCAGTTGAAAATTAAGCAAACATGAATTGAACCCACTAACCGGAAGTCTGAGTTGGTCAAAATGATATTGCAAATGGGGGGGGGGGGTTTCTCCTGTTGATGTCGATCTCTAGGGAAGGGTAGGGTTTGTATGATGATATGCTAAGTTCACGTAATACCTAATATAATACTAATAGACTAAAGTGGGCCGGTGGTATTTGTATAACATCTAATACTAATATGTCAAGGAACCAAGTGGGCCGGAATCCATATTAACATGCACTAGGCCGGTGCCAATTAAAATAAATGGTGCATTGCACTGAGATCTAATTAAAACAAGTATGTAGCGGGCTCGGGTGACTCATGTTGTGGGCTGAAATGTTGTCGGGCTTTAAAGTGTGAAGTCGCAGCCCAGATATTATGCAGCCCAAGGTCAGAACATTACAAACTAAGTTATTGTACCGCTAAAAGAAATTATCGTGAAGTAAAAAGAATCAAGAGATGAAACGCTACCGACCTTGAAAGTTTTGTCACATCATCCCCAACTTGAAAGAAATTTCGTCCCGAAATTTAGCATGCGGTTACTGAGGAAGCTAGTTAAGTTGCGTGGTTTACTGGTTTTTCCTGGGGTGTCACATCATCCCCCCGTTGGTTTGGAATTTCGTCCCAAAATTCCGCAGTAGCTTCAGCCTCAGTAGTGGTTGCACTGTTTTCGAACAACTGGGGATATTTGAGTTTCATCTGATCTTCTCGTTCCCAGGTAAACTCTGGGCCACGACGGGAGTTCCAACGAACTCGAACAAGAGGTATTCTGGTGTGCTTGAGGACCTTAACATCCCGGTCCGTGATTTCAACTGGTTCCTCGACGAATCGCAACTTATCGTCGATAGTGAGCTCCTTCAAACGAACTATGAGGGTCTCATCTGACAGACACTTCTTCAAATTCGACACATGGAAAACGTTGTGAACTCCACTGAGTTCTGCTGGTAGGTTTAGTTTGTAGGCCACTTTGCCTATTTTCTCTATGATTTCGAAAGGTCCAACGTATCGTGGGTTAAGTTTTCCTCGTTTGCCAAAACGAACAACACCCTTCCAGGGTGAGACTTTGAGTAGCACTCGATCCCCAACCTGGAACTCAAGTGGTTTCCTGCGCTTGTCCGCGTAGGCTTTCTGACGGTCGCGAGCTGCCGCCATGCGTTGTCGTATCTGAGCAATCCTTTCTGTTGTGTCTACCACAAGTTCTGGACCAGTGATTTGGCTGTCGCCAACCTCTGCCCAACAAAGAGGTGATCGGCATTTACGCCCGTACAACGCCTCAAACGGAGCAGCTTGGATGCTGGTGTGGTAGCTGTTATTATACGAAAATTCCACTAGTGGCAGATGCTTTTCCCAGCCGTTACCAAAGTCAATCACACATGCCCTAAGCATGTCTTTAAGGGTTTGGATGGTGCGTTCAGACTGCCTATCCGTCTGTGGATGATAAGCTGTGCTCATATCTAACCGAGAGCCTAAAGATTTGTGCATCGCTTGCCAAAGTTCTGAAGTGAAACGTGCATCACGATCGGAAATAATAGAGGTTGGCACCCCGTGCCTCGAGACAACTTCCTTAAGGTAGACGTCTGCTAATGTGGAGAACTTATCCGTTTCCTTGATAGCCAAAAAGTGTGCAGACTTTGTGAGTCGATCCACGATCACCCAAATAGTATCATTTCCACGTTGAGATCTAGGCAGGCCAGTAACGAAATCCATGGAAATTTGCTCCCATTTCCATTGTGGTATCTCTGGTTGTTGAAGTAGGCCCGATGGTTTCTGATATTCGGTCTTGACTCTCGCACAAGTCAAGCATTTGCTAACATAGGTTGCTATGTGAGCTTTCATGCTAGGCCACCAATACGTAGTTCTGAGATCGTGGTACATCTTATCTAAACCAGGATGTACCGAGTAGCGAGGCTTATGTGCTTCATCCATTACAAGTTCTCGTAAATTGCCATAAAGTGGGACCCAAATGCGTCCTGTTACGTAGTGGGCGCCATCTTCCTTTTGTTCTAACCATTGCCTTGAGCCGCGTAGGGCTTCAGCCCTGACGTTTTCTGGTTTTAATGCTTCTATCTGAGCATCTCGTATCTGTGATGGAAGACTAGATTGGATGGTGAGTTGTAATGCTCGTACACGTCTACGTGTAGTATCCTTTCGACTGAGGGCGTCGGCCACAACATTGGCTTTGCCCGGATGGTAGTTGATGGCACATTCGTAATCATTCAATAGCTCGACCCATCGACGTTGTTGCATGTTCAACTCCTTTTGCTTGAAGATATGCTCGAGACTCCTGTGATCAGTGTAGATGGTGCACTTGGTACCTTACAGGTAATGTCTCCATATCTTGAGTGCGAAAACAACAGCTCCCAGCTCCAAATTGTGTGTGGTGTAGTTCCTTTCGTGAACCTTAAGTTGGCGTGACGCATAAGCAATAACCTTGTCACGTTGCATCAACACACACCCAAGACCCTGAATAGATGCGTCGCAATAAACTACAAAATCGTCTGTGCCTTCAGGCAATGAGAGAATAGGTGCGCTACAAAGTCTATTCTTCAGATGTTGGAATGCTGATTCTTGAGCATCACCCCAACGATATGTGACACCCTTTTGAGTTAGTAGCGTAAGCGGCTGCGCAATCTTTGAGAAGTCTTTGATAAACCTTCTGTAATAGCCCGCCAAACCCAAGAATTGGCGGATTTCTGTTGGTGTACGGGGTGGAGGCCAGTTCCAGATCGAATCTACCTTGGATGGATCAACATGAATCCCATCCTTGTTTACCACGTGGCCTAGAAAGTGGACTTCACGAAGCCAGAAGTCGCATTTTGAAAACTTAGCGTACAGATGTTCTGCTCGAAGGAGTTCCAAAATGAGTCGTAAATGCTGCTCGTGTTCCTCCCGACTCTTAGAGTAGATCAGAATGTCGTCGATGAATACAATTACAAACTTATCTAAATAAGGCTTGCACACTCTGTTCATAAGATCCATGAAGACTGCAGGCGCGTTTGTTAATCCAAAAGGCATAACCAGGAACTCGTAATGCCCATAACGAGTCCTGAACGCTGTCTTAGAGATGTCCTCGTCTCGGACTCTCAGTTGATGGTAGCCTGACCTTAAGTCAATCTTTGAATAGTAGCTTGACCCTTGCAGCTGATCGAACAAGTCGTCAATGCGTGGAAGAGGATAGCGATTCTTTACGGTCACCTTGTTCAGTTCGCGGTAATCTATGCACATGCGGAAGGTACCGTCTTTCTTCTTCACAAATAATACTGGAGCTCCCCAGGGCAAAGAGCTAGGACGAATGAAACCCTTTTCCAAGTGTTCTTGCAATTGTTTGGACAGTTCTTCCAGTTCGGTTGGAGCTAAGCGATAAGGTGCTCGAGCTATTGGTGCTGCTCCAGGAGCTAGCTCGATCTGAAATTCGACCTGGCGATGAGGCGGTAGACCAGGTAATTCCTCAGGAAACACTTGAGGAAAGTCGCGTACTACTGGAACATCCTCAATTCTCTTCTCTTTTGTTGCTGCGTCAGTAACAAGTGCTAAGATAGCGGTGTGGCCCTTTCGCAAACACTTCTGGGCCTTAAGGAAGGAAATGATGCCCACGACAGCACCACTCTTGTCGCCTTGAATAATGAGAGGTTCTTCACCAGAACGAGGAATGCGGACAATCTTCTCCTTGCAAAGGATCTCTGCTTGCTGTTGGGATAACCAATCCATCCCAATGACGATGTCGAAACTACCCAAAACTATAGGAATGAGATCGATAAAGAAAGTCTGGCCACCTAAGACGAGATTACAACCCTTAACTATGTGTGTGGCCTCTAGACTTTTATCATTTGCTAATTCTACGACATGCTTGGTGTTCAAAAGTGTTGGTGTGCATTTAAGCATTTGTCTAACTTTTAGAGACACATAACTGGTATCGGCACCCGAATCAAATAAAACAGTAACATAAAAGTCTTCGAGAAGGAACTTACCCATCACCACATTAGGATCATTCCTTGCGTCACCCTGACCCAGCACGAACACTCGACCCCTGGCACCGTTGTTTCCATCATTGTTTCCCCCGTTGTTGTAGGTCCCCTATTCGTATGGATCTTCACAGAATTGTCAATCTAATCAAGAGTGCGGAATCCTCTTGATCAGAATATCACAGAAACAAGTAGAAGAACAGAAACAGCAATTCACTTTCAAACCGGGTTTACTATTGATTATCAACCAAACGTATTACAATCAATCTAAACCCTAACCACACTCAAATTCGTCCAAGTCTAGCTATTACGAATTTCAATGTCTCTCAAACTCTGTTTTGCCTGATTAACCTAAACCCTAAAGCCTAACCTTGTTTATATAACACAAGGTTGCAACATTAGGCTTGGGTTCCTACATGGGCTAGGCCCAAATTGTCCCCCATCACCCAATGTGGGTTTTGTTTAGCCCAAACTCTATTAACTCACTAATATAAAGCTAAACCCGCTAACTGTTTATCGTTTATCTAATTACAAGATATCCGAAGACCAAATCTAAGCTGTTGTCACAAACATGCACCAACAAACTCCCCCTTGACAATAGCTTCATAAAGTAACTTTGTCTTTAGTCTTCTTGCAATCTTCATGTAATCTTGCACTGTCTTTGGTCTTTGGATAGCTTCAGCTTCAATAGCTTCTGTCAGCAACAGACTCCCCCTAAGCTGATGCATCCAATCACCAAATCTTCAAAAACTTTAGCATTTGAGTAAACTCCAGTTCAGCATTTGTAAAGCAATCTTCAAACTCTTCATCTTTGTCTGCAATGTACAAAGGAGGTTCTACCATGAATCCATTCAAACTCTCATCTCTTCACAGCAACTCAACACTTTAACTTCTCAGCAACACACTGCTTCAATCTGTATACTATAAAACAAACATCTCGAGAAACCATAAGAATTTTTCAACAAAGTTAAATAAATTATTATTATTCAAGAGATAGTTAAACTGTATCACAGATTAAGCATTTTCAACTTATCACCAACAAGCAAAACTTTTCAATCACACACCCTATAACCCGCATGATTTAAAATTTTGAACTCACTTTCTAACACCGTCTCCCCCTATCAGTAACAATTCCTACAAGAATAACAGTTTTCCGTACGTTAAGAATTTTAAACAGAAAAAGACACTATTTTTGGATTTTTATATTTTCTGAAAGCAAGTAAAAAAAAAAGCAATAAACACTCTATTTTTGTGAGAATCACCGGTAAGAAGATCATATCAGCACAATCAAACTGTTTCACACTATTAGATAATTCTTTAGTTAATTTTTCGTGAAAAGCAGTCCAAGATGATTACCAGTATGTTTGTCCACTTAAACAAAATGCATGAACATTTCAAGTACCATTACCGTATGATACGTTAAGGTAATTTTATTTACTGAAATATTAGTGTGTCCCACTTCAGGATATACCCCGCGATCAAGGTATGCACAAAGATTCATCGTAGTAGGTGAGTATACTGAATTCATCCTTTAAGATATCCTGACAGTGTCTAGGTCTGCATATAATCTGTTTTATCATGTTTTGATTGCTTAACAATGAACACCCAAATAAATACTAATCAAATCCTGGAAATATAAACAACACACTCTATCATGCAAGTATCTTCCCTACCACATATTTCACAAGTCCAATCCAGATTTCTGAAATCTTAACTGGGAATAGGTTGAGAAGAGAACAGAATAGATCTTTAGCAGAGATGGTATAATATACAGATCAAATGAGTTTTTCTCAGTTTGATATAGGTTTCTTGGGTTTCATTTGGGCACTTGAGGGCCTCTTTCGGGTGTATTAGATCTACAGCGCGACAACGTACAACTAGGTCAGCATGTATCTGGATGCAGCAGAAGCTGTCGTTGCCTAGCACCTCCAGGTCAGCATATATCTGGATGCAGCAGAGGAGGTACACGACTTTTTTCAGAGAAGATTTCAGAATCAGATCAAAATTGTGTGTATCGGGACAACATACAGACATTCAAATAGAAATGAGCTAATTCCAAGTGACTTTCTTTCCTGGGGTCATGTACAATTTTAGTTCTGAACAGAAAGACAGTCAAGATATCCCCAGATGAAATAACAGTATAAAGACCCAAAACTTCAGATTTTGGCAATCTATCAACGCAAGATTTAAGGTCATTAAACCATACACCACTGTTGTGTTCCCCACTCATATACAGTTCAGTTAAGTTTATATCACATTGGTAAGTTGATTATTTCATGCTTTTTGCCTACTGGTACATCATATGATGAAGCTGCTATCACACTTATGCAATTTAATTTCAATATCAGTGTGACAGTCTAACTTGCCGATGTACTATCATTTCTTCTTTTTCACACAGTGAACTCATTTTTAATTTTCTATTTTTTTTATGTTTTTGATTTTTCAATTTTTTTTTATTTTTGATTTTTAAGAAAAGCAGTAAACTATTTACAAAAATTCTTATGAAAAACCAGTTATTCAGGATTCCTCATCCCGTTGAGTTCAACTAAGTGTTCAAAGCGAGCCCTGTCAAAAGCTTTAGTATAAAGATCAGCAAGGTTATCTTCTGTGTTGACTCGAAGTAATTCAATTAGTCGTTTTTCAGCACAATCCCGTATAAAATGATGACGTATGTCAATATGTTTTGTACGACTGTGTTTCACGGGATTATTAGTTATAGAAATTGTGGCATTATTGTCTATCATAATAGGAGTACGAGTGAAATCCAAACCGTAATCGCGCATCTGCTGTTGTATCCAGAGAACCTGAGAGCAGCAGCTACCCGCAGCAATATATTCAGCTTCACACGTAGATGTAGACACACAGGATTGCTTCTTGCATTGCCAAGACACGATCCTGCCTCCTAAGAACTGACAACCACCTGTTGTAGACTTTCTGTTCGACTTGCATCCTCCAAAGTCTGAGTCAGTGTAAGCGACAAAATTCAGATCACTATCAGCTGGATACCACAACCCAAGTTTAGGTTTCCCCTTCAAGTAACGAAGAATACGCTTCACCGCCTTCATGTGTGACTCCTTAGGATTAGCCTGATATCTGGCACACAAGCATACTGCAAACATAATGTCAGGTCTTGAAGCAGTCAAGTACATTAGAGAACCAATCATTGCCCTGTATTGAGTAGGATCAACGTCTTCAGTACTTTCATGATCTGGGCCAAGATTGTGATTTTCACATATGGGTGTGTTGAAAGTAGAGCAATCATTCATCTTGAACCGACTCAAGATGTCATACACATACTTTGTTTGATGAATAAACATCCCATCCTCCTTCTGTTCAACTTGTAATCCCAGAAAGTAAGACAACTCACCCATAGCGCTCATTTCAAACTTGCTCTTCATCACCTGCTCAAACTCTTTACACATGCTCTCATCTGATGACCCAAAGATGATGTCATCCACGTACACCTGTACTAGCAGAAAATCTTCCTTCTTCCTCTTGATGAACAGTGTACTGTCAATCTGACCTCTTTCAAAACCATTCTTGATCAGATGTGTAGACAGTGTCTCGTACCACGCCTTGGGAGCTTGATGTAACCCATACAAAGCCTTATCAAGTTTGTACACTCGATCTGGATAGTCTGGATCAACGAACCCATCTGGTTGTGAGACATACACCACTTCTTGGACTTTCCCGTAAAGAAACGCACTCTTCACGTCTAGTTGGTAAACTTTAAAGCCCTTGAATGTTGCGAAAGCTAGAAACAACCGAATTGCCTCCAACCTTGCCACTGGTGCAAACACTTCATTGTAATCAATCCCTTCTTGCTGATTGAAACCTTTTACCACCAATCGAGCCTTGTTTCGCGTGACTATTCCTCTGTCATCCTTCTTGCACTTAAACACCCATTTAGTGCCTATCTCTCTTTCACCTTTAGGAAGGTCAACCAACTCCCAAACCTTCAACTTAGCAAACTGGGCCAATTCCTCTTGCATAGCTTCAACCCATGATTTGTCTTTAAGAGCCATGTGAATGTTCTTCGGCTCCTCTTGGGAAATAAAGCAACTATACAAGCACTCGTTCACAATCCCAGTTTTCTCAATCGACACAAATAAACCAGAATTCGCTTCTATGCTTCTTCTCTTCTGAACACCTGCATTAGGATCTCCAAGTATCATGTCAACTGGATGATCCCTGTTTACTCGTGTAGTAGCAACAGTATCCACTTCTAAATTATCACCCAGGTTTGATCCAACCTCCCCTTGAATGTTCTGATCCGCAAATGGATTAATGAAATCCTCCCCCTCAATGGGTTCAGAGTCACTATCGCTTGAAGCAGGATCAGCAGCACCTTTGGAAGTTTCCGCAGCACCTGTCATATCAACATTCGATCTAGGCATGAACTCGCCTTCATCGTCTCCACCAATCATTGTTTGAATCAACTGAGAATCATCTGCATTTGGAAACTCAGGAATATTAAATGACTTAAAAGTGCTTTCATAATCATATAATATAGCAGGACCACTCGTTGATTGTTGAGGTTTGTATGAGGTAATTTCCACATTAAACACAACCTCAATTTTACCAGTGTTTAGATTAAAAACCCTTTTATTCGGTGTGCCAGGTACGTAACCTAGAAAGTAGCCTTCGTCAGCCACCTCACCGAATTTTTGTTTATCTTTATTACGCACAATGGTGCAGGGTAATCCAAATGGTTCAAAGCCTTCTAAGTTTGGTTTCTTGTTAAACAACATTTCATGACAAGTTTTATTAAAACGTTTAACAGTCAAAAATTTGTTTAGGACGTAGCAAGCTGTATTCACAGCTTCTCCCCAGAAAAGAACTGGTAGCTTTGAATCTGAAAGCATCGTCCTAGCGGCTTCAATCAACGTCCTGTTTTTCCTCTCAGCAACTCCATTTTGTTGAGGTGTATAAGGAGCAGAATATTGATGTTCTATTCCCTTTCGAAGACAGTAGAGATCCAGAATGCGATTCTTGAACTCCGTGCCATTATCACTCCTTATCCTCTTGATTCTTGCATCATGGACGTTTTCCAATTTCGTAAAAAGATCTATCAGCATCTCCGCCGTCTCATCTTTTGTACCTAAAAAGAAAACCCATGAATAACGTGAGTAATCATCAGTGACAACTAAACAATAGTACTTTCCACCTATGCTCCTCACGTTCACTGGACCGAATAAATCCATGTGAAGTAATTCATAAGGGGCATCTATGGAATTTACTGTTTTTGACTTATGAGGTTTCTTGTGTTGTTTTCCCTTTTGACATGGAAGACATTTATCTTCCATGTGAAACCTCTGCATTGGAACCCCTTTCACTAGCTCATTTTTAACAAGGTAATTCATTTTTCGATAGTGAATATGGGCCATGCGTCTGTGCCACAACATCGATTCAGCTTCAGATGCTTTTGATAGTAAACACGCCACCACAGCATTTGGATCCTTAGCACCCATGTCCATGACATAAGTGTCATTTCTCCTTGGCGCTCGCATCACTATCCAATCGTCCGGAATCTTCAAACCTGGTTTCAACACTAATGCTTCATTCTTGGTAAAATGGACCGAGTGACCCTTGTCGCAGACTTGTGACACGCTCATCAGATTGTGTTTAAGCTGCTCCACATAGTTCACTTTGTCCAGTGTGATCTTCCCATTGGTCACCTTTCCTCATCCAGTTATTCTACCACCTTTAGCACCCGCAAAATTCACTTTTCCACCATCATAATCCTCAAATTCAGTCAACAATCTCGCATCCCCCGTCATGTGCCTGGAGCAGCCACTATCAACATACCATAAGTTGATAATCCTCCTTAGCAGCTCCTGCACACACCAACCAAAAATTAGTTAGATTGGGGAACCCAAGCCTTAATGGTCTTGGGTCGTCCAAATTCACCAACCACTGGAACATCCATCCAATATCCATTACTCCTAACTGGAGTCTTGGATCTCAGACCTGTTGATGGAATTTGATTTTGATTTCCACTAGGTCTATGGTCCTGAGGGTTCCTATATGTGTTTGGACTATTTGACCTTTGAAAATTTTGATTTTGATATCTTGAATTTTGATTCCAAGAAGCATTATTGTTGTAATTTGTAAAGCCATTGTTATAAAAAGTTCGACCACCATCATTTTGGTATCGATTTTGATATTGACCTTGACTTCTGAAATTACTTGTATTTCCATTAAAATTGTTCATTCTAGGTGAACTGCTTCTAGGTCTCTCAAATCTGCCTGGTGGAGATCTAGGCTGAAATCTTGGTTGATTTCTTTGAAAATGAGGAACTTGTGGAGTTCCTTTTTCAGCCTTATCTACACCAACAGCAACATTTTCTGGTTGCTTAGGAGCAGATTTCTTTGGAGAGTTAGACTCCTTCTCCTGTTTATCACCACTATTCTCTGGTGACTTCTCTCTCTTCCTCTCACTCACTTGTGCTTCACTCTTTTTGTTAGGACAGCAGCTAGCTACATGTCCCTTGGTGTGACATTTGAAGCACGATCTCTTTTTCGAAGACTTCTTTTCTGAAGCCTTAGAACTAGATTCGGGTTTTTCTTCTGATGATGCCTTAGAAGGGTTTGGTTCAGTTTGCTTAGTTTCAGAATTTTCTATGTTCTTGTTTTTAGCAAACTCTATATTAGATTCATTTTCAATAACAGCTGTTTCGTTTTTCATGTCACTTCCTTGAACAAAATTAACCTTTTTAACAAAAGTTGGATTGTTATTTTTAGGATGTGATGTATTCTTTTTCAAAACAGGTTTGCTGTTATTATCCTTCTTAGCATCAGCATTCTCAAAAACATTTCCTTGACGTGACGTGGAGCTACTTGGTGATGTTGACCCAAAGTCCATGAGATCATCTTCATCAGGCAAGAAAGAATAGTCATGACTAACAGGAGGTGGAACTTCATTGAAACCATGAAATCCCACACTAGTTTTGTCATTACTTTTCTTCAAGCCACCCATCATATGTTTCATAACAAAAGTAGAGTCTCTGAATTGACCTAATTTCTTTTCAAGTTCAACAATTTTGAGTTGTGCATCTGACAACTCTTTGCATTTATCAGAAATCTCTTTTGTTTTCTCAGCCATCATTTCATGAGCTAAGTCTATGACTTGAAGTTTTTCATTTAATTTGCAGGTTACATCTTCAATTTTACTTTCAAAACCTTTTATCTTCTTCAAGTATGATGATTCATTTCTTTTAGCAAAAAAAATTGCTTCTTTTATGGTAGACATCTCGCCCACTAGACTTTGGTTTTGTGTGGACAACTTGTCAACTTCACCCTGTAATTCACGACATTTTAAACACACAGAATTAGACTTAACCTCTCCTGTTTGTTTATCAAGGTTGGCCATTAGAGCCGCAAGCTGAGCTTCCATTCTTTTATATTTTGCTTCCTTTTCTTCAGCTTCCTTTTGATGGTCAGACTTTTGCTTTTCCTCTTCAGCATCTTTTGTCTGATCACCCTTCTCTTCTTCAACTTTACTCTCTATCTTGACCTCTGCCTCAGCATCCACTTTTGCTTCAGCATCTCCCACAGTAGCTTCACCATCATCAACTGGAGTTATCTCTGCCATGAATGCCTGTGTGACATTGTCATCTTTTTCCAAGTGAATACTCCAGTCATATGAACCTTCTCTAGCAGTAGAGATCAGCGCTCTTGAGTTAGAGTTGTTTGATGCATTCCTATTGTTTGAACTCTGACTCGAAGTCTCCTGCTTTTGTTTTTGACATTCCCTAGCAAAATGCCCATAACTTTGACAGTTGAAGCATCTCACTTTGGTCTTGTCGAAACCAACCGTCTTTCCTATAAACTTCCTGCCTGTTCGGTTCATAAATCTCTTCACTCTTCTAGTAATCATGGCCATTTGCCACTGCAAATCCATATCTTCAAGATCATCAGGGTCAATCTGATCATAATCTTCATCCAAAGTGGCAGGATCAGATATCTTCCCCTGAATGTAGTTCTCATAAGAAGCCACAAATGAAGCAAGTAGAGAAAGATGCTCTTCAGCAGACTTCACACTCATTGGCATTGACTTAACACCACTACTCTGCTTAGAAGCTGATGTTTTCTTGGCTCCTGTTGATCCTCCTGAAGTAGCTACAAAACACACATCACCATCTTCATTCACTGTGACCTGCTCATTCTCACACGAAAGAAACGCAGTAGCAGAGTCGCTAGAAGCGTTGTGAGATGAAGAAGATGCAAGCCCATTGTAAATCGTTGGATCTTGAACCTGATCATATCCAGTGTCTTTCTTCTTCATACTGAGCTCATAAGCTCTCAGCTTGCCAACTACTTCTTCCAGCTCCTTTGTCTCATAATCTGCTTCACCCTTGATCATGAGAGTGTAGATATCCCACTTGGTAGGTAAGGCATCGAGCAGCTTGTCATTCTTTTCTACGTCAGTATAGCAATCAATCTTATAGTTTTCCATTTCTGACATCAGATGATAGTAACGAGTGATGATGTCCTCAAGTGACTCATGCTTCATGTGCTTGAAAATAGCAAACTGCTTCTTCAGTAGATCAATCTTGTTTTTCTTAACATCTGCATTTCCTGCATATCGTTTTTCTAATGCATCCCACATATCTTTTGAATTTGTGTACTTTGTGAATGTATGCTTGATGCTATCAGGTAACGACATTTTAATAGCAGCCAATGCTCTCTTTTCAGCCTCATACATCTTTTTATCATTCTCTTCCATGTTCACATAGGCTGTTCTACGTGGTCTGCCCTCAAAGTCGTGAGTAGGGTTTGCGTACCCATCTTCAATACATATCCACATGCGCATGTCTTGATATTCAATGAAGGATTGGAAACGATCCTTCCATGTCAAATAATTTTCCACCTTCATCATCTTAGGCGGTTTGTTGGTAGTGCCAACCTCATGCTCCATTCTTAACAGCTCATTCAAACTAGACATGTTCGACATTTTTAACGTAACAGACTGATAAAACCGTACAAAATTTTTCCGAAAACAGTGGTTACCAAATTACACCGTTAGAATCGTATCGAAAAGACGAGTCTAATGATATCTAATGTCAAAAACCGAATTCGGGATTTTTCAGAGTTTTTTTTTTACCCTAAAAATACGAGGAATCTAACGGTCCAAACGGTTCTGTCAAACGAGCTACTGATCAATTTCTATTTTCGAAAACGTGAATTTTTAGTTACGCTTGCCAAAAAATCTTCCACCTTTTTAATTTCTCTAGTAATTTCGCTGGGAAGTCAGGCTAAATTCGCTGGTCTATTATTCGTCCAATTTCGCAGATCAAGTTCGCTGGTCAATTTCGCAGATTTAGTTCGCTGGTCAAATTCGCTAAATTCGCTGGTCAATTTCGCTATTACGACGGCCAGTAAATTCGCCGAAAACCGTAATAATTCCGCTGAGGAAAATTATACGGTTACCAAAGTCGCCTTTGGATTTAACTTCGCCGTTCACCGAGATATGAGGTCTCAAATTCGCTGATCAGTCTGCGAAATTGTTAAAATCGCCCAGTAACTTTGGAAACTCAATCTGTTTTGTATTCAGAAGATTCTCCAACACAATCTGCAAAATCAAAACAGCAAATCAGCAAGCTTTATACGAAATTCTTATGAACTTAACGAAGAACACGAAGAACAGTCTTCGAATCTTCAAGTTTCTTAGCCAAAATTCTTCAAAACAATCAACCAAAAACAGTCCTGCAAACCCTAAAACCTGCAAAAACAGCAAACAAACAATGCAGAAGATCAAAACAACCAACAAAATTCGAAAATTTTATCAAACCAACAGAAAAATTCGAAAATTTTAAAAACCCTAATTTTTCAAAAATTTCGAAAACTCCCTGTTTCTGCCAAGAACAATTCTGAACCGAGCCTTCAAGAGCCTAATGCTCTGATACCAATTGTAGGTCCCCTATTCGTATGGATCTTCACAGAATTGTCAATCTAATCAAGAGTGCGGAATCCTCTTGATCAGAATATCACAGAAACAAGTAGAAGAACAGAAACAACAATTCACTTTCAAACCGGGTTTACTATTGATTATCAAACAAACGTATTACAATCAATCTAAACCCTAACCACACTCAAATTCGTCCAAGTCTAGCTATCACGAATTTCAATGTCTCTCAAACTCTGTTTTGGCTGATTAACCTAAACCCTAAAGCCTAACCTTGTTTATATAACACAAGGTTGCAACATTAGGCTTGGGTTCCTACATGGGCTAGGCCCAAATCATCCCCCATCACCTAATGTGGGTTTTGTTTAGCCCAAACTCTATTAACTCACTAATACAAAGCTAAACCCGCTAACTGTTTATCGTTTATCTAATTACAAGATATCCAAAGACCAAATCTAAGCTGTTGTCACAAACATGCACCAACAAATCCCATTGCCTTGATTATTGTTGTTGTTGTTGTTGTTTCTGATTTTGAATTAACTGGGGGCAGTCCCGCTTGAAGTGGCCTTCAGCACCACACTGAAAGCATCCACTGTTACCTCGCTGTCGCTGTTGGTTCTGTGGAGCTGTTGGTTGTTGTTGTTGGTTCTGATTCGCAGGTTGTGAGCTCCTGCAATCCTTGGCTTCATGCCCCATCTTGAGACATCTCTGACAACGACCCTTGTTGCACTGACCACTGTGGTGTCTGTTGCATCTATTGCACTTTGGGTGATTTCCTCGATATCCACCCTGCCCTTGACTACCAGAAGATTGCTGACCAGGACTCTGGTAGTCATCGATCTTTCGCTACTGTGCCTGGGACTGAACCGTAGTCGAACCCTTGCTAGAGGTTCCATCCCACTTTCTTTTGTTGTCATTGGGAGTAGCAGAAGTAGTAATTGTAGTAGCTCCAATACGCTTAGGCAGCTTGTTCTGTTACACTGCCTGGTCTGTGAGACGATGAGCAAGACGAGTAACATCCTGGATGGTAGCAAGGTTAGCAGCAGTCACATGGCTTTGAATTTCTGGTACAAGACCCTTGAGATTCAGCTCGATACGCTTGATGGGAGGATCCACCATAGTTGGACATAACACTGCCAGTTCGTTGGATCGTTTCGTGTACGCTTCTATCTCGGACCCCGTCATCTTCAGGTTAAAGAACTCCACTTCCAGCTTGTGGATGTCATCACGACGACAGTATTCCCGCTTGATTAGTTTCGTAAAGTCGTTCCAGGGGGTGGCATTGGCAGCTACCAGCCCCAACATTTGTACTTGTGCATTCCACCAAGTCAACGCAACGCCTTCGAGAGTACCAATGGCATACTTCACCCTACGAGCCTCAGGGCATTCACACATTTTGAAGACTGACTCGAGCTTCTCAAACCAATGGAGGAGTCCAACAGCCCCTTCAGTGCCACTGAAAGTACTAGGACGACACTCCATAAAAGTCTTGAACGTACACACAGGAGGCAGAGCGTTCTGACCTCCTGCCTGGGCAGCTGCGAGTGCTGCAATAACTTGTTTAGTGATCAAAGCCGCCAACTGGGCTTGAGTCATGTTGACACGTCCACTCATGATCTTCATACCAAAGGAAACATGAGTGAGAGAGGTTCGCGAAAATGCGATGACAGAAGAGAGTAAGCAAACATGAGTTTTCAAGCAGTAGTTACTACGTTATCTAAGCATACCATGAGCAAAGTTCTATGTAACTAACAAGTAGGAAATAAAACATAAACCATATCACCTAGAATGTCGAGTCTTGCACGTGGAGCGAAGCGTCGTTGTGGATCGTTGAGCACTGTTCAGGTTATAGTCTGGTTTTAACAAAAACTTTTTCCCTTTTTAAAACCAAGTTCACTATAACCAATGGCTCTGATACCAATCTATCACACCCCCAAAAATCCACGCGCGGAGTATCACCGCTTGGAGGCGTGACATGACCAGGATCAAGCCACCAATCATATTGAACATAACAAGTAATAAGTAAAATTCAACCACACAATATGAAAGGTGTTTCAAATCAAAAACATAGTTAAGTGTTTAGCGGAAGCATAATTGTAAAACCCAATGTAAGTATTAAGTACGAAATAAAATAATGTTTTTAGTATGGCACACACTGCCATGTCCCACAACGACCGTGCCTCCCTGTGCAAGCTCCATGAGTACCTAACGACCTGCAAGGCATGTAACAACGAGTCAACAACAAAGTTGAGCGATTTCACAGTTGGTTGTTTAGTTATAGCATTCGTTTTGTAAATCATGTGTTCGTTTTGTAAACCATGTATCGTATTAATTCGTATCGCGGTCTCCTAGACATGTTTGCGAAGATTAGTGGGGGCTTCCCATGTGTTACTAGACCGTGCGAATCGACTACTACGAAAATATAAGTGGTGCCCTAAGTCAATGTCTATCAGCATTGACCCTTTGCCCATAGTCCATTAGTACACGCCCGTCCGACTGGCACGGTGTGAGGTTTGTTAAACCTAATAGCGCTATTAACTAATGACCCGCTCGCCTGAGGCCTCGGCGATTAAGTCGATATAAATGAGGGACTTCATGATAGAGGTTTGGTCCAGTGTGTAATCTTGGCATCCTACCCACGGAGGATGGTTGTAGTTACCGTTTAAATCATTAACCCATTCCCAACCCTTGGGAATCCCATGCCTTGGAAAGAGTGTGAACTCACCTTGGTTTGCTCGGTATGCTAAATTACGTGCTCACAAATAATCAGTCAAGTCCTATAGTATGCACGTATACACAATCAGTTTTCGTTCAAAAGGTTTCACATACAATCCATGTCACAAACTATGCCTAAGCAATCATCATGTATCACATAAGCAGTTAATCAAATTCATGCGATTCAAGCTTTACATAAATGTCTTTCACAGTTTGTTTTAACATGGTTATTCATTAACATACAAGAGAGGGTTAACAGTCTTAACGAAGTTAGCAATTTAACAAGATTTATATACATAATAGGAATAATAAACTAATACTGTTAATTAACTAACAGAGTTAACAAAAGTCACCCACTTAACAGAGTTTCATACATGAATCTAACAGAGTTAATAAAGTTAACTGAGTTAATAAACTTAATTCAGTTATTAGGCAAAACATAGTTACATACTTAACTGTGTTATCAACTTAACAGGTTTAATGTGACGAAAACGTAATTGTGGCGAAAATACTTTATGGCGAAAACACCCTTTGGCGAAATCACTTCAGGCGACGAAATCCAAAGAGATTTCGTATAGATTATGTTTTCGTCGGGAGATGGGTTTTCGTCGACACACAACATGATCATGTTCAGCAGTTACAATTTACAGAAACCCTAACCTTCGTTTAACAGTTAGTCAATCTCATCAAACAATCACTCAATCTTTAGAACAATCATAATCATCATTCTAATCATCATGCAAACAGAATCATCATTAAATTCAACATTTAGACATATATACATATTTATATCATCCCTTCGAACATGAGCAGTAATACAAACAATCAGGTCTTAGTCCGAACCATTTACAATAGAAACATTAAACCCTGATTATTTTCTAACAATATCATCAAACACAATTCTCATACATAACAGTTATGTTTAGTGTCAAACTCCAATCAATCGGATCATGCTTCATGAGCCGAACCCATGTAAATATTAATAAGGGTCAGTCCAATCTCAGAATATCCTACTTGATGAACTATCGGCCCACCATACCAAACACACATATTAATAGGTTTTCATTACAGTCCTCATCATCAAGAAATTCATGAAATCAATTTAATCTAATTTAATTAATTCAATTACTTTGCATCAAGCCACAAATAATCATAAGCAAGCATAGCCATCAATCAGATCATTCACATATGCATGAGGTCTTATAAGCCTAATATGTACATATCACAATCAAGCAGTTGAAAATTAAGCAAACATGAATTGAACCCACTAACCGGAAGTCTGAGTTGGTCAAAATGATATTGCAAATGGTGTGGGGGGGGGGGGGGTTTCTCCTGTTGCCGTCGATCTCTAGGGAAGGGTATGGTTTGTATGATGATATGCTAAGTTCACGTAATACCTAATATAGTACTAATAGACTAAAGTGGGCCGGTGGTATTTGTATAACATCTAATACTAATATGTCAAGGAACCAAGTGGGCCGGAATCCATATTAACATGCACTAGGCCGATGTCAATTAAAATAAATGGTGCATTGCACTAAGATCTAATTAAAACAAGTATGTAGCGGGCTCGGGTGACTCATGTTGTGGGCTGAAATGTTGTCGGGCATTAAAGTGTGAAGTCGCAGCCCAGATAATATGCAGCCCAAGGTCAGAACATTACAAACTAAGTTATTGTACCGCTAAAAGAAATTATCGTGAAGTAAAAAGAATCAAGAGATGAAACGCTACCGACCTTGAAAGTTCGGGTTGTCACATCATCCCCAACTTGAAAGAAATTTCGTCCTGAAATTTAGCATGCGGTTACTGAGGAAGCTAGTTAATTTGCGTGGTTTACTGGTTTTTCTGGGGTGTCACATCATCCCCCCGTTGGTTTGGAATTTTGTCCCAAAATTCCGCAGTAGCTTCAGCCTCAGTAGTGGTTGCACTGTTTCCGAACAACTGGGGATATTTGAGTTTCATCTGATCTTCTCGTTCCCAGGTAAACTCTGGGCCACGACGGGAGTTCCAACGAACTCGAACAAGAGGTATTCTGGTGTGCTTGAGGACCTTAACATCCCGGTCCGTGATTTCAACTGGTTCCTCGAAGAATCGCAACTTATCGTCTATAGTGAGCTCCTTCAAAGGAACTATGAGGGTCTCATCTGACAGACACTTCTTCAGATTCGACACATGGAAAACGTTGTGAACTCCACTGAGTTCTGCTGGTAGGTTTAGTTTGTAGGCCACTTTGCCTATTTTCTCTATGATATCGAAAGTTCCAACGTATCGTGGGTTAAGTTTTCCTCGTTTGCTAAAACGAACAACACCCTTCCAGGGTGAGACTTTGAGTAGCACTCGATCCCCAACCTGGAACTCGAGTGGTTTCCTGCACTTGTCCGCGTAGGCTTTCTGACGGTCGCGAGCTGCTGCCATGCGTTGTCGTATCTGAGAAATCCTTTCTGTTGTGTCTACCACAAGTTCTGGACCACTGATTTGGCTGTCACCAACCTCTGCCCAACAAAGAGGTGACCGGCATTTATGCCCGTACAATGCCTCAAACGGAGCGGCTTGGATGCTGGTGTGGTAGCTGTTATTATACGAAAATTCCACTAGTGGCAGATGCTTTTCCCAGCCGTTGCCAAAGTCAATCACACATGCCCTAAGCATGTCTTCAAGGGTTTGGATGGTGCGTTCAGATTACCCATCCATCTGTGGATGATAAGCTGTGCTCATATCTAACCGAGAGCCAAAAGATTTGTGCATCGCTTGCCAAAGTTCTGAAGTGAAACTTGCATCACGATCGGAAATAATAGAGGTTGGCACCCCGTGCCTCGAGACAACTTCCTTAAGGTAGACGTCTGCTAATGTGGAGAACTTATCCGTTTTCTTGATAGCCAAAAAGTGTGCACACTTTGATAGCCAAAAATAATTCACTCCTTCGAGAGTACCAGTGGCATACTTCACCCTACGAGCCTCAGGGCATTCACACATTTCGAAGACTGACTCGAGCTTCTCAAACCAATGAAGGAGTCCAACGGCCCCTTCAGTGCCACTGAAAGTACTAGGACGACAGTCCATAAAAGTCTTGAACGTACACACAGGAGGCTGAGTGTTCTGACCTCCTGCCTGGGTAGCTGCGAGTGCTGCAGTAACTTGTTCAGTGATCAAAGCCGCCAACTGGGCTTGAGTCATGTAGACACGTCCACTCATGATCTTCATACCAAAGGAAACATGAGTGAGAGAGGTTCGCGAAAATGCGATGACAGAAGAGAGTAAGCACACATGAGTTTTCAAGCAGTAGTTACTACGTTATCTAAGCATACCATGAGCAAAGTTCTATGTAACTAACAAGTAGGCAATAAAACATAAACCATATCACCTAGAATGTCGAGTCTTGCACGTGGAGCGAAGCGTCGTTGTGGATCGTTGAGCACTGTTCAGGTTATAGTCTGGTTTTAACAAAAACTTTTTCCCTTATTAAAACCAAGTTCACTATAACCAATGGCTCTGATACCAATCTATCACACCCCCAAAAATCCACGCGCGGAGTATCACCGCTTGGAGGCGTGACATGACCAGGATCAAGCCACCAATCATATTGAACATAACAAGTAATAAGTAAAATTCAACCACACAATATGAAAGGTGTTTCAAATAAAAAACATAGTTAAGTGTTTAGCGGAAGCATAATTGTAAAACCCAATGTAAGTATTAAGTACGAAATAAAATAATGTTTTTAGTATGGCACACACTGCCATGTCCCACAACGACCGTGCCTCCCTGTGCAAGCTCCATGAGTACCTAACGACCTGCAAGGCATGTAACAACGAGTCAACAACAAAGTTGAGCGAGTTCACAGTTGGTTGTTTAGTTATAGCATTCATTTCGTAAATCATATGTTCGTTTTGTAAACCATGTATCGTATTAATTCGTATCGCGGTCTCCCAGACATGTTTGCGAAGATTAGTGGGGGCTTCCCATGTGTTACTAGACCGTGCGTATCGACTACTACGAAAATATAAGTGGTGCCCTAAGTCAATGTCTATCAGCATTGACCCTTTGCCTATAGTCCATTAGTACACGCCCATCCGACTGGCACGGTGTGAGATTTGTTAAACCTAATAGCGCTATTAACTAATGACCCGCTCGCCATAGGCCTCGGCGATTAAGTCGATATAAATGAGGGACTTTATGATAGAGGTTTGGTCTAGTGTGTAATCTTGGCATCCTACCCACGGAGGATGGTTGTAGTTACCGTTTAAATCATTAACCCATTCCCAACCCTTGAGAATCCCATGCATTGGAAAGAGTGTGAACTCACCTTGGTTTGCTCGGTATGCTAAATTACGTGCTCACAAATAATCAGTCAAGTCCTATAGTATGCACGTATACACAATCAGTTTTCGTTCAAAAGGTTTCACATACAATCCATGTCACAAAGTGTGCCTAAGCAATCATCATGTATCACATAAGCAGTTAATCAAATTCATGCGATTCAAGCTTTACATAAATGTCTTTCACAGTTTGTTTTAACATGGTTATTCATTAACATACTAGAGAGGGTTAACAGTCTTAACGAAGTTAGAAATTTAACAGGATTTATATACATAACAGGAATAATAAACTAATACTGTTAATTAACTAACAGAGTTAACAAAAGTCACCCACTTAACAGAGTTTCATACATGAATCTAACAGAGTTAATAAAGTTAACTGAGTTAATAAACTTAACTCAGTTAATAGGCAAAACATAGTTACATACTTAACAGAGTTATCAACTTAACAGGTTTAATGTGACGAAAACGTAATTGTGGCGAAAACACTTTATGGCGAAAACACCCTTTGGCGAAATCACTTCAGGCGACGAAATCCAAAGAGATTTCGTCGAGATTATGTTTTCTTCGGGGATGGGTTTTCGTCAACACACAACATGATCATCTTCAGCAGTTACAATTTACAGAAACCCTAACCTTCGTTTAACAGTTACTCAATCTCATCAAACAATCACTCAATCTTTAGAACAATCATAATCATCATTCCAATCATCATGCAAACAGAATCATCATTAAATTCAACATTTAGACATATATACATATTTATATCATCCCTTCGAACATGAGCAGTAATACAAACAATCAGGTCTTAGTCCGAACCATTTACAATAGAAACATTAAACCCTGATTATTTTCTAACAATATCATCAAACACAATTCTCATACATAACAGTTATGTTTAGTGTCAAACTCCAATCAATCGGATCATGCTTCATGAGCCGAACCCAAGTAAATATTAATAAGGGTCAGCCCAATCTTAGAATATCCTACTTGATGAACTATCGGCCCACCATACCAAACACACATATTAATAGGTTTTCATTACAGTCCTCATCATCAAGAAATTCATGAAATCAATTTAATCTAATTCAATTAATTCAATTACTTTGCATCAAGCCACAAATAATCATAAGCAAGCATAGCCATCAATCAGATCATTCACATATGCATGAGGTCTTATAAGCCTAATATGTACATATCACAATCAAGCAGTTGAAAATTAAGCAAACATGAATTGAACCCACTAACCGGAAGTCTGAGTTGGTCAAAATGATATTGCAAATGGGGGGGGGGGGGTTATCCTGTTGCCGTCGATCTCTAGGGAAGGGTAGAGTTTGTATGATGATATGCTAAGTTCACGTAATACCTAATATAATACTAATAGACTAAAGTGGGCCGGTGGTATTTGTACAACATCTAATACTAATATGTCAAGGAACCAAGTGGGCCGGAATCCATATTAACATGCACTAGGCCGATGTCAATTAAAATAAATGGTGCATTGCACTAAGATCTAATTAAAACAAGTATGTAGCGGGCTCGGGTGACTCATGTTGTGGGCTGAAATGTTATCGGGCTTTAAAGTGTGAAGTCGCAGCCCAGATAATATGTAGCCCAAGGTCAGAACATTACAAACTAAGTTATTGTACCGCTAAAAGAAATTATCGTGAAGTAAAAAGAATCAAGAGATGAAACGCTACCGACCTTGAAAGTTCGGGTTGTCACATCATCCCCAACTTGAAAGAAATTTCGTCCCGAAATTTAGCATGCGGTTACTGAGGAAGCTAGTTAAGTTGCGTGATTTACTGGTTTTTCCTGGGGTGTCACAGATGTCCTCAAAAGAATGAACATCTTTGAATCTTACATTGTCCCAGGATCATCTATCTTTGTGGGATTCAGTGGAGAGACAAAGAATAGATTGGGGGACATCAAACTTCCTATCTATATAGAGGGAGTGAATTACGTTAAAAAATTCTATGTTATTGATTGCTTATCTTGCTGTAATGTTATCCTTGGCAGGCCATGGATACACAATATGAAGGCAGTCTCCTCAACATATCATCAATGTGTCAAGCTCCCAACTCTATGGGGTGTGGTAAAGATAGAGAGTGATCAGCAGGAGGCAAAGAACTGTTACACTTCTTCAATGAAACCAGCCTCCAAGGAGCAAGACGTCATGGAGGCAAGAGAGCAAGACGTCAAGGATATTCTGTTGAACCCAGTGGATCCTGAATCCAAAATTTTTATAGGATCCGGGATCCTAGACAGTATTGAGCAGGATTTAATATCCTTTTTGAAAAGAAGAAAGTCTACATTTGCTTGGAAACATGAAGACATGACATGTATATCTAAGGATGTTATTACTCACAAACTTGATATTGACAGGTCTTTCAAGCCAATACACCAAAAAAGGAGGAAATTTACACCCGAAAGAAATGTCATTATCCAAGAAGAGGTAGACAAATTGCTCAAGGCAGGTAGGACATATTGAGGAAGAATAAGAAGTTTGAGTGGACTGATAAGCATGAAGCTGCACTCAAGGCTCTTAAGGATTATCTATCCTCAGCGCCAGCCCTGATGAAACCAGAAAATGGAGAATCATTATCCTTAAACTTAGCTGTTTCAGCTAAAGCAGTAAGTGCGGTCCTAGTTAAGGATCATGAAGGCTCTCAACATCCGGTATACTATGTAAGTAAAAGTCTAGTTGATGCTGAGGCCAGGTATTCTCATTTAGAGAAATTAATTCTTGATTTAATTATGGCTTCTGCTAAACATAGACATTATTTCGAAACTCATACTATTATTGTGAAAACTAACTTTCCTATTAAGAATGTTCTCAGGAAACCTGAAATGTTAGGTAGAATGGCAAAGTGGATAGTCAAGCTTAGTGCTTATGATATAAGATATGAACCAAGAACTGCCATTAAATCCCAAACCTTAGCTGATTTTGTGGCTGATTTCAGTAGTGATCTACAAAGGGAAGCTGAGTTGGAAGTTCAACAGCTTGAAGAGACTAAGGATCCTTAGATACTCTTCATAGATGGGGCTTCAAATATCAAGGGAACTGGACTAGGAGTACTACTAAAATCGTCACAGGGGGACATAATACCCCACTCACTTGCTTGTAAGTTTCAAACTACTAACAATGAAGCTGAATATGAAGCCTTAATAGCTGGTTTGCAAATTGCTAAGCATATGAGGATCAGGTATCTTGAGGTACATGTAGACTCATTGTTAATTACTAACCACTTTAATGGTTCTTATGCTGTTAAAGGTGAAAGACTAATCAAATATCTAGAGATAGTCAAGAAATTAGCAGACTCTTTTTCTTCTTTTAGTTTGACACAGGTACCCAGGGAAGAAAATGCAGAAGCTGATGATTTGGCCAACCTTGGATCATCATTGAAGATTCCAGAGAATATTAAAATTCCCATCATCCATATTTTGACTCCTGCTATTGAGGATCACACATCTATGGAAATAGTGGAAGATTCTACAATCATACCTAGTGATGATGCACAGTCACATTCAGGATCCTGGATCCTTCCAATCATGAGATATATACAACATGGAGAGATCCCTACAGGAGAAAATCCTAGAGCTTTCAAAGTCAAGGTATCTCAATTTACAATATTAAATAACATGTTATATAAACGATCTCTTGCAGGTCCATATCTAAGGTGCATCGAGGATCCTGAAATTCGCGAAGTCCTAAAGGATTTTCATGAAGGAGACTGTGGAAACCACACTGGGGGCAGAGCACTGTTCTCAAGGATCCTTAGACCAGGATACTATTGGCCTACTATGAAGACGGATGCTGTGGATTATGCAAAGAAACGTGATGCTTGTCAGAGACATAGCAATATTCTACATCAACCAGCGGAGCTCCTACATCCTATATCCTCTTCTTGGCCATTCATGAGATGGGGAATGGATATAGTTGGCAAACTTCCCAAGGCACAAGGAGGGAAAGTGTTTATGCTAGCCATGACAAACTACTCCTTTAAATGGATAAAAGTAGAAGCTTTTGCTCAAAGTCAGAGAAAAGGAAGTTATATCCTTTATTAAGCAAAACATTACTACTAGATTTGGAATACCTTCTGAAATTATTTGTGATAATATATCCCAATTTATTGGGAGTAGAACTACTAACTTTTGTGACAGATGGCCAGTTATCAACAAAGATTAGTTGGAGCTTACAACAAGAATGTCAGGGTCAGAAAGTTTCAAGTTGGAGATATGATATTAAGGAAAGCATTCCAAAATACCACAAATCCTGCTGATGGCAAGCTAGCACCAAAATGGGAACGCCCCTATCTAATTGAAGCTGAAGCAGGAAAGGGGACATATCGTTTATTAACAATGGATGGTGATCTCCTACCAAGAGCTTGGAATGTTGTTCATCTAAAAAAATACTTTAAGTAAGAAGGATCAGGGATCCTCAACGATACCAGTATTCTGATTAAGGATCTGGGATCCTCAAAGGATATATGATTCTACATTTGGTAACACATTACTTTCATTTTCATTCATTTTATACTTATTACTTATCATAAGTCAAAAATGTTAAACATTTAACATCTATTTTCATAAAGTATAAGCTTTTGCAGAGTTGTTATCATTTTACAGTAGATCAGAGTGGTTGGCCAACTCTCCAAAGTTTTTGGGCTTGTCCCCAGTTTACGGGCTTGTCCCTAGTTTAAGGTTCCTACGCCTTCGCCAGTAGCGCACGATTATCCTAGTATAGTTAAAGGCAATGGGACCAGTACCCGCTTTAGGGGCTGACAATTTCATTGTACTGGCTATATTTAGGATCCTAAGTATAATGGTAGACGTACCATACATCCGTTCCTAAGGTTTCTAACGTTTTCACGTTAGCTAAGGTTTTGGCATTTTCATGTCGCTTACCTTGGGATGGTCACCAGTTTGGGCCATACTCCAGTTAACACAAGATCCTTTGGGCTTGTCCCTAGTTTTTTGAGCTTGTCCCCAGTTTTTGGGCTTGTCCCCAGTTTTTTGGGCTTGTCCCCCGTTTTTTGGTCTTGTCCCCAGATTGTTGGGCTTGTCCCCAGATACTAACATCTTCTTTTACAGTTGGCTTAGTCCCAAATTATCTCATATTTCAGGTTTCCAAAGCTAAACAGTTAAGGATCCGGGATCCTAACTTTATACAAGGGTTTGTCTTTTGGTTATCACAATTGTAAGTGTCAAGGATATAGGATCCTAACTTGGATTCTCTGGTATGTTATATTCTAACTTTTTTCTAAGCTGCAAGTTGTCCCTTATCCTTTTTGGTTAAGGATCATTGATCCACATTTGTCCGAACACTTCAAGTTTTCTGTAAAAAGTTTAACATTATCATCAGATTTCCATTAACTTTTCAGTTGTTTGGCGATGATATCTTTGAAAATAGAAAGCATACATGAAAAATAAAGAGGGAAGAAACAACAACAGATGTAGCTAAAAATGTTTAATGTTATTACCCATTCATTATGTATCAAAATCATATGGCCTAGATTTCACCAACAAAACCGTGAACCATCCACCCAGGCCAGATAGGGCTATCTAATAGTTAAAATGTCTATGCAGAAATTAAAGTGCAGGAAGGTTAATAGCGAATGGAGTAGAAGGATTCATTCTCCACGAACAGAAGGATCTTCTGATCTGAAAAGGCACTTGAGGAGTTGTCTCTAACTCTATATTTTGCAATGATGATTATAGCAGGTCTTATCAATGACGACAAGCAGTGTAACGACTAGTTACCAGCAGCAAAGGCTAGCCGCTTCTAACGGAAATATGACAGCTGTGTTTTTTTTACTTATCACAACTGCCATATTGGAGGGAATTGTTAGGGCATGGATTTTGTGCTAAGGATCATCTATCCTGATACTGGTCATGGATCACGGATACTTAACGGATTATGCAGGGAGTCTGAGGATCCAGAGTCTGAGGATCCAGGATCCTTAACATTACTTATGATTTCTAACAATTGTCACGTTTTTAATGTTTATAACGCAGATAATGGACTTAGTGGACTAATTCTCAGCTAGAATCTCGGGAATATTCCTTCAAAATGCCGCACATGTGCTATTTTCACGATGGTCATGGGGAAAAACGTGGACTACCTTAATTTTCGATTATTTTATTATTTCTGGGAGTTAAGGGGCTGATCAAGTATTGTAGGACAGTTATCACCTTCATATACACACACTACGAATCAGAGAACACACACACATTCTCTCGCAATCATTACAAACGAGAGTTTTCACAACACACTTAGCATTCAATCAGTTGTAACACACTTGATCAACATCCAAAGTTGTAATCTTTTTCGTTCAATATAGTTGATAGTGATAGTTTTCACTATCCGAGGTTTTTATGCCGGCGATCTGTTAACGATCAAGGGCTTTTCCTCGTAAAAAATCGTTGTGTTCATCTTCACATTCAACAAGCAATTCATTTTCTCATTGTTCATTTAATCAAGCATTTAACCTCACAAAAATCAGATTTGGTTACATTATCCTTGTGTGATTTTTGACCAAAACAAAACCCATCTATGGTTATGGAACTTGTTGGAGCTTGATTCCTACAAGTTTAGAGGTGCAAATTCACTTTAAACTTTCTGTTTTATTAATGTTTAATACAACCTACAAGTGATGGAAACCATCCAAGTCTACCATAGTTCATATGGCAAGACTTGTGCTTTGGTGAAAGTGTGAACTTTGGATGCTATGGCTATCCTAACTTGTTCCACACCTCACTTGATGTTTTTATTTGTTAATCCAAGTAGCTTGCTAGTATTAAAGTAACATAACCATGTCTTGCCTCCAACATTTAGTTAACTCTTTCCATGTTAGGACGGCTGATGTGCGTGTCGTGTTATAAGTTTTTATGTATATTTTAGGCCCTTTTTAACACTTTAGTCAAGTTTTAAATTTATAAAACACGATATTTTACTAACACTAAACACACATATGGGCAAGTGCACCCATCGTGAGCGTAGTATAGCGTTGGTAAGATACCGAGGTCGTCCAAGGACACAAGAGCTTTTAGTACCGGTTTATCCTCAACGTCTAATCAAATCAAAATTTTAGAAAAAAGGTTTAAACATGAAAAATAAAAACTAAAAATGCTGAAAATAAAAATAAAAATAAAAATAAAACAGATAGACAAGATGAATCACTTGGATCCAACTCACCTTTAGTGTAACCTTTGATGTTTTCCGCACTTTTGCACTTTTTAAGAGATTATCTTAGTTATAGTAGTAGGCCCCTCTTTTGAAGGTGACGTTACCCTCAACCCAGTAGTTTGAGTCAGCAAGGACACAATCCTAAAGGGTTGGATTATTGAAAGATAATTAATTAAGTTATTAATGCGGAATGTCGTAGGCCCCTCTTTTGAAGGTGACGTTACCCACGGCTAAGTGGTTTGAGTCAGCAGGGATACAATCCCAAGTAGCCGGGTTAATGTATTAATAGTAGTTTACATATGAGGGGATCAAGCCATTCGCACCCCCGCCATCCAATACCAGTGGGTATTGAAGGAGGTCCTAGTAAGCTTGACCCAGGTCCTTGCATGATCTATACACTGAACAAGGCAAGAACCTTACCAAACCATTCCCTTAACCCCCGACCAGGTAGCCAACATATCTCCATATAGACCTTGGAGATATGAATGGTGTAAATCTTTTATTTTATATAGACAGTAAAATAACGCCAAGACACCACGGACAAATGATAAAGAAGTTTCACATTCAACATAAGAAACTAGTTATTAAAGTCATTAATACAAAACCAAATAAAAAGTGAGAAAATATTAAAAAACAAAAGTATTACACTAAATGCTTGTCTTCACCAAGTGATGTAAGAGATTCAGGAAAACATGGCCTTTGATTGTCAAGAACTCTTACTATCAATCTTGGATCCCGAGACTACTACACACACTCTGTGATGGATGATGGATGATGGTGGTGGATGAGGGTGTTGTGATGGTGGTGGAGTGTGGGTGAAGTGGGAGAGATGTGGTTTGTCAAGGGATGCCTTTGAAGTGAACCAAGCACCCTTATTTATAGCCTGCACAGAAGCCTGGACACGGCCCTGTGTCCACCCTTTTTTCTATTTCTTCATTAATTACAATTTGTATGTATTAGCTCCACACGCCCCCGTGTTCGCTGGGCACGGACCCGTGTGCAGAAGCGTATCTGTACTATCAAGATTTGCAAGATTCTGCGAATCTTAGCGTTGACCACGACCCCGTGTCGAGCTGGGCACGCCCCCGTGTTGGGAATAGAAGCTTCTATAGCTTTTTCTTTTCTGCAGACATCTGGCCACCCCCCCCCCCCCCGTGTTCGCTGGGCACGCCTCGTGTTTCAACGGTTTCAAAACATCATAAAAGGAAATAGCGGAAGCATAGTTTCAACGGTTAACTCAAAAGTCCAAGTTTAAATTTATTTAAAACACAACACGGGTTAAAGCGACCACTACACTCCTCAAGCCACAAGCTCCTGCCTTCAAGGATTACCTGCAAAGCATGCAGTAGGGTGTCAACATAAAGTCGGCGAGTTCACCAGTTGCCCAGTTTTAATTTCATAAAAACTTATTTAAATAGTTAAGTTGTTAAATTACTCCTTTATATCATGTCATGGGGAGCTACCCCATATGTAAGCTACTAAACTTTCATGATCATACCGAAACTATCGCACTTAAGTTGTTGTTGTTGCCTTGTTTGTCAATGTCTATTGTCATTGACGGTTGCCAAGGACCAATTAGTTCACGCCCGTTCACTCAAGGCACGGTGTGAGGTTAGTGAGACCTAAATAGCGCTATTTAACTAATATCCCGTTCGCCAGGCCAGGCGACTAATCGGTATAGTAGAGTAGGGAGTTGTGATAGAATTCCGTTTAGTAGACTAGTTCATGAAATATAAATAGTATTCAACAGAGTGTCCCGCACAAGGGGAAAACGTTACCCGTATCCCACACAAGGAGATAACGCCATTTATTCCGTTCCCAACCACCGGGAATACATGCTTTAGTAAAGTATGTGAACTCACCTTGGTTTGCTCGGCAGTTTGTTTACTTTGTTTTTAACAATTGCTCAACCACGTCCTATTATAATTTTTAAATTTAATCAGATTCGCGTTTAGCGAGCACCACATTTAGTCATCACGTAACTAACACATCATCAGGTATCTAATACATCACATTTAGACCTTACATATCACATTTAGCTACAAGTGGGTTATGACAACCAAATCCCAATTCTGGTGTTTAGAAAAATAATGATCATACTCAGCAAACGGTTGTTTCTGGGTGTGTGGTTCTCAATTAGATAGCCTACAACTGTTGGGTGCGTCCCAACAAGACCTTACGGCCCAACAAGAATTTGGAATGCGTGAGACCTAAAAGTTTGGCAGCCCAATTATTTATTATGCTATCAAGGTGGTAGTGTGTGACTAGCCAACATATGTACTGTCAAATTCAGCCAACAATTTTCCTTAAAAGGGTGTGGGGTCCAATATTTGTTTGTGAGTGGTCAAATTAACATACCATCATCCTCTTCCTAAATCAAAACGAAAAGGACAAACAACAAACATCTCACAAATTCAAATCATACTTAAGGTAGGTTGTACTCTAGGCATGTAAACTTGTACATCTCCATTAAAAAGAAAAACCCAGTTTCCATGTTTTTATTCACATCCTCCTAGATCTAAGTTCATATAACAACTTTATCATTGATTCTTATCATATGCACGATAACAGGTTCAGCATCATCATCTGGATTATGTAAACAATCGATACGAAATCATCATCATTTCTATCCTCTAAACAGTCAACAGTCTTAGCATCAAGCATGGACATCATCAGGTTTTAAACATCAAACATGGACAGAACATATTCATCATCGTTCGGCTATTTCATTTTCATCAATTTAAACTCTCATACATTACCAGGTTGTATTCTAAGCATGAATAGTTGTACTTTTTGAAAGAAAAAACCCAGTATCGTTACTTCAACAATTAGCAGAGATTTATTGTTTACTTCATTTATTTCCTCATTGTTTTGAAAGAACTATCAACATAAATCAAGCAATGTCAATGTGAGCAGAGCAACATCAAACAACAAGTGTCAACAGATTCATACGGTTAAGTTACTGACATTCATTCATATTTATCATGCATCACTGCTGATGAAACAATGGTTAACCTGGTGGGGTTAACTCACTGATCTCGTCAAGAGGGTTAATCCCTTCTTTCCGAGGATCGCTGGCTGGATCGTCTGGTGGTGGGTTTCCTGCACAAGGAAACAAACCGTGACTCGCAACAAGGAGGATGTGGTGGGGGTGCTCCTTGTTACCACTTTCCGGCGTTAGAATCAGTAATTTGCTTGGGAAGCAAAGTGTGGTAGTAGTAGTAGTAGTAGTAGTAGTAGTAGTAGTAGTGAGAGAGTTGAGAAGTGATACCTCAAACCTGGTTTGGGTTGAGTATTTATAGCCGAGGAGTGAAGGAGGGTAGTTGAGTAGCTAGCCTGACATCGCACAGCTACTTGTAGGTGTGTCAGACCTGTCAGTCATGGGGAGGATGCCACGTCCTGTTGTGGTGTCAGACTGTTGCACATACGTGGGCTAGTAGTCGACTGTTCACAGTGCCACTTGCACTGAGTGTCAGACCCACTTGCCTTGTAGGCAGGATGCGGTGCCAGGCCGCATCTCTGCTTGCGGTTACTGACGTTCCTGCGTTCTTTGTTCTATCCAAGATGCATGCGGGATGCGGTGCCATGCCGCATCGCCGCTATGTGACTGTTACTGTTGTCCAGACCCCTTGTCGTGACGAAAATGTTCATAGGATGCGGTGCCAGGCCGCATCGCCATGTGTAACATTTGTTTCTGTACTTAAGGTAAGTCTTCTCATTACTGGATAGGTTGGATTGCTGTGTTCGCGCGTGCCCGCATGGACACAAGTAAGTTTATTGCTGGTGGGGGTTTTGGTAAGGGTAATGGTCATTCGCGGATCTGCAGACGCGAGATCTGAGACCATACCCCTTCAAGTCCCCCCAGTCTAGTGTTTCTTCCTTATGCAAGTTGCATGTGGGAGGAATACTGGACTATGGTGTCTAGAAGGTAGAGTATGGGCAATTTGGATGGCTCCTCATTCTAGTTGTTTGACCGTTTGGTTGTCAGTCCGTTAAGTCGGTAGGCCTTTCGAGTGGATTGTTTCTTCCTCTAAGAAGGATGTCTGGTGAGCAAGTTCCGTCTGATGCGAAATTCTCAGCCAAGGACTTGACTCTTGGTCTACCTTTTCCTGATGTCATCAGCCACCTGTTGGTGTTTCGAACCAACCTTTGAGACGGTGACTGAAGGTGTTAGCAGGGTTCGAACCAACCTTTGAGATCGTGCCGGGAGATGTCTGTCTCCGCCACTCTAGTTGTAACCTTTGCGTTAGCTAGTGCAAAGTTGTAAGTACTTTGCTCAAGCTCTATGTTCAGCAACTGGACATACAACGATGATCCCTATTTTGTGGGGTGTTCGTGTTCTCCAGTTAAGTTTTCTAGTAACCGCACGTCCTCTGCGGTTTATCTCTCAAGTAACCGCACGTCCTCTGAGGTTTAGCTCTCTAGTAACCGCATGTTCTTTACGGTTACCTCGTTGCTGCACCTTGTTGGCCATGTTTGTTTGAGAAACGTGGGGTAGTTGCGTCATTGTTCGCCGTGTTTGGTCGAACAATGTGAATCTGGACTATGGACAGATAAACATGGTCATAGGCAGGGTTGTGCCCACCATTGTTTATTCTATGCGGTCCATAGGTGGGTAACTAGTCATAAGCAGACTTGTTACCACCGTTCTGGAGCTACTTTCCTTCACGCTTTGGTGGAAGGTAGTTTTCCTTTAAGTAGTATTGCCGGAGGAGATCACCTTAGATACTTGGGAAGTTGGTTGAAACTCTCCCGCATTCGTTTTGTAGCCACTTTCCTTCATGCTTAGTTGAAAAGCAGTTTTCTTTGAAGTAGCTTTGCTCCACCGCGTGGTGGTTTAGTTGTGGCTCTTCCGTAGCTACCATTCGCATGGTTGCGATTTGTAGCAACTACTCATGAGTGGTTGCGGTTTGCAGCAAAGAACTCGCTTCTAGAAGTCTTGTAGCCTGGATGTGGCTCTTGAAGGTTCAGGAGACAGGGTTGCTGATGTGCGGTTGCTCAGCATACTTGTCCTTTTCCTTAAGGAGAAGCTGTTTGCGTTCCCTCCGTGGTTGTGAACCGGAAATGAGGGCTTTGAAGCTTGAAGAAGCTTACATGGGGTGCAGTTTATCGCATCCTGAGAAGCGGTTTTCGCAGTCCAAAGAACCATGCTGGTTCTGAGTATCAGACACACCTGTGCGGGCTCGTGTGTGTCATCTCCGCATATTCCACGTGTGCTCGTGGGTATGTGCGGTTTATTGTTTATACCCCTTTATATAATTTAAAGATATATATTTTTTCCTTTTTTGAGGGGTATGTAAAAAACGACATGCGGTATGGGTTATGGTGCGGGAAACCAGAGAAACCGCATGCCGCTTATGTTTGGATAATGTTTGTCGCTTTTGTGCTGCTGATGCGTGTGAAGTGTTATATATATTAGGTGTATATTTTAAGCCCCTTTAACACTTATTTTTAGCCAAGTTTTAAATTTATAAAACACGATATTTTACTAACACTAAACACACATATGGGCAAGTGCACCCATCGTGAGCGTAGTATAGTGTTGGCAAGATACCGAGGTCGTCCAAGGACACAAGAGCTTTTAATACCGGTTTATCCTCAACGTCTAATCAAAATAAAAAGTTTAGAAAAAATGTTTTAAACTAAGAAAAAAATAAAAACTAACTAAAATGCTGAAAATAAAAATAAAAATAAAAATAAAAAAGAAAAACAGATTGACAAGATGAATCACTTGGTTCCGACTCGTATCTAGTGTAACCTTTGATTATTTCCGCACTTTTGCACATAATTAAGAGATTATCTTAGTTATTGTAGTAGGCCCCTCTTTTGAAGGTGACGTTACCCTCACCCCAGTAGTTTGAGTCAGCAAGGATACAATCCTAAATGGGTGGATTATTGGAAGATAATTAATTAAGTTATTAATGCAAATTATGGTAGGCCCCTCTTTTGGAGGTGACGTTACCCTCGACTAAGTAGTCTGAGTCAGCAGGGATACAGTCCTAAATAGCCGGGTTATAGTATTAATTGTAGCTAACTTATGAGGGGATCAAAGAGTTTGGACCCCCGCCATCCAATACCGTTAAGTATTGAAGGAGGTCCTACTAAATTTGACCCAGGTCCATTGCAGGACCTCTAAACGCTGAACAATGGCAAGACCTTTACCAAACCGTTCCCTTAACCCCCGACCAGGTAGCCAACATACCTCCATATAGACCGTGGAGATATGAATGGTGAAAATCTTTTATTTTATATAGACAGTAAAATAATGCCAAGACACCACGGACAAACGATAAGGAAAGATCACCTTCAACATAAGCAACTAGTTATTAAAGTCATTAATACAAAACCAAATAAAAAGTGCAAAAGATTAGAAATAAAAAGTATTACACTAGACACTTTGTCTTCACCAAGTGATGTAAGAGACTTAGGCAAACATGGCCTTGATTGTCAAGAACTCTTACGATCAATCTTGGATCCCGAGACGACTCACACACTCTACGATGGACAATGGATGATGGTGGTGGATGATGGTGTTATGGTGGTGGTGGGTGGTGGGTGAAGTGTGAGAGAGGTGATGTGCCAAGGGATGGTTTGAGCTTGAGCCAAGCACTTCTATTTATAGGCTGAACAGAAGCTCGGGCACAGCCCAGTGTCCAGTGGGCACGGCCCCGTGTCCACATCCTTCTCTTTCTTCATTAAATGCAGTTTTGTCTTTTTAGTTGACCACGCCCCCGTGTCCGCTGAGCACGACCCCGTGGTGCAGAAGAATCTTTGTACTATGCAGATTTGCTGGATTGTGCGAATCTTATAGTTGACCACGACCCTGTGTCCGCTGAGCACGGCCCCGTGGTGGGCAATAGAAGCTTCTACCACTTTGTCTTTTCTGCTGACACTTGGGCACGCCCCCGTGCTGGCTGAGCACGGGGCGTGTTCAGGTTTCTGATCTCTTGTTTTGCTTGGGAATATGCTGTCGTGGGGTCAGGTATGTCACGTCTTGTTCCTTTTCTTGTATTTATGTTAGATTTTGATGTCTTTTTGCTTCTTTTGTTAATTTGAGCTCATTTAATCCTGAAAATACAAAAGGAAGACAAAAGCACACTTTTTCCAACATTAGTACTAAAAAAGGGTTAGTTTTATGCCTCATTTGATGAAATTTATATGTTGCATTTTAACAGATCAAATACCCCCACACTTGAATCTTTGCTTGTCCTCAAGCAAAACTCTTTAATATGTGGCTATTACACTCCTAAATGGAATGGGTAGAGAAGAAGGTTTTTGGGCTTGTCGTAGAGTGTCGGGATTTCCAAGATTCTTTATTTAATTTAATTTTTATTTATTTACAATCCTATTCGTCATGATTTATTTAAAACTTTTCATAAGATAAATTACTTATTAGGGCATAACATGCCTCTTTAAAATTCTATTTATATACAAGTTCACATACCTCACGGGGATCACTCAACACTCGGCCGAAAATGTATTTTTGTGGATCACTCGAGAGCGGCATGGAACTTACTCCTACCATAGGCTTGCCAAGCGATCAATCCTCCTCCTTTTTAACTTATATACCTTTGTAAACATCAAGAGGACTTTGTGGGTGAAGGGTTAGGCTTGGGTTAAAGGTAGGTGGTTGGGTTGGTGGTTAGTGGTTAGTAGAAAAAGGCGAAAAGCGTAACAAGTGTCGGTTTTCGTAAGACTTTTTATTTTTGTAACTTTTATTTTGATGAAGCTATTTATTCAAATAAAGTTATTTTTGACGAACTTGTTTGTTTATTTTCTTTTGCTTCATCAACAACACCAAATTTTTTTTTTTTTTTTTTTGAAAAGTCATATGAAGAACCGAACTTGTTAATAAAACAAAGGGTTAAAAATGAAAAAGGTTTTGGTGGGTAAAAAGGGTGTTTGGTTTGGGTTATGAAATGAAAAGGTTTAGGCTCAAATGGGCTAACTAGGGGGATTTTGGGTAGGTGGTAAAAAAAAAAAAAAAAAATAATGGTGTATAAATAAAAAGGGTTAGTCCTAATGCCTCCATCATTTACTTACTCGGGTTTAAGTTGGTAAGGACCGGGAATGTATCGTCATGGCAAGTTCTAGAGTCGTAAGAACCAAGCGGCTATTCACACAAGAAACGAAAATGAGCATTTAGTCAAATGATATGTAAGTGTTTGCTCAATAAAGGATCAAAACTCACTTTTGTGGGAATGGGTTTTTATGTGATCAAGTATATATAATTAAATTTTAACTAAGCTTGTCATGCCTTTTCATAATTTTCTTATGTTGGTTCTTTTTATCACGACGCTATCGGTTGTAAATTTGTAAAAATATAACCTTTTTAAGAACTTGAATTTCCCGAGTTAAATCTAGACAAGTAAAAAAAATGAAAATTTTTGAAAAAAATTTGGGGTGATTAGCGGTTCCAATAGAGTTTTGTGTAAGGCTTGTATTTAGGACTTGCAAGATTCAAGGTTTTAGCATCCCCCCCACACTTAAATTACACATTGTCCTCAATGTGTCCCAAAAATAAGTTTTTAGGTTGATTGAATGCGTAAAAAGGTGTAAAAAAGCAAAAATTTTGTGTTACTGGGCGCTGAACACGACCCCGTGTTGTCCGGGCACGGCCCTGTGTTCAAGTGCCAGTAACAAAATTAAAACAAGAGAAACAGAAGTCTGGACACGAGGGCGTGTTGGGTGAACACGGCCCGTGTCCAGTTACCTGAACTAGGTCTTTTTCTGCAGACTGTGCAGCACGGGGCAGTGTTGGGTGGACACGGCCCGTGCCGAACTTACTGTAAACGAAGAAATTTGTCGGACGGTTCTGTTTTCCTTCATGGAGTGCTGGTTCAAGTTTCCCTTGCATCCTTTGCCATCTCAAGTGTGTTTTATTTCTGAAAATTAAAACTAACTAGAAAACAAGAAAATTAATCTAAACTAAACTAAGGATAGTTCCGTGGAATGCCTCCATGGTGCGCCACGTTTATAAGGGTCCTTGGCTAGACCCAAAGCCTGGTCACATGTTACCCAAGTGGGATGTATTGCATCCCATGTTACACCGTCGGAGAGCGTCATCCAAGCTTGAGTCTATGATCTTCATGTAGTTGACCGGGTCTTCTTCCTCTATCTTCTTTCCACATTCAAACTTCACTTCCTCGTCCCCAAACTTCAATGTTAACGTTCCGTCATTCATATCCACCACTGCTTGGGCGGTGGCTAGAAATGGCCTCCCGAGGATGAGAGGGACATCGGTGTCTTCTTCCATGTCTAGGATGACAAAGTCAGTTGGAAAAACGAAGTTGTCAACCTTGACCAGTAGATTTTCAGCGACACCTTGTGGAAATTTGACGGACCTGTCAGCGAGTTGTATGCTCATCTTTGCAGGGCTAGTTGCTCCTAGGCCGAGTCGTTTGAACATTGACGTGGGCATGAGGTTAATGCTAGCCCCAAGATCGGCTAATGCATTACGAACGGGGGACTTCCCAATCGAGCAAGGAATTGTGAAGCTCCCGGGATCGATTTTCTTTTATGGAAGTTTGTTGAGTACTAAAGCGGAGCATTCTTCGCCTAAGTTAACTAATTGCAATGATTCAATTTTCCTTTTGTGAGTGAGGAAATCCCTCATGAATTTTGCATATTTAGGCATTTGGGTTAGGACCTCAATAAAAGGAATATTGACATGCAATTGTTTTAGTAAACTTTCGAACTTTGCGAATTGCTCATCGGTCTTTTGACGAGTTAACCTACCGGGGTACGGAATTGGAGGAGTCTTAGTGGGCTCTTGATTTGGCGAAGAAGCCTTTTCTAGTTGAGGTGTAGGTGAAGTCGTGCTTTGGCGTTGACCTCCTCCAACTGGCGGTAATGGGGCATCCTCGGGACCCACGGTTCGGTTTCTCAATGTGATGAGGTGTACTTGTGCCTTTGGGTTGGTTTCGGTATTACTTGGTAACGCGCCTTGTGGTCTCTCGGAGAAATTTTGAGCTAGTTGATTTAATTGTTTTTCAACGTTTTGAATGCTAGCTTGTTGATTTCTAAAACTCGATTCCAATTGTTGAAATCGATCCGAGTTTTTCTTTTCGGTGTCGGAGATGAGGCGAGATATGGTATCTTCAAGCCTTTCTCTTCCACCTTGTTGTTGAGAGAAATTTTGTGGTTGTTGAAAATTAGTTCGTTGGTTTTGTTGGTTACTACTATTGCTGGGATCTCTCCAACCAAGATTTGGGTGGTTACGCCATCCTTGGTTGTAGGTACCCGTTGGAGGACCCGACGGCCTAGGTCTATTATCAATGTAGTTTACCGTTTCTGTTTGTTCATCTAATTCTTTCATACAACTCCAATTTTCATGTGACCCACCACACCATTCACAAGCCATAACCGAGGCCGTTTTTGTCATTTCTAACTTTTTGATTTTTGAAGAGAGGGCCTCGATTTGGGCTTGTAAAGAAGTGCTTTCATCAACCTTATGGGCGCCCGGGGCAATAGATTTATCACCTCGGGGAGTGTGCCATTGAAAATTGGTTTGAGCAATTTCCTCAATTTGATTATATATTTCATTTGGGCGATGATTACCTAAAAGTCCCCCGGAGCTTGAATCAAGTGTTTGTCTTGTGTGTGGCAACAACCCATTGTAGAAAGTGGATACTTGTTGCCATACCGCTAGACCGTGATGAGGACACTTTCTTAGAAGCTCCTTGAACCTTTCCCAAGTTTCATATAAGGATTCCCCATCCTCTTGTGAGTATGTATTAATTTCAGTCATTAGTTTAGCCGTTTTAGCAGGAGGGAAATACTTATATAGAAACTTTTGGGCTAGTTCATCCCAGGTGTTTACCGAGCCAACTGGGAGGGTGTTAAGCCAAGCCTTAGCTCGGTCTTTTAGTGAAAATGGAAACATCCTAAGGCGAATGGCGTCGTTTGATGCTCCATTGATCCGAAAAGTATCACATATTTCCAAGAAATTAGTAATATGTAGATGGGGATCCTCGTCCGCAAGCCCATGGAAGGTTGCGGAGTTTTGGAGCATTTGTATCAAATGCGGCCGAAGTTCGAAGTTGTTGGCTTCGACATTCGGTGCATTGATAGCGGCGCCGAGATTGCCTACGGTGGGCCGTAGGTAATCCATGAGGGTACGTTGGTCCGCCATTGGAAGTGGGTCCCCCGAAACTTTCTCTTGATTTTTAGCTTTAAGTCTTTTTCTGAGAAAGCGTTCGGGTTCTTCTAGAGGTTCTTTTATGTCTCTACTAGAACTGGAGTTCATGCACTACGTAGGAGGGTCAAATGTGGCACCTGGGTTCCAAGTCCTGCAATAAAAACAGAAAAGAACGTTGGTCAGAATGTTCGCCACGGCCCCGTGCTCAGTGAACACGGCCCGTGGTCAGAGGTACAGTAATTGTTTTCCGAATCCCTTTTACTGGGAGTTAGACACGGCCCCGTGTTGCACCGACACGACCCCGTGCTCAGCTCTCTGTAACTCAGAAAATAAAAACTGCCAGTGATGATGCTAGGCAAGGCCCGTGTCCGACCAGGCACGGCCCGTGCTGAGCTCTGCAGAAACAGAAAAACTAAAAAAAATCCTAAAAATAATGAAAAATAAGAAAAACGATTAGGCCGTTGATTCCTAACTTTCCTAAAATCCTTGTCTCCCCGGCAACGGCGCCAAAGACTTGATGCGTGTGAAGTGTTATATATATTAGGTGTATATTTTAAGCCCCTTTAACACTTATTTTTAGCCAAGTTTTAAATTTATAAAACACGATATTTTACTAACACTAAACACACATATGGGCAAGTGCACCCATCGTGAGCGTAGTATAGTGTTGGCAAGATACCGAGGTCGTCCAAGGACACAAGAGCTTTTAATACCGGTTTATCCTCAACGTCTAATCAAAATAAAAAGTTTAGAAAAAATGTTTTAAACTAAGAAAAAAATAAAAACTAACTAAAATGCTGAAAATAAAAATAAAAATAAAAAAGAAAAACAGATAGACAAGATGAATCACTTGGTTCCGACTCGTATCTAGTGTAACCTTTGATTATTTCCGCACTTTTACACATAATTAAGAGATTATCTTAGTTATTGTAGGAGGCCCCTCTTTTGAAGGTGACGTTACCCTCACCCCAGTAGTTTGAGTCAGCAAGGATACAATCCTAAAAGGGTGGATTATTGGAAGATAATTAATTAAGTTATTAATGCAAATTATGGTAGGCCCCTCTTTTGGAGGTGACGTTACCCTCGACAAAGTAGTCTGAGTCAGCGGGGATACAGTCCTAAATAGCTGGGTTATAGTATTAATTGTAGCTAACTTATGAGGGGATCAAAGAGTTTGGACCCCCGCCATCCAATACCGTTAAGTATTGAAGGAGGTCCTACTAAATTTGACCCAGGTCCATTGCAGGACCTCTAAACGCTGAACAATGGCAAGACCTTTACCAAACCGTTCCCTTAACCCCCGACCAGGTAGCCAACATACCTCCATATAGACCGTGGAGATATGAATGGTGAAAATCTTTTATTTTATATAGACAGTAAAATAATGCCAAGACACCACGGACAAACGATAAGGAAAGATCACCTTCAACATAAGAAACTAGTTATTAAAGTCATTAATACAAAACCAAATAAAAACTGCAAAAGATTAGAAATAAAAAGTATTACACTAGACACTTTGTCTTCACCAAGTGATGTAAGAGACTTAGGCAAACATGGCCTTGATTGTCAAGAACTCTTACGATCAATCTTGGATCCCGAGACGACTCACACACTCTACGATGGACAATGGATGATGGTGGTGGATGATGGTGTTATGGTGGTGGTGGGTGGTGGGTAAAGTGTGAGAGAGGTGGTGTGCCAAGGGATGGTTTGAGCTTGAGCCAAGCACTTCTATTTATAGGCTGAACAGAAGTTCGGGCATGGCCCCGTGTCTAGTTGGCACGGCCCCGTGTCCACATCCTTCTCTTTCTTCATTAAATGCAGTTTTGTCTTTTTAGTTGACCACGCCCCCGTGTCCGCTGAGCACGACCCCGTGGTGCAGAAGAATCTTTGTACTATGCAGATTTGCTGGATTGTGCGAATCTTATAGTTGACCACGGCCCCGTGTCCGCTGAGCACGGCCCCGTGGTGGGCAATGGAAGCTTCTACCACTTTGTCTTTTCTGCTGACACTTGGGCACGCCCCGTGCTGGCTGAGCACGGGGCGTGTTCAGGCTTCTGATCTCTTGTTTTGCTTGGGAAGATGCTGTCGTGGGGTCGGGCATGTCACGTCTTGTTCCTTTTCTTGTATTTATGTTAGATTTTGATGTCTTTTTGCTTCTTTTGTTAATTTGAGCTCATTTAATCCTGAAAATACAAAAGGAAGACAAAAGCACACTTTTTCCAACATTAGTACTAAAAAAGGGTTAGTTTTATGCCTCATTTGATGAAATTTATATGTTGCATTTTTAACACATCAGCTGCCTACGTGGCTGATGGCACATGTGGGTTGTTGAAAGTTGGTAGGATTCTGACATGTGATGATCTGAAAGGACGTTTGCGTTGCCCGATGTCATAGCTGCACTGTAGCAAGTAGTGTAAAGGTATTTTCTGTCAGGAGCGTGGGCGGCCACGCGCGCGTGATAACCGTCAGCTGAAACGTTGCTAAACACGTGGCGATACTTAAGTGGCCCTTTTTGAACGTGGTAAGTCGGTTTACTGCATCGCATTAATTGCGATGAGTATATAAGGGGAAACCGTTTGATTTCTCCTCACATTGTTCAAATTTCAAAAATTTCTCCGGTGAAAAGAGTGTGCTCTCTTTGTCTTCTCCGATCAATCTGTCTTTATTTCCGGTGATTTTCTGAGTTTTTGTTTAACTCAATACTTCTCTTCTTTATATTTCTTGATGGCTGAACCATCCAATCCACACAATGTGGAGGGTGAAAACCCTGGACCTTCTTCTCCGGTGGCTGAGGAAGAAGAAGACGACGGTGGTAGTGCCCCCGGTGGTGGCCTACCACCTTTGAAGTGGTCAAAAGTGCTGTTTAACCGACTGATGACCGGTGTACAAATGCCTCAGGAGTATGGGGCTCTTTATCCCCAGGAGGGTGACACCGGTGCTCATGCTCCGGCCGGTTATGTTACTATGTGGGCGGATTCATTCGGTGAAGGTAATCTTCGTTTACCATTAACCGTGTTTGTTGCCGAAGTTTTGGAATTTTACAAACTTCATATCTCCCAGATGAGTCCTTTTGGGATGATTCGTATTAGAAACTTTGAGTACACCTTTCGTGCTCTTGGTTTGCCGATTACCGTTGAGAATTTCTGGCGATTCTACCAGTTAACTGTAAATACTGGGTTTTTTTCTTTTGGGCAACGGTATGGGAGCATCAAGCTGATGACCCCACCCAAGGGTATCACAACGTGGAAGAGGAAGTTCTTCTACGTTAAGGCAGTGGTTGTTGTTGCGAGGATGACTTTCCTCAACGTGAACGATGTGATCCCTGCGGAGGATATTGATCTTCCAGGTCCGGAAACGGTGGAATGGTTTCCAAGGTTAAGGACCATTGAGCATCAGAAGCTGGACAATACGCAGCTGTGGGTGCTGCGGATGATGTTGACCAGGGCTGATAGGCATGCAAAGCCCATTGTGCGGGAGAAAAACAGAGGTATGTGTTGTTTCTCTTTTGCGGTTTCCTTCCTTAACCATTGTTACTTATTTGTAAAAGTACTTATCAGAGGATGCTGAGCTGTGGAAAATATTCGATCCGTCCTTCGAAGGGAAGCTTGAAATTTTTGAGACTGCGGCAGGTCAAGGTTTTAACTTAACCATTCTTAGGAACTTCCGCGTTCCTACGCGCGATGCGTTGAACGCACCCCTGCCGCAGGGCGAAGGTATGTTATATAGTCTTCTTACTTTTTTGTAAAGAAGTTCATGTTTCTTATTTGCCTATTTTGTGATTTACACGCAGGTACTCTTGGGGCCCTGGGTAAGTTTGAGGCGAAGGGTGCTCCGAAGAAGCATGCAGAGAAGGTTTCGCGGGGTCGTGGCAAGAAAAAACCTGAGGCTCCTGCTGTTCCGCCTTTGGTGCCGCAGGTGGCAGGTATCTCTCGTTCTCATTTCCGCAGATATACCGATTACGTGGTAGTATCTGACACCCTTGAGGGTTTGGGTGTTCCAGGTGGTGGTGCGGTTGCAGGCGGGACCTCTGCGGGTTCCAAACCTGCTGATGAGAAGAAGAGAAAGGCATATAAGGCTGTTGATGCTGGTGAGAAGAAGAAACCAAAAATTCAGACCCGACGGAAGGCTGTTCTGAAGTCTGTTGATCCTGCGGTTGTTTCTGGTAAGTGATTCATAATTTTTCAAGTATTGTTTTTGTACTTGTAGTTTAAAGCCTTTTTTCTTTGATTACAGAACCGCAAGATGAAGGTTTCTCCATTTTTGATGCCCCTCATTCCCTTCCGCGTAACAAAGCTGCGGATGTGGGGGTAAAAATGGTGCCTGAGCCCTCTGCGTGGGCGGAGGATACTGGGAAGGGGCCTGCGACTCAGATATATGATACAGTGGACTCTGCTGACAATCTGATCTCCCCGCAGGACACTGATGATTTGAACCTGAAGTTTGCTTATACTGAGGGGAAGAAATCGCCTGCTGCCGAGAAGGCTTCTGGTTCCGCTTCAGGGGGTGCGGGTTTTACAGAGACTCTCATTCAGCCTGAAGAGACTGAATTGGAGTTTTATTACCGCACTTATACTGAAGACCGGGCTATGACCTATCACCGTCCTCCATGGACTGTAATGCAAGGGGATGATATCTCTGCTGACCCCTCCGCGTGTAGGGAGATTTTGGGTGGTTTGGGCACCCCATTTGAAGTCAATCGGGCCCGTGCCTTGCCAACTGAGGTCCAGATTAACCAACTCTCCTGCATGCTTGTGGGGAGTTCCATAATGGCGAATGCCATTTTGGACAACTACATGGTGCTGGGCCGCAGGGAGGAGGAAAATGCGCGGTTGCGTGCCGAGGCTGACGGGTTGGTGAAGGCTGCACGTGAGGGTGCAGAGCAGCTTGAAAGGGATAGGGCTGCTTTTGAAAAGCGTAAGCAGACTGAGGAGTGGGCTGCTACTGCTGAACTTAAACAGGTTCGTACCCTTGCAAAACTGCTTTCTGATGAGCGCAAGAGTTGGAAAGAAACTCTTTCTAATGAGCGCAAGAAGCTATCTGATGAGCGAGAGAGTTGGAAAGAATCTTGGGCCAAACAGAATGAAATTCTTTTTCATGTTCGTCAGGAGCTTACCAATGCCAAGGCAGCGAATGCTGCGTTGGTTAAAGAAAAAGCCGCAGCTGTTGTGGCTGCTCAAGAGGCCAAGGAAGCAGAAGGTCGCCTTGCCAAGGCTCTTGAAGAGGCCAAAGAAGCGGAGGCCCGCGCTGCAAGGGCTCTTGAAGAGGCCAAGGAGAAGGAGGCCCGCGCTGCAAGGGCTCTTGAAGGGGCAAATGTTGACCGCTCGAACTTAACCAAAACTATCCTGGGCCTCCAGGTATAAGTCTCTCCTGTTTTTGAATTTGTATATGTTTTACAAGTATGTTGATTATCTTTGTATACTTGTGTTTCCCTTGTTGAAAGGCTGAAGTACGGAGCCGGGGAGATACTGTTGAGGAGGTCTCTGCTCGTGCTGCTGATGCTGAAGCACGGGCAAGAGAGGTTGCAGAGACTAGAGATAGCCTTGCTTCTTCACTTGAGCTGCTCCGGACCGATCGTGAATGGATGCGAATGCATGGGATCGGACATGTAAGTATCCGCTGTCTTTGTTATCTTTTTTAGGTTTGCCTTTGATAACTGTAGTATTCTTGTTTCGCAGATTGTTACGTCCATTCTTGACGCACCTGAGAATGTATCAGGTGTCAATGAGATTAAGGAGTGCGCCCGGGATGCCGGTTTTAAAGCTGGCTACAATCGCTGCATTGGTCATTTGAATTCTATGGCCCAGGGCCAATATACTGATGAGCGATCCGGGTTCCACGGTGTGGATACTGAAGCGCTTCTTGCTGCTGCGGTTGCGGCGTATAATGAGACGTCCATTACTGCTCTTGAGGACCTTAATGAGTGCCTAGAAGCAGAGGACTATGTAGACCGCTTGCGGGTGTTGTATGCCGATGAGGATGATGAGGAAAAGCCTGCTGTTGAGGGCAAGGATGGTGCGGGCTCCAGCGGCACAAAGAAAGACTAGGCTGGCCTGCGTGCTTTTTGTTGTGTCCTCAATGTAAATGTCAAAAAACCTTATGTAAATCCCTTGTGCACCGCGTAGGTGTAGGAATTTTTTGAATATAAAGTTTGAAACGTTTCAGTTTATACAAGTGTTTTTACTACTTGCATGTGTTGAACTTGTATGAGTTAATGTCAATGTGAATTAACACTAGGTCCGTGTTTGCCTTTTGCATATCTAGATGATATGCAAGTATGAAAACTGTATCCAGCCGGATAGACAGTGTTGCCATTGCTGGCCTATTATAATAGTTGCGTGTGGTTACCACTCTGTGTGGGTAACGCGAATGAAGATTTTGCTAATCTGTTTTTGTGGATACCGCAGAGTGGAACACGCATTTGTAATAGAAATAAATAAACAATATTGCATTGAATCGTCTATTTATTTATTTGCAAATGGCCTGCGGCCCGATAGGTTACATGGTACATGTAAAAAACATGGCTTACATATAACAGCGTCGAAGCTGTTGTGCATTCTGTAGGATCGATTTGACCGATCAAATGAGTCAATTTGAATGTGTTTACACTATTTAGATGGCGGAAACATCTAAACAGCTTAGAATCAGACAGAAAAGAGTAGAAAACAGAATAGATTCACTTTTAACACTTGTTCTCTGTTATATATTGACTTGAAAATCCGGCAGCACCTCGTTACAACTTTTCGGAATGCGTACCAACTGAGAACTACACAAGCCTATTTATAGGCATCATGATTTCGCTTCAACCTGCTTCAAGCGAAATCTTATCATGTGATTTCGCTTGAGGCTTACATCATACTTCCTGAAGCGAAACCTTTACATGTGATTTCGCTTGAGACTTACACTACATACCTTCAAGCGAAATCCTTAAACATAACCTTAACTTTTACATTTAGACCCCTATACTTCACATACTTGACATAAACAGACCCTAGACTGAAGACGTAGGCTTTAGACATCATGCACTAACAAACTCCCCCTTGGATACAGCCGGAGTCTTTAGTCTTTGTCTTCATGACTTCAAAGTTACTTGAACTCTCCTTCTCTAGACTTTGGCTTCTTCAGCAACTTCCTAAGCTTTTCTTTCTCTTTCGCAGGCTCCCCCTTTTATCAATCTTCTATGCTTTTGGGATCAGCACCTGGATTACCAGCAACAAGCTTCCTTTTGCATCAAACTCGTCTTCAGACTCCCCCTAAGACTCTGCTATAGGGATCTTAATCTGGAACTTTCACCTGCAAATCTCAAACATTTATAAGAATAGACATTTTAAATGTCCAGAATTGATGATCTGGTTCTATCACAATCCTATAAAGATTTGATTATATTAAGAATCCAACAACTAAACCTAACACTTTCAAAAATTTGATTTTTAATATTTTTCTGATTAAACACCGTCACACCCAGTCAACCAAGTCCAAGTTAATGACCCTGATCAACTGACTAGTCTTACCAAGTCCAACTCAATGACCTTGGCTAACCAAACTATGAAGATACCGGATTTCTTGAAAAATAAGTTCAAATTAATGAACTTTTGAATCATTTTGATCTTTCAATCTCATTTTAATCAACAAACACTTGTACCAAACATTTTACTGCATCACCAGCTTACCCAATCCTCATCAATCTCAGACATGATCTGCACAAGACTTTGAACTTTCGATTCCCAATGTCAGTTGTCGAAAATAAAATGAAAAAATTAAAATCTTTTTGGATTTTAAACTGAATAAACTGAAACTATGTACACACAATCTTTTTGTGAGCGTGTTAAGGGATCATATCAGCTGCCAACAAGATACAAGTACCGTTAAGCTGTTATTTCATTTTAAGCATTAAACAATTCACGTAGATTGCCAATATATTGATCCTCTTAAATTCTCACAAAACTTTCAATCAACTCAGGATACAGAATTAGTGTTTTAGGACTTAAACATCTGCATGTGTCCCACCTCAGTATATACTCCCGTATCCAGACCCCAGTATTCAGTCTTACAGGTGAATATACCTAGATGATATCTGTAATGGGTTAATTGCGACGGCCGTGAGAGCTCAGGTCGATCTTTCGATACGCACAGAGATGACGGCTTCGACTTTTGGTGGGTCCCCTTTGGGGATCTTCTTTACAACAGCACATGATTAACAATTTTGCAATGTGTTATCATTTTTTATGCTGAGGGGAGGCTTATATTTCAAAGCAGCGTAAAGTATTCTCCGGGGACTAGGCCATTGCCTTCGCAAAATCAGAAGTCCCGGGATAATACCCCAGATATCACTAAGCATAAAGACCTAGTATCTCAGAATATAGGACCCTTCAAACAGGATTTCAGGGGTTACCTATATATCCTGGAGGTGTTCCCCACGTATATGCAAGTAAATATTATGTTTATATCCCAAGCTAATCTACTAATTTTGTGAAAACCTATCGGCACATCTTTAGCGAGACTGCTTAATTGCATTTTATACATTCCATTTCTTTAGCGTACTGCACCCGTTTAGCTGATGTACTATCATTTCCCTCTTATACACAAACTCATTTTTACTTTTTCAAATGTTTTTGGTTTTTATAGATTTTATCATGTTTTTGTATTTTTCTGCAAACTTTCTCCCCCTAAAAAGAAAAACATATTTTTTTGTTTTTGTTTTTATCGAAAAGCAGAAAAATAAAACTGTACAAACAAAGTTGACAACTCGACAAAAGTTCACGTCAGATCGCCGTCCAATTCGGCATCACATTCAACAACCCTCCCAGATTGCAGATTTTTCATTCCATTCAATTTTAAAAGATAATAAAACCTCTTTTTATCAAATGGTTTGGTATAGAAATCCGCTTTCTGTTCATCGGTGTGCACATATTCAATCCGAATTAATTTTTTCTCGTTACAATCTCGAATAAAATGGTGACGGATCTCAATGTGTTTTGTTTTTGAATGGTGAACCGGATTTTTAGTAATATTAATTGCTGCTTCATTGTCCACGAAGATTGGAGTATCTAAGAATTGCAAACCAAAGTCACGCATTTGCTGTTGGATCCAAAGGATCTGTGAACAACAGCTGGAAGCTGAAACGTATTCAGCTTCACAAGTAGAAAGCGCTACAGTGGTTTGTTTCTTACACTGCCAGGTAACGAGTCGAGTTCCTAAGAACTGACACCCGGCAGTGGTGGACTTTGCGTTCTGTTTGCAGCTCCCGAAATCTGAATCAGCGAAACTGGATAAAGTAAAGTCACCCAATCTAGGATACCACAAGCCAAGGCTTGGGCAGCCTTTCAAATACCGTAGTATACGTTTCACTATTGTCAGGTGTGACTGCTTCGGATTCGACTGATATCTGGCACATAAGCATGTCGGAGACATGATATCCGGACGAGAAGCTGTGAGATACATTAGGGAACCAATGATTGATCGGTACAATGTTTCATCCATCTTCACTCCATTCTCATCTGGACAAATCCCATGATTCTGCGCAAGGGGAGTAGATGCTGGACTGCAATCTGTCATATCAAACTTGTCTAGCACATCCTTGACATACTTTGACTGATGAATGAAGATTCCGTCGGGCATTTGTTCTACCTGCAACCCGAGGAAAAACTTCATTTCTCCCATTGAGCTCATTTCAAACTTTTTCTTCATCACTAGTTCAAACTCTTTGCACATATCGTCGTTGGTGGATCCAAAAATGATATCGTCCACGTAAATCTGCACAATCAACAAATGGTTTTCTTTTTCTCGTATAAACAAAGTACTATCTACTGTACCTCTTGTGAACCCGTTGTCCAACAAGTATGTCGAAAGCGTTTCATACCAGGCTCTCGGGGCCTGGTGAAGTCCGTATAACGCCTTGTCCAGTAGAAACACCTTGTTTTTGTGCTGTGGGTCTATGAAGCCTGGCGGTTGCCCCACATACACTTCCTCTTTAATAGTTCCATAGAGAAAAGCAGATTTCACGTCAAGTTGATATACTTTAAAGTTCTTCCATGATGCAAAGGCCAGAAAAATTCGAATTGCTTCTAGTCTTGCAACTGGTGCGTAGACTTCATCATAATCAATTCCTTCTTGTTGACTGAATCCTTGAACGACCAGTCTTGCTTTGTTTCTCACCACGACTCCTCTATCATCTCTTTTACATTTGAAAACCCACTTTGTCTTGATTAACTTCTGATTTGGTGGAAGATCAACAAGCTCCCAGACACCCAGCTTTTGAAACTGTTGTAGTTCCTCCTGCATTGCATTAACCCAACTCTCCTCGGTCAATGCTTCTCTGTATGTCTTGGGCTCTATCTGCGAGATAAAACATTTGAAAGAAAACTCTTTCTGCATGTCAGCAATAGATGAATAAAAACAAGTAAGAACTTGATCTATTTGGTGTCGGGTTTTGACACCACTTTGCAAATCGCCAATGATCTGTTCTGAGGGATGGTAAGACAAGGTCCGTGGCATCACAGAATCAGGCACGACAACTTCCGATTCCGAATTTGAAATATCAAAATCAACGATTTGGTCAACAACCTCTTCTGTTGTCTCATTTGGTTCCTCGTCAAAGGTAGGAACAGGTTCCTCCTCTGAGTCATCAGAAACATCAAATGACGGAGCTGGTTCCTCTGGTTCCTCTGGTGGTATATGAACGGTTCCACTTGGTCCGGCTTCATCATCATTAGTACCCACGGTGGGTGTAGGAACATCTAGCGGTCTAGATTCCGGCTCTGACAAATGACTTTGTTGATACAAGTACATGAGAGCAAGTTCCTCCTCACTTGGCTCGGACGGTAGATGAAACGATTCCCAGAGTTTATCGTAATCAAATAGGAATCTTTGTCCGGGAAGTTGTGGTGACGGAGTATGCTTCTGACAATCCACATGAAGCACCTGAATCACCTTGCTCAGACATGGTACGAACACCCTTTTTAGTGGGCTGGCGTATCCTACAAAGAAACCTTCATTTGATTTTGCTCCAAACTTTCCGTCTTCATCAATGAACGTACACGGTGATCCGAAAGGTTCCAAGAACTCAAGATTCGGCTTGTAACGATGCAGCAACTCAAAACATGTTTTTCCATACTTCTTGACAGTAAGAACTCTGTTCAGTGTATAGCACGCTGCAGATACTGCTTCACTCCAGAAGAAAATAGGTAGCTTGGAATCTGCTAACATTGTACGTGCTGTCTCGATTAGGGTTCTATTCTTTCTTTCAGCTACGCCGTTTTGCTGTGGAGTATACGGCGCACTGAATTCATGAAGAATTCCCTTTTCATTACAGAACTCGTACATTCTGTTGTTTTTAAATTCAGTTCCATTGTCGCTTCTAATTCTCCGGATAGGCAGTTTGTATACAGTTTCCATCTTCTTGAAAAGTATCATCAAAGACTCAAACGTTTGATCTTTCCGTTCTAAGCACACAACCCAAGAAAATCTTGAAAAATCATCTGTAACCACCAAGCAATACAAATCCCTGCTGATGCTCTTAACATTGACAGGCCCGAAGAGATCCATGTGCAATCTCTCAAGAGGTAACCTGATCGAGTTCATGATTTTCAAAGGATGTGATTTCCGAACCTGTTTATCTTTCTTACACGCAATACAATCATCATTTAAATGAAAATTTTTCAAATTTACCCCCTCAACTAAATCATTATGAACCAAAAAGTTCATTTTGCGAACATGAATGTGGCCCATCTTACGATGCCACATGATAGAATCCTTTTCTGTCGCTTTGTTTTTAGTCACAAAACACTGTTTCTGATGAGATGTTGGCGTTGCTGTGCTCATGTCAAGATAATAGAGATCATTTTCTCGAGGTGCACGCAACAACACCATCTCATCAGGGATTTTAAACCCTGGTTTCAACACAACACATTCAGTTTTAGTAAAATGTACACTGAAATCTTTATCACAAATCTGTGAAATACTGAGTAGATTGTTGGTCAGCTCCACTATGTAGTTTACTTTGTCAAAAGATATCACACCATTTGTCAAAGTTCCTTGACCAACAATTCTTCCACCTTGACTCCCAGCAAACCCTACATGACCTCCATTGATGGATTTTACATCATAGAGCAAAGCAAGCGTCCCAGTCATGTGTCTTGACGCACCACTATCCATGATCCATTTTGATAGAATTGACTTGGGCAGCCCCTGCATATATCATATCAAATTCATTCAAACAATGAACTCCATGACTTCTTAACTGATGACACACTTCCAAAAACTAAATCACACTTCTCATCAGTTTTAGGAAAGTTAAACATGACATTTGGAACAACAGATTCTACTTTTGATTTTAACATATTTTCTTTGATTGGAGGAAACTCTGCAAGAAACTTATCAAGCTCAGATTCAAATTCTTGTTTATCATTAGCACTCACTTTTGATGCATAAAATTCCTTTGTTCCTTTGACCTTTCTGTCAACCATTTTTCCAAAAATATTTTGAACAGTAGGATTAAAAGCTTTTGAATCAAACTTTAACTCGTTCTCCATTTTCTTTACCTCAACAGATTGTGATTTGGTTTCAACAACTTTTGTTTCATTTTTCAAAATGTTTTCCATCTTTTTCTCCTCTACCGATGGTTTTGATTTTACAACCCAAAATTGATTTTCAAAAGTTTTCGTTTTTGGATAAATCTTTGAAGTCATTTGGGACTTTGAAGATTCGCCAATCTCAAATGTTGATTTCAACTTATCTTCCGACTTCAATGATTTACCCCTTTTCAAGATTCAAATTGGTGAAACCATCGGCTTTTTGCCCTTTGTTTTAACTGGTGAATTAGGTTGAAATTTTTTAACAAATGGTTTAATAACAGATGTTTCAAAAACTTTCTTGCATTGTTTTGCCATGTGTCCGATTTCATTGCAGCGATAGCAAACTCTTTTGTCGTATTCGACAAAAGTTGATTTGAACGACTCTTCTTTCAGTTTCTTCGCTGTATTGAAATCGTCAATCGCTTTTTGACTAAAAATGTATTCCTTTTCTTCATCAACACTTGGTCCAACAACAAAAACATCATTCATTTTATCTTTTGGCTTGAAAACCTTCTTAGCCAACTTTTTCTCAAAACCAATTCCTTTGTTTTTAAAGTTATTACCATTTTTCTTGTTACCATTACCTTTCCATTCTTTTTTTTCAAAGTTGTTGAAACTTGTTGTAACAAATGATTTTTTAGGTATCGAAAAGAATTCTTTGTTATTAACCTCATCAATGTTCATTTCAACCAACCTAAAAACTTTCTCAACATTCTCAATTTTCACATTCTGAAGAGGATACTCGAAATCGGAATAAAGTTTGTCTGTTCCAATCATAGTATATACTACCATAATCGAATCATCATTCGCACTCTTGTCCGATTTCGGTATAAACCGTTCCAAGAAATTACTCTCATCTTCAGAATCTGTAACACCTTTCTCAGATTGTGACTTCTCAGAGTTATCAATCTCTTCATCTAACACCTGATCGACAACAGTTTTGATAACCTGTGATTCGTTGTCGGTGTCGGATGCAGAGAATGTAACATCAATGCTTTCAGGCAAATCATCCTTAATTGATCTCAATTTGAGATTCAAAGCAGCTTCCACCCCATCTGGATATTTCTGTGTGTAATGATTCCACATTGGGGGTGGAACACTATTAAAGACTGGTGTTTCATCAGGTTGTTTTGGGACAATCTGTTCAAGGACATATGATGAAGCCACATAACTCATCAACTTCTTATCAATTCTTTCATTTTCAATTTTTGTTAACTCCAATTCCCTTTTTAATGAAGCAATGATGTCCAAATAAAAATTGACTTCCACTTGTTTATCAAAAAGTGTAGCTTTTGCTAATTTTGTGGCTTTATCATTTTCGACACTTTCCTCTTTAATCATTTTAACTGTTCTAGATAGAGTATCATATGCTTCTTTGACTTGTCCAAGATCAAATTTAATCATGTCTGCATGATGTTTCAATTCCTGATACTTAGTATCTTTTTCAAAACACTCCGTGCATGGTTCTAAACACCGTTTGCACGTTGTTTCAGGGATTGAGACAACCTTTTCAACAACTTGCTCTACACAATTAGTTTTACCGACATTGTTTGACTCAGACTCAAACATTTTCTCAGATTTGACCTCCTCTCTTTTAGACTCCTCGACAGACTCCTTTTGTACTGACTCGGTTTCGACAGACTCTGGTTTAACAGATTCTGTGTCTACCTCTTTCAGTTTTGCCATTAGAGCTTTGTCAGCTATGTCTTTCAATATTTCTCCAGTCATCTCTTTCGACACATCTATCAACTCTTCAACGACTTCTTTCTTCTCTTCAAATCTTGGACATGATCCGGTCTTTGGTTCTTCAAAGTAACCTGCAAAAGATTCAGAAATATTAGGAGACAATACAGATTTCATTAAATTTCCCAAAACCTCCTGTTCTGACTGATGATTATACACTTCAGCAACTATTTCTTCAACATCGATCACATTCTTAGTAAGAATCTCTTCAACAACTACAGACACATCTTCAGTAATTTTCTCTGCCTCAGAAACCATCTCAGATATCTTAACAACTTCTGCCATCATAGCTTTCTCATCACTACCGGGAATATACTTATTCCAGCTGAAACCTGCAGCAACCTTTTCATCATCTTGATTCACGATCATCACCTTTTCTGGTTTATTCTCAATTTGTGGTCTTTGAACAGTAGGCTGTTGATTTGATCGATGATAGATTGCTTGCTTGTAGTAGTCGTTGGTGAACGGGTTTTGATGATTGTTTACTTCACGATTCGGACATTCTCTCTTGAAATGACCACGTTCTTTACACTTGAAACATGTAACTTTCGATTTATCAAACCCTAACTTCTGATCAGGACCTGAGAGACTGTTTCTGCCTGTGATCTCCATAAACCGTTGTGCTCTTCTAACCAAACTCGCCATTCCCCATTTTATATCAATCAGTTCAAGCTCCTCCGGGTCGATCTGATCGTAATCCTCTTTGGTCATATCAGGATTACCAATCCTACCCGCTACTAAGCCTTCATAAGCCTCTAAAACGGAAGCAAGTACTGCAATATGTTGTCTCGCAGCAGTTTCAGTAATTTCATTTCCATTCTTAATATTCACTGCGATGTTGCACTGCACTCCAGAAACATACGCCTGATTATTTGAACTTGTAGAACTTTGAGGTGAAGACTGCTCTTGAGCTTTGAAATTTGGATCATAGTTCACAAATGGTGAAGAATTTCCGGATTGTGGAGTGTTTGAAGAAACACTTGGAGTGTTATCAGCGATGAACCCTGTTTGTATTTTTGGGCTTTGATTGTTCGATACTGTAGGGTTGCCTTTGTAATACAACGATACATCCTGCTGCACACTTGCTGCGTTCATTTTCTTGATTTTTAGCAATTCCAACTCGTGAGCTTCAATCTTTTCTATGAACAAACTAAGATTGTAATTGGCAAAGTCTGAATTGTTCTTTAACATCATCAGGTATGTACCCCACTCGTCATAAGGTAACGCATCAGCCAATTTGTCAATCCATTCTTCATCGGTCTTTTCAATTTTTAATCTATTCATCTCAAGTACCAAATGGCAATATCTTTCAATTAGTTGCCTTGTAGTTTCACCCTTTATACCGGTAAAAATATCAAACTCCTTCTTGAATAGAGCCTTCTTGTTCTTGAGCATGGATGCACTACCTTCAAACTTTGATTTTAATGCAAACCACATAGATTGGGCATTATCTTCATATTGCAACAAAACTAAAATATCTTCTTTGATAGCCTGCTGGAGTATACTAATCATCTTTTTCTCGGCTTTGAAATCATTCTGTTCTGTTTCTGACAGGCTTGCAATATTCTTCTTAATATTTAAACCATCAACTGGTGGAACATACTTTGTCTCTATCTTCATCCAACATTCAAAATGGTTAGCCTGAACCCAGTTCTTAAATCTGCTTGACCATCCAGTATACTCATCTATGTTCATCAATTTGGGAGGCTTTTGCATTGTTCCCAATTCGTTCTCCATGTTGACGTTTTGTATAACACTACCCGATGTTTGTCCTGTTGCCATTCCACTTCCCGAGAAGAAGTTATAAAACTCTTGGTTTTCCATTTTTAGAAATTTACCGAATAGTTTTAAAATTTTCACACACACTTTTCACAAAATCAGACTATCGAACAATTTCACGAACACTATGGACTATCAGTAATTTCAAGCGAAATCACTCAAGCTTCAAGCGAAATCACAGAAAAATTTCAAGCGAAAACTCACAACACAAACACAGTATGATTTCGCTTCAAACAGCAAAATCTCAAGCGAAATCTATGGTTTCGCTTCAAATCAAATTTTCAGCTAACCACAGACTCCTCAAGCGAATTATACAATTTCGCTTCAAGCAATCAGAAAATTTCAAGCGAAATCCACGTATTCGCTTCAAAATACCAACAACCAAACTGCTCGCTCAAGCGAAAACAGGTTTTCAAGTCATTTTTGTCAGTTTTAGTCCGAGTTTTAATCTTAAATTCTCAAGGCTTTGTTAAAACACACTTTTACACACACTGTGAAAGTCTTAGTCCATTTTGTCCGTGTTTTCGTCCAGAAATCAGTTTTTGTGAGTAAAAACCAACTGATTCAAGTGAACACACTCATAACTGGCTCTGATACCAAATGTAGGATCGATTTGACCGATCAAATGAGTCAATTTGAATGTGTTTACACTATTTAGATGGCGGAAACATCTAAACAGCTTAGAATCAGACAGAAAAGAGTAGAAAACAGAATAGATTCACTTTTAACACTTGTTCTCTGTTATATATTGACTTGAAAATCCGGCAGCACCTCGTTACAACTTTTCGGAATGCGTACCAACTGAGAACTACACAAGCCTATTTATAGGCATCAAGATTTCGCTTCAACCTGCTTCAAGCGAAATCTTATCATGTGATTTCGCTTGAGGCTTACATCATACTTCCTGAAGCGAAACCTTTACATGTGATTTCGCTTGAGACTTACACTACATACCTTCAAGCGAAATCCTTAAACATAACCTTAACTTTTACATTTAGACCCCTATACTTCACATACTTGACATAAACAGACCCTAGACTTAAGACGTAGGCTTTAGACATCATGCACTAACACATTCCATGTGCGTGCGATCGTTTCGCCTTCTAATGTTTGCAGTTTATATGCGCCTTTGCCCAGGACATCTTGGATGAGGTAGGGTCCTTCCCACTTGGGGGATAGTTTTCCTGGGCGTTCCGCGTTAGATGCTTCATTGTCACGAAGGACATAGTCTCCTGGGTTGAAGGTACAAATGCGGACGCGTGCATTATAGTACTTTTCAAGTTTGGTTTTGTACTTGGCCTCGTTGATGGCAGCGTTTTCGCGCCTTTCTTCTAGGAGGTCCAAGTCAACCCTGCGTTCCTCATTGTTGTCTATCTTGTTGATAGCCAACATTCTAGGTGAGGGGAGGCCTACTTCCGCGGGGATCACCGCTTCAGTGCCATAGATCAGGCTGAAGGGTGTCTCACCGTTGCTTGTTCTTGGGCTTGTCCTGTGGGCCTATAAGATACTTGGGAGTTCATCAACCCAGGCGCGTCTGGCTGTCCCCAACAGTGCTTTGATGCCTACGACTAAACTCTTATTGATACTCTCGACTTGGCCATTCCCTTGTGGATGCGCCACTGAAGAGAATATGTGTTCAATGTTAAGCTCTTGTAGCCATTTTTGAAAGTCGTCGGCAGCGAAGTTGGTACCGTTGTCGGTAACAATGCACATTGGTAGACAGAAACGGCAGATGATATGTTCCCAGACGAACTTCCTTGTTATCATAGCGGTGGTTGAGGCGAGCGGTTTTGCCTCTACCCATTTTGTGAAGTAGTCAACAGCCACTATGATAAATTTCACTTCACCTGGTGCGTCTGGGAATGGTCCCACCACATCGATTGCCCATTTCTGGAATGGCCATGCGGTGGTGACATGGATCAGGTTGTTCTTGGGGCGCAAGGTCTTGGGAGCATGCCGCTGACAATTGAAACACTTGCGCAAGACCTTAACTGCGTCCAGGTGCATGCCGGGCCAGTAGTACCCGACATTCATGATTTTGGCCACCACCATGCGTGGGCCTGCGTGTATGCCACATATTCCTTCGTGTATTTCTCTGATAAGGTACGTGGCATCTTGAGGGTCGACGCATCGTAGGAGTGGCCCCAGGTATGATTTACGGTATAAGATACCGTCTCCCATTTGGTAATGACACGCTTTGTATTGCAGCTTGCGTGCCTCTGCTTTGCTTTCGGGGGTAACACCTGATTGTAAGTATGCAATAATCGGTGTCATCCAGGATGTTGTACCATACTGGATGACATTGACTTGGCGCAGGGGTACCGAAGGATTTTGCAGGATTTCGATGTGTACCTCCTTTGCCAGGTGTTGGAAGCTTGTGGATGCCAGTTTTGACAGTGCATCTACGGGTTTGTTTTCACTCCTGTTGATATGGTGGATATTTTTAGGAAGTGAATTTTTTTCTCAGTTGCAAGGCTTGTTCCAGGTAGAGGATCATGATATCCCCTTTTGCGGCATAGTCACCGCGCATCTGTCCTGCGACTAATAGTGAGTCGACGTGTGCCTCCAAATGTTGGACGCCGAGTTTGACTGCCAAACGCAGCCCTGCCAGTAGAGCCTCGTACTCTGCCTCATTATTTGTGCTTTTGAAATCGAGGCGGATTGCATAAGTAAGCTCTTGGCCGTCGGGGCTGACGAGGCGCAGACCTGCACCTGCACCATCTTCGTTGGACGCACCATCCGTATATAGTGCCCAAGTTTCTGCGGATGATGGTGGTGATGCAGGGTTTTGTTCTTCTTCGCATTCTTGAATGCGATTTGCTGGTACTTCAGCAACGAAGTCAGCCAAGACCTGGCCTTTGATTGCCGGGCGCGGCTTATAGTTCAGCGAAAGTGCGCCCAGCTCGATTGCCCATTTTGCTAATCTCCCAGAGATGTCGGGTTTGGAAAGGATCGGGCCGATCCTGTAGTTGGTTAACACTGTGATGACGTGGTTTGCAAAGTAGGGTCGTAATCGTCTCGACGCGTGCACCAGTGCCAGTACCAACTTCTCCATGATGGAGTACCTCGTCTCTGGGTCGTTGAGCATTTTGCTGATGTAGTAGATGGGTGTTTGAACTCCTTCCCGTTCCACTATGAGTATTGCGCCTACCGCGTTGTCTGCGGCAGACAAGTATAAGATAAGTGGCTCATCCTTACGTGGTGCGGTTAGAGTTGGGAGTTGATTAAAACACTCTTTCATCTCCCGGAAAGCTTTTTCGGCCTCTGCGGTCCATTGGAATTGTTCCTCTTTTAAATAGCTCCGCAGAGTCTTGATGAAAGGATAAGACTTAGCTGCATGGTTGGCTAAGAACCTATTTAGTGCGGCTAGCCTGCTGGCTAGTCGTTGCATTTCTTTCATCGTAGAAGGCGATGGCATGCGTTCGATCGCCTGTACTTTTTCCGGGTTCACCTTGAATCCATCTTTGGTTACGATGAATCCAAGGAATTTGCCTTCTTCCATTCCAAATGAGCATTTCCCTGGGTTGAGCTTCATGTTGACGCTTCGCAGAGTTTGGAATGTTCTTTCAATATTGTTGAGCATGGTGTCTTCCTCCATGCTCATGACGACCAGGTCGTCCATATAAATTTCGATACTTTTGCTGATTTGACCGCGGAAAGTGTCGTTCATCAATTTTTGATAGGTTACGCCCGCGTTGCGCAACCCGAACGGCATTTTTGTGTAGCAATAGTTCCCGGTAGGAGTGCGGAATGCCGTTTTATCTTCGTCCTCGATTGCCATCTGCACCTAGTGGTAGCCTTTGTAACAATCGAGGAAGCACTTCCACTGAAATGGTGCGAGGTTATCGACCTTTTCGTCGATCTCTGGAAGTGCGTAAAAATCCTTGGGGCAGGCTTTGTTGAGATCTTTATAGTCGACGCACATGCGCCAGCCCCCGGATGGTTTTTCTACCATGACTGGGTTTGACAACCAAGTCTGGTATTTGACTTCCCGCAGGATGCCTGCGGAGAGCAGCTCTTGGACCTGCTCATACATCGCCTGGTTTTTAGCTGATCCAAGGTGGCGTTGGCCTTGGATCACCGGCTTGATACCTGGCATGGTATTCAAGAAGTGCTGCGCGATTTCACGTGGTACCCCCGTCATATCTGCGGGTGTCCACGCAAAAATATCCTGGTTCCTGAAGAGGAGCTGCTTCAGGTGCGCTTTGGTAGTAGGGGACAAGGCTTGGCCCAACGTAACTGTTTGCTCTGGGTGTCTTGCGTTAAGAACCCATTTTTCTGGTTGAGTGTTGGGGGTAGGCCTTGCTACCTTTGTCGGACGCAGTTCGTCCGTAGACATAACTTCTCTTTGGGCGAATATTATCGCGATCCCCGTCTCGGTTGGGAAACCGATGGCAGAGTGGGGGACAGATTTTATCATGTTGAAGTCGCCTTGGGACTCCCTCCCAAGAATTACGTCATATTTGGAGGTGTGAGGTAAAACCATGAAGTTTACCTCCTCCGTCCTTGTGTGCCTTCCGTTGGTTAGGCGCACAGGGAATGTAATCTGGCCTAGGGGGAATACGGTTTCCCCTGAAAACCCGACCAACGGGTAGTCCACTGGCTGCAGTCGATCTTTGTCTTCTTGATCGAACTGGTTGAAGCATTGCTCGTATATAATATCGGATGTACTGCCCGGGTCGATGAACAATCGCTCGGTGCAGTAGTGAGCTAGGTGGCCTGTGATAACCACGGCGCGCCTATCGCGTGGGCCGCCTCGGACATTTGGAAAGACGACTTGCTCGTCTTTCCAGTCATTGTCCGGTCTTCTTACCGCCTTACGCGGCCTTCCTTTTCCTCTATTGATCATATGGGTAGAGGCCACATACATGGTCCTCTTACCCGTGGAGGTGCCCTCGTTGTGGGGGCTGATGCGCTTGGTAGCTTTTTGTGCGCCTGTCAACAGGTGTTGCAGTTTCCCCTCTTTTAGGGCTCGCTCAATCTCCAGTCGGAGACTGATGCAGCTGTTTGTTGTGTGGCCATTGTCCTTGTGATACTCGCAGTAGAGTGTGAGATCTTGGTTCTTTTTGGACTTCATTGGTTGGGCCGGTCGCAGGAATTGCGCGTCGGTAAGGAGGACGTCGTTTGGCGACTGGTTGATCTCGGTCCAGCTACGGTCCCAAGACTCTTTCTTCGACGCCCTGTTTTCACGTTGGGCGATTATTGTAGCCCTTGCGTCGGGATGGTTGTTACGCGGGACATATGGTCTGGGATCGCTGCTGCGATTCCATGTGTCCCGGTTGCGCTTGTTGCGCTTGTGTTCTTGGTGGGAGGATTGGCCTTCTGTTTGGGGCTGCGCCTTTGATACGTGTGGTCTGAGGGACCGCAGAGTCTGGGCGTATGTCTTGACCGCAGCCATGACATCTTCCCATTTCTTGGGCAAGCCGTCCTTGCCGGAGATATTCATAACCATTTGTTCGTCCTTGACTGCAACGATGAAATGGTTACGTGCCATCTGGTCCGCAACGTCGCCTATCTCTAGATTCACGTTCATAGATTCACGTTCATGACGTCGCTGCTGGCTAAAGTGTGTGAGGAACTTTTGTTGCAAGTCCTCGAATGAGGCCAGTGATCTCACTGGCAAAGAATTGAACCAAGCCCTGGCCAGACCTGTTAGGGTCTGGGGGAAAAAATGACACCAAGTGGGTTCATCCCACCTACCGTTGCACCCGGCGCCGACAAAGATGTTCATGTGATCATCTGGGTCGGTTGAACCGTTGTATTTCCCAATGTTTAATGGGAATTTTGTGGTGGTGACATCGGCGTGGGCGATTTCTGGGGTGAATTTTGAGTTTTCGGGGGTTCGCTTTGGTGGCGCTTTGCAGCGCGGAGGTATGTAGTACGGGGGTGAGTGGGAGGAACATAGTTATGTCCTCCCGGTCTACTGCTGGTAGCATGAGACTCCCCACGGTATGTACCGTCGTCGGGATCAGTATGGCCCTGTCCTTCATGGTGGGACTGAGGTCCCAGTCGGCTATGAATGCCGAGGCCGCGGTGCGCTGTAAACTGTCGCCTATCCTCACCATGGGGGCCTAAGCGGCTATGTATAGGGTCCCTGCGGCGGGACCCATATGAGGAATCGTCCGCATCCAACGTGTGGACATCGCAGTAAGAGGAACTGCGGTCTTCGTGCCTGCTACTGGAGGCCGGATGTGTTGGGGCCCTGCCTTCGTATTGTAGAGTACGACCCGCAGGGGTATGTGGTGCTGGGGTAGGCACCGCAGATACTTGCGCATCTGCGCAGGCTCTGTTGTATGCTGCGGCCAGCAAAGCTTGTTGCTGGTCGTACCAGGTATGAAGGTTTGTGCCTGGAGGTATCACAGAAGCGTACTGTGATAGATCGTGTCCGAACGTAAGGGATGCACCCCCTTGCGTTGATGTGCTAATATGTTCAACATTTGGGGCTGGAGGGGCAGTCCCCGTAGGCCCTGTGTTTGCAGGGTTTAGGTTATCCCCGGTAGTGTTGTTTTGACGATCAGACATGATCTTTGGAGAGAAAGGGATGGTTGGAAAAAGTGGTAAGAGTAGCGTTGGGCGCCAATGATGAAACAATGGTTAACCTGGTGGGGTTAACTCACTGATCTCGTCAAGAGGGTTAATCCCTTCTTTCCGAGGATCACTGGCTGGATCGTCTGGTGGTGGGTTTCCTGCACAAGGAAACAAACCGTGACTCGCAACAAGGAGGATGGGGTGGGGGGTGCTCCTTGTTACCACTCTCCGGCGTGAGAATCAGTAATTTGCTTGGGAAGCAAAGTGTGGTAGTAGTAGTAGTGAGAGAGTTGAGAAGTGATACCTCAAACCTGGTTTGGGGTGAGTATTTATAACCGAGGAGTGAATGAGGGTAGTTGAGTAGCTAGCCTGACATCGCACAGCTACTTGTAGGTGTGTCAGACCTGTCAGTCATGGGGAGGATGCCACGTCCTGCTATGGTGTCAGACTGTTGCACATACGTGGGCTAGTAGTCGACTGTTCACAGTGCCACTTGCACTGAGTGTCAGACCCACTTGCCTTGTAGGCAGGATGCGGTGCCAGGCCGCATCTCTGCTTGCGGTTACAGACGTTCCCACGTTCTTTGTTCTATCCAAGATGCATGCGGGATGCGGTGCCATGCCGCATCGCCGCTATGTGACTGTTACTATTGTCCAGACCCCTTGTCGTGACGAAAATGTTCATAGGATGCGGTGCCAGGCCGCATCGCCATGTGTAACATTTGTTTCTGTACTTAAGGTAAGTCTTCTCATTACTGGATAGGTTGGATTGCTGTGTTTGCGCGTGCCTGCATGGACACAGGTAAGTTTATTGCTGGTGGGGGTTTTGGTAAGGGTAATGGTCATTCGCGGTTCTGCAGACGCGAGATCTGGGACCATACCCCTTCAACTGCTTTAAAGAGAACACTCATTAATCATTCTAACATGAACTCAAGATCTTAACAGAGTGTGGGCTGAGTATAAGAAGAAAGACGGAGTTCCGAGTAGCGAAGACGTAATCTGCCGGAGACTGATCGGAATGAGGTGGGGTTTGCCGGAGGTTTCCGAGTGGGAGTTATGAGTTATCGAATATACCGATGTGGCTGCTGGTCTTCAATAAGGATCGGAATGATCTTTCCGAGATTGGGGTGAAGGTGTCTTTTGTGTTTTGTAGGTTTTAAGGAAGAAGGATAAGGGTGAGAGGGGCACTCCCCTCTTAGGGGAGTCCCCTCTCTTACGTACACCCAATCAGGTTATGCCACGTCAACTCCCCTCTTAAACTCCCCTCACACCCCAATTTGATGGCGGCACTCCCTTCTTAGGTGACTTGTTTTTTTATTCAAAAAAAAAAAATAATAATAATTGATTGGTTGAAAATTAGGGTGGCCCCACCATCTCCTCTCTCCTTCTTCGGTGAATACTCCCCTCACACCCTCCCCGATTTGCCTCCCCTCTTGGATGGCGGCACCCTTCCCGCACAGCATTTACTCTCCCCGCATGGGGTCACCGAGGGTGCCCCCCACACCCTAAGAGAGAGAGAGAGAGAGGGGGAGGGAGAGAGGGAGAGAAAAGGGTTTAGGGATTGCTGCAATGATGGTGCCCAAATGTTTTATGTTGTCGGCTGAGGTTTGTTATAAATATTCCAACACAAATGGTCGCAGGCAATCACAGTTCAAGTGTGCGATTAGGGTTAGGGCAAACGGGAAGGGCTTGGGCTTCTGTTGTTGGGCCGAACAGTCCGTTGTATGTGTGAATTCTAAATGTGCAACCCAAATGGATTGGTTATTGATGTAAGGTTAATTCTCATAACACAAATAAAATAATAAAAAAAAAGTTTCATATATTAGATTTTGATTTAATAGATTTACATAAACATTCATACAATATAGTTGTGCGGGAAAGGCCCGAGATGTCACATTATCCCAAGGTTCTGGAAATTTCGTCCCAAAATTTAAAGAGTAGCAACTGTTAAGCTAGTGTGTGTGACGTTTTCACAGGGTGTCACATCGGGCATGCCACGTTTCTTCCTTTTTTTGTATTTATGTTGGTTTTGGCTGTATATTTGTTCCTTTTGTTCGTTTAAGCTCATTTGATCCTGTAAATTCAAAAGGAAGACAAAAACACACTATTTCCAACATTAGTACTAAAAAATTGGTTAGTTTTATGCCTTATTTGATGTAATTTATATGTTGCATTTTACACACATCAAATACCCCCACACTTGAATCTTTGCTTGTCCTCAAGCAAAACTCTTTATTATGTGGCTTACCCAAATGGAATGGGTAGAAGACAAGTTTTGGGCTTGTCTTGAGTGTCGGGAATCCAAAATCTTTATTGGGTTTTATTTTTAGATTATTTACAATCCTATTTGTTATGATTTATTTAGAACGTTTCATAAGAGAAATTACTTATGGGCATAACATGCCTTTTTAAAATTCCATTTATATATAAGTTCACATACCTCACGGGAGATCACTCAACACTCGGCTGAAGATGTATTTTTGTGAAACACTCGAGACCGGCATAGAACTTACTTCTACCATGTGCTTGCTAAGCAATCAATCCTCCTCCTTTTTAACTATAAACCTTTGTAAATATCAAGAGGACTTGGGGAAGGGTTAGGCTTTGGTTAAAGGTAGGTGGTTTTGGGTTAGTGGTTAGTAAAAAGGGCTAAAAGCGTAAAAAGCCTTGGTTGTCGTGAACCCCCCTTTTTTTACATTTGTTCAAACTAAGCATATTCAAACAAGATTTTTGAGGAACTTGTTTGGTTATTGCAAAATTCTCTTCTTTCTTTTTTTTCTTTTCTTTTTTTTTTTCTCTTTTTTTGTGTCACAAGATAACCGAGGTTTTTACTAAAAAAAAGGGGTTTGAAAAGAAAAAGGTTTTGGTGGGTAAAGGGTGTTTGTTTTGGGGGTTTTGAAACGAAAAGGTTTAGGCTCAAAGGGGTTAACTAGGGGGATTTCGGGTAGGTAATAAAGAAAATGAAAAATAATGGTGTTGAAAGGAAAATGGGTTAGTCCTAATGCCTCCATCATTTACTTACTTGGGTTTAAGTTGGTAAGGACCGGGAATGTATCGTCATGGCAAGTTCTAGAGTCGTAAGAACCAAGCGGCTATTCACACAAGAAACGAAAAATGAGCATTTAGTTTAAAGATATATGCTTGTATGCTCAATAAAGGCTCAAAACTCACTTGTTGTGGGAATGAGTTTATAATGTGATCAAGTATATATAATCAAATTTTAATTAGATTTGTCATGCCTTTTCATAATTATCTTATGTTACTTCTTTTTATCACGACGCTATCGGTTGTAAATTTGTAAAAATATAACCTTTTTAGAACTTGTTATTCCCGAATTAAACCAAGACAAGTAAAAAAATAAAAATTTTTGAAAAAAATTTGGGGTGATTAGCGGTTCCAATAGAGTTTTGTGTAAGGCTTGTTATTAGGACTTGCAAAATTCAAGGTTTTAGCATCCCCCCACACTTAAATTACACATTGTCCTCAATGTGTCACAAAAATAAGTTTTTCGGTTGATTAAAATGTGTAAAAGTGGGTTAAAAACAAGATTTTATGTTACTAGGTAGCTGAACACGGGGTGTGGTGGGCTGAGCACGGCCCCGTGGTCAGACTGCCAGTATCATATTTAAACAGAAGGCTGGGCACGGGGGCTTGTTCAGTGAACATGGCCCCGTGTCCAGTTACCTGAACTGGGCGTTTTCTGCAGAACCTTGGGCACGGGGGCGTGTTGGGCTGAGCACGGTCCCGTGCTGAACTTGCTGTAATGAAGAAAAATTATCGGGAGGCTCTGTTTTTGTGCATGGGGTGTGGGTTCAAGTTTCCCTTAGTAACCTCCACCTTTTCGAGTGTGTTTTATTCCTGAAAAGTAAAGCTAAACTAGAAAACGTAAAAGTTAATCTAAACTAAAACTATGGATAGTTCCACGGAATGCCTCCGTGGTGCGCCACATTTATAAGGGTCCTTAGCTAGACCCGCCTTATCAGGTGGTTCTGGCTCATCTTCAATTAGGGGGTCGTCATTGCCGATTGGAAATTTTATTGATCGTTCAAGATCGACACACCTTTTGAAGGCCCATAATTGAATGGGTAAGTTGTTTTTCTTCCGATTAATCAAAGCTTTGTGGGTTTTCACAAAAGGTTGTCCCAACACAAGTGGACGTCATCAAGGATTACAAAGTCGGTTGGAACCACCGTGTGATTTGTTTAGACTAACACATCTTCAACTATCCCCATTGATTTTATTGTTTTCCGATTAGATAGAAAAATGGGTGTTTGAAGTGGAAAGAAATCACCAATACTTAATTTTTGAAAATGTAGTTTGGCATTATATTAACACAAAGATCTTTATCAATTGTGATATTACTAATAAAGGAATTTTGAAAAAAACATGGAATCAGTGTAATGTTAATTTCAAATGGATCTTCTTTTGCACTTATTTAAGAGATTATCTTAGTTATTGTAGTAGGCCCCTCTTTTGAAGGTGACGTTACCCTCAACCCAGTACTTTGAGTCAGCAAGGATACAATCCTAAAGGGTCGGATTATTGAAAGATAATTAATTAAGTTATTAATGCAAATTATGGTAGGCCCCTCTTTTGAAGGTGACGTTACCCTCGACTAAGTAGTCTGAGTCAGCAGGGATACAGTCCTAAATAGCCGGGTTATAGTATTAATAGTAGTTAACTTATGAGGGGATCAAAGAGTTTGGACCCCCGCCATCCAATACCGTTAAGTATTGAAGGAGGTCCTACTAAATTTGACCCAGGTCCATTGCAGGACCTCTAAACGCTGAACAATGGCAAGACTCTTACCAAACCGTTCCCTTAACCCCCGGCCAGGTAGCCAACATACCTCCATATAGACCGTGGAGATATGAATGGTGAAAATCTTTTATTTTATATAGACAGTAAAATAATGTCAAGACACCACGGACAAACGATAAGGAAGAATCACCTTCAACATAAGAAACTAGTTATTAAAGTCATTAATACAAAACCAAATAAAAAGTGCGAAAAGATTAGAAATAAAAAGTATTACACTAGACACTTGTCTTCACCAAGTGATGTAAGAGACTTAGGCAAACATGGCCTTGATTGTCAAGAACTCTTACGATCAATCTTGGATCCCGAGACGACTCACACACTCTATGATGGACAATGGATGATGGTGGTGGATGATGGTGTTATGGTGGTGATGGGTGGTGGATGGTGGATGAAGTATGAGAGAGGTGGTGTGCCAAGGGATGGTTTGAGCTTGAGCCAAGCACTCCTATTTATAGGCTGAACAGAAGCTCGGGCACGGCCCCGTGTCCAGTGGGCACGACCCCGTGTCCACATCCTTCTCTTTCTTCATTTAATGCAGCTTGTCTTATTAGTTGACCACGCCCCCGTGTCCGCTGAGCACGACCTCGTGTGCAGAAGAATCTTTGTACTATGAAGATTTGCTTAGATTGTGCGAATCTTATAGTTGACCACGGTCCCGTGTCCGCTGAGTACGGCCCCGTGGTGGGCAATAGAAGCTTCTACCACTTTGTCTTTTCTGCTAACACTTGGGCACGCCCCCGTGCTGGCTGAGCACGGGGCGTGTTCAGTCTCCTATCTTCTTGTTTTGCTTGGGAAGATGCTTTTGTGGGGTCGGGCATGTCACGTCTTGTTCCTTTTCTTGTATTTATGTTAGATTTTGATGTCTTTTTGCTTCTTTTGTTAATTTGAGCTCATTTAATCCTGAAAATACAAAAGGAAGATAGAAGCACACTTTTTCCAACATTAGTACTAAAAAAGGGTTAGTTTTATGCCACAATTGATGTAATTTATATGTTGCATTTTGCACACATCAAATACCCCCACACTTGAATCTTTGCTTGTCCTCAAGCAAAACTCTTTAATATGTGGCTATTACACTCCCAAATGGAATGGGTAGAAAAGAAGGTTTTTGGGCTTGTCATAGAGTATCGGGATTTCCAAGATTCTTTATTTAGTTTTATTTTTATTTATTTACAATCCTATTCGTCATGATTTATTTAAAACTTTTCATAAGATAAATTACTTATTAGGGCATAACATGCCTCTTTAAAATTTTATTTATATACAAGTTCACATACCTCACGGGGATCACTCAACACTCGGCCAAAAATGTATTTTTGTGGATCACTCGAGAGCGGCATGGAACTTACTCCTACCATAGGCTTGCCAAGCAATCAATCCTCCTCCTTTTTAACTTATATACCTTTGTAAATATCAAGAGGACTTTGTGGGTGAAGGGTTAGGCTTGGGTTAAAGGTAGGTGGTTGGGTTAGTGGTTAGTAAAAAAAAAAAGAAAAGCGTAACAAGCCTCGGTTTTCGTAAGACTTTTTATTTTTTTTGTATCCTTTATTTTGATGAAGCTATTATTCAAACAAAGTTATTTTTGATGAACTTGTTTGTTTATTTTCTTTTGCTTCATCATCAACACACATTTTTTTTTGAAAAGTCATACGATAAATCGAACTTGTTACTAAAACAAAGGGTTAGAAATGAAAAAGGTTTTGGTGGGTAAAAGGGTGTTTGTTAGGGTTATGAAATGAAAAGGTTTAGGCTTAAAGGGGCTAACTAGGGGGATTTTGGGTAGGTGGTAAAAAAAAAGAAAAATAATGGTGTAGAAATAAAAAGGGGTTAGTCCTAATGCCTCCATCATTTACTTACTCCGGTTTAAGTTGGTAAGGACCGGGAACGTATCGTCATGGCAAGTTCTAGAGTCGTAAGAACCAAGCGGCTATTCACACAAGAAACGAAAAATGAGCATTTAGTCTAATGATATGTAATTGTATGCTCAATAAAGGCTCAAAACTCACTTTTGTGGGAATGGGTTTTTATGTGATCAAGTATATATAATCAAATTTTAACTAAGTTTGCCATGCCTTTTCATAATTTTCTTATGTTGGTTCTTTTTATCACGACGCTATCGGTTGTAAATTCGTAAAAATATAACCTTTTTGAGAACTTGAATCTCCCGAGTTAAACCTAGACAGGTAAAAAAAATTGAAAATTTTTGAAAAAATTTGGGGTGATTAGCGGTTCCAATAGAGTTTTGTGTAAGGCTTGTATTTAGGATTTGCAAGATTCAAGGTTTTAGCATCCCCCCCACACTTAAATTACACATTGTCCTCAATGTGTCCCAAAAATAAGTTTTTAGGTTGATTGAATGTGTAAAAAAAATGTAAAAAGCAAAAATTTTGTGTTACTGGGCGCTGAACACGGCCCCGTGTTATCCGGGCACGGCCCCGTGTTCAAGTGCCAGTAACAAAATTAAATCAAGAGAAACAGAAGCCTGGACACGGGGGCGTGTTGAGTGAACACGGCCCGTGTCCAGTTACCTGACTGGTTCTTTTTCTGCAGACTGTGCAGCACGAGGCCGTGTTGGGCGGACACGGCCCGTGCCGAACTTACTGTAAACGAAGAATTTCGTCGGATGGTCCTGTATTCCTGCATGGGGTGCTGGTTCAAGTTTCCTTTGTATCCTTTTGCCATCTCAACTGTGTTTTATTCATTTCAACACCACCCAAACACCAAATTAACTAAAACCATCATTCATTAGTCATAGAGAGAATTATATATTAGTCCTAAACACTAGATAGTTAGGTCAACGAAACACAAGAAATCTAAATCCAAGAAGTTCTAGCCTACTATTTATTCTACTAGCAAAATTTCTGAGAAGATAGATCTCTCGGTTAAAAGTGGCTTGACAACTTCTTCCTCCGGGTATGGGTTCCTCACACGTCGGCGAGCCACTCTTCGATCTCCCTAGGGAGAAGAAAAGCGGGCTCATGAGCATTGGTTTGAGGAGGTGCAACTTCCACCGGGATTTCTTGGAGTTCTTTAAGAGGAGGTTCCGCCGGAATGTCGTCCCAACCGGCAGGATTTTGGATTCCAAGTGCCAGGTTCCAATCCTCTTGAGGGAGGATTGGTTCCATGGGAGGTGTTACAAGAATGTTTAACCCCTGGTGTAAGAGGTTTATTTCTTGAAAACTGGTTTCCAACCCCACCGAGAGATAATTTATACGGTCAATGAGGACCTCCTCCACCGAAGTCATCTCGTCAAGGGCTTCACGTAGCGCCATTACGTATCTTACGAGAGTTATTTCAATCGATGGCCTCCTTTCCCGCCGACTGTTCCTTGAGTGCGCAGAAGAGGTTCCACTATTTTGGCTAGACATTCTACGAAAACATACCAAAAATAGTTTGTTTTAATGAAACAGAACCACGGACACGGCCCCGTGCTCACTGAGCACGGCCCCGTGTTCAACTTTCTGCAGATTTTTAGAACAAGGAATCTTGGGGTTTTAAATTATTTTCTCAACTTATGAAGTGTTTTTGAACAAAAATAACTTAAAACAATGTTGTGTAACTTATTTTTAACAAGATTCCTTGAATAAAAATTCAATAAACATCACAATAAAGCTTGAAATCAAGCTTTAATGGAGTTTGTTGGTGCAAGAAAGATGAAGAAGAAGGTAATGGATAAAAGAGGAAAGGACAAGATGTTTGTTAGAACCTTCTTTTAGAACATACCTAGGATGGAATGTTAGAAAATCCTTTCAAATCTCTGTCCCTGGATGGTCCAAATGTGCAGGATTCTTGGCTGCATTTATAGAAAACGACGGCATGCTGGACACGGCCCCGTGTCGGCTGGACACGGCCCCGTGTGCAGGCAAGATCCTGACACGTTTTGTTCGTATTCTGACAAAAGTCAGAAGGGAATGTTTTGGTGGACACGGGGGCGTGCTGACCTGGACACGGCCCCGTGTCGGAAGGCTGTTTTATGAAGTGTGTCTATTTTCAAGGAACTTTTTCCGGATCAGGCGGTTCCTTACTGGATGGAACAACCCCAAAGTGCCTAAGATACCTTAATTGATCTAGATTAAGACGAGAACGCAAGAGGTTGTCGGTGAGGGTGATTCCTAAGCTATATGTAGGTGGACAAGTCCAACCCTTTTCCGGGCTCTCGTTAAAGAAGGTGTATGTCGAATCGCTCAGGTCTATGTATGCATCAAACGAAGTTGATGGGGAGTCCTTCACGGCACAATCGACACAGGGACGACTATCGCTCAAGTCCTCGCTAGAGTTAGAAGTATCGTCGGAAACAACGAAGTTGTTTGAATGCGGTTCCAACCCTTCTTCTTGGCTATTGTCTTGGAAAAGATTATTGAAATCTTTCCTAAGTTCTTTTAACCAGTCGATAATTAGATCTTCTAGTTGAAATAATTCATCGAGAAGCATTTCTCCTAGAAAATCCGGTTGGGAGCATTCGAGGGAGAGATAGGGATTATTTTTACTTTCGCCCCTCTTAAGGATACTAGGAAACGATGGGTCTATATAGTGGGGTTTATAATTTAGAAAATAGCATTCTAATTCTTTATGGTTACCACCACATAATTGACACCACATAGTACTATAAGAGTGCCGAAAGTAAAAAGTATCAGTATCACTCATGTTTGTGTCAGAAATTACCAACCGTCGGGATCTTACGGTTCTGTTTTCAGTAACTGAAACTTGGGCACGGGGGCGTGTTGAGTGGGCACGGCCCCGTGTTCAGCTTTCTGTCTGACTTAAAACAGGATTGCTAGTTCCAATGATTGGGCACGGGGCGTGTTCAGCGGGCACGGCCCGTGCTGAGTTCTGCAGAAGCTGAAAAATTAAGAAAAATCCTAAAAAAAATGAAAAAATAAGAAAAACGATTAGGCCGTTGATTCCTAACTTTCTTAAAATCCTTGTGTCCCCGGCAACGGCGCCAAAAACTTGATGCGTGTGAAGTGTTATATATATTAGGTGTATATTTTAAGCCCCTTTAACACTTTTTTTAGCCAAGTTTTAAATTTATAAAACACGATATTTTACTAACACTAAACACACATATGGGCAAGTGCACCCATCGTGAGCGTAGTATAGTGTTGGCAAGATACCGAGGTCGTCCAAGGACACAAGAGCTTTTAGTACCGGTTTATCCTCAACATCTAATCGAATCAAAAAGTTTAGAAAAATGTTTTAAACTAGAAAAATAAAAACTAACTAAAAATGCTGAAAATAAAATAAAAAGAAAAAACAGATAGACAAGATGAATCACTTGGTTCCGACTCGTATCTAGTGTAACCTTTGATTATTTCCGCACTTTTGCACTTATTTAAGAGATTATCTTAGTTATTGTAGTAGGCCCCTCTTTTGAAGGTGACGTTACCCTCAACCCAGTAGTTTGAGTCAGCAAGGATAGAATCCTAAAGGGTCGGATTATTGAAAGATAATTAATTAAGTTATTAATGCAAATTATGGTAGGCCCCTCTTTTGGAGGTGACGTTACCCTCGACTAAGTAGTCTGAGTCAGCAGGGATACAGTCCTAAATAGCCGGGTTATAGTATTAATAGTAGTTAACTTATGAGGGGATCAAAGAGTTTGGACCCCCGCCATCCAATACCGTTAAGTATTGAAGGAGGTCCTACTAAATTTGACCCAGGTCCATTGCAGGACCTCTAAACGTTGAACAATGGCAAGACTCTTACCAAACCGTTCCCTTAACCCCCGACCAGGTAGCCAACATACCTCCATATAGACCGTGGAGATATGAATGGTGAAAATCTTTTATTTTATATAGACAGTAAAATAATGTCAAGACACCACGGACAAACGATAAGGAAGAATCACCTTCAACATAAGAAACTAGTTATTAAAGTCATTAATACAAAACCAAATAAAAAGTGCGAAAAGATTAGAAATAAAAAGTATTACACTAGACACTTGTCTTCACCAAGTGATGTAAGAGACTTAGGCAAACATGGCCTTGATTGTCAAGAACTCTTACGATCAATCTTGGATCCTGAGACGACTCACACACTCTATGATGGACAATGGATGATGGTGGTGGATGATGGTGTTATGGTGGTGGTGGGTGGTGGATGAAGTGTGAGAGAGGTGGTGTGCCAAGGGATGGTTTGAGCTTGAGCCAAGCACTCCTATTTATAGGCTGAACAGAAGCTCGGGCACGGCCCCGTGTCCACATCCTTCTCTTTCTTCATTTAATGCAGATTGTCTTATTAGTTGACCACGCCCCCGTGTTCGCTGAGCACGACCCCGTGTGCAGAAGAATCTTTGTACTATGAAGATTTGCTTAGATTGTGCGAATCTTATAGTTGGGCACGGCCCCGTGTCCGCTGAGCACGACCCCGTGGTGGGCAATAGAAGCTTCTACCACTTTGTCTTTTCTGCTGACACTTAGGCACGCCCCCGTGCTGGCTGAGCACGGGGCGTGTTCAGTCTCCTGTCTTCTTGTTTTGCTTGGGAAGATGCTGTCGTGGGGTCGGGCATGTCACGTCTTGCTCCTTTTCTTGTATTTATGTTAGATTTTGATGTCTTTTTGGTTCTTTTGTTAATTTGAGCTCATTTAATCCTGAAAATACAAAAGGAAGATAAAAGCACACTTTTTCCAACATTAGTACTAAAAAGGGTTAGTTTTATGCCACAATTGATGTAATTTATATGTTGCATTTTGCACACATCAATAGCGCCTGATTGGAAATTTCCTTTCGAAATCATGTGCGATGCTAGTGACTTTGCAGCTGGAGCTGTCTTGGGACAAAGAAAAGAAAAGCATTTTCACCCAATTTATTATGCTAGTAAAACACTTAACGATGCACAAGAAAATTACACAACAACTGAAAAAGAATTACTAGCTGTGGTATTTGCTTTTGATAAATTTCGTTCTTATCTTGTTCTTTCTAAAACTATAGTCTATACAGATCATGCAGCCATTCGATATCTCTTCAAAAAGCAGGACGCAAAACCACGTTTGATTCGGTGGATTCTACTCCTCCAAGAATTTGATATTGAAATCAAAGATAAAAGAGGGGCAGAAAACACCGCAGCAGATCATCTTTCACACTTAGAAGACCCAGCTTTGGAGGCAACCAGGGACGAATAAATCAACGAAAAATTTCCAACGGAATCCCTAGAAATGGTGGAATACAGGGAAGAACCATGGTACGCCGACTATGCTAACTACCTAGCTAGCGGTATAGTCGCTAAGGGTTGGCAACATCATCAAAGAAAAAAATTCTTTGCCAATGTGAAACACTATTTTTGGGAAGATCCATATCTTTTCAAAATGTGTACCGACCAACTCATCAGACGATGCGTACATGGTAGTGAAGCACGAAGAATTCTCCTCCATTGTCACGAAGGTCCATATGGAGGACCCCATGGTGCCGCAAGTACCGCACGAAAGGTATTTGATTCAGGATTTTTTTGTCCAACCATTTACAAAGACGCCCAAAGTCTTGTCAAGACTTGTGATGCGTGCCAGAGAACAGGTAATATTTCTTCCAAAAACGAAATGCCACAAAATGGCATTCTTGTTTGTGAAATTTTTTATGTGTGGGGGCTCGACTTTATGGGACCTTTCCCACAGTTAAAAGGAAACAAATATACACTTGTGGCAGTAGACTACTTGTCTAAATGGGCCGAGGTCGAGGCACTTCCAACAAACGATGGAAGAGTCGTGGTAAGATTTCTGAAGAAATTATTCTCTCATTTTGGCACACCTAAAGCATTAATAAGTGATAGAGGTACCCATTTTTGCAACCATCAACTTGAATTTTTTTTAACAAGATATGGGGTCTATCACCGGGTCTCAACGGCATATCACCCTCAAACAAACGGACAAGCCGAAGTGACTAATAGAGGTTTAAAACGAATACTCAAAAAAACCGTAGGGTTAAATAAAAAGGAATGGGCAGATAAATTAGATGATGCTTTATGGGCTTTTCGAACTGCTTATAAAACAACAATAGGTACAACCCCATATAAGTTTGTCTATGGAAAAAGTTGTCACTTACCAGTAGAAATTGCACACAAAGCCTACTGGGCAATTAAAAATGTAAACTTAGATTTGGAATTAGCTGGTAAAAATCGATTTTGTCAATTAAATGAATTAGACGAACTTAGGAATTATGCATACTCAAACTCAGAAATTTACAAGGAAAGAATGAAAAACTTGCATGATAAACATATTAAACCTAATGAATTTCGAGTAGGAGATCTAGTTCTTTTGTTTAATTCACGACTTCGATTGTTTCCTGGTAAATTAAAGTCTAGGTGGTCAGGACCTTTTTCCATCACCCATATTTTCCCACACGGTGCAGTAGAAATTAAATCTCGGAATGGACCCCCATTCAAAGTCAATGGCCAACGGCTGAAACTCTATCAAGGATTCATTGAGGATGAAGAGGAGGAGATCTCGCTTCAAACGGTCGAAGAATGAAAGCATCAACATCATACCTGGTAAGTTATAAACGATTGGGACGACATCTAAATCGGTAAGTTTTCTAACCAAAGTTTTTGGGAAACAAGGGCACTCACACGAGCACTAAAAAAAAAATTTTCAAAAACTTTTCTCGGCACGAGGCCGTCTCCGCGCTATTGTCGGGATATATTCCCCTTTTCATAACAGTTACTTCATTCCACACGCCCCGTTTCCCCGAAAACGCTCTGGTTCCAGGCGATTTTCCACAGATTTTCAACGTCTCCTATCATTCTAACAACATCAAGGTACGATTATATCACTATCATTAGTTAGATTTAGCATTTGCATGTAGTTAAAACTTCAAAAATTTGGGGAAAATCTAGGGTTCTTGAATTACACCCGGATCGAACCTCAAATTTTTGCTTTAATCTGTTTGCATTTAGTTAGATTAGTGTTAAAGGAAGTAAATCCACTTGTATTGTTCATAGATTCGCCCGATTTCTCATAAAAACCCCAAACCGTTGTTTTTGAACCGAAAAAGATAAAATTGAATGGGTAAACGGGTTGTTTTGGAAAAAACGGCACTTGGGGTTTCATTTTCGGGGGAAACCGCGCCTATTGGACCAAAAATTTTCAAGTTTTCGAAACCGGGTCGAAAAATGATGTTTTTGAGTAACAGACGCCTGGACACGGGGCCGTGTCAGCTGAACACGGGGTCGTGTCCAGCACCCTGTTTGCAGTTTTGTCCGAAAATTCTAATGTTTCGTGCTAATTTTTGGTGTATTCTTTCAGATGGCAAGGAAGTTCACAAGGTTTAACGCAAATGAGCTCGATGCTAGGGCTAGATACGAAGTACTTCAAACAAGGCCGGGGGAATACCCAAGGCAAGCATGCACGAATTTGTTAGCATTGGTGAACCAACTCGACCGGTTCAACAACCTTGTCACAGGACCACTAAGAGTCGCTTTAACAACTCGACTCTGTTCCGTTCACGAATGCACTTTGGAATTCTATAGCACCTTCACGTTCAACTCAAGGTGCGACCCATTCGACAATGATGGGGTAGCATTCCGATGTGGTGGAACTAGGTATTCGATCTCTATGGCATAATTTGGGTCGATTGTCGGGTTGTATGAGGAAGAAGATGCAGGTAACGAGGAAAATACTGGAGGGATACTAGAGATAGATGAGAACGATCGCCAAGCCGCGTGGGCTCAGATTGGTGAAGGGCATTACAATCCGAGCAGCACTAAGAGCACGAAGTTAAGGGATCCGCTCTACCGATACATCCATAGGCTCCTCGGCTACTCCCTTAGCCAAAGGCATGATAGCGGTGGCGTTGTTGGGTTAAGAGATTTAGTTGTCCTCCACTGCATCCATAACCGCAGGCACCTCGATGTTCCGTTCCTCATGCTCCGAAACATGCATCATAACCGCCTTGCTACTGCACCAACCCCTATCTTCTTTGGGGGATGGGTGTACCGTCTCTTCAAGTACTTCACCAACATACCTAGGTCATTCGGAAGGAGCCCATGGTTGGGTAGGGTAGATATACACATTTGCCGCTTAATGAACCTAATCTATGAGGCTGAAGACGGGTCGGTTAGCTTCCAAAGGATGCAAGGGCATGCATGGAACCCGCAAGAGGCACTTGTCCTTCACGCTCCACAACATCATCAGTACCAGTACCAGTACCAGCCCCATGGTGATCCAGGCCAGTCCTCCTCAGGAGGCGGTTTTCCTAACTTCCAAAGTTTACATGATTTATTGCAGGAAAACCTCATGTGCACCAGGAACACCTACAGTATGGAAAGCAACACGTACAACCGGGTTGGGGCGATCGAGAGAAACATATCCGATATCCAAGATGATATTGGAAATATCCGGGAGTACATTGCTGGGCATGGTGGAGATGATGATGATGAGGACGAGGACGAGGACATGGATTAAGCGAGAGGAGCGGAGGAAGAAGCGGTTGGTTGGTGATTCCCCAGGTTAACCTTTTATCTTGAACAATTTCCGGCCTGCGTGCCGTGTGTCGAACAATTTACTTTCCTTTAACTCTTTTATTTTCTGCATTTTTTTCTTCTTTCCTTTTAACTTTGTGATGGATGGGATGTTGAACATTGGTAATCTAGGATGTTTGCTATGTTTTGGTGTAGTGTTTATTGATAAAACAGGTACACACGAGGCTTAAAGCACTAAACCTTAGTGCTACAAAAGCCGGGACAGGAAAACCAGAACAAGAAACCTGCTTTTCAACCCTGCAGATTGTCTACACGGGGTCGTGTTTAGCCGACACGCCCCCGTGCCCACTATCCCAGACCTGCTGTTTGTCTAAATATGCAGACTTTTTGCCAGACACGGGGTCGTGTCCAGCCGACACACTCCCGTGTTCACCTTCTGTAAGTTTTCGTTACTGGCACTTGAACACGGGGCCGTGTCCAGCGCCCAGTAACACAAATTTTTGCTTTTTCACACCTTTTTACACATTCAATCAACCTAAAAATTTATTTTTGGGACACATTGAGGACAATGTGTAATTTAAGTATGGGGGGGGGGGGATGCTAAAACCTTGAATCTTGCAAGTCCTAATAACAAGCCTTACACAAAACTCTATTGGAACCGCTAATCACCGTCTAGGTTTAATTTGGGAGTTTCAAAAATTCTAAAAAGGTTATATTTTTACAAATTTACAACCGATAGCGTCGTGATAAAAAGAACCAACATAAGAAAATTATGAAAAGACATGACAAGCATAGTTAAAATTTAATTACATATACTTGATCACATAAAAAAACCATTCCCACAAAAGTGAGTTTTGAGCCTTTATTGAGCATACAAATACATATCTTTAAATTAAATGCTCATTTTTCGTTTCTTGTGTGAATAGCCGCTTGGTTCCTACAACTCTAGAACTTGCCACGACGATGCATTCCCGGTCCTTACCAACTTAAACCCGAGTTAGTAAATGATGGAGGCATTAGGACTAACCCTTTTTATTTCTATACCATTATTTTTCTTTTTTTTTTTGTACCACCTACCCAAAATCCCCCTAGTTAACCCCTTTGAGCCTAAACCTTTTTATTTCTTAACCCAAACCAAACACCCTCTCACCCACCAAAACCTTTTTATTTTTAACCCTTTGTTTTAGTAACAAGCTCGGTTTTTCGTTTGACTTTGTTCAAAAAAAAAATTATATATATATATATATATATATATATATATATTTTGTCGATGAAGCAAAAGAAATAAACAAACAAGTTTATCAAAAATAACTTTGTTTGAATAATAGCTTCATCAAAATAATTTTTTTTTTTGCAAAAATAAAAAGTCTTTCGAAAACCGACGCTTGTTACGCTTTTTCGCCCTTTTCTACTAACCACTAACCCAACCACCTACCTTTAACCCAAGCCTAACCCTTCACCCAAAAGCCCTCTTGATATTTACAAAGGTATATAGTTAAAAAGGAGGAGGTTTGATTGCTTGGCAAGCCTATGGTAGGAGTAAGTTCCATGCCGCTCTCGAGTGATCCACTAAAATACATCTTCGGCCCAGTGTTGAGTGATCCCCCGTGAGGTATGTGAACGTGTATATAAATAGAATTTTAAAGAGGCATGTTATGCCCTAATAAGTAATTTATCTTATGAAAAGTTTTAAATAAATCATGACGAATAGGATTGTAAATAAATAAAAATAAAACTAAAAGAATCTTGGAAATCCCGACACTCTATGACAAGCCCAAAAACCTTCTCTTCTACCCATTCCATTTGGGAGTGTAAAGCCATATTATAATGAGTTTTGCTTGAGGACAAGCAAAGATTCAAGTGTGGGGGTATTTGATGTGTGCAAAATGCAACATATAAATTACATCAATTGTGGTATAAAACTAACCATTTTTAGTACTAATGTTGGAAAAAGTGTGTTTTTGTCTTCCTTTTGTATTTTCAGGATTAAATGAGCTCAAATTAACAAAAGAAGCAAAAAGGCAGCTTAATCTAACATAAATACAAGAAAAGGAACAAACGTGGCATGCCCGACCTCCCCGAAAGCATCTTCCCAAGCAAAACAAGAGATCAGAAGGTTGAACACGCCCCGTGCTCAGTGAGCACGGGGGCGTGCCCAAGTGTCAGCATAAAAGACAAAGTTGTAGAAGCTTCCATTGCCCACCACGGGGCCGTGCTCAGCGGACACGGGGCTGTGGTCAACTATAAGATTCGCAGAATCCAGGCAAATTTTGATAATACAGATATGCTTCTGCACAGGGGTCGTGCCCAGCGGACACGGAGCCGTGGTCAACTAATAATGACAAGAGCAATTAATGAAGACAGAGAAGGATGTGGACATGGGGCCGTGCCCACTGGACAAGGGGCTGTGCCCGAGCTTCTGTTCAGCCTATAAATAGGAGTGCTTGGTTCAAGCTCAAACCATCCCTTGGCACACCACCTCTCTCACACTTCACCTACCACCATAACACCATCATCCACCACCATCATCCATTGTCCATCATAGAGTGTGTGAGTCGTCTCGGGATCCAAGATTGATCGTAAGAGTTCTTGACAATCAAGGCCATGTTTGCCTAAGTCTCTTACATCACTTGGTGAAGACAAAGTGTCTAGTGTAATACTTTTTATTTTTAATCTTTTCGCACTTTTTAATTGGTTATGAATTAATGACTTTAATAACTAGTTTCTTATGTTGAAGGTGATTTTTCCTTATCGTTTGTCCGTGGTGTCTTGGCATTATTTTACTGTCTATATAAAATAAAAGATTTTCACCATTCATATCTCCACGGTCTATATGGAGGTATGTTGGCTACCTGGTCGGGGGTTAAGGGAACGGTTTGGTAAAAGTCTTGCCATTGTTCAGTGTATAGATCCTGCAAAGGACCTGGGTCAAATTTAGTAGGACCTCCTTCAATACTTAACGGTATTGGATGGCGGGGGTCCAAACTCTTTGATCCCCTCGTAAGTTAAACTACTATTGAAACTTTAACCCGGCTACTTAGGATTGTATCCCTGCTGACTCAGACTACTTAGCCGAGGGTAACGTCGCCTTTAAAAGAGGGGCCTACCACATTATGCAATAATAACTTAATTAATTATCTTTCAATAATCCGACCCTTTAGGAATGTATCCTTGCTGACTCAAACTACTGGGTTGAGGGTAACGTCACCTCCAAAAGAGGGGTCTACTACAATAACTAAGATAATCTCTTAATAAAGTGCAAAAGTGCGGAAATAATCAAAGGTTACACTAAACACGAGTCGGAGCCAAGTGATTCATCTTGTCTATCTGTTTTTATTTTTATTTTTAATTTTCAGCATTTTAGTTAGTTTTTATTTTCTTAGTTTAAAACATTTTTCTAAACTTTTGATTTGATTAGACGTTGAGGATAAACCGGTACTAAAAGCTCTTGTGTCCTTGGACGACCTCGGTATCTTACCAACACTATACTACGCTCACGATGGGTGCACTTGCCCATATGTGTGTTTAGTGTTAGTAAATATCGTGTTTTATAAATTTAAAACTTGGCTAAAGAAAGTGTAAAAGGGCTTAAAATATACTTAAACTTATATACACACTTCACACGCATCACGCGCGTTTTAAAAAGGTTTTGAAAAACTGATTAGGTCGTCGATTTTAAGCTTTCATAAAATCCTTGTGTCCACCGGCAACAGCGCCAAAAACTTGATGTGCATGTCGTGTTATAAGTTTTTATGTATATATTTAAGCCCTTTTTAACACTTTAGTTAAGTTTTAAATTTATAAAACACGATATTTTACTAACACTAAACACACATATGGGCAAGTTCACCCATCGTGAGCGTAGTACAGTGTTGGTAAGATACCGAGGTCGTCCAAGGACACAGGAGCTTTTAGTACCGGTTTATCCTCAACGTCTAATCAAATCAAAATTTTAGAAAAAAGGTTTAAACATGAAAAATAAAAACTAAAAATGCTGAAAATAAAAATAAAAATAAAACAGATAGACAAGATGAATCACTTGGATCCGACTCGCCTTTAGTGTAACCTTTGATGTTTTCCGCACTTTTGCAGTTTTTAAGAGATTATCTTAGTTATAGTAGTAGGCCCCCCTTTTGAAGGTGACGTTATCCTCAACCCAGTAGTTTGAGTTAGCAAGGATACAATCCTAAAGGGTTGGATTATTGAAAGATAATTAATTAAGTTATTAACGCTAATGTGGTAGGCCCCTCTTTTGAAGGTGACGTTACCCTCGGCTAAGTGGTTTGAGTCAGCAGGGATACAATCCCAAGTAGTCGGGTTAATGTATTAATAGTAGTTTACATATGAGGGGATCAAGCCATTCGCACCCCCGCCATCCAATACCAGTGGGTATTGAAGGAGGTCCTAGTAAGCTTGACCCAGGTCCTTGTAGGATCTATACACCGAACAAGGCAAGAACCTTACCAAACCATTCCCTTAACCCTCGACCAGGTAGTCAACATATCTCCATATAGACCGTGGAGATATGAATGGTGTAAATCTTTTATTTTATAAAGACAGTAAAATAACGCCAAGACACCACGGACAAATGATATGGAAGTTTCACCTTCAACATAAGAAACTAGTTATTAAAGTCACTAATACAAAACCAAATAAAAAGTGCGAGAAGATAAAAAAACAAAAGTATTACACTAAATGCTTGTCTTCACCAAGTGATGTAAGAGACTTAGGCAAACATGGCCTTTGATTGTCAAGAACTCTTACTATCAATCTTGGATCCCGAGACTACTACACACACTCTGTGATGGATGATGGTGGTGGATGAGGGTGTTGTGATGGTGGTGGAGTGTGGGTGAAGTGGGAGAGAGGTGGTTTGTCAAGGGATGCCTTTGAAGTGAACCAAGCACCCCTATTTATAGCCTGCACAGAAGCCTGGACACGGCCCCGTGTCCACCCTTTTTCTCTTTCTTCATTAAATACAATTTGTCTGTATTAGCTCCACACGCCCCCCGTGTTCGCTGGGCACGGCCCCGTGTGTAGAAGCGTATCTGTACTATCAGGATTTGCAAGATTATGCGAATCTTAGCGTTGCCACGACCCCATGTTCGCTGGGCATGCCCCCGTGTTGGGAATAGAAGCTTCTATGGCTTTGTCTTTTCTGCAGACATTTGGCCACGCCCCCGTGTTCGCTGGGCACGCCCCGTGTTGAGCTGGGCACGCCCCGTGTTCGCAGGGCACGCCCCGTGTTGAGCTGGCACATCCCCATGCTCAGCTTTCTTCTTGTTTTTTGCTTTGGGAGATGCTGTCGAGGGGTCGGCCGGCATGCCACGTTTCTTCCTTTTCTTTGTATTTATGTTGGTTTTGACTGTATATTTGTTCCTTTTGTTCGTTTAAGCTCATTTGATCTTGTAAATTCAAAAGGAAGACAAAAACATACTTTTTCCAACATTAGTACTAAAAAAAGGTTAGTTTTATGCCTTATTTGATGTAATTTATATGTTGCATTTTACACACATCAACGGCTCACCCAGGTTAGATCTTACTTGGCTAGTTGAAGTTATATTAGTTAGTTATTTCCTTTCATTCATGACCATCCGAATCATCCTTGTGATGATTTGTGTATTGGCGAATCAGACAATGAGGTTAATCCTCCATGCTTGAATTACATGACAATCTATGATACTCTTGAAGGACTTAGCTTAGGATTATTATATAACTATATATATATATATATATATATATATATATATATATATATATATATATATGAGAAGGATCTGTTAGGAACCACCCTTTATTGCGAGAACCGCGAGAACCAATGTAAACACAACAAAAAATACCTAAAAAAATCCAAAAAAAACATTATTTTTTAATATTTTTATAAAAAAATCGCTAAATTTCGTTATTAAAAAAAATTAAAAAAACTTTTTAAAAAAATTATTTTTTTTTGCTACTAAAAATATCAATTTTTTTCATAAAAAGTAATAAATTTTTTTCTGTGTTTTTTAGATTTTTTAAGATTTTTTTAGGTTTTTTGGGGTTTTAGTTTTTAGCATTTATCTTGGGTGAGGGTGGGGGTTTAGGTTTTTTCTGCGGGGGGGGGGGGGGGGGGGGGGTTGAGGGGGTTAGGTTTTTTAAGGTTTTTGGTGGTATAGTGGGTTTATTTTGTTGTGTTCACATTGGTTCACGCGGTTCTCGCAATAAAGATGGTTCTCGCATGAACCCTACTATATAAATATATATATATATACATATAGGCCGATTAACGTATAAATACATCTTATCCTACATTATGTACGCGATGCCCACAGCGGTACGATCTTCAATCGATCAAACGCGGGCATAAATCATTCTAAATGATTAAATTAATCATTTTAGTATATTTAAATCATACCAAGAAAGTTAAAAACGTCATTGCGAGGTCATAAATCTCTGTAATTGACCGATGATAGTTCAAAATCAAACCCTAAATAAAATTCAAAAACATGAAATTCTTCTTCCCCAACCTCCCTTAGTTCCTTTTGGTGCGATATCATCATACGATAATAAGAACTACTGATTTGGGAGTTGTAAGGGACAAATAGAAAAAGACTTACAACGATCGACCAACAATCGAAGAAGACGAATCCAGGTTATTGATTATTGTAATATGCGATTGTATTTTCAACGTGCAATTTAATTCTTCAACATGCGATATGTAAAAAATAAATACAACATGCGAAAAATACACATGCGATTTCAATAACATACACACACATGCGATTTCAATAACATACGCACACATGCGATTTGTTTCCTTGAAAAAAATAACATGCGATTTAACTAGATTATACACATGCGATTTGTTTCCTTGAAAAAAATAACATGCAATTTAATTGGGAAGATTCACATGCGAATTTAAAAAAAATAGTACTATGCGAATTCCTTGGAAAAATAAGAACTGAGTAACATACACATGCGAATTCCCTGAAAAAGACAAAAAAACATTAAGAACTGACATGTAACATGCGAATTCAAAAGGAAACATTTGTAACATGCGTATAACATTTGTATCAACATGCGAAATTCTTATATATATATATATATATTTATTTATTTATTTATTTATTTATTTATTGGGGAACACTAAAAAAGTGGGGAACCGACTCAAACGAACTCCGATTGGACTCATGCGTTGGAACCGGCTCGTCGAACCCTAACTACAATCTCTTAACCCTAAATCATAACCCCTAAACACTAAATATATTAGGGTTTGGCTTTTAGGGTTTAGCTTTAGGGTTTAACTTTAGGGTTTAGGGTTCAGCTTTAGGATTTAGCGTTAGGTTTAGCCTTTAGGGTTTAGCTTTTTGGGTTTATAGTTTAGATTTTACGGTTTAGCTTAGGTTTTAGCCTTAATTTTTAGCTTTAGGGTTTAGAGTTTAAGAGTTAGGATTTAGGGTTTAGGGTTAAGAGATTCTAGTTAGGGTTCGACGAGTCTGTTCCAACGCCGCTAGAATGAGTCCAATCGGAGTTCGTTTGAGTCGGTTCCCCGCTGGTCCCCACTTTTTTAGTGTTCACCGATGAACCATAAATCTCAAGATCTCCTAAATCAATGGCCAATATTTGTTCATTTTGTTCACAAAAACAATATGGTTCAAGAGTGAACCATATTGTTTTTGTGAACAAAATGAACAAATATTGGCCATTGATTTAGGAGATCTTGAGATTTATAGTAATGACAATTTTCTAATTATTTATGTGTAGAAAATAAATGAAAAGGGTATAAGTGTAAATTGTTAACTAGTTCTCTTTCCAATTAAATATTTAATTACATTCTCTCTCTTCATTTCTCTCACCAATTAACTAATTTATTAATTTAAAAATAAAGACAATTACTATTCGGCCAACCTGTTTTATACACATACGTATATCCGTTTTATACACATGCATACATATGTAATTTGAATAATACATATGTGTATAAACCATTTATTAGTTCTGTTTGTGTATATTTTATACACAGTTTCTATTCAGCCAAACTATTTTATACACATATGTATATCTTTTTTATACACATACATACACATGTAAATTAAAAAGTACATATATGTATAACAACACTATGAATGGAATGTATTGAACAAAAGATAATTTTTTTTAAGGAAAAGACACATTATAACATATAACTATCTTATACTTGATGTCAAATATTCAAACTATTTATACAAAAATAATTAAAAAGTGAGAATTAGTATTTATTGATGATAAACAAATTAAAAAAATAAACAATCTTATTAAAAAGAAACAAGTTTTAGTGTATTACCAGATGGTGCTTGTATACGGTATGACATTTATCTTTTTTATTAAAAAGAAATAGATGGCAAAATCTTTACAATCTAATTAGTAAACTGAACCCAATTGAAAATCTTATTGATGATTTCTTCATTTTAGTTAATTTAAATTTAAATTTATACCCCTTGTATTATAAACTATATAATAAAAAAATTACGAATGCTATTGATGCGAAACTTTTTTATATTCTCATTAGAAGAGAAGATCTGGTGTTAAAAATTATTTTACCTTACTTCCCATATTTACTTGAGAGGCCAAGGGGAAAAAAAATCGTTGTTTTTTTCAAACTCCGCATGCACTACTAATTATTAATAAGAGAATCATCATCCAAGGAAGTTGGAAAATGAGAAAATGTAAATATGTCATGAGAAAATGTATAATCTCTACAAAATAGAAAACATGTAACTAAAACCAAGAATTAAAACAAAATGATTTAAATAAGAAACATGTAACTGAAATCAAGAATTAAAACAAAATGATTTAAATCTAATTTATGAAAATTAAAGGTAAAATTACAATCCTATCCTTTTAATCAAAAAAAAAAAAAAAAGAAACAAATGGATGGCTGAGATTAGTTCACTCTGTTCACAAACAAGGATGTTGTTTACTCATGAACCTAACCCTATATATATATATATATATGTATGTATATTTATATATATATATGTATGTATGTATATATATATATATATGTATATATATATGTATATAAATTTTCAATTCCAGATCATAAGGGAATTACAGAACTGAGTAACATCGCTCTGATACGAATCCTAATTTTTCAATTCCAGATCATAAGGGAATTAAAGAACTGAGTAACATCGCTCTGATACGAATCATAATTACCAGGATAGTGGTGTAACGAACTAATCGGGATCCGGAATTGCCTAATTTTCCCTCTGCTGATTGAATGGAAAGTTTGATATACCCTTACGTAAGAAAAATGAATCAGGGACACATGTACGGCTGTTGGCATCGCGTACGTAATGAAGGATTAGGGCTTTTGTAATCTACACTTCCTATACACACACACACACACATATAGGGATTGGGTAAAATGAGAACCACCTTGAGTTGTGAGAACCGTAGGAACCAATATTAAACATTGATCAAAGGTGTTTTGATGGATGTGATTAAAAGAAAATAAAGTATGGTAATGCTTGGGCTTTAATTAATGAAATTTTTGTTTTTAGTGAGATAAGGGCAATTTGGTCTTTTACTATATCCATTAATGATTGGTCTCATTAATGTTTGTGCTTTAATTAATGTGATTTTTGAAACATGCAGTAAGAAATTTTTACAGTAAATCACCAAAAAATTAATGTGATTTAATTTCTTGAGCTCCTTACACAGTAATTTTTTTTGAAACATGCAGTAAATATTTACAATACAGTAAATCACCAAAAAATGTAAAAATAAACTAAAATAAATAAAGCGAAGTCGTCGTTTTTCGTTTCTTGTAAATGATAGTTTGCACCTCCAGCGTCTGAGATCTGCATGGACACCACACAAAAGTTGTAAAAATCACAAAATTTTTACTCCCCCGGTTGCAAATTTTTTTTTATGCCCCTGTTAATAAAATTAAAACTTTTTACACCATGGTTGTAAACTTTTTTTAAAATGCGTCTGTAAACTTTTTTTACGGACCAGTTGTAAACTTTTTTAAGCCGCGGCCGTAAACTTTTTTTTGCACGCCGGTTGTAAATTTTTTACACCCTTGTTAAAAAAATTAAACCTTTTTTTACAACCAGGTTGTAAACTATTCATACACAATTTTTTCGTGTATAGTTTTTTTACGGGTAGCGTAAAGTTTTTAAGTAAAGTTTTAAAAAGAGTTTTTACAAGTTTTTTAGCTTTTCATATACAGTTTTTTCGTGTATAGTTTTTACGGGTAGCGTAAAGTTTTTAAGTAAAGTTTTAAAAAAGTTTTTTACAGGTTTTTTAGCTTTTCATACACAGTTTTTTCGTACGTGAACCATCCAAAAAATAATTTTACGCACGGTGTCGTGTGTGAAAACGTTGCTATTTTTACATGGGGCGTAAAAAAATTTACAAAAATATTTACGTAAGGTGTCGATTGTTTAACTAGGCGTATGTATGTGAACTATTTTTACATGGGGCATAAAAAACAAATTTACGAATGCGGTTGGGTATAAAAAAGTTTTAACATATAGTTTTTACGGGTAGCGTAAAGTTTTTGTGTAAAGTTTTAAAAAAGTTTTTTACAGGTTTTTTTAGTTTTTTCATACACAGTTTTTTTGTGTATAGTTTTTACGTGTAGCGTAAAGTTTTTAAGTATAGTTTCAAAAAAGTTTTTTACAGGACTTTTTAGCTTTCCTACGCCGTTTTTTCGTACGTGAACTATCCAAAAAATAATTTTACGCATGGTGCCGTGTGTAAAAACGTTGCTATTTTTACATGGGGCATAAAAAAGTTTACAAAAATATTTACATAAGGCGTCGATTGTTTAACTAGGTGTAACAATCCGACTTTGCAAGTCAAAGTCAAAGCCAAGACGTGTTATCATTCAGATCTGTCAATTCTTGCTTAATTATTGCTTAATAGTCTAACACATCACAGTAATCGATATGTTAACTATCTTAGACGGTAATCTAAACTATGTTTTAAACGCATCGCATATTACATCGTTTGTTTATACTAAACGCTATCTCATCGCTAATCGCATCGTCGACTCGAAACGCAGTTATTGGTATTGTTCTATATGTGTTATTATGTGCTTTACTTGTGTGTGCCTTATATATGTGTTGATGTCATTCGCAAACGCAATCGCAATTCTATCGCATCGCAATCTCATCGCAACACGAAACGCGGATTTACTTTTATGCTTTTTATTTGTTATGTTATTTGTGTAGCTACTTGTTTAATGCTATCACAACGCTTACTCGTAACTCGCTTAAACGCAACGCAATGCTCAACGCACGAAACGAAAGTCGGAAAACTAACTCGCACCAGTCGCCTGATCGAATGACCGTTCGGTCGAATGATCATCCGTCCTAATGACCATCCGATCGGATGGCCATCCGATCGGCTAACCATCCGACCCTCGCTTCCACCACCTTAAACCCTCTCTCACCCTATAAATACCCACCCGTCACATCACTGTTCACTGATGTGACAGCTCTATCCGACCAACACGCTCTCAGCTCGTTCTCAAGCACATTTCACTCGATTCAAGGCTATTTTCGTAAGTTTTCTTCCTAAATCTTGTACTTCTATCATCATTACACACTTTCTCATCATCTTCTCCATCAAATCTTACATTTTCACCACGAAATCACCTGATTTGGACTACTTGAAGGTGACGTCATCACGGGTTCTTATGCAAACTGTTCAATGGCATCATCTCATCAAGATACGTTCAGATCTAAAGGATATCTACACTATTTTACACAAATCACAAAAAGATTAAAACAGTTGGTAGATGTTTTCAAACTTTCTTTCAACTCATTTACGCTCTCATACTCAAAACCGATGGAATCTAGACTCATTCAGGCTCTTTACTCACTCTCTAGTTGAGAACCGATCTGAGAACGGATTTCCACGGAAGAGACGACCGATTCACGGGTTGAACATGAAACCCCGTCAAGAACAGTTAGTCTGATCGACTGGGGTGTTTTCCATCCGATCGGATGACCTGGGCTTGATATGGATTTCCGTTGTTTGACACGTTATCAAGCCGTCTCTGTAAATCGCAAACTTTGAACTTGGAAACTTGTAAATTTTCAAACAAATAGGATGCCACTCGAATGGCCATCCGACCGGATCACCATCCGATCGAATGACCATTCGGTTGGGTGACTTGTCCTCTACAACATTTCAACACTTAAACAATTTGATCAAAACTTCAAAGAATATCACACTTTCAGTCGAATAGCCATCCAATCGAATGGCCATCCGTCCGGATGACTTGACATCTAGAGATACTTCTCATTTTTCAAAATTCTACAACGAAAACTTCAAAGTTCCAACACTTCACAAACACTCACCTGATCGAATGACCAACCATCCGAATAGTCATCCATCCGGATGGCCATCCGATCGACTCACCATTCGAGACTTCACCCTGTTACACGCTGTTCAATGCTTACATTGTCGTTCTATGCTCAGGCTAACCTCCAAGCGCTCCATTCAATCCAAGGTTGTGTTTATTTACTAAACACATACTGTGAGTATACTCGAGCCCATTTTCTTTAACGCACTTTGGGTGTTACATACATTCCTATACCAAATCAAATCGAACACACAACGCAAACACTTTTAAAGCTAACCGCTCCCGCATGTTATACGCGATTCGATGAATGCTTGTATGTTATGTTTACACAATGATTGTTTGCCTGATACCTTAGCAACGATACTACTATAGTTTGGACTCAGCACCTGTCGTGGACAGGGGTTGTTAAGGGCTTTTCTTCACATGATCACAGTGATGATAATGTGTTGTGCATTCTACAACTCGCAGTCATGTCGGTTGCATACTTCATTGTCGATAGCTTACTTGCTTCACATTTCTACGTGTTACATGCTAGTTATGCGTAAACTCTTTCGCTATACTATATACTGTTATGGGTGAAATTCTGAGACCATATCTTGGATAATATCTTGAATTATATCTTGGCTCTATGGTAAATGTTTATTCTCAGGATGGTGACTCAGGATATTGGTAACATCCTGGATGGTATCCAGAGGGTCATTAACGGATTATGTGCAGGAGTATGAGTCCAAGCTTGCAACGTTCATGAAGACCTTTTCCCCTGAAGACTCGGTCTAAGCAGTTCAAAGAAGGACGTTGAAGCCGCTTTACTTGGTCTCCAACGTTAACTAAGGAATATTCGAAGGCATCCCCCTTTTATAGGAGATTTTGTTTTCATCTTTTAGCTATAAATAGACAGATATAACAGATCGAATAGGACACAACACTCACTGCTTTCAAACACTTCAACTCTTTCGCAACTCTCACTTTCACAAAAAGCATTGTAACACTTAGTAGCGATCTGATCAATATCCTACACTGTATCCTGACATTTGAAGCAATAAGAAGAACAAGGCAGCTGCGATTGTCAGCTCCTGAGGTTTTATGCCGGCGATCTAGATTGATCAAGGGCTTTCCTCATACATCTCGTGTCACCCTTTACTTTTTGCTCATTGTATGATTGTAAATATAGCTCAATATCCTGAGCTATATCCTGAATACTGTTTTTGCAAACAACCAACTCAGCATATTTTCGATACACATTCTTAGCACACTACCTCACTTAACTAATTTGATCACTAAATTGTTTAGGTAATTTTTGACCAAAACAATTTGGCGCCCACCGTGGGGCAAGTGGTGCTATTTTTACTAGAAGCTTTTGCAAAATCATTACTTGGTTTTTTATTTTCAAAATTTTTTGCCACACTATTTTCAATGGCCTCAAGATCAAACATGAGCTCCTCCACCGTGTCTGCTACAACCTCTGCTACAATTGGTTTGGTGCTTCCACCACCTCCTCCAAGGACGCAAGCCTCCGCATAGCCTCAGGATATTATACCTACTCGGAGTCTTCAGGGATCTGCTCCTGTTTTAGCCTCTAATGATGAAATTCTAACTTTATTTGGTAGTATACAGGAACAGATGAAGCAACAGCAGGAGACCAACCAAATGCTAATGAGAGAGATACAACTCTTGAAGTCTAGTTCAAGCAGGCCCGTTGAGGATACTGTCACTCCCTTGCAACCCAGGGCGTTGAACTTCAGTTCTGCAGTGTATATTGAGGATAATAGGGGGAATATTGTGCCTAGCCATTCCCAAAGTCATATTCCTGAGATACCCTCTTCAGTTAGGGTGTCAACTGTGAGAAGCTCAGGATATGCTTCAGGATATGGCAAGAATCCTCAGACTGGTAACGTATCTAATAATAATAATAATACTCTTGCTACTAATGGTATTGGGTCTGTAGGATGCATGTATGACATCAGCACTTTCCAGGGAGCTTCAAAAGTTGAAGGACATGATATCTAGTGTACCTGGAGTAGTTCAGCCGATCCCAGAAGTATCCCAGGATAGCCACAAAATATCTCGGTTTGCATATCCTATCTGTGATTCTGAAATCCCAAAAAGATTTCAAACCCCCAACATGAAGCTCTATGACGGAACTACGGATCCTGAGGAGCATATTGCCCAGTATAGGGAAAGGATGGAAATCAACCCTATCCCTCTAGATCTTAAGGAAGCATGCCTATGCAAGGGTTTTGGTTCTACCTTAACAGGATCAGCCTTAAAATGGCTCTTAAACGTTCCTCCTCATTCAATTACATCATTTGCTCACTTAGTCAATTTATTTAATAGTCAATTCTCTTGTAGTCAAAGTTTTGAAAAACTAACAAGTGATCTCTATAGGATAACTCAAGGACCACAGGAATCCTTGAGAGATTATGTGAACAAGTTTAGCCGGGAATCCTTGGATATTCCACATCTTGATGTTGCAACAGTTGTGCAGGCTTTCAAGATTGGGTTGCAAAAAGATTCCCAATTTTACCAGGATCTTGTAATGAACCCATGCAGGAACCTGGATGAAGCTCGGAACAGGGCTTTAAGATATATTCGACTGGAGGATGACAAAAAATGCAAGAAAGGATGAACTCGTCAATAACCTATGAATCAACCAATAGGAAATCAGAATCCTCGTACAAACCATATCGCTCCAAGCCATATGGCAGAAATGACAGCAAGAAAGTGAATGTTGTTGAAGACGAGGATCCTGAGGAGTATCCTGAATTATCTGAGTATTGTTTTTCTGTTAACATACCGGAACTAATGTATGCTATGCAGGGTTTAGGAGACAAAGCAAGGTGGCCCCGGAAGAATCAACAAAAAGCTGATTGGAAGGATAAGTCCAAATGGTGTGCCTTCCATGAGGATTTCGGACATGTTACTGAGGATTGCATTGCTCTAAGGAAAGAAATAAGCTATCTCCTGAGCGAGGGATATCTGAAGGATCTCCTAGGAAGAAAGAGGAATAAGGTTCAAGATACTGAGAAGGATCCTAAACGAGCAGCATCACCTCCTGTGGATGCCAAGATAATTAACTTCATTTCAGGAGGATCCGACATCTGTGGGACTTCATATTCTGCGGCCAAAAGACATGCAAAAGAGGCTCAGGCTGAGAAAGGAGATAAGCCAATCAAAATGACAACCCTCACGACTGATAAAGTGATCACCTTCGACAGTGATGATAGGGATACTGTCCAGGATCCTCACCATGATGCTCTGGTAATAACCTTATATGTGGCTAACCATTTTGTACGCAGGATACTGGTAGATAATGGCAGCTCCGTCAACATAATTCAATTAGAGACGTTGAAGAGGATGAATGTATCACCGATGGATATCACTTCGAAGTCCACTGTACTTGTTGGGTTTAGTGGAGAAGCTAGGAATACCGTGGGAGATATAAAGTTACCAGTATATGTTAAAGGGGTCAACTCAATGCAACGCTTTTGTGTGATGGACTCCCTATCCTGCTATAACATTATATTGGGTAGGCTGTGGATCCATGATATGAAAGCTGTGCCATCAACCTATCATCAATGCATCAAGATCCCTACACCTTGGGGGGTTGTCAAGGTGGATAGTGATCAGCAGGAAGCAAAGGAGTGTTACTCATCCTCGATGAAATCCTCAACCAAGCCTAATGCAGCATAGCAATTAAAGATGCGGGCCCAGGATATCGTGGAGGCTTCAGAGCATGATGTAAAGAAAATTATCCTGGACCAGGATAATCCAGATATATCGGTGCTCGTAGGAACCAATATCCCTCAGGATATTGAGGATCAGCTGACTAACTTTTTGAAATGCAGGATGTCAACATTCGCGTAAAAGCACGAGGATATGACAGGTATTTCCAAGGATTTATTACCCATAAGCTTGGTATTGACAGGTCATTCAAGCCTGTCCAACAAAAGAGAAGGAAAAAGATGATTACTCAAATTGCCACTTCGTTTCTTAGAATGAAGCGAGCACTTAGAATTTTCGAGAAATTCATGAGCGATCATATGAACGAGAGAACTACAAATATGGTTCTTTGGTGTAGGTATCGTAGGGGTATGCCATACAAACATGCAACTATATTTGTACATCAGAATTGCAAATAAATATTTATTTATAAACAAAATTGATCGTTTCCGAGTTCAAAGGAAAACACTAGAAACATAAACATAAGATTCGGATTATTCAAAGCAGCAGCTTCTTCTAATCGGCCAAATGCTCATCCGTGGGTCAGATTTGCATTGAAAATCTTTGGGTATTTGTCCCTGACATAACCCGTCTCGCCATAGGTGTAGCAAATACCAGGAGGGAAATGAGCCTGTGCTGGATCTGCTTGAAATTGAACGGGGTTCTGAAAAGCTTGGTTTAGCATAGTGGCTGAATGACAGTCTCGTGCCAAATGACCAATGAGTCCACAGTTGAAACATTTCCGACATTTGACACTGGCATAGTGGTGGAGGTTACACTGATTGCACAGAGGAGCAGTTCCTAAGTACGGCTTCTTGGCTGGTGGTGCTGCCACCTGGCTAGGTTTTGCTTGATTTGGTGTAACGTCTACGGGACCCTTTGGAGCTTTACGCTTCTTTGACTTTTTCAAAGGCTCGGCTTCTGCTTCTTTCGATGCTTCTTGGATGGCTTCATTATTGAGACGAGACATGGCCATACCTAAATCCACAGTCTTCAGGATTACTTCGCCTATTCGCTGGGCAAATTTGGCAGTTTGCTCGGACATTTGAGTGTCGTTGCGATGAAGAGACATTCTAGAGGAAATGAAAGATATAGGAGAAAACAAGTGAAATGTTATCGGATAATTAAAACAGAATGACAACGCATAGAAATTGCGATCATTTGTTTGTTACCTAAGGCAAACAAATGAGACGGTGACTAATCAAAGTAAACAGGTCATATTAATGTATCACTGAAGACATGCTTGCCTATAAGTGAACACTCACCCCAAGAGTTCCTAGGTAAGAATGACTGGTCCGATACTGCGGATTTGTATGAACACTCTAGCCTTAGACAGAAAACTCAGGGTACAGGCACTCACTCTTCCAGTTTGCACGTGTTCACACTATTTAGACCCAAACTTTGACAAGATTTGAAAACTTAAAGGGTTCAAAACCTTATAGAAAAGGGTTCAAAACCTTACAATAAATCATCCTAGAACAGATGATTGGTTTTCAAAGCGGATTCGAAATTTGTGTTCTTGTTGTGGTTGTCACCTAAGGATAAGTGACGGTATTGATTTAAGATCTAAACACAAGGATCTTGTGTTACGGTCCTAGGAAGGTTATAGACTAGGTCAAAGCATTACTAATAACCTAATTCCCTATAACCATGAGCTAGGATACCAACTTTTCTGTCACACCCCGACTGCGTAAAACAACAAATCACGACGGAATCGTCGGGGAGTGTTGTAACAGAATCATTGTTTCAAAACACACGGAAATTGAAGTTTTGTTTTATTAAACATTGAATATTTACATCGTCTGGAAATCTAAATAAACAATTTAAACATAGTCTATCATTGTTATTAAGTCACTAAGGCCTCGTCCAGCCCTATGTGTTCATGCATCCTAGCAATCAACATCATTCAACAACACCTGAAACATATGTGAAAACAAAGTCAGCAAAGAAATGCTGGCGAGTACATAGGTTTTTGAGAGTGTCGGATTCATGGCTAGTTTACATGTTGCAATACTTAATTAAAAACCTTGTTTTGAAAAGTGTAGTATTGCGACATAATTTACCAACTCAAATCAAGTTGGTTATAATTTATAAAATCTCGTAGCCATGATTCTTAACTCGAAAACATTAAGTTTTAGAAAAACAATTTGTAAAACATCTCATATTAAATCGTTAATAAAACTCGTTAATGAATCTCGTTAATAAAACTCGTTAATAAAACTCGTATGGTTTATATTATTTCGAAAACTTCGTTTGTGTGACATTGTTTTAAAATTGTTTACCCAAGTGAACTAAATAATGCCACGGTATGTAATACGATGAAAACAATTATATATAGGAAGTACCAGCGGCGTATCCACCATGCTTTCATCACATTACACCCGTCCCGTTATCTAAACACTAACCGAAAACCAATCGTTTACCCAAATCGTTTAATTCGTTAAAAATCGCTTTAGTCGTTTAAATCATTCGCGTCTTAAATCGTGAAAACTACTTTTGATTGTCTCGCTAATAACATCCAAACCTTCGTGACTCGCCTATCGCTTCTCGCATTAATAAACCACCAAAGGGTAAATTAACAATCACAGATTCAGTCGTTACCCACCTAACCCACACATAACCATGGGCGCAGTCTGATAACGGGATTTGTCAGATCCTATGGTACCATAACCTAATACTGGTCGGTTCGGCCTAAACTAATGGATATTATTCGTTATGTAAATACAACCAACAAGTTTGTTTACTTTATTGAAATCGTTATTAATTTAATATAAACCATTTTAATCGTTTTTGAAACCATTGTTATAATATCGAAAATCGTTTTGAAAACCATCGTTAAAACCTTGAAAACATTTAGCACATATGAATCACCTCAAAACAATTGAAAACAGTAAAATAGGGGAACTATGTACTCACCTGAGAATGCTTAGAGGTCTTGAACAACAACCAAGCAAAGCTAGAGGGAGCACGAAATCAATCGGCAACCTAATAACTATATAATTAAACCGGACCTAAGTCGGAAGATCGGATAGGATGAGGTTTTGTAAACCAAATGAGTATTGGGACTCATATGACATGGTTTAACAAAGTCTATATCCTAAATCGAAACCTAACCTAAGTGCTTTCGTCCCATTGTGACCCATTAAGGTAGCTTAAGCTACTTTAACGTGTCGTTCGCGCAAAAGCGCATTTGAGACGTCTAACTAGTCCTATGACAAGTATTATATGCCTAAACATGATTAAATATGTTGCATAATTAATTAAGTGACAAAAGTTTGTGTTACATATGCTTAGTTACCAATTATGCATGAAAAGGGCATTTTGGTCATTTACCTAAGGCATATAAACTACCTATCATACAACTAATTAAACCTAAGTGACCATAAGGTATAACCTCGAAAGGTTATTCCCTATGCAACTATGGTCACTAAACATGTTTGGTCGGATCCTAATGATCGACCAAACGGGTCGTGTTCGAAAGTCTAAGCGGGTGTTTAGTCCGCTTGACTTACGACTCTACACAAGCACTAATCTAAAAAGTGACGAGTTAAACATGTTAAAACATGTTTAACGAATTTAGAAAATAGATTTGGTATCAAAACAAACGGTTTTGATACCTATAAGTAGTTTGGTTACAAAACACGCAAGAATGCGCATTTTGGCCGAAACTACGACTCGTCACTACACCTAGATAACGTGGTAATCAGTAGGTATAGTCACTAGGGACTATAACCATCGTGATTAGGCTCACGTTATGAAGTTCAAACGAACTTCTCGTTGACCAACTTGTGGTCAAAGCTGAAAGTCAAACACTGTTTGACTTTCAAGCCAGGAAAGCAATAAAAGAATGAAAGAGGACTTACAAAGGGTCCAAATAGATTTGATTCCAAGTTTTCTCAGGTAGGTAGTGAATAATCACAACCACTTAGAGAAATCTTAGATCAAATGTGCAGAAAGTGGAATGAGGGTCATGCTATATATAGTTTTCGCAAAACCGTTAGGATCATTTCTTGTAGAAGAAGGAATGATCTTGGCCTTACACTTGGGCACAAGGTTTTGAATACAATGGGGACATCAAATACCAGCCCATAGTGTGTAATTCAAGGGGTAAAAACCATTTGAGCAAATGGAATAGGCCAGATTCATTGTTTCTGCAATTCTGTGGTTCTGGGGAAGGCTTACGGACCGTAAGCATATGTCCATACGGTCAGTAAGGACCTTGCAGACCAGCAAGTTTAAAAAATGGCAGATTTAGTCCCTGAATCCCCAAACTTGGTTTTTAATGCATTTTTGACACGTTTATGCTCCGTTAACCCCATTTCAAAGCTCTAAAATGAAGTTAAAGTATAGGGCACTTAAAATGTGCTCAAAAATATCTCGGATGTCGGCACGTTTGGTCGTACGGTTGCGTTGTTCGGTTAATTACGACCGGAGTCGTAACGAACGCAAAAACGATCCAAATTAAGCGACGAATGGATTTTTCTTATGCCAAACGCTAAAATAAAATATTTTAATGCTTACATAAATTTTTGGATGTCCGGATATATTCAGAACGTGAGATATGCGCGAAAATGCAAACTTGTGCACTTTTTGACGCTTTTAGTCCCTGAATGACCAAAAAGTTTATTTTAGCACACCGAACCCTTCAAAGACTATTTCTAAGCTATGTAAAGGATATTTAGGGTATGTTTAACTTATGGTCATGTTCCAGAATGTTCGTTACAGTACAAATCGGCATATTTTAGAATTTTGTCAAAAGTAGTCCCTGTAAGCGAATAAACTTGATTTCGCCACACCAAACCCTCCAAAACTTATTTCTAAGTTATGTAAAGGTTATTTAAGCTATGTTAAGCCTATATCACTGTCCCGAAGTGTTTGTTGCATTAAACTGGTTACGTTTACGCACCAGTTCGTGTGTAACTTTCCAGAAAGCGATTTAGAGCTCGAAATTGAACAAGAATTGATATGTGCAAATGATACACATATTTATACAAATCCCAAGTATGAAACACAACATTTCATTGATTTGGTATTTGTTCGATGGCCGTGGAGGCACAGATGTCACAAGCGGGACCAGTTCATGTAAAAGTGGCTGACAATTTCGTTACTATTGGCTATATCCTGGATCCTAAAGGTATATGAGGATTGATCACCCTCTCTCACGAAAGGGTATTTTCATACTCTCTAAGGTTTAAAGGTTTTCACCTTTCTAAGTCTTGGAGTTTATACACTCCCGCCTGTAGCGCATGAAAATCAGGGTTTATCCCCAGGATACTAAAGGTTTATCCCCAGGATATTGAGGGTTTATCCCCAGGATATTCAGGGTTTGTCCACAGAAGAAATAAAATATGACTGTTTGCCTTCCTAAGTCTTCAAATATGTTGAACATAGGAGACATACACTATACAATTCAGAGGATGGGTTCTAGAATCTAAGTGTGCACTGGGGACATTCCTAAGATGGAAGATTGGAATTGACTCTCTAAGAGTCCTTGGTATGATCACTCATTTTTATTTTATTTAGATAACTAAAGTTTTCTAAGTTATGTAGCAGTATCCTGACCTGGATATCTTTTAGGGTACTCTCAGAATATGTTCCCAAGAATGTTCAAACAAAACTATTTTCATAAGTAAAATTCATGCAATAAAGTTGTAACAGCAAAGGTAAAGCCAAAAGAAAGTTATGTTATTAAAGAAAAAGTCTGTGCTTTTGGTTTCATCTCAAACCGAGATCCATCCACCAAAAGCACATTAAGTTCCTAGTTATATTTACATAACAGTTGAAGGTTTCATCTCAAACCGAGACCCATCCACCTCCAACTGTTCTATTGTTCAAAAAACATGCAGGAAATATAAATTGCTCAAGTGCAGGAAAAGTAAATCCAGAAAAAGTAAATTGTTTTGGGGGTTACAAACCAACATTCAAATTTAAAAAGTGGGATCCCGCCTAGGCATCAACATCCATCATCGCCCACTTGAATGCCCTCACACAGCGGCATCACCACCATCCTTCTCTGTCTTCTCAGCTTTAGCACCCTGAGCAGCATCTTCTCTAGCATCCTCTCCAGCATCCGTCCCAGCATCCTTCTTTTCGCCAGCCTTGTCCACCACCTCTGCTGACTTAGAGGATTCACCAGCAGGATACGGTATAGCTTTGCCTCCAAGCTCCTTCAGCTTTGCCACCCAGGAATCAACCGGCCAGGATGGGCACTCCAGTCCTGTCTCCTTGGTCTCATAAGCCATCTTGATGCGAGCTTGTAGCAGAGAGACAATGGCTGAGTTCTTGATCCCTTCCCGGAAGGAGACCATGGCCTGTTCATGCTCCACCTGGATGGCTGCCAGCTTTACCTCGGCGTCCTGGGTGACCTTTTTCAGCTTGTCCTCGTAGTGTCAGGACTTGGCTTCAGCAATGACACCCTGATCAGCAACCGTGGTCTCCAGCTGCTTGATCCTGGCTTCTTGAAATTTGTCCGTGCTGCAAGCATCAGTGTAGAGATGGAGCAAATGCTGGAGACCCTGCAAATCAAAATTCAGGTATGAATTAAAACTAGCTAACCAGGATATCCTGTTAGGATATTCTATCAGGATATTCCATCAGGATATGCATGCAGGATATAGTACCAGGATATTACCTTATTGAGGAAGGATGTCATTGGCTCCAAGGAGTCAGTAAAGCTGAGTTCCTCATAAGAAAACCCTACAGAGCCTGGAGTGCTGACCTCAGAGCCCTTCCTCTTCTTGGAAGTAGAGGCCTTGGTTCTTTGGGTGGGTTTAGGAGCCGGAACTGGCTTGGAGCTGGTGGTGGCAGGAGTTTCCTTCTTGACGTTGACTGGAGTAGGGTAGCTATCAAGCTCATCAAGGTCCAGGAAGATTGGAACTTTGCTGGAGTCTGCATACAGGGAGTAAAATTATCACACCCCGATCGCGCTAAAACAACAAAACCGCGGCAGAAACGTCGGGGAGTGTCATGGCAGAATTATTGTTTCACAACCATGGATACAAAAAGAGTTTTGTTTTATTGATTCATTAAGTAAGTTACATTGTTTTAACACAAAACAAACAAGTTACATATCGACTAATATTGTTATTATGTCACTAAGGCCTCGTCCAGATCCTATGTGACTCTTGCATCCTAGTAATCATCATCAAGCATCAACACTTGAAACATATGTGAAAACAAAGTCAGCAAAGAAATGCTGGCGAGTACATAGGTTTTATAGGAGTGTCGAATTCATGGCTAGTTTAAATGTTACAATACTTTATTAAAAACCTTGTTTTGAAAAGAGTATAATATTGCAACTTAATTAACCAACTCAAATCAAGCGGGTTATAGTTTATAAAACCTCGTAGCCATGATTCTTAACCTAAAAACATTTGTTTTAGTAAAGAAATTTGTAAAACATCTCGTATTAAATCGTTAATAAAATTCGTTAATAAATCTCGTTAATAAAACTCGTATGGTTTATATCATTTCGGAAACCTCGTTTGCGTGACATCGTTTCAAAATCGTTTACCCAAGTGAACTAAATAACGCCACGGTATGTAATATGTTGAAAACACTTATATATAAGAAGTACCAGCGGCGTATCTACCATGTTTTCATCATCTTACACCCGTCCCGTTATCTAAACATTTAACCAAAAACCAATCGTTCCCAAATCGTTAATTCATTTAAATCGTTTAAATCATCCTCGTTTTAAGTGTTAAAACTATTTATGGTCGCCTCGCTAATAACATTCAAACCTTCGTGACTCAACTACCTCGTTCTCGCATAAATAAACCACCAAAGGGTAAATTAACATTCAGATTCAGTCATTACCCACCTAACCCACACATAACCATGGGTGCAGTACGATAATGGGATTTGTCAGATCCTATGGTACCATAACCTAATACTAGTTGGCTTGATCAATGCTAATGAATGCCATTCGTTATGTAATTACAACCAACTAGTTTATTCACTTTATTGAAATCGTTATTAGTTTAATATAAACCATCTTAATCGTTTTTGAAATCATCGTTATAATATTGAAAATCGTTTTGAAAACCATCGTTAAAACCTTGAAAACATTTAGCACATATGAATCCCCCCAAAACAATTGAAAACAGTAAAATAGGGGAACTATGTACTCACATGGAGTGCAAAGTATCCTCAATCAATTGAACTTCAACAAACTCGAGCAAACAAGAGAAATCAAACAGCACCTAGTAGTCGAATCACTAGTCAACAATAGACACCTAAATCGGAAGATCGGATAGGATGAGGTCTTGTAAACCAAATGAGTGTTGGAACTCATGTGATATGGTTTAACAAACCCTACATCCTAAATCAGAACCTAACCTAAGTGCTTTCGACCCATTGTGACCCATTAAGGTAGCTTACGCTATTTTAACGCGTCGTGCGTGCAAAAGCGCATTCGAGACGTCTAACTAGTCCTATGACAAGTGTTATATGCCTAAACATGTTTAAATATGTTGCATAATCAGTTACGTGACAAAAGTTTATGTTACATATGTTTAATTACCAATTATGCATGAAAAGGGTATTATGGTCATTTACCTAAGGCATATAAACTACTTATCATACAACTAATTAAACCTAAGCGACCATAAGGTATAACCTCGGAAGGTTATTCCCTTTGCAACTATGGTCACTAAACATGTTTGGTCGGATCCTAATGATTGACCAAACGGGTCGAGTTCGAAAGTCTAAGCGGGTGTTTAGTCCGATTGACTTACGACTCTACACAAGCACTAATCTAAAAGTGACCAGCTAAACATGTTAGAACAAGTTTAGTTAAGTTAGAAAACAGGTTTTGATATCAAAACAAACGGTTTTGATACCCTAGAGTAGTTTGGTTACAAAATACGCATAAACACGCATTTTGGCCGAAACTACGACTCGTCACTACACTTAGTCAACGTGGTAATCAGTTGGTATAGTCACAAGGGACTATAACCATCGCGATTACACTCACGTTGCAAAGTTCAACGGAACTTTGTGTTGACCATTGACTGGTCAAAGATAAAAGTCAAACTTGTTTGACTTTCATGCTTGAAATATAAGAACAAGCAAGAAGAGGACTTACAAAGGGTCCAAGAAGGATGTTTGATCTAAAATAGCTCAGGTATGAAGTGTAAACACCCCAACTTAGAGCTGGTTTCAGATCAAGTGTGAGAATGAAGTGAAGTGGGGGGGGTTGCTATTTATAGTAAGTTAGGAGTTCCAGGATCATTCCAAGTGTTGTGAAGCTCAAATCTTGGCCATACACTTGTTAATCTAAGGTTGGGCACTAGCAAAACAGGCACACAAGTCCATAGATTGCAAAAACCATGTCTAAAACCAGTTACAACAGCTGGAATGGAAGTTTCTGAATTCTGTGGTGCTGGCACAAGCTTACGGACCATAAGCTTATGGTCCATACGGTCCGTAAGGGACCTGCAGACCAGCCACTTTTACTTATTTACAGTTTAGCCCCTGCACCTTGTTTCGTTGCGTATCGGCACTTCTAACACCCGTCAAACCCATTTTCAAGCTCCACAATGATGTTAAAACATAGGGAACATGAAATATGCTTGAAAACATCTCGGGTGTCGGTTCATTTGGCCGTACGGTTGCGTTGTTCGGTTAATTACGACGGAAGTCGTAACGAACGCAAAAACGATCCAAATTAAGCGACGAATGGATTTTTCTTATGACAAACACTAAAATAAAATATTTTAATGCTTACATAAATTTTTGGATATCCGGATATATTCAGAACGTAAGATATGTGCGAAAATGCAAACTTGTGCACTTTTTGACGCTTTTAGTCCCTGAATGACCAATAAAGTTTGTTTTAGCATACCGAACCCCTCAAAGCCTATTTCTAAGCTATGTAAAGGATATTTAGGGTATGTTTAACTTATGATCAAGTTCCGGAGTGTTCGTGACTACACAAATCGGTATAGTTTCGCAGTTTGACATAATTAGTCCCTGCGATCGAACAAAACTTATTTCTAAGTTATGTGGAGGTTATTTAAGGTAATTTAAGCCTTTTTCACTATTCTGGAGTGTTCGTTGCATTAAACTGGTTATATTTACACATCAGTGCGCGTATAACCTTCTAGAAAGCGATTTAAAGCTTGAAATCGGAATCGAATCGTAAAATCACCAAACACAATTACACACATAATAACATCAAAACACATATAATAACACCAAAGCACATTGTTTTATTAATAATCAACATTGTTTTACATTGTACATCGATTACAGAACACAGTTTTCATAGTCTTCCCTACTTCAAGAAATTTCGTCCCGAAATTTTAACTAGAGGAAGCTTGTGAAAACAAATCGTATCCGTTTGTTCGTCAACTGTTTGAACGTACGGTCCACTATCTCCACGGGTTTCTCGACAAAGTGCATTGTTTCATCGATTTGGATCTCGTCGAGAGGAATGTGAAGATCAGCATCAGCTAAACACTTTTGCAAATTGGACACGTGAAAAGTCGGATGAATATTCCCAACTCTGGAGGTAGCTCTAGTCGATAGGCAACCTTCCCAATCCTTTCCACAATCTTAAATGGTCCTACATATCGAGGTGCAAGTTTTCCTTTCTTTCCAAATCTCATCACTCCCTTCCAAGGTGAAACCTTGAGTAGGGCACGGTCTCCGACTTGAAATTCTAAGGGCTTGCGTCGCATATCCGCATAACTCTTTTGACGGTTTCGAGCTATCACAAGATTATCGCGGATTTTCTTGATTTTGTCTGTTGTTTCCAGAACGAGCTCAGGTCCAGTAAGCTGAGCTTCACCGGTCTCGTTCCAACAGACAGGTGAACGACATTTTCGACTGTAGAGAGCTTCGAATGGTGCCATATTAATACTAGCATGATGACTATTGTTGTAAGAGAACTCGATCAGTGGAAGATGAGAATCCCAATTACCACCAAAGTCTATCACGCATGCTCTAAGCATATCCTCCAAATTTTGAATCATCCTTTCAGATTGTCCATCTGTTTGGGGATGATAAGCAGTGCTTAGATTCAGTTGGGTTCCCAAAGCAGATTGCATGGTCTTCCAGAAATGAGACGAAAAACGAGCATCACGATCAGAAATGATATCCAAAGGAACACCATGTCGTGATACAATCTCATCAACATAAATCTTTGCAAGTTTATCAGCAGATAGATCCTCGCGAATTGGAATAAAATGAGCTGATTTTGTTAATCGATCGATAACAACCCAAATAGCATCATGACCTTTAGACGTACATGGTAACTTAGTGATGAGATCCATTGCAATGTTCTCCCACTTTCAAACCGGTATCTCTGGTTGTACAAGCAAACCAGAAGGTCGTTGATGTTCAGCCTTTACTTTGAGACAAGTTAGGCATTTCGATACATACAAGGCAACATCCTTTTTCATACCAGGCCACCAGTACTGAGTACAAAGATCCTTGTACATTTTATCAGCACCAGGATGGATAGAATATTGAGACTTGTGAGATTCGTCCATCACTAAGGTGCGGAGATCGTCTTGTTTCAGAATCCACAAACGATCCTTGAAGTAGAGTAAACCATCTTCTTTCCTTTCGAGCTTAAGCTCAAGTTGAAGCGGTAGCTCATCTTTCAATAGGCCTTTGATCACACAAGATCGTTGAGCTTGAAGGACACGAGATTGAAGGTCAGATAGAGTGTGAACAGAATGAAGCTTGACTCGCTCTTTTCGACTAAGCGCATCGGCTATGACATTTGCCTTACCAGGATGGTAGCGAATCTCGCAATCGTAATCATTCAAGAGTTCAACCCAACGTCGTTGCCTCATGTTCAGCTCCTTCTGATTAAGAATATGCTGAAGACTTTTGTGGTCTGTGAAAACCACACACTTTGTGCCATAAAGGTAGTGTCTCCAGATTTTAAGCGCAAATACCACAGCTCCTAACTCAAGATCATGAGTCGTATAGTTCTTCTCATGAACTTTCAATTGTCTAGACGCATAAGCTATGACATTACCTCGTTGCATAAGGACACAACCAAGTCCTAGATTCGACGCGTCACAATAGACAATGAAATCATCGTTTCCCTCAAGCAGAGATAAAACAGGAGCATCACAAAGCTTTCGTTTCAGCGTTTGGAACGCTTCTTCTTGCTTGGGTCCCCACTCAAAAGGCTTATTCTTCTGAGTTAAAGCAGTGAGTGGAACCGCAATCTTCGAGAAATTTGAAATGAATCTGCGATAATAACCAGCAAGACCAAGAAAAGATCGAATCTCTGTAGGTGTCGTCGGCGTACTCCAGTCCTTAATAGCAATAATCTTGGATGGATCCATATGAATACTCTGCTCGTTGACTATATGACCCAAGAACTAAACTTCTTTAAGCCAAAATTCACACTTGGAGAATTTAGCAAAAAGTTGTTCCTTCTTAAGGAGTTCCAATGTTAAGCGAAGGTGTTGCTCGTGCTCGGCTCGAGACTTCGAATAAATGAGAATATCGTCGATGAACACAATAATGAACTTGTCTAAATAAGGTTTACAGACCCTATTCATTAAGTCCATGAAGATGGCTGGAGCATTTGTCAAACCAAAAGGCATGTCTGTAAACTCGTAATGGCCATATCTTGTGCGAAAAGAAGTTTTGGGAATATCTTCTTCGAGAACACGAAGTTGATGATACCCAGAACGCAGATCGATCTTGGAAAAGCACGAAGCACCTTGCAGCTGGTCGAAGAGATCATCAATTCGAGGTAGGGGATATCGATTCTTGATGGTAAGCTTATTAAGCTCACGATAATCAATACACATTCGAAAAGATCCATCTTTCTTTTTCACAAAGAGGACAGGAGCTCCCCAAGGCAAAAAGCTCGGACGGATGAATCCTTTATAAGATAACTCTTGAAGCTGTTTTGATAACTCTTGCATCTCCGACGGTGCAAGACGATAAGGTGCTTTTGCAACTGGGTTGGCATTGGGTACAAGGTCAATATGAAACTCGACTTGACGAACTGGAGGCAGACCCGGCAGTTCATCGGGAAACACCTCTGGATAATCCCGAACAATCGGAATATCCTGAATACTCTTGCTCTTGCCTTTCTCCTCAGTGACATGTGCCAGAAAAGCAACATATCCTTTTCGCAAATAACTTTGAGCTTTCGTACACGACATAAGCTTCAATCCACCGGATGGTTTCTCGCCACGAACTTCTAAAACTTCACCAGAAGACAAAGGAATACGAACAATCTTATCAAAGCAAACCACCTCAGCATGATGTTTGGTCAACCAATCCATCCCCACGATAATGTCAAAAATCCCAAGTTGCATCGGTGTGAGGTCAATAGGAAAAAGATGGTTATCAAGGTTCAACTGACAATCGCGAATAACAGAATCGAGAACAAGAGGTTTACCAGTAGCAACTTCGACAGATAAGGGTTTCCTCAGTTTAGTTCTAGGCATCGCAAGTAAAGGTTCAAAAGATAACGAAACAAAACATCTATCGGCACCAGAATCAAAAAGAATAGATGCAGGTCGATTGTTAACAAGAAACATACCATTGACAACTAAGGTACCTCTGACAACGAGGTTGTCAGCTCGAGCCTCGTTTGCATTCAGATTGTACGCTCGCCCACGAGTGGAATCGACAATTGGAAAAACAAAGAGGTATTGAAAACATCGACAAAACACAAGGAAGGTGATCATTTGTTCATTACCTCGAATAAACAAACGACACGCAGTGACTAATCAAAGTAAATGGATCAATATATTGTATCGCCGAAGACATGCTCGCCTATAAGTGAACACTCACCCCAAGAGTTCCCAGGTAAGAGTGACTGGTCCGATTATGTGGATTTGTACAAACACTCTAGCCTTAGACAGAAAACTCAGGGTACTGGCATTCACTCTTCCAGTTTGCACGTGTTCACATTATTTAGAACCAAACTTTGACGAGATTTTGAAAACTCAAAAGGCACTAAGCCAAAAATGAGTCAAACTGGAAGGGTTCAAAACCTAGTAATCAATCATCCTAGAACGGATGATTAGTCTTCGAAGCGGATTCGAATTTGTGTTCTCATTGTGGTTATCACCTAAGGGTAGGTGACGGTTTTGTTTTAAAAATCTAAACGCAAAATTCTTTGCCTTAGGGTCCTAAGAGTTATAGTCTAGGTCAAAGCATTACTAATAACCTAATTCCCTATAACCATTGGCTCTGATACCAACTCTTCTGTCACACCCCGACCGCGTTAAAACAACAAAACCGTGGCGAAAACGTCAGGGAGTGTCGTGGCAGAATTATTGTTTCACAACCAAGGATACAAAAAGAGTTTCGTTTTATTGATTCATTAAGTAAGTTACATTTTTTTAACACAAAACAAACAAGTTACATATCGACTAATATTGTTATTATGTCACTAAGGCCTCGTCCAGATCTTATGTGACTCTTGCATCCTAGTAATCATCATCAAGCATCAACACCTGAAACATATGTGAAAACAAAGTCAGCAAAGAAATGCTGGCGAGTACATAGGTTTTATACGAGTGTCGAATTCATGGCTAGTTTAAATGTTGCAATACTTTATTAAAAACCTTGTTTTGAAAAGAGTATAATATTGCAACTTAATTAACCAACTCAAATCAAGCGGGTTATAGTTTATAAAAACTCGTAGCCATGATTCTTAACCCCAAAACATAAAACATCTCGTATTAAATCGTTAATAAAATTCGTTAATAAATCTCGTTAATAAAACTCGTATGGTTTATATCATTTCGGAAACCTCGTTTGCGTGACATCGTTTCAAAATCGTTTACCCAAGTGAACTAAATAATGCCACGGTATGTAATATGTTGAAAACACTTATATATAAGAAGTACCACCGGCATATCTACCATGTTTTTATCATATTACACCCGTCCCGTTACCTAAACGCTTAACCAAAAACCAATCCTTTATCCAACTTGTTTAATCTCGTATGAATCATTCCCAAATCGTTAATTCGTTTAAATCGTTTAAATCATCCTCGTTTTAAGTGTTAAAACTATTTATGGTCGCCTCGCTAATAACATTCAAACCTTCATGACTCGACTACCTCGCTCTCGCATTAATAAACCACCAAAGGGTAAATTAACATTCAAATTCAGTCATTACCCACCTAACCCACACATAACCATGGGTGCAGTACGATAATGGGATTTGTCAGATCCTATGTTACCATAACCTAATACTGGTCGGCTTGATCAATGCTAATGAATGCCATTCGTTATGTAATTACAACCAACTAGTTTATTCACTTTATTGAAATCATTATTAGTTTAATATAAACCATCTTAATCGTTTTTGAAATCATCGTTATAATATCGAAAATCGTTTTGAAAACCATCGTTAAAACCTTGAAAACATTTAGCACATATGAATCACCCCAAAACAATTGAAAACAGTAAAATATGGGAACTATGTACTCACATGGAGTCCAAAGTATCCTCAATCAATAGAACTTCAACAAACTCGAGCAAACCAGAGAAATCAAACAGCACCTAGTAATCGAATCACTAGTCAACAATAGACACCTAAATTTGGAAGATCGGATAGGATGAGGTCTTGTAAACCAAATGAGTGTTGGAACTCATGTGATATGGTTTAACAAAGCCTACATCCTAAATCGGAACCTAACCTAAGTGCTTTCGACCCATTGTGACCCATTAAGGTAGCTTACGCTATTTTAACGCGTCGTGCGCGCAAAAGCGCATTCGAGACGTCTAACTAGTCCTATGACAAGTGTTATATGCCTAAACATGTTTAAATATGTTGCATAATCAGTTATGTGACAAAATTTTATGTTACATATGTTTAATTACCAATTATGCATGAAAAGGGTATTTTGGTCATTTACCTAATGTAACACCTGTGTCTCCACGGCCATCAAACAAATACCAAGCGAATGAAATATTGTATTTCATACTTTGGACTTGTATAAATATGTGTATCGTTTACACATATCAATTCTTGTTCGATTTCAAGCTTTAAATCGCTTTCTGGAGGGTTATACGCGCTCTGATGAGTAGATATAACCAGTTTAATCCAACGAACACTCCGGAATAGTGAAATAGGCTTAACATACCTTAAATAACCTTTACATAACTTAGAAATAGGCTTTGAGGTGTTCGGTATGCTAAAATAAACTTTTGTGTCATTCAGGGACTAAAAGCGTCAAAAAGTGCACAAGTTTGCATTTTCGCGCATAACTTACGTTCTGAATACATCCGGACATCCAAAAATTTATGTAAGCATGACTACATTATATTTTATGGTTCGCCTTAAGAAAAATCCATTCGTCGCGTCATTTGGATCGTTTTTCGCGCTTGTGCGCATTCCGTCGTAATTAAGCGAACATCGCGTTCGTACGGTTAAACGAACCGACATCCGAGATATTTTTGAGCACATTTTAAGTTCCCTATACTTTAACTTCATTTTAGAGCTTTGAAATGGGGTTAACGGGCCTTAAACGTGTCGAAAATGGCCTAAATACAGTTCAGGGACCAAAAGTGTAAATCTGCCAAACTATGGCCTAGCGGTGCGCTACACTTTTAGCGTAGCGGTGCGCTAGCCAAGTTCAGACCAGATTCAGAGTTTCTAACAGCCTGTTTGCAGCTGTTTTAACCACAACCACAAGTTCACCACTTGCATACTCAGCTGATAAGGATCATTGTTAGGCACCATAACCTTCCGACACTTGTACGGATACGATTAAGGCACAATATTCGACAAACGATCCTAACGGTTCGGGTATTCCTATAAATACCCAACCCACACAACCTCATTTTGCACTAGAATTCTGATTTGAGAGCTCTAAGTTGAAACCATTGTTTCATACCTGAGTTCTTGGATCGGGATTAGCATTCGGGGACCCTTCGTAAGTATTTCTTCGTTCTTTTCCTTATTTATACTGCTTTTCGAGTCAGAAAGTCAAACTTTGTTTGACTTTCAGCATTGACCAGTAATGGTCAATGCGAAGTTCGTTTGAACTTCGCAACGTGAGTGTAATCACGTTGGTTATAGTCCCTTGGGACTATGCCTACTGATTACCACGTTGTCTAGGGTCGTAGGGTAAGCGATCTAATAAATCGCTTATACCTTCGAACCCGACCCAGTTTGGTCGATCATTAGGATCCGACCAAATACATTAGGTGACCATAGTGTAGGGAATAACCTTCCGAGGTTATACCCTATGGTCACATCGTTTAAGTAGTTGTATGATAGGTAGTTTATATGCCTTAGGTAAATTACCAGAATACCCTTTTCATGTATAATTGGTAATTAAGCATATGTAACCTAAACTTTTGTCACATAACTGATTTTGTAACATGTTTAGGCATATAACACTTGTCATAGGACTAGTTAGGCGATCCGAACGCGTTTCCACGCGAACGACGCGTTAAAGTAGCATAAGCTACCTAAACGGGTCGTAATGGGTCGTAGACACTTAGGTTAAGTTTCATTTAGTATGTAGGCTTTGATTAACCATATCACATGAGTTCCTACACTCATTTGGTTTACAAACCCTCATGCTACCCAGTCTTCCGATTTAGGTCCGGTTTATTAATGTAGTTACCTATATTAGGTGCCGTTTGATTCCGAGATCTCTAGCACTGCTTGGTGGTTATCTTTAGACAACTGAGCAATCTCAAGTGAGTACATAGACCCCTCTTTTACTGTTTTCCAAACATTTTGGGGTGGAACACATGTGCCTACTTGTTACTTTCAAGCTTTCCTGTTTTCACATCATATACCTGCTATGTTCGTTAGTACATTATAGTACATGATTTCAATACATTTTATGCTAGGTGTGCCCATTGTGTGCATTACTTAGTACATCGTTTTACATAACATTTCATGCTAGGTGTGCCCATTGTGTGCATTACTTAGTACATCGTTTTACATGACATTTCATGCTAGGTGTGCCCATTGTGTGCATTACTTAGTACATTGTTTTACATTGCCTTTCTGTTGCATATGCTTATCCAGCGTATGAACACATTATACTACATTTTGAACCGTTGTAATCATTTGACTATGTGAACCGTTGTAATCATATGACTATGTGATCCGTTGATATCTGTGAACCGTTTGTAACTGTTGAACCGTTTGTATCCATTACATGATTTACATTAGACATGAACATTACTTTGGTGTTTTGGTTTGATTAAGTGATTAAGTAACGATGCGTGTGTAATATGATACAAGCATGGTGGATACGCCGCTGGTACTTCCTATATATAAGTGTTTGTATGGTATTACATATTGTAGCGTTATTTGAATCATTTCAGTTTGAGACATAGAACATTTTATACAAATAACATACTTTTCACAAGACATTGTTTTACAAACAACTTATCTTATACAAATCCATTTTACTATGGTTATTCATTTAACCATACATTATTCATTTATTTATACATATCATCTGAACTCATTGTTTTTCAAATGATTTACAAAACAAAGCAAACTAAAAGGTTCATGACTAAACATTTTCTCAAACATAAGTCATGGAACCTATTTTCACAAAACCTATGTATCTCACAGGCATTTTTATGCTGACGTACCTATTTTCACATGTGTTTTTCAGGAACTGTTGCATAAGATGATCAAGATACATATAGGCAGACTTGGGCTTTAGTGACAATAAAAGATGCAAGACTAGTTAACTATGTTGTATTTTCCTAGTTTGATAAGACATTGTAACACTTTAATCAATAAAATGAAACTTCAATTGCCATGGATTTGAAACAATTAATTCTGTTACAACACTCCCCGACGTTTCCGCCACGTTTTGGTATGTTCTACGTGGTCGGGGTGTGACAGAAAAGATGGTATCAGAGCCAATGGTTATAGGGAATTAGGTTATTAGTAATGCTTTGACCTAGTCTATAACCTTTCTAGGACCCTAACGCGAGTTTACTTGCGTTTAGTCATAAAACAATACCGTCACCTATCCTTAGGCGACGACCACAACAAGAACATAAATTTCAAAACCGCTTTGAAAACTAATCATCTGTTCTAGGATGATTTATTACAAGGTTTTGAACCCTCTATTGTAAGGTTTTGAACCCTCTGTTATATGGTTTTGAACCCCTTTGAATTTTCAAAACTCTCGTCAAGGTTTTGGGTTTCTAATAATGTGAACACGTGCAAACTGGAAGGGTGAATGCCTGTATTCTGGGTTTTCTGTCTAGGCAAGCACTTCGTATACATCTCATCAGACGCGAGACCAGTTGTGCTTACCTGGGAATTCTTGGGATGAGTGTTCACTTATAGGCAAGCATGTCTTCGCGATACATTATATTGACCCGCTTACTTTGATTAGTCACTGTCTCATTTGTTTGCCTTTGGTAACAAACAAATGGTCACAATCTACATGCCTTGTCATTTTCTTTTGACTATCTTTCGCTTATTTCCTCCTATGCCTTTCGTTATCTTCAAGATGCTTCTTCATCGCAACAACAATGTCCGAACCAGGTGCTGCAACTACCCAGTAAATAGGCGTCATACTCCAGAGGACCGTTGATTTAGCTATCACCATGACTCGTCTCAGGGATGAAGCCGTATAAGGGAACTGCTTCTTGGTGAAATTAATGCCACTGTCATCATCCGAATCAAATACCTAGTTTCAAATGTACCCACGGTGGACGATGGGGACGTTTGGTTAACATGTGCCGCTTTGCAATCCAAAGCAAAGCTGTTACAAATCCTGCTGTTGTTCAAACTTCAAACTCTGCTTCATATGTCGCTTGGCATATCTAGCGCCTCAACCTTATGAACTTTCTACCTTGTGTATCGACTTAAGCACGCCTAGTGCAAGGTGTCGAAGCACCTCCCGTTACACAAACTCCAAAAATCCATGTAGGATCTTTCTATCCTCATAATTAGATCCTTGTGGATGGGTATCATTCATCGGAGTCCTTAATTGAATTCTTTGTATGATTCAATACGTACATCACAATTCAATAAGGATAAAGCCGAATTCCTTTTAAGATTATCCTATCTTCATAGATAGATTCTTGAAATGATTAAAGTGCCAAATGAAATCCACGAATTGGATTCCTGGTGTACTTTAAGTATCCGCGTCCAAAGACAACAACTTAAAGGTTAAATTAGACAACTATGTGATTATGTGCTTATGTGTTTCCTTTTATGTTTTTGAGTAATCCAAGTTTTTGTAATCCAAATCCTCGTAGAATCTTCCATATCTTCGTATAAGAGATTCATAGTAGGATACCCAAAGGTACTACCTAAAATCCTTAATGGACTTCTACGTTGTAGATAAGTCCCTTGGATTATAAAGTACTGCTTCATAATTAGATCCCTTGAGTGGTCTAGTTAAACTGGATGATACAAGCTGAAAGGACTCCTTGGTGGCCTAATTAAGAAGATCCTCTGTTGATCTAATTAAAAGGACCCTATGGTAGTCTAGTCACCGTCATCACTAGTTCGACATTCTTCCCCACAACATTATAAAACAAACTGTGCGGACTGTGCAAGGAATTACGTAATTATGGATGCATACATAATTATGGAATTTAGTGCACGAAAATCACAGCAAGTTCTATCATGTATCTAGAGTTAACCCTATTCATTTCCAATTCTGATGAAGCATCCGTTGAGGAAAAATGAACTAGCTATTCATTTTTCACTTCTGAAGAATATCCGTTGAGGAAATGAATATCCGTTGTTTATCTTTTCATTTCCATTCTGAAGAATAACCGTTGAGAAAAAATGAATTATCCATTCATTTTCATTCTGAAGAATATCCGTTGAGGAAATGAATACCCGTTGTTTATCTTTTCATTTCCATTCTGAAGAATAACCGTTGAGGAAAATGAATTATCCATTCATTTTCGTTCTGAAGAATATCCGTTGAGGAAATGAATATCCGTTGTGTAATCCTTCATTTCCAACTCTGAGGAAATAACCGTTGAAAATGACTCCGTTAGTTCATTTTCGTTTCTGAAGATTTATCCGTTGAGGAGATGAATATCCGTTGTGTAATCCTTCATTTCCAACTCTGAGGAAATAACCGTTGAAAATGACTCCGTTAGTTCATTTTCGTTTCTGAAGATTTATCCGTTGAGGAAATGAATATCCGTTGTGTAATCCTTCATTTCCAACTCTGAGGAAATAACCGTTGAAAATGACTCCGTTAGTTCATTTTCGTTTCTGAAGATTTATCCGTTGAGGAAATGAATATCCGTTGTGTAGTCCTTCATTTCCGTACCTGAGGAAACAACCGTTGAAAATGACTCCGTTATTTCATTTTCGTTTCTGAAGATTATCCGTTGAGGAAATGAATATCCGTTGATTATTCTTTCATTTCAAATTCTGAAGAATAAACCGTTGAGGAAAATGACCCCGTTTGTTCATTTTCGTTCTAAAGAATATCCGTTGAGAGAAATGAATATCAGTGGATTATTCCTTCATTCCCGTTTCTAACGAAGAACCCGTTGAGGAAGAATGAATCATCCATTCATTTTCACTTCGGAAGATATCCGTTGAGGGGAAATGTATATCAGTTTAAATAACTCCTTTATTTTCCATTTCCGAAGAAACCGTTGAAGAAAATGACTCTGTTATTCATTTTCGCTTCTGAAAAATTATCCGTTGAGGAAAATAACCAGATTATGCTTTACATATCTTTGATGACTATTTGACACAAAGTCATAGACAGACTCCTACGAATAAATTTCGGGACGAAATTTCCTAAAGTAGGGGAGACTGTAACACCTGTGTCTCCACGGCCATCAAACAAATACCAAGCGAATGAAATATTGTATTTCATACTTTGGACTTGTATAAATATGTGTATCGTTTACACATATCAATTCTTGTTCGATTTCAAGCTTTAAATCGCTTTCTGGAGGGTTATACGCGCTCTGATGAGTAGATATAACCAGTTTAATCCAACAAACACTCCGGAATAGTGAAATAGGCTTAACATACCTTAAATAACCTTTACATAACTTAGAAATAGGCTTTGAGGTGTTCGGTATGCTAAAATAAACTTTTGTGTCATTCAGGGACTAAAAGCGTCAAAAAGTGCACAAGTTTGCATTTTCGCGCATAACTTACGTTCTGAATACATCCGGACATCCAAAAATTTATGTAAGCATGACTACATTATATTTTATGGTTCGCCTTAAGAAAAATCCATTCGTCGCGTCATTTGGATCGTTTTTCGCGCTTGTGCGCATTCCGTCGTAATTAAGCGAACATCGCGTTCGTACGGTTAAACGAACCGACATCCGAGATATTTTTGAGCACATTTTAAGTTCCCTATACTTTAACTTCATTTTAGAGCTTTGAAATGGGGTTAACGGGCCTTAAACGTGTCGAAAATGGCCTAAATACAGTTCAGGGACCAAAAGTGTAAATCTGCCAAACTATGGCCTAGCGGTGCGCTACACTTTTAGCGTAGTGGTGCGCTAGCCAAGTTCAGACCAGATTCAGAGTTTCTAACAGCCTGTTTGCAGCTGTTTTAACCACAACCACAAGTTCACCACTTGCATACTCAGCTGATAAGGATCATTGTTAGGCACCATAACCTTCCGACACTTGTACGGATACGATTAAGGCACAATATTCGACAAACGATCCTAACGGTTCGGGTATTCCTATAAATACCCAACCCACACAACCTCATTTTGCACTAGAATTCTGATTTGAGAGCTCTAAGTTGAAACCATTGTTTCATACCTGAGTTCTTGGATCGGGATTAGCATTCGGGGACCCTTCGTAAGTATTTCTTCGTTCTTTTCCTTATTTATACTGCTTTTCGAGTCAGAAAGTCAAACTTTGTTTGACTTTCAGCATTGACCAGTAATGGTCAATGCGAAGTTCGTTTGAACTTCGCAACGTGAGTGTAATCACGTTGGTTATAGTCCCTTGGGACTATGCCTACTGATTACCACGTTGTCTAGGGTCGTAGGGTAAGCGATCTAATAAATCGCTTATACCTTCGAACCCGACCCAGTTTGGTCGATCATTAGGATCCGACCAAATACATTAGGTGACCATAGTGTAGGGAATAACCTTCCGAGGTTATACCCTATGGTCACATCGTTTAAGTAGTTGTATGATAGGTAGTTTATATGCCTTAGGTAAATTACCAGAATACCCTTTTCATGTATAATTGGTAATTAAGCATATGTAACCTAAACTTTTGTCACATAACTGATTTTGTAACATGTTTAGGCATATAACACTTGTCATAGGACTAGTTAGGCGATCCGAACGCGTTTCCACGCGAACGACGCGTTAAAGTAGCATAAGCTACCTAAACGGGTCGTAATGGGTCGTAGACACTTAGGTTAAGTTTCATTTAGTATGTAGGCTTTGATTAACCATATCACATGAGTTCCTACACTCATTTGGTTTACAAACCCTCATGCTACCCAGTCTTCCGATTTAGGTCCGGTTTATTAATGTAGTTACCTATATTAGGTGCCGTTTGATTCCGAGATCTCTAGCACTGCTTGGTGGTTATCTTTAGACAACTGAGCAATCTCAAGTGAGTACATAGACCCCTCTTTTACTGTTTTCCAAACATTTTGGGGTGGAACACATGTGCCTACTTGTTACTTTCAAGCTTTCCTGTTTTCACATCATATACCTGCTATGTTCGTTAGTACATTATAGTACATGATTTCAATACATTTTATGCTAGGTGTGCCCATTGTGTGCATTACTTAGTACATCGTTTTACATAACATTTCATGCTAGGTGTGCCCATTGTGTGCATTACTTAGTACATCGTTTTACATGACATTTCATGCTAGGTGTGCCCATTGTGTGCATTACTTAGTACATTGTTTTACATTGCCTTTCTGTTGCATATGCTTATCCAGCGTATGAACACATTATACTACATTTTGAACCGTTGTAATCATTTGACTATGTGAACCGTTGTAATCATATGACTATGTGATCCGTTGATATCTGTGAACCGTTTGTAACTGTTGAACCGTTTGTATCCATTACATGATTTACATTAGACATGAACATTACTTTGGTGTTTTGGTTTGATTAAGTGATTAAGTAACGATGCGTGTGTAATATGATACAAGCATGGTGGATACGCCGCTGGTACTTCCTATATATAAGTGTTTGTATGGTATTACATATTGTAGCGTTATTTGAATCATTTCAGTTTGAGACATAGAACATTTTATACAAATAACATACTTTTCACAAGACATTGTTTTACAAACAACTTATCTTATACAAATCCATTTTACTATGGTTATTCATTTAACCATACATTATTCATTTATTTATACATATCATCTGAACTCATTGTTTTTCAAATGATTTACAACACAAAGCAAACTAAAAGGTTCATGACTAAACATTTTCTCAAACATAAGTCATGGAACCTATTTTCACAAAACCTATGTATCTCACAGGCATTTTTATGCTGACGTACCTATTTTCACATGTGTTTTTCAGGAACTGTTGCATAAGATGATCAAGATACATATAGGCAGACTTGGGCTTTAGTGACAATAAAAGATGCAAGACTAGTTAACTATGTTGTATTTTCCTAGTTTGATAAGACATTGTAACACTTTAATCAATAAAACGAAACTTCAATTGCCATGGATTTGAAACAATTAATTCTGTTACAACACTCCCCGACGTTTCCGCCACGTTTTGGTATGTTCTACGTGGTCGGGGTGTGACACCTAAGGCATATAAACTACTTATCATACAACTAATTAAACCTAAGCGACCATAAGGTATAACCTCGGAAGGTTATTCCCTATGAAACTATGGTCACTAAACATGTTTGGTCGCATCCTAATGATCGACCAAACACGTCGAGTTCGAAAGTCTAAGCGGGTGTTTAGTCCGCTTGACTTACGACTCTACACAAGCACTAATCTAAAAGTGACGAGCTAAACATGTTATAACATGTTTAGTTAAGTTAGAAAACAGGTTTTGATATCAAAACAAACGGTTTTGATACCCTAGAGTAGTTTGGTTACAAAATACGCATAAACACGCATTTTGGCCGAAACTACGACTCGTCACTACACCTAGTCAACGTGGTAATCAGTAGGTATAGTCACAAGGGACTATAACCATCGTGATTACACTCTCGTTGCAAAGTTCAACAGAACTTTGTGTTGACCATTGACTGGTCAAAGCTGAAAGTCAAACTTGTTTGACTTTCATGCTTGAAATATAAGAACAAGCAAGAAGAGGACTTACAAAGGGTCCAAGAAGGATGTTTGATCTAAAATAGCTCAGGTATGAAGTGTAAACACCCCAACTTAGAGCTGATTTCAGATCAAGTGTGAGAATGAAGTGAAGTGGGGGGGGGGTTGCTATTTATAGTAAGTTAGGAGTTCCAGGATCATTCCAAGTGTTGTGAAGCTCAAATCTTGGCCATACACTTGTTAATCTAAGGTTGGGCACTAGCAAAACAGGCAAACAAGTCGATAGATTGCAAAAACCATGTCTAAAACCAGTTGCAACAGCTGGAATGGAAGTTTCTGAATTCTGTGGTGCTGGCACAAGCTTACGGACCGTAATCTTATCGTCCATACGGTCCGTAAGGGGCCTGCAGACCAGCCACTTTTACCTATTTACAGTTTAGCCCCTGCACCTTGTTTCGTTGCGTATCGGCACTTCTAACACCCGTCAAACCCATTTTCAAGCTCCACAATGATTTTAAAATATAGGGAACATGAAATATGCTTGAAAACATCTTGGGTGTCAGTTCATTTGGCCGTACGGTTGCGTTGTTCGGTTAATTACGACGGAAGTCGTAACGAATGCGAAAACGATCCAAATTAAGCGACGAATGGATTTTTCTTATGCCAAACACTAAAATAAAATATTTTAATGCTTACATAAATTTTTGGATGTCCGGATATATTCAGAACGTAAGATATGTGCGAAAATGCAAACTTGTGCACTTTTTGACGCTTTTAGTCCCTGAATGACCAATAAAGTTTGTTTTAGCATACCGAACCCCTCAAAGCCTATTTCTAAGCTATTTAAAGGATATTTAGGGTATGGTTAACTTATGATCAAGTTCCGGAGTGTTCGTGACTACACAAGTCGGTATAGTTTCGCAGTTTGACACAATTAGTCCCTGCGATCGAACAAACTTGTTTTCGACACACCAAACCATCCAAAACTTATTTATAAGTTATGTGGAGGTTATTTAAGGTATGTTAAGCCTTTTTCACTATTCCGGAGTGTTCGTTGCATTAAACTGGTTATATTTACGCATCAGTGCGCATATAACCTTCCAGAAAGCGATTTAAAGCATGAAATCGGAATCGAATCGAATTGTAAAATCACCAAACACAATTACACACATAATAACATCAAAACACATATAATAACACCAAAGCACATTGTTTTATTAATAATCAACATTGTTTTACATTGTACATTGATTACAGAACACAATTGTCACAAAAATTCTTTCCTAAACATATCAAATAAAAACATGTATGCAGGATATTGTGCAGGATCCTTACCAGACATGTTTGAACTGGAGAGTGGACTTGGAGATGGTGGAAGTGGATTGAAACTTCTTTCAGCCTCTGGAAGGAGTCTGATGGCGTCAATTCTCTTCTGTGAATCGGCTAAGGGAGGTGCAAGCTTTCTGAAGTCGGCTGTGTACAAGAAAATTAAAAAGTTAGTGCAAGATATGAAACAGGATATAAGGCAGGATCATCCTAAAACCCTAAATCCTACCCTTTCTCAACCACTGAATCGGATAATTCGTCCCACTAGGGATTGAGTCTCTTTTTACAAAGAAAAATTTGGATTTCCATTCCTCCTCGTTCCTGGTGGCACGAAGTATCAGTGGATCGCCGGAGGTAGAATAAAACAAGAATCGGCAAGAACCATGGCATCTAAGCCGGTATGCTAGGGGAAGATCGTGAACAGAAAGATCATGAATGTGCTTGTTCTTGATTTAATCAAGAACAAACAGAACTCGCCAAAGCATTGGCATGGTTTGACTGAAACAAATTTTTGTGCTGTTAAAGAACTTGGTGATGAAATCAGGAAACGAAAATTGCAACCCTAAGGTGAAGGGGAAAGCGTTAAAACACAACCACTCGTCGGAAACCATATCCGACCGGATTTCCCGATCAAACAGCCGGAACACCGTCCCTTTCGGGAAAATGCCGGAGGTTTTGAGAGCCGACAAGTGGGCACTATCGAAAGAGCATATTTCATTCTCCAGATCATGGAGAATATTCTGGTGGATGAATGTGGGAGCAGATTCACCGGAGCTGGATCTGGTCTGCCTTGCCATATGGTTGCCGGAATATTGAGCAGAATAGGAGGAAGAAGATGGAAATGAGAGAGAATATTTTACCTTTTCGGTAAGGGTTAAATGAGGATGAGGATGAGAAGTTATAGGGAGGTAATGAGTAATTATAGGCTGCACGGTTACAAGCAATCACATCAAAGGTCTTATCTCTTAATTGCCTCGTTATTCGTGAAAAAAATGTGACCGTTAGTATCAGGATACTTAACGGTAACATTTTTGGGGACAATTGTTATAGGTGAAATTCTGAGACCATATCTTGGATAATATCTTGAATTATATCTTGGCTATATGGTAAATGTTTATTCTTAGGATGCTGACTCAGGATATTGGTAACATCCTGGATGGTATCCTGAGGGTCATTAACAAATTATGTGAAGGAGTACGAGTCCAAGCTTGCAACGTTCATGAAGACCTTTTCCCCTGAAGACTCGGTCTAAGTAGTTCAAAGAAGGACGTTGAAGCCGCTTTACTTGGTCTCCAACGTTCACTAAGGAATATTCGAAGGCATCTCCCTTTTATAGGAGATTTTGTTTTCATCTTTTAGCTATAAATAGACAGATATAACAGATCGAATAGGACACAACACTCACTGCTTTCAAACACTTCAACTCTTTCGCAACTCTCACTTTCACAAAAAGCATTGTAACACTTAGTAGCGATCTGATCAATATCCTGCACTGTATCCTAACATTTGAAGCATTAAGAAGAACAAGGCAGTTGTGATTGTCAGCTCCCGAGGTTTTATGCCGGCGATCTAGATTGATCAAGGGCTTTCCTCGTACATCTCGTGTCACCCTTTACTTTTTGCTCATTGTTTGATTGTAAATATAGCTCAATATCCTGAGCTATATCTTGAATATTGTTTTTGCAAACAACCAACTCAGCATATTTTCGATACACATTCTTAGCACACTACCTCACTTAACTAATTTGATCACTAAATTGCTTAGGTAAGTTTTGACCAAAACATATACTATGCAAACTTGTGTACTCACCTTTATACTCTGTGTATTGACTTTATTTTAACGTATGTGACAGGTGTTTAGGATGCTATGCCTTGCTTGGTGAATCGAAGTAGGAGGTTTAGAAACTCACCAATAAGAAATCTGAGTTGTTGGAATAGTTTGCTTGTCTTTGAGAACAATATCTGTAATAACTATTTTTACTTTATATGTTGATGGTATGGGACGTTAACAATTAATATATTGTCATTAATAGTTGTTATGGATTCTCTTGGACAATCTGTTTCGCTCAGTGCCGCGCCCCGATGTTTCTGCCATCGGTTGGGGTGTGACAGATTGGTATCAGAGCCATAACTATAGGGAACTAGGTAAGACACGACCTAGTCCGGGTCAGATGTCTTAGGAATGACCTAGTCTATAGTCTAAGTACCAACAGACTGTTTGTGCAAACCTAGTAGGGGTCTTGTACGAACTTACTCTCGCTCGTACTCGCTAAAACTACAATTTTGCGTGAACACTACATACTACCGCCTTAGGAAAAGAACGCTGACACAACACACACGTTTACGAAAATACTTGCAAACCACAACCGAGTGATTGAATCGAGATTTGGTGTGAAAACCGAAAACTCTCGATGAAATCGCTCACTCTACGCGTATTTTTACTCTCAGCACGAGAATCTTCGTTGAGTCAAGAGTGAAATCCATATCTTGACGGAATTCTCCATCTCTATCTCGTGATTTCATCACACTATCAGGAACGAAGTTTTCAAGTCAGGGGTGAAACCCGTATCTTGATGAACTGTTCCACTCTCTATTTGTTTTTTTACAAAACTCTCACCAAAGTCTCGATGGTTTCCAACAACCTGAGTCATGTAAAAGCGAAAGGATGAGTGTCGTTCGCCATATTCGGCGAGAGCACAGTCTATTAGGCCCGAACATGTACTCGATCTCGTTGAGGACATTCGAATCAGTTTGGTTAGTCGACACCTAAACACCCGAGGTACTCTAAATTTTGATTCGAGCCCACGGTCACTGATTTTATGAGTTATCGATTTTATGTGTTTATATGTTTCGATTTTGGAGGTTTTATTCGCTTTCCGATACATTATAAAAGCACAGAAGTACGACGCACTTGCAAACGCCAACAAATCACAGATAAACTAAGCACTCTCGTTATCGCTACTCGCTGCTCACTATCGCAACTCTTGATCGCCTTACACAGTCGTGAAAGATAGGTGAATACATGTAAAATATGTAGGTGAATACGTGCAAAATATGTGATTACGTGGATTATGTCCTCACGTGCTTCTATGCTTACGCGCTTACGTGTACGTGGACAATGTGCTTATGTGCCTACGTGATTACGTGCCTAAGTGTTTGATGTGTTCCTGTACTTTATGGAGTAATAATAATAGTATGATGGTTATACGCTAAACTAGTATCTAGACTCGATATAATCGAAATCTCGTCTGAATTATACGACGATATCTGCTGCAGACATTGTCTTCCCTTGGTTCTCACACTTGCCGAAACGCTCAGAGAAGCAGAAATGACAAGCGCATCGCTTCTCTTGTTGCCAAGGAAATGGCAAAAGTCATACCTCAGATCGTCAGAAAGATCAACGAGGTTAGCAGCAAGTCGTCCGTCGAATCGAAGAGCGACACGCCAAAAACGCCCTTCAGCTATAAGCAATTTAAAGCTTATGGTCCTAAAGACTTCACTGGTGAAGATGGACCTAGCGCAATGTTCAAGTGGTTCGATTCCATCGAAGTCACTCTCCGTCAAAGCGGATGCCCTGATGAACTCCGCACTGTGAATGCTACCGGGGTCTTCTAGTTTAGAGCACTGGATTGGTGGACTGCAGAGCGCAACAAGCGCGGAAATGACGCAGCTTATGCTCTCCTGGGAGGAACTTAAGGAAGTATGATGAAAGAATTATGTCCCCCAGATGAACTCTAGAAGCTGGAAATTAAGTTTTGGGGTATCAAGCAAGAAGGAGGTGGTAATGCTGGTCTCACCGCTCGCTTTAAACAGCTCAGCATCATCTGTCCTGGTCAAGTGTCAACCCCAAACATCACAATCAAGAAGTGCATCCGGGCTCTATCAGACTGTGTTGCCGATTTTGTTCAAGCAGCTAAGCCTGCTACTATTGAGGAGACCTATCAGCTCGCTGCCGAGATAAATGATAAGCGAGTTTTGGCTGGTTACTCCCGCTCCAAGAATCTCCACCAGGACACTGCTACTCCCGCTCCCGCTACCGACATCGCCTCATCTCACGGTTCAAAATCGTCACGTCAAAACCACAAACGCAAGGGTAACAACAACAAGAACTGTGCTGCAACTGCCGCTCCTCTCAATGCTATACCCATCTAACCCCACCAGAACCAGAATCGTCAAGTCGCAGCTCCCGTGACCAACGCACCACCTGCTAAGCGTGCGTACACTGGTCCTCACACTCTCTGCCCTACTTGTACTTACCACCACCCAACTGGGATAGCTTGCCGTTTTTTGTGTTCATTGCAACATCTACGGACACTTCACAACGAACTGTCGCACTGGCCTGCGTCAACAAGCTCATGCTGTTCAAGCTCCCGCACCACCGGCTCAACCTCTTGCTATCCACGGTAACCCAGCAGCTCCTGCTCCCGGTGCTCATGCACGAGCCTGCGATACATGTGGTGACCCTAATCATTTCGCAAATGTCTGCCCGAACTGTGTGGTGAAACAAGAGCTGCAACAACCACCGCAGCAGCAACAATATCAACAACAACAACAACAGCCACAACAACAAGCCGCCCGTGGACAAGCTTTCAACATCAACGCTCGCATGCCCAAACTGACAACAACGTTGTCAATGGTACATTTCTCGTTAATGGTATTTATGCTTCGTGTTTATTTGATACTGGAGCCGATAACTGTTTTGTGTCTTTTAAATTCGAAAAGCTCCTAAACCGTAAATGCGCTAACCTCCCGGCGACGTTGGACGTAGAAATTGCTACCGGAAGAACCGTCACCATTAGTTCTGTTCTACGTGATTGTATTCTTGAACTCAACAATCACGTTTTCCTAATTGATCTCATTCCGATGCAGCTTGGTAGTTTTGATATCATAGTAGGCATAGATTTTCTTCATGAGAATCATGCTGAAGTCGTTTGTTTTGAAAAGATGATCTGTTTCTCTCTTTCAAATGGTGATCAACTCTGTGTCTATGGCGAAGTATCTTCGAAGGAATTGAAAATCATGTCGTGCATTCAAGCAAGCAAGTATCTCCGCAAGGAATACAAGGCTTTCTTGGCACACATCGTAGTAGCGGAGAAGGAAAAGAAAGCAATGGATAAGGTACTCGTGGTTCGTGATTTTCCTAATGTCTTTCCTGACGATTTACCTGGTCTACCACCGTCTCATGATATCGATTTTCGTATTTACCTCATTCCTGGAGCTAACCCGCTAAAGCTCCTTATCGTCTCGTTCCATCTGAAATACGTGAACTTTCTAGTCAAATCCAGGAACTACTTGATAAAGGCTTCATACGCCCTAGCACATCTCCACGTGGCGCACCTGTCATTTTCGTGAAAAGGAAGGATGGACTGTTCCGAATGTGCATCGATTATAGGGAACTCAATAAGCTTACTATCAAGAATCGCTATCCCTTACCTCGAATCAACGATTTGTTTGATCAATTACAAGGCGCTACGTGTTTTTCTAAGATCGATCTACGCTCTGGGTATCACCAATTACGAATTCAGGAGGAAGATATTCCTAAAACCGCTTTTCGAACTCGCTACGGCCAATACGAATTTGTCGTTATGCCCTTTGGTCTTACTAACGCCCCCGTAATTTTTATGGATTTAATGAATTGTCGTAACCCCCGACCCCTACTCGGGAGCGGGCGGCCGCGATGTTACAGAGCGGGTGGTATCGGTGTTTATTAATTCGGAAGTGGAATACATCAGGACTGTAGTTAGGAAATATTTTTATCAGAGTAAAACACCAAACTTTTATAAGAATAATTTATGGGAATAAAACCCAAGTTCATTTGACAATACATTATTAGGGATAAACCCTAATTATTGAAAACAAAACGTCTTGTTTATTTAGGTAACTTTTGTAGCCACTATTCCAAGCCTTCATTGCTCTCCAACTGGCTTCTATTGGGATTTTACATTACGTTACCTGAAACGCGTTTTAAAATATCTTGTTAGCAAGAAATACTTGTGAGTGCATCCCAGTTTAATCAAAACAGTTTTAATATTTTAACGAAACTGAGGGCAACCCACAATTATATTTGTTTATATCTAATCAATTACTCAATCAGTACTGTCAACCCGACTTGTGGGTCATATTACTCATTGGCTAACTCTTTGTCCAAAGGTAACGTCTTACAAATTTTGTATACAAAACCCCAACATACTGGCAGTAATTGTAGAATCACAAATACTCAATTACAGTTAATTATAATTTTAAAACAATTGAGGTTTTATAAAAAACAGCTTATGAAAAGCAGATGTACTCACAAATAGTGAGAAAAAGTGAATGTACTCACATTGCAAGTTTAGATAATACTAAGGCTTCCTGAGAATCTCCTGGTTATTGTCTATTAAATCAAATAATGCACACGTGTTAGTTAAATAACCAAATTCAATTTAATCGTACAACTCGAGACAAAATTTCAATGATTGAGTCGGGCAGAGCCGACATGCATTACGGAAATTATAAATCAATCGGGTGTACACACAAGACAGAATTCCAATGCGGAGTCGGGCAGAGCCGACATGCATTACAGAATCCTAAATCGATCGTGTAAAGTAATAGTAGGGTTATAGTACTTACAAACAACGAGGCAAGGATTCTCTAAATAGTGGGTATTATGATCAAGCAGAAATTCTACTATCAGAGAATTTGAGAGAGAAAAGAAAACTGAACGATTGACAAATGAACCCTGACCCCCCTTTTATAGGCTGCTCGGCCACTGGGTCGCGCCCTGCGAAAAAGAAGGCTATGGCCTTCGCGGCCCGCGAGCGCCCAGAAAGGCGGCGGTAGCTTGGTCAAGTCAAGGGTAGGCTTGACATATGGCAGGGACACGTGTCACCATGCAATGTCGCCCAAGTAAGGGCCGTCACACCCCGCGACAGACCATAGGGTCTCCGTCGTGGCCTGCGAGAGACCGCCAAACTTGGTTTTTGTTGTTTTTTAGAGGTATAGGGTCATTCCGGTTCTGGCGTACGGGGTATATTTAGGGACATTCTAGGGTGTCCAAAGTATTTTTAGGAGGGTTGTTATATCCTCCCCACCTTGTTTTGGATCTCGTCCTCAAGATCTACTGTAACAGGTGTGGTTATTTCCTTTGCATTTCCGATTCGAGTTCCCAAGTGTATTCTGGTCCTCTTTTGGAATCCCGTTTCACTTTGACCAGATTAATCTCTTATGTTTGAGATTCTTGATCTTTCTATCTTCAATCTGAATGGGTTCTCGATAAACTTGAGTTTTTCATTTACCTCTATATCCTTAAGAGGTATCACTAGTGATTCGTCTACTAAACAATTTTTGAGATTACATACATGAAATACATCATGTATACCTGCCATTTCCTCTGGCAGTTGTAGCTGATAAGCTACAGATCCTATTCTTCTAATAATCTCAAAAGGTCCAACATACCTAGGGCTTAGTTTCCCCCTTTTAACGAATCTAACTACTCATTTCCATGGAGATACTTTTAATAATACTTTATCTCCTACTTGAAATTCCTATGGTTTTCTTCTGTTGTTAGCATAGCTCTTTTGACGATCTCGTGCTGCTTTTAGTGTTTCCTTGACTTGAATGATTTTATCTGTTGTTTCTTGTACTATCTCTGGTCCGGATAATTTTTTTCTCCAATCTCTGCCCAGCAGATTGGAGTTCTGCACTTTCATCCATAAAGTGCTTCAAATGGTGCAACATTAATGCTAGTATGATAGCCGTTATTGTAGAAAATTCTATTAATGGTAAATGATCGTCCCAATTTCCTTCGAAATCAATTACACAGGCTCTAAGCATATCTTCCATAGTCTGGATTATCCTTTCGCTTTATCCGTCTGTTTGTAGATAATAAGCTGTGCTTAGATTTAACGTGGTTCCCATTGCTTTTTGGAAACTTGTCCAAAAATGAGAAGTAAAATGGCTATCTCTATCGGATACGATAGATAAAGGAATCCCATGTATTGAAACTACTTCATTTACATATAGTTTGGCTAACTGTTCCATACTGAATGTTTCCTTCATTGGTAAGAAATGAGCAGATTTAGTCAATCTGTCTACAATCACCCAGACTGTGTCATTTCCTTTTCTTATCTTGGGTAATTTGGTAACAAAATCCATTGTTATCAATTCCTATTTCTATATGGGCATTTCTAATTGTTGCAATAACCCTGATGGTTTTTTTATGCTCAGCTTTAACCTGAGAACAAGTTAGACATTTTGCAACATAATTAGCTCTATCCTTTTTCATTCATATCCACCAGAAATTCCTTCGTAGGTCTTGATACATTTTATCACTTCCAGGACGTATCGTATACTTAGATTTATGAGCTTCTTCTAGAATTCTATGGCGTAGGTTTCCTTGTTTAGGTATCCATATCCTTTTCTTATGGAACTTCCAAATTCCATCTGTTCCTTGTTCTAATTCCTTAATCATTCCTTTCAATTTTTCAGCATCGTCCTTGATTGCTGACTCTTGCACTTCTGTAATCTGTACATTTAAATCTACTTGTAGATTTAATTTGAGAGAACGTACTCGCTTTGGTTTTTCATGATACTTTCGAGTTAAAGCATCTGCTACTAAATTGGCTTTCCCAGTGTGATACTGGATATCACAATCATAATCACTAAGAACTTCCATCCAACGTCTTTATCTCATATTTAATTCTTTTTGCTTGAAAATATACCTTAAACTTTTATGATCGGTGAAGACAACAAATTTATTTCCATATAAATAGTGTCTATAAATCTTAAGGGAAATAACTATGGCTCCTAATTCTAGATCATGGGTGGTGTAATTCTCTTCAGGTTTCTTAAGTTGTCTAGAGGCATAGGCTATAACATTTTGACGTTGCATCAACACACATCCATATCCTAACTTAGATGCATCACAGTAGACTATAAAGTCTTCAATTCCTTCTGGTAATGCAAGTATGGGTGCGTTGGTTAATGTCTGGTTAAGGATCTTAAAATCTTCCTCCTGTTTTGGTCCCCATTCAAACTTAACTGATTTACAGGTCAGTTTAGTTAATGGAATGGCTATTCTAGAGAAATCGCGGATAAATCGTCTATAATATCCTGCTAGTCCAAGAAAACTTCGTACTTCTATTGGTGATTCAGGGATTTTCCATTTAGTAATTGCCTCGATCTTTGTGGGATCCACATGGATTCCTTCATGATTAACCAGATGTCCAAGGAATTGTACTTCTTGTAACCAAAATTCACATTTTGAAAATTTAGCATAAAGCTTTTCTTTTCTTAACAATGTGAGGAGTGTATGCACATGGGCTGCATGGTCCTCTTTACTCTTAGAGTAAATTAAAATATCATATATAAAGACAATTATGAATTTATCTAGGTATGGTTTACATATCATGTTCATCATGTCCATAAATACGGCTGGGGGATTGGTTAAACCAAATGGCATGACAGTAAATTCATAATGACCGTTTCTCGTTCTGAAAGCAGTTTTAGGAATATCCTCTTCCTGTACTTTCAGTTGATGATATCCAGAGCGTAAATCGATCTTAGAAAAGAATCGAGCTCCTTGGAGTTAATCGAACAGATCATCGATTCTCGGTAGTGGGTACCGATTCTTAATCGTGACTTTGTTCAATTCTCGATAGTCAATGTAGATACACATCGATCCATCTTTCTTTTTAACGAACAACACCGGTGCTCCCCATAGTGATGAAGTTGGTTGTATAAAACCTTTGTTGTGACAACTGTCACTTTTCCAGGCATTCCGTACAATAATTAAACAGTAATATGTGCTTTAACAACTGTGCATGATCTAGTTTACAAGACGAATGAAATTCTGATTCCTGTTACATACATACAATGGCATTTCTTGTTGCAAGATTTTATCATTACTACATGCAACACAATATAGTTCTACTAATGCACAGAACAGAATTGGCATAGTTATCAGACAAACTAGAAATACTGAAGGGAGTTCGGTACTTAGACAGACAAGATGTTGAGACACAGAATGAGCCCCAGAACCAAGTAATATACTAGGATATTGTGTAGGAAAGTAGGGATTACAAAACTGCCTTCCTAGTGATGACATAGGTGTCGGAAAGTGCCTGAAACACACTAAAACTGCAAAATTCTGCAGAAAATAAATAAATTCAGTAGAAATTCAGCTTTTAAAATCTAAATATAATGCAGAAATGTGATTTAAGGGTCCAGAATACTTTCCTAAGTGTCAGGAATTGAAACTGTCATAAAAAACTACATAAAGCACACTAAACTGTGCAATTTAGCACTTTAACGAACAATAACGAAACGAACAACTGAACACTACCCGAAACATCAAATTCTTACTAGAAGCATTGTTTTAGTGTTACAAAGCTAGTTATGGTCACCGAACATCATAACACATCTCATAAACACTAAACACCTAAAATACCTAACTAGTGTCATTAGATCCTAACTAAACTTGTAACTAACTTTTGAAATGGAACTAGATACCCCCCCCATAACCGATTATAAAAGTGGGCCTCACATATTGATTTTATTACAATATTTTATAAGATTTGTTGGGTATATTCTAGATATTTATGCTATATGCTTTCTAAATGTTGGAAGTATATTCTATAAAACCATGGGATTATAACACATAACCTACATCATCATCAAACTACAACTCTTTCTCCTTCTTCCTCCCAAAAGCTATAGCCCAAACCCCTCCCATACAACCTTCATTTTCAATCAATCTCCAACTAATCCATGGTGATCTAGAGGTGTAAGAAGCTAAGTTAGGAAGCTTCGAGGCCTTGGAGATTGAAGGACCTTCACCATTTGCTTTTATCCACTATATTTGTTCTCTTGATCATCCCCAGCCTTGAGCTTGTGGTAAGAACCTTAATCTTTCTATTTTATATCTATTTCAAGTGGTTAAAAGACATTACAAAATGACGATCTTGAATAACACTAAGAATCACAAGAATAAAACTTGAACATAAGCTTGAACAATGAAGAAACTAAGTTGTTTATGTGTTGATTTGCTTGTTGATTGTTGTTTATTCATGTAGTTGATGTAGATCATCATATGATCTTGCTTGATCATGATTAAAAACATAATCTAGCAAGATGAGAGGATGAAAGTGTTGTAGGATCATAGATCATCCTCATAAGAAACATGAACTTGAAAGGATATTTAGTTTTCTTGAAAAATAATGATCAAAGTAAGTTGTAATACTTATAGATCTAAAACTTCATGGATGGTTTTTCAAAAGAACCAAGTTAAAAACACAAGATTTACTTGATCTTGGTTCTTACATAAATAAACCCTATTTTAAAGGTTAAACAAATGTAGAAACACTTATGTAACAAGAGAAATCAAAGAAGAAATATTTTTGAAAAATATGAGTATAAGTTGTGAAGATCCATTTTCTTTACAAATAAAGTTTTTAAAGAATCAATCACACTTTAAAGGGTAACAAGGCTTACTAAGAACACCAGTAAGTTACTACAATTTTTTGTGAAATTTTAAGTTCATGAAGTAGTAGATTATACTTGTTTTTTGCAAGATCGGTAAGCGTAGATTGTTTATTGTTGATGGTGAATTGATTGTGTTGATTTTACAAAAGAAAATGATATACCTTGATGGTATGAAAACCTCCATTTTTAGGGAAAACTATTGCAAAATTTTTCTATAAATTAGACACTTAGAAAAATATTTCTAAACAAATATTTACAAGTGTATTTTAAACCATAAATTTTTACATAAACCTTGCCATAATTTTTGGTTACAAAAATATAAATATTGGAGGTTCGTTTTTATAAATAAAAGTGACTAAGTATGTATTTAGGGAATATATATTTAGAAGTCACCATGTGTGTGATTATTTGTATACTTTGTGTATTAGTTATATTATTTTAGAACATGAAATAATATAACTCATCAAAATACCAAAAATTACAATCCAAAATATTACCAAAATTCCAAGAATATGAATATACAAGTTATACACAAAATATTGGTGAAACCGAACTATGGAATATGACTTACAAAATACTCCGGAAATAATCTTCATGTGTATATTTTGGTAAATAATATTTTGGACACCAAAGGAAACAAAAATATGATTTTTACAATTATTACAAAGTTACATCATATTTTTTTGACATGAGGAAAATATATTATTTTGGGCGAATAAAAATATATATAATTTTCATGGAATTATTAGAAGATGTAGTATTTTTGGGAGAAATATACATTTCTTAAACAAACATGAAATACAATATTTTTGGGGTGAAAGATATATTTTCTCAAATAAATATGAAATATATCATTTTGGAGAAAAACAAGTTTATGTATATTTTTTCTAAGTTAGACTTGAAAATATATTATTTTTGGAACTTATACGAAAACACAAATATAAATAATGCCAAAGGAGAATTATAAATAATATTTCTTAAAGTATATATTTTGGAAATATACATTGGTAAACTTTTATTAAAGATAATATTCCGGAAGAATTAATACAAAATTTAGTATATGAATAATTAACAATTACAAGAAAATACGTATTCTCGTACGTATAAATACACTCCGGAATACGACCCCAATACATGGCAAAAATATACAAGTATGAGAATACGAATACAAATACACCCATCCTTGGGAAGGAAATACATGTATAATTACTTGAAAGGTATCAAGTTAAAATGTATTATTTTAACAATTATTCCAAAATTTAATAAATATAATTTAAGTTAAAATATTTATTATTTTAACAAATAATTATATAACTTGGAATAACATTGAAGACACAAAGATACGTAACACAAAGACACTAATTAATACAAGTCAAGGCACAACTCGCTCGTCTAATAGACCGTAGTACGTTGTAGGTAGTCGTGCACACTAGTAGCAGCGTGAGTTACGTCGGATTGAAGAACGCAAAACTGTGACTTTATGTCTCCCTTTTCTCTTAACTGTTTTTGGTTTTATAACTCTCGGGGGTGGAATACATGTTACGAATATTTAAACGGTATGAATTGACTAGGAAATGAACTATTAAATAATGTGAGCATAGATTGAATTTGAAATGCCATTAATTCTTAATTAGTGACGAAGGTTAGATCTAACGGGTACGGCCGAACCCCACTCATGGTACTTATGTGACCACTTGAGTGCTTCGGTGTCCCGGTCGAGGTAAATCGACAATGGTCAAGGGTAAAATTGACATAGTCATGGTAAATTGACTTTAAGGTGAATTGACATAGTCGTAGGGGAATTCGACATAGTCGAGGGAATCGACGAGGGTATAAGCCTACTCATTTTGAGTGCTCCCTATGTCTTCACATGCTTTAATGTCCTTGTAAAACATTAATTTGATATGTTCATAAATGCTTTTCATACCTGGTTTCAAAGGAGTCTCTTAAAAGTTTACAAGGTTTTCAGTACTCAAACAAAACGCATGAACTCGCTCAACTTTTGTTGATATTTTCCAAAATTACATGTATTTCAGGTATCAAGTTGGATCTTGGGCGCTGGTGTAGTTTCTAGAAGTAAATTCCAAGTTTAGATGTCATCCACTTTTGTTAATTTGTAACTTAGTCGAAGGTTGTGCTGTTAGAGCTTAAATAAATGGTGTTGTAATACTTTAAATTTAATGAATGCATGAACATCGTTTTAATCATATAGTTGTTTACTATAATTGAATGCAATGGTATTAAACAAGTCACACATCATACGCTTCCGCAAAAGTCAGGGTGTGACGGTTTGGTATCAGAGCTTCGATTGTAGTAAACTAGGATTCCCTCTCGAGTCTAGACTACAATCACTAGAACTCTCTCACAAAAACATTTTTACAAAAAGGTTTTTTTCATTGCATTCATGAAAGCGCCAAGATCCATGAGTCAAACATTTTCCAAAAGAAAAGACAAGGCAAGGACATTGGTAGGGAGGAGAATACCCCAAATTAATGTGCCAATTAAGGCATAGTCTACGTAGGATAGACTTGCCAAAGACAAAATGACCCCCCAAGGACAAACGAGAGTTATATGTGATATGATGCATCTATTTGCCTGTTTATGCTAAGTAACATATTTATGTATTGATATATATATATATATATACATATAAGTGTACGGAATAATTATTGACGTGAACAAGATACCTTCGACTCCGAATCCTATTATTGTTCTTGACTCGCACGATGAAGCTATTGGCCTCGCGTTCATTGCAAAGCTCATGGCTGGAGTGATTACCAAACAAGATTCTGAGCTTGTTTCCATAGGAGATGGCTGTTCTTCCCTATCGAATGTGAAGGTGTCTGGCTACGGTAGTGACGGCGAGGCGGAGGAGGCAACCTTGGACAACACCCTTATCAGCAGGACGAGGTCCATGTGGCTTTGGTGAAACCATATTGACGACACACTTGACCACACAAGGAAGATGAAGTACTCATCTCGAAGGTTCCCCTCCAACTACTAGGAATTCTCCTTATTCCTATTACGTTTAATCATCGTGCCTATTCGCGTGTAACGATAATGAATGTTAGCGTGTGGACCACCACAATGGTCCTTTCCATGTCAGATGTATAAGGACAGTAGTGTCCCCTCTTTGGTTGATCATCTGCTTGAACGAGGGAAAGTTGGGGTGACCGTGCAAGACAATTTATTATTATGGGGGCCCACGTAATAACGACTTGTAGTGCATGGAAATCCTGGTGGACCCTGCGGGTTAGGCTAGTGATCACCATCCATCCACAAATTTCTAATTATTCACATCTTCATCTAAGTAGAACGACACCAAGACCGTTGCCTTAGCACTTTACAAAGTAGGAAACCAGTCTTTGCCTACTTTGTGTCTGACACTTCTACCCGTGTACGAGGCGTTTGGGAACCAATGTCTAAGCAAGAAAAGATGGCTAACACCCGGGAAAGATTCAGTGACGTTACACTCTCTATCACCCCTATATGTACAACCCCCATCTCATGGGAAGTATACCCGTCATTGTGGGGCTAAAGACCTAAGGAAACCAGTGTAGAAGGAAAATAACTACCACTTCCATATTATGAAACTTGTATGACCGAGGTGATGTAGCCTCGAGTTCATTTTGTTTTCCCCATTACAAACAATAAGTCAAGTTGTCAAGCCTACATGAAAGCTCAGTGGTTGTTTCCTTACTTATACATTGTTGATTATATATGCATGTGATATTGGGTGATTACATGTTTGCTTGTGGTAATATGTACCTCATAGACAATTATGGAATGTTGTCTAATCTACCCCATACCTTTTGACAGAAGAAGATGCCGCCCAGACGTGACACGGACACCATTACGTTATCTATGGCCGAATACAATGAGCGCATCTGTCAAGTTATAGCGCAGTATGAGGCCCACCACTCCGAACGCAGCGGTAACACTTTCGGAAGTAACCCTCCAACTAGCTGCACCTATAAATAGTTCCTGGGCCCGTCATTGTGGGGCTAAAGACCTAAGGAAACCAGTGTAGAAGGAAAATAGCTACCACTTCCATATTATGAAACTTGTATGACCGAGGTGATGTAGCCTCGAGTTCATTTTGTTTTCCCCATTACAAACAATAAGTCAAGTTGTCAAGCCTACATGAAAGCTCAGTGGTTGTTTCCTTACTTATACATTGTTGATTATATATGCATGTGATATTGGGTGATTACATGTTTGCTTGTGGTAATATGTACCTCATAGACAATTATGGAATGTTGTCTAACCTACCCCATACCTTTTGGCAGAAGAAGATGCCGCCCAGACGTGACACGGACACCATTACGTTATCTATGGCCGAATACAATGAGCGCATCTGTCAAGTTATAGCGCAGTATGAGGCCCACCACTCCGAACGCAGCGGTAACACTTTCGGAAGTAACCCTCCAACTAGCTGCACCTATAAATAGTTCCTGGACTGCAAGCCATTGAATTTTGACGGCACAGGAGGTGCCGTTGCATTTGTTCGCTGGGCAGAAAAGACTGACTCCATTATGAGAATGAGTAACTGTACGCCCCAGCGGAGTGTTACCTTTATCTCAGGGTTGTTTTTGGATGGCGCACTCTCCTGGTGGAACCTTCAGGTTCAGACCCTTGGTGAAACTAGTGCTTATGCACTGAGCTGGGACGAGCTCAAGAAATTAATGCGGAAGAAGTACTGTTCTAGGGCGGAAATCCAGAAGCTTGAGGTTGAGTTTTGGAATTTGAAAATGGACGGGTCGAAGATTTCTGAGTACGTCCAACGATTTCACGACTTGTCTAGGGTTGTTCCCTACTTGGTCAAGCCAGAATTCAAGAGGATTGAGCGATTCATTTGGGGACTTGCACCTCAATCCTGAGCATGGTTACTACCTCAAAGCCTCCAACCATCACAGAGGCTATCGATTTCAGTGTCACACTTACTGAAGAAGATCTACGTATGGGAAAGTTTTCAGAATCTGAGACAAACAAGAAAGAGACTCATGTGGAGTCTTCAGGCAATAAGAAAAGGAAGTCTTCGAACCTAAAGATAGGCACCCAAGTAGGTTATGGAAGCTCTAAAGCAAACAAAAGAAAGGATGTGAACCCGCCTCATGGCAGGAAAGCTTATGGAGCCACTAATAAGGCCGGTGGTAAGGTTTACTTGGGGAATAAGCCGAGATGCGAGGAATGCAATTTTTACCATGAAGGTCGATGTCTGAGGCCTAAGTGTGGAAGGTGTGAAAAAGAAGGGCACAACAAGGATGCCTGTTGGGCGAAGGATCCAGACGGAAGAGATAATGGTAAAGTTCCAGGTTGCTACAGGTGTGGTGAAGTAGGGCACTTTAGGAAAGATTGCCCTAGGAAGAACCAAACAAGGAAGGGTCTTCACGATCGAAGCTCGTGAATCACGCCAGGATCCAGATGCGGTTACGAGTATGTTCCCTATTAACCAACTTTATGCATCTATTTTTGATTAATGCTGGCACCGACTTTAACCCTGTATCCTTAGAACTTTAGAAAATTGCTTGGCCTAGTTTCGAGTAGAATAGACGTCCCGTATTCTTTAGAATTGGCGGATGGAAGGTTAGTTAAGCGATGTAGATGACTAAGAATTGTATTTTGGGAACTTAGAAGGCCGGAACCTTCTATTACCATTGACTTGGGAAATCATGATATGGTAGTCAACATGAATTGGATATCCAAGTATAGAGCTGAAGCTGTTAGTTATAAGGAAAATCATTCGCATCCCCCTTGCAAATGATGAAACACTTATAGTACACAACCTTCTTGCAATAGGTGCGAGGGCACTTGGCCAAGTTAGGCGGTGGATTTGCCACACCTCACATTGGTTATAGAGACACGGAAGCGCCTCCGAATAAGACTGCATAGCCTTCCTAGCTCATGTTGTCGATAAGGAGACCAAGGAGCTCAAGTCAGAAGACATCCCCGTGATGGAGGAATTCCCATAAGCCTTTCCTGAAGACTTTCCAGAAATACCTCCACAGCGACAAGAGGAGTTTAGGATAAACCTAGTGCCAGGAGCGGCACCAGTGACAAGTGACGCCTTACCGACTAGCTTCGTCGTAGATACATGAACCTCCGATGCAACCGCAAGAACTACTAAACAAAGGAAATCTACCAGGCCGAGCCTCTCACCGTGGGAAGCCCCGGTGATATTCATTAGGAAGTAGGACGACCGTTTTTACACGCGTACACAGTCTAATATGAGAAGGACTCAGAAGAGCTAATGTAGAAAAAGTGTTACGCATAGGTTACATGGAGATAGACGACTAACCATCAAGAATCGGTACCCCTTACCGAGAATTGATGACTTGTCGACCAACTACAAGGTCCCAGCTACTATTCCAAGATGGAATTAAGGACATGATGTCCTTAGTTAAGGACAGGAGAAGACAGTTGGCATATTCCATTTTACATCAACTTCAGAGAATTGGATATCAAGGGCTGGTATCCTTTGCCAAGGATTGGTGACATGATTGAACCAATTTGAAGTAGTTACCACTCGAAGAATGACTTTAGGTCAGGATGTCCTCAACTGCAAATACAAGAAGAAAATATCCCTAAAACGACCTTTAGGACTCGCTTCGAGCATTACGAGTTCCTTGTCGTGCTGTTTGGCTTAACACTTGCGCCGACAGTATTCATGGACCTCATGAACCGGGTGTGTAAGCCACACCTGGATAAGATCATGATTACATTTATTGACTACATTCTTATATGCTCAATGACCAAGGAGGGTCATGAGCAACATCTGCAATTCATCTTGGGACTCTTAGAGAAAGAACAGTTATGTGCTAGGACGTCGAAGTGCGAACTTTGGATTAGCAAGGTAAGATTTTTTTTAGGATACGTGGTGGATAAGAATGAGATTCATGTCGACCCTGCAATCATGAACTAAGGAGTCTCAAGGACGCAACTAAGAATATTTGGGGATTATAGGCTATATTAGACGACCCCTAGAAAACCTTTCACGGACTACTCAACCGCTAACAACCTTAACCTAGACGTACCTGTCTTGTTTTCACCTGACAGTACCAATAGGATTGCGGTTTTTGTGACGCTTCTTGACAAGGTCTCGATTGCGCGTCGATGCAACAAGACCAAGTCATCACATACGCGTCACGTTGATTAAGGGATCATGAGAAGAGACCTTGAACTAGGTGCAGTAATTGCGCGTTGAAGATTTAGCATCATAACCTGTATGAAAACACTGCACGATCTTTACTGATCACAAGGGTTGCAGCACACCGTCAATTAGAAGGACTTGAGCATGAGATAACGAAGATGGACTGAGCTACTGAATGGGCATGACTGTGAGATTAAGTGTCACCTGGACAAGGCAAGCATTGTAGCATATGCCTTGAGCCGCGAGAAAACGCGCAAAGCCTCTAAGGTGTCACACCCCGACCACGTATAACATGCAACCGCGACGGAAACGTCGGGGAATGTTGTAACATAATTATTGTTTCATAACCATGGAAATTAAAGTTCTGTTTTATTTATAAACAAAGAGGGATTACATTGTCATAACATGACTGAAACAAAGAGAAACAAGAGTACATAACATTATTAAACTAGTTCTAGCTTCGTTTTAATGTCACTAAGGCACAGGTCCACCTAAGTGTATCTCGATCATCTTATGCAACAGCTCCTGAAACACATGTAAAAATAGGTACGTCAGCATAAAAATGCATGTGAGATACATAGGTTTTGTGAAAATAGGATTCATGACTTAAGTTTAAAGAAATGTTTAATAAAAATTAGTCATGAATCTTGTTAAGTGTTTTCTTTTATAAATCATACGAAAACTTGATAAGAAATCAGATTATATAAAAGAAAGGTGTATGGTTAATTAAATAACCAAGTAAAATGAGTTGTGTAAAACAAACTATTTTGTAAAACAATGTCTTGTGAAAAATATGTTATTTATGTAAAATGTTATATGTCTAAATTGAAATAATTTAAATAACGCCACGATATGTAATATCATAAAAACACTTATATATAGGAAGTACCAGCGGCGTATCCACCGTGCTTTTATCATATTACACACGCCTCATTACTTAAATAACTTACCCAAACAAACCACCAAATTATCTTGTTTAAACCAATTGTCAAATGTTTATGTGTAAATAATTGTCTATTGTCAAAATGTAAATCATGTAATATGTAAACCAATGTCAAAATGTTTATGTCAAATGTAAACCATGTAATGTGTAAACCAATGTCAAAATGTTTATGTCAACTGTAAATCATGTAATGTGTATCCAACTGTCATGTATGGCAACTGAAATATATCAACTAAACCATAGGTAAAATGTACAAAACAAGGTAATGAAGTAAAACATAGTTTAAATCAAAGTTATGTTTTGTAAAATAAATGCATGCTCTACTGATACAAACATCTATGCGGTATTGTGAAAATGCATACATTCAAGCCTTGAGACTGTGGCAATAAACCCTTAAACAAATTAAAGGTTTATCTAAGTTATGTGTATCGAATTCGGTCATTCCTTCCATCCAAAGAAACCTAGGATTTCAGGAACGGGAGTTGTCAATTCCTATGGTACCACTACCTACTAACGAACGGCGTAGCTAATGTTAATGAATGTATTTTTGTCCCATTTAAACAAACCAAATGTCATACCAAAATGTAAGCATGTGATGTAAAACAAATGTACTAAGTATGCAACAAATGGACATACATAGCATGTGATGTAAAACAAATGTACTAAGTACGCACTAAATGGACATACATAGCATAAAATGTAATGTAAAACGATGTACTAAGTATGCACTAAATGGACATACATAGCATAAAATGTAATATAAACGATGTACTAAGTATGCACTAAATGGACATACATAGAAAAAACATAATGAAATCATGTACTATAAGTGTACTAATGAACATAACAAGCATATGATATGAAAACATGAAAAGCATGAAAGTAACAAGTAGGCACATGTGTTTCACCCCAAAATGTTTGAAAAACAGTAAAAGAGGGGTCTATGTACTCACTTGAGATTGCTCAATAGTCCTTGGATAACAACCAAGCAATGCTAGAGATCACGGAATCAAACGACACCTAATATAGGTAACTATATTAATAAACGGACCTAAATCAGAGGATCGGATAGAATGAGGTTTCATAAACCAAATGAGTGTAAGAACTCATGTAATATGGTTTAACAAAGCCTATATTCTAAAACGGAACCTATCCTAAGTGCTTACGACCCATCACGACTCGTTTAGGTAGCTTATGGTACTTTAACGCGTCGCTCGCGTAAAACGCGTTCGGACTGCCTAACTAGTTGTCACACCCCGACCACGTGTAACATACAAAACGTGGCGGAAACGTCGGGGAGTGTTGTAACAGAATTAATTGTTTCATAACCATGGCATACAAAGTTTTATTTATTTATTTAACAAGGATGTTACATTGTTTCAAACAGGAAATACAGAGTTTATAACATAATTAAACATAGTCTAGCTCCATTTTATGTCTCTAAGGCACAGGTCCGCCCTAGTATTGTGATCAACATCCTACGGAAAAGCACCTGAAAACACATGTGAAAATAGGTACGTCAGCATAAAAATGCCTGTGAGATACATAGGTTTGTGAAAATAGGATTCATGACTTGTATTTGAGAAAATGTTTAGTCATGAACCTTGTAATTTGCTTTGTCTTGTAAATCATTTGAAAAACGATAAGATCAGTTGATATGTATAAGTAAATGTAAGGTTAAATGAATAACCATATAAAATGAGTTTGTATAAGATAAGTTGATTGTAAAACAATGTCTTATGAAAAGTATGTTATTTGTATAAAATGTTATATGTATCAAACTGAAATGATTCAAATAACGTTACGCTATGTAATATTATACAAACACTTATATATAGGAAGTACCAGCGGCGTATCCACCATGTTTGTATCATATTGCACACGTATCGTTACTTAATCATTTAATCAAACTAAACCATCAAGATGTAAAATGTTCATGTACAAACCAATTGTCAAGTGTTATTGTGTAAACCATGTCAAAATGTCTATGTCCAATGTAAACCACCAAATGTGTATATCAATGTCAAAATGTTTATGTTCAATGTAGATCATGTAATGTGAAATCAAAATGTCATGTATGGTAAGTGAAATGTATCAACTAAACCATATGTAAAATGCACACCAACAAGGTATTGAAGTAAAACACAGTTTAAATCAAAGTCATGTTGTGTGTAACAAATGCATGCTATACTGATACAAACATTTATGCGGTATTGTTAATATGCATACATCCAAGCCTTGAGACTGAGGCGATAAACCTTTAAACAAATTAAAGATTTATCTAAGTTATGTATATCGAATTCGGTCATTCCTTTCTGTCCCCTTACCCTGGGATGTCCGGAACGGGAGTTGTCAATTCCTATGGTACCACTACCTACTAACGAATGGCATGATCAATGTTAATGAATGTATTGTCCCATGTTAAACAAACCAAATGTTATACCAAAAATGGAAGCATGTGATGCACTAAGTATGTAATCAAATGAACATACATAGCGTGAAAATGTAATGTAAAACGATGTACTAAGTAATGCACACAATGGGCACACCTAGCATGAAATGTAATGTAAAACGATGTACTAAGTAATGCACACAATGGGCACACCTAGCATGAAATGTCATGTAAAACAATGTACTAAGTAATGCACACAATGGGCACACCTAGCATGAAATGTAATGTAAAACAATGTACTAAGTAATGCACACAATGGGCACACCTAGCATGAAATGTAATATAAAACAATGTACTAAGTAATGCACACAATGGGCACACCTAGCATAAGATGTAATGAAATCAATGTACTAAGTAATGCACACAATGGGCACACCTAGCATAAGATGTAATGAAATCATGTACTATAATGTACTAACGAACATAGCATGTATATGATGTGAAAACGGAAAGCATTAAAGTAACAAGTAGGCACATGTGTTCCACCCCAAAACAGTTTGGAAAACAGTAAAAGAGGGGTCTATGTACTCACTTGAGATTGCTCAGTTGTCTAAAGATGACCACCAAGTAATGCTATAGATCACGGAATCAAACGGCACCTAATATAGGTAACTATGTTAATAAACCGGACCTATATCGGAAGACAGGGTAGCATTAGGGTTTGTAAACCAAATGAGTGTAGGAACTCATGTGATATGGTTTAACAAAGCCTAAATGCTAAATGAAACTTAACCTAAGTCTTATCGACCCATTACGATCCGTTTAGGTAACTTATGCTACTTTAACGCATCGTGCGTGTAAAACGCGTTTGGACCGCCTAACTAGTCCTATGACAAGTGTTATATGCCTAAACATGTTACATAATCAGTTATGTGGCAAAAGTTTAGGTTACATATGCTAAATTACCAATTATGCATGAAAAGGGTATTCTGGTAATTTACCTAAGGCATATAAACTACCTATCATACAACTACTTAAACGATGTGACCATAGGGTATAACCTCGGAAGGTTATTCCCTACCTACTATGGTCACCTAATGTGTTTGGTCGGATCCTAATGATCGACCAAATGGGTCGAGTTCGAAGGTATAGGCGATTTATTAGATCGCCTACCCTACGACTCTAGACAACGTGGTAATCAGTGGGCATAGTCCCAAGGGACTATGACCAACGTGATTACACTCACGTTGCGAAGTTCAAACGAACTTCGCATTGACCATTACTGGTCAACGCTGAAAGTCAAACAAAGTTTGACTTTCGGACTCGAAAAGCAGTAAAAATAAGGAAAAGAACGAAAGAATACTAACCTAGGGTCCCCGAATGCTAAACTCGATTCGAAAATCTCAGGTATGAAACTAATGTTTCAACTTAGAGTTTCTCAATTCAAGTTTCTAGTGATTTTGAACAATGGGGGGTGGGGTATTTATAGTTTTCGGGTAACCGTTGAGATCATTTCTTGGAAAAGGGGAAACGATCAAGGCCGTACACTTGTCCAATTGTTGTGGTAACTAAAAATGGGTCCAAATGAGCTTAATGTGCGGATTGGGAGCTTGTGGTTAGGGATTAAACAGCTGGATCATGCTGACTGTTAAGTCTGATCTGTTCTGCAGAACCCCTAGCGCACCGTTACAACATAAGGGTAGCGGTGCGCTACCCCTAGTTTGGCAGAAATTCATTTTCAGTCCCTGCACTTTGTTTCAGCCATTTCCGACACGTTTAAGGCCCGTTAACCCCATTTCAAAGCTCTAAAATGAAGTTAAAGTATAGGGAACTTAAAATGTGTTCAAAAATATCTCGGATGTCGGTTCGTTTGGCCGTACGATCGCGATGTTCGGTTAATTACGACGGAACACGCATAAGCGCGAAAAACGATCCAAATGACACGACGAATGGATTTTTCTTATGGCGAACACTAAAATAAAATATAGTCATGCTTACATAAATTTTTGGATGTCCGGATGTATTCAGAACGTAAGTTATGCGCGAAAATGCAAACTTGTGCACTTTTTGACACTTTTAGTCCCTGAATGACCCAAAAGTTTATTTTAGCACACCGAACCCCTCAAAGCCTATTTCTAAGCTATGTAAAGGATATTTAAGGTGTGTTTAACTTATGGTTATGTTCCGGAATGTTCGTTACAGTTCAAATTGGCATACTTTCGCAGTTTGTCAAGTTTAGTCCCTGTAAACGAATTAACTTGTTTTTGCCATACCAAAACCTTCAAAACTTATTTCTAAGTTATGTAAAGGTTATTTAAGGTATGTTGAGTATATGTTGATGTTCCAGAGTATTTCTCGCATTAGACTGAGTACGTTTACGCACCAGTTTGCGTATAACTCTCCAGAAAGTGATGTAGAGTTTGGAATTGAACAAAAGTCAAAACATGAAAAATGTAAAACATAACAAAACAAACATTGTGATAAAATAACCTTGTTTTATTGATAATAGAACTGTTCATAGTGATTACAAGCACAGTTGTTACAGTCTCCCCTACTTGTGGAAATTTCGTCCCGAAATTTATTTAGAGGAAACTCGAGGAAAAAGATGTGGATATTTCGCCTTCATTTGATCTTCGCGTTCCCAAGTAAACTCAGGTCCACGTTTAGCTTCCCAGCGAACTTTGACCAAAGGAATGCGCTTGCGTTTAAGCCACTTGACTTCACGTTCCATGATTTCCACTGGTTTCTCAACAAATTTCAGTGTTTTGCCAATATGAATTTCGTCAAGCGGTATGGAGAAGTTCTCCTCAGCTGTACACTTCTTGAGATTTGATATGTGAAAAGTTGGATGAACATTTCCAAGTTCAGGAGGTAACTCAAGTCTGTAGGCCACCTTTCCGATTCTTTCGACGATCTTGAATGGTCCAACGTATCTAGGTGCAAGTTTTCCTTTCTTTCCAAATCTGATCACACCTTTCCAAGGTGAGACCTTAAGTAATACTCGATCACCGACTTGAAATTCCAAGGATTTGCGTTTTGGATCCGCGTAAATCTTCTGACGGCTTCTAGCTGCCTGAAGGTTATCACGAACTTTCTTGACCTTGTCAGTTGTCTCTAAAATGAGGGCAGGTCCAGTAAGTTGAGCCTCGCCAATCTCATTCCAGCAGACTGGTGAACGACATTTTCGACCATAGAGAGCTTCGAAAGGAGCCATTTTGATGCTAGTGTGATAACTGTTGTTGTAGGAGAATTCAATTAATTTAAGATGTGAATCCCAGCTACCACCAAAATCGATCACACAAGCTCTTAGCATATCCTCCAGAGTCTGGATTGTTCTCTCAGATTGACCATCCGTTTGCGGATGATAAGCTGTGCTTAGATTAAGTTGGGTCCCCATGGCAGATTGCATGGTTCTCCAAAAATGAGAAGTGAAACGAGCATCTCTGTCAGAAATGATGTTCAACGGAACACCATGTCGAGCTACTATTTCATCTACATAGATTTGAGCAAGTCTGTCAGTAGGAAAATCCTCACGGATTGGCAAGAAATGTGCTGACTTTGTAAGACGATCAACGACTACCCAGATGGCATCATGACCTTTCTTAGTGCGTGGAAGTTTGGTAACAAGATCCATAGTAATGTTTTCCCATTTCCAAACTGGGATCTCTGGTTGCTCCAATAAACCCGAAGGACGCTGATGTTCAGCCTTAACCTTTAGACAAGTAAGGCATTTGGATACGTATAAGGCAATGTCTTTCTTCATACCAGGCCACCAATAGTGAATACGAAGATCCTTATACATTTTATCTGAGCCCGGATGAATAGAATAACGAGACTTATGGGCTTCATCCATAAGCAAGGCACGAAGATCATCCTGGCTTGGGACCCACAAACGGTCCATGAAGTAATATGATCCATTGTCCTTCAGTTCCAAAGCAGGTGTTAGGTGGTAAGGAAATTCCTTATCCATTAATCCTTGTGAAACACAAGATTGTTGAGCTTGAGAAATGCGTGCTTGAATATCGGATCGAGCTTGAATAACAGACTGAACACGTACACAATGAAGTTTAGTACGTTCCTTACGACTCAATGCATCAGCCACGACATTCGCCTTACCAGGATGGTAGCGAATTTCGCAGTCATAGTCGTTTAAGAGCTCAACCCAACGTCGCTGTCTCATGTTGAGTTCTTTCTGGTTGAAGATATGCTGAAGACTTTTGTGGTCTGTGAAAACCACACATTTTGTACCGTACAAATAGTGTCTCCAGATCTTGAGAGCAAAGACAACTGCACCCAACTCAAGATCATGAGTGGTGTAGTTCTTCTCATGTATCTTCAACTGCCTCGATGCATAGGCTATGACTTTGTTCCTTTGCATAAGAACACAGCCAAGACCCAATTTCGATGCATCACAATATACAACAAAATCATCATCACCCTAAGGTAATGATAGAACAGGCGCATCGCAAAGCTTCTGCTTCAAGTGTTGAAAAGCTTCCTCTTGTTTGTTTCCCCAATAAAAGGGCATTTTCTTCTGAGTTAGAGCAGTTAGAGGAACTGCAATCTTCGAGAAGTTTTCTATGAAGCGGCGGTAATAACCCGCTAGACCAAGAAAAGAACGAATTTCAGTAGGAGTAGAAGGTGTATCCCAATCCTTAATCGCACTGATCTTGGAGGGATCTACATGAATACCTCGTTCGTTGATAACATGCCCCAAAAATTGAACTTCTTTAAGCCAAAATTCGCACTTGGAGAATTTGGCGAAAAGTTGTTCTTTCTTTAGGAGTTCAAGAGTAAGACGAAGATGTTGCTCGTGATCAGCTCGCGTCTTAGAGTAAATCAAGATATCGTCAATAAAAACAATGACGAACTGATCCAAATAAGGTTTGCAGACCCTATTCATTAGGTCCATGAAAACAGCAGGAGCATTAGTCAAACCGAATGGCATGACTGTGAATTCATAATGCCCATATCGAGTGCGGAACGCTGTCTTCGGAATATCTTCTTCTTGCACGCGAAGTTGATGATACCCGGAACGTAGATCAATCTTCGAAAAATAAGAAGCGCCCTGTAGCTGATCAAAGAGGTCGTCTATGCGAGGTAAGGGATATCGATTCTTGATGGTAAGCTTGTTAAGCTCACGATAATCGATACACATCCTAAAGGATCCATCCTTCTTCTTTACAAAAAGAACGGGAGCACCCCAAGGTGAAAAACTAGGACGTATAAAACCTTTGTCAGAGAGCTCCTGAAGCTGTTTAGACAACTCTTGCATCTCAGACGGTGCAAGACGATATGGAGCTCTGGCAATGGGATTTGCACCAGGTTCGAGATCAATGCGGAACTCGACTTGGCGTGCTGGAGGTAGACCAGGTAAATCTTCAGGGAACACTTCAGAATAATCCCGAACGACAGGAATATTTGAAATAGACTTACCCTTGCCTTTATCTTCTGTAACATGTGCTAAGAAAGCCACATAGTTCTACTGCAGATACTTCCGAGCTTTAAAACAAGACATAAGTTTGAGACCAACGGTAGGCTTCTCACCTTGAACCTGCAGGATCTCGCCTGTCGAAAGCGGCACACGAACAATCTTCTTAGAACAAACTATCTCTGCGTGATGCTTGGATAACCAATCCATTCCCACGATAACGTCGAAGCTTCCAAGTTGCATAGGCGCGAGATCGATAGGGAAAAGATGGTCATTTAGGTTCAATTGGCAGTTGTGAAGAACAGAATCCAGAATAATGGGTTCACCACTAGCAACCTCTACTGTCAAAGGTTTTCCTAGTTTCGTTCTAGACACGCGAAGCATCGGCTCAAAAGACAAAGACACAAAACTCTTATCGGCACCAGAATCGAAAAGAACAGATGCAGGCTGATTATTAATAAAGAACGTACCGTTCACCACATTTTCATCCGCCTGCGCCTCTTGGGCATTCATGTTAAAGACTCGGCCTCGAGCCGGAGCCTGATTCTGATTCTGGTTCTGGTTCTGGTTCTGGTTGGCTAGTCTTGGGCACCGATTCCTATAGTGGGTCAGATCCCCACAATTATAACAAGCACCCGGTGGGTATTGTGGTCGTGCAGCTTGACCCTGTTGCGGAGCAGGAGGCTGTGCAACTTGTTGAGCCTGGTTCTGAACTGCGCGATTCTGAGCAAACCGACAAACATCGGCAAGATGACCTGACTTCCCACAGCTAGTACAGAAACGGCACTGATGTTGCGGCTGATGGTGACTGTTGCACCTATTGCACAAAGGTGCATTCCCTGTATAGGGTTTCTTCGCTGGAGGCTGTGCGGGTTGATTGGGAACTGCCTGATTAGCTTGGGCAGTGACAGCAAAATTTTGGGAAGCCTTACGCTTCCTTGACCTCTTCGAAGAACCAGAGTTCTTCCCATTCAAGTTTTGACCTTTCTTGCTATCACTCTTGTCAGCCGACTGTTTCTTGCCCTTGTCACCCTTCCTGTGTAACTTGTTCTTCCTGATCTGCGACTCAGTCAGCGTCGCTGATAACTCGATTGCCTGACGGAGTGTGGCAGGGTTACTACCAGTAAGAATGTCTTGTACCGAGTCAGGTAGGCCGTCGATGTATCTCTCGATAGCCTTGTCGAGTGGGGTAACCATAGTCGGGCAAAGAAGACTCAACTCTTCAAACCGATCAGTATAAGCCCTGTGCTCACCACTATCTTGCTTCAGTTCATCAAACTCCTTCTCCAACGCTCGTTGCTCATGACGAGGACAGAATTCCCTCATCATAAGGGCTCTAAGTTCAGCCCAGGTCTGTGCAAGAGCAACTTCTGCACCTTGGTCCCTCATAACCCCGTTCCACCATGTCAAAGCCCTCTTCTGAAATACGCTCGAAGCAAACTCAACTTTGCGATTATCCGGACACTGCACATGGCGAAAAGTATTCTCACTGCTCTCGAACCACTGAAGAAGCCCAGTCGCTCCTTCAGAACCATTAAACTTGAGTGGTTTAGCCTGATTAAAATCCTTGTATTTGCATGGAACATTGTTGTTGTTGTTGGCTTGGTTCCATTGAGCAAAGAGATTCGGAAATTGAGCAGCCATCTGCTGCGCAATAATTTCTGCCAGTTCGGCAGTTTCTATCTGATTGTCGCGTCGAGGAGGCATTCTAAAAGAGGAAAACATGAAAGGAAACGAGTGAGATGATTGGATGAAGAGAATGAGATGAAACAAAATCAGCAAAAGCAAAGATGGTGGTCATTCGTCCGTATCACAAAGCAAACAAACGACACACAGTGACTAATCAAAGTAAATGGATCAAAAATAATGTATAATGAAGACATGCTCGCCTATAAGTGAACACTCATCCCAAGAATTCCCAGGTAAGCACAACTGGTCTCGCGTCTGATGAGATGTATACGAAGTGCTTGCCTAGACAGAAAACCCAGAATACAGGCATTCACCCTTCCAGTTTGCACATGTTCACATTATTTAAAACCCAAAACGTTTGACGGGATTTTGAAAATTTTGAAGGCACAAGGCCAAAAACCAATACTGAAAAAGGGTTCAAAACCATATAACAGAGGGTTCAAAACCTTACAATTGAGGGTTCAAAACCTTGTAAAAATTTATTCAAATACAGATGATTGTTTTTCAAAAATCGTTTCGGAAAAATTTTGGTTCCTTGTTTTGTTAATCACCTAAGGATAGGTGATGTACATGTTTTAAGATCTAAACACAAGATAACTTGTGTTAGGTTCCTAGAAAAGTTATAGTCTAGGTCAAAGCATTACTAATAACCTAATTCCCTATAACCATTGGCTCTGATACCAACTCTTCTGTCACACCCCGACCACGTGTAACATACAAAACGTGGCGGAAACATCGGGGAGTGTTGTAACAGAATTAATTGTTTCATAACCATGGCATACAAAGTTTTATTTATTTATTTAACAAGGATGTTACATTGTTTCAAACAGGAAATACAGAGTTTATAACATAATTAAACATAGTCTAGCTCCATTTTATGTCTCTAAGGCACAGGTCCGCCCTAGTATTGTGATCAACATCCTACGGAAAAGCACCTGAAAACACATGTGAAAATAGGTACGTCAGCATAAAAATGCCTGTGAGATACATAGGTTTGTGAAAATAGGATTCATGACTTGTATTTGAGAAAATGTTTAGTCATGAACCTTGTAATTTGCTTTGTCTTGTAAATCATTTGAAAAACGATAAGATCAGTTGATATGTATAAGTAAATGTAAGGTTAAATGAATAACCATGTAAAATGAGTTTGTATAAGATAAGTTGATTGTAAAACAATGTCTTATGAAAAGTATGTTATTTGTATAAAATGTTATATGTATCAAACTGAAATGATTCAAATAACGTTACGCTATGTAATATTATACAAACACTTATATATAGGAAGTACCAGCGGCGTATCCACCATGTTTGTATCATATTGCACACGTATCGTTACTTAATCATTTAATCAAACTAAACCATCAAGATGTAAAATGTTCATGTACAAACCAATTGTCAAGTGTTATTGTGTAAACCATGTCAAAATGTCTATGTCCAATGTAAACCACCAAATGTGTATATCAATGTCAAAATGTTTATGTTCAATGTAGATCATGTAATGTGAAATCAAAATGTCATGTATGGTAAGTGAAATGTATCAACTAAACCATATGTAAAATGCACAACAACAAGGTATTGAAGTAAAACACAGTTTAAATCAAAGTCATGTTGTGTGTAACAAATGCATGCTATACTGATACAAACATTTATGCGGTATTGTTAATATGCATACATCCAAGCCTTGAGACTGAGGCGATAAACCTTTAAACAAATTAAAGATTTATCTAAGTTATGTATATCGAATTCGGTCATTCCTTTCTGTCCCCTTACCCTGGGATGTCCGGAACGGGAGTTGTCAATTCCTATGGTACCACTACCTACTAACGAATGGCATGATCAATGTTAATGAATGTATTGTCCCATGTTAAACAAACCAAATGTTATACCAAAAATGGAAGCATGTGATGCACTAAGTATGTAATCAAATGAACATACATAGCGTGAAAATGTAATGTAAAACGATGTACTAAGTAATGCACACAATGGGCACACCTAGCATGAAATGTAATGTAAAACGATGTACTAAGTAATGCACACAATGGGCACACCTAGCATGAAATGTCATGTAAAACAATGTACTAAGTAATGCACACAATGGGCACACCTAGCATGAAATGTAATGTAAAACAATGTACTAAGTAATGCACACAATGGGCACACCTAGCATGAAATGTAATATAAAACAATGTACTAAGTAATGCACACAATGGGCACACCTAGCATAAGATGTAATGAAATCAATGTACTAAGTAATGCACACAATGGGCACACCTAGCATAAGATGTAATGAAATCATGTACTATAATGTACTAACGAACATAGCATGTATATGATGTGAAAACGGAAAGCATTAAAGTAACAAGTAGGCACATGTGTTCCACCCCAAAACAGTTTGGAAAACAGTAAAAGAGGGGTCTATGTACTCACTTGAGATTGCTCAGTTGTCTAAAGATGACCACCAAGTAATGCTATAGATCACGGAATCAAACGGCACCTAATATAGGTAACTATGTTAATAAACCGGACCTATATCGGAAGACAGGGTAGCATTAGGGTTTGTAAACCAAATGAGTGTAGGAACTCATGTGATATGGTTTAACAAAGCCTAAATGCTAAATGAAACTTAACCTAAGTCTTATCGACCCATTACGATCCGTTTAGGTAACTTATGCTACTTTAACGCATCGTGCGTGTAAAACGCGTTTGGACCGCCTAACTAGTCCTATGACAAGTGTTATATGCCTAAACATGTTACATAATCAGTTATGTGGCAAAAGTTTAGGTTACATATGCTAAATTACCAATTATGCATGAAAAGGGTATTCTGGTAATTTACCTAAGGCATATAAACTACCTATCATACAACTACTTAAACGATGTGACCATAGGGTATAACCTCGGAAGGTTATTCCCTACCTACTATGGTCACCTAATGTGTTTGGTCGGATCCTAATGATCGACCAAATGGGTCGAGTTCGAAGGTATAGGCGATTTATTAGATCGCCTACCCTACGACTCTAGACAACGTGGTAATCAGTGGGCATAGTCCCAAGGGACTATGACCAACGTGATTACACTCACGTTGCGAAGTTCAAACGAACTTCGCATTGACCATTACTGGTCAACGCTGAAAGTCAAACAAAGTTTGACTTTCGGACTCGAAAAGCAGTAAAAATAAGGAAAAGAACGAAAGAATACTAACCTAGGGTCCCCGAATGCTAAACTCGATTCGAAAATCTCAGGTATGAAACTAATGTTTCAACTTAGAGTTTCTCAATTCAAGTTTCTAGTGATTTTGAACAATGGGGGGTGGGGTATTTATAGTTTTCGGGTAACCGTTGAGATCATTTCTTGGAAAAGGGGAAACGATCAAGGCCGTACACTTGTCCAATTGTTGTGGTAACTAAAAATGGGTCCAAATGAGCTTAATGTGCGGATTGGGAGCTTGTGGTTAGGGATTAAACAGCTGGATCATGCTGACTGTTAAGTCTGATCTGTTCTGCAGAACCCCTAGCGCACCGTTACAACATAAGGGTAGCGGTGCGCTACCCCTAGTTTGGCAGAAATTCATTTTCAGTCCCTGCACTTTGTTTCAGCCATTTCCGACACGTTTAAGGCCCGTTAACCCCATTTCAAAGCTCTAAAATGAAGTTAAAGTATAGGGAACTTAAAATGTGTTCAAAAATATCTCGGATGTCGGTTCGTTTGGCCGTACGATCGCGATGTTCGGTTAATTACGACGGAACACGCATAAGCGCGAAAAACGATCCAAATGACACGACGAATGGATTTTTCTTATGGCGAACACTAAAATAAAATATAGTCATGCTTACATAAATTTTTGGATGTCCGGATGTATTCAGAACGTAAGTTATGCGCGAAAATGCAAACTTGTGCACTTTTTGACACTTTTAGTCCCTGAATGACCCAAAAGTTTATTTTAGCACACCGAACCCCTCAAAGCCTATTTCTAAGCTATGTAAAGGATATTTAAGGTGTGTTTAACTTATGGTTATGTTCCGGAATGTTCGTTACAGTTCAAATTGGCATACTTTCGCAGTTTGTCAAGTTTAGTCCCTGTAAACGAATTAACTTGTTTTTGCCATACCAAAACCTTCAAAACTTATTTCTAAGTTATGTAAAGGTTATTTAAGGTATGTTGAGTATATGTTGATGTTCCAGAGTATTTCTCGCATTAGACTGAGTACGTTTACGCACCAGTTTGCGTATAACTCTCCAGAAAGTGATGTAGAGTTTGGAATTGAACAAAAGTCAAAACATGAAAAATGTAAAACATAACAAAACAAACATTGTGATCAAATAACCTTGTTTTATTGATAATAGAACTGTTCATAGTGATTACAAGCACAGTTGTTACACTAGTCCTATAACAAGTAATATATGCCTTAACATGTCTAATATTGTTGCTTAATCAGTTTAGATGTCAAAATTTATGTTACATATACTTAAAATGAATTTTGGTGCAAAAAAAGGCGTTTTGGTCATTTTCCTAAGGCATATAAACTACCTATCATACAACTAACTAAACGTAATGACCATAAGGTATAACCTCGGAAGGTTATTCCTTATACAACTATGGTCACCTAATGTCTTTGGTCGAATCTTAATGATCGACCAAACGGGTCGGGTTCGAAAGTCTAAGCGGTTGTTTAGACCGCTTATCTTATGACCCTATATAAGCACTAAACCTAAAGTGACTAGCTAAACATGTTAAAACATGTTTAACGAAGTTTGAAAACAGGTTTGATATCAAAACAAACGGTTTTGATACCCAAGAATAGTTTGGTTTCAAAATACGCATAAACGCGCGTTTTGACCGAAACTATAACTCGCCACTATGCCTAAATAACGTGGTAATCAGTAGGTATAGTCACAAGGGACTATAACCATCGTGATTGCGCTCACGTTATGAAGTTCAAACGAACTTCGTGTTGACCATAAATTGGTCAATGCAGAAAGTCAAACACAGTTTGACTTTCACGCTTAAAACGCGTAAAAGAACAAAAGAATACTTACCACGAGTCCAAGAATGGAAGTTTGATCTAATTATTCTCAGGTATGAATTGTATAACTTCAACTTAGAGAACAAAATCAGTTCAAAGGTGTGAGTTGCAAGTGAAAAGGGTGGGGGTATTTATAGATTTCGGAGAGCCGTTAAGATCGTTTCTTGAAACCCGAGCTTCGATCTGAGCCTTACACTTGCACCCACTGATTTCTAAAACCATGGGCACCCCTAAACCAGCCCATAGATTGCCCAAAACCATTTGCACACAGGGGAACAGCTGGATAAAGCTGGAAACCATTTCTGCTAAACTGGGACATGCTTACGGACCGTAAGCAGACCCATACGGTCCGTATGGTCATGTGGTGCTGGCAGAAAGTTTCACTAATTGGCAAAACATGCCCCTGAGTCTCCGAACTTGATTTTTGATGCGTTTCGACATGTTTAAGCCCCGTTAACCTAATTTTAAGGCTCTAAAATGAAGTTAAAGTATAGGGAACTTAAAATATGCTTAAAAATATGTCGGATGTCAGTTCGTTTGGCCATACAGTTGCGTTGTTCGGTTAATTACGACGGAAGTCGTAACGGATGCGAAAACGACCCAAATTGCAAAACGAATGAAGTTTTATCATGCCAATCACTGAAATAAAATATTTTAATGATTACAAAAATTTTTGGATGTCCGGATGTATTCAGAATGTAAGTTATGCGCGAAAATGCAAACTTATGCACTTTTTGACGCTTTTAGTCCCTGAATGATCTAAAGGTTTATTTTAGCACACCGAACCCATCAAAGCCTATTTCTAAGCCATATAAAGGATAATTAGGTTATGTTTAACTTATGATCAAGTTCCAGAATGTATGTTACTGTACGAATCGGCATACTTTCGCTGTTTGTCGAAATTAGTCCCTATAAGCGAAAAGACTTGATTTTGCCATACCAAAGCCTTCAAAACTTATTTCTAAGTTATGTAAAGGTTATTTAAGGTATGTTAAGCATATGTTGATGTTCCGGAGTGTTTATCATGTTAAACCGATTACGTTTACGCATCGGTTTGCGTATAACTCTCCAGAAAGCGATATAGAGTTTGAAATTGAACAAAAACCAAAACATGAAAAATGTCAAACATAAATAAAAAAATATTGGGGTCAAATAACATTGTTTTATTGATAACTGAACTGTTTAAAATGATTACAAATCACAAATGTCACAGTCTCCCCTACTTGTGGAAATTTCATCCCGAAATTTGTTTAGAGGAAACTCGTGAGAAAAGATGTGGATATTTCGCCTTCATTTGATCTTCACATTCCCAAGTAAATTCTGGTCCACATTTAGATTCCTAGCGAACTTTGACAAGTAGAATGTGCTTGCGTTTAAGCCAATGGACTTCACATTCCATGATTTCCACTGGTTTCTCAACAAAATGCATTGTGTTATCCATACGAACTTCATCGAGCTGTATGTGGAAGTTCTCATAAGCTAAACACTTCTTGAGATTGGACACGTGAAAGGTTGGATGAACGTTTCCAAGTTCAGGAGGTAACTCAAGTTTGTAGGCTACCTTACCGATTCTTTCGACGATCTTGAATGGTCCAACATATCTAGGTATACGTTTTCCTGTCTTTCCAAATCTGATCACACCTTTCCAAGGTGAGACCTTAAGTAATACGTGATCACCGACTTGAAATTCCAAGGGCTTGCGTCGTCGGTCCGCGTAACTCTTTTAACGACTTCTAGCTGTCTGAAGGTTATAACGAACTTTCTTAACCTTATCTGTAGTCTCTAGAATGAGGTCAGGTCAAGTAAGCTGAGCCTCACCAATCTCATTCCAGTAGACTAGTGAACGAGATTTTCGACCATAGAGAGCTTCGGAAGGAGCCATGTTGATGCTGGAGTGATAACTGTTGTTGTAGGAGAATTCAATCAATGAAAGATACGAATCCCAACTACCACCAAAATCGATTACACAAGCTCTAAGCATATCATCCAGAGTCTGGATTGTTCTTTTAGTTTGGCCATCTGATTGTGGATGATAAGCTGTGCTCAAATTAAGTTGGGTCCCCAAGGCAATTGCATGGTTCTCCAAAAACGAGACGAGAAACGAGCATCTCTGTCAGAAATAATGTTCAAAGGAACACCATGTTGAGATAAAATTTCATCCACATAGATTTTAGCAAGCTTGTCTGCAGATAGATCCTCACGGATCGGCAAGAAATGTGTTGACTTTGTAAGACGATCAACAACTACCCAGATGGCGTCATGACCATTCTTTGTGCGCGGAAGTTTGGTAATAAGATCCATTGCAATGTTTTCCCATTTCCAAACTGGAATCTCTGGTTGCTCCAATAAACCAGAAGGATGTTGATGCTCAGCCTTAACCTTAAGATAAGTAAGGCATTTGGATACGTAGAAGGCAATGTCTTTCTTCATACCAGGCCACCAATACTGAGTACGAAGATCCTTATACATTTTGTCAGCACCAGGATGAATAGAATAACGAGACTTATGAGCTTCATCCATAAGCAAGGTGCGAAGATTGTCTTGACTTGGGACCCAAAAACGGTCCATGAAATAATATGATCCATTGACCTTCAGTTCAAGATCAGGCTTAATGTGATAGGGTAATTCCTTACCCATCAAGTCTTGCGAGACACAAGTATGTTGAGCCTGAGAAATGCGAGATTGGATATCAGATCGAACTTTGACATAGTGAAGCTTGACATGTTCTTTACGACTCAATGCGTCAGCCACGGCATTCGCCTTACCTGGATGGTAGCGAATTTCGCAGTCATAGTCGTTCAGAAGTTCAACCCAACGTCGTTGCCTCATGTTGAGTTCTTTCTGATTAAAGATATGCTGAAGACTCTTGTGGTCAGTGAAAACCACGCATTTTGTACCATACAAATAGTATCTCCAGATTTTGAGAGCGAAAACAACTGCACCTAACTCAAGATCATGAGTCGTGTAGTTCTTCTCATGTATCTTCAACTGCCTCGATGCATATGCTATGACTTTGTTCCTTTGCATGAGAACACAGCAAAGACCCAAGTTTGATGCATCACAATACACGACAAAATCATCGTTGCCCTCAGGCAAAGATAGAATAGGTGCATCACAAAGTTTCTGCTTCAAGGTCTGAAATGCTTCTTCTTGTTTGGTTCCCCATTCAAAGGGTTTATTCTTCTGAGTTAGAGCAGTTAGAGGAACTGCAATCTTCGAGAAGTTCTCGATGAAGTGGCGGTAATAATCCGCGAGACCAAGAAAAGAACGAACCTTAGTTGGTGTAGTAGGCGTATCCCAATCCTTAATCGCACTGATCTTGGAGGGATCTACATGAATACCTTGTTCGTTGACGATATGTCCTAAAAATTGAACTTCCTTAAGTCAAAATTGACATTTAGAGAATTTGGCAAAAAGTTGTTCTTTCTTCAGGAGTTCTAGAGTAAGACGAAGATGTTGCTCGTGATCAGCTTGCGTCTTAGAATATATCAAAATGTCATCAATGAGAACGATGATGAACTTATCTAAATAAGGCTTACAAACCCTATTCATCAAGTCCATGAAAACAGCAGGAGGATTTGTCACACCCCCAAAATCCACACGCGGAGTATCACCGCTTGGAGGCGTGACTGACCAGGATCAAGCCACCAATCATATTGAACAATGTAAATAGTAATGAATTCAACCAAACCAATATGAAAGGTGTTCAAAACATAAGTATAATTCAATGTTTAGCGGAAGCATAAAAGTAAACCCAATCATAAGTATAAGTACGAAATGTCATAATGTTTAACAAACATTCACGATCCATGTCCACAACGACCGCGCCTCCCGTGCAAGCTCCATAAGACCTAAGGTCCTGCAAGGCATGCAGCAGAGAGTCAACAACTAGTTGAGCGAGTTCACAGTTAATAGTTTAGTAATTGTAATAGTATAGTAAGCCTTGTGTTCGTTCATTAAGTCATGTATCGTATTAGTTCGTATCGCGGCCCTCTAGGCATGTATGCGAAGATTAGGGAAAGTTTCCCGAGTATTCTAGACTAGGTATATTTGTATCGCGGCCACCCGGCATGTGTGCGAAGTTTAGTGTATAGTTCGCGGCCTTCCTAGGCATGTGTGCGAAGATTAGTCATATTATCGCGGCCAACCCTGGCATGTGTGCGAAGATCAGTCATATTATCGCGGCCAACCCCGGCGTGTGTGCGAAGATCAGTTCTATTAGTATCACTAGTCTAGCCGTATCTTATCAATAATCCTTCCTCTCCCGAGGACCATATAACTAAGTTCCATAAGCTAGGTAAGTACAAGTAAATAATCCAAACCCATTCCCACCCTGGGAACCCCATGCCTTGGCTGTGTGAACTCACCTTGGTTTGCTCGGTATGCTAAAGGAATACACGCTCACAATTAATCAATCACGACCTATAGTACGCACGTATATATATACATAATCAGTTAAACTTGTAAAGATTCACATGCCATTTATGTCACGAAATGTGTTTAAGCAATTATCATGTCTAACGGCGTTTAACAGGTTTAACAGGTTTAACGAGGTTCCACACTTGACAAGATTTACGCATTTAGCATAGAGAACCTCCGTAACAGAATCATTCAGAATTAATCAGAGTTATCATACATACATAACATACTGACATGTTTAATAAGTGTTAACAACTTAACATATTTATCAAGTTAACAGAGTTAACCGAGCATAACAGAGTTAATAAATTTAAGTCAGTTAATAGGCTAAACATATTCACATACTTAACAGAGTTAAACTAACAAAGTTAACTGTGTAAAACAATTCAACGAAATCCCTGAGTAACGAAATCCCCTAGGCGACGAAATCCCAAGGGATTTCGTTGGGTTTGTGTTTTCGTCGGTACCACCATCATCAACAACCGTTACTTATCAAAACCCTAAAATCATTTAACAATACAGTGAACATGCATCGAGATCTACACAATCATTACATGCACAGCTTGATCCCTCGGTTTATGTTATGCCACCTAAATCAAAGAATTGATTAACTACAAGATTCCACAAAAGTCAAGTTCTCATATGGATCCATCATTACCCACTGATCGATTCATAACATCATAACTTTTATCAAGACCGACATCACAATTCAATCGGTTGGTCATCATTAAAAATATTTACAATGGCCGACAATCCATGGAGTGATCCTTATCTTCACAAATCGATGACACATAACCAAACAATTAACATATTCTGACAACACACACATAACTCCCATATGTTCATCATTTCATATGCTAACAAGACAAACTAGCCTATTATGAGTAGGTGGTCACATGCAAATCATTAATTTGGCTGCATTATCTATACAATTCACATGCCAATATGCATAACAGTTTGTGCACAGCCACATATATATACATACATAACGATTTATCATCCATGAGTGCCAAAACATCAAAACAAGATTACATCATAATCATATATTCATATATCTTCACTATATACATAATTAATTCATAAGAAATTTAATATCAGCAATCAACTAACCGAAAGGTATAGGGATTAGAGCAAGGATCTCGAGAAAGATGATGATGTTGCCGTCGGTTATCAAACAGATACAGCTAGGGTTTTCTAATGCCAAAACGTCTTTCTTAATATATATCGACGTAACACAATGGGCCTCTACTGGGCTTCGTGTAACAACTGGGCCGACGAAACGTATCTGGGCTCGACTAAATGCCCGTTTCGTCATAATGGTTTATGGCGAAACACACTTGTTTGGTCGGGTCCTTTCATGTGTTAAACAGTTAATGTTTTTCAAATAAGTCTCAATTTTATAATAGCAATCACATACATGCAACAATCACAATACGTTTTATTATAGCACAACGTGTACAGTTACAAGTCAAACAACTAAACAGTCAAAGTCAACGTGCATTAAATGCGAAAGTGAAAGTCGGAAACTCGAGTTGTCACATTATCCCCAACTTGAAAGAAATTTCGTCCCGAAATTTAGCATGCGGTTACTGAGGAAGCTAGGTAAGTTGTATCGTTTACTGGTTTTCTTGGGGTGTCACATCATCCCCCCGTTGATTTGGAATTTCGTCCCGAAATTCTGCAGTAGTAGCTTCAGCCTCAGTAGTAGTTGCATTGGTTCCGAATAACTGGGGATACTTGAGTTTCATTTGATCTTCACGCTCCCAGGTGAACTCTGGGCCGCGACGGGAGTTCCAACGAACTCGTATAAGAGGGATTCTCGTGTTCTTGAGGACCTTAACATCCTGGTCCGTGATTTCAACAGGTTCCTCGACAAAGTGTAACTGTTCGTCGATAGTGAGTTCCTTCAAAGGAACTATAAGGGTCTCATCTGACAGACACTTCTTCAGATTCGACACGTGAAAGACGTTGTGAACTGCACTGAGTTCAGCTGGTAAGTTCAGTCTGTAGGCCACTTTGCCTATTTTCTCTATGACTTCGAATGGTCCAACGTATCGTGGATTGAGCTTGCCTCGTTTTCCAAAACGAACAACACCCTTCCAGGGTGAAACCTTGAGTAGCACTCGATCCCCAACCTGGAACTCGAGTAGTTTCCTGTCTTTATCTGCGTATGCTTTCTGACGGTCACGAGCTGCCGCCATGCGTTGTCGTATTTGAGCAATATTTTCAGTAGTATCAACTACCATTTCTGGACCTGTGATCTGACTGTCACCCACCTCCGCCCAACAAAGAGGTGATCGGCATTTACGCCCGTCCAATGCCTCAAATGGAGCAGCTTTAATGCTGGTGTGGTAGCTGTTATTGTACCAAAATTCCACAAGTGGCAGATGTTTTTCCCAGCCATTGCCAAAGTCAATTACGCACACCCGAAGCATGTCTTCTAGAGTTTGAATAGTGCGCTCAGACTGCCCATCTGTCTGAGGATGATAAGCTGTGCTCATGTCTAAACGAGAGCCAAAATATTTGTGCATTGCTTGCCACAGTTCTAAAGTAAAACGTGCATCACGATCAGAGATAATAGAGGTGGGCACCCCGTGCCTTGAGACCACTTCCTTCAAGTATACGTCTGCTAGTGTGGAGAACTTTTCCGTTTCCTTGATAGCCAAGAAGTGAGCAGACTTTGTGAGTCGATCCACGATCACCCAAATAGTGTCATTCCCACGCTGAGATCTAGGTAGGCCAGTAAAAAAATCCATGGAAATTTGTTCCCATTTCCATTGTGGTATCTCAGGTTGTTGGAGTGGGCCTGATGGTTTCTGATATTCCGCTTTAACCCTCGCACAAGTCAAGCACTTGCTAACGTAAGTGGCTATGTGAGCTTTCATGCTAGGCCACCAATATGTAGTTCTGAGGTCGTGGTACATCTTATCTGAACCAGGATGTACTGAGTAGCGAGACTTATGAGCTTCTTCCATTACAAGCTCGCGTAAGTTACCATAGAGTGGGACCCAGATGCATCCTGTTACATAGTAGGCTCCGTCTGCCTTTTGTTCTAACCGTTGCCTTGAGCCGCGTAGGGCTTCAGCCCTGATGTTTTCTGGTTTCAATGCTTCTACCTGAGCATCTCGTATCTGTGAAGGAAGACTAGACTGAATAGTGAGTTGCAACGCTCGTACACGCCTAGGTGTAGTATCCTTTCGACTGAGGGCGTCGGCCACCACATTGGCTTTGCCCGGATGGTACTTTATGGCACACTCGTAATCGTTCAGTAGCTCGACCCATCTACGTTGTCGCATGTTCAATTCTTTCTGCTTGAAAATATGCTCGAGACTCCTGTGATCGGTGTAGATGGTGCATTTAGTGCCATACAGGTAATGCCGCCATATCTTGAGCGCAAAAACAACAGCTCCCAGCTCTCAATCGTGTGTGGTGTAATTCCGTTCGTGAATCTTAAGTTGGCGCGAAGCATAAGCAATGACTTTATCCCGCTGCATCAACACACATCCAAGACCCTGGATAGATGCATCGCAGTAGACTACAAAATCGTCCGTGCCTTCAGGCAATGAGAGGATAGGTGCGCTACAGAGTCTATCCTTTAAGTGCTGAAACGCTGTTTCCTGTGTATTACCCCAACGATAAGCAACACCTTTCTGTGTCAGTAATGTAAGCGGCTGTGCAATCTTTGAGAAGTCTTTGATGAACCGTCTGTAATAACCCGCGAAACCCAAAAATTGGTGTATTTCTGTCGGTGTGCGAGGTGCAGGCCAGTTCTTGATCGAATCTACCTTGAATGGATCAACATGAATCCCATCCTTGTTTACCACGTGGCCTAGAAAGTGGACTTCACGAAGCCAGAAGTCGCATTTTGAAAACTTAGCGTACAGCTGTTCCGTTCGAAGGAGTTCCAAAATAAGTCGTAAGTGCTGCTCGTGTTCCTCCCGACTCTTCGAATAGATCAGGATGTCGTCAATGAAAACAATAACAAACTTTTCAAGATAAGGTTTGCACACCCTGTTCATAAGATCCATGAAAACCGCAGGCGCGTTCGTTAATCTGAATGGCATGACTAGAAACTCGTAGTGACCGTAGCGTGTTCTGAATGCTGTTGTGGAGACGTCCTCATCCCGGACTCTCAGCTGAGGGTAACCTGACCTCAGGTCAATCTTCGAGTAATAGCTCGACTCTTGCAACTGGTCGAATAGGTCGTCGATGCGTGGAAGTGGATAGCGATTCTTCACGGTCACCTTGTTCAGTTCGCGGTAGTCTATACACATGCGGAAGGTACCGTCTTTCTTCTTCACAAACAATACTGGAGCTCCCCAGGGCGAAGAACTAGGACGTATGAAACCCTTTTCCAAGAGTTCTTGTAGTTGCTTAGATAGTTCTTCCAGTTCAGTTGGAGCTAAGCGATAAGGTGCTCGAGCTATGGGTGCTGCTCTAGGAGCTAGCTCGATCTGAAATTCGACCTGGCGATGAGGCGGTAACCCAGGTAACTCTTCAGGAAACACTTGAGGAAAGTCGCGTACAACTGGAATATCCTCAATCTTTTTCTCTTTCTTCGATGTATCAGTAACGAGTGCTAAAACAGTTGTGTGGCCCTTTCGTAAACACTTCTGAGCCTTCAAGAAGGAGATGATGCCACTCACGACACCACTCTTGTCGCCTTGAACTTCGAGAGGTTCTTTGCCAGGACGGGGAATACGAATGATCTTCTCCTTGCATAGGATCTCTGCTTGTTGTTGGGATAACCAATCCATACCAATGACGATATCGAAACTACCCAGAGTTATAGGAATTCATGAAAATAGAATTCATGACTTAAGTTTAAAGAAATGGCTTAGAAAATAGAATCTCTGAAAATAGAATCTCTGACTTAAGTTTTCGTATGAGATACATAGGTTTTGTGAAAATAGAATTCATGACTTAAGTTTAAAGAAATGTTTAATAAAAATTAGTCATGAATCTTGTTAAGTGTTTTCTTTTATAAATCATACGAAAACTTGATAAGAAATCAGATTATATAAAAGAAAGGTGTATGGTTAATTAAATAACCAAGTAAAATGAGTTGTGTAAAACAAACTATTTTGTAAAATAATGTCTTGTGAAAAATATGTTATTTATGTAAAACGTTATATGTCTAAAGTGAAATGATTTAAATAACGCCACGATATGTAATATCATAAAAGCACTTATATATAGGTAGTACCAGCGGCGTATCCACCATGCGTTTATCATGTTACACACGCCTCGTTACTTAAATCACTTACCCAAACAAACCACCAAATTGTCTTGTTTAAACCAATTGTCAAATGTTTATGTGTAAATAATTGTCTATTGTCAAAATGTAAATCATGTAATTTGTAAACCAACGTCAACATGTTTATGTCAAATGTAAACCATGTAATGTGTAAACCAATGTCAAAATGTTTATGTCAAATGTAAATCATGTAATGTGTATCCAACTGTCATGTATGGCAAGTGAAATATATCAACTAAACCATAGGTAAAATGTACAAAACAAGGTATTGAAGTAAACCATAGTTTAAATCAAAGTTAAGTTTTGTAAAATAAATGCATGCTCTACTGATACAAACATCTATGCGGTATTGTGAAAATGCATACATTCAAGCCTTGAGACTGTGGTGATAAACCCTTAAACAAATTAAAGGTTTATCTAAGTTATGTGTATCGAATTCGGTCATTCCTTCCATCTAAACAAACCTAGGATTTCAGGAACGGGAGTTGTCAATTCCTATGGTACCACTACCTACTAACGAACGGCGTAGCTAATGTTAATGAATGTATTTTTGTCCCATTTAAACAAACCAAATGTCATACCAAAATGTAAGCATGTGATGTAAAACAAATGTACTAAGTATGCAACAAATGGACATACATAGCATGTGATGTAAAACAAATGTACTAAGTATGCACTAAATGGACATATATAGCATAAAATGTAATGTAAAACGATGTACTAAGTATGCACTAAATGGAAAAGACATAGCATAAAATGTAATGTAAAACGATGTACTAAGTATGAACTAAATGGACATACATAGCAAAAACATAATGAAATCATGTACTATAAGTGTACTAATGAACATAACAAGCATACGATATGAAAACATGAAAAGCATGAAAGTAACAAGTAGGCACATGTGTTTCACCCCAAAATGTTTGAAAAACAGTAAAAGAGGGGTCTATGTACTCATGTGAGATTGCTCAATAGTCCTTGGATAACAACCAAGCAATGCTAGAGATCACGGAATCAAACGACACCTAATATAGGTAACTATGTTAATAAACGGACCTAAATCGGAGGATCAGATAGAATGAGATTTCGTAAACCAAATGAGTGTAAGAACTCATGTAATATGGTTTAACAAAGCCTATATTCTAAAATGGAACCTATCCTAAGTGCTTACGACCCATCACGACTCGTTTAGGTAGCTTATGCTACTTTAACGCGTCGCTCACGTAAAACACGTTCGGACCGCCTAACTAGTCCTATGACAAGTAATATATGCCTTAACATGTCTAATATTGTTTCTTAAGCAGTTTAGATGTCAAAATTTATGTTACATATGCTTAAAATGAATTTTGGCGCAAAAAGGGCGTTTTGGTCATTTTCCCAAGGCATATAAACTACCTATCATACAACTAACTAAACGTAGTGACCATAAGGTATAACCTCGGATGTTTATTCCCTATACAACTATGGTCACTTAATGTGTTTGGTCGGATCTTTATGATCGACCAAACGGGTCGGGTTCGAAAGTATAAGCGGTTGTTTAGACCGCTTATCTTACGACCCTATATAAGCACTAAACCTAAAGTGACTAGCTAAACATGTTAAAACATGTTTAACGAAGTTTGAAAACAGGTTTGATATAAAAAAAACGGTTTTGATACCCAAGAATAGTTTGGTTGCAAAATACGCAAAAACGCGCATTTTGTCCGAAACTATAACTCGCTACTATGCCTAAATAACGTGGTAATCAGTAGGTATAGTCACAAGCGACTATAACCATCGTGATTACGCTCACGTTATGAAGTTCAAACGAACTTCGTGTTGACCATAAACTGGTCAATGCAGAAAGTCAAACACAGTTTGACTTTAATGCTTAAAACGCGTAAAATAACGAAAGAATACTTACAACGGGTCCAAGAATGGAAGTTTGATCTAATTATTCTCAGGTATGAAGTGTATAACTTCAACTTAGAGAACAAAATCAGATCAAAGGTGTGAGTTGCAAGTGAAAAGGGTGGGGGTATTTATAGATTTCAGAGAGCCGTTAAGATCGTTTCTTGAAACCCGAGCTTCGATCTGAGCCTTACACTTGCACCCACTGATTTCTAAAACCATGGGCACCCCTAAACCAGCCCATAGATTGCCCAAAACCATTTGCACATAAGGGGAACAACTGTATCAAGCTGGAAACCATTTTTGCTGAACTGGGACATGCTTACGAACTGTAAGCAGACCCATACGGTCCGTATGGTCATGTGGTGCTGGCAGAAAGTTTCACTAATTGGCAGAACAGGCCCCTGAGTCTCCGAACTTGATTTTTGATGCATTTCGACACGTTTAAGCCCCGTTAACCTCATTTTAAGGCTCTAAAATGAAGTTAAAGTATAGGGAACTTAAAATATGCTCAAAAATATGTTGGATGTCAGTTCGTTTGGCCGTACAGTTGCGTTGTTCGGTTAATTACGTCGGAAGTCGTAACGGATGCGAAAACGACCCAAATTGCTAAACGAATGAAGTTTTATCATGCCAATCACTGAAATAAAATATTTTAATGATTACAAAATTTTTGGATGTCCGGATGTATTCAGAACGCAAGTTATGCGCGAAAATGCAAACTTATGCACTTTTTGACACTTTTAGTCCCTGAATGATCTAAAAGTGTATTTTAGCACACCGAACCCATCAAAGCCTATTTCTAAGCCATATAAAGGATAATTAGGGTATGTTTAACTTATGATCAAGTTCCAGAATGTCTGTTACAGTACAAATTGGCATACTTTCACAGTTTGTCAAAATTAGTCCCTGTAAGCGAAAAGACTTGATTTTGCCTTACCAAAGCCTTCAAAACTTATTTATAAGTTATGTATAGGTTATTTAAGGTATGTTAAGAATATGTTGATGTTACATAGTGTTTGTCGTGTTAAACTGATTACGTTTACGCATCAGTTTGCGTATAACTCTCCAGAAAGCGATATAGAGTTTGAAATTGAACAAAAACCAAAACATGAAAAATGTCAAACATAAATAAACAAATATTGGGGTCAAATAACATTGTTTTATTGATAAATGAACTGTTTACAATGATTACAAATCACAGATGTCACATAAGGGCGCGAGCCTTAGAGATGGGCATACAGACAAATCTCGTCACCTGGATTCGTGAAGCCGAGCAAGAAGCGCTCAAACCAGAGAGCCTTCAAGCTGAAGCGTTATATGAAATAGAAGTGCAGTTATTACCTAAGGAAGGTGGAACCTTACACTCCATGGGATGACTTGGGGTTCCGTTTCGCGACATTTACGAACGTTTATCTTAGGGCAAGGCTCATAGGTCAAGGTACTCGATCCATCCTAGGATACGACAAGATATACCAAGACTTAAAGGATTAATATGAGTGGCCCAAGATGGAAGCTGATATAGCTACATATGTGGGTAACTGTCTTACGTGTGTCAAAGTTAAGACAGAATACTAGAAACCATCAGGGCCGCTGCAACAGCCAAAGATTCCCATGTGGAAGTGGGAAGGAACCTTAACGGATTTCATTACTAGCTACCAAGAACCCAAAAAGGTCACGATATGAATTGTGTTATTATTGATAGACACACCAAGAGTGCACATTTACTACCAAGCAGTGCAAGGGAAATAGCAGAAATTTAGCCTAGAAAGATTGTGGTAAGTCATGGAGTGCCTGATTCTATCATATCCGGCCGAGATGGTCATTTTGTGCCCAAGTTATGGCAGACGTTTCCTAGGTGTTTAGGTCACGATTGGACCTTAGTACTGCATTTCACCCTCAGACGGACGGCAAGAGCAAATGAACGATACAAAACTTTGGTAGACCTGCTATGTGCTTGTGTGATAAACTTTGATGAAAAGATGGACCACCCACTAGCTCTTAGTGGAGTTTTCCTACAATAATATTTATCGCACCGTCGTTTAGGCCGCCTTGTGTGAAGCTTTAGATGGAACGTAAGTGTCGGTCCCCGTTGTGTTCGACGGAGACCAGAGATAAGCGATTAACTGGCCCCAAATTTGGTTCAGGAAAACTATGGCAAGGTCGATCGGATACGCGGCCGTATCAAGTTAAGCATGTGGTATATAGAAAATCTACGCTAGCTAGCGGCGGAAACCGTTGGAATTTGAGTTGGAGGGATGATATTATTGAAAGTCTTGCCTTGGAAAGGCGTGGTATGATTTGGAAAGAGTGGGAGGTTGGACCCACGGTATATTAGGCCTTTCGAGATCCTGGAAAGGATCGGGACCATTGCTCACAAGCTGCAACTTCCAAAAGAACTTAGCAGTGATCACGACACATTTCACGTGTCTAGTCTTTAGAAGAGCCTGACTCTAGGAACACTCGTTATTCCCGCAAACATGATTCACGTCAACGACAAACTCCAATTTAATAAAGAACCTGTTAAGGTTGTAGACTGGAAGTCTGCAGAACACGGAGAAGTCGTAATTGATTTGTTAGAGTTCGTTGGAATTCATACCATGACCCAGAGTTTACTTGGGAACGTGAAGACCAAATTAAGCCTAAATGACCACATTTGATTCACAACTCCCCTACGACCGATGGCATCGCTTTAATTTCGGGACGAAATTCTTTTAACGGGGGGAGAATGTGACAACTGTCACTTTTCTAGGCATTCCGTATAATAATTAAACAGTAATCTATGCTTTAATAACTGTGCATGATCTAGTTTACAAGACGAATGAAATTCTGATTCCTGTTATATACGTACAATGGCATTTCTTGTTGCAAGACTTTTATCATTACAACATGCAACACAATATAGTTCTACTAATGCACAGAACAGAATTGGCACAGTTATCAGACAAACCAGAAATACTAACGGGAGTTCAGTACTTAGACAGACAAGATGTTGAGACACAGAATGAGCCCCAGAACCAAGTAATATACTAGGATAGTGTGTAGGAAAGTAGGGATTACAAAACTGCCTTCCTGGTGATGACATAGGTGCCGGAAAGTGCCTGAAACACACTAAAACTTCTGCAGAAAATAAATAAATTCTGCAGAAATTCAGCTTTTAACATCTAACTATAATGCAGAAATGTGATTTAAGGGTCCAGAATACTTTCCTAAGTGTCGGGAATCGAAACTATCATAAAAGACTACATAAAGCACACTAAACTGCGCAATTTAGCACTTTAATGAACAGTAACGAAATGAACAACCGGACACTACCCGAAACATCAAATTCTTACTAGAAGCATTGTTTTAGTGTTACAAAGCTAGTTATGGTCACCGAACATCATAACACATCTCATAAACACTAAACACCTAAAATACCTAACTAGTGTCATTACATCCTAACTAAACTTGTAACTAACTTTTGAAATGAAACTAGATACCCCCCCCCCCCATAACCGGTTATAAAAGTAGGCCCCACACATTGATTTTATTACAATATTTTATAAGATTTGTTGGGTATATTCTAGACATTTATGCAATATGCTTTCTAAATGTTGGAAGTATATTCTATAAAACCATGGGATTATAACACATAACCTTCATCATCATCAAACTACAACTCTTTCTCCTTCTTCCTCCCAAAAGCTACGGCCCAAACCCCTCCCATACAACCTTCATTTCCAATCAATCTCCAACTAATCCATGGTGATCTAGAGGTGTAAGAAGCTAAGTTAGGAAGCTTGGAGGCCTTGGGGATTGAAGGGCCTTCACCATTTGCTTTTATCCACTCTATTTCTTCTCTTGATCATCCCTAGCCTTGAGCTAGTGGTAAGAACCTTAATCTTTCTATTTTACATATATTTCAAGTGGTTAAAAGACATTACATAATGATGATCTTGAATAACACTAAGAATCACAAGAATAAAACTTGAACATAAACTTGAATAATGAAGAAACTAAGTTGTTTATGTGTTGATTTGCTTGTTGATTGTTGTTTATTCATGTAGTTGATGTAGATCATCATATGATCTTGCTAGATCATGATTAAAAACATAATCTAGCAAGATGAGAGGATGAAAGTGTTGTAGGATCATAGATCATCCTCATAAGAAACATGAACTTGAAAGGATATTTGGTTTTCTTGAAAAATAATGATCAAAGTAAGTTGTAATACTTATAGATCTAAAAATTCATGGATGGTTTTTCAAAAGAACCAAGTTAAAAAGCACAAGATTTACTTGATCTTGGTTCTTACATAAATAAACCCTATTTTAAAGGTTAAACAAGTGTAGAAACACTTATGTAACAAGAGAAATCAAAGAAGAAATATTTTTGAAAAATATGAGTATAAGTTGTGAAGATCCATTTTCTTTAAAAATAAAGTTTTTAAAGAATCAATCACACTTTAAAGGGTAACAAGGCTTACTAAGAACACTAGTAAGTTACTACAAATTTTTGTGAAATTTCAAGTTCATGAAGTAGTAGATTATACTTGTTTTTGGCAAGATTGGTAAGCGTAGATTATTTATTGCTGATGGTGAATTGATTGTGTTGATTTTACAAAAGAAAATGATATACCTTGATGGTATGGAAACCTCCATTTTTAGGGAAAACTATTGCAAATTTTTTTCTAAAAATTAGACACTTAGAAAAATATTTCTAAACAAATATTTACAAGTTTATTTTAAACCATATATTTTTACATAAACCTTGCCATAATTTTTTGTTACAAAAATATAAATATTGGAGGTTGGTTTTTATAAATAAAAATGACAAAGTATGTATTTAGGGAATATATATTTAGAAGTCACCATGTGTGTGATTATTTGTATACTTTGTGTGTTAGTTATATTATTTTACAACATGAAATAATATAACTCATCAAAATACCAAAAATTACAATCCAAAATATTACCAAAATTACAAGAATATGAATATACATGTTATACACAAAATATTGGTGAAACCGAACTATGGAATATGACTTACAAAATACTCTGGAAATAATCTTCATCTGTATATTTTGGTAAATAATATTTGGACACCAAAGGAAACAAAAATATGATTTTTACAATTATTACAAAGTTACATCAAATTTTTTTTGACAAGAGGAAAATATATTATTTTGGGTGAATAAAAATATATATATTTTTCATGGAATTATTAGAAGATGTAGTATTTTTGGGAGAAATATACATTTTTTAAACAAACATGAAATACAATATTTTTGGGGTGAAAGATATATTTTCTCAAATAAATATGAAATATAGCATTTTGGAGAAAAACAAGTTTATATATATATATTTTCTAAGTTAGACTTGAAAATATATTATTTTTGAAACTTATACGAAAACAAAAATATTTTTGCCAAAGGAGAATTATAAATAATATTTCTTAAATTATATATTTTGGAAATATATATTGGTGAACTTTTATTAAAGATAATATTCCGGAAGAATTAATACAAAATTAAGTATATGAATACTTAACAATTACAAGAAAATACGTATTCTCGTACATATAAATACACTCTCGAATACAACCCCAATACATGGCAAAAATATACAAGTATGAGAATACGAATACAAATACACCCATCCTTGGGAAGGAAATACATGTATAATTACTTGAAAGGTATCAAGTTAAAATGTATTATTTTAACAATTATTCCAAAATTTAATAAATATAATTTAAGTTAAAATATTTATTATTTTAACAAATAATTATATAACTTGGAATAATATTGAAGACACAAAGATACGTAACACAAAGACACTAATTAATACAAGTCAAGGCACGACCCACTCGTCTAATAGACCGTAGTACGTTGTAGGTAGTCGTGCACACTAGTAGCAGCATGAGTTACGTTGGATTGAATAATGCAAAACTGTGAGTTCATGTCCCCCTTTTTCTCTTAACTGTTTTTGGTTTTATAACTCTCGGGGGTGTAATACATGTTACGGATATTTAAACGGTATGAGTTGACTAGGAAATGAACTATTAAATCATGTGAGCATAGATTGAATTTGAAATGCCATTAATTCTTAATTAGGGACGAAGGTTAGATCTAACGGGTACGGCCGAACCCCACTCATGGTACTTATGTGACCACTTGAGTGCTTCGGTGTCCCGGTCGACGTAAATCGACAATGGTCAAGGGTAAAATTGACATAGTCAAGGTAAATTGACTTAGTCAAGGTGAATTGACATAGTCGAAGGGGAATTCGACATAGTCGAGGGAATCGACGAGGGTATAAGCCTACTCATTTTGTTCATAAATTTAATATGTTCATAAATGCTTTTCATACCTGTTTTCAAAGGAGTCTCTTAAAAGTTTACAAGGTTTTCAGTACTCAAACAAAACGCATGAACTCGCTCAACTTTTGTTGATATTTTCCAAAATTACATGTATTTCAGGTAACAAGTTGGATCTTGGGCGCTGGTGTAGTTTCTAGAAGTAAATTCCAAGTTTAGATGTCATCCACTTTTGTTAATTTGTAACTTAGTCAAAGTTTGTGTTGTTAGAACTTAAATAAATGGTGTTGTAATACTTTAAATTTAATGAATGGATGACCATCGTTTTGATCATATAGTTATTTATTATAATAGAATGCAATGGTATTAAACAAGACACACATCATACGCTTCCGCAAAAGTCAGGGTGTGACATTTGTTAAGAAGTTCGTCCAATTGCTTCTTCAGTTCCTGCATTTCCGTTGGTGCTAATCGATATGGTGCTTTGGCAATTGTTGCCGTCTCTGGTATTAGGTGAATACTAAATTCAACTTCTCTATCAGGCGGTAATCCTGTAGCTCTTCTGGAAAAACGTCTGTGAATTTAGATATTACAGGAATATCTTTTAATTCTTTTCCTTTAGTATTAATGATTACAGAAATCATATATACTATTCATCCCTTCCTTTCATAACTTGCAGCTTTCATCATAGAGATGAATTTCGTAGATCTAGTTAGCTTATTTCCTTTAATTGTGATCTTTTTACCACTTGGTGCACGTACTTGTACTAATTTTTTATTACATAAAATACTGGCACGATTGGCTACCAACCAATCCATTCTTAATACCACATCGAAACCAGCTAGATTCATTGGGTAAAGGTTAGCAAAGAAATGATGGTTTAGGATTTCTATTCTTGCTCCCAGCAAGATTTCACTTATCTTAACAGATTCTCCATTGGCCGTTTCTACCAGACAGTCTTGTTGAAGTTTGACTAAGGGTTGGTCAAGAAATTTTTAGAAAGAAGTATTGATAAAACTTTGGTTTGCACCAGAGTCAAACTATACCTTGGCAAATATGTAATTAACTAAAAACGTACCGGCGATCACATCCGGAATCATCTTGGCTTCCTCAGGTGTCAGAACAAAGGGTCTGGCATTCTTCTTAGGTGCTTCTATTGTCTTAGTCTTATTGGGCATGGCTAGAGGTAGCTTCAGACAGTTTGGTCTGATGTGTCCCTTTTCTCCACAATTAAAGCATATCCCACTACCCGGTTTCTTCCTACAGTCTTCTTCCTTGTGTCCAGAGATTTTGCAAAAGTTGCAATATGTAGAGCATCTTCCAGAATGCTTTCTTTTTGCAGTTCTTACAGTATGGTGTAGAAGAACCTGTTCCCTTTCCACGGTAGGAATTACTAGAACGGAATTCATGTGTAAGCTTTTGAGCTAGGTTCTTCCTCTGGTTTTCTTTTTTTGTTCGCACCAGTTCGTCAGTCAAGGTATTGGCTAATTCTACTGCTTCTTCGATGGTTTTTGGTCTAGCTGCCTTAACTACATGTCTAATCTCACTGATTAATCCCCAAATATAACGGGAGATTTACTGGTTCGGGTGAGGCTAAGGATGGTACTATCCTAGCATATTCGAAGAATATGGTAGTGTAACCTTTGCAGTCTATTCCAATCATTCTGAGATTCAGGAACTTATTGGCGATTTGTTCCTTCTCATTAGGAGGACAAAATTTTCTTTCAACTATTTCCTTAAAGTTGATCCATTCCATATTATAAACTTTGTCACTTCCGCTAGACTGGAGAATAGTATTCCACCATTCTAAGGCTGCATTTTTTAAAAGATTCGAAGCAAACATAATCTTATCTTCGTCTGCGCATTTACGTATTTTTATGACTGCTTCTGTCTTTTCTATCCAACGTAAGGATGCAATGGCTCCTTCATTGCCGGAGAATTCTATTGGTTTGCAAGCCAAGAATTCTTTAAAAGAACAACCGTATGGAGCGATTCTTCTTCTTTTAGGAATTGGAGCTTGGATGATAGGTCCATTGTCATTATTCACACTGTGACTTAGTTCAATGTGTTGATGTTTACTGCCATTTGCAGATCTATCTGCTTCTTTAAATGTCTTGATAATATAAGGCATGGCATCTATTATTCCTTGTGCCACTATATGTTGAATGACAGTGTTATCTATTTGGTTTCCGTTATTCTCATTATTCTGGTTTTCATAATTTACTTCGTTCAACATCTGAATTGTAAATATTTATCAGGTATTAGTTATCACAGAATAGAATTGAATACAATTATTTATACACAATCACATGAACAAGTTGGTCATAAACGTCGATCATTGCGACATTTACTCTTTTTTCATATATATGTATCTATTACAAATTACAACTGAAAATTAAAGATACTATGCATCCGTACTTATATATATATATATATATATATATAGATATTTATTTTTTCTATTGTACAAAATTACACATATATCTAGTTATGGATCCAATCATGTATGTCACGCACGACCTGTTTCCACATAAGTTTTTCTCCTATTATTCGTATTATATCTCCTTCTTCTACTAATTCATCACCTAATGAGCGAAGTTCCTCCAAATTTTCCTGGGTCATAGGTGGCATGGGTGCTGGTACAGAATCAGGGTGTTGAGGGATAGGTTGTCCATAAGGGTATGGATTTCTTATTACACTCTGCGTCCACCATTCGCTACTCCAAAAGAGATCTAAAGGATTAAGGCCAGTGTACTGGGCTATGGGGTTTGGTGGGGGAATCATGGGAATCTCATAAGGGTCTACATCAGGGATTGGAAATGGATCCTCTTGGTTAGGTTCTTGCATTGGTTGGTCTAGGAACAAAGGTAACAGTGACGGTTCGGCTACTTGATTTTGGTTAGTATCTACGGCTGTCGTAGCTAAGATGTGGAATTTGCCAACTGTCTATCTAATTCTTCTTCCCAAGTTGGTCTACTGGTTACTTCCTGAATTTGTGCGTCTGCCTCCCTATTTGCCCTGACTATTGCTCTCTGTTGTTGTATCTTCTTCATTCTTTTTCTTCTCTCATGAGCCCCTCTATTAAACCAACCTATTTTCTTATTAGTAAAAGGTTCCTCCAACTGTGCCTTAAAAATAATTATTCCCTCTTCTGTATAGGCTAAATATCCCGAGGGATCAGGCTGAGATGATGTTCCCTCATTTTTATGTGAACTATCTAAATGACGATAAGCATCCGATGTTTCTTGATCACTCATACTGTAAACTAACATATAGTCAAATAACACATAATTACATAAATTATTTCCTAACACATAATTTAAATTTCAGTGTCAGCAGAACACTTCTTTGGCTTAAATCAGTGGCTGTAGCTCTAATACCACCTTCTGTCGCAACCCCCGACCCCTACCCGGGAGCGGGAGGGCCGCGATGTCGCAGAGCGGGTGGTATCGGTGTTTATTAATTTGGCAGCGAAATACATCACCGTAGTTAGGAAAAAAATTTATCAGAGTAAAACACCAAACTTTTATAAGAATAATTTATGGGAATAAAATCCAAGTTCATTTAACAATAAATTATTAGGGATAAACCCTAATTATTGAAAACAAAATGTCTTGTTTATTTAGGTAATTTTTATAGCCACTATTCCAAGCCTTCAGAGCTCTCCAGCTGGCTTCTATTGAGCTTTTACATTACCTTACCTGAAACACGTTTTAAAACATTTTGTCAGCAAGAAATACTGGTGAGTGCATCCCAGTTTAATCAAAACAGCTTTAATATTTTAACAGAATTGAGGGCAACCCGCAATTACATTTGTTTATATCTAATCAATTACTCAATCAGTAATGTCAACCTGACTTGTGGGTCATATTACTCATTGGCTAACTCTTTGTCCAAAGGTAACGTCTTACAAATTTTGTATACAAAACCCCAACATACCGGCAGTAATTGTAGAATCACAAATACTCAATTACTGTTAATTATAAATTTAAAACAATTGAGGTTTTATAAAAACAGTGTATGAAAAGAAGATGTACTCACAAATAGTGAGAAAAAGTGAATGTACTCACATTGCAAGTTTAGATAATACTAAGGCTTCCTGAGAATCTCTTGGTTATTATCTATTAAATCAAATAATGCACACGTGTTAGTAAAATAACCCAATTCAATTTAACCGTACAACTCGAGACATAATTCCAATGACTGAGTTGGATAGAGCCGACATGCATTACGGAAATTCTAAATCAATCGGGTGTACACACGAGACATAATTCCAATGACGGAGTCGGGCAGAGCCGACATGCATTACGGAATCCTAAATCGATCGTGTAAGGTAATAGTAGGGGTATAGTACTTACAACGAGGCAAGGCTTTGCTAAATAGTGGGTATTATGTTCCAGCAGAAATTCTACTATTTGAGAATTTGAGAGAGAAAAGAAAACTAAACGATTGACAAATGAACCCTGACCCCCCTTTTATAGGCAGCTCGGCCACTGGGTCGCGTCCCGCGAAAGAGAAGGCTAGGGCCTTCGCGGCCCACGAGCGTCCAGAAAGGCGGTGGTAGCTTGGTCGAGTCAAGGGTAGGCTTGACACGTGGCAGGGACACGTGTCACCATGCAGTGTCGCCCAAGTAAGGGTCGTCGCGCCCCGCGACAGACCATAGGGTCTCCCTCGCGGCCCGCGAGAGACTGCCAAACTTGGTTTTTGTTGTTTTTTACAAGTATAGGGTCATTCCGGGTCTAGTTCTCGCGTACAGGGTATATTTAGGGACATTCTAGGGTGTCCAAAGTATTTTTAGGAGGGTTGTTATATGAATTGCGTGTGTAAACCCTTTCTCGACCACTTCGTCATCGTGTTTATCGATGATATCCTTATCTATTCGAAGTCAAAAGCCGAACACGCGCAACATCTCCGTTTGGTTCTCGAACTTCTTCAAGGAAATCGCCTCTAAGCCAAGTTCTCCAAGTGTGAATTTTGGCTTGAGAAGGTTCAATTTCTCGGTCACATTGTCAATAGTCAAGGTAGTCACGTCTATCCTGCGAAGATTGAAGCAGCTAAGAGTTGGGTTACACCGAAAACCCCATCCAAAGTTCGTTCATTCCTCGGATTGGCTTGTTATCATCGTCGATTTCTCTAAAATCGTCGTTCCTCTCACCTCTCTTATGCATAAAAACAAGACTTTTGTTTGGGGAACCGAACAAGAGGAAGCCTTTCAAACTCTTAAGCGTATGCTTTGCAACGCTCCAATACTCGCGCTACCCAATGGAAACAACGACTTTGTAGTCTATTGCAATGCCTGTAACCTAGGTCTTGGTTGTGTTCTTATGCAACAGGACAAGGTTATCGTGTACGCATCTCGACAGTTCAAGGTCCACGAGAAGAACTATACAACCCACGATCTCGAGCTCGGTGCAATTGTTTTTGCATTAATGATTTGGCGGCACTACCTATATGGTACCAAGTGTACGGTCTTCACCGACCACAAGAACCTACAACACATCTTGAATCAGAAAGAACTTAATATGCGGCAACGCAGATGGGTCGAACTTCTCAACGACTACGACTGTGAGTTTCGCTACCACCCAGGCAAAGCAAATGTCATTGCCGATGCTCTTAGCCGACGAAGCTATTTACATAGCGTTCGTAATGTTCAAGCCCAACATGACCTCGAAGCTCTTATTCGCGACGCTCAACACGCCTGTTTCGCCGAACGCACTTTGAAGGAAGAAAAAATTCTTGGATCCGATAGCCAATTAGGGAATAAACCGAATGGTATTTTTCACTATCTCGACCGAATTTGGATTCCCAATCGCAACAATCTCCGAGAGATTTTGCTAGATGAAGCCCACAAGTCTCGATATTCCATTCATCCCGGTGCCGACAAGATGTACCAGGACCTGCGTGCTAGGTATTGGTGGCCTGCAATGAAGAAGGATATCGCTCTCTACATCTCGAAATGTCTGACTTGTTCGAAAGTCAAGGCTGAACACCAACGACCCTCTGGCTTACTCGAACAACCCGAGATCCCTATGTGGAAATGGGAGAGTATAGCTATGGATTTCATTACGAAACTCCCCCGCACGCCATCAGGTCACGATAGCATTTGGGTTATCGTTGATCGTCTTACTAAATCCGCCCACTTTCTACCGATATGAGAAGACTATAAGGTCGAACGATTAGCATGAATCTATACCGACGAAGTCATTTGTCAACATGGGACACCCCGTGACATCATCTCTGACCGCGATGGTCGATTCACTTCGCGTCTCTGGGAAATGTTTCAATCCGCCCTCGGTACTACTCTAAATCTCAGTACCATTTTCCATCCCCAGACCGACGGTCAGACTGATCGCACAATTCGCACCTTTGAAGACATGCTTCGCTTTTCGTGCGATAATTGGGATTCGCATTTACCTTTAGTTGAATTCTCGTACAACAACATTTATCACTCTAGCATTCAAATGGCACCATTTGAGGCATTATATGGAAAAAATGTCGATCTCCTGTTGTATGGCACGAGATCGGAGACGCGCAAATTATCGGTCTGGAGTTATTGCAAGAAACGACTGACAAAATCCTCCAAATACGAGACAATCTCTTGAAAGCTCAGAGTCGTCAAAACAGTTACACCGATATACGCCGCAAGCCCCTTGACTTCGAAGTTGGTGATCACGTACTCCTAAAGGTTTCACCTTGGAAGGGGGTGATCCGATTTGGCAAGAAAGGAAAGCTAGCGCCTCGATACGTTTGACCCTTTAAGATTCTGGAGAGAATTGGCAAAGTGGCCTACCGACTCGAATTACCGGAGGAACTCAGCAACGTACATCCAACTTTCCACATTTCGAACCTCAAAAACTGTCTAGCTGAAGAGAATTTGCATGTCCCTCTCGAGGATTTGAAAGTGGACGAAACATTACACTTTGTGGAAAAGACAGTAGAAATCATTGACCAAGAAACTCCAACGCTCTCGCATTCCTATAGTGAAGGTTCCCTAGGAAGGCAAACGCGGTTCCGAGTTCACTTGGGAACTCGAGAGTGATATGAAAGCAAAATATCCACATCTCTTCGTTACGCCTACGCCTTAATTTCAGGACGAAATTTCCTAAAGTAGGGAAGGCTGTAACAACCCGACATTGCAAATCAAAGTCAAAGTCAAGTCAGACTCAAAGCCAAGACGTGTTATCATTCAGATATGTCAATTCTTGCTTAATTATTTCTTAATAGCCTAACCCATCGCAGTAATCGATATATTAACTATCTTAGATGGTAATCTAAATTATGTTTTAAACGCATCGCATATTACATCGTTTGTTTATACTAAACGCTATCTCATCGCTAATCGCATCGCAGACTCGAAACGCAGTTATTGGTATTGTTCTATATGTGTTATTATGTGCTTTACTTGTGTGTGCCTCATATATGTGTTGATGGTATTCGCAAACGCAATCGCAACTCTATCGCATCGCAATCTCATCGCAACATGAAACGCGGATTTACTTTTATGCTTTTTATGTGTTATGTTATTTGTGTAACTACTTGTTTAATGCTATCGCAACGCTTACTGGCAACTCACTTAAATGCAACGCAACGCTCAACGCACAAAACGAAAGTCAAAAAAATAACTCGCACCAATCGCCTGATCGAATGATCGTTCGGTCGAATGATCATCCATCCGGATGACCATCCGATCGAATGGCCATCCGATCGGCTAACCATCCGACCCTTGCTTCCACTGCCTTAAACCCTCTCTCACCCTATAAATACCCACCTGTCACATCACTATTCACTGATGTGACAGCTCTATCCGACCAACACGCTCTCAGCTCGTTCTCAAGCACATTTCACTCTATTCAAGGCTATTTTGTAAGTTTTCTTCCTAAATCTTGTACCTCTATCATCAATACACACTTTCTCATCATCTTCTCCATCAAATCTTACATTTTCACCATGAAATCACCTGATTTGGACTACTTGAAGGTGACGTCATCTCGGATTCTTATGCAAACTGTTGAATGGCATCATCTCATCAAGATACGTTCAGATCTAAAGGATTTCTACACTATTTTACACAAATCACAACAAGATTAAAATGGTTGGTAGATGTTTTCAAACTTTCTTTCAACTCATTTACATTCTCATACTCAAAACTGATGGAATCTAGATTTATTCAGGCTCTTTACTCACTCTCTAGTTGTGAACCGGTCTGAGAACGGATTTCCACTGAAGAGACGATCGATATACGGGTTGAACATGAAACCCCGTCAAGAACAGTTAGTCTGATCGACTGGGTGGTTCCCATCCGATCGGATGACCTGGGTTTTATATGGATTTCCGTTGTTTGACATGTCATCACGCCGTCTCCATAAATCTCAAACTTTTAACTTGGAAACTTGTAAATTTTCAAACAAACAGGACGCCACTCCAATTGCCATCCGACCGAATCACCATCCGATCGAATGACCATTCGGTCGGGTGATTTGTCCTATACAACATTTCAACACTTAAACAATTTGATGAAAACTTCAAAGAATATCATATTTTCAGTCGAATAGCCATCCGATCGAATGGCCATCCCTCCAGATGACCATCCGTCCGGATAACTTGACATCTAGAGATACTTCTCATTTTTAAAAATGCTACAACAAAAACTTCAAAGTTCCAACACTTCACAAAAACTCACCTGATCGAATGACCAATCGTCCTAATAGTCATCTGTCCGGATGGCCATCCGATCGACTCACCATTCGACACTTCACTCTATTACACGTTGTTCAACGCTTACACTGTCGTTCTATGCTCAGGCTAACCTCTAAGGGCTCCCTTCAATCCAAGGCTGTTTTTATTTGCTAAACACATACTGTGAGTATACTTGAACACATTTTCTTTAATGCACTTTGTGTGTTACATACGTTCCTATACCAAATCACATCGAACACACAACGTAAACACTTTTAACGCTAACCGCTCTCACATGTTATACGTGACTCGATGAATGCTTGTATGTTATGTTTACACAGTGATTGTTTGCCTGACACCATAGCAACGATAGAACTATTGTTTGGACTCAGCACCTGTCGTGGACAGGGGTTGTTTGTCGCAACCCCCGTCCCCTATCTGTCCCGGGAACGGGCGGCCACGAGCCCAGATTTAGTGGTATCGGTGTTTATCATTTTGCCAGCGGAAATTTACATCAGGACCGTAGTTAGGAAATATTTTATCAGAGTAAAATACCACACTTTTACAATATTAAACACGTGGGAAATTCCCAAGTTTTCAGTACACACATTTTTATAGGGATAAACCCTATTTTATTTAATAAAAACATTTCTTTATTCAGGTAACTTTTATAGCCACTTTTCCAAGCCTTCAGTGCAGTCAAGCTGGCTTCTATCTGGCTTTCACATTTTGTAACCTGAAACACGTTTAAAACATTTTGTCAGTGGGAAATACTGGTGAGCGAATCCCAGTTTAATCAAGAAGAGTTTTATCCTTTAACAGTTGTTGGTGCATTAAATGTCTGTTGATTACGTCTTAATCAAGTCTTGTGTCTAGATAGGTCGAATGTACACACAACAGGGTCTTATTTAGGGTTTTATATGTTTTAACTTGAAGATTTCGCTTGAAATGGTTCAAGCGAAATCAACAACTGAAGATTTAGCTTGAACTGACTCAAGCGAAATCAACAGTAGAAGATTTCGCTTGAAACTAACTCAAGCGAAATCATCAGGTTATATATAGGGTTGTGTGGTTCATTTGTAGAAGAGAAGGTCATTGTATGTGTAACGAAGTGCTGCCGGATTTGTATCGGAAAACATTGTACAAGCACGTAAATCAATCAGAAAAGAAAGATTAAAAGGAAACTAGCTGTTATGACTTTGTTTATGTTGATTCCGCCTTCATATTCAAAGATGAACTGCCTTAACTGACATTTCAAGGTCGTAGAACGGTCCAACAAGTGGTATCAGAGCTCAGGACGAGGAGTTCATACCATAGCAGCTTGATATTACCGGATTCTCTTCTTTCTACTCATTTCTTTTATACTTTTCTGATCTGAACGAGTTTCAACGGTCGAAATGGTCTGATTTTCGACTATATTGTGTAAAACAGAGTTTTAACAAAGCCTACAAAGATTCGGATTAAAATTCAGATTAAAACTTGTGAAAAATGACCTAAAACTAGATTTCGCTTGAAATAGTTCGAAGGTTAATATAGATTTCGCTTGAAATTTGGACGATTTCACTTGAAACAGTTGAAGCGAAATTGTTTTGGCTGGATTTCGCTTGAAACTGTTGGACTTGTTTTAAAGGATTTCGCTTGAAACAGTTGAAGCGAAATTGTTTGGCTATTGATTTCGCTTGAATCAGAACTGATCTTAGGATTTCGCTTGAACAAGTTGAAGCGAAATTGATCTCTTGGATTTCGCTTGAACTAACAGTTTCTGTATAGCAATTTCGCTTGAAACCTCAAGCGAAATAGTTGATTTCGCTTCAATAGTTCAATTCCGCTTGAACTTGCTGATTTTTCAAAACTTAAAAATTTTCTAAGTGTTTGCTGATTTTGCAGGAACATTCACGATGGATGATATTTTCATGAACCTGTTTAGTGATATGTAAGCGTTCGCTGGAGATTCCGGAAACAATGATACTTCGTCAAGCAATGTGAATGATAACCCGCCAAAAGAGAAGAAAAAGGAAGCTTGGGAATCGGAAAGTGCCTTCGGAACGTTCAATAAACCTCCAAAGCTAATGGCTATTGAGGAATACAGTCGGTGGTCAAGAAAGTTTGAGGACTGGTTGATGGCATTTGCATTTCCCAACTGGAAGAGTTTGAAAAACGGTTATGAACATGGAAAGAAATATGGTGAAACTTTAAGAGCAGCCGAGGAGATTGAATCGTTTGTAGCTGAACAAAAGTGTGTGGCATTGTTATTTCAGTCCGTCCGGGAAGACATAATCTCATTGATCGATTATTCAAATGCAAAAGATCTTTGGGAAAAGTTAGAAAAGAAATGTTTAGGTAGTACTGAAATCGTGAAAAACAAAAAGAAACTTCTTAGGAAAGAGTTTGATATGTTTGGTTGTGTTAAGAATGAGTCAGTGTGTAAAATGATAGAAAGGTTCGGTCATCTGAAGCTGGAATTATCAAGACATGATATCAATTATTCTGATGAAGAACTTGTTGACAAACTGTTCGATTCATTACCAGACGAGATGGATTGGAGATATTATGCACTGATGTTGAAGAATACTATTGTTCCTGAAAAGTTGAAACCAGATTTGGTGATTGAGAGACTTGAAAGTCATGAACTGGAATTGAAGAAGACGTACAAAGTTAATCATTCATCCTATCAACAGAATTTGGATCTATATTATCCAAAGAGCATGATGCCAAAAGCAACTTCTCCAAAAACTGCGTTTTCTACTGAGAATGTGTCGACAGCTGGCAAAGAAAGTCAAAGCAGTCAAAGCAGTGGAAGTCACAGTGGTTATCACAGTGGATCTTCATCATCTGGAAATCATCCAGATGCAAAGAATCGTTTTCAATGCAACATCGCAATAGACTTGAATAATGCTCAGAATTTTGATGAGGAGTCGGCCAAGCAGCAGATGATCTTTCTAGCATCGGTGTTGGAATCATATGAAGGGTTAGTAGTTGGGAAGATAGGCAACACCAATCTAACGAAAGAAGATTACGATCAGATTGATCCGGAGGAAATGGAACTGATCGATATTCGTTGGGCTATGGCAAGTGCTGTTCGCCGAGCACAGCGTTTCATGGAAATTACCGGAAGGAAGACAATTGGTGGTGCATCTACCAAGCTGGGGTTCGATAAGTCCAAGGTGACATGCTTCAAGTGTAAGCAGAAAGGTCACTTCAAACGAGAATGCCGAAACGCTTATGCTGATGAGTCGGAGAATCCTTTCAGAGATGATTACTACAAGAAGGCAATTTATCATCAGAATAAATCCGAGCCACCTAGATTGAAGCAGGTTGAAGACAACAGAGAAAAATCTAGAGCTCTTGCAGTGATTTATGATGATGAGGGTTATGATTGGAGTCAAGAGGTTCTACCGGAAGAAGATGCGGTTGGTTACGCATTCATGGCGAAAAACGATGAACCTATTCCGTGGAAAGATGATAGAACTGAAGAGCAGAAGTATAGATACAGAAAAATGATAGTTGAAAACAAAATCATTAGAATATCTCGTATTTTTCTGGAAGCGAGGAGAGCCAATAGATGGGATCCAGATAGAGAGTGTTATCTTGATGAGTATGGAAATATTGCGATCGATGATAGTACGCTTGATATCGAAGCCATAATCCAGCAGTACAAAGATGATGATGAGTATTGGCAACACAAATGGTGGGGAACTCCAACCGAGAAAATGAAAGAAGAAGAGAAAGAGAAAGAGAGAAAAGAGAAAGAAGAGATCGAGAAAGCAAAGAAGATTGATACTGGAGTTATTGACACAACGCAGGAGTTGACTGCTGAAAATCTTGGAAGAATGGCTGACAAAGTGCTGGCTATTAAGGCACTTGAGGTAGACTCTAACTCCGTGTCTGAGTAAAAAAGCCAGGTTAGTTCAGATGTGTCAACAAATGTGTCAGGTAAGAAAATCGATGGAAATGCTGATTGCAAAAATTGCAACAAAGAGTGCAAATTTTGTAGCACAGTCACGTATCTCAACGGGAAGAAAGTTGATGATCTGACAGCAAAGGTCAGAAGCGTTGAGAATCAGATTCTTGATCGTGACAAAATAGTTAAAGCTTCAACTGAACGGATAAGAGAATTAACTAGACAAATTGAAAATGATAAAATTGATCATGACAAAATTAAACAAGAAAATGAAAAGTTGATTCTTGAAAACCGTCAGTTTTCTGAAAAATTTGAAAAACTCAAAAGCACAATGAAAGATTGTGATGATCGAAATGGTAAAACTTTTAAAGAAAATGAACATTTAAAAGCAGTGCTTAGAGTCAAAGAAGAATCAATCAACCAACAACTGGATGAAATCGCTAAATTGAAACTTAAAGTTCAAGAGGCTGTAATCGAAAACGAGCGAATCCAGTTGAAGCTTAACAGTTACAACTCCGCAAGCTTTGTGTTGCAACATATTATTCCCAAACCCATCGGGAAAGACAAAGCGGGCGAAGATGTGTATTGTGATGGAACTGGGGTGGGGTTTCATCAAGTTCCACCACCTGTTCTTGATAATTACACTAAAAAGCAGTCTGGGTTGGTTGAAATTGAGGAAGAGAGTGAAGTTAAACTTTCGGAGAACATTGATGTTACTTTTTCTACATCATCTGATGATAGTGTTCAGACAGAGATTGTTAAGAGCACAGCTGAAAGTGTTTTGTTATCTGATTCAGCTGAAGATGATGAATGTTTCTTGGACAAATACATTCAGAAATCAAAATCCAAAAACAACTTAAGTGATGAACCGAGTCTTGTGATGTACAAGATGGCTGGATCTGATAAGTTGTATTCGGATTCTGAGTTTCCCATTGAGAATGTTAATGTGAAAAAGTTAACAAATGTGTTCAAATTGATTGAAGTTGAGTTGTCAGAAGTGAACAGTTTGAGTCAAACAAAAAGGCAAATGAATTTGAGAAAGATAAAGCTTATTACAAAAAGCCTGTTGTTCCACCACGTTTTTATAATAACAATCGAAACAAATGGTCGGGTGGTTATCGGGGTGGTAATAGTTATCAGAAGAAGAGTTTTCAAAACAAAAGATTTGCAGAAAAGAAAGTGTTTGTGAACAGTTCAAGTTCACTTTCTGATGAGGAAAATGAAATTTTTTCAAAATCAAATAAAGAGTTCTTTGAGAAGAGAGCCTCACAACCTCAGTCTGAAGGCACAAGTCGAGTTGTTGATACTCGTACATGTTTTAGATGTAACAAAGTTGGTCACATTGCAAGAAATTGCACCAACTCCAAGCCTAAGACTGAAGTTGTTGACAGACAAAAGAAGAAAGTTGATGTGAAGGGTAAAGCACCAATCGTTGTTGAGAAAAAGAGTGTGAAAAATAACAACATCAAAGTGAAAAATGAACCTATAAAGAAAGTGGTAACTTAAAACGACAAGCTTTATAAACAGGTTGCATTATCTCAACAAGTTTGGAAACCAAAAACTGAAATGAAAATTTCAACTTCTGAAGTGAAAAAGGCTGAAGAATCAATTTCGGTTGATTATGATGCAAATTTTCCACCTTTGAAGGCTGAAAATTTTAAAATTCAAATTGCGAGAGTCAAGGTTACACCTAAGGTTGATGAGGCCTGGGTGGACACCATGTTCGAATAAGCAGTTTGAATTGCCGGAGCTTCCTGGATCGCGAAGCATGAATCGGCATCTTTATTGAAATGTTTTGTAATCAACTTGTGGTATGTGCAGGATCTTCCAAGAGCCATTTCAAGATGGATCATGGATAGTGGCGCATCTCGACATATGACAGGAAAAACTGCATTGCTGTATGATGTGAAGAATATCAATGGTGGTTATGTGGGATTTGCAGGTCATGAAGGTGGTAGAATTGTTGGTGAAGGAACGTTATCCAATGGGATTGTAACGTTTGAGAGAGTTAACTACATCACTGAGATGGAGAACAATCTGCTAAGTATCTCTCAGATTTGTGACAATATGTATACTACTCACTTCACTGATAAAGAATGTTTGATTTTGAAACCTGGTTTTGTTGTTTCTGAAGAATGGATTATCATGAGGGCACCTAGAGTGAATGATTTATATGTGTTAGATATGAGTATAGCAACTACAACTACTGGTCAAGCACATTGTTTTGTGTCTAGAGCAACTGAGAAAGAATCAAGATTGTGGCACCGCAAGATGGGGCATATTCACCTAAGGAAGATGAATCACTTGGTGCACAATGATTTGGTTTTGGGTGTTAATATCAAAGGTTTTCATCTGGAAGGGGAGTGCATTAGCTGCATCAAAGGCAAGCAGAAGAAAAAGTCACACCCTACAAAGCAAGTCAATTCAGTTTCGAGACCTCTGGAACGACTTCACATGGATTTGTTTGGTCCGGTGAATGTCAAAAGTATTACAGGAGATTACTATTGTTTGGTCGTTACTGATGATTATTCCAGATTTTCGTGGGTTTCTTTCTTGAATACGAAAGATGAAACATTTGACAGTTTGATGGGGCTGTTCAGGAAGATTGAGAATTTGTACCAAAGGCGTATCAAGAGAATTCGAAGTGATAATGGTACTGAATTCAAGAACAACAAGATGGAAGAATTTTGTGATGAAAGAGGTATTTTGCATGAGTTTAGTGCTCCGTACACTCCGCAGCAGAATGGAGTCGCAGAACGTAAAAACCGGACACTAATCGAGACAGCTAGAACTATGCTCGCAGATTCAAAGTTACCGATAAATTTTTGGGCTGAAGCTGTTTCCGCCGCATGCTATACGCTCAACAGGGTTCTCACTGTCAAGAAGTTCAACAAAACATGTTTTGAGTTAATCAATAACCGCAAACCGAATTTGAAGTATCTAGAACCGTTCGGGTCACCCTGTATGGTTATAGAGCCTCATTGAAAGTTTGGTCCGAAGAGCATTGAGGGAATTTTTGTTGGTTATGCAAATCCGATGCGACGGGTTTTCATTCCAAGTGAGAAGCGGATTATTGAAGCTGCAAATGTTGAATGTCAAGGTTATACTATGCCGCCACAGAATCCTGGTGATTCATGGCGCTATCATTATGACAAACTGTGGGATTCGTTTGACATGAGAGAAGAATCAGAGGATGATGAAGATTTATTTGATGAGTTGGATATTTTGCGTGAATATGAGTCGCAGCTAAGGTTCCCAGCTGAGTATTCGAGGAGACCACGGGAAACTTCAAATGACGATGAAGCAGGTCCAAGTAATGCTGGTGAACATGATGATGTCCAACAGAATGAAGTTGCTCAGGATAATCAGTCGGCTCAGAATGATAATCTAGAAGCTGAAAACATGCCAGTATTTGATCATGGTGATTCAGATTCTGAGGGGGAGCAAATTCAGATTTCAAGTCAAACAAACCAAGTTGGTGAACAAGATGCAGAACATAATGTTACTAATCTGGAGGGAAATGTAGATGTTCCAAGTGAAGTGATGCCGCGAACTTTTTCATATCATCCAGAGGAGTTGATCATAGGAGAATTGCAGACAGGCGTTCGCACTCGAAGACAGATTGATAAAGGGCTTACATGTTTTTATACAAAAGTTGCTCCTTTGCAAACTGAATTCTCATTGAGTTGTTTTATCTCGCAGGTTGAGCCAAGAACTTACAAAGAGGCGCTTACTGAAGACTCTTGGGTCAATGCAATGCAGGAGGAACTTAGTCAATTCGAGAAATTGGGAGTGTGGAAGTTAGTTGATTTGCCGGATGGTCAGAGAAAGATTAACACCAAGTGGGTGTTCAAGTGCAAGAGGGACGATAGAGGAGTTGTTGTAAGGAACAAAGCTCGACTCGTTGTTCAGGGATTTAGTCAACAGGAGGCGATTGATTTTACCGAAGTCTATGCTCCTGTAGCACGACTAGAGGCAATCAGAATTTTCCTAGCATTTGCGTCTTGGAAGAATTTTAAAGTTTATCAGTTGGATGTTAAATCGGCGTTTCTTTATGGGAAGGTTAAAGAGGAGGTTTATGTCGGTCAGCCACCGGGCTTCACCGATCCAATCCACAAAAACAAGGTCTACTTATTGGACAAAGCGCTGTATGGTTTACACCAGGCCCCGAGAGCCTGGTACGAGACTTTGTCTCAACACCTACTAGCCAACAAGTTCATTCGTGGAAAAGTGGATGCCACTCTCTTCACTAAAGAGGTCGATGGTCATCTTCTGATAGTTCAGATTTATGTGGACGATATAATCTTTGGGTCGACAAATGAAAATCTATGCAAAGATTTTGAATCAGTGATGAAGCAAAAGTTTGAAATGTCATCAATGGGGGAGATGAAATTCTTTCTGGGTTTACAAGTTGAACAACTTCCTGAGGGAATTTTCATTCATCAGTCAAAGTATGTTCATGATATTCTAGAGAAATTTGGGATGTCAAGTTCTACTCCAGCTGCGACCCCACTTGCAACAAATCATGGGATTCACCCAGATCTCACCGGAGACAGGGCTGATGAAACTTTTTACCGTTCCATGATAGGTTCTTTAATGTATATAACTGCTTCACGTCCTGATATCATGTACCCAACGTGCCTCGCAGCAAGATTTCAATCTAACCCGAGAGCATCGCATATGATCATTGTGAAGAGGATATTGCGCTACCTGAAAGGAACTCCTTCATTGGGGTTGTGGTATCCTAGGAAAGGCGATTTTACGCTTGAAGGGTATTCCGATTCGGATTTCGGATGCTGCAAAGTCAATTCAAAATCAACAACTGCAGGATGCCAGTTCTTTGGTCCTAGATTGGTTACCTGGCAGTGTAAGAAACAAACGTCTGTGGCGTTATCTACATGTGAAGCGGAGTATGTTTCTGCTAGCAGTTGCTGCTCTCAGATCTTGTGGATACAGCAACAGATGCGCGACTACGGTTTGCAGTTTCTTAACACACCTCTTTTTGTTGATAATGAGGCTGCAATAAATATAACAAAGAATCCAGTACATCACGCTAAAACTAAACACATAGAAATTCGTCATCACTTTATTCGTGATTGTTTTGAGAAAAATTTGATACGAATTGAGAAAATCCACACTGACGAACAGAAAACTGATTTACATACCAAAGCTTTTGATAAAAATCGGTTTAAATATTTGTTAAAACTGAATGGTATGAAGCTTCTTTCGGTGTCGGATGGAATTGTGGGCGTTGATGAGAGTACTGTTGCGGATGAAGACGAGAAACAATCTGCAATGGTTTGTCGATTTTTTACTTGTTTTGGTATTTAGGGGGAGTAGATAGTTGTATATAGTTTATATTTTCAGAAAATACAAAAACAGTAAAAAATGCAAAAATACAAAAACATGATAAAATCTGAAAAAGAGCTTGTGTATATAGGGAAAATGATAGTACATTGGCTAGACGATTACAGTATGCTAAAGATTTGTAAAGTATAAATGTGTTAAACAGTCTCACTGATGATGTGTCGATAGGTTTTCGCACATTTAGTAGATTTATTCGGGATATAAACCTAAATTTCAAACTTGTGAAATTTGTGGGGAACACTACTTGGATATATAGGTAACCCCTGAAATCTCGTTTGAAAGGTCTCATAATCTGATATACTAGGTCTTTATACTCAATGATGTCTGGGGTATTATTCCGGGACTTCTGCTGAATGGTGGTTCTGACCTAGTCCTTGGATAATGCTTTCTGCAATGCTTGAAACATAGCATTAAACCCTCAGCATGCCGATGAAACAATAAAATTGATAGTCGCTGCTGTTGTAAGCAAAAAGATCCTCTAAAGGGGACATACCGTAAAGTCGAAGCTGATATCTCTCTGCGTATACGGAAGTATCGATCTGAGATCCCTCGGCCCTCGCATACCTAATTTATATACAGATATCATTGTAGTATACTCACCTGTAAGACTGATTATTGGGATTCTGGATACGGGAGTATATTCAAGAGGTGGGACACATGAATGAGCTAAGTTCATAATTCATCTAAATCGTATCCTGAGTAAATTGAAAATTGTGTGGGAATTTAAGATGGATCAGTATATCGACAATCGAGGTGAATTGTTTAAGTCTGAGTATGAAATAAAGCTTAACGGTACTTGTGATTTGTCTGAAAAGCTGATATGATTCCCTGACACGCTCACCAAAAATATGTTTGTAAATAGTTTACTTTGTTTACTTTCTGCAATTTAAGTTTTCTGTATTTCATTTCTTAGTTTAGAACACTTTGATAAAATCCAAAAAGATTTTATTTCTGCTTTATTTTCTGACAAACCAAAGTGGAGAGTTGATTGTTGGATTCTCAGTTGATTGAAGCAGATGCAGGAGATTCTGGACTGAAGAATGAGGAGAGCTTACTTTGATGAAGTTTGAATTGTTTGAAAAGTCAAAAACAAGTTCATTAACTTGATACTTGTTATTTTTCAGAAAATGTTTGAAATTTTTGTTTTAAAATCAGTATTGATTCGTCAAAAGATCAACCAAGGTCATTAATTTGGACTTGGTAGATTAATCAAGTGATCAGGGTTATTAACTTGGACCTGAATACTTGAGTGGATTGTTAAAATTGATTGAGTTTGTGATTTTATGTTGAAAAGATAGAATTGTAATGTTTGTTGGTTGAGTAACAGGTTTGGACTTCATTATTCCCAACGGAAGCTAATTGTCAAAGCTTGAACCAGATATCTCAGATTCTAGCATATCGAAAGGGGGAGTCTGGATTAACGATCAAAGGGAAGATTGAAGTTTGAAGTTTAAAGTTTGAAGATAAAGATTGAAGAGAGTTTTTACAATGTTTGAAGAATGATAAAGACAAAGACTTGAAGCCAAAGACTTCATCAACATCCAAGGGGGAGTCTGTTGGTGCATTAAATGTCTGCTGATTACGTCTTAATCAAGTCTTGTGTCTAGATAGGTCGAATGTACACACAACAGGGTCTTATTTAGGGTTTTATATGTTTTAACTTGAAGATTTCGCTTGAAATGGTTCAAGCGAAATCAACAACTGAAGATTTAGCTTGAACTGACTCAAGCGAAATCAACAGCAGAAGATTTCGCTTGAAACTAACTCAAGCGAAATCATCAGGTTATATATAGGGTTGTGTGGTTCATTTGTAGAAGAGAAGGTCATTGTATGTGAAACGAAGTGCTGCCGGATTTGTATCAGAAAACATTGTACAAGCACGTAAATCAATCAGAAAAGAAAGATTAAAAGGAAACTAGCTGTTATGACTTTGTTTATGTTGATTCCGCCTTCATATATAAAAATAGACTACCTTAACTGACATTTCAAGGTCGTAGAACGGTCCAACAACAGTATTGAGAGCAATTACAATTTTTATATCTACACAATTACTCATTCGGTACTGTCAATCCTGACTGGTGGGTCATATTACACATTGGCTAACTCTTTGTCCAATGGTAACGTGTTCCACATTTTGTATACAAAACCCCAACATACCGGCAGTAATTGAAGAACTACAAAGACTCAATCACTGCTAATCACATTGTAAAATATTTAAGGTTTTGTAAAAACAGTTTACTAAAAGGAGATTACTCACATTGCTGTCTTAGGGATTTCCTTTAATATTTCCTGGTGATTATCTTTTAATTACACAAATGCAAATGCGTTAGTATAATAACCCAATATTTACATTAGTAATACCCTCCCCGAGACGGTATTCCAACGACTAGGTCGGGCAGAACCACGACAGCCGTTACGGAACCCTGAATCAGTTGGGCAGCGTATCTAATACGTAATCGGGGTTATGATACTTACAACGAGGCAGAACTTCTTTATTTAGAGGGGTATTATGCCTGAGAATAGCTTATACTATGTAAAATTTCGAGAGAGAAAGAAATTGTGGTGCGAGTTGGGATTGAAGGCCGATGGCCTATATATATAGTGCCTGATTCGGACCTTGTCGCGCCCCGCATAGAACTTGTCCAAGGGCTTCGCGGCCCACGAGGGCAACTAGGGTAGGCCCTAGCTTGTCCGATTCACCCCTAGCTCCAACACGTCACTGCCACGTGGCAGCTTAGGGTGTCGCCTTGGTGACTTGTTGTCGCGGCCCGCGTAGGAACACAAGGGGGTCTTCGCGACCCGCAAGCGACCCCAAATCTTTTTTTTTATTTTATTTTAAATATATATGGCATTTAGGGCTCGGTTTTCGCATGCGGGGTATATTTTAAGACATATAGGGACACGTTAAATATATTAGGGTGTTGAAAATTATTTTGGAGGGTTGTTATATCCTCCCCACCTTGTTTTAGAAATCGTCCTCGAGGTCTACTGGAATAAGTGTGGGTATTTCCTTTGCATCTCTGATTCAAGCTCCCATGTGTATTCGGGTCCTCTCTTGGAATCCCATTTCACTTTGACCAGAACTAATCTTTTATGTTTGAGATTCTTGACCTTTGTGTCTTCAATTTGTAGAGGTTTTTCTACAAATTTAAGCTTTTCATTTACCTCTATATCTTTCAGAGGTACTACTAGTGATTCATCAGCTAAGCAATTCTTGAGATTAGATATATGAAATACATCATGTATTCCTACCATTTCCTCTGTCAGTTGTAGTTGATAGGCTACAGGTCCTATTCTTTTAATAATCTCAAAAGGTCCAACATACCTGGGGCTTAGCTTTCCCCTTTTGATGAATCTTACCACTCCTTTCCAAGGAGAGACTTTTAATAACATTTTGTCTCCTACCTGAAATTCCAATGGCTTCCGTCTGTTATCAGGATAACTCTTTGTTGGGATTGAACCCTACCAGAGGAACAGATAATGTAAAGCCAAAACCAGGTCACAACAGTGGATTCATAATAAGCAGCAGTTTACATTAAGCTTTCCCTTTGAAAGTGATTTATAACAACTGATGGTCTTTATCCGCTGTTCAGATACAACTACTGCTGGTCCTTCAACTGCTGATCAAAACCCTGAAGTATCCAACACTGCTGGTCCTATCTACTGATGATAAAGCACTGCCCAGTCAAGGACTGATCAACCTTGAGTAAAGCACTGACATAAAGGGAGAGCAGCTGTTTAGTGAATTGTTTTATTTATGTATAGTCATTGGTTAGGTTAGCAGTGTAAGGACAGTAGATACAGGTTGTTAGGCTGTTAGACGTCGCTTTCATGGTGACGTCAGCTGAGATACCTCAGTGATTTGGTTTGCCTATAAATGTGACAGTACCCTGTACTGTTACATTTGATTGACTGAGCGGGTTCTTCTCCTCATGTCTAATCCTTTCATCTTGTGTGAAACCAACCTTGGGGTATCAGGCTGAGGGGGAGCTTAGTTTGTAAGCATATCTGTAATCTTTTGCTTTGATTTGTAAATCTTTTGACTCTATGTGAAGCAATTGTTTATCAAACTATTTTCTTCTTTGATTGTGTTTACAAAGTTTGTTTTCATTTCTACTGCACTTTACATGTTTCATATTCACAAATTGTTCAAAACATACAAACAAACACAATCTCAAGAGCCTCCGATCCTAACAATTGGTATCAGAGCCTGGACAGTCAAATTCGATCTAATAATCAATTTGACATAACAGTTCGGCTCAAAATTCATTGATACTAAGGTTGGTTGTATTTAGTTGAAAAACAGAGTACCGAGTAAATCATGTTCAAAGTGGTTAATCAAAAACTCTGTAAATCAACCAAGATGTCATATGACACACAAATTTCACACAACAAGTGAATTCATGCACAAGTCACTCATAGTTTTCAGATCTGAAAACATATCTGTTAAACTATGGGATTATTTCATGTTTTCAAAATTGATTTCAATTGCTGTTATGAAAATTGTGATGTCACCTTATTAAAATGCTAAAGTATGAACCTCAGATTAACAAAAACCTATGTTCATAAAACATTAGCGTTCTTGTTAACTTAAAAAGAGGAGAATTAAAACTTTAGTCATTCAAATCTTATGTGTTGAAAACAGGTTGAGTTCCTCAAAAAGACAAAATCAACTATGTTAAAATACATTGAGGAAATTCACAAAAACTAGGAAGTGTGTCTATCTCAAAACTTTTGAAGTCAAAAGAAAAGAGTATAAACATAAAACACTTATGAGTCAAAGTTTAGGGTAATAATGGTCATTAAGCAACTATGTGCATTCATCTGTTCAGGAAAAGGTTTTGATACCAGTGAATGAACTCCAAAGAGGACTAGGCAAATATTCAAAAATTTATCCATGTGTCCTCATGTTTGCAATCAACTGATAAAGAAAATGGTACCAAACAGTGTTCAAAATGTATCCAAAAGTTTCCTATCACTGTTGTCAAACCACTGACCATTTTCAAAAACTTGTGAATGATGTGATTATATACTCTATTGAAATCATACCAGATCCTTTTTGATATTGTTCTCAGAAAACCCTTTAACCATTTTTTTTCCAAAGGATTTTCTCGAATAACCAGGATATATCATCCATTTTTTTTAAAAAGATATATTTGGAACTTTTGCTTGTTTTTGTTGGCAATAGTTTCAGCTCCTGACAGGATGTAATACCTTATTTTTGGAGGTATTATTGTCCTCATAAATGGGTCAAAAGGAAATGGTATATGTGTTAAGATCATGTCATACTCAGGTTTGCTCCTAAATTTTCATCAAAAGTTGGTTGCTAACTGGCTTGAATTACTAGGGTACTCATGTTTTAATTGAATATTAAACGAAAATGAGTTGCCTTAGCAAAAAGTTTTCATCATCTGGGGTACTAAACCACTGTCTTTCAAAATTGACATGTGGCAAAACCTTGAATGAAAATCTTCAAAACTGTTGCTGAAACACCTGTCCTTCAGATCTGTACCATTTACCCTAACCACTGTTTTGTTCCAACGTCTGATCTCTAAACACTGTCCACTGCTGAAAGTTAACCACTGATCCCTCATTTTTTTGAAAAGCACTGATGTTCAAAATCAGTGTCTTATCCACTGATATGCTATCCACTGATAGTAAAAATCATCCACTGCCCACAATTTTTACCGTTGTAACCACTGATGCTTGATACGTCAGTGGCTCTTAAAACAACTGTTCTCCATAACTTCATCCATTTCATCAGTGTTTGACACGTGGTCAGTTTTTAGCCCTCGGATCAAAATAACCGCTGCCACATCAGCGATCATTTTTTTTCCCTAAATAAAACCCTGCCCTAAACCCCAAACAGGGTTTTACACTGTCGAATTGAATTCCAAAATTCTCTTCTCATAGCAGTTTCTAACCCTTCTTCTCAAAAACTTCCAAATCATTCTTCGTTCTTCTCTGCAAAAATGACAAAATCAAAGTCAAAATCAAAATCACAACCAAAACCAAAATCACCACCATCTTCAAAAGAGGTCGCTCATACGGCCGAAGAACCCATCGAAATACCATATAAACAATCTCACAACTATCTGGGTTTACTCACAAAACCTACTGATAATCACACCTTTGACACCATCATTGATACATTATCTGCATCAAAGTACAAAACTTTGTTAACAGCAAATGCTCCCATCTATCTGCAAACCCAGAGAGAGTTTTGGAAAAAGGCGACGCTTGAAAAACAAGACGATAAAGTCATAGCCATTAACTCCTCGTTACAGGGTAAAGTGATTCAAATCACACCACAATCAATCTCCAAAGTCTTTAATCTTGACGATCAGGAAGGTAAAATCTCTTTTGATAAAGCCGAGATGAAAACTGATTTCGTAAAAAGGGGATATGCAGAAGAATCAAAGGTAGATACCTTACAAAAAGGTTATTTCCCTTCTGCACCTAGGTTTTTATTTCACACACTTCTGATGTGTGCTTTGAATAAAACAACATCTTTTAACGAAATACCATTGAAAATTCAATGCCTGGGTTACGCTATTTTGAATAATAAGGACTACAGCTACTCCCAGGAGATTTTCAATGACATGGTGAAAAACGTTGAAAGTAAAGCATTTTTACTTTTTCCAAGATTTTTGAGTTACTATTTTGAACAAAAATTTGAAAAGGAAAATTTAAATTTGCTAAAACAAGGTGTTCATTGTCAAATAAAAGGCTTAACAAAAGAAACATTTTCCAGAATGATGGCACCAATAAAAACAAAAGCAGGGGTACCTGAGCAGATTTTAGCGGTTACAACTGCTCCTCAGGTATCAGCTGCTGAGCCCACTGCTCCAGGTGATCAAAGCAGCACAACCACTGCTTTGAAACCCACACCTGACATCACCAAAAAGACCAAAAGAAAAACATCCAGAAAACCCACCAAACCCAAAACAAAGGCAACTCTGGAAGATGAGATCCCAGAGGAAATGCCTGTGACAACACAAAAGTCACCACAAACCACTGCTGCTACTTCCTCACAGCAGTTGGAAGAAAGATCTCAACCCATGCCTAAAACTCCTCCTGCATCCTCACAAAAGGATCAGGTTGTAAGCACAGGGACACCACAATATGAAGCTCTGAATCCACTCGGATCCATCTTCCTCAGTCCTGATCCCAAGGACATGTCTCTTTCAACTCCCATCCCTTCACCAATAATAATGCCACAATCCATGCTACCTTTGTTGCATGCAGCTGCTATAGCTCAGACACAAACCAATTCCTCTCTATCACCTGTCACTGAGAGTATACCCCCACAGGTGACTGGATCTGATGCTACTACTCCTGCTATCCCAGCAACAATTGAGGAGGTTACACCCCCTGAGTTACAAGTAACTCTCGGTGGTAGTTCAAGTGGAGCAGCAACTACAACTGGTGGATCAACAGATCCTCAGTTGGACAGTTGTTTCATAAGTAAGACTCCCTTGAAGGCAATTTCTTCCATGGCAACTTCGGTAACCACCAGTGAGTTGGATCTAACCACTGGTACCATCAAAGGTTTATCGAATGCTGAAGAAAGAAGTCCCCAGTACCAAGAACAAGGGGCATCAATGGGTGATTTTTGGGACTCTGTTCCTAAGTCACACATTGATATAACCACTGCTGGTGGGGATTCAGATGATCCCAGTAAAATCGGTGATGATTCAAGATATCAGGAATTGACGGGCAGAGTGGAAAAACTTGAAGAATCAGTTTCTGAAATAAAGGAGATGGTGCAAGAGATTTTAAAAGCTCAGAAAGCACAATCCAATGCTGTTCCTGCTCAAGCACCTGCTCCACAACAAGCACCTGCTGCAAATGAGCTTTGGAATATTTTCCAACCCATGCTTGAAAAACAGCAACAAATGGCTGATCAAAAGCATGCTATTCAAGTACAAATGCTGTCCAACATAGTGGAATCAAGGTTCAAGGACACTCAAGCATATATCAAGGCTATTAAGGCCAGTATCCAAACTGCCACTGGCAAGGCTCCTTCAACTTTACTTTTCTTTGATGACCCCCTTGCAGATAATGCCAAAAAGGGGGAGATAATGAAGCAAATAAAGAAGAAGGGAATAGAACATGGCCTCTATTTTGAACCTGAAAAAGAAAAAGAAAAGCAGGTCTCAAAACCTGTTAGCCAAACAGCTGATACAGCAGTAGTTACAAAAACTGCTGTCTGTAGCCAAACAGCTGCCATGTCATCAACACACACATCTTCAACACACACCACTCTACCACACACCACTACAACTACTGCTCCACCATCATCATCTACAATCATACCATCACCACTGCCTCCTGTTATAAAACAGAAGACAACAGATGTTACAACATCTGTTGTAATGACAGCTGCGGTTGAAGCACCAGTTGTTTCAACAGTTGTTTGTCAGACACTCCCCATCATTCAAACCACTGATTCACCCAAAACATCATCTGCCCCTTCTTCATTAAAAAGGAGAAGGAATCTCATATCAGATGTTGATTCACCACCATCATCACCACCATCCAAAATTACCTCACCACTTCCATCCCCTGCTCAAAAGCAGAAGACAACTGCTGACATATCAGCAGTTGTAATGACAACAGATGTTGAGACACCAGTTGTTTCAACAGCTGTTAGTCAGTCATCCACCACTGCTCTCACCCTTTCTACATTACAACCAAAGCTCTTCAACAGAAAAAGAAAGCCAATCCCTGCCGATGAGGGTATACATGATCCTAATGCTGCACAACATCCACTGGAACTTGAAGCTATCAAAAATGAGATGAGGCAATTCTATACAGAAGAAGATCCTTCAAAAAGAAGATTCTCCTCACTCATAGGCTACATGCCACCAGATGATATGGATGACTACCTCAAAATCAAGGCAAGGCAAGCTAAACTAAGAGCTAAATTTGAAAGTGAACGTGACCATTTAAGTGAAGATGGCATTGCTAAAAGACTGGAGTTCTACTTCACAAAAGTAAAGCAGATAGAAGGGTTTGCACAAGACCTAAACAAAGAAAAGGCTGATCTAAAGAAAGAATTAAGAAAACAATATCTAGCCTACATCATGAAAGAGAAATTCTATCCTGCTGAAGAACAACATTTCAAAGAATGGCCAGTAGTAGCTCTTAAGCGTGAGGCAGAAAGGATTGAAAAGATTAAGAATGATCCTACGAAGAAGTGGAATGCTCCTAACTGGAGAAAATATGAAAAGCTCATTGCTGACTTAACTGCTGAATATAAGAAAAAGAAAAAGGAGCTGGTGGATGCGAAAATGGATACTGCTGAAGCCATATCAAAATGGTCAAAGCAGCAGACCGATGAAGCCTATGAAAGGCTAAAGAAAAGAAAGATAACTGTTTCAAGCACCTCAAAGAAGCGAGAACATATGATGAAGCTTGAACAGAAAATTGAAAACCTCATGACAATGTTAAAATCAGCAGACAGTTATACTCTTGAGTCAAACCAAGTTGAAGGCAAACAGCTGACTTAAGAAGAGGAAATAGAAAAGGAAGCAGAGTATCTCAAGGGCGCCATCTTGAAAATGGGTTTGAATGAAGACAGCTCATCAAAGCTTCAAAACCTTTTTAAGAAGGTATTAAACAAACCTGCGTCTCCAAACACTGCAAAAGACAAAACAGAAGTTGAAAGACAAGAACTTATTGAACAAGAAACTACAGAAGATATAGCTGCAGCAGACAAAGTCATTGAAGAAGCTTTCAAAAGAATGTCTGAAAGTCTGCAGGTGTTTTCAAGGCCATCATCCCTCAACTCATCTGCAAATAACCCTCTCCCGAAAAATCCATTGGGTTCGAAAGTACTAAAGTGGATGTCTGACCAAAAGACCCACGTATTGACTATAGTCAGATCCAATGGAGATGTGAAGTACATATCAAGGAAAGAAGCACTAGGCCTTAGTGTTCAAGATTTGCAGGATCTCCTTGAACTTACACTGTGCCGGGATGAAGATGATATAAGTTCCAGAGACTTTGAAGCAGATTTTAAAAGAGAAGCAAAGGAACTTTTGATGAGGAATAAAGATCCAGAATAATGACAGGTTTTGGCATTATCTGTTCCAGGGGGAGATTGTTGGGATTGAACCCTACCAGAGGAACAGATAATGTAAAGCCAAAACTAGGTCACAACAGTGGATTCATAATAAGCAGCAGTTTACATTAAGCTTTCCCTTTGAAAGTGATTTATAACAACTGATGGTCTTTATCCACTGTTCAGATACAACTACTGCTGGTCCTTCAACTGCTGATCAAAACCCTGAAGTATCCAACACTGCTGGTCCTATCTACTGATGATAAAGCACTGCCCAGTCAAGGACTGATCAACCTTGAGTAAAGCACTGACATAAAGGGAGAGCAGCTGTTTAGTGAATTGTTTTATTTATGTATAGTCAGTGGTTAGGTTAGCAGTGTTTGTGTAAGGACAGTAGATACAGGTTGTTAGGCTGTTAGACGTCGCTTTCATGGTGACGTCAGCTGAGATACCTCAGTGGTTTGGTTTGCCTATAAATGTGACAGTACCCTGTACTGTTACATTTGATTGACTGAGCGGGTTCTTCTCCTCATGTCTAATCCTTTCATCTTGTGTGCAACCAACCTTGGGGTATCAGGCTGAGGGGGAGCTTAGTTTGTAAGCATATCTGTAATCTTTTGCTTTGATTTGTAAATCTTTTGACTCTATGTGAAGCAATTGTTTATCAAACTATTTTCTCCTTTGATTGTGTTTACAAAGTTTGTTTTCATTTCCGCTGCACTTTACATGTTTCATATTCACAAATTGTTCAAAACATACAAACAAACACAATCTCAAGAGCCTCCGATCCTAACACTCTTTTTTGATCACGTGCTGCCTTCAGTCGTTCCTTGACTTGAACGATCTTGCCTGTTGTTTCTTGTACTATCTCGGGTCCGGATAGTTGCTTTTCTCCAATTTCTGCCTAACAGACTGGCGTTCGGCACTTTCGTCCATAAAGTGCTTCGAATGGTGCAGTGTTGATACTTGTGTGATAACTGTTATTATAAGAAAATTCTATCAATGGTAAGTGGTCATCCCAATTACCTCCGAAATCAATTACACAAGCTCTAAGCATGTCCTCCATTGTCTGAATTGTTCTTTCGCCTTGCCTGTCCGTTTGAGGATGGTAAGCTGTGCTTAGATTTAACTTGGTTCCCATTGCTTTTTGGAAACTTGTCCAAAAGTGAGAGGTAAAACGGCTATCTCTGTCAGAAATAATTGATAAAGGAATTCCATGTAATGAAACTATTTCATTTACATACAACTTAGCTAATTGTTCTATACTAAAAGTTTCCTTCATAGGTAAGAAATGAGCTGACTTAGTTAGCCTGTCTATAATCACCCAGATTGTATCATTACCTTTTCTTGTTTTGGGTAACTTAGTAACAAAATCCATTGTTATTAATTCCCATTTCCATACGGGCATCTCTAATTGTTGCAACAAACCTGAGGGTTTCTGATGTTCAGCTTTAACTTGTGAACAGGTTAGACACTTTGCAACATATACTGCTATATCCTTTTTCATTCCTATCCACCAGAAATTCTTTCTTAAGTCTTGATACATTTTATCACTTCTAGGATGCATTGTATACTTAGATTTATAGGCTTCTTCTACTATACGGTGGCGTAGGTTTCCTAATTTAGGTATCCATATTCTTTTCTTATGGAATCTCCAAATTCCATCTGTTCCTTGTTCTAATTCCTTAATCATTCCTTTCAATTTCTCAGTATCATCATTGATTACTGATTCTTGTGCTTTTCTAATCTGTTCATTTAAATCTACCTGCAGGTTTAACTTAAGAGAACACACTCTTTTTGTTTTTTCGTGATACTTTCGACTTAAAGCATCAACTACTACATTTGCCTTTCCTGCATGATACTGGATATTACAATCGTTATCACTAAGTATCTCCATCCAGCGTCTTTGCCTCATATTCAACTCCTTTTGCCCAAAAATATACCTTAAACTCTTATGATCAGTGAAAATGGTAAACTTACTACCGTAAAGGTAATGTCTCCAAATTTTCAGGGCAAAAATTATAGCTCCTAATTCCAAATCATGGGTTGAATAAATCTCTTCATGATTCTTAAGTTGTCTAGATGCATAAGCTATAACCTTTTGACGTTGCATTGATGTGCGGTAAAGTGTTATATATATTAGGTGTATATTTTAAGCCCTTTTTAACACTTATTTTTAGCCAAGTTTTAAATTTATAAAACACGATATTTTACTAACACTAAACACACATATGGGCAAGTGCACCCATCGTGAGCGTAGTATAGCGTTGGTAAGATACCGAGGTCGTCCAAGGACACAAGAGCTTTTAGTACCGGTTTATCCTCAACGTCTAATCAAAATAAAAAGTTTAGAAAAAGGTTTTAAACTAAGAAAAATAAAAACTAACTAAAATGCTGAAAATAAAAATAAAATAAAAACAGATAGACAAGATGAATCACTTGGTTCCGACTCGTATCTAGTATAACCTTTGATTATTTCCGCACTTTTGCACATAATTAAGAGATTATCTTAGTTATTGTAGTAGGCCCCTCTTTTGAAGGTGACGTTACCCTCACCCTAGTAGTTTGAGTCAGCAAGGATACAATCCTAAAAGGGTGGATTATTGGAAGATAATGAATTAAGTTATTAATACAGTATTATGGTAGGCCCCGCTTTTGGCGGTGACGTTACCCTCGACTAAGTAGTCTGAGTCAGCACGGATACAGTCCTAAATAGCCGGGTTATAGTATTAATAGTAGTTAACTTATGAGGGGATCAAAGAGTTTGGACCCCCGCCATCCAATACCGTGAAGCATTGAAGGAGGTCCTACTAAATTTGACCCAGGTCCATTGCAGGACCTCTAAACGCTGAACAATGGCAAGACCTTTACCAAACCGTTCCCTTAACCCCCGACCAGGTAGCCAACATACCTCCATATAGACCGTGGAGATATGAATGGTGAAAATCCTTTATTTTATATAGACAATAAAATAATGCCAAGACACCACGGACAAACGATAAGGAAAGATCACCTTCAACATAAGTAACTAGTTATTAAAGTCATTAATACAAAACCAAATAAAAAGTGCAAAAGATTAGAAATAAAAAGTATTATACTAGACACTTTGTCTTCACCAAGTGATGTAAGAGACTTAGGCAAACATGGCCTTGATTGTCAAGAACTCTTACGATCAATCTTGGATCCCGAGACGACTCACACACTCTACGATGGACAATGGATGATAGTGGTGGATGATGGTGTTGTGATGGTGGTGGGTGGTGGATGAAGTGTGAGAGAGGTGGTGTGCCAAGGGATGAGTTGAAATGAAACCAAGCACTCCTATTTATAGGCTGAACAGAGGGCTGGGCATGGCCCCGTGCCTGTCCGACACTCTCTCTCCTCATTAATTGTAATTCGCAATTACAATTAATGCGCCTGCTGTACTTTCGCCACGCCCCCGTGTTCACTGGGCACGGCCCCGTGGTGGGCAATAGAAGCTTCTATAGGTTTGTCTTTTCTGCTGCTTCTTGGGCACGGCCCCGTGCTGGCTGAGCACGGGGCGTGTTCAGTCTTCTGCCTTCTCTATTTTGCTTGGGAAGATGCCGTTTGAGGGGTCGGGCAGTCCACTTATGTTCCTTTCCTTGTATTTATGTTGGATTTAGCTGTCTTTTTGCTTCTTTTGTGTTTTTGAGCTCATTTAATCCTGAAAATACAAAAGGAAGACAAAAACACTCTTTTTCCAATATTAGTACTTAAAAAGGGTTAGTTTTATGCCTCATTTGATGTAATTTATATGTTGCATTTTGCACACATCAAATACCCCCACACTTGAACTTTTGCTTGTCCTCAAGCAAAACTCTTTAATATGTGGCTTACACTCCCAAATGGAATGGGTAGAAGAGAAGGTTTTTAGCTTGTCGTAGAGTGTTGGGAATCCAAGATCTTTTTGGGTTTTATTTTTATCTATTTACAATCCTATTCGTAATGATTTATTTAGAACGTTTCATAGGAGAAATTACTTATTTGGGCATAACATGCCTTTTTAAAATTCCATTTATATACAAGTTCACATACCTCACGGGAGAAATCACTCACACTCGGCCGAAGGTGTATTTTTAGTGAATCACTCGAGAGCGGCATGGAACTTATTCCTACCATAAGCTTGCCAAGCAATCAATCCTCCTCCTTTTTAACTTTTATACCTTTGTAAATATCAAGAGGACTTTGTGGGTTAAGGGTTAGGCTTGGGTTAATGGTAGGTGGTTGGGATAGTGGTTAGTGGTTAGTAGAAAAAAGGGCGAAAAGCGTAACAAGTGTCGGTTTTCGTAAGACTTTCTATTTTTGCAAATTTTTTTATTTTGATGAAGCTTTTATTCAAACAAAGTTATTTTTGATGAACTTGTTTGTTTATTTTCTTTTTTGCTTCATCATCAACAGATTTTTTTTTTATTTTAATCACCTTACGAAAAACCGAACTTGTTACTAAAACAAAGGGTTAAAAATAAAAAGGTTTTGGTGGGTAAAAGGGTTTTTTGGTTTGGGTGATGAAATGAAAAGGTTTAGGCTCAAAGGGGTTAACTAGGGGGATTTTTGGGTAGGTGGTAAAAAAAAAAAAAAATAATAATGGTGTAGAAATAAAAAGGGTTAGTCCTAATGCCTCCATCATTTACTTACTCGGGTTTAAGTTGATAAGGACCGGGAATGTATCGTCATGGCAAGTTCTAGAGTCGTAAGAACCAAGCGGCTATTCACACAAGAAACGAAAAATGAGCATTTAGTCTAATGATATGTAATTGTATGCTCAATAAAGGCTCAAAACTCACTTTTGTGGGAATGGGTTTTTATGTGATCAAGTATATATAATCAAATTTTAACTAAGTTTGTCATGCCTTTTCATAATTTTCTTATGTTGGTTCTTTTTATCACTACGCTATCGGTTGTAAATTCGTAAAAATATAACCTTTTTGAGAACTTGAATTTCCCGAGTTATACCTAGACAAGTAAAAAAAAATGAAATTTTTGAAAAAAATTTGGGGTGATTAGCGGTTCCAATAGAGTTTTGTGTAAGGATTGTATTTAGGACTTGCAAAATTCAAGGTTTTAGCATCCCCTCACACTTAAATTACACATTGTCCTCAATGTGTCCCAAAAATAAATTTTCAGGTTGATTAGATGTGTAAAATGGTGTTAAAAAGCAAAAATTTTGTGTTACTGGGTGCTGAACACGGCCCCGTGTTATCCGGGCACGACCCCGTGTTCAAGTGCCAGTAACAAAATTAAAACAAGAGAAACAGAAGTCTGGACACGGGGGCGTGTCGGGTGAACACGGCCCGTGTCCAGTTACCTGAACTGGGCGTTTTTCTGCAGGTGGTTCAGCACGGGGCCGTGTTGGTTGGGCACGGCCCGTGTTGAACCTTCTGAAATGGAGAGAATTGTCGGGTTGCCTTGTTCTTGTGCATGAGGTCATTTTCTCTCGTTCCCCTTTTCATCCCTTACCACCATGAGTGTGTTTTATTCATTAAAAACCATCCAAACTTTAAAAACCATCATTTCATTGCAATCATAGAGAGACCTTACATAATCCTAAATTAAGATTAAACTAGATAAAGAAATAATAAGACCATGGAGTTCTAGCCTCTACTTTATTTTAATTAGCAAAATTTCCAAGAATTAACTAATCTTGGTTAGACAAGGCCTTTTTGAACTCCTTCTTCTGGGTGTGGTTCTCCTCATATGTCGGCGAGCCACTCTTCCACCTCCCTTGGAAGGAGAAAAGAAGGCTCATTGGCATTGGTTTGAGGAGTTTCGATTTCCACCGGGATCTCTTGTTGGTGTTCCACGGGAGGTTCCGCCGGAAAGTCTTCCCACCCGGTAGGGTTGTTAATTCCGAGTGCTAGGTTCCAATCCTGTTGAGGGAGGACTGGTTCCATCGGGGGTGCTACAAGAATATTTAACCTTTGGTGCAAGAGGTTAATTTCTTGGAAGCTGCTTTCAAGTCCCATCGTAAGATCGTTAATACGGTCGATTAGGACCTCCTCTACTGATGTCATTTCGTCGAGAGCCTCCCTTAATGCTATCACATAGTGCACAAGTGTAGCTTCAATGGAGGGTCTCCTTCCTCTTCGGTTGTTTGACGAATGCACAGAAGATGTTTCGCTGTTTTCACTCGACATCCTACGAAAAATAAACTGAAAATAGTTTATTTAATGAAACAGTGACCGAACACGGCCCCGTGCTCACTGAGCACGGCCCCGTGTTCATCTTTCTGCAGAATTTTGGAGCAAGGAAACTTGGATTTTTAAGTTATTTTATGAACTTGTGGGGTCCTTTTAGTCACTAATAACTTAAAACAATGTTACATAACATGTTTTTACCAAGATTCCTTGAACAAAACTCATTAATCCTTACCACAAAGTTGGAAGAATTCAAACTTTTAATGGTAGTTCTTGGAGAAAGATGGAGAAGAAGGAAATGGCTAAAAGAGGAAAGGACAAGATGGGTTGTTGGAACCTTCTTTTAGACTTACCTAGGATAGTTTGAGAGAAGATTCCTTCAAATCACTGTCCCAAGTTGGTCCAAATGTGCAGAATTCTTGGCTGCATTTATAGAAAACGACAGCATCCTGGACACGGCCCCGTGTCCAGTGGACACGGCCCCGTGTGCAGGTGGAGTTCTGACACAGTTTGTCCGTATTCTGACGTACTGATCAGAATGGAATCTTTTGATGGACACGGGGGCGTGTTGGCTGGACACGGCCCCGTGTCGAGGGACTGTTTTATGAAGTTGTCTAGTTTTTTAAGGAACTCGTTAGTATCGGGTGGCTCCTGATTGGTTGGAACAACCCCAAAGTGCCTAAGATACCTTAATTGTCCTAGACTAAGGCGAGAACGCAAGAGGTTGTCGGTGAGGGTAATTCCTATTTTTATTCTAGGTGGACAAGTCCAACCCTTTCCCGGGCTCTTGTTAAAGAAGGAGTATGCCGAATCGCTCAGGTCTATGTATGCACCGAACGAAGTCGATGGAGAGTCCTTCACGGCACAATCGACACAGGGACGACTATCGTCCAAGTCTTTGCTAGGTACGAAGGTATTTTTGGGAGCAACGAGGTTGTCAGAATGCGGTTCCAGCATTTCGTCATGGTCATCGTCTTGGGGTGGATCAATAAAATCCTTCCTAAGCTCTTTTAACCAATTCAGAATTAGCTTTTCTAGTTGAAATAACTCATCAAGGAGCATTTCCCCTAGAATATCTGGCTGGGCGCATTCGAGGGAGAAATAGTGCTTATTTTTACTTTCGCCCTTCTTAAGGTTATAAGAAGCCGGTGGGTTCATGTAGTGGGGCCTATAATTTAGAAAGTAGCATTTTACTTCTTCATGTTTGCCACCACATAATTGACACCACGTACCATAAGAGTGCCGAAAGTAAAAACAATTACTATCACTCATGTTTATGTCAGAAATTACCAACCGCCGGGATCTAACAGTTCTATTTTCAGTAAGTGAATCTTGGGCACGGGGGCGTGTTGGGTGAGCACGGCCCCGTGTTCAGCTTACTGTCTGACGTAAAACAGGATTGACAGTTCCAATGATTTAGCACGGGGGCGTGTTCAGCTGGCACGGCCCGTGCTGAGCTCTGCAGAAGCTGAAAAACTAAGAAAATTCTAAAAAAAAGAAAAGAAAAAATAAAAAATGATTAGGCCGTTGATTCCTAACTTTCTTAAAATCCTTGTGTCCCCGGCAACGGCGCCAAAAACTTGATGTGCGGTAAAGTGTTATATATATTAGGTGTATATTTTAAGCCCTTTTTAACACTTATTTTTAGCCAAGTTTTAAATTTATAAAACACGATATTTTACTAACACTAAACACACATATGGGCAAGTGCACCCATCGTGAGCGTAGTATAGCGTTGGTAAGATACCGAGGTCGTCCAAGGACACAAGAGCTTTTAGTACCGGTTTATCCTCAACGTCTAATCAAAATAAAAAGTTTAGAAAAAGGTTTTAAACTAAGAAAAATAAAAACTAACTAAAATGCTGAAAATAAAAATAAAATAAAAACAGATAGACAAGATGAATCACTTGGTTCCGACTCGTATCTAGTATAACCTTTGATTATTTCCGCACTTTTGCACATAATTAAGAGATTATCTTAGTTATTGTAGTAGGCCCCTCTTTTGAAGGTGACGTTACCCTCACCCTAGTAGTTTGAGTCAGCAAGGATACAATCCTAAAAGGGTGGATTATTGGAAGATAATGAATTAAGTTATTAATGCAGTATTATGGTAGGCCCCGCTTTTGGCGGTGACGTTACCCTCGACTAAGTAGTCTGAGTCAGCAGGGATACAGTCCTAAATAGCCGGGTTATAGTATTAATAGTAGTTAACTTATGAGGGGATCAAAGAGTTTGGACCCCCGCCATCCAATACCGTGAAGCATTGAAGGAGGTCCTACTAAATTTGACCCAGGTCCATTGCAGGACCTCTAAACGCTGAACAATGGCAAGACCTTTACCAAACCGTTCCCTTAACCCCCGACCAGGTAGCCAACATACCTCCATATAGACCGTGGAGATATGAATGGTGAAAATCCTTTATTTTATATAGACAATAAAATAATGCCAAGACACCACGGACAAACGATAAGGAAAGATCACCTTCAACATAAGTAACTAGTTATTAAAGTCATTAATACAAAACCAAATAAAAAGTGCAAAAGATTAGAAATAAAAAGTATTATACTAGACACTTTGTCTTCACCAAGTGATGTAAGAGACTTAGGCAAACATGGCCTTGATTGTCAAGAACTCTTACGATCAATCTTGGATCCCGAGACGACTCACACACTCTACGATGGACAATGGATGATGGTGGTGGATGATGGTGTTGTGATGGTGGTGGGTGGTGGATGAAGTGTGAGAGAGGTGGTGTGCCAAGGGATGAGTTGAAATGAAACCAAGCACTCCTATTTATAGGCTGAACAGAGGGCTGGGCACGGCCCCGTGCCTGTCTGACACTCTCTCTCCTCATTAATTGTAATTCGCAATTACAATTAATGCGCCTGCTGTACTTTCGCCACGCCCCCGTGTTCACTGGGCACGGCCCCGTGGTGGGCAATAGAAGCTTCTATAGGTTTGTCTTTTCTGCTGCTTCTTGGGCACGGCCCCGTGCTGGCTGAGCACGGGGCGTGTTCAGTCTTCTGCCTTCTCTATTTTGCTTGGGAAGATGCCGTTTGAGGGGTCGGGCAGTCCACTTATGTTCCTTTCCTTGTATTTATGTTGGATTTAGCTGTCTTTTTGCTTCTTTTGTGTTTTTGAGCTCATTTAATCCTGAAAATACAAAAGGAAGACAAAAACACTCTTTTTCCAATATTAGTACTTAAAAAGGGTTAGTTTTATGCCTCATTTGATGTAATTTATATGTTGCATTTTGCACACATCAACATCAATACACATCCATAACCTAGTTTAGAAGCATCACAATAGACTACAAAGTCTTCAGTTCCTTCTGGTAATGCTAATATGGGTGCATTGGTCAATCTTTGCTTAAGGATTCTAAAGGCTTCTTCTTGTTTTGGTCCCCATTCAAACTTAACAGATTTACAGGTTAGCTTAGTTAAGGGAATGACTATTCTAGAAAAATCTCGAATAAATCTTCTATAATAACCGGCCAATCCTAAGAAACTTCTAACCTCGGTTGGTGACTCAGGGGTTTTCCATTTGGTAATCGCCTCGATCTTGGTGGGATCCACATGAATTCCTTTATGATTGACTAAATTCCCAAGAAACTGTACCTGTTTTAACCAAAATTCACATTTCGAAAACTTAGCATAAAGCTTTTGTTTTCTCAATAAACTTAGAAGTGCGTGCAAATGCTTTGCATGTTCCTCTTTACTCTTCGAATAAATGAGAATATCATCTATAAAGACAATTATGAATTTATCCAAATATGGCTTACATATTCGGTTCATCATGTCCATAAATGCGGCTGGGGCATTGGTTAAACCAAATGGCATAACAGTAAATTCATAATGGCCATACCTCGTTCTAAAAGCGGTTTTAGGAATGTCCTCTTCCTGTACCTTTAATTGATGATATACTGATCGTAAGTCGATTTTTGAGAAAAATCGAGCTCCTTGCAATTGATCAAATAAATCATCGATTCTCGGTAATGGATACCGATTTTTTATCGTGATTTTATTCAATTCACGGTAATCAATGCACATTCGCATGGATCCGTCTTTCTTCTTGACGAATAAGATCGGTGCTCCCCATGGCGATGAGCTTGGCTGTATGAATCGTTTCTCTAACAATTCGTCTAAGTGTTTCTTCAATTCTTGCATTTCTGCAGGTGCCAAATGGTAAGGTGCTTTGACAATTGGTGTTGTTCCTGGTAGCAAGTGGATTATGAATTCAACTTCACTGTCTGGCGGTTGCCCTGGTAATTTTTCTGGAAATACATTTGAAAATTGGGATACTACTGGAATATCCTTTAGTTCTTTTCCTCTAGTATTAATTATTATAGAAATCAAATATACGAATGATCCTTTTCTAGCATAACTTGTTGTTTTCATCACACAGATGAATTTCGTAAATCCAGAGGGCTTATCTCCTTTATTTGTGATCTTTTCACCCCTCGGTGAATTTACTTGGATTGACTTTTGATCAGATAAAATACTGGCTTTATTGGCTATTAACCAATCCATTCCTAACACAACATCAAATCCTACCAGATTCATTGGGTAAAGGTTTGCAATAAATTTTTGATTTAAAAATTCTATTCTTGTTCTCTGCAAGATTTCAGAAATCTTAATGGTTTCCTCGTTGGCTATTTCTACAAGACATTCTTGTGGGAGTTTAGTTAATGGTCGATTGAGAAGTTTGCAAAATGAAGTATTAATAAAAATTTGGTTTGCACCAGAGTCAAATAATACTTTAGCAAAAATATCATTAACTAAAAACGTACCGGCGATCACATCCGGGATCATCTTTGCTTCTTCTGCGGTCAGAACAAATGCTCTAGCATTTTTAGTATTCTTGGTGTTCGGGGCTGGAGCTAGTTTTGGACAGTTTGACTTAATATGACCTTGTTCTCCACGGTTGTAGCATATCCTGTTGTTAGGCTTCTTCATGCAGTCTTCCTCCTTGTGTCTAGATATTTTGCAAAAAATGCAATATATAGAGCATCTTCCAGAATGCTTCCTTTTGCAATACTTGCAGTAGGGTGTAGAAATAGAACATATATTTTTCCCACGGTTGGAATTTCCATAACGAAATTCCTGGGTAGGCTTTTGAGCTAGGGTTCTCCTCTGATCCTCTTCTCGTGTACGTACTAACTCATCAGTCAAGGTGTTTGTTAGTTCTACAGCTTCTTCTATGGTTTGAGGTCTAGCTGCCTTGACAACATGCCTAATTTCACTGATTAATCCCTAGATATAACGGGAGATTAATACTGGTTCAGGTGATGCAAGGGTTGGCACGATTCTAGCATATTCAAAGAATAAAGTAGTGTACCCCTTACTATCCACTCCAGTCATCCTAAGGTTTAGGAACTTATTTGCTATCTGTTCTTTTTCATTGGGAGGGCAGGATTTTCTTTCTACCATATTTTTAAATTCCTCCCATTCCATATTGTAAACCCTGTCACTTCCCCTAGACTAGAGGATAGTGTTCCACCATTCTAAGGCTGAGTTCTTAAACAGATTGGAGGCAAACATTATCTTATCTTCTTCTGCGCACTTGCTTATTTTTAAGACTGTCTCAGTCTTTTCTATCCAGCGTAGAGCTGCAATGGCCCCTTCATTGCCCAAGAATTCTATTGGTTTACAAGACCAGAATTCTTTATACGAACAACCATAAGACATGGTTCTTCTTCTTTTGGGAATGGGCACTTGCAGTATGGGTCCATTGTTTATGCTGTGACTAGGTTCTGTATGGGTTCGTTTACTTCCATTACCACTTTTATCATTATTTTCCGCATCCTTAACATTTTGGATAATAGCTGGCAAAGCATCTCTAATTCCTTGGGTTACAAGGTGTCGAATTTCACTATTATTTATTTGATTTTCATTATTCTGGTTTTCTGGATTTGCTGCGTCGGCCATCTGGATTTTAAACAATTACCAAATATTAATATCACAGGACAATATTTAATTCAAACAATCATACGGCAAGCGTGTTGATCAAAATTGTCGAGCATTGCGACTTACTCTATTTTATAATATGCATCTATAATTAATACAATACAACTGTAATAAAAATACAATACTAATATGCATCACTAACCACAAAGTGGTCTATACTACAACATATATATTATCATTTTTTCAAACATACACACATATTATATATTATTATTATTATTTTATTATTATTACTACTACTATCACTGATATGGGTTCATCCAGAACTCCATATTACGCTCGTCATACTTCCAGACGAGTCGTTCTCCTATTTGTCTCATCCTTTCGCTCTCTTCTAAAATCTCCTCACCAAAGGTTCGGAGTTCTTGCACATTTTCTGTGCTCATGGGTGGTGCAGGTGCTGGTATTGGATCTGGGTACTGTGGCATTGGTTCTTCCTGAGGATATGGATTCTCTAGAATTTCCCTAATGTATTCATCATTATCATAATAGGGATCTAGAGGGTCCAGACCTGGGTAAGCTGCTAAGTTTGGCATGGGTTCTTCTGATATTGGGTAGCGTTGCTGATAATCCCTATGATCGTCAAACCACAGGTCGTAGTCTGGGTCTAAGGGATTGGGTGCTGGTACTCTAGGTATCTCAGTTGGGTCAAAAGTTGGTGCTGGGATTTGGTTTTCTGTGTTGACTTCAATCTCCATTGGTTATGTGGGAAACAAGGGTAATGGTTGGGGTGCTATGAGTTGTTCCAGGTTTGGGTCGGCAGCTGTGGTTGCTATAATATGAAAGTTTGCTAGAATCCTATTGAGTATATCTTGAGTGTGAGGATCTGTTTCTCTCTTAGCGGCTGCTAAAACTCACTGTTGTTGTAACTTTTTCATCCTCTTCCTACGTTCATGCGCACCTCTGCTGAACCATCCTCTCTTTTTAGGAGGGAATGGCTCTTCAGATTGAGCCTAGAACACGGATATCCCATCTTCATTGTCAGCTGAATACCCTGAGAGGGTAGGCTGTGAAGAGGTACCTTCGTTTTGAGGTGAGCTGGACAACTGACGGTAGGCGTCGGAAGGTCCTTGGTCGCTCATACTGTAAACTAACAAATAGTCAAATAACACACAACAATAAAATACAGATATGTACGTAGTTTCGTAATTAATTTCCTAACATTTTGAATAATATCTTGGTGTCAGGAGAACACTTATGTGGCTGAATCAGTGGCTTAGCTCTGATACCACCTTCTGTCCCAACCCCTGTCCCCTATCTGTCCCGGGAACAGGCGGCCGCGAGCCTGGATTTAGTGGTATCGGTGTTTATCATTTTGGCAGCGGAAATTTACATCAAGACCATAGTTAGGAAATATTTTCTCAGAGTAAAATACCACACTTTTACAATATTAAACACATGGGAAATTCCCAAGTTTTCAGTACACATATTTTTATAGGGATCAACCCTATTTTATTTAATAAAAACATTTATTTATTCAGGTAACTTTTATAGCCACTTTTCCAAGCCTTCAGTGTTGTCCAGCTGGCTTCTATCTGGCTTTCACATTTTGTTACCTGAAACGCATTTAAAACATTTTGTCAGTGGGAAATACTGGTGAGTGAATCCCAGTTTAATCAAGAAGAGTTTTATCCTTTAACAGTATTGAGAGCGATTACAATGTTTATTTCTACACAACTACTCATTCAGTACTGTCAATCCTGACTGGTGGGTCATATTACACATTGGCTAACTCTTTGTCCAATGGTAATCTGTTCCACATTTTGTATACAAAACCCCAACATACCGGCAGTAACTGAAGAACTACAAAGACTCAATCACTACTAATCACATTGTAAAATATTTAAGGTTTTGTAAAAACAGTTTACAAAAAGGAGATTACTCACATTGCTGTCTTAGGGTTTTCCTTTAAGATTTCCTGGTGATTTTCTATTAATTACACAAATGCACACGCGTTAGTATAATAAACAAATATTTACATTAGTAATACCCTCCCCGAGACGGTATTCCAACGACTACGTCGGGCATAACCCAATATTCACATTGATGTCTTCGCGCCCCGCGAGCGACCCCAAATCTTTGTTATTATTTTATTTTTCAATATATATGGCATTTTGGGCTCGGTTTTCGCATACAAGGTATATTTTAAGACATATAGGGACATGTTAAATATATTAGGGTGTCGAAAATTATTTTAGAGGGTTGTAATATCGTTAAGGGCTTTAGTTCACATGGTCACAGTGGTGATAATGTGTTGCGCATTCTACAACTCGCAGTCATGTCGGTTGCATACTTCATTGTCGATAGCTTACTTGCTTCACATTTCTACGTGTTACATGCTGGTTATGCGTAAACGCTTTCGCTAGACTAAATACTATGCAAACTTGTGTACTCACCTTTACACTCTTTGTATTGACTTTATTTTAACGTATCTGACAGGTGTTTAGGATGATATTCCTTGCTTGGTGAATCGAAGTAGGAGGTCTAGAAACTCACCAATAAGAAATCTGAGTTGTCGGAATAGTTTGCTTGTCTTTGAGAACAATATATGTAATAACTGTTTTTACTTTATATGTTGATGGTATGGGACATTAACAATTAATATATTGTTATTAATAGTTGTTATGGATTCTCTTGGACAATCTGTTTCGCTCAGTGCCGCGCCCCGATGTTTCCGTCATTGGTTGGGATGTGACACTAGGCGTATGTATGTAAGTTTTTCAAAAAAAATTACATAAGGCGTGACCTGTTTAAGTAGGCATCGACTGCGAAAATTTTGCGCATGGCGTAAATTTTGAGAATTATTTACATACAACGTTGGAAACTAGTTGTAAACTATTTTTAAGCCCCGGTTAAACCTTTTTTACACCCCCGTTGTAAACTTTCTTTTACGCACGGTTGTAAATTTGTTTACACCCTTGTTAAAAACTTTTTTACGTACAAGTTGTAAAAAAATTTTACGCCCCTGTTAAAAACATTTTAAACCTTTTTTATGCCCAGTTGTAAACTTTCTTTACGCCCCCGGTTGTAAACTTTTTTTACGCCCCGGTTGTAATTTTTTTTTACGTGCGATGTAAAAATATATTCACAAGTGTATTTATTACAAAAAATGAGATTTGAACCGAAAATTACCAATTGAAGTGCCTCATTTCTTGTTCCTCCACAGTATTTCTCATGCCATAATTTTGAAGTTGCGCCAACCTCCTTTGACATCCTTTGCTTCTCATCGACCACTTTGTTCTCGAGGTCAACCTTTTCTGTCTACAAGCAATAGAAAACATTAACAAAACTTGAAGGTACGTAGTGCATATAACTAGAGTATGTAAAAATGTTTAAACTTTTTTAACGCCCCCGTTATAACTCTTTTTTACACCCCGGTTATAAACTTCTTTTTGATACATATAAACTTCTTTTTGATACATAAAACCTCGAAACTTCTTTTTGACAAAAACTGTTAGCCTGTTTGACCCATGAACATGTAAAGATTCATTACCATGTTATGTTTTTTTACTTAAAAATAACTGTATTACCAAAGGTATTTATGTTTTTTCCCCTAAAAACCTCAAACATTTGTGACATAAACTTAAAAACAATATGCAAGAAATAAAAGTGGCATAAAACAAAACAATACAAGAGTAGTCAAGTAGAACCATGTCACAATCAAATTACAAGAAAACACATCCCCCAAACCCAACCCCCAAAAGAATGTATATAGCTACTACTATAAATACAATGCAAAAGCTTTCAACCATCGAATCGACTCAATTACTCGAGACTTTTTAATATAGAACCCGACGTGACAACATAGAAGTATACATATCTAGAGTAGAAAGTAAACAACAGTCGATCCAAAAACCATGCTCCCCAACATAGATCCCATCTTCTCCATAACACTCTGCAAAATTGCAAAAGTAAGATCTCAAGAACATATTTAGTAAACAAGCACCAATAATGCCACCTTGTTACAAAAAGTAAGAAAATTTATCTTTTAAGATAATAATATATTATTATAATGTTTCGTTGTTCAGATATCTATCAACTTGATTTATGTCTAGGCCTGGTTGGGTCTATGAAAGTAACCCATAATGACTAGTAAAACTTAAGGCTAAAATCCCTCACATACCTAACAAAATGACACGAAAACCCTAATTTTGTAGGCCCCAAAGTTTACACAAATATTGATGGATCCATGTGAATTGTACAAGAAGACAAAACATTATACATTATTATCATCGGATGCCTAAAAAAACAAGACACGTGATCAATATACCCCAGAGATAAAGCCCAAGACACAAGAACGTGGCTAACGTTACCAAATACATACATTTGTCCAATTTGCTATTATGCGCAACCACCACTGACACCTTGATCCGAACATTTCAACCCACCATTGTGACTTTTCGTGAACATAACATCACAACTTCATGTTGAAATGTTCAGATTTGGTGGCAAAAGCACCATAAACCGATATAAACTGAGGCTCACGTTAGAAACTAGCAATAGATTTAGCAGATCAGACTAACATGCGCTGTTAATACTATTATGGGTTATTGGATTTTATCACCCCCAACTATTGGCCATTGGCCGCTGCCACCCCCAACTAACACTTTGACGCTCAACACCCCTAACTTAACACTTCGGTTGTCATGTCACCCCGTCGTTAACCAAACACTAACTCAGTTTGTTTTTTAGTCCTACATGGCATTTTTATCTGACGTGGCAAGATGATGTGTCATTTTTTTATCATATGTGTCATGGTGAGGTGTAAAAATATTTTTTTAAATCTATATTTATTGTTTAAAATATCTGATTAAAAATATTTATTATTTACAAAATCCGACTAAGAAAATTAAAAGAAAATTATATATAACTCACCTCCTCTCTCTTAACACCATCACCTCCCACTGTCACCTCCACCGACCTCGCATCCACAATCATCGTCGCCTCAACGCCGGAGCAAATCGGTGGTTCAATCATCGCATCCGCAATCGTCGCCGCTCAATCGAAATCCACCGACCTCATTTCTTCACAAAAACTTGTCGGACCAGTCACGGTGGTTCTTCTCCAGCACGTTCCCGTCGCTAACGACTGATACAGAGGTTTCCGATAAGGTTTTTAATATACTTTCCGGAACTTCCATCTCCGATCCGTCCTCCGTTTCGCTTGATTGTCTCCGCAACTCGTAAGTATTTTGTTTTTATAATTTGTGCAAATTGAGGGCGATTTGGGTGAGGCGAAAATAGGGGAGTGAGGTGTATTCGGGGTGTGGGAAATCTTCAAAGAGGGTGGGGTAATGGTGGATGAAACGGAAGGTGGGCATGGTGATTCTGAGAAGTTTTTGAGTGTCGGAGAGTGATTTTGCAGTGAGGAATTAGGTGGGGTGGTGGATTATGGCATCTTTGAGGATACTTGCAGCTTTGAGATCGGTGTGGATGTCGATTATGTTGTCTAGTGATCGGTGTTCATTGTAGGGGTTTTGATTATCTTGGAATCAAGCACTTAGGCATGGGTAATTTTTGGTGGGATGTGGCTGCTTTGGGTGTCATGTTAACTGGGTACAAGCTTGACATGTAATCGCCACGTAATCATGTCCATATAGGAAAGCTGGTGACACGTAGGATAAAAAACTAACAAAGTTAGTGATATGTTAACAAAGTGGTGCTAGCACAAACTGAAAGTCAAGTTGGAGGTGTCGGGCGTCAAAGTGTTAGTCGGGGGTGGCAACGGCCAAAGGTCGATAGTTGGGGGTTATAAAATCCAATAACCCTACTATCATTAACATTTATAATGCAGTTAGAAGTGGTAGTAAGATCAGATCTAGTAATAATATTAACAATTATAGTGTACTTACCAGGTCGGTAGCCGACGGTGCCGTTGCCAGAGTAAGATCGCCGAAGATGGAAGGAGTAGGAGCACCGGTAGATGGTGTTGGTGGGCTTAAAGTTGATGGCGATGGTGCTGCGGTGGGAGTAACGGAGGGAGCCGACGACGACACTGGGACCAGAGCCGGTGGTGATGCGACCGACGGTTATGTTTTTTGCCGGAAAAGCTTGTCGCCGGTCTTGGATGTCGTCGGAAAAGCTTGTCACCGGTCTTGGATTTCGTCGGAAAACCTACCGGAAACGTCGTCGTGCCATTGATCTTTCTCTTTCTCGTCGCTTCCTCTCTCTCTCTCTACAACCTCTCTCTACTGTCTCTCTCTGCCCTTAGCCGCTGTGCGCTGCCACCAGATAGTGTGGCCGGCTGTTTCTCCTCTCCGCTGCCTTCTCTCTCTGTTTCCTATGTGTGTGCGGTGGTACAAGGAGGGGGGTTGCAGGTGTGGTGTGAGTGTTGCCGGATGTAGGCATCGATGGTGCCGGTAAGTGGTGGTGGAGGGGATTCAAATTTTGGGGATCTGATTCGTATTAAGAGAGAGAGATGAAAAGTCTGTGATGAAAAGTCTGACAAAAGGCTTTAAAGACAAAGACAGAGAGATGATTTGATAGGTTGGAGTAAATTACTAAATTACCCTTTAGGTTTTAAAATAATAGTGTATATGTGTCATTATCTGATTAGTGGAGAGTGGTTCCTACGGTTCTCGCAACTAGGGGTGGTTTTCATTTGAATCGGATCCTATATATATATATACATATATATATATATATGAACATTGTCGAACTTATAATGATAATCGGTTAATGATTATTCGTTATAAACTTAGGCTACTTTATCTATGATTCTAAGTCTCTCGTTGTTGATTCTAATGGGCAAACTAGGATCCATGAAATCACATACAACTTAGTGTCAAAACGTGTACTTAGACTAGACATACTTTTATGCATACATACTTTTGTACTTGAATTCTAAATGTCGAACCAACCACTCCATAAGTGTCGTTTGACCATACATCTTCGTTTCCTATTCTTAACGACTCGTAATTCACGGATAATCAGAAAGCGTTGCAAAATTGTGAGTATACTCGAACACCCTTTTTCCATTTTTACACTTTGGGTGCAATATGTTTAACCCATTAAATTAAACAAACACACTTAGACTTTATGCAAACACAAAAAATCCAATACATGCATGCTAAATGTTATACTTGTTTCGTATATCTGGATGATTCTTTGGTGCAATACACTTGCCATTAACTTCGTACGAGCCTCCATTTAACATGCATAGCGCTAAAGGAGTAACGCACTGCCTGTAGACTTGTGGTCATGTTAAATTTAATACTTGCGGTAATCAGAGGATTGCCTTGAATATTGTATGCCAGTTTATACGTTAATCTTGATAACTAAGCTTCCCATGTGGATTCGTTTAAATCATTTTATACTTATGTTATGTATCGAACATGTATACTCGCCAATACTTTTGTATTGAGCCATGTATTTTTTTAACATATTATAGGTTGATGATGTTGAGATGATGAAACTTAGTAGGGATTCTCTAGATACACACGTAGAATCATTAGACTATGTTGTTGTATCAATTTTGAATAATGTTGTATTTGCTTCATGTTTTGTTATTGTATTTGAAATAATTGTTGTATTTTGTATTCCATGTAGTGTAATTCGACTATGTTATTATGAAATGAAATCAGTTTTGTTATAAATATTGTCGCAAATAGTGTTATGAATTCCTCTTACTCCGATATTTTCGCCCTCGGTTGGGGTGTGACACGTCATATGTATGGTTATCATCATCAGTTGATGAGGATTCTGGTAAAAGTTCAATCTTTATGGATATGAAATTTTGGAAGGAAACTTGCAGTGAAGAAATAAGCAGGGATTAGGTGTGGAAAAAGCTATGCGAATTGTGTAAGGTTTTATAAAGTCCAAGTCCACCACTACTTTTGAAATGGGACCTACTGGAAATTACCTAGAAACAATATCAGTAACTCTGAAAAAGTAAAGAAAGATTTAAATAGGGATCAATGTAAGTCATTTATGTGTGTGGTATATGATAAAGAAAAGAGTCCAAGTAAAGTTGCTTTAAAACTTCCGATGTTATTCATCATAATTTTGGTTTGATACGATTATTTTTCCAAAAGAGGTTTAAGAGTCAAAAGTTTGTAAGACATACTTACTTTTCTATTTATTTAAAATAGAAAACTTATTTTTTTAATAAATCTTTGCTAAAACAATTAATATTGTATAAATGTTTATAAAAAAACTACCCTTTATATACGCTGCATATAGGCCTATACGCAAGGTATATAAATGGTCAAAAAGACAATTTTACCCCCGGTTTGGGCTGTGTATAGCCCCCAATCCAGTGTAAAATGTTTTTTACCAAAGTTGCCCCATATATACGCCACATACAGGGCTATACGCTGCGTATAGTAAAAAGACCATTTTACCCCTGGATTGGGGGCTATACGCAGCCCAAATAAGGGGTAAAATTGTCTTTTTGACCCTTTATATACGCCGCGCATAGGCCTATACGCAACGTATATAAAGGGTGTATTTTTTTAGGAAACAATTTTATTAATTATTTATCGTTTTAGCAAAGGTCTATAATAAGTACTTTAAAAAAACATTTTTAAGTATCGTATCATATAGTATAGTATAAGTCTCGTATAAACCTCGTATAAGCCTCGTATAGGCCTTTGAATGTAGTATCGTATAGTATAGTGTATAGTATAAGTCTCGTATAGGTCTTGTATATGCCTATAGGCATATACGGGACCTATGCTACAACTATAGGCCTATACGAGTGTTGTATGGTATCATATACTATCGTATAGTATCATATCGTATAGTGTATAGTATAAGTCTCGTATAGGTTCCCTATAGGTTTTGTATGTGCCTATAGGCCTATACGGACCTAAACCACACCTATAGGCCTATAAGGGACCTATACTACACCTATAGGCTTATATAGGTGTTGTATGGTATCCTATAGTATCATATCGTATTGCATCGTATCGTATCATATAGTCTATAGTATTAGTCTCGTATAGATTACCTATAGGTCTTGTATATGCCTATAGGCCTACACGGGACCTATACTACACCTATAGGCCTCTACGAGTGTTGTATAGTATCCTATACTATCATATAGTATATAGTATAAGTCTCGTATAGGTTCCCTATAGGTTTTGTACGCGCCTATAGGCATATACGGGACCTAAACCACACATATAGGCCTATAAGGGACCTATACTACACCTATAGGCTTATATGGGTGTTGTATGGTATCCTATAGTATCGTATCGTATTGCATCGTATCGTATCGTATAGTGTATAGTATAAGTCTCGTATAGGTTCTCTATGTAACAACCCGACTTTTTGAAGTCAAAGTACTAGTCAAAGTCAAAGGAAGAAAAGATTGCTAATTGCGATCTGTCACTCCTTGCTTAATTATTGAATTATACTTCACGACTAGTGTCGATACTCTATTTTGTTTTCGCTTTAGTTGTATTATGTGGAGTACTTATTAATAAATCGCTATTTAATCGCTAATTGACTTATCGCTAATTGCATCATTATCGCATCGCAACTCGAATTATAGGCTATGGATATTGTTTTACGTGTGTGTGCTAATTATGTGTTACTTGTGCATGTTATGTTATGTTTATGTCGAGGTGTTTAATCGCAATCGCAACTCTATCGCAACGCAATCTCATCGCAAACTCGAGGTTTTATGAATTACATTTGTGATAATTAGTAGTTAGGTTATTTTGTAACTAATGGGTAATACTATCGCATCGCTTACTCGAAACGCATCGCAACGCTCAACGCACGAAACGAAAACAAGAAAACCAACACGCGGCAACTAGTCGATCGAATGGTCATCCGAATGGATGACCATCCGATCGGATGGCCATCCGATCGGGTTGCCATCCGATCTGTTGCTTGTGCACCACTTTTCTCTTTTGGAAACCTATAAATACCCCCTGTCACACCACCAACAGTAATGTGACAGCTCTCTCATTCGACCAGCGCCTCCAACCCTCTTTTCGTTCGATTTCTTGCGATTCTTGTAAGTTTTCAACTCAAATCTTGTACATCTATCATCTACACACACTTCTTCATCATTTTCACCTTTGAATCTTCACTTTTAACCGTGAAATCAGTGGATTTGAGGTGTTCTAAGATGATGTTATCATGGGGTTCTTATGAACTTCAAGTTTTGGCCTCATTCCACCAAGAACAACTCAGATCTAAAGGATTTCAACATGATTCAACACTGTTTTCGCATGAATATAAACATTTTCATAATTAGAAGGATTGAAGGATGGTTTCACAACTTTCTTTCAACTCTTTTACACTCAATGCCTTCAAAACCGATAGAATCGGAGCTCGTTCAGGCCTTCTGCTCGTTTACTAGTGAAGTGTCGGTCTGAGATCTGATTCCTATCAAAGAGGCAACCGACTTCGGGTTGAATATGAACAAACCGACACGAACAGTTAACTGATCAGACTGGGGTGATTCCCATCCGATCAGATAGGCTGGACTTGGTGGGGTTTCCGTTGTTTAACACGTCGTCATACCGTCTCGATCAAACCGCAAACTTTTCAAACTTAACAAAATATTTAAGTTTTCAAACGATTATATTGTTGGACGGATTGCCGTCCGATCGGATTGCCGTCCGATCGAACGACAATCCGATCGGATTGCATATGGTCTTCAACACTTAAACTTTTTATCAAATTTTCAAAGATCATCAGTTTCTAACGGATTGCCATCCGATCGGAAGACCATCCGATCGAATGACAATCCTGCTGTGAACTTGTTCTCTGAAGTGTCTCACTGGACGGATCGCTCTCCGATCGAACGACCTGAAAGGTAGAGATACTTCTCTGAATTTAAAATGCTACGATGAAAACTTCAAAGTCACATCATACACAAACACATCTTTCACAAACGAATTTCAATCCGACCGAATGGCCATCCGAACGGATTGTCATTCGATTGAATGACCATCCGTATCCGATCGGATGACCATTCGTCACTTGGTTCACTCTTCACCGTTTAACACGCCGCTCATTCGCTTATGCTATCTTTAACTGTTCAGGCTAATCTCTCAGCGCTCCCTTCAATCCAAGAGAGTGTTTATAAACTAAACACGATCTGTGAGTATACTCGATCCTTTTTTTCTTTAAGCACTTTTGGGTGTTACATACGTTACTTATATCAAATCACACCGATCACACAACGCAAACACTTTTATACGCTAACCGTTACTGCATGTTATGCATGTTACTTGATGAATTCTTGTATGTTATGTTTACACAGTGATTGTTGCCTGACACCTTAGCAATGATAGTACTATAGTTTGGACTCAGCACCTGTCGTGGACAGGGGTTGTTAAGGGCTTTTCTCACATGTCACAGTGGTGATATGTGTTGTGCATTCTACAACTCGCAGTCACATCTGTGCATATTTCATTGTCCATAACCTACTTGCTTCACATTATACATGTTACATGCTGGTGCGTAAACTCTCTTTCGATACTATTATACTATTAAACTTGTATGCCCACCTTTACACTATGTGTATTGACCTCTATTTTAACGTATGTGACAGGTGTTTAGGATGCTTTGCTTGTTACTTGTTGGAATCACGCTAGGATGGAGTCTAGAAACAAACCTAATGAAATCTGAGTTACCGAAACAGTTTGCTTGTTTTTGAGACAATTATCTGTAATAACTATTGTTACTTTATCTGTTAGTAGTATGGGATATTAACATTAAGGAATCGGTAATTTAATAGTTGTTGTGGATTCTCTTGAACAATTTGTTTCGCTCAGTGCCTCGCCTCGATGATTCCGCCATCGGTTGGGGTGTGACACTTTGTAGGTCGTGTATATGCCTATAGGCCTACACGGGACCTAAACCACACCTATAGTCCTATACGGGACCTATACTACACTATAGGCCTATACGTGTGTTATATCGTATTCTATAGTATCGTATCGTATCGTATCATACAATATTGTATCATATACTATCGTATCGTATAACCTTGTATCGTATAGTATAGTATCGTATCCCTATAGGTTTTGTATGTGCCAATAGGCCTTATACGGGACATATACTATACGATACTACACCTATACAGGACCCATAATACACTACAGTATACGATATGATATCACACTTATAGGCTTTTGATAGGAGCCGGATTTTAGAGAGAGAAACTAGAGAGAGAGACCCAAAACCAAGCTACCAAAACGGTTAGCTGGTAACTACCTTTAACTACTTTTCAACAACTGTTACAATACAACCCCTACACTATCGTATTTTACAATTAACCCCCTTAACCTATCCACTAATGTATTAACTATCCACTGATAACCCCCTTTAACCTATCCACTCATATTACTAACTATCCACTGATAATACTAACATATCAATACCCCCCCCCCCCTTATTACAAATTCCTTGACCTCAAGGAAGTACTGACAACAAATTTCAAAACAGCAATACAACAACAATTAATCACACTCGAAATATGGAAATCAAAGCTGGAAGTCATGCTTGATCTCCCATGTTGCATCCACCAAAGATTGACCCATCCACTATACTAGGACCTGAGACACAGCTTTGTTACCCCTCTTGATCACTCATTGATCCACAACTCTAGCAGGTTGCAAAGAAAACCGAGGAACTCTGGGGATTGGAATGACATTGATTGGTGGACCATTTGCAGCCTTCAAAAGGGACACATGAAACACGTGATATAACTGAGAATCCGGTGGCAAGTCCAGCTTATAAGCAACTTCTCCTATCCTTTCCACGATTAAAACTGGCCCATAATACTTAGGTGAGAACTTATTGAACTCAGCCCCTCTTAAAGATGTCTGTATGTATGGCCTCAATTTAAGAAACACCCAAGAACCTTCGTTAAACTGTCTGCCACTCCTCTTCTTATTAGCCTGCTGTTTAAGTCTATTATGTGCCATGTGCAAGGTGCTTCTCAAAATATTAATAGCCTCCTCTATTGAACATAATTCCTCATCTAAAGCAGCCACTTTAGTATCCCTATGCACATAAGGAACATGGATGGGAAGAGGAATGCCATACAAGGCCTGAAAAGGTGTAGACTTTTTAGAGGTGTGATAGTTAGTGTTGTACTACCATTCAGCCAATGACAACCAATTGGCCCAAGAGTCCGCATAGTGAAGCACCATACACCTTATATAAGTCTTCAAACACCTGTTGACCACCTCAGTTTGGCCATCTGTCTGAGGATGGTAGGCAGTGGACATGTTGACAGAAATGCCTTGGATCCTAGTGAATTCTTGCCAAAATTTACTCAAGAATATCGAATCCCTATCTGATACAATAGTAGTGGGCCACCCATGAAGCTTATATACATTATCTACAAAAGCTCTTGCCACTGAACTTGCAGAGATTGGATGAGTCATACCAATAAAGTGGGCATACTTGGTGAGTCTGTCCACTACCACAAAAATGACATTTTTACCCTTGGATTTAGGTAAACATGGTATAAAATCCATACTAATATCTGAAAAGATACACGTAGGAATGGGAAGTGGTTGAATTAAACTAGGTGAAGCCACTATCTCAAACTTAGCCTGTTGGCATATGCTGCAATTTCTGACCCATTCCCTGACTGCTTTTGACTGACCCTTCCAATAAAAGAAACCCCTCAATCTTTGCAAGGTTGCATGATAACCAGAATGACCTCCTACAGTTGAATCTTGACAATGAACAATTAAATCCTTTCTTAGTTGATCATCCTGCCCAATTACTATCTTACCCTTCCTTTTCAACAATTCTTGATCCCAGCTATATTGACCCATTTGCTCCCCTTGTTTAAGTTTACTAATGATAATTTTGAGAGTATCATCAGTTTCCCACAACCCTTTTATTCTTCTTAACAACAGTGGTTCAAAAGAAGAAATAGACAAGGTGTATAAAGAAGAACCTTGTACTCTAGAAAGAGCATCAGCAGCTACATTATCCACTCCCTTTTTGTATTGAATCTCATAATCATAATGCATCAACTTGACCATCCATGAATGTTGCAAAGGAGTAGTGATCTTTTGATCAGTTAAGTACTTCAAACTTTTTTGATCAGTTTTTATGATCAAATGGTTGGAAATCAGATAATAATGCCACTGCTTGACTGCAAAGAGAATAGCTAAAAGTTCTTTGTCATAGACAGACAATGTTTGCTATCTTGGTGATAAAGCTTTGCGGATGAAAGCCATAGGGTGATGGTTTTGCATTAGTACAGCTCCAATTCCCATTGATGAGGCATCAGTCTCCACAATGAAGACTTGTTGTAAGTCAGGAAGAGCTAAAACTGGAGCTGAACTCAGGGCAGATTTCAATGGCTGGAATGATGTCTGAGCTACATCAGTCCATTTAAAAGCATCCTTCCTTAACATATCAGTAAGAGGCTTGGCAATAACTCCATATGATCTTATGAACCTTCTATAGTATCCAACAAGCCTAGAAAACCTCTCAATTGTTTAACATTTGTAGGAATAGGCAACTGTGATACTGCCTCAACTTTAACAGGATCAGTGAACACCCCTGCTGCAGTGATTACATGGCCTAAATACTCCACTCTTGTGCCACCAAAGCTACACTTTGACTTTTTAGCAAACAGTTGGTGTGTCCTTAGTGTGTGTAAAACTTGTCTCAAATGATCAACATAATGCATCAACAAACTCCCCCTTGTCTGTTACTGTCTTCGGTCTTCGATCTTCTGTCTTCAGTGTTTCAGCGACCATCTTCTTCTTTAATTCCGGCTCTTCGTCATCTGATTGGCTATCATTGTGACGCCATTTATCATCTTCCGGAGTAATGTAGTCTAGTTTTCCAAGAGCACCTATCAACTTCCTAGGAGGATCACTTACTTTGTATCTCTTGGTTGCAAGACTCTTGATAATCCTTAACGATTGCAAGATCATAGGCTCTATCTTCAGGATGTCGTCGTCAGCTTTTGGAAGATTAGGATGCTGGACGTTCATGATCATTTGAAGAAATCGAGGATACATCCAGAATTTGTTCCCGGTTATTCTACTGCCAGTTCTAGTCATGTTTTCTTTCATATTGGCGAAAATGTATTTTGAGATGCTGAACGGTTTGTTTAGTACCAATGCCACCATAAGACCAACTAGATCGTTGCCTACCATGTCATAGCCAGCTCGCCTGTTGCTAAGACATTGAATAATTACATGTAACAAAAACTTGTACCGCAAAGGCAGATCTCCCTTGTTAATCTGAGTGTTGAAGATGTCGCCAACACACTTTATCCGTAACAAGCAGCCACACGTACACATGATCGGTATAGAGGACGGAGCATCCGGATTGTCTTGCAACTCTAAGACAGCGTTCAATATTTCCGGAGATACAACCACATCCAGATCATTCACTCTCCCTTGAATGGCATCAGTACCATCTACTTGCACAACACTTGCGGAATCCCATAAAGCTTTAATGAGCGATTTGTAAACAGGCGTTGAGAAGGTAACAGCTCTATGTATCCGCGACTCCCTAATCCACAACGTAATTTCTTTAAATTCAGAGATCTTTTCTTCCGGATCCAGAAAGGCAATTTGGTTATGACGTTTATCGGACATCATTTCCTCTTCAGATTTGTTTTCCTTCTTTGTCGGTGCCTTACGCTCTCTTTCTTTCGGTGCCATCTACAATGCACACATCCATAATAAGTCAAAATGTCACAATATGTCCATTAAACATATGTACAAACATGTTTGAGTATCAAATGGACATTAATCATTTAAATGCACTTGTTCTGTGAAAGGCACCATACTTAGAAAATTTCTAAGTCCTGGACGACGAAACCTCAACATCTCGACAAAACTCTCTTCCCTACGACGAAACCTCCTTGGTCAAACAAAGTCAGCGTTGATCGTTGACCTGAGGAGTTTCGTCGAGTGGAGTTACGTCATAGAGGAGGTACGTCGTAGAGCATGAAGAAACTTAGGTTTCGTCGATTTAGGGGTTTTGACAGTTAGGGTTTCGCCATTTTGGGGGTTTTCAATTCGAAGGAGTTTCGCCGTCTGATGTTTAAACGATGATCAATTCCAATATAAACCAACATTATTGACAATATGTTAACCCAAAACAAACAGGAAACAACCCAGAAATTCAAACGACATGGTTTTTGACCTAAACCCACCCAAAAACGGTTAAACATCCATCAAAACCCAAATCCCCTATTTTAGTGTTTCAAAACCCAAACCCAAATCAAAGATCAATCAATGTAATCATCTTAAATCTATCTGTTTTTATGAGAAACCAAAACAAACACAAGTTTAGATCATGAAAACATCAAGTAAAGTGGGTCTCCGAGGGTTCATAAGGTTCGAAAACATGTAGAAAACCTTTTGTATACCTTGACTTTGACAAAAAAAAATGGAGAGAGAATGAAGGTTTTGAGAGTCTGTTAATGGGTATGGGGGTGGAGTGTAGGAGAAGACAAATAGTGGAGAGATTTGAAAAAGTGAAACAACTTTTTTGACCTGGGACCCCTTTATAAACCGACTTGCATGACGAAACCTCCATCTCGAAGAAACCTTGTTTGGGCTTGATGAAACTCTACATTGGGCCTGGATTTGGGCTTAAACATTTAGCCCATGACGAAACTTAAAAGGGCCAGGGGGTTTCGTCGTGACCTCGACGAAACTTGGGGTTTCGTCGTCAACATTTCAAATTTTGACCATTTTGACCAATCTTGAGAAACAGTTGACTTTGACCATGGGTTTCGTCGACATAAAGGGGTTTCGTCGACCTTAGGAGTTTCGTCGAAACCATTTTCCCAAATTCACTAAGTGTTGAAACTTATGCACACTGAACAGATTTTGTTTATATGAAAGATTTCCATTTTGTTTGAGTTTACCAAATGCAAGGACATTTTATGAAGTAGGTTTCAGGCTTCTCGTAGAAAATACCAAGTTACAACTTCGGCTAATTCAAAAATGAACTTTACAAGATACACTAAAACAGAAATTAAAGTGCGGTAAACTAATCGAAAAGCTATAAAAAGCAATAAACAACTGTACAAATGCAATCTTTTTGCGAATTTCAAGGATAAGGAATCATACCAGCTTACGGTCTTAGTCAACATGATTTTGATTTCTGTTTAAAGCTCTGGATAAGTATACTACCTCGATTATCGGTATTGTTGTCCACATAAGCTCAAACTGATCAGATTTAATCATAGTTAGGAGATACGATTTACGGTAAGGATTATACTTACAAGTCGATGTTCATCCACTCATGACACATTCCCGTATCAAGGTATGCATGAGAATTCATCTTACCAGTGAGTATATCGTTTATCATCTGTTTGACCGTATAAAAGAATGTGAGATACTCACTTATTTTTTATTGAAAACAAGCCCTATGTGATAGAATCACTTATTGATGAGGAACTTGATTTTCGATGCATGAGGGCACAGGAGCAAGTCCGTGAACAGGTCAGTACAATGTACAGCAAAGAGACGAACTTGACTCCTGGATAAATGTGATATTTTATCACTTATTTGTTGGACATGTGATTGTTTATCACTTATTGAGGTCGAATGCAATATGTACACATATGTATAGTATCATGGAAGATCTAGACTTCGTCTCCGTTATTTTTCGGTAAAAGATACAACCATGATACCCAGATGATAAGCAGCATAAAGACCGAATATCTCAGAAGCTCGGCAATCAATCAAACGAAATTTCGGTACCAAGACCATATGCCAATGAATGGTTCCCACCTGACTTGAAGTCTGTTAGGTTTGTATCATCCTGCATATTTTAGTCTGATTGTGAGCCTACCGATACATCATTAGTAAAGATACTTATCATTTCTCAAATTTTTTTGTTTTACATTTTGAACACGTTGACCGACCACACCCGTGAATATCATCATCTTCCTTAATCCAAGGAACTCATTTTTGGGTTTTCTATTTTTTTTTTTTTAATTTTTGCATTTTTCTAACGAAAAGACAGAAAGTAAAGACATATTTTTGGAATTTTTAAATTTTCAGATGTTTTTGTATTTTCTTGAATTTACTCCCCCTAAAATACTAAAAGGTGAAAATCTTTTTGAATTTTTAGAGTTTTAAAAGAAAATATTTACAAAAACGATCAGGCAAAGAAGTTACTCGGGTATCACCTTAATGCCATTGACCAAAAGTAGATAATCAAAACGTGATTTATCAAAAGCTTTTGTAAACAGGTCGGCACGTTGGTGATCGGTGTGAACTTTAACAACATCGATTAATCTTTTGTCAAAACAATCATGTATGAAGTGATATTTAATCTCGATGTGTTTGGTCTTGGAATGCTGCACAGGATTTCTAGTGATCTGTAAGGCAGCATTATTATCAACAAAAATAGGAGTAGATAGGAATTCAAAACCGTAGTCGCGAATTTGTTGTTGTATCCACAAGACTTGTGAGCAACAACTAGAGGTAGCAATGTATTCCGCTTCACAGGTTGATGTAGCAACACACGTTTGCTTCTTGCACTGCCACGTGACCAGGCGATTTCCTAAGAATTGACATCCCGTTGTTGTTGATTTGCCATCAATTTTGCAACCACCAAAATCAGAATCACTGTATGCAATCAAGTCAAAGCTATCATCTCTAGGGTACCAAATACCGGTGTCCGGGCATCCCTTCAAATAGCGAAAAATCCTTTTGACTGCAGAAAGATGCGAGGCCTTCGGGTTGACTTGATATCTTGCAAGCAGGCACGTTGGATACATGATATCAGGCCTCGAGGCTGTAAGATACATGAGAGATCCGATCATAGCGCGATAGTATGAAGATTTAATGCTTTCACCCTTCAAATCCGGAGTAATCCCGTGATTCTACGGAAGTGGGGTACCAATGGGCGTTGCATCTGACATCTGGAATCGGCTCAAGATGTCACCAACATATTTAGTCTGATGAATGAATATCCCAGACTCTATTTGTTGAACTTGTAGGTCCAAAAAGAAATTCATTTCCCCCATGCGCTCATTTCGAACTTTTCCTGCATCACACGCTCGAATTCTCTGCACAAAGTATCATTAGTTGAACCAAAAATTATATCGTCAACATATACCTTCACCAGCAGAAGATCTCTATCTTATTCCTTGATAAAGAGAGTGCAATCAATAAGACCTCATCGAAATCCATTCTCCAGAAGATAGTTGGATAGGGTTGCATACCAAGCCCTAGGTGCTTGATGTAAACCATAAAGAACTTTGTTGAGCAACCAAACCCGATCGGGGTGAATACGATCTTCAAAACCCGGAGGTTGTTCGACGTGCACCTCTTCTTGAACCACACCGTGACGGAAAGCACTTTTGATGTCCATCTGGTAGACTTTGAATCCTTTGAATGAAGCATAAGCTAGAAAGATCCGAATAGCTTCCAGATGTGCAACAGGTGCATAAACTTCGTTGTAGTCAATGCCTTCAATCTGGCGAAATCCCTGAACAACCAATCTCTCCTTGTTGCGAATGACTACTCCACGATCGTCCTTCTTGCATTTGTAAACCCAGCGTGTGCCAATTTTCTTGTAGTTTTCGGGCCTTTCAACAAGCTTCCAAACACCTAGCTTTTAAAATTGCTGCAGTTCATCCTGCATGGCTTCAACCCAAGAATTATCCTTTAAGGCTTCTTTCCAAGATTTCGGTTCTTCTTGTGAAACGTAACACGCGAAGGACCAATCATTTTGAAGACCAGATTCTCTGATAGCTGAATACAAACCAGCATTCTGGTTGTTTCTCAGCCGATTATGCGTTTGCACCCCGCGTTGGACATCTCCTATAATGTTCTGCTGTGGATGGGTATCTTGAATCCTCATTTCAGGATTTTCAGTAACACGAGCATTGATACCCAAATTATTAATAGTAGTTAACTTATGAGGGGATCAAAGAGTTTGGACCCCCGCCATCCAATACCGTGAAGTATTGAAGGAGGTCCTACTAAATTTGACCCAGGTCCATTGCAGGACCTCTAAACGCTGAACAATGGCAAGACCTTTACCAAACCGTTCCCTTAACCCCCGACCAGGTAGCCAACATACCTCCATATAGACCGTGGAGATATGAATGGTGAAAATCCTTTATTTTATATAGACAGCAAAATAATGCCAAGACACCACGGACAAACGAAAAGGAAAGATCACCTTCAACATAAGTAACTAGTTATTAAAGTCATTAATACAAAACCAAATAAAAAGTGCAAAAGATTAGAAATAAAAAGTATTATACTAGACACTTTGTCTTCACCAAGTGATGTAAGAGACTTAGGCAAACATGGCCTTGATTGTCAAGAACTCTTACGATCAATCTTGGATCCCGAGACGACTCACACACTCTACGATGGACAATGGATGATGGTGGTGGATGATGGTGTTGTGATGGTGGTGGGTGGTGGATGAAGTGTGAGAGAGGTGGTGTGCCAAGGGATGAGATGAAATGAATCCAAGCACTCCTATTTATAGGCTGAACAGAGAGCTGGGCACGGCCCCGTGTCCGCTGGGCACGGCCCCGTGCCTGTCTGACACTCTCTCTCCTCATTAATTGTAATTCGCAATTACAATTAATGCGCCTGCTGTACTTTCGACACGCCCCCGTGTTCACTGGGCACGGCCCCGTGGTGGGCAATAGAAGCTTCTATAGGTTTGTCTTTTCTGCTGCTTCTCCATGTTAACCACTCTCTCAAAGCATAATGATCTGATTCGTTTTATTAGTTTAGACCCAGCAACAGAGAATAAATACCATCTCCCAGGATAAGCTAGAAATGATACAACTCCCAAGATTACAAACATTAGAGCCCAGAATTTTGAGTCTGATTTCATTTTCTGTGGAGGTTCATAAAATGTTTTAATCATGCTTGAAAGCAGTATGCTAAAAAGGGGAAATATTGTTCCGTTAATAATAGCAAATATTGAACCGATTATGAGTACTGGTATTTCTGGTTTGTTGAGATATGCAAGGCGGCGGAGTGGGACTGTGAGTTGCTTTTTTGTTGCGATTCAATATCCATGGATTCGGGTGGTGGGACGCCAATTTGTGGCAGTAAATCTAATGAGATGGACATTGACCGTTGGAAGGATAATTTTTTACTTGATAGACTTCTGAGTTCTTTACAGGTTTCTGATTTATCTTGGTCATCTGAGTTATAATTTTCCTGTAATTTAATAAGTTGAGAGTACGCGCCTTCGGGATCTTGAATTAGCCTTGAATGTGATCCTGATCAATTTAATAATTGTTAAACTTTTGATATCGAAAAAAAAAGTATTGTTTGAAATTTTAGGGACTTTGATCTGATTTATGTGTGAAGAGTTCTCAACCAGCCTGGTTCAACCAGTCGGTCTTTTGGAACACACTGCTCAAAACAGAAATAATTTACCATAACAAAACATTTGAAATGAATGAATAAGAATAAAACTACCTTTCTCAACTATCTTCCCCCGATGAAGGACTGCAATCATGTCGGCATTTCTAACTGTGCTTAATCGATGTGCAACAATGACGGTTGTTCTACTCACCATTATCCGGTCCAGTGCCTCCTGCACAAGTCTCTTAGATCCTGCCTCGAGTGCACTTGTTGCTTCATCCAAAAGAAGGATTCTAGGATCTTTAAGAACCGCTCTGGCTATAGCAATTCTTTGCTTCTGTCCACCAGATAGTTGTGTTCCATGCTCACCAACCATGGTATCCAGTCCCTAAATTTTTACAAACCACCCACAATATGTAAAGTTTGATTCATTTTATGGAAAAAAGAATAACTAGAATAAGAACCTGAGGTAGTTCATCGATGAATTTAGCAGCATTTGCAAGCTCGACTGCAACTCTCATTTCATCCATAGAAGCGTCATCCTTCCCGTACATAATATTATCCTTAATGCTGGATGTAAACAAAACTGGTTCCTGACTAACAAGACCAATTTTCTGTCTAATCCATTTTAATTGGAATTCTTTGAGATTAATACCATCAATAAGAACTTCCCCTGCTTGAGGATCATAAAATCTCTCTATTAGGCTGATCACCGTTGACTTTCCGCTTCCACTTTGACCAACCAATGCTGCAGTCGTCCCACTTGGGATATGAACAGAAAACGCACTGAATATTTCCTCATCTGGTCTTGCTGGATAAGTGAAACACACATCTCTTAATTCTATATCACCATGAATATCGGACAATACTTTCCCTTTTGTGTCATATGCATCTATTTCGGGCTTTCTGTTTATAGTTTCAAACATCTTGAATGCTGCTGCCCGGCCTGCAGCAAACGCACTCAAACACGAAGACACCTGCCCAAGAGACCTGGAAAACACCAAATTCCTTATGCTTAAACCTCACAGAATTTCGGTAACAGGTCACGTAAAACGTTTTTGTACAGTTTCACCTGTAACATTTTTTGGCCTGTATTATTACATTTTAGTAGTAAATACGTAGTAGTTATATTGATCCAATCATAATATTAGAAATACGCTATATACATTTATGTGTATGTGTGTTATATGCATTTGATCAGTTGATAATAAAAGTGACCCAACTGTAATAAGGAGAAAGAAATGTTCTCACATGGATCCAGTGAGCACAGCAATCATTACAGTAATCACCGTACCCCCAGTGTACCCTTTTTCTCGAGTATCATCTTAGCGCCATACCAAAATGCCAAGGCATAACTACATAATATAACCAACATCATCAATCCAATACAAAGCCCAGTCGCTAGACCCTGATGAACACTAGAATTGTAAGCATCAACAAGGAACTTATTGTATTCATCAACCGCTTTTTTCTCCCCCGAGAAAGCAGCAACCTACAAAAACAAAAATGGTAACTTGTTCGTGATAAAAATGTTGTAGAATGTAGAACGTTAATGTATTAATTATTTATTACCATCTTGATTGAGCCAATTGTCTGTTCGACTATATTTGCTGCTTTAGCATAAGCGTTCTGCTCTCGTGACGCCATCTTGGATATGGTTACTGACATAATACCACCGGAAATCACCAATGGCGGAATGGAGGTTAGCATGACAAGTGTTAGAAGCCATCCTTTGAAAAATGCTATAACAAAACCTCCCACAAATGTGGACATTAGTTGTATGAATTTTCCAACCTGCAAAATCAGATAATAATATCTTTTACATTTTCTGCAGAGTTTTATAAAAATTTGAATGTGAAATTTTTTTATGCAAACCTTTTCCCCCAAGGCGTCTTGTATGAGGACTGTATCACCGGACATCCTGCCAACAACTTCCCCTGTGTGTGTTTCCTTGTCAAAGAAGGAAACATCTTGTCTTAATATTGCTTTTAGATACAAATTCCTTATTCTTGCAGCTTGTCTTTCTCCTGTTGTCATCCACATTGCAACCTCTAACAAACACAACATTTTTAGAACATTCACATGGTGATAAGTAGGGGTGTATGGCATTTGCGTTTTGAAATGTTATCTAGAATAACCAATGCCAAACACCCCCTAATAGGAATAGTAAGTAACGCTTCTACTTACGGAGGAATGAGACCACACCAGCCGCAACAGCCACGTTCAAAAATTTCAATGATACCTATATCACAACTAGTTAACTGTTAATCAATAAGACATTTTCAGTGTCACAAGAATGTTGACGGTCCGTTTTGGTGTGTTTTAGGTCGAACCGTGAGCCAAACCGTCATTTGTTAATGAGGGTTATTAGATCTAGGTAGACACCAAATGGCCTGTAGCCTAGCGGTACCATGGTGTAATTTCAAAGTCTTATTGCTACAACTCAGTCACATTGTTTCCTCCTGATTCAGTTTATTCAAATGAATCCGAATTCGAACTAAATTTAAAATTTTGAACTCGACTCAGTTTTAAAGATCTAATTCGAGTTCCCTTTAAAAATCCATATTCTAAGAAACCAATTCGAAGAACAAGAACATTTCTGTTAATGTACCTTAGAAACAGCACGAACTACATCATTGTTATTCTGGTTTTCACCAAAAGAATTAGTAAGGTCACCCAACAGAACACTCATAAGGGGTGCACATAATCCATTACCAACCGCGCCAACCGTACCAGCAATCATCAATATGTAATCAGTGGAATCTGCATGTTGGTTCAGTTCTGTTTATACATGAAGGAAAACATTAAAATATACCTGTCACAGCAGAAAGTGCAGTGGAGAATCCAGTAATGGAGTTCGACATGCTTGTCATCTTGATCTGGTTCCTCCTTAGGGTGCTGACTGATGATGGGGACTTAGAAATCGAATAGGGGATTCGATTAGGAGAGGAGGTCGAATTAATTGATGTTATGGCTAATGGGTTGTGTCTAATTGTGTAACTGAGTAACCCTTTAACCTCCACATAATTCTCCTTATATAAGCACCAGGAGGAAACCTAATTAGTTAATAAGGGTAATATGGTCCATCAACAATTACCAACTAATTATTTAATAGGTTATTATATATTTTGATCTATATTATGTAAATGATTATAATGGCTATAGATTAAATATTCTTACATAATATATTTAATCTTACATTCTCCCACTTAGCCGAGTAATCATTTACTATGAGTATTAGATAAGCCTGATCAGGAGTTAACACTCATTTTAGCCTTAAACAAGTACTATAGCAGAGAAATACAGCCGTTGAATCATTATGCGACTCAGGACCCCCATTAATCATACTATAGCCTTAATTTAAAACCTAATCGTTATGATCAAAATACGCGTAAGCCCTTTGTTTGATTTGTAACTTTATTTGTCTATATGCCATTATACCGGTTGAACATATTCTAAGAGACATACAAAATCAAACTGAGGAAATTTCATTAACATAAAACATAAGCTAGTACAATATGCTCAAATAAGGTCTTTACTAAATCCCATATTACGAACATGTTCTTCATAAACCTTAGGAGGGAGACCTTTAGTCATCGGATCCGCAAGCATATCCTTAGTACTAATATACTCAATACAAAGATTATTTTCCTCAACTCGTTCACGTACGAACAGATATTTTGTATCGAGATATAAACCAGCTCCAGTCGAACTGTTACTGTTCGAGAAACTAACGGCAGCTGAATTATCACAGTAAAGCTTCAATGGTCTAGAAATGGAATTAACAATTTTGAGTCCAGTGATCAGATTTCTAAGCAACATTCCATGACAGGTTGCGTTATAAACAGCAATGTACTCTGCCATCATTGTGGAAGTTGTGGTCAACTGTTGTTTATGACTCTTCCATGAGATAGGGCCGCCTGCTAACATAAAGATATAGCCCGAAGTGGATTTCTTGTCATCTTTGCATTTTGCAAAGTCAGAATCAGAATAGCCCACCACTTCTAAATGATCACTTCTTCTATAAGTCAGCTTATAGTCTTTCGTCCCTTGCAGATATCGAAGTACCTTCTTAGCTGCTTTCCAGTGATCTAGGCCAGGATTAGTCTGATAACGGCCTAGCATTCCAGCAATATAAGCGATATCTGGGCAAGTACAGACTTGAGCATACATCAAGCTCCCGACTACTGACGCGTAAGGTATCTGGCTCATTTGCTCCTTCTCAACCTCTGTTGTCGGACACTGGAATGAACCGAAAACATCTCCTTTAACTACTGGAGCGACGGAGGGTTTGCACTGTTGCATGTTATATCGTGTAAGGACACGATCTATGTAGGCCCTTTGGGACAATCCTAAGATCCCTTTGTGTCTATCTCGGTGAATTTCGATGCCAATGACGTAAGAAGCCTCTCCGAGATCCTTCATGTCGAAGTTATGTGAAAGTAACCGCTTCGACTCATGCAACATGTCTAAACTATTACTTGCCAATAGAATATCATCTACGTAAAGGACAAGTATAGTAAAGTTGCTCCCACTCATCTTGAGGTAGGTGCATTGATCCACTTGATTCTTCATAAAACTTTGCTTCTTCATGACTTCATCAAACTTGAGGTACCATTGACGTGATGCTTGTTTTAACCCGTAAATGGATTTCTTCAGCTTACAGACTAGATGCTCCTGACCTTCAGGTTTAAAGCCTTCAAGCTGCTTCATGTAAACATCTTCGTCCAAATCTCCGTTAAGGAAAGCGGTTTTAACGTCCATCTGATGTAACTCCAAATCAAAATGAGCTACTAAGGCCATGACGATCCTTAATGAATCTTTACGAGAGACAGGTGAAAACGTCTCTTTATAATCAATTCCCTCTTTCTGAGTGTAGCCTTTTGCAACCAATCTCGCTTTGTAGTGTTCAACGTTCCCATTCGGATCCAGTTTTGTTTTGAATACCCATTTACATCCTACGGGTTTGGCTCCGTTGGGTAATTCTACCAAATCCCAAACGTCATTTTTCTTCATGGATTCAAGCTCTTCAATCATTGCTTTATTCCATTCAGAAGACTGATCACTGCTAATGGCTTCATTGTAAGAGATAGGATCATTGAGCTTTCCAGGATCCATTTCAGTCAGGTAGGTAACATAATCATCCATATTAGTAGGCCTTCTTTGCCTAGATGACCTCCTGAGTGGAATACCGGGTTCAGCGTTGTCGTGGTTATGAGTGTTTGATGTGCCTTCGTCATGAGGTATAATGGGTTCTGATTGTAGAGGTGAATTTGGAGTTGGTGCAGTAGCTTCAGGTACAGTAGTTGCATTGGGTACAAGAGGAGTAATCAGAGTAATGGTAAGCGACGAGTCTCCCCCCCCCCCCGCGTCTTGTACTTCTTGCAATTCTTCGTAAGGGTTGGTACTGCTCCCACTGACCTTAAAATCCTCCAGGAACGCAGCACGCTTGGTTTCAACAATACGGGTGACATGGGAAGGACAATAGAAACGATAACCCTTAGAATTCTCAGGATACCCGATCAAGAAACAGGTAACTGTTTTAGGGTCAAGTTTCCTTAGGAAAGGATTGTAAAGTTTTGCTTCAGCAATGCAGCCCCATACTTTCATATATTTAAGACTCGGTTTCCTTCCTGTCCAAAGTTCATAAGGAGTTTTAGGGACAGACTTAGAAGGAACTCTATTGAGTATATGAACAGCTGCCTTTAACGCTTCAGTCCAGAGAAATAATGGTAAATTAGTGTTGGCTAACATACTGCGCACCATGTTCATAAGGGTACGATTTCTTCTTTCAGCGACACCGTTCTGCTGAGGTGTACCAGGCATGGTGTATTGGTTCACAATCCCCTGGCCCTTACAAAACTCATAAAATGGACCAAGAGCTTGACCCACATCAGTATGTCTTCCATAATATTCACCGCCTCTATCTGATCTCACAACTTTAATCTGACGATCTAATTGCTTTTCAACTTCAGCCTTATAATCTTTAAAAGTTGTTAGAGATTCAGATTTCTCCTTAATAAGATACAAGTACATGTAACGAGAATAATCATCAATAAAAGTGATAAATGAAGTATGTCCTGTTATGCCAGCGATTTGGTAGGGACCACTAATGTCAGTGTGAATGAGTTCTAATAAATTAGAGCTCCTAGTGGCACCTTTCTTATTCGCCAATGTCATTTTACCTTTAAGACATTTGACACATGTTCCAAAATCAGAGAAATCGAGAGGAGGTAAGACTTCATCCTTTACAAGACGATTTAATCGTTCTCTTGAGATGTGGCCTAAACGCTGATGCCACAACATGGATGAAGTTTCTAAGTCTCGTTTCTCTTCCATCTTTGTGAGTGATTCATTAATGTTATATGACAACAAAGATTTGGAAAAGTTATCCTCTAGTTCTAATCTATAGAGACCACCATCCAGAATACCAGTACCATAAAGAACAGAATCATAAAGGATAGAGAGTTGGCGATGACCATGGGAAACAATAAAACCGTCCATGTCTAACTGTGGTCCTGATACAAGGTTCCGAGTTACCTCAAGAACATATAAGGTATCATAAAGTTTAATACATAAACCAGTTTTCATAACTAATTGTAATGTTCCAATGGCCTTCACTTCTAATTCTCGATCATCCCCAACCTTAAGCGTTCTTTGGTTTCTTTCCAGCTTCCGGATTGAAAGGAATCCCTGAGTTGAATTGGTAACATGAACCATAGAACCAGAATCAAACCACCAAGAATTAGCAGGAACACTTAAATTATAGGACTCAAGTATCATAAAATAATCGTTACCTTTCTTAGCCAGCCACTCCTTAAAGTCAGGGCATTCCTTCTGCATGTGTCCTGTCTTCTTACAGAACTTGCAGCGGATACTGCCTAAGGAGTTCTTAGAGCTGGAGGGTGCACTTGTATTAGGATTAGCATTAGGCCTTTGGACTTTTGAAGCATCCTTCCTCTGATAATTGTTCTTCCTTTTCTTAGAGTTGGAGGTAGTGAAGTTGGCAACATCAGTATGGCGATCCATCCTCATACGCTCTTCCTCCTGTACGCACATGGCGACCAGCTCACTCATCGTCCATTTGTCCTTCTGAGTGTTGTAATTGATCTTGAATGCTTCAAAGGACGAAGGAAGCGAAGTAATGATGAAATGAACAAGGAAACCATCACTGATTTCCATTTCCAGCCCCTTCAGCTTATTGGCCATGTCATTCATCATCATGATGTGTTCGCGAATGCCGCTCCTCCCATCATACTTAGTTGTCACCAGCTTGAGAATAAGAGTACTAGCGTGTGCTTTAGACGTCCCCTTGAACTGAGCCTCCACATGTTCCAAGTAGGTTTTAGCATCTTCAGAATCAGGAATGGCTCCCCTGATTGCATTGTTTATGGACTGCTTCATAAACATGAGAGACATGCGGTTACACCTAGTCCACTTATCATGAGTTAACTGCTCAGCAGCAGTACTAGTAGTGGTAAGGTCCGCTGGCTTATTCTCTCTTAGAGCATAATCAAAATCCAGCAGCCCAAGAGTAAGCATGAGAGCATCCTTCCATGCAGCAAAGTTATCACCAGTCAAAGGTGGAATCCCGCAGTTGGGTGCTGATAGTGGAAATAAGATGAGCAAGTTATGATACTAAGGAACAAGTCCTAATGTGATCTAAGGGCACGTTAAACTAAGGCAGGCATAAATAATGACCATTTTACATTATGAAGCTGTGATATTGTCTATTACTAACATCAAAATAATAGACTTAGTAAAAAATTCTACTTAAACGAAAACAAAACAGCTTTGGCCAGAAGTGTAATCATTTAAGCATATGTGCAAAGTGGTTGTAACAAATCAGCTTTGGCCAGAAATTGAAACAATCACTTTAGTTATGCACTTGTTGAGTATGCCATCTATGAATGAATTAAATCAGCTTTGGCCAGAAATTAAGACATTCATGCTTATGATGCACACACAACATAGCTTTCGTAATACTTGAATGATAAGTAGATGTGTCAAGTCAGCTTTGGCCAGAAATGATACACCAAAAGCTCATTCATGTTAAGCTATTCTGGTTTTGCAAAACATTATCTGATTCTGATTAATTAACTAAGTAAATTACAAAACCATTTATTTAATAGCAAACCACCGGTTAGCGCGGATCGAACTATGAGGTTAAACAGCTTAAAATAATGAGGTTTCGAGTCACAGTCTTGTTGTCTCGAGTCGAGACCTTTGTCTCTAGTTATGACCTTATGGTCTCGAGTCGAGAACTTATGGTCTCGATTCATGAACTAATGGTCTCGAGTCGAGATCTAATGGTCTCGAGTCGAGACCTCTGTCTCGAGTTGTGAATGTTTAAGCCCTTAGTCGAATCCTCAGTGGTCTCAAGTTGACACGTTATGGTCTCGAGTCGAGACCTTTTGTCTCGAGTTGTAAACTTTTTGAGAGCCCTTATGATTTCGAGTCGAGACCTTGTGGTCTCGAGTCGAGATCTTGGTCTCGAGTCGAAACCCTATGGTCTCGAGTCCACTGTTAATAGCTGTTTATTGTGATAACATAACTGAAAATTCGAAATCTAAGGGATTATGAGATATTGTTTCCTGTTTAAGATGATCTAATTTTATCAAAATATTTCGAAAATTATAATTTGTTTATCTAATAACAGTTTTCGAAAATCTATTGAGGACAAAAACGGATCAAAAACAGGAAAAACACTTCATAATCCGAATCATATTCCAAATCATAACAGAATTTTCGAATTTTCTAAGAACATGCGATGAACCCTAAACATAAAAATAAAATTCTGGAACCCGAAACCTGAAACTTTTAAGACTTCTAAACAGGTTTCGGTTGTAAAAACATAAACCCATTTGATTTCGAGTGAATACATAATTAATCCTTTTCCGAAAACAGGGATTTCGTGTGATTATATCCGACTCGAAAACTGCTGTTAATTATATGTGGCTTTCAAAATTCCGTTTTCCAAGTTTCTATCCCAGAATTGATGGATACGAAAACAGAACTGACTAATCAATATATGCTCTGATACCACATGTTGGTTTAGTTCTGTTTATACATGAAGAAAAACATTAAAATATACCTGTCACAGCAGAAAGTGCAGTGGAGAATCCAGTAATGGAGTTCGACATGCTTGTCATCTTGATCTGGTTCCTCCTTAGGGTGCTGACTGATGATGGGGACTTAGAAATCGAATAGGGGATTCGATTAGGAGAGGAGGTCGAATTAATTGATGTTATGGCTAATGGGTTGTGTCTAATTGTGTAACTGAGTAACCATTTAACCTCCACATAATTCTCCTTATATAAGCACCCAGGAGGAAACCTAATTAGTTAATAAGGGTAATATGGTCCATCAACAATTACCAACTAATTATTTAATAGGTTATTATATATTTTGATCTATATTATGTAAATGATTATAATGGTTATAGATTAAATATTGTTACATAATATATTTAATCTTACAATCTGCATATGCAAATAGCTTATAAAACGGTGCCGTATCAGTGCTCAGATTTTCTTCTTCTTTACGAGCTGCATTCATCGTACCGGTTTACGCAATAGTTACTAAATTTCAAGAAACATTAACATTGTTTTTGCATGATAAAGGGTGTTTCATGCGACATGTTATTTTTATACGGCACTTCAACCGTCCCTTCTCTGTTTGTTTCTGGCTGGCGCAAAAAGTATCTAGGTGTCGTTACTATTTATGAAAGGATAACTAGAGAAGATAAGATTAATGATGATGGTTTATATTATTCATATTGACTGATTCATCTTCATATGTGATAACAAATAGTCCAGTGCAGTTGTGCTTTCATCAAGGTTTTAGTTTATTGGATTTATTTCGATGGGGTTATTCTAATTTAAAAACCTGAAAACACCCCAACAAAATCGTTTTTATAATGTTTAGCGGGGACAAGTTGCCACTAAAACCTTTAGAGGCGACATTTTTGTCTATTGCGAAAATTCTTTGTAGTGCCAGTCTAGTGTAAGACTGATCGGTGCGTTTTACTTGTGCTGTATTATGTATTAAATTTTAATTAAATGTATCAATAGGTAAAAAAATATATTAATTTTATGCGTTCTATGTTTTATAAGTTGAGAAGACAATGAAGCTAACCATAAATTTAAAGTATTCTCGTTGAGGAAACTAATAGGTGTGGGCCAAAAATAAATCCATTTGTGGCCTTTTGGGTTTGATTTTTGAAGACATAACGCCTCAATAATGGGCTTTTTGGTGAACTGTTAGTGGACTAAAAGAAAGATAAAATAAAAGTGCAACAGTTCAAACGAGGGGCTTCTCAACCAGACGGTTGGTTGTTAGCAAGCAAAAGGGGCAAATCGATCGACACAGAGACCAAACCAGAGAGTTGTATTACCAAGTTAAATCAGAGAGTTGTATTACCAAGTTAATTTAGAGAGTTGTATTATATTAGAAGTTGTGATTAGGGTTACATTAGGTGTGGTTATATAGACCGCAATGTTACACTTCTAACCCTATACCAACGCACTATTATATTGTGTCAAATACGCCCAGAACACATTGGTTGAGATGGATAATTCTTTATGGTTCAGTATATCTCTTGTAGACAGAACATAACCGAACGATATGGAATTCACCTAAGGTGTTACAAACACCCTCGAGGACTCATCGTTCCCGATGATGTTTATCTTTCCATCGTACCTAACATAACATGAGTGGCTTCGATACCAATTGTAACATACAACCCCTCGTTCCACCAATATTGTCCATTTTGCCCACAAAAAGCTCACAGATTTGAATTTAGCTGCCTTGGTGGAGACTTCCCATGAGGTCACCCTATCCTAGTACTACTTCCACTTGAATACGCTTTATTGTCCTCTCTTCTACTACCATTAAGCTCGGGGGAATATCTTATGGCCTAGTATCTCTGTGTGAACAAAACAAAATGATGTGGGATTCATGTAACGTGTTAAAATATCCATCAATTGTGCTTTGTTTTTGAATTTCCAAATAGAATAAGCAGGAAAGGAACGACACAAACGCTTGGAATCTGCAACAAATGTACACAAATGTAAATAATTACGCAACCATATATATAACTAACTATGCACAATACTACACAACATGTATAAAATAATTAAGCAACTTATTACTTAGTGTGTATATATAAGGTACGGGATCAGGATAAAACGCCCTAAAGTGTGAGAACGGTGATAACGGATCCAGGCTCAACACGTGGCACGCGATATAGTGAAGGGCGGATGGGCTTTTTTGTCCTTTTATATTCTTTTTTTAAACGCGTCTCACAACACCGCTTTATTTTTTTGGCGTTTAGTAAGATTCAACAAATACATGGCGTTTTTATTGTTTTTTTTCGATCAGGAGCATAGTAAATATTTTGGCGTTTTTGGCGTTTAGTAAATCATTTAGTAATTATAATTTCTTTTCCTCTATGGCGTTTCCCAAATTCATTAAGCGTTTTTGTAGATTTCAACAGTTCATATATGTTACCAAGGTAAATTTCTTGGCGTGCATGGCGTTTTTAAATTCATTAGTAATTTAAAAGAGTACAGATAAGATGAAATCAAACAAAAACTAATAGTCTTCTGTGGATGGTATTACATCAGAGATGTAACCATCGCTTTGTTCATCACTCTCCTCGGACTCATCATCATCATCTTCTTCATTGGCGTATAACGCCATAATCTCGTCTCTTCTTTGTTGCATCCTATACTTGAATGTATTCACAGCGCTGGATCTAGCATCTTTCGTAGGTACTAAATCACAGAGTTGTTCAATAAGATGCAGTCTATCTGTGTTCAGTACTTCGTCCATTGTCAATGAATAATCCTCTCCGTGTTGAAAGCTCACCCCCTCACCGTTCTTGATTGTTCATCCAGAATCCAACTGGTAACTTTTGGTAGATCAGAATCGTCAACATCATCATCATCTTCTGGAAATTTTCTCTCTAATCTTCTCATTACCCTTCGATTACTCTCATAATCGTAGGCCACTGGGACCCCAAGAGCTAGAATATCCCTCTAAACGGGTTCATCCATACTAAGTATGGCCTTTATTGTTTTACTTTCACCCTTCTCCTGTCAGAGAACTTTAGGACGAAACGTCCATCTGACCTCTCAAACCCTCATGCAATAATGTGCCATTTTTTGTTGAATTGTATGGCGTTTTATACAATGCGTGGCGTTTTTAGTGAATGTGTGGAGTGTGAAACTTTTTGTGTTAGCTGTTGTACTTATATAATGAGCTTCTTTTTTTTGGCGCCAGGTAGATATATGGTTTTTGCGGTAAAAAATATCAGTAATTTTTTTATATGTATTTTTGTGTATCAATTGTTGTGCCATGTAGGATGCAGGCCTATAATGTGACAGGTAATTATGGCGTTTTGAAAAGATAAATAAATTCGATTTCCAATGTAGAGGCTTTTAATATAATAAATGTTAGTAATAATGTTCCCATCTCTTCATTTTTAGTGTTTTCAGTTATTATTTTGTTCAGTTTCATATGTTAAGGCTGTGACACTTCCCATCTTATCAGGGTTAGGCGTTTTATTTTTTATCGCATTTAGATACCGATGGCATGTTGTTTTATACATTTTTCATACTATTAGGCGTTTTGGTATTTGTAGTCTTTGACGGTTTATAAACATTTTTTAGCAAATATAATGTGTTTTATTAGTAGAGAATTAGATAACAAACAACAGAAAATGATCCCCTAAAAAATAAAGATAGAAAATGAAAAAAAATTAAAATTGCTAATCTAATTTCTCATCAAAATCTTTGCTGTCATCCGCCTCTTCTTCTTGAATTTGTTTTTGGCGTTTTGAACCTTTGAATCCCTTAGCTAGATGTCAATTTTCCTACATATCACCCGTCTTTAGACGAAGCTGATTAGTGGCATCCTGTATTTTGGGGTGATCTATTGTAGTTTGGTGACATGTTGTTGAAGATCAATGCCTGCTTGGATGCTATTATATATATTAATGGAAACACGACGTTTGTTTTTTGGGTGTGATCAATTGATTGTGCAGAGACGTCTCTCTTATAGGATGTTTTTGGCGCGTAGTTTAGGCGGGATTTTATTATAATAAATGATAGTAATAAAGTAACCATCTTTTCAGTTACTGTGTGTATTTACTGTTTTGTTCAGCTTTTATAAGTTTAGGGTGATAGACGTCCCATCTTCTAAGTGTGGCGTTTTATTATTTTTTTTTAGAGATAATGAATTTGTTCTTAGCTGAAAAAATACATAACAAACAACTGAAAAAGAAAATTAAAAGAAAAATAGAAACAAATCATCTTCCAAATCTTCACTCACCAGTCTCTTTCATCTTTGAAACATCTTCACTGGCGGTTTGACTTTGGTATGCTTCATTTTGTGTTTTTGTTGTTGAAGTAGCTTTTTTGTGACCGTTTAGAAGCACAATGATGTGAGTTTTTTGTTTGAAGTTCAATTTTATCTTCATCTTTATCTTCAACCCACTCATCAGTGTCATTCGTCTCTTTATGCCATTCAAATATTCATCAATAACAAAGCACAAAAAATGACATAAGTCTGACATCAACATCTTTTTCTTGAAGATTTATGCATCTCATGCAACAAAATGTTATTGAGTTACACCCCTCAGCTAACAATGCATTCTGCGACACTTCACGTAGAACAATACTTAATATACAAGAAACGATGTTTGCCATTTTTGGCGTTTTACTGAGAAAATAGTGTATCTAAAAGAAACGTCGATTGGAATATTTGATGTTTGAGTTTTTTGGCGTTTTCTAAGATGATTGGTATATAGTAAATATGGCGTTTTTGGGTTTGGTGTGTTTGATGTTTGGGTTTTTTTGGCGTTTCTAAGATTAATGGTATATAGTAAAATATGGCGTTTTGGGTTCAGTGTGTTTAATGGAAGGTCTGAGATATTGTTTATATAGGATGTTTTTTTGGCGCGTAATGGTGTTTTATTCATGAGTTTGGCGTTTTGGGTAGAGAAGTCTAAAGACCCTTTTACCCTTAATGAATCACGTCCACTTAATAGAATTGGTGTTATTTACGAAAACGTCACCGCGACAATCTAGTCCATATATTTTTTTGATCGGACGATCTATAACCGTTCTCACTGTTCTCACACTTTTCACCGTTTTCTCTAAATCCTGACCCTATATATTAATAATTACACAACTATCACAACAATTACGCAACCTATGTTTATAATTACGTATAGACATAAGTACACTCGTTATACGCCTAACGGATCGACATTTTTTAAGTAGGTCTTTTTTTATAGTACTATACTCAAATTACAAAATAAAATAAAATGTTCGGTTTATGGTGTAATTATTTTTAAAAAAGATAATATCATATAAGAAGTTGTAAACGTTTAAAAGAATAGATCAAGAATGGATTGTCTTGTATGGTCTTAATGGTGTACATTGTTGTTTGCTTTTTTCTTTGGAGTCTGTTGCTGGTGACTCCCCATCTTCCCTTGTGCATTGATCCGCTTTCAGACCAAGTGATGTTAATATTTTATGGCTGCCTCCCATTCATTGGATCCGCTATCGATAATGTTAATATTTTATTTATATACGATATATTGCTACCGTTTGTTTTTTTCCTTTAACTTTTCGGCACTCAAGGAAACTGTTTAATGGTGTTGGGAACTTAGGATTGTTCACGTTTTGGATGCTTGTGAATTGTGATTGTAAATTTGTAATTATTCATTTACGGGAGTATTAAATATTAACTGTCATCTATTCCGATAAGTATAGTTGTTCAATTCAATCCAAATCAAACATCAATGGATAGATGAAAGGAAAGCGATAAAAATATATACATATTTTATTGAAAATAGATGTTTTGGGCATATGCTTTGTGATCCTATATTCCATTTTCAATGGAACATACTAAGTTTTTTTCTCATTTTTAGGCATGCAAACATGAGCCGTACAGATTTTCATACCATTTTTACATTAGTTTATATGTATGCATCTGCCTGTTTGCTTTCTGTTGTTCAGGTTCAGATTCCATTGATTAAATGTTAATGATATTGGTGGTAACGACCGTAATGGATTCAAACATAACTAAACTTAACCTGGAGAGCTTATGAACATACAATTTATTAAACATTATTATACATAATTACGTGAGCATTTGTGTTATGAAAGTGATGATGTTATCTATAATTACCAATGCCAAACTCCTCCTAAGAGGATTAGTAAGTAACGGTTATACTTTCGGAGGAATGATACCACACCAGCCCCAACAGCCATGTACATATGAAAAAATCAATATCTATGGCACACAGGGGCGTAGCTTAGTGTGTGTGTGTGTGTGGGGGGGGGGGGGCGCCCCCCAATGTTTCGGTTAGAAGTATAAAATTTCCTATTATTCGTCCGAAAAATTTAAAATTATATACGATTGTCCCCCCAATTATTTTGCCTAAATATCTATACATATAATAAAAGAAACCAATTGATGGACACGTGTCGATACGGGAGACATCTATATTTTAGTTTTCTTACCATATATTTATGTTTATTTTTATCTTAAAAATTAAAAGTTTTAAAATAATTTATCAAGTTATCCCATATTTTAAGTCGACGTTTATCTATAACTATATCTCTATATTTATATTTATCTTCTAATATAATCTTTATACTTATCTTTAGTTTATTATTTTGTGAGTAAATTGCACAAAACATCCTTTATGTTTCCTCAAACTTGTAGGTTCCAACCTTAATGTTTAAAACTTGCTAAAAATACTCTTTAAGTTTATTTTTGTTGCTGGTTTAATCCTTTATGACTAACCAAGTTAATTATCTTAGTTTATTTCCCTCACATGCCTAACATGTGAGGATCCCACTATCGTTTGATGACCGACATCAACTTACTCGCAAAATGGAATGGGGATGTGGTGCAAACGCAAAACTGCCTGAAACCCAAGCAAAATTGCCTCTGTTTTCACCGGAGATGTAGTCCAAACACAATTGGATCTCTTAAATTTATGGGGCCATTCACATGGAGCAAGCCCCTTTTCATTCCGAGCTATCACTACAAGAAATAACCACTTTTAGCGGCGACACCATTAGCGGCGACAGGCCAAATGTCGCCGCTATTGGTCGATCCGCGTCCCGGAGTCTGAAACCAAACCCCAGCCGTTGATCCTTATATTGATCTAACGGTTGGGGATTTAAAGAGCATTAGCGGCGACAAGACAATAGGCATTAGCGGCGACAGCTGTCGCCGCTAAAAGTCGATCCGTGTGAAACTTGAAAAGAGCTGATCTCTGCCCTTGATGAGAGTATGATCCAACGGTTTGGGCTCCTTCCTGCTTTCTCTCCCTTAAACAAACACACTCACCCACCAACACAATCACCAAACTCCATCATCATCTTCACAAATCACAACAACAACAACCTGCTACCACCACCGCCGGATCGCCACCACCGTGAAGCTACCACCACCCTGAAGCTCCACCCGCCACCGTTGGACCGCCATCATCAAGCTCCAACACCACCATTGGACCGGCTGCACCACCACCACCGTCAAGCTCGTTGAACCACCGTTGAACCGGCATCATCAAGCTCCACCACCACCATTATCAAGCTCCACCACCACCATTATCAAGCTGCACCACCACCACCGTGATTCTAGCTCAGGCGCCGTTGAACCGCCATCATCAAGCTCAAGTTCCGGCCAATTTCGTTTTATTGTTTACAAAATGTATAGCTCCGACAAGTTCCGGCCAGTTTCTTTTACCGTTTTATTGTTTAGAAAATGTATAGTTCCGACAAGTTTTTGATAGTACCGTTGAATCCATTTTTTGAGATGAGAATTTGAATGAAAAGTTATATAATCTTTAAATTTATTAGTTCCGACAAGTTTTTGATAAACGATTTGTTATGTAATCTCCGGCAATCTATCTCAGGCGATATTTCCATCGAATTCTCCGGCAAGAGTATTAGCGGCGACGTTATCAATAGCGGCGACAACCAGGCCAATAGCGTCCCAGCAATACCGGCGACGCTTTACCGGCGACGTGTCGCCGCTAAAAGTCAATAGCGGCGACAAAATCGGTCAATACCGGCGACACCTGTCGCCGCTAAAGGTGCCCTGTTCTTGTAGTGTATCAACATCCACTCAGAGGAGAGATCCAGCTCGTGTTTCGCTGACTAAATGCCAAACAAGTCATATTTGCAGGTTGATAGCCTCATGTTAGTTCTGTATGTGAATTCAAATTGAAAAGTGCATATCATTTTTTGTAATTGTTTTCTTCCTTAGTTTTAATTACTTGATTGAGATTACATGTATTAAGCAGGGAAGAATAAAAACTAATATTTAGGTACAAAGCAATGGGTCATGAATGGGGAAAGAAGAAATAAGTGGATTTAATGGACTTTTGTAATACACAAGTTTATAACCTAATAATAGAAAAATAAAAAAACAAAGTAAAATATTGTTTTCTTCCTTAGTTTTAATTACTTGATTGAGATTACATGTATTAAGCAGGGAAGAATAAAAACTAATATTTAGGTACAAAGCAATGGGTCATGAATGGGGAAAGAAGAAATAAGTGGATTTAATGGACTTTTGTAATACACAAGTTTATAATCTAATAATAGAAAAATAAAAAAACAAAGTAAAATATTCTAATATGTAAATAGTATATCAAAGTTCTTTTTACCAAAAACGTATTTTTACGACTGTGTGTGTTAACTGATTAGATTATATTTATTCAAGTCGTGTAGTACACGTGCTTATTCAACTCATGTTATGCACGGGTAATTAAAGATGTAACTTTTTTATTATATAAAAATATATTTAATCAACCCGTGTAATACAAGGGGTTCTAACCTAGTTTATACAATATATAAATTGAGTCCCATGACTTTCAGCCCCCTCGAAACTTTTGGTCAAGCTCCGCCACTGATTGCACAACCGGTTGATAATGAACTAATAAGACGGTTGTTTCAGTGTCACCGGGACGCTAAGTCGCTAACTATTCGTTGTGATGGTTTTTAGGTTGACCTAAACCAAAATGTTGAGAAATTAACACCAGATCAAACGAAATTCAATATATATACTACGGTCAAATTCATAGCAAATCTGTAGGTACAAGCATTTGCTAGGGAGTTCTTTCGTGTACAAGTCTCGTCTCTAATTATGTTGCTATGCGACGGTTTTAGCTACAGAAAGGATTGTTGCCCTTTTAGCAATGGATTTTGCTACGAAATGTTCGCTGTGGATTTTGTTGTAGAAATTTTGCTATAGATATTTGCTACATAATTTTTGTTATGGATTTTTCTACGGAAGTTGTTGTTACGAATTTTGCTAAAGAGTTTTTGCTATGGTATTGCTAATGCTTTTGCTACCAATTCTTGTACTAAAGTTAGCTACGGATTTGGTTACCTGTAGAAATTTACGTATTTGCACCAATATTTTTAGTGACTAAGACCACCGGTACAGGGGCTTTGTTTGGGCGTTTTATTCGTCCAAAAGGCCCAAAAATGCCGGACCACCTGCCCCCAGGGCGTTTTTTATGGTTTTTTTTTTTTTTTTTTTGGGCGTGGCAATGAAAACGCAGATAATTTGAAGGTTTTGAGAATTGACCGTTAGGCAACGGAAATAAAAAAAACTTAATTTTCGTTTTTTTAAATCTACTTTTTACCTATATAAACCGCACCTCAACCCCATTTTTATATACTTTTCTCTCATTCTTATAAACATCTTTCTTACTTTTTATAAAAAAAATATCATGCATCCATACCACCCCGCTTTCGGTGTTCCGTCTCGGCCTAGCAACCAAAATTCATATTGGCCGAACACCACTCCACCGCTACCAACCTACAATTACTAAGATATTGGCCCGAATATGATGGGGTACATGCAACTACTAAACATGCCCCCCACCCCAATACTTTCAAGGTCCACACGGTTTTGCGTCGAAATGTGAACATAAGCATGGGCGGTACGCATGGTTCTCAAGAAGAAGCCAAGCCCGAGATCGACACGGTGCCGGAGACACAACCGGAGCGCGAAGTCGATGGCTCTCAACGTAGAAAACGCTCGCATAAAAAAAGATCCTAACGCTACACGTGCAAGAAGGAGCTATCAAGCTTGGACAAAAGACGAGGAGTACACGCTAGCACGGGTTTGGCTCGACATCTCGGAGGATCCCGAGGTTGGTAAGCGTTATCTTTTTAAGTTTTATTTATTTTTTTAAATAAAAGTATAATAATATATATGTTCTAATTTTTGTAGTCAACCATCAAACACTACCCCTTTTTTGGATTAAAATTCGAGAAACCTTTTCTAAGGCGATGGGTAAAGGGGAATATCAGGACAAAGATTCGTTATCAAGCAAATAGACCGATATAAATCCAACTATTTGAATTATATCTGTTGCCAACGGTCGAAAAACAAAAAAAAAATAAAAAACTTAAGTTAATTAGTAAATTCCTATTTAAACTCCTTTTTCAATTTTAAAAATCACAAACTCAAATCCTATATTATAACAATGACATAACAAAAACTTTTTCACTTTTTAGTTAAAGTACGGGGACGATTTGATGCTGGACTTTCTGCTATAAAACCAAAACGGATCCGCTCTCTATAATGTTAATATTTTATTTATTTACGGTATACTGCTACCGTTTGTTTTTGTCCATAACTTTAAGGCACTCAAGTAAATTATTCATAGGTGTTAGGAACTTGGGATTGTTATCTGTTCACGTTTTGGATGCTTGTGATTGTATTTGTAGTCATTAATTTATGGGTGAATTAAATATACAACGTCACGTGAAAATAACATTTATTTCGATAAGTATAGTTGTTTAATTCAATCCAAATCAAACATCAATAAATTTATGAAAAGAAAGCGATAGAAATAAATACTTTGGGCATATGTATTGGGCCATATGTATTGGGCATATGCTCTGTGATCCTATATTCGATTTTCAATGGAAGATACTATGTTTTTTTCTCATTTGTAGGAATGGAAACAAGACGCGTACAGATTTTCATTCCAATTTTTCAAATAGTTTATATGTATGCATCTGCCTGTTTGCTTTCTGTTGTTTAGGTGCGAACTTACAACTTCAGTAATTTTTTGCATAAACTAGTATGGCAAATTGTGGCTGGGAATGACGATGTTGAATGATATTTCCAGTTGAGCAGTGCCAGTGGCGAAGCTATAAATTTCCAACGGAGGGTCGAAAACGTATATACCAAAAAATTATCTATAATTACCAATGCCAAAATCCTCCTAAGAGAATTAGCAAGTAACCTCTATACTTACGGCGGAATGATACCACACCAGCCCCAACAGCCACATACATAAAGTGCAATGATACCCATAGCACAACCGGTGGATAATTAATCAATAAGACATATTCAGCGTCACAAGGATGTTACTAGTCCTTTTTGGTGGTTTTTGGGCAATTCGTAAGCCAAACCAGTCAGTTGTTAATTACGTTTTTCTTTTAAATCTAGGTTGACTGAAACCAAACCGTTGAGAAATTGGAACCTGATCAAACGAATTCAATGCTGAGTACACTAAAGTATTTACAAAAAGCAGATGTCATGCATACACCCATGAATACTCTAAATTAGAGTTAAATGTAATTTTAGTTCATGTGGTTTGGGTCATTTCGGCAGGTTAGTCCAAAGGTTTGAAACGTTGTCATTTTAGTCCAAATAGTTTTAAACGTTGTCATTTTAGTCCATTGGGTTAACTCCATCCCTTTATTCTGTTAACTAGAACGGCATTTCGGTCAGTTTATATGTAATTCTGTTAACTAGAAGGGCAATTCGATCATATAAAATGATCGAATTACCCTGTTTATATGTAATTCTGTTAACTAGAAGGGCAATTCGATCATATAAAATGATCGAATTACCCTTCAAGCTAAAATAAAAAATGGACGGAGTTAACCTAGTGGATTAAAATGGCAACGCTTGAAACTATTTGGACTAAAATGGCAACGTTTCAAACCTTTGAACTAAACTGTCAAAATGACCCAATTCACAGGGACTAAAATGACATTTAACTCCTCTAAATTATAACCAACAAAGATAGTGTTTAGTGAAGAGACGTAGATTGAACGGGTAGGTCTAGGTCTCTGTCGAGTAATTTCCATGTCGGTAACCTGAACGTTATCCTACAAAATAAAACACCATTAGGACTCGTTACAGGAATGAAGTTATTCATGTAATCATCCTCCAGCGTAAGGATAAGTCTCAGCATATGAAAGTAATTATTGTAGATAGAGTATTGAAAGAGTCGATGATCATACCTTGGGCTCTGCTTCTTCTATTTATACTATTGGGTGGTTTAGGGTTTCCCTTTTTTTGGGAGCTGCAGTTGCATTGGGATCACACCCGAAATAGGAGATCGTCTAGATCTTCCCAACTTTTTGATGATTCAGTTAGTAATCATTATCCGTGAAAAGGAATCTTCTAGAATAATACAATGTATTATTATTATTATTATTATTATTATTATTATTATTATTATTATTATATAAAATAGGTTTGACTGATTAGGGTTTACCCGTCCAGGCCATACTTCGTCATGTCCCCCGTCCAATGTTATATATGTAATTATGGGATCAGACTATAAAGGAAAAATGAAAACCAAACCATAATAGGTATTGATGCTGAAATAGGTATTGTCTCGAGATAATAGGAAATGAAGGCGTGTGCCAGTAATGATGGTGACGGTTGAATTGACCCTGTGTACACACGTGGTATTTTCCTATTGGCTCGAAAATTCAAAATTCAAAAAGGTGTGTGTATATATATATATATATATATATATATATATAAGGCAATAGAGAAAGTGTACAGGACTCATTTCCCCAAATCTTACGTAAAACGACTTATCGCAAACCCTTGCTCACCCGTAATGGCCACAAACTCTGAGCCGTCAAAATTAGAAGCAGGAAACAATAGCCTTTATTGGAAATGCAGCAAGACATCCTATGAGAATTTTCTCGGAGAGTATGAGATCATGCCGGAATAAAATCTGATGCTCCCCACAGATAAAGGCATAGCATTTCCGTTGAAAGAAGGTAAAATAACCTTATTCATTGACTTCTTTAAGTTATGCAATTTCCGGCTTCCCATTACAAAGTTTTCCAAGGAAATTCTAAACGACTATGCTCTTCACATATCTCAAGTGCATCCTATCAGTCTTTCCAAGGTTCGACATTTTGAGTATGCGTCTCTAAGTCTTGGGCATGTGCCAGAGCATCTCATTTTTACGAAAATTTACTGTTTGGTGTGGAAAACATCCTTCTTCACCTTTGACTTGTCACACCCCAACCGATAGCGGAAATATCAGGGCGCGGCACTGAGTGAAACAGATTGTCCAGGAGAATCCATAACAACTAAAATTACCAGATAATTAACGCTATGTCCCATAACATAACATATCAAATAAAAGTAGTTATTACAGACATATTGTTTCTCAAAAGACAATCAAATGTTCCGACAACTCATGAATTATTTAGGTTGTTTCTGGACTCCCCTAGCTTGATTCCACAAAAGCCAGATTTAGCATAGCATCCTAAACACCTGTCACATACGTTAAAATAGAGGTCAATACACACAGCGTAAAGGTGAGCATACAAGTTTAATAGTAATATAGTAGCGAAAGCGAGTTTACGCATAACCAGCATGTAACATGTATAATGCGAAGCAAGTAGGTTATTGACAATAAAATATGCACAGATGTAACTGCGAGTTGTAGAAAGCGCAAAACATATCACCACTATGACACGTGAAGAAAAGCCCTTAACAACCCCTGTCCACGACAAGTGCTGAGTCCAAACAATAGTATTATCGTTGCTAAGGTGTCAGGCAACAATCACTGTGTAAACATAACATACTAGCATTCATCGAATAACACGTATAACATGCAGAACGATTAGCGTATAAAAGTGTTTGTGTTGTGTGTCGATTGTGATTTTGATATAAGTAACGTATGTAACACCCAATAGTGCTTAAAGCAAAAAGGGATTAAGTATACTCACTGATTGTGTTTAGTAAATAAACACTCTCTTGGATTGAAGGGAGCGCTGGAAAGTTAGCCTGATTACAGAACGATAGCGTAAGCGATGAACAGTGCGTAAAACGATGCGAGTGAACAGAATGACGGAGGGTCATCCGAACGGATGACAATCCGGATGGATGGTCATCCAGTCGCATAGCCATTCGGTCGGCTTGTCATTCGTTTGGGATGGATGTGTTTATGTAAGATGGAACTTTGAAGTTTTCATTGTAGCATTTTATAAAACAAGAATTATTTCTACCAATCAGGTCATCTGGCCGGATGGTCATCCGGACGGATGGCCGTCCGTTCGGATGGCGATTCGTTTGAAACCGACTCCTTTGGAACTTTGTGAAAATTGTTTAAGTGCTGAACATCATAGGTCATCCGGTCGGATTTCCGTTCGATCGGATGGCTATCCGATCAGACGGTGATCCGTTCAGTAACCTGTTCGTTTGAGAACTTTGTAAAATTTTGCTAAGTTTGGAAAGTTTTGCGATTGCACCGAGACGGTATGACAGCGTGTCAAACAACGGAACCCCATCAAGTCCAAGTCATCCGATCTGACAGGAATCACCTTGTCCGATCAGTTAACTGTTCTTGACGGTTATTCATGTTCAACCCGTTAAGTCAGTCATCTCTTCGGCAGTAATCCGTTCTCAGACCGACACTTCACTACGGAATGAGTAGAAGGCCTGAATGAGCTCAGATCCTATCGGTTTCATGTGAAAAGTTGAGATAATTGAAGAAAAGTGGAAAATCAGTTGGTAAATGTTTAGATTATGACGAAATCAGTGTTTAAACATGTTAAAATCTCTTAGATCTGAGTTGTTCTTGGTGGAATGAGGTCATACTTTGAAGTTCTTGAGGACTCATGATGACATCACCCTAGAACAGCCCAAATCAGCCGATTTCATGGTGAAGAGTTAAGATTTGTTGGTGAAAATGATGAAGAAGTGTGTGGAGATCTTAGAAGTACAATATTTGAGGTAGAAACTTACAAGAATTGCGAGAAATCAAGAGAAAATAGCCCACGTGCGTGCTGGTCGGAGGAGGAGCTGTCACATCACATGAATAATGATGTGACAGGTGCTATTTATAGGCATGAGAGAAGAGGCGGTGTAGAGGTGACGGACCGAAGGGCGGTTCGATTGGATGGGTTTGGTGAGTTGGTTTTCGATGTTTCGTTTCGTGCGTTGAGCATTGCAATGTGTTGCTAGTAAGCGTTGCGATAGTATTACCCATTAATTATACAAATAACCTAACTAATAAATAACATAAAAGTAATCCATAAATCTCGAGTTCGCAATAAGATTGCGTTGTGATAGAGTTGCAATTGCGTTTGCGATTAATCACCACAATACATATAAGCATGCACAAATAACACATAATAGCACACACACGTAATACGGTATCCATAAACTGTAATTCGGGTTGCGATGCGATAGCTCTGTGATTAGAGATAAGTCGACTAACGATTAAACTGCGATTAAATAGCAATTTATTGCGTATACTCCACATAATACAACTAAAGTAGCATAAAATTAAGGTATCGATTAACAATCAAAGAGTACAAGCAATGATTAATCAATGAATGACAGATTCCAATTAGCAATATTTTCTTCCTTTGACTTGACTTTGACTTTGACTTGTACTTTGACTTTGACTTTGAAAGTCGGGTTGTTACAACCTCCCCTGCTTAAGGAAATTTCGTCCCGAAATTTAAGGTGCAGGCATAATAAACAGTTGTGGGTACTTTGCCTTCATGTCACTTTCGAGTTCCCAGGTGAACTCGGTGCCGCGTTTGACTTCCCAGCGAACCTTCACAATGGGAATGCGTGAGCGTCGGAGTACCTTGGTTTCTGGGCCCATGATCTCGACAGGCTTTTCCACGAAATGTAATGTTTCGTCCACTTGTAGATCCTCAAGAGGGACATGTAAATCCTGGTCGACTAGACACTTTTTGAGGTTCGAAACATGGAAAGTCGGGTGGACGTTATTAAGTTCCTCTGGTAGTTTGAGTCTGTAGGCCATTTTGCCAATCCTTTCCAGGATTTTAACGGGTCCAACATATCGAGGCGCGAGCTTTCCTTTCTTGCCGAATCTGATCACCCCCTTCCAAGGTGTAACCTTTAGGAGTACGTGATCGCCAACGTCAAATTCAAGGGGCTTGCGACGTCTATCGGCGTAACTCTTTTGTCGACTCCGATCTTTCAGCAGATTGTCTCGAATTTGGAGGATTTTGTCAGTCGTTTCTTGAAATAACTCAGGACCGGTAATTTGCGCATCCCTGATCTCGTGCCATACAATATGCGATCGACATTTTCTTCCGTATAATGCCTCAAATGGTGCCATTTGGATGCTAGAGTGATAACTGTTATTGTACGAGAATTTGACTAAAGGTAAATGCGAATCCCAATTACCCCCAATATTTATCACACACGAGCGGAGCATGTCTTCGTAGGTATGAATTGTGCGTTCAGTCTGACCGTCGGTCTGGGAATGGAATGCGGTACTAAGATTGAGAGTAGTACCGAGAGCAGATTGGAACGTTTCCCAAAGACACAAAGTAAAGCGACCATCACGGTCAGAAATGATGTCACGAGGTGTCCCGTGTCGACAAATGACTTCGTCGGTGTAGATTCGTGGTAATCGTTCTACCTTATAGTCTTCCCGTATCATTAGAAAGTGAGCGGATTTGGTGAGACGGTCAACGATAACCCAGATGCTGTCGTGACCTGATGGCGTGCGCAGAAGTTTCATTATGAAGTCCATAGCCATACTCTCCCATATCCACATAGGGATCTCGGGCTGTACGAGTAAGCCAGAGGGGCGTTAATGCTCAGCCTTGAATCTCGAATAAGTCAGGCACTTCGAAACATAGGTAGCGATATCCCTTTTCATGCCCAGCCACCAGTACTTGTAGCGAAGGTCCTGGTACATCTTGTCGGCACCAGGATGAATGGAATATCGAGATTTGTGGGCTTCGTGTAGCAGAATTTGTCGTAAATTGGTGTGATTGGGAATCCAAATTCGGTCTAGATAATGGAATATACCATTCGATTTATTCACCAGTTGTTCGCCGTTATTGATAATCCTTTCTTTCTTCAAAGTGCGTTCGGTAAAACAAGCATGTTGGGCGTCACGGATAAGAGCTTCGAGATTGTGCTGGGCTTGAGTATTACGAACGGTATGCAAATAGCTTCATCATCTGAGAGCATCGGCAATGACATTTGCTTTGCCTGGATGGTAACACATCTCACAGTCGTAATCGTTGAGGAGTTCAACCCATCGACGTTGGCGCATATTCAGCTCTTTTTGGTTAAAGATGTGTTGTAGGCTCTTGTGGTCGGTGAAGACCGTACACTTGGTACTGTAAAGGTAGTGTCTACAAATCTTTAATGCAAAAACAACTACACCAAGCTTGAGATCGTGGGTTGTATAGTTCTTCTCGTGGATCTTGAGCTGTCAAGACGCGTACGCGATAGCCTTGTCCCGTTGCATGAGAACACAACCGAGGCCGAGGTTAGAGGCATCGCAGTAGACCACGAAGTCATCGTTTCCGTCGGGTAGTGAGAGCACAGGAGCATTACAAATCATAAGTTTAAGGGTTTGAAAGGCCTCCTCTTGTTCGGTTCCCCAAACAAAAGGTTTGTCATTGTGCGTAAGCGAGGTAAGCGGTACATCGATCTTTGAGAAATCAGCAATGAATCGGCGATAGTAACCCGCCAATCTGAGAAAAGAACGAACTTTGGACGGGTTCTTTGGTGTAACCCAACTCTTAACAGCTTCGATCTTCGCAGGATCGACATCAATACCTTGATTATTGAAAATGTGACCGAGGAACTGAACCTCCTCAAGCTAGAATTCACACTTGGAGAACTTGGCATAGAGACGGTTTCCCTGGAGTAACTCAAGAACCAAACGGAGATGTTACGCGTGTTCGGATTTTGACTCGGAATATATCAGGATATCATCGATGAACACGATAATGAAGCGGTCGAGAAAGGGCTTACACACGCGATGCATTAGATCCATGAAAACTGAGGGAGCGTTACTTAAACCAAAGGGCATAACAACAAACTCGTAGTGGCCGTATCGGGTTCGAAAAGCGGTTTTGGGTATATCGTCCTCTTGAATTCGTAACTGGTGATAGCCTGAGCGTAGATCAATCTTCGAGAAACACGTAGCATCTTGTAACTGATGAAACAAATCATCGATTCGAGGTAAGGGTTAGCGATTCTTGATGGTAAGCTTATTCAATTCCATATAGTCGATGCACATCCGGAACGATCCGTCCTTCTTTTTGACGAAAAGGACAGGCGCGCCCCAAGGAGAGGTGCTAGGGTGAATAAAGCCTTTATCAAGCAATTCCTGGAGCTGACTAGAGAGTTCGCGCATTTTAGAGGGAGCGAGACGATAAGGCGCTCTAGCAACAGGATTTGCTCCAGGAATGAGGTCGATTCGAAAATCGATATCACGAGTGGGAGGTAAACCAGGTAAATCATCAGGAAATATATTAGGAAAACCACGAACCAAAGGCACCTTATCCATTGCCTTAACTTCCTTTTTCTCCGCTACTACGATGTGTGCCAAGAAAGCTTGGTATTCCTTGCGGAGATACTTGCTAGCTTGGACACACGACATGAGTTGTAACTTTTTCGAAGCGACTTCGCCATAAACACACAATTGATCGCCAGTTGCAAGAGAGAAATGAATCATATTATCAAAGCAAACAATTTCAGCATGATTTTCCCGAAGGAAATCCATGCCTACTATGACATCAAAGCTACCGAGCTGCATCGGAATAAGGTTGATCGGGAAAACGTGACTGTTGAGCTCAAGAGTACAGTCACGCAGAACGGAACTAACAGTGACGGTTCTTCCAGTGGCAACTTCTACGTCGAATGTGGATGGGAGATTAACGCGTTTACGGTTTAGGAGCCTTTCGAAGTCTAATGATACAAAACAGTTATCGGCTCCAGTATTAAATAAACACGAAGTATATATACCATTTACGAGAAACGTACCATTAACCACGTTGTTGTCTTCCTGAGTTGTTCTTTCATGAAGCTCGCTGACAATTTGCGGAATGACCTTGGCCATCTACTTTGAGACTAGAGCAGCGATGCGTTTGTCCTCATGATTTCGGCGAGAGTTGCGAGCGGTGTGCGATCCAAATGGCGACATTGTCTGCAACAGACATCGTCACAGGACTCAGACACTATTTCGGTTAACCCTAGTATAGTCTAGCGATTTCTCCCAACGATACGTTATGTAAAGCACAGGAACACGTACAATCATACAACACAAGGCACATAGTCATGTAAGCACATAAGCACGCAATCACAGAAACACATAGGCACGTAAAGCACAGAAGCACGTAATCCACATAAGCACATCTTCCACTATATTTTGCATGTATTCACCTACATATATTGCACGTATTCACCTATCTTTCATATCGGCGTAAAGCGATCGAGTATTGTGAGTGCGAGTAGCGATTGCGAGTAGCATAGCGAGTAGTGTAGCATGCGATTTGTTAACGTTGTGCAGTGAGTTGTGTGTGTTTGGCGGAGCAGAAAACGTTAGATCGAAACCATCAGTATCTCAAAATGCTAACAAATAAACATGTAAACCAACATAAAAAACATGAAAATCCACATAAAAGCGATAAATCACCGAGTCAGCGGTTTGCAGGCTTAGAATCGAAACACATAAAATCAGCAATTGCGGTTAGAAATCGAAAATAGATTGTCTTGGCTGATAGACGTTGATTACTCAAAGTGATTCGACTATTCTCAAGGACTTCGAGCACACGTTTTGGCCTAATAGACTGTGCTCTATCACCGGCATACGGTGAATGGCACGCATCCTTTCGGTTATTAACGCAACTCGAGTCAATGGAATCCATCGATAATTTGGTGAGAGTTATGAAAAACCAAAATGTAGAGCGGAATAAATCATCTAGGTTCGGGTTTCACCCCTAACTCAGCGACTCCATTCCTGCTTGTGTGATAACATCACGAGATAGATATGGAGAATCACGTCGAAGTATGGATTTCACTCTTGATTCAACGCAAATTCTCGTGTTTATAGTGAAAATGCGGATTTGAACGAGTGATTTGATCGAGAGTTTGCGGTTTTCACACATAATCTCAATCAGATCATTCGTTTGTGTGTGTTGTCAGCCTTAGGAAAGGTTGATCTTGCGCGGAACGGTAGTATGCGATATTCGCGCAAGAGTGTAGTGTATAGGGAGTTTGAGCGTGAATAGCAAGTAAGCTTGTACAAAACCTCTACCGGGTCTGCACAAGTCGGTTTGTTGGTACTTAGACTATAGACTAGGTCATTTCTAAGACATCGATCCAGACTAGGTCGAGTCTTGCCTAATTCCCTATAGTTATGGCTCTGATACTAATCTGTCACACCCCAACCGATGGCGGAAACATCGGGGCGCGGCACTGAGCGAAACAGATTGTCCAGGAGAATCCATAACAACTAAAATTACCAGATAATTAACGCTATGTCCCATAACATAACATATCAAATAAAAGTAGTTATTACAGACATATTGTTTCTCAAAAGACAATCAAATGTTCCGATAACTCATGAATTATTTAGTTTGTTTCTAGACTCCCCTAGCTTGATTCCACAAAAGCCAGATTTAGCATAGCATCCTAAACACCTGTCACCTACGTTAAAATAGAGGTAAATACACACAGCGTAAAGGTGAGCATACAAGTTTAATAGTAATATAGTAGCGAAAGCGAGTTTAGGCATAACCAGCATGTAACATGTATAATGCGAAGCAAGTAGGTTATCGACAATGAAATATGCACAGATGTGACTGCGAGTTGTAGAATGCGCAACACATATCACCACTGTGACACATGAAGAAAAGCCCTTAACAACCCCTGTCCACGACAGGTGCTGAGTCCAAACAATAGTACTATCGTTGCTAAGGTGTCAGGAAACAATCATTGTGTAAACATAACATACTAGCATTCATCGAATAAAACGTATAACATGCAGAACGGTTAGCGTATAAAAGTGTTTGCGTTGTGTGTTGATTGTGATTTTGATATAAGTAACGTATGTAAGACCCAAAAGTGCTTAAAGCAAAAAGGGATCGAGTATAGTCACTGATTGTGTTTAGTAAATAAACACTCTCTTGGATTGAAGGGAGCGCTGAAAAGTTAGCCTGATACGGAACGATAGCGTAAGCGATGAACAGTGCGTAAAACGATGCGAGTGAATAGAGTGACGGAGGGTCATCCGAACGGATAACAATCCGGACGGATGGTCATCCGGTCGGATGGCCATTCGGTCGGCTTGCCATTCGTTTGGGATGGATGTGTTTGTGTATGATGGAACTTTGAAGTTTTCGTTGTAGCATTTTATAAAATACGAAGTATTTCTACCAATCAGGTCATCCGGACGGATGGCCGTCCGTTCAGATGGCGATTCGGTTGAAACCAACTCCTTTGGAACTTTGTGAAATTTGTTGAAGTGCTAAACATCATAGGTCATCCGGTCGGATTGTCGTTCGATCAGATGGCTATCCAATCGAACGGTGATCCGTTCAGTAACCTGTTCGTTTGAGAACTTTGTAAAAATTTGCTAAGTTTGGAAAGTTTTGCGATCGCACCGAGACGGTATGACAGCGTGTCAAACAACAGAACCCCATCAAGTCCAAGTCATCCGATCGGATGGGAATCACCCCGTCCGATCAGTCAACTGATCTTGACGGTTATTCATGTTCAACCCGTTAAGTCGATCATCTCTTCGGCAGTAATCCGTTCTCAGACCGACACTTCACTATGGAATGAGTAGAAGGCCTGAATGAGCTCGGATCCTATCAGTTTCATGTGAAAAGTTGAGATAATTGAAGAAAAGTGGAAAATCAGTTGGAAAATGGTTAGATTATGATGAAATCAATGTTTAAACATGTTGAAATCTCTTAGATCTGAGTTGGTCTTGGTGGAATGAGGTCATACATTGAAGTTCTTGAGGACCCATGATGACATCACCCTAGAACAACCCAAATCAGCCGATTTCATGGTGAAGAGTTAAGATTTGTTGGTGAACATGATGAAAAAGTGTGTGGAGATTTTAGAAGTACAAGATTTGAGGTAGAAACTTACAAGAATCGCGAAAAATCGAGAGAAAATAGCCCAAGTGCGTGCTGGTCGGAGGAGGAGCTATCACATCACATGAACAGTGATGTGACAGGTGCTATTTATAGGCATGAGAGAAGAAGGCGGTGTAGAGGTGACAGATCGAAGGGTCGTTCGATCAGATGGCCATCCGATCGGATGGTCATCCGAACGGATGACCATTCGATCGAATGGTCATTCGATCGGGTGGGTTTGGTGAGTTGGTTTTCGACGTTTTGTTTCGTGCGTTGAGCATTGCGATGCGTTGCGAGTAAGCGTTGCGATAATATTACCAATTAATTATACAAATAACCTAACTAATAAATAACATAAAAGTAATCCTTAAATCTCGAGTTTGCAATGAGATTGTGTTTCGATAGAGTTGCGATTGCGTTTGTGATTAATAACCACAATACATATAAGCATGCACAAATAACGCATAATAGCACACACACGTAAAACAATATCCATAACCTGTAATTCGGGTTGCGATGCGATTAGCGATAAGTCGATTAATGATTAAACTGCGATTAAATAGCGATTTATTGCATATACTCCGCATAATACAACTAAAGTAGCATAAAATTAAGGTATCGGTTAACAGTTAAAGAGTACAAGCAATGATTAATCAAGGAATGACATATTCCAATTAGCAATCTTTTCTTCCTTTGACTTGACTTTGACTTTGAATTTGACTTCGAAAGTCAGGTTGTTACACGACTGGCGAGATACTGAGGTGTCTTGCCTATGATCTGTGCCGGCCAGTTCAAAGGATAAAGACTGGAAAAAGAAATTCTTGTATATCGACGCTAATGTTATTCCTGGAGACAGCATGGCGAGAAATGGCGCCGAAAGAAAAAGTGAAAGATGTACCGCCTTCAGCGGATGATTATAAGGAAAATACCTTGTTTAAAAACTTTGCTTGCATCTGCAAGAACGCCTTGTGGTTCCCGAAGGTTTTTTTGGTTTTAGTTGGAATGAGCCAAGTTTGGAAAATTAACAAGTTGTATCTGGGTTTTAAAAGCATTGACGATGGTAAGTGTCAATGATTATTCCATTTATTGCTTTTCTCTCTTTACTAACTGGGTGGTAATATCAGGTGAATGGTCCTGGTTTATTTTGCGGACGCACATAGAGCAGTGTTGTTATTATCCGACGATCACGACCTTGCCAGTGAAGAGGCATGAATTCTAGATGCTCATTTAGAGAATTTTCTACCACCCGCCAGTGAAGCGGGAAGCTCAATGTCATCTCTGAGCATTCCCCCAGTAGTGAAGCAGACCCCGCTGCTGAGGTAGACACCACAAATAAAATAATTCGCCTGCGAAGAGCGGGTGTGAAAAGAGGGCCACAAGGTTCCCGGACTAAACGGTATCTATGGGTATAAGTATAAGGACATCCTTGTCAAGTTCTGATGTCCTGGAAATTACTAGACCCGCGCCTTCGGCATCGACAATGGTTGTCACAATGGCGATGTATACCTATAACGCCCTGCGTTTCGAAACTTATATCTTCTTGCAAGTCCGTCATAATTCCTACCTTGTGATGATTATGGAACTATTTGGAACTTAATCGCGTTAAACTATGTGAATCTTTTACTCTATGTGATACTTTATGATACTTCTATATGTGAACAAGATGATTCTTGACTCTTGATTCTTGAATCTTGTGATGCTTTATATGTAAACAATGTGAATCTTGCATCTTGTGATACTAGAAACTTGACACTTGATACTTATTGAACGAGAGACTTGATACTTATTGAACGAGAAACTAGCTTAAACGCAGACTTGAAACACGAAAACTTTTGTGTTGATTATGTAATAATACCAGGTAATGGTTACTCATAACAATACGCAACGCAACGCTTAATCTAGCTCACAAAACGAACCAAAGTCGGAAAACTAGGAAACGGATATCGGTTGTCCGAATGGACATCCGATCGGATGGCCATTTGACCAGAAAGCCATCCGATCCCTTGCACTCTACACCGACTTAGCTGTGAACATCACCTATAAATACACCCCTTGACCCTTCATTCTACCCTTTACTCTCTGCCATTCGTCCACACGCACTCTCAGGCACTTTAATCGAGATTCAAGGCAAACTCGTAAGTATTCTTCCCCGATTCTTGTACAACTTTCATCATTTATCACTTCTACACCATATTCTTCATCAAGATCAAACGAATACTTCAACTTTTTCACAAAAACCAACTGATTTGGGTCTCTTGAAGGTGGTTTTCACACAAATGTTTGTACAAACTGTGGTGGAGCATCATTTAATCAAAATCGATGTGAGTGCAACGCAGGAGTCGGTTCTAGATGAACGTGGTGCGAATCGATCAATAACGAGGTGCGGAATCCCTCAGCATCGTCAGAGAATCATCAACAACGATATCCACGATTAACTTGTCCAATTTCATTAAGAGAATATGAAAGTACAACAGATCCGTATACAAATTGGACAGAGCATCGCTATGACAAAATGGCAAAAGGTTCTAGACAAATGACCCTACTCTACTATTTATAGGCAAACCAGGGAGGATTTGGTGTCATCCGATCGGATGGCCATCCGTCCAGATGACACATGTCATCCGTTCGGATGAGTTCTGACATCTAACGTACCGTTCCCTGTTTTGTCTAGATACAAAATACATACATATACAAATTGAAGGGGTAAGGTCCCAAAAACCTCATAATAAGTACTTGGGACCATACCACAACCTTGCTTTTCAGCCTTTTTACCTTGCACGACCGCGCACTGGTCTTACAAAAGAAAGGCTTAAGAAACAAACAACAGCCAACACTTGCGCGCCAAAAGGAAATCATAAGTCCTTGCGCTTTCTCCCACGAGCAAAGGATGAAAATCCTAGATTAAACACTTCCGCTCAATATCCAGACTTGGATATTATTTACCCAGACTTGGGATTTATTTATTCAGCTGATTCCACACGATAAGGAGTCACACCAGATTACAGCAGTAATCTTCTAGAAGGGATTCAATCGTGCACCACTAAGACGGTTATAACCGTCTGGACACGTGTCGCCACCTCAGGCCTCCCTGAAATCACAACGATAGAATGTAATTGGAGAGTAATCTCCACTTGATCACTTTACACGTGGCAAATCCCCAGCCATCGATCCGTGTGCACTCACGTCGGATCAAGAAGCTTGACGGAAGAAAATGTAACCGCTTACGGGGTTAGCATCTTCCGTCAACTTTTCACTAACAGGTTTTCCCGCCCAAAGACTCCCGGTTATAAATACGAGAACTGTTCAGGTATTAAATTCAAGTTACACACACTTCTCAAATACATCTTCTTCTTCATAACCCATACTTATTCTCACACCGGAGTCGGGTCAAGGAGAGAACCCCTTTCTCCCCTTGGCGAGGCTAACGGTGCTTCTTTTTTGCAGAGTTATCGGAGAAGGAGATCAATCGTAACGAATCAAACGAGAGAGAACTACCATTTTTATGCAGATCCAAACCCCCTAGATATTACGATCCCGGTCGTTTATCTAGTGTTTCTTCATTGGCGCCCACCGATTTTTCTGTCTCATCTAATTTTCTCTCGATTTTTGATCTACCTTGTTGATTCCATTTGCGTATGGAAGAAACGTCGTCTCATTGGCAACCCGGCCCCCGGCCAAACGTCGTAAACAATTTTCAGGTTGAAGGAATTCCAGAGGATGCCTCAGATGACAATGAGGTTCAGTCCAATCGAGTAAATGAACCTGTCACTTCAGGGGTGCTACCAGAAAACCCTGTTCACTCAATTCTGCCTCCAGGAGAAACCCCAATCTCCTAGTACGTTAGATATCAAGGGGCTCTGAATGCAGTATACACACAACTGTGTGCTCAAACTGCTCCCTTAACCCAATCTTGAAGGCTAGGATCTCGTGCTAATGCTTCTCAACGGGAAGATCTATCCCACGAAAATACAGAAGTTTATTCCAGATCCACATCAAAGTATGAATACACCCAATCAGGGAGTCATCAGAGAGAGTATCGAGATGAACCACACCCTCACCGAAGACAATCAGTTCACACTAGGTTGGGTTCTCAATGAAACACCCACACCGATGAATCTGATCCAACTTACCGTTTAAGTGCAAATACCAGTGTGTTCAACTGATTGCAGCCAAATTACAACAAATGCAGACCTCGTGCGGTTTATAACCCTGAGGCAAAACACAACTATGATTTGATTTACCGCCCTGCGGAAGCAGCGGAAAATTCAAAGTTCATCATGGAAATAGCTTTGGCTCCGCTTGAGAAAGCAAAACTACCATCCAACGTGGGTAAATTTAATGGGCTGACAGACCCCGATGACCATTTAAGGGTTTTTACAAGCGCAGGGCTAGTAGGTGGCTGGACTTTACCATTATGGTGCCATCTCTTCGTACAGACCCTTACTGGCGCTGCCAGAATCTGGTTCAATAATCTACCCATCGGGAGCATCACATCATGGAAAGACCTACGCAAGAAATTTCTGACTCATTTAAGTCAACAGCGACGATCCATCCGAGACACATCAGATGTCATGAATATCTGGCGTCACGACGATGAAAGTTTGGAGGATTTCATCACCCGATACAATAAAGAAGTACTGGAAATCGGGGGAGTCCACGAGCAACTGATCCGCGCACAGTTCAAGTACGCGGTCAGATGTGATGATATGATTAAAGTCCTATCTGGGACGGAAGGACTCCCAACAAGTTGGGAAAAAGTGATGGTAGCCACAAAGGTTTATGCACAAACAGAGAAGAACCTTACCACAAATAGACCGCCACCACCGCATAATAGACCCGCGGACTTAGGTTCCACTGGCGGGAGGAAGTTTAAAAATTCATGGCGTGAATCTGGCTCGGGAAATCATTCGACTGAAGATGCTCGATCAACGATCAACAAACTTACTGCGCAGAGGGAAAACAAACAGGAGAATAGGGAGAAGCAATGGACTCCCCTAACTAAGACCCCGGCAGAAGTTTTCAGTACTGAAGACTATCAGTTTAAACCTCCGATCCCCATGAAAAATAAGCGGGGACAAGATCCAGCCCAATATTGCGAATATCACAAAGACAATGGGCATACCACTAACAACTGCATTTCTTTGCGCACGGAGATCGAGAAAGCCCTCAAAAGCGGTGAACTCACACATTTGCTTCAAAATGTGCGCAAAGAAATAAAGCAGATAACTCGGGGTGAGGAGGGCCCGAGCAAAAGGGCAAAAACTTAAGAGACAACTCTATGAATTCACCGCGGGAAAACATGATTTATCAAACGAAGCGGGAAAAGTAGAGTAAGTTAAGTTTCATATATTTATTTTAGCAAACTTTGTAATGGCCTCTGCGCCCTATCCCTAAATAAAATAGCAAAGTTTCTATTATTCTTGTGTTTTTCTTACAAAGTGCATGCAATTTCTTTTAGTAAGCGCAAAAACATTATGGTAATTACAAAAAAAAGCCTCATGAACGGTCAGTGATTACATCACAAGCGACCACAAGTTCACACTTGAGCTTTATACCAACTTCATTTGCCTTACTCAAATAAAAGTAATCGTACTCATGCAAAATATTGTAAAACGAAAAACATAGCATACTACTCTCGACGTAGAAATACGCCTAAGAAACTATCAAACACGACAGTGTTTTAGTTACTCGCGCAACAACGCACCAACAAAGACAGGGATATACATCCCAAATATTACTAGAAAATTGTTCAATACATTTTTCAACCTACGCTAAATCTTCACCCTCATTCGGAAAGATTTCCCTTAGTTGCGCTACGTGATCGTCAGATTGCAGTGCAACATTTATCAGATCCATAACTGGAAGTTGCAAGTTGTTAAATTTTGCCTTTAAAGCAACAAGCGCAACATTAGTATCCACGCCATGAGTAGCAGATTTGCTGATATCCCAATCAACCTTAAAAGCACTATTCACATGATGCGAACACTCAGCATATCCTTGGGCATACCCATCTTTTCGCGCAGCAACAACTAACCGCGCAACAGTTTTATCCAACTCTTCAGAGTTCAGCACCGATTCAGCAACCTGTGAAAGAAGGAAAGGGTAAATAACAAAAAAGCGCATGAACAGTTCCACAACAGAAAAAGAACAAGCAACTTACACAAGCAATTCCACGATCTTTCAGCCACGCCATATCACTCTTTAAAGGTTCAAGCTCGCTTTCCGCTGTGGCTCGCGCCGTTTTGGAATTTTCCAACTTTTCTTCAGTTTCGGTCAAACGGCGAGAGGTTTCAGCCTTTTCAGAATGCGCAAGCTCCAGATCCTTTTTAATTTGTTCCTGATCAGAAAGCAAAGCAGTAAGTTCTTCCAACTCTTTATCTTTAAGAGCAAGAGTGGCGCAAGCTTGTACCTCTCGTTGCTCACTACGCTCCCTATGAGAACGCGCTTCTTCTAGCGCAGCTTCTGCATCAGCTTTCTCCTTTTTCAACCTTTCTATCTCTGCATCCTGTCTCTTCAGTTTTTCAATCTCAGCCTTGAGATTATTGATGATATTGCGAAGATTTACCTTCTCGGCATTATCTTTTTTCGCAAATTCTCTTCCAGTTTTTGTGTTCTTCAGAGAGAAGGGCAGCTTCAGCTTCCGCTTCCGCTTTCCGTTTCCAACCCGCAATGGACCATTCCTCAGTTTTACGATCGGCTTTAAACTTGGCTTGATCAGCTTCCAATTTAGCTTTTAGCTGAGCTAAACGCTTTTCATCACTAGCAAACTTCTTCTGGGATACCCTAAAAGTTTCCCAATCTTTATGCATACTATACCACTCACGCACTATGCGATGAGTGGTAGAAGCATGAGAAGCAGTCTCTTCAAGATAAGATTGATAAGTTTGTTCATAAGACCGGCTTTCTTGAAACTTGATCTCTCCAGGCGGAAATATCCCCTGCAACCAATCTTGGCACACATGCCAATCCGAGAAAGTGTCACCTTTATTCAAATTCCAAACAGGGGCATGAAGCTCAGAAGCATCTTTTTCTGAGTAAGTCCTGTAATAGTAATCCCCCAGGGTTTCCTCTGGGCGGATTGGAGAATTTTTATCAACACCAGCAAATGAGCTTTGCTCCTCAGCAAAAACCCTCTCAACACGCTCAGGCATGGCATCAGAAAGTTTAGGAGAAGAAGTTGGAGTAGGGGTCTTTTCAGCAGTTTGTTCTTTCCCCAGGTCTTGAGCAACAGTTTCAGAGGTTCGTGGATTATCAGCACCATCCACAACCTCTGGGTCAAAAACTTTTTCAACCTCTACAGTAACATCAACAGGCTTATCAGCCTCAACAGTCTTCTCCACACCACCTTCAGGAGCCTCCGTAGTCTTCAACTGGTCAACAATAGGAGCACGCGGAGGAGAAGGTGGGAGTTTTTCATTAACCACAGGCTGCGGCTCGGAGGACACAGGAGAAACAAGAACTTCTGAAATAAAAACAACAACGTTTGTAAAGATTTAATGCGCATAAAGAAAAGAAGTAAAGACAACACTTACTAGGAGCAGATTCTGAAATAAAAGCATCTAGATTGCCCTTCCTGGTAATTTTCTTCCTTTGGATCTTCTTGGAGGGCTGACCCTCAGCATCAGTATCAGCTTGTTTTCTTTTACCGGCCTTCCTGTGCACCAAGTGTTCAGGACTAGATTCCAAGTCAATGGGATCATTCGGGTTGGATGGAGGGGTATCAGCAGCATCTCTCGGTTCTGGTTTTGGCCTCCTAACAGTAACTGTAGGCGTAAGACCCTCCAGAGAGTCAGAAACCACCACACAATCACACCAGGAGTCAGAGGAACGGCGCATACCTTTCTTCTCTCCTCCAACATTTTTTGTCTTCAAAGATTGAGCTTTATCAGCTTCATTCTTCTTCGGCGCAGAAGTAGAACTCGTCGCGCGTTTCTTCTTTTCAGGGCCTATGCCCAAGTTTGACAACTCACCTACGAAAGCGCAAAGGATAATTTACTCAGAAGCGCAACATAAAAAGCAAACAGTAAATCAATAAGTACATAGCTTACCAGCGCCAGCAGTAGGCTGAACAGACAGATCCGCATCCCGCAGAAGAACAAAATTTCTCACAATCCGGTGGTACCAAAGCTCCTCATCAGGTTTCTTCTTAATGGTACCCATTCTTCCACCTTCTCTCTTGAACGCAACAACATACAGTGAAACAACTACAAGAGAAGAAAGGCAAGTTCAAAAAAAAAAAAGAAAAGAAAAAGAAAAATCCCAATCTTACTATGCCCATCCTCCGTATACACCGGCTTGTCATCACGGTCCATTTTCCAATTCAAGCTCATGCCGGCTCCGACAAGAGCTTTCTCCGGCAAAGCGATATTAGGAACATCCTTCAGATCTTGATACCAGTTCTCATCAACAGGGGTCTGAACTGTTTCGACAGGAACATCTTCTTTTCCCCTTAAAACCATCCTCACCCGAATCACTCCGGCTTTAATAAAGAAATTTTTTTGCTTCCAGTCATGGAAGGACTTTGGAGGATGTTGCAAAATCTTCTTTGAAGATGCTCTCTGAACAAAAGAATAAAATCCTTGAATACAATGCATTTGGTAAAAAACCCTAAATCGAGGGACCGTCGGCTCGATATGTATCGTTCGGCACACAAATTCGAAATGTCGAACCCTAACCATGCCAATAGGGTGCAATTGGGAAATATGTAACTTGTAATACTCAAGGATTTCAAGGAAAAATCTGGTTATAGGCAAACAAAAGTTGCCTTCACAGAAAAAATCCCAAAAAAGGGTAATATACCCAGCCGGAGCATCTGCTGCAGTCTGCCCCTCTTCAGGGTACAGAGCACCCCAGTTCTCCGGAAATTTGAGATTCCGAACCAAACCATCGAAGGTCGCTCTAGGCCACTTTAACGGTGGAAGTTCAGCCGACATTTCTTCAGAAAGGTCTTCTTGGTGTTCTCCGGTTGACATAAGAGGAAGAAATGATAAACTTTTTCTTAGAAGAAAGGAACACGAAAAGTTTTCAACGAAACAATGATTACACAGAAAGGGGGCAACTCAAGCGTTATATACTCACCGCAATAAATAGCATCGGTAACCGCCACAACACCTTTTTCGGATATCACAGTTCTCCAAGCAGCAGAGCGAGTGAAAACCAACACAAACGCGCTTACACGCGCGCGTGCAAAACACGGACAGCAAAGAACAACTGACAGTGACAGCCTGTCACTCAGTTTTACTGTACCAATCTCATTTAAAGTCAAAGATTTTCAAAAATCTTTACAATGAACAAAATGAATCTTCTTCCAGAAGTTTCCTTATTTTTCGCGCCAAAAAGCATTTCCCTCTCATAAGTCCAGTGCTCCACTTATTTGCATAAGTACAACACTAGACTGGGGGGACTTGAAGGGGTAAGGTCCCAAAAACCTCATAATAAGTACTTGGGACCATACCACAACCTTGATTTTCAGCCTTTTTACCTTGCACGGCCGCGCACTGGTCTTACAAAAGAAAGGCTTAAGAAACAAGCAACAACCAACACTTGCGCGCCAAAAGGAAATCATAAGTCCTTGCTCTTTCTCCCACGAGCAAAGGATTAAAATCCTAGATTAAACACTTCCGATCAATATGCAGACTTAGATATTATTTATCCAGACTTGGGATTTATTTATTCAGCTGATTCCACACGATAAGGAGTCACACCAGATTACAGCAGTAATCTTCTAGAAGGGATTCAATCGTGCACCACTAAGACGGTTATAACCGTCTGGACACGTGTCGCCACCTCAGGCCTCCCTGAAATCACTACGATAGCATGTAATTGGAGAGTAATCTCCACTTGATCACTTTACACGTGGCAAATCCCCAGCCATCGATCCAAGCCACGATCCGTGTGCACTCACGTCGGATCAAGAAGCTTGACGGAAGAAAATGTAACCGCTTACGGGGTTAGCATCTTCCGTCAACTTTTCACTAACAGGTTTTCCCGCCCAAAGACTCCCGGTTATAAATACGAGAACTGTTCAGGTATGAAATTCAAGTTACACACACTTCTCAAATACATCTTCTTCTTCATAACCCATACTTATTCTCACACCGGAGTCGGGTCAAGGAGAGAACCCCTTTCTCCCCTTGGCGAGGCTAACGGTGCTTCTTTTTTGCAGAGTTATCGGAGAAGGAGATCAACCGTAACGAATCAAACGAGAGAGAACTACCATTTTTATGCAGATCCAAACCCCCTAGATATTACGATCCCGGTCGTTTATCTAGTGTTTCTTCACAAATGTATGACACATACAAGACAAAATACATAGACTCGATACAGACGGAAGCTACAGACATAATGCACTAACAGACTCCCCCTTGGATGTAGTTGTAGTCTTCCTTCCTGCATAGTCTTTAGTTCACCTTCCTGCTGCGTCTCCTAGCCTTAGCTTTCTGTCTCCTTTGTTCTTCCTGTTCAGCAAGCATCTTGCACCTTAGAGGCCTACCGATCTCATTCCAGTACTTTCTATACTCAAGATCACCATCTCTTTTCCTATCTCACCTTGGGATCTTGTTCTCTTCTTTCTCTATTGGCGTTTGATCAGTTGGTGGAGGCCTGAAGAGTTTTCTTTTACCAAGAACTGCTGCTCTTTCAGCTATCTTCTTGAATTTTTCACTTCGCTTCTCTTTCTTCAAAAATTCCTCTAACTCTATGTCTCTGAACTTTGTTTCCCAATATCTTCCAGAATTGATATCCTTTGCAAAACATAAGTTCGCCATCTTCTGATATTGCTGTGCTTGAACTTTATCTGGAGCATCATACACAATCTTGTTGAAACATAAGCACTCAATATCCTTCTTCGAACAATTCAGCAACCACATCGGATCTAATAGATTGATCCTCCTTGCTTCTCCCGTCTTCTTATCAAACAAAGAAATAACCGCTTTTGTCGTGCTCTGATTGTACATCCAACCTTGGAAGTCTTCATAAAAATCGTGTTCCATCGCACACAGTGGCATATTCTTTAAACATCTCGGCGGCTTTATCTTCAATGTAACAACTTTTTCTCATGTGATTGGATCAAATTTGACAATCCGCTTTGGAAATTGCGGCTTCCAATCAGGAAATCTATTCTTTGCCTAGAGCTTTATGTAGTCCCATAACTTTTGGTCGTGCACCTTCACATCAAGACCGTAATAGAACTGTTTGATATTCTTGGTTTGCACAAGCTCCTCCACATCCCACCAAGGGAGTGTTTTGATATCAGATAAGAACTCGAAATATTGTACCCCTTGTTCCCTTCTTATAGCATACATTTTCAAATCCTCAAGATAACCCCCAGATAGAATGTCACCCGGAGATTTATCTGGATGATCTGTGAAGTATTGTAGTGGTCACTTGTATTTTCTTTCCTTAGGCATAACATTGAACCAGTTCTTTCTTCCTTCTAACAATGTTTCCTATGAAATTGTCTCAGGAATACCCTCAGTTGTTATCTTTTCCACCACTTTCCTACGTAATTCATCTTCATTTTGTGACTTGAACATCTTAGCAAATGTAGGAAACGTGTCATCAACACCAAAGTAATGAAAGGGTATATCTTCTTTAGATATACCAGAACCCTCTTCAATCTCAACATTATTGAAATTATCAGCTTCATTTGCAAACTTAAATTCATTCTCTCTCTCTCTCTCTCTCTCTCTCTCTCTCTCTCTCTTTGTCTGGCGACAATGGAATCTCATCTTCTATATCAAACTTCAGATTACCGTCATCCATCCCCAATTCCTCTAACATATCATCTCTGGTTCTAGGTACCTCTAACTCCCCCTCAAATGCAGAATGTAAGTAAATAACTTTTGGTTGAGTTAGGAATACCTGATTAGCGTGTTGTTTTCCAGAAGAAGAAGACTCCTGCTGCTGATCCTCCACTTGTTCATTCAGCTCATCGTTAAGAAAATCATCAAGAGATTGTTGAACTGAAGGCTTCACAATTAGCAACCCAGTTACCCCTTGATCATCATCGTCGTTATCATTTTCTGGATCATAATTGTCGATGTCATCAAACAAATCCTTCAACTCTTCATCATCCAACTTATCTTCTTCCTCTTCTTCTTTTTCTTCTTTATAACATAGTAATTTCATATCAACTTCTCTCACCTTTCCTTTTCATTGTTCAACTTTTACCAAACGAATAACATCTTTCAAACTGTAAGGTCGAGAGACTGATTCACCCATAAGGACAAAGCTTTGTTCTGGATCAACTTCCATATGTTCCTCTTCATTCACTTCTGCATCTACCATTTCAACGTCATCACCTTCAGGATGGCTAGAAGAACCTACAACCTCTTGAGTATCAACTACCAAACCTTTCCTTTTCTGAGTTGCTTCTTTCGCCAACTCTTTCTCCCTAGCAACTCTTCTTTCTTCGACCCTTTGAATCTCCAATTCATTATACACAGCTTGGACATTAATCCCAAGCTTGTGTTCCATCACAGCATATAACATGTTCAGCTGCTCATCTTTCACAACTTTGTCTGCCCTTAGAGCTTCAATCTCTTGTCTTAGAACTTTACTTTCATTAGAAGATGACTCATGCAGCTCACCTATCGTCTGATGCAGTGTCTTGTTTACTTCATTCAATTTCTCATTCTTAGCATTCACTTCTGCAAACTCTATAGTAAGTTGATCAATGACTTTAGCTTGTGCTCCAAGATCATCTATTAACTCATCAATCCTTTCAGCATGATCATTTACTGCCAACTTCAGCTCTTCATTCACTTCTATTGTTTTTGCAAGCTTCTTTTTCACTTCATCACGTTCAGCTTCAGCTTTTGCTTTTGCCTTTTCAAGAATACTCACTTTCTTTGTAAGAATCTTGATCTTTCCATCATGAAACATATCATGATCACCTTCTGGAAGATCAAATGGAAAGTCACCTTGAAATTCAGGAAAGCCTTCAAATAAACCAGTAAAAGTATCTTTCTTTGGTTGTGACTGCTCTGCATCATCTTGAATATGAATAGTTGGATTCTCTAGAGGTGGTGGTGGAGTAGACTCTCTTTTACCCATGAATTGAACTTCATCATCATCATCATCAACTTTCTTCTCAACTCTAACATATTCTGGACTTTCAGGCCTTTTCTTTTCAGCTTATGGACACTCTTTCATTTGAACCTCAGGTGCTTTAACACTTTCAATTTCAACCTCTGGAATACTTTGAGCTTGTTGCACTTCTGGAGTTTGAATACTTTCAACTTCTGGACCTTTACCACTCTGCATCTCAGGCATTGTAGCTGCCCCCTTTCTAACTCTGACACTCCTTGGAATAACACATGTTTGAACTGCTTTACGCTTCTTGATGACCATCTTTTTCTTTTCTTTAGGTGTTGGAATGTACGTAGAATCCTCTTCATCAGAATCCTTCTATTTCTTTTGAGGCTTCACTTTCAATCTAATCTTTCCAACTCCAATCTTTGAAGTATCAATTTCATGCTCAGTATCACTTTCTGTTGCACTAGAGTCTGTATGAGCAACTCCTTCAGCTTCCTTTTCTTTCAGACTTTCACCACCATCAATCTTTGAAGATCCCTCAGCTACTCTTTCAACACTTGAACCTTGAACCTTTACAGCTTTAGCAACTTCAGCTTCTTCATTCTTCTTTAAGAAATCTTCAAGTGTCTATTTCATCAAATCAACACCTTCTTGAATAACATCTGCTGGATCAAGCACAGTTTCATCAACAAGTCTCGGTGGAGATTTCTTATTTGAAGGCTCTACAAAACAAACAACACTTATTAGAAAGATATAACAAAGTATATTCTATCAACCTTTCATGTTTCTCCCCCTTTCAAATTTACCCTTTATAACAATCTTCGGTGTAACCACTTTAGGTGCAGTTACTGTGGGAGAAACCTTCAGTGTTCTCTTTCTCTTTCCATCCTTCACAAAACATCCTTACATGTGATTTATAACATTTCTTCCTATCAGTCAATGCTTTAGCAATTCTACTATCCTTTAAAAATGTTGTTGTATCTTTGAATGGTTCCATATTTGCATAATTTTCATCTAAAATGCAGCAGATGTTGTGAGCTGGATGCCAATCAGATGCTCTTTTCTGCAAGAATGTCAACGTTAAAATCTGCAATAACTTCGAGACATAAAATGACAAAACAAAATTTTCAAAAATTTTCTAACACTGGAAATCTCACTCTATACACTCTACTCAGTATTGATGATCGGATGAGCCAAATCATTAAAGAACAACATTAGTCAAGGCAAGTGCATTTAGATCGAATGGCCCTCTGATCGGATGGTCATCCGATTGGATTGACGTTCGTTCCAGATGTGATGAACAGTTTGGCACAATGAAAGATCAAACATGTGAATGAGTGTTTTTGGATCAGATGGCCTTCCGATCGAATGGTCATCCGATCGGATTGCCATTGATTGAAAACAACTAACAGTTAAGAATGAATATGAGCATTTAAGAAAAATCAACAAACACTTAGAATATATTCAAGCATATAAGGTGTTGTGGATCGGATGGCCCTCCGATCAGATGGTCATCCGATCGGATTGCCATTCGTTCCATGGCACATGAAGAACAATTGAATCCCAATCATGAATCAACAAAAATTTCTAACAATTTTACCAAATTGAACACATTTTCACGTAGAGAATTGGCCGATTAACAAAACCCTATGTTCAGATTTCTCTAAAACTTAATGGTTTGGGTTTAATTTGGCTTTTTGACTCTCGGCTGCCGACACCTATTCATCATTCAATCTTCAAATCTAAGATGTTATACATGAAATTAAGACGGTAAACCTGTAGATCTAAGGCCGATAAGCATGGATCTATCATCAATTTGAACCAACAAACACTACACAAGCCTAGATCTAAGATTATCAAAACAATAGTCACCGACACTATGAAAACTTCAAAATATTTGAAATTTAATGGTGAAAGTTAGTAAACTTACCTTTCCCATAGCGAAGGTTGAGTATACCAACAATCCTATGTAACTTGGAAATCAAGAATGTGAGATCAAGAACAAGAACAGTTCAGAGAGTTTGAGTGTGGGACGTAGGGTCGTTCGAACGGAAAAGTTTGACTGAAGACCTTGACCCCCTATTTATAGGCATGACCATCACTCGGATGGCCATCCGAGCGGATTGCCATCCGATCGGATTATCATCCGATCCACACTCATCCTTTTTCAATTTTTAACATTTTCTTATTTTTCCAATTTTATCTGTTTTGATCAGTTTTTAGAAATCCACTCAAGTATCTTGGTCCAAATTAATGACCCTAGGTACTCAATTTGCCTACCGAGTCCAAGTTAATGACCTTGGTTGACCCGAAACGAAACAACTGATATTTGTTCAAACTTTTTCAACATTTTTCTGAAAAATTTTACAGGTATCAAGTTAATGAACTTGATTAAACGTTGAAATCCTCGATCTTTCAAGATTAGCTCCCAATCCAGTTGTTCAACTCAGAAACTTCCTGCTTCGCTTCCCTTCTCAGATTCTGAAGATCAGCTTTCCGCCTTGGTTTGTCTAAAACTAAAGCAGAATATAAAATCCTTTTGTGATTTTAAGAAAGTTTTAGCTAAGACATACTGAAATCTTTTTGGGTTTTATGCTAAACTGAAATGAAATGCAGTAAAGTAAACAGTAAACTATTTACAAACATATTTTTGATGAGTGTGTTAGAGGATCATATCAACTGCTGACAAGCTACAGGTACCGTTGAGCTTAATTTCACACTAAGTATTAAACGATTCACATAGATTTCCGATATGCTGGTCCTTTTTAAAATTTCACACAGATTTCAACTTATTCAGGATACAATTTAGGTGTTTTAAGAACTTAACTTATACGCGTGTCCCACCTCAGAATACACTCTCGTATCCAGATCTCTATATTTAGTCTTACAGGTGAACGTACAATAATGATATCTGTAAAGGGTAGTGTGAGGCCATGAGAGCTCTGGTTAGAACTTTCGTTCAGACAAAGAGATGATGGCTCGTCTTTCGGTGTGTCCCTCTTGGGGATCTTTTCTTCAACAGTACATGATTCACATTTTTTAATGTTTGTCATTTTTTATACTGAGGGGAGGCTTTAATGATTAAAGCTGTGCAGAGTATTATACGAGGACTAGGCTATTGCTTCCGCAAAATCAGAAGTCCAAGTATAATACCCCAGATATCATCAAGTACATAGACCTAGTATGTCAGAAATAGAAAAACTTTCAAACAAGATTTCAGGGGTTACTTATATATCTGAGAGATGTTCCCCACGAAATAAGCAAGAAATGATTTTATGTTTATATCCCGAAAAAGTCTACTAAACGTGTAAAAACCTATCGGCATATCATCAGGGAGACCATTTAACGCTTTTAAACATTACATTTCTTTAGCATACCGTAACTGTCCAGCTGATGTAGTATCATTTCCTCTTTTTACACAAACTCTTTTAGTTTTCTAATGTTTTTGGATTTTGAAAATATCTCATGTTTTTGTATTTTTGAATTTTTTTATTGTTTTTGTATTTTCTGAAAATATATCTATCTCCCCCTAAATACGAAAAACAACTAAAAAGTCGACAAACCAAAGCAGTCTGCTTTTCAACATCCTCTGCTTTGTTTTTCTCATCAACACCAAGAATTTTCTCTGCCTCCGACAACAGCTTCATACCATTCAATTTTAAAAGATATTGAAAATGAGATTTATCAAAAGCTTTGGTATGTAAATCTGCCTTTTGTTCATCGGTGTGGATTTTATCTATTCGAATCTGTGACAACCTCAAATTTACATGTAACCGTACAGTTTATTAATAATAATTAGTGTGCTTGAGGACTGTGTGGAATTACGTAACTGCTTTCTGATATCTGTGTTATGCTTACACGTATTTGTTAATATACTAATAGTGTACAGAAAGGTCACTAAATAGTCCGTTATATTTTCCTAAGTGTTAGAAAGTAAAAACGTTACAAAAATATATACATAGGACACGTTACGAATTAATTAAGCAGTTTAGCGGAACAGTGTCAAACCGAACAACCGGACTTAACACGGGACATAAAAATATTGTCATGACATTGTTTTTCTTTTTCTGAGCTAGTTAGGGTCCCCGAACACCCTAACACTCGCTACAAAACACAACACACTAGTAGTTAGATTAAACTCCTAAATTAACTAACTAAACTCTAACTATTAGTTCAAACCAAACTATACCCCTTAACCCCCCCTTGACCGAATTTCCCCACATGGGGGACATACTTTCACCCTTTATATTTTTTTAATCTCTTGGTCTTATATCTAGATGACACATTATCTAGTGGTTAAACACATTTAGTGGTTTATAAATAAGACCCTAAGACAAGAACTTCTCATTCACCAACACTTAACCAAAAATTGCACTCTCCCTCTCCTCTCTTTCTTTGAAATCGGCAGCCACAACCATCCACCATACCACCACCTTCAAGCCTCCTACAAGCCATTTTCTTACATACAAAGGTGCAAGGGATCACATAAGGAAGCTCGGTGCACTCGGAATCTCAAGGACCTCACTACGTTTCTTTTATCCACCACTTTTACGCCTTTGATCTTCCCTAGCCACGAGCTAGTAGTAAGTGACTCTAAACATCTTCTTGATCTATTCTAAAGTGGTTAATAAGAGATTTGTCAGTTAAAAATTATGAACATAAAAAATCAAAACTAAAAAGTCTTGCTAGAGTGATGAACTTGTTGGTTAAAGAATAAATAATGATGAAACATGGTAGTACAAGATGAATCTGAAATATATGAGTATTGGTCTGCTGTAAATAACTTATAACCTGTTGTAAATCATTATTAGAATGAATGGTAATCATATGTGTGCGTTTTAGTAGCCTTTAGACTGAAAACAGCTTGCTGATGTGTATTTTCAGTCGCCTTTCACAGGCTGTAAACAGGTTTTAAACTCAAATAAAAACCGATATTTTGAATCTAAAATATGTTATTATGAAATACGGTTCTAATGGCACCGGAATCGTAATTTTTGGACTTCGTTTACTATTTTTAAAGTGTTAATTTGTAACAGCAACTTAAGCTGAATTTTGACAGCAATAAATGGGTGTCATACTTTCAGTCATAACCTGAGTTTTGTGATGAATCGGACCATGAAATTTGTACAGTAGATGAAAACCGATGCATTTGTAATTACCCCACTGGAATTTCGTAAATTGGACACTCGATGAATTTTTAATAAATTGTTCCGTGGACTGTGGTCAGAAATACACAAATCTGAGTTCAGTCCGAAATATGAATTTTTATAAAATATTGGTAACGAACCGGACCCCGATATTTTTACACAATAAAATATGGAACGTTTAAGACATCCTGTAAAAATTTGGGAATTTTTGGAATAATTTAACCATTTTATTAAAATGTCCGAAAACAGCCGATATTGAATATAAATGCTGAAATGACATAAGTTGTGACTCGCGTATCTAAATGTCGAGTATGCTATCTGTGAATGATCTAACATGTTATATATGTTATGTACATTATCGTATGTTTGATTTTGAGTGGGGAATGGATGGGAAACTTAGATGGGCATAAACCGTTAAAATGATGCATGTTGTGTGATAGATACGTGTAGGAACTTTGTGTTCTATTTGAAAGCCACTAAATGACTAACTGGTAAATCATACTAGGACGTGATTGACCGACCTTGACTGTTAGCTATATTTGAGAATCTAACCGAGCAAACCGAGGTGAGTTCACACTTTTCTACAAAGCATGGTAAATTCCTGGTGGGAATGGGAATGGGTACAGGAATAGGGATTCCTCGTCCTTTGGGACGTGTTCAGGAATGTGGATTCCTCGTCCTTGTGACGTGTTCAGGAATGTAAATTCCTCGTCCTATTGGGACGTATTAGACTTACTGGACTAGAACTCTATCAACGAAGTCCCTCCCTTTTTGTATCGACTTAATCGCCGAGGCTATGGCGAGCGGGTCATTAGTTAATAGCGCTATTAGGTTTAACAAACCGCACACCGTGCCAGTTGGATGGGTGTGTACTAATGGACTATGGCACGTCGGTGGTGATAGAACACCGACGCTAGGGCACAATTGATTTCTTTTGTTAGTAGTCGATATGATAAACGAGTCTGGTAGTTTAAAATACTGGGGCAGCTCCCCACGGCCAAAGTGCCGGGCTGGATAGCCAGGGATGGTTAACTAATAAACGTTTTCGAACTATGGGGTAACCCCCACGGCTGGACGGCCGAATGAGATTAAACTATGTTTTTGGAAACAACACTAAAATGGACAACCAACCGTGAACTCACTCAACTTTGTTGTTGACTCGTAATTACATGCTTTGCAGGCCATTAGATGCTATGGAGCTTGCATATGGAGGTGGTCGTTGTGGGATGCGAACTGATATGTCCCGTACTTAATGAATAAACTTTATGAACTTATTAAACCTACGTTTTGGACTTTAAACTTATGAACTATGGACTTATGTTATGAACTTATGTTTTATGCTTCCGCTGTTAACCTAAAATCGGTTTACTTCCTTTTGGTCACCAATCGTATTGTGTTTGGTTTTATTTACTTAATTATGTTGTTCAATATGATTGGTGGCTCGATCCTGGTCACGTCACGCCTCCAAGCGGTGATACTTCGCATGGTGGATTTTGGGGGTGTGACAGATTGGTATCAGAGCCATTGGTTATAGTGAACTTGGTTTAAAAAAAAATGGAAAAGTTTTTGATAAAACCAGACTATAACCTGTACAGTGCTCAACGATCCACAACGACGCTTCGCTCCATGTGCAAGACTCAACACCCTAGGTGGTATGATTTAAGTTTATATTTCTTACTTACTATATTACTTTTGTCTGGTGTGGTGTTTATGGTGTGTTTATTTAGGGTAGTAGCATGTTGTCTATTAGCCCTACTGCAATCTTTATGATATGCAATTGTTTACTTGAAATTTGACAAGTGGTGGTCAAATTCTTTTCTAATTTCTCGTCGCTCCTCTACGACAACTGTTTATGCATTCTATCTATTTACACGCTTAACTCGACATGACGTCACCATCTGACCCTCCGTACATTCGGCTTGTACGTCAACATTCACGAAGACCCAACCTGGCTCAAATGAACTTGGGTTTTGAAGAACTATACCCACGCATCCCCGTTGACGGACCTCATCATCTCCACTGGTCGTCGTTACCAGAAACGAAGCAGCCACTGTTACGCGTGTTCGTCGTTTTGCAACTCGCAACCCTACCAACCAAACTCTATTTTGGACAAGTAATATACTTCCGTGATCGTAATGCAATGAACTTCCCTTTTTGTGTCACGCCGCCACACCTCACTACTAGAACTGCTTCTAAGCGACATATTACTTGGTCGAATTGGTGGACCCCTGTTTTCGCTCGATTCTTCGCATGAACCTCATTAATTCCCAGTTTCTTCGATTGGCAACTGATTTAACAAAATGCCAACAACCACACCACTATTTCCACCGATCACAAGTTTACCCCCATTACCTTATTGGGTGGTTAATGCTTCTTCTACTTGATTTACTCCTTCGAAAACCCAACCTAGCGAATGGATGCCGTTACTGATAGGATAGTCATCAGGACGCTCAAGGACGGAAATATGGAATCACTCGATCTATAGGCGAACACGATAATCTATACGCTTACCTGACCCGCCTCACACTACAAGAAATCGTACTATTCCATGATAGTCTTCTTAAATACGCAGAATCCTTATACTAGCTTTTGTACCGACACATGATTATTGGTTAGACCAAACCGTCATTCCCTTACCACAGTGACATTTCGTCCTCGCTCCACCATGCAAAGACACTGAAATGAACACCCTCTAGCATAGAGAGTTTGGAAGGCTCGACTCTCGATCCTCGGTGATCACTCCTTGAAATCTTCAGAGTGATGCAAAGAACGATCCCAACGTTGTGATGGGTAAGTTTCTTCTGGACGACTTCTTTGTTACTGTTTTGTTTGATTCGGGCGCTGATACTAGTTATGTATCCTTAAAAGTTAGTCAAATGCTTAAGCGCACTCCAACACTCCTGAACACCAAACACACGGTAGAACTAGCTAACGGTAAAAGTCTTGAAGCCACACACATAGTTAAATGTTGTAACCTCGTCTTAGCTGGTCAGACTTTCTCTATCGATCTTATTCCTATCACACTGGGTAGTTTCGACGTTGTTATTGGGATGGATTGGCTATCTCATCACCAAGCGGAGATTGTTTGCAAGGAGAAAATCGTCCGCATTCCTCGTTCTGGTAAGGAACCCCTCGTGATTCGTGGCGACAAGAGTGGTGCTGTCGAAGGCATTATCTCTTTCCTTAAGGCCCAGAAATGTTTGCGAAAGGGCCACACTGCCATTCTCGCACTCGTTACTGACACATCAACAGAAAAGAAGAGAATTGAGGACATTCCTATTGTGCGCGATTTTCCTGAGGTATTTCCTGAGGAATTGCCTGGTCTTCTGCCTCATCGTCAAGTTGAGTTTCAAATCGAGCTAGCTCCTGGAGCAGCGCCAGCAGCTCGAGCACCATATCGTCTAGCCCCATCAGAACTCGAAGAACTGTCTACACAACTACAAGAACTCTTGGAAAAAGGGTTTCATACGTCCTAGCTCTTCGCCCTGGGGAGCTCCAGTACTATTCGTGAAGAAGAAAGACGGTACCTTCAGAATGTGTATTGACTACCGCGAACTTAACAAGGTGACCGTGAAGAATCGTTATCCTCTTCCACGTATTGACAACTTGTTCGACCAGTTGCAAGGGTCGAGCTATTACTCCAAGATTGACTTGAGATCGGGATACCATCAGCTGAGAGTCCGAGATGAGGACGTCTCCAAAACAGCACTCAGAACTCATTACGGCCATTACGAGTTTCTGGTTATGCCATTCGGGCTGACGAATGCACCAGCGGTCTTTATGGATCTCATGAACCGAGTGTGCAAGCCTTACCTGGATAAGTTCCTTATTGTGTTCATCGACGATATCCTGATCTATTCCAAGAGTCAGGAGGAACACGAACTGTTGGGATTGAACCCTACCAGAGGAACAGATAATGTAAAGCCAAAACCAGGTCACAACAGAGGATTCATAATAAGCAGCAGTTTACACTTTGCTCTCCCCTTGAAAGTGAGTTATAACATCTGATGGTCTCTATCTGCTGCTCATAATCAACTGCTGCTGCCCTTTCAACTGCTGAGATGATCCTAAAGACTGCTGAAGACAAACTCTGTTACTCTATCTACTACTGTCTCTTAAGTGCTGCTGAAGACACTAACACTGCTCATTCAAGGACTGATCACCTTTGAAGAAAGCACTGATGTTGTTGTTAAGCATCAGGGCTTAGGCTACAACAGTGGAACGTTGAAGCAGTAGTTTCCTCTTAATTTGTATTTTAATTACAATCAGTGGTTAGACATCAGTACTTGTGTAAGGACAGTAGATATAGTTTGTTAGTCTGTTAGACGTCGCTTTCATGGTGACGTCAGCTGAGATTCCTCAGTGGTTTGGTTTGCCTATAAATGTAACAGTACCCTGTACTGTTACATTTGATTGACTGAGCGGGTTCTTCTCCTCATGTCTAATCCTTTCATCTTGGGTGCAACCAACCTTGGGGGCATCAGGCTGAGGGGGAGTATAGTTTGTAAGCATGACTGTAATCTTTTGCTTTGATTTGTAATCTTTTGACTCTATGTGAAGCAATTGTTCATCAAACTATTTCCTCCTTTGATTGTGTTTACAAAGTTTGTTTTCATTTCCGCTGCACCTAACATGTCTTCATATTCATTGATCATTCATTTTAAACAAGCAAACACTATCATGAGAGCCTCCGATCCTAACACGAACAACATCTACAACTTATGCTGGAACTTCTTCGAAAAGAGCAGTTGTATGCCAAGTTTTCGAAATGTGACTTCTGGCTCCGCGAAGTCCACTTTCTAGGCCATGTGGTAAACAAGGATGGGATTCATGTTGATCTATCCAAGGTTGACTCAATTAAGAACTGGCCTGCACCCCGCACACCAACAGAAATCCGCCAATTCTTGGGTTTGGCAGGATATTACAGAAGGTTTATAAAAGACTTCTCCAAGATTGCGCAACCTCTCACTTCGCTGACTCAGAAGGGTGTCATCTATCGTTGGGGTCATGCACAAGAGTCCGCATTTCAACATCTAAAGGATAGACTTTGTAGCGCGCCTATCCTCTCATTGCCCGAAGGCACCGATGATTTCGTGGTTTATTGCGACGCTTCCATCCAAGGACTGGGTTGCGTATTGATGCAACGTGACAAGGTCATTGCCTACGCATCGCGCCAACTTAAAGTTCACGAAAGAAATTACACTACTCACGATCTGGAGCTGGGAACAGTTGTTTTCGCCCTTAAGATATGGAGACATTACCTGTACGGTACCAAGTGCACCATTTACACCGATCACAGGAGTCTCGAGCATATCTTCAAGCAAAAGGAGTTAAACATGCGTCAACGCCGATGGGTTGAACTCTTGAACGATTATGAATGCGCAATCAAGTATCATCCAGGCAAGGCCAATGTTGTGGCCGAGGCCCTCAGTCGAAAGGATACCCTACCTAAGCGTGTACGTGCTTTACAGCTTACCATCCAATCTAACCTTCCCGCTCAGATTCGTGATGCTCAGGTTGAAGCATTGAAAGCAGAGAACATCAGGGCTGAATCCCTACGAGGATCGAGGCAGCGGCTAGAACAAAAGGAAGACGACGCTTACTATGTAACAGGGCGCATCTGGGTTCCACTTTATGGAAACTTACGCGAGCTTGTGATGGACGAAGCGCACAAGTCTCGTTATTAGGTACACCCTGGTTCGGACAAGATGTACCACGACCTCAAGACTACGTATTGGTGGCCTGGCATGAAAGCCCACATAGCAACCTACGTCAGCAAGTGCTTGACTTGTGCGAGAGTCAAGTCTGAATATCAGAAACCATCAGGCCTACTTCAACAACCGGAGATCCCGAAATGGAAATGGGAGCAAATTTCCATGGATTTCGTTACTGGCCTGCCTAGATCTCAACGCGGAAACGATACCATTTGGGTGATCGTAGATCGACTGACCAAGTCTGCACATTTTCTGGCCATCAAAGAAACGGATAAGTTTTCTACTCTTGCAGACCTTTATCTAAAGGAAGTAGTATCAAGGCACGGAGTGCCAACCTCTATTATATCTGATCGTGACGCGCGTTTTACTTCAGAACTGTGGCAAGCAATGCACAAGTCTTTTGGCTCACGTTTAGATATGAGCACCGCTTATCACCCGCAGACGGATGGGCAATCTGAACGCACCATCCAAACCCTCGAAGACATGCTTAGGGCATGCGTAATCGACTTCGGCAATGGCTGGGAAAAACACCTCCCGTTAGTGGAGTTTTCATATAACAACAGCTACCACACCAGCATTCAGGCCGCTCCGTTCGAGGCATTGTACGGACGCAAATGCCGATCACCTCTCTGTTGGGCAGAAGTCGGTGACAGCCAAATCACTGGCCCAGAACTTGTGGTAGATACCTCCGAGAGAATTGCCCAGATACGACAGCGAATGGCGGCAGCTCGTGACCGTCAGAAAAGCTATGCTGATAAGGGAAGAAAACCACTCGAGCTCCAGGTTGGGGATCGAGTGCTACTCAAAGTCTCACCTTGGAAAGGTGTAGTCCGCTTTGGCAAATGAGGAAAACTCAATCCGCGTTATGTCGGACCATTCGAAGTCACCGAGAAAATTGGCAAAGTCGCCTACAGGTTGAACCTACCTGAAGAACTCAGCGGAGTTCACAACGTTTTCCATGTGTCAAATCTGAAGAAGTGTCTGTCAGATGAGACCCTCATAGTTCCTCTTAAGGAACTCACAATCGACGACCAGCTGCGATTCGTCGAGGAACCAGTAGAGATTACGGATCGAGATGTTAAGATCCTCAAGCATACCAGGATACCTCTGGTCCGAGTTCGTTGGAATGCTCGTCGTGGCCCAGAATATACCTGGGAACGAGAAGACCAAATGAAACTCAAGTATCCCCAACTGTTTAAGAAAAACGCAACAACTACTGAGGCTGAAGCTACTGCAGAATTTCGGGACGAAATTCCAAATCAACGGGGGGATGATGTGACACCCCAGGAAAATCTGGAAAACAACGCAACTTAACTAGCTTCCTCAGTAACCACGCGCTAAATTTCGGGACGAAATTCTCTTAACAGGGGGAGAATGTGACAACCCTCAAATTTACATGTAACCGTACAGTTTATTAATAATAATTAATGTGCTTGACGACTGTGTGGAATTACGTAACTGCTTTCTGATATCTGTGTTATGCTTACACGTATTTGTTAATATACTAATAGTGTACAGAAAGGTCACTAAATAGTCCGTTATATTTTCCTAAGTGTTAGAAAGTAAAAACGTTACAAAAATATATACATAGGACACGTTACGAATTAATTAAGCAGTTTAGCGGAACAGTGTCAAACCGAACAACCGGACTTAACGCGGGACATAAAAATATTGTCATGACATTGTTTTTCTTTTTCTGAGCTAGTTAGGGTCCCCGAACACCCTAACACTCGCTACAAAACACAACACACAAGTAGTTAGATTAAACTCCTAAATTAACTAACTAAACTCTAACTATTAGTTCAAACCAAACTATACCCCTTAACCCCCCCTTGACCGAATTTCCCCACATGGGGGACATACTTTCACCCTTTATATTTTTTTAATCTCTTGGTCTTATATCTAGATGACACATTATCTAGTGGTTAAACACATTTAGTGGTTTATAAATAAGACCCTAAGACAAGAACTTCTCATTCACTAACACTTAACCAAAAATTGCACTCTCCCTCTCCTCTCTTTCTTTGAAATCGGCAGCCACAACCATCCACCATACCACCACCTTCAAGCCTCCTACAAGCCATTTTCTTACATACAAAGGTGCAAGGGATCACATAAGGAAGCTCGGTGCACTCGGAATCTCAAGGACCTCACTACGTTTCTTTTATCCACCACTTTTACGCCTTTGATCTTCCCTAGCCACGAGCTAGTAGTAAGTGACTCTAAACATCTTCTTGATCTATTCTAAAGTGGTTAATAAGAGATTTGTCAGTTAAAAATTATGAACATATAAAATCAAAACTAAAAAGTCTTGCTAGAGTGATGAACTTGTTGGTTAAAGAATAAATAATGATGAAACATGGTAGTACAAGATGAATCTGAAATATATGAGTATTGGTCTGCTGTAAATAACTTATAACCTGTTGTAAATCATTATTAGAATGAATGGTAATCATATGTGTGCGTTTTAGTAGCCTTTAGACTGAAAACAGCTTGCTGATGTGTATTTTCAGTCGCCTTTCACAGGCTGTAAACAGGTTTTAAACTCAACGAAAAACCGATATTTTGAATCTAAAATATGTTATTATGAAATACGGTTCTAATGGCACTGGAATCGTAATTTTTGGACTTCGTTTACTATTTTTAAAGTGTTAATTTGTAACAGCAACTTAAGCTGAATTTTGACAGCAATAAATGGGTGTCATACTTTCAGTCATAACCAGAGTTTTGTGATGAATCGGACCATGAAATTTGTACAGTAGATGAAAACCGATGCATTTGTAATTACCCCACTGGAATTTCGTAAATCGGACACTCGATGAATTTTTAATAAATTTTTCCGTGGACTGTGGTCAGAAATACACAAATCTTAGTTCAGTCCGAAATATGAATTTTTATAAAATATTGGTAATGAACCGGACCCCGATATTTTTACACAATAAAATATGGAACGTTTAAGACATCCTGTAAAAATTTGGGAATTTTTGGAATAATTTAACCATTTTATTAAAATGTCCGAAAACAGCCGGTATTGAATATAAATGCTGAAATGACATAAGTTGTGACACGCGTGTCTAAATGTCGAGTATGCTATCTGTTAATGATCTAACATGTTATATATGTTATGTGCATTATCATATGTTTGATTTTGAGTGGGAAATGGATGGGAAACTTAGATGGGCATAAACCGTTAAAATGATGCATGTTGTGTGATAGATACGTGTAGGAACTTTGTGTTCTATTTGAAAGCCACTAAATGACTAACTGGTAAATCATACTAGGACGTGATTGACCGACCTTGACTGTTAGCTATATTTGAGAATCTAACCGAGCAAACCGAGGTGAGTTCACACTTTTCTACAAAGCATGGTAAATTCCTGGTGGGAATGGGAATGGGTACAGGAATAGGGATTCCTCGTCCTTTGGGACGTGTTCAGGAATGTGGATTCCTCGTCCTTGTGACGTGTTCAGGAATGTAAATTCCTCATCCTATTGGGACGTATTAGACTTACTGGACTAGAACTCTATCAACGAAGTCCCTCCCTTTTTGTATCGACTTAATCGCCGAGGCTATGGCGAGCGGGTCATTAGTTAATAGCGCTATTAGGTTTAACAAACCGCACACCGTGCCAATTGGATGGCTGTGTACTAATGGACTATGGCACGTCGGTGGTGATAGAACACCGACGCTAGGGCACAATTGATTTCTTTTGTTAGTAGTCGGTATGATAAACGAGTCTGGTAGTTTAAAATACTGGGGCAGCTCCCCACGGCCAAAGTGCCGGGCTGGATAGCCAGGGAAGGTGGACATGGGATGGTTAACTAATAAACGTTTTCGAACTATGGGGTAACCCCCACGGCTGGACGGCCGAATGAGATTAAACTATGTTTTTGGAAACAACACTAAAATGGACAACCAACCGTGAACTCACTCAACTTTGTTGTTGACTCGTTATTACATGCTTTGCAGGTCATTAGATGCTATGGAGCTTGCATATGGAGGTGGTCGTTGTGGGATGCGAACTGATATGTCCCGTACTTAATGAATAAACTTTATGAACTTATTAAACCTACGTTTTGGACTTTAAACTTATGAACTATGGACTTATGTTATGAACTTATGTTTTATGCTTCCGCTGTTAACCTAAAATCGGTTTACTTCCTTTTGGTCACCAATCGTATTGTGTTTGGTTTTATTTACTTAATTATGTTGTTCAATATGATTGGTGGCTCGATCCTGGTCACGTCACGCCTCCAAGCGGTGATACTCCGCATGGTGGATTTTGGGGGTGTGACAGAATCAACTTCTTCTCGAAACAGTCTCGGATGAAGTGATGTCGAATTTCTATATGTTTAGTTTTAGCATGATGTATCGGATTTTTCGTTATGTTTATTGCAGCCTCATTATCAACAAATATAGGAGAGGTAAGAAATTGCAAACCGTAATCGCACATCTGTTGCTGAATCCACAGGATCTGTGAGCAGCAGCTGCTAGCAGACACGTACTCTGCTTCACATGTTGATAGAGCAACAGAGGTTTGCTTCTTACACTGCCACGTGACCAATCGGGGTCCGAAAAATTGGCATCCTGCAGTTGTTGATTTTGCGTTAAGCTTGCAGCAACCGAAATCCGAGTCTGAATATCCTTCAAGCTTGTAGTCTCCGTCTTTGGGATACCACAACCCCAGACTTGGGGTTCCTCTAAGGTAGCGTAGGATCCTTTTGACGATAGGCATGTGCGAGGCTCTAGGACTTGACTGATATCGGGCCGCGAGGCATGTTGGGTACATGATATCAGGTCTGGATGCTGTCAAGTACATTAGCGAACCAATCATTGAGCGGTATAGTGTCTTGTCGACCTTCTCTCCGGTGAGATCAGGGTTGATACCATGATTAGTTGCTAAAGGGGTGGACATTGGCGTCGTAACGGACATCCCAAACTTCTCCAGAACGTCGTAAACATACTTCGTTTGATGTATGAAAGTTCCCTCAGGCATCTGCTCGACTTGTAACCCTAGGAAGAACTTCATCTCACCCATTGACGACATCTCGAACTTCTGCTTCATCACTTTTTTGAAATCTTTGCAGAGTTCATCGTTTGTTGACCCGTAAATTATGTCATCAACATATATCTGAACGATCAGTAAATGCCCAGCGACTTCCTTAGTGAAGAGGGTAGCGTCCACCTTTCCTTGAATAAAACTGTTGGCAAGGAAGTGTTGAGAGAGCATCTCGTACCAGGCTCTTGGGGCCTGATGCAAACCATATAGCGCTTTGTCAGCAAGAGGGGATAGACTTCACAGAGGTGTATGCGCCGGTCGCTCGACTTAAGGCCATCAGAATATTCCTTGCTTTCCCTTCATGGAAAAGCCCTGAACAACGAGTCGAGCTTTGTTTCTGACTATCACTCCTCGATCGTCTCTCTTGCATTTGAACACCCACTTAGTGTTTATCTTTCTGTGTCCGTCAGGCAGATCAACAGGTTTCCATACTCCAAGTTTCTCAAATTGAGCAAGCTCCTCTTGCATCGCATTCACCCATGATTCTTCCGTCAGCGCTTCTTTATATGTTCGAGGTTCAATCTGCGAAATAAAGTAAATGAGTGAGAATTCAGTTTGTAATGGAGCAATTTTAGTATAAAAACATGTAAGGCCATGATCAATTTAGCTTCTTGTGCGAACTCCTGATTGCAGTTCTCCTATAATCAACTCCTTGGGGTGATATGATAGAGTCCTCGGCATAACTTCACCAGGAACATTCACCTCGCATTCCAAATTTGTGTTATTCTGGTCCGCAACTTGTTCATCAACATGGACTGTCTGGTCTGAAGATTGGATCTGCTCCCCCTCAGATTCTGAATCACCGCGATCAAATGTCGGGTTATTTGAATTAGACTCTGAATTATCATCATAAACTGTTGTTGTCTGATTTTCTGGAGCAGGTTCAAGTTCCGAAGTAGTCTGAGTTTGCTGAACATTGATGCGTAGTCGAGTGTTATATATATTAGGTGTATATTTTAAGCCCCTTTAACACTTTTTAGTCAAGTTTTAAATTTATAAAACACGATATTTACTAACACTAGGCACACATATGGGCAAGTGCACCCATCGTGAGCGTAGTATAGTGTTGGTAAGATACCGAGGTCGTCCAAGGACACAAGAGCTTTTAGTACCGGTTTATCCTCAATGTCTAATCAAATCAAAAAGTTTAGAAAAATGTTTTAAACTAAGAAAAATAAAAACTAACTAAAATGCTGAAAAGAAAAACAGATAGACAAGATGAATCACTTGGTTCCGACTCGTATCTAGTGTAACCTTTGATTATTTCCGCACTTTTGCACTATTTTAAGAGATTATCTTAGTTATTGTAGTAGGCCCCTCTTTTGAAGGTGACGTTACCCTCACCCCAGTAGTTTGAGTCAGCAAGGATACAATCCTAAAAGGGTGGATTATTGGAAGATAATTAATTAAGTTATTAATGCAAATTATGGTAGGCCCCTCTTTTGGAGGTGACGTTACCCTCGACTAAGTAGTCTGAGTCAGCAGGGATACAGTCCTAAATAGCCGGGTTATAGTATTAATAGTAGTTAACTTATGAGGGGATCAAAGAGTTTGGACCCCCCGCCATCCAATACCGTTAAGTATTGAAGGAGGTCCTACTAAATTTGACCCAGGTCCATTGCAGGACCTCTAAACGCTGAACAATGGCAAGACCTTTACCAAACCGTTCCCTTAACCCCCGACCAGGTAGCCAACATACCTCCATATAGACCGTGGAGATATGAATGGTGAAAATTTTTTATTTTATATAGACAGTAAAATAATGCCAAGACACCATGGACAAACGATAAGGAAAGATCACCTTCAACATAAGCAACTAGTTATTAAAGTCATTAATACAAAACCAAGTAAAAAGTGCAAAAGATTAGAAATAAAAAGTATTACACTAGACACTTTGTCTTCACCAAGTGATGTAAGAGACTTAGGCAAACATGGCCTTGTTTGTCAAGAACTCTTACGATCAATCTTGGATCCCGAGATGACTCACACACTCTACGATGGACAATGGATGATGGTGGTGGATGATGGTGTTATGGTGGTGGTGGGTGGTGGGTGAAGTATGAGAGAGGTGGTGTGCCAAGGGATGGTTTGAGCTTGAGCCAAGCACTTCTATTTATAGGCTGAACAGAAGCTCGGGCACGGCCCCGTGTCCAGTGGGCACGGCCCCGTGTCCACATCCTTCTCTTTCTTCATTTAATGTTGTTTTGTCTTTTTAGTTGACCACTCCCCCGTGTCCGCTGAGCACGACCCCGTGGTGCAGAAGAATCTTTGTACTATGCACATTTGCTGGATTGTGCGAATCTTATAGTTGACCACGGCCCCGTGTCCGCTGAGCACGGCCCCGTGGTGGGCAATAGAAGCTTCTACCACTTTGTCTTTTCTGCTGACACCTGGGCACGCCCCCGTGCTGGCTGAGCACGGGGCGTGTTCAGTCTTCTGATCTCTTGTTTTGCTTGGGAAGATGCTGTCGTGGGGTCGGGCATGTCACGTCTTGTTCCTTTTCTTGTATTTATGTTAGATTTTGATGTCTTTTTGCTTCTTTTGTTAATTTGAGCTCATTTAATCCTGAAAATACAAAAGGAAGACAAAAGCACACTTTTTCCAACATTAGTACTAAAAAAGGGTTAGTTTTATGCCTCATTTGATGAAATTTATATGTTGCATTTTGAACACATCAAATACCCCCACACTTGAATCTTTGCTTGTCCTCAAGCAAAACTCTTTAATATGTGGCTATTACACTCCCAAATGGAATGGGTAGAGAAGAAGGTTTTTGGGCTTGTCATAGAGTGTCGGGATTTCCAAGATTCTTTATTTAATTTTATTTTTATTTATTTATAATCCTATTCGTCATGATTTATTTAAAACTTTTCATAAGATAAATTACTTATTAGGGCATAACATGCCTCTTTAAAATTCTATTTATATACAAGTTCACATACCTCACGGGGATCACTCAACACTCGGCCGAAAATGTATTTTTGTGGATCACTCGAGAGCGGCATGGAACTTACTCCTACCATAGGCTTGCCAAGCAATCAATCCTCCTCCTTTTTAACTTATATACCTTTGTAAATATCAAGAGGACTATGTGGGTGAAGGGTTAGGCTTGGGTTAAAGGTAGGTGGTTGGGTTGGTGGTTAGTGGTTAGTAGAAAAAAAGCGAAAAGCGTAACAAGTGTCGGTTTTCGTAAGACTTTCTATTTTTGTAACTTTTATTTTGATGAAGCTATTTATTCAAACAAAGTTATTTTTGATGAACTTGTTTGTTTATTTTCTTTTGCTTCATCATCAACAAATTTTTTTTTTGAAAAGTCATACGAAAAATCGAACTTGTTACTAAAACAAAAGGGTAAAAATGAAATGAAAAGGTTGGTTTGGGTTATGAAATGAAAAGGTTTAGGCTCAAAGGGGCTAACTAGGGGGATTTTTGGTAGGTGGTAAAAAAAAGAAAAATAATGGTGTAGAAATAAAAAAGGGTTAGTCCTAATGCCTCCATCATTTACTTACTCGGGTTTAAGTTGGTAAGGACCGAGAATGTATCGTCATAGCAAGTTCTAGAGTCGTAAGAACCAAGCGGCTATTCACACAAGAAACGAAAAATAAGCATTTAGTCTAATGATATGTAATTGTATGCTCAATAAAGGCTCAAAACTCACTTTTGTGGGAATGTGTTTTTATGTGATCAAGTATATATAATCAAATTTTAACTAAGCTTGTCATGCCTTTTCATAATTTTCTTATGTTGGTTCTTTTTATCACGACGCTATCGGTTGTAAATTTGTAAAAATATAACCTTTTTAGAACTTGAAATTCCCGATTTAAACCTAGACAAGAAAAAAAATGAAAATTTTTTTTTTTTTCTGAAAAAAAATTTGGGGTGATCAGCGATTCCAATAGAGTTTTGTGTAAGGCTTGTATTTAGGACTTGCATGATTCAAGGTTTTAGCATCCCCCCCACACTTAAATTACACATTGTCCTCAATGTGTCCCAAAAATAAGTTTTTAGGTTGATTGAATGTGTGAAAGGTGTGAAAAAGCAAAAAAAATTGTGTTACTGGGCGCTGAACACGGCCCCGTGTTATCCGGGCACGGCCCGTGTTCAAGTGCCAGTAACAAAATTAAAACAAGAGAAACAGAAGCCTCGACACGGGGGCGTGTTGGGTGAACACGGCCCGTGTCCAGTTACCTGAACTGGGTCTTTTTCTGCAGACTGTGCAGCACGGGGCCGTGTTGGGTGGACACGGCCCGTGCCGAACTTACTGTAAACGAAGAAATTTGTCGGACGGTTCTGTTTTCCTGCATGGAGTGCTGGTTCAAGTTTCCCTTGCATCCTTTGTCATCTCAAGTGTGTTTTATTCATTTCAACACCATCCAAACACCAAATTAACTAAAACCATCATTCATTAATCATAGAGAGAATTACATAATAGTCCTAAAAATTAAAATATTAGCTAGTTAGGTCAAAGGAACACAAGAAATCCAATCCAAGAAGTTTCTAGCCTACTATTTATTCTACTAGCAAAATTTCCGAAAAGATAGATCTCTCGGTTAAAAGTGTCTTGACACTTCTTCCTTCGGGTATGGGCTCCTCATACATCGACGAGCCACTCTTCGATCTCCCTAGGGAGAAGAAAAGCGGGCTCATGAGCATTGGGTTGAGGAGGTGTAACTTCCACCGGAATCTCTTGGAGTTCTTCACGGGGAGGCTCCGCCGGAATGTCGTCCCAACCGGTAGTATTTTGGATTCCAAGTGCGAGGTTCCAATCCTCTTAAGGGAGGATTGGTTCCACAGGAGGAGTTACCAGAATGTTTAACCTCTGGTGCAAGAGGTTTATTTCCTAGAAACTTTTTTCCAACCCCACCGAGAGATAGTTAATACGGTCAATGAGGACCTCCTCCACTGAAGTCATCTCGTCAAGTGCTTCACGTAGCGCCATTACGTATCTTACGAGAGTTGCTTCAATCGATGGCCTCCTTTCCCGTCGACTGTTCCTTGAGTGTGCAGAAGAGGTTCCGCTGTTTTGGCTAGACATTCTACGAAAACAAACCAAAAACAGTTCGTTTTAATGAAACAGTACTACGGGCACGGCCCCGTGCTCAATGAGCACGGCCCCGTGTTCAACTTTCTGCAGATTTTTAGAACTAGGAATCTTGGGGTTTCAAATTATTTTCTTAACTTATGAAGCTTTTTGAGCAGAAATAACTTAAAACAATGTTGTGTAACTTATTTTTAACAAGATTCCTTGAACAAAAATTCAATAAACATCACAACAAAGCTTGAAATCAAGCTTTAATGGAGTTCTTAGTGCAAGAAAGATGAAGAAGAAGGCAAAAGATAAAAGAGGAAAGGACAACATGCTTGTAAGAACCTTCTTTTAGAACATACCTAGGATGGTAAGTCAGAAAATCCTTTCAAATCTCTGTCCCTGGATGGTCCAAATGTGCAGGGTTCTTGGCTGCATTTATAGAAAACGATAGCGTGCTGGACACGACCCCGTGTCGGCTGGACACGGCCCCGTGTGCAGGCAAGATCCTGACACGTTTTGTCCGTATTCTGACAAAAGTCAGAAGGGAATCTTTTGGTGGACACGGGGGCGTGTTAACCTGGGCACGGCCCCGTGTCGGAAAACTGTTTTATGAAATTCGTCTATTTTTAAGGAACTTTTCCGGATCGGGCGGTTTCTTACTGGATGGAACAACCCCAAAGTGCCTAAGATACCTTAATTGATCTAGATTAAGACGAGAACGCAAGAGGTTGTCGGTGAGGGTGATTCCTAAGCTATATGTAGGTGGACAAGTCCAACCCTTTCCCGGGCTCTCGTTAAAGAAGGAGTATGTCGAATCGCTCAAGTCTATGTATGCATCGAACGAAGTCGATGGGCAGTCCTTCACGGCACAATCGACACAGGGACGACTATCGCTCAAGTCCTCACTAGAGTTAGAAGTATCATTAGAAACAATGAAGTTGTTTGAATGCGTTTCCAACCTCTCTTCTTGGTTATCGTCTTAGAAAAGATAATTGAAGTCTTCCCTAAGTTCTTTTAACCAATTAAAAATTAGATCTTCTAGTTGAAATAATTCATCGAGAAGCATTTCTCCTAGAATATCCGGTTGGGCGCATTCGAGGGAGCGATAGGGATTATTTTTACTTTCGCCCCTCTTAAGGATACTAGGAAATGATGGGTCTATATAGTGGGGTTTATAATTTAGAAAAAAGCATTCTAATTCTTTATGGTTACCACCACATAATTGACACCACATAGTACCATAAGAGTGCCGAAAGTAAAAAGTATCAGTATCACTCATGTTTGTGTCAGAAATTACCAACCGTCGGGATCTTACGGTTCTGTTTTTAGTAACTGAAACTTGGGCACGGGGGCGTGGTGAGTGGGCACGGCCCCGTGTTCAGCTTACTGTCTGACTTAAAACAAGATTTCCAGTTCCAATGATTGGGCACGGGGCGTGTTCAGCGGGCACGGCCCGTGCTGGGTTCTGCAGAAGCTGAAAAACTAAAAAAAAAATCCTAAAAAAAAATGAAAAATAAGAAAAACGATTAGGCCGTTGATTCCTAACTTTCTTAAAATCCTTGTGTCCCCGGCAACGGCGCCAAAAAATTGATGCGTAGTCGAGTGTTATATATATTAGGTGTATATTTTAAGCCCCTTTAACACTTTTTAGTCAAGTTTTAAATTTATAAAACACGATATTTACTAACACTAGACACACATATGGGCAAGTGCACCCATCGTGAGCGTAGTATAGTGTTGGCAAGATACCGAGGTCGTCCAAGGACACAAGAGCTTTTAGTACCGGTTTATCCTCAACGTCTAATCAAATCAAAAAGTTTAGAAAAATGTTTTAAACTAAGAAAAATAAAAACTAACTAAAATGCTGAAAAGAAAAACAGATAGACAAGATGAATCACTTGGTTCCGACTCGTATCTAGTGTAACCTTTGATTATTTCCGCACTTTTGCACTATTTTAAGAGATTGTCTTAGTTATTGTAGTAGGCCCCTCTTTTGAAGGTGACGTTACCCTCACCCCAGTAGTTTGAGTCAGCAAGGATACAATCCTAAAAGGGTGGATTATTGGAAGATAATTAATTAAGTTATTAATGCAAATTATGGTAGGCCCCTCTTTTGGAGGTGACGTTACCCTAGACTAAGTAGTCTGAGTGAGTAGGGATACAGTCCTAAATAGCCGGGTTATAGTATTAATAGTAGTTAACTTATGAGGGGATCAAAGAGTTTGGACCCCCGCCATCCAATACCGTTAAGTATTGAAGGAGGTCCTACTAAATTTGACCCAGGTCCATTGCAGGACCTCTAAATGCTGAACAATGGCAAGACCTTTACCAAACCGTTCCCTTAACCCCCGACCAGGTAGCCAACATACCTCCATATAGACCGTGGAGATATGAATGGTGAAAATCTTTTATTTTATATAGACAGTAAAATAATGCCAAGACACCACGGACAAATGATAAGGAAAGATCACCTTCAACATAAGCAACTAGTTATTAAAGTCATTAATACAAAACCAAGTAAAAAGTGCAAAAGATTAGAAATAAAAAGTATTACACTAGACACTTTGTCTTCACCAAGTGATGTAAGAGACTTAGGCAAACATGGCCTTGTTTGTCAAGAACTCTTACGATCAATCTTGGATCCCCAGACGACTCACACACTCTACGATGGACAATGGATGATGGTGGTGGATGATGGTGTTATGGTGGTGGTGGGTGGTGGGTGAAGTGTGAGAGAGGTGGTGTGCCAAGGGATGGTTTGAGCTTGAGCCAAGCACTTCTATTTATAGGCTGAACAGAAGCTCGGGCACGGCCCCGTGTCCAGTGGGCACGGCCCCGTGTCCACATCCTTCTCTTTCTTCATTTAATGTTGTTTTGTCTTTTTAGTTGACCACGCCCCCGTGTCCGCTGAGCACGACCCCGTGGTGCAGAAGAATCTTTGTACTATGCAGATTTGCTGGATTGTGCGAATCTTATAGTTGACCACAGCCCCGTGTCCGCTGAGCACGGCCCCGTGGTGGGCAATAGAAGCTTCTACCACTTTGTCTTTTCTGCTGACACTTGGGCACGCCCCCGTGCTCGCTGAGCACGGGGCGTGTTCAGTCTTTTGATATCTTGTTTTGCTTGGGAAGATCCTGTCGTGGGGTCGGGCATGTCACGTCTTGTTCCTTTTCTTGTATTTATGTTAGATTTTGATGCTTTTTGCTTCTTTTGTTAATTTGAGCTCATTTAATCCTGAAAATACAAAAGGAAGACAAAAGCACACTTTTTCCAACATTAGTACTAAAAAAGGGTTAGTTTTATGCCTCATTTGTTGAAATTTATATGTTGCATTTTGAACACATCAACATCATCATTTTCACCAGTGTGACTGGGACCAGCTTCATTATCATTGGAAGTATGTTGAAGTTTAGAAGACCTTGTTGGAAATCTCTCTTGAGATGCTTCATAATCCCGTAAGATATCTAATTCATCAAAGTACTCTGGCTCTTCTTCTAAGTCAAATGAATCCCATAGGGCATCATAATTGAATCGCCATGAGTCTGCGGGATTCTGTGGAGGCATTGTGTAGCCTTGACATTCAACGTGCTGGCTTTGATGATTCTCCCTAGACTTGGAACGAACACTCGTCTAAGTGGACTGGAGTAGCCCACAAAGATACCTTCTAAATTCTTCAAACCAAACTTTCCATCGGGATATAGAACTGTGCAGGGAGACCCGAACGACTCTAGTTATTCAAGATTTGGCTTGCGATTGTTGATCAACTCGAAACACGTTTTTTATGCTTCTTCACAGTAAGTACCCGGTTAAGCGTATAGCAAGCGGCAGAAACAGCTTCTCCCCAAAAGTTGATAGGTAACTTTGAATCAGCTAGCATTGTTCTTGTCGTTTCGATTAGCGTTCTGTTCTTTCTTTCTGCAACTTCATTCTGGTGTGGAGTATATGGTGCGCTGAACTCTTGCAATATACCCTTTTTGTCACAAAATTCTTCCATTTTGTTGTTTTTGAACTCAGTACCGTTGTCGCTTCGTAGTCTGCAAATGCGGGTCTGGTACATGTTCTCTATCTTTCTGAATAACCTCAGCAAACTCTCAAATATTTCATCTTTAGACTTCAGGAACATCACCCACGAGAATATCGAATAATCATCGGTAATCACTAGACAGTAAAGATCTCCAGTAATACTTTTGAGATTCATAGGACCAAAGAGATTCATATGAAGTCTTTCAAGTGGCTTCGAGACTGAGTTCACCAATTTTCTCGGATGGGATTTCTTGTGTTGCTTTCCTTTCAGACAGCTTATACATTCTCCTTCCAGGTGAAAGTTCTTCAAATGAACACCTTTAACAAGATCGTTATGCACCAGGTAGCTCATTTTGCGTAGGTGAATGTGGCCCATTTTTTGTGCCACAAAACTGACTCCTTTTCAGTAGCTTTTGATACGAAGCACTGAGGGTGACCCGTGGTAGTCGTAGCAACGCTCATATCCAACACGTACATATCATTTACCCTTGGTGCTCGCATTATGATCCACTCCTCGGGAATAACAAATCCCGGCTTCAGAATCGGACATTCCTTGTCAGTAAAATGTGTTGAGTACATCATGTCACAAATCTGAGAAATGCTGAGTTGTTCTCCAGCTCTGCTATGTAGTTAACTCTTTCAAAAGTAACGACAGCGTTTAATAACGTGCCCTCCCCGATTATACGTCCTCCTTGGTTTCCCGCGAAACCGACATAACCACCATTGAAACCTTTAACATCATATAATAGGTTCTTCCACCCTGTCATGTGTCAGGACACTCCACTGTCCATAATCCACTTCGAGATAGACCTCGGGAGCTCCTGCACATTTCACACAAAATTAGTTAGAAGTTGAAGCAACCTAAGCCTCCTTTGACTCGGGTAGCTTGACATTAAGGTGAGATATTGCTGTGTATAATGGTGGGAAGTTGTTATCGTTCACTTTCAAGCTTTCCTCGGCTACAACCTCAACCTCCTTATATAGAAAGAATTCGTCTTTTTGAGGTTGACCAGATGGTTGAACCTTCTTTGGAACATACTTCTTCCCTGGTGGGGTCGAAGTTCGTTTCTCAAGCTTTTGAAAATAATCCAAAGGTATATCCATCTTAACTTGTTCAGTTGAAGATGGTTGTTTTGACTGAACCTTTGGTTTTGCTTCATCAGATGTCTTGGCTGGTGATTTTGACTTTGGCTTCCAAGTTGGTTGAGGAGAAGCAACCCATTTGTAAAATTTGTCATTTTTCTTTACCGGATGTGATGGGGCCGGTTGTTTAGCAGGTTTAACTTCGGTTTTAACTTTTTCAGATTTCGAGGTATTCTTTTCAACATACATTGGAGCTTTACCTTTGACATCATTTTTCTTTTTCGGATTCTCAACAACCACAGACTTAGGTTTCAAATTGGTACACTTGCGTGCAATGTGACCAACTTGATTACATTTGAAGGAAGTACGGGTATCAACATCCCGACTTTTACCTTCAGTCTGCGGCTGTGAGGTTGAGATCTTTACAAACACTTTCTTTTCGAAAAGATTTCCGATTCTTATTCGGAAATTGAGATTGAGATCTTTACAAACACTTTCTTTTCAACAAACTTTTGTTTCTGAAAATTCCCTTTTGGGTAACTCTTACCACCCTGATATCCACACGACCATTTGTTTTGATTGTTTTTGTTAAAACGTGGTGGTCCAACATGTTTCTTGTAGTAAGATTTATCACGTTCAAAGTTCAAAAACCTTTTAGAACTCTTTAACCCTTCAATATCAGAAACATCAATCTCAACAAGTTTAAAAACTTTCTTCAGTTTATCCAAATTCACATTCTCAATCGGAAACTCAATATCCGAGTACAACTTATCCGAACCTTGCATCTTGTACTTGACAAGACTTGGATCATCACTTAAGTTGTTTTGGGATTTTGGTTTTTGGATGTATTTGTTTAGAAAACATTCATCCTCTTCAGTGGAATCACTGTCTGATTTTAGCACTTTATTAACTACATTTTTCATAACTTCAGATTGAATACTATCCTCATCAGACTGTGAAGTGAATGTGACATCAATTGTTTCTGGTAATTTTTCAATATCGGTTTTCTCACTTGTTTCAGATTCGTTATCCAACCCAGGTTTCTTCTTTGAGAAATTGTTAAGCACAGGTGGTGGAACTTGATGATAACCAACCCCTGTTCCATCTGAGTAAACGTCCTCACCAGCTTTGTTCTTCCCGATTGGTTTGGGAACTATGTGTTGAAGAACAAAGCTATCGAAGTTATAACTGCTAAGATTCAGATTTATTCTTTCATTTTCGATCTTAGCTTCTTGGAATTAAAGCTTAAGACTTGCGATCTCATCCAGTTGCGGGTTTATCTGTTTTTCTTTCGCTTGAAGAGTTCCCGATAAATGCATGTTTTCTTTGTAAGTTTTACCATTTCGTTCATCGGAATCTTTAACCGTTCTTTTTAATTTTTCAAAATTTTCTGAAATTGTTCTGTTTTGAAGCATTATTTTTTCATTTTCTTTCTGAAAACGTTCAACATCACTTTTATCTTTTTCAATCTTTTCGGTTAATTCTTTGATTCTTTCACTTGAAGCTTTAACCAGTTTATCTCGATTTAAAATTTCTTTTTCAATCTTTCCATTTTTTAAACCAGATCCTGGATTCTTTTGTTTGAGAGATACGCATGTGTGCTGCAGACTTTGCACTCTTTCATGCAATTTCTGCAAACACTTTCTGTTTTAGCACCATCAACCTTACCTGATTCGGTTTCCGAACCACTACTACTGACCTTTTCTGATGACTCAGAACTAGAAGCAGACTTGGAATCTACCTCAAGTGCTTTCGCCATAAGAACTTGGTCTGCCATCTTTGTCAGATTTTATGTTGTCATTTCTTTAGTAGTGTCGATGATCCCTTCGTCTACCTTCTTTGGCTCTAGCCTTTCTTTCTCGGCTTTCTTTGCAGTGTCGATCTTGTTCTGTTCTTCAGCTTTCGATACTGATTTTATGAGAGTTTCGACATCAACTGTTTATGGATCCACACAGATGTTTCCCTTTGGATCTAAATAACATTCATGATCTGGATCCCATCTTCTTGCCTTTTTGGCTTCTTTCCAAGCGTCGTAGATCTTTTTCTTCATATATTGTGCTATAATCTTTTGACGGATGTATGATGCCTCTTCTTCTGTTTGTTCAGTTGTTATCATAAATGTGAAACCAACTGCGTCCTCATTCGGCAAAAATTCACTCCAATCAAAACCTTCATCATCCTGAATTACCGCTAATGCTCTTGATTTTTCTTTTGGAGTCTCCTCAATCTGCTTCATCCTCGGTGGCTCCTCTCGGTTTTTATGATAGATCGCCTTTTTGTAATAATCATCACGAAAGGGATTTGCTGTATCATCTACTGCCGAGTTTCGACATTCTCGCTTAAAATGCCTTTTCTGCTTACACTTGAAGCAAGTCACCTTGGATTTGTCAAAACCGAGTTTCGTCGAAGGACCTCTAATAGAATTTCTCCCAGTAATTTCCATAAATCTTTGAGCTCTGCGAACTACACTTGCCATGCACCATCGAATGTTAATCAACTCCATCTCCTCTGGATTGATTTGATCGTAGTCCTCTTTGGTTAGATTAGTGTTTCCGATCTTTCTAGCTACCAAACTTTCATACGACTCCAGAATAGAAGCAAGTAATACCATCTGCTATTTTGCTGTTTCCTCGTTGAAATTCTGAGCGTTGTTCAAATTAACAGCAATGTTGCACTAAAAAACATTCTTAGGAACATTTTGTGGCTGCTGATTGTATGAAGCAGATGAAGAAGAACCAGCTCCATGGTAACCGCTGCTTGGCGAAGAACTGCTGCTGTTCTTTTCTTGAGTCTCAGTGTTTGAACTTTCAGCAGTAAAGGCTGTTTTTGGAGAAGTGACTTTTGGAATCATACTGCCCCGATAGTAGAGATCAACATTCTGTTGATATGTCATGTTCTTCACTTTGTTCATCTTCTTTATCTCCAATTCGTGACTTTCGAGTCTCTCGATCAACCAATCAATTGTCATATCTGCCATTGGTTTGGTATTTTTCAGCACCAGACCAAAATATTGCCAGTCTTGCTCATCTGGCAGAGCTTCAAACATTTTGTCAACAATTGCATCTTTGTCTATCGTGATCCCATATCTGATTAGTTCTGCCTTCAGATGACAAAACCTTCTGATCATCTGTCGTACACTCTCGTTTTTCATACAAGTGAATAATTTGAATTCCTTTTTCAACAGTCTTTTCTTGTTTTTCACAATTTCCTCACCCTCGATACATTTCTTTTCCAGTTTACCCCATAAATCTTTTGAATTAACATAGTCAACCAGAGATATAATGTTATCTCGGACTGATTGATGAAGTAGGGCAATACACTTCTGTTCAGCTATAAACATTTCCTGTTTAGTATCAACCAAGTTTTCATGATCATGTCTTGTAGCCTTCAAAACCATTTTTCATGCTCCTCCAGCTATCGTATGCGAATGCCTTTAACCATCCATCGAACCTATTAGCCCATCTGTTGTAATCCTTGATTGCCATCAACTTCGGTGGTTTGTTGTATGTTTCGTAGGCATTATCAACGCTGAGTGTGTCTGAAATCGCCTTTGAAGCATTCTTCAGGTACGTGTTGGTATTTGTGTTTGTGGATGTATCTCCTGTGTTATACACGAAAATATCACTGAACGGGTTCAAAAAGTTGTCTCCCATCTTTGATATCTTGAAAAATCAAACACTTAGTAAAATTTCAAAAATTTCAAAACTTGAACACTTGGATCGGATGGTCGTCCGATCGAATGGCAGTTCGATCGGATGACACAAATGAACAATGAAACAAATGCTAAGTAACGGATGGACCAAGTGACGAATGGTGATCCGATCGGATGATGATCATCCGATGGTCGTTCGTTGATTTTGACACTTGAACCTTTTAAACACTCAAAACCACAATACTTATCCGGTCGGATGTCAATCTGATCCGATGAGTATGACATCAGCAAATGAATTAAGAACAAATCTAGTGCAATCCGATCGGATGGTGATCCGATCGGATGAGTGACGTCATCAAACATGAAGAACAGTTCATGGTTTTTGATCAATTTGAAGATGTTTTAGTCCGAATTTTGGATTGAAATTTTGTAGGATTATACTGTTACAGATTCCGATCAGTTTGATACCGATTTTAGTCAATTTTGTCCGTAAAATCTAGGTCAATTTTGAGTTTTTCTAATTTTTAGGTGTGAATGTATGTAAAACAGCAAGAAATGTAGAAGAAGATGATGAAATTGTCAGAATCTCTGGTGAGATTTGACTGAAAACGGCTGAAATCCTCGTGAAGTCGCTGTAACTATCTCCGATTCGACCTCCTGTGGCTCTGATACCACTTGTGAGTGCAACGCAGGAGTCGGTTCTAGATGACGTGGTGCGAATCGATCAATGACGAGGTACGAAATCCCTCGGCATCGTTAGAGAATCATCAACAACGATATCCACGATTAACTTGTCCAATTTCATTAAGAGAATATGAAAGCACAACAGATCCGTATGCAAACTAGACAGAGCTTCGCTATGACAAAATGGCAAAAGGTTCTAGACAAATGACCCTACTATACTATTTATAGGCAAACTAGGGAGGAGTTGGTGTCATCCGATCGGATGGTCATCCGATTGGATGGCCATCCGTCCGGATGACACATGTCATCCGTTCGGATGAGTTACCGTTCCCTGTTTTGTCTAGATACAAAATACATACATATACAAATGTACAACGACACATACTGGACAAAATACATAGACTCGATACAGACGGAAGCTACAGACATAATGCACTAACAATCGACCCCAGATCTAAATGATTTTCACAGCTTTTATACAAAAATCTAAAGGAATCTCACACTTTTACACCAGATCTGACGGAATTTCACATGTTTCCGGCTCAGATCTGATGAACATCACGTTTTACAAATAGTTTTCGAACTTCTCTGCAAACTTTATACAAAACATGGGTGAAATCGGACTCAAACAGACTTCCGACTCGTTCCTTAGTCGAAGGCCGGCTTGAAGACTGAATTCCACTGGAAAAGGGGCCGATTGACGGTCCAAACAAGAAACTTCTTCAGAAACAGTACGTCGGTTCGAAAAGGGGTGATGCCCATCCGATCAAACGAACTGGGTTTTGGTATGTTTCCGTTGTTTGACACGTCGTCGCACCGTCACCGTAACTCGAAAGTTAGAAAATTTCATGAAACTTCACACACTGATCGTCTGTCCAAATGGCCATCCGATCGTATGACCATTCGTCCAGAAGATCTGACTATGATGACACTTATTGTTTTGTTTTACAAGACACTATGATCAAATCATTAAAAACTTTAACAGTTCACAAACACCCACTGTTCGAATGGCCATCCGTTCGAATGGTCATCCGTCCGGATGACCATCCGCCAGGTAGTCTGTCAGACACTTTTACTTGATTTTCGCATCATTCGACACTCTGTTCCCAACCGGGTCAGCTTTTAGAGGACTTATGCTCTGTTCCCCTGCACGCAGGCTGATCCAGCGCTCCCTTCGATCCAATTTAACAGTGTTTGGTTCTAAGAACCCACTGTGAGTATACTCGATCCCTTTTTGTTTTTAAAGACTTTTGGGATGCAACATGTATTCTTTATCAAAAAAACTTGACACTTAACACTTGAATGTTATTTGAAACATACTCTATCCATTTAAACATGAGACATGAAACTTGTGATACTTGAGACTTTTATGCTATGTGAACGTTTAATCCTTGTGTGTAGTTCCGCCTTAACGATTATAGCTGTTGGGATTAAACCCTACCAAAGGAACATTTGATTAAAGCCAAAACTGGATCAGAGCTGTGGATCCAGAATAAGCAGATGTTTGTGTACAATTCTCTCCCCTTGAAAGTGGCTAAACAACTGATGGTCTCTATCTACTGTTCGCCTACAACAACTGTTGTCCTACAACAACTGATCAAGTATAAAGACTGATAAAGACTAAAGCACTGATGATCAATCTACTGATATGGGTCAAGCAATGCTGAAGAGATAAAGTACTGCTGGAGTCACAACAGTGGAAGGAGAAAACAGTAGTTTAGTCTATTCCTTTGTATTGTAATGTAATCAGTAGTTAGCAAACAGTTGATTGTATTAGATCAGTAGTTACAGGTTGTTAGAAGGTTACATGTCACTTTCATGGTGACGTCAGCCAAGATGCTTCAGTGGTTTGCTCGTGCCTATAAATAGAACAGCACCCTGTACTGTTCTATTAGCTCTTTCACCACTTGTCTTCCTGCACGAAAAATTCATTATGAGCTCAGGCTGAGGGGGAGTTTGTAATACATGCATGCAAAATTGTAATTGAAGATTGAAATAAATTTAATCTTTTGGTTCAATGTCAAACATGTGTGTTGAAAGCAATTCTCCTATTTGATTGTGTGTGAAAGTTTGTTTCCATTTAGTTTTCGCTGCAATTAATCATTCATCTTCTTAATTCTCAAACAAAAACACAATCATAAGAAACTCAGATCCTAACAATTGGTATCAAAGCTCGGACAATCAAATTTGATCTAACAATCATTTTGACATAAATAGTTCAGCTCATAATCGTTGATACTGTTAAATTGTTCATTTCGTTGAAAAACAGAGTATGGTTTAATCACCATCAAAGTTGATTAACCAGTGCCTGTAAAACAACCAGGATGACGTCACAATTACAAGGTGTTAACAATAACATCGGTTCTTTCTTCAAACCACCCATGCTGAAGCGAAATTAGTAAAACATCTGGCAGAGAAGGATGGGTCACATCCTTGCTCAACAGAATACCGGATGTTGGAAATCTGTTATCTTTGGACCACATGTTCCAATGGTGCCGAGTGCTGAGGATCCAAAGAAATATGAACCTAAGAAAGTTGAAAACTATACCGAACTGGACTTTCAGAAATTTGAACTGGATGCCAAGGCATTTAGCATTGTTGCATCTGCATTACCCAATGAAATTTATGCTAGACTGTTACACTGTAATAGTGCCAAGGAATTGTGGGATGCACTGAAAGAACAGTTTGGGGGGACTGAAGAGGTTATTGAAAACAACAAGGAAATTTTGAACCAATAGTATGAAACCTTTTGTCACATGAAGGGTGAAACATTAACCCAACAATTTGAGCGATTTAGCTGTCTCATAAGTGAACTTAAACTTCTTAATACTGAATTTCCAAAATCAACCATTAATAGCAGGTTTTTGAGATCATTTCCTGATAAATGGGATACCATTGCTTTTGTGACTAGAAATTCTGTTGAGTTCAAAGATCTGACCCTGACCCAACTTCATGGTAGACTCCTGACCTATGAAAGGGAGTTAAACAAGAAAAAGAAGTTGCAAGAGTCTGGCAAAGTTGCAGATGACTATTCATTTGGCAACACAACTCTTTTGGGTCAAGAAGAGTCTGATAGCAGTAAGGATCAGAGTTATGATCATTTTATTGACATAACTACTGGTGCAAACTTCAACTCTGATCCTCACTCATCCAATTTTGCCTTCACAGCAAATGGAGAAAGCCAGAACTCTAATAATCTGTGCTTTGAACTCAATGACTTACAGCATTTTGATCCAACTGATCTTGAAGAAATGGACATTTTGCATCAATTGGCATTGCTAAGTGTAAGAACTAGCAAGTTTAACAAAAAGGACATGGAGAAAATTCCCAGGGTTACATGGGAATCTAAAAGTGGGGTTGGATAAGTCCAAGATTAAGCTCTATAAGTGCAATAGGCTAGGTCACTTTGCTAGGGAATGAAGGAGTCAAACCACTGGTCCAATTATTACACATCTCAGCTCAAACCCTAGACCACAAAACCACCAAAGCACTGTGCACTATGCCCAATATACCCCTGCTGCCCATGTTAACACTGCTCACTATGCACATCCTGCAACCCCTGTTCCTGTGCATTATGTTCAAACCACTGTTCCCCAAATTCAGTATGTCCAAGCCCCTGCTCCCCAGGTCCAGGTGCAACAAGTTGCACCTCAACAAACTGCACCAACAGTGGTTCAACCAGATCAACAAAGCTTTTTCACACAAGGGCTGGTTGACTGGAGCAGTTTACCTGAGGAGTTAGGAGATGAAAATTTTGCACTGTATGCTCAAAGCACTGCTTCTGGTAATGATATCTGTTTTGTAGCATTGGAGACCATACAGGAGGGGCTGGAAGCTGAAGAAGAACAGTCAAGTGCTGAAATAGTGGACAAAATAGCTGAAGCAGTGGTTACTGCTGTTGCTGAGGAAGTACTGTTGGGAGAAAGTTCAAACCCCCTGTTGGAACCACTGTCCGACCCCTGGTCCAAAGAAGAAGAAGAAGAGAAGAAAAAAGGTGAAAAGGAAGCGAGAGCTGAAGAAGAAAGTGATCATCCATGTGATTGTGCCATGATGGCTACAACCAAGGTATCACCTCAGGTTCTTAAAAATTTATGTTCAGACAAATGCATTATAGCATTTGCTAACATCAAAGAGGTGAATGAAAACCTTAAGGATAGGTTGTTAACTTCTGAAGTTCAATTTGAAAATTCATTAAAAGAACTTAAAAACAAGTTGAATGAAAAAGAAAGTGAGATTTGCAGCTTAAAACAAGAGCAAAGCATAACCAAGGACCAACTCCAAACAACGATAGAAAAATATCAAGTTTGCAAAAAGGAGTTGGAAGCCACCCAGATCACTTGTGAAAAGTGGGTGGAATCCTGTAAAGGTTATGAGATCATTGCTTGAAAAACAGCTTGAAAGTAATGTAAAATTTGGCATTGGGTTTAGAAAAAATGACCAAGTTGAAAACAATTCTGCAAATCAAGCTGGTTCTGTTGAATTCATACCAACCAACAAGAATGGCTAAGAAGTTAAGATAACTGACAAACTTGGTAACAAAATCACCTTGGAAAGATCTGTGGGGTCCTCAACTTTTGAGGAAATTGAGAAATACCAATTTAAACCCACATGGTCTGATGAGTGTGACATTCTTGAAAATTTCAAAGCAATGGACTTCACAACCACTGATGGTGTAAAAGCTCCCAAAGCAAAGGTCATTCCTCTTAAAGACATCCCAACAGTGGTTCAAAACTCTGTTGCAAAGGAGTCTGAAAAGAGGAAAAAGAGAGAAAAGGTTAAAAACTTATTTTATGATTTCTGTGAAAAGAAGAATCATCTAACAAAAGACTATTTTCATCTAAAAGCATATGATATCAACAAAACAAGTGTCATTAAACCTGCTAAGAGCTGCACCATCTGTGGTAAATCAAACCACGTCACTCAAGAATATGTGTATCTCAAATCCTTTGATGTAAAAAAGAATGAGTACATTGCAAAAACATTCTTGAGTTCATCAACACCACCAGTCAGGTTTCAAAGGAATCAACCACTGTTTGTGCCAGTTCAAACAGCTGTTACCAAATAGCTGAACCAAACCTCTGTTAAAAGAGATGTTCAGGTGACTGATGCACCTCCTGCTAACCAATACCGAAGAGGTAAAGGTCAACCACCATACCCAAGGGTCCCACATGTTTATGAAGCCTACAAAAGGCCTTCTAAACCAAAAGTGAACAGGCATCCCTTTGGGTATCAACAGCTGATAGGGCAAGACCCCCAACAGTGGTTAGAGAAAAACAGTTCCAAAACTGTCCAAACCCCTGAGCTGATCACTGTCCATCCACCTGAACTTAACCTAGACACTGTTGAGACCCCATCGAAAGCCTTATTGGCTTTGGAGACCCTAATGAACTAACCTTTTACTTGATGTGCAGGGAGCTTCTGCATGCTTAGATAGTCTTTGGTATGTAGATAGTGGAGGCTCCAGGCACATGACAAGATGTAGAGCCCTACTCAAAGATTTCAAAACTCATGGAGGGGGTGATATATCATTTGGTAATAATAGTAAAGGGAAGTTTATGGGGTCTGGTACAGTTCAGTCTGGTAATGTTAAGTTTGAAAATGTCAATCTGATAGACAATCTAAAATTCAAACTCCTAAGTGTCTCACAAATGAGTGATAAGGGCTATGACTCATTCTTTACAAAGGAGTGTTGTAAGATTGTTGGACCAGAAATGGTTGAAAAGATTGAAGAAATAATAAAAAATGGAAAAACCCAACTTGTTGCTCAAATGAGTGGCAATGTTTATGTAGTTGATATGTCAAAAGAGAGCCCCAGGACTGATGCCTGTCTGTTCTCAGCTGCCTCTAACAAAGAGACAAAATTATGGCACAGGAGATTGGGGTACACAAATCTCAAGACAATCATTGCTTTGTCAAAATAGGGGTTAGTAAGAGGTTTACCTCAAAAACTGTTCACCTGTCCTGAGCATTGTGTTTCCTGCCTAAAAGGAAAACAACATAAAAGCTCCTATAAATCCATGGAAGATTCCAAAACAACCAAGTGCTTGCAAATGCTTCACATGGATCTGTTTGGCCCAGTAAAAGTCATGAGTCTTAGGAAGAAAAGATATTGTTTTGGTTATTGTTGATGACTTTTCTAGGTTTACATGGACTTACTTTTTACACTCCAAAGATGAGACTGCAGGCATTCTACAAGACTTTGTTACACAGGTTGAAAAGCAGTTTGATCTCCCAGTAAAAATCTTTAGGAGTGACAATGGCATAGAGTTCAGAAATAAGGAGTTGGATGATTTCTGTGTGTCAAAAGGAATTGTAAGGCAATACAACATTCCAAGAACACCAGAACAAAATGGGGTTGTTGAAAGAAAAAACAGAACATTGATTGAGGCTGCCAGAACCATGCTTGCTGATTCAGGTTTGCCATTAACTTTCTGGGCAGAGGCAGTAAACACTGCTTGCTATGTCCAAAATAGAGTTTTAATCAACCCCAGGCATCAAAAGACTGCCTATGAACTGATGTATAAAATAAAACCACTGATCTCATTTTTCAAAGTTTTTGGTTGCCCATGTTTCATTTTAAACTTAAAAGATTCTATCTCAAAGTTTGCAGCCAAAATTGATTGTGGTTATCATTTGGGATACTCAACCACTGCTAAGACCTACAAAGTGTTTAACACAAGGACCAAAACAGTGGAAGAAACTTTGAATGTGAAGTTCAATGAACTTTCATCAATGAAAATCCCAGCAAATCCTGCAGAATTATTTAATATTGATAAATTCACATTTGAAAATGTTTCTGTCAAGACTAAAAATGCAGGTCCATCAGAAAATCCTCCATCAGACTATGGATATGAAGTCATCATTCCACAACAAAATTCTGCATCAAATGGAAGAGCAGCAGATGTTCAAAACAGCTGTCAAAGCTCAACCACTGCTACCTAAATAGTTGTTGACCAAAGTAGCCCATCATCATCAACCATAGTTGAGAAAAGCCATCAAACAATGGATAAAAGTCAACAAGTCTTCACACCAGTTCCTCCTATTCCTCTACCTCCATTTGAAGCCACTACTGGATCATCAAAGTCACCAGCAGTGGTTAGCTCAGATGATTCACATCTGCAGCCTTCACCATTAAATGCCATTGTTCCATACAAAGGAGATCTAATCTTCTTGAAGTCTCATCCACCTGACCAAATCATTGGCAACATCAGTGAAGGGGTGCTCACAAGAAGCCAATCCCAAAACATCTGTGTTTTTGCTGGTTACCTATCTCTCCATCAGCCAGTCAAGTACCAAGAGGCACTAAAAGACAATAGCTGGGTAAAAGCCATGCAAGAGGAGCTCCAACAGTTTAAAAGACAACAAGTATGGGAGCTTGTACCACTACCAGAGGGTGTGAGTCCTATTGGCACAAAGTGGGTCTTCAAAAATAAAACTGATGAAAGGGATATTGTTGTCAAGAATAAAGCTAGGCTTGTGGTTCAAGGTTTCAAACAGGAAGAGGGCATTGACTATGATGAAACATTTGCCCCTGTAGCCAGATTGGAAGTTATCAGACTGTTCTTGGCCTTTGCTGTCAACCACAACATCAAGGTGTATCAAATGGATATCAAATGTGCTTTCCTCTATGGTAAGATTCAAGAAGAGGTATATGTTTGTCAACCTCCAGGCTTTGAGGATCCATTTAATCCAAATCATGTCTACAAGCTAAATAAAGCTTTGTATGGACTAAAACAAGCACCTAGAGCCTGGTATGAAACTCTTTCCACCTTTCTACTTTCCATTTGTTTCACAAGAGGTAAAATAGACAAAACACTGTTTTTAAAATGGAGAGGGAAAGACTTGATGATTGTCCAGATTTATGTGGATGACATCATGTTTGGAAGCACATGTAATAAAATGTGTGAAGAGATCAGACAACTCATGACAGCTGAGTTTGAGATGAGTGCAATGGGTGAACTCCAGTGCTTTCTTGGTCTCCAAGTAAGGCAACTGCAAAATGGCACTTTTATCCATTAAGGCAAATATGCCAAAGAACTTTTTAGAAATTTGAGATGGATGATTGTAAGCCATGCAGTACACCCATTGCAACCAATAAAATAGTCATGTCTGATGAAAAGGATGATTTGGTTGATCAAACTCTATATAGAAGCATGATTGGGTCTTTATTGTACCTAACTGCATCTAGGCCAGACATCATGTTTGCAACATGTGTTTGTGCAAGATCCCAATCAGCCCCTAGAAAGTCAAACTTAATTGCTGTAAAAAGGATATTCAGGTACCTAAAAGGTGCTCCCACACTTGGTATCTGGTATCCAGCTGATGGAAATATCAAGCTTTCAGGTTTCTCAGACAGTAACTTTGCAGGATGTGACAAGACAAGGAAGTCCACTTCAGGAGGGTGCCAATTCCTAGGTAGTTGCTTAGTGTCTTGGCAAAGCAAAAAGCAAACAGTTGTTTCCATATCCACTGCTGAGGCAGAGTATATAGCTGCTGCAAGCTATACAGCCCAACTGCTTTGGCTTCAAAATCAATTGCTGGATTTTGGTATCATTGCCCTAAAGACACCTCTCATGTTGGATAGTTAGGCAGCAGAAAATATCATCAAAAATCCAATATCCCATTCAACCACCAAGCACATTGATATCAGACATCACTTTATGATGGATTGCTATGAAAAAGGTTTGATTTCTCTGCACCATGTACCAACTAAAGATCAGCTGGCAGATGTGCTAACAAAAGCATTAGACACATCCCCCTTTGAAAGCTTGATCTCTAGGATTGGCATGCTAAACATGGAATAACAAGCAAAATCTTGTTTTTCTATGAATAAAAGCATTAAAATGTTTTCAGAAAATCAAAATTCCATCCTTAAAAATAGCTAAAAATGAAATTTTCATTAAATCCTTAAAAGTCTGCCATAACCACTGATTTGGTTCAAACATCTGTTTTGATGATATTGACCACTGCTGAAAGTCAACCACTGTTTTTCTCATTTCCTTGTTAATCATTGTTGTTCAAAATCAGTGTTTTAACCCACTGATAGGCTATCCACTGATAGTTGAAAAATCAGCCACAGTTCTCATTATAACCGTTGCAACCACTGATACCTGTTCCATCAGTGGTTTCCTTAACAACTGTCTTCCATTCATCATCAGTGGTTGACACATGGTCAGTACTTGTCGGTCAGATCTTTTGTAACCGCTGCCACGTCAGCATTCACTTTTTTCCTTTATAAAACCCTGATCGAACCCCCAAACAGGGTTTTTCACTGTCAAATCGAATTCAAAAATTCCATTCTCAAAGCAGTTACCATCTTTCTCTCTCAAATCACTCATCGTCTTCTTCCTCTCACACTCACACAAATCACTCTCCATTTTCATCCACTCACAAATTCACTCAAATGGCCACCGATCTTCCATTGAAAGCTCCTCACAATTATTTGGGTCTACTTGTAAAACCAACTCACACCACCACTTTCGACTCCGTCATTGACGCTCTTTCGTCGTCAAAGTACAAAACTTTGTTGATGCTCCAGTTTACAAGAAAACCCAGCAAGAGTTTTGGAAAAATGCTAAGCTTGATTCTATTGATAAAACACCAATAGCCATTACTTCTTCAATAAAGGGTATTTCTGTCACAATAACACCTTAGTCCATTTCAGAGGTATTTAAACTCGATGATCTTCAAGGTAAAACTTCTTTCCCTAAAATCAAGTATCAAACAGATTTTATTGAGAGGGGGTATGCTGAGGAAATGAAAAAAGAAACTTTACAAAAGGGCAGTTTTCCTCCTGTAACAAGATTTTTATTCCATACCCTCTTGATGTGTGTTTCAAATAAGACCACTGCTTTCAATGAAATTCCATTGAAGATCCAATACCTGGGTTATGCTATTTTGAATAAAGAAAATTTTAACTACTCCCAGGAAATCTTCAATGATTTGGTCAAAAATGTTGATAAAAAATCATTTTTATTGTTTCCAAGGTTCTTAAGCTTTTATTTTCAAAAGAAATTTGCAAAGGATAATGCTCATGTGCTTATCCACGGTGAACCTTTTCAAATGAATAGCCTAACACCTGAAACATTTACAAGGCTATCAAAAGTTTCTAAAACAAAAGCAGAGGCTCCTGAGCAGACTTTAGCAGCTACCGCTGCTCCTCAGGCACCTGCTGCTGAGCCCACTGCTCAAGGTGTTCTCAGCAGCACACAACTGCTGTGAAACCCACACCTAAATCCACAAAAAGACCAAAACAGAAAAAATCCTAAAAGTCCCCCAAACCTACAAAAAAGGAAACTCTGGAAGATGAGATCCCAGAGCAACTGCCAGTGACAACACAAAAGTCTCCAGAAACCACTGCTGCTACTTCCTCACATCAGTTGGAAGAAAGATCTCAACCTAAGCCTCAAACTCCTCCTGCTTCTTCTCAAAAAGAACAGGTTGTAAGAACAGGGACACCAAATTATGATGCTCTAGAATCACTTGATTCTATCATCCACAGCCCACTGCCCGGGGCAAATTCTCTTTCCACTCCCATACTCACTGCCACAATTCCCCCACAAACAAAACTTTTGATGGATGCACTTCATATTGCTCAGACATAAATTAGTTCCTCTCAACCACCTATCACTGAGAGCATGCCACCACAAGTGACTGAGTCTGATCTCCCTATCATTGCTAACCCACCAACAACTGAGGAGGTTACACCCCTTGAGTTACATGTAACTCTTGGTGGTAGTTCAAGTGAATCAGCTACTACAAGTGTTGAACCCACTGGTTTACACTTGGACAGTAGTATCATCAATCAGACTTCCTTGAAGGCAATTTCTTCATTGGGAACCAGGGTGTTTCCAGTATTTACTGGTTCACTAAAACTGGTCAACCCTGCTGAAGGAAGAAGTCCCCAGTACCAAGACAAAGGAGCATCAATGGATGATTTTTGGGATACTTTCCCTCATTCAACCACTGTTATAACCACTGCCAGTGGGAAATCAGATGATCCCATTAAGTTGGGTGATGGTTTAATGTACCGAGAATTGACGGCCAGAGTTGACAAACTTGATACATCTATTGCAGAAATCAAAGACATGCTGCAACAGTTGTTGAAAGCACAAAAGGTACCATCCACTGCTGCTCCAGATCAAGCACCTGCACCACCACCTGCTCCTAATGCCAATGAGCTCTGGAGTTTATTTCAACCTATGCTCATCCAACAAAGACAATTTGCTGATTAGAAACATGAAATCCAAGTTCAAAAGATCAAAAATATGATGGAAGCTAGGTTTATGGATACCCAAGCAGATATTAAGGCAATCAAGGCCCACTTGCTGAACACCACTGGCACTACTCCTCCCTCTATCATCTTTGTGGACAACCCACCACCAGCTGATGCCAAAAAGGGGGAGAAAATGAATCAGTTGAAGAAAAAGGGATATGAAGATGGGTTGTACATTGCACCAGACAAATCTTAGTATGCTTGCAGACATCCCTAAGCCAGATGGTACTAAAAAGGTTGATGTAACCATAAATGCCTTAGCTGATGAAAAGATAAGGCTGAAAAAGGATATGGAGGCAAAGGACAAGTCAAGGTTTGAAGAGGAGAAGAAAATGATTGTGGAAATGGAAGTTCAGGGTACTTCAGAGCCCAAGGATGAAGAAAATCCTAAGCCCCAAAGAAGGCAGCCCACTAGAAAAGTGAGGCAACCCAAAACCACACCTTCCAGACTTACAAAACATGCCTCTCAAACTCCCAAAAACTCCTCACATCAAACTTCCAAACCAGCAAATGTTAAAACTTCTGTTGTATTAACTACTGTTGGTACTTCAGTGGTTTCAATAACTGTTACACCAACAACTGCCACCACTACTTCAACACACACTACAACCACTGCTCCCACTTCAACCACTGCCCCACCAAAAATCTCATCACTACCACAAAAGCCTCCTGCCAAAAAGCAGAAGATAGCCGATGACACATCATCAGTTGTAATGACAACAGTGGTTGAAACACCAGTTGTTTGAACAATTGTTAGTCAGCCACCTTCCACTTCAATCACCACCACTCAAATCACCACTTCTCAACCCACCAAAACACCACCAACCTCTCCTAAGCCAAAAAGGAGAAGGATAATCTTGAAAGATGATGATTCTTCACCACCTCCAACTTCCACATAACCACTGACCCTTGCTATAATTCCTAACCCTGATCCACTCTCTTCAGTAAAAGCTCAAAATCCAACCACCGCCATTGTTCTTGCAGCTCTTCAGTATCCACTAGAGCTTCATGCAGTTAGAGAGGAGTTAAAATCCTTCTACTCTGAAGATGATCCTGCTAAAAGGAACTTACCATCTCTTCAAGGATATCCAAGACCGAACAACATTGAAGAATACTTGAAGTTAAAAGGTCAACAAGCAGATGATATCTCTAAAAGAAATACTGAAGGCAAATCAGACAAAGAAATTCAAAGATACTATCAATATTTGCTCACACAAGTCAGAACTTTGGAGCAATTTTCAAAAGACTTGTGTCAGAAGCTTTCAGAAAGAGATGATGAAACTCTAAGAAAAGATTACATTGAGCACATTATGGCCTTCAAGAAATACAAGGGTGAAAAAGCTCAATATAAAGAATGGACAGTTGGTGAGCTCAAATAGGAGTTAGAAAGAATTGAAAAAATGAATAAAGAAAAAATAAGACACACTCCTCCTGTTTGGTCCAATTACAAGAAGAATGTACCTGAAAGGACCTTAAGACTGAAGAGAATGAAAGATGAGCTGATTACAGCAGATTTTGGGTCAAGGTACCAAGTAACAAGGTGGTCAGAGGATAAAGTGTTGGCCTCTTACAAAAGGCTGGAAGAATTAAGAAAGAAAAATCCTAAAATCCCTCAAAAGCCTGTTTACCCTGAAGCAGTGGTTCCAGCTAGACCACAAAAGCTACAAATCAGGAAATCCACTGCTCCACCTAGTGTAATCCTTTATCAAAGAAGGAGACAAAAATAGATGGATGCAGAAACAGCAGAGGATATAGCAGCAGGGGATGATATCATAAAATCAGTCCTCAAGAAGATGATAGCTGAAAATCATGAACTTGCCAAAGCTCAAAGCACTGCTCTGCCAATTATCACCAGGCCACCATCTCTAAACTCATCATCAATAAAACCTCTCCCAAGAAACCCAGTGGATTCAAAAATACTAAAGTGGAAATCTGACAAACAGACCCACGTATTGACTCTGATCAAATCCAGTGGTGAAGTGAAGAAAATATCAAGGGAACAAGCACTAGGCCTGGGTGTTGAAGATCTGCAAGATCTCCTTGATCTTACACTGTGCAGGGATGAGGATGATACAGATTCTTTGAACTTTGAGTTGCAATTCAAAGGGCAAGTCAGAGAACTGTTGATGTGGCAATAAAGATCCATAATAATGAAGAGTTTTGGCATCATCTGTTCTAGGGGGAGATTGTTGGGATTAAACCCTACCAAAGGAACAGTTGATTAAAGCCAAAACTGGATCAAAGCAGTGGATCCAGAATAAGCAGATGTTTGTGTACAATTCTCTCCCCTTGAAAGTGGCTAAACAATTGATGGTCTCTATCTACTGTTCGCCTACAACCACTGCTGTCCTACAACAACTGATCAAGTATAAAGACTGATGAAGACTAAAGCACTGATGATCAATCTACTGATATGGGTCAAGCACTGCTGAAGAGATAAAGTACTGCTGGAGTCACAACAGTGGAAGGAGAAGGCAGTAGTTTAGTCTATTCCTTTGTATTGTAATGTAATCAGTAGTTAGCAAACAATTGATTGTATTAGATCAGTAGTTACCGGTTGTTAGGAGGTTAGATGTCACTTTCATGGTGACGTCAGCCAAGATGCTTCAGTGGTTTTCTCGTGCCTATAAATAGAACAGTACCCTGTACTGTTCTATTAGCTCTTTCACCACTTGTCTTCCTGCACGAACAATTCATTATGAGCTCAGGCTGAGGGGGCGTTTGTAATACATGCATGAAAAATTGTAATTGAAGATTGAAATAAATTTAATCTTTCGGTTCAATGTCAAACATGTGTGTTGAAAGCAATTCTCCTATTTAATTGTGTGTGAAAGTTTGTTTCCATTTAGTTTCCGCTGCAATTAATCATTCATCTTCTTAATTCTCAAGCAAAAACATAATCATAAGAAACTCAGATCCTAACAATAGCGCTATAGGAATAACTCCCCTCCCCCCTTGAGTCTTGGGGTATTGTTAGGATGAGACATATTAACCTCTCATTAGTCTTTAGGAAAGGCACTTTATTGCGTTGGAAACTTGGGCTATCACTTGGACCGCGTTAACTGGCATGTTGAAACTTATTATATGTTTTCATGATTGGATATGAGTTCTTAAACTATTATGCTACGTATTCAAACTTGTATGCTCGCCAACATTTTTGTTGATTGTATTTTAATACATGTTGCAAGTTGATAAGTTTGGATGCTGAAGAAAACAAGCTAGGATGATGCTTAGAAACTCATCATAGATAACTAGTCAAATTTGAACAATATTAGAATCGTTATGTTATTTTGATACTTATTGTGGTTGTGGATTCTGTTTGACATTTTAGACATATTTTATGAAATTTTGATTAATCTATATCGAAACAAATAGTGTTGTGGAATCTCTTGAGCAATCTGATTCGCTTAGTGCCGAGCCCCGATGTTTCTGCCATCGGTTGGGGTGTGACAGATTGGTATCAGAGCCATAACTATAAGGAATTAGGAAAAGTAGGAATGCTTTGCCTTAGTCTATAGTTCTAGGAACTTTGACTCTTATTTGTTGTTTAAAACTTATGCATTCTACCATACATGCTTCCTAGCAACACTTCCATGTTAAACTTACATGCCTTTCCTAAGGCTAACACAATACACACTTGGATGCTTTGAAAACACACTTGAAACACAATCGAAACAACTCATCAAAATAGGGGTGATTCCCGCCTTTGATGACGACTTTCACTCAGCTATGCTTTATATTTTGCATGAAATTTACCCTCAAGTTAGAAGTGATATCCAAACCTTGAAGGGAAATTTCCATTTCATGTTCTAATAGGTCTTATCATTGATAAGTACCGGCTATATTGGGGCACGATGTTATCAAGTTAAACGTGAAACTCGCATCATGATAACTAGTCCCACTCCTTGATTATCAGTCTCACCAAAGTCTCGAGATTCCCAATCAATTAAGGACGTGTAGTGACCGAAAGGACAAATATCATAGGCCTAACATCGATGAACGTATTTGTCTAAGTAAGCCAAAGCATGTTACCTTAACCCGAAAGGGGCTCGATTTACTTTGGTTAGTCAACGTTTCTCTACCCGAAACAATCCTATGTTATATGAGCCTATCTTTTATGTTATCTTGATTTACATGTGGTTTTATACTTGATACTTTGTTCGTTTCGAAACTTTTACACGAATCACACTATCTTCGCAATCTAAAACAATAATAATAATCCTGCAGGAACAAACTAAATTTACGATGTTTTCTTCATATTATACTATGTGGTAGTCTTGATTAAACTATGCGAAACATGTTGAACGTTTTGTGTGAAACAACTTGAGTCTTTTATGCAATCATGTGAAACGCTATGCTACGTGTTCATGAGACTATATTATTTGAACAATAACATTATGATCGAGTCTCACCCGGTTCCATGTTGAATCTTTAGATGTCGTCGAATCGACTTAACAAACCACGCAAGAAATTAAAGGCCAACACTCAGAAAAAGATTTCGTCTTTTTTGGCCGACCAGATTGCACGAATTTTTCCCAAGATTGTCACTGAAATCCAGGGATCAAACACACCTCCCTCCTCTGTTGACTCTAAAGCAGACAAACCTAAGCCTGTGAGCTTCAACTACAACACCTTGTCTCTTGCAACCCTAAGCCTTTCACGGGTAGTGATGGGGTAACTGCAATGCTGGAGTGGTTCGACAGCATCGAGGTTACGTTCATCAACAGCGAATGCCCTGAGCATCTGAAGACTAGGAGTGAACCTGGCGTGTTTCAAGGAAGAGCTCTAGAGTGGTGGACCAATGAGAGAAACATCCGCTCGAATGATGAAGCTTATGATTTACCATGGGCCGAGGTTAGGCAACTGATGATGCTCGAATTCTGCCCTCCGCATGAGCAGCAGAAACTTGTGGATGAATTCTGGCATCTGAAACAAGTAGGGGATTACAATTTGGCTTATACTACCCGTTTTAAGCAACTCAGTATCATTGTGCCTTACTTGGAATCTACTCCTAAACGCATGATCACCAAGTACATCCATGGGTTACCTCCTGCAATGCGTGACGCCATTGAAGCAGCTCAACTCGACTCTATTGAAGAAGTTTATCGTCTTGCAGCAAGTTTGAACAACAACTGTGTTCGTGACAAACAGTTTGGAAACTCTGCTCCCTCAAAACCTGCTAACCAGATTACCCAGCAGCCAAGTGGCAGCAAGAACAAGAAACGAAAGTCTCAAAACTCTGGCTGCAATGAAATTGTCCCTACTGCGAAACAAAACCCTGCTGGCAATGCTATTGTGCCCGCTGGCACTCTGAACCCTCCTGCTCCAGAAAACACCAAGAAGTCGTACACAGGGGTTCATCCCACCTATGTAACTTTAAACTATCATCACCCTACCAACTCAGCTTGTCGCCTGTGCACCAATTGCAATCGCTATGGTCCCACTTCCCCTTACTGCCGTCAAGCCAATCAAGTCCAGCAAGTAGCTCCAGATCTACCAACTCCTCAGAACCCCAAACCAGCGAACAATGTGCGAGTCTGCTACAAATGTGGGGATACCACTCATCTCAGTTCCCAATGTCCCCAGCTGAATCAAGAACAACAGCCAGCCGCTCAATGACGAGCGTTCAACATCAACACAAATCAGGCGCGTAATGACAATGATGTCGTTAATGGTATGTTTCTCATTAATAATCTTTACGCTTCGATACTATTTGATACTGGTGCCGACAAGAGCTTTGTGTCCGTAGAATTTGAATCTTTGTTAAACTGTGCACGCTCTAAACTTCCTAAGTCGTTCTCTGTTGAGATTGCCAATGGTAAGTCTATTCTAGTTGATTCTATCCTCCGTGATTGTTCTCTGACTCTTAACGATCACGTTTTTACTATTGATCTCATACCCATGCAATTGGGTAGCTTCGATATCATAATCGGCATGGATTGGTTGAGTAAGAACCACGTTGAGATCGCTTGCCACAAGAAGTACGTTCATTTACCTCTTCCGTCCGGTGATGCTTTGCACATCTATGGAGACCGACCTTCTAGAGGACTGAAGCTGATGTCATGCACTCAGGCGAATAGATGCTTACGTGAACTGTACTTTTCCTTCTTGGCCCACATAGTGGAACAAAAGGGCAAGGGAAAGAGCGTAAGTGGTGTTCCAGTAGTGTGTGATTTCCCTGATGTCTTTCCTGAAAATCTTCCTGGTCTTCCTCATCCTCGATCTGTCGATTTTGGAATTGATCTCCTACCTGGTTTGACTCCTGTCGCCAAGGCTCCTTACCGACTTGCACCCTCTGAGATGTAAGAGTTATCTAGTCAATTACAGGAACTGCTCGACAAAGGTTTTATACGCCCAAGTACCTCACCCTGGGGTGCTCCCATGCTATTCGTTAAGAAGAAAGATGGTTCATATCGCATGTGCATCGACTACCGTGAACCTAACAAACTCACCGTCAAGAATCATTATCCTATCCCTCGTATCGATGATCTTTTTGACCAACAACAAGGCGCAAACTGTTTCTCTAAAATCGACCTTTGATCTGGTTACCATCAGCTCCGTGTTCTCGAAGAAGATACCCCCAAAACCGTATTTCGCACTCATTATGGGCACTATGAGTTCGTGGTCATGCCTTTTGGCCTGACCAACGCACCCACTGTGTTCATGGACCTTATGAATCGTGTTTGTAAACCTTATTTGGATCGTTTTGTGATAGTCTTTATTGACGATATTCTTATTTATGCGAAAACTCGAACTGATCATGAATGACATTTACGTCTAATGTAAGAACTTTTACGTGGTGAACATTTATACATATATTTTTCTAAGTGTGAGTTTTGGATTAATGAAGTACAATTTCTAACAAGGAATTTATGTTGACCCTTCCAAAATCGAAGCAGTGAAGAACTGGAGTATGCCTAAATCTGCATCTTAGATTCGTTCCTTCTTGGGATTGGCGGGTTATTACCATCGATTCATCTCGGAATTTTCAAAGATCGTCGTTCCTCTAACTTCGTTGACTCAGAAACAGAAACCTTTTGCTTGGGGTCCCGAGCAAGAGGAATCTTTTTAAACTCTCAAGAACCTACTTTGTAACGCTCCTGTACTTGCCCTCCCTGATGGGAACGACGATTTCGTGGTATATTGTGATGCCTTGAACCGTGGCCTGGGCTGTGTGCTCATGCAGCGGGACAAGGTCATCGCTTAGGCCTCCCGACAACTCAAAATACATGAGAAGAACTATACTACCCACGATCTAGAGCTTGGTGCAGTTGTTTTTGCGTTAAAGATCTGGCGACACGACCTATATGGTACTAAGTGTATGGTTTTCACTGACCATAAGAACCTGCAGCACATCTTTAACCAAAAGGAACTGAATATGTGTTAGCGACGATGGGTAGAGTTTCTTAACGACTATAACTGTGAGATTCGTTACCATCCTGGTAAGGCGAATGTCGTGGCCGATGCTCTTAGTCGTAAGACTAATGTTAGTAGCATCTGCTGTTTTCAAATCCCTAGTGATCTTCATGCCTGTATTCATGAAGCACAGTACTCGTCAGCCAACGAAGGTAGTCTAATCGTTGAAATACGAGGTGCTTCAATTGATCAACTTGAAAAAAAAAGTCTGATGGACTTCAATACTATCTCAATTGCATCTGGGTGCCAGATCGCGATAATCTTCGTGAGCTCATTATGAATGAGGCTCACAAATCCCGATACTCTATCCATCCTGGTGGTGATAAGAAGTACCATGATCTGTGTATGACTTATTGGTGGCCTGGTATGAAAAAGGAAGTCGCCGTCTACGTCTCGAAGTGTCTTACTTGCTCAAAGCTTAAAGCCGAACATCAACGTCTTTCAGGTCTTCTTGAACAACCCAAAATCCTTGTTTGGAAATGGGATAGTATCGCTATGTAATTTATAACTAAACTACCTCGAACACCTGCCGGTCATGATAGTATATGGGTAATCATTGACCGTTTGACCAAATCAGCCCACTTTCTTCCGATTCGTGAAGATTTCAAAGTGGTGAAACTCTCTCAAATCTACATGGATGAAATCATATGTCGTCATTGACGCAACCCCGACCCCTTGCCCAGGGAGGCGGGCGGCCGCGAGCTTGCACATTTGGTGGTATAAGTGTTTATTTAATTTGGCAGCGGAACTTACATCAGGACCGTAGTTAGAAAATATTTTAACAGAGTAAAACACCTCATTTTTATAATAATAAATACATGGGTGAAACCAAAGTTTCCATTCATAATAAGTTTGTAGGGATAAACCCTAATTTATTGAAATAAAACTTCTTCTCTATTTAAGTAACTTTTATAGCCATTTTTCCAAGTCTTCAGTGCTCTCTAGCTGGCTTTTATTTGGCTTTCACATTTTGTTACCTGAAACGCATTTAAAAACATTTTTTTCAGTGGAAAATATTGGTTTGTGAATCCCAGTTTAATCAAAACTAGTTTTATCATTTTACAGCATTGAGGGCAATCCAACAATTACATTTGTTTACATCTACTTTAATTACCACCCACGGTACTATCAATCCTGACTTGTGGTAATGTTACTACTCACAGTGTAGTACCAAATTTTGTATACAAAACCCCAACATACCGACAATAATTGTAGAATTACAAATACTCAATCACTGTGAATTATAATTTAAATAATTGAGGTTTTGTAAAAACAGTTCACAAAAAGAGGAATTACTCACTTTGCTAGTTTAGATATTTCCTTGTGACTTCCTAGTTATTATCTATTATTTTAAACAATGCACACGCGTTAGTATAATAACCCAAATTTACATTAGTTATACCCTCCCCGAGACAGAACTCCAACGACTAAGTCAGGCAGAGCCTCGACATGTGTTACGGAGCACTAAATCGATCGGGCAGCGTATCTAATACGTAACGGGGGGTTATAATACTTACATCGAGGCAGAGCTTTGCTATTTTAGTGGGTATAATACTCGGAAATTATTATTGCTCTTCAGAATTTATAGAGAATTCGAAGTTTTTGAACGATTTCAAATGAGAGTTGATGGCCTCTATTTATAGGGTCTGATCGACCCTTTCTCGCACCCCAAGATAGAAACAAGAGGGGCTGTCGCGCCCCGCCAGAGCCTCTAGGGTAGGCCCTAGCTTGGCTGACTCAAGGGGTAGCTCCGACACGATACGTCCACGTGGCGACCTAGGGTGCGGCCTGGTGGCCCAGTTGTCGCGCCCCGAGACAGAATTAGTAAAGGGGGTCGCGGCCCGCGAGTGCCCCATAAACTTTGTTTTTATTTAATTTTTGTTAAATTAAGGTATTTCGGGGTCGTTTTTCGTATACGGGATGTATATTAGTACATATAGGGGTGTTATAAGTATTTTGGGAGAGTTGTTATATCCTCCCCACCTTGTTTTAGAACTCGTCCTCGAGGTCTACTGGAACAGGTGTGGATATTTTCTCTGCATCTCTGATTCAAGCTCCCAAATGTACTCTGGTCCTCTCTTGGAATCCCATTTTACCTTGACTAGAACAAATCTCTTGCATTTGAGATTCTTGATCTTTCTGTCTTCAATTTGTAGTGGTTTCTCTACAAACTTAAGCTTCTCATTTACCTCTATGTCTTTAAGAGGTACCACTAATAATTCATCTGCTAAGCATTTCTTGAGATTACATACATGTAATACATCATGTATTCCTGCCATTTCTTCTGGCAGTTGTAGCTGATAAGCTACTGGTCCTATTCTTTTAATAATCTCAAAAGGTCCAACATACCTGGGGCTTAGCTTTCCCCTTTTGATGAATCTAACTACTCCTTTCCATGGAGAAACTTTTAATAATACTTTGTCTCCTACTGGAAATTCCAACGGTTTTCACCTGTTATCAGCATAACTCTTTTGTTGATCGCGTGCTGCTTTTAGTCTTTCCTTGACTTGAATAATCTTGTCCGTTGTTTCTTGTACTATTTCTGGTCCAGAGAGTTGCTTTTCTCCAATTTCTGCCCAACAGACTGGGGTTCGGCACTTTCGTCTATAAAGTGCTTCAAATGGTGCAACATTGATACTGGTATGATAGCTGTTATTATAAGAAAATTCTATTAATGGTAAATGATCGTCCCAATTTCCTTCGAAATCAATTACACAAGCTCTAAGCATATCTTCCATTGTCTGAATTGTCCTTTCACTTTGTCCATCCGTTTGGGGATGATAAGTTGTGCTTAGATTTAACTTGGTTCCCATTGCTTTTTGGAAACTAGTCCAAAAATGAGAAGTAAAACGGCTATCTCTATCAGACACAATAGATAAAGGAATTCCATGTAATGCAACTATTTCATTTACATATAACTTGGCTAATTTTTCCATACTGAAAGTTTCCTTCATAGGTAAGAAATGAGCAGACTTGGTTAATCTGTCTACAATCACCCAGATTGTATCATTACCTTTTCTTATCTTGGGTAATTTGGTAACAAAATCCATTGTTATCAATTCCCATTTCCATACAGGCATTTCTAATTGCTGCAATAAACCTGAGGGTTTCTGATGTTCAGCTTTTACTTGTGAACAGGTTAATCACTTGGCAACATATGCTGCTATAGCCTTTTTCATTCATATCCACCAGAAATTCTTTCTTAAGTCTTGATACATCTTATCACTACCGGGATGTACCGTATACTTAGACTTATGGGCTTCTTCTAAAATTCGGTAGCGTAGGTTTCCTTGTTTAGGTATCCAAATTCTTTTCTTATGGAATCTCCAAATTCCATCTGTTCCTTGTTCTAATTCCTTAATCATTCCCTTTAATTTCTCAGTATCATCCTTGATTACTGATTCTTGTATTGCTCTAATTTGTTCGTTTAAATCTATCTGCAGATTTAATTTAAGAGAACGTACTCTTCTGGGCTTATCATGATACTTTTGACTTAAAGCATCAGCTACTACATTAGTTTTTCCTGCATGATACTGGATATTACAATCATAATCACTAAGTATTTCCATCCAGCGTCTCTGTCTCATATTTAACTCTTTTTCCCGAAAACATATCTTAAACTCTTATGATCGGTGAAAATGGTTAACTTACTATCGTAAAGGTAATGTCTCCAAATTTTAAGGGAAAAAATTACGGCTCCTAATTCTAAATCATGGGTTGTATAATTCTCTTCATGGTTCTTAAGTTGTCTAGAGGCATAGGCTATAACCTTTTGACATTGCATCAACACAAAACCATAACCTAACTTAGAAGCGTCACAATAGACTACGAAGTCTCCAGTTCCTTCTGGTAACGCTAGTTTCTTCCTGTTTTGGTCCCCATTCAAACTTAAATGATTTACATGTCAGTTTTGTTAAAGGAATGGCTATCCTAGAGAAATCTCGGATAAATCGTCTATAATAACCTGCCAGTCTAAGAAAACTTCTCACCTCCGTTGGTGATTCAGGGACTTTCCATTTAGTAATCGCCTCGATCTTTGTGGGATCTACATAAATTCCTTCATGATTAACTAAATGTCCAAGAAATTGTACTTCTTGTAACCAAAATTCACATTTTGAGAATTTAGCATAAAGTTTTTCTTTTCTCAATAATGTAAGAAGTGCATGCAGATGCGCTGCATGTTCTTCTTTACTCTTAGAGTAAATGAGAATATCATCTATAAAGACAATTATGAATTTATCCAGATATGGTTTACATATTCTGTTCATCATGTCCATAAATGCGGCTGGGGCATTGGTTAGACCAAATGGCATGACAGTAAATTCATAATGGCCATACCTTGTTCGGAAGGCAGTTTTAGGAATGTCCTCTTCCTATACTTTCAGTTGATGATATCCTGAGCGTAAATCGATCTTAGAAAAGAATCGAGCTCCTTGCAGTTGATCAAATAGATCATCGATTCTCAGTAATGGGTACCGATTTTTAATCGTGACTTTATTTAGTTATCGGTAATCAATGCACATACGCATTGATCCGTCCTTCTTCTTGACAAACAAGATTGGTGCACCCCATGGTGATGAACTTGGTTGTATAAAACCTTTCTCCAGAAGTTCGTCCAATTGCTTCCTTAGTTCCTGCATCTCTGCTGGCGCCAAACAGTAAGGTGCTTTGACAATCGGTGCTATCCCTGGTAGTAGGTGAATTCTAAATTCAATTTCCCTATCTGGCGGTAGTCCGGGTAGCTCTTCAGGAAAAACATCTGAGAATTGAGACACTACGGGAATATCTTTCAATTATTTTCCTTTAGTGTTAATGATTATGGAAATCATATACACTAATGATCCTTTTCTTGCATAACTTGTTGTTTTCATCACAGAGATGAATTTTGTAGATCTAGCTGGCTTATCTCCTTTAATTGTGATCTTTTCACCTTTTGGTGAATTTACTTGTATTGACTTTTGATCACATAAAATATTGGCTTTATTGGTTACTAACCAATCCATTCCTAATACAATATCAAATCCAACTAGGTTCATTGGGTAAAGGTTAGCAATAAAATTATGGTTTAGAATTTCTATTCTTGCTCCCTGCAAGATTTCAGTTATCTTAATGGATTCTCCATTTGTTGTTTCCACTAGATATTCTTGTTGAAGTTTAGTTAATGGTTGATTAAGAATTTTGCAAAATAAAGTATTAATAAAACTTTGGTTTGCACCAGAGTCAAATAATACTTTAGCAAAAACATCATTAACTAAAAACGTACCGGCAATCACATCCGGAATCATCTTGGCTTCTTCTGTTGTCAGAACAAAAGCTCCAGCATTCTTAGTAGTCTTGTTATTCATGGCTGGAGCTAGTTTCGGATAGTTCGGTTTAATATGCCCCTTTTCTCCACAATTGAAGCACACTCCATTACTGGGTTTCTTCCTGCGGTCTTCTTCCTTATGTCCCGGTATTTTGTAGAAGTTGCAGTAGGTAGAACATTTTCCCGAATGTTTCTTCTTGCAAGATTTGCAGTAAGGTACAGAAGTAAAACCTATGTTCTTCCCATGGTTGGAATTACCGTAGCGAAATTCCTGGGTAAGTTTCTGGACTAGGTTCTTCCTCTGGTTCTCTTCTTGCGTACGTACCAATTCATCAGTCAGGTATTTGCTAGTTCTACAGCTTCTTCTATGGTTTGTGGTCTAGCTGCCTTGACTACATGTCTAATTTCACTGATTAATCCCCAGAGGTAACAGGAGATTAATACTGGTTCTGGTGAGGCTAGGGTTGGCACTATTCTAGCATATTCAAAGAATAGGGTAGTGTAACCCTTACAGTCTACTCCAGTCATTCTAAGGTTCAAGAACTTATTAGCAATTTGTTCTTTTTCATTGGGAGGACAGAATTTTCTTTCGACCATGTTCTTAAACTCAGTCCATTCCATATAATAGACTCTGTCACTTCCCCTAGAATGGAGAATAGTATTCCACCATTCTAAGGCTGCATTCTTAAAAAGATTGGAAGCAAACATGATTTTGTCTTCCTCTGCGCATTTGCTTATTTTTAAGACAGCCTCTGTCTTTTCTATCCAGCGTAGAGCTGCAATGGCTCCTTCATTGCCAGAGAATTCTATTGGTTTTCAAGACCAGAATTCTTTGTAAGAACAACCAAAAGACATGGTTCTTCTTCTTTTTGGAAATAGGCAATTTAAGTAACGGTCCATTGTTTACGCTGTGACTGGGTTCAGTAGGTGGTCGTTTACTTCCGCTATTACTTTTATTATTTTCCGCTTCTTTAAGAGTTTAAATGATATATGGCATAGCATCTCTAATTCCTTGTGTTACTATATGTCAAATGGCACTGTTATTTGTTTGGTTATCATTATTCTGGTTTTCCTGATTCTCTTCGGTTGTCCATCTGGATCTACAAACAATTATCAGGTATTAATATCGCAGAATAAGATGTAATGCCAACAATTGCACAAACAAACACATTGGTGTAGGATCGATATTCGACCTGAATGAGTCGGTCTGAGTCAAATCTAGGACACTAGAATGGCGGAAACAAACTAGTAACTGAGAATCGGTGCTAGAATGTGAGTAGAAGCAGAGAAATACACTTTAAACCGGTTTTCCATTGATATTAGACGTTAATACACGGAGAAAATTTGACAGCACTTCGTGACAACTTTCATCAATTCGTACCAAATGAAAAACCCAACACTCCTATTTATAGGAGATCCATTCCGCGCGAAATGACACATCCATTTCGTACGAAATGGCACACTTCCATTTCGTGCGAAATGGACATTACAAGTCCATTTCGTGCGAAATGGTTACATACACACATAAACTTAACATTTACACTTTACACCCCTATTACAAGCTATTTGACAAGACCTAGACTGTTGACGTAGGCGATAGACTTTTTAAGGCGTTTGTATGTAAAGTTGTATTGTTTATTGCTAGTTAAACGCTACTACCGAGTTTTAACCATTTTCGCCACTTTAAATATCCACTTCCATACCCTTCGCCCAAGCCTAACGTTATAACCCGTAAAGACCTCTTGATTTACACTTATTTGCATGTTAGTTGGTGGAGACGAGATCTTATGACAAGCTTATGACATTGCACATTTCATTGACTAGGCGTTGAGTGTTTACGCATACACATTTTATGTATGTTTCATAAATAAAACCGAGTGTGTGTGAACATTGTGAGTTGTGTGAAGATTAACATGTGAGTCAATTAAATGTTTTGTCACGGCTTTTTGGTTGTCGCTTTTTAATTGCATATGCTTGTTGGGTTTGAATCTTTTGATGTTGTCTTTCGACAAACCGGCTAACCGTTTATTTTAGTTTTCAATAAAATAGTGTGTAAATTTTCGTTCTTGTTTGTTTATATCTTTTGTTGCTTTTTAGTTTAGCTTGCTCGAGGACAAGCAAGGTTCAAGTGTGGGGAGATTTGATATTCGTTAATTTACACATATTTTAGTCCCCCGTTTTACCCCTATTTTATGCGTTTTTGGCCGTAAAACCGTCATTCGGATACTTATTTATCTACATTTATGTTTACAGGCCTAAAACTGCATTCCAGACATGATGATAGCAAAAACGAGGACTTTCCGGACAAAACGACGAAGCTGCGGACATTCTGTTAAGGATTCTGAACTGGGCCTGTGGAACGACCGTTCCACCTGATGCACGGTCGTGTATCTCCGACAAAGTTGATCAGCTCGGTGATGAACGAGAGGTGCGACTGGGCGTTCTAGGAAAACAAGGCGGCTCGGTGAAGAACGGACGTTCCATCTGAGGAACGACCGTGCGTATCTGATGAACCAACAGAGTCTCAGTGATGAACGACCAGTGCGACTCGGCGTGCAACAAGTGACCCGGAACTGAACGACCGTTCCACACGAAGAACGGTCGTGCGATATCGTATCCGGTCAAAGATCTGATGACGTATGCAGTATGGTGACCCATCCCCAATAATTACTTAAAGTGCACGGTCGTGCCATATGGAGAACGACCGTGCGACAGCGAAAAGTATAAAAACAGAACAGAAACCTTCTGTTCGATATTCTGGATTTTTGGAGAGCTTCACAGGCGATTTTCAGGCTCCGGAGGCATTAGCTTTCACCCGGAATCAAGCCACATTGTCCCGTTTAGCTCGATTACTACCCGGATCCTTAGTCTAGTACTTGTTTATGGTTTGATTTTCTAATCTTTCCATGTTTTTGTTAATCTTTCAAGTACTTAGATTATTGTTTATGTATTATTGTAGCCTTTGGGCAAAAACACAACAATCCCTTGCTAGATTATAGCCATTAGTATTTTAAACTTTGTTTGTAATGACATTTGAAGTATTTTCTATGATTATCTTTGATGATTAGTTTACAACCTTGTTATTGATATTGAATTCTTGATTATAAGTAATTATGTTGGATGATTGATGCTTGGTTAGTTAAGATAGTTGAAAAATGAAGTTTAATTAATCTTGTATTAGTAAACTTTGAATTTGGTTAACTAGTTTAACTTGGTTTAAATGTATGCATCATGATACTAGAAATGGTTAGTGATTTAATAAAATGTAATTATTGTTAATCAAGAGAGCTTGCCGTCACGTAAGGACCTTAACGGGTTAGATGGTGTCGTTATAAATTCTTGCCATGATTTATTAGCTTAGTTAGTAGTTTAGGCCAAAATTGCTATCTTGGTGAATTATTGTGCAAGATTTGTAAAATGAACTTGGTTGTGATTTAATCTAGTTTATGCTTGTCTCGGTGGTTGCATTGTGTTTATCGGTGTCGCTTTCCTTGTTTAAGTGAGGTTAGAATAATCCTAACGGCTGACTAACTTATTTTTAAGAGATTTTCATAGACATTTATCAATTGCACGTTATAGAAAAATTTTAGGTGGTTAAAGTGTGTTTATCGTTTTAACTTTCCGAATGATTGTCATGTTAGGATTCCCGAAAGGGATACTAATTGTCTTAAATTGGAAAATTGACCGAATGCTTCTAGTGCCAAAACCGACTTAGTTGACATGCTGTGTTTGTGTATTTAGCAAGGCTTTTTATCTATATTCTATTATGTTTTTATTATGTATTTATTTATGCTTATTTTAGTTTAGTTTAAATCAACCAAACTTATGTTTTTACCGATAGTTTAGTGACAAAGGTCTAGTATTAATTCTCCGCCCATTTCCTTGGATCGATACTTGGTTCTTACCGATACTTTACTACATATATGACGGGGTACACTTGCCTCTTTCGTGTGTGTTTTGATGTAAAAGTAATAATCACTTTTATAAATTTAAAACCAAATCGTGTGTAAATTCATTGCAAAATTATGTATATATACGCACACGTCAAGTTTTTGGCGCCGCTGCCGGGGAAATGGCGAGTTTTAGGAACGACCCGAGTCATTTGGTTATCGGTGTATATACTTGTTAATATTTGTGTATAATTTCTTGATTATTTATTTGTTTATTTATTTGTTAATATTTCTTGTTTTTATTCGATTTATTCGTTTTTGCGGTTATTTTTGTTTCATTTATTTATTTGGTCCGGATTTATTTATTCACTTATTCTTTGGGTTTTCGGCACCCTAAAGCCATTTTTGTATTAGTCGATTCATTTATTTATTGTGTTGAATTTTTATAAAATTTCGGGCCCATTTTCGGATTTTTATAAATTTTTCAGCCCATTTATAATAATTTTCTGCTTCTATTCAGCTAAAAAAAACAGCATTATTTAATTAATAAAATATTCACCGTGTCAAATTTTTGTTTGCAGGTTGATGTTCTCGACCCCCGCTCCAGAACTTGTTGAACCGTCAGACGAACCCGAACGTGATCTTCAGAGGCGTCTTCATGCGAAAGGGCGTGCGGTTGGGCTACTGCTCGCATCTGGCAGGCCGGAGTCGGTGGTACCCGTTGAAGCCGAGGGCTCAGGGGCAGCAGGTAACGCAATCATGGCAGACGACGAGCGACCTTTGAATGAGTCTAATCAGCCTGGTGCGACAGGCCTGGAGCCGAGTATCCTTAGACCTACTATAGATGCACCTAATTTTGAAATTAAATCTAGTATAATTAATATGGTGCAGAATTCGGTGCAGTTCGACGGACGCGAACATGAGGATCCCGGACGACATATTGCGGCTTTTCTTGAAGTGTGTTCCACGTTTAAGATGAGGGATGTTTCGGAGGATGCCGTTCGGTTAAGGTTGTTCCCTTTCTCACTGCGTGACAAAGCCAGAGCGTGGCTTATGTCACTGCCAGCTGGGTCCATCAGGACCTGGAATGGGTTGGCGGAGCTATTTATGAAGAAGTACTTTCCACCCGAGAAGACAACCAAGTTAAGGAACCGAGTGGTGACCTTTCGTCAGGATGAGGGGGAGTCGTTGCATGCAGCTTGGGAGAGATTCAAGGATCTGTTACTTGATGTTCCACATCATGGCTTCACCAAGAGACAGCTAGTCTTGACTTTCTATCAGGGGCTTAGCTACAATACGCAGGAGCGATTAGATATGAATTCAGGAGGCGATTTGGGGACAAAGACGCCCAATGAGGCTTACGATATCATTGAAAAGGCTGCGTTGAAGTCTAGCTCTCGCCGCGAAGGAGATAGAAGTCGGGCTACATCATCATCATCAGGATCCCGCGCAGGAGTGCATGCTGTAGACGACTATACGGCCATTACTGCACAAATCTCGGCTCTCGCATCGAGATTCGACAGGTCCCAGATGATTGCGCATGCGGGCTCGGGTTGTGACCAGTCTGGTGTGTCACACGAGCCTGGGGCATGTTTTCAGGGAGTCGGATACGAGGGCCACGAAGAAGTAGATTTCGTGAGTAATCAAGTTAGGTCGCAGAACAACCCTTACAGTAACACCTATAATCCCGGTTGGAGAAATCACCCAAATTTTGGGTGGCGTGCGAACACAGGCAATCAAAATCCTTTGGGATTCACTCCGCGCGCTCCAGCGCAACAGGGTCAGGGTCAGCAGTTCCAGCAGTACAACCAATCCTACCAGTAGCGTTCATACCCGCATCAGAATCAGGGCTCTGGGAGTAGTTCCCAGCAGCAGACCCCTCAGTCTAGTTCTAAGCTGGAGGATATGATTGCCCAGCTTCTTACTAGCTCCTCGAGCGCGAATCAGGTAGCTGAAAAACGCTACCAGCAGAGCGAGGATCGTTTTCTCTCTCATGAGGGAGAAATGAGGAGCCACAAGGCCTCGATTCAGAACATAGAGAATCAGGTTGGTCAGCTGGCACAGATGATGTCAAAGAGACCCCAGGGTGGTCTCCCGGGCAATACTGAGACAAACCCGGGCCCGCACAGAGATGTGAATGCGGTGATGACCAGGAGTGGAAAACCTACCGGACCCGTCATATCGGACTCACCATCGATCACTGAAGCGGTCCCGACCGACACACCGGATGAGGTGCATGCCAGGCTACGCCCAGCAAGTACAGCACAAGTCCAGAAGCCGGTCACAGGTTACACGCCTCTAGTGCCTTATCCAGGAAGGTTGAAGAAGCAGAAGATGGATGAACAAAACGGTAAGTTTCTCGAAATGTTTAAGCAATTGCATATAAACATACCGTTTGTTGAAGCTTTGGCACAGATGCCAAAGTATGCGAAGTTTCTGAAAGACATCCTCTCAAATAAGCAAAAACTCGAGGACATGTCTTGTGTGGTTATGAATGAAAGCTGCTCTGCTATTCTCCAGAATCGCCTGCCCACAAAAATGGGCGATCCAGGCAGTTTCACGCTTCCTTGCCTCATTGGCAATCTGTCTGTCAGTAATGCGTTAGCAGATCTAGGAGCGAGTATAAACCTTATGCCCTATAAGGTTTTTACAAAGTTGGATCTAGGTGAGCCGTCACCTACGAGGATGAGTATTCGACTTGCGGATCGTTCTGTCAAGTATCCACGCGGGTTTGTAGAGAATATGCTTGTTAAGATTGACAAGTTTGTATTTCCCGTGGATTTTGTTATCCTGGACATGGATGAGGACTCGAGAGTGCCTCTGATACTCGGACGCCCGTTTTTGAATATCGCCCGAACGATTGTGGACGTGGCGGCGGGCCAGATCACACTCCGAGTAGATGATGAGCATGTGACGTTTGACATTAAACATTCTATGCAGCATCCTCAGAGTCAGGACGATGCGCTCTATTATGTCGACATCGTCGACACTTATGTGAGCACGCATTTCCAGGGTACGATCGAGGAGATAGATTCGGACACACATCTGTTGTGTGGGGACTTAGATGGCATTACGCAGGAGAGCCACTATATAGAGCAGCCAGTCTATCAGATTGGTGATGATGGTCCCCAGAGTCCGAATCGTTTCACAGAAATTGATCGCGAAAGTGAAGTGAAGTCGAAGCCTTCAGTGGAAGATCCTCCTACCTTGGAGCTTAAAGAGCTCCCACCGTACCTAGAGTACGCATTTCTGGATGAGGAGCGTCATTTGCCTGTCATTATTTCATCTGGTTTGGCGGGAGAGGAAAAGAGCAGACTGCTTAATGTGTTGAAACTTCATAAGAAAGCAATCGCCTGGAAAATCATGGACATAAAAGGAATAAATCCCTCCTTCTGTACACATAAAATTCTAATGGAGGATCAGTTCAAGCCGTGTGCGTAGCACCAGAGGCGACTGAACCCAAACATGCAAGAGTTCGTTAAAAAGGAAGTGATTAAGTTGTTAGATGCTGGTATGATCTATCCCATTTCCGACTCTGTTTGGGTCAGTCCTGTGCAGGTAGTGCCCAAAAAGGGGGGCATGACTGTGGTCACAAACGATAGGAATGAACTCATTCCAACCAGGACGGTCACTGGATGGCGGTTTGCATTGATTATCGCAAACTCAATGACGCCACCCGCAAGGACCACTTCCCGCTTCCATTCATTGATCAAATGTTGGAGCGTCTGTCAGGGAAGTTATATTATTGTTTTCTGGATGGATTCTCTGGTAATTTTCAAATTCCTATCGCTCCTGAGGACCAGGAGAAGATCACATTTACCTGTCCCTTCGGTACATTCGCCTACCGGCGTATTCCGTTTGGGCTGTGTAATGCGCCGGCTACTTTCCAGCGATGTATGGTCGCCATTTTCCACGACATGATTGAGGATTCCATGGAGGTGTTCATGGACGATTTTTCGGTATTTGGGGATTCCTTTGATCAATGTCTGGAAAATTTGAAAAGAATGTTGAAGAGGTGTGAGGAGACCAATCTGGTCCTGAACTAGGAGAAATGCCACTTCATGGTGAAGGAGGGCATAGTTCTGGGACACAAAATTTCTCACGTGGGCATGGAAGTCGATCCAGCTAAAGTCGACGTTATTTCACGACTGCCGCCCCCCACCTCTGTTCGAGCTATACGGAGCTTTCTCGGTCATGCCGGGTTCTATCGGCGATTCATCAAAGATTTTTCAAAAATTGCCAGACCCATGACCCGTTTGTTGGAGAAAGATGCTCCGTTCGTGTTTGGAGATGATTGCTTGAGGGTTTTTGACCTCCTCAAGCAGAAGTTGATTGAGGCCCCTATTTTAGTCGCACTGAACTGGAGTCTGCCATTTGAAATCATGTGCGACGCGAGTGATTACGCTATAGGGGCCGTTCTGGGTCAAAAGAAGGAAAAGCACTTCCATCCGATCTATTATGCGAGCAAAACTCTTCACGACGCTCAAGAGCATTACACCACGACTGAAAAAGAGCTCTTGGCGGTCGTTTTTGCATTCGATAAATTTAGATCGTATTTAGTGCTTTCGAAAACCGTTGTATACACTGATCATGTAGCCATTAGATACCTCTTCAGCAAACAGGACGCAAAACCGCGTCTAATCAGATGGATCATGTTGCTGCAAAAGTTTGATATTGAGATACAAGATAAAAAGGGTGCCTTAAATGTAGCGGCGAACCATCTATCTCGTTTAGAGCACGGAGACATCGAGGACTCACGTTGGGAATCAATCAATGACAAATTCCCACACGAGTCTTTGATGGTTGTTGAGATATGCGATGAGTCACCATGGTTCGCCGACTTTGCGAACTATCTTGCTTGCGGGATTTTGATTAAAGGATTGACTCACCAGCAAAAGAGGAAATTCTTTTCGGATCTCAAGCACTACATATGGGACGACCCTTTCTTGTTCAAGGTGGATGCTGATCAGGTGATTAGGAGATGTGTATCAGGGGCTGAGGCGACCGACGTTCTGCTCCAGTGTCATGAGGGACCTACCGGAGGCCACCACGGAGCCAACTTCACCGCGAAGAAGGTGTTGGATTCCGGGTTTTACTGGCCGACCATTTTCCGTGACGCGCAGAGTTGGGTGAGAGCGTGCGATGCTTGTCAGAGGGCGACGAACATATCTGCACGCGACGAAATGCCTCAGAACTGGATACAAGTTTGTGAAGTCTTTGATGTTTGGGGGATAGACTTCATGGGACCATTCCCCCCCTCACGTGGAAACAAGTACATACTCGTGGCTGTTGACTATGTATCAAAGTGGGCGGAGGCGCAAGCCTTACCCACTAATGACGCCAGAGTAGTTGTGAAGTTTCTTAAGAGTTTGTTCGCCCGATTTGGCGCTCCGAAAGCGCTCATTAGTGACCGATGGACTCATTTTTGTAATACACAGCTTGAAAAGGCTTTGTCCCGATACGATGTGCATCACCGTTTGTCCACGCCCTATCATCCGCAGACAAGCGGGCAGGTGGAGGTCACGAACCGTGGGCTTAAGCGCATCCTTGAGCGGTCTGTTGGAGCGAACCGCAAGGAGTGGTCGGACAAGCTTGATGAGGCATTATGGGCATTCCGTACAGCTTATAAGACCCCTATAGGGACCACCCCCTTTAGGTTGGTATACGGAAAGGCATGCCATTTACCGGTGGAGTTGGAGCACAAGGCTATGTGGGCATTGAAAACCGCGAATTTGGACCTTAAAACCGGAGGTGAAGCCCGGTTTCTCCAAATTCATGAATTGGAAGAATTGCGGCACCAAGCCTATGAGAGCTCCGTACTCTACAAAGAGCGCACAAAGAAACTTCACGACAAACGCTTGAAGGACCATAAAGAATTCCAAGCGGGTGATCTTGTTCTTCTGTACAATTCTAGGCTGCGCTTATTTCCTGGGAAGCTTCATTCACGTTGGACAGGACCATACACGGTTAAGGAAGTATTTCCGTATGGTACTGTTGCAGTAGAGAACGCGGATCGCGTTACATTTAAGGTAAATGGTCACCGGTTGAAGTTGTACGTTGTCGGGCCGATGGAATCGGCGGTGGAGGTGATTGAACTCCAAACCCCGCACACATCATAAGTGTGGGGAGGAGAGAGTCTACGCTACTGACTCGCGGATCAAAAATGTAGCAAGAGCGTATTTTGCGCTTTAGTGGTAGTTTCGTCTTTTTTTTAGTTGTTTTTCTAGTTTTAGCTTTGAGTCTTGCTATCGACTCGTCGACAAAAATTTAGCATGAGTCTACGCTGCTGACTCGCCAACAAAAATGCAGCAGGAGCGTCTTTGGCGCTATAAGGGTAAAATAGTCCTTTTTTGTATTTTTGTAGTTTTAGCGTAATTTAGGTTAGTTAGGTAGTTTACGTTAGTTAGTTTAGTTTTCGTACGTGCCGGGCGAAGATTCTGTGTTGAAATATTGTTAGAACAGTTGGTGTGTCGAAAAAATGGCTTCTGCGGAAAATTCTGTATCTGCACCTGATGCACGACCGTTCCTCGGATCGCACGACCGTGCGATTCCGAGCAAGCCAGAACGGTTAGTCGCACCCTCGGTGCATTTCCGAGAAGAAGCTGCTGGGTTTGAACGATGTCGGTAACGCACGACCGTTCCATACCAGGAACGACCGTGCCACAGGCTGAGGGTAATTTTGTCATTTTGCACATTATATATACCCTCATCTGCTGCAAAATCCCTCATTCGCGAACCCTAGTCGCTGCTGGCCGTTCCAGGGCGATTCTTCACCATATCGCACGGTTTTTCGCACGATCTCACACCCTTCTTCGCACGGTACGTTCCTAGTTGTAGATTTCTTGTTTTCTTGCTTTCTAGGTTAGATTTCTTCCGATTCTTCAAGGAATTTTTAGGGTTCTCTTCATAAACAAATCGAAAGCCTAACCCTTGTTGAATCGAAGTATCGTGAACACCCGGTTGACTTTCAGACCCCTGTTGGCCCAGTACTTGTTGAAATTTTGCAAAGATCAGATTGTTCTAAGTACAGGGGTCGAAATCTGCAGACACGAAGTCGCACGGTCGTTCCTCGTGTGGAACGGTCGTGCCTCGCCGGCTTGTTCACGATATCTTCTGGGCTTGGCCTGTTAGTTCTCGGTGACGCACGACCGTGCGTCTCGAAGAACGACCGTGCCATTTGCCCAGTTCAGTTAGACAGTTTCTTCATAATTGGCTGCTTGCTTGTTTTCAATTCATTTCTCTCCTGTTTCTGTCTTTCTAACATTTTTCCCCATTACAGATGAACCATCCCTTCCTACAGTTTGACCCCAACATTGAGAAAGAAGCTTTGTGCATACCGAAGCGCGATGCATTGTGGGCGAGACGGGGGCAGTTTGGAGTCCCCCGATGGTTAGATTGGGAAGTCATGCGTGAACTCAATCAGTATGATCGACTGGACGACATGATGACTCACACGCTTGCAAATTTGGTCGGTTGCAACCGACCCATTTACCGGGAGTTGACAATTGAATTCTTCGCTTTGTATGCCTATGAAAGACCGGTTACACATACACAGCCCGATTTTCGCTACAGGGAGCGGGTGACCTTCAGGTTATGTAGACGATGGCATACATGGTCGGTTGGTCGATTGGGAAGAAGGCTTGGGATTTATACGCGGGAGGACATGGATGATCCCGACGTCTTCAACGATCAGTTCAACTTCCCTAATGATGCAGCGCGGGATGCATTCTGGGCAGAAAATGCCGTTGGGGACCCCTACAACCCGAGGATGTCAAAGGCCTCGCGACTCCGAGACCCTCTGGTGCGAGTGATGCACCATGTATTCAGCCATTCGATATGCGGACGCATGGACAGTCTCGGTAACTGTCCCACACCTGACTTGCTTTTTCTATATGCGTTGGTTGACAAAGCACCAATCAACCTAGCCGCGCGAATGGCTGAGTACTTCGTCAAGTGTTCGGGGCGGACCCCGAATAGTGAGATACATGGCGGTTCATATGTGACCGAAATAGCGTACAATGAGCGCTATATGACGCCGGTGGTGCTTCGGGGTCTCACGTTGATTACCGAGGGGGTTCATGATGATATCCGGTCGCTGAAGTACATGGGGGTGATTGTTGAGCTTGAAAGGGGAGATAGGTTGAGGGGATTGAATAACGAGGTCTGGGACCCGTTGCCTCCAGCTGAGGAGGAACATGAGGAGGAAGAGGAGGATGTTGAGATGGGAGAGCAGCACCAGCCACCGACACCACCACACTCGCTGCAGCACCATGCATTTCATCAGCATGAGGATTGGCTCACTTTCTACCAGCAGTTTCAGGATATGCGCGTGACGCAGGAGCAGCATGGTACCTACTTCCACGAGATCAGATCTAGCCAGGACCAGATCCGGGCTAACCAAGACGAGATTCGGGCCAGTCAGGCTCAGATTCGGGCCACCCATGACCAGCTTCGGCAGAGCCAGGATACTTTATATCAGGGGGTCAGTGCGGGGTTTTCTTATCTTTTCGGGGAGATGCATCACGCATACCCCGACTACTTTCAGCACCCTCCGGAGTTCCCACCGTGGAACCCCCCTGGCTATGGCGATCAGGGCCCATCTGGCACGAGACATGATGATGATGAGTAGTTGGCGGTGGTGATAGCATTTGGTGGTGTTTTATGTTTCAGTACTTTACTTTTATTTGGGTGTTTATTTTGACTATTATTTAAAACACCCCGGTTATGTATTTTCAGACAATTTCCTTTGTATTTTGTTTGGATTTTAGTACTTATGTATATTATGGTTGTTTTGTGATTTTTCTGTTTCTGTTATATTTTGGGTGCACATGACATACTCGCAGGTATTATCTATCGGATCTTGGACCGGAGCACGTACCAGATATAGCTTCGGAAGTCTCGTAGCACCAACATCATCTTGAAGGGAGTATTTTTTTATCCCTTTCTCTATATTTCGGGTCTCGCATTGGGGACAATGCGAAGTTCAAGTGTGGGGAGGGGGTTAACTTTGTTAACTTAGCTTTGTTTGTCCTCTTATAAAAAAAAATCAGAAAATCAGAAAAATCATTCAAAAATACTTGTATTTTGTAAATATTTTTGTAAATAAACCGGTTGGTTATGTTTTAGAAAGCATCGGACTTGATAAAAACTCGACAAGCAAAATATTTTTGAAAAAGGAAACCGGAAAGCGTGACAAACAAAGAAAGACTTACATGATAGTTTTCACACTTTTACCCGTTCCTTCCGTTACGTGAGCATATTTGAGCCTAGATTGTTATATATTTGTTCATTACGGATATAGGAGTGAGCCGGATGTTATGTGCAATTTAGAACTTGTCACTAGTATGCTTGTTAAGACCATGAACTTGTGAATTTGTGTAAAAGTGATAGAGGCACTTAGATTACCCCTTTGTTGTGTACCTTGTTCTTTGTGTTGTGCTTCCCGTTCACCTTATATTACCCTTTAGGATTAACCTTGTCGAGCCTTCCCGTTCACCTTTGTTTACCCATATTATCACCCACTTAACCAAATTTAGCCTTTTTATGTTTTTAAACCTTTTTAGTGTTGAAACTCGGTTAAAATAATAGTTTAACTAGCTTATTATTGTTTAAATTTCATTGTATAGTTTGTATTCAAAAAAAAAAAAAAAAAAAAAAAAAAAAAAAAACAGAAAATAAAACACCCTAAAATAGGGTGAAGTTGATAGAAATCGAGTAATTTTGAATGCTTAAATGTTAAAAATTTCGTTGATAAACTCGATTGCGCTTTAGTCGCCTTTTTAAGGCGTTTGTATGTAAAGTTGTATTGTTTATTGCTAGTTAAACGCTACTACCGAGTTTTAACCATTTTCGCCACTTTAAATATCCACTTCCATACCCTTCGCCCAAGCCTAACGTTATAACCCGTAAAGACCTCTTGATTTACACTTATTTGCATGTTAGTTGGTGGAGACGAGATCTTATGACAAGCTTATGACATTGCACATTTCATTGACTAGGCGTTGAGTGTTTACGCATACACATTTTATGTATGTTTCATAAATAAAACCGAGTGTGTGTGAACATTGTGAGTTGTGTGAAGATTAACATGTGAGTCAATTAAATGTTTTGTCACGGCTTTTTGGTTGTCGCTTTTTAATTGCATATGCTTGTTGGGTTTGAATCTTTTGATGTTGTCTTTCGACAAACCGGCTAACCGTTTATTTTAGTTTTCAATAAAATAGTGTGTAAATTTTCGTTCTTGTTTGTTTATATCTTTTGTTTCTTTTTAGTTTAGCTTGCTCGAGGACAAGCAAGGTTCAAGTGTGGGGAGATTTGATATTCGTTAATTTACACATATTTTAGTCCCCCGTTTTACCCCTATTTTATGCGTTTTTGGCCGTAAAACCGTCATTCGGATACTTATTTATCTACATTTATGTTTACAGGCCTAAAACTGCATTCCAGACAAGATGATAGCAAAAACGAGGACTTTCCGGACAAAACGACGAAGCTGCGGACATTCTGTTAAGGATTCTGAACTGGGCCTGTGGAACGACCGTTCCACCTGATGCACGGTCGTGCATCTCCGACAAAGTTGATCAGCTCGGTGATGAACGAGAGGTGCGACTGGGCGTTCTAGGAAAACAAGCCGGCTCGGTGAAGAACGGACGTTCCATCTGAGGAACGACCGTGCGTATCCGATGAACCAACAGAGTCTCGGTGATGAACGACCAGTGCGACTCGGCGTGCAACAAGTGACCCGGAACTGAACGACCGTTCCACACGAAGAAAGGTCGTGCGATATCGTATCCGGTCAAAGATCTGATGACGTATGCAGTATGGTGACCCATCCCCAATAATTACTTAAAGTGCACGGTCGTGCCATATGGAGAACGACCGTGCGACAGCGAAAAGTATAAAAACAGAACAGAAACCTTCTGTTCGATATTCTGGATTTTTGGAGAGCTTCACAGGCGATTTTCAGGCTCCGGAGGCATTAGCTTTCACCCGGAATCAAGCCACATTGTCCCGTTTAGCTCGATTACTACCCGGATCCTTAGTCTAGTACTTGTTTATGGTTTGATTTTCTAATCTTTCCATGTTTTTGTTAATCTTTCAAGTACTTAGATTATTGTTTATGTATTATTGTAGCCTTTGGGCAAAAACACAACAATCCCTTGCTAGATTATAGCCATTAGTATTTTAAACTTTGTTTGTAATGACATTTGAAGTATTTTCTATGATTATCTTTGATGATTAGTTTACAACCTTGTTATTGATATTGAATTCTTGATTATAAGTAATTATGTTGGATGATTGATGCTTGGTTAGTTAAGATAGTTGAAAAATGAAGTTTAATTAATCTTGTATTAGTAAACTTTGAATTTGGTTAACTAGTTTAACTTGGTTTAAATGTATGCATCATGATACTAGAAATGGTTAGTGATTTAATAAAATGTAATTATTGTTAATCAAGAGAGCTTGCCGTCACGTAAGGACCTTAACGGGTTAGATGGTGTCGTTATAAATTCTTACCATGATTTATTAGCTTAGTTAGTAGTTTAGGCCAAAATTGCTATCTTGGTGAATTATTGTGCAAGATTTGTAAAATGAACTTGGTTGTGATTTAATCTAGGTTATGCTTGTCTCGGTGGTTGCATTGTGTTTATCGGTGTCGCTTTCCTTGTTTAAGTGAGGTTAGAATAATCCTAACGGCTGACTAACTTATTTTTAAGAGATTTTCATAGACATTTATCAATTGCACGTTATAGAAAAATTTTAGGTGGTTAAAGTGTGTTTATCGTTTTAACTTTCCGAATGATTGTCATGTTAGGATTCCCGAAAGGGATACTAATTGTCTTAAATTGGAAAATTGACCGAATGCTTCTAGTGCCAAAACCGACTTAGTTGACATGTTGTGGTTGTGTATTTAGCAAGGCTTTTTATCTATATTCTATTATGTTTTTATTATGTATTTATTTATGCTTATTTTAGTTTAGTTTAAATCAACCAAACTTATGTTTTTACCGGTAGTTTAGTGACAAAGGTCTAGTATTAATTCTCCGCCCATTTCCTTGGATCGATACTTGGTTCTTACCGATACTTTACTACATATATGACAGGGTACACTTGCCTCTTTCGTGTGTGTTTTGATGTAAAAGTAATAATCACTTTTATAAATTTAAAACCAAATCGTGTGTAAATTCATTGCAAAATTATGTATATATACGCACACGTCAACGGGTTGTTTCGATCAGAGTGCGATTATTTCGTTCAGCAACACCGTTTTGTTGTGGAGTATATGGAGCGCTGAATTCATGAAGAATGCCTCTGTCGTTACAGAATTCAAGCATACGTTGGTTTTTAAACTCCGTTCCGTTGTCACTTCGAATTCTTCTGATCGGCAGTTTATACAGCGTTTCCATCTTTTTGGATAAGATCATCAACGAATCAAAAGTTTGATCTTTTCTTTCGAGACACATCACCCATGAAAATCTTGTAAAGTCGTCAGTGACCACAAGACAATACAGATCTCCACTAACACTCTTTACATTTACCGGTCCAAAAAGATCCATGTGGAGTCTTTCTAGCGGTAGTCTGATTGAGTTCAAGAGCTTCTTTGGATGTGACTTCTTCGTTTTCTTTCCCTTCTTGCATTCTACACAAACATCATTCAAATGAAAATTTTTAAAATTTACTCCTTCAACAAGATCATTGTGAACTAAGAAATTCATTTTTCTCACATGAATGTGGCCAATCTTACGATGCCACATTATTGATTCCTTTTTGGTTGGTTTTGTTTTAGTTACAAAACATTTTGGTTTTTTGTCTGAAGTTGTTGCGACGCTCATGTCTAGGACATACAAATCGTTTTCACGTGGAGCTCGCGTCAACACCATATTTTCTGGAATTTCAAAACCTGGTTTAATGATCATGCACTCATTTTTTGTAAAATGAACTGTGAACGATTTGTCACAAATCTGTGATATGCTCAACAGATTGTTTTCAAGCTCAACGATGTAGTTCACTTTGTCAAAAGTTACAACTCCATTTGTAAGAATTCCTTCACCAACGATTCTTCCTCCCTGCGTTCCTGCAAATCCAACATATCCTCCGTTGATTGATTTGACATTATAAAGCAATGCTAACATTCCCATCATATGCCTTGAGGCGCCGCTATCCATGATCCACTTGGAAATAATAGAACGTGGAAGCCCCTGCACACATCAAAGACATTCACTCAAACAACGATGCCCAAGATTTCTCAGTATTTGGAACAGTACCAAATATAAAATCATGAGCCACATCAACTTTTGGAATGTTGAAAACAACGTTTGGAACAACAGATTTTGACTTTGATTTTAGATCTCGCTCCTTGATTGGTGGGAATTCTTCAATCAGTTTGTCCAATTCAAAATCAAGTTTCTCATTGTTAGTTACAACAACCTTAGGCTCAGATTTCAAAACCTTTTCCATTTTCATTTCTTCAAACGATTGTTTAGGCTTTTCCACCCATGATTGATTTAGAAGAATCTTTGTTTTAGGATAAATCTTTGAAATCTTTGGAGATTTTGAAGATTCACCAATCTCAAAGGTTGATTTTGGCTTATCCTCGGATTTCAAAGATTCACCGCGTTTCAAAATACGCACTGGGGGAACCATCGGTATTTTTCCTTTAACATCATTTGAAACTTTAGTTTTGGGTTTATGGAAAACTGGTTTTTCAATCTTTTTAACACACTGTTTGGCCATGTGACCAATTTCATTGCAGCGATAACAAATTCTTTTGTTATATTCGACAAAAGTGGATCTGTTGGTCTCATCTTTCAACTTTTTGGCTGCATTGAAATCATCAATTGCTTTCTGACTAAAGATATACTTTTTTTCAGCTTCAGCACTAGGACCAGTGACAAACACATCACTTAATTTTTCTTTTGGCTTGACATCTTTCTTAGCCATTCTCTTTTCAAAACCAACACCTTTCCTTTTGAAATTGTTTCCATGTCTTTTGTTGTTACCACCGTTACCCACCCATTCTTTCTTTCCTGGGTTGTTTGGTTGTTGTTTCACAAAAGATTTCTTTGGTTTTGAAAGAAATTCATTGTTGTTCACTTCTGAAATGTCAATTTCCACAAGCTTATAAACCTTTTCAACATTTTCCATTTTTGCATTCTGAATTGGAAACTCATAATCAATATATAGTTTGTCAGTTCCGGTCATCGTGTAAGCCACAATGATCGGGACGTCATCCACAACTTTTTCTGATTTTGGTATGAATTTATCCAAAAAGTTTCCATCATCTTTAGAATCAGAAATGGAATTCTCCAGATGACTTTTAACCGTTCCAAAATCTGAGTCATCACTTTCTTCATCCAACACTTGGTCAACAACAGTTTTAATCACTTGTGACTCGTTGTCAGTGTCAGTTGGAGAGAATGTAACATCAATGTTTTCCGGTAACTCATTCTCAACAGTTCTCAACTTGAGATTCAAAGCTGCTTCCACCCCATCTGGATATTTCTGTGTATAATGATTCCACATTGGGGGTGGAACATTGTTGAAAGCAGATTTAGCATCAGATTGTTTAGGAACAATTTATTCAATCACATAAGATGAAGCAATATAACTGATCAATTTCTTTTCAACTGTTTCTTTTTCAATACGCATCAATTCAAGTTCCCTTTTCAATGATGCGATTGTGTCCAGATGAATGTTAACTTCCATCTGCTTTTCCATGACCGTTTCTTTGAACAAGTTTGTGGCTTTATCATTTTCAATACTTTCTTTTTGAATCATTTTGATTGAACGTGATAACGTGTCATAAGCTTCTTTCACATCATTAAAATCAAATTTTAGTTCGTCAGTATATTTCTTCAATTCTTGAAACTGTTTTTCTTTTTCAAGACAATCCATGCAGGGTTTTAAACAGTTTTCGCATGGTGTTTCAGGAATTGGATCAATCTTTTCAAAAACCTTTTCTTCTTTATCAGTTTTAATTTCTGGTTTAACAAACCCGTCAGACTCAGACTCTGATTTTTCTCCTGATTTGATATCCAGATTTTCTGATTTGAACTCGGACTCCTTTTCGACTGATTCCTTTTCGACTGACTCTGTTTCGACAGACTCCGTTTTGACAGACTCCGTTTTGACATACACTGACTCTTGAGTTTCATCTACCTCTTTCAACTTGACCATCAGCGCCTTGTCAGCTATCTCCTTAAGAGTTTCTTCATTCATCTCTTTAGAAACGTCTATGATTTCTTCAACCGGAGATTTTTCGACGTCATATTGTGGACAGAATCAAACATGTTAGGAGGCATTATGTAGTTGGCTCGCTGAAGAATCCTGCAGAAGAATCAAATATGTTAGGAGGCATTATGGATTTAAAAGAATTAGCAATAATCTCTTGTTCTGATTGATAATAATAAACTTCTGCTGCTGCTTCTTCAAGTTCTGCCAAACTCTCTTCACTCATTATTTCACTAACTTCCTCAGTTTCAACATCATATTTTGGCTCTTCAACAATCTCTGCCATCATAGCAAGACCCTCACCAGGAACATATTTATCCCAACTAAACCCTTCCGGAAGTTTCTCATCATCCTGATTAACTAAAAGAGCATTTTCTGGTTTGTTTTCAATCTGAGGTCTTGGATTGAATGGTTGCTGACTATTTTTGTGATTAATTGCTTGTCGATAATAGTCTTTCGTGAACGGATTCTGATGATTGTTTACTTCCCTGTTTGGACACTTGCGTTTGAAATGCCCTTTTTCTTTGCATTTGAAACAAGTTACTTTCGCTTTATCAAATCCAAGCTTGCAATCAGGTCCTGAGAGACTGTTTCGTCTGGTTATTTTCATGAATCTTTGTGCTCTCCTCACTAAGCTCGCCATTCCCCATTTGATATCAATAAGCTCTAATTCTTCAGGATAAATTTGATCATAATCCTCCTTTGTCATGTCTAGATTACCGATCCTTCCAGCAACTAGACTCTCATATGATTCAAGAACGAAAGCTAACAGTGCGATATGTTGCTTTGCAGCTGCTTCTGTAAACTCTTGACCATTTTTTATGTTTACAGCAACATTGCACTGTATCCCAGAAACGTAACTCTGATTATTTGAACTTGATGAACCTTGAGGAGACACCTGTTCTTGACCCTTAGGATTTGGTTCAAAACTTGTGAATGGTGAGTAGCTGTTGCTCGGTGTGCTTTGAGTAACTCCAGATGTAGGCTCAGCACTAAATGCTGTCTGAATTTTTGGACTTTGGTTAGATGTTGCAGAAGAGCTTCCTTTGTAGTACAATTGAACATCTTGTTGTACACTAGAAGATTTCATCTTTCTAATCTTTTTAAGTTCAAACTCATGCGATTCAATTTTCTAGATGAACGTGCTTAGATTGAAACCAACTTATTCCAAGTTATTTTTCGAAACCAACAAATATGTACCCCATTCATCATACGGTAAAGCATCTGCCAGCTTGTCAACCCATTCTTCATCAGTTTTTTTCAATGCTCAATCGCTTCATTTCTACAACCAAATGATAATACCTTTCGATAAACTCTTTTGTTGACTCACCCTTGATACCCGTAAAAATATCAAATTCCTTTTTCAGCAATGTTGTTTTTCTTTTTATCATCGAAACACTTCCAAGAAACTTCACTTTTAATGCATTCCAGACAGACTACGAGTTATCCTGATGTTGTAGCAGAACTAAAATATCTTCTTTGATTGCTTGCTGCAAGATACTCATCATTTTCTTTTTTGGCTTTAAAACTTTCCTGTTCAAGTGGAGTTAACTGATTAAGTGTTTTCTCAATACCCGCTCCATTTGTCGGAGGTACATACTTTGACTCAATTTTCATCCAACACTCAAAATGATTTGCCTGTACCCAGGTTTTAAACCTCTCTGACCACCCTGAATATTCGTCAATGTTCATTAATTTTGGTGGCTGTTGCATTGTACCAAGCTCATTTTCCATGTTTACGTTCTGCATAATACTCGCTGGAGTTTGAACTGCTGTCATTCCCCCTCCGGAAAACATGTTATAAAATTCTTGGTTATCCATTTTAAACTATGAAAACAGTTTCGAAAAAATTTTCTAAGTTTTTGAAAAATATACTTTTCAAACGAAATGACTTCCACACACTTTGAACTTTCAAACGGAATGGATCTCGAGCGAAATGGACTGTTTCAAATGAAATGACGGTTTCAAGCGAAATGGAATGCCATTTCGTGCGAAATGAGTAAAAACTTTCCAATTCGTGCGAAATGAATAAATGTTTTCAATTCGTGCGAAATGAGTATGATTTTCAAACGAATTGGTAAAGCTTCACACGAAATGGTTCATTTCGTACGGAATGAACACAAATTTCACATGAAATGATGCATTTTCACACGAAATGATGTTTTTGAGATTTTTTGATTGATTTTAGTCCGAATTAAGGTCTGTAACTTTGTAGGATTGATTAAAATGGTATTTTACACGTTATATCCAAATCTCAGTCCATTTTGTCCATGGAATCGTTCAAAAATCAAAGAATGAGTAGAAGTAGAGAGTTCTAAACCATTCAAAGCACTGATTCAGCCGATTTGACTCATCCTGTGCTCTGATACCTCTTGTAGGATCGATATTCGACCTGAATGAGTCGGTCTGAGTCAAATCTAGGTCACTAGAATGGTGGAAACAAACTAGTAACTGAGAATCGGTGCTAGAATGTGAGTAGAAGCAGAGAAATACACTTTTAACTGGTTTTCCATTGATATTAGAAGTTAATACACGGAGAAAATTTGACAGCACTTCGTGACAACTTTCATCAATTCGTACCAAATGAAAAACCCAACACTCCTATTTATAGGAGATCCATTCCGCACGAAATGACCCATCCATTTCGTACGAAATGGCACACTTCCATTTCGTGCGAAATGGACATTACAAGTCCATTTCGTGCGAAATGGTTACATACACACATAAACTTATCATTTACACTTTACACCCCTATTACAAGCTATTTGACAAGACCTAGACTGTTAACATAGGTGATAGACATTGTGTACCAACAATTGGTCAAAACCGTCGATCATTGCGACATTTACACTATTTTATATATATATGCATCTATTACAAACTGAAACAGGAATTTAAAACATACTACTAGTTATGCATCAGTAGGTATTAGATTATCTATTTTAGTTGATTTTTTTTTCAAACTACTTGCGTTTATATATATATATATATTATTTCTAGGGGTTCATCCAGTATTGCATGTTTCGCTCGTCATACTTTCAAACGAGCTTTTCCCCTATTTGCCTTATTCTCTCTCCTTCATCAACTAACTCCTCACCAAAAGTGCGGAGTTCCTGCACGTTTTCGGTACTCATGGGTGGTGGTGGTGGTGCGGGTATTGGTTCAGTGTATGGTGGTAAAGGGTCTCCATACGGGTATGTGTTTTCTAGGATTTCCCTAACATACTGGTCAACATCCCAATATGGATCTAGAGGGTCAATATTGGGGTATGGTGCTACAGGGTTTGGTATGGGTTCCTCTTGTGGGTAAAGTTCTCGATAATCCCTATGGTCGTCATTCCACGGATCATATGCTAAGGGATTGGGTGCTGGAACTCTAGGTATCTCATCTGGGTTAAAAGCTGGTATGGGAATCGGTCTTTCTTGGTTGGGTTCTATTTCCATGGGTTGAGTTAGGAATAGTGGTAGTGGTTGTGGTGCAATGATTTGTTCTAGGTTTGGGTCTGTGGCAGTGGTAGCTAATATGTGAAAGTTGGCCAATTGCCTATTGATTATGTCTTAGGTTTGGGCGTTCATCTCCCTATTTGCTGCTGCTAAAGCCCTTTGTTGCTGTAATTTCCTCATTCTTTTCCTACGCTCATGTGCTCCCCGACTGAACCATCCTCTCTTTTTGGTAAAGAATGGTTCTATGGATTGCGCTTTAAAGATGAATATCCCCTCTTCGGTGTCCGCTGAGTACCCCGAAGGAGTAGGCTGGGAGGAAGTTCCTTCATCTCTAAGAGAACTAGAAAATTGACGATAAGCGCCCGATGGTCCTTGATCACTAATACTGTAAACTAACAGATTGTCAAATAACACAAAATAATAATATACACGTATGCACATAGTCACATAGATTATTTCCTAATAGAATTGAAAATTTCAATGTCAGCAGAACACTTCTGTGGCTAAAATCAGTGGTTGTAGCTCTGATACCACCTCCTGTCGCAACCCCCGACCCCTTGCCCCGAGAGGCGGGCGGCCGCGAGCTCGCATATTTGGCGGTATCGGTCTTTATTTAATTTTGCAGCGGAATTTACATCAGGACCGTAGTTAGGAAATATTTTATCAGAGTAAAACACCTCATTTTTATAATAATAAATACATAGGTAAAACCCAGGTTTCCATTCATAATAAGTTTGTAGGGATAAACCCTAATTTATTGAAATAAAACTTCTTCTTTATTTAGGTAACTTTTATAGCCACTTTTCCAAGCTTTCAGTGCTCTCCAGCTGGCTTCTATTTGGCTTTCACATTTTGTTACCTGAAACGCGTTTAAAAACATTTTTTTCAGTGGAAAATACTGGTGAGTGAATCCCAGTTTAATCAAAACAAGTTTTATCATTTTACAGCATAAAGGGCAATCCAGCAATTACATTTGTTTACATCTACTTTAATTACCACCCACGGTACTGTCAATCCTGACTTATGGTAATGTTACTACTCATAGTGTAGTACCAAATTTTGTATACAAAACCCCAACATACCGACGATAATTGTAGAATTATAAATACTCAATCACTGTGAATTGTAATTTAAATAATTGAGGTTTTGTAAAAACAGTTTATAAAAAGAGGAATTACTCACTTTGCTAGTTTAGGTATTTCCTTGTGACTTCCTGGTTATAATCTATTAATTTAAACAATGCACACGCATTAGTATAATAACCCAAATTTACATTAGTTATACCCTCCCCGAGACAGAACTCCAACGACTAAGTCAGGTAGAGCCTCGACATGCGTTACGGAGCACTAGATCGATCGGGCAGCGTATCTAATATGTAACCGAGGGTTATAATACTTACATCGAGGCAGAGCTTTTCTATTTTAATGGGTATAATACCCGGAAATTATTATTGCTATTCAGAATTTAGAGAGAATTCAAAATTTTTGAACGATTTCAAATGAGAGCCGATGGCCTCTATTTATAGGGTCTGATTGACCCTTTCTAGCCCCACGCGACAGAAACAAGAGGGGCTGTCGCGCCCTGCCAGAGCCTCTAGGATAGGCCCTAGCTTGGCTGACTCAAGGGGTAGCTCCGACACGATACGGCCACATGGCGGCCTAGGGAGCGGCCTGGTGGCCCAGCTATCGCGCCCCGCGATAGAATTAGTAAAGGGGGTCGCGGCCCGCGAGTGCCCCCATAAACTTTTTGTTTATTTAATTTTTTTTAAATTAAGGTATTTCGGGGTTGTTTTTCGTATACAGGATGTATATTAGTACATATAGGGGTGTTATAAGTATTTTGGGAGAGTTGTTATAGTCATGGTATACCCATTGACATTATCTCTAACCGTGATGGTCGTTTCACTTCACGACTTTGGCAAACCTTTTAGTCCGCTATGGGTTCTCACTTGAATCTTAGTACAGCCTTTGATGCTCAAACGGATGGGCAGACTGAACGCACTATTCAAACCCTAGAGGATATGCTCCGTTCTTGTGTCATCAACTTTGGTGGTAATTGAGATGTACATTTACCATTGATCGAGTTCTCGTATAACAACAACTACCATTCCAGTATTCAGATGGCTCCTTTCGAAGCTTTATACGGTCGCAAGTGACGACAGATAAGATTCTTCAAATCCGCGATAACTTGATCAAGGCTAGGAGCTGCAAAAGAGCTATGCTGACAAAAGGCGTAAGCCCTTGGAATTCAATGTTGGTTATCACGTTCTGCTCAAAGTATCTCCTTAGAAAGGAGTAATACACTTTGGTAAAAAGGGAAAGCTTGCCCCTCGCTTTGTGGGTCCTTTCAAGATTCTCAAAAAGATTGGCAAGGTGGCTTACCGACTCGAATTGCCTCAAGAGCTTAGCAACGTACACCCAACATTCCACGTATCTAATCTTAGGAAGTGTTTAGCAGACGAGGAACTTCAGGTTCCCATCGAAGACTTGCAGATAAACGAAACTCTTCACTTTGTGGAAAAACCGGTCGAAATCATGGACCGAGGTACCAAGCGGCTGAGGCGCAACAAAATTTCCATAGTTAAGGTGCGATGGGAAGGAAAGCGTGGCACCAAATTCACTTGGGAACTCGAGTGTGAAATGAAAACCAAGTATCCACAGCTCTTCGAGCAGTCCTCCTCTTAGATTTTGGGGACGAAATCTCCTAAAGGAGGGGAGACTATAAAGCCTCTTCTGGCAAGTCTCTTCATAATTCCTACCTTGTGATGATTATGGAACTATTTGGAACTTAATCGCGTTAAACTATGTGAATCTTTTACACTATGTGATACTTGTGATACTTCTTATATCTTCTGGCAAGTCTCTTCATAATTCCTACCTTGTGATGATTATGGAACTATTTGGAACTTAATCGCGTTAAACTATGTGAATCTTTTACACTATGTGATACTTGTGATACTTCTATATGTGAACAAGATGATTCTCGACTCTTGATTCTTGAATCTTGTGATGCTTTATATGTAAACAATGTGAATCTTGACTCTTGTGATACTAGAAACTTGACACTTGATACTTATTGAACGAGAGACTTGATACTTATTGAACGAGAAACTAGCTTAGACGCAGACCTGTAACACGGAAACTTTTGTGTTGATTATGTAATAATACCATGTAATGGTTACTCACAACAATACGCAATGCAACGCTTAATCTAGCTCACAACACGAACCAAAGTCAGAAAACTAGCAAACGGATATCGACTGTCCGAATGGACATCCGATCAGATGACCATCCGATCGGATGACCATCCGATCGGATGGCCATTCGACCGGAAAGCCATCCGATCCCTTGCACTCTACACCGACTTAGCTGTCAACATCACCTATAAATACACCCCTTGACCCTTCATTCTCACCTTTACTCTCTGCCATTCGCCACATGCACTCTCAGGCACTTTAATCGAGATTCAAGGCAAACTCGTAAGTATTCTTCCCCGATTCTTGAACAACTTTCATCATTTATCACTTCTACACCATATTTTTCATCAAGATCACACGAACACTTCAACTTTTTCACAAAAACCAACGGATTTGGGTCTCTTGAAGGTGGTTTTCACTCAAATGTTTGTACAAACTGTGGCGGAGCATCATTTAATCAAAATCGACCCCATATCTAATGGATTTTCACAGCTTTTATACAAAAATCTAAAGGAATCTCACACTTTTACACCACTGACGGAATTTCACATGTTTCCAGCTCAGATCTGATGAACACACGTTTTATAAATAGTTTTCGAACTTCTTTGCAAACTTTATACAAAACATGGGTGAAATCAGTCTCAAACAGACTTCCGACTCGTTCCTTAGTCGAAGGCCAGCTTGAAGACTGAATTACACCGAAAAACGGGCAGATTGATGGTCCAAACATGAAACTTCATCAGAAACTGTGACAACCCGAAATTCCAAGACCTTTTCCCTTTACGCGTCATCTGTTTTACATTTTACTATACGTTGTATCGCGTGTGTTATTTTTTAAAAATGATTTCAATTGAAGTTAGTAACTTGGTGAGCTAATTAAATAAAAACTCATTATAACATGGCTCAAGTGTGTTCGACGAAAGATGGGCCGACGAAGGTTGGTGTTTCGTCGCCTATAGATGTTTCGCCGAGATGGGCTTTCAGCCCATGTGAGGCCCAACAGCGATAAGTTATATTGGTTATATATTTGCGCGGTTGCACGTAGACGTCAGTTATCAAGCCCTAATCGTCGTATCACCTCCCCTCTCCTCCTATCTAATATCGACGACATTCCTACATCCACCGAGCTTTTCCCCTCTCACCGATTCGTGTACCGTCATTCCTTTGCGATTCTCCGGTGAGTGCGATCACTTGTTTTATATTTGTGGCTTGTTCTAGGTTTTGTACCAACTGTGGATTGTTTAATAGTTATATCAATCAATGAAGATCATGTTAATGATGTGATTATGTGTAAGATATTTAATCAATGAATTCGGACTTGTAGGCTAGGGATGTGTAGTGTTATACATCGGTTATAATGCAGGGATTGCCAAGTGGGTGGGCAATCTGACTTGATACTACACGATGATCATATGTTAATTACTCTTTCCTGAAATAGTAAATGATTAGGGTTCATGTTTCTGGTCTATGATTTCATGTGAATTGTTGTTGATTGTTGTTAATAAAATGTGGGTAGACGAGCGTTTCTTTGGCGTAACTGGTTGTTGTGTGAGGTTAAGTCTTGATAACTGTTGGACATGTCGACGAAACACCTTAAGGTTTCATCACACTTCATGTTGACTAAATACCCATGTGTTTCTTCATATCCCTGTCGACGAAAACCATAATGATTCATCACCCACCTGTGGATGAGTAACTTGATGTTTCGTCACTCTTGGGATTCGTCGTTTGAAGGGTCACTCACAACTGGCTGTGGGCTTGTAGGTGCATAATAATGAATGATTATATTATTAAAAATCATATTACTTACTAGTAATGATGAATAACTATGATCAAGGAAACATGATTTGGCTGCAACGTATAGCACACTTAACTGTTAGACACTAATACTGTACATGCAAGTGGGTTGTGGAGTTGAATGAGTTTGCATTACTGCTATGTGCTATTCGGTGATCGCTGATTGTATGAACACTATGACTTTTATTTATACGTGAACCTTATGAATGTAAACTAATATCGCATACGTGAATACCATAGGCAGTGATTGTTTAAGTGTGAACAAGTAACAAATCATACCGAGCAAACCAAGGTGAGTTCACTTCTCTTAAAACAAGTATGCGTCCGGTGGGGACAAAGCAAACAGACAAAACTTGTAAACAGATTTTCATAAACCCATATCCCCGTAGGGGATATGAGGCGGTTTTCAAATACCCACATCCTTATAGGAGATGTGAGGCGGATTTCACAACGCTATCTTGGCAGGGGATATGCAACGGTTTCAATAAACGTTTTGGTTGGATAATACACTCACTTCTATCACTTAAGTCCCATCATTCTACCGGGTTGTTGCTTGTTGGGCAACGGGGTTATTAGTTGATAACGCTATTAGGTTTGGCACCCTCACGACGCTCCTGGATAGGACGGGCGTGAACTAATAACTTTAAATCATGACCAATGTTTGATAGAGCATTGGGGAAGGGCAAAAAGGGTTGTCTGCGGTATCGAGTTATTATTAACATAACAGTTATAACACATCATAAATCACTATTTGGTATTAAACGGTTAACACAAACTGTGAACTCACCAGCGTTGCCTGATACACGGTTTTCTGCATGCTTGCAGGTCCTTAGGTACATGGATTGGAACTTGCTATCTGGGAGTACTGGAGTGGTCATGGGACGTAGTTCTTGGATACAAGTTTTAAGATTATCGTACTCTTGTTTTGAAACACTTGAAAGCACCATTTACATTATGCTTCCGCTGAACAAATTGGTTTTGATTGTGGTTGGACTTACTTTATGAAATAAATGGAAACTTTCATTAAATTCTATGTTATGGTTCAATGTGATTGGTGGCTAGATCCTGGTACGTCACACGTCCCGCGGTGTTTCCGCATGTGGTATTTTGGGGGTGTGACAGTTTGGTATCAGATCCACTGGTTATAGTGAACTAGGTTTTAAAAACATTTTCATAAAACTAGACTATAACCATACAGTATCGAAAACGACCATGACACTCAGCTCCAGATTGCAAGGTTCGTCTCCTGTTTACTTTATGCATTACTTGTTTAGTAATCACACACACTCAAGTCTTGCATGAAACAACATACTAGATACTACGATGTGATTACCTGTTTTGCATGTTTTAGTGAAGCTCGATAGTGTGACACTACTCTTCGACTTTTGTGATCATAATTCTACGATGCCTTTTGTTTTGCTATTAGAATGTGGGGGAAACTTTTAGCGCAAGTTAAGAGGCACTGAGATAAGCATGCAAATTGCCTTATTATTATGGGTGCAGACATAATAATAACGTGAGGTGCATGTGAGTCCCAGTGAGGCTTAACGAGTGTGAGAAGGGTTCTGCCCTAATGTTTGGTGTAAACTTTGTAGTTTGTAGATGTCAACGTGAGATTTGACTCCTACCTTATCTCGATTCTTAAATTTGTTCCCTCTCCTTATATAGAATCATGAGTGGACGAGGCTATGGACGTGGACACATCGCTATGACTCGGGCTGAGTTGACAAATCTGATTAACACCCGTGTGGCTGAGGCATTAGCAGCCTACCAAGCTGGTACGATACGTGCCAAATCTTCTATATACTTGTGTCACGCACACGACTCTTACCCTTGTGTTGTATTTCCTTTCGTCCACTAGGTTAGTCAGCGAATCATCCGCCTGCTTGCACTTTCAAGACATTCATGGACTGTAAGCCACAGACCTTCAGTGGGACTGAAGGGGTTGGTTTGAGAAGGCTGAATCAGTGTTTGCGATGTGTAACTGACCTGCTGGGGACAGAGTGAAGTATGCTACAGGCACACTCGAGGATGGTGCCCTGACATGGTTGAATGCCCAGGTTCAGATGTTGGGCATTGAGATGGTAAATGCCACTACTTGGGATGATTTCAAAGAGTTAATGCAGGAGGAGTACTGTCCTCGTGACGAGATTCAGAAACTGGAGAATGAGTATTATGATCTGAAGATGATGGGGTCGGAGATTGAAGCTTTCACGAAATGATCTCATGAATTAGCAATTTTGTCCCCTAACCTGTCTCGACCTCCACATCGACGAATTGAGTTGTATCTCAAGGTCCTAGCACCAGCTATAAAGGGGTATGTCACTGCTGCAAACCTTAACAATCTGCCCCAGATCATCCGGTTGGCACATAAGATTACTGACCAAGAGGTCAAACGTGGCTCATTGCCGCCACGTGTTTCTGCTACTACCTTTGCCGCTATAGCTACCACACCTGCTAGTGATAACAAGCATAAGTGGAATGATGCTGACAAAGCAACCAGTGCAAGTCAATCTCAGAAGATGCCTGACAACAACAACACCCACAGTTTCAGCCAGTCGTCCTCTGTCAATCAGAATCAGAACCACATCCAGACTTTAGATTACGTAGGGAAACAGCCCAAGTGCAATAAGTGTAGTTACCATCACTATGGTCAGTGTAGTCGGGCATGTCAAAGGTGTGACAAGCTGGGTCACCTGGCGAAAGATTGCAGAGCTCCACATCCCAAGCAACAACAGCAGCAATCTCAGCAACAGCAACAAAGGCAGCAACCCCAGCAGAATCGGGGTAATCAGAAGGGATGCTATCAGTGCGGCAGTGAAGGGTATTTCAAGAAGGATTGCCCGCAATTAAACCAGAATGCCAACAACAACAAAGGGGGTAACCGCCAGAACAACAACAACAACAATGCTGGGAATAACAACAATGGGAATAACGGTGGGAATGGCGCTCGCGGTAGGGCGTTCACTATTGGGGCAGGCGATGCAAGGAACGATGGCAACGTCGTGACTGGTACGTTCTCTATTAATGGTATTATTGCTTCTGTATTATTCGACTCTGGTGTCGACTGGAGTTATGTGTCGTTGGGATTCAGTCGTCAGCTAGGGTTAAGTCATGCGCCTCTTGTAAACAAGCATGTAGTGGAATTAGCTGATGGTAAGTCGATAGAAGCCACACATGTATATTTTGGGTGTAAACTCGATCTTCTAGGTCAAGTGTTCGACATTAACTTTCTTCCCATCACTCTTGGTAGTTTTGATATAGTCATTGGTATGGACTGGTTGTCCAAATTCGGAGCAGAAATACTTTGCAAGGAGAAGATCGTGCGTGTACCTCTCCCTAGCGGGGAATTATTGTCTATCCAGGGTCATCAAAGCGGTGTAACAGTCAACATCATTTCATCCATGAAAGCTCAGAAATGTATACGTAAGGGCTACCCTGCTATACTCGCGCTTGTTACTGATACTCGGCCTGAAGAGAAGAATATCGATGATTTACCAGTCGTACGGGAGTTTCCTGACGTTTTTCCCGAGGAACTTCCAGGTTTACCTCCACATCGTCAGGTGAAATTTCAAATTGATCTCACACCAGGAGCAGCTCCGATTGCTCGCGTACCATATCATCTTGCACCAGGGGAGTTGGAAGAATTATCGAATCAACTTCAAGAACTGTTGGATAAGGGCTTTATTCGACCCAGTTCTTCGCCTTGGGGAGCCCCGGTATTGTTTGTAAAGAAGAAGGATGGATCCTTTCGCATGTGCATAGACTATCGAGAACTCAACAAGGTGACGATCAAGAATTGTTACCCTTTACCTCGCATCGATGACCTGTTCGACCAGTAGCAAGGGTTGAGCTTCTACTCGAAGATTAGTCTAAGATCGGGCTATCATCAGATGAGAGTCCGAGAGGAGGATGTCCCAAAAACAAATTTTCGCACGCGTTATGGTCATTACGAGTTTCTGGTCATGCCATTCGAGTTAAGTAACGCACCAGTGGTATTTGTGGACCTCATGAACCTCGTATGTAAACCTTACCTCGACGATTTTGTTATCGTGTTTATCGACGATATTCTGATCTATTCTAAGAGCAAGGAGGACCACGAACGACATTTACGTCTTATCTTGGAGCTTCTGAGGAAGGAGCAGCTTTACGCCAAGTTTTCTAAGTATGACTTCTGGATTCGAGAAGTGCACTTCCTCGGCCACATTGTTAACGAAATGGGGATACACGTGGATCCTGCCAAGATTGACTCAATCAGGAATTGGGCAGCCCCAAAGAATCCCTTGGAGGTGCGACAATTCCTTGGCCTCGCTGGTTACTATCAAAGATTCATCGAGGGTTTTTCAAAGATCGCTCAACCTCTCACTGCTTTGACACAGAAGAGATTAATGTATACTTGGGGAACGAAAAAGGAAGACGCCTTCCAGCTTCTGAAGCAAAAGCTTTGGAGTGCACCGATTTTGTCTCTACCGGAGGGTACCGAAGATTTTGTAGTGTATTGTGACGCCTCTATCCAGGGTCTCGGTTACGTGTTGATGCAACGTGAGAAAATTATAGCTTACGCCTCTCGACAACTGAAGGTTCATGAGAGGAATTACACGACTCACGACTTAGAGTTGGGGGCAGTGGTATTTGCGTTGAAGATCTGGAGGCACTACCTGTATGGTACCAAATGCACTATCTACACCGGTCACAGGAGCCTCCAGCATATTTTCGACCAGTAGGAATTAAATATGCGACAGCGTCGCTGGGTAGAACTCTTGAACGACTACGACTGTGCAATCAAGTACCATCCAGGAAAGGCTAATGTTGTAGCTGATGCCCTTAGTCGAAAAGAAACGAAACCCAAATGTGTTCGCGCCTTGCAACTCACCATCCACTCGAATCTCCCAAATCAGATACGTTCCGCACAAACTGAAGCGTTGAAAGAGGAAAACATTGAAGCTGAGTATTTACGGGGCATGGAAAAACAACTTGTAGAGAGATCGGATGGTATTCTCTACTTCATGGAGCGTGTATGGATTCCCTTGTTTGGTAACCTTAGGGAGCTTGTGATGGACGAAGCGCACAAGTCCAGATACTCTGTTCATCCGGGTTCGGACAAAATGTATCAGGATCTCAAGGTTTTGTACTGGTGGTCGAAAATGAAGGCCCATATCGCAACTTATGTAAGTAAATGTTTGACGTGTTCAAAGGTCAAGGTGGAGTACCAGAAACCCTCAGGCCTACTTCAGCAACCAGAAATACCCTTGTGGAAATGGGAACAAATCGCCATGGATTTTGTCACCGGACTACCTAGAACTCAAAACGGAAATGATACCATCTGGGTGATCGTTTACCGTCTCACGAAATCTGCACACTTCCTCGCAATCAAAGAAACTGACAAGTTCTCGCAGTTGGCTGGTATTTATCTAAAGGAAGTGGTTTCCAGGCATGGGGTGCCAACCTCCATTATCTCTGATCGTTATCCGGGTTTCATATCTGATTTGTGGTAAGCTATGCACAAATCATTTGGCTCACGTCTTGACATGAGTACTGCCTATCACCCACAAACGGATGGTCAGAGTGAGCGAACCATACAGACATTGGAAGACATGCTGCGAGCATGTGTTATCGATTTTGGTAAAGGTTGGGAGGGACACTTGCCCTTGGTGGAGTTTTCTTATAATAACAGTTACCACACTAGCATCCAGGCAGCTCCGTTTGAAGCATTGTACGGCCGGAAATGCCGTTCCCCTCTCTGTTGGGCTAAAGTGGGTGACAGCCAAGTCACCAGCCCAGAACTTGTTCTTGAAACTTCTGAAAAGATTGTACAGATTAGGAACCGTATGGCAGCAGCGCGCGACCATCAGAAAAGCTACGCTGACAAGCGTAGGAAACCTTTAGAATTCGCAATTGGTGATCGTGTTATGTTGAAGGTCTCACCTTGGAAGGGTGTGGTGCGTTTTGGAAAACGTGGCAAGCTTAACCCTCGTAATGTTGGGCCATTTAAAATTCATGAGTGAATTGGCAAAGTGGCCTACAAGCTCGAGTTACCTGCTGAGTTGGGTAACGTTCATGACGTGTTCCATGTTTCTCAGCTGAAGAAGTGTTTATCAGAAGAAACAGTTGTAGTACCATTTCAGGAGCTGAAAATTGATGATAAGTTGCAGTTTATTGAAGAACCGATTAAAATTATGGACCGGGAAGTCAAGGTTCGTAAGCACTACTGCATTCCGATCGTGAGAGTTCGTTGGAACTCAGGACGTGGACCGGAGTTCACGTGGGAGTGCGAGGATCAGATGAAGCTCAAATACCCACATTTATTCCCTGATGACAAGTCCAAGTCTGGCAAATCCAAACCTAGTGCAACTAATGAATTTGGGGACGAAATTCCCATTCAAGTTGGGGATGATGTGGCACCCGCGGAAGATACACAGTTACCCTGACTCGACGCCATACATTTGTGGATTACTTACCAAATTTCGGGACGAAATTTCTTTCAAGTTGGGGATGATGTGACAACCCGAAATTCCAAGACCTTTTCCCTTTACGTGTCATCTGTTTTACATTTTATTGTACATTGTATCGTGTGTGTTATTTTTTTTAAATGATTTCAATTGAAGTTAGTAACTTGGTGAGCTAATTAAAAAAACTCATTATAACATGGCTCAAGTGTGTTCGAAGAAAGATGGGCCGACGAAGGTTGGTGTTTTGTCGCTATAGATGTTTCTCCGAGATGGCCTTTCGGCCCATGTGAGGCCCAACAGCGATAAGCTATATTGGTTCTATATTTGCGTGGTTGCACGTAGACGTCAGTTATCAAACCCTAATCTTCGTATCACCTCCCCTCTCCTCCTCACTAATATCGACGACAGCCCTACATCCACCGAGCTTTTCCCCTCTCACCGATTCGTGTACCGTCATTCCTTTGCGATTCTCCGGTGAGTGCGAACACTTGTTTTATATTTGTGGCTTGTTCTAGGTTTTGTACCAACTTTGGATTGTTTAATAGTTATATCAATCACTGAAGATCCAGTTAATGATGTGATTATGTGTATGATATTTAATAAATGAATTCGGACTTGTAGGCTAGGGATGTGTAGTGTTATATAGGTCGGTTGCGATGCAGGGATTGCCAAGTGGGTGGGAAATCTGACTTGATACTACACGATGATCATATGTTAATTACTCTTTCCTGAAACAGTAAATGATTAGGGTTCATGTTTCCGATCTATGATTTCATGTGAATTGTTGTTGATTGCTGTTAATGATATGTGGGTAGACGAGCGATTGTTTGGCGTAACTGGTTGTTGTGTGAGGTTAAGTCTTGAAAACTGTTGGACATGTCGATGAAACACCTTAAGGTTTCGTCACACTTCATGTTGACGAAATACCCATGTGTTTCGTCATATCCCTGTCGACGAAAACCCTAATGATTCGTCACCCACATGTGGATGAGTAACTTGATGTTTCCTCACTCTTGGGATGCGTTGTTTGAAGGGTCACTCACAACAGGCTGTGGGTTAGTATGTGCATGATAATGAATGATTATATTAATAAAAATCATATTACTTACTAGTAATGATGAATAACTATGATCAAGGAAACATGATTTGGCTGCAACGTATAGCACACCTAACTGTTTGACACTAATACAGTACATGCAAGTGGGTTGTGGAGTTGAATGAGTTTGCATAACTGCTATGTGCTATTCGGTGATCGCTGATTGTATGAACACTATGACTTTTATTTATACGTGAACCTTATGAATGTAAACTAATATCGCATACGTGAATACCATAGGCTGTGATTGTTTAAGTGTGAACAAGTAACAAATCATACCGAGCAAACCAAGGTGAGTTCACTTCTCTTAAAACAAGCATGCGTCCGGTGGGGACAAATCAAACAGACAAAACTTGTAAACGGATTTTCGTAAACCCATATCCTCGTAGGGGATATGAGGCGGTTTTCAAATACCCACATCCTTGTAGGGGATGTGAGGCGGATTTCACAACGCTATCGTGGCAGGGGATATGCAACAGTTTTCAGTAAACGTTATGGTTGGATAATATACTCACTTCTATCACTTAAGTCCCATCATTCTACCGGGTTGTTGCTTGTAGGGCAACGGGGTTATTAGTTGATAGCGCTATTAGGTTTGGCACCCTCACGACGCTCCTGGATAGGACGGGCGTGAACTAATAACTTTAAATCATTACCAATGTTTGATAGAGCATTGGGGAAGGGTAGAAAGGGCCGTCTGCGGTATTGAGTTATTATCAACATAACAGTCATAACACATCATAAATCACTACTTGGTATTAAACGGTTAACACAAACTGTGAACTCACCAGCGTTGTCTGATACACGTTTTTGTGTATGCTTGCAGGTCCTTAGGTACATGGATTGGAACTTGCTATCTGGGAGTGCTGGAGTGGTCATGGGACGTAGCTCTTGGATACAAGTTTTAAGATTATCGTACTCTTGTTTTGAAACACTTGAAAGCACTATTTACATTATGCTTCCGCTGAACAAATTGGTTTTGATTGTGGTTGGACTTACTCTATGAAATAAATGGAAACTTTCATTAAATTCTATGTTATGGTTCAATGTGATTGGTGGCTAGATCCTGGTACGTCACACGTCCCACGGTGTTTCCGCATGTGGTATTTTGGGGGTGTGACAGAAACTGTTCGTTGGTTCGAAAAGGGGTGATGCCCATCCGATCGAACGAACTGGGTTTTGGTATGTTTCTGTTGTTTGACACGTCGTCGCACCGTCACCGTAACTCGAAACTTAGAAAATTTCACAAAACTTCACACACTGATCGTCGGTCCGAATGGCCATCCGATCGGATGACCATTCATCCTGAAGATCTGACTATTATGACACTTATTGTTTTGTTTTACAGGACACTATGATCAAATCATTGAAAACTTTAATAGTTCACAAACACCCACTGTTCGAATGGTCATCCATCCGGATGACCATCCGCCAGGTAGTCTGTCAGACACTTTTACTCGATTTTGACACTCTGTTCCCAACCGGGTCAGCTCTTAGAGGACTTATGCTATGTTCCCCCGCACGCAGGCTGATCCAGCGCTCCCTTCGATCCAATTTAACAGTGTTTGGTTCTAAGCACCCACTGTGAGTATACTCGATCCCTTTTTGGTTTTAAACGCTTTTGGGATGCAACATGTATTCTATATCAAAAACACTTGACACTTGAAACTTATTTGAAACACACTCTATCCATTTAAACATGAGACATGAAACTTGTGATACTTGAGACTTTTATGCTATGTGAACGTTTAATCCTTGTGTAGTAGTTCCGCCTTAACAATTATAGCGCTATAGGAGTAACACCCCCCCCACCCTTGAGTCTTGGGGTATTGTTAGGATGAGACATATTAACCTCCCGTTAGTCTTTGAGAAAGGCACTTTATTGTGTTGGAAACTTGGGCTATCACTTGGACTGCGTTAACTAGCATGGTGAAACTTATTATATGTTTTCATGATTTGATATGAGTTCTTAAACTATTACGCTACGTATTCAAACTTGTATGCTCGCAAACATTTTTGTTGATTGTATTTTAATACATGTTGCAGGTTGATAAGTTTGGATGCTGAAGAAAACAAGCTAGGATGATGCTTAGAAACTCATCATAGATAACTAGTCAAATTTGAACAATATTGGAATCGTTATGTTATTTTGATACTTATTGTGGTTGTGGATTCTGTTTGACATTTTAGACTTATTTTATGAAATTTTGATTAATCTATATCGAAACAAATAGTGTTGTGGAATCTATTGAGCAATCTGATTCGCTTAGTGTCGCGCCCCGATGTTTCTGCCATCGGTTGGGGTGTGACAATACCCCTCCTTCCTTGTCGAGTGACTTAAGCTCTAAACCACCCACACCTAAAAGGATAAGGATCATACCTGCCCTGTCAAGATTCGAGGCACGACAAGTGGCCATATTGTCCCAAATTGGTAAGTTCATTTCTTGCCGAATAAACACAATCCTTGTTTTGTTTAATATACTCATGTCGCGGTGATGTTTTTGTAGGCGTTGGCTCTAGCAGTATTACCGAGTCATCGGTAGGCACTTCTACCGATGTTGCAGATTCCTCCACTCCAAACTCTCTAGTCGAGGTCACCGAGAAACATCCGAATTAACCTTGTTGGACCTCATATCCAACACGAGTGTTGTGCTCTCCTCCGTTACATTATGCTCCAACAACGGTCCTCTACCGCCTATTCCCACATTTGTTGAGTCTGTGGCTGTTACCACTAGCCCTATTGCCAAGTCTACCCCAGATCTAATGAGAGTGTCTCAAGACAAAGATCCTGTGTTAAGTGAATCGCTTATCGGTGTAACATTGCTTGCGAGTGGTTCTCTGCTTGCTCCGTTTAGGCGTTAGAATCTTCTGATGACAGGGATGCCTCGTAAAGTGAAATCGCATGGTCAAGTGGTGAAGGGGGTAATGTTTTTGAAGGTCTATACCTTCCATCAATCATTTGGAACTCCGCGGCCCCTGACAGGCACTTTCATCCCAACTGGAAGATTGCAGAGTCTCCATGGTTGATATTTTCGGATGTAGTAAATCATTGGGTGGAGTGAGCGTTCTCCCCGGCTGAATTGGCATACCATCAAGTTCAGGATAGCCAACAGATGTTTGATGTAGCCCTTGTTAACGTTGTTGCTGGAGTTAGGCAGTTGGCTGAATTTAAGTGTCATTGGACCCAAGACTAGGGCCGTTCAAACTGCTCGGCGCTCGTCGCTCGCCCGATGCTCGTTTGGAAATTGCTCAAAAATGCTCGTTCGATTTGACGCTCGGTTGTAAACGAGCCGCTCTGCTCGGTTCGATTTGTAAACGAGCCAAGCATGAGCAAAGGTCCGCTCGGCTCGGTTCGGCTCGAATTATTATTTTTAGTTAGTGTATATATATATACAGGGTGAGGTTCCTCTACAAAGTGTGTTTTTTCTACAAAGTGTAGGAAGTATTTTGTGCCATTGGATGTGTTTGATCAATGGTTAAGATTAGTTGAGTGGCATTTTTGTAATATTTGTGTTATAATTATTAATTCATTTAATGAGCGAGAGGCATTGTAGTCATTAATCGTGTTTTAAATAAAGAAAGTACCATCAGTTCCTTTATTCTAGCCATTTAATCATGAATTAACCACAATCTCTAAAATCATGGATCTAGACATACAAACTAAAGAAGATTCATTCCAACATGATTCAAGAACATTCAAACAATAAAGAACAACAACGCTATAATCTATTCCAAAAAATGTTCATACGTTTTTATTTTTATTTTTTTACGATCTAATCTGTTTATACTAGTGTGTTCTACGGAATACAAGCTTTTATAATGGTGTGCTATACATAATCTGTATAATATTGATGTGTTATACTGGAGATCGAAGCTGTTTATACTGGTGTGTTATACGGAATCTAAGTTGTTTATACTAGTGTGTTATACTGGCGATCAAAGTTGTTTATACCGGTGTGTTATACGGAATCTAAGTTGTTTATACTGGTGTGTTATACCGACAATCGAAGGTATTTATACCGGTGTGTTATACGGAATCTAAGCTGTTTATACTAGTGTGTTATATGGAATGTAAACTGTTTATACTGGTGTGTTATACGGAATGTAAGTTATTTATATTGGTGTATTATACAGAATCAAAACTAAGTTGTTTAACTTGTAACTGATAAAACGCAACGTGAATAAACTAATAATAAAACACAACGTCAAGAATTTGTTCATGAGTGATCGCATGTCATGTTAATTTGTTCTATATACGTTCTTTGTATTATAAGTAACTTACAATTTCGAATTCTTAAAAGATATGTTGTTCCTTAAAAATCTCCTTATTTTGTTTAGGAAATAAATCTTCCATAAATAAGTTAATTATTCAATTACCTTTATGTCCTTTAATATAAAATCTCTAAATGCCACATGTCACCCTTAGAACACTTCCTACACTTTGTAGGAAAACTGGACTTTGTAGCCAACTCTCACCCTATATATACATATACACATACATATATAAACATGTATATACACAAATATAAATTATACATATATACACACACACACCTATATTTATACACACATACATATATATACTTAAATATAAATTAAATTTATAGTTTTATATATACTACTCTATTAGATTTTGGTAACTATATACAAATTTAGAACTATATCTATACGTACTAACTCGATCACGCCAATAAAAAAATTTAATATCAAATGTAAAAGTTAAACCCTAAATAGATAAACGACAGTCCGCTCATCGCCTCAATGTTTCATGTCGTTACCCTAAGTCAATAGTCTCTTGCTCTCAACGTCATTGTTTGTGCAGTATGATTATCGCCTCGTCGGCCAAAACATTGTTATTTATAAGAAAAATATTATGCCATGAAATGTGCTTGTTTATTACGACATAAAAACTTGACACCCTACATTGTCACTATCTATCTCAGCAAATTTAAATGGGGTGACACGGTAGTCTAAATCGCTCGAATTTCGCTCGTCGCTCGCTCAAAATATTTACTGCTCGGAAAATGCTCGCTTGATTTGTGGCTCGATTTTAAATGAGCCGCTCCGCTCGGTTCGGTTTGTAAATGAGCCAAGCACGAGCAAAGGTCCGCTCGGTTCGGCTCGGCTCGTGAACAGCCCTACCCAAGACCATATAGAGTTGTGTCAGGCACACATGTCTGACAAGTAGCTGATGGATGAGCGTAATCGCCTAGACAATTTATTGAATGTCGCTGAGTATAAGAGACACATATTCTTATGGAAAATAAGAAAGCCGAAGATGCCTTCAAATGTGTCAATGCAAACCTGATTGAGGAGAGATTGGTGTGGGCATGGGAGATCCCAGAGAAAGATGGTATTATTGCCCAGGTTAAAAAAGTGTAAGAGGAATTGGAGCGAAAGGCAGTGGCGGAAGCCAAAAAGGTTCGTTTGTTGACTTCTGATCTTATAAAAATTCGTACTGACACGGAATTTGCGTCGCATGTGCAAGAAAGGTATCTAGGGTTGACTCACGACATTGAAAATCGAGAGATGGATCTTCATCAAGCTCGCTAGGAGTGTGATAGGCTCATTGGCGGAGGCTAACAAGGTTCATTTGTTGACTTCTGATCTTACACTTACAATACATAAACTTATAATTTATGTTTTACTTAATTACGAATATCTTCTGTTGATGCAACAAATAATAGACCAAGGATAGTAGCAAGGCTGGTTAGACAAAAGGGTTAAAGGGTTTAACCTTGCCTAACGCAGGTCGTGGGGTCCCCCCACGTTTGCAAGACGTGGAAGGAGGTTCACTAGTTTATTCTTGTTGTTTGCCAAGGATCCTTCTCTGAAGTATATTTCAGATTCGGATGAAGGGGCAAACAGAATATGTGTATGTTGGATGTGAAAGGGAGTAACTCGCATGAAGCAAGTACTCGTGATGAATGACCAGAGTTTTAAGGAATCTTGACTGGCCAGGCATGTTCCTACTTCAGTGAATGAAGTGTCAAATATATAGGAGAAGACATCTCCCAAAGAGGAATACATTTGACTAGTGACCTTGCTTACAGTGAGGGGCTTGCCCTTTCGGGGGTTGAAGCCTTTTGACCCCTGGATAATAGAGTGTGCTCTGAGGACCTGCATTGCTTTTGCGGCTGGCGAGTTGGTGAAGTAATCTGGAGATATGACTTCTTACTGTTCCGTGCTACTTTATCTCATTTTCCCAGATTTTTAACCTTTGAACCATTTTGCCTTATGAGGATTTACGTATTTAAATCAGTCATATTTGGTCTTGGGCTACCCCCGTCATCAGCCCCCCAAGTCAGAGGTTTTTGGGAAATGAGCTCAAAGACTTCTGACTTTTTATACGTATGTTTTTCTGTCCAAAGGCTTCGAGGGTTCGAGGGTTGAAAGGTTGAAAACGGTTTTTGAATTTCGGAATTTGACAAGACCTGTGGCAGTTTGTCAGGCGGCGGTTTTAAATTCTGCCTGTTGATAATTATCCCTAATCTCATTTATTTACACATTTTTATTTTTGAAGAACATTACTTGCTCCTTATTTCTCTCAAGTATCCCTCTTTTTCAAATCAGGTCAGTTCTGTTTTGCTTATTTTCTCTTTAATTGTTCATGTCATGGGTGCTCGTAAGGATATGGCAAAGTCTTTTTCTCGACTGACCCAAGAGGAAGTCGATTTATTTTGTATGGAATGGGGTATAGGGACGAAGTGTAAACCGGTTGCACTGGCTTGCGATAAATCTATCAATGACTGTCCTTCTGGTATGATTGCCTTGTATTGTCGTCATTTTGAGTTTTCCAATCTTCGTCATCCGTTTTCAAACTTTGTCTTGAATATTTTGGAATATTATCGAGTGTCTTTTGGTCGGATTCACCCCCTTGGCATGGCTAGGGTTTTACATTTTGAAATTTTGTGCCGGGCCACCGGGTATGATCCATCTTTGTTGTCCTTCCGTCGCTTCTTCCGGCTTGCTAAGAATGGTGATTGGTTCACCTTTGAAACCACTCAAGTTGATACTTGTTTAGTTTCGTCCATGGTTTCTACACTTGGGGTCTGGAAAGATCGATTTTTCTGGGTGTCGGAGGAAATTATTCCTTTCAAACTTGTTTGGAGACACCCGGATGCTGTTCTGAACGAGCCAGAGCCTTCTGATTCTGAAATAAACACTCGTTTTTTAGAAATTCTCAGGGAGTGCCCTTCGAGGCTTCGTCCCTTCCCTAAACATTTGTTGGTGTTGTTGGGTATAAGTAAAGTGTGGGAAAAGGCCAACCGGGATCCGGTGCTTATTAGAGATGGGAAGGGTATGCATATGTTCTTTTCTTGCTTTTTTGTTCCTTTTTCTTTGTTTGCTTATGTGCTTTTTGTATTTGTGTTGCAGTTATGTCTGCCCTTGATTTTATTAAAAGTGATGACACCTCTGATGTTGCCTTTGATGATGTTGCTGCTACTCCTGGCGAGAATGCGGTTGTTAAGGGTTCTGATTACAGGTTTGAGGGTTCTGGTTACGTGAATGTTCAGTGAAGGGGTAAGGTCCCAAAAACCTCATAATAAGTATTTGGGACCATACCATAACCTTGCCTTTTTACCTTTTAACCTTGCGCGGCCGCGCACTGGTCTTACAAAAGGAAGAAAGTAATCAGCAATCTATAGTCGCGCGCCCAAAGGAAATCATAAATCCTTGCGCCTTCTCCCATTAGCAAAATCCCGAGATCAATACTTCCTCCTAAATATCCAGACTTGGATATTATTTTACCTAGATTTGGATTGGTTTATTCAGTGGTCTCCACATGATAAAATACCACACTAGATTACATCAGTAATCTTCTAGAAGAAATACAATCGTGCACCACCCAGACGGTTATAACCGTCTGGACATGTGTCATTACTACAGGCACCCCTGAAACCACAGCGAAGGCATGCAATTGGAGAGTAATCTCCACTTGATCACATTACCCGTGGCTAATCCCCAGCCTTTGATCTAAACCACGATCCGTGTGCTCTCACGTCGGATCAAAGAACTTAAACGGAAGGAAATGTAACCGCTTACAGGGTTAGCATCTTCCGTCAACATTTCACTAACGGGTTTTCCCGCCTAAACGACTCCCGGCTATAAATATGAGAAGCAACCCAGGTATGAATTCAAGTTACACACACTTCTCAAATACATCTCCTTCTTCATTACCAATACTTATTCTCACACCGGAGTCGGGTCAAGGAGAGAACCCTCTTCTCCCCTTGGCGAGACTAACGGTGCTCTTTTGGCAGAGTTCACGGAGAAGAAGATCGGTTGCACTGAATCAATCGAGAGGAAACTAACCTTTTTATGCGGATTCAAACCCCCTAGATATCTCGGTTCCGACCATTTATCTAGTGTTTCTTCATTGGCGCCCACCGATTTCCTCTGTTTTTCCAGTTTTCATCTCGTTTCGATTTAGTTCTTTTCATTTTCTTTTTTGCACATGGCAGAAAATTCGTCATCTCACCGGCAACCTGGTCCTCGACCAAACGTCGGAAACAATTTACAAGTAGAAGGAATCCTGGAAGATGCCTCGGACGATAACGAGGTTCAATCCAATCGAGCAAATGATCCTGTCACTCCAGGAATGTTACCAGCAAACCCTGCTCATTCAATTTTACCACCAGGAGAAACTCCGATATCATGGTATGTCCGGTCTCAAGGGGCATTAAACGCAGTATACACACAGCTGTGTGCTCAAACTGCTCCTCTGACTCAATCACGGAGACCGGGATCTCGGGCTCATGCCTCCCAACGGGAAGAATCAACTTATGAAGATACAGAAGTTCATGCCAGATCTACGTCACAACGGGAATACACTCAGACAGGAAGTCACCAGAGAGAAAATCATGGTAGAACACATCGAAGACAATCGGTTCATGATAGGTTGGGTTCTCAGCGAGATACCCACACCGATGAATCTGATCCGACATACCGTTTAAGTGCAAACACCAGTGTGTTCAATCGACTACAGCCAAACTATAACAAATGCAGGCCTCGAGCGGTTTATAACCCTGAGGCAGAACACAATTATAACTTAGTTTACCGCCCTGCAGAAGCAGCGGAAAACTCAAAGTTCATATTAGAAATAGCTCTAGCTCCATTGGAGAAAGCTAAATTACCATCCAACATAGGGAAGTTTAATGGGTTAACAGACCCCGATGATCACCTGAGAGTATTCCCCAGCGTAGGTTTGGTTGGAGGTTGGACTCTCCCGCTATGGTGTCATCTGTTTGTACAAACATTAACTGGCCCAGCGCGAATCTGGTTTGATAATCTACCAACCGGACAGATCGAATCAAGGAAGGATTTGCGTGAAAAGTTTTTGACATACTTCAGCCAGCAAAGGCGTTCCATTCGGGAGACATCCGACGTTATGAACATCTGGCGCCGCGATGATGAAAATCTGGAGGATTTTATCACCAGATACAACAAAGAAGTGTTGGAGATTGGCGGCGTTCACGAACAACTAATCCGTGCTCAGTTCAAGTACGTGGTTAGATGTGATGACATGGTCAAAGTCTTATCTGGAACAAAGGGCCTTCCAAAAAGTTGGGAAAAGATAATGGCGGCGGCCAAGGTTTATGCGCAAACTGAGAAAAACCTTACTACAAACAGGCCACCACCACCACACAATAGGCCCGCAGACTTAAGCTCAACCGGCGAAAGAAGGTTTAAGAAGTCATGGCGCGAGTCTGGATCAGGAAGTCGATCGTCTGAAGATGCTCGCACAACAATCAACAAACTCTCCGCGTAAAGGGAGAACAAACAAGAAAATAGGGAGAGGCAGTGGACTCCCCTAACAAAGACCCCGGCGGAGGTTCTAAGTACTGAAGACTATCAATTCAAAACTCCGATCCCAATGAAAAGTAAACGTGGACAAGACCCGGCGCAATACTGCGAATATCATAAAGACAACGGGCATACCACTAACAACTGCATCTCTCTACGCACAGAAATAGAGAAAGCCCTCAAGAGCGGCGAACTCACGCATTTACTCCAAAATGTGCGCAAAGAGATTAAGCAGATAACCCGGGGAGAGGAAGGCCCAAGCAAACGGGCAAAAACCTAAGTGACGGCTCTATAAGTTTTCCGCAGAAAGACATGATTCATTAAGTACGGCGGAACTATCAGAGAGTAAGTTAAGTTCCATATAATTATTAGCAAAACTTTGTAAAGCCTCTGTGCTCTATCCATGAATAAAATTGCAAAGTTTCTATTATTTTTGTGTTTACAAAGTGCATGCAATTTTTTTTAGTAAGCGCAAAAACATTATGGTAGTATAAAACAAGCTACATGCGCGGTCAGTGATCACGTCACGAACGACCATAAAATCACACATGAGCTTTATACCAACTTCATTCGCCTTACTCAATAAAAGCAAATTGTACTCATGCAAAATATTGTAAAGTCATTAAACAAAACAAATAGAAACATGTTATTTTCAGCGTACAGATACGCCCTGAAGATTTTCAAACACGGCAGTGTTTAAGATACTTGCGCAACAGCGCACCATCAAAACAGGGATTTACATCCCGCATATTACATAAAAAATTATCCAAATACAATTTTAAAACTACTCTAAATCTTCACCCTCATCCGGAAAGATTTCTTTCAATTGCGCTACGTGATCGTCTGATTGCAGCACTACGTTTATCAAATCCATAACCGGAAGTTGCAAATTATTGAACTCTGTTTTCATGGAAGCGAGCGCGGCGCCAGTATTTACGCCAAAAGTTGCAGACTTACTATCATCCCAGTTAACCTTTAATGCACTATTCACATGTTGGGAACATTCAGCATATCCTTACGCATACCCATCTCGTCGCGCAGCAACCATTAAATTAGCAACAGTTTTATCCAGCTCTTCAGAGTTTAACACAGATTCAGCAACCTATGAAATCAAGTAAAAATAAGTATCAAGAAAAGCGCATTAATGATCCCACACGACAAGAAGAAGAGAAACTTACGCAAGCAATACCGCGATCTTTCAACCAAGCCATATCATTTTTCAAAGGCTCAAGCTCGCTTTCCGCTGTAACCCGCGCCGTTTCTGAATTTTCCAACTTTTCTTCAACTTCAGACAAACGGCGGGAAATTTCAGAATTCTCGGAATGCGCAAGCTCTAGATCCTTCTTAAGTTGTTCCTGATCAGAAACCAAAGCAGTAAGTTCTTCTAACTCTTTATCCCTAAGGGCAAGAGTGGCAAAAGCTTGTACCTCTCGTTGCTCACTATGTTCCCTATGAGAACGTGCCTCCGATAGCGCAACTTCTGCATCAGTTTTCTCCTTCTTCAACCTTTCTACCTCCGCATCCTGATTCTTCAATTTTTCAACCTCAGCCTTAAGGTTATGAATGATATTACGAAGGTTTGCCTTCTCAGCATTATCTTTTTCGCAAATCCTCCTCTAATTTTTGCGTTCCTCAGACAGAAGAGCAGCTTCAGCTTCCGCTTTTCTCTTCCAACCAGCAACAGACCATTCTTCAGTCTTACGCTCAGCCTCAAACTTGGCCTGCTCAGCTTCTAATTTGGCTTTCAACAGAGCGATACGTTTTTCATCTTTGGCAAATTTCTTTTGAGATACCATAAAGGATTCTTGCTCCTTATGCATACTATACCACTCACGTACTATGCGGTGAGTGGTAGAGACATGAGAGGCAGTTTCTGCAAGATAAGACTGATAGGTCTGCTCATAAGATCGACTTTCCTGAAACTTGATTTCTCCAGGTGGAAGTATCCCCTGCAACCAATCTTGACACACACGCCAATCCGAGAAAGTATCACCCTTCTTTAAATTCCAAACAGGGGCGTGCGGGTCAGCAGCATCTTTCTCCGTGTAAGTCCGATAATAGTAATCTCCCAAGGTTTCTTCCGGACGAATTGGAGAATGTTTACCAATACCAGCAGACAAATCTTGCTCTTCAACCGTCACCTTCTCACCACGCTCAGGCATAGCATCAGAAGGTTTTGGGGAAGAAGTTGAAGTTTTTTTAGCAGCTGGCTTTTTCCCCAAATCTTGAACAACAGCTTCAGGGGTTGGTGGATTATCAGCGCCATCCACCACGCTCAGTTCAACAATCTTTTCAGCCTCTGTATCAACACCAACAGGCTTCTCAGCCTCAACAGTCTTCTCCACACCGTCACGAGCAACCTCTGAAAGCTCTGACTGGTCAGCAACAGAAGCGCGCGGAGGAGTGGAGGGAAATTCTTCATTTACCATAGATTGCAGATCTGTGGGAATAGGGGCAACAGGAACTTCTGGAGAAATAAAAATCTGTAAGGATTCAGTCCGCTTAAAGGAAACAAGGAGAAACGACACTTACCATGAACAGATTCCGAAACAAAGGCATCAAGATTCCCTTTTCTGGTAATTTTCTTCCTCTGCACTTTCTTAGGAGGTTGACCCTCCGCGTTAGTATCAGTTTGCTTCCTTTTACCAGCCTTCCTATGTACCAAATTCTCGGGACTAGAATCCAAATCGATAGGCTCATTCGGGTTAGAAGGGGGAAGATCAGCAGAATCCCTCGGTTCAGGCTTCGGGTCTCGAACAGTTACTGCAGGAGTAAGACCCTCCAAAGAGTCAGAAACCACCACATAATCACACCTGGAGTCAGAGGAACGGCGCGTACCTTTCTTCTCTCCAACATTCTTCGCCTTCAAAGGTTGAACTTTAACAGCCTCACTTCTCTTCGGCGGAGAAGTAGAAGTAGTTGCGCGTTTTTTTCTTTTCAGGGCCTATGCCCAAATTCAACAACTCACCTACAAAGGCACGAAACAGAATTTACCAACAAAGCGCAAAAAGGAACACAAAAACAAATATAACTTACCAGCACCAGCAGCTGGTTGAGCAGATAGGTCCGCATCCCGCGGAAGAACAAAATTTCTTACGATACGATGATACCAGAGCTCCTCTTCAGGTTTCTTCTTGATAGTACCCATTCTTCCGCCTTCCCTCTTGAAGGCAACAACATACAGAGAAACAACTACATTCGAAGAGAGAGCAGGTCAAAAAAAAAAAAGAAGAGAGAAGAGAAAAAACACCAAACTTACTATGACCATCCTCCGTGTATACGGGTTTGTCATCACGCTCCATCTTCCAATTCAAACTCATGCCGGCTCCGACAAGAGCTTTCTCCGGCAACGCAATATTGGGCACATCCTTCAAATCCTGATACCAGTTTTCATCAACCGGAGTCTGAAGGGTTTCGATCGGAACATCTTCTTTCCCCCTGAGAACCATCCTCACCGGAATTACTCCGGCCTTGATAAAAAAGAATTTTCGCTTCCAATCATGAAAAGATTTTGGGGGTTGATGTAGAATCTTCTTTGCAGAAGCCCTCTGAACGAATGAATAAAACCCTTGGGTACAATGTATCTGATGATAAACCCTAAATCGGGGAACGGTTGGCTCCACATGCATTGTCCGACTCACAAATTCGAAATGTCGAACCCTAACCATGCCAATAGGGTGAAGTTGGGAGACATGCAGGTTGTAAAACCCGAGGATTTCAAGAAAAAATCTAGTAACAGGCAAGCGAAAGTTAACATCACAGAAAAAATCCCAAAAGAGGGTAATATACCCAGCCGGAGCATCCGCCGCTGTCTGCCCCTCCTCAGGATATAGAGCACCCCAGTTTTCCGGGAATTTCAGATTCTGAATTAAACCATCAAAGGATGCTCTAGGCCACTTCAACGATGGAAGTTCAGTCGATATCTCTTCAACAAGATCTTCCTGATTTTCTCCAATTGACATAAGAGGAAGAATGATGGAATTTCTTCATAGGAAAAAAGGAATGGAAAGTTTTTCAACAAAACAATGATTACACAGAGGAGGTTACCCAAACGTTATATATACTTATCACAATAAATAGCATCGGTAACCGTCACAGCGACTTTTCCGGATATCACAGTTCCCCAAGCAGCAGGAAAAGTAAATGTCAGACACACACGCGTTTACACGCGCACGTGTAAGACACGGACAGTAAAAAACAACTGACAATGACAGGTTGTCACTCAATTTACTGTACCAGTCTCATTAAAAGTCAAAGATTTTCAAAAAATCTTTACAAAAATCAAAATAAATCTTCGTCCAGAAGTTTTCTTATTTCTCGCGCCCAAAAGCATTTCCCTCTCATAAGTATAGTGCTCCACTTATTTGCATAAGTACAACACTAGACTGGGGGACTTGAAGGGGTAAGGTCCCAAAAACCTCATAATAAGTATTTGGGACCATACCATAACCTTGCCTTTTTACCTTTTAACCTTGCGCGGCCGTGCACTGGTCTTACAAAAGGAAGAAAGTAATCAGCAATCTATAGTCGCGCGCCCAAAGGAAATCATAAATCCTTGCGCCTTCTCCCATTAGCAAAATCCGGAGATCAATACGTCCGCCTAAATATCCAGACTTGGATATTATTTTACCTAGATTTGGATTGGTTTATTCAGTGGTCTCCACACGATAAAATACCACACTAGATTACAGCAGTAATCTTCTAGAAGAAATACAATCGTGCACCACCCAGACGGTTATAACCGTCTGGACACGTGTCATTACTACAGGCACCCCTGAAACCACAACGAAGGTATGCAATTGGAGAGTAATCTCCACTTGATCACATTACACGTGGCTAATCCCCAGCCTTTGATCTAAACCACGATCCGTGTGCTCTCACGTCAGATCAAAGAACTTAAACGGAAGGAAATGTAACCGCTTACGGGGTTAGCATCTTCCGTCAACATTTCACTAATGGGTTTTCCCGCCTAAACGACTCCCGGCTATAAATATGAGAAGCAACCCAGGTATGAATTCAAGTTACACACACTTCTCAAATACATCTTCTTCTTCATTACCAATACTTATTCTCACACCAGAGTCGGGTCAAGGAGAGAACCCTCTTCTCCCCTTGGCGAGACTAACGGTTGGTGATAATTTTAAGGACCCGGCTGTTTGTGCTGAAGCTTTGGCTCATTTTGCTCCTCCCGGTGTTCGAAGTGCCATATCCGAGATGGAGGCCGATCATCTTATTTCTAGGATGATGCTCAGTTCCTGCAACCTTTCTGCCTTTTTGGCTGAAGGTGTTACTCGCTTTGCTAAAGGGATGCAGGAATATGAGGAGGCTTCCAAAAAGAAGGAAAAAAATGAAAGCTTCAATTGCTGCAATGAAAAAGGAAATCGATAGCTTTTCTGAGAAAGAGCTAGCTTGGACCAAGAAGGTGGAAGAGTTAACAAGGAGGCACGAGATTGAGATGGGTGATCTCAAGAAGAGTTTTGAAGTTGACCGTCTGAAGCTGAAATCTGATAGAGAGGCCTTGGTTGTACAACAGAAGGCTTTTGATGAGGAGAAAGATGGTTTGAAGGCTTTGGTTGCCCGGGCCACTGGGGATAATCAGTGGCTTATCGAGCAGGGTTTTCACCAGGTTGTTACTTATTTGCTTCATTCTAAAGAGTTTAACTCCGCTCTTGGCGAGGTTTACACTAAACTGCTTAATCTGGGAAAACACCAAGGTCTTATTGCGGGTTATAAGCTTCACGAGTCTGGCCACCCTTTGGAAAAATCTCCCTTGTACCGTCCCGAGGCTTCTGATATCTTTAAGAGTTCTGTTGAGCAGATGGAGAGGTTATCATACCCGTATGTGAGTCAGGTTGCTTCTTGTTATGGTAAACCTCTCTCCATCTTGCAGGAACTGAAGCCGGATGGTTTGAATGAAAAGCTATGTTCTGAAATGCTTAGTTCCCTTTCAAGGAAACGTTCCTACTCGGGAGATAGTGAAGATACCTTTCCTGGGGAATCTGATGCTCCGAAGGATGCCAGCTTGGAGGGTTCAGCTGTTGATGATCAGGGTCCAAAGGCTAAGAAGATTAAGAAGACTAAGAAGGCTAAAGGTAGCAGTTCTGTGGCCTCTAAACCTTCTATTGATGCGTGAAATTCGTAGCTTTCTTAGCTCTTTTAAAACAATTTGTGGTTTGTAACCTTTAAACAATATTAGGTTTTCAGGAACCCTTAAGGTTCTTGTTGGTTGTGATTTAGGCCTTCGGGGTCGTTTGAACAATATCTTAACTTACAAGTCACTAGGACTTGTTTTGACCTGTTGCTTGAAAGTCTTTCAGGGCTTTCTTTGATATGATGCTTAACTATTTTCTTCGTGTTATGTTTTTTCTACCTGTGCTTATTTGTTAAGGCAGTTTCGTTGGCCTTAACCCTTCAAGCTTTTTGGCTATCCGTGGGTAGGTTGAATCCTTCGAGGTCTTGAGTTGTCACGTAGGTGGCTTGAAGCCTTGAAGGTTTCTTAGTTTCTTGACTTGACTTGACTTGGTTTGTATTTGAAATTTTTTCGTTTGTATCGTCCTTTAGATAATTTTTTTTTCTTGTAACTTTGTCTTTGTCGAGTTTGTGCTGCCTTTATGTTTTTTACACCTTAAAGGGTTCAGTGCTGCACACACTTAGCCTTGGTGTTTTTAACAAGAAGACATAGCACCTATCCTTTTTATCATTTCTTTGTTTTTCATTTGACTTCATAAGCCTGTTTGTTGGTTACATTTCTAAGGCTTAAGGAACATTTGGTGTAGGTTGTTCAGACCTGTCTATGAGACAATTTTGCTTTACCTTAATAAGTCTCATGGAGTTGTATTGATTTAGGAACTCACCCCTTATATAGGTTCATTCAACCCTTGAACCTATTGAGCGATGTGGCCTGGGAGCTCATCCCCTTACATGGCCCTTGCCATGGAGTTTTTTGCTAGGTTCTCAACCTGATCTTAGGATAGAAAGACAAGTTTGATAAAACAACTTCATTCATTCAAGCAATACTTGCTTTTTACAAAAGGTATTCATAGTGTTGTTTGAGATACATTTTGATACAAACCAAACTTTCATGTCTAAACATGGAACATTTTCAGGGTTTTTCCATTCCAATGCCTTGGAAGCCTCTTGCCTTCTGAATCTGCTAGCTTGTAGGATCCACCCTTATGTGCTTCGAGGATGGTATGTGGGCCCTCCCATTTTGGGCCAAGCTTTCCTTGATTTTCTTTTTTGCTAGCTTTATTGTTTCTGAGGACCAGGTCCCCTGGCTTGAATCTTTCGTTCTTGACTTTCTTGTTCTAGTAGGCTCCCATTTGTTGCTTGTATTTGGCCTCTTGGATTGCAGCTTGATCTCGTGCTTCCTCTAGGAGTTGTAAATTCAACATGGTCTCTTTTTGGTTTGTTTCGGGATCCATGTTGACGATTCGCTGGGTTACAACTCCTATCTCAGCGGGGATCATAGCCTCGGATCCAAATACTAAGCTATAGGGTGTTTTCTTAAGGCTTGTTTTTTCGGTTGTTCTAATTGCCCATAGAACACTAGGCAATTCTTCAAGCCAGTTGCTTTCATATCTTCCCAATCTTGTCTTGATACCTTCCACTATGCTTCGATTTGCCCTTTCAACCTGACCATTTGATTGCGGGTAGGCTACTGAGCTAAAGACCTGGTTGATTCTGTATTCTTTGCACCACACGCTGAAAGGCTTCTCAGCAAATTGCTTTCCATTGTCGGTGACAATTACTCCCGGCAATCCATAACGGCAAATAATGTTTTCCCAAACAAAGTCGATGACCTGTTTGCCTGTGATCTTTGCAAGTGGTTTAACCTCGGGCCACTTGGTGAAATAATCTATTGCTACCAGCAAGAATTTTACCCCTCATTTTCTTGGAGGGAATGGGCCAGCAATGTCCATTCCCCATTTATGGAATGGCCATGCCGAGGTTATTGGGACAAGGTCATGCTTAGGACTTTTTGGGATTGGTGCATGAATCTGGCAAGCATCACATTTCCTCAATTGTTCAGTGGTATCACGATGCATTGAGGGCCAGAAATACCCAAGGTTCATAAGTTTTGCAACCACCGATCTAGCTCCAAAATGAGCTCCGCATATGCCTTCGTGAATCTCTTTGATCAAATACTTACTTTGCTCAGGACCAACACATCTTAGAAAGGGGGCAAGGTAACCCTTTTGTAAAGGGTTTCTCCTTGTAGTACGTACTGCCTTGCCTTGATCTTAACCCTTTCAGCTTCTACTTGATCGTTGGGTAGTTCACCATTTTTAAGGAACTTTTTGATGGGAGTCATCCAGCTTGGATCTTCCTCGGTGACTACGTCTTGAACTTCCAATTCATCGATTGATGGAGCCTTCAACACTTCTACCAACACCTTCTTGGTAAGGTGGGCAAAAGTGAGAGATGCAAGCTTACTTAGGGTGTCAGCCTTTTTGTTTTGAAATCTGGGAATCTGTTTAACGTTGCATGTTTGGAAGGTACTCATCAGTTCCTTGGATTTTTCTTTGTATTTTTTCATGTTGGGTTCTTTGGCAATGTAGCTATCATTTACTTGGCTTGAGACCAGCAACGAATCTGTGAACACTTCAAGCTTTTGGATCTTCATTTCTTTGGCCAACCTTAAACCGGCAATCAGTGCCTCGTACTCTGCCTCGTTATTGGTGGTCTGAAAATCAAAACGGAGAGCATATGTGAATTCCAACCCTTCTGGGTTGATCAAAATTAGCCCAGCCCCTGACCCTTCAACGCTTGAAGCCCCGTCTGTAAAAAGCTTCCAGGCTTCAGGGTTGAAGGGTTCAGTGGTGGCAGTGTTCACTTCAGTGATTGTTTGGCTTGGGATTTCTACAATGAAGTCGGCCAAGACTTGGGCTTTGATAGCTTTTCATGGGACGTAGGTGATGTTATGTTCACCTAGTTCCACTGCCCATTTGGCCAACCTTCCCGAATTTTCTGGTTTTTCAAGCACACTTTTAATAGGTTGGTCGGTGACCACTTGTATAGGGTGTGCTTGGAAAAACCTTCGAAGCCTTCTAGCTGTTTGAACTAGGGCTAGGGACAGTTTTTCAAGAGGAGGGTATTTGGTTTCAGCCAATTTTAGAGTTTTGCTGAAGAAATGAACGGGTACCTGAGCTTTGTCCCGTTCGATGGTGAGGACTGCACTTATGGCCTCTTCAGCAATTGATAGATAGACTGAAATTAATTCCCCCGTTTCAGGAGAAGCAATGTCTGGTAAGAAGCAAGATGTTGTTTCATCTGGTTGAAGGCTTCTTCAGCCTCATCGGTCATTTGAAGTCCTTCTTATCAGAGCAATTCTTGAGCGTTTTGTAGAAGGGTAGAGACCTTTCAGCCAGCTTGGAGGTGAAACGCTTCAAGGCTGCAAGCTTCCCGTTTAGGCTTTCAACCTCCTTCTTGGTTTTTGGTGGCTTGGCTTCAAGGACGGCTTTCACCTTGTTTGGGTTAGCCTTGATGCTTATTTCCCAACAATGTGACCCAAGAACTTTCCTTCCTCAAACCCGAATGAACATTTCTCAGGGTTGAGCTTCATGTTAACTTTTCTGAGGTTCTTGAAAGTTTCTTGAATGTCATCGAGCATTTGGTACTCCGTCTTGCTTTTGATCACCAAGTCGTCGACGTATGCCTCCACGTTTTTACCAATTTGGCTTGCAAAGGCTTTGTCTACTAGACGTTGGTAAGTTGCTCCAGCGTTTTTTAGGCCAAAAGGCATCTTTTGGTAACAAAAGATTCCTTTATCCGTGTGGAACGCTGTCTTTTCTTCATCTTCTTTTTTCATGAGTATTTGATGATACCCCTTGTAAGCATCAAGAAAGCACTTGAAAGGGTAACCGGTGAGGGAGTCAACCTTGAGATTAGTTTCCGGTAGTGGATAGCAATCCTTAGGACAAGCTTTGTTAAGATCCTTGAAGTCTATGCACATCCTCCAAGAGTTGTCTGGTTTCTTGACCATAACCGGGTTTGCAACCCATGATTGGTACTTGACTTCCTGGAGAATGCCGGCTGATACGAGCTTTTCCACTTCTTGGCAAGCAGCCAGGCTTCTTTCAGGTGCTAAACTTCTTTTCTTTTGGACCACAGGCTTGACATCCGGTGGTATTCTTAACTCATGCTCAGCAATGTTCCGGGGGATTCCTGTCATATCCTCCGGACACCAAGCGAAGACATCGCTGTAATGTGTTAGCAACTTTTCTAGATATGAGAGGGTTTCTTGTGAAAGGCTTGAATTGACCCTTATTCTCTGTTCAGGGTACTTAGGATTTATGATTAGCCTTTGCTTGTCTTCTTCACTTCTGGAACTCTCACCCTCAACCAGGTAGGCTTCTTGAGAGGGTTGAAGGGTTGCTATCCCCCTCTCGGTGGGAAATTTGACTGTGCCATGGCCAACGGACACAGCCATGTAGGACGCACACTGCCCTGCTCTTCCAATGATCACATCATAGTTTGAAGGTATGTTGATAACCACAAAGGTGAGTGGTTGGATTCTTTCCTTCTGACCTTCGCTGAAACGAACATTAAGTGTTAGTTGCCCTAAAGGCTTGAGGGGGCAATACCTTTTATGGAAGTCTCACAGGGTTGAAGCCTTGAACGTTCTTCGTTGCTCAAGCGATTGAAGAATTTTTCGAACATGATTTCAGTAGCTGCCCCCGTGTCTATGTATGCCCGATTGGTTTGCAACGTTCCCACAGTAGCTTCTACCACAAGAGGGCTTGGAAGAGGGTCTTTTTCTGTTGGGGGGAAGCAAACACACTGAAGCTCCCAAGCTTCCACCCGCTGTCTCTTGTGAGGAAACCTTCCATCAAAATCCACCATATTGACTTCCTTGCCCTTTTCTTCAGCCATTTTGTCCTTTACCCCTTTTACCAAATGAGCGAGTTCTCCGGACTTAACAGCTTCTTCAATTCTTTTCTTGAGCTGGAAGCAATTCTTGGTGTGGTGACCTTTTTCTTCATGAAACTCACAACACTGTGTTGAGTTCTCATTTTTTCTGCTTTTGGGGAGAGGCCTAGGAGGCCTAAAGTTCTGTTTAACTTCTTCCATGGCAAGGATTTCTTGAGGAGTCTTTGTGAGGGGTGTGAAACTCATGCCTTTTTCCCTGGTTGGAGGGTTCCGACCTTCAGGCCTTCGATGGTCTGAACCCTTTTGACATCTGTCATAGGAGTTAAAGTTCCCTCTTTTTCTGGCAGGGCTGTTACTCCGCCAACTACATCCTCTTTTCCTTTGCTCTTTAATATCTACTGCCTCCTTTCCTCGGATGTGGGCTTCTGCCCTTTCGAGAGCTTCTTCCAAGGTTTTAGGCAGAGATTTGTTGAAATCTCTTGTGAGATATTTTGAGGTGATAGCGTTCATGTATCCGGCTACCCTCATTTTCTCATCTATCCCTACATATGTGAGACCCTCCTTCTTGTATCGTTCAATAAACTCACGAAGACTTTCATTATCACGTTGTTTTATCTGAAAGATGACAGTTGCATCTTTGACATATCGCCTTTGTTGGGAGAAGTTGGCTAAAAAACCCTTGCTGAGGTCGTCAAAGCTCCGAATGCTTCGAGCAGGTAAGTCGTTGAACCAGATCCTGGCTGATCCAACAAGGGTTTGCATGAACATTAGGAAACATTCAGCATTTGACCATTTCTCTATCCTTGCTGCACCGGTAAAGATCTGAAGATGGTCTTCAGGATCTTCAGTCCCATCGTATGTTTTGATGTGAAGAGGCATTTTGATCTTTGCTTGAAAATCATAATCAGCTATTTGCTGTGAAAAGCATGAAAGGTTACTTGGCTTATATGGTTTGGCCAAGTCTTCTTCAGCCCTTGCACTCATGTTGTTGCCATTGCCATTGTTTCCCTGAGTGGCCAGCACTTGATTAATAAAGTGCTGCCACGGGAAGCTGGCCAGCATCTGGGCCATCATTGGGGGCATATAGTTGAAGCCTTGAAGGCTTCCAGGTGCGACTGAGCAGCTTACTCTAAGGGGAGTGCTCATAACAGCACTTTGTGCCAAGGGAAGCACGGACAGGGCTTGTTCCCACGAAGTTGTTGTGGAGGCCGGAAGGCTTGTTACTGGGGACTGCAGGAGCTGGTCAAGGGTCAGCTCATGCCCCAAAGGAGTACCACTTGTGACTGGTTGGGAAGAGAAGATAGGATGCACGGTAGGATTCGCCATTGTGGATAGATATGGATGAGGGTTTGGAGGATTGCTGGGACCAGCTTCATTCCTAGTTGTGAAAGGAGGGATAGGAGGTCCGGGAGACAACGTTAGTTCTGGTTCGTCATAGTCTAGACGGATTCTCACTCCTTTGTCTCTTTCTTTACTCATATAATAGTTGAGGAGAGACCTCAACTCAAGGAAATTGTTGGCAACCCCCTCAGGGGTAAGTTCAACACATGCTGGGGTGTCAGAAACACCAACATTTGGGGAGGGAACTCCGGATCTGGACGGAGTTGGAGTGTTGAAGGTGAGAAACTCGGGAGTGCTCCCCGGAGTTGAGAAAGAAGTTGGTATAGCCACATGAGCTTGGCTGCTACCCAGGGTTGAGGTGTTTGGAACCTGATTTACTTCTCCCGGGGATCCACTTTCGGACATGGTGGTTTTAAGTGATAAGAGCTACACTACTAGGTCTTTTTGAGGAGAAATAGCGGCGTAGCCCCACGGTGGGCGCCAACTTGTTGATGCAACAAATAATAGACCAAGGATAGTAGCAAGGCTGGTTAGACAAAAGGGTTAAAGGGTTTAACCTTGCCTAACGCAGGTCGTGGGGTCCCCCCACGTTTACAAGACGTGGAAGGAGGTTCACTAGTTTATTCTTGTTGTTTGCTAAGGATCCTTCTCTGAAGTATGTTTCAGATTCGGATGAAGGGGCAAACAGAATGTGTGTGTTGGATGTGAAAGGGAGTAACTCGCATGAAGCAAGTACTCGTGATGAATGACAAGAGTTTTAAGGAATCTTGACTGGCCAGGCATGTTCCTACTTTAGTGAATGAAGTGTCAAATATATAGGAGAAGACATCTCCCAAAGAGGAATGCATTTTACTAGTGACCTTGCTTGCAGTGAGGGGCTTGCCCTTTCTGGGGTTGAAGCCTTTTGACCCCTGGATAATAGAGTGTGCTCTGAGGACCGGCATTGCTTTTGCGGCTGGCGAGTTGGTGAAGTAATCTGGAGATATGACTACTTACTATTCCGTGCTACTTTATCTCATTTTCCCAGATTTTTAACATTTGAACCGTTTTGCCTTATGAGCATTTACGTATTTAAATCATTCATATTTGGTCTTGTGCTACCCCCGTCATCATCGTCCATTGCTTTAAGTTAACATATCTCGTAACATATACAAGAATGCGTAAACTACACTACAATTTTGGTAGCAAATTTAGGAATTTTCATTTTGAAAAAATATGGGTCGGGTTAAAGAAAACATAAAATAAGATGAAACAATTTAATATGGGCGTGGTTATTTGACATCCCCTTGGTTATTTAGACACCTCCTTGTACCCTTATACGATGCATATAGGGTTATATGCGTCGTATAGGGCATATTTATTATAGTGATTGGCTACTAGCTAGTGATTGGCTGATAATCATTGAGCTTTATACGCGTATGATCGTATAGATCTATTCGCGTCGTATATGTTGGGGTCGATACCCGTCGTATAGGTCTATACGAGTCGTATAGACCTATGTGACTCGTATTGACCGAGTTTTTTTACAAACACTTTTATACATTATTTATCTTTTTAGAAAGTTTTAGTAAAAAAAATTAATTTATAAAAAAATTGTCGTTTAAGTATAGTATAATATAATATGTAAAACTTTAAAATACAAAAGTCCCTTAACTTGCGAAGCGTGCGCGACCAAAAAAAATAACGTGCGTCATTAGGGTACTCATGTGCGATTAGGTGTTTGTTCATGCGTGATTATGTGATGTTTGTTCATGCGTGATTAGGGTTCTAGTTTTATAACATGGCGTAATTTACTTGCGTATGATTTGCACATCAGATGTGCGATTGAGATGCTCATGTACGATTCACACAATAAGGTGGTCTTGTATGTTAACCTTCCTCAATATAATATAGTATCTATTATAGCTCTATATGTGGCGTATATGTACGATTCACACAATAAGCTTTTTTTATAAAATAAAATTTTCTATAACGATAAATGTCGTATAAAAATGATAATATTTTTTTTATGAAATAAAATAAAATAAACGTTTTTTACTAAAATCTTGCTAAAACCATAAATGTTGTATAAAGAATGTTTGTAAAAAACTAAATCAATATGAATCATATAGATAGAGTTATACGACTCGTATAAACCTATATGACGCGGATAGATCCCACCCACCAAACATGATATCATAGGTACAAAACTTTTTAAAATTTGAAAAAGGTTGTGTGACATGTAAGTGCTATACGCTTCATATGATACCCTTATTTAATGCAGGTGAAACCCTATATGATGCGCATAGTCCTATACGCGTCTTATAGAGGGTGATGTTCAATTAATGAAGGGTTGTCCAAAATACCATCACTTTTTAATATAAACTACTTACATAACTTTCTAATAGAGGAATACAAACAAATAAATAATTAACTTAAACTAATATCTTATTTCAATAATTATTTTAACTTAGTTAAACAATTAAATTTAACTAAAAAACTTAAATAATAAAATAAATACCAAAACTAAATTAGGTAAACAATAACTAAAAACCCAACCTCTCATTTAAATAAAAAAAAGTAATACAAAAAAAAGGATATCCAAAGAATATTACCCACTTAAAAAGAGAAAAAAAAAGACTTGCAAAGAATCTTGGTCTCTTAATACAAGCATTTGACGTGCAAGGTGACGATAGGATTACGCATATAAGAGCACATTTCCTACATCTACATTTACCATGGCTGGGAAACACTCTACATCTACATTTACCATGGCAGGGAATAGTGTTTCCCTGCCATTGGTCGAAATTGATGGCCGGCAATACACCATTGGACCAACAAGTTTATTATTTTTTATCCGCTTTAAATTTACGTTTTTGTCCTCAGTTTAAAATTACGTTTTCACCCCAAGCTAAAAAAGTAATTACCCTGTTGCTCCCAGCTAAAAATTACGAATATGCCCTCGGTTCAAATATTACGATTTTACCCTCCGCCTCAAAATTACGCTTTTACATCAGTTTATTATTTTACACTCCCTTTAAAATTACGTTTTTGCCCCCAGTTTAAATTTACGCTTTTGCCCCCAGTTCAAACTAAAGATATGCTTTTGCCCACAGGTAAAAATTACGATTTTTTCCTCGGTTCAAAATTACACTTGCACCCTCAATTCAAAATTACGTTTTTCCCCAGTTAAAAATAAAATTATGGTTTTCTCCTAGCTAAAAATTACGAATTTACCTCCGCTAAAAATTACGATCTTTTCGTCGTTTTAGTTTTCCTTTCTGAAAAAACTATAGTACTGTTTTTTTAGTTGGTTGAGAATTATTTGGTCATCGCCCCGCAATGCGGGCGGGGTATCAACTAGTTAACTTACATGTATGGTTTCTGTTTTTTAAGCATTAAAATTAAAATTAAATGATCAATATTACTCTTATATAGTATCCGTGATTCATTGGTATGGATTAAAAAGAGTTACAAATACAAGATTACATCTCTATGGCATTATAGCCTAGTGCCTAGTGGTATCTAAGGGGTGAGACAAAGCATAGAAACCATTTGGTTTTGAGATCGATTCGCACAAGGGGGTTTTTCCAAATTTATTGGGTTTCCTCATGAATTGGTGCATAGGCATTATAGCCTAGTTGAGATGGTTATGATCGGCTGGTTGCACGATAATACTTCAGTAGTCCGGTAGTGATCCAAATTTGCCGTTCAAAAAACAAAAAACATGATTTCATGGAATCAACTGAGAATAGCGTATTGGTGTTGATGAGTTAGATAAGGTGTATAATTGTAGGAGGTTATGAGTTGAATTTATTAAACAACAAAGATTACATGGTATTAAGCGTAAAAAACAAAGATTACATGGTATTAAACATAAAAGTTTGTTATTCAATATATAGTTTTTTAAGTTGCGCGTTGCGACGAAACTGAACAAATGATAATGTAAAAAACATGATTTGTAAATAAAACATGTTGTTTAGAAAGGCAAACCATTATACGGTTTAGTTTATTACTGTAGCGTTTTATAATATCAAATAAATACTTTATTTTGAGTATAACTTCGTTTTTAACAAAACTTAAAACGGAATGTATAAAAAAAATAAAATACAACTACGTACTTAAGTTTTTAGAAATAAAGTTATAAACATAAATTATTAAAGAAATATCAAATTATTTGATAAATTAATAATTGTTTAAAAAAAGAAAAAAGAATTATTAAAAAATAATAAAGGAAATATATGGTTTTAAAAAAGAAAAAAATAAGAATATGTTATTAAAAGTAAATATAATAATAAACTATTATAATATATTAAATAAAAAATAATAAAAAGTTATATATTATTTTAAAAATAAAATTACTATTTATTATTCTTTATTAACTATATATACGTAAAAGTTTGTTATTCAATATAACTAGTTTTTTTTTAAGTTACACGTTGCGGCGAAACTGAGCAAATGATAATGTAAACAAACGTGATTTGAAAATAAAGTATGTTGTTTAGAAAGTCAAACCATTATAACGGTTTAGTTTATCATTGTAGCATTTTATGATATCAAGTAAATACTTTATTTTGAGTATAACTTTGTTTTTAACAAAACTTATAATGGAATGTCGATGGAAAATCAAACACAACTACGTACTTAAGTTTTTAGAAAAAAAATTATAAACGTAAATTATTAAAGAAGTATCAAATTATTTGATAAATTAATATATGTTCACAATCCTTGGTCCGAGCACGAACCTGGTCAACAAGTGTATGTTGGCCGCATTCCATATTTTTGTTTCAATTTTTATAAAACAAAAATAAAATCTTTAAATTTTTAAAAGCCTTTAACGACTATTAAACTAAAAAAATATTTTTCAAACATAAAACCACCATACGCCCACACTCATTCAAACCATTTCACTTTGAAACTCAACTACACATTTTCATCTCTAACCATTTCTGTCACACCTGCAAAATCAGATTTGGGCGTAATGACTGGTATCTTCATTGCACAGTGAAAGTATAAAGCTAATGTCACACCCTGACTTTGCGGAAGCGTGGGTTTATTTTGGTGTGACTTCTTAATACCATAGCATAATCACAACAATGCTATATGAAAATAAAACCATGATGGTCATCCATTACTTCAAGTTTTTAAAAGTAAAATATGACAACATTGTTTTAGAGTTGACACATGCAACGAGTTTACAACACAACATAATAAAAACCTTGTTCATAAGACACAACCACAAAACATGAAATAGACACAGTTTAGGACTTGTGACTCGTCCAGGCAAAAGTCACAACCCTTAAACTCGGATGACATCACTTCTCCTACGCAGCATGAAGACATAGCATACCTCGCCAGATCCCTAATTCCCTGAAATACATGTAAGTTGAAAAATCAACAAAAGTTGAGCGAGTTCATGTGAAAGTGAGTATGTAAAACCTTTGTAATACATTTGTATGTATGAAAATCCCTTGTATGTAGCAAATAAGGAAAAAGGAGATCACCATTGGGTTGCAAAGCCAATGATATGTGTGAAGTGCTGTAGGAAGACTCAAACCTAGCAGATTTTTGCGTCGGGCTCAAAGTCACCCTGAGGTCCGTACAGTTGGGCCTGGAGTTGGGCTCGCTACACCCAGATAGATCTACCGCTAATGACCCTCGGTCCTACAATGAGGATTAATGGCCTCTAGTTTCTGCCTACCCACTCACATGATCTAAGTTGTAACCCTCCTTAAGCTAACCATACCATGTATAAAAGTATCCGTAATCATTGTAACATGTATTCCACCCCCGAAGTATAAAAACTGAAAACAGTTAAGAGAAAAGGGGGACATGAACTCACTGAAGTGCGTCTCGAAATAGTCAATCTCCAACTCTACCTGCTGCGTGACGACCTACACGTACTAATTCCTATTAGACGGATGGTCGTGCCTTGGTTTAAGGTTTAACGTTTTGTTGGAGAAATAGTTAGGTAACTATTCCGTAATCACACTTCTTATTTATTTAATAATATATTCCTTCCCAAGGATGGTGGTTTTAATACATGTGTGTTTTATTATTCCGAAAATATATTTTTAAGTCCCACTTGAAAATATATTTTAATCACCTGTCTAAAATATTCTAACTCCAAAATATACATATTTTTCCCAAAAATATTATATTTTACTTTACATATATTTTCCAAAATATACATTTAAGAGTATTCTCCGAAAATACATAAGTTACACTTGTAAAGTTCGCGTTGTAATAATAATACCGGTGTAACTTAAATATTAATTTGTGATAGCGTTGGTATTATTTTGGAGTCGTGCTTTCATAATATACTCCAGTTATATTATTTTTGCCCTAAATATAATATATGTAGTTCACGAAATAATCACACAAGAGTTTTATTATGAAATATATATATTCAAAATATATATTTAACAAGTTTTATTTACGAAAATCCACCTCCGGCACTTGGTAATTTTGTAATAAAAATCATGGCGAAGTTTGTTTGGAAAAACAAGTCAAAAAAATATATTTATAACCATTTGTCACAAAAATATTTCTAAGTGTTATATTTTTGGAAAAATTTCGCCAGAGTTTCCTCTGTAACTGGAGGTGGCCACGCTTACTAGCGTATCATTTTCTTTTCAACATTCAATCAAACAATTCACCAATCATCAATATACGATTTTAAACATCAAACTTGTCAAAATAAGTCTAACTCGCAAACTTATGAACTTGTAAGTCTTGTAAAAATACGTAGTAACTTTCCAACATATTTAGTAGGTTTCGTTATCTTTAAAAATAACTTTATTTTATTAAAAACCTTACTTTTAAAGAATTTGAAGTTTTACAACTTCTAGTCAAGATTTACGAAAATATTTCTTTGGTAAATCTTCTTGTTACGCAAGGGTTTACACACTTGTTTATTCACTAAAATGCCTTGGGTTTATGTTAGATCCGGGTTTTAAACAAGACTTGCATCTTTTACTTGGTTCTTCCGAAAAACCACTTGTAGATCTTTAGATCTACTAGTTTAGAACTCTATTTTACAAGAAAAATCACTTTTACACAAGTTCATGTTCATGAGTGGAAGGGTTCATCATCTTACAACTTTTACACTTAACATATTACTAGTTCATGTTCCATGAACATGATCTAGCATGGTTAGATGATGATCCATCCCACTACTAGCATCAAATAGCATAAAATAATCACAACTAGTCAAGAATTACAAGATTTACACCATTAGTTTCTCTTTATCCAACTAGTTTATCTTTCTTTCAAGACTTTTAGTTTTGATCTTGTGTGTTCTTGAGTTTTAACCATTAAATCACCTATTAACCACTTTAAACAAGAACAAGAGGATGTTTAGAAGCACTTACTACTAGCTCGTGGCTAGGGAAGAATCAAGGCGTAAACAAGGTGGATAAAAGAAATATAGAGAGGTTCTTGAGTTTCTGAAAGCAACAAGCCTCCTTGTATGATCCCTTGCACCTTTGAGTATGTGAGAAATAGCTAGAATGGAACTTGATGGTGGAGATATGGGAGTGGTGGTGTTCGGCCATAGGTAGTGAGGGAGAGAAGAAGAGAAGTTGTTTGGTGTTGAGTTTTGTGAAATGAAAGTGATGAACCTTTAGTCTTATTTATAAACCATGTTCATCCTTTATCCAACATATATAATGTTCCTACACCTCCAACAAGTTTAAATAATATAATGGAAGAATGGTGGGTGTGTCCCACCTCCTTACAACCGTCAAAATGGGGGGAAGGGGTATGGGGTTGGGATGTAATGCTATAGTTAGGATTTAGTTAGGTCTAAAGATATTTAGTTAGTGTATTATTATGTGTGTAATAATATAATGTGTGTTAGGGTGTTCGGAGACCCAAACTATCTCAGAAAAGTGAAAACAATGTCATTGGCAAAAAATTTATGTTCCGGGTAAAGTCCGGTTGTTCGGTTGGATATTAATCCGTTAAAGTGTCAAGTAAAGCTTTAAAGTGTCTTTTATAGTGTTTTTAGTGACATAATAAATTCCCGACACTTTGAAAAGTGTCTAACATTATTTTACCAAGTCTTTGCACTTTACTAGTTATGCTTAATGCTGAATTTTTGCATAAAGTGCAGAATTTTGAAATTATAGTATGTTTTAGGCACATCCAGTCACTATAACTATCACCTAGTGACGCAGTTTTATAATCCTCACCTCCCTACACTCCCTACTAGTGTAGTAATCTATTCTCGGCTCGTACTGGCCTCAGAGACAATATCTGTCTAGTGCTGGCAATGTCAACATGTTTACTGGGTTATCTGTTTAGTGTGCTAACTGTGCTTTTGTGCATCAAGGTTGTCACTGATGTTTGTGTGTAAATAATAGAGTGACAGTATAAAATATGATGCATGAGTATGTATGTATCAGAAATCAAGAAGCAGTTTAACCACAGTTGTAAGCAAACACAGTAATTAAGCATTAATTAAATATTAATTAATTCGTACGGATACCTGGTTTGGTGAGGGTTGTCACATTCTCCCCCCGTTAAAGAAATTTCGTCCCGAAATTTTAGGCTCTGCTTCTAGTTGCAGGGGTCTTAGGAAATAAATGGGGGTATTTCTCCTTTATACGATCCTACGTTCCCACGTGAATTAAGGCCCATGTCTTGCATTCCATCGAACCTTGACGAGCTTGACACTGCTCCTGCGAGTTTTGTTAACTTTCCAATCCGTAACCTCGACGGGTTCTTTGGTAAAGTGGAGCGTGTCGTCGATATGAACTTCGTCAGCAGGAATGATCACTGTCTCTTGTGTTGGACTCTTTTTCAAATTCGATACATGGAATGTATCGTGAACACCATTGAGTTCAGCAGGTAGGTCCAACTTGTAGGCTACAAGCCCAATCCTTTGCAGGATTCTGAAAGGGCCAATGTAACGCGGATTAAACTTCCCACGCTTTTCAAAGCGTGCCACACCCTTCCAGGGTGAAACCTTCAATAAAACCATATCTCCAACTTGAAACTCTAAAGGTTTCTTTCTTCGATTTGCATAGGCTTTCTGTCAGTCACGAGCCGCCTCGATGCGCTTCCGAATTTGCGCAATCTTATCTGTCGTCTCTTGGACTATTTCGGGACCAACAAGCTGTCTATCACCCGCATCAGTCCAGCATAATGGTGATCGACACTTGCGTCCATAAAGAGCTTCAAATGGCGCGGCTCCAATGCTTGTGTGGTAGCTGTTGTTGTATGAAAATTCGACCAATGGTAAATGATTATCCCAGCTACCACCTAGATCCATTACACATGCTCTCAGCATATCCTCCAATGTCTGAATAGTTCTTTCACTTTGGCCATCAGTGTGCGGGTGGAATGCAGCACTTAGATTCAACTGTGAGCCAAAAGCTTCTTGGAAAGATTGCCAAATCCTTGATACAAATCTCCCATCTCTATCAGAGATAATCGAGAGAGGCACTCCATGATGTGCAACAATCTCTCGCATGTATATTTCCGCAAGCTTACTCGTGTTGTCTTTCTCTTTGATCGGCAAGAAGTGCGCAGACTTTGTCAGGCGGTCTACTATTACCCAAATTGTATCGTGGCCTCTAGGCGTCTTTGGCAACTTCGTTATGAAGTCCATTGAAATTTGTTCCCATTTCCACTTGGGAATCTCAGGTTGTTGTAGAAGTCCTGAAGGCTTCTGGTATTCAGCTTTCACCTTGGCGCACGTTAAACACTTGCTAACATAAACAGCAACATCTCCTTTCATCCTAGGCCACCAATAATAATCCTTAAGATCTTGGTACATCTTATCCGCTCCTGGGTGGATAGAGTACCGTGATTTGTGGGCTTCATAAAAAATAACCTTTCTCAAACCACCAAACAGAGGAACCCAAATCCGTTTCATGAAGCATAAAGTTCCTTCCTCGTTTGGTATCAACTGCTTCTCCATCCCACGGAGATACTCATCTTCAAAATTCTTTTCTTTCAAAGCTTCTCTCTGCGCTGCGCGGCACGAATGCGTAGAGAGAGATCTGTCTGGACAATCATCTCCAAAGCCCTAACTGTAGGACCGGTTTTGACTCCGAAACGATTGCGAAACGAACGTGAAACGTGCGGAAACCGTACACGAACGTGACCTAATACACACAACGTAATATAAACGTGATTCTATATAAGATTTGATAAAGTACAGCACCTTGAATCACTATCTCTCTCTAGATTCTCTCTCTAGATCTAGAAAGCTCCAAAACACAAATGAGCCAAAAGTCTTAAACCTAACACTATAACTTCCTATTTATAGGCACAAGGAATATAAGGATTTCTCCTTATTTACAAGTTTGCCACCTTGCCCTTTTAACTAGATATTACAATAAAAGCTTAGACTTCTTCGGTTTCTACTACGATTTTGATTGACAGAGGCGATAGACACTTAATGTACTAACAGACTCCCCCTTGGATATTGCCGTAGTCAATCTCGTAGCATCTTGTCTTTCTTTATCTTGAACAGAATCCCCGTGGATCTGTCTACGAGCTTCCGTTGCTCCCTCTCTCGGTAGACTCTTTCTTCAGGCTCCCCCTTTCGTCAAGCTTCCGTGCTTTTAGGGATCGTCACCTTTTCTTTCCGGTTACAAGCTCCTCATTGCTTCAGGCTTGTCTTCAGACTCCCCCTTAGACTCTGCTCTCGGGATCGTAGTCTGGACTTTTCCTGCAATCACTCATACAACTATAAGTAACAACATTTTAATCTTCCAGATATAGTAATCTGACAATTCAATCTTCTTAAAATCACTTCTCATGAATTTGGCAGTTTCATCGAATCGTATCGAAAACTAGCTCTATAACAATATAAGCATCCAAATCCCCCACAGTTAATCATCCAAGTCCAAATTAATGACCTTGGAGATATCACAAACTGTTTTTGATTTTAAAACATCAAGTTTCAAATTAATGAACTTGTTTTATTTTCAGAAACACGATCAGCTTACTTAGATTTTGAAACTCAGCACTCAGACATCAGTTGTCGAAAATAAAGCAGAAATCAAAATCTTTTTGTATTATCTGAAAACATAAAGCAATAAAGAAATATGTACAAACATATTTACAGACAATATTTTGTTTTAAGTATGCGTCAGAGGATCATATTAGTTTATGACAAGTCACAAGTACCGTTGAGCTTAATTTCACTTTAAGAATTAAACAATTCACTTAGATTGTCGATATACTTGTCCACTTAAATTTCATACAAATTTCAACTAATTCAGGATACGAATTATATATTTTAAGAACTTAAACCCATTCATGTGTCCCACCTCTTGAATATACTCCCGTATCCAGATCCCAATAATCAGTCTTACAGGTAATTATAACACATATGATATCTGTAAGGGGTTAATAAATTATGAAGAATCATGAGAGCTCAGGTCAGAACTACCGTTCAGCAGAGAGATCATGACTCAACTTGTGGGTGTGGCCCCTTTAGAGGATCTTTTTTACAACAGCATTGCTAAGCAATTTTATTGTTTTATCATATATGCTGAGGGTGATGCTGTGTTTCAAGCATTGCGAAAAGTATTATTCGGGGACTAGGTCAGAACTACCGTTCAGCAGAAGTACCGGAATAATACCCCAGATATCACTGAGTATAAAGACCTAGTATATCAGAAAAAGGAATCTTTCAAACGAGATTTCAGGGGTTACCTATATATCCAAGTAGTGTTCCCCACGAAATAAGCAAGTTTGAAATTTAGGTTTATATCCCGAAAAAGTTTACTAAATGTATAAAAACCTACCGACACATCCACGGTGAGATCGTTTAACACATTTAAACTTTCCAAATCTTTAGCGTACTGTAACTGTCTACTGATGTACTATCATTACCTCTTTTTACGCAAAACTCAATTTTTGAATTTTATCATGTTTTTGACTTTTTCAAAATTTTCAAATGTTTTTGGATTTTCTAATGACAATTTTTCTCCCCCTAAAATGCAAAACCATTTAAAGAAAATTTGACAACCAATACTGATAGCTTTGTCTCGCCATCCATTTTCTGCTTCACATGCACTGATTTGCAGAAAATATAACATACCCCCATGATTTACAACACATTGATTTTTACAGTTTGAAAACTGTTTTTCAATCTGATGAAAGTAATCATGTTTGTTCAGCCGTGAGGGTTTCGGCGTATTCAATCAACATACATTCAAACAAAATTAAAAACAAACATATTTTTGGTTTTTCAAATTTTAACAAACTAAAAAAATATTTTTGGTTTTAAATTTTTCAATTTTTTAGGATTTTGAAAATATTGTTTATTTATGTACAAACATCACTCAAACTAAACTCCCTGTTCAACCAAACAAGGGTTCTGCAACCTCTTCCTGTGCCAGGCTGCGCCAACTACCATTCTTACAACCTTCAGCATCGTTGAGCACCTGCACATTCAAACTTTATCAATCATTTGAACAATTTAGCCCAGGTCTGTTGGACCTTAGGCTTTTCAACACAATAATGTTCATTCAATTTTGGAAACTCTTTATCACTTAAGACGTTTTCAATTTTGACTTCAACTTTCTCATCTTTTACTGACATCACTTGTTTTTTAGCACTCCACATTTGACCTTTCGGAGTACCTCTTTTGTAAAAATTTGTCTCTTTTTGAATCTTTTGATTTTGAATAACATTTTTAGGTTTTCAAAACTCTTGAGGTTTTGTCATATCAACATATGTTCTCCAACTTTGTGTTGTTCTCAATCTGGGTGTGTGAGAATTCCAGGTCTGCCTTGAATCGAACCTGCTCGGGTTTGATTTCCAATTTTGATTTGAAGCAAACTTGTTTGTATTGTACCTCCAAGTTTGTTTCGAATCAAATCTGGTTGACCTTTGTTTCACATTCTCATATTGCCGTTTTTCAACATCAACAGGCTTTGGATTTGGACACTTTCGTGCAACATGTCCAATTTGATCACATTTAAAACACACTTTCTTTGAAACATCCTTGGCCTGTTGTTGTTTCTTTTTCATAGCATCAAACTCTTCATTAGACTGTTGTCCAAATTTGAGTTTTTCCTCTTCTTTCAAGTTTTTCCCTTGAACAAAACTCATCTTTTGTTGCAAATTTGGTTTTTTACTTTGATTCCAATTCTGTTTCCTTTTATAACCCAAACCAGCCTTCATGTTTTTCTTTTTAAAACCAGGTTTGTTATAAAAAGATTTATGACCTTTACCAGCAAACTTTGGAATCTCAGACTTCTCAATCTCAACCATTATGAAAACTTTATCGACCTTTTCTGAAATCACATTCTGAATCGGGAATACAACTTCTAAGAATAATTTGTCCGATCCAATCATGGTATAAACCAATCCTTTTGAATCATCATTCAATTTTTTCTCGGATTTTGTGTTTTTCAGATAACCATCATAAAGATTTCCTTCATCTTCATCATGTGATTCAGACTTACCTTTTGTAGACTCATCTTTCAAAACGCTTTCAACAACCTTACTTACCACCTCTGAATCATTAGCATCATCAGATTTGGAGTAAGTCACATCGATACTATCAGGTAACTGGTCAGCTATGTTCAAACCCTTTGCCACCTTTTCCTTATCATAAAAAGTGTAATTGTTTCTCAATGGTGGTGGTACCTGATGAAATTCTGAACCAATACCCTTTTTGCAATTTTCAGTATCTTTGTCATCTGGTGTGATGTTGAAAATGCGTTCAAGAATGTACGAAGAGTTATGATAACTTTGAAGTTTTGTAATAATCTTTTCTTTTTCAGCCAAGACTTGTTTAAGATTTGCAATTTCATCAACACACTTGTTCAATTCAATTTGCTTTTCTTTAAACTTTCTTTCATACATTTCTTTAGTGACTAAAGTTTCAGATAATCGTTGATCAAAACTTTTGACTTGGCTCTTCAAAGTATCATAAGCTTCTTGTACTCTCTGACTCGACCACTTTAAAGAATCATACTGTTTTTGTAAATCTTGAAATTTAGATTCTTTTTCAACACAATCGACACATTTTGCTGAACACATTTGTCTATACACATCATTATCTTTTTCAAGATCTTGACACTTCTGTGTTAGCTTTTCGACTTTTAATTTCAACATTTCTTCTGTTTCAACCATTTCTTTACATTTTATTTTGAAAACATTTTCAAATTTGGTTGCTTCAATTTCTTTTACTTTTATGATGTCATCTTTTTTAGTACAGGCTTTGCACATTTCTATGCAATCCTGCACTTGTTTTCATTTTCATCAACCAATTCAACATTCGGTAAATCAGAAGATTTTCTAACCTCAGTCTCATTCAGCACCGGTTCTTCTGACTCAACTTTCTGATCTTCCTCCTTTTCTTCTTCCTGAGCTTCTTCATTCTTCTGTTCTTCTTCAGCTTTCTGATCTTCTTCAGCAGCAATCTTCACAACATTCTTTACTTCTTCAATCATCTTCTTCAATTCTTCTTCTTTTCTCTTTTTCATCTCTACCACCTTCGGTAGACTTGCTTCACAAACCTCTCTAATTTTCTTCTCCAAATCAGGCAGATATGCTTTATCAGATAACCTTCGTGTGTTGAAAGTAGCCTGCCTTGGAACCAAATTTGTTACAGCTTCGAAATCCACTTTTGATGGGTCAACAACTGGATTACCCCGTGGATCCATGTAACATTCCAACTCTTCATTCCATCTTTTTGCTCTCTGGGCTTCTTTGAATGGTTCATTTAATTTTCCAATTTCCCATCTTGCATAGTCTGCTTTCCAATATCTATCAGGATCAGCATTAGCCACAAATGCATATCCAACTGCATCTTCTTCAGGGCATACTTGACTCCAGTCGTAACCTTCATCGTCATAGATAACTGCAAGAGCCCTTGATTTTTCTTCAGGCTGTTTCAATCTTGGAGGCTCAGACTTGTTCTGATGGTAGATCGCTTTCTTGTAATAATCTTTGTTGAACGGGTTTTCAGAATCATCAGCAGCATACGCATTTCTGCACTCGCGCTTAAAGTGACCTTTTTGTTTACATTTGAAACATGTCACCTTTGATTTATCAAATCCCAATTTGGTAGATGATCCACCAATTGACTTTCTCCCCGTGATCTCCATGAACCGCTGTGCCCGACGAACAGCACTGGCCATGCACCATCTTATATCCATTAGTTCCATCTCCTCGGGGTCTAATTGATCATAATCTTCTTTTGTCAAATTGGTATTGCCAATCTTCCCTGCAACGAGGCTTTCATACGATTCAAGTACAGATGCCAAGAAAACCATCTGTTGTTTTGCCGACTCTTCGCTGAAATTCTGCCCATTCTTCAGATCCACTGTGATATTACACTGAAACAAATTCTTGGAAGTAGATTGACTTGAAGTGTTTGAAGAAGATCCACTGTGAAAACCACTTTGAAGACTTTCATTGTTCACTGAATTTGAACTTTCTGCAGAAAATGCTGTTCTTGGAGAACCATCCTGCGGTATATTTCCTCTGTAGTAAAGCTCTACATTTTGCTGATAAGCTGGATTGTTGACTTTAGATCTCTTTATCTCCAACTCATGACTTTCAAGTCTTTCGATCAGCAAATCCACTTTTAAATCTTCAGGCTTGATTGTGTTCTTCAACATTAAAGCGAAGTATTGCCACTCTTGATCATTTGGCAATGAATCAAACAATTTATCCACCAAATCCTCTTCAGAATATGTGATTTCATGTCTGGCTAACTCCATTTTCAGATGCCCAAATCTTTCGATCATTCTACAAACAGATTCATTTTTCATATAACTGAATAAATCAAACTCTTTACGCAACAATTTCTTTTTGTTTTTGACAATTTCATTACTTCCTACACACTTTTTCCCTAACGCTTCCCACAAACTCTTTGAAGTTTTCTCTTGTTCAAGTAACGAAATAATATCCTCTCTCATTGTCTGTTTGATTAATGTGATCATTTTAGATTCAGCCACAACATTTTTTATATCTATGTCTGAGAAATCCTTCGCATATATTAACTCTCCTCCCTCTTTTACTGGTTCAGTGTATCCATCTGTCATTTTTATCCAACTTTCAGGAGCGAAAGCTTTTACCCAACCCTCAAATCTGTTTTTCCACCAGTGATAATCTTCCACTTTCATTAGCTTTGGTGGTTTCTGTTGACTTCCATACATGTTCTCGAATTTCAAATTCTCCGAAATCTCCTTCGAATATTCTCTCATCTCGGATCTTCTATCTGACGATTCGGAAGTGAACGCTTTGTAGAATGTGTTGTAAAATTCTTCACCGTTGCTTGACATCTTCAATTACCTGAAAGCAAACGAAAACAACTAATCAGTTTAAATGAACTGAGAAAATTTGAACGTGTGAAATGGTTGACTCAATCTAGAACTCGTGTCGAAAATTTGTGGACTCGTTTCAATGTCGTTGAAGTGAAATCACTGAATGACAAGACTTAATCGGAACCAAATAGATTTAATTTGGGCTTTAGAATGATTTGAGCCGTGCACTTCTTTATATGGGCTGCAACTATGACACACTTGGGCCGAGGACACTTAGACAAACCATTTAACTTCTGTTGGGTCGATGACTGTTGAAAAACCAAACCATTTAATTTGGGCTCTGATACCACTTGTAGGACCGGTTTTGACTCCGAAACGATTGCGAAACGGACGTGACACGTGCGGAAACCGTACACGAACGTGACCTAATACACACGACGTAATATAAACGTGATTCTATAAAAGATTTGATAAAGTACAGCACCTTGAATCACTTTCTCTCTCTAGATTCTCTCTCTAGATCTAGAAAGCTCAAAATACAAATGAGCCAAAAGTCTTTGGGCCGTGTAAAACCTATGATTGGGCTGACAATCTGTTGTTCACTATAAATGTTCAAATCAAGTATTCAACACACTTAATGATCACATGCAATAGCAAATTCCAATACCACTTAGCTGATACCTATACACAAGCAAACTGACACAATCACAATATCCCATTAACTTTTTAAGTGAACCTCACATGCAACCTTGAACGAACCAACTCGATGCACTTTATCACATGTAAACTTAAATCAAATCACGTGATGTTATGATTAGCCAACAACAAACAATATCTTCACATGCAAAATATCAGTGCATTAGAAGAACCACCAAAATCAATATCACATGAGCCTTTAATATGTATCACATGCACAACTCTCATTGGGCCTTTTGTTTAAAGTGGATCTTGGGCCAAGAACACTACTGACAACTCTTTTAATTCACGTGATGGACTTATCAATTTCAGATTATCACCCGACAATTTTCATGTGTTCTAAATTCTAATTGACCGTTGATATTGTAGATGTCTGACACAGCACATAGGTCTGATTATTTTGATTCACGAGAATACTTTTCATTTGACCAACAATCTGTTATGTTCACGTTCAATCAGTTCAAGCGATCAACTCAAGCGAACCCCCTGATTAATTTTAGACAGGTAAACTCAAGCGAAAGGGTGTGTCTCGCTTCAAATTGCCACGTGTTTCAAGCGATAGGATACAGTTCGGTCAAGCGAAACCCAAATATTTCAAGCGAAAGCCTTAATATTCAAACGAAACCTCAGATATTTCAAGCGAAAGCCTTAATATTCAAGCGAAACCTCAGATATTTCAAGCGAAAGCCTTAATGTTCAAGCGAAACCTTTGTTTCCAAGCGAAAGCCAGCTGTTAATCACGAAATCGGACCTAAAACTTTCGATTTCTCCTAAACGGCTTGGAATTAGGATCTGAAACTTGGTAGGATTGTAGATCAGGTGTTTTCGCACAACATATCAAAAAATCAGACGATTTGGACCGTAAAAACCTGTTCAATTTGACGAAAAACCGTTAAAAACATGAAAAATGAGTAGAAGATGAAGAAATAGATGATATTCAGATCTGAAATCGATGTAATCCTGTGCGAAATCGTGTGATAGATCAGTGCAATCGAGCTCCTGCTCTGATACCACTTGTAGGACCGGTTTTGACTCCGAAACGATTGCGAAACGAACGTGAAACGTGCGGAAACCGTACACGAACGTGACCTAATACACACGACGTAATATAAACGTGATTCTATATAAGATTTGATAAAGTACAGCACCTTGAATCACTATCTCTCTCTAGATTCTCTCTCTAGATCTAGAAAGCTCCAAAACACAAATGAGCCAAAAGTCTTAAACCTAACACTATAACTTCCTATTTATAGGCACAAGGAATATAAGGATTTCTCCTTATTTACAAGTTTGCCACCTTGCCCTTTTAACTAGATATTACAATAAAAGCTTAGACTTCTTCGGTTTCAACTACGATTTTGATTGACGGAGGCGATAGACACTTAATGTACTAACACTAACCCTTATGGGCTTGATCCTTTCCTTTCGACTCAGGGCATCAGCGACCACATTCGCCTTCCCTGGATGATACTTGATTTTGCAATCATAATCATTCAACAGCTCTACCCAGCGTCTTTGCCTCATGTTCAGCTCCTTTTGGTTGAATATGTGCTGCAGGCTCTTATGATCCGTGAAAATTGTACATCTCGTACCATACAAATAATGTCGCCAGATTTTCAATGCAAATACCACCGCGCCTAACTCCAAATCGTGCATGGTATAATTTCTCTCGAGTACCTTCAACTGACGCGACGCATAAGCTATAACTTTCTGGCGCTGCATCAGCACGCAACCCAAACCTTGACGCGAAGCGTCACAATATACCACGAAGTTATCCGTTCCTTCGGGTAACGATAAGATTGGTGCGTCACAAAGTTTATTCTTTAATAACTGAAACGCTTCTTCTTGTTTGTCACTCCAATCAAACTTCTTGTCTTTCTGTGTGAGCGCGGTCAGAGGTTGAGCGATTTTAGAAAAAATCCTCAATGAACCTTCGATAATAACCAGCCATACCCAAGAACTGTCGAATCTCGGTTGGCGTCTTTGGAGTCTCCCAACTCTTGATTGCCTCGATCTTTGTGGGATCAACATAGATTCCATTTCCATTAACCACATGTCCAAGAAACTGGACTTCGCGTAGCCAGAACTCACACTTCGAGAACTTGGCGTATAATTTCTCCTTCTTAAGTAGCTCTAGAATAGCTCTTAAGTGTTGTTCGTGCTCGTCCTTTGTCTTTGAGTAAATCAGAATGTCGTCAATAAATACGATCACAAACTTATCCAAGTACGGCTTGCAAACTCGGTTCATTAGGTCCATGAACACTGCTGGTGCATTTGTCAGCCCAAACGACATAACTAGGAACTCGTAATGTCCATAACGAGTCCTAAAGGACGTTTTTTGGATACTTTCCTCTTGTATCCTAAGTTGATGATATCCAGATCGGAGATCTATCTTTGAATAGAAACTTGAACCTTGCAACTGGTCAAATAGATCATCGATTCTCGGCAAGGGATATCTGTTCTTGATAGTCAACTTGTTAAGCTCGCGGTAGTCTATGCACATACGGAAACTACCGTCCTTCTTTTTAACAAACAGAACCGGAGCTCCCCAAGGTGAGAAGCTTGGCCTGATGAATCCTTTGTGCAATAGCTCCTGGAGTTGTGTCGACAACTCCTGCATCTCTGAAGGCGCAAGTCAGTAGGGTGCCTTGGCTACAGGCGCGACACCTGGAACCAAGTCAATGTGGAACTCGACTTGCCTTTGAGGCGGTAATCCTGGCAAGTCCTCAGGAAAGACTTTCGGATATTCCTTGACGACTGGAATGTCTTCGATCTTCGGTTCAACAGCTTCCTTGTCCACAATATGTGCCAAGAATGCAACATATCCCTTCTGCAAACACTTTCTAGCTTTCAGACAGCTAATGATTCTCAGCGGCGTATCATGCTTCTCTCCGTGCACTACGATTGTTTCTTCATCCGTCACAGGAATACGGATGGTCTTCTCGTGGCAAACAATCTCGGCCTTGTTGCTGGACAACCAATCCATTCCCACTACCACATCAAAGCTTCCCAACTTGACAGGTAGCAGGTCTAGCGTAAATTCGTGTCCTCCCAATTCTATCACGCATCCTCTTATAACTTCACCCGTTTCAACTAGTTTCCCATTCGCCAATTCAATCGAGTACGGAACATCTAACTTACTAGTGGCCAAACCAAGTATATTCTTAAATTCTAATGACACGAAACTATAATCGCACCAGTATCAAACAGAATAGATGCAAAACGTTGGTTTACAGGGAACGTACCAGTGACTACGTTCGGATCTTGGCGCGCTTCCCTGGCACCGATGTTAAAGACTCTTCCCCGTGCTTGGTTCAAATTTGGGCATTCCTTCTTAAAGTGCCCAATGTCACCACAGTTAAAACAGCCCAGTCTTTGCCCATTACCACCTCCATTCCCAGCTTGAGTGTTGTTTTGATTGCGATTCCCACTACCAGCTTGATTCGCAACGTTTCCACGGTTCCCATTCCCTCCATTGTTTCCTTGTGGGCGGTTCCCATTACCACCACGGTTGTTGTTTCTATTACCAAAACCTCCTTGGCCACCCCGGCCAGCACTAGCCCAGCAAGTATCCTTCAAGTGGCCAACTTTCCCACAAGCATCACATATTTTTGGCCCACACCGGCCAGAATGATGACGCTGACAGGTGTTACACTTGGGCTGTGTACCCATATAACCTTTCCCTTTCTTCTCAACACCGGTTGCAGCTTGGGCCGGTTTTCTTGACTCGCCCTTCTTGCTTACATGGCTGGTTCCTTGCTTGAAATTGGAAAACTTCCGCTTGTTTTCCCCAGACGACTCAGCGTGTGTTTCCTTCTTCTTTGTTTCAACATTTGGGAACTTGTTCAATCGAATGGCCTCCTCAGTAAGCGCCACACTAAGATCGATCGCTTCCGTGATCGCGGCAGGTTTGGATGTGGTAACCATGCTCATTATTTGGGGAGCCAATCCCCAGATGAACCTTTCCAGACGTTTAAACTCTGGTGTGACCATGTACGGCACAACGTGGGATAAATCATGAAATCTTTGAACGTATTCAGCAATCTTGGGACCATCCATCCTTAAATGCCAGAACTCAGTCTCTAACCTTTGTATCTCAGCACGCGAGCAGTACTTCCTTCGCATTAACTCTTTTAACTCAGCCCAGGTTAACGCATAAGCAGCAGCTTCTCCTAAAGTTTGCACTTGTAAGTTCCACCACGATAGGGCTCCATCCAGAAACAGCCCTGAGATGTAAGTCACTTGTTGATCGGGAGCGCATTTGCTCATTCTTAAGACAGAGTCTGTTTTCTCAGCCCACCTCACGAACGCAACAGCACCTCATGTGCCGTCAAAATTCACGGGCTTGCAGTCGAGAAACTGCTTGTAGGTGCACCCTGCACATACGTTTGAATATACAAATGGTATTAGCGGACGGGCTATAAATATCCAAATGTATTGTAATATGTCTCAAACGACTTAACATTACCATGTGGTGGATTGTTATTGCCGTTATTATTCGAATTGCTCCCGCTGGTTCCTCCTTGTGAGGCTGCATACTGCGCTATGGCGGCAGCAATGATTCCCTGGAGTTCTGCCTCGCTGGTAGGCATACGTATCTCGCGTCTTGGAGTCATCTTCTAAAAGATGATCATGTTGGTCAAGTCATTATAAGTAAATGAATCATACGTATACCATTTATCAGACACATAACATCTCATGTTACAAATAAATCAAGCACATAACATCACATGTTATAAAATATCAATAATCAACCCAACATCACATATAATGAGAATACTGCGATTGTGCTGTCATAAATCAAGACCACAATGTAAGGTTTACAAGTTCATAACTGTATCATACATCACCAGTGACTAAGGGCCACATCGCCCTAGTCCAAACTATCTAGTCAGTGACAACAGCAACAAATATACAAATCATCAAAAATCACAATCATCAAAATGCGGTCTCCAAAAGCTGTGTAGTCTGCACAATCGCGGTCGTCTCACCAAAAGTCTACCTGCGTCGAATAAAAAAGGCCTATGCTGATGGCGGCGGAGGAGGGGGAAAACGAGAAAAGAGCAGACGTCGCATGTGTAACCAGTCCTCCTCCATAGCGCGATAGGCGCGTAGCAAGTATGCTATCTGCTGCTCAGGAGTCCAAAAACGAGCGGCAGAATCGGGGGACAGTGGACGTGGAGGGTGCGGTGCTGCAAATGGTGCCTGACAATGGCAAGACGGACGTGGAGCACTCTCCAAATCCTGAATACGACGTATCAATGCGTCCTGCTGTACCATCAAAGAAATGAGGATGTCCTCGGTAGAGGACCCAACATGGTATGGGTGGTATGGATCGAACAGTGGCATAATAGGGGGCGTAGTCCATAAAAATGGCTCGCTCGATGGTGCCGTGGGTGGTGCAACAGAAGAAAACTGTGACGTGAACGGTAAGGATGATGGCAGCACAGGGGGAACAAAAGTAGGATGAGAAATCTGGGGTATGAACTGGCTGCCTCCTGCCATGAAAGGTGTATGACCAAACGGCTGTCGTGATGAACCCTCCCCAGGACGTGGTGGAGGGATGTCCTGGAGATAGGTGATCGGGAGATCTGTGCGGTGTGCGTCTATGGTGTGTGGGGGAATCAGGGGAATATCAGTGTGTGCCGAAACAGGTGTGATGGGTACCACGTGTGGTGGGTAATTGTCATCGTCATCAATCCACCCATTGTGGGTGTCGGCATAACGTGGATCCACATAAGCAGCAAAAGGTGCACGGTCAAGCAGTACCGGCATATGATCAGGAAAGGGTGCAACAACAGGATCCTCTATCAAGAGTGGAGTATCAACAACAATGTCAGCAACATGATCATCCACCAACGCTGGAGCAACAACAGGATGATCGGCAATAGGTACGTCATCAACAAAAGGGGCAACAGCGGGTGCATCGTCATGAACAGGGTCATGCTCTAACGCAAGATCAGGAGCGATGACTGGCTCAGGGGCCACGACGGGCTCCGGGTCAACCAAACCCATATCAAAGTCAGCGGGATCATCAAACAAAGGATCGATAGGGGCTACAGGCTCCTCTAGGGGCTGGTCTAAGTGAATGAACTCAATATCCTGGTCAGAATCAAAACCAGAGGGAAACACAGGATCATCATCAACATCGTGATCAAACTCAAAGTCATGTGCGGGTGCAGGTGCAGCTGATGATGCCATGTCAGGGTCGGTGTCGTGTGAGTGGTGCTGCACTCCCTGTGTGTGCAAAGATGCGGACACCACAGACTCAAATGAGTCTGGGACAGGTGAATGAACAGGGGCCTCCTCTGCAGGAGCGTCAGCAATGAGTAGGATATCATCAGCAGCAATAGGGGCCTCACCCTCAAGGTCATCCTCAAGTGGGTCCTCCTCAAACAAATCGACGTCGTCGTCAGAAACATCAGCAAGTGGCATATCTATCACCGGATAAACAGCAAGCGGTATAGGAGCAGGGATCACCGCGAGTGGTAAATCCCCAGCGAGATGGCCATCAGCAGGCTCGGCTACGACGTCAGGCAGCGCAAAGGGCTGGAAGTCGTCATCGTCTGTGTTGGTAGTATCGGAAGTGTGGACCTCGTGCTCCGATGAAACTATGTCATCTGATACTATCGCCATAGGGTCCAGAGTGTCGGAAACTCCAGTGTCTGATGAAGAAGGCATGATGTCTATAACACAAACACACATATGCACAAACAATCAATCATATAATCAAATAAACATGTTAGTCACCAATAAAAATCAAATAATCCTCCTACTCTCACTAGACTACCCTCCCAGCCTCTCAGACTGAACCTCTTAGTCTCTCAGACTGAATCTCCTAGTCTCTTAGACTGAATCCCCGGTCTCCCTAACCAACCTCCCAGTCGATAAGACTGAATCCCTGGTCTCCCTGACCAACCTCCCAGTCGATAAGACTGAATCCCTGGTCTCCCTGACCATCCTCCCAGTCGGTAAGACTGAATCCCTGGTCTCCCTGACCAACCTCCCAGTCGATAAGACTGAATCATAATTTTTGAGAAATGTGCTCATACTTTTTGTTTGTAAAAATCTTTTGTACCCTGGATCTGGACGTAATGTATGCAATGTAAAAGTATTTTCGTGAGAGCCATAGTGATCATAGTCTAGACTCGAGAAGGAATCCTAGTTCGCTATGATCGATGCTCTGATACCAAGCTGTCACACCCTGGCTTTGCGGAAGCGTGGGTTTATTTTGGTGTGACTTCCTAATACCATAGCATAATCACAACAATGCTATATGAAAATAAAACCATGATGATCATCCATTACTTCAAGTTTTTAAAAGTAAAATACGACAACATTGTTTTAGAGTTGACACATGCAACGAGTTTACAACACAACATAATAAAAACCTTGTTCATAAGACACAACCACAAAACATGAAATAGACACAGTTTAGGACTTGTGACTCGTCCAGGCAAAAGTCACAACCCTTAAACTCGGATGACATCACTTCTCCTACGCAGCATGAAGACATAGCATACCTCGCCAGATCCATAATTCCCTGAAATACATGTAAGTTGAAAAATCAACAAAAGTTGAGTGAGTTCATGTGAAAGTGAGTATGTAAAACCTTTGTAATACATTTGTATGTATGAAAATCCCTGGTATGTAGCAAATAAGGAAAAAGGAGATCACCATTGGGTTGCAAAGCCAATGATATGTGTGAAGTGCTGTAGGAAGACTCAAACCTAGCAGATTTTTGCGTCGGGCTCAAAGTCACCCCGAGGTCCGTACAGTTGTGCCTGGAGTTGGGCTCGCTACACCCAGATAGATCTACCGCTAATGACCCTCGGTCCTACAATGAGGATTAATGGCCTCTAGTTTCCGCCTACCCACTCACATAATCTAAGTTGTAACCCTCCTTAAGCTAACCATACCATGTATAAAAGTATCCGTAATCATTGTAACATGTATTCCACCCCCGAAGTATAAAAACTGAAAACAGTTAAGAGAAAAGGGGGACATGAACTCACTGAAGTGCGTCTCGAAATAGTCAATCTCCAACTCTACCTGTTGCGTGACGACCTACACGTACTAATTCCTACTAGACGGATGGTCGTGCCTTGGTTTAAGGTTTAACGTTTTGTTGGAGAAATAGTTAGGTAACTATTCCGTAATCACACTTCTTATTTATTTAATAATATATTCCTTCCCAAGGATGGGGGTTTTAATACATGTGTGTTTTATAATTCCGAAAATATATTTTTAAGTCTCACTTGAAAATATATTTTAATCACCTGTCTAAAATATTCTAACTCCAAAATATACATATTTTTTCCAAAAATATTATATTTTACTTTACATATATTTTCCAAAATAATACTTATCAAAATATACATTTAAGAGTATTCTCCGAAAATACATAAGTTACACTTGTAAAGTTCGCGTTGTAATAATAATACCGGTGTAACTTAAATATTAATTTGTGATAGTGTTGGTATTATTTTGGAGTCGTGCTTTCATAATATACTCCAGTTATATTATTTTTGCCCTAAAAATAATATATGTAGTTCACGAAATAATCACACAATCACACAAGTGTTTTATTATGAAATATATATATTCAAAATATATATTTAACAAGTTTTATTTACGAAAATCCACCTCCGACACTTAGTAATTTTGTAATAAAAATTATGGCGAAGTTTGTTTGGAAAAACAAGTCAAAAAAATATATTTATAACCATTTGTCACAAAAATATTTCTAAGTGTTATATTTTTGGAAAAATTTCGCCAGAGTTTCCTCTGTAACTGGAGGTGGCCACGCTTACTAGCGTATCATTTTCTTTTCAACATTCAATCAAACAATTCACCAATCATCAATATACGATTTTCAGCATCAAACATGTCAAAATAAGTCTAACTCGCAAACTCATGAACTTGTAAGTCTTGTAAAAATACGTAGTAACTTTCCAACATATTTAGTAGGTTTCGTTATCTTTAAAAATAACTTTATTTTCTTAAAAACCTTACTTTTAAAAATTTGAAGTTTTACAACTTCTAGTCAAGATTTACGAAAATATTTCTTTGGTAAATCTTCTTGTTACGCAAGGGTTTACACACTTGTTTATTCACTAAAATGCCTTTGGTTTATGTTAGATCCGGGTTTTAAACAAGACTTGCATCTTTTACTTGGTTCTTCTGAAAAACCACTTGTAGATCTTTAGATCTACTAGTTTAGAACTCTATTTTACAAGAAAAAACACTTTTACACAAGTTCATGTTCATGAGTGGAAGGGTTCATCATCTTACAACTTTTACACTTAACATATTACTAGTTCATGTTCCATGAACATGATCTAGCATGGTTAGATGATGATCCATCCCACTACTAGCATCAAATAGCATAAAATAATCACAACTAGTCAAGATTTACAAGATTTACACCATTAGTTTCTCTTTATCCAACTAGTTTATCTTTCTTTCAAGACTTTTAGTTTTGATCTTGTGTGTTCTTGAGTTTTAACCGTTAAATCACATATTAACCACTTTAAACAAGAACAAGAGGATGTTTAGAAGCACTTACTACTAGCTCGTGGCTAGGGAAGAATCAACGCGTAAACAAGGTGGATAAAAGAAATATAGAGAGGTTCTTGAGTTTCCGAAAGCACCGAGCCTCCTTGTATGATCCCTTGCACCTTTGAGTATGTGAGAAATAGCTAGAATGGAACTTGATGGTGGAGATATGGGGGTGGTGGTGTTCGGCCGTAGGTAGTGAGGGAGAGAAGAAGAGAAGTTGTTTGGTGTTGAGTTTTGTGAAATGAAAGTGAGGAACCTTTAGTCTTATTTATAAACCATGTTCATCCTTTATCCAACATATATAATGTTCCTACACCTCCAACAAGTTTAAATAATATAATGGAAGAATGGTGGGTGTGTCCCACCTCCTTACAACCGTCAAAATGGGGGGAAGGGGTATGGGGTTGGGATGTAATGCTATAGTTAGGATTTAGTTAGGTCTAAAGATATTTAGTTAGTGTATTATTATGTGTGTAATAATATAATGTGTGTTAGGGTGTTCGGAGACCCAAACTATCTCAGAAAAGTGAAAACAATGTCATTGGCAAAATTTTTATGTTCCAGGTAAAGTCCGGTTGTTCGGTTGGATATTAATCCGTTAAAGTGTCAAGTAAAGCTTTAAAGTGTCTTTTATAGTGTTTTTAGTGACACAATAAATTCCCGACACTTTGGAAAGTGTCTAACATTTTTTTATCAAGTCTTTGCACTTTACTAGTTATGCTAAATGCTGAATTTTTGCATAAAGTGCAGAATTTTGAAATTAAAGTATGCTTTAGACACATCCAGTCACTATAACTATCACCTAGTGACGCAGTTTTATAATCCTCACCTCCCTACACTCCCTACTAGTGTAGTAATCTATTCCCGGCTCGTACTGGCCTCAGAGACAATATCTGTCTAGTGCTGGCAATGTCAGCATGTTTACTGGGTTATCCGTTTAGTGTGCTAACTGTGCTTTTGTGCATCAAGGTTGTCACTGATGTTTGTGTGTAAATAATAGAGCTACAGTATAAAATGTGATGCATGAGTATGTATGTATCAGAAATCAAGAAGTAGTTTAACCACAGTTGTAAGCAAACACAGTAATTAAGCATTAATTAAATATTAATTAATTCGTACGGATACCTGGTTTGGTGAGGGTTGTCACAGCTAAGACTTATAGAAAGTTGAACGCCTTCTAAGGTAATCAATCTCCAAATGATTCTCCTATTCCAACCGTGCCATAGCCAAATAAGACCTGAGAAAAGCATGTTAAAAAGTCAACATAAAGTTGGTGAGTTCATAGTTTGTGTGTAAAAGACTGGAGTTAAATCTTTTTGATAACCGGTTTAGATATTACTGAGAAAACATAATAAACCATTTTCTTTGGCATGTTATTTCAAAACATTGTAGATGTAAAAACTTGTGTAGCCGTCATTGCCCGTGTAAGACAAGACAACATGCCCGCATGAGCCTATAACCAACCTCAAGCTAGTGGGTGCGTCGCCATATCGTGTACTCAAGACGATATACTAGTAGTCGGTTATAGTTCTGTAATGTAGCGAGGACTTAACTTTAAAGTTGTATCATTTTTGCCAAGGACTCTAGGGTCCTTATTGTTGAGTAGAGGACAATCCAGTCCCTATGTTTGTATGTAGGACAACCCAGTCCCTATGTTTGTATGTAGGACAACCCAGTCCCCATGTTTGTATATAGGACAACCCAGTCCATATGTTTATACATAGGACAACCCAGTCCCTATGTTTGTATGTAGGACAGTCTAGTCTCTAATTGTAACTAGGACAATCATGTCACTAGTTTGTAACTCATGCATGTTTTGAAAAACGCGTATGTTATTGTAAAACTGGTGTGTTTGGCATAAAGCTTTTTGTAACCATTTGTGTTAGTTGGAACTCGCTTGTAACATGGTTTAGAAATATGTAATTTCGGTCATTGAAATCTTGTATGCTTTTTCAAAACCTGCTGTCTTTTCCCCCGAAAACATTTATAAAAATGTAAAACTGTAAAAAGTGGCGGTTATGAACTCACGGTTTGCGTCTGTGCACGCTAGCAGACACTTTTGTATCCCTGTTTGTATCCGACCTACAATTTCCTAATTTCGTTAAGGCACTTAGGTCTAATTGTCTAATCATGTACAAGTCTTTCATCATGAACATTGTCAAGATCTTGTTTAGTTAGTTTTATAAACCTTGTTGGTTTTAGACGCGTTGGTTTGTAACTAGTCACCCAACTAGGTATATGTTACCGATGTTCGCTTTGAAAATGTAATCTTTGAAACACGACGAACTGTTGGTGATTTGTTTATGTTCCTTAAAAAGATTTATATTTATATTTTCTATTAAATATATAAATAGGGTAGGGATATGGTAAAAAGTGTCTAAAATGTAAGAAGGGTAAGAAGTGTTTTAAACCATTGGATATTTGATCTAATGGTTGAGATTAATAGGGTATAAAAATGTAAAACGTTTACAGGATCCTCTACCTATATAGGGTAGGGATATGGTAAAAAGTGTCTAAAATGTAAGAAGGGTAAGAAGTGTTTTAAACCATTGGATATTTGATCTAATGGTTGAGATTAATAGGGTATAAAAATGTAAATTGTGTTTTAATTAGAGGGACCTTATGTAAAATTGAAGGGCAATAGTGTCTTTTTAAATGTTTGAAATATGGTAACCGTAACCTACACAACTAAAAACTCCTACATTCACTCCTTTTTCCTTAAATATCGGAATTAATGATTCACCTTAATTGTAGGATGTCTTTGGTTGCATATTCTTCATACGTTATCATAAAGAGATCTATAATCAGATTCATGGCGTGGTGTTTTAAAACAACTGGATAAATTGACTCTGATTCAAGTCATGGTGTTTTATCTGGAGACATTGTTCATGGCGTGGTGTTTTATCAATACAAAACATTCCCATATTTTAAAACACCATGACTATGATTCAAGTCATGGTGTTTTAGCAGGAGACATTGTTCATGGCGTGGTGTTTTATCAATACAAAAACATTCCCATATTTTAAAACATCATGACTATGATTCAAGTCATGGTGTTTTATCTGGAGACATTGTTCATGGTGTGGTGTATTAACATCTATGATTCAAGACTATACAGAATAAAACACTATTAATGAGGATAAAACACTATGAAAGGAACAGTATATTACATGATAAAACACTATAGAAAGATATAACACTATCATCGGAATTAATGATTCACCTTAATTGTAGGATGTCTTTGGTTGCATATTCTTCATACGTTATCATAAAGAGATCTATAATCAGATTCATGGCGTGGTGTTTTAAAACAACTGGATAAATTGACTCTGATTCAAGTCATGGTGTTTTATCTGGAGACATTGTTCATGGCGTGGTGTTTTATCAATACAAAACATTCCCAGATTTTAAAACACCATGACTATGATTCAAGTCATGGTGTTTTATCAGGAGACATTGTTCATGGCGTGGTGTTTTATCAATACAAAAACATTCCCAGATTTTAAAACATCATGACTATGATTCAAGTCATGGTGTTTTATCTGGAGACATTGTTCATGGTGTGGTGTATTAACATCTATGATTCAAGACTATACAGAATAAAACACTATTAATGAGGATAAAACACTATGAAAGGAACAATATATTACATGATAAAACACTATAGAAAGATATAACACTATCTGTTTCCTGTAAGACACTATACAGAATAAACAATATTGATGGGGATAAAACACTATGAAAAGGAGATTAAAAGATACCTGTACATAATATAACACTATTGACTGGGGAATATAACACTACAACAAGAACTTACCGTAAACAATTAAATGTATAGAACAAATCGAATTCGAATCACATCCCTAATATATCGCCTGATATTTTTGGCAGTTATCTTTGGAAATCAATTAATTGATAAGAATGGACATTTACTAATATTACCTTTTGAATTAATTAAGATAAGGGACACTTGTTATTCCCAAATTATTTCTCACACTTCTTACAAAAGTTGGACTTTTTACAGGATCCTCTACCTATATAAATATAAATATAAATAATGCACGAAACCATGACCCATGTTAGAAACTAACTTTGAAAATCGTGCATCCAATGTATAAAACTATGATTCGATGTGACTAGTAAACCGACAAGATTAGTTTGCCAAATAAATATGTTTATAATTTTTAAGAAAATTGATTTTACATGAACTATCATGTTTTTTACTTAAGAACAGAAACTGCCAAGCACAAAACGAATATGTATTAAACTACCCGAGAAGAAAATATATATACATATTCTTTGGGATTTTGTAAAACATTGTAAGCTTATGTAAAAATAAACTTATTTATTTATTTTTACAGAAGAAATCCATAAAATCCATATGTATTTATTAACAGAAAATAACCCTTGTGTATGTGCATGGTCTATATAAATTTTGACATAATATATATGTACTTACACAAATATGAATGAACCCAACTTTACAAATCTTGTAACATGGCTAAAATTTATAAGTCTTAACTATATATATACACATATAGTGGTATATCACAAAAATAACGTGATCAAGTCTTGAAAATCTAGGTTTTAGGAAACAACCATATAAATATATACGTACAATAATCAAGTCTTGTTTAGATGATAATTTATGAAAATCACATATGTATGTATCCCCCATATACATGCTTGTATGGAAGGATCTGGTTACACCAATTAAACAAAACATATATATCTAAAATCATGATGTATATATAATAAATGATATAAAATGAGTATTATGCCAAGGCTTGTAAAATGTGTGTTACACAGTTACATAGACACGAAATTTGTAGCATGAACAAACAAGTCATGTGTCTATATATATAATTTGAATGCAAGCATATGACACTAGTTTATATATATAGGGTAAGGTTCATGTGAGAACCACCCTTATTGCGAGAACCGCGAGAACCAATGTGAACACAAAATAAAATCTAAAAAAAATCAAAAAAGCACTCAAAATTTTTTTTATTATTTTTTTTTAAAAAATCGCTATATTTCGTTACCATAAAAAAAAACTTTTTTTTTCGAGTAACAGTTATCCATGCACATGTGCATATGTATCATTACTTCAACAAATTCGGTAATACGTTATCAGGAATAAACAATTGCACTTTAATTTACAATACCAATAGTAATACACTAGTAAACCAATATTCAAAATGCACATGTGCATCATTATGTATAACCATGATATAACGTGTTTTGATACAAAAAGTTTGTGAATTTGAATGGAGAAGTAGGCCAATATACATGTTTTTTGGTTAGTTATATCTAGTGGTTGATGGTTTGGTTATAGTCGTCAATTTTTTATGTAATATGTTGATTGGATGGTATAAATGGTGTTTACATACATGTAATAAAGTGAAAATAATTTTAATGGTATTGTATTATGGATGGTAGGAGGTAATGGTATTGTATTATGGATGGTAGGAGGTAATGGTAGTGTATTATGGATGGTATGATAGATGAAAGGGAAAGTGTATTCAAAGTAGTGTATCAAAACACCTTATTTCATGTTGATACATATAAATGCACATGTGCATTTCTAATATTGGTAATGTAAAAAGTAGTGTATTACATATGGTAGTTTAAATGAAAGTGCAATTGTCTAATATGTGTAATGAATTACGGAATTTGTCAAAGAAATAACAAAAATGCACATGTGCATGCTTGTGTATTATGGATGGAATGATAGATGAAAGAGATTGTAGTGTACCAAAACACCTTATTTCATGTTGATACATATAGATGCACATGTGCATTTCTAACATTGTTAATGTAAAAAGTAGTGTATTACATGTGGTAGTGTAAATGAAAGTGCAATTGACTATTATTTGTAATGAATTACGGAATTTGACAAAGAAATGATACATATGCACATGTGCATGGATAACTGTTACTCGAAATGTTTTTTTTTTAATTTTTTTTATTTTTTTATTAACAAAATATAGCGATTTTTTCAAAAAAAAATAGTAAAAAAAAAAAAAATGGGTGTGTTTTAGATTTTTTTAGGAATTACTATTTGTGTTCACACTGGTTCTCGCGGTTCTCGCAATAAAGGGTGGTTCCTAACGGATCTTTGTCCTATATATATATATAGGGTAGGGTTCATGCGAGAACCACTCTTATTGCGAGAACCATGAGAACCAGTGTGAACAGGGGGTATTATTGTAATTAAATACTGAATGTTAATAACACGGTGTCTACAATCTCTGCAATTTGATTTCCCAATGTCTACAATCTCTGCAATTCGAGTTCCATAATCAACATCACCGTATCATCATACAATTCAGGGCACAAATTGAACAAAATCATTCATCATCGGCTACTGATTGTTATTACATTCAGTAATTGATTACAAAATCATCGATTACCATTGATCAACATGACCTAGAAACCAGAAATCGTGTCCGTTTATTAATCGCTGATCGGCTATCCCTGCCAAATCTCAATTAGTCGCCAATCACGCCATCTAACACTCGGTAAGGATTTGATTATTACCAGTAGATATATATATCCTTCTTTCGGTATCTGTTTTTTATCAGTAATTTTGATTTCTATCAATGATTTATATGAATGTGATTCAAGTCGTTGATATGTTAACTGTGCTTGTTATGTTATCGCACGGATCTTATACAGTGCCATAGCCGACCTAGTATGTATATGTGAACCAAATAAAGTTAATAATATCATTCATGTGCATAGTGAATTTGAGCAGATTTGTTTAGGATACGTGTATATGATTTTGTGTAATTAGAATATGCTGGTGTTGTTGTTTTAGGTAATGCACATGTGCATAGTGAACTTGAGAAGTTTTGTGTAAGATACGTGGTTTTGTGTAATTAGGATATGATGGTGTTATTGTGATTTTGTGTAATTAGGATATGATGATGTTATTGTTTCATGTGATTCACATGTGCATAGCAAACATGAGCAGCTTTGTCTAATATACGTGTATATGATTCTGTGTAATTAGATTTTGTTGATGTTGTTGTTTAAATTGATGCATATGTGCATATTGAATTTGAGCACATAACATTGAACTTTACATATGGATTGATTTTAAGCATCATTATAAGAATATGTGATGCACATGTGTATATTGATTCACAAGTGCATAATGACAATGATATGTGATGCACATGTGCATATAGATGCACAAATGCATATCGTTTACAGTGATAAAAAAGGTTATTTAATGCACATACTAATTGAAATTGCATGTTTGATTATATTATGTTTCAATTATTATTGTAGGCAAAAAAATGGAAAAAAAAGCGAAGAAAATAACACTTTTGTTGAGATCCAATGACGAAGGGGCAACAAAACTGCCAGATGATAAGGAAGGTGAATACAAAAGTGTTAAGTGAAAAGTCAAAAAAGGTTGGTTATTAGTCGATGATGCAGTTGGTAATATATGCACATGTGCATCCAATTGTTACTTTCTGTTGAACGATGTCCTTTGATGTCACGTGCAGTTACGGCAGGAGAAAGAAATACAAGGAATAGGACAAGTAAACGAATGCACGATGTGATGGATCTTATGTGATGGATGATAAGGGCGACGAGACAGTGGAAAACATTAATGAAAGAAAGTTGGATAGAACGGTGTTATATTGAAAATTATGGTTGTTTTTGTATGGTGGTTTATATGTTAGTTATTTTTTTAACGATAATTTATATTTGTTTATTGGACGATGACAACTATGTGATCGTTAATTCCATAATTTGATGTAATATGGTATAGTATATGTTGGAAATGCACATGTGAATAAGGTGAATTAGTATGCATAGTGGTGATATATGATGTGTTCCCGGATGATTATATTCAGATTACAACGTTTTCAAATGTTATATGGTGGTTGGTATAGTATATGTTAGAAATACACAAGTGTCTAATATTGTAACGTAAATGATTATGTTGCCTATGCACATGTGCATATTTATATATTATGATGCATAGTGGTAATGTATGATGGTGTTTGGTATAGGATATGTAGTTTACAATGTTTTATGGTGTCTGGTCTAATATATGTTGGAAATGCCCAGACACCTATTGATGTGATATAATGTGTGGCATAATTTATGTTGGCAATGCATATGTGCATAACATAAAGGTAGTAATGTATAATGTTGTTTGACATAGTATATGGTGGGAATGCACATGTGCATAATGTATACGTTGCAATGTATAATAGGTGGATTGAAAATGGAGTACATGCACTTAAAACATAATGACATTAGAAACAGTGCATCGATAAGTTTAGATGCTATGGTTTCAATGTTGAAAATGCACGCGTTGGGCAATGCACATGTGCATGTGTTGAAACAGTGGACATATTGGTAATTTATGTTAATCGGTCATGAATAAAACAGTGAATATTACACCGTTAAGTAGATAAACAATAAGTATAAACAATGAATGTAAACAAAAACAAGTGATAATCAATATATAAGTAGTTGCGTGTGGAAAATCCAAATTTTGTAGCATAAGTGTTGTACATAATCACAATGTCGTCCTAGTTATTAAACGTTCTATTTAGAGTAGGGATGTATTCAACATCAACATCAGGTATCCAATATGGTGTGCCATTCGGTGAAGAATGCACGACAGTCTTAATTGTTCCTGTATATAAACAAAAAATAAAATGAATAAAAAGAGGATATAAATATCATAATTAATAAAATATATGGCATGTGTACGCACAATGTTTATACGGTCAACGATGTATACATGGTCAACAGTTTATCGGTGATGAGTAATTGTATACCGACGTGTCGGATTAGTTTGTTGTAATCACCGAATAAATGATGTATTCGACTGAGTAATCGTATACAGACGAGCCGGATTAGTTATCGCAGTTTCTTGCTCGTATCCGCAACCCGGGCACAATGTGTTGCTGATCTGAATTCCCTTTGTTTTCCAGACCCGTGTTTGTCGGTAACCTGCCTTCGACGCTTTTCCATTCTAACATATTTGCTTTAGGTGTAGCCCAGTCGTTCCAGGTCATCACAAAGCCACTCGATGGGTCCCCTCTTGTGACACACAAATCCTCTCTAATGGTTTAACATTAAAAGTCGACTTATTTTCTGAGTGCCAACCCCACCCATCTTGACACGTCTTTGTTGGTGCATATGTCTGTTGGTGCATACATCTGTCGTCTTCGTCTTATATCGAGTCTCGGTTTTGTTGCGGATCTAATCAAGGATGATGTCATCATTCTTGATGATGACATCATACTAGTGACATCATCTCTTGCATCATCTTGTGCAACATCACACGAAATTGAATTTACATATAAGACAAAAGTTAGTTTGGTTTGAAAGTCATGTATTTCGCTTGAAAGACAATTAGGAGGTTTCGCTTGAATTAAAGTAGGTAGGTTCGCTTGAATTGACAAAGTGTGTCTTTCAAGCGAACTAGCAACACTATATATATGGTTCATGTCTTTTCATTTGAAGAGAGACTAGAAACCTGTACCGAAGTGCTGCCGGTATTTCTTGTGACTGTAATCTCTGTTAAATCAATATACAATAAGATTAAAGTGATATTCTAGCTGTTTCAAGCCTATACGTCTGTTTCCGCCTTTCGTATAGTCTAAGATCTCTTCTGAACGACTCTTTCGGGTCGCAAATCGTACCTACAAGTGGTATCAGAGCTCAGGAGGAAGAGATCTTGTCAAAACAGACTGTTTTCATCACTTTTTCTGATTTCTACACCTTCTTTTTCAAAATTAAAAATTTTTTCACGGTTAAAATTGGCTCAAATTCTCACATATTATGCGCACTCATGTTTTAACAAATCCTGGAAAGTTTCAGTACTTGAATCAACTTAAAACCGGTTATAATCATGAGTTCGTTTGAAATTTGTTCGACATTTGCTGACGTCATCGACATTTCAAGCGGGATCAGAGTATAATACCGCTTGAAATAGACATATCGCTTGAAAATACGTGTTGATCTCGCTTGAAAAAGACATTTCGCTTGAAAATATGTGTTGATCTCGCTTGAAAATGACATTTCGCTTGAGTTTACACTGACATTCCGCTTGAAAATATGTTTTGATCTCGCTTGAATACGACATTCCGCTTGAAAACACATAAGTCAGTTTGAAAGACATTCCGCTTGAATTGTTTTGCATGAAAAGTGTATCGAGTTGTGTGAAAAAATTAAACGAGATCATGTGAAAGTACATTGAATTTGAGGTTGTCAGTAGTTAGGAAAAGAGATCATGTGATTTGTGTCAGTTTGCATCGGTTTGATTAAGTGAATCAAGTTTGCATGTGATTAGACTTAGTGTGTGGCCCATTGAATTAAAAAAAACACACAACAGTTGAACGGTCCAATGATTTTTGAAAGATGACTACATAGGCCCATGTGATTACATGTGATAAAGCAATTATATTGGCCCAATCTTGATTTGTGTTGAAAGTCTTTGTCGGCCATTGTGTTCAAATACCAACCCATGTGCTTTGACTGAATATATATCTCGGCCCAATCATTTCATAACATTCAATATTAATTGTCATAAAAGATCATGATTTAGTACATGTGAAAAGTATTAATGGTTGTCGGTCACTTTTAAAGTCAGTATATTGTCTAGAAATTGCATGTGATGATAATTGTTAACCCACTATAATATCATCGGCTCAATTAGTGAAGGCCCAATTGAATCAATTTTTTATCGGCCCATTGACTCAGATTGCCCGGTTTGGAGTTTAGTCAGTCCGCGAATCTTCGACACGAGTCCTAGATTGATTCAACTGTCACTCACATTCACATTTTCAATTCGTTTAAACTAATTGTTTTTTTGTTCGAGTGTTGTCAAGTGTTTCACTAGGTGAACCAGTTTGTTTAAAAGTTTGTGTGAGAAATCCTTCGATACCAAATCATGGAAGAGGATAGTGATGATGATCGTGAGTATTGGTCAAGGAAAATGGCAGATCATTTGAAAATGATGGCTGAAAGTGACAGTGATGATGAAAAAATCAAAAAGAAAAAGAAAAAGATCAAACCACCAGTCAGTAGTGATGATGAGGAAGTTCCCGTGATTAAGAAAAAGGTAAAAACACCAGTGAGTAGTGATGATGAAGATGTTCCAGTGATCAGAAGGCAAAAAATGAAAGACGTTCCAAAATTCAAAGTTGATGAAGAAGTTGATGCTAAAAAGATTCCGATGAAATGTGATAACTGTGAAGCTATAAAGAAGCAGAACAGTACATTGATTTATAACTTGAACAGTTTGAAGGAATCTTATGATGTTTTGAACAAAGCCATGAATCAATACCATCAAACAAGTGAAGAACAGGCAATAGCCATGAAGACACTTCAGGGAGCTTTCATGATAAAGCAGAAAGTTGTGAACAATTACACCGAGAAGTGTGCAGTGCTAGAACAGAAACTTGAGACACAAAGAATTGAAACTGAAAGAGTTAATCGTTTGTTGAAAAGTTACTCATGTACTTCTTATGTTATTGACAGGATCTATCCAACGGTAGAAGGCATGAAGGCGTTTGAGGAAGAGGAAACTTCTGAGGCAAAGAATTCTGAAGAACAGAAAGGTTCTGAAGAAAAGACTTCTGAAAAGAAGAAAGTAAAGAAGAAGGATACTAAAGTGAATGATTCTGGTAAGAAACAAGGATTCAGTTACAACAAATGTCCACCCCCGCTTGAAAATGGATATTCTCCGAGAAATCCAAATTCAGAAAGAGTCGAAAAAGCAACAGATTTACAGTGGGAGTCGGAGTCTTCAGTTAACTTGCCAGAAAATATTGATGTTACGTTTACATCATCTGACACTGATCATGAGTCCGAGTTAATAAAGAAAGTCGTCGATCAGGTGTTGGATAAAGATGAAACTGAGGAGTCAAAGTTGGAGTCAAACTCAGAGTCAAAGTCAGAGTCAGAGTCAAAGACTGGTTCTGAAAGTTCGAGTTCGACAGTCAACAGTCTAAAATCTTCGGATAAAAGGGTTTACAACAAAGAATTCCTGTTATCGAAATCTAATTTGAATGACGAAACGTTTAAAGTCGCATATACTTTGAATGATTCTGACAAATTATATTTTGATGAGGAATTTCCAATAAGAGGTGTTAAATCTGACATGATCAAAAAGGTTTTCAAACTAACAGAAATCAGTATTTCTGAAATAAAAGATGTAAATCTTAATGATAAACCTAAAAAATATACCTCAAGAGTTCAACAAAGAGAAAACAAGAAAAAAAATGTTACAGTTCTGGTTCGGGTTTTCGAAAGAAACCAAACCATAATGGTAATTTCAAAAAGAAAGGTCTGGGTTTTATTCCACCAGAAAATTATAAAAATGAAAAATATGTTCGAGATTTTAAATCAAAAATGACATTTGTTTCACGAACATCAGCAGAAGAAGAAGAAAAGAAAGAATTCTGGAGACAATCTAACAAAGAATTCCTTGCGAAGAAGCAAGAAGAGATGAAGATTGTTGATCAGATGAAAGAAACGAGAATCTGTTTCCAATGCAACACTGTTGGTCATATTGCCAAGAATTGTTCCAAAGCAATACAATCAAAACAGGGAGTTTCTCGTAAACTAAAAGAACAAAGGGTTGAGTTTGAACCACCAATTGATAGAACTAAACTTTTCAAAAACTCAATTTTTGAGATTGGTGAAAGTTCAAACATATTTTACAAGAAGAAAGCAAATCTTGACACTCAGAAATGGGTTGTTAAGAAGTCGGTTGATAGTTCTAGCAATGATTCTGATTCATCAAAATCAGAGGAGCTATCTTCTGGTGATGAATCTGATTCCACAAAATCAGAGGAGCCATAGGTTGAAGTAAAATGTGAAAAATCAGTACCGACTGGGGATGATGTGAATTTTCCATCACTTCGGGCTGAAAATTTTAAGAAAAAAGTTGGAAAAGTTGAGATCTCAAATCAATTTTTTTTTCTGAAAAGGAAGAATTTGATGTTGAGAAAGTCTTTAATTCCAAAGTTCACCATATTTTTGGAAAAATGGTTGACAGGAAGGTCAAAGGAGTGAAGGAGTTTTACGAGAAAAAGACGAAGAAAGATAAAGTTGAACCATCCCTGGTTTGTGACTGGGATGGTACATATTACGAACAGTAAGTCTGTGTACTTGCCGGAGCTCCCAAGTTGGTAATCGTGGAGCATGAATCGGCATCTTTCTTATATTGTTTTTGAAATTTGGTCACAAGTATGACTTGCCGGAACTCCTAGGTTGGTAAGTGAGGAGTAGGAATCGACATTCTGAGAATTCAACCTAAATATGGTAACTTACAAGTGGTATTGATTGGTAAGCCATGTGGTTGAAAAAGAGGTTTTTACCTATAAGTGGTAAAATCAAGGTCATTAGGTTGAACTTGATTGGATTATTCTTACAAGTGGTAAATCAGGGACATTAATTTGTATCTGATTTCCAACAAGTGGTTGAAAGACAATGTGATGAACCAAATCCCTAGCCTACAAATGGTAAAATCAATCAACAAAACTTTTTTTCCGGAAAAACCATTTGATTAAAACAAACTTAAGTGTTTTGAAATCAATGGGAAAATAGTTTGTTGTCAGGGGGAGTTCTGATTGTTTATGCCAAGTGGATGGCGAATTGAAGTGATTCGATATCAGTTGTCATTTCATTGTATAGTTTATTTTCAAATTTCCTAAAATGTGTTTGCATTTTAGGGGGAGTAAGAAATTTTAGAAAATCCAAAAACATTTGAAAATTTGAAAAAGACAAAAACATGATAAAATGAAAATTGAGTTTTGTGTCAAAGAAGAGGAAATGATAGTACATCAGTGGACTATCACAACATGCTAAAGAAATGGAAAGTTAAAAGGTGATAAACGGTCTCACTGATGATATACCAGTAGGTTTTTGCACATTTAGTAGATTGTGACGAGATATAAACCTAAATTCAAACTTGCTTATATCGTGGGGAAACATCTCTAGGATATATGGGTAATCCCCGAAATCTTGTTTGAAAGGTCCCTCTTTCTGAGATACTAGGTCTTTATGCTCAGTGATATCTGGGGTATTATCCCGGGACTTCTGATTTTGCGGAAACAATGGCCTAGTCCCCGGAGAATACTTTCCGCTTGCTTGAAATATAGTGCCGCCCTCAGCAAAAATGATGAAACAATAAAATTGATAATCAATGCTGTTGTAAAAAAAGATCCTCTAAAGGGGACACACCCAAAAGTCGAGTCATGATCTCTCTACTGAACGGTAGTTCTGACCTGAGCTCTCATGATTCTTCATAATTTATAACCCCTTACAGATATCATCTGTGGTATACTCACCTGTAAGACTGAATATTGGGATCTGGATACGGGAGTATATTCTGAGGTGGGACACGCGATTGAGTTTAAGTGCTTAAGACATTAATCTTGTATCTCGAAACAGTTGAACTTTGTGTGAGAATTTAAGTGGATCAGTATACTGACAATCTAAGTGAATCGTTTAGAACTTAAAATGTATAAAGCTTAACGGTGTTGATGATTTGTCTCAGAAACTGATATGATCCTCTTTCGCAAACTCACAAAAATAGTGTCTGTAAATATTTCTTTACTGCATTTCATTTAAATAAAAAATCCAAAAAGATTTTCAGTGTGTTTTAGCATAAATTTTTGAAAATTCAAAAAGATTTTCGACAACTGGTATTGGAGAGCTGATTTTCAAAATTCTAAGTGCTAAACATGATGACAAATGGTTTGGGAGAGTGTGTTTAAATGAGAAAAGTTTTTGAATTTGTGTATAAGTGGTCATCTGAGATTTTTATCATCGATAAATCATTCTGGATAAATTTGAGAGGGAATATGAAATTATAAATTTGTCAAATGTTAAAATTTGTGAAATTTATTTCTGGGTTAAGGATGTGCAGGATAGCCTGGTTTCTGACTCTGAACAGACAGAGAGCCAGATCATGATTCTGATTCTGTGAAAGCCAGACTACGATCTCAGTACAAGTTGAGGGGGAGTCTGCTAGAGAGAAGGATGTTAGAGGGAGGCAAGAGTCAGATAGAGTTTCTAGAAAGAGCCCAAAGACTGATAAAGACTGAAGATTGTGAAGACTTGATACTTAAGACTCGTCAACATCTAAGGGGGAGTCTGTTGGTGCATACATCTATCGTCTTCGTCTTATATCGAGTCTCGGTTTTGTTGCGGATCTAATCAAGGATGATGTCATCATTCTTGATGATGGCATCATACTAGTGACATCATCTCTTGCATCATCTTGTGCAACATCACACGAAATTGAATTTACATATAAGACAAAAGTTAGTTTGGTTTGAAAGTCATGTATTTCTCTTGAAAGACAATTAGGAGGTTTCGCTTGAATTAAAGTATGTAGGTTCGCTTGAATTGACAAAGTGTGTCTTTCAAGCGAACTAGCAACACTATATATATGGTTCATGTCTTTTCATTTGAAGAGAGACTAGAAACCTGTACCGAAGTGCTGCCGGTATTTCTTGTGACTGTAATCTCTGTTAAATCAATATACAAGAAGATTAAAGTGATATTCTAGCTGTTTCAAGCCTATACGTCTGTTTCCGCCTTTCATATAGTCTAAGATCTCTTCTGAACGACTCTTTCGGGTCGCAAATCGATCCTACAATGTCTGTCGACTTCGTCTTGTATCGAGTCTTGCATTAGATTAGAGAGATCAGGGCACGAAAACCAAGAAAAGTGTGTTATTGGCTATTTCGCACGAAATAGGACAAGACTATTTCATACGAAATAGACAATGGCTATTTATCACGAAATAGGCTTTGCCTATTTCGTACGAAATCAATCTACTATATATATGTGTCATTCTGATTTCGTTTGTAAGTGTGTGATTCCAGAGCCGAAGTGCTGCTAAAGTGTCTACTCACTGTAAAAAGTTGTTATATCAATATAAAAGACATTTAAAGTGAATATCTAGCTGAATCAACTCGATACGTTTGTTTCCGCCTCTCGTATTGAGGAAAAACTTTTCTGAACGACTCGTTTGGTCGTGAAAACGATCCTACAAGTGGTAGCAGAGCTCTGGAGGAAGAGTTCTTACCTATTCAGCTCAAAATTCTGTTTTCTACACCTTCTTTTCTAAATTAAACAAAAAATTTCGGATAAAATGGCTTGATTTTCACACATTATATGCGAAAATGTGTTTTAACAAAGCCTTGAAAGAATTGGACCAAATTTCGAACTAAAATCTGATCATATTGACATATATATGGCCGAGTTGATGACATCTGCAGTATTTCGCACGGAATAGATCCTCTCATTTCGCAAGAAATAAGATTTTTGACTTATTTCGTTTGAAATTGCACTGTATTTCGTACGAAATCATCGATTTCTTCATTTCGTACGAAATCAAGGTTTGATTTCGCACGAAATCAGCATTTCGTGTGAGATTTGAGTTGATTTCGCATGAAACCATCATTTGTTTGGTCATTTCGCATGAAATTATTCATTTCGTGTGAAAGATCCTATTTCGTGTGAACCTATTCCGTACGAAAGTCTATTTCGTACCAGAGAGTCATTTCGTGTGAAAGTTGATATCGTGTGTAGTTGTATTTCGTTTGAAATCATCATTTCGTGTGAGATTTGTTTTTCAGGTCATTTCGTTTGAATGTAGCTGATTTTGTGAAACTTGTTACCAAATCATGGAAGAGGAATTTTATAACGCGTTCGCTACTGCTCCTACTACTCCGGCTACCATTGCTCAAAGTATGAACATGGAAAATGAGACTGGAACTTTACAAAAACCCCCGAAGCTAATGGGCATTGAGGAGTATTATGGTTGAAAAGATCGGTTTGAAAATTGGGTTCAAGCTAATCATTTGAGGTCTTGGGAATGTATTGAGAAAACGTATGTTAAACCTCGTACTGATGTGGGAATTATCAAAAAAATTTCTGAGTTGTCGGACAAAGAACGAGATATGTACAAAGCAGAAAAGATGATGATTAGTCTTTTACAACAAGCAGTGAAAGAAGACATATTCATTTTACTTCAACATGATAATACTTCACGTGCAATTTGGGATGTACTTCGTGTTAAGTTTGAGGGAAGTGAGAAGATGATCAGGAATAAGAAATCATTATTAAAGAAGGAGTTTGATCTGTTTACAAGTTTGCTGGGAGAGAATACCAAGAAACTAATTGAAAGATATTGTCACTTGGTTCGATCAATGTCATTATTAGATATCAACAAAGAACGAGAAGAATGGGTCGACAAATTGGCTGATGCTTTACCTCAGAAGGAATGGGGTACATTTTTGAGGATATTAAAGAACACTGGAGAATATGATGGCTTGACGATTTCTCAGTTCATCGAAAAAATTGAAGGACAAGATCTTGAGCAGCAAAAGATTGCTAGGATGAACAATCCAAGTGGTCAACAAGACATTAAGATGTACTATAAGGGAAGTGTTCAGGATGTTGAAGCAAGTCCGAAAGTCCAAACTGCTTTCAGTGCAGAAAACTCATCTGGATCAGTAAATCAAAGTCCAAACAGCAGAAGTGGATTTTCCTCATACCCATGTGTTAATCCTAAGGGATCAACCTCAGGTCATCAGTTCCAAAGTTCAAACAGCAGTAATGGTCATGTGTTACATTGCAATATCGCCTTGCATCTTCAGAATGGTCAAAATTTCTCTGAAGAAGTTGTTGAAAGTCATATGGCGTTACTTGTTACAGTGTTGGAATCATATGAAGGGTTGGTTGCAGGAAGGATCGGAAATCTTATGTTGACGAAAGAGGATTACGATCAGATCGATGCTGAGGAAATGGAGTTAATGGATATCAAGTGGTGCTTAGCGAGTGTTTTGAGAAGAGCTGAAAAGTTCAAGATGATTACATGAAGAGATGATTTTCTGGATGCTAATGTTTCTACTTTGGGTTTTGATAAATCTAAAGTTACTTGTTTTCGATGCAGGGAGAAAGGACATTTCAAGAGGGAATGTACCAATCGAGAAGCAGGAGGAGCACAGAATCCGTTCGGGAATAATGATTACTATCGGAAAGCAATATATCAACAAGTGGCTCAACAACCATATAAACAAAAAGAACCTCAAACTGCACATGCTAAAATGATCGAAGAGGCAAATAAGAAAGCTTATTTTGGAATAATAGATCAAGATGATGAAAAAGTGGCAGAAGATTTTAGTTGGGACAAATATATTCCTCCTGATTCAAAGACAGTGGCATTAATTGCACAGATAGTTCAAGAACCAGATTTGATGAAGGAATGGATGAAAGTGTTTACTGATGATAAAAAAGATCAAGATGAAGAGTTTGTTTCTTCAGTTGACAGTTCAGAAAATACTCAAGTGTTTGATCAATCATTATCTGACAGTGAAGATGAAGAAGAAACACAAATAAATATTGGAAAATCTGTATTATCTCCTGAAAGTTTTGAATTTTATTTTGCAGATAGAATGAAGAAGCTGAAGGAGAAACATGCAGCAAAAGAACAGATAAAAAAGGAATGTGAAAGTGTTGCTCAAAAGGAAAAATCTGAACAAAGTGAAGAAGTTAAAGTTGCTGATAAGATGATTGAAGCTGAGAAGATAGTCGAAATTGAAAAGATTGTTGAAGTGATCAAACCATGTTTAAAGTATTTGGAATCTTGCAAGCAATGCGAAGAAAAAGATGAGAAGTTGAGTGAGCAAGATAAGATGAAAGAAAAATTACTGTTCGATCTTAATTATGTGAAAGAATCGTATGATGTGTTGAATAGAACAGTGAATGGTCTACAAAAGACAAATTCTGAAAGAGAATATGCTTTAACAATGATGAACGTTGTAATGATGTCAAAGCAGAAGGCTATCAATCACTACATTGAAGAGTGTGCAAAGCTAAAGCAAGAGTTGGAGACAGAAAGGATTGAAAATGAAAGAATTAGAAGATTGTTGCAAAGTTATTCTAGTTCTGATTATTTGATTGATCGAATTTATCCAACTGTTGCAGGTTTTGAAGCTTTTCAAGACAAGAAGTCAGAAGAGAAAGATACTGGTAAGAAACAAAGTGCAAATTATAACAAGTGTCCGCCTCCGATCTGGGAAGGTTATTCTCCCAGAAAACCAAATGAGGAGCAAGTAAAAAAGGCAGTCAATATAAAATTGAAGTCTGAAACAACCGATGAATTACCAGAAAACATTGACGTCACGTTCACAACGTCTGACACTGATCATGAGTCTGAGTTAATAAAGAAAGTGGTCGATCAGGTGTTGGATAAGGATGAGGAGTCAGAGTCAAAGTCCGAGTCTGGAAGTTCGAGTTCGTCGGTCAACAGTTCAAAGCCATCGGTTAAAAGAGTGTACAATAAAGAATTCTTGTTATCAAAATCTAATTTGAATGACGAATCAGTCAAAGTGGCATATACTTTGAATGATTCAGACAAATTATATTCTGATAAGGAATTTCTAATAAGAAGTGTTCAAATTGAAAAGATCAAAAAGGTTTTCAAAATGACAGAAATCAATATTTCTGAAATAAAAGATTTAAATCTTACTGAAAAACCTAAAAAGTATACTTCAAGAGTTCAACAAATAGAAAACAAGAAAAGAGGTTACAATTCTGGTTCTGGTTTTCAAAAGAAACCAAACCATAATGGTAATTTCAAAAGAAAAGGATTGGGTTTTAATACAAAAAATCATAAAAATATGAAAATTTTTAAACCAAAAACAGTTTTTGTTTCAGGTGATTCTGTTGAAAAAGAAGGAAAAAGCTCATTCTGGAAGCAATCAAACCAAGAGTTTCTTGCTGAAAAACAGAAACATGTAAAAATTGGAGCTAATCAGAGAAGGGAAACAAGAACCTGTTACCGTTGTCAAGAAATTGGTCATATTGCCTGGAATTGTCCATTGGCTACCAAAACAAAACAGGGAGTCTCTTCTAAACTAAAAGAAAAGATTGTTGATAAAACTGAACCACCAATTGAAAAGTTTAAAGTGTTTAAAAATTCAAAATATGAAGTTGGTGAATGTTCAAAAAGATTTTACAAAAGAAGGGTGAATTCTAACAATCAAACACGGGTTGTTAAGAAAACAAATGTAAAATCTGGCGATGAATCTGATTCCACAAAATCAGAGGAGCCACAGGTTGTTCTAAAAGATGAAAACTCAGTTCCGCCATTGGATGATGAGAATTTTCCACCATTGCGGACTGAAAATTTTAAATCGAAAGCTGGGAAAGTTGAGATCTCAAATCAATTCTATTCTGAAAAGAAAGAATTTGATGTTGAGAAAGTGTTTAATGGAAATGTTAAAAAGATTTTTGGAAAAATGGTCGAGGGTAAGGTGAAAGGGGTAAAAGAATTTTATGGAACAAAGAAGGCAACATACACCCCGACTGAATGTGAAGAGGTCACACCCAAAGCTGGTCAGGCTTGGGTGTCTGTGTTCTTTACTTGAAAAAACCTGACTTGCTGGAGCTCCCAGGTTGGTAAGCGTGGAGCAGGAATCAGCATCATTCTTGGTAAATGAGATTGTAAAGTACTTACATGTGGTATAAGTGGTAAATCTACAAGTGGTTAATCAAGGTCATTAAGTTGAACTTGATGAACCTGAGGACAAAATCTTCTCCAGATACTCTCTCGCCTTCTTCCTCTTTTTTCGTAGTTTGTCTTTCTGCCCCTGAGAAAGCTTCACTTTCTTTTCTTGAACTTTAGGTTCTTTGACTTTCTGTTCTGAAACTTTCAGTTCCTTGGGCTTTTCTTTGACTTTGACTGACTTCATCACCCTTTTCTGAGATACAGCCCTCGATCTTTCAATTGATCTCATTGGGCAATCTCTAGCAATGTGACCTTTGATTTGGCATTCATAACATCTTATTGTCTCAAATTTCTGTCTCTGGCAGTTAACAGCAATGTGTCCTTGAAAACCACAGTTGTAACACACTCTGTTATCGTACCATTCTTCACTTTCAAACCAAACACTCAAATCATAACACTGATTTGATTTGTAGTACTCATGACTTCTCCTATAAGCTTGATTTGATGCTTGAGCACTGTGGTCAAACCTGCACCACTTATTACCAACTTTTTGTGAGTTTTGATTTTTAAATTTTTGTGAATTTTTATAATGATTGGATGACTGAACTGATGAGCTTTTATTTTCATTTTGAAAATTTTTCAAATTTTTAACTTTTTGTTTCTGTTCTACAATCTTCTTAACAGGTTTTTGCTTTGAGCATTCACATATTTCAGTAGATTGCAAAACAGTATTTTGAAATTTTTCTTGTAATTCTAAAAATATTTTTCTTTTCTTTTCTTTTTCTTTTTCATCATCAGCTTTGTCATTGCAATTTTCAATTTTGACTTTGTCAAAATTTGTGACATTGTCACTTATTGGATCTGAATTGATCGGTTTTAGACACTCATATGGTGCCGAAGTCACAAAACCTTTCAATTTAACTTCAAGCTCTTTGATTTTAATCCGAGCTTTTTCAGCTTCTTTTTCAAGCTGAATGATTTTAGCAAGATGAGAATTGATTTCAATTTGTTTTTCAAGATTATTTTTACCAAAAATATCTCGCTCATCTTCTAAAATCTTTATTTGACTTTGAAAATCTTTTTCAATTTTTAATTTTTCATTTTTAAACTCTTTTTCTTTTTCTTTCAAAATTTTGTTTTCCAATGTCAAACTGTCCAAACTACTCAACAGTTTGACATTTTTTGACATCAATTTCTCACACTTTTCTCTCATTTCAAGAATCTGTTTACTATCAGATTATTTCTCATCCTTCAAGCTTTTGATTTTCAATGTTAAACTCTCCACATCCTTTAAGAGTTTCACATTGTCTGCTTCTGATTTTTCGCATTTCAAACACACAATTTTAGAACTTAAAGATCCATTCTTCTTGGATTCTTCTTTCTCGGAAGTTACTTCTTCAAGAACCTGCTATTTTTCCGTAACATCTTCTTTCACAGCTTCTTCAGTCATCATAACTTCACATTTCACTACTAGAATAATGGGTAATAGCCACCAAAAATTGCTACCTGAACAAACCGTAGCAAATTTAACTACTTATTTCCAACCTAAATATAAGATTCGTAGCAACCTGAAATTTCAATTAGCTCGTGCTCCATCTCCCCTTAGCTCGTACAGCCTCAAAACAAAAATATATTAGGGTTTTCCATACAGATCAATCAATCGAAGAACTCAATCTACTCAAAACAAAAGTTTATTAGGGTTCGGATGCATGTCAATCAATCGAAGATCAATAGAATTGAATTCAATTTCAATTTCTCCTCCGCTCCGCAACAGATCAGTCGCTCATTCTGCCAGGTATGATTCATCTCCATCACCGAATTCAGTTTGTACTTGTTTGATTTATATCATTCAACCGATTTACACACACTTGAAATACTCTGATGAACACAATAAAACTCATTGTTTCTGTAAAGTCATTGTCTCTCATTGTTTTTGCCCTAATTTTAGAACTTTTTCGGTTTCAGAGATAGATACTTCATCTAGATTCTATCCGTCGATCGATTCATCTATTGTGTTTACCAATACCTATCTTAATTTAGTGATTTTGCTTCAGGATATATAGCTAATTCTCTCTTATCGAAGGATAAGTTGATTTCATGTTTCAATTTTGGGAATTAGGGTTTTTTTTAAGCAGATCGTTGCTGGTTTATTGTGTTTATAAGATTTTGTAATTTGAATATAGATGGCCTAATTTGAAACAACTAATCTAGGTTTAGCTAATAAGCTTGTTTAAATTTCATCATTTATAAGATTTTGTAATTTGAAAGGGATGAATAAGCTGAACACATCTTCGTTTCCTGCATGGTCAGCTCTGTCGTTTGGCATATGGTTTCAAGATGGCTAAAAATCATTCCTATCTTTGCCTTCTCTGCCGCTGATCTATTTCGAATACATCATCATATCACTGGCCCAGACTCTATTAAGAAAATCATCCGCGCAGTGGTATTAATTTCCTGCTGGTGTATATGGAAATTACGTAATGATGTAATCTGCTCAAGCAATCGGGTTGACATCGCTAAACCAAGCACAGTTAATATTTTCCAACATCTCTTAGACCATATTGTTTCGGCTTCGCTGTTTTACTTGATTAACAACATTCTTATTGATTGAAATACATCAAAAAGAGGGCTGGTTGGCATATTCTTCCAAGTTATTAGTCTAATGTTCAATTGGAAGCTAGCTTTTAAAATCCGAACATCACATGATGCGGTGATAAGATCGCATCGTTGCAGTTGATGTGCACATTATATAATGTGTGCACTTCGCGCATCGGTTTATGGAATCAAAATGCATAGGAGCGCCATAGACGCTATTTAAAACCAAGATTGAAAGTCTGAATTTATATGTACGTTGCAGGGAAAGAAAGGAGTGTGGCTTAAATTGTCTCTTGAACATGTGAATCTTGTAAAACTTGCAGTAAAGGTAAATAAACTGTGCTTCATCTTAAGGATTTAATGTCGAATTTTGGATCCAATACAAAATGTTTGACTTTACTGTTTCTGTTGACTCATTTAGGAAGGATTTTGGTACCATCATGCTGAACCAACATACGTTATGCTCGTGTATTGGATCCCTGAAACTAATCATACCCCCCAACCAAATGCTTCACATCGAGTCGGTGTAGCTTCTTTCGTTGTAAACAATAATGGCGAGGTTGGTTTTTCATTTTATATGTAAATTTCACTAAAAGATTTAATGTATAGAAGTATACTCTTTATATGAAACTGAAATTATATCATGTTTCAGGTTCTTGTGGTTCAAGAGAAAAGTGGTGCATCTAAAGGAACAGGGGTCTGGAAATTACCAACCGGTACTGTTGAGGAGGTATGCACAATAGTTTTTCCATTAATGTATCACTGTATTTGGTTCATAGTCCGGTTTAGGATTAAACCAGTTTAAACTGGTCCGGTTTTCGGTTATGTTATTTATGTTTATTACGGTTGAACACTCGTACTTGCATTTCATAATCTGTATTCTATTTACAGGGAGAAGATATAAGTGCAGCTGCCATCAGGGAGGTGAAAGAAGAGGCTGGAGTATGTGTTCTTGACTTTAAACATGCAACAATATGATTTTATCTAATAACTGTTTTTTTCTTTTTTAATTATTCTCTCCAGATTGATACAGAATTCATGGAAGTCCTTGCATTCAGGTTAAAAGCGCAGTAATTTTTTTTAAGTTAACTTTTGAAGTCTTTAATCTTAGTTTATATATGAATTAATGAATTACAGGCAAAGTCACAAATAATTCTTTAGCAAGTCAGATCAAATGTGTGTGTGTATGTTAAAACCATCATCTTTGGATATTGAAAAGCAGGATTCTGAGATTGAAGCAGCATAGGTAATGAACAACTGCATGCTTTGATTATTCTATATATTAATTAATTAACAATACTTTTATGATTAAAATACATCAATTGTCATTCTTATTGATTCGGATTTATTAACAGCGATCTCAACAATGCATGTATGTTGTGGAATAAATTGGTGAGTGTTGTATCTGAAACGCTTCATCTTGTTATGCAGCTTTTTATAATTATTATTATGGTTTTGTTTCTTTTTTTATTTTAGATTATGCCATGTCACCGGAGACTGTTATTGTTGGTGGTGGTTGCTATTCTCTCCAATATGCTAGTGGAAGCTCAAGGACTGCTCTTGCCTTGGTATTTGCTGAGGACATGAACAAACCTCCAGGTAACTTCAAAACTTCACTTTTTACAGTTTTTTTTAATATTTTTTTTTGTTTTATCACTTTTAGTTATGACTCTTTTCTTAAAAAAAATATTTTTGAGCAGTTGTTAGAGTAACTCAATTTCATACTGTATTATCGAGTGCACTGCTACCGGTAGGCCCCACATGTAAAAGCGACATCTCAATTTCATACTCATCCGGCGATCGATGACTCCATGGTTAGTCTCCTGACCGTTAATCTACTAGTTTGCTTTCAACTTCATCATAATTAACATGGAGGTGTTACTTCTGTAGAAGATATGATTCAATTAACAATTGATGAGATGATTCAAAGAGGTACGCTTTTCACGTTATCAGTTTCGGTATTTTTCTGTATTTTCAGTGATACCAGTACCGAATGGTACCTACAAGACAATATTGGTACGATATTCGGTTTAGACATTCACATATTTTTCATTATTAGTTTAACGCTCCTACAAAATAAAAAGATTTGAATTATTTGGTCACAAAATTGCAGGTTACACAGCTTGAGCTTCATCGTCACTTTCCATTCCCTTGGGGCTAGGTGATTAGGAAGTTAGGGTGCAACATGACAAAGGTTTCGGTTTTGTTAGATACTTAAGGTACATACCATTCATCATATTCAGTTATCACATATATTATAACTATTTGACCAACTAGTTTAACTTTCATAGACTAGCAGGATCCCAGTTTCCGAGATTTCTGATCATTGTTTTCTTCTATACAGGACGGATGCCACACGCCACATCTTTCACGTCTCAACTGGACTTGAATCATTGATAACTTCGGTTCAAAAATAGCTATAAACACGTCTAGTTTGAATTGGATGTTTTAGTTTGTGTATCTGATGTTATTGATTTGGATGTTTGTTATGATTTTGAGCTTTCATAAAATGGTTGCATATTTAAGTTATGCTAGTTGGTATAAATGTATATAAATGGCAGGTATAAACGGATATTAGTAAAGCAAAACGGTATAAAAAAGGATAGATAACGGTAGCAAAATGATGGCAAAAAGCGGTAGCAAAATGGTAACAAACGAATGGTGACAAAACGGTGGCAAAAAATAAAACGGTAGCAAAATTGTCACAAAAAGTGGTAGCAAAACGGTGGCAAACGAATGGTTGCAAAACGGTAGCAAAAAATAAAATGGTAGCAAATAGGTGGCAATAGGGCAATTGCTACGTGGGTATTTGCCATCGAGTTTTTGGTGGCAAAACGATAGCAAAAGGGCAATTGCTACCGTTTTGCGACCAAAAATGCGGTAGCAAAAGCCCTTTTCTCTAGTAGTGTTTTGTTTGACTTGAAATCTGCTCCACCTCAGAATCTGAATCGCCATGATCAAATATTGGCATGTTTTTAGCTTCTTGATCATCATTTACTGCCAACTGATTACCAATAGCAACTTCATCATCATGATCACCAGCATTACTAGGATCTGCTTCAAGCATCTGATCCCCATCATCTCCAGTGAATTTCCTAGGCTTCAGGCACTGGCAACTGCTGTTCTGTACACTCCCTGCTCCACAGTCGCAAAAAAAAACTACTTGATCGAGAGTAGACAACACGATGTCCTTGATGACAGACATCTGCACAAACAGAACAACAACCTTTTGAATCGGTCAGATCACATGTATAACAGAAATACCAGTGCTGTTCCATAAAATTACTCCCACTGATCGTAAATGTACAAACTTTAGAAGCGAGGACTTTTTCACTGTTACTATCATGATCAACCTTACTGCTTGACATCTTCAAACAACTGAAGCAAACAAAACAAACAAACTATCAGTTTTAAATGAATTGAATACGTGAAAGTATGTGTTTGTGAAATCAATCTAAGACTCGTTGTCGAAGATTCGCGAATTCGTTCAATGTGAATTGAGTACAATCACTAGAAATGGGCTTGAAAATGGACTATAGATTCAAGCAATATGATCACATGAGCCAGCCAACAACTTCTGAAATGAATGGACACTTGTTCACATGTAATCCTTGAACCAAACAATCAATTATAATATCCGACAATTAAGGTTCACAGTTCAATTAAAAGTATATGGGTCGTTTAACATGTAAAACAACATTAACCGAACACTTTGATTGGGCCCCAAAATCGTGATACAAACAAAGACTTTATAGGTTCAATAAATCGTATAGTGGGTCGGTGCACAGTGTTCAAACAGAATCAATCAAGAGCCGACATTTTTATTAAATCCAATTGTAGTTTACCGTTGATTGATTTTAGCAAATTGACTATTTAGCCGACAACATTATGAACACACATTTATCATTGGACCTTCAACTCTTAGTGGGTCGGTGCCTATATATGATTGGGCTGTGAATATCAAACAATTAATGGATCTTTAATATACAAGTGATGTATCCGACAACTTTCTGATAGTACCAACAACTGTTATATTCACGTTCAATCAAAACCAGCAGATATTCAAGCGAAATCTGACTGTTATCTTTCAAGCGAAATCGATGATGATACAAGTCCAACGATTCAAGCGAAATCCAACAAATCTATTTCGCTTGAATTTTTTCAAGCTAAATCACTATTTCAAGCGAAAACCTCAATTTCGCTTCAAAAAACCAACACCTTTTCAAGCTAAAACGGAATATTTCAAGCGAAATCTACAATTTCGCTTCAAAAACTTTTCAAGCTAAATCAGATAAACTCAAGCGAAATCCACAATTTCGCTTCAAAATACCAACTTTCAAGCTAAATCAAAATGCTCGTTCAAGCGAAAACTGATTTTCAGGTCATTTTTATCTGTTTTAGTCTGAATTTAAAGCTGATACTCTCAAGGATTTGTTATTAGACAATTTTACACGATATACTAAAATCTCAGTCCATTTTGTCCGTGTCAAAGGTCTGAAACTCAAAAAGTGTAAGAAAACGGCTTTGATTCGGGTCAACTAGCTCACAACTGGCTCTGATACCAATTGTAGGACCGTATTTGACATTCAAGTGAGTCAATCTAAGCTAGAACCTACTGTTTATGCAGCGGGAATACACAAACAGCATGAATCAAAGTAGAAATTGAGTAGAAATAGATGTAGATCACTTTAAACAGGTTTTCTCATTAATTCTTCTCAAAACAAACGAGCAGCAGTTCGGCTCCACTGGACATGAACGCATACCAAATGAGAAAACAAACTACCTATATATAACCTTCAGATTTCGCTTGAACATGTTTCAAGCGAAATCTTAACATATGATTTCGCTTGAACATGTTTCAAGCGAAATCTTAACATGTTAATATTAAACTTTCATCTAGACCCTGTACTCTACAAACTTGACATATTTAGACTTCTAGACTAAGACGTAGGCTTTAGACATCGTGTATCAACAGGTATTATCCCGGGACTTCTGATTTTGCGGAAGCAATGGCCTAGTCCCCGTATAATACTTTTCGCTTGCTTGAAATATAGCACCACCCTCAGCATAAAAATGATGAAACATTGAAAAATGCTAATCATGTGTTGTTGAAGAAAAGATCCTCTAAAGGGGACACACCTAAAGTCGAAGCCATCATCTCTCTGATTTTGCGAAAGCAATAGCCTGAGCTCTCATGGCCCTCGCATTTAACCCTTTACAGATATCATCTAGGTATACTCACCTGTAAGACTGAATATTGGGATCTGGATACGGGAGTATATTCTGAGGTGGGACACGCGAATAAGTTTAAGTATCTAAAACATTAATCTCGTATCTCGAAACAGTTGAACTTTGTGTGAGAATTTAAGTGGATCAGTATACTGATAATCTAAGTGAATTGTTTAGAGCTTAAAATGTTTAAAGCTTAATGGTGTTGGTGATTTGTCTCAAAAACTGATATGATCCTCTTACACAAACTCACAAAAATATTTTCTGTAAATATTTTGCTTCTGCATTTCTATTCCTACAAGTGGTTTTAGTGTACATATTTTGAAAAATAAAAAAAAAGGATTTTCGACAACTGATGTTGAAAAACTGATTTTCAAAATTCCGAGTGCTAAACATGACGACAACTGGGTTGGAAAAGTGTTTTTGAAATGAAAAGTTATTTTTACAAATGGTTAATCAGAGATTAAAATTGTCAAAATATTCTTGAATAATACCTGCAAGTAATTTCTAAATTTGTTAAATTTTAAATTTATGAAATTCATTGTGAGGTAGAGATTTGTGCAGGTCCTCATGTATACACCTGAGCAGAGTGTGAGCCAGATTACAATCTCTGAACCTGTGAAAGCTAGGTTTCAGATCCTGAAAGTTCACGCAAGCTGATGATGCTGTTGATCTTAAGGAATCAAGAGATCTGATCAAGAGAAGTTGGAGTCAGATTGAGATCCTGAAAGAGAGAAGAATGAGGATGCTTTACATTGTTAGATACTTCAGAGAAAGCAAGAAGACTGATAAAGACTGAAGACGTTGAAGACTCGACACTGAAGACTTCGTCAACATCCAAGGGGGAGTCTGTTGGTGCATATGTCTGTCGACTTCGTCTTGTATCGAGTCTTGCATTAGATTAGAGAGATCAGGACACGAAAACCAAGAAAAGTGTGTTATTGGCTATTTCGCACGAAATAGGACAAGACTATTTCGTACGAAATAGACAATGGCTATTTCGCACGAAATAGGCTTTGCCTATTTTGTACGAAATCAATCTACTATATATATGTGTCATTCTGATTTCATTTGTAAGTGTGTGATTCCAGAGCCGAAGTGCTGCTGTAGTGTCTACTCGCTGTAAAAAGCTGTTATATCAATATAAAAGACATTTAAAGTGAATATCTAGCTGAATCAACTCGATACGTTTGTTTCCGCCTCTCGTATTGAGGAAAAACTCTACTGAATGACTCGTTTGGTCGTGAAAACGATCCTACAGTCTTCATTCTGGTGTTTCTCAGCAGTGCCAAAAGATGCATAAACTCCACCCATGTCTCCCTGGTTATCGACTTGTTCTTACATTGCCAATCCCACACAGTCACATCCCCTATTTTTTTTGTAGTTGTCCACCACCCAAGACTCTTTTTGTTTGATGCCATTCTGTACATAATTGGATAGTAATCCATAAGGCACCTGTTCAGAATCCATACATAAACAGAATCTATACATCAACGACATAGTCTAATTTTCAACATAATGCACATGTGCGTATAAGTTAATACAATATCATTTACAATCAACATAATGCACATGTGCATATAATTTAATACAACATCATTTATAGTCAATATAATGCACATGTGCATATCATTTAATACGATATCATTTACAAAGTATATACATCGTTTACAGTCAACATAATACCTTTAGTCACAAATCGAATGAATTGCAACTCTTGATGTTCTGTATTTGTAGGTGTCATACCAGTCAAAGTGATGTAGACATAGAGTAAAGAGTCTGAGTTTCAAAGCCCAGAAGTGTATGTCGACTTTCAACAGTTTTAGACATAATTCTGTGAGTATCAATGGTATTGAAAGCAGATGGACCACCAAAGTCGGCATCAGATGTTGTATGAGGATGATATTCAGACAATATATGAGGAGGTTCATCGGATATACGAGGATCGACACGAGATGAATTAGAAGACGCCATATGCCGCTGTAAACATCGTGCCGACTGCAACCGCCGTGAAATACATGAACATGACTATCTATATTCCGTGAAAACCACCGTGCACTGCTCTCTGCCGCCGTGAACCGCCGTGAATGCCTCTCAGCCGAGTGTGAAGACCATGAGCTAGTGCTGGTGAACCACTGAAACCCTAAAATGGAGATAACAATGACATAAGGAAAAAAAAACAGAACGCGTGTGTTTTTTTATAAACATAATATAATTACAAAAAATGCCATGTGTTCACACTGGTTATAACAGAAATGTATTCAACATCAATTTCAGGTATCTAATATGGGGTGCCATTGGGAATAGAATGTATAGCAGCCGTAATTGTTCTTGATAAAATAATAAATAAATAAATAATGGTCAACATGATGAACAGGTGAATAGTAAAATTGTAACCAAAATGCACATGTGCATTGTCAGATAATATATAATTTCATAAGTTATTTTTCATCATAATGCACATGTGTATAAATTTGTAATGTAACATAAATTATAATATGATACAGTTAACACAATGCACATATGCATATATTCTTAAGTAATCATTATTTATAACATAATATAACTGTGAAGATGTTGCAAATGTGTATATCATTGAACAAATCAAAATTTACATAAAATGGACATGGAATACCTTTAGTCTCAAACTGAATGAACTGTAATTGCTAATGTTCTTTATTTGTAGGTGTTGTACCTATCAAATTAGTGTCAAATGACAACGAGTGTTCAGATATATTAGCATTCCTAGAGGATAATATAACATTGTCTGATGTTGACATGGAATCAAGAGTCTGTATTTCAAAGCCAGGAAGGGTGTGTCGACTTTCAACTGTTGTAGACACAAGTTTGTGAATTTCACTTGGTTTGAAAGCATAAATGGGTTTGGCAGCAGATGGACCACCAAAATCAGTATCAGATGTATGAGGATGATATTCAAAAATTGTTGGATGATGATCATCATATCCGTTAGGTTCAACACGGGATGAATCAGAAGACATCATATGTCACCCTAATCAGTATGCCGAACGCCTCCACCGTGAAATAGGTGGGAGCGACCGTTTTTTCCTGCCGTAAGCCAACCGTACACACCTGTACACCGTTGTGAACAACGGGTTCACGCCGTCGTGTCAATGTATCGATGCTGCTGATGCCGATTGTGGATTGGGAACGACGTGAATTGATGAAACCCTAAAAACAGGGGAACACTTACAGAACCTTAATAAAAAATGAAGGACGTGCGTGTTTTATGATACAATATAGTATAATTACAAGTTTTCCATGTGTTCACATTGGTTCTCGCGGTTCTCGCAATAAAGGGTGGTTCCTAACGGATCCTTCTCCTATATATATAGGAAAAGTGTAAAATACATTACGGCTTAAGTACATCACGTACGAAAACGTGCGTGATTAATGTTTTCTAACATGCGTGATTTAGGTTTTTTAGTTTATAACGTGCGTGATTTTCAAATGAACGTGCGTAATTATCTGTCGTACGTGATGTACATTAAGCCGTATTGTACATTAACTGGCCCCTCTCTCTCTCTCTCTATATATATAGTGGGGATCCTACGGAAAGTGTGTTTTTCCTAGAAATTCTAGGAAGCGATCTGGGCCATCCAATGAGTGTGTTTAATGGTTGAGATCACCTTGGTGGCATTTTGGTAATATGTGTTTCTTAAAAATAGGATTATTTAATTAATCAGGGGTAGATATGTCATTTAGATTGTTTTAAATATGGAAATAATTGTCATTCCATAACCACCCCATATTTCATGCGACTTTTTTCTCTCTCTCTCTCTCCCTTTCTTTCTCTCTTCTTTCTATCCTTCATGAAGAAACACATCAAGAAAACACATCGTATTAATCTGCTTGCTAATTTGCTTGCTGTTAAAACACAGCGTCAAGAAATCCTCCAGCATTACCAGCATGGATGGTAAAACACAGTGTATGAATCTGCTTGCTGTTAAAACACAACTGTATGAATCTGAATGCTAAAACACAACTGTATGAATTTGCTTGCAGTTAAAACATAACTGTATGAATCTGAATGCTAAAACACAACTGTATGAACCTGCTTGCTGTTAAAACACAACTGTATGAATCTGCTTGCTGTTAAAACACAACTGTATGAATCTGCTTGCTGTTAAAACACAACTGTATGAATCTGAATGCTAAAACACAACTGTATGAATCTGCTTGATGTTAAAACACAAATGTATGAATCTGAATGCTAAAACACAATTGTATGAATCTACTTGCTGTTAAAACACAACTGTATGAATCTGCTTGCTGCTAAAACACAACTGTATGAATCTGCTTGCTACTAAAACACAACTGTATTAATTTGCTTGCTGTTAAAACACATCGTCAAGAAAATGGAGATGATACGAACAGTATTTGAATGGTGATGATGAACTCGGAGATGGTGGAGATGGAGAAGTGTTTGACGATGACGAAGACGAAGAAGGAGAAGGTTGCGAAATACAAAAAATCTTGGAGAAACAGTTTCCATAATTATAGGCTTTGTTAGTTAATGAGAGATAAAATTCCAAAAATAAAATAAAATGTCAAATTACACAAGTGCCCTTTTAGTTAAAATCCCTCCATGTCACGTGTCACATTCTTATTGCTTCCTAGACTTTCTAGGAAAACCCCACTTTCTACCCAACTCCTCCTCTATATATATATATACTATATATATATAACCATATCCGAAGGGTAGTTTTCGTAATTTGCCACTTTTTAAGGGAGTTACAACATTTAATGCATCATGTACACCTCTTTAATAAAAACATGCGTACCGCACTGCTGATTAGGGTTTCTCTATTATCATATTTTCTCATTCCATAATTCATTTCCGCCCCCATTGCTTTTTTTCTCTCTCTCTCTCTCTCTTTCTCTCTCTGTATTTCTCTCTCTCTCTCTCTCTGGCGATTCTAGAAGTTCATGGCTATTGATGAAGATTTCACCAGATCCATATTAAATCTGACCTCTATGTTCAGATTCAAGGCTATTGGTGGTAAGATCTGACCTCTCGAAGAAACCGTTTTCGATTTAATCAGTCAACAAACCCTAATCAGCAGATCTGACCACTCGGTTCCGATTTAGGTCTCAACAGCGGTTGTAGGAGGGTGATTTTCTGGTAGATCTAAGTTTTAAACCCTCAGTCGCTCCTTTTCGTTGTCTCTCTGTCAAGTTAACCTTTCGCTCTCTCTCTTTCTCTCTCTCTCTCTCTCTCTCTCTCAGGTTTTCTGTTACGATGTTGTTTAATAATGTGTGGAGTTTTGAAGGGTTTCGTTGTCTCTCTCTCAGGTTAACCTTTCGTTCTCTCTCTCCCTCTCTCAGGTTTTCTATTACGATTTTGTTTAATAATGTGGGGAGTTTTGATGGGTGAGACCTGACCTCTCGGTTCTGATTTAGGTCTCATCGGTGGTTGTAGATGGTGGTTTTCTGGTAGATCTAAGTTTTAAACCCCTAGGCGCTCCTTTTCGTTCTCTCTCTCTCAGAGGTTAACCTTTCGTTCTCTCTCTCTCTCAGGTTTTCTGTTATGATTTTGTTTAATAATGTGTGATAATGAATGTACATGTGCAGATCTGGAGTTTTGATGCTTTGGAGGCTTGTCGATATGGAGTTTTGATGCTTTGATTTCACTGAGAGAGAGAATCAGTGGATGAAGATGGAAATCCGGTTATTTACTTATGTTGTAACCCTTATTTTTTACTGTTTTTTTTTTCAGCTTTTGTGTTGATGATGATAATTTTATGTATTTCAGTTGAATGAAATCTTGTGTGTGTTCTTTTTATGAGTGTTGATATTATGTCAAATTTTGTGTTGATGATGATAATTTTATGTGTGTTCTATTTTTTATATTTATGTATATTATGTAGGTTGTTTAGATGTACTGTTGAGATCATGTGTTTTTATAACAACCATCAAAAAGGTCCCAAAACACTCCGTAATTGAACCTTGGACATGCACAACGCTAATTAGCATGAAAAATGAAAAAAATAAGATTTTTATGTGTGTCGTGTGCCGCGACAGACTTATAAGAAACTACCGCGGGCCACGAGACCCTAGTAAACTTCTCGGGCACGCATGTGACATGTGGCTTCCACTTGTGAAGACTAACAATGACTCGGGCTAGCTATGCCCTAGACTAGGGGGTTTCGCAAGGCACGATAGCCCAACCCTAGGCTATCGCGGGGCGTGAAGGACTGTCAGAATCAATATAAATAGAGCATGAAGTTTGCAGTTTCAAATCGTTCAAATTCTTTTCTTTCTCTCGACATTTCACTCAGATAATATACCCCTAATGCTACGAAACTCTGCCCCGTTGTAAGTGTTTTAATCCCTGATCACTGATTCGATACCCTGTCGGATAGATCCTGAACCCAGCAACGGATGTCAAGGTACTGCCTGAATAAGTCTACACTGTGTTAACTACGTTGGGGTTTTGATCTCGTGATGTATCGATAAAGTTGAATTGGGTTATTATACTAACATGTGTGCATTATATATTTTATTAGGAACTCAGGAATTATACCAAGAAATATACCAGGAGGCTTTTAGTTAAAACCCTAAGTTTACAAAGTGAGTCATTTTTCTTTTTCTCACATTATTATAGGTCATTCTTTCCTTTTTACCAAATGCTTTGCAAAACCCTAAATGTTTTTATCAGTAATACTTACAGTGATTAAGTTTTTGTATTCTGAAATTATTGCTGGTATGTGGGGTTTTGTATACATTACTTGACACTCGTTACTATTGGATAAAGAGTTAGTGAATAGTAAGATGACCACGAGCATAGGGGTTGGCCTCAGTTGCAATACTGATCTGAGTGATTGATAGATATAAACAATGTAATCTCCTTTGATACTATAAAATATAACAATGTGTCTTTTTCACTAATAAAATGTTTTCCAACGCGTTTCAGGTAACTTGCTGTTAATGTAATAGAAGTCTGCTATGGAGCACTGAAGGCTTAAATAAAGTGGCTATAATTACTTGAATAAAAGAATAAATTTGTGTTTTATCAATTAAGGTTTATCCATATAAAAATTTTTGATTGTAATATGGGTTTTTATCCCGTTTGTTTAATAATAAACTTTGGTGTTTTACAAACTCTGAAATATTTCCTAACTACGATCCTGATGAAAATTTTTCTGCTGCAAATTTAATAAACATCGGTACCACCTGGTTGTTAACCGCTCCAGTTCCCAGGGTGGGGTCGGGGGTTGTGACAGTTTTTGTGTTGATGATGATAATTTTATGTGTGATTGTTATTTCAGTTGAACGAAATATTGTGTGTGTTCTTTTTATGTGTGTTCTGTTGTTTATATTTATGTACGTTATGTAGATTGTTTGGATGTACTGTTGAGATCATGTGTTTTTGTGTTGATGATGATAATTTTATGTGTGATTGTTATTTCAGTTGAACGAAATCTTGTCTGTGTTCTTTTTATGTGTGTTGATATTATGTCAAATTTTGTGTTGATGATGATAATTCTATGTGTATTCTGTTTTTTATATTTGTGTATGTTATGTAGGTTGTTTGGATGTACGGTTGAGATCATGTGGTTTTGTGTTGATGATGATAATTTTTTCTGTGATTATTATTTCAGTTGAACGAAATATTGTGTGTTTTCTTTTTATGTGTGTTGATATTATGTCAAATTTTGTGTTGATTTTCAAATACCAATTCCCTTAGTCAGTCAGAATCTTTTAAGCTTTTACTGTTGTCCTTTTGATTTTTTACTACTAACCTTATCAAACTTTTGCTTTTATACTTACTTTTACAGCTGTAAAGGAAACATTGTGAGCAGTGAATGTGTCTCGGTGTGAATGTGTTTAATTGGATGATGGGGGTGGTGCCTAGCGTCTTTTCCTATTATGATGATCGGGTGAGGATCTCACATTGGCATGGCATCCATTGCAGCCATGTTGATGACATCATCTGAACCTTATAACCTAACTAAAAAATTAAGGCTATGATGCTCGGGTGAGGATCTCGCATTGGCATGGCATTCATTGCAGCCATGTTGATGACTCCATCTGAGCCTTATAACCTAACTAAAAAATTAAAGCTATAATGATCGGGTGAGGATCTCGCGTTGGCGTGGCATTCATTGCAGCCATGTTGATGACTCCATCTGAGCCTTATAACCTAACTAAAAAGTTGGCATCGACTTATGAAAAAACAAAAAGGACCCTGCAGATATAGTTATAAGTGCTTTTTTATGTGCTTTCTCGAAGGACAGTTTTCGTAATTTTCCACATTTTAAGGGAGGTATAACATTTAATGCATCATGTACACCTCTTTAATAAAAACACGCGTACCGTATCTGCTGATTAGGGTTTCTCTATTATCACATTTCCTCATTTCATAATGCATATCCGCCCACATTGCTTTCTATCTCTCTCTCTCTCTCTTCGATTTGTTGCAGCTACACTTGGAGAAACTTTAGCCAGACATCGATCGAACGCACGTGTGTACATCGGATGCATGAAATCAAGACCCGTACTCGCTCACAAGTAAGCCATAGCTCTTCTTGCTTGACTCATTTTTTTAAATTTATCTTGGTTTTAACTTTTCACTATTTTGCTAACAGATGCGTGAGATATCACGAGCCTGAGCACTTGGAATTTGGTGAGGAAGGAAACAAGTATTTCTGGCATGCTACAGTCTACAAGTTACTTGGCAACTCGCTTGATGTATATCCTCTAGGAAGGTAAAGTTAACAATCTAGCATCGATCATCACTGATATAAACAATTCATAATATGATCTTCGATTGGTTGCAACTACACTTAGAGAAACTTTAGCCAAACATCAATCGGACCCACGTGTGTACATCGGATGCATGAAATCTGGACCCGTACTCGCTCACAAGTAAGCGATAGCTCTTCTTGGTTGACTCATTTTTCTTTAAATTTATCTATGTTTTGACTTTTTACTATTTTGCCAGCAGAGGCGTGAGATATCGCGAGCCTGAGAACCGGAAATTTGGTGAGGAAGGAAGCAAGTATTTCCGGCACGTCACAGTCTGCAAGTTTCTTGGCAACTCTCTTGATGTATATCCTCTTGGAAGGTAAAGTTAAAATATTTATATAGTTAAAATATTTAAAATTCGATTTACCAATACAAAGTTAAAATAGTTAATTTGACATTACATTTATAGTTAACTTTTTTTATGACTGTCAACTATTTACCCCTTTCAAATACAAAACCTTATAGTTAGAATCTATTTATATAGTTAAAATATTTTAAATTCGATTTACCAATATTTATTATAAAGTTAAAATAGTCAATTTGACATTACATTTATAGTTAGCTCTTTTTATAACTGTCAACTAATTACTCTTTCAAATACACAACCTTTTAGTTAGAATCTAACTTTTGATTTGAGCTATTCTAAATAATCTTTTGAGTATAAGATTTGACATAAACAGTTGTTTAACCTTTACAAATACCCTTTCCCATTGTCAGTCAAAATCTTTTTATTTTTTACTATTGTCCTTTTGATATTTTACTAATAACCCTTTACTATTTTGCTTTTACACTTTTTTTTACAGTTGTAAAGCAAACATAAAGAGGAGTGAACTCTATACATTCCATGCAATGTGACACTTACTTTTCCAACTTCAAAAGCTTCATCAACCACTCAACTTCTCCAACACTTTCTTACCTCACCTCGATTACACTTACTTCTCTACAACCACTCAACATAAGTCTCCAGATTGCAGCTTCAAGGATTGAACAATTAAAGCAAATGACAATCTCAGTTGATCTCAGGTTTAAGGAGTGAACAACTACAACCACTTCAAGGAGTGAACAACATCAGTGTCCAGATTGCAGCTTCAAGGTGGTAAGTTAATATCTTTACATCTGGGTCTTGCATTGTTGTAAGTTTTCTCACATTTATTGGTTTGTTTTGAAACTTTTATATGTTATTCACATAGGTATAACAATGTTTAATGCATCGAATATGAAAATGTGACACAATTTTTGTTGTTTGACTTATATTGTTTTAGTTTAGATGTGTTGTTGTAGATGTCACACTATGTAAACCGAGAAAACTATTCGGATTATTGTTTGGAATATTGTTTGGAATATTGTTGACTGTTTGGATTATTGGACCTAGCAAAAATATTTAAAGTTCGAGAAAACTGTTGTAAGCCGAGAAAATTGTCGAAAACTGTTTGGATTATTGTTGACATACTTGTAGTTCAGTCCGACCTGTTTGGACCCAACAAAACCTCAAAAAACCTGAAAACCTGAAAACTGTTTAGATTATTGTTGACTGCTTGGATTATTTTGACTGTTTGGATTATTGTTGACTGTTTGGATTATTGGACCCAGCAAAAATATTTAAAATTCAAGAAAACTGTTGTAAGCCGAGAAAACTATCCAAAACTGTTTGGATTATTGTTGACATACTTGTAGTTCAGTCCGACCTGTTTGGACCCAGCAAAACCTCAAAAAACCTGAAAGCCCTGAAAGCTGTTTGGATTATTGTTGACTGTTTGGATTAATATTGACTATTTGGATTATTGTTTGGATTAATGTTGACTGTTTGGATTATTGGACCCAACAAAACCTAAAAAAAATCAGTCTGACCCTGTAAATAGAGGTTTGTGTTGTGTTGTGATGTGTTAGAATCGTCGAAAATGAGTTGGGTTAAAATTTTGACTAAATACAAATTAGTAGGTGAAAGTCCAAACAGTTTAGAAGTCAAATAAAACAAGACCAGTCTTCGAATAGTTCATTGGTCAGATTGTTTTCCACCCACCCTTTCTAGGTCGCTGGACCCAGCAAAACCTGAAAGAAAATCAGTCTGACCCTTTAACCAATATTTATTCCAGTTCAACCACCGATCCATACACAAGTGATAAATGGGTTGGTTTTGGATAACTTAAACTAAAAATAAAAAATAGATGTGATAAACATTGTTTCTTTGAACATTGTACTTTAAGTTCCTATCAAATATAAAAAAAAAACTCTTTTGGAATGATATTTATATATGTGTTGATCGATGCATATTTGTCTTCTATACATAAAAAATAAACTAGATAAAAAGACTACAAAATAGTTCGATATCTAACGACTGGTTTTTTTTATGACTATAATTTTTATTCGTCTTCCAACCAAAATCAATTCAGAGCTATGGGCGGTGGTTATCCATTTCCAGTTGAACCAAGGACCTTCAAACCATGGACGATCATCCCATCACCATTTAAACCTTCCGGTTTCAAACCCTCTAACTTCAAACCCTGAAGTGGCAAACCCTTTTCGTTTGGTCATCTACCATCTTCCAACTTCAAACCCTCCCCCGGTGATAAACCCTCCTTCGGTGAGAAACCTTTCTTCGGAGACAAACCCTCAAGATGATGATCCATTTTTTTTACGGATGATGAGTTGAATTGGGCGTATGAAAATACCTTTGCTCAACTACAATTTGGTATACTACTAATTGGAGAGGGGCATCAGCGTCTAGTGGCAAACACTCCTATAGTGCCAAACCATCATCCACTTTCAAACCCCTCTCATGTGGAAAATCCTAGTCAAACACAAGAACTACCGAGCTGGGCTGAGGGGTACGAAACTGACCCAAGGGCGGAATATGAACCACCCTTGGATGAAGAAATGGTTTGGGAACCTTAAAACAACTTTGATGATGGTTGCCTCCACCTTAATGATAGTGATATATTATGTGGTTTATCTAATGTTTTATAATGGTTTAGTTAATTTTATTTCCATGTAGTTTTTTTTCTTGAACTAGTTTGAATATTAATTACATAGATGTTTCAGTTTTAATTATGTATTAGTTTAAATTTATATTTGTTGTTCAATTTTAATCGTCTTTTAGTTTAAATTTAAATTGGGTGTATAAATCTTTAACTTAATTATTAAATTAAAAAAATAGAAAACATAATTAACCCCCCCCCCCCCCACACACACACACTTATCTACTTGACTTAAAAATCAAATTGATATGAATCTAAATATATGGAGTTTTCATTTTTTAGTTAACTACATTGAACACTTAATAGGATATGTCTGATCATTTTTCCGTTAAAGAATTCTAATCATTGAGAAATGATAGAGCATGATATAATCTAATCTAATCTTTGTTATGGTGGAATTTATTTGGCATGACGTCGGTGAAATGAGATTAGTGGTAATTTTTCTTGATCAACACGTAAGGAAATTATTTTAGTTTGCTTTGTGTTATACGAGTAAGCGTTTTATCCACCACTAAATTTTTTTGTTTTATAGAGACAAAAAATTGTTGCCATCGTCTCACAACATTTGATACACATATATAATTATGCGACATTGATGGGTGGTTTTTTTTCCTTGAATCATTTCCAAATTGAGAATCTTAACTATCATGAATACTCAAAGTACCAGAATTACGTGTTAGTTTATTCCGAGAAAAAAATCGTGATCAACGAATATACAAAGCTTTCTCCACTTATACTGACGATTCCAAGAGGTGCTTCTTTATATCCATTGGTCCGTTCCATTATAAAACTGAAGCATGACGGAAGACCTAAAAAATTTATTCTTGGTACATATAAAATCTCTGTCTATATTTTTTATTAAATATATAAAAGTTTATATATGTATATATAATATAGTGTATACGATTTGGTTGTAGATGTGGTTGGGAGAATAATAGAAGGTAAACACAATCAATGTTCTTTTGAACTTTCTCTTCAAGATAAAACGTAAGTTATTATTTATGTAAGAAAATATAATTATTAAAAAACTTTAACCCAAAATCGTTATATACAGTGGTCACACAATACAAATGTTTTGGTCCGCCTTGAAGCCTTTCGATTTTATACATACCATTCAAGCCGTACAACAAAAGTCTATTATATATGTATCGCGTGTGAAGTTGGTTCATCTACCAGATAGTATGTTATGCTTTACACATGAACTTTCTAAAAAATAGTTACATTTAATGGCTCATGTAATTTAATAAAAGTTATATTTTATTTGTTATTTCAGTTAACATTTTGAAGTCTACGGAGTTGAGTACAATTATGTACGAATCAGATATGGTCGAGGCACGATATACTTAAATTGTGGATCGTTATCCAAGTCTGTGTTTATGTTAGAAACATTTGGTGTTGTTAAAGTCCATGTTGGTGATTTGTGTTTTGATTTTTGCTTCCCTCATATTGAAGTAATGTCCAAATTGCCTTTTTGTTTCCTTCCTATTGTAGAAGTATACTTTACTTTGTCTAATCTTATATTATGTTGTTACAAGTGCGTTATATTACTTGATTTACAAGTAATGGTTACACCTATTTTCCACCAAACTATAATCTTGTTAGATTGGACAACTAAATAATCATTATTTGTGTTAAATGAAGGTATAACCATTGCTGACCTTCCTGTTAATACAATCGTGTTTGAAATATTAACGAGGGTGACATCGAAGGATGTGGGTCGTTCTAAGAGTGTTTGTAAGGAATGGTATGCGGTACTATCAAGACAAGATTTCATAAGGGTACATTGTTCTCGCTCATTAATTTCATCTAACCAGAGAGTTCTCTTAATTGACGACCTAACATGCTCTATTTATCCGATCATCTTTCAATCCAATGATTATGGGCTAAGCTCCATAGTTACATTTCCATCCGATCACCAAAATTATGATGTCTCAATACTTTCACATTTGAATGGATTGATGTGTGTTTGCTTGAATCAAACATACGAGTTGCTTCTTTGGAATCCAACAACTACTGCTTTAAAGAGTTTGTCAACACCTGATTCTCATGGATTCTATACAAAAAATCTTGATGTCGTTGGTTTGCACGTTTACGCTGTTGATGATTACAAGGTCTTGCATATAAAGCATAGGTTTGGTGTACTTGGTGTCTATGTTTATTCTAGGGAAGTAGACTCTCGGATAAATATTCCTTTCATAACAAGACAAGAGTACCTAAGCCCCCATTTCGATTGGTCAGCTGGCATATTTTGTGGTGGTACTCTATATTTCACTGTTTGCAAATGTTGGCTTGGAGGTAGAAATATGGTGATTTGTTTTTATGTTAACTCGGAGCAGTTCAAGGAGATAGGCTTTCCACCCGTTCCTTCTATAGGAATGGTTCGAGGAGTTTTAGTGAATGTAAAAAATGAGCTTCACATGTTTTCTAGCACCAGAATGTTTAAGATGACAATTGACCTATGGATGCTACAAGGGGATCTATGGATTAAGGTCTTATCGTGTCCTCTGATCCCTCCAATATCATTGTCATTGTGGTGCGATATAACACATTATGTGACAAATGGTAATTGGTTTGTGATGACTAAATTAGGGAAGTTGTTTACAATTGAAATGGACATGAAGCCCTTTGAATGTTTTTATCCCGTTACTTGGTCCCATGGTTTTAAGGGTGCAGTGTTTGTGGAGACCGTTGTTCCACCAAATATTTAGTTTGGCTTTCACTTAATGTTATCAATATGTATTTCAATGTTTTAAGGATTTGGTTTTTTTTCTCTAAGTCATGATATTCGGTTTAAGTCATGTATTTCAATGTTATCATTACTGCTTTCAAGCATTATCATTCGGTTTTTTTTCTCTAAGTCATGTATTTCAATGTTGTAATGATTTTAGAATTTCATCATCTATGATATTCTCTTTTATTTAATTTGCAATGAATTTGTCACTTTATCAATTTACAATGACTAATGGACAACCAAACCATGGTAATCATGCTTCTAGCTCGAGTGCATCTACTAAAGCTGAAAAACAAAAAGAGTATAACAAAAGATACTATGCTGCACGCAAAGAAAATAAAAAAAAAAGTATCAAAATTTGGGAGTGGTGATGTCTCCCAGAATGCTTCATCAATATCTTTAATGAGTAATAGATCAACAGAAAGGACACCGTTAAGAAGTTTACAAACTAATAGTACTCAGAATACACAAATGAAAAATGAGAAAGCCTCAAGTATTTCTACTATAAAACGAAAGGAGTACAGTAAAGGATGCTCTACTACACGAAACATTAATGGAATGCGTATTTGAAATGGTAGTCAAGTTAACCAAACCCCGACAGATGATGCTACGCCGACAACCATATTCCCTCTGTATTGACGTAGTCAGGCATAGAACAACACGAGGTTTCTATTAATTTAGCAATAATTTCTTTATCGAACTTGACATCGTTTACAACCTTCATTACTTAATATAACAATTTTTTTCGGTATTCGAATTCAACCGCGTACAATATTACCCCAATTTGGTGAAGTAATTGATCAACCTTCCTTCCAAGATGAGAACGTAGAAGATGATTCATATAATTTTGTTTATGATGGTGTACCTAGAGAGCATCGTGTTTTAAAAGAACGGGGTACATGTCCTGATTCTGGAGAAAACGGTTTCAAATTGAATTGGATACCTTTTGTTGTATGAGTGGGAAAACTGTGTTAGCAAACTCAGAAATTCCAAAGGAACTATACCGACTTTTCACGTCGCAAGATGAAATTGGAAATTTGTTTAGGCAAAACATTCGTGCTTATAACACCCATTTTTCATTTGCCTCAATGGGTGTGACGTTGGATAATACATTGAACAATATGAGAGACGGTGTATAAACTTTTGGTGCACATAAAGGAATATATCACAAAATCGACCAATTAGTTCTGAGGGATGGAACCCCTAGGTACTTGCAGTTGTATGATACTGAGTTAGATCAAAGACTCCAATTGCCAAATCTTGATCGACGTATTACTCAGATTTTGACACGCGTTCTTTCTACAAACCCATATGTCGATACATTTCAAAGACTTGCGGAACTAGGACCTCTGGACAACTATAGAGTCACTTTGAATACTTCAGTTGCACTTGACAAAAGGGTGTATGTCACACCCTGATTTTCGGTGAGCCCGAATGGGTTTAGTCGTGACGGTTGGGTAGCAGTTATCATAATTAATTAATAATAATGCAGCGGAAGTATTAGGAGTAAAAATATTCATTCATAACATTAAAGTATCGAATATCCAAAATACAAATTGTTCTAGTGTTTAAATAACAACCCACATGTGGATCGAAGTAAGCGAAGTTTAGACATCATAGGCCTTATGCTAGGAGTTGCAAATTCTAATGCTTTTATCATAGCCGACCCAGATTCCCAGCCTAATAGTGAAGGTTCGGTACCTGCAGTTTAGTCTTTTGAAAATACGTCAGCTTTCGCTGGTAAATACAATTAACTGACTCATTTTGAAAATAGCTTTTCAAAATGGTTTTAATACATAGAGAAAACTCATAGATAATCATTTAATATTTCCTGTGATTTTAGTCTTGTCGCCAGATTTGCATATTTGTCATACAATGGAAACCAGATATCTAAGCCGGTCATTTTCAGTGCTATATTGATTAAGGTACAGACCAAAGTTGAATAACGTGTCTTACATTCAGTATGCCTACCCTGTCACATTACTCTATATGGCCATAATAGTTCATGAGTCGGGACGCCCAGACACGGTACCAATAACCTCCAGTTGTTTCAATTATCAAATATAATGGATTAAACTGCGTTCTTACATTTATGAGCAATCATAGGCGGCTCATTTATGTAATACCCGCTCCAAGTGGCGTATTCGCCATACCCCAAGTTTAAAAACAAAATAAGTTAAGAGTATTTACCTTTTAGCTAGCTTCCAACCATTACCAGTTTTCAAATATAGTAAAAGCCGTAAAGACAAAGTATTAAACTCAAATCTGAATATCTGGGGGGTTCTATAGTCTGGAGTAAACAGATTTTGCTATCTGTTAGAATGTATACGGGTTATAGGTTAGTTCCTTTGACACAACCCGTTAGATAAGAATAAGATCAATCGCTAGATTAAGCGTAGATTGATTTGGATGTGGTTTATACATATTTGAGTGTAAGGACTCATTGGATAATGGTAAATCAAACCAACATTTTGATTTAGAAGAATTTAAAAAGGTTTTGACCCGTTACGCCTAGTTTATGTGAACTAGGTTCGCATAACTAGTTATGCGCACAAAGACGGGTTTGGAAGGTTGGATGGGCATAAGACAAGTCCAAGTAGTAAAATACATTCTTATTTGAAGTACTTACTATTACAAAGTCAGATTATAAGCTTGGTTTAGTTTAAAATCATTCAATTGGTTCATTTGACCACATAAGGGTATTGTGGTCATTTTTAACAATATAATTGTGACTTGTCATTAAACGTATTAAACAGACTGACCATATGGTATAACTTCAGTGACTTATACTTAACTATATTATGGTCCTAAAATAAGTTTAAAACAGGTCTAAAGGTTGACCAAACATGTCAGAATCAAAAGTCAAACTGCTTGACTTCTGACATAGAATAAGACCCTAAACTGAATTGAACAAGTTGAGCATGTTATAATCAGTTTATATTAGTTATAAAACTTGTATAAATGATAAAACAATTGAGTTTTAAGTGGTAGAAACCATTTATGCATTTTAGTCGAAAATTCAAGTTTTACGAAAAATGCTCGACTTAACAATTCAACTAGTAAACGTGATTGTCCGAAGGTATGATCACAGAGGAATCATACCAACGTTACTACGATCACGTAGGAAAGTTCGGATTGAACTTAACCTTGACCAAAATGGTAAGAAGCTAAAGTCAAACAGAAGGTTAACTGTTTGACTTTATCTTCAAAATAACTAAATAAAATGAAATTGCACTAAAGGAAACACTTACTTGGATGTGTTTGAGCTGAAAATCACTAAGTGGGAGTCCTCTTGTCCAGAGGAATGCTCCAAGAAAGTGATAGAGTAGGAAAGAGAAAATGAGCAAGTTTCTAGTGAAGAATCATTATTTATAGTTGAAGATGATGAAGGAGATCAAGACAAGTGTTGAGGTAGCTTCTCAGATGTTTGCAAGTGTCCTTGAGGTGGCAATGACTGAGCAAGGGTGGCCAAAATGCGAGATAGGTGGCATTGTGGCAGCTGGCCTTGGGCTGCAAGCAAAACTGCCACTGGCCTTCCCTTACAGACCGTAAGGGTTAAGTCCTTGCGGTCCGTAAGGAACTTAAATGCGCAGAAGTTTCAACATGCTTATGGATCGTAAGCGGTAAAGCTTTGTGGTCCGTATCAGACCTTCAAAAATAGAATTTTTAGAATTTTACAAGTTTAGTCCTTGTACTTTACATCTTTTGGCATTTGGCACTTTTAGTCCCTCTCCTTCCTCGTAGCTGGGATTAGTCACAGATCCGGGACGCGTTTTAGCTAACACACAATAATAATTTATTTTTCTCCTTACCAGTGACGGGATTAATTGGAGATTCAACCACGTTTTAGTTAACGTTCAGTGTAAGTCCTTCCTCCTTTCATATAATCGGGATTAGTTGGAGGTTTCTCCCTCTTCGTAGTCGGGATTAGTTGGAGAATTGGACAAATGTCGTCACGTAATTGGATGAAATTTTCGGGGTGTTACATCCTCACCCCCTTAAAGGAAATCTCGTCCTCGAGATTTATTCAAACAGGTACGGGTATTTCCGTTTCATTTCGGATTCAACCTCCCAAGTGTAATTTGGGCCACGACAGGAATCCCATTTCACCTTCACGAGGGTAACCTTCTTCTTGCAGAGCTTTTTGACTTCACGGTCCTCAATGGAAAAACGTTTTTCAATAAACCTTAAGCTCTCATCAATTTGAACGTCATGATGAGACATGACAAGTGCTTCATCAGCTAATCACTTTTTCAGATTAGAGATATGGAATACATCATGGATTCAACTCAGCTTTTCAGGTAAGTTAAGTCTGTAAGCTACATACTCGACACATTCTGCTATTTCAAATGGTCCAATATATCTATGGCTTAGCTTACCCTTCTTTCCAAACCTCATTACGCCTTTCCAAGGCAAGACCTTGAGCATTAATCTGTCTCCGATTTGGAACTTGAGAGGCTTCCGCAGCATAGCTCTTCTGCCTATCTCGGGCAGCCTTGAGTCTATCTCTTATTTGCACGATTTTATCAGTTGTTTCAAGGACAATCTCTGGTCCAGAGAGCTGGCTTTCACCAACATCAGCCTAACAGACGGGTGTTCTACACTTTCTCCCATATAAAGCATCAAAAGGTGCGGCTTTTATACTAGTGTGATAGTTGTTATTATAAGAGAATTCGATCAGGGTAGATGTTCATCCCAGCTACCGCCCAAACTGATCATGCACACACGTAGCATATCTTCCAAAGTTAGGATTGTACGCTCACTCTACCCATCCGTCTAGGGGTGATAAGCCGTACTAAAGTTCAAGCGTGTACCAAGTGCTTATTGGAAACTTTTCCAAAAATGTGAAGTAAATCTAGTATCTCTATCCGATACTATAGACAACGGTACTCCATGAAGAGAAACAATTTTGTCAACATACATCTTAGCTAGCTTGTCAGAGCTGTAGGTTTCCTTTATAGGAAAGAAGTTAGCTGACTTAGTCAGTCTGTCGACTATTACCCATATCATGTCATTACCACAACTGGTCTTAGGTAACTTGGTAATCAGATCCATCGTTACCATTTCCCATTTCCAGGTGGGAATCTCCAATTGTTGTAGCAGACCAGATGGTCTTTGATGTTCGGCCTTAACTTGCGAACATGTTAAGCATTTTGCTACATGAGTGGCTATGGACTTTTTTATGCCCATCGACCAATAGTTCCCTTTCAGATCTTGGTACATCTTGTCTCTAATATTTCGAGTTATGTGATTCTTCAAGAATCAACTCTCTGAGTCCACCATAGACGGGAACCCAGATTCAATCATTTAGCCTTAGGATTCCATCCTTTCTAGATGTCAACTGTTCCACAGTTCCACCTAATCCTTCAGTCAGAGCATTTGCATCTAGCTGGGCTTGCTTCTGAGCTTCAAATAGCTTTTCAGTCAAGCTAGTACGTAGCTCAATTCTCTTGGCATTAACCCTAATTGGTTTAGCCCTTTTTTTGAGACTTAGAGCGTCTGCAACAACATTTGACTTCGTAATCATTTAGAGTTTCCATCCATCGGCGTTGTCTCATGTTAAGATCTTTTTGATTAAAAAGATGTTGGAGACTTTTATGGTCCGTGTAAATAATATACTTTGTGCCATACAAGTAATGTCTCCACAGTTTCAATGCAAACACCACTGCAACTAGTTCTAGATCGTGGGTGGTGTAATTTCTTTCATGTACCTTGAGCTGACGTGATGCATAGGCAATCACTCTGCCTCTCTGCATAAGCACACAACCCATTCCTGTGTGCGAAACATCACAGTACATGACAAAATCTTCTATCCCTTTAGGCAGGGTTAGAATGGGAGCATTGCTTAGTTTCTACTTCAGAATCTCAAAAGATTCCTTCTGTTTTGGACCAAAGTCAAATCTTACATTTTTGCGAGTCCACACAATTAGAGGAGTGGCAATTCGAGAGAAGTTCTCAATGAACCTTCTATAGTAGCCTGCCAATCCTAAGAAACTGTAGATTTCTAAAGGGGTTTTGGGTGCTTCTAGTTTAAGATAGCTTCTATCTTAGCGGGATCCACTTGGATACCATGCTCACTGATCATGTGTCCTAAAAAATTGGACATTGCGAAGCCAAAACTCACATTTGGAGAACTTAGCATAGAGCTTCTCCTGTTGCAATAGACCGAGTATATATCGAAGATGTTTTCATTATCATCCTTGCTGCGTGAGTAGATAAGCATGTCGTCTATGAAGACAAAGGCAAACTTATCCAAGTACGGCTTGCAGACTCAATTCATGAGATCCATGAATGCTGCAGGTGCATTCGTGAGCCCAAAAGGCATCACGAGAAACTCATAATGGCTGTATCTAGTTCGGAACGCAGTCTTCGGAACATCTTCACTTCGGACCTATAATTGGTGATATCCAGATCTCAAATCAATCTTTGAGAAGTAGTTGGCTCCTTGAAGTTGATCAAATAGATCCTCGATCCTTGGCAAAGGATACCGATTCTTGATCATGATCTTGTTTAGTTGGCGGTAATCGATGCACATCCGCATCAAACCGTCTTTCTTTTTAACAAAGAGAATAGGAGCTCCCCAGGGTGAGGAACTCGGCTGTATAAAGCCTTTCTCCAAGAGTTCTTCAAGCGGTGGCTTCAACTCCTTCATCTTAGTGAGTGCCAGACGGTACGGTGCTCTGGCTACAGGAGCTGATCAAGGCAAAATGTCGATTCTAAACTCGACTTGCCTATCCGGGGGCAGACCAGGTAGATCTTCTGGAAAAACATCAGGATACTCCGAAATGATTGGAATGTCTTCAATCTTCAGCTTCGGCTTGTCAATGGTCACATGTGCCATGTAAATGACATATCCTCTCTTCAAGCATTTGGATGCCTTAAGCAGGGAAGTTCCTTCTGGCAATCCGTAATGTCGATCTCCACGGATAGTGAGTATATAACCAGATGGGGATTTAATTTCGATAAGTTTCTTATCGTAGGCAATGCAGGCTTGGTTACAGGATAACCAATCCATGCCTAAAACTATATCGAATTCCGTGAGATTCATAGGCAAGAGATTAATACGAATAGATTGATTCTTGATGAATATAACGCATCCGTCAAGAATCGTGGAAGCTACTTCTATACTACCATCAGCCATTTCAACCTCATAGGTGACATCTAGGGTTCTTAAAGGTAAGTTTAGAAGTTTGCTAAACTTATGATCAACGGAGCTTTTATCGGCTCTGAAATCAAGTAAGACTCTAGCAAACATGTCATTTACGAGAAACGTACCCGTAATGACTTTGGCATCATTCGTTGCCTCCCGTGCAGTAAGCTGAAAGGCTCTAGCATTGTCTTTCTTAGCATCAGTAGCTTTGTTCTTAGCATCAGCTGCATACTTAGGGCAATGAGTCTTGATATACCCTTTATCGCCACACCCATGGCAGGTGGCGTTCTTCAGATCTTTGCACTTATGGGATTTGTGGTCCATCTGCTTACAGATGCCACAATCTTTGGGCTGATTAAATAGGCACTTCCCAAAATGTATTTTCCCGTAGGTTTTGTACTCGGGCTTGGCCTCAGTTGGCTTAGACTGGTTATAGTTCAAACCAGTCTTGCCCTTCTTGGAATCCCTGACAGGGTTGTCATCACGCTACCTCTTGTTATCACCATCAGCCGCTCTCACCCTTTTCTCATCCTCGGTGATAGATAACGCTAGATCCACAACCGATCTAAACATCACAGGCTTAGAGGATTTAACCATCCCCTTGATTTCTGGAGATAACCCTCCAATGACTCGGGTGTAATCAGATAAGGCACGAGTCTTGAAAGAGAATTGTACTCAGAGACATAAGCTCGACAGTTGAGGTTCTTCATTGTCAGTTTGAGAAAGTTAGATTCAATTTTCTCCACCTCGGGAGGTAGGCATTAAGTTTCATGGATAAGTTCAACCAACTTGGCCCAGCTTAGGTTGCACAGTACAACCTTTCCTGTGGATTGGATCGGTGCGTTCCACCAGGTCAATGCATCCTCCTTGAAGGATTGAGACACATACTTGATAGTGTCTTTGATAGCACAGCTGCTTATATCAATCACAGTTTCCATCTCGTCTAGCCATTTTAGAGCATCAATGGCTCCCTTTTCTCACGTAAAGTCACGGGGTTTACACAAGATGAAGTATTTGTAGGTGCACCCGTCCTTTGAGCTGTGGTGCTCAGTTCTGACAGTGTTCTTGACACTTGGCTCACTCTTAGTTATGGAGTAGTGAGTCTTTTCAGGTTTAGAAACAGATTTATCCTTTGATACTGATAGTTCCAACCCTTTAAACGTCGCCATGAATTCGGCCATAGCCTTACGGGCTTCCTCAGCGATTAAGGATCGAAGATTATTTTCTCCATCCGAACAGTCTCGGTGATCATAGTCATCACTATCGTTCTTTTTATTAGACATATTGCCAGTATTTCGGCTCGCCATTTGATTCAGTCGGGAGCTATATCACCATCAGTAAGATTTTGGGATATCAGTAGCAGATCAATTAAATGATAGAAAAGAAACTTGAAATTAGTTTTCGTTAAATCGAGAGGTTACAATACAATGTCCTATAGGGACTTTTGGAAATTGAAATACAAGATCGTCCATAAGTGGACTTTTTGAAAACAGATAAAACATAATTAAGAAAAAGAGTCTTCAGTCATTCCCTTTTTTTTATCATACTATCTATTCCTCTTCTTGCTTCACTCCATTCAGTATTGGAGGATTTAGTGATTCGTTAAAGTTTTCTAGGTGAGGAATAGTAGAGGTACTAGCGGGTTCCACCGAAAACGAGTAGTAAGGATCTAGGGTTATATCAAAGGAATAAAAGAAATAGTATCTGGTGACGAGGTTCAGCATCCTCGTATCGGAGTCATCAGCTCCAAAATAGTGTAGTTCGCCATATGGAACTTCAAGCTTCCCAATCCGAGATCCATTATAGATTCTTTGCCTTATCTACGGCGTCTTAGCGGAATTGTAAAACATTCATAAAATCAATATCTTAGTATAATGAAAGGAGTAGTCGTAGGTTTAGGTCTAGAACTCAGAATAGTCTTATGGAATCTGCATATTGTGATATTTGAGTTTAGACACAAAAGGCTAGCGTCTAATTCACTCAAATTGTAGCTATAATACCAACTCTGTCACACCCTAATTTTCGGTGGGCCCGGATGGGTTTAGTTGTGATGGTGGGGTAGCAGTTATCACAATTAATTAATAACAATGCAACGGAAATATTAGGAGTAAAAATATTCATTCATAACATTAAAGTGTCGAATATTCAAAATACAAATTATTCTAGTGTTCAAATAATAGCCCACAGGTGGATCGAAGTAAGCGTGTAGGTCCCGAAATCTGAGGATCGATAACGAAAATCGAATCCTTGTTTATAACAAACAATGTCACGGGTGCGGAATCCCCATAACGATGCTAAATCAAACACAGTAAATAACACACACGGTATAACCAATGAAACGCAATCTATTGATTAAATGGGATGAGAACCAAGAACAACTGATACACACACAGTTTGACAGAATAACTTTCAAGGTATGCTCTCATCTAGTTTCAAAGTGAAACCAGAAAGTGTTTATATAGCAGCCTAGGCCAGACATCGACGAAACCAAGAATGGGCTCGACGAAACAACATTGGGCCAGTCATTGGGCCTGAAGAAGCCCAACAATCGACGAAACAAGTCAGTTTCGTCGCTGATCATGACGAAACAAGATGAAATGGTCACAATCCGTTTCGTCGTTATGTGTTCGACGAAACACAAGGTGTTTTGTCGAAGGCTTCAAATGCTGAACTGTTTGCTGCAAACAGACAGTTGCAGCAAACCTCATACAAACACAAACATAAAGACAATAATACCCTTACATGCAACATGCATTGTTCGTATACATTACATATCAATAAGAGACAAAATAAGTCAGACACAAGTGGATAGGAGGATATCCGACTTGGTCGACGGCAAATACAGACTCGATAAACGACAAAAGACCGTACAAAATACAACGATAAACAAGACTAGTTACAGACACAAAAAGGTGCACCAACAAACTCCCCCTTGTCTGTTACTCGTCTTCGGTCTTCCAATCTTCAATCAGTGCTGTTCGGACCATGAACTACCAGAGTGTATTCCTCGGTAGTAGAAGAAACAAGCAACGCGCTGAAATCGCAACGCCTGATGCGCGTCCTTGTCTTCGTAGAAAATGTCGTGGCGATATAATTTGTCGATGTCGGCCGCGGACATATTTACGATCCACATCGGATCCAACATACGGAAATTCTCACGATCATTTCTAAAAACAATCACCGCCTCGTGCGTGTCTGAGTCGTAGCACCATAATGCCATTTCATCAAGAAAGTTCTGCGGCATCGGCATTAATGGGATTTTATCTACGACTTTCGCTGGCTGATACACAAGCTTGTAGCGCCCCGTGTTCGTTGCTGGATCAAGAGTAAACTTGATTTGCTGATAAATAGGGAACTGCGGCTTGTACGATTCATCCTTTTCTCGAATAATATAGCTCCTTCGAAGTTTGAGTGATTGTGGAGCTTAAGCTTTGTCAGAGCTGCGACATCGTAAAACGGCAAAGATAATATGCTCAACAGCGAACTGAAGTACTGGATACCGAATTCCCTTTTGATGGCGATGCAATGAATTTCCTTGACGAACATCCAACAGAGAATTCTTCCACTCGGCTTCGCTTTTTCAAACTGTAAGTAATCGACTTGAGCGACGTCTGGCACAGGCTTGGAAACCTTGGATAAAAACTGTTTTCGCCATTCGGGGAACGCATCAGTGGCATTTTTAGAAGTATCACGGTTCTTTAAATGCTCGTCTATGACGTCCACATTCTCTTTTAGCCATTCTTCATCGAAAGGCACGAATTCAGTCCCATCTTGTCGAACATATGAAGACTTCTTCTCATTCCCTTCAAATACGATTTCTTCGATATCTTCAACATTTGTTGTTTCAGGCTCATTCAGCATCTTATCAATCTCAGCGTCATCAATCTCTCTCATAGCATGTAGAGCAAGCAATTGCTCATGTGAAAGATCCTCGATAATTTCTCCTTCTTCAAGTAATTCCCCAGTGACTGGATGAACAACCTGTAATGCAAGATCAGCACTGCTAGGAACAGAAGATGTACCTTCAATCTGTTGAACTGTTCCAGATGAGGTTCCTTGAGTAGATTCGATCACTGGCGGCTGAGCAACAATGATTTCAGAGGATGTAGTGGCTGGTGGCTGCTGTGATGTATCAGAAGGGTCTGGATTCCCTTGATCTTCAGGATCGTCATCCTTTTTCTTCATAACTTCTTGTTGCTTACATCGATCATCCCACAGAGTAGCAACGCGCTGTCAAAGGAACTCATAGCCAGCAGTTATCTTCTTGACTCCATCAGCTATAGTTGTGTTACGAGTCTCGTACCACTCTTTCATGAAGTCGCATCTTCCTTTCAGATCCTCAGCCAACTTTTGAAGTATAGAACTGCTTTGTTCTCTCGCCTCGTCTGCAGTTTTCAAACGTGCATTCTCAGCTTTGAGTTGATCAATCTCAGTTTGTTGGCGTTCTATCACAGTTTGTTGTTGATCAACAGTGGACTTTAACTTATTTATTTCCACTAATTGACTGAGCTGATCGTTCTTCGTGATTCTAATGAAATCAGTTTGCCTCTGAATAGGATTTGCAACCGCTTCAAATTGAGAGAATAGGAAGTTGTTCTTCTGGTCTTGAGACATTTCTGAGAATATCCTTTGGGGTTCAGAACTGGGCTGAGAGGTAGTCGCTCTAATTGCAGAGGCCATCGATCTTTGCGAAGTAGCTTGAGGAATTTCAGTTGGAGTTTCAGGAGCTGAAGATACTACGGGAGATTCTTGAACAGGCTTTTGAGGAACAGATTGCCGAGCATAGGTACTCAAATATCTTCTTGATTTCTTCTTTTGATGTTCAGCCGCTTTCTCTGCTTTCCGTTTCTTTAAACGTTCCATTTCAGTATCTTCAGGAACCTATGCAGGATCATCTTCCTGTCTAATCCTCCTGTATCTTTTAACACCACGTTCATCGAGAAACATTTCGTATCCAGGATCAATATGATGATCATCCGAATCAGAATCCTCTTCATCATCGCCAGCTGATGTACCACCAGTCGCACCAGCACTAGATGCACCAACGGCACCTGTATCACCACCATCATCACCATCGTCTTCACTATCACTTTTCGACGACTCAGAATCCACTAGATCTGGACCAAACTTTTCAACCATTTTTCTCTTCAACTCCGGCTCTTCGTTATCAGATTGGCTGTCATCATGACGCCATTTATCATCAGCTGGAGCAATGTAATTTTGTTTCCCTAGCGCACCGATCAATTTCCTTGGAGGATCGCTTTCTTTGTATCTTTTGGATGCAAGGTTCTTGATTATCCTTAATGAATTGAAGTTCGTTGTTTCTATCTTCAGAATGTCATTGTCGGCTTTAGGAAGACCAGGATGTTGGGCGTTCATGATCATTTGAAGAAACCGCGGATACATCCAGAACTTGTTCCCGGTTATTCTACTTCCAGTCCTCGTCATATTTTCTTTCATATTGGCGAAGATGTACTTTGAGATGCTAAACGGTTTGTTTAGCACCAACGCCACCATGAAACCAACTAGATCATTTCCAGCCATATCGTATCCAGCACGTCTATTGCTAAGACACTGAATGAGAATGTGTAATAGGAACTTGTAGCGTAACGACAGATCACCCTTGTTGATTTGATTGCTGAAGATGTCTCCTGTACATTTCATTCGTAACAAGCAGCCTCGCGTACACATGATAGGTATAGAATATGGAGCATCCGGATGGTCTTGTAGTTGTAAAACATCGTTCAAGTTTTCCGGAGATACAATAACATCCACATCATTTACACGACCCTGTATAACTTCCTTTCCATCCACTTGCACAACACTTGTTGAATTCTAGAATGCTTTGATAAGAGATTTGTAGGCAGGCGTTGAGAAAGTAACAGCATGATTGATCCTCGACTCCCTGATCCATTTAGTGATATCTTTTAGTTCAGCGAGCTTTTCTTCCGGATCCAGAAAAGCGATTTGGTTATGACGCTTTTCAGACATAGTCTCCTCTTCCGACTTGTTTTCCTTCTTAGTCGGTTTCTTACGTTTTCCTTCTTTCAGTGCCATCTGTATATGAAAATGTCCACAATAAGTCACAATGTCACAATAAGTGTATTAAACTTATATATAAACATGTTTGAACATCAAATGAACATTAAACACATAGTTACAAACATTCTGTGAACAAGCACCAAAATTGAAAATTTGCTAAGGCATGGACGACGAAACAGAGAGTCTTCGACGAAACTCAATGATGTGCGACGAAACAGAGTTGACCGTTAACCAGTTCGTTTCGTCGACAGTACCTCGACAAAACGGATCCATCTCAAAGGGCGTTTCGTCGTAAAGCCGTTTCGTCGTGAAGGGGGTTTTGAACAGTCAGGGTTTCAGAAATTTGGGTGTTTCGCCATATGGAGTTTAAACAATGATCAGATCATCACAAACCAAAATCAATACTATGTTTAACCCAACCCAAGTTGGAAACACACCCAAGATCCAATGTAGATATGTTTTGTGATAAAAAAAACTCGATTGAAACAGTTTAAACCAACAACAATCATCAATCCCCTGTTTTTATAGACCAAAACATAACTCAAATCAAGACACAATCAAAGTAATCATCCTAAACTATCTGTTTTCGTAAGATACCAAACAAGATACAAGATTAGAGCATGAACACAACAAGTATAGAGGGTCTCCGAGGGTTTCAGACAAAAACAGACGGTTCATTTTGTTAGAAACATGATCAGGAACATTTTTGTACCTTTGATTTTTGTTAGATATCAAGGTAAAATGAGGGTTTGGAGGGTTCGAGAATGGGTATGGCGGAGGGTATGGCAGTTGAGTGTTTGGAGAAGATGAACAGGGCAAGGTTTGAAAAAGTGATCAAATAATTGACCTGGGACCCTTTAAATACACCGCCTTACTTTGGCGAAACGAACATCTCGACGAAACGGATTGTGGGCTCGACGAAACCGATCTGTTGGGCTGGACTTGGGCCTTAAAATTTAGTCCACGACGAAACGAAATGAGCCATGGGCGTTTCGTCGTAACCTCGACGAAACGAGGTGTTTCGTGAGCCATGGGCGTTTCGTCGTAACCTCGACGAAACGAGGTGTTTCGCCGATTACCAAAACAGTTTTGACCAAGGTTGACCAAGTAGAAACCTTTGACTTTGACCAGCCTTGTTTCGTCGATACAATTTGTTTCGTCGACCATAAGGTGTTTCGTCGACACCAATTTTCAAAAACACTAAGGCATTAAAATTTTGCACACTGAACATATTTTGTTTAATTGAACACATTTCCATTTTGATTGAGTTTTCAAATGCAAGGACGTGTTATGAAGTAGGTTTCAGGCTTCCGGCAGAAAACTTCGAGATACCAACCATCGGCTAATCAAAACAAGTTTTACAACTTACACTACAACACAAATTAAAGTACGTTAAACTAATGAAAGACAATAACATAGAGAGTTTGTACAATGAACAATCTTTTTGCGAGTTTCAAGGTAAGAGAATCATTACCAGCTTACGGTCTTTGCCAAAACGGTTTCTGATTTCTGTTTAAAGCTTTAGATAAGTATTCTACCACAATTATCGGTATTGTTGTCCACCTAAGCTCAACTTATCAGATGTAATCATAATTAGGAGATATGATTTACGGTAAGATTTATACTTACTTGTCGGTGTACATCCACTCACGACACATTCCCGTATCAAGGTATGCACGAGAGTTTATCTTACCGGTGAGTATACTGCTTATCATCCGTTTGACCGTATAAAAGAATGTGAGAAACTCACTTATTTTGATTGAAAACAAGCCCTATGTGATAAAATCACTTATTGATGAGGAACTTGATTTTTGATGCATGAGGGCACAGGAGCAAGTCCGTGAACAGGTCAGTACTTCCGTACAGCAAAGAGACGATATATAATCACTTGTTTTGTTTAGACATGTGATTGTTGATCACTTATTGAGGTCAAATGCAATATGTACACGTATGTATAGTATCATGGAAGATCTAGACTTCGTCCCCGTTTGTTTCGGTAAAAGAAACAACCATGATACCCAGATGATAAGACAGCATAAAGACCGAATATCTCAGAACCTCGGCAATCAATCAAACGAAATTTCGGTACCAAGACCATATGCCAATGAATGGTTCCCACCTGACTTGAAGTCTGTTAGGTTTATATCATCCTGCACATTTTAGTCTGATTGTGAGCCTACCGATACATCGTTAGTAAAGCTACTTATCATTTTTCAACTTTTCTTTTTCTTTTGACCATATTGACAGACCACACCAGTGTATATCATCACTTTCCCTTCTTTTCTCCAAGAAACTCATTTTTGGTTTTCTATTGTTTTTGAATTTTTGAATTTTCAAAATTAAAGACAGAAAGTAAACGACATATTTTTGGATTTTTGAATTTTCACATGTTTTTGTATTTTCTGAAATTTCTCCCCCTAAAATGCGAAAAGATAAGTAAACTGAAAATCTTTTTGGATTTTTGACGTTTAAGAAAATATTTACAAAAACGATCAGCTGAGCGAAATTTACTCTTGTTTCACCTTAATACAGTTGACCAATAAAAGATAGTCAAAACGAGATTTGTCAAAAGCTTTTGTAAACAGGTCAGCACGCTGTTCATCAGTGTGGATTTTAACAACATCGATTAATCTTTTGTGAAAACAATCACGTATGAAGTGATACTTAATTTCGATGTGCTTGGTCTTGGAGTGTTGAACAGGATTTCTAGTGATAGATAAAGCAGCATTATTATCAACAAAAATAGAGGTAGATAGGAATTCAAAACCGTAGTCGCGCATTTGTTGCTGGATCCATAGAACCTGAGAGCAACAACTTGAGGCAGCAATGTATTCAGCTTCACAAGTTGATGTAGCAACACAAGTTTGCTTCTTGCACTGCCACGTGACTAAGCGACTTCCTAAGAATTGACATCCAGCCGTTGTGGATTTCCCATCTATTTTGCATCCGCCGAAATCTGAATCACTAAAAGCAACCAAGTCAAAGCTATCATCCTTAGGGTACCAGAGACCGGTGTCCGGGCAACCCTTCAGATAGCAAAAAATCCTTTTAACAGCTCCAAGATGAGATGCTTTTGGGTTGGCTTGATATCTTGCAAGCAGGCACATTGGATACATGATATCAGGCCTCGATGCTGTGAGATACATGAGAGATCCGATCATAGCGCGATAATAAGAAGAGTTAACACTTCAAGTCCGGAGTAATCCCGTGATTAGTCGGAAGTGGGGTACCAATGGGCGTTGCGTCAGACATCTGGAATCGGCTCAAGATGTCACCAACATATCTAGTCTGATGGATGAATATACCAGACTCAGTTTGTTGAACTTGTAAGCCCAAAAAGAAATTCATCTCTCCCATTGCGCTCATTTCGAACTTTTCCTGCATAACACGTTCAAATTGCCTGCACAAAGTATCGTTAGTAGAACCAAAAATGATATCATCAACGTATACCTGTACCAACAAAAGATCTCCATCCTATTCCTTGATGAAATGAGTACAGTCGATAAGACCCGACGAAAACCGTTCTCCAGCAGATAAGTAGATAAGGTTGCATACCAAGCCCTCGGTGCTTGATGTAACCCATAGAGAGCTTTGTTGAGCAACCAAACCCGATCGGGATGGATAGGATCTTCGAAACCTGGAGGTTGTTCGACATACACCTCTTCTTCAACAATACCATGTAAGAATGCGCTTTTGACATCCATCTGATGGACTTTGAATCCTTTAAAAGAAGCATAAGCTAGAAAGATCCGAATAGCCTCCAGACGAGCAACTGGTGCATAAACCTCGTTGTAATCAATGCCTTCAATTTGACGAAAGCCCTGAACAACCAATCTCGCCTTGTTGCGAATGACCACTCCACGATCATCCTTTTTGCACTTGTAAACCCAACGGGTGCCAGTTTTCTTGTAGTTGTCGGGTTTTTCAACAAGTCTCCAAACACCCAGCTTCTGGAACTGTTGTAGTTCCTCTTGCATTGCTTCAACCAAAGAATTATCCTTTAAGGCTTCTTTCCAAGATTTCGGTTCTTCTTGTGAAACGTAACAAGCGAAGGACCAATCATTTTGAAAACCAGATTCTCTAATGGCTGAATACAAACCAGCACTCTGGTTGTTTCTCAGCTGATTACGCGTCTGCACCCCTCGTTGGACATCTCCAATAATGTTCTGCTGTGGATGGGTATCGTGAATTCTCATTTCCGCATTTTCAGGAACACGAGTATTAACACCCAAATTATTAATATTAAGATCAACAACCAACTCCACACCTGGAATATGCGTAGAAGTGGATGCATTTCCTTCAGCAGTATCAACATCCTGCACATGAGGAGTTTCTAAAGAAGTACCTTGAATAGGAGCAACTGGAGCTGAAGTGACTTCAGTCGCATCAAGATATTCATCATCTTTCGATGAATCATTGTACTCAGTAGCATCTTCAAATACCTCATTTTGAACTGTGTTGTTAACCGAATTAGAACCTTGTGGGTTAACAATAACATGTCTAACCAATGGTGAGTCAGCAGCGTTGTCACTATCAAATAACATTCTAGCAGCTGCAGAATCTTCATCAAAGGTTGGCAGATTAAAGGAGTCGAATAGCCCATCGTAGTCGAACATCCAAGGATCACCCGGAGCCCTAACAGGACTTGTATACCTTTGAACCCTTACTTCACTCCATAGCTCAATCTTTTTGGTAGCCAGATTCCATACGCGAAAATTTGGAGTAGCATATCCAAGGAAGAAACCCTCGATAGCTTTCGCGCCAAACTTTCCATCCGGCTCAATCATAGTGCATGGACCGCCAAAAGGTTCTAGAAAGGAAAGATCCGGTTTCCTTTTCTGTAGAAGTTCGAAACAAGTCTTGCCATGTCTCTTAACTGTAAGAACTCGGTTTAATGTGTAGCAAGCAGTCGACACAGCCTCCCCCCAGAACTGAACAGGAAGCTCCGACTCTACCAACATCGTTCTTGCAGTTTCAATTATCGTCCGATTCTTCCTCTCCGCGACACCGTTTTGTTGTGGAGTGTATCGAGAACTGTATTCATGAAGAATGCCCTTAGAAGTACAGAACTCATCCATCACATGGTTCTTGAATTCAGTTCCATTGTCGCTTCTGATCCTCTTAACTTTCAACGTGTAGAGATTTTCCAACATTGTAAGAAGATCTTTGAGGATGCCAGGAGTATCACTCTTGTGTGCCATAAAAGCTACCCAAGAAAATCTATAATAATCATCAGTAACAACTAAACAATAAGCATCCCCGAATGTTGTCTTGTGTCTCATAGGTCCAAAGAGGTCCATATGAAGACGTTCGAGAGGCATGCTAACAGTGTTGATCTTCTTCAGAGGGTGAGACTTTTTCATTTGTTTCCCTTTCTAGCACGAAACACAGATATCTTGTAGATGAAAACTTCTCACGGGCACGCCATTCACAAGATTATTTTTCACCAAATGGTTCATTTTTCTTAAGTGAATGTGCCCCATTCTTCTGTGCCAAGATATAGACTCCTTCTCCGTGGCTTTTGAGACAAAACATGTGACTTGTGCAGAAGTCGTAATCGCTTGGCTCATATCAAGAATATAAAGATCATTAACTCTTGGAGCCGATAAAAGAATCCATTCTTCTGGAATTTTGAAACCAGGTTTCAGCACATAACAACCGGCATCATCAAAGTGCACGGTGAACTTCTTATCGCAGATTTGCGAAACACTGAGAAGATTGTGATCAATTTGACGAACATAATTGATCTTATCGAAACATACAACACCATTGGAGATCATTCCCTCTCCAGTGATGTATCCGCCTTTGTCTCCTGCGAAAGCGACATAGCCTCCTCTAATATTTCTCACATCATATAGAAGTCGTAAGTCGCCTATCATGTGCCTAGATGCTCCACTATCAACAATCCAATGACTATTAATAGTTCCTCCTGGAACACCCTGCACATATCATCAATGATCAGTTGCGGATGGGGACCCAAGCCTTAGTGGTCTTGGGTCGTCCCTGAGCATCACGAAAGATGATCTCGATTTCTTGATGATTTTGTAACACAACACCTCCCCCTGAATTTTCACCCATCTTAGGTTTCCAAGTTTAATTTGCTTTACCAGATATATTTTTATGAACAGATTCTAAATCTTCTGGTTTTAAAAATTGTGAAGAACTTGGTTCCCTGTTGACCGTTTTGACTTCAGATTTTAAAGCCTTTTCAACAGCTTTGACGTTTTGACGTCGTTGCTTCGTTTCTTGTTCCTTAACAGTTCTTTTATCATGTTTTGGTGAAACGGGACGACGTTGAGGGTGAACCTTTTCAGGTGGTGCTTTCTCAACAAATTTATCCTTGGGAGTGTTTGGACAATTTTTAATGATGTATCCAAACTCCCCACACTTAAAACATGTTCTCCTTTTCAACAAACTTAGGAGAATCTGATCGACGAACAGATGTCGAACCCATATGTCACACCCCGATTTCCACGTGTCACCGGTGGGCCCGGTGGGGGAGTATCGTGACGTGGTTGGCAACGTAATAGTCAAACAACACAATATTTAGTATGCACAGCGGAAGCAAATTTAAAATATAATACAACCGAATTTATTATTGTAATATCAAGTATCACAATGTTCGGATGTTTATCCACAGAACGGATCGAAATAAAATATAAACAATGGTTCAACAGACTTCAGGCATCCTAAGCTTGCGAGACTTTTTATTGATGCTAAGGAGACAATCCAGCCAATTTCGTTTAGTGCCTGCATTCAGTCTTTTTGGGAAAATACGTCAGTTTACACTGGTAAATACAATCAACCGACTCATTTTGAAAAATGATTTAAAATTGGTTTGGATGCACATGGCATAAACATTTTTATAACTTGGGAGAATTATTTAATATTATAATCTTGTGAACGAATTACATGTTACTTTTGCGTTCAGTAGCCCGGATCTTGTCCGGGTTAAAGATCAATAGACACACCATATCATAGAGTTATACACTGACAGGTGTACGCCTACACCCCGTGCTCAGGTCGTGGCCATCTCGTAAGATGATGCCTAGGATATCCGGGACATGGTCATTAACCCCCCAAAGGCTTTAAGTAATCAAGACTGTTTAAACGAGCCGATCAAATTATTCAACTACCCACTCAACTGTGGAGATTTGATGTTCGATCAAGCGGTATGCTATATACCGTAACCCAAGCCCGTATAGGGAAAATAAGTTAAAAGTATTTACCTGAGCAAGTATTAATCACAATAAGCAAAATGCACGTAGATTTTACTGGTTCTCCTAATCTGGAACGAAGGTTTAATATAACCTATTAGAATTCTAACGGGTCTTTAATTAAGCTTAAGCTTAGACCGGCTAGTTTTCAAGATACGGTTCGTACGCACGATTAAGCGAAGACCGGATAGAATGTGATTTAGACCCGACAAGTTCAGAGACTTGTTTAATATGGGTTTATTATTCACATTCTGGATTTTGAGATAAAACTAATAAGGTTTGACCCGTTTCGGCTAATTTAAGTAAACTTGTTACATAAACCGAACCGTACGCGTAATAAGCGTAACGGGTATCCGTAAGAGCCATATATAGGTTTCCTAAGTTAATATGCTTCAAATATGTTGTGACATCAGTAAGATGTCTTTTATTATGCCCGAAACGAATTTAAACACAAACTATGCCCCGTAGGGGTAGTTTGGTCATTTTAAAGGTTGTAAAAGAGTTTAAGTGTGAACCTGAGTTACAGGTCTGATGTAATCAGCAAATATACTCAATTTGCTAAGTTATATTAGTAGGTTAAAGTATTTATGTGAAATCTATCATTTATAGCCAACTATGCACCGTAGGGGCATTTTGGTAATTTCACATAAGCCGAAAAGCTCAAAACTGAAGTCTGAGTTTATCAACCTTTGCTTACTGTTAAAATATTATAATTTGCCTCATATATCAGTAGGTATCAACCCGGGTATGTCCAATATGATTTTAAAACATACTATGCGTTAAAAACGCTAATTAAGGCGATTAAAGGCCATTTCCGGGTTCGATACTTAAATCTGATATTTTTATATTTCTAGAAGGTTTAAAATAATTTATTTATCATATGTGATCAGTAGCAAAAGGTTTGGAGTCGTTTAGATGTGTAAAAATCATTTTATGGCCCGTAAGGGCAAAACCGACAATTACCGGATTAAGCCTACGACTACTAGTTATGCTCAGCCTAAAATTTATTAAAAATCCTCAAACTTCCCAAAATAATATATTACATCAGTGGGTATGAAGTTTGATACCAAAACGTAGGCTTAACTAGGCTATACGCTAATTACGCCGTTTTATTAACATAAAGCATTAATTTTGCGATAATGAGCATAACTCTTAATCTACAAGTCAAACTGATGTCAAACTTTGCATACAAGTTTATATATCAGTATTTAAAGTTTCTACACTTTTACATTTTCATAAATCACGTTTTAAGGTAATAAGGGCATAATGGTCAACATATGAGCAATTAACGGAAACGTGCATATTAATTGGATAACTAATGAACCAAGGTGTATAATCACAGAGGGTTATTCTAACATGTAACCTAATCCAATTTAAGCTCTGAGGCATTTCTAAAACATGCCTAAACGGGTCAGAACTGAAAGTCAAAGTGAAAGTCAAACTATGTGACTTTCGGTTCCGAGCCGGGTTTAAACAGGAAATTGTCGGGTTGAACATGTTTAGACATGTTCTTACACTTATTACTAAGTTATAACAATGATCCAACAGGTTGTATGTGATCTACAATGTTAATTTTGCGTAGATAGCATTTTTAGGCTTCCTGTTGACTTTTTAATTTTAGGTTTGACCCGACTTTTGACCTGGTTAGAGTGGTGATCAGGGGAAACCCTTTTGAGGTTTTATTACCCACCTAAATACCAACTTATATCTACTTTTAATTCGAGATATGACTGATCCATTGTTGACTAATCTAGAAGTCAAACCGTAATTACGACGGTTTGACTTTTAGCTAAATAACTAAGCTAAAAACAATTAAAGAAGGACTAGCAGACTTACAAGAGTCCTATGCACGACTTATGATCAGTTGGACCTGCTTGAGAGCTCCAGAATTGATCAGATTGCAAGAAGGAAGTGTGAAGAACTTGTTTGCATATCAAGGCCTTTTATAGTGAATTAACCCACCACAATTCCTTGACACATAGCTCTATGATCGACCACAACCATCCAACATGTGTCTCTAGTGCCCTAGTACAGTTTAGGGGTCGCCCACCATGTTAGAATGTCGTTTAAGATCGAAATTCCGCGTTTCCAGGAGTCTGTCCCGCTTTTCTACATCTGGCGGCCTGACGCGGCCCGCCTCCCATTTTGCCGATTCCAACGCGGGCCGCCTGGGCCTGCGAAATCAGATTTTTCATTTTCTTTTGTGTTGCAACTTGACCTTTGTCTTCACGAAGGGGCAATCAAGTTTATTTCTTGCGTTTTGACCCCCTTATATTTACCCACAAGGGCTTTAGGACTTATACCCACTTTGCCAAGTCCTTGAACACTTCCGGTTAACCCGAAAAGTCTTAACTTTCAATGTTTGCACTTTAACCCCTCGTACACGAATTTGGTCATAACTTTCTCATACGATAACGAAACTTTACGAAATTTTAATCGTGCATTCTAGTGAGCATAATTAACATTTACAAAGTTTCGGGTTTGTCAAAAGGTCACTCAGAGGTATATCTTTAAACATGTTGACACATTTAACCCCTGTAGTTTGTAATCTCTCACTTTTTGTTTCGTATGATCCATGATTTATTCGTTTGATGTTATAAACATCATGTAGGGTTATTATGAAGTATATTTATTCACTGTTGACATTTAGAACCCGTATAATCACGTACTTTCCATGTTTGTCAACTTTAGTCCTTTTATAACATTTTTTTCACACGTTCAAACTTCATGACACGTGTCAACACATTATAGGACGTGAATTTTCGAGGTGTTACATCCTCACCCCCTTAAAATAAATCTCGACCCAAGATTTACTGAAATAAGTAAGGGTACTTTTCTTTCATCGTGGATTCAACTTCCTACGTGTATTCGGGACCTCTACGGGCATCCCATTTGACCTTTACAATAGGTACATGCTTCCTTCGAAGCTTCTTTACCTGTCGATCTTCAATCGACAAAGGTTTTTCAAAAAAATTCAAGCTCTCGTCTATATGCACATCTGTGTGTGGTATAACCAGTGATTCGTCAGTGAAACACTTTTTCAGATTGCAGATGTGGAACACATTGTGAATTCCACTGAGCTCTTCTGGTAAGTTTAACTTATAGGCAACTGACCCGACACGTTCGATAACCTCGAAAGGTCTTATGTATCTCGGGCTCAGCTTGCCTTTCTTACCAAACCGCATCACTCCTTTCCAGGGTGACACTTTAAGTAGGACTTTGTCACCTACTTCGAAGTGAAAGTCTTTACGCTTAGGATCAGCGTAACTTTTCTGCCTATCCCGGGCAGCCTTGAGACGGTCACGAATCTGGACAATCTTGTCCGTCGTTTCGAACACTATCTCTGGTCCTGATAATTGGACATCTCCAACTTCTGCCCAACAAATGGGCGATCTACACTTTCTACCGTATATTGCCTCAATAGGCGCAGCCTTAATGCTGGTATGGTAGCTATTGTTGTAGGAGAATTCGATTAATGGTAGGTTCTTATCCCAGCTACCTCCCAAATCGATCGCACATGCACGTAGCATGTCTTCTAACGTTTGAATAGTACGCTCACTCTGACCGTCAGTCTGAGGGTGGTAAGCAGTACTAAAATTCAACCGTGTGCCCAAAGATTGTTGGAAACTCTTCCAAAAATGTGACGTGTACCTAGTATCCTGGTCAGAGATAATAGCTACAGGTATGCCATGTAGGGCTACAATCTTATCCACGTATAACTGGGCTAACATGTAGGATCGTGAAACGACCTAACGAGTCGATCAGAAGAGTGCTCAGACCGAATCAGAGGCGGAATTCATTGATTCGGTCTTCGTTTAGCTTGTATTCACTATTAATTGTCTCGTTTATTAATCTCTGAACGTTTACAAGACTGGAGACACCTCGACAGCACCTCGGCGTCGGAAATCAGAACCTTACAAATGAACTCGTTTGAAGGCTATTTATAGGGAGGACCCTTCCGTTTGAAAGTGACATGATTATTTCAAACGGAACCCTCAAACGTAACCCTTCAAACTTTACATTCAAACTTTACATTCAAACGGCCAACCTCCTAATTACATATTTTGTCTTCATGTGTGAATTCTATTGTGATGTCATCAATATGATGTCACAAGATGATGTCATATTGATGATGTCACACTCCACAACGAACTCGAGACTCGACATAAGACGAAGACGACAGATGAATGCACCAACAGACTCCCCCTCAGATGTTGACGAGTCTTAAGTGTCGAGTCTATGCATCTTCAGTCTTTATCAGTCTCTTTTCTTTCTTAGCATATACCAGGATCTTCTCTTTGGATCTAACCTCGTCAGACTCCCCCTCTCATCATGATGGGATCGCCGTCTGGAATTAGCTATCACCTTGAGATTTATCCCTGGCTTTATCTCTGATCAGTTCATCTTCTGCACACATTTTCTCACAAACACATAAGTTTTTACTTAAATCAATAAGAAAAACTTACTGGAAATAGTTACATCAAGTTCAAATTAATGACCTTGATTAACTAAACAAACTTCTTTCTCAAAATAAATTTCTCAATTCAATACACACACTCCCAAACCAGTTCATCATGTTCAGCACTTGAAATTTTGAAAATCAGCTCTTCAACATCAGTTGTCGAAAATCTTTTTGTATTTTTCAAAATTTATGCTAAAACACACTAAAATCTTTTTGTATTTTTGAATATAACAAAGAAATGCATTAAAGAAATATTTACAAACAATATTTTTGTGAGCTTCGTGTAAGAGGATCATATCAGTTTTTGACCAATCACTAGCACCGTTAAGCTTTAAACATTTTCAGTTCTAAACGATTCACGTTGATTGACGATATTGTTGTCCACTTAAACTCAATCTAAAAACTTTCAATCTGCTTAGCGATACTTTAAGGTATATTAAGATAGCACTAAGTTCTTATGGACCCCACGATCTCAGCATATCCCCTCATCATGCAATACACTGACTCAAGTAATGCCTTTAAACTTTTATCAACTATGATTTGTGTGAAAACAAAGCAGAATGTTTAAACATTAACAATCAGGTCGATACTTCCGTATACGCAGAGAAAGTCCAATGTTTAAACAAAATAAGAAAAATAAAACAAGTTGAAGTTGTTTAGGCTTTAACCACCAGGTCGATACTTCCGTATACGCAGAGGAGGTCCAAAGCTTAAACGAAACACCAAAGAAAATAAAGCAGAACGTTTAGGCAACAACATCCAGGTCGATACTCACGTATACGCAGAGGATGTCCGATGCTTAAACAAAATAAAGAAATAAAACAAGTTTAAATCTTTGCAAAATAAAATGCACAATCACAGCGACTTTTCAGCAAAGTTGTGAAAGTTCACAAACTTAACCAGTTTTATGTCTTTCGACAATCAGCGATTACTGAGTAGGTATACAGTCAAGAAGGACAAAACTAAGTACTATGCTTTCAATCATGTTTCCCACTAGAACTAGACTTTTTCATTTAGGTTTGTATCGTTATCGCAAATCTACTAGTCTAGCTGAGCCTACCGTCACATCTTTAGTGAGATCGCTTATCACATTTTATCTCTCCATTTCTTTAGCATGTTGTGACAGTCCAACTGATCTACTATCATTTCCTCTTTTTCACAACAAAACTCATTTTTAAAATTTTCAATGTTTTTGACATTTTTCAAATTTTCTAATTTTTTAAAATTTTTACTCCCCCTAAAATCAAAATATGTCTCAATTTTGATTTTCTGAGAAAATTTGAAACAAACTGTACAAACTTGACAACATGATGAGAATCACTTCAATTCTCCATTCACTTGGCTTAAACAATCAGAACTCCCTCTGACAACAAAACATTTTCCCATGGTGATTTCAAAACACTTAAGTTTGTTTTAATCAAAATGGTTTTTTCGGAAAATAAGTTTTGTGTCAATTCTCAAATACGGGGATCTTTTATCACTTTGTTCTCTTTAACCACTTGTAAAAACTAACATTTTTAAAATCAATCCTCAACCATCACTTGTAGAAAATCAAGTACAACTTAATGTCCCTGATTTACCACTTGTAAGACGAAATATCACTTTCGTGAATTTCTCAAGAAATGTGCCGATTCCTGTTCCACACTTAACAACCTGGGAACTCCGGCAAGTCAGGTTTTTCATTTAAACAGATTCACCCAAGCCTGACTGTCCTTGGGTGATTTTGAATTCTTGTTCAACAATGGTGGAAAGTTTGCCTCATCCATTGTTAGACTAGAACTCTCAGTTTTTACCTCAACAACTGGCTCTTCTGGCTTTACCATACCAGAATCATTGCCTGAATGTGGCTTGTCTGACTTTGATGAGCCAGATTCATCGCCTGAAAGTGGCTTGTCTGACTTCGACATGTCAGATTCATCGCCGACCATTTTCTTCTTCTTCTTTTCCTCTTTCGTCCTCAGATTTGTATCTGATGAATTCGTCTTGCTTGACTTTGTAGTCGAGAGAGGCGATTTATCAGAACTCTTATTTGATCCAACCGGTGAACCCGATGACAAAATCTTCTCGAGATACTCTCTCGCCTTCTTTCTCTTCTTCCTCAGTCTGTCTTTTTGCCCTTGAGAAAGTTTCACTTTCGTTTCTTGAACTTTAGGTTCTTGAACCTTCTGTTCTTTGGACTTGACAGAGACTGGTTTCTTCACCTGCTTCTGAGATTCAGCCCTCGATCTTCTCATTGATCTCATTGAGCAATCTCTAGCAATGTGGCCAATGATGTTGCAATTAAAACATCTCCTTGAATCAAACCTCCAACTCTGGCAGTTAACAGCAATGTGTCCTGGATAACCGCATCGGTAACACACTCTGTTATCGTACCAATCACCATTTTCAGTCCAAACATTCAAATCATAGCACTGTTTGGCTTGGTGATATCCATCTCTCCTCTTGTATGCTGGATTTGACTTTTGAGCACTGTGGTCCAACCTGCACCACTTATTACCAACAATTTTTGAGTTTTCATTTTTTACTTTTTGTAATTTTTCATTGCGATTGGATGATCAATCTGATGAGCTTTTATTATCTTTTTGTACATTTTTCAAAATTTTCTCCTTTTGTTTTTGTTCCACTTTCTTCTTCAAAGGTTTTTGCTTAGAGCATTCTCCCTTTTCAGTTGATTGTAGAATAGTTTCTTGAAACTTTTCTTTTAATTTCAAAAACAATTTTTGTTTTTCGAATTTTTTATTTTCATCATCAGATTTCTCATCACAATCTTCAACTTTGACTTTGTCAATGTTTGTGACATTGTCACTTATTGGAACAGAATTGATCGGTTTTGGACAAGGAAAATTCAAACTATCTGATGAAGTCACAAAACCTTTCAATTTCCTTTCAAGTTCATCAATCTTGTTTCTTGATTTCTCATCTTCATTTTCAAGCTGAGAGATTCTTTCAAGATGAGACTTGATTGAATTTTCATTCTCATTCTTCATGTTTTCAAGAACAGACTTTTCATTTTTCAAAACATTTATCTGTTCTTGAAATTTTGTCTCATTTGCTTTCAGATTCTTGTTCTCAAGCTTTATCCAGAAATACTCATTTTCTGAATTCGACTCCTTTTCTTCTAACTCTTTGATTTTCTTTCGAGCACATTCACATTCTTTTTCAAGTTTGATAATTTTCTGAAGATGGGAATTTATCATTTTTTGCTTTTCGATGTTGTTTTTGCTAAACACATCTCTCCCATCTTCAAGAATTTTTATTTGATTTTGAAATTCTTTTTCAATTCTTGATTTTTCAATTTCAAAACTTTTAATCATTTCTTCAAAAACATTTGCTTTTTCTTTCAATTTCTGATTTTCCAATGTCAAACTGTTCAATTTACTTAACAGTTTGTCATTTTCAGAGTTCATCTTTACATATGTTTCTTTCAAACCAAGAATATGTTTATCATCAGCTTGGTTCTTATTATTCGGCTCTTTGACTTCCAAAATCAAACTTTCCGCATCTTTCACAAGTTTGTCATTTTCCGTCTTTAAGCTGTCACATGTAAAACACACTGATGTAGAATTTGAAGATTCATTCTTTACAGATTCTTCAATCTTTGGAACTTGCTCTGTCTCTGTTCTTGTCAAAAATATGCCTGCACAAAAAATTTTAACGAAATCAAGAGGATTCGCATTTTTATCAATATAACAACCCCTCTTAATGTCATAGTTCATGACATTTTTTGCTGCAAGACACACACAAATTCTTCTGTTTATTTCAACAATTACATCCAAATCCATCTTTTGTAAATTCTTTTCCATTTCGTTCAAAAATTCCTTCTTTTTCTTATATTCCTTTCGAAACTCTGCATTAACCTCATTAAAGAACTGTTTTGGATAAAGTTCTTGAAAAAAATCTTTTCTTTTTAGCTCAACCAAGAATTTATCCCATTTAGCAGGTAATGCATTTGCCAATTTCGATATCTGTTCATCTTTTGATATTTTAATATTTTTTCTTCTCAAATTTTCTGTTAAAATTTCAAATCGTCTTTCCAAACCATCCAATGTTTCATCTTTTTGACACATGAAATGTTCAAAACTTTTAACCCAAATGTCCGCACTTACATTTCTATAACTGCTATCCACAGTTCTCATATACCAATGATTTAAATTTTCAAGATCATGGTTTTTCATCTCATCAAACATCTTGTCAATTTTTTTCAAACAATCCCGTTAAGCAAAATATCAAATTTAAGCTAGATCACCTTTCAAACAAAATATCTATCTCAAACAAAAACTATCAAACCAAGTTGTTTGAACGAACCCAAATTTTTTATATTTGCTCAAATGATATCTCGTAGTCCAAAACTTTTTAATGTTCAAAACACTGAGGCCCACACACTTCGGAATTCACAGCCCAAACAACACTACTTACTGATTGGGCCTATGATTTTTTCTAAAATATTATATGATTTGGCCAACAAACCCCACTAAATCCGACAACTTAAAATGTGATCACATGTATTGGTAAATGATGTTGACACATTCAACCTACTGATCACATGCAAATAACACTATTCTATAATGTTTCACTCAAATTGAAAATAACCACCTCGGGAATGATTACCACAAATCTGACAACCACAATTGTTTCACATGTAATCTCAATTTCAAACAATATAAAGTGGCCGTCACTTATCAATTAGTTAATACACCTACAGATCTCGATAAAAACAATTGTTCATATGCAATGAGTACACAAAAACCAAAGAGATCATTCACATGTAACAATCCACTATAATCGAATTCAATTTGACCGAATGTTTTATTGAACAGTGAAATCACATGATCTGCTGAAATACTTTGACTTTATAACACAAACACTCTCAAACTTGATCACCTAATCACTTTCAAACGACACGTCAAACGATCAGTTTCAAACGATAAGTTCAAACGTAACACAAATTTCAAACGATATGTTCAAACGGAACACAAATTTCAAACGATATGTTCAAACAGAACACCAGTTTCAAACGTAACAGTCCTGTTTTCAAACGATAGGATCAAATTTCAAACAGAAGGGTATGCATTTTCAAACGGGATGGCAATTTTCAAACGGAACACCTATGCTTCGTTCAAACAGAACCCATATTTCAGTCCTTTTTTACCGTTTAAACTTCGAATTTTGAATTGATATTCTCAAGGGTTTGTCAAAACACAATTACGCACATATTGTGAAAGTTTTAGCCGATTTTATCCGTGAAAAATATCAATTTTATGAAAGAAGGTGTAGAAAATCAGAATTTGCTAGCGAAAACGAGCTAAACGGTAAGAACTCTTCCTCCTGAGCTCTGATACCACTTGTAAGATCGTGAAACGACCTAACGAGTCGATCAGAAGAGTGCTCAGACCGAATCAGAGGCGGAATTCATTGATTCGGTCTTCGTTTAGCTTGTATTCACTATTAATTGTCTCGTTTATTAATCTCTGAACGTTTACAAGACTGGAGACACCTCGACAGCACCTCGGCGTCGGAAATCAGAACCTTACAAATGAACTCGTTTGAAGGCTATTTATAGGGAGGACCCTTCCGTTTGAAAGTGACATGATTATTTCAAGCGGAACCCTCAAACGTAACCCTTCAAACTTTACATTCAAACTTTACATTCAAACGGCCAACCTCCTAATTACATATTTTGTCTTCATGTGTGAATTCTATTGTGATGTCATCAATATGATGTCACAAGATGATGTCATATTGATGATGTCACACTCCACAACGAACTCGAGACTCGACATAAGACGAAGACGACAGATGAATGCACCAACATAACATGTCGGAGCTATAAGTCTCCTTGATGGGTAGGAAATGAGCTGACTTAGTCGGTCTGTCAACTATAACCCATATCGTATCATTTCCTTTCCTGGTCTTAGGTAACTTGGTAATAAAATCCATCGTTACCATTTCCCACTTCCACGTAGGAAGTTCAGGCTGTTGTAGCAAACCTGACGGTTTCTGATGCTCGGCTTTGACTTGTGCACATGTCAAGCATTTAGCTACGTGAGTGGCTACAGACTTCTTCAAGCCTATCCACCAATAATTTGCCTTCAGATCCTGGTACATTTTATCAGCTCCAGGATGAACGGAGTATTTGGAACTATGGGCTTCTTGGAGGATGACATCTCGAAGTCCTCCATAAATTGGAACCCATATTCGTCCATTTAATCGTAAAATTCCGTCCTTGCTAAGAGTTAACTGCTCCTCAGTTACCCCTAACTTTTCATTAGGATAGTTAGCTTCCAACACAGCTTCCTTTTGTGCAGCTAACAACCTATCCATCAAATTATTCTTTATCTCCATGCGCTTGGCATTGATTCGGATGGGTTTCATCCTTTCCTTTCGACTCAAGGCATCAGCGACTACATTCGCCTTGCCGGGATGGTACTTGATTTCACAATCATAGTCATTCAAGGTCTCCATCCAAAGGCGTTGCCTCATGTTTAACTCTTTCTGATTAAACAGATGCTGGAGGCTCTTGTGATCAGAATAGATCACAAACTTGATTCCATAAAGATAATGCCTCCACAGTTTCAGTGCGAACACAACGGCACCCAATTCCAAGTCATGGGTGGTGTAATTCTTTTCGTGCACCTTTAACTGTCGTGATGCATAGGCAATAACCTTGCCTTTCTGCATAAGCACACACCCCATGCCGGTGTGTGAAGCATCGCAGTAAACTACGAATTCTTCAGTGCCTTCAGGTAATGTAAGCACAGGAGCGTTGCTCAAATTTTGTTTCAAAACATCAAAGGACTCTTGCTGCTTAGAGCCCCAAACGAACTTTAATTTCTTCTTGGTCAAGGAAGTTAGGGGTGCAGCAATCCTTGAAAAATTTTCAATGAAACGCCTGTAATATCCTGCCAATCCCAGGAAGCTACGAATCTCCGTAGGCGTCTTTGGCTCTTGCCAATTCATAACAGCTTCAACTTTAGCGGGATCCACCTGGATACCACGCTCACTGACCACATGTCCAAGAAATTGGACTTCACGAAGCCAGAATTCGCACTTTGAGAATTTGGCATAGAGTTTCTCATGATGCAGGAGTTTGAGAATACAGCGAAGGTGTTTCTCGTGGTCAGCTTGATTCTTTGAATAAATAAGAATGTCGTCGATGAAAACGATGACGAATTTATCTAAAAACGGCTTGCAAACGCGATTCATGAGATCCATGAACGCGGCCGGTGCATTAGTGAGCCCAAAAGGCATCACTAGGAACTCGTAGTGACCATAACGAGTCCTAAAAGCAGTTTTATGCACGTCTTCATCTCTGACCTTCAGCTGATGGTAGCCTGACCTCAAATCTATCTTCGAAAAATAACTTGCCCCTTGTAACTGATCGAACAAATCGTCGATTCTGGGTAAAGGGTATCTATTCTTTATCGTGACCTTATTAAGCTCACGAGAGTCGATGCACAGACGCATCGATCCATCCTTCTTCTTTACAAACAGGACTGGCGCTGCCCAAGGAGACGAACTAGGTTTAATGAAACCCTTGGCTAGCAATTCATCTAGTTGTGTCCTTAATTCTTTCATCTCTGTGGGCGCCAACCTATAAGGTGCTCTGGCAACTGGTGCTGCTCCGGGGATGATATCAATCCTGAATTCCACTTGCCTATCTGGTGGCAAACCAGGTAGTTCTTCCGGAAAAACTTCTGGGAACTCAGAGATGACAGGGATGTCTTCTATCTTCGGTTTGGGCTCATCAATAATTACTTACGCCGTGTAGATGACACAACCCCTCTTTAAACATTTTGAAGCCTTGAGCATAGTCACTTGCTCAGGAAGCCCATACTGGGTATCTCCCCGAATGGTAAGTGGTTCACCAGACGGAGTCTTTATTAACACTTGCTTCATGTTACAGACAATTTGGGCCTGGTTACGAGATAACCAGTCCATACCCAGAACTATGTCAAAACCGGCCAACTTAAACGGAAGTAGAGACAGAGGAAAAGAATGGTTCTTAATGGATATAACACATCTATCTAACACATTTGAGACGGTTTCTATGGTACCATCTGCTAACTCTACCTCATAGTTTATGCTTAAGGTTTTGACAGGTAAATTCAACAATTTACAAAACTTATGATCTACGAAAGACTTATATGCGCCTGAATCAAAAAGTACTCTTGCAAAGACATCATTTACAAGGAAGGTACCTGTTATGACATTATCGTCTTGCACAGCCTCTTTCGCGTCCATTCTGAAGACTCTAGCATTAGTCTTCTTAGCCTCTTCCGGCTTCTTGTTGTACTTAGGGCAGTTGGTTTTAATGTGGCCCTTTTCATTGCAACGGTAGCACGTTGCGTCTTTTATCTTCTTGCAATCCAAGGTTTTGTGATCCGTGGACTTGCAAATACCACAAGCATAAGATTTTGACTGAGTCTGCGAGTTCGACTCAAGTCTGCACTTCCCAAAGTGCTGCTTCTTGCATATTTTGCATTTGGGCTTCTCACCAGAATTATGCCCCTCTTTCCTTGAGTCAGATCCTTTCTTGTTGTCACCGTTCCCACGGTGTTTCTTGCTCGACCTTCGCGAACCATCATCTTCACGCTTCCTCTTCTCAGCCTCCTTATTCCTTAGCGATCTCTGCCTGACCGCATCCAGAGTGAGGGATAAGGAAATGTCAGCTACTGATCTAAAAGTCGCTGGCCGAGATGCTTTTACGCTTGCCTTGATCTCGGGGGCTAAACCACCGATAAAACGAGCTATCCGTTTTGGTTATGGGGTTACCAGGTATGGAACCAAACGAGACATAGTGTTGAAGCTCATTAGGTAAGCTTGACAGTCGAGGTTTGTCATCACCAAGGATAGAAAATCAGACTCTATCTTCTCCACCTCATGTTGAGGGCAGAAATTTTCCTTGATAAGGGCAACAAATTGATCCCACGACATATTGTACAATGGGATTTTCCCGGTGGCCTCAATCAGAGATCTCCACCACGCTAACGCTTCACCCTTAAAACACTACGACACAAACTTGACCACGTCTCTCTCAGCACATCCGCTGATGTCTACAACCGTATCCATCTCATCCAGCCATGTCATACAGTCAATGGCTCCCTTCTCCCCAGTGAAATCCTGGGGCTTGCAAGAAACAAAATATTTATACGAGCAACCCTTGTCACGGGGCCCTTGATTACGTATAACCTGCTGAGATGGAGCACTGTGGTTCGAGGAGCGTCGATCATTGTTTTTCTTCGGGTCGTCATTATTGGACGGTGGCTTTGAAGGCTGTGTAGATTGGGTCCTACTACGAGTCCCACTGTACTCTTCATACTGCCTTTGCAAAGCCTGTGTAACAGCGCCGTCTATGATCGCTTTTAATTCCGCACCCGTTAGATTAATTCGGGCGTCATTATTAACCTCCGCTGGATGACTATTACCCTCGTCCGAGTTAGCCATATTAATTGAACTGTTGCAGAAAACAAGGACAATAGTTTATTTGGGAGTTTATTATAGAATTGCCCCTTAGGGAAATTCATTAACCATGGTAAACAGAGACCATATTTGGTTAATTTATTAGTCACATTTATTTAGGATTTCTATAATTATTATCCTAATTATAAAACAATAACAGTTTTATTTATGGCACAAAAGGCCTAGTCACGAGGACAATATAAATTATAAGCTGTGATTTCAGAGAATCAAGGCTTTTAAGGTTTGACTAAAGTCTATTACCTTTTTCAGACAGGGAGTCATAGCTACAACTGTCTTTTGGCTCATGTAGAAATGAGCAAGGCCCGTAGGCATTATATTACCCACGTATGGTAAAATATGATCATCTTAATTGATGATCTTAACCCATGATTCAGAGATCATTAAATTGGGTTAGGAATCTTCTAAAGAATCCTTATTCATATAAAAATGACATGTGATTTTAACGAATCACATCTGCCAGGAGTGTTAACATGTTTTAAGATGTTAACAGGGATTTGAATCTTTTAAACAGGTCTTACCATCTTGGCCCGGTCTTATAATTGACCCTAGGCTAGGTTTCACACTCTAAGATTCTTAATTAATAATTACATAGGCAGATTATTTCGAAAGGAATGATTTTAATTTATTTATTTCATTTATAATTTATTTATGCACAAAATGGCAAACATGAAATTCATAAAACAAACATTCCATTAATTTATTCAAAATATTACACGCTGCCCTAAATGGGTCTTTTCAAATAATAACTTACCCACGCAGGGGTTTTAAGCAAACAAACTAGTCCACGCAGGGACCTTAACAAATAAACATTATAGTCCACGTAGGGACTTACACATACAATATACCCTCGTAGGGGTTTATGGAAAAATAGGCCCACGCAGGGGCTCAAAGCAAACATACAAACACACATACCCTCATAGGGGCTTAACAACCAAATACACCCACGCAGTGGCTTGTACAGAAAATGGAAGGATTCAATGATCCTTCTTGTTCTTCCCTTTGATCAATCCTACTAATCCTTGGAAGAAAGTCTGTCTCTCCCTGCGGTCCTCGTGAACTACCCGTTCAACTTGATTCAACCTCTGAAGGAGTTCTTCATGCTCAGGTGGAGAGAACCTAGGCGGCTACGAATGAGTCCGAATAATAGGCCTAGGAGGTATCTGGTACCCATGTGTTGGGTACCCTACTCCCCATGGATCTCCATAGGGTCCTTGGGTGTTGTAGTTCGCCGCGACCATGTAAGGGTCGGCCTCCGCGTAACCATAATTGTGGTGATTTGGCGGTTCAAACGGGTTGTTTGCCATGGAACCCGTATACGCTGGAATTGGGTTGTCAAAACCCATCGGCGGTGGCTGTGGAACAGCTGGCTGTGAAGGTCTACCCATTTGTGGGTCCTCCTGATGTGGCGGATAATGGCTGCCACTGGACTGACGTGGGGAACTGAAATGGAAGTCCCCTGCTCGTGACGACATTCGGGCACCAGTTCTCCTACGCCTTGGCGGTTGAGGAGGTGCCGGCTGTACCGGTGGCGGTGGAGGTGGTGGCGTAACTGCCACAAATCGGTGATCCTCAGAGGAATCTTGATGATGCTGCTGCTGCGGCTGCTGCTGCTCATGAGGCGACGAGTGGTGAGGAGGTGTATAGTACCACTCGTGCCTGGTGAACATCGCCTGAAAGCTGTCCGGACCAACATAAGGTGATCCGTGGAATGAAGATCCGTCAGAGATTTCGATCAGATGGTTTGGTGTGCCACTTGCGGGTTCGACGGGGTCCGTATCCTCGTCCATGTCGTCCGCGTTATCACCGGAGAAGTGATCGTCTGGCCCCAGTGGGTTAAAACCCACGGGTTCTGGTAAGTAATTGGCCGGATTAAATTGGCCTCGGAAGATGGGTGTGGGGTCACCATACGAATGATGAGACAAGGATCGTTGCAATGGTATATATGAAGGTTGGGGGTTGTTCGGCTCGTAGTCCGGTTGTGGCCCATACGGGTTTTGGACAGGAGGGGTAGAGCTGTGAGATACCGATCGCCTGGCCGGCTCAAATAGGTTCCTTCGGTTTTGCCGTGGATCATCGCTCTCCGTGGTAGACGGAGCTCGGACATTTGAGGGTCCTGCCTCGTTGTCGTTAGGGGCGGTGATCGGCCCGTTGCCTCTTCCTCGTCTCCTGAAGAATCTTGGCGGCATTCTTAATTCCTGTCAATATTTCGTGAGATAACAACAACAAGATATAAAATAAAGCATAAGACAAAAATGAACAAAAATGAACAAAAATAGAATTTGTCCTATGTTATATGTCTAGACTCGAAAGTTTAGAATGTGCTATTGTGTACTGAGATTAAACACAAAAGGCTAGTGTTTAATTCACTCAGAGTTGGCTCTGATACCAACCTGTCACACCCCGATTTCCACATGTCACCGGTGGGCCCGGTGGGGGAGTATCGTGACGTGGTTGGCAATGTAATAGTCAAACAACACAATTTATAGTATGCACAGAGGAAGCAAATTTAAAATATAATACAACCGAATTTATTATTGTAATATCAAGTATCACAATGTTCGGATGTTTATCCACAGAACGGATCGAAATAAAATATAAACAATGGTTCAACAGACTTCAGGCATCCTAAGCTTGCGAGACTTTTTATTGATGCTAAGGAGACAATCCAGCCAATTTCATTTAGTACCTGCATTCAGTCTTTTTGGGAAAATACGTCAATTTACACTGGTAAATACAATCAACCGACTCATTTTGAAAAATGATTTAAAATTGGTTTGGATGCCCATGGCATAAACATTTTTATAACTAGGGAGAATTATTTAATATTATAATCTTGTGAACGAATTACATGTTACTTGTGCATTCAGTAGCCCGGATCTTGTCCGGGTTAAAGATCAATAGACACACCACATCATAGAGTTATACACTGACAGGTGTACGCCTACACCCCGTGCTCAGGTCGTGGCCATCTCGTAAGATGATGCCTAGGATATCCGGGACATGGTCATTAACCCCCCAAAGGCTTTAAGTAATCAAGACTGTTTAAACGAGCCAAACAAATTATTCAACTACCCACTCAACTGTGGAGATTTGATGCTCGATCAAGCGGTATGCTATATACCGTAACCCAAGCCCGTATAGGGAAAATAAGTTAAAAGTATTTACCTGAGCAAGTATTAATCACAATAAGCAAAATGCACGTAGCTTTTACTGGTTCTCCTAATCTGGAACGAAGGTTTAATATAACCTATTAGAATTCTAACGGGTCTTTAATTAAGCTTAAGCTTAGACCGGCTAGTTTTCAAGATACGGTTCGTACGCACGATTAAACGAAGACCGGATAGAATGTGATTTAGACCCGACAAGTTCAGAGACTTGTTTAATATGGGTTTATTATTCACATTCTGGATTTTGAGATAAAACTGATAAGGTTTGACCCGTTTCGGCTAATTTATGTAAACTTGTTACATAAACCGAACCGTACGCGTAATAAGCGTAACGGGTATCCGTAAGAGCCATATACAGGTTTCCTAAGTTAATATGCTTCAAATATGTTGTGACATCAGTAAGATGTCTTTTATTATGCCCGAAACGAATTTAAACACAAACTATGCCCCGTAGGGGTAGTTTGGTCATTTTAAAGGTTGTAAAAGAGTTTAAGTGTGAACCTGAGTTACAGGTCTGATGTAATCAGCAAATATACTCAATTTGATAAGTTATATAAGTAGGTTAAAGTATTTATGTGAAATCTATCATTTATAGCCAACTATGCACCGTAGGGGCATTTTGGTAATTTCACATAAGCCGAAAAGCTCAAAACTGAAATCTGAGTTTATCAACCTTTGCTTACTATTAAAATATTATAATTTGCCTCATATATCAGTAGGTATCAACCCGGGTATGTCCAATATGATTTTAAAACATACTACGCGTTAAAAACGCTAATTAAGGCGATTAAAGGCCATTTCCGGGTTCGATACTTAAATCTGATATTTTTATATTTCCAGAAGGTTTAAAATAATTTATTTATCATATGTGATCAGTAGCAAAAGGTTTGGAGTCGTTTAGATGTGTAAAACTCATTTTATGGCCCGTAAGGGCAAAACCGACAATTACCGGATTAAGCCTACGACTACTAGTTATGCTCAGCCTAAAATTTATTAAAAATCCTCAAAATTCCGAAAATAATATATTACATCAGTGGGTATTAAGTTTGATACCAAAAGGTAGGCTTAACTAGGCTATACGCTAATTACGCCGTTTTATTAACATAAAGCATTAATTTTGCGATAATGAGCATAACTCTTAATCTACAAGTCAAACTGATGTCAAACTTTGCATACAAGTTTATATATCAGTATTTAAAGTTTCTACACTTTTACATTTTCATAAATCACGTTTTAAGGTAATAAGGGCATAATGGTCAACATATGAGCAATTAACGGAAACGTGCATATTAATTGGATAACTAATGAACCAAGGTGTATAATCACAGAGGGTTATTCTAACATGTAACCTAATCCAATTTAAGCTCTGAGGAATTTCTAAAACATGCCTAAACGGGTCAGAACTGAATGTCAAAGTGAAAGTCAAACTATGTGACTTTCGGTTCCGAGCCGGGTCTAAACAGGAAATTGTCGGGTTGAACATGTTTAGACATGTTCTTACACTTATTACTAAGTTATAACAATGATCCAATAGGTTGTATGTGATCTACAATGTTAATTTTGCGTAGATAGCATTTTTAGGCTTCCTGTTGACTTTTTAATTTTAGGTTTGACCCGACTTTTGACCTGGTTAGAGTGGTGATCAGGGGAAACCCTTTTGAGGTTTTATTACCCACCTAAATACCAACTTATATCTACTTTTAATTCGAGATATGACTGAGCCATTGTTGACTAATCTAGAAGTCAAACCGTAATTACGACGGTTTGACTTTTAGCTAAATAACTAAGCTAAAAACAATTAAAGAAGGACTAGCAGACTTACAAGAGTCCTATGCACGACTTATGATCAGTTGGACCTGCTTGAGAGCTCCAGAATTGATCAGATTGCAAGAAGGAAGTGTGAAGAACTTGTTTGCATATCAAGGCCTTTTATAGTGAATTAACCCACCACAATTCCTTGACACATAGCTCTATGATCGACCACAACCATCCAACATGTGTCTCTAGTGCCCTAGTACAGTTTAGGGGTCGCCCACCATGTTAGAATGACGTTTAAGATCGAAATTCCGTGTTTCCAGGAGTCTGTCCCGCTTTTCTGCATCTGGCGGCCTGACGCGGCTCGCCTCCCATTTTGCCGATTCCAACGCGGGCCGCCTGGGCCTGCGAAATCAGATTTTTCATTTTCTTTTGTATTGCAACTTGACCTTTGGCTTCACGAAGGGGCAATCAAGTTTATTTCTTGCGTTTTGACCCCCTTATATTTACCCATAAGGGCTTTAGGACTTATACCCACTTTGCCAAGTCCTTGAACACTTCCGGTTAACCCGAAAAGTCTTAACTTTCAATGTTTGCACTTTAACCCCTCGTACACGAATTTGGTCATAACTTTCTCAAATGATAACGAAACTTTATGAAATTTTAATCGTGCATTCTAGTGAGCATAATTAACATTTACAAAGCTTCGGGTTTGTCAAAAGGTCACTCAGAGGTATATCTTTAAACATGTTGACACATTTAACCCATGTAGTTTGTAATCTCTCACTTTTTGTTTCGTATGATCCATGATTTATTCGTTTGATGTTATAAACATCATGTAGGGTTATTATGAAGTATATTTATTCACTGTTAACATTTAGAACCCGTATAATCATGTACTTTCCATGTTTGTCAACTTTAGTCCTTTTATAACATTCTTTTCACACGTTCAAACTTCATGACACGTGTCAACACATTATAGGACGTGAATTTTCGAGGTGTTACACCATAGAACCCGAGGTACTTGCTTTTTCATCACACCCGTTTGTATGTTGAGTGTAATTGTTTTGGCTATCACGTTTTAAAATTTTGACTTGTTGTACAAAATCGGTGTTTGACTTGTTTTCAAAAGTCTCAATTTTATCCGTACCCTTCGATTCTACAAATCTGACATTACTGTTTTTCTTCTGATAACGAGCTCCTTTTGTTTCAAATTTAGATTGAGAAACATTAGGCTTTTGAGCTCGCTTTTCTGGTTGTTTACCCTTAGCAGCAATAGGTTGTTGCTTTGTTGGTGATTTTTTATTTCCAAATTGTTTCTTGATTTCAGCTTTTGGAATTTGGTCACATTGAGTTACAATGACTCCTGGAATTGTCTTTCCCAAAAACTTGTTTGTATTATTTTCAAAAACTTGATCAATCGAAGATGGATTAACATTTTTAATTGGAAAATCGTGATTTGAATAGATTTTAGAATCACCAGCCAAAGTGTACAACACGTTATTACTTTTAACGGCAGACACAGATTTCTTGTCATTCTTGACAGGATCTATCACTTGTTTGACAGCTGGTTGAACAGCAGGAGTAAGAGGATCACAAAGAATATGATTCTCAATTGGAATTTCTATTCCCTTCATTTTGTCAAGTGATTTATCCTGATCACTCATATCTGATTCTGATTCATCATCAGACGAATCATAGTCCTCAATGATTGGAGGACGGTGTTTCGTAGATGTTGAAGTTTCTGTTTGCTCAGATAATGTACTTGAAGAATTGTCCGATTTGAACCCTATTCCAGTAGTAACTTCTTCATAATCCATAGGTACACTGGGTTCAAATCGAGGCATATCCTCTTCATCAGGCATTCGAGTATAATTTTGTCTCAAAGGGGGCGGACACTTCTTATACCCAACACCTCTCACGTTTCCCTTCAGTTGTTGAACGTCAATAATGTGATCGAGCACAAATCGGGAGTTAGAATAACTCTCCAACTTGAGCTTGATTGCATCATGCTCGCATTTGGTAATGGCTAGTTCCTTTTTGGTTTCCTCAACAATGTTAATGTAATCGTTAATACTAACTTGTTTATGATAAACAGTTTTGGTCACTTCGGAAACACTTTTCTTTAAAGTTTCAATTACAGATTTAAAATCCTTTTCGTTTCTAACCAGAGCCATATTTTCCTCTTTGCACTTAGACATTTCAATAACCAAACTTTGATTATGACTATGAAGCTTTTCAGATTCAAACTTCAAATCAGCACAAGAATTACAAACACTAGGAGCAGGAGTTTCAGAATTTACCTGACTCGTAGAGGCTGAGACATTTGCCATAAAGGCAGTCTGATAAGAAAAAGATCCATCTTCAGAGAAGAATTTCTCCATTTCTTTAGATGCTACAGCAGCCTTCTTGATCAGAACAGATTTCTGACTCTTCAACTCCTCTGCTTCAGTCAATAAATCATCAACATCAGAACTCGCTTCTTCCTTCACATCAGATTCAGAATGATAATCACCCGAAGTATAACTTTCTTCATCAGAACTCTTGGTATAACCCGAACTGTTGTTACTTTTAGAAAATTCTTCCTTATGAACGTGCTTGATGTGATTGATGATCTTTGCATAACACGTTGTTCCTCCTCTATCTAGATCACCTTCCCCAAGTTGTACAGACCAATTACACCCTTCATTAGCTTGAACGGTCAATGCTCGATTGGTGTTTGATGGTCCAGACTGGTTCTGGTTCTGATTGTTGTTCACCGCTACCATCCTTCTTTCACGATTATCTTGATTGACATTGACATTTGAAGTACTCGTCTGATTTCTGAATGGGTTCTGATTTCCTTGTTTGCTTGGTCGGGTGCACTCACGTTTGAAGTGCCCCTTTTCGCCACAATTGAAACATGTAACCGCTTCTTTATCAAATCCGTACTTCGTATCCTGCTTACTTTCCAAAGAACTTCTCCCTGTTCGAACCATAAAGTCCTTCGCCCTTCTAACAGCACTTGCGAACGACAACTTTATATCCATCAACTCCATTTCATCACGGTTGATTTGTTGATAATCTTCGTTGGTCAAATTAATGTTTCCAATTTGACCTGCGACCAAACCGCAGTAAGCACTGACCATTGTATTAATGAGTTCCATATGTTCCTTCGCTACTTCAATGCTAACATTTGATAGGTTTGCAGTATCAACTCTGACTGTGTTAGGGTTTAGGGGTGGAGGATTGTTGGTATAATGAGCTTACTGTTGTTATGGTTGGGCTTGTTGTTGTTGTGGTTGGTCTTGTTGTGGTGGGACAGGAATATAAGCACTCGAATCGAACTGAGGTTGAGTAGTGGTAACTTGAGGTGTAAAAGGAATATAAGCACTACCAAATTGAGGTCTAGAAAAAGCCTGAACTTGAGCACTCAAATGCGCTGGCGGAAAATAGGCACTCGGATCAAAGACCGGAGATGGAGTTGATTGTGGAAACGGAGAAGAGCTTGTATTTGATATAAACGTCGTTTGTAACTTTGGTTGCTGAACTGAACTGGAACTGGAATTAGCTAACTGGTTAAAACCTGCGAGATACATTTCGGTATTTTGAGGAGCAGGAATTCGTTTAGCTTTCCGAATTTCTTCATCATTCTTGTGTTCCAGCTTCTGAATGAATTCATAGATATTGACATTGGCAGCATCTAGAACACCCGTATGCTTTAAAAGCTCAATGTATGGGCTCCACTTTGGAGGTAGAGCATCAGCAAACCGTGCAACCAATTCCGGTTGAGTTGTAGTAACACCATAAGCAAACAGTTCACTAATCAAATGATAAAAACGTGTAGTCATATCATTTAGGGTTTCATTTTCCAAGAACTGAAATGATTCAAACTCTTTCTTCAATAGATAATGGTGTGTCTTTCTAGTAGCTGCATTTCCTTCTCCTCTTGCTACCAAAGCATCCCATAATGTTTTCGTGTCGACACAGTAAGAGAATTGATGATAGATTTCTTTGTGAAGCGCTTGGGTAAGAATAGCAAACGACTTTTTCTCTAAGTCATAGGCTTTCTTGTCATCTTCATGCATATTAGTAAAACCCGCTGCAGTTGATGCTGCTACTTCGAGGGCATTGTTGCGTGGAGTAATGAAACACCTCCAAAGATCGGTGCTTTTCCCTTGAACGTATGTGTGGAAACGACCTTTCCATGATGGAAAGTCGTTCATGTGATTCAACTTTGGAGGGCGATTGTTGTTGCCCGTTTCGCTCTCGCTAAGCAAAATATTCTGAATGCTTTGATTTTGATTTGATACCAAAGCCCATTGAGTTGCACTTATAGATTGCTGACCAAAAACATTCTTTACCCATGCTGCTGCAGAGGTTTTATCTTGACCTGGTCGTGGGTTCGTACTCCAATCCCACGGACTTGTACTACTCATATTTGATATTAGAACAACTGTACCTGATAAAACACTTGAAAACACAAGGTTAGAACAGTTTTGCAAGTCCTTTGTTTAAAATTGACAACAGATCTCGACGAAACACTTTCCACGAAACACTCCTGTTTCGTCGAAATGTCTTATGACGAAACGCAATGTGTTTCGTCGAAGATGCTTTTGGCGAAACAGACTGTTTCGTCGCTTGTGCTTTTCGTCGTGGATAAGGTTCAGATAAGTGGGTCAAGTGGGTGATAGTTGGTAAAATTTTTCAACTTAAATCTTATCACTTACTGACACAGTACAAAATTTTCAACATATAACATGCCTGTTTAACCTAACAGTATGGTGAATAATATTTAATTGATTTTAATTCTTTTTCAATTTCTTTTAATTCTAAATTCAAAGATACTGAAGAACTTTTTGAAGGTTCTTTGAAGGTATGAAGAACAAGCCCAGAAATTATGAGTTTTCCGGTAACTTAACAACTTTCCGAAACATGAAATTTGCACAAACTTTCACTAAAAACCCGGTTTATCACTTGAACAATCAATCTAACAAGGTTTTTGATAAAACTCTTTAGCAAACAACAATATTCAAGCAGATTTTAAACACTTTTCAAGAAAATATGAGTTTTTCAAGAACAAGATTTCCAGAAAATCATAAATAACAGTTTCCAATACTTGATAAAAATCCAACTATGTTTGATTTTAAACAAGGATAAGAGTCAATGCTCTGATACCACTTGTAGGTCCCGAAATCTGAGGATCGATAACGAAAACCGAATCCTTGTTTATAACAAACAATGTCACGGGTGCGGAATCCCCGTAACGATGCCAAATCAAACACAGTAAATAACACACACGGTATAACCAATGAAACGCAATCTATTGATTAAATGGGATGAGAAACAAGAACAACTGATACACACACAGTTTGACAGAATAACTTTCAGGGTATGCTCTCATCTAGTTTCAAAGTGAAACCAGAAAGTGTTTATATAGCAGCCTGGGCCAGACATCAACGAAACCAAGAGTGGGCTCGACGAAACAACATTGGGCCAGTCATTGGGCCTGAAAAAGCCCAACAGTCAACGAAACAAGTCAGTTTCGTCGCTGATCATGACGAAACAAGATGAAATGGTCACAATCCGTTTCGTCGTTATGTGTTCAACGAAACACAAGGTGTTTCGTCGAAGGCCGCAAATGCTGAACTGTTTGCTGCAAACAGACAATTGCAGCAAACCTCATACAAACACAAACATAAAGACAATAATACCCTTACATGCAACATGCATTGTTCGTATACATTACATATCAATAAGAGACAAAATAAGTCGGACACAAGTGGATAGGAGGATATCCGACTTGGTCGACGGCAAATACAGACTCGATAAACGACAAAAGACCGTACAAAATACAACGATAAACAAGACTAGTTACAAACACAAAAAGGTGCACCAACAAAGCGAAGCTTAGACATCATAGGCCTTAAGCAAGGAGTTGCAAATTCCAATGCTTTTATCATAGCCGTCCCGGATTCCCAGCCTAATAGTCAAGGTTCGGTACCTTCAGTTTAGTCTTTTGAAAATACGTCAGCTTTCGCTGGTAAATACAATTAACTGACTCATTTTGAGAATAGTTTTTCAAAAATTATTTTAATGCATCGAGAAAACCCATAGGTAATCATTTAATATTTCTTGGGATTTTAGTCTTGTCACCAGATTTACATATTTGTCATACAATGGGAACCAGATATAAAAGTCGGTCATTTTCAGTGCTATAATGATTAAGGTACATACCAAAGTTGAAGAACATGTCTTACAGTCGGTATGCCTACCCTGGCACGTTATTCTGTATGGCCATAATAGTTCATGAGTTGGGACGCCCGGACGGTACCAACAAACCCCAATTGTTTCAGTTATCAAATATAATGGATTAAACCGGGTTCTTACATTTATGAGTAATCATAGGTGGCTCATTTATGTAATACCCGCTCCAAGTGGAATATTCGCTATACATCAAGTTTAAAAACAAAATAAGTTAAGAGTATTTACCTTTTAGCTAGCTTCCGACCGTTACCTATTTTCAAATATAGTAAAAGTCATAAAGGCAAAGTATTAAACTCAAGTTCGAATATCTGGGGGGTTCTATAGTTCGGAGTGAACGGATTTAGCTATATGTTAGAATGTATACGGGTCATAGGTTAGTTCCTTTGACACAACCCGTTACGTAAGAATAAGATTAATCGCTAGATTAAGCGTAAATTGATTTGAATGTGGTTTATACCTATCCGAGTGTAAGGACTCATTGGATAATGGTAAATCAAACCGACATTCTGATTTGGAAGAATTTAAAAAGGTTTTGACCCGTTACGTCTAGTTTATGCGAACTAGGTTCGTATAACTAGTTATGCGCATAAAGACGGGTTCGGAAGGTCGGATTGGCATAAGATAAGTCCAAGTGGTAAAATACATTCTTAGTTGAAGTACTTGTTGTTACAAAGTCAGATTATAAGCTTGGTTTAGTTTAAAATCATTCAGTTGGTTCATTTGACCACATAAGGGTATTGTGGTCATTTTTAACAATATATTTGCGACTTATCATTAAACCCATCAAACGGACTGACCATATGGTATAACTTCAGTGAGTTATACTTAACTATATTATGGTAATAAAATAAGTTTAAAACAAGTCTAAACGTTGACCAAACGGGTCAGAATCAAAAGTCAAACTGCTTAACTTTTGACATAGAATAAGACCTTAAACGGAATTGAACAAATTGAGCATGTTATAATCAGTTTATATTAGTTATAAAACTTGTATAAGTGATAAAACAATTTAGTTTTAAGTTGTAGAAGCCATTTATGCATTTTAGTCGAAAATTCAAGTTTTACGGAAGATGCTCGACTTAACAATTCAACTAGTAAACGTGATTATCCGAAGGTATGATCACAGAGGGATCATACCAACATTATTACGATCACGTAGGAAAGTTCGGATTGATTGAACATAACCTTGACCAAAATGGTCAGAAGCTAAAGTTAAACAGAAAGTCAATTGTTTGGCTTTATCTTCAAAATAACTAAATAAAATGAAATTGCACTAAAGGAAACACTTACTTGGAAGTGTTTGAGCAGAAAATCACTAAGTGGGAGTCCTCTTGTCCATAGGAATGCTCCAATCAAGTGATAGAGTGGAAAAGAGCAAATGAACAAGTTTCAAATGAAGAATCATGGCCAATTTATAGTTGAAGATGATGAAGGAGTTCAAGACAAGTCTAGAGGTGGCTTCTGAGATGTTTGCAAGTGTCCTTGAGGTGGCACAGACTGAGCAAGGGTGGACAAAATTCAAGATAGGTGGCATTGTGGCAGCTGGCCTTAGGGTGCAAGCAAAACTGCCTCTGGCAGTCCCTTACGGACCGTAAGGGTTAAGTTCGTGCGGTCCGTAAGGACCTTAAATGTGCAGAAGTTTCAACATGCTTACGGACGGTAAGCGGTAAAGCTTTATGGTCCATATAAGACCTTCAAAAACAGAATTTTGAGAATTTTAAAAGTTTAGTGCTTGTACTTTACATCTTTGGCCATTTGACACTTTTTGTCCCTCTCCTTCCTCGAAGCTGGGATTAGTCGGAGATCCGAGACGCGTTTTAGGTAACGCACAATAATAATTTGTTTTTCTCCTTCCAGTCTTGGGATTAGTCAGAGATTCAAACACGTTTCAGTTAACGTTCAGTGTAAGTCCTTTCTCCTTCTACATAATTGGGATTAGTTGTAGAATTGGACACGTGTCGTCACATAATTGGACGAAATTTTCAGGGTGTTACAGTGTACAACCGACCAACGACATCGGAGGTATATAAATTATTATATTTGTCACACCCCCAAAATACCACATGCAGAAACCCCCGTGAGGCATGTGACGTACCAGGATCCAAGCCACCAATCACATTGAACTCATAAATATATTTAAATAAAACTTTCATTCATTAACATAAAGGGGTTACAAACGTTACATATCATTCATTGTGTACAGCGGAAGCAAAACTCATTTGTTAAATGTTTAGTAAACCATGTCTACGTAAATCATTTAGCTTGTGTTGAGATTCCATGTTTCACGGCCCATGACCACTCCAGCATCCCAGACAGCAAGTCCCAATGATATAAACCTACAACCTGCAAGCATGCAGACAAGTGTGTCAGACGACGCTGGTGAGTTCAAAGTTTTGTTAACGTGTTTAGATACCAGTTACTAGATTAAAACGTTGCACAGTTTCAATAGTTTGATTTGATGTTGTTATTAACTTGATTACCGCAATGGCTACAAGATGTATTTGCCCAACCCCAATGTCTCTATCAAAACATTGGTCATGCTTTAAGGTAATTAGTTCACGCCCGTCCTCCCCGGTACGGTGTGAGGGTGCCAAACCTAATAGCGCTATCAACTAATAACCTCGTTGCCTCCCCGGTAACTATCGGTAGATGTAAGGGGTCTTATATGATAGAAATGAGTAATAACAAACATCCCATTAACCTGACATTCCTCCCTGGAACGTTACCCGATATCCCTCCCCGGGATGCATGCTTGGAAAAAGAGCAGTGAACTCACCTTAGATTGCTCGGTATATTAATTTACCCGTTCCACATTAGTACACCAATTCCTACCGTGGTTACCAAAGATAATTAGCTTATATGCACGTAAGTTACATATTCCACATTTACACAAGTAGTGTACCAGTAATGCACATAATGTCATGCAAATCGTAACAAGGAATCGTGCTACCCTCAGACCATAACTTTTATTGTAACAACAGTTTTTCGTACCTTATATCACGCATTCTAGTGGGTTGCATGTAATAGACATCGATTCACAATACATAACCACCATTTGAATCACATACCAATTCATGTCACAAGTCAGCACATCACATAACTATCAAACAATCCAATTATGTATCATACAAGTGAGGCTACTATGTGGTTGCACATAAGTGTGCGTCTTGATTCTAGTTCATACAATTTACATGGTCCCTATCAATTGTCATACATGAACGATTCTAAATATGTTCCATACGATCTCAACAAATAAAACACAACAGCATGCAGTTCATATAGATTCGATTAATACAAGATAAGTATGCTAACCACTCTATGAGAGGTTGGGAAATTGTTAACGCCGAGAAGGAACATTAATCTTGAAAGGAGGTGTCACCGAAGATTTGAGAGGATTAGGGTTTCCTGTCACGTAAATATTGCAACCTATTCTAACTGTTAAACCATAACCGATCTAACACCACTAATAGGTTTGGGGAAACGGGCTCAGTTTGGGCTTAAAATATATGGGGTGTAAGCTAAAGGTGTGTGTGTAAACACAATTCACAAAGCAGGCCCAACCTCTAATCCGTGATTGGGCTTGTGTAGATCGGGCCTAGGATATCATGTGTGTAGGCCGAAGGGAAGTAGAAACATTTGTTTTATACTAGGGGGTGTGCGGCCTAAACGTATGCGCGACCCAACTATACGTTGTGTGTGTGCGGCCCAAACATTTAGGTTTAACTAGTTTTTTTTATCTCAACGCGCAGCAATTAGTATAATAAGAATGTGGCAAGAAGGAATAAAGAGAAATCGGGATCACACGACTGAAAAGCACAAACCTTGAAAGTTCGGGTTGACACATCATCCCCAACTTGAAAGAAATTTCGTCCCGAAATTTGACAGGTAATCCAAAACAGTGGGTTTTCCGTAGGTGCCACATCATCCCCAACCTGAAAGGGAATTTCGTCCTGAAATTCGCCAATGGTATCAGAAGTTGATACAACCATTTGAAAAACTGAGGATACTAGAGCTTACTCTGATCATTGCGTTCCCATGTGAACTTCGGCCCACGTCTTGCGAATTATCGTGATTGGAAATTGAACTATGTTAACAAACCTTACTTCCTTGTCTATGCCTTTGAGTGGCTCCTCAATAACTGCAACTTGTCCAATAAAGGTATCCCAAATGTTTCATCAAACGCTGCGTTGGATTCGAGACATAAATGACATTGCGAACGTTACCCAATTCATCAGGTAACTCGAGTTTGTAGGCCATGTTATCGACTCTTTCCAAAGTTTTGAATGGCCCTAACGTTACGTGAATTATGCTTGCAACGCTTCCCAAAGCGCTCCGCACCCTCCTAGGGTGAGACGTTCAATCATGACACTTTCGCCTGTCGTGAACTCCCAGTGTTTCTTAAGCTTATCAGCTTCTTGATGGTCACACGTTGCCGCCAAACGACTCCCGATCCGAACAATTTCCCCAAGAGTTCTGTTGTCAACGTGTTGGTATTATCGTCCATGCAATGCCTTAACAGAGTTGTCTAGATATTAGAGTGGTAACTGCTGCAGAAGAACTCAACCATATGTAAGTGTCCTTTATCACACACATGCTCGCCGCATGTCTTCGAGTGTCAGGGTGGTTCATTTACTCTGACCGTTTGTCCTACGGTGATATGTAATGCTCGTGTCTAGACGTAAGCCATGGGTGTTGTGTAATGCCTGTCATAAATCAGGTATAGATCAAAATCAGAGGTAATAGGAGTTAGCACCTCGTGCCTATAAGCCGCCTCTCTCAGAGGGGCATTCACAGCTGTGAAGTCTCGTCAGTTTCCTTGATTGCAAGAAAGTGTGCCGGTAACGTGAGACAATCAACGATCACCCAGGTGATATTGTTTCCGTTTCGAGTTGTAAGTAGACCAGTGCCAGAATCCATGGTAGTCTGTTCTCATTTCCATATGGGTATTTCTGGTTGCTGATACTTCACCTTGACCTTCCTACAAGTCAAACATCATTCCTATACATAGCTAGGTGGGCCTTCATGCCCGACCACCAGTGAGAGATTTATAGGTCCTACTAACTCTCATCAAAACCCAGACGACTAGAATATCCAGACCAATGTGCTTTCGTCAACACAAATTCCCTACAGTTGCCGCATAATGAGATCCACATTCGTTCCATGAGGTAGCGAGTATCGTCCGACCTGCCAAAGGTTGCTTCGCCATGCCCCGCATGGGTTCAACTAAAAAAATTCTCTTCCATCAGTTCTTTCAGTTTGAACAGAACGAGTCTGATCAGGTAAGTTAGAGTCAGTAGTGTGGGGCAAAGCTCGTGCTCGTTCAGGTTTCACAGTCGTAATCGTTCAAAAGTTCCACCCAGCCATGCCATTAACTGATTTAGCTCTTTCGAAACTAGGGTACACGGGAGGCCCTTGTGATCGGTCTAAATAGTGCATTCGGTACTGTCCAAGTAATGCCTCCAACTTAAACCCAAAGCCCACGGTTTCCACCGCAGGTTGTGTGTCGTGCGGCTCCTCTTCGTAACTCCATTACGTAAGTCATCACCTTCTTATGTTGCATCTGCACGTAGCTGGGACTCTGATTCGGACCATCATGGTATACCACTAGATCATCGGTATTCTCGGATAGAAGCAATGCTCCGTGCATTGCAGAGTTGGAATTCGAAAGCTGAAATGACGTCCTCCTGTTTCGTCTTTCACGAACACAGCACCCTGATGTGCTAAAGAGATTTAAATTGTGCGACCTTCGAAAATCATGTGAATAAGCTGCGATAGTATCTAGCGAAACCAAGGAATTGTTGCATCCCCGAAGGAATCTTTGGTGTCGACCAGTTTCTAACAAAATGGATCTTTAGCAAGATCCACGTGTGTTCCCACTTCGTTGGTTACATGCCCAAAATGTATCTCTCGAATTCAGATGTTACATTTTACAAGACTTTGCATGGAATGGCTCCTCCCTTAGGAGCTCTAAATTAAGATACAGATGCCATCCAGCACGTCGTCAATAAGCATAGTCGATTCATGTGATCGATACAACTGCTGATGTGATGATTAGCCCAAAAGTCATGGAATACAAAGTCGCAATAGCCGTACTGAGTTCGATGTGCTATTGTAGGAATCATTTTTCCCTTGGACTTCCAACTGATGAGTTCGTTCGTTAGTCAACCCTCGAATGGGAGCTTGACCCTCGCAGCTGGTCAGCTGGTTGTCAATACATGGTCGTGGCAAATGGTTCTTGACTGTCACCTTGTTGAATTCTCGATAGTCAGATCACATACGAAAAGGCTTATCTTCACGGATATAACTGGGGCTCCCTAAAGCGAAAACTAGGTCCGACAAAACTCCTGTCCAACAGTCCCTGCTGTTGATTTGACAATTCTTGCAACCCTCCTGGTGCAAGACGGTAAAAAGTATGAAGAATCAGGGCTGCCTCTGGCGTGAGATCAAACTGAGAGTCTGTCTAATAGTTATGGAAGTAAACCTGATAGTTCCTCGAGTAGCACACCGAAGGAATCACGAACAATTGGTGGATCCTCGATCCTCTTTTCCTTAGCCTTAGCGTCAGTAACGAGTGCTAACATAGCGGGGTAATCCCTCCGTAGACACTTCTGGTCTTCATAGATGAAATGGCGCTAACCTTTGCACCACTCTAACGCTTTAGAACAAATAACAATTCTCCACACAAAACTTTCTCCTCACTGGTATATCTGTCCGATTTCTGGATAACCAATCCACACTAACTACTGCATTGTAATCATCAAGGGTAGTAGAAGAAAGGTCGATGTCGAACGCTTGCCCCACAAGGTCGAGTTTGCATCCCAGCGAACATATAAGGCTTCAATTGACTTGCATCAGCCGACTCCACAACAGATTCGGTTTCAAGAAGCATCAGGGCTAAACAGAACAGGGACGAAGTGATTAGCTACCGATACAAGCTACCATGGTGCTATTTTTCCTGGCGTCGCCTACGCCAATCCTAAATGCCCTTCCATGAGCATCATTTCCAGTATTGTTATTTTCGTCTTTTCCTTGGTTGTTGTCGTCTTGATTCAACAATGGGCGATCCATGCCATAGGCACCTTCATTTCCCTACTATAGACTACGATTACGAGTGCCTTGATGTTGCCGTGACTGTTGCCTCTACTGTTTTTGCTTGAAACGGAGCCCTGCGATCTCTCACCAACATGGTCCATCATAACACATTTCGTGTCGCGTCCTAAGGCGCCGCTCATTGCGCTGGCAGTTATACATTCCTTTCTACAGTCCATTGTCATCGTGTATGTCCCGTTTGGTTTGTAAGAGTTGACTCCCATAAGTCGCTAACTAGGGTGAATGATCCATTTGAAGCCAATTCACTGGTGTTCGTTGCCGGTAATCAAGGTCGTCCAACTACTGAGGTCGGTAAAGTACTGCACTCATTCTCTTGTCCATCGAGGTTGCTAGTTGCTTGAGTACTACACGGTTTGTTGCGAGAGTATTGCAGATGGGATCACGCTTCGAGATTTATGGCGTCAAACACGTTTCAGTTAACGTTCAGTGTAAGTCCTTCCTCCTTCCACATAATTGGGATTAGTTGTAGAATTGGACACGTGTTGTCACATAATTGGACGAAATTTTCGGGGTGTTACAGTGTACAACCGACCAATGACATCGGAGGTATATAAAATATTATACTTGTCACACCCCCAAAATACCACATGCGGAAACCCCCGCGAGGCATGTAACGTACCAGGATCCAAGCCACCAATCACACTGAACTCATAAATATATTTAAATAAAACATTCATTCATTAACATAAAGGGGTTACAAACGTTACATATCATTCATTGTGTATAGCGGAAGCAAAACTCATTTGTTAAGTGTTTAGTAAACCATGTGTACGTAAATCATTTAGCTTGTGTTGAGATTCCATGTTTCACGACCCATGACCACTCCAGCATCCCAGACAGCAAGTCCCAATGATATAAACCTACACCATGCAAGCATGCAGACAAGTGTGTCAGACGACTCTGGTGAGTTTAAAGTTTTGTTAACGTGTTTAGATACCAGTTACCAGATTAAAACGTTGCACAATTTCGATAGTTCGATTTAATGGTGTTATTAAATCGATTACCGCAATGGCTACAAGATGTATTTGCCCAACCCCAATGTCTCTATCAAAACATTGGTCATGCTTTAAGGTAATTAGTTCACGCCCGTCCTCCCCGGTACGGTGTGAGGGTGACAAACCTAATAGCGCTACCAACTAATAACCTCGTTGCCTCTCCGGCAACTATCGGTAGATGTAAGGGGTCTTATATGATAGAAATGAGTAATAACAAACATCCCATTAACCTAACATTCCTCCCCGAAACGTTACCCGAAATCCCTCCCCGGGATGCATGCTTGGAAAAAGAGCAGTGAACTCACCTTAGATTGCTCGGTATGTTAATTTACCCGTTCCACGTTAGTACACCAATTCCTACCGTGGTTACCAAAGATAATTAGCTTATATGCACGTAAGTTACATATTCCACATTTACACAAGTAGTGTACCAGTAATGCACAAAATGTTATGCAAATCGTAACAAGGAATCGTGCTACCCTCAGACCATAACTTTTATTGTAACAATCCGTTTTTCATACCCTATATCACGCATTCTAATGGGTTGCATGTAATAGACATCGATTCACAATACATAACCACCATTTGAATCACATACCAATTCATGTCACAGGTCAGCACATCACATAACTATCAAACAATCCAATTATGTATCATACAAGTGAGGCTACTGTGTGGTTGCACATAAGTGTGCGTCTTGTTCCCGATGCTTAGCCCAATACCACTAACCCGGCCGCGGCAGCATGGCTCATAATCAGCAAGGCCCAATCGGCCCACTAGTGAATAATTAGTCCAATTATAAATCCATGTTGTCAGACGGTGCCTTGAAGTCAATTACATTTGCATGTTATTCAAGGCCTATAATTCAAACACATAGCATATGATTTCAAAGTTTAAAGATGCCATTTAAAACAACTCAGTACATCACGTGACATCTCTTATACAATCCATATGTATCGGCCAATGTGAACATCAGCTTTAAAAATTACAATCAGTCCAATTAATTTTTCTGAACAACAGTATGCGGCCCAATTACCTTTAAGAGCATTAATTGTGATGTTGGCCATTATCTAAAATTAATTCATTTACAAACCATGAGGTCCAAGAGAAAGGCTAATGTGTTCAGCGGCCCAGTGAATACTCGATCTAATCAATACACATAACAACAAACATATAACAGTATTATCATCGGATCATTACTAACATTTATTAACCAACCCTATCCTATGACTCCATGCTATCGGCCAACATCAGTTCTCATACATCGATCACAATTATACCAGACATATAAATCATTAATCACGATTATTATAAGCACGGTTATATCGGACATATACATCATCAATCACGATTATTATAAGTATCAACCATTAATCCTTCTAGTTATCACTACAGATTCATCAATCACTATTATATATCCAAAACATTATATCACAAGTTACATACTCGTTATTGATTCTAGTTCATACAATTTACATGGTCCCTATCAATTGTCATACATGAACGATTCTAAAGATGCTCCATACGATCTCAACAAACAAAACACAACAGCATGCAGTTCATATAGATTTGATTAATACAAGATAAGTATGCTAACCACTCTATGAGAGGTTGGGAAATTGTTAGCGCCGAGAAGGAACAATAATCTTGAAAGGAGGTGTCGCCGAAGATTTGAGAGGATTAGGGTTTCCTGTCACGTAAATATTGCAACCTATTCTAACTGTTAAACCATAACCGATCTAACAACACTAATAGGTTTGGGGAAACGGGCTCAGTTTGGGCTTAAGATATGTGGGGTGTAAGCTAAAGGTGTGTGTGTATACACAATTCACAAAGCCGGCCCAACTTCTAATCCGTGATTGGGCTTGTGTAGATCGGGCCTAGGATATCATGTGTGTAGGCCGAAGGGAACTAGAAACATTTGTTTTATACTAGGGGGTGTGCGGCCCAAATGTATACGCGACCCAACTATACGCTATGTGTGTGCGGCCCAAACATTTAGGTTTAACTAATTTTTTTATCTCAACGCGCAGCAATTAGTATAATAAGAACGTGGCAAGAAGGAATAAAGAGAAATCGGGATCACACGACTGAAAAGCACAAACCTTGAAAGTTCGGGTTGACACAATATTAATTACAATTATTTAATAGTGTTGCTTATTTTACTTACTTATAGTGCACGATTATATAGGTTGTTGGTATTTGGGTTGTTGGTAATGACAATATCACTTCATATAAATGAAGTATTGTTGTGTACGATAGGTCTGAATATAGCCAAACTATTCAGCCGTACTTCAGTTGTTACGATCCATTGTCGTATCCTCTATTTTTTCCTAATGGTGAGTCGAGTTGGCATGCTAACATACCACGTCATGGAGTATCAATCAATGAGGTTTGCAACAATGACAACATCGAAGGAGAAATGGAATGTACCAACAATTTATTATCCTTTTTAAGTGACGATCATAAAAATATCCTAATGCGTATTATTTTTATTAACTGTTTGGTTTTTAAAATATCTTCATCGTTCAGAGGCTAACACACGAAGTGGTAGAAAAACTGTGGATATGCAAGAATACTACTGTTACAAGTTCCAAATTTGATCTACCGAAAACGTGCTTCTGTTCGTGGTAGACTGCTACAACAGTTTATGGTAGATGTTTACATAAATTTTGAGACGTCACGTTTAGAATTTTGTGAGAGAAACCAGGCTAAGATACGGGCCGACTTGTACCAAGGTATTGTGGATTGCATCAATGCCGGTGAGGTTCATGCAAATAGAGTCGGAAAAAAGAATTATGTTGCCTGCATCTTTCATTGGAGGGCCTCGCGACATACTGGAGGGCCTCGCGACATATGACGTCGTTTTCTAGATGCGATGACTTTAGTTCAAGATGACGGTAAGCCTGATTTATTCCTTACAATGACGTGTAATCCTAAGTATCCTGAGATATGTGATAAGTTACATGTTCGTCAAACTACACAAGATCGTCCAGACCTTGTTTTAAGAGTGTTTCGGGCTAAATTAGAAGATCTTAAAGAACAACTCTTCAAGAAACATATCCTAGGGGAAGTTAAGGTATATGTTTATGTCATCGAATTTCAAAAGTGTGGTTTGCTGCACACACATTTTCTCCTTATCATGTACCCACAACACAAAATCAATAACGCGGACCATTATGATAAGGTTGTGTGTGCTGAAATTCCTAACAGACTAAGACATCCCAAATTGCATGAGATTGTTGTCAAGTACATGATACATGGTCCTTGTGGCAATTTACGATTAAGTAATCCTTGTATGCAGGGTGATCCTAAAATTTGTCATTTTCGCTATCCTAGACAATTTAATGAACAGACAACACAAGGAGAGGATGCATATACGTTGTATTGAAGGAGAGACACCGGAATAGAAGTGGGCGTACGAGGAAAAACACTTGATAATAGATAGGTGGTCCCATATAACCCAAGGCTTTTGATGATGTTTAACTACCACATCAATGTTGAAGTTTGCTCAAGTATAAAATCTATGAAATATCTTTTCAAATACGTTTATAAAGGACATGACAAACAGGTTATTCAAGTTGATCAAAGTAAGCAAGGGGTTGTTATTAATGAGATAAAGAAATTTCAAGATGCACGCTACATATCGCCCCTAGAGGCTATGTGGCACATTTTTTTCCTTCTCTCTTTCTCAATTCTTTCCTTCTGTTCTAGCCTTACAACTTTATCTCCCAAAGAATTAGATGGTTAGATTTAGAGATGATGACACAATGTCTAATATTGTTGATAGGGAAAGGATAAGAGAACCATGCTAACAACATTTTTTGAGAAAAAAAGAATTGATGAAACAGTAAGGGTATATTTGTATAAATATTTTCCAAAATACTTCACGTGGAATGAAAGCACGCGTCGTTCGAATCGTCGTTTCGGTAAAAAAAAAGGTCGTATCCTTTCCGCTAATCCAGTCGAAGGAGAAAGTTACGACTTACGCCTACTTTTGTTAAATGTCAGAGGGCCTACTTCTTTTGAACATCTTTGCACAGTTAATAGTCAAAGGCGTGAGACATTTCGAAAAGCAGCTCTTGAGTCAGGCGTAATAGAAGACGCTGAAAATCTATCACAATGTCTCGAAGAAGCCTCTATATTTCAGTTTCCCAATGCTCTTAGAAGGTTATTTGTGACCATAATGATTTTTTGCCAACCTGGATATATTCAAAAGTTATGGAATGACCACTTTGACTAACTGTCTGAAGATCATCGGTTACACTATCAAAGTATCGAACGAGTTCAAAATATGGTTCTTACCGAAATTAGTGTCTTTCTACAATCCATGGGTAAAAATATCAATGAATTCGATCTTCCTAAGATAACAGGCGATGTTAACTTACAGGATGTAGGTTATCGTGAGTTATAAGAGGAGTATGGGATTGTTTTGGAACCTGACATTTGAGTGCCAAAGATTCACTTAATCCGGACAAAAAAAACTGTTTGATGAGATCATGATGCATGTTGATAATGATCTTACATGGGTCTTCTTTATTGATGGTCCAGGTGGAACTGGAAAAACATTTTTGTATAATGCCTTGCTTGCTAAAATTCGGTCACATGGTCTTATTGCTCTCGCAACAACTTCATCAGGTGCAGCGGCTAATAAATGCCAGGAGGTAGAATGGCTTACTCAAGATTCAATATTCCTTTTAATCTTGAAAATAATTCAATGTGCAATATCAAAAAAATAGTGTGGGGCCGCTAAACTAATTCGGTCTGCCAAAATAATCATATGGGATGAAGCGTTGATGGCTAAACGACAGGCAATTGAGGCAGTCGATCGTACATTCCAAGACATTATAGGTGTTAGTGTCCCATTTGGTGGGAAGATAATAGTTATGGGAGGTGACTTCAGACAGGTGTTGCCGGTTATTACACGTGGCCTCGAGCACAGATTGTAGACTCCAGCCTACGAATGTCATCTCTTTGGTCTTTGACTAAAAAGATGTGGTTGACCATAAATATGAGAGCGTTGAAAGATCCATGGTTTTCTGGATTTCTTTTAAGAGTCGGCGATGGAACTGAAGAACCAATCGAAGGAAACTATATTCACATACCCGATGAGATGACAATTCAGTGAAACAATAGAGAAAACTCTATAAAAGAATTGATCATGTCATCTTTCCATCAATTGAAAATAATGTATATTCTTCAGATTAGATAATCTCTAGAGCAATAATGTCCACTAAAAAATGAGAGTGTTGACGAGATTAATAATCAAATGATTGACATTTTTCAAGGGGATGAAAAAGTTTATTTACAGTTTTGACGATGCTGAAGACGTTCAGCACAACTTCTATCCGGCCGAGTTCTTAAACTCGCTAAATGTTAGTGGTTTACCGCCTCATAAGCTTCGTTTAAAAATTGGATGCACAATAATATTGTTACAGAATATCGATTCATCACATTGCCTGTGTAATGGCACGCCGTTGATATGTAAAGGTTTCATGCGAAACGTTATTGAGACAAAAAATTGCAGTCGGTCAACATGCCAGAAACCCTTTCAAAAGATGACATGTTCCCATTCAAGTAGAAAAGAAAACAATTTCCAATTCGACTTAGCTTTTCCATGAAAATTAATAAAGCTCAAGGTCAAATAATTCCGCATGTTGGTATTTATCTACCGAATTCTGTATTTTCACATGGACAACTTTATATGGCGTTATCAAGAGGGATTTCAAGACAAAATACGAAGGTGTTGGTACATCTCGCCAAAGATTTTTAACAATGCGGAGTTTACACATCAAATGTTGTCTACCAGGAAGTGTTGCATGATTAATGAACCGCATTCGTATCAAAACGAAGGTAAGTTAGTAGATTTTGTGCCTTAATTGCTTCTAGAAATTACCTTTCTAATTACTTTTTTAAAACAACTGTAAGCGTCTAACATTTTTTTTTTATGTGTCAAAATCTGGTACATTAGAGGAGAAGATGCAAGAAAGTCATGAGCGAACAGATGTATTGGTAAAATAGGAAGAGATACAAAAGACTTCGTGTATTTTGTTTTTGATGTTTTCTCTAGCTACATGCTTGTTTTGTACTCTTCTTGTTTTTAATTACATCTACTTCCTTGTTTTGTATGCTTCTTGTAGATAGATCAAGGCGAAGCTACAGCTAAAAAATTAACAAAAGTATATCACCAAAGAATCGATAAACTAACAGAAAAACCAGTGCCAATATATCACGGATAAGAAAACTAACTTAAGTACTATACAATATATCACCAGACGACTGATAAACTAACAGTAAACGAGTATCCTATTGTAAATCGCCACTCCCGCCGCATCGCGCAGGTAAATGACTAGCATATACATACATACATACATACATACATACATACATACATACATACATACATACATACATACATACATACATACATACATACATATATATATATATATATATAAACGGGATCAGGATAAAACGCCCTAAAGTGTGAGAACGGTGAGAACGCATCCTCATTAAACACGTGGCTCGGGATATAATCAGGGTGTGAGGGGTTTTTTTTTTCTTTTCAATCTACTTTTTTTTCCGAATTTCGTGTGTCACATGCTGCTTCATTTTTGGCGTCTAAGATTATTTTGGCGTTAATTAGATTCATTAACTACTTGGCGTTTTATTGTTTTTTCTGATATGTCTTGTTAAATTAATTGTTTTTGTGTAATATAGATAATTTTTTGGCGTTATGGTGTTTCCCAGGTCAATTTTTTGGCGTTCCTGGCGTTGTTAATAATTCATTACCATTCATTAATATTTCATAAGATTACAATAATACGAAATCAAAATAAAATAATAGTCTTCTGTTGATGGGATTACATCAGAGTTGTACCATCGGTTTGTTCCTCACTTTCTTTAGATTCATCATCATCATATTTTAGATTGGCGTATAACGCCATCATCTTGTCTCTTCGTTGTCGCAGCCTATACATGAATATCATTGCAACCCTGGATCTTGCATCGTTCGAAGGTGCTAAATCACAGAGTTGTTCAAGGAGATATAGCCTCTCTGTCTTCAACATTTCCTCCATCGGCAATGAATATTTCACCCCGTGTTGATAAGTCCCTTCAACGGTTCCTGCTTCTTCATGCACCACCCAACTGCTAACTGTTGGTAGAGGAGTATTGTCAATATCATCATCATCATCTTCTGCCTGAATTTTCTCTCCAATCTTCTTATTACCGTTCGAGTTCTTTCACAATCGTTGGCCCTTGGAACCCCAAGGTCCAGAATATCCCTCTGAACCCCTTCAGACATACCAAGTATATGGCGTTGATTGTCCTGGCCTTCACCCTTCTCCTATCAGAGAACTTAAGGATGAAATGTCTCTCCGACCTTTCAAACCTCCATGCAATAACCTTAGCCATTTTTTAAGTTTTTGGCATTTTGGACAATATGTGGCGTTTTAGACAATGTTTGGCGTGCTAAGTTGTGTTCTCATGTTCTACTTTTATAATGACTTTGTTCCCGCTCATGATAGGTAATTATAGCGTTTTGAAAAGATAAATAAATTCAATTCCCCATGTATTGGCTTTTAATATAAAAAATGTTAGTAATTATGTTTCCGTCACTTCATTTTACTGTTTGCAGTTACTGTGTTTTGTTTCAGTTTCATCTGTTTATGGTCGTAACACGTCCCGTCTTTACGGCTGTAATTATGGCGTTTTGTATTTCCAATGGCGTTTAGATAAAGATGGTACTTTTGTTGTATTCTCTTGCACATTGTTTTATACTTTTTTTAGATTTATTATAATAGTACTTGTCCAAAGTAGTTTTATTATAGTTTGGTAGTTTGGGCGTTTTATGGAATGATGGCGTTTCACAAGCATTTGCCCATTTGGCGTTTTATTATATTTTTTAGGGAATTAATGTATATTTTGTTCTTAGCTGAAAATTACATAACAAACAACAAAAAAAGAAAATTAAAAAAAACAAATGGAAGCAATTTATGATCCAAATCTTCACTGTCACCAGTCTCTTTCTTCTTTTGAAACTACAAGAACTGTCACAAATAAATGACGCTTTGGGTTTGGCGTGGTTTTTTTACTTGTTCGTGTGTTGAAGTGTCTTTGTGGATGTTGGAGACATAGATCGACGTCGTGTGGGTGGATGTCATCTGCTCATAATCTTCATTATGATAATGGAGTCCAAAATGGCATTTACCCTGTTATCGGTCTCTTCTTCTCATCCAAACCTTCTTCAATAACAAAGAAGACAAAATGACATATTGGTGTCATCAGTCTCTTTTTCTTGAAATTTGTCCATCTCATTTAGCAAAATCTTATTCCCCTCACTTAACAAACCATTTAGTGAAACTTCATGCAGAACATTATTGAGCATCCAAGAAATGATGTTTGCAATCGATGGTTTTTCTAACTTTTTGGCGTTTTAGAGTGAGTGATATTTTAGGAACCATTTTTGTTGTTTGTGTGTTTTTGGTGTGATCAACGAAAGGTGCTGAGACGTTTCTCTTTATAGGATGTTTTTGGTGCGTAGTTTAGGCGTGATATTATTATAACCATAAATGTTTTTGGAGTTTATATTTTATGGCATTTTATATTTTATGGTGTTTTATGTAGGACAAAACCTTAACTAAAACACAGTAAAAACGAGTCAGTAATAAAACTGGCGTTTTGCATTACATGGCGTTTTACGTATGAAAGGATTTTTTTACCATTTTACCCTTAATGAAGCACGTTCTAGTAATAAAGCTGATGTTATTTACGATAACGCCACCGCGTCAATCTAGTCCATAGCTTATTTTGGTCTGACGATCCATAACCGTTCTCACTGTTCTCACACTTTTCACCGTTTTCCCTAAATCCAGACTCTATATATATACATTTATATGTATACATATACATATATATACATAGGGGACCGCTAAAATGAGAACCACCTCGAGTTATAAGAACCGTGAGAACTACACCGTACGGGGCGAGGTGGACCAATTTTTTTTTTTCATAAACGTAGATGCGTGTATTATAAACACATTTGTAAAAAAAATTCAAAAAAAAATGTTTTGTGTGTAGTTTTGAGCACCACAAGTTTGTGTTTACGGGTACCGTAAATCCTACCGGAAAATTTACGGTACCCGTAAACAAACACTTGTGGTGCTCAAAAACTTTTTTTTTGAATTTTTTTTACAAATGTGTTTATAATACACGCATCTACGTTTGTGAAAAAAAAATTGGTCCACCTCGCCCCGTACGGTGTAGTTCTCACGGTTCTTACAACTCGAGGTGGTTCTCATTTTAGCGGACCCCTACATACATATATATGTATACATATACATATATATAGGGTAAGGTTCATGCGAGAACCACCTTTATTGCGAGAACCGCGAGAACCAATGTGAAGACAACCTAAAATAGCTAAAAATACCTAACCCCCACCCCCCCCCCCCAAAAAAAAAAAACCTAACACCCCCCCCCCCCCCAAAAAACCTAAACCCCCCTCCCCCACCCCCCCTAAAAACCTAACCCCCCCCCCCCCCCATCAAAGCTAAAATGCTAAAAACTAAACCCCCAAAAAACCTAAAAAAACACACAAAAATTTTTTTTTAATATTTTTTAAGTTAAAAGCGCTACTTTTAGTAGCCAAAAAAAAAAATTTTTTTTTTTTTGCTACTAAAAGTAGCGATTTTTTTATAAAAAATATTAAAAAAAAATTTGTATGTTTTTAGCTATTTTTATGTATTTTTGTTTGTGTTCACATTAGTTCTCGTGGTTCTCTCAATAAAGGGTGGTTCCTAACGAATCTTTGTCCTATATATATATATATATATATATATAGAGAGAGAGAGAGAGAGAGAGAGGATCATGAGAAAACTACATTTAAATGAGAAAACTAGAAAACTAACTAAAAAAACCTAAAAAAGCTAAAAAACATATCAATTTTTTTTTTACATTTTTTTATAAAAAAAATCGCAACTACATCTAAATGAGAAAACTAGAAAACTAAATAAAAAAGCCTAAAAAACATACCAAAAATTTTTTTTTTCAATTTTTTATAAAAAAGTCGCTATTTTTTATGTATGAAAAAAAATTTCAAAAAAAAATTTGTTGTACTACACCTGTGCATTATATGTGTACTACACATGTGCATTATATCCGTATTAGTGCACATGTGCAGTACAACAATTTTTTTTTTTTTTTGAAATTTTTTTCCATACATAAAAAATAGCGATTTTTTTATAAAAATTTGTAAAAAAAAAATTGTATGTTTTTTTAGGTTTTTTTAGTTAGTTTTTATTTTTCTCATTTAAACTAGTTTTCTCATGATCTATCCCCTATATATATATATATATATATATATATATTCGATTTGATTTGATTCACAAGTTAGTTTAGGAATGTGTTGGGTGATTGGTTGCTGATGTAACTATACCAAGGATTAGCAAGGAGAATAGGTTTGTAGAACTGGAGACTTGAAAGTAATCTTCAAAAATAGAGGTGTTAGATGCATGTGTGTGTCAATGTCATAAAGGTTTACGGCAAGGTGATCCTCTCTCGCCTTTCCTTTTCCTTTTAGTTATGGAAGCTTTCTCCTTCATTGTCAATAAGGCATGTGAGGCTGAGAGTCTTAAGGGGATTCGTATGCCTAATGGGGGTCCGGTTATTTCTCACCTCCTTTATGCGGACGATGCGTTGATCATTGGAGAATGGGACGTGGATAACGTTAAAGTGGTAACCAGATTACTGAGGATTTTTTATGCCTGCTCGGGTCTGAAAATTAACTTCCATAAGTCGAACCTGTTTGGAGTTGGGGTGAATGGTGAGGAGAGTTCTCAAATGGCGGCCGGGTGAGTTGTTTAAAAGGGGACCTTCTTTTTAAATATTTAGGTATTCCTTTAGGTGCAAACATGAACCGCATAAAGAACTGGGACCCTATCGTTAGCATTTTCCAGAAACGTCTGTCCTCTTGGAAAGCGAATTCTCTTTCAATTGGTGGCTGGGTTATTATTATTAAATCTGTTTTAGAGAGTTTACCTGTTTATTTCTTTTCGATTTTTAAAGCCCCGATTAAAGTTATCGCTAGGTTGGAATCTTTGATGAAGAAATTCTTATGGGGTGGTTCGGATGAAGCGAGAAAAATGCATTGGGTAGCTTGGGACATGGTCACCCATCCCAGAAAATTGGGTGGTCTTGGTATCTGCAGGCTTAAGGCAGTGAACGAGGCATTGTTGCTGAAATGGGTATGGAGATTCCGGGTGGAAGAAGAAAGCCTATGGAGGAAAGTTATTATGGTGTGTCACGGAAATAGAAGGAAATGGTCCTTTCTTCCTTCAAAATAGCCCCTTACTGGAGTTTGGAAGTATATCACTTTTTTATAATCCAAGGTTAGACTCAAAGGGAAAAGAATACACAGCTACATTAAAGGGGTGTTGGGAAGTGGGGTTAGCATCCGTTTCTGGATTGATATTTGGGCTGGAGACGTTCCGTTGATGCTCAAGTGGCCCAGGTTGTTTGCTATCGAAGGTATAAAAGATTGCCGGGTTGCAGATCGAATGCCGGAAAGTAGTGGCTCTGGATTGTGGAAGTGGTGTTGGTCTAAGACCTCCCTTAACGTTCTTGAAATGGCTTATTTGGTGGAATGCTGCAGCTTTCTTCGTGGTTTCGCTCTATCGGACAGACCGAATTGGTGGAGATGGTTACCGAACGAGTCCGGCACTTTCTCCACTGCAGTGGTCAAAAGACTGGATGTGAATAAGGATGTTGCGGCCGGTAATAACGTATGGAAGTGGAAAGGTGGATGGATCCCGTTGAAATGTAAGATTTTCATTTGGAGGTCGGTTCTAGATCGTATCCCGACAAGGATTGCGTTAGCCAGGAGGAACATTCAAATAGACACGGTAGATTTCCCACTGTGCGGTGTCGCTCCCAAATCGGTGGACCACATTTTTTCGGCTTGCGAGGTTTCGGCGGCGGTTTGGTATAGGATGAGCGTTTGGGCAAAGATTCCGCCCATTTTTGCTTTTGATTTCAAGGACCTGTTATTATGCCATAAAGGGATAGGGTTGGGGCAAAAATGTCACACCCTAACTTTTGCGGAAGCGTATGATGTGTGACTAGTTTAATATCATTGCATTCAATCGTAATAAACAACTACATGATCAAAACGATGTTCATCCATTCATGAAATTTGAGTATTACAAACACCGGTTATTTAAGTTTTAAAACACAACCTTCGACTAGGTTATAAACCAACAAAAGTGGATGACATCTAAACTTGAAGTCTACTTCTAGAAACAACACCCTTACCCAGCATCCAACCTGTCACCTGAAATACATGTAATTTTGGAAAACATCAACAAAAGTTGAGCGAGTTCATGCGTTTTGTGTGAGTACTGGTAAACTTGTAAACCTTTGAGAGACTCCTTTGAAAACAGGTATGAAAAGCGTGTATGAACATACCAAGTAAATGTTTTACAAGGACATTAAGGCATGTGAGGACATAGGGAGCACTCGAAATGAGTAGGCTTATACCCTTGTCGATTTTCCCTCGACAATGTCGATTTCCCTCGACTATGTCGAATTTCCCTTCGACTATGTCGAATTTCCCTTCGACTATGTCAATTTACCTTGACTATGTCAATTTCCCTTGACTATGTCGATTTCCCTCGACTGGGACACCGAAGCACTCAAGTGATCACATGAGGACCATGAGTGGGGCTCGGCCGTACCCGTTAGATCTAACCTTCGTCCCTAATTAAGTATTAATGGCATTTCAATATTTAGTCTATGCTCACATGATCTAGTAGTTCATTTCATGGTCATTTCATACCGTTCAAGCATTCGTAACATGTATTCCACCCCCGATAGTTATAAAACCAAAATCAGTTAAGAGAAAAGGGGGAGCATGAACTCACTGTTTTGCGTCTTCAGTACTCGTAACTCAAATCTCGTTAGCAAACACGACTACTTACAATGTGCTATGGTCTATTAGACGAGCGGGTCGTGCCTTGCCTTAGTATTCATGTTTTGAGTTACGTTTCTTTTATGTCTTTAACATTATCCCAAGTTATAATTACTTGTTAAAATAATAATTGTTTTAACTTTAAATTATATTAAATTTTGGAATAATTGTTAAACAATATTTTTGTGACAATTCTTCTCAAGTATTTATTCTCGTATTTTCTTCCCTTTCTTCCCAAGGATGGGGGTATCTCATACATGCGTATTCGTATTCTCGTATTTGTAGTTTCCAAAATAATATATTTTCAAGTCTCACTTAGAAAATATATATAACTTATTTTGTCCAAAAATAATGTATTTCAAGAAAATATATATTTTTCTCAAAAATCATATATCTTCTAAATATTTCAAGAAAATATATTTTAACTTCCAAAAATAATATATCTTCTCCTTGTCGAAAATAGGATATACTTAAAAAATCATATTTTCATTTCTTTCGTATCCAAAATAATATTTACCAAAAATATGCTCAAAATGTAGTTTCCGGAATATCTTGTAAGTTACGTTTTTGCGTTCGGTTCCACAATATTAAGTAGATAACTTATATATTTATTCCTTGTGATTTTTGGTATTATTTTGGATTGTAAATCCTTGGTATTTTGTTAAGTTATATTACTTTAAATCCTAAAACAATATAACTGTTACACCAAGTATACAAATAATCGCACACAATGTGTTATTAATATAAATATATATTCTAAATACATATTTATCCATTTTTATTTATAAACACCAACCTCCAATACTTGTATTTTTGTAGCAAAATCTATGGCAAAGTTTATATTGAAAACCGTAGTTAAAACTCACTTGTAAATCCTTGTTTAGAAAATATTTTTTCTAAGTGTTTGTATTTTTAGAAAATTTTGCCATAGTTTCCCCTAAAAATGGAGATGTGTTCATGCTATTAAAGCATATCATTTTCTTTTCAAAATCATCATAAACAATCAACAATCAATCTACACTTACCAAGTGCTAAAACAAAGCTATCTACATAATGATCATGAACTTGAGTTTTCATAAAAACTTGTAGTAACTTGGTAGTATGTTTAGTAGACTTAGTTACCATTTAAAGTGTGTTTATTTCTTTAAAAATCTCATTCTTGAAAGATTTGAGTGTTTACAACTTGTTAGATGATTTTTCCAAAAATCATTCTTTTGAGTTTTTCTTGTAAACAAAGTGTTCTTATACTTGTTTCAATACTAGAAACATGATTGGTTCTTTTTAAAACAATGTTCATGTAAATATTTGTGATTTAGCTTGGTTTCTTTGGAAAACTATTTTAGAAATCATCCACTCACAAGACTTGTATTTTGTTTAAATCATCATCATATGAAAATAACTTTTATTATTCAAGTTCATGAGAGACATAAAGCATGATGATCTTGGTTTTTTCACAAGATCACCACCTTAACTTACTAGTTCATGGGTTTAATCATAATCTAGTAGGTTTCTTATGATGTCTAACATTACTAACATAAATCATCAATCATCAAGAAGCAAAATCAACATGATTTCATATGTAAATGAGCTTATGTTAGAGATTTATGATTATGTTCCTTAGTGTTCATCAAGATTATCAATGTTCATCATATTTTATTCATCATAATATGAAGTAACAAAGGGTTATGAGGGCCTTACTACTAGCACAAGGCTAGGGAAGAACACAAGAGGTTGAAGATGACAAATGTGGAGGATAATAGCAAATGATGAAGGTCCTTCAAGATCCAAGACCACCAAGCTTCATAAGACACCATCTTACACCTTTGTGAGTATATGGAATGGATGGAAGATTGAATGAAAGTGGTGGTGGTGGTGGTGTGCTTGTTTACGGCCGAGAATGGCAAGGGGGAGAGGAGAAAGGTGGATGGTGTGTGAGATGATGAGTTCTTGTTCCACTTATAACCATCTTGTAGCTTTGTCCATTGGTTAAAATGTCCCTCAAGTACATAACATAATCTCTAAGTAATCCAAGGAAGATCAAGAAGGATTTGCAATATCAAGAGAAGATTGTGGGAAATCTTGGGGTGGGGCCACACTTTGTGACCGTCCACATATATGGTGGGGGGTCTAAGTGTAAGTTTCAACCAATTAGTTATATTATAGTTAGGATTTAAGTGTATTAGTTAGGTGTTATACATAATGTGTGTTATATAGTGTGTTCGGGGATCATAACTAGCTCAGAAACATTAAAACAATGCTTCTAGTATAATTTTGGTGTTTCGGGTAGTGTCCGGTTGTTCGGTTAGATACCGGTTCGTTAAAGTGTCAAACTATACCGTTTAGTGATCTTTATGTACCCTTTTGTGACCCTTTTAATTCCCGACACTTAGGAAAGCATTCAGGACCATTTAGTCATATTTTTGCATGTAACAAACTTGTTAAAATGCTGAATTTTGCTGATTTATGCAGAATTCTGCACTTTGGGTGAGTTTTAGGCACTTCCCGGCACTTAAACTATCACTTAGGAATTCAGTTTTGTGGTCTTTACTTCCCTACACACTATACTAGTGTAGAACTTGGTTTCTGGCTCACACAGGTTCTCAAAACATTTCATGTCTCTGTACTGAACTCCCGTCAGTGCTTTTAGTTTGTCTGATAATGGTGTCAATTCTGTTCTGTGCATTATTAGAACTATATCGTGTTGCATGTAGTAATGATAAAAGTCTTGCAACATGAAATGCCATTGTATGTATATAACAGTAATCATAAATTTATTTGTCTCGTAAACTAGATCATGCACAGTTATTAAAGCACAGATTACTGTTCAATTAGTGTACGGAATGTACGGAAAAGTGACAGTTGTCACAGACTCCCCCCGTTAAAAGAATTTCGTCCCGAAATTCAAGCGATGCCATCGGTCGCAGGGGAGTTGTGAATCAAATGTGGTCACTTAGGTTTAAAATTTGCCTTCATGTTCCCATGTAACTCTGGGCCATGGTATGATAACTAACGTACTCAAATAAATCTATTACGTCTTCTCCGTGTTTTGTAGACTTTCAGTCCGCAACCTTAACAGGTTCTATAGTAAATTGGAGTTTGTCGTTGACGTGAATCTTGTTTGTGGGAACAACGACTGTTCCTTGAGTCAGACTCCTCTAAAGACTAGACAGAATGTGTCGCGATCACTACTGATCTATTCTGGAAGTTTCAGCTTGTGACTCATGGTCCCGATCCCTACCAGGATCTCGAGAGGTCTAATATACCGGGGATCGACTTATTATGTTCCATCTAAAGCTTCACACGAAGCGATTTAAACAGCGGTGTGATAAATACTGTTGTAGGAAAACTCCACTAAGGGCAAGTGAGTGTTCCAACTTTTCATCAAGGTTTATCACACAAACACGTAACATGTCCATACAGTCTGCATCGTTTAGTAGCTCAGTCCATATTCGTTAATATTTAAGTTCTTACGATCAACGGTGTGCTGCAACCCTTGTGATCTGTAAAGGTCGTGCGGCGTTTTCTTACAGGTAATGACGTCAAGTTTGCGGCGCGCAATTACTGTATCTAGATCAAGGTTTCTTCTCATGATCCCTTAATCAACGTGACGTGTATGCAATGCCGTGGTCTCGTTACATCGACGCGTAATCGAGACTTTGTCGAGAGGTGTTACATAATTGCAATCTTTAACTCCTTAGCTCTTGATTGCAGGGTTGGCATGAATCTCGTTCTTATCCACCATGTATCCTAAAGTTCTTACCTCGCGAATTTGAAATCCGTTTTTCGACATCTTAGCACATAACTTGTTCTTTCTCTAAGAGTCGCAAGATAAATTGCAGATGTTGCTCACGACCTTCCTTGGTCGTTTGGCATATAAGAATGTAGTCAATAAATATAATCGTGATCCATGTATGCCTTACACGTTCGATTCATGAGGTCCATGAATACTGTCGATGCATGTGTTAAGCCAAATGGTACGACAAGGAACTCGTAATGCTCGAAGCGAGTCCTAAAGGTCGTTTTAGGGATATTTCCTTCTTGTATTCACAGTTGAGGACATCCTGGCCTCAAGTCACTCCTTAAGTAGTAACTGGAATCTTACGGTTGATCCAATCATGTTGCCAATCCTTGGCAAAAAGGATACCGGTCCTTGATATCCAATTCTCTGAAGTTGGTGAAAAAAAATGGAAACTGCCGACTTTCTTCCCATATCCTTAACTAAGGATGTCATGTCCTTAAATCCCCTCTGTCTAGCAGCTCTTGCAGTTATATCGGAGGCTCATGCTTCGCGGACGAAGCTAGTCGGTAAGGCGTCATTCGGCACGGGTACTGCTCCTAGCACTAGGTTCATCCTATACTCCTCTTGTTGCTGTGGAGGTATTCCTGACAAGTCTTCAGGAAAGGCTTCTGGGAATTCCTCCACCACGGGGTTGTCTTCTAGCTCCAGCTCCTAGGTCTCCTTATCGGCAACATGAGCTAGGAAGGCTATGCAGTCTACTCGGAGGCGCTTCTATGACTCTTCGACCAATGAGAGATGTTGCAGACCCACGGTCTTATGGGGCCTAGTACCCTTGCACCTAATGCAAGAAGGTTGTGTACTATAAGTGTTTCATCATTCGCAAGAGGGACGCGACTGATTTTTCCTTATATTGAACGATTTCGGCTCTATACTTGGATATCCAATCCATGCTGACTATCATATCATGACTTCCCAAGTCAATGGTAACAGAAGGTTCCGGCCTTCTGAGTCCCCAAAATATAATCCTTAATGGCTTCGTCTGCTTAAATTAGCCTTCTATATGCCCATTTCTAAAGAATATGGGACATCTATTTTACTCGAAACTAGGCCAAGCAGTTTCTTAAGTTCTAAGCATGCAAGGTTAAAGTTGGTGCCAGTATTAATCAAAAGTAGATGCATGAGGTTGGTTAATAGGGAACGTACCCGTAACCGCATCTGGGTCCTGGCGTGTTTCACGAGCTCCGATCGTGAAGACCCTTCCTTGCTTGGTTCTTCCTAGGGCAATCTTTCCTAAAGTGCCCTACTTCACCACACCTGTAGCAGCCTAGAATTTTCCCATTATCTCTTTCGTCTGGATCCTTTGCCCAACAGGCATCCTTGCTGTGCCCTTCCTTTCCACACTTTCCGCACTTAGGCCTCAGACATCGACCTTCATGGTAAAAATTGCATTCCTCGGACCTTGGCTTAGTCCCCAAGTAAACCTTACCACCAGCCTTATTAGTGGCTCCATAAGCTTTCCTGCCACGCGGCGGGTTCACTTCCTTTCTCTTGTTTGCTTTAGAGCTTCCATAGCTAACTTGGGTGCATATCTTTAGGTTTGAAGACTTCCTCTTCTTGCTGCCTGATGACTCCACATCTCTTTCTTGTTATCCTCAGATTCCAAAAAATTTCCCATGCGTAGAGCTTTTTCAGTAAGAGTGACACTCAAATCGATAGCCTCTGCGATGGTTGGGGGTTTTGAGGTAGTAACCATGCTCCTAATTTGAGGTGCAAGTCCCCAAATGAATCGCTCAATCCTCTTGAATTCCGGCTTGACTAAGTAGGGAACGACCCTAGCCAAGTCGTGAAATCGCTGGACGTACTCAGAAATCTTCGGCCCGTCCATTTTCAAATTCCAGAACTCCACCTCAAGCTTCTGGATTTCAGCCCTAGAACAGTATTTCTTCTCCATCATTTCCTTGAGCTCGTCCCAGCTCAGTGCATAAGCAGCATCTGCACCAAGGGTCTGAACCTGAAGGTTTCACCAGGAGAGTGCGCCATCCAAAAACAACCCTGAGATAAAGGTAACACTCTGCTGGGGTGAACAGTTACTCATTCTTAGAACGGAGTCAGTCTTTTTTGCCCAACGAACAAATGCAACGGCACCAACTGTGCCATCAAAATTCAATGGCTTGCAGTCCAGGAACTGTTTATAGGTGCAGCCAGTTAGAGGGTTATTTCCGAAAGTGCCACCGCTGTGCTCGGAGCGGAGGGCTTCATGTCATGCACTTGCCTGTGAGATGCGTTCTTGAAGCTCGGCTTCTGTCCTTGTTAACGTACTGGTGTTTGTGTCACGTCTGGGCGGCATTCTCTTCTGTCAAAATGGTAGGGAGTAGGTTAGACAACATTCCATAATTGTCTATGGGGTACATATTACCACAAGCAAACATGTAATCACTCAATATCACATGCATATATACTCAACAATGTATGAACGAGGAAACGATTACTGAGCCTTCACATAATCTTGGCTTATTGTTTATAATTGGAAAAATAAAATGAACTCGAGGCTACATCGCCTCGGTCATACAAGTTTCATGAAGTGGTAGTTGTTTTCCTTCTACATAGCTTTACAAGACGGGTATACTTTCCCTGAGATGGGGGGGTTGTTCACGTAGGGGTGATAGAGAGTGTAACATCACTTAATCTTTCTGAATGTTATCCATCTTCACTTGCTTAAATATTGGTTCTCAAACATCTCGTACCTGGGTAGAAGTGTCAGACACGAAGTAGGCAAAGACAGGTTCCTACTTTATAAAGTGTTAAAGCAATGGTCTATGTATTGTTCTACCAGATGAAGGTGTGAACACCTATAGATTATTTTTGGAGGGATGGTGATCATTAATCTGACCCGCAGAGTCCACCAGGATTTCCATGCACTACAAGTTGTTATTATGTGGGCCCCCGTAATAATAAATTGTATTGCACAGTTACCCCAGTTTTCCCTCGTCCAAGCAGATGATCAACCAAAGAGGGGACACTACTGTCCTTATATCTTTGACATGGAAAGGACCATTGCGGTGGTCCACGCGCTAACACTCGTTATCGTTACGCCCGAATAGGCATGATGATTAATTGAATTAGGAACAAGGAGAATTCCTAGTAGTTGGAGGGGCACCTTCAAGATGAATACTTCATCTTCCTTGTATGGTCAGGTGTGTCGTCAATCTCGCTTTACAAAAGCCGCAGGGATCTCGTCCTGCTGATTAAGAAGTTGTTCAAGGTTGCTGCCTCTGCCTCGCCGTCACTACCGTAGTCAGGAACCTTCACGATCGAGAGGGAAGAACATCCATCTCCTATGGAAGCAATCAGAATCTTGTTTGGTAATCACTCCAGCCATGAGCTTTGCAATGAACGCAAGGCCGATAGCTTCATCGTGCGAGTAAGAACAATAATAGGATTCGGAGTTGAAGGTATCTTATTCACGTCAATAATCATTCCGTACACTTATTCGTATGTATATATCGATAAACAAATATGTTACTTAGCATAAACAGGCAATTCGATGCATCATATCACATATAACTCTCGTTTATTCTTTGGGGGGGGGGGTCATTTTGTCTTTGGCAAGTCTAACTCATGTAGACTATGCCTTAGTTGGCACCTTATTTTGGGGTATTCTCCTCCCTACTAATGTCCTTGCCTTGTCTCTTCTTTGAAAAATGTTTGACTCATGGATCTTGACGCTTACGTGAATGCAATGAAAAACCTTTTGTGAAAATGTTTTCGTGAGAGAGTTCTAGTGATTGTAGTCTAGACTCGAGAAGAAATCCTAGTTCACTACAATCGAAGCTCTGATACCAAACTATCACACCCTGACTTTTGCGGAAGCGTATGATGTGTGACTGGTTTAATATCATTGCATTTAATCGTAATAAACAACTACATGATCAAAACGATGTTCATCCATTCATGAAATTTGAGTATTACAAACACCGGTTATTTAAGTTTTAAAACACAACCTTCGACTAGGTTATAAACCAACAAAAGTGGATGACATCTAAACTTGAAGTCTACTTCTAGAAACAACACCCGCGCCCAAGATCCAACCTGTCTCCTGAAATAGATGTAATTTTGGAAAACAACAACAAAAGTTGAGCGAGTTCATGCGTTTTGTGTGAGTACTGGTAAACTTGTAAACCTTTGAGAGACTCCTTTGAAAACAGGTATGAAAAGCGTGTATGAACCTACCAAGTAAATGTTTTACAAGGACATTAAGGCATGTGAGGACATAGGGAGCACTCGAAATGAGTAGGCTCATACCCTTGTCGATTTTCCCTCGACTATTTCGATTTCCCTCGACTATGTCGAATTTCCCTTCGACTATGTCGAATTTCCCTTCGACTATGTCAATTTACCTTGACTATGTCAATTTCCCTTGACTATGTCGATTTCCCTCGAATGGGACACCGAAGCACTCAAGTGATCACATGAGGACCATGAGTGGGACTCGGCCGTACCCGTTAGATCTAACCTTCGTCCCTAATTAAGTATTAATGGCATTTCAATATTTAGTCTATGCTCACATGATCTAGTAGTTCATTTCATGGTCATTTCATACCGTTCAAGCATTCGTAACATGTATTCCACCCCCGAGAGTTATAAAACCAAAAACAGTTAAGAGAAAAGGGGGAGCATGAACTCACTGTTTTGCGTCTTCAGTACTCGTAACTCAAATCTCGTCAGCCAACACGACTACCTACAATGTGCTAGGGTCTATTAGACGAGCGGGTCGTGCCTTGCCTTAGTATTCATGTTTTGAGTTACGTTTCTTTTATGTCTTTAACATTATCCCAAGTTATAATTATTTTAACTTTAAATTATATTAAATTTTGAAATAATTGTTAAACAATATTTTTGTGACAATACTTCTCAAGTATTTATTCTCGTATTTTCTTCCCAAGGATAGGGGTATCTCATACATGCGTATTCGTATTCTCGTATTTGTAGTTTCCAAAATAATATATTTTCAAGTCTCACTTAGAAAATATATATAACTTATTTTGTCCAAAAATAATGTATTTCAAGAAAATATATATTTTTCTCAAAAATCATATATCTTCTAAATACTCCAAGAAAATATATTTTAACTTCCAAAAATAATATATCTTCTCCTTGTCGAAAATAGGATATACTTAGAAAATCATATTTTCATTTCTTTCGTATCCAAAATAATATTTACCAAAAATATGATCAAAATGTAGTTTCCGGAATATCTTGTAAGTTACGTTCTTGCGTTCGGGTCCACAATATTAAGTAGGTAACTTATATATTTATTCCTTATGATTTTTGGTATTATTTTGGATTGTAAATCCTTGGTATTTTGTTAAGTTATATTACTTTAAATCCTAAAATAATATAACTATTACACCAAGTATACAAATAATCGCACACAATGTGTTATTAATGTAAATATATATGCTAAATACATATTTATCCATTTTTATTTATAAACACCAACCTCCAATACTTGTATTTTTGTAGCAAAGTCTATGGCAAAGTTTATATTGAAAACCGTAGTTAAAACTCACTTGTAAATACTTGTTTAGAAAATATTTTTTCTAAGTGTTTGTATTTTTAGAAAATTTTGCCATAGTTTCCCCTAAAAATGGAGGTGTCCATGCTATGAAAGCATATCATTTTCTTTTCAAAATCATCATAAACAATCAACAATCAATCTACACTTACCAAGTGCTAAAACAAAGTTATCTACATAATGATCATGAACTTGAGTTTTCATAAAAACTTGTAGTAACTTGGTAGTATGTTTAGTAGACTTAGTTACCCTTTAAAGTGTGTTTATTTCTTTAAAAATCTCATTCTTGAAAGATTTGAGTGTTTACAACTTGTTAGATGATTTTTCCAAAAATCATTCTTTTGAGTTTTTCTTGTAAACAAAGTGTTCTTATACTTGTTTCAATACTAGAAACATGATTGGTTCTTTTTAAAACAATGTTCATGTAAATCTTTGTGATTTAGCTTGGTTTCTTTGGAAAACTATTTTAGAAATCACCCACTCACAAGACTTGTATTTTGTTTAAATCATCATCATATGAAAATAAGTTTTATTATTCAAGTTCATGAGAAACATAAAGCATGATGATCTTGGTTTTTCACAAGATCACCACCTTAACTTACTAGATCATGGGTTTAATCATAAACTAGTAGGTTTCTTATGATGTCTAACATTACTAACATAAATCATCAATCATCAAGAAGCAAAATCAACACGATTTCATATGTAAATGAGCTTATGTTAGAGATTTATGATTATGTTCCTTAGTGTTCATCAAGATTATCAATGTTCATCATCTTTTATTCATCATAATATGAAGTAACAAAGGGTTATGCGGGCCTTACTACTAGCACAAGGCTAGGGAAGAACACAAGAGGTTGAAGATGACAAATGTGGAGGATAATAGAAAATGATGAAGGTCCTTCAAGATTCAAGACCACCAAGCTTCATAAGACACCTTCTTACACCTTTGTGAGTATATGGAATGGATGGAAGATTGAATGAAAGTGGTGGTGGTGGTGTGCTTGTTTACGGCCGAGAATGGCAAGGGGGAGAGGAGAAAGGTGGATGGTGTGTGAGATGATGAGTTCTTGTTCCACTTATAACCATCTTGTAGCTTTGTCCATTGGTTAAAATGTCCCTCAAGTACATAACACAATCTCTAAGTAATCCAAGGAAGATCAAGAAGGATTTGCAAGATCAAGAGAAGATTGTGGGAAATCTTGGGGTGGGGCCACACTTTGTGACCGTCCACATATATGGGGGGGGGGGGGTCTAAGTGTAAGTTTCAACCAATTAGTTATCTTATAGTTAGGATTTAAGTGTATTAGTTAGGTGTTATGCATAATGTGTGTTATATAGTGTGTTAGGGTGTTCGGGATCATAACTAGCTCAGAAACATTAAAACAATGCTTCTAGTATAATTTTGGTGTTTCGGGTAGTGTCCGGTTGTTCGGTTAGATGCCGGTTCGTTAAAGTGTCAAACTATACCGTTTAGTGATCTTTATGTACCCTTTTGTGACCCTTTTAATTCCCGACACTTAGGAAAGCATTCAGGACTATTTAGTCATATTTTTGCATGTAACAAACTTGTTAAAATGCTGAATTTTGCTGATTTATACAGAATTCTGCACTTTGGGTGAGTTTTAGGCACTTCCCGACACTTAAACTATCACTTAGGAATGCAGTTTTGTGGTCCTTACTTCCCTACACACTATACTAGTGTAGAACTTGGTTTCTGGCTCACACTGGTTCTCAAAACATTTCATGTCTTTGTACTGAACTCCCGTCAGTGCTTTTAGTTTGTCTGATAATGGTGCCAATTCTGTTCTGTGCATTATTAAAACTATATCGTGTTGCATGTAGTAATGATAAAAGTCTTGCAATATGAAATGCCATTGTATGTGTATAACAGTAATCAGAAATTTATTTGTCTCGTAAACTAGATCATGCACAGTTATTAAAGCACAGATTACTGTTCAATTAGTGTACGGAATGTACGGAAAAGTGACAATTGTCACAAAAAAAGCTAGAGCTATTGTTCGAGGTCTCATCGTGGTGGCATTTTGGTGTATATGGAAAGCTAGGAACGAGAAAAAATTTTATAACGGTAGAGGTAATTGCGAGGAGATTTTTGGGGAGGTTAAATCGTTTGGTTTCCTTTGGTTAAAGTATAGATCTAATCATATGAATATTGTTTGGAGAGAGTGGTGTAATTATCCAATGTATATGTTGTGATTGTTTCGGTTTGGGCTGTATGTTTTGCGTGGCCGACCAACCGGTGTTTTAATGATATTTTCCTTTCAAAAAAAAGATGCATGTGTGTGTAGTTGGTTAGAGAGAGGGACAAAAGTGAGAGTGAATGAGAGGATTTGAGTACCCTTTGGTTGTTGGCGTGGTTTCCCAACCGAAAGAAAGAGATACAAGATGGGATTTTGAGTTGACGCATCACTCATGGTTATTGGATTTTAATAATCCTAAGTTTCACCAGTTGGCCGTTAATAATTCCAATTTTAAAAATTCCTTCAAATAATCTCGACTTGTAAAAGTTTGGTCGCCATTGATCTTTTTCAAACATATAAGAATTTGGTCTCCTCAATAGATTCAATTACACCCAGAGACTCCTTAATTGATTTAAGTGCACCTATGTTAGAAAATGATCAATGGCGGCGAAACTTTTACAAGTTAGAATTATTAGAAGGAATTTTTAAATTTGGATTATTATTGGCCAACTGATGAAATTTAGTATTATTAAAATCCAATAACCCTAATATTTTATTGGGGTTTGGCCGACAATAAAGAAAGAATGGGAGAAGGTTGTTGCTTGAGACTTTGGGTTTCCCACATTTATTTAATGCAAGGACTTGAGACTTGAATTTTTTTTTTTTTGAACGGTAAATTTCTTTTATTTTTGTCGTCTGTGTGACTTGAACCCAGTACCTTTTTCTTTCAAGGTGCTTAAAGACTTTACCTTTGGCAATGGACCACCACCCTATTGGTGACCTGAGACTTGAATGGGAACACTTGATTAAGGTATGACAAAAAAAAAAGTGTCGGTTTACAAAATACACACAATAAGACCACCCGTAGTGGGGCGTTATTTTAAAAAAAAAATTGAAAAAAAAAAACGCCCCAAAACGCCCCCTCCCCCACTACACTAGGCGTTTTGGGGCGTTACTTTTGGAAAAAAATGTTTTTGGCGTTATGTTTAAAACGCCGAATTGGGTGAATTGTTTCTGACACATGTGCAGTTGGAAGCTTGGACCACAAGACCCACCAATCAAGCTTGGACCACTCTGACACACCCACATGCTTTTTTTTTTTTTTTTTTCATTAAAAATAATATGTCAAATGGGGCATTATATGGGGCATTATACCCACTACACCACTTTTGCTATAATGTCCCCTTGCTGACTAGGACACCACGTGTCGTATAATGCCCCATGGTGGGGGCATTATAACCTTCTACCACTACACATGGTCTAATGGGTTTTGGGATACTTTAGGTCGTAGGTAGGGAAAGGTGAAGTATTGGTTTGGTAATAGTTGAATATCATGTCTCAACTAAAGACATGGTTTTATTTGAAATTTAAATTCATTTATACAAAAAAGTAGTTACTAGTTCATAAAATAATTACATGTATATGAGTAAATATGTGTGCGTGCTTGTGATCTAGAAATTTTTTTTATAAAGTATATACACGTACCTACGCAAAAATATCCTATAAAGTCGTGAATTATTAGATGCCTATAATTAGTCTTTTGCAAAAAATAATTCATATAACATATCCTAGTATTCTGACTAAGTTATCACCAATGTTCGCGTTCGGCGACTAAACTTGTTTGTGCATAAAAGTATTTTTTTTAAATCACCGAATGCATAACCTGAAAAAAAGTACAGTTTTGCTAGACATATGATGACCTAAATAATTAATATTAAGTCTAATGCACGTTTATGGAAAAAAGCATGCTTAGTTAAGTGTACGGATTAACCTGAAAAATTGTTGGTTGTCACAATTTCACTATCAAACTCAATCTACACTCATTGATCTCATATATGTGGGTGGAGGTATCCATTTTCCCTTATTGAACCTGTACACCCTGCAAACCCGTCACCTGCCGTTGTTGAACTTGTACGTGATGCAAACTCACAACCTTCCATTGATGAACCATTGACATGGACTGTTGAAGAGTAGAATTTGGCCTTTGAACGGGTCCCTGGCCAACTTCAAATTGGGAAGAACATGTTCCCAATTCAGAGGACAAGTAAGTCATTGTCCCTAAAAGGAATACGTACAAAATCCATAGGAGGTGTACGACAGTGAACTTGAATGATGTTTGAGGAACCATGACTAATGAAAAGACAGTTGTTCAACGGATTATGACTTCTCGTTTGATTCTATGTGCAATCTTTAACTATGTGCTTTATTTTTACCTAGGTTTTTATAGTTATCCAATGTATTTTTTTTAATTTAATTTTATGTATTTTGTTAATTTAATGTTTTCTTTACATAAATTTAACTTTAACTAATATTCTATAATTTAGATATATAAAGTATAAACAAAATATATTATTTAAAGTAATTTGCTTTATATTAAATAAACGTAAAAGTATGTTGTAAGGTGGAGGTTTGGTGTTGTGGGAAAAATGAAAAGGTTTTTAAGAAGATTTGAAATATGATGGGTCATGTTAAGGTGGAGGTGTTTATTAGTTAACTGCTCTAAAAAAAACTTAAACTATATATTTTTTTTGAGTAAAGTACAGTTTCAGTCCTTAAGGTTTACACCTGCGCTTAGGTTCAGGCCCTATTTAAAAAAATAAACACTCCAATCCCTGACGTATTCAATTGCTCACAATAAAAACCCTGGCACTAACTGAGCGTTAGTATTTCTGTGAAAAGACTAAAATCCCCCAAAAACTTTACGTACAATTTCAGTCCCTGAAGTATGATTTCTTAATTTCCCTTCATTTTCAAACGTTTTTCTTAAACTAGTTACAAACCACATGTAACCAGAAAATTAAACAACAATATCAAGGTACTAACACAACAAACAGCAAGAGATCAACACGTGTAACCAGAATTGGAATGCAGCTTATAAGTTGAACTATGTTTGACTTTATCCGGTCAAACAGTTCATGTTATCCCTGCCAAGATGTATGTTCCATGTTCAAGTGATTGACAAATCCTACTTAATAGTGCAAAATATAGTCTATCATGCCTTTTTAACTTATAACCAAGTTCAATTGTGCATACAATTAGAAAACTTAATGTGTAGCAGATGTTTAACTTATAAGTAAGTCCAATTGTGCATTTTATGTTCAAAGCCTTATGTGCAGTTCAAAACTTAATGTGCAGCAAATTGCAATTTCTTATGTGCAGCAACTGATCCATCTACTTATGTCCAACAAACAAAAAATTCTGTGTATAGCTCTTGTGTCCAACAATGTCCAGTTGATCCATCTACTTATGTCCAGCAATCTCATTTGATCCTAAACACCCTTCTAATCATCTACTTATGTGTAGCAATGTCATTTGATACCATCTACTTATGTCCGGCAATGTCATTTATCCTAAACTCCCTTCAAACCATCTACTTATGTGCAAACTTCAACTAATATCATTTGATCTTAAACACATAAAACATAAATATGCTGCAAACTTCAACTGATATACTGCACATAATATCATCTGATCCTAAGCACATAAAACATAAACAAATATCCACTGATTCAACTAACATCATCTGATCCTAAGCACATAAAACATAAACAAACATCCACTGATTCAACTAATATCATCTGATCCTAACCAAATAAAAATAAACAAACATCCACTGATTTCAACTAATATCCTTTGATCTTAATATCAATTGATAAGCTACAAACTTCAACTGATACATCTCAAACTAATATCTAGTGATCTCAAATTGATAATATCTAGTGATCTCAAACTGATATAGTTTAAATAAGCATTATATTTCACCATTCAGTCACCATTAACAGAGTTCCATAACAAAACACGATGAGTTATCCAAAATAACTTTTTTAAACTGTTCTACATAACCTATTAGTTAGGTGATCATCATTCAATCCCAAAATTTGATCAATCAACCCAAATCACCCACAACAGTTGATATATTATATATCCATCATATATTTACAGTAGAGGTGCAGCAACACATCTACCCATGACGTTGGAAGCATAGTTTCACCCGGAACCCCCTGTCATTCCTCATTAAGACCCGATACTGGATCCTGACGTACGTCTTGGTCACCTGCACCCTGAACTCAACTGGAATCAAACATAAACAACCCAAAATTCAAGTTTCATACAACTGGAACGACTGGAATCAAACATAAACAGGCTTGAAAAAACGCAAATTTCAGTCAAATATTACTGACGACGTGCAATGTGAACAAAATGACCGCGTATTGCCTCATTTGAAAGATGATCGGAGGAACTTCGCCGTAGCTGTGGAGTCACCGGGGTGTTTGGGGGAGATGATGGAGTATATTGTAGCTTACAAGAGAAGATTGGGGGTGTGTTAGTAGCATAAGTTTCTAACTTTAGTGAATTTACCATTTTGCCCTCCCTGGAATTAAAAGATTTAACAGTTAACTAACGCCGGAATGGTCAAAGGTTTTAATTGTGAGCAATTGAATACATCAGGGGGACTGGAATGTCAATTTTTTTTTTGAAATAGAGATTGGACCTGAGAGCGGGTGTTAACCTTAGGGACTGAAACTGTACTTTCTCTTTTTTTCCGAAAGTGGAAACCTTAAGAGCATCTCCAACAATACATGATCAGGTTTGAAATCCAAACTCGTCACGTTAGCAAGCAACATCATTCCAAACCCATTTTTTTCTTCAACAATAAACTATCCCAAAGCTCTGTTTGACAGTTATTTTTTTTTTCTTTTATTTTATCTATATCTAGTTTAATTAATATACTTATAAAGTATTTAAATAATAATTTTATTTCTTTAATATTAAAAAACTATTTTTGCATAAATTTAGTTTAATATTTGGTTATTTCTTTATAATTTTTTAGTTAAAATTTTTATATTAAACTAAAAATGAAAAATATATTAAATAAAAAATAAATGATAAAATAATATTTAGAGTAAATTACTTTTTGAGTCACTGTGTTTTCGTGGTTTTAACCACTTGAATACAAAATCAAAAAGTTTAACACCCTGAGTCACTGACCGCTTATTTTATAACGTTATGAGTCCAATTTTGTTCATGTTATAACGTTTTGAGTCCATTTTTATTTAAAAATTGGACTCAAAAAGTTAAAAAATGGACCCAAAAGGTTATAAAAGAAAGCGTCTAGAGACTCAGGGCGTTAAACATTTTGATTTTGAACTCAAATGTTTAAAACCACTAAAACTCAAGTACTCAAAAAGTTATTTACTCTAATATTTAATCCCAACAGCTATCTAATGACTCTAGAGCGGTTATTGGCACAAGAGGTTACGCGATCATGATAGCGATCGTGACATGTCATCTCTTGAGTCTTTCCTAGGTGATTGAGAATAAAGTAATTAAGGCTTATGTGTGTTTAATTAGGACTTATTAAGTTCAATTCGGTTTAAGTAATTTTTTAATTAGGGTTATATAATATTTTAATTAGATTTGTATAATATTTGAATTAGGTTTATGTAAATATTTTTTAATTTATATATATATAGGGAAAGGTTGAAATGAAAATCACTAGTTAATGAGAAAACTAACTAAAAAAAGCCTAAAAAGCATACCAATTTTTTTGCATACAAATTTTCGCTATTTTAGGTATATAAAAAAAATTTCAAAAAAAAAAAAAAATTGTAGTGCACATGTGTAATAGTACACATGTGCATTACAAAAAAAAATTGAAAAAAGTTTTTTTATATACAAAACCTAGCGATTTTAAATAAAAAAATTGAAAAAAAAAATTGTGTGTGTTTTAAGGGTTTTTTAGTTAGTTTTCGAGTTTTCGCGTTAAAAGTGGTTTTCATTTGAATCATCCCCTACATACATATATATATATATATATATATATGTTTTTGAAGTTTTGTATATATTTTTTTAATTTAATTAGGTTTATATGTTTTTTTTTAATTTAACCCAAAAACAGTTTTTTTCCAGTGTTGCAAAAATCGTGATTAATCGCCGACTAGTCGCTAGTCGGCCTCCTACTGAGTAATTTTTCACTAATCAGTGAAAAAATCGCTAGTCGGTTAAAGCCGGTCCAATCCGCCCTAGTCGGCCCAAGTCGCCCTAGTAGGCCCATTTGAAATCCTTACAAAACAAGCTCAAGATTACAACTTTAGCCCCGTTTCCTTATCCCTTATCCTAATATGACGAAGAATTTGAGTCGGAGAAAGAGGATTAAGTAGACGAGGAGATTGAATACGAGTCGGATGGTGTCGAAATCATTGAACACTACAGGGATGACGATTACATTTGAGCTATTTGTTAATGTTTGAATTTTAAGTACTAAGACTTCTTATGTTATGACTTATATGTAAGTTTAGTTTGTATTTTTAACTACTTTTACCTTTTTAAGTATTACATTGATATGGATGTGTGAGTATATATATACATATTTATACAAATAATAAAATTTACATATAAAATTTTCGATCCGATTAATCCCAAGTAATCCCGAGTAGTAGCTAGTCCCCACCTCACCGATTGACTAGCGACTAGCGAGTTCTCCAACCTTGGTTTTTTCTATTTAAAATGATTAAAATTTGTGGGGTCCGCTATGAGAGACTGGACACGTCTGGTGTGCCAAACCGGACCGCGCCAACTCACCTCCTCCAACGAAGGCATGGGTCCGCTTTTGCGGTCTAAATCCGGACTCTATGGGGATCAGTAGACCACGGTATATTTCGCGCCTCCAACATTTGAGCATTGGATATTTGGATCGGCCCTTGCCCCTTGGTATATTGATATTTTATATATTTAGGATACATCTGTCGTTTGTATTTTTGTATAACTTTTGGCACACATTGATCAGGTTTTGGATGCTTTTATTTGTAATTGTTCATTTCACACGGACGAATTATATATTTTTAATTAATTTCGATATTGCTGTTTTAATCACAATCCAAATCAAACCATCCATAGATGTGGATGCTTTTATTTGTAATTTTTCATTTCACACGGAGGAATTATATATTTTTAATTAATTTCGATATAGCTGTTTTAATAACAATCCAAATCAAACCATCAATAGATTTTTTGAAACGAAAGGAACAAAAAGAAATTAAAAACAATTTTTTTGAAAACTGCAGTTTTGGGATTATCTAATGTTTGATCTTATGTTGAATTTTCAATGAAACATCCTAAGTTTTTTTCTCGTCCAAAGAAATAAAAACAAGATCCGTACCAAAGTCTATTCTTTATTTTCAACAGTTTCTATATATGTATAAATATACAACAATTTGAGTAAACTTTGCATAAGCTAGTATGATTGGTACTAAAGAGAAGGCGGGTGCGTCCACCTCTACCTCTGGCGACAATGTTGAATACTCACGGTTGAGCAAAGAAAAGGAAATACAAAGCAAGAGAACCGATACTGTGCCGTTTTGTAAGGTATTTGCATATGCAGATTCCACTGATTACATGTTGATGTTTGCTAGTATCATTGGTGCTATTGGTAACGGATTATGCACACCCCTCATGAGTATTCTGTTGGGCGACCTTACTAATTCTTTTGGGGACAACCAGAATAGCGATAATCTGGTACCTGCTGTTTCCAAGGTACACAACTGCCATATTCTTTTGAATCGTACATTCGTAATGAACGGGTTGATCTAAAAATCATCCGTGTTCACTTAATCCTAGTGATATAACAAAAACAGTAGTATGGTATTATATTTTACATTTAATAAAAGTTTTCAATACTTGAACAAAAAACCGTTAAAATCCGGCCATGGACAACAAGGTGCCACTGTCTTATTGATTACTAATCAACTGGCTGTACTATAGGTGTCACTTCATTTGTTTTGCATGGCTGTTGGAGCTGGCTTGGCATCATTCCTCCGTAAGTATAGTTCTATAAATGTTACTCACCTTATTGTCTTAGGGGTTGTTTGGCAATATGTTATCTAGGGGTCAAATACGTCAGATGATGTATGTCCGGATCAGGCTTAATATATGGGCTTAGGCCTAATGATATCCGGCCCATAGGGCCGAAAATGGCTTATTCCCCCCCTATATATCTCTATCCACCAAGACTCCCTCCTATTAGCTCCTCTATTCTCCCACCACTTACCACACCAACCCCCCTATATATACTTTTTACATATACATACATACATATATAAATATATCAAATACTGAGTCTCATTCTAGCGCATGACATCATCTATATATAGGCATTGTGATGTTAGAACAATGTTAAACTTAATTATTTTTATGTATTAGTATTATATGATATGTACTCGAATTATGTGGATAGCTTATGTAACTCGGTTGATAAGCGGGTGAATTTTCAAATAACTGCGGGAGCAGTTTCCCGCCAAATCAACCGCCAAAACCTGAAGTATATATGTTTGTTTACCGGCAACATGTTCCGGTATCAAGACATTTCTTTCAACCGAAATTGTCCACTCAACCGTTCACATTCTGCATATTTGTTCATCCAATATTTTCTGCACATTCCTACATCAGAAATCATGTCTGTTAATTTGAATCTACCCAAACCTTCCGCTGCAAATGATCTGGTTCCTCAACATAGTGGTATCAAAGCCACCACAGGGAAGCATGCAGAAATCAAACCGAGTTCAACCACCATGCCATGTCAACACTGTGTTGACGAGAAGAACGAGAAAGAAAGACGGATCCCTCGTGTGAGACTTTGCTACTACTGCCTTCAACCGGGCCACCAAATCTACGGCCAAAGAAAACGATGAAGCGACACAACTGATCAAGCAGGCAATCAACGCCGGAATCAGAAGACAGGAAGATGATGTTCACTGCCAGAACGAAATGATTGTCACCGGGACTGAGGGTGGACAATGGGGAGACATCTGGTACGTAAATCCAACGTTCAATCATCATTTCGCGGGTAATCTTAATGTTTTCAAACGGGTAAAACACATGATGGGTGTTGAAACAAGATCAGGAATGAACAATTTCCTGTTCATGTTCATACGAGGGGTAGGGTCTGTTGAAATGAAATCTGGGAACGATACACTGAGAATACAAAGCGTGTTCTATTCACTAGAAGTTGACCGGAATGTTCTGAGCCTTGATCATTTAACGCTTCAAGGTTTTACGGTCAGGAAATCCGGTGACACGTGTATGATTTTCCCAATGTTTTCATCTCCGGTAGTAAACACGGTAAATGACGTGAGTGGGCTAACTAAAGAAGAAGAATTGGGTTTAAGTGAAAAACAGAGACTAATGGATCTGTGTTCGGTGAATGACGAATTCAAAGATAATTATTTGAATTCATATTTTGAAACACTAAATGTTTCAAATGATGATGAGAATGATTGGAGTCGGATGATCATACGGGCATTAGAATTTCATGACTTTGCGGATTGCAAAGCATTACTAGATATGATTGATGACCGAGATTTCGTGTTCAAGTATAAGTATGATCTTGAAAAGAAATTCGAAGAAATGGTGGGTTGGTTCTTAAACAAGAAGATGGGAATATCTTCAAGGCCCATTCCCCCATTGCTGACTGATGAAAGGAAGATTGATTTGCTTGGCTTGTATGTAATGGTGGAAAGAGACGGAGGCTACCGAAGTGTCACAGTCGACAACTTATGGCCGGCAATAACAAAAGATTTAGGTTTCGAATATCAAGACGGAGACTTTATAAGAATCGTTTATGCCATGTATTTGGATGTCTTGATATACTATTACAGGTTCAAATCTATCCAAGAAAAGGTGTATCATAAAGAGATGATAAATGGAGGTGAAAGCTCAATCGCCGGCGATGGACAAGAAAGAAGAAGGAGTGCAGATTCGGTACCGGAGGAAGCTGCAACAGAGCATTATGCTCTTTATGCCGGAAACAGTTAGGAAGGATCTTGGAACCTGCACAAGAAACGCCGCCGGCTCAACTTCATTGAAGCCCGTAAAGCTGTGGATGAAGCCAATTACAGCGTCCTGATGAATGTGACAAAACATAATCTAGTTTAAGGGGGATTATGTTAGAACAATGTTAAACTTAATTATGTTTATGTATTAGTATTATATGATATGTACTCGAATTATGTGGATAGCTTATGTAACTCGGTTGATAAGCGGGTGAATTTTCAAATAACTGCAAGAGCAGTTTGTTGCCAAATCAACCGCCAAAACCAGAAGTATATATGTTTGTTTACCGGCAACATGTTCTGGTATCAAGACATTTCTTTCAACCGAAATTGTCACTCAACCGTTCACATTATGCATATTTGTTCATCCAATATTTTCTACACATTCCTACATTAGAAATCATGTCTGTTAATTCGAATCTACCCAAACCTTCCGCTGCAAATGATCCGGTTCCTCAACATGTGAGACCTAGTGCATGACTCCATTTGAGCATGACTCATGCACTCCATGCTATCCTCATCTATCTTCTCGAAACTCTGTCCTAAATTACACAGACTTAAGACCGACTAACTGCACTAGATTTCTAAGCTATGGATATACAAAAAATGTACTAAGAGTCCCACTCTTTGACATAGTTAAAAATCTTCAATCAACAATCATGATCTGTTCGAATAACGTCTTCAAGTGTACTAACATACTCCCCCTTGAATGATGCTTACACAATTTCTCTAACTTTTAATCTTCAAGATTTGACACTGTCAACTTCTATATATCTCTTTGTAGATTTGACTATAACATCTTTTGAGATCTATCGCTCATTCGCAGTTTCACACACTCACAAACAATATCTCAAAAATCTCGTTAGTATTATTCACATTCAAGTATTATTAGTTTAATAGGGAAGATTTTGACTGATAATCTTTTTGAATTTTTAATATGTAAACTTAAATGCAAAACAGACAATATTTACGGAAAACAAAATTTTTATGAGGATAGGCCCAAAAGTATCATATTAGTTTTGAGACATATCAGATAAACCATTGTTCTAAGATAAAACACTAAGCTTCAGCAGTTCACATTGATTGGCAGTCTTGTTGTCCACTTAAACTCAAACAAACACGTTTGCAATGCTTACCGATACCTTAAGGTATTTTTAGTGCATTGAATTCTTTTGAACCCCACAGTCTCAGCATATCCCCCCATCGTGTAATACACTAACCCGAGTAATACTATCAACTGTGATTTGTGTAAAACCAAATTTGAACACTTAAACACTAACAATCAGGTCGATCTTTCGATACGTAGAGAAAGTCCAGTGTTTAAGCAAAACAAAGAAATAAAACAAGTTGAAATGTTTAGGTCTTAACCACCAGTTTGATAGTTGTGAATATGCGTAGAGGTGATCCAAGACATAAACGATAACACCAAGTAAAATAAAGTCGAACGTTTAGACAATAACCTCCAGGTCAGTATTTGTGAATATGCACAAAGGAGGTCCAATGCTTAAACAAAAAAAGAAAAAATCAAACGACTTGAAATCTTTCTGAAAAACAACACATAAAATCACAATGACTTTTTTCAGTAAGTAGTGAAAGCTCACATACCGACCGATTTTATGCTTTCCAGCATTCAACGATTGAGCAAGTACACAATTACGAAAGACAAACCAAGTACTACACTTTCAATTGTGTTTACCACTGGAATTAGGCTTTCCATTCAGTTTGTATCATTTTCGCAAAACTTTTTAACATTAGCTGATCCTACTGACACATCAAATTGTTAGACTACTTCAACTTTAAAAGTTTACAACATTTAGAATGCACTGACAATCCACTCTACTGATATACTATGATTTCTTCTTTTTTGCACAGTAAAATGTTTTTGACATTTTTCATTGTTTTTGTAATTTTGAAAATATTCTATTGCTTTTGGCACAGTAAATTGTATTGATTTTAGAAGATTATGACACTTTAGTCTAATCAATTTTATCCAATCAAACGTCCAAATATCAAGAAAATGATCCAAAAATATCAAAATCTTTATAAACTCATCCAATTGTTTTGCACAATTACTAGTAGAATGAGCCACGGCTCTGATACTACTTGAAAGTCCGTGAGAGAGATCTTGTTCTAAGTCGCAAGACCTCTACGAACACCAAATTCTATGTTTAACTTTGATAAAGTGCGGAATCTAATATCAAAACTTGTACTGGTGCAAAGATCGTGTAAATAAACGTTTTGCACTTATTCAATCTTTAACTAGACAGAGTTTCGTTACACAAGCTCTCCAATATAAAAGCTACAAATGCTCAAGTCTCATTCTAGCGCATGACATCATCTATATATAGACAATGTGAGACCCAGTGCATGACTCCATCTGCGCATGACACATGCGCTCCATAGTATCCTCATCTATATTTCCGAAACTCTGTCCTAAATTACACAGACTCAAGACCGACTAACTGTACAAGATTTCGAAGCTATGGACATACAGAAAATGCACTAACAAACATTCAAATGGGTTTCCTCCTTCTTGCGGTTCTAGGTAAGACTCAGGAAAGACTAGATCGGTTCGCACGGCTCCAAAGCCCAGCCCAACAACCAATGATTCAACAACATCCAAACACTTGCCTTTACTTATCTGCTTCAGATTATTCTATATACCCTAATTAGTTTCAAAACGCAATACCAAACACTCTCTAATCATCACCATGTGAATATGTCCTAAAAGTGTTGTGTTTGTTAGAGGTGTCAATGTGGATGGCAACAGGAGAAAGACAAGCTGCAAGAATAAGGAATTTGTATCTAAAAGCAATATTAAGACAAGATGTTTCCTTCTTTGACAAGGAAACACACACGGGGGAAGTTATTGGCAGGATGTCTGGTGATACTGTTCTCATACAAAATGCCATGGGGGAAAAGGTTGGTATATAATTTTTTTTTTCAAAATTTATAAAAATCTGCAAAATATCTAAAAAATAATTGTTATCTGATATTGCAGGTTGGAAAGTTCATACAACTAATGTCCACATTTTTGGGAGGTTTTATTATAGCATTTATCAAGGGACGACTTCTTACGCTCGTCATGTTGTCCTCGATTCTACCATTAGTGATTTCTGGTGGAATTATGTCCATAACCATATCCAAGATGGCGTCACGAGAGCAAAGCGCGTATGCTAAAGCAGCCAATATAGTAGAACAAGCAATTGGCTCAATCAACACGGTAATTAAATAAAAAATATCTAATGTTCTACACCCAGGGGACGCGAGCGAGAGACCAACTAATCTTGGGCCCAGCTCGCTTCGAGCTCTACATCCAAAGCTTGAGCCCGGCTCGTCTATTATTTGTTAATTGTATAAATATTTTTATATATGTGTGTATATAAATGTATATAATATTTATTTTGTTAAAAATAAAGTTATGTATGTATATAAAATGTTTTTTATTTAGTTAACTGTATAGTAATTATATATAAATAAAAATAATTATTTTCATACAAATAACAGACTTGTTAAAGGTTTGCAAGCCTAGCTAAGCAAGCACCATATATGAAGCTCACACTCAGGCTTTGGCTTGTATATTAACCGAGCTTATAGTAAATCAATTTCAAGTAGCCCTCAAATGGCTCGGCTCGTTTTCACCAGTAATTACACCATTTTTGTTTTGTAGGTTGCAGCCTTCTCCGGGGAGAAAAAAGCGGTTGATGATTACAACAAGTCCCTTGTAGATGCTTACAATTCTAGTGTTCATCAAGGTCTAGCTACAGGCCTTTGTCTTGGATTGATGTTGTTGACTATATTATGTAGTTATGCCTTGGCATTTTGGTATGGTGCAAAGATGATACTAGAAAAAGGCTACACTGGTGGCAGTGTGATTACTGTAATGATTGCTGTGCTCACTGGATCCATGTGAGAACATTTCTTTCTACTTTCTATAGTCAGGTCATGTATTAATATTATTCTTAACGGATCAAAAAGTGAATACAAAAACTACATGTTTTGATCCATTACCTGACGCACACAATTGACACCCAAGAAATAAAACCAAAATTTGTGAGGTTTAAACATAGGGAATTTGGTGTTCTCCAGGTCTCTTGGGCAGGTGTCTCCCTGTTTGAGTGCATTTGCTGCGGGCCGGGCAGCAGCATTCAAGATGTTCGAAACTATAAACAGAAAGCCCGAAATAGATGCATATGACACAAAAGGAAAAACATTAACCGATATTCGTGGTGATATAGAACTAAGAGACGTGTACTTCACTTATCCAGCAAGACCCGATGAGGAAATATTCAGTGGGTTCTCTCTTCGTATCTCTAGCGGGACGACTGCAGCTTTGGTTGGTCAAAGTGGAAGCGGAAAGTCAACGGTGATCAGCCTATTAGAGAGATTTTACGATCCTCAAGTAGGGGAAGTTCTTATTGATGATATTAATCTTAAAGAATTTCAACTAAAATGGATTAGACAGAAAATTGGTCTTGTTAGCCAAGAACCAGTTTTGTTTACATCCAGCATAAAAGATAATATTATGTATGGGAAAGATGGCGCGTCTATTGATGAGGTTAGAGTTGCAGTCGAGCTTGCAAATGCTGCTAAATTCATTGATGAACTACCACAGGTTCATACATAATCAATTTTAAGTAGAGAACTCTATAATACATCTTACGTTGTAATTTGCCGATCTAATGGGAGAGATAGTTTTTAACTTTACACACTTTCTTTCCTTAAAATTTTAGGGACTGGATACAATGGTTGGAGAGCATGGAACACAACTCTCCGGTGGGCAAAAGCAAAGAATTGCTATTGCTAGAGCAATCCTTAAGGATCCTAGAATCCTTCTTCTGGATGAAGCAACAAGTGCTTTGGATGCAGAATCTGAGAGAGTTGTGCAGGAGGCATTGGACCGGATAATGGTCAATAGAACAACCGTCATTGTTGCACATCGATTAAGCACAGTCAGAAATGTTGATACGATCGCGGTCCTTCATCGGGGCAAGATAGTTGAGAAAGGTAGTTTTATGCAGTGTTTTCCTAGAACTGGTCAAATTATTGGTCCACTAGTCAATTTACGTGTATTTTGTCTACGTACTGACCCCCCCCCCCCCCCCCGCTTAAATTGATTTTGCCTAAAAAATTATGTGTCCCGTGACTTTCGGCCCCCTATATATCTGTTCATGCTCCGCCCGTTGTAATTTCAGTCCAACCACCGATTTGGTTTGCCATTGGCCGGCCCATATGAAGACACTTAAAATGTATTTAACGGGACTGGTTGTGTAAGCTGTTCCCAATTCGATAGTTTTTGTTTTATGTTTATATAGTTATTCCAAAATCAAAAGTCTTAACAATAAGTAAACTGATCAGGATCACATTCAGAGCTAGTTCAAGATCACGAAGGCGCGTACTCTCAACTTATAAAGTTACAACAAAATCATAATGATTCAAAACATCATTACTCAGAGGACCAAGATATATCAGAAGCAAGTACAGAAATCAGTAGTCTATCAGGCCCAAAGATATCTTACCAAGGGTCATCTAGCAGCCACCGCTACTCCATAGATTCACCACAAATCGGTGCGCGACTGCTTGAATCCATGAACATTGAATCACAACCAGATGCAAAAACACAACCCAAAGTCCCACTCAGAAGACTTGCATATCTCAACAAACCAGAAATACCAGTACTCATATTGGGTTCGCTAGCCGCGGTTATTAATGGGACAATATTTCCAGTTTTAAGCATACTGCTTTCAAACATGATCAAAACGTTTTACGAACCGCCACATAAAATGAGATCAGATGCAACATTATGGGCTCTGGTATTTGTAATAATGGGAATTGTGTCATTTCTAGCTTATCCTGGGAGATCTTATTTATTTGCTGTTGCTGGGTCTCGACTTATAAAAAGAATTAGATCACTATGCTTTGAGAAAGTGATTAACATGGAGGTTGGTTGGTTCGATAAACCGGAAAACACTAGCGGTGCAATCGGTGCACGGTTGTCTGCCGATGCTGCCAGTGTTCGTGGGTTGGTTGGTGATGCGCTTGCTCAGATCGTTCAAGACTTATCATCGGCTATCAGTGGTTTATTCATCGCTTTTACAACTTGCTGGCAGTTGGCTCTCATAATTCTTGCTATGATTCCGTTAGCGTCTATTAACGGATATGTTCAGATGCGGTTTATGAAAGGGTTTAGTGCTGATGCTAAACTGATGTACGAGGAAGCGAGTCAGGTGGCGAATGATGCTGTCGGGAGTATACGTACAGTAGCGTCTTTTTGTGCAGAAGAGAAAGTTATGCAACTGTATAGAAGTAAATGCGAGGGTCCGAAAAAGACCGGGATTAAACAAGGGTTAATTAGCGGGACCGGGTTTGGGATTTCGATTTTTTTACTTTTTTGTATGTATGCTGGAAGTTTTTATGTGGGAGCTCGGTTTGTTCAGGCGGGAATAACTCATTTCGCAAGTGTTTTTAGAGTTTTCTTTGCTTTAACAATGGCGGGATTAGCAGTGTCTCAATCAAGCTCGTTTGCACCCGATACAAGTAAAGCCAAAAGCTCTGCGGTCTCAGTTTATGCGATTCTAGATCGGAAGTCAGAGATTGACCCAAGTGATGAATCTGGTGCGACTTTGGACTCTGTCAAAGGGGAAATCGAGCTTAGTCACATTAGTTTTAAATATCCGTCCAGACCTGATGTTGAGATATTTCGTGACCTATGCTTAACAATCCATAGTGGAAAGACAGTGGCGTTGGTTGGTGAGAGTGGGAGCGGGAAATCAACAGTCATCCAACTTTTACAAAGGTTTTACAATCCAGATTCGGGTTGTATCACGTTGGATGGAATTGAGTTGCAAAATTTTCAACTCAAGTGGCTAAGGTTGCAGATGGGTCTGGTTAGTCAAGAACCCGTCTTGTTTAATGACACCATTCGGGCCAATATTGCTTATGGAAAGGATGGTAATGCCGCTGAAGATGAAATAATAGCTGCTTCAGAGTTAGCCAATGCCCACAAGTTCATTAGTGGCTTACACCAGGTTTGTATATTTCACCTCAGCTAACGGGTCAAAACGGGTGAGGCCACTGAATCCGACATGGATTCATCTGTGTTCACTTTTTGTCCATTTCTTAAGATTTGTTATTATTAACTAAGGACCGTTATAATTATGATAACAATATTGTTAAAGAAACAATTTTAGAAGAATGTATGCATTAATAAAACATCTGGGTCAAAATATTTTGGCCCGTTGTACATGTACACTTTTAGCTAAAATACTTTGATATCATGTCTTTGTAATAAAAAAACAAAAACCGAATCAAATCATTAATAAGTAAATGGGTTGAAATGGACCTGTATTCTGCGAATAAGATTCAGAAATCAGTAGTGAATGAGGGGTGAATTGCAGGGTTATGATACTATGGTAGGGGAAAGAGGGGTGCAATTGTCAGGTGGACAAAAGCAAAGAGTAGCTATCGCTAGAGCCATAGTCAAGAGTCCCAAGATACTACTACTAGATGAGGCTACAAGCGCACTGGATGCCGCATCAGAAAGAGTGGTTCAAGACGCATTGGATAGGGTCATGGTTAACCGGACCACAGTGGTGGTGGCTCATCGTTTGTCAACCATTAAGGGTGCTGACGTCATTGCAGTTGTCAAGAATGGAGTAATCGTTGAGAAAGGAAAGCATGAACAGTTAATCAATATTAAGGATGGATCCTATGCATCCTTAGTTGCACTTCACATGAGCTCTTCCAATTAGCTCCACTATTTTATTTTGTTTTTGTAATGTGAAAATAAGGAGGGGAATCAAAATGTGTTCTCGCCAGAATACTGTATATGTGAAAGTTTTTATTTCATATTGTAAAGGTAGAATGGAAAAGAAGTCAAAATCTGTCAAGGTGTGGGTTGTCAAGAATGGGTAAATATGGTAACGTAGTCAAAATTAACCAGCTTAATGAAGGTTATAAGGATAGTTGTGTTACATAAAGCTTTGATAGTGTCATGCATGTCGTATGGATCATCAAGTTGCAGTTAAGTCAAATATGTTGTAGTTGGGTCGAATTACGGTTAAAAACTAAGAGAGGGAATTGAGTCATGTACTTGAGGACACCACTATGTCCATGGTTAGTTATGAATATCATTATCATTCATGTAGGTTCGTATTTCCCATTAGAGTTGGACAACTTTCAAAACGTGTATAATCTCACTATCAGATTTAAAGTATTTGGTTCCTAAGATATCTTAATCAGATAAGACCAAAAGTTCAATAAGAACGAGAAAATATTTCCTATGAAACGAGTTTCTAACTCGTATCTCTAAACAGACCAAAGACTTCCCTTTTACAGGCAGAGAACCATCGCAACATTTAAGTTAAAATAACGCTACTCTACACGAAAGAGTGTGTCCGTTGCAGTTATATGGCTCTTATTCGATTATATAGGTGGTAAAAACCCTCAACACTAAATGATATGGGCCAAGTTAATAATGATCATAGTAAAGGCTTGAATTGGTATGTAAAGTATGATATTATTTTCTGAGTTGTTATTCAAATGAGAGAATACACTGTATATATATAGGCACTCAACTAACTCAAACTAACTCTAGTGTCACATCATCTAACTAACTCAACAACTCAAACTAACTCAACTATATATACACTAATATGCCCCCTCAAGCTGAACGTGGATCACCCACGTGAAGCTTGGATCTCAAAGTATCAAAACGAACATGAGTTAACCCCTTGGTTAATAAATCGGCAATCTGATCTGTGGTGGAAACATGTCGAACTCGTAAAACCTCTGATAACACCATGTCACGAATAAAATGTAAATCAATCTCTAAGTGTTTCATACGCTGATGGAACACAGGATTGACTGCAAGATATGTGGCCCCAAGATTGTCACACCACAAAGTCGGTGGACAAGGAAAATCAATATGCAACTCATGTAATAAGGACATAATCCATCGAATCTCAGCAGCTGTATGAGCCAACGCACGATACTCTGCCTCAGTACTAGAACGAGCCACAGTGCGTTGTTTCTTGGAACTCCAACTAACAAGATTGGGTCCAAGAAAAACACAATACCCAGTAGTCGACCTGCGATCATCAGGGCAACCTGCCCAATCAGCATCAGAATAAGCATGAATGTCAAGTGTAGGACCGAGTTTCGGAACCGAAACCGTGATTATCATGACTATGTTCATAGACGGGAAGATTAGAGACGGATGAAATGCTTACTTGTATTGATTTTGTAACATAACATAACAAGCCGGCCCGACTAACAAGCTAACCGAACCATACCAAAGGAGTACACATCCGGGGAGAGACCAAGTGGTGATCTCTCCCGGTGAGGTCTGAGACCTCCTCAAACTTCCGAAACGCGGTTTTGCTCGAAACTTCACTAAAAACCAATGTTTAACATGTGAACATGAAGAAAAGGATGGTTTTTATAAGAACTTTCAGCAAAACATGAGGATTTTCGAGGTTTTAGACAGAATTTCCAGAAAATGATAAACTCCAAAGACCCGAAAAACAACCCGAAAACACTCGGTTTTAACAAGGAGAAGAGCCAGAGCCAAGGCTCTGATACCACTTGTAGGTCCGGCTAGGGGAGGATCTAGTCGCCTAATCCTTGTTGTCAAACACACCCGGTTGTGCAGAATCCAACCGGAGATGCAAACCGAGATAGAAACCGATAAGAACACGAGATACAAGACACGAAGATTCAATGTTTAACACACTTGTATATCAAAGAGAAGAGTTCAAGTACAAGATCATACAATATCCGGTTAACACAATAAAACTCTCTCTCTCTCTCGGGTTCTCCCTGCTTCTCACACACCACCGAAAACACTTGTTTTCGGTATATATATGTGTTCTGCACATGTTGTGCGATTGGGCTGGGGTTTGGCCCATGCACAAAACAAAAGCCCAAAGAAAAAGGCCCAACATGCACATGGTTTTGACCATATGCAAGTATTTTCTTCTACATGACATCATCATGACATCACTAAGGTGATGTCATGGTGATGTGTCGACGGGAAAGGCCGCGGCGCTTCGTGCTTCGCGTGTCGAACTCTGGGACGCACGACGGAGGAATGTCGAGACGTCGGGCTTGAGCCGAAGCTAACAGGGTCGAAACGAACCGAGTCGAACCGAACCAAGTCGCGTCCACATAATATGTATCAACAAACTCCCCCTTGGACGCTACTCGTGAGGTTCAACTTCCATGTCTTCCATGTCGGAGGATCTTCAAAGTCTTCACACGTCGTAAGTAGAAAGTGTATCAACAAACTCCCCTTTTCATTTAGGTAGTGTGACAATAAACTCCCCCTTTGATTATGCTTGTGAATCTTTTGACTTCAATGCTTGAGATCCTTGTGGTGTTGATGATGGTCAGCGGCAACTCGATCATCTTTATCTCTTGAGTGCCTTCACGTCGTGTCTTCATTAGGAAGCTTGTCATCGACCATGTTCTCCTTGCCTTTAGAATCTGCACATGCAAGAAATCTAAACGCGTAATGAGAACAACTGCTTGGAATATAGTTAACATAAGCAAACGACACACATATGACCATTATTCAAACAACTACCGTCCGACAGTTTGAAGGTTTAACAAATTTATCAATTTTAGTTTTTAACTTTCAAAACTTGCAAATTCTGACCATTTATGAAGATTTAGTCGATTTTGGTTTTCAATCAGGTTTCAGGCAACGAAGACTCGAGATCCAACATCGTACAATCGAAAATAAGATAGAAATAAAATCTTTTTGGAATTTTTTAATATTTCAAATGTAAAGACAGAAAGCAGTAAATAAATATATACAGAGATGCAGAAACTGAAAGCATTAAATAAATATTTACAAACATTCTTTTTGTGAGTTTCGAGGGTAAGAGAATCATATCAGTGTACGGTCATGTCAAAACGCTCTTGTTGTTCTTTTAGTTAACATTTAGATAAGCATCCTATAACAATTATCGGTATTGTTGTCCACATAAGCTCAACTTATCAGATGTAATCATGGCGAGGGGATACGTTAAGGTATGATTTATACTTACCGACCGGTGTTCATCCACATCACGACACATTCCCGTATCAAGGTATGCACGAGGGTTCAACTTACCGGTGAGTATACCGATTATCATCTGTTTGACCGTATATTATGTGAGATAACTCACTTATTTTGATTGAAAACATGCCCTATGTGATAGAATCACTTATTGATGAGGAACTTGATTTTCAGATGCATGAGGGCACAGGAGCAAGTCCGTGAACAGGTCAGTACTTTCGTACAGCAGAGAGACGAACTTGGCTCCCGGATAAATGTGATATATTATCACTTATTTGATGGACATGTGATTGTTGATCATTTATTGAGGTCGTATGCAGTATGTACACGTATGTATAGTATCATGGAAGATCTTAGACTTCGTCTCCGTTATTTTTACGGTAAAAGAAACAACCATGATACCCAGATGATAAGCAGCATAAAGACCGAATATCTCAGAACCTCGGCAATCTCTCAAACGAAATTTCGGTACTAAGACCATATGCCAATGAGTGGTTCCCACCTGGTCTTCAGTCGATTTAGGTTTATATCACCCTGCACACTTTAAAATGATTGTGAGCCTACCGATACATCTTATATAGAGCTGCTTATCATTTTTCATTTAAGGTTTAAAGAGGTTTAGACAGACCACTGATGTACTATCATTTTCTCTTTTGCTCGCCAGGAAACTCATTTTTGCTTTTCTAATGTTTTTGTGTTTTTGAAATTTTTCGATGTTTTTGGATTTTCAAATTTGGATTTACTCCCCCTAAAATCAACAAACTAAGCTAAATTTAAAACACAAAGGTATTTACAAAAATGATTTTCCGATGTTGGTTTTACTCTTGCTTGACCTTAATGCCGTTTACCAATAATAAAAAGTCAAATCTTGATTTATCAAATGCTTTGGTAAAAAGGTCGGCACGTTGGTCATCGGTGTGCACCTTAACAACATCGATAAGCCTTTTATCAAAGCAATCACGTATGAAGTGATATTTGATTTCGATGTGTTTGGTCTTAGAGTGCTGTATGAGATGATAATAATTCATAAAGCAGCTTAAATATCGACAAGTATAGGAGAGATTAGAAATTCAAAACCGTATCCTGCAACTGCTTTGTTCATTGCAAGGAATCTGAGCGCTCTCCTAAACTGGATATCCACCCGGTGTGGACTTCAAAGTCGATTTAGTAGCTACTTCAATCAATCGATAATTCTATTTACAGCAACAAAATGATAAACCTCCGGGTTCGGCTGGTCTTCCACATTGCACCAGCGAAGGTCTTTGTCTTTCTCTTTGAGAAGTAGTGGGCGGTTGTTCAATCCACGCCAAGGCATCCGCACACCCGGTTGGTTTGTTCAACAAACACATTTTCTTCAATCACACCGTAGAGAAAAGTACCCTACACGTTCATCTTGTGGACTTTGAACTTCTTGTGGAAGAAAAATCCATGAATCTTCAAAAAGTTTCAGACGTGCTACAGGCGCGTACTTTTCATTGGAATCTTTCCTGTTGACCCGATCGAAAACCATAACAACCAAATTTTGGCACATATTTCATCTTGTCGAATTTTTCAACTTCATTCCTTTTTCCTCTCCATCAATGGCAACAACTCCTAGATATAATGATGTTTCGGAGTCTGGTGTCGCCGATCTAGTGCATGGACGCTCCACTATCAACAATCCTAAGACTATCAATAGTTCCTCCTGGAACATCCTGCACACTCATTCAGAGATTAGTTGGAGAGGGGGACCCAAGCCTTCACAGACTTAGGTCGTCCGTCATCATCGAGAATTGTGACATCCATTTCCCGATGATTCAGAATTGATGTAGCTCCCCCTGAAACAATTTCCGATTTTGGTTTCCAAATCTGTTTTTGTTTTTCATTTTTAACATTTGATTTAACAGACTGCGTTTGGACAACCTCTGGTTTTAAAACCTATTCAACTTCTTGTCGTTGTTTCTTTTTCTGTTTCATTTCCCGTTGTTTAACAAGACGAGGGTCCTGTTTTGGTGAAACAGATCTTTTATGGTAACTGTTGCCATGGGGGGCATCAACATTTGCCTTTCCTTTCGTGAGATATGGACAATTTCTGACAATGTGCCCGTACTCACCGCATTCAAAACATGATCTCCGCTCAACAAACCTCGGAGTATCATAACTGTAGGAGCTTGATGGTGAACTTCGTGATCTTGAGGTACTTGGTCCTACATCACAACCGTTTGTGTGTTGTGTGTAATTGTTTTGACTGTTTCTTTTCAAAATTTTAACTTGTTTAACAAAATCTAAGTTAGATTTGTTTTCGAATGTGTCAATTTTATCCGTTCCCCTTGATTTCACAAAGTTCACCTTCTTGTCCTTTTTCTTGGTCTGTTTCTTTTGACCTTGAGTCGTTGAATTACCTTTTGGTTTGGTGCGATTTTGCTGCTTTTTCACTGTTGGTAATTTCTGATTGCCACATTGTTTTCGAACTTCAGCCTTTGGGATAGGAGGACACTGTGTTACCACAACGTGTGATCCTGTCTTTCCCAAAAACTTACTTGTTGAATCCTCAAAAATTTTACTAATTAAAGATTGATTAACATTCTTAATAGGAAAATCTTTGTCAGAATAGATTTTATCATCACCAACAAGAGTGTACAGCAAATTCACACTCTCAGACTCTTATGAGGAAGTAGACGTGGACTCGATCAGAACAGTCGTAGCAGGTTTTGCGGGAGGATCACATAGAATATGATTCTCGAGAGGTATGTCCTCTTCTTTGATTACCGCATCTGACTGTGCTGAGTCAGTATCATTAGATTCATCATCTGAAGAATCAGTATCCTCAACAATGATTGGAGGATCCTGATTTTGTTCAGCAGTTACAAAAGTATATGCTGACACATCCGAATTTGATGATACTTCCTTCTTGTATCCAAGTCCAGTTGCAAATTCCTCAATGTCCAAAGGAACAGATGGTTCAAAGTGAGTTCTATACTCCTCATCAGGCATGGCATCATAATTGTTTCTCACGGGTGGTGGACATTTCTTATATCCAATGCATGTGACATCCCGTTTCTCTTTCTGAACATCAATGATGTGATCCAACACATAGCTAGAGCTCAAATAACTGTCTAACTTAAGCTGGATCGCCTCACTTTTAGTTTTAACACAAGCCATCTCTTTTTGCATTATCTCAAGACGAGTGATATACAAATTTATGTCAGTTTGTTTTCTGGAAACCATTTTTGTCAGCTCGGTTTTATCTTTCTTTAATTTTTCAATCATCAATTTAAATTCCTTTTCATGGTTTTCATAAAACATGTTGGCTTCTGTGCACTTAGAAAGATCCACGGTCAACTTTTGGTTGTGGATGAATGTCACATCATACTTGTCTTGCAAAGCCTCGTGTTTGCTTTGCAACTCACACCACTTAGCATTCAACGAAACATGTTTGTCTTGCAAGTCAAACAAACTAGCTTCTAAAGCATCATGTTTGCCTTGCAACTCAGACATATTTGCCTCCAAATCAGCACATTTAACACTTAAGCTAGCACAATTATCACAATCAACAACAGTAGGTTCATCGACACATACCTGACTTGACGAACTGCCAACATTAGCCATAAAGGCTGAATGAAGAGAAGACGAAGAATAAGCAGCTTGATCCACCAATATAGATCTTCTATGATTTTCTGCTGCAGCTTCTCCCAATAGCCCATCAACATCTGCATCAACTGACACACTTGACGTGTCATCCAAATGATCATCGCCTGAAGTTGAGGATTCTTCATCTGAGCTTCTACTGTAACCAGAACTGTCTTCATCTTCAGAAGATTCACCACCATTGGCGGAAGATTCTCCACCACTGGCGTGATTTAGATCCTTGACAACCTCAGCAAAACAAGCGGTTACAGTAGATGGCCGATAGACTTGCTGTTGTGGAGCTGGTTGTAGAGGATTTTCATACAAGTCTGGTGTTGGAGATGGCTTTACTGGAACTTGTATTGGATTGCCATATAAATCTGTGCTTGTGACAAACGCCGTTTTTGGTTCATTTTGAAGTTGGCTAGTAACCGATGCCCACATTTCTGCCGTAATTTTCGGTGCGGAGGATTTAGACGAAGGCCAAATTTCCGTATTAGATGCGGGTGCGGGAGATTCGGCCCATGAAGGAGATAAACTTGTATTTCTGTACTTTCCCTCATCTGGAGACGGAGTACCCCACCAACTTGGATTCATGTTTGATAAGTAAGAATAAATCCCTGACAAACACACTTAAAGCAAACTGTTAAACCACAAATGCAAACTTTATGTTTTTTTTTATTAAAAAAAATCTTGACGAAACAAAGTCCCACGAAACAAAGATCCGACGAAACAGATCGATGTTGAATGTCGATGAAACAGAAGCCCAATTTTTTTGTTGTGTGAGCCCAAACTTCTTGTGCGACTACCAAGTTCTTGTGCGACTAAGTAATCTTGTGCGACTGAATAAATGTCTTGTGCGACTGAATAAATGTCTTGTGCAACTGATAATCTTGTGCGTGCAAGAAATCTTGTGCGACTGATACAAATCTTGTGCGACTAATCAGAAGCCCAAATAGAATTTAAATGATGGTCCGATGTAATCAGAAGCCCAAATAGAAGCCCAAATCTTGTGCGACTATCCAGATCTTGTGCGAGTAGATATCTTGTGTGATCCAACTATCTTGTGCGATTCAATCTCTTGTGTGAGCCAATCATCTTGTGCGACTATAACATATTGACTTTCTATCCTCCTGACATATCACACCCACTTTCGGCTACACAATTTTCAATTAAACATCATCATGCCCAATTCTACCAACCAGTAAGGTGATGTATTATTTTAATAAAATCACAATTTTCAATACACAAACACCTTTGACAATTACTTGACCAAGATCAAAAGACTGAAAATTTGAAGAACACTTATGAAGATAAGATGAACTCTATGAAGAACAACCCAGAAAATTTGAATTTTCCGGCAAACTTATGAGTTTTCCGGTGAACCGACAAATTTCCGAAACACAATTTTGCTTGAAACTTCACTCAAAACCTTAACACACCATTCACAAATCAGTTATAAGCAAGGTTTTCTGATGAACTAACAACAAAACATCAATATTTTTGAAGTAATAAGTCAAATTTCCAGAAAATATAAGCTTCAAAAATCCGAAAAACAACCCGAAAAACACCTCGGTTTTAACAAGGAGAAGAGCCTCGGCTCTGATACCACTTGTAGGAACGAGTTTCGGAACCGAAACCCTGATTATCATGACTATGTTCATAGACGGGAAGATTAGAGACGGATGAAATACTTACTTGTATCCTAACTGGGTCGAACCGAACCGAGTCGTGTCCACATAATATGTATCAACATCAAGTCTAGCAGATCGACGTATACTCAATCCAAAAGAACTCGTGCCTCTAAGATACCGTAAGATCCTCTTGACCGCTACCCAATGTCGGTCAGTAGGAGTCTGTAAAAACTGAGACACCTTACTAACTGCATATGCTATCTCTGGGCGAGTCAAGACCAAATACTGTAAAGCCCCAACAGTACTCCGATACAAAGATGGATCAGACAATGGAATACCAGTATGACGAGAAAGCTGGCGTCCAGAAGCAACAGGAGTAGGCAAAGGACGACACTCAGAAAGACCCGTACGATGAAGTAAATCAAGTAGATATCGCTGCGGAGAAAGATGTAAAATATCATCGGTGAAAGTAGCCTGAACCCCCCAAAAAATAAGATAACTCTCCTAGATCTTTGAGTGAAACTGTGAATGTAACCGTGCAATCAAAGTAGTAACAAAAGTAGGAGAACTCCCAGTGATAATGATATCATCCACATAGATCAACACATAGCAAACAGTAGAATTAACTCTATATACAAAGAGGGACGTATCAGAGACGCACTGTGTAAAACCACTAGTAGTAAGAGCAGAACAAAGCTTGGAAAACCAAGCCCTAGGAGCCTGCTTCAGACCATACAAGGCCTTCTGCAGAAGACAAACATGATCCGGTCTAGTGGAATCAACAAAACCAAGTGGCTGAGACATGTAAACCGTCTCAGATAAGTCACCATGCAGAAAAGCATTGTTGACATCCACCTGTCGAATAGACCATCCTCGAGAGAAAGCAAGTGAAAGGACAAGCCGAATGGTAGTAGGTTTGACCACTGGACTAAAAGTCTAAGTATAGTCAATACCCTCAGTCTCATGAAAGCCGTTGGCGACAAGCCGGGCTTTATATCGGCTAACAGACCCATCTGGATTGCGCTTAATCCTGTAAACCCACTTGCAGCCAACAATGTTGGCATCAATGGGTGCCGGAACCAGACGCCACGTCTGGTTGGCGGATAAAGCATCCATCTCGACACGCATCGCATCCCACCAAACTGAAAACCACTGAGCCTGATGAAAAGTAGATGGCTCAGTAGTAGGAACTGTGGAAGCATGAAAAACAACATGATCAGGAAACTGTCGAGGATGTCGAGTGTGGTCACGAGAACGAGTAACCATAGGATGACGAGTAGAAGTAGAAGAAGGAGGTGGTGGAGGAGGAGGTGGTAGGGTAGAAGGAGGAGGAGAAGAAGGAGAATGAGGAGGAGGAGAAGGATGAGGAGGAGAAGGAGGAGGAGAAGAAGAAGGAGAAGTATAGGATGGTGGAGGAACAAAAAATAACGGTAAAGAGTTAGAAACAGGAGGAGAAGAAGCAGATGAACTGCCAGGAATATAAAAAATCTCCTCATGAAAAACAACATGTCGAGAGGTACATGTACGATCAATAAGAGGATCATAACAAAGATAGCCACTATGGCTAGGAGCATATCCAATGAAAATACAAGGAGTGGATTTGGGTGAAAGTTTATCCAGTCGAGTATCACTGAGAAAAGGATAACACAGACACCCAAACGTGCGAAGAGAGGAATAATCTGGCTGAGAGCCAAACAAAACCTCATATGGAGAGGAATGATGGAGAACCGGTGTGGGTAACCGGTTAATAAGATACGAAGCAGTGGCAAAGGAGTCATACCAAAAACGCTTTGGTAGACGAGCATGAAATAACAAAGCACGAGCAACCTCAGACAAATGTCTATTCTTGCGCTCAGCCACCCCATTTTGTTTGGGTGTATAAGGGCAAGAAATGCGATACGAGATACCAGCCTCAGAAAGATAACGAGATATGTCACCACGAGTGAGCTCAGGGGCTCCATCACACTGAAGGTTCAAAATAGAACAAGAAAATAACTTTTCGACAAAAGGACGAAAGTGTCGAAAAGCATCAACAGCCTGTGAACGACACGTCAATGGATACATCCATGTAAATCTACTATAATCGTCAATGAATGTAATGAAATAACGATAACCCGAACGAGACATAACTGGTGCTGGTCCCCAAATATCACAATGAATAATATGTAATGGATCAAGAGAATGTGATACAATCGTAGTAAAAGGTAATCGAGTAGATTTAGAAGTACTACATGCATTACAAACATTATTCACTGTTTTAGTTTTCAAAGGTAAAAATGAAAGTCTTGATGAAACGGCATCAGATGGATGTCCCAATCTAGAGTGCCAAATCTCTCGAGATGCAGAGAAAGTAGCAGAGAGTGAGTAAAGCTGGTGGGGACTAGCACGCATGTGGTGGAGGACCTGTCCCGTGAGTGTCTGAAAAGACAATCCAAAGTGAGAATATATAACAGCATTCGGGTGATCTATAACAAGCTGTGTGATGGAAAGTAGGTTCTTGGCAAGACCAGGAACCACTAAAACATAACGAAGTAGTAGAGTACAAGTAGATAAGCGAAGTAAAGCAAAACCAATATGAGATATAGGTAAGGGAGTACCATCACCAATAACAACTCGCTCAGAACCCATGTAGGGTGTAGCATCAAAAACCATAGATGGATCGGATGTCATATGAGCGGACGCACCGGAGTCAGGAAGCCAAGACTCAACTTGTTGACACACGCTCGAAAGATCAGCATGAAACCCATAATGAAATCCACCATTTTCACCAGTTTGTTTTCCAGCCAATTGCTGGAAATGATCAGAACTAAACCTAGGTCCAGCAGCAGTAGCATTTGATCCAGAATGCAACACATGACCAGGCCCATTTGAAACATGAAAATTAGGCCCAATAGAAGGTCCAGCCCCTAAAATCCCGTGGCCTGCTCCATTCAAACCAACTCCATTTCCAACCATACCTGATCCAGTGCCAATTAAACCTGGTGCTTGTGACCCATATCCATTACCAGTTCCAGTCGTATGTCCAGAACCCCCCAAAATTACCATGCGAACCAAAATTAGGGTTCATGTTCATCATGTTCAATGAAGAATTAGGGTTCCAATTCGAATACATCTGATTACCAGAATCATATTCAGTAAAATTTGCTTGAAATCGACTGCCTCCTCGTGCACCACCATGGAAGCCACCACGAAAGTTATTACCACCTAAACGTCCTCGAAAACCTCCGCGAAATCCACCATTGTTTCGATTTCGTGAAGAATTTGCATAGCGAAATAGCAATTAGATGCTAGATGTCCAAACTTTGAACAGATCTGACACTGTGTTTGTGTAGATCCAGATCCAGAACCAGATCCGGAATCAGATCGATGAGGAGGACTAGTAACATTAGCATTCATGGCAGTAAGAGGAACGGTATGAATGCTTTGTCGTTGCTTCATTCTTGCTTCATAAGTAAGCAATTTTGATCTCAGTTGAGCATAATTTGGTTTATCAGTAGAGTTTTCAACATTTGTTACAAAATTTTCGAATTCAGGATTAAGTCCTTGTAAAATTTGTAACACAAGCATGTCATCACTTATTGGATTTCCAATAGCATTCAACACATCAACAATTTCTTTGGCACTATTCAAATAATCAACTACTGATTTTGATTCCTGTTTTAACAGATGAAATTGAGTCATGTACCATGATTGTTTAGCATAGACTTGTTGAAAGAATGACTCATCAATGGATTTCCAGAGAGCAGATGCTGATGAAGCATTCCGAGCAATATGCATAAGCGATGGTGAAAGAGTAGCTGTGATTAGAGCCATTACATATCCATCTTATCTCATACACTGTTCATAAGTTGCAGAACTTACATCAGGAACAACTGTATCAGCATTCAAGTATTGAAGAAGACCTAAAGTTTTCAAAACTGTTGTTATTTGATGTCTCCAATAGAGGAAATTCTGATCATCGAGCTTTATGGACAAGAAATTGGTGATATTAGGTAGTGTATTGTTTGAGTTTGATGAATTGTTGATAGGAGAAGAAGAATCAGATGTAGTATCAGCCATGAAATCGATTGGAAGAATAGAGAGAATGACAAAGATAGATCAGAGAAGAAGGAAAATCACTGAAAGAACGAAGGTTGGAGAAGAAGAAATGGCGAATGAAAAGAAAAGAATGATGATCGGAGAAGAAGAAGAGCAGCCGGAATCTTCACCGGAAAAGTTTGTTATACTGCCGAAACCCTAGGTATCAAAGCTCTGATACCATAAAGGCTTGAATTGGTATGTAAAGTATGATATTTTTTTCTGAGTTGTTATTCAAATGAGAGAATACACTGTATATATATAGGCACTCAACTAACTAAAACTAACTCTAGTGCCACATCATCTAACTAACTCAACAACTCAAACTAACTCAACTATATATACATTAATACATAGTTACTGTAGATCACTAGTAACTTACTATTACTGACCAAGTTGCTACTGATTAGTAGTAAGTTAGTATTGATGATCAGACTAGTATTGATAGATCAAGTTGTTGTTGATCAATGATAACTTAAAACTAATGATCTGATAGTAATCATATTTAGTTACGACTAATGATCTATTTCAATTTCGTGTATTATTTTTTTTAGTTTTTATTGTTATCTCATATCCTGGTATGTAGGAATTAGAACTCTTGTATATATTTTGGGTTTTGGGATTTATAAAAATAGTTCTTGAAGATTGAATTTGATTCATCAAGAAACCTTAGGGATTTAAGCTTTTGAATCCTTTGAGTATTTCTAGCGATTTGATTGCTTTCATTTCCGCATCGCTGATTGAGGCACCGATGGAGTCACCCATGGGATCTCAAGCAGCTCAACAAAGGATCCAATATCTTGTATGGGATCTTAAAATCAAACAGAGCTAACAGAGGTTCCCATATCTTGAGTTCCAATATGAGATGCGTAGCAAGGAAATCGACTTGAGTATCGTCGTCTAGAACGAAGGTGTCGACAAAGAGGAGCATTCTTCCGGCCATCCCCAGCCTCAGTTCCTTGAACTGATCTATGAAGACAAATATGGTTAGGAGTGTTTATCAGAAGACAAACCTAGATTCAATGAAGACAGGATAAAACCCGATAAGGAAGAATATTCGTTTGTACATAAGGTTCACGGTGGAGTTGTTGTTCAAGAGGACAAACAAGTGAAATACAAATACGATACCCATCTGTTGGCGGAAGCTGTTATCATCATCTTTATGTTGGGATTCAAGAGGGTTTGCAATGGGTTTAAGAAGGTTGTTTGAATCAGCATTCATGATTAACAAGGATGTGCAGAAACAGTTTATGAATGGAGGGAAACAACACGAGTAAAATGGACAATTGAAATGGGATTTTCTTAATGTCTTGGTGCCGGACATTAATGCCAGACATTACATATATATATCTGAGATTTTGGCGGTTGTTTATGGCGGGAGTAACTGCCATAAACGGTTTGAATATTTAACCCGCTTATCTCCATGTTTATAAGTAATAATATATATCGAACTTATAAGTTTGCATAATAAATACTAACATAATTAAGTTTACATATCTAACACAACCCCTAAACTTGATTATGCTTAGAAGCATACATTAGGACACTCCGGTTAGCTTTGTCCACGGCTTTCCTTGCTTGCTTGAAATCGAATCGACGACGTTTCTTCTGCATCTTCATTGCTCCTTCCAAGTCATTTCCTGCAAATAAGGCATAGTGATGAATGACTTCTTCGTCTTGAACATCTCCGTCACTCTTCCGTCTTTCACGGCGGACATCCGACGGACCGGCGTTTTGTTCAACCACCTCTTTATCAATCACCCTTCCTTGCACCGTCTTGAACTTGTGATAGTAAACTAAAACATCGAGATACATCGCATATATGATCCTCATGAATTCACCATCTTGATATTCATAACCCATATCCTTTGCAACAAGCCCATCAATTGTTATCGGTAACATTCATGTACCCACTGTCACGTATAACCACCATGTACAGTCCGAGCAAGTCCACTTTCCTGTTATCAGAAGCGTATGGCGGAATGGGTCGTGTAGTAATTCCCAGTTTAACATTGATAAACCATGTTAACATTTCTTCAAACTTTATCTCCAATTCGTGTTTATATTTAAACACAAATTCTCCATCCTCCATCATGTCCAGCAGCGACTTACAGTCGGAAAAATCATGGAATTCCATAGCATGAATAATCATTTGACTCCAATCGGGTTCTTGTGTGGATAAGTTCAGATCTTCAAAGTATGAATTGAGATAAATCTCCTTATGTTCATCATTCACTGTACTTAGATCGACCACCTTTTGTTTTCCTTTCAAACCAATTTCTTCCTCTTTCGTTAATCCATTTATGTTGTTCACCGAATTAGCGATTGGTGCAGAAAACATTGGGTATATCTTGCATGTATCGCCGGATTTTTTAACCGTATAACCTTGTAGTGTTAATTGATCCAGACTTAATACATTTCAATCTAATTCTGGTGCATAGAATACACTTTGTATTCGTAATATTTCATTACCAGATCTGATTTCCACAGCCCCGATTCCCCGAATAAACAGAAAATTATTCTCCCCTGATTTCGTTTCCACCCCAACCAAGTGTTTTATCAAGTGTTTTATTCGCTTAAACACGTTTAAATTACCGGCAAAATTATGAGTAAACATTGAACTTACATACCAGATATCACCCCACTGACCACCTTCCGTTCCGGTAACAATCATCTCTTGACGGTTGACGACTTCAACTTCATGTCTCTGAATTCCAGTGTTTATCGCTTGTTTGATTAATTGAGCGGCCTCATCTTGTTCCTTCGCTTTGCACGAATAAATCTGATGGCCGGGTTGATGACAGTAATAACACAGCCTTACGCAAGGGAATTTCTTCTCTTTTTCATGTTTTTCATCAAGGCAATGTTGGCATGGCATCGTCGTCGACGTTGGATGAATTTCTGCCTTCTTTGAATCTGTGGCTCTGATACCACTCTGTTGGCGGAAGCCGTTATCATCATCTTTATGTTGGCATTCATGAGGGTTTGCAACGGGTTTAAGAAGGTTGTTTGAATCAGCATTCATGATTAACAAGAATGTGTAGAAACAGTTTATGAATGGAGGGAAACAACACGAGTAAAATGGACAATTGAAATGGGATTTTCTGAATGTCTTGGTGCCGGACATTAATGCCGGACATTACATATATATATCTGAGATATTGGCGGTTGTTTATGGCGGGAGTAACTGCCATAAATGGTTTGAATATTTAACCCGCTTATCTCCATGTTTATAAGTAATAATACATATCGAACTTATAAGTTTGCATAATAAATACTAACATAATTAAGTTTACATATCTAACACGATCATGATGCTTTGCAGGAATATTCAACGGTTTATTCTTCCATCAATTTAGAGTGGGTCAGTATAAATTGTTTTATCCTAATGTTAGACTTGCTTCTCATGACTCGAGGGCAAGTCTTTTTTAAACTCGAGGAGATGGAGATGAAGATGCCTAACAACACAATAGATTCGGGATAAGATGACCCAGATGGTACTAACCCCGTGCCGAGCGAGATAAACCATGGAGCTGAACTATGTTGGATTAATCGGTTCGTTTACGGGTCACAGGTTGGCACCTTATTGTGTCACTGGTCATGGAGCTGAAGTTATGGGTTTTACTCAAATAAATTAGCAAGCAATCTTTGTTGAAAGGGTCAAATAATTGTTTCGCATGTGCATGGACGTGGTTCATTTAGGTGGTGTTTGTTTTTTGGCTAGAAGCACTTCTGGCCACTTATGTATGCGCCGCGCAGACGCGCGTAGACGTTTGGATGCTGCAGCTTGTTTGTTTTCTCGCAGACCTTTCATTAAAAAAGGTCTGCGAGACCTCTTCACCACGCAGACAATGACCCAAGTCTACTTGGCATAGACATTAACCTCTTCTTGGCACAGAGGTCTTCTTCCACACCACCACCCCCACATCCCTGCCACAACCACCGTCACCAACACCCACCTGCCATCACACCCCACCTGCAACCACCATCCACCTGCCACAACCCCCACCCACTCCCACCACCCATCACCACAACTACCGTCACAACCACTGTAACACCTCAAAAATTTACGTCCAATAATGTATTGACACGTGTCATGGGCTTTGAATATGTGAAAATATACTTTAGAGGGACTAAAGTTGACAAACAGTGAAACTATGTGAACATAAAGGTCCAAAGTGTCAACAATGGATAAATAGGCTCTAAAATAACCCTACATGATGTTTATAATCTTAAACGGATAAATCATGGATCATACGAAGCGGAAAATGAAAGAAAGTGAGGAATTGCAAACTACAGGGGCTAAAAGTGTCAACATGTTGAAAGTATACCTCTGAGTGACCTTTTGGCAAACCCGAAGCTTTGTAATGATAAAATATACTCACTAGAATATGTGATAAAAATTTCATCGAGTTTCGTTATCGTATGACAAAGTTATGATCAAAACCGTGCACGAAGGGTTAAATACGTTAACGTTGAATTTCGTGACTTTTCGGTTAAGCGCAAAGTTAACCAAGGACTTTACCATGTTTGTAAATGTCCCAAGGTCCTTAAAAATCAGATTTGAGGGTCTAATGAGCAAGATAAATAGCCAAAACCACGTAACAAAGTACAAGGACTGAAATGCAAAAATCAATGAAACTTGAAGACCTGGTCGCACACATGTACACGGCCCGCGTACCTGGTCTCGCGGCCCGCCTACGAGGCACCAGTGACATATCAGCGCACAGCTGCCAGTTCAGGTCTGATTTCGAGTTGTTTCCAGCTGTTGTCGATTCAGGGGGCTCACCAATGAACTTACATGCATCTAGGGGCACTTGTCTTCATCTTATATCACTCATAGACTCTTGTGGCAGCCTCACATGAGATCAAACTTGTTATAAAGATCATTGAAGTTGCAAACTATGAACACTTACATTTTCAAAATTTCACAAGACAACTTCTGGAGCTCTCTGGACGTCAAGACATCTTCCTAGTGATCTCTAAGCTTTATTAGGACCCTTGTAAGTGTTTATAACCTTCTCAAATCCGTTCTAGCTTAGTTTATTAACCGAAAGTCAATCCATCGTAAATTAAGTTTGACTTCGTGATTAAACGATTTTTGCTCAATCATTTCTCAAATTGAAAGTACCTACAAGTTGGTATTTATGTGGGTAACAAACCCTCAAAAGGGTATTTTTTAGATTCCCACTCTAAGTATGTTAATTGTCGAGTCAAAGCTTGTTTCAAAAAGTCAACAGAATGTGTTTTTGCAAATTTAAGCATGATTAGCAATGTAGGGTACATGCAACCTGTTTGATCATTAAAATAACTTAATAATTAATGTAAGAACATGTCTCAACATGTTCATTTCGACAATTTTCAGTTTAAACCCGAATCGGAACCGAAAGTCGCATAAATTGACTTTTTCTTTGACTTTCAGTTCTGATCCGTTCATGCATGTTTGAGATCTGCCTTAGAGCTTATTTTGGAACAATTTTCATATAAGTTTAATTCTCTAAGATTTTACAACTTGGTTCAACACTTATCCGGTTCATATGCATGTTTCCGATTAATGCTTAAAAGTTGACTATTATGCCTTTTTACTATAAAACGTGATTTTTGAAAAAAAGTGAAAGAGTAGAAACATTTGTTACTGATTTATAAACTTGCACCAAAAAATTTGATAACAGTTTGAGGTCCAGATTAAGAGTTATGCTCAATATCGTAATTTGAAAGCCTTATGTTACTTAAACGGCGTAATTAGCATATAACCTATTTAAACCCACTTTTTGATATCAAACTTTTTACCCACTGATGTTATATAATATTTTGGGATTTTTAAAGATTTTTATTTAATTTTTGGCTGATCATATCATAGGTCTCTAAGTTTAATTCGGTAAATACCGATTTTGCCCTTTTAAGCCATAAAATGAGTTTTACAAATCCTTTTGACCCCAAACCTTTTTCTACTAATTTTATTTGATAAATAAAATATTTTGAGCATTCTGGAAATATAAAAATATCAGTGTTCTTTTAAAAACCCGGAAACGGCTCTAAATCGCTTTTTTAAGCGTTTTTAACGCATAGTATGTACTATAACCATATTAAACATATAAGGTTGATACCTACTGATGTTCTTAGCATATTTTTATAAAATAACAGTAAGTACAAGTTTATAAACTCAGGTTTCCAATTTTGACATTTTTAGCCCTTGTGAAATTACCAAAATACGCCTAAGGTGCATAGTTTGGTTTTAAATGATAAGTTTCACATATGGGTCATACCCTACTGTTATAACATGTTAAATTAAGTATACTTACTGTATAAATCAGACCTGTAACTCAGATTTACAAATAAACTCTTTTATAATCTTTTAAATGACCAAAATGCCCTTATGAGGCATAATTTGTGTTTAAATCCATTTTGGGCATAATAGAAGATATCTTACTGATATTATAACATATTTAGAGCATATTATCTCAGGGAACTTGCATATGACTCTTACGGTTACCCGTAACGCTCTTTTCGCGTTCGGTTCGGTTTATGTAACTAGTTTGCATAAATTGACCGAGACGGGTCAAACATTATCATTTTTGTCTCAAAATCCAGAATGTATTTAGTATACCCATATTATACAAGTATTCAAACTTGTCGGGTCTAAATCACATTCTATCCGGTCTTCGCTTAATCGTGCGTTTGAACCGTTTCGTCCTTAAAACTAACCGGTCTAAGCTTAAGCTTAAATAAAGACCCGTTAGAAATCTAATAGGTTATTATAAACCTTCGTTCCAGATTAGGAGCACCGGTAAAAGCTACTTGCCTTTTTGCTTGTTGAGAAATTATACTATACTCAGGTAAATACTTTTAACTTATTTTCCCTATACGGGCTTGGGTTACGGTATATAGAATACCGCTTGATCGAGCATCAAATCTTACATCTTTGAATGGTTAATTGAATAATTTGATCGGCTCGTTTAAACAGTCTTGTTCACTTAAAGCCTTTGGGGGGTTAATGACCATGTCCCGGATATCCTCGGCATCATCTTACGAGATGGCCACGACCTGAGCACGGGGTGTAGGCGTACACCTGTCAGTGTATAACTCTAATGTGGAGGGTCTATTGATCTTTAACCCGGACAAGATCCGGGCTACTGAACGCACAAGTAACATGTAATTCGTTCACAAGATTATAATAATAAATAATTATCCCAAGTTATAAAAATGTTTTGTGCCTTGAGCATTCAAATCAATTTTCAACCATTTTCAAAATGAGTCAGTAAAATTGTATTTACCAGTGTAAACTGACGTATTTTCCCAAAAGGTTAAGTGCAGGTACTACACGTAATAGGCTGGCTGTCTTCTAGAGCGTCCACAATAAGTCTCGCAAGCTTGGACGACAATAAACTGTTGAACAATATCTTATTTTATTTTGATCCGCCTGTGGATCCGTTTCAACTACTAGTGATATTTTATATTACATTTTATTAAAGTTGAAATGAATCTATCTTTGCTTCCGCTGTGCATTTATATATTGTGTTGTTTGTCTATGATGATACCAACTACGTCACGATATTCCCCACCGGGCCCACCGGTGACACGTGGAAAATAGGGGTGTGACAGGTTGGTATCAGAGCCAACTCTGAGTGAATTAAACACTAGTATTTTGTGTTTAATCTCAGTTACACAATTGCACAATCCTCGATTCTCGAGTCTAGACAAAGAACTTAGGAAATTTCCAAATTTTTGTTTTATTTTCTAACTTTGTCTTATCTATATTTTTGTTGTATCACTTGTTGTTTTTTACAGGATCACAAGAATGCCGCCACGTATGAGAGGTAGAGGCCGAGGACAAGGAGCAAATGTAGCTCCAAATGACCACGAGGCCGGGCCATCACACCGGCGAACACCTTCGGATCCTCACAACACTGATGCTTAGGATCTTTGGAGATCTCTTACCGAACCTGCTAGGCGCTCAGTCTCACTGAGTACCTCTCCTTCAATCCTGCACTCCTTTGGGCCTCATTCGGAGAATGAGCCCCACAACTCACAACAGTCCTACATTCCCCTATTAGGACATAATTCACCCTTTAACCAACCATCACCTGTCTTCCAGGGTCAATTCAACCCTGATGACTACTTAGCAGCAGCAGTGGGTTTTAACCCACTTGGACCAGAAGACCACTTTTCTGGTGGCAACCCGATGGACATTGATGAGGATACTAATCCTGCTATGCCACCCTCCGGACCACCGAATCATCCCATCGAGATTTCAGATGGGTCACCGTTTATGGGATCACCTTACAATGGTCCCGATAGCTTTGAGGAGAACTTCAAGCAGTACGACTGGGAGTTTACCCCCAATTATCATAACTCTCCTCTGCACCAGCCCCATCACTCTCCATTGCATCAGCCACATCACTCTCCCCTGCACCAGCCACATAACTCTCCCTTGCACCAGCTTCAACCCAACTCTCCCCTACATCAGCTACAGCAGCAGCAGCAGAATCCTTCTGAGGATTCTCGACTGGTCGCGGTCACTCCGCCGCCACCACCGCCTCAGCTTCAACCTCCCTTGCCTCCGAGGCGAAGGAGAACGACAGTGCGAATGTCCGCACGAGGGGGAGTGCATATCAGCACCCCTCCACTTTCGAGTGGCAGCCGGTACTCACCGGTCCACGAAGAAACAGAGATGGGTGAATCTTCACACCCCGTCTCTGAAGTAGCATCTGCGCCTGTCGCGCCACAGCCACCATTGGGTTTTGGAGACCCAATCCCCACTTACACCGGTGCTGCAGCATTCAACCCCTTCGAGCAGCAGATTCACACGGGGTACAACTTTACAGAGGACCCATACTGGATAGCAGCAAACTCCAACACTTTCCACCAAGAAGGTCCCTACGGAGGTCCCTGGGCTACGGGACCCTCGACCTATGGGTACCCATCATATGGGTATCAGCAGTCACAGCCTCCTCAACCTCCGCATTATCAACCGCAGCCTCCTCAACACCCGCATTATCAGCAACCACCTCAGGCACCGGCGATGTCACCGCCTCAAATGCAAGAAATCCTTCATGATATACAAGAGGTGCGTCAAGAGATGCGACATGAGTTGCGGCATGATCGGAGGCACAACCGGGGGATGTTTAAGAAGATGGTGGATCTGATTAAGGGTAAAAGCAAGAAGGGTCATTGAATCCTTTGTTTGTTTGGTTATCTTAGTGTGGTACTCATGTCCCTGCGTGGACATATATTTATTTCTGTACTCTACCCCTGCATGGGTATTTCTTTCTGTTCTGCCCCTGCGTGGGCATATCTTTTTATTTGACCCCTGCGTGGGTTTGTTTGTTTTGTTATTTGGCCCCTGCGTGGGCATGTGGTTTATGTAAAAGACCCGTTTAGGGCAAACTCGTACTGATTTAATTTTTATTTATTTGAATGGTTAATTTAAGATTTTCATTTTTAAATTATGTGCATAAACATAGTATATGAATAAATGAAAAATAACATTTATTATTTTGATTTACCATTTTAATAAAAATAAGGATCTTAAAAGGTAAAACCTAGCTGTTATGTTGTCATAAATCTAGCCAATATGGTAGAACCTGTTTAAAAAGATTCAAATCTCTGTTAACATCTGTAAACATGTTAACATTCTTGGCTAGTGTGATCCGTAAAATCACACACGCCACCCTTTTAATAAATTATCCAAGATTATATTTTTATATATATTTGGTTGTGACATAATGCCTACGGGTTATAATTAATGTCATATAAAACAAAAAGGCAGCTGTAGTTTATAAACTCCCTGCCAAGAAAAGGATTGATTTGTCTTATTTATTCAAACTTTAATCCTATAAGATCTAAATTCGTAATTTAGAAATTTGTCTACATGACTAGGCTTATTATGCCAATAATATATTTCGTTCTAAAAAGATTATTAGTAAAAATCCTGAATGAAATTATTAAATTAACTAATATGGCTTTTATTTACCATGGTTAATAAATCGTCAAGAACGATGATACTGTTTAGACTTCTAAATAGACCTTGTCCTTATTTTTATGTAGCAATTTAGACTACATGGCTAAGTCTGAAGAATTAAACAGTCGTCCAGCAGAAAACCCTGATAATACTAAAATATTAGTAACGGGTGCGGAGTTGAAAGCATTAGTGAATGATGCTGTTATCGAAGCGCTAAATAGACAGTATAGTGAATCGAGCGGGACCCGGAGTAGGACCCGATCTGCGCCATATTCTAAGCCGAAAGTCCACTCGGAGGCTCATAGCAAGCCGCCCTCTAAGAAAGTTGGACCTAAGAAAGATGAACTCAAGAGGGATGATGAGGATCATCACTCCTCTAACCAAAACAGTGTCCCGATAAAGAAGATCAAGCACAAACAGGAACCGCATAGTAAGTCCTGTACGTATAAATACTTCGTCTCATGTAAACCCAGAGACTTTACTGGGGAGAAAGGAGCGGTCGACTGCATGACCTGGTTAGACGAAATGGATACGGTAGTAGATATCAGCGGGTGTGCTGAAAGAGATGTAGTGAAGTACGTATCCCAATCATTCAAAGGAGAGGCACTGGCGTGGTGGAAGTCTCTCACACAAGCTACCGGTAAGATCCCACTCTACAGTATGTCATGGGATCAGTTCGTTGCCCTTATCAAGGAAAATTTTTGCCCGTAGCATGAAGTAGAAAGGATCGAGTCAGACTTCTTATCTTTGGTGATGAAGAATCTAGACTGCCAGGCATACCTCACCACTTTCAATACTCTATCTCGGTTGGTACCGTACTTGGTAACCCCAGAACCTAAAAGGACCGCTCGTTACATCGGGGGTTTAGCCCCTGAGATTAAACCAAGTGTTAAGGCGTCAAGGCCTGCAACCTTCAGATCCACGGCTGATCTGTCTCTATCTCTCACCCTGGACGTAGTCAGGTTGAGAGCACTCAGGAACTCAGAAGAGAATAAGAGGAAGCGTGAGGACGATACCTCACGCAGATCAGAAAAGAGACACCGAGGAAATAACGACCACAGGAAAGGGTCGGGATCTAAGAGAGATGGGCAACAATCGGGGGATAAGCCCAAATGTAAAACTTGTAAGAAGAACCACTTTGGGAAGTTTCGTTTGGAGTCGAGATCACAGTCTCACGTGAGATCCTGTGGGATTTGCAAATCCACGGATCATAAGACTTTGGAGTGTAAGAAGCTGAAGGATGCAACATGTTATGGTTGCAACGAAAAAGGGCACATTAAGTCTAATTGCCCAAAGAACGCAAGGAAAGCCGAAGATGGGAAGAAGACCAATGCGAGGGTCTTCAAGATGGACGATAAGGAAGCTGTTCAAGATGACAACGTGATTACAGGTACTTTTCTTGTAAATGATGTTTTTGCTAGAGTATTGTTTGACTCTGGAGCAGATAAGTCTTTTGTTGACGATAAGTTCTGTAAGTTATTAAACCTACCTGTTAGAACTTTAAGTGTGAAATACGAAGTGGAATTAGCTGATGGAACCATAGAAACAGCCTCAACTGTTTTAGATGGATGTGTTATATCCATTAGGAATCATTATTTTCCTTTGTCCTTACTTCCCTTTAAGCTAGGCGGCTTTGATGTAGTTATAGGCATGGATTGGTTATCGCATAACCAAGCCCAGATTGTGTGGAACAGAAAGCAGGTGATAGTCAAAACACCATCTGGTAAGTCACTTACCATTCAAGGGGATACCCAGCATGGATTGCCTGAGCAAGTGTCCATGCTCAAGGCATCTAGATGCTAGGGAAAGGGTTGTGTCATTTATATGGCACAAGTTACCATTGATGAGCAGAAGCCCAAGATTGAAGACATCCCTATCATTTCGGAATATCCTGAAGTTTTTCCCGAAGAACTACCTGGTTTACCACCAGATAGGCAAGTGGAATTCCGAATTGACATCATCCCGGGTGCAGCACCAATAGCGAGAGCACCTTATAGGTTAGCACCAACGGAGATGAAGGAATTAAGGACGCAGTTAGATGATCTGTTAGCTCAAGGTTTTATTAGACCTGTTCGTCCCCTTTGGGAGCGCCGATCTTGTTTGTCAAGAAGAAGGATGGATCGATGCGTCTGTGCATCGATTACCGTGAGCTTAATAAAGTCACTATCAAGAATAGGTATCCTTTGCCCAGGATCGACGATCTGTTCGATCAGTTACAAGAAGCAAGCTACTTTTCTAAGATCGACTTGAGGTCAGGCTATCATCAGTTGAAGGTCAAGGATGAAGATGTACACAAAACAGCGTTTAGGACTCGTTATGGACATTACGAGTTCCTAGTGATGCCTTTCGGGCTCACTAATGCACCGGCCGCATTCATGGATCTCATGAATCGTGTCTGCAAGCCTTATCTGGATAAATTTGTCATCGTCTTCATTGACGACATTCTCATTTATTCGAAGAGCCAAGCTGACCACGAGAAACACCTTCGTTGTATTCTCAAACTTCTACATCAAGAGAAACTTTACGCCAAATTTTCAAAGTGCGAATTTTGGCTTCGAGAAGTCCAATTCCTTGGACATGTGGTAAGTGAGCGTGGTATCCAAGTAGATCCTGCTAAGGTGGAAGCAGTTATGAATTGGCAAGAGCCAAAAACGCCTACTGAGATTCGCAGTTTTCTGGGTTTAGCAGGATATTATAGGCGCTTTATCGAAAACTTTTCAAGGATTGCTGCGCCCCTAACTTCGTTGACGCGCAAGAAGGTTAAGTTTGATTGGGGCCCTAAGCAGCAGGAATCCTTTGACATTCTGAAGAAAAAGTTGAGCAATGCACCGGTATTAACATTGCCCGATGGTATAGAAGAATTTGTGGTGTACTGTGATGCATCACACACTGGTATGGGCTGTGTACTCATGCAGAAAGGCAAGGTTATTGCCTACGCTTCACGACAACTAAAGGTGCACGAAAAGAACTACACCACCCACGACTTGGAGCTGGGTGCCGTTGTATTTTCATTAAAACTTTGGAGACATTACTTATATGGAACCAAGTGTGTGATCTATTCAGATCATAAGAGCCTTCAACATTTGTTCAATCAGAAGGACTTGAACATGCGACAAAGACGATGGATGGAAACTCTAAATGATTATGATTGTGAGATAAAATACCATCCAGGCAAAGCAAATGTAGTTGCTGATGCTTTAAGCAGAAAAGAAAGAGTGAAGCCAATAAGAATCAATGCCAAGCGCATCGAAATCAGGAATAGTTTGAACGAAAGGGTGTTAGCTGCACAGAAGGAAGCTGTGTTGGAAGCTAACTATCCTGGAGAAAAGCTAGGAGCAACTGAGGAGCAATTATCCTATGACAAAGATGGAATGCTTAGATTGAATGGACGAATATGGGTTCCAGTTTATGGAGGACTTCGGGATGTTATCCTCCAGGAAGCCCACAGTTCCAAATATTCCGTTCATCCTGGAGCTGATAAGATGTACCAGGATCTAAAAGCCAACTACTGGTGGATTGGTTTGAAAAAGTCTGTAGCTGCCTATGTAGCTAAATGTTTGACTTGTGCGCAAGTCAAAGCTGAGCATCAAAAGCCGTCAGGTTTGTTACAACAACCTGAAATCCCCACATGGAAGTGGGAGATGGTGACAATGGATTTCATCACCAAGTTGCCAAAGACGAGAAAGGGAAATGATACTATATGGGTCATAGTAGATAGACTGACGAAGTCAACACATTTTCTACCCATCAAGGAGACTTATAGCTCCGATATGTTAGCCCAGTTATACGTTGATAAGATTGTAGCTTTGCATGGAATACCTGTGTCTATTATCTCTGATAGAGATACTAGGTACACGTCACATTTTTGGAAAAGTTTCCAACAATCTTTGGGCACACGTTTAAATTTTAGTACGGCTTATCATCCTCAGACTGACGGTCAGAGTGAGCGTACTATTCAAACATTGGAAGATATGCTACGTGCATGTGCGATCGATTTGGGTGGTAATTGGGATAAGAACCTACCATTAATTGAATTCTCCTACAACAATAGCTACCACACCAGCATAAAAGCTGCGCCTTTTGAGGCCCTATACGGTAGAAAGTGTAGATCGCCCATTTGTTGGGCGGAAGTTGGAGATGTCCAACTATCAGGACCAGAGATAGTTTTTGAGACGACGGACAAGATTGTCCAGATTCGCGACCGTTTGAAAGCTGCCAGGGATAGGCAGAAAAGTTATGCGGATCCAAAGCGTAAGGCTTTTCACTTCGAAGTAGGTGATAAAGTGTTGCTTAAAGTATCACCCTAGAAAGGGGTGATGCGATTTGGTAAGAAAGGCAAGCTAAGCCCGAGATACATAGGACCTTTCGAGGTTATCGAACGTGTCGGGTCAGTTGCTTATAAGTTAAACTTGCCTGAAGAGCTTAGTGCTATCCATAATGTGTTCCACATCTGTAATTTGAAGAAGTGTTTCGCTGATGAATCACTGGTTATACCGCATACGGATGTACATATAGATGAAAGCCTGAAATTTGTGGAAAAGCCATTATCGATTGAAGATCGACAGGTAAAGAAGCTTCGAAGGAAGCATGTACCTATTGTTAAGGTCAAATGGGATGCCGTAGAGGTCCCGAATACACATGGGAGGTAGAATCCACGATGAAAGAAAAATACCCTCATTTGTTTCAGTAAATCTCAAGGTCGAGATTTCTTTTAAGGGGGTGAGGATGTAACACCTCGAAAATTTACGTCCAATAATGTATTGACACGTGTCATGGGCTTTGAATATGTGAAAACATACTTTAGAGGGACTAAAGTTGACAAACAGTGAAACTATGTGAACATAAGGGTCCAAAGTGTCAACAATGGATAAATAGGCTCTAAAATAACCCTACATGATGTTTATAATCTTAAACGGATAAATCATGGATCATACGAAGTGGAAAATGAAAGAAAGTGAGGAATTACAAACTACAGGGGCTAAAAGTGTCAACATGTTGAAAGTATACCTCTGAGTGACCATTTGGCAAACCCGAAGCTTTGTAATGATAAAATATACTCACTAGAATATGTGATAAAAATTTCATCGAGTTTCGTTATCGTATGAGAAAGTTATGATCAAAACCGTGCACGAAGGGTTAAATACGTTAACGTTGAATTTCGTGACTTTTCGGGTAAGCGCAAAGTTAACCAAGGACTTTACCATGTTTGTAAATGTCCCAAGGTCCTTAAAAAATCAGATTTGAGGGTCTAATGAGCAAGATAAATAGCCAAAACCACGTAACAAAGTACAAGGACTGAAATGCAAAAATCAATGAAACTTGAAGACCTGGTCGCACACATGTACGCGGCCCGCGTACCTGGTCTCGCGGCCCGCCTACGAGGCACCAGTGACATATCAGCGCACAGCTGCCAGTTCAGGTCTGATTTCGAGTTGTTTCCAGCTGTTGTCGATTCACGGGGCTCACCAATGTACTTACATGCATCTAGGGGCACTTGTCTTCATCTTATATCACTCATAGACTCTTGTGGCAGCCTCACATGAGATCAAACTTGTTATAAAGATCATTGAAGTTGCAAACTATGAACACTTACATTTTCAAAATTTCACAAGACAACTTCTGGAGCTCTCTGGACGTCAAGACATCTTCCTAGTGATCTCTAAGCTTTATTAGGACTCTTGTAAGTGTTTATAACCTTCTCAAATCCGTTCTAGCTTAGTTTATTAACCGAAAGTCAATCCATCGTAAATTAAGTTTGACTTCGTGATTAAACGATTTTTGCTCAGTCATTTCTCAAATTAAAAGTACCTACAAGTTGGTATTTATGTGGGTAACAAACCCTCAAAAGGGTATTTTCAGATTCCCACTCTAAGTATGTTAATTGTCGAGTCAAAGCTTGTTTCAAAAAGTCAACAGAATGTGTTTTTGCAAATTTATGCATGATTAGCAATGTAGGGTACATGCAACCTGTTTGATCATTAAAATAACTTAATAATTAATGTAAGAACATGTCTCAACATGTTCATCTCAACAATTTTCAGTTTAAACCCGAATTGGAACCGAAAGTCGCATAAATTAACTTTTTCTTTGACTTTCAGTTCTGATCCGTTCATGCATGTTTGAGATCTGCCTTAGAGATTATTTTGGACCAATTTTCATATAAGTTTAATTCTCTGAGATTTTACAACTTGGTTCAACACTTATCCGGTTCATATGCATGTTTCCGATTAATGCTTAAAAGTTGACTATTATGCCTTTTTACTATAAAACGTGATTTTTGAAAAAAAAGTGAAAGAGTAGAAACATTTGTTACTGATTTATAAACTTGCACCAAAAAATTTGATATCAGTTTGAGGTCCAGATTAAGAGTTATGCTCAATATCGTAATTTGAAAGCCTTGTGTTACTTAAACGGCGTAATTAGCATATAACCTATTTAAACCCACTTTTTGATATCAAACTTTTTACCCACTGATGTTATATAATATTTTGGTATTTTTAAAGATTTTTATTTAATTTTTGGCTGATCATATCATAGGTCTCTAAGTTTAATTCGGTAAATACCGATTTTGCCCTTTTAAGCCATAAAATGAGTTTTACAAATCCTTTTGACCCCAAACCTTTTTCTACTGATTTTATTTGATAAATAAAATATTTTGAGCATTCTGGAAATATAAAAATATCAGTGTTCTTTTAAAAACCCGGAAACGGCTCTAAATCGCCTTTTTAAGCGTTTTTAACGCATAGTATGTACTATAACCATATTAAACATATAAGGTTGATACCTACTGATGTTCTTAGCATATTTTTATAAAATAACAGTAAGTACAAGTTTATAAACTCAGGTTTCCAATTTTGACATTTTTAGCCCTTGTGAAATTACCAAAATACCCCTAAGGTGCATAGTTTGGTTTTAAATGATAAGTTTCACATATGGGTCATACCCTACTGTTATAACATGTTAAATTAAGTATACTTACTGTATAAATCAGACCTGTAACTCAGATTTACAAATAAACTCTTTTATAATCTTTTAAATGACCAAAATGCCCTTATGAGGCATAATTTGTGTTTAAATCCATTTTGGGCATAATAGAAGATATCTTACTGATATTATAACATATTTAGAGCATATTATCTCAAGGAACTTGCATATGATTCTTACGGTTACCCGTAACGCTCTTTTCACGTTCGGTTCGGTTTATGTAACTAGTTTGCATAAATTGACCGAGACGGGTCAAACATTATCATTTTTGTCTCAAAATCCAGAATGTATTTAGTATACCCATATTATACAAGTATTCAAACTTGTCGGGTCTAAATCACATTCTATCCGGTCTTCGCTTAATCGTGCGTTTGAACCGTTTCGTCCTTAAAACTAACCGGTCTAAGCTTAAGCTTAAATAAAGACCCGTTAGAAATCTAATAGGTTATTATAAACCTTCGTTCCAGATTAGGAGCACCGGTAAAAGCTACTTGCCTTTTTGCTTGTTGAGAAATTATACTATACTCAGGTAAATACTTTTAACTTATTTTCCCTATACGGGCTTGGGTTACGGTATATAGAATACCGCTTGATCGAGCATCAAATCTTACATCTTTGAATGGTTAATTGAATAATTTGATCGGCTCGTTTAAACAGTCTTGTTCACTTAAAGCCTTTGGGGGGTTAATGACCATGTCCCGGATATCCTCGGCATCATCTTACGAGATGGCCACGACCTGAGCACGGGGTGTAGGCGTACACCTGTCAGTGTATAACTCTAATGTGGAGGGTCTATTGATCTTTAACCCGGACAAGATCCGGGCTACTGAACGCACAAGTAACATGTAATTCGTTCACAAGATTATAATAATAAATAATTATCCCAAGTTATAAAAATGTTTTGTGCCTTGAGCATTCAAATCAATTTTCAACCATTTTCAAAATGAGTCAGTTAAATTGTATTTACCAGTGTAAACTGACGTATTTTCCCAAAAGGTTAAGTGCAGGTACTACACGTAATAGGCTGGCTGTCTTCTAGAGCGTCCACAATAAGTCTCGCAAGCTTGGACGACAATAAACTGTTGAACAATATCTTATTTTATTTTGATCCGCCTGTGGATCCGTTTCAACTACTAGTGATATTTTATATTACATTTTATTAAAGTTGAAATGAATCTATCTTTGCTTCCGTTGTGCATTTATATATTGTGTTGTTTGTCTATGATGATACCAACTACGTCACGATACTCCCCACCGGTGACACGTGGAAAATAGGGGTGTGACAATCACCCACCTGCAACTACCAACACCACCATCCACCTGCCACCACAACCACCATGAAAACCCCTCAAATCCAAAAACCCACTCAAAATCCCCAAATTCAACAGGCATCTTGCAGGAGGAAGGGACTAGAACTTACCGGTTTTAAGAAGAAACACCCACCAACCAACCATCAACACCTGAAATGCCACTTGTTGCCGTCGATTTCGTTGTGCCGTTGCCGGCATCACTTTCTCTCTCCTCGCGTCTCTCTCTCTCTCTCTCTTCTCGTGTCTTATTCAGATCTGCAAACTCTCTTCGGTGGTGGTGGTTGTGGTCTAGTGGTAACGGTGGTGGCGGTGGTGTAGAGTTGACGGTGGTGGTTGTGGTTCGGTGGTGGTGGTTGTGGTTCGGTGGTGGTGGAAGATGAAGCAGAGAGAGAGAAGAGAAGAGAGGTCTGTGTGTTTGTGTGTGAGAAGAGAAGAGAAGAGAAGGTTTTTGTAGAAAAAAACCAAACCTTCTTCTCCTTGCAGACTGGAGACATTTGGTCCACCTCTTCTCCTGCAGATACCTGCAGATGTGGTACGTAGACTGCAGACATTTTCCCGCAGAAAAAACAAACAGCACCTTTAGGTTTTTCACTATTATTTAGGAAGAATATTCTTGAATAGTCGAATAGGTGAATGCACGAGGTGAATTTTTGGATCTTAGTTTAGTATATTCTTTTTTATTTGCTTTGTGGAAGGCTATAAATAGCCATTTGATTTATTGAATATGTAACCGTTCATTTCGTAATTTACACTGACTTCAGAAGCTTTTCTATTTCTCACTTCTTGATCAAATCATATACATACGTGAGTGTATAGAGTGTGAGTGTGGGACCTGAACTAACAAACTATTTGAGCATGTCAAATCAATAGTCAGTAGTGAACAAGAAACGACCTTCGAACAAGGTGGCTTTGGTCTACTGGCAAAACTCAATTACGAGTTTATTCTCGAAGACGACAGGGAGTATATATGATGCATGCATGCACATGTCTTTTATTTATTTGAATTTGGAATCTCGTTTATCTATTTTTTATTGAGTTTTTCGTTATCTAATATCCTAGTATGTAGGGCCCATGGCTTTACAGCCTAGTGGCATCTTGGTGGTGGGATAAGACTTTGGGACCAATAGGTCCTGGGTTCGATCCCCATAAAAGGGTTTTCCCATGTTTATTGGGTTTCCTCCTGAATTGGTGTGGCGTTATGCCTAGTGGATATGGATATGATCGGGTGGTTCCTCTGGTGGCACGATGATACTCCAGTGGTCCGTCAGTGATCCAAATTTGCCGTTAAAAAAAAAAAAAAAAAAAAATCCTAGTATGTAGGATTAGAATTCTTATATATGTTTTGGGTTTTGGGTTTAGAATTCTTATATATGTTTTGGGTTTTGGGATTTTAGAAAAATAATTTTTTCACAATTATTATATAGGGTGAAGATACAATAGGAAGTTTATTTGGCTAGGAAGTGATCTTGACCATCCATTTAGTTAATCAATGGCTAAAATTAAATCAGGGAAACTGAAAGGAAGAAAAGAGGCGCGTGAGTTTGTTTAAGGGCATTCTAGTCAATCCAGCCAATAGTTTCTCTCTCCTCCAATTCCCCCCAATTTTTTAAACGTTAATAACTCTTTCATACGACATTATTTTTTTATAAAAATTGCACCAAAAAAACGAGCGTTTTTTAATCTTTAAAACGAGTATACTATTGCTATATTTTCAAAAAAAAAATTTTAAACCCAGTTGCGTAAAACGCAATAGAAAAAACCCCAGTTACGTAAAACGCAATGAAAAAAAAAACCTAAAAAATGACATTTTTCTAAAACGCAATGCACCAAAAACACAAAGAAATGACTTATTTGTAAAACGCAATGGCCAGAAAACACAAAGAAATGTCTTATTTCTAAAACGCAATAGCCTAAAAACTCTAAAGAAAATGTACTTTCTAAAACGCAATGGACTAAAAAACATAAAAATGTGTTTTACCTAAAACGCAATGCACCAAAAACACAAACAAATGTCTTATTTCTAAAACGCAATGGCCAGAAAACACTTAAAATGTCTGTTTTCTAAAACGCAATAGACTGAAAACACATAAAAAGTGTTTTACCTAAAACGCAATGAGTAAAGACACTTCAAAAATGTTTTATTTCTAAAATGCAATGACCAGAAGAAACTGTTGTTCACAGAACCAGAAACTGTCTAAAACGCAATGACCAGAAACTGCTGTTCACAGAACCAGAACCTGTTGTTCACAGAACCAGAATCTAACTAAAACGCAATGACCAGAACCTGTTGTTTACAGAACCAGAAACACTGTCTACGAATGCAGTTTTCCAGAGGCAATTTACAGAAAATTAATTTTTCTGATGCATTTTTATTACAGCAATTTAATCGGAAAAAAAAATTTCCGAGCTCAACCCCAGCCAGGGGCTCTGCCCCTTGGACCCCGCCAGGGGCTGCCGCCCCTGGGACCCCGCTACCAGGGGCGCTGCCCCCGGACCCCCGCCAAGATCGTAAAACGCAATGACTAAATCAAAAACCCAGATCATAAAAATGAAATTAATGAATTTCTTACATGGATCGAAGTGATTTCTTCAACAATTGACGAAGTTTGAATGATATAAACACTTATCAGCGCTCGAATCGAGTGATTATCTCCAAAATCACCCGAAAAACAAACAAGATTTTTTATGAAACTAACTGGGTTTTCTTCAAAAATGCTGAAGAACACGTTGATCGGGTGTTTGAATCATTGATTTGTGATGAAAATCGGACTATAATGTAGTGATTATTGAGATAGAAAGTGAAGAAAATGGTTGAAGATGATGGGTTTTGAAAATGGTGGGTTTTGAAGTTACTGGGTTTTGAAAAGGAAAAAGAAAGGGTTGGATTGACTAAAATACCCTTCCTCTTTATTTTAAATGTTGCCACATGTCCTAATCCTATTGCTTCCTACACTTCCTAGCCAAAATAAACTTCCTATTTGATATTTTCCCTTATTATATATACATTATATATACATTATCCTACATACACAAAAAGGAGTTGAGGGAATAGTGCCAGGCAGCTTGCCTGGCACTTCCTTATTGGACAAACTCATTTTTAATTTAATTTTATTCTCAGCTTAAAATTACGGTTTCGTCTTTCGTTTAAAATTCCGTTTTTCCCCTGGTTCAAAATAAAATTATAATATTGCCCCTAGCTCAAAATTATGATTTTGCCCTCATTTCAAAAATCCATTTTTTATTTTATTCCCAGTTTAAAATTACGGTTTCGCCCTCCGTTTAAAGTTACGTTTTTACCCCCATTTTAAAATTAAAATATGTTTTTGACCCTAGCTTAAAATTACGTTTTTGCCCACGTGTCAAAATAAAATTATGTTTTTCCTCTAGCTCAAAATTATGATTTCGTCCTTCGTTTAAAATTACGTTTTTTCCCCAAGTTCAAAATAAAATTATAATTTTACCCCTAGCTCAAAATTACGATTTTGCCCTCATTTCAAAAATCCATTTTTTATTTTATTCCCAGTTTAAAATTACGGTTTCGCCCTCCGTTTAAAGTTACGTTTTTACCCCCATTTTAAAATTAAAGTATGTTTTTGACCCTAGCTTAAAATTACGTTTTTGCCCACAGGTCAAAATAAAATTATGTTTTTCCTCTAGCTCAAAACTATATGATTTCGTCCTCAGTTTAAAATTATGATTTCGCCCCCCAGTTCAAAATATAATTACGACTTTGCCCTCTGTTCAAAGTTATGATTTTGTTCTCATTTCAAAAATTACGATTTCTCCCGCAGTTAAAAATTGTCGTCTTGCCATCATTTTACCTTTTTTTACAAAAACTATAGTATTGTTTTATTTTTGCTTGTTTACTCAATGTAACTTTTATTGTGTCAAGCAGTTGTCTAACACTCGCTCATTGGTCCTGGCAAATATTATCCTACATATACAAAAAGGAGTTGAGGGAATAGTGCCAGGCAGCTTGCCTGGCACTTCCTTATTGGACAAACTCATTTTTAAGTTAATTTTATTCTCAGCTTAAAATTACGGTTTCGTCCTTCGTTTAAAATTACGTTTTCCCCCAGTTCAAAATAAATTATAATTTTGCCCCTAGCTCAAAATTACGATTTTGCCCTCATTTCAAAAATTCATTTTTTATTTTATTCACAGTTTAAAATTACGGTTTCGCCCTCCGTTTAAAGTTACGTTTTTACCCCCATTTTAAAATTAAAATATGTTGTTGACCCTGTTGGTGCACTGAATGTCTGCTGACTACGTCTAATCGAGTCTTATGTCTAGATAGGTTAAATGAGTGCACGATAGTGTTGGAATTAGGGTTTAAACATGTTTTAAGTATCCTGTCCGTTTGAAATGGTCCTGTCCGTTTGAGGATGTCATGACCGTTTGAAGAGGGTTTAGTTTGAAGAGGGTTTAGTTTGAGGAGTGTCCCGTTTGAAGAAGGCTGTGTCACCTTCAAACGGGAGGGTCACTACTATAAATAGGAGATGTGTATGCTCATTTCAAACGGACATGGATGTATGTGTGAGTCGAGGTGCTGCCAAAATTTCATCAGAATAATTGTAAAAGACTCAGGAAAGCATTAATAGAAAAGAATTGAAAGGAACAAGCTGTTGTGACTTTGTTTACTTTGATTCCGCCTCTGTAAACAAAGATGAACTACCTTTACTGACTGTTTAGGGTCACAAACACGATCCTACAAGTGGTATCAGAGCTCAGGATAAGGAGTTCATACCAAATTCAGCTTGATTCTACCAGATTTTCTAACTTCTACTCACTTTTTCTCATATTTTTCTGATTCGGACATATTTCACGGTTGAAATGGCTTGAAAACTTCACATATTAAACGAAAAACACTATTAACTAATCCTTGAGAATTGGAAATCAAAACTCGACTTAAAACTGATCGAAAATGTCCATACCGTTTGAAACTGTTCGCGAAATGCTGACGTCATCTCGTTTGAACTGAACCATTCCGTTTGAAACTGGCTTCAAGTTTGAAACTGGCTTCAGTTTGAAAGTGGCTTCAAGTTTGAAACTGGCTTCTAGTTTGAAAGTGGTTCCCGTTTGAAAGTGTCTAAAAGTTTGAAAGTGGTTCCCATTTGAAAGTGACATCAAGTTTGAAAGTGACATCACGTTTGAAAGTGACATCAAGTTTGAAAGTGACATCACGTTTGAAACTAGTTTTCGTTTGAAACTTGATTAGTGTTATCTCAAACGGAATAACATATTTCGTTTGAGAAGAGCCATTTCGTTAGAAAGACTATACCGTTTGAACCATTCCGTTTCAACAGATTCCGTTTGAATCTGTCATTTTTTTAAACCAAGAACTTTCTAAGTATTTGTTGAATATTTCAGGTGATTGAAGATATACAAATTGTGAATTTCAAGAAACTGTTTGAAGATGTCGAGCAGCAGTGAAGAAGTTGTTGATCCTGATAGATGGTGGAAAATAGATTATGCGAGATGGGAAATTGGAAAATTCACAGAACCATTCAAAGAAGCCCAGAGAGCTAAAAGATGGAATGATGATTTGGAATGTTACATGGATCCACGGGGTAATCCAGTTGTTGACCCATCAAAAGTGGATTTTGAAGCTGTAACAAATTTGCTTCCAAGTCAGGCTACTTTTAACACAAGAAGGTTATCTGAAAAAGAATATTGGCCAGATTTGGTGAACAAAATCAAAGAAGTTTGCGAAGCGAGTCTACCAAAGGTGGTAGAAATGAAGAAGAGAAAAGAAGAAGAAGTGAAAAAGATGGTTGAAGATTTGAAGAAGAAAGCTTTAGAGGAAGTCAAAGTGGAAGCAGTAAAAACTGAGAAAGGGAAAGAAGCTGTTACTGAAAAACAGCAGGTTTTTGAAGAAGTAATTTCAAAGAAAGAAGAATCTGAAAAGCATGTATCTATGAAATCTGAACCAGTGATTAAGAAAGAGGTTGCAGAAGACACACTAATCTTTGAGATTGTTCAGAAGGAGAAGAAACAGACTGAAGATATTCAAACTTTGAAAGATGAGAAGAAAGCTGATGATGAACAGATTTTGGAGTTGCGCTTGAACTGCGAAAAACTAAAATCTGAAAATGACAAACTTTTGAAGAATATTGAGAGTTTGTCATTAGAAAACAAAAATTTTTAAAAATTAGAAAAAGATTTTCAAAGTCAAATGAAGGTTTTAGAAGATGAAAAATCTGTTATTTTTAAAAATAATCTTGAAAAACAGATTGAGATAAATTCTCATCTTCAGAAAATCATTCGGCTTGAAAATGAAGCTGAAATTGCTCTAAATAAAATTAATGAGCTTGAGATTAAATTGAAAGGTTTTGTGAATTATACATCACATGTTTCTCCAAAACCGATCAATTCTGTCCCAATAAGTGACAATGTCACAAATTTTGACAAAGAAAAAATTGAAGATTGTGATGACAAAGCTGATGATGAAAAAGAAAAAGAAAAGAAAAGAAAAATATTTTTAGATTTACAAGAAAAATTTAAAAATACTGTTTTGCAATCTACTGAAACATGTGAATGTTCTAAGCAAAAACCTGTTAAGAAGAATGCAGAACAGAAACAAAAAGATAAAAATTTGAAAAATTCTAAAAATGAAAATAAAACCTCATCAGATAAGTCATCCAATCGTTATAAAAATAAAAAATATCTAAAATTGAAAACTCACAAAATGTTGGTAATAAGTGGTGTAGGTTTGACCACAGTGCTCAAAAGACAAATCCAGCATTGAAGAGGAGAAATGATTATCACCAAGCCAAACAATGTTATGATCTGAAGGTTTGGACTGACAGAAGTGGACGGTACGATAACAGAGTGTGCTATACCTGTGGTGTTAGAGGACACATTGCTGTTAACTGCCAGAATTGGAATTTTGAAACACGAAGATGCTATAATTGCCATATCAGAGGACATATTGCCAGAGATTGACCAAGGAGATCGATGGGAAGATCAAGGGTTGAATCTCAGAGAACGATAAAGAAACCAGTCAATGTCAAGCCCAAAGAACAGGAGGTTCTAGAACAGAAGGTTCTAGAACAGAAAGTGAAGCTTTCGCAGGGGCAGAAAGACAGACTGAGGAAAAAGAGGAAGAAGGCGAGAGAGTATTTGGAGAAGATTTTGTCTTCGGGTTCACCGGTTGGTTCGAATAAAAGTTCTGATGAATCGATTCACTCGACGGCAAAGTCAAGCAAATCGAATTCTTCAGATGCAAATCTGAGGACAAACAAGAAGAAAAAGAAAGTTATTGGCGATGAATCTGGCTCATCCAAGTCAGACAAGCCAAGTTCGGACAATGAATCTGATTTCACAAAATTAGATGAGCCACAAGTTGAGGTAAAAAAGGAAGAAACAGTTCCTTTAATGAATGATGAGAAATTTCCACCATTACGAGCTGCAAACCTAAAATCAAAAGGTGTTGATGCTGAAAAAATGTTTAATAGCAATGTTAAACATATTTTTAGTAAGATGGCTGATGGTAAGGAAAAAGGAGTAAAAGAATTTTATGAAGAAAAGAGAAAAGCTCAAAATACACCCAAGGACAGCCAGGCTTGGGTGAAACTTTTCAAATAGAAAAATCTAACTTGCCGGAGCTTCCAGGTTGGTAAGTGTGAAGCAGGTATCGGCATCATTTTTTTGAGAAATTCACAGGATGGTAACTGTGATATTTCATCTTACAAGTGGTTAATCAAGGACATTAAGTTGTACTTGATTTTCTACAAGTGATAGTGGTGTTTGACCTAATAATGTTAAATTTTCAAAATGGTTAAAAGATAACAAGGTGATGTGATGACCCCGAACCCACAAGTGATGGGTAAACAAACTGTTAGAACTTTTAAGATCGTTGATACTTGTGCTGGATTAGTTTAATAGTAGTTAGTAGCAAATCAGAATGTACAAGGGCTTGTTTTGTAATTCTCTAATAGTAATGTTCCTGACCTAGTGTAGATAAGATTCCAGCAAATTTATAAATTTGCTGGCAGATCAGGAACACCCTATAAATAGTCCAAGCCTTGTAACCAACTCAAGCTTTTGGCTCTTGAATGAATATTGGTGTTGTTACTTTCTCTTGCTGATCTAGTGCTTAAATCTGATATCCAAGGTTATTTATTGCTATATCTCATTGTTTGGATTCAATACAACACTTGTTGTATTCATTAATCCATTAGCTTCCCTTCATCTTTGATATTTCTTAACTTTTCATATCTCAAACACCTAATCAATAGGTGTTATGGGTTAAAACAACCAACCACTGTGATCCGGATACGTTTTGGGATTTACAATTTGGTATCAGAGCCTTAGTGCTCTTGGTTGTTGTGTTCTTGTTGAGATTTTTCATAGTTTTGAAGGTTTTCAAAAGTTTCAAGGTTTTTCAAATTTTTGGACTTAAAATGGATTGATTTGGTATGTTTAATCGATAGGTTGTTGTTAATACATGATTAGGGAGTCTTTTCGGACATTTTGATGTTTCAAAAGATGGTTTTTGAGCTGTTTTCGTGAGATTAGAGGGTTTTAGTTCGTGTTAAACCCTCTGTCTAGCGATTTTATTTTGAACACAGCGAACAATTTTTGAAGATAGCGAAATTATTTTCTTGAATATAGCGAACTCAGTATTGAAGGTAGCGAATATAATTAAGTCCTTTAGAAACTTATCGCAGGATCATTAACTTCGACGATCGTCATTCGAGCGAAATTAGTGATCATTTGCGAGATAGTGTCCAGCGACCCCTGAGCGATATTATCGAAGGCGACTTCGAGAACCGTGATAGCGAACCACAGCGTTCTTATCACGGTATTCGGTGATATTAACCTAACTTTTGTCTGTGTTGTGATTTGTCAGCGAAGTTGTCGGATTCGCTCGTGCAGGATTCGTTATAGCACCAGCGAAGGTTCAGCATCAGTCAGCGAAGTTGTTCTGGATCTTTCGGTCTTCGGCGAAGTTAATCTTTTCACTGGGTGTCTGTGTATTGTCAGCGAATTTAACTTCTGATCAGCTCTTTTTCGTCTAAAACTAGCAAAGATGTCGTTGAATCAACTAAGTCCAATTGCTCAAGCAGAACTTGAGACTGGAACCACCACTCGACCACCAAAGTTGAAGGGTGCTGAAGACTTTAGCACTTGGAAGACTCGCATTCAATCGTCCTTCGAGTACACGGACTACAATCTGTGGCTCTCTGTCACCGCTGGACCCCACATTCCAACGGTTGTCCAAGGAGATGCGGTGGTGGCTAACCGTGATGCAACCACCTTCACTGATGAAGACAAGGCTCTAATCCAACGTGATCGTCGTGCTCATGCTGCTTTAACTATGGCACTATCAACTAATGACTGCAACATGTTTGAAGAACACCGAACTGCAAATGCACTCTGGAATGCATTGATCGAGTACTACGAAGGAAATGAAGAGTTGATTGAAAGCAAGAGAGATATGGTGCAGAAACAATATGACATGTTTTGTGGAGTTCGCGGAGAAAGTCTTTCTGATCACATCAGTCGCTTTCTGAATATGATGACCAAAATGAAGAAAGCGGGAAACCCTGTCACAAACCGTGCTGCAATAAAGAAGCTGCTAGATTCACTTCCCAAGGAATGGAGCCTACAATGCATGATGATCAAGAAGGATTTCCTCAACAATCCAAATCCTGTTACTCTGACCGACTTGATCAACACCTTAAGAGCCTTTGAAATGGATGTCAGCAGAAGAGAATTGAACACTGCCAGTCCCACTGCCAGTTACCCACCAAAGTCTGCTCAAACCTCTGCTGGATTGAAAAACGTAGCATTTCTCGCTTCAGGTGGTACCCTTCCACAAGCTTCTGACCTAATCTACGCCAACGCTTCTGCTAGCGCATCGAAAGCTCCACAACTTGTTGAGAAGACTATCAGTGTTGACACTCAAGCTTTGAAAGTGTCCACCGAAAATGTGGCACTTTTCAACACATTTCTGAGCAGCTATGAAGCCCTGATGTCTGGAGAACTGAAAAGGGAGATGTTCACTGCTGAAGACATGTATCAAGTTGATCCAGATGATATGGAGGAAATGGATCTGAAATGGCAAATGGCCATGATCACCTTGAGGCTGAAGAAATTTCAAGACAAGACAGGAAAGCGTTTGGGTCTGGGAAAGGCTGGTTTTGACAAATCCAAACTTAGGTGCTACAACTGCAAGAATCTTGGCCATTTCAAGCGGGAGTGTCCTCTGTTGAAAGAAGGAAACAATGAAACTACTCCTGCTGTAAAGCAAATCACTGTTGAAGAAAACAAGAACAACGCGTCTTCCAGCACGCCAAAAGCTCTAGTCGTTGAAGACTATGATTGGAGTGAGGAAATTAATGAAGCAAAGGAGCAAGTCAACAAAGCTCTGATGGCTAAGATCTCAAGTGAATCCTCATCGAGGCAGACACCCGGAATACCAAAAGGAGACAATACTGCTGACAAAGGGTTGAAAAGCATTCTCACTCCAGTGGAGCCTGAAAATGAAAAGAAGTGTGGAGAAGCTGAGGAGCATGTGTCGAAAGAGGCAACTGATCAAAAGAAAGGAAAAGAAAAGTTCCCAGCAGCCGCCATGAAAGCAAATTCATCAAAAGAAAAAGCTGACAAGGACTTGGTAAACAGCATTCCACTCAGTTTCAAAGAAAAATTATGCACACCAGCATGCGTTGATGTCGTGGCACATTACAAGTCTCTTAATCTAGAATTTGAGAGACAAAAAGACAAGGCCTTAAAAATGAATAAAGAACTTAAACTAAACGAGGCTGCATACCAGAGAAAGCTGAATTCAACTTTAGCTGAGATGCAAACTCTAAAAGAATTTGTGATTAGAAAAGATTTCATCATTAACGATCTGACAGATAGATTAGAAAAGGCCTTAAACGAAACTAACAAATTGCAAATTGTCATTGATAAATGGAATGTCAGTCAAAAGGCCTTTACTGACATCAAAAACTGCCAACGACCAACGTATGTGAAAGACGGGATCGGGTATAAGGATAGGCAAGGAAACGAACGAAAACTCTTTCTTCCACCACATAGCAAAAACTATGTGCCTATACCTACTCCTCATCCCGAAAATGATCTCATTGATGAAAAGGTTTCTATAGAACAAAACGATTCTTGTAAAACCGAAACAACCGCTAACTTTTCTAAAAGTAATGCAGATCCAATTGTGTGTAAAGAAGATGTGTGCGATGAGGATGGAGACTGCGGCGGTTCAAAAATAGGAATCGGATATTCAGGCGACAGTTATTCCACCGTTAACTGGTTCGTCTGGAATTGTTCTAAGAAAAACAATGTTAAGGATGAATGTAATAATTTAAGTAGGATGGATGACTGTAATGGCCGAGGGCCTAAATTTAAATCTTCGGATGACTGTAAGGGCCATGTGCCTACATTTGAGACCCTTGATCGTGAACATGCTATGTTTGAATGTCATGATTTAAATTCTGCATTTTGTGATGATAAAGTTGTCTGTGAATCTCCTGTATTTGTGCCAGAATTGAAAAAGAATAGTTTTGGAAAATTCCTCACCGAGGAAATTCCAGAATTTATTCCATCTCGAACAGGTATGACAGATTCTGAAGAGAAGGTCACTGAAGATCGATGCACCAAAGACTCGAGCACTACTTCGAGCCATGAAGATGAGCAAATGTCAGAAACAACAGACAGTGAAAGCATAGAAACCTCAAGTGAAGATCAAACAACAAGTAATGAAAGCTCCGAAAGTCCAAGTGTTGAAACAATTGAGGACCAAAGTCCAGAAAGTTCAAGCGAAGATCAAAGCTGCAATGATTCAATTTACGAAGCAAGCGAAGAACAAGACTCAAGCGAATACCAAACGTCCGAAAGCTCGTCTGATTATGACATTGATGAAGAATGTTCAGAAGATGAAAGCAGAGTTGACAAGAAAATGAAGAAAGCAGAAAGCTCAAGACACTCATCACATACATCATCTTCTAACACCAAAAGACCCAGACATAAAAGATGTTTTCGCTGTGGTCATTTAGGACATACAGCGAAACATTGTAAAACCAAGAAGCTTTCTAAACCAGAGCATGATTTTCTTACAAACGTCACATATCAGTTAAATTATCTTAAGAAGTCTGTTAAAAATCTGGTTGAGTCAACGGCCTATTTTTGGAAACAAAAAGAGGCCAAAGTGGGACAAAATCACGATAGATTCGAAATGAAACAAATCTGGGTTCCCAAAACTTACTAATTCATATATTTGTGTTTTTGTGTATATCAGAATAAACTCCAGAAATGGCTTCGCATGCTCATGGAATACATCTGGCACGTAGACAGCGGATGTTCAAGACACATGACAGGACTGAAGGAACTCCTGAAGAATTTTCGCTTCGTCGATGGTGATTTCGTATCCTTCGCTGGAGACGAGAAGGGAGGAAAGATTGTTGGGGTAGGAGATGTGGTGTCTGAAGCCCTCACTCTGGAAAATGTCAACTATGTGCCAGAGCTGTGCTACAATCTCATGAGTGTTTCTCAAGTCTGTGATAAAGGAATATCTGTGCTTTTCAATGACATGGAATGCTTGTTTCTGAAGCCCGGATATGTTGTTCCTGCTGAAATGATCATGCTCACAGCTCCAAGACAAAACAACACATACGTGCTAAACATGAAAAACGCCAAGACAAATGACAACTTAACCTGCCTGATCTCTAAGGCTTCAGAATCGGAATCACTGCTTTGGCATAGGCGACTGGGGCATGTTAATTTCAAAAATATGAACAAACTTTCTAAGTTAAACTTAGTTAGAGGCCTTCCAATTAAGGAATTTCCATTTTCTGAAAAATGCATTGCATGCGCCCAGGGAAAACAGCATAAGAAACCGCACAAGTCCAAAGCAGTGAACACGATTACGGCACCTCTTCAGTTGTTGCATATGGATCTTTTTGGTCCAATCAGTGTTAAAAGTCTTGCTAAAAGTTCTTATTGTCTGGTGATTACAGATGATTTCTCTCGGTTTTCGTGGGTTTACTTTCTTGAGGCTAAAAGTGAAACAGCGGAAATTCTCAAGGCATTCATTCCCTTGATTGAGAACGTGACCAAATTAAAAGTGAAGTCAATCAGAAGTGATAATGGCTCGGAATTCAAAAATCAAACTTTCATATCCTTCTGTGCAGAAAAGGGAATTCATCTTCAATACAGTGCAGCCAGAACTCCTCAACAAAATGGGGTTGCTGAACGCAAGAACAGAACATTGATTGAAGCCGCAAGGACCATGTTAGTGGACTCAAAGCTTCCAATCATCTTCTGGGCAGAAGCAGTTAACACGGCTTGCTACGTTCTGAACAGGGTTCTCATTGTAAAACCACATGGAAAAACGGCGTATGAACTTCTTTTCAAAAGAAAGCCGCTTATTGATTTCTTCAGACCATTTGGTTGCTCGTGCACTCTTCTAAACACTCAAGAGAATCTCATCAAGTTCGAAGTAGTGGGTGATATCTGCTACTTCATGGGATATTCATCCACTCAGAAAGCTTACAGAGTCTACAACAAAAGAACAAAGATGGTGATTGAGTCGTACTACGTTGATTTTCAAGAAGGAAATTACACTAACACCGGAAGTACTCCCGACTGGTTTTATGATGTAGGTGTGATCTTCAACACCTTTGAAATTCCAGAAGATGTTCCAGAAGCAGAACCTGCAGAAGTCGCTCAAGTTGAACCTCTGTTCGATACTTCAGATATTGGTTTAACTCCATTCACTACCCGTTTCACTCCATTCTCTGCTAATCCACTTCTCTCTGTGGATGAAGCAACTGGTGACACGTCGCCTGAGAACACCCCTGAAAACGGTGCTTCTTCTTCACAGGCGAACGTGGATGAACCAACACGAGAAGATGATCTACCAGTGATTTATGTGGACGAACACTTCACCAACCTTCCGCAGCAAATTGAAGCTCTGACAAATGCTGGATACAAGACGAATCGAAATCATCCTCTTGAAAATGTTATCGGAGCAGTCGAAGAAGGAGTGCGTACACGCGGGCAGTCGTCAAGCATCAACAAAGGGCTATTTGCAGCTTTTCTGTCACAATCAGTTCCACGGGACATCGAAGACGCTATTCTAGACTCCAGTTGGGTTCAAGCAATGCAGGAAGAATTATCTCAATTTCGCAAACTCAAGGTCTGGGAGCTAGTAGATCTACCTGAGGGAAAATTTCCGATTGGTACCAAATGGGTGTTTCGTAACAAGATGGATGATCGTGGAGTTGTAATCAAGAACAAGGCCAGATTAGTGGTGCAGGGTTTTCGGCAGGAAGAAGGAATCGACTACGAAGAAGTTTTTGCTCCGGTTGCACGACTGGAAGCCATTAGAATATTCCTGGCTTACGCGTCATACAGAAATTTCAAAGTCTTTCAGATGGACGTAAAGAGTGCCTTTCTGTATGCGAAGGTAAAGGAAGAAGTCTACGTGTGCCAGCCTCCAGGTTTCGAAGATCCTCATTTTCCAGGACGCTACTACAAGTTGGACAAAGCCCTCTACGGTCTTCACCAAGCTCCACGTGCTTGGTACGAGACTTTGTCAACTTATCTTTTGAAGTGTGGATACACCAGAGGAACGATTGACATGACTCTCTTCACCAAAAGAGTCGGGGAAGACGTAATGCTGGTTCAGATTTATGTGGACGATATCATCTTCGGGTCGACTAACGAAAAACTGTGTAGAGAATTCGAGTCTGTCATGAAGGCACAATTTGAAATGAGCATGATGGGAGTGCTGACGTTCTTCTTGGGGCTAGAAGTGAAGCAAAAGGAAGACGGGATTCTTATTCATCAGGCCAAGTACATTCGGGATATTCTCGCAAAATACAACTTGAATGACTGCAAAGTTGCAAGTACTCCATTTGCTTCTCAGACGGAACTTACTCTTGATCCTCAAGGAAAACCTGTAAACAAGTCATTCTATCGCTCGATGATTGGATCTCTGATGTACTTAACAGCCAGCAGGCCTGACATCATGTGGGCTGTCTGTCTCTGTGCTCGCTTTCAGACTAATCCCAAGGAATCTCACGAAATCGCTGTGAAGCGCATCTTCCGCTATCTCAAAGGAACTCCGAAACTAGGTCTTTGGTATCCTAAAGATAGCAATTTTGATCTTATTGCTTATTCTGACAGTGATCATGCAGGTTGTAAAGTAGATCGCAGGTCTGTATCAGGAGGATGTCAATTCTTGGGAAATCGTCTGATCTCATGGCAAAGCAAGAAACAGACAACTGTGTCCACCTCAACCGCTCAAGCAGAATACACCGCGGCCTACAGTTGTTGTTCACAAGTTCTCTGGATACAAAATCAGTTGTTGGATTATGGAATCAACATCATGAAGACTCCTATATTCATCGACAATGAGGCATGTCTGGGAATTGTGAAGAATCCCATCCACCACTCCAGAACGAAGCATATCGAAATTCGCATTCATGCAATTCGAGATGCGTACGAGAAAGGCTACATTCAAGTGGTACCAGTGGATACAACCCAGCAACGGGTAGACATTTTCACTAAAGCTTTCGACAAAACGCGATTCAACCAGCTGGTAACCTGGTTGGAGATGGTAAATTTCCTTGAATGGAAATGAATCTTGTGTCCAAAAGCTTTCGTAAATACACTATCCCTGTTCATAGTTTTTCTTTAAAAAAAAAAAAAAAAAAAAAAAAAAAAAAAAAAAAAACCGTTTGTTGAATGTAAAACAAGTATCGTACAGCGTTGCCCACCAAAAAGATTTTCTGTTTCTTAAAATTTCATTTTCGGGCAAATGGACTTTCGAAAATAAAGATTTTAGGGGGGATATTCCAGAAAATCAAAACGAGATGCTTGTTTCTGACTCCTGTTAGAGGAAATGATAGAAAATTGCTAACGCTTTGCTATTTCCTGGAAATCAGAAAACAAAACAAAAAGAAATCGGGGTACCAAGCAACGACGTGTCGGTAGATTCAGCAACACCGACGAGTAAACTGCTGTTAGGGAGCAAAACATAACATCTACACAAGGATTCTGGCTTCTCTCAGGCATTACGCATCTTGTGGGTAACACGTTGCGGCATATGGCTTAATGGTCTTAAATCTTGTGTTGATAGATTGCCAAAGTCTGAGATCCCGGGTCTTTATATTGGTTTCCATTCGGGGGGTATCATAGTTGTTCTTCTGCTGCATCCAGATACATGCTGACCTAGAACCTCTATGATATCCCTTCAATAATAAGCGCCTAAAAAAAAAAAAAAAAAAAAAAAAAAAGGCCAAACCCTTTTCAAAATAAGTGCCTTTTGTGGCCAGAAACCTCTTGATGGATTAGTTTCGGTCTCTCTGCTGTACGAAAGTACTGACCTGTTCACCGAACTATCTGTCTCGCCCTCGATAGATCTTGGAATCTCTGTTGTACGAAAGTACAGACCTGATCTCCGTTCTATCGTTGAAAATGAATGGATCCAATATACTCACCCGTTATGAAGAACCTTTGTGCATACCTTGATCGCGGGGGTATGTCCTGATGTGGGACTCACGGGCGTAATGTTTCTATTCTCTATAGCTTGTGTGGGGGCCATAGAAGTCTTGTCAATATTACCGAAAACATGATAAAAGCGCTCTCCGAAGGCATGTTGAAAGAAGGATGCATGGATTTAAGCGGACAAACATACTGGCAGTTTTTCTTGTGCCCGGGTTAGTAATTTTTATTAATAATAATAAATAAGGACTTGGCAAGTGTTGGCAATATGATCCCCTGCAGGAAAGTCATCGAGCGTCGAATGTTTCAAGAAGTTCCGCATCAAATGGAACCTCCCAGAGCTGAAAATCCAAAGATCGGAGTCTAAATGGCCCAATTTTCTCTGTTATGTAAATTCTTAGTATTTTTTTTTAACGTTTTAAACAAAAATGGGCACGTTTTTCGAGAAAGTTTGAAATTTACGAGCGAAATTAAAATCTTTTTGAAAACTTTTCAAAGTGGGCGAAATTAAGATTCCAGCGAATTAGCTATTTCGCCCGGTACAGAATTTCACGCATAAATATCTTATAACCGTCACTTTTCAAATCGTTTTTCAAATCATTCGCTCATCCTCTTCGCCAAAAACTCCGGAAACTCTCTCTAAAACATCACAAGATTCATTTTCGTTCAAGGATCATCAGGTAATTCTTCGATTAACCATCATTTACAACATTCTTTGTCATCGGTTCACATGTCGGTAAACTGTACAATGTTTGAATCTCTTCAACTGTTTGATGTGTTCATAAGCCCTAGATATTCTGAATCCGTAATCTTTGCCCGAAATCCTTGTAGTTTGTTTTAAATGTTCGTTTTTAAGAACCGATCAAAATAGTTTCAGAACGAACTCATCCGTGATCGTTGCTTAAACTTAACTAAATCAGCGATGAACAGTTAGGGTTTTTAAAGGGTTTTAGAAGAAATGTTTGAATACAGCGATTTCATCATGATGACAGCGATGATAGCGATTTTAACCCCTAATCACGGAAGTTCAAAAGTCTCGAACGCGAGTTCGAGCACCCAGCAAAATAGTCTAATTCGCTCGTGTAGCGATTTAGTCTATTGTATTCGCTGGTGAATCGTTTCCGGAAAAGAAAAGTTGTCATCGCTATGTTCGCTAGCGAAATTAACCCGGACATCTTGCACTTGTTCCGATTCTGTTACCGACAAACTGCAACCGGACCACTAGCGAACGTAGTGAAGTTAATCAGAGTCTGATCAACCAACGATGTCAGCGATGTTCTATCCTAGCTGATTGATCTAGTCTCTGATCCCGATATCCAGTGTCAGCGATGTCAATGACTGACCTGGCAGCGATTTTTTTTTTTTTTTTTTTGCAAATAGTCTTGTAAATATTGTTTCTTTTTGAAAATTCTCTTGTAAATATTTGTCTCTATCTTAACTTTCTCTCACTTGGCTCGTTTGACGTTTCAGAAGCAAGATGGTGAAGACTCTCGAGTGGGATAAAACGATGAAGCATAATCAAAGCATAAATCTGGATGAAGTGCCTCAAGATTTTGACGATGTAACCAGATGGGTGCGTTCCAGCAGAATCGGTTATGCTGTGGAGACTGCTGTTAAAGTTTACAAGATTCACATACAACAATTCTGGGAAAACGCAAAACCAGAAACCATCAACAGCAAAAGAGGGATAGTGTCAACGGTTTGCAACAAAAGAGTAGAGGTGACTGAAGAACGGATACGCCAGGTGCTGAAGCTTCAAGACAATGACCAAGATCCGTTAAGCCTAAGCCAAGATGACATCCTGGATGGCTTTCGAGGGATGGGCTATCCTGGAGATTTCCGTCAAAAGAAAGAAATCAAGAGAGGAGGGCTCACCAGAGATTGGAGATTCATTGTTCATGTTATTTCTACCAGTCTGGCACACCGAAAGGGTGGATTTGATGGTTTGAACTTGGAATGGTCGGCAGCCATGCTTAATCTGTGTCTCAAACAGAAATTTATAAATTTGCTGGCAGATCAGGAACACCCTATAAATAGTCCAAGCCTTGTAACCAACTCAAGCTTTTGGCTCTTGAATGAATATTGGTGTTGTTACTTTCTCTTGCTGATCTAGTGCTTAAATCTGATATCCAAGGTTATTTATTGCTATATCTCATTGTTTGGATTCAATACAACACTTGTTGTATTCATTAATCCATTAGCTTCCCTTCATCTTTGATATTTCTTAACTTTTCATATCTCAAACACCTAATCAATAGGTGTTATGGGTTAAAACAACCAACCACTGTGATCCGGATACGTTTTGGGATTTACACAAACTAATTTTTCCGGAAAAACCATTCTGATTAAAATAAACTTAAGTGTTTTGAAATCATTATGGGAAAATAGTTTGTTGTAAGGGGGAGTTCTGCTTGAATACGCCGAAACCCTCACGGCTGGACAAACATGATTACTTTCACAAGATTGAAAAACGATTTTCAAACTGTCGAAAATCAATGGGTTGTAAATCATGGGGGTACATTAGATTTTCTGCAAATCAGAGCACTTTTAGCAGAAAATGGATGGCGAGACAAAGCTATCAGTATTGGTTGTCAAATTTTCTTTATATGTTTTTGCATTTTAGGGGGAGATATATTGTTGTCAGAAAATACAAAAACATTTGAAAATTTTGAAAAAGTAAAAAACATGATAAAATTCAAAAATTGAGTTTTTGCGTAAAAGGAGGAAATGATAATACATCAGTAGACAGTTACAGTATGCTAAAGAAATGTAATGATTAAATAGTGTTAAACAGTCTCACTGATGATGTGCCGATAGGTTTTTGCACATTTAGTAGGTTTGTTCGGGATATAAACCTAAAACTTTACTTACTTATTTCGTGGGGAACACTACTTGGATATATAGGTAACCCCTGAAATCTTGTTTGAAAGATTCCTTTTTCTGATATATTAGGTCTTTATACTCAGTGATATCTGGGGTATTATTCCGGGACTTCTGCTGAATGGAAGTTCTGACCTAGTCCTCGAATAATACTTTCCGCAATGCTTGAAACATAGCATCACCCTCAGCATATATGATAAAACAACAAAATTGCTTAGCAATGCTGTTATAAAAAAGATCCTCTAAAGGGGACACACCTAAAAGTTGAGTCATGATCTCTCTACTGAACGGTAGTTCTGACCTGAGCTCTCATGATTCTTCATAAATTATTAACCCCTTGCAGATATCATTTGTGTTATAATTACCTGTAAGACTGAATATTGGGATCTGGATACGGGAGTATATTCAAGAAGTGGGACACACGTATAAGTTTAAGTCTCTAAAACACTTAATCTGTATCCTGAACAGATTGAAAATTGTGTGAAAATTTAAGTGGGCCAGTATATCGACAATCTAAGTGAATTGTTTAATTCTTAATGTGTAACTAAGCTCAACGGTACTTGTGACTTGTCAAAGACTGATATGATCTTCTATCGCAAACTCAAACAAAAATAGTGTCTCTAAATATGTTTGTACATATTTTGTTATTGCTTTATATTTTCAGAAAATACAAAAAGATTTTTGATTCTGCTTTATTTTCGACAATCGATGTCTGAGTGCTGAGTTTCAAAATCTAAGTAAGCTGATTGTGTTTCTGAAAATAAAACAAGTTCATTAATTTGAAACTTGAAACCTTTTATAAAAAATCAAAAACAGTTTGTTATAGAGCTAGTTTTCGATCCGATTCGATGAAACTGCCAAATTCATGAGAAGTGATTTAGAGAAGATTGAATTGCCAGGTTACTATTCCTGGTAGTCTAAAATGTTGTTACTTATGAATGTATGAGTGATTGCAGGTAAAAGTCCAGACTACGATCCCAGAAGCTGAGTCTAAGGGGAAGTCTGAAGACAAGCTCAAAGCAAGGGGGAGTTTGTAAACCGAAAAGCATGGTGACGATCCCTAAAGCACGGAAGCTTGACGAAAGGGGGAGCCTGAAGAAAGAGAGAGCCAGAGATAGATCCTGGTATAACATTGAAGATTAAAGGTTGAAGATAAAGATTGAAGGGAGCTTTACAATGTCAAGACAAAATTTGGAGAAAGACAAAGACTAAAGACTCGACACCGAAGACTTCGTCAACATCCAAGGGGGAGTCTGTTGGTGCACTGAATGTCTGCTGACTACGTCTAATCGAGTATTATGTCTAGATAGGTTAAATGAGTGCACGATAGTGTTGGAATTAGGGTTTAAACATGTTTTAAGTATCCTGTCCGTTTGAAATGGTCATGTCCGTTTGAGGATGTCGTGACCGTTTGAAGAGGGTTTAGTTTGAAGAGGGTTTAGTTTGAGGAGTGTCCCGTTTGAAGAAGGCTGTGTCACCTTCAAACGGGAGGGTCACTACTATAAATAGGAGATGTGTATGCTCATTTCAAACGGACATGGATGTATGTGTGAGTCGAGGTGCTGCCAAAATTTCATCAGAATCATTGTAAAAGACTCAGGAAAGCATTAATAGAAAAGAATTGAAAGGAACAAGCTGTTGTGACTTTGTTTACTTTGATTCCGCCTCTGTAAACAAAGATGAACTACCTTTACTGACTGTTTAGGGTCACGAACACGATCCAACAGACCCTAGCTTAAAATTACGTTTTTGCCCACAGGTCAAAATAAAATTATTTTTTTCATCTAGCTCAAAATTATGATTTCGTTCTCAGATTAAAATTATGATTTCGCCCCCAGTTCAAAATATAATTACGACTTTGCCCTCTGTTCAAAGTTATGATTTTGTTCTCATTTCAACAATTACGATTTCTCCCGCAGTTAAAAATTGTCGTCTTGCCATCATTTTACCTTTTTTTTACAAAACTATAATAGTGTTTTATTTTGTTTGTTGACTCAATGTAACTTTTATTGTGTCAAACAGTTGTCTAACACTCGCTCATTGGTCCTGGGAAATATTATCCTACATATACAAAAAGGAGTTGAGGGAATAGTGCCAGGCAGCTTGCCTGGCACTTCCCTATTGGACCAACTCATTTTTAATTTAATTTTATTCTCAGCTTAAAATTACGGTTTCGTCTTTCGTTTAAAATTACGTTTTTCCCCCAGTTCAAAATAAAATTATAATTTTGCCCCTAGCTCAAAATTACGATTTTGTCCTCAGTTCAAAAATCCATTTTTTATTTTAGTCCCAGTTTAAAATTACGGTTTCGCCCTCCGTTTAAAGTTACGTTTTTACCCCCATTTTAAAATTAAAATATGTTGTTGACCCTAGCTTAAAATTACGTTTTTGCCCACAGGTCAAAATAAAATTATGTTTTTCCTCTAGCTCAAAATTATGATTTCGTCCTCAGTTTAGAATTATGATTTCGTCCCCAGTTCAAAATATAATTACGACTTTGCACTCTGTTCAAAATTATGATTTTGTTCTCATTTCAAAAATTACGATTTCTCCCTCAGTTAAAAATTGTCGTCTTGCTATCATTTTACCTTTTTTTACAAAATTATAGTAGTGTTTTATTTTGCTTGTTGACTCAATGTAACTTTTATTCAGTTAAGCAGTTGTCTAACACTCGCTCACTGGTCTTGGCTAATTAGTATTTTACCCTAGCTCAAAATTACAGACCTGTCATCGTTTTAATTTTTTTAGCAAAACTATGGTAGTGTTTTGGTTTAATTGGTTGTCTCGATGTATTTTTTTAGATCGTGTTATAAGTAGTATGTACAAATAAACTAAATAGATGCATACATGTTATGAAACTAAGAAATATTCAATTTAACGCCTCGCAACGCGGGCGGGCATAAGTGTAATTTTTATTGGTCCATGCATGTCTGGTACATGCTCATTTGTCCTGAAAAATTACAATTTTGCTCCCAGTTTAAAATTATAGTCTTTACATCATTTTAATTTATTTTTTTAGTAAAAGTATGGTAGTGTTTTTGTTTTAATTGGTTGACTCGATGTAATTTTTTTAGATCGTGTTATAAGTAGTGTGTACAAGTAATCGAAATACAAACATACACGTTATGCGAGAGAAATATTCGGCTTATTGCCCCGCAACGCGGACAGGGCAAAAACTAGTTATATATACATTGTTAGTGAAGGATGATGAATAGTAATTTTAAATTTATAATAATATATAGTTTTTTTATTATTTTTTTAATTTCTAATAACATATTTTTAAATATTTTTTCTTTTTTAAAACCATATATTTCCTATACCGTTTTTTTAGTAATTCTCTTTTCTTTTTTAGAACATATATTATCGATTAATTTGATACTTCTTTAATATTATACGTTTATAATTTTTTCTTAAAATTTAAGTACGTAGTTCTGATTGATTTTTCTCAGGACGTTCCGTTATAAGTTTTGTTAAAAACGAAATTGTACTTATAATAAAGTATTTATTTGGTATCATAAAACAGTACGATGATAAACTAAACCGTTCTAATGGTTTAGCTTTCTAAACAACATGCTTTATTTTCAAATTATGTTTGTTTTACATTATCATTTACTCGGTTTCGCCGTAACGCGCGATGACAAAAAAAACTAGTTTTATTTATTATTTGACGTAACTTTTCTCAAACATTATATTGTTTAAACTTACTTAATATCTAAACATATAATGCCTCAATTTAGTCCCGCAATAAAATACTCAAACTGAGATTGTACGGTACAACCTAGCCATGGACAACCAAATTTTATTCTGGATCAATAAATAAGATCGGGATTGGGACCATGCATGGGAAAAGCTATTTCGAATCACACCTTTTCGAAGTTGATCTCTTATTTGCCTATTAAAGTAAACTTCGTTTTTCTTTTTTACATATTATTTTTCTAGTTGAATATTATTTATCAAGAAACTTTAGGGTTTGAGGCTTTTGTATTGGTTTAGTATCTATGGCCATTTGATTGGTTCTGTTTCTGACGAGGTATGACATCTAGGGGTGTAAACGAGCCGGGTCGAGCTCTCGGCTCGTTAGGTTTTTATGAAGCTCGAGCTCGAGCTCGGTTCGAGCCTACTTCTTTGAGCTCGAGCTCAGCTCGCGAGTAAAACCCAAAGCTCGTGCTCGGCTCGAACTATTTTGAGAACAACCTTAAACGAGTTAAAAGCTCGGCTCGAGCTCACTTCACATCTCTTATACGAGCCAAAGCTCGGCTTGAGCTCATTTCAACATCTCTTAAACGAGCCAATGCTCGGCTCGAGCTCACTTCAACATCTCTTAAACGAGCCAAAGCTAGGCTCGAGCTCGGCTCATCAATGTTATCATCATTATTAATATATTATATATAAAAAATTAAAATTTTGTATGGGCTCGTTTAGGCTCGCGAGCCTAAACAAGCTTTGTATTTCAGGCTCGAGCTCGAGCTCGATAACAAAACGAGCTCTATTTCAGGCTCGGACTCGAGCTCGATAACAAAACGAGCTCTATTTCAGGCTCGAGCTCGAGCTCGGGCTCGTTAAGGATCGGCTCGTTCGAGCTTTTAACCGAGCCGATCACGAGTAACTCTCGAGCTTCTGGGCTTGTTTACACCCTACCCGAATCGGCTAACCTGACCCGGTCATTACCTATTATTTTATTATAAATATTAAATTATATATGTTTATTCTAGAATGTCCTATTCTGCATGGATAAACTACGTAACCGAATCCCCAATCTTTTGAGAAGATCATGCAAATCCCTAACTTATCGGAGCCCATCCTAAGTTCGGGGAAACCCTAATGGTAAACCATAAATAGAGGTAAACGTCAAAGGTATGATGATCATGCTCTCGTTTTACTCTCTCTCTCTCTACATACATATTTACTTTCTCCCAAACCGAGACTTATTCTCACGCCGAAGGGTGGTTACAAGAATAACCCCATTCCTGTAACGAGTCCTAACGGTGTTCTGTTTTGCAGTCAACTGTTCGGATTGCCAAGAGTTGAAGTCCTAGTCGGAGCTTACCCATAAAGGTCAGTGTTTCTTCATTGGCGCCATCCGTGGGACCTTTCGGTAACAACAGCAAGACTGAACCCAATGGCAAGCGATCAGAACATGGCGGTAACACCAAGTCAGGCAATGGGAACCAATAACCCAATGATAGAGACGAGCTCCGTTACCACCATGCCGGCCTCACCAGCCATAACCAGGTCTCTTGACCTAGAATTTGAAGCGGAAGCCCCACCGGGTTTCGCGGGTACCTCTGTTGTTTCTTCTGGGACAACAGCAGCCGACCCTTTTGCATACGCGTCCTTGCAGCTTCGGTTGGTGATGCCCACCACAACAGGCATCAACTCCTCCACTCCGGTATCAACCATAAGTGCACAGACTTTACGTCAAAGCACTATGCCAATCATCACATCTGCAAGTCCGAGTATTATCACGAGTCCAATGAGCATGGCACAATACTATCAGCCCTCAGTTACATACGCCATGCCGCCTCTATACTCGGCAGCACTGACAGCGGCGTTGTCCACTCCACCGCACCAACCGGTCGTCATGCCTGCGGGAGTCATGAATTCCCCGGTTACGCCTGGAAATCAAGCCTACTTCCCAGGATACTACTACGCGCCCCCATACGGGTATTTACCCCCATACAATACTCCGTCGTACACTCCCCAGATGGCGGCACAAGGTTATGCTCAGCAGTCACCATACGCGGCTTATATACCCCTTTGGTGGACTTTTCCAACGTCCCAGCCAGTTTACAATCAGTCTCCGCCTACAGCGGAACCGGTTTACGACAGAGGAAATGCATCCAAGCCTCGTTTTTCTCCAAGCGGGGGTCCCAGCTCTACATTAAACATCACTCCGGCTCAACCCCCTATCACCCAGGGAACCAGCCAGGGCGGGGTAACCCCTCCGGTGCAACCTATTAACGTCGAAGAGGATGACCTCACCAGGCCTTACAAACCAGTGGACGCTACTTTCAAGTCCAAGTTCACCAGAAGGATAGCTGAAGCTCCAATCAAGGAAAAACCCAAGATGCCTCAAACGGTGGGCAAATTCGATGGCCTAGGTGACCATGACGACCATCTCAACCTGGTCAAGAGTGCTGAGGAACTAGCCTGTTGGCCCATGCCCCTCTGGTGCAAGACGTTTGTCCAAACACTGGTAGGAGCAGCACGGGTCTGGTGGGATAGTTTTCCCATTGGGGAAATCGATAGTTTTGAAGATCTAGAGGCCAAATTCACATTACAATTTAGCCAACAAAGAAGGCACACCAAAGATCGAAACGAGCTCCTTCATATTCGCCGGCGAGACAACGAGACAGTGGAAATTTTCATCGTTAGGTTCAACAAAGAAAGCCTGGCGATCCCAGGTGTAACAAACGACCTAGCGTGTGGGGCTTTCCTGCAAGGGGTAAATGATGACGAGTTGTTGAGAACACTCTATAGGAAGGACGGTGTACCTCCCACTATAGACGAAATCTTGCGATAGCCAAGGTGTATGTTACACAAGAAAAAACTGTTGCTGCTAGTCACGCGGCGAACAGAAAGAAAGAGGCTCAGAAGAGCTAGGATGACAGAGAGCAGCGGGGCACTAAGGGTAAAGGTAGAGGAGACCGATACTAGAAAAGTGACAGAACATACTCACGGTACGATAGGTCTAGAGGTACCTACTCAAGGAACGAGTCCTCTTCTAAACCACGGTCCGATTACCCTAACTTGAGCAAAACGCCAGCAGAAATCCTAGCTTCTGAAAACCTCAAGTTTAACCCTCCAAAGCCATTGAAGGCGCTCCCAACAAAGACACTAGTAAGTATTGTGAATACCACAAAGGGAGCGGCCATGATACCAATGACTGTTTTCAATTAAAGAAACAGATCGAGTATTTTGTGAAGGCGGGTAAGTTGGCTCATCTGGTGCGAGACATCAAACAAGGTCCACCTCCCGTCAAAGAAGAAAATGATAAAGGGGCGGGTAAGAGGCAGCGAGAGCTAAACATGGTGTACGCCGATAAGGGAAATGGGGCTAAACGGAGTTTCTCTACGTTCGAACCCTAGATGCTGGCAACCGTGACAATCGAGCCACGCGTGGAAGATTTGCATCTCACCACTGATGCCTTAATCATATCCGCTGCGGTAGGTGATTATAATATGAGGAGGATCCTGGTAGATACTGGGAGTTCCAAAGATATCATCTACGAGCATTACTTCAATAGAATGCAACCAGAAGACAAAAGACTGCTTGAGTCAGTACATGCCCCCATTAAAGGCTTCACTGGAGAAAAGGTTGATCCAATTGGCCAAATTACTTTCCCAGTCACATTCGGACAAACCCCCCGGGAAAGAACCATACTCCTCACATTCCTTGTGGTACGCGCTGAGTCTTACCACAATGTGATTATCGGAAGGTTTACCCTGGGGAAACTGGATGCCATAGTCTCTACAACACGCGGGTTCATGAAGTTCCCCACCCCACGGGGTATTGCAACAGTATTTCGAGACAAGCTGGGAGAAGTATTGGACACCAAAAGATGCCGTCAAGCGCCTACCGGCGCCGTCGGTCTAGAAAGGTAGGTTTTAAGTACACGCCATCTAGAGCAGACAGTAACAATAGGGGACAACCTCTCCCCTGAGGTCAAAAACAACCTGAAACAGCTGCTGAGAAGAAACGCCTATATATTTGCCTTTGAGCACTTTGACATGACTGGGATACCCCAGGATAAGGCAGAGCACAAGTTAGCAACACTCCCGGGCATTAAACCTGTCGCACAGGGCAAACGCAGCATGGCTCCGGATCGAAAAGCAGCGGTAGTCAAAGAAGTACGAAAGTTGGTTGAAGCAGGAATTCTAAGAGAAACAAAGTATCACACATGGGTATCGAACCCGGTGATGGTCAAGAAACCAGACGACACATGGCGGATGTGCATCGACTTTAAAGATCTGAATAAATCATGCCCCAAAGACGCCTACCCGCTGCCTGAGATGGACTTCAAGGTTGACTCTCTGGTCCCTTATAGGTACAAGTGCTTCTTAGATGCTTATAAGGGTTACCACCAGATCAAAATGTCCAGAGAGGACGAAGAAAAAACGACGTTTCATACCGATGTGGGCATCTTTTGTTATACCAAAATGCCTTTTGGCCTGCGAAACGCCGGAGCCACTTATCAACGGCTCATGGACAAGGCTTTCGAAAAAAAATCGGCAGAAACTTGGAAGTATACGTCGACGATTTGGTAATCAAGAGCAGAGAAGAAAAACAAATGCTCGAAGACATTGAAGAAACTTTCCAAAATCTCAGAGAGTACAATATGAAGCTCAACCCCAAGAAATGTTCATTTGGGGTAGAAGAAGGCAAGTTCTTTGGAGTGGTGCTCACCTGGGACGGCTTTAAAGCTAACCCGGAAAAGGTAGCCGCCATAGCGTGAATGTCTTCCCCTAGAACTTTAAAAGAGGCACAAGCATTAAATGGACGTCTAGTGGCGTTAAACAGATTCTTGGCAAGACATGCCGAGCGATCTTTGCCATTCATAAAGACGCTGAAAGATTGCTTTAATAAGAAAAACTTCAAGTGGACCAGTGAGGCAGAAGAAGCTCTGCAAGACATGAAGCAATTCACTGAAAAATTACCCATGTTGACAGCGCCATACCCAGAAGAGCTACTCAAAATGTATCTAGCGGCAGCTCACAACGCAGTAAGCGCGGTACTCATGGTAGAAAGTGACGGAAAACAAACGCCCATATACTATATCAGTCGGGTTCTGGCAGGACCCGAAACGCGGTACCCAACACTTGAAAAGTTGGTACTGGCATTAGTCCACGCTACTCGGCGTCTCAGAAGGTATTTTCAAGGACACCGCATGCAAGTCTTAACAAACTACCCACTACAGCAAATTTTGCACAAGCCAGAGATCTCTGGAAGATTGGCTAAATGGGCGATCGAGTTAGGAGCCCTGGATATTGAATATCGAAAGCGAACAGCAATCAAGGGGCAGGTGATCGCCGACTTCTTGGCTGAAATTCCTGATGGTGAAACAACACAGGATCCCGCAATCCAAGACATCCCGGAATCCAACACAGCCAGACAAACCTGGAAGCTCTACACCGACAGATCATCCAGCGGGAAAGGTTCCGGGGCAGGTCTCATACTGATAAGCCCAGATGAAATAAGGCTGATGTACGCCTTACGGTTTGATTTCGAATGCTCCAACAATGAAGCAGAATATGAGGCACTACTCGCGAGCTTGAGGATGGCCCAATCTATGGGAGCCACAAGAGTCGACGCGTATGTTGACTCTTTGCTGGTCAATAATCAAGTAAATGAAACTTACAAGGCCAAGGACGAATCAATGGCGAAGTATTTGGCTAAAACCAAGGAGCTCATAGCTTCCTTTGACAGTGTCACGCTTAATCATGTCCACAGAGGAAAAAACCAAATAGCAGACGACTTGAGTAAACTTGCTACCTCGGGTATGGAGAAAGAGGTAAAGGTAGAAACATTGCAAACACCTTCCATTGAACCCCGGGAAGTTTCCGCCATCACAGCGGAAGAACCCTGTTGGTACACCCCCATACTAAAGTTCCTCACAAAGGGAGAATTACCCCCGCCAGAGGCGAAGCTCAAAAGATCCAAACTAAAGCGTTGTAGTATGAAGTGAATGATGGCGTCCTGTACCGGAAGTCATATCTGGGACCACTATTACGGTGTGTGTCCCCAGCGGAAGCAAAATACCTAATCAAAGAAATACACGCTGGCATATGTGGCATTCACGCTGGACCTCAGGCAATGGTCGCCAAAATTCACAACGTCGGGTACTATTGGCCCGGGATGCATGAGGACGCAGTAGAAGAACTCAGAAGGTGACACAGTTGCCAAAAGTTTGATCCCCAAACACTCCGCCCCAAGAACAACTTAATCCCCATCACAGTGGCCTGGCCTTTCCAGAAATGGGCGGTCGACATCGTGGGGCCATTCCCGCTGGTCCCCGGGAAGCTTAAATACCTTCTTGTGGCAATTGACTATTTCACCAAGTGGGTTGAAGCCAAACCTTTGGCTAAAATAACCGCTGAAAACGCCAAGAAGTTCCTATGGAGCACATAGTGTGTCGGTTTGGACTGCCGCTATACTTGGTGAGTGATAATGGAACGCAATTCACCGATAGGGTCTTGCAAGATTGGTGTGCAGAACTTCAGATTCAACAAATCTTCACATCGGTAGCACATCCCCAAGGAAATGGCCAGGTGGAGCGGGCAAATAGGAGTTTGCTGGATGGCATAAAAAGAAGGCTAGGTTATGAAGGAAGCTCCTGGGTGGAAGAACTGCCGAATGTCCTCTGGGCGCATCGAACAATGCCCAAGACAAGTAACCATGAAACCCCCTTCAGCCTAACCTATGGCGCGGAAGCCATGATACCCGCGGAAGTTGGTTTACCCTCGCTACGGCGTCTCACTACAAACGATGACAATGACAGGCTCCTAAGGGAAGGCCTAGATCTACTAGAAGAAAGGCGTGAGGCAGCCGCCATCAGCGAGGAAAAGTACAAGAAAACTCTGGAAAAATACTATAACCAGCGCATGGCTCAGCATACTTTCAAGGAGGGCGAGTACGTCATGCGTGATAATGAAGCCAGTAGAGCGGAACCCTCAGGAAAATTGGGACCCAACTGTGAAGGCCCCTACGTCATCCAAGAAGACCTAGGTAAAGGGGCCTACCGCCTATCTAGGCTAGATGGTACCGCGGTTTCACGTAGCTGGAACGCGGCTCAATTAAAAAAATGTTATATGTAGTGCCATGCCCCTAACGACGGGTTTGATTGTTTTCTTTTTTGCAAACAAGTGTAATCCATTTCCAACGATGTCTCTTTTTTTCTTTTTAAGTATTGAGTTAATAAATGTTCTTTCCTTTTTTTATGATTATCTCTCATTACTTACAAGCACAATAGCATTTACCACCGCATCCATAGTGCACTTTACGGTACGAACAATTACCATAGCATTTAAACTGTACATAACGGTAAAAAAGCATCCTTGACACGAAACATTTTTCATATATAAGTTAAAGGATCATAAATATACAGCGCTAAGAGTGGGTATCTTGGTAATAGATACATTAACCACTATAAAAAGATAGGTATTTTGGTAATAAATACATACAACTATCTTGCAAAAAACCAAGTACTTGTCCCTGTTGCTAAATACCAACATACGGGAACCAAAAAACGAACATGTTCTAAAATATCTACTTCTTGGAAAGCATTGCCCTCACCTCTGCAGGGGTGTACAGTGCCACACCGTAGTATTCCAATGGATGAGGATCAACGATCAGGTCATCAACATTCTCCTCATCCACCGGAAGAGCCACCACCTTCTGATCATCAACCGCATTTGTGCAGGAACGGTTACGACGGCGACGTTCGTACACTAGTCTGCTTCGTTAAACACGGACAGGAGGAAAGGTTTCCATCAAATTGTCAGCTGATAGGGAAATCACACCTGCGTCAGCTTTTGAAGGATCCTCATAGATGACGCTCTTGCAAGACCGGCTAACCCGGGGTAAAGCATCATCAGAGTGCACATCCTTTCCTCTGATCATCTCCTCCGTCACCGGAATTTGGAGATTAATCAAACCATCTGTTGCATCCAATCGTCGGAAAATGTTGGAAAGTCTCTGTTTATAGCACCTCCGACTCATCTTTTCGAATTACCAAATTTGGAAAAAGCAACTTAATTTATAGAAGTTTAAACAGTTTGACAGTGATGACAACAGCACAATTAATGAAAAGTAATCATCACACGTCAAATCGCCACATTTCAGGCAAACGGCGTTCATCATGATATTAGCATTAAATGCCTGACACAAAATCGAGTGTTTGCACATAACCCAAGCATAACAGTGTTTATACAAAATATCTGATCGGAGTGTCGCGCTCCGATCAAAGATAATATTTATAGTCCCAAATTACCCTTAACAATTAGTTAGTGGTAGCAAGGGGTCGAACCACGAAGAGTATGTGGTTTGCGATTGGATTTGAATGAATTGAAATATGTGTCACAATTATGAAGCTAGCTGTTTTGTTTTTATGTATTTTTGTTTGATTGAAAAGATTGTGAATTAAAATTACTAAAATAATTGGATTGATTAACTACTAATGATTAATAAATTGCAAGAAATGAAATTGATTTATTAAACAATATAAAGAAAACAAGGCTCACACCCTGTTTCAACAAATGCAAGACTTAGGGTTACTATATGTTTTAATTCGCTTTACTTGAAATAATTCATTAACGGGTCACAATCACAAAGCTTAGGTGCCAATCGCTATCAACGTCATAGACAACAGACCACGATCCACTTCGTTACTTTGGACTAGCAAATCCTATCAAAAGACAAGGCATAAATACGTGTATTCATTTCACAAAGTAAAAATTTAATCATTCACTCCACAATTTGCAAATTCAATACAAACGTAGGACAATTGTCTAAGATTCAAATGTAATTCAAGTTGTCACAAAACAATCATCAAAACATAATAAACCCTAATTCTTACAAAAGTCTACACCGGGGTGAAACCTCCAAGAAATTAGCCGCTCATGGAAGGACGAACGCTATCACCGGAAATTGAGAACTCGAAGTTGAACATCTTGAAACCTTGAGGATGGTGGATGATGAGGTTTAGGGTTTTGGGTAGGTGATGATGATGATGAACGGATGAATGGATTGATGGGGCTACGGTTTGGAATCAAGAATGTGATGTTGATTCGGTTCTTAATTTGGGTTGTAAGTATGAGGGATGATGATTTTGATGTTGATTCGGATGATAGAGATGATGGTAAGTGAAATTGGTGATGAGATGTGTTGAGAATAGGCTCCAAAGTGATATTCCAACCTCAAAAAAATATGTAACTCCCATTTTGGTTGGTGAATAATGAGTTTCAATTCGTCCAAACAAGCAAGGAAGTCAACAATCGCGTCGGAGAAAACTGGAAGCCGTCGCCGACGGATCCTAGTTACGTCGCCGACGGTATGTGGAAAACCAAAAGTGGCCGACGGCCTACTTCGTTGTCTACGGATAATTTAGGCTACGGGTGATTACATGGGGCGTCGCCGACGGGCCCTTTGGCCGTCGGCGACGGTGCCTCAAATCTTCATTTCTCGTTTTTCGCGTTCCTTGCTCCCAGTTGACCCGTTTCGCATCCCGGTGGTCCGGTTTTCACTCCGGTGACCCGTAAAGCTCCCGAAAAGCTCCTTAAACTCTACTAGACCTGCAAGACAAGTATCTAATCAAAAGTAGGCTATTCGAAATTAAAACTCGTGTAAAAACATCGAATTAAACAATTACAAGCATCGGTTTTCGACCACGTATCAAATCCCCACACTTGTCTTTTGCTTGCCCTCAAGCAAATCTGTTTTTCACTTTCACGTGAGTCGAACAACGAATACACTCCCCATTCCCGAGACTAAGGTTAAGGTCAATTGTCATACTAAAGTTCAAACTCTTTACACTTTTCATCATATTTAACAGTTAGGTGAATAATCACATATAACAATGGTTATCCAAGATTAACCCGCCCTCGAAACCAACAATTGGCAAAATTGCACTTTTCGTCCTTTATGTTTCAGGGTTTTTACAGGCGCTGTCCTTTAAGTTTAAAAATTACACTCTATGTCCTTTATGTTTGCAACCTATAACAGGCGGTGTCCTTTCTTGTCAACCCAGTTAACTTTTTATGTTAAAACCCCTCTTTGTAAAACTCCTTAACAACAGGGGCCATATGTGTAATTTTTAAAGTTACACATGCCCACCCTTCCTCTCTGCAATGAAGCTGCCGAAAACTGCAACCGTCACCGGCGATCACGAAACCGTCACCAGAAAACTCAATCCTTCAAAGGCAAATGGTCACTGATTACTCTCCGACGTCTCCGATTTCCCGCCGAATTCATCGTCTTCTTAAACTACTTCGATGCTGCTTTCAACACCTTCTTCCACCCCTGTTTCAAATCATCAAAACCCACCAAAAAATTCATCAAAATCACTCAACTCATCCAAACCTCTTGAACTCCTACTATCCTTCTCCTTCACCAAGTCAACTGTCTCCGTTCAACCTAAATTCCCTAACAAATCATCAAAATCATCCCTCCGTTGATCATCAGAAGTAACATAATAATTAAAAATATCAAAGAACCAGGCGATTCCGTTAAACGGCACAATAATCGTTGACCTCGTGGCCGACGTCTTCTCTGATATCTTCAAGTAACATCCACGTGGATTCTTCTTCAGATCAAAGTAAAACAGCTTATGCTCCACCTGTAATGTCTTCGACAACAGCTCCACGTCATTACCGCCGCTTCTGCCACCGCCGCCTGAGTTGAACTCCATCTCCGCCGTCCCCTGCCGCCCTCAGATTCGAACAAAACTTACAAATGTTACTTCAACCGGTAGCTTGATCGATGAAAGTGTGTGAAACATATTCAATTAGGTGGATGATTCGTTGTTACATGATGAATTGGAATGTGTGATTGCAGATCTGGAGTTGTTTGTGTGAGAATTTGAAGTGAATTTAGGGTTTCAGAATTGACTAAGTCTGGTTATTGTTTGTCGTATTAAGCTATAATAATAAACCGAATCACCTCTTTTGTTATAAGTAAAAATTACACATATGGTCCCTGTTTTTTAATGAGTTTTACAAAGAGGGGTTTTAACATAAAAAGTTAACTGGGTTGACAAGAAAGGACACCGCCTGTTATAGGTTGCAAACATAAAGGACATAGAGTGTAATTTTTAAACTTAAAGGACAGCGCCTGTAGAAACCCTAAAACATAAAGGACGAAAAGTGCAATTTTGCCCCAACAATTCATACACCTCCCTCACAATGTTCTCTCCACTCGGTTCATAAATTGGCTAATTTTTATAATGTATTAGCACTTCAAAGAATAATCACTTAAAACCGATTAGAACACGTACCCGCATAGGCTTGCAACTCAATCATTCTCCACCATCGATCACGAATACTAAGCACAAGTCATAGGGTCTTTTAAGGGTTGTAACGGGGCTAGGCTAAGGGTGTGGAATATGATATTTGAAAGTGGCTAAGGTGATGAAAATCCGACTTTTATTACAAATGACTATTCTAAACAAACTAAACTATAAACATTACTACGAGGCAACAACTTTAGCCTTTTATTCAACAACCACCAACTTCATATTTTTGTTCTTTTCTCAATGATTTTCAATTCTTTTTCATAACATTTTCTGATTTTTCTCTTTTTTTATGGAAACAATCAAATACAACTTATACAAACTCGACTCCTATAATCGAATTTCCATCACACGGGTTTAAAAGAAAAGGTTTAAGGTTATGGTCTATAAGGTTGTCAAACGAAAGGATTAGGCTCAAAATTGGCTACTAGGGAATGATTTTTGGGTAAGGATATATAAATGGTGTAAAAGGAAAAGGTTTACCTAATGCCTTAATCATTCTCGTGCTTGTATTCGGTCTATGGTCTCAAACGTATCAAAAGTTGCAAGTTCTACAATACGCGACTAATGGTCCACTCAAACAAAGAAACACATGTATGTAAATCTATGATATAAAAGTGGCTCAAATCCTCACGTATAAGGGTATGGTATGTGATATGCATAAAATGCTAGTTTCTTAAGCGGATTATTCCCAAATAACCACCCGCTAAATACCCGTCATGTTATTAATTTGAACTTGACCATGACAAAAGACCAAATGGGTAGTGACATCCCTCTTTGACTTAGTTACTTATGCTTTAAGATCGCTTTTGAAAGAAGATATTTTTTGAAATTCCCCCCCATCCCCACACTTGAGGTAAACATTGTCCTCAATGTATAGTGTTTAAATGAACGGGTCAAAATCGAAAACTTTTACTACTCCCCCATCCCCACACTTGAGGTAAACATTGTCCTCAACGTGTAAGAACTAGAGTTTTAAAAACGTACAAGGGATGTGACACGGCTAACTTCCCAAAATTTCACCCCGGACAAATAAGATACAATTTACAATCCACTTATTTGCTAGCTAAAAATCAAAAGTAAAAAGAAACATATGCACCTGATTTTTGTGCTCATTCCTCGTGTGCTCTTCTTCTCTTCAAGAAAGCGGTTGTCCCACGAACACAATGTACCTACAAATCTTAACCCTTGTGTAGAAGCATGCTTCTCACAACCATCAAAATTTGTTAGTTACCTAGTTCTACCACTTTTATGAAAATTTTACCAAGCCATACGTTATTTCACTTTGATTTATGTGGAAAATAATTTACAACAATAACAAACCTAACTCACTTTCGTAGGAATCACGGTTGCATTTAGCTTATGCAACAAGCCCTTTTAAACCACCCAATAGCTTGGGAGGACGAGAGGTCTCGTGAGGGTTATATAGGGAACACACCCACAACGTTCATTTAACTAGGCAAAAAATAAATAAATAAATAAAACAAAATAAAAATAACGAAAACAAAATAATATACAAGAACAACAACACAAAACATACCTTGCCTCTACCGCTGATATCTCTCGTTAGGGTTAACTGGCGGGTTTGGCTGGTATTGATAACCAGTGAGGGCTTCAAACATCTCCCTATAGTTATCAAGTGGACTCTGCTCTCCTTGAGGTGGTGGTTGGTAAGGAATCCACGATGAAGCTGGAGCCTACTGCCTCGGGCCAGTGAGGGATTGGATCGGATGGCCCTCGTGAATGGGGAAGGTTGGGGTAATCGGTCCACCCCGAATGTTCGGCATAAGGGAGACCGGCTTGATAGTCTCTTTGATGTCGCTCCTGATCGTGGAGCACCTTGGCATTATTAATAGCCATTTGGTTAGAGACACAATAAGCTCTCCATCGGCGTTGCTCCAATTCTCTTTGTTCATTTTGATGCCTCGCCTCTTCTTCCTCCCATGCCAGTCTTTAGGCCCTATCTTCCTCTTGTAATTGTAACAAGCGTTCCATTTGTGACCTTTGTAACGCTTGTTGCAATTGATGTTCCTCCATTTGTTTCTCCATCCGCTCTCGATGAGCTGCTTGGAGAGCCCATTGTTCTTGCATTTGACACCCATGCATCTCTTCCCAACCTTTCCTTCTTTCCTCATGTTCTCTTCCCTCACCTATACATGCCAAGACGTTATCATAAACCGCTTATTGCCGGCGGTTCCAATTCCGGTACGTCGGCCCCTGTCTTTGATTCACAAAGTTTGCTACATCGGCAGAAATTTCCCGATGTTTCCTCCTGTATCTCTGTCTTGGTCCTGGCGGACCGGGAGGCTCCGTCTCATCCTCCATATCAACAATCTCTTCATCTTCATCTTCCTCTTCATCACCCTCTCTCGGTTCAGTGTATCGGTAACTGTTCCCTTGTTCATCCTCGACTGTGTAAAGATGATCAAAAGCCTTAACCGTTATCTTCTAATGTTGCCTCATGGAGGTGAAGTTGAACTGATCGATGGGTTTAGACACCCACAGCGACTCCTGAGGTAATGCATTTTGCTGCAAAATCATTGCGCTAATCAATCTCACATAAGGGATCATCTTCCGTTTGAATGATTCCCTTGTATCCCACGTATTGATCATCACAATTTGGCGCCATGATAGCCTTGGCATCCCATACAACAACGAATGTAAAACCCGGCAGTCGGGTGCCTTCACTGTCCCGCGGTCCCCAAACCGCACCATAACATTCTCCAATGAGATGCCTTGTAATATTCTGCCCTCCAAGGACAAATCATTTCTAGATTCCCGTGCACCCCCAGAACCTGGCAAGACCGATGCTAGCATTTGATCCGGATCAGCCGTGTTTGCCTTGTTATCCAGAAAATGGTCGTAGTCATAGTAATCATATGCTTCAACCCCAAGCGAATCAAATCTCGCGATGGCATTCATGTGTTCAAGTGACATAATCATTTGGTTCTTGCCAATATTGCCGATCAACTACCACGTAGGAGCCGGCCCATCAGAATGTTCAAACCGTATAGTAGACAACCATTCACAAACAGCCCCCAAATACACCCGGGTGGTGATATCCTCGCACCAATCGAGTACTCGTTCCCACCCAATCTTTTCAAACTTTTGAACTATGCCGATTTTGCGGAATTCTTTGACATTTAACGTACGCTCACATACTACCCTCTCGGGCACGGGCTTTGAAACACCCGTGACCATCTTCATTTTCCACATCTTCGCCTCTAATTTCTTGTTTCGGTACCAGGAAAGAGCCTTCTGTTTTTCGTCCTTCCAAACTGAGGCCGATCAACTATTCTTGGCATCCTACCAATCCCAATCTTGTATGTAGAGTTGCCCATCACCTTCTTCTACATTACTTAACTGTTCCCAACGTTTTTGATATTGCCCCGAGCCTGAATCGGCTCCCGAAGACGAACCTTGCCCGGAGGTTTTTGCTTTCTTTCTTCCTCCAAACATAGCTACAATCAAAAGACAAAACAACAATTAGTATACCCAAATCTTCAAGCAATCTCAAACTTTGAGCATAATATGCAATGTTGAATTTCAATCAATAATTAGATGTAAAATCGCCTTTTTAAACTTCCAAAGTCGCACATTTTAACATCTACATATCAATTTAGCATGTTTTATGCACAAAATTTCTCAAAATTTCATGGTTTTAACAATATTCAACATTACAACTATGCTCAATCATGCAAAAATCTAGTGTAATCACATCACCAAGACTAAAGCATGTTCAAATCCCACCCAAATCAAGTAATCATTCTTAAATTCATGCTAAAACATCATACATTATGATAAACAACCTACTCTTAAACAATAAGCTTAAAATTTCGAAAGAAATCAACAATCCATATGATAATTATGCATAAAGTAAATAAAATTCATACCTTTGATGTAGATTGATCAAGAAAAACTAAGAAAAGGTGCAAAACAAGAGAATTGATGAACACTCTTCAAAAACCCTAGAAATCATGTACATAAATCTTGCAAACGAGCAAGAGTTGATGAAATTCATGATGGGGGTTTTGTTCCTCTCGAAAAATTACCCAAGATAGACCCAAAAAGCAACTGATTTGGTGATGATTTGAAGAAGTTATGGAAGGAGAAAGGATTAGAGTTCTTGAAGTTTCTATGAGGAAGATGGAATGGAAGGTGAGTTGTGGGTGTAATGGATGCAGTGATTTTGTGGTATTAGCATGTAGATGGATCAGATTGTGGACCCATGGTTCGAATTTTTGACTTAAAACATGTTCGGTAGAAGCTCAGATGAGATTAAGATGAGTTAGGTTCGAATCTGGTTGGTTTCAAACAAATCAGCATCGGCACAATTTAGGGAGACTGTAGGCAACGGTCAACTCACCCGTCGGCGACGGACTGCGCAAAAAAAAAACCTTGGCAACGCCTTAAGTCGCTGCCTACGGACTTAAGTGGGCGACGGACAATTTAGGGGGGCCGTAGGCGACAAGTATGACTACCGTCGCCGACGGTATGCAGAAAATCAAATTTTATTTTTTTTTTCAATTTTTTTTAAAGGAGGGAATTTATAAACTTTTTCTAGAGGGACTATATACATTAAAAATTTCTAAAAAATATTAAAAATCTTTTTGTGATTTTTATAAGTTAAATTTCTAAAACGCGAAAGCCGTTAACGACCCTACCACCCCCCGAAAAGTCGTGTATTGTCCCTAATACACACAAATAAGTCTAAAAAACATACCTTTTATCTTCAAGACCCGTTCGGAATGTCCGGACTTCACACAATCACAAGGGTTAGTACGGAACGAGAACGATTACTACAAAAATACTCAAACAATGAAATAAATTGTACATAACTTTACAAACTCATTATCGGTCCTTTCAGTTGACCTCATAAGTTGGTACACTTACCACGAAATTCACCAACTCCACATTTTCATCCTTTTTATCATTGTTACCGTCAAGGAACGGTTTAAGGCGATGCCCATTAACCGTTTGCTTCGACCCATCCTTCGGGTCCTTGATTGTAACATCTCCAAGCTTTCCTACCCGTGTAATCACGTACGGGCCCATCCATTTGCTCTTGAGCTTACCGGGAAAGTATTTAAGCCTTGAATTGTAGAGCCAAACCTTTTGAACCACTTCAAACTCCTTTGGCTTCAACTTCGTGTCATGTGCCCTCTTCATATCATCCTTGTATTTCGAGGCACACTCATACGCTTCTTCCCGAAGCTCCTCCAATTCGCAAAGCTTTAACTTTCGCTCCTTTCCTGCATCGTCATATTTCATGTTAACTTCTTTAATAGCCCACCAAGCACGATGCACAAGTTCAACCGGTAAATGGCAATTTCGCCCATAAACTAAGCGATAAGGTGTTCCAATAGGTGTTTTATGAAGCGTTCTATAAGCCCATAAAGCATCATTCAACTTCGTCGACCAATCCTTTCGGTCGGGTCGAACGGTCTTTTGCAAAATCTCTTTTATTTGCCTATTGGAAACCTCCATTTGACCGCTTGTTTGTGGGTGGTAAGGGGTGGCGATTCGATGGTCAACACCATACCGTTTCAAGAGTTTGCCAAAGTTAAAATTCTTAAAGTGAGATCCCCCATCACTAATGATTACTCGGGGAATCCCAAATCTCGAAATTATATTTGTTTGTACAAAATTGCAAACAACGGTATGGTCATTCGTCTTGGTGGCAATCGCTTCGACCCACTTTGATACATAATCGACCGCCACCAAGATGTATAAATTGCCATGCGAATTAGGGAATGGGCCCATGAAATCGATCCCCTACACATCAAAAATATCTACAATGAGGATCGGTTGCATGGGCATTTCATCTTTTTTAGAAATACCCCCTAGCTTTTGACACTCTACACAGTTCTTAGCGAAATTAAAAGCATCCTTAAAAATAGTCGGCCAATAAAGACCGTTATTGAGCACTTTGTGCCCGGTTTTGTGACCACTGAAATGGCCCCCACAAGCAAATGAATGCAAGTGCATCAAGACACTAGGAATCTCCTCGTCGGGTATGCATCTTCGAACGACTTGATCCGGACAAAACTTGGGTAAGTCTGGTTCTTCCAACCTGTAGTACTTGATTTGAGAAAGGAAGTGCAACCTCTTCCTTCTATCCCAATGAGCCGGCAAGTCACCTGTGACCAAATAATTAACAATATTAGCATACCATGGTAATATTGAAACCTTTAAATTTTGCTCATCTGGAAAATTCTCATTAATCTCTTCACGGGAAGAATCCTCCTCTACCACCAATCGAGACAAGTGGTCCGCAACCACATTCTCACTCCCTTTCTTGTCTCTAATTTCCAAATCAAACTCTTATAGCAAGAGAACCCATCGAATTAATCTCGGCTTTGCATCCTTCTTGTCCATGAGATACCTAACTGCAGAATGGTCAGAATATACAATGACTTTAGTACCCCATATATAAGCACGAAATTTATCCAACGCATATACCACCGCAAGTAGCTCTTTCTCGGTAGTTGTATAATTTAATTGTGCATCCGAGAGAGTCTTACTTGCGTAGTAAATGGCAACCAGTTTCTTGTCTACCCTTTGACCCAATACGGCCCCCTAACTGCAGAATGGTCATAAAGACCAATTCGGTGATTGCAAGATTGGGGCCTCAACCAACTTTTTCTTCAACACGTTAAAGGCATTTTGGCAATTTTTATCAAAATCAAAAGTTTTATCCTTTAACAACAAATTGCATAGGGGTTTTGTTATATCACTAAAGCTTTTTATGAACCGCCTATAAAACCCCGCGTGTCCCAAAAACGACCGAATACCCTTAACACTTGTAGGATAAGGCAAAGTGGATATGACTTACACTTTTGCTCTATCCACCTCAATCCCACGTCTCGAGACGACATGCCCCAACACAATCCCTTCTTGAACCATAAAATGGCTCTTTTCCCAACTCAAAACAAGATTTTTCTCACCACATCTTTTTAAAACTTTTTAGAGTTGGTCGAGGCATGTATCAAATGATGATCCAAATATTGAGAAATCATCCACGAAGATTTCCAAAGACCCCCCCCACCATATCTGAAAAGATACTCGTCATACACCTTTGGAAGGTGGCGGGGGCATTACAAAGTCCAAAGGGCATTCGCCTAAATGCGAAGGTACCGTATGAACAAGTAAAAGTAGTCTTTGCTTGGTCTTCCGGATGTATAGCAATTTGATTGTATCCGGAATAACCATCCAGAAAACAATAAAATTTTTGTCCGGCCAACTTCTCAACAATTTGGTCAATAAATGGCAAAGGGAAATGATCTTTGGAAGTTGCAGCATTTAACTTCCTATAGTCAATACAAATACGCCACCCGGTTACCGGCCGAGTGGCGACCTCTTCACCTGCGTCATTTGTGACGACTTGAATGCCCGCTTTCTTAGGAACTGTTTGTGTTGGGCTTACCCATTGGCTATCCGAGATAGGGTATATGATACCCGCATCTAGCCACTTCAATTCCTCCTTCTTAACCACTTCTCGCATGTTCGGATTTAGTCTCCGTTGTGTGTCGCGAGAAGGACTCATGCCGTCTTCCGTGATGATCTTGTGCATCACTATCGAGGGACTAATTCCCTTCAAATCCGCAATAGTCCACCCGATAGCGGCTCTATGATTGACCAATACTTTCATCAACTTTTCTTCTTGCTCCTCGGTTATGTTAGATGCAATGATAACCGGGAGCGTGCTACCTTCACCCACATAAGCATACCTAAGATGCTTGGGTAGCACCTTCAACTCTAGCACCGGAGGCTCTTCCAATGACGGCTTCAACTTTGTATCAATGCTTTCCGGAAGACTTTCCACTTGGTGTGTCCAAGTGGGCCTTCCTTCCCTTGCCGCCATGACCTCCAACTCTTTCACTTCTTCATCCATGCTCCGATTTGTCTCTCCTTGTAACCTGTCAAACATGAAACATTCCTCTATTGTGTTTTCCTCTTTGACACTAATGTCACAGAGAGGTATACACTCGTCAACGATGTCCGCCATATAGCATTCATCGCTGACTAGAGGATCCGTCAATCGTGAAAAGACATTTAACCGCAACCGCTGGTTACCAAAAGTCATGTCGACCGTGCTCGATTTACAATTAATTTGGGCATTCGATGTTGCCAAAAATGGTCGACCGAGGATCACCGTTGCTTGGTTCGGTCCAAGGAAACATAATCTAGTACAAGAAAGTCCACCGGATAGTAAAAGTCCTCGACCTTGACTATTACATCCGTGACTATCCCACGGGGTAGTTTAGGAGTCAAATCGGCTAACACCACGGTGGTGTTAGACACTTGAAGTGGACCAAAGTCATATTGGTCATATAAACTACCCGGAAAGATACTCACACTTGCCCCAAGATCCAAAAGTGCCCGAGTCATTTTAAATTCCCCAACTTGTATTGAAATAATGGGCGCCCCCGGATCTTGAAGTTTTGGTGGAAGTGCAACCGAAAGAATCGAACTCACATTTTTGGTTAAATCAAGTTTCTTAGGAAACTTGTGAGTCCGCTTTTGGGTGCATAAGTCTTTCAAGTATTTAGCATATGAAGGTACTTGCTTAATTGCATCTAAGAATGGTAAATTGATTTTAACTTGTTTAAAAATTTCCCACATCTCTTCTTGTTGTGGGCCTCGTTTATTTACCACTTTCTTAGATGGTCCCTGATGCGTGCGAAGTGTTATATATATTAGGTGTATATTTTAAGCCCTTTTTAACACTTATTTTAGCCAAGTTTTAAATTTATAAAACACGATATTTTACTAACACTAAACACACATATGGGCAAGTGCACCCATCGTGAGCGTAGTATAGTGTTGGTAAGATACCGAGGTCGTCCAAGGACACAAGAGCTTTTAGTACCGGTTTATCCTCAACGTCTAATCAAAATAAAAGTTTAAAAAAATGTTTTAAGCTAAAAATAAAAACTAACTAAAATGCTGAAAATAAAAATAAAATAAAAACAGATAGACAAGATGAATCACTTGGTTCCGACTCGTATCTAGTATAACCTTTGATTATTTCCGCACTTTTGCACATAATTAAGAGATTATCTTAGTTATTGTAGTAGGCCCCTCTTTTGAAGGTGACGTTACCCTCACCCCAGTAGTTTGAGTCAGCAAGGATACAATCCTAAAAGGGTGGATTATTGGAAGATAATGAATTAAGTTATTAATGCAGTATTGTGGTAGGCCCCGCTTTTGGCGGTGACGTTACCCTCGGCTAAGTAGTCTGAGTCAGCAGGGATACAGTCCTAAATAGCCGGGTTATAGTATTAATAGTAGTTTAACTTATGAGGGGGTCAAAGAGTTTGGACCCCCGCCATCCAATACCGTGAAGCATTGAAGGAGGTCCTACTAAATTTGACCCAGGTCCATTGCAGGACCTCTAAACGCTGAACAATGGCAAGACCTTTACCAAACCGTTCCCTTAACCCCCGACCAGGTAGCCAACATACCTCCATATAGACCGTGGAGATATGAATGGTGAAAATCTTTTATTTTATATAGACAGTAAAATAATGCCAAGACACCACGGACAAACGATAAGGAAAGATCACCTTCAACATAAGTAACTAGTTATTAAAGTCATTAATACAAAACCAAATAAAAAGTGCAAAAGATTAGAAATAAAAAGTATTATACTAGACACTTTGTCTTCACCAAGTGATGTAAGAGACTTAGGCAAACATGGCCTTGATTGTCAAGAACTCTTACGATCAATCTTGGATCCCGAGACGACTCACACACTCTACGATGGACAATGGATGATGGTGGTGGATGATGGTGTTGTGATGGTGGTGGGTGGTGGATGAAGTGTGAGAGAGGTGGTGTGACAAGGGATGGGTTGAAATGAATCCAAGCACTCCTATTTATAGGCTGAACAGAGAGCTGGGCACGGCCCCGTGTCCGCTGGGCACAGCCCCGTGCCTGTCTGACACTCTCTCTCCTCATTAATTGTAATTCGCAATTACAATAAATGCGCCTGCTGTACTTTCGACACGCCCCCGTGTCCGCTGGGCACGGCCCGTGGTGGGCAATAGAAGCTTCTATAGGTTTGTCTTTTCTGCTGCTTCTTGGGCACGGCCCCGTGCTGGCTGAGCACGGGGCGTGTTCAGTCTTCTGACTTCTCTAATTTGCTTTGGAAGGTGCCGTTGAGGGGTCGGGCAGTCCACTAATGTTCCTTTTCTTGTATTTATGTTGGATTTAGCTGTCTTTTTGCTTCTTTTGCGTTTTTGAGCTCATTTAATCCTGAAAATACAAAAGGAAGACAAAAACACTCTTTTTCCAATATTAGTACTTAAAAAGGGTTAGTTTTATGCCTTATTTGATGTAATTTATATGTTGCATTTTACACACATCAGTCCCAACAAAGCTTCGGGATAAGGGGCGGTATTAACCTCCACACCCTTTTCCTTAGCCTTTGGGATGGGAACGGTCACAACGGGTGTATTTTTATTACTTTTTAAATCATTTTTATTTTGACCCTTTGACCATTATTACCTTCGTCATCACTCGCATCTTCCACCACCCCTTCAACAAACTCGGGTGGTGGTGGCTCAACACCATTATCTACTACTCGACCACTACGTAAAGTAATTTTATTAATTGGTACCTCACGTGTGTTCTTCGAGTTTGACCCTTGATGCTTAGGGTCCACCATGGTGTCACTTGGAAGTCCTCCTCCACTTCCACGGATTTGAGCCATCTCTTGAGCAAGTTGCCCCACTTGCTTCTCTAATGCCTTTTGAAATTTATCCCTCACTTCTAACTCTTTCCTCATTTCGGCTTTGAACTCTTGGTGTGAATTAGTAAGAGTACTCACAGCATTCATGATAGCATCAAATTTTGAATTAATCGAATCATCACCTTGGGAGTTTGATGCACCACCCCCATTTCCACTTTGGTTATAACCCTGTTGATAGTTGCTTTCGCGGCTTTGATACCCTTGGTTACCCCCTTGATTGTAATTCCTTTGGTAACCCCCTTGGTTACCACTTTGACGATTGTTATACGAGGACCCACCTTGATTTCCCGATTGAAAATTCGGGTTCATTTGATTCGAGGCATAACCATACCGGAAGTTAGGGTGATTTCTCAAACTCGGATGGTAAGTGTTGGAGTTCATGTCATATTGCTTTCGATCCCCATACACTTGGTTTACCTCCTCGGTGTAATCACTCGGCCCCGTTGGACATTGCTCGGTTCTATGACCGATATCTCCACACTCTTCACACACCGCGAATTGTACCGCGTTCACCTCCTTCTTCTTCATACAAGCCATTTCCCGTTCTAAGGTAGAAATTCGATCCTTAGAATCAAGATCGGGAAGTGACCGGGAAACGGGATGTTTCTTAGCTCTATCGGCCGATTCCTTTTCTTTTGACCGTTTGCTCATCCGCTCCAGGAATTCCCAATCATCATCTTCATGGTTACTCAATAGGGTTCCGTGGCTCGTTGACTCGAGGTGATTCCACATTGCATCATCCAATCCCTGTACAAAACACTTAACCAACTCCCACTTTTCTATTTGGTGATGTGGGCATTTCCGAATTAACTCTTTGTATCGAGTGAATGCTTCATGCAACGGTTCACTCGATAATTGCCGAAACGACCTTATTTCATCCCGTGCATCATCGGTCTTCGCCATTGAATAATACTCATCAAGAAAGACTTGTTGCATCTCGCCCCATGTTCGGATACTATTCGCCGGAAGTGTGAGAAACCATTGCTTTGCCTTGTCTTTTAGCGAGAATTGGAACAATCGAAGTTTGACTTCCTCCAATGCAAAGTTGTGCCCCCCAATAGTGTTACAAATGGAGGAAAACTCCGCCAAATGCATGTACGGCTCATCATTAGACCTCCCATTGAAGTGGGGAAGTATGTTAACGACGTTGTGGACCGTTAACCTCTTGATCGACCGGCCTTCGATTATCCCTTCTATCACCTCCCCTATCACCTCTTCTGTTGCCACCTTGGTTACCCCTTTGATTACCCCCTCCCACGAAATGAGGAATCCGGTTAGGGTTAGCATTATTGTTGTTGTTGTAAAACCCATTGTTCCGGTTCCTTTGATTGTTGTTTCGTGGTTGGCGGTTATTTTCGTAACCGTCATTTCTCCTATCCCCATACCCAAATCATCGTTCCCCACAAAATTGGCGTTTTGGTTGCCAAACCCATCATCTTCAAATCTTCTTGCATTGTAGATGTTTCCTTGATTCACATACCCCCAATCTTCGTCATCATTAGCCCGATCATCATAATATCCCCCATCGTCCGAATTTTCCGTATGCACACTCACATGTTCTGGCGATTGATAACCGGGAACACTATACGGTTCGTCATCAGGGATGGCGTTCCTCAAATCGTCTATGTTGAAGAATGGGTCTTCGTTCGCGGGATTGCCACAATCTCGATTGCCTCGACGGTCGGAATTGACATTCCGGTCATCAAGGTTGATGGGTAAGAAAGTTTGTCAATGAAGGTTTTGTTGTTGGGGTGTTCTTTGGGTGTTGTTGGGATTTTGATTTTGGTTTTGGAAAGGTGGTGTGGGTGGTCCATTGTTGTTATTACCACCCGGTCGATCTTGAGGCATAGGTTGAACATTTTGGGCGGGATTAAAATTGCTTCGGTATTGAAATTGGTTCGGGTTTTGGTTTTGGTTAAGGTTTTGGTTTGAGTTTTGGTTTTGCCATTGAATTGGTTTCAATGGTCGGTGTGAACTGTGGTGTTTGATTGGTTTGATTAGAAGCAAGTGTTGCTTCCAATCGGCTTGCTAAATTTCTTCTTGCGACTCTTTCGATTTCCGGTTCGTAGACTAACGGTGAAGTCCTCCCGGAGTTTCACGTATGCATACACTACCTGTAACCTGCACAAGTAACACACCCGCGTAACAAGGAAAAAGACAAAGTGCAAAAAGAAACTAAAGAAATTAAACAGATAATCACGAAATTCAAACAACAATCCAAGCACAAAGCGCACGCACTCCCCGGCAACGGCGCCAAAATTTGATCGAAGTGTCGCGCTCTAGTCAAAGATAATATTTATAGTCCCAAATTACCCTTAACAATTAGTTAGTGGTAGCAAGGGGTCAAACCACGAAGAGTATGTGGTTTGCGATTGGATTTGAATGAATTGAAATATGTGTCACAATTATGAAGCTAGCTGCTTTGTTTTTATGTATTTTTGTTTGATTGAGAAGATTGTGAATTAAAATTACTAAAATAATTGGATTGATTAACTACTAACGATTAATAAATTGCAAGAAATGAAATTGATTGATTAAACAATATAAAGAAAACAAGGATCACACCCGGTTTCAACAAATGCAAGACTTAGGGTTACTATATGTTTTAATTCGCTTTACTTGAAATAATTCATTAACGGGTCACAATATCAAAGCTTAGGTGCCAATCGCTATCAACGTCATAGACAACGGACCACGATGCACTTCGTTACTTTGGACTAGCAAATCCTATCAAAAGACAAGGCATAAATACGTGTATTCATTTCACAAAGTCAAATTTAATCATTCACTCGACAATTTGTAAATTCAATACAAACGTAGGACAATTGTCTAAGATTCAAATGTAATTCAAGTTGTCACAAAACAATCATCAAAACATAATAAACCCTAATTCTTACAAATGTCTACACCGGGGTGAAACCTCCAAGAAATTAGCCGCTCATGGAAGGACGAACGCTATCACCGGAAATTGAGAACTCAAAGTTGAACATCTTGAAACCTTGAAGATGGTGGATGATGAGGTTTAGGGTTTTGGGAAGGTGCTGATGATGAACGGATGAATGGATTGATGGAGCTAGGGTTTGGAATCAAGAATGTGATGTTGATTCGGTTCTTAATTCGGGTTGTAAGTATGATGGATGATGATTTTGATGTTGATTCGGATGATAGAGATGATGGTAGGTGAAATTGGTGATGAGATGTGTTGAGAATAGGCTCCAAAGTGATATTCTAACCTTAAAAAAATATGTAACTCCAATTTTGGTTGGTGAATAATGAGTTTCAATTCGTCCAAACAAGCAAGGAAGTCAACAATCGCGTCGGAGAAAACTGGAAGCTGTCGCCGACGGATCCTAGTGACGTCGCCGACGGTATGTGGAAAACCAAAAGTGGCCGACGGCCTACTTCGCTGTCTACGGATAATTTAGGCTACGGGTGATTACACGGGGCATCGCCGACGGGCCCTTTGGCCGTCGGCGACGGTGCCTCAAATCTTCATTTCTCGTTTTTCGCGTTCCTTGCTCCCGGTTGACCCGTTTCGCATCCCGGTGGTCCGGTTTTCACTCCGGTGACCCGAAAAGCTCCTTAAACTATGCTAGACCTGCAAGATAAGTATCTAATCAAAAGTAGGCTATTCGAAATTAAAACTCGTGTAAAAACATCGAATTAAACAATTACAAGCACCGGTTTTCGACCACATATCAATATCCAGGGAAAAGTATACATAACAAACAAAATAAAAACGCTCATTCCTCCTCTGACTCTTCCGCGGGGTCAAACATTGAGCGTAAAGAGTCCACGCCATCTTCATTCACCTTATCCATTAGATCAGCATATGCTGGCAGCGGCTCGTTGCACGCCGTTTCAAGAGCATCCGCCATATCTCCCTGATTTTTGCCCTTCGTTGTGTGGAACTCGGGAGTAATCTTCTCTGATTGTTGGCACTCTAAGTAGCCCTTGTAAACACCATCGTGATGGCCCGACTGATAAGCTGCAGCAGAAAGGCGGTCCAACAACGCCGTAAAAGATCCCGACTGACGGAGATATTCAAACGCCTCAACCAGGCCATTGGTTATCAGCCAATTCCTGTCGCCTCGTAATTCAGCCAGCTGGCTAGTCAGGCTGTCCACCTCGGCGTTTGTTTGTTCCAAAGCAGTTTCCGCCTCCTCAAGGCGTGCCTGATGGGTGGCGGAAGACTCAACCAATTTGTTTCTCTCGGAAACAAGGGAATCGCACTGTTGTTGAATCTCCCTAAGCCGTGCTTCCCGCTCCTCCAGCTCAACCTGCTTCGCCTGCACCTTGGCGTTAGACGCTTCTACCTCAACAATTAAAGCCCGGTACCGCTCCTGTACCTGAGACACAAAATTAGTGTCAATTCAGAACTTTTCCATCTTAGCAGACATTTCAGATCTCACCTTTTGGGCCTCGGTAATAGCTTTACGCTCCAATTCTTCTTGAACAGTCTTGGCATGAGCAAGGACCCAGTCCTTCTCCGCTATATCGCGGACCCACAATATTCTCTCTTCAGCAAAATGGGCGGTCACCCGCTTAAGGTCATCCTCTGCCTTATTTTTCTCCGACACAAACCTTCTTTCTCTCAAACCAGCGGCTTGGAGTTGACTCTCCAACTGGTACTTTTCGTCCTTCAACTCCTGAATAGTAGCCCGCACCTGGTGGAGCTCGTTGTTATCATGCATCTACCTACGCCGGATCTCAGCAAGCCTCCGGGGCTGACTAACGGAGTCCACCATGGTGGGATTCATCAGGTTCTCATTGTTTAACCCTTCAACATATGCTGACTCAGCTGGGGGATAGGCCCGCTCAACCCAGTGTTGAATTACTGGAGGGAAGATCAACCTTGAAGACTCAGCTATTTTCCACCGGGGTTGGTAGCACTTATCCTACGCATTCGGATCCCAATTAATGGTGGGCAGATATAGAACATCACCCAAACAGGCTCCATCATCAGCAGTCCCGCTACTGGACCCCCCAGCATCGCTCACGGCGGTATCTCCGGCACTAGTTGCCTCGTGAGCAGCAAACACCGTAGGTGTCTCCTTTTCAGTTACAGAGAATACACTGAAAGGAGAGTCAAACAAGGAGGACGGGGTAATACTGGAAGGCAGCGATGTAGACACCGGACTAGTGGTCATTGCCACAGCGGTCGTGGGCAGAGGAGGAGGAATGGAACAGCTGACATTAGCAGTAGCACTTGCCTGAAATATAAGCTCTGAAAGGTTTGGTCCGCTAGTAGCGAAAGGCATGGCATCCACAGATGTCAAGGGGGAAGAAGACACACCCTCAACTTGAACCCCAGCAGTAGAACCTATATCAAACCAGATTTTCAGCAATATAGAACACAAAGTTCACAATGACACCCACAGACAAAATTACTTACCAAGGGGCAAGGCGTAAGCGGCTTGCATAGCCTCGAAAGCAGTCAGGGCAGGTACAATAAAAGTCTTACGTTTTTTCGACACGTGGGTCGGACTTGTCAACTCAGCAGCAGTAACAGCAGCACCCTCAGTGGGTGCAGTCACGCTAACCGAGGAAGCAGCGGCTCCCGCGGCCATGTACTTCCTCCAGGTGACTCTTACCCGGATCGATTTCTTCTCTATGGCAGCAACATTACCTCCTCTGCTAGGGGGAGGCTGAGAAATATAAGCAGCCGGGTCCGTCGGCAAAGCTGGAAGCAAAAACTGCTCCAAGTGAATCTTCAGAACGTTTGGTTCCTGTTCACCAAGCACGCGTCCGCAGCCTTTAAAGCAGCGTTCCGCGGAGGGTCCACAAAATCAAACAAACTCCATTTACCTGTGACATATACACAGGTCAGTCTATACAGTTAGCAAAACATATGCAAAGCCAAAAGCTACATACCTTCATCATCCCTCCGAAAAGAGGGATACAGCTTTATATCACGCCATAACAGGCTCATTCCCGCCATCACCAAAGCTCCCTCCGGGATTACCGTGCACTCGGAAGGGTGCCCACATAATTTCGTATAAAGAGCGTTGGCCACGTAAGCATCTTTTGGAGGGCCTTCGTCTTTAACTTTGTCCTTCGGTCCCATCTCCCTCCAATGCATCTCTCCGGGAATAACATCGGCATCAATATAGAAGAACTTTTTCTTCCAGTCCTTATCTTTAGAACTGGTAGGAATGTCTCTCAAGCAAGATACATCGGTGTCCCTTCTGTCGAAAGTAAAAAAAAGGGGATTTCCATACAAGGACGAAAAAAACCCTAAAAACGAGGAGTTCAGGGATATACCCTAAGGCGATACAGGCAAACTCAAACTGTCGGTGTTTAACCAACCCCAACGGATGTAGTTGGGATATGTGGATGGGATAATGGTCAAGGACCAACTTGCAGAACTTGGTGATTGGCAATCGGAAGTTGCAAAACTTGAAAAAATCACGAAACAGAGTGATTTTACCTTTTTTCAACGGAAATGTCGTGTTTGTCTTCGACGGCAGCACCGGATTCCACTCCGCCCTAATCTCGTAATCTTGCATAAGATTGTTGAACGAAGTCTGCCCCCATTTGACTGACATACAGGGCATCGGTGCTAGTAGGGGCAGAAGAAGAAGATTCGCCGGTTTTCGAGGCCATTTTTCGATTCAAGAAATTGCAGGAAGTGGTTATGCACAAGGAAGGAAATAAAATTCAAAACCCTAAATAGGAACTCTATTTATACAAAATGACAACTTTTCGAATTCGAAAAGATAAATGGACGGGAACACGCGTCAGAACAGGGTAGGTACAGCTGTCATCCTAATGATGATTTAACTGTCACATCCTTTCCCATCGCGACCATTTTTTCAAACGCATAACGGTGCCCCACTCGAGAAACTTACACTCAAAGGGGGATTTTTTGACTTTTCATTTTTAGTCCGATTTTATGAATTTCATTTCATAACTTCGGACTGGGGGACATGACGAGGTATGACCCGGATCGGCTAACCCGACCCGGTCATTACCTATTATTTTATTATAAATATTAAATTATATATGTTTATTCTAGAATGTCATATTCTGCATGGATAAACTACGTAACCGAATCCCCAATCTTTTGGGAAGATCATGCAAATCCCTAACTTATCGGAGCCCATCCTAAGTTGGGGGAAACCATGATGGTAAATTATAAATAGAGGTAAACGTCAGAGGTATGATGATCTTGCTCTCATTTTACTCTCTCTCTCTCTCTCTCTCTCTTTACATACATATTTACTTTCTCCCAAACCGAGATTTATTCTTATGCCGGAGGGTGGTTACAGGAATAACCCCATTCCTGTAACGAGTCCTAACGGTGTTATGTATTGCAGTCAACTGTTCGGATCGCCAAGAGTTGAAGTCCTAGTCGGAGCTTACCCATAAAGGCCAGTGTTTCTTCAGTTTCACATCACTAAATAACTAGAGTATGTAGTGTATCGTATCCACGAGGAGTATATGGTTAATAGTACACAACTTATTTGCTTGAAAAGGTAAAATTCACAGATTTGGTTGAAGATTGAATTAAACTAAGTTGAACTACTTTGCAGTAAAATTATGACACAAGTAACACTAAAAACACAAGAGATATGAAATTGGTTACAAAGATGTGAAACAAGCAATCATTTCCGCTTTCGGGTTTGGTTACTTTTTTACAAGACTTAATTGGTGATAACAGTGTTTAATAGACTACATAGACATAGCTTATCTATATCTATGATTAACCTAAAGCACGATCCGTGTAATTTATCCACCAATCGTCTCATCCATAACCAAACTATTTACTAGACACAATCAGATGGCATACTACAAACCGCCTTTCCAATCAACACAAGAATCAATCATACTAAAATGAATACACATTACATGCGTATCATTACCACTCAAATAAATGTTTAAACAAACTTATCATTAAACTAAGTTGGATTACCATTTGTTAACTGATGTTTGATGCAAGTATTTGGTTAGTTACATAGACATAACATATATTAAGGGACCTAACAACTTTGGGCAGGAGCTATGTGAAATTGTGAATTCTTACAAAACATAATTTCCCTAACTAAGTTAACTATTTCGGCAATTAACAATTAAGTAATGTACCATACCACGCCCAACGATTCACAGAACCAAACAATATCATTAAAAATATATGAACCCACTTGTCAGAATTCATAAACATTCAAGTATTTAATTGTTATGAGTTATGTGAACCCACGTGAACCTCTTTAGTTCTTGTGGGCCTTCTGACGTGAAAACAGCCCTCCCTTTAATTCAATTTTTTTTAAATTGTTTCCGAGCCCAATACTTCCATCAGTAATCTCCAGACCAAGAATTTTCGTTTTGTATACTTGGAATCATATAAATATCAAGACCAAGAATTTTCGTTTTGTATACTTGGAATCATATAAATTTTAATCAAATATAATATATTAATATTATTACTTATCAACCATAAAAAATTGACAAGAGTTAATTGCCAAAATCGTCCCTAAGGTTTGGGCACGTTTGCCATTTTCGTCCAAAATGATCTTTTTGTACCATTTTGCCCTCCACATTTGACATTTTTTGTCACTTTCATCCAAATGAATAACTTAGTTAAAAAAACACCGTTTAACGAGGGGTATGTTTGAAATTTTACATTTATAAATACGGTATGTTTGAAAATTTACCCTTTTGTACCCTGAAACGAATTAAAGGTGCAGATCGATGCTCTGTTCGGTGAAGTCCAATGGAGAACCTATTTCTGGATTAAAAAAAATAGGGCGACAATGGGGGACTTGGATCGGGAACATTGGCGAAGGTTTGATATAACCGAATAAGGTTAATGGGGGTAGTATGGTGTCTGCAGCCAATATTTGGCCCAGTCTCGGTTTCAGTTTTCATTTTACTTCCTTCTGTATGTAGTATGTTCCAGCAAGGGGTTGCGGGTTCGGTTGTATAACATTGCTCTTGCCTTCCAAAAAAGTAATATATTCTCTTTTCGTAAACGAAAAGTCCAACAATCACTTATAATCATATTTAAAATTCATATAACGTAAAAGTGGGCAATGTTGTATTGGATATATATTTTCTGTTTGAATTGTTTGATTATTTGATTGCTGGACCACTGGTGTGAAGTATTTGACTTGTTATACATATAAATTTAGTGCATTTAAAATAATTTAACCTATAATTAAGTTATCTATTAAATTTAATAATTGGGATTTTTAGATTCATCTTCCAGGTTTGCAGCAGTCATGGAGGTTTGAATCCTGGTTGGGTTATCACATTTGCAGACAATCATGGTGGTATTAGGGTTCGGGGTTCTAAAATTGAAGAAGATAAAACCCACATCAATGCGTAGGTTTTTTTTTTTTTTTTTTTTTTTCCTTTTTTTAGTAAACTGCAATTTTACCCCCTGAGGTTAGGGGTGATTGGCACCCTTACCCCCCTAAGGAAATAATTGCAATTTTACCCCCCACTGTTTGAGGTTATGTCGCAATTTTACTCCCCGGCTTCAATTTTGTTGACTGTTGACTTGGGGTGAAATATGACTATTTTACCCTTTTATTTTACCCCCCAACGTTTGATGTTATGTCGCATGTTTACCCCCTGCCACCACTGCCACCGCCATTCACCATCACAACCACCACTGCCACCTCCAGCCACCACCACAACTTAATATCCCTTTCATATATTACACCACCACTACTTCCGTCACCGGAAACCTCTCAATTTCCTCTCTGTTTGAAGCAATATTCACCGGCCACTCTCACTCCCACTGGTTACGCCTTTCACGGTAACCCAAATCCCTAAATCTTCTTTCTATTAAACCCTGAATTTAAAGGAGATGATGCAGTTCTCACACCATAATCCTCTGAAATGTGACTTTTAGTTTGCTATTAAGATAAAATTAACAACAGTAGATTGGATTTTGGAGTTTGTGAATTGTGAAACTGGTTGAAGATAATGTGATTTCAATTGGTTAATTTGATAGTTGTTAACTTGTTGTTATAGCATGTATAATTGATGTTACAGTTGAAAACTTTTAAAAACAGCATAACTTTTACATTTAAAAGTCAACTGTTGAAAACTTGTTTTGCTCTCAGACTTCAACCCTTGTCACACTATCCAGTGACTTGAACTCGAGGTTGAATCGTTGTTTGTTTAAGCTATTTTGAGCTGTTTATTGCTGCTTTGCTGAAGATAATTTTATAAAGATTTATTTGTTGTTTTGTTTTACTAACCGATCCAGAGTCAAACGACTCACGGCGGAGCTGACGGCGGCGTCGTCTTCTCTGAAGGTAACCTTCATCTTCGACATTTAATTGCTTAAGTTAACAGTGTAATTAGGCATTTATGTCATCTGAAATTAATATCTTTGAGGTGGGATACAAGCCACAAGTACAAGAAACCACTATGATAGATTGTTTGCTGTATGTTTTATTTTTTATTTTTCTTTTCTTGGTTTAGAAGCTCTAGTTTTTAATTTAATATCTGGGTTTCATTAGTAGTGAAATGATACAATTAATATGATAGATATTTATATTAACACCTCATCCATTGACTATTAGTTTCGATATATGAATATCCTCTGTTTCAATCTTGTTTTCTGTATCACCAATGTATGATTTTGGAACATAGTTTTGGTTATCCAGTATCTATCCTCAATGCCAATTTATCTAAACACCTCGTTTTCTATGCAGAGGTTTGGCTGGAGCTGGCAGTGGTAGTTGTGGTGGTGGCTGGAGGTGGCAGTGGTGGCAGTCGTTGGAGAAGATGACCGGAGTTGCAGGTTTTCGGTGACGGAAGTAATGGTGGTGTTACAATGAAATGGCAGTGGCGATGGTTGTCTGTGTTATGTGAGGGAGAAGAAGAAAAGGGGTGAGGGCGGTGAATGGCGGTGGCAGTGGTGGTTGTGGGTGGTGGCTGGAGGTGGCAGTGGTGGTTGTGGTGGTGAATGGCGGTGGCAGGGGGTAATATCACAGAGTGCACAAAACACAGGGGGTAATATGAAAGGGCATTACAGTCATTTTAAGTTATAGTCAACAGATTAGTCAACAAATTTGAAGCCGGGGGGTAAGGTTGCAACATAACAACAAACAGTGGGGGGTAAAATTGCAATTATTTCCTTAGGGGTGGTAAGAGTGCCAATCACCCCTAACCACAGGGTGTAAAATTGCAGTTTACTCTTTTTTTTTTTAACTAAGTTAGTCATTTGGATGAAAATGGCAAAAATGTCAAACGTGGGGGGCAAAATGGTACTAAAAGGTCATTTTGGACGAAAATGGCAAACGTACTCAAACCTCATAGACGATTTTGACAATTAATTGGATTGACAATAACAATATATAACCTTCGTTTAAAGATTCAACCTGTCTTCTCAACTTTAGCTTAGTTACACCGTTTTAACTTTTAGTCAAATATAATATATTAATATTATTAATTATCAACCATAAAGATTGACAATAACAATATATAAATTTCGTTTAAAGATTCATCCAGCCTTCTCAAATTTAGCTTAGTTATACCGTTTTAACTTGTTTTCTACGTAACATATCAGTTTTATAATAACAAATAAGATTAATACACATTTTATGATAATATTCCTGTATTTTAATAAGGGTATATTCAATAAGGGTTAGTGTAAGACAATGATAAAACCGTGCCTCTTCTATTCACAAGCATTGAATATATAGTTACAACAGAATCTCCTATATTAGGAGATGATAATTATAATGAATATAAAATTACAATCCAATCTATTCTATAAATATGTCGTCTATTACACCCCAGCAGTCGAAGCGGTAGGAGAACGAATGCGTAGACTGGATCGGAAGTCGTCAAAGAGAACCCGTGGCAATCCCTTTGTGAAGATATCAGCAACCTGAAATCTGGAAGGTACATGTAAAATGCGGACAAGACCTTTCTGAACATGATCACGCACAAAGTGTATATCGAGTTCGATTTGTTTAGTACGTTGGTGTTGAACCGGGTTACCTGACAAGTAGATGGCACTTATATTGTCACAGTATACCAAAGACGCCTTAGACAATGGCCGTCGAAGTTCAAGAAGAAGATTTCGGAGCCAACATATTTCAGCTACAACGTTGGCAACCCCTCGATATTCGGCTTCCGCACTAGAACGGGAGATGGTAGACTGGCGCTTAGAGGACCAGGAAACCAGGTTATCCCCTAAATAAACACAATAACCAGATGTGGATCTTCGAGTATCAGGGCACCCGGCCCAATCCGCATCAGTGTAGGCACGAATGGAGAGAGAAGATGATGCATGAAGATGGAGCCCAAAGTCAGCAGTTCCTTGAATGTATCGTAGAATCCGTTTAAGAGCATTCCAATGAGCAAGACCAGGAGAGTGCATGTGCATGCATACTTGTTGAACCACATATGTGATATCCGGGCGAATGAATGTAAGATATTGAAGAGCACCTGCAAGACTTCTGTAGGTGGTGGGGTCATCAAAGAGGGGGCCTGACGTATCACCCAATTTTGTCTGAGTGTCTACAGGAGTCGCAGTAGGCTTGCAAGAGTCCATGCCTGCGTGATGAATAATGTCCTTTGCATAAGCTTGCTGAGATAAGAATAAGTTGTCACCGTTTCGCGTGACCGAAATACCAAGAAAATATGTCAGTGGCCCTAAATCTTTCATGGCGAATTCACCTACAAGAATTGACATTAGTTGCTGGCGAAGAGAGTCAGACGAGGTTGTAAGAATGATATCGTCAACATAAAGTAACAAGTAAGCCACATGTTGACCATGATGATAGACAAAGAGGGAGTTATCCGACTTACACTGATAAAATCCTTGTTGAAGAACAAAGTCAGTAAACCTTTGGTACCATGCCCGAGGCGCCTGTTTAAGACCATAGAGGGACTTTTTGAGACGGCAGGCATGGTCTGGATAGTCACGATGATGAAACCCCATTGGTTGATGCATAAAAACGATTTCCTGTAAGTGCCCGTGCAAGAATGCATTGGTCACATCCAATTGGTGAATAGGCCACGACTGAGAAAGAGCCAACGTAAGAACGATCCGAATGGTAGTTGGCTTAACCACTGGGCTAAATGTTTCACCACAATCGATTCCCACCTGCTGACTACGACCATCACAAACCAACCTGGCCTTGTATCGTTCAAGAGTACCATCCGAACGAAACTTGTGTTTAAATAACCACATGCACCGAATAATATTCATGTCAGGGCGACGAGGTACCAATTCCCAGCTCTCATTTTTAATTAAAGCACTAAATTCATTGGTCATGGCAGTATTCCATTCAGGTATGGACAGTGCAACCTGTGGGTTTTTGGGTATCGGGACCAGGGATGAGGTGTTCAGGTTGAAATGTTGTTTTGGCTTAGTGATGTCGTCCATTGCGCGGGTGCGCATGGTGCGAATGGGAGCGGTATCAGTGGGTGGTGATGGGTGGTTGACGGTGGCAGAGGGTGTGGTAGATTGGTGAACGGAATGGCTATGGTGTTGGGCCGCTTGGGATGGGCCGGAAGAAGTTGGTCGGTCAGGAAGGGAAATGGGGGGAATGGAGGAGCTGGACTGGAAGTGTGGGCCATTGTGGGTAGTAAGAGTTGGGCTTGGCTGAGATGATGAGCCGAAAGTGGGAGGGTTTAGGCCGGGAGTTAGTGCTGTATCGGAAGGGGTGGTATGAGGGTTTGGGCCGGAAGTGTGAGGGTTTGGGCTGGAGGGTTGGGCTGAAATGGAGGGGACGATTTGGGGTGTGAAAGAAGTAACAGGAGGGTTGTGAATGTGGGGCCAAAGGAGTGGAGATAAGTTGTGAGACAGAAATTGATAATTGGTGGGAGGTTGTGGTTGTTGTATAAGGTATGGGAAAATTGATTCTTCAAATAGGACATGTCGAGATATAAACGTTTGATGAGAGGCAATATCAAAACATTTATAACCACGATGGTTTGACGGATAACCACGAAGAGATGCCTGGGCAAGTAGTGTACGGACCATGTTATTGATAGTACGAATCGTCCGTTCTGCCTTGCCGTTTTGGGAGGAGGTGTGGGGGCAAGAAAAACGAAAGTGCATTCCATTGAGATGGCAAAATTGTTTGATATTGTTATTAGTATATTCGGTGCCGTTGTCACATTGGAATTGCTTAATTTTTCGTTCAAATTGGGTGTTTATTAAATTATTAAATTGGGTAAAGATAGTATAAACTTGGGATTTATTGGTGAGAGGATATGTCCAAAGAAAGTCAGCGAAATCATCCAAAAATAAAATATAATATCGATGTCCACTAGTGCTTAAAACTGGTGAAGTCCATAAATCACTATGAATGATATCAAAAGGCAAATGGGTTTTATTGATAGAATCATAAAAAGGAAGTTTGACACTTTTACCAAAAACACATGACTGACAAAGCGTGTTGTTTGGTTTACTAAAGTTAATAAAAGAACAAGACTTTAACGATTGCAATAAGTTGGATCCCGGGTGGCCAAGATGTTGGTGCCAACGATCTTGAGTGATAGCGGTGAGAGCAGTTGGTGAGGTAGGTGACTTGATAAAATTGGTGGTGAGAGGATAGAGGTCGCACGAGCTGTTGCATCGTAGGATTGGAGCTTTGGTCTTGAGATCCTTCACAAGAAAACCAAACGGGTCAAATTCAATAGATAATAAGTTGTCCGTCGTGAGACGACGAACCGAGATTAGGTTTTTAATAAGGTTAGGGGCGTAAAGAACGTTATTTAATTTGAAGGTGTAACACCCGTCTAATTAAACATGATTTTTAATAATAGCGTATACCATTATAAATAAGGGCTGCTTAATTAACATAAAATTTATACAAAAGGTTTATAAGTAACAAAACTTTAGTCATACACGACTAAATAAAACGTTTCAAAAGTTGTTTAACAATCATTTACAACCCATAATTTAAGTCTAGTAGGGATTTAAAACATTGCGGAAGCTTGATGGTAGTGTTCGGTTCTTCAAAAGTTTGCTTGACCATCTTCCGGTTAGTTACTATCAACACCTAGGATCAAAACACAACATAAGTTAGTTTTGATCAAGTCCAAGCAATTATAAACAAGTTCTATGAATAAACAATTGAAAAAAAAAATAAAAATTCACGAGTTGAAGGCGTCGCGCGACGCGACGGGGGCTCGCGCTACGCGAGGCCCTTGTTTTCACAGTAGGTTTTGTTTGCTGATGCTGAATATTTCCAGCTCCAAGTGCAATCAAGTTCCAACTTTAAATAACCATAACTTTTGACTCGTAAGTCCGTTTTAGGTGATTCTTTTTCCTATATGTCTGTAAATTCGTTACCGACACGCCTATTATGAATTTCATACCGAAAAACTTGATTACGGGTCAAAAGACTATATGTCCATATACCATTTTTCGACCCATTCTAGCCTTACACATTTTACTATCATTTAACTGATAGACCTATAACGCCTTATGCCCAACATCCGGGCTTATTATTATTCACATTCTTACCAATTTATGACTTCGTGATCTTGTGAATATTTACGTCTCTACTTTCAACTTTACAATATTAAAACTACAAGGTATCATGATTCGACCCGTTTGATCCATCTAAGGTGACTCTCCATTTTTTATGGCAACCAAACGACTACAAAACAATATTTAACCTACGGATTTAAGTATCATACATGATTACCACAACCAACACGATTTTATCAACAACGCAAAGTTTAACAACGATTCACCAAATGTAACGGATCAAGTTACATACCTTAGCGTACGCCCTTCAACCGCGAATCACCACCGGCTTGTCCACTAGACGTTCCGGTATCTTTTCCTATAGAGTTCAATTCAAAACATGTTTAGAACTCTCTTTAGACCTTACTTCGCATAATATACCGGAACATCACGATTATGCGTTAAAGCTTTAAATTTCTATTTTTAAACCTTCTTTGAGGCATTTTCACAAACACCTTAAAGGCAGATTTATCACAAGATTATATGACAAGTTTCTAGCTTTAACATTTAGCCTTAATTCCACTTCAATCAACATTTTACGTGTTTGTTAGCTTCTAAATTTCTGAAATCACTTTCAAATCGACAAATTACAGAAAATCAACATCCAATATCCTAGTATTCATCAATTTACTCATAATCCATTAATCACATATAATGGTTTTCATAGATTCACCAAAATTTCCTATGATTTCAACTTCTATTGGTCTAGGATTTGTTCCTAAACACTATAGTTGTTCTTCAATCATCACAACATATACATGCAACCCTAATTCAGATTTTTTCCAATTTTCATGAGAATTTCAAGTTAAGAGATTTTACTAAATTTTACATACCTTGTAATCCTCTTGCGATGAGGATCACGATTCTAAGCTCAGATTTTCGTTTGGACCAGATTTGCTCCTTCAATTTGAGGATTTTAGTAGAATTCTAGGTTTTGTTGAAGGTGGGTGTCGCCCCCTGTTGTTCTGGTCGACCAGGGCTTCAAAAGTGGGGTGTTTAATTATGTTTTATTTGTTTATTAAATTTCAAGTTTCAATTTTGACAACTTAAACCCCTCCACTTTGACCAATATTGATTTTAATTACTTTTAACCCTACTTTAGGTTATTTCTAGACTTATAACTAATTAGGTTAAAATTCCTAGTTAGTAAATTCTCGTTTATTTAAACCTCACCAATTCCAGTTTAAGGTTTTATATTTTTCGGGGTGTTACAAGTCCACCCCCTTAAAAGGGTTTCGTCCCCGAAACCGTAATACGTACCAAATAAAGTAGGGTGAAGACGTCGCATCTCCTCTTCGGACTCCCATGTAGTGTCTGAACCCTTCCTATGCTCCCATTTGACTTTGACTTGATCGATTTGTTTATTTCGTAAATGTTTGACCTTTCGGTCCAAAATATCCACCGGTCTCACCACATAATTCAGACTATTGTCCACTTCGATATCATCGTAATGGATATAGGCCGTTTCATCTGCTAAGCACTTTCTTAATTGTGACACGTGAAACGTGCCATGTATCCCACTCAATTCCTCTGGTAACTCAAGGCGGTAAGCCACTTTGCCAACCCTTCCAATAATTTTAAATGGCCCAATAAACCTCGGACTTAGCTTCCCCCTCTTTCTGAATCTAATAACGCCCTTCCAAGGGGAGACTTTTAGCATGACCATGTCGCCAACCTGGAATTCGATTGGCCTTTTCCTTTTATCAACATACGTCTTTTGTCTATCTCGAGCTGCTTTCAAATGTGCCCGAACTTTTGCAATCTTTTCATTCGTAGCTCGTACTATATCTTGGTGAGCGAGTTCTCGTGGACCCACTTCACCCCAACATACCGGGGTTTGACATTTCCTACCATAAAGCATTTCGTACGGTGCCATCTTAATACTAGATTGGTAACTGTTGTTATACGAAAACTCGACTAACGGTAAGTGAACATCCCAACTGCCCCCAAAGTCGATTATACACGCCCGTAGCATGTCCCCCAATGTTTGTATTGTTCTTTCACTCTGTCCATCAGTTTGAGGATGGTACGCAGTGCTAATGAACAATTTGGTCCCCATTTGCTCTTGGAAATCACGCCAGAAATTCAAAGTAAACCGGGTATCCCTATCAGACACGATGGACACCGGTACCCCATGACGTGCTATTATTTCATTGGTGTAAACTTCTGACATCTTTTCTGACGTATAAGTCTCACGAATCGGAATGAAGTGAGCACTTTTCGTCAACCTATCCACCACTACCCATATGGCATCAAAACCACGATTCGTCTTAGGCAACTTGGTTAATAGGTCCATTGTGATATGTTCCCATTTCCAAACCGGAATTTCTAAAGGTTGGAGTTTGCCATATGGTTTCTGATGCTCCGCCTTAACTTGTAAACATGTGAGGCATTTTTCTACATATTTCGCCACATCCCTCTTCATTCCGGGCTACCAATAGTTTTGTTTCAAATCATTGTACATCTTGGTCGCACCCGGATGAATGGAATAACGGGATTTATGAGCTTCATTAAGTAGAAGTGCCTTCACTCCACAAGTATGTGGGACCCATATTCTTCCGGATCGAGTCTTCAAGCCATTATGCCCATCCGACAAGTCTTTCAACTGACCGATGATTCTTTCTTTCTTCCAATTCTCTTATTTCATTGCTTCTAATTGCGCCTCTCGAATACGTTCAAGTACACCCGAGGTCACCACTAGTTGCATCGATCTTACTCGTATTGGGACATAATCCGCCTTTCTGCTCAACGCATCCGCCACCACATTAGCCTTTCCGGGGTGATAATGTATTTCACAATCATAGTCTTTCACCGTTTCCAGCCATCGCCTTTGTCGCATATTTAACTCTTTCTGATCGAAAAAGTATTTCAAGCTCTTGTGGTCGGTGAATATGGTGCACTTTACCCCATACAAGTAGTGCCTCCATATTTTTAATGCAAATACCACTGCAGCCAACTCGAGATCATGCGTGGGATATTTCTTCTCGTGTATCTTCAATTGTCTCGAGGCATAGGCTATTACCTTGCCCCGTTGCATCAACACGCAACCGAGCCCCGATAATGAAGCATCCGAATAAACCACCATGTCTTCAACGCCGTCTGGCAATGTCAATACCGGAGCTTGAGTTAACCTTTCTTTTAGTGTTTGAAACGCTTTTTCTTGATCGGCACCCCATATAAACTTTTCTTTCTTTTGGGTTAGCTTTGTTAGCAGTGACGCAATCTTGGAGAAATCTTGGATGAATCTCCTATAGTATCCCGCAAGCCCCAAAAAGCTTCTGATTTCTGAAGGGTTCTTCGGGGAATTCCATTTTGACACCGCCTCTATCTTTGACGGATCCACCAAAACCCCATCGGCACTTATGACATGACCGAGAAATTGTACCTCTCGTAACCAAAAGGCACATTTAGAGAATTTTGCATATAACTTCTCTCGTCTAAGTGTCTCTAACACTTCTTGTAGATGGTGTGCGTGTTCGGCTTCACTTTTCGAATACACCAAGATATCATCGATAAACACAATGACCGACTTATCCAACATTGGCTTGCAAACCCGGTTCATGAGGTCCATGAAAGCCGCGGGCGCATTTGTTAGCCCAAATGACATCACGAGAAATTCGTAATGTCCGTATCTTGTGCGGAAAGCCGTCTTCGGCACATCTTCTTCTTTGACCTTTAGTTGGTGATACCCCGACCTAAGGTCAATTTTTGAAAACCAGCTCGCGCCTTGTAGTTGATCAAATAAGTCGTCTATCCTCGGGAGCGGGTATCGGTTCTTTACCGTGAGTTTGTTTAACTCCCGGTAATCGAGACACATGCGCATGCTCCCGTCTTTCTTTCTCACAAACAACACCGATGCGCCCCAAGGAGACATACTCGGCCTTATGAATCCCTTGTCAAGCAAATCTTGAATTTGGGACATCAATTCTTGTAATTCCGATGGTGCAAGTCGGTACGGGGCTTTTGCTACGGGTTTCGCGCCCGGGATCAATTCGATCCCGAACTTTATTTCCCGTTCAGGCGGTATCCCCAGTAAATCATCCGGAAACACATCTTCATAATCTCGTATTACCGGTACATCTCCAATCTTTCGTGATTCTTTTTCGGGCTGATTAGCGTATATCATAAATGCTTTACATCCTCGCTTCATGAGCTTGTGAGCTTTCAACATCGAACATACTATGGGGTTGCCTCCTTTTTCGCCATAAATGGTGACGTGTTTTCCGCTAGGAGATGTTAGTTTTATCTCTTTACGAAAACACACGACCTTTGCATGGTGTTGAGATAGCCAATCCATCCCAACGACTACTTGGAATTCTCCCATCGACATCGGGATTAGATTTATCAAATATTCTTCATTGTCAATGCTCAGTTTACAGTTTTCACATACATCACAAACAATGAAACTTTTGTTATTACCTATCTCTACTTCTAAGGGCACAGGTAATTTTGTTAGAACAAATGAAGGATGTCGAATAAATCCATATGAAACAAAGGATTTATTCGCACCCGTATCAAATAACACGCGTGCAGGAATTGAATTTACAGCAAATATACCTGAGACCACATCAGGTTCAATCTTCGCTTCTGCGGCGGTTAATTGAAAAGATCTTGCCTTTGCCTTTGGGGCTTCACCTTTCGGTTCCTGCCCATCCTTCTTTCCAACCAGTTCTGGGCATTCCGACTTTTTGTGACCCGTTCGATAACAATTGTAACAAACCGTCACTTTCTCCGGGCACGATATAGCCATATGTCCCGTTTTCTTGCATATGGGACAAGGCTTATCCTTGTAACGGCATTCGCCTTTATGGCCCTTCCCGCAGATTCTGCAACTTGGCGACCCGCCTTTCGTATCAGATTTCTTTGCGCTTTCATTTGTTCGTGCTTTCTTAGTAGGGCTTGGATTCACATCATGTGCCCTTCGTTCACCCCGTTCTATGCTCTTTTTCAGTTCGATCTCCCTTTCCCGAGCAGCATTGACAATCTCGGTAAGGGTCTCGTATTTTGAAGGGGTTATGAACTCTCTATACTCCGCGCTTAGCATGTTATGGTAGTAATAAACCTTTTGTTCTTCATTTGTCACCAAATCATCACAGAACTTTATCTTGTCCATAAACATCCCCGTGATCTTGTCTATGGATTCACCCTTGTGTCTGAGTTGCATGAACTCTTCCTTGATTCTATTTATGACTGCTTTGGGACTATGGTGTTTAAGAAACGGCGTCTTAAACTCCTCCCATGTCATGGCCTTAGCCGCTTCACTTCCAATCTCCTTCTTTTTGTTATCCCACCAGTCTTTCGCTTGGCCTCTTAATTGACCCGTACCATAAGCTACGTAGTCATTTTCATCACAATGAGTTCTCTCGAATACTCCTTCGATATCACTTAGCCATCGTTGGCACACAATTGGATCAACCTCCCCATTATATATTGGTGGTTTACAGGCCATGAATTCCTTGTATGAACAAGGCTTTCGTCCACCATGCTTTTCCTTTGTTGAATTGGAATCATCTTCCAATTTCTTGATTCTCCCATCCACTATTGATAAAACTGTGTTTTGAATTTTATCAATAAAGCCTGACAAACTGTTTTCGATCGCCTTTCCAACCTCTTCGGCAATCACTTCCCTCATTTGTTCGGTGACTCTTGGCACCGCATTATCATTACCTCCATCAGCCATCTCTATTTCTGAAATGTTTACATAGATTGTTAAACATTCCATTTATAACACATGCTTTACTTGTTTTGATTTAATCAAGTTCATAACTCGATTTAATCATTCTTGTTTCAATTCAATCAAGTTCGTAACTTGATTTAGTCATTCTTGTTTCAATTCAATCAAGTTCGTAACTTGATTTAGTCATTCTTGTTTCAATTCAATCAAGTTCGTAACTTGATTTAGTCATTCTTGTTTCGATTCAATCAAGTTCGTAACTTGATTTAATAATTCTTGTTTCATGCATTTCTTGTTTTTTTTTTTTTTTTTTTTTTTGAGTGAGCTTACACACTCTTTTCATTTTCATGCATATTTATTCATTTCTCGTTCTATACGTAATACATAGTTTATTAACAAAATAAGTTAATTCTTACCGGACGATCGATCAAGCTTGAACCGAACACTTTGTTAACAACCTTAGGCTCTGATTACCAACTTGTAACACCCGTCTAATTAAACATGATTTTTAATAATAGCGTATACCATTATAAATAAGGGCTGCTTAATTAACATAAAATTTATACAAAAGGTTTATAAGTAACAAAACTTTAGTCATACACGACTAAATAAAACGTTTCAAAAGTTGTTTAACAATCATTTACAGCCCATAATTTAAGTCTAGTAGGGATTTAAAACATTGCGGAAGCTTGATGGTAGTGTTCGGTTCTTCAAAAGTTTGCTTGACCATCTTCCGGTTAGTTACTATCAACACCTAGGATCAAAACACAACATAAGTTAGTTTTGATCAAGTCCAAGCAATTATAAACAAGTTCTATGAATAAACAATTGAAAAAAAAAATAAAAATTCACGAGCTGAAGGCGTCGCGCGACGCGACGGGGGCTCGCGCTACGCGAGGCCCTTGTTTTCACAGTAGGTTTTGTTTGCTGATGCTGAATATTTCCAGCTCCAATTGCAATCAAGTTCCAACTTTAAATAACCATAACTTTTGACTCGTAAGTCCGTTTTAGGTGATTCTTTTTCCTATATGTCTGTAAATTCGTTACCGACACGCCTATTATGAATTTCATACCGAAAAACTTGATTACGGGTCAAAAGACTATATGTCCATATACCATTTTTCGACCCATTCTAGCCTTACACATTTTACTATCATTTAACTGATAGACCTATAACGCCTTATGCCCAACATCCGGGCTTATTATTATTCACATTCTTACCAATTTATGACTTCGTGATCTTGTGAATATTTACGTCTCTACTTTCAACTTTACAATATTAAAACTACAAGGTATCATGATTCGACCCGTTTGATCCATCTAAGGTGACTCTCCATTTTTTATGGCAACCAAACGACTACAAAACAATCTTTAACCTACGGATTTAAGTATCATACATGATTACCACAACCAACACGATTTTATCAACAACGCAAAGTTTAACAACGATTCACCAAATGTAACGGATCAAGTTACATACCTTAGCGTACGCCCTTCAACCGCGAATCACCACCGGCTTGTCCACTAGACGTTCCGGTATCTTTTCCTATAGAGTTCAATTCAAAACATGTTTAGAACTCTCTTTAGACCTTACTTCGCATAATATACCGGAACATCACGATTATGCGTTAAAGCTTTAAATTTCTATTTTTAAACCTTCTTTGAGGCATTTTCACAAACACCTTAAAGGCAGATTTATCACAAGATTATATGACAAGTTTCTAGCTTTAACATTTAGCCTTAATTCCACTTCAATCAACATTTTACGTGTTTGTTAGCTTCTAAATTTCTGAAATCACTTTCAAATCGTCAAATTACAGAAAATCAACATCCAATATCCTAGTATTCATCAATTTACTCATAATCCATTAATCACATATAATGGTTTTCATAGATTCACCAAAATTTTCCTATGATTTCAACTTCTATTGGTCTAGGATTTGTTCCTAAACACTATAGTTGTTCTTCAATCATCACAACATATACATGCAACCCTAATTCAGATTTTTTTCCAATTTTCATGAGAATTTCAAGTTAAGAGATTTTACTAAATTTTACATACCTTGTAATCCTCTTGCGATGAGGATCACGATTCTAAGCTCAGATTTTCATTTGGACCAGATTTGCTCCTTCAATTTGAGGATTTTAGTAGAATTCTAGGTTTTGTTGAAGGTGGGTGTCACCCCCTGTTGTTCTGGTCGACCAGGGCTTCAAAAGTGGGGTGTTTAATTATGTTTTATTTGTTTATTAAATTTCAAGTTTCAATTTTGACAACTTAAACCCCTCCACTTTGACCAATATTGATTTTAATTACTTTTAACCCTACTTTAGGTTATTTCTAGACTTATAACTAATTAGGTTAAAATTCCTAGTTTGTAAATTCTCGTTTATTTAAACCTCACCAATTCCAGTTTAAGGTTTTATATTTTTCGGGGTGTTACAGAAGGGTGGAAAGGGTGGTGGGGGAGTTTGGTTGCCCTGTCCAATAACTGGAATGGTCATGCCATTTCCAACAAGTATCTGTTTATTAGTGCTAGAATTAAAAACAGACGGAGAATGTTTACCTGGTAGCAGCATGTGGCCAGTGACGCCGGTGTCCATAAATCCCACTGGATCAGCTGTCTGACTCATTGAGAGAGTATATAGAGCCTGTGCAATGTTTGTAGGTGTCGGTGTATAGGTGGCGGTGTAGGCTTGGTCAGGGCGTGGCCCGAGAATGCCCGGGTTATTGTTGGGCCGTGGGGTAGAGGGGTAGGGGCATGGTGGAGTAGACTGGGCTGGGCCGAGAGTGGAGGAAGTAGAAGTGTTGAACTGTTGGGCCTGATTTAGAAGATTGGCCCATTGGCTTTGGGTCCAATTGTTAGGGAAAACAATGTAGGGATGGGTAGGCTGATGAGAGTTGGTGGAGCGATGGGGTTGAGAGGTGGAGGTCCGGCCTCGGCCTCGGCTGGGGTCACGAGAATTTTGGGAGGCAGTTGAGTGGTGAGGGTTGGAAGGGTAGTGGGTGGGTCAGCTTTGAGCAAGAAGGGCGGTAGAGGCTTGGGTGGCGGAGTGGAGGGCATGATTTTGCTTTGGTGGTCTCGTTCATACAAAGTTGCGAACGGACGTCAAAGAAGGAGGGTAGGGGTTTGGTATTCTGGAGGATAGTACCGACGGTTTCATACTGCTCCGTGAGACCAGCAATGGTCTGTAGAACCAGAGTCTGTTCATCGACAGGAGCGTCGACATTGCTCAGTTGGTCAGAGAGAACCTTGAGCTCTTGACAGTATGCGGCCATGGAGGAAAAAATTTCCAAGCGAGTGTTAGCGAACTTTTGCTTCAGAAACAATGCACGAGTGGCTTTGTTATCCTGGAACAGAGACTCAATGGCCTTCCAGGCATCGTAAGCAGTGGTTCAGGTCTTGATGACAGTCTTGAGAAGATCCGTGGATATAGTACCGTACATCCACTGAAGGACGATGGCATCGAGCGGCTCCCAAGAGTCGGCCGGAGGTGAAGAAGAGTCAGTGGTCTCTTTTGCTTTATCTTTGTCAGCGGCAGCAGGTGGTGTCCGAGGGGAGAGGTGATCAGCAACAAGATAGGCGGTGCAGTGAAGGCGAAACAATTCGGACCAAGTGTTATAGTCCGAGGCTTCGTGATCCAGGGTAATAGGAACGAAGGTCTTAATGTTGGACACGGTGACAGCAGGGTGGAGCTTCAGATCAGCCATGGAAACAGAATAAGGGAGGCGGCACAGGAAAAAGAAACGAGGGAAGGAAGCCGGCGATCAAAAAGAGGATCGAATTAGGGTTGATACCATGTAAGACAATGATAAAACCGTGCCTCTTCTATTCACAAACATTGAATATATAGTTACAACATAATCTCCTATATTAGGAGATGATAATTATAATGAATACAAAATTACAATCCAATCTATTCTATAAATATGTCGTCTATTAGTTAGGATCAAATACAAAGGATAAAATAAATAAGAAGGGTAAGAAGAATTCTAGTCCATTGATCTTAGATTTGGAGGGTTGAGATTAGTTGTAGGGAAAAGAAGATAATAGAAGGGCATAAAGGGAATCATATATTTATGGATTTTCTCTCTCCAAATGCAAGACACATGCCAATTCCCCCATCAATTTAAAACGTCCATAACTTTTTCATATGACATTTTTTTTTAAATTTCACCATAATAACGAGCGTTTTTTTATCTTTAATATGAGTACCATATTATCATATAAAAATAAAATAAAAAATTTCATTTTTACTGGTTTTTTTTTTTTTTTTTTTTTTGCATTGTGTTAAAGGTTCAGGTCATTGTGTCTTTTAACTGGGTTTTGGTCAGTAGAGTTTCTATACATTGTGTTATTATCAAAACCTAAAACACAATGTTAATTTGGGTTCTATCCATTGCGTTTTTATAAGAACCTACACAATAAATGACACAATGAAGATGGTGTTATATCTGGATTTTCTATAAATTGTGTTATTAGTTCAGGTCATTGTGTTTAATATGTTATTCATTGTGTTTTAATATGTTGTCCATTGGGTTTTAATAATTTGTTCAATTTTTTTTTATTATCTTTGTTCATTGTGTTTTAGTTTGTTGTGTATTATGTTTTTAGTTTGTTTTCCATTATGTCTTCATTTGCTCTCCATTGTGTCTTTTATCTGTTGTCATTAATTGTGTCTTTTATCTGTTGTCATCAATTGTGTTTTTATTTAGTCCGATACTTATTGTGTTATATGTTATCGTCATTGTGTTATACGTTATGGTCATTGTGTTTTAGTATGTTGTCCATTGTGTCTTTATCTGTTGTCATTGATTGTTTTTTTGATCTACTTTACATTGTGTTTTACATCATATCCATTGTGTTATTATCAAAACCTATAACACAATGTTAATTTGGGTTCTATCCATTGTTTTTTTTATAAGAACCTATAACACAATAAAGAAGGTGTTATATCTGGGTTTTCTATAAATTGTGATATTAGTTCAGGTCATTGTGTTTAATATGTTATTCATTGTGTTTTAATATGTTGTCCATTGTGTTTTAATAATTTGTTCATTTTTTATTATCTTTGTTCATTGTGTTTTAGTTTGTTGTGTATTGTGTTTTTAGTTTGTTTTTCATTGTGTCTTCATCTGCTCTCCATTGTGTCTTTTATCTGCTGTCATTAATTGTGTCTTTTATCTGTTGTCATCAATTGTGTTTTTATTTAGTCTGATACTTATTGTGTTATATGTTATCGCCATTGTGTTATACGTTATGGTCAATGTGTTTTAGTTTGTTGTCCATTGTGTCTTTATCTGTTGTCATTGATTGTGTTTTTGATCTACTTTACATTGTGTTTTACATCATGTTCATTGTGTAATATTCAACTGGGTTTTTGAATTTTTTTTGAAAATATAACAATACACTCATATTAAAGATAAAAAAACGCTCGATTTTATGTTATAATTTTTTTTAAAAACAAATGATGTATAAAAAAGTTACGGACGTTTAAAAATTAGGGGGGTGATAACATGTGACTTGCATCTGCATATTCTCTTTACTCTTGTAGACAAAATTACCCTTTCTATTTAATTCCTTCTAAGACACTTATCACTCTCTGGTGGCTTCTTACCCTTCTTATTTTTAAATACTTTGTATTATAACTCAACCCTATTCAATAATGTGTATAACAAACGCACCTATTAAGCTAAAACTGACTTAGTGTGGAAGTTCAACACCTTATGTCATATGCTAAATGTAAAGGCGTAAACAAATTGGGCCACTTATTAGCTACTAATATCAGCTTGCTCAAAGCTCAATCAAAATGAAATTAAATGAGTTCGATCCTGAGGGGCAAGCCTAAGACTGCGGGGTATGGGGCGGGAGTTTGGGCGTGGGTAGGGGAAAACGCCCAAGCCACCACCCCGGGTGGGCATGGGTTTCGAGCCGGGCGTGGGGCGGTCTGGCCAAGCTGACATGGCGGGTTGTGAATGGCCAAACCAAACTAGCCGTTGGGCTAGCCGTTGGTCTATTTAAAAAAAAAAATTCATTTATAAATACTTTACAATATTTATCATTTTTCTCATACAAAATCAAACACAAAAAACACAATCTTCGATCTGATTTGGTGGAACATGTTTCAACGATTCCTGGGTTCAAAACCGACGAAGACGACGAAGAATGATTGTTTTTTATTTTAATAATTATTATGTTTGTTTATGTATTTAAAAAAATATGTTTTTTTATGTAGTTAATTAATTTAAATATATATTAAAAAAAAATGGTGATGTGGATAGGCCACGCCGGCCCAGCCACGCCCAACCCAAGCCCCACCATACCCCATTAAAACTTGGGTTTGGGTTATGAGAATTCAACATCCAGGTGTCAGCAATTGCCCCAACCCACGCCCAACCCAAGCCCCACCATACCCCGTGGAGGCTTATTCAATAAATGAGTTTAGTTTTATATAGTGAGTTTAACTAGTCTTGTAAAAACAAGTTATAATTTCTGTAAGCAAAATATAAGGCTGTAGGATAAGGATCATGTGAGAAGTAGTAGGCTAAATGAGAAATTTGAGAAGCATTCTGGACCACACATTTTCCCTAAGCAAAAAAATGCAAAAAATAAAAGGTGAAAAAATGCAAATTTTTTTTTTTTTTGAAAAATCGCTGCTTTTTCTTAAAGGATTAAAAAAAAATTTTAAATTTTTTTTTTTTATTTATACACATGTGTATATTGTTAATCTTTTAACTATACATATATGTATATTGTCAATTATACATATATGTATATACATGTTTAAAATTGAAAAATAAGTGTTATTTAGGGTTTAGCATTAGTATTTAGGGTTTAGCATTAGGGTTTAGAGTTTAGCTTTATGGTTTAGGGTTTAGCTTTAGGGTTTAACATTATGGTTTAGTATTAGGGTTTAGCAATTGTATTTAGGGTTTAGCATTAGGGTTTAGCTTTTGGGTTTCTCATTAGGGTTTAGCTTTTGGGTTTAGCTTTAACTTTTGGGTTTAACTTTATCTTTAGGGTTTGTATTAGGGTTTAGCATTAAGGGTTTAGCTTTAGTGTTTAGTTTTAGCTTTTGGGTTTAGCATTAGGGTTTAGCTTTAGGGTTTAGAATTAGGGTTTAGAGTTTAGGGTTTAGCTTTATTGTTTAGCTTTAGTGTTTATGGTTTAAGATTAACAATATACACATTTTTTCAATTTTAAACATGTATATACATATATGTATAATTGACAATATACATATATGTATAGTTAAAAGATTAACAATATACACATGTGTATAAATCCAAAAATAAATTTTTTTTTTTTAAATTTTAATCCTTAAAGAAAAAGCAGCGATTTTTCTAAAAAAAAAAATTAAAAAAAATTTTGCATTTTTTTCACCTTTTTTTTTTGTATTTTTTGCTTAGGGAAATGTGTGGTCCAGATTGCTTCTCAAGTTTCTCAAATAGGGTGGACTTCTCTTAGGATCTCTACCCTAAGGCTGTAATACATATATATATGGGGAGATTCATTTGAGAAGAAAATTAAATTGAGAAGAAAAAGAACAAAGGGTACAATTGTAAAACATTAAATAGTTTTTCTCTCATTTCATTTATTATTATCTTTGACTAATTAATTAGTCATAAAGACTATCATCCTCCACACTAAAATTTTTGTCTACACACATCAAAATTTATCCTACACGTTTCGAAATTTATCATACACATATTGAAAATTATCTTACACAGCTCGTAATTCATCCTACACACTTCGTAATTCATCCCACACTTTAAATTAATTTTTTTTTCTTCTTTGAAAAAGTATATTTTTTTTTGAAAATAAGTTATAAATTTAATGTAGTTAACTATTAAAAAGGAAGACTACCAATTAATGATCTATCTAAGTTTACCAATATACCCTTACACTAATATTAAATACAAAAATTAAAAGAAGTAAAATGAAAGATTCTTATTGGTTGAAATTTCTTCTTTTTTATTCTTACAAAAAAATTCTTCTCGTTTGAACTCTCCACTATATATATATATATATATATAATATATTACATTAAAAATACTCTCATATATAAAATATGATAAAGAAATTTACTACATTTACATTTCCCTGGTGGGGAATAGTTCTGTTTTTTTATTGGCCAAAGATGGCGGCAACTAACAAGGTCTTTTTTTTAGTTAGCATATAATAGTTAAAATTACGATTTTACCCACAGTTCAAAATAAAATTTTGGTTTTGCCCTCAGTTTAAAATTACGATTTTGACCTTACTTAAAAATTACGATTTTGCCCCCAGTTCAAAATAAAATTATGGTTTTGCCCCAGCTATGGTCTTGCAAATTACGATTTTACCCCGAGTTTAAAATTACTATTTCACCCAATTCAAAATAAAATTTTGCTTTTGCCCGCAGCTTAAAATTACGATTTTGCACTCGGTTAAAAATTACGATTTTGCCCCAGTTCAAAACAGAATTATGGTTTACCCTCAGTTCAAAATATCATTTTGCCTCTATTTCAAAATTACGATTTTACCCCAGTTCAAATTTGCAATCTTGCCATCGTTTTTTTTTTGACAAAACTATGGTAGTGTTTTGTTTTACTTCGTTGACTCAGTGTAGTTTTTTTTCGTGCCAAACAGCTGTCTAGCACTTGCTAATTGGTCCTAACAAATTATTGTTTTGCCCCCAGCTCTAAATTACATGCTTGCTATCGTTTTAGTTATTTTTTTGGCAAAACTATGGTAGTGTTTTGGCTTAATTGGTTGAATCGATATATCTTTTTTTGAGACCGTGTTATAAGTAGCATCTTTAAGTAACCGAAATAAACGCATACATGTTATTAAACTAAGAAATATTCGGTTTAGCGCCCCGCAACACGGACGGCGCATAACACTAGTTATATATATTAAGTATGTAAATAACAACAATTAATAAATAATAAGCAAATTGAGTTTGAGCAGAATTCGAACTTGAAGAATTACACAGAACAATCTTGAGATTTGGGTATTGAGCTCGAAACGAGTCAAACTCAAGGCTAGACTAGCTCGGACCAATTATCTATCTCTCTACAACAATTCTGTCGATTCTCACAAGCATTTGAAACTCAATTTTACTTGACTTGCCATAAATATAGAAACACCTATAATTCAACGTAACATCAATATTATTATCTTATATTTCTAGATTGTTTTCCCAATTAGTCTTTTCATAAACTAATAATAATAATAAATAACCTTCTTGATTGAGGCTAAAGATTCTCATGTATATCCATGCATAGTTTCTCCAACGTTCAAGAGCTTACCAGCTGTTAGAAAAAATAATATTTTAATTAAAATATTAGAGGGATCAGTCAAATATTTACAACATCATCTCCCAATATAGAGGATCTCCACACGTTTTTCACCATCCTAATTTCGAGCCAATCTTTGTTGGAAAAATAGGTGAAAATAGCATTTTTCACAAATATAGGAAAATGATTTTTTTTCTATTTTGGACTAGAAATAAATATAATAAAATAAGCGGGTTTTGTATATTTACTTGTGGGTTTGTGTTCTATGTTGGAAAAGCTTCGCAACGAACTAAACCATGTCCAAAACCGAGCTAAGATGAATGAGATATCGATGCTCAAAGTTGGGTGTTTGAAACATTGAATGCTGAAACAAAAGGGAAAGTAGCACCTTGTCCCACATAGGAGGAGAGATGGAACTTAAATGGGTATTTAAGGTGGAACTCTCCATCCTTATTGTTTCATGGAAGCACACACTAGTGTCCTCGCGAAGGGTGCGGAGCACCCTAACTCGCACTCGCACACGCTCGCGCGCGCGCGTGGCGTGGGCGATGAGGCGCAATGTGACGCTTTGATGGCGCACTTTGTATGTGGCGCTTGAGAGCCGCCTTTGTATTTTTGACCGCGTGCGCGTGGTGGAGCACAAGGGTTGCAAGGACCAAGTGGTAGGTGATGCGGCGCACCAGAGTGAGCCAAGAGGACGTTTAATGCAATTTAAACCTCTCTTTAATTCGTTTTTTACTGTTTCGACTTATGAGCTGTATAAATACAGCTCCATACCCACTGCGGAAAGTTACCAGCAACACAACAGCTATTCACTTTCACTCTAAAGTTTTTCTGATCTTCTCCTGCTCTCTTCAAGGTAGACATCGGGTTGTAGGTGAACTCCGGCAGTACTACTGCTCCGGCTGTTGTACCCTGGGAAACAAAACGAGTACTCTTGGGAGACTCGGAATTTGTTTTAAGGGAAGCGTGTTGAACACGTGACTCAGCCACTCTGCTTCTACCCCTTTCTTGTATTTGGTTTATTTTCAGTTGTATTTGTAATTGTAATTTTGTCTTTCTCATTTCTGTTTGTAATCAGTATTATTAAAATTTGTTATTTTTATTTATTTACGCGAACGGTTCCTACAATCTTAAAACAAATTTTTAAAACCGTTCGTGTAATCAAAACCATTCTGTTTGTGATTCAAACTAGTTTTGTTTTCACTCAGTTTGAGTTTTAAAAACAAATTTTTTTTGGTTTTCATCTTCAAAGGAGCGACTTTGGTTGAAAACTATTTTGGTTACATTCAGATTGTCCTAAATTGCTAATAAACTTTCTGCCTTGGTCTTCAAAGTTGGACTTAGAAGCCAGTCAGTAAGTTTTAAATATTAAGAATTTTCTGTTTTTGGTCTTCAAAGTTGGACTTAGAAGCCTAAACAGTAAATTTGTGGTAAAATTAAAATTGAGTAGTTTCCTTCTGGTTTGTGCGTAAATCAGAATTTTTTGACTAAAAATTTTAATTTTTAATTTTTCAGCATGTCGAACGAAAATGTCAACGTTAACAACACCATAAATGTTGTGATGGGAACCCCCCTTAACGCCACCACTGTGGGAGCGTCCACAGTGGCCAATCACGCTGAACGACCCGAGAAGTTCTCGGGTCTACACTTCAAAAGGTGGCAGCAGAAGATGTTCTTCTACCTGACCACCATGAACCTTGCGAGGTTCTTGTCGGAAACCGCTCCCCAACCTGTGGAAGGGGAGACCGACGCACAAAGACAGTGCGCGGTAGATGCGTGGAAGCATTCGGATTTCATATGTCGTGGCAATGTGTTAAACGGCCTGTCGGATGCATTGTATAATGTGTACTACAACGTCAAGACTTCCAAAGACCTTTGGGATGCCTTGGACAAGAAGTACAAAACGGAGGATGCTGGCACAAAGAAATTTGTGGTAGCCCGTTTTTTGGATTTCAAAATGGTTGATTCTAAAAGTGTTATGAATCAAGTCCAAGAATTCCAAATTATACTACATGAAATCTTTGCGGAAGGCATGACACTTAGCGAGACATTCCAAGTGGCAGCGTTGATTGAAAAGTTACCTCCTGGTTGGGTGGATTTTAAGAATTATCTTAAACACAAACGAAAGGAGATGACTTTAGAGGACCTTATTGTTCGTCTTCGGATTGAAGAGGGCAATAGAATTGCCCTAAAAGGCAGCCAGGCGCAAACTTCGACTAGCGCAAATTTGGTTGAGCATGGGCAATCCTCTAAAGGCGCAAAGGGTAAGGGGAAGAAGGACAAGGAGAAAGCAAAGGCTAGCAAACTTGGACCGAAGAAAGGGGTTGTGAAAAAGAAACCTCCAACGTTCCAAGGGACTTGTTACAACTGTGACGAGCCGGGGCATCGGGCTAACCAATGCAAGAAACCAAAGCGTGAGCGTGCGCACATGGTGGATGAAGACGGAATGCCTTTGGTGGCAATGATTTCCGATAAAAGCGCAATGATGGATGAGGTCAATACTGTGACCAACACTCCAAAAGGATGGTGGGTTGATACGGGCGCGACACGTCATGTTTGCGCAGACAGAAGCCTCTTTACCACCTTCAAGGCGCTTTCTGGAGAAGAGAAGCTGTATATGGGAAATGCAGCCACCGCTGACATCATGGGTGAAGGAACGGTGATCTTGAAGTGGACTTCGGGGAAGGAGCTCACTCTAAGCAACGTGTTGTATGTCCTGGACTTGCGCAAGAATCTAGTCTCGGGTTGGTTGCTTAACAAGTTTGGATTTCATTTAGTGTTTGAAAGTGACAACTTTGTTCTTACTAAACGAGGAATGTATGTGGGTAAGGGCTATGCCCAAAACGGCATGTTCAAATTAAATGTAATGGCTGTCAAGAACATGAATAAAATTGCTACTACTTCTACTTATATGCTTGAGTTTTCTGATTCGAATAAATGGCATGGTAGATTAGGTCACGTAAATTTTAACTCAATACGCCGTTTAATCAATTTAAATTGTATACCAACATTCCATATTGATTCACACTATAAATGTGAAACATGCGTTGAATCCAAACTTACAAGATCATCATCGAAATCGGTTGAACGAATAACCGAACCCCTTGATTTAATTCACACTAATATTTGTGATTTAAAAGCGGTACCCACAAGAGGTGGAAATAAGTACTTCATCACGTTTATTGACGATAGTACTAAATATTGCTATGTATATTTACTAAAAAGTAAAGATGAAGCAATAAGTAAATTTATCTTGTATAAAAATGAAGTTGAGAATCAACTTCAAAAGAAGATAAAATCTTTGCGAAGCGACCGTGGAGGCGAATATGTTGCACCTTTTGCCGATTTATGTGCAAAAAGTGGCATTGTACATGAGTGTACACCTCCTTATTCTCCACAATCAAATGGCGTGGCGGAACGAAAGAACCGCACATTGAAAGAAATGATGAACGCCATGTTGATAAGTTCTGGGGTGAGCCAGGAAATGTGGGGGGAAGCCATTCTCTCGGCCAATTATCTTTTGAACAAGATACCATTGAAAAAGAGAGACGAGACTCCATATGAGTTATGGAAAAAGAAAAAGCCTTCATATAAATACTTGAAAGTGTGGGGGTGCCTAGCAAAGGTGATTGCACCACCTCCTAAGGCTCTTAGGATAGGACCCAAAACTGTTGATTGCATATTTATTGGGTATGCGCATCAAAGTAGTGCACATCGTTTTCTTGTACATGAGTCCAAGAATCCTGATGTACACGTAAACACTATCATGGAGGTGAATCCTAACATTGTGTCTTACTTTGAAAATGTGTTTCCTTTGAGAAGACAAACACATGCAACGTCATAAACACCTAATTTTGAAGTAGGTGAAAGCTCATCTAGACGAGTTGATGAGGTAGTTCATGATAAGACACATGAACAACCAGAGGTTGAAGAAACTGACCGTAGGCGAAGCAAAAGGCCAAGGGTTGAAAAATCCTTCGGTCCAGACTTCGTTAGCTATATGGTTGAGGGCGAGCCCAATACATATCGCGAAGCGGTTTCCTCTTCAGAAGGACCTCAATGGAAAGAAGCAATAAGAAATGAAATAGATTCTATATTGCAAAATCATACTTGGGAGTTAGTAGATCTTCCACCTGGTTGCAAACCACTTGGATATCGTTGGATATTCAAAAGGAAGATGAAAACTGATGGAAGTATTGATAAGTACAAGGCTAGGTTGGTGATTAAAGGATTTAGACAAAAGGAAGGTCTAGATTACTTTGATACCTACTCGCCTGTGACGCGCATAACCTCGATTAGATTGGTTCTTGCTATAGCGGCCTTAAGAAATTTGAGAGTTCACCAAATGGATGTTAAAACCGCATTTCTAAATGGCGATTTAGAAGAAGAGATTTACATGGAGCAACCTGAAGGTTTCTCCGCCCCAGGTCAAGAGGGTAAAGTATGTAAACTCGTCAAGTCTTTGTATGGCTTGAAGCAAGCACCAAAACAATGGCACCAAAAGTTTGATCATGTCATGATTGACAATGGTTTCAAAATAAATGAGTGCGATAAATGTGTTTATTTCAAAGACACAAATGAAGGTTATGTGATTTTATGCCTTTATGTAGACGATATGCTTATCATTGGGAGTAATGATAAAATTATCAAATCTACTAAAAGCATGTTAAAAGCGAGATTTGACATGAAAGACATGGGTTTAGCGGATGTGATTCTTGGAGTAAAGATCATAAGAACCCAAGAAGGTCTTGTGTTAAGTCAATCTCACTATGTCGATAAAATTCTTGAAAAAATCAACTCGGGAGATACGAGTGTAGCTCGAACCCCAGTTGATACCTCCCAACATCTCAAGAAGAATAAAGGAGATGGAGTTGCTCAGTTAGAGTATTCAAGAATTATTGGCAGTCTAATGTATCTAATGACATGTACTAGACCCGACTTGGCTTACGCGGTGAGTAGGCTAAGTAGATACACCAGCAATCCGTGCGCGGATCATTGGAAGGCTATCACGAGGGTGCTTAGATACATAAGATACACAAGAGATTATGGACTGCATTATACCCGACAACCAGCAGTGATCGAAGGATACACTGATGCAAACTGGATATCGGATAATAAAGATTCCAAATCAACAAGTGGTTACGTGTTTACACTTGGAGGAGCTGCTATTGCTTGGAAGTCTTCTAAGCAAACGGTCATAGCAAGATCCACAATGGAATCCGAATTTATCGCCTTGGATAAGTCAGGCGAGGAGGCGGAATGGCTACGTCAATTCGTGGAAGATATTCCAAGATGGCCAAAGCCTTTGCCAGCCATATGTGTACATTGTGATAGCCAATCAGCGATTGGTAGAGCTCAAAGCTTGATGTACAATGGCAGATCAAGGCATATGCGACGTAGACATAACACGATACGATAACTACTATCAACGGGTGTTATCACAATTGATTATGTGAGATCAACGGATAACATTGCGGACCCGTTTACAAAAGGCTTAAGCAGAGAGTTAGTAGAAACGTCGTCCAGAGGAATGGGACTAAAGCCTGTGGTAAATGGGAATATGAGGGAAACCTAACTTAGTTGACTGGAGATCCCAAGATCTAAGTTCAATAGGACAACTTAATCATATTACCAAAACAGAGTCACTGTGGGGGAGTACCCCAAACAAAACTAAAGGGGAGTTTAATATACTTCCTAGTCCATTCCAATCAGTGACATTGATGTGAGGCTAAGCATATTAAGGTTAACGATTTCGGGAAATCAAATAACCATAATGCTTTTAATGATTCAGGGGAATCACCTATGTTAGAGAGAAGTGGGGTCGCTTCGAATGGATTTGTGGGGTGCGCAAATCCTAGAGCTCTCGCAGAACCAGACTAGTGTTCCAGGACCATAATAGGACACGACAATGAGGAGTTGGCCAAACTAGGGAGAGTATTGTGTGAAGTGTATTGTCGTTTACACAAATGGGGGTATGTTCAAGGACATCGCGTCTACACACCGCTAGTAAGCTAAGTGCGCTTCACAAAAGAAGGTTCAAAGGTGACAACCTACCTATCTTGCAATACTCAACTGTCGAAGTTTATCGTTGAAAAGTGTAAGGAAAAGATCCATTTCCATACATGTGGGGGATTGTTGGAAATTTGATGAAAATAGCATTTTTCATGTGGGGGATTGTTGGAAAAATAGGTGAAAATAGCATTTTTCACAAATATAGGAAAATAATTTTTTCCTATTTTGGACTAGAAATAAATATAATAAAATGAGCGGGTTTTGTATATTTATTTGTGGGTTTGTGTTCTATGTTGGAAGAGCTTCGCAACGAACTAAACCATGTCCAAAACCGAGCTAAGATGAATGAGATATCGATGCTCAAAGTTGGGTGTTTGAAACATTGAATGCTGAAACAAAAGGGAAAGTAGCACCTTGTCCCACATAGGAGGAGAGATGGAACTTAAATGGGTATTTAAGGTGGAACTCCCCATCCTTATTGTTTCATGGAAGCACACACTAGTGTCCTCGCGAAGGGTGCGGAGCACCCTAACTCGCACTCGCACACGCTCGCGCGCGCGCGTGGCGTGGGCGATGAGGCGCAATGTGGCGCTTTGATGGCGCACTTTGCACTTCGCATCGCCGCGAGCCGCTTGAGAGCCGCCTTTGTATTTATGACCGCGTGCGCGTGGTGGAGCACAAGGGTTGCAAGGACCAAGTGGTAGGTGATGCGGCGCATGACGTGGCAGTCATGCGCATGCGCGCGCGAGTACACAAGGCGCGCGGTTGCGCGCATGGTGCATGGTCCTGCTATGTCGCGCGCGGCGCACCAAGAGTGAGCCAATACGGCGCGACTGTGTGGCGCGCTCATATAGGGTCACAGGTGACGTGGCGCACGCGCGCATGAACTTGAGCCAAGAGGACGCATCGCGCATGAGCATGCAGACCTGGGCGCGCGCACGCAGAAGCTTCCAGCATTGAATGACAGTGCAGTTTCAGTCCAGCTTCGTAACTGACTAGTTAATAAGCTTTGACTGAGAATTAAATGACGTATTAAATTGCATTGAAGACGTTTAATGCAATTTAAACCTCTCTTTAATTCGTTTTTGACTGTTTCGACTTAGGAGCTGTATAAATACAGCTCCATACCCACTGCGGAAAGTTACCAGCAACACAACAGCTATTCACTTTCACTCTAAAGTTTTTCTGATCTTCTCCTGCTCTCTTCAAGGTAGACATCGGGTTGTAGGCGAACTCCGGCAGTACTACTGCTCCGGCTGTTGTACCCTGGGAAACAAAACGAGTACTCTTGGGAGGCTCGGAATTTGTTTTAAGGGAAGCGTGTTGAACACGTGACTCAGCCACTCTGCTTCTACCTCTTTCTTGTATTTGGTTTATTTTCAGTTGTATTTGTAATTGTAATTTTGTCTTTCTCATTTCTGTTTGTAATCAGTATTATTAAAATTTGTTATTTTTATTTATTTACGCGAACGGTTCCTACAATCTTTTCATTATTTCCTTATTTTAGAAGTTGTAATCGTGTATAAATGTTTGATGTTTTTGCCTTCATTGTAATCAATCGATTATTATCAGTTCAAATACAATCTCAATTTTCCTCCATACTTGTTAAAATGGTATCAGAGCATGGTTTTTAATCTGCTCATCATCTACCCACCTCATAACCAGTCAAAACCGAGTCACCATGACCAACGAAGGTAACTCGGGTGATGACCTCACCTTACAACTTTCCAACCTGCACAAAATTCCCAACCAAGAAGCCCAAAACTATCTGATAGTTTATAGATCCAATCTGAACTTAATAGTCAAAACTATGCACTATGGACCCAAATGATTCGGGTTGCCATAGGCGGGAGGTCAAAAAACTTGCTTAAATATTTAACTTCAAACCCACCAGATGAACATCATGAAACCTACAAACAATGGGAACAAGACGATCTAGCCGTCTTTTCATGGTTAATTCAAAACATCGAACTTGTTCTCGCGTGCAACATATCCAAGTTTCCCACTGCAAAAATGATGTGGAATGCCTTGGTGGTCACCTAGAGCAGTGAAAGAGACAAATTACAGACATTCAATCTCCATGTCAAGGCTAATGACATCAAACAAAACAACAGCTCTCTCGAAGAATTTTGGATCACACTTCTAGGAGTATGGGGAGAAATTGACCGGATCAATCCAAACCCGATGGCTTGTCCAGCGGATATCCAAATCTACTAAAAAATTAGGTCTGAACAAAAGTTTTTCAAATTCTTAAACGCCCTTGACCAAAAGTATGACCCCATAAAAAGGGAGATACTCCTGTCAAGGGTGTTTAAGATCTGGAAAAGCTTTTGTTCAGACCTAATTTTTTAGTAGGTGTGGATATCCGCTAGATAAGTCATCGGATTTGGATCGATCCAATCAATTTCTCCCCATGCTCCTTGAAGTGTGATCCAAAATTCTTCGAGAGAGCTGTTGTTTTGTTTGATGTCATTAGCCTTGACATGGAGATTGAATGTCTGTAATTTGTCTCATCCGCTGCTGTAAGTAACCATCAAGGCGTCCCACAGCGTTTTTGTTGTGGGAAACTCGGTTAGGTTGCCCATGAGAACATGTTCGATGTTTTGAATTAACCATGAAAAATCGACTAGGTCGTCTTGTTCCCATTGTTCGTAGGTTTCATGATATTTCATCTGGTGGGTTTAAAGTTAAGTGTTTCAGCAAGTTTTTTGACCTCCCAATGGCGGAAGCTGCATACGCCACTGTTTGCAAAGAAGCCGCTCACCAGAATATTCTGGAGCAACTCTCAATAACACGCAGGGCTCGCAGCAAGTCTAAAAGCTACCGAGATGGAAGGATTAAAGCTCGCAACAAAAGGGTACCACCGGGAAGAAGGACCAATGCTTCCGACTTGTCGGATGGATACCCTGAGTGGCGGTCCGATGGTCATAAGAAGGGCACCAAAGCTACGGGTCTAGGGAAGGGGAAAAGTTCCACCACCGGCAATAGCACTGCTACTGGCACTAAAGACGTTAACCGGAGCACCAGATTTGGAGGGTTGGCGGTAGCTGCTGAGCATAATGGAGAAGATGATGAATTTTAAATGTGCACGGGTAATGGGGTTGAGAGAGAACTTTGGATGGCCCCATCTTATCCTTAAATAATTTACAATTTAACCCATGAAAAATCAAGAGTGCCTAACTTTTATAAAAGAAAGCTTTGAAATTTGCAAAAGATACCCAAAATTTAGTGGAAATGCAAATGTGAAGTGCCGATGAATAGTAATCATAAATTTTTAAATATTCGTTTTGAATTTTGATCTGAATTTTCTAAATTTATTTTCTAACACTTTTAATAATATATGTACATATTTATTTTTTTATTTGCATATTAACTTGAAGTGCCGATAAATAGTAATCATAAATTTTTAAGTATTCTCTTTAAATTTTGATCAGAATTTTCTAAATATTATTTTCTAACATTTTTAATAATATATTATTTTCATCATTTCATTTGTTTTTTTTATAACTTGTCTACCTTAACTTTTTTTTTAGAAATCTAACTCTGCATATTAATTTGAAGTGCCGATAAATAGTAATCATAAATTTTTAAATATTCGTTTTAAATTTTGATCTGAATTTTCTAAATATTATTTTCTAACACTTTTAGTATTATGCGTACATATTTATTTATTTACATATTAACTTGAAGTGCCAATAAATAGTAATCATAATTTTTTAAGTATTCTCTTTAAATTTTGATCTGAATTTTCTAAATATTATTTTCTAACATTTTCAATAATATGTTATTTTCATCTTTTCATTTTTTAATAACTTGTACATGTTAACTTTATTTTAGAAATCTAACTCCGCATATTAATTTAAAGTGCCGATGAATAGTAATCATAAATTTTTAAATATTCGTTTTAAATTTTGATCTGAATTTTTGAAATATTATTTTCTAACACTTTTAATATTATATATACATATTTATTTATTTACATATTAACTTGAAGTGCCAATAAATAGTAATCATAAATTTTTAAGTATTCTCTTTAAATTTTGATATGAATTTTCTAAATATTATTTTCTAATATTTCTAATAATATGTTATTTTCATCATCTCGTTTGTTTTTTAATAACTTGTCTACGTTAACTTTTTTTTTAGAAATCTAACTCCGCAACTATGTTTATTTTTTCCAATATTTGGTATAAATTTTATTGAAAATGGATATTGTGTCGTTATCATATCAAATTGAACCAAAATTGAAGATAAATAGTAATTTATTTGTTTGTTTTCAAAACAACATATTTTTTGTATGGTAAACTATATGGGTGCCGATAAGAATATTGAAAAAACCTATTTTTATCGAGTATCGATACATGGCAAAACTAATCGAATTTAACCGAACAACATCGGTACCGGTATCGGTAATATTGGAACCAAACGAAAGAGAGAGAGAGGGGGGAGAGAGAGAGAAGAGAGAGATGGAGGTTGGTTCAGATTAGAGAAAGAGGGGGGGGGGGGGAGATGCATGTTCATATGAGGGAGAGAGAGAAAGAAAGAGTTTTTATATATATTTTTTTATTTTTTAGTTTTGTACAACTAGCCCTTAAATAATAATTCTTTACAAAATAGCCCCTAGGAATATGACATGACAAAAATGCCCTCATGTGCAAGGCACATAACCATACTTAACCAAAAAATCTAACTGAGTTAAGGCTAAAGAACATAACGTGCAAGATTTTGGAACATTAAGTACAAAACTTGTCAACTTTTGGGCTAAATGATAGCGTCTACAATTTGGTGTAAATATAAAAGACAAAACTTGTAATTTACTCATTTATTTAACTCGTGCAATATAAGAGGTATTTTAAATATATAAAATTAAACTTATGCGACCAGTATATAACACGGGGTTCTATGCTACTCATCATATATGATAATAACTACACATAAGTTTTCATATATCGATTTACGTAAAGTAATTAAATTAAAAATAAAATTCAAATTTTAGGAGAAGGTCAGGGATTTTATTATAGGCTCCCCTTGTTCCCACACCCCCTATATCTTATTTTCACATCCCTTAGTGTATACGGGCCGCATACAAATATACTGCCAGTATAGAATGTTTTTTAATAGGAAAATGCGCAGAGAATGTTTTTTTTTATTTTACTATATACGGCCCGTATAATGTTATACGAGCCGTATACATGTTTATACGATTTGTAAAACGTATACGGCTCAATGGATTTATTTTGGGAGGTTTTTTATGTTACCAAATGTATACGGGCCGTATAACTGTATACGGGCCGTATGTAAGGATGTTTTTTCAAGTATCACGTTTTTTCCAGTAAAAACACCATCATTCTAGGGTTTCTAAACTCTTCATCACCTTTTACAACGTTGATCGGAACACGCCGCTTAAATCGGCGCACAAGTAGAGTAACGTTACCGATCAGTCCGTTGATCGAGTAACTAGCAGAAGAACCCGACACAAACAAGTTCTCCACAGTTTGTTATTCAGATCTCTATTCGGTCATCTTTCCAAACTACAACACACGATAACTTTAAACTTTATAGTGTGTGATTTGACCAGGAAATGATTGGACGTGATTGTTACTTTTAATAAGCTGTCGTAGTTGTCAAATTCGATTTCAACAAATCTTTTCCTTTTCCTTCAATTTCTAAAACATTCTCCGTAACATGAAGACGTGTCGGGTTCTTCTACTAGTGGTATTTTAATGAAGTATTGAAGATTGAATGTGCAAACCGCAACCGTTTTTTACTACGGAAACGGTGGTTATGCGAAATACAAACTGCAACCGTTTTTACTACGGAAACAGGTGGCTATGCGAAATACAAACCGCAATCTTTTGTGACTATGGGAAACACAAGTTTTCTTTTTGAGCTTGATGGATGTCTGTTATCTCAGTTGAGGCAGGCATTGTTTAAATCTGAATATAACTAGATGTTACGTGTAACTTCATTAAACCAAGAACAAAGCCTATTTTCGAAACACATGTGTTCGTATCAGTGTTGTTTATCACCCTGTGTGAGCATTGGAAACCCGACAAACAGTCTTGACAACTGTGACAACTTATCTGTCTGTGTGTGTCACATCCATCCTGTTATAGCAATCGATATGATTAATTTTACAGATTTTTTTCTAATTAGCGTTGTTAACTACCAAAAGAATGCATACACAAATAGTTCTAGTGGACGAAGCAAAGCGACCGTTGTGTATCTGAATCAGGTTCTCAAACAAACACTACTAAAGATGAGTTGGTGATAAATACCGGAGCTGTTATCTCGGTTGTTCAGTACTTTCGTGATAATAAAACAAGCAGGCATTGATTTTGCCAAGATTGAAGGAAAGAATCTGGCCATAAGCGTTGTGGATTCTCAGCGTTATTCGAATGTAAGTGGATCGAGTGATACGCTTATCTATTTTGGTCAAGGTGGGCATGGTTTGTTCGGGAGTAAATCACCACCCAAAGATCAACAACTTGTGAGTGGGAATATGGCTATAAAGAATAGTATGGATAAGAAATCACCGGTTCGGGTGATAAGGAAAGTTGCCTCGTTGAAATCGAAGAAAAGAGTAACTAGCAGAAGACGTGTCGGGTTCTTCTGCTAGTTATTCGAAATGTTTCGAATCATCACAGAAGACGTGTCGGGTTCTGCTAGTTATTAGGAATGTTTTGAATCATAACAGAAGACGGATGCGGTTTGCATATTCAATCTTCATTGCTTCATTAAAATTACAACACACGATAAAATGCTTGGAAAATTGCATCAACTCTCCTATATCAGCATACTCTTCTCCAGACGCTTAGTTGTTATGAATGACAACTTGAGGGGTCTAGTTAACTTTCAGATTCAGATTCAGGAAGCAGATGATTTGTCAAAAAACATGGTCAACGTAGTAAAATGTGAGCTTTTACACCAACCATATCGAGATACTTTATGTTAGTTGCTTCTCTTGTTAAGTTTCTGAACCAACCGAAATCCACAAATTCCAACAGTTTTTTTGTAGATTCCTCCGGTTTCAAAGCCGGTTGAGGATTACGAGTGTTCTACACTCGTTCAAAGCAGGTTGATGATTACACGGATCGTTCTAATAGATTAAAGAGAATAAACCATTTTTTACCATGCTGTATACGGCCCGTATACAATCATTGTATACCTTGTATACGATCGGTTAAATTTTTTTCACATGCTGTATACGGCCGTATAATAGTATATGGCCCGTATTTAAAGGGTAAAAAATGATCTGGTAAATTTTTTTCACATGGTGTATACGGGTCGTATAATAGTATACGACCCGTATTCTTATGGTAAAAAATGGTTTATTCTCTTTAATCTATTAGAACGATCCAAAAAACGAAGAACAAAGTCAAATGTGATCAAACTTGGGCATCAGACGTAAATCTTGATTCAGATCTCTATTCGGTCATCTTTCCAAACTACAACACACGATAAGTTTACACTTTATATAGTGTGTGATTTGACCGGTTGTATTCAGTTATTTCTGTTGATCCACAAATTCCAACAAATCTTTCACTCTAGTACTTGAAACTTGAGCGCTGGAATCAATTCAAAACCCTCACCCTCTCTTTCTCAAAAATCAACCAGAAAACCAAAGGAAAAAGGGCAGATAATGGCTGATGGTTCTTCGTTGAGGAAACCAAACGTAGACGGAGATGATAGGCCTGGTAACCGGAAGGGAACGTTCATTAACGTATTTTAACGTATTGTTGGATTTCTTGTTCCTAATGTACGCAAACAAGTTCTCCACAGTTTGTTATTTAGATCTCTATTCGGTTATCTTTCCAAATTGCAACACACGATAAGTTTAAACTTTACAGTGTGTGATTTGACCAGGAAATGATTAGAGGTGATTTATATACTTTTAATAATCTGTCACAGTTGTCAAATTCGTTGTGTGCATTCATAGTTTAGACAACAATCTGTGTGTGTCACATCCATCCTGTTTCAACATCATGAGGTAAAACCGGTTTCAACATCAAGGGTTGTTTTTCACCCTGTGTGACCATTGGAAGCCCGACAAATAGTCTTGCAATTATGTTTTCAATCAAGACCGCATTGTTAATTTTAATGATGATTCGAAACATTCCGAATAACTAGCAGAAGAACCCGACACGTCTTCTATGATGATTCCAAACATTCACGAACCACAATGGACTCAGACTCATACTACTCACCCTTCCCTGAGGAAAAGTTTTCCCGACGACTCAAGATAAAGGAGTTGGTTTGTGTTCATATCAGCGTTGCTTATCACCCTGTGTGAGCATTGTAAGCCCGACACTAGCAGAAGAACCCGACACGTCTTCTATGATGATTCGAAACATTCACGAACAACAATGGGCTCAGACTCATTGTTGCGAATTTGGTTTCTTCGGTACAGGTTTATGACACTGAAGCTGTTATTTCGGTTGTTCAGTAGTTTCAAGACGACGCGGCTTCTCCTTACAACTCTCATCAAATGCCTCAGCCTTCCTTTTATTCTGTAAATATTAAATAAAGAATAACACCATGCCCGTAACCCCCCGTTGATAGCTTCCGTTTTATTACAGTCATACGACGCGCCTTTTTGTTCTTCAATCTTTGTTACTTGTTAATGTTTTATTTTTTTCTACTTTTAGAAAGGTTTGACCACCTCACGACTGTAAAATGTCTCGTGTGATTGACACCTTAAATCCCTTAAATACTTTGAGAAAAATCTAATTGTCGAAGAATACGGGCCGTATAACAGTATACGACCCGTATACGGGTTCGTATACATTGTATACGACCAGGCAACTTATTTACACATGGTGTATACGGGCCGTATACTGTTATACGGCCCGTATGGAATTAAAAAAATTGACAAAGTCTGCTGGCACAGACTTTGTTAGTTTTTTAATTTCTATACGGGCCGTATAACAGTATATGGCCAGTATACACCATGTTTTACCATGTGTTAATATTAGGACGCTTATTATATCCTAATCCTAATCCTAATCCTATCATATCCTATCCTAATAATAATAAAATAAAATACCTCCTCCTTAATATCAAAGTCGGTTTCATCTCAAATTAGGATAAGGCAATTAATTAGAGTAAATTACGGTTTTGTCCATGTGGTTTATAGCACATTGCTATATTTTATAAATATAAAAACTCTTGCAAATAACGCATCAACGTTTCAATTTTTTTACATTTAACTTTTTTTGTCTAAATAATTTTTTCATTCCAATCAGTAGGACAAATTACATAAGAATAGCAGACTAACTCCATGCACATTGATGTTAAATCTTGGTCACATGAGAAGCATGAGATGAACATTTTCATAATCAACCATCTCAATTAAAAAAAAAACAAAAAAAGCTTGTCATTTACTCCCCACACGTTCATCAAAAGAACTTCATATTGAACGAACTTGTGATTTGTTGAACGAACTTATAAGTTCCGGGTTTGTGTCCAAATAGTGATTCGATTAGAAAAGAAAAGTTTTCTCGTTTACATTTTGACGGTTAAGAGATATTTTTTTCTTGGGTTTCGTATAACACAAATAGGAGGCAGAAGGCAAATTGCTTTATAGTTTAATTTCTTTCTTTCTTTAAGCCGCCAAGCCATACTACAAGTCAAACCTTTTCCATATTTTTTTTGTCATGTTTTTAACTCAACAGTAGCCAGTTGACTTGATTTCGCCCAGAATGTCCTCCACTTTTATCACTTTATTTGAGAATATTATGTTCAAATAGTGTGTACGAAGTTAAGTTTGAGAGATATTACATGTTCGTTGATTAGGCTTAAGGACTTGTGAACTTGTCCACATGTATTTGATCTGTTCCACTCAATTTATTGCTACCATCACTGACTTGCTCTTAATTTCATGATAAGTTCGTAAAAAAGTTAAATAATTTGGTTTCTTTCAATTGATATGGTTAATTATGATCATGCCCATTACAAGCTTCTTATGTGAGCTGGATTTAACATTAATGTAGATGGAATTAGTCTGGTGGACTAAAATCGCAATAAATTAAAATGTTGGTGTATTATTTGCAAGAGTTTTCATATTTATAAACCACGGGGACCAAAATTGCAATTTACTCAATTAATTAATTATAAAAGGGAGATTTTATATGGAAGATTTAATAATAACTTCTATCTGAAGAAGATGTGGACGAAGAAGAAGAGGAAGGGTGTTGAACTTCTTCCATTTAGTTTAATTGAATGTGAGATACTACCAAGAGTTGCGGCGAAATCCGACATAGGTCGTTGCAGGTGTGTGTGCAAACAATGGAGATCGCTTCTATCCACACCGACGTTTGGCAGAATGCACCTCCGGCTTCACGGAACCACCATCGACGACTATAAACTTCTGGTACTTGACGGAGCCACCTTACGCACCCTTTCCCCTTCAACAACAACCATCCCTTGTAAGCCTAACCCTATCCCTAGCCTTGACCAACGAGTATTTTTTTTAGCAAGCTTGGATGGATTGGCATGTTTAGCCTCACCGGACGCACTCAATAAGCTTGTGTTTTGGAATCCATTGACCGGTGCCTACAAGAAGGTGTCGTTTAAACCAAGATATGCTGATTTTCGCTACTCTCTTAACGATGTTGTCGGTTTCTATAAGGACTCTTCTAACGATTATAGACTTTTATATTTGTTCGGCGACCGGGGGGCTTATGTCTATTCCCACAGATGGGATACATGCTGGAAGATTGGTTTTGATTATTTTTCTCTCGACCCTACTCCTTCTAGGGGAGTCTCCACTTGGTCTCCGGCTACTTTATGGGGCCAATGCCTATATTTCTCTGTCACAGCTAATTGGCATTGGTGGATTATCTGTTTTGATGTGGAGATGGAAACTTTTAGGAAAACACTACCAGGCTAAAATGCTCTAGAAATAATAAGGGTGAACGGGGCGCCCTCGGGGTGGGGTGCGGTGAGTGAGTTCCCCGCTCGGGAACACCGCCGCCGACCCCTCGGGGAGGCTAAGCGGGGACAGGTTTGCGGCATTGATTCACCGCACAACTTTTCAAACTTTTTGATTTTTTGAACGTTTAGCAACGGCTATTCCTGAAAAAATAAAAATAAAAATCCAATTTTAACCTATAAATACCCCATTAAATCTAATTTTTTACCACACAAATTTTCAATCTTATTCCTCCAAATTTTTTTCAAATACAACACAAAGCCAAACCGAGCAATGGAGAACCAACCCCGCGAAGGCAAGAAAAAGTCCGTCGGCTCTAACACTAAGGGACGCGGCTCGCAACCGTCTCGTGGTGGTTCGAGCGGTGCAAGTGCACAACCACAACCACCTTTCGGATATACTACACAACCCCCGTTTTTTTACCCACAACGTTCACACCCCTCCTTTTACAACACCCAACCACAACCCCCTTCCGGCTATTTCCAAAATTTGTTATCCATGGATCCTCAAGCCCCCGCCTTCGACCCGTTTGGTTTTCGTTCCCCACAAGTTCCATCTCCACGAGAAAATGTTGAACGTCCTCTACCTATTTACGAGGACGAGGACGAGGAAGTAGTGCCCGAAACTCAAAATTTGGGCGACTATGAAGATGACACCGGTGACGATCAAGATAATGTGAATGAAGACGCCGGCAACGAAGAAGATGACGCTCGGGGTAAAAAGGCAAAAATGGAGCGCCAATCTTGGTCAAAATACCAAGAAGAGGCTTTGGCGAAGGCGTGGGTACATTGCTCTACCGACAAAAAGAAGGGCAATCAACAAACCCGCGAGGGTTTTTGGCGTAGGATTTTAGATCATTATAACGCCACCATTGGTGGAAGTAACCGGACCGTGCATCAAGTACGATCTAAATGGCTACCGATGATGACGAAAATAAACCATTTCAACGGCCTATACCAACAAGCGGTAAAAATTATATTTTTTAACGTTGTATATTTTTTAAATTTGTTTACTAAGTTCATATGTTCTTAACACTTGTTATTTTATAATATGTAGGATCGCACATGAGATAGCGGGTGTGACGATCTCGACGTGATGAAAATCGCTTTAAAGGATTTTCAAAATAAATATCCGAGCGGTTTTCAACATGTCGAGGCATGGGAGGTCGTTCGAAAACACGACAAATGGGCCCAAGTCCCATTGTTGGGTGAGGAAGGGGAAGGTTCGGCACAAAAAAGAAAGTCCATTGACACGGACCCTTCCATACCCGATATGAACGAAGACCCCTCGCCACAAAGAACACAGCGGCGAGACAAGCGTCAAGCGACATCGTCCGAGGGCTCGGCTGAGTTGTGACAACCGCTGGTTTACGATTCTTAATTACGTGATTAACAGGAGATTAACGCATTAATTAATAGTGTTTGAGACGCAAATTAACTTAATTAGGCCTTTGGAATGCCTAGGAACGTCTAGCCGACTTTACAGTACGCGAACGGTGATTAGCGGAGAAACATGTTAAACGTTAAGCGATAACGAAACGAAACCGGACGAAATACTAACAACGCCTACAAATATTAAATTTTTACGATATATTTTAGCTTCGTAATTAAAATTTAGTGACGACAGGCGAAACCGGATTAAAGACCACAACGATACAACTTTTCGCGATTATTACCGTAACCGACGAACGGGCGTGCAAACAACGACTACCGACTGTATTTTACGTATTTTAATACTAAAATTTTATCATTTGACGTTACAACATGTTCGGGTTGCTAAAACGGGTCTCGTAGGAATTACGGGCCACTTAAACACGGGGATTAAGCTTGTGGGCCCTGGGCCCAAGCCCAACACCCACAAGCCTAAGCCTGCACATGTATATTGGATCTCTTCAAGATCTACACAAAATCTTTACTAAATCCATACTAAATCTTTCAAATCTAGACAATCATTACAAAATCTCACTAAGATTCACATAAGATCTATAAGATCTCAACATCTTTATTTATAGGGTCTTATGGCTCTTTATTTCTCATTCCACAAGATAAAAACACAGGCATCAAGTTCATGGAGTTCATACACACACATGAAGTTCATCCTCTCCAAACAAAATCCCACAACAACAACCTGCTCTCCTCTCCCCCTCTCGACACATCCGACCAAACACCTCCCCTTACCATTAACACCCACCTACCAGCCCCCCTTTTTCTCGACTGCCAAAACAGACCACCGCCACCACCACCGTCCGGTGGTGGTGCGGCGGCAACGGTACAACGAGAAAGAGAGAGAGAGACAGAAGGATCAAAGGAGAGAGAGAGAGAGAACCGGTGGCGCGTGGCGGCCGCGGAGTGGTTGGCGTCGGGAATCAAAAGAGATAAGGGCCGTGGTGGTTATCGATGGTGATGAAGAGGGCGGCGGTGGTGGCTGACGGCTACCGGAGTCACGGCGACGGTGGTGATGCTCGACTCAAGTTTCAGCTCAGGTACGAGTCCGCAAGTTGTGGTTCAGTCTATGTTTGGTTCCTGTTGTCTGGTTCGGGACTGGTTCGACTCACGTGAGGGGTCTGGGTCAGTTGCAACCGGCTTCGATTCAACCCGGTTCGGTCTCGGGTCAGATACGGTTCAGGTCTCGGCTCAGATCGGGTTCGGTTCGGGTTGACTCGGTCAACTCAGCGAGTTGACTCGGGCAACTCAGCAAGTCAAAACAGGTCAACGGGTCAATTGCGGTCAACAGCTTCGGTCTGACGGCTCGGTTCGGTCAGACAACTAGGATCAGTTGACTCGGTCAAACCGAGTCAACTCAGTCAACCTGGTCAACTCAGCGAGTTGACTCGGTCAGCTCGGCTTTCGACACAAGAAGATGGTAAAGATTTTACGGCACAATACATTTCATTATTCTTATAATCTATTTACTTTCATGATAACGAGCTTGAACCGATTGATTATAGTTACGTTTGATATAATCATACATATATTGAGTGAATCTTGTTTGAATTTTGAAAAATGACGACAACTTGTGTTGGCGAGGTGACCAAAAACAGAGGAAACTCTGCCCGTTTTTCGAGAAAAATTCGTAAACAAGACACGTATTATAGTTTCAAAAACGACACTTAATGGAATTCGAGTCTATAATATTTCAAACCTTGATATTTCCAAACGCTTTTACAAATGAATATAATGTTATATTTATTTCGAACGTCGTTAATTCGTATCCTTTTACAAAATAAATATAGATTATATATTTATTTCGAATATCAAACAACACGACTTTGTTGTATAAAATAAATATAGTTGTATATTTATTTCAAATACGCGGAATCTTTTATAAAATAAATATAACTTTTTATATTTATTTCGAACGCCTAAACGGCATATACGTATATTTTTGGCAAATATACACAAGACGTGATATATATAATACAAGTTATTATATATTATTTTCATACGAAACGCGATATATGATACGAGTTTGTTATATGATATTTTCATAGAAATATTCTTTTATACACGTATGACTACTCGAGATGGCTAACAGACTTACAACGATATATTTATATATTTTTATATAAATATTTATTCCTTTTAAGTCTCTCGGAAACTAAGTCTTTTTCAAGACTTATTAAACTGCTACTGACATTAAACGAGACTTAACACGTATAACTTAATCTTTTCCATTAAGTTAACAACTTACCGTTGAATCGTTCGATTAACGATTCGGTAGAGCTCGGTGACACGTAGTGTAGTTACCGCATTTATTTAGAAACTTATAAGATATTCCGTGTTAGGAATATTGTAGAATGCACGCTAGCGAGTCTCATTTTGGAAACGACATCACGAGGTCGTAATTAGCTCGCTTTGCACAAGAATATTCAGGTGAGTTCATAACCCCACTTTTTACGGCTTTACATTTTTATAAATGTTTTCGGGGTGGAAAGACATGCACGTTTTGCAAAAACATACAAAGTTTAGAACAAACGCAAAACTCGTATTTCTAAATCATATTACGAAGGGATTTCGAGGAACACAAATGAATTACGAAAGGTTTATACTAAACATACCGGTTTTTACAAAAACAAATGCTTATTTTCGAAATGTGAATGATATTCGGCCAGGGTGACTAGGAATTTGGTCAGGGTGACCAGGGATTTTGTCAGGGTGACCAGGGATTCGGTCAGGGTGACCAGGGATTTATTTTATACATGGTATGGTTAGCGTAAGGAGGGTTACTACTTAGATCATGTGAGTGGGTAGGCGGGAACTGGAGGCCATTAATCCTCATTGTAGGACCGAGGGACAGGAGCGGTAGATCTATCTGGGTGTAGCGAGCCCAGCCCCCAGGCCAAACAGAACGGACCTCGGGGTGACTTTGTGCCCGACGCATAAATTTGCTAGGTTTGAGTCTTCCTACTTGCACTTCACACATATCAATGGCCTTACAAACCATTGGTGATCTCTTTATTTCCTTATCTGCTACATACCAGGGATTTTATACTTACGGAAACTTCTTGTTCATACAAATTAACTACTATGTTTTATACAAATTCAAAGCATTATGCGGGTATGGAGTCAAAGTCAGGGTGGGCATTGACGGTTATGCGAACATTACAAATACAAGGCTTTACAAATACATGGTTTTATGAACATAACGTGTTACAAACACAACGTTTCCATATAACTTGGCAAGAAAATGATTTTTAAATTCATTTTCTCAATACTATTTCAAAAACCGGTTATTCCAAAGATTTATTTCAAATCTTTCACAATACCATAGATTTATTTCAAACCTTTCACAAATCAAAAGATTTATCTCAAATCTTTTACGAACAAACTATGAACTCGCTCAACTTTATGTTGATTTTTCGCATGTTTCTTTCTCAGGTTGCATTTCTAAGACATGGCACAGTTGGAATAGGAGAACCATTGGAGACTCGAGTATTTAGCAGGCGTTCAGTTTCTAGAAGTCTTTGCTTATTTGCTTCCGCTGTGCAATGAAGATACCAGTCCAGTCACGCCAGCTCTGATAATTTCGGGGTGTGACAGATTGGTATCAGAGCTATAGGTTACAGCGAATTAGGTTTCTGTTGTGATACCTAGGCTCTAACCTCACTTTCCTCTGGGAACTTAGACTATTAAGACGTTGAATACATACAGAACGCCCAGTACTCGAATATGGTCTCTCCAACCGTTGCCGAAAAGCAAACAGTCAAAATTTTGTTTTCAAACATACGATATTGTGGTGTTTTACACACGGTACACGAAACGATTACATACAGTACACAACACTCTGAGAGTTTAGGAAACATGCATTTAAGACCTTCGAAAAAGGGAATTCAGTCGGGTGGCTGGATCTGGTCTGAGAGACTAGGAGATTCAGTTTGAGAGGCTGGGAGGATAGTCTAGTGGGACTAGGAGATTCAGTCTGAGAGGCTGGGAGGATAGTCTAGTGGGACTAGGAGATTCAGTCTGAGAGGCTGGGAGGATAGTCTAGTGGGACTAGGGAGTCAGTTTGGGAGGCTGGGAAAATTGTCTAGTGGGACTAGGGAGTCAGTCTGGGAGGCTGGGAGGCTAGTGGGACTAGGAGGACTATTTGATTGCTTATTGATTATTTGTGCATGTGTGCGTTTATTAAAGGTCATCACGTAGGAACCGCGGATATTAACTCGGGCACACACTATTATCCATATTGTCTATGATATTTTAACTTCCCGAGCAGGCATCCTACGCATAACAAAACGCTAGCGCATGAGAATACATAGAACTCAAATTTTACGCCAACGGATGTCGGGGTACATCACCTTCTACGCGGCACACAACGCTAGTGCACAGGTATACGTGAAACTTAAGCTATACATCAACGGAGGTTGAAGTACGACACATACGACTATCGAGGCGAGGCCTTTGAGAAGGAACGATGACGCAAATTTAACGACGACGCTAGATCCCTGTCAGCAGGAGAACTAATGATCAGGAAACGACAACTTGTCACGCGATCCTGCAACGGCACGAATCACGCCAGGAAGAAGACGAATGTCTCCGCATTCCCCCCCCTACCTAACTAATGACAAGTACTATATGTTTGACATTCCATGGTAATGTCACCTAACAACCGGTCATCACACGCAACCCCAGGTAAAGTCCTCAAATTTCTTTTATTGAAATTTCGACTCTCATATTTACTGAGTAGATTTTCGTATCTCTACTCCTCTTAATGGACATTGTGCCACAATCATTATTATTGACTTGTGAATTCGAATGACCCACATTATTGTAACTGTTGGCTCCTTTGTTATCAAGTCAACACATTTTCTTGAAAATTTCTCTTCTTTTCAAGTTACATTCATGGTTTTTTCGTTGTGACTATGCCGAAAGTTTTCTTGTCGATACATATACTTATTGTCGGATTACGCTAAAACCAAGTTCAATTGTTTGAACTTGTTCATTACACATATTCATTTCAGAACATAATATGATGTATTGGGAGCATCATATTCAAATTCGTATTAACAAGCGTTTCATTTGTTCCGAGTCGAGGTAAACTTGTTTGGTATTCGACTCCATTAAATTGTCTGTTGATTTCGACACCATGTGATGGTGATTTTCATTAGTTTGAAGCTTGCGCTAAACTCGTTTACGCATCTCATGCACGGATCTAAATATTTATTGATTGTTTTCCAATCCACTTCGATTTATTATATCAAAGCGGTCTTAATACAATAGTGTGTTAAGACAATGGTACACAAATTCATTTTATATTCTGGTGTACCTACTAATGGTTCTTTCAACATCAATCGAATATTTTACGATAATTATTGTTTCTTCATCTTCGACCGAAAACATTATTTCTTTGATGTTCCATTTTCAATTGAAAATCTTCGAGGTTTGTTGGAACAAACATTCTTATTTACTTCATTGCGCTTTCATTTGACTTCAAACACGGTGAATTTGTTTGATCACCGCCATTGTTGAATTAATTAAGTCACTACGACACCTTGTGGTGTCAGTACAAACTTGTAGCTTCGGCTAACCATGATTGAGCGTTTCATGCAAAACACATGTGATACTTGTTCGATCACTCCTATTATTGAATTGTTTCATTCATTGCGACACCTTGTGGCGTCGGTATGACTTGCAGCTTGCGCTGATCACGATCGAGCGTTTCATGCAAACTATTATATTTGAGATTGTTGATTCTAAGTTCATCCAGTGGATGTTATTGCTTCTAGAACTCATTTACATGTTATAAACGTTCATATGGAATTCGATTGGTCGAAGTTCCTGTTCATTGTTGGATCCTTGTTAACTTAGTCGCACTGGTGACTGTATCATTACGTCTCGTTGCCTTTGACATCAATTACTGAGACACATTTCTTTTAAACCGTTGGGGTTCCTATTGTGGAGGAATGTTATTAAATTCACATGACTCGAATAAGTCTTGTTTCGATTACGCGGTCATTCACTTTGTTATTATTCGGACTTACCTGTAACCAACACAATACTGAGGAGATAACATAGTCTAAATTTCGAGGACGAAATTTCTGTAACAGGGGGAGAATGTGACAACCGGTGGTTTACGATTCTTAATTACGTGATTAACAGGCGATTAACGCATTAATTAATAGTGTTTGAGACGCAAATTAACTTAATTAGGCCTTTGGAGTGCCTAGGAACGTCTAGCCGACTTTACAGTACGCGAACGGTGATTAGCGGAGAAACATGTTAAACGTTAAGCGATAACGAAACGAAACCGGACGAAATACTAACAACGCCTACAAATATTAAATTTTTACGATATATTTTAGCTTCGTAATTAAAATTTAGTGACGACAGGCGAAACCGGATCGAAAAACGGATTAAAGACGACAACGATACAACTTTTCGCGATTATTACCGTAACCGACGAACGGGCGTGCAAACAACGACTACCGACTGTATTTTACGTATTTTAATACTAAAATTTTATCGTTTGACGTTACAACATGTTCGGGTTGCTAAAACGGGTCTCGTAGGAATTACGGGCCACTTAAACACGGGGATTAAGCTTGTGGGCCCTGGGCCCAAGCCCAACACCCACAAGCCTAAGCCTGCACATGTATATTGGATCTCTTCAAGATCTACACAAAATCTTTACTAAATCCATACTAAATCTTTCAAATCTAGACAATCCTTACAAAATCTCACTAAGATTCACATAAGATCTATAAGATCTCAACATCTTTATTTATAGGGTCTTATGGCTCTTTATTTCTCATTCCACAAGATAAAAACACAGGTAACAAGTTCATGGAGTTCATACACACACATGAAGTTCATCCTCTCCAAACAAAATCCCACAACAACAACCTGCTCTCCTCTCCCCCTCTCGACACATCCGACCAAACACCTCCCCTTACCATTAACACCCACCTACCAGCCCCCCTTTTTCTCGACTGCCAAAACAGACCACCGCCACCACCACCGTCCGGTGGTGGTGCGGCGGCAACTGTACAACGAGAGAGAGAGAGAGAGACAGAAGGATCAAAGGAGAGAGAGAGAGAACCGGTGGCGCGTGGCGGCCGCGGAGTGGTTTGCGTCGGGAATCAAAAGAGATAAGGGCCGTGGTGGTTATCGATGGTGATGAAGAGGGCGGCGGTGGTGGCTGACGGCTACCGGAGTCACGGCGACGGTGGTGATGCTCGACTCAAGTTTCAGCTCAGGTACGAGTCCGCAAGTTGTGGTTCAGTCTATGTTTGGTTCCTGTTGTCTGGTTCGGGACTGGTTCGACTCACGTGAGGGGTCTGGGTCAGTTGCAACCGGCTTCGATTCAACCCGGTTCGGTCTCGGGTCAGATACGGTTCAGGTCTCGGCTCAGATCGGGTTCGGTTCGGGTTGACTCGGTCAACTCAGCGAGTTGACTCGGGCAACTCAGCAAGTCAAAACAGGTCAACGGGTCAAGTGCGGTCAACAGCTTCGGTCCGACGGCTCGGTTCGGTCAGACAACTAGGTTCAGTTGACTCGGTCAAACCGAGTCAACTCAGTCAACCTGGTCAACTCAGCGAGTTGACTCGGTCAGCTCGGCTTTCGACACAAGAAGATGGTAAAGATTTTACGGCACAATACATTTCATTATTCTTATAATCTATTTACTTTCGTGATAACGAGCTTGAACCGATTGATTATAGTTACGTTTGATATAATCATACATATATTGAGTGAATCTTGTTTGAATTTTGAAAAATGACGACAACTTGTGTTGGCGAGGTGACCAAAAACAGAGGAAACTCTGCCCGTTTTTCGAGAAAAATTCGTAAACAAGACACGTATTATAGTTTCAAAAACGACACTTAATGGAATTCGAGTCTATAATATTTCAAACCTTGATATTTCCAAACGCTTTTACAAATGAATATAATGTTATATTTATTTCGAACGTCGTTAATTCGTATCCTTTTACAAAATAAATATAGATTATATATTTATTTCGAATATCAAACAACACGACTTTGTTGTATAAAATAAATATAGTTGTATATTTATTTCAAATACGCGGAATCTTTTATAAAATAAATATAACTTTTTATATTTATTTCGAACGCCTAAACGGCATATACGTATATTTTTGGCAAATATACACAAGACGTGATATATATAATACAAGTTATTATATATTATTTTCATACGAAACGCGATATATGATACGAGTTTGTTATATGATATTTTCATAGAAATATTCTTTTATACACGTATGACTACTCGAGACGGCTAACAGACTTACAACGATATATTTATATATTTTTATATAAATATTTATTCCTTTTAAGTCTCTCGGAAACTAAGTCTTTTTCAAGACTTATTAAACTGCTACTGACATTAAACGAGACTTAACACGTATAACTTAATCTTTTCCATTAAGTTAACAACTTACCGTTGAATCGTTCGATTAACGATTCGGTAGAGCTCGGTGACACGTAGTGTAGTTACCGCATTTATTTAGAAACTTATAAGATATTCCGTGTTAGGAATATTGTAGAATGCACGCTAGCGAGTCTCATTTTGGAAACGACATCACGAGGTCGTAATTAGCTCGCTTTGCACAAGAATATTCAGGTGAGTTCATAACCCCACTTTTTACGGCTTTACATTTTTATAAATGTTTTCGGGGTGGAAAGACATGCACGTTTTGCAAAAACATACAAAGTTTAGAACAAACGCAAAACTCGTATTTCTAAATCATATTACGAAGGGATTTCGAGGAACACAAATGAATTACGAAAGGTTTATACTAAACATACCGGTTTTTACAAAAACAAATGCTTATTTTCGAAATGTGAATGATATTCGGCCAGGGTGACTAGGAATTTGGTCAGGGTGACCAGGGATTTTGTCAGGGTGACCAGGGATTCGGTCAGGGTGACCAGGGATTTATTTTATACATGGTATGGTTAGCGTAAGGAGGGTTACTACTTAGATCATGTGAGTGGGTAGGCGGGAACTGGAGGCCATTAATCCTCATTGTAGGACCGAGGGACAGGAGCGGTAGATCTATCTGGGTGTAGCGAGCCCAGCCCCCAGGCCAAACAGAACGGACCTCGGGGTGACTTTGTGCCCGACGCATAAATTTGCTAGGTTTGAGTCTTCCTACTTGCACTTCACAGATATCAATGGCCTTGCAAACCATTGGTGATCTCTTTATTTCCTTATCTGCTACATACCAGGGATTTTATACTTACGGAAACTTCTTGTTCATACAAATTAACTACTATGTTTTATACAAATTCAAAGCATTATGCGGGTATGGAGTCAAAGTCAGGGTGGGCATTGACGGTTATGCGAACATTACAAATACAAGGCTTTACAAATACATGGTTTTATGAATATAACGTGTTACAAACACAACTTTTCCATATAACTTGGCAAGAAAATGATTTTTAAATTCATTTTCTCAATACTATTTCAAAAACCGGTTATTCCAAAGATTTATTTCAAATCTTTCACAATACCAGAGATTTATTTCAAACCTTTCACAACTCAAAAGATTTATCTCAAATCTTTTACGAACAAACTATGAACTCGCTCAACTTTATGTTGATTTTTCGCATGTTTCTTTCTCAGGTTGCATTTCTAAGACATGGCACGGTTGGAATAGGAGAACCATTGGAGACTCGAGTATTTAGCAGGCGTTCAGTTTCTAGAAGTCTTTGCTTATTTGCTTCCGCTGTGCAATGAAGATACCAGTCCAGTCACGCCAGCTCTGATAATTTCGGGGTGTGACATGAGTTGGCGGCACAATTCAAAGAGTACACCGCCATGAAAGAAGCGAAGCACGTTAGCTCTATGGAGGCGATTGAATTGGGGAAGAAAAGAGAGTCGGAGGCTCGCGATCTCATAACGTAACAACGCGAGACGATGAGGGTGTGGGGGGAGTTAAGTGGGGAGTTGGCGGGCGCGTGTTGATTGGCTGTGGGTAAGAGATGTCACTCCCCACTTAGAGGAGTGCCCTTTACACCCTAACATACATATTTCTAGTAGTTCGTTTTCAGATAATTGAACTTCTTGCTTTGAGACTTGTATATTATATTTGCATATAACCTATATATGTTAACTATTAATTATTATTATAATAATAATAATAATAATAATAATAATAATAATAATTCATCTCTCTCTATTAATAGAAAAACCAAAATGAATAGTGATTGACATTGTTCTTCTCTCATTAGCTATGAAGCACGGCGATGGCTTGGAGCCATGAATACCCGTCCCGAGGACGGTTTGGGGATGGAAACGCCATGGGGACATTCCCCAAACATTTCCAGGAATATGGGGATAGCATCGAAACGCTTCCGGGAAAGTGAGGACAGGAGTTCGACGTTTCGGGGACATTTCATAAAGAGAAAGAGAGAGTGACGACAGTTCAATGTTTCGGGGACCTCCATCATCATCGATATGTTTTGCTCCACACCACCGAAAACGAAAAAAAAAATGTTGTGTTCATAGAGAGAAAGAAAGAGACGAGGTGTGTACGTTAAAGGAAGAGAGAGACATTTTGTGGGTGGCGGCTGTTTTGATTGTGGTATATTAGGGTTTCTTGTGTGGATAAGGTTTTTGTGATTTGAAATATTGGGACAAAAAGCAGAGCTTAAAAATCGTTTTTGTGATTTGAAATATTGGGACAAAAAGTTTTTTTGTGATCTGATTGTGGTATATATATATATATATATATATATATATATATATATATATATATATTTGTCGTACTTTTGTCGTACTCGTATCTTGGAATTTTTAGTTTTGCCGTTCCCCGTAGCCGTATCGTCCCAGTACCCCAGTTCCGCACCCGTTCCCGTGCTACAGAGCTCATTAGGCTATCTGGGCGGTGATATGCCATGAAGTGAAATATCCACACATTTGAACATACGGCCTTTTATTCTTTAATTACACGCGTCTCACTCTAAAGTCTAAACATATTTTCACTGGGGTACAGAGCTAAACCGATTACTTTTCAATCTTATTGATTGAATTATGTTTGTGTGGTTCTTAATCATTGCAGACCGTTCGAATCGGTTCTTGACTTGTCTACTTTCTATCATTAAGTTCTGCTTTTTTTGGATCAGATTTAGGGTTCGTCGAGGTTTGAATCACGTTTTTTATTTCCCGGTATATGATAAACAATATAAGGGTTTTCGCGTGACGGATTTGTCACAAGAACAAGATAATGCCTATTGATGTTGTCGATGGTGGCAGATGTACGTTTTCTTCGTGGAGGCGTAGGATTAGGGTTAAGGACTTCTAGAGGATACTGCACTAAGGTCTTAGGTGTATTCTAGGGATGTACGTTTTCTTATTCTTTTAAGTGACTTCAACGACGATTGACTTCTTGTGTGTATGCCCGAATGATGTTGTATGCTATTATACATGATTTACATTATACTGTATCACTCTGATCACTTTCTTCGTATAGGTGACTTCTTTTTCCTATAGTCTATTTTTCTATTTTTTCTATATTTTTGGACTTGATGTGTTGGTTTGTTGTTCGTTTTGGAGCCGAGGGTCTCTTCTGGAAGCAGCCTCTCTATCCCTAGGGATAGAGGCAAGGTCTGTCTACATCCCACCCTCCCCGGACCCTATGAGTAGCTTTGCTATTTGTAGGATTTACTGGGTATGGTTGTTGTTGTTGTTGTTGATGGTGGCAGATGTGTGTAGGATACGGTGGATGTGATGAGTTTCACGTTTTAATAGAAAATCATTGAAAATGGCATGGCAACGGTGTTGGATGGTTGGTTTAGACCTACAACCCGCCTTGCAGCCAAGTTTATTGGGAACTCTAAGCCTTTGAAAGGTCGATTTCGTTAATTTTTTCACTGTGTCCATCAATTGGTTGCTCTTTTTAGTGAGCCTTTGTTTAGGGTATTCTTTCTATTTAGTCTTTAATAGATAGGAATATTGATTTGGTTGATTTCGTTTTCTATTTTTGGAGTTCGGGTTTTCTTTGCGTTGTTGGCTCTGTTCTTCAACCTATAATAGCATGTTGATCTGTGAATCGATGGTAGTGTGGATGAACGTTGGTTTATCTGAATGTTAATTCGTTATTGATGGGTATAAGCCGTTTGGTTCTGAAGTGTATAAGCTTTTCATGACGGGTCGTTGCTCACTTGAGTCGTCGGCTGCATCAAAGGTTGGGCTTATGAAGTTCCTAGAAGCTCAAAGGTTACTGGCTAGGATGATTTAAGGAATTTGTTAAAAGCATTGTTTTGACATGGCAATAATGTTATTTGCAGTCACAATGCGTTAACATTTTCGAGCCACTTAATTCTTGACCAAGTTCTCATGGTTTTTTTGTTCGTTCTCATGGTTGTGATTTAGCGTTTTCATTTAAACCCCCTATATATATATATATATATGGAGAGAGAGAGTGAGAAAGTGTAAAATACATTACGACTTAACGTACATCACGTATGCGACCAAATTACGCACGTTATTTTGAAAATCACGCACGTTATAAACTCAACAAAACCTAATCACGCATGTAACACCCCGTGTTTCGAAAGTCAAAGTCAAAGTCATGATTGAAGTCAAAGGAAGAAAAGATTGCTAAATTCGATCTGTCACTCCTTGCTCCACTCCTGTTTTCACTTCTTTGACTTGTAGATAATCTATTTATGTTATCGCTTTGATTGTATTATGTGGAGTACCTATTAGTAATCGATATTTAATCACTATTTAATCACATGTTTAATCAAATTATCGCTTATCACTGTCGCAATCGCAACTCGAATTACGTGTTCTGGATATTGTTTTATGTGTGTGTGCTATTTATGTGTTACTTGTGCATGTTATGTTTATGTTGAGGTGTTAATCGCAATCGCAAATCTATCGCATCGCAATCGAATCGAAAATGCTAAATGCAAGTTAATTATAGTGATTGTATGTTAGATAGTAGTTGCGATTAATGTGTAACACTATCGCATCGCTCTCTCGAATCGCATCGCAAAGCCCAACACGCGAATCGAAACGACAAAACTCATCGCGCCGGACTCATGGATCGAGTGGCCAAACGATCGAGTGGCCATCCGATCGGATTGCCATCCGATCGACCAGCCTTCCTTACTTTCCATTTTAGGAAACCCTATAAATACCCCCATTTGACACATCACTTGATGTGACAGCTCTCTACTCGACCCAGCCGCACTCAAGCTCTATTTCTTCCGATTTCTCTCGATTCTTGTAAGTTTCCAACCTAAATCTTGTACTTTTATGATCTACACACACTTCTTCATCATTCTATCTTTCAAATCTTAACTTTTAACCATGAAATCAGCGGATTTGAGGTGTTCTATGATGATGTCATGATGGTGTTCCTATGAACTTCATGTTTTGGCTTCAATCCACCAAGAACAACTTAGATCTGGATGATTCCCACATGAATAAACAAAGATCTTGCATAGATCTGAACATATTCGTGGTGAAAAGGATTGAACGATGGTTTTCTAACTTTCTTTCAACTCTTTTACACTCAATGCACTCAAACCCGATAGAATCGGAGCTCGTTCTGATCTTCTACCCATTCTTGGTGATGTATTAGTTCCAGATCTGAATTCTATCCGAGAGATATTGATTTCGGGTTTGAACATGAACTACCGACTCGAACCAAGAACCGGTCGGACTAGGGTGATTCCTGTTCGGTCGGGTCACTTGGGCCGAGATAAGGGTTCTGTTGTTCAATCAAATCATCAAAACGTCTCGTTCAAAATCACAGAACTTCAAACAAAAATAGGTGACAAGACGATCAGACCGTCGGGACGGATTGCCGTCCGATCGGATTGCCATCCGATCGACCGGCCATACGATCGGGTTGCATTTGGTCCCACACTTAAACTTTTATTCAAGCTAATCAACGAACTGAACGTTGAAACGAATTACCACCCGATCGGATTGCCATCCGATCGAGTGACTGTCCGATCGTGTGACGTTTGGGACTTTGATACTTAATTAATTCACAACATGATTCATACATACGGATTGCCACCCGATCGGATAGTCATCCGATCGAGTGACCGTCCTACTGTGAACTTGTTCTCAACTGAGAAGCCTCGCCAATCGGATTGCTGTCCGATCGAACGACCGTTCGATCGACCGACCTGAAAAGTAGAGATACTTCCCTATTTTTTAAATGCTGCAATGAAAACTTCAAAGTACAAACCATCATACACAAACACATCACTCACCAAGAGAGGTGTCAATCCAATCGAATGCCATCCGATCGGATGACCATCCGAACGGATTGCCACCCGATCGACTGGCCATCCGATCGGATTGCCATCCGATCCTTGGTACATCTACATCGTTTTATGCACCGCTAATCTTTTGTGCTATCGTTCACTGTTTAGGCTAATTCCGCTCTAAGCGCTCCCCTCAATCCATTAGTTCTACCGCTGTGAGTATACTCGAACCCTTTTTGCTTTACGCACTTTTGGGTGTTACATACGTTACTTATTCTAAATCACATCAAACACACTACGCAATACTTTAACGCTAACCGGCACTGCATGTTATGCGTGACTCGATGAATGCTTGTTTGTTATGTTTACACATAGATTGCTGTCTACATGCCTTAGCAATGATAGTACTATTGTTTGGACTCAGCACCTGTTCACTCAGGAGTTGTTAAGGACTATTAATCTCATGAGTCGCAGTGGTGAATATGTGTTACGAACTGCTTTACGCAGTCAACCCGCAGTCATTGGTATTGATAGGATCATGTCGATAACTTACATGCTTCACATCACACGTTGTACGTGCTGGTTATGCGTAAACGGTTTCGAACTTTATTATGCTATTATCAAACTTGTATGCTCACCTTTACACTATGTGTATTGACTTTTACTTTAACGTATGTGGCAGGTGCTTAAGATGCTAGGATGCCTTGTTTGCTGTGTGATGAAATCGAGGCTATGAAAGACTCTAGAAACGAATAAACAAACTATCTATTTTGAAATCTGAGTTGTCGGATCAGTACTTGTTTGTGAGACAATTATTTGTGATAACTGTTTTATTTAGATATGTTATGGTATGGGACATGACTTTTTAAATATCTGGTAATTAATAGTTGTTATGGATACTCATGGACAATCTGTTTCGCTCAGTGTCGCGCCCTGATGTTTCCGCCATCGGTTGGGGTGTGACAGATTGGTATCAGAGCCATAACTATAGGGAATTAGGCAAGACTCGACCTAGTCCGGGTCGATGTCTTAGAAACGACCTAGTCTATAGTTAGGTACCAACAGACTGACTCGTGCATGCCCTGTAGGGGTTTTGTACGAGCTTACTTGCTATTCTCGCCTACACTATGACTACACTCTAATTTTCGAAAAAATGAACGAGTGATCAGGTCGGGATTAGGTGTGAAAACCGCAAACTCTCGACCCAACCACTTGTTCGACCCGCATTTATACTTATAAACATGAGAATTTGCGTTAAACCAGGAGTGAAATCCGTACTTTAACGCACATTTTCCCCTATATTTACATCAAAACAGGAATGAAGTCGCTAAGTTAGGGGTGAAACCCGAACCTTGATGACTCGTTCTGATTTTATTTTGATTTTTCAACACTCTCACCAAAGTCTCGGCGGACTCCAACGACTTGAAGTCACACAATAGCTGGAAAGATGCGTGCCGTTCGCCCAAAACGAGGCGAGAGCATAGTCCCGAATGTTAGAGTGTGTACCCAAAGTCCTTGTGAATAGTCGAATCACTTTGGGTAGTCGAAGTCTATCACACCCAAGACAATCTATTCTCAATTTCTATGTCTTTCGATTCTGAGCCCGCAACTGCTGACTCTAATATTGGTCGATTTCATGTGATTTTGTTTATTTGTTAGCATATTGAGATACTGATGGCTTCGATTTAACGCTTCTTGCTCCGCTTATCACACAACGCACTACACAATCGTCAACAAATCACTGGTCATTATTCGCCATCGCTGCTCAATACTCGCAATCGCTGTACTTAATCGCCATACGTGATGTGAAGGATAGGGAATACGTGCAACATATAGTTAGGTTTCTGTATTCTGACTGCCTCATGTGCTTCTGTGCCTTACGTGCCTATGTGCTCTACGTGATTATGTGCTTATGTGTTTATGTGCCTATATGATACGGTGTTATGTGTATACGTGTTCCTGAGCTTTATGGTGAATCGCTATACTATACTAGGAATAATTGAAGTTTGTGTTGAGTCCCGTGACGGTGTCTATTGCAGACAATGTCGTCATCTGGATCTCGCGCTACTCAAGCCGCCTGCCGAAAGCAGGCCGATAAACTCCTCGCTGCTATGATCACTAAACAAATGGCGAAGGTTGTTCCTCGGATCGTCAGTGAACTGTACGAGAATGTGAGCAAATCTTCTGAAGAGTCCAGGACTGAAACCCCTAAGGCTGCTTTTAGCTTCAAGCAGTTCAAAGCTTGCGGACCGAAAGAATTTACTGGCGAAGATGGTCCTTCGGCCATATTCCAATGGTTTGATTCGATCGAGGTCACCCTGCGCCAGAGTGGCTGTCCTGAAGATCTTCGCACTCTGAATGCTACCGGCGTCTTCCAATCCCGAGCGCTAGATTGGTGGATGACCGAGAGAAACAAACGCGGAAACGATGCAGCTTATGGTTTGACGTGGGATGAGTTGAAGGACGTCATGTTAGAAGAGTTTTGCCCTCCCCACGAGCGCCAAAAGTTGGAGGACGAATTCTGGCACATCAAGCAGAAGGAGGGTGACAATGCTGCTTTAACTGCTCACTTCAAGCAGCTTAGCATAATCTGTCCTGATCAAGTCAAGACTCCTGATATCGCGATCAAGAAGTATATTCGAGCTCTGCCAGATTGTGTCACGGATTTTGTGCAAGCTTCAAAACTAGCAACAATCGAGGAAACTTACCTGCTTGTCGCTAAAATAAACGACAAGCGAGTCAAGTCTGGCTACTGGGATAAAGCCGCCAAGAACCTACATCAAGCTACCACTGCACCAACCGCTGAAACCGCCGCCACTCCTCAGTCTTCAAAAGCCTCTCGTCGCAAGAGGAAGAACAACAGCAACTCCAGCAACAAGAATTGTGCTGTCACCACTGCTGCCCCACTCCAAGCTGTACCCGCTCAGCAGCAGACTCAACACCGCCAGGTTGCGGCACAGGTAACCCAGGCACCGCCGGCAAAGCGTGCTTATACTGTCCTCACCCTGCCTGCCCAACCTGTACCTATCACCACCCAGTGGGAATCGCCTGCAGATTTTGTGTGCACTGAAACATGTACGGCCATTTCACCGCCAACTGCCATACAGGTCCTCGTCAAGCTCCAGCTCCAGCTACTGCGCATCAAGCTCTACTTCCTGCTCCTCAAGGCCAACAAGCGGCTCCGGCACCCATGGTCAATGCTAGAGTCTGCTTTGCGTGTGGTGATCCCAACCACTTCGCAAACATGTGCCCCAATCGGGTTATGAAGCAAGAGCAACAACAGCAACAGCCCCAGCAACAGCAGCAGCAGCCTCAGCAACAACAACAACAACAACAAGCAGCTCGTGCTCGAACTTTCAACATTAATGTGCTCCAGGCTCAGGCTGACAACAACGTGGTCAATGGTACGTTCCTTGTGAATGGTATTTATGCTTCGTGTTTGTTTGATACTAGATCCGATAACTGTTTTGTATCGTTTGAGTTCGAAAAGCTCCTTAATCGTAAGCGCACCCATCTCCCCTCGACGTTCGATGTTGAAGTTTCCACTGGAAGAACCGTCGCTGTCAACTCCGTTCTTCGTGATTGTACCCTCGAGCTCAACAATCACATCTTTCCTATCAACCTTATTCCGATGCAGCTCGGTAGTTTTGATGTCATAGTAGGCATGGACTTTCTTCGTGAAAACCATGCTGAAGTTGTCTGCTTCGAAAAGATGATTCGTTTCTCGCTCGCTAATGGTGATCAATTATGTTTCTATGGTGAAACTCTCTCGAAAGACCTCAAGCTCATGTCATGTATCCAAGCTAGCAAGTATCTCCGTAAGGAATACAGAGCTTTCTTGGCTAACATTGTAGTAGCGGAGAAGGAAAAGAAAGGAAAGACAGAAGTGAAAGACGTTCCCGTTGTTTGTGAATTCCCTAACATTTTTCCTTAAGATCTTCCAGGCTTGCCTCCGAGTCGTGATATCGACTTTCGCATCAACCTCATTCCTGGAGCAAATCCCGTTGCTAGAGCTCCTTATCGACTCGCTCCGTCCGAAATGCGCGAACTCTTAAGTCAGCTACAGGAATTGCTTGACAAAGGCTTCATTCACCCTAGCACCTCTCCTTGGGGCGCACCAGTCCTTTTCGTCAAAAAGAAGGATGGGTCATTCCGGATGTGCATCGACTATCGGGAATTGAATAAGTTGACAATCAAGAATCGTTACCCTTTGCCTCGCATCGATGATTTGTTTGATCAGTTACAAGGTGCTACGTGTTTTTCCAAGATCGATCTACGCTCAGGCTACCACCAGTTACGCATACAAGAGGAGGATATACCCAAAACCGCTTTTCGCACTCGATACGGCCACTACGAGTTCGTTGTTTTTCCTTTTGGTTTAACCAACGCACCCGCAATTTTTATGGATCTGATGAATCGCGTGTGTAAACCGTTCCTCGACCGCTTTGTCATCGTATTCATCGATGATATCCTGATCTATTCCAAGTCGAAAGCCGAACACGCGCAACATCTATGTTTGGTTCTCGAGCTACTTCGGGGGAATCGACTCTACGCCAAGTTCTCCAAGTGTGAATTCAGGCTGGAGTAGGTTCAATTCCTCGGTCACATTGTCAATAGTCAAGGTATTCATGTCGACCCCGCGAAGATCGAAGTTGTCAAGAGTTGGGTCACACCTAAGAACCCGTCCGAAGTCCGTTCTTTTCCCGGATTATCGGGCTATCATCGCTGATTTATCAAAGGATTCTCTAAAATCGCTGTGCCGCTCACTTCTCTCACGCACAAAGATAGGCCTTTTGTTAGGGGAACTGGACAAGAGACTGCTTTTCAAACCCTCAAGTACATGCTTTGCAATGCTCCTGTTCTCACTTTACCCGATGAAGACGATGACTTTATCTTCTATTGTGATGCCTCGAATCTTGGCCTTGGTTGTGTTCTCATGCAACGAGGCAAGGTTATTGCTTACGCATCTCGTCAGCTCAAGATCCATAAAAAGAACTATACAACCCACGACCTCAAGCTAGGCGCAGTTGTTTTTGCGTTAAAGATCTGGCGACAATACCTTTATGGTACCAAGTGTACAATCTTCACCAATCATAGGAGCCTACAACATATCTTTGACCAGAAAGAGCTAAATATGCGTCAACGCCGGTGGGTAGAACTTCTCAACGATTATGATTGTGAGATTCGTTATCACCCTGGCAAAGCAAATGTCGTTGCCGACGCTCTCATCAGACGGAGCTATTTGCACAGCGCCAGTAATATCCAAGCCCAATATGATCTCGAAACCCTCATCCGCGAAGCCCAACATGCCTGCTTTAATGAACGCACTTTGAAGAAGGAAAGGATTCTCAATGATGGAACCCAGCTAGTGAATAAGTCGAATGGGATATTCCATAATCTGGACCGAATCTGGATCCCTAAACGGACCAATTTACGACAGATTTTGATGGACGAAACCCATAAATCCCGATATTCTATTCATCCCGGTGCCGACAAGATGTACCAGGACCTGCGCTACAAGTACTGGTGGCCGGGCATGAAGAGAGATATCGCCCTCTATGTTTCGAAGTGCCTGACTTGCTCGAAAGTCAAGGCTGAGCACCAAAGGCCCTTTGGCTTACTCGTTCAACCTGAGATCCCTATGTGGAAATGGGAAAGTATAGCTATGGACTTCATAACGAAGCTTCCGCGCACGCCCACAGGTCACGTCAGCATCTGGGTTGTCGTTGACCGTTTGACTAAATCTGCTCACTTTCTGCCAATACGGGAAAACTACAAGGTAGAAAAATTAGCCCGAATCTACACCAAAGAGATCATTTGTCGACATGGGACGCCTCGCGACATCATTTCTGATCGCGATGCTCGGTTTACCTCGCGTCTTTGGGAGACATTTTAATCTGCTCGCGGTAATACGCTTAATCTAAGTACCGCTTTCCATCTCCAAACCGATGGTCAGACTGAAAGAACGATTCGTACCCTTGAAGACATGCTCCGTTCGTGTGTCATAGATTTCTGTGGTAATTGGGACGCATACTTACCTTTAGTCGAATTCTCGTACAATAACAGTTATCATTCCAGCATTCAAATGGCACCATTTGAGGCATTGTATGGAAGAAGATGTCGATCCCCTATTGTATGGCACGAGATCGGGCATTCCCAATTAACCGGTCCTAAGCTATTGCAAGAAAGGACTGACAAAATCCTCCAAATTCGAGACAATCTACTGAAAGCTCGGAGTCGTCAGAAAAGTTACGCCGATAGACGACGCAAGCCCCTTGAATTTGACGTTGGCGACCTTGTACTCCTAAAGGTTTCACCTTGGAAGGGTGTAGTCAGATTCGGCAAGAAAGGAAAGCTCGCGCCTCGATATGTAGGACCCTTTAAGATTCTGGAAAGGATCGGAAAAGTGGCTTACAGACTCGAACTACCGGGGGAACTTAACAACGTCCACCCGACTTTCCACGTTTCGAACCTCAGAAAGTGCCTAGCTGAGCATGATTTACACGTACCACTTGAGGATCTTCAAGTAAACGAAACACTACACTTCGTGGAAAAGCCTATCGAAATCATGGACCGCCAAACCAAGCAACTCCGACGCTCACGCATTCCCATTGTGAAAGTTTACTGGGAAGGCAAACGAGTCGCAGAGTTCACTTGGGAACTCGAAAGCGACATGAAGGCGAAGTACCCACAGTTTTTTGTTACGACTTCGGCCTAATTTCGGGACGAAATTCCCTTAAGAAGGGGAGGCTGTAACACCCCAAGTTTCGAAAGTCAAAGTCAAAGTCATGATTAAAGTCAAAGGAAGAAAATATTGCTAAATGCGATCTGTCACTCCTTGCTCCACTCCTGTTTTGACTTCTTTTACTTGTAGATAATCTATTTATGTTATCGCTTTGATTGTATTATGTGGAGTACCTATTAATAATCGATATTTAATCGCGATTTAATCGCATGTTTAATCAAATTATCGCTTATCATTGTCGCAATCGCAACTCGAATTACGTGTTCTGGATATTGTTTTACGTGTGTGTGCTATTTATGTGTTACTTGTGCATGTTATGTTTATGTTGAGGTGTTAATCGCAATCGCAAATCTATCGCATCGCAATCGAATCGAAAATGCTAAACACAAGTTAATTATAGTGATTGTATGTTAGATATAGTAGTTGGGATTAATGTGTAACACTATCGCATCGCTCTCTCGAATCGCATCGCAAAGCCCAACATGCGAATCGAAATGACAAAACTCATCGCACCGGACTCATGGATCGAGTGGCCATCCGATCGGATTCCCATCCGATCGGGTTGCCATCCGATCGAGTTGTCACCCGATCGGGCTGCCACCCGATCGGACTGCCACCCGATCGACCAGCCTTTTTCCTCACATTCCATTTTAGGAAACCCTATAAATACCCCCATTTGTCACATCACTTGATGTGACAGCCTTCTACTCGACCCAGCCGCACTCAAGCTCTATTTCTTCTGATTTCTCTCGATTCTTGTAAGTTTCCAACCTAAATCTTGTACTTTTATGATCTACACACACTTCTTCATCATTCTATCTTTCAAATCTTAACTTTTAACCGTGAAATCAGTGGATTTGAGGTGTTCTAGGATGATGTCATCATGGTGTTCTTATGAACTTCATGTTTTGGCTTCAAACCACCAAGAACAACTTAGATCTGGATGATTCCCACATGAATAAACAAAGATCTTGCATAGATCTGAACATATTCATGGTGAAAAGGATTGAAAGATGGTTTTCTAACTTTCTTTCAACTCTTTTACACTCAATGCACTCAAACCCGATAGAATCGGAGCTCGTTCTGATCTTCTACCCATTCTTGGTGATGTATTAGTTCCAGATCAGAATTCTATCCGAGAGATATTGATTTCGGGTTTGAACATGAACTACCAACTCGAACCGAGAACCGGTCTGACTAGGGTGATTCCTGTTCGGTCGGGTCACTTGGGCCGAGATAAGGGTTCTGTTGTTCAAGCAAGTCATCAAAACGTCTCGTTCAAAATCATAGAACTTCAAACAAAAACAGGTGACAAGACGATCAGACCGTCGGTACGGGTTGCCGTCCGATCGCGTTGCACTTGGTCCCACACTTAAACTTTTATTTAAGCTAATCAAGGAACTGAACGTTGAAACGGATTACCACCCGATTGGATTGCCATCCGATCGAGTGACTGTCCGATCATGTGACGTTTGGCACTTTGATACTTAAAAAATTCTTAACATGATTCATACATACGGATTGCCACCCGATCGGATAGCCATCCGATCGAGTGACCGTCCTGCTGTTAACTTGTTCTCAACTGAGAAGCCTCGCCAATCGGATTGCTGTCCGATCGAACGACCGACCTGAAAGGTAGAGATACTTCTCTATTTTTAAAATGTTGTAACGATGATAAAGATTATTAAACACTCGTGTATATAATATACTTGCTAAACGTAAGACGTGAGTGAGTATGGCTACATGTGCTTGACTGATTAACTATGAGAAACCGTTAAAACACTTTTATGTGTCGATTGGAGAACATACCTTTGGGCCGCAAAAACTCGTTTAATACTCTGAATGATAATCCTGTGAAACTTAAACGTATAGTTGATGATTGAACGCGTATGTTGGGCCACGAGTATGTTGGGCCACACACACAACATGTATGTGGGCCGCGAGTACGTTTGGGCCGCACACACCTCTAAATCATCACACCTCATTCTATTTCGACCCATACTTGCATATCGGGCCAAACCGCATGAGCCCAACCCCCTTTAAGGGTTATGTATATGTGTAGAACTAGGAGAATAGGTGTACGTAATATTATTTGTGATTTTGGAAATCACGTAGATAACAAACCTTAGTGCACCCCATTCCTTCCTTCTCGCGATCAGCCTACCTTTCGAAGATTCGTACTTCCCTTTGAAGCTAGACTCTCGTGAATAGCAACATCTCTAGTCCGGTTAGTATAATTATATTGTATTGAATCTGATCTTGATTTGGCTATTTTGCGTCGGTTTGCATGATATGGTTGGATTTTTCATAGATTGATTACAAGTTGCTGATGATGAATGTTCTTGTGATATGATGATAGGGATTATGCATGATAGTGTAATTGTGTTTAATGTGTTAAGTGATTCAGTGTATTAATCGTGATTGTTGTAGTATAGGATGTAAACTAATGATAAATTACGAACAAAGTTGTATTATGCTAGTACTCAAGGATTTTGTGAATCTTGAATGATTTAATTGGCTCCGGTTTGGGTTGTGATCAATTACTGTAAGTGTTGTTGAAGGTTTAATGTAGATGGTGGTTTAACAGTTAATCAAATAATGAGGGTTTGTGTGCATAGGGTGCCGTATCCATGGTTATCATATTCTCATAAGTGGTGTGATGATGATTTGATTTATTAATAAAACCCAAAGTCACCTCCACTAATTCAGCCGTCACATTATGTGCATATGTCAGCTCAAAAAGGGACAACCCATGTGAAGATGATGATCCATTGTTATGTTTTTCATTAATAAAATTTTAAATCAAAGATCATGCAATGTCTGAGCCATGTGACCGAATTCTATTAATATTGAATGAATGAAAATGTTTTTGGATGTTCATGATTGGACCGATTCTAATATGATATTGCATGATTGTTGTAGTTAATTTATTGTGACTTCGAACTGCATGATGATGATTATGTAATGGAATGATACCTGAGATTGAAGGATTGTTACTATGATGAATATGTGGATGACCGACTAGTATGCTAATGATTGGTATTGTTTGATATGATAGTGATTATATTGGGTATGTTGTGAATTAATGATTTAGGGTTGGATAACATGTAAATAGGGTGTATTGCTTATATATAACGGTGAAAGCCTCGAGCTATACAAATAACCTGATTGCTTGAGCTGGTTACATGATTGCAATGGGTAATTGTTTGATGATAATTAGAGAATTTTAGATTGACCTTGTTTGAAACATTGGGCCGCACATGTTTAATAATTGGGCTTGAAGCGTATGCGAGTGAATCATGTATGTATGTAGTATGTTTGAACTATACGTGTCAGGTGATTTCCTGATGGCACTAGATGAATGGATTAACTGTCATGACTTGAACTACCTGTGTGCGTTGCATGTACATTAAATGTGCTTTATGTGAACAATGAATACGTGAATTAATTGTACGTGAAAGATGTGGTTCATGTGCACGTGGAACTGACTGTTATCGGTAACCCTTTTAGGACGTGTTTGATCAACTGTTAAATAAGTAACTAGTCATACCGAGCAAACCAAGGTGAGTTCACACTCTTTCCAAGGCATGGGATTCCCAAGGGTTGGGGATGGGTTAAAGAATTAAAACGGAAACTACATATTCTCCTTGGGTAGGATATGTACGGCCATCCTCCATGGGTAGGATGCCAAGATTAAACCTCGCGTATTCTCCTTGGGTAGAATACGTACGTTCGTCCTCCTTGGGTAGGACAACAAGATTAAACACACTGGACCAAAACTCTATCATGAAGTCCCTCATTTTATATCGACTTAATCGCCGAGGCCGATGTCGAGCGGGTCATTAGTTAATAGCGCTATTAGGTTTAACAAACCTCACACCATGTCGTTCGAACGGGCGTGTACTAATGGACTAAAGGCAAAGGGTCAATGCTGATAGACATTGACTTAGGGCACAACTTATTTTCGTAGTAGTCGATATGGTACGGTCTGGTAACGCACATGGGAAGCCCCCACTAAATATCGTAAAAAGGTTTGGGAAACAGGGTAAACTGGTAATTCACATGGGAAGCCCCCACTAATTATTGAGAAGGTTTGGGAAACAGGGATACTGATTAATACGTGGTTTACAAAACGAACTTACGATTATTGAAACGAACTCGATAACTAATCAACCAACTGTGAACTCGCTCAACTTTGTTGTTGACTCGTTGTTACATGCCTTGCAGGCCTTTAGGTGCATAACATTGGAACTTGCTGTCTGGGAAGCTGGAGTGGTCATGGGTCGAGTTACATGGAAACGCAACACAAGACTAAGAGCTTTTACATGTGGTTTATAAACACTTAACGAATTAAATATGCTTTCGCTGTAAACTGTGAAATTTTGTAACGTTGTAACACTTATTGTTAATAAATGAAAGTTTTATTTAAATATATTCATGAGTTCAATGTGATTGGTGGCTAAGATCCTGGTATGTCACACGCCCCGCGCGGTATTTCCGCATGTGGTATTTTGGGGGTGTGACAAACACATCACTCACTAAGCGAGGTGTCAATCCAATCGAATGGCCATTCGATCGGATGACCATCCGAACGGATTGCCACCCGATCGACTGGCCATCTGATCGGATTGCCATCCGATCGGATTACCATCCGATCGGATTACCATCCGATCCTTGGTACATCTACATCGTCTTACGCGTCGCTCATCTTTTGTTCTATCGTTAACTGTTCAGGCTAATTCCGCTCTAAGCGCTCCCTTCAATCCATTAATTCTACCGCTGTGAGTATACTCGAACCCTTTTTGCTTTACGCACTTTTGGGTGTTACATACGTTACTTATTCTAAATCACATCAAACACACTACGTAATACTTTAACGCTAACCGCCACTGCATGTTATACGTGACTCGATGAATGCTTGTTTGTTATGTTTACACATAGATTGTTGTCTACCTACCTTAGCAACGATAGTACTATAGTTTGGACTCGGCACCTGTTCACTCAGGGGTTGTTAAGGACTATTAATCACATGATTCGCAGTGGTGAATATGTGTTACGAACTGCTTTACGCAGTCAACCCGCAGTCATTGGTATTGATAGGATCATGTCGATAACTTACATGCTTCACATCACACGTTGTACGTGCTGGTTATGCGTAAACGATTTCGAACTTTATTATGCTATTATCAAACTTGTATGGTCACCTTTACACTATGTGTATTGACTTTTACTTTAACGTTTGTGGCAGGTGCTTAAGATGCTAGGATGCCTTGTTTGTTGTGTGATGAAATCGAGGCTAGGAAAGAGTCTAGAAACAAATAAACAAACTGTCTATTTTGAAATCTGAGTTGTCGGATCAGTACTTGTTTGTAAGACAATTATTTGTAATAACTGTTTTATTTAGATATGTTATGGTATGGGACATGACATTTTAAATATCTGGTAATTAATAGTTGTTATGGATACTCATGGACAATCTGTTTCGCTCAGTGTCGCGCCCCGATGTTTCCGCCATCAGTTGGGGTGTGACAGATTGGTATCAGAGCCATAACTATAGGGAATTAGGCAAGACTCGACCTAGTCCGGGTCGATGGTTAAATGAAAATTTGATATAATCATGCATGTTATATGAAATAATCACGCATGTTGGGTTTTTGAGTTTATAATGTGCATGATTTTCAAAAGAACATGTGTAATTTGGTCACGTACGTGATGTACGTTAAGCCGTAATGTACGTTAACCTTCCTCTCTCTCTCTCTCTCTATATATATATATATATATATATATGGGCAAGATTTAGGAAAACGCCTAAAAGTGTGAAAATGGTGAGAACGCCCCTCACACGTTGGATCAAAACAATCTATGGATTAGAATGGCATGGTGACGTTTTCGTAAATAACATTAACTTTATTACGTATATGCGCTTCATTAAGGATAAAAGGGTCTTTTGACTGCTTAAATACAAAAACACTAAACTCATGAAATACATTATTTCTGTAAATTGCTTATAAAACGCAAGATACCACAAACGCCAAAACTATAATAAAATTACTTTAAACAATGCTTATTAAGAAACTCCAAAAGTTTACTGAAATGTATAAAAAAAATGTGCTAGAGAATAGAACAATGTGCCATCTTTATCTAAACGTCATTAAATACAAAACGCCAAAACCTAAAAGATGGGACGTGTTACAGCCTTAATAGATAAGCTGAACAAACAGTAACTACAAACAGTAACTGAAACGACGGAAACTTTAGTACTAATATTTATTATATTAAAAAGCACGCCATGGCAATGGAATTTTTTATATTTTCAAAACGCCATAATTACCTGTCATATTATATGTTTGCATCCTACATGGCACGCCAAAAGATACAAAAAATACACACCAAAAAAATATAGTTACTAATGTTTTTTAGCGCCAAAAACATATATCTACCTCTCCCCAAAAAAGTCATTATACAAGTAGAACAAAGTAAACAAGCTTAACACGCCACACATTCTCTAAACACGCCACACATTGTCCAAACGCCATACAACTTAAAAAAATGCACAGGTTATTGCATGGAGGTTTGAGAGGCCGGAGAGACGTTTCGTATTATACCAAGAAATCCCATTTGAGTTCAAAAAACTCCAAAAAAAAAACTCAATGGATAGACATAATTTTGCCACGTATTACACCTTTTTCAGAAATCTGATATGTAACAACTTTGTCAGGAGAGAGAAAGTTAAATATGTTACATCTTTTCACCATTTTACAAGAAAAGGGTCGGTGCTTGTAAAGGGCCCCCCAATGGGAGAATTCAATTATCAAAGGGGGTTACACGAAGGCGATCCTCTCTCCCTTTTATCTTCATTTTGGCTATGGAGGTGCTTGATATGTTGATGAAAAGGGCGGTGGAGTTGGGTTTATTCCATAGTCTAAAGCTTTCTAACGACATGCCTTTTTTGTCTTATCATTGTTACACGGATGTTCTTTTTGTTGGAGAATGGTCGAAGCACAACGTGGTTAGCTTGAGCTGATTCCTAAGGTGCCTTTATCTTCTTACCAGTCTTTAGGTGAACCATCAAAAATGTCATTTGTTTGGGATAGAGCGGAGGAGTAGGAAGTAAACGGGATATTAAAATGTGAGGTTGGATCCCTTCCGTTTACATATCTTGGGATACCAATCGGGGCGAATATGAAAACGGGTAGACATTGGCAACCTTGGTGGAAAAATTTAATAAAAAACTCTCGGTGTGGAAAGCTAAAACCCTCTCATTTGCGGAAAGAGTAACGCTTGCAAAGGCGGTCCTAGGTAGTATCCCATCTTACTACCTTTCCTTATTCTTGGCTCCCACGTGCATCATTAGAAAACTCGAGGGTTTGAGGAGAGATTTCATATAGGGACTTTGGAATTGTATAATGGAAAAGTGGGTGGTCCAAATGTTGTTGACCGTCTAACTAGTAAGTACAATCCTAATCCAGCCCAAAACTCACCACCCGATATAATGTTAGCCCACATAGACATAAGTCTATCTCACCATATCGGCACCAAAGTTATTATTAATATTTTAATTATACATAAACTATCTGAAGAGGTATGGTCCCAATTCTTTACCCACATGGCAAGGACCATACCACTTTTTTCCAGCTTATGTGGCGCTGACATCAACGACACCATCCAGAAGCTTCCAGAAGCTTCTGGAAAAAACGAAGACAACACCAAAGATGCTCCATCCGACATAAAGGACAACACGTGTCACCAGTCATCAGGCGCCAAGTAAGCCTGTGACGAGTCCAGGAGCAGTCCGACATGGCCAGTACGACGTCTTCGAAGGAGGCAAATACAGGCGCGCCACGTGTACCACTACACTAACCACAGCAGAGGAGACCAAAGGGATATTCCCCTTGGTCGGACAGCTGGCGCACGTCTACAGCTGGCGTCGCTGCTCCTCTCCTTCTTTACCCTCCGGCTATAAATAGGACCCTTCACCATCCAGGTTGATCATCTGGCTTTCTCTATTCTCACACTTAACACACACTGTTTATTTCTCCTCGGAACAGTACTTATTCTCACGCCGGAGCCTGGTTAAGAGGGAAACCCCCATATTCCCCTCTTAACGAGACTAACGGTGTTGCTGTTTTGCAGGAATCGTGCCATCTCACGAGTAGAAAGAGAGATTGAACCCACAGAAGAAATAACCCCACAGATTAACAGTAGCGTTAACCTGTGTTTCATCATTGGCGCCATCCGCTTTTAGCAAAACCACTCTCATCTCTTTTTCTTTTCAGAAAACACTCGTCAAACATGGCTGAACAAAACCCTTCTCACCAAGTAGATGGAGACGTTTCTTCCTTCGAACTCGTTTCGGACAACGCACACGTCCAGCGGGGTCCAAGGAACGAAATTATCCAAGAAGGGCTGATGAACAACGAGTTTCCCAGCATCTTTGGGAGTACATCCAGGATTGCTACTCAAAACGCACCTGGTGCTACTTTCCAAACTCCACCCAGAATCATCACTCAAACCACAAACGGAGCTACGTTCCAGCCTCCGTCAGAGGTAGTTCAGCAGACACCAGCAGTGCAAACTCAGAACCATGGAGCTGGTCCCTCAGCTCCATCAGACCAAGCACAACTAAACTTCTCTGCACTACTTGGGCTACCCGAAGGAAAAACTCTGGCTTCCTGGTATGCCGAACAAGTGGCGTCTATAAACCTTGTTTACACACAACTCAGCGCACAACAAGCCCTGCTTCAAGCACAAGCAAACCAGTCTGCATTTGTCACCCCACTGCCAAGGCCTTTGAGCGCTCCCATGCCTCAACAGACCAGTGCATTCAATCTGCGCCCTGAGTCAACACCTCCACCACATATTAGAAGGCCAAGCGCGCACGACACGCGCGACACTTACGGTGAAACAGAAAGCAATTACGTACAACATTCTCACCAACCAAAGAAGCCAATACAAAGTCGTTTAGGTCCACGCAACATAAACAACGAATTGGAAGATGACGAAGAGACGAACACAGTGTTCAGCAGGTTGCCACCAGAGCATGAAGCATACAAGCCTCGCAAGCGCGCAGGTTATGATCCAAAAGCAGAGCATGATTATACCTTGAGTTATCGTCCAGACGACATGGCCGAGAATTCAAAGTTCATCAGAGAGATCGCCACGGCTGCCATAGACAAAACAAAATTTCCACACAACGTGGGCAAATACAACGGGTTGACAGACCCAGACGATCATCTCCAAGTTTTTAACGGTGCGGGAGCAACGGGCGGATGGAACTTACCAACCTGGTGTCATCTCTTCGCTCAAACCTTCATAGGCGCAGCGCGCATCTGGTTTGACAGCTTACCAGCAGGAAAAATCAAATCATGGGTTGATTTTCGAGAGAAGTTCCTAGCACACTTCTCACAGCAACGACGACACACCAGGGATCCAGCCGATTGTTTGAACATATGGCGCAGAGACCACGAAAGCGTGGAAGATTTCATTACAAGATACAACAAAGAATGTTTGGAGATCGGTGATGTAGGCGAGAAGATGATGCGCGCACACTTCATGAGGGCTGTCAAGTATGATGACCTCATCAAGCGCGTAAAAGGAAGAGACGGAGGACCCAAAGACTGGGAGACCTTCATTGAAGCGGCCAAAACCATCGCGCAGTCGGATAGGCAGTTGACCGGTGATGACCACCGTCAGCGTAGTTACAACCATACTGACCGGCACAGCAAGAAAGGAAGAAACCAACCTTGGAGAGCATCCGGTCACAGAGAAAGAAGCCCGATAAGAGAGGATGCGCGCCACACGATCAACCAAATCGCACACCGAAAAGAGGTAAAAAGAGAAAACAGAGAGAAGCAGTGGACACTCCTAACGAAAACCCCTTCAGAAGTCTTAGCAACCGAGAACCACCAGTTTAAACCGCCCCTACAAATGCGCAACAAGAGGGGCCAAGACCCAAATCTTTTCTGCGAATTCCACAAGGACACCGGCCATTTAACCGATGATTGTTTCAGCCTCAAACAAGAGATCGAAAGAGCCTTAAGAGACGGAAAGTTAACTCACCTGGTCAAAGGTGGAAAGCGTGATTACCGTCAAATTCAAAGAAGAGAAGAAGGGCCGGATAACAAAAAGCTCCGGAAGTTAGAAACCCACATGGTTCAAGGGGGCCCACGAAGACCAAGAAAAAACTACAACAAGCGCGCACAAGACGACTCATGGCGCGAGAAACAAGTCGTTTTCCCGGTTGTAAGAGGAGGCCCACGAGAAAGAAGGCCCATAGTCATCTCGGGCGTCATAGGGCATTATCAAACAGATTATATCTTCATCGATCCGGGGAGCACTGCGGATATCATATATGAACAGTGTTTTAATCAGTTCGATCAGGAGGATAAAGCGCGCTTAGAACCAGTTGATTACCCACTCACTGGTTTCTGCAACGAAGCCGTTTTTCCTCTAGGACAAATATCATTCCCAGTGTTGCTCTCGGACGGAAGAAACTCAAGAACCGAAGAAGTCACATTCATGGTACTACCAGCACATTCAAGACACGATATTCTGCTGGGAAGAGAATCCCAAGGTGATTTCAGCATGATTTGCTCTGGCCCACACTTAGCAGTGGGATTCCCAACAGAAACAGGAGTTGCCATCATCTATGCAAGCAAAGAAGTATTAGCGACAGATGAGCTAAGACCTGCAAAGACAAGGAAACCAGAAGCACGCCAAGAGGCAGAAAAATGGGTGCTAAACAGCGCATATCCGGAACAGACAGTAACCTTGGGACCCGCAATGTCCGATCTGACGCGCGCGGCGCTAAAAAAACTGATGTTCCAAAATATGGATGTCTTCTCCTGGACGCCAGCAGACATGGTGGGTGTTCCATGGCACATAGCTGAACACCGCTTAAACGTCTCGGAAGAAGCCAAACCGGTGGTACACGCTAAGCGTCATTTGGGAGACATAAAGCACGACGCCATGAAAGAGCAAGTGATAGAGCTGTTAAACGCGGGAATCATCAGGGAGGTCAGGTATCAAACATGGGTGGCAAGTCCAGTGATGGTCCAGAAGAACAACGGTAGCTGGAGAATGTGCGTGGATTACAAAGATCTGAATAAGGCATGTCCGCGCGACTGTTTGCCATGAAAAGATCGATTCACTTGCCACATTCCGATGGAAATGTTTCCTCGATTGCTACAAAGGGTACCACCAGGTACAGATGGCCGTGCAGGATGAAGACAAGACCGCATTCCGCACACCAACAGGGCTATACTGCTATACCAAAATGCCTTTTGGTTTAAAAAATGCGGGCGCGACTTATCAGAGGCTCATGAACGAAACCTTCCACGACGCCATCGGCAAATATATAGAAGTGTATATGGATGATCTGGTTATTATGAGCAAAGAGGAGAGTACAATGTTGTTGAACATCCAAAAGACGTTTGACACCTTGCGCGGAGTCAGCATCAAGTTAAACCCAGCGAAATGCTCCTTCGGCATGGAGGAGGGGAAATTCCTGGGTTTCATTGTCACGAAAGATGGCTTCAAGGTGAACCCTGACAAGATACAAGCAATAGAACGCATGCCATCACCTTCAACGATCAAGGAGATGCAAAAATTGGTAGGACGGTTGGCAGCACTCAACCGCTTCCTGGCCAACCACGCAGCTAAATCATTGCCGTTTATAAAAACTCTCCGTAACTGCATGAAGAAGAGTCAATTTCAGTGGACTCCGGAAGCTGAAAGCGCATTCCGCGAGATGAAAGACTGCCTCATCAAGCTGCCAACATTAACTGCACCAGTCAAGGGCGAACCTCTGGTACTGTACTTATCAGCCTCCGACAGGGCAGTAGGAGCAGTGTTGCTTGTAGATCGACAGGGTGTCCAGACACCAGTCTATTATGTGTCACGAACTCTAACCGACCCAAAAACCCGGTACGCAATCATGGAGAAACTAGTACTCGCACTGATTCATGCATCAAGAAGGCTGCGCAGGTACTTTGTGAACCACGTCATTCATGTGCTAACAAACTACAACATTGGCAACATACTCGCAAGGCCGGAGATTTCAGGGAGACTAGCAAAATGGGCAATTGAGCTCGGGGGTCATAACGTAGTTTTCAGGCCAAGACCAGCGATCAAAGGCCAAGTCCTTGCAGACTTCATGACAGAGGTACCGGACGACAAAGATCGAGAATGTAAGGCAATGGAAAAAGCCGAGAAGCAACAAGTGGAAGAACCATGGCTGCTATACACAGATGGCGCGTCTAATGAAGACGGCGCAGGCGCAGGGCTACGGCTGGTGAGCCCTGACAAACATGAGTTCACCTACGCCATACGCCTAGATTTTAAAAGCACAAACAATGAAGCTGAATATGAAGCTTTCCTCGCGGGTTTAAGGTTGGCAATCAAAATGGGAGTACGACACATCGAGGCGCATGTAGATTCCATGTTGGTGGCTGGACAGATTAACGGGCAGTATGAAGCCAAGGGAGACACAATGGCACTCTACCTGAGTCAAGCAAAGACGTTGTTGCAAAAATTCTATTCCTACAAGGTGCACCACATTAATAGAAGTGAGAATAAACCAGCAGACGCGCTGAGTAAGCTCGCTTCTACAAGTTTCCAACACCTTGCAAAGGATGTGCGCATAGAGGTTTTGAGCAACCCGTCGGTGCCTCTGAGAGAAGTAAGCGTCGTGCAACTAGGAACAACGTCTTGGATGACTCCGATAATAGCATACCTCCAATCCGGAATACTCCCGGAGAACAAAGCGGAGGCGAGGAAAATCCAGTACAAATCCGAACATTATCAGATGGCCGATGGGATCTTGTACAGAAAATCATACCTCGGGCCTTTGTTAAGATGCGTTGATCCCGAAGACGCAAGCTATTTGATTAGAGAAGTGCACGAGGGAATCTGTGGTATACATGCCGGACCTAGAATGGTGGTGGCAAAGGTCATGAATGCAGGGTATTACTGGCCCGGAATGCATTTGGATGCGGTCAAAGAGTTGAGGAAGTGCAGTGGATGCCAAAGACATGCCCCCAAAACGATGCGCCCCAAGAATGAGTTGGTACCAGTCACCACGGCGTGGCCCTTTCAACAATGGGGAATAAGCATGGTCGGACCTTTTCCCGAAGCCCCAGGTGCGGTCAAATTCATAATAGTCGCAGTTGACTATTTCACCAAATGGGTAGAGGCGAAGGCCCTCGCATCAACCACAGCCACCGTTGTCAAAAAATTCATTTGGGAGCAAATCATATGTCGCTTTGGATTACCCCTCAAGATCATCACTGACAATGGAACCAACTTTGCCGAAGACAATCTCCAACAGTGGTTTAAGGAATTACACATCGAACACACCTTCTCCTCGGTCGCGCACCCGCAGGGGAATGGTCAAGTCGAAGCCGTCAACAAGAGTATTGTCGATGGAATTAAGGCAAGGCTGGGAGAAAAAAGAAGAGGTTGGGTAGACGAACTGCCCAGCATCTTATGGGCCCACAGGACGATGCCCAAAACAAGCAACGGAGAAACACCGTTTAGCTTGGTTTACGGGTCCGAGGCAGTAATACCAGCAGAGATAGGATTGCCGTCACCTCGAATGCTCTCAATGAATGTGATCAACAATGAAGAAGAGAGGAGAATCGACCTTGACCTCCTAGAAGAAAGGAGAGAAATGGCGGCAATCAATGAAGCAAAGTACAAAACGAAGCTGGAAAAATATTACAACTCTAAAGTCCGAGATGCACCTTCAACCCGGGAGAATACGTCCTCAGAGACAATGAGGCCTCAAATGCAGAAAAACCCGGGAAGTTGGCTCCCAAGTGGGAGGGTCCATATGTCATCGACGTCGTGCTCGGTAAAGGAGCTTATAAGCTGCGCACCATCGACAACAGGGAGGTTCCTCGCACATGGAACGCCCAACAGTTGAGAAAATGTTACCTATGAAGAAAATTCTTGTAATCACAATGGCCAAGTCGCCAACACATTTATATTTATACAAGAAGTGTTTGGCTATCTTTCTATCATGCAAATTTCTTTGTCACAACTGCATATATTACTTTGGGCATACACGAAAACATCAATGGCTCGACCATTAGGAAACGTTGTAGACCTCCAAGGCCTGTCACAAACGAGTGCACAGCCGGGTCAAACACACAACTAAATCCTAACAAACGCCAAACAAATATTTCGTGCCCACATAAACACGAAAACATCGAACACAGGACAAACAAACATTGTAAGCACCCCCAAGGCTGAGCACAGCTGGGTCCACACAATAACCTGTAAATTCGATCACTTCGTAGTCACGAACCAACCTGCGCACATAAGCGACAGAATAAAACGTTGTAATAAACACAACACAACCTGTCAGCGCCATCATTCATTCGTGATACTTGAATCAAAGTAATTTTACATGCACATATTATGACGTTAACAAAATTCGCAACGACGCGAAGGCATATATTAACATATCAAATGTCAAGCATACCAAATCATCCAATAACACGACAAATAAGAGAAATTAAAATTGTTCACAAACATGTCAAACGATTACAAGACCACCCAAGGTCATACGCGGCGCGCAGGCCGGAAGCCTTACTCTGGGTGACTGGGGCCAACACCTCCAGCTACACCACCGTCATCGCCAAGCGCTTTCTTTAACAACACGACACCATCAGATCTTCGAGCCAGTTTCTTCGTAGCTTTAACCACAGCAAACTCCAATGATGAAAATTCTTGTCTCTTCGCGGCATAAGCAGCAGTACAATCCTCCTTCCACAACTCGAAATGGTGCTCCTTCTCCTTATTAAGGGCCGCAGCCCTACCCTCGTTGTACCCGTCCTTACGCCCGCTGCTATAGCCAGCTTGCCCCAACTCATACATATAATGGGCAAGCTCGTGGGAGTTGACAATACGATCAGCAATCTGCAAGAAACACACAAATAAGGGATAATTCACAAAAGTCACACCAATAAAGTGAAAGAGATTACCAGAGGCACTGCGCGCGAGAGCAACCACTTGCAATCAGCTGACGCCTCCTCGGCAAGGACTTCGGAGGCCTTGCATTCAGCAGTCTTCTCTTGAAGAAGACGATCAGCAGTCTCATATTGCCTGGCAAGATCTTCCAGCTTGGCAATACGCGCAATATACTCTTTTTCCTTCTCTTCAAAGGCAACACGCGCCTTTTGGGCTTCATCAGCAAGCTCAGCCTTCTCTCCGGACAAACGAGTAATAGTATCACGCTGAGATCGAAGCTCTGCATTGGTACGCTCGCACGCAGCCTCCCAGTTCTTTTGCTTATCAGCATTGGCTTGTTTTTCTTTGGAAAGTTTCTCCTCCGCATCGGCTACCCTCCAGACCAACCCTTTCTTCTCAACATTGAATCGTTCTCTCTCTTCCTCAAAGAGTTTCTTCTCATGCTCAAACTCAAGAGTGTCCTCCCCCATCGCCTTCCACTCACGAACAATCTCTTGTGAAGTGGACCAGAAGGCAACCCCGGCTTGCACATGTTCATCCAAAAGCTCCAACCGGCGGCGCTTCTTCTGGAACATCCTTTCAGCCGGGGGGAGAGACAAGGAGAAAAACTCATGACAATTATCAAGGTCGTTCATACGGGAACCCTGGGTCAGATTCCAACGGGGGCGTGCGGAAGATCATCACAAGCAGGATTTGCCGTATCAAACGAGTCAGCATGCACCTTCTCAAACAGTGGATGACGAACCGCCCCGGAGGTCGCACCACCACCAGCACTGGGTGGGCGTTTGGTATATATTGTCTGATGCGGAGTGGTTTCACTGGTCTGCATCTCGGTTTCAACACCCTTACCACGATCAGCACCACCAGCAACACCCGCATCAACACCCCCAGCACCTCCCGCAGCACCATCACCACCAGCAACACCCGCATCAACACCCCCAGCACCTCCCGCAGCACCATCACCACCAGCAACACCGCCAGCACCACCACCTTCCCCAACTTGCTCCACATTCACATCGTCCTTTTTCTTCCCGTCAGAAGTTTCACGGGGAGGAGACAACCCAAACGTTCTCGACGGCGGAGATTCTGGAGGAGTAATTTTGGAAATGTCAACCTTGTGTCCAGTCTTGGCTGTTTTGGCACCTGCCCCAAAACGAGCAGCATATTCAAAGAAAAGAAGGACAAACAAACAACAAATGTAAGACAAGCTTGAAGAAGTTCAAACGAATACCAGAAGCTTCAAAAATCTTCTGCATCAAATCCGAGGGTTTTTCAGCAAAAATACCCATGTCAATATCCGATTCAGAAGGGGCAGGAGGATTCTCCTTTGAAGTTTAATCTTCTTTGATGCAAGCACAGCAGCTGCCTGCTCATCCAGTTTTCGCTTCCTATCCTCAAACATCTTTTTCTGCATAATCTCCGTTAGAGTTGCACGGTCCTCAGGGTCCGACGCAGGACGCTTCTCTACAACTCCTAAACCGGACAACGTATCAGAAACGACAACGTAATCAAGGATATGATGAGTATGAGGTCGCTCACGAGGGGGCTCAGTGGCAGTTCCTTCAACCTTTTTCCCTTTCCCTTCCGGCTTGTCCGCTTTCGCCTTCCTCCTCGTCTCCAACAAGTCAGCTGTTTCGACAGGAATCTCCAAATCATCAACAACAGGTTCGTTCACCGGTTCATGCACAACGCCCTGCGCCGGACCTGCACGCGCGAAACGAGAGGTTAGGTCTTCAAAAGATCTGCCAGACCCATCACTCGAGAGAACGATAACTTCCTCTCGAATAGAATCAAATGCATCATCATCACTTTCACTATCTTCACCTAGGACAGTGTTCACGAAAGCAGTGAAACTCTCATCACTCGGATACAGAAAACGGCCACGGATCTTATCCAACCAGGGTCGTTTGTCAGGTTTTTGTATCGCCTCAACCATGGCACCCGGCGCCTTAAGATCCAAAACGTTCAACAACGTGAACCCGACTGCACAAAAAGACAGAGATAAAGAACAATGCACAAGCAATACAACGTACAACATACAAAAAAAAAGAGAAGAGTAAGATTACGGAACGAGACGCACACTTGCCCTCATGACCATAAACCGGGACCCCCAATGGATGTTTAGGGACCCACTTCATACTCATCCCGGCACCAACCAACGCCATCTCCTCAAGCTGGATTATCGGAGTGGCTTTACGGGCCAACCTCTTATACCAGTCTTGATCAGCAAAATTTGCAACCACATCAACTTTTGGGATACCCTCACCCACAGATCTGTAATGCATGCCCACAGGAACAACACCCCGGCGAATGTAAAAAAACTTCTGCTTCCAGTCATGGAGACTCTTCAGTGGCACAGAGCAAACCGGAGAAACATTGGTACGAGCACTGAAAGAGTATAACCCACTTGTATATGTAACAGTGTAGAAGACGTTGAACATCTCAAACGTCGGATCTAAACGGTTCGCCATACAAACGAACTCGAAGTGAGTAATCCGAGGGAGTCCGAAGGCATTTATCTGAGAGATGTGGAGACCATAGCCCCTCAAAACGTCAGCAGTAAATCGAGTCATCGGAAGTCTAAAGTTACCCTCCCGGAAGAAAGCAGCGTACAAAGTCATGTACCCAGGAGGAGCATCCATGGCGGTGGAGCCAGCAATAGGGTACTGAGCACCCCAATCAGGAAGAAAACCCATCTCCCTTACCAAATTCTGGAACTCCTCTTCTTTCCTCCCTATAACCGCCTGCTCCGGGCCAGGGGGAGTTTTACCCTTGTTCCTCCTCCTTCTCGAAGAAGGGTTCGAAGAAGACATTTTGGAGAAACAAACAAGAACACAGATGAAATCAGGAGAAGGAAAGAAAACGGAAGAAGAGGAGAGAAACTGGGAATTCAAATTTCGAATAAAGGAGAAGAAAGAGGAACCACCATCTACTTATACCCATCGCATTTAATGCGATGGGTAGTGGGGGCGTCAGAATATGAAAAGGCAACCAATAGGGGAGAGACACGTCAGAGGAGAGAGAAGGCGGCACCTCTTTTTCCGGAAGCAGGTGAACAGACACCTGACATGTCGCCGAAAAAGCAACTGACGGTTACTGAAAAGACAACTGTTCACCTGACACCAGGCAGTCACATCAATCACTCTTTCCCAAGACAGACAAAGCTTTCATTTGAAGACAACTTTTATAAAAGGCCAAAACTCATGCGCCATGCGTCCATTTGGCTCACTTTTTCAAAGAGCTAAAACCCATGCGCCATGCGTCCATTTGGCTCACTTTTTCAAGGAGCCAAAACCCATGCGCCAGGCGCCATGCGTCCATTTGGCTCACTTTTTCAAAGAGCTAAAACCCATGCGCCATGCGTCCATTTGGCTCACTTTTTCAAAGAGTTAAAACCCATGCGCCAGGCGCCATGCGTCCGTCTGGCTCACTTTTTCAAAGAGCTAAAACCCATGCGCCATGCGTCCATTTGGCTCAGTTTTTCAAGGAGCCAAAACCCATGCGCCATGCGTCATGCGTCCGTCTGGCTCACTTTTTCCACAAGGAATCAGAAACCACACGCCCATCATGCGCAAACGGTTTAAGAAAAAACACTACCTTCATAAGTCCAGCATCCCTCCTAGACGATCAAGTCAACTAGAAGGCACACTGGACTGGGGGGACTTGAAGAGGTATGGTCCCAATTCTTTACCCACATGGCAAGGACCATACCACTTTTTTCCAGCTTATGTGGCGCTGACATCAACGACACCATCCAGAAGCTTCCAGAAGATTCTGGAAAAAACGAAGAAAACACCAAAGATGCTCCATGCGCCACTTTTTCAAAGAGCTAAAACCCATGCGCCAGGCGCCATGCGTCTATTTGGCTAACTTTTTCAAAGAGCTAAAACCCATGCGCCAGGCGCCAAGCGTCCATTTGGCTCACTTTTTCAAAGAGCTAAAACCCATGCGCCATGCGTCCATTTGGCTCACTTTTTCAAGGAGCCAAAACCCATGCGCCAGGCGCCATGCGTCCATTTGGCTCACTTTTTCAAAGAGCTAAAACCCATGCGCCATGCGTCCATTTGGCTCACTTTTTCAAAGAGCTAAAACCCATGCGCCAGGCGCCATGCGTCCATTTGGCTCACTTTTTCAAAGAGCTAAAACCCATGCGCCATGCGTCCATTTGGCTCACTTTTTCAAGGAGCCAAAACCCATGCGCCATGCGTCATGCGTCCGTCTGGCTCACTTTTTCCACAAGGAATCAGAAACCACACGCCCATCATGCGCAAACGGTTTAAGAAAAAACACTACCTTCATAAGTCCAGCATCCCTCCTAGACGATCAAGTCAACTAGAAGGCACACTGGACTGGGGGGACTTGAAGAGGTATGGTCCCAATTCTTTACCCACATGGCAAGGACCATACCACTTTTTTCCAGCTTATGTGGCGCTGACATCAACGACACCATCCAGAAGCTTCCAGAAGCTTCTGGAAAAAACGAAGACAACACCAAAGATGCTCCATGCGCCACTTTTTCAAAGAGCTAAAACCCATGCGCCAGGCGCCATGCGTCTATTTGGCTAACTTTTTCAAAGAGCTAAAACCCATGCGCCAGGCGCCAAGCGTCCATTTGGCTCACTTTTTCAAAGAGCTAAAACCCATGCGCCATGCGTCCATTTGGCTCACTTTTTCAAGGAGCCAAAACCCATGCGCCAGGCGCCATGCGTCCATTTGGCTCACTTTTTCAAAGAGCTAAAACCCATGCGCCATGCGTCCATTTGGCTCACTTTTTCAAAGAGCTAAAACCCATGCGCCAGGCGCCATGCGTCCATTTGGCTCACTTTTTCAAAGAGCTAAAACCCATGCGCCATGCGTCCATTTGGCTCACTTTTTCAAGGAGCCAAAACCCATGCGCCATGCGTCATGCGTCCGTCTGGCTCACTTTTTCCACAAGGAATCAGAAACCACACGCCCATCATGCGCAAACGGTTTAAGAAAAAACACTACCTTCATAAGTCCAGCATCCCTCCTAGACGATCAACTCAACTAGAAGGCACACTGGACTGGGGGGACTTGAAGAGGTATGGTCCCAATTCTTTACCCACATGGCAAGGACCATACCACTTTTTTCCAGCTTATGTGGCTGACATCAACGACACCATCCAGAAGCTTCCAGAAGCTTCTGGAAAAAACGAAGACAACACCAAAGATGCTCCATGCGCCACTTTTTCAAAGAGCTAAAACCCATGCGCCAGGCGCCATGCGTCCATTTGGCTCACTTTTTCAAAGAGCTAAAACCCATGCGCCAGGCGCCGTGCGTCCATTTGGCTCACTTTTTCAAAGAGCTAAAACCCATGCGCCATGCGTCCATTTGGCTCACTTTTTCAAGGAGCCAAAACCCATGCGCCAGGCGCCATGCGTCCATTTGGCTCACTTTTTCAAAGAGCTAAAACCCATGCGCCAGGCGCCATGCGTCCATTTGGCTCACTTTTTCAAGGAGCCAAAACCCATGCGCCAGGCGCCATGCGTCCATTTGGCTCACTTTTTCAAAGAGCTAAAACCCATGCGCCATGCGTCCATTTGACTCACTTTTTCAAAGAGCTAAAACCCATGCACCAGGCGCCATGCGTCCATTTGGCTCACTTTTTCAAAGAGTTAAAACCCATGCGCCATGCGTCAATTTGGCTCACTTTTTCAAGGAGCCAAAACCCATGCGCCATGCGTCCGTCTGGCTCACTTTTTCCACAAGGAATCAGAAACCACACGCCCATCATGCGCAAACGGTTTAAGAAAAAACACTACCTTCATAAGTCCAGCACCCCTCCTAGACGATCAACTCAACTAGAAGGCACACTGGACTGGGGGGACTTGAAGAGGTATGGTCCCAATTCTTTACCCACATGGCAAGGACCATACCACTTTTTTCCAGCTTATGTGGCGCTGACATCAACGACACCATCCAGAAGCTTCCAGAAGCTTCTGGAAAAAACGAAGACAACACCAAAGATGCTCCATCCGACATAAAGGACAACACGTGTCACCAGTCATCAGGCGCCAAGTAAGCCTGTGACGAGTCCAGGAGCAGTCCGACAAGGCCAGTACGACGTCTCCGAAGGAGGCAAAAACAGGCGCGCCACGTGTACCACTACACTAACCACAGCAGAGGAGACCAAAGGGATATTCCCCTTGGTCGGACAGCTGGCGCACGTCTACAGCTGGCGTCGCTGCTCCTCTCCTTCTTTACCCTCCGGCTATAAATAGGACCCTTCACCATCCAGGTTGATCATCTGGCTTTCTCTATTCTCACACTTAACACACACTGTTTATTTCTCCTCGGAACAGTACTTATTCTCACGCCGGAGCCTGGTTAAGAGGGAAACCCCCATATTCCCCTCTTAACGAGACTAACGGTGTTGCTGTTTTGCAGGAATCGTGTCATCTCACGAGTAGAAAGAGAGATTGAACCCACAGAAGAAATAACCCCACAGATTAACAGTAGCGTTAACCTGTGTTTCATCACTATCTATTATATCAAACTCTTTTTATCTTAATACTTCAAAAATAAATAGGTTTTATTTAAAGTACTTTTTTTAAATACTAAACGACTATTTTTAGTCAAAACCTAAGCTTTTAATCAATATGAAAGTGTTTAAATCGTCATCCATCCACAGGGGCGGATTTAGACCCATTCACCGGGTTCCCAGGAACCCAGTCTTTTCGGAAAAAAACGTTTTTTGTAGTGTAAATCTTGTATGATTTGGAAAAAAAACGTTTTTTTTGTAGTGTAAACCTTGTATGATTTGGAAAAAGGAACCCAGTGATTTCTCCGGCTGGATCCGCCACTGTCCATCCACTGTCACGCTAAATCATTTATCACTTATTACATACAAGTACTTGGTATAAAGTATACTTATTTATATCCATACAAGATCTAAATATTTTTCATTTCTAAATAGTGTACATAATTTTATTTTTTTGTGGGACAATCGTCAAATTGAGTTCATGAGTTATTGAATTATTAATTATAGGAAAAACTACAAGTTTTGTCCTTTATCTTACTACCATATATCAGGCAATGTCCTTTTCAACGAATGCTGACAAGTTTTGCACTTTAATTTGGTTGCACATTTTGTCCTTTACACCCAACTCAGTTAAAAAGTCTGTTAAGTTTGGTCATGTGGACCCCGTATAAGGGTATTTTAGTATTTTCACATCCTAATATACAAATAAAGTTTTTATTAAATACATAACCCCGTTCTCCCCTTCCCACCCACCCTATCCTTTCTCTCTCTATTCAAACTGGACACGACTCGGTTCGGTTCGATTTGGTTCGGTTAGACCCGGTTAGGTTCGGCTCAAGCCAGACGTCACGACATTCCTCCGTCGTGCGTCCCAGAGTTCGACACGCGAAGCACGAAGCGCCGCAAGCCGGTTCCCGCTGCCACATCATCATGACATCATGATGATGATGTCATGATGATGTCACTACTTTGACTAAACTTGGCAAATATGAAGTTGAAATTTCTATTCGTGCATGTGCATGTGAAACTACACTTGGGCTTTGACCAGCTTTAAGATGGGCCGAACCCAAGACACAATCGCACAAGTGAAGCCCCACTCAATCGCACAAGCCCATATATATACCGAAATCACTTATTGATTTCGGTGGTGAGGAGTGGACAAGAGAGAAGGCAGCGCACAAGTGATTACCCGATAGAACTAGAGAGAGTTTGCAAATATTGTTTTGTAAACATTGATTTGTAACCGTTTTCAAGTATTAATACATTGGTGTTAATCGTTGAGTCTCGGTCTCCATCTCGTGTTCTTGTTCATCTTCTTCTCTCGATCTCGGTTTGCATCTCCGGTTGGATTCCGCACAACCGGGTGTGTTTGACAACAAGGATTAGGCGACTAGATCCTCCCCTAGCCGGACCTACAAGTGGTATCAGAGCCTTGGCTCTTCTCCTTGTTAAAACCGAGTAGTTTTCGGGTTTGTTTCAGATTTTTGAAGTTCATATTTTTCTGAAAAATCAGTTCAAAACTTCGAAATTTCTGGTGTTTTGCTGAAAGTTCTTACAAAAACCATCTTATTTTTCATTTTCACATGTTAAACCTTGGTTTTTAGTGAAGTTTTGGGCAAAAACGGGTTTCGGAAAGTTGTCGGTTTACCGGAAAATTCAAATTTTCTGGGTTTGTTCTTGATATCTTCATCAAACCTTCAAAGTGTTCTTGGTTTTTTTTTACTTTTTGATCTTTGAAAATCTGAATATTATAGTTGTTTGTGTTTTGAATTTGTTAAAGGATTATAATAGTACAAAAGAACATCATCATTGTTTGATAACTTGAAAAGTGTGTTTTCAAAAGTGGGTGAGCCGAAAGTTTCTGCTTTGTGTCAGGTGATTGAAAGTCAACATATGACAATCGCACAAGAATTAGTTGGATAATCACACAACATTTTCAATCGCACAACTTGTATCAGTCGCACAAGACTTTTAGCCCAATCATACAAGAATTAGTTGGGCCTTGCACAAGGTGAATTAGCCCAAGATCCATTAATTGTTCAACTTTCAGTCGCACAAGATTGCTTTAATTCAGTCGCACAAGACAAGCTACACGCACAAGGTTAATCAATCGTACAAGACTCATTGGGCTTCAAGAATTGGGCTTCATATTGAACTGGGCTGTTCATCCACTCGCACAAGACTTAGTCACACAAAACATCTTCAGTCGCACAAGAAGTAGCTTTTGTCAACTGATCGTACAAGAAGGATGCTCGCACAAGATTCTTTAGTCGCACAAGAACTTTGGGCTCGCACAACAAAGATTTGGGCTTCACATATTGAACTGGGCTGTTTCGTCGATCAGTGATAACAAACCTGTTTCGTCGTTTGTGTCACACAAAAGCGTTTCGTCGATACTTGTGATTTTATTTATAAAAAAAAAGGGAGAAGGTTTACATAAGTATCTTAATTGTTTTTGTTCAAGTGTGTTAATCAGGTTGTTATCATTCATACATCAAATATGAGCTGCACGAGCCCTTGGGATTGGAGTACGGATCCACTACCAGATCTAAAACAGATGTCGATGGCAGAATATATGACGCGTACCATACCTCAACAACAACAGTCAATAAGTGCAAGTCAATGGGCAAAGGTGTCGAATCAAAATCAAAACATACATAATCTTTTGGTAGCGAGAGGAGAAGAATATGCAGCTACTAGAAAGATACGTCATGATCTGTTGAAGAAGAAATTCGAATCATTTCATTTCTTAGAGAATGAAACCCTAAATGATATAATTACTCGTTATTATCATTTGATGCATGAAATGTATTATGTTGGTGTTCTTGCATCTCAACAGGAAATTGTAGCACGGTTTGCTGATGCTTTACCTCCAAAGTGGAGCCCATTCATTGAGCTTTTAAAGCATACGGGCGTTCTAGATGCTGTCAATTTTAATATCTATGAATTCATTCAGAAGTTGGAGCACAAGAACGAAGAGGAAATTCGGAAAGCTAAACGAATTCCTGCTCCTCAAAATACCGAAATGTATCTTGGAGGAAGTTTTAACCCGTTAGTTAGTTCCAGTTCAGCTCAGCAACCAAAGTTACAAACGGCGTTCATATCAAATACAAACTCATCTCCGTTTCCACAGTTCAATCAAAATGCTTATCTTTCACAATCTAAACCCCAACCTCAACCTCAAGTTTCCACAACACAACCTCAATTCGATCCAAGTGTCAATTGTGGTTCGGCCATACAGTTGGGAAACGGTGATCAAACAAGAACTGCGTTTTATGCTGAAATTGTCAAGAATGTCAATGATGGTGAATCTTCAGGAAAAGATGACAGTTCAGGATGTAGCAGCACTGATGAAGATAGTTCAGGTGTGAGTGATTACAGTTCAGAATCGGACGTGAAGGAGGGAATGGATTCTGAAGCTGATAGTTTGTCGAATGATGCTAAGGAGAAATCTGACTTGATCAAGAAAGCTGATACTACATCAGAAGAAATGGAGAAGATTCTCACTGAAGATGGATCTTTCTCTTCTCAGACTGCCTTATGGCTAATATCTCAGCTTCTACAAGTCAGGTAAAATCGGAAACTCCTAGCATATGTAGTGATTGTGCTGATATGAAACATGAATGTGCTGAATTGAAACGTGAATCTGAAACGGTTCATAGTCACAATCAGAGTTTGGTTATTGAGCTGTCAATGTGCAAAGAGGCAAATATGGCTCTGATTAGAAATGAAAAGGAATTTAAATCTGTAATTGAAACTTTAAAGAAAAGTGTTTCCGAATTAACAAAAACTGTTTGCAACAAACAAATTGGTATTAATAACTACATTAATATCATCGAGGAAACCAAAAAGGAGCTAGCCGTTGCCAAATGCGAGCATGAAGCGATCAAGCTCAAATTGGAGAGTTACTCAAACTCCCGATATGTGCTTGATCACATCATTGACGTTCAACAACTAAAGGGTAATGTGAAAGGCGTTGGGTATAAGTCGTGTCCGCCCCCTTTGAGACACAACTATACCAAGATGCCCGATGAAGAGGATATGCCTCGGTATGAACCTAGTGTGCCTCTTGATTATGAGGAAGTTACTACTGGCCTAGGGTTCAAACCGGACAATTCATCGGAGGGCTCATCTGATCGGAAAGAAAAGTCATCATGTGCTTCAAATCAAAGTTCTCCAACCATTGAGGACTATGATTCTTCAGATGATGAATCAGATGTGAATGATCAGGATGAATCACTTGATGAGATGAAAGGAGTAGAAATTCCAATTGAGAATCATATTCTTTGTGATCCTCCTACTCCTGCCGTGCAACCTGTTGCCAAGCAAGTGATAGATCCTGTCAAGGATGTCAAAGATGACAATGAATGTGTGTCTGCTGTTAAGAGCAATAACTTGTTGTATACTTTAGTCGGTGATAACAAAATTTATTCAAACAAAGATTTTCCAATCAAAAACGTCAATCAATCTTTGATTGATAAAGTGTTTGAAGATAATACAACTAAGTTTTTGGGAAAAGCGATCCCGAGAGTTTCAGTAACTCAGTGTGATCCTATTCCAAAAGCTGAAGTGATGAAACAATTTGGTAACCAAAAATTACCGACTAAACAACAAACTGTCGCTTTTAAGGGTAAACAGCAACAGCAGCAAGCTCAAAATTCTAAAGGTTCACAACCAAAGGTTGAGACCAAAGGAGCTCGTTTCAAGAAGAAAAACAAAGATATCAAGTTTGTAGCATCAAGGGGTACTGATAAAATTGAGACTTTTGAAAATAAATCAAACACCGATTTTATCCAACAAGTCAAAATTTTAAAACGTAACAGCCAAAACAATTACACCCAGCACACAAACGGGTGTGAAGCTAGTACCTCTGGGTCTACAACTTCTATGTCAGGTCGTCGATCAAATTCTCCTAAGTTTGTTGAAAGGAGAACTTGTTTCAAATGTGGGAAGGTTGGGCACATCATTAAAGACTGCAAAAACTCGCCCAAACCAAATTTTGTTGAAAGAGCCCCCTCTGAACAAGGTCACTCACAACGTCGTCCTGTTTCTCCAAAACATGATAAAAGAGCTGTTAAAGAACAAGAAACAAAACAACGGCGTCAAAACGTCAAAGAAGTTGAAAAGGCGTTAAAACCGGAGGTTGTCCAAACAAAGTCTGTTAAGTTAGAAATTAAAAATGAAAAACAAAAACAGATTTGGAAACCAAAATCGGTAACTGGTTCAGGGGAAGCTCAATCCATTCCGAATCATCAGGAAATCGAAGTCACAATCCTCGATGATGAAGGACGACCCAAGTCTGTTAAGGCTTGGGTCCCTCTCTCCAACTAATCTCTTAGTGAGTGTGCAGGATGTTCCAGGAGGAACAATCGATAGTCATAGGATTGTTGATAGTGGAGTGTCCATGCACAAGAACGGCGACAAAGAAGTTGTTGCCTGTGATGGAGAGAAGAAAAAGAAAAGAAGACAGAATTGTCTGTCGAAAGAGATTGAAAGCTTCGACAAAATGAAAATCATACCGAAGTTTGATTGTTAAAGGCTTTGATTGGGTCCCCGGGATAGATTCAATCAAAATGTACGCACCTGCAGCACATTTGAAGTTCAAAATCAACAAGATGAACGTGCAGTGTACATTGTGTGATTGAAGAAAATGTGTTTGCTGAACAAACCAACCAGGTGTGCGGATGCCTTGGCGTGGATTGAACAACCGCACACTACTTCTGAAAGAGAAAGACAAAAACCTTCGCTGGTGCAATGTGGAAGACCAGCCGGACCCAAAGGTTTCTGATCTTGTTGCTGTGAAGAGATTTCTAAGTAGCTACAAAATCGACTTTGAAATCCACACCGGGTGGATATCCAGTTTGAGAGAGCACTCAGATTCCTTGCAATGCGCGAAGCAGTTGCAGGATACGGTTTTAAAATTCTAATCTCTCTTTTACTTGTCGATATTTAAGCTGCTTTATGAATTAGTATTATCTCGTACAGCACTCTTTGGCCAGACAATGTTGTCATGGTCCGCACCGCTTACCGACATGCCAACTCATTTTTTCCAAAATTCGATAAATCATTTCTGATTCAAAATTAATTTTGGTAAATGGCATTGAGGTAAAACATGAGTTAACCAACATCGGGAAATCGTTTTTGTAAATACCTTTGTTTTTTTTTAAATTTTATCTTAGTTTGTTGATTTTAGGGGGAGTAAATCCAAATTTGAAAATTCAAAAACATCGAAAAATTTCAAAACCCAAAAACATTGGAAAAACAAAAATGAGTTTCCTGGCGAGAAAAAGAGAAAATGATAGTAAATCAGTGGTCTGTCGAAACCTTTTCGAACTAAAATGCAAAATGAAATATGTTAAGCAGCTCTATATAAGATATATCGGTAGGCTCACAATCATTTTAAAGTGTGCAGGGTGATATAAATCTTAAATCGACTGAAGACCAGGTGGGAACCATTCATTGGCATATGGTCTTAGTACCGAAATTTCGTTTGAGAGATTGCCGAGGTTCTGAGATATTCGGTCTTTATGCTGCTTATCATCTGGGTATCATGGTTGTTTCTTTTACCGAAAAATAACGGGGACGCAAGTCTAGATCTTCCATGATACTATACATACGTGTACATACTGCATTCGACCTCAATAAGTGATCAACAATCACATGTCCACAAAATAAGTGATAATATCACATTTATCCGGGAGTCAAGTTCGTCTCTCTGCTGTACGAAAGTACTGACCAGTTCACGGACTTGCTCCTGTGCCCTCATGCATCTGAAAATCAAGTTCCTCATCAATAAGTGATTCTATCACATAGGGCTTGTTTTCAAATCAAAATAAGTGAGAATCTCACATCATATACGGTCAAACAGATGATAATCGGTATACTCACCGGTAAGATGAACCCTCGTGCATACCTTGATACGGGAATGTGTCGTGATGTGGATGAACACCGGTCGGTAAGTATAAATCATACCTTAACGTATCCCCTCGCCATGATTACATCTGATAAGTTGAGCTTAAGTGGACAACAATACCGATAATTGTTATAGGATGCTTATCTTAATGTTAACTAAAAGAACAACAAGAGCGTTTTGGCATGACCGTACACTGATATGATTCTCTTACCCTCGAAACTCGAAGAAAAAAAAAATGTCTGTAAATATTTATTTAATGCTTTCAGTTTCTGCATCTCTGTATATATTTATTTACTGCTTTCAGTTTCTGTATCTTTGTATATATTTATTTATTGCTTTCCGTCTTTACATTTGAAAAATGAAAATTCCAAAAAGATTTTAGGTGTGTTTTAATATAAACTTTATGAAAACCAAAAAGATTTTGCTTCTAGTTTATTTTTGATTGACTGATGTTGGAACTCGAGTCTATCCTACCCAAAATCCTGATTGTAAGCCGGAAAACAATTGCATCTTCATAAACAGTCGAAGTTAACAAGTTTTGAAAGTTTAAGGATTAACATTGATCATTTTCTGAACTTTCAAAATGTTGTCGGTCGGTGTTTGATTGAGATTTGATCTCATATGTGTCGTTTGTTTAATTTGACTATATTCCAAGCGGTTGTTCTCATTATGCGTTTAGCTTTCTTGCATGTGCAGATGCTAAAGGCGAGGATAACATGTTCGATGACAAGCTTTGGAATGAAGACATGAAGTGGAGGCACTCAAAGTATAAAATGATCGAGTTGCCGCTGACCCATCATCAACACCACAAGGATCTCAAGCATTGAAGTCAAAAGATTCACAAGCATAATCAAAGGGGGAGTTTATTGACACACTACCTAAATAAAAAGGGAGTTTGTTGATACACTTTCTACTTACGACGCGTGAAGACTTTGAAGATCCTCCGACATGGAAGATATGGAAGTTGAACCTCACGAGTAGCGTCCAAGGGGGAGTTTGTTGATACATATTATGTGGACACGACTCGGTTCGGTTCGATTTGGTTCGGTTAGACCCGGTTAGGTTCGGCTCAAGCCAGACTTCACGACATTCCTCCGTCGTGCGTCCCAGAGTTCGACACGCGAAGCACGAAGCGCCGCAAGCCGGTTCCCGCTGCCACATCATCATGACATCATGATGATGATGTCATGATGATGTCACTACTTTGACTAAACTTGGCAAATATGAAGTTGAAATTTCTATTCGTGCATGTGCATGTGAAACTACACTTGGGCTTTGACCAGCTTTAAGATGGGCCGAACCCAAGACACAATCGCACAAGTGAAGCCCCACTCAATCGCACAAGCCCATATATATACCGAAATCACTTATTGATTTCGGTGGTGAGGAGTGGACAAGAGAGAAGGCAGCGCACAAGTGAATACCCGATAGAACTAGAGAGAGTTTGCAAATATTGTTTTGTAAACATTGATTTGTAACCGTTTTCAAGTATTAATACATTGGTGTTAATCGTTGAGTCTCGGTCTCCATCTCGTGTTCTTGTTCATCTTCTTCTCTCGATCTCGGTTTGCATCTCCGGTTGGATTCCGCACAACCGGGTGTGTTTGACAACAAGGATTAGGCGACTAGATCCTCCCCTAGCCGGACCTACACAAAACTTGTCAACATTCGTTGAAAAGCACACCGCCTGATATATGGTATTAAGATAAAAGACAAAACATGTAATTTTTCCTTAATTATATTGTTGTAGATTAGTGTCTAGTACATTGGGAAAAGTGCGTAGGCCCAAAAGCATGAAACCGATTCAGTACTATTCAGACCAATACCTATTAGCTCAAAACTATCATTTAGCCTTGTTGATTTTGTTAAGGATTTGGCCATAAGATTGATAGCTATCCCATCTGATTGGATTTTGAAAAAGAAAACACACGGGACCTATTTATTCTCCAAAACCCCCAAAATCACTTGGAACGCTAGTTTGCGACTACAACCACCGTAACGACCACCACTAGATCAACCGTTGTTTTGACATTGAATTGAAATGATGAGGTAGTGGATTGTGCATTGGAACTAGAAGTTGCTGCCGAAGAGAAACATAGTATCGGAGAAGAATAACGGAAGAGGAAGAGAACGATCGGATCGGAGATAATCTCCGGAGTTGTACAAATTTGCCGAAAATGTAACGAAATTGCCGAATTTATGCCATGAGTGATAACAGGTATGAAGCATCCACTGTCATAATAACATAGAACAATCACCAAGAATGTAAATAGAAACTACACCTGCTCATACACACACACTAATATCTGTGACATGGACAGAAAAAAGGACCTAGACAAAGATCGTGATCGGCATAGGGATTGTTACAGGGAATCGCATGAGAGAAGAGAAAGGAGTCGAAGTCGATCTCGTTATAGGGATCATGACAGTGAAAGGAGTGAAAGAGGAAGCGATAGAGGGGATGATGACTATCATAGGAGTCAATCTCGTTATAAGGATCATGACAGGGAAGGGAGTGAGAGGAGGAACAGGGGAAGAGATAAAGAGGCTGATGATGTCTATCACAGGAGTGAGAGGTTGAAAAGGGACCGAGATAGAGGCGATGGTGACTATCACAGGAGTCAATCTTGTTATAGGGATCATGAGAGGGAAAGGAGTGAGAGGAGAAACAGGGAAAAAGATAGAGACCCTAATGATGTCTATCACAGGAGTGAGAGGTTGAAAAGGGGCCGAGATAGAGACGATGATGACGATTATCATAGGAATCAATCTCATTATAGGGATCATGAAAGTGAAATTAGTAAGAGGAGGAACATGGGAAAAGATAGAGACGCTGATGATGTCTATCACAGAAGTGAGATGTTGAAAAGGGGCCGAGGTAGAGACACAATGATGACGATTATCACAGGAATCAATCTCATTATAGGGACCACGAGAGGGAAAGGAATGAGAGGTTGAAAGGGGTTCGAGATATAGATAGCGTCCATGATGACTATCACAAGAGTCGATCTCATTATCGCTCAAGAGCCAAATCTGAACATAGATCAAGGTCACGGTCTCGTTCACACCTCAAAGGGTATGGGTTTGAAACACGTGAACTACTTTTAATTGCATAAACTAGTTGGACTTACATACACCTATTGTCGTAATAGTGGTGTGTAATTCTGTTTACTAGAACATGTAGTATGCACATATCTATGCTTAAGAAGTTCACACTTATTTTTTGGTGTTTTTAGCAAAAGAGCCAGTGGTTTTGACATTAATTGCTCTATTGGCTTCTGCAAGTATGGCTGGTGGTGCTGCTGCAAGTACACGTCTCACCACTTATAACTGAGTTAAGTATCTAGATAACAGTGTGGAAGAAAATTTGGTTTCTTTACTTGTACTCGCATCATCCATAAACTGGATGTTTCAGAATTCTATATTATTTACTTAGTGACATAATCCTGACCTAAGAGAGCTTTTTATTAGCCGATATATACAATGTATATGTATGGCAGTGGTTAGAAATTTAGGAGATATTATTGTAATTGATAAATGTGATATGGTATTTTAGGAGATATATTGTAATTGATAATTATGTTCCGGCACATATTTGAATAGGAATGTAATTGTATTCTATACATATCGTTTATGATTAATGATAAAGGGGAGAGAGTTCAATCCTAAAATATCGAGTAGCATGGTATTAGAGCTATCTAATATGATAACCTAACACCATCAGCCTCTTTTTTGCCGGTAATCATACAGCCGACCACCCCTCTTCAGAAACGTTTTTTTTCCATTCTTTCTTCTTATCAACCTCTTGTAACACCCGTTCCCTTTATTTAAGATTTTAATACAAAATAGGAATTTTAAAAGAGACAAAATGCATAATTACAAAACAAAACTTAGTTATAAAGACTAAGATTTTATGGTTAAGGTGTTCTAAGGATACCAACTATCTAATTTAAAATTTTCAACATATAGTTAGTGTTTGCTAAATAAACATTGTCTAAAACAGGATTAACATTTGCGCGGAAGCTTCAAAAGTTTGTGTTCAGTTCTTGAATTCTTGCTTGATCGGCATCCGAAATGAAATAAATATCACCTAAGGTCAAAACCATAACAAATGTTAGTTTTAACATGATTAAAATACGTATAAACAGGTTCTAGTATCATACAATTGAAAACAAAAACAAATTTCAATTTTTGGTCTGTCGCGCCACGCGACAGACTCCATTAGATCCTTCGCGCCCCGCGAGCGCTCTTGCGTGTCGCGCCAGAACTAGTGTTCCCTGTCGCGTTCCGCGGGGGAACCCAATTTCCAGCCGGTGCAGGTTGATTTCCTGCATTTCTACCAGCTCCAAATTTTCCAAAAATCTCAACTTTAAACTTGCATAACTTTTTATTTATATGTCCGTTTTAGCCGATTCATTTTCCTATGTGTCTGTATTAAAATTATGGATCTAACCATGTAAATTCCACTTAACAAAACCTGGTTTATGAATGGATGGTTCACAATTCCTTGTTTCGATTATCCGACCCATTAGCTATGTGTGCATATATTTCATTATTCAATTCTATAGTATATTAGACTTAATTACCCATTCCCCGGGCTTGTAAACTTTGGCGTATCGACACCATTACATGGTTTTACACTCAGAATAGAATTTCATGCTCGTTTTCTCATATTTCGAGCATGCCTCTTTATACAACTCTTGCGAGTGATTACTAGCCGTTTGACTCATTATCACGGGTTCATAAATTTTACATTAGTTTATTCAATCTATTGGCGTGTTGTTTTCTAACACTAACATAATACGAGACTTTCAACTCTCTACATACATCATCGATTTAAGACATAGTTTTGAACCGTTTGGTTGCCAAATGAAAACCTTCACTTTGGTAACCACCAAGGTTTATCTAAATTGACTCGTTTGATCTATCGAGTGAACTCCGTCACTTCTATGATACATCAAACATCCTTGTCACACTACAACATTATTTACAAAACATACTAGACAATCTTTATAGCTAAGTAATGGAATTGATAGTTATGTACTTGCATAATTCATCAACATTGGATTCTAACCATAACTACCCATCCCCGGGCTTCTCAACCTTAGCGTATCACGTCCATTCCATGGGTTACGCTTTTATTACTCAAATTTAATGAGTGACGTTTAAGTCACTTCAACACTACAAATTCAACCATTGTTCGACCCGTTTGGTTGTCTAGTGGAAACCACCATTTTACAACACACCAAACTTATTCTAACCAATATTTGACCAGTTTATTTATCCAGTGATCTTTGTTACTTCAACTAAATACCAATTTCATATATTATGCCAATTTAAAGTCTACTAACGAAAATACTTAATCAAGCATAACGTAACGAAACCATAGTTACGTACCTTTAAAGTGCTCCCTTCAAACGCGTGTCACCACCGGCTTGTCTGCTCGACGTCCTGGTTTCCTTGCCTATAGAGTTCAAACACGAATCGTTTAGCACTCTTTTCTTAACATTCCACGCATAATTCGCCAAAATATATAAGTATGAGTTTTTACATCAATTTTTCAACATTAGGCTTTCTTTTAGGCATTTCTACAAACACCTAAAGGGCATGATTTCTGGAAGTTTAAAATCAAGCTCATGACTAATTATGTAACCAAAATTAATCATCCGTTAAGCAAGTTCATGTCAATTTTTCACTTTACATTCAGAAATCACTTCATAGAACTCGAATTGCACTAGAATAACAATCATAATCTTAGTGTTTAAAATACTTCTACATAACCCACTTAACACCTTCATTGGTGATTATGAGTTTCACAAGTGATAAGCAAAATTTCAACAAGTAATTGACTAGGGTTTATTCCTAGTCACAATTTCATTCCAAATCCATTCAAACAACAATCATGCAACACTAATTTCGAATTTTCAAGTATTCATCCAGAATTTTAGATGGAATTATTCAATGAATTTTACATACCTTACGATTCCTTTACTGAGGAGATCAGTATTCTATGCTTGGATTTCGATTTGGAACAGAATTTGGCCTTCAATTTGGTCAATTCTTAATAATTAGGGTTTGAGCTTGGGGAGCCTCTCCTGGCTCTGTGTTTGTGTTGGATCTGAGTTTGGTTTTGATTGTATTTTCTGTTTGAATTAAGATGGAAAGGGATGAGTTGTGCAGCGGAATTAATATGGAAACAAAGTTTGCATACAATCAAACGAGAGTATTGCTTTGATCAAGACATTTTCAACAGAGAACCGAATGATTGAATTTAATTTCAACAACGATTACAAAGTAATGCTTGAATACAAACTCCCCCCTTAGCCAGAGCTCAGTGTTTGTTCGTGCAAAGAAGACGGTGTTGCAAAGAGCTAATAGAACAGTACAGAGCACTGTTCTATTTATAAGCACTAGCAAACCACTGAGCATCTAATGCTGACGTCACCATGAAAGTGACATCTAACCTCCTAACAAACTCTAACCTCTGATCTATACAAACACTGCTATACTAACTACTGCTATTACATTTCATTACATAAAAGATACTTAAACAACTGCTGCATCCTTCCACTGCTGTGAACCCGGCAGTGCTTGTCCGGATCAGCAGTACTTGACTCAAAACAGTAGATTGAGCAGCAGAGCTTTAGTCTTCTATCAGTCTTTACAAGAGCAGCAGATTGACGGTCAGTGGCTTGTACGATCAGTAGATAGGAGGTCAGCAGATGTTGAAAACACTTTCAAGGGGATAGGCTTGTATGTAACATCTGCTTATTCTGGATCCACTACTCTGACCCAGTTTTGGCTTTAATTATCTGTTCCTCTGATAGGGTTTGATCCCAACAATCTCCCCCTGGAACAGATAATGCCAAAACTCTTCATTATTGTGGAATTCTTTATTGCCTCATCAGCAGTTCCCTTATCTGACCTTTAAATTGTAATTCAAATTCTAGGGCATCTGTGTCATCATCATCCCTGCTAAGTGGAAGATCAAGGAGATCCTGCAAATCTTCAAGACTCAGGCCAAGAGCTTGTTCCCTTGATATTTTCTTCACTTCTCCACCAGACCTGAGCAAAGTCAATACGTAGATCTGTTTGTCAGTTTCCCACTTTTGTATTTTTGAGTCTGGTGGGTTTCTTGGGAGATGTTTATTTGCAGAGGTATTTGGTGAGGCTGGCCTATTCATGACTGGCTGAGCAGCACTTGCAGATTGTTCCAATTCAATATCTTCTTTTATCATTAATTTCATGCCTGCTTTTACAATAGCATCTCCAGCTTTTAGATCTTGAATTGTTTCAGTACTTGGCTGGTTTTAGCTCCTTTTTTTGTAGATGGCAGCACCAGCTGGAGCGGTGGTTCTTTTAGCTTGCAGCTTTGGTGGTCTTTTTGAAACCTCTGCTTTAGAATAGTCAGGCTTTTGTGGAACTTTTGGATCTTTCTTTCTGAGTTCCTCTAACCTTTTGTAGGTAGCCCTGACCCTATCTTCTCCCCACTTTGACACAGAATTCTTTGACCCATAATCAGCTGCTATCAGCTCCTCTTTCATTCTTTTCAACCTTAATGCCTTCTCAGCTTCAAATTGTTTGAACTTTTCAGGGGGAGTCTGCTTGACCTTGTTTTTGATCATTTCTTGAATCCTGGCTGCCTCTTTTTCAAGCTCAGGAATGGTCTAGTTTTTGTACATGTATTTCTCCCCCCTTGTATTTCTTGTAGGTCATGATATTCTCAATGTAGTCTTTTCTCAAGGACTCATCTGCCCTTTCAGAGATTTGCTGACATACATTTTTGGCAAATTGCTCCATTGCTCTGACCTGTGTAAGTAGAAATTGATAGTTTTGTTGAAATTCTCTATCAGATTTACCTTGTTTATTTTTTATAGCAATATCCTCTGCTTGCTTGGCCTTGAGTTTCAAGTATTCTTTAATATTGTGAGGCCTGGGATATCCTTCAACTGATGGCAACTTCCTTTTAGCTGGGTCATCCTCATAATAAAAGGATTTGATTTCTTCCCTAACTGCAATGAGTTCTAGAGGAAATGAGACACCAGCAGGAGGCAGTGGTTTTAGAATTTGAGCTGAAGAGAGAGGTATGGGTTTTGGAATGGTGACAAGTGACAGGGATTTTGAAGATATTGGTGGTGGTGAATAATCATCATCTTTGAGAATTAGCCTTCTCATTTTTGTTTGAGGAGGGACTGATGATGTTTTGGATGGAACAGTGGTTGTGATTTGAGTGGCAGTGATTTGTGATTGACTAGCAGCAGTTGAAACAACTGGTGTCTCAACCACTGTTGTCATTACAACAGATGTTGTAACATCTGTTGTCTTCTGCTTTTTGGCAGGAGAAAGTGGTGGTGAGTTTGTTTTTGGTGGAGATGACAGTGGTGGTAAGGCAGTGGTTATGGTGTGTGTTGAAGTGATAACAGATGTTGAAACAACTGAAGTACCAGCAGTAGTTGATACAACAGGAGTTACAACAGCTGTTTGGGTGGAGGTTTGATGCTGATGGCTTTTGGATGGTGGTTTTGGAGGCTTTGGAAATCTGGATGGGATGGACTTGGGTTTCCTTTTTGTCTTAGGATTTTTAGTATCCTTTGATCCAGAACAACCCTGCGCATACAGTTCCATGAAAGCTCTTTTCTCCTCATTCCATCTTGAAATATCCTTTGCCATTCTATCCCTCTTTACACTTTCTACTCCATCATCAAGTGCTTCTTGGGTAGCATCAACCTTTTTACTACCATCTGGCAATGGAATTTTTCTGGTCATAGCATCCTTCTCAGGTTCAATGTATAGACCATCATCTATTCCTTTCTTCTTCCACTCCTGAATTTTCTCCCCCTTTTTGGCATTATCTTCTGGGAGTTAATCAATGAAAAGTACTGTTGGAGGAGCAGTGCCAGTGGTTTCCAGTAAATGGGTCTTGATTGCCTTAATATCTGCTTGAGTGTTCTTGTACCTAGACTCCATAATGTTTCTCAGCTTTTGGACATGAAGTTCATGTTGCTGATCAGCCATTTCTTTTTGTTGTTGGAGAAAAGGTTGGAAAAGGTTCCAGAGCTCATTTGTAGCAAAAGCTTGTGGTGGAGCAGGTGCTTGAGGTGGAACAACAGTGGATTGCATCTTTTGTGTCTTCAACACCTGCTGTAGCATATTTTTAAGATCTGCAACAGATGTATCCAACTTTTCAATTCGTTCCGTCAAATCTTGATATTTTAAATCATCACCCAATTTAATGGGATCATCTGATTTCCCACTATTAGTGGTTTTATCAGTGGTTGAGGTAGGGAGTGTACTCCAAACACTAACCACTGATGCCCCTTTTTCTTGGTACTGGGGTCTTCTTCCTTCAACACTTGACAACCTTTTGATATTGCCAGTAGGATAAATAAATCCACTGGTGGTTGGCAGAGGTGCTATGTAAGGAATTGCCTCCAAGGAAGTCTTATTAATGTAACCACTGTCCAACTGTAGACCAGTGGGTTCAATAGTTGTAGTGGCTGCTTCACTTGGACTACCACCAAGAGTTACATGTAACTCAAGGGGTGTAACCTCCTCAGGTTATGTTGGTGGGTTAGCAAAGATTGATACATCAGACCCAGTCATTTGTTGAGGTATATTCGCATTGATAGGTGATTGAGAAGGACTGGTTAGTGCCTGGTTCAAATCAATTGCATCTAACAGAAGTTTAGTGGGTGTGGGAATTGTGGATGTGATGTTTGGTGTAGAAAGAGGATTTGCTCCGGGAATTGAGTTGTGGATGATGGAAACGAGTGTTTCCAGAGCATCATGATGTGGTGTCCCAATTTGTACAACCTGATCTTTTTGTGAAGAAGCGGGAGGGGTTTCGGCTATGGGTTGAGATATTTGTACCAACTGCTGTGAGGAAGTAGCAGCAGTGGTTTCTTGTGACTTTTGTGTTGTCACTGGCAGTAGCTCTGGTATCTCATCCTCCAGAGATGCCTTTTTGATGGGTTTGGGGGGGTTTTGTGTTTTTCTTTTTGTTGGCTTTTTGGTGATTTTAGGTGTGGGTTTCAAAGCAGTTGTTTTGCTGCTTTGATCACCTTGAGCAGTGGGCTCAGTAGCATATACCTGAGGAGCAGTTGTAACTGCTAAAATCTGCTCAGGCACCTCTGCTTGTGTTTTGCAAGGTGTTGACATCCTTGTAAAAGTTTCAGCAGTTAAGCAATTTATTTGAATGGAGTCACCTTGGTTTATTGCAGAAAGAGCATCCTTACTGAATTTCTTTTCAAAATAATAACTTAGAAACCTTGGAAACAGTAGGAATGATTTTGTTTCAACATTATTAACCAAATCATTAAAGATTTCCCGAGAATAATTAAAATTTTCTTCTTGAAGAATAGCATATCCCAGATTTTGAATCTTTAATGGTATTTCATTAAAAGAAGTGGTTTTGTTTGAAACACACATTAGGAGGGTATGGAATAAAAACCTTGTTGCAGAAGGAAAGAAACCTTTTTGTAAGGTAGCTTTCTTCATCATTGTGTCTGCATACCCTCGCTCAATGAAGTCAATTTTTAACTCATTTTTAGGGAAAGAAGTTTTACCTTCCTGATCCTTAAGTTGAAAGACCCCGAAATTGCTTGTGGTGTGATTTGGACATTTTTACCCTTTAGAGAAGAGTTGATGGCAGTTACAGTTTCTCCTTGTGTTTCAAGGGTTGCATTCTTCCAAAACTCTCTTTGGGTTGCCAAATAAATTGGTGCATTGGCTGTTAACAAAGTTTTGTACTTTGATTTAGCCATTTTGTCGATGATGGAGTCGAAAGCCTCTGTGGTGCCGGGTTTTGTGAGAAGACCCAGAAGATTGTGAGATGGTTTATGGGGAATTTCAGTAGAAGTGGCCTTTTGAGAGACCGCTTTCGACGATGATTTTGAAGTGGGTTTTGTGGATGGCTTCGATTTTGTCATTTTGAAGATGATGATCAAAGAAATTTGTGGATAAATGAGAAGAAAAACTGCTTTGAGAAGAGAATTTTTGAGAATTCAGTTCGACAGTAAAACCCTGTTTTTGGTGTGAAGTGGGGGTTTTATAGGGGAAAAAGTGAAGGCTGGCGTGGCAGCGGTTACAAAAGTACTGACCACTATGTACTGCCCACATGCCAAACTCTGAAGAAATGAAGGACAGTACTTTTATGAAAGTTACTGATGAAGGCAGTGGTTTAAACGGTAAAATGGAAGCAGTGGATGATTTTCACTATCAGTGGATAGCATATCAGTGGATAAGACACTGCTTTTGATCAATAGAGTTTATCAAGGAAATGAGATAACAGAGGATGGCTTTCAGCAGTGGACAGACTTTGAAGTAGAGCAAACTTTTGAACAAACAGTGGTTATGGCAGACTTTTAAGGATTTTAAAGAAAACTTCATTTTTAGCTATTTTTAAGGATGGATTTTTGATTTTCTGAAAACATTTTGATGCTTTTATTCATAGAAAAACAAGATTTTGCTTGTTATTCCATGTTTAGCATGCCAATCCTAGAGACCAAGCTTTCAAAAGTAGTTGTATCTAGTGCTTTTGTGAGCATATCTGCCAGCTGGTCTTTAGTTGGGACATGATGCAGAGAAATCAAACCTTTTTCATAGCAATCCCTCACAAAGTGATGTCTGATGTCGATGTTTTTGGTGGTTGAATGGGAAACTGGATTTTTGATGATATTTTCTGCTGCCTGGCTATCTAACATGAGTGATGTTTTTAAGGCAGTGATACCAAAATCCAGCAACTGATTTTGAAGCCACAGGAGTTGGGCTGTATAGCTTGCAGCAGCAATGTATTCAGCTTCAGCAGTGGATGTTGAAACAGCTGCTTGCTTTTTGCTTTGCCATGAAACTAAGCAATCACCTAGAAACTGGCACCCTCCTGATGTGGACTTCCTTGTAGTGTTACATCCAGCAAAGTCACTGTCTGAAAAGCTTGAAAGCTTGATATTCCCATTAGTTGGATACCAGATACCAAGTGTGGGAGCACCTTTTATGTATCTGAAGATCCTTTTTACAACAATGAGGTTTGATTTTCTGGGAGCTGATTGACTTCTTGCACAGACACATGTTGCAAACATGATGTCTGGTCTAGATGCAGTTAGGTACAATAAAGACCCAATCATGCTTCTATATAAATTTTGGTCAATCAGCTCATCCTTTTCATCAGACATGACAAGCTTATTTGTTGCCATGGGTGTGCTGCATGGTTTACAATCATTCATATCAAATTTTTTCAAAAGTTCTTTAGCATATTTGCTTTGATGAATGAAAGTTCCATTTTGCAGTTGCTGAACTTGGAGACCAAGAAAGCATTGCAGCTCACCCATTGCACTCATTTCAAACTCAGCTGTCATGAGTTCTCTAAACTCTTCACACATTGAGTTACATGTGCTTCCAAAATAATGTCATCCACATAAATCTGGACAATCATTAAATCCTTCCCTCTCCATTTTAGAAACAGTGTTTTATCAATGGTACCTCTTTTGAAACCATTTGAGAGTAGGAAGTTGGAAAGAGTTTCATACCAGGCCCTTGGTGCTTGTTTCAGGCCATATAAGGCTTTGTTTAACCTGTAGACATGATCTGGATAAAATGGATCCTCAAAACCTGGAGGTTGACAAACATACACCTCTTCTTGAATTGTACCATAGAGGAAAGAACTTTTGATATCCATTTGAAACACCTTCATGTTGTGGTTGACAGCAAAGGCCAGGAACAGTCTAATGGCTTCCAATCTTGCAACAGGGGCGAATGTTTCATCATAATCAATCCCCTCTTCCTGACTGTAACCTTGAACCACAAGCCTGGCTTTATTCTTGACAACAATGCCCCTTTCATCAGTTTTGTTCTTGAAGACCCACTTTGTGCCAATGGGACTGACCTCTTCTGGCAGTGGTACAAGCTCCCAAACTTGTTGTCTTTTAAATTGTTGGAGCTCCTCTTGCATGGCTTCTACCCAGCTGTTGTCTTTCAGTGCCTCTTGGTACTTGACTGGCTGATGGAGTGATAGAAAACCAGCAAAAAGACAAATGTTTTGGGTTTGGCTTCTTGTGAGCAACCCTTCATTGATGTTGCCAATGATTTGATCAGGTGGATAAGATCTCAAGAAGATTAAATCTCCTTGGTATGGTATGATGGCATTTGTTGGGGAAGGCTGCAAATGTGTATCATCTGAGCTAACCACTGCTGGGGACTTTGATGATCCAGCAGTGGCTTCAAAAGGCGGTGGAATTGGAGGTAATGAAGTGGACACATGCTGACTTTTATCCACTATTTGGGGACTTTTATCAGCAGTGTTTGAGGATGTGGAAGCAGTGGTTGATGGGCTACTTTGGTCAACAACTGTTGAGGTAGCAGTGGTTGAGCTTTGACAACTGTTTTGAACATCTGATGCTCTTCCCAGTTTGACAGACTTTTGAGGAATGATGATTTCATATCCATAGTCTGGTGTTGAATCCTCTGATGGACCTGCACTGTTAGTCTTGACAGCAGTATTTTCAAAAGTAAATTTTTCAAGATCAAACAGATCTGCAGGATTTGCTGGGATTTTCATTGATGAAAGTTCATTGAACTTTACATTCAAGGTCTCCTCCACTACCTTGGTCCGTGTATTAAACACTTTATAGGCCTTGGCATTGGTTGAGTATCCCAGATGATAACCACAATCAATTTTGGCTGCAAATTTTGAAATGGAATCTTTTAAGTTCAAAATAAAGCATGGGCAGCCAAACACCTTGAAATATGAGATCAGAGGTTTGATTTTATACAGAATTTCATAAGCAGTCTTTTTGTGCCTGGGGTTTATTAAAACTCTGTTCTGGACATAGCAGGCAGTGTTTACTGCCTCTGCCCAGAAAGTTAATGGCAAACCTGAATCAACAAGCATGGTTCTGGCATCCTCAATCAATGTTCTGTTCTTTCTTCACACAGAAGGCATCCAACTCCTTATTTTTAAATTATGTGCCATTGTCACTCCTGAAGCTTTTCACTGGAAGGTCAAATTGCTTTTCAACCTGTGTCACAAAGTCTTGCAAGATGCCTGCAGTCTCATCTTTTGAGTGTAAAAAGAAAGTCCATGTAAACCTAGAAAAGTCATCAACAATAACCAAACAATATCTTTTCTTCTTGAGGCTCATGACTTGAACTGGGCCAAACAAATCCATGTGTAGCATTTGCAAACACTGGGTTGTTTTGGACTCTTCAATGGACTTATAAGAACTTTTATGTTGTTTTCCTTTTAAACAGGAAATGCAATGTTCAGGACATGAAAACAATTTTTGTGGTAGGTCTCTTACCAAACCATTTTTTGAAATTTCAGTGATTGTTTTAAGATTTGTGTGCCCCAGCCTTCTGTGCCAAAGTTCTGTCTCTTTGTTAGAGGCAGCTGAGAACAGACAGGCATCAGCTCTGGGACACTCTTTGGACATATCATCAACATAAACATTGCCACTTCTTTGAGCAACAAGTTTAGTTTGACCAGTTTTGATTATTGCTTCAATCTTTTTGACCATTTCTGGTCCAACAATCCTACAACAATCTTTTGTGAAGAATGACCCAAACCCTTTGTCACTCATTTGAGACACACTCAGAAGGTTGAATTTTAGATTGTCTATTAGATTGACATTTTCAAATTTTACATTTCCAGAATGCACTGTACCAGACCCCAGAACTTTCCCTTTACTATTATTCCCAAAGGATATATCACCCCCTCCATGGATTTTAAAGTCTTTGAGGAGGGCTTTACATCCTGTCATGTGCCTGGAGCCTCCACTATCTACATACCAAAGACTATCAAAGCATGCAGAAGCTCCCTGCACATGAAGTAAAAGGATTAGTTCATTAGGGTCTCCAAAGCCAACAGGGCTTTGGATGGGGTCTCAACAGTGTCTGGGATGGATGCAGATTGATGGACAGTGGTTAAGTCAGGGGTTTGGACAGTTTTAGTACTGTTTCTTGCTAACCACTGTTGGGGTTCTTGACCAATCACCTGTTGGTAACCAAAAGGATGTCTGTACACTTTAGGTTTAGAAGGCCTTTTGTAGGCCTCATAAACGTGTGGAATGTGACAACCCGAACTTCCGAGGTTAGTGTTGTTTAATCTCGCGATCATAACTTTCCATAATTTTCTCATTCTACGTTTTGCTATACTAAACTTTTTGTTAAATATTTATTATGTTATTATTGTCAAGAGTAAACATGATTGTTTGAGCGTATTATTGGGCCACCTGTACATATGTTTTACTTCTAATCCGCATCGGCCCATTTAAGTAGTCAAGCCCGTAGAATCTGGACCCAAACCCCCCTAACGGATTACTCATTTGATTTGTATGTTTGGGGGTAGGTTGGGCCGACACTTTGAGATCTCACACACATGGTCATAATCCCAAACTTTACTACATTTGCCAATTAAAGTGGCGGCCCAAGTGAGTGGGTTTGAGCCCACTTCGGTTAAGAATGTGAACCGCCCAAACCCTCACAATTATATGAATGTGTAATATGGTTTTGATTAGACTAAAACTCAAAACACAAGCCAAAAACCCTAAAGCCTCCTCCTGATCGCACGAATTCAGTGGCAGACCCCTCCCCCCCTGTTCGAGATAGTACTTGGATCATTCAAGTTCTGGTTAGTATTACCTCATGTTTGTTTACTTTGATTGATTGTTTGGTTATATGCGATCATGTATTGATGTGTTTAGATGACAGCATAACCCTAGGAGTTATATGTGAATGTCATACGATTTGATTATATGTGTATGTTGTCATGATATTAAGCAAGTAGTATGGCATAACATTATGTACTCGTACACAGCCTAGTAATGACTGCACTCTGTTTTAGAATGGGTGGGAATATTATAATTACATGATTTAGTTTATGGGATATTATATTGTTGAGAAACTGAAACATAGTGGTGTTAATATACATGCTTTTGACTATTAATGATTGTATGAGAGGTGCTATTGGTATGTATGCATGATTACAATGTTTGACTTATGGTCTGAAAAATTCACGTGATTGACTGAACAATCACATGAACATGGCTGACACAATTAACCACTTACAAGGTTTATTAGACCATTAATATTGATTCTAATATTTTAATTGGGCCAAGACAAAAATGAGATTCAAGGTGTATCTAGACGGTCATGTGATGATAGGATAGATGAATTATTATGTTGGGTTTCGTGAACTTTTGTGTTGATCAATGTGAACTGAATATTACATTTGCTGATGTTGTTGTTTGCGGCAGTTCAAAAGAAAAAAAAAACAAATACGGGATATATGCTAAGTTGGGCCGAGGGTCATTATTGGGCCATACCCAACTGGGCTGCACATTGTTGAGGGAATGATTGTGGGCTGTAAGGTAGTATATGCATGGTATAGTTGGAATGTGTTGTACGTGACCCAACAACTAGTGAGGAATTGTTATGAAATTGTGCCCTGCTATGTTAGGCTATGGTGATTCAGTTTGTGTGCATCATTTATATGGGGGAATGGGTGTGGTTAGAGTGGGCCGAAGCCTTAGTGGGCCATTACAATTAAAGTACTAAGCTAGTGTTAACATTGAGTTATGGTTATAAATTGAATATGGGCCGATGGGTAACAGTGGATCGCACAAAGCATAAGTTAGTTATTAACTTGATTTATTTATATATTCTTGCGTTGCTAGATTGACTGTCATGAGTTGAATTACATGTGTATTACATATACAATAAACGTGCTTTATGTGAACAACGAATACGAGAATTAATTGTACGTGAAAGATGTAGTTCATGTGCGTGTAAAACTGACTGTTATTGGTAACCCTTTTTAGGACGTGTTTGATCAAACTGTGAACACATACTTTAATCTTACCGAGCAAACCAAGGTGAGTTCACACTTTCTACAAGGCATGGGATTCCCAGGGGTTGGGAATGGGTAAAGGATTTGAACTGAAACTGCGTGATCTCCTGGTTTGGAACACGTACACACCCTCTTTACTGAAGGGTGACAACACGTACTGAGAACTTAATCGGAACCTGCGTAATCTCCTGGTTTGGGGATTTCGTACACACCCTCTTATTTGAAGGGTAACAACACAGATACTAGACCAACACTCTCTATCATGAAGTCCCTCCTTTTTATATCGACTTAATCGCCGGGCCAATGGCGAGCGGGTCATTAGTTAGATAGCGCTATTTAGGTTTGACAAGCCTCACACCGTGCCGCAGAGGACGGGCGTGAACTAATGGATCTGGGCACTAGTCAATGATGATAGACATTGACGTCAGGGCACCAACTTACTTTAGTCAGTGGTCGATATGGTAAACGGGTCTGGTGGTTAACATGGGGAAGCCCCCACCAACTATGGATATGTTTGGGAAACAGGGTAAACGGATTAACTTACAACTTACAAATGAACTCCTGGTTATGAAACAACTTAATCATGAACACCAACTGTGAACTCGCTCAACTTTGTTGTTGATTTGTTGTTACATGCCTTGCAGGTCGTTAGGTATCTATGGAGCTTGCACGAGCAAGAGGAGTCGTTGTGGGACATGGACCATTGTGTGCCATGTTAACATTTAAACTTATTGAACTTATGTTTTGGTTTTACCTTTATTGCTTCCGCTGTTTAACTTGAACTTGGTTAACTTGTTTTTGAACACCAATTATATTGCATGGTTGGATTTTATTTATTTTAAATACATTGTTCAATATGATTGGTGGCTTGATCCTGGTCAGTCACGCCTCCAAGCGGTGATACTCCGCGTGTGGATTTTTTATAAAACCAGACTATAACCTGTACAGTGCTCAACGATCCACAACGACGCTTCGCTCCACGTGCAAGACTCCACACTATAGGTGATATGATTTATGTTTATATTGCCTACTTGCTAGTTACATAGAACTTTGCTCGTGATATGCTTAGATAAACGTAACAACTATTGTTTAAAAACACTTGTGTGCTTACTCTCTTCTGTCATCGCACTCTCGCGAACCTCTCTCACCCATGTTTCCTTTGATGTGACAGTACACATTTGTTTATGACGAAACACACGAACACACACTCGTCACTATAGCAAGATGGCATGGATTGCTTGCTCACCTTATGATGCGTTGATAGTATGCCATAGTCCTTAGGTTTTTGTGATCTTATTACATTGACGACCTCCGTTTGACATCTGAGTTTGAGGAATCATTTGACATGAGTTAGGAGGAACTGAGATGAGCATGCAAATCGCAATATTATTGTGGGTGCACACATAATAATAATGTGAGGTGCATGCGAGTCCCAGTGAGCCTTAACAAGTGGAAAAGGGGTTCCGTTCCATTATATGATCGATGTGAAACATAGCAAACCTATAGGGGTCATAGTAGTGATTGTCCCCTACTCGAACGTGAACTTTCCATTCCTCTCTGGATCCTTTCGAATCTCGATGTTATCGAGTATTACCTGAACACCCATCCGGACGCCTAGCGAACTGTGTAGAATATTAGGTGCTTGTGCGAACATCCCCAAGTTGGATGTTGCAACGACAATGACTGGTCTATATCTCTCTCACCTTTCTTCGTTTGCTTGAAACTTAACGTATTGACGCCTTAGATCCCGAAGTGCGATCACTTCTGCAACACCCTCGTAACATATCGTGAATTACTCAGTCAACTTGCAAGAACGATGGACTTTAGCATTTGAACGACCCTAGTTACCAACAATGAACATCAGCGATTTGACTCCAATCGAATCCTTAACCCTAGTCAGCGACTTATGGGAGTCAACTCTTACGAATCAATCGAGACATGAACGATGACAATTGACTGTAGAATGGAATGTGTAACTTCCCGCACAGTGAGTAGCGCCTCAGGACGTGACACGGAATGTGAGGAGATGGACTCTGTTGGTGAAAGATCGTAGAGCTCCGTTTCAACCAACAGCATTGGAGCCAATAGTCACGGAAACATCAAGGTGTTTGTAGTGGTAACTAACAGTATGGAAAATGAAGGTGCCTACGACATGGAGCGGCCAATGTTAAATTCAACGACAACAACCAAGGGAACGACGGCCGTACTGGAAATCCTCGCAACGAGTACAACAACACGGGAAATGATGCTCATAGAGGGACATTAGGGATTGGCGTGGGCGACGCCGGGATTATAACAACATGGTAGCCTACGTGTTCTTGGTGACTAATCACTTCGCCACTGTTCTGCTTAACCCTGATGCTTCTTGAAATCCAACCTGTTGTGGAATCGGCTGATGGCGAAAACAATGAAACCACTACTGAGGCTGAAGCTACTGCGGAATTTTGGGACGAAATTCCAAACCAACGGGGAAATGATGTGACACCCCAGGAAACCATGCAACCTAACTAGCTTCCCCAGTAACTACGTGCTAAATTTTGGGACGAAATTTCTTTCAAGTTGGGGATGATGTGACAACCCGAACTTCCGAGGTTAGTGTTGTTTAATCTCGCAATCATAACTTTCCATAATTTTCTCATTCTATGTTTTGCTATACTAAACTTTTTGTTAAATATTTATTATGTTATTATTGTCAAGAGTAAACGTGATTGTTTGAGCGTATTATTGGGCCACCTGTACATATGTTTTACTTCTAATCCGCATCGGCCCATTTAAGTAGTCAAGCCCGTAGAATCTGGACCCAAACCCCCCTAACGGATTACTCATTTGATTTGTATGTTTGGGGGTAGGTTGGGCCGACACTTTGAGATCTCACACACATGGTCATAATCCCAAACTTTACTACGTTTGCCAATTAAAGTGGCGGTCCAAGTGAGTGGGTTTGAGCCCACTTCGGTTAAGAATGTGAACCGCCCAAACCCTCACAATTATATGAATGTGTAATATGGTTTTGATTAGACTAAAACTCAAAACACAAGCCAAAAACCCTAAAGCCTCCTCCTGATCGCAAGAATTCAGTGGCAGACCCCTCCCCCCCTGTTCGAGATAGTACTTGGATCATTCGAGTTCTGGTTAGTATTACCTCATGTTTGTTTACTTTGATTGATTGTTTGGTTATATGCGATCATGTATTGATGTGTTTAGATGACAGCATGACCCTAGGAGTTATATGTGAATGTCATACGATTTGATTATATGTGTATGTTGTCGTGATATTAAGCAAGTAGTATGGCATAACATTATGTACTCGTACACAGCCCAGTAATGACTATACTCTGTTTTAGAATGGGTGGGAATATTATAATTACATGATTTAGTTTATGGGATATTATATTGTTGAGAAACTGAAACATAGTGGTGTTAATATACATGCTTTTGACTATTAATGATTGTATGAGAGGTGCTATTGGTATGTATGCATGATTACAATGTTTGACTTATGGTCTGAAAAATTCACGTGATTGACTGAACAATCACATGAACATGGCTGACACAATTAACCACTTACAAGGTTTATTAGACCATTAATATTGATTCTAATATTTTAATTGGGCCAAGACAAAAATGACATTCAAGGTGTATCTAGACGGTCATGTGATGATAGGATAGATGAATTATTATGTTGGGTTTCGTGAACTTTTGTGTTGATAAATGTGAACCGAATATTACATTTGCTGATGTTGTTGTTTGCGGCAGTTCAAAAGAAAAAAAAAACAAATACGGGATATATGCTAAGTTGGGCCGAGGGTCATTATTGGGCCATACCCAACTGGGCTGCACATTGTTGAGGGAATGATTGTGGGCTGTTAGGTAGTATTCGCATGGTATAGTTGGAATGTGTTGTACGTAACCCAACAACTAGTGAGGAATTGTTATGAAATTGTGCCCTGCTATGTTAGGCTATGGTGATTCAGTTTGTGTGCATCATTTATATGGGGGAATGGGTGTGGTTAGAGTGGGCCGAAGCCTTAGTGGGCTGTTACAATTAAAGTACTAAGCTAGTGTTAACATTGAGTTATGGTTATAAATTGAATATGGGCCGATGGGTAACAGTGGATCGCACAAAGCATAAGTTAGTTATTAACTTGATTTATTTATATATTCTTGCGTTGCTAGATTGACTGTCATGAGTTGAATTACATGTGTATTACATATACAATAAACGTGCTTTATGTGAACAACGAATACGAGAATTAATTGTACGTGAAAGATGTGGTTCATGTGCGTGTAAAACTGACTGTTATTGGTAACCCTTTTTAGGACGTGTTTGATCAAACTGTGAACACATACTTTAATCTTACCGAGCAAACCAAGGTGAGTTCACACTTTCTACAAGGCATGGGATTCCCAGGGGTTGGGAATGGGTAAAGGATTTGAACTGAAACTGCGTGATCTCCTGGTTTGGAACACGTACACACCCTCTTTATTGAAGGGTGACAACACGTACTGAGAACTTAATCGGAACCTGCGTAATCTCCTGGTTTGGGGATTTCGTACACACCCTCTTATTTGAAGGGTGACAACACAGATACTAGACCAACACTCTCTATCATGAAGTCCCTCCTTTTTATATGGACTTAACCGTCGGGCCAATGGCGAGCGGGTCATTAGTTAGATAGCGCTATTTAGGTTTGACAAGCCTCACACCATGTCGCAGAGGACGGTCGTGAACTAATGGATCTGGGCACTAGTCAATGATGATAGACATTGATGTCAGGGCACCAACTTACTTTAGTCAGTGGTCGATATGGTAAACGGGTCTAGTGGTTAACATGGGGAAGCCTCCACCAACTATGGATATGTTTGGGAAACAGGGTAAACGGATTAACTTACAACTTACAAATGAACTCCTGGTTTTGAAACAACTTAATCATGAACACCAAATGTGAACTCGCTCAACTTTGTTGTTGATTTGTTGTTACATGCCTTGCAGGTCGTTAGGTATCTATGGAGCTTGCACGAGCAAGAGGAGTCGTTGTGGGACATGGACCGTTGTGTGCCATGTTAACATTTAAACTTATTGAACTTATGTTTTGGTTTTACCTTTATTGCTTCCGCTGTTTAACTTGAACTTGGTTAACTTGTTTTTGAACACCAATTATATTGCGTGGTTGGATTTTATTTATTTTAAATACATTGTTCAATATGATTGGTGGCTTGATCCTGGTCAGCCACGCCTCCAAGCGATGATACTCCGCGTGTGGATTTTGGGGGTGTGACATGGAATCCTTTGGTAAGACTGTTTTTCCTTGCCTTTTCTGAACTGATTGGCAGGGGGTGCATCAGTAACCTGAACATCTCTTTTGACAGATGTTTGGTTCAGCTGTTTTGTGACAGCTGTTTGAACTGGCACAAACAGTGGTTGGTTCTTGGTGAATTTAACAGATGATGATGATGGACTCAAGGATGTTTTAGCAATGTACTCATTCTTTTTCACATCAAAGTTTTTGAGATACACACATGCTTGAGTTTTGTGGTTTGTTTTACCACAAACAATGCAGCTTTCAGCTGAAACAATAACACTTGTTCTGTTTAAATCATAAGCTTTTAAGTGGAAACAGTCTTTTGTTAGATGATTCCTTTTCTCACAGAATTCACAAAACAAGTTATCAATTTTTTCTTTCTTCTTTCTCTTTTCAGACTCCTTTGCAGCAGAGGTTTTAACCTCTTTTGGGATGTCCTTGAGAGGAATGACTTTAGCTTTTGGAGCTTTAACACCATCAGTTGATGTAAAGTCCATTGGCTTGAAATTTTCAAGAATATCACACTCATCAGACCATTTTGGTTTAAATTGATAATCTTCAAGCTCCTCAAAAGTAGAGGATCCCATTGGTCTGTCAAGTGTGATTTTGTTACCAAGTTTGTCAGTGATTTTCACTTCTTGGCCGTTCTTGTTTGTGGGGATGAAACCAGTGGTTACATCAGTGGTTTGAACAGATTTTCCAAAAGCAGTGTTTTCATCATCATGTTTTCTATAACCAACACCAAATTTCACATTGCTTTTTATCTGTTTTTCAAGCATAACCTCATACCCTTTGCAGGATTCCACCCATCTTTCACATGTGATCTGGGTGGACTCCAACTCCTTTTTGCAAACTTGGTATTTTTCTACCATAGTTTGGAGTTGAGTTTTGGTTATGCTTTGTTCTTCTTTCAGACTGCTGATCTCTTTTTCCTTTTCAGTCAATTTGTTTTTAAGTTCTTTTAAAGACCTTTCAAATTTGACTTCATCAGTTAAGATTTTATCTCGAAGGTTTTCATTTACCTCTTTGATGTTAGCAAAAGCAATAATGCAATTGTCAGAACACAGTTTTTCAAGAACTTGAGGTGATACCTTGGCAGCAGCCATCATTGCACAATCACATTGATGATTTTCCTCATCATCAGCTCTTTCTTCCTTCTCACCTATTTTCTTTTCTTCCTCTTCTTCTTTGTCCTCTTTGGACCATGGGTCTGTCAGTGGTTCAATCAGGGTTTCTGAATTTTCTCCCAACAGCAGTTCACCAGCAACTGCATTAACAACTGCTTCAGTCACCTCAACCACTGTTTCATCACTTAGCTGTTCACCTTCAGTTTCAATTCCCTCTGGTATTGACTCTAATGCCATCAAACAAAATTTATCATTAGAAGATTCATTAGAAGCATAGAGTGCAAAATTTTCATCACTAAGCTCATCAGGCATGCTGCTCCAGTCAACAAAGCCTTGAGTGAAAAAGCTTTGCTGATCTGGTTGTACCACTGCTGGAGCAGCAGTTTGAGGTGCAGGTTGCACTTGTGCCTGGGGGCCAGGGGTTTGAACATATTGAATCTGTGGAACAGTGGTTTGGACATAATGCATAGGCACAGGGGCAGCAGCATAATGAGCAGTGTTAACATGGGCTGCAGGGGTATATTGGGTATAGTGCACAGTGCTTTGATTTTGAGGTCTAGGATTTGTGCTAGGGTGAGTGATTATAGGACCAGTAGTTTGACTCCTGCATTCCCTAGCGAAATGTCCCAACCTATTACACTTGTAACACTTGATTTTCGATTTATCCAACCCAACCCTCAGATTCCCATGTAAACCTGGGAATTTTCGCCCTGTTCTTTTGTAGAATTTGCTAGTTCTAACACTGAGCAAAGCCAATTGGTGTAGGATGTCCATTTCCTCTAAGTCACTGGGATCAAAATGTTGTAAATCATTGAGTTCAAAGCACAAATTATCTGACATCTGGTTTTCAGTGTTTGCAGTGAAAGCATAGTTTGCAGAGTGAGAATCAGGGTTGGTAAAGTTACCACCAGCTGTTATATCATTGAAATGATCATAACCTTGTTCCTTACTACTGCCACCAGATTCTTCCTGACCCAGAAGAGCTGTGCTACCGAATGAGTAATCATCAGTAGCTTTCCCAGACTCTTGCAGCTTCTTTTTCTGGTTCAACTCCCTTTTATAGGTCAGGAGTCTACCATGAAGTTGGGTCAGGGTCAGATCTTTGAACTCAACAGAGTTTCTAGTCACAAATGCAATTGTGTCCCATTTATCAGGTAGCGATCTAAGAAACATGCTATTTTGGGTTGATTTTGGAAATTCAACCTTAACAAGCCTTAGCTCACTGATGAGACAGCTAAAACGTTCAAACTGTTGGGTCAATGTTTCACCCTTAATGTGACAGAAGGTTTCATACTGTTGATTCAGAATTTCCCTATTGTTTTCAATAACTTCTTCGGTACCCCCAAATTGTTCCTTCAATGCATCCCATAGCTCTTTGGCACTGTTACAATGTAACAGTCCAGCATAGATCTCATTTGGTAATGCAGATGCTATGATGCTAAATGCTTTGGCATCCAGTTCGAACTTTTGAAAATCAGTTTCAGTATAGTTTTCATAAGGTTTTGGTACGTTCTTCTTTGGATCCTCAACACTTGGCACCATAGGAACATGGGGACCAAAAACGACAGACCTCCAACATCCAGTGTTCTGTTGAGCAAGGATGTGACCCATCCTTCGCTCCCAGATGTTGTATTCGTTTCTTTTAAGCATAGGTGGTTTAAAAAGCGAGCCAACATTATTCTTATCATCCTGTGATTGTGACGTCATCTTGGTTGTTTTACAGACACTGATTAATCAACTTTAATGGTGATTAAACCTTGCTCTGTTTTTCAACTAAAACGAACAAACTATCGATATCAACGATTTTGAGCTGAACTATTTATGTCAAAATGATTGTTAAATCAAATTTGACTGTCCTAGCTCTGATACCAAATGTTGGATCTGAGTTTGGTTTTGATTGTATTTTCTGTTTGAATTAAGATGGAAATGGATGAGTTGTGCAGCGGAATTAATATGGAAACAAACTTTGCATACAATCAAACGAGAGTATTGCTTTGATCAAGACATTTTCAACAGAGAACCGAATGATTGAATTTAATTTCAACAACGATTACAAAGTAATGCTTGAATACAAACTCCCCCTCAGCCAGAGCTCAGTGTTTGTTCGTGCAAAGAAGATGGTGTTGCAAAGAGCTAATAGAACAGTACAGAGCATTATTCTATTTATAAGCACTAGCAAACCACTGAGCATCTAATGCTGACGTCACCATGAAAGTGACATCTAACCTCCTAACAAACTCTAACCTCTGATCTATACAAAAACTGCTATACTAACTACTGCTATTACATTTCATTACATAAAAGATACTTAAACAACTGCTGCATCCTTCCACTGCTGTGAACCCGGCAGTGCTTGTCCGGATCAGCAGTACTTGACTCAAAATAGTAGATTGAGCAGCAGAGCTTTAGTCTTCTATCAGTCTTTACAAGAGCAGCAGATTGACGATCAGTGGCTTGTACGATCAGTAGATAGGAGGTTAGCAGATGTTGAAAACACTTTCAAGGGGAGAGGCTTGTATGTAACATCTGTTTATTCTGGATCCACTGCTCTGACCTAGTTTTGGCTTTAATTATCTGTTCCTCTGATAGGGTTTGATCCCAACAGTTTGTGCGCGACCAGAACACACCAAGCGTGTGTTTTGGTGTGTTACATTTTTTGTTTTATTAAAACTAGTTAACACATGTTCCACTTTAGTCCCTTATCTTTACTTGAGTTACCCTAAAGGGTTTTTAACCAAGTTCCCTTGTAACAACTAGACTTATAACTAACTAGGTTATTTATCCCTAGTTAGTTTATTTTTGTTTACTTTATAATTTTAATATAAAGTTTTATATTTCCGGGGTGTTACAAGTCTACCCCCTTAAAGAGGTTTCGTCCCCGAAACCTTCGTTAAGTAGTTCTTTGATTTGGACCAAACTAACTTAGTTTTGTTTTTCAGACCATATTTCTTTTAGTCAAAAGTTATCATTTTCCTCAACGCATGTATTTTCCACATGTAAGTCCTCATGGACTTTAACTTGTGTCTTGTGTTTCTTATCTTATCGCCTATTTGTCCCAATTGTCATTTGGCTACTCAATAGTATGAGTTTGCCCACATGTTTACTCTATACTAACTCTATATTGACAAGGGTTTTGCATAAATCCCAACACCAATTTGACTTTGAACGGACCCATCGGCTAGACTGATTAGTCACCGTCACTTCATGCCCCGTTAATTTCGGGTCAACCCCTTTTTGCCATAATCGAACTTAGGTAAGTTTATGATCTTCAATCCCATAACTCACGCTACAACATGACTATATTATGTATCACTTTTCTTAACCGTGATCGTATCACGTCGTGTTTAAGTTTAGATAATCTTTTCGTTATCAATATCTTCTTTCTAACGTATCGTCTTACACCCATCCGTGTTAAGACCTATGTCCTTTATTATTAACTGTTTTCTAATTTGTCTCATAACATTCATTTTTGTTAAACGTTGTTCCTCACTAAAACTGAATTTTTGTTTAACGTTTATATCTTTTAACTTATGTCAATTACCCATATCCGGGAATTGACGACAAGAATTTATTCTTATCCGCTATTATATTACGTGGGGAGTCGTATCCAGTCCTCATACTGTACCCAGAGTGACCTGAAGGTTCTTTTGCTTAGCCTCGTAGGTTATTTCTTTAGGCTTTCACCCCTTTTGGTTCATTTCTTTCTATTGCTGACGCTAGATTTATTTAGTCCTTTAAACCCTTACTTTGTTTATAATTCCAAAGGTTATGACGATCCCGTAGGTCATCTTTGCTTGTGTAATTTTCGTATACTTAGAAATACATTCCTGGTGTCATGGCACCCCTTTCAAGCCTAAAATTCATTTATTTTCGAATTTTATTGATTTGACCGTAGTCCAAGGCTACACCCGCTTTCTTTCGGATTATCTTTTCGACTCTATGACTTCTTATGTCACTTTCGCGTTGGTTTATTTCACTCATACCGTTATTTGATTTACGCCCCTATTCCTTTCAACCCATTACCCGGGTTCTTTATCTTAATCTTTTTAACACTCCGGTTTTATTGGTTTACGTTCTCCTTTCCATACTCTTTTACGACCTATCACATAGATTCAGTAATATTTCGCACTTCCATTATACGTTTTGCGCTTACTTGGAATATCAGGTATTATACTTTATTCGGCCCGTCCAGCATTGCAATAGTTGAACATAACTATCGAAATTTCTGTTTTTGCGGAATTTTATCGTCTTTTAGTCATAACTCTTAATCCGAGTCTTTTGACTTTTAATCTGCATCACCGTCTCTTGGTTTACGCATATATCCGTTATCCTACCCATCTATCGGGTATTTTACCGAAGTTATTATCAAAGCATCCATTCCGACATGCATTAAGACTTCGTTTTGATTTATTCGGTTGTATTAGCGTAACCCGTCACCTTTATTCCACCAAGTCTTTAATTCTTTCATTCATTTTGTTTGACTTGTTCGGGTGAACTTCATTACTTATGATAGTCAAACTTTACCCTTATGCCTTAACATTCTTGTTTGTTGGTTTATATTTTTATTTACCTTGATTCTTATCCCTTCCCTTGGGCTCATTACCTTAATGTAATACGCTCCCGTTATCCGGCTTCCATTTACCTTTATTATCAAGCATTTTACTTATTTGATCCGAACACCACCTTTCTTTTGTTAGCGACCCTTAGGTCCGTTTCTTTTACTAATGTCCCGAAGGCCCATTTCTTAAGCCTTATTTGGTAAAACCACTGCTATTGTTATACGGCTTTTGGGGTTTACCCATTCTTATTCTAACACTTTCATAACATTTATTTTACTAATCTTTTATATAATCACATCCATCACTGTGATCACCGTCCTTCCTCATAAGGATTTGATTAATAATGTGTGACTTGGATGGTTACCCATACCCAAGTTTCTAAATTTGCATTTATTGATACTTTATTATTCATAGTAGCGAATAATACGTATCATCCTTTTAGCTTCTTTCTCGAGGATATTTTCGGTTCGAGTCTTAATTTCTCATCTTTAACCTTAATCCTATTTTAACAATAACAAAAATTAATTCATTTAATTTTACTATTCTTTATCGTTGCATGAAATTTATCTACAACGTTTATTGATATAAACGATGCTTCTACATGTTTTATTTAGTTTAGCCAAGTCCATAACCTTGTCTTCGCCATTTATTACTATTGCAAATTCCGGGTTCGGGTGTAATTACACTCCTTCCCAATACAACGTTTATTCACTTCATTAAACTCTCGGGTTCAAGTGTACGCACACTTCTTCCCATTACAGTATTCATCGAGGTTACTTTTTGCCTCGGCTTCACATGCTTACCATTATTTATTTTCTTATATACATATATATATATATATATACACATTTATATAGGCATTTCCTTTACATAATCCCCTCGTTTCACTACTCATGTATGCCCTATGCAGCTAATATTCGCACTTGTATTGAATAAAATTTATGCTGAAATTAAGTTTACAATAAACATACCTGAAACATCATCAGGTTTAGCTTTAGCCTCTACGGCTGTCATGAGGAAAGACCTTGCCTTTTCTTTCAGGGCATCTGACTTTGCATCAGCTGTGTCTTTGGTTCCCACCAATTCCGGGCATTCAGACCTTTTATGTCCGGGGTTATAACATTTATAACACATTGACACCTTTCCCGAGCAATTTGCAACCACATGTCCCACTTCCCTACAAATAGGACATGGTTTGTTGCTAAGGTAGCATTTGCTCCTGTGAGTTTTTCTACATACTTTACACTAAGGTGACCCCTTTCTTGTAACTTCTTTCTTAGAAGCTTTATTAGGCCTTGATTTATTTACGGGACTTGGGTTCACATCCAACACTCTCCTTTCATCTTTTTCTTGTGAGAGACTGTCTTTTAATTCAGTCATCATATCCTCCACCACTAGCGAGATGATGGTTTGTAATCTCTCGACAAACTGTGGTAGACTGGCTTCTACTGCCTTTCCGATTTCCTCGGAAATTTTAGCTTCCATCTCTTCAGCTAATTGAGATGCTAATTCGCCCGTGATTGCACCGGGCATTTCTTTCATTTGTTCGGCGACTTTTGGCACCGTATCATCATTGCCTTCATTAGTCATCCTGAATCTGAATGTTTATATTAATTGTTAAGTATTTCATTCTATATCATTTGTGTTACACCCCGACCGCGTAAAACAACAAACCGCGGCGGAATCGTCGGGGAGTGTCGTAACAGAATCATTGTTTCACAACACATGGTAATTGAAATTTTGTTTTTATTAAATTTCAAGAGGTTACAACGTCTTAAAAACAAAGATACATAACATAATTAACTATTCTTGCATCTTTTATTGTCACTAATGCCTAAGTCCACCTAAATGTATCTTGATCAACCCTATGCATCAGCTCCTGAAAACACATGTGAAAATAGGTACGTCAGCGTAAAAATGCCTGTGAGATACATAGGTTTTATTGAAATAGGATTCATGACTTATAAGTTTAAAGAAAGTGTTTAACAAAAGTAGTCATGAACCTTAAAATATTTTCTTTAAGAAATCATACGAAAATCGATAAGAAAACAGATGATATAAAAGAATAATGCATGGTTAAATAAATAACCAAGTAAAAATGAGTTTGTATAAAATATGCTGTTTGTAAAACAATGTTTTGTAAAGATATGTTATTTGTGTAAAATGTAATATGTCTAAACTGAAATGGTTTAAATAACGCTACGATATGTAATATCATAAAAACACTTATATATAGGAAGTACCAGCGGTGTATCCACCATGCTTTTATCATATTACACACGCCTCGTTATTTAAATCACTTATCCAAACAAACCACCAATGTAAAAATGTTAATGTATAATTAAATGTAATGTATAGTGAATAAAAGCATTTACTCAACCCTATAAGAAAGAAATGTACAAAACAATGTATTTGATAAATCATAATTTTAATCAAAAGTTATGTTTTGTAAAATTAATGCTTTATTGATACAAATATCTACGCGGTAATGTTAAACGTATACATTCAAGCCTTGAGACTGTGGCGACAAACCCCTAACAAGTTAAAGGTTCATCTAAATTTTGAATTCGGATTCGGTCATTCCTTCCATCCAAACAAGCCTAGGATTTCAAGAAGGGGAGTTGTCAATTCCTATGGTACCACTACCTACTACCGAGCGGCATGATCGGTGTTAATGAACTAAATTGAAACCTAACCTGAGTGCGTACGACCCATTACGACCCGTTTAGGTAGCTTACGCTACTTTAACGCGTCGTTCGCGTAAAAAGCGTTCGGACTGCCTAACCAGTCCTATGACAAGTATTATATGCCTTAAAAAGTCTAATAATGTTTCCTAATCAGTTTAGATGTCACAATTTAGGTTACATATGCTTAAAATGAAATTATGAGTAAAAAGGGCATTTTGGTCATTTTCCTAAGGCATATAAACTACTTATCATACAACTAACTAAACGAAGTGACCATAAGGTATAACCTCGGAAGGTTATTCCTTATACAACTATGGTCACAAAATATGTTTGGTCGGATCCTAACGATCGACCAAACGGGTCGGGTTCGAAAGTCTAAGCGGTTGTTTAGACCGCTTATCTTACGACCCTATATAAGCACTAAACTAAAAGTGACCAGTTAAACATGTTAAAACATGTTTAACGAAGTTAGAAAACAATTTGATATAAAAACAAAGGGTTTTGATATCCAAGAATAGTTTGCTTGCAAAATACGCATAAACGCGTATTTTGACTGAAACTATGACTCGTCCCTATGCCTAAATAACGTGGTAATCAGTAGGTATAGTCACAAAGGACTATGACCATCGTGATTACGCTCACGTTGCGAAGTTCAAACGAACTTCGTGTTGACCATTGACTGGTCAAAGCAGAAAGTCAAACACTGTTTGACTTTCGTGCTTAAAAACGCATAAAAGCATGAAAGAAACTGACAAAAGGTCCAAGCAATGAAGAATTTGATCTAAGATACTCAGGTATGAAGCAAAGGCTTCAACTTAGAGTATAAACTCAGATCAAATGTGAGGATTGAATTGAATCAAGGTGGGTATATATTGGATTTGACAACCGTTTGGATCGTTCCTCGTACTTTGAGCTTCAATCTTGACCCTCCATGTGTGCCCACTATTTTTACAAAGCTATGGGTGTCCAAAACCAGTCCATAGATTGAAGGAAACCATGTACAAAACCCAGAAACCTGCTGCTGTTTAAGAAAATGAATTCTGCTAACCTGGTGAAGGCTTACGGACCGTAAGCAGACCTATACGGTCTGTATGGTCTTTGGTTGCTGGCAGAAAGTTTCAACAATTGGCAGAACAGGCCCCTGCTTCTCCAAACTTGATTTTTGATGCGTTTTGGCACTTCTAACACCTGTCAAACCCATTTTTAAGCTCCATAAGGATGTTAAAACATAGGGAACTTGAAATATGCTCAGAAACATGACGGATGTTGGTTCGTTTGGCTATACGGTTTCGTTGTTCGGTTAATTACGACGGAAATCGTAACGGATGCGAAAACGATCCAAATTGCGAAACGAATGACGTTTTAGCATTCCAATCACTAAAATAAAATATTTTAATGATTACAAAAAATTTTGGATGTTCGGATATGTTCAGAACGTAAGATATGCGCGTAAATGCAAACTTATGCACTTTTTGACGCTTTTAGTCCCTGTTTGACCAAATAAGTTTATTTTTGCACACCGAACCCCTCAAAGCCTATTTATAAGCTATGTAAAGGATATTTATGGTATGTTTAACTTATGATCATATTCCGGAAGGTTCGAATATGAATTGGCAGACTTTCGCAGTTTGACGCAAATGGTCCCTGCGATCGAATAAACTAGATTTCGACACACCAAACCTTCCAAAACTTGTTTCTAAGTTATGTAGAGGTTATTTAAGGTATGTTGAGCCCATGTCACTGTTCCAGAGTGTTTTTCGCATTAAACTGATTACGTTTACGCATCGGTTCGCGTATAGCTTTCTAGAAAGCGATTTAGAGCTCGAAATCGAACGAGAGTTGATATGTGCAAATGATACACATATTTATACAAATCCCAAGTATGAAACAAAATATTTCATTGGTTTGGTATTTTTTTGATGGTCGTAGAGACACAGATGTCACAGTCTCCCCTACTTCAGGAAATTTCGTCCCGAAATTTATTTAGAGGAAACTCATGAGAGCTCGAAACTTGAAGTCGAAAAGATAAAACGACATTGGTTAGGGTTATGAACTTCTAGTAACTTAAATAAAATCATGCTTGCGATGTAAGAGGGACACTTATATAAATATATGAAGTGCCATTGGTGCATCCACCGTACCTCCATTACAGTGTTCATGTTTCGTTATTTTTGCCACTGTTGTTTGTTACACATGAAAAAACTTACTGTGGTTTCTGTGCACTGAATTCCATAATTATGTATGCATCCATAATTACGAATTTCCTTGCATAGTCCGCACAGTGGATTTTATAATGTGTAGGGGAAGAAAACCAAATGAACAAACCTGTGATGAGTTTGACTAGACCACCATACGGTCCTTTTAATTAAATCAATAAATGATCTCTTTAAATAGACCACCAAGGAGTCCTTTCAGCTATATCATCGCATGATATTCCTAACCAGGTTTTGAATCAATCTTTTTAACTAGACCACCCAAAGGGTCTCTTTTGAATTATGGAATAGTACTTTATAATCCAAGGGTCTTAACTATTACGTATAAGACCATTAAGGATTTAAGGTAGTACCTTTGGATATCCTACTATGAATCCCTCATATGAAGATATGGAAGATTCTATGAGGATTTGGATAACGAATATTCAGATTACACAAAAACACATCACATAAAACATAATCACGCAATCACATAATTGTTTATTTTGGTTTACAATTTGTTATCATTTTGTTAATTTGTACACGAGTATTTAAAGCACACCAGGAATCCAATCCGTGGATTTCATTCGGCACTTTAAACATCTTCAAGAATCTAACCATGAAGATAGGAAGATCTTAATAGGAATTCGGCTTTGTCCTTATTGAATTGTAATGTACGTATTTTAGCATAGAAAGAATCCAATTAAGGGCTCCGATTTGAGCGATAATCATCCACAAGGATCTAATTGTGAAGATAAGAAGATCCTATATGGATTTTTTTTTTTTTTTGGAATTTGAATAGCAGGAGACGTTTCGAAACCTTGCACTAGACGTGCTTAAGTTGATACACGAGGTAGAATATTCATGGAGTTGAGGTGCTAGATATGCCAAGGCGACACATGAAGCAGAATTTGGAGGTTGGGTACTACGTATGTTAAGTCAATTATCCGAGCAGAATGTTTTTCGAAAACTATGCATGGGGTTCTTTAGAAATATGTTTTAATGTTTTTGAAACCTTACGTAATACTTTTGAAATCATATGGTAGATGTATTAGGTAAATATGTTTATAAATTGTTTTACAATCATGTGAGATGAATTTTGTAATCGTGTATAAGGTTTTTGAAAACATGGATGATGCTTTTGAAATTATGCACTTGATATGTTAAGTAAATATACTATGTTAAAAATGTTTTCAAACTATATGAAATATTTTGAAATCATGAAGGTTGTTTTTGAAAAACATATACTATGTATGTTGCTATGGAAACTAGAATGTAATGATATGGGTATGAGATCGAAAAATACCCTTAGTTATCTAACCAAGGATTTAAAGTGACATTTTGAGTAATCGTCTAAAATTGTCACTTATATTCTGTACTTCGTTTCTTAGAATGAAACGAGTACTTAGAATTTTCGAGGAAATCATAAGCGATCACATGAATGGGAGAACTACAAGAGTAGTTTGTTTTGTAAAGAACACATTTCTTTGGTGTAGGTATCGTAGGGGTATGCCATACACACATGTAAGTACACTTGTACGTCAGAATTCTGAACAATGATTTATTTATAAACCAAACAGATTGTTTCAGAGTTCAAGAAAAACAAAAGAAACATAAGCATAAGATTCAAGTTATTCAAAGCAGCAGCATCTTCTAATCAGCCAAATGCTCATCCGTGATTCAGATTTGCATTGACAATCTTTGGTCATTTGTTCCTGAAATGGCTCGTCTAGCCATAGTTGTAGCAAGTGCCTGGAGGAAAGCAAGCATGTGCTGGATTTGCTTGAAGTTGAACAGGGTTCAGAATAGCTTGGTTTAACGCAGTGACTGAACGACAGACTCTTGCCATATGACCAATAAGTCCACAGTTGTAACATGTTCGGCATTTGACACTGGCATGGTGATGGAGGTTACACTGATTGCACAAAGGGGTTGTTCCTTCATATGGTGCTCGAGCAGCAGGAGGATCTGCAACTGTTTTGTTCTGGATAGCAAAACGGCAGGTGTTAACCAAATGTCCCCATTGTCCACAGTGGGTACATTTGAAATATGGTGTTTGATCCAGATGATGACCATTGCATTGATTGCACAGAGGAGCAGTTCCCTTGTACGGCTTCTTGGCTGGAGGTGTTGCCACCTGGCTAGGTCCCGCTTTATTTGGTGCAACGGCTGGAGGATTCTTTGAAGCTTTACGCTTCTTTGATTTTCGTGAAGGCTTGACCTCTATTTCCTTTGGTGATTCTTGGGTAGCTTCATCCTTGAGACGAGACATGGCGACAGCTGATTCAGCAGTCTTTTGGATTACTACGCCTATTCGTTGGCCAATTTTGGTAGCCTGCTCGTACATTTGAGTGTCGCTGCGATGAAGAGACATCCTAAAAGAAATGGAAGATATAGGAGGAAACAAGTGAAATGTTATCGGATAATCAAAACAGAATGACAACACATAAAAATTGTGATCATTTGTTTGTTACCTAAGGCCAACAAATGAGATGGTGACTAATCAAAGTAAGTGGGTCATATTAATGTATCGCGAAGACATGCTTTAGCCTATAAGTGGACACTCACCCCAGGAGTTCCCAGGTAAGAGTGACTGGTCCGATTATGTGGATTTATACGAACACTCTAGCCTTAGACAGAAAACTCGGGATACAGGCATCCACTCTTCCAGATTGCACGTGTTCACACTATAAGACCCAAACTTTGAAGAGATTTTGAAAAGTCGGAAGGCATTAAGCCAAAAACGAATCATCCGAAAGGGTGGGTGATTATTTTCAAAATCATTTTGGAAACTTTAAGGGATCAAAACCTTATAATAAATCATCCTAGAACAGATGATTGGTTTTCAAAGCGGACTTGAAATTTGTGTTCTTGTTGTGGTTGTCGCCTAAAGATAGGTAACGGTATTGTTTTAAGATCTAAACACAAGAATCTTGTGTTAGCGTCCTAGGAAGGTTATAGACTAGGTTAAAGCATTACTAATAACCTAATTCCCTATAACCATGAGCTCTGATACCAACTCTTCTGTCACACCCCGACCGCGTAAAACAACAAACCGCGGTGGAATCGTCGGGAGTGTCGTAACAGAATCACTGTTTCACAACACATGGTAATTGAAATTTTGTTTTTATTAAATTTCAAGAGGTTACAACGTCTTAAAAACAAAGATACATAACATAATTAACTAGTCTTGCATCTTTTATTGTCACTAAGGCCCAAGTCCGCCTAAATGTATCTTGATCAACCCTATGCATCAGCTCCTGAAAACACATGCGAAAATAGGTACGTCAGCACAAAAATGCATGTGAGATACATAGGTTTTATTGAAATAGGATTCATGACTTATAAGTTTAAAGAAAGTGTTTAACAAAAGTAGTCATGAACCTTAAAATATTTTCTTTTAGAAATCATACGAAAATCGATAAGAAAACAGATGATATAAAAGAATAATGCATGGTTAAATAAATAACCAAGTAAAAATGAGTTTGTATAAAATGTAATATGTCTAAACTGAAATGGTTTAAATAACGCTAAGATATGTAATATCATAAAAGCACTTATATATAGGAAGTACCAGCGGTGTATCCACCATGCATTTATCATATTACACACGCCTCGTTATTTAAATTACTTATCCAAACAAACCACCAATGTAAAAATGTTCATGTATAATCAAATGTAATGTATAGTGAATAAAAGCATTTACTCAACCCTATAAGAAAGAAATGTACAAAACAATGTATTTGATAAATCATAATTTAAATCAAAAGTTATGTTATGTAAAATTAATGCTTTATTGATATAAACATCTACGCGGTAATGTTAAACGTATACATTCAAGCCTTGAGACTGTGGCGACAAACCTCTAACAAGTTAAAGGTTCATCTAAATTCTGAATTCGGATTCGGTCATTCCTTCCATCCAAACAAACCTAGGATTTTAAGAATGGGAGTTCTCAATTCCTATGGTACCACTACCGAGCGGCATGATCGGTGTTAATGAACGTATTTTTGAGCCGTTAAACAACCAAATGTTATACCAAATGTAAGCATGTTATGAGAAAATAATGTACTAAATATGCTAAATGAACATTCAAAGTAGAAGTGTAAAACAATGTGTCCATATGCTGAGTGAACATATGCAACAAAAGATAATATATAAAAATCAATGTGCTAGCATGCTAAGTGAACATACATAGCAAAACATAATGGAAATCATGTACTATATGTGTACTAATGAACATAGCAAGTATATGTTATAAAAGCATGAAAATCACGAAAGTAACAAGTAGGCACATGTGTTTCACCTCAAAATATTTGAGAATAATAAAAGAGGGGACTATATACTCACTTGAGAATGTTTAGAAGTCTTGAATAACAACCAAGCAGCGCTAGAAGGATCACGGAAATCAATCGGCACCTAATATAGGTAACTATGTTAATAAACCGGACCTAAATCGGAAGATCATATAGAATGAGGTTTCGTAAACCAAATGAGTATTGGAACTCATATGATATGGTTTAACAAAGCCTACATACTAATTTGAAACCTAACCTAAGTGCTTACGACCCATTACGACCCGTTTAGGTAGCTTACACTACTTTAACGCGTCGTTCGCGTAAAACGCGTTCGGACCGCCTAACTAGTCCTATGACAAGTATTATATGCCTTAACAAGTCTAATAATGTTTCCTAGTCAGTTTAGATGTCAAAATTTAGGTTACATATGCTTAAAATGAAATTATGCGTAAAAAGGGAATTTTGGTCATTTTCCTAAGGCATATAAACTACTTATCATACAACTAACTAAACGAAGTGACCATAATGTATAACCTCGGAAGGTTATTCCTTATACAACTATGGTCACAAAATATGTTTGGTCGGATCCTAACGATCGACCAAACGGGTCGGGTTCGAAAGTCTAAGCGGTTGTTTAGACCGCTTATCTTACGACCCTTTATAAGCACTAAACTAAAAGTGGCCTGTTAAACATGTTAAAACATGTTTAACGAAGTTAGAAAACAATTTGATATCAAAACAAAGGGTTTTGATATCCAAGAATAGTTTGGTTGCAAAATACGCATAAACGCATATTTTGACCGAAACTATGGTAATCAGTAGGTATAGTCACAAAGGACTATGACCATCGTGATTACGCTCACGTTGCGAAGTTCAAACGAAATTCGTGTTGACCATTGACTAGTCAAAGCAGAAAGTCAAACACTGTTTGACTTTCGTGCTTAAAACCGCATAAAAGCATGAAATAAACTTACAAAAGGTACACGCGATGAAGAATTTGATCTAAGATACTCAGGTATGAAGCAAAGGCTTCAACTTAGAGTATAAACTCAGATCAAATGTGAGGATTGAATTGAATCAAGGTGGGTATATATAGGATTTGGACAACTGTTAGGATCGTTCCTCATATTTGAGCTTCAATCTTGACCCTCCATGTGTGCCCACTGATTTTACAAAGCTATGGGTGTCCAAAACCAGTCCATAGATTGAAGGAAACCATGTACAAAACCCAGAAACTTGCTGCTGTTTAAGAAAATGAATTTTGCTAACCTGGTGAAGGCTTACGGACCATAAGCAGCTATACGGTCCCTATGGTCTTTGGTTGCTGGTAGAAAATTTCAACAATTGGCAGAACAAGCCCCTGCATCTCCAAACTTGATTTTTGTTGCGTTTTGGCACTTCTAACACCCGTGAAACCCATTTTTAAGCTCCATAAGGATGTTAAAACATAGGGAACTTGAAATATGCTCAGAAACATGACGGATGTTGGTTCGTTTGGCTGCAGGGTTTCATTGTTCGGTTAATTACGACGGAAATCGTAACGGACGAGAAAACGATCCAAATTGCGAAACGAATGAAGTTTTAGCATTCCAATCACTAAAATAAAATATTTTAATGATTACAAAAATTTTTGGATGTCCGGATATGTTCAGAACGTAAGATATGCGCGTAAATGCAAACTTATGTACTTTTTGACGCTTTTAGTCCCTGTTTGACCAAATAAGTTTATTTTTGCACACCGATGTCACAATTTTGTTTGATGGTCTTAGAGACACAGATGTCACAATTTGCATCCTTCGCTTTGGTTTAGCCAAGTTCACAACTTGATTAAACCATTCATGTTTAGTTCACCTTCCGGGTTTAAGTGTGTTAACACGCTCTTCCCATGCACATTAAATCAAGTTCCTTTTTCTAATATTTTAATAAAATCTACTAAATTACTAATTCTTACCAGATGTTTGATCAAGCTTTGAACCGAACACACTTAGTCTTCAACCATGAGCTCTGATTACCAACTTGTAACACTCGTTCCCTTTATTTAAGATTTTAATACAAAATATGCATTTCAAAAGAGACAAAATGCATAATTACAAAAAAAACTTAGTTATAAAGACTAAGATTTCATGGTTAAGGTGTTCTAAGGATACCAACTGTCTAATTTAAAATTTTCAACATATAGTTAGTGTTTGCAAAATAAACATTGTCTAAAACAGGATTAACATTTGCGCGGAAGCTTCAAAAGTTTATGTTCGGTTCTTGAATTCTTGCTTGATCGGCATCCGAAATGAAATAAATATCACCTAAGGTCAAAACCACATTAAATGTTAGTTTTGACATGATTAAAATACGTATAAACAGGTTCTAGTATCATACAATTGAAAACAAAAACAAATTTCAATTTTTGGTCTGTCATGCCACGCGACAGACTCCATTAGATCCTTCGCGCCTCGCGAGCGCTCTCACGTGTCGCGCCAGAACTAGTGTTCCCTGTCGCGTGCCGCAGGGGAACCCAATTTCCAGCGACAGACTCCATTAGATCCTTCGCGCCTCGCGAGCGCTCTCACGTGTCGCGCCAGAACTAGCGTTCCCTGTCGCGTGCCGCAGGGGAACCCAATTTCCAGCGGGTGCAGGTTGATTTCCTGCATTTCTGCCAGCTCCAAATTTTCCAAAAATCTCAACTTTAAACTTGCATAACTTTTTATTTACATGTCCTGTTTTAGCCGATTCTTTTTCCTATGTATCCATATTAAAATTACGAATCTAACCATGTAAATTTCACTTAACGAAACCTGGTTTATGAACAGATGGTTCACAATTCCTTGTTTTGATTATCCGACCCATTAGCTATGTGTGCATATTTTTCATTATTCAATTCTATAGTATATTAGACTTAATTACCCGTTCCCCGGGCTTGTAAACTTTGGCGTATCGACACCACTACGTGGTTTTATGCTCACAATAGAATTTCATGCTCGTTTTTCTCATATTTCGAGCATGCCGCTTTATACAACTCTTGCGAGTGATTACTAGTCGTTTGACTCATTATCACGGGTTCATAAATTTTACATTAGTTTATTCAATCTATTGGCGTGTTGTTTTCTAACACTAACATAATACTAGACTTTCAAGTCTCTACATACATCATCGATTTAATGCATAGTTTTGACCCGTTTGGTTACCAAATGAAAACCTTCACTTTTGTGACCACCAAGGTTTATCCAAATTGACCTGTTTGATCTATCGAGTGAACTCCGTCACTTCTATGATACATCAAACATCCTTGTCACACTACAACATTATTTACAAAACATACTAGACAATCTTTATAGCTAAGTAATGGAATTGATAGTTATGTACTTGCATAATTCATCAACATTGGATTCTAACCATAATTACCCATCCCCGGGCTTGTCAACCTTAGCGTATCACGTCCATTCCATGGTTTAGGCTTTTATAACTCAAATTTAATGAGTGACGTTTAAGTCACTTCAACACTACAAATTCAACCATTGTTCGACCTGTTTGGTTGTCTAGTGGAAACCACCATTTTACAACACACCAAACTTATTCTAACCAATATTTGACCCGTTTATTTATCCAGTGATCTTTGTCACTTCAACAAAATACCAATTTCATATATTATGCCAATTTAAAGTCTACTAACGAAAATACTTAATCAAGCATAATGTAACGAAACCATAGTTACGTACCTTCAAAGCGCTCCCTTCAAACGCGTGTCACTACCGACTTGTCCGCTCGACGTCCCGGTTTCCTTGCCTATAGAGTTCAACCACGAATCGTTTAGAACTCTTTTCTTAACATTCCACATATAATTCGCCAAAATATATAAGTATGAGTTTTTACATCAAATTTTCAACATTAGGCTTTCTTTTAGGCATTTCTACAAACACCTAAAGGGCATGATTTCTGGAAGTTTAAAATCAAGCTCATGACTAATTATGTAACCAAAATTAATCATCCGTTAAGCAAGTTCATGTCAATTTATCACTTTACATTCAGAACTCACTTCATAGAACTTGAATTACACTAGAATAACAATCATAATCCTAGTGTTTAACATACTTCTACATAACCCACTTAACACCTTCATTGGTGATTATGAGTTTCACAAGTAATAAGCAAAATTTCAACAAGTAATTGACTAGGGTTTATTCCTAGTCACAATTTCATTCCAAATCCATTCAAACAACAATTATGCAACACTAGTTTTGAATTTTCAAGTATTCATCCAGAATTTTAGATGGAATTATTCAATGAATTTTACATACCTTACGATCCCTTTACTGAGGAGATCACTATTCTATGCTTGGATTTCGATTTGGAACGGAATTTGGCCATCAATTTGGTCAATTCTTGATAATTAGGGTTTGAGCTTTGGGAGCCTCTCCTGGCTCTGTGTTTGTGCGCGACTAGTACACACCAAGTGTGTGTTTTGGTGTGTTATTTTTTTTTGTTTTATTAAAACTAGTTAACACATGTTCCACTTTGGTCCCTTATCTTTACTTGAGTTCCCTAAGGGGTTTTTAACCAAGTTCCTTTGTAACAGCTAGACTTATAACTAACTTGGTTATTTATTCCTAGTTAGTTTGTTTTTGTTTACTATATACTTTATAATTTTAATATCAAGTTTTACATTTTCGGGGTGTTACACCTCTGCCATGGATGCCAAGTTGCACCCAGCCATCACTGTCACAAATATCCGAAAGTTCATTCCTTTCACCTTAGAGATGGAATCTGACCAATACAACTCCTCGGCTGAGTTGTTTTTCATTCACTGTAGAGCCTTTCAGGTTAGTGATCATATTGATCCCTCTGTAGCCCCCTTGTCGCTACTCCTCCTCCTTCTGTTAACGATAAGACAGACAAGACCATCATAATATCAGATGCAGACGTCACTCTATGGAAATGTTTGGATGCTATTGTCCTTCAATGGATATATAGCACCATCTCAAATGATCTGCTACATACCATTCTGAAACCCAACACCTGTGCTTCACAAGCCTAGACAGCCCTAGAGAATATTTTTCAAGAAAATCAAAGTTCTCGAGCAATTTATCTTGAACACAAGTTTGTTACTACAAAACTTGACAACTACACTTCCATGTCCCAGTATTGTCAAGCCCTAAAGATGCTAGCATATCAACTTGCAAATGTAGGAGCACCAGTCACAAATCAACAATTAGTTCTTTAACTAATCACAGGTCTTAACGACAACTATGAAGGTATGGCAACGATTCTTCAGCAAACAAAACCATTGCTTGATTTCTATGAGGCTCGGTCTAACCTCATTATGGACGAACAAGGCAAATCTCACCAGGCATCTGATTCTACTTAGGCTGTTGGGTCAGCTATGCACAACACCACCCAAAACTCACAGCCACCACATAACCGTCTTCACACTCATAATTCTGGTTACCCAACCTAGCATGAAAATTCCAATTATTCTCCACACGACCGAGGCCGCGAGCGTGGTGGTCGGGGCCATGGACGGTCGAGTAATCGAGGAAAGGGCAACAAGCAACACCAAAGTGGTTATCAACAGCCTCAGGGTAGTTATCAGCAGCATCAACCATTTGTCAATACGCCACCTTCTTGGCCCACTCAAGTGTCTTGGGATTATCCACAAAAGAACTCCAACTGGGTTTTCCTCCATGTCCATATGCTACCTAACCTTATGGACAGCCCAGACCCTATGCCCCGGTTCATAATTCAGCCCCTTGGATCCTTGGAAGCCGCCCAAATCAAGCCTATGCTGCATCTAAAGTTAGTTATACTCCCACAGACATTGATCAGGCATTTCACACTATGTCTTTGCACCCTCTTGATAACACTTGGTACATGGATACAGGTGCAACCTCTCACATGACTCAGTCATCATGTAACTTCACGTCCTATATCAATAATGGACATTTTCGGAATATTATTGTAGGTAATGGTTCTAAAGTTCTAGTCCACGGTATGGGACATCAAACTCTTTCCTCTCCCTTTCCCCCTCTCAAACTTAACAATGTCCTTCACGTTCCACATCTCATTAAAAACATATTATATGTTCGTCGATTAACTATTGATAATAATATTTCAATGGAATTTGACCCTTTTGGTTTTTCTGTGAAGAACTTCCTGACGCGGACACCCATCCTCTGATGTAATAGCACCGAATATCTGTATCTTCTTCAGCTTAACTCGCACTCTCAACTTATCAGTCCTTCTGCTTTTGCTTCCATTACTCAAGACCTTTGGCATTCGCGTCTCGGCCACCAGCTAGGGCACTTCTATTTTGAATAATTTGAAACAATGTTTGAATTTTAATTCTAGTGGAAAAGATTCTTTTTTGGTTCTTCGTGTGTTTCTAGGAAACTATATAACGTACCTTTTTATCCATCTAAGTCTTTTATTTATTTTCCTTTTGATATTATACACACTGATTTATGGACATCACCTGTGCCGAGTGCCACAGGCCACAAATACTACCTCTTATTTTTGGATGATAAAACGAATTATTTTCGGACTTATCCAATTGCCAGAAAGTCCCAGGTCTTTGCAATCCTCACTCAATTCTACACCCTGATTGAGACTCAATTTAATTACCGAATTAAAACAATTCAGTGTGATAATGGTCGGGAATATGATAATAATTCATTTCACGCCTTATGTGCACAAAAAGGTATTCAATTTAGATTTTCTTGCCCACATACATCCCCACAAAATGGCAAAGCAGTCTATTAAAAAATATTCCCATACATGCAAGGTTCTGGAAATTTCCTCAAACTTTTCAAACTCTGGTCATTGTTACTCATTATCGTTGTGGTTGAGTGTTTTAGATTTCTATACTTCTTCTTCTGGAGATGTGATTCTTTATGTGTTTACAGGTCAGGTCCCTGGGCTACCCCAGCCATTCTTGGAATGTCCCAGAGCATGATTCCATACATATAGCTTGTTTTTTTGTTTTTCTAAATACATTTCCCATCCTTGTCATTTGTAGTTTGGAGCTCGCCCTGATATGTCAGTGACTCGACAGGTTGTATGTAAAGTTACTATTCTTTTTTGCTTATGCCTTCATTTTTGGTTTGGAATTCTCATGTTTTGATGCAATCCAGGCCACTAGAATTGCAAGGCTGAACCTCGCTACTGTTGGCCTTCCACCCCTTGGGCTTGAGGGTCCCAACTGTTTATATGTTGGCTGGCTGCCATACTTTTGGGGGGAAGCTAAGGTTAGGCAGTTTCTGGAATCTTTCAGGGCTCTTAGTGGCTTTGATTATGTGAAAGATAAAGATACTAGCAACTCAAAAGGTTATGCATTCTTTGCATATCAAGATTCATCTGCCGCAGATATTGCTCCGTCATCTCTTGATGGTGCCATATTTGGTGACACAACCATTACGGTTAGACGGGCTAGTTACCAAAGTGAAGTCCAAGCAAATACCAAACAGAAAAGCGGTACCCAACAACATATTACTTGGCAGGTGAGAAGTTCAAATTTGCTTTTGCACCCATATGTCCACACGCGCCTTCTCTTCCTTTTAATACCCAATACTACTGCTTTTGTAGAGACTGTGGTGGCGATCAACCCACCTCCCACGAGGGTTTTGTTATTAACAGAAGCAGTAACCAAAGATGAAGTGATAGACAATGAAGATTACAAAGACATAATAGAAGATAAGAACATAGAATGTCGAAAATATGGTAAGATAGTAATTGTATCTTGCCTTTTGAAAAAAAACTAACTTTAAATTAAATTTGTAGGTGACTTAGTCATAGTGATCATTCTACGCCCAGGTGCTACTAATGTTGAACCAGTAACAGGGGTTGGCAAGGTTAATTTCAATATTCTGTTCTTTTCATATTTAATTTCAGATAAAGTGGACTGTTGGTTTACATGGGTTAGGGTAATTTTTTTTGTCAACTTGTTTATACAAATGACATAAGAAGTTTTATGTGTTACCTTTTTACAGTAAAGTTTGCCAAACAAAATTAGGCATTAGGTCAGGATGGGTTGTGAAGCGATGGATAAAAAAGGGAGTGGGTCAGGATGGGTTGGGTATAAAAACAAAGCGGGTCATGATGGGTAACAAAGTTACCAGAACGAGTTGTTTTCTGATCTAAATTGCCTCACATCTGGTGCTCTGCAATTATCAATCATCAACTGCTCTTTGGGTACAATCAATCATCAATCGCTCCTTTGTTTCGATTAGGGGTCATCATGTTCGTTGAAATAGATTTCGTTTCGTCATTCACACATTATTCATTACGTATCTTTCATTGTGTTCAGGTGATTGTAATTTGCGGTTATTGTTAGTTGATTAGGTTTTGGCAGTTGCTAGGAACTTATATGCATGTTTATAGTGTATGTGTATGGTATGCGTATAAGCTAAATGAAGTTGATAACTGATAGGGTTTATAAAATTAGCAGCCAATTTGATTTAATTAAAACAACTGGCCCGATTCGAGATGGGCGAAATCTCCAGTACAATACGAATTCAAAGTAACAAAAACACGAATGAAAATTCCAACGTAAAACAGAGCCTACGAAATCATCTTCTGGAACTAACTCAATTGCGTTTGTTAACTGCTCCCCACCACTCCATCTCGCAGCTGTGTTGACCAAGTGGGTCCACCCAATACCAAAATACTGAATTGAGTTGACCCATTTCATTTTATACAACCTGCTCCTTGTTTCTCCTCATATACACCTTTATTGGAGTTGTATCATTGCTTCCCTCCCGTAAAACGCCTTGTACTCAAGGCGAAAGGCTGGAAATTGCTCAACAAATAAATCATATGACACCCAAGTAGCTTCTTCGACAGGTCGATTACACCAAGAAATTAACAATTCCAAAACCCGTTGACCCGCTTCGGACACCCAACGATGAGCAATGACGGCACTAGGCTGTAAGTCAATCTCCCAATCCTTTGTAATTGGCAACGGAGTGACCGGGTCAGAAAATGAAGAACCATGATTCGGTTTGAGCATAGAGACACGAAAAACGGGAGGAATTCATGCATCAGGTGGCAATTCTAATTCATAGGCAACCTGACCGATTAAGCGTTGATACGACAAGGTCCGAAGAATCGGGGTGACAACTTCTCATAGCGACGTTTGGCCAAACTTTTTTGTCTAGAAGGCCGGATTTTCAAGAAAACATAGTCGCCAACCTTGTAGACTTGATCTCTTCGGTTAGAATTAGCTTGATTTCGCATTCGGTCCTGGGCTTTTTGTAGATTGTTGCGAAGGAGTTTTAACATATCATCTCGATTAAGTAGTTGCTGCTCCAAAGCTGCATTTTACTTATGTATATATATATATATATATATATATATATATATATATATATATATATATATATATAGGGAGAAGATCATGCGAGAACCACCTCTTATTGCGAGAACCGCGAGAACCAATGTGAACACAACCAAAAATGCCTAAAAATAGCTAAAAATCACACAAAAATTTTTTTTTTGATTTTTTTAATATTTTTTAGGTTAAAATCGCTACTTTTCGAATCAAAAAAAAAAAATTTTAAAAATTTTTTTTAAAACTTTTTTTTTTTTTTTTGCTTCGAAAAGTAGCGATTTTAACCTAAAAAAATATTAAAAAAAATCAAAAAAAAAAATTTTAGATTTTTTTAAATGAAAGGCGGAAACAGACATATCGAGTTCGATTCAGCTAGATATTCACTTTAAATGTCTTTCTGATTGATTTGACAAAGTTTTACAGCGAAACGACACTTCGGCAGCACTTCGGCTCCGGAAACACATATACACGAATGACTCAAACGAAATTACATGACCCCTATTTATAGCCCAGCTAATTTCGCATGAACCAGTTCACACGAAATCATAATTTCGTGCGAAATTAACTTGCTGAGTGCGAAATTACATCCTGTAATTTCGTGCGAAATTACCTTCAATCCTATTTTTGACAATTTCCTCGAATATCATGCCCTGATCTATCTATACAAATACAAGACTCGATACAAGACGGAGTCGACAGACGTATGCACCAACAGACTCCCCCTCGGATGTTGACGAGTCTTTAGTGTCGTGTCTTCAACATCTTCAGTCTTTATCAGTCTGTTTGCACTCTCTGAAGTATCTGACAGTGTAAAACTTCCTCAGTCTTCTCTCTTCTCTTTTCATCAGTACCAACATATAACTTCCTCTCGGATGCTGATCTAATCTTCAATCTTCACAGGTTCAGAATCACAACCTGACTCTCTAACACTTAGAATCAGGATCTGAAACCTGACTAACCTGCACATTCTCTACCTCACAATAAATTTCACAAATTTAACATTTGACAAATTTATAACTCATTTGCAGGTATTCATCAATCAATAAATGATGTTACAATGATAATATCTGATGAACCACTTGTAGGCAAACATTTTTAATCAAATTAAACAAACTCCCCCTTACGAAATGTTCATCATGTTCAGCACTTAGAATTTTGAAAATCAGCTCTTCAACATCAATTGTCGAAAATCTTTTTGAATTTTTCAAAATTTATGCTAAAACACACTTAAAATCTTTTTGGATTTTTGAAAATAAAGAAATGCAATAAAGAAATATTTACAAACAATATTTTTGTGAGTTTGTGTAAGAGGATCATATCAGTTTATTAGACAAATCACCAACACCGTTAAGCTTTAAACATTTTAAGTTCTAAACGATTCACGTTGATTGTCAGTATACTGATCCACTTAAATTTTCACACAAAATTCAATTGTTTCGAGATACGAGATTAATGTTTTAGAGACTTAAACTTATACGCGTGTCCCACCTCAGAATATACTCCCGTATCCAGATCCCAATATTCAGTCTTAAAGGTGAGTATACCAAGATGATATCTGTAAAGGGTTAAATGCGAGGGCCGTGAGAGCTCAGGCTATTGCTTCCGCAAAATCAGAGAGATGACGGCTTCGACTTTTGGTGGGTTCCCTTTAGAGAATCTTTTTTTCAACAGCACATGATTAGCATTTTGCAATGATTCATCATTTTTTATGCTGAGGGTGGGCTATATTTCAAGCAAGCGTAAAGTATTCTCCGAGGACTAGGCCATTGCTTCCGCAAAATCAGAAGTCCCGGGATAATACCCCAGATATCACTAAGCATAAAGACCTAGTATCTCAGAAAGAGGGACCTTTCAAACAAGATTTCGGGGGTTACCCATATATCCGAGAGATGTTCCCCACGAGATAAGTAAGTTTGAAATTTAGGTTTATATCTCGACACAATCTACTAAATGTGCAAAAACCTACTGGCACATCATCAGTAAGACCGTTTATCACTATTTAACTTTCCAATTCTTTACTGTGCTGTGATAGTCCACTGATGTACTATCATTTCCTCTTTTTCACAACAAAACTCATTTTTGATTTTATCATGTTTTTGACTTTTTCAAATTTTCTAATGTTTTTGGATTTTCTGAAAATTCTTACTCCCCCTAAAATTCAAAATCATTTAAAGAAACTTTGAAAACAAACTATAAAAGGTAAAGTGACAACCGTTGTGAATTGCTTCAATTCGCCATCCACTTGACATAAACAATCAGAACTCCCTCTTACAACAAACTATTTTCCCATTAAGATTTCAAAACACTTAAGTTTTTTTTAATCAAAAATGATTTTTTCCGGAAAATAAGTTTTGTTGATTTTCACAAAACCACTTGTAGGTTAGGGGTTCAATTCATCACCTTGTTCTTTCATTTTCAACCTTTTTGAAAAATATAACAGTTTTAAGTTCAAACATCAAATATCACTTGTAGAAAATCAAGTACAACTTAATGTCCCTGATTTACCACTTGTAAGTCGAAATATCACAAACGTGAATTTCTCAAGAAAGATGCCGATTCCTGCTCCACTTTTACCAACTTGGGAGCTCCGGCAAGTCAGAATTTTACTTATGAAATACAGACATCCAAGCCTGACCAAACTTGGATGTTTCCTCTTCAACTTCACTTGGGTAATAAGTTGTCTTCTTTGTTTCATAAAAATCTTTTACCCCTTTCACTTTTCCCTCAACCATTCTTCCAAAAATCTTTTTCACATTTCCATTAAAAACCTTTTCGACATCAAATTCTTTCTTCTCAGAATAGAATTGATTCGAGATCTCAACTTTTCAAACTTTTTGTTTAAAACTTTCAGTCCGCAATGGTGGAAAGTTCTCATCATCCATTGGAGGAACTAATTTTTCATCTTTTACCTCAACTTGTGGCTCCTTTAAATTTGTGGAATTAGATTCATCGCCAGATTTCACCTCAGATTTCTTAACAACCCACATTTGGTTGTCAAGATTAACTCTTCTTTTATAAAATCTTTTCTTCGAACATTCACCAACTTCATATGTTGAATTTTTAAAAACTTTGAATTTTTCAGTTGGTGGTTCATTTTTCTCAACAATCTTTTCCTTAAGTTTAGAAACAACATCCTGTTTAATGTTGGTTGCTTTAGGACAGTTCCAAGCAATATGACCAACTTCTTGACATCTGTAACAGGTTCTTGTTTCCTTTCTTTGATAAGCTCCATTCTTCATTTCCTCTTGCTTCTTAACAAGGAATTCTTTGTTTGATTGCTTCCAGAATGAGCTCTTTTCTTCTTCTTCTGAGCTTGTTCCGGAAACAAATACAGTTTTTGATTTATAAGTTTTCTCATTTTTATGATTTTTCGGTGGAATAAAACCTAAACCCTTCTTTTTGAAATTACCGTTATGGTTTGGTTTCTTTTGATACCCTGAACCAGAACTGTAACCCTTTTTCTTGTTTAACCTTTGTTGATCTCTTGAGGTGTAAGGTCTTGGTTTTTCAGAAAGATTTACATCTTTTATTTCAGAAATAATAATTTATGTTAGTTTAAAAACCTTTTTAATCATTTCAGATTTAACACCTCTTATTGGAAATTCCTCATCAGAATATAATTTGTCTGAATCATTCAAACTATATGCCACTTTGATTGGTTCATCATTCAAAGATTTACATCTTTTATTTCAGAAATAATAATTTATGTTAGTTTAAAAACCTTTTTAATCATTTCAGATTTAACACCTCTTATTGGAAATTCCTCATCAGAATATAATTTGTCTGAATCATTCAAACTATATGCCACTTTGATTGGTTCATCATTCAAATTAGATTTTTATAACAGGAATTCTTTATTGTAAACTCGTTTAACCGACGACTTTGAACTGTCAACTTCCAGACTCGGACTTTGACTCTGACTCCTCATCTTTATCCAACACCTGATCGACCACCTTTTTTATTAACTCAGACTCATAATCAGTATCAGACGATGTGAATGTGACGTCAATATTTTCTGGTAACTCATCAGTTGTTTCGAATTTTAACTTTATATTGACAGCCTTTTTGACTTGCTCCTCATTTGGTTTTCTGGGAGAATAACCTTCCCAGATCGGAGGCGGACACTTGTTATTATTTGCACTTTGTTTCTTACCAGTATCCTTCTCTTTTGGCTTCTCATCTTGAAAAGCTTCAAGACCTGCAACAGTTGGATAAATTCTGTCAATCAAATAATCAGAACTAGAATAACTTTGTAATAACCGTCTGATTCTTTCATTTTCTATATTTTCTGTCTCCAACTCTTGCTTCCACTTGGCACTTTCTTCAATGTAAAAGTTGATAGCTTTCTGCTTTGACATCATTACAGCATTTAACATTGTCAATGCATCTTCTCTTTCAGAATTTGTCTTTTGCAGACCAGTCACTGTTCTGTTCAATACATCATATGATTCTTTCACGTAACTGAGATCAAACAGTAACTTTTCCTTCATTTTATCTTGCTCATTCAACTTCTCATCTTTCTCTGCACACTGCTTGCAAGATTCCAAACACTTTAAACACGGTTTAATCACCTCCACAACCTTTACAATTTCTACTATCTTTTCAACTTCAACCACTTTCTCTGATTCAACTATCTTCTCAGCGATTTTAACTTCTTCACTTTGTTCAATCTTTACTTCTGAAGCAACACTTTCACATTTCATCTTTTTCTGCTCTTTTGCTTTTCGTCTCTCCTTAAGCTTCTCCAATCTATCTGCAAAATAAAATTGAAAACTTTCAGGAGATAATTGAGTTTTTGCAATATTAATTTGTGTCTCCTCTTCATCATTACTATCATCAGATAATGATTGATCAAACACTGGCTCTTGAATAATTTGTGCAGTGATAGCTACCACTTTTGAATCAGGTGGAATGTAATTGTCCCAACTGAAACCCTCTGCTACTTTTTCATCATCTTGATCAATGATACCAAAACAATCTTTCTTATTTGCTTCTACGATCATTTTGGCATGAGCAGTTTGTGGTTCTTTTTGTTTGTATGGTTGATCAGCAACTTGTTGGTATATGGCTTTCCGATAATAATCATCTTTTCCAAACGGATTCTGTGCTTCACTTGCTTCTCTATTTTTACATTCCCTCTTGAAATGTCCTTTCTCCCTGCATCGAAAACAAGTAACTTTAGATTTATCAAAACCCAAAGAAGAAACATTTGCATCTCTAAAATCATATCTTCCTGTAATCATCTTGAACTTTTCAGCTCTCCTCAAAACACTAGCTAAACACCATTTAATGTCCATGAGTTCCATTTCTTCTGCATCTATCTGATCGTAATCCTCTTTTGTCAGCATAGGATTCCCGATCCTCCCTGCAACTAATCCCTCATATGATTCCAACACTGTAGCAAGTAACGACATATGACTTTTGGCAATCTCTTCAGAAAAATTTTGACCATTCTGAAGATGCAATGCGATATTGCAATTCAACATTTGACCATTACTGCTATTTGAACTTTGAAACTGATGACTTGAGGTTGCACTCTTTGGATTTACACTTGGGTATGAAGAAAATCCACTGCTGCTGTTTGGACTTTGATTTACTGAACCAGATGAGTTTTCAGCACTAAAGGCAGTTTGGACTTTCGGACTTGCTTCAACCTCTTGAACACTTCCTTTGTAATACATTTTGACATCTTGTTGGCCACTCGGACTGTTCATTCTAGCAATCTTCTGTTGTTCCAGATCTTGACCTTCAATCTTTTCAATGAACTGTGAAATAGTCAACTTGTCATATTCTCCAGTATTCTTCAAAATCATCAAATATGTTCCCCACTCTTTCTGAGGTAATGCATCAGCTAATTTGTCGACCCATTCTTCTTGATCTTTGACAATTTCTAACAAAGACATAGTTCGTACTAAGTGGCAATATCTTTCAATCAGCTTCTTTGATGATTCACCTGGCAAGCTTGAAAACAAATCAAATTCTTTCTTAAGCAATGCTTTCTTGCTCCTGATCATCCTCTCACTACCCTCAAACTTAGTTTTAAGTGCATCCCAGATCGATCGTGAAGTATTGTCGTGCTGAAGCAATATGAAGATGTCTTCCTTTATAGCTTGTTGTAACAAACTGATCATCATCTTTTCAGCTTTGTACATATCTCGTTCTTTGTCCGTAAATTCAGAAATTGTTTTGATAACACCCAAATCTGTACGCGGCTTAACATACTTTTTCTCGATACATTCCCAAGATCTCAAATGATTAGCTTGAACCCAGTTTTCAAACCGATCTTTCCAACCATAATACTCTTCAATACCCATGAGTTTCGGGGGTTTTTGCAAAGTTCCAGTCTCATTTTCCATGTTCATGCTATGAGCAATGGCAGCCGGAGTAGTCGGAGATGTAGCAAACGCGTTATAGAATTCCTCTTCCATGATTCTGTAACAATTTTCAAAATCAGACACTTTCAAACGAAATTCCTTTTTCAAACGAAATAACTTGTTCAAGCGAAATTACCTGCACAATAGCTTCAACCGAAATTAGAAGTTTCACACGAAATATGTTTTCAAGCAAAATTACCAAACGAAATTTAATTTCGTGCGAAATTATAATCAGATTCAAACGAAATCAAATTAGTTTGGAACGAAATCTAATTTCGCATGAAATACTCAAACGAAATAACTAATTTCGTGCGAAATTAGTAACAATTTCAAACGAAATTAATCAAAAGATGTAATTTCGTACGAAATTAATCAAAAGATGTAATTTCGTGCGAAATTAAGTAGCTATTTCAAACGAAATTATGCCGATGTCATCATTTCGGTCAAACTTTTGTCAAATTGATCAGGTTTTAGCTCGATTTTAGGTCCAATTTTCTCAAGGCTTTGTTAAAACATAATTTCGCATATAATGTGTGAAATTTAAACCATTTTAACCAAAATTTCACGGTTAATTTTGAAAAGAAGGTGTAGAAGTTAGAAAATATGATGAAATCAAGCTGAATACGGTAGAACTCCTCCTCCTGAGCTCTGATACCACATGTAGGATCGTTTTACCGACCAAAACGAGTTGTTCAGAGGTGTTCTACTCAATATGAAAGGCGGAAACAGACATATTGAGTTTGATTCAGCTAGATATTCACTTTAAATGTCTTTCTGATTGATTTGACAAAGTTTTACAGCGAAACGACACTTCGGCAGCACTTCGGCTCCGGAAACACACATACACGAATGACTCAACCGAAATTACATGACCCCTATTTATAACCCAGCTAATTTCGTATGAACCAGTTCACACGAAATCACTTTCACACGAAATCATAATTTCGTGCGAAATTAACTTGCGGATTTCGTTCAATCCTATTTTTGACAATTTCCTCGAATATCGTGCCCTAATCTATCTATACAAATACAAGACTCGATACAAGACGGAGTCGACAGACGTATGCACCAACAAAATTAGTTCCTTTACACATATATAAATTAGTTATTACACATAAATAATTTGGTTTTTCATATATGTAATTGTAAAAATACATATAATAAATATAATAAATGATAGAAGTATCCTTAAATAACGTTAAATATATAAATAAAATAATATTTTTAGGAGTTCTGAAAGTTATGTGAATATTTAGAGTTTTGAAACGAACCCAATCATATATATATATATATATATATATATATATATATATATATATATATAGAGCGAGAGAGAGAGAGAGAACTTAGATAACTCGGCATTACGAAAGGTGTTTTCAAAAAAAAAAAAAAAAAAAAAAAACCAAAAAAACTAGTTTTTTTATTTACGACAGCCGTAAATGCTGTAAAAAGGTGATGTCTTGTCATCAGCTTTTACAGTAGTCGTAAAGGGCCGAAAAACACCACTTCGAATGTTTTTTATGGCCGTCTTTGTAACATTTTAATCTAGGGTGTAAAAAAATGGGGGCAAAACTCGCACGGGAAGGCCGAGTTCTCTAAGTTCTCACAACTCGTAACGGTTTTCCCTTGATCTTGATCCTATATATATAGGTCAAGTACACCAAGAAATCCCATTTGAGTTAAAAAAAAACTCCAAAAAATAACTCAATGGAAGGACACAATTTTGCCACGTATTACACTTTTTTTCAGAAATCTGACATGTAACAATTTTGTCAGGAGAGAGAAAGTTAAATATGTTACATCTTTTTCACCGGTTTACAAGAAAGTTAAATATGTTACCTCTTTTTCACCAGTTTACATATATATAACATCACATGTTACTCTTCTTTTTTGAACATCAGATTTTGCAGGTTTTACGAAGGGTAACATTTTCGAACTTAAATTTTATGAGTTTTCAATGTGTAGAACATGTAAAAAAACATGTTAAATGTTTTTATAGAAAAAGTTAGTGTAACAAACAAACATGTTACATGTCAATGTGTCAAACAGAAAAGTGAAAAAACAAAAAGTTGTTACAGTTACTTTTGTCGGTCTGTAAGAGCATTCACAATTTTGCAAGGTATTACACTTGACTTTGAGCATTATATATTGAGTTTAACTAGGTTTGTGAAACTCCATTTATTATTTCTATAAGTAAAATATAGGGTTATTGGATTTTATCACCCGCAACTATCGGCCTTTGGCCGTTGCCACCCGCAACTAACACTTTGACACCCGGCACCCCCAACTTGACTTTTTGTTTGCACTGGCACCACTCAGTTAAATATTCTCTAACTTGGTTAGTTATTTGTCCGACGTGGCACATAGCTGATGAGTTGGAACCTGATTACGTGGCGAATTCGTGGCACAACTAAGCAGCATCATCATCTCTCTCATGGAGTCTCTCTCCATTATCCTCACATCATCCCCAATTCCCCCAAATCAAAACCCTAAATTTCCAAATTTTAAAACCACAAATCAACCGCCAAAATCGATCTAGAATCAGTTGTTCTTCAGGTAACACATAGACGATACACACAGTAATCCTTACACGTATTCAAACCCTAAGCGTCTTCTCCAATCAATCTCTCAAATCATAATCGTTTTCTGCATCAAATTCCTGAAAATCATCATGTTATATGATCTATTTCAGATCACTTATAGATCAGTTTGTTGAGGAGAGAATAGAATGTTAACGTACCGGATGAATTGTCGATTTGAGAATCAGGTAGGTTAATGAAGTTAGTTAGGGCTTGTTTGTAGTGGTGAAGGAAGATGATTGCGTTGTAGGTGTAGCGGTGGCGGTGTTGTAACGCTCGCCATTTCGCAGACATGATTGGTTGAGTTGAACGGTGGAGTGAAAGGTTGAAAGTTACGGTTTCCGGCGACGACAATGGTGGTGGCGGCGGTGGGAGAGACGCGGCGTTGTTATTGCGAAGAAGGTATACGACGGGGGGTTTCGGGATTTAGGGTGGGTTTTGCAAAATGTGGATTTAACTTTTTTTATTTTCTAAATTAACAGGTAATTAGAACTCATTCACATTCCATGAGAGAGATAATGATGATGATGCCTACTTGTGCCATGAATTCGCCACGTAATCAGTCCAACGCATCAGCTATGTGCCACGTCGGACAAATAACTAACCAAGTTAGAGAATATTTAACTGAGTGGTGCCAGTGCAAACAAAAAGTCAAGTTGGGGATGCCGGGTGTCAAAGTGTTAGTTGCGGGTGGCAACGGCCAAAGGCCGATAGTTGCGGGTGATAAAATCCAATAACCCGTAAAATATAATAGCTTTTATATTATATAATAAATATATGTATATATATATATGTTATGTATATAATAAATAAAAAGCCAACTGAATTTGAACTGGATTCGAGCTTGCAAAATTAGCCATAAACCGATCTTGAGCTTTAGATATTGAGATCAAAACGAGCCAAGATCGAGGCTAGATGAGCTCAGACTAGTTCATTTACATATCTACAATTAGGGATGACAAAAATGTCTAATTGTGTTAAACATGTCAGAGATGACGTAATTAACAAAAGTAATAAATATGAAAACAACTCATTTAACTAGTTATGTTATGTTTATAATTTTTTTATATATTTTAGAGAAAAATGCCCGGATAGTCCCTGTGGTTTGCCTTTATACACCTTTAGTCCCTAACTTTCTAAAATTACAGCTATAATCCCCAACTTTTGCAATTTCGTTCCTGGATAGTCCCTGAAGCGGATGGAGGTTAGTTTTTTGTGTTAAGTGGATGTGAAATGACAAGATTACCCTTACTAATAAAATATTAATAAAAATAATATTAATTATCTAATAATAATGGGTCGGTGCCCTTTTTGCAGCTTTGAGACTCCCATCTCCACCGCATCACCGCCGCCTGCAATGCAACTGATTCACCGACGACAGCCTTTCATCTTCAATCGTTACCTTTTTGCTGTAAGCAATTTGAAAAGATGCCACAAGGTTTGCCCCTCTAAACCCATGTAGCTTTAGCTCAATTTACGAACGATTTAAGGCAATATATTCATATGGGTGTTTGATTGTTGTTGATAGATCTTCCTGGGTTCTATTATGATGCCGAAAAGAACCGGTATTTCCCGCTTAAATCGCCCATTCCGGGTTCTTCTTCTTCTTCCAGACCCTCTTCTTCTGCTTCCACCAGTGCTCAAAAACCACCCCCAATATCCACTAAGGTAATAACATTAAGTATGATATCAAATATGCTAAAAAGTTTCGATTTTGATATGGGAAAAATAATGTATACCCCATTTGATCAATTCGAATGCATCTGCAGTTCAAATTTTTGCAGTTTTTTATGTTGAATTTGGTTTAAATTCTTTCAATTTGGTGTGTTCTTTTGCTGTATGTATTGATGGTTGATGATACTGGGTATGGGTTTAATGTTTAAACAGAAACAGGGGAAGCATGGCAAAGTTGTTAAGATGGTTCATGTGAGGGAGTTGTGTGGTAACTCAATCATATCTAAGATGGTTGTCGTCGGTGAATCATTTGCGTTGAAGGCGGCGGAGATGCAGTGGAGATAGGAGTCTCAAAGCTGCAAAAGGGCACCGACCCATTATTATTAGATAATTAATATTGTTTTTATTAATATTTTATTAGTAAGGGCAATCTTGTCATTTCACATCCACTTAACACAAAAAACTAACCTCCATCCGCTTCAGGGACTATCCGGGAACGAAATTGCAAAAGTTGGGGACTATAGCTGTAATTTTAGAAAGTTAGGGACTAAAGGTGAAAAAAGGACAAACCACAGGGACTATCCGGGCATTTTTCTCTATATTTTATGTACCAAGGAAAAATAATGAAATCTTGCTTTCTACTTTTAATTATTTTTAAAATAATTAGAACCAATGTTATAGAAGATGCTAAGAGCTAGTCGGGCGGTGGGGTAACGCTTGATTTTAATAGGGATTAATCGGATTGGGTTTTTTATGTATAATTTTATAAATTTATATATAAAAAACATTAATTTTATATTTTTTATCTACAAAACTGAAAGTTTAGGGACCAAGTGTAAACTAGTGAAAATAGAGAGGGGTTAAATGTTAAAACACACAAACATTACTAACCCTAATCCCATCATCGTTCTTCATACGCCGTCTCCTTTGCCCTTCGATCATCATACCCCCAAAATTCTCCTTCATTAATCATGGTGACATCAGGAATCTCTTGGCTGATGTTTGATTTCGCACAATGGAAACTCGTTTTGACTCGAAATTGGTCGGATTTTGGTTCGAATTCCGGTAAGAACACCTTTCCCTTGAGAGATTTGGTCTAATCTTAATTAGGGCTGCAAACGAACCAAACGTTCAGCGAACAGTTCATGAACCGTTCGGCGGGAAGTTCGTTTGTGTTCGTTCGTTTATTAAACAAACGAACACGAACAAGAAATTTTGTTCGTTTAGTTAAATGAACAAACACGAACAGAGGTCGTGTTCGTTCGTTTATGTTCGTGAACGTTCGTTAACGTGTTCGATAGTCCATTAGTGTTTTTAGTTTTTATATTTATTTAAATACTTCAAAATTCTGACAAATTAAATATCTAATATGTGTCAATGTATTATATATTCTGTTCATGAACGATTATTTGTGTTCGTTTGTTTCCATTTCTGTTCATGAACATTAGTTTGTGCTCATTTGTGTTCGTCAACGTTCGTTTTTGTTCGTTGCCTAAAATTAACAAACGAACACGAACAAGTTCATTTCCTTAACAAACGAACACGAACATAAAATCTCGTTCGGTAAGTGTTCGTGAACTGTTCGCGAACACATATATTTCTTAACAAACGAACACAAACAAGGTCGTGTTCGTGTTCGTTCGGTTCGTTTGCAGCCCTAATCTTAACTCATTCTGATCAAATTGCTATCGGTTTTGACCTAATTTTGACCGACTAGGTCCGATTTTCAGCGGATTTCCACCGATTTTTCCCGACCTTGACCGATGTTGACTTTTACCGCCTAATTAGACAGATTATGGAAAATCCGGGTGGCAGACCTTTGACAAGCGACTAATCGCCGCCTAAGCGCCGCCTAGAACCGATTTCTACAACACTGGTTAGAACATTACATAGTGTATTTTTTATTATACATGTTTAAGGATTGGAAACCCTATCTACAAGACTACAACTACTATGTGGATTCTCACAAGCATTTGAAACCGGACTTGACTTAACATAAATACATAAACCTTTTTTATGAGTATTATTTAACTAAGTGACTAACATCAATATTTTTGTCTTATATTTTCTAAGTTGTTTTCCCAATTTGTATTTTCATAACCTAATCTAATAATAATAAATAACCGTCTTGATAGAGGCTAAAGATTCTCATGTATTTCCATGCATACTTTCTCCAATGTCCAAGAGCGTACCACCTACGGAATGTATTTCTATATATTATTTAATTTTAAATTTAAATTTATTTAATAAAGAAAAGAAAAAATAAAGGGTGACTGACTAATATGTTTTTTTTTTGAAAGGCAAGTTAAATAAAAAGCGCAGCGCGGAGCTGAAAGAGTACAAAGAACCAAAGCAAACAAGAGACAACAAAAACCTATTAAGAGAAACAAGATAAGGGAGACCAGCACCATCTTTCCCAGCTAACTTCAATATGAATGGATCTGCTTGTAACCCAAAAGAAAAGCTGAGAAATGCAGTCATCAACAAGGGATTCAATGGAGGTTCTTTGCTTACGAAAAACCCAATTGTTCCGCGCCTTCCATAAAAACCAAACAGTCGTGTAAAGGATGGCCGCCTTTAATTTGTGCAAGTTCTTAGAATCATTTGAAATAATCAGGGGATTGAAAAGCTCGTTAACGTTGGAGGCTGAATACCAGTTAACTCCGCTCCACCACGACACCCTGTTCCAAACTTCCACCACAAAAGGACACCTAACGAAGGCATGTTCGGCAGTTTCGTCCTCCAATCCGCACCGAGGGCACCGAAGGTCTCGGATGGGAACGCCCCGTCTGACCAGACTCGAATTAACCGGAACCTTATTTAACTTGAGTCTCCAGTTGAAACAAGCGACTTTGGATGGAACCCAGCTGATCCATGTGAAGTCTTTTGTCTGCTCCACTTGTAAGACCTTCGAAAGCAGCAAGTGGCGAGCCGCGCTAACCGAAAAACCGTCACTAGATTTTTTGCCCCACTCCCACTTGTCATCTCCTACCCTAAACTCATAGTTTCTCATCATTTCCACCAAATCTCCCAGCTCTGCAAGAGCCAAATCCCCAATGTTTTTCCTGTTCCACTTCCACGTGAAGGCATTCAAGACGCCTTCTTGCACATCCATCCTCTCCGACACCCGACAACTTTTAAGCGACTCAAAACTATAGAGGTTCGGAAAGAGATCCTTTAGAGGAGATCTCCCGTACCATGCATCCAGCCAAAAAAGAGTGTTATTCCCACGACCCACTTTTTTATCAAAAAAGTCCTTAACTGAAACCCCAAATTTCAGGAAGTCTCCCTCCAACCTGGCAATATTAAGCCAAGGCCCCGTAGCCAAACTGTTCGCCATTCTACCAAGAGCCGGAACCTTGATATTATGGATAGCCCGAACGACCTTGACCCATAGAGAGTCATTGTCGTTTAGGAGCTTCCACCACCATTTAGAAAGTAAAGCAAGGTTTTGAGCTTTAAGATTACAGACCCCCAAGCCTCCCAAAGACTTCGGTGTAGTCACTACATTCCAAGCGACCCAATTCAACTTCCGAATACCATCTTTCCCACCCCACAGAAAGGATCTTCTAATCTTATCAAGATTGTCGATGACCAAGGCAGGCGCTTTGAACATCGAGAAGTAATAGAGAGGGAGGCTACTCAGGACCGCGTTAACCAAAGTAAGCCTCCCCCCAAAAGAAAGATGGTTAGCCTTCCATGAACTAAGTTTAGTAGAGAATTTTTCTATCACCGGATTCCACGCTCTCCTTAAGTTCATATTTTCCCCTATCGGAAGGCCAAGATGCAAAAAAGGCAAGGAACCCTTATCACAATTTAAGATACTAGCCATCCTCCCTACCTCTCTATCTCCCACACCCACGCCATAAAGACGACTTTTATGAAAGTTTACTTTAAGGCCCGAGATAAGATTAAAGCATCTAAGAATCCTCTGTAGCCCGAGTAAGTTATTAATCGACCAATCTCCCATAAATACGACGTCATCCGCGTACATTACATGCGAAATAGGGGGACCTCCATTAGGGAGAGAGATGCCCTTGAAAATATGCTTGGAACCCGCGGCTTTCATCATAGCATTTAACCCTTCCATTGCCAATATGAACAGAAACGGCGACAACGGATCGCCTTGCCTAACTCCCCTTTTGATCGGGAATTCAAGGGTAGGCGAGCCATTGACAAGCACCGAAGCTTTGCCCGAGTTGAGACAAGAAGAGACCCACATCCTCCATTTTTCTCCAAATCCCATTTGCTCCAAGATAGACAATAAATAGTTCCAATTGACTGAATCAAAGGCCTTATCAAGATCCACTTTGAACACCATGCATTTTGTTTTCGACTTTTTAGCCCAGGCAATGGTTTCATTGATTGTAAGATGACTTTCGAGAATGTTTCGCCCAGAGACATACGCAGATTGCTCAAACCCTATGATGCCATGTAGAACCTGTTTCAACCGAGAAGCCATGATTTTTGAAACCAACTTCTGCATACAGCCGATCAGACTAATCGGTCTGTAGTCTTTAAGAAGAGAGGGGTCTCTAATTTTTGGTATCAGAGAGATAAAAGAGGAATTCCACCCCAAATTAGCAATACCATTACATTCAAATTCAGCAATGAACTTGATTACGTCGTCTTTAATAATACCCCAAAAATGCTTGACAAATTTGAATGTATACCCATCAGGCCCGGGAGATTTTTCATTACCACAATCTCTAACTGCGTTGTATATCTCATTTTCCAAAATAGGGCCCTCAAGAAGAGCCGAGTCATTGCTGGACAGTCTTGGCAGCATTTCAAACCGAAAACCAGGTCTGTTCGGGTACGGGTCATCAAATTTATTTTTAAAGAACATAAAAACAAATGCTTTAATAGCATCAGGTTCTGTTTCCCATCGCCCGTTAATCGAAAGACCATGAATTCTCGCCGATTTTCTATTAATATTAACCCAACGGTGAAAAAACCTGGTATTCTCTTCACCTTCAATATCCCACTTGATTTTGGCCTTTTGTTTCAAGTCGGCCCTTGCTACAGCGTCAAGATCTAAAAGCTTCCGTTTCAAATCTCTCCTGAGCTCCAATTCGGCAGCCGAGAGAAGCCTAACCTCAGCTACATCTTCCAGTAAAGAAATCAAATACATGAGCTCATCACGATCCCCGGACCCCAAGGCTAACCGATCGGAATTCCACCTCCTGATATCTTGTTTTAATCTCTTGAGTTTCCATGCCAAGTTTTTATCTGCTGGACCAGGCCTCGTCAATTGGTTCCAGGATCCAGAAACCACCTCAGAAAAACCTGGAATGCTAATCCAGGAATTAAAAAATTTGAAAGGAATCGAACCCACCGATTGATTTGATCCTTTAAAGAGAATCGGGTTGTGGTCCGATAAATTTCTAAACAGGGCCACAACCGAGCCCGACGGCCATCTTGACATAAACTTATCACAAACAAGATACCTGTCTAGTTTACTGAGACTCCGCCCATCTTCGCTCATAAACGTAAATCTTCGCCTACCCAAATGATACTCTAACAAGCCAGCTTCTCGAATGAAGTCGTTAAAAGCTGACATACCATTTACATGAGCAATCCCCGAGAACCTTTCATCAACGGACCTGACTTCATTAAAGTCGCCTAAAAAAACCCAGCTCCCACTGATATTCCGCCTCAGCTGCAAAAGCGCATCCCAAAGAGAGACCCTATCATTATGAAATCTAGGAGCATACACATTCACCAGCGTTAAAGGACCTTCAATCCCAGCCCACACCCCAGTAATAGCGATGAAGGATCTGCCTTTGCTAACAGCCACTTTTTGAAAGACTTGGGAGTCCCAGATACAGCACAGCCCCCCCCCCCCCCCGACCTGCCTACAGAATCCACAGTTTCCGAGTCAAAACCACCTTTGCCCCAAATACTATCTAACGCAATATTAGTGCCCGCCAATTGAGTCTCTTGAATACCAACGAATTGAACTTTGTGTTGCCTCACCAACGATCTAACCCAACCGCATTTCCCATCCCCGCCGACACCCCTGCAATTCATTGAGAGAATTATCATTGACAAACATTACTCACCTTTTCACCTTGGATCATTGAGTTAATCAACCCATCATCATCCTTCAAATCAATCCCCAAGGACACTCCAACAAGGACGGTTTTACCGACTTCGACTTCAGATGCAAAAGAATCCGCAACTTGAGTTGAATCAGAAGAAACCGAAGCGCCATGGTCGCTGGAACCTGCCAATTTACCTTTCTCCACCCATCTCTTTTTGGTAAAAGGAGTTCTCCCAGGGGAAGAGTTTTTATTTCGTCTGGGTAAAGACTTTGGAGGGTTATTAAGGTTTAGGGAAGATGCAGAACAAACCTCGACAGACTCCTCTTTATCTGGACTAGAAAAAGACTCAGAACTGGGCTCCCTATTATCCTTATTGACTACCGCTTCTAGCCCAACAGACTCCATCCCCTTGAAAGTATTCTCGCCAGTCCCATTATCAAGCCCAAAGTGAATAGGCCCATAAGATTTACCCACACCAGGTATAGAAGGCCTAGAAGACCCCTGCGACTGACCAGATTCCGAGGGGGAATCAAAATAGATGTGTTGTGGGGCCCTAGACACATGCGGAGACAAAACAGCCGCATTCATAAAAGGAGCATCTGTTCCCGAGGTAGATTTACCGCCGCCTTTACAAAAATTGGAGTTCTCCGGTGCCTTTTCAAATTCCGGCGACCCTGAAGCTCCCTCCTTCACCGGAATTTCTCCATCAAAATCCTGACCTGGAAACCCAGGAGAAGCTGGTGGTTCATCATCAGACTCGCCACCATCAGAATCCGACTCCGAAACCCAACCACCAAACGAAGGAGACCAAGCTTCCATATCCTCCGTGATTTTTATCGTAAATGAATGATCCCTCCAAGTAACCACAAAGCTCCTATTGATTTGCTCCCTGCCGTCACTCGTGAGAACACAAACCCTACAAACTGAAAGGTCCATAACATTAGACGAACAGTCAACTGGCAGCAAAACTCTCCCAATTTTAGCGCCAATGATGGAGAGAACATTATCCTCCCGAAACTGAGCAGGGATACCCCAAATGTTAACCCAAGCGATTCTATGCTTTTGCGAGAACGATTCATTCCATCTCCTTAACCACGCAAACCAGGTCTGCCAAAAACCATCCGAGTTGCTAAGAAAATTATCTCCCTCTTCCATGCTATTGAATCTCAAGAGGACATTTAACCCTCCTAAATATTTCGCTTGGCAGTTAAAAGTCCTTTCCGAATTGACAAGCGATTGAATGTTCGAAAGAGTTTCAAGGTCTTTAACCTCTCCCACGAGACACAAATCAAGCCAGAAATTCGGATTAAGGACCAGGGTTTCCGGGATAACAATCTGCTCACTCTCCTTCTTCTGAACTCCTGATGTTATCTCAGCAAAGGACAGAGACCCTCTCTGCGACAACCTGCCAATACCATTCCTTTGAGGGACCTGAGTTGGTGGAGCATTGTTAAGCGTAGCAGTTCGAGTGGCATGCACTTTCCTGCCGTAGTCGGGCGGCTTCCTATCGAACTTCGAGACGTTAGCCCAAAGCAATCTCCCACCCATTCTGACCGAACGCAGCTCCACTTCAAGTTTTGACAAATCCCCCACATTCATGAACCTGGCGAAAGCAAAGTTCGACCCCAAACGATCCTTCTTCTTGGCAATATACAGGTCCACAAGGTGTGCCTTATCCTTAAGAACATCCCACACCATCGGAATATCCCACCCGTTTGGAAGATTGGCAATGAAAAACGTAGTCGTAGCTTCCTTGTCTATCTCCCAATACCTGAAATTTCTCCTCTCAAAATCTTCTACCTTCCTCCTGTTTTTGCGTCGCCCCCCCGTATGCCATTCCTCGTCTTGCTCGCCTTGCATGCTTAGATTGGTATGACTGACTAATATGTGCACTTGCTTGTTTTTAAATAATGTGTAAATCAACCCATATTAGCTTTTCTCATAAAGAAAAAGTATGTTTGATTTGGATTTATTCTAAAATCAGTCTATACAAGGATGTATATGTTGCAAGTGCTTGCAATCATCACAATTTTATTGTTTATATTTGATAAAGGTTGATCCAAGTTGATCATGATTATCTTGGTATGTAAGGAATTGAATCATTGATTAGTATTATATAAATGGCAATCATAACTTTTCAACTGATTTGTTGCTATAGAACACTTTTTACCTTGACTTCACTATTGTACATTTGTACTGGGCCACTGGCAATAATTTCACATGTTAAACTATATAAAGGCAACTACGTTGAGTACTCAATAATAAACAAGGTTCTATCACATGGAGGAGTTTTCATTTGGGTTTTGGGGTGTAAGATTAAATATGTTATGATATAATATTTAATCTAGTAGCCATTATAATCATTTACATAATATAGATCAAAATATATAATAACATATTAAATAATTAGTTGGTAATTGTTGATGGACCATATTACCTTATTAACTAATTAGGTTTCCTCTTGGGTGTATATATAAGGAGACTTATGTAGAGGTTCTAAGTTTAGACACATAACCTAATTATCATAACATCAAAATCGGCCTCCTCTCCATAACCGAACTCCCTTTTCGGTTTTCATCATCATCATCATTAGTTTGCACCCAAATGAGGAACCAGATCATCCTGACAAATGTCGAACTCAATGGTTGCATCTCTGACTGGATTATCCACTGCACTGTCTGCTGTGACAGGTATGTTTTTATGTTTTCCATTATGCTTAAAACAAAACTGATCAACATGGGGCTATAAGGATGGGGTTGAGTTTAAATGTAAATTTCATAGACCCTTTCACGAAATCAAGTGTTTATATTTATTCTAGGGGAATTGGTCTGTAACAATCCCAACTAGACGTCATTGGCCATTGTCAGTCCCACTTTTGAATATTCCTCATGTGAGTCTCACCTTTCACTTATTTTTCCTCCACTAGTCTTCAGTTAAAAAAACTTGACGGAGTTAAGTTTTTTTTTTACTGAATTACAAGCTGACATTTTAGGGCTTTTGATCAGAACGAGGATACAAGTCGAATGACGTAAAACTTACCTTGAAATTGTTCTCCAAACGATGAAAACGGTGCTTTAATTCGGGTGTTTAAACTTACAATTAACAAAAAAAAAAGTCGTTTGGAGCACCGTTTCGAGGTAAGTTTACATCAATAAACTCGTATCCTCATTCTGATCCAAAGCCCTAATACGTCAGTTTGTAATTCAGAAAAAACTTAACTCCGTTAAGTTTTTTCAACTGAGGACTGGTGGAGGAAAAATATGTGAAATGTGGGACTGGCATGGGGAATATTCAAAGGTGAGACTGACAATGGTCAATAACGTTTAGTTATTATTATTACATGTCAATTCCCCTTTATTCTAAGTGGGTGTGAATCTTTCAGGTCCAACATGTTTACATAAACAAGTCAGTTAAGGGGTAATTTGTGTCAAAACTTAAATATTAAAAAAATGAATGTAAATTTGGAATTTGTTAATAGCTTTTTTTTTCTTTAAATTTGCACTTTTAGATTTGTAACAGGCATATCAACTCGTTAATAGCAAATCATGTTTGATTTTGTTTCTGTCACGATTTTTATGGTCGTGTCGTGTTTGATCCACCAACTAACCCATTTAATACCCTCCTTGGCGAGTCCCCTCACATGCATTTTTATAGTTCAAGTACTTTGAAGTGATAAATTACTCCCTAAACCTTGTTTTCTTCTTAACACAGTCTAATAATATTATTTTAAATTGAATTTGATTATTATTACTACTTTAATTTCAAATTTCATGTAGCAAAGAATTCGTTTTAAAATGATTCTCATTCCCTTGTTCAAAAACCACATAAAAAGCACAAACTTAATAAGAGATGTAATCAAAAGATTTCTAGTGGAGATGGATATCATTGAGTGGTTTCATTGGTGGTACGATGATGCTCAAGTGTTCCGTCAATGATCCATATATGCCGTTCAGAAAAAAAAGATTTCGGATACCATGGTTGGACCAAAATTACATAGAAACTTTGCCATGATGTTCGGCTTGTCAAAGTCCTTTCCATGAACTACTCGCTCGCATCATAAAAAGATTTATGAATCAAAAAGTTTACAAGTGTTTTAATATCAATTTCATACTTTCATTGAAGAAACGCAAATCCTTCTTCTAAGTTTACCATTGAAGAAACACTGATCTAAACATTTCGTAGGTTCAATTCCCACGGATGGCGCCAATAAAGAAACGTTAATCTAAATAGGTCATTTTGTCTAGGTTCAATAGGTTGGGAAACTTCTGATCGTCGTGAGCTCTTGACAATGATTCAATTTGCAAAACTAAAAACACCATTAGGATCGTCACAAGAAGGAGAGGTTGAGGGTTCTTCTAGTAAATACCTACTTGTAGCACCCCGAAAACTGGTTTGGTAATCAAACCACGTTAATACTAAAAGACGGGTAAAGTACCGTTAGTGGTAAAATTAACCCGGTAAATATTAGGATTTTAAATAAATAAACCTAATATTGAATAAAAGTTAAATGAGAGCTTTTGAAGAAATAAAGTTTATAAAAGGCCTGAGTTAAGGTGACTTAAAATAAACTTAGTCATGAATTCCCCGAACCCACTAATTTAACTAGGAATGTTTAACCTAGTTAATGAGTGGAAAAAAATTGTTAGAAATAAGTAGGTTGTAGCCTACTTAATAACTAACCAAACAAGAGGGGCCAATTTTGGATAACTTGAAAGTTAGGTTATAAAAAGAAAACTTAAAACAAAACACACACACTTGGTGTGTGTTCCCTGTTCGATCTCAGGAAGCTCCTCAGGAGCCAAAACCCTAACTTTCAACAAAATCATCCAATTGAAGGGCCAAATGAAGTCTAAATTCACAACTGAACGTGAATTAATGATCACCCAAGCTAGGGGATCATGAGGTATGTCAAATTTTGATGATTTGAGAAGTTGTGAAATTTGAATAATCATCAAAATCGTGAATTATGAATGACTTATTGAAGCTATGATTGAATTAGTGATGTATACTTACTTAGGAACAAAACCCTAAGTGAAAATTATACATATGATGTTATGACTTGAATGATTTGATGAATTACCACACTAGGATAAGTGGGTATTAATCATAAGATGAATTTGATGATATAATTATGATTAGAATCATCATACATGATAGTAAATACTTGAACAAATTGTGTGTTTGAGTATATAAACATAATTACTATGATATGAGTTTAGTATGATATGATAAAAATTGATGATATGTTCATGTCAAATGATGTTTAATATCACCAGGTATTAATTCGGTAACTTATGGTTATAAGAACTTGTTAAATAAGTGATTTAAAACGGTAGCATAATAAGGATGCTTACTGTATAGTGGCAAAGAAATAAAACGAGTAGTTAAGCTACATCGTGTAATTACTTTTGTCAATAGACAGTTTGACTTTTTAAAGTCAAAATGACCTTTTATATGATCGAATGATAATTTCAACATAAAGATCGTAGGATGGAATAGTCGTGAATGATTATGACTAGTCTAACCATCTTACAAATTACAATGATAGTTTGACGCTTGACAAGCTAGGTGAAAGCTTGGGAAGGAAGCGGGTCAAACGAATCAGGAATGAAGGAAAAGCATAATCTGGATGCTAGGTAAGTAAAGCTTACACTCTATTTATTGAATACCTATTGGTTTATAGGTTATGAATAATAGAAAGTCATGTTTGAATTATGATGTTCCGACACGACATGTGCGGTTCGGAACAAAAGACAATAAGGATAAACCATGTTTAATGGTTAAAAATAGCTAATACGATTATTTAGACAGGAAATGACTAATAAATAGTGAGTTTTAAATGATTACCTTATAAGGTAAACCAATATAACTAATAAGGGCAAAACGGTAAATTGGTCACGCGTTGATAATAACCGTTAGTTTTGAAAGACACTTTATGGCGAAAGTCATAATGGGTCAAAAGCATTTAGAAATGGTTTATAAGTAAAATGACCATACGGTGTAAACCGGAGCGAGTCATGTAGACGAGATGATAATAAATACCATCTCGCAAAGATAAATGGTCAGTTAGACCAAACGGGTCAAATGGTGAAAATATCACCCTTTGACAATATTGACTAATGGTTTGTCGAGTTTTATGATTACAGGAATAAATATCGAAAGGATATTTGCATCGCTATTACCTAGCGGTTATTAAGGCTAGGTATTAAAAACAGGTCAATATATTGATCCGAGCCAGGTATGTATAATAGGTTAACTACTCGATTAGAACGAAAGGTTCATTGAGAGTTAAATGAAGTCAAAATAGACATTTGGTTACCATATACGTAAACCGAATGATTCAAGTGATGGTCATTGTGATTAGAAAACATAATGACTTTTCAAACAAAATCATAGCTAAAAAGGGGATTTTGGGTCAAACATGCTTTCAAAAGTCCTTCATCGTAAATGAAAGGCTAAAATGGACCAAAACGCCCTTGTAAGCTAAATTAAGCAAACGACCTTTAAAGGTTATTTGGAAACGAGTTTTAAGATTAAATAAATACTTAGAATAAGTATAAAAAGCGAAAGATGTAAATCTTTGGTCAATTGACTCTATAGGAGTCTTTGTCGTAAAATAATGATCCGAGGGGTAAAACTCGGAATTTATAAATTACCACATTAAATCCGCCACAAATATAGTTGTAGAGGAAGATTAATTGATAAGAAATGTGGTAATATAATGCTAGAAACGAATGAAAGCGATTCATGTAAAAAAATATGCTTAAAATCCCTTAACGGGTAAAAATAAGCCTATGAGCGAAAATGGGTTTAAAATACTTATGAAATCCGTGATTTGAACTTAATAAGATAAACAATATTGAACTTGTGAAGTTCATAAAGAATTGGGATCAAACAAACATGTTTGTTTGATTAATACATAAACGGGGCAAAAGTTCATAATTTCATTTTTAAGCCGAAGGCTTAAAAGTCTAAAATTTTGTTAATCCGGATGTCAGATGTTAACTCCATATGATGGAGAATTAAATTACGATCACGTAGGAAGAAACGTGAGTCAAATCGGATAAAAAATGAGCAAGTTATGCTCGTTTTCGTAAAATATGGTTTGGCTGGAAATGTACAGGTTTAAACAAAACCAGCTGAAAAAAGTGCTTGTCGTGCCACGCGACAGCGAGCCAAGTTACTGACGCGACACGCAAGCCCTCGCGGCCCGCGAGAGCTGAGGTCTCTTCTGTCGCGCCCCGCGACAGAGCCTCTAGACCTGGAAAAACTTTGTTAACTGGTGTTTCAGCTTTTGAACTTGATTATACACGTTATAAACACCCTAAAACTAACTCATTTCATGTTTATATGGAATGTAGGTATTATTTGATTTACTGGAGGACGATCAAGCTCAACGAGGAACCAAACACATAAAGAATAAAGCTTTCGCGAAAAGTTTCGTCGTCTCATTTTAAACGGCGAATTTATACGCAAGATGTTGAAATGTTTTAAATTCTTAAAATTTTTTAATAAATTTTATTTTTAAGTGTGTTTGAAATCGATAATACACAATAATAGTGGATGTTTATATGTAAATCGTATAAAATAGACTAAGGGTTTTATACTACTGACGTAAGAATAACTATCTCTTTAAAGAGTATAAGTGAGAGTGAGAGCAGGGAGAATAGAATAAATTCACTTGAAGGAGAAGTGTGGTATTTGGGGCTGAGATGGTGAGAAGGTATTGGGTGAGACGTCGCTTTCTAGATATCACTTTTGTCCCATCCACGCTGGCCGTTAGTGGCAGTTGTATTTGCGGAATGTTACTGGTTGGACGTCAAAGTTAGGGTATCCTTGTGGTCTCTTCTGTAATAGCCGCTAATGAAGGTTAAAAGGAGCAGGAATCCACGGAACGTGATTGATCAGACGCCGCTATCAGTTGTCCTTTTTGTCTCCTTGCGATAACCGCTAGTGGAGATTAAGGAGGCAGTGATTCGCGGAACATCGTTGGTCAGACGTCGTTATCTGGATGTTCTTTTTGTCTCATTTTTCCTGGTGTGTCTGACATAGCGTGTGGTCCCCGGGGGTCATTTTTCCTTGCCAGTTTTCTTGGTTTATGGGTCGAGTTTGGAATTACCCCATATCCGCAAAGAGTCCAGGCCATATCTCTTCACTCATGTTTGTGACTCTCACTATTCATAAACCTTTAGGGTCTGTTTGGTATGGGGTAATGGAATGGACGAGTGAATGGAATGAACAAGTTAATGGAATGGACAAAGGAATGCAATGAATCATTACCATTCCATGTCTCGTTTGGTTACCATGTGGGAATGGAATGAATTACTATCGTGTATTGTTTGGTAGGCAAGAAAATTAAGAAATAAAATAAGCGGCGAGTGGTGGTGGTCGGTGGTAGTGATTATAGGTGGTGGCAGCGATCGGTGGTGGCGACGATCGGTGGTGCGTGGCGACGATGATGGGTGGCGGTGACAGGGGGTGGCGGCGGCGGCCGTCGATGGTGGTTGGTAGCGGCAGTGGTTGGTGGTGGCGGCGACGATGGTAGTGGTTGGTGGCGGCGAGCGGCGGTGGCGACGATGGTGGTTTGTTGGCGGCGGTGGTTGGTGGTGGCGATGGTTGGTGACAGTGGTGGTGGTTGTTGGCGGCGGTGGTTGGTGGCGAGTGGGTGGCGGCGATAGGCGTCGGTGGTGGTAGTGGTAATGAGTGGTGGCGAAGGTGGTGGGTTGTGGTGTTGTTAATCAATGGTGTAAGAGGGGATGGAATGAAAAAAAACATGGGGGTGGATGGAATGATTTTGAGGGAATGGAATGACTTATGGAATGGGTGATTCCTTTCCCTTTACCAACCAAACACTCTTTTCTTCATTCCCTCGTAATGATCCATTCCATTCCGCCTCTCATTCCTACATAACAAACACTACCTTAGCCACTTGCAGTGTCAGGGATCGTAATTGAACTTTATTTATATTTGCTAGTGCACCTAATCATCTAGTTTATCACGTATCTTGAAATAGTTTTTTGCTTTTTCATTCATTTTCAACACTTGCAAAAATATTTCCTAATACATATATAAATTTCCATTTAAAGAAGATTTGATACTTCAGTTTTTTCTAATGGCGGAACTCTATATAAATTTAGAAAAAAATGAGTCAGCAAAGAGTTGTAACACACAAAATAAAAACCAACAAAACAGTCACGGGATTACATCACGACTGTTATAGTCTCTCCACCTTTCCCGTGTTATACTCTTAAACTTCAATCTACTCCCAATCCAAAGGAATGCACTTTTTTTAATGTTGTCCCCTATTCTAGCAAAGGTTATTCTTTTTTTAATAGCAACGCTTACTCCTACTCTATTACACCAATAATTCTAATTTAATCGCCTTTGCTCAGGTTTAAACCTGGGACTTAAGTATCTTTTGAAAATTATATATGTATATTATGAAAAATATTATTATGATGTTTGTTCTATTATAAAATAAAGGGAAATTGACCAGTAATAATCCCACCTAGACCTTATTGGCCATTAATAATCTCACCTCATAATATTCCCCCACCAGTCCCACCTTTCACATATTTTTCCTACAATGGTCCTCCGTTAAAAAAGTTAACGGAGTTAAGCTTTTTTCCAAATTACAAACATATTTTTTAGGGCTTTTGATTAGAACGACGATACGAGTCCATTGATGTAAAACTTGCCTCGAAACGGTGCTCCAAACGATGAAAACGGCGCTTCAATTCAGGTGTTTAAATTTCCAATTAACCAAAATCAAGTCACTTGGAGCACCATTTTGAAGTAAGTCTTACATCAATGGACTCGTATCATCGTTCTGATCAATAGCCCTAAAAATCTGTTTGAAATTTCGAAAAAAGCTTAACTCCGTTAAGTTTTTTTAACGCGGGACCATTGTAGGAAAAATAGGTGAAAGGTGGGACTAGTGGGGGGAATATTCTGAGGTGGGATTATTAATGGCCAATAAGGTCTAGGTGGGATTATTACAGACCAATTCCCCTAAAATAAACTAGGTATTTCAATCGAGCGAAGCAGTGAAAGCGATACAGAGTATAACCAAAAAGTAAAACAGTAACATACTTAAGATATGATGGTAATTATTGTGACATATGTGCCTCCACGGCCATCAAACAAATACCAAATTAATGAAATGTTGTGTTTCATACTTGGGATTTGTATAAATATGTGTATCGTTTGCACATATCAATTCTTGTTCGATTTCGAGCTCTAAATCGCTTTCTGGAAAGTTATACGCGAACTGATGCGTACACGTAATCAGTTTAACGCGACAAAAACTTCGGAACAGTGACATAGGCTTAACATACCTTAAATAACTTTTACCTAACTGAGAAATAATTTTTGGAGGGTTTGGTGTGTCGAAATCAAGTTTATTCGCTTACAGGGACTAATTTCAACAAACTGCGAAAGTATGGCGATTCGTACTGTAACGAACCTTCCAGAATATGATCATAAGTTAAACATGCCCTAAATATCCTTTACATAGCTTAGAAATAGGCTTTGAGGTGTTTTAAAAGCGCAAAAATAAACTTATTGATCAATAGGGACTAAAAGCGTCAAAAAGTGAATAAGTTTGCATTTTAATCGCATATCTTACGTTCTGAATATATCCAGACATCCAAAAATTTATGTAATCATTAAAATATTATATTTTAGTGACTGGCATGATAAAATTCCATTCGTCACTCAATTTGGATCGTTTTTGTGTTTGTTACGACTTCCGTCGTAATTACCCGAATAACGCAACCGTACGACCAAACGAACCGACATCCGAGATGTTTTTGAGCATATTTTAAATTCCCTATACTTTAACATCATTTTAGAACTTTGAAATGAGGTTAACGAGGCTTAAAAGTGTCAAATATGCATCAAAATACAAGTTTCTGGGTTGCAGGGACTAAAAGTGTAAATCTGCCAAACTTGCTTAGGCGGCCCGCGTAATCCAAGCTTATTTCTTACGTGGCCCGCGAGAGCCCATCAGACAGAAACATTGAATCTGGCTTTCCAGCCTGTTTTTGATGGTTTTAGCAGCTGATTTGTGATACTTTGGGCTAGTTTTGATGGTTTTTAGTGTGCCCCTTGTATTACAATACCATGTGCCCACATGGAGGGTCAAGATCAAAGCACATTTTGCGAGGAACGATCCTAACGGTTGTGGGTTTCTATAAATACCCAACTCATTTTCATTCTTTCCTCACAATCTGATTCAAATAGCTCTAAGTTGGGGTCTAGCACTTCATACCTGAGCAATTTGAATCAAGATTTCCTTGCTTGGACCCTTTGTAAGTATTCTTTCATGCTTTTATGCGTTTTTAGCACGAAAGTCAAACAGTTTTTGACTTTCTGCTTTGACCAGTGTCACACCCCGATATTTCCACGTATTACCGGTGGGCCCGGTGGGGAGTATCGTGACGTAGTTGATATCATCATAGTCAAACAACACAATTTTAAATGCACAGCGGAAGCAAAAGATGAATCACATTACAAACCGAATATAAAGTAATATCAAAGTATTACAAACGGACTGTAAGGATCCACAGGCAGATCAAATAAAAGGGAAACATAGTTCATCAGATTTAAAATGCATCCAAGCTTGCAAGACTCTTATTGATGCTAAGGAGAGGCCAGCCTATTTCGATTAGTACCTGCACTTAGCCTTTTTGGGAAAATACGTCAGTTTACACTGGTAAATACAATTAACTGACTCATTTTGAAAAGGTTTAGAAAAATTGATTTGAATGCACAAGGCACAAAACATTTTATAACTTGGGATAATTATTTATATATAAACTTGTAAGAGAATTAGATGTTCGTTATACGTTCAGTAGCCCGGGTTGACATCGGGTTAAAGATTAATAGACACACCACATGATATAGTCCCGCGGTGAGTTATTCTCGAAACCGGCGGTTATACCTTTTTATTTATATATGCACAGGCGGGTGTATGCCTACACCTCGTGCTTAGGTCGTGGCCATTTCTATGAATGATGCCAAGGATATTCGGGACATGGTCATTAACCCCCAAAGGCTTTAAGCAAACAAAACAATTTAAACGGGTCATTTCAATAAATTAACCTTCATACGATTAAAAATTCAATGCCCGACCAAGCGGTATTTTATATACCGTACCCCAAGCCCGTATAAGGGAAAATAAGTTAAAAGTATTTACCTGAGCAAGTATAATTCACAACAGCAAGTGCAAGTAGCTTTTACCGGGTCTCCTAATCTGGAACGAAGGTTTTTAATAACATATTAGATTCCTAACGGGTCTTTAATTAAGCCTAAACTTAGACCGGTTAGTTTTAAAGGAAGATACGGTTCAAACGCACGATTAAGCGAAGACCGGAATGGAATGTGATTTAGACCCGACAAGTTTGGAGACTTGTGTAATATGAGTAAACTAAACACATTCTGGATTTTGAGACAAAAATGATAAGGTTTGACCCGTTTCAGTCAATTTATGCAAACTAGTTACATAAACCGAACCGAACGCGAAGAATGCATAACGGTAACCATAAGAGTCATATACAGGTTTCCTAAGTTAATATGCCTTAAATATGTTGTGACATCAGTAAGATATCTTCTATTATGCCCAAAACGAATTTTAACTCAAATTATGCCCCGTAGGGGTATTTTGGTCATTTAAAAGGTTATAAAAGAGATTTAATATAAATCTGAGTTTTAGGTCTGATAAAATCAGTAAATATACATAATTTAATAGGTTATATCAGTAGGGTATTACATATATGTGAAATTTACCATTTATAACCAAACTATGCACCGAAGGGGCATTTTGGTAATTTCACCTAAGGTTTAAAGATCAAATCTGGAATTCTGAGTTTAAAACTTTTGCTTACTGTTAAAGAATAAAATTTTACTTAAAATATCAGTAGGTATCAAGTCTTATTTATTTAAATAGTTTTAATACATACTATGTGCTTAAAACGCATAAAAAGACGGTTTTAAGCGATTTCCGGGTTTTATATGAAAATCTAATATTTTTATTATTCCAGAATGCTTAAAAATTTTTATTTATCATATAGGATGAGTCGAAAAAGGTTTGGTATCGAAAGGATTTGTAAAACTCATTTTATAGGCAAAAAGGGCAAAACCGACAATTACCGAATCAAAGCTTAGAACCCTATGTTATACTCAGCCTAAAAATAAATAAAAATCTTCAAAAATTCAAAAATATTATTTTATATCAGTAGGTAAAAATTTCGGTATCAAAAATTGGGTTTAAATAGGCTATATGCTAATTACGCCGTTTAATTAATAAAAAGCTTTCTAATTACGCTATTGAGCATAACTCCTAATCTAGACCTCAAACTGATGTCGAATTTTAGGTACAAGTTTATAAATCAGTAACTAAGCTTTCTATTCTTTTACATTTTCAAAAATCACGTTTTAAGGTCATACGGGCATAATAGTCAACATTTAAGATCTCTCAACAAAAAGTAGAAGCCATGCAATGTAGAATTGGTTTTGAAAATGAAGCATGAAGTGTTGGAACTTCAAGTTCTATATATACCCAACTTGAACTCATAAGATCTCTCCACAATAGTCTAGGATTGATCCCAGATGCATCCATGTGTCCCTATACTGCCAAAAACCAGTTGTAAAGCCCCTGAATTCGAATACCACCTTTCTATGGCGGTGTAACTTGTTATAACAGGCAACTGTCCAAAAATTCGCCCAGTTCCAGGTCTTATAGACCGTAAGCCTTTGGCTTTGCGGTCCGTATCCACTCTTCAGAATTTATCGCCCAGCTCTGCCACCTTACGGACCGTAAGGTGGCTCCTTTGCGGTCCGTAAGCCTTCATCAGAAAACAAAATCTTTGTAATTTCTTAGGTCTTGACCATGCAACTTTGCTAACCTCGAATCTTATGTCTTCTTTTCAGTAGAGGGACCCTATAGACAGGCCTTGCATGTCCTTGCATGTGTTGCTATGCACATGAGGTTTCTTGGACCTATCTAAGAAGGCTTTTAAAATGAATTTCGTCGTAAATGCACCTAGAATCCCATCTTTTGCAAAAATTTGAATTATACATTATCAGGGATAACCGGATTTTAGCATATCAAATGTTTATAAAACAGATTAAGGTTTGGGATTTATAAATGGGTCGCTCAGAGGTATTAATTAACATGTCGACACTTTTATATCCTATCATACATCTTTCAACTTGATCCGGGCTTATAACACGTTTTACCTTCCATGAAACGTGTCTTTATTATATTGGACATGAAATTACGAGGTGTTACATCCTCACCCCCTTAAAAGAAATCTCGACCTTGAGATTTACTGAAATAAATGAGGGTACTTTTCTTTCATTGTGAATTCTACCTCCCACGTGTACTCGGGACCTCTACGGGCATCCCATTTAACTTTTACGATCGGTACATGCTTCCTTCGAAGCTTCTTAACCTGTCGATCCTCAATCGACAAAGGTTTTTCCACAAATTTCAGGCTCTCATCTATATGCACATCCGTATGTGGCATGACTAGTGATTCGTCAGCTAGACATTTCTTCAGATTGCAGATGTGGAATACATTATGAATACCACTGAGCTCTTTAGGAAATTTTAACTTATAAGCCACTGTTCCGACACATTCGATGATCTCGAATGGTCCTATATACCTTGGGCTTAACTTGCCTTTCTTGCCAAATCGCATTACCCCTTTCCAGGGTGATACTTTCAGTAACACTTTGTCACCAACCTCGAACTTTAGAGGTTTACGCCTTTTATCTGCGTAGCTTTTCTGCCTATCCCTGGCAGCTTTGAGACGATCTCTATTCTGTACAATCTTATCTGTCGTCTCCAGGACTATATCAGGTCCTGTTAATTGGACATCTCCAACTTCTGCCCAACAAACGGGCGTTCTGCACTTTCTTCCATACAAAGCTTCAAAACTTGCAGCTTGAATACTGGAATGATAGCTATTATTGTATGAAAATTCAATCAATGGAAGATGATCATCCCAACTTCATCCTAAGTCAATAACACAAGCTCGTAGCATATCCTCGAGTGTCTGTATAGTACGTTCACTCTGACCATCCGTCTGAGGATGATATGCAGTGCTGAAATTTAATCGAGTGCCTAGGGATTGCTGAAAGCTTTTCCAGAAATGAGACGTATACCTTGTATGCCTATCAGAGATGATAGACATTGGCACTCCGTGGAGAGATACAATCTCATCCACGTACAGCTGAGCTAACTTATCTGAGCTGTGTGTCTCCTTAATAGGTTGGAAGTGAGCTGACTTAGTCAGTCTATCCACTCTCACCCAAATAGTATCGTTTCCTCGCTTTGTCTTTGGCAATTTGGTGATAAAATTTATAGTCACCATCTCCCACTTCCAGGTGGAAAGCTCAGGCTGTTGCAGCAAACCTGACGGCTTCTGGTGTTCTGCTTTAACTTGAGCACACGTCAAACATTTGGCTACATAAGTAGCTATAGACTTCTTCAAGCCTATCCACCAATAATTTGCCTTCAAATCCTGGTACATCTTGTCACTTCCAGGATGAACAGAATACCTGGAACTATGGGCTTCCTGAAGGATCACTTCCCTAAGTCCTCCATATATTGGAACCCATATTCGCCCATTCAATCTTAGGATTCCATCCTTGCCATAAGATAACTGCTCAGCAGTTATTCCCAACTTCTCATTTGGATAGTTAGCTTCTAATACGGCTTCCTTCTGAGCGGCTAACAATCTTTCATTTAAACTGTTCTTTAATTCAATGCTCTTGGCATTGATTCTTATGGGCTTAACCCTTTCCTTTCTGCTTAAAGCATCGGCGACTACATTCGCCTTGCCTGGATGGTAACGGATTTCACAGTCATAGTCATTCAGTGTTTACATCCAACGTCGCTGCCTCATGTTTAAGTCCTTCTGATTAAACAAGTGTTGGAGGCTCTTGTGATCAGAATAGATCACACATTTGGTACCATACAAATAATGTCTCCACAGTTTTAGTGCAAATACAACGGCACCCAACTCCAAGTCATGGGTGGTGTAGTTCTTCTCGTGCACGTTTAGCTGTCGAGAGGCATAGGCAATAACTTTGCCTTTCTGCATGAGTACACATCCCATACCTGTGTGCGATGCATCACAATAAACTACGAATTCTTTGATTCCTTCAGGCAATGTTAACACAGGTGCATTGCTCAACTTCTGCTTGAGAATTTCAAAGGATTCTTGCTGCTTGGGTCCCCAGTCAAACTTGACACTCTTGCGGGTTAATGAAGTTAGGGGTACTGCAATTCTTGAGAAGTTTTCAATAAATAGCCTATAGTAGCCTGCCAAACCCAAAAAGCTACGAATTTCTGTGGGCGTCTTCGGCTCTTGCCAATTCATGATAGCTTCAATCTTAGCGGAATCTACTTGGATACCACGCTCCCTAACCACATGTCCAAGGAATTGGACTTCACGAAGCCAGAATTCACATTTTAAAAACTTGGCGTAGAGCTTTTCCTGCTGAAGTAGTTCCAGAATACATCGAAGATGCTTCTCATGGTCAGCTTGATTCTTTGAATAAATCAGAATGTCATCAATGAAGACAATGACAAACTTGTCCAAGTAGGGTTTGCAAACGCGATTCATGAGGTCCATGAACGTTGCTGGTGCATTAGTGAGCCCAAAAGGCATCACTAGGAACTCGAAATGACCATAACGAGTCCTAAATGCAGTCTTGTGTACATCTTCATCTTTAACCTTCAACTGATGGTAGCCTGACCTCAAATCGATCTTGGAGAAATAACTCGCCCCTTGAAGTTGATCGAACAGGTCGTCGATCCTGGGCAATGGATATCTATTCTTGATAGTAACCTTGTTAAGCTCGTGATAATCGATGCATATATGCATCGATCCATCCTTCTTCTTCACAAACAGGATTGGTGCTCCCCATGGAGATGAACTAAGACAAATGAAACCTTTTGTCAATAAGTCATCTAACTGTGTCCTCAACTCCTTCATCTCTATTGGTGCCAACCTGTAAGGTGCTCTTGCAACAGGCGCTGCTCTAGGAATAATGTCAATTCTGAATTCTACTTGCCTATCTGGTGGCAAACCAGGTAGTTCTTCAGGGAATACTTCGGGATATTCAGAAATGACGGGAATGTCTTCAATCTTAGGCTTCGGCTCATCAATTTTCACTTGTGCCATGTAAATGACACAACCCTTCTTCATACACCTTGATGCCTTAAGCATAGAAACTTGCTTAGGCAGTCCATACTGAGTATCTCCCTGTATGGTAAGTGGCTCACCATACGGAGTCTTGATCACCACTTGCTTCTTGTCACACACAATCTGAGCTTGGTTATGGGATAACCAATCCATGCCTATTACTATGTCGAACCCAGCTAACTTCAAAGGAAGTAAGGACAATGGAAAAGAGTGGTTCCTAATGGATATGAAACATCCTTCTAACACGGTTGATGCGGTTTCTATGGTGCCATCGGCTAATTCAACCTCATATTTTATGCTTAGGGTTCTAACAGGCAGGTTTAACAGCTTACAAAACTTATCATCAACAAATGACTTATCTGCTCCAGAATCATATAACACCCTTGCATAAACATCATTAACAAGGAAGGTACCTGTTATCACATTGTCGTTTTGGATTGCCTCTTGCGCGTTCATCTGAAAGACCCTAGCATTGGTCTTTTTCCCATCTTCAGCTTTCTTTGCAAACTTTGGGCAGTTGGACTTGATGTGCCCTTTTTCATGGCAGTTATAGCACGTGGCATCCTTGATTTTCTTACAGTCTAAGGTCTTGTGCTCAGAGGATTTACAAATCCCACAAGCTCTCGGCTGTGACTGGGATTTTGATTCATATCTGCACCTCCCGAAATGGTGCTTCTTACAGATTTTACACTTGGGCTTATCACCCGACTGTTGACCATCCTTTTTAGTTCCAGAACTCTTTTTGTGGTCATTGTTTCCCTTATGCTTCTTGTCTGACAGTCGTGAGTTGTCGTCCTCACGTTTTCTCTTCTCAGCATCGATGTTTCTGAGCGATCTTTGCCTGACTACGTCCAAAGTAAGAGACAATGATATATCAGCCGCAGACCTAAAAGTAGCTGGTCTGGAGGCCTTCACACTGGCCTTGATTTCTGGGGCCAAACCCCCAATGAAACGAGCTATCCTCTTGGATTCCGGAGTCACCAGATACGGAACCAGTCTTGACATAGTGTTGAAGCTCGTAAGGTAGGCTTGACAATCTAGGTTTTTCATAACCAACGACAAGAAATCAGACTCAATCTTTTCAACCTCATGTTGAGGGCAGTAGTTCTTCTTGATGAGAGTAACAAACTGATCCCATGTCAGATTATACAATGGGATCTTCCCAGTGGCTTGAATCAAAGACCTCCACCACGCTAGTGCCTCGCCTTTGAATGACTGAGATACAAACTTTACCATATCCTTATTAGCGTAACCACTTATATCTACCACAGTGTCCATCTCGTCTAACCAAGACATGCAATCAACTGCTCCTTTCTCCCCGGTGAAATCCCTGGGTTTGCAGGAGACAAAGTATTTATAGGTGCAACCTTTAGCACGTGGTTCTTGATTTAACACAACTCTCTTAGATGGAACACTCCTCTGATTTAATGAGTGATGAGAATCACTTTTATGAGCGGTGTGAGTTCTAGAGGGTGGTTTAGAGTGTGGTACAGATTGGGTCCTGACATGCGTACCACTGGATTCATTGAACCGTCTGTCCAAAGCTCGCGTAACAGCATTATCTATCAATGCTTGTAATTCTGCTCCTGCTACGTTAACTCTGGAGGTGTCATGATCATCTCTGGGGTGACTGTTGACCTCGTCTGACCCAAGAATGTAGCTTGATTGCTACATAAAATAATGATTTTTCAATTTATTCAGAGGTCTATAACAGTTTTATCATTCTAGATGATTTATTAATCATGGTATTAAGAAACCATTTTGATTAATTTGATAAGCATATATATATATTCAGGATTTTTCATTATAATAATCCTTAGTTATAATTAAAATGTATTAATGGCATAAAAGGCTAAGTCTCATGGACAGTCTTAAATTTTTAATCATGATCTTATAGGATCAGGGTATGGAGGTTTTAATCATAGTTTATTACCTCTTCTTAACAGGGGGTCGAAGACCACAACTGTCTTTTGTCTTATATGACAATGAATATAGCCCGTAGGCATTACATCCCTATTGGATGTTTAATATAATAAAAGAAATTGGAAGAATCCAATATAAAGATGACTTATGCGATTTTATCGAATCACATTTTGCCAGGAGTGTTAACATGTTTACAGATGTTAACAAGGATTTGAATCTTTTAAATAGGTTTTACCATCTTGGCCATATCTGGAATGTCATGTGGCTAGGTTTTACCTTTAAGATTCTTTTTAATATTTAATGCAGAAAATCCTAAATTGATATGTTAATAAGGATTTGAATCTAATTTGAGGAACTACCATCTTGGCCCTGTCTTAAAATGACACGTGGCTAGGTTTTGTCCTTTTTAGATTTTATCATTTTATTATAATGGTAGATCTTATAAAAGGAATGTTATTTTTCATTTATTTCATATTTATTGTTTATGCAAATAATTAAAAATGAAAATTTAAATTTAATCATTTCACTACCAAATTAAAAAAAAGTACAAGTTTGCCCTAAACGGGACTTCTAACAGAAATAACATGCCCGCGTAGGGGCTAAACAAAAATAACATACCCACGCAGGGGTTAAACAAAAAGACATGCCTACGCAGGGGCGGAATACAGAGACAGGTGTCCACGCAGGGACTTGATTACAACATAAACAATTAAACAAGGATCTTTAAAGATCCTTTCCCTTGGTCTTCCCTTTGATTAGGCTTGCCAAACCTTTGAAGAATCCGCGGTTAGTCTGGCGCTCTGCTTGAACTTCCCGCTCTACCTGGCTCAACCTTTCGAGAACTTCATGTTGTCGCTCTGGTGGTATCAAATGCGGCTGTGGCGGCTGCCGATGTGGAGGTTGAGGAGGTGGCGGTTGTTGGTACCCATAAGCTGAGTACCCAACTCCCCAGGGAGCCCCATAAGGCCCCTCTGGGTGGAGAGCATTGTAATTCCATGCTGCCTGGTATGGGTCAACCTCAGCATAATTGTAGTTGGTGTGGGTCGGCTGCTCAAAGGGATTATACGCCGCTGAGCCGGCGTATGTAGGAATTGGGTTACCAAAACCCAACGGTGGTGGCGCGACAGGCGCAGAGTCTACTTCCGAGACGGGGTTTTAAGGCCCTCCCATCTGCGGGTCTTCATGGAGTGGTAGGTAGTGGCTTCCACTCGAAGGTTGAGGGGAGCTGATACGCACTCCTCCTCGCACGGACATTCGTGCGTTTGATCTTCGTCGCCTCGGTGGCTCCGGAGGTGGCTGCTGAACTGGGGGTGGTGGCGGTGGAGTGACTGCCACAAAACGAGAATCCTCGGAGGGATCCTGCTGCTGCTGCTGGTGGTGAGGCGAGGGGTGGTATGAAGGGGTAAACACCCAATCATACTGGGCAAATCTCGCCTCGTAACTGTCTGGACCATGGTACGGTGATCCATGGAATGATGACCCATCGGAGACCTCGATGGGGTGGTTAGGGGTCCCGGTTGGAGGCTCGGCGGGATCCGTGTCTTCGTCCATGTCCATCGCATGGTCGCCCGAGAAGTGGTCTTCAGGTCCTAGTGGGTTAAAACCCACTGGTTCTTCAATGTAGTTTACCGGGTAGACCCGGCTTTGGAAGACAGGTGTCGGGTCATCGAATGAATGGTGAGGGCTGGATCTCTGGAGAGGGATGAAAGAAGGTTGTGGGTTATGGGGTTCATTTTCAGATTGGGGCACGAAAGAATGGTGATAGGATGGTGACGAACTTAGCGAGACGGATTGCCTCGCTGGCTCTATATACGTCCTCCAATGCTCCTGTGGACTTGTACTCATAGTGACCGGTGGGGTTCGTCTGTGTGATGGCCCAGCCTCATGGTCGTGGCCTGTGATTGGTGCCTTTCCTATTCCCCTCATGAACCTTGGTGGCATGATTGAACCTATCAACATAAACAAAGATAACAACAAGGAAATATATAAAGGACAAAAATAAAACAAATCAGGATTTGTCCTAAGTTCTTTGTCTAGACTCGAAAACTGAGGAATGTGCAACTGTGTAACTGAGATTAAACACAAAAGGCTAGTGTTTAATTCACTCAGTGTTGGCTCTGATACCAACCTGTCACACCCCGATATTTCCACGTATTACCGGTGGGCCCGGTGGGGAGTATCGTGATGTAGTTGATATCATCATAGTCAAACAACACAATTTTAAATGCACAGCGGAAGCAAAAGATGAATCACATTACAAACCGAATATAAAGTAATATCAAAGTATTACAAACGGACTGTAAGGATCCACGGGCGGATCAAATAAAAAGGAAACATAGTTCATCAGATTTAAAATGCATCCAAGCTTGCAAGACTCTTATTGATGCTAAGGAAAGGCCAGCCTATTTTGATTAGTACCTGCACTTAGCCTTTTTGGGAAAATACGTCAGTTTACACTGGTAAATACAATTAACTGACTCATTTTGAAAAGGTTTAGAAAAATTGATTTGAATGCACAAGGCACAAAACATTTTATAACTTGGGATAATTATTTATATATAAACTTGTAAGAGAATTACATGTTCGTTATACCTTTAGTAGCCCGGGTTGACACCGGGTTAAAGATTAATAGACACACCACATGATATAGTCCCGCGGCGAGTTATTCTCGAAACCGGCGGTTATACCTTTTTATTTATATATGCACAGGCGGGTGTATGCCTACACCCCGTGCTTAGGTCGTGGCCATTTCTATGAATGATGCCAAGGATATCCGGGACGTGGTCATTAACCCCCCAAAGGCTTTAAGCAAACAAAACAATTTAAACGGGTCATTTCAATAAATTAACCTTCATACGATTAAAAATTCAATGCCCGACCAAGCGGTATTTTATATACCGTACCCCAAGCCCGTATAAGGGAAAATAAGTTAAAAGTATTTACCTGAGCAAGTATAATTCACAACAGCAAGTGCAAGTAGCTTTTATCGGGTCTCCTAATCTGGAACGAAGGTTTTTAATAACCTATTAGATTCCTAACGGGTCTTTAATTAAGCCTAAACTTAGACCGGTTAGTTTTAAAGGAAGATACGGTTCAAACGCACGATTAAGCGAAGACCGGAATGGAATGTGATTTCGACCCGAAAAGTTTGGAGACTCGTGTAATATGGGTAAACTAAACACATTCTGGATTTTGAGACAAAAATGATAAGATTTGACCCGTTTCAGTCAATTTATGCAAACTAGTTACATACACCGAACCGAACGCGAAGAATGCATAACGGTAACCATAAGAGTCATATACAGGTTTCCTAAGTTAATATGCCTTAAATATGTTGTGACATCAGTAAGATATCTTCTATTATGCCCAAAACGAATTTTAACTCAAATTATGCTCCGTAGGGGTATTTTGGTCATTTAAAAGGTTATAAAAGAGATTTAATATAAATCTGAGTTTCAGGTCGATATAATCAGTAAATATACTTAATTTAATATGTTATATCGGTAGGGTATTACATATATGTGAAATTTACCATTTAGAAGGGGCATTTTGGTAATTTCACCTAAGGTTTAAAGATCAAATCTGGAAATCTGAGTTTAAAACTTTTGCTTACTATTAAAGTATAAAATTTTACTTAAAATATCAGTAGGTATCAAGTCTTATATATTTAAATAGTTTTAATACATACTATGTGCTTAAAACGCGTAAAAAGACGGTTTTAAGCGATTTACGGGTTTTATATGAAAAGATAATATTTTTATTATTCCAGAATGCTTAAAATATTTTATTTATCATATAGGATCAGTAGAAAAAGGTTTGGTATCGAAAGGATTTGTAAAACTCATTTTATAGGCAAAAAGGGCAAAACCGACAATTACCGAATCAAAGCTTAGAACCCTATGTTATGCTCAGCCTAAAAATAAATAAAAATCTTCAAAAATCCCAAAATATTATTTTATATCAGTAGGTAAAAATTTCGGTATCAAAAATTGGGTTTAAATAGGCTATATGCTAATTACGCCGTTTAATTAATAAAAAGCTTTCTAATTACGCTATTGAGCATAACTCCTAATCTAGACCTCAAACTGATGTAGAATTTTTGGTACAAGTTTATAAATTAGTAACTAAGGTTTCTATTCTTTTACATTTTCAAAAATCACGTTTTAAGGTCATTTGGGCATAATAGTCAACATTTAAGCATTTAACGGAAATATGCATATGAATCGGATAACTAATGAACCAAGTTGTATAATCATAGAGGGTTATACTAACATGAAACCTGGTCCTAATAAAGCTCTAAGGCATTTCTAAAACATGCTACATTGGGTCAGAACTGAAAGTCAAAGCAAAAGTCTACTTTTGCGATTTTCGGTTCCGAACCGAGCTTAAACTGAAAATTGTCGGGTTGAACATGTTCTTACATTAATTACCAAGGTATATAAGTGATAAAACAGGTTGCATGGTTTCTACATTGTTAATTATGCGTTTATTTGAAAATAAGCTTTCTGTTGACTTTTTATAATTTACTTTGACCCGACAATTGACCTAGTTAGAGTGGGAATCAGAGGGTGCCCTTTTAAGGGTTTATTACCCACATAATTACCAACTCAAAGCTACTCTTAATTCGAGAATTGACTGAACAATTAGTGACTAATCATTAAGTCAAACCTTAATTACGACGGGTTTGACTATTGGTCATTAAACTAACTAAAACTGAATTAGAAAGGTTAAGGACACTTACAAGGGTCCTAATTACGAATTAGAAGTTGATGGAAGTCTGCTTGAAGTCCCAGGAGTTCCAGAGAAATGCTAGAATTGGTTTTGAAAATGAAGCATGAAGTGTTGGAACTTCAAGTTCTATATATACCCAACTTGAACTCAAAAGATCTCTCCACAATAGTCTAGGATTGATCCCAGATGCATCCATGTGTCACTATACTGCCAAAAATCAGTTGAAAAGCCCCTGAATTCAAATAACACCTTTCTATGGCGGTGTAACTTGTTATAACAGGAAACTGTCCAAAAATTCGCCCAGTTCCAGGTCTTACGGACCGTAAGCCTTTGGTTTTGCGGTCTGTATCCACTCTTCAGAATTTATCGCCCAGCTCTGCCACCTTACGGACCGTAAGGTGGCTCCTTTACGGTCCGTAAGCCTTCATCAGAAAACAAAATCTTTGTAATTTCTTAGGTCTTGACCATGCAACTTTGCTAACCTCGAATCTTATGTCTTCTTTTCAGTAGAGGGACCCTATAGACAGGCCTTGCATGTCCTTGCATGTGTTGCTATGCACATGAGGTTTCTTGGACCTATCTAAGAAGGCTTTTAAAATGAATTTCGTCGTAAATGCACCTATAATCCCATCTTTTGCAAAAATTTGAATTATACATTATCAAGGATAACCGGATTTTAGCATATCAGATGTTTATAAAATAGATTAAGGTTTGGGATTTATAAATGGGTCACTCAGAGGTATTAATTAACATGTCGACACTTTTATATCCTATCATACATCTTTCAACTTGATCCGGGCTTATAGCACGTTTTACCTTCCATGACACGTGTCTTTATTATATTGGACATGAAATTACGAGGTGTTACAACCAGTCTTTGGTGAACACAAATTTCGTTTGAACTTTGCAACGTGAGCGTAATCACGATGGTTATAGTCCCTAGTGACTATACCTACTGATTACCACGTTGATTAGGTGTAGTGACGAGTCATAGTTTCGGTCAAAATGCGCATTCATGCGTATTTTGCAACCAAACTATTCTTGGGTATCAAAACCCTTTGTTTTGATATCAAAACCTATTTTCTAACTTAACTAAACATGTTTAGCTCGTCACTTTTAGATTAGTGCTTATATAAGGTCGTAAGATAAGCAGTCTAAACAACCGCTTAGACTTTCGAACTAGACCCGTTTGGTCGATCCTTAAGATCCGACCAAGCATGTTTAGTGACCATAGTTGTATAGGGAATAACCTTCTGAGGTTATACCTTATGGTCACTTAGTTTAAGTAAGTTGTATGATAGGTAGTTTATATGCCTTAGGTAAAATGACCAAAATGCCCTTTTTATGCATAATTGAATGTTAAGCATATGTAACATAAACTTTTGTCACTTAACTGAATATGCAACATATTTAAACATGTTTAGGCATATAATACTTGTCATAGGACTAGTTAGACGTCTCGAACGCGCGTTTGCGCGAACGACGCGTTAAAGTAGGGTAAGCTACCTTAATGGGTCGTAACGGGTCGAAAGCACTTAGGATAGTTTTCGATCTAGAATGTAGGCTTTGTTAAACCATATCACATGAGTTCCAACACTCATTTGGTTTACAAGACCTCATTCTATCCAATCTTCCGATTTAGGTGTCGTTTATTTATCTAGGTGATCTGTTTATTAGGTGCTACTTGATTTCCTTGTTTTGCCTGAGCTTGTTGAGTTCTTTTGATTGAGGATACTTTGCACTTCGAAGTGAGTACATAGTTCCCCTATTATACTATTTTCGATTGTTTTGGGGTGATTCATATGTGTTAAATGATTTCGATGTTTTTTAACGATGGTTTCGAAAATGATTAAAATAGTTTATATTAAATTAATAACGATTTCGATAATGTGGATAAACTTGTTGGTTGTAATTACATAACGAATAACATTCATTAGTTTTGGCCGAACCGACCAGTATTAGGTTATGGTACCATAGGATCTGACAAATCCCGTTATCAGACTCCACCCATGGTTATGTGTGGGGGTTGTGGGTAACGACTGAATCTGTGATTGTTAATTTACCCTTTGGTGGTTTATTAATGCGAGTTTCGAGATAGTCGAGTCACGAAGGTTTGGATGTTATTAGCGAGAAGACCAAAAGTAGTTTTCACAATTAAAACGAGAATGATTTAAACGACTGAAGCGATTTTAACGAGTTAAACGATTTGGGTAAATGATTGGTTTTTGGTTAGTGTTTAGATAACGGGGTGGGTGTAATGTGATGAAAACATGGTAGACACGCCGCTGGTACTTCTTATATATAAGTGTTTTCATCATACTACATATCGTGGCATTATTTAGTTCACTTGGGTAAACGATTTTGAAACGACGTCACACAATGATGTTTTCTGAATAATATAAACCATACGAGTTTTATTAACGAGTTTTATTAACGAGTTTTTACGAGATGTTTTACAATTTGATTTAATAAAATAAATGTTTTGGGTTAAGAATCATGGCTCCGAGATTTTATAAATTATAACCAACTTGATTTGAGTTGGTTAATTATGTCGCAATACTATACTTTTCAAAACAAGGTTTTTAATTAGGTATTGCAACATGTAAACTAGCCATGAATCTGACACTCTCATAAACCTATGTGCCCGCCAGCATTTCTTTGCTGACTTTGTTTTTACATATGTTTCAGGTGTTGTTGAATGATGTTGATTGCTAGGATGCATGCTCACATAGGACTGGACGAGGCCTTAGTGACTTAATAACAATGATAGACTATGTTTAACTTGTCTGTTTAGATTTCAAGACAATGTAAATGGTTAATCTTTAAATAAAACGAAACTTCAAATTTCCGTGTGTTATAAAACAACGATTCTGTTACAACACTCCCCGACGATTCCGCCGCGATTTGTTGTTTTACGCGGTCGGGGTGTGACAGAAGAGTTGGTATCAGAGCTCATAGTTATAGGGAATTAGGTTATTAGAAATGCTTTGACCTAGTCTATAACCTTCCTAGGACCATAACACAAGATTCTTGTGTTTAGATCTTAAAACAATACCGTCACTTATCCTTAGGTGACAACCACAACAAGAACATAAATTTCGAATCCGCTTCGAAAACCAATCATATGTTCTAGGATGATTGATTACTAGGTTTTGAACCCTCTAAGTTTTCAAAATATCATCAAAGTTGGGTCTTATAATGTGAACACGTGCAATCTGGAAGGGTGGATGCCTGTACTCTGAGTTTTCTGTCTAAGGCTAGAGTGTTCGTACAAATCCACATAATCGAACCAGTCACTCTTACCTGGGAACTCTTGGGGTGAGTATCCACTTATAGGCTAAAGCATGTCTTCGCGATACATTAATATGACCCGCTTACTTTGATTAGTCTCCGTCTCATTTGTTTGCCTTAGGTAACAAACAAATGATCGCAATTTCTATGCTTTGTCATTCTGTTTTGATTATCCGATAACATTTCACGTGCTTCCTCCTATGTCTTTCATTTTCTCCAGAATGTCTCTTCATCGCAGCGACACTCAAATATCTGAGCAAACTACCAAATTTGCCCAGCGAATAGGCGAAGTGATCCTGAAGACTGTTGATTTAGCTGTCGCCATGTCTCGTCTCAATAATGAAGCCACCCAAGAAGCATCAAAGGAAGCAGAAGCCGAGCCTTCGAAAAGGTCAAAGAAGCGTAAAGTTTCAAAGAATCCTCCAGCCGTTGCACCAAAACAGGCAGGACCTGGCCAAGTGGCAGCACCACCAGCCAAGAAGCCTTACAACGGAACTGCACCCATGTGCAACCAATGTAACCTTCATCATCATGCCAGTGTGAAGTGTCGCAAATGCCTAATTTGTGGATTTATAGGTCATACAGCTAGGGTTTGCCGAGCTGCTCCATGGTGCAATCGATGCAACCGTCATCATCTGAATCACATACCCTGCTTCAAATGTACACACTGTGGACGATGGGGACATTTGGTTGACATGTGCCGCTTTGCTATCCAAAACAAAGCTGTTACAGATCTTGCTGCTGCTTTGAATTAGTTTAATCCTGTTGCTTTTGTTTCTTTTATTTTTCGTGAACTCTGGAACAATGTGTTTAGTTTATAAATAAATCGGTGTTCGCAATTTCGATGTACAAGTGTAGTTACATGTGTGTATGGCATTTCCCTATGATACTTACATCAAGTAACTATGTTCTTTACAAACTACTCTTGTGATTCTCCCTTTCAAGTGATCGCTCATAATTTCCTCGAAAATTCTAAGTACTCGTTTCATTCTAAGAAACGAAGTACAGAAAATAAGTGACATTTTGAGTAATCACTTTTAAATCCTTGGTTAGATAACTAAGGATATCTTCCTTCAATCTCGTACCCATATCATTTCATTTTGGTTTTCATAACATACATAGTGTAGGTTTTCAAAACAACCTTCATGATTTCAAAATATTTCATATAGTTTGAAAACGATTTTAACACAGTATATTTACTTAATGTATCAAATGCATGATTTCAAAAGCATTATCCATATTTTCAAAATCCTTATACATAATTTCAAAATTTATCTCGCATGATTTTAAAACATTTTATAAATATACTTACCTAATACACCTACTTTATGATTTCAAAAGTATTATGTAGGATTTCAAAAACATTAAACACATTTCTAAAAGAACCCCATGCATAGTTTTCGAAAAGCATTCTGCACGTATTTCTCACATATATACTCTCATTCATACGATTTATGTTTATGCTCAAGTTCATTCATTTATGCACAAAATCGTACTCATATTTATACTCATTTTTCATACACGTTATGCTTATACTTGTAATCATACTCTTATTCATGCGTTTGTGTTATGCTCATATGCGTATTCATGTTTAAACTTATACTATGTTCATGCTTTTATGCATACTCAAAATTTATACATTCGCACCGGTACGCGAGCGAAATCCGAGGGATTCGCTTACGTTGGTCTTATACTATTTGGAACGCGAACATACTTATAAACTACATTCCTTCATGTACGCAATCTTATTTTTAGAATTTATGTATACCTTAATTCATACGCAACTAGCACAAGCTATGCGGATCATGCGACGATCGGTATAATCGCCAGTGCACACGGGATTATAGAGATGGGCGTATGAGAACCATAGAGTGTACTACTGTGTATGGTAAGACACGAAACGTAACATGACACCGAATACGAAACGGACGTAATGAGGTCAAAACATGGTGGATACGCCGCTGGTACATCCTATATATAAGTGTTTCACCATGTTACCAAACTTTCGTAGAACATGCCATGAGAAATTCGGTGTCTTGCAGACCTTTTAGACCTAATACAAAACTTTAACAACTCACAAACATATTATATCCGATTATCAATGACGAGACCTCATTCTTAAAACATCGCTTCCGTTTATCCAATGCGTATGCCGTTCCTATACTCGCATTCATTTATTAGATCAATCGTTCACGCTTATACCTCCATTATTCTCCATTAGTCTTCGTCTTTTATACAAACCTCATTTACAATCAATCGGTTTAAACGTTCGAACCCTAAGATACCTCCTTTTAAAACTATCTTCCATTCTTGCTTAGGTGCAAACACACTTAGTTGGCCGTTACCTCCAAAACCGTTTATTTAAAATACTCAACTTTCTTGTTTAATATGAGAAAGCTAACATGCCAACCATACGGTCAAGTTTTTTTTATCTTTTATCTTTTTATCAACAACTCATACTTATGCATTTACAACACACTTCACACTTCAAAATTTTAGCCAAACATTTTAGAAAGAATGCCATCTTTTCAAAAGTCTTCCTCTTAGATTTCGAGGACGAAATCTCCTAAAGTAGGGGAGGCTGTAACGCTTCGCATTTTTGTAACTTTCCTAAAGTAGGTTTGATAGCCAAGATGATGCTAAGGGAAGAAAACAAGATTTAGGTGGACTTAGATACACACTTAGATTAAACTATTATTTCGATGTTATGTTTGAAACAATGTCGTCTTTATTCAAATCTTTGTATGACATTTTTAGTATATGCAATGAAATTTAATTTAAACTATATTGTCACATAGTGTTATGATGTTTTGAGCAATTTGTTCGTCTCATCCCGATGTTTCCGCCATCGGTTGGGGTGTGACACCCCCCACTATTCGCTATTGGTCATCACTCCCAACTTTCACTGTGACTCCACTACTCCCAACTTAACACGTTGTGTGTTGTTCACCCCGTTGTCACACCCCTATTTTCCACGTATCACCGGTGGGCCCGGTGGGGAGTATAGTGACGTAGTTGGTATCATCATAGACAAACAACACAATATATAAATGCACAGCGGAAGCAAAGTTAGATTCATTTCAACTTTAAATAAAATGTAATATTAAATATCACGAGTAGTTGAAATGGATCCACAGGCGGATCAAAATAAAAGAAGATATTGTTCAACAGTTTATTTGACATCCAAGCTTGCGAGACTTATTGTGGACGCTTTAGAAGACAGCCAGCCTAGTACGAACAGTACCTGCACTTAACCTTTTGGAAAATACGTCAGTTTACACTGGTAAATACAATTTAACTGACTCATTTTGAAAAGGGTTGAAAATTGATTTGAATGCACGTGGCACAAAGCATTTTATAACTTGGGATAATTATGCAATATAATCTTGTAAGGGATTTACATGTTACTTATGCGTTCAGTTGCCCGATCCGTAGACCGGGTTAAAGATTAATAGACACACCACAAAAATTGAGTTATACACTGACAGGTGTACGCCTACACCCCGTGCTCAGGTCGTGGCCATCTCGTAAGATGATGCCAAGGATATCCGGGACATGGTCATTAACCCCCCAAAGGCTTTAAGCAAACAAAACACATTCAAGACATAGCATATCAATAAATTAACCTCTATTCGATTAAGAATTCAATGCCGGACCAAGCGGTATATTATATACCGTACCCCGAGCCCGTATAGGGAAAATAAGTTAAAAGTATTTACCTTGGTAAGTATCAATCACAATAAGCAAATTGCAAGTAACTTTTACTGGTGCTCCAAATCTGGAACGAAGGTTTATAATAACCTATTAGATTTCTAACGGGTCTTTATTTAAGCTTAAGCTTAGACCGGCTAGTTTTAAGGACAATATGGTTCAAACGCACGATTAAGCGAAGACCGGATAGAATGTGATTTAGACCCGACAAGTTTGAATACTTGTATAATATGGGTATACTAAATACATTCTGGATTTTGAGACAAAGATGATAAGATTTGACCCGTTTCGGTCAATTTATGCAAACTAGTTACATAAACCGAACCGAGCGCGAAAAGGGCGTCACGGGTAACTATAAGAGTCATATGCAAGTTCCCTGAGTTAATATACTTTAAATATGTTATGACATTAGTAAGATGTCTTCTATTATGCCCCAAATGAATTTAAACTCAACTTATGCCTCATAAAGGCATTTTGGTCATTTAAAAGATTATAAAAGAGTTTAATTTGTAATCTGAGTTACAGGTCTGATTTATACAGTAAATACACTTAATTTAACATGTTATATCAGTAGGGTATGACCTATATGTGAAACTTATCATTTAAAACCAAACTATGCACCTTAGGGGTATTTTGGTAATTTCACAAGGGCTTAAAAGGTCAAAATTGGAAACCTGAGTTCAAAAACTTGTACCTACTGTTATTTTATAAAAATATACTAAAAACATCAGTAGGTATCAACCTTATATGTTTAATATGGTTATAGTACATACTATGCGTTAAAAACGCTTAAAAAGGCGATTTGGAGCTATTTCCGGGTTTTTAAAAGAAAGCTGATATTTTTATAATTCCAGAAAGCTCAAAATATTTTATTTAACAAATAAAATCAGTAGAAAAAGGTTTGGGGTCAAAAGGATTTATAAAACTCATTTTATGGCTTAAAAGGGCAAAATCGGTATTTACCGGATTAAACCTAGAGACCTATGTTATGCTCAGCCAAAAATTAAATAAAAATCTTCAAAAATCCCAAAATATTATATTACATCAGTGGGTAAAAAGTTTGATATCCAAAAGTGGGTTTAAATAGGCTATTCGCTAATTACGCCGTTTATTTAACATAAAGGTTTCAAATTACGCTAATGAGCATAACTCTTAATCTAGACCTCAAACTGATATCCAATTTTAGGTGCAAGTTTATAAATCAGTAACTAACGTTTCTACTCTTTCACTTTTTCAAAAATCACGTTTTATAATCAAAAGGGCATAATAGTCAACATTTAAGCATAAATCGGAAACATGCATATGAATCGGATAAGTATTGAACCAAGTTGCATAACCTCAGAGAGTTATACTTATATGAAACCTGGTCCAAAATAAGCTCTAAGGCAGATCTCAAACATGCATAAACGGATCAGAACTGATAGTCAAAGCAAAAGTCAATTTATGCGACTTTCGGGTCCGATCCGGGTTTAAACTGAAAATTGTCGAGTTGAACATGTTGAGACATGTTCTTACAATAATTACCATGTTATTTTAATGATCAAACAGGTTGCATGTACCTTACATTGCTAATTATGCTTAAACTTGCAATTAATCATTCTGTTGACTTTTTAAAGTATGCTTTGACTCGACAATTAGCATAGTTAGAGTGGGAATCTGAAAATACCCTTTTAAGGGTTTGTTACCCACATAAATACCAACTTGTAGGTACTTTCAATTCGAGAAATGACTGAGCAAATTTCATTTAATCACGAAGTCAAACTTAAATTATGATGGTTTGACTTTTGATTAATTAACTAAGCTAGAACGAATTAGAGAGGGTTAGGAATACTTACAAGAGTCCTAATTAAGCTTAGAGAGCACTAGAAAGCCTGAGGTTGATCAGAGAAGCTCCAGAAGTGGTCTTGTGAATTTTTGTAAATGCAAGTGTTGAATGTTTGCAACTTCAATGATCTTTTATAACTAGTTTGATCTCATTTGATGCTGCCACAAGAGTCTACAAGTGTTCTAAGATGTGTCCAAGTGCCCCTATATGCATGTAAAACCATTGGAGAGTCCCTTGTATCGATTCACAGCTGGAAACAATCGAAATCAGACCTGTTACTGGCAGCTGCGCATGTTTTGTAGCTGGCAGCTTGTACGCGGGGCGCGTACAAGTGCGCGACCAGGTAACCAAGTTTCATTTGTTTTACATTTTGGTCCTTGGTCCTTTGAAACGTGGTTTTGGCTATTTATCTTGCACTCTTGACCCTCAAACCTGATTTTTCAGGACCTTGGGACATTTACAAACATGGTAAAGTCCTTGGTTAACTTTGTGCTTACCCGAAAAGTCACGAATTTCAACGTTAACGCATTTAACCCTTCGTGCACGGTTTTGATCATAACTTTCTCATACGATAACGAAACTTTATGAAATTTTTATCACATCTTCTAGTGAGTATATTTTACCATTACAAAGCTTCAGGTTTGCCAAAAGGTCACTCAGAGGTATACTTTTAACATGTTGACACATTTAGCCCCTGTAGTTTGTAATTCCTCACTTTCTTTCATTTTCCGCTTTGTATGATCCATGATTTAATTGTTTAAGATTATAAACACCATGTAGGGTTATTGTAGGGACTATTTATCCATTGTTGACACTTTGGACCCTTATATTCACATAGTTTCACTGTTTGTCAACTTTAGTCCCTCTAAAGTGCTTTTTCACATATTCAAAGCCTATGACACGTGTCAATACATTATTGGACGTAAATTTTCGAGGTGTTACACCCGTCATTAACCAGGAACTAACTACATTAGTTCTTTTTGCTTACGTGGCCATTTTTTGATGACATGGCTTGTTTTTGATGAGGTGGCAAGGTGACATGGATCTGAAGAAAAATAAAACAAAAGAAATAATATATAAATCTACTCTCTCTACTTAAACATCCTATCCCTCTCTCTTTACCATCTGCTCTTTCTCTCTCAAAGTTATAGGTTGCAATGGTGGGGTTTGGTTTAAGTGTGTGTGTGAGAGAGAGATGGTAGTTGTGGGGGTGGTGGCTATCACAATCTGGTTGAACATGGTGGTGGTTTGGTTGTAATGGGGATGGTTGAACTGGTTGAAGATGGTGATGGTTTGGTTGGAATGGTGAGATTAAAAGATAAAACATGGTTATTTTAATTTTTGGTTCAAAAGTTTAAGTTAATTATACAAATAGTCCCTAAAAGATAGTAAAAGACATAGATGAGGGTCAAAATGGTTAGAAAATACGACGTTGGGGGCACATATGTAAAAAGATCCCTTTTTGGGCTTATAGGGTTAAAGTGAATTAAGCACCGGGGCCAAAATCATAATTTACTCAAGAAATAATATATAAATGAGTTAACTTCCATTTTGCTCCTTGTGATTTGGTCATTTTAATGGTTTTGCCCCAATAGTTTACAAAATAGCCATTTTCCTCCCTGATTTTTCTAACTTATCGTCATTTTTCTCCCCACCTCTAACTCCATCCAAAAAATCCATTAACTAGAAGTGTATTTTGGTAATTTTATAGATAAAAGCAAGGGCATGTAAGTATTTTCACCTAAATAAACCTATAGCTTGTTATTTACATGTATATAAGTAATTCTTTTCTGATCCCCATCTTTCCAACCACTCTTTCTACCGGCCACCACCATCCACAACCATCCACCACCACCTGCAACTACCACCTGCCGACCACGACTATCGCGACTTTTAACTAAACGTTTTAATTGAGTTAGAGCCAGGGAGTAAACTACCGAAATACGCCAACTTTTAATTGAACGTTATAACTGAGTTAGAGCCAGTGATGGCAACAAACTTTTAAGATCAGGGAGGAAAATGACTATTTTTAAACTATTGGAGCAAAACCGTTAAAATGACCAAACCATGGGTAGCAAAACAAAAGTTAACTCTATAAAAATCTACTCTCTCTACTTAAACATCCTTTCCCCCTCTCTCTCTCTATCATATGCTCTTTCCCTCTCAAAGTTACAACCTAAACCACCACACCACCCACCATTGTACCTCCACTGTCACCGCCACAACACCCACCACCACTACGCGTCTACATCACCACCACACCACCCACCACTACTGCACCTCCACTGTCACCACCATACCACCCACCATTGTTGTACCACCACCATCACCACTACACCCACCCACTTAAAGACCCTAAATCAATCCCCAAATCATTCAATTGAACCACACATCGTGACAAACGTCGTGTCCATATAACACTCCACCTCAAATAAAGTCACATTCATCTAAAGCGGAATCAACGCAGGCAGAGGCCGCCACCACCAAAGTTCCAGATCTGATTTTGAATCAACAGCAGGTTCTAAAGTTCCAGATCTAATTTCGGCCTCATTCTTTCTCGTGTCTCACTTCTAAATTATGCACATATATTGTTCAATTCCTCTGCTTCTACAGCTTCTTTTGATTCCCCTGTTTCATGGTCTTCAACAACCGCAAAATGATCTTGAAGGATTGAAACATCATCATGGTAACAAGTTACACCAACCAGGGTCCCATTTCGCCCATCATCATCTTCTTCATTGATATCATTTTTTGTTCATTCGAGACGGGTACTTGTTTGATTGTTGGTGACAGTAGCATAAGTTGATGCTTGATTTGATATGTAAACACTGGTTCATGAGGATGTTGTCCATATATAAGTCAACAAATCTATTTTTTTTTTAATTTAAATCAGATTTTATAAGATAATAAAAATACACGTCATCATGCCACATGGGATAATAATTGACACGCAGGACAATAAAACTAACAAAGTTAGTGGCTAGTTAATAACGTGACGACACAACACACAAAGTGTTAAATTGGGAGTGGTGGGAGTCAAAGTGAAAGTTGAGAGTGGCAACGGCCAATAGCGAATAGTTAGGGGTGATAAAATCCAATAACCAAAAAAATTAGTTAAAGTAACTATATATTTAGATCTTTTAAAAAGTTCGCGGTCGTAAGATATTAAAGAAAAAATAAAATATATCATAAATGAATATTGTTACTTATTAAAAGGGATTTTTACATATATCCCTTTACTAAAAAACTTTATTACATATTTACCCAACTTTTAAAATCAATTACATATTTCCCTTTTTTAAGAAATTACCCATTTACTATTTCCCTCACAAAGTTACAACCCAAACCACCACACCACCCACCATTGCACCTCCACTGTCACCGCCACAACACCCACCACCACTACGCCTCTACATCACCACCACACCACCCACCACTGCTGCACCTTCACTATCACCACCACACCACCCACCATTGTTGTACCTCCACCATCACCACCACACCCACCCACTTAAAAACCCTAAATCAATCCCCAAATCATTCAGTTAAACCACTCATCGTGACAAACGTCGTGTCCATATAACACTCCACCTCAAATAAAGTCCCATTCATTTAAAGCGGAATCAACGCAGGCAGAGGCCACCACCGAAGTTCCAGATCTGATTTTGAATCAACAGCAGGTTCTAAAGTTCCAGTCTGATTTCGACCTCATTCTTTCTCGTGTCTCTCTTCTAAATTATGCACATATATTGTTCAATTCCTCTGCTTCTACAGCTTCTTTTGATTCCCCTGTTTCATGGTCTTCAACAACCGCAAGATGATCTTGAAGGATTGAAACATCATCATGGTAACAAGTTACACCAACCGGGGTCCCTTTTCGCCCATCATCATCTTCCTCGTTGATATCATTTTTTTTGTTCATCCGAGACATGTACTTGTTCGATTGTTGGTGACAGTAGCATAAGTTGATGCTTGATTTGATATGTAAACACTAGTTCATGAGGGTGTTGTCCATATATAAGTCAACAAATCTATTTTTTTTTTAAATTTAAATCAGATTTTATAAGATAATAATAATAATAATACATGTCATCATATGCCACATGGGATAATAATTGACACGCATGACAATAAAACTAACAAAGTTAGTGGGTAGTTAATAACGTGACGACACAACACACAAAGTGTTAAGTTGGGAGTGGTGGGAGTCAAAGTGGAAGTTGAGAGTGGCAACGGCCAATAGCGAATAGTTAGGGGTGATAAAATCCAATAACCCAAAAAAATTGTTAAAGTAACTATATATTTAGATCTTTTAAAAAGTTCGCGGACGTAAGATATTAAAGAAAAAATAAAGTATATCATAAATGAATATTTTTAATTATTAAGAGGGATTTTTACATATATCCTTTTACTAAAAAACTTTATTACATACTTACCTAACTTTTAAAATCAATTACATATTTCCCTTTTTTAAGAAATTACCCATTTACCCTTTTGCAATCCCTTTTCTATTTCCTTCCTCCTGCGAGCCAACCCTAACGCTGTGTTCCCAAGTTTCGTTTAACGAAGGAAAAGAATTGATTTGGAAGGATGTAAAAAAAGTCGTGATCCCGATTTTTTTAAGGAAAGAAACGGAGAGAAAAGGAAGGAAAACTTATGTCTTTTTCCTTCGTTTTAAATCCTTCCAAATTGAAAAGATTTGGAAGGAAAATGTTTTTTATACATAAAATCCTTACTTTTCTTTTCATTTCCTTCGAACTCGGGAACACGTAAGCTAATTAAAATTTTCCTTTGTACTCCTTTTCTTTTCTTTCCTTAATTCAATTTCTTTTCTGTTCTTTCGTTTATTAAACTCGGGAACACAGCGTAAATGTTGAGCAGATCCTTTCTGCAATATCCATCTCAAATTCCTCAATAATCGCAACCTAATCATCTATTGTGTCAAATCATCATTCAAGCCCTTCGATTCTGAAGAAAAATTGACTTCAATTTCTTCAAGAACATGTAAAACTCCTACTCACGATCAAGTTTTGTGTGTCATTTCATGTTGCGAATCATTTGAATCTTCATATCCAATATATATAGCTGATCAGGAATCGTTTTTGCACAATAAAAGCGAAATTTATGTAGTTAGTTATAGGATATTGTTATATGTGGTAATTTTAGGATCTGGTGTGGGTGATTATTTGTATAAATAGGAACATGGTTTTTTTTAAAAGAAAACTTCATTAGAAAATGCCCGAGCCCGAAAACCGAGCCAAGCCAACACCCAACAAGACACACTACGTAATTACAAATTTACACCAATTTGACCAAAGAATAGAATTATACTTCGATCTATATTTGAACTATAAAAACCCCAACGATCTAACTTCACTAAAAATAGCTTCCACTTTGACTTGGACCACCGAGAACAACGACTTGTTCCTAACCTTCCACAAGCTCCAACACGAGATAATGACAATGCCTTGCATAACTACCCCTTGCCACTGCCCCAATTCTTCCGAAATTGTGTATCTCCAGGAGGTCTTTAAATGAAAAAGAGAATATGTTAAGGTCACGACGCCAACTACTAACCTTTTCCCAAACCACTGTAGCGATCCCGCACGAAGTAAACAAGTGTTCCACCAATTCGTCCTCGGTTTTACAGAGCGGACACAGCCTGTCTCCAGCTACAATACCCCTCCTATGAAGCGCGTCAACTATAGGAATTCTTTTCATTTCCGTCCTCCAAACAAACACGTTACACTTCAGAGGAACCCATTTACACCGGTCAATGACATACCGGTTACTAACGTCAATGTTCCCGACCAGAATTTTCTTAGCTGAACTGACCGAAAAGCCACCTGACGAATCCCCCAGCCATTTCCAACCGTCTCTACTGCCGGTGGAGACCGTTTGCAAAACACTACTAAGATAGGCCAACTCCCTACCCTCCTCCTCCGAGTCGGGATCATGTTTCCACAGCCAAACTCCCTCTAGCCGATCCCTTGGAGACTTCATCTCTCAGTTTAGCTTTATCATCAAAATTAGTTTATGGAAATTTACAAGAGAAACAAGAAGAACTGAAAGGAGGCTGCTTTGGTCATTCAAAAGAAAAAAACAGAGGAAATGGGGAAATATATAATTATTTAATAAGTTCATTGAGGGTAAAGTAGTAATTCATTAAGAGAAATTTTAATGAAATGGATAAATCTATCTATACTATATAATAAAAAAAACCATTTGGGGGACACTTGTCATCATATTAGGCCATGTCTTATAGATAATTATTATTTTAGTTTAATCTCTTCTAATTAATTATATATAACCATCCAACTAAATATTATTTATATTAATATCTTATGTATAATTATTATTTAGTTTAATCTCCTTCTCATTTATAATATTATTTATTTGAATTAATTATTACTTTTATATTTATCTATTTACTTCAAATTCAAACTTAGTTATCTAATTTGATCTTAACTATATATTTGAACGTTTTGTTTAGTTTGGTATCAAATAGATTTTACGAAACTTAAAATAAAATTAAGTAATATTTTTTACCATATATACATTTACGGAGTTTTAAATAAAGGGTTAAATTTATTGAGACTTCGTTAACAAATTTTGCTACAACAGAATAATCTATTTATATCAATCTAAATCTTTATCTATACTATACTATATAATAAAGCATTAATGTATGACACCTATCGTTCATTGTAGGAATTTATTTTATGATTTTTTCGTCTCTTTCCAAACTTATCTTATATTAATTAAATAAATAAATGAATAATGAGCTAATATTAAATTTTATCCAACTTTAAATTTCGAATACCATTCTTCTATTTTTCTAATAAAATATTATCCTAAATTTTAAATTATTAACTTAAATATTTTTAAATTAAACAAATTATTTATCACAAAAACCAAACATTGTATTAATATATTAAATATTTTTATTTTCCTTATACAAAGTTACATTTACTCGACCCGTGTAATACATGAGGTTTTTTAAGATATAACTTTTTATTATTTGATACATAAAATTAGATTTATTCAATTCGTACAATACACAAGAGTTTTTAAGGATATATATTTTTTTATTATTTAGTATAGAAAATTACATTTATTCAAACCGTGTAATACGCATATTTTTAAAGATGTAACTTTTTTAGTCATTATATAAAATTACATTTATTCAACCCGTGTATAAATGAGGTTTTTTAAAGATGTATTATTTTATTATTTGGTAAACAATATTACATTTATTCAACCCATGTAATACACATGTATTTAAAGATATAACTTTTTTATTTGGTATATGAAATTACATATATTTAACCCGTACAATATGGTTTTTATAGATATAACTTTTTATTATTTAATATATAAAATTATATTTATTCAACCCGTGCAAAAAAAGAGGTTTTTAAAGATATATTGTTTTATTATTTAGTATATAAAATTTATTTATTCAACCCGTGTAATACACAGGGTTATAACCTAGTATGTAATATATATGGTTTAGGAAGGAGAAATATGTAATTTATTTTAAGGACTAGGTATATATATATATAAAATAAATAATCTTAGAAATATAAATGACCCATATTAAAAAGTGTAAAAAGACTTACAAATAGCGGCAGATCTACAGGGGGTCAGGGGGTCCGTTGACCCCCCTGCCAGCCGGATTTTCCCTTAAACGGAGTACTCGACGGAAATTTTTTTTAAGGTTTGACCCCCTCGTTTGTCTCCCGTAGAGTATATAAAGTTAAAAGAAAAAAGTAGAATATTCTTGAAGTTTTCCGGCCAAGGTGCGGTTGTCCAGCGGCGGAGCTATTAACTTCAGACTGTGGCAGTCTTGATGTAATATTTGTTATGGCCTTATGGGCTTTTAACGTAACAAGTCCAAGAAAAAAAGAGAATAAAAAAACCTAATATTTTGTATTCAAACCAACAGAATAGACAACACTCTCTGCGGCTGCTCTGAGCATACATCAACTTTTACTTCTTTTTCCATTTTGATTTTTGAAAGTTGCAGCCTACACTCCCCAAGATGAAGTAAGTATTTTATAGGTTTTCTTTTTTTTTTTATTTGTTTAACTTTTTTTATTGTATCACAATAAAGTGATTAATAGTTTATTTTAATTTGCTTAATTTTTTATGCTTTTCTATTTATTATTTAAATTACAATTATGATTTATTATTAATTTATATCATATTTTTTTTATCATTGAATATGTAGAAACGCACGTATGACAAAATACTATGGTAAAATACCAAAACCAAGTATGGAGACTTCATGAAACCCGTCAAGTACTAATGAAACTAATAAAAGAAGTCGAGAAGAAGTTGAATTATCTGAAGATGAAATTGTTGGTGACCCGGCTTTTTCGAAAACCAATTAATGATTATTCGGTTAATATTCGAGAGGAAGTAAGAATACGATACATAACGAAAGGCGTTTGTCAATCAAAAGGTCAAATCTTCCCTACAACGAAAATTTGTGGACATATGAGAAAGTTTCATGAAACGTGGTTTGGCGACTTTGATTGGTTAGAATATAGTGCATCTAAAGATGCTGCATTTTGTTTATAGTGTTGTTTATTCCCCACGGGAAATAAACATGGGGATGATGTCTTTATAAACCATGGTTTTAGAAACTGGAAAAAGGCATGTGAAAGTTTTCGTGACCATGAAGGGGGTTCGAACAGTAGACATAATCATGCTAGAATTCAGTTCGAGTTATTCAAAGATCAAAGGCATAATGTAAACAATATGTGGTCACAACACACTAAGCAAGATGAGATTGATTATCGTATTAGGTTAACCGTTGTTGTTGATGTTATTTGATTCCTTTTAAAACAAGGTTTGGCGTTTCGCGGGCATGACGAGTCTACAACTTCTAATAATCGAGGTAATTTTCTTGAACTTGTAAAATGGTATTGTGAGCATAATGATGAAGTAAATAAGGTGTTGAATTTAAAAGTTCCTGGAAATCATCAGTTGACTTCACCTAAAATTCAAAAGGAAATAGTTAATGCCTGTGCTATGGAGGTAAGAAACATTATTGTGAATGAGGTTAAAGGGAACTTCTTTTCTATTTTGATTGATGAGTCTCGTGATTGTTCTATAAAGGAGCAAATGGCAATGGTTTTGAGATATGTGGATGATGGTGGAGAAGTGATTGAACGACTTGTTGGGGTAGTGCATGTTACCGACACTTGTGCATCATCTTTAAAAAGTGCTATTGACAACTTCTTTGCAAAACATGGTTTAACTATGTCTAGAGTTAGAGGTCAAGGTTATGGTGGAGCTTCAAATATGCGTGGCGAGCTAAATGGGTTAAAACAAAAAAATTTAGATGAAAATAAGTATGTGTTTTATATTCATTGTTTTGCTCACCGGTTGCAGTTAGTAGTGGTAGCTACGTCATCCGAAGATGCATCTGTAAGTTGCTTTTTTTGTTACCTTGGGATAATCGTAAATATTGTTGGAGCTTCATGTAAAAGGAAAGATTCAATTAGGCAAAAACAATATGACGATTTTGTTAAACGTATCCACATGAGTGAAGTTTGTACAGGAAAAGGAAAAAACCAAGAAATGAGTTTAGTCCGAGCTGGTGAAACTCGTTGGGGTTCGCATCTTAAAACTATACATCGGCTTTTAGACTTGTGGAAACCAGTGAAAGAAGTACTTATTGCTTTGTCTAGAGAGGGTCCAGATAGAAAAACTAAGGGAACTGCGCTTAGTATGGCTGAGAAAATGGAAAACTTTGAATTTGTTTTTATTGCTCATTTAATGTTGAATTTATTAAGAAAGACAAATGACTTGTCACAAGCCCTACAGCAAAAGAATCAAAATATTTGTAGCGTTGTTTGATTGATTGAAGATACGAAATATGATATAAAGAAATATAGGGACGATGGATGGGAGGAGTTAATAAAAGAAGTCACTCTATTCTGTCTCAAAATGAAATTCATATGCCTAATATGGAAGATGTCATTCCAGGACGAGTTAGCAGGACAATTGATGATGAACCACAAACATATCTCCACCGTTTTCGTGTTGATATTTTTTTATCAGGTACCTTATTCTTTTATGTTTTAGTTTGCAAAGTTTAACTTATTACATTTTATGTCAACGAACTTTAAATTGTCTTCCAATTGTTTTAGGTTGTTGATCTTCTTCTTAATGAAATGAATGAGCATTTTACTAAGTCTAACTCGGAGTTGCTTAGGTGTATTGCGTGCCTTGATCCTAGAGATTCATTTCAATCTTTTGACCGTGAGAAGTTATTACGGCTTGCCGAGTTATAGGGAAGGGATAGTGTACATTAATTCAGAAGTGTGAGAATGTGAGAAGTGTATTATAACACTATATATAACACCATATAAACACCGTATAACACTATATAACACCATATAACACCATATAACACTATATGACACTATATAACAATATATAACACTACACATCTATCATAGACATGCTATCAGACAAACTATAGTGTTATATTTGTTATATAGTGTTATATAGTGTTACATAGTATAACAACCTTCCTAAAATACTTAGAACACCCCTATACGTCCTAAAATACACCCCGTATACGAAAAGTGGACCCTAAATACTTTAATTTTATAAAAATAAAATAAAAACAAAATTTAATTGTTCCTGGCGGGGCGCGACAGAGCCCTTGAAGGCCGTCGCGTGGCGCGAGCGCCTGGCCACCCCCCTGCTGCCACGTGTCATGTTTGTGTCTAACCTATGCGTGTGACCGAACAAAGCAACACCCTAGAACCCCCTAGCTCGCGGGCCGCGTAAGCCACCCTTGGCTACGTCGCGGGACACGAGGGACTCAACGAGCAGCCCTATAAAGGGAGGGCATCGGCATTAATTTTCCGTCGTTCAAAAGTTTCGATCTCTCTCTCAAATTCTCTGAATAACAATAATAATATCGGGTATTTTACCCACTAAAATAGCAAAGTTTTGCCTCGTTGTAAGTATTTTAACCCCCGGTTACGTATTAGATACGTTGCCCGATTGATCTAGTGCTCTGTAACACCTGTCGAGGCTCTGCCCGACGTAGTCATTGGAGTTTCTGTCTTGGGGAGGGTATAACTAATGTAAATTTGGGTTATTATACTAACGCGTGTGCATTTTTTAAATTTGATAGATTATAACTAGGAAGTCATAGGGAAAAACCTAAAATAGCAATGTGAGTAATTCCTCTTTTGTAAACTGTTTTTACAAAACCTCAATTGTTTTAATTTATATTTAACAGTGATTGAGTATTTGTATTCTACAATTATTGTCGGTATGTTGGGGTTTTGTATACAAAATTTGTTACTACACTGTGAGTAGTAACATTTCCACAAGCCAGGATTGGCAGTATCGTGGGTGATAATTAAAGTAGATGGAAAGAAATGTAATTAATGGATTGCCCTCAATGCTGTAAACTAATAAACCTGTTTTGATTAAACTGAGATTCACTCGCCAGTATTTCTTGCTGATAAAATGTTTTTAAACGCGTTTCAGGTAACCAAATGTGAAAGCCAAATAGAACCCAGCTGGACAGCACTAAAGGCTTGGAAAAGTGGCTATAAAAGTTACCTAAATAAAGAAGATGTTTTATTTCAATAAATTAGGGTTTATCCCTAAAAATATCTTTGTAATGGAAAATTTGGTTATATCCCAATACATTTATTATTATAAAATATGGTGATTTACTCTGATAAAATATTTCCTAACTACGGTCCTGATGTAAATTATGCTGCCAAATAATGATAAACACCGATACCACCATCTCTGAGTAGGTCGCGGTCGCCCGCCTCCCGAGGCAGGGGTCGGGGGTTGCGATAGAATGTGGTATCAGAGCTACAGCCACTGATTCAGCCACAGAAGTGTTCTGCTGACACCAAAATTTTATCTATTATGTTAGGAAATAATCTACGGGATTACGTGCATATTTTATTGTTTTGTGTTATTTGACAATTTGTTAGTTTACAGTATGAGTGATGAAGGACCATCAGACGCTTATCGTCAACTGTCTAGTTCTCCTAAGGATGAAGGAACTTCTTCCCAGCCTACCCCCTCGGGGTACTCAGCTGACACAGAAGAGGGGATCTTTATATTTAAGGCACAGTCCGAAGAACCATTCCCTACCAAAAAGAGAGGATGGTTCAGTCGGGGAGCACACGAGCGTAGGAAAAGAATGAGAAAATTGCAGCAACAGCGGGCCTTAACAGCAGCAAATAGAGAAATGAATGCCCAAACTCAGGATATACACAATAGGAGATTAGCTAATTTTCACACATTAGCTACTACTGCCGCAGACCCAAATTTAGAACAAATTCTTGCACCACAGTCGTTACCACTGTTTCCAACTCAACCTATGGAAATTGAACCAAACCTAGTAGATCAGATTCCAGTACCTGCTTTCGACCCAAACGAAATCCCTAGAGTCTCAGCACCCCATCCCCCAGATTATGATCTTTGGAATGACGACCATAGGGATTACCGAGAACTCTACCCACTGGAGGAACCTATACAAAACCCTGTAGCACCATACCCAAACCTTGACCCTCTAGATCCGTATTGGGATAATGACCAGTATATTCGGGAAATCTTAGAGAACCCATACCCATACGAAGAACCGATGCCCCAGTTCCCTGACCCGATACCAGCACCAGCATCACCCATGAGTACCGAAAATGTGCAGGAACTCCGTACCTTTGGTGAGGAGTTGTTAGATGAAAGTGAAAGGATCAGGCAAATAGGGGAGAGGCTCGTTTGGAAGTATGACGAGCGTAACATGCAATACTGGATGAACCCCTATCAGTAACAATAATAATAATAATAATAAAATAAAATATATATATAGGGTAGGATTTAGAGAAAATGGTGGAAAGTGTGAGAACGGTGAGAACGCTTATGGATCATCCGATCAAAACAATCTATGGACTAGATTGGCGCGGTGGCGTTTTCGTAAATAACATCAATTTTATTAGGTGGACGCGCTTCATTAAGGGTAAAAGCTTATTTTGACTACTCCAAACAAAACGCCATCTCATGAAAATAAAACGCCAAACAAAAATCACACACCATTCTAACTAAAAACGCCATTAGATATAAAACGCCAAACTTAATTATAATAAAATTCCGCCTAAAAAAACCGCCAAAAAAAATCCTATTAATACAACAACTCAGACCTTCAATTAAAAACACACACAAAACAAACGCCATATTTAATATATACCATTCGTCTGATAAACGCTAGAAAACCCAAACATCAAATATCTTCTAACCCAAAACGTTTATTAGAAATTCAGTTTGGTTGTCTGTAAGCTTTCGCTCAATGTAATGGACAAAATCATTAAGTAAAGATGTTGTCCATTTCATTGAATAAAATCTTATTGACTTATCCTCAACTTCCATCCAATTTATAATGCCAAAACATACAAAAACATTACTAATGTTTGTTGTCAATAAAGTTTAGCTGTATGGGGTGGACAACATTGTCAGTTATCTTTCTTAACTGAGGATTAACAATGCTGTCCATCACCATACAGCAACACTTTATTGATTTTAGCATGATCAAATTTACAGTTTTAAGATGGTTTATTTAGTGGCGTTCTTTTTCTCGGTAAAACGCCAAAAAAGACAACATTTTGGCTGAAAGGGTGTAAACTCAATAACATTTTGCTGCATGAGATGGACAAATATTATAGAAAAAGAAGCTGATTTCAGACTTTGTGCTTCCACACGACGACAAAAAAACTACTTCAAAAAACAAAAATAAAAAAAATCATACGAAAGTCGAAACAGCCAGTGAAGATGCTTCAAAAGAAAAAAGAGACCGGTGACAGTGAAGATTTGGAAGATCAATATTTATTTTGTTTAATTTTCTTTTCCAGTTGATTGTTATATAATAACAACGCCATATCTAATAAAAACGCCAAAAAGCCAAATGCTTGTCAAAACGCCAACATGCCATAAAACGCCACAAAAATTACCAAACCATAATAAAATTACTTTGGACAAGTATTATAAAAAACTAAAAAATAAAAAATAAAAAAAAACAAACTTGAAAATGTAACTAGAAATAGTAACTACAAATCAGTAATACTAAAGATAGGGAAAATTTATTATATTAGAATCTAAAACGCCAAACTTGAAAGATGGGACGTGTTACAGACTTCATAGATAAAGCTTATCAAAAACAATAATTACAAATAGTAACTGAAAAGACGAATACTTTATTATAATAATGGACCGCCTAACTTAGGCGCCAAAAAGACATCCTATAAAATGATATGTCTCAGGAACTTCCATTTGATCAAACCAAAAAAACAAACGCCAATACTACTAAATACCACTCACTGTAAAACACCAAAAAAAAAAATCAAAGATGGCTAATATGCTGTCTTGGATATTCAGTATTGTTCTTCGTGAAGTTTCACTGAATGAATTGTTAGCAGAGGGGAGTAACTCAGTAAGATTTTGCTGCATGAGATGGACAAAATTCAAGAAAAAGATACGGATGCCAGTCATATGGCATTTTGTATTTTTTGTTCTTGAAGAAGGCTTGGATAAGGAGAAGAGATCAATGACACTGAAGAGTGAGATGATTATAAAGATGAAGATCAAGATGAAGAAAAAGCGAAAAACCAATAGCTACTGATGCATACTAGTATTGTATTTTAAATTTCAGTTGTTGTTTGTAATAGATATAGATATCTATAAAATAGAGTAAATTTCGCAATGCACGACGATTTTGATCAATGTGTTTGTTGTGTGATTGTTCGCATTAAATCCTGTTTTGTGATATTAATACGTGGTAAATGTTTATAATCCAGATGGACAACGAAGTGAATCAAGAAAACCCGAATAACAATAATAACGGAAACCAAGTAGATAACAGTGCTATCCAACACATAGTAGCACAAGGGATTATAGACGCTATGTCATATATTATCAAAACGGTTAAGGAAGCATAAAATAATAAAAGTAATAGTGGAAGTAACGACCACCTACTGAACCCATTCACAGCGTAAACAATGGACCATTACTTCAATTGCCAATTCCAAAAAGAAGAAGAACCATGTCTTATGGTTGTTCTTATAAAGAATTCTGGTCTTGTAAACCAATAGAATTCTCTGGCAATAAAGGAGCCATTGCAGCTCTGCGCTGGATAGAAAAGAGTGAGGCAGTCTTAAAAATAAGCAAGTGCGCAGAGGAAGATAAAATCATGTTTGCTTCCAATCTTTTTAAGAATGCAGCTCTAGAGTGGTGGAACACTATTCTCCAGTCTAGGGGAAGTGACAGAGTCTATAATATGGAATGGAATGAGTTTAAGAACATGGTTGAAAGGAAATTTTGTCCTCCCAATGAAAAGGAACAGATAGCTAATAAGTTCTTAAACCTTAGAATGATTGGAGTAGACAGCAAGGGTTACACTACCATATTCTTTGAATATGCTAGAATAGTACCAACCCTAGCATCACCAGAACCAGTGTTAATCTCTCGTTACATCTGGGGATTAATCAGTGAAATTAGACATGTAGTCAAGGCAGCTAGGCCACAAACCATAGAAGAAGCTGTAGAACTAGCAAATACCTTGACTGATGAACTGGTACGCACTCAAGAAGAAAACCAAAGGAAGAACCTAGCTCAAAGGCTTACCCGGGAATTTCGCTACGGTAATTCCAACCGTGGGAAAAATATAGGTTCTTCTGCACCTTACTGTAAAGCCTGTAAGAAGAAGCATTCAGGAAGATGCTCCACCTACTGCAATTTTTGCAAGATACCAAGACATAAGGAAGAAGACTGTAGGAAGAAACCCAGCAATGGAGTATGCTTCAATTGTGGAAAAAAGGGCATATCAAACCGAATTGTCCGAAACTAGCTCCAGCTATGAACAACAAGACTACTAAGAATGCTAGAGCGTTTGTTCGGACTACAGAAGAAGCCAAGATGATTCCGGACATGATTACCGGTACGTTTTTAGTTAATGATGTTTTTGCTAAAGTATTATTTCACTCTGGTGCAAACCAAAGTTATATTAATACTTCATTTTGCAAACTTCTCAATCAACCATTAACTAAACTCCAACAAGAATGTCTAGTAGAGAAAGCCAATGGAGAGTCCATTAAGATTACTAAAATCTTGCAGGGAGCAAGAATAGAAATTTTAAACCATAAATTTCTTGCAAATCTTTACCCAATGAATCTGGAAGGATTTGATATTGTATTAGGGATGAATTGGTTAATAACCAATAAAGCCAGTATTCGATGTGATCAAAAGTCAATACAAGTAAATTCACCAAAAGGTGAAAATATCACAATTAAAGAAGATAAGCCAACTCTAACAATTGTAAAACGCCAAGATACCACAAACGCCAAAATGTATATAAAAAATAATAGAACAATGGGCCATCTTGTTTAAAACGCCTTGAAAAACGCCATTCAGATAGATTTCCTGCCCCCGTGGGTTCCAATGGCATACGATTTGAATAAACGTCATAAACGCCATAAATGCCAAAATGTTAATACAATGAAACCATTAAACGCCATTAATTATTGAATTTGGTTAACGCCAAAATTCTTAAACCCCAAAGATTAAAACAATATTGAGAAAAGCGAAACTGGAAAAGCAGAAGATGAAAGGACAAAAAAGCCCCTCCGCCCTTCTCTATGTCGCGTGACACGTGTTGGGCTAGGATGCGTTCTCACCGTTCTCACACTTTTGAGCGTTTTCTCCTGATCCCGTTTCTATATATATATATATATGCGTATAGTTCAAAAAATCAACTAAAATAGATAATCCAATAGCTACTGATGCATACTAGTATTGTATTTTAAATTTCAGTTGTTGTTTGTAATAGATATAGATATCTATAAAATAGAGTAAATTTCGCAATGCACGACGATTTTGATCAATGTGTTTGTTGTGTGATTGTTCGCATTAAATCATGTTTTGTGATATTAATACGTGGTAAATGTTTATAATCCAGATGGACAACGAAGTGAATCAAGAAAACCCGAATAACAATAATAACGGAAACCAAGTAGATAACAGTGCTATCCAACACATAGTAGCACAAGGGATTATAGACGCTATGTCATAAATTATCAAAACGGTTAAGGAAGCAGAAAATAATAAAAGTAATAGTGGAAGTAATGACCACCTACTGAACCCAGTCACAGCGTAAACAATGGACCATTACTTCAATTGCCAATTCCAAAAAGAAGAAGAACCATGTCTTATGGTTGTTCTTATAAAGAATTATGTTCTTGTAAACCAATAGAATTCTCTGGCAATGAAGGAGCCATTGCAGCTCTGCGCTGGATAGAAAAGAGTGAGGCAGTCTTAAAAATAAGCAAGTGCGCAGAGGAAGATAAAATCATGTTTGCTTCCAATCTTTTTAAGAATGCAGCTCTAGAGTGGTCGAACACTATTCTCCAGTCTAGGGGAAGTGACAGAGTCTATAATATGGAATGGAATGAGTTTAAGAACATGGTTGAAAGGAAATTTTGTCCTCCCAATGAAAAGGAACAGATAGCTAATAAGTTCTTAAACCTTAGAATGATTGGAGTAGACAGCAAGGGTTACACTACCGTATTCTTTGAATATGCTAGAATAGTACCAACCCTAGCATCACCAGAACCAGTGTTAATCTCTCGTTACATCTGGGGATTAATCAGTGAAATTAGACATGTAGTCAAGGCAGCTAGGCCACAAACCATAGAAGAAGCTGTAGAACTAGCAAATACCTTGACTGATGAACTGGTACGCACTCAAGAAGAAAACCAAAGGAAGAACCTAGCTCAAAGGCTTACCCGGGAATTTCGCTACGGTAATTCCAACCATGGGAAAAATATAGGTTCTTCTGCACCTTACTGTAAAGCCTGTAAGAAGAAGCATTCAGGAAGATGCTCCACCTACTGCAATTTTTGCAAGATACCAGGACATAAGGAAGAAGACTGCAGGAAGAAACCCAGCAATGGAGTATGCTTCAATTGTGGCAAAAAAGGGCATATCAAGCCGAATTGTCCGAAACTAGCTCCAGCTATGAACAACAAGACTACTAAGAATGCTAGAGCGTTTGTTCGGACTACAGAAGAAGCCAAGATGATTCCGGACGTGATTGCCGGTACGTTTTTAGTTAATGATGTTTTTTCTAATGTATTATTTCACTCTGGTGCAAACCAAAGTTATATTAATACTTCATTTTGCAAACTTCTCAATTAACCATTAACTAAACTCCAACAAGAATGTCTAGTAGAGAGAACCAATGGAGAATCCATTAAGATTACTAAAATCTTGCAGGGAGCAAGAATAGAAATTTTAAACCATAAATTTCTTGCAAATCTTTACCCAATAAATCTGGAAGGATTTGATATTGTATTAGGGATGAATTGGTTAATAGCCAATAAAGCTAGTATTTGATGTGATCAAAAGTCAATACAAGTAAATTCACCAAAAGGTGAAAAGATCACAATTAAAGGAGATAAGCAAACTCGATCCATGAAATTCATCTCTATGATGAAAACAGTAAGTTATGCAAGAAAAGGATGCCTAGTGTATATGATTTCCATAATCATTAACACTAAAGGAAAAGAATTGAAAGATATTCCTGTAGTATCTCAATTCTCAGATGTTTTTCCAGAAGAATTACCAGGACTACTGCCGGACAGGGAAGTCGAATTCCGAATTCACCTGCTACCAGGAACAGCACCAATTGCCAAGTCACCTTACCGTTTGGCACCCACAGAAATGCAGGAACTGAAGAAACAGTTAGATGAACTTCTGGAGAAAGGATTCATACATCCTAGTTCATCACCATGGGGAACACCAATTCTGTTTGTCAAGAAGAAAGATGGGTCAATGCGTATGTGCATTGATTACCGTGAATTGAATAAAGTCACGATTAAAAATCGGTACCCATTACCGAGAATCAATGATTTGTTTGATCAATTGCAAGGAGCTCGATTATTTTCTAAAATAGATTTACGCTCGGGATATCATCAATTGAAGGTACAGCAAGAAGACATTCCTAAGACTGCTTTTAGAACAAGGTACGACCACTATGAATTTACCGTCATGCCATTTGGTCTAACCAATGCCCCAGCCGCATCTATGGACATGATAAACAGAATATGTAAACCATATCTGGATAAATTCATAATTGTCTTTATAGATGATATTCTCATTTATTCTAAGAGTAAAGAGGAACATGCAGCACACCTACATGCACTCCTAAGTTTATTGAGAAAAGAGAAGCTTTACGCTAAATTTTCGAAGTGTGAGTTTTGGTTAGAAGAAGTGCAGTTTCTTGGACATTTAGTTAATCATGAAGGAATTCATGTAGATCCCACAAAGATCGAGGCAATTACTAAATGAAAAACCCCTGAGTCACTAACGGAGGTTAGAAATTTTCTAGGACTAGCCGGTTATTATAGACGGTTTATCCGAGATTTTTCTAGAATAGTCATTCCTTTAACAAAACTGACCTGTAAGTCTGTTAAGTTTGAATGGGGACCAAAACAGGGAGAAAACTTTAGAATTCTTAAGCAAAGATTAATCAACGCACCCATATTAGCGTTACCTGTCACACACCCAAAATACCACATGCGGAATTACCGCGGGGCGTGTGACGTACCAGGATCTTAGCCACCAATCTCATTGAACTCATAGGTATATGTAAATAAAACTTTCATTGATTAACAATAAGTGTTACAGTAATTCACAGTTTACAGCGGAAGCATAAATCATTCGTTAAGTGTTTATAAACCACATGTAAAAAAAAGCCATTAGTCTTGTGTTGTGTTTCCATGTATCTCGACCCATGACCACTTTAGCTTCCCAGACAGCAAGTTCCATTGATATGCACCTAAAGGCCTGCAAGGCATGTAACAACGAATCAATAACAAAGTTGAGCGAGTTCACAGTTGGGTGTTCGTTTTAAGTTGTTTCAAAACATAGTTTCTCTTTAGCTGGCTTACTTGCCGTGGGGGCTACCCCATAGTTGAAAACGTGTTTTGTTTAATCCCGTTTACTCTGGCAATCCAGCCGTGGGGGCTACCCCATGTTTACACTACTAGACTCGTTACCATATCGACCACTGACTTTAGTCATGTTTATGTGCCCTTAGCGTCAATGTCTATCATCATTGACGTGCCCAGATCCATTAGTTCACGCCCGTCCTCTGCGGCACGGTGTGAGGCTTGTCAGACCTAAATAGCGCTATCTAACTAATGACCCGCTCGCCATTGGCCCGGCGATTAAGTCGATATAAAAAGGAGGGACTTCGTGATGGAGTTTTGGTCTAGTGAAGTTTAAACTGTCCAAGAGGACGAGGAATTACATTTCCTTAACCCGTACTGTCCTACCCAAGAAGGACGAGGAATTCATATTCCTTAACCCATTCCCAACCCACCAGGAATTACCATGCCTTGTAGAAAGTGTGAACTCACCTCGGTTTGCTCGGCAGATACACGAAAGGGTCACTTGAGCTATATGTGGTCAACCACGTCCTAGCTTGGTTACCATACAAGTCAGGTCTAGGTTCAAGTAGTGCACGTATGTTTACACACAAACTAGCAAGTTGCGAGCACATAACGATCATGGCATATACATAGATCATATATCAGTAGCATACAGTTCACATAGACATAACCCAAACTTATGCGACTTTGAGTGATTGGGCTCGCACAAGTTCATTAGCCCAACAGTCTTGTGCGATTTAATAAATGAAGCCCAATAGTTCCCGGCCCAAAACATGCAACCCAAATCTATACGGCCCAACTATTAAATAGATAATCAATCTTGTGCGATCCAGTTAACCTTGTGCGTTTGATATGGCCTTGTACGATTACAATAGGTCTTGTGTGACTGAGATTTGGGCTTTAAGGCCCAACATCATAAAATTTTCAACAGATGTGTGTGGCCCAAGCCTTGTGCGATCGGCACTGTCTTGTGTGATCCACAAGGTCTTGTGCGATCATGCATATGTTGTGTTGTACACTGTGTTCTAAGCAGTTGTACTCTAGCCTATCTTGTGCGACTGCCTTGTGCGATCAGACCAGATCTTGCATGATCTGATCTTGTGCGATCAAGGGAGTCTTGTGCGATCCCTGGTTGCCTTGTGCGATTAGTTGTCTAATCCCCTAATTTCAAGCAATCGGTTTTAATCCTTCAACAGTTTCCTTTTTACACAAAAACCAATCAATAACATCAACAGTTTCCATCTTTACTATTATCGATCAAATCATGGTTTTATCAATTAATTCATAAGAACCCTAATCATGTTCAATGCATAACAACAACCATTACATTAATCACACTAACACGGCTCATATTCTTGATTTCTAGCATGCATCCTAACATAACAACACAACAACCATCCGAACATGAACACATCACAGCCGATTAACATGTATTCGGTTCTATATACATACGAGCCGATTAGCATATTACAACACCATGTTTCATCAGATTTACATTCTAGCTTGTCGTTTGTACCAATTTTCATGAATACATAACATCAATTATTCTATTAGCAAGAACCCTAACTATTGTATGAGATCATAACAATCACTATATTAATTAACATACATTCATAGCGATTATAACATCATGCACCATACAAACAACAATGAAACACTAACCGGATTAGACGTTTGGAACGAAGAAGACTTCGAGTGAGGAAAGGGGCTACCGACTTCGAGTTAGGGGGAAGAGAACTAGGGTTTGGTGTGTGTTCTTGCCTTGTAACTAAACGAGAAACAAAACCCCATAATGGGTATGTGTATGCGCACAAGGGGAGTGGGTCGAACCCTTACATGGGCTGCCCTATGATCTCTCGTGCATGGAGTGTGGGCCAAGAGTGGTGTGTGACAAAAGACATGGTGCACGGCCCAAAAGGGCTTGTGCGATGGACAAGTGTTGTGCGACTAGACATACGTATATACATTACATTTCATAACACATAACATATTAAAAGCATAACATTCCATTGCAAACATTCACATTAGTTAATCATATAACGTAACCATCATTCCATTTAAAACCACATAACATGTAACCACATATTGTTAAACCAAGTTATATCGAAGTGCAACGAAAGGTTTAAAATACGAGTTGTCACATTATCCCCAAGTTGAAAGAAATTTCGTCCCGAAATTTAGCACGTACTCACTGAGGAAGCTAGTAAAGTTGTATGGTTTTTCCTAGGGTGTCACATCCTTCCCCGTTGGTTTGGAATTTCGTCCCGAAATACCGCAGTAGCTTCAGCCTCAGTAGTGGATTCACTTTTATCGAACAATTGGGGGGGGGGGGGGTACTTGTGTTTCATTTGGTCTTCTCGTTCCTAGGTGTACTTTGGGCCACGACAGGAGTTCCAACGAACTCGAACAATGGGTATCCTAGTACGTTTGAGAATCTTGACTTCCCGGTCCAAGATTTTCACTGGTTCTTCGACAAATCGCAACTGTTCGTCGACGTGAGCTCCTTGAAAGGAACTGTGAGTGTTTTATCTGATAGGTACTTCTTCAGATTTGACTCATGGAATACGTTGTGAACTCCTCTGGGTTCATCGGGTAGATTCAACCTGTAGGCTACCTTGCCAATTCTCACAGTGATTCCAAAAGGTCCAACATGTCACGGGTTGAGTTTGTCTCGAATACCAAAACGAACTACACCTTCCCAAGGTGAGATCTTAAGTAGCACTCGATCCTCAACCTGGATCTCGAGTGGTCTCCTGCGCTTATTGGCGTAGCTCTTCTGACGGTCACGAGCTCTTCTCTGTTGTCTATGACGAGTTCTGGGCCAGTGATTTGGCTATTTCCAACTTCTGTCCACAAATAGGTGATCGGCACTTCCGTCCGTACATTGCCTCAAACAGAGCAGCATGAATGCTGGTGTGGTAACTATTATTATACGAAAATTCCTCTAGAGGGAAGATGCCTTTCCCCGCCGTTGCCCAAGTTGGTTACACATGTTCTAAGCATGTCTTCAAGGGTTTGGATGGTGCGTTCAGTCTTCAAGGGTTTGGATGGTGCGTTCAGTCTGCCAGGGTTTGGATGGTGTGTTCAGTCTGCCCATCCGTCTGCGGATGATATGCTGTGCTCATGACTAGACATGAGCCCAAGGATTTTTGCATTGCTTGCCACAAATCAGATGCAAATCGTGGGTCGCTATCAGAGATAATGGAGGTTGGCACCCCGTGCCTAGCAACCACTTCTTTCAGGTAGATGACTGTAAGTGTAGAAAACTCGTCTGTTTCCTTGCTGGCTAGGTAGTGTGCTGGTTACGTGAGACAATCAACGATCATCCAGGTGATATTATTTCTGTTTCGAGTCGTAAGTAGACTAGCGGCCAAATCCATGGCAGTCTGTTTTCGCTTTCCATTTAGTGTTTCTGGTTGCTAACATTTCACCTTGACCTTCCCACAGGTCAAACATCATTCCCCATACCTAGCTAGGTAGGCCTTCATCCCCGATTTCCAGTACAAGGTTTATAGATCCTAATATCAAGGTCGATGTGCTTTGCTCAACACGAGTTCCCTACAGTAGTCATTTAGTGAGGTCCACGTTCGTTCCATGCGGTAACGAGTATCGTCCGGCTTGTCATAGGTTGCTGCTCCATGCCCCGCATGGGTTTACTTGAAAATCTTCTTCCTTCAATTCTCCAGTTTGAACAGAGCGAGTCTAATCAGGTAATTTAGAGTTGATAGTGAGCTGCAAAGCTCGTGCACGTTCAAGTTTCATAGTTGCAACCATTATAAATTTCCCTCCAGCGATGCTATTAACAGTTCTGTCGAAGTCAAAGTACACGGGAGGCCCTTGTGATCGGTCTGAATAACGCATTTGATACCGTCCAAGCAATGCCTCTATCTAAAATCCCAAGGCCACATTTTCACTGCCAGTTGTGTGTTGTGCAGTTCCTCTTTGTAACTCCATCACGTAGGTCACCACTCGCTCGAGTTTCGTCGGTGTGCAACCGGGACTCTGATTCTGACCATCATGGTATACCTCTAACACACCCACACCCTCGGGTGACGACGATGTTTGGTGCATTGCGGAGTTGGAACTCGAAAGCTGAAAAGACGTCCTCCTGTTTCGTCCTTCACGAACACAGTACCCTACTGTGCTAAAAGGATTTAGGCCGAGTGACCTTCCAAAATCTTGTGGGTAAGCTGCGTTAGTATCTAGTGAAACCAAGGAATTACTGTATCCCCGAAGGAACCCTTGGTGTCGATCAGTTTCTAACAAGGTGCATCTCAGCGAGATTCACGAGTGTTTCCATTCTGATGGTTACTTGATCAAATGCATTACTGCGCACGTAATGGTTCCTCTTATAGAGGCGCGAAAATAGAATACATATGCCACCCAGGGTGTTCCTTTCTCCTGGTCGTGATTCAGAACGTCATTAATGAATACAGTCGATTCATGTGATCCCTGAAGCTGCTCTGGTTTTGATCGACTCAATGATCATGGTGTACCAAGTTGAAATGGCTGCATCGTATTCGACATGCTGTTCTAAGGGCATTCTTCTCTTGGAATTTCATCTGATGATAGTTCGTTCGTTCGTTTGCTAGCCCATCCTCGAATGGGAACTTGTTCCTTGAAACTGGTCTACAGGTGGCCAATACATGGTTAAGACAATCAGTTCCCAACTGTCGCCTTGTTACGTTCTCGATAGTTGGTACACGCACAAGAAAGGCTTATCTTCTCTGGTATAACTGGGGCACCCCAAAGCGAGGAACTAGATCCGATAAAACTCATATCCTATAGTTCCTAAAGTGGATTAGGTAGTTCCTGCAACCTTCCTGGTGCAGGACGGTAAGAGTACGAGTAATCAGGGCTGCCTCTGACCTGATACTGATCTGATACTCCTCCGGATGATGTGAGGGTTCACCTGATAGTTTTTCTGGTAGCACTTAGGTAGACATCTCGAACAAAGGGTGGATCTTCGATCCTCTTTCCTCAACCTAGTCATCAATAGTAAATGCTAACATAGCGGGATAATCCTTCCGTGGACACTTCCAAGCTTTCTTTGCAGAATTGACGCCAACCTTTGCACAATTCCAATACTTTGAAACAGATGATGATTCTCCATTTGGGAGAGGGATACGCGAAGTTTTCTCCTCACAGGGCATAGCTGCGCGATGTATGGATTACTAATCCATTCTAACTACTGCTTCAAACCATCAAGAATAGTAGAAGGAAGATCGATGTCGATCGCTTGTCCCACAAGGTCGAATTCGCATCCCAACTAGCATACGAATTGTCAATTGTCTTGTCGTCAGCTGATTCCACAACAGGTTCAGATTCAAGGGGCATCATGTTAAACGGAGCAAAGATGAAGCGATTAGCTACTTATACTAGCTACCATATTGCTAAAGTCCTGGCGTCGCCCATGCCAATTCTAAATGCCCTTCCATGAGCATCATTTCTAGTGTTGCTGTTTTCAGTACAAGCAATTCAAGTGCTGTCGTTGTTCCTTTGGTCGTTGTCTTCTTAACCACGGCCAATCCATGTTATAGACACTTTTATTTCCTTACTATAGACTAGGGTTATGAATACCTTGTTGTCAATGTGACTACTGCTCCCAATGCCGCTGCTCGAAACGATGCCCTACGATTCTTCGCCATCGAGGTCCATCTTTCCAAATTCTGAGCCACGTCCTAAAGTAATTCTCACCGTGCTGGCAGTTACACATTCCGCGTTATAGTCAATTGTCATTGCTTATGTCCTGATTGATTCGTAAGAGTTGATTCCCATGAGTCGCTGGCGAGGGTTAAGGATTTGTTTGAGACCGATCCGTTGGTGCTCATTGCCGGTAGTCGGGGTTGTCATAGTACTATGGTCGGTAAAGTACTACGCTCATCCTCCTGTCCATTGATGTTGCAAGTTGGCTGGGGATTACACGATATGCTTCCCAAGCGTTGCAGAAGTGATCGCACTTCGGAGTCTAAGACGTTATCGCGCTAGGTTCTAGCAAACAATGTTAGGTGAGGAAGGCATAGACCAGTCATTTGACGCGGAGACATCCATTTCAGGGATGCTCATATAAAAACCTAACACTCTACACAGTTCGCTAGGCGTTCAGATGGGTGTTCAGGTAATACTCGCTAGTATCGGGATTCGAAAGAATCCAGAGATGAATGAAAAGTTCACGTTCGAGTAGGGGGGACAATCACTGCTATGACCCCTATAGGTTTGTTATGTTTACCTTGATCAAATAACGGAATGGAACCCATTTTCCACTTGTTAAGGCTCGCTGGGACTCGCATACACCCCACATTATTATTATGTGTGCACCCACAATAATATTGTGATTTGCATGCTCATCTCAGTTCCCCTTAACTCATGTCAAATGATTCCCCAAACTCGCGTAGTTAACAAAGAGTATCACGAAGCGTAAGTCATGAAGGTTTAAGGATATACCACCCTATCAGTCACATGCAAGTAATACACTAACTCATACTGTTGTGCGGAATCGTGCATTCACAGGCAATACATACGTAAGTGTTCACTAGTCAGGCAGTATAATGAGTATACTAGAGACGAACCTTGCAATCTGGAGCTGAGTGTCATGGTCGTATTCACGTTTTCAGAACTGTGCGGTTATAGTCTGGTTTTACAAAAACGTTTTTTAAAACCAAGTTCACTATAACCAATGGCTCTGATACCAATCTGTCACACCCCCAAAATACCACATGTGGAATTACCGCGGGGCGTGTGACGTACCAGGATCTTAGCCACCAATCTCATTGAACTCATAGGTATATGTAAATAAAACTTTCATTGATTAACAATAGGTGTTACAGTAATTCACAGTTTACAGCGGAAGCATTAACCATTCGTTAAGCCACATGTAAAAAAAGCCATTAGTCTTGTGTTGTGTTTCCATGTATCTCGACCCATGACCACTCCAGCTTCCCAGACAGCAAGTTCCATTGATATGCACCTAAAGGCCTGCAAGGCATGTAACAACGAATCAACAACAAAGTTGAGCGAGTTCACAGTTGGGTGTTCGTTTTAAGTTGTTTCAAAACATAGTTTCTCTTTAGCTGGCTTACTTGCCGTGGGGGCTACCCCATAGTTGAAAACGTGTTTTGTTTAATCCCGTTTATTCTGGCAATCCAGCCGTGGGGGCTACCCCATGTTTACACTACTAGACTAGTTACCATATCGACCACTGACTTTAGTCATGTTTATGTGCCCTTAGCGTCAATGTCTATCATCATTGACGTGCCCAGATCCATTAGTTCACGCCCGTCCTCTGCGGCACGGTGTGAGGCTTGTCAGACCTAAATAGCGCTATCTAACTAATGACCCGCTAGCCATTGGCCCGGCGATTAAGTCGATATAAAAAGGTGGGACTTCGTGATAGAGTTTTGGTCTAGTGAAGTTTAAACTGTCCAAGAGGACGAGGAATTACATTTCTTTAACCCGTACTATCCTACCCAAGAAGGACGAGGAATTCATATTCCTTAACCCATTCCCAACCCACCGGGAATTACCATGCCTTGTAGAAAGTGTGAACTCACCTCGGTTTTCTCGGCAGATACACGAAAAGGTCACTTGAGCTATATGTGGTCAACCACGTCCTAGCATGGTTACCATACAAGTCAGGTCTAGGTTCAAGTAGTGCACGTATGTTTACACACAAACTAGCAAGTTGCGAGCACATAACGATCATGGCATATACATAGATCATATATCAGTAGCATACAGTTCACATAGACATAACCCAAACTTGTGCGACTTTGAGTGATTGGGCTCGCACAAGTTCATTAGCCCAACAGTCTTGTGCGATTTAATAAATGAAGCCCAATAGTTCCCGGCCCAAAACATGCAACCCAAATCTATACGGCCCAACTATTAAATAGATAATCAATCTTGTGCGATCCAGTTAACCTTGTGCGTTTGATATGGCCTTGTACGATTACAATAGGTCTTGTGCGACTGAGATTTGGGCTTTAAGGCCCAACAGCATAAAATGTTCAACAGATGTGTGTGGCCCAAGCCTTGTGCGATCATGCATATGCTGTGTTGTACACTGTGTTCTAACCAGTTGTACTCCAGCCTATCTTGTGCTACTGCCTTGTGCGATCAGACCAGATCTTGCATGATCTGATCTTGTGCGATCAAGGGAGTGTTGTGCGATCAGTGGTGGCCTTGTGCGATTAGTTGTCTAATCCCCTAATTTCAAGCAATCGGTTTTAATCCTTCAACAGTTTCCTTTTTACACAAAAATCAATCAACAACATCAACAGTTTCCATCTCTACTATTATCGATCAAATCATGGTTTTATCAATTAATTCATAAGAACCCTAATCATGTTCAATGCATAACAACAACCATTACATTAATCACACTAACACGGCTCATATTCTTGATTTCTATCATGCATCCTAACATAACAACACAACAACCATCCGAACATGAACACATCATAGCCGATTAACATGTATTCGGTTCTATATACATACGAGCCGATTAGCATATTACAACACCATGTTTCATCATATTTACATTCTGGCTAGTCGTTTGTACCAATTTTCATGAATACATAACATCAATGATTCTATTAGCAAGAACCCTAACTATTGTATGAGATCATAACAATCACTATATTAATTAACATACATTTATAGCGATTATAACATCATGCACCATACAAACAACAATGAAACACTAACCGGATTAGATGTTTGGAAGGAAGAAGACTTCGAGTGAGGAAAGGGGCTGCCGACTTCGAGTTAGGGGGAAGAGAACTAGGGTTTGGTGTGTGTTCTTGCTTTGTAACTAAATGAGAAACAAAACCCCATAATGGGTATGTGTATGCGCACAAGGGGAGTGGGCCGAACCCTTACATGGGCTGCCCTATGATCTCTCGTGCATGGAGTGTGGGCCAAGAGTGGTGTGTGACAAAAGACAAGGTGCACGGCCAAAAAGGACTTGTGCGATGGACAAGTGTTGTGCGACTAGACATACGTATATACATTACATTTCATAACACATAACATAGTAAAAGCATAACGTTCCATTGCAAACATTCACATCAGTTAATCATATAACGTAACCATCATTCCATTTAAAACCACATAACATGTAACCACATATTGTTAAACCAAGTTATATCGAAGTGGAACGAAAGGTTTGAAATACGAGTTGTCACATTACCAGAAGGAACTGAAGACTTTATAGTCTATTGTGACGCATCTAAGTTAGGTTATGGATGTGTATTGATGCAACGTCAAAAGGTTGTAGCCTATGCCTCTAGAAAACTTAAGAATCATGAAGAAAATTATACAACACATGATCTAGAATTAGGAGCCATAATTTTTGCCCTTAAAATTTGGAGACATTACCTTTACGGTAGTAAGTTTACCATTTTCACCGATCATAAGAGTTTAAGATATGTTTTTGGGAAAAAGGAATTAAATATGAGACAGAGATGCTGGATGGAGATACTTAGTGATTATGATTGTAATATCCAGTGTCATGCAGGAAAAACTAATGTAGTAGCTGATGCTTTAAGTCGAAAGTATCATGAAAAGCCAAAAAGAGTACGATCTCTTAAATTAAATCTGCAGATAGATTTAAACGAGCAAATCAGGGAAGTACAGGAATCAGTAATCAAGGATGATACTGAAAAATTGAAAGGAATGATTAAGGAATTAGAACAAGGAACAGATGGAATTTGGAGATTCCATAAGAAAAGAATTTGGGTACCTAAACGAGGAAACCTACGCCACTGAATATTAGAAGAAGCCCATAAGTCTAAGTATACGATACATCCTGGAAGTGATAAGATGTATCAAGACTTAAGAAAGAATTTCTGGTGGATAGGAATGAAAAAGGATGTAGCAGCTTATGTTGCTAAATGTCTAACCTGTTCACAAATTAAAGCCGAACATCAGAAACCCTCAGGTTTATTGCAGCAGTTAGAAATACCGATATGGAAATGGGAATTGATAACAATGGATTTTGTGACCAAATTACCCAAGACAAGAAAAGGTAATGATACAATCTGGGTGATTGTAGATAGATTAACTAAGTCTGCTCATTTCTTACCGATGAAGGAAACTTTCAGTATGGAACAGTTAGCCAAACTGTATGTAAATGAAATAGTTTCATTACATGGAATTCCTTTATCTATTGTTTCTGATAGAGATAGCCGTTTTACATCTCATTTTTGGACTAGTTTCCAAAAGACAATGGGAACCAAGTTAAATCTAAGTACCGCTTATCATCCTCAAACGGATGGGCAAAGCGAAAGGAAAATTCAGACAATGGAAGATATGCTTAGAGCTTGTGTAATTGATTTTGGAGGAAATTGGGACGATCATTTACCATTAATAGAATTTTCCTACAATAACAGCTATCATACCAGTATCAATGCTGCACCATTTGAAGCACTTTATGGATGAAAGTGCCGAACTCCAGTCTGTTGGGCAGAAATTGGAGAAAAGAAACTATCTGGACCAGAGATAGTACAGGAAACAACAGAAAAGATCATTCAAGTCAAGGAAAGACTGAAAGCAGCACGCGATCGTCAAAAGAGTTATGCTGATAATAGGCGAAAGCCATTGGAATTTTAAGTAGGAGACAAGGTATTATTAAAAGTCTCCATGGAAAGGAGTAGTTAGATTCATTAAGAGGGGAAAGCTAAGCCCCAGGTATATTGGACCTTTTGAGATTATTAAAAGAATAGGACCAGTAGCTTATCAGCTACAACTGCCAGAGGAAATGGAAGAAATACATGATTTATTTCACGTATGTAGTCTCAAAAAGTGCTTAGCAGATGAGACATTAGTAGTACCTCTTAAGGATATAGAGGTAAACGAGAAACTTAAGTTCGTAGAGAAGCCTCTACAGATTGAAGATAGGAAGATTAAGAATCTCAAACACAAGAGATTGGTTCTAGTCAAAGTAAAATGGGATTCCAAAATAGGACCAGAATACACATGAGAGCTTGAATCAGAGATTAAGAGAAAATATCCACACCTGTTCCAGTAGACCTCGAAGACGAGTTCTAAAACAAGGTGGGGAGGATATAACAACACTCCTGAAATATTTAGAACACCCCTATACGTCCTAAAATACACCCCGTATACGAAAAGTGGACCCTAAATACTTTAAGTTTATAAAAATAAAATAAAAACAAAATTTAATGGTTCCTGGCGGGGCGCGACAGAGCCCTTGAAGGCCGTCGCGGGGAGCGAGCGCCTGGCCACCCGCCCTCACCCCCTGCCGCCACGTGTCATGTGCGTGTCGAACCTATGCGTGTGACCGGACAAAGCTACGCCCTAGACCCCCTAGCTCGCGGGCCACGAAAGCCACCCTAGGCTGCGTCGCGGGGCACGAGGGACTCAACGAACAGCACTATAAAGTGAGGGCATCGACATTCATTATCCGTCGTTCAAAAGTTTCGATCTCTCTCTCAAATTCTCTAAATAACAATAATAATATCGGGTATTATACCCACTAAAATAGCAAAGCTCTGCCTCGTTGTAAGTATTTTAACCCCCGGTTACATATTAGATACGCTACCCAATTGATCTAGTGCTCTGTAACGCCTGTCGAGGCTCTGCCCGACGTAGTCGTTGGAGTTTCTGTCTCGGGGAGGGTATAACTAATGTAAATTTGGGTTATTATACTAACGCGTGTGCATTGTTTAAATTTGATATATTATAACTAGGAAGTCACAGGGAAAAACCTAAAATAGCAACGTGAGTAATTCCTCTTTTTGTAAACTGTTTTTACAAAACCTCAATTGTTTTAATTTATATTTAACAGTGATTGAGTATTTATATTCTATGATTATCGTCGGTATGTTAGGGTTTTGTATACAAAATTTGTTACTGCACTGTGAGTAGTAACATTTCCACCAGCAAGGATTGGCAGTATCGTGGGTGATAATTAAAGTAGATGGAAACAAATGTAATTGCTAGATTGCCCTCAATGCTGTAAACTGATAAAACCTGTTTTGATTAAACTGGGATTCACTCGCCAGTATTTCTTGCTGATAAAATGTTTTTAAACGCGTTTCAGGTAACCAAATGTGAAAGCCAAATAGAAGTCAGCTGGACAGCACTAAAAGCTTGGAAAAGTGGCTATAAAAGTTACCTAAATAAAGAAGATGTTTTATTTCAATAAATTAGGGTTTATCCCTAAAAATATGTTTGTAATGGAAACTTGGGTTTTATCCCAATACATTTATTATTATAAAATATGGTGTTTTACTTTGATAAAATATTTCCTAACTACGGTCCTGATGTAAATTCCGCTGCCAAATAATGATAAACACCGATACCACCATCTCTGAGTAGGCCGCAGCCTCCCGCCTCCCGAGGTAGGGGTCGGGGGTTGCGACACATAGTGTTTGATGGTGTTATATGGTGTTACATATTGTTATACGGTGTTTATATGTGTTATATAGTGTTATATATAGTGTTATAATACACTTCTCACACTTCTGGATTAATGTACAGGATCCTCTACCCCGAGTTATATTCAGAAGATTTTACTCAATTTGATCTTGGTCAACTAAGGATACAACTAGATCGGTACATTTCAAATATGAGAAGTAAAGAAGCCTTTTCTGGTCTTCATGATATTAGACAACTTGCAAAGAAAATGGTCCACATGAAGTATCATATTACTTGTGCACTCGTCTATCGACTACTTGGGTTGGCTTTGGTCTTGCCTGTGTAAGATTAAATATATTTATTTTATATTTAATCTAGTAGCCATTATAATCATTTACATTATATGGATCAAAATATATAACAATCCTATTAAATAATTAGTTGGTAATTGTTGATGGGCCTAATTACCCTTATTAACTAATTAGGGTTTCCTCCTGGGTGCTTATATAAGGAGACTAATGTAGAGGTTTCAAGGTTAGACACATAACCTAATAATCATAACATCAATATCGACCTCCATCTCCATAGCCGAACTCCCTTATTCGGTTTTCATAATCACCATCATTAGATTGCACCCTAAGGAGGAACCAGACAAAGCTGACAATCATGTCAAACCTTATTGCTACATCTACATCTGGATTCTCTGCTGGCCTGTGCTGATGCAATCAAAGGTATGTTTTCATGTTTTCCATTATATCTAAACAGAACTGATCAACATGTGGTATCAGAGCATATGTTGATTAGTCAGTTATGTTTTCGTATCCATTATTCTGGGATTGAAATCTGGAAAACTGAAGTTTTGAAAACTCAATAAAACTCACGGCTGTTTTCTGGTCATATGTGCCGAGATAAATGTTTTTCGGGAAAAGAATGTTTTTTTAAATGACTCGGAATCATAATGGTAAATCTTAATTGTACCGAAATCTGTTTAAAGCCTTAAAATTCAGGTTTCGGGTTCCAGAATCATGTTTTTATTTTTAGGGTTCATCATGTGTTCTTAGGAAAATTCGAAATTCCTTTATGTTTTGGAATATAATTTGGATTTTTGAGTGTTATTTCTCTGTTTGATCCAATTTAATCTGTTAAGTTTATTCGAAAACTGTTAAAAGATATACAGTTATAATTTTCGAAATATTATGATAAAATTAGATCATCACTAAAATAGGAAACCATATCTCAAAATCCCTAACAATTCGAATTTTCGGTTATGTTTTCACATTAATAGCTGTAACAGAAGTTTCGAGATAAGTTTTAACCACCCGAGACAAAGGTCTCGACTCGAGACCATAAGAACTCGACTCGAAATCATAAGTGTTCTCAAATGTTTATAACTCGAGACAACGATTTCGACTCGAGATCATAAGGTCTCGACTCGAGACCACTGAGGTTTCGACTAAGGGCTTAAATCTGTACAACTCGAGACAAAGGTCTCGACTCGAGACCATAAGGTCATAACTCGAGACCTCATAAAGAGTCGAGATCTCATAATTCACAGCAGTCGAGACCATGATTACGACTCGAGGTCATAACTCGAGACCATAAAGGTCACAACTCGAGACCTCATAAAGAGTCGAGATCTCATAATTCACAGCAGTCGAGACCATGATTACGACTCGAGACACTGAGGTTGCGACTCGAGACCATTAATGAGTCGAGACCTCATAATGTTATAAGCTGAGTCGAGACTTGACTCGAGACCTCATAACTGACTCGAGACCTGACTCGAAACCTCATTATTTTAGGCTGTTTAATGTGAACTAAGATTTAGCTCGGGGCTCCGCCCCGAACCCCGTGCAGGGGGCACGTTGTCCCCCCTGCAAACCCCAGCGAACTCACCGCGTAGTTCGATCCGCGCTAACAGGTGGTTTGCTACTAAATAATTGGTTTTTTGTAATTAGTTAGTTAATTAATAAGGATCAAATAATGTTTTACAAAACCAAAATGGCTTTACTTGAATGAGCTTCTGATGTATCACTTCTGGCCAAAGCTGATTTGATGCATCTACTTATCGTTCAAGTATTACGAAAGCTATGTTAAGTGTGCATCATAAACATGAATGTCTTAATATCTGGCCAATGCTGATTTAATTCCTTCATATATGGCATACTTAACAAGTGCATAACTAAAGTGATTATCTTAATTTCTGGCCAAAGCTGATTTGTTGCAACCACTTTGCACACATGCTTAAATGATTACACTTCTGGCCAAAGCTGATTTGTTTTCGTTTAAGTAGAACTTTAAATAAGTCTATTATTTTGATGTTAGTAATAGACATATCACAACCTCTTCACACAATGATCCTTATATTAATGATCCTTAATTAATTTTTATGATCATTTCGCCTGCCTTATTCTTAGTACCCATAATTTTACTCACTATAATTTTCTTCTATAAGTCTATATCTCATCCACTCTAATTCCTAAATCTAATATGTTTTGCTTAAAGTTTCTATTAGAATTAGCTCTTAAATTAAATCCTTGATTATCTCTTAAGACACGATAATCCTATTGCTCTCTTCTGATAAAGCACTACAGAAGAAAAGTAGAGCATGATGATTAGGATAAATCGAACATGATGTCTCTTATGATAATCAAGAATAAGTGTTGTCACTAAAAGGTTATTCCAGATTAAGTCTTTCCTAAGACTAATCTATAATTGTGGAATAATCACTAGAACTCCTAAGATGCATGCCTTCATTTAAAATTATAAACTATAAAGCTAAGTGGTATATGTGAATACATAATAATGTACAATACCATGACCCATAAAGTTAAGGGCTTACGCATGGAAATAAGTACATTTTTTCCAGTACATTACATACTAAGATTTTCACTTGTACAATTTGATGCCTTATAAATCAACTATAACACTCAAAAGTACCAAAGTATAATGAGTGTGTTGATAAGCAATATATGTACATAGAAATAAATGTTTGAAACTGGAAAATAAGATTCACCTTACAACCACTAATAGTTTAAAAGAGGATTGTTCTAAGGTCCATAGACAAATTACAAGTGCTAATTCCAACTTTAAGGTTCTTCAAGGGAAAATCTCACTGCATAATTATGTCATTAGACTAGGCATAAGCAACGAGACTATCCATTATTCAAAAGAATAGTTGGATAAATTAATTAGATAGTCACTTACTAATGATATTTAAGTCTGATAATTTTTAATATTCCTATTAACACATGATTAGTTGACTCTAGTTCCATACGTTTCCTTACCAGAACTCGACAAATAACTAACACGAGAGTTACTGACAAAATTAAATGTTAAGACTATAGGAACCATAATAAGCAATCTTCTAACAACGCTTTTCGACACCTTATATATTCTGAAGATTAATCAGAATATAGTATCATAATTAAGCAATGTTATGAAGATTGTGAGGTTTGCATAGTCAACATAAAGTCATACTTACCTTAAACTCTCATTTTATTTGTTCTAAATATCTGGATTGAAACATTACTAAGATAAAGCTAGATGATACCTTACACTTTCACAACTTTTGTCATCATGCAAATGAGAATTTGACAAAAGGAAAAATGAGACTTATAAATTTCATCCATTATAACCGAAATTCATGAGAAATCATGACATGGTTAATGAGGATGATTTTTTATCTAATCTCATTCTAAGTGATTTTAAATCATGAAGTTATAGACCTAAATATTACTTGGCTTAAGGAATAAGTATAGGTCCATCATAAGTCATTCATTGACATTCGTGGAACTTATTCCAAATGGAATATTCAGACATAATTTATTTATCATTTGAAAGACTACCAACTTGTATCTAAATTTTGTCACATATGGCCCACGGTCTTAGAAGAAATCTATTCATATACATACTTTATAAGATTTCTATTAAATATGTCCCTAAAGTTTCTTATGATATCTGGACATTAAAGAAATCAAATAAAGTCTAACGTATATATGATAGGTTCCCACGTCACGTACCTCATTGAAACTTCTCTTGTAGCATTTCTAGAGATATTAAAGATCAGTGGGAGCATTAAGTGTCTTAATAATAACTTGCAATAGTTGCAAGAGGTGGGGGAGTGAAAATTTTACATTACCTAAATTTGCACCTCTTGTACAAGACACCGCTCCATCACGACATTGTTCTATCATAACTTGTCTCCTTAAAATCTAATGCTACTCTTACAAAAGTTTCATTGTTGCTTAATTGTGGGCACACTTAGATTTCTTACCTAAACTAACACAATCCTCAACAAGAGAAATCACAACGACTAACGTCATTAACTTGTTTCTCTATTAGAATTTGTTGGTCATTAAACATTGACCCTAAGCATGCTGAGTTCCTAAAGTTTTCTAAGGTCAGTGGGAGAAGTCAAAGTCCTTATCATGATTTGTAAGGAATACAAGAGGCGGGGGGAAGAGTGTCATTAAATTTCACTCCGAATTTAACTCCGATTACACCTCTTGTACACCATACTGCACCAACTCTTTCAAACTTAGAAGGAAAATGATAGCAACCTAACCAAGAGCTAATCCATAAAACTGAAACTTCTAATGAACCCAATAATCAACTCAGGAGGTCATCTAGATTTAAAAGCCTACTAACTTTGATGATTACATAACCTCCCAACTGAAGTTGAAATGGATTTTGGAAATGTTTACTGATCCTATCTCTTCAAATTAAGCCATTAGTGTCAATCAATCTTCTAAATGGAATAAAACAGTTTTCTAGTAAAACTGATTTTATGTGTTCATATAACGTTTGGGATTTGATTGAATTACCTAAGAGTGTTCATAACTAAACCAAACCCTGATACAAACGTTAAGAGACTAAGAAACATGATTGATTGTCAAAGGTTATACTTAGGAAGAGATAAATTATCAAAGTTTTCTTTGAGGATCATCACTGTTCTAGTAGCTTATAATAGTTTAAGGCTACATTAGATGAACATTAAAAACAATTTTCCCTAACAAACTGGCTGACACATTTACATGTTCATAAAACAACCTGAAAGTTCTAAACTGAAGGTTAAGGAACACTTTGTTTGTAAGTCAATAAAATCCATGTATGGGTTAATGCAAACATTATAATGTGATGAAATCTTAACGTAATTATTTTCATCAACAATCAAGTGGATTAATGTACCTACCTCAAGATGAGTGGGAGCAACTAAAATAAACTTGTCTATATAGATGACATTCTTTTGACAAGTATATGTTACATAAGTCAAAGCATTGTTAACACAAACTTTGATATAATAAATCTCAGAGATATCTCTTACGTGGTTGATATCATAACATACTGAGATAGACCCAATGGGATATTAGTTCCGTTCCATAAGTTTAACATTAAATGGGTCCTTACATATGTAACAATCAATACTGCTCTCCTTCAGAGGATAATATGGTAAATGAGATTATTTTTTACGCTTCATTAATTGGAAGCCTTATGTAAGTTTAAGTCTATACTCGTTTAGATATTACTCACATTGCAACACACTAGATATGTCTAGATTAATGTGAAGCATCTAATGGAGTATTACAATATCTTTAAAAGAAACGAGAAGCTATAATTTGAAGAAGAAGTGAGAATTAAAACCGGTTTATTACTCTAACTTTGAGATATTCAAAGATGACAAAATGTAATTTCGGGTATATCTTTATGTCAGCAGACAAAACCTATTTCATGGAGGAGTCATAATGCACTGATATTAACAACCTAAGTTATAACGACATAATATAGTCACTAAATGTTGTTGAAAATTTATCAGTGGACTCATAAGTTTATTAACTCCATATAATTAATGTTTTGAAGACTTAGTGTGATAAAGTCAGCTACCATGACTCCTTGAACAGTAACAGTTCAAGAGGTGCTGCATTAATTTTCGATACGCAATTAATTATTCGTTTATGAACGAATTGAGGAAACTAAGTTTTGTATCGAATACATTCATGATATGCTTAAGGATCCTATAACTGAAGGGCTATTGCCCATAAGTCTTATTAAGAGAGCTCATAGACGGGTATTAATTAATGGCCATGCGCAATTGCATATCGTACTATGAATGACTAAGTATTAGTTAATTTTCCTCATCAGTTTGATTTTGTATGTCTCTAAGAATATGTCAAGTCGACATAATGGCATATAGACAAATAAAGTTACAAATCAAACAAAGGGCTTATGCATATTTTGATCATGACGATCAGGTTTTAAATTAAGGCTATAGTATGATTAATGGGGGTCCTGAGTCGCATAATGATTCAACGGCTGTATTTCTCTGCTATAGTACTTGTTTAAGGCTAAAATGAGTGTTAACTCCTGATCAGGCTTACCTAATACTCATAGTAAATGATTACTCGGCTAAGTGGGAGAATGTAAGATTAAATATATTTATTTTATATTTAATCTAGTAGCCATTATAATCATTTACATTATATGGATCAAAATATATAACAATCCTATTAAATAATTAGTTGGTAATTGTTGATGGGCCTAATTACCCTTATTAACTAATTAGGGTTTCATCCTGGGTGCTTATATAAGGAGACTAATGTAGAGGTTTCAAGGTTAGACACATAACCTAATAATCATAACATCAATATCGACCTCCATCTCCATAGCCGAACTCCCTTATTCGGTTTTCATAATCACCATCATTAGATTGCACCCTAAGGAGGAACCAGACAAAGCTGACAATCATGTCAAACCTTATTGCTACATCTACATCTGGATTCTCTGCTGGCCTGTGCTGATGCAATCAAATGTATGTTTTCATGTTTTCCATTATATCTAAACAGAACTGATCAACAGCCTGTTGCAACCGCTACTGTCAAAAGATCTTTTTTCGCAATGAAGTTTATCAAGACGGATTTACGCAATAAGATGGGTGATATGTTTCTCACAGATGCATTGGTGTGCTATGCCTAGAAAGATATTTTTGATAGTGCTGAAATTGAAGCAATTTTGCAAAGGTTTCAAAATATGGGATCCCGTAGATTACAATTACCAGTTGTTGATAAAAAAAAATAATTGGTGTATGCTATGAATTATGAACAAATTTTTTTTTTGTATTGCGACCCCCCGGTTAAGAATTTCTAGTTCCGTCAGTGCTTAGAAACGTGGTAAGTAGAGATGTTAATAAATTAATAACTAAAAGTGAGAGATCCGAGATTGTAGTTTATAAATGTGTGTATAGTAATAAACTAATTGATAACTTGTCTGTCATTAAATCAGCCAGCGACTTTAGTAATCTTAAATATATTTATTTTATCCTATCACTTCTCTTCCTACTCTTTCTCTAGAAAGCTAGGAGAAGACCATTCTTCTTCGATCAGTTCTTTGCACAGAACCAGGTGAGAGCTCGATAAAAACTTCCATATATTACACTATATATCTGTGCTATTTTATCTTTACTTTACCAACTCCACAAGGAACCATTAAGAGGGTCAAGTACGCTTTTATCAACCGGCCACTCGCTAGTTGATAAGAGGGTCATGGGACCCCTTGGACCCTCCTGTGGTTCCGCCACTCGCTAGTTGTTTGATCTTGGCATCTTTTGTGCAGAGTGCACATATATCCTAGCATTTTATAGGCACATGTAACTAGTTGATTGTTTTTTACTCAGGTTTGACTTTTTTTCATCTCTTCTTCTGTTTTTTTTTCCTCTATTATCCAACACAAGACTTCATCATATTTGCATTTGGGTTAATGTTTGCCAAGTCAATGGCGGAGCCACACTTTAAACAACGGTGTCGTCCGATACCATTGAATTTTGTGTAGCAAATACAACGTATAATAGGAAAAATTCGAGCGACACCATTATTTTTTTACGAGCGACACCATTGTGTTTTTACAAACGACACCATTGTTTTGTTATCTTCTAAAACAATTATATAATAAACAAATTTATATTTCAAAATTAAGCCCAGTTACTTGAATTTAATTAGTATACTTTAAATCATTAAAGGTCCGTGACTTAATTTTTATTTTTTCTAATCCAGTAAGCATTATAGCCCCATGTCTAATTGGTTTTGTTTCAATTGTTTAACCTAACAGGATGTTTGATGATCATTTGAATGATGCGTGCACTTGTTTGTTATAATGAAAAAGAGGTTTTTTTTTCAAGTTGCCATTGAAAACATTATGAATCGTTTTCAAAACATGAAAATGCGTACAGAGCAACTATGCATTTTATTATATATTTCAAATGACTTTGTAATTTTATTATGTGTTTTAATTCAATGACATTGTACTTTTACTGTGATATTTGTTTTTATTATATGATTTGACCCGACTAGATCCGAACCGATAAAAAAAGTTCGACTCCGGGTTACTATAAACCGGGGTATCCATAAAAAATGACACCATAAGAAAAAATTTCTGGCTCCGCCACTGTGCCAAGTCAAATGTTAAGTTTAGATATTCATGCATAAATGGCATACGCCGCCAAGAGGAGTTCCTCTCCCACATCCCATAGTAAATTAGGTGATGCCGGGGTTTGATCGTGTATTGTGGGGACATATATTCATGCATGAAAAGATCTAATTAGTGGGGTGGGGTTAGTGTTTAATCTAGTCTATTGACTTAATCTAGTCATGGAATTAGTGTTTTTCCTTTTGCATTAGTGCAATCATGTTTTCCATTTCCCCCTCATTTTTAAGCCTATATAAACACAATTTCTTTCCAATATTGAACAATCAACCACATTTAAGTTTATCTTCCACAAAACCATCATTATAGTTTCCAAACTTTTTTGGCTCAAAATCCAACCATCATAGCATAAACAAGAATGGTGAACATCGATGGTAAAGAGAAGACGAAACGTGGCTCACTCTTGACCAAAGTAGAGGAAAAGAAGTGCACGAATAGTGTCCCATTTTATAAGTTGTTTGCCTATGCGGATTCTAAAGATTACATATTGATGATTGCGGGTACCATTGGTGCCATTGGTAACGGAGTATGCATGCCAATCATGACTATCCTTTTAGGCGACCTTATTAATGCTTTTGGTGAGAACCAAAACAACAATAACGTGGTTCATGTTGTTTCCAAGGTACATAATAACCTTCTAACACTTCCTTATATTTTATACTCCTAGCAACGAGATGCTGACATGTGTCTTTTATCTGTTTATCTCTCTCTGTGATCTATGTTGATCTTGACACGTGAGAAGACTCATTAATTCCTAATCATGACATATGTCATCATCTTTTTCAGTATCCATTTTCGTATTTTTCATTACCACTATATGATTTTTGTTAATAAATATATCAAGTGATTGGGTTGTAGGTATCACTGAAATTCCTTTACCTAGCTATCGGGACCGGTGTCGGATCATTCCTTCGTAAGTACAAGTGTACCCTCTTATCATCATTATCGACAATTGAACTTTGAAAGCAATTGCTGATTTTCTAGTAGTGCACACCCAAGCCCAATTATTTTGAGGCTTGGACTTTGGGCCTCCAAATAAACAGGACTTCCAGCTTTAAAAAATTAGTAATAATTATATATGATAGTTGGGCTGGGTTGTGATGGATATTATTGATGTATGGCGTTGCATATGGAGTATTGTATTTGGGCGGCAATTGCGATTTACTCAATTTTTTTTTTATTTTTTTTTTTAGGGAAAATGACCTCTAGTTTTTACTTCGTTTTAGGCCACCAAAATGATTGAGCCGGTCCTGTGCACACCATCAAATGTGATTGTAAAAAGGCATATACAATTTTAACCATAAAAACATTGTGTGTTTGTTAGAGGTAGCAATGTGGATGGTAACCGGAGAACGGCAAGCTGCAAGAATAAGGAATATGTATCTAAAATCAATATTAAGACAAGATGTTTCCTTCTTTGACAAGGATATAAATACTGGAGAAGTTATTAGCAGGATATCAGGCGATATTGTCCTCATGCAAGATGCAATGGGAGAAAAGGTTTTTATACCTTACTTTTTTAACTTTGCTAGATAAGTGCACTATCCCAATACTTAACCTTAAAATCTTTAATTTTATTTATTTATTTATTTATTATTTTATTAGTTTTTAACATAAATAAACAAAAGAAGTAATAAATTTGATAAAACAATATATAATTTTTTAAATATATAAATCTATTTAAATAATTATGTATTTGTTATCAAACTCAATAAATACCTATTTAAAATAAACAACTTTATATATGTGTTTGTGCAAACTATTTATGATGTAATTTTTAGAATTCATTACAAATCAATCAGTCGTTGGTCGTCAACAGTCTCATTTTCAAAAATAACCATCAATAGTCTCAACTATTTACATATTGGCCTCCAATGGACACTGACTAATAGAACCCTAATGCCGTTAGTCTTCCGTCGTCGAAAAAAGTTTTTGGCCGGAAAACTCAATTTTCATCCCAAATCTCTTTGTAACCTTATTACGGACCTTTGGTAACCTTTTTCTAGTAAAAGCCTCGATTATTGAGGTCGCTGGAAAACTCTTTTTTCGTCAGAAAACTTCTTTTTGGCCGGAAAACTCAACATTTTTGTCTCAAACCTTTTTGTAACCTTTGAGCGGACCTTTAGGAACCTTTTTCTGGCCAAAAACGTTTTTCCAACGACCGGAGACTAACGACGTTGGGGTTCTATTGTTAATGTCTTGTTAGTTAGGGTCCATTAGCGGCCAAAATGTTAATAGTTGGGACTGTCAGTGATTATTTTTAAGTTGGAACTATTGGCGGCCAATGACGAATAGTTGGGATTAAAATCCAATATTCCAATCAATTTAGATAAAGCTACCACTTAGGTTATAGCCTAGTGGTCAAGAGGAATTATCTCTTGTGGGGAGATCAAGTTTCAATTCTTGGGAGGTGTAAGTATTTAAGGGAAAAAAATAGTTAAAAAAAATTAGATAAAGCTGATCGCTAAATGAATTTTTTTTTTTTTTTTTGTAAATTCTTAATATTTTGTTTGTAAAAAGTTTAGAAATATTTAGAACCTTGATAACAAGATATGATGTCATTTTACCAAAAAAAAAATGAATGCAATATATTTAAAAAGTTAAACCTGTTCTCTTTTTTTTTTTTTGAACGGCCAACAGAATGAATTTCGAACATTCTCGGGGAACCCACTAGACCAAACGGAGTACTCCGAGAGTAACCCGAGTCCACCACTAATTCCGGGGAAAACCCGGTAACCCACCCGTTCGTAGGCACGACGGTGAAATTACCGGTTAAACCCATTTGGCTCAATGATCGAAACCAGGTTTCCCTGGGTCTCCTATCATTGTCCACCAATGTCTCACTCTGCACTAAGTATGAGTTGAACTTGTATTTCTTAAGAGAACCTTTTCTCTAAATCCCAAACAACAGTTTCGTAAGCCTTGTTTTGTAATTCTCTAACAAACATCCCATCATAAATTAAATCTTTACAAATAATAATGATACAGTAATAGTAGTAGTGGTGGTAAATGGAAAAAAAAGACAAATAAATAATAATTAAAAGTATTTGGTTTGACACATTAAAGAAACAATATAAAGTGAAAAAAAAAATGAGGACGATTAGTCTAATAAGTAAAACATGTTAAATAGAAAGCATTTTCTATTTGAAAGGTTTCGAAGAGATTACAATTGTAAGGGAATACGTTTATCATCATCCAAAAAACTAATTTTCAAAGTTTTGTAGGTTGGAAAATTCATACAACTAACGGCAACATTTTTGGGAGGTCTCGTGATAGCGTTTTTTAAAGGATGGCTTCTTACGCTTGTCGTGTTAATCTCAGTCCCTCTTATGGTGATTTCTAGTGGAGTTATGTCGGCAAGGATATCCAAGATGGCATCACGTGGGCAAAGTGCTTATGCTAAAGCAGCCAATGTAGTCGACCAAACACTTGGCTCGATCAGGACGGTAATAAAAATAAGGATATAATGCATATGGAAGCTAGTAAAGTATTTATTTCTTTTGATAATATCACGCCTAGATTAAAACTAAATTGCTGGCATCGAATACACACATATATATAGGATAGTTCATTTCAGATTCAATATTATATGTGTGTTCATTATATAAATAGGCAAAAGATCAAATACAAATAATCTTAACATACTAAACATACAAATTGAAGGAAAACCCAAAAAGACAAGGTGGCATTTTTGTAATTACCACCAACTATCAAAGTTACAACCAAAAATACCTAAAAAAACACAAATTTTTTTTTTAACATTTTTTATTAAAAAATCGTTACATTTCGTTAGCAAAAAAAATATATATATATATATATATATATTTTTTTTTTTTTTTTTGCTGCTACTAAAAGTAGCGATTTTTTAATAAAAAATGTTAAAAAAATAAAATAAAATAATTTGTGTGTTTTTTTTTTTGTTTTTTTAGGTTTTTTGGGGGTTTAGTTTTTAGCATTTTAGCTTGGGTTGGGGGGGGGGGTTAGGTTTTTTTTAGGTTTTTGGGGGGTGGGGGGGGAGTGGTTAGGTTTTTTTAGGTATATTTGTAGAGTAACTTTGATAATTACTGATAATTACAAAAATGTCACCTTGTCTTTTTGAGTTTTCCTTCAATTTGTATGTTTAGTATGTTAAGATTATTTGTACAAGAACTTTACCCTATATAAATAACTTTAACTAGAGAACCATATAATGTGTTTGTACGTAGTGTTGATTAGATATAATGTGAGAGAAAAACATGGGGTGGACGGTTATATAACATCCTTTTGTAAGACTCTTAAATTGTAAAAGTACTTATGCAATTCTCGCATTTGCTTAAAATTTGTTTTGAATAGAACTACCTGTTTTAAAAACATAACCAAATTAGCACTTGTACTTAGGAGCTGTTTGGCAACATCTGAATGGTTAAGTACTGAACCAGTAAGAGATCTGAACCATTAAGTGCTGAATCAGTAAGCGATCTGAACCATTAAGAGCCTGTATTATGCTTACCCGTTCAGAGGCAAATGTCTACCAATTCAGATAAGAGGTCTTAACCATTCAGACTTTGTATAATGTTTAACCATTCAGAGGCAAATGTCTGAACCATTTAGACATCTGCTCGTGAAACAAACAGTCTGAACCATTAAGTGTTGAACCAGTAAGAGGTCTAAACCATTAAGAGTCTCATTAATAGGTAAACAAACAGCCCCTTAGTGTCATCATAGTAGGACAGAGAAAGGGATGAGGCTATAAGGTCACATAATACATGGATCACATTTAAAGTAATATAGAAATGTGTATTTATATGGTTCTCGAATTCTATACTTCACCAATGCTTTTTAATAGTTTTTGTGTATTTAATTAAAACTTCTAAATTGGTCAACTCACATTATGAAAGTTCAATAAAGAACTTTATATCCTAATCGAAAGCATGTCATAATCTACCTAGGTTGCTTCTTACGTAGGGGAGAAAAAAGCACTTGCAGATTACAATAATGCTCTTATGGATGCTTACAATTCTGGTGTTACTGAAGGCCTGGCTGCTGGCCTTGGTCTTGGATCCCTGGTGTTGATCATGTACTTTAGTTACGCGATGGCGGTTTGGTATGGTGCTAAAATGGTGCTAGAAAAAGGCTACACCGGTGGGACTGTGGTTAACGTAATCATGGCTTTGGTTACCGGATCCATGTGAGTGCATTTGCCCATTATCTAGGGGTGTGATTTTTTGACACGACACAAAATTCATGAGTTGGGTTTGGTTTAAATGGGTTCGGGTCAAACACGTTTAGTTAAATGGATCAAGCATCTATGGATAATACCAGGATAATATAAACGGGTCCTCCTTAATTAATTCCAGGATAATATAAACACTTGATTTTATCTATTTTATTAGAAGCTCTTTTATACCCTTATAATTGAGCACTTAATTCAAAAAGGCCTCAAAATTTTATTTTGTTTTAGGCCTCGAAAAACGTTGAGCCGGCCCTGATGCAATGTCGTGTCAGGCTAGAACCGAACCCAAGCCATTCAACACTCCTAATTATCATTTATTTGCATGTTATCTCCTAGCACCAAACATGTTGCAAGCTATACTCATAGAATATGAACTTCTGTAGGTCTCTTGGGCCGGCATCTCCCTGTTTGAGTGCATTTGCTGCGGGTCAGGCTGCAGCATTCAAGATGTTTGAAACTATAAACAGAAAGCCCGAAATAGATGCATATGACACAAAGGGGAAAGTATTAAACGATATTCGTGGTGACATAGAATTAAGAGATGTGTATTTCACTTATCCAGCAAGACCTGATGAGGAAATTTTCAGTGGGTTTTCTCTTTGCATCCCGAGTGGGATGACTGCAGCAATGGTTGGTCAAAGCGGAAGCGGAAAGTCCACGGTGATCAGCCTAATAGAGAGATTTTATGATCCTCAAGCAGGGGAAGTACTTATTGATGGTATTAATCTCAAAAAATTCCAACTAAAATGGATTAGACAGAAAATGAGTCTTGTTAGCCAAGAACCGGTTTTGTTTACATCCAGCATTAAGGATAATATTATGTATGGGAAAGATAATGCATCTATGGATGAGATACGAGCAGCAGTCGAGCTCGCAAATGCTGCTAAATTTATCGATGAACTACCACAGGTTTGTTTAAAACATGTGTAGAGGTGACTTTTTTCTAAATTAACTTTTTAACACAAACGATTCAAGATTTGATGAATTGACGTTCCCAACGTTCAAAACATAAATAACTTTTTTGTAATCATTTAGGGAATGGACACCATGGTTGGTGAGCATGGAACACAACTATCTGGAGGACAGAAGCAAAGAATTGCTATAGCCAGAGCCATTCTTAAAGATCCTAGAATCCTTCTTTTGGATGAAGCAACAAGTGCACTCGATGCAGAATCAGAGAGAGTTGTGCAGGAGGCACTGGACCGGATAATGGTGAATAGAACAACCGTCATCGTTGCACATCGATTAAGCACAGTCAGAAATGCCGATATGATTGCGGTCCTTCATCAAGGCAAGATAGTTGAGAAAGGTAGATTTACCAAGCAACCCATCCTTGTGCATATATGATTTAATGTTTCTAAGGATGCATGGTTGATATTAGGGTTCTAAACATGGGGGTTCACATGAACCCGAACACGATACACTTATTCATAGGTTTGACACAAACACGTCCGTTTCACCTAATTTTTAATATATTTCTTTTTTGCGTTTTAGTACTCAATAATTATTAATTTACAGCTAAAAGATACTAATTAGGTTTAATATATAAATATTAATCTCAAATTCCCAAAGACTTGCATAAAATACTTAACCATGACATTAAACACAACAAAAATAACAAACGGGTAAAAAGGGTCGTTAAAAGGGTCAAATTGTGAACCCGTCAAGTTGACACGACCATAACCTGTCTAGCTAAACATGTTTGCAAGTTTGACCCAAAACCGACCTGAAACCCATTTACACTAAACCCAAACCCATGAGTTCCATGTTAAGCTTATGTCATGTCAGAAATTCATACTCGTATTCATGATTGATACAGGATCCCATTCTCAGCTACTCCAGGATCTTGAAGGAGCATATGCTCAACTTATAAGACTGCAACACGCTAATAACGATTCAATAAGCCATGGCTCGGAGGATCAAGAAATCTCTATGGAACTCACAACAACGTCGAGTCAAAAGATACCCCACCTGCAGTTATCTAGCGGCAGCCACCACTTGATGGAAGAGGAAGCGGTATCAAAAAGGCCTCCTGAAGTCCCACTCCGCCGCCTTGCTTATCTCAACAAGCCAGAGCTACCAATACTCATAATGGGAGCAATAGCTGCAATTACTAATGGTGCAGTCTTACCAACTTTTGGCATACTGATTTCTAACATGATCAAGACGTTTTACGAACCGCCACATAAAATGAAATCAGACTCGAAATTCTGGGCTATAATGTTCATACTTCTGGGGGTGGTAGCATGTATTTCTCTTCCAGCAAGAACATATTTTTTCTCTGTTGCCGGGTGTAAACTAATAAAAAGGATGAGATCATTATGCTTTGAGAAAGTGATCAACATGGAGATTGGTTGGTTCGACAAGCCGGAAAACTCGAGTGGTGCCATTGGTGCACGGCTGTCTGCGGATGCAGCCAGTGTTCGTGGTTTGGTTGGTGATGCACTCGCTCAGCTCGTTCAAGATTTATCCTCTGTTGTTTCTGGTTTAACCATTGCTTTCGCAACTTGCTGGCAGTTGGCTTTCATAATTCTTGCTCTCATTCCCTTAGTAGTAGCTAACGGGTTTGTTCAGTTGAAATTTACAAAAGGGTTTAGTGCTGATGCTAAGATGATGTATGAGGAAGCGAGCCAGGTGGCAAGTGATGCGATTGGAAGTATAAGGACTGTAGCATCATTTTGCGCTGAAGAGAAAGTGATGCAGGTTTATAGAGATAAATGTGCAGGTCCCGAAAGAATGGGGATAAAACAAGGTTTGATCGCGGGGGCCGGGTTTGGAGTATCATGTTTCTTACTTTTTTGTGTCTATGCAGCCAGCTTTTACGCCGGAGCTTGGCTTGTTGAGGCGGGAACAACTACATTCCCTAAAGTTTTCCGGGTGAGTGATGTTTGAACTTGAAGCCACAACCTGTTTGTTGATGGTTTGATTATCGGGTCACATTTGATATCGTTGGTGCCAATATGTTCTTGTAGGTATTCTATGCTTTGGTGATGGCAGCAATAGCAGTGTCTAATTCGGGCAAGTTTGCCCCGGATACAAGTAAAGCCAAGAGTTCGGTTGCATCGGTATTTGCCATTCTTGATCGTGAGTCAGAGATGGACCCAAGTGATGAATCCGGAATGATATTACAACATGTAAAAGGGGAAATCGAGCTTCGTCATGTTAGTTTTCGGTATCCAACCAGAGCTAATGTCGAGATATTTCGTGATCTATGCTTAACCATCAATAGTGGCAAGGTAATTAACAATTAAAATGTGTATTCTATATGTAGTCGAGATATTTCGTGATCTATGCTTAACCATCAATAGTGGCAAGGTAATTAACAATTAAAATGTGTATTCTATATGTAACCAATCGTTTTAAAGCTAATTATTATGGTATCTTCCTTTCAGACAGTTGCATTGGTTGGGGAGAGCGGAAGTGGGAAATCGACGATTATTTCACTCCTACAAAGATTTTACAATCCGGGTTCGGGTTGTATCACTATGGACGGATACGAGTTACATAAGTTCCAACTCAAGTGGCTCAGACTGCAGATGGGCCTAGTGAGCCAGGAACCGGTCTTGTTCAATGACACCATCCGAGCAAACATTGCTTACGGAAAAGATGGTGATGCAACCGAGGCAGAAATACTAGCTGCTTCAGAGTTAGCCAGTGCCCATGGGTTCATCAGTGGCTTACACCAGGTTTTTCTCTTTAGCATCCTCTCTCCAACAATGCTTACCAAACACGAACACGAACAAAATTTTGTTCATTTAATTAAATGATCATAAATAAACAACTACTCACTCGTATGTGTTTGCTTATTAAGATTCGTCATGTTCATTTACATATTCATTTAATAAAGACAATAAAACCAACTTTAAAACTATCAATTCTGTCTAGTTCAACCCATATTGTTCACTTTTAAAATGTTAGATATTGCGGCATGATGATACTTTTACTCTAATTTGAATGCTGTTAACTTTTAATTTCATTTGTATTTGTTTGTGTTCATTTGTTTTCGTTTAGAATATATCAATAAATGCACTTCAAAGAACACAAACACGTTAATTTTTAAATCAATGAACAAGATCAAAAAATCCATTTAAGCCCCTGCTGGTGTTCACTAAATCATTGGGTTCGTTTACAAACCTATAAATTATGTTCACAAAATTATGAATAACGATTTGGCCAACGGTGACCATTCCATTATATAGATAAAAGAAAAGGATTAAAACAGTTAAAATACATACACTATCCCAGGGCAGGAACCATTCGTGTAATTAACTCTAATATAAAAAGGGTTTGGGTTGTTAGTATAGCTTTACTAGGCAAACTTTCAAATCTTAAAAAAATATCTATGATGGTAAATGATCTAATGAATGATGTGTGAACTGTAGGGTTATAGTACAGTGGTAGGGGAAAGAGGAGTCCAATTGTCAGGTGGACAGAAACAGAGAGTGGCAATTGCTAGAGCCATTGTCAAGAGTCCCAAAATACTACTGCTAGATGAGGCCACTAGTGCACTTGATGCGGAGTCAGAAAAAGTGGTTCAAGATGCTTTGGATAGGGTCATGGTTAACCGGACCACAGTTGTGGTGGCTCATCGGCTGTCAACCATTAAGGGTGCGGACCTCATTGTTGTGGTTAAAAATGGAGTAGTTGTTGAGAAAGGGAAGCATGAAGAACTAATTAATATAAAGGACGGATCGTACACATCTTTGGTCACAGCAATTCATTCGACTTCTTGAAACTTCAAAATTTAGTGAATTGTTGAAGAATATAAATGACAAATGGCTGGAATTGAAATGAGAATAAAGATGTGCTATGTAGTTCATGTTCGCATATTTGGGATTGCTTATCCAAACTCCACATTAAAATATTTAAACTGCTTATCAGTTTTGAAATAAACAGTTTCAAGCAATCAATTATAGCCTGTTGAAGGTTAAAGCTTTTACAACAATTCTTAGTTCATCAAAAAATGATATTTTTGTTCCAACTTAAACATATTTTTTTAAGGGTCAATGAATCCTCCAAATGGGATATTGGCGAAATTCACCCCATCGGGATACATTCGGCTTCCGAACCAGGGAAAACCCTCACCTAGGGCCGAAGCCCGTGAACACTCGCCCGAAGGCACGACAGTGCGGTGAGGTAAAACCCGCTCAGTTCAAGAATCAAACAAGCGATCGCCGCTTACTCGCCTAGTCTCCCATCATCACCAGGTGCCGTAGAAACTAAGAGGTTGTTTGGCAACATCTAAATAGTTAAGTGCTGAACCATTAAGTGCTAAGGTTTGAACCATTAAGTGCTAAACCAGTAAGAGGTCTGAACCATCAAGAGCCTGTATAATGCTTACCCGTTCAGAGGCAAATGTCTGACCCATTCAGATTAGAGGTCTTAACCATTCAGACTTTGTATAATGCTTAACTATTCAGAGGCAAATGTCTGAACCATTCAGACATCAGGTCTGAACCATTAAGAGCCTCATTAAGAGGTAAACAAACAGCCCCTAAATGTTGGGGGCCAGGAATTGAACTTGGGTCACTTGAAACACCAAGTCTTTCCTTTACCACTTTATAATTGTCACGTTCAATACTAAACTAATTTTAAGTAAAAAACCATGAGAACCACAAAAACACTTGGTATTAATAGTGCTTGCAAGAGAAAGAACAGGTGAATTATGCGATTACATAACCCTCTTATATAACGTAGTTAAAGCAATAGGTACAGATTTTTTGTGGTTCTCACAGTTCTCCATAGTTATTAAAAGCCCTCGTTTCGTGCGCCTGGTCCTATGTTGTCAAAAGCGCGCGCCTAGGCGCACCAATAGCGCCTGGTGGCAGCCTAGGCGCAAAAAATGGGCTTTTTTGAAAAAAGCGGCCTGAGGCGCAAGAAAGGCGCCCAAAAACGGCCTGAGGCGCAGCGCTGCAGGAAAAAAAAACGAAACTGAATACGAATAAAAACTGCCTCACGCGGGCCCGGGCTTTTCGGAGCTGCATTCGTGTCCGCAGGTGCGGGCACGCATGAGTTCATGCCAAATTCCAGCTCAGAAACTCATTTTTGCACCCCCCCCCCCCCTGCGCGCGGGTAGGACTTGTGGTAAAACATGTCATAAAGCTACAATAGAGTAGTGAAGACTTTACCTTATAAACAACCACTCACTTTGTCCCCACACCGATGTGGGACAAAGTATTTACCACCTTTTGAGACTTTTATTCACACACCCAAAACTTACAACATATAAGTCCTAAACTTTTGCTACTAACTATTAGCTCCATGATCTTAAATGGCATGTATAATAGTTTTTTTAATTATATTTGTGGAATCTTATTTATTTTCAAAGCATAACATATTTTTTATATTTTTTTCTCTATGTGCGCTTTTCTTAAAAAAGCCCACGCTTTTTTTGCGCCTTGCGCCTAGGCTCCGGGCGAGGCCGATGCGCCTCGCCTGAGCCTTGCGTCTTTGACAACATAGGCCTAGTCGCATTATCCAGGCGAAGCCAATTAATTGTGCTTGTAGTTCCTAGGTGCTCACTTTAGCTCTCTAGGCGCACTAAACATTGGTTTATTCTTTTTATTTATTATTTAAATCAAAATTTTTGATCTCCACAATACTGATTGAAGCAATTTTCATCTAGATTTATGATCGAATTTTGAACTTTCAGAACTTTAGAACTTTCAAGTTTTGGAATTACATTTGAATCTTCACTATTTTAGAACTTTTGGTACTAATTAGATTAAATATTATATAATAGCTTTTGTTTATTTATTTGAATAATAGTATTATTCTAATACACAATTTATTTTTTATTAATTTCATTTACATGTGTTTTATTCCTCAAGCCCTCACTATTTTTGCGCCTTGAGCCTAGGCCCCAGGCGCGACCTATGCCCCTTGAGTGCGCCTAGCGCCTTTGATACTATGCAGTTCTCTGTATATAATTGGTTTCGTATTGAACACACACTCTCTCTTTATACACACATTAACACAATCTATACATCAGTGGAGCATCTACACTGTATAACTTCGAATCACATGAAAGAAATGATCTCATTCAAAATTACAACCTATCAATATGTAGTACCAAAATGGTCTCTCAAACCAAACCCCAGAAACACACACAGCCACCTCACCTTCTAACATTTGGCTATAGTGATTCTGATTACTTGGTTGTTTAAGGGTCATATAATCAATATTGAGAGTATACATTGATTAGGGGATCATTTCACATTATAATTCTTAAATAAGAGACTAGAACGAACAGCTGATTATCTATTTACCAGTGTATCAAACTTCAAACAGTTAAAGCCCACCTAATACCATGTCCTGAGTCCTAAGTCCCAGGCTACCAAACAGTCACTTGTTCAGTTAAAGCTAGTTATCTTAGGTGTTTGTTGTCTTTAATAATGTTGTAGAAGGCGCTAGGCGCTAGTCAGGCGGTGAGGTACCGCCTATGGATTAATCGGATTGGACTTTTTAAGTATCATTTTACAAATTTTTATATATATATAGATAACTTTATACTTTTTAATAATAAATTTACAAGTTTAGGAGATAACTTTATACTTTATACTACATAGAATGATTTCCATGTGTACAAGGAAGTCTTGAAATATATATTAGAAAAAGCCCGGGCCTTTGAGATTAATATCATGTAAAAAACATCGTTGTTGTACAAAACACTAGCATCCTCGTACAAACAACTCGGTGCAGAGCACATATTCTACATAATATATCACAAACTTTATGACTTATGTTCTTTCTTCTGGAATCAAAAACATGAAAAAGAAGGAAGGATGATAACATACAGATTTTATTATTAATCTCTGGAACTCAGCATTTTGCATTTAAAACCATCCTGCAAAAGCTGGTTGACCGCATCCCTAAACTTGAGATAATCATCGACCGTGTTGTAAACCTGATGAGAAATCCTAGCATACCCTGTTATAAAACCAGAACTTTCATCCCTCGGTCCAACCTCCGCGTCTTTCAACGGCTGATAATGTATAGGAACTTCAATGTTAAACCGATCTCTCAAATGAACTCTCAAATTCTTTGCATCATCATCACTCAAAACCCCTAAAGACGAAGGCAACCCGACCATCGCCATACTAGGACACATTTCCGGAGGCGAACCCAATATCGTCCCCCACGATTTCGCAAGCATCATTCCCATTTCCACTACCGCATCGTGATTCCTTGTCATAATCCCACGAATCCCGCCTTCAAACCTGTTGACAAAATCGACAACCTCCGGAACAAGCAGCTGCGAACTGTAATCACGCGTCCCAATCCACGCACTCTCTATCGCTAATCCGTTTCCGTACTCATGTGACACAACCGGATGGTGTAAATCCGACGACAACGACGATTTACGACAGTACAACACCGCGACAGACGGCGGACAAAAGAACCACTTGTGCAAATTACTAACATAAAAATCCGCACCGATCTCCTTGACATCCACCGGCACACTCCCAACCGCATGCGCCGCATCCACAAACACCTGACTCACACCTTCCTCCCTGCAAATCCTCACCAACTCCTTAACCGGAATAACAACTGACGGCATCGATGTTATATGATCAATAATCGCTAACCTAACGTTCCTACCGTTCAACTTCCCTTTCGCTAACCCTAACCTAAACTGAGCAATAATCTCTTCATTACTATTAACAGGAAAAGGCAAATGTACTACGATGACGTCACCACCGGCGCGAGTGACGTAAGCCTCGATGGATTTCTTGACAGCTTGAAACGCACAATGAAGCATAACAACAGCGTCGCCTTTGTTGAACCGGCCTTCGGCGAAGGCCCAGCCGACGTGCTGGAGGACGATGGCGGCGGCGGTGGTGGCGTTGTCGACGATGGAGACTTCGGTGACGTCATCGGCGTTAATTAGGTCTTTAATTAGGGTTCGAGAACGGAGGATTTGAGAAGGAAGCGTGTTGAAGAAGAAATCGTCTGGTTGTTGGAGGAATTTGAGCTGCCAGTGTTGTTGAGCGGCGATTATGGAGGCTGGACAGCTGCCGAAGCTGCCGTTGTTTATGCGGGCGACGGTGGGCTGGTGGTGAGCGAATTCGTGGTGGATTTCGGGTGCGGTGATGTAGGATGGTTTGGGTTTTTTGGGGAGGTGGTTGTTGGTGTCGTCGTCGTCTTCAGGGTTAGGGTTATCTTCATGGTTTTTGAGTTCACCCATTTTTGTTTGGTCTAGGGTTTGATTGCAGTGAAATGAAGTGTTCTGTTTCGAGTGCGATTGCGATTTGTGCACCCAGTAGTGATTCGCCCCGTCACATACACGGTAAACCGAGTTGGATGCCTTTACAGTTTGTTTGTTTTTTTTTTTTTTTTTTTTTTTTTTTTTTTTTGTGTGGCTAATGTTGTTTAAAAAATAATGATTTTATTAATAGTTTAAAGAGTTAATTACTCTGGATAGGTGAAAATAACTATTACAATCTATTATTCTATTCAAAAGGGGTGGCGGCGCAACTTGTTGCCCGACTACCTGTCATTGTTTTGTAATTGTCCTTTTTCGTGTGTAATGATATTGATGAATCGAGGAAAAAAAAGTCAATTTTAAAAAAAAAATATAGTAAAATATCGTTTTACAAAAAAAAAAATTATTATCATTATCAATAATTATTAGGGGTCTGATAAATACACCCAACATATGAATTAATATACCAAATTAGTCAAATTTGGTAATGATTAAGTACTTTAATACATTATTTTATTCTAAAGTCAAAAGTAATAATTATGTTTTTGATGTTATTTTATTTTATAATACTTTTGTTACTTTTTTATATTTTGTTATATTATTATTAGTATTAAGCCCCTGCGTTCCAGCGGTTGTTGTAAAACTGTGTCAAGTAATACCAATGTTGTACCACTGTCAGCAACCACCAACACCGGAAAAGCTCGTAAAAACAAATTAAATAAAAACGAAAAAAAACGCCGAGCGAAAAGCAGACATGAAATCTTCGAATCACGAACGCTCGTTGCAGAAAAATTAAACCGAAACGTAAAACATAGAAAAAATAACTAAGTCAATCCAGGACTCGCGCGTTGGTCGAACTTGTTAAACGGAGAAAAATAGATGTGCTGCGACGGGCCAGTCAAACGGGAACAAATATACGAAAAAAAATATTGAACCCCACACGCACGTTGCGGTGCATTAACTCACAAAATTTAGAACGAAACGAAAAACTTGGGAAAGATGATAAGTATGGTGGACCAAAATTGAAAATAAAAAAAAGTTGGGATTAAATTACAAAAAATGAAAAACTTTGGGTTAAAAATAAAAAACAGAAGGTCTAAATTGCAAAATTGAAGTTATTTATTAATCTTATATAAAGATAAGGATAAAAATAAATGATATCTATATATTAGTTATTAATATTAATATTAATATTAATATTAATATTAATATTAAAAGAAATCTATTAAATAATTATAAATAAAATTTATGAGGTTGAAGGAGAGAATGTCATGTCGCATTATTTGGAGTTTTTTATTATAAGTTAGATATCAATATTAATAAATAAATAGTCAGGATACTTTATTATAAACACGAAAGTGAAAAAGCTCATCATAAATAAATAAATAAATAAATAACGAGTCTCTAATAAAAAAAAATAAACTTGCAAACATTAAAACAATTAATTACCTAGATCGTCAAAACCACTTTCACGACGATAAAGTTGGGTACGTTTTTTTAATTGTCTAAAGAACTTTTTTTACAATTTTTTTTTCTAAACTTTTTTTCTTCTTAAATAACTTTTCTTTCTTATTTCAGAAGAACACTTCAACAAAAACCTCGTTTCAATTTTTTTAGAAAGTGTTTTTTTAATAATATTTAAAGAGTTTTGGCGTTTTTTTAAAAACATTTTTGTATCTTTTGAATGTTATGAGCATGTGAACTGGTCCATTGGACAAATACTATTTGATGAATTTATATGAATTTATAATGAATACATACGTATTATCATTTTATAGATACTTGTATCACAGAGACAATATAGTAGTTGATAGTCCAAGAGTTTCGTAACATAAATATATTATTATTATTATTATTATTTTATTATTAAATTTAAATCTTGCATTTAGGGGGTATATAAAGTAATAAGAGGGGTATATTTCATCCAATAAAGCTAGTAGTGATAAAATGATATAAAAAAAAGTTGACTTGTGGTTCCATTTATTGAATTGTGTTAGGGGTGTGTCGCAACCCCCGTCCCCTAACTACCCGGGAACGGGTGGCCGCGGCCAGTTTCAGTGGTATCGGTGTTTATCATTTTCGCAGCGGAAATTACATCAGAACCGTAGTTATGAAATATTTTATCAGAGTAAAATACCACACTTTTATAATATTAAACACGTGGGAAATTCCCAAGTTTTCAGTACACACATTTTCATAGGGATAAACCCTATTTTATTTAAATAAAAACGTCTCTTTATTTAGGTAACTTTATAGCCACTTTTCCTAGCCTTCAGTGCTGTCCAGCTGGCTTCTATTTGGCTTTCACATTTTGTTACCTGAAACGTGTTTAAAAACATTTTGTCAGGGGGAAATACTGGTGAGTGAATCCCAGTTTAATCAAGATAAGTAAAATCGTTTTACAGTATTGAGGGCGGTCGCGCAATTACATTTGTTTCCATCTACTTTAATTACCACCCACGATACTGTCAACCCGACTTGTGGTCATGTTACTACTCACAGTGTAGTAACAAATTTTGTATACAAAACCCCAACATACCGACGATAATTGTAGAATACAAATACTCAATCACTGTTTAATATAATGTAAATAATTTGAGGTTTTGTAAAAACAGTTTGCAAAAAGATTCACAAAAAGGAGATTACTCACATTGCTGTCTTAGGGTTTTCCTTAAGGATTTCCTGGTGATTATCTATTAATTTCACAAATGCACACGCGTTAGTATAATAACCCAATATTTACATCAGTAATACCCTCCACGAGACGGTATTCCAACGACTACGTCGGGCAGAACCACGACAGCCGTTACGGGACCCTTGATCAATCGGGCAAGGTATCTAATACGTAACTGGGGGTTATGATACTTACAACGAGGCAGAACTTCGCTAATTAGGGGGTATAATGCCCGAAAATTACTTTAGCTATGAGGAAATTCGAGAGAGAAAGAAAGTTGTGTGCGATTTCAAATGATCAGCCGAAGCCATCTATTTATAGTGCTGATTTCTCATTTCCTCGCGGCCCGCGAAGACTCAAGGGTCGTCTTACGCGGCCCGCTACCTGGGGGTAGGGCCTAGCTGTGTTGATTCATCGAGTATAGGCTTAACACGCGTTTGACACGTGGCGGCACCGGATGAGGCCTGGTGTCCAGGTGCTCGCGGCCCGTGTAGAACTTAGAGCAGTCTGTCACGGCTCGCGACAGACTTATTTTTCTTGTTTTTTATTTTATTTTTAACTATATAAGGTGTTTTGTGCTCGGTTTTCGCATACGGGGTGTATTTTAAGACATATAGGGATATTTTAAACATATTAGAGATGTCGGAAATATTGTGGAGGGTTATTATATCCTCCCCACCTTGTTTTAGAACTCGTCCTTGAGGTCTACTGGAATAAGTGTGAATATTTCCTTTGCATTTCTGATTCAAGCTCCCATGTGTATTCTGGTCCTCTCTTGGAGTCCTATTTCACTTTGACCAGAACTAATCTTTTATGTTTGAGATTCTTGACCTTTCTGTCTTCAATCTGTAGAGGCTTCTCTACAAATTTAAGCTTTTCATTTACCTTTATATCCTTAAGAGGTACTATCAATGATTCATCAGCTAAGCATTTCTTGAGGTTAGATACATGAAATACATCATGTATTCCTGCCATTTCCTCTGGCAGTTGTAGCTGATAGGCTACATGTCCTATTCTTTTAATAATCTCAAAAGGTCCAACATACATGGGGCTTAGCTTTCCTCTTTTGATGAATCTTACCACTCCTTTCCAAGGAGAGACTTTCAATAACACTTTGTCTCCTACCTGAAATTCCAATGGCTTTCGTCTGTTATCTGCATAACTCTTCTATCGGTCACGTGCTGCTTTCAGTCGCTCTTTGATTTGAATGATTTTGTCGGTTGTTTCTTGCACTATCTCAGGTCCGGATAGTTGTTTTTCTCCAATTTCGGCCCAACAGACTGGGGTTCGGCACTTTCGTCCATAAAGTGCTTCGAATGGTGCAGCATTTATACTTGTGTGATAGTTGTTATTATAAGAAAATTCTGTTAATGGTAAGTGATCGTCCCAATTACCTCTGAAATCAATTACACAAGCTCTAAGCATATCCTCCATTGTCTGAATTGTCCTTTCGCTTTGTCCGTCCGTTTGAGGATGATAAGCGGGGCTTAGATTTAACTTGGTTCCCATTGCTTTTTTGAAACTTGTCCAAAAATGAGAGGTAAAACGGCTATCTCTATCAGAAACAATTGAAAAAAAAAAGGAATTCCATGTAATGAAACTATTTCATTTACATACAATTTAGCTAATTGTTCCATACTGAAAGTTTCCTTCATTGGTAGGAAATGAGCTGACTTAGTTAGCCTGTCTACAATCACCTAGATTGTATCATTACCTTTCCTTGTCTTGGGTAGTTTGGTAACAAAATTCATTGTTATCAATTCCCATTTCCATACTGGCATTTCTAATTGTTGCAACAAACCTGAGGGTTTCTGATGTTCAGCTTTAACTTGTGAACAGGTTAAACACTTAGAAACATAACCTGCTATATCCTTTTTCATTACTATCCACCAGAAATTCTTTCATAAGTCTTGATACATCTTATCACTTCCAGGATGCATCGTATACTTAGACTTATGGGCTTCTTCTAATATACGGTGGCGTAGGTTTCCTAATTTAGGTATCCACATTCTTTTCTTATGGAATTTCCAAATTCCATTTGTTCCTTGTTATAGTTCCTTAATCATTCCTTTCAACTTTTCAGTATCATCCTTGATTACTGATTCTTGTGCTTTTCTAATCTGTTCATTTAAATCTAGTTGTAAATTTAGTTTAAGAGAACGTACTCTTTTTGATTTTTCATGATACTTTCGACTTAAAGCATCAGCTACTACATTTTGCCTTTCCTGCATGATACTGGATATTACAATCATAATCACTAAGTATCTCCATCCAGCGTCTTTGTCTCATGTTCAACTCCTTTTGTCCGAAGACATACCTTAAACTCTTATAATCTGTGAAAATGGTAAACTTACTACCATAAAGGTAATGTCTCCAAATCTTAAGAGCGAAAATTATAGCTCCTAATTCTAAATCATGGGTTGAATAATTTTCTTCATGATTCTTAAGTTGTCTAGAGGCTTAAGCTATAACCTTTTGACGTTGCATCAACACACATCCAAAACCAAGTTTAGAAGCGTCACAATAGACTATAAAGTCTTCATTTCCTTCAGGTAACGCTAGTATGGGTGCGTTGGTTAATCTTTGCTTAAGGATTCTAAAGGCTTCTTCTTGTTTTGGTCCCCATTCAAACTTAACAGTGTGACAACTGTGCTCAGTAATCATCGTATAATGTAAAACAATGTTGATTATCAATAAAACAATGTGCTTTGGTGTTATTATATGTGTTGTTGTGTTTAATGATTTTACAATTTGATTCGATTACGATTTCAAGCTTTAAGTCGCTTTCTGGAAGGTTATACGCAAACTGGTGCATAAACGCAATCAGTTCAACGCGGCGTACACTCCGGAACTGTGATGTAAGACAAACATACCCTAAATATCCTTTACATAACTTAGAAATAAGTTTCGAAGGATTCGGTATGGCAAAAACATGTTTATTTGAACTAAATAACTAATTACGACAAAACTGCGAAACGAACGTTGGTGACCGCCCGGATAATATTTAAATCCCAAAAATATTCTGTTATGATTAAAATTTTATTTTAATCAGGTTCGTGTTGAAAAATAAATTAAAACGCTTAAAAACGTCATTTTTCAAGTTTAAGCGCGTACCGTGTGTTTCTGCGCGACACAGTGCTTCTACTGCAAAACGCAGACAACGCAGCCAGTCTTGGCAACTGAAATTTATTTCAGTAATATTTTGGCAAGTTTATTTTTATAGAATAATAAAAATAATTTAGAACGCCATAAACCGGGATTTAAACGCTAGATAAAATATCCGGTATCCAGTTAAATACCTATTTTTATCTAACTTACCCTCAAAAATTACACTTCACCCCCTCCCCCATATGTATTTATGGTCACTTAGTGGATGGCCCCACCAAATTTTTATTAAATCTTGCAAAATATTCTATTAGATCTTGCATGACACTTGTAGTTGCATGCTCCATCTAAATCTTTCCATATCTCCTACTTATATCTTCATCACTCTCTCTCTCCTCTCTCCCAACCGTCCACATCTCTCTCTCTCTCACCATATATGACCTTCAACCTTGTTCTTGAAGATCAAGTCCTATTTCAAGCATGTTTCAAGTGGTGTGAAGATACAAAGGTGTTTCCAAGGTGCATTCAAGTGATTTCAAGCTTCCTATCATCAAAATCTCATCCAACAACTTACTTGAATCTTGAAGGTATAACATTTATGTTTAAATTATACTTTTGATTCTTGGTTGTTCTTGATGACTTGAAGTTTCTCTTGAATCTTGGAATTTTCACAAACTTGAAATCTAAAATGAAATGAGTCTTGAAACAAATAAAAATGGTGGTGATATATATGTATATATAACCGTACATATATGTATAGGTATATGAGTTTCGAGCTTTATTTTTGATAAGTACATGTTTAGGTTGTTGCTTGTTCTTGAATAATGGTTAAAATGCAAGTGATTGATGATCTATGTATGATATGTTAAATGTTTAAGTACATCAGCAAATAACATGAATAAATCACATATTTGATGCTTTTAAACTCATAAAAAAATGATGTTGCTATGATAGTATGCTTTAGACACTTATACATGAGGATACATGTTGATTAGAGCTCAAGAAGTGATAAAAAAAATGGTTGTATGACAAAAATGATTTTGAACAGATTATAAGCACTAAAAATGACCTTATTTGGTATATTATAATGGCATGAAACTTTGACATAGGTTTGATAGCTTTGCATGTTGTACATATAGCTTGAAAAGTGGTAAAATATGTGAAATTTGCATGATTTATGTGCTTTACTTAAAACCTGCACTATCATGAGTATAACCATTATTTTATTCAGTAAATAACATGGGTTATGTTAAAATTTCAAGTCTTTTCGATTTGGGATGGTTCGGGTAACGTTTGATGCAAAACTATGCGGTAAAACGGTTAAAAATCGCCTTTTCGGAGGATTTTTATAAAACTGTTTTAGATCAGTAAGTAAACTGATATTTTTGATATAAAAATAAGTATTTTAACTTATATTAAGTTTACTTGGTGTTTGGTTGGTCATACGTGACTTCCGACGCCCAAAAATGTCACCGAATCGCTAAAATAAGTGTTTTTCGACATACACTAGAATGGGTTGTTCATGGGTAAAATCTTATGTGTTACAATGTGCTATGTGTTTTACAATATGTATATGATGATGTGCTAGTGTTGACAAGATTATATGTATTACGATGTTACATTTTGGGATATATATATATACAAATACACCAATATAATAAAAAATAATAATTTTTCGAGAAATCTCAAAGTTATGTGAAAATTCTAAGTATCGGAGAAACTTATGTATTTTTGTGAACTTTGATTATTAAATCATTTTTACTTAATTTAGGACGAATAAACAATTTGAGGGATTGTGTTAACATATAAAAACGCACCCAAAGGTGAGTACATAGATCCCATCTTTTTACTGTTTTCGATTGTTTTGGGGTGATTCATATGTATCAAAACGATTTCGATATTCTAACGATGGTTTAAAAAACGATTAAGATGGTTTATACAAAACTAATAACGATTTTGATAATGTGAATGAACTTGTTGGTGGTAGTTACATAACGAATGACATTCATTAGCATTGATCAGGCCGACCAGTATCAGGTTATGGTACCATAGGATCTGACAAATCCCGTTATTAGACCGCACCCATGGTTATGTGTGGGTTAGGTGGATAACGACTGAATCTGATGATTGTTAACTTACCCTTTGGAGGTTTGTTAATGCAAGAACGAGTTGAACGATGGACGAGTCACAAAGGTTTGAATGTTATTAGCGAGACGACCAAAAGTAGTTTTCACAATTTAAACGAGAACGATTGGAACAAGAACGATTTTGAACGATTATGAACGATTTAAACAAATGAACGATGATCTATAACGAGAATGGGTTAAACGATGTCACACAACGATGTTTACGAAACTATATAAACCATACGAGTTTTATTACGAGAACGATTTATGATTTGGTTTACATAAACAAATGTTTTGGGTTAAGAATCATGGCATCGAGGTTTATAAATTATAACCAATCTGTTTTGACTTGGTTCTTCATTTTACAATACAAACATTTTACAAAACAAGGTTTCAAATATTGATTAACGAAGTTGTACGAGATATTTCAACGAGCCATGAATCTGACACTCACACAAAAAAACTATGTGCTTGCCAGCATTTCTTTGCTGACTTTGTTTTTACATATGTTTCAGGTGATGTAGCTTAATGTTGATTGCGAATAGGATGCATGCTCACTTAGGACTGGACGAGGCCTTAGTGATTTAATAACGATGATAGATTATGTTTGACTTGCTTGTTTAACTTTAAGACAATGTTTAATATTTAATAAAACGAAACTCTTTGTATCCATGGTTTGAAACAATAATTCTGTTACAACACTCCCCGACGTTTCCGCCACGGTTTGTTGTTTTACATGGTCGGGGTGTGACAGAAGAAGTTGGTATCAGAGCCAATGGTTATAGGGAATTAGGTTATTAGTAATACTTTGACCTAGACTATAACTTTCTAGGACCCCAACGCAAGTTGATTTGCGTTTAGATTTAAAAACAAAATCCGAATCTGCTTCGAAAATTAATCATCCGTTCTAGGATGATTGATTACTAGGTTTTGAACCCTCTGTTGTAAGGTTTTGAACCCTCCCAGTTTGACTCATTTTTGGCTTAGTACCTTCTGAGTTTTCAAAATCTCGTCAAAGTTTGGGTCTAAATAATGTGAACACGTGCAAACTGGAAGAGTGAATACCTGTACCCTGAGTTTTTTGTCTAAGGCTTGAGTGTTCGTACAAATCCACATAATCGGACCAGTCACTCTTACCTGGGGACTCTTGGGGTGAGTGTTCGCTTATAGGAGAGCATGTATTCGCGATACATTATTTTGATTCATTACTTTGATTAGTCACTGCTTGTCATTTGTTTGTTCGAGGTAACGAACAAATGATCGCCTTCCTTATGTTTCGTCGATATTTTCAGTACCTCTTTTGTTTTTCCTAATTGTCGACCTCACTCGTTTCTCATATTTCCTTGTTAGACAATGCCTCCTCGACGTGATGCACAATCTTTTACTGCTGAAAAAGTCGCAACCCTTGTCTCTCAGCAAATGGCTGCTGTACTTCCAGGCGTTATGACCCAAATCCACGAGCTATACAACAACAATAATAATAACAATGCACAATGTAATTTCAAGAATTTCAATGCTGCTAAGCCGCTAAAGTTTTCTGGCTCACAAGGAGCAACTGCACTCCTTCAATGGTTCGAAAGTATCGAGAGCACATTCAGACATGTGCAATGTCCGAATGGGCGTAAGGTTGAATTTGCATCAAGTGTGTTTGAGAAGCGTGCTCTTACATGGTGGAATGGAGTGATGCGCGATAAGGGTGCCGAAGGCACAAACATGGGAAGAGCTTCGAGCTCTCATGATGAGAGAGTTCTGTCCCCGTCACGAAATTCGAGCTTTGGAACGAGAATTTGACGATCTAAAACAAGATGGGGGAGAACACCGTGCGTATACGGATCGATTTGAGGAACTCAGTCTTTTGTGTCCTACTATGGTTACCCCGTTGGAGAAAGCGATAGAGAGGTATATCGATGGTTTACCCAATTCCATACAGGATATTGTGACTGGCGTTAATCCTACTACTGTTCGTCAAGCAATCGAGTTATCTGCTACCCTGACTGAGTCGCAAGTCAGGAAGGGTAAACTTACCTGCAAGGGTGATAAGAAGAAGTCGACCGAATCTGTCAAGGAAAAGGGTAAGGGTAAGAAAGGTGAGTCGTCGAAGAAGTCGAGAAAGCGAAAGGGTGCTCAGAACTTTGCAGTTACTGCTCAGAACCCACCAGCTCAACCGCCTGCGAAGAAAGCATATGCTGGTACCGCACCTCATTGTGCTCGCTGCAACGGTCATCACGTTGCACAACAAGCTTGTAGGCAATGCACAACGTGTGGTAAGCTTGGGCATCTGGCCAACATCTGTCGTTCGGGTCAGAATCAGATTATTCAGAATCAAGCTCCAATTCAGGGGAATGCTGCTAGATTCCCATCGGGTTCATGTTTCAATTGTGGAGAGTTTGGTCACTTCCGTAACAACTGTCCGAGGCTGGTGAATGCAAACACGAATGCTAATGCGAACCCGAATGCGAATGTCAACGCAAATGTGAATCCCGCTCGTGGGCGAGCGTACAATCTGAATGCTAACGAGGCTCGAGCTGACAACCTCGTCGTCAATGGTACGTTTCTTGTTAACAATCGACCTGCATCTATTCTTTTTTATTCTGGTGTCGATAGAAGTTTTGTTTCATTGTCTTTTGAACCTTTGCTTGCGATACCTAGAACTAAACTGAGGAAACCCTTATCTGTCGAAGTTGCTACTGGTAAACCTCTTGTGCTCGATTCTGTTATTCGTGATTGTCAGTTAAACCTTGATAACCATCTTTTTCCCATTGACCTCACGCCGATGCAACTTGGGAGCTTCAATATTATCGTGGGGATGGATTGGTTAACCAAACATCATGCAGAGGTGGTTTGTTTTGATAAGATTGTTCGTATTCCTCTTCCATCTGGCGATGTTCTGGAAGTTCGTGGAGAGAAGCCATCTGGTGATTTGAAGCTTATGTCATGTACAAAGGCCCAAAGTTATTTGCGAAAAGGATATGTTGCTTTCCTGGCACATGTCACCGAGGAGAAAGGCAAGAGCAAGAATATTCAGGATATTCCGATTATTCAGGATTATCCAGAGGTGTTTCCCGATGAACTGCCTGGTTTGCCTCCAGTCCGTCAAGTCGAGTTTCATATTGACCTGGTACCCAATGCCAACCCGATTACGAAAGCACCTTATCGTCTTGCACCGTCGGAGATGCAAGAGTTATCGAAACAGCTTCAAGAGTTGTCTGACAAAGGATTCATCCGTCCGAGCTTTTCGCCTTGGGGAGCTCCTGTCCTCTTTGTGAAAAAGAAAGATGGATCTTTTCTAATGTGTATCGATTATCGTGAGCTTAATAAGCTTACCATCAAGAACCGATATCCCCTACCTAGAATTGATAATCTCTTTGACCAGCTGTAAGGTGCTTCATGTTTTTCCAAGATCGATCTGCGTTCTGGGTATCATCAACTTCGTGTACTCGAAGAAGATATTCCCAAAACTGCATTCCGTACGAGATATGGGCACTATGAGTTCACTGTCATGCCTTTTGGTTTGACAAATGCCCCAGCTATCTTCATGGACTTAATGAATAGGGTCTGTAAACCTTATTTAGATAAGTTCATCATTGTGTTCATCGACGATATTCTCATTTATTCGAAGTCTCGAGCCGATCGCGAACAACACCTTCGTTTGACATTGGAACTCCTAAAGAAGGAACAATTTTTTGCTAAATTCTCCAAGTGTGAATTTTGGCTTAGAGAAGTTAAGTTCTTGGGTCATATTGTCAATGAGCAGGGTATCAATGTGGATCCTTGCAAAATAGCTGCTATTAAGGATTGGAGTACACCGACGACACCTACAGAGATTCGATCATTTCTTGGTCTTGCTGGTTATTATCGTCGATTCATTTCTAATTTCTCAAAGATCGCGATTCCACTCACTGCTTTGACTCAGAAAAATAAGCCTTTTGAGTGGGGACCTAAGCAAGAAGAAGCGTTCCAAACGCTGAAACTAAAGCTCTGTGATGCTCCTGTTTTATCTCTACCTAAGGGAAACGATGATTTTGTTGTCTATTGTGACGCATCGAATCTAGGACTTGGTTGCGTTCTTATGCAACGAGGCAAAGTCATAGCTTATGCGTCTAGACAGCTGAAAATTCACGAGAAGAACTATATGACTCATGATCTTAAATTAGGAGCTGTGGTTTTCGCACTTAAAATCTGGAGACACTACCTCTATGGAACGAAGTGTGTGGCTTTCACAGACCACAAAAGTCTCCAGCATATTCTCAATCAGAAGGAGCTGAACGTGAGGCAACGACGTTGGGTTGAACTCTTAAACGATTACGATTGCGAGATCCGCTACCATCCTGGTAAGCCGAATGTCGTAGCCGATGCGCTTAGTCGAAAGGAACGAGTCAAGTTTCATTCTGTTCGAACCCTATCTGATATTCAATCTCGTGTCCTTCAAGCTCAACGATCTTGTGTGATCAAGGGCTTATTGAAAAATGAGCTACCGCTTCAACTCGAACTTAAACTCGAAACGAAGGATGATGGGTTGCTATATTTCAGGGATCGTTTGTGGATTCCAAAACAAGACGATCTTCGCACCTTGGTAATGGACGAATTGCACAAGTCTCGATATTCTATCCATCCTAGTGCTGATAAAATGTACAAGGATCTTCGTACTCAGTACTGGTGGCCTGGTATGAAGAAGGATGTTGCCTTGTATGTATCGAAATGCCTAACTTTTCTCAAAGTCAAGGCTGAACATCAACGACCTTCTGGTTTTCTTGTACAACCAGAGATACCGGTTTGGAAGTGGGAGAACATTGCAATGGATCTCATCACTAAGTTACCGCGTACATCTAAAGGTCACGATGCTATTTGGGTTGTTATCGATCGATTACCGAAATCTGCTCATTTTATACCGATTCGCGAGGATCTATCTGCTGATAAACTTGCAAAGATTTACGTTGATGAGATAGTATCTCGACATGGTGTTCCTTTGGATATCATTTCTGATCGTGATGCTCGATTTTCGTCTCATTTTTGGAAAACCATGCAATCTGGTTTGGGAACCCAACTAAATCTAAGCACTGCTTATCATCCCCAAACAGATGGACAATCTGAGAGAACGATTCAAAATTTGGAGGATATGCTTAGAGCATGCGTGATAGACTTTGGTGGTAATTGGGATTCTCATCTTCCACTGATCGAGTTCTCTTACAACAACAGTTATCATGCTAGTATTAATATGGCACCATTCGAAGCTCTCTACGCTCGAAAATGTCGTTCACCTATCTGTTGGAATGAGATCGGTGAAGCTCAGCTTACTGGACCTGAGCTCATTCTGGAAACAACAGACAAAATCAAGAAAATCCGCAATAATCTTGTGACAGCTAGAAGCCGTCAAAAGAGTTATGCAGATAGATGACGCAAGCCTTTGGAATTTCAAATCGGAGACCATGTCCTACTCAAGGTGTCACCTTGGAAGGGAGTGGTGAGATTTGGAAAGAAAGGAAAACTTGCACCACAATATGTTGGACCATTTAAGATTGTTGAAAGAATTGGAAAGGTTGCCTATCGACTAGAGCTACCCCCAGAGCTTGGAAATATTCATCCGACTTTTCACGTGTCCAATTTGCGAAAGTGTTTAGCTGATGCTGATCTTCACATTCCTCTCGACGAGATTCAAATCGATGAAACAATGCACTTTGTCAAGAAACCTGTGGAGATAGTAGACCGTACATTCAAACAGTTGAAGAACAAACGGATTAGATTGGTCAAAGTTCGCTGGGAATCCAAACGTGGCCCCGAGTTTACTTGGGAACGTGAGGACCAGATGAAGACGAAATATCCGCATTTGTTTTCACAAGCTTCCTCTAGTTAAAATTTCGGGACGAAATTTCCTGAAGTAGGGGAGACTGTGACAACTGTGCTCAGTAATCATCGTATAATGTAAAACAATGTTGATTATAAATAAAACAATGTGCTTTGGTGTTATTATATGTGTTGTTGTGTTTAATGATTTTACAATTTGATTCGATTCCGATTCCAAGCTTTAAGTCGCTTTCTGGAAGGTTATACGCAAACTGGTGCATAAACGCAATCAGTTCAACGCGGCGTACACTCTGGAACTGTGATGTAAGCCAAACATACCCTAAATATCCTTTACATAACTTAGAAATAAGTTTCGAAGGATTCGGTATGGCAAAAACATGTTTATTTGAACTAAAGAACTAATTACGACAAAACTGCGAAACGAACGTTGGTGACCGCCCGGATAATATTTAAATCCCAAAAATATTCTGTTATGATTAAAATTTTATTATAATCAGGTTCGTGTTGAAAAATAAATTAAAACGCTTAAAAACGTCATTTTTCAAGTTTAAGCGCGTACCGTGTGTTTCTGCGCGACACAGTGCTTCTACTGCAAAACGCAGACAACGCAGCCAGTCTTGGCAACTGAAATTTATTTCAGTAATATTTTGGAGAGTTTATTTTTATAGAGTAATAAAAATAATTTAGAACGCCATAAACCGGGATTTAAACGCTAGATAAAATACCCGGTATCCAGTTAAATACCTATTTTTATCTAACTTACCCTCAAAAATTACACTTCACCCCCTCCCCCATATGTATTTACGGTCACTTAGTGTATGGCCCCACCAAAATTTTATTAAATCTTGCAAAATATTCTATTAGATCTTGCATGACACTTGTAGTTGCATGCTCCATCTAAATCTTTCCATATCTCCTACTTATATCTTCATATCAAGCAAGATCAAACTCAATCTTCATCACTCTCTCTCCTCTCTCCCAACCGTCCACATCTCTCTCTCTCTCACCATATTCATACCTTCAACCTTGTTCTTGAAGATCAAGTCCTATTTCAAGCATGTTTCAAGGGGTGTGAAGATACAAAGGTGTTTCCAAGGTGCATTCAAGTGATTTCAAGCTTCCTATCATCAAAATCTCATCCAACAACTTACTTGAATCTTGAAGGTATAACATTTATGTTTAAATTATACTTTTGATTCTTGGTTGTTCTTGATGACTTGAAGTTTCTCTTGAATCTTGGAATTTTTACAAACTTGAAACCTAAAATGAAATAGGTCTTGAAACAAATAAAAATGGTGGTGATATATATGTATATATAACCGTACATATATGTATGGGTATATGAGTTTCGAGCTTTATTTTTGATAAGTACATGTTTAGGTTGTTGCTTGTTCTTGAATAATGGTTAAAATGCAAGTGATTGATGATCTATGTATGATATGTTAAATGTTTAAGTACATCAGTAAATAACATGAATAAATCACATATTTGATTCTTTTAAACTCATAAAAAATGATGTTGCTATGATAGTATGCTTTAGGCACTTATACATGAGGATACATGTTGATTAGAGCTCAAGAAGTGATAAAAAAAATGGTTGTATGACAAAAATGATTTTGAACAGATTATAAGCACTAAAAATGACCTTATTTGGTATATTATAATGGCATGAAACTTTGACATAGGTTTGATAGCTTTGCATGTTGTACATATAGCTTGAAAAGTGGTAAAATATGTGAAATTTGTATGATTTATGTGCTTTACTTAAAACCTGCACTATCATGAGTATAACCATTATTTTATTCAGTAAATAACATGGGTTATGTTAAAATTTCAAGTCGTTTCGATTTGGGATGGTTCGGGTAACGTTTGATGCAAAACTATGCTGTAAAACGGTTAAAAATCGCCTTTTCGGAGGATTTTTATAAAACTGTTTTAGATCAGTAAGTAAACTGATATTTTTGATATAAAAATAATTATTTTAACTTATATTAAGTTTACTTGGTGTTTGGTTGGTCATACGTGACTTCCGACGCCCAAAAATGTCACCGAATCGCTAAAATAAGTGTTTTTCGACATACACTAGAATGGGTTGTTCATGGGTAAAATCTTATGTGTTACAATGTGCTATGTGTTTTACAATATGTATATGATGATGTGCTAGTGTTGACAAGATTATATGTATTACGATGTTACATTTGGGGATATATATATATATATATATATATGTATAAATACAAATACAAATACACCAATATAATCAAAAATAATAACTTTTCGAGAAATCTCAAAGTTATGTGAAAATTCTAAGTATCGAAGAAACTTATGTATTTTTGTGAACTTTGATTATTAAATCATTCTTATTTAATTTAGGACGAATAAACAATTTGAGGGATTGTGTTAACATATAAAAACGCACCCAAAGGTGAGTACATAGATCCCCTCTTTTTATTGTTTTCGATTGTTTTGGGGTGATTCATATGTATCAAAACGATTTCGATATTCTAACGATGGTTTCAAAAATGATTAAGATGGTTTATACAAAACTAATAACGATTTCGATAATGTGAACGAACTTGTTGGTGGTAGTTACATAACGAATGACATTCATTAGCATTGATCAAGCTGACCAGTATTAGGTTATGGTACCATAGGATCTGACAAATCCCGTTATTAGACCGCACCCATGGTTATGTGTGGGTTAGGTGGATAACGACTGAATCTGATGATTGTTAACTTACCCTTTGGAGGTTTGTTAATGCAAGAACGAGTTGAACGATGGACGAGTCACAAAGGTTTGAATGTTATTAGCGAGACGACCAAAAGTAGTTTTCACAATTAAAACGAGAACGATTGGAACAAGAACGATTTTGAACGATTGAATGATTATGAACGATTTAAACAAATGAACGATGATCTATAACGAGAATGAGTTAAACGATGTCACACAACGATGTTTACGAAACTATATAAACCATACGAGTTTTATTACGAGAACGATTTATGATTTGGTTTACATAAACAAATGTTTTGGGTTAAGAATCATGGCATCGAGGTTTATAAATTATAACCAATATGTTTTGACTTGGTTATTCATTTGACAATACAAACATTTTACAAAACAAGGTTTGAAATATCGATTAACGAAGTTGTACGAGATATTTCAACGAGCCATGAATCTGACACTCACACAAAAAAACTATGTGCTCGCCAGCATTTCTTTGCTGACTTTGTTTTTACATATGTTTCAGGTGATGTAGCTTAATGTTGATTGCGAATAGGATGCATGCTCACTTAGGACTGGACGAGGACTTAGTGATTTAATAACGATGATAGATTATGTTTGACTTGCTTGTTTAACTTTAAGACAATGTTTAATATTTAATAAAATGAAACTCTTTGTATCCATGGTTTGAAAAAATAATTCTGTTACAACACTCCCCGACGTTTCCGCCACGGTTTGTTGTTTTACGTGGTCGAGGTGTGACAAACAGATTTACAGGTTAGGTTAGCTTAGTTAAGGGAATGGCTATTCTAGAAAAATATCGAATAAATCTTCTATAATAACCGGCCAATCCTAAGAAACTTCTAACCTCGGTTGGTGATTCAGGGGTTTTCCATTTGGTAATTGCCTCGATCTTTGTGGGGTCCACATGTATTCCTTCATGATTGACTAGATGTCCAAGAAACTGCCCCTGTTCTAACCAAAATTCACACTTTGAAAACTTTGCATAAAGCTTTTCCTTTCTTAATAAACTTAGAAGTGCGTGCAGATGCGCTGCATGTTGTCATGGCTCCCGGCCCAGTTTGACCCGGTCCAGATGCCGCGGGACAGAAACCCCGTGGTATTTATTAAATTTGGCAGCGGAATAATTAACAGGATCGTTTAAAACTTGAAAATGCCCGATTATTTTATTTCATAATTAGGGACAAACCCCGTAATTTACAATAAGGGAATTTCACTAGGAAACCCCTCTTTTACAAAAAAAACATGTTTCTTTATTTTTATTAAGCCACTTCTTCAAGCTTGTAGTGCTACGCGGCACTTTTTCCTTGATCACAGCAGATCACCTGAAACATGTTTTAAAAAGGTTTTATCAGCAGGGAAATACTGGCGAGTCATTCAAGTTGCACAAAACGACACCTTGTTATAATATACAGTATTAAGGGTGATTACATTGTTTATATCAACCAATTACCCCAAATCGGTATTTGTCACTCGACTGTATCTGTGACTATGGTCAGATCACCCATTGGCTAACTCGTTGTCCAATTGTGACGGGAAACAAGTAATGTATACAAAACCCCACATACCGGCAGTAATTGAAGATTACAAAGACTTAATCCCTGTAATTATAACCTTGAAAACATTTTGTAAAGCAATTTGATAAAAAGAGAATGACTCACATTGCAGATTTAAACGGGCAGAGTTTAGCCTACTGATTAGCCTTGTAACCTAATTTAAATAACAATGCACATGAACTAGGTCAGTAACTAATACAGCATTTACGATAACTCACGAGATTAAAATCCTCACAATGAATGACAAAGTGTAATACTTAAACATCCATCGAATTTACGACGAATGACAAAGTATAGCCCTAATGTAGGCAGCACTTAAACATCCATTGGATTGATTTCAATCGATCGGACATTGAATCGTAGCAGCGATCGAGTTAATACCCTGTATCGTAGCAGCGCCTTGATACCGTAATTTTCGAATTTGAGCAGTATAACTTTGTTTTTGAGAAAAGTTTTCAACACCAGTGAACTGCTCAAGATCAGATCAATTTATAGCTGAAAATGGGGTTTACGCGGCCCGCGTAAGCCCCCTCTTGATCTTACGCGGCCCGCGAGGGCCAGCTAATCGTAGACTAGGGCTAGCGTGTCATCGGTAGGCCTGCCACGTGGCCTGTTCGCTGCTCCGGAGATTTTATGAGATGTCGCGGCCCGCGTAAGCCTAGGCTTACTCTTACGCGGCCCGCGTGAAAATCAAAAATCTGTTTTTCTTGGTTTTTCATGTACAGTAAGGTTTTAGCGGTCCGGGTTTTCACTTACGGGTCTTTTTTGGGACATTTTTGTAGGTCCTTACATTATCCCCGTCTTATTTAAAATCTCATCCTCGAGATTTACTGAAATAAGTGAGGATATTTCTGCTTCATTTCCGATTCCAGTTCCCAAGTGTATTCAGGTCCTCTCTTTGAATCTCACCTGACTTTGACCAGCACTAGTCGCTTGTGCTTGAGAAACTTGACCCTTCTGTCTTCTATTTGCAGTGGCTTCTCAATAAATTTTAACTTTTCATTTACCTCTATATCTTGAAGAGGTACTACCGGGGATTCGTCAGATAAACATTTCTTGAGGTTGGATACATGAAATACATCATGTACCCCAGCTAGTTCTTCTGGTATTTGTAAGCGATAGGAGACTGGTCCTATTCGCTGTATTACTGGGAATGGTCCTACGTACCTTGGACTCAGCTTTCCTTTCTTACCAAACCGAACTACTCATTTCCAAGGAGAAACTTTCAAGAGTACCTTGTCTCCAACTTGAAATTCTAACGGCTTGCGTCGATTGTTTGCATAGCTTTTCTGGCGATCTCGAGCCATCTTCAATCTTTCCATGATTTGAGTGATCTTGTCGGTGGTTTCTTGTACTATTTCAGGACTGGATAATTGACTTTCTCCTATTTCTGCCCAACAAACGGGAGTTCTACACTTTCGTCCATATAGTGCTTCGAATGGGGCAGCTTCAAGGCTTGAATGGTAACTATTGTTATAGGAGAATTCAATTAAGGGTAGATGGTCATCCCAGTTTCCACCAAAATCTATCACACATGCCCTTAGCATGTCCTCCAGGGTTTGGATTGTCCTTTCACTTTGTCCATCGATTTGAGGATGATAAGCTGTACTTAAATTTAATCACGTCCCCATGGCTTCTTGGAAACTTGTCCAGAAATGTGAAGTGAAACGACTATCTCTATCCGATACAATGGAGAGTGGAACTCCATGTAAGGATACTACTTCGTCTACGTACAACTTTGCTAACCTTTCCATGCTAAAGGTTTCTTTCATGGGTAGAAAATGAGCTGATTTGGTTAATAGATCCACAATCACCCAAATTGCGTCATTACCTTTTCGGGTTTTGGGTAACTTAGTCACAAAGTCCATAGTTATAAGTTCCCATTTCCATACCGGCATTTCTAATTGTTGGAGTAATCCTGAAGGTTTCTGGTGTTCTGCCTTAACTTGTGAACAAGTTAGACACTTTGATACATATCTAGCTATGTCGTTTTTCATTCCTATCCACCAGAAGTTATTTCTTAAATCTTGGTACATCTTATTATTACCAGGATGCATGGTATATCTAGATTTATGGGCTTCCTCTAAAATCTTATTTCTTAATTCTCCCAGCTTAGGTACCCCAATTCTTTTCTTATGAAATCTCCAAATTCCATCACTTCCTTGCTCTAATTCTTTTATTCGTCCTTTCATTCCTTCAGTATCATCCTTGATTGATGTTTCCTGAATATTCTTCAGTTGTCCCATTAAGTCTAATTGTAGACTTAATCTAAGAGCACGAACTCGTTTTTGCTTTTCATGATACTTACGACTTAGGGCATCTGCAACTACGTTTGCCTTTCCTTCGTGATATTGAATATCACAGTCGTAATCGCTTAGAATTTCCATCCATCTTCTTTGCCTCATGTTTAATTCTTTTTGCCCAAATATATACCTTAAGCTTTTATGATCTATATAGACATTAAACTTACTTCCATACAGATAATGTCTCCAAATTTTAAGGGCAAAAATTATAGCTCCTAATTCTAAGTCATGAGTCGTATAATTTTCTTCACGCTTTTTCAATTGCCTTGAGGCATACGCAATTACCTTTTTGCGTTGCATTAGCACACATCCTAACCCTAGTTTAGAAGCATCACAGTAGACTTCAAAATCTTCTGTTCCCTCTGGTAAGGCAAGAATTGGGGCGTTTGTTAACTTTTGCTTCAAAATCCTAAAGGCCTCTTCTTGCCTAGGTCCCCATTCAAACTTAACTGCCTTGCACATTAGCTTAGTTAATGGTACAGCTATCTTGGAAAAATCCTTAATGAATCGTCTATAGTATCCAGCTAATCCTAGGAAACTTCTAATTTCCATAGCTGTTTGCGTGACCTTCCATTTGGTGATCGCTTCTATTTTGGAAGGATCTACGTGAATACCTTCGTGATTCACCATGTGTCCTAAAAATTGCACCTCATGTAGCCAAAATTCACACTTCGAGAATTTGGCGTAAAGCTTTTCCTTTCTTAACAAGGTTAAGAGTGCATGTAGGTGCAGACAATGCTCGTCCTGACTTTTGGGAATAAATGAGCATATCGTCGATGAAGACAATTACAAATTTATCCAAGTACGGTTTACAGATCCTATTCATCATGTCCATAAATGCTGCTGGAGCATTTGTTAGTCCGAAGGGCATGGCTGTAAACTCGTAATGACCATACCTAGTTCTGAAAGCAGTTTTAGGTATGTCTTCTTCTTGCACCTTCAATTGATGATATCCGGAGCGTAAATCTATCTTAGAAAAATATCTAGCTCCTTGAAGTTGATCGAAAAGATCATTAATCCTAGGTAATGGGTATCGATTCTTGATTGTAATCTTATTCAATTCTCTATAATCGATACACATTCGCATCGAACCATCCTTCTTCTTTACAAACAACACAGGCGCTCCCCAAGGGGATGAACTAGGTTGTATAAATCCTTTACTTAGCAATTCATCTAACTGCTTTTTCAATTCTAGCATTTAGGTGGGTGCTAACCGATAAGGTGCCTTGGCTATCGGTGTAGTTCTAGGAATTAGATGAATTCTAAATTCTACTTCCCTATCGGGTGGTAGTCCAGGTAGTTCTTCCGGAAATACGTCCGGGTATTCTGATACTACTGGAATTTCTTTAAGTTCCTTACCTTTAGTGTTCATGATTGCTGAAATCATATATACTATTTCTTGTTTTCTTGAATAACTGGCCAATTTCATTACTGAAATGAATTTCATTGGCCTACGTGGCTTATCTCCTGTAATTACCACTAATTTTCCTGTGGGTGTATGTATTTCTATGGATTTTTTGTCACAGAGAATTCGAGCATGGTTGTCTACTAACCAATCCATTCCTAATACCACATCGAATCCGGCCAAATTCATAGGTAAAAGGTTTGCAGAAAACTTATGGCCTAAGAGTTCTATCTTTCCTTCTCGCAAAACCCTATCTATGTTAACAGAATTCCCATCTGCCGTTTTTACCGTAAAAATTTGTCTAAGTTCGGTTAAAGGTAGGTTAAGAGCTTGGCAGAATGAAGTATTTATAAAACTTTGGTTTGCACCAGAGTCAAATAATACTTTTGCATAAACGTTGTGAACTAGGAACGTACCAGCTATCACGTCAGGGATTAGCTCTGCTTCCTGAGTAGTCAACTGGAAGGCTCTTGCGTTTTTCTTGGTAGTTCCTTCTGCAGGTTTAGCCTTGTTATCTGCTGGTTTGACCAACTTAGGGCATTCTGGTTAGAAATGCCCAGTTTCTCTACAGTTATAGCAGACCCTTGTTTTCTTTCTGCAATCTTCTTCACGATGTCCTATCACTTTGCAGAAGTTGCAGGTTTCATTACATTTGCCAAAATGTTTCTTTTTACAGTTTCTGCAGAACGGCGGAGTGGAAGATTAACCAGTTCCTCTTTTCTTGAAATTGCTCTTATTACCCACACGAAATCCTTGGGTAATTTTCTGAGCCAATTCCTTCTTCCTATTTTCTTCTCGCGTACGCACCAGTCCGTCAGTCAATGTGTTGGCTAATTCCACCGCATCATCGATCGTGCGGGGCCTTGCAGCTTTGACAATATCACGGATTTCGCTAATTAAACCCCAAATGTAGCGAAAAATAAGTACCGGATCTGGCGAAGCCAGAGTAGGCACAATTCGAGCATATTCGAAAAACTTCAAAGTATACCCTCGGCAATTAACATCCACCATTCGGTGGCTCAGGAATTTGTTCGCCATTTGCTCTTTTTCATATTCTGGGCAGAATTTTCTTTCCACCAGACGCTTAAACTCCTCCCAACTCATGGCATAGGCCATGTGAAGAAACACTGAACTAATTATGAGGCTAATCAGTTTGGTTTATGCTTCTACCATGATGGTTAATCTTCTTTATGGTTTCCTGAGCTCCTTAATGACCGTGGTTATCTGCAAAACAAAACACCGTTACTCGTTAAGAGGGGAATGTGGGGGTTTCCCTCTTAACCGGGCTCCGGCGTGAGAATAAGCGACTGCTTTGGGGAGAGAATTAAGTATTAAGTAGAGAGTAGAGGGAATGAAATGTTTAACCTGTGAAGTAAAGGTATCTATTTTAGCCGGAGTAGTGTAAGAGGGTGTGGGCTGATGGGCCTTGGGCCGGAAGGCGACAACATGGAGGATATGCTCCATGTCTCACTGGCGTCGACCGTTAGTGGCTTCTAGGAGCTTTCTGGAGCTGGCGCAATGTGATTGGAGCCACGTGTCACCGTTGTCGGCCTGACCGCCCTTCTGCCATCAGCAGGTGAGTGGAGATCGTGGGGCAGTTGTCTCTGCCTTATGATTGGTGCCATGTAGGCGTCGTTGAGTACTTTTTGTCTCCTGCAAGTCAGATGATCGTAGAGCACGATTGAGCAGGGCCAGAAAGACCCTGATTGGCTCTTTTATTCTGCCACTTGTACCTCATGTACTATCTGAAAAGGCCTTGCGCGGTAGTCACGCATGACTCTTGCTGAGCACGTTACTACCTCGTATGGGCTTCCCAATGTTCTTTTCAGAATGCTAAGTGCTGGAAACGGAGTCTCCACTTGCTCTGACCTCGCGCCGGATCATTGCATGTTCTTGTATCCCGCGCGAGGCTGTTAATAAGGAATATGCTGAATAAGGAGTATGGTCCTGCGCGCGACCTGACCGGAGGGTTGCGCGGCGTTTTTGGGACCATACACCTTTAAGTCCCCCCAGTCCAGTGCTGCACCATGCGCGGGCAAGTGGTTGGAGCTCTGGACTTAGAAAAATAAAATAAAGTAAAGGATGCGTCTTTGGCTTTGGTAGACGGCGCGCGAGTAGACTTTGCTGGTTACTACGGCGCAGCTACCATGCTTTGCTCTGACTTTGTTGTTAGCTTCCTCATGAAGTTTGTAGTGACTTTTCGGCGGGAAAACCTCGAAATTTGAATTCTGACAGGTTGGTGAGAAACGTCGTTGATGGTGACGTTTGAGTTGACCGCTTACACGGTTGTCATCAACTTGTCTCTGATGATTCGGCTTTCCGTCAGGAGAGTGAGGTCCACGCGCGCGTGGTAACCGTCACTCCGGGAAACACGCCTTACGTGGCGTTTTACGATTGGCTATGCTCGCGGAAAATTCGGCACGGTTACCCATCACATTAAATGCGATGGGTATATATATCTGAAGAGTCATGAGGGATTAACATTTCTCTTCTACTCTTTTCTTTATTTCCTCTCGAGTTCTTTTGAATCTTCAAAGTTTGAAGAACACGGTTACAGCAGATCTTCAAGTTCTTGAAGAACATCGTAGCAGATCATCAAGCCTGTTTCCAGAATATTCAAGACCTTTGTTTATCTATCAATGGCTGAAGAACAACGTGAAGATAATCCCGGAGAAGAAGGCCCCGTTCCCGTTCTCCGGTGGGATTTGGGTCTTTTCGAGCAGATCGTTCGTGGCTTCCGGTTTCCACCGGAGTGGGATGCCAGGTACCCCGGCCAGAACCAGACGGCCGCTGATGCACCACCGGGGTACATCACTTTGTTCGAAGACTTCTTTCATCAGGGCAACTTCCGGTTGCCGGCGACGAACTTCATGGCTCATATTCTTCAGTATTATGGGTTCCATATATCTCAAATGAGCCCACCCGGAATGGTTCGGGTTCGACATTTCGAGTTCCTGTGCTGGGCTCATGGCATCGAGCCAACTGTCGATAAATTCCGGGCCTTTTATCAGCTTCAGCGAAATATGGGTTTCTACTCTTTTGCCAGTCGTGGCACCGCCAAGAAGATATTGCTGAACCCTCCCAAGAGTTTCCATGACTGGAAACCAAAATTCTTTTATATACGCGAGGAGGTTATTCCCATCGCCATGACGTTTCGCGCTTGGAATGAAGCGATTGTGAAAGAAGACTTGGCGATTCCCAAGACTGAGGCTTGGTATCGGGAGCTTACTGCTACCCCCAACCGAGTGTTTGGGGAAAATGTCCTTGTTGCGACGCAGATGAGTGATCAATGGCCGCCTGAGAGCCAAGACGTCCCTGTCTTAAAGTTCCAGGATAAAGGTTAGTTAATTCGTTTATTTTGTTGATATCCGTTTCACAACTGTTTATTTATACAATTTGTCTTGTAGAGGCGTGCCTGTATCAAGCTGCGTTCTCTACCTTTGGTGGGTCTATGAGCGTGCGCCCGCTCCGGGCTGGGGAGGAGTATTGGTATGAACAAATCAAGGGTAATTTCATGTACCCAGTTGCTGACGCATTTGCCGCGCCGCCTACCGCGACTGAAGGTGCGCTAATACCTAACCCTCGTCCCTTGCACTCTGTTACTTCTGCTGGGAAAGAGGTTGTCTATCTTTCCAGCGAAGAGTCTGCAGGGTCTTCAACCGGGGAGTTAAGTTCCTGGTCTACCATCTTTGCAGGTGTGCTGCGCGATTTGGGCATTGACCCTGAAGAGAAGAAAAAACCAACCAAGAGGAAGAAGGTGATCAACCTTGAGCCTGAAGTGACAAGTAAGAAAGGTGGGAGTAGCCGCGCAGCTGCTGGTGCTGCTGGTAAAGGTACTCTTCGGCTTCGTCAGAGTTACTTGAAAGATTATGTGATAATTAGTGACTCACTTGAAGGCTTGTCGCGCGCAGGCGAGAAGAAAGCTGGAACGGGTGGCTCGAAAAGTGGAGGTAGCGCGGGTTCTCGTAACCCGGATGCTGGCGCTACTCCGTCCTCTGTTGCGCATGAAGACGAGGAAGAAGAAGAAGAGGAGGCTGCTGAAAAGTTGATCAGCAGAAAGAGAGTTAGAAGCGAAACTACAGCTGGTGTCTCAGCTGCGCCCGGAGCTGGTGAGGTTCCCTTGATTGGGAAACGGAGCAACTTGTGCTCGCTTTACAAAGTTTCTCCGGGTTAGTTTTTTAGTCACGTTATTCTGTTATCTCCGCTCTTTTTAACACTTTTGGTTTTTGCAGAGTTTAAAAAGACGACCCCTGAAAAGGGGGTGGTGTTTGTAGATCCCCTAGAGCCGGCGCATAAGAGGCCGAAGGTTACTGCTAAGCCCCCCAAAACGGTGGAGTCTGATAAGGCAAAGCATGCTGTCGAAGTCGAGAAGGGAAAGCTGGCGCGACAGAGAAAAGCGCGTCTGAAGAAGAGAAGAGGAAGGCTGATGAGATGCGTAGGAAAGCCGAAGCTGATGAAGATCGACGGAAGAAGGCTGAGGATGAGAAGAGAAGGTTGGTTGAGCAGGAGAAGAAGAAGCTAGCTGAGCAGGAGAAAAACAGGCTAGCTGAGCAGGAGAAGAAGAGACTAGCCGAGCAGGAGAAAGAGAAGGAGAAGGAGAAATCCGCTGCTGACAAGTCTGTTGGGATCTCTACTGGAAAAGGTCCCGCTTCTGGTTCGGCGGCTGGTTCGGGTGGTGTAAAACAAGGCGCGCCGCCGCGCTCTCCGATAGGCCCCCGGGATACCTTGGGGGATATTTATTACAAGTCGTATACTGAAGAGAGTCGTGGCGACTCTCCGCATAATCCGCCATGGGGGATAAAGCAAAAGGATACCTTTCAAGAGTTCGCGCCTTGCCGCGACTGGCTGCTGAACTCCATTCCTCCTGGCGAGGTTGATCGCCAAAGGGCGCGCACTCACAGCGGGCTATATCATGCTTATGTTGTTGGCGAGGCCAACACCCGCGCCGCTAACCAGGAAATGGTTCGTGAGTGGCGGACAATGGTTAGGGAGAGGGATGACTGGGAAAAATATCGTGATCGGATATTAAGGCGTGCTACTGACTTGGAGAAGTCGAGAGCTGCTTTTGATGAGGAAAAAGCGAAATTCGAGGCTGACCGAAAGTCAGAGGAGTGGGGGCGCGAGGGCCTTAAAAGCAAGCTTCAAGCTGCTGAACAGCAGTTGGCGAAGGAGAAATCTGAATTCAAGCGCATATGCGAGAAGGACAATGAGCGCGCGGCCGCTGCTCGTAACAAGATTGTCAACCTTGAAGCCAAGGTTGTGGAGTTGACGGCGAAGCTCGAGGATGTGCAAGCTGCTAAGGTTGCTAAGGAGCAGCTTGAGGTTTGTACAACTTATACCTTTTCCTTCTGTGCTTTGTTTGCAAAATATCCTAAGTGCTGTCCTTTTTAAGTTGAGCTTGCTGAAGTGAAGGGTCAGTTGTCTGGTAAGGACAAGGACCTGCAGGCCAAGGATGTCGAGATCGCTGAGCTGAAACGTCGCCTGAACGAGCAGGTTGACAAATGCGAATCCTTGGAAATCGACCTCGAAGCTGAGAAGGTTAAGGCAACCACTGCTCAAGAGGCCAAACAAAAGGCTGAGGAGGCGCGAGACATTAGCACCACTGCTCTTAATGTAGCACAAAACAACTACTCCGAAGCTCAAGGTATCGTAGATACTTTGGTCTCTGAAGCCGAGTGGCTGCGCGGTCGCGGAATGGTGCTGGTATGATTCCTCTTGACTTTGTTTTGATTTGTTTAGACCTGTTGGCTAAAGTATTGCGTTTGCTGTAGATGGCCAACTCCATCCTAAATGCTGGAGAATTGGATAAAGTTGTTGCGGCCGTTATAGATGCTTCTCTCGCAGTTGGTCACCGTAAAGGCTATCTTGAATGTGCGCAACATGCAACAGTTATGCTTAGACAGGAGTTCGACACTAGTCACTGCTCAGTGACTGATGAAGCTGAGGCTGAACTAGCTCGCGCTGAACACGGTTATGATCATTTATCAATTCCGGTGATGGATTTGGTTACTGATGCGCTGAAGCATGATGACTGGTGTCTACGGCTGAAGAATATCCTTGACCCACCGCAGACCGTTGAGCTCTCGGACGAGGAGGAAGCTACGGGTGATGATGGCGATGGTAAAGGTGATGGTGATGGTGATGGCGACAAGCATGATGATAGCTTTGAATAGGCTAGTACTTTTAGGCTCTGTGCCTTGTAATTTTTGTTCATGCTTTGAATGTAAGCTTTTGCGCAGTCGCGCTAGTTTTAAATGGAAGGAACACTATCTGTTGTTTATATAACTGTTGCGCGGTTGCGCTTTGTTTTAAATATGATGCTTGTTTATCCTTTCCCGTTACAATTATTGCATTGTTGTTAGAAACTTTGGTTAAGTTAGCGCGAATAAATGTAGAGTGGCTCTAGTGCGAGCGTAACTGGAGTGTTTTCGTGCTAATCAGAAGTTTAACATGCATTTGTAACGAAAGGAGTCAGCGTAAAAGAAAACATGTCGTATGCTTTCATTAACTTAGAAACAGGCGCTTAGGCCAAACATACATTGCATGTAACGTAAAAGGCGTGTAGCCGACATGGAAAGATAAAAGGCGCATGGCCAACATTAGTGGATAAAGTCGCAGGGCCTAGAATAGTCACATATAGCATTTGCGCAGTTGTTGCGCATTCCACGTGCGCGGGATGATGTGTCCATCTAGGGTGCGCAATTTGTAAGCCCTTTTTCCTAGCACTGCATGTACCAAGTATGGGCCTTCCCATTTTGGTGCTAGCTTCCCTGGACGTTCGGCGTTTGAGGCTTCGTTGTCTCGAAAGACGTATTCCCCTGGAGTGAAGGTACAGATGCGGACTCGCGCATTGTAATACCTTTCCAGTTGGGTTTTGTACTTGGCTTCTTTAATTCGCGCAATTTCGCGCCTTTCTTCCAGCAAATCCAAGTCAAGACGCCGCTCTGCCTCGTTGTCGATTGCGTTGACTGCTGTCAAACGCGGAGAGGGCAGGCCAACTTCTGCCGGGATAACCGCTTCTGAGCCATAGACTAGGCTAAAAGGGGTTTCGCCGGTACTTGTTTTCGGCATGGTTCGGTGAGCCCACAAGATACTCGGGAGCTCATCCACCCAGCTTCTTCGCTTTGTGCCCAGTCGGGCCTTAATCCCATCGACAATACACTTGTTTACACTTTCAACCTGCCCGTTGCCTTGAGGATGCGCAACGGAGGAGAAAGTGTGTTCGATTTTCATCTCCTTCATCCAGTTCTGGAGGTCTTCAGACGCAAAGTTGGTGCCATTGTCAGTTACAATCTTGAGTGGGAGGCCAAATCTGCAGATGATGTGTTCCCAAATGAACTTGCGCACCATCATGGCTGTAGTTGAAGCAAGGGCTTTGGCCTCCACCCATTTTGTGAAGTAATCGACGGCTACAATTATGAACTTGACGGCACCAGGAGCGTCTGGGAAGGGTCCTACCATATCAATTCCCCACTGCTGAAAAGGCCAAGCAGTGGATACGGGGATCAGATCGTTCTTGGGGCGCAGGGTTTTCGGAGAGTGCCGCTGACAGGAGTCGCACTTGCGCAGCTCTTTCAGGGCATCAACATGCATCCCTGGCCAGTAATACCCAGCGTTCATAATCTTTGCGACAACCATGTGTGGCCCTGCATGAATGCCGCAAATTCCTTCATGAATCTCCCTTATCAGATAACTCGCATCCTGGGGGTCCACGCAGCGCAGTAGTGGCCCCAAGAAGGACTTGCGGTATAAGATACCACCATTCATTTTGTACTGCAGAGCCTTGTTTTGAATCTTCCTTGCCTCTGCTTTGCTCTCGGGGAGTATTCCTTCTTACAAGTATTGAATGATAGGGGTCATCCAGGACGGCTGCCCTATCTCGATCACGTTGACTTGTCTTAGCAGCACTGACGGATTCTTGAGTACTTCAATCCTTACATCTTTGGCGAGATGTTGAAAGGAGGTTGAAGCAAGCTTGCTCAAAGCATCAGTTGGTTTGTTTTCCGAGCGATTGATGTGGATTACCTTGTGAGACTTGAATTGTTGGAGCAACTCTTTTGCCTGCTCTAGATATAGGGCCATAACCTCACCCTTTGCATCGTATATATCGTTAACTTGGCTGGCTATCAGCAGTGAATCAACGTGTGCTTGTAGATTCTTAGCTCCCATTTTGATGGCGAGGCGCAAGCCTGCCAGAAATGCCTCGTATTCCGCCTCGTTGTTGGTGTTTTTTAAATCCAGCTTGATGGCGTAAGTGAATTCATGGTTTTCAGGGCTTACTAGGCGCAATCCAGCTCCCGCACCGTCCTCATTTGAGGCCCCATCAGTATAAAGCATCCATGTCTCATTTGTCGTGTCTTTTTCGGGAGTCTCCACCAGCTCACAATCTTTGATTTTCTCAACTGGGACTTCCGTGATGAAGTCCGCTAGAACTTGACCCTTGATGGCTGGGCGCGGCCGGTACAGAATGTTGTGGCCCCCCAGCTCGATGGCCCATTTTGCTAACCGCCCGGATGTTTCAGGTTTTTGAAGTATCGTGCCGATATGGAAATTGGTAAGTACGGTGATCACATGCCCTGTAAAATATCTGCGCAGCCTTCGGGAGGCGTGTAGCAGCACAAGCACCAATTTTTCCATCGTAGAATATCTCGTTTCCGGGTCAGTGAGTACCCTGCTGACGTAATAAATTGGAGTTTGAACTCCATTTCTTTCCACCAGTAATACCGATCCTACTGCCTTATCTGAAGAAGATAAGTACAGTACGAGTGGTTCTTTTTCAAATGGTGCAGTCAGGGTAGGGAGCTCGATCAAACATTCTTTCATTTGCTGGAAAGCCTTTTCTGCTTCAGGGGTCCATCTGAACTCTTGCTTCTTCACACAGTTGCGCAGCGTGCTGATAAAAGGGTACGACTTCGCGGCGTGATTTGATAAAAAGCGGTTAAGCGCGGCGAGGCGGCCGGCTAGCCGTTGCATCTCTTTGATTGTTCGCGGTGATGGCATTCGCTCTATTGCCTGGACTTTTTCCGGATTCACCTTAAAGCCGCCGTTTGTGACGATGAAGCCTAAAAACTTCCCTTCTTCCATGCCAAAAGAACACTTGGCTGGATTCAACTTCATATTTACGCTGCGCAATGAATCGAACGTTTTCTCGATGTCCTTCATATTTACGCCGTTTGACCACCAGATCATCAATGTAGACCTCAATGTGCTTCCCGATGTCTCCCGCGAAGGTCTTATCCATCAGGCGCTGGTATGTGGCGCCAGCGTTTTTGAGGCCGAATGGCATCTTTGTATAGCAAAAAATCCCAAGATCAGTACGAAAAGCCGTCTTGTCCTCATCCTCAAGCTTCATTTGAACTTGATGATACCCCTTGTAGCAATCCAAGAAGCATTTCCATCTGTATGGCGCAAGAGAGTCTATCTTTTTGTCGATCTCAGGCAAAGAGTAGCAATCTTTAGGACATGCCTTGTTGAGATCGGTATAGTCGACACACATTCGCCATCCTCCACTAGACTTTTCTACCATTACGGGGTTCGCAACCCAACTTTGATAACGTACTTCTTGTAGGATATCGGCTTTGAGTAACTCGCATACTTGCTCATTCATTGCTTTCGTTTTGACTGCCCCTAAGCTGCGCCTTCTTTGGACTTTCGGTTCAACAGAGGGGTATGTGTTTAAACAGTGCTCGGTAATGTCGCGCGGGACTCCGGTCATGTCGGCCGGGGTCCAGGACAAGATGTCCATGTTTTTGAACAGGAGCTGCTTGAGACGAGTTCTGATGTTTGGTGAGATTGCGTGCCCTATCGTCACCGTTTGCTCCGGGTACTTGCGATTTAAAACCCACTTTTCGGGCTCGGTTGTTGAAACCTTCGCCGCTTTTGTTGGGCGCATCTCTTCTGTTGACATCACTTCTTTCTTTGCATAAACGATTGCCACCCCGGTCTTGGTTGGGAAACCAATCGCTGAGTGGGGGGTGGAAGTTATCATATTCAGCTCACCTTGCGTCTCTCTCCCGATCAGCACATCATGTCGTGACTTAACAGGCATCACCATGAAGTTAACGTTCGTTGTTCTTGAATGCTTCCCGTCAGAGAGTGTGACGGGGAAGCTAATTTGGCCTAGCGGGAAGACCATTTCATTGCAGAATCCAGACAGTGGGTAGTCAACTGGTTCAAGTCTCGCTTTGTCTTCATCGTCGAACTGGTTAAAGCATTGTTCATAGATAATGTCTGCTGTACTCCCCGGGTCAATGAAGACGTATTCAGTTTCATAGTGGCCGATGATACCGGTGATGACGATGGGTCGTGTGGCTCGGGGACCCCCGCGAACCACCGGGAAAATAACTTGTTGTTCTTGCCATGAAGGCTCATAAGGTCTCTTGCCTTTTTCTCTCGCACTATACCTTGGTCCATTGACCATGTGTGTCTCTAGGCGTCGGACTTTCTTGTGATTTCCCTCATCGTGGCGATGGAGCTGTCGAGTTTCTTTGCGCACGTTTTTCACTAAGTGGCTCAGTTTTCCGCTCTTTAGTGCTCTCTCGATCTCTTGACGCAAGCTGTAACAATCATCTGTTAAGTGGCCTGTATCCTTGTGAAAATCACAATACAGATTGGGGTCTTGCCCCTTTTTGTTCGTCAAAGGCCTGGGAGCCTTAAAATCATGGTTCTCCGTCATTAGCACCTCTTTTGGTGTTTTTATGAGCGGAGTCCAATGCTTTTCACGATTATCATCTCGGACTGCCTTTCTATAGCCGATGCGATCAATAGTATCTCGCGCGTCTTCCTTGTAGCGAGATCGTTCTTCATAACGGGGTCGTTCACTATAACCGCTGGAGTGGTTGGCCTTCCACCCAGGGTTCTTGCCTTTGTTGCGTCTGTTGTCGTTGCGCGAGTGACCCCCTTTAGCAAATCTATCTTCAGAACGATAACTGTTGTTTCGTGCGAGTGACTCTTCAGTTTGCGCGACTATCTTCGCGGCTTCCATGAGTTTATCCCATTCCTTTGGCATTCCATCTTTCCCAGTGATGGTTCTAATTAGGCTATCGCAGCGGATGGCTTTCTTGAAATGGCAGCGCATGAGTTGCTCACTAACGCCGCCGATTTCCAAGCACTCTTTGTTAAAGCGAGTTATGAAATCTTCCAAACCCTCGTTATCTCTGCGCCAGATGTCTTCAACTTCGGCTGTGTCGCACTGGTATCGTCTTTGTTGACTGAAGTGACTCAAAAATTGAGTCCTGAAATCCACCCATGATTTTATCTTTCCCGGAGGAAGGCTGTCGAACCAGGCGCGAGCAGCCCCCGTTAGTGTTTGGATAAACAGATGGCACCACATGGGCATATTCCATCCTCCCATGCAGCCTACGCTTGTGAACACTCTGACGTGATCATCGGGATCAGTCAATCCGTTAAACTTTCCGACAGTCGGAGGTAACTTTTCTCTCTTGAGCGGCGCTAGTGCTATCTTTGGAATGAACTTTGAATGCTCTATAGCTTCCTCTGGTCGATAGGCGAGGCGAAAGTCACGCTCTGCCTCTTCGGTATACCCAACGTGCTGCCTTGGTTTGTAGTACTCGTGATTTCTTTGTAAATGATTGAAGACCGAAGATTCGTCATCGTTCTCCCAAGTTGGATCATTCGGGTCAGTCTCTTCCTACTCATCGTTCATGTTGCGCGGCGTGAGCCGGCTATGAACTGGGCCTCTTTGGAAATTTGACGGGTCGTCATAGTAGCTTTCTGTTTCTCCCCGTGTGTCGCGCGTGTCCTGCACGCTTAGTCTTCGGGTAGGGGCAGGTCTGTTGGCTCTTCCTTGGATATTTTGCGGTGGTGGCATCTGGCGCGGCCCGTGACTGGGGCCGGTTGGTGTAACCAAGGAAGGTTCTGCCGTTAAAACTGCTTGTTGCGCGCTCAAGGATTGATACGCCGCGTTAATGGTGGCGAGTTGCTTGGCGTACCACGAGGCTGGGGTTTCGCCCTCTGGTAGCCCTAGTAGCGCCGAGATATTCTGAGGTGGAGCTGGGTTCGAAGGTCCAGCACCATTGTTTCCTGGGGTAGTTTGAGTGATGCGGGTGAAGCTCCCGCGCGGACCCCCAGTGTTGGCTATCTCGATTTCGCCGATTTCTTCAACGTGCTGGGGTTGGATGTTTTGGTTATCCACCCCCAACGCTGCATTAGGGTCTGCTCCAAGACCAACAAACTCGGGAATGATTCCTTGACCAGCCATGATCGAAGGAAGAAAAACAACGAAAACTCAGGAAAGAAGATGAAAGTGGTTTGTAGAAAAAATCGGTGGGCGCCAATGAAGAAACACTGAACTAATTATGAGGCTAATCAGTTTGGTTTATGCTTCTACCATGATGGTTAATCTTCTTTATGGTTTCCTGAGCTCCTTAATGACCGTGGTTATCTGCAAAACAAAACACCGTTACTCGTTAAGAGGGGAATGTGGGGGTTTCCCTCTTAACCGGGCTCCGGCGTGAGAATAAGCGACTGCTTTGGGGAGAGAATTAAGTATTAAGTAGAGAGTAGAGGGAATGGAATGTTTAACCTGTGAAGTAAAGGTCTCTATTTATAGCCGGAGTAGTGTAAGAGGGTGTGGGCTGATGGGCCTTGGGCCGGAAGGCGACAACATGGAGGATATGCTCCATGTCTCACTGGCGTCGACCGTTAGTGGCTTCTAGGAGCTTTCTGGAGCTGGCGCAATGTGATTGGAGCCACGTGTCACCGTTGTCGGCCTGACCGCCCTTCTGCCATCAGCAGGTGAGTGGAGATCGTGGGGCAGTTGTCTCTGCCTTATGATTGGTGCCATGTAGGCGTCGTTGAGTACTTTTTGTCTCCTGCAAGTCAGATGATCGTGGAGCACGATTGAGCAGGGCCAGAAAGACCCTGATTGGCTCTTTTATTCTGCCACTTGTACCTCGTGTACTATCTGAAAAGGCCTTGCGCGGTAGTCACACATGACTCTTGCTGAGCACGTTACTACCTCGCGCGAGGTATGGGCTTCCCAATGTTCTTTTCAGAATGCTAAGTGCTGGAAACGGAGTCTCCACTTGCTCTGACCTCGTGCCGGATCATTGCATGTTCTTGTATCCCGCGCGAGGCTGTTAATAAGGAATATGCTGAATAAGGAGTATGGTCCTGCGCGCGACCTGACCGGAGGGTTGCGCGGCGTTTTTGGGACCATACCCCTTCACCATGTCACTTCCCTTGGCTTGTAATACCGTATTCCACCATTCTAATGTTTCTTCCTTAAAAAGGTGAGAAGCATACATGACTTTATCCTCCTCGACACATTTACTTATTTTGATTACTGCCTCGGTTTTCTCCAACCAACGCAGCGCCGCAGTTTCCCCTTCATTGCCTGCAAATTCAACGGGTTTACAGGCAAGAAACTCCTTGTAAGTGCAACCAGGCGTTGCAGTTTTCATTCTTTTGAGAATTGGGGCTTACAGTACATCATTATCATTGTTATTAATGTTACCGCCTCCATTTATGCTATTACTGAAGTTGTCTTCAAGAGTACGTTTGCTAGGAATAATTTGTTGAGGTTCAACTGGATTTCGGGCAGCAGCAAGGATTGCTGGAATAGCATTGGCTATTCCCTGAGCAACGATATTCTCGATATCTTGCCTATTCAGAAATTGATCTTCATGGTTTTGTTCAGATTGGTTAACTTCGTTAACGGGTTAATTACCAGCGTGTTCCATCTGGTAATTAATATATATAAGTGATTAACAGAAAATAATTAACAACCAAACATAACAAAACAGTCGTACATAATCACATCAACATGTATAGCCAAAATTGTCGATTCTTCGACGTTCGATATTTTATATATTATAATAGGCATCCGTACACACAAGTTATCTTACAAGAGTTTTATTTTTAGTTATTTCACATGATTATATTTTATTATTATATTATTATTAAACACATATTCCTACAACCACACAACCACAGTCACACCATCCCCGTCAGCTTGACATCTCAGAAACGACGTTCCCTCTCGTCGTATTTCCAAGAGATTCTTTCCTCTACTTCTCGGATTCTATTCCCAGCGTCCACCAGCTCCTCGCCATAGTGGCGGAGTTCAGCCAAATTTTCTGAGCTCATTGGTGGGTGTAGTGGAGGCTCAGGGTGGAACTGGGGAAAAAAGGTATTAGGGTTATTTAGGAGATTTTGAAACTGCCAGTCAGTGGTCCACCACTCTTCTAGTTCTGCTGGTAGAGGTTGGGAGTGGATAATAGGGTCTAGGATATGAGGCTCTAGATCAACTGGAAGTTGTGCTTCCACTGGGTAATTAAAAAGGTTTTCACCGGCAGGTCCGATGAGGTCACCAAGTGCCAGTTTATGATCCAGCTCCTCCCAGGATGGCATTTCCTGGTCTTGCCTGAAACTTTCCCCAATCTCTATTCCTTTGCCTTTATTTTTGGGATCCTCTGTCTTTATAACTTTACGTGTCACTGGTTTCTTCCTGCGCACACACCTCCATCCTACAAGTCTTCTTCTTTTCTTTGGCTTGGGTTTCTCCGGAGGTTGGGCTTGAAATTCCATAGGTTCATCCATGTCGGCACAATAACCGGTAAAGTTTCTGGAAACTTCCACATTAACAGAATATAGATTGAGATTCTGAAGAGCTTCATACAATTCATTCATGTTGTTTAGCAGATATGAAGAAACACACAAAATTCTAGGTTAAAAATGTTGTAAACTTATTTCCACATAATCACAGAATGGCAATAAGAAAAATTAAGTATTAATTAATTATACAAACAGATTGATTAAAAAGAAATATTGTGATTTTTATATATATCTATTACAAATTACAACTGAAATTCGAAATATACTAGTGGTTATGCATCTGTAAATTATTTTAGTCTAGCTAGGTTATAGGAGTATTATTCTCAACATGCAATTATGTAAAGTTTATCCTGTCTCTTTCTTCTACTAGGTTGTTATCTAATGGATGAAGTTCTTTTAAAGTTTCTGGCTCGTAGGTGACATCGGTGCTGGTACTGGTTTGGCGATTCAACTATAAGTTAACATTTACTGCTGTAGTGGCTAGCATATAGAGATTTTCCCATTGTTCGTCTAATTCATCTTCCCATGGCGGGTTATTGCCTATTTCCTGAGTCTCCTTATTAATTATCACTCCTTTTGTTTGTGAGTTCCTCATTTTCTCTTGACTTTTTCTAATAATCCAACTTCTTTTCTTAATGGTAAGTGGTTTTTCAAACTGTGTCTTACGAATAAATATTCCTTCCTCAGTATCTGCTGAGTATCTTGAGGAATTTGATTGGAATGAGGTTTCCTTATCTTTTGGTGAACTATCTAATTGATGATAGATGTCCGAAATTCTTTGCTTACCCATACTGTAAACTAACAAATAGTCAAATAACATAAAAAAACACATAATCATAAAATGACAATCAGGAAATTAAGTATTTCTAAATACTTAATTGGCTTAAATCAGTGGCTCTGATACCACATTTTTCTGTCACGGCTCCCGGCCCAGTTTGACCCGGTCCAGAAGCCGCGGGATAGAAACCCGTGGTATTTATTAAATTTGGCAGCGGAATAATTAACAGGATCGTTTAAAACTTGAAAATGCCCGATTATTTTATTTCATAATTAGGGACAAACCCCATAATTTACAATAAGGGAATTTCACTAGGAAACCCTTATTTTACAAAAAAAAAAAACATGTTTCTTTATTTTTATTAAGCCACTTCTTCAAGCTTGTAGTGCTACGCGGCACTTTTTCCTTGATCACAGCAGATCACCTGAAACATGTTTTAAAAAGGTTTTATCAGCAGGGAAATACTGGCGAGTCATTCAAGTTGCACAAAACGACACCTTGTTATAATATACAGTATTAAGGGTGATTACATTGTTTATATCAACCAATTACCCCAAATCGGTATTTGTCACTCGACTGTATCTATGACTATGGTCAGATCACCCATTGGCTAACTCGTTGTCCAATGGTGACGGGAAACAAGTATGTATACAAAACCCCACATACCGGCAGTAATTGAAGATTACAAAGACTTAATCCCTGTAATTATAACCTTGAAAACATTTTGTAAAGCAATTTGATAAAAAGAGAATGACTCACATTGCAGATTTAAACGGGCAGAGTTTAGCCTACTGATTAGCCTTGTAACCTAATTTAAATAACAATTCACATGAACTAGGTCAGTAACTAATACAGCATTTACGATAACTCACGAGATTAAAATCCTCACAACGAATGACAAAGTGCAATACTTAAACATCCATCGAATTTACGACAAATGACAAAGTATAGCCCTAATGTGGGCAGCACTTAAACATCCATTGGATTGATTTCAATCGATCGGACATTGAATCATAGCAGCGATCGAGTTAATACCCTGTATCGTAGCAGCGCCTTGATACCTTAATTTTTGAATTTGAGCAGTATAACTTCGTTTTTGAGAAAAGTTTTCGACACCAGTGAACTGCTCATGATCGGATCAATTTATAGCTGAAAAATGGGGTTTACGCGGCCCGCGTAAGCCCCCTCTTGATCTTACGCGGCCCGCGAGGGCCAGCTAATCATAGACTAGGGCTAGCGTGTCATCGGTAGGCCTGCCACATGGCCTGTTCGCTGCTCCGGAGATTTTATGAGCTGTCGCGGCCCGCGTAAGCCTAGGCTTACTCTTACGCGGCCCGCGTGAAACTCAAAAATCTGTTTTTCTTGGTTTTTCATGTACAGTAAGGTTTCAGGGGTCCAGGTTTTCACTTACGGGTCGTTTTTGAGACATTTTTGTAGGTCCTTACACATGTTCCTCCTTATTCTTGGAGTAAATGAGAATATCAGCTATAAAGACAATTTTGAATTTATCCAAATATGGCTTACATATTCGGTTCATCATATCCATAAATGCGGCTGGGGCATTGGTTAAACCAAATGGCATGACAATAAATTCATAATGGCCATACCTTGTTCTAAAAGCGGGCTTAGGAATGTCCTCTTCCTGTACCTTTAATTGATGGTATCCGGATCGTAAATCGATTTTAGAGAAAAACCGTGCTCCTTGCAACTGATCAAACAAGTCATCAATTCTTGGTAATGGGTATCGATTTTTAATCGTGACTTTGTTCAATTCAAGGCAATCAATGCACATTTGCATTGACCCGTCTTTCTTTTTAACAAATAAAATCGGTGCTCCCCATGGCGATGAGCTTGGCTGTATGAATCCTTTCTCCAACAATTCGTCTAATTGCTTCTTTAATTCTTGCATTTCCGCAGGTGTCAAACGATAGGGTGCTTTGGCAATTGGTGCTGTTACTGGTAACAGGTGGATTCTGAATTCAACTTCTCTGTCTGGAGGTAGTCCTGGCAATTCTTCTGGAAATACATCTGAAAATTGGGATACTACTGGAATATCTTTCAGTTCTTTTTCTTTAGTGTTAATGATTATGGAAATCAAATACACTAATGATCCTTTTCTTACATAACTGGATGTTTTGATCACATAGATGAATTTTGTGGATCTAGACGGCTTATCTCCATTAATTGTGATCTTTTCACCTCTTGGTGAACTTACTTGGATTGACTTTTGATCACATAGAATACTGTCTTTATTGGCTATTAACCAATCCATTCCTAATACAACATCAAATCCTGCCAGATTCATTGGGTAAAGGTTTGCAATAAATTTTTGATTTAAAAATTCTATTCTTGCTCCCTGTAAGATTTCAGAAATCTTAATGGTTTCTCCATTTGCTGTTTCTACGAGACATTCTTGTGGGAGTTTAGTTAATGGTTGATTGAGAAGTTTGCAAAATGAAGTATTAATAAAACTTTGGTTCGCACCAGAGTCAAATAATACTTTAGCAAAAACATCATTAACTAAAAACATACCGGCGATCACATCCGGGATCATCTTGGCTTCTTCTACAGTCAGAACAAATGCTCTAGCATTTTTAGTAGTCTTGTTGTTCATGGCTGGAGCTAGTTTTGGACAGTTCGGCTTGATGTGACCTCTTTCTCCACAATTGAATCATACTCCATTACTAGGTTTCTTCCTACAATCTTCTTCCTTGTGTCCTGGTATCTTGCAGAAATTACAGTAGGTGGAGCATCTTCCTGAATGCTTTTTCTTGCAGGCCTTACAGTAAAGTGTAGAGGTAGAACCTATATTTTTCCCACGGTTGGAATTACCGTAGCAAAATTCCTGAGTAAGCTTTTGAGCTAGGTTTCTCCTCTGGTTTTCTTCTCATGTATGCACTAATTCATCAGTCAAGGTGTTTGCTAGTTCTACAGCTTCTTCTATGGTTTGGGGTCTAGCTGCCTTTACTACATGCCTAATTTTCCCGATTAATCCCCAGATGTATCGGGAGATTAATACTGGTTCTGGTGATGCAAGGGTTGGCACTATTCTAGCATATTCAAAGAATAAAGTAGTGTACCCCTTACTATCCACTCCAGTCATTCTAGGGTTTAAGAACTTATTTGCTATCTGTTCTTTTTCATTGGGAGGGCAGAATTTTCTTTCTACCATATTTTTATATTCCTCCCATTCCATATTGTAAATCCTGTCACTTCCCTTAGACTGGAGGATAGTATTCCACCATTCTAAGGTTGAGTTCTTAAACAGATTGGAGGCAAACATTATCTTATCCTCTTCCGCGCACTTGCTTATTTTTAAGACTGCCTCAATCTTTTCTATCCAGCGTAGAGCTGCAACGGCCCCTTCATTGCCCGAGAATTCCATTGGTTTACAAGACCAGAATTCCTTATAAGAACAACCATTAGACATGGTTCTTCTTCTTTTGGGAATGGGCACTTGAAGTATGGGTCCATTGTTTACGCTGTGTTCAGGTTCAGTAGGTCGCTTACTGCCATTGTTACTTTTATTATCCGCGTCTTTAACCGTTTTAATAATATATGGCATCGCGTCTATAATCCCTTGTGCCACTATGTGTTGGATGGCACTGTTGTCCACTTGGTTTCCATTATTATTATTGTTCGGGTTATCGTTGTTATTCTGGTTATCGTTATTCTGGTTTTCCTGGTTCACTTCGTTATCCATCTGAATTTCAAACATTTACCACATATTAATATCACAGGGCAATATCCAATACAAACAATCACACAACACACATATTGATCAAAATCGTCGATCATTGCGACTTTTACTCTTTCTTATATATTATGCGTCTAATACAAACTGAAAACTGGAATTTAAAATTACAATACTATTATGCATCCATAGCTATTGCCTAGATATATTTTTTTTTCAAACATACACACATAATATATATATATATATATATATATATATATTATATTATTACTATTATTACTAATGATAGGGGTTCATCCAAAAGTCCATATTACGCTCGTCATATTTCCAGACGAGTAGTTCCCCTATCTGCCTCATTCTTTCACTTTCTTCTCAAATCTCCTCACCAGAGGTTTGGAGTTCTTGCACATTTTCTGTGCTCATGGGTGGTGTAGGGGCTGGTACTGGGTTTGGGAACTGGGGCATGGGTTCTTCCTGAGGATATGGATTCTCTAGAATTTCCCTAATGTATTGATCATTATCATAATAGGGATCTAGAGGGTCCAGACCTGGGTAAGCTGCTAGGTTTGGCATGGGTTCCTCTGGTATTGGGTAGCGTTGCTGGTAATCCCTATGGTCGTCAAACCACGGATCGTAGTCTGGGTCTAAGGGATTGGGTGCTGGTATTCTAGGTATCTCAGTTGGGTCAAAGGCTGGTGCTGGGATTTGGTTTTCCGAGTTGACTTCAATCTCCATTGGTTGTGTGGGAAACAAGGGTAATGGTTGGGGTGCTTTGAATTGCTCTAAATTAGGGTCTGCAGTTGTAGTTGCTAGAATATGAAAATTTGCTAGACTCCCATTGAGCATATCCTGGATGTGAGCATCTGTTTCTCTCTTAGCGACTGCTAAAACTCGTTGTTGTTGTAACTTTTTCATCATCTTCCTACGTTCATGCACACCTCTTCTGAACCATCCTCTCTTCTTAGGAGGGAATGGCTCTTCAGATTGAGCCTTGAACACGAATATCCCGTCTTCATTGTCAACCGAATACCCTGAGAGGGTAGGCTGTGAAGAGGTGCCTTCGTTTCTAGGTGAGCTGGACAACTGATGGTAGGCGTCGGAAGGTCATTGGTCGCTCATACTGTAAACTAACAAATAGTCAAATAACACATAACAATAAAATACAGATATACACGTCATTCCGTAGAAAATTTCCTAACATTTTGAATAATATCTTGGTGTCAGCAGAACACTTATGTAGCTGAATCAGTGGCTTAGCTCTGATACCACCTTCTGTCGAAACCCCTGTGATCGGAATGTCGCGCTCCGGTCAAAGATAATATTTATAACCCTATTTACCCTTAACAATTAGCTAGTGGTAGTAAGGGATCGAACCACGAAGAGTATGTGGTTTGCGAATGGATTCGATTGAATTAAAATGAATGTCACAATTTATGAAGCTTGCTAGAATGTTTTTGTATTTTTGTTTAGTTGAGAGATGTGAATTAAACTAATGGGATTGATTAAAGTACTAATGATTAACAAATTGCATGAAAGAAACTTGATTGTTTAAACAATAATGAGAAAAAGGGTTCACACCCGGTTTCGGTAATTGCCAACCTAGGGTTTCTACAAATTTTAGATTCAACTCAATTGTATAACGATTAACGGATTTAGTGTACCGTGACTTAGGTGCCAATAACTATCAACGTTTCGAAAAACGGACAAGAATGCACTTTGTAATCACAACAAGTAAAACCTAACCATGACAACGCATAACTACACATAACCATTTCGCAAAGTCATAACTTTATAATCGTTTAACAATTTACGAATACGAAACAAATGTAAACTATTGTCAATGGTTTCAAAAATCAATACAAATTGTCACAAAGTTGAATCAAGAACAATTTAAAACCCTAAATTAAACAACTACCTACACCGGGGTGAAACCTGTAGGTCCCGTTTTTCCGGTGAGGATCGATAACGAGAAACCTATTCCCTGTTTATAACAAACACGGTAACGGGTGCGGAATCCCCGAGACGGTGCAAACCAAACACAGATAGTAAATAACACGGATTAACCAATGAAACACACTCTATTGATTAAACGGGATGAGAACCAATACAAACTGATACAAACACAGTTTGACAGAATTTTGGCAGAGTTTCTTTACATGTATGCTCTCATCTCTGTGTCAAACAGAAACTGAGATGGGTATTTATACTAGACACAGACACTAACGAAACACAAACATAACTCGGCGAAACAAACAAAGTCGACGAAACACATTCTGTTTCGTCGATATATAAGTGACGAAACAAACTTAGTTTCGTCATATTCTATCTAATATCATTCTGTTTCGTCGAGTGTTGAAGCCCAAGACAAAGTCAAAGTCCACTAACAAGAATTCGGCCCATGTGGTGAGGTTACGGCCCAGTTCTTGTTTCTGTTATAATCTTTCACCATTTTCCCATATGAGACAAAAGATGACATCATCATGACATCACAAAGGTGATGTCATGGTGATGTGTTTGCGGGAATTTGCTTGCGGCGTTCCGTGCTTCGCGTGTCGAACTCTGGGGCGCACGACGGAGGAATGTCGTGTCTTCGGGCTTGAGCCGGACCTAACCGAGTCGACCCGAACTGAATCGAACCGAGTCGAGTCACGTCCACATAAAGTGTACCAACAAAACCAAGGTGATTAGCCGCTCATGGTTGACGAAACTTGATCACCAGATGTTTGGAACTTGACTTGGATCATCTTGAAGCTTGAACAATGGAGGAATGGTGGATGTTTAGGGTTTTGGTGAAAGATGATGGTGAAAAGAATGATGGAGAAATGATTAGGGTTTTTATCTGGTGATTGTGGATGATCTTGGATGATGATTGATAATTCGGGTGAAGCTTGGTGATTAGAGATTGATTGGAGATGAAGTGGTTCGTGAAATTAGGCTCCAAAGATGATTCAAAACTTGAATTGTTGTGTAACTCCCGTCTTTAATGCAAAAAGCACCAATGGAATTCGTTTGTAGCAACAAAAAAACCAAAAAATCCCGTTTCAGTAGTCCAAGGCCCGTCGCCGACGGCCTCCCAAAAGCTGACTTTCGTCCGACGGGTTAATTGACTGGATACGGACAACTTGGGCCGACGGGACTATCCACAGGGCGTCGCCGACGGCTTGGTAAGAGTAGGCTATTCAGAATTAAAACTCATGTAAAAACATCAAGTTACACGATTACAAACACCGGTTTTCAACCACGTATCACCCTGTCCCTTAACTACCTGGGAACGGGCGGCCGCGGCCAGTTTCAGTGGTATCGGTGTTTATTATTTTCGCAGTGGAAATTACATCAGGACCGTAGTTAGGAAATATTTTATCAGAGTAAAATACCACACTTTTATAATATTAAACACGTGGGAAATTCCCAAGTTTTCAGTACACACATTTTCATATGGATAAACCTTATTTTAGTTAAATAAAAACGTCTCTTTATTTAGGTAACTTTATAGCCACTTTTTCAACCCTTCAGTGCTGTCTAGCTGGCTTCTATTTGACTTTCACATTTTGTTACCTGAAACGTGTTTAAAAACATTTTGTCAGGGGAAAATACTGGTGAGTGAATCCCAGTTTAATCAAGATAAGTAAAACTATTTTACAGTATTGAGGGCGGTCGCGCAATTACATTTGTTTCCATCTACTTTAATTACCACCCACGGTACTGTCAACCTGACTTATAGTCATGTTACTACTCACAGTGTAGTAACAAATTTTGTATACAAAACCCCAACATACCGACGATAATTGTAGAATACAAATACTCAATCACTGTTTAATATAATGTAAATCATTTGAGGTTTTGTAAAAACAGTTTGCAAAAAGATTCACAAAAAGGAGATTAATCACATTGCTGTCTTAGGGTTTTCCTTAAGGATTTCCTGGTGATTATCTATTAATTTCACAAATGTACACGCGTTAGTATAATAACCCAATATTTACATCAGTAACACCCTCCCCGAGACGGTATTCCAACGACTACGTCAGACAGAACCACGACAGCCGTTACGGAACCCTGGATCAATCGGGCAGCGTATCTAATACGTAACCGGGGGTTATGATACTTACAACGAGGCAGAACTTCGCTAATTAGGGGGTATAATGCCCGAAAATTACTTTAGCTATGAGGAAATTCCAGAGAGAAAAAAAGTTGTGTGCGATTTCAAATGATCAGCCGAAGCCATCTATTTATAGTGCTGATTTCTCAGTTCCTCGAGGCCCGCGAAGACTCAATGGTCGTCTTACGCGGCCCGCGACCTAGGGGGTAGGGCCTAGCTGTGTTGATTCATCGAGTATCGGCTTAACACGCGTTTGACACGTGGTGGCACCGGGTGAGGCCTAGTGTTCAAGTGCTCGTGGCCAGCGTAGAACTTAGAGCAGTCTGTAGCGGCCCGCGACAGACTTATTTTTCTTGTTTTTATTTTATTTTTAATTATATAAGGTGTTTTGTGCTCGGTTTTCGCATACGGGGTGTATTTAAGACATATAGGGATATTTTAAACATATTAGAGATGTCGAAAATATATTGGAGGGTTGTTATAGGGTGTGATAAATACACCCAAGATATAGATTAATATACCAATTAGTCAAATTTAGTAATGATTAAGTACTTTATTACATTATTTTATTATAAAGTCAAAAGTAATAATTATGTTTTATTGTAAAGTCAAAAGTAATAATTATGTTTTTTATGTTATTTTATTTTATAATACTTTTGTTCCTTTTTTATATTTTGTTATACTATTATTAGTATTAATATCAATATTAATAAATAAATAATCAAGACACTTTATTATAAACACGAAAGTGAAAAAGTTCATCATGAATAAATACATAACGAGTCTCTAATAAAACAGTAAACGTGCAACATTAAAACAATTAATCACCTAGATCGACAAAACTACTTTCACGACGATAAAGTTGGGTATATAATTGTAGACGCCACCTATACATAGTATCCCCTTCAGCCTCAGACATGCTAATGGTGCGAAAATTCCAATAAGGCGTGATTGTAGGCATTGGGTACCCTCCTTGTAATTCCACCATGACATAATGGTTCTCGTCATTTACTAGGGCAATTGTAAGAACTCAGTGATGTTGAATCTCTTCTGGACCACTCCAAAATGGGAAAATAGTGAAACTGCCTGACATGCTTAAGGAATGGACGATTACACCATACTTATTGGCAATCAGAACACCTGTTTCAGGCATTTTCATCCAGTGTTCTTCTGGACAAGGCGACCCAAAGAAACAAGTCATGATATAATGAATTTACATCCCTGACAAAAATGTCCGCGTAGATATGATATCGATTTTGTAACTCTTCTCTCATTTGCTATCGAATGTACTCATAGTATTCATGTTTATCAAGTCCGAGGCAAACAGCTATTGCTCGAAATCCACAATTTTCATCGGGTTTAACATTTCATATATTTGTTATGTATGGATGAAATACTTTTGGAATATCACCCATTATATTCAAGTCATTCATCAGTGGCACTTCGTTCAAGTCTATCATGTATGAACTATGCCTGGCCGGCTTATTTGGGACCTCGTTCCAATCTCTCACCGGTTCCATGTTCAAGTCAAATTCGAATGAACTATGTCTGGTCGGCTTATATTGTTGCGATTTATTCAAGCTTGGCCGTCCACAGGTTTTTTTTAGCTTGAGGTTCCGGCTCCTTTTTGGCACTTTGTTGTTACAACAAATATTCATTTCTATTTTATAATCGGCTATCTCATGCTACGGTTTCTATGTATTGTTTTAATACTCGCTAGCCCAATACATATGCCTTTCGGTAGGTTCAAGAAATGACTATATATAGCTTTTTATACTAAGAATCCAACGGTTCCGATCAAAGTGGCTGACGGCTCCGATCTAATGGCGGTTCTGGTGAACCTTCCGGCGATCAAATGGCGGTTCCAGCGAAAAGACAAGAAGGGACGACGACTCCGATCAAAGAAGACCACGGCTCCGGTGAACATGAATGGTTCCGATCGACGGCTCCGACGATGATGATTCAAGAAAACAAAGAAAGAAACATGAATGAGTTTTTTTTTACCTGATTAGTGACAAATTGAGGTGTCCTCATGATAAAATTATCTTCTTCCATTGACCGGAGGTGTGCGGTGGGTGGTGGTGGCCGAAGGTGTGCGGTGGGTGGTGGTGGCCGGATGGGTGGTGGAATATTGGGTTAATAGCTTGTTCCATTAAAGTTGGTTTATGGAAAGTTAAAATAAAACTGAAAAGTTGACTGAAATGGCTGACTTGTGGGTAAAAGTATAAAAGTTTGACTTTCTGGGTGTATTTAACCATACACACGAAGTATTTTTCATCTATTTATTGTCAAAATAATGTGCTTATTAGACCGTGGGGTATGGTGGGGTGGGGGTTTGGGGCATGGGTTGACACGTGGACTTCGAGGGACACCGCTGATCAGTTGCATGTTGGGTCGGTATGGCGGGGCATGGCTAGCCCGCGTGGGTTGGCCACGTGTTATAATTTTTTTTTCAGTTATTATAAAAATACACACAAAATAAAAAAAAATCCTAGCCACCTATAGCTTAGCCAACCCAACCAATGAGAGCCGGCCACGGAAAACCGCTAGGCCCGCCCAACGCCCGGGCTGAAACCCCCGCCAAAGGGGTCACGCCGAAACCCAAGCCCACCCGGGGTGGTGACTTAGGCGTTTGTACCCAACTCACGCCCCAACCCCCGCCCCATACCCCATAGTCTTAAGTGTCGTATTGACATAAGCCAATGTCGGTCCTTCGTGTTATGTTTATCTCAAACCGGTCAAAAGTCAAAACCCAACACACAGTTGTATGTTTTGACCCGTCCAAAGAGTTGTATGTTTCAACCCGCCCACCTAAACCGCTCGACCCACCCATTTTTTCCACCTATAACACCAACCATTTGGATGCATAACTTAATGACGGGTTAGCATAAAAAAAGATGTAATGCTCCATTTTTATACATGTTATTTTTCCAGCTCAAGTTTGCAACCATTAAATTGGAGCTGAATCTATCTAAGATGTTGACCAAAGGGTTGGTAAAAGAACTCAACTCCTTCCTCCACTCTCAAACAATTCCTTTGTGGTTTCAGCCATATCTTTGCAAGTTGGCTCCTTTATAAAGATTGTGTTTATATGGCCTAAATATCGTTTGATGATACCGTTGTACCCTGAGGATGAACCGTGCCCTGTTTGTCGGAAGGTGTGTCTTGATAGCTTCGGGGAACATGCCCTTCATTGCAAAGAGCTTCCTGGCTTCAAGTACAGACACGATCTGGTTAGAGATGTGTTGTTTGACGTTCTCAAGCGAGCTGGTATCGCTGCTAAAAAAGAGGCTCCGGTTAATTTCCTAATGGACCCGAAGGAGGGGAGGTCTTCCCTTCGACCAGCCGATGTGCTGGTTTTTGGATGGTCCGGGGGTAAGCATGCTTGCATTGATCTCACGGGGGTGTCGCCTCTTGCCGGTTTCAGGGGCAGTGGTTTTGTTTCAGGGCAAGCGACGCGGAAGGCTGAGGCGGGGAAAATATCCAAGCACGAGCAGGCCTGCATAGATAATCAACATGCCTTCCTTCCTTTCGCGTTCGATACCTTTGGTTGTCTGGCCCCTGTGGCGACCGGTTTCTTGAAGCGGGTTCAAAAGGCAGCACTTGCGCATGCGACAGTGTCTGTAGGCCATAGTTATGTGTTTAGCCGAGTAGGATTTGCAATTCAAAAGGGGGTGGCGGCGCAGCTTGTTGCCCGTCTACCAACCCATGATTTGTAATTTGCTCTAACAATATGTATAAAAGTCTCTATGTAATGTTTATTAATATAAGTGATGAAACACGTCTTCTTGTATGCTTGTAAAGATTATGTTTATATGGTCTAATATAAGTGATGAAACACGTCTCCTTGTAAGTAACTCGATTACGGAAAGAAAATATAGAAAAATAATAGTTTGAGTTCCGGACCGGTAACGGGTCGTGTCGAGCCATTTCAGGTCATTAATGAGCCGGTTTGGGTCAAGACATTTCGAGTCATTAAAAGGTCCGGGTTGGGTCGAGACGTTACAGGTCATTAATGAGCCAGGTAGGGTCATGACGTTTCTCATAGTTAACAGGTCGGGTCAGGTCGAAACATTTCGGGTACGTAACGGTTCAGATAGAGAATTTCAGGTCGGTAACATGCTGGGTCTGGTTGTTAACAGATCAGGTTGAGACATTTCAGGTCGTTAACGGTTAGGGTCGAATCCAGACCTTTTGACTTGTTAACGAGTCCTGATGTTTCGAGTCGTTAACAGGCCAGGTCGAGACCTTTGGGATTGATAACGGGTCGGGATGTTTCGGTTTGTTAATGGATCAGGATGTTTCGGTTCGTTAATGGGTGGGGATGTTTCAGGTTGGGCCAAATCAAGACGTTTCGGGTCGTTAACGGGTCGGGTCCGGTCGAGCGTTTCAGGCCGTTAACGGTCTAATCGGGTCTAGTTGTTGTGGGTTGATGGCGGGCCGTGTCGGGGCGAGGCATTTCCAATGTTGGTGATTGGTCGAAGATTCCAATGAATTTCTTAAATTCCTTCGAAATTTGGATTAGTTAAAGAAACAACCTTTGTTGAAACAAACAACCTAAACAATAGAATCTAAATTCCAATTCCATCCAGATTCAATTCCATTATGTGAAATGAACACTACCTCCTAGGGTTCTAGAAAATATGCCCCATCAAATTTTAGTTATCCTCTATGTAAGTCCACACCTGACATCATTTTTACTTGAAAATTTATTAAATTCGCCACCATAACTCTTTCATATAGCTAACTTTTGTTCTTGAAAAAATATATATCATCCAAAACTTGGGATGTTACATTGTGCGATTGAAATGCTAATCGGTGTTTGTTCCTTCCAGTTTTATTGATTTCATTCATATTCTTTTGTATCATCATGTATATCTTCTATTCATACTTTTTTCCAAGTTATCATTATCATTATCAATATTAATATATATACAATATTATTTAATATTTAAGTAGATAACATGAGCCTAACAAAACTGTTCGCCTCACGATATGCAACTAACACAACGTGCCATATAAAACAACTCAACGAACACATTTAGAGCATTTGCAATGCGAGTGAGAGACAAATGCCACTCATTCTTCTCCGATTCTCCATGTCAGTCTCTACAAAAACATTTTCATGTCAGTCTCTGCAAAAACATCACACTGACGGATATACACCTTACTTCCTCCCATTCCCATTTTAGCGTCATTCGTAACCTCGTATATTTTTTTAATATCTCTCATTCCTCTCTCTTCCCATGTAGGTGTGTCAATCGTGATTGGTTGCCAGGTTGTGTGCGATGTCCGAAATATACGCTTATGCAATTTGGAACCTAATATACATGTGTTAAAAGTAAATGTATAATTATACGATTATACAATTTGAAAGCTAATACACATGTGTGTGATGTCCAAATTATATGATTATGCAATTTGGAACCTAATACACATGTGTAAAAGTAAATGTATATGAGTAAAGTGGCAGTGGAAGATTACTTTCAAATATCGGAGGTATATTACTAGCAATGACACGTGGACACGTAAAGGAAGAATCAAGCAAAGTGAAGACAAAGTTAAAAGTGGATACTTGATGCACAATACACCGATTGACGTACTATACAAGTTGATAATAAATTAGCGTGTAGTGTGGCGATACGACAAAGATACCTCATAAGTAATAAAGAGATTGTGGAGAAAAACTGCTAAACTTATAACTATTATTGTTTATAACCATTGTTTATGTTATTATTATTGTAATCATCATTCTATGAACTATGTCAAAATTTTCAACTCACTCGACTTAGAATCATATTTGTATATTTAAGGGTAAATTACACTTTTCGTCCTTTATGTTTGTATTGAATTGCAACGGACAACCTTTAACTTCAATAATTACAGTCACAATCCTTTATTTGCAAAACCCGTTACACTCTACGTCCTTTAGCACTAACCAGATTAAAATTTTCAGTTAAGTTTATTCATTAAGGGTATTTTGGTCAATTCATGCTTTTATTTAAATGTTTAATAGATAAAACAAAACAAAAAATGCATCCACTATTCATCTTCCCCAATTTTCTAACCCTAAAACCCTAACCACCACTTCATCCTGCCACCAAACAGATCTTATAAAACTTCAACATCGATCATGATAACATTACTAGAGACATATCAAGTCAAACGATCGTTAATAGTGTCTAAGCATGCATGTTCAACATTTCCACAAATTTAAATGCCTCATTAACAAATCCTCACTTTACAAATCGATATCACACAGATCTTCCAAAAATTCAACATCAATTAAAATAAAACTAACAAATACACATTTACATCTACCAACTTTTGACTCCAAAAGTCAAACCAGCAAAAATCCCCAAATTTACCGATCATCACACAACTCAAAATCCATACATAAACACAAAACAAAACCATATTTCTACACTGACTAAAAAATGCAACCAAACAGATCAAACATCACAAACAAATTCTAAAGTAAAACGAGCAACCATACACAGACAATCGTCTATCAAATTACGATTGAATAATCATAAACATCTACAATTATATAGGTAACAAACAGATCGGTTCAAAAATGAGAACAAATGTGTGGCTGAGGGAGACGAGCCACGGTATGGCGGTCTTCTGCAGAACAGAGGGGAACAAGTTTTTGTTAAAAAATGAGAACAAATGTGTGGCTGAGGGAGACAAGCCACGGAGATGAAGCAAAATGGTTGAGGAAGACGATGTTGATGTGTTTAGGGCCTGATTTTCTGTTTGAATGTTGCAGGTTGTGGTAGAACCCTAATTTAGAATTGGGGGTTAAAAAGAGGGGTTTTATAGGCTGGGTGATATGGTAGGTTGATGGACATAAATGCCCGGATAATCACATGATCAGAGTTAACTTAAAATTTTAACTTAGTTAGTACTAAAGAATGAAATGTGTAATAAGTTTTCTAAATAAAGGACTGTGACTGTAATTATTGAAGTTAAAGGCTATCCACTGCAATTCGATACAAACATAAAGGACGAAAAATGTAATTTACCCTATATTTAAATGAGTGTATCTAAGACTGTTAACCCACAAATTGTAGCATGAAAATCGAGATTAAAATAGAAAAAATACTTTGCAAGCTAGAATATATATATTTTTTAGAGTAGAATTGATTGCCTCATTTCCATATCAACCAAGTAAAGGATCTAATTACTAAAGAGAGGCAGGTAAGCGGGCAACAGGCTACGCCATGACCCCCTTTTACCCCCTTTTATATGATAAAACCAATCCTATTGAAAACAAAGCTACGGTTCTTCGGCGCTGATGAGTTACTGTGCACGACGCACTGAACTTTTTTTAGGAACCCAACAACTTCGGGGGTAAGGGACTATATGTATCAAAGAAAAAGTGAATGAAAACGTGTCGATTTTACCACAGGCTTTCTCATGCTGGCCATCAACGAACCTGTTGTTCCTCATCCCGACCGGGGGGGGGGGTACTCATGTGAGGTCCACACAAGCATGTTCTCTCCCCTCTCAACTCATCCAAACACAAGAACATCTGCTGGCCGAAGAGTAGACCTCTCTTTAAGTGGATCTTCATGAAATTCACAAGAGCCTCTTTTTTGCCAAGATCCTTGCTCATTTTAACACGTTACAGATGACATCCCTGATCAAATCGTGTGTTTATTTTAACCCTATAATCTCCTTACAATGAAGCTCATGTTCACCAAAAACATCCAATGTCTTCGGGGTCCCTCGTACTCAAGATTTCTTGACCGTCATTCCCATCGAGGGGTTAAGCCAACACATGTCAACGGTAACATATCAGGCCATTCTTAAAAATTGTTTAATGATCCTCTTATTCCCAGTTGCTGAGTTCTGCCTTGTTTGTCATAAATTTTGCATTCTAAAACCGCTCTCTTGCGAGAGGATAGGTCAAGTTTGTTTCCCGAATCTAGACAATTTTACTATAAAGGACACTTACCAAAGCACCCTGGCTTTAGGAGAAAGGGGGTGTCCTTATTAGCGAACAAGCCAATATCAAGATCGGGTAGGGACCTGTGCAAACAATTCAATGCACACCCGAGATCAATACTGAACCCGTCAACACCATAATCCCGCAAAATGTATCCTATAATTTCCACGATTGTGCTGTCGAGGCAACATAAAGCGTAAGTGGAAACATCCTCATATAATAATAAAAATATAATTAAAAAGATTCTCATATATTTTTTTCTAAACTGCAAACTAATCTTCTTCTACCTCTAAGTTAGTGTAGAGATATTTTACCATCAAACCATGTTCATTGGTGACGTACACTTTTATATAAGAGCATTCATATCCAACCCCTCTCCCCCATTTTTACCCTATATTACACTGGATTATGATCAAATACAAAGGATAAAATAAATAAGAATGGTAAGAATGATTCTAGTCCATTGATCTTAGATTTGAAGGGTTGAGATTAGTTGTAGAGAAAAGAAGATAATAGAAGGGCATAAAGGGAATCTTATATTTATGGATTTTCTCTCTCCACATGCAAGGCACATGCCAATTCCTCCATCGATTTAAAATGTCCATAACTTTTTCATACGACATTTAAAAAAAAAAATTCACCATAATAACGAGCCTTTTTTTATCTTTAATATGAGTACCATGTTATCATATAAAAATAAAATAAAATAATTCATTTTTACTGGGTTTTTTTTGCATTGTGTAAAAGGTTCAGGTCATTGTGTCTTTTAACTGGGTTTTGGTCAGTAGAGTTTCTATACATTGTGTTATTATCAAAACCTATAACACAATGTTAATTTGGGTTCTATCCATTGCGTTTTTATAAGAACCTATAACACAATAAATGACACAATGAAGATGGTGTTATATCTGGGTTTTCTATAAACTGTGTTATTAGTTCAGGTCATTGTGTTTAATAAGTTATTCATTGTGTTTTAATATGTTGTCCATTGTGTTTTAATAGTTTGTTCAATTTTTTTATTATCTTTGTTCATTGTGTTTTAGTTTGTTGTGTATTGTGTTTTTAGTTTGTTTTCCATTGTGTCTTAATCTGCTCTTCATTGTGTCTTTTATCTGTTGTCATTAATTTTGTATTTTATCTGTTGTCATCAATTGTGTTTTTATTTAGTCTGATACTTATTGTGTTATATGTTATCGCCATTGTGTTATACGTTATGGTCATTGTGTTTTAGTATGTTGTCCATTGTGTCTTTATCTGTTGTCATTGATTGTGTTTTTGATCTACTTTACATTGTCATTGTGTTTTAGTATGTTGTCCATTGTGTCTTTATCTGTTGTCATTGATTGTATTTTTGATCTACTTTACATTGTGTTTTACATCATGTCCATTGTGTTATTATCAAAACCTATAACACAATGTTAATTTGGGTTCTATCCATTGCGTTTTTATAAGAACCTATAACACAATGTATGACACAATGAAGATGGTGTTATATCTGGGTTTTCTATAAATTGTGTTATTAGTTCAGATCATTGTGTTTAATATGTTATTCATTGTGTTTTAATATGTTGTCCATTGTGTTTTAATAATTTGTTCAATTTTTTTATTATCTTTGTTCATTGTGTTTTAGTTTGTTGTGCATTGTGTTTTTAGCTTGTTTTCCATTGTGTCTTCATTTGCTCTCCATTGTGTCTTTTATCTTGTGTCATTAATCATGTCTTTTATCTGTTGGCATCAATTGTGTTTTTATTTAGTCTGATACTTTTGTGTTATATGTTATCACCATTGTGTTATACGTTATGGTCATTGTGTTTTAGTATGTTGTCCATTGTGTCTTTATCTGTTGTCATTGATTGTGTTTTTGATCTATTTTACATTGTGTTTTACATCATGTCCATTGTGTAATATGCAACTGGGTTTTTGATTTTTTTTTTTGAAAAATATAACAATATGGTACTCATATTAAAGATAAAAAAACGCTCGATTTTATGGTATAATTTTTTTTTAAAAACAAATGATGTATAAAAAAGTTACGGACGTTTAAAAATTGGGAGGGAAATAACATGTGACTTGCATGTGCATATTCTCTTTCCTCTTGTAGACAAAATTACCCTTTTTATTTAATTCCTCCTAGGACACTTGTCACTCTCTGGTGACTTCTTATCCTTCTTATTTTTAAATACTTTGAATTATAACTCAACCCATATTACACTAAAAATCATTATCTTTTCTCTTCACTTTTCAATTAAATAATACTTTTTAATATCTTATAATTATATTTTCTCTCTCCACTCTATATCATTTTCAAAATATTTATAAAGGGTGAATAGTGTCACATAAAATTTTGAGATAAACAATAGCAATTTCTTTCTCATCTACTTTATCAATCAATCAATCGTACCCAGTAAATCCCACAAATAGCAAAGCTACTGGCAGGGTCTGGGAAGAGCGAGATGTATGCACACCTTACCTTTATCCCTAGGGATAGAGAAGCTGCTTCCAGCGAGACCCCCGATACCAAAGGCATATAGTAGAAAAGCGAGAAACCAAACAAATCTATAAACAGAGCACTACTAAATAGCAAAGAAGTGGTGGCTAGGTAACATAGTGAAATAGACAAATATTTTAAATTATACGAACCCACTTAAGCATTTATGAAAAAAAAAACAATCACTGCAAAAACCGCCTAGACCATAAAGAAAGAAACGCTAAGCAAGTACCCCAATGCTCAGACCTAATGAATCTACTCCTAAAAGTCCTTAACCTTAATCTTACGTCTCCATAAACCCCTATATTGGACCCGTAACTCTAGCAAATCTTTTATATTTTTATCATTATCTTTTCGTTCTTATCCACTCACAACCGTTTTAAAAAAATACTAAAAAAACATAAAAGTGAACAATACCTGCTTCAAATTTTAAAAAATATAAAAGTTACATTTACAATAACATGAAGCATCCATTATGAATGCTCTTACAGTCACCTTTCATAAAATAAAAACATGTGTAGAGATCATATGTCACCACTCACCTTCTATTTTGGATGGTCCTCTCATCCTTAGTGAAATATTATCTTGGGCCAAAAGTTATAAGAAACCGACTTTATTTTTCAAGATAGACTTTCGGAAAGCCTATGATTCGGTTAATTGGAATTTCCTCTTGGAAATTCTTAAAAACTCTAACTTCCCTAATCTTTGGAGAAATTGGATTAAAGCTTGCTTGAAATCGGGTAGGTCCTCGGTCCTTGTAAATGGATCCCCTACCTCGGAATTCCAACTCTATAGGGGACTCCGCCAAGGAGATCCAATCTCTCCATTCCTCTTTGTTATTATGTTGGAGGCTTTGAACGTGATAATGGAGAGAGCGGTGGACAGAGGTGTATTCAAAGGAGTTTCTTTGCCTAATGGAGGCCCCTCGATATCCCATCTTTTTTATGCAGACGACGTCGTTTTTATCGGGGAGTGGTCTGAAGAAAATGTCTTAAATCTAAATCGGATTCTAAGATGTTTTTTCCTTTGTTCGGGGTTGAAGGTTAACTTAGACAAAAGTTCTTTGTTCGGGGCCGGGGTGTCGGAGGAGCACGTGGTGAATATGGCGAGTTCTATTCGGTGCAAAGCCGGTGAGTTTCCCTTTGATTTTCTTGGTATTCCTGTTGGCGCCAATATGAAAAGAATTAAGTTTTGGAAACCCATAGTGGATAAATTTAATGTTAAACTTTCGGGCTGGAAAGCTAAAAGTTTATCTTTGGCGGGGAGGGTCACGTTAGCTAAAGCGGTGCTTGGGGCTCTTCCGATTTATTATCTATCATTGTTTAAGGCGCCTCTTGGAATGATAAAGGAGCTAGAAAAAATTAGAAAAAACTTCGTGTGGGGTCTAAAGAATGGGAAGAGAAACATTAAATGGATTGATTGGGGTAAGATGGTGCGTCCTAAACGTCTTGGGGGTTTGGGCATTGGAGATATCCGGAATTTGAACTTAGCTCTCCTAGCTAAGTGGTGGTGGAAATTTAAAGACAACAAAGGTGCCATTTGGGTCCGGGTGGTGGAGGCGATTCATAAAGTGAAGAACAGTTTCCTATCTTTCCCGCTTAATCGTAGAGTCGCCGGCATGTGGAAAGATATAGGAGGTATCGAGAAAGATTTTAGTGCGCTTGGTATGTCTCTTTTGAAAAATCTCAAAGGCGTGGCGGGGTCGGGGGACAAAATTTGTTTCTGGTTAGACAATTGGGTTGGGTCGGGGCCGTTGAAGGATCGTTTTAAATGTCTATTTAAAGTAGCACAAAATAAAGAAGCAAAAATTATGGATTGTATGGATGGTGCTGGGCAATTTTCTTGGTTGGGAGTATGGGCTCGTAATCTGCAGCAAGGTATGGAAAAGGATGCATTTGTTCAGCTTGTCAATTTGGTGAACAATTATAATCTTCATAAGGGTCCGGATTATTGGGTCTGGGATAATAGCAACAATGATCCTTTAAAGGTCTCGAAGGTGAGAAATTTGTTATTTGATGCAGCGAAGAAAGATAACGATTTTTTATGGCCGTTTTGGAATAATTGGGTTCCGCCTAAAATTAATATTTTCGGGTGGAGGGCGTGTCTAAACAAGATTCCGGTTAAATTTAGTCTTGCTAAGAGAGGAGTCTTCATTCAAAACCGTTTATGTTCTAGATGCGGTTTGAGTGAAGAAACGGCGTTTCACGTTCTTTGGGACTGTTGGGTGTCTAAAGCTACTTGGTGGTGCATTCTTGTGTGGCTTAAGATTCCTTTCCCGTCTTCCGATGTCTCTTTGCAGCAAATTCTTGGAATCGTAGCAAATATGAAAGGGTCAAAGGATTGGAAAAAGGTTATAGAAGGGGTCCTCTTGGTTTCGACATGGGAGATATGGAAGGCAAGGAACGAAGCGACATTCAACAACAATCACATCCATTTCAATAGAACGGCGGACAACATTAAAGAAATTGCATTTTACTGGATTACTAGTCGATCTAAATATGTAAACCTTAATTGGGCTAGATGGTGCGAATTTAATATCCGTGATGTAATTGTTTAACTGGGGTTCCAGTTTCTTGCTGGCCCTTTTTCTATATTTTATATAGAAGTTTCGCCGTTCAAAAAAAAAAAAAAAAAAACTCACCTTCTATTTCATAACCCATGTCCAAACGCACCCTTAACATTGTACGACCCTGTCCTGTTCTCTCTCTCTCTCTCTAGCAGCACTGATTGCTTAGCTAACCACCGATTTTCACACATAAATCCGTCACACGACTCCATTCAAACCAATTACATCCAGATTCCACCAATATTTCATTATCCACACATAAATCGGCCATGAATTCCTTCACAATTTACCCCTAAACAGGTATACATGCACATCTATCTCTATATTCTTCTCAATTTAGGTTTTCGTTCATCTCTGTTCTTGAAATTAGCTTCTAGTTATTCTCAGTTTAGGTTTTAGTTATAGCGCAAGGGTTTAGGGTTTAATTATGAAGAAACCGGCTTATGTTGATTACTAATTTGTGGATAGTTAAACAAATACAGGATTAACATAACCAGAATAGAGGAAAAGAGATGGCGGATTTGGATCAGTTATTAGTGAAAAAAGTTGCTGATCGATACTTAAAGCGTGAGGTTCTTGGAGAAGGTACTTATGGAGTTGTGTACAAGGCCATTGATACTAAGGTATTCTTATACAGTTATACTCTAGCGTATACCAGTATATATAATTGTTATGATTTGTATGTGGTTGTTGTGTTGGGTGTGTAATGTAAAATTAGGGTTTCTGTGAGTAATGTGTCCCATGGTTTCTTTTTTCTTTTTAGGTGTTTGGGATTTGTTTTTAAATAGATTTTGGTTACAGCCATATTAAGTTAATGAGCTTGTTGCAAATAACTTATTTTACCTCCTCCGTGATCTCCTCGCAACCTCACATCTAGGGATGAGCATTTGGTACCGGGTGCTGGTACCGCACCGAGCCATTTTTGGTTCAAATTCGGTACCCACTTTTTGCGTTTTTCAGGATTAGTACTTTCGGTTCAGTATGGTATTGGTTGATTTACCTTCGAATACCGTACCAGCCGCTTTCGGTACTGGTACCCAGTTTTTGCTTTTTCGTGATCAATCCTTTCGGTACGAAGCTCATCCCTACGCACCTCCATCCCTGAACCTATGTTATACCCATCCCTGATTCCCACCCTTTTTTCATATTATTTTAAAATAAAATAAAGAGGTGAGAGAAGAGAGAGAGATAGAGAAGAGAGAAATAGAGAGAAAGAAGAACAAAATAGAGACGGGATGGACGGCGGCGATGCCACGGCTGCCTCAGAATTGAACAGGGAAGGGGGAGACTCACGGTGTTTCCTGCTCCCCACATCAGCTCCCTTGGGGTTCCCCGTTTCATCATAACACCGGGCCTAAGGGTGAACTTGTATTTTTTAATCCACCAAGGATAGTCAGTTTAAACAAGCAATTTCAAACTGCTTATTGAAAATAGCTTATATTATCCTAAACTAAGTAGGTAAATAATATATGCACTTTTCTTCATCCAAACACTCAAAAATGTTTGTTTGCTTTTAAAAAGCACAATAAGAAGATAAGCCCATGAATTAAGCATTCTCATATGCTTTTCTTATTAAGGAACGGTACACTGTAGTTAAAGCAAAAAAGTGTTGTATATCAGTTGAATGTAAACTCATTATGTCTAATATATATAAAGTATAAAGAGACAGAGTAAAGTAACTTCAATGATGATTGATGATGTTTTTCTTGTACACTTTTAATCTTTTGTTATACGGTGGCGGTATTGGATTTTTTATGATATATGTATAAATATTGATGCTATTTTGGTTTCCACTTACCATTTTACTGATATAAGGGTGTTTAAATTTCAGACTGTTTAATAAAACATATTGTTGAGGTTTACTGTAATAATACATATGCGGTATGAATGTATTATATTAACTATTGGCTTCTGGTACAGACAGGACAAACTGTTGCAATAAAGAAAATTCGTCTCGGGAAGCAGAAGGAGGGGGTGAATTTTACCGCTCTTAGAGAAATAAAGTTACTGAAAGAGCTTAAAGATCCAAATATAATAGAGCTGATTGATGCTTTTCCTCATAAAGGGAATTTGCATCTTGTTTTTGAGTTTATGGAGACTGATCTCGAAGCTGTTATTCGCGATAGAAACATCGTTCTTTCACCCACTGATATAAAGTCGTACCTGCAAATGACATTAAAAGGACTTGCCTTCTGTCACAAGAAATGGGTTTTACATAGGTAAAATTTAATTTAATTTTGTAACGAAAACAAGTATCACAGTTGGAAAATTCTGAAAAATATACTTGTAAAACAGTAACTTGATATCATCTTTATAACGTAAAACTAGCTTTCAGTTTTGTATATATCCTTCTAAATTTTATAATATCATATCTACCCATTAGAAAGACTAAAAGTATCATATATACCCTTCCATCGTAGATAATATAAAATCATTTACTTATAACAGTCCACCGGATATTCATATAAAAGTAGGATTCCTATGTTCTTACTATGAATCATCTTGGTGCGTAGTATTCTTTTCGTTTATTCATTCAAACAAAGTGTTAGAACTAATTTTGTTTTATTTACTATGGAAAGGATAAATATGAATGATTTTTGTATTTATGTATTTTGAAAATTGAAAGTGTGTGTGTGTATATATATGATATTATGAAATTCAGAATGATGTATACAAAATTGTGAACTTTCAGAGCTTAAACCAAATACTATTGCGCTTAATATTTGGGATTTTCTTCCCTGGCAATCTCAACTGATCATGTTTTAATATGGCACGATGCCACGATGTTACAAATATAAGATGCTTCTTCTTGCTGCTTACATTATTTATTTGTATTCTTATTTGCTTGAATTTTTTCTTGTCAGGGATATGAAACCGAATAATCTTTTGATAGGACCTCGCGGGCAATTAAAACTTGCGGATTTTGGGCTGGCAAGAATATTTGGTAGTCCTGACCGAAGGTTTACTCACCAGGTAATCTTTTTATTCAGTTTCTAGTTGCTGGATGTTATAAGCAGTCTTTTTGACTCAATGTTTGATATCAAGGCATCAAGCTTGACATCTGGTAAATTAGTCTAATATTTATTTTACTTGAAGTCATCGTATAATTGTTTGATCGACTGTGAGGGTAGTATCTTGTAACATTTGCTTTCTTGCATCAAGTAACATCGTTTCTTTCCAAAGTTTAATCTGGTGATTGTTGAATTCAAAAAGAAATGCTATGAGCCTATGATGTATGCATATTACTGCTTTCGCAATTTGCATCACCATGAAACTGGTCTTGTGTTCGGTTGGTGGTTTCATATAACCCAACGTGAAGACGACCCGATTACTTAATCTTGTGGAAAGTTGAACCTTAACTAGACATGTACAAAAATACCGGTTCGAAAAAAAACCCGATCCAGTTTGAAAAAGAAAACGGTTTTTGAAAAACCGGCTTCAACCCGACTCGGCCTGACAGTTTGGATACCAGTTCGTATTCTTGATCTTTCAAACCGGTTTATAAACCGAACCAGTTGTAAAATAACTGGGTTAAACCGGTTTTTTGTCCCAAACCGGTTTATAATCCGGACCGAATCGGTTTAATAGGTTTGGGGTTTGATCCTTGGGAACCGGTCTTATACCCGAACCGGTTTGAAAAAAAAACCCGGTTTGTTCACCACTCAAAAGACCGGTTTGGTTTGTAAAAAACGATTTGTACACCTCTAACCTTAACCCAGACACATGTAACCTGATTATCTAAATGGGTTGCAGGTTAAGTAGGGTGTAAACGGGTAGGCATGTGATAATTTATAGTTTTTCAGTGTGTTATTTCTCATTTAATGATGTAATTTTGAACACCATTTGGCCTCAATTTTATATGTTTAGGTTTTTGCTCGATGGTATAGAGCACCCGAGCTATTATTTGGTGCAAAACAGTACGGTCCTGGGGTTGATGTTTGGGCTGCAGCTTGTATATTCGCAGAGCTTCTTTTACGCCGCCCTTTTCTGCAGGTAAGTTCATGTTGTCTGCGTTGTGTTATACCCTCACTTAAACTTGCATTATTTTTGTAAAAGATTTTTAATTTCATATGTATTTTCTTTAAACTTCAAAATTTTATGTATCTATTCTTGCTTATTTCATTGTATAACATATTTACCCTTTCAAAACACTAGAAAAATACTAATATCGTATTTTGATCCATTACCATGATAAATAAAATATAACCAGTTACTTATAATAGTTAGAATAATCTGTTTCACTGAATAAACAAATCGAAAACAAGACTGTAAATCATCTTAGCACATAATGGTCTCTTCATTTTTTCAAAGAAACCTTGTAAGTAGCTGATCCATTTCTATTTACTTTAAAATGGGTAAATATGATATTTTTGGTGTTTCAAAAAGGTAAGTATTTAATTATATTATTTAGAGTAAAATGCCATTTTCGTCCTAAGGTTTGGCCAGTTTTGCGACTTTCGTCCAAAGGTTTGTTTTTTCGCATCTGGATCCAAAACGTTTGAAATCTTGTCAATTTCATCCGGCTCGTTAACTCCATCCATTTTCTTCGTTAATTCAGGGGTATTTTCGTCTTTTTTGTTAACTTAAAGGGCAATTCGGCCTTTTTCAGGGGTATTCGGTTTTTTTTACATAAAGTGAAAAAGACCGAATTGCCCTTTAAGTTAGCAAAAAAGGTGGAAATACCCCTAACTTTACGAAGAAAAATGGATGGAGTTAACGAGCCGGATGAAAATGACAAGATTTTAAACCTTTTGGATCCAGATTCGGAAAAGCAAACCTTTGGACGATAGTCGCAAAACTGGCCAAACCTCAGGAACAAAAATGGCATTTTACTCCATTATTCAAAAGGACATGAATGAGGTTTTGAACTTTTAGAAGGATATATACGAAATCATCTCTAAATTTTATGCATTTGCAATAAAACCCATGTGACTCCCCTATCTTCACAGAACATCTATGGTTATAATTAATTAGTCATCTGTGACATCAATTAAAGCAAGTTTTATATAGCTTGTTTTCTGTTATCGAAAACATAGGGTAGCAGTGACATCGATCAATTGGGGAAAATCTTTGCTGCATTTGGGACTCCAAAAGAAACTCAATGGTCAGATATGAAATATCTCCCTGATTATGTCGAGTACCAGTTTGTCCCCGGGCAGCCGCTTAAAACATTGTTTCCAATGGCTAATGATGACGCGTTGGATCTGTTATCCAAGATGTTTGCATACGATCCAAAGGCTAGAATTTCAGCACAACAGGCATTAGAGCATAGGTAATTTGTTGATTGCTAGTAGGGGTGTGCACGGTTCGGTTTTATGGTAAAACCGAAACCGGTTTTAGAAAACCGTTTGGTTTCGGTTTTAGCAACGGCTCGGTTCGGTTTTTTCAGTTTTTGAAACAAATTTACGTAAGATTCAAAGATAAAAAGTATAATCCAAGGTTTAAGAGTCTTTCTTAGATGTTTACATTTAAGTTATTATATTTTAACCTTTTTAATTAATATTGTTACTATAAACCTAACATTCTAATATATTTTTATTATTCTCCAAAGTTTTTATTAAGACATTTTCTTTTATAATACTTTGAAAATCATATAATTTTTATGTCAAATTTTGTTATTACCTGTAGGCAGGGGCCAAGCTTCTTGGGGGCGGGGGGGGGGGGGTCGCCCGACCCCCGGGATTTTTCGCTCAGTAGTGTTATATATGTAGTTTTCGTATAGAAATTTTTGGATATATACGTTTTTACCCCCCCGATTCTATAGAAATTTTTGGGTATATATGTTTTAGCCCCCTCCGTTTTCTCCGGCAAGCTTCGCCACTGCCTGTAGGAAATGGAATAATCATTTCAAAGATAAATAAACATGCTAATGTGTTTATTATAAATATTTAACATTCAAGAATAAATTTCAAAGATAAATAAACATGCTAATGTGTTTATTATAAATATTTAACATTCAAGAATAAAATTAATAATTCCTAAGCAGTATATAACAAACATTAAAAAAATGATTTTTTAGGGTATTCGGTTTAGTGTTTTTTTCGGTTTTCATAAAATGCAAAAAATGTAATCGTATAGTAAATTTAGGTTCGGTTTTTTCCGGTTTTTTTTGTGCGGTTCGGTTAAATCGGTTTTTTTTTTCGGTTTTCTGCTCACCCTTAAATGCTAGTTTAAATATTGTGAAACTTGGGGGATTAAACAGGTAAATTTGATTTTGTGGCAGGTACTTCTCATCTGGACTGCCACCTACTGAACCAGCATCGCTTCCGAGACCGCCACCAAAAAGGGAGTCTGTAGATTCAAAGCCTTCAGATTTTGGTCCAACCGTGCTATCACCTACAAGAAAGTCGAAAAGAGTGGTGTCGCACCCTGAAGGATATGTTGAGATGGTTGATGACCATGGCGTTGGTAATGAACGAAGTGGGCCCGTGCCGATGTCGCTAGATTTTTCGGTCTTTGAAGCAAGGCCTCCAGCTAGACCAACAATTAACAGGTACATAGCATCTGCGTTATTAAGTTACGGGTTAAATAAATGTAATTCTATATACTTTATAATAAAAATATATTATGCTTAAAAACATGCGTATTGCACGAACCGAATAAAACCATGTATCATACGGCTTAAATGTCATCTGTTAACACATGGAGTCGTCAAGACATATCTATAAAAATGAACTTTGATGTGAAATTTTTAAATCCTGTTAAGTTAATTTTAAAACATATTTGTTTGTTTTCCCGCCTCTCTCCTACTTACTTATATATACTTAGTTTTTTATAATTAACGATATTCATTATATATAGATAATTTTTTATAGTAATAATAATGTGATCAGAATGATAAATCAAACATAAAAAGCCACCGATAAAGCCTTGATATCGTATATTTTAATCCAAAATATGTTCCAAATGAATTGAATTTAAAAGAATATCAAATGCTAAGTTGTCAACCTCATAAATTCGAACTAATATGCAGATAATCTCCATTATAGCATTAGAAATCACCCATAATAATAATTATCACTATTATTTTTTGTTTTTTTAATATGTTGAGCGACACCAATTTTAAAGTTGATGAAACTTTTAAGTAAAAAATTAATAATTAATTTCATATTAAATTCGTTTGTAAAGTTAATGATTAAGATTTTCGAAACTTAAAAACTCCAAACTTTCAAAAACAAAACATTAAGAGTGTATTTAAAATTTCCAAACTTTCTAAAAAATTAAGAGTTCGGCTAGCATGGAAACATATAAATACTTCAACTTATTTATAATCGTTTAAATTCAAGATATTTATAATCGTTTGGATAAATGTTTTTGAAACAAAAAAGACATTTATCTCAAGTATTATCTTTAATAAAAATATAAGTAGGTTAAAATTTAATATTAATTACTATTTAATTAATAGATAAGTATTAAAAAGAGGCGGGAAAACACAAAATTAGATGTCTCCTATGAATGACACGTGTCACACATCGATTTACTTTATTATATGTAGTATAGATATATATTTTTTTATTTTACATGTTACTTAACCAAGTTGACTCATAGTTGTTAATAGCGCTCATAGCGAGCACTATAGCGAATCTCTCATTCATCGCTATCTGATTTTGGTGCCTCCATAGCGAGTAAATTGCGGATATACGTATACAATAGCTGGATTTTTAGGTTTTTTTTTTTTGCTAAATATACGTATAGAAACACCGTATTTGGATATGATATACATAATAAAATATTTCGAAAATTTTCTAGTGTATCACTAAACATAAAATAGCGCCCGCTATTTCATCGCTATCGCTATGTAGCGTATGGGTTGCTTGTCGCTATCGCCCGCTATTTGTCTATCAGTTTTACTTAGACTTGCTAGTTTACGTGAATAATTGAGATATTCTATAAAAAGGAACTAAAGAGTTATTGTTTGTTATGCTGGATTTGAAACAATATTGATTCTAGGTTAAATTGATTTTCATTCATTGTTAGTTAAATTAATTAATAGTTTGGGGTTATTGACTTCTTACCATCTTTACATATTTAAGGACAAATAAATGCCAAGAAAAATCTTGTATCTATGAAATGACCTCTCTTTACTTTTCTCTGTCTCTTCATCTTTACACACACATACTCCTATTTAAGTATTGTATTTAATATAGCAACTTTGATATTTTTGCATCACATTATCCATGAAATCTTTCATATGTCGTTGTCTCTAAAAGTGCAATATATTTTATATGGCAGGAGTATTGTTTGCTATTAATGTTATTTCTTATTGTGAACATTTATTTTGAGTACTAGACAAGTGGATTTTGCTAAACATATCCCTTAGGTTATTAGGTAACTTCCATGCTTAACTTATCGTACTCTAACCACCATTTTACAACAACCCAAGACGCTTACCACTCCGGGTGGTCCACCCGTGCTTAAACTATTGTACTTTAACCACCAAAACCACTCTTAACGGTTGCCCAAAGGGCTATGTATAACATTTTCTTTAATAAAATTATAACATAATCCGTTTTCAAACAAAATAGCAACAATATTGCTCTTTTGGATTGTTACAAAAAGATCACCTCATTTTTCCGCAACTTTTGGATTAAAGTTATTTTCTTTGTTCGCTATTAATTATTATTATGCTATGACTTCTATCTTCGTCCACAAGTTTCTTTTTTATTCTTATCACAAGTTGGCACTGATTCGTGATTAGCCATGCTTCATGACCGGCCCAACACATACATATTTTAATTTTTTTTATTACCTCTCACCTCATGAGTTAATGTGGTTGCTTTAAAGAGAGAACACTATTAATGGCTTTATGCTTTTGTGGAAATCTTGGTGGTTATGGAAACCATGGACACATGTTTTAAGCCATGATATATTGGGACATAATTGAATCACAAATTAGGCAAGTATAATGATATAGAATAGCCTAAATTTGACATTCAAACCTTCCGGGGGGGCAGCACAGTGGTAAGCGTATGAGTCCCCTCTAGCAGAGGTCATAGGTTCGAATCCCGCTTCCACTGATTTTTAGCCTTTAACCCCATTTATTGCCACTTGCCCAGCGCAAGATACGTTCTATTTTACCTAATTCTATTGGTTAAGAGGTTATGGCAGGGTCCCGTTAGTTTTCCGGTAAAGGGTTTTCACAGCTACTAAAAATAAAAGGAAATTTAATGTTCGGATTAGAATATTAGATCATAATACTTTGGCATATATGTGCATTGCAATTTACAACCATTTTAGTTGCTGATCGAACCTGATCGTACATTTATGAACAATTGTCACTTGGATTTTGCAAAAAGTTAATATTTACATGATATTAGTAGGTTATTTTAGTAATTATATGCAAGTATATTCCTTGTTATGAATATCATTTATTCACATGAATTTTTCCATGCAGTGCTGACAGAACTCATCTGAAGAGAAAACTAGACCTTGAGTTCCTAATCCCTGAAGAAGACGAAGATTGATGAAATCTCGATAGGAAGATTATCCAACCGTTAACATATATTCTTGTTGAACATCCGATTTTTTGTTTTTTAAGATTGAGCTGAGTGAGTCGGTTTATGTTGTAGCAGAGAGAGGCTTGGGTTTTGGTAAGAATGCAGCAGTAGAACGGTAACATGATTATTTTGTGCTCGAGAACTATTGGATATGTTTAATTTGTGTTGCTCAATTGTAAAAACATCAAAGAAGTCGGTCCAAAGTTATACAATATGGTTTGTATGCAGTGTTCTATACCAGTTTTGATCTAACTTGGCGTGTACAAAATCTGTTTTTTTTCCTTCCATTTTTCATATTAATCACTATGATTTTAAAATATATTTATATAATTAAATTATTATTTATATCAAGCAATGACAAAGTGACAATGAACTAACAATTATACCCCATATAATGCCATACATGAAGCCTAAAAAAAAGAAACCAGGTGTTGACTTAGATTCTTAAAAAGCAATCGTATATATTTCATTTCAAAAGAGTACGCTTTTGTAGATGTAAGTTTCCCACCTTTGAGCTCGTCGTTTCATTGGGTGATCCCTTGCTCTCACGTTCGAGTGTTTTTGCTCGTGCTGGTGAGAGATTTCTACTCATTGCAGTCACCTCCGGGCTTGTTCACACTTCGATAGCACTAGTGCCCTTTACAATGAAGGTAATACGAGATAAATAAGGCGTGACAGCTAACAAGGTGATCTACATTATAACTGTGATATGGTAAGCCTAAAAAAGATATATAAGGCTTGATAACTAACAAGGTGATCTACGTTATAACTGCGATATGGTAAGCCTAAAAGAGAGAAGTGATGGTATTTTAAAGTTTTAGATTTTGAGCATGAATTGAAATGTTATTTTTGTGATAATTGTTGCGTAAAATTTTTAATTATAATGTTTTTGATCCATCTAGTTACCCAGCTAAGAACAATAAATAGTTTATGAATCCTTCATAATTTTCATGTAAGATATCTGAGATAGTATATAATTTGATCTAGAGTTTAACCTATATAATATTTTGTTTGAAAAAATATTAATCATAATAAATCTATTTTTATTCTTTATTTTGGGATGTTAATTTAATTATGAAAAAATATGTATATATTAATATGGGTTAACGCCAACGTACGCATAGAAGGGAGCTAAACACTGAAACGTGGGCGCCGGTGCATTAACAAGCATGAAGAAGCCAGTGTAGTTGGGATGGTGATGATTTTAGGAAAAAGGGGCGCCAAGAGGCATTAAAACTTTTAGTGATTTAGTTAGTAAAAGTCTTATCGTCTATGTAACAATGATAAAAAGGTGATAAAACACTTTTTTCACTTTATAGCAATGTTTTGAAAACCGATTCAAACCGGCCAGTATCACCGGTTGAACTCGCTACCGGAGACATCGCCGGTACGAAAGAGCGCGGTCTAATTAGGGTACCGGTTTAGTTTTCGAACCACCGGAAAAATCGGTAATACCGGTGCATACAGATGAACTGGTTTATACACATGTTCGGTTTTGAGTTTTAAACATACTTTTAGTATGCCATGATTATTGGTAACTAAGACTTTTAATTTTACATTATAGTAAACGAAAACAATTATATTCTTGTTGATGAAGATGACGACATGCTAGGGCTGCAAACGAACTGAACGTTCAACGAACACTTCTTGAACTGTTCGGCGGGAAGTTCGTTTACAGTGACGGTGTAACATCTGTGCTTGTAATCATTGTGAACAGTCCAGCTATCAATAAAACAATGTTATTTGATCCCAATGTTTGTTTGGTTGTGTTTTACATTTTTTATGTTTTGACTTTTATTCAATTTCAAACTCTATATCGCTTTCTGGAGAGTTATACGCAAACTGATGCGTAAACGTAATCAGTTTAATGCGACAAATACTCCGGAACATCAACATATACTTAACATACCTTAAATAACCTTTACATAACTTAGAAATAAGTTTTGAAGGCTTTGGTATGTCAAAAACAAGTTAATTCGCTTACAGGGACTAAACTTGACAAACTGCGAAAGTATGCCAATTTGAACTGTAACGAACATTCCGGAACATGACCATAAGTTAAACATACCATAAATATCCTTTACATAGCTTAGAAATAGGCTTTGAGGGGTTCGGTGTGCTAAAATAAACTTTTGGGTCATTCAGGGACTAAAAGCGTCAAAAAGTGCACAAGTTTGCATTTTCGAGCATAACTTACGTTCTGAATACATCCGGACATCCAAAAATTTATGTAAGCACTAAAAAATTTTATTTTAGTGTTTGGCATAAGAAAAATCCATTCGTCGCGTCATTTGGATCGTTTTTCGCGCTTATGCGCATTCCGTCGTAATTAAGCGAACATCGCGATCGTACGACCAAACGAACTGACATCCGACATATTTTTGAGCATGTTTCATGTCCACAATGTTTAGGCATCATTTTAGGGCCTTAAAGTTGGCTTAACGGGCCTTAAACGTGTCGGAAATGGCTTAAACACGTAACAGGGACTGAAACTGTCATTTACGAAAGTTTGTTTCTGACCAGTCAGGCCAGGCGGCCCGCGTAAAACCAGGGCTATCCTTTACGCGGCCCGCGTCAGGCTCCCAGATCAGATAAGATCAATTAATCAGCAGATTACAGCTGTTAAACTCTCATCCACACACTCACACTTGCCCTTTCAGTTCATGAGAGGCCATTTTTAGTCACCACAACATTCCAACAAGTGTACGCCTTAGATTCGATCACGGTTTCCAAGAAACAATCCTAACGGTTCGGGAAATCCTATAAATACCCACATCCCCCAACTTCAAAACCCACTAGAATCTGATTTGAGAAGCTCTAAGTTGAAACCTTTGTTTCATACCTGAGCTACTTGAATCAAGATTAGCATTCGGGGACCCTTCGTAAGTATTCCTTCGTTCTTTTATTGCTTTTCGAGTCCGAAAGTCAAACTTTGTTTGACTTTCTGCGTTGACCAGTTTATGGTCAATGCGAAGTTCGTTTGAACTTCGCAACGTGATTGTAATCACGATGGTTATAGTCCCTTGTGACTATGCCTACTGATTACCACGTTGTCTAGGGTCGTAAGGGTAAGCGATCTAATAAATCGCTTATACCTTCGAACCCGACCCATTTGGTCGATCGTTAGGATCCGACCAAATACATTAGGTGACCATAGTAGGTAGGGAATAACCTTCCGAGGTTATACCTTATGGTCACGACGTTTAAGTAGTTGTATGATAGGTAGTTTATATGCCTTAGGTAAATTACCAAAATACCCCTTTGATGCCAAAATTCATTATAAACATATGTGACATAACTTTTGACATCTAAACTGATTTGGCGACAATATTAGGCATGTTAAGGCATATTCTACTTGTCATAGGACTAGTTAGGCGGTCCGAACGCGTTTCACGCGAACGACGCGTTAAAGTAGCATAAGCTACCTAAACGGGTCGTAATGGGTCGTAAGCACTTATGTTAGGTTTCATTTAGTATGTAGGCTTTGTTAAACCATATTACACGAGTCTCCATACTCGTTTGGTTTACGAACCCTCATTCTATCCGATCCTCCGATTTAGGTCCGGTTTATTAACATAGTTACCTATATTAGGTGCCGTTTGATTCCGAGATCTCTAGCATTGCTTGGTGGTTATCTTAGGACTTCTGAGCAATCTCAAGTGAGTACATAGACCCCTCTTTTACTGTTTTCCAAACTGTTTTGGGGTGAAACACATGTGCCTACTTGTTACTTTCGTGCTTTCCTGCTTTCACATCATATACTTGCTATGTTCATTAGTACAATTATAGTACATGATTTCATTGTGTTCATGCTATGTATGTCCATTGTGTGCATACTTAGTACATTGTTTTACATTACATTTCATGCTATGTATGTCCATTGTGTGCATACTCAGTACATTGTTTTACATTACATTTCATGCTATGTATGTCCATTGTGTGCATATTTAGTACATCGTTTTACATTACATTTCATGCTATGTATGCCCATTGTGTGCATACTTAGTACAGTTGTTTTCATCACATGCTTACATTTTGGTATGACATTTGGGTTGTTTACAATGGAACAATACATTCATTAACATTAGCTACGCCGTTCGTTAGTAGGTAGTGGTACCATAGGAATTGACAACTCCCGTTCCGGACATCCTGGGTAGGTTTGGATGAAAGGAATGACCGAATTCGATACACATAACTTAGATAAACCTTTAATTTGTTTAAGGGTTTATCGCCACAGTCTCAAGGCTTGGATGTATGCATTTTCACAATACCGCATAAATGTTTGTATCAGTATAGCATGCATTTGTTCCACAAAACATAACTTTGATTTAAACCATGTTTTACTTCAATACCTTGTTTTTGTGCATTTTACATATGGTTTAGTTGATATATTTCACTTACCATACATAATATTTTTGAGTACACATTACATGATCTACATTAAACATAAACATTTTGACATTGATATACACATTTAGTGGTTTACATTGGACATAGACAATTCGATTTGGTTTATACATTAACACATGACAATTCATTTATACATAAACAATTTACATTGGTGGTTGGTTTGATTAAGTGATTTGAGTAACGAGGCGTGTGTAATATGATACAAGCATGGTGGATACGCCGCTGGTACTTCCTATAAACAAGTGTTTGTATGATATTATATGTCGTAGCGTTACTTAAATCATTTCAATATTTGACATAATACGTTTTACATAAACAACTTATTATCACAAGACAATGATTTACAAAACAAAACAACTTACAAGGTTCATGACTGACTTTTATTAAACAACTTTGTCTAAACTTATAAAGTCATGAATCCTATTTTCACAAATCCTATGTATCTCACAGGCATTTTTATGCTGACGTACCTATTTTCACATGTGTTTTCAGGAGCTTTTGCGTAGGATCATGATCGTGACACTAGGGCGGACCTGTGCCTTAGAGAATAAAAATGAAGATAAACTAGTTTAATTATGTTATGAACTCTTTGTTTCCTGTTTAAGACAATGTAACACTCTTGTTTAATAAATAAAATATAACTTTGTATGCCATGGTTGTGAAACAATAATTCTGTTACAACACTCCCCGACGTTTTCCGCCACGTTTTGTATGTTATACGTGGTCGGGGTGTGACAGACGGATCTAGGAATTTTTTTCATGGGGCCGAAGATTTTTTAGCAGTCGATTGTCTATGCTAAACATTAAATAAGGATTTGGTCCGGTTGAGGTTGGATCGAGCTTCATTTTGTATAATAAACCTACTCATCTTCCTCAACCGCGTCTTAACTATTTTCAAATGAGCCCTTTTTATACCTTTTCTTTTCCTTTAGCTTAGCCACACTTTGCTTTAACCATTCTTTTATTAGCAATTTTATAGGGAACGGGGGAGACAAAATTTCATGGGAAGCACTCAAGATTAGATCGCATATATGCTTAAAGAAACAAAAAATTCATTGGGTGTGCCCGCCCACCCACGGATCCACCTAGGTCCGCCCATGTTCGTTTATGTACGTTTAACAAATGAACAAACATGAACAAGAAATTTCATTCGGTTAGTTAAATGAACGAACACGAACAGATGTCCCGTTCATACAATTGTGTTCGTGAACGTTTTGAAATGTGTTTGTTTGTGTTCATAAACCGTTTGTGAACACCTTTATTTGTTTGATGAACGGATACGAACATAAAATCTCATCCGGTAAGTGTTCATAAACCGTTTGTGAACACATTAGTTCCTTAATGAATGAACACGAACAAGGCCTTCGTGTTCGTTTGGTTCATTTACAGACCTAACGACGATGATATCGTGAACTTGATGCGTTTAACACTCTAATGCCATAAATCTCTTGTACATTTTTATCTAAAAAACTTTGCTGGAAAATTGATTTTTGAATATGAGATTTTTTTTATAGGATTATAGAATTATAGGGTTGAAAAAAAAGGTTTTTAAAAGATTGGTTTTTAGTTAGAAGTGTGCACGCCAATAAACTTGTGGTAGAGTGGTAAGAGAGAGACTTGGGTTTCTATGAGACCCAAGTTCAATTCCTGCTTCTCCCCATTAGTTTTCAGTGGCACCTGATGATGATGAGAGGCTAGGCGAGTAGGCGGCGATCGCTAGTTTGATCCTTGAACTGAATGAGTTTTACCTCACCGCACTGTCGTGTCTTTGGGCGAGTGTTCACGGGCTTCTGCCGTAGGTGAGGGTTTTTCCCAATTCAGAGACGAGTGTATCCTGATATGATGAATTTCGCCAGTAGCCAATTTGAAAGATTCGTTTGCTCTTAAAAAAAAAAAAAAGCTAGAGGTGTGCACGTACCCTAAAGTAGGGTTGGCAATTGGGTACCTGTTAAGACACGATTAGACCTATTTGACTGAAAAATACACCCTTTGACTTTTTTAATTTTTAAAATAATTAAAATTACAATGTTAGGATCTATCATTTATTCATCTTTGTACATAAAACATAAAACTGTTTTATAAACATGAGGTAGAAAGTAGTTAAACGAGTCGTAATCATGTTTGAAACTTATGTTGTGCGCGTCATCAGAAACCTGTTAAACCTGTTAAATACACGATTTGCCCGCCTACCCTAAATTCTAAATAGTTATCTACTAGTAATAAGATTTTGTTTTGGACAAAGGAAGTTTTGTTCCCCCCAATTATAATTATCTTCTGGCAACACCTTATCCAAAAATCAGTTTCATTTCCTCCCACTCATCATCTTCTTCCCCAAACAAACAAACAAGTTGCAGGTATTCTTCCTTCTTCCTTTCATGGCGGACACAATTTCAATTTCAATCACAATCACACAACAATAATACCAGTAACTTTTCATCAATTCAATGGCGCTCGCATCTGTCTCACACGGCAACACCTTCTCCTCTTCATCCTCTTCAATTCTCACTTCCAATTTTCACCATTCACTAAACCCTAATTTCACCAAAAACCTTCACTCATCACGAGAATGCGTCAACAACAGCAGTTCCATCTTCCGATGCGGAAACAAGCACCGGTTCCTTCAATCTGACGGTAATCGCGTTGCACGAGATCGGAAAACCCTAACGGTTACGGCAGCTTCGTTAGGAGGTTTACTCGGTGGAATCTTCAAAGGCGGTGCTGATACCGGTGAGTCCACCAGGCAGCAGTACGCTGCTACTGTTGCGCTTATTAATTCGCTTGAATCGGAGCTGAGGTCTGTTCCGGATTCGGTGTTGAGAGAGAGGACGGAGCAGTTGAAGCAACAAGCTCGTCAATCGCCTCAATCGTTGGACTCTCTGTTGCCTGTAAGTGCATGGAATACTATACTTTTAGGTGTTAATTTGTTACAAGTGTTGTGATTCATGGATTACTAATGTGTATAACTTGCAGGAGGCGTTTGCTGTAGTGAGAGAAGCTTCGAAACGAGTTCTAGGTCTTCGTCCTTTTGATGTTCAACTGATAGGTAATTAAATGATTTGAGTTGAAATGTAATACTATATTTACCTGAATTGAAGAACGATTCTGACGATGAAAATTTGAGTTGTTTCATAATAGATGTAACTGAATAGGTTAGCAGTTATAAAGTCCAAAACAACTAAAAAGTGTAAGAATCCATAGGCGTGTGGTAAAGCACCATCATAGAACACCCAAAACCCACAAATAACAAAGTGAAGATTACTAAAACACCATATGGTAACCGAACCTCACCCTATATGAATATGTTATTATATTCCGGTGTATTGAATTAAGTTAGGATGTGATTATTAAATCAATTGTATTTGTATTATGTCTGTTATTGGAACCCTATAATATAGGATCATTGGTATCAATAAAATCGTTCAGAAAATTATACCAACTCTGTAGTGGTTCCTGACTGCAGATCAAACACCATCATCTGAAACCACTTCTTGTTATCTAGAAAAAAAGGTGGCTTATGTTTGCTATATGGTGTGATACGATGTAATGGTAGTAAATTAACATATGGATGGAGTGAGAATGTTTGATGGTAGTTACAAAGATGCTATATCTGATATACAGTGGCTACTTTGGGCCACTGAACTACTGAAATAAGTTTCAATCATGCAAGAATTGAAAGTTTCATATTTTTTTTTGTGGTGATGTAGGTGGTATGGTACTTCATAAAGGAGAAATAGCTGAAATGAGGACCGGAGAGGGAAAAACTCTTGTGGCCATTTTACCAGCTTATTTAAATGCATTAACCGGTAAAGGAGTTCACATCGTTACAGTTAATGATTATCTTGCAAGGAGAGATTGTGAATGGGTTGGTCAAGTCGCTCGTTTTCTTGGACTCTCGGTTGGCCTAATCCAGCGTATGCCTTATTCTGTGTTACTATTATTTTTTAAATCATTGTTATTTTACTGGTTGTAAGATAGATAGACCAGAAAACTATAATGGGTAGTTAATATGGATTAAGAATATATTCTTGATGACTAGTACAATTACAGTAACTAGGATGTAAGCACTACTTCTATACATGATAATCACACCTGGTAATTAAAGTTTTTTGTCCCTAATTGGTTATTAGTTTTTTACATTATAGTTACGATATTAGCTTGTTTCAAAAACTCATTTGTTTTGCTAATTGTATGAGATGATATATGCAGTTGTACGTAGGGTCCTTTTTTGCTGCAAAAATAACTTGCTTTCAGTCTTGTTCCGTTTGCCATTTTTCGTCCCTGAGGTTTGGCCAGTTTTGCGACTTTCGTCCAAAGGCTTGGAATCTTGCCATTTTCATCCGGCTCGTTAACTCCATCCATTTTTCTCCGTTAAGTTAGGGGTATTTCCGTCTTTTTTGTTAACTTAAAGGGTAATTCGGTCTTTTTCACTTTATGTACAAGCATTTAGCATAATGTACAAGTATTCAAAAGACCGAATTGCCATTTATGTTAACAAAAAAGACAAAAATACCTTTGACTTAACAGAGAAAAATTAGCCGGATGAAAATGGCAAAGATTTCAAACCTTTTGGATTCAGATTCGGAAAAACAAACCTTTGGACGAAAGTTGCAAGACTGGCCAAACCTAAGGGACAAAAAATGGCATTTTACTCAAAGTACCATGACTAAAACGGGACAAAAGTTAATGTACATTGCCATTTGTTTTTTTTTGCAAAAAAACGCTTGTCGTTATTTAGCTATTATTGTACTAACAATTATATATTTGGGCAGAAAATATGACAAGTGAAGAAAGGAGGCAGAATTACTCATGTGATATCACGTATGTAACCAATAGCGAGCTCGGTTTTGATTACCTGAGAGACAATCTTGCCATGGAAAGTAATTTTTATGCTATGCGGACTTCAATAGTAAATATACTTTTGTATATGATTCACTTTTTACTTATAAGTTTTAATGATCCTTTTTGGTCCACAGAGTGTTGACGAGCTTGTAATAAGGGGTTTTAATTACTGTGTAATCGATGAGGTTGATTCTATTCTTATAGACGAAGCAAGAACTCCTCTTATCATATCGGGACCTGCTGAAAAACCAAGTGAACAATACTATAAAGCTGCTAAAATAGCTACTGCTTTTGAACGAGATATACATTACACTGTAAGGAAAGATAGTTACAAATACTTTATTTATTTATTTATTTATATTTATTTATTTTTACTGAATTTAACATCAAATTAATTGCAGGTTGATGAGAAGCAGAAGAATGTTTTACTTACAGAACAGGGTTATGCAGATGCTGAAGAAATTCTTGAAGTAAACGACTTATACGATCCTAGAGAACAATGGGCCTCGTTTATCATAAATGCTATAAAAGCTAAAGAGTTATTTCTTAGAGACGTGAACTATATTATTCGTGGAAAAGAGATTCTCATAGTGGATGAGTTTAGTGGTCGAGTTATGCAGGTAATTAATAACTTAATTTTCGTACGATTCTTTGATTCGGCTTAATTAGATTCTGAATTGAATATTTAATCATAAATGTTAATTTGTATTCAGTTGTATATTATATATATACACTGTTGTACTAAATTAATAATATTTAACATTTGGTAGTGTTAGTGCAACAGAACTTAATAACGTACAATAAGGATTACATGTCTTACAAATTAAACTTTAATTTTCAAAATTACCATATCCATCACATAAATGTTCACAGTGCATTACTAAGTTCATAATGAGCATCTTTGTCTCTAATTTGCTTATGTAAAGCAAAAAATCTTTGGAATATATCATCGTCTTTCGTTTGAATTTTGTTATTTTGTTTATAATTAATGTTGTAAAATATTTTGCTTTTAAATTTTCGATTTTATCTGTTATAGTGTTATGCACATGTTTTTTTTATTATTTAATAATAACTAATGGGTTAAAATTAATGAAATATCTAATATGGACATAACTGTAGTTTTCTTGGGATCTTAAAATAGGGTTGTTTTTATCACAGGGTAGGCGTTGGAGTGACGGGCTTCATCAAGCAGTGGAAGCTAAAGAAAGATTGCCCATTCAAAATGAGACCGTGACTCTGGCCTCAATTAGTTACCAAAACTTCTTTCTTCAGGTCCTGTTAATCTTTTTTTAATGATTTATGTATTTTATACTTGTATGCATTAAAATCACTTCAGGTGACTTTCAACCCTTTTGACCAATTTGGCTCATTTGACCCGTTTCTTTCACAGGAGTTTTTCTTTATGAACCGTTTGAGATTAACAATAACCCAATTTGACCCAAGTAAATGGGATGAAATTGCATCTACTTCTTATACTTCTTAAAACACATGAATTTACCTTTTGGAACTTTTACAGTTTCCAAAACTTTGTGGCATGACTGGCACAGCTGCAACCGAGAGTTCAGAATTTGAGAGTATTTACAAACTCAAAGTTACAATTGTCCCAACAAACAAACCTATGATACGAAAGGTTCGTGAATTTGAAATATTCCACATGTTTTCTTTGCCTTTTGTATATATAAATATTTGTAACAAAGGAATAATATGGCCAATTGTAGGATGAGTCAGATGTGGTGTTTAGGGCAACCAATGGAAAGTGGCAGGCAGTTGTTGTGGAAATTTCTAGAATGAACAAAACGGGCCGGCCCGTGCTTGTTGGCACAACTAGTGTTGAGCAGAGTGATTTATTATCAACACAACTTCGTGAAGCTGGAATCCCTCATGAGGTTATAATTCATTAATTCCTTTTTTTATGATATATTACCACTATGATTGAGCTTCAAGATTAGGGCAAATTGTATAAAATGTAAGGAACTTTGGTTTAATTTCCGTTTCGTGTTACACGCTTAATTGCACTCACAAAAAAGCTCAAAACTCTTAAAAAGTTTTCATTTTGGGAAAATCTTCTACTAAATATTAGGCACCCTGTCAGGAACTATGCAGTTAATATGGTAAAAAATCGGATATCGGTCAAGGACCGATATTTGAGATATAGGTTATCGCGGTGGGATATCAGTAGTTTTAATTTCATGCAGAATTTATATATATAGCAATTTAACACTAACAATTCCATATGCTTTCCTACCATTAACAAGTTAACCTTTTGCAACTTGCAAAACACTAACAATTGTAGCAAGTAGGAACTGATTAAGGCTTAAAACATTAACATTTAACACCAACAATTAACAATTAAGACTTAAAACACTAATAGCAGCAATAAGAAGAAAGACGAATGGTAGGACTAAGAAGAAAGGTACTGATATCGGGAAAATCGGTGATATATCGGTCAACATCGCTGATAATATCGGTACCGATATTCTGACCGATATTTGACACCGATATTTTACATGGGGACCGATAACCGATATATCACGGATATTAACTGCATAGGTCAGGAAAAAAAAGGCAACATGCTCAATGTTACTGACACGTTACCATTTTAGCCAGGTAACCGGTTTAGATTACCTTTAAGTCATTTTTTATTAAACACTTTGAGAGTTGATTACCTTTTTTAGGGTTAAAAAATGATGGTTACACCAAATAGAAATAAGACCAAAGTTCATTATCTTTTATGCTATTTGCCATAAAAATAACCTCAGTTTTTCTCCTCAACAAGAAATTCCACTCACATTTTGATTGCAATTATTCATTATGAAGGTTTTAAATGCAAAACCAGAAAACGTGGAGCGAGAAGCTGAGATTGTGGCACAAAGTGGTCGGCTTGGGGCAGTTACTATTGCTACTAATATGGCTGGTCGGGGAACCGATATTATTCTTGGTGGAAATGCAGAATTTATGGCTAGGTTGAAGTTACGTGAGTTGCTCATGCCAAGGTATTACTATTATTGCATCATTAATAAGATAAGTTGCATTACTTAGAAAAAATGTAATTTTATTTCTTATTATGCTGTTATTCACTATGTATTCGCACTTAAAATCGTATAAATGCTGCAGCGTTGTTAAGCCAGCTGAGGGTGTTTTTGTTTCTGTGAAGAAAGCTCCCCCAAAGAAGACATGGAAGGTTTGTACCAGATACATTGTACAGGAGATAATTTCGACTTATTTACTTATGATTGGGTCATCTGGGGTTGTTTATCTTAATGGGTTAAACGGGAAGTATTAGCTAAAAGAGAAACATGTCGGTTTGATTAGGGGTGTGAATTTCTGACACAACCCGAAAACACGGCACAAATCTAACACGGAATTCGAGGGTTTGGGTTTAGTCTAAACGGGTTTGGGTCATTTTCAGGTGGAACCCACGAACCCGTTTAACTAAACGGGTCGGGTTTGTGTCAACCCGATCGGGTTGGCGGGTTGACCCATTTAACCCATTTATATTATATTTTATTTTTTTTACAGTATGTTTCATTTCATAAATTAAATTGGGTGGGTGTTTTATGCCATAATTATAACTTAAAAAGAGAAATTGTCATTAAATTTTATAATTAAAATGTAACTGTATCTGTGTATCATATACATTTGTGTTTTATGAAATAAAATTTTAATTTCAACGTATTATTTTGCAAAAAAAATCGGGTTGAACGGGTAGTGTTTGGGTCAACCCATGAATATTCAGGTCGTGTTCGGGTTCATATGTAATCTATTACCTGTAAAATAAAAATAAAACCGTTTGATCGACCTACCAACAAATCATGTAATCTGTTACCTGTAATGTGTTGCAGGTGAGTGAAAGTTTGTTCCCTTGTGCACTATCTGAAGAAACTACCAAAGTTGTTGAGGAAGCTGTACAGTCAGCTGCCAGCTCATGGGGTTGGAGATCGTTACCTGAGCTGGAAGCAGAAGAGCGGCTCTCTTATGCTTGTGAAAAGGTGACACCTGTTAAAAAGATGATGACAATATATCACCGATCACTCGATTGAAGTTTGTTACAATTTTCATAAAACAACTAATGTTGTGTAGTATTTTGTAGGGTCCCACACAGGATGAAGTAATTGCTAAATTGCGTCATTCGTTTTTAGAAGTTGCAAAAGAATATAAAGCCTACACAGAAGAAGAGAAGAAGAAGGTTGTAGCTGCTGGTGGACTTCATGTTGTTGGTACAGAACGCCATGAATCGCGAAGAATTGACAATCAGGTGCAGTTTTTACTTTATGTGTTTATATATTACACACATCACTCAAAAACCTTTAATATGTGGATAGTGTGACAACCAATATTGAATGCACAATAAAACCCATAAAATGTACATATGTGGCAAAAACATGGTGGCATTATTTTGTAAATATTGCAATCGTGCAATATTTATATAACAGCCGTGATTTATTTTTTCTAATATTTATGCATTTTGTATGTTTTATTGTGCATTCCATATTTGTTCTCTCCATATTTAAGGTTCTCATGCGATCCTTACTCTGTGTGTGTGTATATATGTATGTATGTGTGTGCATTAATTGTAAGGGAGGGTTTAGGTAAACACTATATAAAAATATCAAATTCTTGGAGTTTGAATCATATAAGTTGGGTATCTACAATTTATCTCTCCATTGAAGTGTTTGATAAACTTTCAAAGCCTTAAAGTTGACAAAAACACAATTTTATGTTTGTTCATTTGTGTGTATGTATCTGTAAACTTGTTGACTTTCTTCAATGGAAAGCAATGTTGTAAAACAAGGTCTAGAAGGCCAAGTATTGGCCAAGTAATTGCTACAAGGTAGGTTGCGGAGGCGACTTTCTTCAACTCCGCCTAATGACTCGGAATCGATCAAACGCGGTCAACCTCGGCCAAAATCGGATCTAGTTGGTCAACTCGGGCCGAGTTTGACTTTAAAAGAATCAAACATAATTCCTATGTCTATCATATTAAAGAATGGAGATATTATTTTTCAAGGAATGCATATCAATTTTTGAAATACTTTACTATCTGAACATGTATTTTGATATTCACATATTTTGTTATAAATATTAGTTTAACAATTCCTATATTGATATTCACGTATTTTGTTATAAATATTTTTAAACTTTTGATATTTGACACGTGTATAATTTCCCGTAAACTAATTTCTTTATAATCTAACATGTCCGAGTACTCCCCGAGTATTCTCCGCGTAGGCCGAGTTCTCGCAACTTCCCAGTCGACCGACCAACCTGGGAACGCCTAGCGACTTCTGCAAGTACCATGATGGAAAGTAGTCAAGTTCTTCAAAATATTATTAGACACTTCAACAAGTATATATAAGTTGTGGTTTCTCTACATTTATCGGGTTGTATGATTCGAATTCAGAAATCTTACCAGTTCTTACGGTTCTTATCAGTATTTGAGTTCTTGATTCCATTATACATACACTCATACATATATATGTGTGTGTGTGAATAATATTTGAACTTCCAAATGTATACAGCTGCGTGGGCGAAGTGGGAGGCAAGGGGACCCTGGAAGTACGCGTTTCTTTCTGAGTCTCGAAGATAATATCTTTCGAATATTTGGTGGTGATCGAATTCAGGTTTACCGTTTATACTGTCTTATATTTTAATTTCTTAATATATAATTAGTTTATATAAATCTTAGTTAACATTAATACTGTTAGGGCATGATGAGAGCTTTTAGAGTTGAAGATCTACCAATTGAATCAAAAATGTTGACAAAAGCACTGGATGAAGCTCAAAGAAAAGTGGAAAATTACTTTTTTGACATCCGAAAGCAACTATTCGAGTATGATGAGGTTTTAAACAGCCAAAGAGACCGCGTTTATACAGAGAGAAGACGAGCTTTAGAATCTGAAGATCTTCAATCTCTACTTATTGAATATTCTGAACTCACAATGGATGACATATTAGAGGTTTAAATATAATGCTACTTTGATTTTCGAGTAAAATTCCGTTTTCGTCCTTGAGGTTTGGTCAGTTTTGCGACTTTCGTCCAAAGGTTTGTTTTTCCGCATCTGGATCCAAAAGGTTTGAAATCTTGCCATTTTCATCCGGCTCGTTAACTCCATCCATTTTTCTCCGTTGAGTCAGGGATACTTCTGTCTTTTTTGCTAACTTAAAGGGCAATTCAGTTATGTAAAAAGACCAAATACCCCTGAAAAAGACCGAATTGTCCTTTAAGTTAACAAAAAAAAAAAAAAAAAACGGAAATACCCCTTACTTAACGGAGAAAAATGGATGGAGTTAACGAGCCGGATGAAAATGGCAAGATTTCAAACCTTTTGGATCCAGATGCGGAAAAACAAATCTTTGGACGAAAGTCGCAAAACTGGCCAAACCTCAGGGACGAAAATGGCTTTTTTCTCTGGATTTTCATTTCTTATTTGATTAAAGATACAGTAGAACTGCTAATTTCTGAATATCTTTGATATTTATTTTTGAGAATTTTAACAGGCAAATATTGGTTCTGATGCTCCGAAAGAAAACTGGGATTTTGAAAAGCTCATTGCGAAACTCCAGCAGTAAGTTCAAATTTCAATATCCATTGATTTATCTGTGTAAATGTGCAAATCATAATAATTATTTTACTGCAGGTATTGCTATCTGTTGAACGATTTGACTCCAGATTTACTTGTGAGCAAGTCCTCAACTTATGAAAATTTGAGGAATTATCTTCGTCTTCGTGGACGTGAAGCATATTTACAGAAAAGGGTAATTATTTCTCTTGCATATAAGAAATTTTGTTATTTGAGTTTCCTACAAAAAAGCGATAAAAACCAAAAAGAACATGATATTTTTTTCTTAAATTGTAAAACAGTACTTAAAATTGGTTATGTATTGAACACCCCCCTATACACACATACATATATATACACAAATACATATATATACACACATACATACATATATACACTGATGCAGGAGCATATCTTATATTTATTTAAAATTTGAATTTCCTATTTTATCTTATTCATGGTTATAAATTAGGGTCTAGGTTTATTGTTTAACCATTTTTTGTTGATTATCAAATATAAAGAACTGTGTTCTTGGAACCTTTGGTTCGATTTATCGTCTTTGACTAACTAGTCGTTCTTGAGCCATTTGATTACACTAGAAACTGCATCATACACACACATACATACACATACGTATATATGTAGCGGGATGTTCATTTCCGAACCAAAAAAATGTTGAGAACTGCCCGCCCAAACTATAGGCCAGGTCAAAAGGTTGACTTTATGAATTACACCATCATTTACATTAAAAGAAGTATATATTTTCTATAGGATATTGTGGACAGAGAAGCGCCGGGGTTAATGAAAGAAGCCGAAAGATTCTTAATATTGAGCAATATAGATCGGTTATGGAAAGAGCACTTGCAAGCACTTAAATTTGTTCAACAAGCCGTAGGCTTACGTGGATATGCGCAACGGGACCCACTTATCGAGTACAAACTTGAAGGATACAATCTCTTTATTGAAATGATGGCACAAATAAGAAGAAATGTTATATATTCTATATACCAGGTTGGTGATGAGTTATATTTATTAGTCGTTCCATCATATATAATATTTGTTTGATATTGAAAAAAGGATGGGATAAACAAAATGAAGTAGAAAGGAAATTTACGTTTTTTCTCCAATTTTAGCAACCAACTTTAAATTCTCAAAATAGTTTTCTATTCTTTTTTCAGTTTAAACCTGTGATGGTGAAGGATCCTGCAAAAACACGCAATGATGGTACAAACGGGTCGGTGCCCCCACCATCATCTGTCAGCTCTGAGGCCAAAGTATGACATGGAATCTGCAAATATTATTTCAGAGTCCTCGAACGACATGAATAGCAAGTTGAACTCGTAAAGGGTTTCATGTATCTTTGAATTCATCAACTTCTAAAGATGATTTCATAGAGTTCGTAAAGTAACAGAGCTAGCATATTTCTTCATCTGGCTTACAATCTTGGTTGTCGACCTAGAATACACAGTGATGGTTAAAAGGTTATAATATCGTTGTTTCAATTGAGCGTTTGGTGGTTTGACCCCATTGACTAAACCCAGTCCATGCACACCCCTAGTTAAATATATTGTTGATTCAGTTGATGTTACATGGTCATAAGATAACGATATAACCTTGTTGTAGATAACGATATAGTAAATATGTCTACAAAAACCTCAAGGTGTGATGAAACACAGGTTAACACTATGGTTAATCTGTGGTGTTATTTCTCCTGTGGGTTCAATCTCTCTTCCTACTCGTAAGATGGTCCGTTTCCTGCAAAACAGCAAACCGTCAGTCTCGTTAAGAGGGGAATATGGGGGTTTCCCTCTTAACCAGGCTCCGGCGTGAGAATAAGTACTGTTCCGAGGAAGGATAATCAGTGTGTGTTAAGCGTGAGAATAGTGAGAGCAAGACCCCTTTACCTGAATGATGGAGGGTTCTATTTATAGCCGGATGGTGAGAGAGGGAGGAGCAGCGATGCCAGCTGTAGACGCGCGTCAGCTGTCCGACCAAGGGGAATATCCCCTTGGTCTCCTCTGCTGTAGTCAGTGTAGTGGTACACATGGCGCGCCTGCATTTGTCTAATTTGGAAACATCGTACTGATGTTGTCGGGCTGCTCCCTGACCTGTTGCAGGTCCACTTGGCGCTTGATGGCTGGTGACACGTGTTATCTTTTATGTCGGATGGAGCATCTTTTGGTGTCACCTGGATATTTTCCAGAAGCTTCTAGAAGCTTCTGGATGATACGGTTGATGTCAACGCCATGTAGGATGGAGAAAGTGGTATGGTCCTTGCCATGTTGGCAAGGAATTGGGAACATACCTCTTCAAGTCCCCCCAGTCCAGTGTGCCTTCTAGGTGAGTTGATCGTCTAGGAGGGATTCTGGACTTATGAAGGTAGTGTTTGTTATGATGTGGGGTTTTTTATGGTTTTTCTCGCAGATTTGCCCCTGATTAGCACACGGCACGTTGACGTGGCGCATGGGTTTTGACTCCTTGCGGAAGTGAGCCAAATGGACGCATGGCGCATGGCGCATGGGTCTTGGCTCCTTGCGGAAGTGAGCTAAATGGACGCATGGCGCATGGCGCATGAGTTTTGACTCCTTGCGGAAGTGAGTCAAATGGACGCATGGCGCATGGCGCATGGGTTTTGACTCCTTGCGGAAGTGAGTCAAATGGCCGCATGACGCATGGCGCATGGGTTTTGACTCCTTGCGGAAGTGAGTCAAATGGCCGCATGACGCATGGCGCATGGTTTTTGACTTCTTGCGGAATTGAGCCAAATGGACGCATGGCTCATGGCGCATGGGTTTCGACTCCTTGCGGAAGTGAGTCAAATGGCCGCATGACGCATGGCGCATGGGTTTTGGCGCTCTATGAGTGTTGTCTTCAGGAAGAAGCTTTGTTGTCTTGGGGAGGAGCGACTGACGTGACTGTCTGATGTCAGGCGAACAAGCGCCTTTTCAGTCACATCAGTTGCTTTTTCGGTGACATGTCAGATGTCTGTTCACCTGCTTCCGGAAAAAGAGGTGCCGCCTTCTCTCTCTTGTGACGTGTCTCTCTCCTGTTGGTTGCTTTTTCAAAACCTGACTCCTCCACTACCCATCGCATTAAATGCGATGGGTATAAATAGATGGTGGTTTCTCTTTCTTCAACACCTTCCCCAAATTCGAATTTTGAATTCCAGGTTTCTCTCTTCTTCCCTTATCTTCCTCTTTCTACTTTTGAGTTCATCTGTTTTCTCCTTCCGTTTTTCACGATGTCTACTTCAAATCCTTCTTCGAAGAAAAAGAGGAACAAGGGTAAAACTCCTCCCGGCCCAGATCAGGCGGTTATTGGTTGGAAAGAAGAGGAATTTCAGAATCTAGTAAGGGAGATGGGTTTTCTCCCTGGTTGGGGTGCTCAATATCCTATTGCTGGTTCTACCGCCATGGAAGCTCCTCCCGGGTACATGACTTTGTACGCTGCTTTTTTCCGGGAGGGTAATTTTAGGCTTCCGATGACTCGATTCACTGCTGACGTGTTGAGGGGTTACGGTCTCCATATATCTCAAATCAATGCCATCGGGCTCCCCCGTATCACCCACTTTGAGTTCGTTTGTATGGCCAACCGGTTAGATCCGACGTTTGAGATGTTCAACGTCTTCTACACTGTTACATATACAAATGGTATTTACTCCTTTAGTGCTCGTACCGGCGTGTCGCCAGTTTGTTCTGTGCCGTTAAAGGGTATACATGACTGGAAACAGAAGTTTTTCTTTATTCGCCGGGGAGTTGTTCCTGTGGATATGCATTACAGATCTGTGGGTGAGGGTATCCCAAAGGTTGATGTGGTTGCAGACTTTGCTAATCAGGACTGGTATAAGAAGTTGACCCGGAAGGCTACTCCGATAGTTCAGCTTGAGGAGATGGCGCTGGTTGGTGCCGGGATGAGTATGAAGTGGGTTCCTAAAAATCCGCTGGGTGTTCCGGTTTACGGTCATGGTGGCAAGTGTACGTTTGTTCCATATCCCCCTTTTGTTTTTTCTTTGGTTGTATTATTTTTGTATTGTGCTTTATTTCCTCCTTTTTGCAGTAGGGTACACATTGATGAATGTTTTGGATCCCGATGCTCCGGGTGCAATGGTTGAAGCAATACCAAAGACTGATAAAGGGCCTTGGTTGGATCAGATCCGCCATCGGTTTCTGCATCCGAGTGATGGGAGTTTCGCTGCTTACGGGAACGCTGTGTTAGGTGAGGAGATTGAAAATGAGGGTGATTCATTTGATTCCGTTCGAGAGGAAGTTATCGTTCTCTCGAGTGATGGTTCTGGCAGATCGTTGGAAGACCTAACGTCTCCTTCCGCGCGTGCAGGTCCGGTGCAAGGGGCTGTGCAAGAGCCGGTGAATGAGCCTGTGGAGGAAGATGTGGAGATTCCGGTCGAGACTGTTAATCCGTTGGAGACGAAAAGGAAGGCGAGAGCTGACAAGGCTGAGGGGAAAGGGAAAAAGACTGAAGGAACTTCCTCTAAGTCTCCTCGTAAGCGACTTCACACTGCTCGTATCCTTGATTATGTTGTCGTGTCTGACACGTTACCTGGTTTAGGGGTTGGAGAGAAGCACCCTGAGTCGGACCCTGAGGACCGCGCAACCCTAACCGAGATTATGCAGAAGAAGATGTTTGATGATAGGAAGCGAAAACTTGATGAGCAGGCTACTGCTGCCCTTGCATCGAAGAAGATTAAACTTCAGAAAGAGAATCCTCCTGCCCCTTCTGAATCGGATATTGATATGGGTATTTTTGCTGAAAAGCCAAGTGATTTGCTGCAGAAAATCTATGAAGCTTCTGGTATTCGCTTTATTATTTCCAGCGTCTCCTATGTTTTCATTTGTTAGTCCTTTTCTTTGAATATGCTCTGCTCGTTTTGGAGCAGGTACCAAAACAGCCAAGAGTGGGCACAAGGTTGACATATCCAAGATTACTCCTCCAGAATCCCCACCGTCGAGGGTGTTTGGGTTGTCTCCTCCTCATGACACTCCTGACGGTGCGAAAAAAGGAGATGTGAGGGTTGAGCAGGTTGCGGAAGGTGGCGGTGATGTAGGTGGTGCTGAGGGTGGTGGTGCTGGTGTTGATCGTGGTAAAAATGTTGAGGTTGAGGTAGAGGTGAGTCAAACTGCGCCTCACCAAACGGTGTATACCAAGCGACCCCCAGGTGATGGTGGTGGTGCAACCTCAGGTGCTGTCCGCAGCCCCCAGTTTGGAAAATTTCCTGCTGATTCCTTTGATACAACAAACCCTGCTTGTGACGATCTCCCGCACATTCCTCGCTGGCATCTGCTTCAGGGCTCTCGGATGGATACCCTTGAAAATTGTCATGACTTCTACTCATTGTCTCTCCCCCCAGCTGAAAGGATGTTCCAGAAAAAGCGCCGCCGGTTTGAGCTGTTGGATGATCATGTTCAGGCCGGGGTTAATTTTTTCTCTACCACTCAGGAGATTGTCCGTGAGTGGAAGCAGATGGGGGAGGACACAATGGAGTTTGAGAATGATAAGAGACTGTTTGCGGAAGAGAAGGAGAAATTCAATGCTGAGAAAAAAGGGTTGGAGTGGAGGCTTGCTGATGCAGAGGAAAAACTTGCCCAGGAGAGGAAGGCCAATGCTGACAAGCAGAAAAATTGGGAAGCTGCGTGCGAGCGTACCATTGTTGAGCTTAGATCGCAACGTGACACGATTACTCGTTTGTCTGGTGAAAAGAAGGATATTGCTGATGAGGCGAATCAAGCGCGCATGATGTTTGAGAAGAAGGAGAAAGAGTATGTTGAACGTATCGCTAAGCTGGAAGTTCTTGCGAGGCAATATGAGACTTCTGAACGTCTTCTTCAGGAGAAGACTGCTGAATGCCAAGCCGCTGAACTCCTTGCTGAGGAGACGTCCGCTGATTGCAAATGGTTGCTCTCGCGCGCGGTGCCTCTGGTAATTTCTTGTACTGTTTTTTTTTTTTTGTGACTTTCATGAATTGTCTCTTACTTGTGTGTTTGTTGTAGATTGCTGAACGTATCGTTAATTCGCACGAGCTTGCCCATTATATGTATGAGTTGGGGCAAGCTGGTTACAACAGTGGTCGTAAGGATGGATACAACGAAGGCAGGGCTGCGGCCCTTAATAAGGAGAAAGAACACCATTTCGAGCTGTGGAAGGAAGATTGTACTGCTGCTTACGCCGCAAAGAGGCAGGAGTTTTTGTCCTTGGAGTTTGCGGTGGTTAAAGCTGCGAAAAAGCTGGCTCGGAGGCCGGATGGTGTTGCTATGTTAAAGAGCGCGTTAGGTGATGAAGGTGGTGCGACTGGGGGTGTTGGGCCCAGTCAACCTGAATGAAGACTTCCGGCCTGCGCGCCGCGTATGACCTTAGGTGGTCTTGTATTTGACAATTCGATAAACAATTTTAACTTCCTTGTTATGTTTGTGGATATATGGCTGTGTGTTGACATATGTTATGCTAACAGTTGTCTGTTTTTATGCGAATTTGTTATCGTCATAATATGTGCATGTGTAATTACTTTGATTCAGGTATCACGAATGAATAATGGCGCTGACAGGTTGTGTTGTGTTTATTACAACGTTTTATTCTGTCGTATTTGTGCGCAGGTGGGTCGTGAATACGAAGTGATCGAGTGACAGGTTATTGTGTGTACCCGGCTGTTCTCAGCCTTGGGGGTGCTTACAATGTTTGTTTGTCCTGTGTTCGACGTTTTCGTGTTTATGTGGGCACGAAGTATTTGATTGGCGTTTGTTAGGCTTTAGTTGTGTGTCTGTCCCGGCTGTGCACTTGTTTGTGACAGGCCTTGGAGGTCTACAACGTTTCCTAATGGTCGAGCCATTGATGTTTTCGTGTATGCCCAAAGTGATGCATGCAGTTGTGACAGAGAAATTTGCATAATAAAAAGGTAGCAAAACACTTCTTGTATTATAAATGTGTTGGCAACTTGGCCATTGCAATTACAAGAACTTCATTCATAAGTAGCACATTCTCAGCTGTTGAGCGTTCCATGTGCGAGGAACCTCTTTGTTGTCGATGGTGCGCAGTTTGTAGGCCTCTTTTCCGAGCACGGTGTCGATGACATACGGACCTTCCCATTTGGGAGCCAACTTCCCGGGTTTTTCTGCATTTGAGGCTTCATTGTCTCTGAGGACGTATTCTCCCGGGTTGAAGGTGCATATTCGGACTTTAGAGTTGTAATATTTTTCCAGCTTTGTTTTGTACTTTGCTTCGTTGATTGCCGCCATTTCTCTCCGTTCTTTGAGGAGGTCGAGGTCGATCCTCCTTTCTTCTTCATTGTTGATCATGTTCATGGAGAGCATTCTGGGTGACGGCAATCCTATCTCTGCTGGTATTACAGCCTCCGACCCATAAACCAAGCTAAACGGTGTTTCTCCGTTGCTTGTTTTGGGCATTGTCCTGTGGGCCCATAAGATGCTTGGCAGTTCGTCTACCCAACCTCTTCTCTTTTCTCCCAGCCTTGCCTTAATTCCGTCGACTATACTCTTGTTGACGGCTTCAACTTGACCGTTCCCCTGCGGGTGCGCGACCGAGGAGAAAGTGTGTTCGATGTGTAATTCCTTGAACCACTGTTGAAGGTTGTCTTCGGCAAAGTTGGTCCCATTATCGGTGATTATCTTGAGAGGTAAGCCAAAACGACATATGATTTGTTCCCAAATGAATTTTTTGACAACGGCGGCCGTGGTCGACGCGAGGGCCTTTGCCTCTACCGATTTGGTGAAATAGTCAACTGCGACTATTATAAACTTGACGGCTCCTGGGGCTTCGGGAAATGGTCCCACCATGTCTATTCCCCATTGTTGAAAGGGCCACGCGGTGGTGACCGGTACCAACTCATTCTTGGGGCGCATCGTTTTGGGCGCATGTCTTTGACATCCACCGCATTTCCTCAACTCTTTGACCGCGTCCAAATGCATTCCGGGCCAATAGTATCCCGCATTCATGACTTTTGCTACCACCATTCTTGGACCGGCATGTATACCACAGATTCCCTCGTGCACCTCTCTGATCAGATAGCGTGCGTCTTCGGGGTCAACACATCTTAACAAAGGCCCGAGGTATGGTTTTCTGTACAAGATCCCATCGGCCATCTGGTAATGTTCGGATTTGTACTGGACTTTCCTTGCTTCTGCCTTGTTCTCCGGGAGTACTCCAGATTGGAGGTATGTGATTATCGGAGTCATCCAAGACGTTGTCCCTAGTTGGACGACGCTTACTTCTCGAAGTGGTACTGACGGGTTGCTCAAAACTTCTATTCGTACATCCTTTGCTAGGTGCTGGAAGCTTGTAGAGGCGAGTTTACTCAGCGCGTCTGCTGGTTTGTTCTCGCTTCTATTAATGTGGTGCACTTTGTAGGAATAGAAGGTTTGCAGCAGTGTCTTTGCTTGGCTCAGGTAAAGTGCCATGGTATCTCCCCTGGCTTCGTATTCCCCGTTGATTTGGCCTGCCACCAACATGGAGTCTACATGCGCTTCGATGTGTCGTACGCCCATTTTAATTGCCAACCTTAAACCAGCAAGGAAGGCTTCGTATTCGGCTTCGTTGTTTGTGCTTTTAAAATCCAGGCGTATGGCGTAGGTGAATTCGTGTTTGTCGGGGCTCACCAGCTGGAGACCAGCACCTGCGCCATCCTCGTTGGACGCACCATCTGTGTATAGTAGCCATGGTTCTTCCACTTGTTGTTTCTCGGCCTTCTCCATTGCCTTGCATTCTCGATCTTTGTCATCTGGTACCTCTGTCATGAAATCTGCGAGCACTTGGCCCTTGATCGCCGGTCTTGGTCTGAACACTACGTTATGACCCCCGAGCTCTATCGCCCATTTTGCTAGTCTCCCTGAAATCTCCGGTCTTGCGAGTATGTTGCCAATGTTGTAGTTTGTTAACACGTGAATGACGTGATTGGCAAAGTACCTTCGCAGCCTTCTTGATGCATGAATTAGTGCGAGCACTAGTTTCTCCATGATTGCGTACCGGGTTTCTGGATCGGTTAGAGTTCGTGACACATAATAGACCGGCGTCTGGACACCCTGTCGATCTACAAGCAACACTGCTCCCACTGCCCTGTCGGAGGCTGATAGGTATAGTACCAGAGGCTCACCCTTGACTGGTGCAGTTAAGGTTGGCAGCTTGATGAGGCAGTCTTTCATCTCGCGGAAAGCGCTTTCAGCTTCCGGAGTCCACTGAAATTGACTCTTCTTCATGCAGTTTCGGAGAGTTTTTATAAACGGAAATGATTTAGCCGCGTGATTGGCTAGGAAGCGGTTGAGTGCTGCCAACCGTCCTGCCAATTTTTGCATCTCCTTGATCGTCGACGGTGACGGCATACGTTCTATTGCTTGTATCTTGTCAGGGTTCACCTTGAAACCATCTTTCGTGACAATGAAACCCAGGAATTTCCCCTCCTCCATGCCGAAGGAGCACTTCGCTGGGTTTAACTTGATGCTGACTCCGCGCAGAGTGTCAAATGTCTTTTGGATGTTTAGCAACATTGTACTTTCCTCCTTGCTCATGATAACCAGATCATCCATATACACTTCTATGTACTTGCCGATGGCGTCGTGGAAGGTTTCGTTCATGAGCCTCTGATAAGTCGCGCCCGCATTTTTTAAACCAAAAGGCATTTTGGTATAGCAGTATAACCCTGTTGGTGTGCGGAACGCGGTCTTGTCTTCGTCCTGCACGGCCATCTGTACCTGGTGGTACCCTTTGTAGCAATCAAGGAAACATTTCCACCGGAAAGTGGCAAGTGAATCGATCTTTTCATCGATATCTGGTAAGGCGTAACAGTCTCGCGAACATGCCTTGTTCAGATCTTTGTAGTCCACGCACATTCTCCAGCTACCGTTGTTCTTCTGGACCATCACTGGGCTTGCCACCCATGTTTGGTACCTGACCTCTCTGATGATCCCCGCGTTTAACAGCTCTATCACTTGTTCTTTCATGGCGTCATGCTTTATGTCCTCCAAATGGCGCTTAGCATGTACCACCGGCTTGGCTTCTTCCGATACGTTTAGGCGGTGTTCAGCTATGTGCCGTGGAACGCCCACCATGTCTGCTGGCGTCCAGGCAAAGACATCCATATTTTGGAATAGCAGTTTTTTTAGCGCCGCGCGCGTCAGATCGGACATTGCAGGTCCCAAGGTTACCGTCTGTTCCGGATACGCGCTGTTGAGCACCCATTTTTCTGCCTCTTGGCGTGCTTCTGGTTTCCTTGTCTTTGCAGGTCTTAGCTCATCTGTCGCTAATACTTCTTTGCTTGCATAGATGATGGCTACTCCTGTTTCTGTTGGAAATCCCACTGCGGAGTGTGGGCCAGAGCAAATCATGCTGAAATCACCTTGGGATTCTCTACCCAGCAGAATATCGTGTCTTGAATGTGCTGGCAGCACCATGAATGTGACTTCCTCTGTTCTTGAGTTTCTTTCGTCTGAGAGCAACACTGGGAACGATATTTGTCCTAGAGGAAAAACGGCTTCGTTGCAGAAACCAGTGAGCGGGTAATCCACTGGTTCCAAGCGCGCTTTGTCCTCCTGATCGAACTGATTAAAACATTGTTCATATATGATATCCGCAGTGCTCCCCGGATCGATGAAGATGTAATCCGTTTGGTAATGCCCTATGACGCCCGGAATGACTATGGGCCTTCTTTCTCGTGGGCCTCCTCTTACAACTGGGAAAACGACTTGTTTCTCGCGCCATGAGTCATCCTGCGCGCGCTTGTTGTAATTTTTCCTTGGCCTTCGTGGACCCCCTTGAACCATGTGGGTTTCTAACTTCCGGAGTTTTTTGTTGTCCGGCCCTTCTTCTCTTCGTTGAATCTGACGGTAATCACGCCTGCCACCTTTGACCAGGTGAGTTAACTTTCCGTCTCTTAAAGCCCTTTCGATCTCTTGTTTGAGACTGAAACAATCGTCGGTTAAGTGGCCGGTGTCCTTGTGGAATTCACAGAAAAGATTCGGGTCTTGGCCCCTCTTGTTGCGCATTTGCAGTGGTGGCTTGAACTGGTGATTCTCGGTTGCCAAGACTTCTGAAGGGGTTTTCGTTAGGAGTGTCCACTGCTTCTCTCTGTTTTCTTTTTTCACCTCTTTCCGGGCTTCTTTCTCTGTGACCGGATGTTCTCCAAGATTGGTTTCTGCCTTTCTTGCTGTGCCGGTCGGTATGATTGTAACTACGCTGACGGTGGTCGTCACTGGTCAACTGCCTATCCGACTGTGCGATGGTTTTGGCCGCCTCAATGAAGGTCTCCCAATCTTTGGGCCCTCCGTCTCTTCCTTTTACGCGCTTGATGAGGTCATCACACTTGACAGCCCTCATGAAGTGCGCACGCATCATCTTCTCGCCTACGTCACCAATCTCCAAACATTCTTTGTTGTATCTTGTAATGAAATCTTCCACGCTTTCGTGGTCCCTGCGCCATATGTTCAAGCAATCGGCCGGATCCCTGGTGTGTCGTCGTTGTTGTGAGAAGTGTGCTAGGAACTTCTCTCGGAAATCAACCCAAGATTTGATTTTCCCGGCTGGTAAACTGTCAAACCAAATGCGCGCTGCGCCTATGAAAGTTTGAGCGAAAAGGTGACACCAGGTTGGTAAGTTCCATCCGCCCGTTGCTCCCGCACCGTTAAAAACTTGGAGATGATCGTCTGGGTCTGTCAACCCGTTGTATTTGCCCACGTTGTGTGGCAATTTCGTTTTGTCTATGGCAGCCGTGGCGATCTCTCGGATGAACTTTGAATTCTCGGCCATGTCGTCTGGACGATAGCTTAGAGTGAAATCATGCTCTGCTTTTGGATCGTAACCTGCACGCTTGCGGGGCTTGTATGTTTCATGCTCTGGTGGGAGTCTGCCGAACACTGTGCGCGTCTCTTCATCGTTTTCAAATTCGTCGTTTATGTTGCGCGGACCTAGGCGACTTTGTATTGGCTTCTTCGGTTGGTTAGAATACTGCACATAGTTGCTCTCTGTTTCTCCGTACGTGTCGCGCGTGTCGTGCGCACTTGGTCTTCTGACATGTGGTGGAGGTACTGACTCAGGACGTAGATTGAAAGCGTTGGTCTGTTGAGGCATGGGAGCGCTCAAAGGCCTCGGCAATGGAGTGACGAATGCGGACTGGTTTGCTTGTGCCTGTAGCAGGGCCTGCTGCGCGCTGAGTTGTGTGTAAACAAGGTTTATAGACGCCACTTGTTCGGCATACCAGGAAGCCAGAGTTTTTCCTTCGGGTAGCCCAAGTAGTGCAGAGAAGTTTAGCTGTGCTTGGTCCGATAGAGCTGATGGGCCAGCTCCATGGCTCTGAGGTTGCACTGGTGGTGTCTGTTGGACTACCTCTGACGGAGGCTGGAACGTAGCTCCGTTTGTGGTCTGAGTGATGATTCTGGGTGGAGTTTGGAAAGTAGCACTAGGTGCGTTTTGAGCGGCAACCCTGGATGTACTCCCGAAGATGCTGGGAAACTCCATGTTCATCGGCCCTTCTTGGATAGTTTCGTTCCTTGGACCTCGTTGGACGTGTATGTTGTCTGAAACGAGTTCGAAGGAAGAAACATCTCCATCAACTTGGTGAGAAGGGTTTTGTTCGGCCATGTTGACGAGTGTTTTCTGAAAAGAAAAAGAGATGAGAGTGGTTTTGCTAAAAGCGGATGGCGCCAATGATGAAACACAGGTTAACACTATGGTTAATCTGTGGGGTTATTTCTCCTGTGGGTTCAATCTCTCTTCCTACTCGTAAGATGGTCCGTTTCCTGCAAAACAGCAAACCGTCAGTCTCGTTAAGAGGGGAATATGGGGGTTTCCCTCTTAACCAGGCTCCGGCGTGAGAATAAGTACTGTTCCGAGGAAGGATAATCAGTGTGTGTTAAGCGTGAGAATAGTGAGAGCAAGACCCCTTTACCTGAATGATGGAGGGTTCTATTTATAGCCGGATGGTGAGAGAGGGAGGAGCAGCGATGCCAGCTGTAGACGCGCGCCAGCTGTCCGACCAAGGGGAATATCCCCTTGGTCTCCTCTGCTGTAGTCAGTGTAGTGGTACACGTGGCGCGCCTGCATTTGTCTAATTTGGAAACATCGTACTGATGTTGTCGGGCTGCTCCCTGACCTGTTGCAGGTCCACTTGGCGCTTGATGGCTGGTGACACGTGTTATCTTTTATGTCGGATGGAGCATCTTTTGGTGTCACCTGGATATTTTCCAGAAGCTTCTGGATGATACGGTTGATGTCAACGCCATGTAGGATGGAGAAAGTGGTATGGTCCTTGCCATGTTGGCAAGGAATTGGGAACATACCTCTTCAAGGTGGGTTCATTACGGTTTATTTAAACATCTTTCTCTGTTAACAATATATTAGTTTGAAAAACTTGTATGCTGTAAGATGAAATGTAAGAGAATGGAGTAAAAAAGATGCCCTACCGGCGACCACAAACACATAGATGTAGTAGTAGTTCGTAAAGGTGAGCCTAATAACCAAACTAACCTACAAGCTGAGGTTATCGTGTGTCATAACTCATAACCAAATTGAGTCAGTAAGTTATGCCTTTGTTTGAATCTAATAACCAACAAATGACAAGAGCTTTTTAACCATAGAGGCCAATGAGAGACAATAACTCCACTTGAACATAGCTTACATCTTCATCGCAATGCGCTCTTCACTGCCATGTCAAGGCGGACATTGGGGGTTCCAGCCCCCTGTATATGTCTGGATCATATTTGTGCAACATTGCTCACTAGAGGCCCCGAAAACAAAAAAAAAGGTTTGATTTTGATTTTAAAATATCCTCAACTACGATGAAATCTAAAAATCCAGCCGCAATGGTTGGTCGGTCAGTTAACATAAGCATTTTATATATTTAACTGAACCCAGTTAAACCAAACCATGCACGCTAATGGGGTGGGGGTGGGGGTGGATGTTACTAGTTCACCTCAAGTACAAATCTCAAGAGTTGTATATTATTTCTTCTCTAAATCGGTAAATAAACATCCATGTTTATAATCTTTTCTCTATTATAGCGGTTTACAGCATAGCAGATTCATCATCGAAAAAAATTGAGGACTTAACCACTAACATTATAACCAGGACAAAATATCTGAAGAATAGAATTTTGTTTAATAAACCTATTATAATAAATAATAAATACACTTTTATATGTGTGAATGAATGAACTCATCTAAATCCACATACATGACAATTAAATACACAACTTTCTCAAAGGTTGAGAAGATCAAACTATCTTGCAGACGGTGATGACTCATTTTCGCCAGTTTTCATAACCGAACACAAAACCTGCCTTGAAATATACGTCTCAAGTTCCCTAGACACCTCGGTCAACTTGAGATCAAAATTACTCTTGTACATTTGTTTCGGTGATGGAGAAACAGAAAACCGTCTTCTAGGACTCGAAAGCGTGCCTTTTATAACAAGTGGAGTAACACCAACAATACCGCTATCCTTATCTATGTTTGATGTTGTTAATGATGGCCCGCTTTTTGTCTCCAGTGGTAGGGGCTTAAGTAAATCATCGTCTTCATTAACGGTTTTTTCTCTCATGAACCTTTCGCGGGCTTTATCGGCAGCTAACTTAGCTTTCTCACGGCTCATTTTGATAAGTTTCCATGGATTTATACTTGCACGAAAACCTTTTCCATCAGGCTTCTTAAGTGATTGTGGTTCTTTGTCGATTCTTACAGAAAGTACTTGTTGGGTCTGAAAATTTCAATGACATCCGGTTATTATTTTGTGCTAATCGAGTAAAATCGATTAAGTAGCATAAGTGGTCAGCTGTACTTGCTGACGCACCACATCATCAATTTTGCATGATTGGGATGCCACGTCAGCAGCAGCATATGTAACAGAGTGTAGATTGAATGGCTAAATCCCTCAGAAGGAAGTTTGAGAGAACCACGTATTGTTTCAACTAAAATTTTTCAAAAAATAAAAAGTGACCAGCAAGGTTGCTTGTGAATTGCGTAAAAGTGTGAAACTGATGACATGGCATCAACAGTCTATTATACCGCATCATCAGTTTACACAATATGTAACACGCAATACAAGTTGCACATCCAAATTTTCTTTTAGACTAATCATAAATTTAAAACAAAAATAAAAAGTTTGAATGGTTAAATCCTTTAAAAGAAAGTTCTTTTGGCGCAAGCGTGTGCCATATCAGCATATGTCACACATAATTCACATTTCAGGTCATTTTTCTTGTAGAAAAGTCACAAAATTAAAGCGAAAATGATAGTTGAACGGGTAAAATCGTAATAAAAAAATATAAGTGGCCTAAATGGAACAACGATGAGACTTGGCTCTACTGACACTCTCCTAGCAAATAGAACCATATAAAAACGTACGTACCTCAGGTATTCTCTCTCTACATATTCTGAATCTTGTTTTTTCAGGGGAATCCAACTCTATGCTCTCTTCTGACGAAAAATCCGAATCATCTTCTGACCATTCTTGTGCCAGCATCTCATTTTCATCTTTCATTGCCATTATGTAATCATAAGTTCTCATCCCCTAAACATCAGCATTTTTTAATATTAATTATTGTGACGTGTCAAAGTGAAAAGTAATTAATCATAGGGCAGTGTTTGGTACTGTGTAATGAAATGACCAGTTTTCTAGCAACCTGTGTTGCTACAGTTGATTATATGATTCTGAGTACTCTACGTCATGTATATCTGAAAGGCATACATAACTAACATTGTCAATACCTTGCGAATGAGAACGACATGAAAGAAGAAAAGTTGTCCTAGAGCTGCTGAACCGTAAGCCGTCAGTAAAACTAGCAAAACCTGTCACATTTATATAAAAAATCACGGTCAATCAGTGATAAACAGAATTTTTTTTCAATATTATTTATATTTCTATATTTTTTTGGCCATGAAGCTAAGAAAGACTTACACATATGGCTGAAAGAAGTCCTCTTGGAAAATGAAAATGGAGTCTTTTTACAAGCTCTTTGTCTAATCTATGTGCATCGGTAAAGCACCTAACGAAAATGGCAATTGCAGTCCCTCCTTCCATAATAAGCTGGATTGTATAAAGTTTGTGGTCAAAGCAATTTCCGGTCACCAAATTAAAAGAGAGAGCTATGCAAATAATATCGATAATATATCACCGATATATCGGTTATCGGTCCCCATGAAAAATACCGGTGTCAAATATTGGTAATATTGGTACAGATATTATCGGCGATATTGACCACCGATATCTGACCAATATGTCACCGATTTTCCCGATATGAGTACCTTTCTGCTTAGTTCTACCATTCGTCTTTCTTCTTATTGCTGCTATTAGTGTTTCAAGTCTTAATTGTTAATTGTGAGTGTTAAATGTTGGTGTTTTAAGTCTTAATCAGTTCCTACTTGCTACAATTATTGGTGTTTTGCGAGTTGCAAAAGGTTATTTGTTAATGGTTGGAGAGTATACTAAATTGTTAGTGATAAATTGCTATATATATAAATTCTACACGATATTAAAATTACCGATATCCCACCGCGATAACCTATATCTCAAATGTCAGTCCTTGACCGATATCCGATTTTTTACAGCATTAACTGCTTAGAGAGATAGTAAAGTAGTAAGTTACTATGTACTAACCATTAATAAGACAAAGATTAGGAGAAGAATGAAGGTTCTATAGTTCTTTTTCCCAACACAGTTATTCAACCACTGAAACCAGAAACGTCTTCGCGATATGTTAGGATACACAGGATATTGTAACAAAGAAAACAAATTATGTATACCAAAATTTACTTGCCCTGCAGTGGTGATCAAACCCTTCAACACACCTATTGCAAGTCCTGCAGTGCTTACTATGCTTTTTAACCTGTGAAAACAAACTTCTTGATCATACTGAAAAAATGAAAGACAATGTACTTAAGGAGAACTAGAGTAGGGGTGTGAATTTCTAACATGCCACAAAATTTGCGGGTTTGACTTTTGTCACACAGGTTTGGGTCCGTTTTGGTCGAATCTGGTAACACGTTTAGCAAAATGGGTCGTGTTTAGGTTGACCCGTTTAATTTGATACTTATTTGTTTACATGTATTCTTTGTCATACGCAAACTGATTAGGCATTTTATGTCAACGTTTATATGATGGAAAAGAAATTAGCATCAAATTTTAGAGTTTGAACGTAATTATTTTAAATGCATTTGTATTGTTTGTTGTAAATTTTTAGTTTTAGAGTTCTAATACTTAAAGAAAATAAAAAATAAAATTACAGGTTTAATGCATCATGTTCTTGCCCACCCGCAAAAACTCGTGTCATGTTTGGGTTCACTAACATAAGTTTCGGGTTTGTGTCAGGTTCGACCGCCGAACACGACCCATTCAACACCCCTACTTAAAACTTGGAAATTAGGCAAAAGGTCAACCTGAGAATCACAAAGGGCACAAAATGAGATGTCATCTTGTAACGGGCCGGGTGAAACCGAGTCATCCTTAATGACAAGCGGAAATGGAAGCAGAGGTTCCATTTGAGCCGTGGTACTCAACGGATCAAGGTACTTTCGCCTTATAAACTTCCTAAGAATCTTGCGTTCAATCCTCGCTAAAAACCTCATAACGATGTGACCCAAAATAAAACCATAATTAATCCGATTCGATATATTTTTTGACTTCTTCCTTTTCGAGTAAGTTTTATCAGTGGGATCAATTGCAGTACACCTAACAAACAGAAACATAACTCCTAGGGCCTGAAACTCAAAAAACAACTTTTTAATCATCATACTTCTACCACAAACAATAGCATCTGTATTAGGGATGAAATCGGTAACCGTACCACATAATACCGATACCGAAATTTAGCTAAATGCAAGACCGAAGACCGTACCGTATATGTTTGGTCAGTACGAGTATGTATGGTACCGTTCAAAGTCACGAACCGGACCATACCTATACCAAATTGAGCTAAATCCAAAACTGAATACCCTACCATATATGTTTGATTGGTACCGTTAAAAGTCAGAACCGGTAATGTACTGAATAGTACCAATACCGATATGAGCTAAGTACAAAACCAAATACCAAATACCGAATACCTATATGTTTGGTTGTTACCAGTATGGTACAATACTGTTACCGATACCTATATGTTTGGTTGTTACTGGTATGGTACAATACTGTTACCCGAATAGTACCAACACCGAAACTGAGCTAAATCCAAAACCGAATATCGTACCGTATATGTTCAGTCGGTACTAGTATGGTACGGTACTGTTAAAAGTCACGAACCGGTACCATACCTAATAGTACCTATACTGAAATTGAGCTAAACTCAAAACTGAATACCATACCAAATATGCTACGGTACTCCGAAATTTCTCATCCCTAATTTGTACAAACATAATAATAGAATATTCATGAATTCTCATACCGTAAAAGAGAAGATGGAGTTAACAACAATCACAGCAGTTTTGTTGCCGATAAAAAGCCCTAGGAAGCTATAGAATGCTGCAACGAGAAAACAATATATGGAGATTCCTACTATCTGTCAAAAGAAACGGTGAATCTGTTGAATTAATATTACAGAAAGCAAGCACAAGTAGCAATTTGAAACCCTAGAAATGATAACCTGTAGAGGATGAAGGGGCCGTTGCCATCCATGGCGCCTCATGAGTGCGAAATACAGAGATTAAACCCTAGAAGACGAGAAATTTGAGCTGAAGAATATAACGGTAATCGATCGTGATCTTAGATGCTGCAGAGAGTAGTATAAACCCTAATTGACTTCAACGGTCGATTTGTGATTTTGAATTTGAGTAGAGGTTGATTATATGGTGTTGGCATATAATACCCCTCTACTTTTGTCTTTTCTTAAATTATGGTAAAAAAAAATACGATTTTGGTAATATCTTCTTGCAAAAGCCATTCCAGCTACTCTGGGTGATAGATATTCTCGGAGAAAAGAGTAGTGTTCAAATCCTATAATAGGGTATAATTAGTATTTACTGGTGTAATTTAGTAGCAGGAATAATTGTCATAAAAGTGAATTTCAAGGATTGTCCTTTATCTTTATACTCATTTTCAGACGTTGTCCTTTATGTTCAAAATTGATAAGTTTTGTACTTTATGTTTTAAAATCCATCACATTTTGTCCTTTAGGCATAACACAGTTTGTTTTTTAGTTAAATGTAACCATGTACAGGTCACGTGAGGATATATATGTCATTTAATGTCTCTTTTATTACCCACCTTTCACGTGGATCATTTCCCTCCTAATATAAAAAAGTATAATGTTCTAAAAATTCTTAGATTTATAATTTCCTATTCTATATATGTATAAAAGAAATACTAAAGTCATTTATATTTTGTCTTTATAAAGAAATACCAAATGTCATTTATATTTTGTCTTTATATTTGATAATTAACAAGTGAAAAGGTAACCCATGACCTGGTCCATTAGGCCTTGGGTCCAACCACGACTAATTCTTACTAAGAAAGATCCATCCATAGCTTTAAAGTTCATGGTTTAACACAAATAATGAAGTATCTAAAGGAAAGGATCTTGTCCATGTTGGTCACAATTTATAACCAATGGATATACACGAAACCCTAATTAATGCATTTGCCAATTACGCTCACAATTGATAATTCTAACGTGGAATGAATCACTTATGCGAGAATTATCTCAAACGAAGTGTCGGTAGTCAAAATTGCCTCATCTTCCCTCTCCTTTGTGTCCACAACCAAGAAATACAAGTGGGGACACGCACTTATGGCCGCAAACCCTATAGGGGTTTCCCCCTCTTGCCAAGTTTCATGACTTGGCACAATTCACCCTCCCCGTTTCGTCGTTTCGCGCTTTGAATAAAAGTTCAATTCAATCTTGTTAATACCCATTTTATTATGAACCGGTAAAAATATATAAAACAACATCGATACTTGGTCAATTCCGGGATGTAACAGTTACCTATCAAAGTGACCTCACATTTATTTATTTATTTTTAATAAATAAGCATCCTAATAATATAATGTTTTATAAAGTTCTAAATATACCGTTTCATGCTTATTTTTATGCACGTATAAATTTCGTTGAAAACTAGGGTAGTGTTCGTTTCACTGGATGGAATGGAATCTTGATGAAATTGTAATGTTGATTTTACTCCTTATTTTGTTGATTTCAACAAGAAAATGAATTGGAATTGAACAATATAAGGGAATCTACATTCAAATTCTATCCAAATTTCATTCAATTTTACAAAACAAACACACCTAAATTACAAATTAAATTTCAATTTCTATGCGAATTCTCATTCCAATTCCATTACAATCCATGAAACGAACACTACCTAAGTTTTATTCACAAAAGAGTAATTTTTATCGTGAACCATTGTTAGTGTTGGTATCGTGACAAACCGAACTTATTTTGTCGATAGAAAACATCAGTATCGGTACAATCAAAACCGATACTATTATTTGTTTTTATGGTTTTCGATTGATGTAATGTCGACATCCTTTTGGGCTTATCACAACCAAATTTTTAAGTTTCTCTTTTGGTTACTATGTTCAGTGTTGGTATTGTATCGATACCGTAATTGACCGAACCAATACCGTACGGAATCCTACCATTAACGTTATATTTATCATTGCGTATACGTTTCCATTTGAAATTTGTTAAAAAAAATCAGGACACCTTGGCCGCGGAGGGCGGGTGTAACCCAGTAGTTAATTACAATTTTACCATTTGAATCAAATGAATCTTATCTTAAACTTTAGTATAATAAAAATCCAAGGACATTATCTTATCTTAAACTTTAATATAATAAAAATCCAAGGACATTATCTTATCTTAAACTTTAATATAATAAAAATCCAAGGACATTCTTTCTACACTTTCTAAAAAATCGGATTCAAACAACATAAGAAACAAAAACCCGACTCTCTAAAGGTAAAATATAGGTAGTGTTTGGGTATTGGGAAAGAAGGAATGACTTCCATTCCTAATATTGTTATCAAACCCACAAATTTGTCTACTCGAAATATGGTTATCAAACCCACAAATTTATCTACTCGAAATATTGTAACCTACACAAAAATAATATTATTGAACCCCAATGATTGGCATGTTATCTTTTACCTGCCTTGTGACAAAAAGGAAACTACTAACCTCACTAGGAAGTACCCAAAGTGCAACATAATAGTATTTACTTATACACGCCTCGTGACAAAAATGTACTTACATCGGCTGCAACATCATAAGCACTCTCCACACAACGACCTAAAGCCACACCGGATACATAGTTGCCTCCAAGAAACATACCTCTATATCCACCTTCACTAAGAGCAAATTTTGCAGCGTCCAAAATGTCAAAATGGCCGATTAGAAACTGTGGGATTGCTCGAGGCCACACTTTGACCCCCAAAGTCAACGGTTCACCTGCTTTAGGGTTTATAAGCATTGTCCTTAGGTCACGGTCAACTGCTTCCACAAGTTGACTCTCCGTCTGATTAAAAATAAAACGAATTATCATTATTGAAATAATAAAAAAAACCAACGAAGATAAATCTCTAATGTCATAAATTAGCAACTACTTTTCACTTTTGCCCATTTTGGTAATTGTACTTTTTGTCCCGGGTAATTATACTTTCAGATATTGGTTAATTAGGTAATTTAAGAGGAAAACTATCAGTAATTTTCTCTAAATTACCAAACTAACTTATACGGAAGTATAATTATCAAATTGGGACTAAAGATGTAAAATTACTAAAATAGACATAAATGAAAACCAGGTTGTTATTCAATGACATTAACCCAAAAAAAAAACTCCGAAGAGAATAATAAATAAGATTCAAAGTTATAACCCAATTTGACCCATTTATAAATCAATGGGTCAAAGTTAAAAGCCGAGTTGGGCTTACCTTTGATAAAATACCAGGATTCGTCGCCCCTCCAATGTAGTTAAGGAGGAGAACCCTTCCAGGTGGGGCCCGATTAGGGAAAAGGGATGAACTATATATGGTACCTATACAATCCCGATGAAGAATCAAATTGTTTGTAAAAACCCAAAAAAAAAAAAACCCATGATGATTTTGAGATTTCAGATGAAAAGCGACCTAAAGTCTCAACGCCTTGACTTCTTGGATGTAGTTGACCAAAACCCTTGAGTTGACCATCGATCAAACGGTCATCACGAATCGCCTCTTTTGGATAGGAAACAGACACAGCTGCAACTGGAGGGTAATAAAATTTGGACAAAGCCTCCGCTGCTTCCGACTGCAAAACAATAGTAAGCAAGAAATGGAAAAGAAGTCTTATGTATGTATTACAATAATATTAACCACTTCAAAATAGTAGTCCTCACTCCTCGAACAGCCAAATATTATTATTATTAGAATTTTTTTATAAAAAAATGAGTGAATTGCAAGAATTGTCCTTTATCTTTATGACTCTTTGCAGGCGGTGTCCTTTATGTTTAAAATTGACGAGTTTTGTCCTTTATGTTTAAAAATCAAGCACGTTTTACCCTTTGGGCCTAACCTAGTTAGTTTTTTTCGTTAAATCTTGTCATGTGCCTTGCACATGAGGGCAATTTTGTCATTTTAACGAAGCAGCAACCCCCACAACCACCGCCACCTGAAACCTGCTGCCTCCATAACCACCAATTTAACGAAAATGACAAAATTGCCCTCATGTGCAAGGCACATGACAAGATTTAACGAAAAAAACTAACTGGGTTAGGCCCAAAGGGTAAAACGTGCTTGATTTTTAAACATAAAGGACAAAACTCGTCAATTTTAAACATAAAGGACACCGCTTGCAAAGAGGCATAAAGATAAAGGACAATTCTTGCAATTCACTCCAAAAAAATAGTGAGTATAATGCCATTTTCGTCCCTGAGGTTTGGTCAAATTTACGATTTCGTCCAAAAGTTTGTTTTTTCGCATCTGGATCCAAAAGGTTTGAAATTTTTCCATTTTCATCCGGCTCGTTAACTCTATCCATTTTTCTCCGTTAAGTCAGGGGTATTTCCGTCTTTTTTGTTAACTTAAAGAGCAAATCGGTCTAACGGATTCGGTCAGGTGTATTTTAAATGCTTGTACATAAAGTAAAAAGACCAAATTGCCCTTTAACAAACCTTTGGACGAAAGTCGCAAAACTGGCCAAACCTCAGGGACGAAAATGGCATTTTACTCTATAATAGTATTACAGTTTCTCGTTATTTAACACAAATTAAGAAAACGGGTAAGTAGCATATCAGATAAACATCTCATCTTTATTAAAAACTTCATTTAAGTTTGACATACCGAAAGAGGACGCAACAAGTCACTTGCCACGTAGGAGGGAACAGTCATGACAACAGTTTTAGTTTGCAGACTAGCAAATCCATTTGGTGTTTCGTAAGTCAAATTATACCCTCTATTCTCCAACTTTGAAATACTTATTAGCTTCCATGACAATTTCACTTTGCTACCCAAACTACAAACATAAATATGATTCATTAGAATTATTACAAAATCTGGAAGACCAATCATCACCATCATCATCATACTCAGTAAATCTCACCAATAGCAAAGCTAAGGTAGGGTCTAAGGAGGGTAAGATGTAGACATCCTTACCTCTACCCCGTAGGAATAGAGAGGCTGCTTCCAGTGAGACCCCCGGCTCAATGGTAGTTTTGTATCAAGCCTTGGACATAAGGCACATAACACTCGGCAATTAAGACAAAGGCCAATTAGTGCATGTACTCCCTTGTCTTTCGGCTATCAACGCCACCACATGATGCATGATTAACCATCCCCCTCTTTTAACATTATTTTCACGAAATTAGTAAAATACCGTTAAAATTAGTGCACTTCCACTTTTGCCCCCCGAGCGCCCACACATATATACATTATATGCGCATACCGCAAGCGGGGCGTAAAATCTGGAAGACCAAACCACACAAAATGGAAACGAATTTTACATTTTTTTTGTTTAAGCAACCAACTTTATATTTTAAGCAAAAACCAACTACTTTTAACTGATTTTACCGTAAATTTTCCAACATGTGCAAAAAGTAAGCTTATCTGAAAAGGAAACTAAAAGATAAATGTATTTACTAAGTTTGAAAAATAAATTGATCTTTATTTAACTTATATCTGAAAATAATTACTAATGCAATGTGACATCATATACACTAAAATGACAAATATGATGCCATGTCAGCACCTTTCAAAAACAGCAATAAGAATAACTTGCTAATAATTGGTAATAAAATGTAAGTCGATATCTGTTTTGCGCCTACTTAAAGTTGGTTGCTATAAATAGGAAAAAAACTGTAAGGTTCATTCAATTTCGTGCAGTACTGCAGTTTGCCCAATCTGGATATAATAAACTTTACAACTAATGTGTAATTGTGTATAACATACTTAATTAGTTTACCATAAGTTCCATAACCATTTACATTACCTATTCAGTAATGTTATAAAATGTATAATATTACCTTTTTGAGATGGCATTTGGCAACATGGCTTGTCCCTTCCTAAAAGATCCAACGGTTTGGCCCTGTGGTTTTGGTAATCTCCTGCAAGGTTCCACATATGATATTCAAACACATAACAAAATTTCAAATCAAGTAAAATGCCATTTTCATCCCTGAGGTTTGGCCAGTTTTGCGACTATTGTCCAAATGTTTGTTTTTTTTGCATCTTGGTCCAAAACGTTTGAAATCTTACCATTTTCATCCGGCTCGTTAACTCCATCCATTTTTCTCTGTTAAGTCGGGGGGTATTACCATCTTTTTTGTTAACTTAAAGGGTTTTGAATACTTGTACATAAAGTGAAAAGGACGGAATTGCCCTTTAAATTAACAAAAAAGACGAAAATAACCCTGACTTAACGGAGAAAAAGGATGGAGTTAACGAGTCAGATGAAAATGGCAATATTTCAAACCTTTTGGATCTAGATGCGGAAAAACAGACCTTTGGACAAAAGTCGCAAAATTGGACAAACCTCAGGGACGAAAATGGCATTTTACTCTTTCAAATATTTATACTATTATAGAATATTACGGGTCCCGAGGAGGCTTGGTGCTATTTTTTCTCGCTTGGATTGCTTTGATTGCCCCACCAATAATGCTACCACCATTCTTCTCCAGCTTCCAAACTTTACCAAATGCAGCTTTCATACTAAGCTTTGATGGATCGCCAGCATAAACACCTGAAATATCAGAATTTAAATAGTTTATTAATTCAATTTATTTGAAAGACACCAACCGGATAGTATTACCTGAACAAAATGGTTCTATCAAGCGTTCAAAAACTTCATCACCAAGATTACGCCGGACAAATTCTTCAACAGATTCCTCACGATCCTGTAACTTGGTCAGAATGTAGATACACGTGGCAATGTAGAATGAAAAGAAAAACGAATAAGGGGGTACAAACTGGCGGTGGAGGGCGGATCCCGAGAGCGCCAAAACCGGCTCTGAGTTTTCCAGGAAAGCTCATTAGATCAAAGAAGGGCAAATCGCCTGGACTGGAAGGCACTGGCTTCAAACCACCACCCCACAACACAAACCGTGGTGCTGTGGGGTCCCCTAAAACCAAATCATCCTTCAACCCACTATCCACCTGGAACATCATGCAAATATCATATGAATATAACTACGAGTAAATGCTGAAGTACATAAGACTCGTTAGTATAATAATCATGATGATTGATAGACTATTGTAGCGTTTCTCTTATTATTATCTTCAGAACATATTAAGATAACTATATCCAAAGATTTGCTAAGCGTGTTGATAGTTTATCTACACCTGTCGATTTATGATAATGTACCTAAATTACAATCTTAACCATCAATCATTCCTCGTTTAACAAATATTCTAATTCATGTGCATTATCATATTTGAGCAACTAAGGGTGCATTCACCGAAGATCAACCAAACAGATCAATAAGCTAATCTAACTTGTTCTTCCTAGAAACCTAACAAATACCCTCTCATAGCTTCATTTGAACACTTTCTCAATATTAGATAATATATAGGAAAAATTGTGAATTAGATTTACCCTATGCAGCCAAAAGCCCTTCATATGCACGCCTAGGCCCTAAGGCGAGACGAGTAGCAAGAAAAGCACCTTGTGGCTATCCATGCGCTCCGGTTACGTTCCGTCCAAGTTCTGTAATTCCGGTAAAAATCTACAAATCCGGCCAAACTGGTATGAAACATCCAAAAATGGCCCGTAACCAGCCTAAACTAGCCCTAAACAAACCTGAAACCCCTAAAAGTAGTTAGTTTATGCTATGCGCCTTGCTTATCACATGCCCACCTACACCTTACGCCTTCGACAACTATGGATTTCGAATACATAATTACAAATGTAACAAATTATCATGCTAATTAAGTAAGTAATCACCAACACTATTTCTAACACATGTCACAAACTTAAACCCTAACAATATAACAAACCGAAAACGAAACAAACAACATAACATTCCAAAATCTCAAATAGAAAACGAAAACATATCATAACATATTACACATACCACCATAGTGAGCATAGGATCCGACGGTTGAAAGCTATTAGGACCTTCTTCCCACAAATAACCATCCCGTTCAACCGTAGATATATTTCCCCCAACTCTATCTCGTGCTTCTGTAACCACCACATCAGGAGACACACTAGCGTGTTTCGTCGCTAGGGCTTGCGCAATGCAGAGGCCGCTGATTCCGGCACCGACAATCACACAGTCCAGCAACGGCGGGGAGTTAAACTCGCCGGAAATTGGAGGTGAAATTGGAGAATCGTTGGCTATTGAGCAGCGGAATCTCCAGCGGTTGCGTTTGTGAATAGTTGTGATTGGGTAGTTAGGGTTTGTTAGTGACGAGGTTCGTCGGGAAATGGGTACCGGAAAGGAAGACCAGGTGAGAGATGACATGTTTGTTATGTTATTATTTGGGGAAATAGATACAATACAACTCTTATCTGGTTGATCTTTTAAGTTTGTAGTTTCATGCTCCTATTTGGAAAGGAAGGTGTTCAAAGGTTGACCTTTATTGGTCAAATTTTTTTTTTTTTTTTTTTTTTGAGTTAATTGCCAAAATCGTCCCTGAGGTTTGGACATGTTTGTCATTTTCGTCCAAAATGACACTTTTGTATCAAATTGCCCCCGACGTTTGTAACTTTTTGCCATTTTCATCCAAACCACTAACTTAGTTTATTTTTTCTGTTAAGTTGAGGATATTTGGATGAAACTGGCAAATATAAAACCACAGGGACGATTTTGGCAATTTACTCAAACTCTTTTAAATTTCTTTTATTTAATTAATTTTGTTACATATATAATAAAAAAAGAATATACATGCAATTTTTATATGAAAAAAATAATAGCTTTGTCAAATAATTTTTATAAATTTTCAACCAATCACTAACTAAGTTAATTTTTCTATTAAGGCGAAGAATGTTTATAAACTAAGACAGAAATTAATTTCTAATTTTTTATATAGATCAGTTTTATAAAAATAAAATCTACTTAAACCTCTAAATTTTATAAAACTAAAATGTTGGTGACCTTAATGGAAAAAGGTCAAATAAAAAAATCTTATCATATGTACCAAGTTTGTAATTCATATTCTACTCTTTTAAATCCGCTCCTAAGGAAAAAACAGAAGCCAGTGCCCCCCCCCCCCCAATCAAACAACGTATCGTTACCAAACGTTAAAATTACCCACTAAATTGTAATTATAATGCTATGAACCAAAAGTTTTTTTTACTCAAACCACTCAGAATAAGTATTAGTTAGTACCCTCATAATCTTAATTAAATAAATATTTTATTTCTACCAACATATTTTCTATGTGCTCAACACATTTAAAAAATATGTAACGTTTTACAATTTTTTTCTATCTCTACAACTGATAAATACTAAAAGTTGGAATAGATTGTTATGTGTTGCACACCAATGACGTTTTCTCTTTATAAAACTGATTTATATAAAGAAGCTGTAAATTAATTTATGTCTTAATTTATAAAATTTAAAACATCCTTCACCTTAACAGAAAAAATAAACTGAGTTAGTGATTTGGATGAAAATTTATAAAAATTATGTGACAAAACTATTAATTTTTTTCTTCTAAAAACTCCATGTATATTCTTTTTTATTATATATGTAACAAAAATAATTAAATAAAAGAAATTAACAAGGGTTTGAGTAAATTGCCAAAATCGTCCCTGTGGTTTTATATTTGCCAGTTTCATCCAAATATCCTCAACTTAACAGAAAAAATAAACTAAGTTAGTGGTTTGGATGAAAATGGCAAAAGGTTACAAACATTGGGGGCAATTTGGTACAAAAGTGTCATTTTGGATGAAAATGGCAAATGTGTCCAAACCCTAAGGACGATTTTGGCAATTAACTCTTTTTTTCTTCTTCTTTTCTAGCGGCCAACAACAACAATCCAGAAAAACTAGAACTCAAACATTCCGATACCACCACACCATCGACCTTGAAACTCTTCTGGTGGTTCCAGGAAAGGCTGCTTCTTTTGGCACGATTACTAACCTAAAGGAACGATGTCACACCCCCCGACCCTACCCTGGGAGAGGGAGCCGTGAACCAGTCAGATATTACCGGTGTTTATTAAATACGCAGCGGAAAATTTTTCATCAGCGTCGTAGTTAGGAAATAATTTCAGAGTTTATAAAAACATCAACTTTTAATATTAAATAAATTAGCTAAAACCCATATTCAATTCAATTGTTTTTATAGGGATAAACCCAAATAAATAAAACATAAATTTCTTCTTTTATTCAGGTAATTATATCCACTTTATTTAAGCCTTCAGTGCTCCATAGCTGCCTTCTATTGTTTTTACAGCAAGTTACCTGAAACGTGTTTTGAAAACATTTTATCAGTAATAAATATTGGCAAGTTCATTCCATTTTTATAAAAATATATTGTTATACTTTAAGGCATTAAGGATTTTTTATATTTGTTTATATTTACCCAAAACTCAATCAGTATTTTTCACATGGTGGCAGTTCCGATGTGACAGTGGTCATATCACTCATTGGCTTACTTTCGTCCAATAGTGAAGTTTATCAAATAATTATAACGTACTATTATTCAAAGGTATCTGTCACTTGGTGATTCCCGCGACGGTGGTCATTTCACTGTTGATCATTCTTTCAACTAGTGACTGGGGTCGTATCACTGTTGATCGTTCTTTCAACTAGTGTTTCTGGTTATATCACTATTGATCATTCTCTCAACTATTGACTCTGGTCATATCACTGTTGATCATTCTCTCAACTAGTGCCTTTGGTCATGTTACTGTTGATCATTCTCTCAACTAGTGACTCTGAACTTAGCAGTGTCTCCTGACATTACTTTGTCAAATATATTTTATATGACACAAAACCAATTAGCCCAGAAAATGAAATATATCATTTTCTATCAAACTAGTAACTATAACTTTATTAAATATAACATATTAATTAAATAATTGTGATATGATTAATTTAATATATTAACGGGACTAAGATTTAAAATTATAATTCCCGATGTATATCTTAATATTTTAATAGTTAAATATATATCGTTTATGATATACATTAAGCTTTATAGTTTATAATATACTATATTAAATATTAAATATAATATTTAAATCTCACGATATAATAATATCAGTGAAAGTTTAATTTTAATATTAAAATTAAAAGTATATATTTTAATATACTTTCACTAATGTGCCTTAAAAACATTATACACTAATGTTTAATATACTTTCACTAATATTTAATAGGTGAAATACTAAATAAGCGGGTAGAAATGTTTAATATAGATACAAAATCATTATACACAAAAAAATATTGTTGGTAGTTACAATGACTGTGGTCATATTACTATTTGCTAACTCTTTGCTTGACTAGTAGTGTATACAAACCCACATACCGGCAACTATTGCATAATATAAAAACTTAATCACTGTAAGTATAACTGATAAACATTTAGGGTTTTGTAAAACATTTTTAAATATAACTGTATCACAAAAAGGTGATAAAAAGGAGAATGACTCACTTTGTAACTTTAGGGTTCAACTAAAAGTCTTCTGGTATAATATTGGGTATAACTCCTGAGCTATTTAATCTATATCTATATATACTACTAAATTAAACCCCCTAAGTTTATCTTCCTTCCTTTATACTCTTCTCATACATGATTACAAAGATATTTTCTCATTCATCCCTAATTCCCCTTTCTCTCTCTCTCTATCTCTCTCTCTTTCTGGCAAACATGATATGGAATTTGGATCAATATTCATCGACTACGAAGACACTAAATCGACGGTAACGTTTGCTGTCGTTAATGATTTTATATTGGTTAGGGATTATTAGTTTGAAATCTTTGATTTATGTTATAAATCGTCGCATAAATCCGATTTAGGGTTTCAAGAATCTGTTGTTATTTTTTATGAATGATGATGATGATAGTTATGGATTTTTTTTTATAGTTACGGTTTTAATCGATTGTTTTATGGTTTCATTTGTTATGGTGTAATCTTTGATTTCTGTTTTAATCGACACGTAATTCCTATTTGGGGTTTCAAAAATATGTTGTTTTTTTATGAATGATTGATGATTGTCATAGTTAGGTATTAATCGTCTGTAGTTTTTGATTTATGTATGCTTTGATTTGTTAGGGTTTTAATCGACGATTTCATATTGTTTCATTATTTTTTTGTTGATTTTTTCGTTCGTCTGATTTCACTAAATGTCTAATGTTAGTGATTTGTTAGGGTTCATTCGTCTGATTGATTCATGTATGCTTTGATTCATGTATGCTTCGATTCATCAATCTCACTTATTTGATTTAGATGATTTTTTTTTCAATATCATCCTGATGTGTGCAGAGGAAGCAATTGAGGATTTCAATTTTATCAAATCAAGGAAGCTTACAATGTACGTGATCTCTCACTCTTACACTTTCTATTGAAGTTTATATTATTTTGCTTTGGGTATCACGAGGAATTCCTCTGCACATTGTAAGCTTCAAATTTTAAATAGAAAGTGTAAGAGTGAACAAATTCTAAGAATGAACAAATAGACGAATTAATTCAATTTAAAATTGAAATTAATATTTTTAACTTCAAATTTTAAATCTCAAAATTGAAATATTGTTGATCTAAGAATGAACAAATTCTGATCTATCATTTGATAGATGAAGAATCCATTAGATCTGCACTTAGAGGGTGTTTGGGGTTGAGTTTTGAAGGATATTTTTAGATTATTGAGTTTTGAAATCGTAAATAATCAGTTTTAAGTGTTTGGGTAAAAAAAATTAAAAAATTGATTATTTGCGTTTAGAAAGTTACAAAACGCAGTTTTCCAAAAGCAGCTCCCCCCTACTGCAACAAAACGCAGTTTTCCAAAAATTGATTATTTGCATTTAGAAAAGGATTTTCACTTGTTTATTGTTTTAAATATATATTTGCCAAACACTCATATAGTTGATTATCTGATTATTGTGATATCAAGCAATATAATCAAATACAAACACTATCTTTCAACATCACGTTTTGTTACAGTTAATTATCTGATTCTAATTATTCAAAACGCATAATCTATTTTCAAAACTCAACTCCAAACACCCTCTTAGAACAGATCTCTTTTCAAACGATAAAGGCATGAAATATAATTTAATCCGAAAACAAAATATATTTTACCATTTGGTTTTTGTAATGATTGTTGTGATATAATATGTGGTGATTTTTGGTTTTATTTTGGCATGATGGAATAAACATATATTGATCGTCATCATCATCCATCTATTCGATTTGTTATATAATCTGGAACAAAGTTTAATCTTCTTCTCCATGAGTTAGTGGCTAATCTTGATCACACACAATTATTTGTTTTAATCGGAAGATGAAAGAAAGTTTTATTATTGCAATTTGTGTTTCTAACATGACTTGGTGCTAATTATCTCTTTTATGTTTTAAGTGTATAAGTTCTTTTTGGAGGCTGTGGAAGTCTCAGCTTCAGGCCTTCAAATAAAGGCATGGTAGTAAGGTTATAAGAAAAGAATATGTAGAACTTTAGATGTGTTTTTCTAGAAGTAAAAGAAAAAAAACTAATTTAACTTTAATTCACGACATGATTATTTACCAGAAGTAGTCGGGAATGGAGATATGGACTGCTCCACATATGCAACTCAGGTGATATTTTCCTCATCAAAGTTATGCACATAATGTGTTCCGTGAATTGACTAAGAGATTAACTTATGAGGTTACAATTAAGACATTAAAATGGAATGTTTCTCATCTTTTTCATACTATTTCTTCCATTTTTCAGGGCTATTTAAGTGTGGGTGAATAATAAGAAAACATGTTATATCAGCTTATTCTCTTTTTTTGATAACCAATTTTGTTAGTTTTTTTATTTGAGTTACATTTTGGGTTCATTTCAGATCGAGTTATTTGAATTTAACGTTGTGACTTTCTACTTCAGTTCGTGTAGACGGTTTTGCTATTGACTGTGGCAGACAAGAATACATTTACCATCAATGTGGAGAAAGTTGATTTTCTTCACGTGTTCCACTTCTTGTGCTCCATATTCCACTTTTACTGTGGCAGATAATAATACCATTTCTAAATGACTTTTATCTACACTCTCAATGTGTCATTGACTTTCAACCCTCCAACAAGGTAGTCCTCCTCTCCTTTCAAAGTTCCATATTCATGCATCTTCATTTCATGTTACTATTGTTGATGGTTCTATCCTTGAGCAATTGGTTATGGCAACTATAGTGTTGTAAATGTTTTGCACTTTATTCTGTGTACATTTCCTGTACTTTTTTTCATTGTTAAGACCATGTGGTGTGGTAGCTTGGGCATGGTTGTCACACCCCCATATTCCACAAGCGGAGTATCACCGCAGGGAGCGTGACATGACCAGGATCAAGCCACCAATCATATTGAACAATGTATAAAGGTAAATATAAAACCAACCACAATATAATTGGTGTCCAAAAGAAATTAACCAAGTTCAAGTTATCGGCGGAAGCATAAAGTTTAAAACCAAAACATGAGTTATAAGTTCATAAAGTTTAACATGGAACTCAACAGTCCATGTCCCACAATGACCCTGTCCTCCTGTGCAAGCTCCATCTAAGCACCTAACGACCGACAAGGCATATAGTAACGAATCAACAACAAAGTTGAGCGAGTTCACAGTTGGGTGTTCGTTTTAAGTTGTTTCAAAAACATAGGTTTCCTTTAGCTGGCTTACTTGCCGTGGGGGTTACCCCATAGTTGAAAAACATGATTAACCATTCCTTTTACTCTAGCTCCCAGCCGTGGGGGCTACCCCATGAATATCCCACTAGACCCGTTACCATATCGACTACTGACTGAGAAAGTTGGGTGCCCTAAGTCAATGTCTATCATCATTGACGTGCCCAGATCCATTAGTCCACTCATGTCCTCTGCGACACGGTGTGAGGCTTGTCAAACCTAATAACGTTATTTAACTAATGACCCGTTCGCCATTGGCCCGACGGTTAAGTCGATATAAAAATGAGGGACTTAATGATAGAGTTTTTGGTCTAGTAACAATGTTGTCACCATTCAATTAAGAGGGTGGAGGTACGTATTCTAACCAAGAGAATACATAGGTTTCCTTTCAATCAATTACCCATTCCCAACCACTGGGAATCCCATGCCTTGTAGAAAGTGTGAACTCACCTTAGGTTAGCTCGGCAGATACACAAAAAGGTCACTTGAGCTATTTGTGGTCAACCACGTCCTAACATGGTTACCATACAAGTCAAGTCTAGGTTCAAGTAGTGCACATAAGTTTACACATAAGCTAACAGGTTACGAACACGTAATGATCATGGCAAACACGTAGAACACGTTAACAGTCAAGTACACACATAATGTCCAACTTGTGCGACTCAGATGATTGGGCCGTTGAGCTTGTGCGAGCCCAATCATCTTGTGCGATCCAATATTAAAGCCCAAAACAACCGGCCCAACCTGTTGTGCGTCCAGCACAATCTTGTGCGACTCACAACGGGTTGTGCGATTGGAAACACACCCGGCCCAATACATGCAACCCAAAATTCCCACGGCCCAAACAAATAAACAGACATTCAACTTGTGCGGTCCAGTTACACTTGTGCGATCCAAGTGAACTTGTGCGATTGAGTTGGGCCGTATGACCCATAAACATACACAAGGTTCAGACAGTTATGTGTGTGTGGCCCAAGACTTGTGTGATCGACACTTCCTTGTGCGATCCACATGTCTTGTGCAATCATGCAAATTCTAAGTTGTACGCTCTGCTTAAACGGTTGCACCAAATCGTGTGCGACGGTATTGTGCGACCGGGGCTTGTGCGACTACCCTTGTGTGATCAGGTTTCGTTGACCTGATCTTGTGCGGTCAACAGTATTGTGTGATTCGTTATAAATTCTGAATTTTCATGTAAATCAGTTACACATTTATCTTGCAAATCAATTCCAACAGTTTCCATCTTAACAATTAATCAATCAAATCAATGAATCCTCCAAATATTTACATGAACCCTAATTAACAACTAACAACAACTAGCAACCTAATCACATCATTCGGATCACAAACACATAATAAAACTGTTTCATCATTCATTCATCAAACTTTTAAATACTAACATCACAACTAACCAATCGGTTCGAATCTAACTCATCAATTCTAACATATACGATTTTGAACAGATACATAAAATTGCATAATCCCTATGTCACCAATCATCATTAACCATTTGATTCGAGTATATCTAATAGTGAATCATGGGGTGATCATCAAAATTCTAGATAAACATACATCTTTAACATCTAATTTCATGCAACACACAATCAACACACATCATGATTCAAGGATCATAAATAATCGACAAGATATAACACTAACTGGATCGATGTTTGGAACGGAGGAGAGTCCGAAGAATCCCAAGGCTGTCGTCGGTTCCTCGAAGAGGAGAGAAAGAGAGAATAGGGTTTGGGGTATGTGTGTGTGCTTTACAAATAATGAGGAAACAAAACCTCAATAAGGTTTTGTATCGGTTTATATGGGGAAGTGGCCGAACCCTTTACATGGGCTGCCCTTTTGGTTCGAGTATGAGTTGTACGGCCCAACAAGGGCTTGTGCAATGGACTCATGTTGTGCGGTTGGGTTCATGTTGTGCGACCACCTTACATGTATACATACATTACACAAAATCACATAACACAATGAACATAACATTCCATTAACATCAACGTGTCACATAATCACATAACATTCAAGCATGATACATCAGAGTACAACGAAAGGTTTGAAATACGAGTTGTCACAATGGTCTTGGAGCTGATATGGCCCTATTCTCATGCGTGGCACACCGGTTATGGGTCGGTTTTGGTAAACTCCGCTTAATTGTTTCATAAATTGTTTTTTTTTAAATTAAATATTTAAGTTTCAATTAAATTAAATATTTTCTCATATAATATTAATACAAGTTTATTTTGTTTGTAATTATAATGAGGATGAGCTGGCAGAGGAGTGGACTCATGGATGTGGTACAAAAAGCATTGCTAGGCTTGCATTACTACAAGGATTACATTGCTGGGCTTGCATATACTGGACTCATGCATCACCAGCTACAATTAAGGTTGCACTTTGTCATTCAGGTGTCAGATTGGCGATTTAAGGTTAGTTTTTTTATTTTTTTTTCTCAATCCGCAGTATCTTATGTGTTCTTATGTTCTTATGTTCACTGTTTCTCCCTTCCTAATCACAGCAACAACATTCAAGTTTCTACATCTTATACTAAGGCGATTAGTACTTGTGGTCCTAACTAGATGATTTTAAATGGTAATTATAATACTCTCTTTATTATATTTGTGAAATGAGTGTCTTTGAGAGTCATTTGTTGAACAATTTGAAGAAAGCAACAATCCTGATGCTTTAATGTCCTTACAATTGTTATTTGAACATGCATATGGCTATACAACATTTACATATTTGTGCTTCTATCATCGCTTCTTATACAACATTTGATACTTTTTCAGGAAGGGTATTGCAGAGCCGGTGTGAAGTTGCTTATGCTAGATAAAGATGGGAATCTCCTATATAATAAAGCAAGAGTATCCAATCCTAGGTGTCAACTTTTCAAGCCTCTCCCCTTAATCTGATCCTAGGTGTCAACTTTTCAAGCCTCCCCCCTTAATCCAATCCTAGGTGTAATTTTCCTAGATTTTTCAATTTTTATGTATAAGAGTTTTACAAAAGATGAAAAGTCAAAGTAGGCTGTTGGTTCATTAAACCTGTAATCCACACAAAAGTCAAGGTGTTGTTTGTTTTTTCAGAGATAAAACGTCTGCAGTCTGCGGACTACATCTGCAGACATATGTAGCTGAAGAGATGGACCAAACCTCTGCAGTCTGCAAGAAGAAGACTGTTTGTTTTTTAACTTCTGCAAGCTACTGAAATAATAGATATGAATAACAATAAAATATTCAGCAAACTAACACCCAAATTCAGCAAACTAAAACCAAAATTCAGCAAAGTAACACCAAAAATTCAGTAAATTGACACCAAAATTTAGCAAAGTAACACCAAAATTCAGCAAACTAACACCACAATTCAGCAAAGTAGCACCAAAATTCAGCAAACTAACACTAAAAGTTTAGCAAAGTAACACCAAAAATTCAGTAAATTAACACCAAAATTCAGCAAACTAACACCAAAATTCAGCAAACTAACACCAAAAATTCAGACTACTAACACCAGATTTCAGCAAACTAACACCAAAATTCAGCAAAGTAGCACCAAAATTCAGCAAACAAACACCAAAAATTCAGCAAACACTTTCAAACAAGAAAACATAACTACATACACGCTGCTATCAGAATTAAACCGAGGAGACATAAACAAACATATCGAATTAACAAACAAACTACAAAAAGAAGTAAAAAGTAAAGAACGAGACCAACCCCGGATTCAGAATCTTGAGGAGAGAGAGCACGAGTTCTTTGATAACACTTGAGAGCTCTTTTGAGTATTAGTTGAAACACTATAGTAATGACCCAAATACCTAAAAGCATTTGCATCTTGTCCAATCTGGTCCCACAAGTACAAACCCTGAATTCATTAGAAAACATATATTTATCAAATAAGATCACAGACCTTATGTTATAATCTAGAGATTTTAGCGATTATGTTACCACATTGAAATGAACAGATGGGTCGTATGGGTGGAGAGGTGATAGGGTTTGGGGTTGAGGAGAAAGAAGCGTGTTTTGATATTAGGGCAGAGGTTAGAAGAGGTTAGAATATGAGAACCCACATCTGCACCAAAAAGAGGACGCGTAGAGGTTTTTTTAATGAAATGTCTTCGAGAAAACAAACAGTCTGCAAACCCAAATGTCTGCGCGTGGTCTACGCGACGCAGACAGAAGAGGCCAGCAAACTCTTCTCTGGAAAACCAAACAGCCCCCAAAACTCTGGTAAAAATCCATACACACTTCCGTACCCATCTTTCCCTTTTCTCTTCCTGTGTTCTTCTTCCTTCCCTCTGCTCTATCTCTTTATAGATCCATGTTCTGCTTTTGAATTTTGAAAAAGAGGTTTTGATTTTCAAATCTCTACTCTCTCCCTCAGTTCCCTATTCCTGCATCTTTCAAATATCTATATCAGATTTCAAAATTCAAATGGATTTCAAACACCCGCCTCTAACTTCCCCCTTCATTCAAATGACAAAAACCCTAATCAGATTCCAAAATACAGACAACGTTCTTTCTCTTTCTCGCTATCGAATGGCTTCTGGTTGTCAGTGTTGTTGGTGTCTAGGGTTAGCGAATCGACTTTCCGACAAAGTTGGCTAGGGTTCAGGCCGAATTCCACTCACACAGGTAAGTCCGGTGCCAAAGATTTCATGTTTGGATGCCTCAGTTTCATTTTTATCAGTGGCATGCGACCCTCTCTGTGTTCCTTCACACACTTCCGTCGTGTTCTACTGCCGGAGACCATTCCACTCGCCGGAAACTTCTCATCACCGCCGGAGACCTTTGTGTTTGTGATTTTTGCTTTTACTAGCCTTAATTTCACCTGTTCTAATCTTTTCTTTTTATCATCTATTTTTCTCAAATATTGCATTTTTGGGTTTACCCGCATGATTAGAGAAACTGGATTAGTGAAATAAGTTGTGGTTCTTTGTATGATATGTTTTAAATTTCCTTTCTTACGTATGGGTTTCTTGATGCAGGTCTCAATGAAAGTTTGGATTGAACATCATCAAAATCGTATGTTGCATTCTAGAATACTGCCTGACATATATTGTTTGATTAGACCATCCATACTCTGTAGTTTCTCTTAGAATTTTTGGGTTAAACGGCAGGTTTCAAGTTCAAACCATTTGGGCCGCATTGCTTTGGCGAATCAAAACAACGAGCAAGAGAATTGTTTTTTGTGAAGATGTTTTCAGATTAAAAAATGTGAGAAATTGAAGAAAGTCAACTTTGAGAGTAGGTTAATTATGCCGGTTTTGGCTATCGAATGATTTTCTTCTTAATATGTTTTGAATTTATGAGTGTTTTTACTTTTGAAATTATGAATGTGATAAAGATTCTAGCAATTAATTGATGGTTTAACACCTGTTTATTGATGATTTAGCACCATTAGTTCGATAATTTGGAGCAAAGAAGGGGTGTCTGAACATGAAAGCATGCAACAATTAGGTTGAAATTAGGGCAGTCATTATGTGAGGTTAAGGTAGGAAAAAATTCTGGTAGATTAACAGATTAATATATCCTGATGCATCAATGACAAATAGTATATTTTGTGACAACCCGCACTCTCGTTGTCGAGAGGAGGGCATTTTAGTAATACACACATTTACCATTATTATTATTATGATTAATATTGTTTAAATAATAACCGTTATGTTTAGCTACTAATTTAAACAAACAAATGGGCTTAGTGAGGCACGTGATGTTTTGCGGATCCAAACACACGGGCCAAGCCCAAAACAAATCCCTTACACATAGAACCCTACCCTATTTATACCCTCTTATATATATCCCACCCCCATTCAAAATCAATCTAAAAACCCAAAAATGAAGCCACAGCCGCATCTCACAACCACACTCTCGTTCACCTCCACTCTCCCTCTCACTGTTCACAAAATCCGGTCACCGGATTCCGGATTTCCGGCAACATTTACAGGCAATCACACCCGACCACCTCTCGCTCATTTCTCCTTCCCTCTCTATGTTAAGCAATGGCCGACCACCACCACTTGGTGGCGACATATGGCAGACGATAGCAACTCCACCACCACAGGCGATGGCGCTGGTGGTGAAGCTGAACCACGGAAGCAGCGCCCCCTCCCTCTGCTCATCTTTCCTAACGATGGTGGCTAGGTTGCAGCGAAGAAAATGTTGATTAGAGGAGTCGACGGCCGGAGACGCCGCTCACGGCGGCGGTCTGTACCTCGGTCCGGCATACTGCCCGGTAAACATCCCTTCCCTCTATCCTTTCCGATAATATTGTAACGCCCCGTATTTTAGTATTTCTATACTTTTAGAAAATTCGTGTTCGTTATCTATCCTTTTTGGAATCACAGTAAAAAAACGGATTAAAAAACGTTGGTCAGTTTGCTTATATTTTGTCCTAATCTTGGTGGACTTCTTGTTTGATTTGATATAATCAGTTGTGCGAGCCTTTATTGTCTAAGTTTTGTGATTTGTATGTTACAAAGTTCCGAGTATGTGTTGTCTTTGATGTTCCTTTATGTGTTTGTAATTCTTTGATTTTAAACCAAAATTGTTTGATGTTCCGATGTGAATGACAATAGCTATTATAGAATATAGGGGTGTTGATTTTGATTGCAGACTGTTATGGGTATGGTCATACATATATGAAGGAAACTTGTCATGAAATAAAATTGATACATGAAGGTTGTTGTTAACTATATATATATATATATATATATATATATATATATATATATATATATACACACACACACTTGAAAGTGTGTGTTCTCACTGTGAAATCAGAGATTTGGAGTAGTGGATGATTAATAGGAGCTTTGATGAATTATTAGTTTGATTTGTTGGTGATATTGGTTGTGATGGTATGTTTATGATAGTTAGGTGATGTGTGCAATATTTCTATTCGATCATAAGAATTTGACACATATCTTGTCTAGTATATATGAGTGCCATGGTGTTTCTTGTAATCTTGAATGTGTATAAGTATTAATGACAAACTGTTCAAAAGAGAATATAATGTTGCTGATTTGTATGTTCTTTTTTTATATATGATGAACTGTTTGAATGATGCCAAAAATATTTGAAATATGTTGGTTTGATCTGCATTGATGACTGTACGACATGATAAAACATGTTAAGGAATTCTGGTTGGTTCGTACAAATGGATAAGGTTCTAGAAAGATCCCACAGCGCTTGCGAGTCGAGACCAGTGGATCCATCAGTGGTTTCGACCCAACAGCTGTTTCATTTGAGATTGCGACTCGAGATCAGGGCATGCATACCAGGGACTCGAGACCAGCTAGGTTGCGATTCGAGGTCTCCTGATCTCGACTCGAGACCTAACTCGAGACCCCGAGGTTCTGACTCAGTTATGCACAACTCAAGACCGTCTGATTTCGACTCAGGAACTCGTAGTTGCGACTCGAGACCTCTTGTTCTCGAGTCGAGACCACCCAGTTTCGACTGGACTGTCTTGTTTAGTTATTGGGCCGCACAAACTGATGTTTTGAACTTTGTGCTATTGTAAATGTTTAACTGTTATTGTTTAACTGTTTATACGCTAGGATAGGCCCAATAACGTATATGTTAGTATGACTTACGTGCTATGTGTTAGATACGTGTAGTTTGTACGTGACATTTCTTGCATACGAACCTAATAAACATCTATAAACCATAATAGGGTATGGTTGACCAACATAACACAAGTAAATTGTCAACCGAGCAAAGCAAAGGTGAGTTCACTACTTTTTTAACTTAAAGCATGCGTTCCCGGTGATTGGGAAACGGAACGGAACACTTTTCCTGGTTTGGGATTGCTTACTATCTCCTTATGCGGGATACGGTATTTCTATCTCCTGGTGTGGGATACGGGTAACAACGCTATCCCCTTGTGAGGGATACAAACCTACTTTTCTCCCCTTATGCGAGACCATTAGTTAATTACTATTTATACTGGATGCAACAAGCAAAACTAAAGAAACTCTATCACTCAAGTCCCTACTACTTAATACCGATTAGTCGCCGGGGCCTGGCGAACGGGTTATTAGTTGATAGCGCTATTTAGGTCTCACCAGCCTCACACCGTGCCCGCGTATGGGATCGGGCGTGAACTAATAGACTATGGCAAACCGTCAATGATGATAGAACATTGACAAACGGGGCACTCTACGGAAATGTACGGTCGCATAGTATTCGGTATTGTAAACCGTTTAGTAGCTTACTTATGGGGTAGCTCCCCATGGCATGTATAAATGAGTAAATTAACTGTTGAAACAAGTTTTTTTTGGAAATTAAAACTGGAAAACTGTAAACACGTGAACTCACTAACGTTATGTTGACACCCTACTGCATGCTTTGCAGGTTACTCGATACAGCTCTGGATGGACGTTGCAATCGGATGGAGTGCGTGGTTCGTAAGTGTCATGTTAACACACTTGTGGTTTTAAATTACGATGTGTTCTCCTTTCCTTTCCGCTGCAATCTTAAACTATGTTTTGAAAAATTTAAATTGGGTCACTAATTATCCTAAGGATCCTACTAATAACTAATCAGTTCTGAATAATTAGTGGCTAAGATCCTGGTCAGTCACCCGCCTCGCGGTAGTACTCCGCGTGTGGATTTTGAGGGTGTGACAGATTGGTATCAGAGCCATTGGTTATAGTGAACTAGGTTTTAAATATAAAATATTTTTGGTTTGGGAAATAAAATATTTTTATATATGAAAACCAGACTATAACCATTCTTTAGTGGAAACCACAACGACACCACACTCCGGATTGCAAGGTTCGTCAACCTCAGATACTCACCTGGTAATGGTAGGCTAACGACATTTACTTGTGCATAACTTGTGTGTGTGAGCACGCATGTGTGTATGTGTATAATTAGCATATATGTGTTAGTATGTATGCGTATATTTAGTATTTAACACAGTGGATCATACGAAGGCTAGGCTAGCGTGTTATGTGTTAAACAGGAGCAAGTCCTCCTAAACCTGGTTCGAAACCACGATACACTAAGGGCAAGGAACTAGTTATTCAAAGCCCTCGTCCACATATTTCCTGATATCGTCCTTGGACTGCAAATCGACGCAAGGGACGTCCACTCGATAGACCTGCCCAGGAAAGGTCTGCTACGAAGCACATAGAGAAGTTACGAGAACGAATCGACGAAGGGGAGCCACCCCTATAACATGGGATATTAGAAGGAACGAAGACGTCATTCGCATCATTTTTACTTGCGTATTTCTTTTCCCGACTTAAGTAGTGAGACTTGTTCCCTCACACGACTGATCACCTGGATTCTTGAAGCATTCTGGTAAGTCTACACTTTTCGGGCTTCTGTTTGCACGTCTCGAACACGAAAAGCATGCGTGGCGTATGCTTCTCATTGCAGTGCCAGCAATCGTATCACCTTTCCATCGACCACGAAGTTATTTCCCCTAATTCCTCGTTACATGGTTAATCCTTATTCAAGTTGAACCTTATACCATAGCACGCCCCGAAACCCAGCAAATTGGTATCTTTCTTACAAACCGGCGTATTTGAAAGCGTGGCAAGATGAAGATACGAGCCAGTCAATCCACCGACGAGTACGGTGACCTAGATGCTTACCTTATCCTTCATTTGCCAGATCCGTTATTCTTTAACGACTTTTCTGATTCCGTGAATCCTTTCGCCAGCTTTCGTACGAATCCGCGTTTATTGCTCAGATGGTGTCCCCGCTTCTACCGTTTCTTTAGCACGATATCCACGTTTCTTCATACGGGAACCTTGACCAGATTTCTCTCCAGATTAATGAATTCAGCAAGATCGACCTTTAGTCGACAAATTCCATGAACCCTAAAACTTGGCAACATTTACCTCCATCGTGCTTTTTCGAAAGCCCGTTTCCGCAGTTTCACATCAACCCCCCCCCCCCCGACGACGCAAGCGCTACTTCAAACTCATTCGCACGACTTAGAACAACCCACTCGAACTTGATTTTCTACCGACCTGAGAAATCACATCCTGGCAGACATCTTAGTAGACCCTGAAACCTACAAACCTGCGCGACGATCATCCCTCCCTAGCTGCTTCTTATTGTGCTAACCACTTTGACGTAACACCCCTTAGTAGGCAAGCTACGTTCTTTATTCTAACCGCATACAACTTATGTACGATCAGTGGCTGCATCGACATCAGATGAACCCTTACTGCCAATCCCAAGACCGTTGCGCCTTGTCTCAAGTGAATGCCTCGATTTCGATTTCCCCTTTCACATTTTCGTGTTCATGGTGTTATGTTTCACAAATCTTATGATCCTTATCTTATTTTATTCTTCGCAAACCTCTGTTGGATGAAATACTTTTTACGAACGATTACTCGTTGAAGCAACGAGCCAAGGATACCCCGGAGGTTAAAGGTATCGCAAGCACTGTTCTTCAGACTCGATTCGATCAACATCTAGTTACGACACTTGAATTTATTCCATCATGTCAAATTCAAAGCTTGTTCCTTTCGACGACATCTGAACCTACTCCGAAAACCCGAGATAGTCCGAACGACTCCTCTGCTTTACCCTGGTACTTCTACGACTCAAACCGTCTTGCGCTAAGTTTTCAATACGCGACTTTTAACGTCGCAAAGCCCGCTTTCCTCGACTGTTTACGCAACCCATCAGGGCTTAAACTCAAAAGGGTACACCCAGCATTGAAGAGATGTTAGTAATTCACCATCCCAACAATTGAAAGATGAACTATGTGATGCTCCTAATCTATCTTATCCTGTCCAAGGCATTGATGATATATTGTCGGTAACGGTACGCGACCAAAGGAACTGACCAGTTCTCGAACTTGCAGCCATCTACTAGGAAGAAGTAGATACTAGGCACGGGATGCCAACTTCTCTTATATCTAATCGTAACCCACGTTTTGCATCCAATTCATCGCAAGGCTGTGCAAAAGACTTTTGGCTCACTGTTAGGCATGAGCACCGCTTATCGCCCGCAAACTGATGGTCGGGCCAAACGCACCATCCAAACACTCAAAGGCATGCTAAGAACATGTGTTATCGACCGTGGATACGAGTGACACTTCCTTTTTTTGTAGAAATATCTTCCAACAACTGCCACCGCACCAGCATCCAGGCAGCACCATTTGAGGCATTGCACGGATGCAGATGCCGGTCACCTCTGTGTTGGGCGGAAGCCAAATTACCCGCCCAGAACTTGCACTTGACACAACGGGTAGGATTGTCCAGAATAGACAACGCATGGCAGGCAGCACCAGACCGTCAGAAAGACTACGGGGATAAGCGTAGGAAACCTCTAGAATTCCTAGTCGGAGACTGGGTTCTACTTAAAGTTTCACCCTGGATGGGTGTGGTACGTTGTGGCTAACGGGACGAACTTAACCCGCGATATGATTGGACCGTTCGAAATTACCGAAAGGATCGGTAAGGTAGCTGTGCAAACTAAACCTGCCTGAAGGGCTGAGTGCGGTACACAACGTCTTTCACGTGCCAAATCTGAATAAGTGTCTGTCAGATGAAACATTCGTTATTCCTTTTCGGAACTCGTGACCAGCAACAAACTACGCTTCGTTGAGGAACCGGTTGAGATCAAGGATCAAGAAATCAAAACCCTCAAGCATGGTATAATATGCCAACAGACCGAGTTCGTTGGATCTCGCGCTGAGACCCCGAGCTTACCTAGGAACGGGAAAACCAGATGATGCGCATGTATCCCCAGTTGTTTACAAACATTACTTCCAGCACCGAGGCTACCGCTAAATTTTGGGATGAAATTTCAAACCAACAGGGGGTGATGTGATGCCCTACGAAAACGTTTAAACACACTAGCTTGTCAGTGACTACGTGCTAAATTTCGGGACGAAATTTCTTGAACTTGGGGATAATGTGACACTTCGGGTCTTCCTGTACGTTACTTGGATGTTATAATTTAACTTGTGAAATTCTATACTATGTGAAATACGTACAAACTCTATGGATCTTGTGCTACGTGACTGCTACGTGCTATTTACGTGCTATGTGACCTTATGCACTATGTGTCTTATATGTTCGTTTCGTGGACTTTCGTGAAACTGCTTATATCTACGTATGGTAACGGAGTCTATGTATACCTTTGGAGAGCATCGTATGACCCTTGCTTAAATTTCGAGGACGAAATTCCTGTAACACGGGGAGAATGTGACAACCTGCACTCTCGTTGTCGAGAGAAGGGCATTTTAGTAATACACACATTTACCATTATTATTATTATTATTATTATTATTATTATTATTGTTTAAATAATAACAGTTATGTTTAGCTACTAATTTAAACAAACAAATGGGCTTAGTGAGGCACGTGATGTTTTGCGGATCCAAACACACGGGCCAAGCCCAAAGCAAATCCCTTACACATAGAACCCTACCCTATTTATACCCTCTTATATATCCCACCCCCATTCAAAATCAATCTAAAAACCCTAAAATGAAGCCACAGCCGCATCTCACAACCACACTCTCGTTCACCTCCACTCTCCCTCTCACTGTTCACAAAATTCGGTCACCAGATTCTGGATTTCCGGCAACATTTACAGGCGATCACACCCGACCACCTCTCGCTCGTTTCTCCTTCCCTCTCTCTGTTAAGCAATGGCCGACCACCACCACCTGGTGGAGGCATATGGCAGACGATAGCAACTCCACCACCACAGGCGGTGGCGCTGGTGGTGAAGCTGAACAACGGAAGCAGCACCCCCCCTCTGCTCGTCTTTCCTAACGATGGTGGCTAGGTTGCAGCGAAGAAAATGTTGATTCGAGGAGTCGACGGCCGGAGACGCCGCTCACGGCGGCGGTCTGTACCTCGGTCCGGCATACTGCCCGGTAAACATCCCTTCCCTCTATCCTTTCCGATAATATTGCAACGCCCCGTATTTTAGTATTTCTATACTTTTAGAAAATTCGTGTTCGTTATCTATCCTTTTTGGAATCACAGTAAAAAAACGGATTAAAAAACGTTGGTCAGTTTGCTTATATTTTGTCCTAATCTTGGTGGACTTCTTGTTTGATTTGATATAATCAGTTGTGCGAGCCTTTGTTGTCTAAGTTTTGTGATTTCTGTGTTACAAAGTTCCGAGTATGTGTTGTCTTTGATGTTCCTTTATGTGTTTGTAATTCTTTGATTTTAAACCAAAATTGTTTGATGTTCCGATGTGAATGACAATAGCTATTATAGAATATAGGGGTGTTGATTTTGATTGCAGACTGTTATGGGTATGGTCATACATATATGAAGGAAACTTGTCATGAAATAAAATTGATACATGTAGGTTGTTGTTAACTATATATATATATATATATATATATATATATATATATATATATATATATATATATATATACACACACACACACTTGAAAGTGTGTGTTCTCACTGTGAAATCAGAGATTTGGAGTAGTGGATGATTAATAGGAGCTTTGATGAATTATTAGTTTGATTTGTTGGTGATATTGGTTGTGATGGTATGTTTATGATAGTTAGGTGATGTGTGCAATATTTCTATTCGATCATAAGAATTTGACACAATTCTTGTCTAGTATATATGAGTGCCATGGTGTTTCTTGTAATCTTGAATGTGTATAAGTATTAATGACAAACTGTTCAAAAGAGAATATAATGTTGCTGATTTGTATGTTCTTTTTTTATATATGATGAACTGTTTGAATGATGCCAAAAATATTTGAAATATGTTGGTTTGATCTGCATTGATGACTGTACGACATGATAAAACATGTTAAGGAATTCTGGTTGGTTCGTACAAATGGATAGGGTTCTAGAAAGATCCCACAGCGCTTGCGAGTCGAGACCAGTGGATCCATCAGTGGTTTTGACCCAACAGCTGTTTCATTTGAGATTGCGACTCGAGATCAGGGCATGCATACCAGGGACTCGAGACCAGCTAGGTTGCGATTCGAGGTCTCCTGATCTCGACTCGAGACCTAACTCGAGACCCCGAGGTTCTGACTCAGTTATGCACAACTCGAGACCGTCTGATTTCGACTCAGGAACTCGTAGTTGCGACTCGAGACCTCTTGTTCTCGAGTCGAGACCACCCAGTTTCGACTGGACTGTCTTGCTTAGTTATTGGGCCGCACAAACTGATGTTTTGAACTTTGTGCTATTGTAAATGTTTAACTGTTACTGTTTAACTGTTTATACGCTAGGATAGGCCCAATAACGTATATGTTAGTATGACTTACGTGCTATGTGTTAGATACGTGTAGTTTGTACGTGACATTTCTTGCATACGAACCTAATAAACATCTATAAACCATAATAGGGTATGGTTGACCAACATAACACAAGTAAATTGTCAACCGAGCAAAGCAAAGGTGAGTTCACTACTTTTTTAACTTAAAGCATGCGTTCCCGATGATTGGGAAACGGAACAGAACACTTTTCCTGGTTTGGGATTGCTTACTATCTCCTTGTGCGGGATACGGTATTTCTATCTCCTGGTGTGGGATACGGGTAACAACGCTATCCCCTTGTGAGGGATACAAACCTACTTTTCTCCCCTTATGCGGGACCCTTAGTTAATTACTATTTATACTGGATGCAACAAGCAAAACTAAACGAAACTCTATCACTCAAGTCCCTACTACTTAATACCGATTAGTCGCCGGGGCCTGGCGAACGGGTTATTAGTTGATAGCGCTATTTAGGTCTCACCAGCCTCACACCGTGCCCGCGTATGGGATCGGGCGTGAACTAATAGACTCTGGCAAACCGTCAATGATGATAGAACATTGACAAATGGGGCACTCTACGGAAACGTACGGTCGCATAGTATTCGGTATTGTAAACCGTTTAGTAGCTTACTTATGGGGTAGCTCCCCATGGCATGTATAAATGAGTAAATTAACTGTTGAAACAAGTTTTTTTTTGGAAATTAAAACTGGAAAACTGTAAACACGTGAACTCGCCAACGTTATGTTGACACCCTACTGCATGCTTTGCGGGTTGCTCGATACAGCTCTGGACGGACGTTGCAATCGGATGGAGTGCGTGGTTTGTAAGTGTCATGTTAACACACTTGTGGTTTTAAATTACGATGTGTTCTCCTTTCCTTTCCGCTGCAATCTTAAACTATGTTTTGAAAAATTTAAATTGGGTCACTAATTATCCTAAGGATCCTACTAATAACTAATCAGTTCAGAATAATTAGTGGCTAAGATCCTGGTCAGTCACCCGCCTCGCGGTTGTACTCCGCGTGTGGATTTTGAGGGTGTGACATATTTAGTAGGTGTTGTCTTGCATCCAAATGTTATATTAGGTTGTATATAGTACATCATAATGGTTTGAAGTCATATAAGAATTATATAAAATCTATATCTCCTAGGACTGTTAATAGCATTTTCCACACTTCAACAGAACAATAGAGACATTTGCCAGGTTAATTGGTCTAAGGTTTATGCCCTCAACAAAACTTCCTAAAAGTTTCGATTAGTTTGATATAAAAATTAATTGCATTTACCAAAAAAAATGCTAAATTGTTCATTCATTCTCATGGATGCAGCTTGCTTCCAATAATTAAAAGAAACCAATAAAGGATGAAAGGTAATCTTATATATATATATATATATATATATATATATATATATATATATATATATATATAGGATAGGGTTCTAGAGTAAACACTAATGTATTTGCGATCTGAGTGAACAAATCTTGGCCATTGATTTACACACGTGGATGGTTAGGATTTAATCATCAAATCGTAAGATACACTAGTGTATTTCATCATCAAATCATGGCCATTGATCTACACACATGTATGGCCAGGATTAGTTCGCTCAATTCGCAAACTACACCCGTGTTCACTCTTGAACCTAATCCTATATATATATATATGAAAATAATGTGGGCTGATGTAGCACTCAATGAGAGCTTCTTATATGTGGTTTGGGAGGGAAAAAATGCGGGTTATTTTTTTCATTAGTGAAGCCCCGTTTTATGACCCGCTCCGTTTTATGACCCGAGTATACAAGCCATCTAAAAAACCCTAAATCTGCTATTAATGCAAGAAAAATAAATTATTAGGAAATAGGATGCTGTTTGGTATTTAGGAATTTGTGAGGGCCATTTTGCAGTTTATTGTTCATCTAGCTTACTTAAGTTGTAAGAATATTGGCAGGAGTCTTTTAAGTTCTTGAGGACGTGTTTTTCATAGTAGTTTCACATAGGGTGAAGAAAATATATTTTCATGGTTTATGGGAATATGTGGAGTGTTTTTTATTACTTCAATTCCCTGTGTTCTGTTTTATTAGAAAATGATGTCTTTGCCATCTTTACTTTGAAGGTAAAAGTTATAGTTTATGTTAGAACATAGCTAGGGAATATGGGTCATTTATACAAGTTTTACATATTGATATTTTTGGTTCAGGAATGTGAAGATGGCTTCTTGTGGTCAAGATTTGATATTGGCACAGAAAGAAACAATCAGATATGGTCTCTTTCTTGGCACTTTCGCTGGGACATTTGTTTCAATTGATGAGTTAATAGCTGCTTTGGGAGGACACCAAAGGTACCTCTCTCTATCTCTCCCTCCCTCCCTCTCTCTCTTCATTTTAGCTATAAATTGCTTTTAGTTGATTAATATATGTAGTAAGGATTCATCTAATCACGTAATGGGAAACAAAGTGAACTTTAACGTTACGGTGATCAAACAAAGACATAAATATAAAGGTTTTCTTTTTCTAAACAGTTAAACGGGTCAACCCGAACCCGACCTGTTTTTAATACGGGTCAACCCGAACTATTTTTTAAATCTGTCGTGTTAGTCGACACAAACCTGTTTTTTTCATGTCTGGTTCAGGTTGGGTTTCGGATCGTGTCAAGAATTGTCGTCCCTAGGTTGCTGACTAGGATCAAAGGGAAAATGCACTACCCAGTGCAACATTTGTGTTTTCGTATATTTACCCATTCAAATATTTAAGCCCGGATCCTTTGAGTAGAGAAGTCATGTATAATACATACATATATCTCAGACTGGAGAACCAAAATATGTTGAACGGAGCTTTTCAAAATCTGTTGGCTTCATGTTCTTTATCTTAATTCTGACTTCTAATACGCGATGTACAGAAAAACAAGATGGAAGGTTCTATTAGCAGGGGCAATAGCCGGACCATCGATGTTCCTCACTGGATTCAACACACAGCATACAAGCTTGGCTGTTTATATTCTTATGCGTGTACATTGTATGGGAGTGACGGAATACAAGGGTATTATGATGGGGTGTAATAATATTGGTGGTGTTTAGATTCTGATGGTAAGCAGCGACAGTGGTGGATATAGCCGGAGATGGTGACTGTGGTTAGGGTTTAATGGAGACGACGATGCTGATGTGGTGGTCGTCAATGGCGACGATGTATGAACTTACTCCGGTCAGTGGGCGGTGATGAGGCAAACACCTTATTTCCCCAACTTATACTTTCCGACGATTTTTAACCTTAACATAGGTGGATGATGATGGTGGTTGTTTGCAATTTGGATAATGGTGATGGTTGATTGCGGTTTTGACAAATCTCAAGTGTTTGTGTAAATGTTTTTTTTTTGTGTGTGTGTTTTCTAAGAAAATTCTTGATTGATCTTGGCAAAATTTGATCTTGTATGTTTTAATTGTTGATTTTTGTTTTATTATTCAGATTGGACCAGAGATATGCATGTTAAAAACTCATGTGGACATATTGCCTGACTTTACCCCTGATTTTGGATCCAAGCTTCATGCGGTATGCCTCTAAACTTGTACAAGGTTTTAAGCTTTAATCTTGAAGTTATATATATTCGATTGCATGTGAAGTAGGGGGTGTTTGGATGGGCATTTTTAAAACGATTATGTGATATTGAATATCAAAATAACTTCAGTCAAACATGTTGCATAAAAAGAGTGTTTATATGGGTTGTGTTGAAAGTTGTAAAAATCAGATAATCATATGTTTTGTCTTTAACAAATTGTGATTATGTTGGGGATTAATAGATAAAACTGACATTTTTTCAACTATAATTAGCGGTGTTCTTCGGATTGTTTTCTCGGGTTTAGGGTTTTTCGGGTTTTCAAAACTTAAAATATTATCCGATAACTAAACCATTCTAGGTTCGGGTTCTTCGGTGTTTGTAGGATCGTTTTGCGACCTATATGAGTCGTTCAGAGTCAACACAAAGCTGTTTGAAAGGCGGAAACAGTCAAACAACCTAGAATTAGTGATAGAACGGTGTAGAAACAGAGTATGATACTTAAAACAAGCTTCTCATTGATATTTGACTTGATTACACGGTGAAAATTGGACAGCACTTCGTTACACCTTGACTAATTTCATACCAAATGAGAAGCTAAGACTACCTATTTATAGGCAGGTAATTTCGCATGGAATTACACATGACAGTTCAAGCGAAATTACCTTATGTAATTTCGTGCGAAATTGCATTAAGTAATTTCGTGCGAAATTACCTTAAAACATTATAAAATTACATTTAGACCCCTATACAAGCTACCGACATGACCTAGACTTTAGACGTAGGCTATAGACATTATGCACCAACAAACTCCCCCTTGGATACTGCCGAAGTCTTCAGTCAGGTCTTCAGCGCTTTCTTCACAACGATTTGAACTTTTCTTCCCTCGGCTTAGGCTTTTTCATCAGCAGCTTCCTAAGCTTCTCATTCTCTTCAACTCTTTTCTTTTCTTCAGCAGCCATTCTTTGAATAACTGTATGCCTTAGCATGTTGTCTCTATCTTCACGAGCCTTTCTTTCTCTTCTTCCTCAGTCTATCTTTCTGCCCTTGTGAAAGTTTCACTTTCTGTTCTTTGGGCTTTTCATCAATTTTGACTGATTTCTTCACTGTTCCATGAGATTCAGCCCTCGATCTTCCCTTTGATCTCATTGGGCAATCTCTGGCAATATGACCTTTGATTTGACATTCATAGCATCTTCTTGTTTCAAAACTCTGACTCTGGCAGTTAACAGCAATGTGTCCTTGAAAACCACATTTGTAACACACCCTGTTATCGTACCATTCTCCACTTTCATACCAAACACTCAAATCATAAAACTGATTTGATTTGTAGTACTCATCATTCTTCAGTTTTCTATCATTGTAATGATTTGACTTTGAAGAGTTTTCATCCCATCTTCTCCTGTAAGCTTGATTTGACTTTTGAGCACTGTGGTCAAACCTGCACCACTTATTATCAACTTTTTTGTGAGTTTTGATTTTCAAATTTTTGTGGTTTTTTTATAACGATTGGATGATTGAACTGATGATCTTTTATTCCTGTTTTGAAAATTTTTCGAATTTTTAACATTTTGTTTTTGTTCTACATTCTTCTTAAAAGGTTTTTGCGTTGAGGATTCACCTCTTTCAGTAGATTGTAAAACAGTTTCTTGAAATTTTTCTTTTAATTTCAAAAATATTTTCTGTTTATCATCTTCATCATCAGTTTTATCATCACAATCTTCAATTATGACTTTGTCATAATTTGTGACATTGTCACTTATTGGAATTTCATTGATCGGTTTTGGGCATAAATGATCCAGTAATGCAGACGAGGTCACAAAACCTTTCAATGTCTTTTCTAACTCAGCAATTTTATTTCTATCACTCTCAACTTCTTTTTCAAGTTGAGAGAGTTTTTCAAGATGAGATTTTATTACTTTTTCATTTTCAATTTTATTCTTTTCAAGAACAGATTTTTCATTTTCTAAAACTCTTATTTGACTTTGAAATTTTGTTTCTTTTTCTTTTAAATTTTTATTTTCCAATTTTATCCAAAAATCTTCTTTTTTCTGAAATTTTTATTTTATTTTCAAAATCTTTTTCAATTTTTAACTTTTCATTTTCCAAAAATGTTATTTTATCTTGAAAATCTTTTTCTTTTTCTTTTAACTTTTTGTTTTCCAATGTCAAACTCTCCACATCTTTCAAGAGTTTGACATTGTCTGCTCCAGATTTATCACATTTTAAGCACTTCTCAGATATCGTTTCAGCTTCATCTTCTTTCTCAACCTTGACAGCTGGAATTTGATCAACTTGCTTTTTCACATCAGGTTTGATTTGACCTTCAGATGTTTCTGTTTTTTCTTCTTTCTCAGCTTTGACCTCTTCTTTAACAGTTGCTGCCTTTTGATTATTCCTTTTTGCAACTTGTTTTTCTTTTATCTTTTCAATTTTACCTGCATAAAATAACTTCCCATTATGATTTTCAGGTGAAAGTTGGTTTTTACAATATTCAAGTCTCCGGATTTCCTCTTCATCGTTGTCACTCTCTTCATCGGACGAGTGATAAAAAACCGGAACTTTTTCTGAACCTTCTTTTGCTAAAATTGTCTTTTCTTCTTGCTTTATTGGGATATATTGCTGAGATTCATAATACACATACTCCAACAATTCTTCATAATCCATGTTTCGATGTCAAAGGTTCACAAAATAGACTTTTCAAACGAACTGAATTATCAAACAATCTGAGTTCCGTGCTGACTGGAACAAACACACTTAAACGACTTGATCCAAAACCCAAATGGACTGGATCACTTTACGCGAACAGTTCAAGTTGTTGAACAAACCCAAACTTTTTGATCTTGGCCCAAATAAAATCTTGTAGTCCAAAACTTTTTAATGTTCAAAACACTTAGGCCTACACACAGATCCTCGGAATTCACGGACCAAACTACACTTTATCTTGACCGTTTAATACAAAATCACATATAACCTGACATTATACCACATGCAATCAATAATATCTTCACATACGATCTGATTACACTTTATAAACTTGGCCGACAACTTTATCACTTTATCACATGAAATCAATAATCAACACTGATAAAAACAAATCAGTGAACATATGCACATGCAATTGATTTATTAGACCGTAGAAAGTATTGGGCTTCAACACCTCATGCAAACTGTAGTCATGAGTCACCAACACAAATCAAACTCTGATTGGACCAATGGACTGCTATATCGACCACATGGGCCGATAAAGTTTTTTTTTAAGTTTGATTTAAGCTTTATTGATCCTTTCAATGAAATCACATGATCTGCCTAACTTTATGATACCGATTGATTTTAATTGGACCTTAATATCTACTTAACCGACACACATTAATCAATTTCAATTCTATTGGTCCGAGCTCAATTATTCACTTGAACATATCTGATCACATGCAACCTTGATAACAACAAATGTATTGGTCCAATGAAAAAGACTGATTAAGTAGATTAGATGTGCCGACAATATTAAATCTCAATTCAGATTTCACGCGAAATGTCTGTTTTCAAACGAAATGAAGTTGTGTTCACGCGAAATAGAGATCTGATGCAAAATGATGACACATTCACACGAAATAAATTCACACGAAAACACATTCACACGAAATAGAGGACTTTTCAAACGAAATACTTAATTCCGTGCGAAATAGCTAAACGAAATTACTTTTTCAAACGAAATCAGATGTAATTCAAACGAAATCAGTAATTTCGTGTGAAATTACCTCAATTTTTCAAACGAAATAAGATGCTCGTTCAAACGAAATTACCCTTTTGGCCCATTTTTGTCACTTTTAGACTGAATTTAGGTCTGATTCTTTCAAGGGTTTGTTAAAACTGTATTTTACACGTAATATCAAAAGATCAGTCCATTTTGTCCATGAATTTGTCCAGAAGTCCAAAAATGAGAATTCCAAGCACTGATTCAAGTGAATTGACTCATCCTGAGCTCTGATACCACTTGTAGGATCGTTTTGCGACCTATATGAGTCGTTCAGAGTCAACACAAAGCTGTTTGAAAGGCGGAAACAGTCAAACAACCTAGAATCAGTGATAGAACGGTGTAGAAACAGAGTATGATACTTAAAACAAGCTTCTCATTGATATTTGACTTGATTACACGGTGAAAATTGGACAGCACTTCGTTACACCTTGACTAATTTCGTACCAAATGAGAAGCTAAGACTACCTATTTATAGGCAGGTAATTTCGCATGGAATTACACATGACAGTTCAAGCGAAATTACCTTATGTAATTTCGTGCGAAATTACATTAAGTAATTTCGTGCGAAATTACCTTAAGACATTATAAAATTACATTTAGACCCCTATACAAGCTACCAACATGACCTAGACTTTAGACGTAGGCTATAGACATTATGCACCAACAGTGTTCGGGTTAAATGGTTCGACTTTTTATCGGGTCGGATTTCGGGTAAGTACAAATATATCAGTTCGAGGATGTTTAGTTCTCCCTACCCTGCTATTTGATATAAATGTTACATAACTTATTGTTTATGGAAAAAAAATTAATAACTAATGAACAATAAAACAATTTATCTCAATATAGCTGATTACATAGAAAAGTGTAGTAAAAATATTTGCTTATGTATGAAAATATTTGTAGGAAGAAGACTACTGATTAACAAATGTATAAATACCAAAACTCTGGTTATAGCTGACATTGTTATTCATGAAGATCAATCCAAAACTGATTTCAAGTTAAAAAGCATGAATAATTTTAATATTGTTATGGCTGATCTCAAGTTTAATGCCAAGTTAAAATCATGAATATCAATCTAAAAATATGTTATGTTGACATTCTTCTTAATTTAATTTATTATATGACTTCATTTTTAGGTGCTGTAATCATAAACGAAATTTCTTCACCAAATACAGATCTCACAAATACAACTTCTAATGACGATTTCTAAGAGACCAGGTTTGTTTACCATTCAACTTTCACTCAAAATTTAACTTTAATTTTAAATATTTGATTCATTCTTTTTGATGTATGATTGAGGGATTTTTTGTTTCATTAGTATATGTATTCATTGAATCATTGGCGAAATTGGCAGTTTCCGGCTGTAACACCACGTAAAAACGTGTCCTATTATGTAAAGACACGTGTCCTAAACTCTAAATATGTAAAAGTTTGAGTTTGAAGGACTAAAGTTCACAAACGATGAAAATATGTATCCGAAGGGACTAAAAGTGTCAACATGCCAAACTTGTGCCTCTGAATGACCACACACGAAGAATATATTCTTAAACGAGTAATTATTCGGATATAAGAAGCCGTTTGTGAAAATAATCGAAAGATTATAAACTACAGGGGTTAAACGTGTCAACATGTTAATTCTTACCTCTGAGTGACCTTTTAACAAACCCGGGGCTTCGTAATATTCAAATATACTCCCAAGAATAAGTGATATCGTTTTCACGAGGTTTCGAGATCGTTATGTATTATTTCCAAGATTAAGGGTTAAAAGCGTCAACGTACAGAAACTTGTGATTTCGGTGATCTCTTATCGAAACCGGGCCTAACGGAGTTTGGTTATACTCCCATGATCCAATACAAACTAACTACAAGGGTTAAAAGTGCCAAAAATGAAGGTTATAAAAGTTATAAAGGACCAGGGACTGAAACTGCCAAACTTAAAACAATTTTTACCTGAATTCAAGGTTGTGGCAGGGCGCGTAGGCTCCCCTTAAATCCTCCGCGGCCCGCGAGAGAGTGCCCAGCTCAGAAAAATGTTGCCAGCTGCAGGTGTCTGCATTTCACCGACTTAACACCTGCAAATCGATACTAGGAGCTTGTTGTTGGTTTTAGAATACCACTAGGACACCTGTGTGACTGTGACCAGCAAATCGATACTAGGATGATCCTAAACACTCCCATTACACCTGTTATGATCTTAATGTGACACCTGTGTCACTGTGACCAGCAAACAAATGCCAAACCAATGAAATTTTGTGTTTCATACTTGGGATTTGTAAAAATATGTGTATCATTTGCACATATCAAATTTTGTTCGATTTCAAGCTTTAAATCACTTTCTGAAAGGTTATACGCGATCTGATGCGTAAATATAACCAGTTTAATGCAACGAACACTCCGGAATAGTGAAATAGGCTTAACATACCTTAAATAACCTTTACATAACTTAGAAATAAGTTTCGAAGGCTTTGGTATGACAAAATCAAGTTAAAATCGCTTACAGGGACTAAAGTTGACAAACTGCGAAAGTATGCCAATTTGAACTGTAACAACATTCCGGAACATGACCATAAGTTAAACATACCATAAATATCCTTCACATAGCTTAGAAATAGGCTTTGAGGGGTTCGGTATGCTAAAACAAACTTTTGGGTCATTCAGGGACTAAAAGTGTCAAAAAGTGCACAAGTTTGCATTTTCGCGCATAACTTATGTTCTGAATACATCTGGACATCCAAAAATTTATGTAAGCACTAAAATATTTTATTTTAGTGTTTGGCATAAGAAAAATCCATTCGTCACGCATTTTGGATCGTTTTTCGCGCTTGTGCGCATTCCGTCGTAATTAAGCGAACATCACGTTCGTACGGCCAAACGAACCAACATCTGACATATTTTTGAGCATGTTTCATGTCCACAATGTTTAGGCATCATTTTAGGGCCTTAAATTTGGCTTGACGGGCCTTAGAAGTGCCGGAAATGGGCTTAAAACACAACAGGGACCAAAACTGTCACTTTTGAAACTTATGTTCTGATCAGAAGCCCCAGGCGGCCCGCCTGAGGTTTGTCTGATCCTGAAGCGGGCCGCGTCAGCCCTCCAGAACAGATAAGATCGACTAGTCAGCTGATTCCAGCTGTTTAATCCACAACCATACACTCACAACTGCCCATTCAGCTCATTTAGGGTCATTTTTAGCCACCATAACTTTCCAACAAGTGTACGCACTAGATTCAATCACATTTTCCAAGAAACGATCTTAACGGTTACCCGAAAACTATAAATACCCCACCCCCATTTGCTTCAAACTCACAAGAATCTGATCTTAAAGACTCTAAGTTGGAACGATTGTTTCATACCTGAGTTATTTTGATCTAGATTAGCATTCGGGGACCCTTCGTAAGTATTCTTTCGTTCTTTTATTGCTTTTCGAGTCCGAAAGTCAAACTTTGTTTGACTTTCAGCGTTGACCAGTTATGGTCAATGCGAAGTTCGTTTGAACTTCGCAACGTGATTGTAATCACGATGGTTATAGTCCCTTGGGACTATGCCTACTGATTACCACGTTGTCTAGGGTCGTAAGGGTAAGCGATCTAATAAATCGCTTATACCTTCGAACCCGACCCATTTGGTCGATCATTAGGATCCGATCAAATACCTTAGGTGACCATAGTATATAGGGAATAACCTTCCGAGGTTATACCTTATGGTCGCTTCGTTAAGTAGTTGTATGATAGGTAGTTTATATGCCTTAGGTAAATTACCAAAATACCTTTTTCATGTATAATTGGTAATTAAGCTTATGTAACCTAAACTTTTGTACATAACTGATTATACAACATGATTAAACACGTTTAGGCATATAATACTTGTCATAGGACTAGTTAGACGTCTCGAACGCGCTTTGCGCGCACGACGCGTTAAAGTAGCGTATGTTACCTTAATGGGTCGCGATGGGTCGAAAGCACTTAGGTTAGTCTCAATGTAGTATGTAGGCCTTGTTAAACCATATCATATGAGTTCCAATACTCATTTGGTTTACCAAGCCTCATCCTATCCGATCTCCCGATTTAAGTCCGGTTTATTTATATAGTTTTAGATTGCCGACTGATTCCGTGCTCCCTCTAGCTTTGTTTGGTTGTTGTTCAAGACCTCTAAGCATTCTCAGGCGAGTACATTATTCCCCTCTTTTACTGTTTTCAACTGTTTTGGGGTGACTCATATGTGCTAAATGTCTTAACAATGATTTCAAGAACGATTACAATGGTTTCAAAAACAATTACAATGTGGTTTCAAGAACGATAACAATGGTTTCAAGAACGATTACAATGGTTTCAAAAACGATTACAATGTGGTTTCAAGAACGATAACAATGGTTTCAAGAACGATTATAATGGTTTCAAAAACAATTACAATGTGGTTTCAAGAACGATTTCAATAAAGTGAACAAACTTGTTGGTTGTAGTTACATAACCAATGACATTCATTAGCAATGATCAAGCCGACCAGTATTAGGTTATGGTACCATAGGATCTGACAAATCCTGTTATTCTCTATACCCATGGTTATGTGTGGGTATTTTGGGTAACGACTGAATCTGTAATTATTAATTTACCCTTTGGTAAGGGTTTGTTAAGAACGAGAACGAGTTGGAACGATGAACGAGTCAAGAAGGTTTGAATGTTATTAGAAAATCGACCATAAAGTAGTTTCACAATTAAAACAAGAACGATTTGAACGATTAAAACAACAAGAACGATTTGAACGATTTCACAAAATGTTTTAACGATTGGGTAAACATTTGGACATGATTTACATTTGATCATGCATTTCCACGAAACACAGTATTGATTTAAACCAAGTTTTACTTCAATACTTTGTTCTGTGCGTTTCACCTATGGTTTAGTTGATGCATTTCACTAGCCATACATATCATTTTGGTTACACATTACATGGTTTACATTTGACACAAACACTTTTGATATTGGTTATACATAACATGATTTACATCTTGACATGAACATTTTGACATATTATTCCAATACATTTGGCAGTTGGTTTACACATAGACATCTTACATTGTTGGTTTGGTTTGAGTAAGTGATTTAAGTAACGAGGCGTGTGTAATATGATATAAGCATGGTGGATACGCCGCTGGTACTTCCTATATATAAGTGCTTATATGGTATTACATATCGTAGCGTTGTTTAAATCATTTCAATTTAAACATATAACATTTTATACAAATAACATACTTTTCACAATACATTGTTGTACAAACAACTTAACTTATACAAACTCATTTTACATGGTTATTCATTTAATCATGCATTATTCTCTTATTTATACATATCATCTGAACTTATTATTTTTCAAATGATTTACAAAGACAAAGCAAATTACAAGGTTCATGACTAAACATTTTCTTAAACAGAAGTCATGAATCTTATTTTCACAAAACCTATGTACTCGCCAGCATTTCTTTGCTGACCTCGTTTTCACATGTGTTTCAGGTATTGTTGAAAGATATCGATTGATAGGATGCATGCTCACATAGGACTGGACAAGGCCTTAGTGACTCAATAACAATGATAGACTATGTTTAAATTGTGTATTTAGATTTCCAGACGATGTAATTATTCAATGTTTAATAAAACGAAACACTTTTTGGTATCCATGGTTATGAAACATTAATCCTGTTACAACACTCCCCGACGTTTCCATCACGTTTGGTTGTCCTACGTGGTCGGGGTGTGACACTTAAATCATGATCTTCACCTATAAAAGGGCCCTCATGTTGAACCATTTCACTTGCACACTTCAAATTATCACTTCCTCTCTCAATTCTGGAGGTTCCTGATAAAAAAGGAAGCCCATTCTAGTAGAAAAGATTGCTAGGACTCTTTGTAAGTGTCTTAGCCCCCCTCTTTAGTTCAGTTTTGTTAATTAAAAACCGAAAAGTCAAAGTTACGTAAAATGGCTTTGACTCTCGGTTTAAACTCAAATCATCCAGCCATTGTTCGAGGTGAATATGGTTATGTGACCATAATTAGGTTGGTGTTAATCCCTTAAAAGGGCACCTCCTAATTATTTCGTTTGCTTAGTTAATTGTCGGGTCAAACTATTTAATTAAAAAGTCAAACTAGACAGATTTGTAAATAATAATCAAAAATAATAATGCAGTGGTTATAAATTATATTTTATCACTCTAATAACTTGGTAATTATTATTAGAACATGTTTAAGCATGTTCAACCCGACAATTCTGAGTTTAAGGTCGGTTCGCAACCGAAAGTCGCAAAAGCTTGACTTTTGCTTTGACTTTCAGTTCTGACCCGATTGAGCTTAATTCTTCTATGTTTTAAGCTTCCATTAGGACCATATTATGTTGTAGTATAACCCTCTGAGATTATATTACCTGGTCATTAGTATTCTGAATTATATGCTAGTTTCCGTTATTATGCTTATAAATGCCCATTATGCCCTTTTGATCTAAAAATGAGATTTTTGCATATGTGAGCATACTAATAGGTTAAGTACCGATATATAAGCATGTCTAAATTAATTTGACATGATTCTCTGGTCTCAAAATGATGTTATGCACGATATCGTAAAATTGAAATTTTTATTATTTAAATTACGCTTTTGTGCATAATATATATTTAAACATAGAGTTTGACCCAAAACTCATTACCTACTATTATGATATCATTTTTAGGAATTTTTGGAATGTTGGGTCAGATTTGTTACTGACCATAACATAGAGTTCTTGTATAAATTCCTTAATTGACGATAATGCCATTTTAACTAATAAAATGTGATTTACATGTGATTAGCATGCCAAAACTTTTTATACTGATTTGATATGAAAAATAAAATATTTTAAGCATACAAGGCTGATCAAAATCTCAGAATCACATAAACATCTTAAATATCATCAATTATCGACTTTTACGCTAATTAGGTGCATAATATGGTTTAAAACCATATTTAACGCCTAAGACTTGTTACCTACTGAATTTATAAATAAATTTTAATATTTTTATAGTAATTATAAGTAATGAACTCAGACTTCCAAATATGTCCTTAAAAGCATATGTGAAATGACCAAAATACCCTTTCGGGGCATAGTTTGGTCAAAAATGGTAAACCACACATATGAATGATATCCTACTGATTTAACCTGATGAAATAAATATTTTTACTGAATGTTTTAGACCAGAATATCAGTTTACTTTAAAACCTCTTTTATAAATATTAAAATGACCAAAATGCTCTTACGGGACTTAAATTGGTTTTAAATACTTTTTGGGCATATATGTTAACATCCTACTGATGTATTAACACATTCTAAGCATAATAACATATGGGACTTGTATATGGTTCATTTGGTTACCCGTTATGCATTTATGCGTTCGGTTCGGTTTGTGTAACTAATTTACATGAATTAGCCGAAATGGGTTTAACCTTATCATTAAATCTTCAAAATCCAGAATGTGTTTAGTTTACCCATATTATACAAGTATCCAAACTTGTCTGGTCTAAATCACATTCTATTCCGGTCCCCGCTTAATCTAGCGTTTCAAACCGTAAAGTATCTTTAAAACTAACCGGTCTAAGTCTTTGACTTAAATAAAGACCCGTTAGTATCCTAATAGGTTAATAAACCTTCCATACAGATTGAGTAGCTTCGGTAGAAGGTATTTACATAAGGCTTTAGGAAACATACGACTGAGTTACATCCTTAGACATCTAGCTCAGGTAAATACTTTTAACTTATTTTCCCTTATACGGGCTTGGGATACGGTATTATAATAATACCGCTTGGTCGGGTATGAAATCATTTAATCGGATTGTGATTAATAAATTTGCATAACCCGTTTTAATCTGTTTTGTTTGATAACATAAACATTGGGGGTTAATACGACCGTGTCCTGGATATCCTTGGCTCATTTCATTTGTAAATGACCACGACCTATGCATGGGGTGTAGGCATACACCTGACAGATGCAAATGCTAAATAACCCACATATTGAAGTGGTGAGTCGGTTAATCATGACCGGCTTCCAAACCAGCCCCATATGTATGACAAACATGTAAAACTGTATACAAGATTTTATTAAAGATTGTCCCAAGTTATAAATGATTTGCTCCTTGTGCGCCTAAATCAATTTTCATAAACTCTTTTCAAATGAGTCGGTTAATTTTATTTACTAGTGTAAACTGACGTATTTTCCAAAGACTAAGTGACAGGTACCTCTCGAAATGTCTGGAGCTACTTGGTGTCAAATAAGAGGATCTTGCAAATCCTTAGATGCCCGAAGTCTGTTATTTCAGTTTTCTTGTATTTTGTTTTATGATCCGCCTGTGGATCTCTATTACAACCAGTCTATATATGCTTTTATTTGGACACTCGGACACTATGGTTTCTAATAGTAATTATCTACCAAGCCTTCCGCTGTGCTATTGTATTGTGTATATTGACTATGATGATATCAACTACGTCATGATACTCCCCACCGGGCTCACCGGTAATATGTGGAAATATCGGGGTGTGACAGGTTGGTATCAGAGCCAACATTGAGTGAATTAAACACTAGCCTTTTGTGTTTAATCTCAGTGACACAATAGCACATTCCTTAGACTTCCGAGTCTAGGCAAATGACCTAGGATTTGTTCTTAACTTTCCTTTTGTCATTTATATGTTGTTTTATTGTTTTGACAGGTTTGCTAATTAAAATGCCGCCACGCGTTCGAGGAAAAGGTCCTATGAGGGGAGGACCATCTGGCAATGCGGGACCCTCACACAGACGCACGCCATCAGCGTCTTTTACTAGCTCCGATTCACAAGATAATTGGAGACACTCATTCGAGCCTGCGAGACACTCAGTCTCGTTATGTTCTTCACCATCATTTCACCCTTTCTTTGGGCCGCCTATTCAAGACGAGCCCCAACATTCTCACCATTCTCAACATTCTCACCACTCGCATCATTCATATCACTCGCTACACTCTTATCCATTTCACCATTCTGATTCTCACCAATCTTATTCCCTGGGCCAATTTAACCCAAATGATTATATCAACGAACCACTAGGTTATAATCCTTTAGGACCCGAGGACCATTTCTCCCAAGATATGGAGATGGACGATGATCCAGATCCTGAGATGCCACCAACTGGGACGCCAACATATCCCATCAGTATCTCCAGCGGTTTTCCTTATGAAGGATCGCTATATCAAGGCCCCCATTCATGGGCCGAAAGGTGGAACACGTACCAATGGGAATTTACCCCTTCTTTCCACAACTCTCCTCCACAACCTCCATTGGAGGAACCGTATCTTCAGGCGGTTACTCCACTGCCATTGCCCGTTGAGGAACCACTTCAACAACCACCTCTTGAGCCACCAAGGTGAAGGAGGATTGCACGGATGTCCGTGCGAGGGGGACCAAGATTTAGTTCCCCACAAGCTTCAAGCACATACCCTCCAATTCCCAAAGATCCACAAATGGGTGGACCTTCTCACGCGGTGCCGGAAAATGATTCCCCGCCAGTTACTTTTGCACCACCGCCACCGCCAATGGGTTATGAAAACCCAATACGAACTTACCCAGATTCATCTGGGTATAACCCGTTCGAATATCAAACTCCTACGGGTTATGAATATCAAGCCCCTGCCCAGGATCCATATCTTGAGGCAGCTCAATTTAATGCACTTTATCCCTCACCATTTCCTCCATTATACCCAACTGGGTATCCCGTGTAAGGGTATCAATACCCTCCTTATCAACAGCAACCTCCACCTCCACAATTGCAAACACAACAAATCCTAAAGAGGTTGGATCAGGTTGAACAAAAAGCGGAGGAACGCGATAAAAAGCATAACAAATTTCTTAAAGGTCTCGCGAACTTCATAAAGGGCAAGAAAAAGTAGAAGTTTGTTTTATTTTATTTTGTATAGTAATTTCAATTAAGTCCCTGCGTGGACATTTCATTTCTGTATTTAGCCCCTGCGTGGACTTGTGTCTTTCCAGTAGTCCCTGCGTGAACAATTTGTTATTTCCAAGACCCTTTTAGGGCATCTTTTGCAATCTTTTAGTATTCTAATGGAATTTCTTTTAAAATTTATATATGTGTATTTTATTACATCATCGTGCAAATATCATTTCAACTTTTAAATTGATCTGCCAAAGAAATTCCAAAAGATGTTCTTAAAGGTATAACCTAGCCAATGTTAATGGCTATGATGGTATAACCCTCTTAAGATAATAATTCCTTGTTAACATCTGAAACTATGTTAACACTCTTAGCAGTGTGACTTGAGAGACCACACTAGCTTCCAAAGGTACTTGGATCTTCCAAGTCACATTCATGGCCTAAATGATCAATATGAATCATGGCTATTGACATCAAATATGATGTTCTTACAAAACATCCATTTGAGGTGTATATCCTTTAGGCAAATGTGTAATTGTGACAAAGATAGTTATATTTTTATAACTTCTTGTTCAAAAAGGCGATGGACTATGTTCGACCCTTGAAATCACTGATCCATGAGATCATTGATAATACTTGAATTGTCTTAATGACAAGGCCTTTTGCGCCATCTAAATGTCCTTCGAGACGAGCCTTTGTGCTATATTAAAATGTCTTTAAGACATTGACAGTTGTGACATGTGTTCCCTGTCTGATAAATATGAAGGATTATATCCTACATAATTGCCAATAATGGTTCATTAGTAGCCTAGGCAAATCATGATCAAATAGATTTTGACTTGTTATCTAAAATGGTCTATATGGTTTATTAATACCATGGCCATCTAATCATCAAATATGATGATTCATTATATAATCTAAATAAATCATTATTGTTTGATTTTAGTATTCAAATCATGGCTGGCTCCGACGAAGTTAAATGTCATCCGGTAGAAGGAAACAATAATGATACCAGAATAAATGTTACTGGGGCTGAATTACAAGCAATGATTGACACAACAGTTGCTCAAGCTGTGGATAAAATGTTCAAAGAACCGAGTAATGTTCGGTCTAAAACTCATACAAAATCCTTATCGCATTCGCATACCTTGAAAAAGGATGATTCTCGACACTCATCCAATCAAAAGAGTGAACCTCAGAGGCAAATTGTTGTTAATCAGGCTCCCAAGTACAAGTTGTACTTACAAATATTTCGTCTCTTGTAAACCAAGAGATTTCATGGGAGAAAAGGGAGCCATCGATTGTATGAAGTGGTTGGATGAAATGGAAACTGTTATTGATAGCAGTGGGTGTGCGAAGGAGGACATCGTTAAGTTTGTATCTCAGTCCTTCAAAGGCGACGCCTTAACTTGGTGGAAAGCTTTGGTGCAGTCCACAGGAAAGGTTCCTCTGTATAACCTTTCCTGGAATCAATTTGTTGATCTTATGAAGGACACTTACTGTCCTCAGCATGAGGTAGAAAGGGTGGAGACTGACTTTCTCACTCTGGTGATGAAAGATTTGGATTGCAGGTCTTATGTGACCAGTTTTAACTCAATGTCGCGACTAGTTCCGTATCTGGTCACCCCAGAACCCAAACGCATTGCGTGTTTTATAGGTGGATTAGCCCCTGAGATTAAGGGAAATGTCAAGGCTTCTAAGCCTGCTACTTATAGATCTACTGTAGATCTATCCTTGTCACTCACTCTCGATGTTGTAAGGAGTAAGTCAAAGAAAACCACCGAGGAGTGGAAAAGAAACAGGGTGGATGACCAGTCCCACCATTCGAATAAAAAGAAGAAAGGAAACTCTGGTTTCAAGAAAGGGCAGTCGGGTGATAAGCCCAGGTGTAAAACTTGTGATAAGAGGCACTTTGGAAAGTGCAATCAGGATCCGCAAGCCAAGCCTTGCGGAATCTGCAAAAAGAAAGGGCACAAAACTCTGGAGTGCCGAAACACCAAGGATGCAACCTGTTATGGTTGCAATGAAAAAGGGCACATCAAGACTGATTGCCCTAAAAATGCCAAGAAGCCTGATGAGGCAAAGAAAACCAATGCTAGGATTTTTCCGATCAACGCCAGAGAGGTGGTGAATGACGATAACGTTATAACAAGTACCTTCCTCATTAATGATATTTATGCTAGAGTTTTATTTGATTCGGGTGCTGATAAATCATTTGTAGACCATAAGTTTAGTAAGTTACTGAATCTGCCTATTAAAACTCTAGACATAAAATATGAGGTAGAACTCGCAGATGGTAACTTAGAAACAGCTTCAACTCTTCTTGATGGATGCTTTATATCCATTAAGAATCATTCTATCCCGCTATCCCTTTTGCCAATGAAATTGGCTGGGTTTGATGTAGTTTTAGGCATGGATTGGTTATCGCATAACCAAGCCCAAATAGCATGCGATAAGAAACTAGTTAACATCAAAACCCCATCTGGTGTATTGGTCACCATTCATGGAGACACACAATATGGTTTTCCCGATAATGTGTCTATACTTAAAGCATCGAAGTGTCTGAAGAACGGATGTGTCATCTACATGGCACAAGTGACTGTGAATGACTCGAAACCCAAAATTGAAGATATTCCAATCGTTTCTGAATACCCTGATGTCTTTCCTGATGAATTGTGACACCCCAGGAAAACCAGGAAACAACGCAACACAACCAGCTTCCTCAATAACCACGTGCTAAATTTCGGGATGAAATTTCTTTCAAGTTGGGGATAATGTGACAACCCGAGTTTTCAAGGTCTCTACTCGACTTAATACCTGTTCACAAAGTGTTGTTTATAGATTCTTGGTGTGCATTATAAGTGTGTATATTAATATTATGTTTTGTATTAATATGATGTTTTGTATAATTAAAAATGAAACCTTTGCCGAACACCCCTACCCCACGAAAACACCCACCCGAAAACACCCCCCCCCGCGCGAAATCACTCCTTGGCGAAAACACTTTAGTGTTTTCGTCAACTAGCAGGCTGGCGAAAACAACAAATGGGCCTTTGGCCCATTAGTGATCAGTTATATGTTTTGTTCAACCTTTGCGTGAAAGTTTTCAATTGGCAAACCCTATTCTCTCCCTTCAAACCTACGGCAGTTTCCCCTCTTGCGAGTCTTTTCCTTCAATCAATCGCTCGATCTGTGGTTAGTAATGATAATTATTAGATTGTTGCTGCGTACTATCTGATGATTGTCACGTGTTGTCTATGATTCATGTTTAATGATATTATTCTTATAAATCCGAACATACTAGTATATATAGCGATTGATTGATGTAAATTGGATGGCCTTGATGATTGTGTTAACTAATAAATGAATGTTGGTAGATACCAGTTGTATTATCGGTCAAATATAATTGAATATATATGTCCCATGTGCAGATCTAGTCAAACCATGAAGTTATCCTAATAGTTTGTCAGTAGTCTTGCATGTGTAACAAATGTTGAAGTGGTGTTTTGTTTATGAAATCGAGATTGTTGGAGGTGGCAGCCCAACTTTTGATTAGAATATATGTTGAATCTAAGTGACATATTAGATGTAGGCATCATGTGACTAAATGTACAGCCACTACATAAATTGGTCCAATAACAACATGAAAACAATCTACACTTGTCGGCCATTGTTGGTGGTGTTGATAATACTATTGATGATGTGAACCATTGCATAATGATTGGGTCCATGTGAGGTTTTGAGTGTTATTTATTTGAGAATTATCATGACTTTGGCGGCATACATAAACTGACAAATTTGTTTGCATGTGATGATGATTTTCTTTATCGGTTAGTGGGGATTTCGAGTATTAGGGTTTCTGGGTGTTAACTGTTGATGATGAAAACCCTACCTCACGAAATCATCACCCAGAAGAAAACACAGGGATCAGACGAAAACACTAGGTGTTTTCGCCATATCTTAACCTCGACGAAAACCCTTGGGATTTCGTCGCCTGAAGGGTTTTCGCCACTAAGTGTTTTCGCCATAAAGTGTTTTCGCCACATGTGATTTCGTCGAGTGTTCTGGCATATTAACTTTGTTAAGTCTTTTACTCTGTTAGTATGTTAACTCTGTTAAATCTGTTAACTGATAACCCATGTTAGAATAGACTAAAAACTCAACTATGTGGAACACAAACTGTATGAACATGAAATAACTGTTATGTGTTACTTGATAATGATTGCCTAAGCACCCTTTGTGACATAGATTGCATGTGAATTGTTACAAACATAAACTGATTGTGATTGTGTATACGTGCGTACTATAGGCTTTGATTGAATTGGTTTTGCAAGTAATTAAGCATACCGAGCAAACCGAGGTGAGTTCACACACTTTCTAAGGCATGGAATTCCCGGTGGTTGGGAATGGGTTAAGAACTAAAACGGAACCTACATATCCTCCTTGGGTAGAATATGTATGGCCATCCTCCCTGGGTAGGATGCCAATATAAATCCTGCGTATTCTCCTTGGGTAGAATACGTACATACGTTCGTTCTCCTTGGGTAGGACAACAACCTTAAACTTACTAGACAAAACTCTATCAATAAGTCCCTCATTTTATAAGGACTTAATCGCCGAGGCCGATGACGAGCGGGTCATTAGTTAATAGCGCTATTAGGTTTGACAAACCTCACACCGTGTCGTTCGAACGGGCGTGAACTAATGGATCACGGCAAACTGTCAATGATGATAGACATTGACGTAGGGCACAAATATTGTTCGTCAGTCGTCGATATGGTAACGGTCTAGTGGTTCACATGGGGAAGCCCCCACTGATTATGGTTATGGTTTGGGAAACAAAAGGTTACTGGTTAACTCGTGGTTTACGAAACAACGTATGATTTCAAAACAAACTGGTAAAACTAAACAACCAACTGTGAACTCGCTCAACTTTGTTGTTGACTCGTTGTTACATGCCTTGCAGGTCGTTAGGTGCTTTTGGAGCTTGCACAGGGAGGAGAGGTCGTTGTGGGATATGGACTGTTATGTCCCGTTCTTAACATTTGAACTTTAAACTATGTCTTGGTTATTTAAACATTACTATGCTTCCGCTGATTGCTTAAACATGTTTGGTTTCTTTTAAACACCAATTATATTGGGTTTGGTTTTATTTACTTAATTGCATGGTTCAATATGATTGGTGGCTGGATCCTGGTCAGTCACGCCTCCAAGCGGTGATACTCCGCATGTGGATTTTGGGGGTGTGACAGATTGGTATCAGAGCCATTGGTTATAGTGAACTTGGTTTTAAAAAGGGAAAAAGCTTTTTGATAAAACCAGACTATAACCTGTATAGTGCTCAACGATCCACAACGACGCTTCGCTCCATGTGCAAGGCTCAACATTCTAGGTGATATGGTTTATGATATATTACCTACTTGTTAGTTACATAGTACTTTGTTCATGGTATGCTTTGGTTAACATAGCAACTATTGATAGACACTCGTTGTGTGCTTACTCTCTTCTGTCACTCCACACTTACGCATTGTCACGACACTTTTCTCACTCGTGCTTTCTTTATTGTGAAGATCATGAGTGGACGTATCAACCTAACTCAAGCCCAGCTGATGGCTTTAATCAATGAACAAGTTACTGCAGCACTCGCAACCGCTCAGGCAGGAGGTATAACCTACCATTGCAACTTACTCTAGGATCTTTAGATCCTACTCTCGTGAACCAACACTTGTGTTTAACCTTGTCTCTTCTTACTCGCACGACAGGTCAACCTGCTCAGCCTCCTGTTTGTACTTTCAAAACTTTTATGGACTGCCGACCTACTACTTTCAACGGCACTGAGGGAGCTGTAGGCCTCCTTCACTGGTTTGAGAAGCTCGAGTCGGTTTTCGAGATGTGTGAATGCCCTGAGGCTCGTAGGGTGAAGTATGCCACTGGTACTCTTGAAGGTGTAGCGCTCACGTGGTGGAACGCTCAGGTCCAAATGCTAGGGTTGGTTGCTGCTAATGCCACCCCATGGAACGATTTCAAGGAATTAATCAAGGAAGAGTACTATAATCATGATGACATCCACAAGCTGGAGGTAGAGTTCTTCAACTTAAAGATGATGGGGTCGGAAATTGAAGCGTATATGAAAAGATTGAACGAGCTGGCTATCTTGTGTCCTACTATGGTGGATCCTCCTATCAAACGCATCGAGCTATACATTAAGGGTTTAGTGCCAGAGATCCGGAGCCATGTGACTGCAGCGAATCTCGCCACTATCCAGCAGGTTATTCGTTTGGCTCATCGTCTCACTGATCAGGCAGTCGAGCAGAACAGGCTGCCCAAGCGTATTGGTACTACTGCTACAGTTACTACTACTTCTGATGCCCCCAGCGACAACAAGCACAAATGGGTTGGAGTCTCAAGAAAGGGTTCAACATCGACTCAGTCTCAGTCTCAGCAGCGAAAGACTGATGACTACCAGAGTCCTGGTCAGCAATCTTCTGGTAGTCATGGGCAGGGTGGATACAGGGGAAACCACCCCAAGTGCAACCGATGCAACAAGCATCATAGTGGGTAGTGCAACAAGGGTCGTTGTCTATGGTGTAAAAAGTTTGGTCATGAAGCAAAAGATTGCAGGGGCGCACGACCGGCAAATCAGAATCGTCAACAACAGCCACCAGCTCCACAGAATCAGCCGTAGCAACAACAGGGTAACAGGGGATGCTACCAGTGTGGTGCTGAAGGTCACTTCAAGAGGAACTGCCCCCAGTTGAACCAGAATCAGAACAACAACAATAATCAGGGGAACGGGAACAATAACGAGGGTAACAATGATGGCAATGGTGCCAGGGGACGTGTTTTCGTGCTGGGTCAGGGTGATGCAAGGAACGATCCCAACGTTGTGATGGGTAAGTTTCTTCTGGATGATTTCTTTGTTACTGTTTTATTTGATTCGGGTGCCGATACTAGTTATGTGTCTCTAAAAGTTAGTCAAATGCTTAAGCGCGTCCCAACACTTTTGAGCACCAAGCACATGGTAGAACGAGCAAATGGTAAAAGTCTTGAAGCCACACACATAGTTAAGGGTTGTAATCTCATCTTAGCTGGTCAGACCTTCTTTATCAATCTTATCCCCATCGTTCTTGGTAGTTTCGACATCGTTATTGGTATGGATTGGTTATCTCAACATCGAGCAGAGATTCTTTGCAAGGAGAAAATCGTCCGTATTCCTCGTTCTGGTAAAGAACCTTTAGTGATTCATGGCGACAAGAGTGGTGCTGTTGTGGGCATCATCTCTTTCCTTAAGGCCCAGAAGTGTTTGCGAAAGGGCCATACTGCTATTTTAGCCCTCGTTACTAACACCTCAACGAAAGAGAAGAAGATAGAAGATATTCCGATTGTGCGCAACTTCCCTGGGGTATTTCCTGAGGAATTACCTGGTCTTCCGCCTCATCGTCAGGTTGAATTTCAAATCGAGCTAGCTCCTGGAGCAGCGCCCATAGCTCGAGCACCTTATCGTTTAGCTCCATCAGAACTTGAAGAACTGTCCACGCAACTACAAGAACTCTTGGACAAGGGTTTTATTCGTCCTAGCTCTTTGCCTTGGGGAGCTCCAGTATTATTTGTGAAGAAGAAAGACGGTACCTTCAGAATGTGTATTGACTACCGCGAACTCAACAAGGTGACCGTGAAGAATCGTTATCCTCTCCCACGCATTGATGACTTATTCAACCAGTTGCAAGGGTCGAGTTATTACTCCAAGATTGACCTGAGGTCAGGCTACCATCAACTGAGAGCCCGAGACGAGGATATCTCTAAGACAGCATTCAGGACTCGGTATGGGCATTACGAGTTTCTGGTTATGCCTTTCGGATTGACGAACGCACCTGCTGTCTTCATGGATCTTATGAACAGAGTGTGCAAACCCTACCTGGATAAGTTCGTTATTGTTTTCATCGACGACATCCTGATCTATTCTAAGAGTCAGGAGGAACACGAGCAACATCTGAGACTTATTTTGCCAAGTTTTCGAAATGCGACTTTTGGCTTCGCGAAGTCCATTTCCTAGGCCACGTGGTAAACAAGGATGGAATCCATGTTGATCCATCCAAGGTTGATTCGATCAAAGACTGGCCTGCACCCCGTATACCAACAGAAATTCGCAAATTCTTGGGTTTGGCGGGCTACTACAGAAGGTTCATCAAGGATTTCTTGAAGATTGCGCAACCTCTCACCTCGCTAACTCAGAAGGGCGTCACCTATCGTTGGGGTGATGCACAGGAATCTGCATTTCAGCACTTAAAAGATAGACTTTGTAGCACACCAATTCTCTCATTGCCTGAAGGCACAGACGATTTTGTGGTTTATTGCGACGTGTCCATCCAGGGACTTGGTTGCGTGTTGATGCAACATGACAAGGTCATTGCTTATGCATCGCGACAACTTAAGGTTCACGAAAAGAACTACACAACGCACGATCTGGAGCTGGGAGTGTTGGTGCACAAATGTCTGTTAACTTCGTCTTTATCGAGTCTTATGTGTAGATAGGATAAATTAGCACACAACAGGTTAGAAATTAGGGTTTATATGTGAAAAGTTAATTTCAAACGAAATTAACAAGTGTAATTTCGCTTGAAATGGCACTGACTATTTCACACGAAATTAAACTTTGTAATTTCGCTTGAAATGGTCATTGCCACTTTCAAGCGGAATTAACTTACTATATATAGGTGTGTTGCTAGTTCATTTGTAACTTTTCCGATTCAGAGCCGAGGTGCTGCCAGTTTGTCAAACGATCTGTAAAAGCTTTGGAATCAATAATAAGAAGATAATTAAGGAGAATCAAGCTGTTACATGTCTATTTCTCTGATTCCGCCTTTGAAATAGATCGTAAACTCTTCTGATTGACTCGTTAGGGTCACACGATGATCCAACAAGTGGTATCAGAGCTCAGGAAGAAGAGTTTATACCAATTCAGCTTGTTTTCATCACTTCTACACCTTCTTTTCAAAATTAAACGAAACTTAACGGACAAAATGGCTTAAATTTCACATATATCACGTAAAACACTGTTTTAAAGAATCCTTGAAAGAATTGGACCAAAATTCGAACAAAATCTGGATCAATTTGACAAAATGATGGCCGAAATGATGATGTCATCATAATTCCGCTCGAAACAGCACTTGTGATTTCGCACGGAATTAACTTTTGTGGTTAATTTCACTTGAGATTGTACTTTGATTTCACACGAAATCACTAATTCCGTTTGAAACTGCTGCTGGTTTCACACGAAATCACTAATTTCGTTTGAAAGTGTCTTTGAGTTTCACACAAAATTAGCTATTCCGCACCAAATTGACTTAATTCCGTTTGAAACCTAGCTAATTCCGCACGAAATTAGATTTCGCTTGGTGATTTCGTTTGGAAACACTATTCCGTGTGAAAACCCTAATTTCGTGTGAATAGCTATTTTGCTTGAAAGGCTTATTTCGTGTGAAAAGCTGATTCCGTTTGAACTGATTTCGCTTGAAAGTGTTGTTAAAATCCAAAAAAAAATTTCTAAGTGTTTGTTGATTGTTACAAGTATTTGAAAGATGGATGATTTTATGAATCCATTTAGTGACGTGTTTGCATTTACGAGTGGTTTGGGTGATGGCACATCAAATAACATGAATGAAACTACACCAACATCGAGTGCAAAGAAAATTCTTTCTGATGCTATGAGTGTAGACAGTGCATATGGAACATACAATAAGCCGCCCAAGTTGATGGTAATTGAAGATTACAACAGGTGGGCTATAAGATTTGAAGAATGGCTTAAAGCGTTTGCATATCCCAGTTGGAAAAGCTTGATGAATGGTTTTGATTTGGGGAGAACGGATTATGAAAATTTAGAAGAAAACCAAATAGAAAGATATGTTGCTGAACAAAAGTGCATTGCTTTGCTTCATCAGTCTGTGAGAGACGGCATCATTTCATTGATTGAGTACAAAGATTCAAAAGATCTATGGGAGAAACTAAGAGTGAAATGTGTGGGTAGTGCCGAGATAGTTAAGAACAAAAAGAAGTTGTTACGAAAGGAATTTGATTTGTTTGGATGTTTGAAAAACGAATCTGTGTCTAAAATGATTGAAAGATTTGGGCATTTGAAGATGGAGCTTGCAAGACACGGAATCATATACACTAGAGAGGAGTTGGTTGATAAATTATTTGATTCACTACCAAATGAGCAAGACTGGCAATACTTTGCCTTGATGCTGAAAAACACAATCAAGTCAGAAGATTTGACAGTGGATCTGCTTATTGAAAGACTGGAAAGTCATGATTTGGAGATCAGAAAATCCAATAAAGTCAACAACACATCATGCCAGCAGAATGTGGAGCTGTATTACAGAGGAAGTATGATCCCGAAATCTGCATCACCAAAAACAGCATTTTCTGCAGAAAGTTCAAATACAGTGAATCAAGAAACTCCTAGCAGTGGCTATCATAGTGGATTTTCATCAAATGCTCAAAGTCAATCTGTTCCGAAAAATCTATTTCAATGCAACATTGCTGTGGATTTAAAGAATGGTCAGAATTTTAGTGAAGAATCAGCCAAACAACAGATGGTGTTTTTAGCGTCTGTGTTTGAATCGTACGAAAGCCTCGTTGCAGGAAAGCTAGGAAACACTAACCTAACAAAAGAAGACTACGATCAGATCGACCCTGAGGAGATGGAGTTGATCGATATAAGGTGGTGTATGGCGAGTGCAGTGAGAAGAGCGCAGCGATTTATGGAGATTACCGGAAGACAGTCTATTGGTGGACCTTCGACCAAGTCAGGCTTTGACAAGTCAAAAGTCACATGCTTTAAATGTAAACAAAAAGGTCATTTTAAGCGTGAGTGCCGAAATGCTTACACTGATGATACTGCAAATCCTTTTCGAGAGGATTATTACAAAAGAGCAATTTATCATCAAAATAAAGCAGAACCTCCCAGGATGAAGCAGATAGAGGAGGCACCCAAAGAAAAATCCAAGGCACTTGCTGTTTTTCATGATGATGAAGGTTATGATTGGAGTGATGTTTTGCCAATGGAAGATGCAGTTGGATATGCCTTTACAGCAGCACAGATTGTTCCTTTTAAAGATATCAGATTTGAAGAAGTGAACTACATCAACAGGAAGGCATCAGCTCAATTCATGAAAGGCAAAATCTATCGTACATGGATGGAAGCAAAGAAAGCAAATCGATGGGATCCTAATAGAGAATGTTATCTCGATCCTAATGGAAACATAGCTGTTGATCCAAATACTGTCGATGTTGAAACTCTCACCAAACAAATTGCTGAAGAAGAAGAAGCCAGGCAAAGAATATGGTGGGGAGGAGGAGAAGCTGATGAGAAAGAGAAAGATAAAGAAAAAGAGCCGCAGCCAAAGAAAGTTGATGACGGGATTATTGATACGTCACAAGAATTCACAGTTGAAAATTTGAAGATAATGGCTGACAAAGTACTTGCTGCAAAAGAGCTAGAGGTAGTTTCTGGTTCTGGAACTGAGTCTAAAAGCAAGGTCAGTCAGAATGATGCAATCAATGAGTCAGGTAAGAAAGCTAAAACTAAGAGCGACTGCAAAAATTGCATGAAAGACTGCAAGGTTTGTAGTACACTTGCTTACCTTAACGGTAAAAAGACCGAAGAACTGACAGGAAGAGTCAGAAATGTTGAAGATCAAATTTTAAACCGTGACAAAATGTTGAAAGCTTCGAACGACAGATTAAAAGAATTAACTGAGAAAATTGAAAATGATAAAAATGACATAGAAAGAATTAGGAAAGAAAACGAAAAGTTGATTCTTGAAAATCGTCAAATTTCAGAAAATTTTGAGAAGCTAAAACGAACGGTAAAAGATTCTGATGAAAGAATTGGTAAAACAACCAAAGAAAATCTTCAACTGACCGGTGTTCTTAGAGTAAAAGAAGAGCAAATCAACCAACAACTGGATGAGATTGCTAAGTTGAAGCTTCAGTTTCAAGAAGCTAAAATTGAAAATGAACGCATCCAGTTGAAATTGACCAGTTATAACTCCGCAAGTTTTGTTCTTCAACATATCGTCCCTAAACCAATTGGGAAGAACAAAGCAGGCGAAGATGTATACTTTGATGGAACTGGGGTTGGGTTTCATCAGGTTCCACCACCGGTGTTAAACAAATTTTCAAAGAAAAAATCAGGGTTGGTTAATGATGAAGAAGAAAATGAAGTTAAGCTTCCAGACACGATTGATATCACATTTACCACATCATCTGATGAAGATAGTGTCCAATCTGAAATTGTTAAAAGCATGGCTGAAAATGTTTTAAAATTTGAAAGTGACACTACTGAGGATGATGAATGCTTTTTGGACAAATATATTCCAAAATCAAAATTCAAAAACAACTTAAATGAAGAACCTAATCATGTGATATACAAGATGGTGGGATCTGATAAGTTGTATTCGGATCGTGATTTTCCTTTGGAAAATGTGAATGTTGGTAAATTGAGAAATGTGTTCAAGTTGATTGAGATCGATGTGTCTGAGATCGAAGGTTTGAAGTGTTCAAACGGCAATTAAACTTTGAAAAAGATAAAGCTTACTATAAAAAACCTGTTGTACCGCCGCGTTTTTCTAACAACTATCAAAACAGATGGTCGGGTGGTTATCAAGGGGGTAAGAATTATCAAAGAAGGAACTTTCAAAACAAGAAATTTGTTGAGAAAAAGGTGTTTGTAAAAAGCTCGAGTTCTCATTCCGAGCAGGAATCTAAAATATTTTCAAAAACCAATGAAGAATTTTTTGAAGAAAAGGCCTCACAGCCTCAGACCGAAGGCACAAGTCGGGTAGTTGATACTCGAACATGCTTTAAGTGCAACAAAGTTGGACACATTGCACGAAAGTGCACCAACTTAAAGCCTAAGTCTGAAGTTGCTGAGAGTCAGCAAAAGAAAGCTGGTGCAAAAGGCAAAGCTCCGATGGTTGTTGAGAAGAAAGTTTTGAAAAATTAAAACACCAAGATCAAAACTGAACCTGTAAAAAATGTGGTAACTAAAACTGACAAGTTTTACAAACGGGTTGCTTCGCCTCAACAAGCATGGAAGCCAAAATCAGTGGGCAAGAAATCAAATTCTTCAAATCCAAAGGTTTTTGAGACAGAAAAACAATCGTCTTCTACCACTACGGTAAAGATGAATGTTCCTTTGGATCACTATGGGAAACTGGAGAAACAAGAGTCTACTACTTCTGAAAAGAAGTATGTACCAAAGAAAGACCAATCATTTGGTCAACCTTCTCAAAATGATTTCTTTTTATACAAAAAGGTTGAGATTGGGTCTGAGGAGAGCTTAAAGATGAATGACAAGAATTTTCCGCCATTTTACATTGCAAAAACTCACCTCAATGTCAAGTTACCCGAGTCGAAAGAGCCTTGGGTGACATCAACATCTAACTAAAGTGTTTTTGAAATGTGCAGGAGCTTCCAAGATCCGTTTCACGTTGGATTATGGATAGTGGAGCTTCTCGGCACATGACGGGGAAGAAGACCCTACTGTACGATGTTCGTGGGTTTAATGGAGGATATGTGGGATTTGCAGGTAATCAAGGTGGTCGAATAGTTGGTGAAGGAACTCTATCGAATGGAATCGTCACGTTTGAAAGAGTAAACTACATCGCCGAGCTTGAAAACAATCTTCTAAGCATCTCTCAGATCTGTGATCGTATGTATACAACGCACTTTACAGACAAAGAATGTTTGATCTTGAAACTAGGATTTGTTGTTCCGAAGAATGGATTATCATGAGAGCACCCAGAGTCAATGATCAGTACGTGTTGGACATGAGTGTAGCAACTACTACCATGGGTCAGGCTCATTGTTTTATGTCAAGAGCAACGGAAAAAGAATCACAGTTATGGCATCGAAAGATGGGTCATATTCACTTGCGAAAAATGAATCACCTGGTGCATAACAACTTAGTAATTGTTGTTCATGTGAAAGGTTTTCATCTTGAGGGGGAGTGCATTAGCTGTGTCAAAGGCAAGCAAAAGAAGAAATCTCACCCTGGGAAGAAGGAAAACTCAATCTCGAGACCTTTAGAGAGACTCCATATGGATATGTTTGGTCCAGTGAACGTCAAAAGCATAACTGGGGATCTCTATTGTCTAGTAGTTACAGACGATTACTCAAGATTTTCATGGGTATTATTTTTGAAGTCAAAAGATGAGACGTTTGATCGTTTGATGACGCTTTTTAAGAAGATGGAAAACTTGTACCAAACCCGCATCAGAAGATTACGTAGTGACAATGGTACTGAGTTCAAGAATTTCAAAATGGAAGAATATTGTGATGAAAGAGGTATATTGCATGAATTTAGCGCGCCTTACACTCCGCAGCAGAATGGAGTAGCTGAAAGAAAGAACAGGACGCTAATTGAAACGGCCAGGATGATGCTTGCTGATTCTAAACTACCTGTTAACTTTTGGGGCAGAAGCAGTATCCGCCGCATGCTATACACTCAACCGGGTTCTCACAGTGAAGAAATTCAACAAGACGTGTTTCGAGCTAATCAACAATCGCAAACCGAACCTGAAGTATCTGGAACCGTTTGGGTCTCCCTGCACAGTTCTAGAACCTTTTGGAAAGTTTGGTGCAAAGAGCATTGAAGGAATATTTGTGGGTTACTCAAGTCCATTAAAGCGAGTCTTTATTCCAAGCTTGAAGCGGATTATTGAAGCACACAATGTTGAGTGCCAAGGTTACACAATGCCACCTCAGAATCCAGGAGACTCATGGCGTTTTAATTACGATACTTTATGGGATTCGTTTTACATTGAAGAAGAAACAGATTTCTTTGACGAGTTGGATATTCTGAGAGAGTATGAAGAATCACAAGAAAGATTCCCAGCTGAGTATTCTAGACGTCAAAATCGAGCTTCTAATGACGATGAAGCTGGTCCTAGTAATGCTGGAGAGCATGACGATATTCAGCAAACTCTTGACAATCAGACGGCAGTCAATGATAATCAAGAATCTGATAATATGCCTGTATTTGATCATGGTGATTCAGATTCTGAGGGGGAGCAGATCCAGATTTCAAGTCAAATAATTCCAGTCAGTGAACAAGGTGCAAATCAGAATGTCACAAATTTGGAAGGCGAGGTAGATGTTCCAGGCGAGGTGATGCCGAGAACTCTTTCGTACCATCTAGAAGAGTTGATTATTGGAGAATTACAATCAGGCGTTCGCACTAGACGTCAAATTGACCAAGGCCTTACTTGTTTTTATTCTACAGTAGCTCCGTTACAAACTGAGTTTTCACTTAGTTGTTTTATTTCGTAGATTGAACCGCGAACATATAAGGAGGCGCTAACTGAAGATTCTTGGGTCAACATGATGCAAAAGGAGCTGAGTCAGTTTGAGAAGTTGGGAGTGTGGAAATTGGTAGACTTGCCTGATGGCCACAGGAAGATAAACACCAAGTGGGTGTTCAAGTGCAAAAGGGATGATAGAGGGGTTATTATTCGTAACAAAGCTCGACTCGTAGTTCAGGGCTTTAGTCAGCAGGAGGGTATAGATTTCACTGAAGTATATGCTCCCGTGGCTAGACTTGAAGCGATCAGAATCTTTCTAGCATTTGCATCTTGGAAAAATTTTAAAGTTTATCAGCTAGATGTTAAATCGGCGTTTCTCTATGGGAAGGAAAAAGAGGAGGTATATGTCGGACAGCCACCGGGCTTTACCGATCCAATCCACAAAGACAAGGTCTATTTACTGGATAAAGCACTGTATGGTTTACACCAGGCCCCGAGAGCTTGGTACGAGACATTGTCTCAATACCTACTAGCCAACAGCTTCATCCGTGGAAAAGTGGATGCCACTCTCTTCACCAAAGAAGTCGACGGACATCTTCTGATAGTTCAGATATACGTGGACGACATCATATTTGGGTCTACAAATGAAAAACTGTGCAAAGATTTTGAAAGAGTTATGAAGCAAAAATTTGAAATGTCATCGATGGGTGAGATGAAATTTTTCTTGGGACTTCAGGTTGATCAACTGCCTAAGGGAATTTTCATACATCAGACGAAGTATGTTCATGATATCTTAGAGAAATTTGGGATGTCAGGTTCTACTCCAGCTTCCACCCCATTAGCGACGAACCATGGGATAAATCCTGATCTCACCGGAGAAAAGGTAGATGAAACGTAGTATCGTTCCATGATCGGATCGTTAATGTACTTGACAGCTTCAAGACCCGATATTATGTATCCAACCTGCCTCGTAGCAAGATTTTAGTCTAACCCGAGAGCTTCGCATATGGTGATTGTGAAACGGATATTACGCTACCTGAAAGGAACTCCATCATTGGGGTTGTGGTATCCAAAAGAAGGCGATTTCACGCTCGAAGGGTATTCTGACTCCGATTTCGGATGCTGCAAAGTTAACGCTAAATCAACAACAGCGGGGTGCCAGTTTTTCAGACCACGTTTGGTCACCTGGCAATGCAAAAAGCAGACCTCTGTGGCTTTATCCACATGTGAAGCTGAGTATGTATCTGCTAGTAGTTGCTGCTCTCAGATCTTGTGGATCCAGCAACAGATGCGCGACTACGGTTTGCAATTTCTTAACACCCCTATCTTTGTTGATAATGAGGCAGCGATAAACATCACTAAAAATCCTGTTCATCACGCTAAAACGAAACACATTGAAATTCGTCATCACTTCATCCGAGATTGTTTCGAGAAGAAGTTGATACGAATTGAGAAAATCCACACTGACGAACAAAAAGCTGATTTACATACCAAAGCGTTTGATAAAACTCGTTTTCAATATTTGTTAAAATTGAACGGTATTAAGCTTTTATCGGTGTTGGAGGAGATTCTTGGCGTAGATGAAGGTACCTCTATAGATGATGTTGAGAAGCAATCTGCAATGGTTTGTCGATTTTTTACTTGTTTTGGTATTTAGGGGGAGTATAGGGTAATATTTTCATAAAATACAAAAACAATAAAAAATTTCAAAAATACAAAAACAGTAAAAAATTTCAAAAATCCAAAAACATGAGATATTTTCAAAATACAAAAACAATAGAAAACCGGAAAGAGCTTGTGTAAAAAGGGAAAATGATAGTACATTGGCTTGACAGTTACAGTATGCTAAAGATATGTAAAGTTTAAAAGAGTTAAACAGTCTCGCTGATGATGTGCCGATAGGTTTTTACACATTTAGTAGGTTTGTTCGGGATATAAACCTAAATTCAAACTTGCTTATTTCATGGGGAACACTACTTGGATATATAGGTAACCCCTGAAATCTTGTTTGAAGGATCTCTCTTTCTGAAATACTAGGTCTTTATACTCAGTGATATCTGGGGTATTATCCCGGGACTTCTGATTTTGTGGAAGCAATGGCCTAGTCCCCGTATAATACTTTACCGCTTGCTTGAAATATAGCACCACCCTCAGCATAAAAAATGATGAAACATTGAAAAATGCTAATCATGTGCTGTTGTAAAAAAGATCCTCTAAAGGGGACCCACTTAAAGTCGAAGCCGTCATCTCTCTGCTGAACGGAAGTTCTGACCTGAGCTCTCACGGCCCTCGCAAATTAACCCCTTACAGATATCATCTGTGGTATACTCACCTGTAAGACTGAATATTGGGATATGGATACGGGAGTATATTCAAGAGGTGGGACACATGAATGAGTTTAAGTTCTTAATACACCTAATTCGTATCCTGAACAGATTGAAAATTGTGTGAGAATTTAAGAGGATCAGTATATCGACAATCTAAGTGAATTGTTTAATTCTGAATATGAAATCTAAGCTTAACGGTACTTGCGACTTGTCGACAGCTGATATGATTCCCTAACACGCTCACCAAAAATATGCTTGTAAATAGTTTACATTTTCTGCATTTTATTTTCTGCAATTCATTTCTAGTTTAGAAACTTTATTCAAAATCCAAAAAGATTTTTCATTTCTGCTTTATTTTCTGACAAACCAAAGTGGAAAGTTGATCTTCTGATTTGAAGGATGGAGCAGATGCAGAAAGATTCTAAGTTGGACGATGGGTTGTGAGCTTAACATGTTAACCTGAGAAAATAAAAAGTCAAAACAAGTTCATTAATTTGAAACTTGTAAATTTCAGAAAATTGTTTGTTCTAATTTGTACAAAATGTCAGTGTGCTTTGTCTCAGGTCAACCAAGGTTATTAAGTTGGACTTGGTAGACAATTTAAGTACTCAGGGTCATTAATTTGGATCTGGATACTTAAGTGGTTTTCTAAATTCTGACAAAACCAACAAATGAAGTCAAATGGTAAGTTTGGATTAAAATTGTTATAATCATAAATCTTATGTTTAGGTAGAGATTGTGCAGGTAACAGGTTTGTTATTAAGAAAGCAGCATAGCAAATCCCAGCTAACTGATAGGGGGAGTCTGAAGATTTAAAAGTCAAATACAGATTCTGGATCTACATTCAAGGGGGAGTTTGAAGATTGTTAGAGATTCAGATTTTGTGATTCATGCTAGCTGTTGATAGTAGAAGAGAAGATTTGAAGGAAGCTTTCATTGTTAGACAAATTGGAAAGAGATCAAGACTGAAGACTCGACGCCGAAGACTTTGTCAACATCCAAGGGGGAGTCTGTTGGTGCACAAATGTCTGTTAACTTCGTATTTATCGAGTCTTATGTCTAGATAGGATAAACTAGCACACAACAGGTTAGAAATTAGGGTTTATATGTGAAAAGTTAATTTCAAACGAAATTAACAAGTGTAATTTCGCTTGAAATGGTCATTGCCACTTTCAAGCGGAATTAACTTACTATATATAGGTGTGTTGCTAGTTCATTTGTAACTTTTCTGATTTAGAGCCGAGGTGCTGCCAGTTTGTCAAACGATCTGTAAAAGCTTTGGAATCAATAATAAGAAGATAATTAAGGAGAATCAAGCTGTTACATGTCTATTTCTTTGATTCCGCCTTTGAAATAGATCGTAAACTCTTCTGATTGACTCGTTAGGGTCACACGACGATCCAACATGGAGCAGTTGTTTTCGCGCTTAAGATATGGAGACATTACCTGTACGGTACCAAGTGCACCATTTACACCGATCACAGGAGTCTCGAGCATATCTTCAAACAAAAGGAGTTAAACATGCGACAACGTCGATGGGTTGAGCTCTTGAACGATTACGAATGCGTGATCAAGTACCATCCGGGTAAAGCTAATGTGGTGGCCGACGTCCTCAGTCGAAAGGATACTACACCTAAACGCGTGCGTGCGTTACAACTTACCATTCAATCTAGTCTTCCTACTCAGATACGAGATGCTCAGGTTGAAGCATTGAAAGCAGAGAACATTAGGGCGGAGTCCCTACGAGGATCAAGGAAACGATTAGAACAAAAGGAAGACGGCGGTTACTATGTAACAGGGCGTATTTGGGTCCCACTTTATGGAAATTTACGCGAACTGGTGATGGACGAAGCACATAAGTCTCGTTACTCAGTACATCCTGGTTCAGATAAGATGTACCACGACTTAAAGACTACATACTGGTGGCCTAGAATGAAAGCCCACATAGCAATTTACGTCAGCAAATGTTTGACTTGTGCGAGAGTCAAGACCGAATATCAGAAACCATCGGGCCTACTCCAACAACCAGAGATCCCGAAATGGAAATGGGAGCAAATTTCCATGGATTTCGTTACTGGCCTGCCTAGATCTCAACGTGGGAATGACACTATTTGGGTGATAGTGGATCAACTAACTAAGTCTGCACACTTTTTAGCCATTAAAGAAACATACAAGTTTTCTACTTTAGCAGACGTTTACTTGAAGGAAGTGGTTTCGAGGCACGGGGTGCCAACCTCCATTATTTCTGATCGAGATGCACGTTTTACTTCTGAACTGTGGCAGGCAATGCACAAGTCCTTTGGCTTACGTTTAGACATGAGCACCGCTTATCATCCACAGACGGATGGGTAGTCTGAGCGCACCATCCAAACCCTTGAAGACATGCTTAGGGCATGTGTAATCGATTTTGGCAATGGTTGGGAAAAACATCTACCGTTAGTGGAATTTTCGTATAATAACAGCTACCACACCAGTATCCAGGCCGCTCCGTTTGAGGCATTGTACGGGCGTAAATGCCGATCACCTCTTTGCTGGGAAGAAGTTGGTGACAGCCAAATCACTGGTCCAGAACTTGTGGTAGACACAACTGAGAAGATTGCTCAGATACGGCAACGAATGGCGGCAGCTCGTGACCGTCAGAAAAGCTACGCGGATAAGCGCAGGAAACCACTCGAGTTCCAGGTTAGGGATCGAGTGTTACTCAAAGTCTCACCTTGGAAAGATGTGGTTCGTTTTAGTAAACGAGGCAAACTCAATCCGCGTTATGTCGGACCATTCGAAATCATTGAGAAAATTGGCAAAGTCGCTTACAAGTTGAACCTAACTGCAGAACTCAGTGGAGTTCACAACGTATTCCACGTATCAAATCTGAAGAAGTGCCTGTCAGATGAGACCCTCATAGTTCCACTGAAGGAGTTCACAATCGACGATCCGCTGCGATTCGTCGAGGAACCAGTTGAAATCACAGATCGAGACGTTAAGGTTCTTAAGCACACCAGAATACCTCTTGTTCGAGTTCGTTGGAACTCCCGTCGTGGCCCAGAGTTCACCTGGGAACGAGAAGATCAAATGAAACTCAAGTATCCCCAGTTGTTCGAGAACAGTGCAACCACTACTAAGGCTGAAGCTACTGCGGAATTTCGGGACGAAATTCCAAACCAACGGGGAGATGATGTGACACCCCAGGAAAACCAGGAAACAACGCAACACAACCAGCTTCCTCAGTAACCACGTGCTAAATTTCGGGACGAAATTTCTTTCAAGTTGGGGATAATGTGACAACCCGAGTTTTCAAGGTCTCTACTCGACTTAATACCTGTTCACAAAGTGTTGTTTATAGATTCTTGGTGTGTATTATAAGTGTGTATGTTAATATTATGTTTTGTATTAATATGATGTTTTGTATAATTAAAAATGAAACCTTTGCCGAACACCCCTACCCCACGAAAACACCCACCCGAAAACACCCCCCCTGCGAAATCACCCCTTGGCGAAAACACTTTAGTGTTTTCGTCAACTAGCAGGTTGGAGAAAACAACAAGTGGGCCTTTGGCCCATTAGTGATCAGTTATATGTTTTGTTCAACCTTTGCGTGAAAGTTTTCAATCGGCAAACCCTATTCTCTCCCTTCAAACCTACGGCAGTTTCCCCTCTTGTGAGTCTTTTCCTTCAATCAATCGCTCGATCTGTGGTTAGTAATGATAATTATTAGATTGTTGTTGCGTACTGTCTGATGATTGTCACGTGTTGTCTATGATTCATGTTTAATGATATTATTCTTATAAATCCGAACATACTAGTATATATAGCGATTGATTGATGTAAATTGGATGGCCTTGATGATTGTGTTAACTAATAAATGAATGTTGGTAGATACCAGTTGTATTATCGGTCAAATATAATTGAATATATATGGCCCATGTGCAGATCTAGTCAAACCATGAAGTTATCCTAATAGTTTGTCAGTAGTCTTGCATGTGTAACAAATGTTGAAGTGGTGTTTTGTTTATGAAATCGAGATTGTTGGAGGTGGCAGCCCAACTTTTGATTAGAATATTTGTTGAATCTAAGTGACATGTTAGATGTAGGCATCATGTGATTAAATGTACAGCCACTACATAAATTGGTCCAATAACAACATGAAAACAATCTACACTTGTCGGCCATTGTTGGTGGTGTTGATAATACTATTGATGATGTGAACCATTGCATAATGATTGGGTCCATGTGAGGTTTTGAGTGTTATTTATTTGAGCATTATCATGACTTTGGCAGCATACATAAACTGACAAATTTGTTTGCATGTGATGATGATTTTCTTTATCGGTTAGTGGGGATTTCGAGTATTAGGGTTTCTGGGTGTTAACTGTTGATGATGAAAACCCTACCTCACGAAATCATCACCCAGACGAAAACACAGGGATCAGACGAAAACACTAGGTGTTTTCGCCATATCTTAACCTCGACGAAAACCCTTGGGATTTCGTCGCCTGAAGGGTTTTCGCCACTAAGTGTTTTCGCCATAAAGTGTTTTCGCCACATGTGATTTCGTCGAGTGTTCTGGCATATTAACTCTGTTAAGTCTTTTACTCTGTTAGTATGTTAATTCTGTTAGTATGTTAACTCTGTTAAATCTGTTAACTGATAACCCATGTTAGAATAGACTGAAAACTCAACAATGTGGAACTCAAACTGTATGAACATGAAATAACTGTTATGTGTTACTTGATAATGATTGCCTAAGCACCCTTTGTGACATAGATTGCATGTGAACTGTTACAAACATAAACTGATTGTGATTGTGTATACGTGCGTACTATAGGCTTTGATTGAATTGGTTGTGCAAGTAATTAAGCATACCGAGCAAACCGAGGTGAGTTCACACACTTTCTATGGAATGGGATTCCCGGTGGTTGGGAATGGGTTAAGAACTAAAACGGAACCTACATATCCTCCTTGGGTAGGATATGTACGGCCATCCTCCTTGGGTAGGATGCCAATATAAATCCTGCGTATTCTCCTTGGGTAGAATACGTACGTTCGTCCTCCTTGGGTAGGACAACAACCTTAAACTTACTAGACAAAACTCTATCAATAAGTCCCTCATTTTATATCGACTTAATCGCCAAGGCCGATGGCGAGCGGGTCATTAGTTAATAGCGCTATTAGGTTTGACAAACCTCACACCGTGTCGTTCGAACGGGCGTGTACTAATGGATCACGTCAAACTGTCAATGATGATAGACATTGACGTAGGGCACAACTATTGTTCGTCAGTCATCGATATGGTAACGGTCTAGTGGTTCACATAGGGAAGCCCCCACTGATTATGGTTATGGTTTGGGAAACAAAAGGTTACTGGTTAACTCGTGGTTTACGAAACAACGTATGATTTCAAAACAAACTGGTAAAACTAAACAACCAACTGTGAACTCGCTCAACTTTGTTGTTGACTCGTTGTTACATGCCTTGCAGGTCATTAGGTGCTTTTGGAGCTTGCACAGGGAGGAGAGGTCGTTGTGGGATATGGACTGTTATGTCCCGTTCTTAACATTTGAACTTTAAACTATGTCTTGGTTATTTAAACATTACTATGCTTCCGCTAATTGCTTAAACATGTTTGGTTTCTTTTAAACACCAATTATATTAGGTTTGGTTTTATTTACTTAATTGCATGGTTCAATATGATTGGTGGCTGGATCCTGGTCAGTCACGCCTCCAAGCAGTGATACTACGCATGTGGATTTTGGGGGTGTGACATGAATTACCTGGATTACCTCCTCAGAGGAAAGTCGAATTCAGGATAGACATTCTGCCAGGATCAGCACCAATTGCACGAGCTCCTTACCGTCTAGCGCCTACAGAAATGAAAGAGTTAACGACTCAATTGGATGACTTATTGGAAAAGGGTTTCATACAACCCAGCTCTTTGCCTTGGGGAGCTCCTATATTGTTTGTGAAGAAGAAGGATGGTTCAATGCGTCTATGCATTGATTACCGTGAGCTAAACAAGGTAACGATCAAGAATCGTTATCCATTGCACAGGATCGATGACTTGTTCGACCAACTCCAAGGGGCAAGCTTCTTCTCGAAGATCGATTTGAGATCTGGGTATCATCAACTCAAAGTTAGAACTGAAGATGTACCTAAGACAGTGTTTAGAACTAGGTATGGCCACTACGAGTTCTTAGTGATGCCTTTCGGGCTCACTGACGCACCTGCAGCATTCATGGACCTAATGAATCGAGTCTGCAAGCCATACTTAGATAACTTTATCATTGTCTTTATAGATGACATACTTATTTATTCTCGTAGTCAAGTTGACCATGAGAAACACCTTCGGTGTATCTTAGGATTGCTACAAAAGGAGAAGCTGTATGCAAAATTCTCCAAGTGTGAGTTCTGGCTTCGCGAAATCCAATTCTTGGACATGTTGTGAGCGAGCGTGGTATCCAAGTAGATCCTGCTAAAATAGAAGCAATCATGAACTAGGAGGGACCTAAAACACCTACGGAGATTCACAACTTTCTGGGATTAGCTGGTTATTATAGAAGGTTCATTGAGAACTTCTCAAGAATAGCTGCACCATTGACTACTCTGACCCGCAAGAATGTAAAGTTTGATTAGGGTCCTAAACAACAAGAGTCTTTTGAGATTCTTAAGCAGAAATTGAGCAATGCTCCTGTATTGACATTGCCTGATGGGATAGAAGAATTTGTCGTGTACTGTGATGCTTCACACACTGGTATGGGTTGTGTGCTTATGCAGAGAGGCAAGGTGATTGCCTATGCATCACGACAACTAAAGGTGCATGAAAAGAATTACACCACCCACGATTTGGAATTGGGTGCCGCTGTATTTGCACTTAAATTGTGGAGACATTACTTATATGGAACTAAATGTGTGATATATTCGGATCACAAATGTCTCCAACATTTATTCAATAAAAAAGATCTTAATATGAAACAACGTCGTTGGATGGAGACTCTAAATGATTATGATTGCGAAATTCGCTACCATCCTGGCAAAGCGAATGTAGTCACTGATGCTCTAAGCCGAAAGGAAAGAATTAAACCTATAAGGATTAATTCCAAGAGCATTGAACTTAAGAATAGCTTGAATGAAAGGCTGTTAGCTGCTCAAAAGGAAGCTACATTGGAAACTAACTTTCCAAGTGAAAAGTTAGGTGTAACAGCTGATCAGTTGTTACCTGGCAAGGATGGAATCCTCATATTGAATGGTAGAATCTGGGTTCCTATTCATGGAGGACTTAGAGATATAATCCTCCAGGAAGCTCACAATTCCAAATATTCAGTTCACCCTGGAGGTGACAAAATGTATCAAGACTTGAAAGCCAATTATTTGTGGATAGGTTTGAAGAAATCTATAGCCACACATGTAGCTAAATGTCTGACATGCGCTCAGATTAAAGCTGAACATCAAAAGCCGTCAGGTTTATTACAACAACTAGAGCTTCCCACATGGAAGTGGGAGATGGTAACTATGGATTTTATAACCAAGTTACCTAAAACAAGGCATGGAAATGATACTATATGGGTCATAATTGACAGACTGACTAAGTCAGCACATTTCTTACCCATTAAGGAGACTCATAGCTCTGACAAGCTAGCTCAGTTGTACGTGGATAAGATTGTATCTCTCCACGGAGTGCCAGTATCTATTATATCCGATAGAGATACTAGATACACCTCTCATTTTTGGAAAAGCTTCCAACAATCATTAGGCACTTGTTTGAATTTTAGTACTGCTTACCATCCCCAAACAGATGGACAAAGTGAGCGTACAATTCAAACTTTAGAAGACATGCTTCGTGCATGCGTTATTGATTTGGGTGGTAGCTGGGATGACCACCTACCATTAATCGAGTTCTCCTATAATAATAGTTACCATACTAGCATTCAGGCTGCGCCTTTTGAGGCATTGTATGGGAGGAAATGCAGAACGCCTGTTTGTTGGGCAGAGGTAGGAGAAGCTCAGTTATCAGGACCTGATATAGTCCTTGAAATGACGGACAAGATTGTCCAAATTCGTGATCGCTTAAAAGCTGCCAGGGATAGGCAGAAAAGTTATGCAGATAAGAGGCGAAAACCTCTAAAGTTTGAAGTAGGCGACAAAGTCTTACTAAAGGTATCACCCTGGAAAGGCGTGATGCGTTTTGGTAAGAAGGGCAAGCTAAGCCCAAGGTATTGACGGGTAGTCCGTAGGATAACCCTTAAGTGGTATAAACGATATTAAAATCCTACATTTAATCGGGTAATTGTCTAGAATTAGATAACTACGATTGTTTGTGTTTCAGGTGCAAATGGAGCTTAAAATGGAAGGAATACGGAGAATAAATGAAAAAAAATCAATTATTGGAATTTAAGAATTAAGATTATGACATGATAGAGGATGAAATTACGAGAACGTGGGCGAAAACGGCGAAGAAAACGGAGTTGAAACGAGAAAGTTATGAAGAAAACAAAATTGCTTGCTGAAGCCTAGTGTAATTTACGGTAGCCCCTGAATGTTCCCATTTTCCACCGTAAACCATTAGCTTTGCACCGTAACAACTTGAAGCCAGCGTAAATTACGGTACCTACCGTAATTTACGGCAGGCTCTGACGCAAAATGTTTAACTGCCCTTTATTAAACCGTTTTCAAGTGTCTTTTCATATCTATCATCATTGGGAACGTTTCTCTGGAGTTCTTGGGTGAAATTTAGCTTGTGCAAGTGATTGGGAACATTTCTAAACATTTAAGTTTGTATTTTGATTCATATGAACTTTGATTTTGTTGGAATGATGATTCACCAAGCCATGTCCGGCTAAACTCACGGTGATCATCTTAGGTGAAGGTTTCTTATGACTATTGTGTGTTTCCTTTTATTTCTAGAATAATAAACTTGGTGTGTTTGCTATGTTTATTATGGTGTATGAATGTTTGATTGTAACTTGTTAATTGATGTTTTGATTATAGTCTAAATCATACGTTCTTGGTGTCGTTGACAATTGAGATATCACGAGAGGGGTTAGGGTTGGATATTGATTAATTGATCATCGGGTAACAACCTCGCGTTTATATAATCCGAGTACTTCGTTCCCTTTTATCACAACAAACGTTTATGCATGAGTTATGTCTATGTAACTCTTTCTAGTTGGATCTGTGCACAATTCTTAAAGGAAACCGGAACCTAAGATGGTCATTTTCTCGTAATCTGATTAACAATCCAATTTTGATTTACAATTAGTTAATAATTTAGTTCTTAAAACCAAACAATCCAAACTCTTGAATTTTAATTTCTGCAAATTAGTTTAAGTGTAGTTAATTCACAAAGCTATAGAATCAACACACTTTCCACAAACTCCATGTGTTCGATACCCATTTGTTGCTATCTATTAGTTGTAATTTGGATTAAATTTGCGTGTGACTACGATAACACGTCAAATTTTGGCTCCGTTGCCGGGGAGTAGTGCGCAACGTGTGTTAATTTAGTAGTTTTGTTTGTTATTTTCGGGTTTACGTTGGTTGTGTTTAGTGTGCAGGTACTACAAGTGTATGCATACTAGGGGCTCTCATAAGTCATCACCGCTATCGTTTGATCCGGAAATCGAAAGAACTTTGAGGCAAAACAGAGTTTTGTTACGAGAAAACAAGATCCTTGGTTCACCCACTTCACCCATTACACCAAGAAACATTATGTCTAATTCACAAATTCCACCCACAACGGGTCAAACAACATCAACTTTCATTCCTACATCAACACAACCTTCACCAAATACCACCATGCCTAATTCCACTACCGATCTTACTCCACCACATAATGTTACACCAACCAACACTACACCACCTATTACTACCCAAGTTGAACCTACCCTTACCTTTAGCCCTTCTACTACAATTCCACCATTCTCACATTTTTTCCCAAATACAGGTCAATCATCTTCTACCTATCCAATACCACCAAGTTCAACCGTAATTCATACTACATCTACATATCGACCACCGAACCAACCGGGTTTTCAATATTCATCTTTTCCATTTGTGCAATCTTCGGGAATAGGAGGAGATAAGTATGATGGTGGTTATGATGAAGACTTTGGAGGGTACGAAGAAGAAGGATTTTATTATGGGGGTGATGGAGGTAATTTGGGACCTCAAGGAGGAGCGGGTCAACAAAGTCAATCGCTACAACAAATTCAAGACATGGGTAGACTACCGGTTGGGATACAACATATTTGACCACAAGGGCCACAATTGCAACGTCCTACGCCTTTACAACAAGTTCATCCACAAAATACACAACCGCAATTTCAAAGGCCGATTAAACAACCACCAATGCAACAATACCAATTTCAGCCACCATTTGCACCTCAAGGGCTTATGCAAGGGCAAATGGGTCAACCAAGAGCACCATTGGGTGCTCTGCGAAGACATCACCGGGAGGTAGTACGGGGAATCGAAGCTCATTTCCGACCCGTTATCACCAACAATCCTTCACCGGTAGTGATTTCTCATCACCCGGACGGAAGGACTTTTGAAGTTAGAACAACCGCACTCCAAAGTTTGCCAAAGTTTAAGGGGTTAGCAACGGAAGAACCTTACTTTCATTTAGAGACATATGATTCCATTTGCAACACTATTAGAGGCCAAGGTTTTTCTTCGGACGATGTCAAGTTGGTTCTCTTCCAATTTTCTTTGGAAGATAAAGCAAAAAGATGGTTTCATACTTTGCCCTCCGCATCGATTTATACATGGGCAGAAATACAACAAATCTTCTTGGACGAATTCTTTACCACCCAAAAGACAAATGATGCTAGAAGGAGTTTGAGAAGTTTTCAACAACAACCGGGGAGATGTTTCATGAGGCTTTTGAAAGGTTCAACATGATGTTGAGGAATTGTCCTCATCACGGTATACAACTTTGGGAGTTGTTAAATGCTTTTCACGAGGGGTTGAGTTCGGAGGATGCTCGTGACTTAATGTCAATCACTAATGGTATGTTCGGTACAAATTTTGAGCATGATGATTGGCAAATTTTTAGAGCAAATGGCGATTACTTCAAAAAGGAAGGCTCAATCTTCGAGGCGGGCAAGGCATGTTATTACAAGGCCACAAGTTCATGTGGTAGATGATGGTAGTGTTCAAACTTCGAATCAAATTTATGTTGTTTGTGCGCTTTGTAATGAGTTGGGGCATGCGGCCGAAAATTGCCAAGGAGGTGGAGGACAATATGAAGAAGTGAATGTAATTGAAAGTCAAGGTGGGGGTGGTAGAAATTATAATCTGAACTCGAACACATATCACCCCGGGTTACGAAACCACCCGAATTTTAGATATGGGAACCCGTCAAATCAACTTAACCCGAACTTTCAAGGAAACCAAGGAAATTATGCTAGTCGCCACCAATTTAATAATCAAGGTTTCCAAAGGCAATTCCAACAACCAGGTAATGAACAAAGTGGGTTTTCGGGTCAAGGTTCCTAGGGTGGAAATGAGGTCATGGAGATGTTGATAGCGATGCAAATGGAGATGCAACGAAGAAATCAGCTTGATGAGGTTCGTATGCAAAAAGATGAAATCCATGACAAAGCTATTCAATCGTTGACCACTCAAATGGGTCAACTTGTGAGTGAAGTGGCGATATTGAAGAAAGCAAAAGGCCAGCTACCGAGTGACACGGTGACAAATCTCAAGAACATAAAAAGCGTTAATATCAATGTGGTAAGCACCGTTCCTATTACCGAATTTAATGAAAAATTTCTAACCTCTTCGTGTCAAATAAATACAGGTATAGGGAAGGACGCTGATGGTGAGAATGATAAAGAACATGGAGCACCAATCGTGCCTATCCGTGTGGGAAAATTAAAAATCCCTCACGCATTGTTGGACTACGGGGCGAGCATGAGTGTGTTACCAGGTGATCTATATGACATGTACGATTTTGGTCCGCTCGAAAATATAGACACCATGGTGAGTTTGGCGGATGAGAGTTGGAGGCGTCCGCGAGGAGTGGTTAGGAATGTCATGATTCGGTTGGGAGAATTCAACTATCCGGTGGATTTTCTTGTCTTAGATTATGCCTCTACCAAATTGGCATCATAACAAAGGGTAATTTTGTCACACCCTGACTTTTGTGGAAGCGTGATTATGGGGTGAATTTCTTAATACCATTGCATTCAATCATAACAACAACTATATGATAAAACCATAGATTTGTCATCCATTAAATGAGTTTAAAACATAACAACATTGTTTAAAATGTAGACTTCAAATTCAAGTTTTACAAACCATACAAATTGTTTATGAGTTCACTAAGGACTCGTCAAAAGATATTATTTGTAACTAAGGTTTGGAAGACGTGTCTCGTCCAGGAATAAGACACACTGACCAAACCCAAAGTCCATGGATGACATCTTTATTCCTATCGCAACATAAAACTTCCAACGCCCGCCAGATCCACTTACTAATTCCCTGAAATACATGTAGTTTGAAAACATCAACAAAAGTTGAGCGAGTTCATGTGTTTAGTATGTGTGCACGAATCATCCTTGAAAACCTTTGTATGTATGTATGTACTTGTAAACTGGTATGAAGCAATAAGGAAAAACAGATCAATTAATGTGTAGCTAATACATTAATATAAGTGACATGGTATAGGAAGCACCCTGTATGCGTATTTCGTACTGGCCCCTCCGGCGGAACGACATAGTCACCACATGCGGCCAACTCGCAGGCCCATGGGTGGGGCTCGCAACACCCAATAGATCTATCACTCATGCCACTCGGTCCTTATACAAGGATTAATTATCTTAAGTTAATCGCCTACCCATTCACGTGATCTAGCAGTACATTCCTTAGCTAATCATACCATTTGTAATTGTTTGTAATCAGTATGTAACATGTATTTCACCCCCGAGAGTTATAAAACCGAAAACAGTTAAGAGAAAAGGGGGACATGAACTCACAGTTTTGCGTTCCTTGTATCCGATGTAACTCAAAGCTTCCTCTAGAACGCACGACTACCTACATGCGTACTATGGTCCATTAGACGAGCGGGTCGTGCCTTGACTTAGTAATGACTAGTGTCTTTGAGTTATGTTCCAAGGTGTCTTCATTAATATTCCAAGTGTTTAATTATTTGTTAAAATAATTAATATTTTAACTTAACACTTCTCAAGTATTTAAACATGTATATCCTTCCCAAGGATGGGTATATTTGTATTTGTATAACTTGCCATGTATTGGCGTCGTATTCCGGTGTGGATTTATACGTACGAGGATACGTATCTTCTTATAATAGTTAAGTATTCTTATACTTAATTTTGTGTTAAACTTTCCGGAATATTATTTCTAATAAAGGTCCACTAATATATATATATTTCCCAATATATATATCTATTTTAGAATTATTGCTTAGAAAATTTATTTATAATTTTTCCTTTTAGCAAAAATATTTGTAGTTCCAAAATAATATATTTTCAAGTCTCACTTAGAAAATATTTATAAACTTATCCTATCCAATAATGTATTTCAAGTTTATCCAAGAAAATGTATATTTTTCCCAAAAAATAGTATATCTTCTAAAAATTACAAGAAAACATATTTTTACTTCCCAAAATAATATATTTTCTCCTTGTAAAAAATATGATATAACTTTGTAATAATTGGAAAAATCATATTTTCCTTTCTTGTGTCCAAAATATTATTCACCAAAAATATACTTATAAATGTATTTTCCGGAATATTTTGTAAGTTACATTCTTTCGTTCGGTTTTACAATATTATGCGTGTAACTTGTGTATTTATTCCTTGGGATTTTTGGTAATATTTTGGATTGTGATTTCTTGGTATATGTTAAGTTATATTATTTCAAATCCTAAAATAATATAATTAATACACAAAGTATACAAATAATCACACACATGTGTCTTCTAAATATATACCTTTCAAATACATATTTAGTTATTTACAAAAACCAACCTCCAATATTTGTATTTTTGTTACAAAAATTATGGCAAAGTTTATATTGAAAACCATAGTTAAAATACACTTGTAAATATTTGTTAGAAAATATTTTTCTAAGTGTTTATATTTTTAGAAAATTTTGCCATAGTTTCCCCTAAAAATGGAGGTGTCCATGCTATCAAAGCATATCATTTTCTTTTTAAAAATCATCACAAACAATCAACAACTTAACCAACACTTACCAAGTGCCAAAACAATGCTATTTACATAACCACATAATCTTGAACTTTCATAAAGACTTGTAGTAACTTGGTAGTATGCTTAGTAGGTTTAGTTACCCTTTGAAATGTATTTACTTCTTTAAAAACTTCATCTTTAAAGAAGTTGGGTGTTTACAACTTTCAAACACATTTTCTAAAAATGCTTCTTTATGTAATCTTTTTGTTACACAAGTGTTTCTACACTTGTTTAACCCTTAAAAATAGTATTTGTTTATGTAAGAACCAAGTCTAGGTAAATCTTGTTATTTAACTTAGTTTCTTGAGAAAAAAACTATTTTGGAAATCATCCACTTACAAGACTTGTATCATTATCACATATGAAAATAACTTTTATTATTCAAGTTCATGTCTACATAAAGTATGATCATCTTGGTCTTTCACAAGATCATCATCTTAACTTACTAGATCATGTGTTTAATCACAATCTAGTAGGTTTCTTATGATGTCTAACATCATAAACACAAAAATCAACCATCAAGAAGCAAAACAATACTTAAACAACATAGTTCATCAAGATTACTTCATATATCAAGCTTATGTTCATGTTTCATGATTATGTTCTTTAGTGTTCTTCAAGTTATTCATCATGTAACATCTTTTAACCACTCAATATAGATGTAAAATGAAGAGTAGAAGATCTTACTACTAGCTCAAGGCTAGGGATGATTCAAGGGTAGAAAACAAGTGGATAAAAGCAATCCGTGAAGGTCCTTCAACTTCCGAAACCTCCAAGCTTCCTAACTTAGCTTCTTACACCTCTAGATCACCTTGGAATACATGGAAGAAGGTTGAAAATGGAGGTAGGGTGGTGGTGAGGTGTGGCCGTGAACTAGCAAGAGAGAAGGAAGGAGAGTAGTGTGTTTTTGTGTGTGTGAGATAATGACATCTTAATCCTCCATATCCTCCTTATATCCAAGTTTAGATGTTTAACCAATGGATCATGTGTCTTCCAAGTACAATACATATCTCTAATCACAATCTTATGAGATCAAATGAAATAAAAAGAAATCACAAGTGGGGGACCCACTTGTGACCGTCAATTGGAGGGGGGGGGGGGGATCTTGGTTGGGGTTTAATGATGGTTAAGCAATCTAGTTAGATTTTCAAGTGTGATGTTTAGTGTTTATGCATACTATGTGTTATATAGTGTGTTAGGGTGTTCGGGGATCATAACTAGCTCAGAAATATTAAAACAATGCTTCTAGTATAATTTTAGTGTTTCGGGTAGTGTTCGGTTGTTCGGTCGTATACTGGTTCGTTAAAGTGCTAAACTATACCGTTTAGTGTTCTTTATGTACCCTTTTGTGACACTTTTATTTCTCAACACTTAGGAAAGCATTCAGGACCATTTAGTCATATTTTTGCATGATACTAGCTTATTAAAAAGCTGATTTTTGCTGATTTATGCTGAATTCAGCATCTTGAGTGAGTTTCAGGCACTTTCCGGCACTTAAACTATCACTTAGGAATGCAGTTTTGTGGTCCTTACTTCCCTACCCACTATACTAGTGTAGTACTTAGTCTCTGGCCCATACTGGGTCTCAAAACACTGTTTGTCTATGTACTGAACCTCGTCAGCATTTTTCTGAGTTATCCGCTAACTGTGCTAGTTGTGCTTTGTGCATCATTTATGTCAATATGGTTTGTATGTAAATATGATGTGACATTATGCAATATGTGATGCACATGTAAGTATGATGCAGTATTCAGAAAGCAGTTAATTGTAATTCAGCACAGTCATTAAACACTAATCATGATTAATTAATTGTACGGATACATGCAAATTTGACAGTTGTCACAAATTTTAGGTCGACCATTTCTTTATATAGCAAATGCTCAAATCAACTGTAGAGACGGGGTTATTACTATGACCGAAAAGAACTGTAAGTTTTACTTTGATGTTCATACTAGGGAGATTAGTTATGAATCTATTGAAGAGAAGGGTAGAGAGTCTAATGACCATATGAAAAGTGTGCATCAAAGAATAAAAACAAACAAACCACCAGGGTGTGAAAAGAAGTATGAGGGTTCGAGCAGGTATGTAGTTGACTATCCACCAAATGGACATTTGATGGATGCATTTCAACCAACGACAAGCTACAATGGGGGGGGGGTGATAGGAACCGATTCTTTGAGCCACCATAAATGGGGGTGGCGCGGTCTGGCTGAAGACTCGAAACTTAGCGCTGCTCGGGAGGCAACCCGGGGTTTTATATTGATCTTGTTGTTTTTATCTTTCTATGTTTCAGGGCCATAGCGACATTCAAGTGTGGGGAAGATGTGCGGATATTTGTGTGAAGGTGGTGATAGGAAGTCGGATTATCTACAACATCTGTTGTGTCAAACTTCATCAGGTCAATGTACTCTTTCCTTAGTCTTGTTATGTTATTTAGCTTTGAAATATTGGTAGTTAGTTCGTTTGATTTTAAATTAATAAATAAATAAATAAATAAAAGAGCTTGGTGTGTTTGGAGCGATCTTTCCCTGCAAAGCCATACATTGGGGTCAATGTATCCCAAGTGTGGGGATGGGGGGAAATTTTTGAAAATTTTTGTAATCAAGCGAAAATTGGTCTAAATTTGAAAACTTAAAGTATTGAAACCGCATAACACACCGGCAACCCCGTATACCTTTTTTTTCTTGGTGAGAGTTTGAGCCACTACCTGAATTTGTTAGAATACATTTTTTTCTTGATGAGAGTGGCAATGGGTGGTGGTGCATTAGAACTTGTGCTTGAATGCGGTTTGAGGCCTTAGCTTGATATGCATGTGAAAAAGATTAGGGCAATTAGGTAGCCTCGTCTTGGTGAGTGCGAGTGTGGGATTTGGGATAAATTATATATATGAGCATGGTAGCGAGAGGGGCGGGGGTTTGGACTTTTAGAAGCCAATTTTGAGCTTTAAGCCAATCGTTTGTTAACCCGTGCCTAATTCCTCAAAAATTTACCCGTATTCGACCCGGTCTAGTAGTATTAGCATTTTATATTAGTATGTTTGTTATGTGATGTTTCAATTGTTTGTTAAAAAAAACAGAGAAAAAAAATGAAAAGAAAAAAAAAACAAGAGAAAAAGCAATGAAAAAGAAAAAAAAGAGAAAAAAAGATTGATGTATTGTATATAGTTGTTTATATTTTGCTTAGTTAGAACTAAAAGACCGGGTTTAATTGTTAGCTACTTTGCATATATATTTCCATTTCCTACCCATTTGCCTAGCCACGTTACAACCTCTAAGTCCCTTTAATTCACGTGCATGTTTAGCAAATTATTTAGGCGAAGGACCGATTTGAATACAAGCATATTATTGTTCACCTACCCGTTTGCCTTGAGTGGGATCTAGCCTATCTTTGCTAGTTATTACTTGCCACCGAGGGGAGAGTTATTTTGAGGGGTGTGTTATGCGCGGCTTTAAGAAAAAGTTAGTAAATGAGGACATTTGGTTGCTTGGTTTGTGTTTGATCACTTGAGTAAATTGTGGTTTGTTTAAATGAGTTGCTTGGGGGCAAGCAACGGTTAAGTGTGTGGATGTGAGGGGTAGTCCGTAGGACAACCCTTAAGTGGTATAAACGATATTAAAATCCTACATTTAATCGGGTAATTGTCTAGAATTAGATAACTACGGTTGTTTGTGTTTCAGGTGCAAATGGAGCTTAAAATGGAAGGAATAAGGAGAATAAATGAAAAAATCTGGAATTGAATAATTAAGATGATGACATGATAGAAGATGAAATTACGAGAATGTGGGCGAAAACGGCGAAGAAAACGGAGTTGAAATGAGAAAGTTATGAAGAAAACAAAATTGCTTGCTGAAGCCTAGTGTAATTTACGGTAGCTAGCGTAATTTACGGTAGCCCCTGAATGTTCCCATTTTCCACCGTAAACCAGTAGCTTTGCACCGTAACAACTTGAAGCCAGCGTAAATTACGGTACCTACCGTAATTTACGGTAGGCTCTGACGTAAAATGTGTAACTGCCCTTTATTAAACCGTTTTCAAGTGTCTTTTCATATCTATCATCATTGGGAACGTTTCTCTGGAGTTCTTGGGTGAAATTTAGCTTGTGCAAGTGATTGGGAACATTTCTAAACATTTCGGTTTGTATTTTGATTCATATGAACTTTGATTTTGTTGGAATGATGATTCACCAAGCCATGTCCGGCTAAACTCACGGTGATCATCTTAGGTGAAGGTTTCTTATGACTATTGTGTGTTTCCTTTTATTTCTAGAATAATAAACTTGGTGTGTTTGCTATGTTTATTATGGTGTATGAATGTTTGATTGTAACTTGTTAATTGATGTTTTGATTCTAGTCTAAATCGTACATTCTTGGTGTCGTTGACAATCGAGATATCACGGAAAGGGTTAGGGTTGGATATTGATTAATTGATCATCGGGTAACAACCTCATGTTTATATAATCCGAGTACTTCGTTCCCTTTTATCACAACAAACGTTTATGCATGAGTTATGTCTATGTAACTCTTTCTAGTTGGATCTGTGCACAATTCTTAAAGGAAACCAGAACCTAAGATGGTCATTTTCTCGTAATCTGATTAACAATCCAATTTTGATTTACAATTAGTTAATAATTTAGTTCTTAAAACCAAACAATCCAAACTCTTGAATTTTAATTTCTGCAAATTAGTTTAATTGTAGTTAATTCACAAAGCTATAGAATCAACACACTTTCCACAAACTCCCTGTGTTCGATACCCATTTGCTGCTATCTATTAGTTGTAATTTGGATTAAATTTGCGTGTGACTACGACAACACGTCAGGTATATAGGACCATTCGAGATCATCGAATGTGTCGGCATTGTAGCTTATAAGCTAAACTTGCCTGAGGAGCTTAGTGGAATTCACAATGTGTTCCACATCTGTAACTTAAAGAAATGTCTAGCTGATGAATTGCTAGCAATGTCTCATAAGGACGTACAGATTAATGAAAGCCTAAGGTTTGTTGAAAGACCTATATCGATCAAGGATCAACAGGTTAAAAAGCTCCGAAGGAAACACGTGCCTATAGTGAAAGTTAAATGGGATGCCCGTAGCCTGAATATACGTGGGAGGTTGAGTCCACTATGAGTCAGAAGTACCCTCACTTGTTTCAGTAAATCTCGGGGTTAAGATTTTCTTTTAAGGGGGTGAGGATGTAACACCACGTAAAAACGTGTCCTATTATGTAAAGACACGTGTCCTAAACTCTAAATATGTAAAAGTTTGAGTTTGAAGGACTAAAGTTGACAAACGATGAAAATATGTATCCGAAGGGACTAAAAGTGTCAACATGCCAAACTTGTGCCTCTAAATGACCACACACGAAGAATATATTCTTAAACGAGTAATTATTCGGATATAAGAAGCCGTTTGTGAAAATAATCGAAAGATTATAAACTACAGGGGTTAAACGTGTCAACATGTTAATTCTTACCTCTGAGTGACCTTTTAACAAACCCGGGGCTTCGTAATATTCAAATATACTCCCAAGAATAAGTGATATCAGTTTCACGAGTTTTCGAGATCGTTATGTATTATTTCCAAGATTAAGGGTTAAAAGTGTCAACGTACAGAAACTTGTGATTTCGGTGATCTCTTATCGAAACCAGGCCTAACGGAGTTTGGTTATACTCCCATGATCCAATATAAACTAACTACAAGGGTTGAAAGTGCCAAAAATGAAGGTTATAAAAGTTATAAAGGACCAGGGACTGAAACTGCTAAACTTAAAACCATTTTTACCTGAATTCAAGGTTGTCGCGGGGCGCGTAGGCTCCCCTTAAATCCTACGCGGCCCGCGAGAGAGTGCCCAACTCAGAAAAATGTTTCCAGCTGCAGGCATTTCACCGACTTAAACACCTGCAAATCAATACTAGGAGCTTGTTGTTGGTTTTAGAATACCACTAGGACACCTGGGATGATCCTAAACACTTCCATTACACTTGTGATGATCTTAAATCATGATCTTCACCTATAAAAGGGCCCTCATGTTGAACCATTTCACTTGCACACTTCAAATTATCACTTCCTCTCTCAATTCTGGAGGTTCTTGATCAAAAAGGAAGCTCATTCTAGTAGAAAAGATTGCTAGGACCCTTTGTAAGTGTCTTAGCTCCCTCTTTAGTTCAGTTTTGTTAATTAAAAACCGAAAAGTCAAAGTTACGTAAAATGGCTTTGACCCTCGATTTAAACTCAAATGGTCCAGCCATTGTTCGAGGTGAATATGGTTATGTGACCATAATTTGGTATGTGTTAATCCCTTAAAAGGGCACCTCCTAATTATTTCGTTTGCTTAGTTAATTGTCTGGTCAAACTATTTAATTAAAAAGTCAAACTGGAGAGATTTGTAAATAATAATCAAAACTAATAATGCAGAGGTTATAAATTATATTTTATCACTCTAATAACTTGGTAATTATTATTAGAACATGTTTAAGCATGTTCAACCCGACAATTCTGAGTTTAAGGTCGGTTCGCAACCAAAAGTCGCAAAAGCTTGACTTTTGCTTTGACTTTCAGTTCTGACCCGATTGAGCTTAATTCTTCTATGTTTTAAGCTTCCATTAGGACCATATTATGTTGTAGTATAACCCTCTGAGATTATATTACCTGGTCATTAGTATTCGGAATTATATGTTAGTTTCCGTTATTATGCTTATAAATGCCCATTATGCCCTTTTGATCTAAAAATGAGATTTTTGCATATGTGAGCATACTAATAGGTTAAGTACCGATATATAAGCATGTCTAAATTAATTTGACATGATTCTCTGGTCTCAAAATGATGTTATGCACGATATCGTAAAATTGAAATTTTTATTATTTAAATTACGCTTTTATGCATAATATATATTTAAACATAGAGTTTGACCCAAAACTCATTACCTACTGTTATGATATCATTTTTAGGAATTTTTGGAATGTTGGGTCAGATTTGTTACTGACCATAACATAGAGTTCTTGTATAAATTCTTTAATTGACGAAAATGCCCTGTTAACTAATAAAATGTGATTTACATGTGATTAGCATGCCAAACCTTTTTCTACTGATTTGATATGAAAAATAAAATATTTTAAGCATACAATGCTGATCAAAATCTCAGAATCACATAAACATCTTAAATATCGTCAATTATCGACTTTTACGCCAATTAGGTGCATATTATGGTTTAAAACCATATTTAACACCTAAGACTTGTTACCTACTGAATTTATAAATAAATTTTAATATTTTTACAGTAAGTATAAGTCATGAACTCAGACTTCCAAATATGTCCTTAAAAGCATATGTGAAATGACCAAAATACTCTTTCGGGGCATAGTTTGGTCAAAAATTGTAAACCACACATATGAATGATATCCTACTAATTTAACCTCATGAAATAAATATTTTTACTGAATGTTTTAGACCAGAATATCAGTTTACTTTAAAACCTCTTTTATAAATATTAAAATGACCAAAATGCCCTTACGGGACTTAAATTGGTTTTAATTACTTTTTGGGCATATATGTTAACATCCTACTGATGTATTAACATATCCTAAGCATAATAACATATGGGACTTGTATATGGTTCATTTGGTTACCCGTTATGCATTTATGCGTTCGGTTCGGTTTGCGTAACTAATTTACATGAATTAGCCGAAATGGGTTTAACCTTATCATTAAATCTTCAAAATCCAGAATGTGTTTAGTTTACCCATATTATACAAGTATCTAAACTTGTCGGGTCTAAATCACATTCTATTCCGGTCCCCGCTTAATCTAGCGTTTCGAACCGTAAAGTATCTTTCAAACTAACCGGTCTAAGTCTTTGACTTAAATAAAGACCCGTTAGTATCCTAATAGGTTAATAAACCTTCCATACAGATTGAGTAGCTTCGGTAGAAGGTATTTACATAAGGCTTTAGGAAACATACGGCTGAGTTACATCCTTACACATCTAGCTCAGGTAAATACTTTTAACTTATTTTCTCTTATACGGGCTTGGGATACGGTATTATAATAATACCGCTTGGTCGGGTATGAAATCATTTAATCGGATTGTGATTAATAAATTTGCATAACCCGTTTTAATCTGTTTTGTTTGATAACATAAACATTGGGGGTTAATACGACCGTGTCCTGGATATCCTTGGCTCATTTCATTTGTAAATGACCACGACCTATGCACGGGGTGTAGGCATACACCTGACAGATGCAAATGCTAAATAACCCACATATTGGGGATAACTCCTTTGTGGATTTTATACTGGTGAGTCGGTTAATCACAACCGGCTTCCAAACCGGCCCTATATGTATGACAAACATGTAAAACTGTATACAAGATTTTATTAAAGATTGTCCCAAGTTATAAATGGTTTGTGCCTTGTGCGCCTAAATCAATTTTCATAAACTCTTTTCAAATGAGTCGGTTAATTGTATTTACCAGTGTAAACTGACGTATTTTCCAAACACTAAGTGACAGGTACCTCTCGAAATTAGGCTAGAGCTACTTGGTGTCAAATAAGAGGATCTTGCAAATCCTTAGATGTCTGAAGTCTGTTATTTCAGTTTTCTTGTATTTTGTTTTATGATCCGCCTGTGGATCTCTGTTACAACCAATCTGTATATTCTTTTACTAGCCTAAGGACCCATGTATTACACGGGTTGATTAAAGATAATATCGCTTCATCATCGTTGTTTACATAAAATGTTATGAATATATACACGTCTTGAAACGGATCATGTAAAAACTTTTTATTAACCATCAATATGCAGATATCACAATTCGTTGAAAATCTCTTTATACACCACATTAGTTGTTTTATCTGTAGGTTTTCCGTTGTTGTCAAGTATAAGTATTTTGACCCCATTTCTTGTTTTCACCCTTGATAAGGCAACATACAATTGACCATGAGAGAAGACCGGTTGTTTGAGGTACAACCCAACTCTTGAAAGAGATTGGCCTTGACTTTTGTTGATCGTCATTGCAAAACATACGGCCTGTGGAAATTGCCTCCTTTGAAAAGCAAAAGGAATCTTTTTATCAGAAGGTATCAAGTTTAATCGAGGTATATATGTGCATTTACCAATATTTGCACCAGATATTATCTCGGCTTCTATTACACGGTTGTGCAGCTTTTTTACTTGTAGCCTTGTACCGTTGCACAATCCATTCCGTTGATCAATATTTCGTAATAACATCACTGGAACACCAACTTTAAGGAATAACCTATGATTTGGTAGGCCTGATATTTTAAGACCATTGAGCACATCCGGAGAGTAAAGTCTTTGTTGTGTAGAATTTACATCTTCAGACGGACAAAGACTGTCAGAGCTAATATACTCTTTTTCTTCACCAGGAAACATTGCTAGCAACCTGTCATTAATCTCATGGACAACATCATTTTTAGGTGCAAGTATAGCCCGCTCACTGAAATAGTTATGGTCGTCTATGTTTTCCAAGATTGATGAATAAACAAAATCAATTAAACTTGCAATTGGATCAGATGCGTCAGTAATCAAAAGATCTTGTGGTATTTCAATAGTTGCTTCTTCATCATTTGGACCACCAATGTTACCCTCACCCAAATCCAAAAGCCATTTGGCAAAAGTATTTGTTTCATCAACATCAGCTGTAGATCTTCTAACCGTTAACCTCATGTTTCTTGTTAGTCTTAGCAATTTACATTTACTCCACAGATAAGACGAACATAAGGAGGCATTAACAATCTCTTGTCTCCCACCATTTGGAACAACAGGTAATATTTGTCTAAAATCGCCACCAAAAACAATAACCTTGCCTCCAAACCGGATATCTGAATTGAGAGATGTGTCAATTTTGAAAACGTCATTCGTTGTTCTATCGAGCGCTTCAAATGCATGTTTGTGTACCATAGGTGCTTCATCCCAAATTATCAATTTAGTCTCGTGAAGTAATTTAGACAGATCACTTTCTGGTTTTATATTACATACTGAATCTTCAGTAAGATTCAACGGTATGCTAAACCTGGAATGTGCAGTCCTGCCACCATCTAACAACAACGATGCAATTCCACTTGAAGCCACATTTAACACGATTTGACCTCTTGATCTAATTGCAGCGGACAATGTCTTCCATAGAAATGTTTTACCTGTTCCACCATAGCCATAAAGGAAAAAAATCCGACCGTTATCACTGTTTACTGCTGCCATAATCTCTTCAAAAATAGAGCGTTGTTCGTCAGTTAACATTGTCAATTGACTATCGTACAGATTTCCAAGGTATGTTGTATCATAGGCCTGCTCCTCGTATATCAAACGAAAATCTGAAATACCTGAAGACGACATATCTGGATATGGCATTGTTTCAAATCTTCTCAACGAAGAATTATTTCGCAATAAAAACTTTTCAATTTCGCACAAAACATAGTTCTTCAGTTGGTGATCTGGAATTGATACCGCTATGCAATACGAAAGAAAAACACATCATGTTATGAATAGGGAAACCATTTCATCATATTAAGATAAATTAACTTAAATAATAATGAAAACATCAGATCATTTTTTCCAAAAATATAAGTAATAAAAGTCAGTGTAAACAAAAGGTACCTGTAACTCGATGGTATTTTGCTAGTCTGTAAACAAAATCGTCCGCCATGTATTTCCACGAACTTTCCCAAACAACCTCAGGTCTAGAAAGACTACTGGATAATAGCATTGTAGATAATAAATTCCGAATATATGAAGCGCTTCCAGTTAAATTTGCTTCTTTTAATGTCTCCACATACTCTGAATCGTCATCTAAAAGACCAAGTGCGTAGCAAGCATCTCTATATGTATCATAAAGTTTACCATTATCTGTTTTAATGTCGTCAAACGATGTTGGTCCTCTAACCTTGTTAAGAAGAATTCTCAAAAAATAAGCTTCACCTACAAACGGAGCTACGGAATGAATCCTGCCAATTGATTTTTTCCCTTTTCTTGGTTCCCATACTCGCTTGTCAAGCTTCCATACATAAAAAATAGGGAATTGAACGTATGCAAGTGTACGGGCCAACAGGTCATTTGGGTCTTTATTACGTTCCATCCATGACAGAAACATTGAAGATTTAACTGAGGGTTTGTTTAGAACAGAGTTAATATCCTCGTCAGGGCCGAAAACAACAGGTTGTTGGCCAGGTAGATGGAATGGAAGCCTCATAACAGAAGGTCTTCTATAATGTACTTCATTAGCAAATATCCTCCAAGATGCTTTACAAGCTGATATATACCGGCAATCGTAATACTCTTTGATCTCGTCTTGTGGTTGCTCTTCTAGTTGATTATCACTTTGCACAACAGCTATAGTGGCTCTATCAGGACCTTTATTAATGTATTTAAACATATATTTTATCGAGGCGGCTTGATTGCACCATTCAACGTTGATATGAGCTTGATATCTTTTCAATAATTTTTTGTTGTACGGAACCACACTCCTGTTATCAAGGTCAATTTTATTTTTCACAACAAAAGCACCATTGTTTCTCCTTCTGTATAATGGAAACCCGTTTGAATCTAGTGTTGTATGCACTTGAAACTTTTTGGGAAAGCCTTTTGAACACTTCCTATCAACCATACATGGAGAGTTCAACCTAGCATTACCACATGGACCGTGTATCATATACTCTTTCACCAGCATGAATAATTCTGGATCTTCATTTCTGTTTGGAATTTCTGCAGATATAAATGAATCAACATGGTCCACAGTAGGTAATTTGAATTCAGGTTCCATGAATAAGCATAAATGGGCATGAGGCAAACCACGTTTTTGGAACTCGATAGTGTAAACAATTGGCAGGATTCATTCCGTAGCTCCGTTTGTAGGTGAAGCTTTGCCTAATAGATGATTCTTTTTTATGTAGGGATTTAAAAAGAATCCCTAATAGATGATTCTTTTTTAAATCTTTGCAGATTGAATCTAGTTTTATTTTGAACAATCTAGATAGGATATCAGGCCTATCTTCCGGACTAAGATTGGTGTCTTTGAGAAACCGTTGAACTTCTGGCCATTTGGGATTGCATGTTATGGTTATAAAAAAATCCGGATAACCAAAGCATTTACACAGAGCCATAGCATCTAAATAGTTTTGCATCATATATCGTGCTCCACCAGTAAAAGAGGACGACAAAAATATACGTTTTCCCGCCTTAGATATATCATGTTGACCTTTAGTTCTTAATTTACGGAGGTTTTCATATGTGTCAGACCTAAGATCTTTTTGTTGATATCGTATATACCTAAGTCTCTCGCTCTCTATCATAGTATACGCGTCAACCAAGAACTGCTGGAATAGCCTCTTAGAATTCAGGATTAATGAAAACTGATTTATCCGATCCTGCATACGATACGCAAAGAACTCTCTCATAGTACAATTGGACGTCTCTTATTAACAACATCAACAACACCTCTATGAGGGATATCAATTCTGTAGCCATTATCTCCGTACGGAAACAATATCGGATATTGTAGTGCGAGATATGATGGATGCAACTCACTAATTCTTTTAAGTACACCTGTTTGAGTCTCAACAACAATATCTCTATTCTCAATCACATTTTCAATATCACCAACAATGAGAGCAGCGATCTCACCAGCCGTTGGTAAGTTATACGTGCGACCATCCTTTTCTCTTGTTCCAATTATGCGAAGCTTCACATTTACATTAGGGCTGTCTTGGAAGGAATCCCTAACTCTTCTATAAGTTTTGACCAACTCATTGTCATTGTCTAAAACATCCTTTATATGTTCTATTAATTTACGATCAACAGTTGCAGAAGAAGAAGAAGAAGATGCTTCATCTGAACCACTGTTAGAAAAATGTTATCAAATATTATTCAAATTGTCATAAAATATAAATTAGTAAGGTAAAAAAATAGATTTATGCTAACAATATGCAATGGATATTACCTAAATATCGATTGCCTGTTTGAAATTTCGTTCTCGGTATCATATATGTATAGTTGGCAAAATTTTGGTTGCGATCCATTGTTTGGCATAAGACTTCCAATTGTATGATAATTCTCACCGCTAATTCTAAAGCAAAAAGGACCATTGCCACTGTTAACCGTCGAATCAACCTTACCACCCATTGAAGTAAATGCGAACATTGAATTGTAACGTCGAATATTTTTCAAAAAGTGCTTGCTTTCCTCATTTTTGTTACTAAATAGGATTCGATAACTTCCTCTTGCATCTTTGTAATCTGGAAGCTCTACTATGCCATAAGAACAACATATGAAATAACAAACTTTTCCATCCTTTTTTCTTCCTTTTCCTTTTTCTGCATTCCATAACTTTGCATTACATACTTCACAAGTAACGCATTGGTCACCATGATCCAAATAATCTGTTTTGAAAATTAATAAAAAAGTACATAACTGTTATTTAAGAAAGAAAAGAACATTTAGTCGACACATTTAATACTTTATGGACCAAAGAATACAAATTATTAGAAATGTACCTTTTGAAACACCTTTCAAGGGATCTTGAACTACAATCTGCTCTGTGGTAAAATCCATAATTGGTATTGGAGAAGTAATTCGTGGTCTGCCAATTAACTTACGTTTCCCGGATGACAACCTTTCAAAAGAAGAATTTTGAAGCATACTGGAGGTGCCAGTAAATGACGTAAGGTTAAAAGCAATATGACCAGAGTAGCGTCTGTTGGTTGAGTACCATTGTTCGTAAGACAACTTACATTACCTATTAATATATATAAAAAAAGTTTTTTAATAATCTTCATCATATTAATTTATATAAAAAACATTGACGTGTATAAAAGTTAATAAGTATTTACTTGTTGGCATGAATGATCCAGTTCGATTAGGCATGACATTTGGAGTTGCTTCTAGATCAGAAGAGGTCCGTAAATTGCTATTGGTATATGATATCCTATGTCTCCGAGCAGATCATGTATTGTCCAAATTTACTTTCCTTAAACGGCTGTTATCTATATATACAAATTTGAAAATATTGGTAGATAAAGAAAGCATTAAAATAAAATATATGATTAGGCTAAATTAAACATAGATAACAATATTGTGAAATGCAAGTTTAGTAAAATATGTTACTTGAAATACGGTTATTACAAATTACAAAAGAATAATAATAACTAACCTTCCGATAAAACAGATAATGGTTGTGTAACAGTCGGAATAGAAGAAGGAGTTGGTATCGAATCAGTTGTTGTGTCTATTGTATGGTCAACATGTGATGGACATCCATGTATCTTAGATCTTTTGTTATCCAATAATACTTTCCTTATTTTCCGACTATGTTTTGCTTGATCTTGAGTAACAATGGGAATGACAACTACAACAACAACATACACACAAATTAATAATTAAAGTCACAATGCATAATACTGATGTGTTTTAAATATAGAAAAAAATATGGAAAAAATACCTAAAAAATTACTTAACATCCAAGTACAAACACATGAAATTTAAAAAAAATAGTGAATTAGTACCGTTAGTAATGGTCAATAATGGCCTTCTACTTCTACGAACGGTAAGGGAATAAAAAAATACACAGTTTAGCAAAACAGATTCAATGTTAACATATACATGGTAAAAATTAAACGTAACACAATATATAAAATTTAGTTTATTTTTTTGGTAAACTAAAAAGGTTCGGCTATGTATAAGATACTAATATCTATCCTTAAATAATAAGTTATGGTATTACCAGTTGTAATATTGGAGGATGGATTAGTATGTAGGATGGCTGAAACATCTGTAATTAAAATGATTAAATTATATTTAAACATGTACATAAAAAAAACTTTATGAAAGAGAAATCGAGTTTTAAATTTACGACATTACCGCTTGAAATGTTTTCCTTTCCTGTGTTGTAAGATTCAGATGAACAGTCGTTGTTTTTTCTTTTAGACATTCCTGAAATTATAATGTGATACGATGTAAGAATATGACAATCCAAAATTGTAGTAAAGTTTAAATGTATTCAAGTATGAGATTCTTATCATTCTTATTATTAGATAGTAATTGATACGTAAATTATGTTATCCTAAATTAGCATTATACAACCAAACAATAGAAGCATGACAAAAATTTTAAATATTACAAACCGAAAAAAAAAAAACAAATGAGGTCAATACATAACTTCAAATGCTGTATTACACCAATGAAAAAAGAAAATACAATAAGGTCTTTAGTTATTCAAGTTAAGAAAGGATATAATATAAAAAACTTGAAACAATAAAATAAAAATTTCTAAACTATAGGCGACATAATGGTCTCGATAAATAAGTCTCCTTTAGGACCGGTGTAGTCATCAACATGTTCGAGGTACTTGAAAGATTCATTGCAAAGGTCAACTTCAACAATATCACCCCAAATGCTTGTTATGAGCCACTTGTTGTCTTGAATAATATTAGTCCTTCGACGCCTTTCAAGATAATCAACAATATGAGGCGTATTGAAAGAAAACACCTTGATCCAAGCCTCATCTTCAAATTTGAACAAATCAGCAAATAGCTTATCAGACCGTCCAACAACAATCACATGCAGCTTCATTGCAATGCTCAAAAAATGTCCTTGCCAAAGATTCACTTCCAAAACCTCGGGAAAAGGAAGAGTGCTGAAAGTTTTGGAAAGAACGTCGAAAGCTACTATGTCTCTCTCACCTGGTGGAAACCAATAATTGGAAACCATGAAATATATGCTTTTCCCCGAATAAATTCCGGGAGACCATGAGTAATATGTTGAAGCAAAATTAGTTACGTTCAATGAATTTATCATTCTCCATGACTCACGACGATGTGAGTAAACTCGAGCATTAAGAACATTATGGTAACGTCTGATGTGAAGAACTTTGAGATCGTTCGAGTCGTCAAAGTACATTCCACCAGTATCAGCGTTTCGCTCAAAATTACGATCAAAGTAGTCATCGGCCAAAAATTTAAACCGCCTTGTTGTTGGATTCCAAAGTATGAGCTCACAACACATCCTTTCATTGCAAATTAATAGCAGACCTTTAAAGGACGTTGTAACACGTAAGAAAGAAGGATGGACATTAAATGGAGAAATTATGGCTTTGCTTGTATCGGCTTGCAAATTCCCGCCTACTATGTTGTCAACAACAATTGAGTTATCTTTTAAGGACAGAAGCTTCTTTTGTAGCGAACTTAGAATTCGCCGAGAATGCATAATCTCAAAATTATCATTTGACAGTTCGTTACGATAAAATTTGGAAAGACATTTGAAATGACCTATAGCTTTTGCAGGCAGCCTTGTGAAAATTTCGTCCACAATCAATTCAGACCCAAGCTTGTCCATTTTATGATATACTTTTGCTACAATGGAAGATATAACAAATGAAATAAAATAGTTTATGTATATGTTAAAAAAAAGGTGATCAGAATTTCTATCTATGATGAGACTAAAAATTTATAATAGAAAGTTATTATGCGTAACAATAAACGCAATTAACCTTAATATTAGAAACACGTAACCATCTTTAAAATTGTATTAAAACATATAAAAATGTTAATCAACCATCTTTAAAATTGTATTAAAACATATAAGAACGTTAATTTTACTTGTTAATTTAAACCATACATATATGTATAATAATGTGATTAGAACAATGAAAGAATGAACAACAAATACGAATTGTAATTGTAATATTAAAAGTTTATGTATATGTTGTTAGGTCCCGGTTTTAACTCCGAAACGATTGCGAACCGAACGTGTGACGTGCGGAATCCGTGACCGAACACACGAGACGTAATATAATCGATGATTCTTTGATAGATCTGAAAAGATACAAGAACCGTGAATCACCTTGCCACTTTCTCTCTCTAGTTTCTCTCTCTAGCTCCAAAGCTCTCCAACTAGCAAATGTGGCAAAAGTTGCAAAAGTTCTATACCTAACACCTTAGGTTCCTATTTATAGGCCAAGGGATATAAGGAGGTTCTCCTTATTTACAATAATGCCACATTGCCTTTTACTAACTAGATACAACATAAAGCCTAGAATTTAACAGTTTCAGCTACGATTTGAGATGACGGAGGCGATAGACATAAATGCACTAACAAACTCCCCCTTGGATATTGCCGCAGTCAATCTCAAACATTTAGTCAGACTCGTAGCGTCTGGTCTTTCTCTCTCTAGCTTGAACATAATCCCCGTGGATCTGTCTTCAGCTTCAGCTTCCTCTTTCAGTAGACTCTTCAGGTTCCCCCTTTCGTCAAGCTTCCGTGCTTTGGGATCGACACCTGGTTTTCCGGTTACAAGCTCCTCTGGGATAGTTACATGGCTCCTTGAATGCACGCTCCCTCTTTCGTTGAGCTCGTCTTCAGACTCCCCCTTAGACTCAGCTATCGGGATCGTAGTCTGGTACAATATCTGCAATTCTCAAACATTTATAAGAACCAACGTTTTGAACATCCAGGATTAATGTCCTGGCTTTCTCAACATAAGCTGAAAAATTTCAACAGTGAAAGCATTTTCTGATTGACCAGGAATCGTGACCTGGCTCTATTAAACTTTTCTAAATCAAGATCCTGGCTTTAAGATATAATAATATGAATATATTCAGGAATACTTGATTCACTCTCCCTATCAACAAACTTCAAAGATTTGGCAGTTTCAGCGAACCGGATCGGAAACTGGCTCTTTTACATATTTTAACAGTATAAGCATCCAAATCCCTCACAGTAAATCATCCAAGTCCAAATTAATGACCTTGGAGATATCACAAACTGTTTTTGATTTTAAAATTTTCAAGTTTCAACTTAATGAAATTGTTTATTTTTAGAAACACTATTAGCATACTTAGATTTTAAAACTCAGCTCTCAGACATCGGTTGTCGAAAATAAAGCAGAAATCAAAATCTTTTTGTACTTTTTCTGAAATGTAAAACAGTAAAGAAATATTTACAAACATATTTACAGACAATATTTTTGTTTGAGTTCGCGTTAGAGAATCATATCAGTTTTTGACAAATCACTAGCACCGTTGAGCTTTAAACACAATAAGTTCTAAACGATTCACTTAGATTGTCAGTATACTGATCCACTTAAATTTTCACACAAAGTTCAACTGTTTCGAGATACGATTTAGATGTATTAAGAACTTAAACTCATTCATGTGTCCCACCTCTTGAATATACTCCCGTATCCAGATCCCAATATTCAGTCTTACAGGTGAGTATACCACAGATGATATCTGTAAAGGGTATAAATTACGAAGTAGTACGAAACCGTGAGAGCTCAGGTCAGAACTTCCGTTCAGCAGAGAGATGACGGTTCGACTTGGGTGGGTCCCCTTTAGAGGATCTTTTTTACAACAGCATTGATTAGCAATTTTATTGTCTCATCATTTTATGCTGAGGGCGGTGCTATATTTCAAGCAAGCGGTAAAGTATTATACGGGGACTAGGCCATTGCTTCCGCAAAATCAGAAGTCCCGGGATAATACCCCAGATATCACTGAGTATAAAGACCTAGTATCTCAGAAAGAGGGATCTTTCAAACGAAATTTCAGGGGTTACCTATATATCCAAGTAGTGTTCCCCACGAAATAAGCAAGTAAAGATTTAAGTTTATATCCCGAATAACAATCTACTAAGCGTGTAAAAACCTACTGGCATATCATCAGTGAGATCGTTTATCACATTAAAACATTCAATTTCTTTAGCGTACTGTGATTGTCTACTGATGTACTATCATTTCCTCTTTTTACACAAAAACTCTTTTTCATTTTATCATGTTTTTTTCGTTTTCCAATATTTTTCAATTCAAAATGAGTTTTGTGCTTTTTCAAATTTTCTAATGTTTTTGGATTTTCTGACAATTTCTTACTCCCCCTAAAATGCAAAACCATTTAAAGAAAATTTGACAAACCGATGTAGATAGCATTGTTTCACCATCCATTTTCTGCTTTTCATGCCCTGTTTTTGCAACACATTATATTTTCTGCAAAAGTACCCCCATGATTTACAACCCATTGATTTTCGACAGTTTGAAAACCATTTTTCAATCTTGTGAAATTAATCATGTTTGTTCCGCCGTGAGGGTTTCGGCATATTCACTCAACATATTTTTGAATTTTTAAAATTTTTTGACAAAATAAAAACATATTTTTGGTTTATTAAATTTTCAGTTTTTAGGGTTTTTGAAATATTGTTTATTTATGTACAAAAACTAATAAACTCCCTGTTCAACCAAACCAGGGTTCAGCAGCTTTCTCCTCCTGTACTAGGCTACTCATCAATTCTTTTTCTTGACAGTCAAACTTCATGAGCACCTGCACATTCACAAAAACTCAATTACTTGAACAATTTAGCCCAGGTCTGTTTGACCTTAGGCATTTCAACACAATAAGTTTCATTCAATGATGGAAAATCTTTGTCATCTTTCACAAAAACTTTTTCATCTTTGTCTTCGACTTTTTCAACATTTACAGAAGTCACTTGTTTCTTAACAACCCAGTTCTGTCCTTTTGAAGCACTTCTCTTGTAAAATCGTGACTCGTTTTGATTATTTTGACTTTGAACAACAACTTTTGGTTTCCAAAATTGGTTTGGTTTTGTCATATCAACTGAAGTTTGCCAACTTTGTGTTGTTCTGATTCTGGGTGTGTGACAATTTTGGGTTTGTCTTGAACCAGACCTCTTCTGTTCTGGTTTCCAACTTTGATTCGAAGCAAATTTGTTTGTGTTGAACTTACAAGTTTGTTTTGAATCAAATTTGGTAGACTTTTGTTTCTCAACCTCAGATTTCTGTTTTTCAACATCAACAGGCTTTGAGTTAGGACACTTGCGTGCAACATGTCCAATTTGATCACATTTAAAACATGTTTTCTTTGAAACATCTTTAGCATGTTGTTGTTTCTTTTTCTGAGCAAAGAACTCTTCATTAGACTGTCATCTAAATTGAAGTTCTTCCTCCTCTTCCAAACTTTTCCCGTGAACGAAATTCATTTGCTTATGAAAAAATTTCTTTTCAAACTTTTTATTTTGATTCAGTTTCTTTTTATAACCCAACCCTGCTTTCATATTCTTCTTTTTGTAACCAGGCTTGTTATAAAAAGTTTTCTTGCTCTTCCCAGCAAATTTTGAAATTTCTGATTTTTCAATTTCAACCATCTTAAAAACTTTATCAATCTTTTCTGAAATCACATTTTGAATCGGGAATGCAATATCTAAGAATAATTTGTCTGATCCAATCATGGTATAAACCAATCCTTTTGAATCATCATTCACAATTTTCTTAGATTTTGACTGTTTAAGATAGCCATCATGAAAATTTCCCTCATTTTCATCCTGTGATTCAGACTTACCTTTTGTTTACTCATCTTTCAAAACGCTATCAACAACCTTACTTACCACCTCTGAATCATCAGCTTCATCAGATTTGGTGTAAGTCACATCGATACTTTCAGGTAATTGGTCAACTATGTTCAGACCTTTTGCCACCTTTTCCTCATCATAAAAAGTATAATTGTTTCTCAATGGTGGTGGTACCTGATGAAATTCTGAACCAATACCTTTTTTATTCATGTCAGTATCTTTGTCATCTGGTGTGATGTTGAAAATGCGTTCAAGAATATACGAAGAGTTATGATAACTTTGAAGTTTGGTAACCATCTTTTCTTTTTCAGCCAGAACTTGTTTGAGATTAGCAACTTCATCAACACACTTGTTTAATTCAAGTTGCTTTTCTTTAAACTTTCTCTCATACAGTTCTTTGGTTGTTAAAGTTGCAGACAATCTTTCATCAAAACATTTAACTTGTTTCTTCAAAGTATCATAAGCCTCTTGTACTCTCTGACTTGACCACTTCAAATTATCATACTCCTTTTGAAAATCTTGAAACTTATTATCTTTCTCCACACAACCAACACATTTTGCTGTACACATTTCTTTTAAAGTCTTATTTTCTTTTTCAAAATCATGACATTTCTGTGTCAGCTTTTCAACCTTTAGTTTCAAAATTTCTTCATTTTCAATCATTTCTTTACATTTTATTTTGAAAACATTTTCAAGTTTATTTGTTTCGATTTCTATTATTTTTATCTTTTCATCTTTTTCAGTACAGATTTTGCATATTTCTATGCAATTCCTGCACTTGTATTCATTTTTATTATCAGATCGTTCAATGCTTTTGTCTTTGTCAAACAATTCAGAAGATTCAGTTTGAATTTTTTCTGTTATCACACCTCCTTCTTCTGTCTTTTTCCGATCTTCATCTTTCATTTGTTCTTTTTCAATCTTCTGTTCCTCTTCTACATCATTCTTTGCCATAATCTTCATTTCTTCAACCAACTTTTTCAACTCTTCTTCTTTCCTTTTCTTCATTTCTACCACCCTTGGTAGACTTGCTTCACAGATTTCTTTTATTTTGTTCAACAGATCTGGCAAATATCCTTTATCAGATAGCCTTCTTGTATTGAAAGTACCCTGATTTGGAATCAAATTTGTTACTGCATCAAAATCCACCTTTGATGGGTCAACAACCGGATTACCCTGTGGATCCATGTAACATTCCAATTCGTCATTCCATCTTTTGGCTCTCTGGGCTTCTTTGAATGGTTCTCTGAATTTTTCAATTTCCCATCTCGCATAATCTCTTCTCCACCAATTACCATAAGCACTATCTCCTGACATTTTAAATCTTCTTCTTGATATTCGTCCCTTGTAAATCTTTAATCACCTGAATCACGAACAAACAAGCACAATCAGTTTAAACAATATCAAACAAATGAATTGGACGGGTATCCGATCGAGTGAGTCAACACAAGTCAACAGTGAAAATAATCTCGTGACAACGCTGTCCGTTCGGGTGAGATTGTATCCGTTCGGGTGAGATAACTATCCGTTTGAGTGAGATTGTATCCGTTCGGGTGAGATTGTATCCGACTCTTTGACACAAGCCACTCTACTAAACGACAAAATTGTTGTCCGAGCGGGTGACAGTTGATTCCTTTTTATCAATGATGAACTTGACTTATCAACTGAACTCACATGCTACATGCAAACTGACAACTCACATGGGATTAACAATGATGGCCGACAAAATATGAATGAAATATTACTTGATTGAATCAAACTTTGTTATCGCATGTGACACTGACAAACCATTAAATGCCTTTGATTATTTTCAAATTCAATTTAGCCGACAATCAGCTTCAAATTAAAATTCTATAGGGCCGTTAATATGGATTTCACATGGGTTGACACTTAATTCATACACATTCACATGTTCACCGAAAGCAATTAATGTCACATGAATTACTGATAATATTGACTGACAAACCTGAATATGTTGACTAAACAACTTGCTCGGGTGAGAACACTAGACTCGGATTATCGTCCGATCGGATGGTAATCCGCTCGGATAGGTCAACTAAAGTCAACACGGATTGCCGTCCGCTCAGATAGTAATCCGAACGGATAGGTCAACTGAAGTCAAAGACTTTTTAGTGATGATGCAGTGCCTCGGATTGTTATCCGATCGGATAGTAATCCGAATGGATAGGTCACACAAGTCAACTCTTTTTAAATGAAGTGATGGTACTTAGAGTCAGATAGTTATCCGATCGGATTGCTATCTGATCGATGAACTTTAATAACACATGTCATATTCAATTGCTTTAATGAATTCAGTAGCCGACAGACTTTATCACGATCACATGCAATTTTTATTATCACAAAGCACATGACCCATGTGATTGTTCAGAGAACAAATTAGTTTGATTTAACCGAGATGTATAGATCAGATCAAAATGATTCTTTATAGAATTTGCCAACAAACTGATTAAATGTCCCTTTAATGATACACGTGAACTACTGATAAAGTTGACTGACTAAGTCTGAGCAGGTTGACTAAGTAATTCAACCGGGTGAGATGAAATGAATGGCACTTGAATCGGATTGTCATCCGATCGGTGAACATCAAAAGTCAACATAGTCAACATTTTAAATGAAATGCAATGAGTCGAGTGAAAGTTTGAGTCGGATGGTCATCCGATCGGATTGCCATCCGACCGGTGAACATCAAGCACAACAGCAGCAACTTTCAACATGTTTCAACAAACTTCGAACCACAAATTTCTAAATTTCTCTTAAACGGCTTCGAATTAAGTTCTGAAAATTTGTAGGGTTATAGATCAGATATGTTCGCACAACATATCCAAAAATCAGCAATTTTCGACCGTAAAAACCTGTGTAATTTGACGATTTTCAGTTAAAAACGTGAAGATATGAAAAATATGAAGAATTTGACAAATCTAGATGATTTTGGCTCTGAATCTGATCAAATCTTGTACGAATCTGTGCGTTTGATCTTCGCAACCGAGAGCCTGCTCTGATACCACTTGTTAGGTCCCGGTTTTAACTCCGAAACGATTGCGAACCGAACGTGTGACGTGCGGAATCCGTACACGAACGTGACCGAACACACGAGACGTAATATAATCGATGATTCTTTGATAGATCTGAAAAGATACAAGAACCGTGAATCACCTTACCACTTTCTCTCTCTAGTTTCTCTCTCTAGCTCCAAAGCTCTCCAACTAGCAAATGTGGCAAAAGTTGCAAAAGTTCTATACCTAACACCTTAGGTTCCTATTTATAGGCCAAGGGATATAAGGAGGTTCTCCTTATTTACAATAATGCCACCTTGCCTTTTACTAACTAGATACAACATAAAGCCTAGAATTTAACAGTTTCAGCTACGATTTGAGATGACGGAGGCGATAGACATAAATGCACTAACATATGTTACAATAGATATAACAATAGAAGATATAAAAAATCAAATACAATAGTTTATGTATATGTTAAAAAAAACTAATCAGAATTTCTATCTATGATTAGAGACAAAAAATTTATAATAGAAAGTTATTATGTGCAACAATAAACGAAATTAACCTTAATATTAGAAACACGTAACCATCTTTAAAATATAACTATAACCGAATACAATTAGATGGTATGAAAAAGTAAGAAATAAGATTCAAAAATATATACATTGGGTGTCATGTACGCATAAAAGTTAATATTTCCCTACAAAATATTTATAGATTAATATTTATAGATTGAAGGTTAACACTTTAAATTGTAATCTGGAAATACGAGGTAGAATGAATACTAATAAGAGTATATGATTAATTAAGTTTGATTAGAAAAAAAAACATTATTATTACCAAAACCAAAAAAACAAACAGATCAAAAGAAAGCATAATATGTTAGGTCGATATTAATATAAATTGATGAATGATGAAATGGATAATAGCCATACCTTAGATCGAAATTCGATTGACAGAAACTCCAAATGTTAGATGTGAATGAAACACAATGAAAGAAAAGTATTTATAATAGATGGTGGCTTGAAAATTTTAGCAATGAAATTTGAAATTTAAATTTTGGTTCTGAACATTTACTAAATTACTCAAATCAAGGTTATCAAATTTATTTGATTTAGCAGTTCCCAAAAATAATGTTAATGTTAATAGTACTATAAAAGTGGTTTTTGAAACTTTAAAAGTTAAACATATTAGGTAAAATCTTACTTCATAATAATAGATTGTCAATTTGTAAACATAATTATTAACTCAAAATTAAAAAATAAATCTATGTATGAAATATGCATTGGTAAACATACACGACATCCTCAAAATTACAGAGACAAATTTCAATAGTTTGTTTGATTTACAAAATATTTTATAAATTTATATTAACAAAGGAAAGAAATTAAAGATAAAATATAAATTATTAATGTTTAGTTTATTAACAAATTTGAAACCTTAAAGATACATATACTTTGATTTTAAAAATATAAGAAAGTACTAAATTTTACGTTATTGTTTTTTTTAAATTCAATTTGTTTGTTTTTAAGAATAAATTAATTTGGAAATTCAAATTGTTTGTGTAAAAAAATATTCATGTGTCATTATTGATCAAATAAAACAATGTATCCAAATGACTTGTTTCCCAAATATCCTTTTAAAGTATGTTGTAAAATTATTAGGTGTATTGTATGTAAAATCATAGATGTTTACATTGCTTAGATTTATGCTTATAATTATAATGTCTTTACATAAATTATGAAAACTTTTTTTTTTAAATGATATGTACTGGATAGATTAAATTCATTTCTAAAAGCAATTAAATTTAATTAATACCTTTAAATAACATGGCTTCATATCATGATTGCAACTTAATCTTTACTTTGATAAGTCACATTTAGAAGATATATTATTAGTATCATAACAAAATCCAATATCGCTTCATACAAACAAAATGGTCTAATTAAGTTATAGACATACAGATTGAAAACATCAATGAGTAGCATAGCAACGCATACGATAATAAACATAAACAAAGGTACTTGTTCAAAACACAAACGTTAACCAACCAACAAAAGCTTAGTTCATATCAACCACCACTTAACTACGAATTATAGATATATAGAGTTTTACTAACCGGATCGGACGTTTTTCAAGATTATGGTGTTTTTTGAAGTAACAAAGGTGAAATCAAGCATCATACCATCAATCAAGTTGTTGTCGGCCATAAATTTTTGCCAGTTCTCGACCGAATAATGTTTCGCACATCCGTTTTTTTCAGTCTTGGCTGTGTAAACAACAACATGACCTTCGAAGTTCTGAACTTTCAATGAATGTTTCTTCTTCGTAAACCCAGCTCGATTAGCAACTTCGACAGGAAGACACTTCATTTAACAACGTACATTAAAAATCAAAGCTGTTTAAAATTATTTAATAATTACTACATGTAAATCGAAAGTTTAAGAAACGAAAAATCATACCAGCCTATATTCTCCTTTTCGTGTAAAGTCAAAATTTTCAGCATCTACGGGAACATTCCCTGTTTGAACTTTCTTCGGGAGGCTATGCTTCTTCAATCTCGAAGTGCAAACCGAGGGTACATTTTGCTTTACCTATATGATTAGTTAAACATATAAGTAATATTATTCTAATGACAATCATCAGGATTAAAAGTTTAGATGATGATGATGTGGCATTAATAATACAAAGTAAATCATTACCACATGCTTGTCTTCAGTTTCACAAAACTTTGAAACAATTGATGTTTTAAAGTTGATGGTAGTATGAAACAATTCTTTGCCCTTTTTATCCTGTGGGATGTTAAAATAATAAAGTAAATACTTATGATGGTAAAAAAAATTCAGTATAATACCCAAAAAATAGCCTATTGAAATACATGGTGATACTTAACACGGATACATACCTTTGGAGTGCAATCAACAACATCTTGTTTCCTTTTCATTGGTTTCACAACTTCTTCGTTAATGATGATACCTTTTCCTTTATGAATGTCAGGAAACTTGGTCGATACACATATCAAATTAACATAAATAAACCACTTGATTATGTGGCATCGTTAAATTTCATATGAATTGTAACCATTATAAAAATTTATAGCAATATAAGATTACCTTGTTTACTGTTGTTTGTTCATGTCGAATGGTGTGGCCAGAATGTATATCATATGCCTATCAAAAAAACATTGAAGTAAATTATGGGTAAGTAATCAATAAAATCAGGTGTATATAAGAAAAATAGATAATTACCTTGTCTAACTTATCAACAAACTGATCATGACTTATTTCAACGACCTCATCATCATCAGAATCAACTATGTCACTCAAAACAACAGGAATACAATCTCGATAAACTGATAACTGAAAGGCAACGTTATCAATCTTATTAAAGATCAATACATCTTCATCAAAGATTTTAAGCCGTTCGCAAAGAGTCGGCCATCCGTCCGTGAATGCATAGCAGTTATGTATTTTAGCAGATTCCACACTCCAGCGAGTACCAGCAGCTAGTATTTGATAGGTGCCGTTTAGTGTGTGTTTTTTATAAAACTTTTTAATAAAAGCATCTGGAATTACCTGCATTAAATGAAACATGTATCATAAGTTACTACGCATGTTGTTTCAATATAGTAAATAGAACTAATACTATAATATTACATAAATATATAATAAATAAAATGTATACAATTAGATTAATAATGTGCAAAAGGAAAAAAAATATACATACAGTTAAGCCCAATTGCGTGTATCGCTGATATGTGAAATACGATTCACCGCATACACTGTCAATAAAACACGAAAGTTCAAACACATCATGTCGAATAGGTTTGAAAACCAACAGTGAATCCTTTGACAATTGAAGGCCTTTAACAACTGCTGCCCAACCATCAGTGAAAGCCGGTCTAGACTCTAATGTTTTCATAGTTACGGTCCAAGACTTACCACATTCATGAAGGATCTAGAGATCAATACGTTGCCATGGTCAACCCCAATGGTTATAAACAAAAGTGAGAGGTAACTCCTGAATACAAAGATAGTACTATTAAGTATATAATGAAGTTAAATAAATATTATATGAATTAGGCTATTAAACATCAGATTATTCAGTAAAACATAAATAATCATACCAGCTTTAAAGATTTTGGGTCTTCTAGAATCTTCACAAACGATAAATTCAGGATTTCACCTGAATTATTAACATATATATATTACATCTTACATTAAATAACATAGCCGATTGAACAGAAAGGTTAAGAATCAAAAAAATTACAGATTCTTGAATTATCATTCATATATCAAACAAATAACACATCTACAAATCAAAAAATACTTTCGGCTTCATGGTGAAAAATAATATTAAATATATTTATAAACTATAATGCATATCAAAATCGGCCTAAAACACCATTGAAATTCCTTGTGGAAGTACACAAACTCTTATTGAACATAGAAACTAAACAAACTCTTCAAAGAAAGAAACATGGAATTATACAACATTCATACTTGTGGAAGTAAAATTGAAGATAAATATGGTTCATTTACTTTGTGATTAAACATTTTGTAGTGAAATTCCAATAGGATCATAAGAACAGAGACGTTTGAAGAGATTGAAGGTGCAAATACTTACGGTTGTGGAATATGATTCGATGAAGGAAGATTGATGACTTGATTTTGATTTTAGCAAACGCTTGTTTGAAACCCTAAGATTGATATATGTTAATGAGGAAAAGATTGTAAGAAAATGGATAAAAGGAAAACGGTGATGATTGAAGTAAGTTCGAGGATGGTGATGATGAATTCAGGTTTCCAATGCAATGCAAATCAAATCAACTTTAAAAATTCATCTAATTATAAAATACAATATTAATATTAACATTATAATATAATGAACGGAAATTACATGTGATTTAATTTTAGGATGTTTATATTTATATTTATCTTTAAATTTGTGTTTGTATTTGTATATACAAATATAACAATAACAATTTCACAGGATCGAGATTTTAGAAATATAGGAAGTTTTAAAATTTTAAATAATTTCACAGGATGTCCACTACCACATACAATCTTAAAATTATCATATGAATAAATATTTAAATCCTTTTTTAAAAAAGATTTGGAAATATGACACTTTACAAAAGTGTTAAGTTGAAAATTGTATTTAAATCCTAATAAGTGTGCGAAATTAATAAATAGTTGTTAGATATGTCTACCTATTACACTTTTACAGTTAGTATATATACATATTGATTTATAAATGTAATATGCCAATAAGGATATAATCGTTAATTATTATCAATTTTGGATAAAAATATATATCATAAATAACATAAGATAATGAGTAGTAAAAGTGATAGTAAATAAAAAATCTTACATATTAAATCACAATAAATTTGATACGAAAAACATATTAATACTAAAGTGTAGGTGACACAACGGTCTCTTCAAAAGATGCGACGTTATATAGTCCTTGAAAGGTCTCAGCGTCTTGTAAATATTGAAGATCTTTCGTGTCAATTTTTATTTCAATAATACTACCCCAGTTGGTCATAAAAGACCAAGTTTCTCCTCCTTTCTCAACTAACTTGTTAAGCCATGACTCAAATGAAATTGAATTTAGCTTTGTAAAAGAAGACACTTCTGACCATCCTTGATCTTCAAATTTAAATAGCTTCACGTTTATAGCATGGGTCTTTACAACAACAAACATATGAAGTGTGTTGCGGATTTTGAAAAACCTGCTTTGGCGAGCAACAACATGAGTAAATTGTGGTATTGAAACCTGTGAGAAAGTTTCAGAAACCACATCAAAAGCAATCATATAACTTTTAGGAGGCGCCCAATAGTGTGGAGATGCAAAATATAAAACATTGTTGCATAAAGTGCCGTGAGACCACAAATATAACCTTGAAGCGTAATCTGGTCCTTTTAAAAAAGTTAAAGTTTTCCATTGATGTGTGTTCAGAGAAGACACACGAGGTACAACATCATCCATACGACGTTAGAGATGTAATATTTTAACATCGTTAAATGAGTCTAGATAAATCCCAACTGCATCTGCCTTGATATCGAAAAAACTTTTAGGTTTATTATGACACAAATTCAAAAATTTATTGGTGGTTGGATTCCACAGAATCAATTGGTCTGAAGGACCTTGGATGCACATCAGTAAAAGACCGTATTGAGAAGCAAGAATCGTTAGATTGGAAAGCGGAGTATCAACGGGGAAGGAAATAAACTTCCTTTCAGAAATGTCTACCTTTCCTCCAATCAAGTTGTCAATATAAATCGATGACATACTCAACGTGATTAGCTTACGATGTTCACAATTAGACATACGGCGAGAGTGAATAATAGAAAACATAGGTGAAGACAATTCATAACGCCATTGCTTGCAAACTGATTTAAATCGTCCAACACATTTACTTGGTAGCCTTGATAGGATTTTGTGAGCAAACATTTCAAACTCAAGAGGTTCCATCCTAAAAAAAGATTCATATGAAACAAATGATAAGATTTGTTGGTGCATATGTCTGTCGACTTCGTCTTGTATCGAGTCTTGTATTAGATTAGAAAGATCAGGGCACGAAATCCGAGAATATTGTGTTTGTGACCATTTCGCACGAAATGGGTTTTGCCCATCTCGTACGAAATGAGTAGCCTATATATAGTTGCCTTGTTCATTTCGTATGTAACTTTCCGATTCCAGAGCCGAAGTGCTGCTGAAGTGTCTACTCGCTGTAAAAATCTGTTATATCAATAAAAAAGACAATTAGAGTGTATATCAAGCTGTTTCTAAGTCGATACGTTAGTTTCCGCCTCTCGTATTGACAAGAACTCTTCTGAACGACTCGTTTTGGTCGTGCAAACGATCCTACAAGTGGTATCAGAGCACAGGAGGAGGAGTGCTTACCGAATTCAACTTGATTTCATCAAATTTCTGACTTCTACACCTTCTTTTCAAAATTAAACAAGTTTTCACGGTTAAAATGGGCTAATTTTCACACTTTATAAGTGAAACACTGTTTTAACAAAGCCTTGAAAGAATTAGACCTAAAATCAATCTAAAAATTGATCAATTGGACAAAAATCTGATCGAAAGTATGACATCAGCATCATTTCGCACGGAATAAACCTTCCATTTCGCACGAAATCACATTTGTGATACATTTCGCTTGAAATTGTACATCGGATTCTTCATTTCGCACCAAGATATTCATTTCGTACCAAAAGTTTCATTTCGCATGAATTGAGGTTGCCATTTCGCATGAAATCGCTCATTTCGCATCAAAGATTCATTTCGTTTGAAACATCTCTCATTTCGCACGAATTGGTCATACTGGACCTCCATTCCGTACGAAATAGCCATTTCGTTTGAAATTGACCATTTCGTACCAACACCATTTCGTGTGAAACTTCATTTCGTTTGAACTTATCATTTCGTTTGAGATTTGTTTTTCAGATTGTGCTTGTGAATTTTTGAAACTGAAACATGGAAGAAGAGTGTTATAACGCATTTGCTACTGCCCCGAGTACTCCTGTTGCCATTGCTCAGAGCATGAACATGGAAAATGAAACAGGAACTTTGCAAAAACCCCCGAAGCTAATGGGTATTGAAGAATACTATGGTTGGAAAGACCGATTCGAAAACTGGGTTCAAGCTAATCATTTGAGGTCTTGGGAATGTATTGAGAAGAAGTATGTTAAACCTCGTACAGATGTGGGTGTTATTAAAACTATTTCTGAGTTGTCGGACAAAGAACGAGACATGTACAAAGCAGAAAAGATGATGATTAGTCTACTCCAGCAAGCTGTGAAAGAAGACATCTTCATATTACTTCAACATGATAATACTTCACGTTCGATTTGGGAAGCACTTCGAATTAAGTTTGAGGGAAGTGAGAAGATGATCAGGAGTAAGAAATCATTGTTAAAGAAAGAATTTGATTTGTTTTCGAGTTTGCCGGGTGAATCTTCAAAGAAGCTAATTGAAAGATATTGTCATTTAGTGCGATCAATGTCTCTGTTGGATATTAACAAAGATCGAGAGGAATGGGTTGACAAATTAGCAGATGCTTTACCTCAGAAAGAATGGGGTACTTATTTGATGATCTTGAAAAACACTGGAGAATATGACAAATTGACAATTTCCCAGTTCATTGAAAAGATTGAAGGACAAGATCTTGAACAACAAAAGATTGCAAGAATGAACAATCCGAGTGGTCAACAAGACATCAAGATGTATTACAAAGGGAGTGTTCAGGATGTTGAAGCAAGTCCGAAGGTTCAAACCGCTTTCAGTGCAGAAAACTCATCTGGATCAGTTAATCAAAGTCCAAACAGCAACAGTGGTTTTTCTTCATACTCGAGTGTTAGTCCGAATGTTTCAACATCAAGTCATCAGTTCCAAAGCTCAAACAGTAGTAATGGTCATGTGTTACATTGCAACATTGCATTGCATCTTCAGAATGGTCAAAATTTTTCTGAAGAGGTCGCTAAAGGCCATATGGCATTACTTGCTACAGTGTTAGAATCATATGAGGGTTTGGTTGCTGGAAGGATCGGAAATCCTATGCTGACAAAAGAGGATTACGATCAGATCGATGCAGAAGAAATGGAGCTTATGGATATTAAGTGGTGTTTAGCGAGTGTGTTGAGGAGAGCTGAGAAATTTAAGATGATTACAGGAAGAGATGATTTTCGGGATGCTAATGTTTCTACTTTGGGTTTTGATAAATCTAAAGTTACTTGTTTTCGATGCAGGGAAAAAGGACATTTCAAGAGGGAATGTACCAATCGAGAAGCAGGAGGAGCTCAGAATCCGTTCGGAAATAATGATTACTATCGGAAAGCTATATATCAACAAGTTACTCAACAAGCGTATCAACAACAAGAATCACAAACTGCACATGCTAAGAAGGCGATCGAAGAGTCAGCAAAGAAAGCTTATTTTGGTATAATTGATCAAGATGATGAAAAAGTGGCAGAAGGTTTTAGCTGGGACAAATACATTCCGCCTGATTCAAAGCTAGTAGCATTCATTGCACAAATAGTTCAAGAACCAGATTTGATGAAAGAATGGATGAGTGTGTTTGACAACAGTGAGAAAATTCAAGATGGAGAGTTTTTTTCTTCAGATGATAGTTCAGAAAAGACAACAGTCTTTGATCAATCATCATCTGATAGCAGTGATGATGAAGAAGAAATACAAATAAACATTGGAAAAACTTCATTATCTCCTGAAAGTTTTAAATTTTATTTTGCAGAAAGATTGGAGAAGCTGAAGGAGAAACGAGCAGCAAAAGAAAAGAAAAAATGAAATGCGAGAATGTTGCTCAGGAAAAGAAGAATGAAAAGAGTGAAGAAGTTAAAGAAGCTGAGAAGGTAGTTGAAGTTGAAAAGGTTATCGAAGTTGAAAAAATTGTTGAAGTCACAAAACCATGTTTAAAATGTTTGGCATCTTGCAAGCAGTGTGAAGAAAAAGATGAAAAGTATAGTGAGCTTGACAAGATGAAAGAAAATTTATTGTTCGATGTCAATTATGTGAAAGAGTCATATGATGTGTTGAACAGAACGGTGAATAGTCTGCAAAAGACAAATTCTGAAAGAGAAGATGCTTTAACGATGATGAATGCAGTGATGATGTCTAAGCAGAAGGCTATCAATCACTATATTGAAGAATGTGCAAAGTTGAAGCAAGAGGTGGAGACTGAAAAAATAGAGAATGAAAGAATCAGAAGATTGTTACAAAGTTATTCTAGTTCTGATTATTTGATTGATAGAATTTATCCAACTGTTGCAGGTCTTGAAGCCTTTCAGGACAAGAAGTCGGAAGAGAAGGATACTGGTAAGAAACAAAGTGCAAACTATAACAAGTGTCCACCTCCGATCTGGGAAGGTTATTCTCCCAGAAAACCAAATGAGGAGCAAGTCAAAAAGACAGTCAATATAAAATTGAAGTCTGAAACAACTGATGAGTTACCAGAAAATATTGACGTCACGTTCACATCGTCTGACACTGATCATGAGTCTGAGTTAATAAAGAAAGTGGTCGATCAGGTGTTGGATAAAGATGAGGAGTCAGAGTCAAAGTCCGAATCCGAGAGTTCGAGTTCATCAGTTGACAGTCTAAAATCGTCGGTCAAAAGGGTTTACAATAAAGAATTTTTGTTATCAAAATCTAATTTGAATGACGAACCAATCAAAGTGGCATATACTTTGAATGATTCAGACAAATTATATTTTGATGAGGAATTTCCAATAAGAGGTGTTAAAACTGAAATGATTAAAAAGGTTTTCAAATTAACAGAAATTAATATTTCTGAAATAAAAGATGTAAATCTTTCTGAAAAACCTAAACCTTACACCTCAAGAGTTCAACAAGGGTTAAACAAGAAAAAAGGTTACAGTTCTGACCAAACCATAATGGTAATTTCAAAAAGAAAGGTCTTGGTTTTATTCCACCGAAAAATCATAAAACTGAGAAAACTTATAAACCAAAAACTATATTTGTTTCAGGAGCAAGTTCGGAAGAAGAAGAAGAAAAGAGTTCATTCTGGAAACAATCAAACAAAGAATTCCTTGCTAAAAGGCAAGAGGGAATGAAGAATGGAGTTCATCAGAGAAAGGAGATAAGAACCTGTTACCGATGTCAAGAAGTTGGTCACATCGCCTGGAATTGTCCAAAGGCAACCAACACAAAACAGGAAGTTGTTTCTAAACTGAAAGAAAAAGTTGTTGATAAAACCGAACCACCAACTGAAAAATTCAAAGTGTTTAAAAATTCAACATATGAAGTTGGTGAGTGTTCAAAAAGATTTTACAAAAGAAGAGTAAATCTTGACAACCAAATGTGGGTTGTTAAGAAATCAAATGTGAAATCTGGCGATGAATCTGACTCGTCAAAGTCAGAGGAGCCACAAGTTGAGGGTAAAAGTGAAAATTCAGTTCCGCCGATGGATGATGTAAACTTTCCACCATTGCGAGCTGAAAATTTAAAATCAAAAGTTGGTAAAATGGAAATCTTGAATCAATTCTATTCTGAAAAGAAAGAATTTGATGTCGAAAGAGCGTTTAATGGAAAAGTAAAGCATATTTTTTAGAAAATGGTCGAGGGGAAGGCCAAAGGGGTGAAAGATTTTTATGAAGAAAAAAGAAATGCTCAAACCCCAAGTGAAACTGAAAAGGTCACACCCAAAGATAGTCAGTCTTGGGTGTCTGTATTTCATATGTAAAAATCCTGACTTGCCGGAACTCCTAGGTTGGTAATTGTGGAGTAGGAATCGGCATCTTTCATGATATTTCGACCTACAGGTGGTTGTATTCTTAATTTGTCATATTTAGATTTAAAATAGTATGGTTGTTTAGTGTACCTACAAGTGGTTGAAGAAGGGATTTTCACCTACAAGTGGTTAATCAAGGTCATTAAGATGAACTTGATTTAACTTTCATTCATGTGATTGAGAAAACAAAGTGATGAGTTTAACCCTTAACCTAGAAAGTGATTTGTCAAATCAACAAAACTAATTTTCCGGAAAAACCATTTTGATTAAAACAAACTTCAGTGTTTTGAAATCATAATGGGAAAATAGTTTGTTGTCACGGGGAGTTCTGATTGTTTACGCCAAGTGGATGGAGAATTGAAGCAATTCACAACAGTTGTCACTTTATTTGTATAGTTTGTTTGTGACAACTCGAAATTTCGATCCATTAACATAACTCATCCGACAACTTTAATTGTTTCATTCAGTTATCCGATCCATAAGCCAATTCATTCAATATTCATTTCACTTAAATCTGATCCGATCAAGTCAATAGTGTCAGTTCAAGGTTATATAGTGGCCCAATAAAACAAAGTTCACGTGAATATCTCTTGGCCAAATTTAATTGCATGTGACATCTGTTGTCAGGTGGGTATAATCATCTCGGCCCATGTGACTTTTTATAAAAAGAAGTTGGCGGCCCATGTGCTGATTAAGGTCCAATAGAATCACACCCTATACAAGTTTGTCGGCCCAAGCATTGAACAACATTTAATGTATAGTTACATCAGTCCATGTGCGGCTCAATTAATCATATGTTGCGCAAATTAGGTGTCAGCATATCACGTGAACTTGGATACCAATTGTGATACCTATCTTAGACTTAGCCTCGGCCCAATCCTGTTTTATAACAACGGCTCAATCCCTTTATATTGTTAGTGAATACAATGGGCCCAACCTCTTCTCCTTATATGCTAGTGTATGTGATTCTTATGTGCACAAGATAATACAAATACAAATACAAAAACTAATACCTCCTTCCTGTTGTGCGATGGCCCAGATGGATGGTCCTGAGCCCACTTTGACTATTAAAACAAACCGCCCCCAACCTTCACAAATATATGAATACGTAACAGGAGTACTGATTAAACTAAACTTATATCACAAGTCAAAAACCCCGAGACATTACCCATTTGTGGCAGGCAAGTAAATGGGCTTGAGCCCATTATCGGATAAAGAATGACCGCCCCCAAACTTGTACCCTTTTATTTTTATGTATACATATCATATTCTCATTATCACAAAAGCTCAAACTAAAGAAACCCTACCCCTTCCAATTCGTACGTGCGACAAACCCTTCCCACCCTTCGAGACATTACATTCTTGGATCCAGCTTGTTAGGTTAGTGAATTATCATGTTAAATTTGTATTAATAGTCTTGTTGTCACATGATGTTAAGATTGATCGCATGATGTTAAGATTGCATTAAATATATTGTTAGAATTCTTGTTGTAATTGTTATCAATTTGTTACGAGAATTAGTTGAGGGATTACTTGCAAATATGTTGTTATTAGATATTAAAGTTAGGAGTGCATGATAGTTAGTGATAGGTATGATCTTCTGATATGTGTTATAAACTTGGAAAGAAAGGTTGTAGTATGATTTCTTGGTGAGGTATGGTTACATTATTACTAACAGTTTAGGTTGCAATTTATGGATGGTATGGCTTGATTAAAGGGGGTGGTAAATTGTAATGGTAATTCACTATTATGAAAAAAATATATATGGTTTGCATGTAAATCGGACTGTATGTTGAATATTGGGGTATTTGGGCCACTTGGTTGCTATGATGTGTTGGGCTTGGGGTGGTATTTGGTGGTTGGGCCGAATTGTTATGTGAGTAGTGGCAATGTGTTGGGTGATGCTTGTGATTCATGCGTGTAACAGTTTAGTTGACATGAATTGATAAATGTTTTTGTGAGACATGGACACTGTTGATTGACTGATACCACTAGCACAACCTGTTTAATACTAGTGCACTATCTGACGAATACATGTGAAACAATACGCACTAAGCTTGTATGCGAACTAACTGTTATGTGCAACTATCATAGGATTCGATTGATCATTTCTGTTAAACGTGTAATTAATCTTACCGAGCAAATCTAAGGTGAGTTCACTGCTCTTTTTCCAAGCATGCATCCCGGGGAGGGATATCGGGTAACGTTTCGGGGAGGAACGCTTGTTTATTGGGATGTTTGTTATTATACTCAGTTTCTATCACATAAGACCCCTTACATCAACCGACAGTTGCCGGGGAGGCAACGAGGTTATTAGTTGATAGCGCTATTAGGTTTGGCACCCTCACACCGTACCGGGGAGGACGGGCGTGAACTAATTTCCTTAAAGCATGACCAATGTTCTGATAGAGACATTGGGGTTTGGCAAATACATCTTGTAGCCATTTCGGTAATCGAGTTAATATCAACATCAAATCAAATTGATAAACTGTTTTATACATGTATCTGGTAAACTAAACTCGTTAACAAAACTTTGAACTCACCAGCGTTGTCTGACACACTTGTTTGCATGCTTGTAGGTCGTTAGATGTTTTGCATTGGAACTTGCTGTCTGGAGTAGCTGGAGTGGTCATGGGTCGACTGGATGGATTTATGTTATTGATTTCTTGATACTATACTTTGGTTTTGAAACTGTTTAATTTTGCTTCCGCTGAATACTTTGGTTTTCACTTAAATTTGTTGATGGTATTTTATTAATAATTAAGGATTTTATTTTGAAACTTGTACGCGTTCAATGTAATTAGTGGCTCGTTATTGGTATGTCGCACGCCTAACAGGGACATTCCCTAGGTGGTATTTTGGGGGTGTGACAGTTTGGTATCAGAGCCACTGGTTATAGTGAACTTGGTTTTAAAACGTCTTTATAAAACCAGACTATAACCGAACAGTTTTGACAACAAGAATACGACCATGACACTCAGCTCCAGACTGCAAGGTTTGTCTCTCGTATACTCACTGTACTGCATAACTTGTAAACACTTATATATGATATTGCATGTGATTGCACATTTAGCACAACAGTTTGAATTCATGTATTACCTACATGTGTTATGTGATTGATAGGGTGGTATTTCCCTAAACATTCATGACTTACGTTTTGTGATGCTCTTTGTTGCTACTCGAGTTGGAGGAACCATTCGACATGAGTTAGGAGGAGATGGGATGAGCATGCAAATCACCATATTATTGTGGGTGCACACATAATAATAATGTGGGGTGCATGTGAATCCCAGTGAGGCTTAACAAGTGAAGAAGGGGTTCTGCTATGTTATTTGATCAGTGTGAAACGTAACAAATTTATAGGAGTCATAACAGTGATCATTTCCTACTCGAATGTGACCTTTTCCCCTCTCTCTGAATCCTTTCGAATCTCGATGCTATCGAGTATTTCCTGAACACCCCTCTGAACGCCTAGCAGACCGTGTAAAATGTTAGGTGCCGGTACAAACGTCCCTGAGTTGGATGTTGCAACGTCAATGATTAACCTTTCTCACTTCTCATCGTATGGTGGAACTCAAAGATTTGGCGCATTAGATCCAGAAGTGCGATCACTTCTGCAACACTCTCGCAGCAAACCGTGTAGTATTTAATCAACTTGGAAGAACAATGGACAAAAGGGTAAATGTAGTATTTTACCGACTTCAGCATTTGAACGACTCTAGTTACTGGCAATGAACATCAGCGATTTGACTCCAAACGAATCCTTAACCCTAGTCAACAACTTATAGGAGCCGACTTTTACGAATCAACTGGGACATAAGCGATGACAATTGACCTTGATGTGGAACGTGTAACTGCCAGCACAATGAGTGGCGCCTTGGAACGTGGCACGGAATGTGAAGAGATGGACATTGTTGGTGAAAGATCGCAGGACTTCATTTCGAGCAACAGCACTAGAAGTAACAGTCACGATGACAGCAACGTACTCGCAAATCATGACTTTCGGTATGGAAATGATGGTGGCTTCAACAGGGAATGGCCGATGTTAAGGCAAGACGCCAGCAACCCAGGGAGCAAAGACAGTTTCGGGAATTCTAGTAGCAGTAGAAACAACACTGGATATGGTACCCGCGAAGGACATCTAGGATTGGCGTGGGCGATGCCAGGATTATAACAACATGGTGGCCTACACGTTCTTAGTAACTAATCATTTCGTCACTATTTTGCTTAACCCTGATGCTTCTTGAAACCGAACCAGTTGTGGAATCGGCTGATGGCAAGTCAGATGGAACCGCATATGTTAGTTGGGATGCAAACTCGACCTTGTGGGGCAGGTAATCGACACCGATCTTCTTTCTACTATCTTAGATGGCTACAATGCAGTAGTTAGTGTGGACTAGTTATCTAGAACTCGCGTGGATGTACCCAGGGGGGGAAATTTTGTGTGGTGAATTGTTATTTGTTCTAAAGCGTTAGACTGGTGCAAGGGTTAGCGCCATTTTGGCTATGAGGGCCCAAAAGTGTCTACGGAGGGATAACCCCGCTATAATAGCAACCGTTTCTGATGATAAGGCTAAGGAAAATAGGATCGAGGATCCACCAATTGTTGTGACTCATCTCAGTGTGCTATTAGAGGAACTTCCAGGATTACTTCCACAACTGTTAGGCAGAAACTCAGTTTGATCTCATGCCAGGTGCAGCTCCGAATATTCATACTCTTACCGTCTTGCACCAGGAGGGTTGCAAGAGCCGTTTAATCAATTACAGAAACTGTTGAACAGGAGTTTTGGCGGACCTAGCTTTTCTCTTTGGGGAGCCCCAGTTACACCCATGAAGACAAGCCTTACCGTACGTGTACTAGTTATCAAGAACGTAACAAGGTGACAGTTGAGAACTGTTTGCCTCGACCATGTAGTGACAACCTGTCGACTAGTTGCGAGGGACAAGCTTTCATTCGAGGATTGATTTACGAACGGGCTATTATCAGAGGGAAGTCCAAGGGGAGAATGTTCCTAAAGCGGCATATCAAACGCAGTATGGCCATACGACTTTGTGCACCATGACCATTGAGTTAATCAACACACAAGCAGCTTTATAGATCACATGAATCGACCATGTTATTTGATGACGTTTTGAAACACTACCAGGGGAAAGGAACACCATGAACGGCACCTGTATTTTGTCCTAGAGCTCCTAGGGGAGGAACAACTTCACGCGAAGTCTACCTAAGTGTGACTTCAGGATTTTCGAGGATTTCGCAACTTTAACCTCTTTAGCACAGCAGGGTGCTGTGTACTCATGGGAGACAGGCGGGATAACGTCATTTCAGCTTTCAAATCCCAACTCTAAAATGCGTTGTTTAGCCCGATCACAAGGGCCTCCCGTGTACCCTGGTTACAAGAGAGTTAAATCAGTTAATGGCATCGCTGGATGGAACTTTTGAATGAATACGACCGTGAAACCTGGACGTGCACGAGCTTGGCAGCTCGCTATCCACTCTAACATACCTGATCAGATCCACCTTGTTCAAACTGAAGAACTGAAGGAAGAGAGTTAACAAGATTGACCCATGCGAGGCATGGGGAAGCAACCTTTGGCAGGTCGGACGATATTTGCTACTTCATGGAACGAATATGGACCTCACTATATAGCAACCTTAGGGAACTGGTGCAGGCAAAGCACACGGGTTTCGATATCCTATTCATCTGAGTTTTGATAGGATGTACTAAAACCTGAAGACCATGTACGGGTGACCGGGCCTGAAGGCCCACATAACCACGCATGGGAACGAAGTTTGACACGTGGGAAAGTCAAGGTGGGATATTAGCAACCAGAAACACATGTATGGGAAATGAAAACAGACTGCCATGGATTTTGTCACTAGTCTACTTACAACTCGAAACGGAAACATTATCACCTGGGTGATCATTGATGGACTCAAGTTACCAGCACACATTCTTGCAAACAAGAAAACTGACGATTCTTCACAGTTGTGAATGTTCCTCTGAGAGAGGCGGCTTTTAGGCACGAGGTGCCAACTCCTGTTACCTCTGAATTTGATATATGCATGATTTATGTCAAGCAATACACAACACCCTTGGCTCACGTCAGGACCAGAGCATTGCTTATCGCCGTTGGGCAAACGATCAGAGAAAATGAACTCTCCTGGCACTCAAAGACATGCTGCGAGCATGTGTGTGACTAGCTTTGGTGCAAATCGGAAGGACTCTTACCTATGGTTGAGTACTACTGCGGCAGTTATCATCTTAGTAACCAGACAGCTCTGTTGAGGCATTACATAGACAATAATGTCGACCTTCTTATTAGATTGAGATGGTTGACAACTTAATTACTGGTCCAGGACTGGTACTCGAAACTCTTGGGAAGGTTGTTTGGATCAGGAGTCGATTGGTGGCAACGCGTGACCGTCAGGAAAGCTCATAAACTTGGGAAACGCTGGAAGATCGCTGTAGGCGATCGCATCATGTTGAAAGTTTCACCCTGGGAGGGTGTGGTACGCTTGGGAAGCGTGACAAGCTTAATTTACGTTACGTTGGGTTATTCGGAATTCTGGAAAGAATCGGTCATGTCGCCTAAAACTCAAGTTACCCGACGAATTAGGTAACGTTCATGATGTCATTTATGTCGCGAGTCTAAAGCAGTGTTTGTCCGACGAAACGCTTGTGATACCTTCTTAGAGTCTGAGACTAATGACAAGTTGCAGTTGTCGAGGTGCATATTTAAAACATGCCCCAGGAGGTTAAGGTTTGCGAGCACTGTCAAATTCCAATTATGAGAGTTCGTTGAAACTCGAGACTAAGTATCCGCAATCGTACGTATCTGCTGAATCAATTCCGATGCAACTGGTGAATTTCGAGGAGGAAATTTTCTTTCTAGTTGGGGAGGATGTGGTACCCGAGGAAAACCCACAGTCATCCACAGTTATCTCGAACTACCACTTCATTTCTCTAAGACTTCTTGTTAGATTTCGGGACGAAATTTCTTTCAAGGTGGGGATGATGTGACAACTCGAAATTTCGATCCATTAACATAACTCATCCGACAACTTTAATTGTTTCATTCAGTTATCTGATCCATAAGCCAATTCATTCAATATTCATTTCACTTAAATCTGATCCGATCAAGTCAATAGTGTCAGTTCCAGGTTACATAGTGGCCCAATAAAACAAAGTTCACGTGAATATCTCTTGGCCAAATTTAATTGCATGTGACATCTGTTGTCAGGTGGGTATAATCATCTCGGCCCATGTGACTTTTTATAAAAAAGAAGTTGGCGGCCCATGTGCTGATTAAGGTCCAATAGAATCACACCCTATACAAGTTTGTCGGCCCAAGCATTGAACAACATTTAATGTATAGTTACATCAGTCCATGTGCGGCTCAATTAATCATATGTTGCACAAATTAGGTGTCAGCATATCACGTGAACTTAGATACCAATTGTGATACCTATCTTAGACTTAGCCTCGACCCAATCCTGTTTTATAACAACGGCTCAATACCTTTATATTGTTAGTGAATACAATGGGCCCAACCTCTTCTCCTTATATACTAGTGTATGTGATTCTTATGTGCACAAGATAATACAAATACTAATACCTCCTTCCTGTTGTGCGATGGCCCAGATGGATGGGCCTGAGCCCACTTTGACTATTAAAACAAACCACCCCCAACCTTCACAAATATATGAATACGTAACAGGAGTACTGATTAAACTAAACTTATATCACAAGTCAAAAACCCCAAGACATTACCCATTTGTGGCAGCCAAGTAAATGGGCTTGAGCCCATTATCGGATAAAGAATGACCGCCCCCAAACTTGTACCCTTTTATTTTTATGTATACATATCATATTCTCATTATCACAAAAGCTCAAACTAAAGAAACCCTACCTGTCACACCCCCAAAGTCCACAAGCGGAGTATCACCGCATGGAGGCGTGACATGACCAGGATCAAGCCACCAATCATATTGAACAATGTATTTAAAATAGATAAAGTCCAACCACGCAATATAATTGGTGTTCAAAAACTAGTTAACCAAGTTCAAATTAAACAGCGGAAGCATAAAACGTAAAACCAAAACATAAGTTATAAGTTTAACATGGCACACACTGTCCATGTCCCACAACGACCACACCTCCTCGTGCAAACTCCTTAGATACCTAACGACCTGCAAGGCATGTAACAAGGAGTCAACAACAAAGTTGAGCGAGTTCACAGTTGGTTGTTTAGTTTTAAAAGTTTGTTTCGAAAACCACGAGTTAACCAGTATCTTTGTTTTTCCCCAAACCATATCCATAATCAGTGGGGGCTTCCCCATGTGAACCACTAGACTGTTACCATATCGACTACTGACGAAAGTAAGTTGTGCCCTAAGTCAATGTCTATCATCATTGACTGTTTGCCATGATCCATTAGTACACGCCCGTCCTACCGGCACGGTGTGAGGTTTGTCAAACCCTAATAGCGCTATTAACTAATGACCCGCTCGCCATCGGCCTCGGCGATTAAGTCGATATAAAATAAGGGACTTAATGATAGAGTTTTGTCTAGTAAGTTAAGGTTGTTGTCCTACCCAAGGAGGACGAACGTACGTATTCTACCCAAGGAGAATACGCAGAATTTATATTGGCATCCTACCCATGGAGGATGGCGGTACATATCCTACCCAAGGAGGATACGCAGGTTCCGTTTTAGTTCTTTAACCCATTCCCAACCACCGGGAATCCCATGCCTTAGAAAGAGTGTGAACTCACCTTGGGTTGCTCGGTTGAACTCTTTAAAAATAGCTAACGGTCGAGGTTGGTCAATCACGTCCTAATATGATTACCATTTAGTTTATTAATAATTTCAATTAAAGCACAAAGTTCCTACACGTATCTATCACATAATATGCACTCACTTTAACTGATCATGCCCGTACATACCTCCCTCCTATAACTACTCAAGAGCAAGCATACGAGAACCCACATAACACTTTTATTGACATACAACAAGTTGGATCATTATCGGACAACACAACTGACATTTAGACACGCGAATCACCACATACATTGTTTCAGCTTTAACATCTAAAACTGGGCTGTTTTTGAGTAATTTAATAAAATAGTTAACTTATTCCAAAAATTCCCAAATTTTTACAGAATGTTTTAAACGATCCAAATATTGTTATGTAAAAATATCGGGATCCAATTCATTACCAATATTTTTAAAAAAAATCATTTACCGGACTGCAATCAGATTCGTCACTTTCTGACTGCAGTCCACGGAATAATTCATTTAAAATTCATCGTAAGTCCGATTGATGAAATTCCAGTTGGAGCATTACAACGACATCAGTGGTCATCTACAGTACAAATTTCATGAGCTAATTCTACACAGATTTCAGGTTATGACGAAAAACATAACACACATTTTCTGCAGTAAAAACGCAGCTTTTGCTGCTATACAAAACGGACCTTTAAAAATAGTAAACGACCTCGAAAAAATATGATTCCAGTGCCATTTGATTCGTTTTTCGAAAACACATAATTTAGACTTCGGAAAATCAATTTTTTCAATTTATAATGGTCCGTTTACAGCCAACTGAAGTTGGTTGTAAATGTTACTCAGCATGCTGTTAATCACTTAAACGTTACTAAAACACGCACATATGATCACAACACCTTCTAACAACATCCTCTTAACAATATTTCATCATGTATCATCATATTTCATCTCATGATTCAAGATTCAAGATTCAAGTCTTTTAGTGTTCTAGTTATTTCATCATAATACATCCTTTAACTACTAAAAATAGGAAGTAACCAAGAGTTAACAAGAAGCTTACAACTAGCTTTAAGCTAGGGAAGATCACTAGAAAAAGATGATGAAAAATGGATGATGAAAGCTAAGGGTGAAGGTTCTTCAAGTTCTTCAAGCTTCAAGTTCCATGAAACACCTTCTAGCTCCTTGGAATGATCTTGAAATGGGATGAATGAGGTTGGATGATGGTGAAAAGGTGGTGGTGGTGGCGGCACCTCCTAGGCCGAGAGGAGAGGGAGAGAGTGAAAGAGTGGAGTGAGGTTGTGAATGATGAAGATTGGAAGAGTGCTTGTTCTTATAAGAGAAATCTAAACAAAATATTACAAGATCTTATCATATCCAAGAAAAATCCAAGAGAGATCTAAACAAGATATCATGCAATCTAGGAGATTTAGTGAAGATTGAAGAAATCTTGAGGTGGGGCCATCCCCAAAACCGTAAGTATGGAGGGGGAGGGGGTCCATGTGTAAATTTTGATGGTAAGTGGGTAATTGGCTAGGGTGTTAAGTGTACGGTCTAGTATTTTATGTGTATCTCGCATTATGTAGTATGTTAGGGTGTTCGGGGACCATACTAGCCAAGAAATAATAAAATAATGTTTCTAGCAATATTTTGGTCTCCCGGGTAATGTCCGGTTGTTCGATTAGATACCGGTTCGTTAAAGTGCTAAGTTGTTCCGTATAGTGTCTTTTATGTAACTTTTTGTAACACTTTTAATTCTCAACACTTAGGAAAGCATTCAGGACCATTTAGTCAATTTTCTGCACAAGACTAGTATGTTAAAAAGCTGAATTTTGCTGAAGAATGCAGAAATCATAAAGCAGTTACGTCATCAGTTGTAATTAAGAACAGTCATTAAGCACAATTTAATATTAATTAATCGTACGGATACATGTAATTATGAGGGTTGTCACATTCTCCCCCTGTTAAGAAAATTTCGTCCCGAAATTTAGCACGTGGTTACTGAGGAAGCTAGTTAAGTTGCGTGGTTTTCCTGGTTTTCCTGGGGTGTCACACTACCCCTTCCAATTCGTACGTGCGACAGACCCTTCCCACCCTTCGAGACATTACATTCTTGGATCCAGCTTGTTAGGTTAGTGAATTATCATGTTAAATTTGTATTAATAGTCTTGTTGTCACATGATGTTAAGATTGATCGCATGATGATAAGATTGCATTAAATATATTGTTAGAATTCTTGTTGTAATTGTTATCAATTTGTTACGAGAATCAGTTGAGGGATTACTTGCAAATATGTTGTTATTAGATATTAAAGTTAGGAGTGCATGATAGTTAGTGATAGGTATGATCTTCTGATATGTGTTATAAACTTGGAAAGAAAGGTTGTAGTATGATTTCTTGGTGAGGTATGGTTACATTATTACTAACAGTTTAGGTTACAATTTATGGATGGTATGGCTTGATTAAAGGGAGTTTGAAGAACTTAAGGAATCAAGAGATCTGATCAAGAGAATTAGAGAGAGGTGAAGAGTTAGAGATTGAAGGATGCTTTACACTGTCAGATACTTTGAAAGAGCACAAAGACTGATAAAGATTGAAGACTCGACATACTGAAGGCTTGTACTAAAGACTCGTCGACATCCAAGGGGGAGTCTGTTGGTGCATATGTCTGTCGACTTCGTCTTGTATCGAGTCTTGTATTAGATTAGAAAGATTAGGGCACGAAATCCGAGAATATTGTGTTTGTGACCATTTCGCACGAAATGGGTTTTGCCCATCTCGTACGAAATGAGTAGCCTATATATAGTTGCCTTGTTCATTTCGTATGTAACTTTCCGATTCCAGAGCCGAAGTGCTGCTGAAGTGTCTACTCGATGTAAAAAGCTGTTATATCAATCAGAAAGACAATTAGAGTGTATATCAAGTTGTTTCTAAGTGGATACGTTAGTTTCCGCCTCTCGTATTGACAAGAACTCTTCTGAACGACTCGTTTTGGTCGTGCAAATGATCCTACAAGATTTATGTATATGAATTTGTGAAGCAAGCAACCAAGAAACATTAATGATCTACAAACACATATCACATAGAAAAAATGAATCGTATAAAGATGATATACATATTTAAACAAAAATACGAAAATAATAGATACAAAAGCAAACCGAAATTCCGAGTTGGAGATAATAACCTTTTGTGTCAACACGTCTAATCTGACCCACTAACAAATGCTTTATTTATAATTCCATTTGAAGGTAAATATTTATAATTAATGACGATATTTTATTTTAAGCATGAGATGTCACGGATTATATAAAATTTAATTAAAAAGTTAAGTCCATAATTAGATAAAGCGGCCATACATCTATTTCAATTTATAATAATTTATAAGTAATTAGGATACTCTATTTTAAGCATGAGATGTAAAAGATTATATAAATTTGATTGAAAATAGTGACTCGAAATTTGAATTTTGAAATATTTATAATTAATGAGAATATTTTATTTTAAGGATCAGATGTAACAGATTATATAAATTTGAATGACAATATTCACTCCATAATTAGATAAATTGAACATAAATCTATTTCAATTTAAAAAGATTGATAATTGATAATATTGATAATACTAAATATAAATAATAAATAATAAATAAGAATGAATATAAAACATTAAACAGTGTGCTTGATTAAAGGAAACAAATAAGATGATTGATAATTGATTTATTATTCGTAAACATAAAAAACGGTCAATCATAGCAAAATACAAAACAGATGAAGAAAATGAACGCCCATGCAGGTTCTCAAATGTCAAACGGATCTGGAAACATGCCTTGTTCCAATAGTTCATCCTGTAACAGATATGAGAAAGAATTTAACAATTAATATGAACACTGTTAAAGAAATATTAATTTTGTAATCATTAAAATTATATAACGACATTAAAATCTTGCCACTGTATTACTAACGCGATTCGTATGCCTCTGTAAAAATTCAAAACTTGAAAGATCTTCATACCATTTTTTACATACACTTCTAAACCGACATAGTGATTTGTGAGGGAGCCTAACAAAAATTTCCATGATCACAACATCAAACGAAATTTGATCCATTATATGAAATACCTAGTAAAATGGAAACGTATAATAAAACATATATGATATTAGTTTTTATTGACACATGAAAAATAGATTGAGTATTACTTAAAAATTTTGCATAATACCTGGTTGAAGAAACCAAAGAATAGGTTGAAAGTTGATATGTAATGGAGATGTATGTTGTAATTTATATTTATATAAAATGATATTATAAATGGAATGTTCTATTATGAAGGGAAATTTAAATTAATTTTAGTCAACCTGGTTGGGATTCACATATGATAAGCAAATTCTTCTATAAATGTAAAGAATTGTTAAAAATTAATACATATAATAATATCTCTAAGTATACATTCACTGGAGATTTAATTATTTATTTAAAAAAACAAAAAATAAAATTGACTAAAATAATTTATATACTAAGAATGTTATTATAATGTTAGGTTTATAACGTTATATTTGGATTGTACATTGTTAATAGTTATCTATAATAATATGTATATATTCTATAATAAATAAATAACACAATTAAAAACATTTGTACATAAAATTTAAAATATGCAAATAATAATTAATAATAACTCTTTATTTATATTCAACATCAAAAACTAAAATAACTATAAACATAATTATATACAAACAATGCAAAGCCTGATCAAATACTATCATCTTCTATGGATAGATAGATCACAAACAACAATAAAGTGATTAAAAATAATTTCATGCTATTGATATAACAATGCAAAACCACACTAAAAATAAAACAACATCGATGTTGGTTAACAAACTAACATCAAGACAACGCATTAATGATAACATCAAACACTAACACCATTAAACCACATATTTAACTAAGTTATTTGTACCATTACAAAACATCTACATAAACTAAACCATAATAAAGTAAGCAGAGTTTTCATGTCCATCAACCGAACCACCAAAATGTACATATCAAAAATACTAACCAACAACTTACCAAACCATAGCAGTTATAAACAAAATGCATACCCGTATTGCTTAGATCGAGGTTACATCATTCAACACAATCTTCTTCTGTGAAGTTACATAAGTAAAGTGCAGCATGTGTCCAAACTCTAACTGGTTATCTGCCATGAATTTCCTCCAACCATCAACGGCGTAACGTAATGTACCACTGTTTAACTCCGTCTTCGTTTCATAAACTTCAACAGCCCCAGTCATGTTTTGGACAGATAAAGGTTGCAACTTTTCAGACAGGCCTGCTCTATTTACAACTTCAACAGGAAGACGCTAAATGCGTTGAAAGAAAAACAAATATAAGTCAATAGAAAAAATGAAAAAAATATGTCGGTAAATCATGTAAAAAAAACATACCAGCCTATAGTCTCCTTTACGACTAAAGTTGTAGAATTCAGGATCCATGCCAACACCAGAAACTTTGCGTGCATTCCTTGTAACCTTCTTTCGATGCTTCACATTTTGAACAACCTTTAAACGTTTCTTTGCCTTGTTTATGAAAAAAAAAATATAGAGGTGGTTAACAGCAAATATAGTATATATGAAAGATACTCCAAATTGAATTTTAAAAATGCTATTCACAAACAATTATAAACTTTCTATCAAACCTTATGAATATGACTAAGCCAACAATGACAATACAAGCGGATATTAGTGAGATTCACAAAAATACATTAAATATTAAATACCTTTACGTAATCAGCAGATGGACAATATGGAATAGAATCAGATTTTGTAGTACGTTGTCGGCCTTTGCATTCTTTGTTTAAATTCTCGACTGTCTCGGATAGGTCATCAAAAACTTTAGCTTTTCCTTTTCCTTTTCCTTTTCCTTTAACCTGTTGTGAAAGAATAATGTTACCACATACATTATTTTACATCTTAAATGTTTTTAGAAATTTATAGCTAAAACTATACCGCATAATATTTCATATACAAAAGGTAATCGATTAAGTAACATCTATTCATCAATCGCAAATATATTCACATATTAATAGCAAAAAACCAAATATATTACAAAACCATTAGATACTCAAACATCGAATTGGACATAATCGGAATACCAATCAAAAGTAAAACAGAAGGAAACATAGGGCAAAGAAACATGAATAAGCCAAAGCCAAAGTTAGTTTTAAAAAAAAGTTTAAAATGGCATGAAAACCTTTTTCTTTGGACAAATAACGGCTAAAAAACAACACAGACCGACTTTCAATTCGTTCTCATCAAGATGCAGTTTTATTTTTCTAATATACTAAACTTATTAAATTAGTTGTAAAATGTCATCAGTAGTTTAAATAATATTTGACTGGTAAACATACGAAATGAACAATCTACACATGAGTTTTAATATGCATTAATCATAAATAAATTAATATAAATATATGTTACTGGTGGTAAACTTACATCTTGCATTGTCTTGAAATGTGAAGCATCACCTTTCTTCAACGTCTCTTGAACATGAACCTTCTTCGGTGTACGTGACCAGACTGTTCCTGCTGGTAGACTTGTTGATGTCTTATACAAAGTAAGAAAATCATTAACAACATGAATTTTAAAAATCAGCAAATTTAAATGAATTTAAATAACACTATTGTTTGGATATAATTAATTAACTACCTTACTGAAAGTTGGATTTTCGTCAGAAATATAAATGTTATCATCCTCCTCTATAACCCTTAAAACATCATTTTGAAATCAAATATAAAACGGGTAAAAATGGATACAAAATGTAATAGTTAATAGATACGCACCTTCAAAAGAGTCTCTAAGTAATCAGCCTTAGAGATCTGAACCACATCATCATCATCGGATTCAGCCTTCTTCTTCAACCTTTTTTCTATCTCGTCTGGACTATACATACTGAAGATTGACATCATGCAAAAACCAAAGTTAAATGGTTCAGAAATATACATTTTCTATAACATTACAGTCAATCCGATAACTAACTATTATGATTCTGAAATTTAATGTTCTTATAAAGGTATCTATGAGATTTTAAGTGAATGATTAAATATCGAATCATCAATGTCCGTTTACGTCTAAATTACGATTGGTATATACACAAAACTTGAACAAAGCATAACAAACGAAAACTACGAACACTAAATTTCTAACAATTAAAGACTCAATCTTACAAACACATTACTATAACCGGTTTAGATTTTCGTTAAAAACCATTATAGTCAATAATAACATCCTTAAACAATTCGTTAAAACCCATTACAGTCAATCTTATAACTATCTATAATGATTCTGAAATATAAAGTTCTTATAACCGTATCTATGAAATTCTAAGTGAATGATTAAATATCGAATCATTATTGTTCGTTTATGTCTAAATTACGATTGGTATATACACACAACTTGAACAAAGCATAACAAACAAAAACTACGAACACTAAATTTCTAACAATTAAAGACTCAATCTTACAAAATCAATACTATAATCGGTTTAGATTTCAAATATGTCAATGTAATGATCTACACGATTGGAACGATTAAGTAAAAAAAAAAACAGGAAAAAACTGAAGGAAGTGAAATGTTATTACCTTTAAATGAGGATTCCGTCTAAGAAACCGGCGACGGCAAGCTTACGAACGATGATTCCGGCGAATATCCGAGCCCTAGTTTCCGTCGCCGATGAAGTCTCTAGTTGTGATGATTTGAGACATGATATGATGGTATAAGTTGGTATGTAATGATGATACACTCTATATTTACAACCGTCATTTGTAATCTTACATAAACAACCCCTATACTTTGAAAATTGACGACAATAAATTGGATTTAACAATAACTTACAACAACACCCTTTTATGTTATAATAAATGTTTATAAATATTTAAGCAAGTGTGTAATTATTATTATTACATATTTAATAAAATTAGTATATTGTTAACTGTTGTTTAAATTTTACGTATTAAATTTATCATTTTTTTATTAAATTAATATAAATAGGTTAAAGATGTTAATAGTAACAGTATATTATACATAACCATTAACTATAAAATAATGTTTTTATCACATGTGAATACTGAGGGATTGGATATTTCAATTTTAATTATGACAAATCTTTATAAAACATCTAAAGTAACATCCAAGATATCAAGCGTGAATACTCACAGGTTGTCAATCTATCTTTATAAACAAAAAAATAAATCGATATATATTAATAAAAGAACAGATGGGTTAATAAACGATAGAAACGTCTGTATGAGTAAAAATTGATAAAATATAATAATAAGGAAAACAAAGTTTTTTTTATTCATTCTGTATCATAAAACAATTTAAGCAACACCTTCTTCATTTACTTCTTCTTTAACCTCTACTTTAACACGTGCAAGACGACGTTTAGGAATACGGACCAAATCTTCTGTGCCTCTAAAAGCCATCATATCAAACTTTGAACCCGAAATCATCTCAAATATAATATAGTGTTCGTCTATAATTTTCATGTCTTCTTTAATTTGATTCCAACCAATAGTGAAATGCAAACTTTCACCATGCTTCTCCATAAAAACCAACCATGTACGGTTAGGAAAAGCAGTTATAGTAACATGGTTGGTAGGTATTATGTTCTTCAACTTATGATGAACAAAAAATCTATCGATAAGCTGCCAGTCAAACAAAAACAATTATTTTACAAAAAGTTTTATAAAATTAGTCAAAAACTATTATAGTATAAATAAAAAATAATTAAATACCAAATGATCTTTATGTTGACAGAACTGTGAAGTTTGGCAGTATAAGAAATCATCTTGAGCAAGTGCCAAATCTTGATAGAAGTATATCAGTCGAAAAGTTAGACTACCTTCGTACAGAAATAAAAGCAATGACTTATTTGGTAATAGTAGGGACTGTATCATGTTCAACCATCCATCATGAAAAAAATATGAATACCCTGCTTTCCTAACCCTGACAGTAAAAACTCTTCGATCAGTAGTTATGATTTGAACCATACCATCAGGAGGTAACTTGAAATCAGCTACCCAATTGTGGTAATTCCTTGGTAAAATCTGTATACAAACTAAAAAATAAAAACAAAATATTATAAACAAATTAACAATGAATATAACATGAACATACCCGAGACTTCATCTTGTTGTCTGATAGATAAAGTAAAAAACAATTCAACAACTCCATTGATATATGAAATTTGAAGCGGTTCAAGATGATTATGTATTGTGTATATTTATAACATAACCTTATTTATGGTTATAGTAATATAATCAATTATCGAAAAAATTATTTATCTATTATGTGCAAAAAATATATGACTATTTTATAAAAATAAATATAATAATAAAGTTTATTGCGAATTAGAAAACTAAAAATATAAAAAAAATTATTGACAAAATTAAAGGAGTTTAAAGTATTAAATTAAAAAACGAATTGTGTTTTTTTTATTATTTATTAACATGAAAACGTTAAAAAAAAATTAAAAATAGTATGTAATAGTTTCTATAATTGATTAATATATATGTTTAGAAACAATTTTAGTAACTCTATATAATAAAATTTGATTATGTATTAACTAATTTAAATAACAATGATTATACTTAAATCCGTTACATCTATAATTAAATAGATCATAAATTATTTTAGTAAACCTGGTTGGGATTTACATATGATAAGAAATTTATTCTATAAATGTAAAGAATTGTTAAAAATCAATACATATAATAATATCTCTAAGTACACATTCACGGTTGATTTAATTATTTATTAAAAAACAGAAAAAAATTACTAACATAATTTATGTACAATAATTTAATGCATAAAACTATTCAATTTCAATGTAATAAAAATAAAAGGTTTGAATGCTAATGTAATAAAGAAACCGACATATAATAAACATAAATGGACGTAAAAAAATACAAATGCTAATTAATAAAATCATCTCTTATTGATATTACGATAATAAACGAAAATCAAGATAAACCGCAACACACATTCTGTAAAAACCAACATCAAGTACTGACATAAATGTTCTGACTACGATTTAATGAAATAAAACATTGGAAACTGTTTGAATAAACTGAGATTACTATTAAATTCTGAGACTACTTTTCCAGCTTTGGTTTCAAAACACCAACCTTCACATTCAAACCTTCATTGTTCTCACAATCACCCATACGCGGTTTAGTTGAAGACTGAGAAGAACATAAATCCACATCATAAAAGGCATCCAAATTACGCTTAAGTTCATTCTCCAACATCTTTGAAGAACAACTATTATCAGGTCCAGAGGGTGTAGTAAACATGTTGTTGTTCAAATTGGACATCGGCGTGTCTTCATCACCGGTACGGGAAACAGAATCCTGTAAATTAAAATTAAAAAAGTAAAAAAAGAGTTGAAAATATAAGGTGAATGACAAAATATTGAAGGATTAGTGATCTAAAGAAGTTGTTTAACAGACCCGGATTTGAATGTTAACAGTTGGATTTGGATCAGAAGCAACAGCATTTAAAGGTTCATCATCAGTAGGCTGTATTTATTTCATATTTTTCAATAAATATTGTAAAGTGCTATAAGTTTTTTATAAGAAAAAGTTTAGCTAACGTATAGAATAATTTTAGAACCTGGAAAGCATCAAAATGCCTATCAAGATCTTTGATGATTGAAGGATTTTCAGTCAACTTCGACACCGAGTAGCCATCTGATTTGTTTTTTTTATGTTAAACGAACCTATGGCTATCTTAAACGCAAACCTCTTGTTTAGCAATGACTTCAGCTCCTTGGGAAAGTTACATTCGCTGGCTAACTGTTATGAATGTAATACTCAATAAGTTGGAGACATAATTTATAAAGTTATCAATGTAACATAAAAACAGAAATACGTATAAAGCAATTAAGGAAACTTATATTTCGAAAATACAAGTTACCTCCATGTTTTTATCCAAAAGCTGGTTTGCGTTAACATTTAGCAGTTTAACAACTTCACGTTCAAACAACGTCAAAGTAACAATCCCGGTACAATCCTGAACACGTATTAGAAGTTTTATCCTATAAAAATTTCAAATAAGATTTTATTAATGATCAATAATCTTTCATAATATAGACAGAAATGAATCAACCAATTTAACCTGGGAACAGACACAACAGTCCTTTTATTGCAGCGATCAGTTTGGCATTCCAAGACAGTTACTTCATCATATCCTTGACTTCCATCTTCCTTGTCCTTGCAAATAGTGTTCGTAAGAACCTTTTTGTTGCAAGTTTTACATGCATTGTAAAACCATGAGTCTTCTAAAGCAAAGCTTTTAATTATTCCCAGGATAATAACAAACTTTTGCTGTATAGATAGATATAATTTACTACATTCTGATAGTTAAAAAAATAGGTATAATAAAAAAATATTAAAAATTGTAAGAATACTTCGGATATTTCGCTTAATGCTCCAATCGTACTAAAGGAAATATCAGATAGATACTCCTCAGCCATTGACTTCATAACAGGGGAACTCAATCCAGAGTAACCGGAAGACGTTGACGTAGTAAGCTGAGCAAGGAAACTGTACAGAAATAATAACATTTGTGACAGTAATATGTATACAAAATATACTATAAAACAAAAACTTAATAAGATTACATACCTTTTCTTAAATTCCAAAATCTCGGGAACTTCAGTGTTTATGAACACTCGAGTTACAGTATACAAATTGGAGATAAACAAATTTCCAGTTTAGTTAAAGAAACATATAAAAAAAACATTGAATAAATTAAATATGAAGTTGTTTGAAAATTGACAGTCACTATATAAAATATACCTCCCCAAAACCGGTACTTGCCAAACTGAACAACGACAACAACATTCTTTTCATCCTTATGGTTCTTTTGAAATTCTATAATTTGATCAGCATAAACCCCCCCATAAAGTAATGTAAATCTGCTGGTGTCTACAACAAACCGTTTAAAAAGTTAAGTTGGTAGTTGTAAAAAAAATAAAATGAAATAAACTAAATTAAATGTATGTATGTATAAGAATGTACTGCAAATCTTCCAGAATAAAGGTAGCCTTCTTCTCGTCTTTGCCGTTATTATTTTCAGTTTTATCCTCTGACGGAAGACACTTAACCACAAAACCAATAACATCTAAAAAATGTATAAAAAAACCCTAATTAAAATAATATTAAAAATATAATATTTAAATATTAAATATGAAGAACACATTTTTAAAAGCATACCAATAGGGCTTTTGAATGACTTGTCTTCATCATCAGGGTCATCCACAACAGTCTCAAATGGAGAAAAATCAAATCCCCATTCAGCACCAACAGGTTCGTTGGATTCCTCGACAATGGTGTTGTCATTTAGATTGATCTTCAACGAACTATGAACATATTTAACTTTCTGATGGTTTTCTCCCATAGAAGGATTACGAATAGTTAAACACTTATTTTCTTTCAGCAAATGCTCATAAGTAGTAGTGTTTTTTTTTTGTAAAACAAATGCCTGCATTTTCATGCCCTACAACACAGCGTTGTATAATAAAAATCAATAAAAAGAATCAGACATTAAATTCATATTAAAATATTATATGAATTGCCATAAAAAAAACCTCCTGGTCCATGAATATCATGTCGTAGCAATAAATCTTCCTAGGATTGTTGAAGGAAGGTCTTGTCCATAGCCGAACTATGCGGATTCTGAAAGTGTAATCATCAACATTAAGATCAACATTATTCAGAAGTGTGATAGCAGCCTGTTCCATCTCTGAAATTCAAGAAAAAAACTTAATATTAGAAAAGTTGACGATGATAATAGAAAAATCAAGGAAGAAAAGTCTATAAAATCAGAATATGTTAAATAAAAAATACAATAACCATGTGAATTCAAATGAAACTCATAATACTCATACCAGAAGATATGAACTCGAATTATACCAAGTGAGTAGCTGGGATGTGTATCAAACATTAGTAATTGGACTTATTTATAACCAAAGGTAAAACATAATTTTGGTAACAATGTTTTCAATTTTAATTATAATTGTCAACCTTTACTAAATTATAAAAATCAGGGTAATATAAATATTTATGATTGATCAGTTTCCATAATTCTGATACTGATTAAAAGGAAGGACATAATTTTAAAATTTATGATTAATAAGTTTCCATAAATCTAGAAAAATTGTGTGCAACCAAAATAACAAATGAAGTCATTCATAAAGATCAATTAAAACCTGGAAATGCTACCTATAAGCAATTGTAAAATATCGTAAAAGTCTAAGAAATACATAATACATAATGTAACACATATTCAAGAAACAGAAACGGAAGCAAAAACTTATCTTATACACATTAACACATGTTTTATATAGTGAATCTTCAGCGGAATGAAAATGTTGAACATAACATTAAGAAATTTAAAGGAAAACTATTGCAAACTTATTAGAAATAAGTATTTAACAGAACTTTCACGATAATCATGATCGCTTTGTAATTGACTATTCAAAAATGAGTGTTAAATAAAAATTGATAAACAATACATATTATGAAATAAACTAATTCGTTTAGAACAACATTACAAAAAATATGAAAATAACAAAGTAACTTATGAAAAATTGTATTTCAGTTATGATATTAATAAACATGTGTATATAAACAGTAATGGCATATTTTTTTAAAATTAACAGCTATGTTAATATCTGAATATATTAATTTCTTTATATCTACATTGTTAAGTATGACTGCTATATGTACATATCACCAAATGGTATAAATTATAACTTGGTAAATATTTTAAAAGATTCTTTTTTACCATTTTTTATCAACCATATGTTTAATGGGAATAAAAACTACTTAAAATAAAGATTAAACATTTTACACATGGCGTTTTTAATAATATGATATTATCATATAGATTGCCATTATAGTGGTTCAAATAACACTTAAGATATGATAAAATGTAATAACTTGATATTCAAAACCATAACACTGTTAAAAACCAAAAACCATAAAAAAAGTTAATATCTACCATATCAAAAAGGAAAAAACCAAACCAAAATGTCAAATAACTAATTACTACGCCTAACGTAAGGTACAACCTTTTCAACACAACACTTGCTCATTTTCGTCAAAAGAATAGTAAACGGTGTCACGGACCTTAATTCCAGCAGATTTCATGAACTTCGACCATCGGGTTAAAGCATATCGAAAACCTTCATGTTTCCTTTCACGTCTAGTACCGCTGGTAAACTGCTCTGGGGGATCCCGATTCAGAAGTCTGACGGTTATATCTTTTAAACCAAGATCAAGTTTGGCCATTTGAGAAACACGATCGGGAAGCCTCTGTATTGTTTTAAAAAGAAAATTAATAACAAAGATGAAACTAAAAAGATATTAACACTTAAATTTTTGTACTTTGTAAAATGATATTAGAACTTACAAAATCGGTACCAGCCATACGAACAAACCGATGAACACGACCATGTGGTTCTTCTTAAACTTCATTTACAGCATCGATAGGTGCAAGCAAAGGCTGCAAATTAAATATAACATTTATTAGATTAAAAATATATAAAAAATATATAGAAGTAGCCAAATGTATACTTACCTCATCGACATCTACATCAAGAAAGTTCTTTTCAACACCGTTTTTTCCAAAAACTTTTAAATTAAAATAATTACCAAAATATTTTGTAAATAACAAAAAACAACCAGGCTCTAATTGTAACTGACTAACAATAACGTCAATACCAACGGTAAAACCGACTTTACCGTCAGCCGTTTCAATACTAACGTGAAACGTTTTGTTGTCTATCATTATAGTGGATATTACATCAATGGATGTAGTAAAGATTTTCGGTAGGATAAATTCAGGAATGACCTATAAAAATGATAACAAAAAAAAAATAAGAAAGTTAGTTTTAATATCACTAAAGAACAACGAAAATACTTTAAGAAAAATAAAAGTTAAAAATATCTTACATAAAAATGAGATGATGTAGGTAGCAGATATGTCCAAAAAGAGCTACCACTAACACCATCAAGGAAATATGTTACTTTGAACGTAGTACAATCTAGGGGACTGAATACTACCAAACATCCTTTGGTTAGTCGCAAATGTATGACAACATTCGACCATCCATGGAAAAAGAATAACTTTCCTTTAGATTCGCTAAAAGAAACATTAAAAATACGGCCATCATCAGTATGTATCATAACATTTGTAGGGGCTTTATCCACACCCCACAGTTTGCAAGCAGCATCCGAAGGAATCGACTAACAAACCAAACAGTGGAACATGAATTATAATTACAGAAAAAAATATAAACAAAAAAATAATAATAAATTGTATTTAATGATAACAACCAAAAAAACAGAAGTATGTCATGTAATAATATATCAATTACCAGAATAACTTCGTCTGCTCGATTCATATGCCTACAGAAACAGGGTTCTCTGATACTGATTAAAAAAATACGATATTAGTAAACATTAAGATGTTATTGTTATTGTTCGAAACAAATGATAAAGACGGAAAGCAAAAGCTACAAACGATAAACGATTCAACTTGATATAATCATAACATGACAGATGATATAAAATAACAGACTAACCAAAAAAATGAAAAAAAAATCCACAAATCACAGATGATAAACGATAAGATGAATATGTTTTAATAAACACATTTAACATAAAGTTATAATAAAAAACTGATAAAAAAATAAAAAATAACATAATGATCAAAACTTTGTACAAAATGTATATACTATCAACATAATTTCAAAGATATAATACAATAATACTATCAACATAATTTCAAAGATATAATACAATAAGTTAGTGAATAATAAAAACAAAAGATACCTTGATGAAGAAGATCCAGCCATATTGGAAACCTACAAAAACATGTTAGAATTACAAAAAAAATTCAGATAATATATTATAAAATTCCAACATAACAACAAAAAACATGCGACGGACATGTTTTAATAACTATCGAAAAAATGATTAAAAATAGAATAAAAGAAAAAGAAATCATGCTTAATAATCGAAATCATCCATAATGTTAATACTCAAAATCAACAGATTTACCATGCCAATCGGATACAGGGTTTCTATAACATAAGAGTACTCCCTAAATCAGAATGAGAAACACATATAAACATAATAGAATGAAATAAAACGTATTATGCATCACAATAGGATTTAGGCTATTGCATAAACATCACATTGTATAACAAAACCATAATGTTAACAAACAAACTCAACAGATCTTGAATGACAATCAGATACAGGCTTAATATAATAGAACAATAATCAATAAATCAGACCCATCAAACACATATAAACAGAATATATTCAAATAATAAAGTATCATTCATAAAAATGACATAAACGAATAGGGTTCGTAGAATACAGATTCAATTCAAATTAAACATATTTTTAATGACAATCAGATTTAGGGATTTGCATAAAAATAATTTTTATAACAAAACATAGTTTTAATACAGAAATTCAAAAGAAGAATTAACATTAACATTAACATATTAACATAATAAAATAAATTTAAACTGATTTTACATAACAATCAGATTTTACATAATGTTAATAAACATAAACAACAGATCTGGAATGACAATCGGACTTAGGGTTTCTGCAACAGAACAATACTTTTTCAAAAAATAAATCAAATTCAGAACAAATATTAACATAATAGAATAAATTAAAACTGATTTTACATAACAATCAGGTTTAGGGTTTCGTCTGTGGCGTGATAGATAACATTAACATATGAAATAAAAGTTATTATACATTACAATCGGATCTAGGGCTTTGAATAAACATCAAATTCTATGCCAAAAACATAATGTTAATAAACATAAACAATAGATCTGGAATGACAATCGGACTTAGGGTTTCTACAACAGAAAAATACTTTTTCAAAAAGTAAATCAAATTCAGAACAAATAAAGAATGATTAAACAAAGAATTTAACAATCTACACTTACAGATTTGGATTTGGATATGGATCAACGAAGAAAATCAGAAATCGATTGAAGAAAAGGACGAAGTAGATGAAGAAGATGAAGAATGTAAAATCTACACTTACAGAGAAGGCGGTGGAAGAATTTTGGTGTATTGAAGAGCATTTAATACCAATTGAAAAGAAAGGAGAATGAAGGAAATGATATTGCCGCTCATAGTGAATTATCAGCCTTTGGAGCATGTCCACATCATCAAAATGATTGGCTAAGAATAGCCCATGTGGCCTAAGAGAATTCATTTAGTATAATAGATAGATTTGGACACTCGGACACTATGGTTTGTAATAGTAATTATCTACCAAGCCTTCCGCTGTGCTATTATATTGTGTATATTGACTATGATGATATCAACTACGTCACGATACTCCCCACCGGGCCCACCGGTAATATGTGGAAATATCGGGGTGTGACACCGTCGAATCTGAGTTCCACCGAAATCTAATCAGTTCCAACGAGTAGGTGAGTTATGATGATTCTGAGCTCCATTTGTTTTCAAATACATGTCCGATTCGTAGCGATTAATGTTTGTATTTGGTGTTTTTTAAGCAGCTATATGTTTGTGTGTTTGAGTGGATGTGTTATCTTCGACCAACTATTCTTTGATGGATTTGCGAAGCGACTTTTGATTAGAATTTTGTTATTTAACATGACTGAAATGTTGTTGATTTTAATTTGAAGGTGTTTACTAATTATCGTTAGCTAGGTGTAGCCAGAGCTAGAGATTGCAATGGATGAAAGAAAACGTAGAACCCAACACATTTCAAATGTCAGATAAATGAAGAGTTGGGTTCTCAGATTTTGCAATTTCACACAAAACCTTCAAGTGTTGTCTTCACATCTAGCACTAAGGCATACCAGTAGAAGGAATGAAGATGGAGTGATTGATCCAACAGAGGTAAAGTTATTTGGCTATTGTTTTGTAAATAAACAAGTGCTCAAGGAGCTTTGAGTTTTTTTTATTTGTGAGACAATAGAGTACAACGTACATTTGACACAAGAAAACTTGAACGCTTGAATTGTCAATTGTTTAGTTACTATAACAAGCTTAGGGAATGATCCGAATGCCCATGGTGAACCGCCCACTAAAGAGGGAAATTTTTAAATTTTGTTATTGTTAATCATGATAATTAAAAAAGGGTCTCTAAACAAATGACGAAACGTTCAATATACGTTCAATATACGAGTTTTGTTTGGGTTGGCTTGTTTAATCCATTTAGTTACATAGGTTGACCATAACTTAGAAGATGATTCACCAGAAAAAAAGTGAAACTGATAATTAAGTAGCAACAGAACCTCAAATAAGCAAGCAACATTATGTTTTTCAATCTATGGTGGCATTAAGTTTCCGGCATTTGGAGCCTACAAATTATAATGTACAGGTACATATGTCTTAACTGGTATATGTATTGACGAATGGGTTGAAATCGTTGCATTTAGTTGTTATTAACTTATGTAATGAATTATGAAACCATGCTTCTCACTTTTTTAATCTTTTTTTTTTTTTTTTTGCATGAAAAGTGTCATATTAGACTTGTGGTGGAATTTGGGCAAAAGGTCTTTGACATGCAAGACAAATGGAATCGTCCTTGCTTGAAAAATGTGGTTTTTTATGCCTAGGTAGTGTTTTTTTATAGGTAGGTTTATGTATATAATTGTAATTTAACTTTTACCTTATTTTAATGTAATATTTTGTTTCATTTATAAAAAAATTATTATATATATACTTAAGAATTGTATATTTTACATTGTTTAATTCGTGTATCAAACGGGTATCTAATGGTGGTTCAAAGAGTGACTTAGAAGTGAAATGATGAAATTTTTAGCACTTAAATTCTATAATGAATGAATAAAATCTACACCAAACCACCTGATGCGAATTTATGATAAAAAATGAGAAAGGTTGTTGTTTCTGATTCGCTTGATGTTGAAGTTTAGAAATGTAAGGTACATTAGGACCATGTGTACGTACTCCATGATGAATAATTGAATTTAAAAGGAACTTAGATATTAGGGCAATTGGATAGATTATGCACTTATGACTTTCGAAGTCAAACATATTTTAATTTGCAAATTGATGTGGTCTCTTACCATATAATAACGATTGATTATAAAAATTCAAAAAGTATTTCTTTATAATCTATTTTTAATTAAACATTAAAAAATGTATAGTCTTTCGTTGTTTAATAAAATATGGTATATATAATTAGTTAATGTGTTAAATAAAATTTATACTATTTCAACCAATGAGGTTTGGATTCATTACTCAGTAGCATCAAGTATGCTAGCATTGAACGAAGATTGTTTCTTTTTTTCATGGTATAAATGTAAGGTTTAATTTGGTGATGTGTTATAATAACTGTTTTAACTTTTAAAGAGAAAACGTTTTTAATGATATCAACATTAGTGTGTCAATTTATGGTTAGATGTGGGGTAAATGATGACTTTTTCTTATTGACCCATATTCAAAACCGGCATATTTTTTTTATTACACGAGATGTTAATATAATCAATGTTCCATATAATTACAGAAAATGTTAATCTTTGAAATAACCCATTTTTTGCATTTGGGTGTTGCAGAGATGAGAGTGTGGTGAGGGAGCAATAGTAGTGTTGGGAGATCTTGCAGATGCACTTGGTCCAAATAGGTGTGTGATTATTATACTTTATTTACGGTTGCTTTTAGTTATTTATTTTGTGTCTTCTAAATCAAAGTTTGGTGGGATTGACAAATAACTCAACCATATGATGTCCAACAGTCCACAACATATTTGATCGCTTGGAGAATGAAGATTTTATGGAAGACGTGTGATAATGAAGATTTTATGGTCAAACAAGTTAAAGCAGATAAGATCACTACAAAGGAACTGCCGAAGCAGTCCCCATGCTTCAAATTGAATAACTGGGCTACTTCGAAGGGCAACATGTTTGTGCGGCGTGCAATTATCGGCAAAATACCAACAACTGACACACTGGCAAAGCAAGGTGTAATATGGCACTTTATTTGTATTTTATTTGTGCATTTATGATTCTTGACCCGGGTTGCACCCATGGCACATTATGCACTTTTATAGATATAGATTTTTTTTAACGCAAGCACTTTTATAGATATAGATTTTTTTAACGCAACCCATAACCCGTGAAGCTCACGGGTATATAACCTAGTGTAACAAATAAAACAACTAATGTCGTCTATAAGGAAGTTTTTTCCAGGATTTGAATAATTTTGTTCTTTTTGTTTTCCAATGTATGTCTTTTTACATAGTGTTACATTTGAATAAAAATAATAGGTTTTTGGTTGAAGCCGCATTTAACGCGGGCATTAGCATAGTAAAATATATAATGCACTCGCGTTAAGTATAGTAACCCAAATTCAACTTTATCAATACGTCACGAGACAGAACCCCAACGTACTTAGTTGGGCAGAGCCTTCACATGCGTTGCTGGGTTCTAGATCAATCGGACAGGGTATCGACTCAGTGATCAGGGGTTAAAACACTTAAAACGAGGCAGGGCTTTATTATTATTATTTAGAGAAAAAAAAAAAGAAAATATATAAAGAGAATAGAGAGGGAGAATGCGAGAGAGAGCAGAAGGGAATTGAGCAAATGTTTTGGAATGTCTGTTGTGCTATTTATAATGTCTCCAAAATTCTTGGAGCTCATACACGTGACCACATGCATTAAATTCATATAATGAGTTGTTTCCCAAAAGATTCCATTTGCCCATTTTGATATCCACGTATACAACACACTTACATATTTTATTATTTATTACTTATATATTACATATTTGATTACCACGTATACACACTTACATATGTATGTTTAGATTTATTTTATTATTTATATATATAATTAATTCAGTTGCTTCACTTATTTGGCGCTTATAAATTCTAAAATATGACATTTTATAAAACAATGAATATGTCATTAGAACGAGAATATTTTTGTCTACATTTTGACCTAAGTTTCATTAAAAACGGAGTAAGGTCAAATATAATGTATTTTTATAATTAAATTATTAAACGGTTCCTAGGCCCGTCTATGTACTTCATATTTCTAACAGTCAACTTACCCGTAATCTACCCGTTTAATAATATAAGTTTTATATACTTTATTTTAATATACAAAAATAGAAATGTCACACACACACACATATATATATACATATATATATTGGGTTGTTCTAATTGGTATTATGTTACTATACTTTACAACTTTTTATGAATTTTGGACTAAACTTCTCAGGGTACATATATATACAAGTCAATTAACTAGTATAACACTCCAACCAATTATATATAAAATAGTTTTTAAAACTATGTAAAAACGTATAAGAATAAAATGGGTCGAATAATTATATCAATTAACAAGTCAATTATATTAACTAGTTATTAGTGGTTAATAAATTTAAACAACATATAACTCTTATATGATAAAGAAAATGGTGTGACAACTGGCACCAAACCGGTAATTTCCGTACGCTTTAATTATTATTTAATGACTGCAATTATGTGCTTAAATGTCAACATTGTCTGATTTCATACTAAACAAGTGAATTCATGCACGTTTTATACTACAAGAATTACTTTATGCATTAATGAACAGCGTTGCGTCAGAAATAAAAGTAAACTCACCGGTAAGACACATTGTGTCAACAAATCTGCAGGAAGCAGTTAGACAAAAGAATTAGGGCCTAGGTGTAGGTCCAACAACAATAATACATTAAAACCCAAGAGTACATACAAGGGTTAACATACAGACCTTCCGAAAGCTAAAAATACGCACTAAAAAGCACCCGAAACGCACTTTAAGTGCAGAATTTTATTAAATTCAGCTATGAATCAGCATTTAACGTGTGAATATTATGCAGAAATCATGAATTATCATCCAGAATACTTCCCAAAGTGTCGGGAATTGAAAGGGTACAAAAGAGTACGTAAAAGACACTAAACGGTGCAATTTAGCACTTTAACGAACCGATATTTAACCGAACAACCGGTCATTACCCGGAACATAAAAATACTACTAGAAGCACTGTTTTAATGTTTTTGAACTAGTTATGGTTCCCGAACACTCTAACATATTATGTAATGCAAGATACACTAAAACAATAGACTTTTACATTTAACCTTTCACTAGTTACCTACTTACCATTGGAATTTACACATTACCCCCCCCCCCCATGTGTGGTGGACGGTCAAGGAGGCCCCACCAAAATCACCATTAAATCTTATGTGATCTTCCTAAATCCTCCTAAGATATGCCAAGATTATGTTGTGTACTATGTGAACATATGGTCCTTTGGTTAAAAGCCTAATATAGATTGTAAGTAAGACCATCATCATCACCATCTTCACAACACAAAAACCTTCTTCCATCCTCCCATGGTTCACGGCCACAACAAGCACCACCACCACCCTCATTTTCAAACATCTTCCATACATTCCAAAGTGATTTAGAGGTGTAAGGAGCTAAGTTAGGAAGCTTGGTGCTTGCAAAACTTGAAGGACCTCTTCCGTGTGCTTTTATCCACTCAATCTTCATCTAGTTTCTTCCCTAGCTTCAAGCTAGTTGTAAGATCCTTGAAAACCCTTGTTTATTTCTATTTTTAGTGGTTAAAAGATACATTATGTTGAAATAACAAGAACATTAAAAGACATAATCTTAAATCTAGAACATAAGCTTTGCATATGATGATATATGGATAGAATGAAGTTGTTTAATACATGAATGATGTTTGCTTGTTGATTACTAGAAATATTGATGTTGATCATTACATGAAGCTTGCTAGATTGTGATTAAACACATGATCTAGCAAGTTAGGGGATGATTATGTGCTAACATAAGATGATCATCCTCTTGTTAAGACATGAACTTGATGACTGAATGATTTCTTGGAAAAAAATATTAAACAAAGCAAGCTAGTAATCTTGTGAATCTAGGATTCATGAGTGGTTTTCCAAAAGAACCAAGTTTAAAATGTGATTTTTAGAAGATCTTGGTTTTTACTTAAACCTACACTATTTTTATTAGAAAAATAAGTGTATAAACACTTATGAAACAAGAAAAATACAAAAGAAATATTTTTAGGAAAATCATCTTACAAGTTGTAAATGACTAAATCTTTTAATAAAGTGATTTACAAACAAATTACCATGTTTTTAAGGGTAACTAAATCTATTAAATAACATGGTAAGTTACTACAAGTTTTTACAAAAACTTCAAGTTCATGATGTAGTGAAATTTACTTGATTTGGCACTTGGTAAGACTTGATTGTGTTGTTGATTGTTGAGATGATTTTAAAAGAAAATAAACACATGTTTTGAAAACATGGGAAACCTCCATTTTTAGGGGAAACTCTGTCAAATTTTCTATAAATTTTGACACTTAGAAAAATATAAGTTTTGAGAAACTTATTCCCTAAAAATGTACCTAAAAACATTTACCAAGGTTTCCCTAATTTTTGTGTTAAGAAACGATGATTTCTTCAAGATTAAACTTGATATTAAGTATGTATATTTTTTAGAAAATATATATATTTATTGATCACCAAACTTTGTGCTAAGTGTATGTAGTATGTATTACATGTAATAGTGTATTAGGACTTGAAAATGCACTAAATACTCATAAGAAGTAAAAGCACAAAAATACACATACAACATACTTAGACACATACGAGAGAATATATTTATGAAAATATATTACTTGATAGAATAAATAACTTAGACAAGTTATAAACATGAAATGAAGTATGGACAAAATACATAATTCGGGTGCAAAATACAAGATACTTATATTTATTTTTGAGAAAATAATATAAGTAAGACACATAGTTAAAAATATAAATTATTTTTAACACAAGAACACATATACAAAAGATAGTGACTTGTACTTGTGCGATACAAGTCTAGTGACTAACGTTAATAAAACACGTTTAGGTCACGACGCTAGATAAGCAAATCCGGTGAAGTTTACGACGCAGGAACGCAAAGTTGTGAGTTCATGCTCCCCCTTTTCTTTTAACTGTTTTCAGTTTTATAACTTCGAGGGTGAAATACCTGTTACAATTGTTACAATGTTTATAAATGGTATGATACAAGAACAAGAAGCACTCTTGGTGATAACTAGTACCAAGTATGATACGAGAAATCGTGTCACGAATAGGGTACCATAAGCACCATTAATCGTGTACATACTAAGACCGCAGAACAAAAGGTTAGATCTAATGGGTTTTCGGGCAGCCACACTCTTGGTGAAAACTAGTACCGAGTAGTGCTTTTGTGTCTCCGTCGTGAATCGACAACTAGAAAAATGCCTATGGTTTGGTTGCTTCCTATGTCGTGTCACATGTTAATGGCCTTGCAACCCATTAACAACCTTGATACATACAAGAATACCTTATTTATACAAGATTCCTACCACAAGAATACTTTATTGGTACAAGATTTGTACCACAATAATACTTTATTTTACAAGAATACTTTATTTTACAAGAATACTTTATTTCACAAGAATACTTTATTTATACAAGATACATACCATGTTTTTTTTTTGTACAAAGTATACAAACGTTCAATACAAGAACTGCATGAATTCACACCAACATTATGTTGACGTTTTTCCAAAAACTCACATGTATTTCAGGTAACTAAAGTGGATGTGCGCGCGGTCTTGCTCATGCTCTCGGATGTCGTTTATGTTTATCGTTGAATAAAGTTGTAACTTTTAAGACAATATGCTGTCTCGTGTTGTAAACACTTAAACTACGATTTCAGTTATGTAATGTTTTGCATTTGAAGTTATTTTTTTATGAGCATGTAGTATGTTTACCAATCGTATGCAATGAAAACCTTTCATGATCACACCTCGTGCTTCCGCCTTAGAAAGGGGTGTGACAAATGGAAAGGTTACATCCTCCTTACCTTGTTTTAAATCTTGTCCTCGAGATTTGGGCCACGATGTCTTCTTAGAGTTGTCATGTTTTAGTCAATAAGAACAGTATTAAGGTAAATGACATAGTAATAGAGTCAAGGCAGGTACAAATTTTGTGAATACGAGTTTTACAATAAATATGACTCAATGGTTCAACTGAATTATTTAAAAAAATCAACATCAAATGAACAAGATGAAATGATATAATTTCCAAGGTGACTAGGTTCAAGCCAAAAGAGATATATGATGAATAGATGTCTAAATCGAATGTTTACAAGTTGTGAATGATTTTTAGAATCAATAGAATTCATTGTCAAAGGAAAAATTACTTTAGTTGTCAATTAAGGAAGACTCAGAATCAACAAGCTCAAAATGAAATAGAAGCACGAACAATGATTTGTCAACTATCAAACCATGACTTGGGAAAAATCAAGGTGTTGACATTTATTGAATTGCGAGGATACACCGAAATATAATAGAGTTTAGTGTATCATTGTCTTAATACATAATGTCATCAATACTACTTTTAAATGATGAGTCAAACGAAAGACATATGTGGTTTGGCATGATTCGTATGATTATAATTAGCCCAAGCTACAAGTTTATACCGACGCCGCAAGTTGTCGTAATGATTGAAATAGTTCAATAATTACGGTGACCGAACAATTTCACCGTGTTTGTGATCAGTTGAAAGTTTTAGTGAAGTAAATTTGGATATTCATTTCAAATAGGATTTTAAATTGATAATGAAAGACCAAATGAATATCATAGATTTTTTTATTAATGATGAAAGAATCTTTAGAGGTACACCGGAATATAATACGAGTTTCTGTACTCTTATCTTAACACAAAATTGTATTAAGACCTTTTAAGATAATGAACCAACAGAAACTAAAAAAATAAATCCATACATTAGGTGTGAAAATCAGATTAACTCAAGTTTCAAGTTAATGAAAACGCCACCACAAGGTGTCGTAACCAACTAAATGACTCAATGAAAGTGAAGACTAAACAAGTCTATTATGGTTCTGACTAGATGAAGTACTTGACAGGATGAATTTATTTAATAACTTTGATTTATACTAGGGTCAATTAACTTAGATATTACATATCAACGATTACATTTGGAATCATTTATGCTTCTTGCGTAGTAAGTACGAATGCTCGCGCGTTCTTCTTAGCTCCGTCTGTTGTTTTTGCCTTGTTGTCGGGTGTTTTAGTCAGTTTTGGGCAATATGGTTTGATGTGTCCTGTTTCTCCGCAATTGAAACAAATATTAGTTTTCCTTCTACATTTTTCCTCTATATGCCCGGTCGTCTTGCAGAAGTTACAGTAGGGTGTTCTCCTAAAACGGCATTTTTCTGAATTCTTTTTATTACAGCTTCTGCAGGTAGGTTGCTCTAACGACGATTCAGTTCCTTTCTTCTTGAATTCTTGGGAAATTTTATGGGCTAACTCTTTCTTCTTGTTTTCTTCTCTTGTGCGGATTAGTCCATCTGTCAGGATGTTAGCTAGTTCAACTGTTTCTTCAATAGTTCGTGGTCTAGCGGCCTTGACCATGCCTCTGATTTCACTAACTAATCCTCAAATATAACGAGAAATTAGTACGGGTTCTGGTGAAACCAGAGTTGGTACCATTCTTGCCTATTTGAAGAACTTTATTGTATATTCATGACAATTCACATCTATCATTTTATGATTTAGGAACTCGTTAGCCATTCGTTCCTTTTCATATGGAGGACAAAATTTCCTTTCTGCCATTTCCTTGAATTTTTCTCAGTTCTTGGCATAAGCCATGTCACTTCCTTTTGCCTAGAGAATTGTATTCCACCATTCGAAGGCTTCTTCTTTAAAGAGGTTGGAAGCATACATCACCTTATCTTATTCGGCACATTTGCTGATTTTAAGAACAACTTCCGTCTTTTTCAACCATCGTAGAGCAGCCGTGGCTCCTTCACTGCCTGCGAACTTAGTTGGTTTACAAGCTAGGAATTCTTTGTAGGTACACCCGAGAGTCATCGCCTTCATTTTCTTGGGAAATAGGGTTTTGATAATATCATCATTGCCTCCATTGACACTATGGCTAAAACTGTCGTCACGAGTATGCTTGCTACTCACAGCGTTGGTGTGTTCTACGGGGTTTTTTAACAGCTTTAATTATTAAAGGTATAGCATTAGCTATTCCTTGGGCTATTATATTTTCTATAGCATCTTTTATCCAAAGGATTTTTATTATTATCATGAACTTCTGGATTATGTGATACTTCATTCGACATCTGAACTGCAAACATTTTCAATTATTAATATCACATAATAGGTAAAACAAAACAATACTTTCAAGAATCATATGTGCATTTATATATATACATATATTTAAATATACAAAAATAATAAATTACTTTGTATTAATTTCCTAACTTTATTGTTTAAGTTTAGGTATTAAAAAACACCAAAATAGCTTAAACCAGTGGCTCTGATACCACCTTCTGTAGCAACCCCCGACCCTATCCTGGGAGCGGGAGCCGTGAACCATTAAATACGTAGCGGAAAATTTTTCATCAGGACCGTAGTTAGGAAATAATTTCAGAGTTTATAAAAACACCAACTTTTAATATTAAATAAATGGGCTAAAACCCATATTCAATTCAATTGTTTTTATAGGGATAAACCCAAATAAATAAAACATAAATTTTTATTTTATTCAGGTATTTATAGCCACTTTATTTAAGCCTTCAGTGCTCCATAGCTGGCTTCTATTATCTTTACAGCAAGTTACCTGAAACGTGTTTTGAAAACGTTTTATCAGTAATAAATACTGGCGAGTTCATTCCATTTTTATAAAAATATATTGTTATACTTTACAGCATTAAGGGTTTTTTATATTTGTTTATATTTACCCAAAACTTAATCAGTATTTGTCACATGGTGGCAGTTCCGATGTGACAATGGTCATATCACTCATTGGCTTACTTTCGTCCAATAGTGAAGTTTATCAAGTAATTATAACGTACTATTATTCAAAGGTATCTGTCACTAGGCGATTCCCGTGACGGTGGTCATATCACTGTTGATCATTCTTTCAACTAGTGACTGGGGTCGTATCATTGTTGGTTGTTCTTTCAACTAGTGTTTCTAGTTATATCACTGTAGGGGTGTTCATGAGCTGATCCGATCCGATCGAGGGTCTGCTCATGCTCGGATTGAATTACAACCGATCCGATCTGATTGGATCGAATTTGCAAAACCAAGCACAAAAGTGATGCTCATGCTCGGATTGAATTTGAATCGATCGGATCGTTTTTGCTCGGTTTCGCTCGGTTTTTATCAAATCCTAACTAAAACCGAGCGGATAGTTTTCGCTCGGTTTCACTTGATTGAATTATAAGGCCGCGTTCAACAAAAACAAATCCTAACTTAATTAAAACATGTCCAACGCTTTACTAACAAAAGCAATACATAACTAAAATCATGATTCTAAAAATGTTCTTAACAATATCAAGAAGCACATAATAAAGTGTGAAATACAAATTGTCACTTAGTTCAAAAGCCATAAACTTCTTCTTTAAGATTGATCATCTTTATCCATAAAATTCAACTTCAAATCAACATATAACCTATAAACACAAGCATGAAACAAACCATTAAGTTCTACACATTACATAACAACTTTTATGGTTTGTTAATTATAAAAATACCTTTCATTTATTATCAGACCCGTCTGGAGTCAACACATCAATTTCCAAATTTTCTTCATCTCTTGCAGCTTGCTACACATTAAAAAAACAAAATAATGCATAAACTACAAAAGTAATAGTAGATTATAAATGTAATAAAAGCTTACTTTCAATGTTTTTAAGGTTGTTTTTTAGTTGACCTTTAACCAATCACTTCCACAAACAAAATACAAATGTTAATGCATAAACTACACAAACGACGAGGGCTTGATCTTCGAATTTAGGGTAGATTTTGGTGTGTGTCGAGACAACTGGCAGCGGTGATATGCAGATCTTCGAAGTCCGAACAATCAGTTTATGAGTATTGTTTTAGGAATTAGGGATTTAGGGTTAGATTTTGATATTAACTATTAAGTTGGGCTACTATATATTTTGGGCTTTTAATTTTTTTTTTGGGCTAGTCTATTTTTTGAGCTTTTAATCTTTAAAATCTAATATATATATATATATATATATATATATATATATATAGGCCAGTTAACGTACAATACGGCTTAACGTACATCACGTACGACAGATAATTACGCATGTTCATTTGAAAATCATGCACGTTATAAACTAAAAACCCAAATCACGCATGTTGGAAAACATTAATCACGCATGATGAAAACATTAATCACGCACGTTATACACATAATCACGCACGTTGTCATACGTGATATACGTTAAGCCGTAATGTATTTTACACTTTTCCTATATATATATATATACATAATAAAATAATTCGAGCGAAACCGAGCGATCGACGAGCGAGCGGACCTTTGCTCATGCTTGGATTGAATTTGAATGGAACCGATCCGAGCGGCTCATTTACAAACTGAGCGGGAATCGAACGAGCATTTTTCGAGCGATCGTCGAGCGTCGAGTAGTTTGGACATCCCTATATCACTGTTGAACATTCTGTCAACTAGTGACTCTGGTCATGTCACTGTTGATCATTCTCTCAACTAGTGTCTTTGGTCATGTAACTGATGATCATTCTCTCAACTAGTGACTCTGAGCTTAGTAGTTTCCCATGACATTACTTTGTCAAATATATTTTCTTTGGCACAAAACCAATTTGCCCAGAAAATGAAATATATCATTTTCTGTCAAACTAGTAACTATAACTTTATTAAATATAACATATTAATTAAATAATTATGATATGATTAATTTAATATATTAACGGGACTAAGATTTAAAATTATAATTCCGGATGTATATCTTAATATTTTAAAAGTTCAATATATATCGTTTATGATATACATTAAGGTTTATAGTTTATAATATACTATTTTAAATATTAAATATAATATTTAAATCTCACGATATAATAATATTTCGTGAAAGTTTAATTTTAATATTAAAATTAAAAGTATATATTTTAATATGCTTTCACTAATGTGCCTTAAAACATTATACACTAATGGTTAATATACTTTCACTAATATTTAATACGTAAAATACTAAATAAGCGGGTATAAATGTTTAATACTAAAATGTTTAATATAGATACAAAATCATTATACACAAAAAATCTTGTTGGCAGTTACAGTGACTGTGGTTATATTACTATTGGCTAACTCTTTGCTTGACTAGTAGTGTATACAAACCTCACATACTGGCAGCTATTGCAGAATATAAAAAATTTAATCACTGTAAGTATAACTGATAAACATTTAGGGTTTTGTAAAGCATTTTTAAATATAAATGTATCACAAAAAAGTGGTAAAAAAGAGAATGACTCACTTTGTAACTTTAGGGTTCAACTAAAAGCCTTCTGGTATAATCTTGGGTATAACTCCTGAGCTATTTAATAAAATATATAACGCACTCGCGTTAAGTATAGTAACCCCAATTCAACTTTATCAATACGTCACGAGACAGAACCCCAACGTACTTAGTCGGGCAGAGCCTTGACATGCGTTGTTGGGTTCTAGATCAATCAGATAGGGTATCGACTCAGTAATTAGGGGTTAAAACACTTAAAACGGTGCAGGGCTTTATTATTATTATTATTTAAAGGAAAAAAAGAAAAATATATAAAAAGAATAGAGAGGGAGAATGCGAGAGAGAGAGCAGAAGGGAATTGAGCAAATGTTTTGGAATGTCTGTTGTGCTATTTATAATGTCTCCAAAATTCTTGGAGCTCATACACGTGCCCACATGCATTAAATTTATATGATGAGTTGTTTCCCAAAAGATTCTATTTGCCCATTTTGATATCCACGTATACAATACACACTTACATATTTTATTATTTATTATTTATATATTACATATTTAATTTCCACGTATACACACTTACATATGTATGTTTAGATTTATTTTATTATTTTATTATTTATATATTATAATTAATTCAGCTTCTTCACTTATTTGACGCTTATAACTTATAAAATATGACGTTTTATAAAACAATGAATATGTCATTAGAACGAGAATATTTTTGTCTACATTTTGACCTAAGTTTCATTAAAAAAGGAGTAAGGTCAAATATAATGTATTTTTATAATTAAATAATTAAACGGTTCCTAGGCCCGTCTAGGTATTTCATATTTCTAACAGTCAACTTATCCGTAATCTACCCGTTTAATAATATAAGTTTTATATACTTTATTTTAATATACAAAAATAGAAATGTCACACACACACACACACACACACACACACACACACATATATATATATATATATATATTGGGTTGTTCTAATTGGTATTATGTTACTATACCTTACAACTTTTTATGAATTTTGGACTAAACTTCTCAGGGTACATATATATATGTTAGAAATAACCCATAATGTGGTCTACAGATCATTTAAGTTAACCTTACCAATATGACGTAACCGGTCCCTAACAATTACTTGATGAAAGTAATTGTGAATATTTATAAGTTAAGGGGCCATTATGATTTCCCTTTAGATGCTTTTAATATATAGAATGCGAGGAGTCTTGAGTAACTAATAAAATGGATGGTTATCATCTTGTTCATTCATAGTGAAACACTCCTAAAACACCAACCAAGAATTCTCTCTAAAGTTCCCATCACTAAAAGGCATCATAACGGTAATCATGGCTTCATCATCATCAGCGAAGATAACCATTCCCACATGTAAGTGCCTCTAATTTTTATGTTCATGTTCATGCTTTGACTTGATAAACGTGATTAGGGTTTTATGTTTTAGACCCATGTTTAAAGATATAATCAACATGTGGTATCAGAGCTATGTTGATTATATCAGTTTGATCATGTAAGTAGACTGGGTTTTGATGAATAAGTTTTTCTGGTCGAATAAAAAAATTAGCGCCACTTCCATGAAATTGTTTTGATTATCGATGCAACTTTATGTAAAAGTTAATGTTGAAAATATCAATCTGTAATAACACTTAAATGGATTGCAAATCAGTCTTAATATAATTTTTTTATTGGATATTGCATATGAATCATTTTTTTAGAATGTCCTCATAATATGCATATGTTCAATGGCATTGGAATTAATGCTAAATTATTTCAAGAAATTAAATGATGCATGATCACATAATGGATCTTATTTTGGCATTTTCTTGTTATTCACTGTTGAAATTGTTGCTAGATTATTTAGAGAATCCATATCTTTTTATATATATTATGGATGAATTAATAATGTGAATGATGTCATCCGTATGTTCTTGTATATTTAGATATCTATAGAATGTTTCTGCAAATCATTGGTCTAATTGAATTAGCTTGTGGAAATTAATTTTAGGGTAATATGTATCAGTTCCGTTTTCTTGAAAGATTGTTAATGGAATATTAATGTATTGTTTTTACTATGGAATATTAATCCATATTTTCAAATCCTTATTTACTGTTTTGTTAATCTTTCACTTATATGTCTTAAGTTTTGACATAAAAAAATTCAAACAGTAGTTTCAATAAATAATTAGATGATAAACCTAAAGGCAAATTGTCTAATTATACATATAATAAATTATAAGCCTAATTACATGGATATGTCATTTCTTGACCAAAGGCGTTATGATATATTTGTGTGCTTCATTTTATCATATATACACACGTTCATAATTCATGAATTTTGGTCAAAGCCAAAGCGAAGCCAAAATTCAGGTAGAACATTAAGTCGGTTTATTGTGTTCATAATACATGAACTTTGGTCAAAGCCAAAGCGAAGCAAAGTTCATTCCGAACACTAAGTCAGTCTATAATGGTATGTTTGTAATGCATAAATTTTGGTCAAAGCGAAGCCATAGTTTGTGTAAAACATCAAGACAATATTTTATTTATGTATGTTCATAATGTCTGAATTTTGGTCAAAGCCAAAGCGAAGCCAAAATTCAGATAGAAACTTAATTAATCTATTATTTTGGTGTTATAATAGATTTTATCTTCAATGTACTTATCTTTGTCTGCCTTGCTTGATTACCCCTAAATAGATTACTCCAACTCTTCTGTTTGTATTGATCTAGCATCCACTTTTAGCCCTAGCCTTGGAATTGAATTATTGACTGGGGCAAACTTTGCCACATGCACAGATACGGTTAAACTTACTCTTGGTATGGTGGATCTTGATTATGCCCTGAGGCATGACCCTCCTGCTGCTCTGACTGCTGAAAGCTATGCAGATCAGAAAATAGAGCATGAAAAGCGGGAAAGGTCTAACATAATGTCTCTTATGGTTATCAAGAATTCCATCTCAACTGCCATTAGGGGAGCTATACCTGATTCAGAGAATGCCAAAGAATATCTGAATTCAGTTGAGGAGCAATTCAAGGGATCTTCTAAAGCACATGCGAGTTCTCTAATTTTGAAGATGCTTACCACAAAATATGAAGGGACTAGTGGTGTGCGTGAGCACATAATGATGATGAGTGACATGGCTCATAAGTTAAAGGGATTAGACATGGAAATAAGTGACGGTTTTCTAGTGCATTTCATCATGACGTCTCTTCCTGCACGTTTTAATGCTTCTAAGATCAACTATAACACTCAGAAAGACAAATGGTCAATGAGTGAGTTGATAGCAATGTGTGTGCAGGAGGAGGAACATTTGAAACTAGAACAACCAGAAGTTGCTTATATCACTACCACTAAGTCAGTGAAAAGGAAGGGAAATTTTAAAGGGGAAAGTTCTAAAGTCCAGAAAGTTAATTCAAATACTGTTTCCAGCCCTAATGTCTCCAAGGGGCAATCTCGTTGCAAGTTCTGCCATAACAAAGGGCATTTGCAACGAGATTGTTCAAAATTCAAGGAATGGCTGGCTAAGAAAGGTACTGATGCATTTATGATAATTGAATCCTTTAATATTAATGTACCAATTAACACATGGTGGGTTGACTCTGGTTCAATGGTTCATGTTACCAATTCCACACAGGGATTCCTTACAATCCAGAGGCTGGAAAGAATCCAAAGAACACTTAGAACAGGAGGAGGGGAAGAACTTGAAGTTGAGGCCATAGGAACCATGCAACTTATTATGAAAACTGGTCAATTTATTAAACTTTATGATACATTATATGTACCGAAAATTACTCACAATTTAGTATCAGTATCAAAGTCTGACAATGATGGTTTTGAAGTTTTACATGGACATGGAAAGGTCACTATTAGTTTAAAATCCCAAGTTCTTGGTTGTGGTTATCTGGATGGAAATCTCTATAAGTTAGAACTAGATGATAGCTTTTCGAAATCTTTGTTGTCATATAACGTAAATGAGAAAACCAACAAACAAAAATGAAAACGAAAACATGATTTGGAAACATCATCTAAATTGTGGCATCAACGTTTAGGCCACATCTCACGAGACAGAATGTTAAGACTCGTGAAGGATGGTGAATTACCAGATCTTGATTTTAGCGATTTTGTAACATGTGTTGAATGCATTAAAGGGAAAAAGACAAATAAAAATAAAAAGGGTGCCACAAGGAGTTCTAGATTATTAGAACTCATACACACCGATATTTGTGGACCTTTTCCACCTGGCATTACTTGTCATACGTCTTTTATTACTTTCATAGATGATTATTCAAGGTACATGTACCTGTATTTGATTAAAGAAAAATCTGAGTCACTTGAAATGTTTAAAACTTTTAAGGCTGAAGTTGAAAACCAACTTAGCTGTAAGATAAAGGTAGTGAGATCAGATAGAGGAGGTGAGTATTATGGTCAACATACAGACATTGGTCAAGCTCCCGGTCCTTTCTTTAATTTATGTAAAGAACACGAGATAGTGAACCAATTTACCATGCCGGGTACACCTCAGCAGAATGGTGTTGCTGAGAGAAGAAATAGAACCCTTATGGACATGATAAGAAGTATGTTAGAAATCTCGAATTTGCCTAAATTTTTATGGACTGAGGCATTAAAGACGACCGTTCATATACCAAATAGGGTTCCTTCTAAATCTGTCCCAAAAACTCCTTATGAAATTTGGACAGGAAAGAAAGAAACCAAGCCTAGAGTATATGAAAGTATGGGGTTATCCTGCTGAAGCTACACTTTATGATCCTTTGAAAAAGAAAACTAACATGAGGACGGTCAGTTGCTACTTCATAGGATATCCCGAACGATCAAAGGGATATAGATTTTACTGCCCTTCACACGTTACTCGTATTTTGGAAAGTCGAATTGCTGATTTTATAGAGGACTTTAAGGTCAGTGGGAGCAGTGAAAGTGGAATTTTTTATTTCCAAGAAGTGCAAGAGGAGGGGGGATGGGCTTTTCAAATTTATCTCCTATTACACCTCTTGTACATGACACTGCACCCCCTCATGTTTCCTCAGAAATTAATGCTCCTAACGTCCCTAATAATGAAGGCACATCAAACTCACAAGAGCATAACCAAATCCCTGAACCAGTTAATGAACTTGTTGAACCTGAAAATCAGCTTAGGAGGTCATCAAGGCCAAGAAGGCCCACTAACTTTGATGATTATGTAACCTACCTTAATGAAGCTGATTTAGATTTAGGAAAGTATAACGATCCAACCTCTTATAATGAAGCCATTGGTAGTGATAAATCTTTAGAGTGGAATAAAGCTATGATTGATGAGCTTGATTCCATGAAAAAGAATGGCGTTTGGGAATTGGTTGAATTACCCAAGGGGGTAAAACCCATAGGATGTAAATGGGTATTCAAAACCAAATTAGACCCGAATGGAAACGTTGAACGCTACAAAGCACGATTGGTTGCTAAAGGCTATACTCAAAAAGAGGGAATTAATTATCAAGAAACCTTCTCACCTGTCTCACGGAAGGATTCTTTGAGAATCGTTATGGCATTGGTAGCTCATTTTGATTTGGAGTTACATCAGATGGATGTCAAACTGCTTTCCTTATGGTGACTTACATGAAGATGTGTTTATGACTCAACCTGAAGGCTTTAAACCTAAAGGTCAGGAACACTTAGTCTTTAAGTTACAGAAATCCATATATGGGTTAAAACAGGCATCACGTCAGTGGTACTTAAAATTTGATGAGATTATGAAAAAACAAGGCTTTATCAAGAATCAAGTGGATCAATGCACCTACCTCAAAATGAGTGGGAGCAACTTTGCTATACTTGTCCTTTATGTGGATGATATCCTTCTGGTGAGTAATAGTTTAGATTTGTTGCATGAGTCAAAGCGATTACTTTCGCGAAATTTTGACATGAAGGGTCTCGGAGAAGCCTCTTACGTAATAGGCATCGAAATACACCTTGATCGTACTAATGGGATATTAGGTCTATCCCAAAAGCCTTATATTGATCGTGTTCTTACATGTTATAACATGCAAAATGCTCTCCATCAGTAGCTCCAGTAGTTAAGGGAGATGTTTTCGGCTCTTTTCAGTGTCCCAAAACAGAGGTTGAAAAGGAGCAAATGAGATTGATACCTTATGCTTCAGTAGTAGGAAGTTTGATGTATGCCCAAGTCTGTACTCGTCCCGATATTGCATATATTGCTGGAATGCTAGGCCGATATCAATCTAATCCCGGCCTAGATCATTGGAAAGCAGCAAAGAAAGTGTTGTGATATCTACAAGGAACGAAAGACTATAAATTGACATACAGAAGAACTGACAACTTGGAAGTAGTAGGCTATTCCGATTCTGACTTTACGAAATGCAAAGATGATAAGAAATCGACTTCGGGGTACATCTTTATGCTTGCAGGCGGACCAATTTCATGGAAGAGTCATAAGCAACAGTTAAGAACAACCTCAACGATGATGGCAGAATATGTTGCAGTGTACAATGCAACGTGTCATGGGATGTTGTTAAGAAATCTCATCACTGGACTCAAATTGTTAACTCCATATCACGACCATTGAAGATTTACTGTGACAACTCAGCTGCTGTTAGTTTCTCGAACAGTAACAGTTCGAGCGGAGCTGGTTTATACCTTGATACAAAGTTTTTGTTCGTTCGAGAACGTGTAGAGGAAAATAATATTTGTATCGAGCACATAAGCACTAAAGATATGCTAGCGGATCCGATGACTAAAGGTCTACCACCCAGAACTTTTCAAGATCTTGTAATGAGAATGGGTTTTAGTAAAGACCTTGTATGAAAGCATACACTGTGTATGAATGATTATTATTTCCTTGAATGTTTTATTTTGTCTATACTAATGTTTGTGCGCACCTTATGATTTATAGACAAAACTTATGTAAGGTAATTACTTACCCTAAGGATTTTATTTTAGTCATTTTGGTTTTACGATTAAGTGTTTTGTATTGAGACTTTAGTATGACTGTTGGGGGTCTCGAATTGACTTCAATTCAAATGACTGTAACTCTCTGCTATAGTTTCAACATGAAACTAGATGAGTGTTTTTAAACTTGGCCAAAATTACTTAATACTCATCATAAATGATCACTCGACCAAGTGGGAGAATGTTAGAAATAACCTGTAATGTGGTCTACAGATCATTTAAGTTAGCCTTACCAATATGACGTAACCGGTCCCTAACAATTACTTGATGGAAGTATTTGTGAATATTTATAAGTTAAGGGGCCATTATGATTTCCCTTTAGATGCTTTTAATATAGAGAATGCGAGGAGTCTTGAGTAACTAATAAAATGGATGGTCATCATCTTGTTCATTCATAGTGAAACACTCTTAAAACACCAATCAAGAATTCTCTCTAAAGTTCCCATCACTAAAAGGCATCATAACGGGAATCATGGCTTCATCATCATCAGCGAAGATAACCATTCCCACATGTAAGTGCCTCTAATTTTTATGTTCATGTTCATGTTTTGACTTGATAAACGTGATTAGGGTTTTATGTTTTAGACCCATGTTTAAAGATATAATCAACAATATATACAAGTCAATTGACTCGTATAACACCCCAACCAATTATATATAAAATAGTTTTTAAAACTATGTAAAAATGTATAAGATTAAATTTGGTCGAATAGTTATATTAAAAATAAAACTAGTTACTAGTGGTTAATAAATTTAAACAACCTATAACTCTTATATGATACAAAAATGGAAAGGTTACAAACGACATGGCTTTTGTTTCTTCGACAAGCTTTGTAACTGATGGAGCTTTGGTTGGAAATACAACATCATTCTGGGTCCTCCATAAGCTCCAGAAAACTGTTTGGACAACCGACAATAACGCTTTTCTGTGAAACAAACTTCTAGTCGTGGTTCCGTGGATGCTAAGGAGGTATTGAATTTGAAACGCGTAAATGGGAAGAACTTTACACCACATGGAGATGATTTGCCAAACTGTTTGTGAAAATTGACAGGTGATGATGATGTGATCCGCTGACTAGGATACAACACAAAGTGTAACACCCCGACCGCGTATAAAACAACCTGCGACGGAAACGTCGGAGAGTCACGTTACAAATTGTTCACAACACATGGTACTTAGAGTTTTGCTTTATTGAACTGATTTAAATTACATTGTCTTGGAATAACATAAACAAAGTACAAACATATGTCTATAATTTTTAAAGTAAACTAAGGCTCGCGTTCATCTTACGTGTAGTATGCTTTAGAAATCATACATTAGTACCTAAAACATATGCGAATAACGTCAACAATGAATGCTGGTGAGTAACATAGGTTTTGTGGTCAAATTCACGACTATAAGTTTTGTGTTGAAAAAGGTTTAATCAACTACACGACTTGATTTTATAAGTAAATTATTGTACCCTTGAATCTTGACAAAAATGTTTGTTTTGTAAAAATTGTGAAAATAAATCAAGTTGTCTTGTCGAGTAATGAAATCAAAGTGTCTTGTCTTGTATAAAAGCCAAATTGTCTTGTCTTGTCTAAAAACAAATTGTCTTACCTTGTCTAAAAACCAAATTGTCTTGTCCTGTATAAAACTAAAATATGGGTTGTTGGCGAGTACATTCAAGCCTGTGTGGACTAACGGATAATCCCTAGAAAGGGGTATATTAATTTGGATTCATCGGATTCGGTCATTCCCAGAGGAACTTCGAAACCTACTTAGGAAGTGGGAATGGGACTGTCAATTCTGTAGTGCTATAACCTACCACCGGTCGGCCCTGATCAAAGTTAATGAATGTACTATTGTCGAGTTCAACGCACCATCAAGTTTCATACGAAGTAAGCACGTTGTGTAATGTTTTAAAACCATGTATACTAGGTATTTAAAGCATGTATAGTCCTTGAAGACTCCCGTAAATCTGACCAAAATTTAAAGCAAGACACAAATTCATGGAATCTAAAAATCCCACTTAACAACCTGTGGTGGTTGGGTACAAACCACCACGGCGACGCAGATGAAGATGGTGCAGACGATGACGACGACGCAGATGAAGATGTTGCAGATAAAGGCGAAGCAGATGACGATGACGCATATGTTGGCGATGAAGAAGACGGCGACGTAGCGTGGGGTTTCAGTGAGGAGAAGGTTGTTCGGGTGGGAGAAAGGTATGTGGTAACAATGGCAATTGGTGGCTGTGGTGGTGTGGTGGTGGAGGAGGGTTGGTAATGGCATGAGTATGGGTGGATGTGGATGTGGGGGTGGTGATAATGGTGGTGTGATGGTGATGTTGGAAAGTGGTGGCTAGAGGTGGTTGTTGGTGGGTTAATGGTGACTGTGGAGAGAGGGGTAGAGAGAGAAATGCAAACAAGGTTTTACTTTACATATATACATATTATATTAGTTTTGTTTGATTTATTTTTGTTTTATTTGTTAATTTTAAAAAATGGTAAAAAGACTAAATTACCCTTGTGTGATATGATTTAACAAAAAAAAAACTAACTTGGTTAGGGGCAAAGGACATACCGTGCAAGATTTTGAAAAAATAAGTACAAAACTCGTCAATTTTAAAGACAGAGGACACCACCTGAAATTAGGTATATAGATAAAGGACAAAATTTTCTATTCACTATTTAAAAAAAACTACTCGACGCTTTTTTGTTTTTGTTTTTACAAAAATGTTCAAATATACGTATGCTACATTCCCTATTTTTTTAGAAAAAAAAAATAAAAATGTTACATAGAGTTTTTACAATGGTTACTTGAGTTTTTTCAACTATAGTGAGTTTTCATTTTATCTTTCTGTATATGAGGCCGGTTATTGTACAAATGGCCTTAATGTACGATGCGTACGCTGTAAAACTATAACATGCGGCTTCACAAACCCGGACAACCTATATCATGCGGCTTCATAAACCTGAACAACCTATAACATGCAGATTCACTAAAATCCGGACACCTATAACATGCGGATTCACTAAACCTGAACACCTATAACATACGGATTCACAAAATGGGAAAATATAACATGCGGATTTCCTCTACTTCACAAACCCGGACACTACTTCACAAACCTGGACACTATATAACATGCGGCTTAGCAAACTCGGAAAAATATAACATGCGGAATACTCATCGCGTACGCTCGTACGTTAAAGTCAATTGTATTTTATACTTTCTATATATATAGGGAGCTGCTAAAATAAAAACCATACCCAGTTGTAAGAACCATAAGAACCACTTTCAACCAATCAAAATAAGGGGTAATTTGGTCATTTTGATGAAATGAATGAAAAGGGTGTTCATCCAAGTGTTGTCACTTATAACACGATAATCAACGGTTTGTGTAAATCCGGGAGGACGACTGAAGCGTGCGAGATTTCAAAAAATGTCGATGGAGAAACAAAAAAGCTAAGCCAAACACTTTTTTAAAAAGCAACTTATTGACTTATGAAAGAATGTCCATTTTAGTCATTTTACATCAATAAGCTAAGCCAAACACTTTTTAAAAAACAACTTATTGACTTATTGGCTTTTCCCACCCCATAAGCTAATCCAAACACTTTTTTTAAAAACTCCTTTTCGAAAAGTCCTTTTCCCAAAAGTCCTTCTCCCAAAAGTCCTTTTTAACTCTAATAAGCTTAGCCAAACATGCCCTTAGTGTTTTTATGGAGATTGACTCTTTTTATTTCCCTAGGTTTGCCTTTGCATATATAATTGCAGAAATGATAATTGGGTTGATGTTATGTGATTTGGAGGCTGTTGACTTTGTTTATTGATTTGATAATATGGTTTTTTGGACTAATTTGATAATGTTTTTGCATCTGTTTGTTTGTTTGCTTTCACTTATCTTGCGGATGGCCAGATTTGTATTATGAAATTTTGCTGTACATAATATTTTCTTTATGTCAGGCTCTCAATGTGCAAATAGAGGATTGCATTAGTAATGTTGCAACTAATGCCCGTGGTGGCGCACGGTGCCGGTGGTGCCTCGTGGTGCCGGTGGTCGATTGAAGTGTGGTTTTGGATTTGTGGCGGTGATGATGCAAAAAAAAAAAACGCATATTTTGATGACGATGGCGCGGCAAGGATGGCGGAGGGTAGGTTTTTGAACGTGCAACCCCACTTTGCAGCCTCTGATTATCGGAAAATCTGAGCCAAACCCCGTTTTTTTCAAGAATCCACTCATTGTTTTGATTTTTGTTTGTTGGTTTTTTATTTTTTTCCTCAGTCGATGATGATAACAATCTATCTGAGATACCTACCGAGTTGCGATTTCTGGGTGCGTTCGTTTTGGGTAAAAAAGGTTTTGTAAAAAAAAAAGTTAAAACCGTAAACGTTTTAACGTAAACCGTAAACTTTTTAACGTAAAACGTAAAGTTTTTAACGTAAAACCTAAATTTTTTAACGTAAAAAGTTTAACGTAAAACGTAAAAAGTTTAACGTAAAACGTGAAACGTAAAAATTTTAACGTGAAACGTAAAAAGTTTATCGTAAAACGTAAAAAGTTTATCGTAAAACGGAAAACTTTTAACGTAAAACGTAAAACGTAAAAAGTTTATCGTAAAACGTAAAAAGTTTAACGTAAAACGTAAAAAGTAAACTTTTTAACGTAAAACTTAAAACGTAAACTTTTATGTAAAAACTTTTTAACGTAAAACGTAAAACTTTTTCTACGTAAATTGTAACACGAAAAAAACTGTGTGATAAAACGGTGCCTAAACAAGGGGCGTGAATATGGGGCATAAAAACGCCGCGAAAAAAACGGGACGTAAAAACCGCCGCTTTAAAACGGGACGTAAAAAACGGCGCGTTAAAAAAAACGGCGCTTGAGAAAGCCGAGCATAAAAAACGGCGTGCAAAAACGGCGCGTTAAAAAAAACGATGCGTGAAAAAGCCGGGCGTAAAAACGGCGCGCAAAAATAATTGTTTTGTTAAAAATATTTGAATTTAAAAATACTTTTAATAAAAAAATTCTGTTTAAAAAATAAAAAGTAATATAATAAAACAAAAAAGTAATAAAAAAATAATAAAAACAAAAAGACAAAAAAAAGTAATTTTACTAAAGTACCCTTTTGAATTAAAATATTAAAGACATAATAAGAAAAAAATGTATTTAATATTACTTTTAGTTACTTTTAATCTCATCCATCCATCTTGTTGATCTAGTGGCTAGAAAGTGGTTCTTTCGTTTCTTACAACTGGAGGTGGTTTTCATTTTAGCGGTCCCCTTATATATATATATATATATATATATATATATATATATATATATATATATATATATATTATATATTAGTTTAGAACGTGGTTAGGAATAGTAATTATTTCGTCCTTTAGTCTATTTTGTCATTTATTATAAACTTTCGTTTGCAACCACTGTAGTTAATCATTTTGTTTTTTTTTTCTCTTTTATTATTTTTCTACCCCTTTATCATATAGCCCCTAAACTTCAATTAAGTTAAACATTTTGTTTTTTTTTTTTCTCTTTTATTATTTTTCTACCCCTTTATCATATAGCCCCTAAACTTCAATTAAGTTTTCTCTTTTATTATTTTTTACAATGGTTACTTGAGTTTTTTCAACTATAGTGAGTTTTCATTTTATCTTTCTGTATATGAGGTCGGTTATTGTACAATTGGCCTTAATGTACGATGCGTACGCTGTAAAACTATAACATGCGGCTTCACAAACCCAGACAACCTATATCATGCGGCTTCATAAACCTGAACAACCTATAACATGCAGATTCACTAAAATCCGGACACCTATAACATGCGGATTCACTAAACCTGGACACCTATAACATGCGGATTCACAAAATGGGAAAATATAACATGCGGATTTCCTCTACTTCACAAACCCGGACACTACTTCGCAAACCTGGACACTATATAACATGCGGCTTAGCAAACTCGAAAAAATATAACATGCGGAATACTCATCGCGTACGCTCGTACGTTAAAGTCCATTGTATTTTATACTTTATATATATATATATATATATATATATTAATTTAGAACGTGGTTAGGAATAGTAATTATTTCGTCCTTTAGTCTGTTTTGTCATTTATTATAAACTTTCGTTTGCAACCACTGTAGTTAATCATTTTGTTTTTTTTTTTCTCTTTTATTATTTTTCTACCCCTTTATCATATAGCCCCTAAACTTCAATTAAGTTGTCGGTACACATTCAATGTCGCTACATTTTATGTCATGCGAGTCACTTGGTGTTATAATTTCGTTTTTTTGTTTTACGCATTTTCCCGGTTTGGGTCGCCGTTCAGTTAGCACCGTCTTACACCCCACACCCAATGTTGGTAGCACGGTTTTACACTCTATGCCCCGCAACACCGCGGGGTGGGTTAAGACTAGTTTTAGATTATAGGTTTATTTTTGTAGTTGGTTCAAATGCCCCTTATACTTTTTTCTCACATATATGTGGGTGTTACCATTCGTAGAGACAAAACCTTTAAACAATGTTTATGTGACATTGAATGGAATGATTCCATTGGGCCTGTTGACTTGAAAGTAAATGGATGGAAATTATTAGAGATTTTAATTTGATTGGAAATAAATGACATGTATGGTATAAGAGCCGACTAGATACCTGCTTACTACCGTCACAAACACATGTCTAGGCTCATGCAAACAACTTCTAGTTCTGAGAACAACAATCATTTCTTTAGACAAGTTGCAAACAGTGGTCTCACATTGGTTGAATTTCTCAACCATTTCGATATGGCTATTGAATCCAAAAGATACTCACATCGTAAGAATGATCATTTACTAGGTACACATCCCCTGATTGGGTTGCTGGTTATGATCTTGAGAGGGAACCTAAGCAGATTTACACAAGGAATGTATATTTTAAAATGTACAAGAGGAGATTTACAATGGCATAAACAAATGTACGTTAAGGTCAGTGGCGGACCCAGGATTTTTTTCCTGGGGGTGCGGAAATTTTTTAAAGATTTTAGACCCGTAGCTATATAAAAAAACTTCGGTTCATAGCGGGTCGGATCGGGTCGGGTCATGTAAAACAAGTAAACATAAACAAACAAAGTTTCATAGGGGGTCGGATCGGGTCATGTAAAACAAGTAAACATAAACAAACAAAGTTTCATAGCGGGTCAGGTCGGTTCAATTTCAATTTTCAAAGAATCAAACCCTAGTTCCTAACTTCCTATCATATAAACAAACAAAGTTTCAAGTAAAACAAGTAAACATCATAAAAGAACATCATAAGTAAGTAAACAAAAAGGCATCAAAGTTCAAAAAAACATACCTTAGTCTTCAGTTAGAAGAATCCGACGAAAAAAGTGGTTCATCCCCTTTTCTCTTGAGAAATCGTGTCATAACTTTCCTAATCACGGTTCCTCCTAATCCTATCACATACAAAATAAATAAGGATCTTCAAGTGTTCAACCATAGCCCATATTCTCTAATTTTCAATTTAAAATTTTGAATTTCAAGCCCTAGAATTTCATCTTTTCAAACCCTATACTAGAATCATATAATCAATAAGAGATTAAGAGACAACAAACCCATTCTATAAAGACTAGAACAACCCCAAATTAGCTCAAAACATATAAAAGTTTAAACTTTTTTATCCCATCTCATGAGTCTTGAACAAAATCTCCTAATGAAATAAACATCAAAATAACAAAAAGAACATCGACATACCTGTTTATTGTCGGTGTGAAGATGGGTGCGGCCGGAATTTTGCAGGGGTGGTCGCAGGTTGTCGTCGTCGCTGGCAGGAGGAGGGAGAGCGGGAGTCTGATCAGTGGTGGCAGCGATTGGGTTGTGGTTGTTTAATGGGTTTGTTTTAATGTTTGAAGTGGGCTAAGTTATTGGGCTTATTAGTTAATGGGTTTGTTTTAATGTCTGGTTAATGGACTGAATACTTAATTTAAGTTTTATTAAATGGTTAGTTAGGATAATTCCGTCGGGTTTCAATCCGTGTTTAAAAAAAATTATATAATTTCTCAACATTATAATATAAATCCATAATATTTTTTACCCAAGGGGTGCGGACGAAGAAATCCAAGGGGTGCGGACGAAAAATTCCAAGGGGTGCGGACGGGATTTTCGACGGAACTTAGCACTAAAATTTTTTTTTCCCGGGGGTGCGCCCGCCCACCCTGGGCATTACTTGAGTCCGCCCCTGGTTAAGGTCTTCTAGCCAAGTTAGTGTCTTTGTAAAGTTTTATGTAAAGAAGTTAGAGGTTGAACTTTCAGGATTGTACGTGGTACGATCATCATCATAATCATGTTTTTGTCCTCTTTGTCTATTTTTACCTGTTTTCTTGGTTGATTCTAGTTGCTTCGTTTTTGTGGTGGCCCTAACACTGGTTGTGTGCTCCTTGCGGACCTTACATTATCACCTACAACTACACAAAATGATTATAATATTTTTAAACTAACATGTTGATTTTTTTGTTTAATGAAGTTCAAACATTTTACCTTTATGACGCTTATCATAATCACAATCAGATTGTGTCCTACTCTTAGTTGATGGCGAACCTAACACAATTACTTCAACCACAATACACATCATATGAACTTATTACATACCAAATATAATAACATTTGGCGCTCATAACACACAACTCCTACTCACAATTTAGTACACTTAGTAGATTTATTAAAATCACAATCAGTTTGATGTTAACAATACTCAAGTTATAAAAAAAAATGGATCATCAAAAATTTTCTAATCACAACCACCTTCTTCTCAATCAAGGATATCAGGATAACACTTACGATTTGAAAGCCTGTTTTTATAAAGTGATATTAAATTTGAATTTGTAGTTCCTTGTAGCCAATTCTCTCTATCTTTATATATATAGCCCATTACTTTGTAAGCTAGCCCTTCAAGTCTGAAAAATGACATTGTTAGCCCATTACTTTGTTTATAAGTTTTGGTCCTTTGGTTTATTTTCTTACGTACTTATTTTTAGGTACGTGTCGGTATAAAATCGCGTTACGATTTAAACGGTATAAAATCACGTTTCGATTTAAACGGTATAAAATCACGTTTCGACATAATTTTTTTCTGAAACGACTTGGGTCAAATATAATACGTTTTCTAAAAACTTTATAAAAAGTCATTTTCACCCCCTTGAGTTTCTAACGTTTTAGGTTTACCCCTGGTATTTTCATTCTTTAACTTAAAAAAACATTATTTTTTCACGTGCTTATTTTCATGTTTGTGTCAGTATAAATTAACGTTTCGTCGTAGTTTTTTTGGAAACGAGTCGAGTTAAATATAATACGTTAATGCTTATTTTTATGTATGTTTTCAGTTGGTAGATATTTTGGCATAAATTAAAAAAAAAAAAACATTTTTTTTCTCACGTGCTTATTTATATACATTTCGGTATAAATTCACATTTCAGCGTATTTTTTCAGGAAACAAGGCAAATCAAATATAATACGTTTTCATGCAATCACAAAGGTAAGAGTGATCTAGTGGTTAGGTGAAACCCCACTACACAAACCAACCTAGGTTTGATTCTGTTTCTTTTCTATGGTATATATACGATTTACTTTACTTTTTATCCAATCGCAATGTCGATAACTGACTTAGACCTAGCACGTCGAAAAACGGGTTTCATGTGATTAACGTATTATTAACCACTATTAAGAGTAATTTACGTTTTTGGCCCCTGTGGTTATATCAGTTTTACTATATTAGCCCAAAATAAGAATTTTTAACATATCTGCCCCCATGGTTTCTATAACTAACCATTTTGGCCCCTAAGTCTAACCATTTTGCCCCCCCTGGTCTCTAAAACTAGTCATTTTTTGCTCCCATGATCTCTAGACTTAAGGGCCAAAATGGATAGTTATAGAAACCATGGAGGCAGATATGCTAAAAATTCTTATTTTGGGCTAATATAATAAAAGTGATATAACCACAGGGGCCAAAAACGTAATTTACTCTATATTAATAATGTAAAAAACCAAATTCGAAAACTTCTAACAAACTTGAAAACGTCGTTGTCATGGTGAAGTATCAAACCGAAACAAACTTTTGCGCCATTTGAATTTCATCCCTAAACCTTCCCGCGTGTGCTCTCGATCACCAAACCCTCACTACACTCATTGCTTCTTCATACTTGAATTTCAATCAGTTTTCTGTAATTACCATCAAATTGTTGAATCATCAATCAACCAATCGGCTTCAAACAGGAGTCGCGATTTATCAGGTGAGCTCCTTCGTTCACACATCGGTTGAATTTCAATCGTTCGAAGTTGATTCGTAAGTTATTATGAATTTCATCAATCAAACTGTATCGTATCAATGACGTCATGATTACGGTTCTATTTGAACTTATTAAGTTTGTTTGTACTGCGATCTGGAACCCTAATTTGTCCAGTTAGGTCATGACGTTATGATTCTGGTTCGATTCGTAGCTAATAAGCTTGTTTGCACTGCGATTATGAACCCTAATATGTTCAATTTGGTCATGATAACTTGCTAATTCACATAATATGTCATACGTTCATATATGGGAGCAGAAATCGCTAGATGTAACGGTTCTACTTGTTTATGGTTTATTTTGTTTTCAATATGAGTTATTCACTAGTAACTTGATGATTTTTTGTAACCTAGATACCTGTTTATTCGAGATCTGGAATAATTGAGGTGAAGTTAGGACCATGGAGATGGGACGACGACGTTTAGATGATGTAAGCATCTGTTTCTCGTTATTTTGATCTCAAATTAAGGTTTGCTATGGACTCCGTTAATCTGTTAACATCAGTTAGGGAAAATTTGTTTAATCATCTTCCAAATCATGTATTAAATGATTTACTTATATATTATCCTCCTTTGCTTTTTTTTCTTTCACGTTATTTCATTTTGTATGTGTGTGTTTTACTGTGTTTTCAGTTTACTGAAAACAAATTGTATATGCAATTATGGTTAATAGACCTAAAATTTGTGTTATAGGACCGTGTGAGTGGGAATAGGAGTTTAGGTAGCAGTTATTATCCGTGCAGCCAAAAGAGGAAGATGTCGATAGGAGTCATGGTTGATTCTTCTTCCAAAACGAAGAGTCAAAACGGGAAAGGCGCTGAGGCTGATTTGCAAACTTCACAAAATGTAAGCACGGCGAAAGTTTTTGTTACAGAAAGTCAGCGTAAACGGAATGAAGTCATATCTCCAGATTTGGGAACACAAAACAAGGCTCCTGGTCAGAAATCGTCTCAGCAGGTTCATTCAAAAACTTCATATCCAAACGTATCATATGCAGAAGAAACGGGTCATCAAAAGAAGGTCTCAAGTTTACCTTCCACTACGAATGCAACCGTGCGACCAAATGGTAGTAAGACAGCTGGTGAAAACCGTGGAATGGAGCCTGGTTCGTATTTTGCAAACCAGATGTTGAATCTGCAAGCTATGAATGCTACTGAGATGAAATCAAAGAATAGCACCTACCAAAAGGAGAAAGAGTCTTTATATGCAACTCCACAGAAAGAACTTGAGCCACAGAAAGGAATTACAGAGCAGGGAACAAGTGAAAGAGGAAACAGTGGGCCAGTAACATTAAGAATGAAAGTCCAGGAGTTACTTGAAACCGTTTGTTCACCTAATAAGAAACAACCCAACTCTGAGACCTTTGGAATGGATGCAAATATTTCAAAGCCAAAGTCCACATCAAAAGGAAATGATAGTTTGCACACAAGAAAAACAAACTCTGGGACTTTTGAAATGCGTGCAAATAGTTCGAAGCCAAAGTCCACAACCAATGGAAATGGTAGTTTGCACACAAGAAAAACCAACTCTGAGACTTTTGAAATGGGTGCAAATAATTCAAAGCCGAAGTCCACAACCAATGGAAATGGTAGTTTGCAGACAAGAACCTCCAACTTTGGAAGTCTGGATAAAAGCAGGAGACTGTTGACTCGATCTTTGACCGGAAAGAAACCTCAAGCTCAAAAGTCTACACCAAAAAAACAAACTCCGTTATTTCAATCTAAACAAGCTCAGATTGAGGAGAATGCATTCTCTTTTGTGGATATTTGGTCAAAGAGAGCCAGCACAGATGTTAATAATGGTTTTAAAAGTTTTAAGAGAAAGGAAAGAGATATATTTGGAACCAGAGTTCAAGCTACTGATGGCAAGAAAACAAAAGCCGCTGGTGTAAACGTATCATTGTTTGAAAACAGAACACGAGATAGTGAGAAAGGTAATGCAGATACTGAAATGAATGAGAAAAAGCACCACCAATTTGGAGGTAACAACGGGTCGGGGTTATATAACAATGTGGATGTAGATTCTTTTGCCAAAGATTCTTTAAAGGACAATGTAGAGCCAACATTTGAGTTGAAAACAGCTGTTAACTTCTCCTCCCCTATATCTTTGTTCCAAATCAACAAGGAAAACGTTGATGTTGATAGCCCGATTGAGAATGTCGATAGCCCACTTGAGAATGTCGATAGCCCACTTGAGAATATTGATACCCCGATTGACAACTCCTTTAGAACAGAACGAACCCGTAGCCCAAACAGTAAAGGATTTTACACAAAGGTACACTAATCTGTATCCTACACTCCTACCACCATTTAGATCTTAATGTAGAAGATGGTATGAGATTAGTGTTTTTTTTTGCTATCATAATCTATATGCTCTTTATTTTTGTTATTTGTAGAATATTTCCATGGATGTTCAAGACTCCCCTGTTATAAAACCAGACCGTGAAGAAAACAAATGTTTTAGACCTCCAAGTAAAGTAGTGGAGTCTGAGAGCTCTGAATCTGAAGATGATTCACCCATCACAGGTATCATTTTTTAAGGTGGTGTTTGGTTTGTTATTGGGAATGACAGTTTGACTATGCATATGGTTTGAGGTGGAATGGGTTTCTAAAGCCCATCCCCCTAAAACAAAACCATATATAGATATATAACTGTTATTCTCATTCCCCCATTCCTAAAACCACAAACCAAACACACCTTTATATTATTATGTAGTTTGTTATTAAAATGGCATCTACTTCAAGCATAACGAAAAATTTAATACTGGAAAATAAACTTATCTCAGTACTGTTAAATATGCTTTATTTTTGTAAATCTAGTGCCAGTTATATCCAAGAAATTTGAAGGAAATAAATGGTGTATATCACCATGTCAAGATGAGGATTCTGAAAGCTCTGAAGATGATTCACCCGTCAAAGGTATGATATCACCATGTCAAGATGAGGATTCTGAAAGCTCTGAAGATGATTCACCCGTCAAAGGTATGATAGGTCCATTTCATTACTAAAGTCCTGTAATATGTATGTAACGTATGTTCAACCCTGTAAACTTCAAATCTAAAAAACGTAGTTAAATACTTAAACCGATAGTAAATACTATGAACCATGCTTTGTGAGATACTGTACTGTATGCTTTATTATCATTGTGTATTTTAGATTTTGAGTGACCTACTTCTGATAAGTGCATCTTGTTGAGATTTGAAATTAGGAGAATACAACTGAGATTTAAGTTTCCAAATCTCTGCAGTTAAATCAGTGATATATCACCGATATATCGGTTATCGGTCCCCATATAAAATATCGGTGTCAAATATCGGTACCGATATTATCGGCCATATTGACTGATATCCGACCGATATATCACCTCTTTTCTCGATATCGGTACCTTTCTTCTTAGTTCTACCATTCGTCCTTCTTCTTATTGATGCTATTAGTGTTTTAAGTCTTAATTGTTAATTGTTAGTGTTAAATGTTAGTGTTTTAAGTTTTAATGAGTTCCTACTTGCTACAATTGTTAGTGTTTTGCAAGTCGCAAATGGTTAATTTGTTAATGATAGGAGAGTATACTGAATTGTTGGTGTTAAATTGCTATATATATAAATTCTACATGATATTAAAATTATCGTTATCCCACCGCCATTACCGATATCTCAAATATTGGTCCGATATGTGATTTTTACCGCATTAACTTCTTAGGTAAAAAGCATATTTTCACTGTTAGGTTATGTATATTTCGCTTTTTCGTTGAGGTATGATCCTATTTATGCTTTCAGATCTACATTATACCGTTTGTAATAAGAGTAATTACTATTTTACAGGGAATGGAGATCGTGAAAAAATCGATGATTCCTCAGAACAGGATGGGTTTGCAGGGTAATTCATATGAGTTTGATAAATAAAGGCTATGTTTGAATGTTTCCGTTTATTTGATTGCACTATACTACTCTAATACACATTTTCTACATATGTTTTGCAGTGCTGTCAAGCTTTTTGCCATGGCCCTAGAAAGAGTTCAAAGCAAAATACATTCAGCCACTAGTAAACAATCTGCTGCAATACTGTTGTCAGTCTCCAACAACATACAGTCCCAGTTGCAAAATGCTGAATCCAAGATCCAAAATGACGTGTAGGTTCTCTTTACATGTCTTGTCATTTTGAAGATTTAATTCTTTTTTTAAGGTTCTTGTGATTCTGTTTCAGTGGAAAGCTAACAACCCTTGGTAAATCCAAAAGAATGCATCCCGAAAACCAATACCAAGGTAATAAAATGACACAACTTGATGATCACAATAGCTTGAGTTTTACCATCACTTTCACGAGTGATGATAAAACAGATGATATGATGTAGAGACATCAATTTACTTAGACCCGATAACTTATGAATGGTTTGATTTATATGTTTTAGTTTTAAGTCAAAAGTGTAAAATAAAAAAGTATAGCTTAAAAGGTAACGGTTCAATCGTCGAAACTCGAAAGTCACATTAATGTATAAAACCTCGTACATTATTTTATTAAAAAACTTAGATTATTTTTTCATATCATAATTTTGTAATTATATATGGCACACTGGGTCACTGATTACATATAAAAAAGGCTAAAGTGTTTGGACAATTTTTTTAAGTCAACCTAACTGCTAATGACCAGTATCAATAACTACCCATTTTGACCTGCATTCATTTAGACCCATTTACTTATGAATGAGTTGATTTTATATTTTTATTTTTACTGGGTAAACAGAAAAAGTAACATAAAAGGAAATGGGTCAAACGGGTAAAAGTCATAAAACCTCCTACATCGTTCTATTCAAAAAGTTAGATTATTACTAAATGATACAGCTTATGTAATCATATTTGACACTTAATTTATAATAAAAAGGTCAAAAAAAATTTAACGAAAGAGTTTTTGATCAACCGGCTTGTTTTCACCCGTACAAAAATGATCCATGTTGACCTGCATTCATTTACACCCATTATCCGACCCACCCATGTTCTACTTTTTAAGTTTCTTTCGGAATTAATACAGAGCAACAAGTGCAGCTGAAACACATATATGAGAAGTTCAAAGAAGAAGTGGACCAACACCTTGAAAAGTGCAAAAACACACTTGAAGGACTAGAAGCACATCAAATCCAAGTTAGCAGGATGGTAGAGAAACAAAGTATGTTCTTTTTCCTGATATTTATTATATGGCAGTTAGACTGATGAAATATAGTTGCTTAATAGTTAAACAAACATAAAGTTGAAAGGTTCACTAACTGTTCGTTCAATTCGTTTACAGCCTAGTTAAAATCATGCAAATTACTGATTTCTGGGGATTTATTATTTATGTTGATAGGGGTGTCACACAAAAAGTTTCTTATGCAAACTGAAGAATTGATAGAGAAACAGCTTAATGAAGCCCAGACAAGACTTACAGATGTTCACAGGGTAAGTAAAAGGTTGACAAATCATATTCCTACACATATTGTGTGTTTGACCATTTGTTTTTTTTTGCAGATGGCAAAGGAGAAAATGTTTAAGCTCAAATATGGCATAGCTGAGTGCCTAAAAGAAGGTTTACTCACTTGAATTACTATTATAATACTTGAAGAAAGTTCTTAATTGAACATAATCCTAGTATCCATATGTTATAGGTAGTTAGCATGTTAGATATATTACTTCTAGATTGTTCTTGATACTCTACTTGATTTTCCATGTTTTAAAAGACTCAATTTTCTTCTTTCCTAAGTTTACAATACACGTAGCTGAGTTTTTGGCAATGTCATTTCATGGTAGTGGTGTGTGGTGGCAGTTGGAGTGGTGGATGCTAAAATTAATTTGAAAATCGAAAAACCAGAATTTACTTCGTAATTTTGGAATGGATTGACCCAATTTGTTGATTTGCTTCAACGGGTTATCTGTTTGGATTGATCATTGGATCTATGAATGAAGGCTCGATCCATTGAGTAGTCTGGTTGAAAATGTGAATGGCAGAACTCAGAAGTGACTCAAGGGAGTGGTATAAAAACTATTCAAATAGCTCGTGCTTAAAGCTCACTAGAAACCGGTCCGATTTGGAAACAAGCCAAGCAAGCTTGAAATTTATACAAGCCGGGTTTGAGCTTCAAATTTCAGCTTGATTTATGGTTTCAAGTTCAGCCGACTTGTTTAAAGTTTGAGCCGAGCTCGAGCTGGCCGAGCTAGTGCAAAAGGTTCCAGCGTATTCATGTGATTATGCATATGATAGACAAGTGAACAAAAATATGGAATTGTTAAAAGTTTAAAACAGTATTTTATCTTGAATACAAACTATTTTTTCAATAGGGTCTACATATTTACACCCTCAAGTGCCTATTCACACCCTTATATACGTCTCGTATAGGTCTATACGTCGCGTATAACCTTTTTCAATTTCCAAGAGAATCTCTGATTATGTCATATTTTGTCTTATATGACACGTATATGCCTATACGGGACGTATAGACAAAAAAAAAGACCATTTTACCCCTGAGTTAGAGCTAGACTGGGGGCAAAACATGGCTATAATGGTCTTTTGGACCACACTAGACGCCCAGTCTAGGCCTATACGGGGAGTATAGACAAGAAAGACCATTTTACCCCTGAGTTAGGGCTAGACTTGGGGCAAAACAGGGCTATAATGGTCTTTTGGACCACACTAGACGCCCAGTCTAGCCCTGTATGAGGCGTATATTTTTATTTTTATTTTTTTGTTTTCTCTTTTTAATATTGATAACACTAATATTAATTATAGAAAACTCATATTAATATCAATAACACTAATATTAATTATAAAAAAAAACTCATATTAATATCAATAACACTAATATTAATTATAAAAAACTCATATTGTATAAAATATTTATAAAACAAACTAATAATATATAAAATGTTTGTAAAAAAAAAAAGAAACCCTTATATACGCCCCATATTAGCCTATACGTGACATATATGGGGCATGAGTCATATATGAGACTTATATGAGGGGTCCTATACGTCACGTATAGGCCTGTACGCGGCGTATAGGAGCAGCCAAACCAGAACTGACACGAGTCAGGCACTGAGTTTGATGTAACCTTATACGCCCCATATAGGCCTATACGAGGCATATACGAGACAGATGGTGTGCAAATAGGCAAATAGGGTGTGTGGATAGTTTGAGCCTTTCAATAAAGTTAATACATAAACGTAGATAAAAAAATATTGAAAATAGTCATGTATTCAGCTTAAAAAAATAATGAATGCAAGTTATCATAAGAAAATCAAACTAAATGGGTTAAAAACGTATACTATTTAAAGTATCAAATATGAAATCGAAAATTAAAAAAAAGAATGAATATACTAACATGAAATTTTTGTTTTACTATCCATCACGAGTTTAAATAATATTAACTAGGATTTCCCCAATGTGTGTTGCGGCGGGGAATCCACGTACGAACTAAACGAAAAAACCAGTATGAAGCTGTAAAATATAATCTGTAAAACAACCAAAAACGAAAAAAAAAGTAGCAAATAGAAGAAAATATGGTGACGTGATGTTGCGACCCGACATGCTGGATATTACCAACCTGCAACAACCACCACTCGCAATTGTGATCGACAACGTATTTGGTTTTTGTAAAAAATAATAATAATGTTTTTGGTGGGGACCAAGTCTGTCGGTTAAAAAAACTATATCGCGTATTTAGTTTTTGTAAAAGAAAATAATTAACAAAAAGTTATAGAAGAAAAATAAAACTATTAGATTAAAGACATATATTATTTAGGGTTATTGGATTTTATCACCCCCAACTATCGTCCTTCGGCCGTTGTCACCCCCAACTAACACTTTGACACCCGACACCTTCAACTTAACTTTTAGTTTGTGCTGACACCACTCAATTAAATGGGATAATTGCATATTTCCACTTAGAAAACTTCTTAATTGAGTATTTACCCAACTTAAATTTAAAATTGCATATATCCTCTTCCTTAACTAATAAAATTGCAAATTTACCCATTTTGATTTATTTCATTAAAAACAAGTTATATAATGACTTTTTTACCCATATTTTTTATCAAAACTTTAAAAAATTACATATTTACTAGTTTTTGTGTTTTTTTCACAATTCTTTTTGTTTTTATTTCTTTACGTTTTGCTAGTTCGTTTTCTTTTGTTGTTTTTTTCTTTACAATCTAAACGCTAAAATAAACCACTAAAGTACGTAGATTCATATTTTTCCATATAATATAAATAATTTCTGAATAAGTGGGAGCTTAATCAGAGGATTATAGAACAAAGAAAAGAATGTAACTTGTTTTAAACGTATTTTAATGTATATATTTATAGATCAGCCGGAGATCATTCTAGTTAATTTTTTTACCAAGTTATTTGCTTTGTGTTTTTTCTTTTAATCATTAAACGTATTTTAATGTATATATTTATAAATCAGCTGAAAATCACGAACACCCCTAGATATATCTTAGTAAAACAAATAACTTAGTAAAAAGGCTAAAAAAACAACAAAAAGAACTAATTAGCAAAACGTAAAAAAATAAAAAAAAAGAATTGTGAAAAAGCCACAAAAACTAGTAAATATGTAAATTTTTAAAGTTTAAGTAAAAAATAAGGGTAAAAAGGTATTATATAATTTGTTTTTAATGAAATAAATCAAAATGGGTAAATTTGTAATTTTAATAGTTAAGGAAGGGGATATATGCAATTTTAATTTTTAGTTGGGTAAATACGCAATTAAGAAGTTTTTTAAGGAGGGAATATGCAAGTGTCCCCAATTAAATCTTTACTAACTGGGTTTGTTTCTGATCCTATGTGGCACAACTTAGCTTACGTGGACAGATGACATGGCGATTACATACCATATCTCTCTCTGTTGGCTCTGCACCTCATTAAACAAAGCATCCCAATTCATCCAACAAACACACATCCCAATCATATACCAACTTACAAACCCTAAATTACAACAACACCTCTTAACAACCTAATTAACTCACAAATTCATGTTATTCACTAGGTTCATTTCATCTGAACTCCTAAATCGACCTCAGCATCAACTACAAATTAAACCTTCCAATTGACACTAAACCATCACCAAACGCCACCGTTTAGAGGCAGAGACCTAAACTCTGTCATGGTCGACCTTGGTGAGTCCATTATCACCTACCTGTTCTGTTTCGTTTTTGATCGAATTGTGTTGTGATGATGATCAATGTTGCCGGAGTTTCATCAATGTGTGTTATGGGCGTCGCTGTCTCCGGCGGCGGCGGTGGGCGGAGGACAGCGGCGGAGGATCTCGTGGACGGCCTTTGTCCGTTGGTAGAGGGCAGTTCAGGGTTCGAGTTCAGGAAGACGATTCGAGTTCAAGAAGACGACATATCTTGTTATATTTGAGTTCCGGAAGACGACAGATCTACTTGTACTATTAGAATGGTACGTTGATTCTCAACTAGATCGGGTTTCTCAATGGCTTCAATGAAACCCTATTCATTCGGATTTGGTTGATTCACATATGGTCGACTTGGATCAAATTGATTCGCGTTCGGATCAGTTCACCTGAGTTTTTTCTTTCTACTTGTTCTCACTTACACAAGATGTGTACAGGTTCGAAGAACAGGATCAAGACATTTGTAAACTGATTTGAAATGAAAAGTTGTTTCTGATTGAATTGGCACTGAATTTGTGCAGGGTGTGGATGCTGCAACTTTTTACAATTCCAGTATGTACTGGGATGAGTTTGTATGGGGCGTTGTTTGGTTGTATTATGCTTCAATTGGCCATGAATCGATTCGAACATATGATTCAATTGGCCATGAATCGATGAGAAACCAGATGATTATGAGGAAATTAGGGTTTGTTTTGGACTTGTTTGGTGTTATAAGGAAGAAAATGTAGGTTAAAGACACATCATCGCCATGTAATCAGCTCCAACTCATCACATTTGTGCCATGTCGGATAAAAAACAAACTCAGTTAGTGAAGATTTATCTGGGTAGTGTCAGCACAAACAAAAAGTCAAGTTGGGGGTGCCGGGTGTCATAGTGTTAGTTGCGGGTGGCAACGGCCAAAGGCCGACGGTTGAGGGTGATAAAATCCAATAACCCTATTATTTATAATATAAGTGGTTAAAATGTAAGTTTAAAAGTAAAAAAAAAAACATTGTAGCCGATCAACATAAATAATGGTGCAACTGAAATTATTAGTATGTAATTTAGTATATATAATAATGTCTACCCCTTAATACTAAATAATAGTGAAAAATATAAAAGTTTTATGGTAAATATGTAAAAATAAAAAAGTTTCATGTAGCTATCATGATGACATTTAATACATTATATATATATATATAGGATAAGGATCCGTTAGGAACCACCCTTTATTGCGAGAACCGCAAGAACCAATGTGAACACAACCAAAAATACCTAAAAATAACAAAAAAACACACAAATTTTTTTTTTAATATTTTTTATACAAAAATCGCTACTTTTAGTAGCAAAAAAAAAAATTTTTTTGGCTACTAAAAGTAGCGATTTTAATGTAAAAAATATTAATTTTTTTGTGTGTTTTTTTGATTTTTTTAGGGGTTTAGTTTTTAGCATTTTAGCTTGGGAGGGGGGGGTGGGGGTTTAGGTTTTTGGGGGGTGGGGGAGGGGGGTTTAGGTTTTGGAGGAGGGGGGGGGGGGTTAGGTTTTTTTGTGGGGTGGGGGGGGGGGGGGGGTTAGGTTTTCTTTAAGGTTTTTTTAGCTATTTTTGGTTGTGTTCACATTGGTTCTCGCAATAAAGGGGGTTCTCGCATGAACTTTACCATATATATATATATATGCATGGGTTGAGTTATAGTACAAAGGATTTAAAAATAAAAAGTGTATGAAGCCACTAGAGAGTGACAATTGTTCTAGAAAGAATCAAGTGGAAAGAGTAATTTTGTCCACAAAAGGAAAAAATATGCACATGCAAGTCACATGTTATCCCCCCTTAGTTTTTTAAACGTCCGTAACTTTTTTATACATCATTTGTTTAAAAAATCATACCATAAAAATCAAGCGTTTTTTATCTTTAATATGAGTACCATATTGCTATTTTTTTCAAAAAAAAAAAAAAAAAATCAAAAATCCAGTTGCGTATTACACAATGGAAATGACGTAAAACACAATGGAAAGGAGTTTAAAAAACACAAACAATGACAACAGATTAAGACACAATAAACACAATGACCATAACATATAACACAGTGGCCATAACGTATAACACAATAAGTATCAAACTAAATAAAAACACAATTGATGACAATAGATAAAAGACACAATTGATGACAACAGATAAAAGACACAATAAAGAGTAGATTAAAACACAATGAACAACAAACTACAAACTAAAAACCCAATACACAACAAACTAAAACACAATGAACAAGAGATTAAAACACAATGGACACCATATTAATACACAATGGATAATAAATTAAACACAATGACCAGAACCAATAACACAATGTATAGAAAACCCAGATATAACATCAATATTCATTGTGTCATATATTGTGTTATAGGTTCTTATAAAACGCAATTGGTAAAACCTAAATTAATATTGTGTTATAGGTTTTGATAATAACACAATGTATAGAAACCCTAGTAAACGTAATGACCAAAACGTAATTAAAAGACACAATAACCGAAACCTTTAACACAATGCAAAAAAAAAACCCAGTAAAAAAATGAAACTTTTTATTTTATTTTTGTATGACAACATGATACTCATATTAAAGATAAAAAAATGTTCATTATTATGGTGAAGTTTTTTTTTTAAATCGTATAAAAAAGTTATGGACGTTTTAAATTGATGAAGGGAAATTTGCATATGCCTTGCATGTGAAGAGAGAAAATCCATGAATATAGGATTCTCTTCATGCCCTTCCATTATCTTCTTTTCTCTAAATTAATTTTAACCCTCCAAATATAAGATCCACTAGAATCTTTTTAGCCTTCTTATTATCCTTTGTATTTGATGTTAGAGCCTGTGTATATATGAGAGAGAGAGAGAGTTGGTTTCAACTCAAATCATTGATGTTCCCATTCACTAACAAATTAGGCTTAGATACATTGGTTTAACTAACTGTCTGTTAGTTACTTAATCATTCACAACAAACCCTTGAACATAAAACAATTACATAATAGACCCTTTATTTATTAGACCGTAACAATTTCTTTAACAAATTCCAATTCTTTTTAAACATTACGCGCGCTTTCTCTTTGCGTGCCACTTTTCGATGCTTCTATACCAGGTCCACAGAAAACAGAATGCAACAAAACGTGTCACGCCACTAAAAATAACCTCAACAAATGCCATGAGATATGATCTCTGTGGGGACATACCCGCAGTACCTATCGACAACAAGACTCCTTCGAAGTTGCAGTGGATAAAAAAAGATCCAGACTTGATGCCATTCAGTGTTTTCTTTGCCACTTCATCAGCTGTCATTGCACCAGAGGATGCCGTTATGATGCTCGTCAACTGTGGCCTTCTCTTCTTCTCTGCAACAACCAAAACATTTATCAAAATATCTTCGATTTCATGGCTGCCTGCCATACAAACAAATCTTAAAGATTGCAAAAATATGAGAGGGGGGGGGGGGGGGGGGGGGGGTTGAACCTTCGGCAAGACCAGGTGTGTCGGTGTCTGGTGGAAAGATGAGTGAAACATGAATGTCATCTGCAATGACTTCTTGTTGCAGTGCTTCTGCCAAACCCCTTAGGCCAAACTTACTTGCTGAATAAGCAGCATAACCATAAATGCCTACCTGTTATTAAAAAGGTGCATCAAGATACATAAAAATAAGCGTAATTATTTTAACAGATATGGAACTTTGAGCAAAAAAAATGCACAAAGTGCCTAAGATGATGTTTTTAGATGACATGATCAATGACTGATGTAGTTTTTTCTAAACAAACCGATCAAACACAAACAAAGCTTGTTTATGTTTATTTGTTTAACTTTAAACGAACATGAACATGTAAATGAGCGAATTTTCAAGTTCATGTTCGTTCTTTAAGAAAATGAATATGTTAGTGTTTGTTTATGTTCGTTCATTTGAATTCTAAACGAACATACCTAAACGATCACAAACAAACGTAAATGAACAAAAAAATGACCATGTTCTAGTTCGTTTGTCCAATTCATTACCCGATACCCAAGGCCTATTCTAAAATTCGATTTGGTGATGGGTTGATACATGACGGACAACTTAGCATTGCTAGTAAATACTAAACAAATTTTTTTAAATGTAGATAGACATAAACGAACAAGACACAAGCACGGACGGATCTTAGTTGGGGCCACGGCCCCCCTTTCTTTCGTTTCGTAGTGTAAATGTTCCCGAAATTTTTATATGTATCGAGTATGGATCCCTTGTTAAAAAAAAAAAAAAAAACTTTTGGCCCTCTATTTAAAAGTTCAAGATCCGTCACTGAATACAAGTAAACAAACATTAAAAAACTAAAACGAAAAACATAAACGAACATTCACGAATATAAATGAACAAACACGACTTCATGTTCACTCACTTAACTAAATGAACATTTTTTCTATTCATATTGGTTCGTCACTTCTTTTATTAGTATATATACAATACCAAGTGTGTGAATAGTAACTTTGACCTCTTTTTTTTCCTACCAACTTTGACCACCTTTGACTTTCGTTTTTGACCTTTTTTATCTTTGACTTTACCCTTTTTTAAAACATTTGACTTTTTTTACTTTCCCCTTTTTTTCTATCTGTCTAGTAAATTTGACTGATTTTGACTTTTCTTTTTAAGATCGACGTCGACAGAATTCCCGCCGCAACACGCGGGTAATTTTACTAGTTAAGAAACAAACACAAACAAACTTCCCGTCAAACACTTGGTTTACCTGACCCAACTGCGACGACATAAACGCGATCGAAACCGGCCTCCTATCCTTCCTCTTCTTCATCCCAACCAACGCAGCCTTGACCAACCCAAAACTCCCAACCAAATTCACACCAATAATATCCTCAATCCCCTTCATCTCCATATTCTCAACCTCGTACGGCAAAAACGTACCATGATTACATATCAAAACATCTATCTCACCAGCACTCTCAACCGCAGCGTGAAAGTCACGTACATCTGCGCTCACGATATCAACTTCTGTTTCAGTAGAAACCTGGATAGAGGCTTTGGCTTGTTCTAGCTTCTTCATGTCACGCGCTAGGATTGTTACGCGCGCACCCTCTGCAGCGGCTTCCCGAGCTAGAGCCAAGCCGATGCCGCTTGAGCCGCCGGTGATGAACACGTGGCGGGATTTTATTGGGATTTTGGTGGGGTGTGGCCGGATTATGAGTTTGAGGGATATTAAGAGGAGGATGATGAGTGTGAGGATTAAGAGATCGGCGTCGGACATTTTTTCCGGTGACCGGAGAAGAGAGGTGAGTTGTTAGGATGTTAATAATTGGAGAATTAATAATACAATACTTATTTAACTAAAGTAATTGATTTTACTTGTATCTAACTTTTTATTATTTTTTTTCTTTCAAAATAATCTTCTGGTTTTTATAACTAGAGCATTTGTTCGCGCGTTCTGGTTGTATGTTAATGCCTATTCACACCCTCATATACGTCTTGTATAGGTCTATATGTCGCGTATAACTTTTTTCAATTTCTAAGAGAATCTTTGATTATGTCATATTTTGTCTTATATGACACGTATATGCCTCGTATAGGCCTATACGGGGCGTATAGACAAAAAAAAGACCATTTTACCCCTGAGTTAGAGCTAGACTGGGGGCAAAACATGGCTATAATGGTCTTTTGGACCACACTAGACGCCCAGTCTAGGCCTATACGGGGAGTATAGACAAGAAAGACCATTTTACCCTTGAGTTAGTGCTAGACTTGGGCCAAAACAGGGCTATAATGGTCTTTTGGACCACTCTAGACGCCCAGTCTAGCCCTGTATGTGGCGTATATTTTTATTTTTTTTGTTTTCTCTTTTTAAATAAAGTAATTGATTTTACTTGTATCTAACTTTTTATTATTTTTTTTCTTTTAAAATAATCTTCTGGTTTTTATAACTAGAGCATTTGTTCGCGCGTTCTGGTTGTATGTCATATTTTGTCTTATATGACACGTATATGCCTCGTATAGGCCTATACGGGGCGTATAGACAAAAAAAAGACCATTTTACCCCTGAGTTAGAGCTAGACTGGGGGCAAAACATGGCTATAATGGTCTTTTGGACCACACTAGATGCCTAGTCTAGGCCTATACGGGGAGTATAGACAAGAAAGACCATTTTACCCTTGAGTTAGTGCTAGACTTGGGCCAAAACAGGGCTATAATGGTCTTTTGGACCACTCTAGACGCCCAGTCTAGCCCTGTATGCGGCGTATATTTTTATTTTTATTTTTTTTGTTTTCTCTTTTTAATACTGATAACACTAATATTAATTATAGAAAACTCATATTAATATCAATAACACTAATATTTATTATAAAAAAACTCATATTAATATCAATAACACTAATATTAATTATAAAAAACTCATATTGTATAAAATGTTTGAAAAAAAAAAACTAATATTGTATAAAATGTTTGTAAAAAAACTATTTTTTTTTATAAAAAGTTTGCTAAAACAATTAATATTGTATAAAATATTTGTAAAAAAAAGAAACCCTTATATACGTCCCATATTGGCCTATACGTGACATTTATGAGGCATGAGTCATATATGAGACCTATACGAGGGGTCATATACGTCACGTATAGGCCTGTACGCGGCGTATAGGAGTAGTCAAACCAGAACTGACATGAGTTAGGCACTGAGTTTGATGTAGGCCTATACGCCCCATACAGGCTTATACGAGCCATATACGAGGCAGAGGGTGTGCAAATAGGCAGATAGGGTGTGTGGATAGTTTGAGCCTTTCAATAAAGGTAATACATAAACGTAGATAAAAAAAATATTGAACACGGTCATGTATTCAGCTTAAAAAAATAATGAATGCAAGTTATCATAAGAAAATCAAACTAAATGGGTTAAAAACGTATACTATTTAAAGTATCAAGTATGAAATCGAAAATAAAAAAAAATGAATATACTAACATGAAAATTTTGTTTTACTATCCATCATGAGTTTAAATAATATTAACTAGGATTTCCCCATCGCGCATTGCGGCGGGGAATCCACGTACGAACTAAACGAAAAGACCAGTATGAAGCTGTAAAATGTAATCTGTAAAACAACCAAAAACGAAAAAAAAAGTAGCAAATATGGTGACGTGATGTTGCGATCCGACATGCTGGATATTACCAACCTGCAACAACCACCACTCGCAATTGTGATCGACAACGTATTTGGTTTTTGTAAAAAATAATAATAATAATGTTTTTGGTGGGGACCGAGTCTGTCGGTTAAAAAAACTATATCGCGTATTTAGTTTTTGTAAAAGAAAATAATTAGCAAAAAGTTATAGAAGAAAAATAAAACTATTAGATTAAAGACGTATATTATTTAGGGTTATTGGATTTTATCACCACCAACTATCGGCCTTCGGCCGTTGCCACCCCCAACTAACACTTTGACACCCGTCACCTCCAACTTGACTTTTAGTTTGTGCTGACACCACTCAATTAAATGGGATAATTGCATATTTCCCCTTAGAAAACTTTTTAATTGCGTATTTACCCAACTTAAACTTAAAATTGCATATATCCCCTTCTTTAACTAATAAAATTGCAAATTTACCCATTTTGATTTATTTCATTAAAAACAAGTTATATAATGACTTTTTTACCCATATTTTTTATCAAAACTTTAAAAAATTACATATTTACTAGTTTTTGTGGTTTTTTCACAATTCTTTTTGTTTTTATTTCTTTACGTTTTGCTAGTTCGTTTTCTTTTGTTGTTTTTTTATTTACAATCTAAACGCTAAAATAAACCGCTAAAGTACGTAGATTCATATTTTTCCATATAATATAAATAATTTCTGAATAAGTGGGAGCTTAATCAGATGATTATAGAACAAAGAAAAGAATGTTACTTGTTTTAAACGTATTTTAATGTATATATTTATAGATCAGCCGGAGATCATTCTAGTTAATTTTTTTTACCAAGTTATTTGCTTTGTGTTTTTTCTTTTAATCATTAAACGTATTTTAATGTATATATTTATAAATCAGCTGAAAATCACGAACACCCCTAGATATATCTTAGTAAAACAAATAACTTAGTAAAAAGGCTAAAAAAACAACAAAAAGTACTAATTAGCAAAACGTAAAAAATAAAAACAAAAGGAATTGTGAAAACACCACAAAAACTAGTAAAAATGAGTAAATATGTAAATTTTTAAAGTTTCAGTAAAAAATATGGGTAAAAAGGTATTATATAATTTGTTTTTAATGAAATAAATCAAAATGGGTAAATTTGTAATTTTAATAGTTAAGGGGATATATGCAATTTTAATTTTTAGTTGGGTAAATACGCAATTAAGAAGTTTTTTAAGGGGGGAATATGCAATTGTCCCCAATTAAATCTTTACTAACTGGGTTTGTTTCTGATCCTATGTGGCACAACTTAGCTTACGTGACAGATGACATGGCGATTACATAACATATCTCTCTCTGTTTGCTCTGCACCTCATTAAACAAAGCATCCCAATTCATCCAACAAACACACATCCCAATCATATACCAACTTACAAACCCTAAATTCCAACAACACCTCTTAACAACCTAATTAACTCACAAATTCACATTATTCACCAGGTTCATTTCATCTGAACTCCTAAATCGACCTCAGCATCAACTGCAAATTAAACCTTCCAATTGACACTAAACCATCACCAAACACCACCGTTTAGAGGCAGAGACCTAAACTCTGTCATGGTCGACCTTGGTGAGTCCATTATCACCTACCTGTTCTGTTTCGTTTTTGATGGAATCGTGTTGTGATGATGATCAATGTTGCCGGAGTTTCAAGAAGACGACATATCTACTTGTACTATTAGAATGGTACGTTGATTCTCAACCAGATCGGGTTTCTCAATGGCTTCAATGAAACCCTATTCATTCGGATTTGGTTGATTCGCATATGGTCGACTTGGATCTGGTTGATTCGCGTTCGGATCAGTTCACCTGAGTTTTCTCTTTCTACTTGTTCTCACTTACACAAGATGTGTACAGGTTCGAAGAACATGATCAAGACATTTGTAAACTGATTTGAAATGAAAAGTTGTTTCTGATTGAATTGGCACTGAATTTGTGCAGGTTGTGGATGCTGCAACTTTTTACAATTCCAGTATGTACTGGGATGAGTTTGTATGGGGCGGTGTTTGGTTGTATTATGCTTCAATTGGCCATGAATCGATTCGAACATAAGATTCAATTGGCCATGAATCGATGAGAACCCAGATGATTATGAGGAAATTAGGGTTTATTTTGGACTTGTTTGGTGTTATAAGGAAGGAGATGAAGGTTAAAGACACATCATCGCCATGTAATCAGCTCCAACTCATCATTATTGTGCCACGTCAGATAAAAAACAAACCCAGTTAGTGAAGATTTAATTGGGTGGTGCCAGCACAAACAAAAAGTCAAGTTGGGGGTGCAGGGTGTCATAGTGTTAGTTGCGGGTGGCAACGGCCAAAGGCCGATAGTTGGGGGTGATAAAATTCAATAACCCTATGATTTATAATATAAGTGGTTAAAATGAAAGTTTAAAAGTAAAAAAAAAAACATTGTAGCCGATCAACATAAATAATGGTGCAACTGAAATTATTAGTATGTAATTTAGTATATATAATAATGTCTACCCCTTAATACTAAATAATAGTGAAAAATATAAAAGTTTTATGGTAAATATGTAAAAACAAAAAAGTTTCATGTAGCTATCATGATGACATTTAATACATTATATATACAGAGTTAAGTTCCCGTGAAAATAAAATAAACGTACGAAATGTACGAATTGAAAGAAAAGTAAAAAAAGTGGCAGTGGCATTTTGGTAATTATCAGCAACTTCAAAATTACTCTAGTAGAGTAATTTTGAGCTTCTGTAGAGTAATTTTGTAAAAGTTCATGTAGAGTAATTTTGGTCGTGTAGGGTAATTATCAAAATTACACTAACCCCCACCCCACCCCCCAAAAACCTAAAAAAACCTAAACCACCCCCCCCCCCAAAACCTAAAAAAAAACCTAACCCCCCCCCCCATCCCCCAAAAACCTAAACCAACCCCCCACCCCCAAAAACCTAAACCACCCCCCCCCCCCCCCCAAAAAAAAAAAAAAAAACTAAACCCCCCTCCCCCCAACTAAAAGCTAAAAACTAAACCATAAAGCTAAACCCCATAACTAAATGCTAACAAAATTACTCTACAAGACATTTTCCAAAATTACTCTACAGAAGTCAAAATTACTCTACTAGAGTAATTTGATAATTACCCTACATTTCCCAAAATTACTCTACAGATGCTCAAAATTACTCTACAGATGCTCAAAATTACTCTACTAGAGTAATTTTGAAGTTGCTGATAATTACCAGATTGCCACCGCCACTTTTTGCTTTTTCCCCAGTAATTTTGAAGTTGCTGATAATTACCAAAATGACACCGACACTTTTTGCTTTTTCCCTCAATTAGTACGTTTCGTACGTTTATTTTGTTTTTATTTGATCATTTACCTATATATATATATATATATAGGGGAAGGTTCATTGGGGAACACTAAAAAAGTGGGGAACAGCGGGGAACCGACTCAAACGAACTCCGATTGGACTCATTCCAGCGGCGTTGGAACCGGCTCGTCGAACCCTAACTAAGATCTTTTAACACTAAACCCTAAATCCTAACTCCTAAACTCTAAACCCTAAAGCTAAAAAATAAGGCTAAAATATAAGCAAAACCGTAAAATCTAAACTATAAACCCTAAAAGCTAAACCCTAAGGCTAAACCTAAAGCTAAACCCTAAAGCTAAACCCAAAAGCTAAACCCTAAACCCTAAAGCTAAACCCTAAAACTAAACCCTAAAGTTAAACCCTAAAGCTAAACCCTAAAAGCCAAACCCTAATATATTTAGGGTTTAGGGGTTATGATTTAGGGTTTAGGGTTAAAAGATCATAGTTAGGGTTCGACGAGCCGGTTCCAACGCCGCTGGAATGAGTCCAATCGGAGTTCGTTTGAATCGGTTCCCCACTGTTCCCCATTTTTTTAGTGTTCCCCAATGAACCTCACACTATATATATATATATATATATATATAGGATTAGGTTCAAGAGTGAACACTAGTGTAGTTTGCGAACTGAGCGAACTAATCTTGGCCATACATGTGTGTAGATCAAAAGCCAGGATTTGATGATGAAATACACTAGCGTATTTTACGATTTGATGATGAAATCCTAGCCATCCACGTGTCTAAATCAATAGCCAATATTTGTTCACTCAGTTCGCAAATACACTAATGTTCACTCTAGAACTCCACCCTATATATATATATATATATAGTGTGAGGTTCATTGGGGAACACTAAAAAAGTGGGGAACCGACTCAAACGAACTCCGATTGGACTCATTCCTGCGGCGTTGAAACCGGCTCGTCGAACCCTAACTAAGATCTCTTAACCCTAAATCATAACCCCTAAACCCTAAATATATTAGGGTTTGGCTTTTAGGGTTTAGCCTTAGGGTTTAGCCTTAGGGTTTAGCCTTAGGATTTAGCCTTAGGATTTAGCCTTAGGATTTAGCCTTAGGGTTTAGCGTTTAGCTTTAGGGTTTAGGGTTTAGCTTTAGGGTTTAGCTTTAGGGTTTAGCTTTTAGGGTTTATAGTTTAGATTTTACGTTTTAGCTTAGGTTTTAGCCTTATTTTTTTAGCTTTAGGGTTTAGAGTTTAGGAGTTACGATTTAGGGTTTAGGGTTAAGAGATCTTAGTTAGGGTTCGACGAGCCGGTTCCAACGCCGCTAGAATGAGTCCAATCGGAGTTCGTTTGAGTCGGTTCCCCGCTGTTTCCCACTTTTTTAGTGTTCCCCAATGAACCTTCCCCTATATATATAGGGGAAAGTTCATTTGAGAAGAAAATTTAATTGAGAAGAAAAAGAACAAAGGGTAATTTTGTAAAAACATTTAATAGTTTTTCACTTATCTCATTTACTAGGTTTTTACCCGGGATTGCTTCCCGGGCTCGGGAAACTTAGTTATATTAATTACTATTTCTTATTAATACGACCACATTACATCAACCATCTCATTCGATTCAACAACAATGTCTTCAAATCACCGGATTAGATCATGAATCCATATCAGATGTTGTTAGGATCTGAGTTTCTTTTTTATTGTGTTTTTGTTTAAGAATTAAGAACATGAACAAGTAATGCAGCGGAATTAAAATGGAAATAAACTTTGCACACAATGAAATAGGAGAAATGCTTTCAACACACATTTTAAGAAGATGAGTTTCGAGATGGTGGTCTGGTAATAACTGGCTGAGCAGTGGTTGAAGCAGATTCAAGTCTTTCTTCAATCATCTGTTTAACCCCTTCTTTCACAAGGTAATCCTCTGCTTCTTTATCTGCTGCTGTTATTTTATCCATCTGCTTTTGTTTCCTTGTTTGGTAAAGGATGTCAGCAGGTGGAGCAGTAGATCTCCTGAATTGTTGCTTTTGTGGCTCAGCTGAAACCACTGCTTCAGGATAATCAGGCTTTTGTGAAATATTAGGATTTTTCTTCCTTAGTTCTTCCAGCCTTTTGTAAGATGCAAACACTTTATCATCTGTCCATCTTGACACTTGATTCCTTCACCCAAAATCAGCTGTAATCAGCTCTTCTTTCATCCTCTTCAGCTGTAGAGTCCTTTCTGGTACATTTTTCTTAAACTTTGTCCAGATAGGAGGAGTGTGCTTCACCTTGTTTTTTATCATATCTTGAATTCTGGCTGCTTCACTTTCAAACACACTAATGGTCCATTCTTTGTACATGTACCTTTCTCCTTTATACTTTTTGTTGGCCATGATGTTATCAAGATAATCTTTTCTCAAGGTTTCATCTGCTCTTTCTGATAGTTGCTGACAAAGATTTTTTGCAAACTGCTCCAATGTTCTGACCTCCGTTAGCAGGTATTGATAGTATCTTTGTATTTCCTTATCAGATTTACCATGTGAATTCCTTTTAGAGATATCCTCTGCTTGTTGAGCTTTTAAACTCATATATTCTTCATTGTTGTTTGGCCTAGGATATTCTTCAAGAGATGGGAAACTCCTTTTAGCAGGGTCATCTTCAGTGTAGAAGGATTTGATCTCCTCTCTAACTGCTATAAGCTCTAAAGGGTACTGAGCACTTGCAGGAGTGATGGCAGTGTTTGGTTTTTGAACTTGAGCTGAAGAAAGAGGAACAGGTTTTGGAATAGCTACAAGTGGCAGTGATTGTGTGGTTGTTTATTGTGGTGAAGTGTCATCATCTAGGACAACATTGGTTACCCTTCTTCTTTTGGGTTTAGGAGAGGTTGGTGGTGCTTTGATGGATTGAGTGGTAGTGATTTGAGTGGAAGGTTGCTGACTAACAGTTCTTGTTAGATGCTTGTGTAACCCTCTGTAACTTGATCGACACTATGGTTTACCCTCTGTTCTTGTTAGATGCTTGTGTAACCCTCTGTAACTTGATGTTTAATGATGTTTGATGATATCTCATTTTCACCACTCATGTTTTTACACTTCTTATCTGTATATGTTTTTGATATGCTAGAATGTAACAGGTTTTCTATGAAAATATTGTTTGATTCTTGTGGATTTTTGTCTCGGGTATCAAAACAGAGGTTTGGGTTTTGGTTATTATGAAGGTTTGTTTGTGATGTTTTTGGTTTTCTCTGTTTATTAAAACTGGGTTTTTGGTTTTTGGCATTAATCTAAGATTGTTTTTGTGTTATAGTTTGTTTGAAATGTTTAAAATATACAATCGATTAAAATAGGGTTTCTTAAGTCTCTGCTGTTCATGTTGAAATCTGGGTATGGTTGTTGTTTTGTTTCTCATATAAAGTTGGTTAAAGACTCTGGGTTTTGGGTTCCTCGTATTGGTCATTTGAATGTGTTTTATTGACATGAGATCAACTGTGTTTTGGGTTCTGATCGGAGTGTCGCGCTCCGGTCAAAGATAATATTTATTTACCCCAATTACCCTTAACAAATAGCTAGTGGTAGTAAGGGGTTGAACCACGAAGAGTATGTGGTTTGCGAATGGATTCGATTGAATTATGAAAAGATGTCACACTTATGAAGATTGCTATGATATATTTTTGTTTAATTGAAAGATGTGAATTAGAATTACTAAAATGATTGAATGGATTAACTACTAGTGATTAACAAATTGCAAGAATTAAAATTGATTGATTGAACAATGATAAGAAAACAAGGTTCACACCCGGTTTCAACTAATGCAAGTGTCACGACCCCCGACCCGGTTTGACCCGTTTCAGGAGCCGCGGGACAGAAAATCCCGTAGTATTTATTTAGTTGAATTGACAACGGAAGTTTTCATCAGGATCTTTTTAAAATTGTAATTTCCCGATTATTTTATTTCACAACTCGGGATAAAACCCCGATAATTTACAATCATGTGATTTCATGGAGAAATCTTTATTTTACAAATCATGTTTCTTTATTTTATAATAAGCCACTTTCTTAAGCTTGCAGTGCTTCACGGCACTTTTCCTGAATCACAACAGATCACCTGAAACATGTTTGAAAAAGGTTTTGTCAGCGGGAAATACTGGTGAATCATTCTATTTATTAAAACGACACATTTGTTATAATTTACAGTATTAAGAGAGATTACAATGTTTCTGATATCAACCAACTACCCACAGTATTTGTCACTCGACCGGATCTGTGACTATGGTCATATCACCATTGGCCACCCGTTTGTCCAATGGCAAAGATTATCAAGTAATGTATACAAAACCCCACACACCGGCTGTAATTTGGTGATTACATAAACTTAATCACTGTAATTATAACTTTGAAAATATTTAAGAATTTATAAAGCATTTTGATAAAAAGAGAATGACTCACATTGCAGATTTAATATAAGCAGAGCTTAGCCTACTGATTAGCCTTGATAACCTAGTTTAAATAACAATGCACACAAACTAGGTTAGTAACTTAATACAGCATTTACGATAACTCATGAGATTAAACCCTTACATCGAATGACAAAGTGCGATACTTAAACATCCATCGATTTAACGACGAATGACAAAGCATAAACCCTAATGTGGGCAGCACTTAAACATCCATTGGATAGTTTAATCGATCGGACATTGAATCGTAGCAGCGATCGAGTTATTACCCTGTATTGCGGCAGCACTTTTGTGATCTGTGTGTGTTTTTGTAGTATTCAGAAAATATCTCTACGTACAATTTGAGTTTGAATGTCGAACTAACGCATAATTGCATGAAACAGACCCCTATATTTATACTTGAAAAACCGCGCCCTCGCGTGGCGCGAGGACCTCTCGCGTGGCGCGAGGGATACCCTACTACCATAGGGTAGCCTCGTGTCCCAGTAGCTCAGGTGAGTTGGTCTCGCTTTCAAATTCGTTATATACGTAAAACTGTTTAGATATTACCGACTAGGGTTTACCCCCCTGAGTTTTAGGGGCCCTGATCCTGATTCCGATTGTTCTGAAAATTTTAGGGTTTTTGCAGAATCACTTGGGTTTCTTAATTAGGGTTTCCTATTGGACAAATTAACTTAATAAATAGGACTTTTGATGAGAGTTGTTACATCCTCCCCACCTTAATAAAAATCTCGTCCTCGAGATTTACTGGAATAAGTAGGGATACTTTTGCTTCATTTCAGATTCCAACTCCCAAGTGTATTCTGGTCCTCTCTTTGAATCCCACTTGACTTTAACTAGCACTAGTCGTTTGTGCTTGAGAAATTTCACCTTTCGATCTTCTATCTGAAGAGGTTTCTCAACAAATTTTAACTTTTCGTTTACCTCTACATCTTGAAGAGGTACTACCAAAGATTCGTCTGATAGGCATTTCTTGAGATTGGATACATGAAATACATCATGTACTCCGGCCAATTCTTCTGGTAGTTGTAAACGATAAGCAACTGGTCCTATACGTTGGATCACCGGAAATGGTCCTACGTATTTTGGACTTAACTTTCCTTTCTTACCGAATCGAACAACTCCTTTCCAAGGAGAAACTTTCAATAGTACTTTGTCTCCCACTTGGAATTCCAACGGCTTCCGTCTATTGTCTACATAACTCTTTTGACGATCTCGAGCTGTCTTCAATCTTTCTTTGATTTGTGTAATCTTGTCGGTCGTTTCTTGCACTATTTCAGGACCTGACAATTGACTGTCTCCTATTTCTGCCCAACAAACTGGAGTTCTGCACTTTCTTCCATACAGTGCCTCGAATGGGGCAATTTCAATACTTGAATGATAACTATTGTTATAGGAAAATTCAATTAATGGTAGATGATCATCCCAATTTCCACCAAATCTATCACACATGCTCGGAGCATGTCTTCTAGAGTTTGTATCGTCCTTTCACTTTGCCCGTCTGTTTGTGGATGATATGCAGTGCTTAAGTTTAGTCGAGTTCCCATTGCTTTCTGGAAACTTGTCCAAAAATGAGAAGTGAACCGACTATCCCTATCTGATACAATGGAGAGTGGAACTCCATGTAAGGATACTACTTCGTCTACGTACAATTTGGCTAACCTTTCCATACTAAAGGTTTCCTTCATGGGTAGAAAATGAGCTGATTTGGTTAATCGATCTACAATTACCCAAATCGCATCATTAGCTTTTCTGGTTTTGGGCAACTTTGTAACAAAATCCATTGTTATGAGTTCCCATTTCCATACTGGCATTTCTAATTGTTGTAGTAGACCTAAAGGTTTCTGGTGTTCTGCCTTAACTTGTGAACAAGTAAGACACTTAGAAACATATCTAGCTATATCCTTTTTCATGCCTATCCACCAGAAATTATTTCTTAAATCTTGGTACATTTTATTGTTTCCAGGGTGCATGGTATACCTAGATTTATGGGCTTCTTCTAAAATCTTATTTCTTAATTCTCCCTGCTTAGGTACCCAAATCCTTCTCTTATGGAATCTCCAAATTCCATCAGCTCCTTGTTCTAATTCTTTTATTCGTCCTTTCATTCCTTCAGCATCATCTTTGATTGCTGTTTCTTGAACATTCTTTAGTTGTTCCATTAAATCTAACTGTAGATTTAATCTGAGAGCCCGAACCCGTCGTTGTTTCTCATGATACTTACGACTTAAGGCATCTGCAACTACATTTGCCTTTCCTTCGTGATACTGAATATCACAGTCGTAGTCACTTAAGATTTCCATCCATCTCCTTTGCCTCATGTTTAACTCTTTTTGCCCAAATATATATCTTAAACTCTTATAATCTGTATAGACAGTAAACTTACTTCCATACAGATAATGTCTCCAAATTTTAAGGGCAAAAATTACAGCTCCTAATTCTAAATCATGAGTTGTATAATTTTCTTCGTGCTTTTTCAATTGCCTTGAAGCATATGCAATTACCTTTTTGCGTTGCAAAAGCACACATCCTAATCCTAGTTTTGAAGCATCACAATATACTTCAAAATCTTCAGTCCCTTCTGGTAAAGCTAGGATTGGAGCATTTGTTAATTTCTGCTTCAAAATTCTAAAGGCTTCTTCTTGTTTAGGTCCCCATTCAAACTTAACTGCTTTACAGGTTAGCTTAGTTAATGGTACAGCTATCTTGGAAAAATCCTTAATAAACCGTCTATAATATCCAGCTAAACCTATAAAACTTCTAATTTCCATTGCGGTTTGTGGAACCCTCCAATTGGTAATTGCCTCTATCTTAGCAGGATCTACGTGAATACCTTCGTGATTCACCATGTGTCCTAAAAATTGCACCTCCTGTAGCCAAAATTCACACTTCGAGAATTTGGCATAAAGTTTTTCTTTTCTTAACAAAGTTAAGAGTGAATGTAAATGTTCACAATGTTCTGTCTGACTTTTGGAATAAATAAGTGTATCGTCGATGAAGACAATTACAAATTTATCCAAATATGGTTTACAGATTCTATTCATCATGTCCATAAATGCTGCAGGAGCATTTGTTAACCCAAAGGGCATGACTGTAAACTCGTAATGACCATACCTAGTCCTGAAAGCAGTTTTAGGTATGTCTTCCTCTTGTACCTTTAATTGATGATATCCGGAGCGTAAATCTATCTTAGAAAAATATCTAGCTCCTTGGAGTTGATCAAAGAGATCATCAATTCTAGGTAATGGGTATCGATTCTTAATTGTAACCTTATTCAGTTCTCTATAATCGATACACATTCGCATCGAACCATCCTTTTTCTTTACGAACAACACTGGTGCTCCCCAAGGGGATGAGCTAGGTTGTATGAATCCTTTGCTTAGTAATTCATCTAATTGCTTTTTCAGTTCTAACATTTCGGTAGGAGCTAACCGATAAGGTGCCTTGGCTATTGGTGTAGTTCCAGGAATTAGATGAATCCTAAATTCTACTTCCCTATCAGGTGGTAATCCTGGTAATTCTTCTGGGAATACATCTGGGTATTCTGAGACTACAGGAATCTCCTTAAGTTCTTTACCCTTAGTACTAATGATTACTGAAATCATATATACTATTTCTTGTTTTCGTTCATAACTAGCAACTTTCATTACTGATATGAACTTCATGGGTTTACGTGGTTTATCTCCTGTAATTACGATTACTTCTCCGGTTGGTTCCTGGATCTCTATAGAATTCTTATCACAAAGAATTCGAGCATGGTTGGCTACTAACCAATCCATTCCTAACACAACATCGAACTCAGCTAATTTCATAGGCAATAGGTTTGCAAAGAATTTATGACCTGAAAGTTCTATATTTTCCTTTTTCAAAACCTTATCTATTTTGACAGAATTTCCATCTGCTGTTTTGACTGTAAAAATCTGCCTAAGGTTGGTTAAGGGTAAATTAAGAGCTTGGCAGAATGAAGTATTTATAAAACTTTGGTTTGCAATAGAGTCAAATAATACTTTTGCATAAATGTTGTGAACTAAGAACGTACCAGCTATCACGTCAGGAATTAACTCGGCTTCCTGAGTAGTTAACTGGAATGCTCGAACATTCTTCTTGGTAGCTCCATCGGCCGGCTTGGTTTTGTTGTCTGCTGGTTTGACCAATTTAGGACATTCTGTTTTGAAATGCCCATTTTCTCCACAGTTATAGCAGATCCTTGTTTTCCTTCTGCAGTCTTCTTCACGATGTCCTATGGTTTTGCAAAAGTTGCAGGTCACATTACATCTTCCATAATGTTTCTTTCTGCAATTCTTGCAGAACGGCGAAGTTGAAGATTGCCCTGTTCCTCTTCTCTTGAAGTTGCTATTATTACCCACCCGAAATCCTTGGGTAATTTTCTGAGCCAGTTCCTTTTTCCTATTTTCATCTCTTGTGCGTACCAGTTCGTCAGTGAGAGTATTAGCTAATTCTACCGCATCGTCAATAGTGCGAGGTCTCGCAGCTTTAACGATATTACGAATTTCACTAATTAATCCCCAAATATAACGAGAAATGAGTACCGGTTCTGGAGAAGCCAGCGTTGGTACCACTCTAGCATATTCGAAGAATGTCGAAGTATATCCTCGACAGTCCACATTCACCATTCGGTGGTTTAGGAATTTATTTGCCATTTGATCTTTTTCATACTCGGGACAGAATTTTCTTTGTACAAGATTCTTAAATTCTTCCCAGGTCATGGCATATGCCTCGATCCTTCTTTTAGCTTGTAAAATTGTATTCCACCATTCTAACGCCACTTCTTTAAAAAGATTTGACGCATACATAACTTGATCTTCCTCAGCACATTTACTTATGGTGATCACTGCCTCAGTTTTCTCTAACCAACGCAGTGCTGTAATAGCCCCTTCGTTACCTGCAAACTCAGCTGGTTTACATGCAAGAAATTCTTTGAAAGTGCAACCAGGTATTGCAGCTTTCATTTTCTTGAAAATTGGGGCTTGCAGATCATTATTGTTATTATTAATATGATTGCCTCCTTCGTTTATACTATTACTAAAATTGTCGCCTTGGGTACGTTTACTAGGAATGATTGATTGAGGTTTAACAGGTTTCTGGACAGCAGCAACGATTGCTGGAATAGCATTGGCTATTCCTTGAGCCACGATATCCTCGATATCTTGCCTATTTAACAATTGCTCTTCCTGATTTTGCTAAGATTGATTTACTTCATTTACTGGTTCATTACCAATGTTTGCCATCTGATAATTAATTTATAGATAAATAATTAGTATAGAATAAGAAATAATCCAATATCACAATTTAATCGCACATAATCACGTAAACAAATATACAACTAAAATTGTAAATTTTCTAAATTTTCATTTGTTTTATAGATTATATTATGCTTCCATATACAACCGTTTTATTGTTTATTTTACACATACTGACTTTTATTAATATTACTGTTATTATACAAACACAGACTCATAACCCATTTCTCCCTCGTCAACTTGCATTTTTAATAACGATGTTCCCTCTCATCATATTTCCATGAGATTTGTCCTCCTATCTCTCGGATCCTATTCCCAGCATCCATCAGATCTTCACCAAAATGGCGGAGTTCAGCCATATTCTCGTTACTCATTGGTGGATTTGGTAAAGGTTCTGGATCGAACTGAGGGAAAAACGTATAGGGACTGTTGATAAGGTTTTGGAATTGCCAATCATTAGTCCACCACTCATCCATTCCTAGAGGTTGGGTATGGATTATGGGTTCTGGGATTGCTGGTTCCAAGTTCATTGGAATTTGGGTTTCAATAGGATGAGTAAAAACATTTTCATTGACAGGCTTAATAGTATCACAGCTTGTCAATATAAAATCTAACTCTTCCTGCAATGTCATTTCTTGAGTTTGCTTAGAGCTTTCTCCAATTTCTATCTTGGTTTGTCTAGAACCTTTTCCAACCTCTATTTCTATTTGCTTAGAATATTCCTCAAACTGTATTCCCATCTGCCTAGAATCTTCCCCGACTTCAGTATCCAATTCCTGCTGTCTAGAACTTTCCCCGGTTTCAATTCCTTTTTCTTTTTCTAAGGGATTATTTATTTTAGGAATCTTCATAGTGGCAGGTTTCTTTCTACGCACACGCCTCCATCCTACCAATCTTTTCCTCTTCTTAGGCTTGGATTTTTCCAGCGGTGGAGCGTTGAATTCTATAGGTTGTTCCACATCAGCAAAGTACCCAGTAAATTCTTTAGAAACTTCTATGTTTACAGGGTAGAGGTTGAGATTCTCTAGGGCTCCAGATAACTCATTCATGCTGTTTAACATATATGTAAAAATAATAAATTAAAATTTTATAACAATTTTTACAGATAACCCTCAAATATTATTACATACCCTGTGACTACTTTAATACAGAGGAAAATTGACAATTAAACATACTAGGTTTTATTGTAATTTTATTTATTTACTGGATAATGTTTCTGGCTTGTAAGTGATAAGGTTGCTATTACGGAGTCATGGTATTCTAAAGATTAGAATTTACTGCTACAGTGGCTAGCATATAAAGATCTGCCCATTTTTCATCTAATTTGTCTTCCCATGGTGATTTACTGATTAATTCCTGGGTTTCCTGTTTAACTTTCTTTTCTCGGGATTTCTTTAATTTCTCCTGACTTTTTCTAATAATCAAACTTCTTTTATCAGGAGAAAGTGGTTCCTCGTATTGGGCTTTTCGAACAAATATTCCTTCTTCAGGAGTTTGGGATGAACTTCCCATCTCATTTGATGACCTATCTAATTTAAGATAGATGTTTGAAAGCTTTTGCTTACCCATACTGTAACTAACAAATAGTCAAATAGTCACATAATGGTAATCAGGAAAAAATTAAGTATTTCTAAATACTTAATTAGCTTAACTCAGTGGCTCTGATACCACCTTTTTCTGTCACGGCCCCCGACCCGGTTTGACCCGTTTCAGGAGCCGCGGGACAGAAAATCCCATGGTATTTATTTAATTGAATTGACAGCGGAAGTTTTCATCAGGATCTTTTTAAAATTGTAATTTCCTGATTATTTTATTTCACAACTCGGGATAAAACCCCGGTAATTTACAATCATATGATTTCACGGAGAAATCTTTATTTTACAAATCATGTTTCTTTATTTTATAATAAGCCACTTTCTTAAGCTTGCAGTGCTTCACGGCACTTTTCCTGAATCACAACAGATCACCTGAAACATGTTTGAAAAAGGTTTTGTCAGCGAGAAATACTGGTGAATCATTCTATTTATTAAAACGACACATTTGTTATAATTTACAGTATTAAGAGAGATTACAATGTTTCTGATATCAACCAACTACCCACAGTATTTGTCACTCGACCGGATCTGTGACTATGGCCATATCACCATTGGCCACCCGTTTGTCCAATGGCAAAGATTATCAAGTAATGTATACAAAACCCCACATACCGGCTGTAATTTGGTGATTACATAAACTTAATTACTGTAATTATAACTTTGAAAATATTTAAGAATTTATAAAGCATTTTGATAAAAAGAGAATGACTCACATTGCAGATTTAATATAAGCAGAGCTTAGCCTACTGATTAGCCTTGATAACCTAGTTTAAATAACAATGCACACAAACTAGGTTAGTAACTTAATACAGCATTTATGATAACTCACGAGATTAAACCCTCACATCGAATGACAAAGTGCGATACTTAAACATCCATCGATTTAACGACGAATGACAAAGCATAAACCCTAATGTGGGCAGCACTTAAACATCCATTGGATAGTTTAATCGATCGGACATTGAATCGTAGCAGCGATCGAGATATTACCCTGTATTGCGGCAGCACTTTTGTGATCTGTGTGTGTTTTTGTAGTATTCAGACAATATCTCTACGTACAATTTGAGTTTGAACGTCGAACTAACGCACAATTGCATGAAACAGACCCCTATATTTATACTTGAAAAACCGCGCCCTCGCGTGGCGCGAGGACCTCTCGCGTGGCGCGAGGGATACCCTACTACCATAGGGTAGCCTCGTGTCCCAGTAGCTCAGGTGAGTTGGTCTCGCTTTCAAATTCGTTATACACGTAAAACTGTTTAGATATTACCGACTAGGGTTTACCCCCCCTGAGTTTTAGGGGCCTTGATCCTGATTTCGATTGTTCTGAAAATTTTAGGGTTTATGCAGAATCACTTGGGTTTCTTAATTAGGGTTTCCTATTGGACAAATTAACTTAATAAATAGGACTTTTGATGAGAGTTGTTACAGCAAGACTTAGGGTTACTATGTGTTTTAATTAACTTTACTTGAAATAATTCATTAACGGGTCGCAATCACAAAGCTTAGGTGTCAATCGCTATCAACGTCATAAACAACGGACCATGATACACTTCGTTACTTTGGACTAGCAAATCCTACCAAAAGACAAGGCATAAATACGTGTATTCATTTCACAAAGTCAAATTTAATCATTCACTCGATAGTTTGCAAATTCAATACCAACGTAGGACAATTGTCTACGATTCAAATGCACTTCAAGTTGTCACAAAACAATTATCAAAACATAATAAACCCTAAATCTTACAAAAGTCTACACCGGGGTGAAACCTCCTAGGAATTAGCCGCGCATGATCGAAAGAGCTTGATCACCGGATGTTGAGAACTCGAAGTTGAACATCTTGAAGCCTTGAGGATGATGGATGATGAGGTTTAGGGTTTGGGAAGGTAATGATGATGAACGGATGAATCGATTGATGGAGCTAGGGTTTGGAATCAAGAACGTAATATTGATTTGATTCTTGATTCGGGTTGTGTGTGTGATGTTGGATGGAATGGTAAGTGATAGATGATGATTGTTGGCTCTCAAGATGATATTCAAACTTTCAAAACAAGTGTAACCCCCGTATTGATTGGTACGTCCCTTTTTGATTCATTCCAAGACCAACGGAGACCAATATTCGCGACAACAACATTTAGGGGCCGTCGCCGACGGGGCATCAGGCCGTCGGCGACGGTGTGTCGATGTTAAATTGTGGCTGACGGCCAAGCTTGCTGTTTACGGTGAATCTGGCGATGCACATTTGCAACGGTCGTCGGCGACGGCCCATATGGGCCTCGGCGACAGTGCTCAGAACTCTGTTTCTTCGTTTTTTCGCGTTCCTTGCTCCCGGTTGACCCGTTTCGCATTCCGATGGCTCGTTTTTCGTCCCGGTGGTCCGTTTAGCTCCTAATTAGCTCCTTAAACTTCACAAGACCTGCAAAACACAAATCCTTTTACAAGTAGGCTATTCGAGATCAAAAGTTAAGTAAAAACATGAACTTAGACATAAACGAACACCGGTTTTCGACCACGTATCACATCCCCACACTTGTCTTTTGCTTGCCCTCAAGCAAATCTGTTTTTCACTTTCACGTGGGTCGAACAATAAATACACTCCCCATTCCCGAGACGAAGGTTAAGGTCTAATGTCATGCTAAAGTTCAAACTCTTTACAATTTCCAATATATTTAACGGTAATATGATTTCACATACACAAATGGGTACCCAAGATTAACCCGCCCGTGAAACCAACAATTCATGCACATCCCTCACAATGTTCTCTCCACTCGGCTTGTAAATTGGCTAATATTTATAATGTATTAGCACTACAAAGAATATTCACTCAACACCGATTAGAACACATACCAGCATAAGCTTGCAACTCAATCATTCTGCACCATTGATCACGAACACTAAGCACAAGTCATAAGGTCTTTGTAAGGGTTGTAATGGGGCTAGGCTAGGGGTAGGAAATAGGATATTTTAAAGTGGCTAAGGCGATGAAAATTCGATTTTTATTACAAACCACTAACTTAAACAAAACTAAATATAAACATCAACTATGGGCAATAATCTTTCACCCTTTTATTCGACAAATACTAACACTTCTTTTTGTGTTTTTCTCAATGCTTTTTCAATTCTTTTTCATAACATTTTCTGATTTTTTTTTTTTTTGCAAACAGTCAAAAACAACTATACACATACGACTCCTATAATCGAATTTCCATCACACGGGTTTAAAAGAAAACGGTTTAAGGTTATGGGCTATAGGGTGATCAAACGAAAGGATTAGGCTCAAGATTGGCTACTAAGGGATAATTTTTGGGTAAGGATATAAAAATGGTGTAAAATGGAAAAGGTTTACCTAATGCCTTACTCATTCTCGTGCTTGTATTCGGTCTATGGTCTCAAACGTATCAAAAGTTGCAAGTTCTACAATACATGACTAATGGTCCACTCAAACAAAGAAACATAGGTATGTAATCTATGATATAAAAGTGGCTCAAAACCTCACATATCTAAAAGGGTATGGTATGTGACATGCATAAAATACTAGTTTCTTAGGCGGATTATTCCCAAATAACCACTCGCTAAATACCCGTCATGCTATTAATTTGAACTTGACCATGAGAAAAGACCAAATGGGTTGTGACATCCCTCGTTGACTTAGTTACTTGTGCTTTAAGACCGCTTTTGAAACAAGACATTTTTGAAAATTTTTTGAAATTCCCCCCCATCCCCACACTTGAGGTAAACATTGTCCTCAATGTGTAGTGTTTAAATAAACGGGTCAAAAACGAAAATTTTTACTACTCCCCCATCCCCACACTTGAAGTACATATTGTCCTCAATGTGTAAGAACTAGAGTATTAAACGCACAAGGGATGTGACACGGCTAATTCCCCAAAATTTCACCCCGGAAAATAATGTACAATTAACAATCCACTTATTTGCTAATCTAAAAATCAAAAGTAAAAGGAAACGTATGCACCTGGTTTTTGAGCTTATTCCTCGTGTGCTCCTTTCCTCTTCATGAAAGCGGTTGTCCCACGAACCCAATGTACCTACAAATCTTAACCCTTGTGTAGAAGCATGCTTCTCACAACCATCAAAATTTGTTAGTTACCTACTTCTACCACTTTTATGAAAATTTTACCAAGCTATATGTTATTTCACTTTGATTTATGTGGAAAATAATTTACAACAACAATAAACCTAACTCACTTTCGTAGGAATCACGGTTGCATTTAGCTTATGCAACAAGCCCTTTTAAACCCCCCAATAGCTTGGGAGGACGAGAGGTCTCGTGAGGGTTATATAGGGAACACACCCACAATGTTCATTTAACTAGGCGAAAATAAATAATACGAAATAAAAATATCGAAAACAAAATAATATACAACAACAACAACACAAACATACCTTGCCTCTACCGCTGATATCTCTCATTAGGGTTCACTGGCGGGTTTGGCTGGTATTGATAACCAGTGAGGGCCTCAAACATCTCCCTATAGTTATCGAGTGGGCTCGGCTCTCCTTGAGGTGGCGGTTGGTAAGGAATCGGGATGAAGCTAGAGCCGACTGCCTCGGGCCAATGAGGGGTTGGATCGGATGGGCCTTGTGGATGGGGAAGGTTGGGGTAATCGGTCCACCCCGAGTGTTCGGCAAAAGGGAGACCGGCTTGATAGTCTCTTTGATGGCGCTCCTAATCGTGGAGTACCTTGGTGTTATTAATCGCCATTTGGTTAGAGACAGCCAAAGCTCTCCATCGGCGTTGTTCCAATTCCATTTGTGCATTGTGACGCCTAGCCTCATCTTCCTCCCACGCCCGTCTGTGGGCCCTTTCTTCCTCTTGAAACTGTAACAAGCGTTCCATTTGAGACTGTTGTGACGCTTGTTGCAGTTGTTGTTCTTCCATCTGTTTCTCCACCCTCTCGCGAAAGGATGCTTGAAAACCCCATTGCTCTTGCGAGTACGCCCCTTGCGCCTCTTCCCATTCTCTCCTGCTCGCATGGTATTCTCTCGCTTCACCAATGCCGGCCGACACATTATCGTAAACCGCTTGTTGCCCACGGGTCCACAACCGGTATGACGGTATCTGCCTTTGGTTCACAAAGTCTGCCATATTGGCAGAGATTTCCCTATGCTGCTTCCTATACCTCCGCCTCGGTCCCCGCGGACCGGCAGGATCCGTCTCGTCCTCAACATCAGGCATCTCCTCATCGCCTTCTTATTCATCACCCTCTCTCTGTTCATTGAATCAGTAACTATCTCCTTGTTCATCTTCAACCGTGTGAAGATGACCAAAAGCTTTCACCGTTATCTTCCAATGTCGCCTTATGGAGGCGAAGTTGAACTGATCGATGGGTTTAGACACCCACAGTGACTCCTGAGGCAATGCATTCTGCTGCAGAATCATTGCGCTAATCAACCTTGCATAAGGGATCATCTTCCGCTTGAATGATTCCCTTGTATTCCATGTATTGATCATCACAATTTGACGCCATGATAGCTTGGGCGTCCCATACAACAGTGAATGTAGAACCCGGCAGTCGGGTGCCTTCACTTTACCGCGGTCCCCAAACCGCACCAACACATTCTCCAACGAAATGCCTTGTAGTATTTTGCCCATCAAAGACAAATCGCTTCTCAAATCACCTGCGCCCCCAGAAACTGACAATACGGATGCTAGCATTTGTTCCGGATCAGCCGTGTTCACCTTGTTATCCAGAAACTGGTCATAATTGTAGTAATCATACGCTTCAACCCCAAGCGAATCAAACCTTGCAATAGCATTCATATGCTCAAATGACATGATCATTTGATTTTTTCCAATATTGCCGATCAACTGCCACGTAGGCGTCGGCCCGTCAGAATGTTCAAAACGGAGAGTAGACAACCATTCACAAACAGCCCCCAAATACACCCGGGTTGTGATATCCTCACACCAGTCAAGCACTCATTCCCACCCAATCTTTTCGAACCTTTGAACTATGCCGATTTTTCGGAACTCTTCGACATTCAACGTACGTTCACATACTGCCCGCTCGGGTACGGGCTTTGAGACACCCGTGACCATCTTCATTTTCCACATCTTCGCCTCCAATCTCTTGTTTCGGTACCGAGAAAGAGCTTTCAACTTCTCGTCTTTCCAAACTGAGGCCGATCGACTATTCTTTGCCTCCTCCCAATCCCAATCTTGTCGGATAAGTTGCCCATCACCTTCCTCTACATTACTTAACTGTTCCCAACACCTTTGATATTGCCCCGAACCTGAACCAGCTCCCGAAGACGAACCTTGTCCGGAGGTTTTTGCTTTCTTGCTTCCTCTAATCATAGCTACAATCAAAAGGCAAGACAACAATTAGTATACCCCAAATCTTCAAACAATCCCAAACTTTGAACATAATGTGCAATGTTGAATTTCAATCAATAATTAGATGCAAAATCGCCTTTTTAAACTTCCAAAGTCGCTCATTTTAACATCTACATATCAATTTAGCATGTTTATTCATAAGATTTCTCAAAATTTCATGGTTTCAACAATATTCAACATTACAACTATGCTCAATCATGCAAAAATCTAGTGTAATCACATCACCAAGACTAAAGCATGCTCAAATCCCACCCAAATCAAGTAAACATTCTTAAGTTTATGCTAAAACATCATACATTATGATAAACAATCTACTCTTAAACACTAAGCTTAAAATTTCGAAAGAAATCAACAATGTATATGGTAATCATGCATAAATTTACTGAAATTTCATACCTTTATTGTAGATAAACAAGAAGAACTAAGAAAAAGCGCAAAGCAAGAGACTTGAATGAACACTTCTTCAAAACCCTAAAAACTCGCGTCCAGAAATCTTGCAAACGAGCAAGAATTGATGGAAATCGTTATGGGGGTCTTGTTCCTCTCAGAAAATTACTCAAGATAGGCTCAAGAATCACGTGATTTGGGTGAGAATCGAAGGAGTTATGAAAGATGGAAGATTAGGGTTCTTGAATGAGTTGAAGAAGAAGATGAGGATGGAAGGAGAGAAGTAGGTAACTCACGAGATTTTTAATGTTGGATTGATGTGGGTTTGAATTCTGGGAACTTGTATGGTTAAAAACTGATTCGGGTTGAGGTTTTGAGGATATAAATGACTTTGGGTTCGATTCTGTACGTCTAAAAGCGAACAGCGTCGGATCAGAATTCGGGGACCGTCGGCAACGGAGGTCTTGACCGTCGGCGACGGTGTGTAAAAATGGTGAAGGCAGGCGACGGACTAACTTGCTGCCTACGGTGAAAAGCGGGCGACGGATGATTTATATGGACCGTAGGCGACGAGAAGACCCACCGTCGGCGACGGTTCCCCGAAAATCGATTTTTATATTTTTCAATTTTTCTTTTTTTTAGAGTAAAATGCACGGATAGTCCCTGTGGTTTGGTGAAATTTCACCTTTAGTCCCAAACTTTTCAAAATTACACTCTTAGTCCCTGTCGTTTGACAAGTTGTTACTCGGATAGTCCCCAAAGCGGATGGATGTTAGTTTTTCTGGTTAAGTGGGTGTGAAATGACAAGGACTATTCGAGTAACAACTTGTCAAACCACAGGGACTATCCGAGTAACAACTTGTCAAACCACAGGGACTATCCGAGTAACCTTCATCCGCTTTAGGGACTATCCAAGTAACATCTTGTCAAACCACAGGGACTAAGAGTGTAATTCTGAAAAGTTGGGGACTAAAGGTGAAATTTCACCAAACCACAGGGACTATTCGTGCATTTTACTCTTTTTTTATATGAGGAAAATTACGAAACTTTAATAAAAGGACTATATACAAATAGAATTCCTAAAAATTATTAAAAATCTTTTTGTAATTTTTTTTATAAGTTAAAATTTTAGAACACGAAAACCGTTAACGACCCTACCACCCCCCGAAAAGACATGTATTGTCCCTAATACACACAAATAAGTCTAAAAACATACCTTTTGTCTTCAAGACCCGTTCGGAATGTCCGGACTTCACACCATCACAAGGGTTAGTATAAAACGAGAACGATTAAATACCAAAATACTCAAACAATTAAATAGATTATACATAACTTTACAAAACCCATTACCGGTCCTTTCAGTTGACCTCATAAGTTGGCACACTTACCACGAAGTTTACCAACTCCTCATTCTCATCATTTTTCTCATTGTTACCATCAAGAAACGGTTTAAGGCGATGCCCATTAACCGTTTGCTTTGACCCATTCTTCGGGTCTTTGATTGTAACATCTCCAAGCTTCCCGACCTGTGTAATCACGTACGGGCCCATCCATTTGCTTTTGAGCTTACCGGGGAAGTATTTAAGCCTTGAATTATATAGCCAGACCTTTTGACCCACTTCAAACTCCTTCAGCTTCAACTTCGCGTCATGTGCCCTCTTCATATCATCCTTGTATTTTGAGGCGCACTCGTACGCTTCTTCCCTAAGCTCCTCCAACTCGCAAAGCTTTAACTTTCACTCCTTTCCTGCATCGTCATATTTCATGTTAACTTCTTTAATAGCCCACCAAGCATGATGCACAAGCTCAACTGGTAAATGACAATTTCGCCCATAAACTAAGCGATAAGGTGTAGTTCCAATAGGTGTTTTATGAGCCGTTCGATAAGCCCATAAAGCATCATTCAACTTCGTCGACCAATCCTTTCGGTCGGGTCGAATGGTCTTTTGCAAAATTTCTTTTATTTGCCTATTGGAAACCTCCACTTGACCGCTTGTTTATGGGTGGTAAGGGGTAGCAATTCGATGGTCAACACCATACCGTTTCAAGAGTTTGCCAAAATTAAAATTCTTGAAGTGAGATCCCCCATCACTAATGATCACTCGGGGAATCCCAAATCTAGAAATTATAATTGTTTGTACAAAATTGCAAACAACGGTATGGTCATTTGTCTTGGTGGCAATCGCTTCGACCCACTTGGATACATAATCGACCGCCACCAAAATGTATAAGTTGCCATCCGAATTAGGGAATGGGCCCATGAAATCGATCCCCCACACATAAAAAATATCTACAATGAGGATCGGTTGCATGGGCATTTCATCCCTTTTTGAAATACCCCCTAACTTTTGACATTCAACACAATTTTTAGCTAAATTAAAAGCATCCTTGAAAATAGTCGGCCAATAAAGACCGCTATTGAGCACTTTGTGCCCGGTTTTGTGACCACTGAAATGGCCCCCACAAGCAAATGAATGCAAGTGCATCAAGACGCTAGGAATCTCCTCGTCGGGTATGCATCTTCGAACGACTTGATCCGGACAAAACTTGAATAAGTCCGGTTCCTCCAACGTGTAGTATTTGATTTGAGATAGGAAGTGCAACCTCTTCCTTCTATCCCAATGAGCCGGCAAATCACCTGTAACCAAATAATTAATGATACTAGCATACCATGGTAAAATTCCAACTTTTAAAATTTGCTCATCAGGAAAGTTCTCATTGATCTCTTCACGGGAAGAATCCTCCTCCACAACCAATCGAGACAAGTGGTCCGCAACCACATTCTCACTCTCTTTCTTGTCTCTAATCTCCAAGTCAAACTCTTGTAGCAAGAGAACCCATCGGATTAACCTCGGCTTCGCATCCTTCTTGTCCATGAGATACCTAACTGCAGAATGGTCAGAATAAACAATGACCTTAGTACCCCATATATAAGCACGAAATTTATCCAACGCATATACCACCGCAAGTAGCTCTTTCTCGGTAGTTGTATAATTTAATTGTGCATCCGAGAGAGTCTTACTTGCGTAGTAAATGGCAACCGGTTTCTTGTCTACCCTTTAACCCAATACAGCCCCCACCGCATAATCGCTTGCATCACACATAATTTCGAATGGTAAAGACCAATTCGGTGATTGCAAGATTGGGGCCTCAACCAACTTTTTCTTTAACACGTTAAAGGCATTTTGGCAATTTTTATCGAAATCAAAAGTTTTATCCTTTAACAACAAATTGCATAGGGGTTTTGTTATGTCACTAAAGCTTTTTATGAACCGCCTATAAAACCCCGCGTGTCCCAAAAACGACCGAACACCCTTAACACTTGTAGGATAAGGCAAAGTGGATATGACTTGCACCTTTGCTCTATCCACCTCAATCCCACGACTCGAGACGACATACCCCAACACAATCCCTTCTTGAACCATAAAATGGCTCTTTTCCCAACTCAAAACCAGATTTTTCTCAACACATCTTTGCAAAACTTTTTCGAGTTGGTCAAGGCATGCATCAAATGATGACCCAAATATTGAGAAATCATCCATGAAGATTTCCAAAGACTCCCCCACCATATCTGAAAAGATACCAGTCATACACCTTTGGAAGGTGGCGGGGGCATTACAAAGTCCAAAGGGCATTCGCCTAAATGCGAAGGTACCGTATGGACAAGTAAAAGTAGTATTTGCTTGGTCTTCCGGATGTATAGTAATTTGATTGTATCCGGAATAACCATCCAGAAAACAATAAATTTTTTGTCCGGCCAATTTCCTAACTATTTGGTCAATAAATGGCAAAGGGAAATGATCTTTGGAAGTTGCAGCATTTAACTTCCTATAATCAATACAAATACGCCACCCGGTTACCGGCCGAGTGGCGACCTCTTCACCTGCGTCATTTGTGATGCCTTGAATGACCGCTTTCTTAGGAACTGTTTGTGTCAGGCTCACCCATTGGCTATCCGAGATAGGGTATATAATACCCGCATCTAGCCACTTCAGTACTTCCTTCTTCACCACTTCTCGCATGTTCGGATTTAGTCTCCTTTGTGTGTCGCGAGAAGGACTCATGCCATCTTCCGTGATGATCTTGTGCATCACCACCGAGGGACTAATTCTCTTCAAATCCGCAATGGTCCACCCGATAGCGGCTCTATGAGTGACCAAAATTCTCATCAACTTCTCTTCTTGCTCCCCGGTCAAATTAGATGCAATGATAACCGGGAGCGTGCTACCTTCACCCGCATAAGCATACTTAAGATGCTTGGGTAGCACCTTCAACTCTAGCACCGGAGGCTCTTCCAATGACGGCTTCAACTTTGTGTCTATGCTTTCCGGAAGACTTTCCACTTGATGTGTCCAAGTGGGCCTTCCTTCCTTTGCCGCCATGACCTCTAACTCTTTCACTTCTTCATCCATGCTTCGATTCATCTCTCCTTGTAACCTGTCAAACATGAAACACTCCTCTATTGTGTTTTCCTCTTCGACACTAATGTCACATAGAGGTATACACTCGTCAACAATGTCCGCCATATAGCATTCATCGCCGACTAGAGGATCCGTCAATCCCGAAAAGACATTTAACCGCAACCGACGGTTACCAAAAGTCATGTCGACCGTGCCCAATTTACAATTAATTTGGGCATTCGATGTTGCCAAAAATGGTCGACCGAGGATCACCGTTGGTTGCTTGGTTCGGTCCAAAGAGACATAATCTAATACAAGAAAGTCCACCAGATAGTAAAAGTCCTCGACCTTGACTATTACATCCGTGACTATCCCACGGGGTAGTTTAGGGGTTAAGTCAGCTAACACCACGGTGGTGTTCGACACTTGAAGTGGACCAAAATCATATTGGTCATATAAACTACCCGGAAAGATACTCACACCTGCCCCAAGATCCAAAAGTGCCCGTGTCATTTTGAATTCCCCAACTTGTATTGAAATAATGGGCGCCCCCGGATCTTGAAGTTTTGGTGGAAGTGCACCCGAAAGAATCGAACTCACATTTTCGGTTAAATCAAGTTTCTTAGGAAACTTGTGAGTTCGCTTTTGGGTGCATAAATCTTTCAAGTATTTAGCATATGAAGGTACTTGCTTAATTGCATCTAAGAGTGGTAAATTGATTTTGACTTGTTTAAAAATTTCCCACATCTCTTCTTGTTGTGGACCTTGTTTATTTACCACTTTCTTAGATGGTCCCAACAAAGCTTCGGGATAAGGGGCGGTATTAACCTCCACACCCTTTTCCTTAGCTTTTGGGACGGGAACGGTCACAACGGGGGTATTATTATTAATTTTAAAATCATTTTTCTTTTGACCCGTTTGACCGTTTTTACCTTCATCATCACTCGCATCTTCCACCACCCCTTCAACAAACTCGGGTGATTGTGGCTTGACACCACTATCTATGACTCGACCACTACGTAAAGAAATTTGATTAATTGGTACCTCACGTGTGTTCCTCGAGTTCGACCCTTGATGCTTAGGGTTCACCGTGGTATCACTTGGAAGTCCTCCTCCACTTCCACGAATTTGAGCCATCTCTTGAGCAAGTTGCCCCACTTGCTTCTCTAATGCCTTTTGGGATTTATCCCTCACTTCGAACTCTTTCCGCATTTCAGTTTTAATTTCTTGATTTGAATTCATGAGAGCTTGATGTGAGTTGGTAAGAGTGCTCATAGTATTCATGATGGCATCTAGTTTCGAATTAATCGAATCATCACCTTGGGAGTTTGATGCACCACCCCCATTTCCACCTTGGTTGTAACCCCTTTGATAGTTGCCTTCACGGTTTTGATACCCTTGATTACCACCTTGGTTGTAATTCCTTTGGTAACCCCCTTGGTTACCACCTTGACGATTGTTATACGAAGACCCTCCTTGACCACCTTGATTCCCCGCTTGGAAATTCGGATTCATTTGATTCGAAGAATTACCATACCGGAAAATTAGGGTGATTTCTCAAACCCGGATGGTAAGTGTTGGAGTTCATGTCATATTGCTTTCGATCCCCATACACTTGGTTTACCTCCTCGGTGTAATCATTCGACCCCGTTGGGCATTGCTTGGTTCTATGCCCAATATCTCCACATTCTTCACACACCGCGAATTGTACCGCGTTCACTTCCTTCTTCTTCATGCGAGCCATTTCCCGCTCTAAGGTAGAGATTCGATCTTTAGAATCAAGATCGGGAAGTGACCGGGAAATGGGATGTTTCTTAGCTCGATCGGCCGATTCCTTCTCTTTTGACCGTTTGCTCATCCGCTCCAAAAACTCCCAGTCATCATCTTCATGATTGCTCAAGAGAGTCCCATTGCTCGTTGATTCAAGACGATTCCATATCGCGTCATCCAAACCACGTACAAAGCACTTTACCAATTCCCACTTTTCTATTTGGTGATGTGGGCATCTCCGCATCAATTCTTTGAATCGAGTGAATGCTTCATGTAATGGTTCACTCGATAGTTGCCGAAACGACCTTTTTTCATCCCAAGCATCGTCGGTCTTCGCCATCGAGTAGTATTCGTCTAAAAAGACTTGTTGCATCTCTCCCCATGTCCGGATGCTATTCGCCGGAAGTGTGAGAAACCATTGCTTTGCCTTGTCTTTCAACGAAAATTGGAACAAGCGAAGTTTGACCTCCTCTAATGCGAAATTGTGCCCCCCAATGGTGTTACAAATGGACGAAAACTCCGCCAAGTGCGTGTACGGCTCATCATTAGACCTCCCATTGAAGTGGGGAAGTATATTGATGTAATGAGGTTTACAATCAAACATTCTCCTTTCGCACACTATAGGAGAGTCATTATCGGTGACTACCGGTCGAAAACGGTCATTCACTCCCCGTGGAGGTTGTTGACGACGTTGTGGACCGTTAACCTCTTGATCGACCGACCTTCGATTGTCCCTTCGATCACCTCTTCTATCACCACCTTGATTTCTTCCTTGGTTACCTCTTTGATTACCTCCTCCCACGAAACGAGGAATCCGATTAGGGTTACCATTGTTGTTATTGTTGTTGTTGTAAAACCCATCATTTCGGTTCCGTTGATTGTTGTTTCGTGGTTGACGGTTGTTCTCATAACCGTCATTTCTTGCATTCCCGTACCCATAGTCATCATTCCCCATATAGTTGGCGTTTTGGTAGCCAAACTCCTCATCTTCATACCCTCTTGCATTGTAGACGTTACCCTGATTCACGTATCCCCAATCTTCGTCATCGTTAGCCCGATCATCATAATAGCCCCCGTCGTCCGAATTTTCCGTGTGCACACTCACATGTTCTGGCGATTGATAACCGGGAACACTATATGGTTCGTCATCGGGGATGGCGTTCCTCAAATCGTCTATGTTGAAGAAGGGATCTTCATTCGTGGGATTGCCACGATCTCGATTACCTCGACGGTCGGAATTGACATTCCGGTCATCAAGATTTATGGGTAAAGAATTGTGTCGATGAAGGTTTTGTTGTTGGGGTGTTCGTTGGGTGTTATTGGGATTTTGGTTTTGGAAAGGTGGTGTGGGTGGTCCAGTGTTGTTATTTCCACCCGGTCGCTCTTGAGGCATAGGTTGAACATTTGGAGCGGGATTGAAGTTGCTTCAGTATTGAAATTGGTTCGGATTTTGGTTTTGGTTGGAATTTTGGTTTGCCATTGAATCGGTTTCAATGGTCGGTGTGAGTTGTGGTGTTTGGTTGGTTTGATTAGAAGCAAGTGTTGCCTCTAACTGGCTTGCTAAGTTTCTTCTTGCTACTCTTTCGATTTCCGGTTCGTAGACTAAAGGTGAAGTCCTCCCGGAGTTTCGCGTATGCATACACTACCTGTAACCTGCACAAGTAACACACCCGCGTAACAAGGAAAAAGAGAAAGTACAAAGAAGAACTAGGCAAATTAAACAGATAATCACGAAAATTCAAACAATATCCAAACACAAAGCGCACGCACTCCCCGGCAACGGCGCCAAAATTTGATCGGAGTGTCGCGCTCCGGTCAAAGATAATATTTATTTACCCAAATTACCCTTAACAAATAGCTAGTGGTAGTAAGGGGTCGAACCACGAAGAGTATGTGGTTTGCGAATGGATTCAATTGAATTATGAAAAGATGTCACACTTATGAAGATTGCTATGATATATTTTTGTATTTTTGTTTAATTGAAAGATGTGAATTAGAATTACTAAAATGATTGAATGGATTAACTACTAGTGATTAACAAATTGCAATAATTAAAATTGATTGATTGAACAATGATAAGAAAACAAGGTTCACACCCGGTTTCAACTAATGCAAGACTTAGGGTTACTATGTGTTTTAATTAACTTTACTTGAAATAATTCATTAACGGGTCACAATCACAATGCTTAGGTGTCAATCGCTATCAACGTCATAAACAACGGACCATGATACACTTCATTACTTTGGACTAGCAAATCCTACCAAAAGACAAGGCATAAATACGTGTATTCATTTCACAAAGTCAAATTTAATCATTCACTCGACAGTTTGCAAATTCAATACCAACGTAGGACAATTGTCTACGATTCAAATGCACTTCAAGTTGTCACAAAACAATTATCAAAACATAATAAACCCTAAATCTTACAAAAGTCTACACCGGGGTGAAACCTCCTAGGAATTAGCCGCGCATGATCGAAAGAGCTTGATCACCGGATGTTGAGAACTCGAAGTTGAACATCTTGAAGCCTTGAGGATGATGGATGATGAGGTTTAGGGTTTGGGTAGGTAATGATGATGAACGGATGAATCGATTGATGGAGCTAGGGTTTGGAATCAAGAACGTAATATTGATTTGATTCTTGATTCGGGTTGTGTGTGTGATGTTGGATGGAATGGTAAGTGATAGATGATGATTGTTGGCTCTCAAGATGATATTCAAACTTTCAAAACAAGTGTAACCCCTGTATTGATTGGTACATCCCTTTTTTATTCATTCCAAGACCAACGGAGACCAATATTTGCGACAACAACATTTAGGGGCCGCCCCGACGGGGCATCAGGCCGTCGGCGACGGTGTGTCGATGTTAAATTGTGGCCGACGGCCAAGCTTGCTGTTTACGGTGAATCTGGCGATGCACATTTGCACCGGTCGTCGGCGACGGCCAATATGGGCGTCGGCGACGGTGCTCAGAACTCTGTTTCTTCGTTTTTTCGCGTTCCTTGCTCCCGGTTGACCCGTTTCGCATTCCGATGGCTCGTTTTTCGTCCCGATGGTTCGTTTAGCTCCCAATTAGCTCCTTAAACTTCACAAGACCTGCAAAACAAAAATCCTTTTACAAGTAGGCTATTCGAGATCAAAAGTTAAGTAAAAACATGAACTTAGACATAAACGAACACCGGTTTTCGACCACGTATCAGGTTCCTCATATTAGGTTCCTCATATATGTATACATATATGCATTATGAAAGTACTATATCAGCCATCTTACTATGGATGTTTTTATTGTACAGAATGGCTGCGGATGTAAAGATACGCAAAACACCAACTACGAAAACATTGGCGAGAATACTTGACAACCTCCTGGAAGATGGTGCGGTACACATAAGGAAGTGATTGATCAGAACTATCAATTGCATATGAATGAATATAACCCCAGTGGCAGATATGTAATTAGCGAGCTCTGGAATTTCAAGGAAAATCGAAGAGCTACACTAAAGGGGGTTATCAGCTACATTCCAAAGTGCACCAGTCAGTAAAGATCCACAATTTCTTTCTTGGTATGACATTTTGTCTCTGTATTGTATGTTACGGTCTTTTGTTATCGAGTCTGTAAGTTCCGTCAAGTCTACCAAGTTGGATATCCTTCTATCTTTCTTGGTATGACGTTTTGTCTCTGTATTGTATGTTTAACATAATGCAAGTGTGCATTTATGTTGTGTTTAATTGTAATCATGCTTAATTGTTTAACTTAGTGATATGTTCTGTCCATGTTTGATGCTTAACTGTTTAACTTAGGGCTTAAGAATGAATTTTGGGATTTTTAGAAGGGAAAGAAATCCAAAAGACGGTCTTACCCCTGGCTCAAACAGTCAAACAGACGGAAGTGTGACGGAGGGACTCAAACTATTATGAATTTATAAGCTCAGGGGCTCAAAAAACCAAAAAATGAATTTAAGGGCTCAGGTTGATGTTTCACACATACCACAGGGACGCAAATTGCATTTTTCTCTTTTTATTTATTAGTATAAAAATGAAACAACTGTTCAATTTATAGTACAGATCAAACCACTGAAGTGATGTGATAAATACTGTTACATATAAACATTGTTGTGATAAACACTGTTACATATAAACACTGATGTCATAAAAATTGTTACATATAAAACACTGAGGTGATGACATCTAACAACCTAACAGACTATAAAACACTGATGTGAAAAACACTGTTACATATAAACACTGTTAACATAAACAAAGGTATGAGCTTAAACAGATGTTTGCCCATAAACAGAAGTTTGGCCATAAACAGATGTTTGGCCTTAAACATAAGTTCAAGCTTAAACAGATGTTTGCCCATAAACATCTGTTTGCAAAAAAAGACCAATTTCAAGAATACTATACCCAAACAATCAAAATGAGGGGCTTAATAATCATCCAAGTGTACTTGATTTTTATTTATTAGTATAAAGATGAAACAACAATGTCTTCAAATCACCGGATTAGATCATGAACCCATATTAGAGGTCAAACAAAAGCACAACAGGACCACATGAATAATATCATTTCCACTTTTACTTCAATGCACTTAAATGATAGGGTGATTTGGGATTTTGTAAAAATGTTTGTTTTTGTACTTCTTTACAAAATAAGATGTTGACCAAAATTCAAACATATGTTGACCAAAAGTCAATCAAATTTTGACCAATAGTCAAACAGATGTTGACCTTAAACAGATGTTTGGTTTAAGGCCAAACATCTGTTTATGGCCAAACATCTGTTTAAGGTTAAACATCTGTTTAAGTCCAAATATCTGATATAGAAGGCGAAACATCTGTTTAAGGCAAAACATATGTTTAAGGTCAAACATATGTTTATGGCCAAACATCTGTTTAAGGTCAAACAACTGTTTAAGTCCAAACCTCTGATATAAAAGGCCAAACACCTGTTAAAGGCCAAACATCTGTTTAACCCTGAACAGATGTTTAACTTAATAAGATCTACTGTCTTCTCACACTGTTTTCCTCTTAAAAACACTGTTAAACCTAACATGGGTTTCCATTAACTATTGACCAAAATGCAAACAGATGTTCAAACCACTATTTGTTATTGTACTTCTTTAGAAAATTACATAGAATTCAAGAAAACGAAACTAAGAAATTTATGAACCTAACAGCAAAAATTTAAAATCTAAGAACAACACAAAGAAATTTACGAACCTAACAGCAAAAATTTAGTGCTTTTAGCTTAAAATTTAGTGCTTTTAGCTTTAAACTCCATCAATGTATATCTTCGACAATCGCCATGAACTCCAAGGAAGTACTCAATGCATCAACATCAGGATTTATAGAAAACTGATCTCTCGTGAACAGACCAAGATGCAGTACATGAAAACACTTCTTCAGGTGTTGAAGAGTAGCCCTGTCCTCATATACTTAATCCTTAACTTTGTTCATAAAGAGCTGCTTCAAACCAAACTTTATGCTTCTTTTAATACAAAAAAGGCAGGAAAGACCATTACTCTAGTAAGATAAAATCTTATCTTACAGCAGTAGCAGATCATTTCTTGCGTTTAGTAGGAACTACTGCGGCTTCTACATCATCATCATCTGCCCAAAGTCATATATAATCATCATTTAGTCATAAGCAAAAATTATTTTAAATGTACATTTAAAAATCTTTCTTTGTGTTTAATTTAACTTTATGCTTCTTTTAATACAAACCTATAATAACCCGCAGCAGATTGTATGAATTTCAAACAACTGTGATTAGACTGAAATATAAAGCGAGAATTAGAGTATATCACTTCAAAATGAAAAACTCAAAATTTCAAAACTGGAGTAGCAAAAAACACATACTTTAAACGATGTTGGAATAATAATACTGGAAACAACCGTAGAACAATCATCATCATCATCTACAGCAGATCATTCACAATCATCATTTATTCACAAATCAGATAACAAAACTTTAGTAAAAATAAAAAACAAAAACATATAACATGATCAAGGCAAACCACATATCACCAAATTTTTTTTCTGAAAGTGGGTCAGAGACATATTCAGTTTTCTCTTATCCTTTATGAACAAATGCCGAGTATTGAGAAGAAGAGATTTGAGGGAGAGATACATATCGTCCGTTCAAGTTGCAACTCTCCCATCAAAGAAGGTAGCACATGCAACTTTTCACGATGTTGCAATAATTATACTGCAACATCGATATTGAAATGTTGATGTGGGATGCGAATTTACATTGAAACAACGATGTTGGAACAATGATACTGGAACAATGATTATATAAGGAGCAGTGGTTAGTTATAACAGTCCTTAGCACATGCAACTTTAACAGGGATTTGTCTTCAACAGTGGATAGGCCTCATCAGTCTTTAAGTCCATCGGTATTTATAATGAGCAGTGGTTACTTATAAACAGTCCTTAGCAAGATCAGTAGTTATAACCATTCCATAACACTTTGAGAGGAAGCAAGGGTCGGTCTATTTAATTGAGAGGAATAATTGCATTACATCCCTGTTGAAAAATAGAATTGATAAATTTAGGGAAAGTGAGGTTGAAAGAAGATAACCCAACAATGGAGGATCTCATTCTACAGCTTCAATAAATTCAAGGATATTCTCAAATAATAGTTCATGGATGCTTCCAAAGAAGCAGCACTTGGGACATCTGTTGTTCTTTAAACATCTATTATCTATTATCTATTATATATAATAAATGAAAGTTATTTGGTCCACGTGGCCCAAATAACTTTCATTTATTATAATAGATAATAGATAGAATAGATAATAGATAATAGATGTTTAAAGACAACAGATGTCCAAAGTGAAGCTTCATTGGAAGCATCTAGGAAGAATTACATGAGAATACCTCTCAATTTATCGAAGCTGTAGAATGAGATCTCCACTGTTGGGTTATCATCTTTCAACCACACTTTCCCTAAATTTATCAATTCTATTTTTCAACAGGGATGTAATGCAATCATTACCTTATTTAAGATACCTTCAACTGCATCTTCTGATAAATCAACATTCATTTCACTCAAATCCTCAAAGCATACAAATCATAATGAAATATGAAATCAGGTAGTTGTATAAAAGGATATCGTACGTAATATTCAGGTAATTAGAATGGCCATTTTTACCTTACTTGACAACAATAGCAAACAACATCAAACAACAATAGCAAGTGACCAATCAATCAACCTCATAATCATATAGAAGCCTAAAAATAAAATGAAAATTAGATACGTGAACATCAAAATTGAACAGGAAACCTGACCAAAAATTAACCAAACACCTGATGTTGAATCCACTGTAGATGTTGAATCCACTGTAGATGCTGAACCACTGCTGTTACAAACAGATCATACCTCGGGAACTGGAAATTTAAAAGGATCGGCTTCAAAGGCTTCAACAATCGCTAGATTCAAATCTCAAGCAAATGAAACCCTAATTTCAAAAAGAATAATCGGTGAAAATATTCACATATCAATAATCAACAGTTGTTGTACTCATATCATCACCATTAAGAAAAAAACCCTTAGTTTCTGAACATATTCAAACATACCAGTTCATGGCGGAAATCTAGCGGCAGGTAAGCGGATCTGAACTTTGATGACCATCGATGACAACAACCTTGGAACCATATGATGAGATTAGGAGTAAAAATTAGGGTTTAATTAGAAACTTTGTATGAAAATAAGAAGAAATAAACACAGATCTATAAACATACAAATCAAACCTCAAATGGAAGAACCTTGCCGACGAAGAAGATGAAAATTACAAATTACAAATCAAACCTCAAATGGAAAAACCAACATCAACCATGGTTAAACTTTAGATCTGACAAGAAATACCAAGTATAGCTCGGGATGAAAATTACAAAAGCCAGATATTACCTCTACATGGTATAATCAGACATGAAAATTACAAAGGCTTACCTGGTGACGCTTCGAATGATTCACTATGAGATGATTTGGTTTGATCTTTGATTCAGAAGGAAGAAGAGTACAGGAGAAGGAGAAGAAGATTCAGATCTAGGGTTTTGAAAAGGAAAAAAGGGGACGGAGGGAGTATAAAAGGGATGGAAGCTTGGTACTGTTGGGCGGGAAAATGGAAGTGAGGATGCCTTAATCAAGTGACACGTGGCCCAAATCACTTTCATTTATTATATATAATTGATAATAGATTATCATTTTTTACTAATTAATTAGTCATAAAGACTATTATCCTCCACACTAACTTTTTTTTGCCTACACACATCAAAAGTTATCCTACATATTTCGAAATTCATCCTACACGTTGAAATTTATCCTACACTTTAAATTATTTTATTTTATTTTTTTGAAAAAATATATATTTTGAGGATAAGTTACAAATTATTTAATGTAGTTAGTAATTAATAAGGAAGACTACAAATTAATGACCTATGCAGATTTACCAATGTACCCTTATAGTAACATTCATACTTATATTAAATGAAATAAAAATAAAGCATTCTTATTGGTTGAAATTTCTTCTTTTTTCTTCTTACAAAAAAATTCTTCTCATTTGAACTCTCCACTATATATATATATGTGTGTGTGTGTGTGATGTGTAGTAAAATACACATATTTGTCCAGTGTGAAATGAATAATTATTGTATGGTTTTTATTTAATTTTTAGTGTTATATTATATTCTTGTGTGTTTTGCCAGGTCCTGGTGCAAATGGAGCAAAAACAAGTAATAAGGAAATAACCAGCCAGTTGGGCAGAGAAGGATGCTAGTGACCAAATTGAAATTGCCGCTATTTTCCGTGAATGGGTCGAGCCCGCTATCTCTATGTTATAAGATGGCAATATAAATTATATAATATAAATAAATAAATAAAAAAGAACTCTTCACGTGGAAGAAAAAGCAAAAACAAAAAGAAAATAATAATAATAATAATAATAATAATAATAATAATAATAATAATAATAATAATAATAATAATGGGGAACATGATGATTTGCCAAAGAAAGAAAGCATGTGCAACATCTTTTAAATGCCATTGTTTTTTTCTTGAGTGTGGAAGAAAAGAAACATCGGAGGAGATCGTGCAGACATTATCATCAAGGCTTGAATTATTTTGACAAAACACATGTGGAGAGCATATTTTTTATTTTCAATATCACATATATATATAGGAACTTCGACAGAATGAAGGGGGGGAGGCAACCTTAGGAGCAAATTTCAAAAGGTTTTGAAGTGGTTAAGCTCTAGGAATCAAGTGGCAAGATCTTGAAGATAATTGAAGTGAAGACCTAAGGCTTGTTTCTACAATTCTTGTTTTCATTTTCATAATTTCTATAAATTGTCAATGAATTCTATTTTAAGTATTGTTATTATGATTTTCATAACCATGATGCTTGGCTAAACACTTAAAACTATCTAGGTTATGATGAACACTTGTTAAAAATGTAGTTTTTACCGGTTATTGTGTGATTATGGTTTGTTCTAGTTAAGTAAATAATTTAAGTTTCTAGTTTGGTGTATATGCATATTTTAACTTGGTTAATATTTTGATAATTTATTTCACATACATTCCGTTGAATGTCTTTCATAAAAAGAATTAATGTTGATTTTCAAGTCTTAGCGGGTTTGGGTAATCTTATGGTAAAATGGCCAATAAACCATAGAAATAATGATCAAGAATTAGTCCGGTTTTAATGTTCTACTATCCTTAGCACCGAAAGGTATAAAGATATTAATAGGTCTAGTTTGGTAAATTACTAGGATTGTGTTTTGAAAGAAACCCGGTTTAAGTTTCATTATCATTACTTGTCTATTAAACCAAATCAAGTTTCTTAAATTGCTTTAGATTTCTAACCGAGAGGTAGTTAGTCTTTTCAAGCACTTTTCTAGAACACTAGATAACCGAAAGGAAGTCTAGTCAACCGGTAATAAAAATAAGTCTTTAGAGTTACATAGGTGTCTTCCCGAGAAGGATTGGGAATCCTATACGTTTTCTCTTAGGATTTAATATTTAAAGATCCCGGTTTCATATCACACAATTATCCGGTAGAAAATATGTTATTAACAAGTGGGATTCCAACCTAGATAGTCCTTTATCACCATAAAATCAAACCTTTGCCTTAATTTGTTTTTAGCTCATCATTATTAAATAGATTTTAATTAATTTGCAAATCTTTATTTTAAAAGCAAAACCCCCCTTTCAAACAAAAATACAAAAATATAAAAATGTTTATTGTTGTGTAATTTTTAGTGTAAATAAATTAATTAACGTAATTAAATAGTGTCCTGTGGGTTCGACATCCGGACTTCCTTTAACTATACTATACTGATCGGTACACTTGCCGGTTGTGTGGTTTAGTTTTAAGATCGAGTCTAAGTATAAATTTAAAGCTTAGAGTGTCTAGTTAAAAGTTATTTTTAAAGTTTGTCTTTTGTACATTATTTGTCAAAAATGTGTTTTTTTTTTTGTCGGACATGTAGTAACTAGAAGGGTTAGGTACCGGTAGTTGAGAACTCCTGTCTAGGCTGGCATTCGTACAAATCCAAATAAAAGGACCAGTTGCCTACCTGGGGACTATTAATGAGAGTACCGATACCTATTAGGCCAAAGCATGTCTAAAGTTTAATTTTGAGTCATTTTTATTTAACCATTTTTACAAGTTTTTAACATACCGCTTCCTGCACATCAAGTTTTTGGCGCCGTTGCCGGGGACACTTTGGCGATTGCGTTAATTATTTTGTTTACTTTTAATTGACATCTACGTGCTATTTGTTTTGTGTGAGTCATAGGAGTCTAAATATCATTAGTGTATTTTGTATTTTCGTTTTATTTGCATTTTTAATTTTTATTTAATCCTTAGATTTTGTTTACTTGTTTATTTCCAATTCCTAGTTTAAGTTTCCTTAGTTTATGCGACATACGCGCTCCCGAGGAGCACCTGAATTC